>OU795036.1:18238382-23654854 GCA_917208275.1 Patella pellucida | reverse complement strand
TTGATCATCTCTGAAGGTAATCAAATATGATTGTGCCAGAAAATTATTTATATATTTGAAAAGAGTAATTAATGCGCTTTTCAGTGATATTTAACATGATATTTGGAATTTCGTATTAAGACCCGTGTTTTTACTTTATATACCCCCCCCCACCCGTCCATCATTTAATAGATTTTGGTACCGTTCGTCTTTGACCACCTCTCAAGGTAAGTAAATATAAATGTGCCAGAAAATTATTTATATTTTTCAAAAGAGCAGTGAACAAGCTTTCTACTAATATGTAGCATGATATCTGGAATTTCGTATTAAGACCCGTAATAAGACATTGAATACCCCCACCCCCATCAATTAATAGATTTTGGTACCTCTTAAGGTAATCAAATATGATTGTGCCAGAAAATTATTTATATATTTGAAAAGAGTAATTAATGTGCTTTTCAGTGATATTTAACATGATATTTGGAATTTCGTATTAAGACCCGTAGTTTTACTTTAAATACCCCCCCCCCCCATCATTAAATAGATTTTGGTACCGTTCATCTTTTACCACCTCTCAAGGTAAGTAAATATAAATGTGCCAGAAAATTATATATATTTTTCAAAAGAGCAGTGAACGTTCTTTCTACTTATATGTGGCATAATATCTGGAATTTCGTATTAAGACCCGTAATTGGACATTGAATGCCCCCCTCCCATCATTTAATAGATTTGCGTACCGTTCGTCTTTGATCATCTCTGAAGGTAATAAAATATGATTGTGCCAGAAAATTATTTATATATTTAAAAAGAGTAATTAATGCGCTTTTCAGTGATATTTAACATGATATTTGGAATTTCGTATTAAGACCCGTGTTTTTACTTTATATACCCCCCCCCACCCGTCCATCATTTAATAGATTTTGGTACCGTTCGTCTTTGACCACCTCTCAAGGTAAGTAAATATAAATGTGCCAGAAAATTGTTTATATTTTTCAAAAGAGCAGTGAACAAGCTTTCTACTAATATGTAGCATGATATCTGGAATTTCGTATTAAGACCCGTAATACGACATTGAATACCCCCACCCCCATCAATTAATAGATTTTGGTACCTCTTAAGGTAATCAAATATGATTGTGCCAGAAAATTATTTATATATTTGAAAAGAGTAATTAATGTGCTTTTCAGTGATCAAAGACGAACGGTACCAAAATATATTAAATGATGGGGGTGGGGGAGTTTTCAATGTCTAATTACGGGTCTTAATACGAAAATCCAGATATCACGCTACATATAAGTAGAAAGCACGTTCACTGCTCTTTTCAAATATATAAATAATTTTCTGGCACAATCATATTTGATTACCTTCAGAGATGATCAAAGACGAACGGTACGCAAATCTATTAAATGATGGGAGGGGGGCATTCAATGTCCAATTACGGGTCTTAATACGAAATTCCAGATATCATGCTACATATTAGTAGAAAGCACGTTCACTGCTCTTTTGAAAAATATATATAATTTTCTGGCACATTTATATCTACTTACCTTGAGAGGTGGTCAAAGACGAACGGTACCAAAATCTATTTAATGATGGGGGGGGGGGGTATTTAAAGTAAAAATACGGGTCTTAATACGAAATTCCAAATATCATGTTAAATATCACTGAAAAGCACATTAATTACTCTTTTCAAATATATAAATAATTTTCTGGCACAATAATATTTAATTACATTAAGAGATGACCAAAGACGAACGGTACGCAAATCTAATAAATGATGGGAGGGGGGCATTCAATGTCCAATTACGGGTCTTAATACGAAATTCCAGATATCATGCCACATATAAGTAGAAAGCACGTTCATTACTTTTTTCAAATATATAAATTATTTTCTGGCACATTCATATTTACTTACCTCCAGAGGTGATGAAAGACGAACGGTACAAAAATCTATAAAATGATGGGGGGGGGGGGGGGATTTAAAGTAAAAATAAGGGTCTTAATACGAAATTCCAAATATCATGCTACATATTAGTAGTAAGCACGTTCACTGCTCATTTTAAAAATATATATAATTTTCTGGCACATTTATATTTACTTACCTCCAGAGGTGATCAAAGACGAACGGTACAAAAATCTATAAAATGATGGGGGGGGGGGTATTTAAAGTAAAAATACGGGTCTTAATACGAAATTCCAGATATCATGTTACATATCACTGAAAAGCACTTTCATTCTTCTTTTCAAATATATAAATAATTTTATGGCACATCTACATAAACTTACCTTCAGAGGTGATCAAAGACGAACGGTACCAAAATATATTAAATGATGGGGGTGGGGGAGTTTTCAATGTCTAATTACGGGTCTTAATACGAAATTCCAGATATCACGCTACATATAAGTAGAAAGCACGTTCACTGCTCTTTTCAAATATATAAATAATTTTCTGGCACAATCATATTTGATTACCTTCAGAGATGATCAAAGACGAACGGTACGCAAATCTATTAAATGATGGGAGGGGGGCATTCAATGTCCAATTACGGGTCTTAATACGAAATTCCAGATATCATGCTACATATTAGTAGAAAGCACGTTCACTGCTCTTTTGAAAAATATATATAATTTTCTGGCACATTTATATCTACTTACCTTGAGAGGTGGTCAAAGACGAACGGTACCAAAATCTATTTAATGATAGGGGGGGGGGGTATTTAAAGTAAAAATACGGGTCTTAATACGAAATTCCAAATATCATGTTAAATATCACTGAAAAGCACATTAATTACTCTTTTCAAATATATAAATAATTTTCTGGCACAATAATATTTAATTACATTAAGAGATGATCAAAGACGAACGGTACGCAAATCTAATAAATGATGGGAGGGGGGCATTCAATGTCCAATTACGGGTCTTAATACGAAATTCCAGATATCATGCCACATATAAGTAGAAAGCACGTTCATTGCTTTTTTCAAATATATAAATTATTTTCTGGCACATTCATATTTACTTACCTCCAGAGGTGATCAAAGACGAACGGTACAAAAATCTATAAAATGATGGGGGGGGGGGGTATTTAAAGTAAAAATACGGGTCTTAATACGAAATTCCAAATATCATGTTAAATATCACTGAAAAGCACATTAATTACTCTTTTCAAATATATAAATAATTTTCTGGTACAATAATATTTAATTACATTAAGAGATGATCAAAGACGAACGGTACGCAAATCTAATAAATGATGGGAGGGGGGCATTCAATGTCCAATTACGGGTCTTAATACGAAATTCCAGATATCATGCCACATATAAGTAGAAAGCACGTTCATTGCTTTTTTCAAATATATAAATTATTTTCTGGCACATTCATATTTACTTACCTCCAGAGGTGATCAAAGACGAACGGTACAAAAATCTATAAAATGATGGGGGGGGGGGTATTTAAAGTGAAAATACGGGTCTTAATACGAAATTCCAAATATCATGCTACATATTAGTAGAAAGCACGTTCACTGCTCTTTTTAAAAATATAAATAATTTTCTGGCACATTTATATTTACTTACCTCCAGAGGTGATCAAAGACGAACGGTACAAAAATCTATAAAATGATGGGGGGGGGTATTTAAAGTAAAAATACGGGTCTTAATACGAAATTCCAGATATCATGTTACATATCACTGAAAAGCACTTTCATTGTTCTTTTCAAATATATAAATAATTTTATGGCACATTCACATAAACTTACCTTCAGAGGTGATCAAAGACGAACGGTACCAAAATATATTAAATGATGGGGGTGGGGGAGTTTTCAATGTCTAATTACGGGTCTTAATACGAAATTCCAGATATCATGCTACATATAAGTAGAAAGGACGTTCACTGCTCTTTTCAAATAGATAAATAATTTTCTGGCACATTTATATTGACTTGCCTTGAAAAGCGAAAAGTGTGTATCAGTGTGTGTGTTGGGGGGGGGGGGGTAATTGAAATAAAAATGAGAGACTTAATCCAAAATTCTGTAGATCTATACTGAAAAGTAAAGTTAATTCTCTCTTGAAATGTATTTATTATACTTTCGACGGAATGCATATATACTTTTTAAATTAAAATTGATACATTCATACAAGTTTCGTAGCCTTCGCTCGCTGAATTAAATTTAAAGAGAGTGGTGGGGTGGGGCGAGTGTTTAATGTCAAAATACATGTCTTAATACGAAATTCCAGATATTGTGTCATACATAACCGGAAAGTAGGTGTGTATGGCATTTTAACTATACTTGTTATTTTCTGGCACATTCATGATTACATACTTTAGAAGAGATAAAAGCATTTTTATTTTGAGCGAAGAAATGGGTTACTAAAAATAGACTACTTTATTTATCGAAGGCTTGGATTAGCTCATACCGAGCACGTGGTTTCACTGAAGTCCTGTTCATCCAGCGAATTTCTTATTGTGTGCTGAGTTGATTGTCCCTTATTGTGTGGTAAGTGGTCTTATTGTGTGGTAGCTAATTGTGTGGTAGCTTGATCTCGGCGTTGAAATTCGTCTGCTTGAGTTGCCTAATGTCATTGTCAGTGACTGAAGCGCTTTACAGTAGACATGTCAATTCAAATAACTGCTACGTGAATGGTGAGATAGACACCAAATCCTGATCGAAATATATCATAACAAGCTTTAAAGAATGCATTGCAAACCTTGCTTGCTTTTGCTTCTTATAGTATCAGTAACTTCTTTCTAACCTGTATGGCGTATGTTATTGTTAATGTATTGTATGGTGGCTGATTGGTATCATGCCGTGATGTCGACCAATATAAGGCGACAACCCAACTTCACGACATTACAACATTTTAACCTGACACCACGACAAACAAACATCACAACATTTTCACCCGACACCACAGCATTAAAAATGTGGTAATATAGTTAATATAAATATGTTGTAAAAATGTTGTAATGTAGGGTTAAAATGTTGTGATGTCGGGTTATATAGCTCAATATAGTCGCCGTAACTACAAGAAAGGTAGGACATTAAACCCCATTTCTAGAGTGATTCCTCTTGAACATTGGTGTTAGTGCGAGGGTGTGGGGGGGGGGTGACATTGAATAATGTATAGTCGTTCAGATGGGACGAAACACCAAAGCCCCATTTACATATTTGCGTGCACCTAAAAGATCCCTGACTGTTGGAATTCAATATAAGATTAGGCCGTAGCGCTGCTTTCCGGGTAAAGTATAGGGTATGTTCGTCTTCATTATCCTAGCTAGTTAGAGTAGAGTGAAATGAAATGAATTGAGTGTGTAATTTGGGACATTTTGCCAAGACAGCAGCGCTACGACCTACTCTTGATTCCAATTGCCAATAGATCTTTTACGTGTGCACCAATATATACACGGGACCTTGGTTGGCCATTAAACCCAATTTGATTTCATTTCATTTTCTTACTTTTCCGAACTATGCAGAGTGATATGACGGCTAGTGAACCAGCGTCTTAGCCACTGTGGCTCCCGGAGCAGAACAGTTGGACGTTAAACCCCTTTTTATTTCATTTTGAGTCAACTGGAGTGGTTTCAAATCTTGTGGGTTTTCTCCTGGTCCTGCGGTTTCCATCCACTGTTGAAGACCCCTATAGTATGTGCAAGCAATTTATTGAAATAAGATGAAACCATTTTAGTCTCGAAATGACCTGGTTTGTGTCAAGTGGTCGTTAAACCCCATTACTTTCTCTCTCTCTCTGTTTCGTTTGATTTTTTGAGCATCGGTCCCCAACTTCCAGAACACCAGTTTGTGTGAAAAATCCTGTTTTTAGCCTGAGGACCCCTCTGCCTCTACAGGTCGCAATTTTAATCTGTTTTTTTTATATGAATCCACATTTTCAAGTGGAGGTATATTGCCAGTGCCCCTGTCTGTCCGTCCACATTTTATTTGTGGACACTCTACAGGTTTTATCCGATTTTGATGAAACTTGAAATAGGGTTATCTTGCAAAGATTCTGGTTCCTTTCAAAATTGGAATGTTTCAGACCAAAACTTTATTGATTATGGCCCTTGATTGTACGAAAAATCACGTTTTTAGCTTGTGGTCACTCTAGAGGTCACAACTTTTATTAGATTTTCATGAAACTTGAAAAGTATATTAACAGCCCTGGGGCCGTATTTATAAAAATTCTTAGAGTTTTCTTAACTTTTACTCTTTTACTCTAAGACTTCCTAAAACAACATTTAGTTAAAAGTTACTCTTTAGAAATATTTTAAAGGGTCTTAGGGTTACTTTTAACTAAATGTAAGACTTGGGTCCTAACCAAACCAAATCTGTCACAAAAAGAAACCCACCCATGTCCATTCGATATCTCCTTATCAACTCGTCATTGTTGTACTCTACAAAGAAATCTTTTCTTGTTTTAAACTATCTTAGGCGGCGTACACGGACGGCCATGTTAACCAAGATAAGAGTACTTTTAACAAGTTAGGAGTGCTACAGGAGGACTCCTAAATTTGTGTCATAGTTAGGAGTAATTCTTAAAGTAAAATGTTTTATAAATTGGTCTAAGGGAAATCTACAAAGTAAGGAGTTATTTTTGACAGTTAAGAGTTGATTTCAACTCTTAGAATTTTTATAAATACCGCCCCAGATCTTAGTTCCTTTCCATATATGCACATATTATACTGTATCTTCCTGGATTATGGCCCCAGATTTTATTAAAAATTCGTTTTTAGGTTGTGGTCCCTCTAGAGTTCACAAAAAACGTTTAAATATATCACCATTACACCATAATCAAGGTATGGGTATGAATTTCATATGCAAATTGTGTAAAAGTATGGTATATCAAGGTTGTGGATATGGAAGGGTGCCTAAAAACTTTAGTAGCTTTAATCAGTAAAGTCTATCTATCTATTAGAATTTAATGAAATTACATGGACTATATACCATTTCCTATAAGAATCTCAGGTTTGTAGTTTCTATTGATGTTGATGGGTGTTGTGGACTTCATATGTACCAATCCATTAACAATTTTATTGGACAAGAGGGTTGATGCATAGTTACATACTATATTATGACCTATACTCTGCAGTAGTATCAATACTGATTCATTGCTTTATTATACTCTTTGCCAATTGTCATTGTAGATATAACATGCAAGTCTGAACAAGACTGAATACAGCTAAGACATAAACATATAGTAAACACATATATATACCTGTGTGATTTATTTTTAGGTATTGAATACAGTATTATACACTCAACACAGAGTGTTGTTCACATAAAAGACACTTGTTAAGTGAGATATTATCTTAAATAATGGTTTTATTTGAATAAACCTGATCTTCTGTTTGGTATGTAAGTACATGTGGTTAATATAATGGTAAGACATGTCTATAAATGACATACAGAGCAATATAGTAATTTCATATATTAAAACTGGAATATGCTACTAGATGTTGATAACTTAAATTCTTCAAAAAGATATATTTGTAAGTATACACATATGATATTGATAAAAAAAAATATTGAACAGATTGATCAGGAGCATGCCAACATTATATAATAATATTTTAAGAAAATAGTTTGTTTGAAAAATTAAAGTATTTTTGATAATCCTATAACGTCTTTAATAACTTTCACTATGGTACTGTAGATAGATTATCACTATCCATTGAAAAATATATCTAAATTACAAAATAGAATAACTTGTATAGGCAGAGTCGTGAATTCAAAACAGTGGTTGAAAAATTGTGATTTCAGGAAATTGTGATTTAATATATATATGCCGCCATTGCAGTTAATACTACCTCACAACCAGTATTTATTGTTTAATGGTAGAGAGTGAGACATTAAGTAATAATATGGTCTGACTAGTCCGAGTGTTTTTACAATATATTATGCAATGTCTTAAGCTCGAGGCAATTAAACAACTTACAGACACTTGCACGTGCGTTAATTACATTGAAATATGTCAGGCTAGTCCGATATTTCTACAAAATACGATTGGCAAGTTGCCTGTATGATTATTTGAAATAATGGTACACCAACATCGAACGGTGATGTCACATCTATATTTTAAGAGCTGCTATTGATCTACAGTCTTGGCCTTACTAATTATTTCTATATATTAATCTCTAGGTAATATGAGATGGCTGTTTAAGTTTAAATGATTTAATAGTGTTTAAATAATTTATTTATTACAATGTCTGTCTGATCGAGCTGGGTGTCATGATCCTTAGTTTTTAATTGTGCTATTAAGGTTGATGGTTACGAATTACATTTATATTTCTTTAATTTCAAGCTGAACATAAGGCACAGCAAACCAGATCAGTCACATGCAGTTTAAAATGTCAAAAATTTTATATGATTTAATTAAACAGTTTGTTTTTATACTCCCACATTTTTATGTGGAGGTATGATGCTGCGGACACTATAGAGGTCACAATTCTCATCTGATTTAGTTGAAATTTAAAATGCATGTTTATAAACCAAAGATCTTGTTTTTCTCTCAATATATTCTCGCATATCAGATCGTAAAAAATCGTTTTGGTTTGTTAACTATATGTACCATCTCTCACAAAATGTGGGCGTATTGTGCCTGGCAGCTGTTGGTTATACGAATAAAGTAAAGTACATGCAATATAAAAGGAACCTTTACAAAAGATAAACTTGATTCAGTATAGCAAGACATTGATTTCCTCCCACTGCTAAAGTCCCCTATGTGCAAGCGAATTATTGAAATAAAATTGAACCATATATATGTTAGTCCAAAAATTACCCCTCTCTCTCTCTTGCTCTCTCTGAATGTTTTGACCAAGTTTGATGATTAGTATTTTCTGCTTTGGCAAAGCAGAGGTAATTTGATTGGCCAAGCCTAATTAAGGGAGAAAGTCTTTTTTTAAAATAAACAATTGATGAGTTTAATCCCTAAACTGACTCTGTATGTTATTTTTTTTCTGGTATGTTTGGGCTTTCAGTAATAATTTAGTTAGTTTTTTCCACCATTACAAAAATATTTACAGATTCAAGTCGATTTTGAGGAATATTAATACATTCTGGCATATGGTCAGTATTGCATTACTGTTACCGGTAACTAAAGGTCTAAATTTAAATAAGAAATAAGTAACTATTACAGGTATTAAATCTGGATCATTATTTATTCTTTGTTAATCTGAAGTCAGTAAGTCATAAGGTCAACTAGCTGGTAATCCACTGATATTCTAATGGCATGCCAAATAGTCATATTTAACAATGGATTATTGATAGGTAGTATTAATGGCCTGTCTTAATATTTATACAAGCCATTAATATTGGCAATCTACCTATATAGTTTGTGATTTACGTATTAGATTAGTGACATTACTGTTGTTTTATTATTCAGCACCTGTCTCTTCTAGGCAGTGTAGTTAATTATATGGTATAGTAGTTTATTCCAGCTAGTATATTGTCATTACCAACAGGGCAATAAAGAGTATACTTTGTTGAGAAGAATTAATTTTCTATAAAATTTCATTAAAGTTTTGTGAGTATACTATAAATTATGCACGAAACATTATAAATAGAAATACTTCAATGCATTTAAATGTATGTAATATTAATTGTAAGGATTTCCTTCATTTAATATGTTTTTTAGTTTTATCTTTTACATGCAAGCTACCAGGGTATAAATAGAATTCAATAAAGTGATAAAAATAGTAATTGGATTTATAAATTATATTGTGGTTCTTTCTATGAACTGTTCTATTGTCATTTCCAAAGATCTAATTGAAACTGCATGTGAATCGAACGCAATGGCTTTTTCAAACTTTCATTATAAAGTTAGAGTATTATAAATACATTAGACTTACAGACATTCTCAGATAATTGACCTGCTCAAAATAGTTTTGCATTAAATGAATAATAAAATCTATTCTTAATTTCATTATGGTTATTTCTGTGTGCAGTACTTGGTCTTTTATTATACCTGATGTTTATTATTGCATGCTATTAAATTGATTTACCTGATATCAATAGACATGGTTAAAAGGATTTTCTTGGAGCCATTTTGTTGGAAATTGATATTGATTGATCAGTATAAAATATTGACCAGGTTTGTCACATTCCTCAGTTTCAAAAGAAAATCTGATTTTGTTGGTGACATAATCTTTGAGGAGATCTCCCCCCAGGTTAATTATATTCTTTAGAAAACTGGTTTAACAAGTTTCTTGTGTTATAATTTATAGATAAGAGAAAACATTTATAAGATTCAACGAAAGTAGAGACCGAGTCTGGCAAGAGAGAAGACAGTTGTATAAAATGGCTAGAAGACAATTAGAACAAGCTTTAGTAGCTGGACAATCTATAAGTGAAGGTTTGTAAAATTTTAGGAGTAGGGTCTCCCACCCAACCTTGTGGTTTCCTCGCGCAAGCATTTTATTGAAGTAGAGTTGAACCATATGTTAGTCCCAGTAGAGTTGAACCATATGTTAGTCCCGGAACGACATAGTTTGTGTCAAGTGGACATTAAACCCAATTTTCCTCTTTCCCTTATGTTGTATAATAGGGTGGGGGTGGGGACTGATCATAAGGTCTGTTACCTAGTTATGCAAATGATGGGTTTGTTTCCAGGTTTGTAGGGTCTATATTGTTGAAAGATATCATATTATATGTTAGTCCCCAAATGATCTGAATAGTGTTGAATATATATGAGATTAAATCACATTTTATTCTAACTGTATAATGAACAATATTTGAGATGTGAAAAATATAAAAGTGATGTCATATAGATTTTAATTCAAACTTTCATTTGAAAATATTTTGAATCCCACTAAATCAGTATCAAAAACAACTGCATATTTATCAGATCAAGCCTTCTAGGTAAAGGTAAGATTAAGATTGGTAAATGGAGAAAAGTTTTGAGAGGTTTAAACCTCAATGATTCCAGTTAAAAGAAAGTATTGATCAGATCAAGCTCAATAAATATTTTCTTTATAAACATTTCTTACTGTGTTGATAATGTGGAATACAAAATTGGTTATTTCTCGAAACTAGCTTTATCTAGAAACGTAAAATGTTTATTAGAAGATTTAAGGTATTTTATGTTTGATTATTATCAGGTAATGAATATCCTAGTACATTTACTAAAGTAGAATTACTAAAAGAAGTGAGTTTAGATAGTTACAGTGGTGGTACATATTGTCTACAGTATAATTATAATGGGCAATATCTAGCTGTTGGTACTGGTAATGGTGGAATACTTGTAAGTCATTTATTATTTCTTTACAACAAGTACAGTATTAATCTTTGAGAGTCATTTAGTAGCTGGATAGAGCAATAAACTATATTTATGGAAAAACAGCTACTTATTACTGTATTATTTTACAACCACCACCTCTATAATTTTTGGCCTTGGGTGCCTCAAAAGTGCAGTGTAGAGTTTTAAGATATTTTTGTTTGTTCCGAAACTATGATTTTTCTGCAGATGAAAAGAAAAAATTATTATCAAAATTTGGCATCAAAAATAGACTTCACTTTTTCCTTTACAAATACCAATGGTTGAAGCATTAAGCACAAATTACTACCTAGAAGTGGTCTTTTCTCTTCAGCTTTTATCACCCAAAACTGGTCAATTGTTAAAAGAATTGAGGAAGTCTCGACATGGTGGTTTACCTGTGATGACATTACGTTATCATCCAAGAGATCCAAATATATTAATGGCTGGTACTGCTGATGGTATAGTCTATGGTTGTAATATAGAGGATGGAACATGTAAAGAAATAATATCTGGTAAGAATATTGAATGATATCTCCATTTCTACCATAATCTATATCAGTGGTTCTCAACCTTTTTTTTGCCAACGGCACACCTTGGAACACTTAAAAAATAGCGGCACATCTGGCTAGATATATATGAAATATATTTGAATTTTGCAAAATAAAAACATGATAAGTCAGATGGCATACAATCGTAAACAGAAACTAGTCATAGACACATAGAATGGCACAAACTAAACAAAGTCAAAAACCCAACTGTGAACGTATCAGTAGACATCAGTGAATACTCAATTTGGATCACATGGTTTTTCACATTTACTTAGGCTGTTCAATATTTAGCAGCACACTTAGCAAGATCTCAGTGCCCCGCAGCACACCCGCTGAGAACCACTGAGTTTTATTTACACTTGATGATGAGCATAGTTGAAACTAATGAATATGATTTAATCTCAGCTGAAACTCCATGAGTTTCCCTGTGTACAAAACCGATACAGATTTGCAATAAGAAGGTGATTTCCTCAATGAATAAAGAAGATAATATTGTTGATTATATTTGTTATTTCAGAAAAGGGGAATGAAATCAACTGTTTAGATTTTTGTTTAGATGGTTTTAACTTCTGTACTGCTGGAAAAGATTTATCTGTTAGATATTATGATACTAAAACCCTTGAGGTAATAATCATATTATATGCTTTAGGAAATATCCCTTCAGATAAAACATCAATATTTTATTTTTTATTACTTTTCATTCTAGGCTATTTTTTTTTGAAGATCAATTAGTTTCAATTTACTTCATGGGTTTATTTATTTGATTCTTGTCTTTTTTAGTTAATAAGAACCTATGATGGTTGTAATAATGCCAAACCATCTAATGAAACATCTTGTATGGGATGTTCACAAAGAGTATTTGCTTTAAAATATCATCCAGAATACAACCATATATTTATTACTGGTGGCTGGGAAAATCATCTAAAGGTATGATCTTTATTTATAAATTTACAAGAAAACAAGACTGTCTGCAATATATATGTAAATGCTATCACTGGAGAGAAAAGTTGAGCCCCAGTAATTGTTTGTCAACTTTACTTGTCTGTAGACTGTTTATACCTTGGTTTTTCATCCCATCTGAATGACTAGTCTCTAGTCCTTGTCAGGCCCTCCATCCTGCATCACTGACAGAAAACCTTCAGAGTGGAAAATCTTAAAGAGCTTTCTAAGCCAACACAGGGATTGGTAACCCTGTGTTAGTGTGTCAACACGTTATTTAATGAACCTGAAGCAACTGTTTAAAACAGTTGTCTCCACACAGTTAATCAATTTTAGGAGTAGATGTTTAAATTTTAATCATGGTACTTATATTTATTATTTAATCAGATATGTCTTCCATTTATTTTTATTTCACATCTTGACTGAAGGGAGTGAAATTACTTGTTAAAAGATAGTAAGCTGGCACTGCCAGGCAGGATACGCCCACATTTTCAAGAGATGGTTAGAGAACAAGCAAAATCGAAAGTGATTTTTCCTACAATCAAAGGCTATAATTCATTAAATTACAATTTGATATGCGCAAATATCGAAAAGAATCAAGATCTTTAGGTTATAAACATGCATTTCAAGTTTCATCACAACCTTGATATACCATTTTTTAACGTATTCGCGGCCATTTTGTATGGTAATTTTGGTCCGATTTTTCCGAAATTTGAACTCAACCTTCCTTAGGGTGTAACGGTGATATAATCAAACGATTTTTTAAATCGGTTAATTATTGTAACCTCCAGAGGGACCACAAGCTAAACCAAGACGATTTTGCGTATAATCAGGGGCCATAATTCAGGAAGTTACGATCCGATATGCACAAATATTGAAAGGAACCAAGATCTTTAGGTTATAACCATGCATTTTAAGTTTCAACAAAATCGAATTAAAATTGTGACCTCTACAGGATCCACAACCTTGATATACCATTTTTTAACAGTATTTGCGTACGAACGGCAGCCATTTTGCATGGCAATTTTGTTCCGAATTTTCCCGAAATTCGAACTCAACCTTCCTTAGGGTGTACAGTGATATAATCAAACGATTTTTTAAATCAGATAATAATTGTGACCTCCAGAGGGACCACAAGCTAAACAAAGACGATTTTGCGTATAATCAGGGGCCGTAATTCAGGAAGTTACGATCAGATATGCGCAAATATCAAAAGGAACCAAGATCTTTGGGTTATAACCGTGCATTTCAAGTTTCATCAAAATTGAATTAAAATTGTGATCTCTACAGGGTCCACAACCTTGATATACCATTTTTTAACAGTATTCGCTTACGAACGGCGGCCATTTTGTATGGTAATTTTGGTCCGATTTTTCCGAAATTTGAACTCAACCTTCCTTAGGGTGTAACGGTGATATTATCAAACGATTTTTTTAAATCGGTTAATTATTGTAACCTCCAGAGGGACCACAAGCTAAACCAAGACGATTTTGCGTATAATCAGGGGCCATAATTCAGGAAGTTACGATCCGATATGCGCAAATATTGAAAGGAACCAAGATCTTTGGGTTATAACAATGCATTTTAAGTTTCATCAAAATCGAATTAAAATTTTGACCTCTACAGGATCCACAACCTTGATATACCATTTTATAACAGTATTTGCGTACGAATGGCGGCCATTTAGTATGGCAATTTTGGTCCCATTTTTCTGAAATTCAAACTCAACCTTCCTTAGGGTGTAACGGTGATATAATCAAACGATTTTTAAAATCGGATAATTAATGTAACCTCCAGAGGGACCACAGGCTAAACCAAGACGATTTTGCGTATAATCAGGGGCCATAATTCAGGAAGTTATGATCCGATATGCGCAAATATCGAAAGGAACCAAGATCTTTGGGTTATAACCATGCATTTCAAGTTTCATCAAAATCGAATTAAAATTGTGATCTCTACAGGGTCCACAACCTTGATATACCATTTTTTAACAGTATTTGCGTACGAACGGCGGCCATTTTGTATGGTAATTTTGGTCCGATTTTACCGAAATTTGAACTCGACCTTCCTTAGGGTGTAACGGTGATATAATCGAACGGTTTTTCAAATCGGATAATAATTGTAACCTCCAGAGGTACCACGAGCTAAAATAGGTGAATTTTCGGACAATCAGGGGCCATAATTCAGGAATTTACGTTCCGATAGGTGCAAATATCGAAAGGAACCAAGATCTTTGGGTTATTAACATGCATATAAAGTTTCATCAAAATCGGTTCAAAATTGTGACCTCTATAGGGTCCACAAGCTAAAAACGTGATTTTTCGTACAATCAGGGGCCATAATCCATGAAGTTTTGATCCGATACATGCCAATATCGAAAGCAGCCGAGATATTTTGGGGATAAACCTATATTTTAATCGAACAAGAATTGTGACCTGTATTGAGTCCACAAACAATTGTGGACGGACGGACATCCGGACGGACGGACGGACAGGGGCGACGACATAATACGTCCACATGAAAATGTGTTTAAAAAAAATTTATAAAACGGCTGCCACTAAAACCATCATTATTTTAATCCAACGTTTCGTAGGTAAATATAACACTACATCATCAGGGTAATAAAATAATGATGGTTTTAGTGGCAGCCGTTTTATAAATTTTTTTTAAACACTATTGTTCCTGCCATATGTATCTAGTTCCAGAACTGAGATCACCATCGACATCTTCATGATTGGTTTTTGTGTACAACTTTTTATATTCGGATATTTCACATGAAAATGTGGGCGTATAAAAATAGTGTGTCAAGGGAGATAACTGTTGTACATGACTTATGTAATTTTTGTAGATATGGGATTCTAGATCAGTTGATGGTGTGAAAAGAACTATCTGGGGTCCACATATCTGTGGAGAAAGTTTAGATATGAAGGTAAAGTTATTTAATATGCTATTATTTGACCACATTCTCTTCACTGATATTCTGCAAAAGAAAAAATTAGTATATATCTAGGGCAAAAGAAACAAGGCTTTCATTCATGTTTTAACCCATTTATATTAAATTACATCATGGACCTTATATTATTACATTTAGTTTACTTATAATATTTACATTTGTTGACAGAAGAATAAAATAATATTAAACATGTATTGTAGAATGTGTTTGTACTGTGACATGTTCATTGATCACTTTAGATAAATAACAAAAGTAATTTGACTTCTTGAGTTTGAATAAACAATTAGGCAGATCTGTAGATGATTTATTTCTAGAAGATTTCTAATAAAAACTGCAATGTAATGAATGAGTTTGTATTTCAGGGATTAAAGATATTAACAGGATCATGGACATCAAATAAGGCTCTACAGATATGGAATTATACAGATGGTAAATTAGAAAAGAATATAGAATATCCTGATGCACCAGATGGTGCCTTTCTGTACTGTGCTCAGTTCTGTGATAATGATGTCGTATTAGCAGGAGGTAGTGGAACCAATAGTGCTCAAGCAATTAATATAACAACTGGCACTGTAAGTTTTTCATATTTAGATATGCCCATATGCCCGTCCACACTTTCTTGCAATCAAAGTTTCATGGATATCAAGCAAATAAAAAAGAAGATTTTTCCAGAGTTATGGTCCTGACAGCTTGTTCTCAAATAATTTTCTCAAAGTTTAAGAAATGGGTAAAGATGCATTATATTAGAGCTGAATCTGCCTATTGCAGGTCTTTATTTTTGCTTCAAATGTATTAATATAACAAGCCTATCATATGACCGATATTAGAACAGCTGCGAGCTTTAAAAAATTAACAATAAAATGGATAATAAATAATTGTATGCTCCAAAACATCAAAAAGTCATAACTTTGCTCAGAATAAATTAATTGGAATGATTTTTTGAAAGTATTTATTTTTCATTATCTATTAGCTCTTTATTTAGATAATGCATCTTTTTTTACGTAATGCATCTTTATCACCTTTGATCATCTTACAGAGTTATTTCCCCTGACATAATCGTTGATAATAAACATTGCTGTTCTTGTACCCTCAGTTCAAAGTTATGTTTTAAAAGATTCCGCAAATTATTAGAAATAGCTATCGATTTTAAGCATTTTCCAAAATATTAATGAACGATTTTTCCCTCCAGCTTCTCTTAGTTGTTTTAGACTAAATTGAATTTAACAGTCACACATCAAATATTTACAAAATTATTGCCCTTGTTACCGAAACCTAGTAATCCCTCAATGGATCAGAGTTTTAAAGATTGATTTTTTAAAGTTGTTAGAATTGTTTAACTAGTCATAAGGATGGAGGAGTCTGATGAAGCTGATCGGTTAGTTTAACCCTTTGTCAGTGGTTTATACAGATTGATTGTATGGATGAATCCTATTGATCAGCAATAAAGATAAACTCTTCCACATCAAATACATGATTTTATTTATCAATTATTTGCAGTGTTTTCACTGTGTTTCTGCTCTCTCCTTTTTTATACGCCCACATTTTCATGTGGACGTATTATGTCGTCGCCCCTGTCCATCCGTCCGTCCGTCCGTCCACAATTGTTTGTGGACTCTCTACAGGTCACAATTCTTGTCCGATTTTGACGAAACTTAAAATATAGGTTTATCCCCAAAAGATCTCGGCTGCTTTCGATATTGGCATGTATGTATCGGATCAAAACTTCATGGATTATGGCCCCTGATTGTACGAAAAATCACGTTTTTAGCTTGTGGACCCTATAGAGGTCACAATTTTGAACCGATTTTGATGAAACTTTACATGCATGTTTATAACCCAAAGATCTTGGTTCCTTTCGATATTTGCACCTATCAGAACGTAAATTCCTGAATTATGGCCCCTGATTGTCCGAAAATTCACCTATTTTAGCTTGTGGTACCTCTGGAGGTTACAATTATTATCCGATTTGAAAAACCGTTCGATTATATCACTGTTACACCCTAAGGAAGGTTGAGTTCAAATTTCGGAAAAATCGGACCAAAATTACCATACAAAATGGCCGCCGTTCGTACGCAAATACCGTTAAAAAATGGTATATCAAGGTTGTGGACCCTGTAGAGATCACAATTTTAATTCGATTTTGATGAAACTTGAAATGCATGGTTATAACCAAAAGATCTTGGTTCATTTTGATATTTGCGCATATCGAATCGTAACTTCCTGAATTATGGCCCCTGATTATACGCAAAATCGTCTTGGTTTAGCCTGTGGTCCCTCTGGAGGTTACAATAATTATCGGATTTAAAAAATCGTTTGATTATATCACCGTTACAACCTAAGGAAGGTTGAGTTTGAATTTCAGAAAAATGGGACCAAAATTGCCATACAAAATGGCCGCCATTCGTACGCAAATACTGTTAAAAAAGGGTATATCAAGGTTGTGGATCCTGTAGAGGTCAAAATTTTAATTCGATTTT
Organism: Patella pellucida; assembly: GCA_917208275.1. Lineage (NCBI taxonomy): Eukaryota > Metazoa > Mollusca > Gastropoda > Patellidae > Patella > Patella pellucida. Next base: position 23,636,712 of record OU795036.1, on the reverse strand, counting down.
GATGAAACTTAAAATGCATGGTTATAACCCAAAGATCTTGGTTCCTTTCAATATTTGCACATATCGGATCTAACTTCCTGAATTATGGCCCCTGATTATACGCAAAATCGTCTTGGTTTAGCTTGTGGTCCCTCTGGAGGTTACAATAATTAACCGATTTAAAAAATCGTTTGATTATATCACCGTTACATCCTAAGGAAGGTCGAGTTGAAATTTCCGAAAAATTGGACCAAAATTACCATACAAAATGGCCGCCGTTCGTATGCGAATACTGTTAAAAAATGGTATATCAAGGTTGTGGACCCTGTAGAGATCACAATTTTAATTCAATTTTGACGAAACTTGTAATGCACGGTTATAACCCAAAGATCTTGGTTCCTTTCGATATTTGCGCATATCGGATCGTAACTTCCTGAATTACGGCCCCTGATTATACGCAAAATCGTCTTTGTTTAGCTTGTGGTCCCTCTGGAGGTCACAATTATTATCTGATTTAAAAAATCGTTTGATTATATCACCGTTACACCCTAAGGAATGTTGACTTTAAATTTCGGGAAAATTCGGAACAAAATTGCCATACAAAATGGCTGCCGTTTGTACGCGAATACTGTTCCTTTCGTTATTTTCACATACTGTTATAAAATGGTATATCAAGGTTGTGGACCCAGTATAGGTCACAATTTTGATGAAACTTGACATGCATGGTTATAACCCAAAGACCTCGGTTCCTTTCGTTATTTGCACATTTCAGATCATAACTTCCTGAATTATGGCCCCTGATTGTCAGAAAAAACGCCTATGGTCCCTCTAGAGGTCACGATTATTACCCGATTTAAAAAACTTGACTCTATCACCGTTACACCATACGGAAGGTTGAGTTTGAATTTCAGGGAAATCGGACCATAATTGCCAGACAAAATGGCCACTGTTTGTACGCTAATATTGTTAAAATATGGTATATCAAGGTTGTGGACCCAGTATAGGTCACAATTTTAATTCGATTTTGATGAAACTTAAAATGCATGTTTATAACCTAAAGATCTTGATTCTTTTCGATATTTGCGCATATCAAATTGTAATTTAATGAATTATAGCCTTTGATTGTAGGATAAAATCACTTTCGATTTTGCTTGTTCTCTAACCATCTCTCGAAAAAATGTGGGCGTATCCTGCCTGGCAGTGCCAGCTTACTATCTTTTAAAACTTGCTGAGATTAATAACCAGATTTGTTCTATGAAATTATAATTTTATTGGATGATTTATCTCTTGATACTTTAATTGTCCCAACCTTTTGAAGAAAGTAGGGGACACTTGGAACGTGTTTGTCTGTCCGTCTCACCTTTTTGGATACCATAACTCTGCTTCTAATTGAGGTAAAATGTTAAAACTGGTTGTAGATGTTGATTACACAATGTCTTGACTGAGTTTAATGATGAGGGTCATCTATTTATTTTGGGATTCGGGCAGGGGAATCAGCCTTACTGTTAGCCTATTATAATCATTTTCTATTATAATATTACAGAGTTTAGGTAGTATTAAGATGGATAAACCTGTACAAGCATTAGACAGTGCTCTTGGTGGAAGATTGTTTGCTGTAGGCGGAGCTGAAAACATACTAAAACTAGCAGCATTAACATAATCTAATATATTTTGTGATACTTATCTTTATCAATCATTATCAATTTTAAGCATTCCATGTTTACAATAATGAATGTTATTAAACTGTTTGTATATGTACTGATCATGATGTATTGTTTGATGTAGATAAAAAACAATGTGTTGAATTGGGTTCATCTGAATAGTGTGAGCTACATATAGTCCATACTATTTATATTTCCTTTTGTCAGAGGTCTGTTTAAATAGCCAACATTGGCTTTATCTGTAATCATTCTCAAACATGCCACAGAATTTTCACAAATTTTGATTGTATTACAAATTTTGATGATGCCATGTTTAGCCCCATTTCTGAAAACCAATATATCTTCTATGTTTTTATTATTAAAGGAGCTAACATTTTTGTTTTGTTTATCTATATGGTTTAATTTTTGTTTTGTTTATCTATATGGTTTAATTTTTGTTTTGAAAGATTAAGGAGTTTAATTACTCATTGTCTTTTCGTTTTCGTATTAAACTGTTGTCCTTTAAATACAATAGTTATTGATCAATATTAGCTCTTTCTGTGGGCTTAAAAAGAATTTAAAATGTAGCAAATACCAACATAAATTAACACATTAAGTTTACCTTAGTCACACTTTTACTGTATCAAAATAGAATCAAATATGGAGATAGGGGCGAGTGCTTGAATGTTAACATTTATAAAAAACATAAGAAATACATTGAATGAGATATCAGTATTATTAGTGAGAAAAGTTCCTTAATGATAATATTTCTGTGTTATTAATAAGAGATTGTTTTACAATGCTCAATTATAAGAAACATTATACAAAGATTATTTTTATGTAATTTATACATGAATAAGTTCCGTCCATTGTTATTATTATATTCTTGTTATTGAAAACATTTATTTTGTATTTTTGCGATATTAACTATTGCTGATTTTTATTATTATAGTCTTGCTGAATTGTAATTGATAATAAATATTGTTGCATTTATATTTTTAGTTGTTACTGTGTTTTTATGCTTAGCCTTCTCTTCTATAGTGCCATAGTATACTCCTAGCACATGTTGTCTGTACAAAAATAAAGTTTCAGCAGTCTAATTATAAATAATTTACTCAGGAAAGGTGACAGTGGTTTAACATAAATTGTTTATGGAAATAGACTTTATGCATATATTTATTGAAAGTTCCGTTATTATTATTAGGCGTTACATCATCAATTAATGTTTTAGAACTTTTACCTTCTTTATAATCAATTCTGGATTAAATTTCTTTAATTAAGTTATTAATATAAATGGATATTAGCCATATATCCACTTAAGGGAACAGGAACAGTTTACATAGGAAGACCATCCACGCCAATGGTTGTTGTTACTATTATGTGATCCACAACATGGAATATGACCTTAATAATTAATATGTTTTGGGAAGAATATTTTCCAAAGTAAAGTTGTTATTCCGAGGATTTATTTTTTAGTTTGCTGTTTGGTAGTAAATGACCATCGTGTTCTCCCTTTTCCAAATGATCCTTTAAAGGTTCTTCAATAAACCAGTCCAACTTATGTTTTGGATAGGAATGTTGTAGAATATTTAGAAACTTGACCGTCTATTGTATTCTGTCTATATGAGAGACAAGTGGACGACAATCTACACGTAAAATCAACATTTCACCTATAAATATTTGTATTGTATAAAAGGTTGAGTTTGGAAAACAGGCTTTGTTAGTTCTTACTGTTATTACTGGGGTTTTGTTTTATTGTAGTCAGTACAATATGGCCAACAAATCAACAAACATTAAGCCAAGTTGGTGAAGGTATGTTCTAAAATAGCTTTAGTGAAGCTGGCACAGGTGGAGTCAACATAAAAGCCCCTGACCCGATCTGTAATCTTATGTTTATTAACATTCATCACAGAATTGCAAAAAAAAAAACCTTGAAAAAAAGTTGCATTCTTACCTGTTATTGCGCGCGTTTCTAATAAGATCTATTACTTCGCAACGGCGAACCCGCGGCGCTCTAACCATGCATGCTCATGGTCCGATTTTTTGAAATTTCAAGACGACCATTGTATGAACGCACATGGAAAGCATGGTCGTAATGCAAGCTTTGTAACCGCCCAATGGTCGTATTAAGAACTCCATAAACCCCGGAAGATCGCCATAGGCGCACTTGGCCCCGAATGGGGACGTGGTATCAAACAACAGTGGTGAAATCACTGTATCATCGCCATGACAGCGCAATTAATCCGAACGCTTGGGGGGATCACGGTGGCTAAGTGGATAAGGCGCTGGTTCGCTAGCCTGTAGGTCGAGTGTTCGATCCCTGCATTGGCCGAGAAAGTTTATCTCGATTTTCCGACGTGATTTCCCCTTGTCAGTGATGCAAAAGGAGGGCCTGACAAGGACAGCTGCCTAGTCTTTCGGATGGGACGAAAAACCGAGGTCCCGTGTACACATTGGAGTGCACGTAAAAGATCCCTCGGCAGTTGGAATTCGATATAAGAGTAGGCAGTAGCGCCGGTGCCCGGGCAAAAATTTCCCTCATAGCACGCTGTATGGCGTATGCCCGTCTTCAATTAGCTCAGGTTAAGTGCATAACAGTAGGACGTTAAACCCCATTTCATTCATTCATTCCGAAAGCTTGGTGGGGTTGTGGCAGGCACTCCAGTATCGTGGTGAAGTCGCCGTAATGTTACAATTTTCGCAGCTTCTTTGCATTGTATGTACTGCGCGTGTATATGTTCATGGAGATTTTACCACGCTTGTGTCGCGAGATTCGACTTCGCCACCACAGCTTTGGCGTTTGTTTTGAACATGCTCAAAACAAACGCCGTGACTCAGCGATCATTTTCGGTTCCCCGGTTGTACGTGACAATCAATATGGGATCGCATGTCCAACCTAGTGGATTTTCTCCGGGTCTTCCGTCCCATCCCACTGCTAAAGCCCCCTACGCGAAAGGTAGTTATTGAGATGAAATTGAGCCATATGTTAGTCCCGAAATGACCTAGTTTGTGTCGAGTGGACGTTAATATCCCCCTCTCTCTCTCTCTCTCTCTGATCATTGGCGACCATCCCGGCCTGACGAGGGCATTACACTGCAGGGCGAGTGTAATGAGACCTACCTTCAGAGCTTAACTACGAACTTGTAGTTAAAAAGGTTAATTTTAATTAGAGATAAGTTAAGGATACATGCCCATATCTGTCTAACTTTAGGGTGGGGGCTGCACCTAAACATTAACTGGTACCATAAACCAATATGCCAATTACTATGTTGCATATTAAGTTTTGTGCAAGATGCAAGCTTAATCCGTCCCTGCGAAATTCCCATCCCCCGCATTGCATACCTAATCACCGAAATTCAAATTACCATATGTTTGAGTATTACGGAAACATTTTTTTTTTTGGCGAGACATGAAAGCCCATCCCATTTCCTGTCGAACCTTCTGTAATCTACAGATGAGAACAACTAGGATGCTTAAATTTATAAGTATAAATTTACAACTACATGTATTAAAAGTTCGTTTATAAGTATAAATTTACAACTACATGTATTAAAAGTTCGTTTATAATTTTAAAGTATAAATTTACAACTACATGTATTAAAAGTTCGTTTATAAGTATAAATTTACAACAAAATTATTAAAAGTTCTCTTTATAAGTATAAATTTACAACTACATGTATTAAAAGTTCGTTTATAAGTATAGATTTACAACAAAATGTATTAAAAGTTCGTTTATAAGTATAGATTTACAACTACATGTATTAAAAGTTCGTTCAGAAGTATAAATTTTACAACTACATGTATTAAAAGTTCGTTTATAAGTACATGTATAAATTTAAAACTACATGTATTAAAAAAGTCATAAATATATACAAAAGGCAGTGTACAGTTAGTAATCATAAAATATTACTGAAGTTTTATTACAGCTTCGAGCATATATATATGGTAAAATTTTACAGAAAAAAAACAAAATACAAATAAAATCGTAATCTGCAGTTAACAATATTAACAAAGGTCTACAAATAAACTTCTATATTATATTTACACAACAATAATTAAAGTTATTCTTTAAAATATATACTATCACAAAATATAGTTTTTAGTTGTCGGTTGATTCTCCACACAAGTCTCGCTATCCAGCAGGGAAGACAACTCTGTTTGGGAGATTGTTGTAGTTTGTGTAAAGGTGTCATTATTACGTTCAACAACATTTGTTATAAAAAGAATTGCTATAATAATAAACTAAGCCCATAATTTTTTTTTCTAGCGAAAGTGTAAAATAACCGGACGTAAGCGAATAGTCCTATATTAATCAAGCTTCATATCTGTATGTGTATTATTTTGTTTCATATATTATTAGAAGACACTTAGTATATTCGTTTAACTGTAGGCTATAGGCCTAATACCTAGTAAATCCTTCGTAGAAGTGAACACAATATCAAACAATAACAAGTTATTGCAATGTACTATATAGCTACGTGAAATTAATTCTATATTCTTATTTATAAATAATACTGAAAGCAATTAGATACCAATTCTATAACAAAATGGCCAAACACTTCAAAACTACACACAGACCAACAAAAACAGTCAAAGAAAAACTTTTTACATTTGAACTCGCGGATATGAAATTGTCGTCAGCACGGCCAACGATACCCCAGTGCCATTTGGAATCTGGTGATTCAAAGTACCAAGGTCGTTTTTCTTGGACTTTTCCGACAACGATTTCGTCGTAACCAATGGCAACATCGGCACATCCATAAAACTGTTCCTGTGCACCGCAACCTATACCACCTTGACCATTATTACAGGTACCCCAACTATTGCCGGAATTATATTTCCACTGAAACACACACGCTGAACATTTTACATCTTTAGGTAAACGTAGCTTCACTTCTACTTTTCCGGCTTTGTCTGGGGCCGGGAACTTGGTGGTTCCCGTTTTCGTTACTATTAGGGTGTGGCCATCTAAACATTCCTGGCTGACCTTTTGAAATGGATTATCATTGGGACAGAGCTTGAATTCAAAGTAGCCTTTGTGAGTTGCTGTCAACTCCACAACTGCGGTTATATCCTCCCCAACTTTATATTTACGAACAATAATTCCATTGGCATACTTTCCTCCCGGTTCATTGTCACGTGGTCCCTGCCATGGGTCACCACAAATACCACACTTGCCACCATTTTGTTCCCATTGCACCTGAAATGATAGAAGAGTCCATGTAATTGTGTAATGATAAAAAACCCAAACAAGCATTGACAATCAAAATGTTATTACAATAATCTATGTATACAAATTTAGAAATAAATCACAGGATGTTTCAGATTTAACAAAGCATTATGTATGTAATGAAACATTTCTAAAATATGTTTCTATATTCAGGAGAAATGGTGATCAGAGAGGACTGGGGACAACCACTGATATTATAGCAAAACCGCCAAACAGAGGTTTCGTGCACAACCTTGCGATCACAATGGATATCAATATTCAAGAGTCGTGGGCAAGAATCTATTCTGTATCCCTAGTCGTCTAGAGGGGCAAGGTGGCCGGGCAGTCTCACATGATCCTGCTGATGTTGCAGTTCATACCATCAAAAAATGGTAATGGTGGAGTTATACCTTATCGTGGCTCTATACAACCAGGGGGTATTTTTAACTGTCAATACAACGTACCACAGTGCTCGCAAGAAAAAAAAATTGATATGATGAAGTTTGTGTACGCAAGATTACAAAATCATCGACAACTAATTACTTTATATCAACCTAACAGCAAACGAAAGTGTCCATGTAAATTTACTTGTCTGTGTGTAACTTGGGAACAGTTTGGGGACCGACCCGGTCGTACACCGTATTACTTGCAAATATGACAGCAAAAAACGTTTTACGGTATACAAAAAATCCCCACTGTCGGTCTTGGTATATTAATGAATATTAAATAATTGAACAAGTTAGACCTGAACAAGTTAGACCTACTATATTACTCGGTTTTTATAATTGCTGACCACGCGTGTGACAGATTTTGAATATACAATACAGAAGTGTTGTAACGAGTCAGTGTGCAGGTAATATGCTATAACAAGAGACAGACATAACAGTCGACGACACGAAAATTTGACGAAACCGATATAAGACGAATAAACAAACATAAAACTTGACAAAGCGCACATAAAATAAACGGACGAACATTAGACAAATAAACATAGGTTGTACATATATATTTATATTAGTCATTTCCGTCGGTCTGGTCTGTTTGTCCGCTTGAATGGCAAGGAGGTGCAACTCTTCCTTGGGGCTTGTTACTGAGTGTAATATGTCATGTAACATCAGACAGGTAAGCATTATCCGTGTTAAGAAAATTGTCCGTATATAGGAGTTTAGTATTTTTCAAGCAATTGAAGAACAGTAGACGGAAACATCGCTTTTATAAAAATTGTCTCCCCTTCATCGTTTTTTAACAAGTTTAATTTCTTTGTCCGACATTTAGAACGTATGTTACTCATAGCCCTCAAAAGCGCAATACCATTCTTGTTGTAACTGAATAATAATATGTTCCAATCTTTAATCTGGTCAACAAATTACACTATTTTACAATATTCCAATTAATTGATAATATAAATTTTATCTTAACTCACCTAATTTAAAAATAAATTGGAAAATTCAACTGAATGATTTGATAAAGATAACGTAGACCTTTTCAAATGTGACTTGGATTTTAAAATATTTTCAAACCCTCTGGACAAGTAAAATATTATTATGATGTAATGGATAATTTACACAACAGGTCGGACACTTAAACTTCTAGTACTTAGAATAAGGCTATTATTTATTTTCTGGGGCTATCAAACCAGCAAGAGTGTTATTGTCCCTTTAACGCGATCAAGATATAAAACTTGTGTTACGATAATAACTTGCTATTATGAAGATGATGGACACCACGAACATAAATTATTGACATGGGTCCACAAACACACGTGATCTAATCTAGACAATGGAAAACAAAGTTTTATACATGTGGATTTTCTTTGTTGTTTTTAAAATAAAGTTTTTTGCGCTAACGTTTTGGGAGTACTAGACCCAAGATTAAAGAAACCCAAAGACATATCTGAAAAGTTACAAGTTCAGAATAGCCATAATGGACCATAGCCTACGAACATCGTTGTGTTTTCTTTAGGAATATTTGGCCTTCGCGACCGTTTCATTGTTTTAAATTCCAAGTGTCAATATTAATTGTATGCGAAGACAACAAATTCGCGCGTTTTTAAATGAATGTTGATTTATGAACTGGATCAGAAATGAACCAGACATATTGTAATATAACAGACTTTAGCCATAAACTCTCCATCCTCATGACCATATCATTTCTACCTGAAGTCTGATAATCGAGCGCGAAATGAGGTTAAACGTCCACTCGACACAAACTAGGTCATTTCGGGACTAGTATATTATGGTTTTTAATTTTATATCAATAATTTGCTTGTGCGTAGAGATCTTTATTCACGTACAACCGGGGATTCGAAACCACGCCAGTTGGCTTTATGATACAGCACGGATGTGCTAACCATTCGCCCCCCCCCCCAATAAAAGATACACTAAAGGCTAAAAATGTATTAAACAATGTGACAGGTTTGCCTTGGGTTATTCAATGGATCTAATTGTCAACGTTTAGCTAATATTTACACAGTGGTGTAATACAAATTTAACACAAATAACACCCTGCTTGTACAGTGTCTTATTTATGTGTAATTTTCTGCAGAAGATGTATATATACTTTTATGCGTCTATGCAAATCATACATAGCTGGAAAGTTTACATGAATCGTTCAACAGATATAAAGGGTCTACTCTGTGCTTCTATTCATTGTTAAATACAAACAAGAGTTTTTTATTCACTCACATAACATAACGTTCTATTTCAGTCGCGACGCTGTGAATTTGGATGCATGGGGCAAAACGCCCCCATTTTCAGACAATGGGACGTATTATTTGATAAAGCAAACCTTGTTCCTAATATTTGTTTCTACATTAAAATGCGCCGAGCTCAGCTATATAGACTTACATGTTCTAACAAATGTTGTATTGCATCTCCAATATCCAGTGCACATTGTTATACTATATTTTTGATTGTTATACTATATTTTTGATTGTTATACTATATTTCGAATTTCAAATGAAATGAGCACGATATGAGAATCAGCGGACGAGAAAAACTAAATTTATTTCAATATTTATATTTTCGGACTTAAAGATGCATTCCCGGCTACAAACTTTGTGATTTGACGATATATTTGGACTAAACACATATTTAAAGTAACCAATTTATCATAAATTTGCTTCAATTCCCTTTCAAAACTCTGTTTTCGCCGGGGATACCTATAGCTGTCAGTAAGCTATTGTTAAACGCGATGTCTGTAAGCTTAACTTCATTGTGGCGTGGGAGGGTCCATTTTTTAAAAATGTATCTATCATTACTTACTTAACATTTACCATATTATTGAGGCCTAAAAAAATTCTTAATTATTTCTGTCAACTTCTTTTTACACCTTTTAATTGCAGAGTATTTTGTACCCTGACAACCCGCAATGTTCCCGAAACCGCCTAACCATTTGAGCAAAAAATAACAACTGCTCCCTGACCTAAGCTAGCAGACAATAATCCAGCAAACCCTGTCGGGTTGACAGTTAGTGATTTCCTGACAATATTGCCCAATACTTGCCCCATGGGCGATTTTCGCATAATCTAGTGTTTTTCTAGTAAGATTGGGTGTCTATACTTCTCATAAATACCAAATTTGCCATACTTTTATTAAAAATAACAAGCCGATAAATACTTTGCTGGGAATCAATCTTTAAGTTCAGATAAACTAGCTGGTTAATTACAATGTTAAAACTGGAATTGTACGGACTGACAGTTTACCCTTTATTTTTTTATCATTAAAATAGAATTCAAAAGAAATTAACACCGGAATCAGCCGTTCCTGAATGCATCTTGACGAGGCTACGTGTATTTAGTTCAATGTTCTGACGTAGTCGAAGTTGTTATACAAAATCATCGATCAGTTGTCATGATGAGATGACAGTGACTACAAAATGACCTAGAGCCAAATACGCGTACTGGACTCTTAACACTATACCTTCTGAAAATAAATATGGCGCCCATTCATGCTATATTGGCCTATAAATTAATCTAAATGAACTGGCAACATCTCAATATTTGTTCAAGGTGAAAGTAAAACAGCGTCACTTGTTAAAATATTGATAACTGATAGAAAATCAATTTAGGGTATTTGAACTATTCTATGTCTACAACGGTTGCCATGCCGTATGATCTTAAAGAAAGATATAAAAACGTGTGTAAAACGATGACACGACCCCCAGGCCATGAATAAAATTTACATAGCGTTTATTATCATAATAACATTTAGCCTAACTCTGTAAATATATACCTAATTGATCATGGTGTGGTTTGTCCTAATCCATTTAAAAGAGGTCAGGGGCTGGTTGCTCAAAGCTCCGTTATCTTTTAACGATCCGTTAACTTTAACGGAGAGAAGGGTTGTTGCTGGAAATAAGGGCACCGATCATGCTATGGTACAAATTTTTCCTACAGATTTATGCTTATATAAATAATAAAGTTTTCTAAAGTGTTTTCTGTTGTAAATTTAACGAAACGCTAACAAACAACACGTTACCAAGATATGTCCGTTAGAGTTTAACGGATCGTTTAAAAAACTTAGTTTTGAGCAACCGACCCCAGGACAGTAAGAGCATTGTATGGGTTGTAGGCCTATCATTCGCAATATAACTGCATGGCATAAGCCTAGACCTAGCCAATATTCAATAAGAAACAACACCGAATGCTCTTTCAAACCTTCAAAATAAAGAGACAATGCCTCACCTGTCCAATTTAAAGCTACAATTTTATATTTTTAAGTTATATTTTTAAAATTTATTAAAATAAAGCCTTTAAAACAGATGGTAGCCATACATAGTCCTAACTTGTTTTAACAACAAGTAATAATCATATTAATCCTATAATTCACTATTGCCACCTGAGAAATTGGCAAAAATATCATTTATACTTCAAATTCCAACGTTTGAATATAGCATGGAGTAAATGGGAAAACAAGGGAGGTACTTGTGTTCTTATTTCCTGTGTCAATGATTTTTAAGGGTGGGAAATAATGACCATGGTCGTATTTTGAGCAAAAGACATAGAAATAATTATGTTTTGACTTTCTTAGAAAATATGAGATTCTTGCTTTAAATTGCGCAAAGATCTTCATGTACACACTGATCAGCGGTGACTATTCGCTAGGCAGCTACAATCACTGATAAGGATGACATCAGTTCGACCTAATGGGCCACAAAATATTAACTTTTTCCTCCGACAAATTAAATTCTAAAACATCTGTTTATGTATTAGAAAAATAAATAAAGGTGTTTGAAGTATATCTGTGATTGTAGCGCCTATGGCTGATCAGTGTGGACCGCACCGTCTATGAGAATTTTCCGATCGTTTGACACTCGGCAAATCTTGACAGATTCCGTTAATAAAGACGTTTGAAGTATTTGTAGGTAAAAATTATTTCCTATTTAGTGTAAATGGGTATTAAAATGAGTAAAAGGCATCATTCTGCCCGAACCAATAAAGCCAATGATTAACGTCGCGTGATGTGACGTTACGTGTTGAAGGCATTCATCTTTTACAGATAAATAGGAAATAATTTTTACCTACAAATACTTCAAACGTCTTTATTTATTTTTCTAATACATTAAAAAAATGTTTGAGAATTTAGTTTTCTAAATGACGAATGACAACCGTATGACGAATGAGTAGAAATCTACCTTAGAAGCCTCTAGTAATCCTCTGTGAAACAGATTGCTACATGTAGTAGAGGCCATCGAAAGTATAAAAAACGAAAAGAAATAGAGATCTGTATTTTAATCAGATTGGTCTAAAGATTATTTCGGTAAACTCATATGGCATTCATACAGTGAACTTTTTTTCATTTCTCAGAAATAATTGTCAGTTTTATTATTCTACAAACTAAGTTGGGAACCATTCTAATGATTACCTTTATTTTTATCAAATATTTGTAGTATTACAAAAACTATTATTGGGACGAAGTCGGTTTATCATTTCAGTTTCTAGTCGATGGATCTTAGATATAAATTCTATTTAGGGAACGAACGAGAGGTTGCCACTTATAATTCCATATCCATGTAATGATCTAATGGGGAAGTGTGTGTGTGTGTGTGTGGCGGGGGGGGGGGGTGTTTTAACATTTCTAGTCATTCGTCATGTGGTTGTCATTCATCATTTAGAAAACTTTATACACTCAAAATTCAACCAAAATCTGTCGTGCAGAGAGATTGTAAAGATAGTGCAGAGACGGGTTAGGGTCGACAGTAGACTACATGTATTCTGGGGGTTTAAAAATGTTTTAACATCATGCAGTACAATATAACAACTTCCTGTAGGCGTTAAAATAAAAATGTACAATGATTTGTTTAAGCTGAGACGATATTAACATCTACATGTATTGACCATGTTAAACTAGTATATATACATGTAAGTAGTTAACTATCTTGTTTATAATATAACTTTAACTGTCATGTACTACATTAATATTATAACATATACACATACATTTGATTAATATGTCTAGCCATAGGTGTATGAGCTCGATGAATGTTGGGGAGACAGGACCTGGAATGCCCGATTTTTAAAAAAAAAAAATCGTGTTACAGACCGCGGTACCTATCATCTGCAAGAGGCGAAGAAATGGGGCTTACGATTTTTTCGTTGAGTGACCTGATAATCGATTCTCGTCCTTTAGAGATCTATACAATGAATGACCCACGTGCTGTGCTGTACTTGATAACGAAGGGTAAATTTCACCTACACATTATTTTTTTTGAAATAAAAGTCTGGTTTTATCCACCACATAATACAGTTTGGGCCTCCGGTCTCCAATCTCAGATGAAGACTGACGGGTTTAAGTTGTTTGAAAACGTATCACATCGGCTTTAGGGATTTTAAAACAAAATTAAGCAGTTTTATTCTCCAAAGTATTATTGGGATGAGCCCTTTAAGACCGTTGTATTAACATCTTCAATTTCTATCTAACGCCTCACTGGTTTGTAAGAATAAAATAAATAGTCAGACCTTTGTGCTCCTTAACGCCGTCACACGTGTAAAAAGAAAATAAAGAATTAAGTTACTTCCTTGTTGAATAAGTATGCCAATAACAATATTATAATATAAAGAAGACGGTGTGTGAAATTGTAAACGTATGAATAACAAGGATGCTTCAAATGGGATTTTACAAAAAAATCATACATTTATTTGTAATATAAGACCAGGGTGTTTCACCGGTGTCCGCTTTCCAAGATATGTCTAGATAAATACACAAAAATGGTCCCGTGATGCTTAGGCGTGCGGGATCGATGAATGGGGGGGGGGGGGGCAGAGCCGGAAAAGCTATCCCAGATCGAGGATGTAGCAACTTCAAACGGGTCTAATATAGCCTAACTTAGGTGGCTGCCTCGAATTCCAATCAATCAATCAATCGTTTACTGCAGTCCAAGGAGATGGGACCGTCGGGTGAAAATTTTAAAATTTAACTGCCGCATACGCGTTTTCCTGCTATTCCGAGACCGTTAATACAGCAAGTTCAATGTGATCGAATATAGCCCACCTTAGGTGACTTACCTGAATCCAAAATCCCAAACAACCTACCAATCGCTGCCGGGTGTGGGGGCCTCGAGAAAATTTTGAAAATCTAACTGCGTTTTCTGCTATTTTATACAATGAATTAAGCAATATTTCAAAGTTTGCAATCGGTTTGCAAACGAAATCCCATCTATGCCCTCCTAAATTCCAACCAGACAGACTGTTGGAGCTGCATTCACAAATAATAATTGATGCCCGAAAAGGAAGAGTGGCTCAAGACAAAATGTTTTAGTCAATTCAGGGGTATTCAATTGAAAGACGAAAATTAGTGTTTTATTAGATTTCGGGCACTTTTTTTGCAAACTAGATGAAATAATAATTTTTGTTTTCACTTTACCCCTCTGCCCGAAGTTAGGGGGAAGACCCCCCCCCCTCCACCGACCCGTACACCTATGCCTCTAGTCTATAATAGTGAGTCTTTACATTTTGATTAAATATTTACTTCACGAATACAAATATTGTACTTCATTGAAAAATACGAATCCTCTTTGAAAAAAAAATGTTTCTATTTTTGTTGTATGTATAAAAGCAAAGCAAACAAAAAATGAATGAACCTGATTGTTATTTTGATTGAAGATGTCTACAGGTCACTTAAACTTCTAGATCAAACAAACGGGTCGACCCCTAAAAAAAACTGCAAAAAAGGATTTGCAAACATGCTGCAAATTCTTTCATTTAGAGATTATATATACCCAGTGGTATTAACATGTTCCTTGTGTCACGATTTGAGACAGGGCTCTGCACTGTTTGACATAATACAACAAATTTGGTATGTGAACTAATGTTTTTGTGGGTCAATATTCCGCTTGACGATATGCTCAGTTATGTTCAGTGGTCCCTTATACCATTTTGGGGTATCCACTACCCCAAAGT
The DNA here is from genome assembly GCA_917208275.1 of Patella pellucida. Taxonomy (NCBI): domain Eukaryota; kingdom Metazoa; phylum Mollusca; class Gastropoda; family Patellidae; genus Patella; species Patella pellucida. The sequence goes on along the minus strand of OU795036.1, from coordinate 23,621,486 downwards.
AATGCAGAGTATTCATACATTTTTAGCTCGAGGCCACATCTTCAGATGAAATATTAACCCCCAAAACAGTAATTCCGTTACTAAAATTGCTATCAGTACTATAATTAGGTCCATTCGTAAATTTGGGTTCTCTGTCTCCAAGGTTGTGTGGTGTAGGTTACCCCAAAATGGCATAATAGATCAGTTGACACCACTGGGTATATCTTCATATGCAAGAGCGACCCCAAAATCATTAATCTATAGGTTCATAATACTTATTATAAGGTCATAAAAAAAAAAGTTTAGGATTTAGGATTTTCTTGTATAGTGTCGGTCATCTTGAATTTTTTACCGCTTTACAGGACCAGTTCACACCAATAGATATATCATCAAATGAAAGAATGACCCAAAAACCATTAATTTATATGTTCATAATCATTTAAAGCGTCTAAAACCAACAATTTTATAGGATTTTTTTGTACATATTTCGGATGTTACAAAATACACCTAAATAAACGTAAAAATGCATAAAACGTTTCTTGCAATTTGTTAGGGGTAAAATCATAAATTTTGAAATTGAAGTATCTAGGTATTCCCAAATATTTTATCGGAAAGACGGATGTGTTCTCATGAAATAACAATGCATGTCTAAATTTAGACACTTCCTTCATTTATTCAAATAAGCTTTAAACATTTAATACAGTTTAATAGAAAGAAAATGGAAAAATCAAATAAATGACTTCCTTCTTTTTTCAAAAGGCGCAATTTGTTACATATTACATTTAAACAGTAAGTTTGTGAATTGCTTATTTTCGACATTCGAGTCAAAGAGATATAAGAAAAGTAAGAACCCCGAGCGGACGGATCCAGTCAAATAAATTCATTCTGGCTCTTTGGAGTTTGATATAATACAAATATGATTTATACGTCTTTACGTTGATTGTACCTTTTGAGATTTTATAACACTTTATATAATGTAATGGCAAATCAGTTGTTCGCACAATGCTGTCCGTAGCGCGTTTTTGATTTCTTCACGATTTTTTTTTTTGTAAACAATATTTTTTATTCATTAAATCTGAATTCGGATATATACAAATCAGGCGCGAATCCTGAGGGGGGGGGGGCAGGGGCAGGGGACTGGTCATCTATGTTCAGACCAGCACCTGCGGCCAGCAACGTATACAATTGCTTTCGGAATGAGGCCGCGACGAAGAATCTGGGAACTACTATAAACCACCAATGCACGCGGCAGTCTGGTGATTACCCTTTGCTTCGATGTATGTCCCCCCCCCCTCCTCGACAAAATCCTGGACCCGGGCCTGCAAATATACCTCTAAAGTCTAAGACCATGTTGATTGTGCCTTTTGAGATTTTGTAACATAATTTTATATAATATCATACATTGACAAATCAGTAAGAAGTTAATTGTATATCTATGTGTACAAATAGGCCACTTAAAAGCAAATTAACAATTTGTAAAAGTAAAATATGAAAAACCAAACGTTTTTATCAAACTTAAAGTTACTTCAGATATCATCAGGCATTTATACAGTTTTTTTGTCCACTATGACGGAACGATCTAGGAATTTATCACTAAACCGCTGTTGATCGTTATAATTATAATATACACGCTAAAACCGTCTTACCTGTACTCCGCCACAGAATAGCTGATTATCATCATAGTTAGGTGGATTTTCAAACCCTTCTCGCCACATGCTAGATCTTGATGGTGGATCCAATAATCTTCCATGGCCAAATACGCCATTCATCATCATATACATCAATGTAATATAGCAGACGACCATTTCTAGTTGACAGAACGCCATATTTACTTTTGAAAATAGTTCACTAATTAGAAATAATTGTCATCTGAATAATATCAACCTGGCTACCGTCTCTTGATTATCTATAATTTATAACCACAAGAGTTGAATAATAACATTTACTTCCTGGGTTTTAAAACTACTAAATTAAATCGCGATTTTACTCACTCCACGGTGGCGTATTCACAATCCCGATGTATTTGAATGGAATGTCAACATCGACAACACAGAAGAAGTTAAATGAATGTGTCAACCGTCCAAAATGTCTAAATTCGTCACCTCCGATTACACCCGTGGGCTTACAGGTAAATAAACTGACTATATACTGAGCTACAGGTCTGAGTCAGTCGGTTAAACAACTCGTCAACGACTGGTCGTATAACTGATGACAAACAGGTAGATTAGCGGTCTGCAGCCAAGCATTTGATTTGCTGGTTCGTTTAAACAGGTTGACAACAGACATCAGGTACAATACAGCTCTATTCAACAATATCAATATAATACTTATGTGCGTCATGGAATTAAAAAAAGACAAAATTTAAGGGATTTTCCCGATTTGAATAGATTCTCAGAAATGAAAGTCTGAGTATACGTATGTATGAATGAATGAGATGGGGTTTAACGTCCTACTGTTATGCACTTAACCTGAGCAATTGAAGACAGGCATACGCTATACAGTGTGCTACGAGGAAAATTTTGCCCGGGCAGCGGCGACGTCCTACTCTTATATGGAATTCCAACTGCCAAGGGATCTTTTACGTGCACTCCAATGTGTACACGAGACCTCGGTTTTTCGTCCAATCCGAACGACTAGGCAGCTGTCCTTAATTGTCAGGCCCGCCTTCTGCATCACTGACAAGGGGAAATCACGTCGGAAAATCGAGATGAACTTTCTCGGCCAATGCAGGGATCGAACACCCGACCTCCAGGCTAGCGAAACAGCGCCTTATCCACTTAACCACCGTGATCCCAATTATGTTTGAAATATAGAGGAATGGTTCTACCTTGTCTCAAAATTTCAGCTAAAAATATTGAGACGTTTGGTCGTGAACAAAACTGCTTATCCGGACACCTTCCAGATTTCGTTCTTTTCTATCGCTTTGCTGGGAATGATGGGTATTTCAATATCGTCAAGAAATCAAAACTGCGCTACGAACAATATTGTGCGAACATATGAAACGGAAATAAAAAAATATGTCACAAACTGTTTATGTTTAACAGTTTATAGTCCCACAGATTTCGTCAATTAACTTACAACTGATTTGCCATTACAATAAAGTGTTATAAAATCTCAAAAGGTACAATCAACGTAAAGACGTATAAATCATATTTGTATTATATCAAACTCCAAAGAGCTAGAATGAAATTATTTGGCTGGATCCGTCCGCTCGCGGGGTTCTTACTTTTCAAGTTTGACTTATATTTCGAAAATAATAAAATCACTGTTTAAATGTAGTATGTAACAAATTGCACTTTTTGAAAAAAAAGGAAGTAATTTAATTTTTCTCTTTTAATTCTATTACGCTGTATTAAATATTTGAAGTTTATTACAATAAATGAAGGAAGTGTCTAATAGAATTATGACATGAATTGTTATTTTATGAGAACACGTCCATCTTTTCAATAAAATATTTGTGAATAACTAGATATAGAAAAAAAAAACCAACGTATATTACTTCAATTTCAAAGTTTATGATTTTACCCCTAACAAATTACTAGAAACGTTTTATGCATTTGTACGTTTATTTAGATGTACTTTGTAACATCCGAAATATGTACAAGGAAATCCTTTAAAATTGTTGGTTTTAGACGCTTTAAATGATTATGAACGTATAAATTAATGGTTTTTTGGTCATTCTTTCATTTGATGATATATCTATTGGTGTGAACTGGTCCCATAAAGCGGTAAATATTGGTAAAAAAATCCAAGATGGCCGACATTAATATACAAGAAAATCCTAAACGGTTATTTTATGACTTTATAATATGTATTATGAACATATCGATTAATGATTTTGGGGTCGCTCTTGCATATGTAGATATACCCAGTGGTGTCAACTGATCCCTTATGCCATTTTGGGGTAACCTACACCACACAACCTTGGAGACAGAGAACCCAAATTTACGAATAGGCTTAAATCTGTACTGATTCCTCGTAATGTAGCAATTTTAGTAACGGAACTAATGTTTTTGGGGTTAAAATTTCAGCTGAAGATGTGGCCTCGAGCCAAAAATTTATGAATACTCTTCATTACTTTGAGGTAGTATGATGTTGACCTATAACTCCTTACGAAGACACGATTTTAATAAACTTCTAATTATTCAATTACTATTAATAAGCTACATATTAACACTAGATACAACTTCAAAGAGAATGTGTTGGTCTATACCTTGACCCGACAGTGATTCAGAGAAATATGCAGTGTAATTACAAACACCATAATTTAATAATAAACAATATCATATGATTATCATCTCAGCTAATTGTTGAAGGCTTTGATATGTGTGTCTATTTCATGTACAATGTACTTAATAAAAGTCTTATACATTATGCCTCTATTCGGTTATCTGTAATATATAGTGTTACAGGTATGAGAAATGGTGAACGTGAACCAGACACAGCGTGAGCCAGTCCTAGCAGCAGGAAAGCTTGTTAGCCGCCAGCAGAAATTAGATTTCAAGACGATCATGGGCCACATGAACATAACTGAGCATATCGTCAAACGGAATATTGACCCACAAAACATTAGTTCAGATACAATACAGAGCCCTGTTTCAAGTTGTCGCATAAGGAGCAAGTTAAAACCACTGTATATAATCTCTAAATAAAAATATAAGAAGCATGTTTCTGGGGTAAACCATCGAAACTCCCTTTTTTGTAATTTTTTTTGGGGTTATTGACCCCTTTGTTTGATCTACGAGGTTTTAGTGACCTCTAGGCATCTTCATACAAAATAACATTCAGGTTCTTTCATTTTTTGTTTGCTTTGCTTTTATACAAACAACTTTTAGGGATACACGTTTGTCTGGAGCCACCATTCCTTGTGCGACAGTTTTCGAGCATCAATTATTATTTGTGAATGCAGCTGCATCAGTCTGACTCTATGGTTGGAATTCAGGTGGGCATATAGTTTGGATTTCAGTTGAATCCGATTTGGGAACTTTGAAGTTGCTCAATTCATTGAATAAAATAGTAGAAAACGCATTTATGGCAGTTAGATTTTCAAACTTTTCTCGAGAGGCGCGAGGCTCCCACACCCAGCAGCGATTGATCGGTTGTTTGGGATTTTGGTTCAGGTAAGTCACCTAAGGTAGGCTATTGTATTCGCGGTCTGGAATAGCTGGGAAACGTGTATGCGGCAGTTAATTTTTTAAATTTTCTCCCGACGGACCCATCTCATTGGACTGTAAACGATTGATTGGTTGATTGGAATTCGTGGCAGCCACCTAAGTTAGGCTAAATTAAACCACTTTAAAGTTGCTGTATCTTCGATCTGGAATAGATTTTTAGGCTCTGCAACCCCCCCCCCCCATTTATCGAGCCCGTACACCTAAGCATCACGGGACCATGTTTATGTATATCTCTAGATATATCTTGGTAAGAAGACACCGGTGAAACACCCTTCATAAAAGGCTTCTGGTTATTAAAAATTCTAAGTCACGCAATGATCTAAATATACGTATACAATTTCACACAACGTCATCTTTATATTATATATTATTATCGGCATACTTATTCAACAAGGAAGTAACTCAAATTTTTATTTTATTTTTACACGTGTGACGGCGTTCAGGAGCCATAGAGTCTGACTAATCATTTTATTCTTACAAACCAGTAGGGTCAACGGTCTTAAAGAGCTCATCCCAAAAATACGTTGGAGAATAAAACTGCCTAATTTTGAGTTAAAATATCTTAAAACCTTCTACCATGGGGTTGAGCAACTAACTCGCTAAATTTTGTTCAGCTGGTCTTTTCCCAAGAATTCAGAGACCCCCCCCCACCCCAACCTGGGTCCTGAAAAACAAACATAAGTGAAGGAAAACAATTAGTACATGTGCAATGACAAACAAACAACTTAATCCCCACTGAACTAAATGGAACTGTACTGGACTGTTTAGCGCTTTAACAATTAATCGGAAAAACTGTACTCCCGTTTTAAGCCATATCGTCCAACATATCAAATTGCAAAAAGAACCCCATCAATATTTGAATCAAAATGTTACAGTAAAGAAACACGTGCTAACAGATTTTAGTCACATTACACAGAAATGATTTGATTGACTTTTAGTGAGGATATTAGTTTAAAGTACATGATGAAACAACTCCAAATGATATGTTCTAGAGAAATGAAGCAGACTGGGTTTTAATTGATCTTCTGTTATGTATCAGAAGCCCATTAGTCTACCGTGGACTGCCAACTACGAGTCCGATAGCTGGGTGGCCAACCACAAGTCATCAAAGATAACTGGCCTCGTCGAGGACCAATGAATGAGGTGTGCACACCAGAAACCACATCAAAAGCGAGACAAGTCTCTAGTATATAATCATAGATGAATATCGGCCAGAATCATGTAAGGCCTATATACTGAGCGCTATAGAAAACGCATCACTTTTTTCCCAAATATTTTATTACTAGGTGATTTTGTATGTATAATATTATGCAATACTATGAACTATTGTTTCACACAATGCTCCCAAGCGCAAAAAATATCGGCCCGTGTGCACAAAAAAAAATTGTACGAGATGCACATGAAAAACACAATATTCACATGCAGCATTGTGTGTGAGCCCGTTAAAAGCATGTTTTTCAACTTAATGTGTAGTGCATGAACTACGAAACGTCAATCTGTCATAACGTTACTGAAAATCAACGGAATGAAGCCATGGGAGTGTCCTGGGCTGGCATGTCTCAGGTGATATTGCCAGACACTTCAACATCAGTCCACTATTGTAAGGTTAATTGGACGTTTTCGAGTTACTGGATCAACACGTGACGGTCAACGTTCTGGTCCACAATGTGTTACAACCCAGGCTAGAGACCGCTACACCCGGGTCCCTCATCTGCGTGGCAGATTCAGCCCAGCGACTCGAACAGGTGCAGCAGTCGTCGGAAGACAAGGGACAGTAAGTTTCAACACCATAATACGTCGTCTAAGAGGAGTAGGACTCCGTCCGTGCACGACTACTGTATGTTGGAGCTATCCTCAGGGATCATCACCGTCAGCGGCGTTTGATACGGGCTCAAGGACACTAGACATGGAGAAGAGTAGATGGCCGTCAACGTGTGGGGAGACGTCTTTGGGGAACGTCTTGCAGACTGCTGCGTCTTCGAAACGAATAGATGGGACGGGGAAAATGTAACGGTGTGGGGAGGCTTCACATTTCATCACCGGACCACCCTACACATTTGCAGGGGTCGTGTTAATGCTGTAGCCTACCGTGAAGATGTCTTGCACTTTCAACAGGATAATGCATGTCCACATACCGCCCGTTTTAGTACAGTTGATTACAGATTAAACATCCATAAGTGTACAAATGTGTTGTTATTGATGTATTCCCATTTGAATATTGTTCACAATAAGAAGCAAAATAAAAAAGATATGTTTACAGGATCATTTTGTTATACGGAAAACTAAGTGATGCGTTTTCCTTGGGGCTCTGTATATTAACAATGTCAAAAACCTTGAGTTTTGTAATTATTGATCAATGTTCCCAAAGAACAGAAGTTCTTAATAGGTATGGATGTGTTTGTGTTATGTTCTAAGAAGTACTGGTAAGTCTTTCATACATGTGAAACCTACAATAACAGACAGAACCCGACGCGACCTACAAGACTTTTCATCTCCAGAATATAACAGAAGCCAGAACTGCTGAAACATGTTCCACTACAGAAGAAAAACAATTTTGTACATGTTGGTGTTGGTTTTCTTAAGTTTGTTATTTAGATTGGTTGATGTTATGACATGGTAATCTATCAAGCCTAGACATACCACATAGACTCGATCCCTCGAGTATAGCTTTACACCACTTAAAGACAATGTTTCCAATGAGACTTTTTTTTAAAAATGGGAGTTGAACTTGTCAACAGAATGTCCTTTACTGTACATATTAGACAGACCATTGAAAAATTTTAGAAAATATATAAGTATATACAGTATATAACCTGATATTGCACCCAGGAGTTCGGCGTTTTCTGCATCCTCTATACTGTACTGCTGTATTCACTCTGTATCCATCAATCCGCCGCATTTACCACCTTGTATCCATCAATCTGAACCGCCGCATCTACCAGTACCAATCTGTCCACCAATTTGTATCGCTGAATTCAGCACCCTATATTCATCAATCTGCATCGTTGAATAAGACACTCTTTATCCGCAAATCTGTAAAGGGATAGCACAACAATTATTAGTTTGATATTTTAATAGTGCAGATTAAATCACTAAAACCAGCTGACTATTTATATTCAAACTATCATACTAAAAATGTAGTTTTTCGGACAATCAGGGGCTATATAATCTATGAACTTACAGTTTGAGTCACCTGACGTGGTTTCGATTCCCCGCTTGTACGCGACAAGGAGTAGGGTCGCTTGTCCTAACTCAAATTTCCCCCAGTTTCCTCCCACTGCTAAAGGCCCATACGTGCAAGCGAATTATTGAAAAAAGTGTTTTTATTTCTGAAAAAAGTGTTTTTATTTCTGAAAAAAGTGTTTTTATTTCTGAAAAAAGTGTCTTCATTTCTGAAAAAAGTGTCTTCATTTCTGAAAAAAGTGTCTTAATTTATGAAAAAGTGGATTGCAGAACTAACCAGACACATTGGATATTGACAGAAACCTGACTAAAGACATCTACTGGTGGCCCTATTGGAGCGGGAGCCCATGGGGTAGCTGAAAAGTGTACAAATTTTCTCCTATATGATATCAAGTCTGCCGAGTTTTTGGTGGTAGGTGTGGACGTGTGGTATTCCACGCCCAAAATGCCATGCCCCTTACAAGTCTTAGCTCAAAAGTGTACCACATGAAATTCGCACAGCAGTGTACCGTACAACTTCAGGTATCACAAAAACACCCTGACAGACATTTCTAGTAGTGGGGTACCCTGACAGAGCTATGTAATTACGAGACATTTGTAGTGATTGAGTATCTCTGACAAGAGTTACCTTATTCCAGTCAACAGCTAGGCTAGATTAGCTAAATTCTGTACCACCTAAAACAGCTTTTGAGTTGTTCAGTACCACCACGGGAATCATGAATGACCACTGCAATTTAAAAGGTGTTCCTCCCTTTCCTGTTTTCCCCGTTTGCGTTACGATTTTCGTTGATCTTTAAAAAATGTCTGTCCGAGGTCGCTCTACGGGGCCCTTGTAAGCTTTAATTGTATGATATAATTCATCATCATTACTAGTAGGCCTATGTTACCATTACCAATCTGTTTTACAGCGAATATTCAATGCGGAATCAGTTTGGTATGTTACTCCCAGTGTACGTCGTTGTATATCAATGCCTTCTGTCATGATAATCAACATTGCATGGGAGGTAACTCTGGTTTTACTTAGGTGTAGACCAGCAATAATTTCTATATTGACCTCTTATGTCAAGCAATGACTTCCTTCAGTGGCTTCTAATTGTGGTGAATGGTTAAGCACATTTGGTCGGCTAGTATACTACATTAAAAGAAAAAAGGTTGTTTCTTCTTTGATTAAACAGTAGAAACTTCTTTTTGTTTAAAAGTGTTAATATGTTTCATGTGTATTGTGGCGATCGGTAGCATACGACACATGGATCGGTAGGGGACGCAATGACGGCAACTTCTAGATACATCACTGCTCCTGGTACTTCTAACCTCAGGAATATTCACCAAAACTCTATACGTCACCCCCATAATGAACAGTATTGGAGAACAGACATGGCCTATTTAACCCATCTCCTATAAATATAAATAATTCAATTTTAAATTAAAAGATGTGAAACCAGGGCCGTATGTAGGATTTTAAAAGTGGGGGTGCAGCGGAGAGGTGGGGCACTATAGCCCCAACGTAACTGAAGGGCGCCCTTAAAACTGACCGACTGATCAGTGCATTAAGAGCATTACTGTGTGATCATAATCAGTTGTATTTTTTTATAATTGAAAGATTGTCAAGTTATTATTGGGGGATGGTGGGGGGGGGCTTATTTTTCTGGGGGTGTAATGTACCCCTGCACCCCCACTAAATACGGCAAACATAATATGCTGGAATTTTCACGTTTAGCGATTTATTGAATCGTATGTCCATGCTCAATGTGCTTCACTTTAAATTCGTAATTTTGGATATGTCGAAAAGTGTATGACCCTGTTACATATTTAGTGCCACGAAGTGTGTAGTTAAATAAATACTGGTGACACAAGAGGTATGAATTGTTTGCATGTATCTGCATCGGTGTTATAAATAATGTTCGGTATCCTCAAAGTAATGACCTCAAATGTCAAAAAGTTTATAGTACAAAGAAATTATATCCATGAAAATAAAATTTTGACGATTTTCAAGTTGACATACTTGATGTTTTTTGTAGATTTTTATAGTGCATAACGTTGTATAGGTCACGACAAAAATACCCTTTAAAATTACGAATATTGCCTTTTGCTTTTTATTTTCTGTTTTTTATTTTTTATTTTCTACTTTTTACTCTAGATCGCGTTGTGAACACGATAGCCGTCATAAAAGAGGGGAAATAGAAGTAAAAATGAATTGTTATAATTCTAACTAATTAATTACGGCTATTTAAAGTTTACTTTGGTTAGTAATTTCGCACGACAACTCATTCTTCGTAATTCTTGGGTGTAGCCTACGTTCTAAAAATATATAAACGTTAGGATGGACCGAAATAAACAAAGCGATTTTTGACCGAAATTAAATTTGTGAGTGCACATCGACTCTCTTTAAAGAAAATTATCTAACTGACCACACGTTTAACGATGTGAAAGTCTTAGTTAATTTCATTGTAGGACATTTAGAGTTGGCTATAACACTATGGTGTTTAACAATTGTGATTCTTTTATTTAAGTTTTAAGAAAAGGCAGACAGACAGTGATGAAGATACGTGACTTTGCAGCTTGGATTTTTAAAGGAACAAATCCGAGTTATTTGCGTGCTATTGACGTGAGAAGTCAACCGTTTAACGAGAAAGAGACTATAATAGGGAGTCGCTTTAATGAAGCGCGTATTCTTCTGTCACAAGAAATCTAATTCAACAGTTACTACATAAGCTTAAAAATTGCCTTTTTTCTGACTTGAAAGCAAAAGTATTTAAGAGAATAACATCAATGCATTAAGGTTCCAAAAGCGACAAAATCTTGAAAGACAAATTTTAATTGCATTCTGGAAAATCACAAGAAGATGTATCGGGAAGAAAGACAATAATTACGCCTTTATACTTTTATTCTTTATGATGCGCACAGAAGTAGTTATATTAATTGGAAAATAATTAGGAAATGATCGCAACTGGTACATAGCGTGGCGTGGGAGTATGTTTGGGCTGTAATTACATAATTGGCATCCCTAAAACATGGCAGTATTCCAATCAATGAAATACCGACAGATAGAGGCCCGGAAATCAAAACAACTATCTTTAAAGCAGATGTGGAGAAAACAATAATTTTTTGAAAACAGATTTGATCAAATAAAATTGCATTGTATTAACATCAAAGGAAGATATAATAATATGAATGAGTATTTTTGTTTATATTTTCTGTTTTTTGTTTAAATCTATTATTATCGTTTTATAACAGATTCCAAGGAAACCACATGTTAATTCTTTTATTAAAGCCCAAATACCACTCTTATGCCCCAATCATTATTCTGGTCAACCAATTGTACTATTTTATAATAGTCCAATTAATTGATGACACAAATTTCATCTCAAAACATCGAATTTAAACAAGTTGGAAGAATTCAACTACATGGTAACAACATGGTTTTAAAACTTTACGTAAACATTTTCATATGCAACTTGGATTTCAACATATTTTCGAACCCTCTGGACAAGTAAAATAGGATGTAATTGATAATTTACACAACAAGTAGGACACTTAATCATCTAGTAGTTAGAATAAGGCTATTTTTTTTGGACCTGTCAGGCCAGCAAGAGTGGTCGTGTCCCTTTAAACGAAGCCATCTTCTGGAATTCTCTTTTGACATAATGTGGGCTTTAACACCCAATCGGTTATTAAAAAAGCTTGTAAGTCTTTATTTCAATAAATTCATGTGTCTTTATAGGAATGAAAGTGCATCTGACCCCCCCCCCCCCAAAAAAAAAACCAGTTCAAAATGCAGGGAATTTCGTTTGCGGCGGTCTAAACTTCAAAATGAATTTGGGTTAACCTCTGACCCACCAGCCGGGCGCTTTGAGCCCCTGGCACTCGCGGACCTTGAAGTGTTTTACCTCCGTCCCGGGGATTGCTTAAAGGCCCAAAACGTCATTAATTAGACTTAATATGCACTGTTTTAAAATGATTTGACGTTTGCAAAATGCATTTCCCACTTTTGCAGGACGGGGGGGGGGGTATTTCTTATTGTAATAGTACGTACATAGTACAAACCATAAAGTTCCCATTAAAGCTGATAGTCTAGTGCTGTAATTACTACCTGGTGATCTATGCTAATTCATTGACATAGCCCGTGGATATATTAAGCGGTGTTCAATATATTAAGCGGTGTTCAATGGGTTTAAAAGATCTTATTAATGTATCGGTCTCCAAAGATGGGAAACTATATGACATAACAATAGATTATAAGAGTAAGTACCCACATGATGGGATTAATAAAACAATAGCATGGCATAATCTCATGACAAATAAGACATGTAACAAGGTGTCATGATTATACTTCAGAACAGGTTAAATTATCATAGATGAAGTAAATACAAATGTTACCAGTATAATATCTCTTTGATAGGCGCCATTGTTCAAGACATTCAATAAAACCCCGTCACTTTTTATTACCTGTTATCTGTTCTCTTTGAAGCAATATGGGGGTCACTATGGTTGACTAAATCATTATTGGTAAGGGTATTTTTCATTAGCTAATTAATGAGGGTCAAGTTAGGTCAATTTAACACAATGTTTATAAAAATGTTGTTAGACCTTACAATAGTGTAAAAAGAAACGGTTTAATTTTTTAATTAAACTGCAAATCAAGAAGTTATAATTAAACACCGATAATCAAGAGTTGACTACAAGAAAAAAAATACCTGATATACCTTCCCACTATGAAGGCATAATCAGGTATTTATTTCACACTACAAAGTTATCTTGAGATATATACTACCAAAACACAACTTTAATAATACAATAGTCACAGACAATTAATTACCCGATAAATGGAAAGTAATATATGTTTGTGGTCATTTAAAAAAAAGGGGGGGAAAAAAGACGGGTCCTTTAAAGTTGCAATTTCACATTTTTAAGTTATATTTTGAAATGTATTAAAAAAAAGCTTTAAAATAAATGGTATCTATAAACAGTCCTACTTTGTTGAAGAATAATCCTAAATTCACTATTGCCAGTAAAGAAATTGGCAAAAATATAATTTTGAACTTCAAATTCCAACGTTTAAAGATAGCTATTCCATTGCGGGGAATAGAAAACAAGGGAGATAATTGTGTTATTATTTCCGGTGTCAATGAACTCTAAGTGGGGTAAATAATGCATATGATCGTATAATAGTGTGTTGGCAACCTATTGAGCAAAAGACATGGAAATAATTATGTTTTGACTTTCTTAGAAAATATGAAATTCTCGCTTTAAGAAAACGTTTTATGTCATGATGAGGATCATTATCGACATGGCCTTCATCATTATCACGATCACAGTTTAACTTTGTAGCCAAGATTTTAAGGCAATTAACAAAATATTTCAGTTCGGAAAATACATGATCTGCATTCATTGTAAATAGAAGTACGAACATATTGACAATCAAAATAAAGATCTAATTCAATAATTACTGTTTTCATATTGTGTTTAGTAGCTTAAATATTTTGATTGAGGGTGCTGTTTTAGAAATCAAATCCCATTTTTAAAACTGGGCTGGGGATTGTGAAATATAGAATTGAGTATCATAATTTAATACCACGATTCATTTTGTGTAAAATACTTCTAAATCAGTATTTGTATTTATTAGATTTAAGAATTTGTAAACCAAAATTATTTGCACGGGATGGGTGGCATGATACTATTTAATCAGCAGAAGGTGATTGCCCAACCGTTACGTTAAAATATTGAAAACCTGCATACAAGAAAGGGTGATTTGATCTTTTGCATGGAAATTACTTCGGTTAATATGTTAAAGTTGCCTTTGGTGTTTCCTATAATTTGAGTTCATTCTCAGCGCGACCATCGTATAGTCCGGCAACTACTGTCATTTCTAATAGCAATACCTCAGTAACATAATAAATACTTTAAAAAGCTCAAAATTCAGCAGGTTATCAATCTTCTTTGAGTTTGTATGTTCTTTTTCGACCACTTCCCGCGCCACGCGTCACTTTTGCAATGTTTAGCTCCAAAGAAAAAAAAAGCGACGTCGACTATTTAACACGACGTCGCGATTCAAAAAGCGAGTCTCGTCGCTTTTTCTAAACGGATATAGTTTTCAATTTTGGTGCAGAAATGCGCAGGTACAAGAAGAATTCCTTTGCCGTTTATTTAATAAATTAAAGGATACTTACGTAGAAAGTTAATAATTCGTGTTTTGAATGTAGAAGATTTTGGATAATATTGAGTTAGAGACTTAGAAACAAACGACGCGGGAACTGGCCGAAATAGATCACCATACATTTGGGTTATCATTAGAAATGTTACAGTTTGCAACCTTTACGAATAGGCTACGATTATATGGGTATACCTAACAAAAGGACAAATTTCCACATAACAAGACCACACTAATTTTTGGTATACTTAGTAATCACCCTTTTCATGGACGCCTCCTGATTCACAGCCGATTTAAAAATTTCACCATTTCTGAGATACCTGTTGGTGAATTTTGGCCACTTTTCAGATCATTTTGGTCAATCTGATTAAAACACAGATCCAATTTCGTTTCGTTTTTTATAGTTCAAAATTTCGTTTAACTTGTCTGTACTACACTCTAGGATCTGAAAGGATCGTTATTTAACTCGTGTTCAGCTTGGAATGAGGGGTCAGCCAATCAAATTGCCTGTCGAATCTGGGATTTGACCTCTCTTGCACGGAACTGTGGGTAGACATGAACTACGACATAAATCAAAATAAAGTAAAAGTAGATAAAAAAACATAGCCACTTGCAAAAACGTCTCTGATTGGTAAATCGAATGACTGACCTTAAAGGGTCAAATGTCGTTTTCTACGTCATAGAACGGGACTTCCCACTATAAGTTGTTAGATCTACATGTAGCGAGGCCATCGAAAGTATAAAAAACGAAACGAAATATAGATCTGTATTTTAATTAGATTGCATTTTGGTCAATGTTTAGCCAGCTGATCTAGCGAGTCAGGGTTTGGATGAAAATGCCAATGATTGATGATGCTAGAAGGGGTCTTCCTGTGCCCCGCTGTGAAGAGCAGTGAAGCAAAATTGTAACATAAAAGCGAATAAGAGAGAAAATATACGCCTGGAATATAAGTTTTATTTTCTATGACGCGGGGGCAGGTCAAAATATCGAAATGGTTTGATAAAATCTCTGTCACTTTTCTTCAATCAATGCGGAATCGTAAGTCAAAGTTGGTGAATTTTCCCTATTACATGTATAAATATCTGATTCTCAATGAAATGGCCAACTACTGCATTCAGGGTAAGCCAGGGTAAGCCCTGACTGGGCTAGTGACTGAAGACGGGATGTGAATACTTTTTAAAGCTTTAAAAAGTTTCATAAATGAATAAAGAACATACAGATTGTACCTTCTAAGATTGTATAACGTTGTATATAATACATGTATATTGGTAACTCACTAAGACGGGAATTGAGACTGATAGTTCAAGATAAGAGTTTGTATCTGACGTCTTCAATGAGTAGTAGTATTGACAGCTGCTTCTAAAGGTACGGTGTAAATATCATTACTGTACCTCATCAACCTGACTATTGTAAATTTACTCTCGTCACCTAACGACAGATGGTATTACATAAATGTAGGCGTATTCAATACACAAAGACTTACTGTAACTCATAACTAATAACCAGTAACCTCACTCAGCGTATCGTTATTTTTATAGACACGTTTTGATTTCTAACGGGTTGACTACCGTAAAGTGTGAATGCCGGAGACCACTATTCCACACATATTCCATCAAAGAAAATAGAATATATTTGAGACAGGTAAACCCCCCCCCCCCCTACAAAGAAACAAAGAAAAACACTACCAGGGGGTAAGGTGCTCAGTGCCCCAACCCAACCATAACAACACCCACAATTTTAAAGGCGCTAAATTTCTAATTCAATATTATCCATAATATTCGAAATTAAAATTCAATATCGGCCCAATTCAATCAATATTGATGGTGTTATCTTACCGAGAAAGTACGGGATCTTAATATCCCATATTTAAGACACAATGAACATTTTTATATATTTTGAAATGTGGCCGTATATTGTCGTCGTCCCCGTGTTTGAGGTCATGAGACGAAGAAGCTTATTGATTTTCAGCGATATCCGGTAATCACTGTCAGAGTTATGGCTCTTGATCACTTCAAAAATCTTGGGGACGCTATAGAGGCTAAAGTTAGTATCCGATTGACTTTATGGCTCTTGATCAATTCAAAAAATCTTTTGGATGTTCTAGAGGCTAAAGTTAATATCCGTTTGACTTTAATTTATACACAGTGTTTAAGGTCATGAGACGAAGAATCCTGTTGATTTTCAACGATTTCCGATAATTACTGCCAATGTTATGGCCCTTTAAAAATCGTGTGGACGCTCTAGAAGCTAAAGTTAGTATTCGATTGACTTTAAAT
Organism: Patella pellucida; assembly: GCA_917208275.1. NCBI lineage: Eukaryota > Metazoa > Mollusca > Gastropoda > Patellidae > Patella > Patella pellucida. Next base: position 23,604,725 of record OU795036.1, on the reverse strand, counting down.
GTATATACAGTGTTAAAAGTCATGCGACAAAGAGGCCTATTGATATTCAGCGATTTCTGATGAATACTGCCAAGGTAATGGCCCTTGATCACTTCAAACAATCTTGTGGACGCTCTAGTTATCACACGATTGTCTTTAGATTGATACACAGAGTTTAAGGTCTAAAGTATAATGATTGAACAGCTAAATCGAGGATATTAAATGTTTCGTATACTAAACGTGGGTGTGGAGGACAGCTTTATCAAAATGTTTAAGGTCATGAGGCAAAGAAGCCTATTGATTTTCAATGAATTTTGATATCTTGAACAGCTAAATCCATGATATTAAATGTTTCATATACTAAACATTATCATGGAAGAGAGCTTTATCAAAGCCAAATTCTAATAATTACTTAATGAGCTGTTACTCTTAATCACATTTTAGTATTATAAGTGTTTCATTACCGAAAAAAAGTAAAAATATGCGACATCTCTTGTTGACCGCCCGGACGATTTAACTGCTATGGGCGTATGTTCGTTGTCTGGCAACCTATCTTAAAATCAGTATACGACGTCGTGTATTTTGTGAACATTATGGCCTCGAGCGCCATTTGTAGGGAAGTAATTACAAAACTGATTCACAAACGACAAAATAATCAAACGACGCAAACGGCTGTCATTCAATTTGGACTGGTTGTGCATGTTTTTCACCGAACATAATTGATTAGAAAATAAGATAAAATATACACCCATGTTACATTACTGTGTGCTTCTAGACCCGTTTCCCTCTATATAAAGGTTTCAAAGAAGGGAGTAAAATCCCCCTTAATTTTCAAAACGTTTGAATATGTATGAATATGACAACTTCTTCTATGTTGTTTTATAAAGTTTGTTTTATTTTAAGAATTATAGCTAATTATCGTTACGGTGTGCTTCCTCGGCCAATAATCCTTAAAATATCCAGAAAAGGGCTAATGAGAACATTTTATATTTTACTTTAAATTGACGAAGACCACCAATATAGATCGTGTATTTGTTGATTAATCTAACACCTTAATAATCACCTGTGTTCATTACATAATTACATCTTATGCACGTGCACGAAAACATTTTATGTACTAATAATTTCCTAACCTTTTGTTTTCTCGGAACAATATTCGACGAAACCTGAAAAATCGATTAAGGACCGTACTCACGTTACGGTTATAAAGGTAATGATCACTTTGTTTTCAAACCGCCAGAACCAACATTTAAATTGCGCCGTTTAACGTGGTAAGTATGGCGCCAAATGTATAGCTTTATGTAAAAGATTAAGTCGTGAATAATGATGATATTTATTCAAACGACACCACAAAATTTAATTGAAAATGACTAGGAACATCTGCAAGCTGTCGGAATAAAAACAGTTTCATGATAGACCTCTTTGCAATATCAACCACAGAATTGAAATTTGTGAATTTTTTTCTTCGGGGAACCAATTTTAGATTGAATTAAACATTTAGAGAAAAGCTAATTACAGCACTTTGGGTTTCTTTTTAAACACTACAGCCGGTTTTTTTCCTACGCGAAAAGAAATATATTCTGTTGTGAAAACCACACAAGTAGGAAAGAAACATCCGGGGAAAAACACCAAACCAGCAGCAACATCAAGACTTTTAAAAATGTGCCAACTTCCCGTACTTAATGCCACATCATTGAAAAATAAAATTTGATAATGGGAACACGTGTGATTTAGTTAATTTAATTTGCTGGGATACTTTAAATTAACCTTTCCTCGCTTAATTCATTCAAACTTTTTGCAAATTCTATTCTTCGTTTGGTTTTTAAAATAATTTCAATAAAAGTCTAAAAAGTGAGTTTTTCAAGTGTATCACTCACACCTAGTGGTTTCACGTTTTTAACAACGGGATTTTTTAACTTGTAACGTTACAAATTATTAATAATTGTCTTTCAAATATTGTTTAACGTAATATCGGTGTCAATAATGGAGAGTCATGCGGAAGGCAGTAATCGATAGCAAGATAAAGCGGTAAACAATCTTAATTAATAATGGCAGGTATTGTAAAGACTTTAACCGTTTTATAGAATGGAACCATACAAGAGCTATACTCTTGACAAGTTCTGTGTACAAAAGGGTAGACCACTTAACCAAACCAAAATCAGATCTCAAACCTTCGTCATTTCCACCTGCTAGCAGATATACTGTCAGATCTATGTCATAGGCATCAGGGCAGTATTTAGCAGGGGCGCAGGGGGTACATTGCACCCCCAGAAAAAAAGGCGCCCGAAAAATGGCGCCCGCGCCATTCCCCCCAAAAATTGGAAAATCTTTCAATTTTAAAATAATACAGTTGATTATGATCACACAGTAATGCTCTTAATGCACTGATCAGTCTGTCGGTTTAAAGGGCGCCTATCAGTTACGCGGAGGCTATTGCGCCCCACCTCTCTGCTGCACCCCCACTTTTAAAATCCTACATACGGCCCTGCTAGGCATAAGCCTATACCAAGGAATAGATTAATTTAAATTATACATTTGAAAAGTAGAAAATGTCGTCCTCCACACTTGAAAAGGGGAATAATGATTCAGAAAATTGGCGATAAATAAATCTGCACCTCCAACCAATGAGACAATTGGTTCCAACAGTTCAGTCTCCGCTATATTTATCTGTATTTATTGCAACAATTTATTACTTAGGTTGGGTACATTGGCAACGTGCACAGACTTTTACGTAAAATTCCCTTCCCCCCCCCCCCCCCTGACGTTATTACAACAGTTAATTGAGTTATAGCTAAAAAGCGCAGGGACGTCCAGGCCATAATACAGTTCTTTATAGGTAAATTTTATTATTTAAAAAAAACCAATGCTTTGCTAGATATAATGATTGAGGAAAAGAAAATTAAAAATCACCCAACGAACATCAAATTGGAGGAATCGTGAATACACCGCACTAGGAGACCGGAAGTAGCGAGATTGCCAGAACCCCCACATTGATCAAACTAATTAAGTGTTTGTCTTCTATATAAACCGAGTGCTTTGTGATGTTCTTGACTTGCCCTCTAAGAGTTCTACCACCACCAGTGATATTAATCCATCCTATGCGTGCCTCTATTTCCTTTAGTCGATTGAAACAAAGCAATCAATGTTTTGGCTTTCTAATAAGGCGTAAAGAAAAACAGTTAAAGTTGCGAAATCAATTATAAAGAACGGTAAATCCCCCGTAGACAGTCTGCTGCAGGTGGCGGAGGGAAATATTTAATCGACGAATTAATAATATATAGTTATCTAAGCCAACTGATTACCTTGTCCAACTTAAGCATTAACAATGTAAAAGTCTTCAAATTTAAAAAAAACACATTAAGAGACTGGGATAACGAGAGGGGAGAGAAGGAAAAAAAATTATAGATTCAAATCGGGTGAATATAATTCTAAAAGGTGGTAATAAATGTTGGAGTTGTCGATGCATCAATTGTGAGGGTTTATCACTTAGATAAATTATTACCAGAATATTGTTAGAACTATATTGTTTACTTTTTAAATTAACTCAACAAATCATGTTACCGTTTTCTCGTTAAGCCAGCAAGTATTGGCGCTTCGGCAAATCGATAAGCGGCTTTGTAGAATTCGAATGTCTCGCAGGTAAACTTGTTTTATTAACGTGTTTTATTGGCCTTTTAGGCTTTTGTTCCTTTCGTTTTTCGTGTAGAAGACAATGCGATGATTATTATTATCAATGTAACTCAATAAAAACACCGGAATCGATTTTTTTGGGGTGGTGCCAAAAAGATGGTAAAGTTAACAGGCGTCACAAGACTCTTGGTTTAATGACAATACTGCACGTGCAGTGACAATGGCTAGTAATTATGTACCGAAGAACAACGAGAAAAAAAATATTGGCGGAAATACATCAAGGAGATATACATCGGGAATACAAGTGCTAAAAAATTGATTTAATCGTCGACAAATGCTACTCCGACGTCAAATGTGATGTCTATCTGCAATATTCTACAATCTTTTAATAAAACTGTTACATTGCCTTAATTTATTCATATCCCTTATAATAACGGTAACAAAACAACCCATCGTTAAATTTCCACACAATCTTTTAACATATTACTTTGAGGTAGAGAAAAGAGAAATGTTATTTTATATTAAAAAATACACCTATTCTTGTTTAGTTGCGTTTTTTTTGTTAATTAGAAAAAAACTAACATTTTTTGGCTTTTTTTTTACCCGATGAATTAGAATACACATTGAATGCATCTTTCATAAATCAGAAGAATACAAAATGAAATTAAAAGAAAGAATGTAATTTGAGTAAATCGAAAACACTTCTTCGTTCACGAGTTTGAACATGCGTCTAATATAAGTTTTATTACTTTTCTTATTATAATTGACTCTATTAAGTTCCTTTGAACAGCTCAAAATCAAATTTATACTTACTACTGATAATTTATGTGAAATGGACCAAATTAGAAAAAAAAAATGTTTTTGCGACAAATTAGTTTTGTCATTTTTTTCCCAGGTTAATAAATAGTACTATATGGAAACATATGTATGTACTTATTGAACTTACAAGGTGTGCACTTATGTTTTTTAACAGTAAGTTTATAATACAGATCTATATTCACTAAAGTGGGACTTCAGTTGGTAGACTGCAGGGTTCCGTTATTAGACCAAGCTTTATTATAATTCATATAAATGTTAAGCTGGGCGTTTACAATCAAAAGTATAAATAAATATTAATTTAAAATGCACTACAATAAAAAAAAAGGAGGTCCTGTGTTCAATCCCAGTAAGACGGAAAAGTTCCTTGGGCATTTCCAATTGGGTTTCCCCAATTAGTTGTCTAGGAACAGCGTCTAGTCTTGTGCACGGGTCGAAAAAGAACTAAAAATATCTTTGGCACTTTGAATTCGGTGAATATTAGGCGGAAACACCACTGTCGTTGCAAAATGTCCCTCACTAGAACATTGCATAGAGGACGCCGTCTTCATTACCCCGGTTGGTGCAGAAAAGTATAGACATTAAACTCCAGTTCATTTCATTTAGGGATAGGGGTGGCCGAATGGTTAGCATGTGCGCGCTGTATCATAAGGTGTGTCATTCAGTCACGCGTGGTTCGATTCCCTGGTTCTACAAGGCAAGGAGTAGGGTCACCTGTCCAACATCGCGGAGTTTCTCCGGGTCGTTCGGTTTCCCCCCACTGTTAAAAAAAACCCACGCACAAAGCGAATCTTGAAATAAAATTGAACCATGTGTTAGTTTCGGAATGACCTAGTTTGTGTTTAATAGGCGTTAACCCCATTCATCTCTCTCATTTCATTTATTTTTCTAAATTTCCCAGAAAGTGTAAGAAAATATATAGTTCTATTTGACAACGTAATATCAATACATTATAGTAAATGAATACAACTGACTAAACATCATTGGGGATTCGTGGAAAAGATCGGCAGGGCCGGCGGAAGTAATATTTGATTTGGGGGGGGGGGGCTTCCATACTAAGTCCCTATAGGCGAGGGTCCAGGGGCCGCAATAACCCGAAGGAAAGAGTACTAACCGGGCCTGGTCGATGTTGGAATACAAAATTCTAAAGAATGGCGGAAAGCTGAGATGTAATAATGTGTAAATACGTTGATAGCACCGGGCCAGAGTCCCCATCTTGATTGCTTTGCTGGCTGATTTACGCATAATAAGCCCTGTATTAAACATAGTAGTGAACTTCAAAACAAAGTTACAGATAAAATATTCAAATAGCAAATAAAGATACGCACATTTAAATTTACAACTGATAGATTAAATTTTTCTTTTTGATTATAATTGTCTCTTTTTTTATTATTATTTATTTTCTAAGCATCAAGTCGAAGGAAAACTTTGTTATCAATTCATTAAATAATATATGAGTAGTCAATATATCGAGACATGTGACATTCGCATAGTGTCAGTTTTCGACACACCGTCTTTTCTATTCATCATGTTATGCTTGGTAGCCCATGCACATACAGCACAATTATCATAATTTCCGCGGACACGACTCTTACTGATTCTTTTCCTTAAAAATAGGTGCACACAATGATTACGGTGTTAAGAAATGTTTATTATAGAGCGTGTTTACATTCAATAGATTTACCTTATTTTCTTAGACTCAATTATAATGTAGTAAATGACAATTGCATATTTTGTCTCCCATAGTATTATACGGACTGTCTGTAAAATTAAAGCCACGCTTACTATATTCAATAGTTTTAAGTCTAAGTAAGTCTTTGTATCATAATACTAGTGGTTCTTTTTTTAAGTAGCAGAACAGATTAATAATTTAAAGAAGGGATAATACTGTTGTATTGTTCGATGTCGTGAGAATATTGCCAAACAAACATCTGATGGCCATGGGAAATATTCGTCTTTTCGGGCATTGCTTAAAGATACAATACGTTTGGTAGTGTAAAAACAAAGTCCTGTGTTATCTTCTATGTTGTTAAGAATAAAATGTACCCCAATCAAATTTCATACACTAAATTATTTACAGGTAAAATTAGATTTTAAATGAAAATTTATCCATGAAATAAACCCAACTTTTAAATGTAACATATGTCAAGCGCGTGACGCTGTCTTAATATCCAATGTATTATTAATGTTATTCTCCACGCAGAACGTCATGTATAATAGTCACAGATATCATATCTTGTGCTATACATTTAACATCTATTTTTGGAGTTGGAAAAGTTTTATATTAATTAATATAATTATCATCGGAAACAATCTAATTCAAATCAGGATCCGCTTTGTTCATACGTTAGGGGTGCATAATCGTAAACAGAAGAAATGAACGTGATAATCCTTGGCCTATATCGATGACAATTACGGTGATCAACTCAACTGTCATGATAATTATGATTTCAATGATGGCAATGGTGAAAACTGATATAATTAGCGCCAATTATAAAATACAAATTCAATCAAATGTAACGCCGACATGGAGAGAGAGAGAGAGAGAGAGAGAGAGAGAGATATTAACGTCCACTCTGCACAAATTAGGTCATTTAGAGACTAACACGGTTGAATTTTATTTCAACAATTCGCTTGCGCGCAAGGGTCTTTAGCAGTAGGAGGGAACCGGGGGACTCGGAGAAAACCCAAGAGGTTGAAAGGCGACCCTATGTATACCCCTTGACACGTACAAGCGGGGGATCGAAACCACACCAATTGACTCAATCACAGACCTTATGATACAGCGCACCCGTGCTTACCATTTGGCCATCTACCCTCGAGAAACATAAAATGCAGTTAACATATCTTGTGTGAAAGACATATTTGACGAAGCTTTCATCGGTTCATTAACGGCTGAAGAAATAGAGTACCAATGTTCGTAAATGATCTCTCTTGATCTGTAAAAGATATGGGTGTGTTGAATTATTGAATTCCTTTGATCTCAAAGTAAAGAAACGACATTATGAAATGAAATCGAAAAGTTTTAAAAGCATTAAGGGACGGGTGTCAGATAGTGGTCAGTCTCCGAAAACAAGACAATGTGAATTTGATGTGTAAGTGGTTCATGATTGACTCGTCAAATCCATCGGTTTCATTAGATCTGTGAAGCGTACTGAAAATCAACAAATGATCTTTATATTAGTATGGTGAGGTGACTAGCTAAGATAGGACAATATAATACCATATTTACTTCTTGTCATTTTGGGGGCTGCATTAATTTCTTTAGGAAGATTTCCAAGTTAACATGCAATTGAAACCATTGTTGAGATGAAGATAAGCGTAATGGTGTAGAATGCGTTCAAACTTTCTAGTAAAACATTAACGGGGATATCTTTCAAAAGAATCAATCTATTATATTAGGCTTATTTCATAAAGAAGGTGTTTTGCTGGGTTTAAAAAAAAAATTAAAACAAAAAATAAAAACCCATACAAAACAAACAAACTATGAAAAAATCCTCCCAAAAAACTTTCGTACTTATACAAAACCCCTATAAGGTTTCAATATTTTAATTCGTCTTTGCTTTTGTTGGCCAAAGTGATGTACATGTAGTATAATTTTGCGATGACCCCATTGTTTTTTCTACCTCCTGCATATTATGGACATGAATACGATAAAGTCAATATTATATCCGTGTATTTGCTTTATTTAATTGGTGAACTAATTACAGGTGTGAAAAATACCACTCGTATGATCGAAAGTAACACCACTGTGGTGTAAGAGATTTATTGAGAGTTTTATCTTGTCAATTTTATGTACACGTGTGATTACGTTGGACAATATAAGACATATTTTTATTGCTCTTCCCAACGATTAAACACGGTATAAATGTACATTCTAATAATGATGATAATAATTGGTGGAGATGGGGATTAGTATCGTAGTTATAGGGAGCTCGACCTTATACCCTCTTCCTTCTCCTTCGGGCGGACAGTTTTTTACCAGACACGCCCAATCAAAATAATTCTGTTTCCGGGATATTTAACTCCACAAAAATTATGGGTACTTGGTGTTAATTCAAGTAAATTTTTTGCTCGAAACTTGTTTCTACAAAGCTCACAAACCTGTCCGTCTGTGAAGAATTGCATTCTACGAGTTTAACGTAAAAAACGCCAGAAGCAATGGAGTTAATTGTGTACTGCTGTCTGTAGTTCCTAAGCAAATATTTAGCAATAACAGGTTTTGTTAATATATTAATTTTGTCAATAATTCTTTTTTATTTTTCTAAAAGAAAAAAAACAGGAGTATTTGCCAACCAGTTCAAAAGTAGAAGGGTGTTACTTTGATGATAAACCATTTCTCTTTATGGACAATTACTGGCAAATACTGGCCTATTATACTAACAATAATATTTGTCTGCCAAGTGTTTGGGGGCTTAACAATTTTACTATCTCGCATGTTACCTATCCCCAGGCCAGCAAATAAAGTTAACTTATTCAGCATTTGGAATACAAAAAAAATAGAAAGTACCGCAGACGAGCCCACGGGGCGAGAAAACACGAAGTTAACCACAACAAACACCACCTTTACAATTTTTTACGTTTAGTTTTAAGGACAGCTGCAGGTTACCGTATTTCTCATGAAATTCCCTCACAAGAACAGAAATATAGGTGTTAGATAAATGACAGTTAGACTAATGTAGAAGTGTATTAAAGTTACAATTGTTATAGCCCTCGACATTATATGATAGAATTGAAGAGCATTGAACATTATAGACAAATTTATCTTTTGTTATTTTTGCTGTTCTGTATTAATTAAAACCATCAAATACGGTTGATTTAATACAATGTGCCTTATATATTCTAGCGCGTCAGACTCAAATGCTTCTAATGTAAAACAATTAAATATCAAGTGCAATTTTTTTCTAATGTAGCACTTAATTTGTAAATGAGCGAATTCCAGTAGCGCTACACAGTTAGAATATGTTGTTGTCATGTTTTTTTTAAAATGACATCAATCTCCTGCTATGTTAGTATATTAATAAAACGTTTTGTCAGGTTTATTATATATATTTTCAACACGCTCGTCGATATAAAAACCATAAATACTCATCAAATCCCCTATTTGTAACACATCCGTGAAATCAATTGTCAGTCACGCGAACACAACGTTATTGACAGTTTAATTGTGGATAGACAAGGTAGTCGCAAGGGGTAGTTCTTGTCCCTGCTATTTTTCTGTCTATACGATAATAACCTTTTATAAATAAAAATTAACCAAACATTATTAAGCTATTAATTTCTTATTGTTCAGTTTATTCATGTGATTGCTAATCGAACATTTAATTGCAGTTTTTTTAGAAGTTCAACGGAATATTATGCATAATATTTTTTATGATGTTGAAAATCTAGAAGAAGTTTATATATCATGAACTATTTAAACAGTCTGATATCAAGTTGTGGGTATTAGCTTTTATAATATTTACAGACTCTTATAATTACAAATGGGCATGTACCCGACTGTTAAAGATTTTCTGGTGTGATTGTTGGATATATAGACGCTACCATTATGTTTTCTAATGATATAATATCAAAACAAACTTTTCTTCTTCAATTGAAAGTAGCGTTGCTGAGATTTTTGAAACATCTGTCCGAAAGCGTTAGTTACAAGATGCAGCTGAAGGCACGCATTTCATCACATGCTAGGCTTTCATTCTTGTTAAATATTATATATATGTATAGAATATAACATGAGCCTTTGTTACCGTTAAAAAGTTTTAAAAACGATCATATCGTTACATCTCCTCATTGTGATTAAGGAATGTTTAAGTTAAAAGACGAAGTACGCGTCCTTTTTATTCTTCATAAAAAAAACCTGTGATCTCTGCCAAGATGCAGTTTAACCTTTAATCATTTAAAAAAAAAAGATAATAAAACTAAACCAATGATTTGGGGATATAGCCAAAATGGTAAGATAATAATATACTATTAAGCTGTGTATAATTTCCTGTAAACGGGAGAATTATCGTAAATTCCGGCACCTTTAATTATAATGGTACTTATTTAAAACCAGGGCTTAGTGTCAAGAGACCAGAAAATAGTGATATGTGATATCAGAGAAGCCTGAAAGTACAGAAGTGACGATTATAAAGGATAAATATCGTCACATCATCACAATTAATATGATGCAGCTGATATGAAAGCTTCACGGCGGCTTTTGTTTTATGTAATTGTTCTTCTGGTCCTGCTTAGCATATGTCCAGATCTAGTTGGGCGGGGTATCTTTTATTTATGCTCTCCGCTTTTATCTGGAGCGTGAAAAGCGGCCCGTGTAAAAAATGCATTCAAGCGTTTACTGACTGTTGATTGGACAAAAGTGAAAAAAGTTTCACACGGGTATTGAGATGTGGTACATGTCAATTTGTAGAGATATTTTTAAAGGGATTTTCATGACGCGTGCCTCTTTCTCAGTTATTTTAGCAGGGGTTGTGCTTGACTCGTGCCAGAAGTCTTTTGCCTATACCCGGCGCGTGACTTATTTTTGCGACACGTGGACATATTACCCCAAAGAATATGGATGGAAATATAAGAGTGAAAGAACTTGCCGATAATTCATTTGTGAGTGATTCTGAATATTCTTCTAGAAACTTTTTGAATTTTGGACCGGTGTCTTTGGAACTGAATGTGGAAGAAGAATCAAAATCCAACTACACGGATTCGTCCGATGCTGAACTAACACCCAACACTCCGCTAACGTCTGCAAATTCTGTTCAACATTTTATTTTTCCTGATTTGCAGACTGTAGATATCAACAGGTTCTCGGAAAAACAGACGTCAATATCCAAATGCAAGAGAAATCTGAAATCAGAAAAAGTGACGGGAAAGGGTAGAAGTAGAGGAAACCCTCAAGAAGTACAGAAAAGGCGACGACTGGCGGCTAATGCCAGGGAAAGGAAAAGGATGGAAAGTCTAAACGTGGCTTTTGACAAATTACGTGCTGTTGTTCCTTCTATTGGAAAAGATAGACAATTATCAAAGTATGATACCTTACAAATGGCACAGACTTACATAGCAGCTTTAAAGGATTTGTTATAACATGAGAGATACTATGGATACTGTATATTATAGTGCACAATGTTTCATTAAAATCTAAATTTCAGAACGTGTGCTTTAAATGCATTTAGACGTTACCGTGTTTAATTTATGAACTACTCTGACTACCGCAATTAAAAACTGATATTATTGATGAAAAGCAATACGATTATAAATTTTACATGTCATTATCTATTGTTGTTTTAAGAGTCAGTATTTAAAAAACTTATAAAATCGTCACCCATTTCTCTTACATACAATATCGTCATCTATCATCTAATTTATATTAAATCGGATAATTGTTTATTTAATTTTTGTTGATATTATATTATATTCTTATTGTTGAAATAAATATATATATTTTTGATAATTAATTAATCGTTTTATTGTAATTGTAATTGTAATACTGTGTTACTGCTATAGAATGAAATAGTGCCCATTGTAATACTTTGTTACTGCAATAGAACGAAATAGTGCCCATTGTAATACTTTGTTACTGTAATAGTGCCATTGCAATACTTTGTTACTGAAATTGAACGAGGTTTTATTTTTGAAATCTCTCTTTGGTTATTTCCAACTGTCAAAGTGGTTCCTTTACATGCAAGAGGCAGTTTGTACAGGATTGCAGTTTTCCGTGGAGACCTGACTTGGAAAATTCCAATGGTTCGTCATGCTGCAACGTATTAGGTATTTATAAGGCCAATATCTTGATGGGTGATAAAAGTGCAATTTATCAATATACTTTTTTTCGGGGATTTCCCGGGTTGTGGCCAAACCACAGGCGGACAGGGGTCTTAAAGCGCTCGTTAATTTGGAGGGGAGGGGTCTGACATGATCGATTTTTATCGCAGGAATATTTAATAATGATTGTCCCTGTCGACTTTCAAGATTTTCACAAGATTGCTTCCAGAGTAGATGCCTCTGATTATTTATTATAAAACTATTGGTACTCTCCACAACTTTACTATTTAACAGGCCGCCATTCCCCAAACATAATCTACGCTTTTAAGAAATGCCGGAAAAACAGGACCCCTGACAACTGCGATTGTTGAAACTGTTGACGGACGCGTGTTACTTTGTCTGACAAGATGTTTTTTTTATGAAATCTAATCCAAGCGTACTTCCTGAAACCTGACCGTATGTTGGGGGGGGGGGGGTAATTTTATATGCCAATGTGGCCAGGTTTCCATTTTGAACTTTAAACAGACATTATCACATTCACCAAAGATTATTTATGAATAATATCATATAAAACTCACCTAACAATTAGCGCAAATCAGAGCATTGGTTTGTGTAGACTTGAAAATTGAAACTGAACCCGCATCATGTAACTGTGCAGCTCTTTGGTGGATATTTTAAATCTTGGTTTGATTTTTTTCAAGTGGTGATGAAATTTAAGATATTATGGGCGGCGCTCTACTAGTTATAATCAGCGTCGGCTATGTTTTGGGTTGTGTAAAACATCACCGAGTACCTGATTGCGTCACGCCTGTTACATCAATCCAACCAACAATCTGCATCGAAATGTAGTCTCAGCCACCTTAGTGAGTTATTTTACATAAAAAGTGAAGAGTTTTTTGTCGTATGTGTGTTATGATGTGTAACCAAGGACAGGTGTTACAATAAACACAATTTTACTTAACAATAACTACACACCTTCATGATCAAACACATTATATAAAATAATTATGTTAACCGTTCAATAAACAGGTGAAATAGCGCTTTTTTGTCATCATCTTTTGAATTCCAACCAAAGATTAAATCACAAAGCAGGTAATATATATTTTAATATACATGTATAAAATATATAGTATATACATCAAATATATATATAAGAAGTTTAAAATACGTCTAGTTTTAAACTAAAACTACCATTTTTACTCCTGTGTTCTGATATACGTCAAATAATAATCTAACTGGCTGTCCGTATAATGAGATTCTTTAGATGTTATCATACATACTATATTTTTAAACAATGTCTTTATGCATATTTCTGAAACCCTTTGCTAGACGGCTTTACAACAACCCAACTGTTGGGCATTAGTATACATTTATGACTTGCTTTTGTAACTCTTTTAAATAATAATACTTCTCAATTTATACAGCGCAAAAATACTTTATAGCAGTTTCTATTGCGCTTAAATCTACGTATAGAATAAATAAAATAACATGTATTAAAAAACTGTAATTAGTTGGGGGGGGGGGTGTTTAAGCCACTCGGAGGTGCATGGAGAATCTTTAAAAGGCTTTTAATTATATTAGTGTAGAATCTCTATAATCTTTAATTATATTAGTGTAGAATCTCTATAAAACGAAAATTAGGAAAGTTGTAAAGTAGTTTTTGGTAAGAAAACGGCGGTACAAAACATTCCACTATATTTCTAAAAATCTTCAAAGTTATCAATCAATCTCCGCAAAGCTTAGGAGTGAAAAGGGTCAACTCCTCACTAAGAATCGATGGTTGTTAGTTTGACTGGCCATCTACTATATAGGCGTGGGGCCATCCGTGGCTTTATTAACTGACCAATAGGTGGTCACACATTTAGAGAGAGCATTAAATTTGAAGATGGACAAATTAATGGGGAGATTATGACTGCACCGAGAATACCTGCGATCAGGAGTATTCATGCTTGCCAAATAAACGCCATTTGATGGCTTTCACTCAGTTTGATTTGATTGTTATTGAATTGACTTGTTGTCAAGTATAATCAGGTTGAAAACGCTCTATACAAATTTAACCCCAACATACTCACATGGCATTCGGTTCTTTTTCTCTATTGTTTACAAGAGACAAGCGTGTTTCTGAAGGAATACATATTACCTTACAGGTAACGGGAAATTTTAAAATGCATACAACTATAACCATATTTACTACGGTGGCCTATTGGTGCCATTCCTTAATTTATACCCTTTCTAGAATTTTATCTCATTTGAGAAAGATTCATTCTGCAATACAATGTGTGAAATTATGGAAAATCAAGAAACCATTAAAGGTTTTATCCGGGATAAAAGGGTGTTCTCCGACATAATTTCGTGATAATCGGGCCGATACTGCCCGACATAACGTTCGCTCCTCGTTAGAAAATAGTGAAAAATTATGTGGAAGATTTCGGAAGCTCTAGGGGTCACAATTTATGTTTATCTGATTTTAAAATATATGGTTATATTCCAAAGATCTCGGCTCCGTTCGATTTTGGACCGTAACTTCCGGAATTATGGACCCTGATTGTACGAAAAATCGCGATTGTAGTTAGTGGATCCTCCACAGGTCACATTTAATATTCAATTTTTAACAACCGTTCACATGTTTTACCGTTAAACTATCAGGAGTTTGTAGAAAATATTGGCGTATCTTGCCTGGTAATTTCGTGTTTATGTTTCTTTATTTACCATTGTTTTCATTGCGAAACACTCGCTCTTTCTGTTGCAAAGTGAATTCTTCTCATGTGAGGTAAATTACTAGAAAAGGGTATAAATTAACGAATGATACCAATAGGCTATCTATTTCTTTAATCTGTTTCACAGAGAATTACGAAAGTCTTCTAATATCTCTGTTAAAAAAGACTGTCTTCGGGAAGACGTAACTGGTTCGGGAAGAATGGCGCATTTTACTCATTTTAATACCCATTTACACCAAATAGGAATATTTTTACCTACAAATACTTCTTAAGTCTTTATTTATTTTTCTAATACATAAAAAAAATGTTTTAGAATTTAATTTCCCGGAGGAAAAAAGTTAATATTGAGGACTCATCAAGTCGCACTGATGTCATCCTTATCAGTGACTGTATAGTGGTCTAGCGAATAATCACTGTTGATTAGTGTGTTATTAGTAAGGTTCTTGAAAATTATACCGAAATTTCAGTGTTGGCATTTGTCTAGAGAAAATCACGCCCGATCTAAATGAGTAGGAAGAAGTCTTGTAAAATTCACAGGCACTTGAATGGATTAAAATATAATATAAAAACTTCTTACTACTGCTTGACTAGAATATAGTCAAGCAGTAGTAAGAAGTTTTATTTTATTCCCTTCAAGAGCCTGTGGTGAAATTGTATTTCACTGAACTGGTCTGCAACTCTGCTGTATAAAACAGATCATTAAATTTCAATCAAATAACTCAAAGTTTAGGCTAAACCGAATATTCATTGATCTTTTAACGTAGGGCCATGCACATAATTCCACGAAACACGAACGTGTTTTATAAACTTTGCTATATACATGTACAGTCAACCTTCAATAAAATATGAGCAATGGTTGAAAAGTTCAACAAGTACAATGATTGAATGAATCATAGACAAGAACTGCAACTGTATAATGTTACTATTGCCTTCGTAAAAAACAGCTTGTGAACCTACCCATTGATATCACCAGAAATGGACAAAAATCTCTATAGGGCAGGCATGAGGTACCTGCAGCTGAAAGGATTAACCCCAACAAGGATACACGCAGACATGGTCTCCACTTTAAGGTATGATTTCTCCCCCTTTTTCAGCAGTAAAAAATATTATCCCGGCGCATGCCATGAGTGCCAGATGGATGTCAAAGCTCTTTACTCAAGATCAGAATTCCTGACGTCCGGTGACAATCTGCGCCGTTTTGATTCAGATCTTTAACTCGTTGATCATCCACCTTACTCGCCCGATTTGGCGCCTTGTGACCTCCACCTTTGTGGCTGAAGTAAATGTCTTCCTGTCCAGCATCCGGGCTTACAACATCGTTGGTAAATATGTGTGCACCTCGCAGGGGACAATGTAGAAAAATAAAAAGAAACCATTGAGACCTCCACCTGTGTGGCTGAAGAAAATGTCTTCCTGTCCAGCATCCAGGCTTGCAACATCGTTGGTAAACGTGTGTGCACCTCGCAGGGGTCTATGTAGAAAAATAAATAGAAACCATCGGCCTTGTTCAAGTTTTTCACAGATAGAATCTACAATTATCCATTTTTTTGTTTGGTTGTTATTCATTTTTCAATTTCTCAATAGAATATTGTTTAAAAAAAAATATGATTAGTTAGGTTTCCTTTTTATGACGACTTGGACAATCCTTTAAAGTTAGACAACTGCTTTCCGATAACTCTGACTAAATAACGTTAGCAATGTGCTGTCATGGCAGAACATTACCATCGGTCAATCCTCGCCACTGTTACTGGGGGCCGCCGGGAGACTTTTTAATGTGCCGGAACAAGATTTGTAATAGTAATAATGCTTCATCATGCCTCCTCATTCTTAAGTGGTCAAGTCTTTTTTTTTTATCAAACCGGGGGTAGACGGATTCCCCCATCCTTGTGCGGTCAGTAATCTGCTTCTTTTCCGACTGGTAACCCGTCTCGGTCAGTAGATGGGTGTTCTGTGGATTGTTGGACTTGCTAATTATCAGCTACCAGAGAGTTGTAAGTAAGCCCGAAGTTGCCTACAAGAAATGATAACACTTTTGGTCTTAACATTATGTTGTATTATTCGTCACATATGAAGATTTGTTCTCTTTCATTTTTATATGGTTGCCTTTACAGTGATGACAAAGAATATGTCAACTTTCGATAGTTCATGATCATCACTGTCAGCGGCTTTTTACTAGAGAGCAAACATAAGTCCATATATACGTCAGAATCCACCAAATGGTATCGACTCCTCAAAATTTTCGGAGGAAGGTCTCCCTGCCTCTCACCGACTCGGTTCGAATGCGCTAGATGGGCCCACGGGCTGCGGGCTACGTGCTGTGCACGCCACACTGGACTCTCAGTAATCATTCATATGCATAAACAATTGGAATACTGGAAATGAAATAGGGTTTAATGTCCTAAATTTCTGAACCAACCGAGCTAATGAAGAGGAGCATATGAATAAAGATTCGCCAGGACAGCGGAATTTCCCACTTCTCTTCGTATAGATATTTCTGTGGTTCCCGGTGGATATATCATGATTTGTGTATTAAACATAAATAGACTTTTGTAGGCGAGCAGATCAGAGTACTTAAAGGAAACTTCTTTTTTTGTTGTTTACAAATTTGCAGGACTTTTCTTTAATTCATTGGGTGGGAATTGCAATGTGGAGTTATCTCCCAGTTTACGTTTAATACAACATGAAAACGGGGTGCAGGACAACTTTTTCTATAGAATGTTTCAAAACATGGTTCACTTGGACACAGGGAGGCGTCCAATTAAAATTGTCATTTTATTATCGCAAATTTCGAACGTAAAGTAGGTATTGTAGGTTTCATATTCTTTAGAATGTTGTATGTATCATTTGAAGACGTTTTATTCAGACATGTTCAATTTCATGGACTTGAAACATATAATAAAATTGCTAATAAACTGAAATTAAACTCACAAATATAATAATATAGATAAATATATAAATATTGTTCACTAAATCGAGTGGGTTTCTGTATAGTTCTGGGGCCAGTTGCTCAAAACTAAGTTATTTTAACGATCCGTTATATAGAGCGGAATTTCCCTCATAATTCTAACTTCTAACCTTGTAATGCTAATTGCTAATATGCTTAGGCCTACTTCTATGCATGTAACTTCTTACTTACATATGTTAAATTCGCTATTTACACATGTAAAAATGCTAACTTATATGACTTATTTCTTAAATATTGAAATTGAATTTCTGTTTTGTACTATTTCCATTATTACTTTTAATTTATTGTAGTCAGTTCTAGTGCGTGAACATTTTAAACAGCGCCACCTGGTACCAGTCCACAATGAGCGTTAGAATTTATTCTTACTCGTATTATGCCAACAGATGGCGCTGTTTGAAATTATATTTTACACTGATCCCCCCCTAAATAAGGAACGGAGAAAGAGCGAGGGAGAGAGAGAAAGAGAGAGAGATGGGGTTTAACGTCAACTCGACACAAACTAGGTCATTCGGGACTAAAATATGGTTTTTAATTTTATTTCAATAATTCGCTTGCGCGTTGGGGTCTTTAGCATTGGGAGGAAACTGTGGGACCCAGAGAAAACTCACGAGGTTGGTGCGGTAACTAAGAAAGGTCAGGGTCATTTCGGGACTAACATAT
This sequence comes from Patella pellucida, assembly GCA_917208275.1. Lineage (NCBI taxonomy): Eukaryota > Metazoa > Mollusca > Gastropoda > Patellidae > Patella > Patella pellucida. The sequence goes on along the minus strand of OU795036.1, from coordinate 23,586,206 downwards.
GGATTTTAATTTTATTTCAATAATTCGCTTGCGCGTAGGGGTCTTTAGCAGTGGGAGGAAATCGTGGGACCCGGAGAAAACCCACCAGGTGGTTGCGGTAAATAAGAAAGACCAGGGTCATTTCGAGACTAACATATGGTTTTTAATTTTATTTCAATAATTCGCTTGCGCGTAGGGGCTTTAGCAGTGGGAGGAAACCGTGGGACCCGGGAAAAACACACCAGGTTGGTGCGGTAAATAAGAAAGTTCAGGGTCAGTTCGAGACTAACATATGTGTAAAATATAATTTTAAACAGCGCCATCTGTTAGCATAATACGAGTAAGAATAAATTCTAACGCTCATTATGGACTGGTACCAGGTGGCGCTGTTTAAAATGTTTACCCACTAGAACTGACTACAATAAATTAAAAGTAATAATGGAAATAGTACAAAACAGAAATTCAATTTCAATATTTAAGAAATAAGTCATATAAGTTAGCATTTTTACATGTGTAAATAGCGAATTTAACATATGTAAGTAAGAAGTTACATGCATAGAAGTAAGCATATTAGCATTAGCATTACAAGGTTAGAAGTTAGAATTATGAGGGAAATTCCGCTCCATACCGTTAAACTCTAACGGACATATCTTGGTAATGTGTTGTTTGCGTTAAATTTACTACAGAAAACACTATAGAATACTTTATTTTTTCCTTTAGAAATATTAGCATAAATCTGTAGGAAAAATTTGCACCACAGAATCATCGGGGCCTTTATTTTTAGCAACATTATTTCTCTCCATTAAAGTTAACGGATCGTTAAAAGATAACGGAGCTTTGAGCAACCAGCCCCAGGTTGATTTACGCTGAATATCAAGTTGTACCTTTTGCTTCAGAGTTAGGTTTGTATATAGCTGATTTCTTTGCGATTTGAATATTATTTTATCTTGCCGAAATGTTTTCGTGGACAAGTTGAGGGTTGAAATCAATTTGACATGTTTAGTGGTTATGCATATTTAAAACATATCGGGAATAATAATCTACAGCTAAAATGCACTGGTGATCTTTATATTGAAAGAAATTTGCACCTAGTCGGCTAGGAAAGTCTTTTCGTTCCATAGGTTCAGATTTGCACCTAGTCGGCTAGGAAAGTCTATTCGTTCCATAGGTTCAGCATGATTTTATCTGTATTTTGCAAACGGAGAACAATTTTTAACTAATTGTGCTATGTCTTTTGTGATATCAGACAATCATACATGTTTGTAACTCCCGGATGACCACCGGGAAGATAGAACAATTGTAGGTTGATTAATTGAAAGTTTCATAGTCACATACAGGGCCGGCGTAAGCAATTCTTGATTGGGGGGGGGGGGGGCTTCCATTATAGGTCCTTATAGGCGAGGGTCTAGGGGCCGAAATAACCCCGAGAAAAGAGTACTTGCAGCCCGCCCCCTACTCCGCCGGGCCTGACATAATCAATCTTTAACATCTAACTGAGAGTTATTACTAATTAGAACCGACAAGTTTGCGACCTGGGTGCTGTAATTCACCAATATTATGATAGCTGATAAATATTTTCTGGCATAACCGTGACTTGAGCCCCAATGGCAATCTGCCATAAAAGTTCATGGTTGCCAGATTTAGGCCTAGGCCTAGGGTTGCACGTGGGCTTATTTTTTCACAACGATTTCGATCAGCCGGATAATAACGTTTATCAATTAAATGCCATGAGGAATGTTGCAGTAAATACAGTTTTAACTTTTTTGTGGTATTAGTAAAATTTGTTTGTTTCCTTGAATTGTCTTGAGACTTCTCCTGGGAATTTTGTTTTGGCTTACTAGCGCGTGCCCCCTTATTGAAATGCTGGTTTCCCTTTGTCAGTGATGCAGACCGAGGGCCTGACAATGACAGCTGCCTAGTCGTTCGGATGGGACGGAAAACCGAGGTCCAGTGTACACATTGGCATGCACGTAAAAGATCCCTTGGCAGTTGGAATTCAGTTGCTGTCTGGGCAAAATTTCCCTCATAGCACACTGTATGGCGTATGCCCAGGTTATATGCAGAAGCGTAGGACGTTAAAGCACATTTCATTCATTCATTATTATAATGCTTTGTTTTGCACATGCTGTTCATGTTATGAGACTACTAATTGATAACTTCTGTATTCTGTATATTAACACTGTGACCTTAATTGGTATTTAATTGTGGAGCAGTGGAAATTGCAAATTGTAAAGATACAATACATATTTTGAACTGCCGACATGTTGTTTGCACCGTGAACATTAGAATAACATTGGCAACGTTATCCTTCCATACATTACAATATAATTATAGATTACAGTGTAATAGGCCATAGAAATTTCTATGAATTATAGGCTACGTCATATATGGAGGTGAAACGTTGGTATTTTCTGTCTTGTCCGCAGGTTTATCTTGTAGATTTTTGTTTTGCGTGTTTAGAGTGCGGTCCTCTTGCACTTACTATTAGAATTATAAATATATAACTCGCTCTATGTATACGTATTTGTATTTTGTGACTCAGACATAGAGTTATAAGTAAATCTATTGACTCAACGCCGAATGGACATGCGCAAGTGTCAATTAAGGAGCCATCAAACACTCAGACGCCGGGCCTATTTTAAGGATTATTTGACAAAGAACGGCCTCTGTGTCGCTCCCCCCGGCCCCGAGAAAATTTTTAAAATTCGACCGCCAGAAACACCATTTCCGAGTAGCAAGTGATCAGTTAAATGTAGCTCCTTAGCTTTCAGAAATTGTGACCAAACAGATCATGAACTACGAACAAAACAATCAGATAAAACTCACCAGAACTAAATTAATAACTTCCCGTATTATTATTATCACACTACTTACACTTTGAATACCAAAGAATTGACTGACAGATTTATGTATATCCGACCGCTTGTCATGGCATCGGATGTTCAAAGAAAAGTCTAAAGTCGATTCAAAGAATCAGCCTTAGGCCCGTGTTTTCGATGCGATTTTCGAGAAATGAAGGGTCTGTTACTTCTTTTCTGAGTGACTGATAGGGATAAAACACACTGTTATATCGCATTAATTGTACATCGCACGAATGCGGTTTTGGGACTATAATTCTGACCAGTGTTATGGTTATGGAGATAACTTTCCATTATCCATTTGAAAAAGTTATTTTCAAAACATCTGATAGAGTTTTTAATTTGCCAGAGCTAGAGCATGCGGTATTAAGATAATCTACAACATCGCCATAGGCATTGAAGAACTCTACCTTGTCTTAGTCTCGAGCTATAGGTGTGCGCTTTCTGCATATCTGCTTCCCTTGCAGAACCTGGAAACCAAGTCAAATGACGTGATCGATGATCACAAAGACTGCTGATGGCGCACTTGCTCATTGCGTGATCGCATATTTTACAAGTACACATTCAGATTCACAAAGATATACACACCTTTTTTCAGAGCACGGATTTTAGATTTTCAAAGCACGGATTTTTCATCCCGAGGCACGTCCCACGTTAAAATAGGCCCTGCACGGGAGTTTTATAAAATGAGCCAAACTTCTTTAAATGAAATAAAGATATGGTGTCACCGTTTCATGTTTGCGTACTTTTATTTCAAATAATGTAGCCTACACATCCAGGACAAGCCTACCTAAAAGTAACATAGGCTATTAATCAGCAGGGCATGCGTTAGGGCGAGGTCTAGGGTTAGGGTTAGAGTTTGGATTAGCGCTAGCCCTGTTGACCAAACTTGAAGTTGGCCCAATTGCTCGGCCATATGAAAGACCGAATGGAACAATATTCCAGATTCTTGTTTGAACTATATACATTCCAGTTTGAACATTTGAGACACGAGCGCAACATTCTAAACTAATGATTCTTGTTGCTACATTCTTATGTCAACATTTCATGCACAAAATGAACATTTTGAACAAAAAAAAAGACTTTATGTTTCATTTTCGCCGTTTTATCCTTAAATTTTAAAATTTAAAAAATACTTTATGCACAGGGGCCCCACTTCGAGTCCTGGAATGTTTCCTTTTGATTTCTAATCTATAGTCTGTATCTGGTGTAATAATGTTGATAATTCATTATATTTTTCTGGACATTTTAATTTCAAGAATTTAACTTCAAGACTTTTTGAAACGTAGAAAATAATTCCATAAGAGTTCAAATTCCATGAATTTCTTTTAGATACTTTTAGAAAACCAATGCATTGATTTCTTTGTCGTGTAAAATTAAGAAATTATTTTTTTATTTAATTATTTAAAAATTTAACGATATAAAAAAGTTACCGATAAAATGCCAAAAATGAAACATAAAGTCAATTTTTGTAGAAACAACAATCATTAGTGTAAGATGTTGCGTCGTGTCTAAACTGTTCAAACTGAAATGTAGAAACAAGAATCATGAATATTGTACCATTTGGTCTTCCATAGACGTCATTGTGTTATTTCGATCGTGTTCTCCACTGCTCCAAGCCATATAAATTTATGGATCCATGGGACCAAGACCAACCATCATTACAACACAATTATTATTTATTTTTTAAAAAATCTAGGCCTACACGTGACCTGATTCATTTTCGTGAGTTTTTCTGTTGTGGTTATGCTAGTTACTACAGTGATTAATCACAGGGTCACTTAATCGGTATTTCGTTTCGTTTAATTCTCAAGTATGTACAGGAGAACGCTACATCGGAGACGGCCCTTCGCATTTTATGACGTCATATATGGATTGTGGGTTGGATAAAGGTTAGGGCAAGGGCTAGGTTCTGCAAATTTCGTCACAGTCTCGAGATGTAGACAGGACTAGCCCTAACTCTAACCCTGGGCGAAGTCTAACCCTTGCCCTAACCCATAATCCACATATGACGTCATATAAAATGCGAAGGACCGTCTTCGATCTAGTGTTCTCCGATAACAACAACTTGAACAAGATGCTAGTAGTAAACATTCATATTCAGGTAGCTACATACCACTAGTAGATCTGCTCTATTTTATTGACTTGATTGTTTGTTCAGCTGAGATGAGAGGTGGTATATATGTAATCTGATGTAAGTTTATGCCAAAAGGTTTTACTTGCAGAAAGATGTGTATGATGACAAACTAACTAAAAAATCAATTGTTTGTAATGTTTCGTTTACAAAGTACTTCAGTATTTGTAATGTAAGCTAAATATTATAATATAGCCATGGGCCATGGACAGGTAATTGGTAGTAAATTGATGGATTGAACCGTGGTCACTCATTGGATGAAGTATGTATAGGATTGTTGCCACATAAATGTTGTGAGGACTTGATTTTTTAAGTAGAAGAATAGACGCTGAGTTTGAGTGTATAATATATGGATAGTATTAGTGTTTGTTGTAATTGGTGCATAGTTTTTGTTATAGTAATAGTAGGACATTTAACCAAGAAAAGATATGAGGACTTGATTTTTTAAGTAGAAGAATAGACGCTGAGTTTGAGTGGTTGTATATGTATACATGTATATGGATAGTGTTCGTAAGTGTTTGTTAAAATTGGTGCATAGACGCTTTAATAACTTGATCAGATGATTAAAAACTATTGTTTTAAAAAATCTTAGTAGGTCATTTAACCAAGAAAAGTTGTGCGACACCGATTCCTTTTTTTATACCGATTATTGTATGATTTTTGACCTGTCATTTATATTAAAATTTAACATGAACTCATTACTAATCTTGTCTTAAAGTATTACATGCTCCTCCCTCTGTGAATAGGCTTTCCATTGATACCTTTAACTCTGAATTTGAGTTAAAAACAAGAAAGTTATGTGCATTCTTCTTGGCCTCATTTTTCGGTCACGGCGCCGAGTCGTTAATTTCCCACCATTATCCTATTAAAGACAAAGCTGTCAATTAGCGCTAATTGGCGACACAAAAAAAGCTGTACCTCCTTTAATATTTATCCCTCTTTGAATAAGCTTTCCATTGATACCTTTAACTGTGAATTTGAGTTAAAATTAAGAAAGTTATGTGCATTCTTCTGGGCCCCATTTTTCGGTCACGGCGCCGAGTCGTTAATCTTACCATTATCTTATTAAAGACAAAGCCGCCAATAAGGGCTAAATGGCTACACAAAAAATTGTGTACCTCCTTTAATATTTGTCAAAGAAATTTGATCTTGGTGTCATTGGAAAGGCCTTGGAGAGCCCCATCTGCTGGTACCAGTCTCATTAAAATCCAGTGACCTTTTTTTTTTTGGCCACATACCTACATAAAATAAATTTTGATAGATTACTTACGCCAAATAAGATGCATCAAAATTTACTTTTGCACTTCAAGCAGATTTTCTGTGATGGATAATGTTGTCAACTGAAGTACGCAGTTATGGCATTATTTTGATACCAGTTAGGCCTATTGGACATAATGGTAAATTAATGTAGCCTATATCATTTGTCAGATTGTCTTTTGTTTGATTTGCAGTAGATCGGTGAAGAAGATATTTGCTTGCTAACCAGGCAGTCCTACAGTGTTCAATCCATGTTGACTGATTTTTCGACATGGCTCCCCTTTGTCAGTGGACCTAGGTCTATTTGACAATACAATGGTTGTAATAATTGTCATTCAGACGGGAGGTCCTGAGTGTAATAGTTGTTCAGATGTGATGAAAAACCAGTGTCTTATGTTCACATAAATTAAGAACTCTAATTGACAGTTGGAATTTGATATAAGAGTAGGCTGTAGTGTCTCTGTGTCCAGTCGAGTCAGAGTAGAACAGAAGGGTGTTATTATTAAACCCAATTTCATTGCATTTCAGTTCTGGTCTTTTACAAATGCAATATTTAACAAAATGAATTAAACATTAGTTGCATAATGACCTACTTGTTTGTTGACATTATTAATCCCAATACTTTTTTTGTAGTTATGGACTCCAATAAAACATGTTAACACTGAAATAATAATACTTTCATCTTTCAGCTATGAAGTAAATAGATGTTCCACAATTTAGTTGCATCAAAAGTTATTGGTTTATAAAAGAAAAAGTCATGGTTGTTTTAAAAGTTCTAACACTCAACTGTTGGTTAGTGTTTCTCATTTTATAATTTTTTATACCCACATTTAAATGGAGGGGGGTATTATGTTGTCTTCCATGCAATAGAGGCTATAGTTTACAACCAATTTAGTTTGAAGTATGGTCTGAGAGAACAATCCTATTGTTCCTGAGTGATCACCCTTTTCTGAAACAATGTCAGTGCGATATAGGCTAAAGTTTTTTTTTTACAGATAAGCTCTTTTTGAGAAATAGCTGCTTTATGGGTTTATTCAATAATGACTATCTTACAGCATTACAAATGACAAGTAGCTTTGACTTCTGAAACTCTGAGCTACATAACCATTCCCTTCAGGTTGTAAAATTTGCTTGTATGAGGAGGTGCTGTACCCCACCAGCAAATGAAGGGAAATTACTGACTAATAAGTCCCCACAAAAAAATGCTTTTATCAAGAACCAATTAGAGTTAACAGAAGATGTAACATTAAACTAAACTGCCAAATAACATTAATAAATGTGTCTTTTCAACCAATTACAGTCTACTTTTCCTCAGTGTTTCTATCGATGTTGTTAGATCAGACAATGTGGTTTTGTCTATTTAAATGTATATCAAATTAATAGAGGCATAAAATAATACTTCAAATATATTTATTATGTTTATTTTAGGGGAATTGAAGTACCCATTGTATGTAAATATCGACACCAACGTATGCTAGCTATTGGAGATTTATTGAGTAATGGAGAATATGACATATTGTTTTTCCAAGAGGTAAAAGAAACACATTATGTTTTTTTATTTTATTGATGTACCAGTTCTTTATAAATTAAATATTATATAAGATCATTGATTTTGTAACTTAAGCTAATGCATATGTATATGCAGTTATGCATTTCCTAAGGATGTTGCCTGTAAATCACATCACAGAGTCAAGTGTTAACTAGTAAAGGTATAAGACAATAGTTGAAGTGTGTTTTATTATTTATATTTTGAGGTTTGGAGTAATTCAGATTATAACCTACTGTGTGATAAATTAGGCGGGTCATTGCCTTATTCTCATTATTTTCACAGGTAAGTCAGTATATAATAACATCGTTTCTTTTATATACAGGTCCTTTATTGTGAGAGAGAGATCTGGGGTTTTACCACCAGTAAACACAAACTAGGTCATCATTTGTTAATGCATAGAGGTTTTTAGTTGTGGGAGGAAATTGGAGGACCCTGAGATTGGATAAGACAAGGTCACTTACAAGTGTGAGATTGAACCATGTAACTTGGTCAAACCCAACCCTCTTCTATACCCGTAGATAGCTCATGGTCATTTCTTCAAAATTGTTGGGGATGGATATAAAACGTTAAATAATATAAAACTTGCGCTCGATTTTTAATGAAGCTTGTAAAAAACTATCTTAAGTTCTGACATCCAGCTCCCATAATAATAATAAACATTTTCTAGAGCACTGAACATTCAGTCAATTTGACTGCTTTGTGGCGCTTTAAAAAGGATATAACATATACCACAACAAGTAAAACCAAATTATCTAACATTCACAAATATAAGACTATTTAACCAACATTAGATGCATATTTGTTCCCATAGCCATAACGTGATGCTGAAATGTTTGTTTTTTTCAGTGGTGCTATAGGAAGTGGATTGTGCATTTTTTCAAAGTTTTCAATTGTTGAGACTTTATTTCATCGTTTTCAAATCAATGGTTTCCCTCATAAAATCCAGCATGGTGATTGGTTTGGTGGTAAAGGTGTTGGGTTATGTAAAATACAAGTAGAAGATTTTGATATTAATCTATATATTTCTCACGTAAGTTATAATACTGTTATAACTACCATTATAATGATAACTCATAACTACCATCAAAATATACTGTTGAATGACAAACTCATAATTAAAACTACCATCAAAATATTCACAATGATAACTTCTATCAAAATATACTGTATAAACTTATGTTAGATGAAGAAAGGGTGTGTCCAGTCTTAGTTTGCTTAAAAACTCTCTTGGTTGTTGGAACTTACAGGAGAGTATAGGAAATCCAAATTGAACACATGACCATAAATAAATTCGTCTTATCAAATTCATCTTATCATTAAATCTTGTGATCCCCAACTTCACTCCCTGAACCCCAAAAGAATGCTTCTCTACTATTGATAGCAATGGATACCACTGCTGGTAGCTAGATAGCTAGTGATAACATTGTAAACAAATTTAACACCAAAACAAGTTTATTAATTGTGTAATATGTTAATGGTGTACATTTATACAAAAACTATATATATAATAAATGATGTTTTTTTTATTTAGTTACATGCTGAATATAGCCGTAGAAATGATGTATATTTATCTCACAGAATTTCACAATCATTTGAATTAAGTCAGTTTATAAAGCACACCTCTCAAAACTGTCATGTGACTATTTTTGGTGGAGATTTGAATCTACAAACAGATGATTTAGGTTATAAGATTATAACATCTACAGCATTGTTAGCAGATTCTTGGATAACAAAGGTAAAACTTTTAACAATATACTTAGATCTCCATTTGATATAAGTATAAACTGGTATAAATACTTGAAATATATTGTTTTTGACAGTGTCAATTTAATTATTATCATAGTTATCAATTGAACACGTGGATGTTGCATGTAATTCCTTTTGCCAGTAGCGGGTTGATTATGATCAATGTTTTATTTTTAATAAATGTTCAATAGCTAACTAGATGTATTGATTACTAAAATATTTATTATGTTGAATTGTAGAAATCGACAAAAACAGAAAAAGGCTTCACATGTGATAGGAAAGAGAATTACTTTACATCAGCAACTGATTATCCTGATGGTCAGAGAATAGATTATCTATTATATAGATATAATAACGGTGAGTATATACTTAACAACAATTTAATAAAGATCCGTATTTACACTGGGATTATAGGGTTTTAGTTATATATAGGCCTCATTCAAACATGGTTATTTTGAAATATAGTTGTGAAAGTATAGCGTATATACTTCAAATTACATATACATGTACCAATGGAATATGTAATTTGAAATAGTGGTACCTATATGGCACTTGTGCATAGTTATTGTTTTACTTAGGTTATAAATATTGTAATGTTTTAAAATATAAATATTGTAATGTTTTAAAATCTTATTTTTGTCTAGATCATCATAAGTCTTTTATGTTCTAAGTTATAAATCTTGCTACGTTCTAATTCTTAATATTTTCTATATAACTCATAAGACTTGTTGGGGGGGTTGGATGGCTGATTGATTAGTGCGTATCATAAGGTCTGTCATTGAGTCAACTGGCAAGGTTTCGATTCTCCAGTTGTATGTGACATGGTGTGGGGTTTGTCTGTCCAACCACATGGGCTTTTTTCCGTTCCTCCCACTGCTAAAGAATCCCATGTACAAACAAATTATTGAAATAAAATTGAACTATATGTTAGCCAGAGTTAGACGCATGTGGCCTAGTTTGTATCGAGTGGACGTTAATCCCCATTTCTCTCTATGACTTGTTATTTTCCGAGTTATAAATTGTGTAATTTTCCAGATTATAAATCCTGTGATACTTTAGGTTATAATCCTGTGATATATTAGGTTAAATATCTTGTATTATAAGTTATAAATGTTATTGTAAGTTGTAAATGTTGTTATATTTTAGGTTATAATGTAAGTGTAGAAGAATGTAATGTATTATATCATCAAGTACCAGGACAGTGTTATCCTATATCTGATCATGAACCAGTTGTTGCCAACTTTACAATAGACAAATCACCCAATTCAAAAGGTATAGTAGAGTGTAGTGATCAAAGAACACATCTTGTACTGACTTATTCATTGCTCATTGTTTCTTCGTAGGTTCCTTGATTATTATGTCAACTTCCACCTGAGGTTATATCATAGACAAGTATTTACTAAGAAACTTGCCAGTGCTAGCCACATAAGGAGGGCTAGGTTTGGCAAGAGGTTAAGACATAGTGTCTCTGCGGGGTAGTGCCCAAGGTTAGATTCATCCAGACGCAGTCTGGTCCGCTTTGTCATATATGCTAGGGTGCTTAAGAGCATTAGAGGTTTAGGTTTGATTGTCAGTTGGGCCCGGGGGCCATCCAATTGTTTGTCCTAGGTCAAGGGAGTGCAAGCGATGCTTTCCCGGCTAGGCGTTGTCCCCCAACACCGTAAAAAAAACAACCTAAGGTTCCTAGGGGTTAATTGGTTGTACCTACCTTGACTTAAAAGGCACATCAGTCTATTTCACACTTCACACTGATACAAAATGGTTGAATATATGTGTATTGTTTTAAAGATATATATAAATATGTACATTTTAAACATACCACTTTAGTACTGAAATATGTTATAATTTACCTGAGAAACAATACCAATAGTGGTACTAGTACCAAGATCTAACCTCAATACAAACTATAGTATATCTCTTGCAATATATAGTATCAAGGTTTAACCTGAATATAAAGTCCTCAACACCATTATATACTATTACTAATAGAGAGAAGCTTATTGGACATTGTTAGCTGATGATATTATTTCTCTATTTATTTGTTTAATAAGATTAAAGGTTTATTTTGGAGAGAGTCAAATGTCAAAACCAAAGTCGAGAAAGTTCTCTTGAAGAAAAAAAATGTTAAGAAATATATTACAAAGGATAGAATTTACATGATTATAATTTCAGGATTTGCTGAATCCATAACACAAGTTGGTAGAAATCAGCACTTACAAGATGCACTGGAGAAACTAGACACAGGAATGAAAGAGATTCGAAATGATAGAATGTTTTTTTCTATTTTATGTGTGATAATGATTGTATTACTATTTATTATACCAAGTTGTGAGTATTATAGTATTTTTTCAATATTATTATCACTTATTGAAGTAGTGTTGGTACTTGGTGCAGGATTTTCTGTCATCTATGGTTTAGTCATTAAACTGTCAGAAGAAAATTCCTTGTACAGCACAAAGTGTGACATATTAAATCTTCTAGGAAAACCTATCAAACATTAATATCCTGTACACTGGCCTTAATTGTTGTCAGCACATATTTTTCAAATCTATCAATTGTCTGTAAGTCATAAAGAATATGGAGGATCAGATAAAGAGATGGCAGTTCTCACTATAAAGTTAATAACTTAATGTAAAGATAATGTAAAGGCAATATGCTGAAAATTTTGGTCAAATTGCTCTACGATAAAAATCATTAGTCTTGATTATCCTTTTTTTTATTTAATCATCAATGAATGATGAGCAGCAGATCAGATTCAAATCCAGTGACAATCCGACACATAAGATGGCATCGAGAGTTGATTAGGGTCTTTTCGTGTTAATAAATGTCTAATAGTCTATATACTGATGATATTTTGTGCAATGATACAGTTAAATTATACAATATATTTCACCGACCATTCACTAAAAAGGATGTGCAAGAAATAATATAAATCACTAAATACATTGAGTAGGCTAACTATCTTACTTTATTATTATCACAGGAAAACATATACAATACACCACTTCAAATCATTCAATGTGTAATGTTTGGCACATGTACTAATGGTTATCCACCCCTACTCCATATTCCTGAAGCAATGACCCGAGAAATGCCTCTCTGGCCTTTGCTGGATAAGCTTCTGATACTTGCACATTTGAGCAGGTGTCTCTATTCTTCCTGTTCAATCAAAATACAGCAAAAAAACCTTGTGTAAAATACAGATGTGACGTCATCCTTTGATGTTTGCGTACCATTATTTCCAATAATGTACGGAATAGTACATCATCTGAAATAATGAACTGTTGTGACGTATTTCATTGAAATGCATGTGCGAGATAGTGTCTGTATTTTAAGAAGTTTAATGCTCTCCAGCTTAAGACATTGCGTAATATATTGAAACAACACTCGGCTGTCGCCTCATGCAGTATCAATATATTACTTAATGTCTCGCTGTCGACCATTAAACCACACTTAATCTGGGTCTTCTCTAAAACTTTGGACAATGATTAAGGTATTAAAAACGATGAAAGTGTTGTTCGTCTCAAAGCAATATTGCATTATATTCGTGCTGATAGCCTCATTTGTCACACAATTAGTTTTTCTGCAATATTCTGCTTGCTATGCACTAGTTAATTGGGCAAAATTAAATCATGAGTGGAGCTATGTTTTGCAGATAGTGATTGGTTGTTAATCGAAGACTATTGACCTGTCCTAATTTAGAACAAGAATTTGCTTTCTTTACAGCAGTCAGTAGTGGGATTAGCTCTATAATCATACGAAACACTGCGAGGAGTATGCTCCTCCTCTAGAATAGTAAAAATGTTTGGAAAATAACCTTATTTCATGTTCTGCTTTTTGTGAGACATTAGATGCCTACCCATTCACTTAAATTGATAGTGCTATCATTTATTACTTAAAATGTATTATATATCTGAGTTTCTGTTCGTTTATACCTGCATTTTTCATGCCCTACTATTAAGTTATGACCATTTAACATTTACACTGTTTTCTTTTTTATTTACATCACCATCTTTGTGTCTTAAGACAGGTAAAGGAATAATAATTTTGCTACCTTTCTTGTACAAGCCAGTCCATTCTTCATAATATTTGCTTTTAATAACAATAGTATAAAACACTTCTGCTTTCTAATATTGGATTTAGTTATTTTAAAATATAACCATGTGGTACTATTAGAAAATATTTGTCAAAGTAGATTTCATTGGATTTTTTGTTTTAATTGAAAATTTGACATCAATAGATAAAAGCCAGTGTTGAGAATTGAGATATAATCAATTTCATGATAAAGAGCTTAGTTTATCACTAATCCAAAATAAATTCCGATAATACCCAATTCAAAATTTTGTTTTGACCCAATTTTTGAATTGTGCCTAATAAATACAATGATTGATATCAGGGTTTAATGACGATCTCATTCCATTTCTTAAAGTATGTATAGCATTTAGTATCAATGCTTAACATCTTTTGTTTTTATATCAAGGCTACAAATTAATTTTAATTTTTATAAAAATATATATCATGTCCACAATTTTAATTTTTATAAGAATCTATAACTATATTCCATACATGTCCATAATTTGTCCTTCTATCTAGTTGTTTAAAAGGGAGTATTTTTTGTCCAGATCTCTCATTCACATTGCGAAACAATATACATGTATATTCTTTATATTTTCAATGAGTTTCAAAATTAACACATTACATCAATTATTTGCAGGGTTGTTGCCCTTTGTTTCAAGTGGACCTCTAAATGGGTGTTAAGTTTTTGTGTTACTACTTTTAGTTTATATTGATGTTGTAACTGTGACTTTAATAAAGAAGATGTTGTAATTGTTGATATAAGTTTTATCTGTTATTATATATATGACATGTAAATGTGGTTGAAGTTGTCATTCAACACTTACCTTTATGTATGCGATAGAACTAAATTTACTTACTGGTAGTTTCTGTGTAAATATGGTCCCCATCTCCTTTCCCAAAAGTAGGAATACTTTCTAAACAGTGGTTCAGAGTTATGGCCCCTGACTAATAAGATTGTTGATAAGCCTGTATGTAAATTACTCATCAATAATTAGTGCTAGACTAAAGGTCATCCCTGTTGATTTTGAGTGTTTTAAAAACATGACCACTATAGCTGTGGCTCCAGAATTACAATTGGCGATGGATGACAAAATTTGGAGCATGATCATTATTGAGCTGAAAAAATATTGTGAGACAAAAAACTTATTGGAGATCATCACTGCTGGTGAGCAGGCGCGGATCCATGCCCCCTCCCTCTGCCCCAGTGAGACGGGTCATCACTGTTCAGACCAGCACCTGCAACCAGCAATGGGATTCCTAGATTTTAGTTTCTGTGCGCCGAAAAGTCTGGGGACTACGGCAAAACACTAAGTCTAATGCATGCGGCACTCTGATGATTACGCTTTGCTCCAATGTATAACCCCCCCCCCCCCTCTTGACAACATCCTAGATACATATCTGTCAACCAGCTTTGTACTTGTTCTCAAGCGGAGCTAACTGTAGACAGGCAGCCTCAGTTTAGTATGTTGTCAACCCTGTGTGTTCAACATTTTGCAGAGCTACTGTCCCTCTCAACATAACCTTGTGAATGCTTATGCTGTTAGTGGACAAATTATTATTTGTAGCCAGATTTTGACATGTGGTATTTTGACCATACTCCTACATTTTTACCCTACTTCCACAAAGTAAACATAACCAAGAGAATTCTTATTTGTTTTGCGGTCATACAAATAATATATTCTGGTTCTTGGACAATTCTTCCTAAAAATTGAATGGGGGATAAATCACTTCCCATAAGCAGCCTTTCAAGGCCCTTTTTTTTTATCTCATGTTGAATGTATGAATATCCAGTATTACTTATGACTGGCAATAACATATACAGTGTCAAGGTTCTGTATGTGATAATTGAGCCTATGGAACATTTCCAGATTCATTCAATTTTTTTTACTTCCTGTAACCAAGGGAAACATATAAGCATAGTAATCAATAAGACTTTTTATTTTTTGAAATAAAAACAGTTCATGCAGCTCCTTCTAAATGTTGTTGGAGTATCTGATTCAACCAGAATATTATTTCATGTGGCATTAGAAAAATCACTGTATTCATGAAGCAGATTGTTTGGGAAAAAAATAAAGAAAAACTGCAGGTACCCATTATTAGTTTTATTCACAACCAATAAGGTAAGATGAATGATCTAACAAATACTGCTGGACCCAACAATAGAAAGCAGTGCATTATGTTATACATGTGGTTAACATATAAACTGACTAGATAGCATTACAATAATATATATTGTTATAATTAACCAATAATAAAAACACTTCAAGTCTACTGGTATTTCATAATCCATACAGATCACACCACTCTATTATTGATAAAATGAGAATATAAAATGATTTTAAATCCGAGATCAAATGAATAGCTAATAGGTCGATCAATTTTAATTTTTTGATAATTTGTTCAATGGGCATCTATGCACAATTACTACCCCCCATAATAAAACACACACTTGATATAATAAAGCTGTTTTGGGGATATGGGAAAGGGCTAAGTCTATCTTATCAATTGAACTTACAACCTTTCAACTAAAAAATAAACCAAAGAAAATTACCTGTAAATATAAGTCATGATAGTAAACTATTTGAACACATTTTTACTCAAGAGACATACCATTATAAGTTTAATTTTTGAGTGAGTATTTCAATTTCAGCATTCCCCCCGATCCCCCTTGGTCTTACCTGTAAGGACATATTTATTGAAACTGGCATTTGGGTTTTATAAAAATATACACCAATTGAAAAGCATTTTGTAAAAGAAAGTAGATTACAGATCATACAGAGGACAGATCGGGACACTTCTATGAAAATAAGCCAAAAATGATAAATGACACTATCTTGCACATTTATAATTCTATAAAGAATCTAGCAATGAAATAATTGCTTATCTTAAGCTAAAAATAACATCATCAAACCAGTGAAGAAACTCATCTTGTGAACATTAACACATACTTTAATTTGAACGTTGTATCTTAATTAATTCAAGGCAGACTTGTAACAAAATACTCAGCAGCAAATTCAGTCAAGACACCAAGTTTAAATTTCTACCTCAATTAGAAGTAAAGCTATTGTGTTCCAAAAGGTATGCCTGCATTATCACCCTCCGTGGTGGAAGCAGACGTCAAGCCTTACGGATCAACGATAGACAGGAATACACACTTTAATAGTCCCTTGTTTAAACTAAAATACAATCGAGTAAATGACTAAAATATTAACCCCCCCTACATGTTACGTAAACTATAACTGGCGCCAGTTTGATTAAGGCAATATATAATAAAGGCATAGACAAATAACCATAGTCAATCTATATATATTACATTGGCAACTCAGAAAGACCACATGTTTTACGCTCATCTCAAAATAAAAAATATGTTCATTTACTATAATAAGCAAGATATGTTGATTACATCTGTCTTAAACTTTAGGGTCAGCGAATAGAGCTGACCTTGTGTTTCAATGTCTACAGATTAATTAAGCCAAAATAAAATTAATAAACAAACTGACCATTGCCTAATACTTTCTAAACAAAAAATTGTCATTGTTTCGATTTTGTTGCTGATCCGAATATACATCACTTCTTTTAATATTTTTTTGGACCTATATCAAAGAGAGTTAGTTCTGTCATAGAAAAATATTAGAAGTTCGAATTGTCCATAAAAACTCTTATGACCTGATACACAAGTGACTAATTCAACGAATAAGTTAGAAACCAAAGATAATATACATAACATAGATGTATTAATAATATAAGTAGTCACACAATTCTTACTATAGAGTATTTAATTATTACTAGAGAATTGAATATATAGATCATGTAAATTAACTATAGACCTTATATAAATTAAACTCAAACAAGACATAGAAAGCGAATAACACCACTACCATATTCAAGATTTTTGGTATACAAATTACAAAAGATATTTTAACTTCTTTAAATTAACAAATTATTAACAAACAATGTCTTTAATACAACACAATGCTATTTTACACAATTAAAGTTTCCAAATTATACAAAGTTTTCAAATGTCATATAAAAAAACTATTTTGATTATAATAACCATTTTGTTTCATTAAAGTCTCTGAACATCATTTCAAGGTTTGAGGAAACAACAATATTGTGAAAGTTGACTCCCTTAAAGATATCAGCCTGAAAATGATTTAATTATCCTTCCGTAATTATGTTATGATGGCATTCTACAATTGTTTGATGGGTCTCTTCTCAATCTGACTGAATCTAAGCCATGGGATTATTAATTTTTAAGTTTCCGTACATATTAGCATGGATTAATTATATAATCTGGGGAATTTTACCTGAAAATTACAAATGATGGACAGAGACTTTAGCACATGGTTAATAACAGTAAGGTGACCTTGATAACGGATTTTATATACACTATCTCCTTACAATTCTAACACCTGAAGAAAATGCATACTACTGTGTAATTTAATTACATTAATGTGTATGATTGGGAAACTTTAACTTAGACAAAAACTTAACAAGCAAAATGTACAAGTATATATACAATTTCAATTTTATTTATACAATGAAGCTCTATTTCAACAGAGGGACTAAATTTATCTAAAAACTAAGAAACATTTTATAATATGATATTATTTCAGTTTTAATTCTAGGGTGTAATAAACATATCAAAGCTCCAAAATTAGGAATTTTACAATAACAGATCTAATTATAAGATTCTGAGATTTGAACTCGAGAATATTAAACAACATGGATTTCTTGTAATTTATTTCAGTTTTATAAATAATTATATACATGTTATATATACAATATTTCTATTTAAATAGAACATATACAAAAAATGTTTTACATTCAATAAGTTACCTGGTTAATTCATTATACCATGCTATAAATTCATTCATTACACTTGTATATGACCTTAAAATGCATCATTATAATTGCTTTATAATAATGAATAAATGTTTTTTCTCATTCATATTCACCATGAACACAATAATACAACTAGCAACTAAGGAAGGGCATTTTGTCTTGGCAAGATGATTTCAGTTTTTACTATAATCATGTTACCGGACATTGACTGGGTCAAAAAAAAGAACACTTTCAGTTTATGTGATCCAGAATATGGATTGCGTGACTAGATACTGTTCTATGTAAGCCATACAATTCTAAAATATAGAATTTACTTATTATTCTTCTAACATGTGTTAAGCACCATTATAATGTAATAAGCGATGAGCTGATAGAGATATTTAACTTTCAATAATGAAAAATTTGGTAAAAAAAATTAAACCCCACATATAAAGTTGATTGTACATAAATATTACAATGTGTATTAACAGTTTAACTATTAAACTGTATGATGTTGACCTTTCAAAATATATATAATATAATAATGCTGTACCACATAAATGAACACACAGTTAGTATTTATATCACACTCCATTAGCTTTTAATCCAGATTTCATATCCTTTACGTAACTCATTGGAGATAAGGCAAATCCTTTAGACTGCATGATTTCCTCCAAGTCTTGATCTTCGGCTTTTTCTCTGTAAATTAAAAATATGATACTTTTAAATACCTTCACATAACAAAAACTGTATGGAAATCAAACTAAAACCGGGTGTTATTTTCATTCTGTTTAATCAAAGTCACTCTATTATCATCAAGAGACATGTTGAAGAAAAGTTTATTCTTGGAATTATACATGTAATACACTTGTATGTCACAGTTCAATAAATCATGTATAGATTTTGGAAAACTTAACGGTAATGTCAGTCTATTCTAAGTATTCTCCATGAGAAAGATCTTTGTGTTGCAGAACTATTACATATTAAAGATACATCATGGGAGATAAGATAAAGAGCTGACAGTTCTTGCTATAATATAATGTAAAGATAATTTGTTAATAATTTCAGTCAAATTGATCCACTATGAACTGAGATATCAGCTTTGGAAATTTCCGCCTAGCCTCGTTCATCATTACTAAAGTTAGTACGTTAAAAAGCATAGTCTCGATTATTCACCGTTTTGATTTAATTTTCAATGAACGTTAGCAGTATATTATATAGAATTCTAATCCAGTTGATATCGAAGGCTAGCCTTGACATTGAGAGTTGATTATGGTCTGGATAAAATAATTAATGTCTAATTAATAATTTAGATAAGATTTCAGGCCTAAAGAAAGACCGGCAATAGGCAGATTTAGCTCTTGTATAATGTATGTTTAAATAACCCTGATTATTAGTCCCATCTAAATAACTAGAAATACAGTTTTCCTATCAGTCATTCAGATGTTACTTCGGACCAAGCTAGAAAATCATGGTGTTTTGAGTGTCACACCCACAACACTCATGGTGACTGTACTTGATATTATAAAAAGTTATTGTAATTTAGTAGTTAAACACATCAAATCCTTATTAGTAGACATTTAAACATGCACACCTAACTTCACTGTTTTATATCACTTACATATTTATAAACCTTAATATTGATTACTGAAAAAAAATTGATCATTTGAAAGTATCACAGCATGACATAAATTCTAGTCAAAAATGGCCAATAGAATGAAGGGAAAAGCTTGATCTATTAAGAACAAAATGCAAGTTGTAATGATCTACTATTTAAAAGCTGTATGTGATAGTTGGACTGTCAGGTACTATTATACTACGCTACCTTAATCTATCTTCTTCCAACATGGCTACTAAAGAATCTCTTTGTTCAACTACTTGTAATAATTCATCCAATATCTTCTTCTCTTCATTAATCTTGCCGTCATCTTTAGGTCCTTCTGAAAACATCAGCCACCAAATTGCAAACTATACTTCATGCAAGAGATTTATCAACAAGTTTCTACAAGCCTACACATTCAATTAGGAAGAGTTTCAATTTAAAAGTAGAAGATTATCGATGTAAATCTTAGGTCTCCCTTGGAATTATCAAACAGAATGGAAATCAAACAAAACAAAATGAAATGAGTTAAAGCGCAATAAAATGAAAGCAAAAATCAATGCTACGAAAAATCACTTTATTGTTGTAATTTTACTAGATGGGGAGCAAGAAATATGGCTACAGAAGAAGGCGACAACAAGGCGATATGGAAATATAATGGTTTGTGAGTTCACACATGTGTGAAATAACTTTATTTATCATCCGTCTCCACCAAGGTGATATTGCAGACAATGAGTTCACATATTATACTATTTGTATTTATAGCTAATCAGCATGGACTGTAGCAAGTTTTGGTGGGAATAATATTAACATGTAAAATTTTATATCAATAAATAATATTGCATTAGGACATGATTCTTAATGAACTTGATAAATTTACCAGGACAACATGCTGTTAATATTAGAACTAAATGATTTACATCATGAATGATCAGTATTGGTTTCAAAATCAGTATGCAAATGACTTGAAAATTGTAATATAGATTAAGCACATGTTGAAAGCTTTTCTATTCAATGAAATGGGGTTTAAGCTGGGCAACAACATAGAGTGTGGTAGGACAGCAATTTAGCCTGGACAGCGGTATGTCCTTCTCCTCTTCAAATTTAAACTTTGAAGGGTTCCTTTATGTGTAGCACAAGCAAAACAGTTTTTGTAATTAATGTAAACAATTAGCCATGTGGCGTGAATTGAGACACAGCGCACTGTTCAGTATGAGTGAATTTACGCGACGGCTTTGTGTACGAAACGTTAAAAAACCCCATAAAATCGTGTTTATAATATCTGAATAAACATGGGCATTTGATCAGATTTTTGGCCAAAGGACGATGTGTGAACACAATACAGAAGTAAACTTATGCCAAATCTGTATGCTTACTATAGAGCCTAGTGAGCGTGTTGAACCAACTATGTCACTTTCGTGTCACTTCCGGTTTTAATAAAAATTAATTTCTCGCTTACAAAAACTTTTTTGCTTGTGTTACAGAGGGGATTATTTATTAATATATATTTAAGATTGATGGAAACCTTGTTGAAAATCATTGGTCTTCCCCTTTAACAGAAATAAATGTCAACATAAAATGCAACATAAGACTCAGAATAAATGTGTTCAGACTAAAACATACCAAATGCAATAGAAAATGAAAAAGATACACACATTTTCAAAAACACGAGTGTGGAATGTGAGAATTTCACAAATATTGAAATTTGGACGTTCCAGAACTAACAAATCCAAGAAAACCATGACAACCATGCAACAATCTTTGAAACAATTGATTGTAAATAATATAGAATATTATATAGATTGTACATGAGACAGGCTATTATTACATTCAAACTATTATTTAAATAAATGTTAACTATATATATTACATCTCTTCATGAGGATTATTAACTACATGTACATGTTATTACAATATAAACCATTGCCAAGGTATTGTCTCAAATAGACATCACTGTAAATAACACACTAGCTAAGATAACTGGACATAAAACACCATCATTTTTTAAAAGATGTATATGATAGACCTGGCTTACAAATTATAAAATCTTACCTTCAATAGACATTCTGTCTCGTAATAATCCATTTAAACGTGCTTGTCTGTCTTCTAACTCTAATTCTCTAGCTCTGAAATACAAGTTTATAAATCTCGGTTTAATTGAATCCATTTTATTAAATTAAAGTGAGAGATGTATGATATGACACTATGATTGTGTTTAGCTGTATGATAAATCTACTTACTGTATCATCAATGAAGACTCAAATCTAACAATAGTATTCTTCTCATGTACTAGATTAAACCATTCTTGCATCAAATCAGCATCATCTTTACCACTATCTGTATAGATAAATAACACATTACATATATCAAACCCATTATACTTGATATTAAACCCATCACACTTGATATTAAACCCATCACACTTGATATCAAACACACACATTACACTTGGTATCAAATATATCATACAATACACTTGATATCAAACATATCACATTAATTTGTCTTAGTTCCGCTATTATCAATCTTTTTAGTTTTCCCTTTAATTTCATATTAGTTTAAGTCTTTTATTAAGACAACCAGTGTCTTGGTTCATTATTTTCAATTTTTGAGAAAACCCGTGCCCAGGTACATTATTTTCTATCATTGAGAAAAACGGTGTTTAACTACATTTTTGGTAGAAACAATTACTATTTTACATTATTGTATGGTATATCATCCGGCTTTAACAGTATATTACCCAGGTCTCAGCATCATAAAGAATATATTGGGGATACATTAAATTTGTCTTGCACTTTTCTATCTGTACCCAATTCCAGATGGGTTGACTTATTGAATCATCTGGATTTTGAACAGAATATACAACTGTTACAGACCAAAATTTCTAAATACTACACCGTTTCCATTCTTTGGTAAAAATTGAATTCTCCCGTAATACATGAATACTGGTAGAATGTAGATAATATAAATGGATCTAACTCACCTCTTAAATCTTTTTCCACTTGTATACCCCTTTCTTCTAATTCACGTTGTTTCACTTCTACTTCTTCTAATTGACGTTGTAATTCTTGAGCCATTCGTAAACGTTTCTGTTCATTCAGTTTCTGCTGTTTTTCAATTTTCCTTTGAATGCGTCTTGCTCTTCTTGCATCAGCTTCTGGATCTAATGACATTGACATGTAGTTATCCTGTAATAAATACCAATACCAATGAGGTTTATCTCTTCATTCAGAAAATTTGATTACCTCGGGAGCTAAATTACACTGAACTCATTCTCTTCACTATGAACTGTTCGTGCTACAAGGTCCAACTTCTAAAAACTAACTGCACCAAACAGGTGTCACATGACAGAACATCATTTGCTATAGTTAACTAAATGCTTCCTTATGAAATATGTCTTACACTGTCCATTGTTAGTGAAATAAGCTGGTAATTATAATGTAAATACAAAACATTTATTTTGTTGCCTGAAATGTTTCTTATAATTCCTCTACAGATGTACATGGTACTGTAAACCATTGATGAACATTTGTAATAATTTACTTGTGCATGTAGACCTATATACATACCCTTTTTCTTGAGTGAACTGTACTAGTTGACATAATACTTTCATCAGAGTCGGAGAATTCATCAACTTAAAATAACAAAATCATTTAAATGTAAATATCTTTACAGTTTTTCTTGAAACATAAATAATAGTTAAAAACTCAACAACTACAGTATGTATTTCTCAAACTATAGTATGAGGATATACATGTGATGTACAGTGATAAAAGGTAGAACAAGTAATTTGGTATCCTATGAACTTGTATAAATTAACCAAGACAAATTATCATCCCACAAATTAAATCACCATTATAAAATTAGATGAAAGCGAGAAAATGAGAGAGAGAGAGAGAGAGAAATGGGGTTTAACAGCCACTTGACACAAACTAGGTCATTTAGGGACTAACATGGTTTAAATTTATTTCAATAATTTGCTTGCGCATAGGGGGCTTTAGCAGTAGGAGGAAACCGGAGGACCCAGTGAAAACCCGCGATGTTAGACAGGCGACCCTACTCCTTGCCGAGCACATCCGGGGATTCGAAACCACGCCAGTTGACTCATTGACAGGCTTTATGATACAGCGCGCGCACCAAACCAGTCAGCCATCCAACCCCCCGAAAAATTAGATGAAATCAACAAGTTTATTATTGACGTTGATGAAAGAGTGAGTCAATAATATATGAGAATATTAATACTTACTATCAGCTGTAGGAGCATGTATAGATGTAGATAGTAGTGGTTTTCTACTTCTATTAGATGTATAAAATACACTGCTACTACCTATTTCTAAACCTTTCATATTATCACATAGACTTGAATCAACACCATCTTTACCCCCATTTAATTTACCTTTCTTTTTATCAAATTTTAGTTCACTTTTAGCTCCTTTTTTACTCTTTGATTTACTATTAGCACTAGACTGTGGTGTATTTATATCGGAAACACTTTTGGATTTTTCAGGAGACTTATTTGGTTTCAACATGGCAAGAAGTGATTTACGTTTTTCTTTCTTACACTGAGAGTCACTATCAGATTTTTCTTCTTTTTTCCTTAACTTCACTTTTGGATCTGTTTTAAGAGGATTTGAAAGTTTTGAATCAGTAGTTTTTAATTTTTTCTTAGTGTATCTAGCACTACCTACGGAAGAATTGTCACTATCTTTTTTAAGATCACTTTTAGTATCCTTTGTTTTTGGATTACGCACAACAACAGATGGGCCTCCAACAGATTTATTGACAAACACAACAGCCGTATCAGTAGAGCTTGACGATGGTTTACTACGATCAGTTTTTGTCACTTTAGATGTTTTATTATCAGCAGTGTTAGTCGTTACTCTAGATACAGGCGGTACAGGTAATAATCGTTTTTTAACCTGTTTAGCCATATCTTCATTGTGAGCTTTAGATACTGGTCTCTGTTTTACAGAAGTAGCTGGTGTTGAGAAAATATCATCACTATCATTCTCACCATCATCAGCAAATGGTATATCATCAATATATTCATCAGTACTTTTCTTTATCTCACGTTTCAGAGTATCACCTTCGGTTAAACTACTGTCTAACTGAATTTTCTTTCGTCCTTTTTCTGCTGGGAAAGATTTTTCGGATGAGCTCGGTTTCGATATTGTTTTAGGGTTGGGCAAGAGTTTATTTTTGTCTAATGCAATCTTTGTTCGAGCTTTATCAACATGAACACCTTTACGTCTAGTTAAAGATCCTGATCGACTTCTACCCGAATCTGATACACTAGAATTACTAGAACTACGTGATACTGGTTTATTTTGGGGTTTTTTCACTGGTTTACCAACTGGTGTAAAGAATGGTGTAGATACAGGTTTTACAGATAATGCTGTATTAGGGGTATTTAGAGCAGTAGATATTGGTTTAGTTGGTGATGTTGCTGAGGGTTTAATTGGAGATCTACCAGGTGTCCATCTGTTGATAGCTGGTAAATCAGGTAATTTACGAAGTGGTTTCTTTTCTTTAGTATCAGCAGTTGAAGCAGTTACACTACTTGAAGCGCTTGGTTTGTTTTTTAATGGTGTTGAAGATGAAATTTTATTATTTCTGTTTATATCACTGGTAAATTTGGATTCGCATATTGTCGTATTTGGTGGAGATTTGGGAGAAGTAATTAACACATCAGGAATTCCTTCCTTTGTCACCTCAGATAAAACTTTGGTTTTGTTTCCAATATCCTCCTGTTTGCCACCTTTAATTTGATCTTTTGTTTTATTTTCAGCACTTTTAATTTCAGCAATTGGTTTGTTTGTTATGTTTTCTTTATGTTCAACACCCGGAACGCGATTGACATCTATTCTTTGTTTTTGAACATTCTCCGAAACTTGAATTTGTTCTTTTGCATTATCATGACTTATTTGTTTTTGAAGATTAACTATAGGGGGTTTCATAGGAGTTATTACAATATTGTCAGTATCTTCTATAAATTTATCTTCGATAGCACCGAGTTCTGGTGTAAAATAGATACTACTGTTGTTAGTCTCTAACGTATTATCAGCATCTTCATCTTCATTATGAATAGTAGTATCTTTATCATCAGTTATTGGATTATCTGTAATAACAGGTGGATTATCATTATCTGATTCTTCATCTAAAACCATACTTAAAGTTGTTGTATAATCAAGTAACATATCTACATCTGGTTTATCATCATTATCTATGAAAACTTTGTTATTTTCCATCACATCACCTAATGAACTTGCTGATGATTTAGGTGAACCAGACGGTGTAGATATAGTAAAACTTGATACAGAACTCAAAGACTCGCTTCTTTTTATTCGTTTTCCCTTCTTCCTGCGTCGATCAGTCACAAATTTTTCATCCAACATAGTGAGTGCCAGATCTTTTTTTCGTTCATTTTCTTCATCAGAGGATGTTTCCATGTTGCGTACACTATCTAACACTTGTTTTAATGTATCACCACTTGTGGCTGTATCTTCCGTGTTAACAAACACTTCATCTTCAACTGTCTGTTTATCCGGTTCTAACTGTACATTGTCATATATTGGTTCTGTTATTGAACCAAGCACTTCAGAATCACTAATAGAGTCATCCTTATCCATTTCGGCCAACATACGCTCCATTTCTTTGCCCACCGCTGTCTTTCCTAATAACTCATCTTCATCAACATCAGTGTCTTGCTGACTTGTCTTTCCTTCTTCTTCTTCATCATCACCATCTTGTTTACACTCATCACTTGATTCATCTTCCTCCATTTCTTCATCTGTACTTTCAAAATCACCTACTGACATAACAGTAACTTTAGATTTATCAGTACTAATATCTTCAGAGATAGATTCTGAAGCTAAACACCGGCTATCTTCATCTTTTTCAGACAAATCATCTTTTTCCTCAGATGCTAATTCCTCCGCAGCTTTGATAATCTTCACATCTTCATCTTCTTGTTTTTTGGTTTCTTTATTTTTGAACATACTAAAAGCATCTATTCTAACAACTTGCGGTGGTGATGAGAAGAAACTAGCTCTAGCTGCTATTACAGCAGATGGACTGAGTGGTGATTTGATAGGGGAGCTATGATTATTTGAAATATCGATTCCTTTCCTCTCCTCCACATCTAGTTCTTCTTCTGTTTCTGTATCATCTTCACTCTCGTATTCTGAATCTACAAATATAATAAAATATAACTTTTGCCACTTCATCTTTAAATTTACAAATATTGAGTCAAATGAAAACACTTGACGTGAAACTTGTTTAATTGGTAAATAAAACTATGCAAACAAAAATCATCTCCAATGTCTCTTTTGGTCAGATTCCTACATTACATCTTGGGGATAATAAAGGTTATTCTATATTGTTTTTCTAAGCTTAGTGGTATTAATATTTTATAAATTACCATATATATATATAGCCTTTTTAAGTTTAAAACGTATCTGCCATTAAAAAGTATATATGTTTGAGAAAGCTCTCGCTATAAGTTATACTGATGAAAGCCCTTCAGGAAAAAAAGCCCTTGCAAATAGAAAATATTTCTTCCCTTAAGGTTATCTTTCATTACCTTGAGCTTTCACTTATAGAAACGTGAATGTATGGTGTATTGTAACAACTAAAGTATTAATGGGCTTAAAGCATCATTATTCTTAAATAAATATAATACTATATATAATATTCATATATAAAACTGATTTATGACAAGCCAACATAAGGCTCAATATCCCCCAGAAATACATATATGACACGTAGTCATTAATTGAACATTTATCTTTTTGTAAAGTATTAGCAGTAAAATATCATGACTGAACTCTGTTAAGTTTTGATGTTGTAAAACTATACACCAGGTTCATATAACTCAATAAGGCATTCACATTATAAAAACTTTATAATCTTAATAGATTCCTGTTTTCTTCAAGTACAGGGGAACAAATATATACCTTCTACTTCTGTATCGTCATCATCATCATCTTCTTCTAGTTTAGTATATGGTGTTTCTTCTTCTTCTTCTGTTGCCTGTTTTAAGTTATCAGTAGAATGTCGTGTAGACCAGGTTTTAGCTAGTTGACAAGCTTCTTCCCATGTTATTGATTGATTACCTAATCCTTCCTGAACATCTAATAACACATCTTCATCTTCTGCTCCAGACCTGTAACATCAAATTATAAATTTACATTCTTATATAAAAAAAGATAATAATATTCATTACATTTAAACTCTTCTATTTAAAGGTATATTGTGTAGCATAGATTAAACAGTTTTTATGATTGTTAATGACTGTATCCCCAAAATAATATTCACAATGTTATATTCTAATTATATTTTAATGAAAATTAAATGCACAGAAGATAAAATTGTACATGTTAAATTAATAGTTTATTCAGGAACTACCTCCCCCAATGTCCAAACGAGTCTAGAACAATTGCCACTAGTCAATTGACAGCTAATTGCGGGCACTGTTGGGCATGACAATTCTTTTTTAAGTATAGTTTATCAAATGATGAATAAGCCGTATCATGTATCCATACATGTAATGATTATCAAAGCATAATAACATAATTGTTAATCTTTTTGCAAACAAGTTAATCACAGAAATAACTACAATTGAAAGTTTTACTTTCATATTCATCTTCACAGAGAGTATTTCAATTAAGAACCGTTATAAAAAGAGTTAGCCATTTTTGAGCTCCATTGGAGGAAACCATATTTGAGTACAATTTAAGGAAATAATTACTATAATAAAATAAGGAGTAAACTTGCAAAAGTACCGGTATATACATTTAACAGTGAAGTTGAGCATGTACTGAACATTGACTGTATTAAGTTCAATAGGTGCCATGTATTGGAACATTTATCTGGTATTGCTCAAACTATTCACCTTTGATATGCCTATATCAATGATTAGTGCTGAATAGAATATTGAATTATTTATTGGTTATTTTTAATATATC
The DNA here is from genome assembly GCA_917208275.1 of Patella pellucida. NCBI lineage: Eukaryota > Metazoa > Mollusca > Gastropoda > Patellidae > Patella > Patella pellucida. Next base: position 23,557,216 of record OU795036.1, on the reverse strand, counting down.
ATGGTAACAAAAAACAACATAAATACAAAAATAAATAATAATTGTCCTTGATAGCATTTGTTCCGCTGACAATTGTTGTTCTCCCCGTTTAACCATATCTTACATAAATTAGTAAAAATTCTACCCGGTCATCACTTAGAAACTATCTTTTTAAATCAATCCAAATCCAAAATAATACAAAAATGAAAAATATCAAATCCCTAGTACAGTGCACTTTGTCACATCCGACATCATACCGGATCGTTACAATGTGTCGGATTACGCAGAGAGTCGGAATACAAAATTTCTCAAAACCGGAAATATTGTAACTTTGAAAACCGGAAGTATCATTATGATGTAGTTTCAAATCACAAGAATGTAATTCCAGGTAAAAATGATAAACCTTTCTGTACATATTATTACATTAATTTTTATTTCATTTAACAGGCTATCACATGTTCATTGATAATAGGCGAACTCGATTGAACCGTCTTTCACATCAGTCCGGGTTGTACCAAGCTACGCACTGTTTATGCACGTTTTAAAAATATGAATCATGTTTTATAAATTCCCGAAACACATAAAACTAACATATGATTGTGTGTGTTAATTCTCAGTTTTGTTACCGAACATACCATAAAACTAAAAATTAAAGAGATTTAGTTCATCGATATAGATATCATGACGTTGCGCAAACTGTCAGTGTGTTTGTAATACAGACAATTCCCAAGATGCATTGTGCGTTGGAGTGTTGTATAGGGGGTAATGCTAGTCGCCACTCTGACGGTGACCAAAATTATAGGTCATTCAGGTTCAATTGGCATGCGCAAAGAATGTTTCCAACAGGTACTAGGAATATTTATAAGACTGTGAATTCGAGAGAATTCTTGAGTATTTGTCGTACAAGAGATTAATATTATCAAGAAACCAACACAGACTGGCACTAGTGAGTTTTAATCATTTGTGGCTTCACACTCAGCCAGTTTGAATCTCAACAATAAATGATCTGTAAGTGTTTGCTTCAGAACCACTGAGTAAGGCCGGATTATACAGTGTTGATTCAATGGAAATCGTATGACGGGACGTCTGATTGATGCTGTAATTTGGAAAGTACAGAGATGGAATTATCCAGAGATTTTTAGGCTGATGTAAAAGGGAAATAAATCAGGACATAAAAAGGTGTCGGATGTAACAGAGTGCCAGAGTGATCAGAGATCGGATGTGACAGAGTGCACTGTATAAAAAAGAGAAAAGAACATTATGACTAGTAGGTCATAATCTAATGACTTCAATGTCAGCAATAGTTCTTCAATAGACAGAGAACAAAAACAGGCTAACCCCTTGAAACTTAAAAACATGAACTGTAAAATCAAACACAACAAAAAAATACCAAAATAAAACAGAAAACAATAAATGAAAACAATGATTTTAGAAGAATGAAACTGAACCACACCCTAGTTCAAATGTTACCTTGGTATTATAATGCATGATCTTTAATAAAACATTAACATATTAATAAAATATAACATGTTACAGTACAACATTATAACATACAGTAATATACACATAATGTCATATTAGTATTATAACCTTCAACATGAAACTAAATAACTCCATTCTGACTTCTTTTAGTCTTTACTACCAAGTTTATACTATAAGTTACAGTCAAAAAGAATGCTAGACACAATCATCTTAAATAGTTTTGGTCAGTTGGGGGTTTTTAAAATCATGACAAGTCACCATTATTGATGAAAGAATGTATCGATGCACAGTATCTGTGAATCACATGTTAAGTCTAACATACATGGAGTTGAACTCTACATATGGGCCTACTTGATTTGAATTGTGGTCAGCCAGTATGCACCAGTATGGAAAAAATCAAACAGGGCCTTTGCGATGAGGTTTAATACTAATAAGAATGTATGTGTATATTGTAATAAGATTATGTTATACCATTCATCAAGAATCCTGGCCATCTCTGTATCTGACAGAGATTCACTGTAACAAAATACACATCACTCTTTATACATAACACATATTACTATTTATTACAATGTCTACCAATAGAACTTTTCTTCGATCAATTATCATAAAATCTGACGATAACTAGGGTATTTGAATGAAGATGGCTTACTACAGGTTTCAATGACGATACAATGGGAAAAGTCAATGATAAAGAAGTTAGAAGTTAACATTTCTGTCTAATATTAGTTTAGATATATTTTTCTACACAAGTTGACACATTCAAATTGTTCTACAGTTAAATGAGAAGTTTGTTTTTACTCTCTAGAAGAGAAATGAAAAACATGTAACATGTTCAATTTATTACCATCTCATTATAAAATATCTTCATTCAACAAGCAGAATAGAACAATTGTTCCAACAAATTGTTTAATCAAATGGATGACTCATCCCTTCCCCTATTTCTGTAAGAGTGATAATGAACAAGGTCTAATAATAATAGTAAGAATAACAAACTTACTCAGAATCCGAATTACTACTATCATATTCTTCATCGTCAAGTAATGTATCAGATGATTGTGAAGCTCGTAGATTATGTTCAATTTGTTCTTCTTCGGTTTCCTCCTCTAAACCATCAAATGTATTTTCAAACTCTACACGTTCTGGTGTTCTACTGTTTTTAGCAAGTAAATCATGATTTTTTACTCTTAATGGACTAAGTATTGAATCTGAAAATATATATTAATTATATTGAAGAATTTACATCAGGCAATATATCATGAAAGAAAAATATGGCAGAAACATGTTACTGCTTTTTAACTCAGCATACAATGTAATTTATGCCGAGTTAAGCTTTTAATCTGTTTGATATTGATCATCCGTTGATTGTGAGTACAGCATTATACCTGACAGTTTACATCACGGCACGCACAGAGATTCTTCGTATCCCGAGATTTTATGATTTAGCACAAAATATGCTATTTTTCAGGCATGCAAAATGACCTACGGGTCTGATCCGGTTAAGGTCATTTTCCGGAGCCATAGGTCCCGACCGGCATATACGGCCGACATGAAACCCATGGTATGCACCATGTCCATTATCCTACACAGTAACACACAGACTGCTTCTGTTGTAAATATCTTAATAATGGTGTAATTGGCAATGGTTAAGTGTTGTTTGCACAAAACATTCATGTTCTTTAATAACTCATGGTGGAAAACACAATTTAATATTGTTCACTATGCTTGCCATTCACCCATTTCACTCTAAAATGGTATAAATGTGCAGTATGTCTTTGTCCATTTTCCAATAAAACATTAAAGGGGCATTATAGAAGATTAGATACAGGGCTGGTAGTTTTCAATAATTTACGATAAAAAACATAGATTCGATTATTCATTTTTGGATTTATCATCAATGAGCGTTAAGCAGCACATTGGATTCAAATCCAGTGAAAATTTGACACTTAAGATGGGATTGAGAGTTGATTGAGTCTTTTCATGTTAATTAATGTCTAGTTAATAGGTTATGTAACATTCCAGCACTAAGAAAGAACTGTAATAAGCAGATTTATCTCTTACATAATGTATGATTAATTAGAATACCTGGTGTTTTAATAATAGGTATTATAGGATCTACATCGGTCATATCTATACTTGGACTACTATCTTTATCTTTAGGTACATTCTCCTGTAATATAATATCATTAAAACCTACAAAATCATTGAAATATTTTTTTGCTTTTTAAGGAATCAATGAATATTATAAATCTCCATTGTTATCTACGAACCTGTGATGTTATTTCATCCCCTGTCTAGGCCTACTGACTTTATACTGATGATAATTACCAATTTAACAATAATATATTCTTATAGAGAATTTCCTGGCTGTTTAATGAGGTGGACACACAACCCAAATGATTTGCCTGAATCGACAACGAATTCGCTTGGTCTGTTCTGGGTCATGACACATATTTGATATATTCGCCTACTGTGTCTGGTTTGCTGCCATGTTTAAAAGCATGTGACATGAGACAGAGAAATGGGGAGCAACGTCCAGTCGACACAAACCAGGTCATTTTAGGACTAACATGTGGTTCAATTTTTATTTCAATAATTTGCCAGTTGACTCAATGACAGACCTTATGATACAATGCGCACATGCAAACCATTCGGGTATCCCCCCCCCTTCATGTGACATAAAATTTTATCATCATTGATATGATACAGAACCTATGTCTTTTACTTACCTTATGAGATTCATCATCATCATACTGATTATTTCTCTTTCTTTTCGTATTTAATCTTTGTTCAATTAACGCATGACGAAAACAGAAAAAACGAACTGTAATAAAATCAACAAATATAGGTATACAGGAAATAATTTTATCATTTATAAAGCATGTTAATACTGAAGGTTTTGAGTCGAGATTGAACACTGACAATAATTGATTCATTAACTGTGGTAGTTTATTTGAGAGAAAAGGTCCGTTATTGTCTCTGGTCTTTATGCTCTTTTGATAGTAGTAAACATTTTTAAAGATTCAAATTATGTAAAAGCTTAGTCTCCAAAATTATATTTACAAAATAATGTTAAAAGTTTAATCTCTAGAAAAATATTTACAAAATAATGTCCATCATTTGAATATATATCCGCTACCTTGTCAATCCAAACAGACTTTCACCTCATATTCATTCATTCTCAGTATCACCAGTGGTATCATTCCATTCTACTCCACTGACTTCTGGGTCCATCCGTGGAAGAGACAAATAGGCATATTATCTGCCCTTGAAACTTCTGCTATTTTTATTAACTGATCGAGTGGCCAAAGGGATGTTACTCACATTTTATTGGAACTAAGATTATTGTAGTTAATGTAAACAATGAATTAAGCTATGTTCAAAGGCAGATAATCTGAATTTATGAAATCCCTGTGGTTAATGGAGTAGAAAGGAATAAAACCACAAATGTTACGGAGAATTCATATTTATCAAGTCATCCGTTAATTGTTAGACGTTATTGTTACTTACCATCTGGTTCTCTCTCACAGGAATAGTTGTTTAAACGTAAATTAGTACCACAAAAATCACATTTCAAACAACCACGATGAAAAAATACACCTTCAGCACTCATCCTCTCCATAATATATACTCTCTTGGCACAAAACTTACAAAATTCACTATTAGGTTGTGCTGCTAATAATGTAGGTTGACCTTTCTGTAAATACAATAGGTTTATTTCTTATAGTTTGATATACCGGTATATATATAAACATATTATTAATAAAAATATATTGATTAAATTATATTAACAAAGTTTGTACTAAGGACCTAACAGAGTAATTGTTTCACCAAATGAAAGGTGGAGAACAGTGGTTTGAGAAGGTCTCTCAATTTTTAATTTCATGAGCCAGTTAATTGTTTTCGTTTATTTCGTTTTTATGTGAATGACAAGTCACTTTATCCAAGAATATGACAAATTGAATATTATCTCAATTTATAAATCAAATCACAGGTAAATACTCAGTCATTCATTTTTAATTTGTCAAATATCAGTGAAAGAATCCTGGTTTGAAGGAAGGTTGACATGAAAACTAAACAGAGGTTAGTTATCCAACAGATGTCTACTCTATTATGCATATTGTAGTATTTATTACCATTTTCTTTAAAGGAGGCTGTGGTTCAACAGGAGGATCACCACGGAACTTTGCAGCCAGTATTTCAGCCATAGCATTGACACTGACAGCTCCAGTAGCTTCTTCCTTCGATTTCATAGCATATGGTGATGGCTTCTTTTCTGTTACTGTTAATTTATTGGCTATTTCATCCATTGGTAACTTATTATATTTGGTCAGCGCTATGTTTCTTTCCTTTTAACAAAATGAGATTAAATGAACATCAAATAAAGAAGAAAATTGAATATCTTGGTAGGATTATTTGTTTAGATGACCCCTATTTTGATCATTAATCCCAGAGTTATCTCCCAATAAATATCAAACATGTTTGGGAGATTTTATCCACTATTTGCATTTAGGACAGAGTTTTAATACTTAATGGGACTGTTCATTGACACAAAAACAAGAACAGTAAAATTCTTTCCATTAAAAATTGTGCTGTTATCTCCATGACAAAGCTTGTGAACCAAATTGTTTAAAACTTTGTTTGATTTTTGAAAACTTTCTCTGTGAATATGATGAGATTTATTTCAGAATCATTTGAGACAACTTTGCAGCTTGTGAGTTTATTATCTCCCACTATGTTTATCTCAATATATCACCAAGACAATATATAAATCAGAAATCATCTACTCTACCAGCTCTAGTTTTTCTTCTGGTGATTTGTTCTTGAATAGTTTTTCAGGTTCATCATCTTTTTTCTAAAATAAAGACAGGCTGTAAGTCAATGGAATATAAGCAGTCCACAAAAGTTGTTCACATATTATTTTGTTTTATACTTAATGTGACCACTTATGAGACAATACAAACAGATCAAATGCAATAATCCATAAAGTAATTATTAGATATAATTAAAATTTGATTAGCACTTGGAATGTGCACAAGATTTTTGCAAGTGATCAAAACAGCAATTATTCGAAAACACTGTAAGTCAATTATTCTCAGACAACTTCTGCAAGCGGTGATGCGTAGAAAGAGAGATAGAAGTAAAACACTGTTGTCAGAGAAATAGGTCTATCTATTTATAATTCACTAATAGACATATTTAATATTGTTAAATGTTAATTATTATAAGTATGCCTGTTCGATCTAAATTGAACAGTTGTTCGTATTGTCTAAGTTGGAAACTAAAACAATTTTAAAATGTCTAAAATAAACCTACCCTTTTAGATTTGATCCTTGAGCTGAGTTTTTGAAGGAATGATGTACGATGTTTAGGTGAGCGAATATTCTTCTCATCTTTTGAAAGATTTCTGGTAATTGGAACTACAACATATAAAATAATTTGTTATATCTATAGTAAGGCTAATCTTTCTCATGTAAAATAACTGATATTGATGATGCCCAAATTGTGAGTTCATCAGCCAATACCTCCATGATAAGGTGACCCAGACAGCCAAATTAAGCTCTAATAAATTTATGTACATCAGACAAGAGACAGTCACACTTAATTGTAGGAGATTTCATTGATTCAACATATTTCATGGGAACAAATATTAACCAGTGTAATATCCAAAAGTTTATATACTTTAAAAGTTGAAACGAAAAAAATAGCTGCCATTAATTTTGTTTTTAGCTTTTTTTTGTATGGTGTAAAATATTGTATACGTATTCAACATTAGAAAACACAGATAAACAGGCAATGCATACTGTCGGATCACCTAATTATTTGTTCCACACTTGATGATAATTGACTAATACCATTTGGTGGAAAACTTTTCGACAAGGAATGTGAAAGTAACTGCTATTTGCAGAATAACTTATGAGTGCAACCACACACTTACCAAACATGTTGCTGTCATGATTAACAATAATTTATATTCATTTTGGATAATGAAATAATCTAATTAAACTAGAGAAAGTATGTAGCAAAAATGTCAATATAAATATTTTCAAAAGACAATTTTATTGAACCAAACAATCAGGTACTGGGGTATATATCTCAATACTTCGAACACCAAACGATACTAGATTTCATGTGATATATGTATATAATAAATTACTTACCAAGTGGTAAAGGTTCTGATTTAAATGCACGGTAAAACTGAGATAGATACACCATCATATTCAATCTATCTGGCATATCACTATTAACCATATCTTCAGCTGTCATAACAGGTTGTATACCAAGCTCTGTCTCCGCTAATGAAAATGCCTAAAAACACAACAGATATCCCATTGAAAACAGTCATGTGTATCAAGCAGAGCTCAATGTTTTACTTTTTTCTCTAGTTGTTTATGGTTATGTTTAGGACTGATGTACAGGAGAGAGAATAAAAAGGCCCTCTTTTTTGTCAATTTCATAAATCTTAGGTCAAAAGCTAAGCTAGAAATCTGTATGAAAATTCTCAAAAACATGCAAACATTTTGGGTTTAAAAACATAAACGTGTTAAAAAACAAAACCTAATCTTTCTGATCCTGCCATTGCTGCTAATCATAAAAATAGCCATTAAAAAGTCTATGCTAAGAAAATCTAATTTCAGTATTGTTTGTCTATGGTAACTTTTGTTTGTTTAAGAATGGCTGTGCAAATTCCTTTAAAATATTTGTTCTTCAATGAAATTAGCATAAAGATATATAAAACTTACCAACTGATTATTTTGCAAAACATCACAGTCTAATAATTGATTAAAATTACTGGAAAAAAACAATTAGATAGTTATAAATAAGATAACCAAGAAAATTCACAGAGAGGGAGGGTTAATTTCAACTTGATAAACTAGGTCATTTCGAGACTAACATATATTTGCTTGTATATGTACATAAATAATGTATACCATGTATAATAACTTACATTAAGCCTGGTCTAAATACATGTATAAGTGCACAGAGAGCTAGACCATTTCTCCATGATGTTGTAAAATCTATGATATGGACATGACGATATATATTATTGTTGAGCACTTTCTGACACCATCGTAATAAACTATACCCATCAACCATTTCATCTAAAATACATATAATAATTATAATAAACACTCTAGTTATCAAATGTCATAACAAAGAGTAACAGATCTCTCATATTGGTATTAAAATGGTCAGAGAATTGAAAAGCATATTTGCATACTATTTAGTTCAGACACACAGTTTCACAATCCAATATACCACTAACCAAGCTCGATGATTACGAGGACAATTTTTTCTAAAATTATATCTCATATATTCAATAGGTGTGACAAGAAACATCCTGCAATATGTGCGACGAGAAAGATCCGGAATTATGCCCATAAGATTTTCTCTTTCAAAAACAAAGCAATGCCAGTAGGCTACATGTAATTTATTCTGATAAGCACTACGTCGACTTTTTGAGACTCTCTCTTGCTATACTATTATTAAGTATAACAGCTTTTAACACCTATATTTTATATGTCACTAATATGCCTTTATATGCTCAGTCTATGTTGAAATGATTTTGTGTTGAGAATTGATGATATTAAATTAAATACACCTACCATGCCTTCTTCTTTTATTTGGTATTTCTTCTTCTAATTTAGTAGCATCCCCACCATCATATAAGTGACGTACTTGAAATGGTTTCACTATTCTACATGTATTTAAATTTGGATATCTGATGAAAATAAATAAACATTGGTCATTAATTAAACACTGCACTGGACATAAAACTTATATTTTCCACAATCATTATAACTATAGAAATCTACACTAAAAGGGTTCTCCATAATATTGTCAGTCCTCAAAATTGAGTGACTCAGAAATTCTGTCAGATGTTAAAAATTCCTCAATTAACATTAAAGACAGACATACATGTATATTGGGGAAATCGTTGAATGATGTAATTATACCTTGTATTTGGATCTATACTATATTGGTGGTGTGATTTATGTAATCTTTCAGGTGTTGTCTGAGATAATAGTTGGAATATACTCTCTCTTTCAGCTATAACTTCAAGAGATGTCATTTTACCAGCTGCCCAGTTTTTAATCATCCAAGCAGTATCAAATGCACCTAAAAATCCTCTTGCACATCCAGAACCAGTTGGCCAAAATGGCTGAAACAAAAACAATCATATTTATATATGCCCAACCATATTCTATATATTATGTCTTCAGAGTATGCTGTATGTTGACCAATGCAGAACTGAATCATTTTTGGGCTGATACTTATTTTAGAGATTCATTCTTCACAATATTGTAGTTTGCAGGGGATGACAATTACTGAAATAACATTCAGAGACTTTAAAGAGGCATCATCATCTTTCACATTCAAATTAACCTTAAAGAGCACATAAGATCATAATTTTCTATTACATATTATAATAAACAATGATTACTAAATCCATATTACGGAAAGTTCAAATCAATCTGATTAAAATTAACTGAGCTATTTACGTTTTAGTATGGGACAGCCAAAAACGGTTTTCAAATTTTCATGAACGACCTTAATCCGGTTGATTGGCTGATGACGTCACAGGCACTACACATACTATACACATTATCTATCCAATATATCACTGCCTGTATAATATATCACTGTATCAACATACCAACAGTTAACAAGTGTGTATTATCGGTAATCATTAGCTCGTAATTATGTAAGCTACACATCACTATATAATTCAAAGCATTTTCAAACGCAGACCTTTCTCGTGTTGAATTGTAATAGATTTTATTTGTTACTATAATATTTCCGAGTGTATTTCAAGATGCCGAATTATCGTTGTATTATTGAGAGTTGTGGAAATTCCAGCAGAGAAAAGGGGAATAATATACCGACGTTTCATAAATTTCCCAAAGACGAAATATTACGGAAAGAGTGGATTGCGTTTGTCAACAATTTAATTACGGATTGGCGGATGCGGGTCGTTTCATCCCACGACTGGTTCACCCCGGGCTGTTTCATCCCACACCTGATTTTCTATCGGGCTGTTTCATCCCACTTGTTATTATAGAAGCAGTTAATTAACCGAGTTGTACCTATTGTCGAATAAACTTCATTGTTTATTATTAAATAAACACACCATTAATTGTTATGGAGTAGTAAAAAAACATGACGCGAGAGTTGATATCTGTCGATTGGGTCTCGGATATACGAAGTTTGGGACTCTGGTATACGACGTTTGGGAAATATATATATATTCAAAACACGAAAGAAAAAATCAAGAACCACGTGGTTAGTAAAAGGCTCAACCAAACGATAAAACATTAGTTGCCCTTACGGTTCTTTGATAATCATCGTTTCCCATGAAATTATATAATATTTATTTAAAACGAATACTATGCTGATGACCTACACAAAAACAAAATAAATATTTACACGACATGCAATCTTTTTTTTTACAAGCCCCTACAAATTGTTAATAATCAGTGAGCTGCACCTTGACGACATGCTTGTCGTAGATGTCAATACCAATCGATAAATTGGTGCGAACAAGCCACTGGTAAGTGGTAGGTCAATCAAGTTCGTTAACTATTTGATAAAAGAAAAACAACAAAGTATTACTAAATATGCACAAATTTTCAACAATACATTTTGGCAAGTTTTATACTCGCAGATAAAACAAAACAAAGGAGAACTAGCAGTGTTAATCGCGGTCTCAACAACCGCCAATCACCTAATTAAATAAATGCCAATTAAATTCTCAATTGAAATAATAAACGATAACCTGCCTTTTTTAAAATCTGGTGTTGATTATCGAACCCATTCTGCTCAGCGAGTTAAGATTATTGACGACAATTGATTGGTGAATCTGATTGTTAAAGCGCTTAAAAACATTGAATTAATTTAGAATTGCAAAATGCAAAACGTAATTTATTATCTGTTACATATAAAAAAATCGTTAGTCATTTATTATTATTCGTGCACATTTTCTGATATGGTCTGGTTATTTGAGCCTAAAAATAGAACACATCAAGTCTCCCTTTGATGACAGTTATATCATGGCATCTCATGGGTCGTATATACGATTATTTCACCATGAAAGGTGCAAATGCATGCTTTCTGATATGGTCGGATTATTTGAACCTAAATATAGAACACAGCAAGTCTTCTTTGAGGTGTTGTATCATGGACATATACGATTATATCACGAGGTAATTCTGTTATTGAAACCCAAACTGAACGAAAACGGCTCTCGATTATAACTGATGTAAATTTTGTGGAATGCTGAAGCAATTTTAGTTTAAATATCCTTTGTGTGTGAATTACTACCATAGGGCAGGCTGTGTACATGTAATATCAATTCTTTAATATATAAAAGCTGTAAATAGATAATTTAATGAAATCAATTTATTTACAGCTAAAAAGATAATTTAATGAAATCAATTTATTTATAAAAGCTGTAAATAGATAATTTAATGAAATCAATGAATCTAGTCTCGCAACAATCGGATGGTTTTCATTATTAGATCCGGTATCATCTACATCGCCATCCTCTACGGAGCCACAGTCAGATAGATACGGCTCAAACATAATATATGGCGCTATAGTTATCATTTCTCGCGACGTATCTGTATCCGATACATTGCCAGAGCTAAAAGAACTACTGCTACAGGATAACTCTAAATATTCTGCTTCCATTCTCTCGGTGTATGATAGAATGACCAATAACACGTGTTAATGATTTATTTATATGATTACTACTTAAAACCATTTCGTTTCTTAAATGCCGACAATTAATTATTTCAATTGGCTTCATAGATGTCCGTAGCGCCGGCTACACCAATTCTACACCAATCGTGTTTCAATCAGAAGCCAATTGTTAGTTTACGGTCGGCTTATTCTGATTAAAAAGACAATGCTACAGCAATCGGCTTTATAAAACAAATTCTAAATTAAAAAAACAGATTATTCCGTAGTCAGTTGTTTTATTTATTTAGGGGATTAAGGAACCAGTCAGGCGTTAATGAATACACACGCCGGCTGTATATAGGTAATTAAGGAATAAACATTCCGAATATGCATTTGTACACTGTGACGTCACTAGGGACCGAGGGGATTAAGAGTGTTTTCGATAATTGGCCAAATCGTTTTTACGGGAGGTCTATATTTGCGACTTTGAGTGAAGATAGCTGATTTATTTTTAATCAGATTGATGTTAAATTTCCGTAATGTGCATATAATAACCACTGTCCATCACTACGCCGAGTTTCAGTTTGTCGTCTTATGAGCACTTTAATATTTGACTAACATTTTAACTTCAAATCCATGACCTGACCTAGCTAGGGTAAGGTAATAAACCCTTTGAATACCACTAATCAATAAAACATTTGTAAAATATTCATGTAAACTTTAAGTTAAAATGTTTGAGTCATGGTTTGGCAGAATTTTGCATACAAATTGTCCAATGTAACTTTATAGTCAAACCATGCAAAAGTAATATTATTCTATAAACACTAGCGAATTCATCAAAAGTTAAAGTGCTAATTTAAGAGTGTTTTAATATTATGTGTTCCTCACCTCAAGTAAACTATCGCCTACAATGCCTATTAATAATTTATGTCCACATTTCTCAATAGCTCTACATGAATTCTCAGCTGCAAACATGGATGTAAAATCAAACATGGCTACATCAGCTTGTCCATAATGATTTACAGCATATTCTAAATTAGGTAGTTGATAATTAGTTGAAACATCAGCTGCTTCTGTAGCATATGCTAATAATGCATCATGGTTAACATTTTCTCTTGATAGTAACTGTATTGTATCTGCATAATCCTATAATAAATATACAAATAAAAATGAGAAAATCATAATATATATATATATATATATAATAAAACTACTGATTCCGTCAGTATACGTCCCCGAGTCACATGTTAAAAATACATAATTTATATGCAATCTACACTGTATCAACATTATATTTACAGCATAGAGAAGTCTGTTAATTAATCTACAGTCTTTAAGATGTCAGTCCACATTAAATTTTTCCCGTAATCTCTGCCTTTTTATTGCAAGGTGGAGTAGCGGTTGATCAGTGAGTAAGCTGGAGATCCCTTGTTCAATCCAATTGTTGGCCGAGAGAGTTCGATGGGATTTTACAGCGTGGTCCCCCCTAGTCAGTGGTGTAGGACGGATTGCCTGGTAAAGAACAACGTAGTCATTACAAAAACAGAGGTCCCGCGTGATAGTTGTAATTTGCTGAGAATGGGCCGTAGTGCGATAAAAATTATCGCATGCCACATAGCACAATGTATGCCTGTCTCAATTAGCCCAGTCAGTGCCAAGCAGTAGGACGTTAAAACCCATTTCATTTATAGAACAAGTTTAATGACATCACAAGTGTGTATTATTCTTACCTCTTTTAGAACACCTTTATACAATAAACTTTGTTTTTTAGCGGTCATGACAAAATAATGTGTTTCATCTTTATAATAAACTATATTCTCTAGATCTATTCCTGTTTTATCTTTAAGGTCCAAGAAAAACTTCTGATTGAAGATAAAGGCAACACCACTGATTTCCTCGACACTAGCTTCTGCTGTTGTATTTTTATTGATGAAATTAGCTGTAATAGCAATCGCCAACTTTCCACGAAATTCTTTTCTTTTAAAACCTGAAAGGAAAAAGGTTCATAATAATTGATTTGTATTCGAGCTGTAATGATACTAAATCTAATCAAGATATAATATCTACTGTGTAATTTGTAGTTCTGATTATCCATACTACATAAAATATAACAGTTGTTTTAGTTGTATAATGCACCAGACTAAGACAGATAAGGGATCTGAAGAGCTATAAATGTTCATTGGCGGTTTAAACTCCAAATTCTATACATTAGAGGGTTGGATGGCCAAATGGTTAGCGCATGCGCGATGTATCATAAGGTCTGTCATTGAGTCAGCTGGCGTAGTTTCGATTCTTTGGTTGTACTTGACGAGTATGGTCGTCTGTCCAACCTCATGGGTTTTCTACGGGTCCCCCTGTTTCCTCCCACTGTTAAATACACCTAAGAGCAAGTGAAATATTGAAATAAAATTGAACCATATGTTAGTCATTAAAGAGGACATTAAATCTCATTTCTCTCTCTCTATGCATGAAATCACACAAGATAGTGATCAAATTTGATAGATATGAAGTAAAACACTGTTTACTATATGTATGTTTACCTGATAATGTATTTCTTTTACCATCTGCTCCAACTAGAACATCAAACTGATATTCTGATACAGGATGATTAGCAGGATCTACAGTACATCTCCATCCAACATCTACAATACAAGTAACTAGTCATCAATGGCACAATATTACCGACTATCAGACTTTAAACAATTAGTTACTAAATTATTGCCATCTAAAGTTCATCTTCTAATGCTTTCATGCTGTCTTAGAAGCGTCTGAAATAACAGCCCATTTCTTGCATCTGAGCTACAGTATTGTTTTTAGTCTAATTTACTATTTAAAGAAAACTTTACAATCTTTGCCTTTGTTAAAATCAAATAACAAAAATGATTATTAATCTTCTAGTTTGTTGAAATTCTATCAGAAATATATACTCTTTATTCAGAAAATATTTGAGATTTGGGTAACTTGAGATCTTATTATCTTATCACATGTCATCTTCATATAAGAGATTTCAACAGACAAATTTAAGAAATCTTTACAAGCATGATTTATGTGAACAGAAATCATTCAATCTTTATTTCTGGTCAATATGACCAGACTTGGCTGTTAATTTATCTGATTAATATTCCAGGCAATCACAAAGTTTCGCATTTATATTCCATCAGGCCAAAGACAAAAATTTAATTCAGCAATTATTTACAGGAACAATTAATTTTTTCACTTTTGTATTTTTTAAAAATTATCAGACTTGGTAGACTTGTTAAATAATGTCCTTACTATTGGTTTGATCTTCTGGAGGTTCTACAATACTACCAAAAGCTACATTAACATGAACTTCTACACCTAGTAATAAAGCCACCTTTAATAATATACATTGTAGTTGACGAATACCTGAAATGAAAATAACACTTTAATCAAAAAATTACCATATTCAAATTCAGAGCAATCCAAAACTTTTCAGCACTACTTTGTTGCCAATCTCTTCTATTTTGTTTAATCATGTCCAAATTTCCAACTATCTGATCTAGAAACTCTAAATATTACTATGGAACTTGTTGGGGAAATTCAGATGTTCTTTTCTACTTCTATGACACTACTAAGGATTACCTTGCTGTACAAAATTGTATAAGCATTAAGTTGACAATTTTACATCTGAATAAAAAACATTCTGCATATAAACTATATTTCAAACTTACTGATATGATCAATGGCTCCAGCAGCAAATTTTCCAAAGAACTTTTTGGCCCCAAGGTTCTTGAGATCAGTGATGAGAAATGGCCAGAGATGCAGTACATTATTACGGGAGAAGCGATCACGCTTTTCTAAGACCACAGCTTTACCTCCCAGTAAAGCTATTTCTATAGCCATCCTTAATCCACATGGTCCAGCTCCTATAACCAACACCTGTAATCAATTTATATACATGTATGTACATATAGAATTATAATTATCAATAACCATAACAACACACATTTAAAAAAGTAAAACTTTCTTTAATCATTAGATGGCACTAATATGAGTTTAATAATCATGCTTGGTAGTCTGATATATGTAGTTTCCAATAAAATGCTTAACCATAGTACTAATTAACGAGTGTCATCTACTTATTTTAGAATTAAGGCAACATGATCGTTTCATTCACTTCATTTTGTAATTATTGTACAGCAAAAGTGAGGCTAATGTCCTCTGCCCTTAAATCCAAAATAAGTAGACAAGTCATTAATTACTTGCACATTAACCAGATGAGATAAGACTGAGAAGAAAATTAATATCCCATCAAATTGTAGCTGTAGATTGCTCAATTATCAGAGGAAATAAAGAAGTATAAGATCAATTTTATGTTCAATTCCATCAGACCCAGGTGTTTTCAAATTAACCATCAGTTGGTTATCTTGTTGAAAGATTTATTAGGTAATGAACCTAACATTTGAAATCAACGTTGGCCATACAGAAAATTTTGATGGTAACAACCGATTTTAATAATTATTTGAACTATGTTTTTTTATTATACTAGACAATGAGCATTTTTTATAAACTAGACGCAAACAAATGTATGCTTAAAATAAAACACAATTTTTCAAAATTCATTGAATAACTACGTTTCACTGATATTTTCAAACACACTGGAAAGTACAAACCTTTGAGTGACGACATGCTTCTGCTCGCTTATAATCCCGATGAGCGGCCCGTTTATCAAATTTATCCCAGATTGATTTAGCTCTCCATGACGTCAAGCGTGACTTTAAAAGACGGTAGAAATTGTGATGATCTACATGTAACAGTCCTAGTACACTACATAATTCATGGAATGTATTTAGGACGGATTTACAAGTCACTGCACTCACAAACTGGTCAAATATTTTAGAGGCCAGTTCCTCTGTATTAACACTATTCATCCTGTAGTCATATCCAAATCTGAAAAAATGTAAAAACAAAAATAATTTTTTTTTTTTTAAAAATCTACAGCGCTCTACATGTATATTTTTCAATGAATATCCTGTGTTTTTGAACAATATCGTTAATATTTTACATTTACAATCTTTTAGAAGTTGGAAAGTAAATGAGGAAACACATGAAATCACTAAAAATTTGTCAATGAAAAATTTGGAATTTCGATAGAATTCTTCTTTATGACCAAACAAACAATCCCTGCAAATCTGAATAAAAACTTCAGACTACATATACTTCTATAACTAAAAAAATATAACCAAACAAATAAAATGGGTTTAACGTCCTACTTTTCTGTTGTAACTGGGTTAAAATTACCAAACAAGAATTACTGTTTTGTTGAATTCAAGTACCCAGTAACCCACTTGTATTACTGTCATCTATAGTATTGTTACATTCTTGTATCCATAGATAGATATGTAAAACATATAGTTATGTAAGACTATTTACAATCAATAATATAGAATTAATATGTTATGAGTTGTAAGGTAGTATAGGGTAGTCATATTGAGAGACAATCCTATACATACAGTCTATACAGACACTAATAGTGAGTCATTGTGTTATTATACCTAACCTAGTACAGTATATATATACACATACAGTAATTAAATAATACCCACGCTGAATTATCACTGGTACATGTACTTTCTTAAGTAAATTATAGGATCTCTCCTCAATCTGAGGTAATGTCCATATCGCCCTATTGCCATTGGAAACTGCAAGGGCATGGGTCTTTCATTAATACATTTTTCTCCATGGAAATTATAACAGCATGCCATTGGTTCTCAAGAGATTATTATTATATTAAAAGCAGATCTTTCTTATTCACTATTTATGATTTTGTGTAGAGCAGAGTATGTCTGATAACATAAATGTATCTCAATATGAATCTATTCATGACAAACAAAGATGAAAAATGATATAAGTAAAAAAAAAAATCGAGCCCTAGAGTGGGTAATTAGTAATTGTGTCACTGCTGTCATTATGATTGATGATTTTATTGATTTCCTGTATACTGGTAGTAGAGATACAGTACTATTTTATATTATCCATATTTCTACTAACACTTACCAATGTATGTATAATACATGTAATTCATATATTGGAATCCTTAAAAAGGGACCAAGAAACCGTGACTTTGTAAGGAGTTCAAAATGGTCATGCAAACTTTTTTACAATACATGTAAGTAAAGTAGGTCAGTTCCTGAAATTATGATAATTGGGAATGTCTATGATTATTTTGAATGTGAGAATAACATAAAAACTCCAAAGATTACTCGTCAGTCATCACTAACAGCAATATCTTGTCCGATAAAATCATTTAAAAAAGCTATATCAATCAGAACATGCAAACTAAAAAAAAATTGATCTCGATTCTGGGTCCATTTACCTAATTATGTCAAAATGAAGTTTATTTTTATAAAAACCTACTTCCTATGTTAGTATGGTTTTCATTACAGTAAGTTGAGTAAGCTGTTATACAGAAGGTCTGCTGGATAGTGTGATTATTATACCATGACTCAATGTAAACATAAGTCAATAAATAATAAAGGTACTATTTTACCCGTGACATGTAGTACATTATTCAACAGAAACATTATGTACATGTATCTCTATCAAACATATGTAAATGGTCAGGGGAGTAGTATGAAGACATACATGTAGGTATGTAAAGTTGATGCGATTGATAAAGAATCAAGATTGATGCTACATGTAAATGTAATGGTTTATTAATACTTCTTAATCAGACTTTATCAATCAATCACCATTAGTTACATTACAATTTTGACTCCCAAAAAATAAAATTACAAGAATTGAAAAAGCAGGAGCTCAGGAGATCCGGGGTGAAATCGGGAGACTCCTGCGAATTGTTGGAGGAATCACATGTATGTGTACTACCATGACCTGAACAGAATAATACTGACCACTGTGTTAAAGTTACCACCATTCGATTTGTTATAAGGAATGGTCAATAAAACTGTAATACATGTAGGTCACTAGTATAAACCTATTTTACATGTTATTATACAGTAAAATGATACTGTACTATGATCTTTGATATAATTACTACCAGCAATAAACATAGTTATTTGTTACATTTTGATAAAACCTTACCACTTTTTATTACTTCTAGCAAAAACCTGTTAATGTCCTAGTAATCACACAAGTTACTTTATATGTACAGTGTACACCCCTACTTAATTCTGTAATAATCAATTACTCTTTAGTCACCCATGTACCCATTATTCTGCTGTAGAATTTAATACAAAATACTTTGTGACCTCATACTGTTTTCAAGCCCATTTGCTTTCTTACTATTGGGAGTGTATCAGAATTGTATGCAGTCCATGTACAACTTTTCTAAAACTTATAGAAATAAACACACATGCAATTGTTTTGAAATAAAATGATGTCCATCAGCTATTAAAATGCATATATTTATTTAGTTAAATTAGTACTCCATAAACTAGTAATATGTAAAATAGGTTAATTAACACAATTGCATAATTGGGTAGCATAAAACTTTTTCTTAAATTTGAAGCAATATACATCAGTAATAAACACTTTTTACAAAATTTTGTTTCACACTGGATAACTTCTTGTACGACAGAGTACATAGTGGACATGTGACCTACACCACGACAACAAACTTGCCAACAAACAAATAACTTAAATGGGTTAAAATCCAATTTCTAGCCACTGTCAAACAAAGCACCACAATCTGACACATTTAAATCAATAAACAAATATTGAAGCCAATAATCTACAAGACATTAATTTCAACTGAATATATCTTTACTCAAACAGTAGTAAGTTAGACAGGATTAAGGATAATTTCCATGTTGTCAGTTACCCAGGATTAGAATCACCTAATTATTAATTAACCATAGTTTTCCAGAAAACATATATATCAAATATCGACAGAAGATAAAAGTAGGTCATGGTAAATCTCATCTGCAGGAATAAACCTAGACATGTCTCCAGTCTATCGTCTTCCATTTTTGACATAACATCAAGCGATGATCTTCTGCCCATGTTATTAAAATTAAAAATTTACTTCTTACACACACATATAATATTTATCACAAGGTATAATCTTTTGGATGCACAATTACTGAGTTTGATACTATGCGGCACTTGAACCAGGATACTCTCGTCTTTATCATGCAAATGATACAAATATGTGAATTGTGGGCAAATATATACAGAATATGCAACAAAGATATCAAACTCAGTAATTGTGTATCCATAAAATTATACCTTGTGTTAATATGTTCAATTACTAAATGCCAATCAAAGAACACAAATTAATTACCGTACATGTATCATAATATCGTTTATCATGATATTTGATAAATTATTATCACAATAACTTTTTTTTATTATTGCCCAACGGTCCCAACCCTAGCTTTTATGAAACGAACTGGTTTCATGTAATATTCAACATATATCAGATCATCAACATAGAAATATTATATTTTCTTCGTTGGCCCTGCCCATAAAACTTAATCGCGTCATTTTACAAGGGTAGCAAATTAGGCCTGAGGCCTTTTTCAAATTGTGCCCTTGGCACAGATCGTGCGAATGATTTCGATCATTACTGCAGGAAGAAACCGGGCGGGAGACCGAATATCCCTCTCACTTACAACGATAAAGTTCATGCCCTGAGCTGGGATTGAACCCTCGTTGCATTGGTGAGAAGCCGCCTCTCTATCGCCACGGCTATCCGACGTGAGACACATGTGGCATTTCACACAAATGAAATATACGCACATTCATTTTTTCGTAGTTAATTTTTGTAGACAATTTCTCGAGATCAGATTATAATTTTCGTCATTTGAGGGCTCACAAGGTTCTACAAACTGAAACAAGAGCTTTAACTCTGGAAGTCATTTACATTAATTGATGAAATTTGACAGGCTTTTTTGTTTTACTAATTTAAACAATGCATACATTTCATACATTTGAGATGATAACTTTTGTCATTCAAATGTTTACAAGGGCAATAACTCTACATGTATTTAACGGAAATCGCTGAAAATTCAAAAGGATTCTTCATTTCACTAATCTAAATGGTGCACATAAATTTCATACAGTTCTAATGATAACTTTTGTTATTCGAGCATTCACAAGGGCCACAATTCTAGAAGTACTGGTAATTATTGGAAATTGCTGATTTCAATAGGATTCTTCGTTTTACTACCGTAATTTAAATGATGCATATAAATTTGTACAGATCAGATGATATTTTTTGTCATTCTAGCTTTCACAAGGTTCAATGTTAATCAAAAACAAGGGTGATAACTCTAGAAGTAATTATTGGAAATGGCTGAAGTTCATCAGGGTTCTTCATTCCACAAATTTAAATGATGCATACTTATCAGATGATAGTTTTTGTCATTTGGAGCTTTCGACAAAGGAAAATATGGGCCAAAACTCTAGAAATATTAATGGAAACTGCTTGAATTCAATAGGATTCTTCGTTTCACTAAGAATAAGAGACACAAGGGCCAAAACTGTAGAAATAATTAACAGAAACTGCTGAAATTCAAAATGGTTCTTCGTATCACTAATATAAATGATTCATATATTTCATACAGATCAGATGATAACTTTTGTCATTCGAATGTTAACAAGGCTCAACAAAGTAAATATGCTTCTTCGTTTCAATAATCTAAATAATGCATAAATTTCATACAGATCAGATGATAACTATTGACTTGTCATTCAATTGTTCACAAGGTTCAACAAAGTGAAACAAGGACCATAACTTTAGAAGTAATTACCTGAAATTGCTCAAACACAATTAGTTGCTGTAAAAACCAAAATATTACTGCAATTCAGAATCATTAACACTACTTGAGTATGGTATGGTGCTCATGAGTGTCTAGTCATTCAGATCAAACAAAATCGAGATCCTGTGTATTGGTCAATGTGCAATTGAAAAAGTTGCAAAGTCTTCAAAATTCTGCTGCTAGATTGGTTACTAGTACGAGAAAACGTGAATCTATCTCACCTGTGTTGTTCAGATTACATTGGCTCCTAGTAGTTTTGAGTTCAAAGTGTTACTTACTATATTTTTACTAACTTACTTACTATATTTAAGATTGTGAGCGATATGGCACTGTCATATCTCTGCAAACTCGTCAATGTCAGACGCCCAAGAAAAGCCACCCGTTTTTCCCAAACACCATCACTTGTCTACCCCATAGGTCGAGCGAACAATAAATTTTACAGTGACCGAAAATCTTCTCATGATATGCCCTCCCTATCTTATAGAATTGACTGCCATGCGAAATTAGAGCTGTGATAAACATTGAAACTTTCCAAAAACTCATCTTTTCCGACACCATTTCGGATGTTAAATTCTTTCCTCTTATCTCGTTTTATTATCTGTAACAATCTTTTTTAAAATTTTATATTTTGTAAAGAGCGTAGATTATTGTAATTTTACTGAAGTTATCCTCTTATAATAGTGACTCTTTTAAATATCTTATTACAGTTTTATTGAACTTTCCTCTTATGTAGTTTAATTATCTGTAGGCCTAACTATCCTATTTTCATTTTTATATTTTATAAAGCGTACAGCTTACTGCAATTTTACTGAAGTTTTCCTCTTACCGGGTATGTAGTTATATTATCTGTAACAATCTTATTTTAAATCAATTTTTTTGTAAAGCGTGTTGAAAATGTGCCATGCTTTTTACTGTGTAATTGCTATGTTTTAGAATGAACTATATAAAATGTATTATTATTATTTATTCATAAAAACTTGACATTTAGAATTATTTGAAATAAAAGTAGGTCGTAATTATTTTTTTTAAAACAATATTTCATTCAGGTTGACTGAATGGGATTGGGGAACAGGCTTAGCCTATGTAATACCCCTCTCCCTAGGTTGTAATGCCGCTGTCTGGTCATCGTTGCAGAAAAGTAGTATGTTTGCTTAACGCTATTTCATTTCAGACAATGTCACATATGACGGCTATTTATAAGTTAAGACAAGCTTTTGCTGATATTGCATAATCTGCCGTGTAATCACTTCATATCTCATCATTTGTCAGTGAATAGTCCATAGATTTACCCCCAAAAAATTAATTACCGGTACTCAAAACACCCTGTATATTGAATAAAACAACATAATTTTATTGTTTTTTCTTTCTTGTTATATGTACAGACAGATGATTAATATTGCATAAACTATTATCCAATTTTTTTAATAGTTCGAACAAAAAAGCTAAAAAATGAAGATCAAATTCAGCAAGAAAGACAACTGTTATCATCACAGAAATATTTCTACTTGTGTGCCGCAACACACTGGTTGAGAATTACTGGCCTAAAATAAAAGAAATTTGTATGAAATGGTTTCGGGAGGACAACTATTGATGCCTTCTGTTAGTTTTTTTCAAAATAATGACAATGTGTGAATCCTCCTCCACAGATTGGTGAATCCTTTTCCCCTGATTGATATCTCTATTCTCTATCAATTTTAACAAGGCTTAGGGCCTATCTTATTATCTACATTTATTAATGAAAAAAATTGTGGATGTTTTTAGATAATATAATATAGAATACAGTTTGTTTTGTTTTTTTACTGGTACCGGTAATGTGAACATATTACTGTGACAACGATTTGAAGCCAGAGGAGATAACAGATAGATCAGCTGTAAGGAAGGGTGGTACTGTAAGTGTTAGAATTGTTAGCTCCGATGACGTTCAGTTCGGACGAGACAGCAGACGAGATCTAACTCTGATTGTTTATATATAGATTCATAATTACTACGGTCGGTATTCAACAATTACAAAGTTATGAACACTCAGAAAAGAGATAGGCCTACATACCAAAAACAGATAATTCATCGGCAAGAGTAACTGGTTTGAGTTTACTTAGCACGTTATCCTTCCGTTAATCATCCATTTGCATTCATGTCATAAGAATATCGACGACCTTTACCTTTGCCGCCATAGTTGATTACTAAACACGTTACAGAAGAGACATCTGGCGTCAACAGGTGCGCTAAATGTAGTTGTCTCCCTTCCATCATAAATCCCCTAGTATTTTTAAAACCATGAAATGGAACGAACCAAGATGATAAAGACGGACATATGAATGTGCCATGACCATGAGACCCACTCCTATTCAGAATTTTCACTGTCAAAGGTTCTTTTACGTGCACGCCAGTGTAAGGGACCAAAATGACAAACCAGTGGCAGTGAAGATAGCTAGACGAATTCCGTAGTTGGTCATAAACTATAAACTAATTTATTGTAAAGATGGTCTTCCTATACATGGCCAGGGGAAACTTTATACATTTTTTCTTTATCCTTGGTGTCGTGGGTAAGACGCTGGCTGAGCGGCTCGCTTGACTGGAGGTCGGTGTTCAATCCCAGCATTGCCATTGTTCATCCAGATTTTCTGGCGTGGTTTCCCCTGATGTAGGACGGAGGGCCTGACAAGGACAAAAAACCGAGGTTGATGTGTAGGCCTACTCATTGGCGTGCTCGTAAAAGATCCCTTGGCAGTTGGAATTTGATATTAAGACTAAGATTAGGCGGTGGCGCCACTGCCCGGGCAAAATTTCCCTCATAGCATAGCGCACTGCATGGTGTATGCCCGTCTTCATTAGCACAGGTTAGGAGCAGAACAATTGGACGTTAAACTCCATTTCATTTCATTCCTTAATTAGTTCCATGGGCGTAGATTTAGGGGGGGACCCCCTTAGACTCGGAAGGGGGGACGAATATGTCTTTGTCCCCCCCATGATTTTGATCTCCAGGACAAATGTTTATTGAATCTACTTGGCAAAATAAAGTGCCCGAAATCTAATAAAATACCAATTTTACGGGCTAGAATATTAGTAACACACATTTCCGGCCGTCAAATATTCAAAAATTTTCTTGCAAGTTTCATACAAGCCTAGGTCAGCTCCACTTCTTCGCCTTTCAAAGAAAACCGACGCCGCTGTCTGTAAACTTGAATTTTTTTCAGGCATTTCTAGTTTTACTGTCATCGGACCCTAATAAAATACAATTTTACTTTTCTTTTAATTGAATACCTTGACTAAGTATTTAAACATTTTGTATGAAGCCATTTTTCGTGCATCCATTATTATTTGTGAATGCAGTTGCAACAGTCTTATTGGATGGTTAGAATTTATAGTTGGATTTCGGTTACAAAACCATAAGATACTTTTGGAGTTGCTCACACAGGCTAGAATAGAAGAAAACAAATTTACGGTGGTAAAATTTGATCCCGGGAGATTGAGGCCCCCCATATTACACTCGATTGATTGGTTGTTCGGAGACACAGAATATTTGGATCAATTTAAGTTGTTCACCCACTGATGAATATAATGGCTGAAGATTAATTTTAAACTTATCAGAAATCATCAATAAAACACAAAGTCCCACGCCATTCTATCCTTTCTCAAAATCTGGCAATGTTTGGTGCAAATAATAGATTTTATGGGTAGAGTAACACAATTATTTTTCTTCATTCCATTCGACCACCATCATCATAGGCGTAGGAGCTGGGAGGGGGGGGTGCAGGCATTTGCCCCCCCCCACCCAAAATTTTTTTTTTTCGGACAGTGAAAAATTTGACAACCTTTTTTTTCTATTAACATTTAGAGAATAAATATAACTAACTTATTTCTATGAGATCCACACTGTCCGAAAAGTATTTTCTCATCTTTTTCTTGTCTACTGCATGCCCAAAGCTCTCTTATGATAGGTATGCCCGAAAGCTGACTTTTTGGGAAGACGGGTAAAGTGAAATAAAATTTTATTTTCATCTACCTGGCAAAATAAAGTGCCTGAAATCTAATAAAACAATAATTTTTCGGTCTGGAATAGCAGTAAACTGTGTTTGCGGCCGTCAAATAATCCAAAATTTTCTTGGGGGGGTCCATACAAGGTAAGCTTTGCTTCTTTTCCTCTCAAAGAAAACCGGCGCCGCTGTCTATAAACCCAAACTTTTTAGAGCATTTCTAGTTTGGCTTCCCTAAGTGTCATCGACCCCTAATAAAAAACTAATTTAATTTTCTTGTAATAATAATAATAATAATCACGTCATTTTACAAGGGTAGCAAATTAGGCCTGAGGCCTTTTTCAAATTTGGCCCTTGGCACAGATCGTGCGAATGATTTCGATCATTACTGCAGGAAGAAACCGAAGAACTCGGGGGAAACCTGCCTGATCACAGAATATCACGAATTTGTTGACTATGGATTAAAACATTTTGTCTGGAGCCACTCTATACTTTGTGCGACATTTTTTGGGCATAGATTATTATTTGTAAATGCAGATGCAACAATCTGATTGTATGGTTGGAATTCAGAGCGGGGTTTTGGCTACAAAACCATTGGATACTTTTGGAATTGCTTACACGGGCTAGAATAGCAGAAAACGCAATTGCGGTGATTATATTTTCAAAATTTTCTCCGGGAGGGTGAGGCCACCATACCACTTGACGATTGATTGGTTGTTTGGAATTCGGGTCAGCCAGGTATGCTATATTGGACAAAATTGAAGTTGCTGTATTCACAGGCTGGATAGCAGGAAAAACGTGTTTTTCGGTAGTTAAATTTTCAAAATTTTCTCTCAACGGACCCCTCTTTATGGACTGGAAATGATTGATTGGAATTCGAGTCAGCCACCTTAATTAGGGTATATTACACCACTTTAAAGTTGCTTTATTCACCAGCTGAAATAGAAGGAATAAGCGTTTGTCGTCAAATATTTCAAAATTTTTCTGTGTACGTGTGTGTGTGTGTGTGTGTGATGAGACTGCAGCCTCAGGCCCAAAGACTTTGTAAACAAATTTCTTTTAAACTTGTCTGATATGATTAAAACCGCATAGACAATGAATGTTTGGGGGTTGGGGTTTAGGCTCTGACCCGAAATTAATTAGGCCCACGCCATTTTAAAAAGGCCCAATAGGCCCTCCAACAACTGCCACCCCAGAACTTGGTGGAGCTAATCCGCCAACTGGTGGGGAGGGCATTAAAGGTAAGCTCATTCACCTCTCGACGACGACCGGTGCCGCGGTCTATAAACCCGAAATATTTTGGGGCATTTCGGGTTCTGCCCCTCTTACTGTCATCGATCCCCCTACGCGTATGCCCAATCTCAAAACCAGAAAAATTTAGGAAAAAGAAATTTCTCTGGTGACACTGGGTAGCCATTTTCCAGGAAAGGAGGAATCACACGACTGGCACGTGACATGTATTTATTTTACGTGTCTGGATGAACGAATCACTTAAAAATATACACACGCATAGAAAAATAGATCTTTACAAAAACATGAATTTGTACATTTAGGATCCAATTTTTTTATGTCAGCGAGTTGTCTTTGACTCAAGAATCATTTTACAACAAACGAAACAACGATCCGACCTCTAATTTTCGAGAAATAGACCCAAAAAAGATTGACCAATCAGAGGTAAGAATGGGCGTGGGCTTAGGTCTGAACAAGTTTGTATAAAATGGATGGTATATGGCCCCAAAGGCCTCCAGCCTAGCGGCTGACTCTGGGAACGAGATTGGTGTATGCCCTTACACTGGTAAACTGTTTGTAATTATCATTTTGGTTTGGTAATGAAAGGTTCCAAGGTATCGTCTGTCCCCCCCCCCCCAAAGTTATGACAAATCCACGCCCTTGTTGCCATGAGTGTCTGCTTACAACCGGCCATCTTCAAGGCCACATGACATCACATATACATCAAGCCATTCTTTACCCTCTGGCTGACCAGTTATGGATTACACCCAGTGGGTGCTGAATTATCTTCAACTCATCACATAGTGCAACACTCATCTAAAGTACTGTATTAGAATATTATGGTGTATCGCATCATTCTGAAAAGCATGAAACACATCGATTTGGAACCATCCCCAAAAGTCAGTTTTTCAGGTGGTAACATCTAGCGTAGGAATTCTGCGGAATACAAGAGATTATAGCAAAAGAATTGACCTCCTTATACTATTCATCCGGGCAATCAAACATGTACCCAACAGTAGATAAGTTGTGCGAGCCACACATAATTCAATTACAATTGATTTTGTCACCAATACAAGGGAAGTAACTCTGGGGGTAAATATAAAAAATGTTGAAAATCAACAGGCCTCTCTCTTCATTTTAATGAGATCGACAACCCATTTCTATTTTAAAAGATATCTATTAATAAAGTAGTCTCTGTTGTGCTAACAAGAAATGTTGATCGACATACCGATTACTGCAATATATGACCATATGTAGGTATATAATAAAAACAATATTTCACATCAACTATTTATTAGGATTTAAAGATTACTATACCCTAGCCTATCTTTTTTAAAGGAATTAAATATCAGTTGTATCATAATTTACATATGCTGTGCTATAATTAGGTAATAATTATTATATCTTCTTAATATCATCCATTAATGTCCAGAAGAAATGCTATATAAATAGCAAAAACAATTCCCGAGCTACACTATAACTAGATAGTAATTAATAATCTTCTTACAATCATTAATTAATGCCAAGAAGAAATGCTATATGAATATCATAGCAAAATGGAGGTGTGATACAATGTGATCCCCCTGCTACATTATAATAAGATACCGTAATAAGAACAGTAGTATTCTATTATCATTATTTGATGTCCAGAAGAAATGCTACATCAATATCATAATTAAATGGAGGTGTTCTGTAAGCAATTAAAATTAATGTGTCATAAAATTTAATGTGACCTGATGGGGTCTAAATAAATGTGTTCTGAGATTAATCCTGTATGTTATCAACTGTTGTGAGGGGAGTTTCATATTATCATTGATATACTCTGTATTCGATTTACTATTAGAAAACAAAGATGTATATTGAGATAAATACAACTAGCATATCATCTTCTTCCTGATATTCACTTCTTATCATTGTTTACAGTTATTTTAAATACATGCAGTACCATATTATCACAACCATATATAAAACTTAACGAAGCTAACATTCTACCAATAAAACCATAATCATATACTTATGTATGCTGCCAATAAAAAAAAAATAATTATGTATATATACAAGTAAATATACATGTAGTTTATTATAATACATTAAAATCTTTATATTAACAGAGAAAATCTTGAAGTTGTTAGAACTGCTGTCTAATCCTGGTCGGATAGCCGTGGCGATAGAGAGGCGGCTTCTCACCAATGCAACGAGGGTTCAATCCCAGCTCAGGGCAAAGAACTTTATCGTTGTAAGTGAGAGGGATGTTCGGTCTCCCGCCCGATCAGGCAGGTTTCCCCCAAGTTCTTCGGTTTCTTCCTGCAGTAATGATCGAAATCATTCGCACGATCTGTGCCAAGGGCCAAATTGGAAAAAGGCCTCAGGCCTAATTTGCTACCCTTGTAAAATGACGCGATTATTATTATTATTATTATTATTATCCTTTACAGTACCCTGTACAATGTATTGTCCGTGCAAATATAAATAAAGAGAACTACAAAAACTAATTATAAATATTTAAAATATCTCAGATTCATTAATATCAGTAATAATATTATAATACGACCGTTAATATAGATTAATTTATATCAGAGTTAAAATGATTATTTAAATGAATATTAACAATAATAGTCATATAATAACGAATTTTAACAATATAGTGATAAGAATAAAACAGTCTTGTTTAACCATTCTCTTAACTGTCAGTTTAATAATAGTCTGGTAAGATTTGATTATAAGTCCCAGAGATGATAAACCAACAGATATCATCCAATTGTAGTGACTGATCCGTGCTCTAACTCTCACAAAGAAAATGGTTTCTGATAGCACTATTCAGATATGATTTATCACTTGTTCCTTGCTGACTGAACAAGTCTGCTGGAATATCAAGACTAGAATAAATATAGTTATGGAATTCATATCAGAGAAGTTACGCCTAAATCTATATACAGTACTAATATATATTATAATACATTATAATATATTTGATATACACATTTATGAAACACACTTCTTTTGTAATGAAGAACATGTATAAGTACCTTGATGCTCATTCAATACTATGTTTATTCCTTTTATTCAAAGTTACATTTCTAATGTTATAATTTAACAGATCTTTTAAGAAAATGTACAAACTATAGTTTCTTAAAGCATTCTTAGGGTAAAACCATTAAACTGTTTCCGATGACAACAACAGTCTGGTTTGGGGTTGGGGGGGGTAAAAAAAATGACCAGCACTGTAATTATCTACCAATAATATAAAAGATAGGTCCAATAACCTAATGATAACTTTTGTTGGTCGACCAATCCCAATTGACAGAAATTTCCGAAATTCAATTAATTTAAATAATATACATAAATTTCATACAGATTGCAGGACAACTTTTGTCGTTTGAGCATTGACAAAGTCCAACAAAGTGAAACAAGGACTATAACTCTAATAATTAAAATTGCTAAAAATCAATTAGCTTCTTTGTTTCACTAATTTAAATGATGCATATAAATTTTATACAGACCGAATGATAACTTTTGTCATTCGAGCGTTCATAAGGTTCATTAAAGTCAAACAAGGAAATTAAAAGGCTTCTGTAGTGTGTTCACAAGAAATTGTGGACGGTGGACAGACGTTTAAAAACTAATGACACCAAAACATAACATTTAATAACATGTAATTGTGAGTTTACAAGAGGAAATAGCCTTTACACTGTTAATACTTGTTTTGAGCACAAATGAATACTTAATTGACTAAGAGACAGTGAGGAATAAAAAGCTTTATATCATTTAATATCTTATGTAAGGATCACCAATTTAAACAGTAAGATATTTAATAAAATATCCATTAAAGGGAATAACTTATGAAATCTGATAATCAAGTTGCCACTCATGTAGGAAACTCATACATACTGTACCCAAACTGATGCATTCCCAAATTTCAGGAAAATTGTCATTAAAAGAAGAATCTGGCAGCTTAACTGTATGAACAAGTATCTGTGAAGTAGCACGATTTGTATATGTGTGTCTAATTTCTGTTTGTTGAAATTGATGTCTGTAGAGAGTGTCATTGTTTATTAATAGGTTTTTTTTTTCTAAACAATATTTTTATTCATTAAATCTGGATTTGGATTGGGGATCAGACTATGCCTATGTGTAACCCCTCTCTCTGATTTAGAAACCAGTACACATTATAAAGATATATACATACATACATAATTACATAAATATAATATACTATTTGTTCAAGATACATTATGGGAGGTTAGTTAACGAGTTGGCAGTTCTCACTATAATAGTTAGAAGCTAGATAATGTAAATTCAATTTGCTGAAAATTTCAGTCAAATTGATCCGCTACGAACATAGAAATAAGCGCTCGAAAGTTCTGCATAGCCTCAGTCATCATTACTCAAGTCTGTAGGAAAAACATCCTAGTCTCGATTATCCATAAATCGTTAAATCAAGAAGGAAAGTTATGCAGGAAATCGCAGGAAAGCGTTGCCATCGCGAGTTGATTATGGTCTGGATATGTTAATTAATAACTCTAATTAAATGTTTAGATAACATTTCAGGCCTAAAGAAAGACCTATAATAGGCAGAGTTAGCTCTTGCATAACGTATGTTTAATAGTGTAAGTGTATGTTACACAATAATGGTCAGCATGGATGTCAGGTACTTTATAACTAAATGCTGTATTACATGTGTACAGTTTCATAGATAAAACAATGTGACATCCATCTAGAATGAGGATTACATTTTCATGTAATCCATCATATTTTCTAAAACAGCCATGTTCAGGCAGTGACATTACTATCAACCAGTGATACTATATAAATACAAAACACATCAGAAGCACCTCTTATATGGCTGTAAAATTCCTTTACAGACCAATAAGTTCACTTAATAAAATATAGCAATGTTAAAGACGCTATCATCTATATAAATAAAGTCAAAGATGTACATGTATGTTTGTATATTCACCCATCACTGCACTCCACCGCTTCATATGTGGCATTAAGCAGCACTCTGTGAATGTTTTAGGCCAATGAATTTGGGCCCAGGACGAATCACGCTTCGTTGCTGCGCTCCACACCACCGTGTATCAAATTAACCAGCCTGACCTTCTCATTGTGTTAGGCCATCCAATCTGGGTCCCAAACGAATTTGGTCATGGGCGAATTTGGTCCTCTAACAAATTTGGACCTTAGCAAAATTTGGGATTCTGGTGAAATTGGGCACCGTCAAATTTGGGCCTGGGGGGGGGGGGAGCTGGGTATTCTGATAATATGTAATAAACAACAGTTAGTATACTACACCAGGTAAGAAGAAGTCGAATCATACTACTAGAACTTTAACCAGCATGTTACTAAGTTAAAGAAATATACATCTAAAATACAATATTAATATACTATCTTAAACAATCCGTATAACACATATATTTAACTAATATAAAGAGGCTGTAAATTTCGAGAAGCAAATAAATGTAACTAATGTCATATATTGTATTTCAAATAACTCTAAGAGTTGCTTCAATAACTCTAAGAGTTGCTTCAATTTTTGCTTATGATAAAAAAGCTTTCTTTCTCATCTCTATTTCGTTTCGACAAATAGGACATAGCTGAACTGACAATGAACACTCTCCACAACAGCAAAAATGTCCACAGGGTAAAAATATTATACTGACTTCTTGTTCTAAACATATTTTACACAATCTCTGTTCTTTTAAACTCCTGTTTTCTTCCACCAACGAGGTGTATTCTGAAAACATAACCCCAAAAAATGATTTCCTTTAAATTAAACTAAAGCTTAATCATTGGTTGTATTTCAAATTTGTTGCAAATCGTCAGTTATTAATCGAATAATCACTTACACCTGCATTTGAGTTCAGGGTACTAACCTTGAACAACAAGTGAAAGCTCTTCTTCATCTAAAATTGTATCTTCCAAATCTTCTAAAATAACTCCATGCATGTTTGTTATTACCATTTATAATATATTGTCATTTGATAATGTACTGCCAAAAGTTACAACCAATCAGATCAGAAAGTAAAGACTACAGCATGAGCTATACGTGATTTTGCAAAATCTAGTTGTTTCTAGAATAGTCTGAAATTCCTGAACTTTAAGGTATGTTATCTGCTTTTACCACAGACTTTTACCACAATAACATTGTCCAATCAGTGGTTGTGATACAAACACATAACTAAAGCAAATATTATGACCTCCACTAGAAGATAGTACCGGTAAACTGGCACTGCCAGGCAGGACATGCCCACATTTTCGAGAGATGGATAGAGAACAAGCAACACCGAAAGTGATTTTTCCTACAATCAAAGGTCATAATTCATTAGGTTATAAACATGTATTTCAAGTTTCATCAAAATCGGAATTAAAATTGTGACCTCTACAGGGTCCATAACTTTGATATACCATATTTTTTACACTATTTGCGTACAAACGACAGCCATTTTGTCTGGCAATTATGGTTCAATTTTCAAGAAATTCAATCTCAACCTTCCATAGGGTGTAACGGTGATAGAGTTAAACCTTTTTTTCAAATCAGATAATAATTGTGACCTCCAGAGGGACCATAGGGGATTTTTCGGACAATCAGGGGCCATAATTCAGGTCCGATATGTGCAAATAACAAAAGGAACCAAGATCTTTGGGTTATAACCATACATTTCAGGTTCATCAAAATTGCATCAAAATTGTGACCTCTACAGGGTCCACAACCTTGATATACTATTTTTTAACAGTATTCGCGTACAAATGGCTGCCATTTTGTATGGAAAATTTGGTCCTATTTTCCCGAAATTTAAACTCAACCTTCATTAGCTTGTAACGGTGATATCATTAAATGATTTTTTAAATTGGATAATGATTGTGACCTCCAGAGGGACCACAAGCTAAACAAAGGCGATTTTGCGTATAATCGGGGGCCATAATTCAGGAAGTTACGATCCAATATGTGCAAATATCGAAAGGAACCAAGATCTTTGGGTTATAACTATGCATTTCAAGTTTCATCAGAATCAAATTAAAATTGGGACCTCTACAGGGTCCACAATCTTGATATACCATTTTTTAACAGTATTCGCGTAGAAACGACAGCCATTTTGTATGGCAATTTTGGTCCGAAATTCAATCTCAACTTTCCTTAGGGTGTTACGGTGATATAATCAAACGATTTTTTGAATCAGATAATAATTGTGACCTCCAGAGGGACCGCAAGCTAAAATAGGTGATTTTTTGGACAATCAAGGGCCATAATTCAGGAAATTACGTTCCGATAGGCGCAAATATAAAAAGGAACCAAGATCTTAGGGTTATAAACATGCATTTCAAGTTTCATCAAAATCGGTTCACAATTGTGAACAAGCTAAAAACGTGATTTTTCGTACGATCAGGGGCCATAATCCATTAAGTTTCAATCCGATACATGCCAATATCGAAAGCATCCGAGATCTTTTGAGGATAAAGCTATATTTCAAGAATTGTGACCTGTAGAGAGTCCACAAACAATTGTGGACGTCCAGATTGACAGGGGCGGCGACATAATATGTCCACATGAAAATGTGGGCGTATAAAATATAAAGGAATACATAAATAATAAAAACGATGATATTTTCTAGACCAATGAAAATTACTGACAACAAATTTAGAGTATTAAATAAGATCTACTTGCAGATCAAGCCTTCTATTGCTCAATTGTTGCACAAGGCTAATCTTGTATGTCATGAAAGCAAAATAACCAGACCTCAGTCTGTTATATTTAATACACTACCATGAACAACCTCTCCAAGTACATACTACTAGTAGTATATGACTTGAAATCTACATACCTTCATCTTCTTGTGATGTTATTGAATCCATTCTCTCATTTTTCTTCCTTTCTTCTATTTGCATAATCTTTCTTAAGATAGTTTCAGCATTAGGTAGTTCTATATAAATGTTAAATAAAATGTAGATTTCTTTCTTCAAATGTTAACACAATTCAATCAATGAAAAACTAATAGTTGTATCTGATGTTAACCTTATTACATAAGTAAATATTTTAATAGAATATATTAAGGTTATACCTGTATCAGAATCTGAATGTATTCCTAGTTTAGTTAGAGCATTTAATATTTGCTCCATAGTATTTCCATCCTCTAAAACAGCCTGTATTGCTGGTTCACTTTCTAAATCTAATAATTAATGAACTACATATTAATATCATGATAGAAAGAAACAAATTACAATGACCAGTACTATAGAAATATTTGTATTCATGTGCACTAACTAGTTAATATCATCAGTGTAAATTTCATTTTCAAAAAATTTCATTTTAGTATCATATTTGGCTATTTTACAGTATGAATAAATAACGTATAGCTGTGCCATTAATTCATGTGATTAAATACTGTCTATATATAAAAACAACAGACATACCTCTTCTGGGTTGAGCTGAACTACTACTTCCTGTCTTTTTCTAAATTGAAAAAATAATAAATCAAATATTAAATCTATTTGGTAATTATTCTAGTGGTGATATCAAATGCCAATTTTACTATTAAAATATTTGAAATCATTATTAAAATGCTATCTGAATATCTCATTAATTTAAATATTCAATGTTTCAATCAAAAAAGCCAACGGGGCATATATCCTCATTTTCCTTCAAACTGCTTTATTATTACCTGTTTTTATTACATGTTTTGCTACATTTTTTATTATTTTGCTGATTTTAGTCCGAGTTTGCAGAAAAAACTGTAAGTGATTTACAGATGGGACAAAAAAATCTGAAATTGCTGTCAGCTTTTCATTTTTGGATAAATACCTTAGGAATTATGACTGACCTTTTTTCGAAATATGCGAAAGGTTTCTTTGGCATTTTTTTTAAAATTCGAGATGGCATATCTATGTTAGTGTTAGTATTTAAAAATTGGTAGGAAAAATGAACATTGATGCCTTCAAATGGCATATTAATTAATAACTTTTGTGTCTGCTTCCGGAAATTACCAAGACCTTTCATTTTTCCTGAACATGAATAGTATAGTTCTCTCCATTGTAAAAATAGACTCTAAATCTTGTTTGGGATAAAGTTTCAATCTGGTGGATTATGATGAAGTTGAGTTTTTTGAGCAGGGACCGAGGTGGAAATTTCTTGACAATATTCAGACTACACAGTGAGTACCGTTAGCATATGAGTAAGATATACCTGTGGTGACAGTGTCTTGACTGAGGTTATTTCTCCATTTATTACCCCTGTGATAAAATCTTCTCCTTTTACTAATTTAATATATTGACAATAAGGAAACCATTTCGCATGCTCTATCATGGGTTCATCATCTGGATCCCAGGTATGTAACATACCATCACAAAAATAACATTTCACTTTATCACCTTGACCTTGAAAAAAGAGACAATTTAATGAAGTAAAGTATAACATGTTAATGGATAATGATCTGGCACAAATTCCAATTGTTATTATTAGTGTTCTGAAAGATAAATTGAAAGTTACTTGAGTGTTGTTTAGTAATGACTAATCATTTACCAACTGATACTAATATTGTCAATACTCTTTTATTTAATAACTGATACTAACATTGTCAACAACTTATTTATCAACTAATACTAACATTGTCAACATAATATAACTGATACTAACATTATCGACAATATAACTGATACTAACAATATCAACAATATAACTGATACTAACATTACCAACAATATAACTGATACTAACATTACCAACAATATAACAGATACCAACAATATCAACAATATAACTGATACTAACAATATCAACAATATAACTGATACTAACATTACCAACAATATAACAGATACCAACATTGTCAACAATTTTTTTACCAACTGATACAAACCAGGTCATTTCAGAACTAATATATGGTTCAATTTTATTTCAATAATTCGCTTGCGCGTAGGGATCTTTGGCAGTGGCCCAGTGGGAAGAAATCAGAGGACATGGAGAAAATGCAACCCAGGAATTGAAACCACACCAATTGACTCAATGACAGACCTTATGATACATGGCACACATGCTAACCAAGACTTTGATAATTATCGTAATAGTGGTAACAATGACAACTGAGGCTACAGTGATTTAAAAATAAGTTTTCTCAGCTTTGACATTTTCAGCATATTCTCTTTACATTTTGTAGATTTTAACTAGTATGGTGAGAACTGCCAGCCCTTTTTCTAATCTTCCAAATTGTATCTTTTAATTAGATACAACCCCAAATTCCTAACTACTAACTACACATTGGTAGCTCATGTAAAACATTCCTTGGCAGTTAGAATGGGTGAAAATGCAGTTGTCTGGAGTCTGGACACCCCCACACCTCTGCTCTGCACTTTAATACATCACAGATAACAAAAAGATTATGTATCCCAGTGTATGAATGAATGAATGAATGAATGAAATGGGGTTTAACGTCCTACGCTTAAGCACCGTACCTGGGCTAATTGAAGACGGGCATACGCCACAGTGTGCAATGAGGGAAATTTTGCCCGGGCAGCGGCGCTACGGCCTACTCTTATATCGAATTCCAACTGCCAAGGGATCTTTTACGTGCACTCCAATTTGTACACGGGACCTCGGTTTTTCGTCCCATCCGAACGACTAGGCAGCTGTCCTTGTCAGGCCCTTCTTCTACATCACTGACAAGGGGAAATCACGCCGGAAAATCGAGATGAACTTTCTCGGCCAATGCAGGGATCGAACACTCAACCTCCAGGCTAGCGAACCAGCGCCTTATCCACTTAGCCACCGTGATCCCCCCCAGTGTATGGCAGCATTGATATTTTGATTAATCAATATGACTTACCCAGATAAAAAAGTCCTGCATCAGCCATATCTTCAGGTTTTTGTCGTATTTGTGATGGCCATTCATTAAAAGTTACTAAACGGTCTGATTTAATACGATATTGAGGGTGTTTAGGGCTTTGAGCAGACGAAGTTGAAGCAGGTCGTACTAATGTCGATTCTATTCTGGCTGGTATTGATCTCTGTATTGTAGCTACATGACGATTATATGGAACATTGTTCACGTTCATTCCACAGACAAAAACGCAGTTAGGAAAATGTTTTTTATGTTCCTCGAATGGACGATCCCCAGGAACCCAATTCGAGAGAATACCATGACAAAATACACATTTGACCCGATCACCTGGCCCAATATATTTAAATCCTGCTTTAGCTAGTTCGTCAGGAGTGACAGCTGCTGTGCTTGGCCACTGAGAACGAAAGGTCTCGTATCGGTTTTGTTCTATATTATATGGATGCATTATGATCGATTGACTGTATCTGGGAACACTTTCAGATTCATTGTCTCCACTTTCATCCATAGGTTCCAGTGATGGGCCATTGTTAGCAATCCATACAGGATGCTCTTCACCTATAACTCGTATATAACGACCTTGACCTCCTGATGGAAGAAAAACATTATTTGACACTTCATCATACTGTGACTGCATTGTTGTAGCACCATCATCGTCTATATCAGTCACGTTGTTGTTTCTATAATGAATGTTATTAAGTCTCTCCTCTCCAGGCGCAATATCTCTTCCTTGGGAGTTGGACATATATTTGTTTTCTTTAAATATTCTGCTAACATTTGTCCGTAACATATCAAATACCTATGAAATATTTGTTAAAATCAATCTGAAAAAAAAAACATATTACGAATTTTTTTACATCTAGGGATTATTAGTTTTCAAACAAGCGGTTGCCTTGCAAGATATGTCCACATTTCACAAAAGATAGAGAGAGAATAAGCTAAAAAAAAAGTAATTTTTCTTACAATAATGGACCATAATCCAGGAAGTTACTGTCCGATATATGCCAGTTTTAAAAGGAACCAAATTCTTTAGATTAGTTTCATCAAAATCGGATAAAAATTGTGACCTTCAGAGTGTCCACAAGTTTAAAACATGATATATCAAGTTTCATCAAAATCTGTCCAAAAATAAAATGTGAATTTAAGGTTGATCAAATGATCACTTCTGTTGATTTAATTCATAAGTTTCTCCAATTTGAGCAAGGACAATAAGTACGGTACCGGTATTCTAAAAGAAATTAATGGAAATTATAAAACTTTAACAGACTTCTTTATTGACGTTTTGGACTCGGGTAGGTGACATTTCGCACTTTTGGAAGAAAAGGTTGAACACAATTAACTGTCAAATCAATTTATAATAAGCCAACAAAGATTTTTAAACATAACAAGTCAAATAAAAGACTGAACCGTCATACTGTCAAATCCGAAAGGTCGTCTGTATTGAGTCCGAAATGACGTGGGACCGAAATGTTGTGCTTCCATAATAATAGGCCTAAAGCCACTGGATATATTTTGTAGATTCACCATCTGGTGTAAAAAACATAGTAGTTGGCCCTACTCTATTTGTTTAATTTTTGATTATGGTCCCTTGTTGGTCATTAAATCATGTAGGCCTATTATGTAAATGGAGAATATAACATAAGACATTATACTTATTATTTAGCCTAGACACGTACTCCCCACAATTCATTATTAGGTATCGACGTAGTACATAAAAATATTTACATCTGATCTTAAATCTATGCATCTGCTCTACTGAACATTACTAGTGTTACATTCAATAACAATAA
Organism: Patella pellucida; assembly: GCA_917208275.1. Classification (NCBI taxonomy): domain Eukaryota; kingdom Metazoa; phylum Mollusca; class Gastropoda; family Patellidae; genus Patella; species Patella pellucida. Next base: position 23,517,509 of record OU795036.1, on the reverse strand, counting down.
ACAACATTCATTGTAATTGTTACAATTACATTGTAATAATATTGTTATTGTAAATGTAATATGATCTATTGTGAATTTGTGGGTAACTCTATACTCTATTCTTTGTGACACTCACCCAAAATAATTGCCTACTACGAAGTTATTACCCATCCCGCTGGAAATTTACGGGTGTGCTAAGAAGTTATTCCCGTCCCGAAGGAAATTTCCACCACTATTAGGGACTTTTTGTAGAATGAGCTCAAACGAAGGGAAATCACCGGATGATGGACATAACGGCCTTAAACCAAAAAGGCCAATAAATTTGGCCATAAGGGCCAAACAATTGTCATAACGGCCAAACAGTTTGGTCGTTACGGCCGAACAATTTGGCCATAACGGCCAAAGGTGAACAGTCCATAACAATATGTTGATTACACTATTTTGCCTATACCGTTTTTTTAGGACTTCGAATTTCGTCTAATGGTTTGGATTGTTCGTACTTGGTTTTATTTTATTATCACCACAAAAAGGGCGTTACGACAGGGTGAATTTTGGCCGTTATGTCTTTCGCCATTATGAATATATCCCAAAAGCCGTAATGACATAAAACAGGAAGTACAGCAGGCATATTATCACTTCCCTCGGTTGGAGCAGAAAGTTCTCGTAAAAGCAAAACATTGGTCATCCTATTTTCATCGGACAGAGGAATTCGTCTTATCGATACATAATGACAGCAATCAATTATAGTAAATGGGATCACATAGAGGTAAAAACATTCAAACATAAGTAATAAATCTTGCCTAGTGAAGATCCTTTCTTGATTCTTCATAAATGTCACATTTAGCCTAGAGAAGTATTAAGTAACTAAGAATTTTTTAAGGCCTAAATATAACCTAAAACTAAAAGTAAAGGAAGGATTTTTTATTTGTAATTGTTTGTAGTCTTACTTTACAAGAATACCTCTTCAAGGGACAATAACACTATTCTGTGTACTAGATCGTGTCCTACTGTCTGATCTATGGTAATAATAAACGGATTTCTAAATTCTTCGATTATGAACAAACTATTTAACTTGGTTATTATAAACTTACCTACGTGTGTTTGAAATTAACTCCGGTTAAATAAAATCCATTGCACAGTTTAATACCACAACTAATGAACTAGGTTTACTTATATTTTCTACCAACTCCAGGGCTGGCCACGAATAAATTGATGGCGAGCAGATGACTGCTCACGCAAATGAAATATATAAGGTTTGGGCGAGCAAGGCGAGTAAATAATATTGCTCACGAAAATGTTGTTTACGTGAGCAAACATTTTGTAACATTGTTTCAATTTAAGATAAATTTCTTGCCTGGATACTTTTGTTAAATAAATAATGATAGTTTGTAAAAAAAAAAAAATTTCAATTCTTTATTAAATATGGTACCGTAGTGATAGTATATGTGTGACCATCGCTTTCTGTTTTTCAATTGACAGTCATGTCATACTCTTCTTTAAAACCAATTTCCGTATGGATTTCTTTATCCCTACTACATAAATGTGGATAGGGCAATCAGGTTTCCTTTGACCATTGTTACGCTTAGATTGAAAATCATACGACTTTTTTTCTTGTAAAAAAAAATGCGACTGCACAATGGAATAAAAACCGAAGTTCTGATAAAATAAGAAATACTGCTAAATATTAGTTTAAAACGTGTTCGTTCAGCAAGAATGCCAAAGCCAGATGTAAACATTCTTTACTTTATACTCGATGATTTCTTCACCCCACGACATAAATGTGGATAGGGCAATCAGGTTTCCTTTGACCATTGTTACGCTTAGATTGAAAATTATACGACTTTTTTTTCTTGCAAAATTATACGACTGCGCAATGACAATGTAATATAAACCGAAATTCTGATAAAATAAGAAATACCGATAAATATTAGTTTAAAATGTGTTCGTTCAGCGTTAATGCCAAAGCCGGATGTAAGCCTTCTCTACTTTAGACTCGATTATCACACGTTTATTACTGGTGTTCAAAGGAAAACCAGTCATGACGTGCTGGTCTACAATGTATTTTATTAACACAACTGAGTTACTTCATTAGCCAATCAAATTTAAGGACAAAATGCCGCGCGCAGCTTGGTGAATCTCAGTTTGACAGACAAATTTATGACGTTATTGACATTGTTTTCGACAATAAACTTGTCAATATTTTGATTATTTTTACAGGTTTTTCTTAAAATTCTGCGCGAGCAACGTACTGCTACATTTACACGAGCGCGAGCAACTGCTCGTGTCTCGTGGCAAGCCCTGAACTCGAAGACAGTATGGCTACCGTCACGTGTTGTAAGAATAGGCAATACTTTATCTTTAAACGACAGATCATTGTGTGAATAGAAGACAGGCTATTTTTATGACGAATACATTGTCCAACTTCCATGCTTAGCAATACATTAGAAGGGGTCATCTTGGTACTGTAATTATAAGATATATAGTCCTAATAGGTCTTATATTAGGACTATTTGAAATTCAGTTTCAATATCTTAAATTATTATTCTATATTTTAAAGAAAACTCACATAGCATAGCCTAGTAAAAAAGAGAAGCACACAGCGAGAAGCTCAAGCAAGATAAAAAGCATTTTTCTTTCGGAAATCATTTAAATTTCTAGAGTAAAATGGGTCTTATCAAAGAAAAAGGGGCGTACTGGCACTTTGACATTTAAAACTAAAAGTGGCCCATTTTAAAGTTTATGGGAATTACTTTTCAAATCTAAGAATCAAAACAATGAGTATATTTGGTGAGTTACATTCAAATTTAATAAAAACTTGTAAAAATCGACATTCTACAGCCTGGAGAACTTTGTAAAACGTTTTGAGTATAGGAGACAGGGTATTTTTAAGACAATCTCGTCATAATAATAAAGCATTGCCTACTAACTAAAAGTCAACTAACAATGTTCAATTTCTGTTTATTATTTTGAATAATCTGTCTTCAACCTTACGTAAAAGTAAAACGAAAGAGAAAGCAGCAAAATATATGTATACATACACAGTCTTTTAATATGTAACTTTTATTGTGTTCGAAATCGATTCCAAGACCTCGCCAGACCCAGTCCAAAGAGTCGCCAAGTAAGTCAGAAAAGTCCTCGAATTTAGTCCAAATCATTGTCTGAAATGACATGAGTCTGAACTTCTGAAGTCATATTACAGACATGATTTCTTTAAATTGGTATGTTATAGTTTGCGGTATTTCCTTGTTAATATGATGATTTGTGATGGATTTGAAACAAATTTATGATAGATTAGTTAGTTTAAATATGCTTTCAGTTCATTTCAAATATGACATCAAATCACCCAGTGGAAGTATTGGAAGGCATCAGTGGGAGATGCGGTGGTGCAGTGAGTAAGATGTTGACTCGCTAACCAGGAGGTCGGGTGTTAGATCCAAGTGTTGGTCGAAAAAGTTTATCAGTATTTTCAAGCATGGTTCCCACTTGTCAGAGGGCCTGGCAAGGGACATTGTGCAGTCATTAGTATTGGTCTCCGTTTATGCATTGGAATTTTATTAAAGACCTCCCGGCAGTTGGAATTTGCAATAAGAGTAGGGCGCAGCGGTTTTGTCCAGGCAATATATCTTTCGTAGCATACAGCATGGCATATGCCTGTCGTCATTAGCCCAATCGGAGAAGAATAGCAGGTCTTTAAACCATTTCATTTTATAGATCAGTGATGATGAAGATGATACACATCCCAATATTGATACAGCAAGTTTGTATCGATGGAAACATGATGCTAGATTGGAGAGAATGTCACAAGCTCAACAAAAAAAGGAGTCATTTGAAAAAGGTTATTCAAGGTAAATAATTTATCTATATAAATAAAATGAAAGATGTGAGTGTGTATGTTCTCCCACCACGCTTTGTCGCCGCGATCCACCCCCACATAAGTGGTATCAAATTAACCTGCATGACCCCTTGTAGGCTTTAGGCAATCAAATTTAAGCCCTGGGTGAATCACGCTGTTTTGTTATCATGTACGGTGTATAAATAAAATCAAAGATGTACATCCATCACATATATCACGCTTCCTAGCTGTACGCCACCTGCACATATGTGGTATCAAATTAACTAACACGACCTTGTGAATGTTTTTGGCCAAGAGTGAATTTTGGCCCTGTGTATTTGGGACCAGAGCAAATGTGGGCCCCTGAGTGAACTATATGATTATGATGTAGGCTAAAGTAAAATGTTCTACAGTAAAATGTTTGATTTGCAATTTAGATAATGTTCTAAAATCTTAACTTGTGCTTTTATTTCGCACCAACGAAGTTCATTCCTGTGAGCTTATTCATGTCAATAAATCGTGTACTAATTGGTAACAAGAAAAGTAGTGTAGTGATTTACATTTCTTTCATTCAGGACATCTTTTGTATATAATAAACAGTTGTTTTACTGAAGTAATGAATGAATAGGATTCAATGGGGAACAGGCAAAGCCTTTGTTAAACATTTATGACCGTTTCAGTAGCCTTAACTTAATGAGTACTCATACTATTTTTTTTTCAGTCATAAACAAAAATTGGCGGAAGTAAAAAAGAAATTGAAAGAAGCAGATGAAAAAGTATGTTTTTATATTATAATTTAATAATAATGATACAATGTTAATGTTAATTAATTGTACTGAAGGTACATGTTTTCATACATTGAAATGTGTTGTATATTATCAATGAGTCCCAAGAAGTATGTACCATGTACATGATTCTGCTAAAGATTTTTTTGTATTTCCATGTGTACAGAAAAATGAATGAAAGTTTAGAGAATCCCATGAAAATAGCCTTATGAGGGAGGATTTCTGTTTACAGCATGGAACCGTCTCAGCTGAATTTTCAGATAGTTGATTGTCTTAGTGAATGAGAACCTGTGTTTGTACGCAAGAACGTAAACATGTGCATGTGAAATCTTTATGCAAGAAAAAATGCCAGTGGAAAATCTGAAACGTTTACGTGGAAACTGTCACAATACATTTGCATTATACCGCCGTCTTAGCTAAAGTTATCATTCGTTTGTCTTACAATATTTACATCAAGTTTTAAGTTCATGAGACGTTCATTTTAAAGATTTCTCATAACTATAAACCAATTTAATTTCCCAATAACTGATGCTTTTTTTAAAATATTTTTTTTTGATTTGAAATATCTTACAAGCGATGAAGAATTAACCCCCTCACCCTACACTTATAAGATCTTGTCAGTACTGTAAGTAAAGGACAATATGGTGATTCCGTGTCAAATCACCCAATGAAATATACTTGATGCCCCTTTCGATTTTGCTGCAATTATCTCAATATGCTTATATTAAATATTGGCTGAAAAATCTAATATTACTCTAATGTGGCTGTCATTCAAATAACATTAAGTCTGTAAACTGAAAAAATTTCCAGACATCATTCTTGCTTTGCAAAACATTTTTAACACATTTGACCACAGAGTTTCTCAGCATTTAGTGCTTTATTCACTGGTTGTCTAGGACCATGATGTCCTACAGTGGGCTACAGCTAATAGTTAACAATATGGGGTTGTGGCCAGAGCACCAACCACTTGTATTGTGGGCACTACAACATTACTTTCATGGTTTTATTTCTTTTATTGTACATTTACCTTATGAGACTAGTCTTTTTGTTTGGGAGATCAATGTCTGGATGTAAAGACATGACCATTTATATTGAGGGGGCACGACAAGGTGAAGACTGTGGAAATGACAATTTCCTCTCTTTTAGTCATTGATAGAGGTCTTTTGTACCATTAGCTTTCGGTTTATCACTAACTTTATACATTGTACTGACAACCTTATCATTGTTGGGCTTATTTATTGTCACTGGCAACCTATATTTTAATAATATATAAATCGATTTACAATAAATTTTTATCAAAGATTAACTACTTTAATTATGGGTAGATGTATGTTGTTGCTTTGTATTGTATGTGACAAGACGTAGGTTCCCCTGTCCAACCTTGTGGGTTTTCTCCGGGTCTTCCAATTTCCTCCCACTGCTAAAGACCCCTATGCAAAAGCAAATTATTGAAATAGAATTGAACCATGTGTTATTCCCGAAGTGACCTAGTTTGTGTCAAGTGGTTGTTAAACCCCATGTCTCTCTCTCTCTCTCGCTTTGTATTTTTATTATTGAAATGGTTAGAACTATGTGAATGTATTGATATGATTTGTTTTCTAACAACCAGAGTGAGTTGTCAGCAGACTTAGAAAAACTGAAATTAGAAATGTCAGATTTAGAAAAACAGGAAGCTGAATGGAAAAAGAAAGAAGGGGAATTATTGAAAGAAGAAAAGGTGAGAATATTGTTTTATAAATAAATTAAGTAGATAAATCTTATATTGATAACAAAATCAAAGGTTTTCTATTCACACACAATGTTAGGATTAAGCTTTTAAACAATAAACTGTTTATGTTGTAAATTTATATGATAATTTTATTTATTTTAGTTAACCCCATTAAATATTGATACTATCTGTAAAGAAGGCATGTCTAAAACAGTAAGTAAATAAATACTCAACACAAATCAGTGTATCAATATTATTTTAATGGGTTTGATGGCTGTCAGTCTGTGTGTCCGTCACACTTTTTGGGACACAATAGTTTTTTTTCTAATAAAGCTAAAATGTTCAAACTTGGTGTAAGTGATTATTAGGTCAATTATTGCCTTGATGGGGTTGGAAGATGTGCATTTTCTGCTTAGGGTTGATTAGTTGATGCTTTGGGACACAATAACTTTAGTTCTAATTAAGTGAGAGGGGTGGAACTTAGTGTATAGTTTCATTACATCAATACAATTTGATTGGTTGATTCTTTGGGACACAATAACTTTAGTTCTAATTAAGTGAGAGGGATGGAATTAGTGTATAGTTCCATTACATCAATACAATTTGATTGGTTGATTCTTTGGGACATGATAACTTTAGTTCTAATTAAGAGAGAGTGGTGAAACTTGGTGTATTATAGTTTCATCACATCAATACCTTGACTAAGTTCAATAATGAACATTTTCTGGTCAGGGTAAGCAGATTGATAAGCAATTTGATTGACCAAGACTTTGGAACACAATAACTCTCCTAATTGAGCTAGAATGTTCAAACTTGGTGTAGGTATTAGGTCAGTGCCTTCATGGTGTTTGAAGATGAGCATTTTCTGCTTAGGGTAAGGAGAAATAAGTTATTTGATGCTCTGGGGCATGATAACTTTGGTTATAATAAAGTGAGAGCCATTAAACTCCGAATAAAGATTCATTACATCATTACCTTGACTAAATAAGATGGTGAGAATTTTTAGGTGAATGTCTTGACTGAGTTCAATCATTAAAAAATTTTGAGCTAAGCAATTTCATAGGTTGATGCTTTGAGACAAGATTAACTCTGCTTCTATCTGATACAGAGTGATGAAACTTAGTGTATAGTTCATAATCAGTTTGATTTTGGTTTTGATTAAGTGGAACACATATAGGCCATTTCGATTTTTGTTCATTTTGACCATATCTAGTTTTTATTGTCTGCATATAAAGGCTGACCATTGCGAAATTTTGAATTAAACTTATCTTCGTAAATACTGAACAGAATTGAACAATATTTGGACTGATAATCCCTTTAGAGGTCCAATTTTCAAAATTTTGTATTGCAAGAAATAAGCAACACCTTAGATGACGTTCCGAGAATTTAATACTCTTGTATTTAAACAAATTATTCAACTTGGAGAGAGTAGAAGTTGTAAACTTGGCTATTCAAATAAAAGTTATCTGTATTGTATTTATTGGAAAAATGGATATTGAATTCATGCTTGATTGTATATATTTTTGTTTATTATTAAATTACAGTTAATAAATAAAGCCCCTCCACCACCTAAACAACTTACAGATGATGAAAAAGCTGATAAACAGGTACATATTTATATAATAAAACAAGTTCTATCCCTCACTGCATAGTTTCTATAAATTATAGTTAGGTTATTAAGAAATTTAATGCTCACATAGCAAAGAAAGGTTAGCTTACTGCAATAGACTTGAACAGGATAGTCAGATGGATCTGACGTGACAAGGAGTAAGGTCGCCTGTTGAACCTTGTGGTTTATCTCCAGCACCTTCGGTTTCCTCCCACTGCTAAAGACCCATACGCGCAAGCGAATTATTGGAATACTATTGAACCATGTGTTAGTCCTGAATAATGACCTAGTTTATGTCCATGTTGAACCAAATTTCTCCCACTCTCTCTCTCCATCTCTTATGTTGTTGTGTTGAGTGGACATTGTTGTGATGAGTGGATGTTAAACCCCATTTCTCTCTCTCTCTCTCTTACAGTTGAAAAAACATCAAAATTAATGTTAAGACATGTAACTTTCTCTCTTATTTATAATATCTGTTTTACAGAAAATATTTGTAGACAAACATAAAAGTGAGATAAAGAAATATGGTATGATGCAGAAATATGAAGACAGTCAGCAATATTTAAGTGATAAATTACACCTTGTGTGTGAAGAAACAGCCAACTATTTAGTCCTATGGTGTATAGACTTGGAAATAGAGGAGGTTAGTTTTATCATAAATATTTATTATCACCATTCTGTAACAAGCAGGGGGGTTGGATGGCTGAGTGGTTAGCAAGTGTGCCCTGTATTATAAAGCCTATCATAAATCATTGAGTCAACTGGCGTGGTTTCGAATCCCCGATTGTAGGTGGCAAGGAGTTCGGTCGTCTGTCCAACCTTGTGGGTTTTCTCTTGGTCCTCCTGTTTCCTCCCAATGCTAAAGAGTAAAGACCCCTATGCGCAAGCGAATTATTGAAATGAAATTTAACCATATGTTAGTCCCGAAATGACATAGTTTGTGTCGTGTGGATGTTAAACCCCATTTCTCTCTCTCTACCAAGCACTCTAGCAATCTGATTATGTTTTTAATCAACCCAACTATTTCTTCTTTTTTTTTACAGAAACATGATTTAATGAACCATGTATCACATCAGGTGATTGTTATGCAGTTTATTTTGGAATTGGCAAAATCATTAGAACGTGATCCAAGGAGCTGTGTAAGAGCCTTTTTTTCAAGGTATGTAATTATAATATGTTCTCATATATCATTAATTGATTGATCTTCTCGTGAACTATTTGTTCTTTATATGATCCTGTCCTGCTGAACTCTCTTCATGTTATTAAAATCACCAATATTTCATTTTATTCTAGCAGCAAAACTTGAAATATATGTGTATTTAGAAATAAATATAAATCATTCTTTTATTTAATGAAGTATAATAAATTAGATCTACATTAAAAAAAGTAGTTATGTCAGGGTATTTTGTAATCGTTATTCTGTAGTATTATTATATTTGTATGTTCATGTTGTATTTGCGGGAGGGTTGGGATGGCCTAGCAGTCTAGCGTGCCACGCTTCGACCTTTGGCTGACCAGCCACCCCTGGCTTGCGGCTGTGGTTTCGAGCCCTGATGTGAGCGTATGTGGCATGGATATAGGGGCGCCTTCTCAACCTCGTGGGTTTCCTCCGGGCACTCCGGTTTCCTCCCACTGCTAAAGACCCCTACGCGCAAGCGAATTATTGAAATAAAATTAAAACCATAATAGTCCCAAAATGACCTAGTTGTGTTGAGTGAACGTTAAACCCCATTACTCTCTCTCTCTCTCTATGTTGTATTTGCAGAATAAAAATCGGGGAGAAACAATATCAGGATGCATTCAATGATGAATTAGAAGCATTTAAATCTAGAATACGTTCCCGAGCTAAAGCAAAAATTGATGAAGCCGTGAAAGAATATGAGGAGGTAAGTTCTTTGTAAATAATATTTTATAAATGTTGATTACCAGAAATTGTCATTTACTCTCGTTTATTGTTCAATCAATTTCAAATGTAGGCCTTCAGATGAAACTAATAACAATAACTTGAACAGTTTCATCAAGATATTTCTCATGTTTTAGATATAATCTTGAATCATCTGCTATGGGAAAGCAATATGCTTAATGAACATTTTACTACAACCGTCTCTATGTGCAATATATTTATATCTTAATTACTAATATATGAACTTTATGATGATAATATTTAATCAGGAAGAAAGAAAGAAAAGGTTAGGACCTGGTGGATTAGATCCAGTAGATGTGATGGAAACCTTACCTGAAGTAAGTTCTCAATATTAATTTGTTAGTATAAAAGTTTCTTAATTATCTTGTAAACCAATTTTTTTATAATTTTTAAAATTGTTCGATTAAATGTCTTTTTATGCTTTGTCCATTTCTTGTTAAAAGCTTAAAAACTACATTCATCGTTGAGTCTTTTGAAATTTATACCCTTTCGAACAATTTCAATTAGTTATGAATCTTATACAAATTAGTGAAACAAATAAGCCTTTTGCAGTTGAACAATTTCTGTTAATTACTTCTAGCATTAGTTTATTATAATACACGTTTTATTTTGAATAGTTTGATTTTATTTGTAAAACCTTATGAAATCAATAACAGCAAAAACGTTATCATCCGATCTGTATGACATATATATATGCATGATTGTACTGTCTAGAATGAATCTAGCTGCCTTGTAAGTTGTATCATTAAGAGACTGCACTTTTGAATTAACAAAAGTTTATATTATTAATTTAACAATAGGTTAGAATCTTAAATCATGCTTTTGTTTCAATTATTATTATTCAAATTGAAATCAATTTCGACCATCCTCAATTTTAACCTGATTATTTTAATTTCAGACATTACGCGAGTGCTTTGAAAAACAAGATATTGAATTGTTAAAAACACGAATTTTAGAAATCCCTAAAGAGGAAGCTGAATATCATATTAAACGTTGTATTGATTCTGGTTTATGGGTACCAAACCCTAATGATAAAAACATTACACAAGATGAACAAGATGAAGATGAAGAAGAATTTTATGAAGCTGTGGAGTGATGATCATCTAAATATTATAATGTTTGGATAAAAGACTATTTTAACAGTTACAAGATGTTGTGTTTAAAGACATTGTTATTTTAAGATTGTTCAGTTTGATGGCAACTGGAAGTTAAAATATTCTATAATTATATCAAATGGACAAATAAATTTATTAGCCCAGTTGGAGCAAAACAGTAGGACATTAAACAGTTCAACCCATTTCATTTCATTTAGTTTTTTATGTTGTATAAAGCTCAGACTTATTAACATAGCAAATTGAGAATGATATCATTATATTAAATATAATCCATTGTTTTAATGAAGTACCGGTATAGATACAGTGTTTGACAATCTAGTAAAACAAATAAATGTTTTTAATGTCAATCTTCCAAAGTCGTGAGTCTTAAAGATACTTTCACGCGTATGAACGGTGTGATTTGATGATATATCAGAGCCTCGTTTAACATGGTGACTAGGCGGCGCCATCGCCGCGCACTGGCCAAACTGTGCCGCCTACTGAACCAAAAAGTTAAAGATACATATGTTTTGGAAATCAACGACAAGGTTTTTCCCATGTACCAAGCCTGGATAAATCAAACCGTGGTTTAACAAGATGCCAAAACTAATAGTGTATCAAATTCTAATACTAATTGTGTACCAAATTTTCAAGTGCTCAGAAATCGAGTCTAAGGTGGTCAAATTTCAAAATTTTCTGGGGGAGGGTTAGACCGCCACTCGGTCTCACAACTGCGGTGTTCATGTGGTTCGCAACTACGCCCGACATTGCCGCGCACGTCCAAATCCTTAAACGAGGCTCTGATATATATTTCAATTAAAACTTATTAATTTATCAAAAATTAACTTTTGAGTTACCTAAAGACAACTTTTGTAAACATGTATGACTTCACTGCTATGAGTCCATGTTTCATAGTCTGGTAGCCTATTTATTCAAGTAAACTAAATTTATGTGGAGGTAGCCCCAGACGGTTCCCATTTTGTTTATAGTATTACGCAAATATTGTACTTATATATATATATAATGTTCTCAGAAAATTAAAACATGCCTTTTATATCAAGTTGAATTATTTTATTGTTGATTAGAATATACCATACAATACATGCCCAGAAATATTGACACGATTCCTTTGTTACAGTCTCCTTTGTTACAGTCTCGAACGAAGAAATACATAGTGTCATAGTTCACTAGCTAATACATTCTTGTATACATAGATAAAGTTTTCGAATGTCAATCTTCACTAATTCCAGCAAGGATTTTGGATTTCTTCATATCATTTATTTTGGGCACACCTGGGAATAATAATAATAATAATAATAATCACGTCATTTTACAAGGGTAGCAAATTAGGCCTGAGGCCTTTTTCCAATTTGGCCCTTGGCACAGATCGTGCGAATGATTTCAATCATTACTGCAGGAAGAAACCGAAGAACTCGGGGGAAACCTGCCTGATTAGACGGGAGACCGAAAATCCCTCTCACTTACAACGATAAAGTTTATGCCCAGAGCTGGGATTGAACCCTCGTCGCATTGGTGAGAAGCCGCCTCTCTATCGCCACGCTATCCGGAACAAGGGGTTCTGTTGCTATAATCTGGTGGTTGTCTGCTAAATTAGAGCAAGTCACACTAAAAAATTCCAATAACATAACCACTGCTGACTGTTGGTTCCAGCTTGGCAATGACAGTCATATTGAGTCTTGGTATGTCTGAGCAGGCTTTGCACTGGTTACTTTACCACTCGGGTTTTTGATGAATAAACTCAGAACTAAAGCTCTTTATAGTTACCAGTATGCATATAACAAATACATTTGTTGGAACTACATTTTTATATGGTTGTATTTTTTCATCTCTTGTCTGTCCACATTTACTTGTGGATGATTGGGAGCAGTGGTGGCTCTAGTAAGACACGGGTTAGCTAACCAGATGTTGGCCAAGTTCCTCAGGATTTTGAGCGTGCTTTCCCTCTGGCAAGGACAGTGTCTACTCCTTTGGATGGAACAAAAAACTGATGATGTTCTGTGTAGGCCAACACTGGCATGCACATAATAGAACAGTTGGAATTCAAAATAAGAGTAGACATTAGAGCTGTTGTCAAGGCACACAATCACTCATAGTACTCTGTGGCAAAAGCCTGTCTTAATTAGTCCAGTCTGTGCAGGAAAGCTGAACACAAAACCCCATTTAATTTCATCTTTGTGTATGCTCTGGAGACTAAAGTTATTGTCTGATCGAATGTATACAGTGTCAAAGAGCACAACACGAAATGGCCTATTAATTTTAACACTTGGATTAATTGAAAAATCTTGTGGAAGCTGCAATGGCTAAAATTATCATTTGATTGTCTTTAAATTTGTGCAGTGCTCATGTTCCCGAGAGGAATAAATCTAGCCTAGATAAATAAGGTCCTAGATAAATTATTTATTGGATAGAAATATGTTCACAAGACGAAACGGGTTCTATTTTCAAGATTTCCAATAAGTCGAACAGCTTAAGTTATCACCTGAGTACTGTTGCATGCTTTTTATACCCCCACATTTTTATGTGGATGTATTTTGTTGTTGCCCCTGTTCCTTTACATTTGTTTCTGGACACTACAGGTCACAATTTGTATCTGATTTTGACAAAACTTGAAATATAGGTTTAAAGCATGGTTTGTTTTTTTCAAAAACTAACTTTTAGCCTCCAAAAATCAATTTCTTGCAAATGGGGTTGTATAAAAAGGATATACATTTATTAAAGTACAACTGATATGTTTTTAAATAACTTTATTCACAAATCAAGTTTATCCAACTTCTTCCTCCTTTTTTTATTCTTAGTTTTCTTTTGTTTACCGGTTGTTGAAGATTTGGGTTTAACTGTGGGTGTAGCGTGTGTTTTATCCGTTATAACAGATTGTTCATTATGTAATGTTAAAGTGTTCATAGCACCCACAGCTTCATCTCCTGAATCTTCGGATATATCAGCTTCATCACCTTCACATTCTGTTTGTAGTTTGACTGGCATCCGATTAAAGAAATGTTGTCTTACTGTAAATATCAAATTGTATAAACTTACAAAACAATAAAAAAATATCAAAAGTAGCAGGGCCTCATTTAAAGGGTCAATCCTGATAATATTTTGGGAAATAAAACTGCTTAATTTTGTGTTAAAATCCCTTAAAATCCTCTACCTCAGGGCCGAGTAACTAACTCAATATATGTAATAAGTTTTCAAACAACTTAAACCTGTCAGTCTTCATCTGGAAATAGAGACCGGTGGCCTAAGCTGTATTATGCAGTGTCTGGATAAAACCAGACTTTATTTTATAAAAATAATGTGAAGGTGAAATTTCCCTTTTGTTATCAAGTACAACATATGGGCCATTCACTGTATAGACCTCTGCAGGAACGGGAATCGATTATCATGTAACCCAACCCAAAAATTGATTTGAAATCTTAAAAGAGTTCACGTCGAAGCGACTCAATATTCTGAGCTGTAATTTTGAGATACGATAAATACACCACTCCTCCATATTTTGCCGTTTACATTTCATACGTACTCGAACTTTTATTTTTTAGACCCTGTCCAAATCGGGATAGTCCCTTTAAAGCCTTTAGAAGCAACATTTTAACATGTGGGTATTTTGATAGTGTTACGCAATAATTTACCTTTTAAACTTTCTCGAATATCCCAAACTTTGGCTTCTTTGTCTCCCCCTGCAGCAAATACAAATGGAGCTTCTGGACAACAACCAACACAGTGTAACTCATTCTGAAATACACAATGGTGAAGTGATATCAGGTGTTCTTGTTAAATTATGATTTATATGTTTCTTTTTAATTAATGACACGTTAACAATGGTAAAATTATCATTCCTGTCCAGTTTGTAGATCTTTATCTTCAGAAATTTTGAAATGCAAGGAGGTACCCGATTAGCACAATAAATCAATCCAAAACAATTATTATTTTTGGATAAAAATAAAGCAATTATTTGTTGTTGAAACACATATTCATTAGTGTATGAATCATTTCATATAACTACAATTGAATTTTCCTGCTCAAGCCTCGTGTACACGGCTCCATTCTAAATTGTTGATATCAGATTTTCTGTAAAGAATAGATTAACTTACAATCTTTAGATTTTTTTCAATAATATGTTCTGGCTTGTTGTCTTGAACATCCCAGACTTTAAGTTTTTTATCATCTGATGTTGTTACCAAAAGACCTGGTATTTGACTACTTAAACATAAACCTTTAATATACAATATAATCATATTACACAAAATACATAAATAACAATATATCTATAAAAGTTGGTTTGTTGCTATAGGAAACCAATTTGTACTTGTTAATATAGATAAATGATGACCATTACACTGGTATAATATTAGTGTTGTACTTATTGTTGGTATAATATAAAACCTGGTATGTCAGTCTTGTACTTTTTACTAGTATAATATAAATAACAGTGAAGTGTTGTACTTGTTATTTGATATGTATAAAAGACAGTATACCTGTAACAGCTTTATCGTGGGGTTTAAACTTATAGATTGGTTTATCTTCTCTAATATCAAAATAAAATACTTGTCCATTATCAGTAGAAGCCTAAAAATACAACAAATATATAATGCACAAAAAATTCTCCAATATTCAACAGGTTACGATACATTCCTGCTATAATAATGAATTCTGCAAACTACTGTTTTCATAAGCCAAGCAACACACAATTGTTAATGATCTATATTAAGGACGACATAACAACATCGAGTGCCAATTTCAGACTGTGTGTCTAAAAACGAATACATTGCGACGCAATGAAACGCACAACTGATTTAACTAAAATTGCTGGCAAGACATAATACAGTTGAAATGTGATTTGTGGCATGAACATTTAAATACATAATGAAATCTACATACTCGCTGGAAATTGACAAAACAAAACAACAAGAGAGTCGTAGACAGACGTGACTGTACAAATGATTGAGTATTGGACAGGTTTTTCCGGACATAACAAGACAACTAGATCATGAAGCCCCAACTTCACCAGACAATAGGATGATGGTGTTTTTGTGAAAATGTTCTATTGAGTCCCTCATCATTGTTCAGAAAAAAACATTTTCATTCACTGGGATTTGTTTTTTAAACAAGCTACTTACAAAGAAATGCATGGGAGAGAAATGATTCCACACAATACGTTCGACTTCACCTTGTAGATTCCAAGTTCTATTTGTAGCATTAGGATTACGACAATCATATACTTTAACAGTACTAAAAAATAAATGGTATAACAGTCAATTTATTTTTATAAACGAAACATTTAAATATGGTATTACACTTGTACAAAGATCTAAATACTGATAATTCTAGATAAGAATCTATCTAAAACCATATGAATATTATTGTTATTACACACTTACTGATCAAAGGAGCCTGACAGTAGAGACTGGGCTTCTAATGGATGCCATTTTACACACTGAACCTAAAATAAAGGCATATCTATTATTATTTTAAGTCTATCAGGTAGGAGGTATAAATAGTCTTGCAAACTGCGGCCACCACTGTTTTTTCTTTCTAATTACTCTGTCAAAGTATCAAAAGCCTGAAAATTGTTCTCGATGTAAGAATGATGGAATTTGG
This sequence comes from Patella pellucida, assembly GCA_917208275.1. Taxonomy (NCBI): domain Eukaryota; kingdom Metazoa; phylum Mollusca; class Gastropoda; family Patellidae; genus Patella; species Patella pellucida. The sequence goes on along the minus strand of OU795036.1, from coordinate 23,500,962 downwards.
AAACAAAGTTTCATAAAGATATCCTGAATGAAATCTGAAATGTGCTGCAGAACAATAATTTAAAACCAAAAAAGTCAACTCAGATCTCAACCTAAAAATGTTTGAACAAAGAATATTGCTGATGTCATAAAGATATCTTAAAAGGTTTATATAATAAACCCCAGATGCCAGAATAACCATATACACAAATCTAATTCAAATCTATTTTAAAAATTATTAAAATTATTCAATTCCAGAAATCTCAATCGTTAAATCTATGACCATTTTTTAGTGATGATAAATGTGAGAAACAAAGAGAAGGCTTGCTATCTATAAATATATATGAAACTTTAAGTAAAGAACTTACAGATTTCATATTTTTAATTATTTATGAATAATTATAGACTTTCCTGGAGATCTTGTATATACAGGACCTCAGGTTTTTTTTGTCACATGGGAAAACTGGAGATCTTGTATATACAAGACCTCAGTTTTTTTTGTCACATGGGAAAAACTAGATCATTTTTTTTCCTTACCAGGCCATCTTGCCTACACTGCTAAAATTGGGAAACTAGGCTTAAAATCATGACGAAATTTGTAGACCAGTATCAAACACGATACTCTGTGAACAACTGTGGCTCCGTATTACTAACAGAAGATATAGTCTACAACTATACAATAAAATAATACATAAGTTTACCTTTTCAATATGTTGTGTTAATGATGTAACAACCTTTAATTCTGATAGATCCCATAATGCTATTGTGAAATCAGCAGAGCCACTGGCTAAAACATTTCTGGAATAGAAAGCATGTTATTTAAAGATTATAAACATATCTACCAAAAACATTTATATTTGCCATGTGTCTTGGGTGTAATTTTATGGTAACCTGTGAATGTCTCATAAAACATAGGTTGTCAGCCAATAAAACATAGGCACATCTGTCAAATATGACCGAAAGGAAAGTTCTTGTGAAAATGAATATCTTAAATGTTACAATTCCCCTGCTTTTATTTTGCTCTAATTATAAAATGTCTACCTTCATAATATAGCAATTTAATATGGTTATCTCAAAAAAGATAATCACTTACCCTACAACTGAATTCCATGATAAATCTAGAACAGCATCACTATGACCACCTACTGTACCAGACTATAAATTAAATATATCTATTATTCATAATTGTCAGTAATAAAAATGGCACAACAACAGCTTAAGACATAAATTTTCATTGAGGTGAGTTCAACATGTGCAATAACTTGCAAACATTTTGTTGAATCAATGTATCATGATTAGCGTAATGAATCACAAGATTTATTTGGGTTACACATTTTCATTTTGGAAATATTCGTCATGGATCCTCATCTTCAATTGAAGTAATAATACTGCAATAGACACCATTTGGCAATCTGCCACATTTCCTATAGCCCAACCATAAGAACTTCCATATTATGTTCCCATAAATAGCCAAACCATAAGACAGAGAGAGAGAAATGGGGTTTAACGTCCACTTGACACAAACTACGTCATTTTGGGACTAACATAGGGTCTCATTTTTTTTCAATAATTCGCTTGTGCGTAGGGGTCTTTAGCAGTGGGAGGACCCTTAGAAAACCCATGAGGCTGGACAGGCGACCCTACTCCTTGCCACGTACACCGGGGATTCGAAACCACGCCAGTTGACTCGATGGCAGGCTTTATGATACAGCGCACGCACTCCTAAACATTCAGAATCCCCCCCCCCCCCCAAACCATACTCTAACTGTAACAGAAAGTAAAATGACAGACACCAAAATCAATGACAAAATACAATTCCAAGTTTGGAAAACTACGTTATGCAAAAATTGAAAAAAGGAAAACCGTCTTTAGAATATGCAAAAATACACCACAAGATTGCTCAATCTGATTCACAACAAATTGAAAGAATCAACATTGGGACTTGGGTAAGAATTGTTGGGTATTTTATTTAATCTTTATAATGCAAAGTTAAGAGGGAATTCTACTCTTTATCAAGTATTAATGTGGCAGAATTCTAAATCTTAAAAAATTAGGTTGGAATTCTGACCTTTATATAAGGCATGGTTAATATCATATTCCTGAAGCAACGGCCCGAGAAATCCCTCTCTGGCCATTGCTGGATTCGCTTCGGATTCTTGACATTTAAGTAAATGTGTCTATTCTTCTCGTTCAATCAAATCTACTACTTACGTACAGTAACATGACATTCCGTCGTTTAATCTTGGGTCTTCCTTAATATTTTGGACAAAGATTTAAGTTATTAAAAACGTTGAAAGTCTGTTCGTTACCATACCGTAGTGTTTACTTTAAGTCAATACCGATAGCCTCGTTTGTCACGCAATTAGTTTTGCTGCAATATCCTGCTATGCGCTGGTTAATAATAATATAGCATAAAAGAACCGTGCAGTCATGACGTAACGTTACGTAAACACAGTTGTCCTAATTAAACGTCTTGTTTTAAAGGTAATACCTTTGTAACGAATTCAGTGATTGGTCAGTAATAGGACCACTGGCCAGTCATAATTAGTGACAATAATACCCACTCAGTCCAGCAGGGAGTAGTCAGATTAGCTCTAATCAAACGGAACACTGCGAGGAGGATGGGTTAATATGGAATTCTAAACTTTATTTGCAGCTATAATGAAACAGTAAAGATTTTGAGATGGTCACTCATACAGTTATGCGGAGGATTAATAAACCCAGAAAATAGTCTACTTTTTTGTATAACTCTATTTTGTGATTTTCAGAATTCTATATCTACCTTTTTACTTCTTTTCTTTGATGCACCTTTTAGTTTAAATGCTGGCTCTAAACTCTCCATTATATTTAAATCCCATACCTCAATAGTTGGCTTCATGGTTCCTATAGCAGCATAACATCCTATAAAAATAAGAAATTGTAAACACACCAGGATACTCTCAAATCTAATAATTCATTGCTATAAATTTTACCACAATTATTTAGGATTTAAAGGGGTGTTATTGTCCAATAGACATGTCCTCAGATCATTATGACCCAAGATGCCTAGCGGGTTCTAATCTAAAATCTCAGGACATACTCTATTTTAAGTGTGTTGTACATGTTGGCCTAATCATCTACATATATACATAATTGAGAAAATTTATTTTATTTGTTTGTGGGTTTGTTCTCTACTTCATATTAACTACCAGTAATGTTATTTACAATGAATTTAGTAGTGCTTATTGTGTTATTACGGAAGTTAGAGGAGATACATTTTAGAGCATGCCATACTTTTCTTGACTGACACATTACCTTCAGGAAACTAAGCTAGTAGCCAATATTTTAAAAGGTTGTTTTGTATAACTTTCTCTAGGCATCCCCCCACTTTTTGTTTTTCACATCTTTATGTTTTCTTCTCATGTTTCTAGAATACTTACCCGAGTCACCTGTGTTACCAACATCATAATTAATAGTTTCAACAGTCAATGGAAATGCAGGCAACAAGTAATCATGATGTAAATATAAATACTGTTCAACTTCATTATAAACTGTAAATAAAAATACAATCAACAATAAACATAAATATCATGTCTAACCATTAAATAATCTCTTGGTGTTTGGTTCCACCCATTTAACAAAATATTATTAATATGCTGATAATTACAACTGTTTTAAGAAAAACTTCATTTGCTTATATTGGCTTTTAACTAACATGTTTTTATATAATTTGTGTTACGTTTCTGTGCTATATATAAGCTTTATAAACAAGGTCAGCCCTTTGTTGGAAGTGCTGCAAATTATAATTATCAATTATTATTCCTGAAGCTTCGTTTGCTTCATTATGGTGTAATGGGGAAGTTTTAAATAGTTTTTAAAATCAGATAAAAATTGTGACCTCTAGGGGGTCCACCAGCCCAAATCATAAATTTTTCGTACTATCAGGGGCCATAATCTATGAAGTAACGATCCAATACATGCCAATATCGGAAGGGACTGTCAAAATTGGGCAAAAATTGTGACCTGTAGTGTGTCCACAAACAAAATAAGGACGGATGGACAGGGGCGATGACAATATACGTCCACATGCAAATGTGGGCTGTATAAAAAGCTGTGCAATCTTTTCTTTTCTAATAATTCATAAAAGCAGTTACATGTTTTACTTACCTAAAACTTCCAAGTGACTTGCATCTTCATGTGCTCTACCAGTTACAATTAAATTATCTGTAGGTTGTATTTCAACATCTTCATCATCACTCTGATCCTAATTAATACAAACACTTTAATATAAGCAACAAACACCATTATCTTGTGAGTATCAATCATATTTCTCAATCTTTACATAACAGACTTAATCTCCACTCACTGTACATGTATAATAAAGGTATGTGACATTATTCTGATAAGAGACCACATCCTCCTCATAGTTTGACAACTAAAAGGTTTTAGACATGGAGCAGCCACACATTCATCCTGATGAGTTCACATAAGAACGAAACTAGTAGCTTCATGAGAGAAATCTGGGACGGTACCTGCCATTTATAGATTTTTTAATGTTAATTAATGAGATAAAATTGCTAACCTCTCTTTTATCTGTTATATAAGGATCATCATCATTACTGGCAAATAGGGCAACTTTATCAAATCCACCAACAGGATCAAAATCTACAAAAATGCACCACATAAATTCTCTTGATAGACCTATTTTGAGTCAATTCAGATTAAAAAATAAACGTAAATATTTTGGTTTACTTTGGGTGGTTTAACTAGATTGTACATGTATGTAATGGATTATAAGGTTATGAAAATTCCCTACCCATAATCCCTTTCTCAGTGAAAGGTCCCTCCCTGACCAGTTATAGTGGTACTCATGACAAGGATAACAGCTGTTGAATAGATCATTGTTTATTCCCCTAAATCAATTGTTCCCTGAAACTGTGTTAAAATGAACTGAATTGGCCTACTGTTCTGCTCCGACTGAGTTAATGAAGATGGGCATACACTATGCAGTGCACTATGAGGGAAATTTTTCCCGCATAGCACTGCTAAAGCCTACTATTATTTTAAATTCTAACTGTTAAGAGTACTGTGTTGAACACCAATGAAATAAAATCGGGAATACTGTTTCGCTTCAACTTGGCTGATAAAGACAGAAACAGTACATGTATACAGTGAGTCATTTTGACCCTTAGGCTTTAAGATTGGGACATGCTAAATATGATCTTTAAAACTAACCTTGATCATCATCATCATCATAATCATCTAAACCATACTTTGAAGTGATATAATCATCATCATCATCATCCATGTCTGTTATCTTTCTTTTAGGTTTTGTGTCTTTAATTTTTTTTTTATCATCCATTTGTGATGAACTAGCCCCCTCCTCTTCTTCTGCTTCTTCTTCTTCTGCTTCTTCAATTTCACTGTAATTGATCAAACAATGAATCTGTAAAGCATTTTAAACAAGAAAGGATGCCAAGCCAATAGCATGCCATCAGGAGAAACTAATTTGTCCAAACTGTTAATAAAGGTAGTCACTCTAAAAAGATAGATAACCAAAGATACAACTACAGCAGCTAAAGTTAAGTCATCCATACAGTCAACAAGGGTTGTCAAATAGAAGCATTTACAAAGCACTAAAAATTGCTTACAGGTAAGAGTAACAACCCATTAAACATACATTATGGAAGAGCTAAATCTGCCTATTGTAGGTCTTTCTTTATGCCTCAAATGTTGTCTAAATTATTGATTAAACATTAATTAACTGATCCAGGGCATAATCAACTCTCAATTGCATCAGATTTCTCTGATTTTAAATAAAATAGATTAGAACGGGTTCAGCCCTATCTTGATTAATCTAAAAATGGAGGAGCGAGACTTAGCTTCGAACAACCAGTACGGTAGTTGCAATTATCGCAGACGTCTTGTCAAACCTTCTAAGGCTAATATCTTCACTCACAATAGAGAAATTTGAATGAAATTTTCAAATTATTCATTTTACATAATATCTACTCTTTATTAAACTCTTAACTACTGTATCTTTACGTAATATCAAAAATGATTAAAATTTGATTGGTTTCTAGTTCTTCCTTGTGTTAACGTTTATAAAAGGCCCAATACCACTCTTGTTGTAACTGAATAATCTGTCCCCATATTTATTCTGGTCAACAAATTGTACTATTTTACAATATTCCAATTAATTGATGATACAAATTTCACCTAATTTAAAAATTTGAAAAGATCAAGTAAATGGTTTGAAAAGTCTTACATAAACCTTTTAAAATGTAACTTAAGAACAGGATGAAATGGATAATTTACACAACAGGTAGGACACTTAAGCATCTAGTATTTGGAATAAGGCTATTATTTATTTTCTGGAGCTGTCAAGCATGCAAGAGTGTTATTGTCCCTTTAAACTAAACATGTACAGATAATTAGATGCTTAATTTAGCAGACTTCATCGTTGTTGCATGAACATAAACACTGTGTAACCTTGACCTCTATAGCATCCATTATATCCACAAGTTATTAATGCCATAATGGCCATAATTCTGGCACCAATGTGTATGACATACTGATGTAGGAACCAAGGTGGGTGACAACAACAAGAACACCAATCTGTTTTACAGAGAATTACTTACAAATTATCTCTGTCACAGATGACTGTCTTGAACACATGCATTTACTTCACGTGGCGTCAGTCATTGGCTCAACGGCTCACGCATTGTTAACAGAGCACCTAACTGCTTCGGTCAAAATGATGCCTTTTACTCATTTTAATACCCATTTACATAAAATAAGAAATATTTTTTAATTACAGATACCTCAAACGTCTTTATTTATTTTTCTTATACTTCAAAAAAATGTTTTAGATTTATTTTGTCGGAGGAAAAAAGTTAATATTTTGCCGAATTAGGAAGCATAGATATCATCTTTATCAGTGATACTGGTGGCCAAGCGAATATTCAATGCGGGATAAGTTTGCAAGAACACATAACATTTTTGTGCCACTCACTCAAGTCAGTTTTGTACTGTACTACTTAATGAAATACATGTAGTATTAGTAAAACAATTCCAGTATATTCCAAGACAATTTTAAAAATAACAATACAAGCTTTTAAAATATACACAATAATTCATTGAAAGATTGGTATAAGCAACTAGCGTTTGATTCTATGCCCATTTAAATAATTTCAAACCATCTTAGAAGGAAATACACACTGTGTAGAACCAAATTGTGCATTATTTATTTTGTATATATCTAGGATACTGATTTATATCTAACTTTAAACTAGATACAACTCACTCTTTGGTTTCTTCTATAACTCTTCTTAAATCTTCTCTGTCAATTAATATCTAAAATATAAAGTAATCACCATTTTTCAATGACAAATAACTCAGATGTTAACATGTATGTTGAATATGTCTATTTAGACACAACAGCACGAGTAAAAAAATTAGCTTTAATTTGAAAAGCACAAGCACTATCTTTGCAGCTTAGACAGGACTATCAAACGTGAAAAGAAATAAATCTATTTCCATGACTGTCTGTGCGATCCATTCTTAGCAAATCACTGTAATGAATTTATCAACGAAGTCATCGTTTCTGCTTGACATTGAGGTTAACAATTTTTTTAGCATGGCTCAGATAATAATAAAAATATTAACTTTATAGTCCAATCAAGGGAAAAGTGACTAAGTTCATTTGATATGTCTTCATTTTCACGTAACCAAATATACTTGTTCAAATTCATAAAATTAGTAGGCCCTGCCGGGTATTGGATTTTTCAATAACCTCAAATAAACATTCCCTGTCTGTTGCTAGATGTGTACACTAATTGCACGCAGGTCCAATCGGTGCAGACGGAGTGGTCTCTGCTCAACACGGCAGCATAGATTGCAATCTGTCCTGAGGGGAGAAGAATGCGCCCAACATGTACAATCAATTAAAAAATGCACTTCGTCCTCAATTTTCCCGGACAGGCATTTTTTATAGAGGAAAGAGGTGTGTCAGGTTTGTCATTGATTTAACCGGTGTGGTTTCGATTCCCCAGTGTGTGTGACTTGGTGCAATTTATCTAGCCTCTTCCCTCCAGTCTCTTTAAACAACTGGGGCTGAAGTGCATTATGGTATACAATCATGATATGTAGACGATTCGTGTACATGGTAAAACGTTTATTTTGTCTTATATTAGTTATGTTGGCTATCATAAGCCCATCTTTTGCCGGTAAGATCACAACATCAAAGTTGTTTTAATTTGACAATAAATCATGTTTTTAATGTTGATGATTTTGGATGATATTGAGTTAGAGACTTAGCTCCTTTAAGTTGGACATTTATTTATGGTTTAAATTTTAAATCAAGTTTGAGTTTCCCACTCCCAAATCAAAATCAAAATAATAAGGTTTTTTTTAGTCAATTTTGGTAGTCAATTTCTGAATTGGATAAACTTATATAATACTAGGATTATTTATCAATACTTATTCACTTGAAGTAACTCATTCATACCCTTTGTGGTGACTTGTTGACTGATCCTTGTTTAACCCACGTTAAACATGGCACAATGTTCATTCTGGTGTTTTATGTGTTGTTTATATTTTTATGTTTATGTTCTCTTCCATGTGGCTAATAAAACCGGAAGAGGAAATTTCGACACTTATCTCCCCTTGTAGACATAAGAGGAAGCAGACCACTTTCACTCCCATCTGGCCACAGATCACTCAATTTTTCCCATTGACTTAATGTTAATTTTCGTCTCTTTGACCTCCATTGGGTAGAAAGTATTCTACACTAGATGGAGCAACATGTGGCAAACTCTTGCCCAAAAAAACGTGTGAGGTTCTTCATAAAAAACTTGAGATACTCAAGCTGGAAGTAGATAAATTAAACATGCAATTTCTTTTTTTTCGGAGAGGGGCGGGTTTGTTTTCACAACAATACGGACGTTTATCGTTACAAACTTATTGTTATATTCTTACAGATCTCTATTCTTGATCGATTTATTCACTTTTAATGTTCTTAGGGGTTGGGCGATATTAAATAATAGCCGGAGCCAGGGGCTGAGTATTTGGAAGTTTAACATCTAATTATTATTTTTAAGACATAGGCCTACCTACATTAATTCGACTCGTTTCTTTCGGCTGGTCGTTTACAAATACAGTACAAACATAAATGTATCCATATCATGATCAAAGGGATTTTTTTACACAAATATTTGCAATTATTAAATGTACATGAGTATTTATCAAGCTTCAAAGAGGTAGAATATATTAATTTAAGTTGGATGGCCTAATGGTTAGCAGGTGCGCGCTGTATCATAAAGCCTGTCATTGAGTCAAATGGCGTGGTTTCGAATTCCAGGTTCTACATGACAAGGAGTAAGGTCGCCTGTCCCAAACCGCTCATGTGTTTTCTCCGGGTCCTCCGGTTTCCTCCCACTGCTAAAGACCCATACGCACAAGCGAATTGTTGAAATAAAATTAAACCATGTTAGTCCCGAAATGACCTGGTTTGTGTCGAGTGGACGTTAAACACCACCCCTCTCTCTCTCCCGGGCCTTTTTTTTTAATCCTGTATCCGCCCCAGTCTGTTTCACAGAGAATTACGAAAGTCTTCTAATATAGGGGATCACGTCGGCTAAGTGGATAAGGCGCTGGTTCGCTAGCCTGGAGGTTGAGTGTTCGATCCCTGCATTGGCCGAGAAAGTTCATCTCGATTTTCCGGCGTGATTTCCCCTTGTCAGTGATGCAGAAGGAGGGCCTGACAAGGACAGCTGCCTAGTCGTTCGGATGGGACGAAAAACCGAGGTCCCGTGTACAAATTGGAGTGCACGTAAAAGATCCCTTGGCAGTTGGAATTCGATATAAGAGTAGGCCGTAGCGCCGCTGCCCGGGCAAAATTTCCCTCATTGCACACTGTGGCGTATGCCCGTCTTCAATTAGCCCAGGTACGGTGCTTAAGCGTAGGACGTTAAACCCCATTTCATTTCATTCATTCTTCTAATATATCTGTAAAGGTGACCGTCTTCAGCACATGCAATCATAACACGGCGTCAATCATTGGCTCAATGACGTGTGCATTGTTTAGACGTAACTGTCAGAATGGCAAACAATAACCCAATATTTAACAAATACTACCAAATACTTTAATACCATATCGTCAATTAGCAGCATATCAGTATAATAATTAAAACGAATGCTCGATCATTTGCAGAAAATTGAAATATTTACGCAGTTATCTCCCTTTACAACCGATACATGATTTTAGATTGCTATATTAACTCAGTATCTGGTTTGGCTTTACAGTTTGTTCAAAGACAAGTTATCATAGATGTAATAATAATAATAATAACAATAATCACGTCATTTTACAAGGGTAGCAAATTAGGCCTGAGGCCTTTTTCAAATTTGGCCCTTGGCACAGATCGTGCGAATGATTTCGATCATTACTGCAGGAAGAAACCGAAGAACTCGGGGGACGGAGACCGAATATCCCTCTCACTTACAACGATAAAGTTCATGCCCTGAGCTGGGATTGAACCCTCGTTGCATTGGTGAGAAGCCGCCTCTCTATCGCCACGGCTATCCGACCAGCTAATGTATCCATACCATATCACACGTTTTAAAAAAAGAATGCCAGTGTAAACGTAATATAAAAAGGGTTCTAAAACAAGTTAACAAAGATTTAAAAATGAGTTAAAATAAAACCAGTTTATAAAATAAACAGCCAAACATCCAAATATTTTAGAGGTTGATTTAAAAATGTTATTTTAACGGTCTCGTGGCCTACTCAAAAATCTTCTTGTACTATAATTATTTCTTCATCCTACCCTGTTGATTTTAGTAGGCCTATGATAACACGCTGTCAAGAAAGTACACGCGGTCCTGTAAAAAAATCATTTGGGTAGCCTATAATATGCCAGAAAAGCACACGAATGTATCTTTATAGCTGTCTTTTAATGACTTATTAACGCGTTTTCTTTGTCTTTTAAATGATTCTGGTTCCAAAGCAGGCGCCTTTGAAAATTTTCACCGATTCTTCTAATATTGTCACTATTGAACAAATTCTAAATACGGTATATCCACAGGTGACAATGTCGCAGAGACGGCGTTACTAAATGAAAAGACACGGTCTCCAGTTTCCTCCCAAATGCATATGTTTGTATATTTTTTTTTCATGTCAACGATGAAGTTATTGTGCGATGTTTTATTTTAAAATTAACGAAATTGTACATGTTCATTATAATACAAATGTGTAATGCTCTACTCGAATATACATTCTACAAGACTTACCAATTAATCAACGGGGTTAAGATTGTTGATTGGGTAATCAAGTTCTGTTTTTTTTTTATATATGTTAAGTTATCAAACCGACAGAGCTGTAAACACGCGGCAAATGACAGTTTTGGTGAACTGAGAAGTGTCGCGTGGAGAATAAAACATCGTGCAGTAAAAATATGCAATAACTTAAAGGAGCTAAATCGCTAATATTTTGGATCCAGAAATTAACAAAAGTGGGTCGAAACTCATATAATACTGTAATATGAATGTATATAAACTGATTTACATTAAATGCTTTCCGTTTTACTCCAATTTCAAATCAGTTATGTTCGGCGAAACAAGCCATTCAGTCTCGACCCAGTGCATTTTTTTTAGCGCCTGGTTATTCCAGTCCACATATGCAGTGTGATACAGTGCAATGTGTCTAGCCTCGTCCCTCGAGTCTCTCAATAAAACTAGGACCGGAGCGCAATATGGTACACGATTCGTGTACCAATGTTAGAAAAATTAGTTTATCTTAAATATCGGATATCAGAAGCTCATCTTTTCCTGGTAAGTTTACATCATCAATGTTGATTTAAATTGACCAATAATTCGTGTTTTCGATGTCGAAGATTTTGGAGGATTTTGAGTTACGGACTTAGGTCCTTTAAGAGATAGACATGAAAAAATACATATAAACGTTTATACAAAATTGTTTTGTTAAAGCATTAATTTAAAAAAAAAATATGCAAACATTCGACACTATAGGTAATTTCGGGACTAACATATAGTTCACTATTATTTCATTAACTCGCTTGCGTGAAGGGGTGTTTAACAGTGAGGTTAAACCGGTGGACCAGAGAAAACCCACCATTTTTGACATTATGACCCCACGCCTTGTCACTATCAACGGTAAAAGAGCGATGGGTCATTTTGGGAATAAAATCTGGTATATCGTCCTACTTGTTTTTCTTATTTTAAGTGTGTCGTCGTGTAAACCAACTGCAAAGCCAAATATGATGATTAAACGGAGTTGCAATCTAAAATATATATTTATCGATGTAAAGGGAGATAACTGGGTTAACGTTTCAATTTTCTGCAATATATCGAATGTTTGTTGGAATAATTATACTATAATGTGCTGTTATTTGACAATTTTAGGTTGTTATTTAATCATATTGAGTAGTATTTGGTAGCATTTGATGAGTATTTGGTAGTATTGGGTTATTATTGGTTTGTTTTGGGTGGTATAGGGAGGCAAATGGAACAGCCAGACATCGGCGAAGTACATTTCCCGCGATATAACTGTATCGGATGGGACAAAAAAAAGGAGGTGAAAATGAAATGGGGTTTAACGTCCTACTGTTAACCGGGATAATGAAGATGGGCACACGCCATATAGTGTGCTGTGAGGGAAATTTTACCCGGGCAGCTGCGCTACGGCATAGGCCTACTCTTATCGAATTCCAACTGCCAAGGGATCATTAACGTACACGCCAATGTGTACAAAAGGAACCTCGGTTTTTCGTTCAATCCGAACGACTAGGCAGCTGTACTTGACAGGCCCGCCCTGCATCACCGACAAGGGGAAACCACGCAGAAAATCTGGATGAACTATGTCGGCTAATGAAGGGACCAAACACCCGACCTCAAAGCTAGCGAGATAGCGTCTTACCAACTTAGCCACCGTGATCCCCCGAAAAACGTCCATTCGAAACACGACTAACACATGGTTTAATTTTATTTCTATAATTTGCTTGTGCGTATGGGTTTTTAGCAGTAGGATAAACCGGAGAAAACCCACGAGGTTGGACAGGCGCGCTACTCCCTGTCACGTACAACCTGGGAATCGAAACCACGCCAGTTGATTCAAAGATAGACCTTGTGATAGGCCTACATCTCACACACACTAACCATTCCCCCCCCCCCCCCGGTTATTAAAGGACATAATTATGTACGAATATACCTCCATACAGATTTATTTAATACTTGGATCAAACGTTGCGGATGGTATACCAAAGGGGCAGAAATAAACTGGAAGTACGTCCACTGCCACACTGTGTCATTTCCCCAGCAAGAAAGTTCCCAACCACCGTAGTGAATTAAAACACGTGCATTTCAAACTTTGCATACAGTTTGTAGTATAACTAATCGTGTGAATCTATTATGATGACTGGGAACTAATCATAAAGTAACAGAGGTTATATTTACAAACATTGCCGTATGAGAACAGCGCACTCAGTCATGTGTACCGGTAGACTACACACTATGGGTTCATTCATAAATTGAAACGATAGTGAGTGCGACAGCCCACGTGACATTGATTACATACTACAAAACTCTGTCTGTGCTATATTTACGGTTCCGATAACCTGGTATCGCGAGAAAGTCAATAAACGGGGATTTCCCTAAATAGCGGCCTGGCTTCAAGCTCAGATGCTCACAGTGATCAGCTGATCGCTGTTACGGTAAATGTAATAGTATTATCCACTATTGGCGTGGAGCATGAACTAACGGTAGATCTTTTGCCTAGTCAATTAACCTTAGACGGCATATAATTTAAGAAAAAAGAAAACTATTGAAATTAATTTAAAATTAATTAGTTCATTTATTATTACATGTATAGGCCTACGTTATGTTTATAATATTAGGTAGATAGTTGTTTGAATTAAAGTAGCTACTGGGTTAAGCTGCATTTCCTTTCGTACACATCCGGTCCGGCTCCGGTCCGGTTGCGGATACGGAAAAAACACTTTCATAGAATATAAGTAAGAGTGTTTCCTTATGTCCGGGTGCGGATACAATTTTCTATATATGTGGCGTCCGGTACGGTTTTTCGAAACGGACCATGTAGCGTTCGTTACGGAAACCCATGCGGAACCGTGTCCGTAGCGCACATAAGGAAACACAGTTTGGGTAGCCCGTACAGCAAAAGGCTAAATATAGGTAGGGAAATTCAAATTTCCACTCTTTCTTGGACACGTGTTCATGGAATCAGAAGAAGAAAAGATCGAAATCCGCTTGAAAACCGCATATAAACAATGATAGGCTACACAACTTGCCGTGTGCCATGTCTGCTCCCGGACCGGAGCCGTACTAAAGGAAATGCAGCTTTAACGTGTGCTTTCACACCTAGTCTGAGTAAAGTGGTTAAAATTTATCACAAGAACTATAATATAAAATATCTGCAACTATGGTCTGAAATAGACATGGGATCCGAGTCATGGATGAGAGGTAAAAATGCGCTCATTCCAGTGATGATACAGGGGCATTCGTAGTGAACTTAATTGTAGACAAACGAAATAAAAACATCTGATTTTACGAGTAAATTCGTATTCCTAAACAGGTCATTCGTCACGTGAGGACGTTTTTTTCTTCTTTGTTTAACTATGGGCATTCTGTTTAATGTAGGCTACAAGAAAAAATAAATAAAGGTGCCTATTATTCCTGCAGTTATGGGCTAGGCCTATAAACAAACCCGGTATTTTTCCCCTTTAGTTTGCTTTCTGATACAGTTTATTCGACAAAATGAACTTATATACCTAAAAGGCCCGTCGGAACGAAATTCCACATGGGAAGGGGTGGACGGGTGTCGATCAGCGTTGCCTAACCTAACCTAACGTAAAAATATTTTCAGATTATTGAGCAAGATGATTAATTGACTTTCCTTAGATGCATATTCAAATGTTGTATGTATAGAATATACCCTGACTTCTACGGACAATCAGGTAACGTCTTTCATATTCATTTCCACTTTAATTGTAATGAGGGTTTGGCGACGCGCGAAACGAATTCTCATTTATTCTGTTAATCGAATAGGTTTGAGATTTGTCAATGTCCTTTTTCCGGTACCGTGGCCACGTTTAAGTTTAAGAATAATATTGCCGGTTTTTTATATTATTTTTTATATTTTATGTATAAGCTTACGCAAACAATGTTAAAACTCGAGTTCAAAGTGGGTGGGGTTTTATGCTAATGAAGTGGAGTTATCGTTCTTTGACCGATTGTTGAGCTAAAAAATTATGCAAAGAAAGATATTCACATGTCTTTCTTTGCTTTCTCTTAAACTATTCCGTGTTTCGTCAAATTATTGTCGCATAAACCACTTTACAGAACTCAGTAATGTTATTTCATTGACATACTTATAAAATCAAACAAATAAAATTTAAAAAAAACAAGGATAAACTGTCATGGAGTCCGCCATATTGGATAACGGCATCGAGGCAATTCAACAATATATGGATCCCTCTAGTACGCTATTGCGATTATGGCATGTTATTATGTGTTTTTTGTTAAAATTTTCAGGAAATAATTTGCGTATGGACTAAAATATGGACAAATTACAACATTATAAGATTCTATTATTGATGTTCTAGCTATCTATAGACGTGTGAACCCCGTCTTTTGATAGAAATTGGTGAATTAGGACAAATCCGTGCAGATTTATGCATAGGGACTGGTCAGTCGCTCTTGGAGCTAGCAGCTTATGTGGAATCCCCGAAATATCGAGGATATACCCTTACTTCGCGTGTCCTTCCAGAAAATATTGATGTCGCGTAAGTTGTAGGCGACTCTTCGGAACACAGTGGCTGTGAAGAGACAGTTTATAACTGTATATATATTTTGCTAAAATTAAGGAACAAAATGGCTAACAATTCGAACAAAGACCCCGTCGTATGTGATGAAGAACGCCGTAGTTTTATAGAAGATTTACATCGATTTCATCAAAATAGAGGGTAAGTAATTAACCGTTTTTGTTTTAACCGATTAACAGTTCGCATATCTGTAATTCTGTCGGTATAGAAATGTTTTTTTAGCTTGAAATATTGTTCATTATTTTCAGAACCCAGTTTGATTTGATACCCAAACTTGGAGGCCGTGAAGTGGATTTACATCGTCTTTATCGCCGTGTAGTTGAGCTTGGTGGATGGCGAAAGGTACGTTTTTTGTCACAATGTTATCTTTTATTGATATTTATATAAATAATGATTGTTGCATATATTGTAGCCTATTATCTCCATGCTTTAAAAGAATACACTGTTGTCGTAAGAATCTTTAATGTGGTTTCATACGGTATGTATTACTGTGTGTGTCTACCGGGCTCCAGTCAAATTGATTGCGGGTGGCTTTTCAGTGACTGGGTTATACAGTGGAGTTTCTTTGAGCTGGAGTATTGTTTACGCGATCAGGTAGCTGCGACGAAGAGTTAACACGTGCACTAGCCTACTCGTATGTAAACACAATAGATATAAATTTGAGTTTTAGTTTAAATGTTGAATTTTGCATTTTTTGCTACAGCATTCCCCGGATTTTATAGCTATCGACGCCATATTTGTTATTGTGTAGAAATAAAGTGGTTTGTACATTGGTGAATTCTGATGATACGGAGCAGTAGGATTAGAACTTTTATGAATTTTTGGTAAATTATCATATAAAAAATTATATTTTCCTAGTGCCCATTGAAAAATTCAACTTGTTAAAAATGTTCAAATGAAGGTCAACTGGTGCATGTCAGATTCTACACTATCTAGCCTATTATAGATCAGTATAAATATATAATTTTATTTTATGTAAACATCAGAAAAATTTTAAATATTAAATTTAATTGTATTCATCAGTATTGTTAATAATTATTATAATTTACGACCTTAAGCTTTAAATTAATGATTATGAATAGATGACTGAATCAAAATTGTTATTGAGAAACAAGTAAATTATTTGAAGAAAGTTAAGTACCGTACTGACTCTAATCTAATAACAGACCAAATTCTGCTAATGGTACTGAGTAAAGATCTACTCTTTTTAATTAAGATTTTTATGGCATTTTATTATTATTTTAAAGGCTTTTAAGGCATCATTTTTCTTTCGATTTAAAACCATTCAGTCAAATTCAGTAGCAATATTATATTAATTAAAGCCCCTTTGCATTATTTGTCCACAGCTTAATCCATTCTAAAATGTACAGGTGTACTCAAAAGTGATTATTTGAGCATTTAATCAAGAAATCAAAATATCAATGCTCCATCATCTCCACAGTAGGACGTTAAACCACATTTCATTCATTCATTCCATCATCTCCAGACTTGATTCAATATAATTAAATAAGCCTTTCATTTGCGTTCAAGTGCTAGCCTATTTTTTTTTATTACAGTTATAGATGAAAACACCCTAAAAAAGAGAGCCAAATATTAGCCAATATTCGAACTTAAAAAAATGAATTAGAATTCAATATTGGTCCATTTCAATCGATATAAGCTTATAGTTCGTTACTGTATGTTACCGTAAAAATATGAGATCCTAATTATATCCATTATTTACGAAAAACATTTTAAAATCGGTACATTACAAATCATTGCGCACTCGGCAAGCCTCGGTCAATTCCGTTACCCTACATCTAGCCTCAGAGCTGTATGACGGTAACTGATATGTACCTATGTCTGTCCATACAATGCGATGAGACACTGGTTTACTTATTAGGAAAACTTGCCGCTTTTACAAAGAAGTTCTCACGATTGCTTCCTTCGAAGAGTGTGTAGAATTTTCAGTGCAAACTTGTCCTTGTCGAAAGAAAAAACGATAAACTTGAAAGAAAAGTAGCTTCAGACTTTGAAATCTTGGTAAATGCACCGTCACAGGCAACACAGTCTTCGTCACACAGCCGAGGCTAAGGCTAGACGGTACTGGAATCTGCTGAGGTTTTCCGAATGGACATTGTGTACCGGTACTCTACGGACATAAAGGGAAGCTTCTGTCGACCTTGCATCAGAAAGCAACTGCCGTTTAGCAACTGCAAGCACATTGGTAGCATCATCATATAAATCCTGTTCTATACCCGTCCCAATAACATCTGTATTTAGGAGCTACAGTGGCTAAGTTATTATAAGATGCTGGTTTGCTAGCCTGGAGGTCACATTATCGATCCCAGTGTTCGATCAGGATTTTCTGAAATGGTTTGCCCATGACAAGTGTTGCAGCTGTCTAGTTCTTCGGAGAGGGGTTGGATGGCTGAATGGTTAGCATGTGCATGCTGTTTCATAAAGCCTTTCATTGAGTCAACTGGCTGGGTTTCGAATCCCCGGTTGAAGGTGACATGGAGGAGGGTCACCTGTCCAGCCTTGTGGGTTTTCTTCCGGTCCTCCGGTTTCCTCCCACTGTTAAAGACCCCTACACGCAAGCGAATTATTGAAATAAATTAAACAATGTTAGTCCCAAAATGACCTAGTTTGTGTCGAGTGGATGTTAAATCCCATTTCTCTCTCTCTCCCTTTGGATAGGCCCTGTGTGCACATTGATCTTTCGCCAGTTGGATTCGAAACAAGAAGAGTAGGCGGTAGCGAGGCTGTCAACAGTCCTGGCAAAATTGCCTTCATAGCACACTGTCACTGTATAGCTTAAGCCTGTCTTCATTAGAGGTCTTGTATGACCGAATTGTTAGCATGTGTGTGCTGTATCATAAGGTCTGTCAGTCTGTCACTGGGTCAACTGGCGTGGTTTTGATTCCTTGGTTGTACGCGACAAGGAGATGGGTTTTCTCCAGGTCCTACTAAAGACCCCTACGTGTAAGCAAATTATTGAAATAAAATTGAACCATGTGTTAGTCCTGAAATGACCTACAGGAGTACATGTATGATGCATGGGAATGAATTTTATTTTGTTGGACTGATATAGAAATTCACTTTTCATATAACTTGATAATCATATCTGGTATAAATATTATATATTATTGCACTTAAGTTAAGACCTTATATCTACTTATAATACATCAACTAGAAAATACATAAATTATAGTAGTACTGTAGTTACCGTAGTACCGTAGCAATAAATTGGCAATATTTAATTAAAATAGCTCAACACATCTACATGTAATAATCTGCATGAAGAATGATGCCGTAATAAATTTCAACCATATTTAGTTCTGACATGCAAAGTATAAGAATACATTACAAAGGCATTTGTGACCAACTTAAAGTAGCTAAGTCTGTAACTAAATACCATCCAAAATCTTCGATATTTAAAACACAATTTATTTTGCGATTTAAATCAGCATTGGTGTTGTGATCTAATACCTGGAAAAGATGGGCTTCTGATATCCAATATTAAATAAAAATTTTACCATTGATACACGAATTGTGTACGATACCATAATGCGTTTCAGCACCATTTGTAATAAGAATAAGATGCTTGAAGAATGGGTCTAGATATGTTCCATAAGTCATATCAAAGGGTGATGTATAGAAGACCAAATGGGACAATATTCATGATTCGTGTTTCTACATTCCAGTTTGAACATTTTAGACACGAACGCAACTAATGATTCTCGTTTCTACATCCTGATGTCAACACTTCATGCACAAAATCAACATTTTAAACAAAAAATTGACTTTATGTTTCATTTTCGCCGTTTTATCGGTAACTTTTATACATCATTAAATATTAAAATTATAACATAATTTCTTAATTTTACACGACAAAGAAATCAATTCAATGGTTTCTGAAAGTGTCTAATAAAAAAAATCTGAAATTTGAACTCTTGTGAAAATATCTTCTACGTTTCAAAAAGTCTTGAAGTTAAAATCTTGAAATGAAAATGTCCAGAAAAATAATGAATTATCAATATTATTACACCAGAGGGCGCTAACCGAAAACAATTTGGCGACCAATTCGGCTAGCGACCTATTCGACAGATCCAGCTGGTAGGTAAACTGTTCGTTGGCAACCTATTCAGAATAAATTCAACAGTCGACCAAACTCATCTTTTTTATCAATCAATCAAATTCAACGTTACGTCTATCAAATGAAAGTAGAATATATTATTATTTATCCATTCCTTTAGCTCAGAATAGCGATGTAATTCTGAACATATTCCGAACGGTATTTAAATAAGCTTTCCCAAATATTATTAGTAAAAGTTGGCACAGTCATATTAAAGGGGTGCATTCTCATCCCATACATGGCCAATTTTGAAAATAAAAAGATCTAAAGGCAAAGACTGTTAATGTTAATGTCAATATGCCGTGTCAAAATTCGGACCATCGTACACAATTCTGACGATCCAACTAAATATATTCGAAAAGGTAATTGAATAAGCTTTCCAAATATTATTAGTAAACGTTGGCACAATCATATTAAAGGGGTGCGCCCTCAACCTGGGCATAGCCAATTTTTCAATATTGTAAATGTAAAGATAGGCCTGTGTTTTTTTTTTTCGAAGTCCAAATTAGGATTATCCTGATGCCTACAAAATTCTGGCTATGTATATTCTGAAAGGTACATGTAATTGAATAAGCTTTCTACTTAATATTAGTAAAAGTTGGCACAATCATGTTAAAGGGATGCACTCTCATCCTAAACGTCGCAAATTTTTCACAGCACTTTAATAAATCTTGTTTAATCACCTTTCGGGATATATATAGCTGGATGCTCAGAATTTTGTACCGGCCTATATTTACGTTTAGAATATTGAAAAATTGGCTATGTTTGATTGTGTCCACTCTTACTAATAATATTTTGAAACCTTATTCAATTACCTTTCAGAATATATATAGCTGGTTGCTCAGAATTTTGTACGATAATCCGAATTTTGACTTCGAATAAATACCGGCCTATCTTTACATTTAGAATATTGAAAAAATAGCTATATTCAGGTTGAGAGCGCGCCCCTTTAATATTATTTTGTCAACTTTTACTAATAATATTTAGAAAGCTTGTCTAATTACCTTTCATAATGTATATAGCAGGATGCTCAGAATTTTGTACGATGATCCGAATTTTGACTCGGAATATCACTGTTCTTTCACTTTCAAATTGAAAGCGCGCCCCTTTAATAAGATTGTGCCAACTTCTACTTATAATATTTGGAAAGCTTGTTCTACTAATAATATTTGGAAAGCTCGTTCAATTACCCTTTAGAATATATTTAGTTGGATCATTAGAATTTTGTACGATGGTCCGAATTTTGACAGGGCATATTAACATTAACAGACTTCCCTTTAATTCTTTTTATTTTCAAAATTGGCCATGTTTAGGATGAGAGTGCACCCCTTTAATATGACTGTGCCAACTTTTACTAATAATATTTGGAAAAAGCTTATTTAAATACCGTTCGGAATATATTTAGTTGGATGTCCAGAATTTTGTAAGATAATGCGAAATTACATCGCTATTCTGAGCTAAAGGAATGGATAAATAATAATATATTCTACTTTCATTTGATAGACGTAATGAATTTGATTGATTGATAAAAAAAGATGAGTTTGGTCGACCGTTGAATTTATTCTGAATAGGTTGCCAACGAACAGGTTACCTACCAGCTGGATCTGTCCAATAGGTCGCTAGCCGAATGGGTCGCCAAATTGTTTTCGGTTAGCGCCCTCTGGTGTAATAATGTTGATAATTCATTATTTTTCTGGACATTTTCATTTCAAGATTTTAACTTCAAGACTTTTTGAAACGTAGAAGATATTTTCACAAGAATTCAAATTTCAGATTTTTTTTATTAGACACTTTCAGAAACCATTGAATTGATTTCTTTGTCGTGAAAAATTAAGAAATTATGTTATAATTTTAATATTTAATGATGTATAAAAGTTACCGATAAAACGGCGAAAATGAAACATAAAGTCAATTTTTTGTATAAAAGTTACCGATAAAACGGCGAAAATGAAACATAAAGTCAATTTTTTGTTTAAAATGTTGATTTTGTGAATGAAGTGTTGACATAAGAATGTAGAAACGAGAATCATTAGTTTAGAATGTTGCGTTCGTGTCTAAAATGTTCAAACTGGAATGTAGAAACGAGAATCATAAGTTTAGAATGTTGCGTTCGTGTCTAAAATGTTCAAACTGGAATGTAGAAACACGAATCATGAATATTGTCCCATTTGGTCTTCCATAGTGATGATGCCATATTCTTATTTGGAGAGCATGCACAATTAAATACTATCGGTGTTGACTGGAATAACCAGACGCTAGAAACTGACTTTCGGTATTTCGCTGAACATAACTGATGATAATTCACAGTAAAGCGTAAACGATTGATTGTAAAACAGTTTATATAAATTCATATAACATTATTAAATGTGTTGCGACCCATTTGTGCCAATTTCTAGGTCCAAAATATTAGCGATTTAGCTCCTTTAAGATGTCCATGTTTGTGAAAGAGAGTTGAATGTTTGAGAATAGTATGTTCACTGGCAGTAAAAGTACAATTGTGCTAGGCCTACATGTACATATGAACAATATGCTGTATTAGTACCAAAACAGCAATATGAATAGTTGATTTCAGCAACAGGAATGACCAGGAGAGCATTGATTTTCTTTCTCCCTTTTCTAATGATTACATACCACTGTGCTGATGTAGACTGTGTATTTTATTCCATTCATAAAATCAAGGAAATCCCAGTAGTTTATAAATAGAACAGACTACTATAACTAATACAAGCATCTGAATGATTGTAGACTGTGGCTAGTGGACCTTATGCTACAGTATTGAAGTACAGTGTAATCTATATGTTGTTCAACTTCAAGTCAGTATTTGTATGTGTAGCAGTAGTATGGTTCCAAACTGATAAGCAGTGAATATTCGCTAGGCCTCTACAACCTACTAAAAGTGATGACATCGGTGCGAGTTAAATAAGCTCAATTTTTTTCCTTCAGTAAATTAAATTCTAAAACATTTTTTTGAAGTATTCGAGAAATAAATAAAGGTGTTCGATATATCTGGATAAAAGTATTCCCTATTTAGTGTAAAATTTATGGGTACATAAAATAGTATGCAACTGAGTAAAAAAAAAGCACCATTCTACCTGAACAAATTTATGTTACTTATTATTACTACATTATGTTTCACAAATACACCCTCTATCGACACCAATGATAGATGCTGTGTGATGTGATGTCACGGATAGAATGTGTCATGAACTTAGGTCAGTCATCTTACAGTCTTACACGGAGTAAGAAGAAGGCATTTGCATACCTTTTTGAAACAGATTGGTGTAGTACATGTACTTTCACTGACTTTGGTGTTTTATTTAGATTGTAATAGAAAATTAAATTATTGAGGATTGGGATGGCCTAGTAGTGGTCTAGAAGTGTCACTTCGAGCTCTAGCTGGCCATTCGTGGATTCGATCCCTGGTGTGAGTGTATAAGTAGCTTGAAAATAAGGTCTCGTTCTAATCCTCATGGGTTTACTCCAGTTTCCTCCCAGAGGAAAGACTCATGTGCTAAGATATTAAAAATAATACAACTTGTCTACAGTCTGCGGTGTATCATCCTTGGTAGAATATGACGTGAAACACCACAAACAACAACAACATTTGAGACTTATTTTTGACAACATTACTAAGTAGTGTATATCTAAGTATTGGAGATAATATTTGATTTTTCTGGACATAATAGGACTTTTTTTGTCCCCCACCTTTCGAAGAATGCAGGGCACTATTATAATAAATGGGTTCACACTTTTTGGGACATAACTCTTTCTTCTTGAGCTAGAATGTTCAAACTTGATGTAGGTGTTTATCAGGTTTTAATGTCTTGATCGAGTTCGAAGATGAGCATTTTCTGCTTAGTGTAATCAGAGATAAAAGCCATGTGATTGGTTGGGCTTTGGGACATGATAACTTTAGTTCTAATTAAGTGAGAGTGATGAAACTTTGTGTATAGTTTCATTACATCAATACCTTGAATAAGTTGGTTAATTAGTATTTTCTGCTCAGGGTAAACAGAGCGATAAGTAATTTATTGCTAGAATGTTCAATGATGAACATTTTCTGCTTAGGGTAAGCAGAGATAAGCAATCTTGTTTGGCTGGTGCTTTTGGGCACAATAACTTTGGTTATACAATAACATGTACCTTGACTAAGTTTGATGGTGAGGGTTTTCTGCTTAGGCTATTGGAGCGATAAGCAATTTGAGCGGTCAAGAATTTGGAATATAACAACTCTGCTTTTAATTGAGGTAGAATGTTTCAACTTGATGTAGGTGTTCATTAGGTGAATGTCTTGACTGAGTTCAATGATTAACATTTCGAGCTGAAGCTAAGCAAAGATAAGCAATTTCATTGGTTGATGCTTTAGGATAAGATAATCTTGATTCTACATTGTATCTAATAGAGAGTGATGAAACCTAGTGTTAGTGTATGGTTTTATTGCTCGATACTGTTAATATAAATAAATCTGCGATTAATTATATATGTCATCTATTTATTTTTGGATTAAGGCGGGGGACATCAGCCTCACTGTTGGCTTGTATTAACTAATTCTACTTTTTGTAAGTACAGTAGTAATATATTATGTGTATGAATCTTATTACAGACAGGTTTATCCAGCCACAAGATGATTGCTATCCAAGCAGACTCCAACTAATTTTATCAATTGAGATATCTGGGATTTCTCTTTCAATTTTATTTTTATTTTATTAAAGGTTTGCAATGAATTACAGTGGGAAGATCTGCAAACTGAATTCCAAATTCCTGCCTCCTGTTCAAATGGAGAACAAGCACTGAAATATATTTATGTTAGGTAAGTGAAGAATACAGCAGACTAGAAAATGTTCAGTAAGCCTGATAGCGTGCATGTAAAAGAACTCTGGACATAAGGAGTAGACCATAGTGTCCCTGTTTGGTCCAAATTCCCCCTACAGCAAAATGCATGATGGCGTATGTGTATGCACAATTTCATTGTCCATTTTGATACTGAACAGTAAGACTTTAAACTACATTTGATTTCTTTTCTCTTCATTACAATTGCCACTCTCTTACAGTATTGTTTATAGTTTTTACCATGTATATCTATTTTAAGTCAGAAAATTACATATTTATACATGCTTTGTTTCAAATTAAGTCTTTGTTAGGAATTAAGCCTAAAATCTTATCTGGACTAAAGGTTTACAGATATACTACATGTAGTAGAAATACTGTTTTGAAAGAACTTATTAGCCTGATTCAGTTTGTTGAATCAATTATTGTTTAAATTATTGTTTTCCATCCCATCCAAATGACTGGGCACTGTCCTTTCCATCCCCCTCCTGCCTGTACCACTGACAAAAAGACTATATAGAGAGACTGAGTTTGTAGTGATGATGATAACTAACTTTGACGACATAAAGTGAATAGTGCATGTAACTGCGTAATTTATAAATTTTCAATTATTGTTTTGCTTCAATAAATAATTGTTTTTTGCCATATTATATTTTCATATTACATATGAAAGCTTATTGTTTCAGTTAAAGGCCAAATTTATTGTATTTGACGATGTCACAATTTCAAATTTGCCTTTGATGCATTTTTCGTTCGACAAAGTTCCTTACGAGTGAAAAATCACGATTAACTTTTGAGAGCTTTTGACCGATTTTAATGATTTTTTTTATCTTGTTCAGGTTCTTTATGTGACTCATGAGTCATGACATGTGATAGGAAATGATTGTGAATATAATATAATAGATTTAATATCTGCTTAGCAGATCTACTATCTTTATTTGTGGTTTTAATTCCTTGGTTGTATGTTACAAGTCGCCTGTCCAACCTCGTGGGTTTTCTACTGATACTCCAGTTTCCTCCTACTGCTAAAGACCCCTACCCACAAATGAATTATTGAAATAAAATTGAACCATAGGTTAGTCCTGAAATGACCTAGTTTGTGTCGAGTGGATGTTAAGCCCCCTTTCTCTCTACAATTTATACACAATTATACTATAGATACAGTTTCTTTTCAGTTTAAATATGCTTGTAATTAATCATATCTGAACTTGAGGTTTACAGCTACATGTATTAATATTTATGTAGGGTCCATTTTTAAAAGGGCACATACGTCATGTATGTGGGTTGTGAGTTTATATTTTAATGGAAAAAATCACATGGTTTCAATGCGATTACAATGCTAATCAGATTCTAGTCTCCATATTGTTTAACCAATGTTTAACATATCCCCAGATTCATCAGACTCCATCCACCCAGCCCATAATTTCTTGGTAAACACCCGTCCACCAACCCTCACAGGTCCCTAGGACTTCATGACCATGAGCAATATAAATATTGTAATTGTGTGCTTGTACATGTTCTTGAACGTCATACAGCATCAGCAGTCACCACTTGCCTGAAATACTGTTATGAATTGCAGACATTTGACAGAAAGGGAGATACCTCTTTTTTTAAACCGTTAATGGATTTCCAAAATTCCTTGTTACATTCAGCCTCCTTCATTTATGTTTTGGGTACTGTATTTTTGTTTTAATTCAAAATCTGCCAACTTTAGAAGTTTTAATATAATAGGATAAGGATAACAATTTACTCAACAATTGTCATCAGACCCAATTTCATTGCAAACAATTTTTTTTTTTTGAACTTGTTGATTTGTGTACCTTGTGTTAAAAGCTTTCCAAAAATGAATAGTTTGTTTTTCTACGAGGACATTTTTAAGTGACTGTAACTTTATATACAGTACATTACAAGCTTATTTTAGGAGGTACATGTAGAATGTTGAAATTTTCGGTCCAGTTTCAGTGATTTTAAAGAGGACAGGTCACAGAAAAATGTCACTAGCTTTCAAGTGCATATTTATTGGGATTGAACTTCTGTTGGAATGGAAAACTGAGGTCCACCCGGCACCCATTTACACCTATTGATACATGTAGTGTAGGTTGGAACTCTGGTGTCGCATTGCACATGTAACCATAAAAAGAGAAATTACCAGGGGTTTGTCTCAAAATGATTGAAGTATCATGTTAACGTCAGCGAGACATCAAACATACACAGCATTATGCAAGCGCTAAATCAGCATATTGTAAGCCTTTAGTTAGGCTTCAGGTGTTTTAGAAATTATAATTAGACCTTTATTTACATGACAAGCTTGAAATCAACTCTGTAGACCCTTGGATGGCTTTGATATGGCCTACAGCTCAGATTTAAACAGTCGTACATTTAAAATTAAATCAGTAAATGGGTGACCAAGCTAACGTTTACAGTTGACGTCGCTACCGTAACGTAAACTGGTGATGAAAGGCCTTTCAAGCGAGAGTACTATTGCTATTGAGAACGTTACTTGATAATCAAGAATATGTGGGTTGAATTATTGTCTGTCAATCAAACGATTGACAATTCTTGTACACAGCGTAGACACAGTTTATGCATATTTCTAGACCAAACTTCCAACACTGATAACTCCTTCAGAATAAAGTAATTTAACTGAATTATTATAGCAAGAATGGCCAACTCTTTATTTTAATTAAGTCTTAACTAATGTATCTTTAAACCTCACTGTATTTCATTATTGATTTTTAAGTGCATAATGTAAGCTGAAGATATATTATACTTGTACATTGTTGTATTATTATTGATATTTCCTTCTATGAAACTTATTAGTTTTATTTATTTGTAAACTGATGAAATAAGTTACATGTACCATTTCTTTTCACTAATGATATTTTTTTTGGTTTTGGCTTTCTAGGTTTTTATATCTATATGAAAAATTAAATTTTCTTGGTGAAGATCCAGACCAAAAAGATCCGGATGCAGATGCTAATCCTGCAAGAAAAAAAGCTACTGGTCCATTTTATGGTGTACCCTTAAAATACAATTATTCACAACATCAAATTCCAGGTAAATATCAATCATTTTTTTATGATCAGTAGTGGAATACTGCGTTTAATCAGTGAAATAAAAGTGTTATTCCACTGGCTAGCAGTAGTCCCATGTTGTTTTTACCTAAAATGATTGTAAAATCATAAAATAAATAGAACATTTGCAGTTTTGTCGTGAATAACATATTTTATTCATCTCTAAGCAAGAAAAACGTTTATATTTTCACTCATGCTACGCATTTGTGAAAATATAAGTTTTCGTTCTTCTCGATGAAATAAAATATGTTATTCATTCTAGATCTAAATCGACAAATATCCTCTATTGATTATAATTATAATCTAGGTCACTGATGCTTGTTAGTTATGAATAGTCTAGTGTCGTATAATGAAGGCTAACATGTACATTACGGTGTAATATTTTGCCCTACCGATTTAAGATTTGTTTGTAATCTGAATACATTTGGCCTACTTTCTGATGATATTTATTTTCTTCATTTATTTTAAATCTAATACGATATGTTGAATGATATTTAATTTCATGATGAAAAATTTCAATCGTGTGAACCACAAATTCTTGATTGAAATTGTGATACTGATGAAACCAAGCTTGTACAATTTTTAAAAATAAAATGACAACTACCGGTAATCAAATTTATTTATTTTTATTTTTCAGACTTATTACGTAAAAATAATGGCTTCTCACTGGATGTTATCAATTTAAATGATTATGACAAATTAGAGAAGGCTTTATTGTCTGGTTTACCAAATGAAGTAGATTTTGCTATTAATGTGTGTACACTGCTGTCTAATGAAGGTCGCCATGTTTTACGTCTGGATAAATCAAAACAACTTTTACATTTGTTATTGGCTCATATAGGGGTGTTTAATAGTGGTAAGAAATATTTTTAGTTTAGTGCCTCTGTGACTCGTCCGAGTCGTAATTTGTTTTTTTGTGGAAAATAATAAAATATTACATTTTCGCCAGCTTAATTTACACTGAATATATTGTAACATTTAATTAAGAAAACAAAACCAAAATATCAATGATAAATAATCTTCAGATTAATCAAATGGAAAAATTTGTCCCATGATTTTGTTGTATAACAATTAGTTAACTTTACTATAATTAAGACTAAGTACGAGTTGTATCTCGTAATGATTATTTAACTCATAATTACAACATATTTTTAAAGATACAATAATATTGATAACTTAGTTACAGAGGGTACCCGGAAGCTTGATTAACACTACTTATTTCTTTGTCGCAGAACAAAAAAGCTGACGATATGTATATTGAAATTAATGTGACTATTGATAGGTTGCAATAATAATAATAATAATTTAATTTTATATAGTGCATTACACATAGTTTCAATGCACTGTACAAGGCATTACATATAAAATAGGTACCTTTAAAAAGAACCAAAATATATAAGAGCAATTAATACAATCAATACAAACAGGAGTACATACACACATATTCACATACAGACATATTTACATATTCATATACCTGCACATAAATACAACATGTTCACGAGTAGCATTGTTTGAACAAATATGTTTTTAAACAGCGTTTAAATGGAGCCATTTCTGCGATTTTACGTAGGTGTATTGGGAGAGAGTTCCAGAGTTCAGGAGCAGAGTGTTTAAAAGCTCGCGAGCCATAAAATTTTGGCATTCCAGAGCCCACAGTTAAGATTCACTTTAGTTGATTGAGTTGACACAGTTAATTTTAACCAGGTTACCAGATGATATAGATTTGGTGTATATAGAATAGGGTAAACACTGAAAATTGTTCCATGTAGTTGAGATATCATATTCAGTTTTTTTGGCGAGTTAGTTCTGGTAAATTGTCACTATCTGTTGATGTTTTTAATACAAATCATGTTCTTATTAATATCATTCATGAACGCTCTAAAGGCTGAAGTAAATTCCGATTGACTTTAAATTTGTACACTGTGTCTAAGGTCGTGAGACGAAGCAGCCCAATGATTTCAATGATTTCCGAAAAATTACTAGTACTACCAGAGTTATGACCCTTGATCACTTTGGAAAATCTTGTGGATGCCTAAGAGACCAAAGTTATCATCAGAGTTTAATCTCTTGAGACGAATGATATTGATTTTCAATAAATTTTGATAACTTGAACAGCTAAATACATGATTTTAAATGTTCTGTATATTAAACGTTAGCATGTGGCAGAACTTAAAGCGAAACAATTTCTAATGATTTTCGGATAAGTACTTTATGTGTTCTTTGTTACTCTTAATCATATTTTAGTGTATTATGAATGTTTCATTACCAACAAGGGTGGTTGGGATTGCCTAGTGGTCTAGAGTGCAGCGCTTCGACCTCTAGCTGTCTGGTCACCTCTGGCTTGCAGCTGTGGTTTCGAGCCCTAGTGTGAGCGTATGTGATATGGAGATAGGGGCGCATTCTCAGCCTCGTGGGTTTCCTCCGGGCAATCCGGTTTTACTCCCACTGCTAAAGACCCCTACACGCAAGCGAATTATTGAAATAAATATTGAAAACCATATATAATATATGTTAGTCCCAAAATGACCTAGTGTGTGTGTCGAGTTGACGTTAAACCCCATTCCTCTTTCTCTTATTAACAACAATTGAAAAACCATACATATTATAAATGTTTCATTGTTGTATTGTGATAACTGACATCTTTATTTATAGGAAATGAATCTTTATATGATTTATATAGACATGGATGGATACCATATTCTCAAAGGGATTTTTTGAGGGTAAGCTTTAATTTACTATTTTTATTAAGAGTACACCCTATACATTAATCATAATGGCATGTAGTCATAATGGCCCAAGACGGTAACAGCCAAAAAAAGGTTTGGTCAAAACGTCCCTGCTTTGGCCATAACGACCAAAACATTTGTGGTTATAGGCCAAAATATTTGGTCATAAATTTACATGTAACATAAATGCCCAAACTGATCCCGCACTGAATATTCGCTTGACTGCCACAATCACTGATAAGCATGACATCAACAAGGCTTAATGAGTACGGCATATTAACTTTTTTACTCCGACAAATTAAATTCTCAAACATTTTTTTGAGGTAAAAGAAAAGTAAATAAAGACGTTTGAAGTATTTGTAGTTAAAAAATATTTCCTATTTAAACATGCATTATGCAAGAGCTAAATCTGCCTAGTGCAGGTCTTTATTTGGGCATGAAATGTTTTCTAAAGTATTAATTAGACATTAATTAACTGATCCAGGCCTTAATCAACTTTGGATGGCATCAGATTGCTCCGATACTAAACAGATTTAAACGTTTCAGCGGTTAATCAAATATGGCGCACCTTAACGCTTCGAGCCGTAGCTTTGATCAACCAGGTCCGTGGTTGAAATTATTGCACAGGTCGGTCAAATCTTTAAATGCCTATATCTTCACTTGCAATAGTGTAATTTGAATGAAATTTTCAAATTATTCATTTTACATCATCTACTTTCGAACTAGTATAGCAAGAATGGCTAGTTCTTATCTATATCTTGAATAATGTAACTTTAATGTAAATGGGTATTAAAATGAGTAAAATGCATCATTTTGCCCAAAGCAGTTAGGTGTTATGTAAACATTGCACGTGCCATTGAGCCAATAACTAACGCCGCGTGGAGTCAATGCACTTGTTGTGGACAGTCATCCGTTGATAATACGTATGTAATTCTCTGTGAAACAGATTGATAAATGCCCTGTTGACCTTTTATAAACAGGTCATACAAATACTGTTAATTATACCATACTGATTGTGATACAGAGAAACTTAGTCAAATCTATGTCAGGTTAACAATGAAATGAATTTGGTGTGATTTTAACTGTTTTATTATTAGTTATTGTTACAAAGAATTCATCCTTCTATCTGTCTTTCTACCTGCCTGACCTTCACATTTTTGGGGACACAATAACTTCAGTTCTGAGCTAGAATGTTCCAACTTGGTGTAGATGTTTATTAGGATATACATCAAGCACACTGCTGGACTACTGAACAGAACTGTCTATTGCTTGTAAACACACGGGCATAGGCATGATATACACACATATAAAGAAGTATCTCTAATATACCGAAAGTATCAATAGTAGAAATAGCTAACAGATTTGTCTAATCAATGATGAATGAATACTTAATCCCTGGCTCATACACAGTACTACATCTGTATTAAGTCTAAAGTTGAAAAAAAGAATAAAGTAGAATTATTTATATATCCTTTAAAGGGGTTTTAATCAAATAGGTGTTGTGATGAATTTCATCAAATGTTTTTATTTCTGTTTGTTTTAGTTTTGGTATGAAAGTGTGCAAGATGAATCCATTAAAGAATTAATTACCATGAATGATGTCATATACACTCGAAGTAAGTTCTCTCTTAGAATAGAAGAAGGCCATATAATTTACAATTGGTATCCATTTACTTAGAAATAAGATAAGTCATTTTAACATGAAGTTTAGTAGTTTGATTCAAGTTGACTGTATTTTTTTTTTTGTTAATAGAAAAAGATGTAGGAAATGAAGTGTTACATCTGGGAAATGACATAGGTGTTCATAGCGTAGAAGGTCAACGTGTTACACAGGTATTTCTTTTTTACATTTTTCTTTTTTTAAGAGAGATTTCTCTTATATAAAACTGGATTTGTTTGGATTTTTCGTTCACAATTTATCATACCCCAGTAAGGATTGTACCATTTGCACAGTGGTGGAATTTATCTTCAGTAGAAATATGTCTTTGATTGATTTTATATTACTGACTATTTAGTATTGACAAGATGCCATTACTATTGAAGGTCAATGCTATGAAAAACATTAATCAATCCGATGACTATGAGTACATTATCATGAGATTATTACTACTATTATCACAGACCTGATCTAATCAATTTCTATTTTTTAGCTGGCCGTACTTTTAAGAAATTTATCATTCGAAGATATTAACCAGAAATTGATGGCATCAAATGCTGTTGTTTTCAAGTGAGTAAAAGCTCCTGTGTATAACCAATTCATGGTGAATATGAAATATTTCAAAACTGTCATGGGCTTGTATGAAAAAGATAGCAGATTTATTATTTTACTTTATTTGTCTGAGACACAAAAAGACAGTGGTTTGATTAGAATTAAGAGAAACCAAACTCATTGAAAATGACCATAAATTAATTTATAATTGATTAATTTGAATTTAAATAATTTTTGGACATAATTGTTTTTAATTGTATATTTTGATTGTGTATTTAACCATTCTCCTGGCATGTTGTGGCGTATTTAATATTATTTAATGTTTTTTATTCAGATTTTTAATGCTTTGTGTACATAGTACTTATGGTACATTAAAACAGCTTGCTTTAGACACACTAGGAAATTTAGCAGCACAGGTAAGATTATCAAGTATTAAATACAGTCAGTTAACCCATCTTCAGGAAAATAAATTAGAATTAGCTTTTAAAGATTCTTGGGGCTCAAAGGGAGAGATAGAGAAAAAAAATTATTGACCACTAGGGCAAACTAGGCTATTTTGGGACTAAAATTATATGGTGTAATTCTATTTCAAGACAATGCTTACGCATAGGGGTCTTTAGCAGTTGGAGGAAACAGGAGAATCTTGAGAAAACCTATGAGGTTAGGCCGTCCATGTCACGTTCAGGTGTGAGATTGAAACCATGGTTATTGACTCACAGACGGCACATATGTTTCACCATTTGAACAGCTCTAGAGCTGGAAGGTATTAACCTCTGTAGACCATTCCCCACCAATTTGTCAATGATATCACCCTTGTTGGAAGTGAATATTAAACTCTAGAAATGAACAAATTCCCAACCAGCAACAAAATATATATTTGTCAATTTCTAATCTTAACATTAGAATATATATACAGTGTATGCCCCATTTCCGAAAGATTAAATCGACTAACATAAACCTATATCAACTCAGAGTCAGAGAAAATATCAAACTAGTCTCATTTGTGCATTGAGTTGCCTGTCTAAGATATTTCTCCAGAATTCTCCCACTTTAAATTCACATATCATATATGTTTTTAAATTCTATATGTAATGTATTTAATTTCAGATGGTGTTTGATTCAATAGGAAACCATAGAACAAAACTTATTCTTGACTTTATTACCAAATCTTTTTGTTCAGATGATAAATTTACAGTAGTTAGAGGTAAATATTGTTGAGTAGTTTTCTATATAAAAAAAAAAATCCAGCAATTTATTGAACTTGAAGCTCATATGATTTAAATATAGCATTATGAGATAGCTTTTCTTTCCTAAAGAGAATAAAATAACTGTAATATGATATGATTGATACTAGACTACTACTAAGTTTGTTACTGTGTTATGTTTATTTTTCAGCTTTAGAAATATTAGGTAAATTATGTCAAGTCGAAAAGAATGAAAGTTGTTTAACAGAGACATTATTATGTAAGAACTATGAAGATGTGTTCAGTTTACTAACAGTACATGATATACAACTTATTGTACATACATTAGAAGCTTTATATCAACTATCCGAACTCGGACAAACAACAACCACTAAAATAGCACAAGTTAGAAATGCAGTTGGTAAGTTCACATATTTGATTAATTACAAGCATATTTTATCAAGCAGGTTTTTTTTATGCTTTTCCTCAACGGCATGGGGTGGCCATCCTGGATTATGGGAAATGGGCGTGGTCCAGGTTCCGAAATGCAAATTTTGTAAAAACTTGTGTGATAATGATAAAGTCCTAAAAATTTCAGAGCATTTAGCTTTTATAGTTAACAGTGCAATTTAAAAAACAAATATTTTCTCATTGAATTGGAGCCACATAAAGGTTAAATAAGACGAAGATAGAAAGAGTAGAGGATATGACACAATGTTCCTGTTTCAGAATCTCTACTTTTGGTTTGTCATTTGTTACATCTTCACTCAATATTACTGAACTACAAAGAGGTGAAATTTGACAGTTTCAGTAATTGTGGCAATTTGTTTGAGTTTTAACGTTTGATATTTTCAGATGTTTTAATTGACCTCATAACAGTAGATGTCCAATCCTTTGGTGCTAATTCATTGATTGGTATTAAAGTTGTGGAATATGTTCCTCCACCTTCTGATCGTAAAGGGGAAAAAGGAGAAGTAGCAGAAGCCACGTCTGTGACAGTTTCAGCTACAGCAG
The DNA here is from genome assembly GCA_917208275.1 of Patella pellucida. Taxonomy (NCBI): domain Eukaryota; kingdom Metazoa; phylum Mollusca; class Gastropoda; family Patellidae; genus Patella; species Patella pellucida. The sequence goes on along the minus strand of OU795036.1, from coordinate 23,465,994 downwards.
ATCCTTCCAATCAGACTCCGCCATCTACACCAGCTAAATCAGCTACACCAGCCAAATCTTCAATTCGTAAAGGTCCCCTAATACAGGTTCATGACATGGAAGCAACAACAATGAATTGGTATGATCATATCTAAAACATTTTATTCATACAAATCATCTTTATCTTTTAGTGATATTTACTACTCATATTGCAGACACGTCAGAATTAAGATTTTGTGATAAGAACATAAAAATTACTTTTCTTACTTGCTAAATCTTGTTACTAGAACTAAACAAAATGGGTTTTTTCACATAACATTTCATGTAGTGTATATTGACATCACCCATGTCCATCTGTCTACAGATTGGAATTTTTATACGCCTACATTTTCATGTGGACTTACTGTATGTCGACCGAAAGTCATCTAGGGATCATAATTTTTATCCAATTTTCAAAATGTTGTTGTATCCCAATGATCATGGATGAGCTTGTTGATCCTCATGAGGTCTCAATTTTTATCTGATCATCATAATGGACCAATGCTAAACATTTTTTTTATGATACAGGTTACGAGCAACGTATGAGCCTCGACGCAGTGGAAGAACCTTCCAAATAGACTTGTTTACAGACTACCTACAATTTTGTCATAAATTTTCCCTTGCAAATGCTCTTCAATCAACAGAGTTCTCACAGTTAGTTCGGTAAGTTGAGATTATCTACTGTAACATGCACATCAAGAATTCTGTCACAATCATCCAGTTTCCTATCAACCATAGTCTGTTGGACAAAAACATGGTGCATCATACTCTAATTACAGATATTTCGCGGCAAATCTATCAGTTTCCCAACAGACGACATTAACGAAAAGTTATATTTGAGTACGAAATGTCGAAGAGCATTAGAACACAGTTTATTTTATTGTACGTAATTGAATAATGAGTTATTTTATTTTAGGGTTGCTTTTCCACAAACAGAAATTAAGACAATGACAATGCCAAATGGAGATAAAGATATATGTTTTTTAGGATTTAGTAAACGTGCAAATCCTAAACCGTTCCATTTAAATAATCCAGGTAAGACATGATATTAAAAACGACAAACATCTTCTAAATACTGACAATTAAAACTACCAGATATAATGGTCTTGTAAATGAAATAAAATTTAGACCTCTTTGTCCAACAAAGAATTATAGACCTTTATTACGGTTTCAAGAGTGAATTGCTCAGTTCATTGAGTGTCAATTTATGTTCAATGTGATTTAGTTCAACCACTATGGTTCTTCCTTCATCGATATTATTTAGTAATATTTGATTGAACTTCAAAATGGAAGAGACACTTGGGATTGGTCATATAACAGTTGCCAAATACAAATGATGAATAGGGTTATTTTTGTTTTATATTTTTTACACTTTTTAAGCTTTCTTTGCTTACTTTTAATATAAATGAAATTGAAATGATTGTATTTTCCTGTAGCCAGTTGCCTGAGATATTGGTTGAAACAGGAGTTATCTTGCCCCTTTTTTCAGTGTATTTATGTTGAAAGCACGGTTTATTAAAAATCACTGTTTGATGTTGTTTGTTTATAGCATGATTGAATGTTGTTTGCATGTAAAGCTGCATATTGTTTAATATAGCACATAACTTTCTTATTTATTGATACTAATCCATGACAAAAACACATGATATAAAATAAAGTCATCATCTGTAGTTTATTAAATGATAGGGTTTTGTGAAAGTTTCACTGGTTTGGTTTTGTTCGATTGGGGCTGTGTTCAACCACTGTAATCTATAGACTGTGATAGGTTTTAAACCACAAGATCTTATACAACTGGTTGTGTTTCGTTCGATTAGGGTCGTGTTCAACCACTGTAATCTATAGACTGTGATTGGTTTTAAACCATGAGATCTTATACAACTGGTTGTGTTTCGTTCGATTAGGGTCGTGTTCAACCATTGTAATCTATAGACTGTGATAGGTTTTAAACCATGAGATCTTATACAACTGGTTGTGTTTCGTTCGATTAGGGTCGTGTTCAACCACTGTAATCTATAGACTGTGATAGGTTTTAAACCATGAGATCTTATACAACTGGTCGTGTTTCGTTTGATTAGGGTCGTGTTCAGCCATTGTAATTTAGACTTTGATAGGTTTTAACCATTAGATCTTATACAACTGGTTGTGATTAGGGTCGTATTCAACCATTGTAATTTAGACTTTGATAGGTTTTAACCATTAGATCTTATACAACTGGTTGTGATTAGGGTCGTATTCAACCATTGTAATTTATAGACTTTGATGGTTTTAACCATTAGATCTTATACAACTGGTTGTGATTAGGGTCGTATTCAACCATTGTAATTTATAGACTTTGATAGGTTTTAAACCATGAGATCTTATACATCATTTATTACACAACTATGAGAACTATGAGGATTAATTGTCTAATACTTTTTGTCCTAAATAATTTCATGGTATCTCTTTTTACACCAACTGTATTCAGTAGAATCATAATCGAGATAATCGGAATAATTTCGATCATCCTAGTAAAACTAGATTGTAGAATGGAGCAAATTTTGATGAATAAATAAATCTGTTTAAATTGATGCTGTCTCGAGTTTAGCTTGCATGATTTTAGTGTATACATAAACTGCAGTGCTTAAACCCTATGACTCAGAATGCATAATAAATGAAAGATTTATATTATGAGCTTACAGTTAATAATTTAATATTTATGTTAATTGAGTGTGTCGTTTGATTGGTTTCTAATACTTTTATTTTATTTATTTCTATAAATTTGTTTTATTGTTATAGTAGTTTTAGTGTTGTGTAGCACATTTCTTTTGTTTCTTGCTTTCAGTGCCTAAGTCCATAAGTGTGAGTGTGAACTTACCAAGTGGTGCTCAGGCATCTAACTCATCTCCTCTGGTAGCTAATACCCCCACCCCAACTCTCAGGCAGCGGCTTATGGAACCGCCACAACATCCTATACATCAGCCAATTGTTCATTCAGGTTCAGGAACAACACCGAATAAAACAACACCAAACACGCCGACCACACCAAGAACCATCGCTCCAAAACCGGTAGCCAAACAACTTCAACTAGGCAGCACGGTGGTCATAACTCAAGGTCCCAGACCTCCAGGAACTCCTGATAATTCACAAGTCCCAGGTTCGCCACCAGTTAAACGCCAGAAGATAGCTCCAAAACCATCCATTCAACAAACCAATGTTCAATTTCCATCTATTCATAATGCTTTACAAACAGATAGTAATGTTGTTGTGAAAACAGCTGCTCTGCTTCTAGATCATGATTCATTTCACAAATCAACCGATACAAATTTAATCAAAAGCCTTTTGGCTAAAAAACTTAGTCAAAATTTGGTTGTGCGACAGAATTCTAGTATGGCTAGTCAGCAAGGTGCACAATTACCAGATAATATAATCATTACTAGTTCTGATCAGTCGGGGCCAGAAGTAATATCACACTATCAAACTGAATTAAATCAGCATAATACTACAGCAATACCATCTACATCTTCACATAGTGTAGAATCTCTATCTACAAATACTACCCAGCCTTCATCATCACAAGTGCCATCAACAACATCTGACGATACCACATCTAGTCTACAGAATGTCCCCTCAAAACGCAGAAATAGTTCGGAATCATGTCCTGTTTCACCCAAATCATCTAAATCGTTAGGTTCACCACGTCCATTATCACCGCGGGCATTATCTCCAAGATCAAAAAACTTGGACCTCGAGGTGTGTGGTGAGGTAGAAAAAGCCAAAAACTTTGTGCGTAAAGGAACTGAGGCAACTATAGAACGAGTCGAAAACAAAGGTTTGCAAGAAAAAGAGACAAATAATAGTGTTAGTTCTTCTACTGTAACTACATCATCTCCGTCCATAGTGTATAATAATACATCATCTAATAATCATCATCAACCTGTTAACAGTTCTTCCTTATCCACGTACAATACATCCTTACCTCTAGTGACAAACAATACAACATTAATTACTAACAACCAAAATACACTCCCAGCTAATGGTACAGACACTCATTCTAAACATGTGGCTTTAACTAATGATGGGGATATGAACAAAACTAGTAAAAATATTAGTGAAACTCAAAAATGTGTGAAAATGAACGGAAATCCAAATATAAGAGACAAAGAAGTGCTTGGTAGTAAGTTATTAAATAATAATACGTCAATCGATCCTACTGTTAATACACAAGGTAAAACAAAGTCTAGTGACTCGAATGATGTGAAAATAAACAATTGTCAAACAAATGCTAAACTTGTGAATGGTAACATTGCTTCCCCTATGGGTGATTGTGACCTGCCTCCGTCTCCTATCTATTTAAATAATATTCAAAGTGGTCTCATCAATGGAATATCTGATGATTCAATGGACTCTTTAGTTGGTGATAAATCGGTAAAAACTTTTCCGAAAGAACAAATTACAAAACTGGTGGAGAAAGCCAGTAAAATGAATGGAATCTCACACCATATAGGTAATGGTGACCATGTTGAAGAAAAGGTTGAAAATGATAAATCTAACCAGGAGTGTGGTAGAATAAATAATACTATCTGTAAAGAAAGTTTAGAAAATCACCGGGAGTTAAATGGTAGTGTCGAGTTATCAAGTGCTGTCAAATCGGACAAACCTGTAAATAAACTGTTTGATCAAACGGATAAACTAGCTTCAACAGTAGTTACTAGTGTTATAATTAATGCAGAAGTTTCCCCGCCCGTTATCAAAATACAATCGATACTGGGTGAGAAACGAGTCTGTGATACCACTCGACATGTACCTACTCCAGAAACATCACGCGACAGTGAACTAAGCTCAGACAGTTTTGCCTCTTCAACAGCAGAATCTGTCCCAGAAAAACATTCCATTCCTATTTGTATAAACATTGCTCAGCCTACTACTATAAGTACAGTAGTAGAGAAAGCATCACCAATTAATGTTAGTGAGAAGAAAGTGAAGTGTAGAAAACGTAGCAGAAGTACAACTGGTAATAGTATCATCATTAACCCGGAATGTAAAACAATCTCAGTACCTGTACAAGTTGTTGATTTTATGTGTGAATGGGCTGGATGCAATAGGTAAATAGATTCATATATTATAACTTCTATAACTGTTACTGCAATAACATTATTTTACATTGCTTATTGCATAACATAACATGTGCAGCAGGATTTTCTGATATTTTAGTATAATAACAGAATGTTAATAATTAGTTGAATACTATATTTTTGGGAAGAAGACTGAATGAAATACACTAATTATTTGAAAAATACTGAATAAAATATAATAATTATGTGTGGAAAAATGAAAAAAAAGTTAATTTTATAACACTGAAACTCTTCAATTGCTGAGGATCATTGGTATTTTTCAGACTATTTTTAATGTTTACTTTTTAGTCCTCACTAAAATGTACACAAATTGATTGTGTAATTAAGATATTAAAATATGACAGGTATAATCTCCTGGCTTAAATTTAAGGGGATAAACAAAAAAAGGCTCATTAAAAGATTTTAGAGAATATTTTTGGTTACGCCTGGCGCGTTAAGAACTTATATAGAGGCATTAGAGAGAGAGAAATGGCGTTTACTGTCCATTCGACAAACGGGGTCATTTCGGGACTAACATAAATATGATTTTAATTTTATTCAATAAATTGCTTGCGCGTAGAGGTCTTTAGCAGTGGGAGGAAACCGGAGGACCTGGAGAAAACCCAGGAGGTTGGACAGGTGACCCTAATCCTTGCCACATACAAACAGGGATTCGAAACCACGCCAGTTGACTCAATGACAGACTTTATGATATAGCAAACGCACGCTAACCATTCAGCCATCCAACCCCCTAGAGGCATTAGATGTCAAGCCCAAATGTTGACAAATTTTTCAATTCATCATAACTTTGTAAATGGACCAGATGTTGAAGATTAAACTTTCACAATATTGTAGTTTGTTGCAAACAATTAAAAAAAAAAGGCGATCAGGCAGGGAAGCGAGACTTTTAACATGATCAAGGACTTGAGCAAATTAAACATGATAATGACATAGACGATTTAAGTTTACCCTAAAATGATTGAAGATTTAAGTGTATAAATATTATTGTGATATTTTTCAGGTGTTTTGAGAATGCTAGAGCTGTATTTTGTCATGTTGTTAAAACTCATACACTCGTTGGTAGTGATGGTATGTGTCAGTGGGCACATTGTCAACCAATTAAACGACAACGTTGGTCACTTATAACACATTTACAGGTTTGTTTATTAATTAGATTATAACCAGTAGTGAGAACTAGTATTTGAACACAGTATTATTAGTACTAAGGGGTTACATAAATACACAAATATACAGGGCTCTATATGATTGGGGGGGGGGGGGCTAGATTTATGAATAAATATTGAATATTGACCAAAACAGTACTTTTTCGCATTATGTTATGAGTATTTTTTGCCTTAAAGTACATGTACTGTCTTTAGCTTGAATAAATAGATTTCCATCCCCCTTAATCCTACGAAACCTGTGTAGCATGTTATAATGTGACTTATTTTTATTTTGTATTAGGATCTTCATTGTTCTGATAGTGCTTTAAGGGCAAGGTCAGCTAAAAGGTTACAACCTCATCAGACAGTAGTCCTTAAAAAACCTGCCCCCACTCCTACTCCTCCAGCCCCCACTCCTACTCCTCCTGCCCCCAGTACACCAGCTCCTACTACAACAATTACAACTACTACAGCATCAGCAAGTACAACAAACTCAACATTAGTCTATCCTAATGATGCTGCCATGCAAGCCATCAAACGATTTCTTGTACGACCACCATTTCAAGAATTTTTGGTAAGCTATTTGCATACTTTTCTTCAATCTTTTTTATACGCCCACATTGAAATGTGGTCGTATATTGGCGTCGCCCGGTCTGTACGTACGTACGTACGTCCGTCGTCCACAATTTCTTGTGAACGCTCTAGAGGCTAAAGTTGATATTCGATTGACTTTAAATTTATACACAGTATTTTAGGTCATGAGACGAAGAAGCCTTTTGATTTTCAGCGACATCCGATAATTACAGCCAGAGTTATAGCCCTTGATCACTTTGAAATATCTTGTGAACGCTCTAGAGGCTAAAGTTAATATCCAAATGACTTTAAATTAATACACAGTATTTAAGGTCATGAGAGGAAGAAGGCTATTGATTTTCAACGATTTCGGATAATTACCGACAGAGTTATGGCCCTTGATCACTTTGAAATATCTTGTGAACACTCTAGAGGCTAAAGTTAATATCTGATTGACTTTAAATTGATACACAGTGTTTAAGGTCATGAGACGAGGAAGCCTATTGATTTTTAGCGATATCCGATAATTACCACAAGAGTTATGGCCCTTGATCACTTTGAAATATCTTGTGAATGCTCTAGAGGCCAAAGTTAATATCCGATTGACTTTAAATTTATACACAGTGTTTAAGGTCATGAGCAGAAGAACCCTATAGATTTTCATTGATTTCCGATAATTACTGCCAGAGTTATGGCCCTTGATCACTTCAAAAAATCTGGCTGATGCTATAGAGGCCAAAGTTAATATCCGATTGACTTTTAATTTATACACAGTGTTTAAGGTCATGAGAAGAAGAATCCTATTGATTTTCAGCAATTTCCGATAATTACTGCCAGAGTTATGGCCCTTGATCACTTAAAAAAAATCTTGTGGATGCTCTTGAGGCCAAAGTTAATATCCGGTTGACTTTAAATTTATACACAGTGTTAAATGTCATGAGAAGAAGAGCCCTATTGATTTTCAGCGATTTCCGATAATTACTGTCAGAGTTATGGCCCTTGATCACTTCAAAAATTCTTGTGGACGGTATAGAAGCTAAAGTTTACATCCAATTCACTTTAGATTGAAACACAGATTTTAATTTCTTGAGACGAACAATGAATTTTGATAACTTGAACAGCTACATCCATGATATTAAATGTTTCGTATACTAAAGGTTTGCATGGAGGAGAACTTTATCAAAGCCAAACAAACTCTAATGATTTTCTGATAATTACTTTTTAGTATTAAAATGAGTTGTTACTCTTAATCAGATTTTAGTGTATTATAAATGTTTCATTATCGAAAAAATTAAAAATATGCGACAACTCTTGTTGACTGCCCGGACGATTTAGCTGCTGTGGGCGTATGTTTCGTTGCCTGGCAACCTATCTTTATGTTAGTGGACGACAGTAATCAAGCTGTTAGGCATTAGATTTTACAATTTAATTGAATCCAAGCTCATGGTGGCTAAGGCGCTGACTCACTAGCATGGAGGTCAGGCGCCGAGAAAGTTCATCCAGACTTTCCGGCGTGGTTCCCCCTTGTCAGTGATGCAGGATGGAGAGACTGACAAGGACAGCTGTCTAGGTGTTTGGATGGGACGGAAAAACGATTATGTACACATCGACTTGCACTTGTAGTGCCGCTGTCCGGGCCAAATTTCCCTCATAGCACAATGTATTGGGTATGCTGGTCTTCATCAGCGCAGTTCGGAGCAGGTTAATGTTTAATGGACATTAAACTCCATTTCATTTGAATCCAACTTGGAAATTATCATCATATTGATATATTGATTTTGTTTTCAGGAATCTAATTAAGTACATTTTAGGGTGGATAAAGCCTTGAAAATGCATTGGGCTTAATTTTGGGGATTATGAATTTAGAATAATATTAAAACATTAACAAAGATTACATAAAAAATATTTTCTACTAAAACAAAATATTTTTATGTTACAAATTAAAAAATTGTATAATTAAGCTATGATGATAAAGGTCTACTATGAAATAGCAGGATAAAATGTAATAATGAAAGGTTATTTATTGTATTATTTATTATAGGACACTGGGGAAGGACCTGTAACAAAACACATCCGATTAACTGCTGCTTTAATTCTCAGGAACATAGCTCGCTATTCACCAGTAGGAAGGAGGTATGTACAATAGTCTATCTATACTCTATATATCACATACAGAAATTACACAGCAACCCACTATCCCGATTCATGAACGGATCTGCACGTAGTAGATCGTAACACATCACACGACAGTGGAAACCTAGCATTACAAAACATGTTTGATTACTATCATGTTCAATATGGATATTCCAGAGATATCTTTTACAAATTTGTCCTATTTTTGCATAATCTCAACAACAACTTAAACATGATTTTAAAGACTCTGAATACAACTTTTAAATTGTGGTCTAGAGTGCGGCCCTTCGACCTCTAGCTGGCCGGCCATCCTCTGGCTTGCGGCTGTGGTTTCTAGCCGGGGTGAGCATATTTGGCATGGAGATATGGGGGCCTTATCAACCTCATGGGTTTCCTCCAGGCACTCCGGTTTCCCCCCACTGCTAAAGACAAAGACCCCTACGCTCAAGCTTATTATTGAAATAAATAGTTAAAACCATATGTTAGTCCCGAAATGACATAGTTGTGTTGAGTGGACGTTAAACCCCATTTCTCTCTCTCTTTCTTTAAAATGTCCATTATTTTGGTGAAAATGTGATGTAAAAGATTGCACTATAAGTATGCTGTAATGATAATAATTTAAAAGCCCAATGTAATATTCTTTGAATGGCATTTAGTAATAGGAACATAATCAAAAACACCCAACTATTTATGGATAACAATCACTGTGGTGTTTCAACAAGATTTCACAAGTTGATATCCAGTATACCAACGCAAATAAATAAAATGTAAACGTACAGTCAAGTCACAGCAAATCAAAATAAAATTTGTTTTTGTACTAACCAATAAAGAACTATAAAGTGCTTTAAAAACCCTAACAAAATATCAGACTCTGTATTAATCTCTTCATTTGTCTTAAATACCCATTACAAGTCCCTGAAAATATGCAAACCATTTACTGAATATAAAATTGAACATTTAATTATATCATTGTAGGTATGATTTTTGTGTCAGATTGAGCCTTTCCAAAAACTTACCTGAAAATTCTTTCCAAATTAAGGTTTTATATTCATCTTTTTATAACTTTTACATATATTTGATTTTTTTCAGTTTGATAAGAAAGAAAGAGGGTCAAATAAGTTATGTAACAATGAGTGCTGTTGAATCATCTACTGCTCTTGCCAACTGTTTATGGGAGATATTAAACCAACATTGACAAATATTAGACATGGCTGTCCATACGTACATCATATTCATTTCTCTCTCTCAGGCATTATCATTTTTATATCATTTACTTGTCTTTTATACCGATCCATGCCATTGTGTCTGGTTGTTAATCATAATATTATTTATACAGCATAAATTATTACATTTTATAACTTTTTCTACTGCTGTTAATAATCTTTTCATTATTAATAACATCAGATTAAGTTTCCTGTTAATATCCTTCTCATTTTATTATTTTGTATCATATTGTCATGTATTTGCATTTTTTTCATTAAATTGTTCATAATGCTAATTGCCTTGAGACAGTATTTGTATGTTCTGTAGTTAAATAGGGAATGGCTAGAGGTATATTATATATAGAATATGTTTAAACTATCTAATTTCTTACTCAGTGTCTTCAATCTAAATGTATTTAAAGTAAATATGAACCATTTTCATATATGTTGTAATATTTCACTGGTTTTCTTTTTCAAATTTTTATGAAATTGTTTCATAAATCTTCATTTTAATTAAAATTAAATTTTTGTCTGCTATATATCCGGTGTTTTTAAATTTACTGATATGGTATTTTAAACTTAGGTACAGTCTCTTAGGGACTAAAATTAATGAGATAAGCTGTGGGAATGGAATAGGGAAAGAGGCAAGTTGAGGCAAAAGACTATGTGCTTCTCAGATAAATGACATCAGGTGTTCCTAAAAAGAGTAAGCATGACTTCTTATGAATACTCTATAAAGTTGTCCGCTGCATTACTGCTTGTCTGTGAAATAATTTAAAATATGTACTAGGCTACATATTGCTTATTTTACTCTGAAGTACTCTTGCTGTTAGAACCCTAAACATATGACAAGTATAGTTCTTTGCAATATTATTGTGAATCCACACCTGTATATACCAAAACTATTGATTTAGTTATAACTAAATACACACATAAAATATAGAGAATAACCCCCTGAAGATATATAACAGAATTTTATTCATTTCTACAAATCAATACATGTATATTTATCGAGATATTATATTTGTCAATTAACAGAATCTTGTAATCTTACTCAACAACTTTTTTAAGAATGTAAACCAATACATTCAAGATTAAAATATAAAAACATCAACTACATTATTTTATACACCCTACCAAAGCATACATCAAATAACGTAAGTATTGATACAGATACTTGCTTCTGCTTTACAATGAAATACATCACACAGGTCCAAAATTTTGATGTACGCTTTGCACATTGCCTGTACCATTATTTGAAATAATTATACACCAACATCAAAGGATGATGTCACATCTGTATTTTAATAAATTTTAGGATTCTCTGGGCTAAAGCCAAAAATAAAAAAAATAATCACAGATATCAAAGGTTGAGTGTTTGTAAAATGTGTTAAATACATATTTAATAACTTTTCAACATTTATGTTCAAAATATGACTTACAAATTGCTATTAACTACTGTTATGTGTGACAGATAAGGCATTTCCGTATTAAACTATGGCCCCACATTGACTGAACAATTTCCATATTGTCATTTCCTCAGTCATAAATCAACTGATGCAATAGCAACAAATTTAAATAAAAAATATACCCCCCCCCCATCAAACAACTGCAGCCATAATAGACAGTAACAAATGTTAAATATGCAATTAAACAGAACAAACTGAAATTAAATTATAAGTAAAAACATACCATAGATATTTTAATCTCATTTACTCAACTAATAAGTAAACAATGTATTCATTCATTAGAAGTAAAAACACTTATAAAGAATTGTAGACTGTGACCAACTAAAGGGTAACTTCCATTTTTATCTACTATAGAATTAAATACCAGTAAAATCCAAGACTGTGTAAAATCTAAGACTGTTTCCAATTAACTTGGTAATAAAAGAACAGTGGAATTTTACCTTTACTTGATTCATATTTTATCACAGACAATGACATCTATTTTATTATAATTTTTAAAGGGGAAGACCACCGATTTTCAACAAGGTTTCCATAAATCTTATATATATATTGATAACTTATCCTCTCCATACCACAAGCAAAAAAGTTTTTGTAAGCTAGAAATTAATTTTTATTCAAACCGGAAGTGACATAATTGGTTCAACACGCTCACTGGGCTCTATAGTTATTATACAGATTTGGCATTAAACTGCTGTATTGTGTTCACAACGAAAATCTGATCAAATGTTCATGTTTATTAGAATTATTGTAAACACGAATTTATGTTTTTTTAACGTTTAGCAAAGTCGTGGCGTAAATTCACTCATACTGAACAACACGCTGTGTCTCAACTCATGCCACATGGCTAATTAGTATGAGTGAATTTAGGCCACGGCTTGTTGAAAGTCATTGGTCTTCCCCTTTAAATTTCTAGGCATGAACTTGGCATCAGTAGTTAAATTACATCTCGTTTTACTCCGATTATAAAAATTTAATAGCAGTATAGTTATGCAAACATTAGTTGTCAATCATTACACCAATATTTCAAGTGGATTTTTATGGAGAAAACTAACTGCAAGCCTTCACATATTATTAATTTAATTAGACAATGTATTTTCACTGGGTTTAACGGTTTAAATGTACAATATAACCTGATAACATTGTATATTCAATATACATAATCAACAATTACGAATTCACTTTACCACCATAATGTACAATATAACATGGTAATATTCTATTTGTATCAAATACAACCAACTCTTTCTTGTCCGCTGAAATGTGGGAGTCATGCCCTGGTTCAACTTGAGAGCTGCTTCGTAAAGCTGTACACGTATAAGACTAAAATAAAAAAATGTAAAACTTTACTACATGTAGTTACAAAGCCAAACAGGTTTTGTCAACACCAACAAACATGCTATGCACAAATCAAAGATTGGTTGTAAGGCAACAAAACATGCCTGTGGCAGAAAAAATTTCCATTAGGGTGTTTCATTTTTATTCACTAAAATCTGATCAAGGGCAACAACCAATGAGAGGAATGGGGTTTGATGTCCACTTGACACAAACTAGGCCATTTCAGGACTTAACAACCCATGAAGTAATTATCAGAAATAATTACAAGCGGTTGCCATGCAAGATATGCCCACATTTTGCAAGATATGGACAGAGAACAAGCTCAGAAAAAAGAAGCAATTTTTCGTACAATCGTGGGGGACATCTCACTGTGCCCCCTGCTATTGTTCTCATGGGGAGATTAATCAAGCAAGGGGATTATCGAATACAATGGTGTTAAAAGTATAGGCCGTTTTTATTTTTAACTACTAGGTTTAAACTAATTAACCGATTTATTCACAATAAATTACATAAAAGTAATAATAAATACATGTATCAAATATGAATCATAACCCTACTACATGTGATATGGTGTCAGTATATTCAATTGCACTTTTTACTCCATTTAACAGTTCGATTTTTAGATCATTAATAGATTCTTCTACTCTTATATTATTTTTTCACCTTTAAGGGGACAAACGCCCCCGTTATTGAAGCCAATTTAAAAGATTAAATGTAATTGGGGGTGACAAGTGGACGTATAAAAATGTATTTTTTTCTAAACAATCAGGCAATCAGGGCCATAATCCAAGAAATTACATTTGGATATGCACGATTATGGACTGGAACCAAGATCTTTGTGATATAAAATATAAATTAAATCGGATCAACATTGTGACCTCTAGAGGGTCCGTAAGCTTGATATACCATTTGATATACCATATTTTTACACTATTTGCATATGAGGGGCGTCCAATTTTTCTGGCAGTTTTGGTCCAATTTTCATAAAAGTTGAACTTCTCCAACATTACGGAGAAATGGTGACATATTCAAATGTTTTGTAGATCAGATAATAACAGGACTTTTCGAACTATCAGGAACCTTAATCCAGGAATTTACGATCCGATATATGTGACTATTGAAAGAAACCAAGATCTTTGGGTTATAAACATGTATTTCAAGTTTCATCAAAATTGGGACCTGTAGATTGTCCACAAAGAAATCATGGACGGACGGGAACAATATATGTCTACATGAAAATGTGGTCATAAAAAAATACCACCACTTAAATATAAATGCATGGTAATGGTATACACTAGGACAATTAAAGACAACACACCTTTCCGAGTAATACCTGGCACAACAAAAGCTTTGTAGCACCTTGAATATAACCCATTGAATATGCTGGATATTCACTAAAATAAATACCATTGCCATATTTACTGCCATGTGTTTGTTTAAAGCCGGAATCACCTGAAACAATAAATTAAATAATAACAGGTCCTACCTTTCCTAGTAAAACTTGACATAATAATAATTTGGTAGATCCCGTTATATAACCCATTGAATAATCGGGATATTCACTAAAATAAACACCATCACCATACCACTGTTGACCACTGGATGCTTGCTTAAAGTTAGGATCTCCTGGAAAATTGTTAAATATGCTTCCTTTTGAAAACAGGGGTATGGTTTGATGGTCAGCTTCTGTTTACATGAGATGCCATAGAGGTGAATAGGTATTTATAATTTCAAGAAATTTGTAAATTATAGTAGTAACATATATTTTTCTATTCAATCTAAACACATATTTTATAATATTACTAAAATAATATGAAACTATTACCTAGCTTTTTAAATCCGTTTTCACAGATAGGCTTAATGTTAGCTTCAGCAGTGCCATGGAAAGCCAGAACTGGAAGAGCACTGTCACCTCCACGTGATTTCTTCAGTTGTTGTTTAGCGTATCTATATCAAATGAAATATAAGATAGTATAATAGTTGTTTTTGTAAATATTACTAAGTATTTTGCAAGGACAATGGGTTGAAAGAATGAAGGTCATTTTTGGACCAACATATGGTTCAATTTTAATTTCAATAATTCATTTGCGTGTAGGGGTCTTTAGCAGTGGGAGGAAACTGTACCACCAGAAGAAAATCCACCAGATTAAAAAGGCGACGCTATTCCTTGTTACGTACAATCAGGGAATAGAAACCACATCACTAGCCTCAATGACAGACCCTCCACCCAAAATAAGTCAAAAACAAATATTTTAAACCAGCGGTTGCCATGCAAGATATGCCCACAATTTGCAAGAGATGGATAGACAACAAACTAAAAAAAACATGATTTCTTCTTACAGTCAGGGGCCATAATCTAAGTAAGTTATGGTCTGAAATGTGCAAATATCAAACATATTCCTGAAGCAATGGCCCGATTACTGATACCTGTAACACTATCCTACAGATAACAGAAGATCAGCATAATATTTAAAACCTTTATTTAGAACATGAAATAGACATAAATCGGGAGGAGTTCTATTCCAAGTCCGACTTGCTGTCAGTAAACAATTGCTTATATAGCCTCTAACAGTTAGGGGAGATGGACAGGAGTAATAATCATATATGGTTTTGTTTATTATCAAATTATGGTGTTTGTATTAAGACTGCATATTTCTTTGGAAGTCATTGTCAGGTTAAGGTATTATAAACTGACCACTATTACATTCTCTTTGAAGTTATGTCGAGTGTTATACACGGATCATGTATAGCTTGTAAAGAACATATTGAGTAAACTAGAGGTTTAATAAGATTGTGCCTTAACAGAAGTTACAGAGAGTTTAAATGTCAACTTCAGGTATAGATCACTTTGTCACAGGAATCCCTCTCTGGCTATTGCTGGATTAGCTTCTGATACTTGAGCTTTTGAGGGAGTGTGTCTATTCTTCCCGTCCGATCAACCTATCCCAATTGCAGCAATATGACAACCCTTCTTTTAATCTGGGTCTTCCCTAAAACTTTGTACAGTGATTTAAGGTATTAAAAATGATGAAAGTGTTGTTTGTCACAAAACAGTATTGTTTACATTACGATTATGGACTCTGGAACCACTCTGGTTTGATTCTGGTATTGACAAATATCAGAGGCTGTATGATTGGTTTTGTCATCCACTGGTGTGAGCTTCAGGTAATCTTTTTTAGTATGTGAAATTAAAGTTAAATGGTACTTACTCAAACTTTTTCTTCAGAACTGGGTTGACAACGTAGTCCACTTTTGTAACAGAATACCTAAAATCAAATTTAACATATCAATTAAAGAAGGGAATGGAACATTTCATGAAGTTAACGATTTCTGGTTACCTTATTCTGGCCTCTATTCATCCGATTATAAATGTCAGATGAACACAATTTTGAAACGGCACCGTTGGTACAGATTATATTTTCATTCATGATTCTCAGTCATTGTTTTGACAGATCACAGAGCTCCATTTACTGGAGAATGGTTATTGTTTAGTTTTTTTGAAAATTCAATGGTTTACTATCTCCAAGTTGAATAGTTTAATCAGTAGACAAATTTTCAAATGGTTGTAAAAATTGTTTAGAATACAAACATTTAGTATTGTGGATAAAGCAGCTAACTGTTCTGTTTGAAATGAATCATTAAAGAACTACTAGTTACAGTTTGTGATGCGGTATTCGTTGATTTCTTGGTTACAGTTTGTGATGCGGTATTCGTTGTTTTCTTGACAACAGTCTAGTAATTAAACATGAATGTTGGTTTCTACTAATGAATTGAGAATCCATTGCCTGTGATGCGGTATTCGTTGTTTTCTTGACAACAGTCTGGTAATTAAACATGAATGTTGGTTTCTACTAATGAATTGAGAATCCATTGCCTTTTTCTTCAAATGTTATATTAATCCTTTTACTTACTGTCCATTGGTTCCAATCAGACGGCCAAATTGTGATTCTGCCACTCTAAAATGGTACTCTTCTGGTCTACTGTCATCATATGATCGTTTAGGAACCAGAGGAAAATAAACGGTCTGTGAACCTTTTAATGCATCTTCTTCACCCTTTAAAAGCTTATGTCCTCCTTTTACAGATAACTAAAATACAGTAAGTTATTTTATAGACTCTAATCAACTAACACCTATGTTTTATAAGTACTATTATGATATACACTAATTGAAAATTGCAATCTGTGATTTTTACTGTAATACCAACTGAATAGACCATTTAAGATTTCCCTGCACCACTCTGTGTTATAGGGGCGACAAACTTTATTTGAAATTCAGATAAGTCTAACTTTTAACCCTTTTAGATGCCCCCTGCAGCACATGTGACAAAAGCCCTTTGGGGTGTTTGCACAAAAAGGGTTAAATACCTTGACTATAGAACAGTCCTGTATCCAAGCATACAAAATATAAACCATATTCTTTAAGTTCCAAAATAATAAGACTAAAGTAAATATACTATGAATACAAATACTTACCTTTTCATTACGAAAAATATTAATTGGTTTAGGTGATCCATTACGATATTCCTTCATCTTCCTTAAATCAACTGTATAATGACGACCTCGTTCATCAGTAAAAAGCAACTCTCTTTCTTTATCTGCACGAGCTTTTTCTAATTTACATGTCATTCCTGGTCCAAATGAACGGCGCTTTCCACCAGGTGTTTCTTCATATTCCCAGGCAACAAAATTTTTCATTATCTGTCTCTCTCTTTTCTGCTGTTCTACTGAAGTCCATGACTGGATTTTGTCATTTATTTGAGGTAAGCAATCATTGACTTGCTTGGAAAGTCCTATTACGGTCATTGTGTTGTTGGACTTATCATGTTTTAATTTAACATAAGATGAACAAGCTATCTGTTTCAGTTCTTCGATCTACAAAACAACGATGGAAGTTTACTTACTAATCTCAACGTGGTTTCATTTCACTTAAATAAACTGCGCCAAAGCCAAGATAACAGTTGATCAGTTACTTCTATTTTAATGCTTAACCCCCTTCTAACACAAAATAAGCCTTAACCCTTAGGATACGAGCATCCGGTTTTCCGGCCGCTGATAGCTTTGGCTAGAATAACAAGCGGCAGGTTTTCCGGTCGCTACGGGTTACCACTCGTTTCTAAGCAACTGCCCAGTAAAACATCGACCTGGTTTCGTCA
Organism: Patella pellucida; assembly: GCA_917208275.1. Lineage (NCBI taxonomy): Eukaryota > Metazoa > Mollusca > Gastropoda > Patellidae > Patella > Patella pellucida. The sequence continues at coordinate 23,447,858 of OU795036.1, read as the reverse complement.
CGCTTCAATCTGCACGCTTGACTAAAGTTGGTCTCATGTTTACCAGACGTGTAGTATTTTCTCCAGCCAATCTTTTGTTTACAGAAAATTATTGTTATTGGGCTCGCATTTACTTGATTTTGATCAAATAAACGATAAATATGACCAAACGAAAGATGTCTGCTCATTAATATTATGAAATATTGATTGTATACTGGTTTGTTTGGGAATTAAAAGACATAAAACAAACATATTACAAAAAAAAATTTGTTTACATTTTTACCAAAGGGGGGGGGATAGTACCAGGTGGATAACTGGTGATAAAACCAGTAATAGTGATACACAGACTATTTTATTCATTGATATTGAGTGTATACTTGTTTGTAGTAAATACAAAGACATAAAACAAAATATTACGAAAACAAATTTTTAAAAATTTTTACTCAGGGGGCTAGTAGCTTAATGACATTCAGGGCGTCAGTGTCCAAAGGTTCAAAAGTCAATTTCTATTCAAAAATATACTGTGACTTACCTGATGTTTGTTTAGTTTATCCAACATCTTTTTGTTACAATCTGATATGCTCTTTTCTTCAATTTCTTCTTTTATTCTATCATGTAACTTCTTCTTCACAACTTCCTTCTGTTCCTCACTTTCAGCATATATAGTTAACATCACCTCATCTTTACATTTCTTTTCTCTTCGTTCTTTTGTGTTTCCTATCAACAATTATAAACAGGAATTGTAATTAAATAAACAAGTTTCTTTTATGATCAGTAGTGGAATACTGCGTTTTATCAGTGCAATAAAAGTGTTATTCCACTGGCTAGCAGTAGTCCATGTTGTTTTTACCTCAAATGATTGTAAAATCATAATATAAGTTTTATTCACTTTAAAACGACAAATATCCTCTATTTCCTTTTTGAAAACATCTTAAAGAGTGGCAAAATTATGTGGTGGGGCAGGTAAGTCACACCATACCCCCTGTGATTTTTTTTCTTTAAAAAAAAAAAATTCTGTAGTCGTTGATTGTTTAAATACTACTTCTAAATACCTCCTTTAAAGGGGGTGGCTCCAATTCAATGAGAAAATATTATATAAATTTTGACATTTATTTTAATAACTTGTTTCTACTACTGCTTATGACATTCAAATATAGATAATTATGTTCCTTGGTGTTTTAGCTTTACTAGGATATATAACAATCTATATTTTATCAAGCAGGTTTTTTTTTTCAAAAACTTGTGTGATAACGATAAAGTCCTGAAAATTTCAGAGTATTAGCTTTAATAGTTGACAGTGCATTTAAAAAACAAATATTTTCTCATTGAATTGGAGCCACCCCCCTTAAAACAAGGTTCCTTGACATTGTCAATGGTTTGTTAGCTTTGTTGTCAAAGGATTACTTCCTTGCCCGTCTACTCATTCCTGTCCAAGAAATATTGCTCGGCTAATGATTGAATGAAGCAACATCTCAAATACATGTATGTATGTATCTCTTAAAATTCAGATGTTTTATGTTTTAAAATCATTCATTTCAACAATGCCCAAACCAAATGATTAAGGTTTTACCAATGGCTATTTTTTGACAGTGACAGCCAGTTACCCTTAATACATCACAGTTGGCATGTTATTGGGTTATTAAAAACAAAACAAATTTCTTGTAACCACTTAAATACTACAATGACTGAGTTCTATTTTAATATAGCTGTAGTAATATATATTTCTCTTATACCACACTGCTTGACATGCACTTGTTTAAATAAACTCCCATTGACTAAATTTCAATCATCTAGTAGGGAATACATGTAAATCCAAACAAGACTTGAAACTGACCACAGATAACTACAACCATTGCTGTAAATTTATATTTTCAATTAAGAATAATTCTGGCTGATTCAAATAGGAGAGAGATAATAATAATAGGCTGTGCCTGTTCCTCAATCCCTTTCAATATCTGAATAAAATATTGTTTAAATTTTTTTTTAATATGGTGGTTTAATTAGTTATGAGCTGGCTGGAGGGAAACAACAAATAAGATATTCCAATAACAATTTTTTTTATAATGAGTATGGTAGTCTTACTTTTCACATGGCTTTTCTTATTACTGTCATACTTCTTAACTCCAAATACCCTTTCAAATTCTTTCAGATGCTCTTGCTGATAAATGACGATCCTAATGTTTTTAATTTTAGAATGCTTATTTTTTTCTCCAAAAGATTTAAGAGCAGTATATAGAAATTCAGCCGATTCTTTTGGCGGTATTTTCAATCCACCTTAAATATAAAACATGGGATGAAACATAAAGCCTGCCATACACTGCAAGATAAAAATAAATATTGCATACATATTTTATTGACCGACTCATCACAACATGCTTTTACAAGCTTTTCATTTCTAAATCGAACTTATAAATGAAGCATGTAGGCCTAGAATAACGAAATGAAAGATCACCCTCATTAGGCCTATATGATATGTGTCCAAAACTATCATGCATGATAAAATTTGCAGTAAGGTTTGCTGCACACATTCAAAAACTGAGACGAATTTGATCCAACACAAGAAAACTTAATTAACTGCATGACGATTCAGATTTGTTTACACAGTGGCATTACCACCTACTTTGTATAATATTATTCAAATGTTTTACCTGTTCCTATTGCTGGAAACGATATGGATACTACACATTCTTTATTCAATTTATACAAGGCAGTCTTTATAATATTTTTCCAATCATGAAAAGATTTTTGTATTTTTATGTGACAAATCATATTACATTGTAGTTCACCTCCACCAGTAATTACAACACCTTCTGTAGACATTTCACCTTCTGAAATAATACATAGATAGGTTGCCAGGCAAAGAAACATACGGCACAGCAGTTACATCGTTCAAGCGGTCCACGTATTGTCTCATAATTATTATTTGTAGATAATTGGGGGCACTTATTTACAAGACAATTTCATACAGATTAGATTATAATTTTCTTCGTTTGAGGGTTCACAAGGTTCAACAAACTGAAACATACAGATGGATGATAACTTTGGCAGTTAGAGCACAACAAAGTGCCATAACTCCAGAAGAAATTAACGGAAATTACTAATTTAAATGATGCATTATTATGACTTGGATCACAACTTAGTTTTTACTATTCAAATAGTATTGTATTTCTCTCCCTTTATTTTTATTTAGATGTGGGCGGATTGCGGGATGTGTTTAGGCTGAATGGTTAGCACGTGTGCGCTGTATCAAAAGGTCTGTCATTGAATTGACTGGCGTGGTTCTGATTACCCAGTTTTACGTGACAAGGAGTAGGGTCGCCTGTCCAACTTTGAAGGTTTTCTCCAGGTCCTCTGGTTTCCTACCACAGCTAAAGACCCCTTCATGCAAGCAAATTATTGAAATAAAATTGAACCAAGGGTTAGTCTGTGACAAATGGACATTAGACCCCATTTCATTTTCTCTTTCTCTGCACATTACACAATTTTCAGCGAGCAGTTATTTTGAATTTACAGTTATTCATATTTTTGTGAAAGATCTACTTCTCCTGAAAGGTAAATACTATTAATATATCCTTCCCTACTACTTACTTTTCATGGAACATTCTTCTTGTATTTCAGGCCCACCTTTATCTGCTATAATTTTAGAAATACCTGTAATTTACAGACAATAACATCAATACATATAGAACCAAGCAACTTTCTTACTGGTAATTAAGTTAATGACATTCTATTGGGTAATGATGCGCATAGACAGAGAGAGAAATAAGGTCCACTCAACACAACTAGGTCATTTCGGGACTAACATATGGTTTTAATTTTAATTCAATAATTCGCATGCGCGTAGGGGTCTTTAGTTGTGGGAGGAAACCGGTGTGCCCGGAGTAAACCCACGAGGTTGAGAAGGCGCCCCTATCTCCATGCCACATACGCTTACACCAGGGCTCGAAACCATAGCCGCAAGCCAGAGGTGACCGACCAGCTAAAGGTGGAAGCGCGACAATCTAGACCACTAAGCCATCCCCCCTCCCCTGATGCACAGAGAAATCTAAAATGTCAATTATCATTATCAGTAAATATATTACTACATCTTAAACCCCTGAGTAAATGACATTGGACTATCAGAGATTAATATAGCTAATTATAAAATATCTATTTCTTCTTCAAATTTTGCATGATAAAGATAGGTTGCCAGACAACAAAGCATACGCCCACAGCAGCTAAATTGTCCGGGCAGTCAACAAGAGTTGTCGCATATTTTTACTTTTTTCAGTAATGACACATTTAAAATACACTAAAATCTGATAAAGAATAAGAACTCATAAAGTAATTATCAGAAAATCATTAGAATTTCTTTTTTTAAAGTTCTGCTAACATTGAGTATACAAAATATCATGGATTTAGCTGTTCAAGTTATCAAGATTTATTGAAAATGAATATATTTGTTTGTTTCAAGACCTTAAACTCTGTGTATCAATTTGAAGTCAATCAGATGACAACTTTGGTCAATGGAGGATCCGCAAGATATTTTGAAGTAATCAATGACCATAACTCTGGCAGTAATTATCAGAAATAGCTGAATATCAATAGGCTTCTTCATTTCATGACCTTAACACTGTGTATAAATTTAAAGTCAATTGGATATTAACTTTAGCCTCTACAGCATCCACACGCAATTATGGACGCCAGACCGACTGGGGTGCGAAAATATATACAACCAAATTGAAATGTGGGCGTATACAAATCATTATTGATTGAATTATTATCTTACTGTATAGATTGAATAATGTAAACAGACTTACCATATTTCATTTCCATGTTACTGTTACAAATATTAACTATACAATCACTACTTTCTTTAGTTATATCACCGTTACAAATTTTTACTGACATTCCTGCCAAATACGCTATAAACAAAATTACATTTGAAAATGAAATTATGTCCATCTTTCTGTAATGAAACTATGGATGCCCTGAATGTAGTTGGGATGGGAATACTCTTACCTACAGGGTGGTCACAAGAAATTGTCAACAGACAAGCGTAAAAATAAAATACGTAGAAAAATTAATATTTTTGTCAACCAATGGAATAAGATAAAGAGAGACAGACATTAGATCTTGGCTACTCCACTTTTGACGACACCCCAAATCCCACACATGGAAGAGTTTTAAACAGAACTGAGAAAATGCAAGGATGTAAGAAAGCCCTATACACCTTGACCAGAGGTCTCTAGATTTTGGGGTAAATATTGCACTGAATGGGAGGCATTTAAAAAGAGTGACCAGATCAGAGACAGCATAGGTTAACATAATTAGCACATGTTGCATGAGCAAATATATAAAAAAAACAGCTTTCACTTGCCAGCTATTGAATTGAAGACAATCAGATGGTTGGTAATTTAGATATAGTATTAAAAAGGCAGTAGTGTAATTACAGTACCAATTCTCACAAGAATATATCTTGACATGTGTAATATCCTGGTATACTTAACTTACCATCTGAAGATGCCCCATGTCTAGATGAACCATCTGAGGATGCTCCATGTCTAGAGGGACCTGAGTGACTTTTAATTGATGTTACTCCAAATTTCTCTCCAATGTCCTCATAAGCTTTCAATACTGTGGTGTCTTTAGGGTGTACAGCAAATAAAACTTGCTGTACTGAAGATTTGGGTTTTTTCTTGAAAAAGCCTTGTGTTTCCTCAAAGACAATAGTCGCTGAAGTGTCTGCTGGAAAACCAAGATGACCACTACCCAATGCTGGGAAACAGATGATTTTTAACTTATCACTATCAGCTTCCTCCAAACAATTCTTCACAAATACCTTCATTATCTGTAACATAAATAATCTGTATACTTCCACCCAAAATACACATAATTTACTCTACAAAAACAATCAGTATCATATATAAATGTTACAATAAATTCCTTAACTAACCTTTTCTGCTTCTCTTTTGTTCTTTTTATAAGACAAAAGACATCCATGGTAGATTTTGCTACAAGATAATTTCCCTGCAGATGTTGAAGCAACATCACCTGGATTAATACCACCACTATATTTCTGGTCACATTCATGTTGAACAGAATTTCCAGCATCATTTAATACAGAACGTGATACAGCGCCAGATTTTAAATCTAGTTCTGGTGATGTACAGTTAACTAAAACATCAGCCTAATAAAAGAAATAAATTGCTGGTATAATTGTACTCAATATTTAAATATATTATAATAACGGTTATATATTGAATAACCCAGGATTTTCTTTCATGTACATTTAAATTTGGAAATGATCATAATTCATTCAATAATTGTGGATTGAATAAATTTATGAAAAAATATTCTCATTTTTAACATGCAAGTGTTACAGGGTATCAATGAGTAAAATTGATTCTGTGAAGTGTCTGGGTTTGAGATATAATAACATACCTTTTGTTTGGTTAGTTCTCCACATACGATCTTTATTCTTGTTGAGTCAAAAGCTTAAAAATCAAACACATTCAAATCAAGTAAGAGGAATTGTAATTTTATATCCTTCCATTACAAAATTTAAGAATTATAAAACTCAAAAACATAACAAAGATTTGTAATTTTATTTCACAATGTCTAATTGATCGATTAATTGGTATCCTCCCTATAGGTGTCTCTTGTTTCATATTTCTAAAATTCTCAGATTATCTTCAATTTGATTCTTTGATGTTTTGCCAGTATAAATCGTTGTTACTGTATGGTCAATCAACAGTATAATGTATCTTACATGGTAGCCATGATACAGAAACTGATTACTTCGTTAGAGAGCTGGTCTAGATTATCGAGAATGATAAATGAAAAAGTACTCAATTAACTTATGTATTGAGACTAAATAGGAGCTTTCTTTACATATTCATATAATAAGACCAGTAATTGCAGTTACATATAGAATAATGTTCACTCATTTGTCCATATAACAAAGACACCAGCTTCTAATCTTTTCATAAAACCCCCAAAATGGTGAGAGCTTCAATAAGGCTGTGATATAAGACATAACAGTAACTTCTTTAAAATAAACTGTTTAAAACCATTTAACAACCCCAAAAATTTAAAGCACCTTTAATTGATTCAAAGTGATTGGATGATAACCGCAGGTTATTTGTAGGGTGTTGACCAAAAATTGTGGATGACCACAAATGGACCAGCAGAGAGCCGGAAAGATGAGGGCAACAGGCAACCACATTTCAAAGTGGGTGTATTATAGAAACGAGTGACCATATGAGTGTCTCGCTCAAACTCAAGGAACAGCGTCAATTGAAAGTACTTTGCCCAAATCAATATTCACTGAAGCGAAGAGTCGTAGACAAGCTGGGCTAAAGAAATGAAAACTACATATTTTCTGAGTATAGAAATTAAATAAACATCAGTAAACAACTTACAACTTTTTCCATTCTTTCCAAAACACGACCATCCTGTTTCATTGTCTGAACCCGACCCATCATTATCATGTACACCATCATCATCATGTTCATCATCTTCATCATCCTCATCCTCTTCATCATCTTCATCCTCTTCAGAAGAATAATCCACTTTTTCACTGTTGTAGGAGGATTCTAATGGGACTCCACCTACAGCTCCATTCTCCTCATCGCCATCAGTTCTTCGGGAACATGTCCCTCCCATTTCTTTCTGTATAACATTGCTGTACATTTTAAGTATTCCTCTCTTGGTATCACATAAATATACCTCTTTTAGTTCATCTGCATTCTTCATCAGAAACTGGTACACAGTTTTACCAATGACATTGGCTGCCTCTTGTTTTGGATAGTGAAATATTCCAGTACTAATTGGTGGAATAGCTACAGACTTGAGATTTTCTTTTGTAGCAGCCATGAGTGAATTCTTCACAGCATTCTTAAGAATATTTTCTTGATCATGTTTTCCTCTTTCCCAAATTGGACCCACTGCATGTATGACCTTCTTACATTTCAAATTTCCAGAACCACTCACCATAACTTCACCATCTTCGATCTGGCCATGTTTATCAATATATTTATCACATTCTCTCTTTATATCCTTACCACCTACAATATATGTAATATTAAAACAATAAATAAGTGATATTTACTACTTAAACATTCTGTTCATAAAGATACATCTACTTCATAAATTTCAACCCTGAACCACCGCCATATCCCAAAATAAGTATACATGTAACATGTATTGCTTTGTAATGCGGTTCTAGTACATTTCACACATGGCATACACACAAAAACTGTTCCATTTAATGGAATTGAATAAATTCTAAAATCTGTTCAATTCCATTAAATGGAACTAGACTAAATACTTCTCAAAATTCTCAAAGTATACTTAGTGTTTTCGATTAAAATCATTGATTTAACACTTAAAATGTTGATCAGCTAGCCTAGTGTCTGTTCTCAAGCAGGGCTAATTGTAAACAGGCTGTCTCAGTTTATTATGATGATTAAAGTCAAATTATTCTGAACTAAAGAGCAAACAAAGACTTAAAACAATTCAAAATAAAAGTAGCGTAACAAAAAAGCATATCGATTTAAATCTATCCATCCTGATGGTCATGGCTATCTCAAGTTCCATTACTTTCTATTTATCTCATGCTACCATCTTCTTTTCCTCTAAGATTATTAACCAACCATATTTTACTTGAACATTAAGCTAGGCTAAGCTAGGCCTAGAAACATACTGTCCGCTAGTCAAGTGTATATTGGGTTTATTGACACTCATAATGTGTAGTCAGTGTGAAGGGTAACTCGGATAAAACTTTGTATTTTGTACATACTTATTAGCACCATAAGACACTGAAAGCTGACCAACAATAAAACACAATGAACAAGTATTACTGGTACTCATGTATCTAAAATTCTAAACTAAACCTTGGAAAAGAGAATCTGCAACAGGTGCTCATATAGGGAATTTTGAGCAGTATTGTGTAATGCGTATTATAGTATTGGGGTGTGAGGGCTGGTGGTGGGGTGTGAGGGCTGGGGGTAAAATTTCAGTACCGGTAAGTATAAACCATTGCTTATCATGTGTCTGTCATGAAATGTCCATACAGAATTAGTCTCATATACATAATGAGCATTAATGGCAACCTTGTGCTTATTACACTAGTCCTCCAATTTCCTAATGTGACTAAAAGATCAAGTCCTGTAGGGTGCACACGCAAGAAAAGGGTATTAAATATTGCCCCATATGTCTAAAATGTGTCAAGAGGAAGTGAAACCTGATTTCAGTCTTCTTTTGTTTCATTCCCTATTTTAGCAACAATTTTCCCCCCAATAGAAAATAGATAGAAAATATTATTTACCCATATTAACAATAGCTCGAGCTAATCCTGCACCATGATTCAATTGTCCATTAGCAGCATTTACAATAGCATCAACTGGAAGTAATCTGATATCTCCTTTAACTATATAAATCCTGGTAGAATTTGGTAAACTCCATTGTGAAATTATTTTTCGTTGTTTGGATGAATTTTGACCTTCCACTATTAGACATTTATTTTGTGCCATAAGCCATGTTAAGATTTCTTCACCTTTACACATACTAGGACCATGATTAAATAATATACCCAATCCCGGTACTTTTATTGTGATTGTTTCCACATAAATTCCACTACACACCATTCCAAGCTTAGCTTTAGCCTTTTCAATTTCTTCAGCAGTTCCTTTTAATTCACATGACATTTCTGAGAACTTTATGGATACATGGAACTCTAACAGCATTTGTTCAACTGAGTGTGATTGATACCGCTGTACAAGTTTCATCCTGTTTTCATCTGCAGCATGATATCGTTCCGTAAATACAGTGTAGCAATGTAAGTGTTTTCCTATTTGTTGTATAGCAGAATCTACCTTATTGGAAAATCCGGTTACTGTCAAAAGCAGAGTTTCTGGATTTGTCTGCATCACAATGTCATCCTTGAAGTCATCTTTTAAGGATTTTACCAATTTTCTCCATTCTTCTGATTTAAACATTTTTTCATTTGGTAACTCAACAGATTTGAAACTAATTTCCTTCACTATTAGATCTCTAGCTCTTTTGTCTTGATCACTGCCTGATGTTACCAATACGAATTTTGTACCTTCAACACCTACACAACAGCGTATATTTTCTACTTTCAATTTAGTTTCAAGTTTATCTTGCGTACAGGTATTATTTAGAAATTTCAGAATGATGGTTTCATCTCTAAACAATCCACTGCTATGAAGATTATGAAACTGTTCCAATATGAACACTTTAATGCCTTTAATTTCAGTTTCAGGGCCTTTAAGACATATGGAATCTTCTTCAAAATTTATCGTTATTTTTGACCACTTTTCCATTTCTTTGCTGCCAAGAAGAAACTTGCGGAAAAAATTAATTTCGGTTGGTTTCTTTTCCACTTTTTCCACTTTGAGTTGTTTCTGTTTCATATCTTCCTCCTCCTTTAAAATGATATCCATGCATTTTTTATAACAAGTGGCAACTTTTTTTTCTCTGCCAACAATATATAGAGTTTTCCCTTCATATATAAATGAGGCTCTTGCAGATACTTTAGGGTCATTTTGCATTTCATTGGTGTGTAAGCGAATGTTGATTCCATCTGGAACTGGAATTGTTTGAGTACAAAGAGGCTTCATTATATTTTCTAGAATTCGTTGAGCTTCTTGCTTTTTGGCTTTGATGTCATGCACATATTCTAGTGTCATTAATGAAAAGACCAAATGATTTGCTTGTGCTTCCGAAGATTTATATTGACATCCAATGCTTTCCAGTTCTTTAATCATTTTTTTATTTGAAATGTTCTTTGACTGTATATATTTTGCCAGATTTTTATCATTTTTCTCTACCAAAACTTCAAATGCTTCTTCTTTATCGCAGAATTTGTCTGGATCATCATTGTACATACTAAATTTAGCTTTTACATCATGTATACTTTTAGCATTCAGTACAACTTTTACTGCAACTAAAATTAGAAAACTAAACAGTTTATCTTTATTTGAATCGTGTAAAACAAAATTCAATAATATTTTTTAAGTAACATCAAGCAAAGCAAAACAAAATGGTATCAACTAATACATTTAGTAAACCGGTCCCTCAAAAGAGAGCTATTCCCAGATTCTCTCCCCTTGAATCTAACCTTCCGTATGTCTGGGTTTACATGTCACAGTTAATTTGCTTACATCAAAGTCAGGAGATTTTTTAACTTACTGCATAATAGAAATTTGTAATTTTAAAAGTAGCTTTTGTATAGAGCGGGAGCCCAGGGACTCAACCTAGCTGAAAAGTGTACCAATTTTTTTTTTTTAATATATGGTATCAATGCATGCGTGTACATGTATCTGGTAGTGGTATCATTAGAATGTAAGTCTGCCGGGTATCTGGGGGTGGGTATGTACGATTTTCATGTGGTACACTTTGAGCTAATCTAGCTCACCAGATACCCGGCAGACTTACGTTCTGATGGTACACGATATATATATGCATAGATACCATATAGAAAAAAAATGGTATACTTTTCAGCTTGGTTGAACCCCTCTGCTCCTGGTCTAGTACCTTTGGTCATGTTCATCTATATGACATCTTATAACTTAGGCCCAAAATTTACAAAAACAGACTTGGATAGAAATAAGAAATGATTTATTCATCTTCATAACACTTCCGGTTTAAAGATCCTTTTTTTAATATCTATAATGTCTTTGCTCTCTCTCTGTCAGCATCCTCATTTGATCCAGTGGTTACTCAAATCTACCAGCCTGTCCAGCCTCTGCTACTCATTTAATGGACGGTTGCCATTTCCGCTCTCGTTCTCTATAGTATTCAATGATCTAATCTCCACTTACCTTTGTGATCTTCAAAGACAACTAAAAAACTGTTGGTTTTTCTATCATGTTTCACCTCCAGTATTGGACCACCTCTCCTTTTATTTTCAAAATGGTATTTAACAGCATCAGGATTTAAAGTATGATCATCATTACCTATTTCTACCAGTACAACCTTACATTTATCTTCATTACAGTCTACAAAATATTTATTTATTCCTATAAAATGTTGCCCAAATGGTTATAAAAAAATACATTTGTCTTTTAAGTCGGTCATGATAGGAAGAAGAAGTGAAACGTCTAAAACTTTAATCAACACAAAGTATATCTAATAGTAATAGGCCTTATGTTTGCAGTCTACGTGACACAGTGCATCTTCTAATATGGTGGACAGACTAAAAATCAGTGAAATTATCATAAAGCATTTCAGTTTATATTCTGATACATGTACTTCAAAATGACTACTTATGTTACAACCCATTTGAATGTCTAGGTTAGATATAAACTGAGCATCAGACTAGATCAGATCTGTAGGTAAATTAACATTTGTTTCTTATCTTAGTTTTAGGCTTAATGGTAAGCAACATTTTGAATTAAAGAGGTAATATTTCTAAAGGCAGGCTATTTAAAATATTCAATACTTTTTTCACAATACATGTTAAAATATTAAAATATTCATCGCTAAAAATCAATGAGTTTCTTCGTCTCATGACCACAAACAATGTGCAAATGTTTTAAGTCAATCAGCTCATAACATTAGCCTGTACATCATGCCCAAGATATTTCAAAGTGATCAAGGGCCATAAATCCGGAAGTAATTATCAGAAATTGCTAAAAATCAAAACCCTGCTTCGTCTCATGAGCATAAACACTGTGTATAAAGTCAATTGAATGACAACTTTAGCCAGCAGAGAGTTCACAGCAAGATTTTTCAGAGTGTTCAAGGGCTATAGAAGAGTTTGTTCAATACTTACCTTCATCAGATTTGATTGTATTTTCTGCCACTAGTGATAAATTGTTGGCAGCTGGACATTTTGTTGAACTTGAACCATTTACAGATGTCAACTGTTTATTGGGAGAATCTGGTTGCATTTTGGTGTCAAGTTGTTGCATTGGTGAATTACCAGATGTAGATGTTGTTCTATTAGATGTAGGTTGTTGTATTTTGTCTGGTTGTTCTAGTTGTGTATTACCAGATGTAAATGTTGTTCTGTCTGGTTGTTCTATTGGTGTAATATTACCAGATGTATAAGTTGTTGTATCCCATGGAGGTTGTTTATTACCTGATACTTTTGTACTGACTGGAGAGGGACCAGATATAGGAACAATAGGTCCATGTCCATGCTGATACTGGTTATTAGGACAAGGTGTCGTACTAGAATTGTAACGTAATGGTGTTATACACATAAGTTCATCTCTAGGATAAGGAAACTGATACGGAATTCCAGTGAATGGCCATGGACTCAAGTTAGGATTGACAGGTCGTGCCGTCTCTGATACCTGATAATGCATCGGTGGGTATGATGTTACAGGCATGTATGTTCCATGTTTAAATCTACCCGCTGATAGTTCAGGAACAGGTGCAGTATCAGGTCTATTAGGTGATGGTGCAGTATCAGGTCTGTTAGATGATTGTTCAGCAACAGGTCTGTAAAATGATAGTTCAGTATTAGGTCTGTTAGGTGATGGTACAGTATCAGGTCTATTAGGTGATGGTGCAGTATTAAGCCTGTAAGATGATAGTTCAGTATCAGGTCTGTAAGGTGAATGTTCAGTAGCAGGTCTGTAAGATGATAGTTCAGTATCAGGTCTGTTAGGTGATGGTACAGTATCAGGTCTATTAGGTGATGGTGCAGTATTAAGCCTGTAAGGTGATTGTTCAGTACCAGGTCTGTAAGATGATAGTTCAGGTCTGTTAGGTAATTTCCCAGTAACAGGTGTATTAAGTGACTGTTTAGAGGTAGTCCTATCTTGACTTTGAAACTTGTCTTCTGTGTAATTATTAAATTCATGATCTAAACCATTTTCATCTGTACTTGGATCACCATCGCCCTTACTATACGTAGGCCTACAGGTATTACCTGTATCCTTATGAATAGTTGTTATTAAAATATCATCATCATCATCACTATCATCATCATCATCACTATCATCATCATCATCACTATCATCATCATCCTGTCTTTTTTCACCATCTTTATTTATACCATTGTCTGTATCTATCATTCTACAGTGATGGCAAACATCATCATCATCGTCATCATCATCATCTTCATTTGACATTGAGTGGTACTTTTCTTCATCAACATCACTTTGGCTATCATCAGTATTTGTCTTGACATTTTTGGGGATCATCATATTGTCTGGTGACCCACGTCCATGATGTGTTATACCCCCTTCGCAAGAACTTAACTTTTCTTGTTCACTGTGCCCATCCATCTTTATTGTCTGTGGATATATGGGTGTTGTCGATTCTTGCTTTTTTCTGACTAGTTCCTGGTTAACTTTGTCTTTCCAGCTATCAACGTCAGTGATCAGGTGTTCTGTTATATCAGGTACAAAAGCTGGTTCCAAGTAACTCAAGTCAGAAATAGGTTTTAAATTTTCTTCTTGATTCGAATGTCTATTTACGATGGGGAAGTTACCATTTATGGTTTCATCAGGTTGGCCTCCACTTCCATCCTGCCAATTAAAAAATATAATATTTGACAATAAGAACTATATTATTTGATGGGTTAGATGAAACAATTGAACCAAATGGGAGACACAAAAACGTTCAATATTTGACCAAATTTAACTGAAAGAAAAGCAAACCTACAGCATCAAATTGCCCACATTGTCAAGCAGGCCCGTAGCCAGGGGGTGGCACGGGGAGGGGGGTCAACTGCCCTCCCAATACTGAGTCTTGCCCCCCCAATATCACAAGAAAATTGGCCTTTAGCGCAAAATTCATGCAGATGCCCATGCTAGTTGGCCCTCCCGAAAACATCTTTGACCCCCCAAAAACAACTTCCTGGCTACGGGCCTGTTGTCAAGTGGTGGATGGTGGACAGTTTAAATCAATGTGGTTCATCTTGTCATAGTCCTAATGTTTAGCATCAAATTTGACAATGATAGGTTGCCATACGAGAAAACATACACAGCTAAGTCCTCCGAGCAATCCTCAAGCATTGTTGCATTTTTCCTACAATCAAAGGCCAGAATTCACGAAGTTACAATTTGATATGCGCAAATATCGAAAAGTACCAAGATATTTAGGTTATAAACACGCAATTAAAGTTTCATCAAAATCGAAATTAAAATTGTGACCTCTACAGGGTCCACAACCTTGAAATACCATTTTTTAACAGTATTCGCGTACAAACAGCAGCCATTTTGTATTGTAATTTTGGTCCTATTTTCCCGAAATTTGAACTCAACCTTCCTTAGCTTGTAACGGTGATATAATCAAACGATTTTTTAAATCGGATAATAATTGTGACCTCCAGAGAGACCACAAGCTAAACAAAGGCGATTTTGCGTATAATCAGGGGCATTAATTCAGGAAGTTACGATCCGATATGCGCAAATATCCAAAGGACTCAAGATCTTTGGGTAATATCCATGCATTTCAAGTTTTGTCAAAATCGAATTAAAATTGGGACCTCTACAGGGTCGACGACCTTGATATACCATTTTTCAACAGTATTCGCATACGATCGGCGGCCATTTTGTATGGCAATTTTGGTCCGATTTTTCCTAAATTTAAACTAAACCTTCTTTAGGGTGTAACGGTGATATAATCAAATGATTTTTTAAATCAGATAATAATTGTGACCTCCAGAGGGACCACAAGCTAAACAAAGGCGATTTTGCGTATAATCAGGGGCCATAATTCAGGAAGTTACAATCCGATATGCGCAAATATCATAAGGAACCAAGATCTATGGGTTATAACCATGCATTTCAAGTTTCATCAAAATTGAATTAAAATTGTGACCTCTATATATATACAGGGTCCACAACCTTGATATACCATTTTTTAACAGTATTCGCGTACGAACGGCGGCCATTTTGTATGGTAATTTTGGCCCGATTTTTCCAAAATTTGAACTCGACCTTCCTTAGGGTGTAACGGTGATATATTCGAACATTTTTTTAAATCGGATAATAATTGTGACCTCCAGAGGTACCACAAGCTAAAATAGGTGATTTTTCGGACAATCAGGGGCAATAATTCAGGAAATTACGTTCCGATAGGCGCAAATATCGAAAGGAACCAAGATCTTAGGGTTATAAACATGAATGCCATTTTGTATGGTAATTTTGGCCCGATTTTTCCAAAATTTGAACTCGACCTTCCTTAGGGTGTAACGGTGATATATTCGAACATTTTTTTAAATCGGATAATAATTGTGACCTCCAGAGGTACCACAAGCTAAAATAGGTGATTTTTCGGACAATCAGGGGCAATAATTCAGGAAATTAAGTTCCGATAGGCGCAAATATCGAAAGGAACCAAGATCTTAGGGTTATAAACATGAATGTAAAGTTTCATCAAAATCGGTTCAAAATTGTGACCTCTATAGGGTCCACAAGCTAAAAACATGATTTTTCGTACAATCAGGGGCCATAATCCATGAAGTTTTGATCCGATACATGCCAATATCGAAAGCAGCCGAGATCTTTGGGGGATAAATCGGGTAAGAATTGTGACCTGTAGAGAGTCCACAAACAATTGTGGACGGACGTCCGGATGGACGGACGGACAGGGGCGACGACATAATACGTCCACATGAAAATGTGGGCGTATAAAAAACCCAGATCTGTTGGAGATAGCCAATTTTTGAATATCGTCAAACTTGGTTAAGAATTGTGACCTGTAGAGTGTCAACAAACAAATTGTGGACGAATGGACAGGGAGGACAGCATGAAAATGTGGGCGTTCAATATATTGAAATTTCATTCATACTTTATTCTGAGAAATTTGTAACCGACTAACCACAATACTCCATCTGATCGACAGACCCCCCCTACCTGCAGAAAAAAAATCTAGTGATCAGCTAATTTTCGTATGTTAGTCACATGTGCCACACCAAACTGGTTATTCCAGGCTTAGCACCGCTTCACCGTTTTTGAATTAAATCATTAAAAATCAGACCTATCTGATGGCATCGAGTCTTGATTATGGTCTTGTCATGTTAATAATTAATGTCTAATTTACAGTTCTATATAAAAATAAAAGGTCTAAAGAAAGACCAGATTCAGCTTTTATGTAGGTCTACAATTCTGCCATCAGGTATTATAGGTTTTATGTCCCTTCTTTCACATTTGACTTCGGTAACATTAAGGTTTTTTTTATTATTAATAACTTCTTATTATTATCTATATAATAACTATTATTAACAATACCAGTAAGGTTGCTTTTAAAAGTTACCTGGCATCGATCAGCCATCGGTTTTATGTCCCTTCTTTCGATTTTGACTTACCAGTAGGCTACAATAAAGTTTTTCTTATTATTATTAACTTCTTAATTATTAGTATCTATAATAACTATTATTAACGATATCAGTTAGGTTGCTGTAAAAGGTTTCCTTCTTAATATAAACTGCTAGCTGGTTATTCTGTTGAAGCAACCATCAATATACTGCCAATTTACCTGAGAACGTTTTATTTTTCTCTGGAAAAAATATCACTGACGTCAGCTTTCGACTGGGAATTCCTATTTCAAATATTTCCGCATGATGAGTAATGTACTTTTCAATACAAATATTTCCGATAATCCAGCCAAATTACCAGCAAAAACTTAATTTGATAGTAGGCCGCCTTCCAATATTTATTACTAAACAATGTCCGTGTGTTATGTGTGATGTACTTTGCCGGTGAACTTGTCTTATAAAGTTATGTTTTGGGTTTCTGTTGTGTTTCGATAGGAACTGTCTCTTGGACGATTTCGCGCTTACTTCACTTATTATATGATTATTATAAACCTAATGTTATACCATATACAATATATAATCATGTTATATTTTAATACTTACATACATCTTTCATGGTTTAATAACTAGCATGTTCATTGTCATACTGATTCTGATAGGCGTTTTCATTTCTAGAAATGGATTTCTTGGAAAGCCCTG
Organism: Patella pellucida; assembly: GCA_917208275.1. Taxonomy (NCBI): domain Eukaryota; kingdom Metazoa; phylum Mollusca; class Gastropoda; family Patellidae; genus Patella; species Patella pellucida. Next base: position 23,429,956 of record OU795036.1, on the reverse strand, counting down.
GTCTGGTCTAGTTTGTGTTTTACTTTCATTTTCCCTCGCGTCAAATTATAGTATGGAAGCCAGACAGTACAACAATCTGATTAAAACACAGATCCTATTTCGTTTCGTTTTTATAGTTCAAAATTTCGTTTTACTTATAGTGTAAGCCATCCTAACTATAAAAAACGAAACGAAATATAGATCTGTATTTTAATTAGATCGACGTTGCAACGATTTTATTTCATAGTCTGGATTACAAAACCCCTCCAATATCTTTTCCGTTGTACAAATCCCCCGTACGTTGAAGACTATAGGTCTCTTGGTCACGGTGACCAAGTTTAAATAACTTAACTTCAATGTAACATCGAATTAAGAAAAGTCGGACGTCTTGGTGACCTAGACCATTTTATGGAAAGCCAACAGAATCACCAATTCAATTATTGTGGGAGGAAATGAAAAATGCCCTCGCGACAAATACACAACTTTACCCTTTTCAATTTCAAATGCTTCCTAAGATGTTAATCTGTGTGATATAAAAAAAAATAGCCTGACGGCTGCCAGGCAGGATACGCTCACATTTTCGAGAGATGGATAGAGAACAAGCAAAAAGAAAGCGAATTTTCGTACAATCAAAGACCATAATTCATTAGAACAAGCTAAAAAGAAAGTGATTTTTCCTAAAAAATCAAGGGCCATAATTCATGAAGTTACAGAATCACCAATTCAATTATTGTGGGAGGAAATGAAAAATGCCCTCGCGACAAATACACAACTTTACCCTTTTCAATTTCAAATGCTTCCTAAGATGTTAATCTGTGTGATATAAAAAAAATAGCCTGACGGCTGCCAGGCAGGATACGCTCACATTTTCGAGAGATGGATAGAGAACAAGCAAAAAGAAAGTGAATTTTCGTACAATCAAAGACCATAATTCATTAGAACAAGCTAAAAAGAAAGTGATTTTTCCTAAAAAAATCAAGGGCCATAATTCATGAAGTTACAAATCGATATGCGCAAATATCAAATGGAACCAAGATCTTTTGGTTATAAACATGCATTTCAAGTTACATGAAAATCGGATTTAAAAGAATGGTGTATCAAGGTTGTGGACCCCGTAGAGGTCACAATTTTAATTCGATTTTGATGAAACTTGAAATGCATGGAGGTCACAATTATTATCCGATTTAAAAAAAACCATTTGATTATATCACCATTACACTGTAATGAAGGTTGAGTTCCAATTTCGTCAAAATGGGACCAAAATTGCCAGACGTAATGTACCACTGTCCGTCCACAATTGTATGTGGTCTCTCTACAGGTCCCAATTCTTATCCGATTTTGACGAAACTTGTAATAATATAGGTTATCCCCAAAAGATCTCGGCTGATTTCGATATTGGCATGTGTCGTATCGAAACTTCATGGATTATGCCCCCTGACTGTACTAAAATCACTTCTTTGGCTTGTGGACCCTATAGATCTTGGTTTCTGAATTATAGCCCCTGATTGTCCGAACAATCGCCTGTGGTGCCTCTGGAGGTCACAGCTGTGACAATTATTATCCGATTTAAAAAAAAAAAACGTTTGATTATATCACCATTACACTGTAATGAAGGTTGGGTTCCAATTTCGTGAAAATATGACCAATATTGCCAGACAAAATGCACCGCTGTCCGTCTGGACGTCCGTCCACAATTGTTTGGGGACTCTTTACAGGTCCCAATTCTTATCCGATTTTGACGAAACTTGAAATAATATACATGTAACATGTAGGTTTATCCCCAAAAGATCTCGGCTAATTTTGATATTGGCATGTTTCGGATCGAAACTTCATGGATTATGCCTGACTGTACGAAAAATCACTATTTTAGCTTGTGGACCCTATAGAGGTCATCGGGGATCACTTGGCTAAGTGGGTAAGGTGCTGGCTCGCTGGCCTGGAGGTCGGGCGTTTGATCCCTGCATTGGCCAAGAAAATTCATCTCGATTTTCCGGCGTGGGACGAACAACCGAGGTCCCGTGTATACATTGGTGTCCACGTAAAAGATCCCTTGGCAGTTGGAATTCAGTTGCTGCCCGGGCAAAATTCCCCGCATAGCAAACTGTATGGTGTATGCTCGTCTTCAATTAGCCCAGGTTAGGTGCAGAAGCGTAGGGCGTTAAACACAATTTCATTCATTCATACTATGCAATAAACATCTTATCTTATCTTATCTACTATAGAGGTCACAATTTTGAACCAATTTTGATGAAACTTGAAATGCATATTTATAACTAAAAGATATCGATTCCTTTCGATATGTGCGCATATAAAATTGTAACTTAAGGAATTATGGCCTTAGATTGTAGGAAAAATCACTTTATGATTTACTTGTCCTCTATCCATCTCTCGAATATCTCTCGGTCTATATTTTAAGAAATATATAAAAACCCCAAAAAATATAAAACACCGTATTTATTAATAAACACATACAGTTGTAAATAAATAAATAAATATATACATAAATTTATTATAGCATGGGACAACATCCTTTGTTTTGGTATGCCGGTTTTTGTATGTTATAAAATGATCGGTTGCAAAAATGACGTTGGTCATCTGATAACCAGCATTTCCTCACTGGTGGCTCTATAAAACGGTACACGTACTTGATTTTTTTTCACTCTTAGTCGATTGACCTTAAAAATAAAAAAATAAAAATAATAAAAATTAAATTTATGAAAGATTTCATTTACATGTCTCTTATGGTTTGGAGGTGCGGGGTGGGCGACCTTTAAAACTATTTGTTACCGTTATTCGACTAGTTATAAAAATATAATGCATTATGTTCTACAGTACATTTTACCGTTCTTTCGACCACTCTCGGTATGCAATTCAGCATAATAATATGTACTTACCGTTAGCCATCCCCTTAGTTGCACCAGTACCTCCTCCATTAGAGACTTCCATTTTAGGTGCACTGTTTACTTCCTCGACATGATTACTTGTTTTGGCAGTCTGTATCACATCAGCACGGTAATCATCAGCTTTGATTATTTCTACGTTTTCCGCATCTGCTTCTTTTGTGTTTTCTACGGCTGTTGTGTTTTCTTCCTCTGTTACTTGTACTGTGTTTTCTTCTTCGGTTACTTCTGAATTTTCCGCATCAGGAATACACGAAGCACTTGTTACCTCGTGTGTAGTACTTATTTTCTCTCTTGTTACATTCCAGACCACTGGGTCTGTTGTATTTTCTGCTGCAGTATCTTCAGATGAGTTAACTGGTTCATTTACTTCTGTCGAGTTAGTTTCTTCTTTTACTTCTGTCGTGTTAACCGCTTCTGAGGAGTTAGCCGACTCTGTACTTTCAATTGTATGTGCTTCCTTCCGTACTTCTGCTGTGTCGTCTACTTCTGTTACGTCGGCGTGTTTTATTGTCTCTGTTACTGCTTCTTCTTGTGTGTATTCTTCCTCTGTTACTTCTGCTGACTTTTCTGTCTCTGTTACATTTGTTGTGTTTTCTGACGTATTTTCTGACTCTGCTACGATTTCTTGTTCTGCTACGTCTGTCGTGCTTTCCAACTCTGTCACCTCCGTCGTGGTTATTGAATCTGTCACTTCCTCTGGGTGACCTGTCTCAGTTACTTCTGTACCGTTTCCTTGCTCTGATACTTCTGTCTTGTTTTCTGACTCTGTTACTCCTGTCGTTTTGTCTGACTCTGTTACTTCTGTCGTTTTGTCTGACTCTGTTACTTCGGTCGTTTTGTCTGACTCTGTTACTTCGGTCGTTTTGTCTGACTCTATCACTTCGGTCGTTTTGTCTGACTCTGTTACTTCGGTCGTTTTGTCTGACTCTGTCACTTCGGTCGTTTTGTCTGCCTCTGTTACTTCGGCTGTTTTGTCTGACTCTGTCACTTCGGTCGTTTTGTCTGCCTCTGTTACTTCGGTCGTTTTGTCTGACTCTGTCACTTCTGTCGTTTTGTCTGACCCTGTTACATCTGGTGGGTTGCCTGTCTCTGTTACTTCTGTCTTGCTTTCTAGCCCTTTTACTTCTACTGAGTCTGTCTCTGTTACGTCTGTACCCTTTTCTGGTTCGGCCATTTCTGTCGGGTTTGCTGAATCCTTTGTTTCTGTTGAATTGTCTCCGTGTGTGTTTGAGTTATTTGTATCCACCTCGTTGGGTACACTGTCCTCGTGTTGGCTAGTGATATTAATATCCGCCATAACGGTGTCATTGGACTTCAGCTGAGCATCAGAATTATCGGTTGAAGGGGTATTCTGTGTAAATTCAGATTCAGACATGATAATTGATTCCTGAAAAATTAAACAGCAAAACTGTTTGGCATTTGCATTATGTTTATCTAAACAAATGGATGGCATTTTATTGAATATACACTTAATTCAAGAGACAATGTTTTGTTTTGTTTTTTAAAAAACGTATTACATATCACTTGAACTGCAGTAAGATGTATTATAATTTAAAACCAAACTGACACATGTTTAAAGTTGTAACATACTAAATGATGTATTCAGTATATCTTTTAAGATAATGAATGTAATTAAAATTACATTCATTATTGACTAACAATCAGTATGCTGTTACATTAGAAAGGAAGTACAACGTTTGACTTTAATCAACTAGACTCAGGGCTGGATTAACCATCAAGCAAAATAAGCACGTGCTTAGGGCACCAAGGGCTGAGGGCACCGCATAAATTTCCATGGCCATCTTTCCAATGGTGCCTCAGTGTTTAATGAAATAATTGGAGTTGGTCAGACGACTCATACCTCAATAGTGACCCGGTTGAAATAATTTTTTGTTTATTTTTTCCTTTCTCAAGTATCATCTAAAACCTCTATATAAATAATTGTAGGTATGAAAACTTTTTCCCCAAAAAATCATGTAAATTAATTATAACCTGACCCTCAATTTTATATTTTTAATGACCCATATAGGGCAAATTATTATGTCTCTAAAATATCCCACTGCTTGAGCACACACGTTTTCATTTTGATATCCATTAATCTTATATTATACGGAAATCTTTGCTTTGGTGTCGTGATTTAATTGCGTGTAGAAACACACTAGATAAATGTATTGGCGATGTCAACAAAGTGAAAGTGGTATATTGACGTTTTATAAACAAACTTAAACCAAATAATATATGTTTTTAAGGGAAATAGATATAAGATACGAAGAATTTAGTCAAATAGATCAGGTTTAAAATATACTTACCTTTATATTGTATAAAACTTGGTATGTCCAATAATCCAATTCTATACTGACTAACTGTTGAACAGATGATTCAATGTTATAATATTATGTATGATAATTACTAGTTTCGATGTAGATATATAGGTATAGGTATCCAACACAAGTATTATAGTTACCATGTGTACATGTATGTCATGATACAATATCGATTATAATGGCTAATTAATAGTTTATAGGGCTTTAATACTAATTATCGCTATATTGTTACACGCTCTCGTCTTTCATACTCATTAAACCAATCTGACATATTGTGTTTGTAACAATTGTCTTCGTTCTGTCATTTATAAATCATCAGCCAATAAGCCCTTTAAACTCGATTAATATTTTATACAAAACCTGTTTTATTAAGCTGATTAATGAAAAATTGAGTTTGGTTATATGTAAGATAATAAGCCCCAGTCCTATCGTTTGTTTAAGTCTGTGTACGGACTCGTGAAATGTGTAACGAACGGGCATTCTTATTCCCTTCCATGACAGTGCCCTTGCGAAATTTAGAACCGTGCCGATAGAGTCGAATATGAAGACCATTATCTGTTAGAACGTAAACTATAGCGATTTAAGAAATGTTTTAGCCACATTTATACAAGTTGTGTCTCTAAATTTGCGTCTTTTAATAATTCTGATAAAACGTCTTTTATTCTGTCCTGTGGTGAAATAGTTCAGTTAAGCTCCAAAATCTGCTGCGATATTTTTTTTTAAAAAAAACCCAAAACCTGAGGCAAACTACACATGTTGCGGAACGGTTAGGGGGGGGGGGGCAGCCTAATGTAGATATTTATTATAGAATTGTTGTCTTAAGTATATGTAAAGTAATTTGTATTTTATTATGCTTATTTCCCCCCCCCCCCCGATATTTATATTCTGTATGATGTACATGTCGCCTGCCATAATTCTTAACAAATGGCAGTTTATTTAATACCTGTTCATATTTTAATTATGGATGTGATGTATTTATAAGTGGTACTCTGATATATATATATGACATTTCTCTTCGAAAAGATAGTATGGGCTTGAGTGCCTTGTTTTGCAATAGTTATCTGTGTGTAATTGAAGAGCCCTGCGAGAGAGAGAGAGAGAGAGAGAGAGAGAGAGAGAGAGAGAGAGAGAGAGAAAGAGAGGGGGGGGGAGAGGAAAGACAGAGATTATAAGATTATCAACTGATTAGCTAAATCCCAATGACAATAGGCCTACTTTGATTAGCAATGACAAATGCACGACCTGGCCATGCACTAATGTTTCGAGACATTATTGTTAACACCCTGATGCTTACTGCCACATCAGATATTTTGGCATGCTGTATTTTCCATCTGTAAATTTTCTATACTAAAAAAAGTCCCAATCCCCACCCCCTCTACCGAAAAAACCCAGACCAAGGGGTGGGAAGCGGAACTGGGTGGGGTGGGGGTATTTATAAACATATGTTCACTTGTGCAGACCCACCTGTCCATATATCTTTTCCGGTTTTTCCATAGATACCTTATATAGATACTAGCATGGTTTCCAAAATTGGAAGGGTTAAAATATTCACGGGGTCGTGATTTTTAATTTGATATTAGTGAGGGTTGAGCGAGGCGTCTGAGCATTATGGCCGAGCATACATACACAACACACACATACGCAGACATTTTGGATTTTATTTATAGATTATAGTTTATGTGTTGACGAGATATATTTTGGATTAAATCTGTTGACAACTTTTGGGGCAAGATATAACACGTGCTCAAACCCTTGAAAGCGTGTAATAAAGTCAGCTGTAAACCGCTTAATAGGAAATGAAATAGGATTTTACTTTTCTGCATCAACGGAGCAAACGTAGTCGCACTTACGCCACACTGTGTGCTGTGGCACCCGAAAAAAAAAAAACAACCCTATACTAACTCAGACAAGGGAAATGGTTAATTCACTTGTATCTTTTTTTTTTTTAAAGTGACACTGATGATATGATTTTTACTATTCCTCATCTCTGTCTGAACTCACCATCCCAATTTCAGGAAGATGAAACAACACGTGAGTGTGGACCTCTTCACAGCACTGCTGACAATAATACATTAATGGACCACAAGAACTACACTTGATGATATTTACAGTGTTGGTGGAACATCTGCAGCAGGTTTGAGTTGCTGGCGAAAATTCATCCAGTCTTGTCTGTGTGATATTATTCCTAATGTTGGCCTATGCTTCATACAGTTTCTTTTTCTTAAGTTGGTAGTCACTGTAGATAATATTACCTGTACCGCTGATAATATTAACAATCCAGCGGCTGCCAGGCAGGATAGAAAACAACTTCCAGCTAAAAAGAAAGCAATTTTTTCTACAATCAAGGGCCATAATTCATGAAGTTACAAATCGATATAGAATGGAACCAAGATCTCTGGGTTATAAACATGCATTTCAAGTTACACCACAATCGGATTAAAATTGTGACATCTACAGGGTCCACAACCTTGATATACCATATTTTACACTATTCGCGTACAAGTGGCGGCCATTTTGTTCGGCAGTTTTGGTCTGATTTTTACGAAATTTGAACCCAACCTTTATTACAATGTAACAGTGATATAATCAAGCGGAGTTTTTTTTAAATAGCAAAATAATTGTGACCTCCAGCGGAACCACAAGCTTAAAATGGCATTTTTTCGTATAACCAGGGGCCATAATTCGGGAGGTTACGATCCAATATGCGCATATATCGAAAGGAACCAATATATTTGGGTTATAAACATGATTTAAAGTTTCATCAAAATCAGATTAAAATTGTTACCTCTACATGGTCCACAACCTTGTTAAACCATATATTTACACTATTCGCGTACAAGTGGCGGCCATTTTGTCCGGCAGTTTTGGTCCGGTGTTCGCGAAATTGGGCAATAATTGTGACCCCCACAGGGACCACCGACACAAGCTAAAAATGGTGATTTTTCGTATAACCAGGGGCCATAATTCAGGAAGTTACGATTCGATATGCGCAAATATCGAAAGGAACCAAGATCGTATGATGGTTATTAACATGCATTTCAAGTTTCATCAAATCGGTTCAAAATTGTGACCTCTACGGTGTTAACAATTCAGGAAATTACGTTCCGATGGGCACAAATATAAAAAGGGACCAAGATCTTTGGGTTATAAACATGCATGTCAAGTTTCATCAAAATCGGTTCAAAATTGTGACCTCTATAGGGTCCACAAGCTAAAAACGTGATTTTTCGACCAATCGGGAGCCATAATCAATGAAATTACAGTCCGATAAATGACAGTATCGAAAGCCACCGAGATCGTATGGTGATAACCCTATATTTCAAGTTTCAACGAAATCGTGCCCCCCCCCCCCTTTGCTACGGGCCTGCCTCAGCCCCAGGCCCCCAGTGACACTTATATATTTGCTCTTTAATTGATGATATAAACATGATTTTCGCATTGCCTCCGCCCAAGCAATGCGACGAAAGCTCTGGGGACTACACCAAACCACTAATGTATGCGGCACTCTAATGATTATCCTTTGCCGCAATGTACCCCCCCCCCCCCCCAATGACAAACTCAATGTACAACACAGCTCACTAATTATTCCAACGCCGTTACCCAAGAAACAAGGGCCAACACTTATTGTTGGTCTTTCTCATTTTCTTCCTTTTGATGACGATCTTTGTTGACATTTCTCGCTTTCTTTTATTTAGTGACATTAAATTACTTTTTCGAATTATCTGATTATCCTCTCACAGCCTCACATAACAATTTTTGGTCTTCGACAGAATTATTAGTGAGCAGAAATTCGCCCGTGTATCTGTTACCACTCATCAATTAGGTCAGTTATGCAGTTATGTTTTCATTTTGCGTTCGTCACTTCCTGTTTCTTGAAATTTTCGTAACACATATAGCCCTTTATAAAACGTTTGTTGTTTTAATGTATCAAATCATTCAATAAGAAACTATGTGCAAAGTTTGTGTGTCCGGATGAAATATATTTCTTATTAAAACAGTGATTGAAAATTGAGTAAATTCTCAACTTAAGCCTGGGAATGCTTTGTGAACTTGGGACATGTGATAATGACTGACACCAATGGTTTCCATTGATACTAGAAAGTATTGCAATCAATATGCTTTATTGTTGCGCATAGTTTCGATTGTAAATGAAAGAAGTCTGGGGCCTGTTTCACGAAATTTTAACTAAGATAAAATCCAATTTTAAGTAATTTGATTGGATAATATTAGATTGATTTTAGTGCTTAGCCAATCAAAATTGAAGTATCCACTAAAATTTGGATTTTATCTTTAGTTATAATTTCGTGAAACAGGGCCCTGGGCTACTGCCCTCAGACCACTTTTTAGAATCTTGTTGACAATCTAGGCCACAAACACACATCTTTGATTACTTTTCAACAAAAATCGTATAAAACTGTAACTTAAAGATTTATAGGCCTATTGTGTCTCTCTGAGAACCGCGTCCTGAGCGGCAGTCGTTTGGTGACACCGTTCTTGGCATTCGATATATTTGTTTCTCCTCTGCAATACTAGCGACAAATCCTTCAACATGGGGGGGGGGGGGGTCCTCAAGTGAACGCTCTGGAATTTAAAGGACAATATTGGTGTCAGTCATTATCGACACATGTGTGATAGAACTGGTTTAACACTTTCCAAATACATGTATAATTTTAACACAGAGATCATTGCTACGATAGATTAGTAATGAAGGTTCCAACAACCGGAAGTGGTGAACGCTAAAGGAAAACATGGGTTATCCCTCTATATAACTGACTGAAGTGACGAGTGATAACAGATTCACGGCCGAATTTCTGCTCTCTATTGTTGTCCTTTAATTAATCACCCCCAAAAATATGAGAATCTAGGGGACAGGAGGGGGGGGGGCTATAACGCATGAATTAAATACAGGGAAATATCTCACCAACCCAATGACTGAAAAATTTTCGCTGTGTCTTGTATAGATTACGTTACGATCCTACTCACGGCAGCTTTATAGAAAAACTGTGACAGGACGGAATTGCTCCCACTAGAGGGAGATAATTCGTGATATACTGTTTTGTTGGTTACTCGGTAAACTCTTTTTTATCGTCAGACAAGAAAAGGAGATGGCGGGAAGAAAGCATTTCCATAAATATAATGTAGATAATGGCTTTGATTGAATGTTCATGATGTATGACTCTAATCTTACATCTCTGGTCAGATTTTTTTTTTCGTTCTTTTACCCCCCAAAGAAGAAAACAAGCTTTAAAATGAAATATATGTACCGATGGATGTTTTAACAAGCATGACGTCAATCTTATATGGGATCAGAAATATAAATCTGAAAAAAAAGGATTGCATAAATATTTAAATATTATGCCCTTTCTCTTTTTTTCAGAGTTAAAATAAACGGGTATTCACATCTGTGCCTATTCACATCTACAACCGGGGGGGGGGGGCGACTTTCTCAAACCCCATCGCCCCGAAAATCTTGCTACACGGCTACTACATTGCGAACAATTTTAAAAGTCCACACGTGTTTAAACAAGTCCTGTGTTAAATATATTTATTGAACCTTATTGTAATGGCGAATAGTGTGTTGTCTTCACACTGGAAAATCATGAATAAGTTATAAAAAAAGAGAGTTTCGCGTCTACATGAATGGTTTTATATTGTATGCAGCCAACTGGTAAATGAATAGTAATAGGTCATTTGAAATTGTATTATTTGAGTGAAAAAAGCGATATGGAAGGTAGTTCTGTTGACCCCATACAAGGTAAGATACACGTGCACTGTAGGCCATTACGGTTTGTTTTAAACCGATGAGTGTTAAGGCCCTTTTTATCTGTAGAGTGGGCTATATATCGTTATAACAGAATTAGAAATAACCGACCATTGAAAGTGTTTAGAAATATACTAAATACAACAATATAATATGACGTGTATAATTATAGAGATGTCAAACGACTAAGATTAAAAGAAAACAGGCTTGACACACATTCATTATGTAAATACTGAAATGTGTCAGTTGCTGTCATATAACAATGCTGTCTATCAATAAACTCTTCAATACAAATCAATGTCCATTTATTAATTTAAAAATCAATTACAAAAGCGGGTGTCAATATTAAAACTGAGGCGTACCCATTTGAGAGTGTAGTGGGTGCCCTATTTCTCCCTCCCCTTTTCACGGTGGCTCTGGGATAATGGAAGACGGGCATACGCCAGTGTGCTATGAGGGAAATTTTGCCCGGGCAGCGAAGCTACGGTCTACTCTTATATCGAATTCACTATCTCCTTATATGTCCCTTGTATTCAAATGCTCGCCTCAGAACAATAGACACTTTACCTCATACACAACAAAACATTAAAGTGCTACTGTACGGATCGGAAAAAATATCATACAACGAAAATGTGTCAGTATTTAATCATGTACATAATTTATTGAACAAACAGAAAGAATTTAATTTAAAAAACAGCTGTTTTTGAATTATTTCAAACTTGTATTTACATGTAAATATTGTTATTGGGTTATGTGTATTATACATATAATTTCCTTTTATCTATTCTTGTTTTCCACCTTTGCTTTTCAAATACTGTAATATTCTGTAATTTTTCGTAACCGGGAGGGGGATTTATATAGGCCTTGCCTATTCCCCAATCCCTTTAGTTTCTGAAAAAAAATTGTTTATAAAAAAAAAACTATCAAGGGATCTTTTACGTGCACGCCAATTTATACATGGGACCTTGGCTTTTCTTCATATCCGAACGACTAGACAGCTGTCCATATCAGGCCCTCCGTTCTGCATTACTTACAAGTGGAAACCACACAGGAAAATCTAGATGAACTTTCTCGACCAAAGCAGGGATCGAACACCCGACCCCAAGGCTAGCCAGCCAGCTACTCTGCCATGTGATCCCCCGGTGTTCACCAAGAAGATCCTGTAGACTTTTTTTCAGTCTGGTTTCAGTGGTGCAAAACAGGGATGAGTGAGAGGGTGGGCGGGATCGGTTAGGGCGTAACTTTGACATTTGTAATTCGATGAACCTGTATTTAATATCCTACTCTACTGCTTTTGGAAATAGTGTGTTTTTGAAAATCTAGCAGCTTTATTGCCCTTGGTACGATTTATGGACGGGTTGCAAAAGCCAGTTATTTCTACTTAAAATTAAATATTTTAATTTTAAGGTTGATTTTCAAACCGATGTATCAACTGAATATCTTTTTAAGGAAGTCCCTTTGGGGTTAAGGTTAAATCAAATACCGTTCAAGTTCATCTTAGCGTAATAGGGAATGTCTTAAATTTCAGATGAAACTGTACCCTCAAGTAGTTACATAATTTTACGGTATTTTATTTAATATAATTATGGGACCTAGCGAGGGTTTGCCCACGCGATGATGGTATATATTGTTGTCCCATGGTTATAAATAGTAAGTAAGGCTATCAGGAACGTTTATTAACAATAAAAATACCCAGTCGATATAACATTGTCCCCAATCAATAAGAAAATACCATTCATACAAGTTTCTCCTTTGTAACAATTACTGTATAGTATAGGAATAGATCACTCGTAAACAAATAATGTTTGCGTGTTCTGTGAAATAGGCTTGTCAAGCATTTGTTGAAACAGTTATGAGGATCGTCGATAGGTATATTTTAAAGAATATATGACTATTTCGACGAAGATAACATAAATGCAGATGGGTTGATTAATGTAGATAAAGATTGTTAGGATTGAGTTCGTCAGATAGTTTAACAACACGGTAAATATAGGTTTTTATTGATCTAGTATACATTATCCAATAGTAGAATAACGTGTTATAACTTGTTCCGTGACATTATTATCTTTTTGAAGTGCGTTTCACTATTACTTTGCAGCCATGTTAGTAAAGGGTCATAATATGAAGCTTAATTTGTAATTTTATTTGGGTCATTTTATTAAAATTCGGGGGGGGGGGGCTGTAATATATCGTACTGGTAAAGATCCAGCCATATTGTAATCTACGGTCATATTGTTATCTCTCCAGTCTATCATAAGTTCTATGGTGGTATTGTAATCTCCACAGCCATATCATTAGCTCTACGGTCATATTTTAAAAACTCTACAGCCATATTGTAAGCTCTACGGTCATATTGTAAACTCTATATATAGCCATATTGTTATCTCCACAGTCACACTGTAAGTTCTACAGTCATATTGTAATAGTTTTTCGGTCCCCCCCACCCCTTCGAACCCTGGATGTCAATAGATGCAGAAGAAGTTTGGTCGAAAAGCCGAGGTTCCTTATACATATTGGCATGCACGTTATAGAACCCTTGAGAGTTGGAATTCAAAATAAGTGTAGGTGGTAAAGTGCCAATCTGTAGGCCAAATTTGCCTCATATAGCGCATTGTAGGCATATACGGTATATGTCTGCCTACATAGCACATTCGCTGCAGAACTCAGTAGGACGCTAAGCCCCATTTCATTTCATACTGTTATCTCTACGGCCATATTGTAATCTCTATATTGTAGTCTGTAGTCATATTGTTATCTCTAAAGCCCTATTGTAAGCTCTACAGACATGCACGTCAGATAATAATACCTTATGTTCAGAAGATTTAACTCAAAGACTAAGACAAAATACGTAGTAAATAAATACGACAAATTTAGTGGTTCTAGTCGTCACAGTTTCGATATATTACGTGCATTACAAAACTAATATTCATTTTCCACTGCGTAAGTTAAAGGACCTAAGCCCGTAACTCAAAATCCCCCAAAATCGTCGACATCGAAAACACGAATTATTGGTCAATTTAAATCAAGATTGATGATGTAAAATTACCGGGAAAAAATGAGCTTCTGATATCCGATATTTAAAGCTGAAATCCGATTACAAAACTTCAGAAATAATTAAATGTAAAAAAAATAACCGCCATACTTGTTTTAGTTTGATAGAAGAAGTATGGCGATTGTACGACGTATGAAAACAGAGACAGGCCACGCCAACATTCAGTGTATACTTTGGCAACCACACTATCAACATCCGGCTAGAAATATTTTAACCTCCCAACTGATTGAGATTTTTTTTTTCTATCGGTTTACTGAAATACTATTGCTACACAATTATTATCTCTGATCAGGTACATATCATTTTACAAATTAGACGAAATAAGTAAACCACTGTATACTTTTCAAAACATAACTGATTTGAAATTAGATTAAAAACGGAAACTATTGAATGTAAATCAGTTTATATACATTCATATTACAGTAGCCTATTATATGCGTTGCGAACCACTTTTGTGAATTTCTAGGTCCCATATTATTATGTGAGCGATTTGGCTCCTTTAACATACTTTTCGCTTCAATTGAGACAGCGCGAAAATTGGTAATAAATAAATCCTTGTAGATTTATTATCAAATATTTCCTTTAGATCATGTCCTCACGAACCCCTTTTCTCAACAGTGAGGTTATTGTTCAAGCTTTTTAAAGCTTGAGAAACGTATTTTTAACACAGAAATGTGGAATATTTTATCAGCTACGGATTCCTATTAGGTCAAAGGACAACTATAGTATGTGAGCTATAGTGAATATTACTTTAGCGTGAAAGACTTTTATTACTGTGTGCATTTTTATACGCCCACATTTTCATGTGGACGTATTATGTCGTCGCCCCTGTCCGTCCGTCCACAATTGTTTGTGGACTCTCTACAGGTCAAAATTCTTGTCCGATTTTGACGAAACTTAAAATATAGGTTTATCCCCAAAATATCTCGGCTGCTTTCGATATTGGCATATATCGGATCAAAACTTCATGGATTATGGCCCCTGATTGTACGAAAAATCACGTTTTTAGCTTGTGGACCCTATAGAGGTCACAATTTTGAGCCGATTTTGATGAAACTTTATATGCATGTTTATAACCCAAAGATCTTGGTTCCTTTCGATATTTGCACCTATCGGAACGTAAATTCCTGAATTATGGCCCCTGATTGTCCGAAAATTCACCTATTTTAGCTCGTGGTACCTCTGGAGGTTACAATTATTATCCGATTTGAAAAACCGTTCGATTATATCACCGTTACACCCTAAGGAAGGTTGAGTTCAAATTTTGGAAAAATCGGACCAAAATTACCATACAAAATGGCCGCCGTTCGTACTCAAATACTGTTAAAAAATGGTATATCAAGGTTGTGGACCCTGTAGAGATCACAATTTTAATTCGATTTTGATGAAATTTGAAATGCATGGTTATAACCCGAAGATCTTGATTCCTTTCGATATTTGCGCATATCGGATCGTAACTTCCTGAATTATGGTCCCTGATTATACGCAAAATCGTCTTGGTTTAGCCTGTGGTCCCTCTGGAGGTTATATTTATTATCCGATTTAAAAAATCGTTCGATTATATCACCGTTACACCCTAAGGAAGGTTGAGTTTGAATTTCAGAAAAATGGGACCAAAATTGCCATACTAAATGGCCGCCATTCGTACGCAAATACTGTTATAAAATGGTATATCAAGGTTGTGGATCCTGTAGAGGTCAAAATTTTAATTCGATTTTGATGAAACTTAAAATGCATGGTTATAACCCAAAGATCTTGGTTCCTTTCAATATTTTCGCATATCGGATCGTAACTTCCTGAATTATGGCCCCTGATTATACGCAAAATCGTCTTTGGTTTAGCTTGTGGTCCCTCTGGAGGTTACAATAATTAACCGATTTAAAAAATCGTTTGATAATATCACCGTTACACCCTAAGGAAGGTTGAGTTCAAATTTCGGAAAAATCGGACCAAAATTACCATACAAAATGGCCGCCGTTCGTACGCGAATACTGTTAAAAAATGGTATATCAAGGTTGTGGACCCTGTAGAGATCACAATTTTAATTCAATTTTGATGAAACTTGAAATGCACGGTTATAACCCAAAGATCTTGGTTCCTTTTGATATTTGCGCATATCTGATCGTAACTTCCTGAATTACGGCCCCTGATTATACGCAAAATCGTCTTTGTTTAGCTTGTGGTCCCTCTGGAGGTCACAATTATTATCTGATTTAAAAAATCGTTTCATTATATCACCGTTACACCCTAAGGAAGGTTGAGTTCGAATTTCGGGAAAATTCGGAACAAAATTGCCATACAAAATGGCTGCCGTTCGTACGCAAATACTGTTAAAAAATGGTATATCAAGGTTGTGGATCCTGTAGAGGTCACAATTTTAATTCGATTTTTATGAAACTTAAAATGCATGGTTATAACCTAAAGATCTTGGTTCCTTTCAATATTTGTGCATATCGAATCGTAACTTCCTGAATTATGGCCCCTGATTATACGCAAAATCGTCTTAGTTTAGCTTGTGGTCCCTCTGGAGGTTACAATAATTAACCGATTTAAAAAATCGTTTGATTAGATCACCGTTACACCCTAAGGAAGGTTGAGTTCAAATTTCGGAAAAATCGGACCAAAATTACCATACAAAATAGCCGCCGTTCGTACGCGAATACGTTAAAAAATGGTATATCAAGGTTGTGGACCCAGTATAGGTCACAATTTTAATTCGATTTTGATGAAACTTGAAATGCATGTTTATAACCTAAAGATCTTGATTCTTTTCGATATTTGCGCATATCAAATTGTAATTTAATGAATTATAGCCTTTGATTGTAGGAAAAATCACTTTCGATTTTGCTTGTTCTCTAACCATCTCTCGAAAATGTGGGCGTATCCTGCCTGGCAGTGCCAGCTTACTATCTTTATATAGAGATGTAGGATTAATGATATCATGTACGTGAGACATGTGTTCACTTTTTGTAATGAAATGTATGCCAAAGCTCTTTTACTTGCACGCCGACGTGTACACAGAACCTCGGTTATCGTACGATTCGAATAACTAGACAGTGAGTGTTCCTTGCCAGGCTTTCTGGCCTGCACCACTGACAAGGGACACTTTTTAAGCAAGGTTATAGCCTTTCTGTTCTGGGTTAATTCGTGTTGCTATTCGGCTTAAAATAGACGACAGTGCCGTGGTGTGATAAAGGAAACCGAACAATCGTCTGAAACATAATGACCTAATTAAAGTAAAAATAAACCCCAACAACATAAATCCATAATAGACTTTTATTTACAATTGTTTATTCATGTATCACGATATACCTACAGCAGCCGTCACCTCTACTATGGAAATTAGTTTTTAATGAATTAATCATTATATAACTACATATATTATAGGTGTAAATTCCCAGAGGAGATTGATTTTACATTGATTACTGAATAAAAATCAGATAGGCTTCTTTCTTAACACTAATCCTGACACACTTTCCAAACATATTCACTTGATTCATCAATATTTATAAAAATGAAAAATATATAATGTAGATTTAATTAGTTTTAATCCGATTAAGGGCCCAGTTTGTAAACAGAGTGTGTGATACAGATATATACAATATATATATATAACCTGGGGGAGGGGTGGGGCTTTTATAAGTTGACGATCGGGTTAATCACATTCACAATCTGATTAAAATACAAATCTATATTTCGTATCGTTTTTTTTATAATTTCGATGGCCTCTACTACCACCCGATGCAACTGAGGTATACCCTATTCAATAAGCCTCTATGATTCAGCTCCATCCGGTTGAGCAGGGGAACTATTATAATATAATAATATATATGATTGAGGTGGGTCTATTCAGTAGGGTAAAATAATAATATCATAGCATTATGTACATACGCATTAGCCAATCAGATTTATCCATTTTTATGCCGACATTATTGTGACGACAGGCCTGGCTTGGTGTATTATGTCGTGGTCGGGGGTGGGGGCGGAGGTGCATGCCCTCTTCCTTTAATTTTACTTACGTTAATTTTCTAAATAACTGTTTCATTCCAAAAAAGATGGCATTGTTTGCAATGGGGAACTAAAACCAATTAAAATGGGCTAAAACAAATTTGTCTGCATGGTTTATTACGGTTGTTGTTTTTTTTTTCTTTCGCCTCATTTTATCCTAATAATTTGATGAGACGCACAGGAGCTTAAAAAATGTTTCTGTATTCTATATCATCGTATGTCAGTAGGATGAGCTATAGGCGAGGGTAAGATACGAATAGCACAAAACCTAGGCGTAAGGGGGGTCGAGGTGGGGCGGGGGGGGGGGGGGTCATTCTCCACGCAAGTCTCGCTATCCAGCATTCGTGGACTGCAAGGGAAGACAACTCTGTTTGGGAGATTGGGTGGGGGGTGCAAAAGAGCATGATCGAATATTGGTAATCAAGTACATCCTAGTCTCGGTTGTCAAGCTATACATCTGTGCCTTTTCAAGCCCGATTGGTGACCTTATTCGGCCCTGTTATGAAAAATACCCCCCCGTTATAAAAGAAAATTCCGTATAAAATAAATCAAACCCAATCGGTCCTAATCTGAAGTAGAAAATATTTGCGGCATGGGCCTGACGTTAATAGCTTTGAAAGTTACAGAAAAGATGACTTGTTGTCCTGGACTATGGGTTTTTATTTTATTTGAGATAATTCACCCGTTCCAATATTATTACCGCATTGAAGTGGCTAATAAAAACAAAATAAATCGGCCTTCAAGGCGGTCCCGGTAAATTTATGACCGCCTTCATGTGGACATAAAGGCCACCGCGGGACAAGTATGTTTAAGGCTCGGTTATCCATGGCGTTATCTCGACTCTCCCTGGGTTTAAAGCTTCCGTGTGTGCGGATGACCTGTTTTACGCTAAATAGGGCCTATATATTTTTACGTGGCTACCTCACTATCAGCGATGTCATTAGGGTTAGGGTTATCGATTGAGGACCTATTATATAGGTCAAAGGCCCCTGTTCCCGGGCAACGCTAAAATCAAGCTCTGTGGGGTGTGGAAATTTGTCGGGGACGGCCCCGGGAGGGGGTGGGGGCAATATTTTTTTTCGCAATTTGACATTTTAGCCTCCGGGGTGTGTCTGGCCCCAAAAAAATTAAAGGGGCATGCACCCCCCCGGAAAAAAATATTCCTTTTGTTATGGCCCTGCCGCCCCGAAAAAATCTAAGGTTTACTTCCCATAGGGGCGGAGCTGTGGACGATTCGAGAAGCCATGTTTGCGACACTGCCACGTGCTCGATATTGAAACCATAGAGGCCGAGATATAGGGTCGCAAACATGACCCATCGTTCCGTTCAGAGTCCAAATATTTTTACCCGAAAACACCAATTTTCACCTGTAAACACCCTGATGCACCCCCGGGGGCGAGGTTAGGTATTCATAAAGTATATCACCCCAGGGGACTCGTTTTTTACCCTCAGACCCCCCCCCCCTTGGGACTGGAAGTGGGTGAAATCGCGGCTTTTTTAACTAAAAGGCCTCAAAGGCCCACTTTGCTCGATTTCCTGATTCACAATGTCCTATTCTAGGGTGTAGGGCCCTTTTCCAGGGGCCTTGTCCCTTCGCGGAGATTTAACCCAGAAAAAGCAGTTGCAGAGGTGTAGAATTTTTTCGGAATTCCACACCGGAAGTGATAGAGGTCTGAAAATTGGTGTGGTGACCCAAACCGATGTCCCGACCCAGGATCCGGTGTAAAAATCTGGAATTTTCGGTCGCTTCGGGTTCGGGTGGAGGCACATGTGCATTTTTTAGCTATATTTTTTTAAAAAAATGTCAGCTCTTTTGCGGAACTATTCCTCGTGGCTATACCCTAAATCGACAACTGGGAGTCGCGTGGTACCCTTGAAAATTCTCTGCGACCACCGGAAGTGGGTCAGATGGCATCACGATGTTGACTTGACCTTGACTTTGACCTCTGAGGGTCAAACCAAGGCCACCACGCGACTCCCAGGGGTCGATTTAGTTTATAAGGCCGCGATCTCAAGGTCGCCAGAATCCACTAGGGACGAAAGAGTTATCTCCCCTTTGCCCACAGGCATTTTTCACGATCGATTTGACTTTCTGAGTGATTTTTTCTTCCAAATGGTCTTCCGATCGGCCCAAAAGTGCGTGGCCGGGTAGAACACCCCCCCATTTGTTCTTCATTTTTTAAAACCGCCAGTCAAAATTCGTGACCTTGACCCGCTAGGGGCGCCGGAAGTTGTGCGGTTTTTGCCCCCTGGAGGCCAAACTAATTAAGATAGAACCCTCGGGTCTTGACCTGTCGAGCTTCCGTCATGACCCACATGACCCCAAAAGGTCAAGGCCATCTGAAAGGGTCAAGGTCATCCAAATAACTACATAAACGCGTGTTTAGGGGCCTATGTTTCGATCCCAGGGCCATGTGGCATGTCGAAGGTCATGACCTTGGATGAACACATCAATGACCTTTCATTTGAGACCTTGACCTTTGATCTGACGTTTGACCTTCGGGTCCAAAATATCTCAAAACTTTAGGTACCGTCCAGAAATTCTGAAGATAGGTCAAGGTCAAGGTCAAGGTCACGACCCACAAGGACTTTGACCGAGCCGTCCCGTTGGGTCAAGGTCATGACCCTGGCTGACTTAGCGTGCTGTCCCTGGGGGACATAGAAAAAAAATCACCTTAAATCTCACCGGACTTGGAGCAATTTCACCGAGGTTTCGAGGCTTGGTATTCGATAGGTATATCTACCCCGACAAGTCGCTGGGTCACTTCAAAATGGGCGTCCGGCGACCGGAAGTAGGCGAGACGGCCCGATGAAGTAACGTTTGACCTTAACCTTGACCTTTACGAGCCAAGGAAAGGGTCATGACCTTGGATGAACACATCAATGACCTTTCATGTCAGACCTTGACCTTTGATCTGAAATTTGACCTTGAGGTCGAAAAATTCCCAAAACTTTAGGTACCGTCCAGAAATTCGGCAGATAGGTCATGGTTGAGGTCATGACTCACAAGCTCGTAGACCGGGACGTCCTGGTGGGTCAAGGTCATGTAGTCTGACCTCTCCGACATAGTTCAAAGGTCAACTTCAAACTCCCGAACTTTGGGAATTTGACCAAACCGGAAAGTGATGTCCTTGCGGCTACCCACAATGGACCCTTGCGCGTCACGTCAGGATCTGGGATTTTTTCTGCGGCTACCGGAAGTGGGTAAAAATTCGAAACAATATTCCATTTTTGGACGATTGTTCTGAAATTTCAATACAAGCTGCGCGTTGGGGATGCGCAGTTCGCATTAAATTTTCAGAAAAATCGTTCAAAAAATGAGCCGCTGAGAGAAAATTTGAGTTTTGGATGCAGAAATTCGGAAAGCCATGATTGCCACCCTGCTTCGTGCCCGATGTGGGAGAGAGAGGCCTCCATTTTGATACGATGGAGGGAGTTTTCTGCGCTATTTATCCCGCCCAAAACATCCGGATTCAAACCCATAGAGGCCGAGATATACGGCCGCAAACATGGCCCCTCGTTTTTGGAAACCATGTTTGCAACCATGCCACGTGCCCAAATTTTAGACTATGGGGCACTAAGTTTTTTATACGATGGAGCGAGTTGTCCGGGCTATCAATCCCGCCCAAAACATCTAGAATCGTACCAATAGGAGCCACGATATAGGGCCGCAAACGTAGCGCAGGCCTAAACTTTAAAAAGTGACTTTTGGTCCAGAGGTTTGGGAAGCCATGTTTGGCTCCCTACCACGTGCACGGAGTTAGGGTGAGGGACCCCAACTTTCAAACAAAGGAGGGATTTATCCGGCCTATCGATCCCGCCCACAACATCTGGATTCGAACCCATAGGGGCCGAGATATAGGGCCGCAAATATGGCCCCTCGTTTTGGGAAGCCATGTTTGACACCCTGCCACGTGCCCGATGTTCTCAGCAGGGGCCTTAACTTTAAATATGATCCCGCGCAAAAAATCTAGATTTGAGAAATAGGGCCGCAAACGTAGCGCTTAAAAAAGGGAATTGTTAATAAAGTCGAAAAATAGGCAAAAAAATAGGCAAATTTGCACGAGTGTGTTTTAGCAGGGGTAAGGGTTGTTAGAATTTCTTCAAATTTTCAGAGATTGTACCTTGGGATGTTAGCTAACACATATAAGAAATTCTTAGCTTTTTTGGCTACCCCCAACCCCCATTTTCGACCATTGCGAATCTGGTCTCAAAATTAAAATCGAACACCTAGTTCCACCTCTATTTGAAAAATGAAAGTTGACTTCCTATATCCCCCCCCCCCCCCAGGAAAATGGCCCCCATTCGGCCCATATGGGTCATGGCCCAAACATTGTTAAGGACATTGTGACTGGGACCATAGTGGAGGTACCCAAGTAAGTTTCGAGTGTGTGCGCATGAATCGAAGGGTGTGAGATGCATCCGCGCGCTAGTATTTTCATTTTTTTGGCGATTTTTGACCAATTTTCCTCCGGAAAAGGGCCCGTATTAACCCCCTATGGTCCCGATCGGTCCCAAATTTGGCCCTAACCCTTGGCTACCTGCCCAAAATGAAATACATTTGAACTTGATCGTGATTCCGAGAGGGTCAGGGCGATCGTTATTCCAGGGGGACCGTAACGACATTTCCGAAGTCGCGTTTTTCACCCAAAAATCCTATAACTTTTTTTTAAAAACGCTCGAATCGCTTCGAAATTTTTTCTAATTATAATAATAAAAAATAATTTATTTTTATATAGCGCATTACACATAGTTTCAATGCGCTGTACAAGGCATTACATATAAAATAGGTACATTTGAAAAGAACAAAAATATATAAGTGCAATTAATACAATCAATACAAACAGGAGTATAATACACACATATTCACATACAGACATATTTACATATTCATATACATGCACATACATACAAACATGTTCACGAGTAGCATTGTTTGAACAAATGTGTTTTTAAACAGCGTTTAAATGAAGCAATTTCTGCGATTTCACGGAGGTGTATTGGGACAGAGTTCCAGAGTTTAGGAGCAGAGTGTTTAAAGTTAATAGAATGATTTTGAATATTGATCTTTGGGCTATTGGAAGCCAGTGGAGTTCATGTAGTATAGGGACTGATGGAGCAAACTTGCCTTGTCTTGTAACTAATCGGGGAGCAGAGTTTTGTAAGGTTTGGAGTTTTTGTATTTGGGTGAAGCGTAGGTTGTGATATAGACTGTTGCAATATTTTCTGTGTTCATCTAACAGTGCGACTTTTTCAGTCCAAACCCATCCTTTTCCTCTAGATATGTAATGTGCGCATCTAATAGAGCGACATTTACAGCATAAACCCATGATTTCGTCCAGATGTTTAATGTGTTCATCTAACAGTGCGACTTTTACAGTCCAACCCCGTCTTTCCCCCTAGATATTTAACGTGCGCATCTAACAGAGCGATATTTAGAGCCAAAACCTATCCCCCCGACCAGACATTTACTGTATTAGTTAAACAGAGCTACCCTTTCTCAGATATTCAATGTGTGATTGTAACAGGGCAACTTTTACAGCCGAAACCCATGCTTTCCTCTTGATGTTTAATGTGCTCATCTAAACAGAGCGACTTTTATAGTCCAAACTAATCCTTTCCTCTAGATATTTTTTATGTGCATCTAACAGAGTGACTTTTACAGCCCAAACGCATTCCTTTCCTCTAGATGTTATTGTGTACATCTAACAGAGCGACTTTTACAGCCCAAAACCACCCGTCCTTCCAGATATATTTAATGTGTGCATCTAACAGAGCGATATTTAGAGTCAAAACCCACCCCTTCGACAAGACATTTACTGTAACAGTTATATATCGCGACTTTTTCTCAGATATTCAATGTGTGAATGTAAAAGAGCGACTTTTACAGCTAAAACCCATCTTTTTTTCGAGATATTTAATGTGCGCATCTAAAGAGCGACTTTTACAGCACAAACCCATGATTTTGTCTAGATGTTTAATGTGCACATCTAAAGAGCGATTTTTACAGTACAAACCCATGATTTCGTTTAGATGTTTAATGTGTTCACCTAACAGACCGACCTTTACAGGCCAAACCCTCCCTTCCTATAGATGTTTAATGTGTTCATCTAACAGAACAACTTGTACAGCCCAAACCCATCCTTTCCTCTAGACATTTACTGTATCAGTTGAACAAAGCCACGTTTACACATCCTAACTTCTAGATATTTAGTGTGTGTACCTAACAGAGCGAAATTAGTGTGTGTACCTAACAGAGCGAAATTAGCGGCCCAAACCTATATTATATACACACCATCGACCAGACATTAACTATATCCAGATGAACAGAGCGACTTTTACCCAGATATTAAATCTATGCGTCCAACAGAGCAACTTTTACAGCCGAAACACATCCTTTCATCCAGATATTTAATCTATGTATAATGTGAAGACCAGGATTAATCTATTGTTCAAAATTCAATGCCTTATAAAACTATATAAACTTGGACAGGTGACTATGATATCGGATAAGTATTCTAAGGTTAAGGTACGTCCGAAATAATCTCAATAATCTGTAAAAATTATCTGAATCTACAAATCCGTTTAATTTTCTGTATATCTAAAAGTTTAGCGAGTCAATGCTCATACTAGTGTTTGTATTTTGTCATATGCATATATTCTATCATCAAAAATTTACTTATGGAAGAATGATTGAATGCAATATTAGGGACATTTGATGACGTCGCAATAGCATCAGCGTTAAATTATAAAGTGACATAACGCCAGTTAATGCTAATGAGATGCGATCTAAACGTCCATATTACTTGTTAAGTTATTTCAACTGGACCCCATCTCTTCCATATAGTTCTTGTTGGTAAATGCCCCGGTGAGAAAATTATTGTGGACTTGATATATGACCAATGCATCGATGTCCGATGATCAACGAAGAAATTTTGCTCGTGCACAACATTTCATATTTTCCTTGAATGCCGAAACCCCTCAGCATCCCCCAGTTCGCTGCCTTCTTATTTGTAGGTGCCCGGGCAAAAGTTTCCTTGACCATGTTTTTTAGTCATCATTGGATGCCAAGGGATGACTGGAAAACGAATTTCACTCCTGCTTGAAATTTTACAGTTGCCCCCCCCCCCCCTGAGGGGTTTTGGAACCGCCTTCTTGTTTGAGAATGCCTGGGATTTTTTTTTCTTGACCACTTTTTTCTTACTCTATATACCTCATAGAACACACCATGTGAAAATGAATCTCGTTCTAGAAGTTTTAATTCAAAGCACAATTTGCGACCCCTTTCGGGGGCCTACCCCCCTTATGCCCCGCCCCAACCGTGAAACTCAAGAAATGACTTTTTCTCATTCTTATCGATATGCAGTCACCTTCCGATGGTCAAACCTTTCGTGCTCAACTTTTTACAGTTCGGTCATCGAGCTCTCAGTTTATTTATAGTGTCTTAAACCAACAGTTTAGGGTTTTCTTAGATTTTACCACTTTCCGGTGCACAAAATTTGGTATACTTTTGGGATTTTATAAAGTACACCTAAATAAACGCAAAAATGAATAAATGAATAAAAACGTTTTCTTGCAATTTGTTGGGGGTAAAATCTTAAATTGATTATCCAGACATTTGACAGCGAAGGGTCTTTAAGGATAAATCCTCTAGGTTTTTTTAGTCATACAGTAAGTAAAATCCTATGGGTTTTTGTCATGCGACAACAGTAAGCAGAAATGTAAATAAGCCCTTTCTTGTGTCAATGGTAATTTGAAGATTGAATTTATCACAGTATGCTTTGGCGGTTGAAATAAAAAATAAAATTTTGTAATGGCCCAGTGTTTGAGTTAATGTCATACATACAGGGAGCGCTTGCCTTTGATTGGTCAATTCATAGAACAAATCCTACGTCAATAGGGCTTGTTCTAAACCTAAGGATTTATCCGTAGGCCAGAAAATCTAAAACCTATAGGACAAATTTTTCCGTACGCATGAAAGGATTTATGGATATAAAACCTCAGGATATAAAGGCTTAAGGTAGCCCAAAATACAACATGTGCACATGATACAAATAGTTAATATTCAGATAAATGTACAAAATACAAACACTTTATTTTTTGTAATAATTTTTAATAATTAGTCATGTTTAAAAGGTAAGGATTTAAATTATCCTCTGTTTCACAGGAATTGGAGGAGGAAGGGAAACCTTTCCACCTTAACAGAAATTCATATTTCCCTCTCCTTCTTCTCTTTATAACCTTCTCTACTTCATATTCTGAAAAACATAATTTAAATATTCTGTATATTTCAATAAAAATAACCCTGAAAAACAGGTTGTGACATAGGTGTAATGGTATAACCACAAAAAACATTGACATGCCCCATGGCTAAGACGCTGACTGGATAGCCTGGAGGTCGGGTGTTCAATCCCTGCATTGGTCCAGAAAGTTCATCCAGATTTTCCGGGGTGGTTTCCCCTTGTCAGTGATGCAGGACGGAGGGTCTGACAAGGACAGCTGTCTAGTCGTTAGGATGGGACTAAAAACCGAGGTTCCGTGCACACATTGGCGTGCAACCGATCGGGTTGCAAAGGGTGGGAAACTTTCTTGGAATTTTGGAATAAAATTATAATTATTTACTGGAATTTCCTTTTTCTTTGTTACTTTTATCTATATAAACTATTAAAACTTATTTAACTGTTAGTTGTGTTCCAAATAATAAAACTAAAGAGATAAGTTTATGTAAAGGGACTGTGTGCATCAGAAGCTGTTTTGAGTGTAGCTTCAATAATTCTTGCAATACCACCTTCATCATTAACAAATGAACATGTTGAAAAGTTGGTCTGTATAAGATCATTAAGATCTAATTTGAAATTCTTCGAAGTGTGCTATGAGGGAAATTTTTGCCTGGACAGCGGCGCTACGGCCTACTCTCATATCGAAATTCCAACTGCCAAGGGATCTTTTACGTGCACTCCAATGTGTACACAGGACCTTGGTTTTTCGTCCCATCTGAAGGACTAGACAGCTGTCCTTGTCAGGCCCTCCTTCTGCATCACTGACAGAGAAAATCACGCGGGAAAATCGAGATGAACTTTCTCGGCCAATGCAGGGATGGAAAACCCGACCTCCAGGCTAGCAAACCAGTGCCTTATCCACTTAGCCACCGTAATCCCCCATTAAATATAAAAAAACAACTTTAAAAAACTGTACTATAACCTCTAACCCTTTTGTAGAGTTGTAAAATATGTACGTAGGTTATGTACAAATTTAAGTGTCAATGTACATAAATTTCACGAAAAAGGCTAACATGCAAGATATGACTACATTTTACAAGAAAACAGAGCAACAGAGGTCATTTATTTTGTTGGGCAGTTTCGGTACAATTTATACGAAATTCGAACCCAATTATCATTATGGTTTAACAGTGATGAATGATGAAATATAGTGACTGTTTTTTTAAATTGGATAAAAATTGTGACCTGTTCAGGGGACCAAAAGCTAAAAACGTGTCTTTTCATACAATTAGAGGCCATAAAGTTAAATAATTACGATCTGATACATGCGAATATCGAAAGGAACCAATATCTTTTGGGGAAAGCATATATTTCAAGTTTCGTAAAAATCGGATAAGATTTGTGACCTGTAGGGTGGCCACAATAAATTGTGGGGGTACTGGGGACAGGGCGAGGACACTTAACATCCACGTGAAAATGAGGGCGCATAAAAACTAGTATCCTAGTTTGATTTTGGTCCCCTAACATTTACTTGTAATTGTAAATTATGTACGAATGTTGTAGACCCTTCCGAGGCCAGATGTAATTATTAAATTAATTAATAATGAATATATTGAAAATTTCAGTCAAATTACTTTATTGATATTCTGTGCGAAGTTATTTCCGTTAGTGACATCACACATGGCGGGGAAATATTAGCGTTTATCGCACACATGGTTGGAATTATTGAATCCATTCAATATCTAAGCTATCTGGTCGTCTAAAGAATAAATTTTGTGCTTGCCACGTGAATAAAAGGTATAAATAATAATTTATATAACTTCTGAAGCCATAATGAAATCCCCAAATAGACAAACTGTAATTTGAATCAATAATAGACCACATTTACCGGACAATTTTGAGCTTCTTGGTACCATACTGGGGGGAGGGTCGCTGTAACACCCCTTATTCGCATAATCTGGTTACCCTCCATGTTCTTGTCTACACAAACCAGATCGACACCTACATCGGATAAGTCGGTAATCTGAAAATAAAAAGAGTTTATTTTATCATCAATTATCCACACGTGTAGTATGCCGGTGCAATAAGATATTCTTTTTATATATATCAATAGAATTATCATACTGAAGCGTGGCGCATTGACATTTTGCACGTTCTAAGCCTTGTTATAGACAAGAAAGAGACACATACATTAAGAGCCATCAATACCTACCGCAATTTCACATAGTCGTATGAAGGCAAATGAGTATATAACACTGTAGCTATCTTTCAACAACAAGGGCTTGCCATGCACTCAACCCCCACATTTCAAAAGTTAAAATTATTAAGTGTACATTGGGTCCCTACACTTCACGTGAAATCTGATCGAAAATGGTTCACATCTAGAATCTAGCCTCGTTCAATTATATATTTACAAGAAAATTACTGCCCTACGAACGAGAGGCAATCGACAATGATGACAATGCTCAAATGAAATGGCCCAATGCTTCACACTTGGTAATGTTCGTACAACCAGGGACAATAGTAGAGTCCTCCATAAAAATGAGAGCGGACGTCCTCACAGGGGCGACACCATAAAAATGTGGGCGATTAAAACAAATTTACCAAGGAAAATTCTTCTTTAGGGTTTTCTTTGTGCCAACAACAGTGGGGAGCTTTTGGGCTATATCTCTGTACATAGTCATCATCCACCAACAGCCTCAACTGCGCTGTGCAGTCTTCAATGTTTGGTAAGTTATCTGCAAAACAAACATTAAAATGAAACAATCTAAATGTACAAATTCAAATGATTTATTCATGGGCGAAGAGGTCGATATATTCCGTCCCCTGGCATAAATAGGCCTATTCCTGTTTTATTGCGTTTTAATATTAGAAAGGCCTGCAGAAACAAAAAATATGTAGCCTATACTCCTGCCTATAGGCCTAACCCCAACCTTCAATCTCGCTAACAATAACAATTGTGTGCCTCCTAGTTCTAGGCTAGGGGGGTCTGATGGCAAGTGCGCGCTGTATTAGGCCTAAGACCTGTCATCATTGAGTCAAATGGCATGGTTTCGAATCCTCGGTTGTACGTGGCAAGGACTTGAAGGAGTTGGGTCGCCTGTCCCACCTCGTGGGTTTTCTCTGGGTTCCTCCCACTGCTAAAGACCACTACGCGCAAGCGAATTATTGAAATAAAATTAAAACCATGCATGTTTATAATTATAATGTTAGGCCTAGTGCCGAAATGACCTAGGCCTACTCTAGGCTAGTAATAGTATTGAGACTTGAGTAGTAACTTAAACCCCATATTTCTCTCTCCCCCTCTAGGCCTAACCTTGTTAACATCTCAGCGACCTTGACGAAAACTGAGCTGGCCTTTCTTTAACAAATATATTACATAGGCTAACCATAGCGGAATGGGTTTTATATAATGTTTAGTTTATAAGCTGGAGCCTAACCTTTTTTCTAGAACAAGGTCAGTTTTAAATTTTTAAAAAAAGTACAAGGGCGCACTCGATACCATCCTTAGATCGATTATCGGCACAGCAAAGAGTTGTCGATTTGATAAAAAGAAAAAGCAAACTCGGGACAATATTTTAAATATGTAATACTAAAAAAAAGCTAGACCTCACCAGCTAAAAACCCGTTTGGGGTCAAAGAAGGCATAGGACTAGACTCAAATAAATCTAGAAATAAAAATATTAAGAAATAGGCTAGTCCGGAGGCCTACTTGGTCAAGTCTATTTTTAGAATCTTGATCCGTGAAAAGTATTTAGAATCTTACTTCTGATTGTGGCAGTATAGGTGTAGGAGTAGCAGAAACTTGTTTCGTTGGCGACATCGTAACGGTAAATTCATAGGCCCGAGTCACAGAGTAAAAATAACTAATTCTTGTCCAAGATGTCGAATCGCGCCTAAAACTACCAACCTTCTTCTTTAGATTTTGATGACGTAGACATGAAATCTGATTGGCTAATGCGTATGTACATGATGCTATGGTATTATTTTTTTACCCTACTGAATAGACCCACCTCAATCATATATATTATTATATTATAATAGTTCCCCTGCTCAACCGGATGGAGCTGAATCATAGAGGCTTATTGAATAGGGTATACCTCAGTTGCATCGGGTGCTACTACATGAAGATTTGACCAGGTGTAGTCGGAGTACGTTTCAGAGGTACGAGAGGCTTTGACCCTATGACGTTGGTGCTTCGGGAGGATACCCACAGTTCTCTGCATCGCATGCCAAGAACTCGATGCAACATATCATTTCATTGGCTAATCCCTCACACCAACTAGAACGCGGATAATATAACAACTCTTCCAGATCCTAGTATAGTAAAGACAAATAAAACGAAATTTTGAACTATAAAAAACGAAACGGAATAGGAGATGTGTTTTAATCAGATTGGATTAATCAATGATTTGAAAAAAGAGAGAGAGCGATGGGGTTTAACGTCCATTCGACACAAACTATAGGTCTTTTCGGGACCAATATATTATGGTTTAATTTCATTTCAATAATTCGTATGCGCGCAGGGGTCTTTAGCAGGGAAGGGTTGGTTTATACAACAGACACCAGTGAATACATTATATAGGTTCTTCCATTCCCAATACAGTCACTAAAACTGGCATGAGTGTCCATTTGGTCATTATTCCAGATGCAGATCGGAAATTGACAGTTTGTAATGTACGCCTCTTCTATTATAATTTCAGAATTTAATTTGAATCAAACTCCTGGGTTATACAGCCGTAAAATTTGGCGTTGTCGTCAGCGTAAATGAGTTTAATAATTGGAACAGACTTGTACTACTAAAATTTTGTTTCGAAATATGTAACATATTTAGTTCCGTTTTTGCTTAAACTGTTGATTGTTGATAATTAAATCAATTTTATCTCAAGATTATCTCTGTCATCATGCTTATTACGGAGATCGGTAAGGTCTGACATTTTGACTCGAGTAACCAAAGTTTAAATGTTAAGAGTATGTAAGAGTTTGTTCTATATTTCCTATATGCTTTTCTTTTTTATATTTTATTAGGAAGCCCCCAAGCAAAAGTTTTGTCTTCCAAAGAAATGGCATTAACTGGCGTTACCAATGCCAAATTTAGGTGGGCTAAAATATTTGACACTAATAATACAGATGTCAAGTTGTACCCATCTTACAAAACGGTAAGTAAGCAGATTTAATCATATGCCAGGAAGAAAGCAAGGTTCATTTTTTTTGTTAACCTCAACGAAGGAGAGAAATGAAATTGAACATCCACTTGACACAAACTGGACTACCCAAACCTCGTGTAACCTCAAAAATGAAATGGGATTTAACGTCCTACTCTTCTGCTCCGGCTGGGCGGATGAAGACGGGCATGTGCCATAAACTTCGTGTGTAGGTCATCGAAAGTATAAAAAAAAAACAGACGATCTAAGGAACAATTGGTTGAACAATCAGATTGAAAAATGGGTTTCTATCAAATAATACTCAAGTTTATACCCTTTATCTGCAGTTCAAATCTTCAACAACATTTTAAAAATCGGGCTAATGAGCTTTGAACCTGAACGGTTAAACTTTGATTACCCAATTATCCTGAATCCAAAGCCTTGTCATTTATATTTTTAAATGGCACGCTAATAACGATCAGGGTATTGATTTTAAAACAATCTGGAAACAACGTTAATTTACTGACGTGACGACCAGGTTTCTTAATCAGTTAATCAGCTAATCCATTTTGTTAGCTTTTTATTAAAAATGGATTAAGCCAAGTTTAACAATAGATAGAAAATGAAGCTTTGAACGGACCTGTGTTTGAGAAGTCGAATGATTAAGACACATTATTTACCAAGGTTATTATCTGATTAAACGACAACGCCCACCTTTCACACAATAAGTTCTTTCTGTTGTAGCACGACGCAATAATATTAAAATGGGTTCCAACACAGTATGCCTATTTCTCCAGTGAAAAGGTAATCCCATGTGGAGATCACAGTGGAGAAGTTGTAATTAATGGGAAAGTGTATCCACTAGAAGTATTCCAAGTACGAAATTTTAATTTTGAGATCGATATATTTATTAACGAAGGTAAGTCCTATTTTAGAGAATTTGGATTTTGAGTTTCTCAATTTAAATACTTCGTGGTTGTTTATAATTATTAGTATTTTAGAATCAAAAGCATAATTAACATTCAACAAATAATATACTGTATGGTAATTATTTTCAATTATTCTACTGCTAATCAAGATTTGACCGCCGTACACGAATCTGTTTATAATTATTATATTCATTTGATGTCCTCCAGTATACGTTAACTCGATTAACGAAACCTCATTTAAAATGAATTTACCGTAAAATCTTCATCCGGGATCTGTTTGATGACATTTTTGATAATCTGTTTCACCTCAGATTCGAGCCGTGGGAATTTGCATTGAAAGGAAATATTTCATAGTTAGGCTACCGAAAAATATTTCGTCAGCAAATGGATTGATGAAAGTTTCAAACTTATTTTAATAGTTAAAAGTTTGTCCCGAATTTGCATTCTTACCGAAACCGCGAAAAATATAAGTTTTGTATGTTTTTTTTTTATAAAGATGACGATATTTTACGTGCGAGTTCGCCGAAGGTAGCACACGATTCACTTTATTCCATAAAATGTGTCAACTGCAACTGTTAGGATAAAAATGTGAATAGATTTATTTAACGCCCGCTTCCACAGGGGTGATATCAAGAAATATTAAAACATTTAAACTTTGGCCATTCCCCCGGTGCGGTGAGAATTTAAATGTTTAATTTCTGGGGCCTGTTTCACGAAATTTTAACTAAGATAAAAATCCAAATATTAGTTATTTGATTGGATAATATTAGATTGATTTTAGTGCTTAGCCAATCAAAATTTAAGTATCTACTAAAATTTGGATTTTATCTTTTGTTAAAATTTCGAGAAACAGGGCCCTGATCTTTCTACAAAAAGCCAAAACAAAAGAGAAGTAATTGGTTATTGGCCTATTCTAATGATGAAACTAAATATAAATTCGATCTCATATATTTTTTTTTAACATCGCCAATATTTCGGCCTGCAGCGACCGCTGGGTCCAGTGGAATGTGAGGTAGAATTGATCGCATTGAGAAATGGTTTAAAATATATACACCAGGAGAAATTAAAATTTGCGTAAGAAACATTTTTTATAGGTAGGCCTATAGAGTTATCCACACACGAAATATAAAAAAAGACGCTCTCGCTCTGCGTCGTTTCATCATAATTATTAATATTTCACATATAATGTGGATACTAATGGTCTTATCATTATCTAAATGACCTGACTTCGATAGGTAATTGCCATTACCGACCTCATATCATTATCAAACACATCTCTATCCGTTTAAATCGCGAGTTACTCGGGTCGGGTGATTCCTGGTTACCATTCCTGATAACCGAGACTAGCTCTTCAGCGAAGGAATCGGTTTAGGTATCACTGGTACCAGTGAGTGAATATTCGCAAACCTCTTCGCAATATATCTCCGTGAAATAGATTGTGGTACTGTGTCAAACCAATCTGTTTCATAGAGGTATAATAATGAAAGCCTTCTGCTCTATATGTGTGGTTTAATGGTCGAGGGCGAGACATTAAGTAATATATTGTAACAACAAGGGGACCGTAGGTCCGAGTGTTTTTACAATATATTACGCAATGTCTAAGCCAGAGACGATTCAGACACTCGGTCACACTCCGCACGTGCGTTTGCAGTGAAAAACGGCATGCCAGTCTAATATTGAAATAATGTACTATTGGCAAGTTGCCCGTACATTATTTGAGATAATGATACGCCAACATCAAAGGATGGCGTCATATCTGTATTTTAAACCCCTGTATTAGATGAATGAGCTTGATTAATTCAAGTATATCTTCTACAGGTGACGTCAAAACACGAGGCGAAGATCATATGGACAATGACTTTATCATATGATATGGCGCGTGCATTGTTTACATATAGCCTATATATGTAAACAATGCACGTGCCATCATATGATAATTCCCTTCTTTATTTATTTTCTAATACTTCAAAAAAAATGTTTATTAACCCCACATAGATCATCTGCTACATACTTCCGTTCGGGTTTAACCATAAGTGCCGAAGTTATGCCATGTTCATCATGTTGGTAATTCATTTCAATGATTGTGACAATTATTTTATTTATAATTTAGTCACTCAAGAAATAATTTCCTTATCTTCTACTATATTTCTATATTTAATGTGGCCATTTCGGGATGGTTCAATATTTTGATTTTAGGTTTTAGACAATTAATTCCAGTTTAATAAAAAAAAAGTGATCTGTGAAATCTGGGACTTAGGCCCATACTGCACACAGCGTTCCACCTACGTCATAGCCGAAGCTAGCAGTAGATAGGCAGCCTAAGTTTGGGATGACTTAGGCCTAGCCTTTAGTTTAGTTTAGGAACTTTAGGACTTGCATTAAAATCTGTCCATAAACAATGACAGACTGCCTCATTATTTTATTTATAAATGTGAATATACAATCTGATTAAAACACAGATCCAATTTTGTTTCGTTTTTTATAGTTCAAAATATTGTTTTACTTGTCTTTACTACACTCTAGGATCTGGAAGGTTTGTTATTTAACTCGTGTTCAGCTTCAAATGAGGGGTCAGCCAATCAAATTGTCTGTCGAAAAGGGGGTTTGACCTCTCTTGCACGGAACTGTGGGTAGACATGAACTCCGACAGATATCAAAACAAAGCAAAAGTAGATCAAAAACATAGCCACTTGCAACAAAGATTCTGATTGGTTAATCTAATGACTGACCTTATGGGGTCAAATGTCGTTATCTACGTCATAGAACGTGATCTCCCACTATAAGTTGTTAGATCTACATGTAGTGTAGGCCATCGAATGTATAAAAAACGAAACGAAATATAGATCTGATCTGTATTTTAATTAGATTGGGGAATATAGATACTGTACGACTATACGTCTAGTATTCCAGGAGAGGTGTTATAAAATATTACTCAAAAAAAGATTAATTATTTTACAGATTGTATTGAAGAAACAGTAGATTCATCTGAAAATCAAGAAGTAAAAACTAGAGAAATAAATGAAACAACAAACGGCGAAGAAGGAAAAATGAATGATCCAAGCCAGCAATATACTTCTAAATATAAAGACTTAAATCGAAATAAAGCAGCTGAAAAAGAATCCTTTCAGATTGATGATGGAATCACTAAAACAAATTACACAACCACATCAGAAACTACCGAAATGCCATCTGACTTTGTAAAAGAACGGAAAGTTACGGAAAAAAATATCTACACTACTTACGCAAATAATCAACCAGCAGCATCTTTACAACAACAACCTCCAGTGCCACTAATGCAAAGAAATCTTTTTAAATTATTATACGGCAATCAAGTGGGCAACTATGATAAATACAACTTAGATGACAGAGAAAGTCAAAAACATGAACCAACAGTAGTGAAACGCAGCTCACCTACAGGAGAAGCACCGTTAGATCTGGTCAACAAAGATTTAAACATAGAGATCTCAGGCTTGGATGCTAAGCCATTGGAAAAACCTCAATATGAAGAACCTCTTTCAGATAAAGCTAAAATTAGTAAATTGGGTGAGATTAACTATCCTGAAACAGACACAACGAAAGAAACCAGTGAAAGAACTTACACCCCATATCGCAGTCCTTATATATCTCAAAGAACAACAGTAATTGATAACAGATTGTCAGATGTAAGTACAGTGAATAGTTACTAGAGTCGGTCTTTAGTTTGTTTAAACTTTGGAACTAAAACACATTTGGAAAGAACAACTAAGTGCTTTTTGATTTTCAATTATTTTTCATCACCAAGACATGAAAAAAAATGTTTTCAATGTGTCCCCAAACAACAAAACTTAAAATTGGTGTTGACTAAATTAAATTGTAATAAAAAGAGCTGATTACATTTATTAATTATATAATAACTAGTTACCCTCCAAAGGTGATTTGGTGGCTATGTGGTTTTGTCTTCGGGTTCACTCATAATGCCTTGCATCAATGCGAGACATGAGTATTGTGGTGCCAATTTCACACTTTTATCGAACCCCAATTTCTATTTTCCTCCCAATGCCTTTGTTAAGAAAATTACTGAATAAAAATATACCATAGTTAGTCCCAAAATGATATTGTTAGTGTCGTCTCACCCCACTGTAAGTAGAATATTTAACAATGGCGTCAATATCCCAAATTAAATTTAAATGTAAAGAGTGAGATAAATTCATATTTAGATGAATAATTGTTTGGCATGCATTATGATATTGATATATAAAATTGTTCTTTCAGGAAGAAAGAAAAAAATATGAAGATACAATAGCAGCATTAAAGAAATTATTAGGTTCAAGAGAAGATGAAATAAGTGATTTACACCGACAACTGTCCAGTTTACGAGATATTAACAGATCATTAAGAGATGAAGTAGATCGTTTTAAGAATCATGTATGTCCCCCATCAACAAATACAATAATAACAGCAGAGGTAAGATATTATTTTTAATATAATGATTCCTCTCATATCCAGAATAAATTTTGCTGTGGTCTGTTTGTCTTTTTACTAATTCGGGTAGAATGTTCAAACTTGATTTAGATGTTCGTTAGGTAAATGTCTTGACTGAGTTTGATGCTACACAATGGTCTGTCTGTCCATCACACCTTTTGGAACACAATTATTTATTTGTTAGTTATTTTATTCATGTTTACAACCTTTTGCTTATACCAAATTTCAAAGGGTGATTTTAAATTATAATATATTTACAGTATGAAAGAAGATTTGTACAACTACAAAATGAAAAAGATATAATGGCATCAAAAGTTTCCCGTTTAAATGATGAAATACATTATTTGAGAAAAAAGAATGAAAGAAATACAGATGATAATACCAATACAAATGATTTATTAAAAAGAATAGGTAGGCTGCTAATTATTCTTACATGTAACATTAGGCCATTCTTGTTCTCAGGGGGGTTGGGATGGCCTAGTGGTCTAGAGTGCCGTGCTTCGACCTCTAGCTGGCCGGTCACCTCTGGCTTGCAGTTGTGGTTTCGGGCCCTGGTGTGAGCGTATGTGGCATGGAGATAGGGGCGCCTTCTCAACCTCGTGGGTTTCCTCGGGGCATTCCGGTTTCCTCCCCCTGCTAAAGACCCCTACGCGCAAGCAAATTATTGAAATAAAATTAACCCATATGTTAGTCCAAAAATGACCTAGTTGTGTTGAGTGGATGTTAAACCCCATTTCTCTGTCTCTCTCTCTTGTTCTCAGATGCAGATGTATCAATTTTGATCGCATGGATAGTGCAGGTGGAATATCCTTAACAAAGTTTAACTCCTAGAATGACAGTTTAGTGTGTTGTCTTGTTGAAATTAAAGTTTTTTTTTAATCAATTACATCTTTTATATTCACATGTCAAATACTGTTGATGTATTTATTTTTTTCTTTAAGCTGAATTAGAGAGTGCTAACCGTAATTTAACTGAAGCGAATGATATAACTACATCTGAGCTGAGTAGAAAAAACAAAAGAATATCGGAGTTAGTCGGAGATAAAGGACATTATAGATCACATGATTCCAGTTTATTACATGATGATAGATACTGTCCATATAAATATAAGGTAAATATATTGTCGTCGCCCTTGTCTGTTTGCACACTTTTAACATTATAAATAATAAAGTTACATAACTACCGGTAAATTAACTTTATATATACAATATACAAGGAATAAAAACATGTATATAATTTGAAAGAATATAAAATTATGTTACCATGAATATAATCTAAGATATTTCTGGTAAAAAACCCTTGAAACCTTATCCAAAAAGTACAGACGGTGGTCGTTACTATTCTAAAACATCAAATGATAAGCTATTGCAAGGGAGTAATAAATAGGTGAACTGTGGATTCCCATAGGCGATCTACCGCCTAGTTTTTATAATCCCATATTATCATGTGGACGTATTATGCCGTTACCCCTATCCGTGTGTGTGTGTGTATTAGTTTTTATGTCTTTTAATATGGTTATATTTTTGAACGGAAACACTCAAAAATATTTTCTCTTAAACAGATTGCTTTATGATAATAATGTGTTTAAAATAACCAGCAATAAATATAAAGCATATTTAATGAAAAAATAATATACTGTAGTCACTGGGTGATTAAGTAAACTTTTGTTAAATTTAACAGGTATATAACTCTTTATACACAAAGACACCAGTTGATGACACATATAAATCTCGTTATGCTGAAAAACATCATCAAAATGGCTATAGTAGAGATGTAGAAGAAACTGTTAATAATGCACCAAATGAATATAGGAGAAATCGTACAGAGGTCATACAAGGTAAGTTACTGTAAACACAGACAGATACAGCACATATTTCAGTCCCCTCTTATTGTTTTTATTATACGCCCACATTGAAATGTGGTCGTATATTGCCGTCGCCCCTGTCCGTCCAGTGGTCCGGCGGTCCGCCGTCCACAAGCTAAAGCTAATATCCAATAGACTTTAAATTTACACACAGTGTTTAAGGTCGTAAGATGAAGAAGTCTATTGATTTTCAGGGGTATCCTAGAGTTATGGCCCTTGATCACTTCAAAAAATCTTGTGGATGCTCCAGAGGCTAAAGTTAATAACCGATTGACTTTACGTTTATACACAGTGTTTAAGGTCATGAAATAAAGAAGCCTATTGATTTTCAGCGATTTCCGATAATTACTGTTAGAGTTATAGCCCTTGATCACTTCAATAATTGTTGTGGATGCTCTAGAGGCCAAAGGTAATATCCGATTGACTTTAAATTTATACACAGTGTTTAAAGTCATAAGACGAAGAAGCATATTTATTTTCAACAATTTCCGTTAATTACTGCCTGAGTTATGGCCCTTGAACACTTCAAAAAATCTTGTGGACGCACTAGAGGCTAAAGTTAATATCCCATTGACCTCACATTTATTCACAGTGTTTAAAGTCATAATACCACAAATCCTATTGATTTTCAGCGATTTCCGATAATTTCTGTCAGAGTTATGGCCCTTGATCACTTTTAAAATTTTGTCGACGTTCTAGTTCAATATTGTCATAGGTTTGTCTTTAAAAGAGCTTGGTTCCTTTTGATGATTGTATGTATCAGACCTAACTTATGGCCAATGATTGTATGAAAAACAATTTTGATGAAACTTGAAATGTATGTTTATAACCCAAAGATCTTGTTGTCTTTCTATATTCGAACATATTGTGCCCTTGATTGAACGAAAAATCATATTTTAGCTTGTGGTCCCCAAAGGGATCACAATTTTTATGTGAATTAAAAAAACATTGCTATAAGTCACTGTTACACCATAATGATAGTTGAGTTCCGAATTTCGTGTACGCAAATAGTGTTAAAGTATATAATATCAAGGTTACAGACCCTCTAGAGGTCACAATTTATATCCGATTTTGATGAAATGTAAAACATGTGTTTGTATCTCAAAGATGAGTCCCTTTTGATAATCGGACCATAACTTCCTGGGCCACTGATTGTGGTCCCTTTTGAAGTCACAATTTTTTTAGCCTGTTCTCTATCCATCTCTTGCAAAATGTGAGCATATCTTGCATGGTAACCACTGGTTTAAGATTTTTTCAGAATTTGACTTTATCTATATCTTTTCTAGATGAAACGGATGGTGATGATAGAAACAAAAGATCTTATAATTCTCAATCTCATTCTTCTTATTCTCAAAGAGTAAATAATCTGGCTGATAATAATGTAGGTAGATTCTCCAAGTCTACTGATATGTTACATTCTACAGAATTGGATGAGAATTTATTTCCTGAACTTACCAAATATTCTACTTTTAATGCTGGAGGTATGTCATATTGTTCAATTAATTACACAATTGTAATGGATACACAGTTTGCGTTAATTTGAGTATTTAAGATATCAGCATTCAAATTATGTTAATAGGTCTTATATATAAAGACGATTGTTAGAAAATGATTGCAGCTATTGTGTTCATATAATTATTAAAATGAAGCGTAATTTGAGGAGTTATATTATATAAGTTTAGTGGAATTGATATGCTGTCTATATTTTGGACATTAATGGTTTTTGTTCTAGATATGTTTACATCACGTGGTAGAAATTTGACTTCAAACAGGTCAAATGTTTATAATCCTCGACCTAGATCTGCTGATGGTCGAACATATTATAGTTATGGTATGACACTGATAATTACTAGTATTATTGTAAAATATTAGTAGGTTTCAGAAGATTAAATTAGATTTAGAAATTTAATATTAATATATAGTTTTAACATTTTTTATCTATCAAACAATCGGTTATCTTATTACCTGCGTTTACTGATGCTTCCTTTGGGTACCGGTATTTTACAAATAACAGTTTTAGATTTTGAGTATTAAACTCAGGACGAGCAGCTTGCATTTAAGCACAAAGACATGTTTTGTTGGACTTAAGATGTTATTCTTTTTAAATTGTATTTAGTTTGAAGCATAGATGCCAATTTTATTTTTTTTAAGTCAGGTCAGTTTGCTTAAAAAATCTTATTTATGACAATAAACTATAATCTAATTATTCTTTGGGGTTTTTTAGGTGATGATCTTCGAAGTTCCTAAAAATTATTTGACCAGCTTTGTCTAAAGGATCCATATACTGCAAAAATATTTTTTTTACCAAATTTGATTTTCCGGCATGTTTGTCTTAATAGATGAAAATATTTCCTCAACACCCAAATACAAAAACTTATCAGATATGCAGAATATATTATGCTTTTCCGTTGCTGTGTAGTCTGTCCATTCGCTTTTTTTCTGAAAATTAATTTTAAGTGCATATCAATTTGAAGCTAAATGTCATAGACATTATTAAAGAAAAAGGAATATGTCGCATACTAAGTAAAAGGACTGTGAAAGCACAATTTTTGGACTGATATATCTTAGTCAGTAATATTATCCAGCATTCATGATCCAAAGATTATTATAATGTTAGAGCCACCTGTAGTGTATACAATAGTTAATGTTCCTTATCTAACAATAGTTTGTTGAATAAAGGTCAATATAAACTTATAATAGTATTACCATTAAACGTTGTCAAGTGACTATGGTCTACATGTTATAACAGGTATGCTGTAGCCAACAGATATTTAAATAACTTGACCTATTCATTTTGCATTTCAAGATATAAAGTAGTTAGACATAGATAGGATTATACATAGATAGGATTATTTAAAAAGATTACCGTAAGATAGTAAGACTCAGTATTTTAACTTATATTTACAGGGTCAGGATTAAGTGACATAATGATAAAAAAATTTAGTCAGCTATTTTTTAAATATTTCTTTAATTTTGTAGTAAGTTTCATTTTATTTAGATACATCTTATTTTATGCAGTTTAGTCAAATTTTAAATGAATATTGGCTTAGCTATTTGGTTTTTAATGAATATTGGCATAGCTGTTTGGTTTTTAATGAATATTAGTTTAGCCGATTTGTATTTTTATAAATATTGGCATAGCTGTCTTGTATATTATCGAATATGGGCATAGTTATTTTGTATTTTAATGAATATTGCCATTTAATTTGAATAAATATAGACCTACCTGGACTTTAAATTAATGACTGGAGGCCTATCTGTGTTGTATTTGTAATACCAATAATTATAATGTGGCAATAGTATATATATATAGTAATTGTGTTTTGATCTGGGAATTATCCTCTTGGGTAACAACTGGCTTAAACCCAGAATATATTATAGAGTTTTCGTGTATTTTTCATTCTGAACAAAACACTTTTCAATATCACTGCTACTGTTAATTCTACTCATACTGTATGACGTAAGCTTAGTCGGTATATGAAATGCGCATGCGTACCATCAAGCCATCGACCGTGTAAACACGTGTCTTGCTTCTGTTCTGGAACTACAAGTTATACGGGTATACATTATTTTTTTAAATCATGGTTTTAATAACTAAACTATTTTAAATAAGAAGCCATCAATTTGGAGCCAAGTTATCATAGGTAGTTGTGGAAAATAAAATCAAATGATAGCGACCTCCACTGAACAAATCACATAATGGCATACCTGCTAAAATCTTCTTTGTTCTTCTGTCATCATATAGCCAATTTTTTTGAGCAATAAATTAAATAGAATATTCCTCATTTGAAATGCTTTCAATGTAGGGGTTATAGCTGTGATGGGATTTCAAAATATCAATTATTCATTTATCCTGTTGTTTTCTTGGTAAATATTGACCTGGTTATGAATCGTGATAAGAACTGTATCCTAGCACATGAATCGCAAATAGGTATCATATTGTGATTGAAGTGGCAATACAAAAGTCAGAACAAATCCAAATTGTATGAAAAGTAAAAGTATAATCTTTTATATATGTTTTTTTCAGTTACTGGGAAATCCGAATCGCCACAAAAACAGTACCATGTTGATA
This sequence comes from Patella pellucida, assembly GCA_917208275.1. NCBI lineage: Eukaryota > Metazoa > Mollusca > Gastropoda > Patellidae > Patella > Patella pellucida. The sequence continues at coordinate 23,387,240 of OU795036.1, read as the reverse complement.
GCGGAGATATAAGTGACACACCAACAGATATATTGTTAGGTACAAATCCAATGGATAGATGTTTTTCACATTCTAGCCCTTTCAGAGCCAAAAAGACAACTAACTATGGATCAGATTCTTCTCAAAGTGAAGATGATGAGGGTTATCATACTATATATAGAAAGAGATCCAAGTCTGTTCTTGGAAGAGGTAGGTTTAAAATACTATACATATTGTGCTGTCGCCCCTGTGTCCGTTCATATTTTGTTGCTGGACACTATGATCACAATTTTATGAAGAAACGTGTAAACCATTTTATTATTATTTATCGGTTTACCAAAACAAGAATTACAATGTGACAACTTTGATGGATGGAACTGAGGAGTGATCTGTCAAAGCATGTATTATTGTTACTAAACCAAATTAATCATATATAATACTATATTTGTAGGTCGCTATGATGATGCTGTATACTTGACAGAAACACGACCGGTTGAAACAGAACATTGTCATATCACCACTATAAGACCATCTGCTAGTATGGAAGGACTAGCACCACACAATCATAGATTGGAACCATCTCTTACTGGATGTGGCTATCGTAGTGTGATACCTAAGCCTCTAATAACTCAACAAAATAAACATCTATATACATCATCACAATCTACTATTGATTTCTCCAAGTGAGTAGTGTGCTTCAGAGTCATTTATTAACCCAGTTATTTCCCTTTATTTATTAATTTTTATTGTCACACTTTCTATTGGTCAGTGGTGTAGGGTGTGAGGGCCTGCAAGTAACAATATCTAGTTGTTTGGGTAGGGCAAAAAACAGGTTATTATTTAAACCTGATGACATTATATAAATGCCAGTAATATTGTAATTTTGAAGGAAACAACTATTTATATTAATAACTTTTCTTACAGTTCTATAACTCATGGTATGAGACCATATTCACCAAGTAGTCCAGCTGATATTAAAACTAATGATATTGTCAAGTTTTCTCGTCAAGGTGGCAAACTTAGTATTGGTTTTGTACGGTTTATTGGTCAACTGCCAGGAAGGAGTGGAATTTATCTTGGTATCGAGTTGTATAAAGAAGGTAAGTGTTGAGGATTAGTTTTAGGGTTTTTTTCAGAATTTTGTCCATCAATTTTAAAATTCAGAATAAACTTTTGAACAGATACAAAATATTTTGAAAGATAAATAAGTATGATAATGTATACAAACTCAAGTACCGGTACCTCTCATCTATATCAAGATGTTATTATCCATACCAACTGTCTGTTGATAACTTAGAAAACCCAGCCCTGAGTTCACAAAGCATTTTCAGACTTAAGTTGAGAATTTGCTCAACTTTTAATCATTGTTTTTAAAGGGCTAATCCCGATATTTGTTTTGGGAATAAAACTGCTTAATTTTGTGTTAAAACCCCTAAAATATTCAAGTCAAGGGCCAAGCAACTATTTCAATATTTATGATATGTATTCAAACGACTTAAATCCGTCAGTCTTCATCTGGAATTTGAGACCGGTGCCCCAAGGTGTATTTTGTGGTATCTGGATTAATTAAACCAAACATTTTTTTATAAAAATTATGTGTAGTTGAAATTTGCCTTTCTCTATCAAGTACGGCACATGACCCTCTCAAGTAACTGTAATCGGTTAAAAGGTCACTCGACGAAACAATTGATCCAAAATCTTAAAAGGGTTACGTGTCCGGATAAGCTGTTTTGGTGTTCACGTCCAAACAACTCAATATTTTGAGTTGAAATTTTGAGACAAGGTAAATACACCATTCCCCTATATTTTGGCGTTTTATTTTCATACATTCTCAGACTTTTTTTTTTTTTGAGCCTCTGTTTAATTCGGGATTGTCCCTTTAAGAAACAGCTTAAATGCAGCCACACAAAACTTGGCACATAGTTTCTTATTGATGTATTTGATACATTAAAACAACAAAAGTGTCATAAATGGCTATATTTACCTTAAAATGAGGTGAACAAGTTTGAGGAAATTCTCAACTTAAAGTTACATTATTCAAGAGCTAAATCTGCCTATCGCAGGTCTTAGTTTAAGCTTCAGATGTTATAGAAATAATAAATTAGATCTTCATTTAGACAACAAGCCCAAAATCAACTCCGTAGACCCACGGATGGCTAGGCTACAACTTGGATTTCAATAGGAATTCACTGACTAATTTAATCAAATATGGCGCCCCAAGCTCCTTAAGTTCCCGTTATGTTGACGTCATTATCTGGAAACTGTCAATAAAAGGCAGTGCTGATCGAGGCTATTTCCGTGTCATAAGATACCGTTTTAACAAGGCAGACAGCGCTTGTTAATCGAGATTATGAAGGTGTAGTTAACGCCTGTCACTCAAACGATCGGGAATTGTCGGAGAGGGTGAAGATGCATTTTGCCCCCATTTCCAGTCAAATATTATAATATTATAGAATAAAGTAATTTTACTGAAATTTTTAATATATTCGTCTTTCATCATCTATTTTTGAACTATCATAGCAAGAATGGCCAACTCTTTAGATAAATATCCCATAATGTAACTTTAAGGCTGGAAATGCTTTGTGAACTCGGGCCAGATGTATTGGTATATGTAACCAGTTTATGATACCAGGGGCCCCGATTTCCGGGGGGCTACTGACAATAACTCACGCAATGTGGCCGCTCCCACTAAGCACCATACCCCCCCCCCACCCCTAACCTTTTTTCGCTTTTTATACGCCCGTATTGAAGTCCGTCCGTCCGTCCGCCCGTCTAGAGGCCAAAGTAAATATTCGATTGACTTTAAATTTATACACAGTGTTTAAAGTCATGAGACGTAGAAGCCTATTGATTTTCAGCGATTTCCGATAATAACTGTCAGAGTTATGGCCCTTGATCACTTCAAAAAATCTTGTGGGCGCTCTAGAGGCCAAAGTTAATATCCGATTGACTTTAAATTTATACACAGTGTTTAAGGTCATGAGACGAAGAAGCCTTTTGATTTTCAGCGATTTCCGATAATAACTGTCAGAGTTATGGCCCTTGATCACTCAAAAAACTCTTGTGGACGCTCTAGAGGCCAAAGTTAATATCCGAATGACTTTAGATTCATACACAGTGTTTAAGGTCATGAGACGAAGAAGTCTATTGATTATGGCCCTTGATCACTTCAAAAAATCTTGTGGACGCTCTAGAGGCCAAAGTTTATAACCGATTAACTTTAAATATATACACAGTGTTTAAGGTCATAACATGAAGAAGCCTATTGATTTTCAGCAATTTCCGATAATTACTGTCAGAGTTATTGCCCTTGATCACTTAAACAAATCTTGTGGACGCTCTAGAGGCTAAAGTTAGTAACCGGTTGACTTTAAATTTATACACGGTGTTTAAGGTCATGAGACGAAAAAGCCTATTGATTTCCGATAATTACTGTCAGAGTTATGTCCCTTGATCTCTTTAAAAAATCTTGTTGACGCTCTAGAGGCTAAAGTTAATAACCGATTGACTTTAAATTTATACACAGTGTTTAAGGTAATAAAATGAAGAAGCCTATTGATTTTCAGCAATTTCTGATAATTACTGTCAGAGTAATGGCCCTTTATCACTTAAAAAAATATTGTGGACGCTCTAGAGGCTAAAGTTAATAACCGATTGACTTTAAATTTATACACAGTGTTTAAGGTCATGAGACGAAGAAGCCTATTGATTTTCAGCAATTTACGATAATTACTGTCAGAGTTATGGCCCTTGATCTCTTAAAAAAATCTTGTTGACGCTCCAGAGGCTAAAGTTAATAAGCGATTGAATTTAGATTTATACACAGTGTTTAAGGTCATGAAACAAAGAAGCCTATTGATTTTCAGCAATTTCCAATAATTACTGTCAGAGTTATGGCCCTTGATCACTTCAAAAATACTTGTGGACGCTCTAGAGGCCAAAGTTAATATCCGATTGACTTTAAATTTATACACAGTGTTTAAGGTCATGAGACGGAGAAGCCTTTTGATTTTCAGCGATATCCAATAATTACTGACTGAGTTCTGGCCCTTGATCACTTTCAAAATTTTGTGGACGCTCTAGAGGCTAAAGTTAATATCCGATTGACTTTAAATTTATACAAATTGTTGAAGGTCATGAGACGAACAAGTATATTTAGTTTCAATGAATTTAGATAACTTGAACAGCATGGAGGAGGACTTTATCAAAGCCAAACAAATTCCAATGATTTTCTGATAATTACATAATGAGTTGTTACTTTTAATCAGATTTGAGTGTTTTATAAATGTTTCATTATCGAAAAAAAATTAAATATGCGACAACTCTTGTTGACTGCCCGGAAGATTTAGCTGCTGTGGGCGTATGTTTCGTTGCCTGGCAACCTATGTTTTGAGCTTTTGGCGACATTTTATTTCTCACTATTAAAAATCATTGCCGGGGCTAAAGCCCCCTTAGCCCCCCCCGGCTCCGCGGCCCCTGTATGATACTGAATAGATCTACAGATAGAGAATTAACCTGAATATTTATGTTCCTTGCAACTTTACATTTGATTTGTATTTTTATTATTATTTTCAGAGGGGAAGCATGATGGTGTATTTGATGAAGTAAGATATTTTAAATGGTAGGTATATATAAACTTGTAACATCTTATCTGTCAAATGTATATGACTACCAACATTTAAAGCCATTGATAATTTGCATTTTTCTAGGCAAACTCTTAATTTTTGACAGCTTTCAGTAATCTAAATTAAAATATGTCCAGATTGATTATTTCATTACGAAGAGAAAACCAACATATCAATGGTTGATTATCTCCTGAATTGGATTCCATCAGATAAAAAAGAGGCCAATCAAAATTTTTTAACCCAACTCTTATTGGTGTCATTGGCTTGTTTTAAGTTAGATGGCTTATACTGGAATTAATATATTGTTTATTTCTTATCTGGCACCAAAATTCGCCTAGTTTGATATTTTCGCCTGAATCAAACATGCTTGTATTTTCGCCTGAATCAAACATGCTTGATATAGTCAAACAAATTTTAGAATTCATATGCGAATCACAATTGATGTCAAGAGGTCACATGATTATTTGGCACTGATTGATTCGGCTTGTGTGTTTACCGCTTTAGTCTTTCGGATGGATTGTGCGTCTGGTTCGCCCTGTTTTTAGAATTCATTAACCAGCCACCACTAATGTCAGGAAGTCACATGATTGTTTGAAGACAATGTGTATTTCACGTGTTCCCCCCTTGTCAGTGGTGCAGAACAAGGACAGCTGTCTAGTCGTTAGGATGTTATGAAAAACCAAGGTACCATGTATGCATTGGCGTGCATGTAAAAGATCCTTTGCCAGTTGTATGCATTGGCACACATGTAAAAGATCCCTTGTCAGTTGGAATTCAATGTAAGAGTTGGCTGTAGCGCCGCTGTCCCGGCAAAATTTCCCTCAAAACACACTGCATTGTGTATGCCCATCTTCATCAGTCTTGTTGCACATTGAAACCCCATTTCATTTCATTTAATCATGTGATGTGAAATATGATGCAATCGATTCGTGAATCGGACAGAAAATTTCTCCACTCATTCAGCCGATTGATTCAGCTTGTGTGTCCCAACGCTTTAGCCTGGGGCATCGATTTTGACCAAACTTGCATGGAATGTCCGACCTACAATCTAGTTTTGCATCTAGTATTGCCAAATGACAACCTCAAATCGAATTGTTTAGTTTCCAGTATAGTGCCTTGTGCGTTAACCGATTCAAACAAAACTGTTACTAGTGCATCTGACAACTTGGACCTTTTATTAGGTGTAGGGTATTGTGGCGGTCGATCTAGGTTGCAGTCTGTTTAACCATTTCAACTTGTTAACTTGTATAGAGTGTCTTGGAAGATTTGGGAATAGTACCATGATTCAGGTACATTCTTTCTATTGTATTTTCCATGTTATAAATGTTTAATTGAATTGTGTTTGATTTTCTCTTTTCAGCAAACCTAATAAAGGTGTTTTTGTCGCCTATAACAAGGTAGTCATGGCATGGACTACTTTTTAAAAAATCAGTAAAGACTTAATTTCAATGTGTACTGGGAAAAGATCTATTTAATTTTCAAATTTACAAAAAATATATACTAAAAATTTACATTTAAACTTATCAATCTGATTGAAACACTGATCTAAATATAGATTTTCGGTCTTTAAATGGTGTCAACTCAGATCTGACTGGATTACAAAGGAGGTGAATTTGTATTCATTTTTTGTTTTGTATATAAATGTCTCTTATAATTCAGAGCACATCTGCTTAAACAAACCATTTTATTGTGTAATCGGTTATATCAAAGAAAATACCATTTTGAAATGCTTTTAGATCCTGTTTTGTGAAAAACTATTAAAACAAAATTTAACTATAAAACTGTGTTTTAATCAGACTGACATGTTATATTCCTATTTTTATGTATTTTGTATAATTTACAATATTTTAGATATATTTTCTTATTAAGTTTTGTATTTGTTACATCTTGCCTTATTATTATATTAATGTAATTATTCATCACCTAATTATTTAATTTTGATCAATGTATATTTTGTAATAACTATTCCTTTAATTATATATTTTTCTAGATAATTTTAGCTAGTCAAATTATGTTATTTATGCAACAACTGTGATAGTTTTTATTCTGTTAACACTTATCTCTGTTGATTTATTCATTCCCTCTATGTACAATTAGTTTTTTTTTTAAACATATAAGAGTATATATTGTTAATGTAAATAAGTATCCGTCCAATGTGTGATATTTTGAAATACATGGAAATGTAGTGGAGCCAAATTTATTAAAGAAACTGTAGAATAGAAAAGGGGTTTTCTTTGTTTTGTGAGTCCATATATTATGCAAGATGATTGGGTTAAAAATATTAATTTCAAGTTTTATCAAAATTGTGCCCTCGACAGCGTTCACAACCTTGATATACACGAACTTTGTACATAGGCGTACGGGGCAGCTACCCCCCTAACTTTCAGGCAAGATGGTTTTTCGGGCAGAAGGGTAAAGTGAGAAAATAAAATTAGTTCATCTACTTGGCAAAATAAAGCGCCCAAAATCTAATAAAACACTAATTTACGGGCTGGAATAACAGTAAAACACGTTTGTGACTGTCAAATTATCCGCTTCTTCGCCTCTTAATGAAAACTGGCCCCGCTGTCTATAAACCCGAAATTCTTCCGGCATTTCTAGTTTTGCTTCCATAACTGTCATCGAGCCCTTATCAACGCCGGATTAACCATGGTGGGGGGGCCCTGATCGCCGAAGGCGCGTAGCCACGCAAAGGAGATCTGGGGCAGGGTTGTATGTAGGATTGTAAAGTGGGGGTGCAGCAGAGTGTTGGGGACGCCAATATAATGCCCGAGTTACTGAGTTCACAAACGCGTTTTCCACCCACTTAGAGCTGCAATCGACGTTGCTCCCGTGTGTCAATTTCGGCAGCGCTATTGCTCACTTTGATGTTAAGCACACCAAAATGAAAGATAGTAAGCTGGCACTGCCAGGCAGGATACGCCCACATTTTCGAGAGATGGTTAGAGAACAAGCAAAATCGAAAGTGATTTTTCCTACAATCAAAGGCTATAATTCATTAAATTACAATTTGATATGCGCAAATATCGAAAAGAATCAAGATCTTTAGGTTATAAACATGCATTTCAAGTTTCATCAAAATCGAATTAAAATTGTGACCTATACTGGGTCCACAACCTTGATATACTATATTTTAACACTATTAGCGTACAAATGGTGGCCATTTTGTCTGGCAATTATAATTATGGTCCGATTTCCCTGAAATTCAAACTCAACCTTCCGTATGGTGTAACGGTGATAGTCAAGATTTTAAATCGGATAATAATCGTGACCTCCAGAGGGACCATAGGCGATTTTTCGGACAATCAGGGGCCATAATTCAGAAAGTTATAATCTGATATGTGAAAATAACGAAAGGAACAAACGGCAGCCATTTTGTATGGCAATTTCGTTCCGAATTTTCCCGAAATTCGAACTCAACATACCTTAGGGTGTAACGGTGATATAATCAAACGATTTTTTAAATCAGATAATAATTGTGACCTCCAGAGGGACCACAAGCTAAACAAAGACGATTTTGCGTATAATCAGGGGCCCTAATTCAGGAAGTTACGATCCGATATGCGCAAATATCGAAAGGAACCAAGATCTTTGGGTTATAACAGTGCATTTCAAGTTTCAGCAAAATTGAATTAATATTGTGATCTCTACAGGGTCCACAACCTTGATATACCATTTTTTAACAGTATTCGCGTACGAACGGCGGCCATTTTGTATGGTAATTTGAGTCCGATTTTTCCGAAATTTGAACTCAACCTTCCTTGGGGTGTAACGGTGATATAATCAAACGATATTTAAAATCGGTTAATTATTGTAACCTCCAAAGGGACCACAAGCTAAACCAAGACGATTTTGCGTATAATCAGGGGCCATAATTCTGGAAGTTACAATCCGATATGCGCAAATATTGAAAGGAACCAAGATCTTTGGGTTATAACCATGCATTTTAAGTTTCATCAAAATCAAATTAAAATTTTGACCTCTACAGGATCCACAACCTTGATATACCAATTTTTAACAGTATTTGCGTACGAATGGCGGCCATTTTGTATGGCAATTTTGGTCCCATTTTTCTGAAATTCAAACTAAACCTTCCTTAGGGTGTAACGGTGATATAATCAAACGATTTTTTAAATCGGTTAATTATTGTAATCTATAGAGGGACCACAGGCTAAACTAAGACAATTTTGCGTATAATCAGGGGCCATAATTCAGGAAGTTACGATCCGATATGCGCAAATATTGAAAGGAACCAAGATCTTTGGGTTATAACCATGAATTTCAAGTTTCATCAAAATCGAATTAAAATTGTGATCTCTACAGGGTCCACAACCTTGATATACCATTTTTTAACAGTATTTGCGTACGAACGGCGGCCATTTTGTATGGTAATTTTGGTCCGATTTTTCCGAAATTTGAACTCAACCTTCCTTAGGGTGTAACGGTGATATAATCGAACGGTTTTTCAAATAGCTAAAATAGGTGAATTTTCGGACAATCAGGGGCCATAATTCAGGAATTTACGTTCTGATAGGTGCAAATATCGAAAGGAACCAAGATCTTTGGGTTATAAACATGCATGTAAAGTTTCATCAAAATCGGTTCAAAATTGTTCCCTCTGTAGGGTCCACAAGCTAAAAATGTGATTTTTCGTACAATCAGGGGCCATAATCCATGAAGTTTTGATCCGATACATGCCAATATTTCAAGTTTCGTCAAAATCGGACAAGAATTGTCACCTGTAGAGAGTCCACAAACAATTGTGGACGGACGGACGGACGTCCGGACGGACGGACAGGGGCGACGACATAATACGTCCACATGAAAATGTGGGCGTATAAAAACTCCTTATCCTCTAAACTGGAACTAGTCCAAAACACCATAAGGCGACGTGGATAGGGCGACTAGAACGAAAATCTCTAATCATGTAATTTGGTGGCGTCGCCCCGAAAGACAAACAAGGTCCTGTCAAGTGAATAAAGGGGACCAGAACGAACCCTTTAATGTAATGTGGTGGGTCAGACGCCGACCCAGAAAGAGGTGATAGGAGAGGCCCTAGCCTATGGGGGCGACACCCTTGTCTGGGGTCCTCCCTCCGAAAATTTTGAAAAATAACAATACAGGAAACATGATGTTTTGCCATTGGGGTGATATCTGAGTGTCAATTTTGTATTTTATATGGCGGCAGATTTTTTTTGAGAGGCGTTTGCTTCTGGTGTCCGCACCTTGGGTCCGCGCCTGTGGTGGCCCCCGATAGCCTTCACATAGGAGATATAAGAAAGTTTGGATCAGGTGTAGCCGCCTTTAAAACCAACCGACTCATCAGTGCCTTAGGAGCATCACTTGGATCATAATCAACTTGTTGCGCTCCTTGAAACTTCAAGTTGAAGCTGCATATGTTGGGGCTCTTCTGAGAGCTCGATGGTAAATGGAGGTAATCAGGCAGGCTTTACCTGTATCTTAGGACCGGGATAATAATAATTGTACAGCCTGTTGAGATCACGTATAGATGGAATAGGCTTAAAACACTAAATATTATTATTTTATAATTGAAAGGTTGTCAATTTTTTGGGAGGGAGCGCCTTATTTTTCTGGAAATTTTCTGGCATTTCAGGCACTTGTGTGGAGCCATTTAGAAATACCTCCCCCAGAAAAAGAAAAATAATTCTGCCACAAAATTAACGCATTTTGGCGTTGTTTCGGTTGACCAATCAATGCGAGTGCTATGAAATGATTACATTTCTAGAGAAGGGGGCTGGACGCAACTGAGATTTGTGTGGGGGGGCCCTAATGTGGGGGGCCTGTGCCCTATGGTTAATCCGACCCTTGTGATTAATGCGAGTGATATGAAATGATGGCATTTCTAGAGGAGGTGGTTTGACGCAACTGAGATTTTTTTGTGGGGGGGGCCCCTAATGTGGGGGGCCCTGGGACCTGTGCCCCATGGTTAATCCGGCCCTGGTCCTAATAGAACACTTATTTTACTTTTCTTGTAATTGAATATCAAGAATTTGTACCGAGTTGACTATGGATTTTGTCTGGAGCCACTATACTTAATGTGACATTTTCCGGGAACCGGATTATTATTTGTGAATGCAAATGCAACGGTCTGATGAGTTAGATTTTGATTACTGATTCATTGGATACTTTTGGGAGTTGCTTACACGGACTAGAATAGCAGAAAACGCATACCATCCGGGGGAGGCCGCCATACCGCGCAACGATTGATTGGTTGTTTGGAATACGAGTCAGCCTCAGCCAGGTAGGCTACATTGGACCAAATTGAAGTTGCTGTATTCACAGGAAAACGCGACTGCTACCTTAATTAGGCTATATTAGACCACTTTGAAGTTGCTTTGTTCACTGGCTGAAAAATGTGTGCCCCGTTATACAGTGCACCTCGTGTGGAAACAATTCATTTTATCTTGTGTTTATAGACATGAAGTCGCTTCGTATTGCTCCGCTAGTATCATAGGTCAGCAGGGGCTGTTTATGGCGGCGCGTCGAATTACCCAATAACACCCAATAACACCCAATAACTCCAAATAACACCCAATAACTCCAAAATAACACCCAATAACACCCAATAACTCCAAAATAACAACCAATAACTACAAAATGTTGACTTTGGAAACACAAAATAACAATTTAGTTGAATTTAAAATCGCTGCTTTGTGTCCAAATGGGAGTTTCACGCTCACTCGCCTGAAGGGAGATAACTCGTATATGTGATTTTTGTTGACAAGAAATTAATAAATTAATAACACCCAATAACTGCCCAATAACATCCAATAACTGCCCAATAACACCAAATTGTCGACTTTGGAAATACAAAATAACAATTTAGTTGCATTTAAATATTTTATTAAAACTAACATAGCCATTCAACGAGTTTTTTCTGCGCGCCTTCGTTTACGTTGCCCTGGTTTTTTGCCTGACGTTTCTTTGGGCTTTACGCACCCAAAATCCACATTTTTTGAATTAACAATATTTACATTATATACATTTTTCTTCTTCATTAAATATTTATTCAACATGCGAGTTTTCTTGTCCGCTTCCACACAAGCCCATGTTTCAGGACGGATCTCCGATTTGTGGCCTACAAGTTGCCAATTGCCTGTCCCGTGTAAAGCCCGGCGTATGTTGATAATTTGAAATGTTGACACTCTAGCCAATTTTGTAACAAGGTCAGGTAAATTCTGAATATACCAATCGGTGTCTTGTTTCAGTCTATTATTAATAGATTCTGCGTTGTTATTAGTCCATAAGTCTGAGATCAGTTTATTTTGGAGGGGCTTAATAACATATAATAACAATTTATGTTTTAAATATCTGTCCCAATATTGTTCAAATCTAGGATATTTTTCAAAATAAACAGACAAATCATCTTTCTTCATTTCAAAATGCTCGACTCTCTTAATAACACTTCCGTTTTTCTGCATTTTAAGAATTGTTAATACCTCATCCGCAACGTTGTTAGGTTTACTGGTTATGTCCAAATTACTGTCAGCGCAACGCGTTTGTTTACGTTTATCGTTGTATATTTTGTCCCTTATTTGTTTGGTTGATCTGGGTGCAAGTACGCGATCATCTGCAACTGCGTTGAAGTAAATGTCCGCTGGGGATTTGTGTTTGCCATTGTTAACACATCTTTGTACGATTCGCGGGTCTGTTCTAATATAAGCTTTAGATTAACTTCACTAGACTACATATTGACAAATCACACCCCCAACACATTCGGACAAACATAATAAACTATGATAACATGAGAATACTCTGAGCAGAGACAATTAATTGTCAGCGGTACTAACTTAAATTGGTTTCATTTATGTATTTCAAAAGAAGTTATACGATGACAGGAAATGACAATTGATATAATTTGTAAATATAAATAAATGTAGCTTTGTGCGTATAATGTTCGGCAGTTAATTAGAATTTCTTTACAGACTAATCGTTATGTCGTCGGGTATCGCATTTTTGCGCTAAATTGTTGGAAGTTAATTTGAATTTCATGAAAAACTATAGTGGGGACATCTGTAATAACGTTTTTCTTGTTGCAACCGCCTGACGATACTCATGCAGGGGTTGAAATAGTTATTCCACATTTGACGCCCATGTACAATTAAAACGAATTGCAACGAAACCATACATTTATTTCTTGTAAACAAAAATCACATACACGAGTTATCTCCCTTCAGGCGAGTGAGCGTAAAGCATCGATGTTCTTAAATTCAACTAAATTGTTATTTTGTGTTTCCAAAGTCAACAAGTCAACATTTTGTAGTTATTGGTTGTTATTTTGGAGTTATTGGGTGTTATTTGGTGTTATTTTGGAGTTATTGGGTGTTATTGGATGTTATTTTGGAGTTATTAGGTGTTATTGGGCAGTTATTGGGTGTTATTGGGTAATTCGACGCGCCCGTTTATGGTCTGCCACTCGAATTATTAGCGAATCTCACCAGTTATTAATATTTCACTGGCATCCTTCGTATATTAGTGAATTCATTACAAAAATTATTCTAGATATTGAACTCGTTCAAGGTACACACCGTACTTGTTGCCGTTTATAGCGCATTAGACAATAGATCTGGCAGGGTTGCGCTCAATCTTTTTCAAAGGTGTCAGAACTGCCGCAAACCTGGGCGCATTGTTTCAAGTATAGATTCAGCGCGCCCCCTTTTCCGGATTTGAAGCGTCCCTTTCGTTTTAGTATTTCAGATATTATAAAACTTACTTTAGACTAGAACCCAAGGAGTCCTTACCCGTTCTCCGCAGTATTTTAGGGAATTTTTAAAATTCGCGTTTATTTTTCTGCCCAGAATCTTTCGTTAAGTGTAAAGTAGCAGTAACTTTTTATTACCGTCAAGTATATAACGGTTCCCGATACATACAGCATCGATATTGTATAATGTGCGATACTAAACAGTGTGAAGACATGCCCCCGAAAAAGAAGTCGGGCAGTGTGGCGTCTGATATCTACAATGACGGAAACGCGACTAAACGACCACACACCGACGCCCGAAGAAATTCACTATAAGAAAGCCAACTGGAGATTGTAGGAAATGTTCAGGTTAAATAACCGATGGTGATTAGATTGATTCAAGCCCGCGCCAGGAGTGATAATCTTCAAAATTCAAACAAGTCGCACTCTAACCCTATTCAAAACTTTTCGTTTTCCTCATTAATTAATATATGTACGCTGAAGTCGTATTCCTTCCTTCAAATTTTTATAATTTTCAAATACGCCAATATCGCAAATTGAAATTTCTTGACATTTTCATAGTTCCTCATGTGCAAACCATATTTTCTAAACTTTTCGGGCGCCTGGGGCTAGACCCTTCTCCGTGGACCGTCAACTGTAGGTACACCGGCGCCCCCAGCAGCCCTTGCCCCCCTAACATTTTTGGGCTAGATACGGGCCTGATATATGTACATGAAAATGTTGATTTCTACAGGTGTTTATTTTCTGGAGAATCTTGTGTATGCTCTAAATTCTAATCTTGGTAGTTAGTGCTTAAAACCATTGTCGAATCATGCTTAACTTTGGGACCTTACATCATATAATATGGCAATTGTGTTTTTCTGATCGGAACCGAATTCAAAATTGCACGGTAGCTGCAGAGGTGTCTATTTCGTTCCCAAGAAAGTTTCTTTCGACTGGAACCCCTCCCCCCACCTTTTTGTAGGTGCAGGATGTTGGGCTTGGCAGGGTAATGTGGCTACTTGGTGGGATAGTATGAACACTGCAGACCAGCCCGTAAAGAACCCCCCGAGAGTAGGCCTCGAAATCAGGGCTTCAGTTTTCTTCTGCAAATTGAAACTCAGCATGGGTTAATTCATTGCCATATTCAGACAAATTTTGCTTGATCTGGCAACTATATTCCTGAGAAATATGGTTTAATTTTATTTCAATAATTCGCTTGAACGGTAGGCGTCTTTAGCAGTGGAAGGAATTCCACAAACCCTGTGTATGCAACAACTCTTAAGAGTTCCCCAAAAAATAGAAGGGTAGCTATTTACTGGTCATAAAATTCAGGATTTTATATGTATTGTTTATGCACAAAGATGCTGGTATCTGTTTGAATAATTATATGAAATGAAGGTCAATGTCCTACCGTTATGCAGTATGCACAGAACTTGGGCATTCACCACACAGTGTGCTGTGAGAAATTTTGCCTGGCAGCAGCCTACTCGTATACCGAATTCCAACTGCCAAGGGATTGTTGACATGCACGTCAATGTTTACACGGGACCCCGGTTTTTCGTGCCATCTTAACTAGACAGCTGTGTAGTTAGGAAACCACGCCGGAAAATAGATAAACTTTGTCGGTCAATGCAGGGATCGAACACTACCTCCAGGCTAGCGAGCCAGTATCTTACCACATGATCCCCTAATAATTATGACAAATGAACTATTCACGAAATGCTCAGCAGTACTTTAATGACTGTTCATCACTTGAACATGTATTGGTTATTAAAGATGGTTTTAACATCCACTTGACACAAACCAGGTAACTGCTGAGCTAATATTTAATTCAATAATTTTGGGAACCTAAACCGTCCGCTCACTCCAATAACTGACCCTTCAATTATTGACCCCATGATCTACAGCACAGGAATTTGACCATTTGGACACCCAAGTGAGACAAAAACAATCCCGGAAAATGCACATCACTCAGTCAAGGCATTCACCTACTGAACACTAGCAAGTTTGAACATTCTAGCTCATTTCTTCTTGTCTGCATTCTTCGCCAGTTGGGAGGGGAAAAAAAAAAGAAAGGAGAAGTCAAAATCTTTGGAATTTTATTTCGTATTCCAAATATTTAGGCAGCAGCTTCTTTGGCCAATCTGTCTTTCTTAAGTGGACCCTGTGAAAATAAAAAGACAACTTAATATTATATTTTTGGATAATATACAATTCCATTTTTTTTATTTCTAAAATAAAATGTTAGTTGGAATACTGAGGTTTCTGCTCAAAATTGAAACAGACCCAGGATGATTTCCACTATTTATATTCCACACATGAAATCATTAAATAATCATATTTAACAATGTACGAAGAGTGGTTCAAATTTCAATACTACCAATACATATTAAATCAAATAAGTTTTTGCTCTTTTTTTACTAACAAAAATGAAATTTAAGGTCCTTATGTAGATGGGCATACATCATACAGTGTGCTATGAGGGAAATTTTGCCTCTACAGCAGCACTATGGCCTATTCTCATATTGAATTCCAAACTGTCAATGAGATCTTTTACGTGCACGCCAATGTGTATGCAGGACATCTGTTTTTGTCCTATCCACAAAACTCAAGACCCCCCGACTTTGTCCGTGCCCTCTGCCCTGCATGATTGACAAGGGTGAACCACAGCGGAAAATCTAGCTTATCTTTATCGGCTAATGCACGAGTCAAACACCCGACCTGCAGGGTAGCAAGCCACCATGATCCACCCAAACTCATGGATCTCCCCCATATTCAATTGACGTTAATCAGGTTATACATTACCATAAAAGCTTTCTTTTCTTCGTGAGTTTGGAAGCGACCATGTCCAAGTTTACTAGTTGTATCAATCATCTTGAGAACAATTTTCTCTGTATGCTTTCTTCGGAAGGCTGTTAATAACGACTGAAATAGGAAATATAACATTTTGTTCTAGTACATGTAAATGTTCTTTTTATTTCAGTTTCAACTTTTAATTGACATTATGAAAGGCTTTTAATCATTTGATACAATATGTGCAGATTCTATGTTTTGATGAAACTTACTTTTCGTAGGGTAATAACTCGTTTTCTAGTACCAACGACAGCTCCTTTAATCATCAGGAAATCATTGTTGCATTCACCATAATGATGGAAACCTCCCATTGGCGTAATAGCCTTAACAACTGGATCAAATTCAGTTGAAGCATTATTCTTGACAACTTTACCATCTTTAGTATGAATACCCTGGCCAATACGATAAATCTTCTTGTTCAACTCTGTACGATGATGATAACCTTTTTGACCAGCTCTTGCAACTGTAAACTGTACTCTACTAGGATGCCAAGCACCAATACATGCAACTTTACGTAAACCTTTGTGAGTTTTACGAGGCAGTTTCTTTGTGTGCCATCTGGCAGTAACACCTGAAAAAATTCAAAAGGCAGCCGCCATTAATAGCTATATACCGGTAGTACAAAATAGTAACATTACTAAACCAGGAAATCTAGGATATGGTAAAGAGGGGGCTTTCATAGATCTTTAAAGTACAATGTGAAGAGGTAAGCAGGCAAGGTGGTAGGAAACAATTCCTATGTAGGAGGGGTGTTATTAAAAGGATCACATGGCTAAATGCCAATCACATGTCAAGGTTTGAAAATTGTTACCTCTTCAGGGTCCACAGCCGTGATATACCATATTTTTTTAACACTATTCGCGTATAAGTGGCATCCATTTTGGTAGCATTTTAACGAAATTCGAACTCCACCTTCATTACAGTGATATCCAATCTTTTTTTTAAATAGGATAATTTAATTGTGATCTCCAGAGACCACAAGCTAATTATGGTGATTTTTCGTATAATCATGGGTCATAATTCAGGAAGTTATGTGATATGCCCAAATAAGGAAATGCGACAACTGTATATATTTAGATAAAATAGATTTTATTTTATTTATAAAATAAAATGTTAGTTGGAATACTGAGGTTTCTGCTCAAAATTGAATCAGACCCAGGATGATTTCCACTATTTATATTCCACACATGAAATCATTAAATAATCATATTTAACAATGTACGAAGAGTGGTTTCAAATTTCAATACCACAAATACATATTTAATCAAATAAAGTTTTTCCCATCCTTTTAACAAGACAGCTGTCTTTGTCGGGGCCCTCCGCAGGGATTGAAAAACCGACCCGTTTCCATGTAGCCATAATTCTTGAATTAGTTGCATCCCTTCCCTCGACTCATGATCTAAACTAATTTGCATACATATACAACAGATTGAATACATACCCTTGAAACCCTTTCCCTTAGTTACACCAATAATATCAAGAACTTCATCTTGTTCAAATACTTGGTTAACAGGCACTGGTTTCTCCATTTGTTGTTTAGCCCAGTCTACTTTATCCGATATAGATCCACCATTAAGCTGGATTTCAACAATATGAGCCTTCTTCTGAACGTGTCGTAACATCTTTGTCTACACAATAAAAAAATTCCACAATCTTAATCATTATAACTATGTGATGTATTTGCATAGTTTAAAGATACATTATGAGAGATAAATTAACAATTTGGCAGTTCTCACTATAATAGTTAAAAGCTAGAAAATGTAAAGGCAATTTGCTGATCCACTATGAACCGAGAAATAAGTGCTCCAAAGTTCTGCAACACTTACCTGGGTGTGAGCAATAACACGGATTACTTTGCAGTATTTCTTCATCTTATTGAAGTCGCTTTCAATCAGTTTCTTTCCAGCTTCATCTTGCCATTTCTTGGCATTCTTGGTGAAAGCCTTCTTCTTAGATCTTGACCTTGAGGAATAAAAGTAGCCACCTCATCATGATGTATACATGAGCGGAGATAATGCTACATTTCTTACAAAACCTGGCTCATCAGAATAACTGAGCGGAGCCAAATTTCATAAACTACTGTATTGGCTGTAAAACAGACTTACAATTAGTCATAGGTTATAACGATAATATCTTTTAAAACTTGTTACATAGTGAACTACTGTAACGCAAGTATCTACTATAAAATTTATTAAATGAAATTAAAAGTCTGTTGAGTTCAAATTATTGTCAGTGCTGGTTTACTGTTAACCATGCATAAGAAAAACTCACCAATTTTTGTAAAATCGTCTTTTACATTCTTCACTTAAATGTTCTGCCCATAAAGTCTTGAATGTTTTAAGACCTTCTGGTGTTTCTATGTATCCGGTGACCCCAACCACCATCATTGGTGGGGTTTCAATAATTGACACGCCTTCTACAACTTCTTTTTTGTTCAATTCTGAAAAAAAAGAAAACCCGCATGTTTTAATTTTCCTACAGTCAAGATCTATCAACATTTTGTGTCTTTTTAAAAAAATTTATAACTGACTTTTATGGTTAATAATATTTTTCATGGGTAGACATCCTGAGGCTGATATAAAATACTGGAATTCTTACTAGATCCGGGTCTGTCCACATCTCTAACAATATGGGTCATTCCTGCTTTGTAGCCAATAAATGCAGTCATATGAACTGGCTTCTTGGGATCATCTTTAGGAAAAGCATGGATTCGGCCACGATGTCTTCTGCTTCTCTTTTTAGGCAAGAAACCTTTCGACCCATGACGTGGGGCTGAAAATTTACGATGAGACTGAAAGCAAGAAAATGATTTGATAAAGTACAATATTGGCAATATTATAAACACATCAAGGAATAGGCCTATTCATTCATGGCGACATGCTCACGGCCACCTTTTACCATTGCATTCTAAAAAATTTGTACAGTATGGTACTAAAAGCATGACTTACATCAAATTGGTTTAACCATTTATTTAACTAATGAAAATGTATTTAACTAATGAAAATGCAATCCCCTAAACCGAGGAGTCAGAAATTCCTGACTAATTTAGCCACCATGTATGTGACCATGCTGGAGTGGACATGCCAATGAGTCGGATCCCCTGCAATCGCAACGCAAGAGAGTCAACAAGGATCAGTTTAAAGTATTGCGGTCATTACAACAGACCTGACAAAGGTAGCGAGTTCACACGATAGCGTAGATCTTTGCATAATCCGAAACAATTAGTAACGACATAGATCTACCAAGTCACTCATATGGACGCGAAAGTGAAAGATGGAGAAATGTACCGTGAAATAATTTTCGGGTAATACTGGGCACCATGGTGTAAAAGTAATCAAAATAATAGCTCTAGTAATTGAAATAATACTTTATTGTTCAATAAACAAACATAATTTTATTGGTTGTGTCTTGATAAGAGGGTGATCGTTCAGATTTAATCGAGACAGGTTTTCATCACATGCTTACCATGTTGGCCGTCACGTATAAAAGGGTCGATGTCAGAACGAGGCGGTGTTAAATACTATTTGTGTCTCGATTAACTAGACGGTCAAGATCTGCATTAACTTTATCACTTTCACATGTCGTTATTATATCGACATTCATGAAGCAAAACTGCGTTTATACTAGACGAAAGAATTAACAGGACCGGATCCAGGATTTTTTTCGAGGGAGGGGGCCCATACATTGTAACAAATGGTAATCATTAGAGTGCCGCATACATTAGTGGTTTGGTGTAATCCCCAGAGCCTTCATGCATTACCTGGGCATAGATAATGTGAAAATCATGTAAATCATCAATTAAAAAGCAGATACAGATACACCAGTCTCGCTGGATCCGCGCCTGATTAGAATACTAACTAGTATATGCATTTACATGCCAATGAGGTTTAGTTTCCTGTACCTAGAGGGCGAATGAAAAATGAACACCGCTATCGAATTCCGTATCAACTAATCAAGAGAAAATTCTTAACGTCACAGACATGTAAAACACTAATTTTACCTTTTTTTTTAATTGAATACCACCAAAGGCACCAATATTTACTGAATTTACTATGGATTAAAACATTTAGTCTGGAGCCACTCTACTTACTTTGGAGTTGCGCGACTCACGTACTTAGAATATTATAGCAGAAAAACGCGTTTGCGGTAGTTAAATTTTCATAGGCTATATTGGACCACATATGACATTGTAGTTGCTGTATTTACAGGCTGGAATAACAGGAAAACGCGTTTGCGGCTGTTAAATTTCAAAATATTCTCCGACGTCTCCGTGGATTGTCAACGATTGATTGGTTGATTGGAATTCGAATCAACATTGACGTTGCTGAATTCACGGACTGGAATAGCAGGATTCCGCTACTCCGCAATCGCAGAAGACCAGCACCGCCGTCTGTAACCCGAAATTTGTTAGGGCATTTCGCCCCCCCCCCACTGTCACCGACACCGTACGCCTATGCAAGCATCCATACTCTTATTTAGAATTCCATCTTGCAAAGGCTTATTCTACTTGCAGGCTAATGTGTACACCGTGACCTCGGGTTTTCGTATCATCCGAACTACTAGATAGGCTATACTTCCGTACGGTACCACTAGGGGGGAACCACACCGGACCGTAAAAATCGAGCTACCCAAACGACTAGACAACTGTCCTTGGCAGGCCCCCTGCCCTGCATCAACAACAAGGTAAAACTATGCTGTAAAATGTCGATGAACTTTCTCGGCCAATACAGGGATCGAACACCGAATACGACATTGACCGTTTGAATAAAATAAAACCAAGTACGAACAATCCAAACCATTAGACATAATTCGGACAGTTTGAATATCACATTGAATCGTTTTTATCCTATCCTTTTTTTTAGTATTTGAATGAAAAATAAAATATATGTTCAAGAGAAGTGATGTCTGGTTTCGTGGATCTTTATATTTGTGTGTATGGGCCGGGCGGGTGAGTGGGAGGGGGTGCACAATCTTTAAATTTATAAAGAAATATCTATAAGCTGTTGTTACAAATACATTATGGGAGATTAATAAAGAACTGACCGTTCTCGCTATCAACTAGTTAAAAACTAAATAATCTAAAGGCAATTTGCTGAAAATTTCAGTCAAATTGATCCTCTTTAAACAGAGATTTTAGCGATTGAGTTTTGGGTCTAGCCCCGATCATCATTACTAAAGTCGGTACCAAAAAAAAAACATAGTCTCGATTATCCATATTTGATTTAATTAGTAATGAAAATTAAGCAGCAGATTGGATTCTAATCCAGTAAACATCGCAGGCTAGCGATGCCATCGAGAGTTGATCATGGTCTGGATAAGTTAATTAATAACAAATTAATAATTTAGATACCATTTCAGGTATAAAGAAAGACGTGTACTTGGCAGATATAGCTCTGCAGAGGAACCACAAGCAAAAAAAAGCGATTAGTAGCCTACAATCAAGGGTTATAAGATCTTACATGCATTTCAAGTTTCATCAAAATCAGATGAACACTGTGATCTGTAGAGTGTGTTCAAGCTGATAACTCGTTTTTTCGCACAATCAAATACCATAATTCAGGAATTTACTATCCGATATGCGGAAAAGGGCCTATCGGCAGTAGCGGATTATCATTGAGGCTGAGGAGGCTGCAGCCTCAGGCCCAAAGATTTTGTAAAAAAAAAATTTTTTTAGACTTGTCTGATACGATTAAAAACGCATAGACATTGAATGTTAGGGGGTGGGGTTTAGGCCCAACGGGAATCAACATAGGCCCTGACCCGAAATTAATTAGGCCCACGCCATTCTAAATAGGCCCAATAGGCCTTCCAGCAACTGCCGCCTCAGGCCTTGGTGGAGCTTAATCCGCTACTGCCTATCGGTTGTAAACATGAAGGATATTTTAAGTTTCGTCAAAATCGGATCAAAATTGTGACCTCTAGAGGTTCACAATCCTGATATACCATATATTTACACTATATGAGGTGTTCCCTTTTGTGCCACAGTTTTTGTCCGATTTTCATAAAATTCGAACTGAACTATCATTAGGGTGTGACGGTGATATATCGGATAAAAAAAAATGCTACCTCCAGAGAGAGCACAAGCAAAAAATTCGAGATTTTCCGTACAATCATGGGCCATAATTCAGGAAGTTACGATCCAATATGCAAGAATATCGAAATCAACCAAAATATTTCAAGTTTCATCCAAATTAGATGAAAAGTATAACCTGTTGAGGAAACCACAAGCAAAAAACCGCGATAGGTTTTTGGATGCATAATTTAATTCAAATACCACCAAATTCAAACTAGCGCTTCATACAAAGACTGAAGAATAATCAAAGTGAAAACAAATTTTCGAGGTAGTAACAGTGAAGATATAAATTATAAGGTATTTTTGAAACCATCATCAAAATATGCAACTTTTGTTGAGGTTGCTAATAAGGCTTCTAGATTTGTTTGCAGATCTAGATTACTAGAACGTTTTCAAATATAAAGCGCTTACATCCTGTGCAGAACAGATAAGGCACTTATAACCCGAAAAATGTTTAATGGGAGGGGGGGCTATCGACAGACAACTATGCACCAGTTCCCTTCGCCTCAAACTTTTCGGATTGCCCCCCCCCCCCCCGCTGACAAAACGTTGTCGACCATATGGTGGGGGAGTGACATGGGGTTTAACGTCCTACTAGTATGCACCTAACCTGTGCTAATGGAAGGTTTTAGTTATTGTGAGGCCTAGTGAATATTCACTGCTGATCAGTGCGGCATTTTAGTGTAGATGAGTAATACGGCCTAAAATGTTCTGAGTAATAACAACAAACAAGAAAGACAACTCTTAGTCTTATGGTCATCATTGTGATATGGAGTCAGACTAGCAATTCTCTCCTTATTGACTTCAATGTTGTTAAACAGGTGATATTTCTTGTCCTATTGGAAACATCCTGATCTTAATCTTTATAACCACAAATTCTAGATATATGATGAGGTGCAGTCTTCAGCAAAATACAGGTTGTTAAAGTTGTTTTGAGTGAATCTACGCACCCAACAAGTCATCATGATGATGTGTTTAACACCCAGTCAACACAAATGTGACAAGGAGGAGAGTCACCTATCTATTCCTATGGGTTTTCTCTGAATCCTCTGGTTGTCTCCAATTGCTAAAGACCTGTCCGTGCATATGAATTATCGGGAAAAAAATGATACATGTTAGTTGCGAAATGACATATGTGTCTTTTGGACGTTGACACCACATTTCTCTCTTTAAAACTGCCATGCACATGAATTTAGTGGCCTAGAAACATCAAAGGCTATGATGAAGAAGTTCATGCATTTGTTTAGTAGGGTCAACATCAACTAGGTCAAATACCTTGTCCTTTCAAATCACCTAGCATAATGAGAAACTCTTTAATGGTGGGAAATTTGTGCAGTTGTTGCGGACTAGTTCGTTTAGTACCTTTTGAGACCTATACTTCTCATTCACACCCTCAGGGTCAAAAAAGTCAGCAGCAACAATCCAGAATGGATCAAGTGACCTGACCGATGTCACTTGCAGGAACCGTTGGTCAGAGAGAGAGAAATGGGGTTTAATGTCCAGTTGACACAAACTAGGTCATTTTGGGACTAACATATGGTAATATTTTATTTCAATAATTTGGAGGACCCGGAGAAAACCCATGAGGTTAGATAGCACTATTGTGTGTGGCAGTATGTAGCCTAAAATCACACATGGGTCAAACAAGGAAACTCCATTCACCCAACAAAAATACAAATCCACCCAGTCTGCCATGGACACTCTCAATTCACCCCTTGGGGTCCACTATGATCCTGGTTGGGAATCACTGGTTTGGTAAGCCACCAACAAGTAGGACTAGCCTAATTTTAGCAAAAGGAAGCGATGGATTAACATGATATTTTGATTAAATTATTTACTTTCAGCTTACTAACTACTTTCAGACTTCAGTTAATAATTTTATTTTTCTGAGTCATAAGACCTGGTCGATTCTCAGCTAAAATAAAGAGATGACCCAATTATCCTTTAAGGTAACTCATAAAAAAAACATGATAAACTCTTTTATTCTAAATCCAAATATTAAGCACATAAGATGTTGTTTGTTTATTACACTCAAGGTACAGCAACTCATTGATCAAAGTTTGTATTTTACTATCTAGAGTACTATTTACACTTGACCCAATTTAATCTCTTTAATCATTGGGCAGATAATTTCTCTTTTTGTCTTCTTTCCCAAATCAATCTGTGCTTCTGTTTCATATAATTATCTATGACGGTTGATTGCATACCTAGATCACCATCTGTAAAATATAATTCATAATAATATAAGGATTATACTGTTTACAAGCCTGGAAAAAAGGCACCTGGCACTGACAATGTCAGGCACATATTAAGGCTTTGTCAGTCATAAAAACCTCTGGTGCCGGTCATTTTGTCAGGCATTGATTTGTCTTTTTTATTGATATTATTATTACATGTCAGGCACAGGCACTAAGTTGAAAATGTCCGGTACCATTTCATTAATGGCTTACGTTTTGTCAGGTACATCTAAAATCTTATTTCCAGGTCTGATTATAAAACACAAAATGATGGTTTCCATACTGATACCACAACACCACAAAAGCAGCCTGCGTTTATCAATTTTGTACCTCTGCTATTGCCAAACTGAACCAAAATTTAGTTCTTAGTTCTTCACGATAGATAGCCACAAATATGCGTTGTGTTAAAAAATTGGGAGCCAAGACCTACTGAGAAGAACAATACCTAGCAACACTGTTACAAGTTCCCAAAGAACTCAAATCTAATTGATGTCGACAAACATTAAAAAAGCTGTGAAGCTCAAAAAACTAAAACCTTGTGTTATCTTTGTATTTAGGCTAAAGATTCTGAGTTTTTATTAATTATAATACTGTAAAACACTAAATTATTGCGACATGAAATTATTGCGAGTTGGGATGGTGAAACATAATTGCGAAATGTAATTATTGCGAATTTCTATAGTGGGGAAAAAATTATTGCGAATCAACATCGGTTGATTGGTGATCATTAGTAACAGTAAATAAACAACTCTTGAGGATTATGGCTTCGAGTCTGTATTCAACAGATCAAAGAAAATGAAATATCTGTTATCAAACTTCATTTTTAAATAATTATTGTTAAATTTAATCCCTTGATTATTAACTCCAAGCTGACGAACGACTATAAAACACAGATTTTTAAATAATTATCGTTAAATTTGATCCGTTGATTATTAACTCCAAGCTGACGAACGACTATAAAACACATGGCACGCGACATTTTTTAGTACTATCAAAATGGCGATGTTTAAATGGTACTTATTGGGACTCTTTCTTGTGAAGAGTAATGAAAGGGGGATGATTCAATATGGCCGACATTTTAACAAATTTTAACTTATTGGGACTCTTTCTTGTGAAGAGTAATGAAGGGGGGGGGGGTAATTCAATATGGCCGACATTTTAACAAATTTTCACGAAAATATTGCGAACATGAAATTATTGCGAGAGGGCCTCGCTCGCAATTGTCGCAATAATTTCATGCTCGCAATAATTTCATGTTTTACAGTATCTATAAAAGTTGGCTTTAGCACTGATTTAAGATGACACCTCTGACTATACATAAACAACTCTTCATTTACACTTACATTTTATAAACCAATTAGCTGCTGCATCCTCATAGTCCTCGGATATTTTTCTACATTTGTATTTAGCATCAGGGCCTTCCCATACATAACATTCAACTTTTCTTTGTCTTAAAATTTTCACAATTTGATTATCAACCATTCTGTCAAAATAAAAATCATATAAATATAATAATTCAGGCTACCGGTATTGGAATCTATGGTATGATATATTGTCAGCCTTACAATGGCCAGATAATCATAACAGTAATCTATAACACATACTTATAGACTAACAATTACTAATATTTTTTAGTGATGTAATTGTTCTTCCATGTATGTGTTAGTATAGTTCATTGTTTTATCCAGTTACTAAATTTCTTTAGAGATTATAAACTTATAAATACTATCTTTAAATATCAAACAACAAAAGTAATTTGGAAACAGAAGTTTACACAATATCTTATTCTCATCATCTTTTCACTTTGAAAAATATAAAGTTATTTTACGTTAATGGTTGGAATAAAAATAAAATACTTGTCTCTTCTTAGCTGTTCCGATGCTTCAAAAATACAAACAGCATCATCAGTATAACATTCATCTAGAGTTGGAACTCGTCTGAATCTACGGTGATAATAAACTGGTCTGTTTTGGTTTCGGTAGGGTTCAACAAATTTTTCTGTAAAAGTAATATAAAATAACTGTTGCTGTTTCCTCAGTGTTATTGCAGTGGTGTTATGAAATTAGAAGCCATACAGGCTTATTCCCATCTTTAAAAAATGTTTATTTTTTAAGTACACTGAAAATAAAGTATCTAAACAGTATTTACATACTGTAACAATAATTTAGTGGACGAACAATGAAAATATCAAATGTTTTATGGCACAATGTGAATGCAACAAGTTAAAAACACTAACTCCAACCAAGTTTCAGAGAATTGCTGTTTAATGCTGAGTGTGAATCGAAAAGTTCCAAGTTTAAACTGTAGGCTACTGATAGTACTGTTACCACAGAGTATTTCTACTCTGTGCTGTCACTGTATAACCTAAACCTGAGTCCATTTCTAGGTCCAAAATAGTAGCGACTTAGCTCCTTTTAAAGGACCACTGCTGGCTTGTATTCAATGGAGACTTAGGTAGAGAAGCCCCTGAAACACTCTGTTTTAGTGTTTATGCTAAGTTTACAAATAATAAGCGGATCACTTGGCTAAGTGTGTAAGGCGCTGGCTAGCAAGCCTGGAGGTCGAGTGTTCGAATTCTGCTTTGGCCGAGAAAGTTAATCTCGATTTTCTGGCGTGGTTCCCCCTTGTCAGTGATACAGAACAGAGGGCCTGGTAAGGACAGCTGTCTAGTCATTCGGATGGGACAAAAAAACGAGGTCCTGTGAACATAAAAGTAAAAGACCCATTGGCAGTTGGAATTTTGATATAAGAGTAGGCTGTAGCGCCGCTGCCCACGCAAAATTTCCCTCCTAGCACACTACAGTACATGTATGACATATGATCGTCTTCGATTAGCGGCCCTAGGTTAGGTGCATAACAGAAGGACGTTAAACCCCATTCCCATGCCATCATCCCATGGCCATTCATTTCATTTTACTAAAGTCGTTTAGTGGAGTTTTTTCCAGTAAAGGACTGCAAAAGAAAGGCCTAATTACCTCGAAATTTTGTAACAGGACCATCTAATAGGTTAAAAACAGAATAACAAAACTGTTCATAGTATGGTAATTTTGGCTTGTCAACATCTCCACCGTTCTCTTCAGCCGATGGCATTTTGCTTTATGTCGCCTGCCAATGTTGTGGAGTGGAGGTCAGAGAGAACGGAAGTTTATTTGGTAGTGTCTAAGCGGCTTGTTTGAACACATAAGCGGCCACTTGGATTCAAGATGGCAGCAGAAATAAACAGTGATAAATAAATAGATCTGATTAACCCGAAAATAACAGTGTTGACCCAGCACTAGGTCTTATCACAGCATTAAGTGCAACGGTATATAATATTACACTAAAATAGAATAAAGTAATCAAATACAAAGTGGATAAAAACTGTTATAGACCTAATTAAAGGCCATACGAGTTTAAACTTTAAGTTCTGAGTCCCAAACTCTCGTTAGGCCTAGAGAGAATACTTGATCTAATTGACTTTAATTTAGATCTAAATTGTATGATTAATTTTGTTTAAAAAAAAATATTGTGAGAATCATTTTCTTTGATGTCAAAAACATGACGTCATTGATTCAATGCGTTATAGAAATAGAAATAGTTCTATGATAGTATGAGACGGG
The DNA here is from genome assembly GCA_917208275.1 of Patella pellucida. Taxonomy (NCBI): domain Eukaryota; kingdom Metazoa; phylum Mollusca; class Gastropoda; family Patellidae; genus Patella; species Patella pellucida. The sequence goes on along the minus strand of OU795036.1, from coordinate 23,359,170 downwards.
TAATCTGGCTTGGGCAAGATTTGGTAAGTTGACATGTGCATTGCCAGTTTTGCGGTTCCGCCAGTGGGTGACAGTTTTCGTTACGCCCAGGCTGTGTTGCCGGAAATAGCAGTGCTCGAGAGCACTGCGCTTCGTGAGATGCTTTAGAGCTTCGCTCTATATTACCGGTATGAATAGACATAGCAGACGTGTCAACCCCCAGGTATAAAAAAACAGGAGACCAACAATGAAAAAACAGGAGAATCCAGGAGATTTATTATTCTTTCAAAAACATCATCTTTATTCATCAATAATAAAATATTTATAGGTTTTTTGCACTTTATGTATATACACAAGTCTTTAGCACTTAATATAAGTCTTTAACACTTTATTTATATACACTATATACAGTTCTATGGTTACTATTTTGTTTAACTATGATCTTTATTATATTTGGTTGTGGCAGTTTTGGCATCCTGCAACAACTGCGGACTTAACACTGTTTCATAACAGGGGTAACAAGAGTTTATTTTACATGAAATAAGGCTGCAAATTGTAGAATTATTTAATTCTGTCCTTTCTTCGGTTTTAATTTTTCTGACGAGTGAAAACAATCTTTCTGTTTCAGCGTTTGAATTGGGAATTAAGATTAATCTCAATGCTAATTTAGCCAGTTGGCTAAATCTTTCAGAGCCATCCATTAGTTTCAATTTCGACATCCTGATCCAGTACTGATCCTGTGACAGACTATTTGGTGGAAGCTCTATTTCAGGCATCAGGTTATAGTCTGTGTATTGCTCCTCAAGTTCATCTGTCACAGGAAACCCCAGAGCTTTGGCACATTTCAACACAGAATCTGATGAAAAGGGTGATCTTAGTTTATCCACAGGATGGATCCACCCAATATTTTGGAGGACTACATTATTGAAAGGAAACTTTTTTATCATCATGTGAACTGATTCTTCATAAAATAATCTCACATGCTTGAAGAATCTGCTAACCATGACATCATCATCAATATTGCTCATGTATTCTCTGGTTTTCACACCAACAGCCAGGATGTCATCTGGAAGCTGACTGGATTGATCCATATATGGAACTTTTGTAAGTTCGTGAGATTTAATAACATTGGTCTTCACAAACTTACCAAAGTATTTCCTCAAGAGGCGAGTCATATCGGAGTATAAGAAACAGATTTTACTTTCGTCGGCCTGGAATGCAGTATTGAATTCGTTGAGAGGGTTCAATATAAATTCCAAAAACATACAATACAAATGCAGCTCTTCATTTGCTAAATAATTGTAGCATGTCTTGACTCTTCCAGTTTTTTCCATATCTTCATGTGACTCAAAATATGCTTTTAAGGCAGGCCATTGTTCTAGTGACCTCTTAAGACATCTCTCAAGACTAAGCCATCTTGTTTGCACATGTTTTATGAGCTGATGTGGCTCAACCTCACAAAACTCTTGAAAGGTCTTGTATATTTCAGTTCTTTTGGAGCTTAAATGAAAATGATAATTTATTTCCATAAGCATATGGTCAATTGACAGAGGCAACTTATTTAGAGCAGCCTTTACAACAAGATTAGCCAAGTGACAAATGCATCCAAGATCAAACACATATGGCTGCTTCTCTTTGATTCTGGACAAGACGGAATTGTTTTTCCCAATCATAACACTGGCATTGTCAGAACAATAAGCCACTAGATTGTCCCAGTTAAGGCCATGATCATTGAATGATTTGTCAATAGCACTGAATAAATTGCTGGAATTTGCAATATTGCACACTGGCAAGTCAAGGAATTTTGTTTGGATACATTCTTGTTCTTCATTGACAACTCTCACTAAAATAGCCATGTTCTTATTGTGACCTCTGTCATTTGACTCATCCACTAAAAGACTAAATGGTCCTTGGCACAAACGTGAAACTTCAGCTGTAAAATTTGGGCCAAGAGCATTCTTAACTATCATAGTAGTTTTAGTTCTGCCACATTGAAATTCTTTGGCTACCTTGCTGTCTGGAAACATTACTGCAGCCATCTTCGTGAAATGGTCAGCAAATTTGAAAGACAAATTATGCTCTGCCACCATCATTGCAAAAAGAGTCTCTGCTCTAATTGTTTTGTTGTCTTGTGTTGTTGTAAAATTGGCAAAAGCTGTTATATTACTGGTATCAACATCTTTGCCAATTCTATTGTGCTTTTCCGATTTTACATGTCGTCGTACATCAGATATGCCACCAGAAGCTATGTTAATTGTAGCATTACACACGTTGCATATCGCTTCTGTAGTTTCTTTCTTGCTTCGTGAAATAAATGGAAATTCTTTTCTCCAGGATTCTAAAAATTTACAAGTGTAACGTTTTTTCTTCGCGGGAGAATTGTCAAATTCGCAGGGACGTTTAGTCGATTTACTAGTACTAGCCATAATGAATATTGACAGTAATGAACAAACCTTGTAAATTTCTCCATTTTAACAAGTACGCGAATGTACTCGGTTTTTACTACAATATACCTTATTTACTCCAATGTATTCATAACAATATACTTTATTTACTCAGAGTCCAAACAATAACAATCACTCGCTAATCTAAGTACTCAGTAATCATTGCTGGGTTTATAAGTTTCCGGTCAAATTCAACCAATCAGAAGGATTTATAGAACGGAATTACCTCCCTTTGATAAAGTAAAAATAGAATCGGCAATATGGCCATTTTCCGTGAGAAAATCCCTCCCGCACAGGAGATCGGGAGAAAGGTCCCAAATCCGTGAGTCTCACGGAAAAAACAGGTAAGTTGACACGTCTGAGACATAGTACTAGTAGTATAAGTATACGCGATATACGTTTATCGGTGAAATAAATATGATTCACTGCAATTATTTATTGGAGTAAATAGGCCTACATTAGTAGTGATTGGTAAAGGTCTGCATTTAACATTATTTCGTATTAAAATGTGATACTAGGCCTATAGGTACCGGTAATTATGTTTGGTGAAATAGCTACAAGAACAGTACATTCCTAATTGAACGACGGCAATTAACACCTGTCATTTAGTCAATCTTGTACATTGTACATATAGGAAATCAAAAAGGGCCTCTATATTAATAGAAACATTAAAAGTCAGCTTCAACCACTACCAGCTTATATTCATAACATTTCCAAATCCAATTATATGATACTGCAGTACTTAAAAATCAAAAGATTTACAAAAAATATTATTGCTATGTTTATTATGCAAGATTTCTTTTTCTTATCATAGTTCATAGCATGATGATGGTAGTCTGATATGTCCAGCAGCAAAAATGTGTTTTCAGAAAGAACTGTGAGTATTGGATCAGAAAGAGAACTGGATGACATACATCAATTACAAAACTCATATACAGTACTGCCTTCTTTTAATATTAAAAACCAAGAAAAGGTTACATTACAAGACATGACTTCTCAGCCTAAAGAATCAGACAGAGACTATTTGTTTGATAGTCCTCCCCAGCCAGCTGAGGCAGCAGAGATATTCAATGAGGAAATAAACCAACGGAATATTGATTCCCTGCGGAATTACATTCCAAAAACAACTGCTGAATATTGGGAATATGAACCTAGTCAAAATAACTCTGGTGAACCCTCTTATTTGAATACCAGTAGCCCTTCTCGAAAAAAAAGGAAAAAGCACAGGAGAAAAATTGAAGATGATGAGAATTATACTGCCGAAGATGAAGGAAAGAGAAGACATCGAAAAAAGAAAAAAAGTAAACAGAATGAGGAATCTTTAGACGGTAATGGCACATACACAGTAGAGGCCTTTGCAAACCAAGGATTTCATAGTTCAAGTGATAAGCTGCCTCCAAAACCCCCTAAAAAAGAAGTTGATGCCTTATCCATTGGAAGCAATGGAACCTACACTCTGAAGCAGGAAGAATCAGGTGATGAAGCAGGCAGTAACTTGAAGGACAGCATTAGATCTATGTTTAAAAGTATGAAATCTACTGTTAAGATAACAGATTTACCTGGCAGACAGAAAATTTCATCTAAAAAATTGACAAATCAGGTACTTGGATATGACATTTTATTTGAAATCTCAGTAGCCCCACAAGTGGCACAAGTTATAAACTCTTTGAAAACCACTAATAATATTTAAGACTTTTAAATTGAACATAAAACGTCTGTAATTAACAGTTACTAGACTTATATAAAGAGGAAGCTATATGCTTATAATTACCCCTAGGTCTTAATCATTTTAATCAAGAATGATTTTGTTTAGCTCTTAAATGTCTTTCTCTTCTGTAATTAAAGCAGTTATTTGTAACTGTGTTTTTGTTGTTATGGACATGTTGGTTTCTAGTTGCTGATAGAAATCACAGTTGCTGTGCTGCAGTTAATCCAGATTTAACCTTGGCTTAACCAAGTAGATTATATTATTACAGCACTAACTATTACATGTAATAATATTGGTTTTATTGGCAGAGAAAATCAAGAAATTATAAGAATGAAAGTAGTATGTTTATTGTGACTTTGTGATACGTTATTAACTATGAACAACATAAGCATACCATAGTTTATAACACTGATAAAGGTTTATTATTTACTTTGTGTTTTTGTGTAGATCTACCTACACAAATAACAGTATGTCTGTTCCGATAGGTAAAAGGTTCCATAGGATAAAAGGATTTAATCTATCATATTTATACTACACTGGAAATGGATTTTCTTCTTCTCCAATTTTACAGAAAAAGGCAGCAAATTTCATATCCAGTAAAATTAGACAAAGTGAGTGTAGCAGGTTTGCACTAGATCATGAATCAGACAAGTAAGTTTAAATTATTATCAAGTAATCAAAGCTTTTATTATGTTTTAACAAGATAAATTCTGCAAACATTAAAACATGTATTCGAATCTGCTTATTTTTTAATTTTAAAGTTTGACCCTTTAAAACCTGGTACATGTAAATATTGACCGTCCTAGAGAAAAGTGATATATGTCTACTGCTATTTTGTCTCGAGTTGTATGAATATCTCTCCTTATTTTGGCATCTACTGCAGACGATATATATAGATAGTCAACACAAGCATCTCCCATCTGAATTTGGCTGAAATATTTTGATGGGCCGCTTTTTAATATGATTGAATCATTGCTGGGAGTTTATCAAAATATGCATATGACGATTATATATGTAAATATGAGAAAAAATACAAATCAGATTCCATTGATTTTAATTGACATCGAGTCAAAATCAGTATTAAAAAAATCCTATATAGTGAGCACTACAAATAATAGTACAAACGTCGATGATATTTTGTTCAACAATGATTTAGCTAATTGGCCAAAATTAAAACACTTCACAAAATATGAAAGTAAGTTTGAAACTCACAAATTTTCGTTATTTTTTATGAAGAAGGCTTATGAGAGCATATGAAACATGTAAAGGGTTTGTCAAACTAGATCAATTCAATCTTCAATATACAGTGTACCGGGTAATCATTTTGACCGAGATTGCATTATAAAAAAAAAATCGCTTGTGAAAATCAGTAGGCCTACTTCTAGATGTCATTTAACTAATTTCTGTTCAAATTATTTAAGATTAGTTTTTTTTATTGCTGTGAATATAAGTTCAAAGACAGAATTCAGAATGATTTAGCAGGAAATGTGCTTTAAAAGTTTCCATTAGTTGTTAGTTCTACATTTGTTGTAATAAAAAATGTCTTTGTATACAATTTTTAGATATCATTGTCAGTGTGGTCGGAATAGAGAATGGCATGTGATAAGAAAAATTCCAGTGGAAATAAAAAGGGGAAAAGAAATTTGGGATTTTAAAACCCATACACGTGAACAGCAATGTGATTCATTTGGTGAAATATCATTTCGAGGATTTGGTCATGACACAACTAATTCTCCAGTAAGTTAATAAATCAACAACCTGCTCAGATATCTTTAGTAATATTATTGAAAGCAATGTTATTAAGTAGACAGTTCACAATGAATTTTTTTTTTAATGTTTGGATAAAATAGTATCAGATTGTGATATATCAGGCTTGTGTCTTAATTTGGATTGCTGTTCAGTCACAAATTTTGTAAATCCATTTTTATATTAAAGCTACATTATGGGGATTAAATAAACAGCTGGCAGTTCTCACTATAAAGTGAAGGGATTGAATTTTCGGCCTAGCTGCGATCATCATTACTAAAGGTGGTCGAATAGAGAGGCGGCTTCTCACCAATGCATCGAGGGTTCAATCCAAGCTCAGGGCATGAACTTTATCGTTGTAAGTGAGAGGGATCTTCGGTCTCCCGTCCGATCAGGCAGGTTTCCCCCCGAGTTCTTCGGTTTCTTCCTGCAGTAATGATCGAAATCATTAGCACGATCTGTGCCAAGGGCCAAATTGGAAACAAGCCTCAGGCTTAATTTGCTATCCTTGTAAAATGACGAGATTATTATTATTATTATAAGTCAGTACGATAAAAACATAGTTCGATTATCCATTTCATGATTAAATCATGAATGAAAATTGAGCAGCATGTTGGATCCTAATCCAGTAAATATTGCAGGCTAGCATTGACATCAAGAGTTTATTATGATCTGGATAAGTTAATTAATGTCTAATTAATGATTTAGATTACATTTCGGGCTTAAGATCTGCAATTTGCCAATAGACAGATATAGCTCTTACTTAGTGCATGTTTAAGATCTTGGACATCTGCCACTGTTTTAAAATTGATTTGTTATTTCTGACAATAATGTATAATAATTGTTTTCCAGTATGTCAGATTAGTTCCAAACACAGACCTTAATGATGTATGGGACATTTTAATAGAACATTGGAATCTACCTGTTCCTAAACTATTGATATCAGTTACTGGTGGAGCAAAGCAATTTGAAATGAAAACCAGATTAAAGTCCATTTTAAAACAAGGTTTAATACATGCAGCTACAAGCACAGGTAAATTATATGAAAAGCAACTTATTTTGAATTGTTTTGAAATTTTCGTGAATCTATCTTTACCTTGAATACACCATGACTTTGATCATTATGAAGAGGTAGTACAATTCAGTAATAGTACTAATACAATCTGTTGAGACTTTGTATATCTATTTCATCCATATGAGTACCCTTCAAATAGTAATTGTAGGGGGGCTGCACCCTTCGTAATAACACAAAAATAATCTACAGACAAGACACAATACGCAGAAATCACAAACAAACGTACATATCAAATTTGGTGAATGGATCCGTGGGCTGGCCGAAGTGTCCACTGCGCTGTACAGTCTCAGGCCTGTACAACTGTTAAATAAAGTATAGCCTTTATATTGCCAACCTTAGGTTGCATGGGGGTTGGGATGGCCTAGTGGTCTAGAGTGCTGCCCCTAGACCTCTAGCTGGCCAGCCACCTCTGGCTTGCGGCTGTGGTTTCGAGCCCTGGTGTGAGCGTATGTGGCATGGAGATAGGGGTGCCTTCTCAACCTTTTGGGTTTCCTCCGCTCACTCCAGTTTCCTCCCACTGCTAAAGACCCTATGCGCAAGCGAATTATTGAAATAAATTTAAACCAAACGTTAGTCCCGAAATGACCTAGTTGTGTTGAGTGGACGTTAAACCCCATATCTCTCTCTCTCTCTCTCTCTCTTAGTTTGCATTTAATGCATGATCATTAAATTTCTAGTGTCACTGATTTTATCTTTAAACATGTTACAGTATATACAAATTACAAACCCCTATAACATGTTTGATTGTATTATTGCTGGATAACTGTGAAAGCATCATCATTAAAATGTTGTAGTTAATAAACCCTGTGAATGTTATTCATAAAGCTGTCTGTTAGTTCTGATATTGTTGTGGTTTTTATTCCATGATGTCAATGGACACCTTCCTAGAGACCCGTTAATACATGCAAAATAAAGAATAAACAAAGTCCCCCAGTAGAATATTTCAGCACACACAAAGTTAAAAACTGTGATCCTGTTGAATTTTGATTGTATATATTTTAGGTGCTTGGATAGTAACAGGTGGTACAGCTGCTGGTGTGATGGAGTTTGTGGGAGAAGCTGTAAGAGATCATATATTCTCTACTGGTAATCCAGAACAGAATCGGGTTGTAGCTTTAGGTATAGCATCTTGGGGTGTTATCAGCAATAATTTAGCTCTGGATGGTGAAGGGGTAAGAACAGTTATTTTATTCTAAATAGCTTTGTCAATCTTACAACAAAAATCTGTCGATGTGTTCTTTTGCTTCAATATGGTGAAACACAGGCTTAAAAAATTGTGATATTACACTTTAAAGTTGTCTTAGTGTCAGACTTTGAATAAATATCTAGCTTATTCTATTTTTCATTTGAACTCTCATTCTAAAATCAACATAGTGTTTTTTTATAGTTCTAAATCTATAAATCTATTACACAAATTGTGTAAAGTAAAATTTGTAATGGTGACTGAGGCCCATGAATGCTGTATGTTGAATATCAATATATTTGAACTGTAAACCATGAATACTGCAATAAAACTAACACATACTTATGGAATAACAGCTACTTATTTATTTGAGCGACATTTCGAAGAGTATTCTCTCAACGTTATCAAGCTGTTATTCCATAAGTATGTGTTAGTTTTATTGCTCTATCCAGTTACTTAATGCCTCTTAAAGATTAGGAATATTAACATATTAGAATTGGGAACTGCATTATTGTTTAATATGGAGACTGGGAATCACAAATATTATATAAATAACAATATTATCATATGGGAAGAGGCAATTATAAATGTTTTATGTATAATATCTCTCTATAGTTTGGTTGATGAGAATAGTTTATGATATATATTATCTAATTATTATAGGATAAAGGTATATTTCCTGCTGTTTATTGTGTACAAGATGTAGATGATTATGATAAGAGAACACCCCTAGATCATAATCACACACATTTCCTCCTAGTTGATAACGGTACGGAAGGAAAATATGGGGGAGAAATCAAATTTCGTACCAAGCTTGAAAGTTTTATATCACAAAAAGTAGAAACAGGCGTAGCTACTACACAAAGTAAGCTTATTTTATTGTATTAATGTAAAGTTTAATATTTAGTAACAGTTTTAGTGAAATATTTATTAGAAAGTGATATAAAAACTGTGTTATGTGTGAATGTATATTATTATTAGAAAGTGATATAAAAACTGTGTTATTTGTGAATGTATATTAATGTTAGAAAGTGGTATAAAAACTGTGTTATGTGTGAATATATATTAATGTTAGAAAGTGATATAAAAACTTTGTTATGTGTAAATGTATATTAATGTTAGAAAGTGGTATAAAAACTTTGTTATGTGTGAATGTATATTATTATTAGAAATTGATATAAAAACTGTGTTATGTGTGAATATATATTAATGTTAGAAAGTGGTATAAAAACTGTGTTATGTGTTAATGTGTATATTAATGTTAGAAAGTGATGTAAAAACTGTGTTATGTGTGAATGTACGTGTATATTAATGTTAGAAAGTGGTATAAAAACTGTGTTATGTGTTAATGTGTATATTAATGTTAGAAAGTTATGTAAAAACTGTGTTATGTGTGAATGTACGTGTATATTAATGTTAGAATGTGATATAAAAACTGTGTTATGTGTGTGATATAAAAACTGTGTTATGTGTGAATGTATATTATTATTAGAAAGTGATATAAAAACTGTTATGTGTGATTGTATATTATTATTAATGTTAGAAAGTGGTATAAAAACTGTGTGTTATTTGTGTTGAAATATGCTTGATAACGATTTATATACATATTGTGTTTTATATTGAAGGTGTTCATGTACCATGTGTATTAATAGTAGTTGAGGGAGGTATAAATACTATGAAGACAGTTCTAGAATCTCTACGTAATAATACACCTGTAGTAGCTATAGAAGGTACAGGTAGATGTGCAGATCTAATAGCATATGGTTTTAAATTGACAAAAAACAAAAATGAGTAAGTGTGTAAATGTTTTATTTTTCATGTTTTATTAATATTCAAAAATATTATTGACAATATTACTGACAATATTACTGACAATATTATTGACAGTAGTTTGACAATATTATTAAGAGTAGTTTATCTGTTAGAAATGTAAAAATAGATATATCAGCTAGTACTAGTAGATTGCATACTGTCTGGCTGTATGATTATCCCCAGGCCAATAATAAGCGTATGCAATCTTCAAGTTTTAAATTAAAATTTCAGATCCCCCTACACACTAATCTGTGTTATAGGAAATGTGGCTTTTAAAAAGCCAAGTTCAGTAAAACTCCTGTACCTCTGTGGAAGATGCAACAAAATGCTAAGATTGACACGTGAACACTTTTCATACTAGAGAGAGAGAGAAATTGGGTTTAACGTCCACTCAACACAACTAGGTCATTTCGGGACTAAATTTGAGAGTCACTGGAAGTAAAATTGCATGTACATAGCTAAAGGAAGCCTCAAGCAGCTGTTTAGGGGCTAATCTCCTCCATGCTGCAACATTGCCTGGTTTGTGTAGCTGGTAAAGGAGGACAAATTAGAAAGACTTGATTTTTAGGCGTTATATGTAGCAGACAATAAGCTGTATTATGTCTCGCTAGTTAAGTCAGTGGTGTTTTTATTACATCTCACTATGTATTCATATTATTCTTGTTTTAGTGAAGATAAATGTGTAAAAAATAAAAGAATTGATCAAAACTTAATAGACATGGCCAGAAGAACTTGCTTTGATAATAAAAATGATGAAAAAATTAACAAGCAAATTGCTCAACTTGTAATGGAATTAAAAGAATGTCTAGAGAAAAGACGATTGGTAAGTCTAACCATTTTGAAAATATATAATAGTATAGATTTCGCTTTTTTCTTTAAAATTTATTTTGTATACCAATTACCAATATACAGAGTTTTATTGTCTTGTCATTGAGGAATGTCAATGGAAATGAAATGAAATGGGGTTTTATGTCTTACTGTTCTGCTCCTTAACTGGGCTAATGAAGACGAGCATACGCCATACAGTGTGTTATGAGGGAAATTTTGCAGAATTTCCACTGCCTAGGGACCTTTTGCGTACACGCAAATGTGTACAAGTGACCTTGGGTTTTTCATCCCATCCTGACAACTAGAAAGCTGTCCTTGTCAAGCCCTTTGCCCTGCATCACTGACTAGAGGAAACCACGTTGAAAATTCTGGCTTTCTCGGCCAATGCAGGGATCAAACACCCAACCTCCCGGCTTAGGAGCCAGCGTCTTACCAACTAAGCTACCGTGATGCCCCGAATGAGAATGGAGTGAGAAGGAGCAGTAATACTTTATATTGTCTTAAGTGTTATTTTCATCAAATTTAGGAGGACAGAGTGATGGATAAAATTTATTAAAACTTCAAGGAAGTTATGTAAATGCGACAGGGAGTTCTTTGTGGTCACACTTGATGCAAAAAAAGTTGTTTATAAATTTATTCTGAACTCCCATAAATTTATTCTGAACTCCACACGAATACAGTTTTGTTTTATTTCATCAATGAAGATGAACATAATATTTTCAATGCTTGTATATTCAATGTATATTTTAAAACTACTTTTCTATTGTTAATTGAGGCTTACTGATTATTTATTTGCCTCAATGAAGCAAACAATGTGTCTTTTTGGCTTACTATACCTAATTTGGGAAGGAATAAAAGCAGTAGGTGAATGTTAATGTAGAATTATGTCTTTTTTTTCCCTGTGTAGTTGAATGTATTCAGCCTAGAAAAAGCAGATGTGAAGGAAATTGACCGAGCAATTCTTTATGCCCTATTAAAAGGTAATTGTTATAATATATCTATTACAGGCGGTTGGATGGTCATGTGGTTAGCACGTGCATGCTGTATCATAAAGTCTGTCATTGAGTCAACTGGCGTGATTTCGAATCCCCAGTTGTATGTGACAAGGAATAAGGTCGTCTGGGTTTTCTCCTGGTCTTCCAGTTTCCACAACTGCTAAAGATCCCTACGCGCAAGCAAATTATTGAAATTAAATTAAACCATATGTTAGTTCCGAAATGACCTAGTTTGTGTCGAGTGGACGTTAAACCACATCTCTCTCTCTATATATATCTATTACCTAGAATGGTAGTTTATCTTTGTGAACTATTATTTCATCTTTTACTTTTAATTCATATTCAAGTAAATTATAAAGTATCTTAACAGTCAAAAATATATACTTTATTGCTGTAAAGACTTATTTGGCTAATGTACTGGTATTAAAAAGATGAGCATATAAATTACTATAAACTTCAAATGGTCTATAATCTATTCTATAAAGTTGCTGTGAATTCACTTTTGACTAGTTTTTTTTCTGTTATCTTTATACACCTGATATTTGACTTTCCTTCAGGCCTAGATATAAAGAAATAGGATTTTGTGTTTTTAATACAATATAATTTAAAGAATAAATATTTGTTGCTTTCAGCCAATAAATCTGATGCCAATTCCCAGCTTGCTTTAGCTTTAGCATGGAATAGATGTGATATAGCCAAACAAGAAATATTTACCCCATTTAATCGTAAAAGATGGGAGGTAAGTTTTATTCATTTATGTGGCTTAGTGATATAACTTCTTTGATTGGCATTTAAGCAATTTGCAATTGTAATAAATATAAAACCTTTGTTTAAGAGAACCCTCAATTAAACTTCACTTTAAGGGCGTTGAGTAGTCTAAGATACGCACTAACTTTTCAACACCAATCTTATTCAGACTTTGCACACGTGTTCCATATGTAAAATAACCCAGAGGACACGTAACAGCCCGACTGTTTGATGTGTAATAATCGAGGTACAAGCCGAGAAAGAAAAACTATTTATAGCAAACGAGACGGTTTTCCCCGTCCTAGATCAGTTCTTGAATAAATTATGACGTCGTATACACCTTTCACGTCATCCACTGTAAACAATCATGGCCGTGTCCAGTAGCAGTTTGACACTGGATCATTCACGCCTATCTAGGTATGACATCAGAAGGAATTCCCTCTACCGTCTATCGCGATTGGAACGTGGCTGAATTTATTTTTTTGATGGTCATAGATGGTCATTTATAAAATGATTTTTAGAGAGGCCGAATAGTGCCTAAAGTAGATATTTACTTTATACGTCCGAATCGGTGTATTTTAAAACTTGGTGTGGATGTATTCAAAGAATTAACCCAAAATCACAAAATCTCGTTTGCAGGTAAATAATGAACAACACTTTTAAAATACTTTGAGTTGGTATCTGTTAACGTTTTTGGTGTCGAAATGTAGCTTATAACCTCTACTTTTGATCTACTGAAGGGATTATCGATAAATTTATTAAGCATGTACTTATAGAATTTCCAAGAAAACCCATCGTTTTTTTGCGTTTCCATAGATACCAGACAAATCACAACCTATAGCCAAAAATTGATCAGTGTTTCTTTGGGACTTGCCATAAGCATTGTTCATGCCAAATTTGATGAAAATATATGCAGGCATAATTGAGAAAAGTCTACTTCTGTTGTCATCAATACCCCTTTTTAATATGCTTTTGGGCTAAGTTTGGAACATAGTTGGTAAATAAAATTTGTGTTTTTTTGGTGATTAATATGTAGTTTATCACCCCAAATAACAAAAAACGTCATATCTTATCAACAAAAATTACAGTGCTAGCCTTAAAACGTGTATTTTAGACTGCCCAACGCCCTTAATTAAAATAGTAAGTGAGTTCCATATTATGTTTTTGTGTTTATTGCTCAGTGATTAAGATGCTGGCTCGCTAACTAGGAGGTCTGGGCTTTGTTCCAGATGTTGGTCGAAAAATTTTATCAGGTTCTGCTGACCTGGTTAGCCCATCAGTGTTGCAGGATGAGGGGCTGTCAAGGAAAGTTGAGTTGTGCAGATATGTCAAAAAGTTGAGGTCCTATGTGGAATTTGATATAAGAGTAGTCCGTTGTGTTGCTGTCCGCAAAATTTACCTCATAGCACTCTGTATCGTGTATGCTCGTATTCATTAACCAAGTCGGTGCAGAATAGTAGGACATTAAATTTCATTTTTTTTATTTGTAAAACATTACGATTGAGATCGTTTGATTGAAATAAAATGGACAAATAATGAAAGAAAAACACTGTACTCTCTTCAACATAATATGTTATGATGCATAGAATTGTAAATTTATGTTTGACATAAAATTCCCAGAAGAAAAAAATGTTTCCTTCATGAAAGAGAAAGAAAACACTACAATACATATATTTTGATTTATAATTCTGGAGTGGCATTTAGCGAGTGATTGAGCACATTAAAAAACACAACACAATTTATATGGAAAACAATCACTGGTTTATACACATATAGCACAACGTTTCAACCAATATTCTCTGTTTATTATCTTTTTATTTCCATATAAATTGTGTTGTGTTTTTTTTAATATTTTGATTTGTTCATGCTCAGAATCTATAAAAATATTCAAACTTGGCTTAAAGAGCACATAAGATCATAATTTTCTATTACATATTATAATAAACAATGATTACTAAATCCATATTACGGAAAGTTCAAATCAATCTGATTAAAATTAACTGAGCTATTTACGTTTTAGTATGGGACAGCCAAAAACGGTTTTCAAATTTTCATGAACGACCTTAATCCGGTTGTTTGGCTGATGACGTCACAGGCACTACACATACTATACACATTATCTATCCAATATATCACTGCCTGTATAATATATCACTGTATACACACACCAACAGTTAACAAGTGTGTATTGTCGGTAATCGTTAGCTCGTAATTATGTAAGCTACATATCACTATATAATTCAAAGCATTTTCAAACGCAGAACTTTCTCGTCTTGAATTGTAATAGATTTTATTTGTTACTATAATATTTTCGAGTGTATTTCAAGATGCCGAATTATCGTTGTATTATTGAGAGTTGTGGAAATTCCAGCAGAGAAAAGGGGAATAATGTACCGACGTTTCATAAATTTCCCAAGGACGAAATATTACGGAAAGAGTGGATTGCGTTTGTCAACAATTTAATTCCGGATTGGCGGATGCGGGTCGTTTCATCCCACGACCGGTTCACCCGGGGCTGTTTCATCCCACACCTGATTTTCTATCGGGCTGTTTCATCCCACTTGTTATTATAGAAGCAGTTAATTAAAGAAGTTGTACTTATTGTCGAATAAACTGTTGAACACTTACTTATTGTTAAATAAACGTGTACTTCATTGTTTATTATTAAATAAACACACCATTAATTGTTATGGAGAAGTAAAAAAAACATGACGCGAGAGTTGATATCTGTCGTTTGGGTCTCGGATATACGAAGTTTGGGACTCTGGTATACGACGTTTGGGATATATATATATTTATTCAAAACACGAAAGAAAATATTTATCAACAAGAAACACGTGGTTAGTAAAAGGCTCAACCAAACGATAAAACATTAGTTGCACTTACGGTTCTTTGATAATCATCGTTTCTCATGAAATTATATAATATTTATTTAAAACGAATAATATGCTGATGACCTACACAAAAACAAAATAAATATTCACACGACTTGCAATCTTTTTTTACAAGCCCCTACAAATTGTTAAAAATCAGTGAGCTGCACCTTGACGACATGCTTGTCGTAGATGTCAATACCAATCGATAAATTGGTGCGAACAAGCCACTGGTAAGTGGTAGGTCAATCAAGCTCGTTAACTATTTGATAAAGAAAAACGACAAAGTATTACTAAATATGCACAAATTTTCAACAATACATTTTGGCAAGTTTTATACTCGCAGATAAAACAAAATAAAGGAGAACTAGCAGTGTTAATCGCGGTCTCAACAACCGCCAATCACCTAATTAAATAAATGCCAATTAAATTCTCAATTGAAATAATAAACGATAACCTGCCTTTTTTAAATCTGGTGTTGATTATCGAACCCATTCTGCTCAGCGAGTTAAGATTATTGATTGGTGAATATGATTGTTAAAGCGCTTAAAAACATTGAATTAATTTAGAATTGCAACATGCAAAACGTAATTTATTATTCGTTACATATAAAAAAAATCATAAGTCATTTATTATTATTCGTTACATAATAAACCTTAAATCAATTTAACTAACTGTGCACATTTTCTCATATGGTCTGGTTATTTGAGCCTAAAAATAGAACACAGCAAGTCTCCAATTGGTGCATGCACGCTTCCCTTTGATGACAGTTATATTATGGCATCTCATGGGTCGTATATACGATTATATCACTGTGAAAGGTGCAAATGCATGCTTTCTGATATGGTCGGATTATTCGAACCTAAAAATAGAACACAGCAAGTCTTCTTTGATGTGTTGTATAATGGACATATACGATTAAATCACGGGGTAATTCTGTTATTGAAACCCAAACTGAACGAAAATGGCCCTCGGTTACAACCGATGTAAATTTTGTGAAATGCTGAAGCAATTATAGTTTAAATATCCTTTGTGTGTGAATTACTACTATAGGACAGACTGTGTACATGTAATATCAATCCTTTTATTTATAAAAGCTGTAAATAGATATTTTAATGAAATCAATTTATTTATAAAAGCTGTAAATAGATAATTTAATGAAATCAATGAATCTAATCTCGCAACAATTGGATGGTTTTCATTATTATTTCCGGTATCATCTACATCGCCATCCTCTATGGAGCTAGTCAGATAGATACGGCTCAAACATATATGGCGCTATATTAGTTATCAATTCTCGCGACGTATCTGTATCCGATACATTGCCAGGGCTAAAAGAACTACTGCTACAGGATAACTCTAAATATTCTCTCGGTGTATGATAGAATGACCAATAACACGTGTTAATGATTTATTTATATGATTACTACTTAAAACCATTTCGTTTCTTAAATGCCGACAATTAATTATTACAATTGGCTTCATAGATGTCCGTAGCGCCGGCTATAACAATTCTACACCAATCGTGTTTCAATCAGAAGCCAGTTGTTAGTTTACGGTCGGCTTATTCTGATTAAAAAGACAATGCTACAGCAATCGGCTTTATAAAACAAATTCTAAATTAAAAAAAACAGATTATTCCGTAGTCAGTTGTTTTATTTAATTAGGGGATTAAGGAACCAGTCAGGCGTTAATGAATACACACGCCGGCTGTATATAGGTAATTAAGGAATAAACATTCCGAATATGCATTCGTACACTGTGACGTCACTAGGGACGGAGGGGATTAAGAGTGTTTTCGATAATTGGCCAAGTCGTTTTTACGGGAGGTCTATATTTGCGACTTTGAATGAAGATAGCTGATTTATATTTAATCAGATTGATGTTAACTTTCCGTAATGTGCATATAATAACCACTGTCCATCACTACGCCGAGTTTCAGCTTGTCGTCTTATGTGATCTTTAAGAAATAAGTTTTAATGAATACACATTTAATTGTTTATTTTTTGTACTGAAACATACCAAGTTATAGCTTTGTATGATGGAAACTATTGGAAACCGATTGTAAAGATATAAATAAATAATTAAAAAACGGATTGATTAGCATGTGTGAGTAGTGAGTTTGTATTTCTAATTAGAAATAATGGTTTCTAAGGGCCGATTGCACAAAATTTAATCACTTTTATTCACTGAAATATATTTATTGCCTCATGAATATGTATCATTTAGGAGTCTCCATTATGCCAGCTTAAAAATATTTATTCCAGCCACGCACCTTGTATGATGCCATGTTAACAGCTCTTGTACAAGACAGAGGAGATTTTGTTCAACTATTTCTTGATAATGGTGTTGATTTTCAGAAGTTTCTAACAAGGGCAACACTAAGGAATCTCTATTCTTTGGTTTGTATATGCAGATATTTATAACATTTGAGTCACGGTCAAATTGACCATTTAAGAAAACTTGTTAGTTAATTTTTCTCAATTATTCATTTAGAATTTTTTTAAGTTCATTTATTCTGAAACATCAGCTCTTTAACTGTTCCACAAGAAAAATGGTGCAGGCCTATTACCGTACATACCAAGCGGCAAGCAGCATAGATTGTTAAAATTTCACAGAACAGAATGGAATTATTTTTTGGTCTGGATTTCTGTTAAAGGGACAATCCCGAATTAAACAGAGGCTCAAAAATAAAAGTCTGAGAATGTATGAAAATAAAACGCCAAAATATAGGGGAATGGTGTATTTACCTTGTCTCAAAATTTCAACTCAAAATATTGAGTCGTTTGGATGTGAACGCCAAAATTGCTTTTCCGGACACGTAACCCTTTTAAGATTTCGGGTCAATTGTTTCATTGGGTGACCTTATAACCGATTAAGGTTACTTGAGAGGGTTATGCAGTAAATAACCCATGTGCCGTACTTGATAAAGAAAGGCAAATTTGAACTACACATTATTTTTATAGAAAAAATGTTTGGTTTTATCCAGATACCACAAAATACACCTTGGGGCATTGGTCTCAAATTCCAGATGAAGACTGATGGATTTAAGTCGTTTGAAAACGTATCATAAATACTGAAGTAGTTGCTCGGTCCTTGACTCAAATATTTTAAGTGATTTTAACACAAAATTAAGCAGTTTTATTCCCAAAACAAATATCGGAATTAGCCCTTTAAAGATTTGTCTTTCACAATAGTGTAGTTAATGGAACAATGGGACTTTAATAGTATAAGCCTAACTAAACAAGCAAGAAAACCGTTTGTCTGATTTTTTATTATAAGAAATCAGCATTTCCACACATAGTTTTGAAGTAATGATAATGTAAATATTACAATGATTATTTCAGTGTATAAATGATTATACGGATGCCAATGGGGAAATCTTACGATATATGATACGACATGCACAGGTAAAGCTATACACCCTCACTACTCTCTGTAAAAAAAAAAATTTCAATGTTATGTTTTTAGAGTCTTATACTCTTATTGAAAACTGCACATACATTATAAAACAGCATAATGAATGATGGCTTAACTACAGAATTTAACATTTTTTACACATCTAGATCAAAGAAATTTTTGAAAAATCCAGTTTTTGAATCAATCAATCGAACTTTTCTTATAAATTACAAAAAAATCATTTCGGTCTCCATGTGTCATCAGCAGATAATTTATAAGAAATATTTGTTCACAAAGAATTCTCAGACTAAAGATGAGAATTTACTCAACTTTCAATTTCAATTCATCCAGAAACACAAAACTTTGCAAATAGTTTCTTATTGGTGTATTTGATACATTAAAACGTTTAATAAAGGACTATATTTTAGTTAAAATAATAATATGGTGAACAATTTTGAGTAAATTTTGAGCTTAAGTGTGAGAATGCTTTGTGAACTCGGAGTCCGGAAACGGAAAGTTGTTGCTGGAGAACCCGTAACTAATTGCTTGTGTTCAAAGTGTTAACTAATAAACTTTACCCCAAGATGTAATTGTAGAATGGATAGTGAGATTAATTCCCAATTACAGTCTCAGAGCATACACCACTGCAGATTTGTCAATAATCAATTTGGAAACAGGGATTAGAACTTTGGATTGATAGGATAATTAAGTGAGCAGTCAGGCTGACTGAATGTTCAGCGATATAAAAAATGATTATTATTATTGCAGATTATACTAAGAAATGCATTTTTCTTTTCAGCAAACCTGGGCAAATTATTTTATGTGTAGAGACCCAAAGGTTGATAATGATGATCAAAATATATTAAAGGATGTTAGTGAAGTTCTAGTAATTCTTATGACAGATTCTGCAATGGATATTTACAAAGGTGTGTAACAATCAACATTTTAATTGTATGAGTTTTAACCTGAGGTCAAAACACCTACTAAGTGTTTTATGAAATTAATATTTAGCTTATCATAACGAGACGGGTTTTGATAAATGGCTATGTGGGGTCGGAGTGCCCCTGTCCGGGTAAAATTTCTCTCATAGCCCACTGTATGGGGTATCCTCGTCTTCATTAGCCAAGTTCGGAGCAGTACAGTAGGACGTTAAACCCCATTTCATTACATTTCTATAAGTGAGGTAGCCATCCGAGATTTCTCTTTTAAATCTACCCTTACCCTAACCCTCTTAAAAGCCCTAAGTAAGATTGTGCAACTGTCCCCTTTATATAGTCTTTGAGGACTGAAGAACAGTATAATTTTGGTGGATTGGATCAATTCTATTTCACTGAAGTCACTCCTTCCGTAATTATGTGTAAATTGTCTTTATACCAGATAACCTGTAGGTCTCTTTGATAGAAGAATTGTAATTTTCTTCACAGTAAATAAAATTAACATGGCCACGCTACTGTCAGTAGCTTAACATCTTAGACCGAAATTGTCATCTGATGATTTTAAGCATGATTAAATAATCCTTGGAAGCCAACAATCTTTCAATCAGCTAGGTGCAAGGAATGAAACTTTATTATCATATAGGACAAATTCTAATTTATTATCACAATAATGTTTCGATAATAAGAATGAATGCACAAAGGACATGTTTTAAATTAAAACTGATCAAATATAACCATCAGAAAAAATATGGTCTCCTGATCAAATGAAAGCAAAGCAATAAAGTCACAACACGGTAGATCATGAAAACACATTTATTTACAATGTGTTCTGAAGGACGATTTTATGAAGGTTTATCTGTTTCAACAATTTATTTATGTTATTGTTAATTGGGAGGTGAATTTACTACTACAAATAAATTATAGATAAACCTACAGCAGTAATAATATTTTGGCAAACATTGATGATTACTGTATCAAACTATCTTGTTAAATTTATCAGGTAAAGAATTTGCTGTAAAAGGTCCAGTAGAAATGAAGTGGGTTGGTGATATCGACATTCTTAATTCTCTTAAAAAAAGAATTACAGAACGAAACTTAACTCAAGGTAAATACAATATAATGGTTTTCTATCATAGACGTCGGTACAATCGACCCAGGTTAACTTGACATAGATTTTGTTCTTCTTGTATGTAGTTATTCTAATAATTTTACTTTTATTTAATTTGGGTGGTAGTATTTACCCATTATTTTACATAGTAGATTTGTTTTTGACAGTATGGGTTAACATCAGTTGTAAGTATTGGGTGTTCAAAACAGATGAATGGCAGAGTGAGACATTGACATATGTACAACAATAACATAATATTTACATGCAAAATATAAATTTAAATTTGAAACTAAAACAAAAACTAAACATTAATGCCTATATACATAATCCTTAAGTGGCATTTAGCAATTGAGCACATTAAAAAACACAACACAATTTATATGGAAAACAATCACTGGTTTATTTTTTTTACAGGATATAAGATGAAAAAAAAAATTATAGATGATTATGACTTTGACTGTCCTGTTCGAGAACTTTTTATATGGGCAGTACTGTTCAATAGAAGAAGGTTGGCACATCTTTTTTGGAAATTGGGAACAGATCAGTTGGGTATGTATGTTTTTTCTTATTGGAAAGAAAACTGATCTTAAATCCCCAACATGCCAAAATAAAAGGTCTTTTATTAAGATACATTTTGGTCCACAAATCTTTAAAATAAATCAATACTAACTTAAAGCGGAAATTTCAAATTTTTAAGTTAAATTTTTAAAATTCATTAAAATAAAGCCTTAAAATAGATGGTATCCATAAAGAATATGGATAATCCTATTAATCTTATAATTCACTATTGCCAGTCGCTGAGAAATTAGCAAAAATATCACTTTCAAATTCAAATTCTAACGTTTGAACATGACCTTCCATGCTGTCAATAGTAAAACAAGAGAGGTAATTTTGTTGTTATTTCCTGTGTCAGTGATTTTTAAGGGTGGGAAATAATACCCATGTTCATATAATAGTGACTTGATAACCTATTGAGCAAAACACATAGAAATAATTATGTTTTGGCTCTCTTAGAAAATTTGAAATTATCCCTTTAAGTAATGGCTATTTTGAGTGTCTATTGATTTCACATCACCATCTTTATGTGTCTTAGACAAATAAAGTAACAATAATTCTAACTCAACTTTTATGTTTGTTTGTGTGGTTATATTTTAGGTGCAGCCTTAGTAGCTAGTTCATTATTGAAGCAGATGACTAGTAAAGCAGAACAAGAAGAAGAGTTAGAACTAAGTGTTGATTTATATGAACATGCTGTGTATGTTACAGTTTCTTTATCTACGATATATATATGGTCATTGATATTTTACTTGATTCATTTAATTGTCAAATATTTAATTAAACCCACAAAACAATGATATAAAGACTATCTAAATACAATATGCACTCACGGCTCAATTAAAAAGCTTTATATTTAGGAATCATGGAAACATTTCATTTATACTTGACCTAGAGTTGGAGAACTTGCCCATGGCCTTTGTTGTTACAAACTTAAGAAAAATACTGTTATGTACAAGAAACAAAATTTGTCAAGGTCATCCTTAAAACTTACAGGGTAGTAGAATCTACAGATTTAGTCACTGATTTTGTAGTTTTAATATGGACAGGATTCCTTTTATCTCCCATCTATAAATTCTGTCACAACATCTTCCCCATTAGTAATTTGCAGAATAATTATTATCAATGGAAGAGTTCATTTCAAATATTTATACAAGTCAAGTGATGATCTGTAGAAACACCCTGGAATATTCTCTATATAGTTGTATGTAATATTATATTAGGTGTTTTGATTGTTTTTCTTCTAGACTATTTGAGAAACTGGCAACCAATGTTTTAGCCCAGTGTTACAGTCAAGATAAAAGAATGGCTCAACAGTTATTGACTAGAGAACAGACTCTGTGGGGTAGAAGAACTTTATTTCAAATTGCTAATCAAAATACCTTGATGGACTTCTTAGAACATTCATGCTGTCAAACCAAATTGAATACCATCTGGAAAGGAGCGATGGCTTTATATACCTCCGAATTAAAGGTAGGTTTCATTTCTAGAAGGCAGGTAGATATTAATTTGAGTCTTTCCATTCTTCCATATCCTTCCGTCACAGTATATGAAACTGGATTACTTTTATTTCTAGTTAATGGAGTTTGAGAAAACTTGAGATGTACCTTGATTATCATAGTTGTCACCTAACTTCAAACAAATTTAATATTAGTATTAAGAAAACGAAATCAAAATACCAACTCTAGATAATTTCCCAGCTTGGATTCAATCCGATTAATGGCCGATAAAGATGGTAGCTGTCCTGTTAAATAGGGAGCTGCATAGATCGATTCAATTTTCCATTCTTCATATCTTTGCAAATTCTGAATGGAATTGAATCATTATTGGGCTGATAGTCATTTTACGGGTGGTCAGATGGCCGAATGGTCCTGTATCACAAAGCCTCTCATTGAGTTAACTGGCGTGGTTTCAAATCCCCCATTGTACGTAGTCAACTGCTGTGGTTTCGAATCCCCTGTTGTACGTGGCAAGGAGTAGGGTCGCCTGTCCAACCTCGTGAGTTTTATCCGGGTCCTCCGGTTTCCTCCCACTACTAAAGACCCCTACACGCAAGCGAATTATTGAAATAGAATAAAATTAAACCATATGTTAGTACTGAAATGACCTGGTTTGTGTCGAGTTGACGTTTAACCCCATTTCTCTCTCTATCTCTCTCGCTGATAGTCCTTTTAGAGATTCAATTTTTGCAATGGATTATGTTGTGTTAAACTCATGGAGTCATTAATACTTAATAAACTGTAAAAAGAACAAAGGAATTTCTACAGGCAGAATTTTAATGATATTTTGTAAATGCTAACTTTGTAAATATAGATCATTTTTAAAACATTCCTCTCTAATTTTCAGATATTTATTTGTATACTGTGTCCATTGTTGTTGCCTTTTATTAAATTCTCAACCCATAAAACATTAGAAGATATTGTTGATGATGATGAAGATGAAGATGACGAGGATGCCGAAAGTGTGGCTGAAACAGACTTTAGTGGATCTCCTTCAGGAAATAAAGTTGTACCAGTTGAGAAATTTACAAGAGCTAAGTCCCGTAAAAGCACAAAGATAAAAAAGAAAAGATTTTATGAAGTAGAGTATTTTAAATGTGATAGAAATAATGTTAATATTATTTCAGCTGTTGTCTTCTTCTATTCTGCACCAGTAACAAAATTTTATACAGGTCTGGTGAGTAAACTATTTATTAATCTATTGAAGTAGAAATACCCTCACTCCTTTAGCGCAAACTCCTGACAGGGGAAAAAGATCAGATGAATGCTATATTTCGATTACCCCTCCCAAAGATACACACACACACCACTAACACCCCCACCCCACATTCCCTTATCTTTTATCTATAAACATGTCTTATTATTTTAGCACTTGAATTCTAACCAAGTCACTATTCATAGGTAATAATTACAATGTCACAAAAAAGTCATTTTTAACAAAATGACTATAAGTTACGCTTATAAATAAAAAAAATTTGTGATTAAAGGGAGGGAACTCTTTTCATTTTTATTCGGCTGACTTATTCAAGTGAATCTGACAATCAGTAGATTTGTTTTGTATATACTCGCTAACAAAGTTTTATGTAGAGATAAGTTTAAATTAACGTTTAATACATTTCACTTTTCTCATTTTAATAAATGGCCTATTTAAATTCCCATCTGTGATTGTTCGTCATTATGGTAGATCCAAAAGGTCTACTTTTAAATTCTGTATAATGACATGTATTTTTGCTTTGTTTTAAATGCTTTGTGGTGCATGCATTACAATTCTGCTTTAACAGTTGAAATAATTTAGTTATTCTTCTATTTTAAATCTCTTCAGATCGCATATTTATGTTTTCTGGGAATATTTACATTTTTTGTATTAACCGACCTACGACCTGCTGATGTTGATACTTCTCCATCTGTATATGAATATATAACCTGGGGCTGGTTATCTACTATGGTTATTGAAGAAATAAGACAGGTCAGTATATTTCACAGATATCATATAATAAATACTGTAAATATTCTAATAGTTACTGGCATATGTATTCAAACTGGTAAACCTTTCTTTTGAACTTTTTAATTCACAATACAAAATACCACTTGATCTTAATTGAGGATATTATTCTACAAAATTTACTTTAAACAAAAATAATAATAATGATAAATTAACAATATTTAGTAGATGACAGAGGTTATCTCTCATGTAAATCAAATGATAGTTTTAACTTTTGTGTCAGTTAAAAAAGATGCATGTTGCAGAATAATCAAATTGTAAATTTTACAGAATTTCCGTTCTGATCGTTCATGTAAACACTTAATATGTTGTTCAGGAAACATTTTTTTCATTGGTGTTTATTGTTTTTGTATGGTAGATAATAGTAATCCACTTTTAAACCTTTTAAACCCTTGTAACATCTCTAGACTTACTGTTAAGAAAGTCAATGTCATTTTGCCTCATATTGCCATATGTATTTGATTTTTTTTTTTTTGATTGACAGATATTTGTATTGGATCAGCCCCCGACGTATAAATTACGCAACTGGATAAGCAGCATATGGAATCGTTTTGATTTAGCGATGTATCTGATGTTTTTAATATCTGTGATATTACGCTATACAATATTTACCTCTGAATTTATTTGGGCCAGAATGGGTTACAGTATAACGTTGGCTATGTTCTATCTGCGACTCATGCAGTCATTCTTTGTTGCCAAAAATATGGGGCCAAAGGTTATCATGATAGAAAAAATGGTAAGTATATATTCAATTGTTAATTTCATTGTTTCCAGGATTAAATCATAGCTATCGACAATATCTGACAAATCAAAATATATAAAGATGTACATGATCATGTACACTAAATTCTACAGAGGAATTATTACTTTCAACTAGAAAATAAATATATTGAGACACAGTAAAAGCACAGCACGTTCATCAATTGATAATTGTAAATGTTATTTAAGATCGATCCTATCAATTGTCCTAAATACAAAAAATAAATTTGTCAGAATGAGAACCTTGAAAAAAATGATTTAATGATGAGAAATGGGGTGTATAAACTTTTAAAGCAGAATTACATATTTAAACATACATTATTCAAGAGCTAAATCTGCATACTTCAGTTCTTTCTTGGGCCTGAAATGTTATAAAACTATTGGACTTTTATTAACATGTAAATACTTTAATTCTCAATGCCATCTTATATGTGTCTGATTTTCACTGGATTTGAATCTGATTTGCTGCTCAAAGCTCATTGATGATTTAATCAAAAATGGATAATTGAGACTTTTTTTTTTTTTATCATACTGACTTTAGTTATGATGATTGAGTCTAGGGCTAAAATTAACACTATATCTCGGTTCAGAGTGGAGCAATTTCACTGAAATTATCAGCATATTCCCATTACATTATCTGGTGTGTAACTATTATAGTGAGAACTGCCAGTTCTTTATCTAATCTTCCATAATGTCCCTTTAAACGACATTTAGAATTAGAGGTATGATATGCATAATAAAACAGCTTTATGGTACTTCTTATCATTACTTGATAAAGATACCTGTAAGAGTATTGAAACGTTGCATGTAATAAACTGACAAGTAGTAAATCTATAAAGTTATAAGGAATAAATTGATATTGTTTTAATTTTGAAGGAATGTTGTGAAAGTTAATTGGAGATTATTTTTGTTTTTCAGTTAACTGATCTATTTTTCTTTTTCTTGATACTATTGGTGTTTATAATGAGCTTTGGTATAGCTTATTCAGCTAATCTGTATCCAAATTCTCAACCAAGCTGGGTCATTCTTAAAAACATAATGTATATGCCATACTGGCAGATGTATGGAGAGCTGTTTTTGGAGAGAATTGAGGGTAAGTAAATAATAAATGCGTTTTTACATAGTTCGTAATTTGTTATCCTGCTGGTAGAAAAAAAGAGTATCTTCTTTCTACTTTATCATATATTTAGAATTGTAGATAAATATAATTTATATAAATATTGAAACCATATTGTTATTTACAGGTGATGATGATCCAGAAAGTTGTTCAAGTAATGAAACTATTTGGAGGAATGATTTATCACTACGTTGTCCTGAAAAGAATGCTATAGTACCAATATTACTAGCTGTTTATATGATATTAACAAATATATTACTGGTAAATCTACTAATTGCCATGTTCAGGTATGTCAATTATTTAAGTACAGTTCCTTAGTAATTCATCATGCTATGCTGAATAACAAACCTGAAAAACATTGATTTAGGTTGAAACAGGTCAATCTTTAAAACAATTTGTCAAAAGTAATTTGTTGAATCGCCTTTCCAGTCGTACCCCTTTCAGAAATTTGGATAAATAGGTTACTGAGGTCTTCTCAGCCAAAATAATGTAAACCAAATTTCAGTAAAATCGAAGTGGGTACGGACGGCTTACTTTTTCAAATTTGAGGTGATTTAACACAGTACATTGTTTAGAATTAATAGAACTTGTGATGTTGTTTTTAGCAGAGTAATTTAATCTAAGTTTAATATTCATTCTTTCAGTTATACATTTCAAACGATTCAAGATAATTCTATGAAAGTGTGGAGATTCTATCGTCTGTCTCTAATCTATGAACTGTTTGATCGTCCAGCCTTAGTAGCACCACTCATAATATTAAATCATCTATATCGTTTGTTGATGTATCTGATTAATTCGACATGTGGAAGTTTCCAGACTAAAAATGATTTCAGTAAGTAGAATAATCTGCATAAATCTATCTCATTTGTATGGTAAGATATATTCTCATAGAAGTATTTATAGGGTAGTTTTTTCCTATAAAAGTATGGCAAATGTGGTTATGTGGTTACACCCAATCTGAGTAGAAAAATATTGGATTCCCTGAAAAACACCCATGGGCAAGCACTTGGAAAACTGGCAACCTAACGGTTTATTGTCTGCCAGCAGTTGTTATCTGTGTGTCCATTCACATTTTGTTTGTGGACACTCTACAGGTCACACTTTTTATCCAATTTTGAGGAAACATAAAACATAGGTTTATATCCCAAAGATCTTGGTTCCTTTAGATATTGGCATGTATTGGACCATCACTTCATGGATTATTGTGCCTGATTGTATGAATAAACATGTTTTGACTTGTGAACTATCTCTAGAGGTCACAATATTTATCTGATTTTGATAAAACTTAAAATGTATGTTAACAACTGAAAGATCTTGGTTCTTTTCCATATTGGAGCCCTTGATTGTACTGTGTTTAGCTTGTGGACCCTCTAGGGGTCACAAATGTTTTATGGATTTTAAAATTTTTATATATATCAAAGTTACATTATTCAAGATATAGATAAGAACTAGCCATTCTTGCTATACTAGTTCGAAAGTAGATGATGTAAAATGAATAATTTGAAAATTTCATTCAAATTACTCTATTGCAAGCGAAGATATTGACATTTTAAGATTTGGCCGACCTGTGCAATAATTTCAACCACGGTCCTGGTTGATCAAAGCTAAGACTCGAAGCGTCTTGGGGCGCCATATTTGATTTATCACTGAAACGTTTTAATCTGTTTAATATCGGAGCAATCTGAAGCCATCCAAAGTTGATTAAGGCCTGGATCAGTTAATCAATGTCTAATTAATACTTTAGAAAACATTTCATGCCCAAATAAAGACCCGCACTAGACAGATTTAGCTCTTGAATAATGCATGTTTAATGTTAAATCATAAAGACGTTTGAGTTGAAATTTCGTCAAAATCGTAGCTAGACTATATGAAAAAATCAACTATCTACTTTATGTAAATAATATAATAGATATGTAATACTAGATTTTAGTTCCTTTTGATATTAACGCATATCAGAATGTAACATCATGTATTATGGCCCATAGCGTACGAAAACTTGGGTTTTTTTTTAAGCTTGTTCTCTTTCCATCTCTTTTAAAAGGTGGATGTATTTGGCTTGGCAACCGCTTGTTACATCTGTGATAGGACATCTGTTATAAAAACTGGGGAGAGGTTTCAAAATTGATATGGTTTTCATATTTATAATGACATAATTAAATCTCTAGAGCGTACAAATCTAACTTGAATCAATGTGTGCTATGATTTTATTTTTTAGAGGAACAGTTAGAAAAAGAAGAAAATATACGTATGAGTTTATTTGAGAGAGGTGCCATGGAGAATTATTTATCACATTCACTGATGAGAGAAAGACAATTATTAGATAATAAAGTAACTAGTACTGCTGAAAGGTGAAATATTGTTTACCAAATTATTAGGACTACCAATGTATTATGTATAGGTTATAGGTAATACAATGAGGTTCCGTTGTCTAATCTATGGGAGCATTAGTTATGCCACAAGAACCCAAGGGTCCAGTAGTGTTAATATGCACCCCAACTGATTAAACATCAAAAATTGTTCTTAATAGTCAAAGTATCACCTTAATTACTCTCCTCTTAGTTTTTTATACGCCCACATTGAAATGGGGTTGTATATTCTCAACGCCCCTGTCCGTCCGCCTGTCAGACGGCGTCCACAATTGCTTGTGGATGCTCTAGAGGCTAAAGTTAATATCCGAATGACTTTAAATTTATACACAGTGTGCAAGGTCATGAGATGAAGAAGCCCATTGATTTTCAGCGATTTCTTATAATTACTGTCAGAGTTATGGCCCTTGATCACTTCAAAAATCCTTGTGGGTGCTCTAGAGGCTAAAATTAATATCGGAATGACTATAAATTTATACACAGTGTTTAAGGTCATGAGACAAAGAATCCTATTGATTTTCAGCGATTTCCGATAATCAAAAATCCTTGTGGACATTCTAGAGGCTAAAGTTAATGTCCAAATTGACTTTAAATTTATACAAGGTATTTAAGGTCATGAGATGAAGAAGCCCATCCATTTTCAGCGATTTTGGATAGATACTGCCATAGTTATTGCCCTCGATTACTTCAAAAAATCTTGTCGGCGCTCTAGAAGCTAAAGTTTACAACTGATTCACTTTAATTTTATACACAGTGTTTAAGGTCATGAGACAAACAAGTTTATTGATTTTCAATGAATTTTGATAACTTGAACAGCTAAATCCATGATATTAAATGTTTCGTATACTAAACATTAGCATGGAGGAGAACTGTATCAAAGCCAAACTAATTCTAATGATTCTCGGATAATTACATAATCAGATTTTAGTGTATTATAAATGTTTCATTACCGAAAAAAGTAAAAATATGCGTCAACTCTTGTTGACTGCCTGGACGATTTAGCTGCTGTTGGCGTATGTTTCATTGCCTGGCAACCTATCTTTATGTTTTAATATGATACATAAACTTATGTTGTTGTTTTTTCTTATTGTAGATTAGAAATGGTGATTGATGATCTTGCTCAAATTAAAGAAAGTGTATCAGTCAATGATCATTCTACTGATGTTACAGAGGATATTGATAAACTAATGCCTATAGATGATAGTGATAAACTTATACCTCAACAAGCAAGGTGATAAAAATAATAACTTAAGTTAATCACTATATTATTATCCCACAAACCAAGTCCGAGAGGGATACTGAAATGGGCTCTGTGTATACATAGGTTTCGTTTTGCTTACCAAAAATGTTTTGTAATCTAAACATATTACATTAGTTGTGCCTTTCATTAATCAGATTTGATAATTGTTTGTGTTTCTACGGAAACAAATTTGACTTAGTTTATTCCAGGGCATATATTCTAAACTGATCAATATATCATTATCGAACTTTGTACACACATCAACCCATTAGTTGTGACCTTTGCTAATTGAAAATTCTCAGTTGTATTATTATTGTGTGGTGTTGGAAAGACTTGAAAATATCTTTATGAAACTTTACATATTCAACCTGCATCATTGGAATGTATTTAACCACTTCTATTACATATGTATTAATGACTGACACCAATATTGTCTAAAATAGTCGGAGGAGAATATCAATAAAGAATTATTTCATCAATTTGCTATATATATATTATATATCTACCAATGCCCTTGAAAAGGAACATCAATCAAAAGGTGTGTGTTGTAATTGTCTAGACTATGATGTCATAACTGACTTCTAGCCATTTTGAATTTGATTCTTTCATCCTTGAGAAAGTTGGCATTTTGCTTACGAAACGTTGGATAAAACGATGGTTTTTTGATATTGTATTTTATTAATTATTTCATACCAACCTATCTGAATATCAAATGCATCATTTTGACTTAGTCAAAAGTGATCCCATCAAATCGTCTGTATTTGGTTTGTGTTTCCTGTTTCTATCAATTGTAATTGTCTAGACGTCACACAATATAATTTTATAATCACATAGCCATGACAAATGTGATTATAAACAATATGTGTAGCCTACCTTACAATACTTACATACAAAAAAAATCTTACAGAAACCAGCAACACAATCCCCATTTTATTAAAATATAAACCAGCTGTGTGTTCTATAATCAATTTGAAAATTGTATAGCCATGACCTCATACTTATCTTAACTTTTCACGCTACTGAAAAACACAATAATCAATGTTCATCTTTTTGTGTGTCTCATACAGGCCGCTATTTTTTTTTCTTTTACCCTTAGGATGACATATATTTTTTGGGATGGGTAGGCCCTTGGACTGCCACGCCCAATGTGTGTGTGTGTGTTGCCTACAGGTCGATATTCTTAATGAACCACCTTGACATATGTATTCCTTAGCAACTATTGATTTTGGTGCATGTGTAGATCCCCGGGGTCAAAGACACACCCAATTTTTGTGTTTATTGTAGACAGGCCGAAATTCTGATGGATTATCATGGAAGTTGGCATATGTATTCCTTATGGCCTAAGGTCGGCAACTATTGATTTTGGTACATGTCAACCTGTATACGATATGTAAAAACTCCCATTACCTACATAAGAATACATATACTACAACCCATGTCGACTGGCCAGACGATTTAGCTGCTGTGGGCATATGTTTCGTTGCCTGGCAAACCATATTTTTTAATTCACCAGTTTACATAATAATTTTTAAATAAATAAACTGTTTTGAACATATTGGAAGTAATTGGAACCATATTAGATTCTTTTGTAACCTACATTATTGTCAGTACTATACTAAATTATTATTACATTCTATTAGTAAGCACAGAAGAACACAAAATGAAACCAAAAAGACAAACTACATATATAGACACACTACATAGACATTACAATTAAGAAATAAACAACAAATATCAAATCAATTGAATGAATCTCAGAGCCAGCTGTAAGGGTCCTTAGTCCCAGGCCTGTAATGATATAGGCTTAATCACTCAAAATTTCAAAAAAGAAAAAAAATTAATGATGTACATGAAAGATGCAATAGAAATAAAGCAACTGGTCTTGACGCTGATCAACTTCTAAATGGTTGATTAAATTTAACAATAATAAGGGCGGTAATCAGGATCGAATCTCTAAAATGGCTACCAAAGCATAGTGGAGAAAGAGTAAAAGTTTATATTTTGTATTTCAGATCACGGGTATCAGATGAAGTCACTTATTTACGTCATTGTTTAGATGATTTAACAGATCAGATGGGTCGTAATACGGCTAAACTTAACCAAATGATGCACTTAATGGAAGATGTAATTAAAAAACCCAAATCACACTCTAAAACAATGGATTTAGAGATACAAGATGCCACCACTGCTTAGAAATATTTTATAATATGTATGCAGATTTGTTATATATAAGAACTGCTCACCTCAGGATGTGATTTTTATTATTTATTATTTGTAATAAGTGCTATATTGTGATAATGTTAATCAAATGTAATATAAGGTTGATTATTTGATGGCAGCTTAATAATAATCAAAATTTAAAATCCGGTATACACATAGACATATAATCACACAATTACTACTGGAAAATATTGAAAATAAATCATTTCTGTCAATCCATATGTTCACAATTCTTGTGGACAAGCAAAGCGTTTGACTGAATTGAATGAAACCAGTGTCATGTTACATCATATAGATATGCCCAATTAATTATTGAATAAATTGTATGTATATTTTAGCCTATTCAACAAATTTTATAGTGTGTATTAACACAAATTACCCTTGCCAATCCCCACCCTCAAAATATATGTTGTGTTAGCATCCAACACTTGTTCTTTGTTAAATTAATAATGAATGTTGTAAAAGTTAGTCATTGTGTAAATCATCTTTATCCCAGGCTGGATAAACCAATTTATAAGCGAATTTATAAATTAAAATTGAACCATATGTTAGTCCCAAAATGTCCTAGATTGTGTTGAGTAGATGTTAAATCCCATTTCTTTCTGTCTCTCCGTAACATGGGAGAAATGGAAATGAAATGCGGTTTAACCTGCTACTGTTCTGCTCCAACTTGACTAAGAAAGACAGAAATTTTATCAAGGGATCTCTTACGTACATGCCAATGTATACACAGAGCCACGTTTTTTTGTGCCATCCAAAAGACTAGACAGCTGTCCTTGTCAGGCCCTCGATCATGCAACACTGACAAAGGAGAAACCATGTCAGAAAATCTCTCAGCCAATGCAGGGATCGAACAAAGACCTCAAGGTTAGTGAGCCAGCATCCTACCAACTTAACCACTGTGACTATCCTAACATGGGAGGCTTGCCATTATGTTTAAAACCAATATAAGTTGTTTAATAATTATAGAATAAGTGGCTATAATCGTGTCTTGATAATTGGAAAATACTAATTTTCAGAACAGAGGTGTAGTAATTACTGTTTTATCAATGCAAATAAAAGTTTTATACTGTGGGCATTTAGGTCCTATCATTAGAATTCACAATAATTATTTTTATTCTATTTACTCTAGTGTAACCTTTTGTATCAATATAATATTTACCGTATATATTGTAACATTTTCTATCAATATAATATTCACAGAATGATTGTTTATATGTAAAATAGACTGTGTATCTTTGTTTCAACTTTCAAATGATTGAATTTTAGAAGATAATTGGTCTAGTCATAAAGTTGAAATCCGTCCATAATTTACATATCTGTTATACTATATTTTTATATGCATAAATCTGCAGATGCATAATTTTTATATTAATTTAAGTTCCTGTGTGTAATTTTAATACTGTCCATTCTTATAATATAACCTATTTTTATCCTGTATGTCTCAATATTATACCGGTCTTTTAATTCAATCAATGTCTTAAACATGTACTGTTATATATAAACATGTTATATATAAAGTAATAAATATTTTAGAACCAGAGATTGAGTTTAATGTTGTATTTAATTTGACCACAGTTGTATTGTGACTTACACACTGATCAAAACATACATTTAGAAGGTGTGTTTTAGAATGGTTTAAATCTTATCTTCATGTTAGAACCCTACTAGTTCTCATAAAGGTTAGAAAAGATAGGAAGGTAGATGATCATGAAGTTATGGTGTCCCATAAGGATATGTATTTGGTCATCTGTACAACACCCCTTGGAAATATCAGGGAAAACATCTGATTATTATTGTTCTAGACTATCATTAACAATAGCATTTTAATGCAAGCAGCTGTTGAAGGCGAAGCAGTTTATTTCATTAAGAACTCTTACAATCAATGGATGACACACATACGACCAGATGTCATTAGAGAAATGTCATAATATTTAAGGTGACAAGCCATGGGCTCTGCAAAAACATCCCCCTCCTCTGGCGCATAATTGTAGTGCTTGGCCACTATTGATTGACTGATTTCACTGCACAAAACAGCAACCATTCCAATTATTGGGTTTTCGTTGAATTTTGAAAGACCTGGTTATAAGAGTATGTCTTGACTAAAACTAAAATTTATGATTACATATACTATTCAAAAAAAGTAGGGGATATTTGATTTTGGGGGCATAATACTAAAATATGCAAATGACTACGAAAAAAGTCACCATAGAACCTAACAGAAGGAACATTTCCAGTTACATGTGACGCCCAAACCCACCAATACAATAGCTACCGCATGGAATGCAGGTGATGCTTCATATTCCTGAAGCAACGGCCCGAGAAATCCCTCTCTGTTTAGGATGATAGCGCACCCTTTTTATATGATTGTGTCAACTTTTACTAATAATATTTGGAAAGCTTATTCAATTACCTTTCAGAATATATATAGCTGGGTGCTCTGAATTTTGTACGATGGTCCGAATTCTGACTTTGAAAAAAGTGAAGGTTTTTCTTTACATTTAGAATATTGAAAAATTGGCAATGTTTAGGATGCGAGGGCATCCCTTTAATATGATTGTGCCAACTTTTACTAATAATATTTGTAAAGCTTATCTTATCACCTTTTAGAATATATATAGCCGGATGCTCTGAATTTTGTACGATGATCCGAATTTTGACTCTGGACATTACCGTTCTTTACATTTCGAATATTGAAAAATTGGCTATGTTTAGGATGAGAGCGCACCCCTTTAATATGATTGTGCCAACTTATACTAATAATATTTGGAAAGCTTATTCAATTACCTTTCAGAATATATATAACTTGGTTCTCTGAATTTTGTACGATGGTCCGGATTCTGACTTTCTTTACATTTAGAATATTGAAAAATTGGCAATGTTTAGGATGCGAGGGCACCCCTTTAATATGATTGTGCCAACTTTTACTAATAATATTTGTAAAGCTTATCTTATCACCTTTTAGAATATATTTAGCCGGATGCTCTGAATTTTGTACGATGATCCGAATTTTGACTCCGAACATTACCGTTCTTTACCTTTAGAATATTGAAAAATTGGCTATCTTTAGGATGAGTGCGCCCCCCTTCAATATGATTGTGCCAACTTTTACTAATAATATTTGGAAAGCTTATTCAATTACCTTTCAGAATATATATAGCTAGATGCTCAGAATTTTGTACGATCGTCCGAATTTGGAGTTTGAAAAAAGTACAGGTTTATCTTTATATTTTGAATATTGAATAATTGGCAAAGTTTAGGATGAGAGCGCACCCCTTTAATATGATTGTGCCAACTTTTACTTATAATATTTGGAAAGCTTATCTTATCACCTTTTAGAATATATATAGCCGGATGCTCTGAATATTGTACGATGGTCCGAATTTTGACTCCGGACATTACCGTTCTTTACCTTTAGAATATTGAAAAATTGGCTATCTTTATGATGAGTGCGCCCCCCTTCAATATAATTGTGCCAAATTTTACTTATAAGATTTGGAAAACTTATTCAATTACCTTTCAGAATATTTATAGCTAGATGCTCAGAATTTTGTACGATGGTCCGAATTTGGACTTTGGAAAAATTACCGGCCTATCGTTAGTTACAATTAGAATAATGAACAAATTGGCTATGTTTAGGAAGAGTGCGCACCCCTTTAATATGATTGTGCCAACTTTAACTAATAATATTTGGAAAGCTTATTCAATTACCTTTTAGAATATATATAGCTGGGTTCTCTGAATTCTGTACGATGGTCTGAATTTCGACTTCGAAAACATTACCGGCCTATCTTTATATTTAAAATATTGAAAAGTCGGCGTAGTTTAGGATGACAGCGCACCCCTTTTATATGATTGTGCCAACTTTTACTAATACTATGCAGAAAGCTGATTCAATTACCTTTCAGAATATATATAGCTGAATGCTCAGAATTTTGTACGATGACCCGGAATTTTGACTCGGAATATTAACGTTCTTTCACTTTAAAATAACAATATATTCTACTTTCGTTTGATAGACGTTACGATGGATTTTATTTGTTGATAAAAATAGATGAGTTTGGGCGATCTTTGAATTTATTCTGAATAGGTTGCCAAAGAATAGGTTGCCAGCTGGATTGATCGAATAGCTCGCTAAATTGTGTTCGGTGTGATACACAATCTGTACAGGACAGACCACGCTCAGGTCGACGAAGGGTGACAACTCAAGCCCAGGATCGGTTTATCCGTACCTTGGCCTTGAGAAATCGTGTCATCACTGATCACAGCAAATCAGATCAGCGCTCGTCTTCAAACAGACGTTAACGTCATCAGACATGATCGATTTGGGGGTGGTTCTGTTATGGTGTGGAGGCATCACTGTTGCTGAAAGAACGGCTTTACATCCTGTTGCAGGGCGTGTTACAGGCCAGTGCTACCGGGACAACATCTTGGCAGTCCATGTTGTGCCGTTCGCACGACGTCATGGCCGCCGTTTCATCTTCCAGGATGACAACGCAAGATGTCACAGGGCCAGGATCGTTACAGGTTACCTCCATCAACAGAACATCACATGCTTGGACAGGGGTTACGTCAACGCCAACAACGTCCTGCCAATGTCCAAGAACTTACTGCTGCGTTGCAACAGGTATAGGACAATCTGGACCAAAATGACCTTAGACGTCTCATTAGGAGTATGCCATGTCGGATCAATGCTTGTTTGGCAAACAGAGGATTATTTACCCGTTACTAGACTGACCCAGTCTCTTCTATTTATTTTACATTTCTATTTATTTAAAAGTATTAATTTTTAGTAAACCAACACTTTCGTTTCCGTTTGTATAAAAAATTTTTTTTGAGTAAACCTGTAACCAGAGATTACGTTTTTGAGGGGGGGGGGGTTGAGAGGACTGGCCAATTTTTGGTGTGTGGAGGAGACTGGCCACCAGTGTAACCCGTTACTGACTTTGTTGTGATGCTGTGGTTACTTTGCTGTTTGACCCCGGGTATCATTTTACCCTTAAAATGGTCAGTCTGTGCCTTACGTAGTCTAACGATCATTTGGAATTAATCGATGAATGTTAACTTCATTTCATTTTGTCATTTGTTTCTTCGTCAGTTTCATTAGTTGACTTTAATAACACTTAAAAGTCAAATATCCCCTACTTTTTTTAATAGTATATAAAGAATATTAAAAGAAACAACACAAATGTGAAAAACCATAGACACGAAGATCTGACATCTGTATTTTGAAAAAAAATGTTATGTAGCCTTGTTATGATAATCGACCACTTTCGATTTCTGTTTAAAACGTATTGTATTTGTTGAAGTATTCTCAACACCAACTAAAGCATGAAAATTACAAATCAGAACATCTTCAGGTGACAGCAGGCCCGTAGCCAGGAAGTTGTTTTTTGGGGGGCAAAGATGTTTTCGGGAGGGCCAACTAGCATGGGCATCTGCATGAATTTTGCGGTAAAGGCCAATTTTCTTGTGATATTGGGGGGGGGGCAAGATTCAGTATTGGGAAGGCAGTTGCCCCCCCCCCCCCCGTGTCACCCCCTGGCTACGGGCCTGGGTGACAGTGAAAGTTCGTTTGCCTTTGGGTCGATTCGGGATGTTTCTTTGGATTGTTAATGATTCTGAAATATGTTAATTCTGTTATATTTTGGTTATAAAAGTGTAATCGTTTTATTCTGGGAATTTTCACGAACACCAAAACGTCCGTTCGTCTACAGGTCACAATTCTTACCCGAGTTTGACGAAACTTGAAATACAGGTTTATCCTCAAAAGATCTCAGCATATTTCGATATTGGCATTTTATCGGATCGAAACTTCTTGGATTATGGTCCCTGATTGTACCAAAAATCACGTTTTCAGCTTGTGGACCCTATAGAGGTCACAATTTTGAACCAAGTTTGATGAAACTTGACATGCGTGTTTATAACCCAAAGATCTTGGTTCCTTTCGATATTTGCGCCTATCTGATTGTAATTATTTATTGCCCCTGATTGTCCGAAAAATCACCTTTTTTAGCTTGTGGTCCCTCTGGAGGTCACAATAATTATCCGATTTAAAAAAAACAACGTTTTATTACATCACCATATAAAAAAATGGTATATCAAGGTCGTGGACCCTGTAGAGGTCACAATTTTAATTCGATTTTGATGAAACTTGAAATGCATGTTTATAACCTAAAGATCTTGATTCTTTTAGATATTTGCGCATATCAAATTATAACTTAATGAATTATGGCCTTTGATTGTAGGAAAAATCACTTTCGGTATTGCTTGTTCTCTATCCATCTCTCGAAAATGTGGGCGTATCCTGCCTGGCAGTGCCAGCTAACTAGCTTTTATATACTTCTAAAAAAAATCATTTCAAAACACAACCTACACAAAGTTATCAAATTTGGATGGTCTATTTACACTTCTTCCAGAGCGCGTAGTTGGTTTCTCATGAAACAGAGTTGGAAGCAAACCCCAACCCAGAAGGTTCAAATCCAAGCCAGAAGAAAAAGGTGGATGTCAGCTGGTGAAGGACACACTGTACCAACAATCATCGACTCTGACCAAGACTCCCCACTAAAAGTTGTCCCTACAGGAAATGGATCGGAGCTTGGGGCGAATTCATTGATAACAGACAGTTGGTATCACCCTTTCTATTCCTAACCCAGTACAATGGTGGCTAAGAGCGAACAATCAGAAAAGGTCCCTTCCATATGGAGATTGCAACTTCCTGCTTTGGCCTACTTTGGTTGACAGATCAACGAGATAAACTACGTCCCCAACGGAAAATCGATGATAATGAAGACCTATGTCATAAAAATGTTTCTTACGAAGTTGATTAGCTATAAGATGATGCTGTCGAGCTTGATCATGGACCTTTGCCAAGGAAAAAGCTAAGAACTGTACCACCTGATCGGCGTTACGGTCAGGTGACTTTACCGT
The DNA here is from genome assembly GCA_917208275.1 of Patella pellucida. Classification (NCBI taxonomy): domain Eukaryota; kingdom Metazoa; phylum Mollusca; class Gastropoda; family Patellidae; genus Patella; species Patella pellucida. The sequence goes on along the minus strand of OU795036.1, from coordinate 23,319,650 downwards.
GGAAGTGCCAAACAAGATATCGATCGGCTGAAAGACTTCCCAGCCAAGCATCATCATATTAGCGGTGAAACCAGTATTCCTGTTGACCATAGAGTAATAGGAGGTGTAAATCCCAATCCTTATTCTTCTTGTTGATTTAACAACGGATCATCTGTAATATTATCCGATTGAAGCGTTTGACCTGTCCATTAGACGAAGGATGATATGGGTTGGTTCTTGTCTTGACTATCTCCAGGAGATAAGGTGCCATCGAAATTCCTTCCCTGGTCTGTGTGGATCTCCACAGGATAACCAAATCTGGTTACAAAGTGTACCAGGAAATTTTCAGCAATCAATTTAGCAGTCTGATCGGTTATTGCCGCCATTTGGAAAACTGATCTACCATTACCAGCACGTACCGGCCGAGAATGTCCATGGGGAAACCCTGCATGATAAGACTCTAAAGGTGCCTTTGCTTTACGGTTCGTTTTTTTGTTTTTGTTACACACAGAACATCCAGTAACAAACCAATTACAATCTGTATTCATAGACGAGACTCCTTTGATAATATTATTGGTGAGGGAGACCCCCTCTCTGACTCCGTCGCATTAAAGGTTGTTTTTTTCATTATGTGGTATTGCCCCTGCTCACTCCCTCCTCCCCAATATCCATGGTCTCTGGATCCACCCTTGCATTAAAGATTCGTTTATCATCATGTGTTATTACCCTTGCTCACTTTGTATAATTTGGGGATATCAGGTGCTCTGCTCGAAATTTGCTTTGTTCGAATAAGCGAGAATAAATAATTGTTATTTCCACAAATTACTTATAAATCTAATTTCCTTGATAACTTTGTATCTAATGTCCTTGATAACTTTGTATCTAATGTCCTTGATAACTTTGTATCTAATGTCCTTGATAACTTTGTATCTAATGTCCTTGATAACTTTGTATCTAATGTCCTTGATAACTTTGTATCTAATGTCCTTGATAACTTGGGGGTTTGGTGGCGGAATGATTGGCGAGTGCGCGCTGCATCATAACGCCTGTCATTGAGCCAACTGGCGTGGTTTCGAATCCCCGGTTGTACGTAGCAAGGAATTGGGTTTTCTCCGGGTCCTCCGGTTTCCCCCCACTGCTAAAGACCCCTACGCGCAAGCCAATTATTGAAATAAAATAAATCCATAATTATGTTGGTACCGAAATGACATAGTTTGTGTCGAGTGGACGTTAAGCCCCATCTCTCTCTCTCTCTCTCTCTCTCTCTCTCTCCCTCCTTTGATAACTTAATTAGTCTGGAGGTTCAGTGCGGTGGGGTATTCATCAAAATAATGGTCACAAAACCAGAATGCGATGCCAAGTTGTAATCAGTCCGCCAAAGGTCAAATGAGTTCATTGCACTGAAAGTGAATGCGCAGCCATTCTTGTATCGTGAAAACAAGCTGAACATGATCGGAGAGTAATCATTTTTTCAACAAAAGGTAAACTTGCTGAATTCCCCCTTTGTTCTTTGTGACCCCGGAGGTCAAAAGGTGAAACTATCCGCTTTAGCAATAAGAAGATTTAAAGCAATAAATGTCAGCGTAAAATATAAAAACCCAAGCGAAACCTGCTCTAATTAATAATAGGAACATTTTAACGGCGGGCTGATTACCACAACGCAAACTGGTTTTGTGCCCATTTGATGGATACCCCCTCGCATTGAGCCTCCGGTCTATATCGACAAAGTGTTCAGATTAGTGAGACCCAGAGTAGAACATGTGCATATAAATCCCTTGTCCATCTTTTGTGTGGCATTTCACATCCACTCAACAGACCAATTATGTCATTTAAAACATGTTACATTATAGGCTATACTATGCAGACGATCCTATTCAGATGGGTAACGAATGGCGTCTATGTGTCACGTGACCACTCCCTAACCCATGTTTCAAACTGCATCGCCTTGTCACCTTGAATTATTTTTTTAAAACAACCGTAACAACAAATCTGAAGGCTAAGTGATTATATATATATTTTATTCGTGGTTTCGTTTGAGATATTGTAATTAATAACTCAAGGGAAAGGCGTCAGTCACGCACGATCAAGCTAAAACAAAAGCTTGGTCATACTTAATTTATTGCATGTCACTTCTTTGACGTTTTTTGCTATAACCAAGTTTGGTATAGTATCTTGACATCTTAAAAAGGAACTGACTTTATATAAATTATTATATAGATATTTATTCACATAGGGTGGCTTAGATATTTAATGGGTTACGACCCTCTCGTCATTTAAAATAGATAATCGAGACTGTGTTTATTACCGTGACAATGGTACTCGACAATCAAGACTATTATGATAAAAATTCAAACACTCATAACTGTACCCAGACTAAAAGTAATTAATTTGACTGAAATTTTCAAAATATTAATTTCTTATTATCTAATATTGAACTAGCAGGGACGGTCAGCTCTTTATCCTAATCTTCCATAATGCATCTTTAATGACTGTAGGACAAAATAGATGTAAGTTAGTTAAAATTAAGAAACGTGACACAAGCCGCGGTGATCGCATGCAATTATTAATGTATTGAACCATTGTGTTGAAATAAAACAAAAGAGTGTTGAAACTTTATTTCGTCTATTGACACACCTAGACTTGCTCTGAATCTGGGACTTCTCCTTTAAGACGACCATTTTAGATCAGATTATACCTTATAGCCCGACCATTTAGGATCTTAGAAACTGTTTCTAATTGAAGCCTACAGATATGCGAAATTAGTTGAAATTGTAATCTATTATAACACCCGGAGGGGGTAATATTAATACATTGATCGTAGCATTAAAGCCCGTACTTCTTTTCTTATATTTGTTTCGGATTGTTCTCAAAAATATTATTTGTACGTAAATTGTACAATATTATCAAAACCTACGTTACGTCTCTTGAAATACTGGACATAAAATGTTGATTTTACAAAATCATTTGATACCATAGTATGCAGAAGGTGTCTATATATATAATTAATACTAAATTAGAAGTTTTAAATCAGTATATGCCATGGAAAATACAATGTTTGTTGTAATTGTAAAGCCTAACAAAGAACTTTCTGGTAAGAAAATTCAACTATGGAGGTAATACAAGACTAGGTTTTAAGTATGATGCTTTATAACAAATAAATTTTCTGAAATATCAATAAAAACAGCCGGAAAGAGTCGCACCACACATTCTGTTGTGACTGGCAAGTAAACATCAATCTTGAAATATCAAAAGTAATGATTTTTAACAATAAAATAAATCGAAAGTGCAGGTAATAATATTTAAATTGAAATATATCAAAAAGTAATGATATTAATAGTACAAGTCGTTGTAATGCAAGATACGCCCACATTTTGCAAGAGATGGACAGACAACAAGCTAAAGAAGCAATTTTTCGTACAATAGTTTAACATTTCATAAACCAAATAAAAATTGATCTCTATATAGGGTTCTATACGTTAAAGCGCGATTTTTCATATAATCAGGGGACACGGCCCAAGAAGTTATGGTCTGATATGCGCCGATGTCGAAAGGAACTAAGATCTCTGGGATATAAACATATGTTTTGGGTTTCATCAAGGTCGGATACAAACTGTGACCTCCAGAGGATCCACAAGCTTGCATACCTTTACACTATTTGCGTTCAGGGGAACGGTTATTTTGATGAAAAGTTTCGGTCTGATTATGGTGTAACGGTTTTTACAATCAAATAAAGGTTGTGACCTCTTGAAGTTCCACAAGCAATAAATGCGATGCTTCGTACACTCAGGGGCCATAATCCAGAAAATTGCAGTCTCATATGCACTTAAATCGAAAGGAACCGACATTTGTGGGCTATAAAAATACATTTCAAATTTCACCAACATGCGGTTGTCATACAAGATATGTCCACGTTTTACAAAAGATACATAGAGAACAAGTTAAACAGTAATTTTTCGTATAATCAGGGGATATAACCCAGGGGCCTGTTTCACGAAATTTTAACTTAAGATACAATCCAAGTTTTAGTACATACTTAAATCTGATTGGCTAAGCGCTAAAATCAATCTAATACTATCCAATCGAATTACTAAAATCGGATTTTTATCTTAGTTAAAATTTCGTGAAACAGGCCCCTGGATGTTAGCGTCCGACATGCGACAATATCAAAAGGAATTCATGATATAAAAATATATATTCTTAAGTTTTTCATCAAAATCACAGGGTCTACAAGCTAAAATCGGGCAATAATCCATGAAGTTTCGGTCCGATATGTGCGAATATCGAAAGGAATCGAAATCTTTGGAATATAAATATATGTTAAAAAATTGTGACCTGCAAAAAAATGTGAATGCGCGGACGGAAATGAAATTGGGTTTAACGTCCTGGGCTAATGAATACGGGTATACGCCATAAATGATAAACTGTGCTATGAGGGAAATTTTGCCCGGGCAGCGGTGCTGTGACCTACTCTTATATCCAATTCCAACTGCCAATTAATCTTTTAAGTGTACGCCAATTTGTACAGGGGACCTCGGGTTTTTGTCCTATCCGAACGACTAGACAGCTGTCCTTGTAAGGCCCTCCGTTCTGCATAACTGACAAGGGGGAATCACACCGGAAAATCTGGATGAACAGGGGTCGAACACCCGACACTCAGGCTAGCGTACGGACGGACGGATACACGGACAGGGACGACGACAATAAACATCCACATGAAAATTCGGGCGCATAAAAAATAAATTAAAAGTAAAGATATTTAATAATCAAATAAATCAGATCAACCTGTCGAAAATAATTCCTCAGATCTCTACTAGGGGCTATAATGCAACAAATAACTGTAAAATTTAAAATGGCATTGCTGACACAAGGAACAAAGCACAAAATTTGCACAGCTGTCAATGGAAATATATATAAAGCTACAGGAAGCTGTTGTAAAAAAGCAAAGTATAATTCTTTGCCTCGGATGTATGCAGGTCATCGATTAGACTATAATAAGAGAGCTAACTTCACATAATGGGACCAACTGGAGCAAAATAAGATTTACATAAGTTTTGGCAAATCTGGGTTGACATGATCTTCAAAATACAAATACGTTCAAAATGTATCTATATAACCGGTAGTAGCGGATCTACAAGCCGTGAATAGTGTGGGGCGGGGGAAGTTCCAAAGCTAGGGCGCCATGCACAATCCCACCCAACAATGAATGTCAACATAACACTGGCTATAACACTGTCTTAGGGCCCCACCCGGTCATCTTTAATAGGTGGCTTGATCTCGCCTGAACTACGTACATCTTACCAAGCCCTTCACGTAATACTCCTATATTTCGGCACTAAGTTTGATTGGGTATATAAGCTAGTCTCTATCATCCCAAAAAATATTCTACGAATATTAGTCTGGATGGGTCCTTGACGAAAAGTCGGTCATTGTCTAGATTATCCAGTCTTTTAAGTTACCACGTACTGAATCTATCAAAACATCTCGCTTGTCAACAATGGCACTCTCTAAAATTTTGTTTGTAAAGGTTTTAATCGAAATGGTAATTTTCTCTCGTCATGAATCAGACGTATGGCTTCTCACAATCGTTTTAATTCTTCATCGCGATTCATGCTATTTTCTCGTCTCTATTTTGTTTCTAATAATAGATGTGTCAAGTGAATTGTGGGATATATTTCGATCTCGCTTTATAGAATCTAGCAAAATCAGCCAGGCTTCATAACATCTATCACTTACCGAGACTTTATCTAAAAGGTTCCATTGCCCATGCGTAACCGGGAATTTGTTTTTTTTATAGGGTAGATTATCCAGTAATTTTCGTCAAAAATTGAGAACCGACCCAGACCCTCCGTACATTGAAGAACAGGGGGTTCTGGGTGACCGAGACTAGGTATAAGCCCAGTTTGTGATCCAATCGGATTTCTTTGTTAAAAATATCGTTACGATTATCAAGTCTCGCGCTTCTAGCTAAAACGTATACATGTAACAATCGAGTTGCAAAGCTCAAGGTTCGATCAATGTCAAGGTTGTTAAAAATCATGGGTGATCAACAAAGCGTTTTCTTCTGCTTCAATTGCCTTTTTTAGTTTGCCGTGAGTCACGCGTAAACACAACGAGCCCAAAAGTTCGGGAATTGCCCAGTATTGAAGCAACGGTTATATTTTGTAAAATTCGCGACCGTTGCCAATATAGTTGTTCACTGATCGTTATCTCGCCCCAAAAGACATTAAATTTTATCTAAGTTGACATAATTGTTGTTGATTTTTGTAAACCTTAAGAGAAGTGACCATAACATTGAGAAACATGAAGGGGGGGGGCTTCGGTCAGGGTCGGGGGGAGGGGGGTTCCCCTCCGAGAAAGTTTTGAAAATTTGAGTCAATAACCTGGCTGTTGAGATCATCGCTTGGGACATAATAGCACCCGTGAGAGTTTACAGAAACATGCTTCGACATTAAACAAATTGCAATAAAAATTACTTTTGGTTATATCTATACTCAACTTATTTTCAAAGGGACAATACCACTCCGACTGTAAATGAGTAATTTGTCCGAATCTTTATTCTGGCCATCAAATTGTACTATTATACATTATAACCGTTCATTAGTGTTATATACATGATCTTGTCAACGGTATTTAAAAAAAAATGGAAAAAGTCCGGTGGGTGGATTGTGTTCTAACCAATTTCACTATGAGAGACTGGTAAAAGCAGTCAATCAAATCTGGAGCTAATTATCTCCCTTGTCATAGAAATTCCTCTCAGATAATTTGAAATTTTTTACATCAAGACTTATAATTGTGACTTGGATTTTAAAATATTTTCAAACCCTCTGGACAAGTAAAATAGGATGTAATGGACAATTTACACATTAGGTAGGACACTTAAACAACTAGTACCTAGAATAAGGCTATTATTTATTTTCTGGAGCGGTCAAGACAGCAAAAGTGGTATTGTCCCTTTAATAACATATAAAAAGTATTGAAACGTCCACTGAACGAAAATTCGAAAAAAAGTTATAAACAGTTTCGTAGAAAAAACGTCATTCGAATTTTGACGCGATTGGGCCACCGTAGATGTAAATAACGTCAACAAGGCGGAATGACGTCAAGCAAAGTAGAGATTTTTCTTTCTAATTATCGACTAATACGAGACATTAAACTTATTCAGGTAAGTTACACGGTGATTTATAAAACGATCATACGCAATGTGCAATATATAAACATAAGTTTAAAAGGATATATATGTCGAGCTAGGCGCTTATGTTAACGTCACAAATGAGCAATAGGCCTAATTACGTACCGCTCAAATACGACACCCAGTGACCCATGGTATGGAAATTTCGTAATTTTAGTCTGTATGGTGTGGTTATTTGTATGATAAAATATTGAAAAAAGAGAATTAGGGGTAAGTCCGACTAAGATACAGGCCGTGCTTTCTGCAAATGTTAGAAAGTCACGTGATCACGTTTCAATTATTTATCTATGGAACACCGTTGGTGCTATAAAAACAAGGCTGGCGATAGTTGCCAAAAAACGCCATTTTAGATTTCGCATTGCATCCATTGGGAACGTGAAGGGAACGTTATTCGGGATTCGCCAGCACGTTATTCAGGATTCACTACTAACACACAGCGATCTACCTTGCATCCGACCATTTCCTCGTTGGGTGACCGATGAGCACGGAGAAAACCTTTTCTCAAGCGAATATGGTGCTGACTGATTTGTTACCTTATTTATCGCCACTAAAAAAGACCGACCTACGTTGCATCCGACCATTTCCTCGTAGCTACTCCTGACCGTGGGGTGACCGACTAACAAGGAGACGACTGTTTGTCGAGCGAATAGGGAGCTAACTAGTTTTCTTGGTGTGCAGTGGGCAGTCCTCTCCTGTCCTCACCTGTTTTATATTTGAATCCCAAATAACGAGCCAGCACGTTATTCGGGATTCGATAGTAAAACAGACTGGCCTACCTTCCACCCGACCATTTTCTCGCACCTCCGACCGAAGGGATGAGTAAACGTTGCGTGGCCGATTAGCACATGAAGGCTCGTTATTCGGGATACACAAATAGCGAATAACGAACCAGTGAATTCGAGATTCGACACTAAAACAGAACCATCTATCTTGCATCCGACCATTTCCTCGTCGTGTGACCGAATAGCACGCAGACGACCGTTTCTCAAGCGGGTAGGGTGCTAACTGGTTTGTTAAGTGCACGGGGCAGTCATCTCCAGCAATCACCTTTTTTTATTGCCGAATCCCGATTTGGGATTCGCCACTAAAACAGAACGACATACGTTGCATCTGACCATTTCCTCTCTACCCCTGACCGTAGGGACAAGTGTACGTTGGGCGACTAACAAGGGGACGACCGTTTGTCGACCGAATAGGATGTTGACTGGTCTGTTGGTGTGTACGGGGCAGTCTGCACTCACCTGTTTTAGTGGACGTTGGATGGCCGACTAGCAAGGAGACGACCATTTGTCAATCGATTAGGATGATGACTGTTTTTTGGTGTGCACAGATGACCATTGTAACTAAGAGTTGTAAAGAACTGGTCGGCAATCAATGTTCGCTAGCATCAATCAGTATGTTGAAATTAGTTAATGAGGCGTGAATATTTACTTTTTTATTCGCTCCCGATAAAATTCTGTAACTATCGCTGAAATTATTTTTGAAAAAGTAAATGAAACATTTCAAAGCAGATTTGAACCAATAATAATTAGGCAGTGGCTATTGTTACGACGAGTCGTAAAAATAGTCCCCAGGCTACTGTTACGACGATGCTTTCAAAGCCCTCCATCGGCGAAATTAAAAACTGAAAAGTCGTAAAAAATAGTCCTAACCCTAACCCTTCTCTCTCTTAATTGCTGCCTTCAGTTCTGAAAACGTTGAAAATACTGCTTTTTTTTCAAAGCTGGTTTTGGGGAGATTACCAGCCATTTTGGAATTAGTTCTAAACTTTGCTTAATCTCGTCGTAACAATAGCCACTCTGTAATAATTATATCGGAGCATTTATAGTTACTTTAATTGTTAAAACCAGACATAAAATGTGTAAAAAGTGACAGTTCAGTTCAGATCAGTTACGTGTATTGATGCGCCTATGTAAACAAGCAAATTTATGATTTTTAACGGATGACTTTGTTTTTACACCTACATTCATGGCCAATGAAACTGGATATTTATAGTTATATTTTTCGATTGACACTATTTTCGGAATTGAGAGAATTCAATTCCAGAACGTTCATTCGAGTACGCCCTTAGAGTGTACGGGACAGTCATCTCCAGCACTCATGTCTAAGTGTAATGTGTGTTACAACTGAGTGGTCTGAACCCGATTTCTAATTCAAGGGCAAATAACTCGCCTAAAACCGATTCTCTTTCAGTCGATATAATAAATACTTGTAGAGAAACAGGTGGAATTAAATAATTGTCAAAGTTCACCACTCTAGATTTCGTCAACCTGGGGCTATATTCTCTAAATTTTGGTCTACGTTGACGTTATAAAATAATCCGCCTCGCATAAGACATATGTAACTGGGCTTCCAGCGCCGTATATTGGCGTAAACAAAATTTCAGATGTAATTTGGGACTGGTCTAAGGGGACTTTGTTTCACAGGGGCGCTTACTTGCCCCCCCCCCCCCCGCCCTAAATCAGCGCCTGATTGCTTGATTTTTATAAGAGAGAGAGAGAGAGAGAGAGAGAGAGAGAGAGAAATGGGGTTTAACGTTCACTCGACACAAACTAGGTCATGAATGAATGAATGAAATGGGGTTTAACGTCTACGCTTCTGCACCTAACCTGGGCTAATAAAGACGGTCATACGCCATACAGTTTGAATTCCAACTGCCAAGGGATCTATCACGTGCACGCAAATGTGTACATCGGACCTCGTTTTTTCGTCCCATCCGAACGACTAGCCAGCTGTCCTTGTCAGACCCTCCGTCTGCATCTCTGACAAGGGAAAACCATGACGCCGGAAAATCGAGATGAACTTTCTCGACCAATACAGGGATCAAACACCCGACCTCCAGGCCAGAGAGAGAGAGAGAGTTTAACGTCGACTCGACACAAACTAGGTCATTTCGGGACTAACAGATGGTGTTTTTTTTGTGTTTTTTAAAAAAAATTATTTCAATTATTATCTTGCACGTAGGGGTCTTTAGCGGTGGGAGGAAACCGGAAAACCCGGAGAAAACACACGAGGTTGGACAGGCGACCCTACTCCTTGCCATGTACCACCGGGGATTCGAAACCACGCCAGTTGGTTCCAGGTTTCGACCCCCCCTCCCTCAGTTATGACAAATCCACGCCATTGCGGACTTGCCCCTCTCCATGTCCGTTCACATTTGTTTATGGACGCTATTAAAGGGACAATCCCGATAAGAACATAGTCTCAAAAATTTATGGACCAAAATTGTGAAATTTATGGACCAAAATATAAAAGCATGGTGTATTTACATTGTCTGAAAATTTCAGCTGAAAATATTGAGTCGTTTGGACGTGAACGTCAACACTGCTTATCCGGACACGTAACCCTTTTAAGATTTCGGGTCATTTTTTTCATTAGGTGACCTGATAATCGATTTACATTTCTTAAGAGGTCTATACAGTAAATGACCCATGTACTGTACTTGATAACGAAAGGTAAATTTCACCTACATATTATTTTTATAGAAAAAAGTCTGGTTTTATCCAGATACTGTATAATACAAAGGTTTCCATTTCCAGATGCAGAGTGTCAGGTTTAAGTTCTTTACAAGCGTATCACAAATATCGGGTTAGTTGATCGGCCTTAGATAATGGGTTTTAAATGATTTTAACACAAAATTAAGCAGTTTTATTCCCCAAAAAGTTATCGGGATTGGCCCTTTAAGCGGTGCAAAATTGTCCAAAAAATAAAAAAAACACCCCCACCAGAACCGGACTAGTTTGCTCACGATCTACGGTAGTTCGCTTCAATTACTCGTATTCAAAAAAATTACAACCACCCATTCTCCCCCATCGTAGTCTATAATTATAATGTCATAATGTTCGTATATTAACAGCCTTGTTTCTCGAAATACAAAATCCAAATTTTAGTAAATACATGTACTTTAATTTTAATTTGTTAAGCACTAAAATTAATCAACTATTATCCAATCAAAGAACTAAAATTTAGATTTTATCTTAGTTAAAATTTCCTTAAACAGGCCCTGCCCCGTTTCATAACGCACACAATTTATAGTCCTAAAATACTTGCTCTATTGAACACTACTTTCCTGCACCCAACGCCGGGTTGACCATGAGGCAAAAACACCAGCCCCCCCCCAAAAAAAAAAAATCTCAGTTGCGTCCAGCCCCCTCCTCTAGAAATGCCATCATTCCATAGCACTCGCATGGATTGGTCCACTGAAATAACGCCAGAATGCGCTAATTTTGTGGCAGAATTTTATTTTTTTCTATGGCTCGACACAAGTGCCTGAAATGTAAGGAAATCACGATTCCGGCATCCAATTTGTGGAAATTTCCAGGAGGGAGAACCGCCACGGCCAGCCACAGCTCCGAGGTCAGTGATCATGGGTCCTCCTCATGATCCAGGCCGTAGGGCCCCCACCGTGGTTAATCCGACATTGCCCGACCGAGCGGGATAAAGAAGACAGGCATACATTATGTGTCAGGCAATGATCGATGGGTGAAATTTCAGTCTGCCCAGTGACAGAGGTTAATGTCAACTGGGGGTCGTTTTACATTAACTAATAAAAAAAAAAAAATAAAACCTAACAAAAAGTTACACTTTGTGTGTTCTCGGTTTTATACGTCATGTTCACATTTTATTTTTTTAATCATCAATATTAGGCTACATATACACAGCATATGCACTCTACTAAATAGCTTCACGCGTGACTGCTACGTTGACGGTTTACACAGGCCTTGCTGCACTCTGGTGGTACATTTCCTGTGATAATACTTATAAGCTTCTGAATATGAATGTCATTGTCACATTAAGAAATATATATGCATTATGTTATGAATAGGAGTAGGACGTTGATATTTGTGTCACGTGATTCAATAGCTCTCATGTCTTTTCAGTGGTGAGTGGTCGACTGAGTTGTGCACGCGAGAATTTTTGTTGACATTGAATTATGAAAGAAATGGTAGTACTTAAACTAGATCTATGAGTGATTAAGTGGTGATAAGTTTTATAAGGCATACACATTGCCATATGTAGATGTATAAGACATACAGCAAGACTTGCATAATTAAAGGAAATAACGTCACGATCGATCAAGTGAATCCATCATGTTTACCAGATCTACTATTCGTCTTTGTTGCCAATAGCTGCAGTAGACCGTGGAGATTTGTACAACACTTTATTGGATTTTTACCTGAGAAGGGTGTGGCCAAAACAGGTGAGCATTTATCGTGTGTAAATGTGCATAAACACGTTCTATACGCTTAGAAAACATTCAATATAGGTTCTATTATCAACTGCTTATGATATGATATGGTATAAGTAAAAAAGAATTTGTATTGTGTAAGTTAGCTATTTACTAAAATAGGATAATATAGGCTTCAGTTTCTTCTCTCTGACGACAACTGTGTTGAACGTGTACATATGTAACTAGGTCGATTAAACCATCCACAATGAGTTTGGTCACGTTAAGTAGTCGATTGTGAAGCACCCTTGTCGCTTGTACAAATAATAATGCGCATCATGAACCGAATCTTTGGGGAAATAAATATGAAAATAACCATAGCTCACTTATTAGCCTATATACCACCATGTTAATTGTTATGGATTAAGACACCTGATCCCTACCGGATTATCGTTATGGGTTTATTTGAACTTCACTTCACAAAATATATGTATGTAACTACCCGCCCGAATGAGCTAATAAAATTGCACTTTTAAGGTTTCCAAATTTCAGCACTAAATAACACCCTTCATAAAATATGTAACCACCGAGCGGAACGGCTGACACCTTTTTAGGTTTCCAAATTTCAGTAGTAAATACGACTAACACTAGAGAATTGATTAATCATTTTCTTTTCATTTTGAGTTGTATTTCTTATTTACTTACATATTGTGTACATATTGCTTAGGTCTATTTGAGTATTTAACTTGAAAAAATGTGAAGACTACAATGGGGAGAGAGAGAAAAATTTGGTTTAACCTCCACCCGACACAAACTAGGTTTTTTCGGGACTAACATATGTTTTTAAATTTTATTGCAATAATTCGCTTGCGCGTAGGGGTCTTTTAGCAGTGGGAGAAAACCGGAGGACCTGGAGTAAACCTACGAGTTTGGACAGGACTGCAATGGCATGGTCTTTGCGTGAAAATGTAACGAATGTTTATCATTTGCATCTTGAATGTTGTAGTTCATTGAGTGAAATAACTCAAGTCCCGAGTTACATTGGCTTATTACTTTACGTAACACAAAACGGTGTACACTGATGTAACACCAGGCTAACACAACCCCAATACACCCCCGCCCCCAATATTTTTATATCTGATTGATTTAAGCTGTGTGGCATGTGTTACCCAAACACATGATACAATTGAGGTTTTTATTTTTCCCACGAAAAATCCACGTCCCCTGTAGGCCTATGCCTATTGATAATTTGAATTCGAAATAAGAGTAGGTCGTGAAACCACATTTCATTTCTTTATGAACCCCAAATATAGTAACAAATATTTATCACATTTATGTGACGCTATTATTTCAAATTATTACCGTTTGTAATTTCTACCTTTCATACAAGCCAAAATCGACATCGCCATACTAATTTCGCGCATCTTGTTTTGTTGGGACATACGGTGTAACGGGGATATAATCGAACGTTTTTTTAAAATCTGATAAACATTGTGACCCCCAGAGAGACCACAAGCCAAAAATGCGATCTTTCGTGCAATCATGGGCCACAATTCATGAAGTTACTATTCGATATTCGCAAATATCGAAAGAAACCAACATCTTTGGGTTATAAACATGCATTTAAAGTGTCATCAAAATCGGATTAAAATTGTGACCTTTGCAGGGTCCACAACCTTGATATACCATATTTTTTTACTCTTTTCGCGTACAAGCGGCGGCCATTTTGTCCGGCAACTTTGGTCCGATTTTTACGAAATTCGAACTCAAACTCCCTTTTTGTGTAACGGTGATATAATCAAACTGTGCAGTATAGTGAATGTTCTTTGATTTTTTGTCACCGTTTTAAATGATGCTTTATTTTGATCTGCTTTAGGCAGTGTATGAATGTCTTTGTGACCGTTTTATATGTTGATCTATTTTTATCTTTACTTTGCGCAGCCGATGAATGAAAATATATTTTGGTCACCGTTTATATACTGTCCTTTATTTTCATCTTCCGCTTTATGCATTATATGATATGTTTTTTAATCTAACATATTTGTCACCCTTTATACGGTGATTATTTTGATCTACTGCTTCGAGCAGTGTATGAATGTCTTTGTCACTGTTTTATATGGTGCTTTATTACCCAATAATACATTCTACAGTAGATATCGCTTGAGTGGTAAATGTCATAATGAACTACTTTTTTATTTTCAAAGAACAGTTCATTTTTTTTAATTAAAACTAACTTCTATCTTATTAAAAAGAAACTATTTTGATTTAATTGACCTTGAGAGAAACACTGGGTCAATATAAAGGACTTTGCAATGGTTGAATTGCTGTCAAAAAATGATGTATCACTACGCCATAATGTATTCAAGCCCAGTAAAAGTGAAATCTATAGCAAAGAATTATATTTATTTATGCATGCATGTAAGATGGGATTGGGTGATAAATAAAATCTCCTACTTGTCTTTTTGAATATCAAGAAATACCAAAAAAAACCGATAGGTGATTCTCTAATCTCTATTTAATTTCATCTTCTGCTTTGTGCAGCCTACGACTGTCTGTTTTTTTCATCGTTTGTATACTGTGCTTTATTTATAGTTTCTGGTTTGCAGCGTTTTTTTTATCTCCTGCTTTGTGCAGCGTATGAATGATTATATCTGTCACTGATTAATACTGTGCTCTATTTTTATCTTCTGCTTAGTGAGTATTAGTGTAGCGTATGAATGTATTCTATTTTTCATCAAAATTTTCTAAGATCTAATAATCTTACCTGGGCCGGTACTTCTTGAGCACTGAAGAAATCATATCATTCAACTGATGACATACTTATTTTTTTTCTATCTTTTTTTGTGTGTAATTATAGTGTTCTTCCTGTATTGCATTTCAAATGATGTTTATCCTGATACTACATGTATATATGTCTTTGTAGCTTAGGAGGGACTTATGGAAGATTAGCTTTTTTGCAAACTATATAAGTTGCCGTATTAAATAAAGTTTTTATTGTTATTATTATGATACCATCTCCCTTACGACATTGGGTTATATTTTGTAATTTGGCCCAATGATGTGATAAAGTTGAAGGTCAGCACTGCCTGCAATAGTACATGTCAATTGCGAAGTAATTTATCAGTTATCTTTTGTTGATTCAGGTCACCGATCTATATAAAGTACAATTTATTCAAAAATATCTAATTAATCAAATCTATGATTATTGATTTGTCCAAAAATAACTCTACTACTAATTACTCCCTTCAGGGGATTAACAACATATTTATTTAAGGCCAAACTTTAATTACGCGCATGGTGTCAACAGAATGCTATCGTTTAGTAATATTGCTTCGTACCCCCAGTCGAATCGTTCCGTAATACTTCACTAACGTCACTAACCCTTGGGTCCATTCACATGGGGTTTAGGGGATCACGTCTAACTGGGTAAGGCGCTGGCTCGCTAGTCTGAAGGTCGATTGTTCGATCCCTGCAATGGCCGGGAAAGTTTATCTCGATTTTCCGGCGTGGTTTCCCCTTGTCAGTGATGCAGAACAGAGGGCCTGACAAGGATAGCTGTCTAGTCGTTCGGATGGGACGACAAACCGAGGTCCCATGTACACATTGACGTGCACGTTAAAGATCCCTTGGTAGTTGGATTCGATATAAGAGTAGGCCGTAGCGCCGCTGCCCGGGCAAAATTTCCCCTAGCACACTGTGGCGTATGCACGTCTTCAATTAGCCCAGGTTAGGTGCATAACTGTAGGACGTTAAACTTCATTTCATTTCACATGGGGTTTTCCCGAATTCAAATTACTTGCCATTAATGATTGCCTTGCCTTTGGCCACGTATATTGATTCTACAAACCAATCAAAACAGTTTACATATACCCGTATTTATAGCGTCGTTGTTTACACGACGTAAACGAACCCTTTGTAGTTGAAACGCCGTAGCCCGTGTGAAATCTTTTACCCTGCACTGTAGATATTACCATAGTATTTCACTCAAACTTCAGCTAACTTTCTTTATTTATTAGTTAATTTAATTATTTATGTACATCGCACGTACAAGCTGTCGGACCATTGATTTGTCGGTCACCTGGATTTGTTTCCTTTTGTCTGCGATATAGCACATTTCAGTTATATGAATTATTATTTAGCCATGTATTCACATGACGGCCCTAGACTATCGTGTGGTTGAGACATTGAAGGAATTAAACCACCTGCGTCATATAATCAGTTAACGATAAATTAGACGGCACTCAACAAAGAAATGAAAGGAAATCAAATGGGGTTTAACGTCCTACTGTTCTACTCCGAACCGGGCTAATGACATCACATCACGCGGCGTCACGCAGCTTACTGAGTTTGGTTACCTCGACAATTGAGCCAACATGGCCGAACCATCGAAAAAATGTAATCAGATTGGTGTGGAATTATGTTTAAAAATATAGTAAACATACTAGCTTTAAGTACATATAATTCTGCCTGGTTATTTTTTATAGCTCTTTATTTTTTCATTTCATTACATTTCCAATTAATCTCTATTTTGGACATATTTTTCTTGTCATTTTCATGAATCAAATTAATCTTTTTATTGAAAATATTGTTATCGTTTTCATTCATTTTCATCTATTTAAAGTAATAATTATTGTCGCATCATGCACGTGGCGAATTTAATTCACAAAATGATTTCAAAGGATGAGACACCGATGTTGTAAAGCCATGTTAGTGGAGGGACCAGTATCGACTTTTTGAAAGTCTATGGTGCCAAAGTTTTTGTGCATACCATTGTTTTTACATGGTCTGAAATAGAAGATTAGCAGACAGACGGTCGATTAGATCACGGTAAATCATAGAACTCGTGACCACTATTTTGTCGTCATGTCAAGCCAGGACAAGTGACAACTCATAGTTTAAGAAAAAATAATAATAACATTACTTTATTTATAGGCCTATCGGAATAAAGGCCTAGTGAATAAACACAAGGGAATGTACGGACATTTTGTATTTTTCTGGCTTTTTCGCGATTTGTCATCCACGTGGCCAGAAGTAAAAATAACCGGCGGTTGCCTGGCAAGATACGCCCACATTTTGCAAGAGATGGATTTAGAATAAGCTAAAACAAAAGCGATTGTTCCAACTTACCTATCACTTGACAATAACTATTAGGCCCACTATACACTATATAACATGTCCGTGCTTGAAAATCAGAAATTAAGCACTCCAACCTCGTTGCATTATGCTATGGCTTTATGAATCCCCGGGCCGCGGTGACTCAATGAGTAAGTTGCTAGATTGCAGGTCGAGTGATTGATTACAATGTTGGCTGATGGGTTATTAAGGATTTACCGGAGTGGTCCCTTATCACCCCCCCCCCCCCTACTTGTTAGGGGTTCAGGACAGAGAGCTATACGGCGAACCTCGGACACTCCACGTCAAGCCAGGGCGCTGTATGACGGCAAACCCATACAAATTGATGCGGTCTAGGAGACTTCCCGCTTTTAGAAATAAGTTATCAAAAAGGTCCCAAGAACTTTCTATGTTCGCCAGGGTCGAACCCAGAAGTACCTAGCCAAGTGATGACAGACACGTTCCCTTTAGTAATTTTGCTAGTGAAAGGTAAATTCACTTGAAGAAATATTACGATTTGTATGATGTATAGTTAAACAACATGATTTTTTACACTGTTATTTTACCAATTTATGTAAATTAACTTCATGGTAATTATGCATGTACTACATTTACAGATATGTAAATTTGTCATGGATGTTTACGAGCTATAGAGGTAGTTACATTAATTAGAATGTGAAATGACACGCAATGTTAAAGGGGCACTAGGTAAGATTAGATATAGAGCTGACAGTTTTCGCTATAATAGTTAAAGATAGTAAGCTGGCACTGCCAGGCAGGATACGCCCACATTTTCGAGAGATGGATAGAGAACAAGCAAAACTGAAAGTGATTTTTCCTACAATCAAAGGCCATAATTCATTAAGTTACAATTTGATATGCGCAAATATCGAAAAGAATCAAGATCTTTAGGTTATAAACATGCAATTCATATTTCATCAAAATCAAAATTAAAATTGTGGCCTCTACAGGGTCCACAACTTTGATATACCATATTTTTACACTATTCTCGTACAAACGGTGGCCATTGTGTCAGGCAATTATGGTCTGATTTTCTAGAAATTCGAACTCAACCTTCTTAAGGGTGAAACGGTGATGTTATCAAACGATTTTTTAAATCGGATAATAATTGTGACCTCCAAAGGGACCACAAGCTAAACAAAGGCGATTTTGCGTATAATCAGGGGCATTAATTCAGGAAGTTACGATCCGATATGCGCAAATATCAAAAGGACCTAAGATCTTTGGGTAATATCCATGCAATTCCAGTTTCGTCAAAATGAATTAAAATTGGGACCTCTACAGGGTCGACGAGCTTGATATACCATTTTTCAACAGTATTCGCATACGAACGGCGGCCATTTTGTATGGTAATTTTAGTCCAATTTTTCCGAAATTTGAGCTCACCCTTCCTTAGGGTGTTACGGTGATATATTCAAACGATTTTTTAAATCAGTTAATAATTGTGACCTCCAGAGGGACCACAAGCTAAGCTAAACAAAGGCGATTTTGTGTATAATCAGGGGCCATAATTCAGGAAGTTACTATCCGATATGCGCAAATATCGAAAGGAACCAAGATCTATGCGTTATAACCATGCATTTCAAAATTGAATTAAAATTGTGACCTCTACAGGGTCCACAACCTTCATATACCATTTTTTAACAGTATTCGCGTACGAACGGCGGCCATTTTGTATGGTAATTTTGGCCCGATTTTTCCGAAATTTAAACTCGACCTTCCTTAGGGTGTAACGGTGATATATTCGAACGGTTTTTTTAAATCGAATAATAATTGTGACCTCCAGAGGTACCACAAGCTAAAATAGGTGAATTTTCGGACAATCAGGGGCAATAATTCAGGAAATTACGTTCCGATAGGCGCAAATATCGAAAGGAACCAAGATGAATGTAAAGTTTCATCAAAATCGGTTCAAAATTGTGACCTCTATAGGGTCCACAAGCTAAAAACATGATTTTTCGTACAATCAGGGGCCATAAATCCATGAAGTTTTGATCCGATACATGCCAATATCGAAAGCGGCCGAGATCTTTGGGGGATAAACCTATATTTCAAGTTTCGTCAAAATCGGGTAAGAATTGTGACCTGTAGAGAGTCCACAAACAATTGTGGACGGACGGACGGGCATCCGGACGGACGGACGGACGGACAGGGGCGACGACATGATACGTCCACATGAAAATGTGGGCGTATAAAAACAAGATGATGAAAACAAAATATGATGAAAATTTCAGTCAAATGGACCGAGATGTTAGCGATTCAATTTTAAGCCAAATACTTACGTTGTTACGATAATAAACCAAGTCTCAATTAACCATTTTTATCGACTCATAATTTCCCGAATTATGGTCCTTGTTTGTACAAAAAATCACGTTTTTAGTTTATGGTCCCTTAGAGGTCACAATTTTTATTCGATTTTTGTTTTATAAAAACGTGTGAATATATGACCGTTACACACTTATGATATTGATTCATTTTGAGAATTGTGAATATCCGAACGTAACATCCTGGGTTATCGCCCCTGGTTGTTCGAAAAATCGCATTTTTAGCTTGCGGATTCTCTATGTTAAGTGAATTAATGTCTAATTAATAATTTAGCCTATAAAAAGACCTGCAATAGGCACATGTAGCTCTTGCATAATGCATGTTTAAAATAATGATGGCAACATTTCTGGGTAAAATAGATGATAATTTTAAAAGTGCAGCTAAAATATTTTGCATTATTTTTTTCCGACGTGTTTGACCAAGTAGCCCACAACAACTAAATCAGCTATTTAAGATAGTCTACTACATTTGTTTATTATAATAAATGTAATCAGATATTATTATTTGCCATTAATATTACATGAGGAAACCAAGAGGCTGCAATGTCATTAAATGTATATTCCCTCTGGGTTAAACATTTAATTCATTTGATTCCAAAACCTCTTTTCTCCTAACTACTATTGCTGTAATCGCGCAAATGACAAAATGCTATTCCGTCACACTACACTGTATTAGTGAATTGAGTTTATGGATGTCTTAAAACTATAACCTTTTAGGATCGACGTAATCATTAAAATATCATATTGTGAACACCCACCCTGCCCTGGTTGAATCCTATTGATTTGCAGAGATTTCCCAATAACTTGAACGTTGAACCGATAAATTAAACGCAGCATCACAAAGAACTAGAAACCAATCATATTTTTATACGCCCACATTTTCATGTGGACGTATTATGTCGTCGCCCCTGGACGTCCGTCCGTCACAATTCTTACCCGATTTTGACGAAACTTGAAATATAGCTTTATCCCCAAGAGATCTCGGCTGCTTTCGATATATTATGTAACGGATCAAAACTTCATGGATTATGGCCCCTGATTGTACGAAAAATCACGTTTTTAGCTTGTGGACCCTATAGAGGTCACAATTTTGAACCGATTTTGATAAAACTTGAAATGCATGTTTATAACCCAAAGATCTTGGTTCCTTTGGATATTTGCGCCTACCGGAACGTAATTTCCTGAATTATGGCCCCTGATTGTCCGAAAAATCACCTATTTTAGCTTGTGGTCCCTCTGGGGGTGACAATTATTATCCGATTTAAAAAAAAAACGTTTGATTATATCACCGTTTCACCTTAAGGAAGGTTAAGCTCGAATTTCGGGAAAATGGAACCAAAATTGCCATACAAAATGGCCGCCGTTTCTACGCGAATACTGTTAAAAAATGGTATATCAAGGTTGTAGACCCTGTAGAGGTCACAATTTTAATTGGATTTTGATGAAACTTAAAATGGTTATAACCCAAAGATCTTGGTTCCTTTCGATATTTGCGCATATCAGATCGTAAATTCCTGAATTATGGCCCCTGATTATATGCAAAATCGCCTTTGTTTAGCTTGCGGTCCCTCTGGAGGTCACAATTATTATCCGATTTAAAAAATTGTTTGATTAAATCATCGTTACACCCTTAAGAAGGTTGAGTTCAAATTTCGGGAAAACGAAACAAAATCACCATTCAAAATGGCCGCCGTTTGTACTCGAATACTGTTAAAAAATTGCTATGTCATGATTATGGACCCTGTATAGGTCATAATTAATTTTGAACCGATTTTGATGAAACTTTAAATGCATGGTTATAACTCAAAGATCTTGGTTCCTTTCGTTATTTGTATATATCGGATCATAACTTCCTGTATTATGGCCCCTGATTGTCCGAAAAATCCCCTATGGTCCGGAAAATCCCCTATGGTCCGAAAAATCCCCTATGGTCCCTCTGGAGGTCACGATTATTATCCGATTCAAAAAAACGTTTGACTCTATCACCGTTTCACGATGGAAGGTTGAGTTCGAATTTCTAGCAAATCGGACCATAATATTGCCAGACCAAATGGCCGCCGTTTGTACGCGAATAGTGTAAAAATATGGTATATTAAAGTTGTGGACCCTGTAGAGGTCACAATTTTAATTCGATCTTGATGAAACTTGAAATGCATGTTTATAATCTTGATTCTTTTCGACATTTGCGCATATCAAATTGTAACTTGAGGAATTATGGCCTTTGATTGTAGGAAAAATCACTTTCGGTATTGCTTGTTCTCTATCCATCTCTCGAAAATGTGGGCGTATCCTGCCTGGCAGTGCCAGCTTACTATCTTAAATATTCCTGATGATTACTTAATGGGTTGTTAGATCAGGTTTTAGTGTCATGTAAATCATCCTATCAGCCCTTCCTTGCGGACGGTGCGACGGACGACTTAACTGTTATAAACTAATGTTTTGTTGCCTGTCAACCAATCTTTTAAAACTTGTTTCTAGATCAAGAAAATGAGATGGTTTTAAAGGTGCATTATGGCAGATTAGATAAAGAGTAGGCTATAATTACATTGAGAGTTGATTATAGTCTGAAATAAGTGAATTAATGTCTAATTAATAATTTAGAGAAAGGCCTGCAATAGGCAGATCTAGTTTTTGCAATATTATTAAATTGTGGCAGGCCTGGTGGAATAGGGGGCTGGGGTGCGGGGGCGGGGCAAGTACTCTTTTCTTTAGTTTATTGCCGCCCCTGGACCCTCGCCTATAGGGACTAAGGATCCCCCCCCCCATCAAGAATTGCTTCCGCCGGCCCTGTGTGGTCACCTGTATTTTTACGGAGCGAAATATTCAATGCATAGGCCCTACGATAGGTAGGTAAAAATGCATGGGATAAGTAGGTAAAGTACCTCCTTAGAAATCTTGGTTCTATGTCATCTTGAACTTATCTTAAATGTGTCTTTTAAGCTAATTGAAGGTTATTTTAAAGTGCTATTATTTTGTGACAATCAAAATATTTTCAAAATGCATTCCATAGTCATCTAGACAATTTCCTCTCTAATGTTCCTTTGGGATAATTATATAGGGCAATTGGCCAGCACTGCACTGTTGATCACGTTTTAATATCCATTTCACAAACTGGCTTATTAGCACGCAGATGGTGATTCATTTCACTGTAGGGTTGAAACATCAATGAACAAATGTAATTTTCTTAACATAATGCAATAATGATACGAATGTGCTGATTATTGGCTGTAATGTCGCATTTTTTTTTTTTTTTTTATAGGGTATGTATGTGTGTGTGTGGTGGTGGTGGGGGGGGTACGCCATTTTAGCATAAATATACGATATCACTTAATTTTCTTACGTGAGCTGTTGATTACAATAAACAATTTTGCATTAATATCTTGAAAGGTATTTCGATTTTTAATAATCCTTCACACAGAGTTACGTAATTTATTATATTAATAACCCTTGTGTGTTAATTACAAAATATAAAATGATATATAGGCCCAAAATATATCAAAGCTGAGAAGAAAGTTCGCCATTGTGTATAAAATGTTATGAATACACACAGCATATAAAGTGTCGTGCAATTGAGTTCAGTCAAAATGTCAAGAGAGCTATTAACCCGATTATGATTATCAATAATAACCAATTATATTAGTGAATTAATAACGGTTTTATAAAACGAGACCTAAAAGCACACTGCACGGCTTATTTTATCGGATTACTGTCCTATAGTGTGTTTTAGAGAACAAGCGCAACATTTTCAATAATAACCAACTGTTGAGCGAACTAATAACTATCTTATCTAAAGTAAACCAGTTAGTTTACTGTCTCCATTGTGTGAACTTTTCAAGGGATTATTGGAACTATACGCTACAAACCTCTAAAAGTGAAAAAATAGAGAATCCGACACAGAGTTGCATAGCGTGCCTGGGCATTATTAATTATTCTACATATATTATAAGCAATGTAATATTTAACAACGTGTTATTGAATACCACATGTTGTATGAGAACGTGGAATGAGGATTTAATCACCCGGTTCAAGTCTGTAACATATGCTCTTTTGTTTCGCTATTGAACTGACTTAAAACGGCAGAGAGTATTGGAATAATCGCTAAATCAATAAACATCTAGCCACTTTAATTATTTGTTTGGGTAAGTTACCTAGAGGAGGCCACTATCAAATTAGTATATAATAGTTATAGTACATGTAACGTAATATTTATGTTCTGGGGTCGGTTGCTCAAAACTTAGTTATTTTAACGATCCGTTAAACTCTAACGGTCATATCTTGGTAACGTGTTGTTTGTTAACTTTCCTGTTAAATTTACTACAGGAAACACTATAGAATACTTTATTTTTTATATTAGCATGAATCTGTAGGAAAAAATTGCGCCACAGAATGTTCAGGGCCTTTGTTTCCAGCAACAATCTTTATCTCCGTTAAAGTTAACGGATTGTTAAAAGATGACGGAGCTTTGAGCAACCGGCCCCTGGGCCATATTTCCATCATACTGCATGCCCCCGGTTGGCTGAGAAAATTATGACGTTAAACCCCATTCCATTGCATTTTGTGCCTTTTGAAGAACTTGCTGAAATCCCCTGTCTTACAAAAGTATGACGTTAAACCCCATTTCATTCATTGAATTTTGTGCCTATAGAAGAACTTGCTGAAATACCCCGAACCCAATTCCACTAAAATGGTCAGTAAGGAATTGTTCCCTTCTCTAATTGTGTATGTTTCCATTACTCGTCAATGATACTCAGAATCAGTTTTTTTTATATAATTTATTTCAGTGAGTGGTTGTGTGTGAAATAAAGGATGTATCCCTACCAATACAGAAGATAAACCACGGGCCATCTAATTGATATAGTATATTAAGACAATCATGAGGTTTTCACTTCAAAAATTGGTGTTGGCAGTAGCCATGATTGTGACAGTTCAACTAGTTTTATATTTTTGGAAGCTAAATAAGCCAAAACGAACTAAAAATGTTTTTATTATGCAACAGAAGTTAGAAGAACAAGTTAAAGAAGATGGTTCTTGTGATTATAGTGTAAGTTAACTTTAATATTAAAATATATAGCGAACCAATCTGATTAAAGTACACATCTATTTCGTTTCGTTTTTTTTATACTTTCGATGGCCTACAATACAACAAGATCTGACTAGTTTTACTGGAAGACCTTGTCATGGGTCGTACAATCGGCTTTTGACCTATGACGTCAGACACTGATTAATCCATCAGCGTTGACGTTTCTAGAGATTTACCCACAGTTACGTCCACAGCACGCAAATAAGTCACCGCAACACATCGTTTCATTGGTTAATCCCTAGCTTCAACCGAAACGCCGGATATATAACAACTCTTCCAGGTCCTAGTGTAGTTAAGACAAGTAAAACGAAATTTTGAACTATAAAAAACACAACGATATATTGAATCTGTGTATTAATTATGTCAAATTAAATAAACACATTCACTGCCCCATTTAGAGTGTTTTAAAATGTTGTTTCCTTGCCCTTGGTTGTAAAACCCCAGTACTGTAACTAAATTTTCTCTGGATTCACATATCTGGTCTCCCTTAAAACTTTTAGTTCACGGCAAAATACTTTACTTACATGTCAATTTATTTAAGAATTTATATTTTTTTTTTAAATTTGTAAAAGAAGTTATAAAAGAAAAGTTATAAAAGAAAATTTATAAAAGAATTTATAAAAGAATACATAAAAGAATTGCCCTGCCTTGATTTCGACAACATTATTAAGCTTGATTTCCAAATTATTTCTTGAAATTTCTCTTACAGAAATGTAACCCCGTTAAAGATGGGATGTTAAATGTCCATTTAATTCCACACAGCCACGACGACGTGGGTTGGTTAAAAACCGCTGAACAGTATTTTACAGGAGACAAATCCACGGCAAATGGTAAGCTATGTATTGATTTATTTCATTGATTTACATTTATGAACATTGATTTATTTGTTTATGGCGTTTATTTATACAATCTAGGGTAACTTGATAGACGAATTTTGTTAATTTATCTGAAAGTGCACTTATTATAGATTGTTGGTTCAATTGTTCATTTATATAATATAACACGCTCTAATATATTACACTTATTATATATTGTTCATTTATCTTAAATGTAATAAACTTATAATATAGTTCATTTATCTTAAATACAATACACTTATAATATTGTTCATTTATCTTAAATATAATACACTTATAATATTGTTCGTTTATCTTAAATATAATACACTTATTTTATATTGTTCATTTATATAATAATATATTATTGATTGATCTAACACATATTACACATATTTATATTGTTGATTTATATTAATGTAATATGTGTATTATATTGTTGATTTATATTAATGTAATACTTGTATTATATTGTTGATTTATATTAATGTAATACTTGTATTATATTGTTGATTTATATTAATGTGATATGTGTATTATATTGTTCATTTATCTCAATGTCATACATGTATTATAATATTATTGATTTGTATTTTCTTTTTGCAGGTAGATCTCAACATACGGGTACGGAATGTGTTCGATGTGTATTAAATACAACTATACCTCTTTTACTAGCTAACCCAGAAAGAAGATTTATATTTATTGAAATGGCATTTTTATCTCGATTTTGGGATGAGATTAATGACGACGTTAAAAAAAAAATAAAACAACTTATTAAAGATAGTAAGTATATATAATTTACAAATGCTTATGTGTTTCTAAATTATTGGTTGTCGAATCTGCATTTGTTTTAGTTGTCGCGAATTAAGTCGTCCGCTATCGTGTTCAAATGATGTCAATACCCCATATCGGCCTAGACCTTTAGAGCACGTTCACTTATGCACAAATTGTGAATGGTCGTACCAAACGAATAAACTGACAGTTTTAAAGTAGATTACTGTCGTGTCTTACCGATCTGCCTATAGTATGAGAGTTTTTCTGTATAATTATTTTATACATTACAGGAAAATTAGAAATCGCTATTGGGGGGTGGTGTATGAGTGATGCAGCTACAACATTTTATAATGATATAATAGATCAACATACACTAGGATTTGATTTTATTGATCAACATTTTGGTAAATGTGGTCAGTCGAGGGTAGGATGGCATGTTGATCAGTTTGGACATTCCAGAGAACATTCATCTATTTTTGCACAGGTAAATTATTGCTTTTTCGTCCAGGGACCTGTTTCTCGAAATCTTAACTAAAGATTAAATCCAAATTTGAGTTGATACTTCCATTTTGATTGGCTAAGCACTAAAATCTGTCTAATTACTAAATTAGACAGCTCTAAAATCTGTCTTAATTACTAAATCAAGTTACTAAAATTTGGATTTTATCTTTGTTAAAATTTCTTGGAACAGGCCCCAGGACTCTTAATATTTTAAGAACCATTTTACAAATCAAATTGAACCGGATAGAAGAAACTCCAGATATTTACTTCGATGTTGAAACAATATTATAGATCGGGTTTGAGAGGTTAATTGTGGGTAGAACAGATTATAAGCCCGTATCTGTCATATATTATATATATACTTATACTAATTCTATTTTAGATGGGGTTTGAGGGGTTAATTGTGGGTAGAATAGATTATAAGCCCGTATCTGTCATATATTATATATATATACTTATACTAATTCTATTTTAGATGGGGTTTGAGGGGTTAATTGTGGGTAGAATAGATTATAGGCCTGTATCTTTCCCATATTATATATATATAACTGATTCTATTTTAGATGGGGTTTGGGGGGTTAATTGTGGGTCGAATAGATTATAAGCCCGTATCTGCCATATAGTATATATATACTTATACTGATTATATTTTAGATGGGGTTTGTGGGGTTAATTGTGGGTAGAATAGATTATAGGCCCGTATCTGTCATATACTTATACTGATTATATTTTAGATGGGGTTTGGGGGGTTAATTGTGGGTAGAATAGATTATAAGCCCGTATCTGTCATATATTATATATATAACTGCTTCTATTTTAGATGAGGTTTGGGGGGTTAATTGTGGGTAGAATAGATTATAAGCCCGTATTTGTCATATACTTATACTGATTATATTTTAGATGGGGTTTGGGGGGTTAATTGTGGGTAGAATAGATTATAAGCCCGTATCTGTCATATACTTATACTGATTATATTTTAGATGGGGTTTGGGGGGTTAATTGTGGGTAGAATAGATTATAAGCCCGTATCTGTCATATATTATATATATAACTGCTTCTATTGTAGATGAGGTTTGGGGGGTTAATTGTGGGTAGAATAGATTATAAGCCCGTATTTGTCCCATATTATATATATAACTGATTCTATTTTAGATGGGGTTTGAGGGGTTAATTGTGGGTAGAATAGATTTTCAAGATTATAATGACAGACATGAACATAAAAAGATGGAATTTTTATGGAAAAGTAGTGCAAGTTTAGGTATGTGTACTGTAATTATTGTAGTAACAATATATCGTAATCTGTGAACGGCAATTCAATATATTGACGGATTTGAACTGTTTTTAAACCAATTTTTAGTTGACTTCGCTCGTAGTTTTTGTCACATGCTTATCTTCAAACCTGTACTTTTGTATTTAAAGGCATTGACTGTGTACGGAGCTCCTTAAGTGCACGATTCCACTCTTATATATGTTTTCGTGCATAATTCCACTCTTATATAATTATTTCGTTTAAACGAAATATTAATTCATTTAAACGAAATATTAATAAGTTTAAATGAAATATTAAATCGTTTAAATGAAATATTAAATCGTTTAAACGAAATACTAATTCGTTTAAATGAAATACTAATTCGTTTAAACGACATATACTAATTCGTTATAACGAAATAATTAATTCGTTATAATTTCGTTTAAATGAAATAATTATATAAGAGTGGAAGGGTGATTTAAAGGAGGCATGTTGTGCTTGTTTTCTCCAGAACTTCTATTGCTTTGTTGCGCTTTTTCTTTATTTAAACGAACATGTTGGTGACTTTGATGATAATCGTTGGTCCAGAAGCCATCTTCTTCCCAGTATCTTTGACTTCTGAAATTCTTGTCCCGGGCCTTGTTTCTCGAAATCATAACAAAAGATAAAATCCAAATTTTAGTAGATACTTATTTTGATTGGCGAAGCACTAAAATCAATCTGATATTATCCAATTGAATTACTATAATTTGGATTTGATCTTAGTTAAAATTTCGTGAAACAGACCCCAGGTCATATTATTTGATTTTCTTCGAATATGAGCAGCCATAGTATATAATAGACGATGTCATTCCTGTAGATATTTACCTATATCAACTGTTGATGTTTCAGGGAGTAAATCTTCTTTATTTACACATGTATCATATGATGGTTATTATGCTCCAAGAGAATTACAATTTGAAGGCCGTTCTGCCGGAACTGTTGTAAGTATACAGTTATACCCTTAAAACATAATATGACTGGTTTAATTTCAATCTGATTAAAATAGATTATATTGCGTTTGGTTTGTTTTATAATTTTGATGGCCTACACTACATGAAGGCCTGGCCGGTTGTACTGGAAGGTCGCACCAGAAATCGTACGAGTGGCCTCTGACCCTATGACGTCATACATTGATTACTAAATTAGCGTTGACGTTTCTAGTGGTTACCCACATAAAAATCCTCCCATTTGTAGTCTCAGTGCAGATATTTTAATTAAAGAGATGTTATCACACTCTGTCAATATAATGAGTATAATTAAATTGTATACGCCAACATTTACCGTACGAGCCTTACCCAGTTATATGGATCATGCTAATCCCACTATACATCTTCGCCTGAACTTCTCTTTATTTCTTTAATTTGTTGCCGGATGGATAACCTAATGGTTAGCACGTGTGCGCAGTATAACAATGTCTGCCATTGAGTCAACTGGCGTGGTTGTGATTTCCCGGTTGTATGTGAACTAAAATTGACCTTTTTTGTGTCGAGTGGAAGTTAAACCCCATTTTCTCTCTCTCTCTCTCTCTCTGTCTTTAATTTGTTTTGTTGAGTTACAAGCTGTGATGGTCGCACAAATTTATCGATCATTTTAAACTATTGATATGATTTTTTAATTATTTTATAGGATGCTTCCGCCCAACGATATGTCGCAGATATGATGAGAATTGCCAAGGAAAGGGTATGTTTACATTATATTAACGGCATGCGCAAACTTTGTACATTCTGCTTCATTTAGGACTTACATTCACTGTATTATCTAATTAATATATAGAAGTTAACAACTTCAACAATTTCAAAAATCCAAGAATCATTTCTTTTGCTACTGCAGCTAATCCCTACAACATTATCAGGTGTGTATTTAATTAAGCCTGAAATCTCAATCTGATTCAAATACAGATCTATATTTTGGTTTTTGGGGTTTTTTTACTCTCGATGGCCTACAATGGCTACAATACATGGAGATCTGACTAGTTGTTTTGGGAAGTCGCGTCAGAGGTCATACGAGCGACTTTTGACCCTATGACGTTTGATTTATAAATCAGCATTAATGTTTCTAGTCGATTAGCAACATTTCCGTGCACAATGCGCCAAAACCCCCCCCCCCCCCCTGTAACAGATCATTTCATTGGATAATCACTACACATCATCCCGACACGTAAATGTTGTAACAAATTTTCCAGATCCTAGTGCATACTGATCAGCAGTGAATATTCGCTAGACCGCTACATTCAGCGATAAGGATGGCATCTATGAGACTTTATGGGCCCAAAATCTTTTCCTCCGACAAATTAAATTCTGAAACATTTTTTTATGCATTAGAAAAATAAATAAAGACGTTTGAAGTATTTGTAGCTAAAAGTTATTTCCTATTTAGTGTAAATGGGGATTGAAAATGAGTAAAAGGCACTATTATGCCCGAACCAGTACGGTCTTATGTAAGCAATGCGCGCGCCATTGAGCCAATGATTGACGCCGCGTGTTGTGAGCCACGTGATGAGACGCCACGTGATGAGACGCCACGTGTTCAAGGATGTCGTCTTTTATAATTGAGATATAAGAAGACTTTCGTAATTCTCTTCGAAACAGATTGATCCTAGTTTAGCAAAGTCAAGTACAACGAAACGAAATAGGATCTGTGTTTAAATCAGATTAACATGAATCATTGGTGAATATTATTTTAATTGGCTTTACAGCGAAACAACAAGAATAACTTGTAGTGCGATATATTAAAATAACTAATTCCAAAACTAGTAATGCATACTTTGGGATGCACCATTAGGCCCTATTCACAGAGTTAAGAAACGGGTGCCGCCTGAAATAAAACGCAAATTGATGAGTGATGTTATTTGTTTGTTTAATAGATGGTCGCTGCAGGTGGAGTTCTCCAGAAAAAAGATTACGAATTGCCATTCTTCTTCCATTATTACGTTTTCATCTCTGGCATAATAATATCAGCACATATAATATTTACAGACTTCTGCGATGATTTGACACCTTCGTTTCGTTTTTATAGTTTCCTTTGCGACAGTTACGGAATAGTTTTTTAAATAAATCGCGATCTCTTAAATGACAGGATAGTGATTAGCCAATGCAATGACCTATTCATTCTAGCTCTACGCTAGATAACAAAACCTTATCGCTTCACCCTCCGTGTTTCGGGATAAGGTTTTGTGCCTATCCCTCCAACGTAGCACATCCCGTCGTAGATCACTCCCGCTAAGATCACACAAAATATTGACAGTATTTTTCATCGAAACAACGATTGATTATTGTTATTAAAAATATTTCCGCCACGCAATTAAGGACATTATCCTACCTGAAACGGGTACAAATTGTCGTATTTAAAATCGAGTCGTTAAGACGTCACTAAGACCACCATCTTTTTAAATGGCAAATTTTGACGGCTATCATCATGAAGGCGGTCTAAATATGAGGCTTTTATAACAGCCAATCAAAAAAGCAATTTTGGACATCGTATCCGTCAAGATATGGTAAAAGGGGCGTGTACTACAGGGACGTGTATTACTGGCGCATGTGCAAAGCAGTGTAACTATGAAAGAATTTTGATGGCGGTGAATGTCAAACAGAAACTACGCTTCATTACTTTAAACGCGAATATTTAGAGTTAGGCGATAGTTGTGCCACGACATTGGCCCCTGCAAGTTTAATTAGTCACAATAGCATAAACTTATCTTGATTTAAAGATGTTACAGGTATTAATAAAAAAATTGAGTTTCATTCCAGTAGTTCTTGCTAATAAATAACCAATACACATTTTTGTTATTATTATATTCTCTAGGCGGCCGTGTTTAAAACAAATCATCTCATGTTTCCAATGGGAGCTGATTTTGCCTATAAGAAAGCAAATGAATGGTTTGCTAACATGGATGCCTTAATAAAACATACTAATTTACGTGTAAGTAACTTCTAGAATACCTTTGGAAATGGGGAATAGACAAATAGTTATCAAATGGGGTTGAAACTGTAATAAATGGGTCGGGAAGAAACCAATAGTGTGGGATTGTTACTACATGTATTAAACATCACTCTGGAAAAGACCGATTATAATGTTTTATGGACTGTCAGATGTCGTGCATTAATGCTTACGAGAATTCGCCATCTACTTAATATATTGGTCTATGCTATGATTAACTTTTACAAAATAAAAAACCCAAGTCCCCCCTCCCCCAACGCCGTCCCAAGCTCCGCATAAACTTAAACCTAAACGTTGACGTGAGCATGGATTCGGTAGATTATCGGTGATAAGATGTTGACCACGAATACAATAATCCGTCGGTGATGAAAAACTTCTGAAACTTACTGCCAGTCGTGGCTCTGAACATTTTAAGACTGGCTGTAGTCCCCTACATCTGATGGCTATTCTTGCCACTTATACCAGTCCTAAATCACACTAGGAATGGATATGAATTTGAGTAAATAGATTTGTGGTAGGTCTAGCATTATTTTAGTTTGACATTATAATTGGATTTTGTCTATTGATATATATTTATTTCAGCAAGCAGATGGTTCTAAAATTAACCTACTCTACTCGACCCCGTCCTGTTATCTTTATCACGTCAATAAAGAAAAACAAACCTTTCCTACCAAATCCGAAGATTTTTTCCCGTATGCAATTCCTCCCAAGGCATATTGGACAGGTTATTTTACTAGTCGTGCAGGACTCAAACTTCACGTAAAAAAGGCTGGGGCTATGTTACAAGTAAGTGAAAACTTAGATGACTTTATTTTGAACAAGACAAATGAAAATCGATTTTGACACTCGGTTTTATCACTGTAATTTGTACTCATTAACACCTAACTGATTCCTTCGTCCTGTAATACAATTAACTACTGGATAGTCATTTTACATATAAAATGAGGGAGGTAAATTAGCTTAAAAGAGTGATTTACCTTGTACTACACACACTCACAAGTAGATTGTATATTAAACATGTAATACACACAAGTAGATTGTATATTACACTTGCAATACACACAAGTAGATTGTATATTACACTTGCAATACACACAAGTAGATTGTATATTACACTTGCAATACACATACACAAGTATATTGGCCGAATAGTGTTTAGATGCACGGTCAGACGGATTCGGCATCTTAACACTATTCCGCCAAAAATATACATCTAACCTACAGAGTAGGATAGTGGAGTACTGAGAGGTCACGATAAGGCGGCCCGGTCCTGGCACCTAAACACAAATCCCACAAAGATGACTGCTACCAAACTAGCAGGATAGTGGTGTAAGGGGGGGGGGGGGTTGTGGCCAGGCGGACACGGCACCTAAACACTATACCGCAAAAAAAAAAAACAGATAACAAACCCATAGAGTTGGATAGTGGAGTAAGGAGAGGACACGTTAAGACGGGCCTGACACCTAAACACTAATCCCACAACGAAGATATCTACCAATCTAGAAGCAGAAAAAAGTCTACCAAGCGATATGTTGTTTATTAAATAAAGGGAAGAACTTCCCACAAAACCCAATCCATGGCCTAAGCCCTAAAATGGAAAGATTGCAAAATCATATTCTAAAAACAGGAAGCAGCTTCGGCTCTCCTATTTCTTGTCTGGGATATCACTTATGTGACAGCAGACGTTAAACACCATGATACTACTACTACTACTACATAGATCTATATTACACTGATATTAATACATATAGATCAGAGATCGGGGACACAAACTGTCTAAAAACAAAATATGGTGCTTGTTTCACTTATCATATAATTTGACAAATTGACCAAATGTCGACAAGAAGGGAATATAGCTTATACTTTATAAACTATTTATTAAAGATACATTTTCAAACGATTTAGATAAAGAGCTGACTGGTATGGACATACTAGTTCAAAAAAAGATATCATTCAAATTACATGTACTTTATTCTGATGTAGCAAATAGTGTTTATTACCGCAGCAACTTTCTTGTTAATCGAGACTACGCTTTGCTTCTTATTAAATGGCGATCGCACTTCAATCCAGTTCAATCTCTGCCATCCGACAATCTAGAGAGTTAATTATAGACTTGTCATGTGAATTAATGTCTACATAATATTTTACATAACATTTGAAGTCAAAATAAAAACCTGCAGTGTTCAGATTTAGCTCTTAAATAATCCATATTTAAACCAGCAGACAGTAATAAATGTGTGATCAATGGATAGGTCATATAAACAAAGCAGTTCAGCTGAAGGTACGCCGTGTGTAAGAGTTCATAGTTCATCTGAAGGTATGCCGCGTGTAAAAGTTCATGACTGAACAAACACACCTTTTTTGTTCTTTCATTAATTATACTGGGACGGTTTATCTATTATGCGTTTAAGTCGGATCAAACCACTCTACCACCCCTTGATATACGTGTCCAACCTCGTGGGTTTTCTTAAGATCATCCGGTTTCCTCCCACTGCTAGGGTTAGCAAGCGAATTATTGAAATAAAATTTAAAACATATTTAGTCCCAAAATAACCTAGTTTGTGTCGAGTGGACGTTAAACCCAATTTCTCTCTCTCCCTCTCTCTCAACCACACCTTGAACTTTTTCCTTTTGTAAGTCAGTTAATTATAAAGATGCTCATGGTGCATCGCCACATAAAATGTATAATATTTTTTAACTATAATTGCAGACGTGTAAAGAGCTCAATGTTTTCAACAGACTGCCAGATGCATTTGATAAAATTGATGTTTTAAGTAAGTAAGATTAAATAACTCGGCCCACAGGGTGTGAAATTGCTACTTTTAACTTCACATTAATCAAAGTCATGTCATTTACAACAGCATCCTCAGTGAGGATGTCAAATCTTGATAAATTTGTAGGTCGTCATATCTGTGTAAAATACGGAACGGAATTGAACAATTTTTTGATATATTTATATTGTAGTTTTGCAGGGGTCGATTCAGAGGCGGGTCCTAACTCCACTCTGCTCACCTACATAAAAAAGATGTACAACAACACTTTGGGGGAAAATGTAACGGTCGTGTGCTTTATCTTTTTTATCATCAGAATTGTTGGGATGAGATTGGCATTCAAAGCGCGAAATAATGATATTACAATATTTTGGGATATTACAATTATTAATGTTTTGCATCAATGAAATGGAATCACAATGTGATCCTATGAATTCAGTACCAGTGTTGGGTTTCTCTTTAAAAAGCTCAATGTTCCGACGTAATTTAGAGACGATGATGCCATCATCCATCGTCAACTGTCCAATTTTCTTAGCAGACCCCCATCCTGTAAAAATTCTGGATCCGCCCCTGTTTTCAAAAAAAATCTGCTTTGAAAAGCTTTAGAATTGATCAACTTATTGCAATTGAATTTGCCATATAAGTTGCACATTGAAATAAAAGAACAGAAAAATACAGTGTAAGGTTATCGTCTATAAGGAGATGACCCTATCGACATTGTTTATGATTCACTTTATACAGGAATAGGGGTTTAATCATCTTCCTGAAGCAACGGCCGTATGTAGTTAAGGCGAGATCAAGCCTTCTATTGAAGATGGGGTTTAATATAGGTTATGCCTGCTCTTCTATCCCTATTCAGATACAAATCTGAATAACAATGTCAATATGACCTCCGTGTACGAAAACTTATTGTAAGTCTTGTGACCACACACCCGGTGTTAAAGACAAACACATTACACACGACATTATATGACTTTTACAATAAGCTTTTCACAAAATATTTTGACATTAAGCCGTCACCAATGTTTTCTCATATTCCCCATTCAAAATTTGATTTTTTTTAGAGTTATGATTTATTTTCTTGTAAAAAACTAGTGTATTGTTCATACTAATATTGTAAGGACAACTATTGGACAACCGCTAATTTAGAACAAAAGATACATTTCATCTTCCAACATCGTGGGTTTTCTCCGGGTCCCCCGGTTTCCAACCACTACTAAAGACCCCTACGCGCAAGCGAATTATTGAAATAAAATTATAACTTTAACACTAAAGTGTTCTTAGCCAACCGATTATATAGGGAAAATTAATGTCATTGATATTGAATCTAAAGTACATTAATTACATACAAATATGTGTTTGACCTTTAACACAACAGCAAACATAAACTAATGATGTTCATGTTGAAGTTAATGTCACTGGCTGTCTGTCTGGCTAAACAATGTCAATTATTTTTATTTATAGAGAAAGCACAGGGAATTTTACAGCATCACGATGCAATCACGTAAGTTCTGAGCTTTTCGCTCCACCCAAATTACTTATATCGCCACTGTTGTCCGTCGCTTGTACAATATGTCTACCCGGGGTAACAATTCACTCCTAAATCGTTTGATGTATTTCTAAAAATAAAGTAGGTAGGTTACAAGTGTTGTTCAAGGTGTAAATTAAGACGAACCTAATATTTAAAAACAATTCTTTCAAATTTGATAGGAATCATTCTTAGCTGATAAAGATAAAGGTTTATGATTACTAATATATTGTAGCTAGACGGGCCACGATAGGGAGACACATTTGAAGAACGCCTAAATTTTAATGACCAGAACAAAAATATGCAATTTAGGTGCTTACCTTATCAATTTAATTGAAATCCATCCACAATTAATTGAGACGCCTTCGTTTAAAGTCGGAAATATAGACCTCCACTAAAAACGGCATTGTCAATTATCGACCCCTCCCCCCCCCCACCCCCCAAAAAAATCAACTTCTCTAAAATTACTTTATATTTCTTAGATTGCGGTAATTCCAGTTTCGACAAATTAAATCTGCGCAATGCTATGAGCAAGTGTGTGTATTTTCGATCTTCTAAACTATTTAACGGACTTCTTGATTGTTCAAAAAAGTTACTTGGTCCCCATATTCCTGAAGCAAGAACTGTGAGTTTTACAACATGTAGCCGTTGCTAGGTTAGTATGAAATTCCCAAACTTTTAGATAGTTATCTCCCTTTATCACAGACACGTGATACAAACACGTAGATGAATAGAAAACCCCACGGAAAACCAAAGAAAGGAAATCTTACTAGCATAAAGAAGAATAAAAAGTAAATGAGAAAGGTTTTGACTAAGATGTGAAATGATTCATAGCGTAATCACAATGAACCTTTGAATCAACCTTGACTTTGAATCAACCTTGAACTTTGCAACTCGATTATCACAGCTAGATATTTAATTTGGTAAGCAAGCGACTTGGTATTCGCGATGATATTTTCTATCGAGGAATCTGAGAGGCCCCCGGGTACCAATCAAATTTAGTGTCGGATAAATGTGGGGTATTACGCGAAGGCCTTGATCAGATGTATGAAGTTAACGCGAGATCAAGCCTTTATCAGATGTATGAAGTTCACGCGAGATCAAGCCTTCTATTGAAGATGCTAGGTCCCTAAAGAAGGGGGGACACGCAAGATCTCGAGGGGACAATTTTAGACCGTATTAAAATCCTTTACTAAACTTGCTGATGAATGTCA
This sequence comes from Patella pellucida, assembly GCA_917208275.1. Lineage (NCBI taxonomy): Eukaryota > Metazoa > Mollusca > Gastropoda > Patellidae > Patella > Patella pellucida. The sequence goes on along the minus strand of OU795036.1, from coordinate 23,281,927 downwards.
GTTAAATTTATAACGAATAAAATTTCTTTGAATATAGCCATAAAATAGTGTTTATGAAAGTATTTGGTTATTTCTGTGACATAAATAAAGCAATAACAATGATATGGGTAAGTCGGATTCCATCATACACAACCCAGCAAAATTTATTATGAGCGTAACATTAACGTTATCAAATTTGTGAGTTATAATTTATAGTGCATAATAAGGGGCATGTTTTGATATTTTTAGTAATTATTATAACATGTGCATAATAAAAAACACTTTTTGATATTTTTAGTAATAATTATAACATGTGCATAATAAAAAACATGTTTTGATATTTTTAGTCATACTTACAACATGTGCATAATAAAGAAAATGTTTTGATATTTTTTAGTAATAATTATAAAAACGTGTTTTAATACTTGTAGTTATAATCATGACGTTTTATAGTACAGAACATGTTTTAATATTTGTAGTAATAATTATACCAATATTGTAGAGGTACGGAACATGTTTTAATATTTGTAGTAATAATTATACCAATATTGTAGAGGTACGGAACATGTTTTAACATTTGTAGTAATAATTATACCAATATTGTAGAGGTACAGAACATGTTTTAATATTTGTAGTAATAATTATAACCTTATTGTAGAGGTACAGAAAAGGAACATGTTGCTAATGATTATAATCATTTACTGAGTGAAGGTGAAGTACAGTGTCAGGTAAAGACAGTTCTTATTTTGAGTTTTCGGGTTTTGGGTGGCCGAATGGTTAGCACGTGCGCGCTGTATCATAAAGCCTGCCATTGAGTCAACTGGCGTGGTTTCAAATCCCAGTTGTACGTGACAAGGAGTAGGGTCGCCTGTCCAACCTCGAGGGCTTTCTCCGGGTCCTCCGGTTTCCTCCCACTACTACCCCCCTACCCGCAAGCGAATTATTGAAATAAAATTAAACCCTATGTTAGTCCCGAAATTAGTTTGTGTCGAGAAGACGTTAAATCCCACTTCTCTCTCTTTATTTTGAATTTTGCGCATCATTGCGCAATGTCAAACAGGGCATTATCCAAGGAAATAATTTTGTAATTTTTTTTTGTATTTGCATAGAAGGGGGATTCGTTTTCAGATAAATGTATTTCTTAAAGATACCATATAGCTTGCGTCATGTTTTCTTTCATTTTTTATAACATCTATTAAATCGGTCAGCACTGCAGTTTTAGTTTTAGAAATCCATAGTTTCATGAGTGGTGTATGGACAATTTTGCATTGCAGTCTGTGATAGATGAGGCGTATAAAAAAATGTTACCACAGACCAGTGTTAAACCACCACAACAAGAATTTTGTAATAATCTAAATATATCAGAATGTTCATCAACAGAAAAATCAAAACAGGTATATAGCTTATCATAATAATCAAGAATGGATGGGTATCGGCATCTTAATCTTAAATCTATTTGTCACAGATCCAACAGAGTTAATCGTTGTTCTACTTTTTGAGTCTAGTAGTATACTTCTTTTTTGTTTTGAATAACGTATTATCGAAGTTCCGGACCTACATTTCGTAGTCGTGAAGCTTCCCCCCCCCCCCCCCCCACAAACACCACCGAAGTCTTTGTAACCACTTTTATCTTCTCCAAAACCTCACACTCAGTGAGCAACGATCCAAGCTGTAGACCAGTGGCTCTCAACCTTTTTTCACCAACGGCACACCTTGGAACACATGGAAGAATAGCGGCACACCTGGCTAAATATATAACAAATATTTAAAGTGTGCAAATTAATAGCAAATCATACACGGCATACAACCGTAGACAAAGACTAGTCAAAGACACATAGAATGACTCAAACTAAATAAAAAAACACAGTCATGGATCGAAATGCATTTTTTCCCAGTGTGCCTTAAGGCACCTAATTTAAAATTTATGTGTGCCCTGACCAAATGAAGTGTGCCATCAGAGCATGAATACTAAATTAAATAACTAGCATTTTCTTTTTGAATTTTGCGATTTATGGACCACTTTGACACAATGTCATTTAGTCTACCGGTACCTCTCAATATACGTGTAGTTAGCATTTTTCACATTTCTGCCTACATAAAGTACATGTATATTCTAATCAGAAAATCAATGATGCCTTTTAAAAAAATCGTGGGTACGGTATACAATTTATAAAACTGGGATAATTCTAACACTAACAGTACCTCCGATCGTGTGAAAATGTGAGCGTGAAGAAATGTGATGTAAATGCTACGGCGTTTGCATTCTGACAAATTCTGTGTAAAATGAACACTTAGGGAGTTTATAACAGTTTCACAGTATTTATTTCTATTTATTTATCATTAAACAATAAAATGCTGTGCATGACATTAAAAGAACATATTTTCACAAAATACATAGACAAAAAAAATTGCGATGTGTTCTGTAAGGAATTTTGTCATTCGACAATAGGCTACCGGTACTCGTCTATTTTAAAAAGCTATTTTTTAGTAACGGAAGCTATTACCTGTAGAACTAGCGTGTGCATAGTAAGTAAGTTCTGAATGAAAGTAGTCTGATCACAAAGTATTGTTCGATCACAAAGTATTGTTCACTTTCAAAGGATTTCTCTCGGAGAAAATCGGCCTGTCGCCGATGGCTAACTTTTAGACGTGATTTTTCAGGCGTGCCCACAAAGCACAGCTGTTCAATTTCATCCGTGCCATATCAAATTTACCTGTGCACTCGGCACACAAATAAGGGGTATTTCGATCCCTGAGTCAGTATTGAAATAACTATATTAGACATCAGTGACGTTCTTGGGATCACGTGGGTTTTCGCATTTTGTTAGTGTGCCGTTCAAAATTTCGCGGCACACTAAGGGAGATCTCGCGGCACATAGGTGTGCCGTGGCACATTAAATGAGGTTCACAGCTGTAGACCTTCAATTGTTAAGTAATGTGGAGAGAAGTCGCGTCTGGGGACTCAATAGGATTAGGGGCCCCGAAAGCTTAAAGTATAGCCAAGTCTCTAACACAATAACATCCAAAATCACATCAACTTTGAAAACACAAATTAATTGCCAATTTAAATCAACACTGATGCTGTGATCTTACTGGAAAATGATGGGCTTCTGATATCCAATACTTTAGACAAAATAAACAGTTTACCATTGGTACACGAATCGTGTACCGCAATTCGCTTCAGTCACAATTGTAACGCGGGACTGGAAGAATTAGGCTAGATATATTCCTCCAATTTAAACTGCGTTGTCATATTCTTATCTTATCTGGAAAGCATGCACAATAAATACTATGTAGACTGGAATAACCAGACGCTAGAAATTAGCATTCGATTGAGACTTTTGTCATAATTCGCTCAACATAACTGATTCGAAATTAGAATAAACACGGAAACGATTGAATGTAAATTAGTTTATATACATTCATTTTAGTATTATATGCGTTGTGACCCATTTGTATCAATTTCTAGGTCTCAAATATTATCGATTCAGCTTCTTTAAGCCTCGTTAGTTTCATCCTTCCGGACCTTCCCTGATAACAGCTGTGATATGTAATATGCTTTTTCAGTTTGTTGTGAACCTTTTCAACCCTTTATCTCGCCATGTGACTTATTGGGTACGTTTACCTGTCTCTTCCACATCATATACAGTAACAGATCCTACCTCTCAACAACTTAAACTAGATGTAAGTTTCAAATTACTTATTATAACATTCACACACATTTCATTTCGTAATTTTAATTGAGCTAATACGGATCTTATTTCGTTTCGTTTTTTTATAGTTCAGAATTTCGTTTTGTTTGTCTTCACTGCATTGGTATCTGGAAGAGTTGTAAAATATCCCGCGTTCTGATTGATGTGAGGTATAAGCCAATTAGAAATAGAGAAAAAAAATCAAAGCAAAACACCGCAGCTGTTTGGTTAATCCAGGGATTGACGACAAAGGGTCAAAAGCCCCACATGTGCCAAATCCCACTACAACCAATCAGATCTTCATGAAGTATAAAAGTGTAAAAACGAAAGGGAACATAGATCTGTATTTTAATCCGATTGTAATTGTATAAGAAGAGTGTTGTCAGTTAGGATAGTCAGTCGTCATGATGTAGTCAACAACAATCGATGTGATCTTAAAAATGCTGAAAAATTGGAAAAAGATTATACCTGAATGTGAAAAGAACAGTTTCTCTATGAACCTAAAAATCGATTCTAAGGCGCATGGTTTCTGTTTGATCCAAGGCTTTCGAAGCGAGGGACGGCGTTCATTTAAAGCAGTTCCAAAGTGTTCTGTATGTCGTCTGTTGTTGGAATAATTTGTGTTCTTATATTATCAGATACTTCCTGTTGATGATAAAACCAAAACCCTTCCTGATAGAAAATCTCAAGCAGAAAATGAACTGGTGTTCCCGGCTAAATTATCTCCCTTAGGTTACGGTAGTTTCTATGTCAAAGACACAAGTACAACGGGTAAGAATTTGTGAATTTTATTAACGATACGAAATGCCTTTATGTATTGGCTGATTGCAGCGTGCCAACATTAGAAACGGGGTGGGGTTTAATGTTATACTTTCCTGTCCTAATCAGGCTTATGAAAATGCAGAGGTCTATGGGGCTCTCTCCAAGCCACATTGGCTCACACCAGGGATCGAAACCACAATCTAGATGCACTCCAGACCACTAGGCCACCCCAACCCCTCTTTATTTACACAATTTAGTTCACAATTTCTATTTACAGAAGGAGAGAGGGCAAAACCCCTTAAGACCATGGATGGAGAAGAATTTACTATTCAAAATGAGGTAAGGGGGCTGATGTAAAATAGATTTATATTTAATGACTGGCAGCTTTGGTCTATCCTGATGAAAGGTCACTTAAATAACATATTGTTACTTGTAATACAATGTCATTTGTTTCGTTTTGACATTTCCCCGCTTCAAACCACTGTAGTTATTCAGAAGAGGTGGGTGAAAGGGCGTGGCTTTGAAACTATAACTAATAGTCTTCTATAGGCCACCCGAATAAAGTGTCGTGATGACAATTGTTATGGGAGGCTAGCCCCATACGTTTACTGATTTTGCATGAGACAAAAAAGATGAAGTGAAATTGGTATTATATATCGACTAATGCCCATATCGCATGTTTCTTTTTATACAGCATATAAAGGTTGGCTTTGGTAAAGATGGTATACTCAAATCAGTACAGAATATAAAAAATGGTATGGAAGTCAAAATGGAACAAGATTTTTATTACTATATTGGTGATACCATGATGAGACCATCGGGTGCATACGTCTTCATTCCAAAATTTAAAGATCCCACTAAAGTGAGAGGACAGAGTCCTGTTAAAGTTAAATTATTCAAGGTATATTTATATGATATTTGCAGATTCCTGGCACGCATACAGGCCTATGCTACCTAATGATTATAATTTGTTTTCGATAGGCCTATTTCGTATTACGTTGAGAGATGTCTCCCCAGCAAAACGCTCAATGTACACCAAACCAAGTTCGGGTCGTCGGTTTATTTTCAAAGATTGCGTCGAGGATGGATACAGACCTTATACATTAGGTGATGTCCATTTAAACCACCTTCCATTAGGGGGGTTGAATGGGCCGAATGGTTAACCCGTGCTCGCTGTATCATAAAGTCTGTCATCGTTTCAACTAGCGTGGTTTCGAATCCCCGGTTGTAGTGACAAGGAGTAGGGTCGCCTACTTAACCGCGTGGGTTTCCTTCGGGTCCTCCGATTTCCCCCCACTGCTTAAGACCCCGACGTGCAAGCGATTTATTGAAATAAGTTAAACCATATGTTTGTGTCGACTAGACATTAAACCCCAATCTCTCTCTCTCTCTCTCTCTCTCTCTCTTCCATTAATTATTAAAAAAATAAACGTGAAATAGGGTTTAACCTCCTACTTTTCTACACCAACCGGAATAATGAGAGTCTGCTATGAGAGGAATTTTGCACTCTTCCTACTCTTTCTCAAGTCTTCTTTATTGCACGCCAACGTGTACGTACACAGGACCTCAATTTTCGTCCCATCCGAACTTCTAGACACAGTTTGTTTACACCATGACAAGGGGGGACCAAGGTGAAAAATCACATAATCTCACAAAGCTATCATGACTCCGACTCGTAAATCATCTCTAATATAAAAGAGTACATTATAAAAAAGATTTATCAACTTCGGTGGTTTGCCGGGGATGCATATCATAAATGATATACAATCTGCCGAGCTGTATAATTCACCGCAGACGAATGACTATATTGCTCGGTATATGCAGGTCTTTGGTAATTACATTGGCTGTTGATTCAATGACATCGAATACGGCTAACAATCAATTTATAAATTTATCTTTTTCAACATTGACAACGCTAATTGTGCATTGAGATTAGTTTTGAGACAAATTATTCAGCAAGATCCATTTAAACCGGTAGACCAAGTAGAGAGATTTCCACAATTGTCCCACGGGGCTAATATGCACGCAATCACAGATGTGATTTTAATGCATCCAATAAACAATCAGAATTGAAACAGTGACACATTTCCATGGAAATTGTCTTTTTTTGGACAGGAACTGGTAACTACTACTCATCTTGTTGTTATTCTTCTTCTTCTTCTTCTTTGGCTGGCGCCCTTCGAGAAAGCCTAAGGCTTCGTCAATCCAAGTCAGATCGACATGAAAATTTGGCATACGTCTTTGAAAATTCTGCATTCATATGGTGAATCATACGTTTGAATTGTCCATGTTACAATACAATCGTACTTGGTTTTTTACGTAAAAAATTTTGAGTTCTAAAAGCATGGATCTATGACTTTTTGTAGGGGGCTTGGGTCAACTGAGAAATAGCGGTGCGATTCGAATTATACATAATCACCGGATAAAAGAGCATTCGGTTTTCTAGGCAGGCAGCTTTAAGAAGAATTTTTTTTTTTAAAATGGGGATAGGGGGGGGGGGGGGCGTCTGGCTCCGCTCTCTGCTCTCTCGATCGATCCACCTTCCTCTGGCCCTTCACTGAATCGGATTTGCATTCCGGCGCTGGATTTTACATATCCGCTCTCCACGTCTTCTGGCCACGTATATCTAGTTGTTCGATAACACGAAAAACGATGCTCCGTATGTAAATTGGTATAAAGATAGATTTGTTATTTTCAAGGGAGAACATGTACAAGAAATACGTCAAGAATTCAGCCACTGGGTTTCACAGATAATACGACTGTATGACACGGCTAATTATGTAGAATTAGAGTGGCAAGTTGGACCTATACCTAACCAGTAAGTAAATCATTTGTATAGTTTTTATTAAGACAGTATGGAATCTCCGTTGATTATAACCCAGCTACTTATATTAGTTAAAAAAAACAAGTATTGAGTTGATCTGGTGTGTTATTAAGATTAGTGAGGGAGGGTTGGGTGGCCTAATGGTTAGAATGTGCACGCTGTATCATAAGCCTGTCATTGAGTCAACTGGCGTGGATTCGAATATCTGTTTGTACGTGACAAGGAATAGGGTTGCCTGTCCAACCTCTTGGGTTTTCTTCGGGTCCTCCGGTTTCCTCCAAATGCTAAAGACCCCTACGCGCAAGCGAATTATCGAACTAAAATCAAACCATATGTTAGTCCTGAAATAACCTGGTTTTTGTGGGCTGATTTTTGACATATGCTTATTGTGTTGATACCAAATCGGTTATGACTGAGGAGAGGTATTATTTTCAACGAAGACCAGATCTTATCCTACAAAACAAATCGACATCTAAATTCTAAATGACATTGACTAATATTTGTAGATTCTAATCTAGTTTAAACTTACCGTAAAGACAGACTTGTTATACTTATCTCTAATGGAATGATAAACTTAATTGTTGTTTTGTGATTATTATATGCAGGAAATATATTACCTCTTTTATGGTATGTTTAACAATATTTTATAGGGGTTATGAAGGTCGAGAAGTTATCTCACATTTTAAAACTGATATAAAATCGGAAGGTCATTTCTACACAGATTCAAATGGTAGAGAAATGCTGAAAAGAACGTAAGTGTTTTGGGGATTTTTTATAAGCAATATTTTATTGAGATTTGTATCTGAATAGGGATTGGGGAACAGGCACAGTCTATATTAAACCCCTCTCCCTGTCAGATATAGATACATGTATTTACAATTTTAGAAATTAATAATTAATGTGCACGTGCAAGTATGATTTTAGTGAAAATATATTTACAATGGGTGTTTATAGTTGTCCCTGGAAACGTCTGGTGATTTCGAAGAACGAATGAACAGTTTTCAAAATATTGAGTGAGTCTTCCACATGGTCAATTCCGTACAATAAAACAGTAGTGTTTCGATTAATAGTCGATAAGTTATTTATTGTTTTATTTCGGGCATCTGAATATAAGGAGCAATACAATAAAAAAAAGTTCATTGTCTTCAAATTGATGTCCACATTTACAGGATGGATTGTCAGAAATGTGACGTAAAAATTTATGTCCGTTTAGACTGCTGCAAGAGAGACGCAGTTTAGAATGAATAATTTGGTTTGTGCGGGATCCATTTTAATAAGTTATCAGTAGTCATCTAGACCGAGACTACAAAAAACATGGAATCATCTCAGCAAAATAGCCGGATAGTTAGCACAAGATGGCGTCGTTCATCTGATGTGTTACTTTGTGTAAACAAATAGGTTTTTAGCAAAGATCACTACTAAGTTTCTATTTAGAAACGGGAATGAAGTGAAATGGCATTTAACGTCCTACTGTTCTGCTCCGACGACTGAACTATTGAAGACAGGCGTGTACCATACAGTGTGTTGTAAAGTAAACTTTGCCCCGACAATGCCACTCTCGTTTCGAATTCCAACTTTCAAGGATTATCTTACGGGCATGCCAATGTATACACGGGATCTCAGATGTGCGTTCCATCCGAACGACTATACTTGCCCATGCCGAAAAATTCCGTTGGCCTTTCCCGGAAAACACGGGACCTCCAGATTAGCGAGCAAAAGTCTTACTCACAGAGTCACCCCGAATCCCACAGATACGGACAATGTCGGACATACCTGATCAAAACATTTATTCTTCATACCCACAAATACGTAATAAATAGGAATCTCCAGACAAATATAACGAATTGTCACATATCTGGTAAGTTATTCTGGCTTAACGAACCATGTTATATACTTACATTTGATATATCCCGTTATTGATATTGAAATGGGATACGGCAAAGTATCAGAGATTAAAAATAGACATTTAAAAACAAACATATCCTGAAGGTCGAATTGACACTTGTATGTAGTTATGTAAGTTATTTCTATATTTAGATAAGTAAATATTATGTTTAATTATTTGTGTTACAGGAGAGATAAAAGAGAAACATGGAAACTAGAAGTTGTAGAACCTGTTTCTGGTAATTACTACCCGATCACCAGTAGAATGTTTATACAAGATGATAGTCGTGACACTAGAATGACACTCATGACTGACAGATGTCAAGCTGGTGGCAGTATACAAGATGGCGCCATGGAATTAATGGTTAGCTTACTAATTATTTTTAATTCATCTCTTATCGCATAACTATAACGTTGAGGTTAAAACGGTAATAATCAAGTGTTCCTACCCTTTAATGCATTGTTTGAAATCGACAGAAACCATATCAGAAGTAGAAATATGTCAATTTATATCAGAGCCCTGGACTAGCACATTACCACTAACCCGGGGGATTCGATGGCCGAATGGTTAGCACGTGCGCGCTGTATCATAAAGCCTATCATTAAGTCAACTGGCGTGGTTTTGAATCCACGGCTGAACGTGACAAGGAGCGAGGTCGCCTGTCCAACCTCTTAGGTTTTCTCCGGGTTCTTCGGTTTCCTCCCACTGCTAAAGACCCCAACGCGCAAGCGAATTATTGAAATAAAATTAAACCATATGTTAGTCCCGAAATGACCTAGTTTGTGACAAGTACCCCATTCTCTTTTAAATATGGTGTGAATAAAGTGAATGTATTTCAACATATTTATTATGCAATTTATGATGTAGATACGAAGTGCTCTATCTATTTACCTATCTAAACAGGAATTGTTGTTGTTTATTAACAGGTACACAGGCGACTGTTTAGAGATGATGGTTTAGGTGTGTCTGAAGTTCTAAATGAACTAGATGTAGATAATAAGGGTATAGCTTATAAAGGTAGGGGGATACATGATTATTGTTATTATTGTTTATCATTGATTCTGGGATCACGTAATCGGTCTGTTAAATAACTCTCCGCTCCCGAGTACTAATCGTGACGTAAGCCAAGAAAGACACCGATTCTCTCTGGTAATGGATAGCCTTCAAGTCTCACAAGGACAGTATTGTCCAGTAGTTCGTGCATTACGAAATAAATGTCTACCTCTGTACCTATCTTCTTTAGCCCATAAAACACAAGACAAACCCGCGGACAAAACACATAACATACACAGATATCTCAAACAATAAGAAGTAACGAATAATATAGCATATAATATCAAGTGAATGGATCCGGAGGTCAGTTGTGTCAATCGCCCGTGCATTCTCGAACTCGTGGGGATACCAGCTTTACTCAAAATGAAAACCAAATAACAATAAGAAGAAACAGCGGAAAGAAAACAAACTAATAGTGAATGATTTTTATTTCTGTTTCAGGTAAACATTACCTGTTTGTCGACACTAAAGAAAACTCTGCCAAGATAGCTCGTGATATGGCTCTAGAGTTACATTTACCTCCAACCTTGAGCTTTATGCAAACTACCAAAAGTTATGGTGAATGGACAAATCTTTATAATACAAAGGTAGACAAATTAATTCTACATTGTATCAAACGTAAAACTATAGAATGTGTCTTTGTTATTTGAGAACCAAGTTGCCGCTAACTCTTTCAGCAAGACATCCGTCCGATTTATTCTTAAGTTGCAATCCTTACTTGAAACATCTTCTAGCTTCCGGAACCCAGCTGTAGTTATTTTTGTCTTATCTTATTGAGATGCACCTGCTGTATTCTTAGGTTTTTTCTTTAGGTGACCCGTTGTTCTTATTAATTGCCTCCAGTTTTTATTAAAAAATTTCCATCAGAAGTTGCATTAGAAATATGTTTTCTTTAAAGGAGCCGTGTCACATGTATTTTAGTTGCTCAAATGCGCGTAATTTCTGTATCATGATTCATAGAAACCTGTATCCCACTTTTGTAAAGCTAACTGAATCTCCTTGGTACTAAAACCATCTGTATCTTTGTGGTACTGTGTAACTATTTTAATCTCTGTGGCATTGTACAGCTATTTGAATCTATGTGACATTGTACAGCAATTCTGTAAAACTATGTCGTACTGACTGTACAACTATCTGAATCTCCGTGGAATTGTACAGCGATTCTTTAAAACTATCTGAATCTATGCCGTTCTGACTTTACAACTATCTGAATTTCAGTGATCCTGTAAAACTATCTGAATCTATGTCGTACTGACTGTGCCACTATCTGAATCTGTGGCATTGTACAGCGATTCTGTAAAACTATCTGAATCAATGACGTACTGACTGTACAACTATTTGAATCTCTGGTACTGTACCGCTATCTGAGTCTATGTGATACAGTACAACTATTTGAGTCTCTGTGGTACTGTACAGCTATCTGAGTATCTGTGGTACTGTACAGCTATCTGAGTCTATTAGGTCCTTTAAAACTATCTGAATCTATGTGAGAGTCGGGTTTAAACAAACCAAACACCACTTTCGAACGGCAGAACTTTTTGTCCACATTTAGTTCGAGAATTTAGGGCACCATACGAACTTTACGAAAAGTCAATAATTTGTGTAGTTTAAAACAATAATCAACGTAATTCTACTGTTTTTATTTACAGTGGTCTGGTTTACGTGATGTCATTCCACCTAATTTACATGTATTGACATTAGATCAAACAAGAAAAGGTGAACGGGAAATATATCTGTTAAGAGTAGAACATTTATATGAAGTAAATGAACATAAAGTATTGTCACAATCAGCGTCATTACAATTAGAGGTATGTATGAATACGTCTTTATTATTTCAAATACACCGTGTACAATGTCATGAGTTTTTGTGACCTCTCCGCACAAGTGCTGAAACAGGAAGACTTCCGTCTTCGAGCGTGAGAAAATCTTTGTTTGCCCTCTGTACGAGTGAACAATCTGGTTAAAACACATATTTTTATCCTGTTTCGTTTTGTTTTTATAGTTCTAAATTGCTTTTTACATGTACTTGGCTTTACTACACTAGGATCTGGAAGAGTTGTTATCATTGACATGCTCTGGCTTTTTGATGCAAGGAACTATGGGTAAACCACTAGAAAAAAAACGCTGATTGGTTAATCGAATGACTGACGTTATGGGGTCATATCATGTCGTTTACTTGATCCCTGACGTGAACTCCTACTATAACTTGTTAGATCGTCATGTAGTGTAGGTAGGCCAATGAAAGTATATAAAAAAAATATATAGATCTGTATTTTAATCAGATTGTACACATCCCAAACTCATGCTGCCTGTCTACATCTAGCTCTGCCCCAGAACAGGCCCGAACCTAATTAACCGATACCGGTATTTTAATTCGTACATCGACGATTTTAATCGAAAACACTGAGTATGCTTTTAGAATTTTTGAGATAAATTTATTTCTCTTCTGTTGTCATTTGGAATGAAAATAGAATATGTTTATTTAGCCGTTGTGTGTATGAAAGATGTCAAACTAATCAAAGCCGAATCATTTGGAATGCAAATAGAATATGTTTATTTAGCCGTTGTGTGTATGAAAGATGTCAAACTAATCAAAGCCGAATCACAAAATAGTCCTCTAATTATTAAATATGGCGGCGCCCATGAAAGATAATTTCAAAGAGGCGGTTTTGTTTGCGAAGACAAATTTAGGAGTATCTAACCTTGTTTTGAAAGATAAACAGATTGAAACTCTAAAGACAGTTTACAATAAAAAAAATTACAATGGTAAAGAATATTATATATCGTATTGAGCCGAATGGCTGAACTTGAAATTTGACTTTGCCTGGCAACCTATTTTTTATGTGGTTTCCCAACCGAAATCCCCTCATATTCACACTTTAGATACATTTACGTGATGCAACATTGATAAAATTTGAAACTGAACAAGCACACGGTATCAGATGTACATTATAAAAATAATAAACCTGTTATGTGACGTCCTCGTAGAGGAGCGATTGTTGTTAATGATGGCTTAATATTATATTTCTATTTCAGAGTCTTTTTGAATCTTTTGACATAATAGCTATAAGTGAGCTTAGTCTGGGTGCTAATTTCAAGACAAACGAAGTAAAACGTATGCAATGGAAAACCGACGATGGCTTATTAACACCAGAACAAATAGGTACATTTTTTTACAAATAAATTTGGACTTTGTTTTAGATAATTCTTTCGAATTGAATACATTAACCTTATGGTCATGAAATAAGAGTCACGACTGGATCCCGATTTCCAGTCTAAATATCGGACACGGTCAACAGGAATAGTAGGTATCTGACCATCCTGGTGTCATGGTTTGCTTGTGTACCCTTTTTTTATTTCAGTGACACTAAAAGGCCACCGTGAATTTTTTTTTAAGTACGTAGTGCGGCCCTCCTGCACAGTGGCTGCACTATATATAAAAGACAATGAAAACTTGTGAAACCTTTGTTAGAATTCATCCTATGAGGTTCCAAATGACTCAAATGAACATCATTTACACCGGAATCTGTTAAATGTATTTCGTACAATACAACATCCCTAGTTTCACTGTATGGTAATTAATTGAGGACTCGTGATTCAAGATCCGAATTATTCGACGTACGACGTACGTTTATGTTTTAAGCCTACTCAAAATTTAAATATTTTGAATTTCTTTTTTCAGGTTCAGAACAAAATACTTTACATCTGGATGCACCCTTTAATATAATTCTTCAACCAATGGAGATTCGTACATTCCATATTCAGATCTATGCCAGATCTTAATTCAGGCCTTGGTTTTATTATTTATATTCCATCTTTAGCATTCCACGTGACTGTTTAAGTCTTTGCTCATTTTATATCTGAATTATTTTTAATATCTCGATTAACACTTGGAACATATAGACATGCGTCAGCCACAAAATATAAGCCACACTTTGTCAAATCTCATCGGTTTCACGTGTGTTCATGGTCGTATTTAGTTGTGTTTATCACAAGTGGGTCTTATGGCCCTGGGGTAAAAGGGGGTTGGGGTTGTAAAATAGGATATAGTGATCAGTTTTTTCGTGGATAATAAACCTTCTACACTTTTATATAAGATAATAGATCTGTGTTATATATATTTTACACAATACTCATAGAAACAATGGTGTGGTTGATTTGAGTACTATAGACACGTTTGTAAATAAAACCATATTATATATTTATTATACACTATATTAATAGAATAGTGAAAGAATGAAATGGGGTTTAACGTCCTACATTTCTGCACCGATCCGGCTTTTGAAGACAGGCAATATTAAGGGTTAAATCATTTTCATTTAGGTATAATAAAATCTGAATAAGAAGGAATGTCATTCATAATATAATCAAGAAATAAAATTCTGTCAAATCTACAATTCTATTTTTGACCCAGATCTATTTTAAGGGGTTCTAATTTGTTTTTCCATTTTATAATTTTATTATCTACAATTATGAAAGGGGCATAATAATGATTATGAATTATGAGATTTATTTGAGTACACTCTATTTAGTATTTACTGAGGCAGTTGTGGTTTGAATCTTTTTGACTGAACTCGTGCATTTTACATTTTGGCGTTTAATATACATGGAGGCTTGTTTTTCTTTTGCAAAAACCTCATTTCCCAACTATTTACAATTTCCAGGTTTACTGGCTTATATTTTCTCCCCTGCAATTTTTACCGTTGATTATAGACGCGATACATCATTTTAGAAATCGAATCTCTTATAGCAATATCAGTCCAAAAATTGCTTTCAGCATTTAAAACGATACGTGTTATTGAAATTGTCAATCTATGCCGCTTCGCTTTGTTAATTAGCCCACGATCATTTGTTATCTGTGAAAATTTACTGGTATATTATTCCTATTTAAAATCCCATTGAATCTACGTGTTTCCACCGACTGCTAAAGACCGCTACGCGCAATCGAATTATTGAAATAAAATTGAATCATATGTTAGTACCGAAATGACCTAGTTTGTTTCGAGTGGACGTTAAACCCAATGTCTATATCACCCTCTCTTGAATCTAAGCCGGGGCATTATTATTTGGTTTTGTTTTCTTAATTTGGTATTTAATACTACATTTTAGTGAGGATTAAGTCGTGAGAAATTTGGTATTTTAGCAAATATTGCAAATGGTTACTCAAACTGATACTAATATTATTGATTAAAATGTTTCCATCAAAGGGAAAACCTTAAACTAACCAGTGAACTGCAATGGATTTATGGAACTTTGTAAATGATAATGACTGTGCCTTATATGGATATTGAATATTTAAATTCTAACCTACAGAGGTCTGCTCACACAAATGATTATTTGTCGTGGATTTTGATAATCATTGGTCCCCCGTCAATTATACAACAAACATATTGTTCCAACACCGATAGACAAACCATGGTTGATAAATAGAATACTGCCAATTACACGCTTTTACAGCGGAGATTGTTGCAATCTGATTGAAATGCAAATCTAAAATTCGTTTCGTTTTGTATACTTTCGAGGGCCTCTACCAAATGAAGATCCAACCAGTTGTAGTGGAGGTCGTATTAGGGGTCATACGAGCAGCTTTTGATCCTATGACGTCAGACGTTTGATAAACCAATCAACGTTGAAGTTTTTAGTAGGATAACCAGAGTTCCGCGCATCGCACGCCAAGGACTCGCTGCTACAGACCGTTTTATTAGACAATCCCTCATTTCAACAACTCTTCCAGATCCTAGCGCAGTAAAGACAAGTAAAACGAAAGTTTTAACCATAAAAAAACGAAACGAAATAGGATCTGTGTTTTAATCAGATTGAGATAGTTTGTTTAAGACTGTAACGGCAACCGGTGGAAAGAAATCGTATGTCGGCGACAAATGATGTTTCGTGTGTGCAGGGCTTTAGGCAATAGTATATTTTTTTGACCTTTTTTTGCATTTTTCATAAACCTCAATTGTTCGTTTCTAGTCGCGATAGCTTATATACATTGTTATTTTCTTAAGTAGCCATATGTTTTGTGCCTTATGATGAAGGTAAACCTTTGTCACAATGGGATAGAATATGTCCATGTTTTTTTTGTCTTCAGTCATAATATTTGAATTTTGTTTATTTTTGAGGATAAATTTATACCTTTACGGTGTGTATCATACATAATAAAGTTCTAACAATGTTACTTAACAAAAAAGCTTTGTTGTGATTTTATGTAGCCGAATGATCATTACAATATACGATGTTGCATTGCTCTGTTGAGACACAATGTGGCTACTATTCCTACTGCATACGCTCAGGATTAACAGTTTGGTCCCATAAAAAGCCATTAGTTTGCCGCATCTAAGCAGTGGTGTGGTGATCATTGATAGTATATATACGGAACAATATGCCAGTCCACAAAAACCCAATTTATGTATCGTGAATGGAAGAGGGGTAACTCTCCTAGAATTTTGTACTACACTGCTTGGACCATGCTATATAGAGTTTATTTGTAGCATATCAAAGTCAGATATTAGACAATGTTTGAGCAATGTGAGTATTAAGTAATCGAAATCAGAAACTGTCAATTTTAGACTTAAGTGCAACAATCAAGATGGTTCAAAAGATCGAAACCCGACGCAATGCGTCTCACTGCAGTACCGGATTTAGGCAAAGTGGGACAAATGTCCCGGGTCCCACACAATTCTGGGTCACACTACTATTATTGTACCGTACGGAGCCAACCAGTACCTAGGCTGAGGGGGCGAGGATTGGGGCCCTTGGCACTAAGTGATATTGGGGCCCAGAGATCAGTTAGGCCCTAATACAATGTATCCTACATACTAGTACGATCCACGGTCAATACGAACAATTTGAAACTACAATAGGGCCCCCGCACAGTTGGTATGTCCCGGGTCCCCCATAAGGTTAATCCGGTCCTGGTCACGTGCGCCCTCTTCACGTGCGCCCTGGGTTAACGTTAGCTGAAAGAAGCTTCAATTGGTAAACAGCAAACAGAACTAGAAAAACACTGAGAAGATATCTTTAAAATAAATAAGTCAAACTTTTTTTAGTTTGATGTTTTTATTCACTCCATATATATAAAAAAGCGAGTATTGTCCTTGAAATAAATGCATAATCAATGTCTTGTGCAACTAGCACTGCACTGCTCACTTTCCTCTCCCGTTTTGAGGTTTTGCCGAGCTTTCCATTTTTTTTATATGTGCCCAATGGAATTTCCTTTCAAATACGTATACACCCATACAGATTGTCACAAACACAATTAAAGCAACGCAGCTTCCTATAGCATACATAACACCGAGAGCTGTAAATAATAATATAAATATATATTAGTCGGTTTAAGGGGTGACTTGGAGAAATGAAATGAAATGAATTGGGGGTTTAACGTCCTACTGTTCTGCTCCGAACTGGGCTAATGAAGATTAATCCCACTGGCAATATGTCTACTCTGTAAATCAACCTCTCCATCGTTTTAACAGATTCATTAAACTAGCCACTTTGCTGTTATAAAATATTTACCGTGAGAAAACAGAATCAAAATGAAATGAATTTGGGCTTAACGTCTTACTGTTCTGCACCGACTGGGCTAATGAAAAGCGTACACGGTTGAAATTTTGACCTGAAAACGGCACTACGTGCTACTCTAATCCGTCCTGCAATACTGACAAGGGAAAACTATGCAGGAAATTCCCGAGGAACATCAAGAGCCATCTCGGCTCCAACAAAAACCAAACCCGTATGGAACCGAACCAAATTGGTTAGCGATACGATAAGCTGTATTAGATGCAATAATGTTGTACCAGGATAATAATGTATAATTAATTTAGTAATGTGACTCACCCATGTCTAATCCTTTACAGTCATCTTCATCACAACCGGAAGTACAACCGCAGTCATTATAATCATCACATTTATAAGACATAGATATACATTCTTTATTAGAACAATCAAACTCATGACTTCTACATTCTGTAAAACACAATAAAAACATGTACAACTATGACTGTTTCTGTACTAACAAAGATGAAAACTATATCAAATGAAATGGTGTTTAACGTCCGTCCTACTCTTCTGCTCCAACAACTAACGAAGGCCGGCATATGCCATCCAGTGTGCTATGAGTTATAGCGGCACTACGGCCTATTTTGAATTCAAGTGTGTTTTTACGTACATGCCAACATGTATACCTGACATCGTTTTTTTAGTGATATCCAAATTACTATACATTGTCCCGTGTCAGACCCTTCATTCTACACCACTGGCAAGGGAGAACCACGTCGGAAAATCACGATGAACTTTTTCGACCAACACCGGTGTCAAACGCGGTGCCTCCAGGTTAGTCCAGGTCTTACTCACCGAGTCATGGCGACTCCTGAGAAAATTCAATAATCTCACATTTAGTCTGCGGGTAACGTGCATGTTTTTTTTTACAGAGAACAAATCAACATAATCTAAAATATTTACTACATTACAATTCTTTACAAAGTTCTAAGAATGTCAGCCTCTCGTTTGCTCTTACAGTAAATTTAAATTTGTTTAATATTCCGACGCTTTAAATCTTCCTAAACAATTTGCTTTCTGCTAAATATGAATTTGAATTACAGGAGACAAGGTATGTTGTTGTACTTACTTGCTACAGGTGAACTGATATTATTTATACTGGCACCTATAATATAATACAACAAATCAATACTAATTTCAAAATATTGGGATATTCTCACTGTTCACCGTGGCAAATTTGTTAAGCTCCAGGACGGATCAAAAACAAACGAGATTACACCCATGGCACGAATTATACGTTAATATGCTTACAAATTGTCCAAACTATTTTGTATCTCTGGATTATTATACCAAAATTATGTAATTTGGTTACTACATGTTCGTTTTGTTTCGTTTTATTTCTGATTTTGTACCACGCTAACAACGTAGTCTAAAAGTCTCTGGCGTGGTTCCCCCTTGTCAGTAATGCAGGACGGAGGTCCTGACAAGGACAACTGTCTACTCGTTCGAATGGCACGAAAAACCGAGGTCCCGTGTACACATTGGCGTGCACGTAAAAGACCCCCTGGCAGTTGGAATTTGATATAAGAGTAGGCCGTAGTGCCGCTACCCGGGCAAATTTTCACTCATAGCACACTGTATGGCGTAATCCCGTCTCCATTGACCCAGTTTAGGAGCAGAACAATAAGACGTTAAACCCCATTTCAAAAGTCAGAAGAAAACAAACTGAAACGTAACTACATGACTCCTGAAAAAATAAATCTTAGCGACTTGTTTTCCAGTTTTCTGGGATCGTACGGCGGGCTTACTCACCTGCAAAAACAGCAGAATATGACGCTGTCAACCCAGAATTTGCTCCATGATAATCACTTTTGAAAAACAGCCACAACCATCTAGCTGTTGATGTTTTAATAAGAGATGTTGTTGATGAACAAGTTGATAATAATAATGTTGATAAAATACTTCCATCTCGTACCTGCAACAAGGATAAATCTTTGTTTTATCCACCACAGAAAATTGAAGACAATCCAAAATTATTTATAAAGCTTTCATTTTCTATACATTAAATACTCGGCAATGACCAGTCTGGGTTCAGTTTTAATTGTTAATGTCCCTTTATTTTAGCATTAAACGTACGTGTATTCCTAACGTTATATTAATATGTCCAACTCTGGGCAGAACATTAGGATGTTAAACCCCATTTCCGGCTCTGGGAGTTTTGTGGTGTTCTTACCTCCCTTTATAGGTCATCAGTCATACAGCTGTCGCGTGGCATTAATTTTATGGGGTGTTTAACGATACCTATATACAGTTTGAAAACTGTCAGAATTAAAATGAAATTGTAACAATTTTGTCCAGTAAAAGTTTATTTTATTATCACAGTCTCTGTACGCAGAACATAACATGATATTCTAATGATCTTTCTTCACTCTCTTTTAAACATAATTTTTAGGCTACATCAATTTAAGCCCACATTGTTCAGGTGTCTTGTTCAAGGACTAAAACTGATGAATAAATGCTAATGAATAAATGAATGATATTGAATTTAACGTCCTGCTGTTCTGTTCCAACCAGGCTGATTGACAGCAATCGAATTCCAGCTATCAATAGTGTTCTTTTATGTACACCTCACGGGACTTTGGTTATCCGTTCCATCTGAACGCCGAGGGACTGTTCCTTGCCACGTGCCCCTGCCTGCAATACTGAGAGAGGGGGGAACCTTATTTAAGGACACAATAATTGGACATGCATTATAAGTGATGAGAGGCTTTTAAAGGTATTATAACAGTTTCAATATTTTTGTTTTTACCTCTATATAATCTAGACACTGTGAGTTGGCATTTTCTCCTTTAAATGTTATACTAATTCGAACTCGATGTTCTACTGGAGCCTCTATTAACCAGATACATCGAGTATTGTTAGGATAAGCACCAGGGGAAGCTAGATTATTCGTAATGGAAGTCGACGCTCCAAGAAAGGCACCACAACCTATGAAGAAAGATGAATTATTTCAAAAAATAAAACACAGAAATATAGGCTACATTTCAAAAGCAAAGGATGCAATAATGATAAGTGGTGGCTGGCTTATTAGAAAGGGTATGCATACCCTGTCCAATACACAACATCTGATATTAAAAATCATACAAAATTCAGATTTTAAAATTCAACCTATTTGAAAATATTCCTATCTGATTAAAATACAGGGGCCTGTTTCACGAAATTTTAACTAAGATAAAATCCAAATTTTAGTAATTTGATTAGATACTATTAGATAGATTTTAGTACTTAGCCAATCAAAATTGAAGTTTCTACTAAAATTTGGATTTTATCTTTAGTTAAGATTTCGAGAAACAGGGTCCAGGGGCCTGTTTCACAAAATTTTAACTTAAGATAAAATCCAAATTTTAGTACATACTTAAATCTGATTGGCTAAGCGCTAAAATCAATCTAATACTATCCAATCGAATTACTAAAATCGGATTTTATCTTAGTTAAAATTTCGTGAAACAGGCCCCAGGTCTATATTTCGTTTAGTTTTTTTTTACAATTTCGACACTACATGAATATCTGACCGGTTGTAGCGATATGTCGTATCAAAGGTCATACAAAACACACCTAAAGCTCGCCGTAACAGACCGTTTCATTGGCTAATCCCTCACATCACCCAGAACACGTCAATGATAGCAACTCTTCCAGATCCTAGTCTAGTAAAGACAAGTAAAACGAAATTTTGAATTATAAAAAACGAAACGAAATAGGATCTGTGTTTTAATCAGATTGAAACTATTCAAAATACGATGAATACTGACGACAATTATGCTACTGATAATACACGATACAAAATACTTTTATTGCTATGTGGCAATTATTTCTCCGACATCTTGAAACATGAAGTTAAAACGTCATCGACAGGGTAGGATGTGTATATTGTATATCGAAAAAAATGAACAGCGGGTTTAACGTCCTACTCTTCTGCACCAAACGCGCTAATAAAATGACGGACATTCGCCAGGCAGTACTGTGGGAAATTTGGACGAGCGGCACCGTTTCCACCTACTTTTCGTCGATTACAAATGTTAATATGTTTACGTGCACGCCATGCAACGTTCCTGAGAGCTCCTGTTTAGCGAACCTGCGTCTTACTCACTGAGTCACCGTGGTTCCCATTCCCACTCCTATATTGTAGACCCTATATACAGAGTTTATATAATAATGATAGTGAAAAATAATAATTTTACCTGTCACAACTGGTTGTATAAAACAGACGAATATAAAATATAATATACCTGAAAGTATTAAGATGACTGTGTCAAACTATAAATAAATAGTTGAAATTTAATTAGAGAATTGTCTGTGACATCACTTCGGTGGAAGCGGACGTTAAATAAAGCTACTTCACACACTTAATTAGATTTTTTTTTAAAACAATATTTTATTGGAGAACAGACTGGGCCTATGTTGACTCCTCTCCAGAATTTACAAAACTGTTTTTATTTTATGTACCTACACAACATATATACAACAAAACATACAAAATATAAAATTATCTATGATTAAAATATTAACTAAACATTTATACATTAAAGCTGCCGTTCCGTGACTTTATATTAATAGGGTACCCCCCCCCCCGCCCTAACCATAAGATGATGTATTTCAAAATCTGAATATAAATAAGGTATCTATATTTAGGGGGAAAGGGCTCTTTTATCAGGTCAGGGGGTTGTAGGCCCATCACGATAATTCTTTTCCCTACTGATTTATAGTCGGAGTAATATAATTTCCGGTGATTCAAATACGATTGGTTCAAAGGCAGCACTATGTAAGCTCCTAGTCCTAATTTTAAAGATGAGGGTACTATTCTCTTATTATTTTAGCTATTATCTTGCGTCAGATTCCGAAACCGCATGTTATAGTATGCGAAATGTTCCTAATAGCTGACATACCTATTCATTTTATATAAATTAGACCAGTCCGTCTCCCCCAAGACACCATTGGGCGAAATACCCAGGTTAGACACATCATAAGATTTGAACGTATTTACTTATAAATACCTATAGATGGTTGCCTTATCGTTGTCGTAGAAAATAGTATTATACCATATAGAGACAGTTCAAATTTACAAAGGTCTTTGAAGATTTTAGATACAATACAACCCGTAGTTATAGTTCTACTGTGACACCAGGTAGTGTCACATTTGCAGCCCATACATAGTGCGACGTTGTGTCACATACATTTTTGTTTGAAGCTGTGACACAGTATCGTGTCACCAGGCGATCCAGAGAGTGGTACATCTTTGTCTCGTTTTGGTTGCCGTCACTAAAAGGATTGTTTACCGAGTGGTATAAAAGGTGCCAATCTGTTTAACATCCCAACGCACGTTTTATCGACGCCATGATGTGGCGTCACATGTAAAGGTACATCATTTTGTACAGTGATAAAATAAGGCTTTCGCATTACCGTTATTAAAAAAAGTTTGATATATTCGTTGTGGTCAACGCGGGGATAATAATATGGACTGGGATGATCGAGACTGTTAATTTAATTAATTAAAACTAACGAGAAGGATAAGTCTAATTAAATCCACATCGTTGATAAATTGTGTCTTCATGATTCAAGTTCTTCGTCTTTATCTGAACTTTATTTGAAGCCAATTAATTATTTACTGAAAGATAACGTTGGTTGTTCGTTTGTGCGGAACATTGCTTTACCGGTGTAACGTGAATAATGTTATAATGAATAATTGAAATTGTCAAATCAATAAGAACAAATACCACTATTGATTTATGTGTAGTCATTTAAAAATGTCATCCATTAGAAACATTAAAAAATTCTCCTGGGACATTTAAAAACGAACTGAAATGAAATGTCCTACGGTTCTGCTCTGAATGGGCTAATGAAGACGGGGATCAAACCCAACAAACGACGGCGACGACAAAACGGCTATTTTTAACCCTAATAATAATATGTTATATTACTGTTCTATTCTTTGAATGGTATTTAGTAATTGGAACATAATCAAATAACACACTATTTATGGATAACAATTACTATGGTTTATTTCACTGCGACGTTTCAACAAGATTTCACAAGTCGTTATAAAGCAGTCGTTATATATGCTTGATAACGACTTTTGAAATCTTGTTGAAACGTCGCAGTGAAATAAACTATAGTAATTGTTATGCCATAAATAGTGTGTTATTTGATATTACTGCTCTGTATACTCATTTTATATTTATGGTACACATACATTTATCTATACCCTAACCCCATCGATATCTTTCTATGCGTTTTCTGTATACACCTTTTCTAACATATTTTTACATTTTTTACACTTGCATAAAGATGGAATTTGTCGATATTGTTTGTTCTTTGTAATTATTAATATAATATTTCAATCATTTATCTTTAATTTACACTCCACACCTTTAAATTAAAAGTTCAAGAAACTAAAATTAAAACAAAAACCCCGTCCTTTCACAACAACGTAGGCTACTTAAAACCAACAGGAAATTCTAAATGTAAAAATAAAATAGTAGCTACCGAAATGTGTGAACAATAAGACGCATTATGTAAAACTATTACATAGAACTAATTAATGTAGTTATCACCTTATTCACTTATTGTTTAACATAAAGTATATATAAGGACACGACTCAGATAAAGCGGTGGTCGTTCTGGTCAAACTATTTTAAAAATAGATAATGAAAAATGTATATATTTAAAATTTCATTTAAAGGGACAATAACACTCTTGCTGGCTTGACAGGTCCAGAAAAAAATAGCCTTATTTTTAACTACTAGATGTTTAAGTGTCCTACCTGTTGTGTAAATTATCCATTACAACCTATCTTACTTGTCTAGAGGGTTCGAAAATATATTTAAATCCAAGTTGCATTTGAAAAGTGTTACGTAAAGCTTTTCAAACCATGTTACGGCATATAGTTGAATTTTTTCCAATTTTTAAAATTAGGTGTGTTAATATGAAATTAAATTGTAACATTTTTTAATTGAAATATTGTAAAATAGTACAATTTGTTGACCAGAATAAAGATTGGGACATATTATTCAGTTACAACAAGAGTGGTATTGGGGCTTTAAATTACTTTATTCTGGGCGAAGATATCAGTGTTTGAAGTTTTGACAATAATGGAGCATATAGGTTGGGACAATCTAGGATAAGTCTCTATTTCCCATGTTTAAATTATTAAATGGCGATTTTGTTTTTAGAGAGTTGATTATAAGCTTGGCATGTGAATAAATGTCTTAATAATAGTTTAAAGCTAAAATAATGACCTAAATGCAAATTTAGCTTTTACCTAATGCATCTTATTACAAACTATAATCATTGAATATCAATGGTATTGATAATTAAATAATAGTACATTCAAGTTTAAAATTCACTTCAGTAGCCTTATACATGTATACATCAAATTACATTAAAGATGGGTTCCCAGCAAAGTATTTATCGGCTGGTTATTTCCAATAAAAGTATGGCAAATTTGGTATTTATAAAAAGTATAGACACCCAATCTTACTAGAAAAATACTAGATTACGCGAAAATCGCCCATGGGACAAGGACTGGGCAATATTTTCAGGAAATCACTGACTGTCAACCCGACAGGATTTGCTGGCTTATTGTCTGCTAGCTTAGGTCAGGGAGCAGTTGTTATTTCTTGCACAAATGGTTAGGCGGTTTTGGGAACATTGCGGGTTGTCAACGTACAAAATACTCTGCAATTAAAAGGTGTAAAAAGAAGTTGACAGAAATAATTAAGAATTTATTTAGGACTCAATAATATGGTAAATGTAAAGTAATTAATGATAGATACATTTTGAAATATGGACCCTCCCACAATTAAGTTAAGTTGGCAGACATTGCGTTTAACAACAGCTTACTTACAGCTATAGGTATCCCCGGCGAAAACATAGTTTTGAAAGGGAATTGAAGCAAATTTTTGATAGATTGGTTACTTTAAATATGTGTTTAGTCCAAATATATCCTCAAATCACAAAGTTTGTACCCGGGAATGCATCTTTAAGCTTGAATGAAACTATGCCCAGGTCTGGCCCCAGGATGAATTGGCTGGTGAAACGACCCGCTTCATAATAAGACTTGTCGGAACACTATTAATCATACACAAGGGCATGGCAATTCACGGTTGTGTGGAAATAACAAATTAAAAATAGTATTACTCAAAATAAATACTGGACAGTCTCGAATACATTGCAATCTTCAACAAACAATAGAGTTTTCCATTTATCCTTGGTGACAGGCATTTTGGCTCTTAGGACAGTATAGTTATATTTTATTGTAAAGAGCTTTGTCGATGTTTTATGATACTATTCATGTTATGATTTTAGAATTTATAATCAACATGGCTTATTAATTATAATCTACCCCTAACGTACCGGGAGTCGTGTAAACTAACAGATAAATAGATCTAACTTACCTTTAACAAAAACAGTTTTAAATAACTTGGATGTAATATATTCCATGACTAGAAAATATAATATATCTAATATAGTTTGTACATGGCTTATCCTTTAATCTTTTCTTCACAATACCACATAACTTAATCCCTTTCTAAGATATTCACCTCCTACAAAAATCATAACGAATTTTCCTATCGTCTGTGATCGTATGACTGACTATGCGATATAGACACTACATTTAATGAAATCGTTTGGGAATAAACATACGTGGCTGATAAAAGAATACTTAATTCATAATCTCTGTAGATCATAATACGTCTGTAGATCTCGTAGCACTGTTATATTGACTTTCGTTGTTAACATATTCTTATTAATTCCCACAGTAACACTCCAAGGACAGTAATAATGGCGTGAATACAGATATCTGAAATTCGCGTGGAATTATTCAGCCAAGTTAACGAGTAGTCGGTCGGTATTGAATAGATCGTATTCGAATAAAAGCGATTTTTGTTGTTAATTCAGTGAGTGTTAGCTCCGCCTCAATTATATGTGAGAATAACATCCATTGTTCTCTACTTTAATAAAACCCCGACCTGGCCAAATCGTCCATGCTTATAAACTGATTAACCAACGCGGAGAACATGATTGGACTAAAATCCCGGCTCCACGATAATCCCTGGATTTGGCAGATGAATCGATTAAAGTTTTTCCTCGTGTAATTTGTTTTTGCGTGTTGTTACGTTAACATGTCTATGAATAGAGGTAATGAAATAAGTTGTTTTTATGTTTAAGTAAAGAAATATTAAGCTGATATACACCTGGTAACAGCCTATTAGCGACCATATTATGTACTTAAAACCTACTAATGAATAAACAACACATTAATATTAAATTTTGTTTCTATTTAACTATATTTGTCGACTTAAAACGGTCCCGTTCTCGATTTTGGCGGGAAGTTATACAGTATATTTACAATGGTTGTTATCTAACAGTAAAGTTAATAAAAAAACCCGATCAATAAAATATCAAGAATTCCATTGTACATAATAATATAACCTAAAATAAATGTATATAATTACAGGAAATGTACTGTCTATACATGTACATAAACTAGGCTATATACAATTACAGTTTATATAGCCTCCATGATACATATAATTATCTTTCACGGGGTATAAAAGATACCCGAAAGCCAATAATGGCAACGTTGCTCCAGTCAAAGCCGAGATTAAACGGGGCGGGGCCCTGGGCCTAACTAGATTCGCGGGGGCCCTAAAACGACCAAAGAATTATTTCATATCCTTTCGAATGGCATGTATGCGTAATACACAATATAACGGTCTATAATACAAGAATAATTACATCATATTTGACCACATACGAAATCTATTTCCCAATGGCACACAATAGAGGGCAGTTTCTAGCATGGGTGCATGGGGTAGGCTACATCCCCCCACATATTATGATCACACGGTGATCCAAACTTTCTTATATCGAGGCTATGGGGCGCCACCACAGGCGCGGTTCTAAGGGGCGGGGGCTCCAGAAGCAACTGCACTTCATTAAAAAAATTTGCCGCCCTTGAACTGTGACTTGTCTTTGGGGGCACAGCTATCGAATGTTTAACATCAGAATGAGGAATAGCGTTTGGTCGAGTCTGCCAGACCCCCCCCCCCCCTCAATCACCACCGCTTCGCCGGTCACTGCTCCGTAACTCGGGCATTATATTGGCGCCCGCGGGCGCCCCATCACTATGCTGCACCCCCATCATGCGCGGAAATGACATTTATCGGATAAGGGGGGGGGGGGGGCTGTTATAACAAGTGAAATCACAGGATAGAGTGGAAGGATAGATCGATTACCGTGAAACTTTCATCTGGAATTTGAATCTCTTTTCTCATTTTGCCATAAACCGCGGGACTGTGGCTCCAGTGGATCAACTATGGCATTTGCCATTTAAAAAATGGAAATCATTATTGTTGAACTTTTATAAAGTTTCCAATATTATATTCTACAAAATTCTAGTTCTCTTCTTCTGGGCCTGTAAACCCGGAATAGAATGACGGACATTTATATTTGTCTTATGTGCCAAGGGAGACAACCCAGATACATCACCATTTCAGACCACAGCTCTTTTATCTATCTCACTGAAATGAAGAACCAAATTTATATTAATCAATGATTTTCGATAACTTCTAAATTTATTTCCCTCTGTTACAAAATCTTGTTGCCACTTTAGAGACTCCAAGTATGGTCCACAATCTTTTTGAAAACGCTTATAGATTTTCAGTGATTTTTTGAATAAAAACGGAGGTTAGTAATTGCTGCTCCATTTCTCATGATGGAAAGCGAATGTATAATAACATAACATAGAATTCATAAATTTATATTTGTTGTCAGGTTTTGGTGAATATTTATGTGTTGGGGGCAGAAAGATCAGGAGATTAGGGTGATCTATTTGGCCATTCCTAGCCAAAAATGTAAATGATAATCCCCTTTTTACACATTTATGATATGATCGTGACGTGTTGGTCTTGATTGTTTAAAAGATGTTATAGGACAAGAAATGTCATGTGAGATAATTACCAGTTTGGCACCACAATCATCCACAGAGTTATACACCTTAGTAACAATTTTCTTTTAGAATTTCATTGGATCCAATTGTTAAATGAGAGTGAAAGAGAGAAATGGGGTTTAACGTTCACTCGAAACAAACTAGGTCATTTCGGGACTAACATGTGGCTTTATTTTAATAATTCGCTTGCGTATAGGGGTCTTTAGCAGTGGCAGGAAACCGGAGGACCTGGAGAAAACCCACGAGGATGGACAGGTGACCCTACTCCTGGTCATGTACAACCGAGGATTTGAAACCACGCCAGTTGACTCAATGAGAGGCTTTATAATACAGCACGCACGTGCTAACGATTTTACCATCACCCCTCCCCCGAATTGTTAAACAGTTTTTCTGAAAATGATATTGGTTGTCTATCCTATTGAAAGGGTCAACGTTATTAATTTTCAATGATTCTGAAAATTTTATGAGTTTTTCAGCTACCAGTGACTGTATGCTTCGTGTAGCTAACTGTGTATGTGTGTGTGTCAGTAGATGAGGCCCGAATGATCTCATTTTTAAATAGTAGTATTACATTCCGAATTTATTAATAACATGCCCGTTTTTATCCTTATCCTTTGCAAAAGCCTTCTAAACCACTGTATATATCAAAAGGTTATGGAAATATGCAGGGAAATGGGAACAATTAGTCTAAATGAGACGGAACTTAAATAGGTGGAAATAACTGTTACTATAGTCCATAATTAAATCTCTTGTAATGCCCTGTGAGTAAAGATTCATTTCAATACCTATAGAATTTGCTCTGTTTTATTCGTGGACCTGTCGGTAACATTTTAGTTTACCATGAAAAACACGTCATATATTTTCGTTGAGACAATATAACAAAGAACCAACAATAGTTTATAAAATCTCTTATTTTCTTAAAGATACACTATAAAAAGAAAGATGAAATAGAAAATTTAAAAAAAAAATCTAATACTATGATCAGGTTACAACGAATATTGACAATTTAAACATAAAATAACATTTATTATTACTTAATAAACAGACTGTTATCTGTCATGTAGAAGGTTGATACATGTATGAATTAAAATATAAACAGTCTGCATTTCTCTGATTTTTTTATTATCTGTTACATCGTTTATTTAAACAATATTTTTATGAAGAAGCTGCCGTAATGGTGAATGGGGATCAGCCGCGTAACAGGTGCAGTATATTCTGTGTTGGGAACCCTCACCCTACCCAACACTCCAACCTACATCATTATCAACATCAAAACACTTTAGTTTCACAGTTTTGTATATACAGCATATGGTGAGGATTTTATTAACCCTTTGAACATGCTAATCAAGATTCTAATAAGCATTAGCCAAAACTATTTCAGTATTGGATTTAAAGAGTTAAGTACAACTAATTGAATCAGTTTTCACACTTCAAATACCAGACAAACTCCATTTGATTGATGAATACACTTAATAATTTTATTAATACTGTTAATTAAGTAGTCAAATTATAATTTTTTTTTATATCACATCGAATATAATACTATCCACATCAGTCCGATGAGATACTGTTGTACTGGCAAGAAAACCTAAATTTGTCACAGCCCAATAACATTAAACATTTACTAGATTCTTACAGTCAGCTCTCACACTCCATGATCAATGTAAAGAAATATCAAAATTCTAAACTGATGTATAAGGATAATAATTATATATATTATATATGTTTTGATTTGACTATAAAATTAAGATGTGTTTATTTACACAACAGCACCTATTATATAAAATGTCTATTTCACAATAATTATGTCAAAATAGAGGCAGATCTACTTTTGATTTACTATTCTCTCTATAAAAATGCTATATGGTGTCACAACCTATTATAATTAGATCCAAATCGGATCCGAGAATCAGGCGACTACAATTACACTCTAAATGATCATTTCACAGTTATTGAATTATAATTAAAGGAGCTAGGGAGGTCACTGTCATGAGGTATAGATTTATTTAGAGACACAGGAATTTAACTACTATTGACCTATAAGTTGGCAATTTAGTAGATTTAATATCAATACAACCATAGTACTTTAATTCTACAATCTCAGGAAATTTTCAAAACTACATAATGTAAACTTAATGTATACGTACTGAAATGTAACTGTTACTGAGAAAGTTGTCCACACTTGGTGGCTATTTCTACGTCATTTCACTGACGAGTTGGGAACCATGAAATGGTCACTTACTCATTAATATCTTACAATCAAAATCATCAAAAGATTTTCACAATATATATCTATACAGATGTGTGTCTAAACATCAGTATTTTTGGGTATATTAATACCCATACTATTAAGTATATTTGTAGCGGGACCTGGTAAACCTTGCTGAGCACTATAAGATTCTAGGGTATTCTTAACCAATGTTAAATCAATATTAACAGGTCGGAAATCATCATCTTCATCATCAATATTTTGAGTTTTTCTTGGTTTGGGCTTAGAAGAAACTCCAGATTTAGGTTTGGCTTTGGCTTTTGCATTCGGTTGCGATTTTGTTGCCACCTGGAAATAATTAATAATTTCAAATATAATTGTTTACCGGTACCAAAGCAATTTAATATATAAATAATTGTTTCTGACATTTTGATTGGTAAGGTTAAAGCACATCAAATATTTTAAAAGAAGGAAAGTAAAATGACCCTAAATTCTGAAAAGAATAAAGAAGTAAAAGCAATTATCCACAATTCCATTCAGTTTTCATATTTACCTTGGGTGGTTTAGGCGTCTTCTCAAAACTCTTTCCCATCTCGGTTTTGGCGAGTTCCCGGTCCATTTCATTCATGTAATGTTTCATCTTGGTGTCTATTTTAGTCTTTGGTTTATTTAGTTTAAATTTTGATGGATTAAATTCATCTTCACTATCATCTTCTTCCCATCCATACTCATCCATATCATCGCTATCATCATCTTTATCTTCAGGAAAATCTACAAATAAAAATTTTCACGGATCAAAATTCTGATTGTCCCTGCCATGCCCACAAATTGTTTTTTTCCCCTGAAGCTTGCATGTAAAAATCTGGTTCTTCTCAAACAAAATCTCATTGTCAAAGCTTCAAATTGCTCATTACAAATAGTACTGGTTCGTGATGATACTGACTTCTACTATTTACTTACCAAACATTTTCTGCATGGCATGAATGAAACCCATTCCATCAAACTGAACTTCTTTATCATCATCATCATCACCTTCCCTGAAATAACAAGGTTTTAACATATTCATCAGACAATAATTCAGGATTATTAATCTAATTTTTTTGTGTCGATTAAGGAGGTTTTAAAATATGGAATAGAATGGTATTTTCTGACTCATAAACGCAATACTTTGTGAGGTTTTTTCAAGACAAACATAGAAACCTGTGCAATGTGAAGTTGGAGAATTTTGCCCCAGAAACCAATATTTTTGTCAGTCTAAGATTTCCAACTGTCAAGGGTTCCTTTTTTCTCATCCAGAAGATGAGGCACATTTTCCTTGTAAGCCCCGTCGACACAACCTCTGAAAGTGGAGACCAAGCTTTTAAATCCAGAACATTCTAGTTGTGATTCAAATTCCTTGATCGCCAGACTACGATGAACCTCGATTGAGAACTAGATGGCTGGCTTTCATCAATAAGAACATTGTGAGTTGCTATTTATATAGCTTTAGAGGATACCATTTGTAATAATCGAACTTACTCTGGAAACTCAGCTCCATCCACAGATGAAATATTGTTAACAAAAGACTTCATATTTTCTGTTATTTGACTTAGATCAAATGTATCTTGTTGTGAAGTATTTGTGGTATTTTTACCAACTGTATCATGTAATAGTTGATCTAACTCATCCGGACTAATCTCTAACCAACTATCATCTATAATAATATAATTCGATTTCATTATTACATAATAAAAAGTAGTACTAGATGTTCTAAACCAGCAGCTGCCAGGCAGGATACGCCCACATTTTGCACATTTTGCAAAAACTATTTGTTGTACAATCAGGGGCTATAATCCAGAAAGTTATGTTCTGAAATATGCAAATATCAAAAGATATGTTTTAAGTTTCATCAAAATCTGATCAAAATTGTGAAACACTTTGTATTACATACTTTTACATAATTTGCAGATAAAGAGCTGCCATTTTGTCGAACAGTTTCATTTAAATTTTCCCAAAATTCAAACTCAACCATCGAAAAGAACCAAGATCTTTGGGTTATAAACATGCATTTTAAGTTTCATCAAATCTGATAAAAAAATTGTGACCTATAGAGTGTCCACAAGCTAAAAACTAAATTTTTCGTACAATCAGGGGCCTTAATCCATGAAGTAATGGTCTGATAGATGCCAATATTGACATGAATCAAGATCTTTGGGAGCTAGACCTATATTTCAAGTTTCGTCAAAATCAGATAAAAATTGTAACCTGTAGAGAGTATCCACAAACAAATTGTGGACAGATGGACAGGGGCGACGACAATATACACCCACATGAAAATGTGGGCGTATAAAAAGGAAAGTTCATCTCAGTCTGTAACTAAAGGCTGTGAAAATATTACTTACCATCTGCTAGAGGAAGAGAAGGTTCTTTTTTCTTAAAATCTTCCATTGAATATGGACTAGATTCTAATAACTGTAATATTATATCACCTGCTTCTTTCTTTGTACTGCCATTAATATAGATAATACATTATTAATATTCAAAATTCAAATAGTTTCAAATTCAATAGGTTAGTATCATGAACAATTCTGAACTTAATATGTATCTTCATTGTTCTTAAAAGAACAATAAATGTGTTTTATTTTAGAAATTTCGCCCAAAACCTGTGACAAATTATAGCATAATCAAAACAATTCTGGATAAAGACATCATATTTTAAAAGAAAGAATTTCAGGAAAGACGAGATTTGTTTAATATAACAAAATACTCTGTATTAAAAATAATCCATAAAATTCTCACCTTTTCTTATTAGCGAAATGTTCAGTATAAAATGATTTGGCTTCTTCTAATAAAACTTTGTAATACCTTGATCCTTCTAATACATTCTATAAAATAATAGTCAACAGTGAACAACACTGACAGCAAAAAAAAAAGTTTTTGTGCTGGTTTTCAAGAGTTTGCTATTGTGAAATTGAGCAACATATCATTTTACAGGCATTTACTCAGCACAATAACATTTTTTTAAAGGTTGTCTAATACACTGAGGTGCTAAGAGGTGAACAATATTTTACATGCATTAGTCATTCTTATTAAAAAAATGTTGTTTAGTCTACATCAGGTTTTCAAATATGGTAAAACTTTATAATACCTGAAAGAAGCCCTTCTCTGTCAATGATTTTAAATATCGCTGCCATCGGCTGTCCGATTCGTTGAACGATGTGTGACCATTAATATTGTAATTTTTACTTCCACTTCTTGAACACAAGATTTCGAATCCATGAGCCTGTAATAATGACAGCAATATTGAGTTTATATCTATAAATATATTTTAGTAATAATAGAGAGAGAGAGTGAAATGGGGTTTAACATCCACTCGACACAAACTAGGTCATTTCAGGACTAACATATGGTTGAAATTTATTTCAATAATTCGCTTGGGGTCTTTAGCAGTGGGAGGAAACCGGAGGACCTGGAGAAAACCTAAGAGGTTGGACAGGCGACCCACCTCCTTGCCACGTACAACCGGAGATTCGAAACCATGCCAGTTGACTCAATGACAGACCTTATGATACAGCGCTAGCACGCTAACCATTCAGCAATCCAATCCCCTTCAGTAATAATAATATAGTTTATTCATAATAGCATACTTACATAGTGACAGAATATTATATTTGTGACCCACCAGATTTTTAATTTTGAGTAGCGAAATTTGAAATTAATTTTATGGTAGGATTTATATTCACCTTCAATTTTTATATTATTATTGTTTTTTTATTTGAAAGATTGAATAAATATAGTCATCATGGCAACTGAATTGAACAATATTTTTTATTTTAATCTTTTAGTCATTTGGATGGTACGAAAAATCGAAGTCCTGTGTACACATTGGCATGCATGTAAAAGAACCCTTGGCAGTTGGAATTGGACAAAAGAGTAGGCCATAGCGTCGCTGCCCAGATAAAAATTCCCTCACAGGACACTGTGCGGTGCATGCCCATCTTCAACGGAGCAGAACAGTAGGATGTTAAACTCCATTTCACTTCCGTCTTCATTAGCCCAGGACGCTAAACTCCATTTCATCTATATATTATCAAATGAACGAGATAAAATCTGAGTGAAATACTTACGAGTTTTAAACCTAGATCATCCTGTTTAAATTGAGGGTTAGTTTTACTTGGTAATGTCCAACCACTGCGTCTATCTGGTTGAAAATCTTGTTGTAGTAATTGAGCATACATATATCTGGTGAATTTCACCTAAATATAAAAGATACACATATATACTAAACCATTAATTAAACAAATATTGGATTCATTTGGATCATTCTTTGCCAAATGTGAACTATTTTTATTGTTGAAATTCATTCTTGATCCTTCATTAATTTGTCACCATTGACATTCAGTACATTATGTAATATTTCCATAAAAGTCAACAAATTCTTGAATATTAGACGACTTACCCTGTATATGACCATATCTTCTTGTTGAAACATTTTCATTGTACGACATGCCTAAGAAAAAAACATCATTTTAAAGATTAAAGTAGTTACAAAAGTTATTACCTGTACTATGTGACTTAATGTGAGTATGTTCACAGCATGTAGAGAAAACACAAATAATCCATCTATGTACTATGTAGTGTTTCTATTCTATACCCACCCGAAGTTACCTAATACATGTATAGTGTTTTTAAGTAATATAGCACAAAAAAAATAAAGATATAACAATTATGATGGATATGAAACTTTGATGTTTTGAATGAGACAATTTGTTTTTAAAAGCATCAATACATTGATAAAATTGTCTACTTGTATAACTTTAACTTTGGTTACTACTAGACTAGGCCTACCTGTAAATCTATTGGATCACGATAATAGAATGCCTCCACTGCTGGTGATACTAAGGTAGGATTTTGTTCTAGTACAGCTGCCACAGAGGTAGGAATGTAACAATTTGCAAAATGAAGATTCTCATTTGCTTTTTCAGGAAACCTGTAATGGTATTGAAAATAAAAATTCTCTATAGAGATGTTTACCGAGAAACTTACTTTTTATTATAAAAGAATGATTTTTTTACTAATAACCTACTTGTATATGCTGATTTTATATTAACAATATTTTGCCATCTTAATCTAATAGTAAGTGCAGGGGGATTGCACCACACATGATTTACACAAAAACAAATATATTGACAAGACATTACACTCAGAAACAACAAACAAACAAATAATTTAATAAAAGAGTCTATCTTTGATAAACAGTCAACTTACATATTTAACTTCTTTTTTATTGAATTTTGTATTTGAGGACTGGCTTTGGTTTGTATCTTAGGGTCCCTTATACATCTGAGAGCATCGGTTAAAGTTAGAGTTTGCTCTGAAGAATTGTTTTTTTGTGCTGTGTATTCTGTGATTGGTATTATGTGAAGTTCTCCATTAAAAATGAAAATCTGTGAATATATACAATTAAATCAAATAGAATGTTTTGTAATATATGAAAATTCTCAATCTTATTTTACCAAATCAGTACTACTTTGGATCTTACACTTACATCGCAATGCTGACATTTAGATGCAAGCTTATAAGACTTCTCTGGTCTAAAACACCAAACAAATATCCCATTTTAGCTATACAACTTTGTCAACAAATCCTGCTGAGCAAGATTTGAAAGTAAACAGGAATAAGACTAAGAGGAACAATTCTAAGATTTGAAATTTGAAATCAAGTTTCCTTATTACTCGCAAACATACAATAAAACCACTACAATACAACCACGTTTTTTCGAAAACATTGTCCCGTTTCGCATTTATAAAGGCTACACAAAAAATGTCTAAATGTGCACTGACAGATAAAGTCAACAAAATATCCAGTCCTGTAGCAAGGGGGGGCAGTGCCCCCCACCCCCCAAAAAAGTGGCCGACCATAGCTCCAAAATACCCGGTTAAGCCTGTGCTGAGCTATATAGTAGGGGCATAGTGATTAAAGATGATGTATACATCACATATTGTTGGTTCTGTTTTGATATATCTATATGCCCTATATTTTCTACTGACTTGGCAAATGACCCCAATGTTGATTGTTTAGAGTTTACTAGAGGCCGATTCCATAAGCTGAAAAACGCATTTTCGAACGACCAAGTTTAAAAATTTTCTTGGGAAAGACCCTCGGAACCCTTCCATTCTCGGGTAGTCCCAGACGCAGATCCAAGTCACGCCCCCAATTTCCCCCTAATTCCGGCAAGGTGTAAAATACAATTGTACTGATCTGTTCCTGATGATTTTACAGACAAAAAACACTGAAAATAAGATGGGAGTTGTGTTTAATATTTGAAGATCAGGTGCCAGGAAATCGCAAATATGGAGTCTTATCTTTAAAAAAAATTCTGAATTTTTAATTCTTTTTTTTTATCTAATGATATCCTACCCTATTTTCAGCAGTATCAGGTTCTAACCATTTAGGTAAGAAATCAGCAGCCTGAATTAAAAGGAATTCACCATCATCATCTTGAACACTAGAAAACAAGAAACACCATTGACGGATTAAACACACAATTCAATATAAACAAGACTAGCTTGAGTAGGCCTATAAATTATATTAACATAAAATTATTACTAATAATGATAAGGTATGACTTACTGTGCGTGAATCATAGAAAAGTTAAATTAGATCATCCTTTGTATTTCTACTATTAACTACACATATAAACCAAACCTTATTGAATATTATTCACAGTAAAATGACAATCTAGGTTACCGTAACCAGTATGCCAAAAGTAAATAATGATATCTTTTTGTTTCACTAAATTCATGTGTTCTGGGGCCTGTTTCACGAAATTTTAACTTAAGATGAAATCCAAATTTTAGTACATACTCAAATCTGATTGGCTAAGCGCTAAAATCAATCTAATACTATCCAATCGAATTACTAAAATCGGATTTTATCTTAGTTAAAATTTCGTGAAACAGGCCCCAGACTTTATAGACATCTAGGCCACATGAACCCATTCTGAAAACAAGCTGTCCATAATTTAAGAAATAAATCTCAAGACAGTCATGAGATCAAATCCTACAGTTTCTACTTTTCTGCATAAACCAAGTTAATGAAGATGGACATACACCATGCTGTGGGCTATGACTCGAGAGTGAAATCGTGCTCGGACTTCGTTGAATACAACTGCCAGGGGTACACAATACAGACTCTTGATTTTTCGTCTCTCCCTGAACGACTAGACCCTGTTTATTGGCCTGACCCTTCGTCCAACACCAGAACAAATCCTGACGGACATTCTGTCAACACCACTATGTAAACTTGTGATCCTCCGTGACGATTGTGTCAGTCTCCAAGGTGTGAAAGAATGACAACTAGATTTCACAGAATTATTTGTTACCTTGCAATTAATCCACGAGACATTTTAGTTAGTTGAAATAGGTGATATACAATAAACCATTCATCATCTATATTACCTCCATAATTTGTTTTACCTTGTAAACAGGCTGGAATATCACCTACAAGTAAATGCAATTAAATGATTCATTATTTTCACTGCTAATGGTAATGGAATGACATTCATTCTCATATCACACAAAACAATTAAACATCAATCCACTGCTGAAAGTCACAAAAATTATATCCATAAGAATTAATGATTATCATTCATTATTGATGCTTAGATTGGAAATTAATTAAGCTCCAATATTTTTATTTGTACAATGATACAGGTAATGATTTACTAATTAATATTTTATAAATAATAACATGCATGATATCACCATGTCTAGACTGTCATTGCAGTAGTTAGTATACTATAATAATTTATAGTCTACCTTTTGGCCGTACTGGTCGTAGTTCAAACGATTCTTTCTGCCATAAATATTTGATGACATCTGGACTAAGCTGTGTCAAGTACGATTCTAGTTTGTCGTTAAGCCAGTCATCTATGTGCTCATGTTGCAAATTCGCTGGAACGGGAGGAAACAGGGTATATTCCACCACATCAACTGGAACGGGTTCATGTAAATTACCCAATCCTGCCATTCCAATTTCCAATCTTTGAAGTTGAAGTGCGTTTTTCTCTCCAAATTCAAAGGATTGGGCATAGGTTAATTAGTAACATTTATGACATTTATGCATTCTTCAACGTCCAGCGAAGAAAGCACAGCTTCAAATACAAGCTTATAGACGGATATTTCCGGGGAGCAGTAATCGTTTAATTATGTCAGTGTCGTATTTTAAATCATAAATGTGTCATGACTCAATCCCATTTTTTCTGAATCTAGCACCCCATTCGTCGCACTGGCTCTGCTGAAGTCGACGGACGTTACACTGAGCGCACGTTTTATGACCTTGACCCTCATCATCGAAAGCTGCGGTTAACAAAATTGGCACGAAACGAAACAGTCTTTATTCCCCATTTCTGTAGCACCCTAGGTAATTTCAGGAAGTCACTGTAATACACCGAAAAACAGGTTGAATTATTTACGAGATAAACCGCAAAATATGTCTATAACGTTTACCAAACGACCGCTGCTATTTTTTTTACTTAAGCCACTAACTACATGGCACGGAATTAAAAAGTGTTTATCCCTATTTCATGTAGCACCATATATTATTTCCGATCGCCCTCGATTCAGTCTAAGTAAATCCGTCCCCAGGAAAGCTCCCCCCCCCCTCTGTTATGTCCACAATCATACATTATTCTTGAAAGTCCTCAGCATTATCTGAAATCCGTCCTAGCCCCCCCCCCCCCCGTTTCGTTTGTCAATTTTGCTTTACCGAACGGCCGCTGCTATTTTATGTTCTTGGGCCACTCAATACATGGCATGCAATAATTAAAAAGTGTCTATCCCTCTTCCATGTGGCCACATAGTTTATTAATGAAAGCCCTCTATTCAGTCTTAAATCTATCCCAGGAAAGTCCCCATCTATCACTCCATAATCATACCAAACGTCCGCTACTATTTTATTTTCTTGAGCCACTAACTACATGGCATGGAATTAAAGAGTGTTTATCCCTCTTTCATGTTGCAATGATTATTCTTGGAAGTCGTCGGGATAATCTGAAATCCGTACCAGGAAAGCTTCCCCGACCCTTTTCCCTTTTTTGGCAATTAATTCTGTTTTACCCAACGCCCGCTGTCATTTTATTTTTATTGTGCCACCCAATACATGACATATGGCTTGAAAGAGTACTTAACCTTATTTCATGTGGCATAATCGATTATTCCTGAAAGCCCTCTACTTAGTCTTATATCAGTGGACAAAAATGGAAAATTGTACACAAAAAAGACACTAAATGTAGGTCTACACTTATTCCAATTTAATAGGTAAATCCCCTCTTTTAGGTCAAGTCTGTTTTGACACTCAAGACGGGGTTTGGGGGTGGTACTGCTTTCCTGGGACGGATTTCAGATTATGCCAAGTATTAATTCCGTGGCTTGAGAAAATGAAATAGTAGCGGTAGTTAGTTAAAGCACAGTTCACAAAGAAAGAGTAGGGGGTGGGAGCTCTTCGGGCGTATTTCAGACTATGACGAGGGTTTTAAAGAATAAGCTATGTTGTACCATGAAAGAGGGATAAACACTCTTTAATTCCATGTCATGTATTGAGTGGCGCAAGAAAAAAAAAATTATCAGAAGTTTGGTATGATTATGTACATAAAAGAGGGGGGGGGGCAGCTTTCCCGAGACGGATTTAAGACTGAATTGAGGGCTTTCAGAAATAATCTATCGTGCCACATGAAAGAGGGACAAACACTCTTTAATTCCATGCCATGTATTTAGTGACCCAAGAAAATAAAATAGCAGCGGTAAGAATTGACAAACAGGACGGGTGGGGTGGGGGTACTGCTTGCCTAGGACGCATTTCAGATTATGCTGAGGTCTTTCAAGAATATATTCTTTATTTTGGGAAGGTTATCTAATAAGTTACAGAGTACCTTATCTTTAGAGCCTTCAGTTCTAAAAAATAATAAAAAGGCTAGTAATAATAAAAGCACACAACTAAACTAAGAACATTTTCACACCAGTAACCTAAAAAGCTATGATACAAGATATAAATGATCATAAATAATAATATAATAAGTATACTAGAAGTTTAAGAATTTAAAAATGCACCAGGGCCCGGTTCCTAAAAAATTCTTAAAGTAAGCACAAAGTCATACTTCACTTTTACTTACGTAAGAATCTTATAAAAATACCGTCCCTAGAAAAATCTCAAGACCATTCTTACGTAAGCACAAGTCAAGTACAAGTCTAAGCACATTGTGACTGGTAAAGCTTACCATACACTTAGACTACGATGCTCTTTAACGTTATAAAATAACTTTGGTATGCGAATTACGTCATAAATTTGTCGTCTGCTTCATTGTGGTTGATTTTGATTGACATGTCCCCTGTATAGGCCTACATAATTATAAAATGTGCCAAAATATATTTTAAAAAAACGCAGACACATAGGCCTTCAAACTAACTGAATAATTGTGAGAGCGCCTGATCAGCCTGTGTGTTTGTAGCCTATTGTTTACTAATTGGCAAATACATAAATTGGTTTCAGGGTAGGCCTATAAGGCCCTAGATGCAAAATTTTCTATAGCATTCTTAATTTCTTTTTGAGAAGAATTTTCCCTGTCTTGTAATTGTCTCTTTGGTATCAAAAGGTGTCGGAAATGCCGCCGAATAACTCTACGGTCAGCCATCTTTTTGAAGCAGAAACAGACTTAAGGTTGGTAAGCAAGCCCTATACCTTGCTTGGGACTTGTGCTTAGACTGGCTATGTTTTAGAACGAAGTTGTGCTTAAGTTTTTTCTTGGAACGCATAATAACGTTTTTGTGCTTACAATGAAGTCTACTTTAAATCGAAGCACAAGGCCGTTCTTAAGAATTTTCTGGGAACACAAAATAAGGTAAGTTTACTTAAATGCAAAGTCGACTAAAATCTAAGCATAAGAACGTGCTTAAGAATTTTCTAGGAATCGGGCCCAGGTTTAGCCTAGATAAGAATGATTTTAAATTATGTTTAAATTGCACATCTATAGGGTGCGACACGATAGAGGGATAACCACAGATTCCATTCTATTCCAAGTCTTGATTGGCTCAAGAAAATGAAATAATAATAGCGGTTGTTTGGTAAACAGAATTGACATTAAAGTGTTTTGCGGTTTGACCGGTAATTCATTCGATCTCTTTTGTGGTGTATTCCAGAGACTTTCCGAGTTTATCTATGGTGCTACAGGAATGAGGGATACAGACTGTTTCATTTCGTGCCAAATATTATTTTTATTCGGTGGTTTAAATAGATTAGTAGTGCGGACGTTATTTTTTTGTTATTCATTCCGTACGCTCACTTCAACGGCTAAACACTGTGTTTTGTTAACCGCAGCTTTCGACGATGAGGGTCAAGGTCATAAAACGTGCGCTCAGAGTAACGTCTGCTGACTTCAGCCCAGCGTCGTACGGTTAATTTTTCAATCGGAACACTTCGAATGTAGCGTCACCTGAAAGATAATTCACGTGAGATATTTCGTCTCAATTCGAATGATTTTACCCTAGCTCGAAGAGTTATTCAAAACTTTTATAAAATACGTTTGAAAAGTTATTCAAAACTTTTATGAAAATACGCACGAGACGGGAGTGCTTTAAAAAAACTTTCCAGAATATTGGTTTCTGTATTAAAACTGTTGCAAAGAAAATGTCAATTGTTCGACACATAAGATATAACATAATAATAATAATAATAATAATATGACAGATATTTGATGTAGAGAATAGTTGACAATATAAAAATATTAACTATAGCTCAGCAATACTTAAAGATCTTTCTTTTAACAGGTTCTTATCTTTTTGTAATGACTTGATTACCTTTGTTCACAAGAATGAGTGTGCTGAAAAGGGAGAAATATCAGATTTTGTAGCTACGAATAGGGCTGCTTGATTCAATTCGGAAAGCATCGGTGGATTGTGTCGTGCTTTATTTCCGGTTTGGTCTGTGTTTATATTTATTGTCGTACTTTTAGCATTAGGTAAAATGCTGAAGCCAAAAGTTTTAGCTCAAGTGTTGAGTCAAGCCAACTCTGGTGGCGTTGGCAGCACAATGTAAGTTAACAAATATTCACGTCCGTGTGAAAGTGACAATGAATAAGGCCTTGCTATTTTTTCTTTCTGATGTAGTCAGGTGACCAATCCATAACGTCAACTCGACCAAATTGCAAAGAGCTTGAGAGAGTTCGTCCACACATTTGACGTTTTGTGAGA
This sequence comes from Patella pellucida, assembly GCA_917208275.1. NCBI lineage: Eukaryota > Metazoa > Mollusca > Gastropoda > Patellidae > Patella > Patella pellucida. Next base: position 23,238,797 of record OU795036.1, on the reverse strand, counting down.
TAAAACGCATTTTTAATTGACAATCCATTCAATCTAACACCTGTAAAAGTCACTACAAAATGTAAATTAGGCCTCAACTCTGGTTAAATTGTTTTTTTGCAGGCTGACGTATAAATCACTTTAAAAATGAATGTCCTATAATAGATCTTAAGGGGCAGATCTAGGATATTACGAAAGGGGGGCGTACTTTGACTTTGAGGGCGAAGCCATGTATGCGATTTTCTGGCATCTGATCTTCAAATATAAAACACAACTCCCACCCTATTTTCAGCCTGAAAAATCAGCAAGAGCAGATCGGTACAATTTTTTTCACTACACAATTTTTTTTACCCAGCCCTGCATTCAATAAAACTGCTCAGTGGTGCACAAATTAGTGTTTTGAATAACTTAATAAAACACTTCTTAAAATTTAAAAGTATAACTGAGTTTTTAATAATTAATAACACTGTGTTTCTGTAAACACAATTAAATCACTGGTTAAAAGCTATACCAATAGTGTATTTTGAGATTCTCTTAAAACTTGAGGCAGAACAACTTTGTTTAATAATGGAAAGAGGCAATTTATTCCATTCATGGGGGGAGGGGAGGCAAAACAGAAGGCTCTTTCTCCAAATTTTGTGTTTGTTTTGTGTAATTTGAGTTGTAGTTGATTTGATGACCTGAGGGAACGTTAGGGAATAATAGATAAATTAAATTATAAGGATATGTCGGTGAATCAGGATTGTTGAGGCAGAGATAGGTGAGGGCATGGCCGGATTAACCATGGGGCACAGGCCCCAGGGTTCCCGATTTTAGAGGGCCCCCAGAAAAATCTCAGTTGCGTTCAGCCCCATCCTCTAGAAATGCCATCATTTCATAGCAGTTGCATGGATTGGTCCACTGCAATAACGCTAGAATGCGCTGATTTTGTTGCAGAAAAGTCAACTCCCGCTTTTGCCCACCTTTCGGATAATACCCCCCTTCTGGTCTGTAAATAAGTGAATTTGAGTAGTCTAGTGCAGATGTTACCAAGGCATTGATGAGCAATTTTGTGGTGTCAGTGTCAAAAAGTTTCTGATTCTGGCGATCTTTTAAAGATGGAAGTTCGCGATTTCTTGCAGTTGATAGAAACATGTTGTTTCATTTTCAAATCCAGAGCACTCCAAGATTACTGACACAGTCTGTAGTTTTGTTGTGTACAGAACCAACCAGCACAGAGTTGTGAAAAGACAGTTTTGGTTTTGAACGCATGTTAGATCATTCACCCCCCCCCCCCCAAAAAAAAAATGTTTGTTCAGATTCGCTCAAATGGAAGTTGCTTGCCTAGTGACTCTAGTACTTCATATCATCATACTCCCCCAGTGTTTCGTTTGATGAGACCTGATCCGAAACAAGCACTGCCGTAACAAAAGCATATTTCTGTTCCAAATTATGACTGGTTAATAGTCTGATTTACAACCAATGCCTAACTGCGTAACAATGTCATTCGGGTTTCATCAGAGCTCCACATTGTTTACATAAAGCTATGTCATGATTTACGAAATATTTACGCACGATTAACCAGTACATAGCAGAATATTGCAGAAAAACTAATTGCGTAACAAACGAGGCCATCAATGGTTACAATGTAAACAATACTGTTTCACTGTTTTTAGTACCTTAAATCACTGCCAAAAGTTTTGGGGAAGACCATAGATTAAACAAAGGGCTGTCATGTTACTGTACTTGGGATAGATTAGACGAAAAGAATAGACACATACTTACTCGATAGTATCAGAGGCCAATCCAGAAATCCAGAGGCCAACCCAGAGGGATTTCTCAGGCCATTGCTTCAGGAAAATAACATGTGATAGGAATGTTAAAAGAGCTAAATCGCTAATAATTGGGTCCTATATACATGTAAACTCATTTACATTCAATTGTTTTTGTTTTTACTCAATTTTCAAATCAGTTATCTTTGGCGAAATACGCAAGAAGTCTCAATCAAATTATTATCTCTAGCATCTGGTTATTCCAGTCTACACCAATAATATTTATTGCGTCTGCTCTGTAGATACTAGATAAGAACATGGTGTCACCATTTACCATAATATTGTGGAATATGTCTAGCCGCCTTCTTCAGGTTCCCTGTTTAAAATGGTGCTGAAAAGCATTATGGTACATGATTCTTGTACCAATAGTAAAATCAGAAGCCCATGTTTTCCTGTTATGATCACAACACCAGTATTGATTTAAATTGAAAAATAATTTGTGTCTTCAATGTCAAAGACTTTGAGTGATATTGAGTTAGAGACTTAGCTACTTTAAGGAGTAAATTTATACCTCTGTTGATTTCAGCCTTCAGTAATTTGGATAGTATATTGCTGGTTGTTATTCAGAGGTTTTCAAACCATATTGCCTTGCCTCATTATAGGTTATAATGGAAGACTGGGATGGGTAAATCTTTGTACCTTACCCAAGCGTAAGATATCTATAATAAGAGAGAATATGATTTATAAATATATTAATATTAATGAAAATACCTACTAATGCGCCATAAAGCCCACTAAGACTATCATTTGTATTGCATTGTTTTTGATAAATAATTAAAATTACAGGTTGCTAAACAATGAAGGAGCATTGCTGGCATACTCAGGTTACGGTGATAAAGATGCATCAGTAGTTTCAGCTATAGCTAGTAATATATGGCAGGCTTATATTAAAGGTGGTACACAGGCCTTGGGAGACCCAAATCTTAAATGCATATTAACAGAATGTTCGGTATGTAGTCCTAATATAGTTGTATTTCTTCATCTTGGCTTTGTCCACCTGTCTGTCGCCACGTCCTGTCTGTCGCACCTTTTGGGACATACTGCCGGTAACTCTCACTTCTAACAATTGCGCTAGAATGTTAAAACTTGGTGGTGGGTGTTTTTAAGCGGAATGCCATAACTTTTTTTCGATGGTAAGCATTTACTGTGTAGCTCAAGCAAAGATAAGCAATTTGATTGGTCAATGCTTTGGGACACGATAACTTTGATTCTGTTTAAGTGAAAGTGTTTAAATGAGCATTTACTGCCATGGTTAAGCAGAGTCAAAAACAATTTAATCTGTCAAGACTTTGGAGCATGATAACCTATGATTCTATTGAGTGACAATGTTGAAACTTACTATAATTGTATTACATTAATACCTTGACTAATTGCAATGATGGTCATTTTCTGTGTAGGCTAATTGGATTGCTTGATGCTTTACAAAAAAAAATAATGTGAAGTTAATATGTGTCGTCTATTAAATTTTTTTTTAAGATTGAGTTGGGGGACATCAGCCGCTTTTTGCCTTTTTATTCCATCTTAGTATTCACAAGGCAATGATTATCAATATGTCTACTTGTACTGTTCGTAAATTTTATAGCGCAGTTGAGAATTATAGATCATATGACTTGACAAGATTTTTTAAAAAATCGTTATTTGTTCAGAAGTTTACGTTCATAAGACATGAATCCAATGTTAAGACATAACCAGTTGTGTATTCTGGTTTTGGTATAGCAAGCCTAAAGTTGATATTTAAACGTAAGCTTACTCTTCTGGACACCTGTTACCACTGCTTGTCGTGTATTTTTGTACACAAGGAGCAGTCCATTTGCTGATTACACTATTTTGCTTGAATACACTATTTTGCCTATAACGTTTTTAGGACTTCGAATTCTGTCTTGTGATTTGGATTGTTCGTACTTGGTTTTTATTTTATTTCACTTACTCTTGAAAAAAATTAATTGATCTTCCCATTTTCATTAAACATACATAATCCAAGAGCTAAATCTGCCCTTTGCTGGCTGCTGCTCAACGCTCACTGATGATTTAATCCAAAAATGGATTATCGACAGTGTTTTTTGTCGTAACAACTTTAGTAATGATGATCGTGGCTAGGCCTAAAATTCAAACGCTATTAATATCTTGGTTCACAGTGGAGCAATTTGACTATAATTTTCGGTACATTCCCTTAACATTATCCAATTATTTTATCTAATCTTCCATAATGTATCTTCAAGCTGACATTATTTTGCTTGTTTTTTTATAAATTTTTTACAGGATGGTAAAGTTGGCATAACTAAAGTAGCAAATTTATTATTGTGTATGTGTACTAAAGATGGTGTGGGATTTGGTATGTTAAAAGCAAAGGTAAGTTTATTGTAATAGGAAGAAGAGTGAACAAGATACTGAATAATATAATCATTACAGACCACACTTGTTTTTTTCTTGGTCGCCATATCGGACGAAATATATTTTTTGTTATAAACCTTTGGACGACAGGAATGAAGTGGGCTTGCTATTTCAAATTATATAATAAAATGGCTTATATGATATTTATGCTAGAAGACACTCAAATTTTTATTTTTAATACACCCAAATTTCTGTATTTAACATTTCAATGTCGGTGTATAATATTGTCACCCTCTTCCAACATCTGAGGATCAAATCAACGAATATACATTTACTAATTCTTCCAAACCTTGGAACTTTCAATTTCTGTTTTTTATATATTTCAGTTGGAGGCCTTAGCAGATTATTTACATGATCCATTATCCCAAGTTGCATCATCCTGATTATCAATCAAATATTTTAAATGAATTACACTATGTTTATCGTCAGTTTCAACAGTGCTATTTAAAAGACTACACGTAATTTGATATTTCTTAAATAAAGACTTGGTTGAACTTGCAATGGCCAACTTTATTAACATATTTCTATCTTATCACACCTGCAGATAATTAAATTTACCCAGGGAAGAAAATGAACTCTCTAATGTTTACACAAAGCTAATGACTTTGTTAAGCATGTTTTTTAGAAACACTAGCTTATATATATGTATATATTTTCATTGTTACATTACTTGTATAAACTGTTAAAACAAGCTATTCATGGTTATTTTTTTGAAAAAAGAATTCTTGTTTCCAATATTTTATTAATTAAGCCATTTTAATCATAGAAATATTTGACTACTTCACTATCAGCACTATTACTGTTAAAAGTCTTAGATGGTTAAAATAATTTGTTGCTATTAATATGTTAGTCTGTCAGTAACATTGCTTGCTGTTTTGGTTGCCCACATAATAGAGTAAAAGATAGGCCATATGCTGATTCTTTAGTAGGTAGTTGTATCATTTGCAAGACACTAAATTAAAGTTTATTTGGCTTCTAGTTTTTTCCAATACTAACATTAACATAACATGTACCAGTAAACAGCTGTTCTAGCTACAAGAAATCGTTTGCTCTTTAAAGGGACAATACCACTCTTGCTGGCTTGACAGGACGTCCTTAAAAATAAAAATAGCCTTATTCTAACTACTAGATGTATAAGTGTCCTACTGTTGTGTTAATTATCCAATACATCCTATTTTACTTGTCCACAGGTTTCGAAAATATGTTTAAATCCAAGTTGCATTTGAAAGTGTATCACCAATTAATTGGAATATTGTAAAATAATACAATTTGTTGACCAGAATAATGATTGGGGCATATTTTTCAGTTACAACAAGAGTGGTATTGTTTGGCTTTGATAAAGTTTTCCGCCATGCTGTTCAAGTTATCAAAATTAATTGAAACTCAATATACTTGTTCGTCTCATGACCTTCAACACTGTGTATAAATTTAAAGTCAATCGGATATTAACTTTAGCCTCTAGAGCGTCCACAAAATTTTGAAAGTGATCAAGGGCCATAACTCTGTCAGTAATTATGGGAAACGCTAAAAAAATCAATAGGCTTCTTCGTCTCATGACTTTAAACACTGTGAATAAATTTAAAGTCAATCGGTTATTGACTTTAGTCTCTAGAGCGTCCACAAGATTTTTTGAAGTGATCAAGGGCCATAACTCTGACAGTAATTATCGGAAATTGCTGAAAATCAATAGGCTTCTTCATTTTATGACCTTAAACACTGTGTATAAATTTAAAGTCGATCGGTTTTTAACTTTAGCCTCTAGAGCGTCCACAAGATTCTTTGAAGTTATCAAGGGCCATAACTCTGACAGTAATTATCGGAAATTGCTGAAAATCAAAAGGCTTCTTCGTCTCATGACCTTAAACACTGTGAATAGATTTAAAGTCAATCGGTTATTAACTTTAGCCTCTAGAGCGTCCACAAGATTTTTTTAAGTGATCAAGGGCCATAACTCTGACAGTAGTTATCGGAAATTGCTGAAAATCAATAGGCTTCTTCATTTTATGACCTTAAACACTGTGTATAAATTTAAAGTAAATGGGTTATTAACTTTAGCCTCTAGAGCATTCACAAGATTTTTCAAAGTGATCAAGGGCCATAACTCCAGCAGTAATTATCGGAAATTGCTGAAAATCAATAGGATTCTTCGTCTTATGACCTTAAACACTAAGTATAAATGTAAAGTCAATCGGATATGAACTTTAGCCTCTAGAGTGTTCACAAGAAATTGTGGATGGACTGACGGACGGGGGCGACGACAATATACGACCACATTTCCATGTGGGCGTATAAAAACTACAGTCTGATTGCATTCAGAAAAGGGGGGATAACTTCAAATCGAAAGGGTTCATCCCCAATGCTTTACACATCACGCCAAATTGGAAAAGAATCCATTAAAAATTGCAGCCTCTATCATATAAACAAGCCTACTGTTGATGGACGGACAAATGAACATGGTGCACATCAAAATTACTTTTCAATACTGTATTTGAGAATCGTGGGGTTTTGTAGAAAAGAAATGTTGTAGATGCAATTTATTTCATGTCCAGTTTTTGTTTTATGAATAACATTTTTACATTAAATAAATAAAAGATAAACAATTTATTATAAATATTTTATTGTTGTTTTGGAATGATTAGTGTTTGCTTACATACCGTATCTGTAAATAAGCAGTATATTAATAGAATGTTCAATATATTATTTACAAAGAATGAAGTTCACATATTATCTCATAAAATAATTTGTAGGTTAAACAATTTAGCTTTCATCATAAAAAAAGATCAAATTGAAGACACTGTATAATACATTTAGCTAACACTTCATAGTATAATGCCTTAAAAAGAAATATTCTGCAACAGTATATTAAAATATGAATCATAAACAATGGAATTTGTATCTCTCATTAATTCAATAATAGTATGTATTAGAACCAACAGTACTTAAGTATACTTTATGAAATATTGTATTTGGTAATCAAATAAATATTTGATCTGATAAAATATGTATAATTAAAGTTATTTTTGTTGAGAATTTAATCCAAGAAATGCTTAAATTTGATTGAGCACTTATATATTAAATGTGCACACATTCAAGAATAAATCAATGGATATTTGTTTTATTTACAGGAAAATTGTAATCTATCAAAATTTTTAATAAGTTTTATAATAAATAACAAAATGTCAAAATCAGGTGTATCAATTTTTCTTAAAGCATATTTGATACAAATGTACACTTATTTCAAAGAGAGAGTAAAGTCTGGGAATTCTGGAGCACTAATTAAAAGTAAAAAATAATCAATTAATTTTTTTAATAAACTAATAATTCTCTAAAATATCTCTCTTGAAGTCATATATGAATGTTTTAAACATAATTCTGATAACAATTATAATGTTAAATTGGATGAGAACCTGGAATACAAATCTGAGTATTTCCATAATCATATTATAACAAATGTTATTTTCATTCTGTTTGTTTAGTAAGGCATATTCTGGGCCTATGACAGCAGCACAATAGTACCACTAATCTCATCAGATAGCCATTTTAAATAAAGCCTAATATTCTGGGCCTATGACAGCAAGTGACAACAGTACATTAATATCACTGATCTCACAAGTTTTATTCGTAAACAACAAATCACAATCTACACATTACTGAACATGCTTTATAAAAAAAAGTTTTTAAACCACAATGAAGTGAGGTAAATAACCGAAAAGTAAAATAATAAGAATAAAGTATTGGTGTATAAGTTTAAATAGACTACTACCTTCATATTTTTATCCCAACCATTTTACCATTTGATGTATTGAATAAACCGATTTAGTAATCTTAAACATATATATTGTATGCCTAAATTCACATAGCATTCACTCATACAAAAATAAACTGTAACAACTTTGGCACTAGATAAAATTTCTTTAAAATAATTTAAAGCTAACTGGAAGCGAAGCGTACTAAAACAAAATGTATTTATTTTTATTCAATACAGATGAAACTGGTTAAAGGATTCTGTCTTTACTGTTTGCTTAAATCTCGACATTAAATCTTAGTTGTGACTCTTTGTGAAAGTGGGGGAAAATGAAATCTTCTTTATAAAAATTGACTAAAATTATTTGGATAGTCAAAATGGTGGACAAATGAAATATCATTTTAAAAAAAATTACTAAATCATATTGATAGTCAAAGTTAAGGAAAAATTAAAGCTCCTTTCACAAAAATGACTAAGTTATTTTAATAGTCATTTTTTTATGAAAATGATAGATTACCAATCCATGATCCATCAAAGCCGCCATTATTAAAAATGTGTGCGAAATTTTAAAATATATTACATGTACAGTGTCATTCACTGCCAATTATTATTACCGTGGTTGCTCGATCCAATCAAGTATGAACATCTGGCCCGTGGTTCACAAAGCATGCTCAGACTTAAGTTAAAAATATACTCAACTATCAATCACTGTTTATTAAAAATATCTTTGATTCAGAAACACAAAATTTTGCACATAGTTTCCTATTGATGTATTTGATTTATTAAAACAATACAAGTTTTACAAAGGGCTTTATTATTGTTGCAAAAGGGCAAACAATTTTAAGTAAATTCTTAACTTAAGTCTAAGAATAATTTGTGAACCTTGGGCCTGGCGATACATATTTCTCTAAGAGGTTACATTTAAAAGTTAGGTAACTTTGTGTCAATATGGACATTAAAAGCATGTCTTGAAATGTGGACGACTTTAAATTCATTGTTAAATAGAATATTAAATAGATAGTTAATAAAAAAACAACTACCAACGCCCACCCTACTGCAATACAGTGGTTGATAATACATTAGTAAAAATGTTATTAATTAAACATGGTCATACATGTACATAAATACAGTTTGTTATTTACAAAGATATATAAAAAAATTGTGTTTCTAAAAAATAGAACTAATATTAAATATATATGCTTTGATTTTAAAACACATTTTAAAAGTATAAAAGTCACCATCACATTTATGTAAACAATTCACTTTTTATTGATAGCACACATATATAAAGTTTATCTCTCATAGAGATGTTTCAACTCTCTGTGGTTCCTCACCAGTATTATTATTTGTGGTAGTATTCGACTGATTGGAACTAGATAGTTTGTTTAATTGTGTAGGTTGAGCTGTTGTAGATTGAGCTGTTTGATTGACACTAGATGTAGGAGAGTTATCACTATTAGTAGTTATAGGTTCAATAACTCTTCCATTAACAGTAACAGTACTGTCTTGTGACGCAACATGATTTCTGTCACTAGCTGATTGATTTCGCTGTACATCCGTAACTCCAGTATTTACCGCAGGTCCGGCAAAAGATACATCGGCAGGAGGATGTTCATCCCTATCCATCGATTCAAACTCCTCCCTAGGTATAGGAGGTCGCGGATGAGCTGATCCACGACGTGATCTGTATGTAGGTGGTCGTGAGTCAGGATAGTCTTCATTATTGGGTGGGAATGTTATATGAATACCGGAATGTATAGTACTAGCACGTGAACGATATGATGGGGGTGGTGAACTAGGAAGACTGTAATTATCAGGGTTAATAGGCGGAGTAGCTGCGGTTTGTTGTTGTTGTTGTTGTTGAGCTAGATGTAATTGGTTTTGATACTCCTGCATGGATGCTGCATATGTTGGAGGTGGACGTCTATACTGGAATTCTGGATATAGCACACCTGAAAAATAACAAGTTTATTAATATCAATTTTAGTTTAGTTCATAAATCAAATTGTTTGTTACATTTAATATACTAGGTACAGACATAGGAATATTGGAATGAGGTGTGCATGAAGGGAAAGAGGGTGTATATTAAAAACTACTTAAAAGATACATGTAAAGAGGTGGATGAACACACTTGCAGCCCTACAGGGTCGGCCGTACATTCCCATGCTATCAACGGATTTTGACTACTGTCTCCATTGTATTCCACACTACAGATCACATATTGATTAAGTATTGTATTATGTTTACATACTTCTCATTCAACATACTAAATTTCCCTCAAATATTTTGCCATCAGAAAAAAGGTACCTCTCAGAAAAAGAAACAAACAATTTGTAAAATCCTGGCGTGAAATAACACCTTAATCACAAGAGATAACTTTGTCTGCAGATTTTAAGTTTACAAGAACATTTGGTATGATGGAATCAAAGAAATATAAGACAATATTTGACATGTTTTGCAGTCCATAAACGTAGAAGATAAGTAATCCAACTAACGGGAATACGAATTCAAAATACCTACCTCCATACCAATTGTTGTCCCGACTTCGGTGAGGTCGATGTTGTCGTCTTTCTCCCCGCCGTCTTTGAAAATCTCCTATACCAAATAAAGCATGCAATGGTTCATGACCTCTGGGAGTACACTTCCATCCAACACCAACAACAATTACTAATAATACTCCTAAACCTGAAATGAATAATTATCATATTTAACATCCTGAAAATATAACATGATTTATCACCCAATAACACATTCTACAGTAGATATTGCTTGTGTGATAAAATTCATAATCTACTATATATCGCTTTACATGAATTTGATTGGTCAATCAAAGGGGAACTACTTTTTTTTATTTTTAAAGAACACTTGAATTTTTAAATTAAAAGTAATTTCTTTTTTATTTAAAAGGAACTATTTTGATGTAATTGACCTTGATGGAATCACACTAGGTCAATATAAAGGACTTTTCATAATATATTCAGATTCAGTAAAAGTGAAATCTATAGCAAAGAATCATATTTATTTATTTATGCATGTAAGAAGGGATTGTGTGAAAAATAAAATCTCCTACTCGTTTTTTTTTGATATCCAAAAAGACTCATATTATATGAGATTTTCTATATAAAACATTTCTTGGCCAATAGATCCAACAAAACAAGTAAATCATTTTCTCCAGTCAAGATATTCTTAATTTTCCCTGTAAAGATATTACTTATCTCCCCTGTGTAAAGATATTTCTAAAATTGAGTGTGGTTAAAGTTAAAATACAATAACATGCATTTTATATTCTTATTCTTCTTTACCCCAAATTAAATCTGTATGGTGGTATATATATGCAACCATACATTATTCATGACTGGTAACATATGATGCAGTGTTTTAAGAGTGTAGAATAAGAGTGTACATTGTATATTAGATCATTGTGTATTACTAACACTATCAGAGGACTGTGTAGAATAAGTGTGTATCAGAGGACTGTGCAGAACAAGAGAGTACCGGGTATAAGATTACAGTGTATTACTAACATTACCGATCAGGCAGGTTTCCCCCGAGTTCTTCGGTTTCTTCCTGCAGTAATGACCGAAATCATTCGCACGATCTGTGCCAAGGGCCAAATTGGAAAAAGGCCTCAGGCCTAATTTTCTACCCTTGAAAAATGACGCGATTATTATTATTATTATTATTAGAGAAGAGAGGACATAAAAAGTGTGTATTAGAAAACTGTGTAATAAGTGTGTATTAGAGAATTGTGTTGAATAAATGTGTATTAGAGAATTGTGTTGAATAAATGTGTATTAGACTACTGTGTATAACTAATACTATTAGGGACAAGGCAATGTGTAGAAGAAGTGTGTATTCTCTAATGATACCCTGAATATACATATATTACCAGTACATGATGTAGATAGATAGAGAGAGACAGAGACACAGAGGAGAAATTGGGTTTAAACTCCACTCACACAAACTAGGTCATTTAGGGACTAACATATGGTTTAATTTGATTTCAATTATTTGCTTGTGCAAAGGGATCTAGTCTTTAGCAGTGTGTGGAAACATGAGGACCCAGAGAAACCCACGAGGTTGGACAGGCAACCCTACTCCTTGTCAGGTACAACCGGACATTCGAAACCACGCCAGTTGACTCAATGACAGGCTTTATGATACAGCACGCGTCATGCACGTGCTAACCATTCAGTCATCCAACCCCCCTACCAGTAGACAACATATGTATAAGGTTAATGATTTTTGAGCTTATAAATCTTGTATTACAAGAATATTTACACACTTACATTTTACAAGTTTATTTAACATAGAATCCAAATTTTCTATAGTTGCAAAAGAATTGAACTGTACTTCATTTATTTGAATATGTAAATTACTATTGTGTGTCATTAAATATTTGTATTTTGAGAAAATCTCTTCACATTTGAATAATTGGTCATAAATGGATTACCTAAGATTTGTGTAGTGTTTCATACCAAGAGAATATTCAGAAATAGAATGAAATGGGGTCTTCTGCAACAACTAGGCTAATGAAGACAGTGTGATAGGAGGGGAATTTAGCATAGACAGTGGCCATGTGCACGTCAATGTGTACACCAGACCTCAGTTATCCAGCCCATCTGAAAGATTGGACACAGTTCCTTGCCCCTCTATCCTGCAGTAGGAAAGTCACCATACATATTTTCAACTGCTCTAAGGATTTCAGCCAAATTTGGAAGATACTTGTGCCTTGGAAAGGATTGTCTTGTACCTGAGAGATCGTACGAAGGGAGCAGAAGAGACTTTATAATTCCTTCCAATTATTTTTTAAAGATTGTTTCATTACTTTCATCCCATTTCTTTGATCTTTTAAAGCTGTATTAAACATGTTTACCATCATGAAATGATAATTGATATACAATATTTGGTATTGTAAGAACAACCATTTTATGTAGATTGCAGATTGACTTGATAACAATTTACTACGTCAATTCATCCATGTGGCAATTTGTGTTCTATTGTCAACCTATTCCTGCATTTTTTTTCCATAAGTTAAAATCAACAACTAATATGTAGAAATAATTGGTATTACATCCTTCAATGTTCTGTTATCTAGTTTATAATGTAAATTAATGGTACTTGAATGTCATTTTACAAAGATAGAAATTTTGAGGAATTTGTAGATCATGATGTGTACCACTTGGAGAGTGAAAACAAACTTTGAAAAGACATAAACCTTTTCAATATAATAATGATATTTTATAATCAGTTATTTTTGTTAATATAGTTGTTGTACAAAGTGTATGTCGTATATAGAATATAGATATAGATGTTTTTAGTTTTGCTTTTAATTGTGGAGGCCACTCTCCATAAACTGTGCCCTAAGACCAGGTTTTTTTTAATGGTTAATCGAGGATTAAGAAGATTTTTTTATATATTCATGAGTTCTAAATCTTAATAAGTGCTATGTATAAATACTTTTTTCACAGTGTAGAAATTTGAGTGATTTTATGATTGTTCTGCTTGAATGCTTTGGGTGTACTACTTTTGCCAAATGAAAGAAGTCTAAAACTTGTAACCCTAATAATACGAGTTATGTCTATATCAAGAGGTTGAACGTTAAGTTTGCTTAAGGTTTATGATGATTTTCAGTGAGGCAATGAGTGCATGTACATATCTGCTAACCAAATAAAGACAGTAGACAAACGACATGTCCAAGACCTAAATAAACATAGTTAGAGTGTATTGTCCACAGGTCATATCTTACTAATAAGACATAATCTAACAGTATTACATAGCTTAACTAGCAATACCATCACATCTCTAAAAACAATTTCTTAAACAACTACATATCTCAAATACAAGCAATTGACTTGCAATTTTGACCCTTTTGTTCCTGATACAGAGATAAAACAACACCAAAATTATCCTGTTAAAATACAAAATCAAATGATCTTTATTCAACCCAAATTTGAAATATTGTAGGTCTATTTATATTCACTTCCCACCCAACTTGTTCAAACTTACAATCAAATACAGTACCAATTTAAAAGTTGATTGTGCACAATCTCTCTGAGTAATACACTAAAATAACCCCTTTATACAAAAAGTTGCTTAAGTGAGATTAGTTTTCATTTTAGAAGTTGTTGCCAATTGGTTAATAAAATATTCATTTTAGGACAGATCTGCTATATCATTGCTGAGATACACACATATTTTAGTTATTTTCAAGTGCGGGGAAACTATTGTTTTTTTGGACTATTGTATTATTCAAAATAAATTATGCTGATTTATTTTCCTTATAAGAGGATAATGCCTCTTTAAAAGAACTACTAAAATTTACTTCTGTAATCCAAAATCTACTTTAAGACATGGCCTAGCTCTTGTACACTACACTGCATCATGTAGGTAATGTGAGATGTAGATAGATCCTGGTCTTTATATCATAAGAAACAATAATATTAAATATACATGACAGTGTTGCCTAGTGAGTAAATATAAGACAGTGGTTTATTTCTTTTCAAGAAACCTCAAGCCAAAAATATTATTCTTATTGCCTTTGTTTACTAAGATTATATTAGTTTACATGTAACCCCAAGCAACAACAAACCCAGTCTACATGTAGATAACACTGTTTACAGTATTGTAATATAAAATACTTCTAAACACATAAAGATAAATTGCCAGGCAATTTGACATACAACAACAGCAGCTTACATGTCCAAGCAGTCCATAAAGGTTTTGACATAAATAGTCAGATCATAAGATTGTAAAATATAGGGGTGTCTGGCAAGATTCTATAACATATAAACTTTGAACCAAGTCATTAGTGACATTAATGCAATTTGATATACTTCTTCATTACAATAATTGAAACAAAGCATTCAAATAAAGTAGATCAATTGAGGACCTTTGCTATTAAAGTGTTCACAAAATACTACAATACTTGTATCTGAATTTTTATTCAAATCAGATAAGTTTCCAAGCATTGTAAATCAATAAAATGCAAACTCTTTGTACTGAATAACATCATTGGCTTGTTGACAAAAAATTTACGGTAATCAAGATCAATAGCTTGGCATGTTATTATAAGAAATTGCTGATATTCAATACATGTAAGCTTCTTTATCTCATTAATGTTAACAACATACAAAATATTTGATCATTAATGTAGAATTTGCAATTTGTGGATGACAGACAGACTGATCGAAGGAAAGAACAACAGACATGGATGACAATGATATATAAGAACACATTTCAACATAGGTGTATAAAAAGTACAGTAAATCAAAGTTTATACTTACCAATAAACATTATAGCCAAGAAAAGAAAACTGTTACCAGCAGCATGTAAGGCGGCTAATACAATTCCAGTAACTACACAACACACGCCTAATAATGATAATACAACTAATACCCAGCGGAATGATGTTAACTTCACAAAACATCTAACACATGGTGCTTTGCAAACAGCATCATCCAATTGCGAGGAACTTGTTGAGCGGGTGCGCGTCCGATGTCCATGACGTGTTGATCTCGTGGGAGTTTCCCTTGTTCGATAATTTGCCTGGTTACGAGTTTCACTTGTCCTTGCACGTCTTTCATTACGAGTTGCCGGTGTTCTGTGTTGTGACGGTAAAGCAACCGGTCGAACTGGTTGTGGCACATGTGAATGTAATAAGTCTGGTAGAGCGTCTGTTCTATTATCCAATCTTGTTGTTACACCGACATTTATATCCCGCGTATGAATTGATCTGTAAGTGGGTAACTGCACTGGGTTCGCTCTTCCAGAGGTGTTCTCACTTTGTTCTTGTAAATGCAAAGAATTTTCCAACGTAGTTGAAGATAGCTCATTGCCATTATTTGAAACAATTTGTTCATGAACTCCAGGAACTCTGTAACCGATTCCATGTGGCTCTCTTTCTCGACTATTGTCTTCTACTCTACTTGTACTCGGCATTGGTTGAGATTCTGAATTTCTGATTACATCATCGAGTCTGTTAGAATCTGCTGGTGTATAACTTTCATTATCAAGCACATCTGGGAAATTGTCAGAATGTTGACGATTGTGGGAGAAGGGAAGACAGCCTACTGATGTGTTATTTTGTTGGCCTTTATGAGTTGGCACTGATGATACTTGTCTTACAACTTGCCCAGTTTCAATACCACTTGCCATATACATACCTTTCACCGTACATACACTTGATAAGATTTATATCAATGATAGCGTTCCAACTATATATTCAGGTCAACCCTAAATTGATTTAGGATATCCTTTTTACATATATATTTGAATGTGTGACTGTCTGACTGATGGTCATCACTAATTCATAC
Organism: Patella pellucida; assembly: GCA_917208275.1. NCBI lineage: Eukaryota > Metazoa > Mollusca > Gastropoda > Patellidae > Patella > Patella pellucida. The sequence continues at coordinate 23,222,556 of OU795036.1, read as the reverse complement.
CACATGGCACATCTAAAAGAAAAAAGAGAGAAAATTAAAAATATTCCTTCTGATGTACACAAAGGCCAAGGGCTATTCGCAATGAAGATGATCAGCATTATGAATAGATGACAATCATATTGAAGACATACCATATGTGTTCCCCCAGTCACCCAACAGCTGTCTTTCCCTTTGGTTGTAGTCAGGCCTCCAAACTCATTCAACCGTATCAAAACATGAGGCAGACACAGGTCAGGTAATTCATAAATATAACATCAAAATTATATCCATATCAATGTTATGAAGCTTTTTTTATCTCTGACATTAAAAAAAAAATAAACAGAACAGGGAAAAAATAGAATATATGTATCAACTGAAAAACAAATACAACTTGTTTAAGAAAGTGTATTCATTATAGCAATAGAAAAGGAAAGTCCATAACAGACAAAGGACTAAGATTGAAAAAAAAGACATTTTAATACTTTGTGGTATGTGTAACTAGAAGATAATGATGGGGATGTGGAGGCTTGTCAACTTGTCAGACAAACACTTATACTCCTAATGGTAAAACCATCTTGTACTGTACTAATGGTTTAAAAACGTGATATAAAAGTGATTATTTAGTATATGACCATAATTATACATAAGTCAAATTAAATGGTTATATAACTTTAATCTCAGAAACGGTTGAAATATAGATTTAAACAACATTTCTTTCAGTTATAATATAATTATATAAACGTATACAAAATTAATGAAGGATTGGAAAATAAGTAAAGGCTTATGTTTCAAAGGCTTTCTCATTAAACCAGTAGCATATGAATAACACCTAAAACATTCCGTATTGATCAAATAATAATAATTATATCCTCCAGGTCGTGCTTTTGTTAGGCTATCATCAAGCTGCAATATTCAATGTTAAAGTGAAGTTATTGCAAATGGCCCCAGGACATTTGCATTTTTAAGCACATCTCGTTGAATTAGGTCACAATAATGTGTTCAAATGGGTTGATATCATATGTTATTTTAATTAGTGATGAGAGCAACCTATTATTATGTATAATAGATAGGTACAAGCCAGACTGTTTTAAAATTTGGGTTTGTTTTATTTTCTTGTTGCTTATACCTAAAAGATTTTAATGTCTAGAAACCGGTGTCAAATGTTAGTTGGATATATAATCTGTCGAAAATAATCTTCTGGTAATTAATTTGAATATATAAGTAGTCACTGGAACTGAATATGAGATTGGTTTCATTATTTGACCTTTAGACAGCTCTCATTAACAAGATACTGACAGTTCAATAGAACGGGCCCTCTCAAGATACAGGTATTATAGTATGGAATACCCAATACATTATAAATACAAAATACAAAAGCTAAACCATGTTCTTTATTCTACTCTATGAGAGAGAGAGAGAGAGAGAGAGAGGGGGGTCATTTCAGCCTAACATATATGGCACAATTTACTTCAACAATTTGTCTGCAGGTATGGGTTTTTAACATTGACAGGACGATAGACAACCCTACTAATATTTGTAGTTTGAGATAGATATCTGCCCACTAGACTCAATGACAGATCTTATGATTTAAAACACCATGTTCAACCACCTATGATTTGGGTGGGGGGGGGGAAATCTGTTAATATACTTGAGGGAAAAATTGGGTAACCCAAAATGCAATCTGACCTCTAAATACACAAAGTTCAAGACCAGTGATGTACTAGTGACTTAAACCATTTAGAGTTCAACCAATGGTCAGACATATACATGTACCTGTATCCAAAACCATATTCTCAGTGTACCAGTGATGGCTGGATTGGCTGCAGTTGTTATGTGGACATTATCTGGAACCTTTTTTAGAAGATAGGTTGCCAGGCAAAAGAACATACCCACACAACAGCTAAATCTTCTGATCGGTCGACAAGGGTTGTCACATATTTATCCTTTTGTGGGTAATGGGGATTTGTAAAACAATTTCATACAGATCAGATTATAATTTTCGTTGCTCGAGGGTTCACTAGGTTCCATGAAATGAAACAAGTGCCTAAACTTTGGAAGTAATATACAAACATTGTTTAAATTCGACGGGTGAATTCATTTCAAAAATCAAAATGATGCATATAAATTTAATACAGATTGGTTGATAACTGTTGTAATTCAAGCGTTCACTAGATTCAACAGTGAATGAATGAATGAAATGGGGTTTAACGTCCTAGATGTGATAATCAAGTTCAAGATTCAAGGTTTGTTCAATTTCAATGTTGCTGGAACTTTCTGCTTTTCGGCTATCACCTACTTCGATCACATTTTAGTCCAAACCTTTCTAATTTACATTTTGTTCTTCAATTATGCAAGTAAGATTTCTTTTTTATTCTTTTCTGAGAGTCTTTCAAATAAAAAAAAGGCTTTTGACTGCTTAAAACGTATCTATTCCTTTACGTGTTTGTGTCTTGTGTCTGTGGTAAAGGTAGATAACTATCTAAAAGTTTGGGAATTCCAGAATAAGGTAGCAACGGCTAGATGTAAAACTTGCAGTTGTTGCTTCAGGAACATGAGGGGAGAGATGGCGAAAATTGGGAGCATTCGCCAATCATTACGTTTTGGTTCATATGAAGTGGCGCACTGCATCCCTGTGATAATAATAAAGTTAGACAGTATGTCTACTAATTATTTTTAGCAAATGTGACTTTCTTTCAAATTAATCTGCTTTCAGTTAAAAATAAGTAACTAGGAAATTTAATTCCTATCAGCAATCTTCCATCCAATGAGTTTATTACCTTAAAAATTGTTTGTGACCAAATTGACACATGATATGTAAATGATTGGCCACCTCTGGCATGGGCCCTCAGCCCCTCACAATCTGCAAGTGCATCACAAAATTTCAGATTGAATTTTTTACTTTAAAGATTATATGTAGCCATTTACCTACATACCTACTGTAATTTTAAATATACTTGTGTAGTAAATTTGTAAATTGTGGAGCTAAACGGTAATAATTTGAGCCAAATGTTTCTATGTTTTAGATTTACAAGGGACCCTCAAGCCTTATCTAAATCCAGCAGTATATAGGCCTACACAGTTGAACTGGTTGACAAACTATAACCTATTTTTAGTTGCAACCCATCAATCTGGTCTAAATTCAATAAATTTTTGAAAGTCATGTCACGACTATATTTGTAATTGAATTGTAATAAATGGGACATCATATTTTTCACCTGAGTGTACTGGTTTTGTTAGCGATACCCTGTAAATACAAACTCAACAATGCCTGTACAAAAGCCAATAAAATGAGAATATAAACACAAGGTCTGCCTTTTGTAGCACAATGTCAAAGTAAACAATACATTGTTAAATGCAGTAGGGTATATTTACTGATATTGCACCGTTGATATATTTTATACCACGTCTTAAACAATAAATAAAAACATGGAGGTAAACTTACCGTTGTATTGTTTTAAAATTAACCGTATATCATGGAATTATCAATCAATAACGACCTACATTTCACGAACGGTACATAATATAACAAGGCATGCTACACGACACAGACTTAACTCTCTCGCGCTTTTGTCAATGTAAACTAACCCCGAACCCAGCTGTCACGGATATTCACGCCAAAGTAACGGGAATTTACGTGATCTATGGCGGCTTCCTGAGTTGGCGTAAGGTATTTTGTGTTCAATTAGTAAACTTTTTATATCACAATCTTAATTAGCCAAAGACAAATATTTTTTGTGGGACAAAATAAAGTACCGTTGATAAGACCACATGCACTTAAGCAAAGTGTCATTAATCCCGAGCTGTTTATTTAACGATTATTATAGAATAGAACATTGTGATAATACTGAGTGATACTGATACAATTGATTACAATACTGTATAGTATAAATGAGGTGTTGTTGCCTGCATTGCCCATGTTTATTATTCCTTTTGTTAATTGGTAAACAATAACAGATTACCCATGGCTTCACAGTGTAATGATCTCCAGCACAGTTTATTATAGTGTATTAAAGTTACAAACTTGGTGATTTAATGGTATTGCATGAATATAAATTATATCATATATGGACTAAAAACATATTCAAACCATTTTTTTATAATTTTGCTTCAAATCCTTCTCAAACATTGTAATTGGCAAGGAATTCCCTGTTGGCAAGGAATTCCCTGCTATAAAAAGGTCAAGTTTTATATCACGTGACTTACCTCCCTCTCAGAGGAGAATTCATACATAAGACGATGCTGTCTTTAATCGTTTACAACTTATTACAAATATCAAATCCTATTTAAATTCTCAGATTATCCACTGCCCACGTCTTTTTTTGTTATTTTTTTTCTCAGAAAGTGTTGAACATCCAACTCTTCATAATGTTTATCAACTTGTACATCAAGTGCTCAATGTTCGCTTGCCACCTTTGACATCACATGTGCAGAAATTCCTAATCACCAGGCTGTTGATTAGGGGATTCCTTACATTTTTGTCCTGTATACACCCCATGAGTGTTTTTTTGGGGAATCCATTATTTTTCTAGTAAGATTGGATATCTCTACTTTCCATACTTTTATTGGAAATAACCACCTGATAAATACTTTTCTGGGAACCCATCTTTAAATGACAATCATTATATTAATTATAAATGTTTTCCAGTTATTGTCATTTGATACATCCAATATATTATTAACTTTAAAAGTCAGATCATGTCAATGAGAAGACACATTGGCGTACAAGTAAAAGATCCCTTGGCAGTTTGAATTCGATATAAAAGTAGGCTGTAGCATGGCTGCCTGGGCAAAATTGTATGCGCTTCTTCATAAGCCTAGGTTAGGAGCAGAACAGTAGGACGTTAATAAACCCCTTTTCATTTTATTTCATTTACTTTCGTCAATGTATAAATCAATTGCGTTTTGTTTTTTATAGTTCAAAATTTTGTTTTTACTTGTCTTTACTACACTTGGATCTAAAAGACTTGTTTTTTAACTTGTGTTCTGCTTGAAATGAGGGGTCAGCCAATCAAATGGTTTGTTGAATCAAGCGTTTGTCATTTTTTGCGCGTAACTGTGGGTAGACATTACCAGTGAAAAATAATCAAAACAAAGCAAAATAAGATTTTAAAAAGTATGGCAGTCGCTAATTAGTTAATCAAATGATTGACGTTATCGGGTCAAATGTTGCTTACTTGGTACCTGACAATTAACAGGAACGAATAAATTGAGCCAAATTGTGAGAATAGCGACTATTGGGGAAATTCCACTTTAAACCAAAATTGCAAATTATTGGGGGTTTTTTTTAAAGGTATTTTTCATTTTACAAAAGCCAGGGATCGGATAGTGGTCTTCTTATCTTATCCTAACAATATGTTATTTTTGACCTGTTCAGTTTTATGAAGGGAACAGATTGGTGTTCAATTCACTGTTTTGATCAAACTGTAATCATGTGGTCACTGAAAGACTAAAGCCACATACGCATCTGTTAAACAATTAGAGATACTCAGTCATAGTCAGAAGACATTTAAACATCCTATTTTTATGAGGTTATCATCAAGGTGTTTAACAGATGTGTGTGAAATATGTTACTAGTCTTTTGTCTAAGTTTAGATTTTGATAATGGGGGATTCTGAGATAATTAAATTACATGTCTGATATTGTTTAAATTTATGAACATGTACATGTACAACACTGTGATATCCCACTATTTATAGGTCAGTGGTCTTTATACATGTATGTTTCTTGGTAAAAATATGATAATGCCTTCTGACCTTTCTAAGCTTATTTTGAAATAGCTAATATTAACTGTTTTTGTGTTTGATGTGTACAGCTATGCATTAACCAATTGTTATCTATAACCTTCATAATTTGCTTCACTGCAATCACAACACATTTTCCACACAGAATGATATCACAGAAAGTTTTCAACACTTGATGATGTTACTGACAAATGTTCCACACAGTATATCACTGACAAATGTTCCACACAGGATGATGTCACAGACAAATGTTCCACACAGGATGATGTCACAGCCAAATTATGTCCCCCACCAGGCCTGGATCCAGGATTTTTTCAAGGGGGGGGGGGGACCCAAAGATTGTAACAAATGGTAATCATGAGAGTGCCGCATACATTAGTGGTTTGGTGTAATCCCCAGAGCCTTGAAGCATTGCCTGGGCAGTGGGCATAGACAATGCGAAAATCATGTTTATATCATCAATTAAAAAGCAGATACACCAGTCTCGCTGGGGCTGAGGGGGTGGGGTGGCACCGCCCCCCTGGGCTCCCACCCTGGATCCGTGCCTGCCCACAGGATGATGTCACAGACAAATGTTCTGCACATGATGATATCACAGACAAATGTTCCGCACAGGATGATGTCACAGACAAATTTATCCCCCACAGGATGATGTCACAGTACAGACAAATGTTCAACACAGGATGATATCACTGACAAATGTTCCACACAGGATTATATCACTGACAAATGGTCCTGTTATCATGGCACATTCAATAAGTTAGAATCATTTATAATATTCATTACATGATGATTTGGATAAAGAGCCGGCCATTATTAATATAATATTCGAAAGAATACTCTGAGTTCTAATTGAGTTAGAGTGGTGAAATTCGGTGTGTAGTTTCATTGCATTTTTTATAGCAACTTATTAGCTTTTCTTACTTATGTTAAGCAGAATAATCAGCAGATCGATTGCTCACCATTTTATTAAAAGATAAATGTAAAAGTAGTTAATGAGTGCCATTATGTTTGGATTGTGCCCATACTGTTAGCTTGTTTTTCTAAGGCTAATATATTGAATGATATTTTTTTTTTACATGTTTATTAGATTATTAAAGAAATTTAAGTAAAATTTATAATTTATCCCAGATTAGCCCCAGGTGACCTTTTCTTGACCAGTAGTAGTAGAATAATATTATTGTTAAATCATTGACCTGTATGTAATTGTACAATTATATTTTTATTCTATTATTAATCTGGTGTTATTTATTAAATCTGTATTACACCTGGTACATGGCTGGTACCAGATTGTAGTGTCATATAATGACGTAAACCACTTTTGTACAGGGAGGTTGGGTGTCAAAATAGTTAACATGTAGGTGCATTTGATCATAAGGTCTGTCATTGACTAAGTGACATGGCTTCGATTTCCTACTTGTAGGTGTCAAGGAATTTGGTCACCTGTCCGACTTTGTGGTTGTTCTCGTGTCAGCCGGTTTTCTTCCACTGCTTAAGGCCCCTAGGGAATTATTCGAATAAGAATGAGCAATATGTTAGTCCTGTAATACCCATGGACATTAAACTCCTCCCCATCTCTCCCTTTCTGATGATATTATTGAGTTAAAGACTTGCCACCTTTAGTTTGTCATTTTCTGATGTTCATGTTATTGGCGGTTAGTGAAATGTTGTTACAGATGTGTTTTAGTTCTTATAATAACAGGAATTAAATTATCCCCTGCTGTACTTGATGTCAAATAACGGTTATTTTGTGTAATTATTGACTTTGCATGTGGAATATGTTTCTGATCCTGTGAAGTCGTCGTAAAATAATATAAAGAGAGGAATGGTAATTTGTTCTCCAGCAATGAAAAATAATTTCCCCTAGAAAGTTGTAACCAGATGATAAAATGATATATTTAACATACATGTACATTTCTGTATGAACAATTTTTGTGACCTCAGCTAATGTTGTAATTATTACAGATCATTGTACAGGGGGTGATGGCTATAAACCTTGTCTAAGCTTATTCTTAGGATTGACCACTTACATGTAAAGGTCATCAAGTAGTCCTGCTGAGAGAATGTTAAGATTGTTCCATTAAAGGAGTTATATAGTGACATAAATCTGAAGCCCTATCAATAAAATGAGCAGCTTTGTTTCTGGTAGAATTCCTTTAAATAATTCTTAGTCAAAGATTGAGTGAGAAAAAGAATGGATTGACAGTAATGTGTAATTCGTAAAAAATGTCAGGTTTGCTGTGCATCTTTGTATTCATTGGATGTTTGTAATAGTCTTGGCCTGTTGAATCAGTGTGTTTATTGATTTTTAGTGGTATTTTAACAACATTCCTTCACATTCAGTCAGTCACACAGCTGTAGAAGTTGATAAAGTGCATAGAATATAATCTGATGACTATGAAAATGTAGTACCATTTTTGTACAAATTGCAATACAGGGTATTATTATGTCAAGGGGTTGGATGGCTGAATGGTTAGCATGCATGCTCTGTATCATAAAGCCTGTCATTGAGTCAACTGGCATGGTTTCGAATCCCAGGTTGTACGTGGCAAGGAGTAGGGTTGCCTGTCTAGCCTCATGGGTTTTCTCCGGGTCCTCCGGTTTCCTCCTACTGCTAAAGACCTCTGCGCGCAATCGAATTATTGAAATTAAAAAAAATTAAACTATATGTTAGTCCTGAAATGACCTAGTTTGTGTCGAGTGGATGTTAAACCCCATTTCTCTCTCTCTATTATTATGTCAATTAGATTTTGTATGGGTAATCTGAAAATAATTTAGTACAAGAACCTTCTTTGATTGGCATTCAGTAATTGAACATATTAACACAAGGTACAATTTTATGGATACACAATTACTAAATTTAATGCTAAGCGATGTTTTGAGTTTTCTTGTCGAAATGTCATGTCATATTAAATTCAGTAGTTGTGTATCGATAAAATTGTACCTTGTGTTAGTACAAGAATGTTATAACAAATGTTGTTGATTTGTGTGAAATATACAATGTTTGTAACACAGAAGACATTATCTTCCAAATAAAGAAAGTAAACTAAAAGAAAGAAAACTCCTCTAATTAATACTGCTACTTAATCTGTAGAAACTTGTTTGTTAGAGAATTGTGCAACTGCCAGGTGACTTCAGTGAGATAATTGTTTACAAAGTGTTTCAGTTTAAATATTGAATTAGTTGGCTATTTTTAAAATAATTTTTATCCCAGTTTAAAGATTTAGCTTTGTTGATTTAACCACAAAACTATTCCATTTGTGAATATCTTTAAACAATCAAAGTTTAATAAAAGCATGGTTTATAAAGTTCTATCAACAGGTAGATATTATTGTTGGACGTCACTTGCTAGTTGTTAATGAACTACTGTTCTTTTTATGTATGTACAAAAAAATATAAAAAAAAGAGTAAACTATAAAGAAGAACAACGAAACAAACACATCATAAATATTTATAAAAAAGACTTAACGTATGAGCTGGAGGGCAATTAGTAAAGAGGAAAAGATATCTAAATCTGATGTGAATAGCCAAAGGCTGATGTATGGGACTAGACATCCTTAAACTTCCTTCTTTGTAATGTAAGTGGATCAGGCGGAAAAATATCCCATTAAAAGCTTGTGTTATATAAACTGCCCATCAATGATAGTACTTTAACAATGATTATAGTCACCAGTCAGATTGATTACGCAACTAATTACAGCCAGGTTAAAAGATATTTATTGTTCTGGTGATCTGCCTAATTTACTATAAACAGGCTTATAATTAACTATACACAAGACTAAATAAATGTTGATTATACTTTAAACCCACCCATGTCAACCATAGTCACTCCTTCAGTGTAAATTGTTCAAACAGAAACAAGTTAAGTTGGTTTGCAGAATTTAAAATTAAAAAGAGATGACAAAAAAAAGATTATTTCAATTTTATATACGCCCAAATTTTGTATTAAATATTTTGACCTGACTTATAACTCACGTGGGAAATTTAACTACACATGGTTGTAAATTTTGGGTGATGGTCATTTTAATCATGGTTAGACAAGTTCTTTGATGACAGTAACAATTCATCTTCCCAAGGGAAGGGTGTATACTTATTATACCCCATTTGACTTGGTAGTTATCTTTTGATAAATGATTGATTTGTTATCAAATAGACTGTTATAAGACTGGTTGATCTGCATTATTCTTGGTTTAAGCAGTATTTATTCAAGAGAAGATTATTATTTTCAATTGATCATTTTGAAAAATATATGTGAATAGAATGCAGTAACAAGCAAAGTGCTTATATAAAACTATTTGCATTATTATTATTAAACTTTCATTAGAAAGGCTCAAGTACCTTATTCAAATTTTGAAATGTTTGACTGGTCCACGGCTTTTATCATTTAGAGCTTCAGAGTTGTAAATTCTCTAAATTACTCTTGTTATATTTGGACATTAATATAATTTATCCTACAACATCGACCCTATGTAAGGACCTAAAATGTTGAATGTAGACAGATACTTATTATAACATGACACAATTCAATAGATCAAATTTTACTTATTCAACACTTAACTTTTTTACTTGTATGAAAAAGGTCATGCAAGTAATTATTTCAGTTTTTAACTTTTTTTAAATATTTTTTTTTACAAGTACTAATGACAATGTACTCATAAAAAACTAATGTTTTTTGGGTAAGACAAAAACATATTACAATTTTTTTCATAAGCTTCACATAAAAAAATAAATAGTGGCAATAAGTACAAGTTATTGTTATCTATTATTATTAAAAATACACTTAAAGAAACTGTACATGGTGTATTTATGATCTAGGGAAGAGCATACTGGATTAAATGTACATCTGTTACACAGAGCGCACATCAACTTATGAATTTATATAAGCCCTGGTTTGTTTTCAGATCCCACAATCATATAGTGTACTTTTATAATATGTACATATTTATTGAATAAATAGTGTCAAAAAAACCCCCAAAAAACTGACAAAATCATTGGTCTGAAGTTCAGAGGGTAAGTCGGGCAGTGTTCAGACTCTGAACACTGCCCGACTTACCCTATCTCTCATACTCATGTTGGTGCAGAGGCAGAAGAACTACCGGTATTAAAACGGTTGATATCAAAACTTTTCTTCAGTGTGAAATTTGTTTTTTTAATATTTTCCAAGGAATAAAATTGTGAAAATTCCAATATCATGTGCTTTCTATTGTTACAAATGTAAATTGTTTGTATTTGCTGATATTTGAATTCTGAAAAATCAATTCAAAGCAAGTTTTTTATCAAAATTTAATCATTTGACACTTACATTATTATGTGGATTTAGTTGGATTATTTGAACAAAAGACACTTTAGTACAATCTCAAATTAACCTTTTTCGATAAGAAATACATACAAATGATGCTATTTTTTGAACAACAATATAACTTCTGATCAAGAAACATGCCTTTTACTTAATTTCGTATTATTCTGGAGTAATACTGGTTATCAAGTGGAATTGTATTCAATTTTTCTTCATTAACATATCACAAATTTCAGTCTACAAATGACTGCACCATGTTCTAAGTGCATGATTATTCAGTGTGCTTCACATTAGTCGAAGGAAGTGGGGATTCAAATATGATCATTACCGAAAAAAGTAAAATATGCGACAACTCTTGTTGACTGCCGGGACAATTTAGCTGCTGTGGGCGTATGTTTCGTTGCCTGGCAACCTATCTTTTTATGGTGTGTACCCCTTGCAAAAATGTTTTGAGGTTAATCCTGTGATTCTTTCCCCTCAATAAGTTTTTGTATTGTATTTGTAATTTAAATAGAAAACTTAAATTTATACTAGTACCCTAATGTAAGTTTATACAATCTGTTGTGTCATTGTGTGTATATAAAAGCTTGTTTGTTCACATTCTCAAGATATAGAGTAGGGTTTAGTGCTTTTCAATCTATCAATCATATTTTATCATGTGTTTATAAACTTTTCTTTAAAATATAGACATCGGAGGTGCCATGACCCAGGAACATATCACTAGCGTGGTGGAAATATTGGATTCAGCACATAATCAGAAGTTTCAGCTGTCTGAATTGTTGACAAATCTAAGAGAGTTGAAACAACAGGTGGGTACCATTAATTTTTTTTAATTAGGCAGTGTTTATCAACACTGTTAATTGCCTTTAATTTGGATATCTTACTGTTATCATCATAATAATAAATTAGTCCTGGGTCATCAATATGATTCGAATCAAGTTACATGACCAGGTTTTATGATAAAAGAATAAAACTTATACTTTTTTTTAAATCCAGAAAAGGGTAAGGGTGAGGTCAAATGGCAGATTATGTGTAGATTTAAGCCGTTTACGGTTATTATGTGTGCCAACTTTCTCTTATACAATGTGATTTCAGTTCTTTAAATCTCCAGATTATACTGTTAAATATCTACATACATTATTAATATTGTAGGTACAAGATGGTGCTAATGAATCTAGAAGTAAAGTCGTCAATCATTTTGACTGTCTTAAGACCTTTCTAGAAGAGATTTTAAACAGTCGTCTAACCGTATTACTGAAAGAAATAGATACTATTGAGAACCAAGCTGTTCTACCTCTTACACAATGTGAAGTTATGATACAAAATGGCATTGATAATGCTACAACAATCATGGAGGAAGGTAAGTTATAAACTATGAATAATAACATCCTGCATATATATCAATATACAACTGGCGGTAGTTTTCTCTTTGATGTGCATAGCAGTTATATCTCATAACAACCTGCCATGACGTCATCATAGGTTGATATTCTGTTCATATCAACCGCTGATGACGTCGTGACAGGTTGATATGAAATATCAACCGCTAATGACGTCATCTCAGGTCGATGTATTCGACTCCTATCAACCACTGATGATCGAAATAATATAAAAAAACACAGAAATAAATTTTTATTCTTGTAACAATTAAAAAAGTATTATGGTACAGTTTGTAACATTCAAGACAGAAATAAACGGCGTACTTATCGGCATATTTAAATCGGTTATCCATACTCGACCATGTCTAAGATATCTTTCAGAATCATCTTTCCGTCCACACACTACACCTTTTGATCCAAATTTTCTTTAGGTTTGAATAGATCCTCATCGATAGTCGCATCCACATCAATTCCATCGCCAATTTGTTTGCTAAAGGGGTTGATTATTCGTCTGACTTCGTATTCCTATCCATTTTTTTTTGTTCATTTGCTTTTCAATTCTTCAAAATGGCGAATTGTAAACAAACACAACCACGTCATTTCACGTGATAAATTCGGTAATATTCGTTATTTGACGGAAAGTACTGAGTAGGTAGCCCAATCGTCGTTGGCCTGTAATGGAAGAGTCCATTTAATTTAAGGGTGGGCGTTGTATATGTCAGATATTAACCAATCATACCTCAGTTGCTATATTTATATCACCATTGGGCTGCGCCCGCGGGTTATATAATATAGCACCCTCGGGTAGGTTAATATCCTATACTTATCTAATGTTTCTTTGACTAGAAAATCTGTTACCTGTACTTTTGAACCACAGTGGCCCAATGAGTAAGACTTTGGCTTGCTAACCTGGAGGTCCTGTGTTTGATCCCTGCATTTGCCAAGAAATTTGGTCAGGATTTTCTGGCATTATTCCCCCTTGTCAGTGGTGCAGGACAGAGGACCTGGCAAGGGACAGTGTGTAGTTGTTCAGATGGGACAAAAAAACGAGGTTCAGTGTGCACATTGCACATAAAAGAGTCTATACCAGTTGGAATTCGATACAAGTGTAGGGCTGTAGGCCTAAGTGCCGCTTGCTGCCTGGGCACAGTTATATAACAAAGTTTATGTTATACCAAAGTTTATGCTGTCTGTCAAACATAACAGATTAACATTAATCCTGAAATATACATGTCATAAAAGAGAATAGTTTAATAAGCAGAAATAATGTGTAATGAATAATAGTAGATAGTAATTTACACTTTGAATATTTTGTAATTATTTAAGGTAAACTTATTATGAAGAATGGAGCAGAAAATAATCTCGACAAGATAGTCAAACTTAAAGAAAATCCCTTAACAAAAACATTGAGCAGGTAATATTGGTAGATTTGAGCAATTAATTTATGAAAAAAGTATGAATTTATATTTATTGTAGATTTTTGATAAAGAAATCTGCAGTTATTTTCAATTGTATGAAAATTCATACTGCATGTTTTTGTCTTAAATTTATTCACCTTAAGTATATATTATTTATTGACATTGATCATAGAGGTTTTGCCCTTGGTATGTATATAAGCACATATAGTAATAGTATTATTTTTGAGACAACAGTTTAAATCTGTCGCTTCTTAATTTTAAATTAGTGTACCAGAAATACCTGACCGATCTGCTGTACCTTGTATAACTGTAGATTTAGCATCATCTTTAAGAAGTGTATTGAATGAAGCTATACAGAAGGAAGGTAAAGTAATAGCTGGAGCTCCAGTCCAAATCACAGATATAGCTGAAAGACCTGGTAGTTTACTACTTACTTGGAATGAGGTAAGAACTATTATTGAGCAGCTAAAAAGAAAGAGAGAGGCTGAGTGAAAAATGGGGTTTAACATCCACTAAAGTTTAAGAAAGGTCATTGGTCTAATTTCTAACCGTTTTGAAATAAATTAATTATCATATATTATTATTATTATTAAGTCATTTTGGATTAGGGTGAACTAGTAGACCCAGAGGAAGCCTGCATGGTTAAGCTAAGCATGCTATCTTACCACTACTACATGTCATGTACAAGTGTGTTATCGAAGCCAAGCCATTGACTCAACCACAAACCTGATGATCTAAAGTGTTTGAAAAAAATTTAAAGAAATTTTAGTTTATTCCTACCTTTAAGAATAATTAGTGAGATGGACTAGAACAATACCTAGGAAAAACAAAACAGCCTAATAAACTTATAATCAAAGAACCCCTGCCAAATTAAAAATTAATAAAGATAAATCAGTTACCACTTAATTTATGAAACTTGTCACTCAGAAATCATACAGGAAAACTGTTTACCACCGAAAAGTAGAATTACAATGGATCTTTGAATTAAAACACCCAATGAGCTCATTGATACAATTGAAATTGAAAGAAAGGGAGATAGAAATTGAGTTTAACGTCCACTCAACACAAACTCATGGTTCAATTTTATTTCATAATTTGCTTGCGTGTAGGGGTCTTCAGAGGACCCGAAGAAAAGCTGTGAGGTGTGGAATTGACACCACGCCAGTTGATTCAATGATAGACATTATGATACAGCGCGCACATGCATACCAAGGTCATCCACCCCCCTAATTGAAATTGAACAATGAATTTTAAACCCAAGTGATGTATGAGAGCATAAAATACCAGATCTTCTAACACAAATAATACACTGCCTATGATCAATATCTGTTCATAATCGTTACATTTGAATCTTTGTTTTAAACAGATTGAAGAAGAGGGGGATTTAACAGAGTTTTGTCTGCAGTATTCTTCTGGTAATATTAAGTCTAATTCGGATTCTAAAGCTACATTTCATACAGCTTATGTTGGTCCGAACTCAGGACATATTGTTAAACACCTGCGCCCAAACAAACAATATTCCTTCCGTGTACGGGGACGACAAGATGGCAGTCATGAATGGAGCGTATGGAGTGTGCCTTATACCGCCATAACAACAATACCTCATCATCGTAAGTACATGTCTATTCTAGATAGAATCAACAGTTGATATAGAATAGACTCAATTAAATGTTTATGCCATGCATTGAAACTTTCTGTGAAATTGTATATATTGCTGTAGTGGATAAAGAGAGTGGAAGAGAATGGGAATAAAGGGAGAGAATTAGGGATTCGAAATGAGTTGAAGAGACATGTGTTTAAATTATTGATATTAATATACATAAATCTTCTGTGATGTGAATTAAACAAAATTTTATTCTCCATTAACCCTTGTTCTGTGGTACACGGATTATTCCGGGATCAGCACAAGCCCTCCATATACAGCGCCCATGTTCACTCCCATGTTCAATAGGTAGCATTTCACATAGATATGAAAGAAGCACAGTCTGCTGTCATTCTTGTTGCTTTATTTACAATTGTCTCATTAATTTTCCAAAGATTTGGGGGACTTATGTAATGATACATGTCCAAAAGAAACGGGAAGTTATGTCATGGCTAACTGTAGAGGAAGTGTAAAACGATTTAACGATGAATGTATTGAATTTGATCAAAGTTGTTGACCCAGATTTTTACAGTTTCACTGTATCAGTGCTAAAAATCTGATTTGCAAAGTCTTGCAGCTATATCAGTTTTAAGAGAGGCACCCAAGGTCATGCATGTATTCCCAAATCAATTCAGTTCAAGACGTCATATTTGATGTCAACAATTCAGCAGCTTAAGGGTTAAATATTTGACCACAATTTAACAGTTCTGTTAATAGATGTATGGTTCTTGATTTATTTTTGTTGTATATAAATTTTAGAATGGGTATCAACAGACGAAGGATACAGTGTTAGTAATGAAGATAAAACAGCAACACGCACAGATATTGGTCTCAGTACATTAGTTTATTCTAATATACCTAGTTATGCCTCTGGTGAACAGATAACTTTCAAAATATTAGATGCAGGTGAAAGGTCATTAAATGATGGAATAGGTTTAGCGTGTAATTGTGATAATAAAGATACTCTAGAAACACCAGGTGCTATATTTGTCAATATTGATGGTAAATATCTTCTTTATTTTAAGAAAAAATTGGCATCTGTTCTTTGGTTTCTAGAAAATTGATAAACTATTTCAATCAGATTAGAAGGCTGCTGTGGCTCAGTGAGTAAGATGGTGGTTGTCTAGTAAAGTTGCAGAAAAGTAGAATGCTATATCCCTTTTCATTTCGATCTGATTAAAATCTAATGTTTTTCGTAATATATTACTTTTTTCAGTTTTATATTCCATATTTTAATGCATAGTTTACATGACATCTAATGTTTAATCATCGTGTTATATAATTGCACTGGGAACAGTCAATATAAAGAAATTAAAACCATTGGACTATAAATGCTGTCACTGGTGGCAGTGGTGACTGAGCCGCTAATGAAGAATATTATTTGCTCTGTTTCTGTTACCAAATTAACCAATTTGTGTTGTATCTATTGCAAGGGGAAAGAATGAATAAAACTGTCTTGCGCATTTTTTTGTTACGTCTTTTATGTAAATCATTTTAGTGAAGCCTGTACCAAGACAGGCCCGGGACTGTACAGCGCAGTGGACGCTTACGGCTGGCCCCCGGATCCATTCACTTGATTTGATAATTGTTTAGTTTTTGCAATGTCTATTTTCTGTCTTGTCCGCAGGTTTATCTTGTAGATTTTTTGTTTTGCGTGTAGTGCAGTCCTCCTGCATTTACTATTAGATCTGGAATTTGGTTTACAGAGTAGGAAATTGGTTCCAAATCTGTATGTTATCATAAAGTGCTCTTTTTCGTTTAATTAAATATAACAAAATAGACATGTAGAATTATCAGTAAGAGAAATAAATAGAACAGTATTTGCTAAAACACTTTAATCTTGCTATTAAAGGAACAGTCTATGTTGATGGAAATGTGATGAAGATGAAGTTACCACAATTAAAGAAAGGATCTGCCCTAAATTTCCAAACAGAACCATTACCTAACGGAAAGGTCCGCGTAGGAATTGAAGTTCAAGAGAAAGAAGTGACCTTTGATTGGAAGACCAGCTCAGTAACAAGTCCACAATCACCCACAGTGCCTAGCATGAACCCAACAGTACAACGCCAGTATTCATCTCATAACTTTTATTTTGCTATGAAATTTGCTCATGAAGATTGGAAAGTAGGCGTATATTGATCTCTTCTTTTGGCATTGTGATGTTGTCAGTGAAGATAACAGGTTTATTAAACTAAATCATGGGTTGCAGGTATCATGAATCTAATTCTTAAAGTAAGTTCTTTGTAAGAAGAGGCTTAATTTATTATATGTAAGTGACATTACAATGTCCAAAATTTGTTACTATTTAAATAGATAAATGTCTTTACAGTTGATTTACTTATGTATAGGGAGGACTTCTTAAGCTTAAAAGTTACATATTAAACTTATGTTTGATCTGGGCTCAGAGGTTGGCAGCTTTACAGTTCCAAAAATGGGTCCCCAATTAAGTTTTTGATATTATCACATTATTTTGTATGAAGCATTATAGTTATAACTTACATTATATTTCAACCACAATATAACAGGAGTTGGGTGTATATAATTTGAACAAATTTTTTCCTTTATATAATCATCCCTCACTTACTTATATTAATAGATTATTTTTTGATCTCATTACAAAATATTTCATCAAGAATTAATGGTTAACAAATAAATTTTATTTTTTATATTGCCAAATGTTATTATAATACTCAATATTAAATTTTAAAAGATTTTATGTAAGATTAATTTGCTTTTTTTGTTGGAAACAATTATCTTGTATGATATGTGGATCTTCTGTCATTTGTGGTCAAAGGGGAGATAATATGCTGCTAAGGAGATTTCGGAAGAGTTACTTCCCTTGAGTATAGAGATTCATTGAGTGGAAAAGATTTTATTATAGGGACGCTCTTTCATTTTAACTAACAATTCCCTAAATTTCAATCTTCTTCCGCTGCCTTATAGAATGTTATTCATTTTTGATTGTTGTAAAAAAAATTTATACTACTACAAACATGATCTTTTATTAGAGGCATTTTAGTAACATGATAGAGCAATAAACTATAACATTTGCTTGAAAACGTTGAGGCATTACTCTTCGAAATGCCACTTAAATAAATCAGTAATTGTTCTTCCATAAGTATGTGTTATAGTATATTACTATAAATATAGAAAATTAATGATTACAATTTCAGTATGGGAAAAGTGTCAATATCTCAGGCCATCATTGTTTATATTTTTTCTAGTCACTTTGCAAATTAATCTCTGTGTTCAAAAATGAAATAGGGTTTAATGTCCTACTGTTATGCACCTAAACTCATGGAAGACGGGGAAATTCTGTGTTCATATAAGGCATATATATATATATATATATGAAGCCTGATATTTCATGTCTTTGATAACTTAGGTTGAAATTTATATTGCATATTTTTAAAGTCTGCAATTTGTGATTCTGTAACAGACTCATTAATTTCAATATATTTATGACAATTATAGGGTTTAGTCTATGTGCAATTTATACTGCAATATATAGTTTCAAATAGAACTACTCATATCATATGATATTAAATTTCAATTTATTGTGGATGCAAAAGTAAGTAAGTAATTTTAACAAATGTATAATACTGTATAAATTCCATATATTTGTCTTGTGTTTATACATTGTTAATGGGATTGTTTATATGCTCAAATAAAACAAAGAAATGAATTGATTTATGTTTATTACAACCATACATAAAATAGTGTACTGCTGGTAGAAATCATCCGTATGAAAACTATGAATGGAAATAGTACAGCAACAAGTTATGGGAAAACTTGTGATCAATTAAATGGAAATTAATTCAACCCTGTGTACTGACACCACCATGCAAAATATGAGCTGTCAAATCCTGCCAATCGTTGCATAATTCATAAATTTGGATTTTGCACCGATCACATGAGGGAAGTTGCCTATTTTGAATTCAGAAACCGATCATATCCAGGTTACCCCTACATGTACATGGCTATCCTAACAGGCAAAAGCAATGTTGTACTACTTATCTAATAGTCAGGGGGGTTGGGATTGCCTAGTGGTTTCGAGTCCTGGTGTGAGCGTATGTGGCATGGAGATAGGGGCGCCTTCTCAACCTCGTGGGTTTCCTCCCTACTAAAGACCCCTATGCGCAAGCGAATTATTGAAATAAATTAAACCATGTCCCGAAATGAATTAGTTGTGTTGAGTGGATGTTAAACCCCATTTCTCTCTCTCTCTCTCTCTATCTAATATTAGTAGTACTAGGAGTATTGCTGAACCAAGACACCATGGGCACCAACAAATTTGACAATAACGCCTTCAAAATAGGAGTAGGATGTTAAACCCCATTTCATTTCTTTAAAATAGGCTGACACTATGAATACAGTCATGTCCATAAATACCATTTATAACTTACTTATTCTAATATTGAATAAACTGAAATTTTAACTTACATAACCAACACACAAATTTGTAGTTTTTTCTTTTTACATTTTTACAACAATTACAAATGTCTAAAAGAAAATGTGACACAATATTGAAAAATCTACAAAGCGATTCTAAATTGCGATTTCCACACTTGTCAAGTATCAAAATGATATATTTTAGACATGATTACTTTTTTTTAAATTAAGATGCGGCCAGCTATAAACCCAGGTCCCTGTGATGTGTGGAACTCACATGCGGAAGAAACTAAATGACTTTTTCTGTTTCTCCTGATAAAAAATATGGAGATAGTCAAAGTCACAGCTTCGCCACAAGTGTGAAACAAAAAAATAAAATAATAGTAGATATAATTTTAATTATTTACACACAATTTTTTTTAAAGTTTACAAAATGAGTACATGTAATTGGTGACGGATGATGTCCATTATGGAAATGATGTTTTTAAAATGTCCATTGTTAATTCATCCTGAACAGCCTCTACATCCACAATGTATACACTCCACAATTTTACCCTGTAATAAGTAAAACAAAATTAGCATACAATTTGTCTTTAAATTTTGAACATGTATGGATGTTGAATGTAACACAATGATAGCATTTATCAGTGTTAAATTTCAAATAAAACCCGTCTCAATTCTGTAACTTGCCAATTTCTGGTAATATTGTAATATTCTGTAATAATCAGTTTATACCCATTTGATTTAAACCCTTGTGAGTAATTAATCAAAGCAATTTGACAGATTTAAGATTAGTTAGTCTAAATTTTTTTACCAAGTCTAGGTAATATTCAAACTCTTTCAATATTGTACCTCTAGAGTTAACATAAATTTGGTTATACTTACAGATTCCAGCTTTGGTTTGGGCACCCTACATATACAATTTGTTCCAAAATTTGTATCTCTAGTCTGAATACATCTTAAACAGCATAAATTTTCATACCCTTGTTTCTTCCATTTGGCAATGAGATTTTTGTCAGCAATATTTTCTTTCAGGCAGTATTCATACAATTCTGTAAACAAAATGTTTATTAAGAAGTAGTCTTCATGGAAATAAGGCACCTGTCACTGACAATTGTCAGACACAGATTCAGGCTTTGTCGTGCACAAAACCTCCTAGTGTCTGTCATTCAGTCCGGCACTGATTTATCTTTTTAATTTTATTAATACATATTCGGCACTAAGTTGAAAATGTCAGGTACTATTTCATTAGTGCCTGACATTTTGTCAGGTACATGTGCATCTAAAACCGTTATTTCCAGAACTGCCGATCAGGGGCATAACAGTAGGACGTTAAACCCCATTTCATTTATTAATAAGATTATGTTTATGGTTTCTAACAATTCTACATATCATATACAATTATTAGGCAGTACAGATAATTGCCAATGCTGACTTATGAAAAATGAATTATGCAATATCAAATATGTAGATTTCAATTCTCCAATTTATCCTTTACACAGATACAATATTATAATTATATACATTTTTATATGTCCATATTCATATTGTGGACGTTTTATGTTACCGGCCCTGTCTGTGTACCTACCTCTACTTATAGCTTTTCTTCTGTAAAATAAATCAAAAATGTATCGTGATTTTTGATGATGTAATCTGAAAATAGGCCACATAGCTTCCACTTTTCTTTTCCCCTCATGAGGATCTGTCTCGGCTGTTAAAATAAAATATTTAATTAGAATACATTGATCACAAACTTTTATAAAAATACAATGTTAAAACGATTAGAGGATTTATTTATTTCTTCTCTAAGAGAGAAGGTTTAAGGGTCCACTTGACACAAACTTTTAATTCAGAACTAATGGTTAAACTATTATTTTAATAATTTGCTTGAGTGGAGGTGTCATTTAGCAGTGAAAGGATAAAAACCCATTCGATTGGATGTGTGAGAGGGAACTACATACATTACAAGTGGGAATTGAAACATTAAGAAAGACCAATTGGCCACCCAAAGGCCAACCAACTATACTTGAACAAACTTGGATGCTGTTCACAGAAACAATTCTGCAATATCTAATCTGCTAATCAGTGAAATATTCAAATAAAACCTAGCCCTATCACAAAATATGATTTTTTACAAAACATTAACAAAAATTAAATACACTTTTTTTAAACAAAATTAATCATACAATTTTGATCTAAAGCTTCAGACAGATCTTGACTGGCTACAGCTGTCGGATAAAGAATGGGGAATGAGTTTTAACCCAGGGAAATGTGAGGCAATATGTATTAATAACAAGCGTAACATCATTGAGGGCTCATATTCTGCAGACAAACCCTAAAATTGACAGACAGTGCTAAATACCTCGAAGTCACCATTGAACAAAAACTCATGGAACAGCAACATCACCAGCGTTGCGAGAAAAGCAAACAACACCACCGCTTTTCTGAGACGCAACATCTCATCATGCCCAAGGAACGTTAAGGCTACGTTTATAAGACTTTAGTACGTCCACAGTTGGAGTATGTGACCACAGTCTGGGACAACACCACCAAAACCCACATCAACACCCTGGCATGGATGCAGTACAGCCGCTCGCTTCATTATGGGGGACAACAGCCAGACCAGCAATGTTACAGTTATCCTCAAGGAGCTTGAGACTCTCCAGACAAGAAGGGCCCAGGCTAGAGCTACCATGATGTACCGGGTAGTTCACAACCTGATAGATATACCACCAACACCGCTCCAACCAACTGGCTCGATGACCAGAGGTCACACCAACCGATACCTCCAACCGTCATGCAGACCAGCAATGTTACAACTATCCTCAAGGAGCTTGAGACTCTCCAGACAAGAAGAGCCCAGGCTAGAGCTACCATGATGTACCGGGTAGTTCACAACCTGATAGATATACCACTAACACCGCTCCAACCAACTGGCTCGATGACCAGAGGTCACACCAACTGATACCTCCAACCGTCATGCAGTCTCAAGGCTTACCAAGACTCCTTCTAGTGGCAGTCCTTCTTCTCTGCTGAAATCAGTCTGTGGAATCATAGATAATACCGTATTATCTATGGACATGGTGGAATAAACTCAGAACTGCCAATCCATTGTGGATGCCCATAAACCTTTCAGCCCTAGGCAGCCTTGTTTTTATCCTGATTTTAAAAAAAGTGTGAACTCTCCACAGCACAATTTTTAACTTTTTTAACCATGTACGAATATGTTCTAAACAGAAACCGGTACTATTTATTATTGGAAAAGAAGAAAGAAGCCCAATCAAAATCAATGAATGACCGCAATGCTAATCTATTCTAGATTCTAATGCAATAATAGTATTATTAATCCAGTACCTTCACGCATTTTAGCATCTAACTCATCTATTGTTGGTTCAATGAGTTCCCATCCTTCTGGGGGTGGCTTCCGACTTCGTTTTATCTTCGGCATCTTTTGACAACGAGAATATATCGTTTACAATAATATTTTTCTGTGTCCGTGTGTTAAAGACCGTAGAACGTAAATAAGCAAATAAAAATAGTATACAGAATCTCGACAAATCTCGTGGTATTTAAGGGAGCAATTATTTCGATAGTTATAGAAAAATTCACAAGTCTATCTTATCTAAAAATATATCACTTCTTCTTAGCTCAATTACAAATTTAAAAGTAATGCCATAATATATACTAATATACGGTATATTAAGTCAATTATCGACTTTAGCATAATAGTAGAAACTTATTACACCAACGACACCTCCCTTCACAGATGGCGCTGTGTTAGCTTGAAAGCAATAGAAGGCAGTTCATAAGTTCAGAAAGTTTATAACAGATCGGCATCAAATATATATTTCAAGATGCCAAGAGGTATAATGTATTGATTGATCGACAGACAAATAGCTTTATCATTTTATTTAAAGCCACACGTGTTTTACAACATATCCTGCTGATCAGAACGGCTAGGACC
The DNA here is from genome assembly GCA_917208275.1 of Patella pellucida. Classification (NCBI taxonomy): domain Eukaryota; kingdom Metazoa; phylum Mollusca; class Gastropoda; family Patellidae; genus Patella; species Patella pellucida. The sequence goes on along the minus strand of OU795036.1, from coordinate 23,198,745 downwards.
GCCACAAGTAACATGAAATTATGAAAACACACACCCAAACAAATGTAACACATGGCCATATGCCATCATCATGTCATAAATAGAATAGAACTAAATCATATTGCAATCCACCTGATAGCCAAGTCACAACCCAAACTGACAAAGTTAATCATATCGACCTATTTCACCCATCCATGCTTAGTTAGTTGGCCTGATAATCTGGTATCCAGACCGTGGCAGACGCTGAGAAGGTATCGCGTCATTTGGGACTCAACATAAACAAAATTTGGGACTTGATTTGCGTCATTTGGGTCTCAACACAAATGACACTAGGGACTCAAAATAAATGACAGTTGTCTGAGTTGGTACTCAACACATCGAGGACAAGTTTTTTCATCTTGAAGAAAGATGCCCAAAAGAATTTGCGCCTTTCCTTATTCTTTATTTCGAGGAAACTTGGATATGATGAAATTTATTTCTTATCAAACAGTGGTGTGTTGTTATGTTGCCAGTAAGGACTAATAATGATGTCGAAGGCTGGCACAATAGATTAAATTCTAGTGTTGATGCCAGAGGGTCTGTGCCAAGTAGATACCACTGAGAGGCTTTCCAGGTGAACACCGCAGCCTTCTCGTCTGAGAAGACACAAGCTGGCAAACGAGAACTTCTATGTAATGTATTATGGATGTTATAAAGATATAAACCTTAGTCAACATAAAAAGTGTTCCAGAGTTAATTAAATGAATATTGAAGTAATTGATCTTAAACAACGTGAAGTCCTAGAAGCAAGTCCTAGACAATAATGTCACATGCATAGTGTCCCCCCCCCCTTTTGATACGCCCACATTTTCATGTCTGTCCGTACACAATTGTTTGTGAACACACTACATTGTCACAATTTTTATCCAATTTCATTGAAACTTAAAATATAGGTTAATCACCATAAGATCTCGGTTCCTTTAGATATTGGCATATTTCTGATCGTAACTTCATGGATTATGGCCCCTGATTGTTAGAAAAATCACGTTTTAAGCTTGTGAACACTGTAGAGGTCACACTTTTGAACCGATTTTGATGGAATTTGAAAAGCATGGTTATAACACAAAGATCTTGGTTCCTTTTGATATTTGTGCATATCGGATAGTAACTTCCTGAATTATGGCCCTTGATTTATACGAAAATAACCATGTTTAGCTTGTCTCTTTTTAGGTCACAATATTATCCAATTTAAAAGAAACGTTTGATAATATCACCGTAAGGAAGGTTGAGTTTGAATATGTGAAAATCCGACCAACACTGCCGGACAAAATGGCCGCTGCTTGTATGAGAATAGTGTAAAAATATGGTATATCAAGGTTGTGGACCCTGTAGAGGTCACAATTTTAATGTAACTTGAAATGCACGTTGGTATCTTTCGATATTTGCGCATATCGAATATTATCTTCATAAATTATGGCCCTTGATTGTAGGAAAAATCCCTTTTTTTTTAGCTTATTGTCTATCCATCTCTCTTATGTGGGAAAATCCTGCCTTGCAGCCGCTTTTCTTTTTTTTTTTACAATATATCGGGTATTGTGATTTGACTCCTGTCACTGTACCTGACAATAAGCACACAACACCCTACGCACAGACAAATCCAGTTCTGTATTATCTATTCTCATTCTCTAGTTTAACAACATTAGACACCTTACTGGGGAATCCGTTTTCATTAGCCCAGTTGATGCAGAATAGTAGGTCAGTTCATGTAAATAATAGTACAAAGACACAGGCCAGTGACCAGAAGAACTAATAGTAGGGTTCGAACTCCCAGATCCGTGACCAATTTCCGGGGAGGAAGGTTTGACGATTGATTCTGGTAGGGGGGACTGTTCTGAGGATTTATGAAGTTTGCAACCTCTAGAAAGTTTGGGCAACTCTCAGGAGAGGCAAAAATCCAAGATGGCTGCCGAAATAGCACATAGACTTATAGTTGGGGGCAAATGCCATCAAACCGTCCCTGTAATATATCATTTTTATGTTTTTTGGGGTCGCTTAATCCATTAAGAACACTTCCAAACCATTGTTATGCACCCTTATTCCAATATGGCGGAAATCTGGCGGAAATGGTGAAAAAAAGCGGAAAATAATGTCATGTATTCTGGTAATGCAAATATGAGCTTGTAAGATATTGTTTTTAGGATTTTCATGGATGCTTAGTTCATTTTTGATGGTCTCATGTCAATAAAATCTACATTAGATGGTTAATATAAAACCAAAGTCAGAGCACAGAAGATACAAAGATATAGAAAATATCATAATATACGCAATACATCATTCATGTACGTGTAGCACCTACTTATATCATAATTTCTAAACAGTCATAGGCATATACCTTTCACACGAATCTTTCAAGACGACAGCCTTCAATCAGAGTCCGTATCAGAAAGTTATGAATCTAATGCACATGTGTCACTAACAGAGGTATCGTTATCCTTATCATCACCCCCATCATCAATGTCTACCGATGATCTGAACTTAAGTGACAAGGCCGGGTTTATATACAGTACACGAACACACATTCCCTCATTCAACTCCCATCCATGTCCGAGTGGATCAGTTACGTTACTGACATTGTAACTTAGCATGATGTATGCTTGATAGTTCGCTCTGTTTATGTGATTTTCAAGGAAATTCCAGACTATCTTTTCATCTTTAGACATTTGCTAGCTCTACCACAAGCTACAGTTGTGGATTCTTTGGCATTATAGATGCATCTCAGTATAAATTGTTTCACGGAGGCTACCGGGTTATCAGATACAGTTAATGCGACACCTAAACCATCTAACAAGGATGAATCTGCAATAAAAGTGGATTTATATAGAGTCTTTTTGGAATGGCCAAAAAATCCCGACACTGTATCACAACCGGTTATCGAGTGGCACTGTACGATACGTAGCGCCACATCGCGTGGCAGTAATCTTTATGCACCAAACAAATGCCCTTTCGTCTAACTGCTAGAGATCCTAGCTCCATATGAGAAACATTTTATCTTCTGGGTCTACAACTACAAGCTCATCATATCACTCGATCTCAGTTGTGCATAAAATGTACAACCTGGTTGTGTTTTTACTAATTTTTCGAACTCTTTATGTAAAACACTGGTAGTCTCACTTTATTAGCATCGTTTGAAAGGAAATTGGAGAATTCTCGAGCGGTCAGAAATTTACTATCAGCCTTGATATAAATGTTCTTGGTACCAGTTTGCGTTCAGAATCTTTTGTCGAGATCGGAAGATCGCATCAGACATTCACAAATTTTCGCTGTTGGGTGTAGTTTCAAAGCTATTATCCCGTTCTATGACTGGTAAACTTTATTCTAGCCTGATACTTGATCTTTTGATTGAAATGACGATGGAACAGGGTTCGAAAATGAAAAGAGGGCTTGTGCGCATCCTAATAAAATAGTGATTCCATCTACAGAAGACAGACAGAAACGGATTTTAATGTATACACATGACATGATTATGTAGTGAACATGTCCAATCTAGCTATGAAACCATCGTATTTGTGATTGACCCATACGATCTTCCAATCCAGACAAAAGATTATGAACGCAAACTGCCAGAACAGTACCAAGGTGGTACCAAGAACGTTTATATCAAGGCCGATGGTAAATTTCTGAACGCTCGAGAATTCTCCAATCCCCTTTAAAACGATGCTTATAAAGTGAGACTACAGGTGTTTCTACATACAGAGTTCGATAAATTAGTTAAAACACACCCAGGTATTCAGTTCATTTACTATATCTGAAAGGATTGTTATGATCTAACAGCCAACAACTGCAGGTTCCAACTGTTCGAATATGACCAATTAGAGGCGGACACTATTATGTTTTACATTTATGCACAACTGAGATCGAGTGGAAATGATGAACTTGTAGCTATAGACGCAGGAGATACTGATGTTTTGGTTTTATCAATCTATGCTTCTCATATGGAGCCAGGGTCTCCCCAGGGTCTGCAGCAGTTAGACGAAAGGGGCATTTGTTTTGTGCACAAAGATAACTGCCACGTGATGTGGCGCCACGTATCGTACATTTCCATTCGATAACCGGTTGTGTACAGTTTCAGGATTTTCTGGCCAATCCAAAAAGATTCTATAGAAGTCCACATTTAGTACAGGTGCATCAATGTTAGATGCTTTAAGTGTCGCATTAACTGAATCCGATAACCTGGTAGCCTTCATGGAACAATTTGTGCCGAGATGCATCAATAATGCCCCAAAATTCCACAACTGTAGCTTGTGGTAGAGCTAGCAAATGGCTTAAGATAATAAACAAATGCACACGCCGTATGTCAGTAACGTAGCTGATCCACTCGGACATGTATGGGAGTTGTATGAGGAAATACATGTATGTGTTCCTGTACGGTATATAAACCCGGCCTTGCCACTTAAGTTCAGATCACCGGTAGACATTGATGATGGTGATGATGATGAACATAATGATACCTCTGTTAGTGACACATCTGAGTCAGAGAGTGGATTAGATTCAGAACTTTCTGACACAGCCTCTGATTGAAGGCTGTCGTCTTGGAAGATTCATTTGAAAGATATATGCCTATGAATTTTTAGAAATTATAATATTAGTAGGTGCTATATGAATGACGTATTGCGTATATAATGATATTTTCTGTACCTCTGTATCTTCTGTTCGCTGACTTTGGTTTCATATTAAACATCTAATGTAGATTTCATTGACATGAGACCATCAAAAATGAACTAAGCATCCACGAAAATCCTAAAAACAATATATACAAGCTCATATTTGCATTACCAGAATACATGGCATTATTTTACGTTTTTTTCACCATTTCCGCCAGATTTCCGCCATATTGGAATATGGCTTCATCAAAATGACTTGGGAGTGTTCTTAATGGATTCAGCAACCCTGAAAACTATAAAAATGACATATTACAAAGACGGTTTGATGACATTTGACGCCAACTATAAATCGCTGTGCTCTTTCGGCAGCCATTTTGGATTTTTGCCTCTCCTGAGAGTTGCCCACACTTTCCAGAGGTTGCAAACTGCATAAATCCTCAGAACAGTCCCCCCTACCAGAATCAATCGTCAAACCTTTCTCCCCGGAAATTGGTCACGGATCTGGGAGTTCAAACCCTACTAGTACTATATAATCTAACCTCGTCTGTTTTATTAGTGTTAACATTTTATTCTGAACCACACAACATATTAAAAACCAAACTAGGTTGAAAAGTTGCTTGGGTCAGTATTCTTCTAGGCATTTTTACATTTTCAACTTCTCCTAAAACACTAGATGAATTTCAACCAGATTTTGCCCAGGTAGCAGCACTTTGGCCTACTCTTGTATGGAATTCCAACTGCTGTGAGATCTTTTATGTGCATTCAAATGTATACATGTGATTGCTTTTCCGTCCCATTCGAACAACTAGACTGTTCCTAGACAGCTGTCTTGTCATGCCCTCCGTCCTGCACCACTTAGAAGAGGAAACCACACTAGAAAATCCTGATGAAGCTTAGTAAAAACTGGTGTATGTAATTAGAAACTATTAAAGGTGTTTAATTTCTTGAAAATGAAAAGTTACTTTTCAGTTTCTTTGTTTGGAAGTGTTCGATCCCTGCATAGGCCGAGAAAGTTCATCTTGATTTTCCGGCGTGATTTCTCCTTGTCAGTGATGCAGATGGAGGGCCTGACAAGGACAGCTGCCTAGTCGTTCGGATGGGACGAAAAACAGAGGTCCCGTGTACACATTGGAGTGCACGTAAAAGATCCCTTGGCAGTTGGAATTCGATATTTCCCTCATAGCACACTGTATGGCGTATGCCCTTCTTCAATTAGCCCAGGTTAGGTGCTTAAGCGTAGGACGTTAAACCCCATTTCTTTCATTCATTCTTTGTTTGGATATTTTCTGATTTGTCAATTAATAATATTTCATTATATTTAAGGTGGGTTAAGAGACAGTCGAGGCAAGAAAAGTAAAAAGGGACAAAGACGTCATTTTACAGATGAAGAGGCATTAAAAAATGAAGAACAGAAATTAGAAAGAGAGAAAAACTGGAGGGTAAATAATAACATATTCTGAAATATTACTATTATAATAAATGAAATATGGAACTTTTGGATGATAATTCTGGTATACCAATAAACTAAACAAAACTTAGCTTATTTCTGTTTTACATAAATTAATTTTAGTTTAAACAATATTTATTCAATAAGATGAATTGGATTGAACAACAGGCAAAGGCCTATATAAGTTCTCCCCAGAAATGTTATTGACCACTTATTTGACATAATTTTGAACAAAAACGGTAAACAATAAATGGTCAGCTTGTAAAATTATTAAATTCATCGTTATATACATGTATAACCCAAACCTAATTCTCCATGAATCAAATACAAATGTTGGAATAATCATATTAATAAAGCTCAGTGTTTCAAGCTACAACAATGTCTCAGTGCTAGTGTTATGGATAAAAATTCTTATGCTTCTGATTAAATTTAGGAATTAATTATTTATTTTAGCGGCAGCAAGGTGAAGGTGAAAGTGAAGAAGAGGAGCCTGCTGGTGCCAGTAGTACCAAAAAAGATGATGGCAGTGGAAGTTCTTCTGGTTCAGATAGCAGTAGTGATGAGGAAGGAGAGGTACCATCATAATTAACATTTATTTTATTAATTAACTATACAATGGGCTTGTACAGTTATAAGGGTAATATAACTGTAAGGATGAATGCAACCAAACTAATTAGTCTGTTCTTTTAAATTGGAATTAAACTTGTCAGTCAAAAAATACCTCTTTGATTTGAAGTGATGTTTAAACATTTTGATCAAGTTTTGGACCAGTAAACACTAAAGTATGTCTGTCTGTCATATCCTTTGGAATTGGAACTAAACACAAAAACTTGTCTTCTAATTTAGGCAGAATGTTCAAACTTGGTGTAGATGCTCACTAGCTGAAGTCTTGGCAATTTGTAACCAGGTCATTTTTATACGCCCACATTTTCATGTGGACGTATTATGTCGTCGCCCCTGTCCGTCTGTCCGTCCGGATGTCCGTCCGTCCGGACGTCCGTCCACAATTGTTTGTGGACTCTCTACAGGTCACAATTCTTGTCGGATTTTGACGAAACTTGAAATATAGGTTTATCCCCGAAAGATCTCGGCTGCTTTCGATATTGGCATGTATCGCATCAAAACTTCACGGATTATGGCCCCTGATTGTACGAAAAATCACGTTTTTAGCTTGTGGACCCTATAGAGGTCACAATTTTGAACCGATTTTGATGAAACTTGACATGCATGTTTATAACCCGGAGATCTTGGTTCCTTTTGATATTTGCGCCTATCGGAACGTAATTTCCTGAATTATGGCCCCTGATTGTCCGAAAAATCACCTATTTTAGCTTGTGGTACCTCTGGAGGTCACATTTATTATCCGATTTGAAAAACCGTTCGATTATATCACCGTTACACCCTAAGGAAGGTCGAGTTCAAATTTCGGAAAAAATCGGACCAAAATTACCATACAAAATGGCCACCGTTCGTACGCGAATACTGTTAAAAAATGGTATATCAAGGTTGTGGACCCTGTAGAGATCACAATTTTAATTCGATTTAAGATGAAACTTGAAATGCATGGTTATAACCCAAAGATCTCTGTTCCTTTCGATATTTGCGCATATCGGATCGTAACTTTCTGAATTATGGCCCCTGATTATGCGCAAAATCGCCTTTGTTTAGCTTGTGGTCCCTCTGGAGGTCACAATTATTATCCGATTTGAAAAACCGTTCGATTATATCACCGTTACACCCTAAGGAAGGTCGAGTTCAAATTTCGGAAAAATCGGACCTAAATTACCATACAAAATGGCCGCCGTTCGTACGCGAATACTGTTAAAATATGGTATATCAAGATTGTGGACCCTGTAGAGATCACAATTTTAATTTGATTTAAGATGAAACTTGAAATGCATGGTTATAACCCAAAGATCTCAGTTCCTTTCGATATTTGCGCATATCGGATTGTAACTTCCTCAATTATGGCCCCTGATTATACGCAAAATCGCCTTTGTTTAGCTTGTTTATTATCTGATTTGAAAAATTGTTTGATTATATCACCGTTACGCCCTAAAGAAGGTTGAGTTTGAATTTCGGAAAAATTGGACCAAAATTGCCATACAAAATGGCCGCCATTCGTACGCGAATACTGTTTAAAAAATGGTATATAAAGGTTGTGGACCCAGAAGAGGTCACAAATTTAATTTTCGATTTTGATGAAATTTGAAATGCATGGTTATAACCTAAAGATCTTGGTTCCTTTCGATATTTGCGCATATCGGATTGTAACTTCCTGAATTATGGCCCCTGATTATATGCAAAATCGTCTTTGTTTAGCTTGTGGTCCCTCTGGAGGTCACAATTATTATCCGATTTAAAAAATCGTTTGATTATATCACCTGTACACCCTAAGGAAGGTTGAGTTCGAATTTCGGTACAATTCGGAACAAAATTGCCATACAAAATGGCCGCCGCGTGTAGGCGAATACTGTTATAAAATGGTATATCAAGGTTGTGAACCCAGTATAGGTCACAATTTTGATTCCATTTTGATGAAACTTGAAATGCATGGATATAACCCAAAGATCTTGGTTCCTTTCGTTATTTGCACATATCAGATCATAACTTCCTGAATTATAGCCCCTGATTGTCCGAAAAATCGCCTATGGTCCCTCTGGAGGTCACGATTATTATCTGATTTAAAAAAACGCTTGACTCTATCACCGTTCCACCATACGGAAGGTTGAGTTTGAATTTTCAAGGAAATTGGACCATAATTGCCAGACAAAATGGCCGCCATTTGTACGCTAATAGTGTTAAAATATGGTATATCAAGGTTGTGGACCCAGTATAGGTCACAATTTTAATTCGATTTTGTTGAAAGTTGAAATGCATGTTTATAACCTAAAGATCTTGATTCTTTTCGATATTTGCACATATCAAATTATAGCCTTTGATTGTAGGAAATATCACTTTCGGTTTTGCTTGTTCTCTATCCATGTCTCGAAAATGTGGGCGTATCCTGCCTGGCAGTGCCAGCTTACTATCTTTTACCAAGAAAACAGCAGGATAAATAAATAATTGATATTTTTATTGGAGTCACCACAACCTTGGAAAGAAAATTGCAATCAGGGTGTTTGTGTACCTATGAATAATGTGTGACATGGTTAATTAATATTGATAGGCTAATTCTTGAAGTGACCAAAAAACATTGAAAATAATCAATTCTGCATCTCACGATTTACGATATGAATCTTGAATTGAGATATATTGATTCAAGGATATACCATGCCAGCAGCATTAGTTTGGATATGTTTCCTGATAAGAACTACAGATGTAAATATGTATATATGGGACTATATAATTATCTGTAATTTTTCAGAAAAAAGCAAAGGGTGTAGAGGGATTTATAGAAGTAGCTAATCCTAATCGTTCGGTAAAACAAGCTAAAAAAGTAACTGATATTGATACTCAACACAAAACAGTTTTATCTCGACGTGAAAGGTAATCATTTTAAATGTATATTTCTGTAGCGGATATTGCGTCTTTGGTACAAAGGTATTTGTTTGTGTGTAGTTCGGTGGTTAAATTTGAAAATAAAATTTGTAGATTGCTCTATAATATGCACTTAGCATATACATTTCTATATAATAATTCAGGAAAAAATGTTAAGTGTTATTTTCCCCCACTTTTCAAAGAAAGCAGGGGACTATTAACATGGGTTCGTTCCTCTGTCTCTCCGTCACACTTTTTGGAACACAATAACTCTCTTTTAATTGAGCTAGAATGTTCAAACTTGTTAAAGGTGTTTCTCAGATCAATACCTTGATGGAGTTCGAAGATGAGCATTTTCTGCTTTGGGTTAGCAGAGATCTATAAGAAATTTGATTGGTTGATGCTTTGGGACACAATAACTTTAGTTCTAATTAAGTGAGAGTGATCAAACTTGGTGTATAGCGTTATTAGATCAATACCTTGACTAAGTTTGATTATGAACATTTTCTCATGAGGGTAAGCAGAGCGATAAGCAATTTGATAGGTCAAGGCCTTTGGAACACAATAACTCTCCATCTTATTGAGGTAAAATGTTCAAACTTGGTGTGGGCTGTCATGCCTTGATGGAGTTCGATGGTGAACATTGTTTGATTACAGTAATGCAGTGAGAGCGATGAAACTCGAAATGTAGAATATAGATTAATTATATCATTACCTTGACTAAGTTCGATTAAGCGAATTTTTCTGTTTAGGCCAAGGAGCGATAAGCAATCTAATTGGTCAAGACTTTGGAACATAATTGAGGTAGAATGTTCAAACTTGATGTAGATGTTCATTAGGTGAATGTCTTGACTGAGTTTGATTAATTTAATCACGGAAAATTTCGAGCTAAAGTTAAGCAAAGCTAATCAATTTCATTGGTCGATACTTTGGAACAAGATAATCCCAGATAGTAATGAAGCTCAGTGTATGGTTTGATTGCTCGATACTTCCGAAAAAAATAAATGTGCGATTAATTAATATGTCACATGTGTCATCTATTTCTTTTGGGATTTCGGCGGGGGACATCAGCCTCACTGTTGGCTTGTTTTTTTTTCGTAGAGAAGAATTAGAAAAAACTGAAGCAAAGAAAAAGTATGATCAACTACACATGGAAGGCAAAACTACAGAAGCTCAAGCTGATCTAGCTCGTTTAGCACTTATTAGAAAACAAAGAGAAGAACAGGCTAAAAAACGAGACGAAGAAAAAAAAGGTAAAACAGGATGAAGCTTCTATATATATTGTTTATATTTGTTAACTTGTTTAGTCTGAAAATCAATGTTTTTCCATTTTTGGGATCCAATTTGTTTAGTTTCAAGTCTGATAATGCTATAAAATGAATGTAAAATAAATTGAAACATTTCCGTCTGTATTCATTTACAACATAAATTCTACTCTATTATGTCTGTCTTGTTTATTGTGCACAGTGTTGCATTCTGCACTGATCTATCAGGGTACCTTCTACATTATGACTCATTCATTCATCTTTTAATTTTAATATCTATTTCAGAATTAGAAAACAAGAAAAAACAAGTGGCTTCTTCCAAAGGAAAATCATGACATCTTTGTATTATTTATAATAATCAATTAAGAATTATATATAAAACATTGTATAAATCTATGAATTATTATAGGTCAACTATAATTTGTTATATATACACCATTCACAGTTCAAGTTTCTATTTTAACTCTAGTTTGATGGTACTGTAAAGTGAGTAACTACGGTAATGCAGCATGAAATTGATGTGACCAGAGTTTGAAATATTGTAAGACAAGAAATTAATGCATCAATGATACTTACATTTGTATTGATATTAATTAAAGATACCTGCCCATATCCTATCATCTTATTGTAAGTAAGATCATTTACTTGACAATAAAAACCTCTTTGTTATATTATCAAGGATATTGATCAGCTAATTGTCTTATTCATCAACCTTCATTTTTGTATAAAAAATAAATCGGTTTGGGGGGGGGGGGGTATTAAAATCATTTGTTTCAGGTAAAACAACTATGTGCATAACATGTTAGATAGGAAATTTGTGCACGCCTATTTAGATTAATACAATTGGTCACATTTAACATTGGGTTTTTTTTTTCTTGTTTAACAGAATGTGTATTAAATAAATCTTACATTTCTCTGTGTTTACTAAGAGAGAGAGTTTTTTCAATTTTAAAAATAAAAGTAAACAATTGTTCTTTTAGAGGCATTTAGTAACTGGATAGAGCAATAAACTATAACACATACTTATGGAAGAACAATTACTGATTTATTTAGGCGACGTTTCGAAGAGTATTCTCTCAACGTTTTCAAGCTTGAAAACGTTGAGAGAATACTCTTCGAAACGTCGCCTAAATAAATCAGTAATTGTTCTTCCATAAGTATGTGTTATAGTTTATTAAACAAATGTTATCAGATAATTTCATATTGGTTACATCAGCTTTATCCTATTGTTCACTGTTGATTATATTTTTGTTTTGAAAGGTGTTAAATTACAAACAAAAAAGTGCTTTGAAAATCATGCGATTCACAGTAGGTTATGGTTATTGCATTATTTTCTTGTTTTTACAGTAGTTATTTAATTAAATGCATTTATAAAATGTAATTTAAAGATGCATAATGTAAGAGCTACATAAAGAGCTGGTTGTTCTTTTTATAATAGTACCAAAAAGAATTGAGTACCATGGACTCCGACATCTGATTACTACGGCATTCTGTGACATCCGTCATAATTTTTTCCGAATTATTTCTTTATTACTTCAACAAAAAATGTTTTGAGTATATCGGATTCTGAATATTTCGAATTACAACATCAAGCAAAGGTCCCGTCACGCGGTCTTCGTTGATTGCCTTGATATTTTTTTTAATATCTGGTAAGAGAGCGCTTGGTATTTGATTTGAGTTTCTCATGTCAAATACACCAACATTATATACAAATTGTCAAGATGAAGAATCATTATAATATTGTGTTCATAATGTGTGATCGTACAGAAAGCGTTATCATATTTAAAGTTCTGAGTATTCAAAGTGGCATTATAATAATACTTCTGGTATTCAAAGGTTTTGTGTATAATGTGTGATTAATAATTTATGTATAAGATTATAGGCCAAAAGAAACACCTGCAGCAGATTTAACTCTTACATAATGCATCTTTAATAAGAAACACTGTATATGTTTATATGCCTTATTTACATACTTAACTAATATAAACAATGTATATGATAAATTGTATCTCTTGTTTATATATTGGGTTGCCTGTTATTTATTTAACGATGGCAAAATAGGTTTTATGTACGCAAAATTTTATCCTGTACATTACATTTGAAAATCATATTTTCCAAAATAAAAAATTGGAGAAATTTTGTCATGGGCAGATAAGCTGAAATAATTACAGGTTTTTTGTCGATATAAATGTGGATTGAATACTTGAAAGAGGTCAAACTAGTGCTATGGGAATGATAATCGACTTTCTTTTCTCAGTTATATATTAAACGATCATTGACAGAATTTTTTTACATCATTGATATTTATTAGTTGAGGAAAATATCTATATTTAAAGAGAGAAATGGGGTTTAATGTCCACTCCATGCTAACTAGGGAACAAAACATGGTTCAATTTTATTTCAATACTTCGCTTGTGCAAGGTTCTTTAGCAGTGGGATTGGAGGAAACTGGAGGACCCGAAGAAAACACAAAAGGTTGGAGTAACTTAAAAATCATGTTTTTTGGTTGTGGAACCTCTTGAGGTCACACTTTGTACAGTTTAAATAAACGTTTAAAAATATCACAGTTACACCCAAATGATGCTTGAGTCCCAATTTTGTGAAAATCATACCAAACTGCCTGACAAAAATGGCTGCTCCTTGTATGGAAATAGTGTAAAAAGTATGTAACACAAAGGTTGTAGACCTTTTTGGTTCCTTTCGATGTTCTGGATTATGGCCCCTGATTGTACAAAAAATCACATTTTCTGATTGTTCTCTAGCAACCACTGGTTTGATTATTGCGTGATTATGATGAAAAGCTCTAGATATATATTTCTAAGTCATCCAAAATGAATGGCTGAAATAAATCTATATATGTTTTGGCAGCAGCTAATTATTTAATTATTAGTTGATAAACAGTAACAATGTAATGTATTGCTTAATATTTATAAAGTTATCGTCATCTATTCTGCTATATAAAACTCTTATGGTCTATTAAACCAAAGCATTTGTTTGATTTCTTTAAGTATGGGTTATCAGGCTGAATAACATATCTTTACGTATCAATATATTGGGAAATCTGTGACTGCTCCTTTAATGCGATCTGTGAAATCACATTCGAGCTCCAATCTGAAAGTACTTAGGTTACAATTTAGGTTTGGGATATCAATTGGACTGGTATTAAATAGTTTGGTTCTATGAGAAATTTGGGTGACCCAATGCTAATCATATTGAGAGTACCTATTATTATGCAAACTGATTTTTTTTTAAAGGCACCATGAATTTTGACTTCTTAAAAAATACCGGCCTACCTTTACATTTAGAATATTGAAAAATTGGCTATGTTCAGTTTGAGAGCACGTCCCTTTAATATGATTGTGCCAACTGTTATTAATAATATGTGAACAGCTAAATCAATTACCTTTTAGAAAAGTATTAGAAAAAAAATAACTGGTGTTTGAAGTAAATCTAGATAAAAAATATTCCACAGTTAGCGTATCATATCATATCATATCATTTTCGGAATATATAGGTCATGTGACCTGTGTCCGCTTTTGTATGTTCTCAGCCAAATTAGCTTCACAATAGTTCACAATACAGGGGAATCACAATTTTTTCTGTTTTTTTTGTGTTTTTTTTTTTGTAAGTATCACAGCTATTTTGTTATTAATTGGTGAATCACAATCACAATACCGGTAAACAGATTTTACAAGTCACAGTTAATGTTAGATTTTTTTTTTTTTGTAGCGTGAAAGGGATTATATCACAACTGATTGAATTGTTCACTGACTTCGTAATACTAATAGTTTAAGGTCCTGGATGCGTGTGGATGAGGTGGCGCCAATGTCTGTCGAGTGCAGACTTGAATTGATTTAATGTTGTTGAGTTTACCACTGAACTTGGGAGTGATCTCCAATCGGTTTGGGATCTAAAACTTAATGCTCGGCGTTTTTGCTTACAGTCTTTAACTTCGTATACAAGTTTTTGTGTGTTGCCTCTGGTGGCTGTGTTTGTCCTCTTTAACCATTTGAAGTCCCCACTGTAGCAACTGTTCAATATTTTCCAGAGTTCAATCATGTCACCGCCGCGTAATCTATACTGCATTGAGGGCAAGTCTAGAGCTTTGAGTCGATCTTCATATGGTAGACCTCGTAGACATGGGACTAGTTTGGTTGCACGTCGTTGAACTTGTTCTATAAGGCGTAGGTCGCACTGGAGCGTTGGGCGCCATACAGCATGGCAATACTCTAGACCGGGGCGGACAAGAGATTTATAGAGCTTGGTAAGTGTTGTTTTCTCGAGGTACTTGAACCCTCGTTTGATCATACCCACTTTTTGGTTTGCCTTCTTTGTGGTTTCAAGAATGTGCGAATGGAATGTAAGTTGGTCATCGACTAATACACCAAGGTCCTTCTCTTCATTAACGGTTGCGAGTTTCACCACTTTCGCCTCATTATGCATAGAATATTCATACTGGTGGTGACCTTTACCTAATCTCATTACCTTACATTTATCGGGGTGGAATTTCATGCACCATTCTGTGGCCCAGTCCTCGAATGTATGTATGTCGTGTTGAATTGAGTCACAGCTTGCCAGAGAGGATGCATCGCCAAAGAGTTTTGTGTCGTCTGCGAATAGCTTTACGAAGTTTGCTGCTAGTGCAGGTAGATCGTTTATAAATATTAGGAAGAGTATCGGACCGATGACACTACCTTGAGGGACACCGCTGCATACTGCTGCTGGTTTGGACAATCTACCATTTACTGCTACTTGTTGTGTTCGGTTAGATAAATAGTTTCTTACCCATGCGAGGACATTACCACTGACGCCGTACATCTTCATTTTTGCGAGTAGTCTTCTATGGGGTACCATGTCAAAGGCCTTTTTGAAGTCAAAGAAGACGCAATCTATGGGTTTACCTTCTTCAAGCATATCTGTCCAGCATTCGAGTACATTGAGTAGTTGCCATGAACAAGACCTTTTTCCTCTGAATCCAAATTGATCTGGTGATAGTAATTCGTTGTCTTCCATGTGAGACAACAGGGACTTGGTTATGAGGCGTTCTAACAGTTTACAGACACAAGAAATAAGACTTACAGGACGGTAATTTCCAGGGTCGCGATCATCCAATCAAAAAAAAAAAAGAAGAAAAAAGTAACCCGAAATCATCTGAAAGAGAGAATTTCATATTTTCCAAGAAAGTCAAAACATAATTATTTCTATATCTTTTGCACAATAGGCTATCAACTCACTATTATACGACCATGGGCATAATTTCCGGAACTTAAAAATCATTGACACAGGAAATAATAACTCGATTACCTCCATGCATAAGCGTCATTCAAACTTTGGAATTCGAAGTTGAAAATACTATTTTTGGTAATTTCTCAAGTGGAAATAGTGAATTATAGGATTAAAAGGAGTAATCTTATCAAGGTAGGACTGTTTATGGGTACCATCTATTTTAAGGCTTTATTTTAATACATTTTAAAAATACAACTGCCTAATTTTCTGTTAATTTCCCTCAAAGGTTCCAACCTTAGGACCGAGCAACTGACTCAGTCTCCAGGTCTCCCAAGTAGTCTGGGAGCTGGGATGGGTCCTGTGTGCAATCATATATCCCCTAATTTTGACTCTTGATCCCTGTAGGGTACCCATAGGAGATTGAAAAAAAACTTGGGTAGACATTCCAGATGGGGCAGAAGGTTGTAATTCAAGGTGGCGTCCTAGATGGACACCGTATACCCCATATAACATAACTCCATCCGGATTTGTCCTGAAGTGATGAATTTGGTGTCTTAACGTAGGTTTTTAAAATTTTGTGGTCAAGGAATCCATTGAAATGATTTTTAGGGAGAAAAAGGTAGCGGGTAATAGTGAATTCCAAGATGGCCGCCAAAATAGCCGCCATGCCCTTTCGTCAAGGTGCATAATTGAGCGAGGAGAATAAACTTTGTGTCTTTTCTGGGGTTTTAGGGGTCAGGGATTTCACAAAGACCATTCACTCTGCCGGAAGAACAATTTATCATTGTTAATTTCAGTATAAGGCTCTGGGGCAGCCAGTTTATCAGGATACAGGTTTTACTCAACCAAATTGTCAGAAGGATTTGTGTGACAGAGATTGGAAACTTTATGAACAAATAGAGATATAAACTATCCTATTTTGACAAGCGTTTTTATCTAGAACAATGCTGTACACAATATTCACAAATTTACAAATGTTTACCGTAAATAAGTTGTACAGTTAGGATCACTTTTCTGACTATCATTTTCTTTTGTGAACCACACCTACTCCGGAGAGGCGCCGTGGTTCCGCTCGTCGTGTCAGGAGGCGCCGTGGTTCCACTCGTCGTGTCAGGAGGCGCCGTGGTTCCGCTCGTCTCTCCAGGAGGCGCCGTTGTTGTGCTCGTCTCTCCAGGAGGCGCCGTGGTTCCTCTCGTCGTGTCAGGAGGCGCCGTGGTTCTGCTCGTCGTGTCAGGAGGCGTCGTGGTTATGCTTATCTCTCCAGGAGGCGCTGTGGTGCTGCTCGTCTCTCCAGGAGGCGCCATGGTTCTGCTCGTCGTGTCAGCAGGCGCGTGGTTATGCTCGTCTCTCTAGGAGGCGCCATGGTTATGCTCGTCTCTCTAGGAGGCGCCGTGGTTATGCTCGTCTCTATACGAGACACTGCATGTGGTCATGTTCGTCTATCCAGGAGTCGCCATGGTTCTGCCAGGCCCATAGCCAGCTTGGTGGCGGAACAGCCCGGCTGTTAGGGGGGTGGATGGTTCTCTTCCCCCGGCCATATGGTCGACAACGTTTTGTCAGGGGGGGGGGAGGAGATTATTTCTAGCCCCCCCCCCCCCTTGGCTACGGGCCTGGATTCTACTCGTCGTGTCAGGAGGCGCCGTTGTTCTGCTCGACGTGTCAGGAGGCGCCGTGGTTGTCGTGGTTGTCGTGAGGGGATACATCATGAAAAATAAGTAAAGCAGGACAAGCAAATGGATGCGTAAGGAAACATTTACCAATTTGAACCCTTATCTAAATGATTTCTAAGGCACGAGAAGCTTTTGCTACAATACGCATCAATATCCGGTTGCTGGGCTTTATGCCAACAACGTTATAGTTTGCATCAAAACTACAGGAAAGAACAATACATGTGACTGTAATTGCTTTATGTGATGAATTGGGGTTTAGATGGAGTTGACATGTTGTCCAAAAGACCTCTAGATGCTTATGTCGACATGGTTTCGCTCTCAATTTTATTTTCTATTCAGTATAATAATCTACATGTATCTGCATTTAAAATTGACGAAATTACACATTAAACAGCATTTAAAGGGACTGTCCCGATTTGAACAGAGTCACAAAAATAATATTCCGAGTTACTGGTCAATTTTTTCGTTGGATGACCTGATAATCTATTGCCGCTCCTTATAGGTCTATACAGTGAATGACCCATGTAACAAAAGGTAAAATTTTACCTACACATTGTTTTTATAAAACAAAAGTCTGGTTTTATCCAGACACCGCATAATACAGCTTTGGACACTGATCTCCATTTCCAGATGAAGACTGACGGGTATATGTTGTTTGAAAACATATCACAAATATTGAATTAGTTGTTCGGCCCGTGGATACAGATTTTTAAGGGGTTTTTACACAAAATTAAGCACTTTTATTCTCCAAAATATTATCGGGGTTTGCCCTTTAATATGGTCTACCATCTGTAATTCATTCAGAGTTCAGTATATCCATGGAACCACTTTCTGGGAAATAAAATTCACAGAAAACACGTGTTGTGTACACATAATAAATAAAAGACCTTACATGTATGTCTGCACTTCCTATTCCGATTTAATAGGAAACACCAACATTTGCGCAGTTATTTAACCAGCTCAGTTGAGACAATTATAGGCCTGTATATCCTACTCGGTAACCATCCAAAGCGTAATGTTCCAATATTTGTCACAATACTTGAATAAACTTTGCCCCAACGTTGTCCCATATTTAAAGACACAATCTCAAATCATAACTATTATACTTAATATAGCCAAATACACATTCCATTTTATACATTCATCTATCAAGTAAGGTAGGCTACAGTATACTTAACTAAAAAAAACAGTTCTGTATCTACATTTAAACTTCTAACTTTAATAACAAGAACATAATCTTACCTAAATTCTGTTAAAATTAGCCCCTGATCAACCCAATTTGAACAATATCATAAAGACTGACCATGATGAGCTATCCACACCTACTTTTACACTTATATTATGCACAAGCTACATGCCTCAGATTGCAGTTGACTATTCGGGTGAGTTTTGGGCATACAAATGAGAAATTAGCAATGAGTATTGGGGATCCAAACGAGACAAATATATTGAATAAATTCAGCTGTACAAAACATGATTGTGACACTAACATATATATAGTCGGGAAGGGATAACGTTTTACCCAAAACAAATTGCAAACGACATCAATGCAGTTTGGTTCAATGATACATACAATATGTCAGACAACATCATACTCAAATTCAGCCGAATTCGGCCAAGGCGAAATTACGTAATTAAGGGCGTTGGGCAGTCTAAAATGCACATTTTAAGACTAGCACTGTAATTTTTTTTGATAAAATATGACGTTTTTTGTTATTTGGGGTGATAAACTACATATTAATCACCAAAAAAATAAATTTTTTATATACCAACTATGTTCCAAATATTAATCACCAAAAAAATAATTTTTTTATATACCAACTATGTTCCAAACTTAGCCCAAAAGCATATTAAAAAGGGGTATTGATGACAACAGAAGTAGACTTTTCTCAATTATGCCTGCATATATTTTCATCAAATTTGGCATGGACAATGCTTATGGCAAGTCCCAAAGAAACACTGATCAATTTTTGGCTATAGGTTGTGGTTTGTCTGGTATCCATGGAAACGCAAAAAAACGATGGGTTTTCTTGGAAATTCTATAAGTACAAGCTTAATAGATTTATCGATAATCCCCTCAGTGGATCAAAAGTAGAGGTTATAGGCTACATTTCGACACCAAAAACGTTAATAATTACCAACTCAAAGTATTTTAAAAGTGTTGTTCATTATTTACCTGCAAACGAGATTTTGTGATTTTATTCGATACCCAAATTTCATAAAAACCCAGTAAAATTTAGATATATAATATCCTCCAGTGTTTGCCAGACAAAACCTCTTGCGCAGACAATCACCAAAGGCCTTAAATTATGCCAAACCCAACATGCAATTTGGTGCAAAACACTTCGAAATTACACTGGTATTAATAGTTTTTTCATTATTGATAAAAATAAACCTATAGTAGAGACTATAGATAAAATCAATAATAAAGATAATGCAAAAACAATAGAAACGTTCGATTTTTCTACTTTGTATACTATGCTCCAACATGCAGATCTTAAAAATTATTTGGATTGGTTTGTAGATAAAGCCTTTAATGGAGCTTTCGGAAAAGGCAGACACTTGATGGCCATCTACTCTCAAGATGCTAGATGGATCATAAAACCTCGCAATGCCGAAACTGTAATTTTTGATAATGAAAAATTTCAAAACATAATACATTTTCTCATTGACAATGCCATATTTGAGGTTGGGGATCAAATAATACAGCAAACTATTGGTTTACCAATGGGAACTGACCCCGCCCCATTTATGGCAAATGCACATTTACATAAATATGAATTCCACTTTCAGGACCATAAAAGAAAAACAGATTACAAAGTAGCTAAAAGTCTCAACTACACCTTCCGTTACATTGATGACATAACACCCATCAATGATAATGGAAACTTCAATAAATATAAAAGTGAAATATATCCCCCTGAACTAATATTAAACAAAGAAAATTCCGGCACCCAAATTGCATCTGTTCTTAACCTGGACATCAATAACAATAAATTTAATGTTGGTATTTTCGACAAAACGGACAAATTCGGTTTTGAAGTAGTAAAATATCCGTCAATTTATAGTAACATACCAGATACAACATTTTATAATGTTTTCTATTCACAAGCATTACGATTTTTGACCGTATGTAACAATAAAGAACTATTTCTTTTCCGAATAAAATCCCTGTTTTTGAAATGCACTGCCAAAGGGGGTACACAGTTACGCATATTTAAAGAAATTTCGAAACTTCCGTTTCATCAATATACCAAGTTTAACATTTCTTATAAGTATATAACCGAGTACGTATTGGATAATTATCCAATTTAATTTAGTTTAATTTGTATAGTTACGTAACCCTGTTTGGATTATCACCCTTATTGTTATTATTTTATGACTTCATAAATACACTTACATTGTATGCTTTCTTCTACATTCCTGTTTTGCATTGCTTGTATGGGGTATTCAGTATTATGTTTTGTGCAATTATACAACTTAAAAATTCTGATTGGTTGTTTATAGCTTTTAGCATTATTCAATCTTGATTATCGCCCTTTTTGTTAAGATATTCTATTGACGTCATTGATAACATTACGACGTATTTAGTTAGCAGACAACTGCCTCCTGGGGCGGTCTACATTTTCTTTGCTTCTTTGTGTTCGGTTATTTGTACGTTTTCTTGTCCGAATGATATATGTTCAATTTTGAGTGAAGTCTGTGTCACTACAGGCCCGGGACTGTACAGCACAGTGGACGCTTACGGCTAGCCCCCGGATCCATTCACTCTTTTTTTAATTATTTTTTTGTTTGTTTTGTATGATGTCTTGTCGAAGTTGTCGTTATATTTGTCCTTTATGTAAATCATATGTGGCGCAGTCCCCCTGCACTAACTATTTGAATACATCCACACCAAGTTTTTAAATACACCGATTCGGACGTATAAAGTAAATATCTATTTTAGGCATTATTCGGCCTCTCTAAAAATCATTTTATACATTAAAAAATGACAGTCTTTGACCATCAAAAAAATAAATTCAGCCACGTTCCAATCGCGATAGACGGTAGAGGGAATTCCTTCTGACGTCATACCTAGATAGGCGTGAATGATCCAGTGTCAAACTGCTACTGGACACGTAGACTGGATAACCTGCTCTAAATGACGTCAGGCTGGTTCCTACGTCACTGCGCTTTTCTGACTTCTATATTATGTAAGTCAGAAAAGGAGGGACGTAGGAGCGAGTCTGACGTATTAGAGCAGGTTATCCAGTCTACTGGACACGGCCATGATTGTTTACAGTGGATGACGTGAACGGTGTATACAACGTCATAATTTATTCAAGAACTGATCTAGGTCGGGGAAAACCTTCTCGTTTGCTATAAATAGTTTTTCTTTCTAGGGTTCAATTCTAATCTCATTCATTTAATCGCTATTTGTTTCAGTTGGACATGGCTTGTAATATTATGTCTTATGTAAGGGTTTTGAGGTTGGGGAGTTCAGTTTCTACTCAAAAACATAGCCAAGATGGTATACATTTAAAACGACAATCAAAATATAATCCAAAATTGCGATTTTTGTTGGTGTGGATATTGCTTGCAAAATAACGTTTTCGGGATTTCTGAATTCAATATTGGGTTCAAAAATCAATTTCCGGTAACATTTCACGCCGGGGAGGAGAGGACCACACCGGACCCCCATAGAGCGGGAACCCCTCGCGAGGCTATAGGTTCAGGAACCAACGGCTTCAGAGCCTCGTTTAATATGGTGAATGGCGCCGCCGCCGCGTACTGGCCAATCTGTGCCGCCTACTGAACCCAACAGTTGAAGACTGGGCGGCAATATACATACATTTTGAAAATCGCTGACAAGGTTTTTCCTATGTGCCAAGCCTGTATTAATCAATCCGTGGTTTAACAAGATGCCAAAACTAATAGTGTATCAAATTTTTAAGTGCTCAGAAATCGAGTCTAAGGGGGTCAATTTTCAAAATATTCTGATTGAGGGTTGGGTTAGGTAAGACCCCCACTCAGTCTCACAACCGTGGTGTTCACGTGGCTCGCACCGACGCCCGACATTGCCGCGCACGACCAAATCCTTAGACGAGGCTCTGATCGGCCTCCAGGGCGACCTTCGGATGCAGACTATGGTCGCGACTATAGTCTGAACCAGCAACCGAACGCAAATGGTCCTAGCCTTTAACTATTCAATATGGTGGCGACAATGTCAGTTGTTTCGCCTGCTATGTTTACTCATGTATTTTTTAAAAACTGGTTAAGTTTTCATCCTGCGATGTGAAAGCAAGATTAAAAAGGGTTACAAATAGGATTAGTCAATATCAGAATAATTTTCGTTTGATTTATGTCACCTAACCAAGATCATTTTACGCGTACAGTTTTTTTGTCGTGGGCCTATGGCTATATATATTCGAATAAGGAGATGCTAATATTCCTAATCTGTCAAATTCATCAAAAAAAGACGAACAAAAAATCAAACTTAACATGTATACCCCAATGCCCATTCACTAAATTTCTGGTGTTAAAATGGACCCTATAATACCGACCAAGCTGTAAATAACGCAACGGCAATCGGAAATTTTATTATATTTTTAAGAAAATCTTCTCAAGTGTCAGTTTTGTCAGCCATCTTTGAACTATCCCGACCGTGCTCTATCGCATGGTACGTCTGGTCACGACCACTGGTTGAACTAAATGCCATTCGGATGTAGATGGTTCGACTATAGTACGAAAATCACTGCAACCGAAGGTCGCCCAGGATGTCCCTGATATCATCTTTACCGATACTAAACGCAGGCTCATATCTGTTATTCATTTGACAAGGTTGTTCCAGAGGCGGACCCAGGAACAATATTGTTAGGGGGGGGGGGGCGTGGGGATCCCCAGAGAAATTTTTTGAAAAAATCGGGGTGCCAGTGGTGATTTGTGGCGCATATCTATTTTTTATACTGTTATTTATAGGGGGGCCCGGGCCCCTAGCCCCCCCCCCCCTGGATCCGCCTCTGGGTGTTTCAATTTATGGTAGGCTATATTTAACTGTTGTTTAAAGGAACCAAATCTTCAACTCAATCTCATCTCTGAAAATGCAAACACGACTTATAGGTCAATTTAAATCAACGTTGATGTTTTTATATTACCGAGAAAAGATATGGACTCATTTAAACCAAAATGATTATTATAAAACTGACACACGATTCGCGTGCCAGAATGCTTTTGACCGCCATTTGTAGGCAAAATAGACACTGTTTTTAATCTTTAGACAATATTTAATTGACTTGATATGAAATCTGAATATACATTATTAATGGATAAATGTTTATGATAAGTATAGTTTATGATGTCAGACATTGTTTATTTTACAATTACATATTGCCATCTTATTCACTCGCCAAAATACACAACGGACCCAACGCCCAATAGTTAAATAATCAAGTAGCGCCGGGGTCCCTTTTTAAGATAAGACAAATTGGATTGATATTATTTCGGCGAAAAGTGAATACATACTTTATCTACCCAATAATTAACTAAATTGCGCCGGAGCTTCTTTAGATAAGACAAATTAGATTGTTATTATTTCGGCATCATAATTAATTTAAAAATAACCGTTGATTTAATTTCCGTACAATAATTGGAACTAAAAAGCTCCAAATTTAAGAATTCCGTATAAGAATCAATTTAAATACCAAAATGCGAATCGTAACATTGTGGTCTAAACTGTGTAATACATGTAGTCTGAAGTATAACACTGTCGAAGATGTGGCTACGTGCAATTTTATTCTTTGACCTGTTATATTACAGGGGCAATGCTGTATGATTTACTTTGTTGTTTATTTGCCGAGAGAAAGGGGGACCACGCTGAAAAACTATACACATTAAAAATACATTGTGTGTCCCGAAAGTAAAACTATGTCGTGTTAACGACTCCACCAACGTATTACTATATCCAGAAATTTTACTAAGTCGTGTGGATGACTCCACCAACGTATTATTATATCCATAAATTATACTAGGTCGTGTGGACGACTCCACCAACAGGTTTGGACGACTTAAACAGATTTTCGTGTGTACGACTTTGCCTGTGGACGACTTGACCGGCATTCCAAACAGGAAGTCAAGTTAACTTCCGTTTAAGACCATTCACCGAAATCAAAACAGTAGTTTCAGGATTTATTCTTTAAATTTATTTAATAATAAAAGGATAATTAGCCCCCCCCCCCCAAGAAAAGATACAAAATGCAAGAGGTAGTCGCACCGTCAGGTCATCTACGATTTGATGTAGAAATAGCTCTTGAACAGCAGATTGGTGCACAAGTATTGCCGTTTCCTGGAATGGATAGTTGGTTATATTTTATTATTAGGCCTAATATTATTATTAATTATTACTATTATTAGTAGATCTTATAAATACTAAATAGTAAATGATTTATTAAAAATGTTTCCTAACATAAACATAAAGTCACAATGACAATATGTAGGCCTATGTAGTGTTATTCTCAATTACGGTACGGCACTGTCACCACCACGCCACACAAAGGCTAATGTGGCTTTTTATTACAAATGTATAATTATAATAATTATATATAGGGCTTTCACTTTCAGGTCAAAGTTTCAAATAAGAGAAAACAAAAACTTTTAAAATATTTTATGAAAAAATATATATAAGATGCTTCCTAATTTTTTTTATTTCCTCAAAATATTTGAGTGACGTCGTAAGCGGTATTTCCACTTCGCCTTCAGAATCGCTAGATTCCTAGAACCAATTTTAAAACTGAAATCTGATCGTTATTGTCAGCTAAGATTGATTGAAATAGTAATAAGTTGAATGATAATATGTCATATATCTATAATCTCGATGAAACTTCAATAAAGTTTTTTCATATTGAGTCACAATTTAGCAATTTTCAGTCATCAAAACAGATAAATCTCATTTGCTACGGCCCTAATTACCCGATCTTGAGATTTCATTGACAATAATAATCACTAAAATGTTATCTATCATTTGATTGGTTCTATATGAAAATCACCCAGCAACTAACGTGCGGGTTCACCAATGAAGTGGGTTGTAGCAATGCCATCAATGGAAAATCTCAGGCCGTGTGACGTCAGAGTTGGTATTCTCCTGCAAGCGTCTCCTGTAAACAAGCAGTAATTTCGATACTTTTTTAGCCTGAATCTTTGCAGATATTGAGATTGATATTGAACTATTGCAATATAATTGTTAGTAATGCATTTACATAAAAAAGTAGTTCAGAATCGCAGATTGAAGTGGGCTTTATTTTAGCCGCTGGCTGTCAGATTTCACGCTAAAGTCATGTAACCTGAAACCCCTATATATAGCCTAGCTTACATCATAGAACTAACTATGCCCTCATGTACCTATCATTATCATGTACTGATGATAATGTAGTCATATGTACAAATTGAATGATCATAATTGTTTTCCAGCCTTATTACCATCAATCTATCTATATCTATAGATAAACTTTTTGCAACGGCCCGGTATTTGAGATACAGGCCTAACTGATAATTTTTAATGAAAAGCGAATTATAAAGAATATAATATTTTTAAAAACCGCCCATTTTAATTCAAATTGTCAATAATAACATGTACCCCTTGCAGCCATAGTTCCCTTACCGACACATAAAATGTGAGACTGAGTACCAACATTTGATTAATCAGTTAATAAAATTAGTGGCTTATATTAAATTGATAAAAGTTTTGATAAGGTTAGTTTAGCATGTTAAATTGTTTTTTTTGATTTTTTCAGAATCTGGATCAGGAACCTGCACTTTTTATTTAGTAACAGGTTGCAATAAAGGAACAGCCTGTCCTTTTCGTCATGTTAGAGGAGACAGAACAGTTGTTTGTAAACATTGGCTTAGAGGCCTATGTAAGAAGGGTGATGATTGTGAATTTTTACATGAGTATGATATGACAAAGATGCCTGAATGTTATTTTTTCTCTAAATTTGGTAAGTGTACATTCAGAATTGTTCAAATTATTGGTCATGTTAATGTTATGGTCATTGGTTAGAGACATAAAATCTTGACAAGTTTGAAAATATAGAAGAAAGAATTAGTATTTATGGAGTTCATTAATACTTTTTATTTGTTTTATTTTTGTGGAAGCACAGAAACCAAGCCATCCCCTTCCTAATTTATCATTATATACATTTACAGAATAAAATACTTGTATTAATTATTATCACAGGTCAGTGTAGTAATAAAGAATGTCCCTTCCTTCATATTGATCCAGAGAAAAAAATTAAAGACTGTCCTTGGTATGATCGAGGATTTTGTCGTCATGGTAAGTATAGGACATTGTATGAAGTAAGTCACAAATTTAATGGGACTGGGATTTTATGATGTACAATGTTTGCTAATTGTCTTACTGTCTGTACTCTGTAAATAAGTAATTTTCAAAAGGAAATGGAAAAATGACATATATGCTTACTAACAGTGCATATACAGTGAGTAGTAATCGTATCAAACAAACAATTGCATATTTTTTAAATTATCAAAATCATGCATTACTAACATAAGCTATGACAGATCCATCTATATTTTTCATTATTTCTGTTCTTTTCAGGACCTAACTGTAAAAATAGACATGTGAGAAGGGTTTTATGTCAGAACTATTTAAATGGTTTTTGTTTAGAAGGTCCAAAATGTAAATTTGTACAGTAAGTTCATACCTCTGCCTCTTATTTATATTTAAAGGAGCTAAACCTCTATTTCAGTACTTTTCATAATATTTGAAATTAAAAAAACAGAAATTAGAATTTAACATCGCTCCATTTCAATCATTATCAAAATTTATGAATCTTGGTCAACATTAGGATAATGTAGACACGGTTGGGATAGAAATTGGGCACAATGGGCGTCCTTGCTGAAGGAATTCCCACCAGGTGTTCCTAGTAAAAACTTGGTTCCACATGACCTTATTGATGGTAAGAGAATCGTATCGGTATTAAATTCCATATCAATGACAAGATCGAACGTTTGTCAACACACAAGTTCGTAATGATTGTACAGGAAAAGTGTGCTATAAGGTAAACAATGAGGTCACGTGGGACTGCCTCACCTTTAAATTATGTCCCTTTATCTCGAGCATGGAAGCCCATTACCATTGTTCTGGCCATTTAATTAGCATAATTTTATTTAGCCACTCTCCAGAGGCCGTGAGTTTTGACAAGTTTTATCATTCTTATCAGTACATGACAATTGGAATTGAATTTGAGTCAAATCTCTACCTTTGTTCATTGGTTATTGCCTTTTAATTATTATAATTTTGCTTGTCTGTTCTCGGGAGGCCACAATTTTTCCTTTCAGATCAGCTTACCCAATTTAATGGTGCTTGCAAGAGTACATCAAGGAATATATCTGTTTTACATGGACTAGAGATATCTGATTGTTTTACATTATAAATAATTATAAGACAGTCACCCCATATTTGCTTCTCATGTTCATAAGAATTATGTTGGTTGAAAAAGTCACCTAATTATTTTTTCCTTTTCTTTTGCAGTCCTAAATTTGATTTACCGATTGCAGATCAGACACAACAAACTAAGAAAACAAATATAACATGTCATTTCTGTGGGGAACAAGGTCATAAAGCATTACAGTGTATTAAGATGCCTTCTCAAGCTAAAGTTGAACAACAACAGGTTAGATGACCATCATTCTATTACAATTTTTATTCACATAAATATTCCAGTTACATTTTTATAGTTGGGGGTAGTCTTAATAAAATAGGTTCTATTTTTTTCAGAACATATTCAATCATCTGTTGTAGCTGAAATACTCAGTATTAAGTTAATTCTTGTTTTAAATTTTAATTTTCAGTTGGCACAACAGATTCAAGAACAACATTTAATGGATGGCAGACGACCACTGGATCAAGTAACATGCTACAAGGTTGGTTCTTTTAACATAGTTGTTCAGGGAAGTCACTTACAATCAAAAATAATTTGGAATGGGTGAAAGTGACAAGTTAATGGTGTAGTTTATAACACAGCAGTCGTTGTGCATAAATGTTGGAAGTTCAGTGTAAAAAGTCGAAACCATCAGGACGAAATGAAATAAAGATATAATTTCTGTTAATAATTGCAATATCACAGACAAAACAATTCTATTCAGTCACTAATTGTTCTTGTCATTTGATGTGTCAAATGGCAAGGATGTTGAACTTTTCCTTGGTACTGTGTGTAACTACTACAGATAGTTTAACCCTTTCAGACTACAATACGTAATATTACGTCATAAAATAAACAACCATTGCGACTACTGTACGTATTATTAAGTACCCTGGAGAAATTGAAAGTTTCGGGAAAATTTTACCTTGACCTTTTGACATTTCTGATAGGGGACATAACTCTGGTTTATTTATCCAGACGTTTTTTCGATCTTTTATTAAATGGCTAAAAGAATTGTTGATGAAATTTTAGCAGATCCGTCATTTTTGGAAAGCGATGAAGACGTCGAGAGTGACTTAGAGCGGGATAGCGATGAATACGTGTGTTTTGACAGTGATGCAAGCAACAATGACTCGAGGAAAATGTAGACGGCGATATCGCTATTGCTAATGTAAACAATCTTTTCCCGATGTTTTTACGGCAAATTCTGAATCCCTTGTGTTGGAAACCGTATGATTTATAAAATCTGTTGCTATGGGAACCATAAAAATTTAGTCTTTCTCCCTCAATACCTGAACTTATTTTTTTTTATTCATACAATAGGAGTAAGTACATGTATGTGCGCACTACTTATGTCTATGAATGAATATCTGACAGATACCTATTAGAATGGTTTTTGATGTTTTTCATGAAATTTGTCAAATTACCAAAGCTATATTTTTGTACAATTGGTTATATTTTTTTACTCATAACTTCTCACATTTTACATTTATTATTGCTTCTCTGATGTTGAAAAATTATTCTGTGATAAATTTTAACATATAGTTTGAGTTTACATAGAGATTAAAGCTTTTTTAAAATTGTAATGTTTCACTTCACATTTTTCTCCTTTTTTCCCTGTTGTCGTCATGGTAACTGTTGGAAAACCACTGAAGTGTTCATATCCAAATTTGAGTATTTAGTTCATTGACCCTTCCTAACCCCAAAAAACATAGTTTTCACATGCCATGCTCACTGGATATTTTGCATTACCATGAAATGAAAATCAGCAGTAATTTAACCAAATTTTGCAAATTAATTGGATTCCATGGGTACTTTCCTATTCTGAAAAGTGTAGTCTGAAAGGGTTAAATATTCATTCATTTTATACGCCCACATTTTCATGTGGACGTATATTGTCTTTGCCATTGTCCGTTCATCCGTCTGTCCAAAATTGTTTGTAAACAGTCTACAGGTCACAATTTTTATCCGATTTCAATGAAACTTAAAATATCGGTTTATCACCATAAGTTCTCGGTTTCTTTCAATATTGACATATATGGATCGCATATAATAATATAATCTGATTGTATATTTACTACTTTACATTCAATTGCTTCCGTTTTGACTCTTAATTTCAAATCAGTTATGTCCAGTGAAATAAGGCATGAGTCTCAACCGAATAGAAACTTCTAGTGTCTGGTAATTCCAGTCTACTGCACATGCCCACCAGATAAGATATGGCCTTACCATTTGACAGGAGTTGTGGTATCTGTCTTGCCTCGTTCTTTCTGGTTCACGAACTTGAGTTAGAGACTTAGCTCCTTTAAGGAAGGATGTGTTCAAATTTTTGGAAGATCGTACCAAACTTGTCAGACAAAATGGCCGCCGTTTGTACGCACATAGTGTAAAAAAAAGGTATATCAAGGTTGTGGACCCCGGTAGAGGTCACAAATTTAATTCGATTTCGATGAAACTTTAAATGCATGTTTTTACCTAAAGATCTTGATTCCTTTCCATATTTGTGCATATCGGATCGTAACTTCCTGTATTATGGCCCCTGATTGTCCGAAAAATCACCTGTGGTTCCTCTGGAGGTCACAATTAATATCCGATTTAAAAAAAATAAAGGTTGAGTTACAATTTCGTGAAAATCGGACCAAAATAACCCCCCTGTTTATCCCTCAAAGATCTCTTCTGCTTTCGTTATGGGCATGTATCAGATCTAAACTTTGTGGATTATGCCCCCTGATTGGACGAAAAATCACGTTTTTAGCTTGTAGACCCTATAGAGGTCAAAATTTTGAATCGATTTTGATGAAACTTGAAATGCATGTTTATAACCGAAAGATCTTCATTCCTTTCTATATTTGTGCATATCAAATTGTAACTTAATGAATTATGGCCCCCCGATTGCAGGAAAAATCACTTTCTGTTTTGCTTGTTCTCTATCCATCTCTCGAAAATGTGGGCGTATCCTGCCTGGCAACTGCCAGCCTATTTTTATTTATGCATATAAAAGGTTATGACATGGTTTATCTTGTCTCGATAGAATCACCATATGTTTGTTGGAATATAACCTGGTTGGTGCTAACATGCCATTAAACCATTTCTTTCATTCATTCATTATAGTTTAATAAAGAGTTGTTTTCATTTTGTACCAAATAATATGTTTCAATTTTTCTTTTCAGTGTGGTGAAAAGGGTCATTATGCTAATAAGTGCCCTAAAGGACATTTAGCCTTCCTTAGTCAATCTCTGGTGACAGCTCAATAACATAAAATAGTTACACAGTTCAATGTGTAATGTGAACTTTTAAAGGGTGAACTTTTAAAGGGTGAATGTAACTGTATAATTTATTTATACTGTTAACAACTAACTGGATAAGCCTGTCACAGTAACCATCCCAAAAATAGAACTTTCTAAATAAACAGTATATAAGACGTTTAAGAACAATAATATTCTGAATTGCCAATCAGGTGTGGTTAAGTGATGGAGAATTTACAGGATATTAAGACAAGAATAAATGCTATTGCTATTATCCAAAAATTATGTACAATTGTGTTCTTTTTGTAAAAAAATGTTTTGAAAATACATGAAATTGTTTTAAAGTGTGAATTTTGTGACCACTGGCACTGTGAATTGGTGAAAGAGAGAAATTGTTTTCACGTCCACTCGATAGAAACTAGGTCATTTTGAGACTAACATATAGTACACTTATATGTTCTGGTGGGTTATTGTTGTCCAATATGCATTCTGTAAGGTAGAGGAGGTCACAGTGGCTAAGTGGGTAAGATTCTGGCTCGCTAGCCTGGAGGTTGGAGTGTCGATCCCTGCACTGGCTGAGACGGTTCATTGAGAGTTTTCATCGTGGTTGGGCGCTCCAAGGGGAGATTAACCGTTACGATGATGTCATACTCCCGAAAATGTTAGATGGAGGCTAAATCATAGAGTGTACGAAGCGATACTGCTGTTGAGCGATGCCGCATGTCAGTCAATTTGATTGAAAGTTCGATATATATGGCCTTGTGGTTAAGTGGTTAAGTTACAGTTGAGTCATTAGATTCCTTTAAAACGCCGTCTTATGATCCAGGTCATTTAAAGACCAAATACTTATATCCTAAGCCCTATATCCCTAATCCTAGAAGTTTGTTGATCAACAGCGCGAAAGATACTAATTGGGGGCTTGTCCGGCAAACTAACAAGAATATTCAGAAATTTTCAAACCATGATTCCTTCCTTGTACGTTCACTAGACCCTATGTTATAATATCCGAGAATTGATTATTTCCTTGCTTTACTTTCATGGAGCCTATAGCCATAGGTGGCTCAGTGAGTAAGACGTTGGCTCTCTAACGTGGAGGTCCAGTATTCGATCCATGTGTTGTTTATATGTATTTCATCTGTATTTCACAGCTTGGTTGTCCATGGTGCCCTTTGCAGGATGGAGGGCCTTGCAAGGGAAACCTATAAACGTTTAGTGTGCAAGAAAAGGAAATGTTGATAGTTTGATTTGGAAGTAAAAGTAGGCCATAGTGTCCATGCAGCATTTGTCCCATAGCACGCTAATTTAAATTCTTGATCATTATCACAGTCAGTGCAGGACAGTAGGATGTTAAACACCATTTCATTTCTTTACAAATCTGGATTATTGTAGAATTTCTGATTTGTTTCCACCTTTTACGTATCGGTAAGTTCCATTGGTGAGTGTGATATCGCAGACAATGGTTGCTATGTTGTATATTATGCATGCCTACCAGGGCCGTATCTAGCTGGGGTGCAGGGGGTACATTGCACCCCAAAAAAATAAGGTGCCCCGAGAAATAGCGCTCCCTGAAAAAATTTGACAACCTTTCAATTATAAAATCATACATGTGTTTATGATTACACAGTGATGCTCTTAAAGGGACTGTCCCGAATAGAACAGAGCCTCAAGTATGTATGAAATTTAAACGCAAAAATATAGAAGACTGGTGTATATACTCTGACTCAAAATTTCAGCTCAAAATATTGAGTCGTTTGGACGTGAGCGTTAAAACAGCTTATCGGGACACGTAACCCTTTTAAGATTTCGGCTCAATTCTTTCTTTGGGTGACCCTATAACCGATCCTCGTTCCTTTAGAGGTCTACACGGTGAATGGTCCATGTGCTGCACTTGATAACAAAAGGTAAATTTCACCGACACATTATTTTTATAAAATAAAGCTCTGGTTTTATCTAATCACCGCATAATACAGTTTAGGACACCGGACTCCCATTTCAAGATGAAGAATGTGGGTTTAAGTTGTTTGAAAACGTATCACATATATTGAGTTAGTTGCTCGGCCCTAAGGTAGGGGATCTTAATTGATTTTAACACAAAATTAAAGAGTTTTATTCTCAAAAACATTATCGGGATTGACCCTTTAATTAAGGCACTGACAAAGCGGTCGGTTTTAAGGGCGCCCACACGGTTGCCAACGGGTTCCTGATCCAAACACTCTTATATCACTATCTGGAGGCCATGGGGCTCGCTACCACAGTCGCAGGGGCAATAGGAGCAGGCCCGGATCCAGCGTTTTTTCGGGGGGGGGGGGGGGCATACATTGTAACAAATCGTAATCATTAGAGTGCCGCATGCATTAGTGGTTTGGTGTAATCCCCAGAGCCTTGGTCGCATTGCCTGGGCAATGCGAAAATCAGTTTATAACATCAATTCAAAATCAGATACACCAGTCTCGCTGGGGCTGAGGTGGGGGGGGGGGGCATGCAATTATAATTATGAGTAAACTATGCCGTATATAATGATCATTCCTATATTACTGTGCAAATGTATTGTTAAGTTGTGTAGAAAGATAAGTTGCCGAGACGTGTTACACATTTCCGTATTACACGGTAGACTCAACCTATCGTATAAACAATTGGTATACTATTATACAGGTATACAAAATGTTTCCGTTTTATTCAATAAACAATTTATAGCTAATTCGCGTTAAGAGATATGGGGACTTGTGTTTCTCTCCAACCAGGCGCGAAATGTTTGGAAAACTGTATAATATAAATGGTACTTTCTATTGTATATCATGGTGTTTCAGGGTTATTATACACATATTTAAAGGGACAATAACACTCTTGCTGGCTTGGCAGCCCCAGAAAATAGATAATATCCCTATCTAAATACTAGATGTGTGTCCCACCTGTCGTGTAAATTATCCATTACATCCTATTTTACTTGTTCAGAGGGTTCGAAAATATGTTTAAATCCAAGTCACATTTGCAAAGGCCTACGCAAGGCTTTTTAAATCATACAGTTGAATTTGACCAATTTTTTAAAATTAGGTGTGTCAAGATGAAATTTGTATCATCAATTAATTGGAATATTGTAAAATAGTACACTTTGTTAAGCAGAATAAGTATTGTGACATATTCAATTACAACAAGATTGGTATTGGGCCTTTAATGTGTTACATTCTTAACACTTCCCCAAAGTAAATAGAAACACAAGGTACCCATCAAATCGTGACACAGGTTGCCCAATCACGATTTGAGCAACTTGCATTTGAATAAATAACAAAGAAGTGAAGTGAAACAGGGATAATTTTTATTACTATAGATAATGAATATAGTTGAATAATGGATGATAATATATATTATAAATAAATTACTTTGTCATGTAAATAAATTACTATATTTAAGATAATCTATTGTCATTTCAAATATTAGGTCCGTTTTCAACTATAAAACATTAAATTGTTATCACAGTTTCAACTGACATCAGACACTTGAAGTGACTAGGTGGAGTAACAGGAATCGG
Source organism: Patella pellucida (assembly GCA_917208275.1). Classification (NCBI taxonomy): domain Eukaryota; kingdom Metazoa; phylum Mollusca; class Gastropoda; family Patellidae; genus Patella; species Patella pellucida. Next base: position 23,163,855 of record OU795036.1, on the reverse strand, counting down.
GAGGTACCAGGAACTTTTTGTGAGATGATCGTTCACAATGCTGCCCTGAGTACGGAATGGGGGTGGGATTCAATCACAACCTGCACATTTCTCTTAATACCAGTATATAGCCTATACCTAAAAAATAAGATTACACAGATACAAACATGTATAGTATTAGACAAGAAATTTCTGGTTAATGCAAATTTTAAACACTAATAACCACTACTCAGCGGTGAATTGTGTTGCCCATCCAATATCAAAGGTTTTCGAAAATTTACGACTATTCTAAAAGACATAGACTTGATGATTTTCTGCACCAAGCGGACAAATGAAGTATGGCATGTCGACATGTATTGTGCTACGAGGAAATTGGTTGGTCGAACAGTGGCGCTACGTGCTACTCTTTATTCCGAGAGCTATTGCCAATTTGGGATGAGAGAGGGGGTGGCCAACCGAATGGTTAGCACCATGCGCGCTATATCATAAAGCCTGTCATTGAGTCAACTGGCGTGGTTTCGAATCCCGGTTGTATGGGACAAGGAGTAAGGTCGACTGTCCATTCTCGTGGGGTTTCTCTGGGCCCTCCGGTTTCCTCCAACTGCCAAAGACTACGCGCAAGCGAATTATTGAAATAAAATTGAAACCATATTATGTTAGTCCCGAAATGACCTAATTTGTGTCGAATGGACCTTAAAAGCCATTTCTCTCCCCCTCTCCCCCCTCTCTCGCTCTCTCTCAATTCGGACCTCAGTTTTTCGTCCCTGCACCTTAGTACATATTTATTATACAGTATTCTAACTCACTATTTTTACAAGAATTGACTGCTTTGAATATGCCGATTTACTGTAGTTCCGTATTGCATGGTCCAAATAAATATCCAGGTTGACACGCCTGTTCAATTTATCTTTTTAATACAAATAAATCTGATTGAAATTACCTTAAGATAATCTGACAGTCGTTCTGGTGGCAGAACTGGAGCGAGTCTGAGAGACAGAACTCCTGTTTTTGGCACGGAGTTTATTGGAGATAGTTTCAGCAGAATCTGCTCTCTCTTCAGCATCTTCCAATTCAGATTGCGCTTTACGGAATTTGGCTAGGTTAACAGCAGCAACTTCCTCCTGTAAAAGAAAATAAAACCCTTAGACCTCTGATTTGGGTCAAAAATATAACCGTGAATATCAGCTCATGTGTTGTTTTGTTTTGTGGGGTGCCGATCTGTCGCCAATGAAAATAACACACCTATAGCTAAACCAATCCATTCCTGATCGAAATAACACGCACCAGGGCAAAGACTTCCGTGACCCCCCCCCCCCCGACCGTAGCACAGTTGATTTTATTTGATTAAAGAGATTTAAAATAAAATTTTAACACTTCATCTAAATAACTATCTATTAAGTCTGCTTTTGTGTAAACAAAAATTATGCTTATTTCCCCTTCAACTCTCCATTTGATCGAAAACCCCTCTAATATCTCCTGGAAAAATCCTAATTTGCTGAAATATGAACTGGTTTACAATGGCTGGAGGGAAGTAAAGGCCGATGATTTGCTATCTCAGTCTCCAAGGTGGCTAGTCTATATTCAAAGCCCCCCACCCCCTTTGAATATTTTTGATGTGCACTTAAATATTGTGCCGCCCCCAAGAAATGTCGCCTCGGACGTATGCCCCCCCCCCCACCACGTAAGGGGCCCACCTGTATCAGTAATTTTGTCACTGTTTTTATTTTGCAGCTTTTATAAATTATTGATTTTATGGGCTTTGGTTTAAAATTATACAAATTTATGCTTAGATATGTGAAATCTACAAAAAAAACTACTTACGGCTTCTTCAATTTGTCTCTTGTAAGTTTTGGTCTTATCTTGTAGCTTATCAATCAATTCTTGCAAACGATCTTGGACTTTTTTGTCTTCATCGGCTTGGAAAATGAGTTCCTTGAGTCGTCTATCGTTCTTTCGCATGGTCTTCTCTGTTTCACTGTGGCGGCGTTGTTCAGTTTCTAGTTCAGTCTGAAGTTCACTTACTCTTTGTTCAAGTTTCTGGACCAGTCGCTTACCTCCCTTCAAACCTTGAGCTTCGGCCTCTTCAAGTCTCACTTGGAGATCTTTGATTGCACTTTCCATGCTCTTTCGAGCCTTTTCAATCTGCATACCGTGTTCCTGTTCGTTTCGGAGTTCTTCAGACAGCCTAGCAGCGTCAGATACGGCTTTTCTACCACGTTCTTCCGAGGTTCGGATTTCTGAACTCATTTCATCTAAATCAGATTGCATGGCTGTAATATCACCTTCCAACTTCCTCTTTTGTCCACTGATAGAGTTGCATTGCGCGGAGAGTTCATTTATTCTTGTGTTAGCATCCATAAGTTCGTTTTCAGCCGCCTTTCTTGCACGTTCAGACTACAAGTATAATTAATCATGGAAATTACCTATTTATTGTTGCAATATAATGATGTATGTACCTTTTAGAAATCATATTTTATTAAATTTACTTTTAAAATATTGTTTGCTATCTAATATTACCAGTTCAAGAGCTGTTCTAATTTCTTCAACTTCACCACTTATGACAGCACATCGTCGTTCAGCCATGTTGTAAGCTTCTCTGGCTTCTTCTCGTTGACGTTGTTCATCTTCACACTGAGCTTGGATTTCCTTTCAGAGAAGAGAAAAATAATTGATAGTTGCAATTCCAAATGGCAAAGTAATGACATTCTTTATGTTGGTTTTACTTTCTGATAATATTCTACCGTGTGTGATGTTTTAAAGAAGTCAAAAATAAAGTGTTTGAAATCAATATATTTTCTTATATTGTTAGGGGACTCACGGTGACTTGTTGTTGGTATTTTTTAATTGTCTTCTCCAGGTCTGCCTTGCTTCGGTTGGCGCCATCAAGAGCTACTTCCAATTCGTTAATATCATGTTCCAGTTTTTTCCTAATTTTCATAGCATCAGCTTTACCCTTCACTTCAGCCTCCAGAGATGCTTGCATAGATTCAATAGCACGTTGATGGTTTCGTCTATAAAAGATGATCGCAAAATTATCAACATTGAAAGATACATTTTTTTATACCGTGTCAGCTTTGAAAATTAAAAAAAATCTATTTATCTACACCAAATGTCTATGCGCTTTACCTGGTATTTTCAAACTCCTCTTCTTTTTCATGTACACGTCTGTCGACTTCTTGACGGACCTGGGAGATTTCTAGTTGAGCTCTCATGACTTTAGCTTCTTCTTGTTCAAGGGTAGCTTCAGCTTCTTCCAAAGCAGTTTGAAGTTCTTCCTTTTCCATTTCAATTCGTCGCTTGGCTTTCTCAACATCGTGGATATTTCTTCCCCCTTCGCTTAGTTGATCAGTCAATTCACGGATTTCATCTACGTAAAATTAAAAGTAAATATTATTTTTGAGTAGCAACCGTCATGAATTACTATAAAAGTAATTTAATATAAAGTTTACCATACCATTATAATTACTAGAAAGTTTTACATACCAGCCAAGTTTTTGTTTTCTCTTTGCAGAGCTTGAACGCGATCCTCTGCTTCAGATTCCTTGGCCTTTACTCGGAAAAGTTCAGCTGACATACTGCGTGTTTCTTTCTGTGCATTTTCCAACTCTTGCTGAATATCTGCGAATTTTGATTGCCATTCAGATGTAGTCTTATCAAAAGATCGTTGTTTCTTCTCCAATATATTGGCGTTATTGTTGGCCTTGAAATAAAACACATTTTTTTGTAGTCTTTTACTAGTTAAATTTTGGCAATTCTTTTCATGACATTTTTCTCTTTTCCAGAAGATAAACAAATATGTCAATATCCTTTAAGTTCTCTTAACACAAATTTGATAACTTACCCTGTCAACTTCAATAACAAGATCTTCCATCTCAGCCTGCATTCTAAATTTAGTTTTTTCCAAGTTGTTTATTTTAATATTGGCAGCTTCAACATTTTGTTCGGCATCAGCAAGTTTGGCTTGAAGTTTACGCCTGGAATACATAAAATGTAATCTCCTTTAATTGATTTATTCGTTTGTGACTAATTTATAGATTATTAAATTTATTTTATCAGTGCGTCTATCTACTGTACTCAAAAATATTTTATTTACCTTGATTCCTCAAGCTCTTCAGCTCGTGCGAGTCCTTCACTCTCATATTTCGATTTCCATTGTTGAGCTTCTGTGTTGGCTTTCGACAACAGTCTCTGGAGGTCACTCTTAGCGTCTTGTTCTTCTTCTAGCTGATCTCGGAGAGAATCGAAATCTGATGTTAGATTACGTACTTCACTCTGGAGTTTCTGTCTCAATCGGGTCTCGTCTTCTAAGGATCTCTTAGATTCTTCGAGTTGAGATTGCAGGGTTGTCTTTTCTTTGGTAAGCTGGCTTACGTTATGTTCAGCTTCCTCAAGTTGTCGAGTAACTTCTGTATTTTGTTGCTGGGCTCTGGTCTTTTCGGATTGGAGTTGGCTGATAGTTCTGGTCCCTTCTTCGATCTTGGCATTCAGTTCCGACATCTGGGATTCGACCTGTTTCGTCATCTTTTCTGACATACCCTAGAACCAATTAAAGGCTTTGAATTATTGAAAAATCTAAAAAATTGTTTGGGATTCAATTGCAGCAGTTTCCATTAGAAACAATTTTAACGAAATTCAGAATCATGCATACAAGGCATGCCTCTGGTCTATGAATAATGTGACATGATCGGCCATGATCTAAATATGGTAGACACTAAATCAAAACATATCAATAGTATATGTAAAATGTTATATTTTCTAATGGCACATATATTTACCTTATTTTTGCTGGCATGTTGAATTTGGGCAGCAAAATCATCAACCTCAGACTTTAATTGTTGCTTCTCTTTCTCGACCCTAAAAAAAATAATGGTCCGAATTTTGAAAAAAATTGGATGTCAAGTTTTGATTTGATAATTCATACCTCAGCAATAATTGCTGAGGTATGAAATTAAGCTATTCCTTTTCAGAAACCATTCTTGCTTGATACGGATTATAAGATACAATACTCACTTGCTCTTAACCTTCTGTAGTTGATCAACCTGGTCAGATAATTCATTAACAGCATCTTGTTGTTTCTTCCTGAGACTAGCAACCTGTGCATCATGTTGTAATTGACTTTCTTCAAGATCTCGTCTAAGTTTCAATAATTCTTGTTCACGCTTCTTGTTGATATCAATCTGAGCAGAAGTGGCACCACCAGCTTCATCCAGTCGGTCACTGATATCTTCAATCTCACGAGATAATTCGTTACGCTGTTTTTCAACCTACAAAGAAAAGTAACCGAAAATAAAGGTACTGTGAAGACGAACATTGGCGAGGTTTTAATTATAACCCATGTAGTTTGTAGAATAAAATTTAACTTTCGTGCACACCGTGACGTCTTACGTCAATTTTTATTGCTGTTATTTGTATCCAATGCGTTAACTTTAGCTAGTCTACACTGATTAGTCTACACATTTATCGACATCTACGGTATTTTATGCTACAACCCTTACCTTCGATCTTGATTGTCTTTCGGCGGCAAGTTCTTCCTCGAGTTCTTCAATGGTAGCCTATAGTTCGGATTAAAAAAAACAAACCAAACATTATGGCTATCACAAGGGTAAAGTAAATTATCGTTAATAACATACCCTGCATTAAAGACTATCTTCACAGACAATGAGAACATCTAAACTATCGCTTGATATTCAAAACATATTCACACAGTTTTAACTAAGAATATTAACCTGAAGTTCCTTGATTTTCTTCTGAAGTTGGGAAACAAGGGATTGTTCATCTTCAACTCTGGAATTTAGAGAACTGATTTCAGCATCTTTTCTTCTCGTTCCTTCTTCTAGTTCTCTTTTAATTCTTTCTAATTCTTCAACTGTTTCCTGGTTCATCTTCAAATCTTGTTCTAACTTTCGCTTTACTTTATCGACATCACCACGCGTCTTTTTTTCACGTTCTAGGTTGTTTTCCATCTGAAAATAACAAAAGTAATACCGCATATTATACATTATGAGTTGTGGCTATAGTAATCTATAAACTTTTTTTTACGAGTTGTGGTAGCCATTTTATTTAACAAGAGGCGATACCTGAACCGCTTATAGTAGCTAATAAGAAATAAATACTCTACCTCATCAAGAGTTTGTTCAAGTTTAGTCTTCAGTTTACTTAGATGGTTAACTTTATCTTCTTCAGCTTGAAGACTTTCAGTCAATTTTTTGTTAGCTTCGTCCATATTTTTCTTATCTTTATTGAGCTTACCGATCATCTCATCCTGTTGAGAAATTTCATCATTCAGAGTTTTAATCTGGTTATCTTTCGTTATTTTTTCTTGTTCAGATTTAGCAAGAGCGGTTTCGAGATCTTCAATATCTTTATTCAGATTTTCATTGGCCTTTTCAAGTTCCTTTTTCTTTTCCTGAAGACCACCAACAGCACCTTCCTCGTCCAAGATGCGCTCTTCAAATTCTTTAATTTGGGCTTCAAAGTCAATCTTCTGAAGGATAAGCTTTTCTATTTTCTCCTGACAGTCAGAAACGTTATCTTGCTCTGCTTGGAGTTCAAGGAACATGTCGTTTTTCTGTTGTAATAAAGATGTATTCTGTTCTTCAAGTTCCTTTTTAACCTTTTCGGTTTTCTCTAATTCTATTTTGGTTTTTTCAAACATTTCTTCTTTTTGCTTCATCTCATCTTCAGCACGGGCAACGTTTAAAAGAGGCTTGACTTTTGTGTACATCTTCCACCAGAGCCAGTTGCGCATGCCCAACCATTTTCGGATGTTTCTTTGGATGACTGAGAGACCAACTCTATGAAATAAAATCAATGCGTTTTAATCACATATTTTTTGGGTTTTCATTTTACAAATAAAATATACTTTCTATATTTATATAACTTTATATTTGAAAACCCAGATTATAGGCTGCTTGTTGGTTACTTACCTTCTATCACAAAGTTTCTTGTATGATTTTTTCACGAGATAACCTCGGACATGAGCTTGGAACATTGCGATGATATTACTCAAACGTTCATCACGGAGATCTTCAAGATAACCCAAAACACCAGCCTTGAAGAAGACTTTAGTTAAACCCAGTTTATATTCGTTAGTATCCAATTCTAAGGCCAGAAGAATCTTTGTGGCAACAGTCTTGCCCTCCACGAAACCATCAGGAATGGCATTTGGAGCGAGGATGGAGTATCTTTGTTTAAACTCCGAATGGATGATTCGGTTGGGAAATCCCTTTCGGCAAATACGGATACCTTCCAATACACCATTACACTGAAGCTGGTGGAGCACTAAATGAGCATCAATCTCCCCTGGCTGTTTACATTCATTGGGAATAATACATCGTACGAAATGAGGATGCGTTGTGTACAAGTTCTTCATCAGTTTGTTCAAAGATTCCTGAAAGATTTTTGAAAAATTCTTACAATTATGTAATTAAGCTGACGTAAATACAAACGAATAATAATGTCTTTATATTAATCTAAATCAAAATAACAATTTTCCTTGTTTCTTGTTTATAAGTATTAGTTAGAAAACTTACCCTATGAGTAGCAGAAATAGTCTGGAATGCAGAACTCTTCTTCTTTTTGGCAGGACCACCCCCGGCAGCAGCCGCTGTAACAGTAATAATATAATTTTAGACATTTACCAAAAAGTCACGCATCGATCATTTACAGGAAGGTACAAATCTCAGGATTTTTTAGGACCACTTATATTATGTTATATAATGACTAAAACTATATTTTCCACGTGAAGAAATAGTATGACACGCTATCATCAATGTCACTTATCCAAATAACAACAAGGATACAAGCAGCACCGTATACTTTGCATATACTTTGCATCGACTTACCTGCAGGAGCAAACAAAGAAGCTACCATAGTTTCTTTGGAGTGCATCAAGAGTTCAACGATGGTTTCGTTCAGGGGATCCTTGTTCTTTTCTAACCAGGAAGTAATACTGTATGGTACAGTTCCAGCATAATGATGAAGTTCAAAGTGAGCTTCACCTTTCACTTTCTTACCAACTGGTTTACCAAAATTAGGTGATTTGCCCAAATGATTGCTGTATAATTTATCCATGAAGGATTTATCATCGGCTTTTGGAAACATGCATTCTTCTTCTAGGATGGACAAGATACCCATAGGCTGGAAATGAGACATAAACAAACGGTACACAATTGAAGGAATTTATAAAACAGTAAGGAACAACCTAGGTCACAGTGAAATACCGGTCAGGTAAAGAGGAATAGGGGCTGTATTTTGTATATTAACTTCGTTTTCCGAAGCATGCAATATACAGGTAAAGGGCAAATTATTTATGATGTGTGAGAAATTTACCTTTTCAATAAGATCAACACAAGCTTGTAAATCCATGCCAAAGTCAATGAATTCCCATTCAATCGCCTCCTTCTTGTATTCCTCTTGTTCCAATACAAACATGTGATGGTTAAAGAACTGTTGTAGACGTTCATTGGTGTAGTTGATACACAACTGCTCAAAGCTGTTGAACTGAAATTAATGGCCACAGTTGTTTCATTAATGTCAAAATATAAAAAGTTTTTTTTTTTTAAATTTTAAACTTTTCAAAATTAAAGAAGAAAAATTTCCCTTACGTCGAAAATCTCAAATCCAGCAATATCCAGTACACCAATAAAGAATTGTCGTTTTGCTTTAGTATCCAGAGTTTTGTTGAGTCGAACAACCATCCACTTGAACATACGATCGTACAGAGATTTAGCCAAGGCCCCAACAGAGTTGACGACTTGATCTTTCGTTCTACCCTGGGTGACGTAATCTGAACCCACTTTGATTTTAGGTTTAAGAAAACCTTTCATCAAATCACCAGAGTTGATTCCCAATAAAAATGCCACCTTCTCTGCCTCTGTAAAATGTTTAGGTAAGTGAGTTATATGTGATGCGATGTACCATGCAGGCTTACTGGGATCATGGGAACTATATAATATTTTGAGCAGGGCCATACGTAGCGATTTTGTTCGGGGGAAGGGGGTGTTAAGCCAAAAAGCGACCGACGGACGAGTGATGTAGTCAGGAGCTGAGCATCACAGGTGCGAGTTTTCTAGGGGCCATGTGCAGTAGCGGAACTAGATGCTGTGAATAGGGGTTGGGAGGTTCCAAATCTAGGGTAACACCCATTATCCCACCCCACAATGAATGTCAACAAAATACTGGCTATTGCATTAAGCGTCCCTGTAGAATATAAATAGTATTGTATAATTATATAGTTGTTCGCCGTTTGGTTATTTTATATTATAGTTTTGTGTGACGTATGCAATTTAGCCCACGGATGCACGCAAATACATATTATTTGGGATTTATTCTGGCAGTGTTTGTTTACCTTCATAATTCATGAAGTCGCCGATGTCGAATTTTGCGACCGACTGCAGTGACTGCACTTATTTTGAGACCTACTATTTTTCTCCCTAGGTGAAATTTTGTTCTTAGACCAACATACTCACAACAGAATAAGAGTGAAACACCACATATTTTCAAGATGATAAGTTGGCAAGTTTATTTTATACTAAAGTTTTGCGTGAGTACCGTGATGTATGCAGTGAGCACCTACTTTAATACCGACTGCTCTTAATTTGCAACCGAACGCACTGATTATGCGACCGACCATTTTTCTTCCTCCGGAGGGGGTGGGGGGGCGCGTCCACATTTACGCCCCTGATTTTGAGTATTTTATAGTGTCAGGGTCACGAGTAGATATAAATTGATATTATAACTTATTACTGAAACACTTCTTAAAAAGCTTATTTCCACTCAGATAACCAAAAATATATTTACCAGCATTGCCGTCAGATTCAGCCTGTTCTCCTCGTTGTTTGAATTTCATTTCACCAAAATGGAGGATAGCACCAGTACATTTAAAGACACAGTGTTTCTCTTCAGTGGAGAAACCCAAAACATCAAAAGCTGTCTACAAATATAAGAAAATGTTTGTCGTTTGCTATGTTTGCTATTTTCTTTAAATTGTCATTCATACGCCGTAAAATTCGTTGTTCAATTTTTAATTGATTTCTCCGAAACTATTCGAATTAATATTTAAATCTATTTTTTAAAATAAGCTTACATCAGTATCTTTCATTTCTTGAACATCATCAATATTATCAACAGTCAGACATCCCTGGTTGATAAATGAGTATAAAGCTGGGTCGGGGCTCACCAATAGTTTCTCTGTTAAGACAAATATTGTTTTCCTTTTAAAATTATTTTATGTCATCTTAAAAATGAAGTCGAATTATTGCTATATAAAAAAGGATTATTACCCACTGGGTGCCTAATATTTGATATGTCTAAGCATTTTTTAAAAAAACCCTAACTAAATAGGAAAATAAAACCTCACCGTTATATTCTGGAAGAGCATTAGACAGAAGCTGGTAGAAAATGTGGTAGTTTCTTTCAGCAGGTTGCTGGAAAGTGACTCGAGATTTCTCCAACAAATCTAATAAAAAAAACCAATTCATTTAGAAATGTATACAGTTGATAAATATATCGATAAAAGGATAGTTTATTCTAGAATTGAAGGTAAAAGGTATAATACACTTACATTGTTCAATATCAGCTCCAGAGATTTTACCTTGAGTACCAAAATGGATACGGATAAATTTACCCTAAAATAAATAAGAAAGCAAAGATTAGCTAAAATATTAATTGAAATGATATTTATAAATTAGTCTTCGTATGAGATAAATTACAAGAACAAAACCTATGAATACAAAATTAACTTACGAATCTAGAAGAGTTGTTGTTACGGGTTGTCTTGGCGTTACCGTAGGCCTCAAGTACTGGATTACATTGTACAATCTGGTCTTCCAATGTACCCTGAATTTGAAAAGATAGAGAAAGATAGAGAAATTACCATCATTATGAGACTATGACTCTAATTTTTAAAAAGAAATGTTTTAGTATTCATGAAACAATCATTATGGAGTACAAGTTACTTGAAGAGTTTATTTAAGCGACGTTTCGACGAGGGTTCTTCCGTCTTTATCAAGAAAAGACAGGGGAAACCTCGTCAAAACGTCGCTGAAATAAACTCTTTAATTGACTTATATGCCATATATTTGTGTCAGTGTTATCCTCGTCCTGTTACTAAATGCCACTTAAAACAATTATTGGAAATTGATTCTGTTGTTGAACGTAAAAGTGTTGCATTTTATTTCAGAGAAACAGTAAAATACCGGTAGTGTGTAACAAGGTTTTAAAAAAACTTTTACTTTTTTGTGTTGATTATGTAATATGAGCTCACTTAAAGAAGAAAATAATAATATATACCTTCTTATTGTCCTTCTTTTCATCTTCCTCCTCACCACTATCTTTATGGGTCATGGCCGCAACTTGGGCGAAGTACATAATAACTTTCTTGGTATTTTCTGTCTTACCGGCACCAGATTCACCACTGGGATGGAAAATATATATCATTAGTAAGGGAACATTGCTAATAATTAAGAAGCATGAAAACATTTCTTAATGCGATGAAAATGCAATGACGATTTTTTTTAGGAAAATCATGGAAATTCACAAGCGGAAGATAGACGTTAGTTGATTATGAAAGCTTTATAATTCTTCGTAAACAAACCTGGTGAAATTATTTCACCTAGAAAAATCCACTGTGACCAAATAACTGATCCTTTAGTTTGTACTCACGTAATCAGAACAGATTGGTTTTCACGTTCTTGTACCATCGATTGGTAGGCGTTATCAGCAATAGCAAATAAATGGGGAGGCATTTCCATCTTTCGTTTACCTCTATATTTAGAGATGACACTCTGGGTGTAAATAGGTAGACGTCGATAGGGATTCACAGCTACACAGAACAGACCAGAGTAAGTCTGCAAAGAGATGGAATGTATGTTTAATAATGTCCATTTGAAAGAGTTGTGTATCCATGAAACAGTGAAGTATGACAATGAGCTAGAAAAATGTTCGTCTTTCTAACAAATTAATTATAAGGAAGAAGTTGGCGAACTTTAATGGCAGTAAAATCTACCGATATGTTGCTTCATCCGATAAAGTAATAAGAAGATGCGCAATGGCTGGCTTGCTTAATTAATAAGCCAAAGTAAGTCTGTATTGCGTGCATTGAACTACATGATGTCATCTAACAGCTTTAATATTAATTTAAATAATATTATCTACTATGGAAGAGTTCACTGATGATTTCATTTGTAAGGATTCTTTATACAATAATAATTTGAAAAAGACACAAAACCGCTGAGAATTACACAGTGGCGTCACTAGGGGGTAAGCATTTGTTTCCATCCACCGCAGCCTGGTGTGATGACGTCACATGTGGATTCTGGGTAAGAATAAGGGTTAGGGTAAGGGTTGTGGCCTGCAGATTTCGTCAGAGTCTCGAGATGTAGACATGGCTAGCCCTAACCCTAACCCTGGGCTAACCCTAACCCTTATTCTTACCCAGAATCCACATGTGACGTCATCGCATCAGGCTCCGGTGGATGGAAACAAATGCTTACCTCACTAGGGGGTGGCACAGAGGGCACGTGCCCCGGATCTATTTTGAGCAGACAAAATCTATAATTTGCAATAATTTCACTACTTTTCCCTATTTTATTTCGAATGTCCCGAGTACGGAAGAGAAGCTTTCCAGTGCGAAGCTTTTCTGGATTGTCCTTTCTGGCCCACCGTAGATTTCCTCATTTGCCTGCTGCACGTGCACAGTTTCATACAGTATTATATAACTAAATAAATATTTGACTGAAAATAGTGTAGAAACGATCGTGCATGACCTAGTTTACCCGCAGTGTATGTTTAGCGGGACAATAATATCACATTTAATTTGAATTTTTGATAATTTAGCTCACAATTTCACAAGAACGAATTCGTACATATTTACGAGTACAGTTGGGCCTGTGCCCTGGATCTAATTGGGTCCTAGTGACGCCTCTGGAATTACATATAAGAACTTACATAAATTAGACCGGATGTATAACGAGCTTTAAGGTTATGTAAAACTGAAGCCTCGTTAAGGTAGGTCATATTAGCCATATCTTCGATCTTCTCATATTTAGGTGGATTCATCTGCTGGAGTAGATCCTTTTTGACGGTTCTCGTCTGTAAAGGGACCATAAAATAATCATTAGACTGTATCAACAACAAATAACTTTAGTAATGTGTTATCATAGACGTGGGGGAATGTTTATCCATACGCATCACGAGGTGGATCAGCGATATATAATAATAACATACTCGTATATGAGAGAGAGGGGAAGAGGGGAGAGAGAGAAAGAGGGAGAGAGATAGAAAGAGGGAGAGAGATAGAGAGAGAGAGATGGGGTTTAACGTCCACTCGACACAATCTAGGTCAATTCTGGACTAACATATGGTTTAATTTTATTTCTATACTTCGCTTGCGCGTAGGGTTCTTTCGCAGTGGTAGGAAACCGGAGAACTCGGAAAAAACCCACGAGGTTGGACATGCGACCCCACTCCCTGTCACGTACAACCGGGGATTCGAAACCACGCCAGTTGGCTCAATGATAGGCTTTATGATACAGCGCGCACATGCTAACCATTCGGCCACCCACCCCCCGCTCGTATATTATTATGAAATCGCTTAATGTTTGTATGGTCAGTATAATGAGCCGCGGTTGCTTAGTGACAAAGATGTTGGTTCGATAACCTTGAGGATAACGTTTACCATAATCGTTCGAGTGGGAGGAAAAACCTAGATCGCTTTTATACACTGGCGTGCCCTTAAAAGATCCCTTGACACATAGGCGTACGGGCTCGGTGACAGTTAAGGGGGCAGAACACGAAATGCCCGAAATAAATTTCGGGTTTACAACCGGCGCCGGTCTTCCTTGTATGGAACTAGAAATGCCCGAAACAATTTCAGCTTTACAGACAGCGGCACTGGTTTTCTTCGAGAGACGAAAAAGCGGAGCTGACCTTGTATGGACCCTCGAAGAAAATTTTGCTATCTTGCAGCCCGTAAAATCAGTGTTTTATTAGCTTTCGGGCACTTTATTTTGCCTAGTAGATGAAATAATTTTTTTTTCACTTTACCCGTCTGCCCGAAAAGTCAGTTTGCCCGAAAGTTAGGGGGGCTGCCTCCCCCTCCCCTGGCTCATACGCCTATGTCCTGACGGTAGGAATTCGAGCATGCCGTAGTGCCAAATGCCAAGTGACCTGCATAATTCTTCTCTTATTCAATTTATATGTAAATAAAAATGTATTCATACCTCGCTGGTTTTTATTACTTTAACTGTGATATCGTCCCCTTTAGTACTCTGGATCTCACCCGGTAAAAACATTTCTTTTTCATCTGGAACCCAACAAGCTTTTTTACCATCGAAAGCTTGAGTCTGTTCCTTCAGCATCTTCTTCCGGTCGACAGCCAGAAACTCGAAGTCGGGATCATTGATATCGAAAGACGTCATGATGAAAGGTGGTTTTATCAAAACCTTCCACAAAAATGCCGTTTACAAAAACTTCCCGTTAACTACCCCTAACAACGACCTAACTGGGGCTAGAAAAGAAAATGACAATATACCACAATTAGTACGCAATAATGTTGATTACAATTAAAACATTATAATAGATTTATATAAAACACATCTCCTTGTCTTATGCCGGGTTTCGTCTCCCATCACTCCCATGACATGTCTCTCGCTTTACGATGTACACATTACAATTTCATATTTCAGACGAAATACAGGTAAATTAAATATATTTAAATAATTTGATTCGTGAGAGTGTATATTTGATTAAATGGAACAGAATCAGAAATAAAAGAAACGAATATTAGCAATGTACTAAACGTCACCACAACTATCCAGTAATAAACGACAATATAAATCGCAAGCACACAACTTTTATACTCGGTAAAACTACAAACATATACTTACGAGGTGTAAGCCAGTTATGGGGGCTTTCAGATATTTCACCGGTATTTAAGGACGACATCTAACGAAACCGTATACTACCATTTCATTAGGGGTACTGCTTTCTGATTGGTCTCAGTAATCAAGGAACTACCATTGACCAATGAAGAGGTGTTATTGGAAGGATACGGTTGCAACTGTATAAGGAGATTGCATGTATAGTAAGAGTAGATATGTTGTGTAATTATAGAAAATAACGATAATTAGATTATAGGGAAGGAAGATTAATCATGCTAATACAATACTTGAACCTAATGTTTACTGTCTCGCTAAATACAAACATATGGGCCAGGTATTGCCATTAATTCATATTGGCAAATCTCCTGATCTGTTTAGTTGAGGAAGGATATTTGATACATCAGTGATAGAAATATATCAATTCTGTAGAGAATCTACTCACCTAGGCATAATATTTCATACCTTTGAGACATAAGAGACACGTCTATAATTTGATGAAATTAATTGATGATATAATAAAGAAAGCCGGCGCTATACCGAGGTCAGTAATTGATAATGTTTCATATATACTAATACTAACTACCAAAGACGCCTTGGTCGCGAGAATGTGTAACTATTACAAATACACAACACGAGGTCCTACTAATCACCGGCAAGAATCGACGAGGGTGTTTTTTCCCCAGTATCGTCCAAAGTATTGCAAAAAAAAAAAAAGATTGATAAGCAAAGATATGTTGTCGATATAAATATTCGAAACACCATGTACAAAATTAAGAAAGTTATAGATGTTTGAAATTGACAAATAGGAAAACGCGTTGTCGGTTCTTACCGGTGAATTATAGTAAGACAGATTTTGTCAAAATTTGAAGTATCCATAGTTTTTCCATTTTCTCTTTTATGAAATCATTTATATTTGGAATACGGTATTAAGAATATGCATAGCTATTACACAGCTTTCCTTTTTGGCCACTTTTAGCAATACTCTCAGAAGTACTGACCCCCCCCCCCCGCTTCTGACGGTGATTTAGCAGGACCGTTTTGGGTCAACATTTCGATTAGTCATAGTTTTGTCAGTTATTTTCATGAATTATGGATTGTAGATTGAGTTTTTTTCAGAGGAAAATTCATTTGCGTAAACTATATATTATAATCAAATCGTATTATATTAGACACCGTTGATTAAATACCGAAATAAATAATCCTCTATTTTTAAATACTAAAACTAAGGTTTCTATTGCGCCTTTCAAGTTTTCTCGAGTGAACTATGGAAACCTTCTGTAGACAGGAACGTCTTTAAATAAGATTTAAATGCAACTAGGAGGTCAATGGTTCTAATGTTGTAAGGCAGCTAATTATATAAGATTCACTAATGGTTGATACAAAAATTGTTTATCTGTGGATCTAAGGGTTCTTGTGGTTTTATATGGGGTAATCAGATCTTTGATATATTTTGGTAATTGATAATGTAACGCCTTGAAAGTCAACAGTAATATTTTTTAACTTGATTCGTTATTGGAATGGGAGCCAAAGTAGATTTTCCAGAATCGGGGTGATGTGGTCTGATTTCTTTGTACTAGTCAAACCCTGACGACAGCATTTTGAATTCGTTGAAGGTGTTGAATTTGATAAATCGGAAGGCCAAAGAATAAGGCATTATGACAGTCTAGTTTATTTGTAATGAATGAATGAATGAGGAGTGTTGTACTCTCAGCATTTAGATATCTCCTTATTTTGTTAATTCTGTGAAGATGGAAATGAGAAGAGGTAGAAGCAGATTTGACGAGGAAGCTAAAGGACATTGTTGAATCTAGAACTGCACCGACTTTTTGGCTTCAGGAGATTAAGCAAGACTTTCGTGTTGAAATTTAAGAGGTGGTATTGAAAGTTGTTGTTTTGTTCCAATTACCAGATACTCAGTTTTTCAGGATTTAGTTTAAGAAAGTGTCATGTCATACATAACCTGATTTCTTCCAGACAGTTTTCAATATTATTTTAAGCTGAATCAGTTGATTGTTGATTGAAGGAAGCACATATCTGTGTATCATCAGCATATTAAGACCAGACCTTTCAGCAATAACACATGAGAAGTGTGAATATTATTTTATTAAATTCTTCGCGAGGCTCCAATATAGCACGGAATTTGTATTGGATGAAAGTGTTTTGTTTAAGTTGAATTATGTGAGAGCTAAATCTACTTATTTGAGGTCTTTATTTCTGGCTTCAAATTATTATTTAAACATTTGTTAACACCATAACCAATTCTACGGGTCATCTGAAGGCTCCGATTTTAAGTAGATTAGATCATCGCGATCATAGTCTTGATTGCCATGTACCGTTGCTGCGATTATAAACAATCTACGCTACATTTTCTCAAAACTTCAAACAGCCACAAATTCGCATAGAATAAAGTGATTTGACTGATATTTTCAATATATTCATTTTTCATTATCTTTTTTTGAACAATCAAAGCGAGATATGTCAGCCATTTACCAAATTCTCACATAATGCATCTTTAAAGCCCCAGTCCGGCCACAGTGCGGACCAAAGGCTAATTATAGCTTTTTACTTAATTAAAGGTGTTCTTTAGCTCTGACCACATGCAATGGCAAATTTACATGGTGACAGTGCCTAGCGTGTAAGGAAAGGGGGGGGGGTATGGTAGCAACCTTTTTCTTCAGATCCGTGAATAGGCTTACAATCTATTTTACAGTTTTAGTTTTGCTCTAAAATTGGTTAAATTATGCTTTCCATTAATAACTCCTTGGAAAACTTTCCAAGGAATCAAATAATTTTCTTCCAATGGTCATACAATTTTGATACCCAAGTCGTCACTGCTGAGAAGTAAACCAAATAGATTTCCCGTTGTCAAGACATTACCGGTTTTGCGCCCGTTAATAATCTTTCTAAGGACCCAACTATTTATTATCTATAGTCAATGCATCATTGCGTTTATTTTCCAAAATAGGGCCAAACATTTAGGGACACTTTTCAAGGGGAGCCGAAGGCACTAACCATCGGCTGTCAATGGAAAATAGAAAAGAAGCAAAATTCTAGGGTAGGATCTTTCTACTGATATTTAAGTATAGAATAACAAGCAATTTAAACATCAAAAAAGTTTCATAATCACAAAAATTCGTTCTTTTTGTAGCTTTTTGTTATGCAGGATTTTCAATCCCGGCCCCAGGTCAGTGCTACAAGACGGAGAACCTGGCTAGAGAAAGCGACTGGTCGTTCGTACAAAAAAACGAGGTCTGCGTGTACACGATGGCGTACACGTAAAAGCATTACTGGGAGCTGGTATTGGATAAAGAGTAGGTTGTCCAGCCAAAATAAATTGGCTAGGTTGGTGCAGAAAAGTAAAATGTTAAACCCCAATTTTGTTTTGGCACCTTAGACCCCCAAAACTGCTTTTTCTGATATCAAGGGAGACTGGAAGTAACAGTAACAGCAAAACGGGTTCAATTTCACACAAATGTTCGTTGGTTTATTCGCGACTATCCGACATGCGATCGTTTCGTTTGGCGCTTTCTGTGGTATAGCTATAGTACTAAACCTTAAACGTGTCACCGTTACAATATCTTGCCCCGGGTGTTGCGTCTGTCCCACAACGCCACCGCACGGCCATAAGTTACGGTATATTATAATTGGTCGATTATTGACTATTCGACACATATATATCCAATATTTTAAAGCTACAATTTCATATTTTTAAGTTATATTTTTAAAATTTATTAAAATAGGGCATTAAAATAGATGTAATCCATAAACAGTCCTACCTTGTTGAAGAATGATCCTACTTACTAGTCCTATATGATTCACTATTGCCAGCTGAGAAATTGGCAAAAATATCATTTTCAACTTCAATTCCAACGTTTGAAGGAAATGCGGGGGGTAATTGTGTTATTATTTCCCGTGTCACTGATTTTTGCGAGTGGGAAATAATGCCCATGATCGTATAATAGTGAGTTGATAATCTATTGAGCAAAAGACAGAAATAATCATGTTTTGACTTTGTTAGAAAATATGAAGTCTTTGGAATATTGTACTTTTGGGTATAAAACCAAGCTGTGTGAATATTTGTCTACATTTTATTATGTGCTTTATGATTTTGTGCTTTGTAAATACACGAGTAATTACATGCTGTATCTATTAAGAAAAGTAAAACAAATACGGGGTAAATAGACTGTAACTACGTAAAGCGATATTAATCTTATCAGTAATTACTAGTAGTAATTGTAACGAGGGACACGTGGCTACCATATGTAGGAATATTCCATACCATAGCATTCATGTCTTGTCACAAGAACTAGAACTTCACGCTAATCTGATCTTCATGTGTATCCTATAAACAGTATTACATCATAAAGAAGTGGTGTAAATTGTTCAATTATCTTGGCGGATAATAGAAATGATTTTTGGATCATTTTCATAGCTGTATGATATTTCATCCCTATTGACAATTCCATTTATGGTAGTAAGCTCTTACATTCGTCTCTAATCGCAAATTGATGGCCGTTGGTATCCATGAAGTGTTTTCCTTTAGATGGTCGACATTCTTGAAATCAGAACACAGTTTTGAATTAATGGTAATACTGGTCACTTACAAAACAATTAAAAGATGGATTTAGGAAATTGTGAAGCATAGTTATATATTTTAAATTGGTATCACTTCAACTATAATTGTTTCTTGTAAAATTAAGATATGGATTAATAATAAACATTACAATAATTTGTAAAATATGGTAATCTCGCATAATAATAAGTTTAAATATCTAAAAATATTTTAGTTAAAATGAATGGAACAATTTAATTAAAATACTCAAATAAACATGTTTCCAATACAGATCATCTTTTCAATAAATTTTGAAAACTGGATTCAGAAAGTTAAACTAAGATAAAATCAAAATATTTTATAGTAATGATGGATGAGGTAGGAGTGGAGTATTTGGCGTGTCGTCTGTCAGTCATTCAACCGTAAACCAACAGCTAAACAAGGATGTGCACTATAGTTCTAACAAAGCCTGATAGTGGAGACCGTGACATTATATTTAATGTACCTTGAGCTTTTCAAATGGAAATATAAAGTTGACGTTTTGGAATAACATTTCGGGAAATTGGTTTTATTGGAGTTTATTTTGAAAAAAAAATTCCCAGGTGAGTCACAGTATTTCATTTATCTCTTTTTGATCTATTATGTTTCCCATAAGAGTTCTTGTTTGGATAATTCCGCCAGCAGTCAATGCATCGTCAGCTTTTGATTAAGAATTTTCCGTAGGTTTTAGGACTATATGAATATGATAATAAAACCAATCATCCAGCCCGATCAGTGAGGGATCTGTTTTTTTTAACTTCTTTCTATTCAGAGATTTTGAAATAGCGGAACCTTTTAGATTGATGTATAAAAAAACATTACAATATTTGTGCCACCATTTATATTGGCAGTTAGTAATATACAAACTATCTGCAGGTATGTAAATGTCGCAACGGAAACTATTTAATATCAAGCTGCCATGTTGGATGTTGGGGGCACAAAATAGGTTTCCAGTATGAACACTAATTTTAAAAGTACAAAACATTCTTGATTGAGGACACCCCACACACATTATATATCACACTTTATATTGGATTTAATTATCAGATGAATATCCTACTCCAATACAAATTAGAGAATGACCTTTAAATAAAAGTATATTTTCCACAGTAAAGAGGGGGCAGGGTCGCCGAATAAATCAGAGGGTCTGTCATTGAATCAAGTTGAGTGATTTCGATTTCCCCTTGTACGTGACAAACAGTAGGGTACAACCTCGTGGAGTTTCCCCGGGACCCCCACTTTATTCCCACTAATAATAGGGACCGATACGCGCAAGCGAATTATTAAAATAAAATTGAACCATACTGTTACACCCGAAATGAGCTAGTTTGTGTCTAATGGATGTTAAACTCTCTCTCTCTCCTTGAATTAAACATAAATAAAAAATAAATATTTAACCAATATAACATAATGTGATTATAACTTGGATTTGATAATTAGACTGAGGCCTATACTATTATTAACTGCACTTGTCGACTCTACCAATAGTTTCTTATACACTAATAGTTATGGTATAAAATAACATGTTGCATGTTACCTTTCTTGGATAATCGTTTTGAGGCAAGAAAAAATAACCGTTGCAACATAACACTAACGAAGCCAAAGACAACTTTGCTTGACCTTTAGAAGGTTCTTCACTCTATGTAATTTGCGGCATTAATCTAATACCAATATACTAGCTGGTAATAAATGTCTGCCATGCATGTATATATGCATGTAACAGATATGTTACGTAAATAATTTTGTTATAATGAACATGATGTATACGAAACAACGTTAACTGTTGTGTGGAACATAAGGTACTTTTTTTATATTTGAATCTGGAAACACTATTGCGCTATGTATACACGGATTTACGAACTGGAATAGTGCCATGACGGGTGTTTGATTTTAAAATTAATTTGATACAGACATGTTTTTTTTTCTCCAGTTTCACTTCATTTTTTCTACTGCGGCTTTCTTGTATTCATTGCTCAGTATTTTTATTCTTTTCTCATGGGGGTGGGGCATATAAGGTATGTTCGGGGCGATACTTCTTTGAGGACATACCAGAAATCCCCTTTGAATATTAATTTATTGACTAGCTACCTCCTTTGCGGCTGACATAGCAAATAACCAGTTTTCGTTGTCTCTAAACCTGTGTAAACCAGTTCATTCAGGAAATAGAGACAGTAGAATTACGAAATAAACATACATATAAGTGGATTTAATAAAAAGATTTATCACCCAATAATACATTCTACAGTATATATCGCTTGTGTGATAAAAATATACTGCGATATCTCCGAAATCACTTTACATGAATTTGATTGGTCAATCAAAAAGGAACTACTTTTTTATATTCAAAGAACAGTTCATTTTTTTAAAATTAAAAGTAACCTCTTTCTTATTAAAAAGACACTTTTTTTTAATTAATAGACCTGGATGGAAACACTGTGTCAATATAAAGAACTTTGCAATGTTTGAATTGCTGTCAAAAAATTGACGTATCACTACGCCATTATGTATTCAGGTTCATTAAAAGTGAAATCTATAACAAAGGATTATCTTTATGTAAGAATGGATTAGGTGATAAATAAAATCTCATACGAGTCTTTTTTGATAACAAAAAGACTCGTAGGAGATTTTCTAATAAATTGTATTTAACATTTTTTTAAATCATAAAAAGTCAACTGAGCTTAGGCACTTTAAAAGCAGCAATTACAGTAGCCTATGTGGGTTGGGGGGGGGGGCTGGGTAAATGAAACGTTTTTCCCTGGTATGCCACATAGACTTGTGCCCCTGACCCCACCAAAATTCTATCAGATACATAATTTTCGTGCTGTAAGGAATTTTCTAAGTTGCTATGATTAGGTCGACAATAATGGATTGATACTGTAGTAATAATAATGCTTGATTTTCGATATATCAAAGTTTGAAATGTTTTTATTCATCCGATATATTATTTGTGTATGTTTTCATTTTCTCTGACATGGGAAGTTGCATTTTTCGCATTTATCAAACCATGGACCGTGTAGTCAAACTATTTTGATTGAGATACCGTCTAGTGGAATGCCGAAGAATAATGATATTGACACTCTGCACGTAGTAAACAATCATCAAATTGTGAGGCTGAAACATATGAACGGGTATCTTGCTCTCATCGATTTGCGAGGTCAAAAACTCCTGAACAGGTATATCGTCGGAGGGGAGTCAAAGGGTCGTATCTGGATTATGCGAAATTGTCCAGGAGAGCCAAATCAAAATGTCTTATAAAACCGTCACGCCAAGCTTTCCTCAAATATTTATTTACAAAATGCATGTGCAGCCATTTAAACAGTATGTAACGATCCGAACATATCAAGCTCTACATCTATTGCAGAAATAAGGAGTGAAAGCTAGTTATTTGCAATTTTTTTTACAGCAAAGACGTATCTCAGAAAAATATTCACCATTACCTGCTTCAATTTCATAGCTTTGACACAATAGAGCATCAACAATAAATTCACTAATACGTATTTAACCATAAAACAATATTCGCTATATTTCATTTGATTGTATTGCTTTGGTTAGACAGACACAAGTGACATTTTCACTTTTTATTTAAAAAAATACGACTTTTTAAAACAGTATCTGTAAAACACCTTTTTAATGGCTTAGAAATACGACTACCAGATAAAAAATGCACACGGAAATTCTCATTCCGAAGAAGCAAAAAAGAGAATTTCGCAAAATATGCCAGATACGACCTTTTGACTGCCCACCGACGATATCGCATTCATCGGATTGTAATGTTAACAACGTATGAACAGGTATATTGCATTCATGTCATTGTGAGGTTAACGATGCGTGAAGAGGCATCTTGGTACTGTAATTACTTTCATGATGATTGACGACATAATTAGGTTGCTTCTCTTAATCATATAAATATAAACACTAACAGTATTATTATTATTTTATTTGTATTGGATTTATGGTATTATAATTTAGTATCAAATCACTGGAATACCGCGAGGTATTAAGTTACGTGATTAATTATCATGTTACCAGCGACCCAGCAATTTGTTTATGTTTTTGAATCGCAAAATTCTACTTTAAAACATTGTTGGATTAAAGCAGACTAACGGAGACAAACAGAAAGTATACTAAGGACGGGCAAAAAAGTCAGCTAAGAGACCATTCCGAAAGGAACTAAATGCGACCCATCATGTAAAAATCTTGAAAGTTAAGAGTATTTAGCCAAGCAATGTTGTGTTCAACGGCAATTAAATTGATTCGGTCATAATATAATGCCATGTAACTTAATGGCGACCTGTTAGCTTCTCATGTAAACATTGTAGACAACATTTAAATTTAACTTTACTTAGTCCAATTTGTGACCAATTTTCGAACACATCTGTTGACATTATCATGAAAAGGGTACTGAAAATATGGACGAAATGAAGACCTTGGTTATTACTTGCTGATTACACTATTTTGCTTGAATACACTATTTTGCCTATAACGTTTTTAGGACTTCGAATTCTGTCTTATGGTTTGGATTGTTCGTACTTGGTTTTTATTTGATTAAAGTTTGAGTAATACAGATAAGATTTCAAATACAGATTGGTTCTACGTGCTAATACAAATTAACAGTATTTCTCATTAATAAGATCTTACTTTCAAATAGAATAATTTCAAAAGATGTTAGCTCGTTTAGATTTTAGGAATAAAAGAACACATTTTAGTTCCATAGGTAATATTCCCCTCACAGTGTCTAAGATATTTGCTCGTTCATATTTTAGGAATAAAAGTATACAGTTTAGTTTCATAGATAATATTCCTCCCACATACTTCTAGTTTATTAAACATCGGACCAGTGAAAGGTGGGGGCTTATGTATCAGTAGGTTCCTAGAGTCACCCGTCCGACTTTGTCTTACATGTACTCCCGCTGCCAAAGACCCCCAAGTGCAAGCGAATTATAAAAATAAAACTTAGTTCCGAAATTACATAGTTTGTGTCAAGTAACCGGTAAACCTCATTTAGTCATTTGCGCTTTCGATTATCCCGACTTTATGTTTCTCCCGCAGCCATCGAGGAAACGGTAAACCTCATTTATTTCTATCTGTTTATGATTTGCGCTTTCGATTATTCAGAGTGTACTAAACCGAAGTTTCAAAGATCCACACGACTTGATTATTGCTTCCGTTGTCGGAATTGATATTAAAGTAAAAATTCGTTAGACATGTTACTTCCTTTAAACGACGCGTGGGTGTTGTTAATAGAGTATAGTACCCTGCGCGACTCACATCTTTACATATATCGCTACCATATTTCTTACCCAGGTGGCAAACAAAGGTTGGATCTAATGTAAGGGAAAGTGTGTGGGGATTTCTAAAAGTAAACATGACATAAAAAACAACAGCCATACACATATTCCAGCTATCATAATACATTATAATGCACTATATAATCTCAGGTAATCTCGGGGGAAGCGGACGTAAAATAAAGCTATTTCACACACTGAGAAAATATTTGTCAAGCATCTGAGGATTTTAGGTTATCTATCATATTTATCAGCCAAGCCTAAGAGGCAAATATGGATTCTGCAGCATAATGTAGGATTTATATTTATCACTTTTGTTGCCTTAAAATATCACGAACTTGTGGTAAATACATGGTACACAATATAAACTGTATTAAGTTGATGAATAGATTTTGTTCAAATATTAGTGGCCACGTCCAAATTGGGGCATTTATAGTATTTTTAAGGGTATGTATGTAGGCATTCAAATCCTAACATATTAAAAAGTCAATGAGAAGTTATATTACCAAATGTGCATCTTTTAAATAATTGCTGAATATATATCTGTGAAACGCGCAAGGATTGTCCTTAGATGAGAAGTTAAGGGTTAGTCTCACAGCAGTTGAAGAATTTGGATAAATAGTTGCAGTTGTTATTTAGCTTTCGGTTTTTGAGATTAAATTTTATGAATTTAATCGATCTCAATTTCATTTGGTGCAAACGTACCATGACTAAGTCACCCTTGGATCATTTATGAACCCTTTAATGGGTTTCAACAAAATTTGGTAGATCGGTTCATGCACCATTCACCTATTTTATGGGGAATCCAATCAAAATTAAAATTAAGTTTGTTGCAATATGAAATTATCGCTGTTACCTTTGTCTTGGAAGGTTTGTTTCATCTGACTTTACATTTTGTGAAATGTTTCTTTTCTCAAATTCTCAGTAGTAGGCCCTATAATTGAGCATTGGATTGGCACTCTGAACAAATGAAGTCCCCAGTATAATTAACCATTGCCGAATGTGGCACTTTAAGGAATATAATTATTTAGACATTTCTTAATTCTCCTACAAATCATGATGATCTCCAGCTAAGGATAACATTTGTACTATGTCACTAGTACAAACGGTCAAAGACTAACAACCCCACATTATCTATACATTATCTCCGGATCTGGGGATTGTGACTCGACTAAGTGTCGGATTTAGGACAAATGAGGCTATGTCGTGCTAGTTAAGTTATTATGTCCCTTCCTTGGGCCCCGAAGGAGATAGGCCCACCATTACCACACAGGTAGTCCCGTGGGCATGCTCAGAAAATCTAGGAGTATTACAAGTTACCGGATCAATCATTATTTCAACAAGTTTTAGACAATTTTAAAATTATCAGGGAATATGGGCCTCCTTGCAAATGGGACCCCGTGCTTAAGCAGACATACACACAAAGTTAAATCCGGTCAGTTTACAAAATCAACCAACGAGGTAATTTCTGCCATCAAGCAGGGGCGGATTGGGGCCTGGAACCGGCCCGGGCTACCGTGTCGAAGCTGCCCCTTTTACTTACCGGTGGCTCTCTCTCTGGAGAATTTTGAAAGATGAACCTCAAATATGCGATTTGGTGGCCTATTTGATTTATGTGGACGGGGACTGAGATAACGTGCATTCGCTGGGTCGAGGCCGTATAACAGGATTCCGAATTCCAGCCCACACCTAACACACTTAGCCCAGAAAGTCTATTATACCAGCCCATTCCAGATTCCAGTGATGACTTGGCGGACCGTTGAAGACACCAGCCACATACAACATGATCATCATCGCTCCATGACTGGTCCAATACCCCCACCCCCCATATTATGTTCAGCAGAAAAAAGTTTTTTTTAGACGAATTGGATAAAAATAAATTTTTCATTTTTTGTCCGACCGGCCCTTCGGGCCAATCCGCCCCTGCCATCAAGCAGAAATGAGGCTTACACCATAATGACACTAGCTTTTTTAACTTTGACAAAACATTAAAATTCCTTATAATATTTCAAGTGAAATGCAGTATGGAATTAGCTAATTTGTTTGATATTGTGGTAGAGTTGGGTTGCTCCTCTATATCTCAATCTGTATATTTGCACAAATATTAATTTTCCAATTTACGAAACATAAAGGGTATTTATTTGTTTTCCGTCTTGTCTTCTTCTTAATATAGAATGTTACAATTTTTGAAAAAAAAAATGGTCTGCTCATGATTGCCATCAAACAAAATGGTCATGGCTGTTCTCAGAGTTCGCTGTTGCTATCATTGCGTCTAGTGCCTGTTATTTATTATCTGACTTCCTAAGACGAGTTAAGCGGGGATTAGAAAATTGTTGACACAAGGTCGTAATTTAAAGCTACCACAAACCCAAAGTGCCTTCGTTAGTAGCCTATCCAAATCATTCCACTGTACCAAACCGATTTTTATACGCCCACATTTTTATGTGGATGTATATTATCGTCGCCCCCGTCCTTCCGTCCGGACAAAATTGTTTGTGAACACTCTACAGGTCACAATTTTTATTCGATTTCAATGAAACTTGAAATATAGGTTCATCACCATCAGATCTCGCTCCCTGTCGATATTGGCATGTATCGGACTGTAACTTCATGGATTAGGGCCCCTAGCTGACCCAAAGATCTTGGTTTACACATATTGGATTGTAACTTCCCGAATTATGGCTCCTGAATATACGATGTCGCAATTTCTAGCTTGTGGTCCATCTGGAGGTTACAATTATTATCCGATTTTAAAAAAAACCCGTTTGATTATATCACCGTTACACCATAATAATGGTTGAGTTTGAATTTCGTGAAAATCGGACCAAAACTGCCGGACAAAAAAGCCGCCGCTTGTACGCGAATGGTGTAAAAATATGGTATTCAGGTTGTGGACCTTGTAGAGGTCACAATTTTAATCTGATTTTGATGAAACTGTAAATGCATGTTTATAACCCAAAATCTCGGTTCCTTTGAATATTATCGCGTATCGGATCACACCTTCCTGAATTATGGCCCCTGATGGTACACAAAATCGCCTATTTTAGAATGTGGTCCCTATGAAGATCACAATTATTATCCGATTTAAAAAAAAACCTGTCTGATTATATCACCGCTATACCATTATGAAGATTGAGTTTGAAACTCGTGAAAATCGGACCAAAACTTTCGGACTATATGGCCACCGCTTGTTCGCGATTAGTGCACGTATAATAAGGTATATCAAGGTTGTGGACCCTGTTTAGGTCACAATGAGGTTACAATTATTATCCGATTTAAAAAAGAAAACGTTTGATTATATCACGGTTACACCGTATTGAAGGTTGAGCTCGAATTTCGTGAAAATCGGACCAAAACTGCCGAACAAAATTGCCGCAGCTTGTACGCGAATAGTGTAAAAAATATGGTTGCGGACCCTGTAGATGTCACAATTTTAATCCGATTTAGGTGAAACTTGAAATCCATGTTTATAACCCAAGATCTTGGTTCCTTTCGATATTTGCGCATATAGAATTCTAACTGCATGAATTATGGCCTATGATTGTAAGAAAAATCACTTTCTTTTTACCTTGTTCTCTACCCATCTATCGAAAATGTGGGCGTATCCTGCCTGACAGCCGCTGGTCTTTAATTTTTAAAGAGTTATTAAATAAGCCTGATTTGTGGTGTAAAAGGGGGAATTATCCATTTGATCAAAAGAATATGCGTGTAGTGTTGTAGATTACTTGTAGGGGCAGCCCACCAAATAAATCTGGTTACACGAATTTGATTTCTTCCAATACTAGTCTTCATGGTTTGTTATCTGCAGTGAAAAACATTCAGGACAACGAACATTTGGGGGAAAAGTGGGAGCCGGGCAAATTGACCAGAATAAAAATTAAAGTAAATTGTGGGAAACTTTTGGTGGTCTGCATCCAGGTTTAATTTGAGTGTTATGTCCCTTGAGTCGTATTGCGTTTTCCCTAAAAGTCAAAGTCTAGTTTGCATTTTGACATAAATTGTGCATATGGTCAGTTCTACTAGTAGAATACTGACAGATGAAAATATTTTGTTCGGAATCGAGCTTTACAGCGCTGTGGGAAGAGTAAACGGTCTAGATCGTATTGTGTGGTAGTCCTCTCGAAATGTAGATGGGTGCTAGAGATAAGGTAGGCTAGGTACCAGTGGCAGTACTTAATCTCTGAACCGGTCTGGAGATAAGACATGATATACAGTAGCTGTATCTGATGTAGTCGTAAATTACAACGACATTAACTGAAAATTAAGTGAGAAACGTCGCTTGACTCAACAATAAAATTTGCATACTGGTCCGCCGAGAGAATTTTTATGTGCCCGAGCAAGACAAAGCATGACATCCGGAGCGACAGACCAGATGCAACTTTTATATTGGGTCTGGAGTGGTTATAGAATAATCTAATTTTTGAGAAGTAATACGTATCAATAAACCAAGCGAGTTTGCAAGGTAAAACCATCGTACCCAAAATCAAACACAACGTATTTATAGACCCATATGAACACGTGGTCGAATATTGTCGTCATCACCGTCCGTCCGTCCATCTTCTGTTTGACGGGTAGATTCTCTAGAGCTTACAGTTATCACCCGATTAATTTATATACAGTGTTTAAGTTCACGAGACGAATAATCCGACTTGTCGCCCTTGTCCTATTTGAAAAATTTCAGTGTTTAAGTTCATCTTATTTCTCTGATTTTCCACAGGGCATACATGTTAAACTGTTCTTGGAAGATAGCTGAAACTTCTACGCGTCTTCTTAAAAGTTGGATGGGGGTATTTGGTAGATTGTAAGACCTGTTTGTGTGCTTTTACGCGACACGTATTGTGGACTGCCTTACTAAGCACGTGGATTTACCCCACACCCTTAGAGAAGCCCGAACGCATGAGAATTGCAAATTATTGGAAGAAAATATTATGCCTTTGGCTAATGTCACCTCATTATGACCCAGTTAGTGTGGAGTTGACATTAAAATCAAATTCTCTGACTTCATTTCTCTGGTTAAAATTGAGTTGGTGTTCATATTCTCGAGATTCAAGTGAATCAGTGAAGATTAAAGAATGTATTTCGCACCATTCCTTTGGCAAAAATACTTTAAAGTCTACTATCATATACAAGTATTTGTTAAATATTGTTAACTTCGGCAATTTCACTTTTCGGGTTCCGTATATATCTTACAACAGTCTTTATATTTTTTCCCCGATCGGACCGACGCAAGAGTATTATAGGATTTTACTTTTTTTGTTTGACGGAAGTTAGTTCACACAGCCTCGTGTGTAGGTAAGAGTGCCGATTATCACATGTTTGCCTATAAACCCCATCTAGTGCATGTCCACAAATCCACCTTTCAGGAGGGAATGATTTATTTCAATTTAATAAATAACATTTTATTGATTAGGGATTTTAAAACATACAATAAAACATAAACAGTGGTCGATAGTATATTATAGAATTCACATCGAAATGGAGCTCTTTATATCTATTAACATGATTACTAAATACTACATCAATCTTCTTTAGGATACAAAACTTTCAATAAATTAATATCAAAAGACTTGATCAAGAGAAGCTGTAAAATTTTAATTTAATTTTATAGTATTCACCAAGTAAAGAAACCAGGAAAAAAGGAGACGAAGAAATAGAGCTGGCACCATAACATCTTTCATACCTACAAAAATATAAAAATGAAATAATTCTACAGATACATTTCCTAAATATTGAGTTAGGTTGGGTGGTCTAGTGGTTTAAGGCGTGCGTCTGAAATCACACGGCCTGCAATAGAGCCAAGCGGCGTGGTTTCGAGATTCCTCGCATAAACGTGACAAGGAGTTGGTCCTACCTCGTGGTTTTTCTCCCGGTCACCCGGTTTCCTCCCACTGCTAAAGACCCATAAAGACGTGCAAGCGAATTAATGACATAAAATTGAACCATATGCTAGACTTTCTTTGTGTCGAGTAGACGTTACACCCCCACTCCCCCCTATCTTTCTCTCTCTCTCTCTATCACTCTCTAAGTTACTAAGTTAGGAGATCTGCATACCTTTTTTAATTTAGCACTGAACCGGCCCTTCCTGTTCTTGCAACAGAACCAGATCGAGCCATTGAAGCAGAGCTTCGGTTTTTGGCACGGAGTTTGTTTACAGTACCCTCGGCGGTGTCGGCTCTCTCTTCGGCATCCTCCAATTCAGTCTGTACTTTACGGAATTTCGCCAGGTTAATAGCAGCAATTTCCTCCTGTAAATATAGATTGACCCGTAAATGCCTTCCTTTTTAAAGATAATATTTTATGGAATGTACCAACTTAAGTACACATAAACATTTTACATGTCGTTTTTAAAGAGAAATAGTCATTTCGGAAACCCCCGATAGCTAGCAATCGACTGATGCGCGAGACTTGGCTTAGTATATTTTAACCCAATGTGTGTCGATTTTATATTCCTTGATTTTACATTGTATGGTATATTTGAAAATTGAATTTAAATACTCACAGCTTCCTCAACTTGTCTTTTGTATGTTTTAAGCTTGCCCTGCAGTTTATCGATTAAGTCCTGGAGTCGCTCCTGGCTCTTTTTATCTTCCTCGACCTGGAAGTTCAACTCTTTAAGACGTCTGTCAGCCTTACGAACATTCTTTTCACTTTCAGAGTAGCGCATTTGGTTAGATTCGTTTTCAGACTGTAGTTCGCGAATCTTCTGTTCAAGTTTATTGATGATTCTCTTTCCTCCTTTAATACCCTGAGCCTCAGCTTCATCGAGGCGAACCTGTAGTTCTTTGTTGTTGCTCTCCAAGGATTTGCGAACCTTCTCGATCTGGAGACTGTGGTCTTGTTCGCTTCTAAGTTCTTCGGCTAAGCGGGAAGCATCTGCGATGGCCTTTCGACCTCGGTCTTCGGAATTACGAAGTTCTGTACTCATTTCATCGAGATCAGCCTGCATGGCAGAAATATCACCCTCCAACTTCCTCTTCTGACCTTGAATTGAACTAGTTTGTGCGGCTAGTTCATTGACCCGATCACTGGCATCGTTAAGCTCGTTTTCTGCTCCTTTACGGGCACGTTCAGCCTAAAACAATAAACAGTTATCAATATATCAATACCATAACAGGCCTTTTATAATCCCCTAATGGATATAATGGAAACGAAATTGAATATAATCATTTTCCGTTAGATTATTCACATTTTGTTCTTTTTTCATGTGCTCGCAGAGGGGTATACTTCAACGCACGAAGTATATTGAAAGGATATCCATTATATTTAGAAGGAAAATTATTACCTGTTCAAGAGCTGTCCTAAGTTCTTCAACTTCACCAGCAATAACAGCACATCGTCGTTCAGCCATGCTGTAGGCTTCTCTGGCTTCTTCTCGTTGACGTTGTTCATCCTCACACTGAGCTTGGATTTCCTTTGAAAAAAAGAGTTTATCATTCGTTTTAGGGTCCCCACGGAAACAATTTCCTCAAGGGCGCAATATGCAGGAGGCCAATAAACAGTTGCCCTCATTTAAAATAAAACAAAATCAAGGGCTAAAAAGTCTTGGTGTTTAAAAACAGGTACCCTTCGATTTTGGTTGATAGAATTATTTTGAAAGAAAAAGGACGGTCCAATATGCCTTTTGGTAAAGATACGTTTTGTAAACATATACACCCTTTTTGCACATTTTACACCCGCTGTGCACATTTTACAATCGTAGCTTATATTTAGTTCACCGGACCCTTAATCTTCATGAATAACTATTTAAAGACTGTATCCAAATCACAAAAATATTGTTAAAATTATCCTCGAATTTATAATCACAATTAAAGTTAAACTTACACCTATCTGCTGTTGGTGTCGTTTCACGGCCTTTTCCATCTCAGCACGACCACGGTTAGCACCATCAAGAGCAATTTCTAATTCATTAATATCTTGTTCCAATTTCTTCTTGATCCTCATAGCTTCAGATTTACCTTTGGATTCAGCCTCAAGCGACGCTTGCATGGATTCCATGGCGCGTTGATGGTTTCGTCTGAATTTTGAATGCAATGAAATAGAGTTTAAAAGTACATCACCACCAACTGGTATCACACTAACCGGTATATATTCAACCAAACAAAATAATAAAGAAGCCCAGCCCCCTTTTACTTTTACAGCACCTTTAAATGTATAATTTTATTGTCTAGAATGAAAATAAAATTGTAAAAATTGACGAAAAAGGTATAAGGAATATATTATTTTACCGTGTGCTTTCGAACTCATCTTCTTTCTCGTGGAGACGTCTATCAATTTCTTGACGAACATTGGACATTTCAAGTTGGGCCCTCATTACCTTAGCTTCCTCTTGTTCAAGGGTGGATTCGGCTTCTTCCAAAGCAGATTGGAGTTCCTCCTTCTCCATTTCAACTCGTCTTCGTATTTTTTCGACTTCGTGGACACTGCGACCGCCCTCACTGAGCTGATCAGTCAGGTCGTGAATCTCATCTAAACACAAAGAAAATGTAAGACTTGATACAGACCATTTTCTTTATACCTAATTCATACTGTTGAACTTACTTAAATTCCTAGCTCTTGATTATTAACATTTAATGCTATAGGAAAATCTTTCCGATTAAAACATTTGTACAAAAGGCTTTCGGTACAAATATACATACCAGCGAGATTTTTGTTTTCTCGTTTCAAAGATTCCTGTTTTTCAAGTGCCTCTTCTTCTTTAGCTTTAACACGGAAGAGCTCAGCTGAATAGCCTCGAGATTCCTTCTGTGCGTTTTCAAGTTCAGCTTGGAGATCGCGATTCTTTGATTGCCATTCTTGCATGGTCTTGTCAAAGTTTCGTTGTTTTTTCTCCAACATATTTGCATTACCATTAGCCTGAAGTTCAAAAAGATTCGCAATATGTTTTCGTTATGTAAACATGACATACTATCATTTCCTAAAATGTTAAAGAATTCGAAATAAACACTATTATAAAGTATTCGAAATGAACACTTATTGGCTTTTATAATTTTTAAATCAAAATGAGCATACTCACACGTTCAACGTCAATCATAAGATCCTCGAGTTCACCCTGAAGTCTGGATTTATTCTTTTCCAGATTGTTGACTTTAACATTAGCAGCTTCAGCATTTTGTTCAGCATCAGCAAGCTTAGCTTGTAATTTACGTCTGTGGAATAAGTACATAGTATATTTATTATTATTATTATATATATATATAAATTAAAAACACGAATTCTATGAAAATATTCATTAATAAATGTGCCCAGTGGTGTGTATATATATAACATAGTTAAAAAAGATAAAAATTCGTACTTACTTAGCTTCTTCAAGTTCTTCAGAACGTGCCATGCCCTCGCCTTCGTATTTAGATCTCCATTGTTGAGCTTCAGCATTAGCTTTAGACAAGTTCCTTTGGGCGCTACTTCTAGCTTCTTGTTCTTCTTCTAACTGCTCGCGAACGGCATCCAAATCTGAACTGAGATTTCGCATGTCACTTTGCAGTTTCTGTCTGAGCCTCGATTCATCTTCTAGACTACGTTGTGCTTCCTCGAGTTTGGAGTTGAGTGCGCTCTTTTCTTTAGAAAGTTCTCCAACACGATGCTCAGCATCTTCAAGTTGTCGGGTAAGTTCCGAACTTTCAAGCTGTAATTTGTTTTTGCTGGACTGTAAGTCGCTAACAGTTCTGTTGCTATCTTCAACTTTAGCGTTTAGTTCAGCCATTTGACTTTCTACCTGTTTCGACATCTTTTCAGACATACCCTACAGTGATAAAGAGAAAATTATTGCACAGGTCTTCTTGAAACAATTTTCCTTGCCGTTTAATTGTTGACTTTCCACAGACAAGGACATATTTTAACCATCAAAGTTAAAATAGGGAAACGGTATTTGGTTGTTTTAATTCGAAGTCCTAAAAACGGTATAGAATAGGATGCTCTGTATAGTGAACGAAAACCACCAGAGCTGTCTAAGAATAAGACACCTTGGAGTTAAATTCAATGACTTAAGTTGAAGATGTGCTAAAACTATCAAACTATCAGTAATATTTTGGAATGAAATGAAATAAGATGGGGAATTTTACACGGGCAGCGGCGCTACGGCCAACTCTTATATCGAATTCCAACTGCAAAAGGATCTTTAACGTGTACACCAATGTGTGCACGGGACCTCAGTTTTTCGTCTCATCCGAACGAATAGACAGCTGTCCGCCAGACCAAATACTATCTTTATGTGGATCATAAAACTTAATCGAACTCAGAAGGGTGTCCATTTACCTTATTTTTACTAGCATGTACTATTTGAGCAGCTATATCTTCAGCTTCTGCTTTGGCTTGCGTTTTTTCTTTCTCTAACCTGTTATTGAAAGCACAATTTCGTTAAATATTGATAAACTTACGGCTGTTGTATAGATAATGTAATATATACAATGTAGTGATAAATCGAGGTGTTGATCATACTGACTTTAACACCTAGGATCGGTCAGAATCTATCTTACTGAAGACGATGACAAAATCAATGAATTTTAGTTTACAGTTCACTACTAACCTGCTTTTAACCTTTTGTAGTTGATCGATTTGATCTGATAATTCGGTGTTAGCTTCTTGTTGTTTCTTTCTCAGATTAGCAACTTGTTGATCGTGTTGTAATTGGTTCTCTTCTAAATCTCGTCTAAGTTTCAATAATTCGTGTTCACGTTTTTTGTTGATTTCAATCTGAGCAGAAGTGGCACCACCAGCTTCATCCAGACGTTCACTGATATCTTCAATCTCACGAGATAACTCATTACGCTGTTTCTCAACCTAAACGTAAATTAAATAATTGTGATTTGAAAGATTTCAGACAAAGTATTAGCATAGACCGCTTATTGGAATACACCAACGATATCTTGAAATGATTTAATATTGTGATTATTTCTTGTTTCAAATGTTATCTTAAAACTTATGCTACTTCTGGGGACTTGATCCCAAGTGAACAAACTGTACACATTCTGGAAAACTTACCTTCGACCTTGCTTGTCGTTCGGCTTCCAATTCTTCTTCAAGTTCTTCAATTCTAGCCTATAAAACAAATATATTTTTTGGGGGGTAAATTTATGAATTTTTTGTTCATATTGGA
Source organism: Patella pellucida (assembly GCA_917208275.1). Classification (NCBI taxonomy): domain Eukaryota; kingdom Metazoa; phylum Mollusca; class Gastropoda; family Patellidae; genus Patella; species Patella pellucida. The sequence goes on along the minus strand of OU795036.1, from coordinate 23,128,026 downwards.
ATTAATGTAATTTATTATAATTGAACCAATAATCTACTTTAAGCTAAATGATATGATGTCCAAATTACCTGAAGTTCCTTAATTTTTCTTTGCAGCTGAGCCACAAGACTTTGTTCATCTTCTAATCTAGTGTTAAGTCCGTTAATTTCTGTATCCTTTCTTCGGACATTTTCTTCGAGATCACGTTTCGCCCTTTCTAAGTCTTCCACTGTTTCCTGTGTCATCTTCAAATCTTGTTCCAACTTCCTCTTTGCCTTTTCTACATCACCACGAACCTTCTTTTCCCTTTCTAAGTTGTTCTCAAGCTATAAAAGAAGGTAGCGGGTTATTTCAACTAGATGAAATTATATATAAATGACCGCAATCTTAATCTTTAATTATGCTTTGAAAGCCTTACGATTTAAAGTTTTACTAAATTCTTTAAACGATACAAACCTCATCTAACGTTTGCTCTAATTTAGTCTTAAGTTTGCTAAGATGGTTGACTTTGTCCTCCTCGGCCTGAAGATCGGCAGTTAACTTTTTGTTGGTTTCATCCATATTTTTCTTATCTTTGTTCAGCTTAGCTATTTGTTCATCTTGTTGAGCCATTTCATCTTGGAGTGTTTTAATCTGATTATCTTTGGTCTGTTTTTCCTGCTCAGCTTTAGCTAGACTGGTTTCAAGATCTTCAACGTCTTTCTTCAGATCACCACACTCTTTCTCTAGTCTCTTTTTATGCCCCTCTAATTCACCTGCCGCATCTTCTTCATCCAGTAGCCTTTCTTCCATCTCTTTTATTTGAGACTCAAAGTCTACCTTTTGTTTGATTAATTTCTCAATCTTTTCCTCACAATCAGCGACGTTATCTTGTTCAGTTTGAAGTTGGATAAACATATCGTTCTTCTGCTGTAGTAGAGTAACGTTCTGTTCCTCAAGTTCTTTTTTGACCTTTTCGGTTTTCTCGAGTTCAGTTTTCGTTTTTTCTAACAAATCTTCTTTCAATTTCATCTCATCCTCAGCTCGGGCAGTGTTCAATAGAGGCTTGACTTTGGTGTAAAGTTTCCACCAGAGCCAGTTGCGCATATACAACCATTTACGGATATTCCTCTGGATAACCGAAAGTCCAACTCTATATGAATATAATAAAAAAAAAACACGTTTTCAATAAGCATATTTTAAAAAATTGTTCAAAAAAGCCCAAACGACTATCTTTTTATCCGCTACAGGTATGCACGACTTATATATCAAAGACACAAATACAACACCCACCTTTGATCGCATAACTTTTTGTAAGCTTTTCTCATCAAGTAACCTCGGATATGAGCTTGGAACATAGAAATAATAGAACTGAGACGTTCATCACGAAGATCTTCAAGATAACCCAGGACACCAGCTTTAAAGAAAACTTTTGTTATTCCCAATTTGTACTCAGCGGTGTCCATTTCTAGAGCCTGGAGAATCTTGGTAGCCACTGTCTTGCCATCAACGAAGCCATCAGGAATGGCATTAGGTGCCAAGATGGAGTATCTGAAATGGTAACGAGATTAAAGTCAGCACAGACCTCAAACGTGTCATAAATGATGTCGACAAAATATTCGAAAATGAAAACTACTCACCTCTGCTTGAACTCTCCGTATATGATTCTGTTTGGGAATCCCTTTCGGCAAATACGGATACCTTCCAGTACACCATTACACTGGAGCTGATGAAGTACCAAATGGGCATCGACCTCACCTTAATCATGATAAATACATTTATCATTAATTACAATTCAAATGCCATCAACAAATATGAGACACATCCCCGACTGAGGCTTTTGGTGGCTTTTTTTCCATAGGGTTACATTTACCTAGGATCCAAATCTAAAGAATCACTTCATAAATAATTGATGACGTATGAACAATTAAGGACTTTCTTTTTCATACTAGAACATACCTAGATCTCATCTAAGAATTTCATTATAGTTCTGCTTTGTACTTACCGGGTTGTTTGTTCTCGTTGGGGATGATACAACGAACGAAGTGAGGATGTGTACTGTACAAATTCTTCATCAGTTTGTTCAAAGATTCCTGTAAAAGAAGAGAATAATTTGCATATGTTCCCTTAGAAAAATCCCGTTCTACACAGAAACTAACTGAAAATCGACACCCAGACCTGGACTGACCCAAAGGCAGTGACCTAAAGAAACATCCCCAAACAAGACCATCCAACTGGGTCTAACCCTAAACCGAATATTCACTAAGTTAAAACTTACTCTATGGGTAGCAGAAATAGTCTGGAAAGCAGAACTCTTCTTCTTCTTTGCGGGACCACCACCAGCTGCTGCTTCTGTAACAAGGAATAACAGGCTATTAATTTAAGAAGATAATGAAAGCTTTCTGAATTACAAACATTTAATGCCACTGTAGTTTAATTACATAGGTATTGCCGAAACAAGTAATGAATAAAACCAATGATTACCTGGTTGTATAAACAGAGTGCAAACAAGAGCTTCCTTGGAGTGGGTCAAAAGTTCTACGATGGTTTCGTTCAAGGGATCCTTGTTCTTCTCTAACCAACCAGTAATACTGTATGGTACAGTACCAGCATAATGATGAAGTTCAAAGTGAGCTTCACCTTTCACTTTCTTACCAACTGGTTTTCCAAAGTTAGGGGATTTGCCCAAGTGGTTGTTGTACAATTTATCCTTGAAAGACTTATCGTCGGCTTTTGGGAACATGCACTCTTCTTCTAAGATGGACAAGATACCCATGGGCTGAAACGTTCGAAAATAAACATTTATAAAAATGACATTTTTAAAAGGCCAATAAAATATAACAACGTACAATCATTTTTACATATATACATAATATATATGCCTATCATAGAAGTTTTAAAAATGCAAATGATTTCATATAATGCCATACCTTTTCAATTAAATCGACGCAGGCTTGTAAATCCATACCGAAATCGATGAATGTCCATTCGATGGCCTCTTTCTTATATTCTTCTTGTTCTAAGATGAACATGTGATGGTTGAAAAACTGTTGTAGACGTTCATTGGTGTAGTTGATACAAATCTGTTCAAAGCTATTGAACTAAAAATAAACACACAAATATATGTAATACATCCCCAATACACATCTCTTTCAGGTAAGTAAACTAAATATGATATTTTAATATCTTAAGAAACGAAAATTGAAACTTACATCAAAAATCTCAAAACCAGCAATATCCAGTACACCAATGAAGAACTGTCTTTTAGCTTTAGTATCCAGGGTCTTGTTGACACGGATAACCATAGCCTTGAACATACGATCGTAGAGTGATTTAGCCAAGGCACCGACAGAATTGACGACTTGGTCTTTGGTCCTACCTTGGGTGACATATTCTGCGCCGACCTTTATCTTAGGTTTAAGTAAACCTTTCATCAGATCCCCAGAGTTGATACCCAATAAGAAAGCTACCTTCTCGGCCTCTGAAAAGTAACAAGGACATCGACAACGTTAACATTTGAATTAAAACAAGAATCAACCTCCATCTAGTAAATAATGTTATCCTAAAGGTTGTCTTGCTGACATCGTTAGGAAACTGTAGTTTGTGCTTTAGTTTTATAATACTCTATGTCTGTGTCTGGAAGTTATTGAATTTAAATTCAAGTTTCATTCTGCAGGAATCGGTTCCGTGGTCTGATAAGCTGTTGGTTCAACAATCGTAATTCTAAGATAAAAGACAGTTCCCTCGTTATTTAGAATAACAATAAACAGAAGAAAAAGGCGTATTAAATTTACCAGCATTGCCATCAGCCTCAGCTTGTTCACCTCTCTGTTTGAATTTCATCTCACCGAAATGCATAATAGCGCCAGTACATTTGTAGTAACTCATCTTCTCTTCGGCTGAGAAACCCAACACATCGAAAGCAGCCTGAAGAAAAGCACATAACGGGATTCGTGTATTTATCTCAGACAGCTTCTTCAAGGTGATATTATCAGACTATTTTGAAAATTCGTTGTTCAATTTTTAATTGATTTCTCCTAAACAATTCGAATTAATATTTAAATCTATTTTATTTTAAAATATGCTTACATCAGTATCTTTCATTTCCTGAACATCATCAATATTATCAACAGTCAGACATCCCTGGTTGATAAATGAGTATAAAGCTGGGTCGGGGCTCACCAATAATTTCTCTAAAACCAAGACAGAGAAAATAATCAATTAAGTTGAAGCTGAGATTGATTGATGTTATCTGAAATTTCATGAATCTAATTTACATTTAATGGATATAGATATTTGGAAGAAAACACTTGTGGCGTTTCTGTTATATTTACCGTTATTTTGTGGCATGGCGTTGGAAAGAAGTTGGTAGAAAATATGGTAGTTTCTTTCAGCAGATTGCTGGAAAGTGACTCGAGATTTCTCCAACAAATCTGTCAAAATATACATACAGTAACAATAATTACAATTATTAAACGTGTTCGTTTATGAAATGAAATAAAATGGGGTTTAACGTCCTACTGTTATGCACCTAGTCTGGGCTAATGGATGACGGGCATACGCCATACAGTGTGCTATGAGGGAAATATCGAATTCCAACTGCCAAGGGATCTTTTACGTGCACGTCAATGTGTACATGGGACCTCATTTTTTTCAAGGGGAAACCGCGTCGGAACTTGTTCGTTTATATAAAGAGCGGACTTTCCCCAGTTTAATTCTAGCTATGGTAGGCTTTCAACGAAAAAATAAGGGAAAACTTACATTGTTCAATATCAGCTCCAGAGATTTTACCTTGAGTACCAAAATGGATACGGATAAATTTACCCTAAAATTTGAATAAATTATTGTTAAGACTACCGACACATTCAATTCACGGAAAATATAACATACTACTATTACAAAGAGACGGAAGTTGAAATCCAGACTTTCGTCCGTAGTATGTATAGACTATTTTACACAAAATATATCATAATGCTCTCAATTCAGATAACTATTTAATATGGTGCAAAACAAAAGAAAAAAAAATCTCCCTCCTATGGTTCATGCTTAAGTAACTTTATGATAAAAATATAAATTCCCTGGTTTGCAAATCACATGCACACATACTTACTCAGGTGCAAGGTGGAATTGGTGAGTTTAAATGTACATCTAAATCTTGTAATTGTAGATCGATAAAGAAAAATAGGATAATGTAGAGGTAGGTAATAGGTAGGGTAACACACATGGGATGGGAAATCCATACTCGGGTGTCTGGAAGTGAAGGAGTGAACACGTAAATACACAAAAAAAAGATACCCCACAACGCGTTCTTTCTTCATTTGGACTGGGTATGTGCTCGTGTTCTAGGGACTATTCATCAAATTATCACGATTTTAGGGAACACACACAAAATCTTTGGGAATCTATAAAGGTCACAACATTCAGGCATCCTTTGTTCTACTCTTTTAAAACAATAATAAGAATTGTAGGACATTATGCATTGCTATAGATCTACATGGTAAATCTAAACTACACTAGATTTGTATTTTGAAGAAAACATAACACAAATTTAAAGCGGTGATTTAATAATCTTGTGATAGAATGGTGTATAACTTAAAATTGATATTACTTACGAATCTAGAAGAGTTGTTGTTACGGGTTGTCTTGGCGTTACCGTAAGCCTCAAGTACTGGATTGGCTTGGACGATCTGATCTTCAAGCGAACCCTGTATTTAGGAATTATATGTAAGTGGGAATCGAGGAGAAAAAAAAAAGATAATACAAATTATGTTTTGAAATTTTATACCATTTTAATAATCATGCTTATTCAAATGTTTGATTATGTATACGAAGGATATATTTATTAATCGATATTAGAAATAACCCAAAGGCACAGCATTGACTTTGTATAGAAGAAAATATATACCTTCTTACTGTCCTTCTTTTCTTCTTCCACCTCACCACCACCATCTTTATGGGTCATGGCCGCAACTTGGGCGAAGTACATAATTACTTTCTTTGTATTTTCTGTCTTACCGGCACCAGATTCACCACTGGAATGGGGAAATCATATAAAAAGCTGTGATATTGTATCAACAATAAGGATGATCTTAACCATGATCTTAAAGTATTTTTGTATATTTCTGTTGGTTTTATAAAATATGCATTAGAATCCGTGGACGTTAACAGGAATATGAATTATCGTTGGAGTTAAATGGATACAGATGAAAACTACGATAGATACGTAAAAACAAAACTACTCACGTAATAAGTACAGACTGGTTTTCTCTGTCTGGAAATAAATTTTAAAAACAGTACAATGATTAATAAAATAGTATACTGTTGTCTGTACACACCAGAGAGCAACGAAATTAGCGGCAATTACCGATAACTAGATGCGACTTAAGAGTGTTTGCCCAGAGTTAAAGGAGGAAAACAGATCCCTAACATGCCAGAACAGTTAAGCTGATTTGACTTATAGTACGTATGAACGCTACAATCCCCGGTCTAAAAGGCACCGTCGTTTGAAAGCTAGCTTATACTTCAATATGTATATAGTAAATTGTACCTTGCAACATGTTTTGGTAGGCGTTGTCAGCAATAGAGAACAAATGGGGAGGCATTTCCATCTTTCGCTTGCCTCGGTATTTACCGATGATACTCTGGACGTAGATTGGTAGACGTCGGTAGGGATTGATGGCGACGCAGAAAAGACCAGAGTAAGTCTATAAAATGTAAAAGAGAAATTGAGAATTAAGTATATAGTGAAAAAAAAATAAAAGGAACGACGCAGAGCCATTTTCCAATCTTTTGTTAATTATAAAACGTCTGAAATGTATCAAACGAGTTTTGGGGTTTTTTTGTTTAAAAAAAATGAAACTTACATAGATCAAACCAGATACATAACGGGCTTTCAAGTTGTAAAGTACAGCGGCTTCATTGAGATATGTCAAGTTAGCCATATCTTCGTACTTCTCAAACTTAGGTGGATTCATCTGCTGGAGATCATCCTTCTTTAAGGTCCTTGTCTGAAATAAACAACAAACATATTCATATATATTGTAGTAATTAACACATCACCAAAACTGTATAGTGGAATGCATTAAACTGTGTGTTTATGTAAACCAAGAATAAGTTTATTCTCATTATCCTTTACTAAACGGTGAATAAAATCGTTTCGCCATTGGCATTGATGAATGCAATGGCAACACTTATATGTATGAGAGAGAGAAATGGGGTCTAACACCAATTCGAGACACAAACTAGGTCATTTCAGGACTAGCATATGGTTCAATTTTATTACGATAATTCGCTGGCCCGTAGGGGTCTTTAGCAGTGAAATGAAACCGGGGGACCCGGAGAAAACCCACGTGGTTGGACAGGTGACAATATGCCTTGTCACGTACAACTAGGGCATCGAAACCACACCGGTTGACTCAATGACAGCCCTTATGATACAGCGAGCACGTGCTAACCATTCGGTTGTATATTTACCTGTCGACATAATATTGAATGACTGACCATCATAGCAAAATATCACAATCTGATTGTTAGGGAAAAAAATATAAAGTCTTAATACCTCATTGTTAGTTGTTATCTTGACTGTTACTTTGTCGCCCTCACTGCTCTGGATCTCTCCGGGAAGGAAAGAAAACTTTTCATCGGGAACCCAACAGGCCTTCTTACCGTCAAAGGTCTGAGTCTGTTCTCGCATCAACTTCTTACGGTCGACGGCCAGGTATTCGAAGTCGGGATCAGCGGGATCGTACGACATCTTGAGGGTCTATACGAATCCTTTTAATCAAAAAAGAAAACCAAACCCGAGAAAGCAGTATGTTTTGTCGATGGCCAAAAGCTAAAAAGGAAACAAAAAGAATACAATTATTTTAGCACTTATTTAAATTCAAATGATTTTCTGTTTGTTATAGGTGATAGAGGTCAACGTCAATGTCAGTCAAGCAATATAGTCTACACATAGAATGAGTTCCTTTTAATTCAAGATGGTGGCAAGGTCAACCTAAGGTTTATATTCCATCATATAAACTGAAATCAAGACAATTGAACGTTATTTTGAGCACCGTATGGTACTATAGGCCTACAGGTATTTATTTGCATTTCGTCTATGTCTAGCACCTGTATATGGTTTCCTTTGATTAACTCTCCATCTAACACCATATGGTGGAAACAGGAGCCAAATAATTTAATGATAGAAATTCTCTCTGCATGTTCAAACCGCAGAGGTGTATTTATAATAAATCCCCCAGAATCATTAAAACGTTAGCTGGAATGATTTATATACTATATAATGCATACACTATAAGTATTTTATAATATTTCGTACTACATCATACCGTAGTAACTTGAACAGTTATATAGAATACAAAACACATAGATTTCATGTAAATATAAAACGTTTTCAATGTTAGATTACGTCTAGCTCACTGTCTTATAAATTTATAAATCCCAACTAATATCAGGTACTCCAGCGACGAGAACCAAACACTCCGATTTCCTACCTTAGTGCACAACGCAATTTACAAGGTGTTATAATAATGAGGCATTCAAATTTATTTAGCTTTTATATTAACTGTATTTGTGTTTGGCACAGATTAATTAGTGGAAATATAATCCATATGTAATTATCTTACAGGATAATGCTTTTAAAACATTGCAATTATTCCAAATATGGCAATTATAGTATACTGATAATATATACAGAATAATATACAATAAACAATAAGTAGTATTATTATATAAAATATATAGAAACATGTAATAATAAAAAGATAAAAAAAACTTACTCATGCAGTATATCCTAGCACTTACCGTCAGAAAGGCTGCTCTGAACAACCTTCAAACGTATATCTCGTTTTTATAGTACCATTCAAATAACCTACAGGATTACTGTTCTCGGTCAGTATGGAGCACTATGTGATTGGTTCAAATCTTACAACAAACCAATGAAAATTCCCGAAAGTTAACTTGCCCAAGTCTGCTCTATAAGGAAAGATGAAATTGAAGCTTGCCATATTATGCAAGGATATAAAACTAGCGCGCTCTATAAAATACCCGTGTATTTATCATGCCAACCGAACGCGGATGAGTGGGAGATATTTTTACGGAATAAGTCATCGTTTATTTGGTATATCTGCATTGTACACATTACTTTCTTTTTACCAGGACGTTTACCCACCCCCTCCCCCTGTAAATTAACAAAGCTAATAATACCTGTATATTATTAAGAATTAGTCAAACGAAAATATCTTTGATTGGATATCCACACAGATACAGAGATTTTTGTAAAGAAAAAAAGAAAAGAAAAAAAAAAGGCTTTATTAAAACCTTATCGCGCCAATTATAAAACGTAAATTTTATAAGTACGTGTTAAATTTCGCTTAGATACATCAATAGCCTTGGGGGTGGGGGGGGGGGTGATTGCTGGGTGTATTAAGTTATGTGCAATAAATGCATATTTTATTAATATTGATCTTTGATGGTCGCCGATATTATTGTTAAACTCCTATAAATAAATCTTCATAAATTACTCTTTATCTTATATTTCAGACAGATATGTGGGTAGCTCTACACACGCGATGTTCCATACAAGGTATGAAAGGCTGGCTTTTATAGCGCGGATATTTTTTTGGTCTTTGTGGCAGCAATCACGTGGTTTTACTTTTACACTACACATCCTGAGAATGGACAATTTTTACATGAACTGGCATTGAAGCGGCAGGTTTAATTTTGTGGCTATATGTGCAGTTTAGTGAATTGGGGAGATGTTTACAATCGACACAAGGTAGGTGAATTTATTAGTGTGTTAGTTAATACATATAAACATATCAGATCCTAGTCTATTTTGTTATTGTATTTTATTTAGCGTTTTGCAAAATTCCATTGTTTTGTTCCGTTTTATTTATTTAGTTTTGTTCACCATTTATAGACAATCCCCTGTATTAGCTTAACGTTTTCCTTCCTTTCTATTCCAGTTTACCCTTCACCTTTATACTGGAGAATACCTTACCAAATACCCTACCAACTGCACCTTACCAAAACCCCTACCAACTGCACCCTGCACCATGTCGATGATTTTGTAACAGTGTAGAGTGTTGTTTTTACCACCACGTGTTATCCTAAACCTTGAAGCAAAGTTCAATACAATCTCTCATCATTCCTTACTTAGTTTTAGAGCCATTGTCTTGCCAATATAAGGACTTTTAAGGGTGAAAATAAAAAACATATATACAGAAGAATAAATTAAATAATTTCTAATCATAGTTTTATATTCAACACCATTCTTTTTCAAATCAATAGTCAATTTAGAACCCTTTGTAATTTGGAATACCTAGGATAAATATAATTTTTTTTTATTGATTTGAGGCAATTAGCTTAATTATTTGATTATTCCAAAAATTGTTATAGGGAATTGTTATGCATTCTTGAATTTTTCCGTAAAAACTTATTTTGTTTATCTTATAATCGTCCTGTTCTAACGTACAGGTCTATTTTCTGATTAATACAAAAATATTTATTTTGATAAGTTGTTACATTCTTAATAAAACGTGATATAAATATTTATAAAATCTATTATAAAATTGACAGTAAAGAGGCAATACACCACTGTGCGTTAAACTTTAGTTGTGTGTTGTATATTTTTGCATTTAACAATTTTTGCGCTTAGACCCCAAACAAACTATATATAGAGATTAATTATGCAATTAAAAGTATAGATTATTTGTGATTTAAAAAATTCGACTGGATTGTACATTTGGTTAACAAAAACGCTCATCATTCACGCAGTTATCATAGGACTAAAACCAATGCTTTCTGATGACCTTTGAAATGAGAGTCTGGAAATCCTGTCCGGTTTATAATAATGTGCACTTGCAATACGAAAATAAAAACATGGTTTTTAGGGATATGAACCTTTTTGAAATGCAAGTTCTGGATTCCGAGTTGTTTCTGTTCTTTATAAATGGAAACTGACAAGTAAAGATTTCTGGACTCCGGCCAGTGTATGTAGTGATATAAGTTGTGTAATGCTGAGTTTTATGTTTTTAGACAAAATAATCCTAAAAGTCGAGCAAGGTGTTGGATGTATACCCAGATAGGTTCACTCTAGTCTTCTGTTAAAACAACACTTAAGAATGGTGCCTCTTTGTCAAACATCTAGGAGGTGTGTGTACATGTGTGTGGAAGGTGGTTGGGGTATGGGTGACCTTAAATCATATTGTAGACTTCAAATCCCTTGTTCACACTGCATACCTATGCATTCCAAATTCCTCAAACAAACAAAATATTTTCTAAACATTCCATTCAATTGCAAAACTTCTTTAAGACTTGTTTTCGTTTAAGGTGAATGTGGTAACAGATTATCAATATTAGTATACTTGCGACAGCTAGCTCACGAATAACATATTGTTTATGTTTCGTAATTTTAACATTGAAAGTACACATTATTAATTGTATTAATTAAATAGAGTACACAGTATTTGAATTAATAACACAAAACACACAGTATTGTTATTAATTACACAAAGTAAACAGTATTTTTTATTAGATAAACAAAATAAACAGTATTTGTATTAGATAAACAAAAGACTCCAGAATGGGTCGATTCTATACGTGTGTGTGTAACAATTGCAAAATTACAGAAGATTGTATCAAATTTATTTAACACTGGCACAATAACATGTGTTGGGTTTGAACTCAAGGGATTTTTGTTAAAGCCGACGTATTATGTGTGAAAGGGTATTGCTGTCAATATTACCTGTAACTGCAAAACACGTTCATTGCCCTTTTCGAATACGTACAAAAAATTCTGGATGAAGACTGACGGGTTTAAGTTGTATGAAAACGTATCACACAGGTTGAGTTAGTTGATCGGCACTACGGTAGATGATTTTAGGGGATTTTAACACAAAATTAAGCAGTTTTATTCTCCAAATGTTCTTCGGGATTTGCTTTTTGCATGAAATGTCGTTTGTATTCATTTCTCTTATTTTTCTGCTGTTGACTTATCTAATACATCTTACGTCAACATTGGAATGTGGTCGGGTATTGTCGTTAACCACGTCGGCCATAACACCCGTGATCTGCCTGCCCGTAGCGCGTCGTCCAAAATTTCGTGTGGACGTAATGGAGACCTAACTACGTAGTTTTTAAGGATTTTCGATAATTACCTTCGAAAGTGCCTTTTTTACTTCTGAAAGTGCCTTTTCTCAGACCCAAATATGTCCGAAAATGTCAGCCAAATAGCTCTTGGAATTGCTACAGATGCAAGAAACAGTGACGAAGCCACGGTCACGCCAGACGACACTATTTTCTGCCGCCAAGTACAAAGAAAAAATCGAAAAAAGCCGCCCAGTCGTATTTAAACCCCCTCGACTTCGTCCTTCTCTGCACACAAACTCAGCGCTCGAAATTTACCACGGCAAATGATAAAGCCATGATAAAAGACTACACAAAGCATGTCTGCCACGGCATTATGTATTTTTGTGTGCCGTAGTAGACCCTATTATCCAAAATTACGGCACTCCAATGTTAAAGGTTTAGATGTCGTTAATGGTGTCGTACGTTCGGTTTTACGATCAATTTTGAAGGTACTGTTTAAATCTACGGTTAATCCTAGTTTATCCACAATGTCAATGTTTCTTATTTTATTTCTTGCCAGTGTTGATCATGGAATACTACGGCCCGGTAGTAGGGCTAGGAGGACGATGAGAGCTTTCTGAACTTCTGTTTGACCTGATTGTCATTCCACCGTAATAATAATATCATTTGTGAGTTCAGTAAAGGTGATTCTGTAGTGTCGTGCTGGACAAACGGGTAGACAGAAGGCTATATAAACATTGAATATCTTTAATTTGGAGACGTATGTGGTTGTGGTGCGGACAATACCCCCAAACACATACCCGGTAGATTGTAATACCCAGAAAAGCTTTCGCGGAGAAACCGAGTCCCAAGAAAGTGGCCCCAAGAATATGGCAACTCTGCTCTTGTAGAACAGATAGACATATGGTATTCAACCCAATCTTTTTATGGTTTGTGCATAAATGATTACTGAGACTGCCCTCCTTGCCGTTTAAGAAGGGTGTTTTACCCCGTGAAGTTGGCAGGAGTATGTATGCCTCGATCTACTCCAAAAGAGATCTCTGACACATATTTGCTCAGTGACGAGTATGCCCCGAATCACACAGACGTGGCAAGGTCCATAATAAGTGATTTCTCCCAAATATGAGAACCCTTTTGGTATTTGTTCACGTGAGTGCAAATGTTGCCAATGGCGAGTCGAAGTACGTTCAGAGTTGGATGGATCAAGCTTGTAAATGGAAATTGACGATTTGCTTACTATTGCCCATGTGGCGAGATTACAAATAACACCACAAATATTAACTATACATAATTCATGAAGTGCTATCAGATGTTTTAGAAATCCTGTTCTTCATAGACGCTATAAAAAGGGCGATCTAGACCATCATCGAGGAACATCTTTAAGAAACTTTATATTCCACATATTTAAGTTGTTATTGAACATAGTTTAGCAGCGAACATCTGGACTATATTGTTGTAGCCCCATAGCCAAATCTTTGACAGAAAGTTGTCTTAATTTAGATCTTTAAACATAAGGACGACCGATTTGAAAATATTAGGATGTTCACTTCATCCATAACCCCTATATAAAGACGTTTTAACTCAACACAATATAGTTTAGAACTGCAGAAATATCATTGAGGATGTATTAAGGCTCATATCAGTTTCGACGAAAATGTATTCTATTCTAAGCAACCAGACTGAAAAAAAACCTTAGAAATATATTCAACTGATATCAATCAAAGTCTAGAGGATAAACATTAAGGTTGGTATATACAGTGTGATTACTACCAATGGTTAGAATTGCATAGAACTTTGATCCGACCACTGCAGAACTTATACGTTTGTAACCCCTTAACCTTTACAGGATAGGGTTAAGCGTATATAAAGCTTGGTCGTGCATAAATAGTGATATATTGTAAGACCCATATCTTGGTGCCTGCGTATGTTGACCTTAACCAAGAACTGTTCACTGGATATTGATATGGTGCCAGTGCTGACTTGCCCTTTAAGATTGTCGGCTGCTATTGAGCTTTGGTAATAAAAATGATCGGATGATGGTTCATAGCGAATAAAATCAAATGCACCGACGTGTACTTCCATTTCTTATTTGCGTTATGAATGCCGCATGTTTACATATAAGACAGTATAGGTATAGGTCACTATTGCCTAACGCGTGCACACAACAGTTTCTTAATACCGGTGCTTCAGTCGTACATTACAGCTTGTTGTATCAATTTCAATGAATAAATATAGCTAGTAAATAAAACTGTTATTTGCATCGAATCTTAAACGAATACGACCAGTAAAAGGATAACTAAAAACATTTTTCGTTCGTCAATCTAGATAATGGAAATCGATATGGATCTATAAAGCAATAGTGGCAAACGGGCCCGTAGCCAGCTTATAAAATTTGGGGTGGATACAGAATTTTTGGAGGGGCCGAGGATGTGGCCAGCTAAGAACACTCCTAAGAAATAGGAAAATTTTAATTAACTATCCTACCCAATCGAAAAAGGTGCCTGTTACATCGAGGCTTGGCATGCTGACATCTGTAGGGCCCCAAAATCTAGGGCGGGGGGTACTAGAATCTTTCGGTCAAGGTGTGTCATAAACCTTTCTTACACGCATTTATAGTCTTAAAACACCACCATTATCATCGACCTGCTCAATTGTGTGTTTAAAACACACTTCATTCTTCTTCTAGTTGCGACAGTGGGAGGATTGGGATGGGCACCATAAGTGTAATAGCCTGGGTTCTCATTACATCTACACCCGACAATGAATGTTTGACACAAGTAGAAGATGCATTAGCTGATAAACTAAAATGTATGGATAGGCATTTTAATATTTCTTGAAGAGTTATATAATTATTAGATGTGGTATACTGAAATATTTACCATAACGTATCTGAACTTTCCGTGCTGGTGTTTCTATCGCAAAGATACTGTGGCATTATTTACACGTTATCACCCAATAGCACATTTGACAGTAGATATCGCTTGTGTGATAAATTACATAATCTACTGTGATATCTCCTAGGAGATATCGCTTTACATGAATTTGATTGGTCAATCAAAAAGGAACTACTTTCTTTTATTTTAAAGAAACCACTTATTTTAAGTAACGAGAGACTTTAAAACAAGAAAAAAGAGAAACTGTTTTTATTTAATTGACCTTGAAGAAAATACTGGGTCAATATATACGAATTTGCAATAGCTAAACTGCTATCAAAAAACGATGTATCACTACGCTATAGTGTAAATAGGTTCAGTAAAAGTGAAATCTATAGGAAAGAATTATATTTATTTATTTGTGCATGTAAAAAAGGATTGGGTGATAAATATAATCCCCAACTCGTGTTTTTTGATATCAAGAAATATCAACACTTGGCAGAGCCTCGGTTTTTTTTACTTCACAACTTGTGTTGGTATTTTTTGATATCAATAGGAGACTCTTTTTTATCAGTTCGGTGAATTTTTCGAATCTAATGACTTTTGACTTGAGTCCTTTGGAGACTAATAAACGATATTTCTTGTGGCCACATTAAAAGCGGGGGGTGTGTGTGTGGGGGGGGGGGGTCAAACTACTCTTCTTCGAATTCCAACTGCCAAAGAGCCTTTTACTGGCACGGTAGCTCTTTTTTTTAACTAACCAGAACAGTTAGATACACTGCTGTTTTGCGTTACCCTGACTATTTACCGGTCACTTTCACAGGCGCTGCCTCCGGCTGAAAAACTCCCCAGGATCCAAATCCTGGATATATGTTTATTGCGAGGCACCTTAAATAGAATAGAATGATACTCTGACCTTATAACCAGTTCAATTGCAGTGATAAATATTAGAATTGAGATGTTTCATACAAGTCTAGTGACCTAAATCTAATCGTGTATCATAATGTGTTAGGCTTACCAATGTAAATAATTGGCGCCACAGGGGCTTTAACTTAGACATAAACTAAGTACATTTTAATCATTTTTCGAGTACAACACAATCTTTTTGCAACTATTTGCACTATGGTATAGATATGTTTGAATAGTTCGCCAAGGGTATAACTACACCAAGATTTCATCACCAACAATGTTAAAGGCTGTGTTAGTATATGTTGATATCAAAAGACTAATTGACCTGATTACCTTTTTAAGATAATGTGACAAATATTAACGTAAATAACTGACAAACTTTTGTTGAATAATACCGTTTTTAAATGTGTGTGCTTCAATCAAAATGTTTCATTAATTATAAGCCACAATTTAACGGATTCCTTCGCTTTACGAATCAAACTGATGTAGAACGAAAAGATTCATAAAACGTGCATAATGTTTAAGATACATATATTATATGCCTACGAAAATATTTATAGGTAGTTATTCCAATAAAGCTATGGCGAATTTATCATATATGGAAAGTAAATCCTATTAGTAAAATACGGATTCCCCGGAAAACACCCACTAGGCGCATGTAAGGTATAGGACATGATACCTTTTGCTATCTTCCTCAGTGATGTAGCCCAGATAGACCTGGGTTTATTGATTGAATTACTGGGGATTGTGAGAGACTTAAACGTACTGCCGACAATTCGAGAATTTAAGTAGACTTCGATATATACGGTAAATGGACAGTGAGTAACGACAAATTGTACAAGCCGTAAATGGACTCTCGCCACAACCAAGTCCCGTTACAAACAAGGTGCTTAACAACTTTTGATAGATTAATTAGTTTGAATATGTTTTAGTCCAAATTTATTATCAAATCACGCAGTTTGTACGTGGGAAGGCAGCTTTAATGATTAATCGCTTTTTTGGGGCAATTTTAAATTCTTACAATGCTCTCTCTACCATAAACCATTTGCACCCGAAAAATTCGACACTTTATCATGTTTGTGGTCGGGTAATTGAAATATATTCCAGACATTTACACAAGATTATTTCACCAATAATTAAAATATAGATATATATTTCGTTTCTGTTTATACTTTCGATGGTTTACACTATATGTACATGTAGATATGACAAGTTATAGTGGGAGTTCACGTCAGGTGTCAAGTAAGCAACATGTGACTCTATAACATCAGTCATTCGATTAACCAATCAGAATCGATGTTGCAAGTGACTTTGCTTTGCTTTGTTTTGGTTTCTATCACTGCTAATATCTACACATAGTTCGGCGCAAAAACGGTCAAGCAGTCGATTGGCAGGCCCTTTGATTGGCTGACCCCTCATTTCTCATTTCAAGGAGAACACGAGTTAAATAATAACTCTTCCAGATCCGAGTGCAGTAAAGACAAGTAAAACGAAATTTTGAACTATAAAACGAAACGAAATAGGATCTGTGTTTGATTGATTATTTTACACAACTATTGATGTCATCTGTAAGACTACAAGAAAGAGGCGTAAGTAAGACGTCTCCCTGACATATACCGTCATTGAAAAATGTTAAACATAAAGGATAAAGATAAATAGCGTATGATTTATATTATTTCGACGAAAAGTCTAATGATCTATGAGAAAACATAGCTGCCATGGCTAAATAAACAAAAGGCGCTCATCCATCCAAAATTGTACCAATATCAACATGCCAATAGACTTGGTTCCAAAACACGCGGTTTGTGTTCTTCTCAACCACACCGGGTCTGGGCCTCATCAGTTTCAAACGTTTACTACTCTGAATGTAGCTGGATTTCATCAACTGCTTAACAAATTTACTTCTCTGTTTTACGGTTATGGTCTATTGAGGGTAAAATATACAGAAATATTATATAATGATATCGTTCAGTTGAAGTCACGTATTAAAGTCATTGGTATGGTTTAAAATGTTATATTTCATAAAACATTTGATATTAATTTAGGGATCAAACGTAGTGAAATGGGATTTAATGTCTTTCTTTTAGCACCGAATTTGGATATCTGTATAGAATAGGTCTAAATTATTATTAAATACGGCGATTTTCAAATGATTTAAAAATAAATGCCTGCATGGTACGGTATATTGTTTACGTAATATGGTGCCAATTTATTCAATTGGACTGACATTTCGCCCCCACCTCTTCTTCCCCCTATACCTATTGGGCACCTGCCAACTAGCGTGCCTAGTATTTACCCCTAATCTTTAACTGGAATCGAGAGAAATAATTATCCTAGACCATCTGTCGAACTTTATATATAGCTCTGGATAGATGGTATTCTTAATCCCTTCTATATGTTCTACAGCGGTGAAGCCCTGGCATACCCCAGAATACATATGTATATATAACTTTACGTTTCATCTGGCTATAAACTCGACCATTTCTTTATCTCCCACAAGAAATCAAACTGGTTATATAGGTTTATCACATGGGTGTAACATGTTTTTGGAAATAGCAGAGGTTAGTAGCGGTCATATCTCACACCTTATAGGCCGTTTGTACCATATCAATGTCATCGATACCAAGAAACGTATGTGTGTACATATTTGACCTAATCTAAGCAAAAGTATAAAAATACCTTATTTGCACTAGGTATGTGAAATACGCGCACAATAATTACAGATTCCGTAACGTGCAACAACCTTGAAAACATTAACAATTTTATTAACCTATTCATATAACCTATTAGAACGTTTGTGTACTTTGAACACACTGGCCTGATTAATTTTAGGGCAGATTTAATGTTTCCTTTAATTTTATTTGAACACAATTGCAGAATATGTCACCATATTATTTTCTTCCTATTTCACCAGCCACTGTATAGATATACATCATCTGGTAGAGACACTGAGAGCGAATGGGGATGACTAAAATGTTATTATATTATGCACGGATATTTCTTAACGTCATGTGTGGGGTTAGCATCAGATTGGTGTATATATTATCAGTATATTGCGGACCATCGAGTATGTTTTAAAACATGATTTTTTTAAAGGAGCTAAATCGCTAATATTTGGGACCTAGACATCGACACAAACGGGTCACAACGCATATAATACTATAATATGAATGTATATAAACTGATTCACATTCAATCATTTCCATCTCTACTCTCATTTCAAAACAGTCATGTTCGGCGAAATACGCCTAATGTCTCAATCGAAAGTAAATTTCCAGCGTCTGATTATTCCAGTCTACATAGTATTTATTGCGTATACTCCCCAGATAGGATTATGCCACACTGCACAGTACAGCGATCCGCCTACGCCATACGAGAATTGATCACTGTCCTATTTATCCTCCATTTAAAACGCTCACCTGATCATTTTGGGGCGGGACCATGGATGTGTGGATGGGACTTTGTATACACAGGTTTGGACCTCAGCTTTGTATACACAACAGAGTAAAAATAACCCGTAGCACATGTTTTATGTAAACACAAAGTCAAATTTCAAGTTCTGCCACTCGGCTGAAAACGATATATAATAATATGTGCTATGGGTAATATATACCATTGTAAACTGTCTTTAGATTATCAATCTGTTTATCTTTCAAAACAAAGTTACATGTTCCTAAATTTGTCGTCGCAAACAAAACCGCCCTGTGAAATTATCATTGATGGGCGCCGCCATATTGAATAATTAGAGAACTATTTTGGGGTTCAGCCTGTTTAGGCTTGATATCTTTCATACACACAACGGCTAAATAAAGAGAAATAAATATATTTAAAATTTTCTAAAAAAACTTACTCAGTGTTTTCGACTAAAATCGTCGATGTAGGATTGAACATGTAGGTTAATTAGGTTAGGGATGTCCTCAGGCGGAGCTAGCTGTAGACAGGCAGCCTAAGGTTGGACAGAAGAATATGCGTCACTGTCTAGCTTTGCTATTCAAGTCCCTTGTTAAAAATGGACCCGAAACGCATTATGGTACACGATTCGTGTACACATCACAATTTATTTTATTTTGTCTTAAGAAATTGATATCAGAAGCCCATCTTTTACCGGTAAGGTCACAACATCAATGTTGATTTAAATTGACAAATAATTCGTAGTTTCATTGTCGAAGATTTTGGATGATATTGAGTTATAGACTTAGCTACTTTAAGCTCCGAGATTCCTCCATTTCAATATGCTGTACGTTTACAAAAAGCACCATATAAATTTATATTTTTATAAATACTGAATGTTTGATAAGACATGATTCGATAAACAAATAATAACATCTGATATCTGACTAGTATTAAAAATTCAGGGTTTAAGTGGGTTTTTTTCTGTGGTTAATAGGCGGTTAGAAAAGAAAAAAAGTGAAAGTGGTATGTGGTGTATCTTAAATAATTTGCATATTAAAATGTAGCGGTTTCCAATTAAAACAGTCATTTGTTCAATCAATGTCCCAATATTGACACATTTAAAACAGTAATTTGTACAAGCAATGTCCTAATTTAACAAATGGCTGAACCTGGGACAAAATCCCCGAATGAGACCATAACAAATGTTTATACTGTTATTCTCAGCCTGGGGTCATTTGATTAAAAGGTTAATACTTATTCCTATACCCACTTGTAGGTGTTTCTACTCTTACAAAAGGTTAACCTCGCTGTTTTCAGACAGCAGATTTGGAAGCCGGTAAAACGACCATGACGTGTGTTTAAACATGTGTTCTGTGAATGTGATAAGGATAGCACAGTAATTACTCACTGTTAATACTTCAAATCTAACATCTGTGTTAAGACTATTGTACGTACTTCTGGTTAAGATTTGTATTTAAAATCTATACAAAAAATACAGATTGTTATTTCAATACAGCTACATCACAATGGCATTTATGTTTAGTATAAATGAGGTATGACGCACACTAACAACTAAAAATAAACCGACAATACATGAAAAGATTACATGTGATAATTCAAATCCTTGCAGAAAAAAAATATATGCCCAGACCTGATACAGAGTAAACGACTATTCCACTTTGAGGGAGCTAAACCTCCAATATTTAGGACCTAGAAATTGACCCAAAATGGGATGCTACGCATATTGTAATGTAATATGAATGTATATAAACGACATGCAGTCGTTTCCGTTTTTACTCTTATTTCAAATCAGTTATGTTCGGCGAAACACGCCAGAAGTCTCAATCGAATAGCAATCTCTATCGTCTGGTTATTCCATTCTACACCGATAGTATTTTTTGCCCATTCTCTCCAAATACGAATGTCGCGTCACCGTTTGACATGCCTGTTACAAATGGCACTGAAGCGCCTTATGGTACACGAGTCGTGTACTAATGGTCAAATATTTATTTTGTCTTAATTATTGGATACCAGAAGCCCTTCTTTTCTCGGTAAGATCACAACATGAGTGTTGATTTAAATTGACAAATAATTCGTGTTTTTAATGTCGAAGACTTTGGGTGATACTAAGTTAGAGACTTAACTACTTTAAAAGCATGTATCTTTTATATGGAGCAAGTTGAAAAGTAGGCTAATACCGAGTGTAATAACCTACCGTATAGCTGTATGAAAAATGTTGATTATGACTCTTTTTCTCCTTTTCTACTTTATTGTATGCATTCTCTGTGTTTATATTGCTTCGCTGACTTTATTATATGCTACTTAGGCATCACTTATAAACAGTATTAAACATAAGAAAAAACAATTACTTCTGCAACTAACAAAATAAACCATATTATTTGAACATCTGCAGACGTACGCTGTTCAATTATTCGCCTAATTAAACGCCATGTTTATTTAATTATGTTAGTAAGTCTAGTTATTGAATGTGTGTGTCTGCTGTTTTTTTTCACCATGTTCTAGTGCAAATCGTTTTGATATAGCCGTATTGAATAACTATTTTGATTTTCTTGAAAAACAAGATCGGGTTATGGAACTGAATTTGCGCCTTCTTCCGGAATTTGTGCCTACAAAAAAATAGTTTTCAAACTCATGTATCAGTGTCATTGCTACTAATAATTTCTCTATTCTGAATCTATAATTGGAATGTTACTATTGTCAAGGAATATCGCAAATGGACGTAAGAGTCGTAATGTCACACTACATATTAGACTTGAAAATTACATTTAAATTATACCAAAATTACGACGAATTTTCCACAAAATTACATTCGGAATATACCGTCAAATTTGAACTCAGAGATACGCCACCTTCGTACAAAGTAATTCAAGCGATAGTTTCGTACTGTATTTCAATAGTCATTTGTCCCATTAACAGCACACTTCGTAATACTTCCGCCGTTAGGAAAACCATGTGTGGAATTGTCACTTGTCTTTAACAACCTATCAAAATGTTGCATGGCATCGTCGTTTATTATACTGTGAATGGCACATGCTTGTCCTTAGTACCACGGATACTCTGCATAAATTTGTAAGAAGTCGCGATTTCGTAAAATACTGCATAACTCGAACGCAGCATAATATTTTAATCTACGCCAATAAAAAAACTTGCATTAAGCTTAGTAAAAGTAATGGGATACATTTGTATACCCAAACTGACAAAATGATCAGTGGTTCGACTCCATGGTAGTTATCAGGAAGTGCTCGAGATAACTTATATCTAGACAGATAAAAGTTAACGTAGAATATCAAGCTACGCAGGGCCGAAGCCAGAAACCAAAATTTAGCCGACACAGCCTCGGGCCTGAAGCTACGTAATAAGTATACGTACACATTACTGTTTTTGTAGGTTAACCTAACCCAAAATTAATTACTGTATGTTTCATACAAATCTTTTATTATTTGGAAAATCTAATATATAAAAATTGATGAAGTCGTGAAAATCGGGACGGGAGAAAGCATGCCCTGTTTTTTGCATGGCATGTATTGCTAATATACTATTAAAACTGGCAAGAAGTGTATTTACCAGTCACGCCTGATGTTAACCAGATGGAAACGACGGAAATTATATTTACCCAATTTAGTTTCTGTTTATTTAATGAATGTGTTGCTTCTTGAAAGAAATAATTATAGAAAATTGTGTTTTTAAACAATTTTATATGGCACCCAATTAAACCTGTCGTAAGCTATATACAGTTGTAAGTTATCGTCATAGACGTAAACATATATAGATAGGTAATCTGTTGCTATTTAATCAATGGACCTCATCTGTATTACCTTTAATGTCAAGCCTTAGTGACATATCAGTGGTGTGTGCCGCCTTGGACAAGTTTTTGATTTGACGACTTACCTGGTATAGTGTTTTGTCGAAACATATTGTTTAAAGCTACAATTTCATACTGTTAAGTTATAATTTAAAAGTTTATTAAAAAATAAAGCCTTGAAATAGGTGGTATCAATAAATAGGCGTACCCTGTTAAAGAATAATCCTATTAATCCTATAATTCACTATTGTCAGTCGCTGAGAAATTGGCAAACATATCATTTTCAACTTCAAATTCCAACGTTTGAAGATGGCTATTCCATGAAGGCAATAGTAAACATGGGAGATAATTGTGTTATTATTTCCTGTGTCAATTATTTTTGAGGGTGGGAAATAATGCCAATGATCGTATAATGGTGAGTAAAAAGCCTTGAGGATAAGACATAGAGATAATAGTTTTGACTTTCTCAGAAAATATGAAATTCTCGCTTTAAGTATCTGTAATGTTAAATGCTGAAGCAATTCTGAATCAAGTTTGCCTCCCAAAATGCTTTCTAAAACAGAACTGCACACTGGTTAATGATGTAAGAATCGGCGGCTTATTAGTCGTTGTTGTGAAACGGGGTTATAGCGGGGTCGTCCTGTTCCAAGAGTTTGCAGAAGATAAGAATTAGAAGATAGGATTTAGAAGAGGGCGTATATAGAAAAGCCATAAACGCGAACTATCGTAGTGATGTAAATCAATGGTTGAATTTTGATAAGTTGGTCCCCGCTTAGATATCGTCAGACTTTATAACAATAACAGTTACACTATTCCAGGGGAAGCAACTCCTTTTTAAACAAACGTTTACAAAAATGAAGCGGGGCTTTACGTCCTCCTTTTCTACACCAACTGCCACTGTGCTATGAGAGGAATTTTGCATGGGCACCGACTTCGGCCTTATCTTATATCGAATTCTTGTTCTTTAAAGGGACTATCCCGATTTGAGCAGGGTCTCAAAAATAAAAATCCGTGTACGTATAAGAATTTAAACGCCAATATATAGAGGAGCGTTGTATTTACCTTGTCTCCAAATTTCAGCTCAAAATATTGAGTCGTTTGGACGTGAACGTCAAAACTGCTTATCCGGACATGTAACCCTTTTAAGATTTTGGGTCAATTTTTTTATTGGGTGACCTGATAATCGACTCCCGTTCCTTTAGAAGTCTATACAGTTAATGACCCATGTGCTGTACTTGATATCAAACGGTTATTTTTACCTACAGATTATTTTTTTATAAAATAAAGTCTGGTTTTTCCAGACACCGCATAATACAGCTTAGGACACCGGTCCCCATTTCCATATAAAGAATGACGGGTTTAAGCTGTTTGAAATCGTATCACATATATTGAGTTAGTTGCTCGGACCTGGGGTAGAGGATTTTAAGGGATTTTAACACAAAATTAAGCAGTTTTATTCCTCAAAATATTATCGGGATTGGTCCTTTAATGTGCACGCCAACGTATACACGGTGGAAAACCACGCTGGAAAATTCCGAGGAACGAACCCAGGTCCTTGGACAGTGAGCCACACAAAAAAAAAAGAAATGGCACCATGTATTTCAGGAAACAATTGTGAAGTTTAAGGTACAGAAATCACGTCTTTCGAAAGTGATCTTCAAAATTACTTTTTGGTTAACGTTACTCATAAAAATGATTTTGACCTATTTTTTTATTTGTTACATAAAAGTTGAATTAAACTGATATGGTTTGACAGTTAAGGGTCTTTGCTGGTGGCTTGGTTAGAATATTTAATGCCCGCTTTCAGGGGGGGGGGCAACGTTTCAATGACCTTTCTCGTAAAAAATCTCTAATGCCGCCCATAAACCCTGACCTCATCTCTTTACATATTCTATGTACGCTAGACAAAGACGATTGTGGTTTATTCCCACCATAACACCACAAACTAGCTGCCATTTAATAAAACTTTCAATGTATTAAAGTCTAACTTTTCTGCGTAGACCGGGATATTCAAGATTGGCATTTACGTTTCAGTGTGCTACGAGGGTAACTTTTCCCGGACAGTAATCGAATTCCAACTAACAAGGGTTCTTTCACGTCCACGCCAACTTATACACAAGACCTTGGTTGTTCATACCATCTGAACGACAAGACGTTGTTCCTTATATTTGTTTTTATTATTTATTTTTAATTATTTTTTATGTGATATTTGTTTTTTATTTACATATATGAATACATCACTGGGATATTGTTTTAATTTGTCTCGTAAATTTCATGTATGGCGCAATATGGCCCGGTTGGAGCTGACGTGCCATTAAACAACATTTCATTTCAACATCTCATTCCAACATTTCATTTCATGACCTGCGGGGGGGGGGGGTAATGGTTACCACGTGTGTGCTGTATCATAAAGCCTGTCATTGAGTCAACTGGCGTGGTTTCGAATCCCTGGTTGTACGTGACGAGGAGTATTGTCGCCTGTCCCGTCTCGTGGGTTTTCTCCGGGACCTCCGCCCCCCCAAGCGAATTATTGACATACAATAAAACCATATGTTACATGTAGTCCCGAAATGACCTTGTTTTTGTCGAGTGGACTTTAAACCCCATTTCACTTTCTCACTCTGTCTCTCTCCCCCCTTCTCTCTCTTCACTGCACCACTGACAACGGGAAACCCAGCTCCGAAACTTTCAATTAACCGACAGACTCGCTCGTGTACATGTAGTAGCTTATGTACATATTTGAGTATAGTAACGAGGACAACGGTAAGAAATGAAGATTAAAATAACAATGCAGTATGTTTATTATCATTGAATAAATATTTAACAAATAAAAATAAAAGCAATTTGCATAAAATTATAAGTTAAATGTAGAATATTGCACTTAAATATTCGCTGAGCAAATGTATTGATCCATTTAGAGATTATAATATTATTTCGATAGTTTGATAAAATGCAGGCAACAATTAAAATGAATTTATTAAATTAGAAGCCCTAACTGCGATAGTTTGGAGATTCCATCCTCTCTTAAAATGAGACCAGTTAAAGATATCTGAAACAAATAATAATAAAAAAAAGAATAATTAGAAACATCGCTTGTGTGTTACGTAGTATCTTCCACTGTGAGTATTAGGTAAGGGTATTACTGGATGCTAACTCGCCTTTTCATCCACACTGTTCAAGTTTTATATAACCCCTGACACTACTACACTCACGAATGTGAAATTTTAGGCCGAGTTGTCTTAATAACGATGGCGAAACAGACCCACAATGGATCTTAACCTATCGCTGAATATACTTCTGTAATTACTAAGTGTCCAGGAGTTTATGACAAAATAAAATGGTAATCAGTTACAAAAGGTTTGAACCCCAAAATTTGTAATGGGTGTCCATACGAGTAAAAATTAACTGGTAACTTCAGGCACTGTTGGGGCATGTGGCTACAGCAACGCCTTCAAAGTACCCTTCAAGTGACAAAAAATAAGGTTATAAGTTACATGGCTGAAACTTTCTAGACGTCAAAGTATCCATAGGTGGAGTAAATACATGTATTTCAAAAATCTAACCAAAATTTCCTGAGCTTTCCCCAAGTCAGACCACGTCCAATATCTCCTCACGGGGCCTATAAGATGGTCATTAGTTACATGGCTTAAACTTAATATAAAAACTCTCATCTCCCATTAGTTAGCAACATTTAATTTGTGGTAGTGCTGGAATTTATTTATATAATAATGACAATGTGTAAAAACATCGACGACTGCATGTGCATAAATCTCTCGGAATCGTGATTGTAAAGGGTGTAGTCATAGCAAGATGCCACCAATAGTTTATGTTACTGGTTTGCATCATCAGTGATAATATGAGGCCGGTGAAAGACCAGAAAGGAGGAATACGGGAGAATATTTTGTTAAACGATTAATAGTTGCAGTGAGTAGAACATTCCTCTACATATGCAATGTATCTGTTTATTTAATATACCTAGACTACCTATAGTTACAGGTAAACAATGAACATCTGTTCTTCTAGACAGAAAACCATTTAGTCTAGTACATGGAGCCATGCCACCATAATAGAGATGGGGGTCGTATCTCAATGTCATTCAGTACACATTACTTTTAATGAGTAAAATAGGATTCAATAATAAATATTTAAGGTATTAGGTGGAAGTGCATTATAATGTTGTTATATAATGTGCATTATATATGTTATCCTAATATGAAAATAGAAAATTTCTTATCGCTTTGCATCACCATGGAAACCCCTACTGGCGTATCACAGCAGCATGGCCGTCGACCAACCTAGCTACAGATTCGGAAATATAATGTTACACGCGTAAAGCCTGCTTGCTTTTTTTAGAAGGAATATCTTCCATCACATTATAATATCACGATACTGATACATTCCAACATACTGTTTGTATATAATTAACGGTTCGTATATATAAAGGTCATCATCTTCTATCATAGATCCAATGTAGTATAGCCATAGATACCTGATATTATACTTACCTAGCTTAGTTACCATGAGCAAAAGACACAGAGCTCCTGTTTTTGGCGCGAAGTTTGGACAGGGTTGTCTCGGAAATATCTAATCTTTCTTCAGCGTCATCTGCCTCATTCTGTGCTTTTCTGTATTTTGCCAAATTAACAGCAGCTACTTCTTCCTGATTAACAGTAGAAAATACATAGATATTATTAGTTCACCATTGTTTGTCAAATTGTAATGTACGGGATGTTCGATTAGTTTGTTAATTTTTTAAACGAATAGACGAGCTACATGTAAACCGAAAACAGCAGAAGGATTGGCCCAAAATACGGCAGAAAATATATCTTGTGATACAAACGAGTTAGCTACTTAAACTTAAGGAATGGCTGCCACAGGAAACACTGATTACTTTGTGTTTTATAGCATTACTTACTTATGATTTGTAATTCTCACTAGAAAGTGGCGAAGCCTTGTGTTTGGGATTGAACATATCCGAGATCCGCTCTTCTACACATTGACGTATACGTAAAAGAACCCCCCGACTAGAGTAATTTGATGCTGAGTATTTGGAAACGCCGGTCCGGGGAAAATATATCAATCACAAGACACAAAGAGTAACAAATGAAATGCTTAATATCCTGATATTAGTCTCGAAACGATAGATGTATCGTTGACGAGACCTTCAATCCATTTTACACCATGTCTGTTATGGCGCCATGGCGGATAGCCTACTCAAGAAGCCAGCGGAAGTGAATATCTGTGTCGATAAGAATACAACAATTAGATATTTTGGACACTTGAAGCATCAATGTAGGCATAGGGTAAGATCAGGTCGTGGATTCTATTTTAGCTTTATATCAAGTAATGCCTTCGTAGTTTATACGGTTAAGGCAGATACTTAACATAGTTGTGATATTTTTATGATACAGATTATTATAAGAACACTCACAGCCTCCTCTAACTGTTTCTTGAAGACACGAATCTTATCATTAAGCTTCTCAATAGCATCTTGAAGGCGTTCATGTGATTTCTTGTCTTCTTCAGCCAGAAAAATAACTTCCTTCAAACGTCGTTCTGTCTTCCTGTTATTTTTATCCATCTCACCATTTCGACGTTTTTCTTGGTCAAGGTCTCTCTCTAATTCTTGTATTTTGTGTTCGAATTTCTGGGCAACCTTTCTGCTCTCCTTTTCTGTCATGGCTTCTGCGTCCTCTAATCTAACCTGAAGATCCTTGTTTGAATTTTCCAGACTAATACGGGCATACTCTGCCTTTATTGTGTGATCTTTTTCGCGTTTCAATTCCTCTGAGAATCGATTACACTCGTCTTCGGACTTCCTCCATTTTGATTCGTAATCGGATATTTCACTAGACGCCTCCTCTAAATCAACAGACATTGCTTCCATGTCATTTTCTAATTTTCTCTTCTGAAGCTGCGCCGAGTTACAGTTAGCTACGGCTTCATTAACTTGACCTTTCACCTCTTCGAGTTCACCCTCAGCAGCCTTGCGATTTCGGTCAGCCTGTAATGTATTAATAGTCAAGCATGGTAATTTTCTTTTTTTATTATTAATATTTCAGAAGTAATCTATTTTAGGCAGCCATATTGTATCAATTTTAATGTAGCTTCTCTCTACACGAATTTCTGAAACAGGAAGTCTGCGCAAATCGGCTTAGTTTACAAATACTATATGCTGTACACAATGTAGGAAGTGCTCATATTAGCATTCTCCGCATTTTAATTCAGATATCGCAAAGAAACATTTATGTTGGGATCTGATTTTACTTTGTCTACAATTTTATTTTACACAAGATTGATATCTGCGAATTATACAAAAGATAAGTGGTATCAGATCTTCTAAAACGATTAAACTACAACTATTTATACCATTAGTTAACGGTTCTATGGTAGGGACATGAGTTTATACAGTTTTACTGTATTGGTATCCCCTGTTTCAATATCCAAACATTAAATTTTACCTGTTCAAGATTTATTCTCAAATCTTCTACTTCTTTACCAACCATTGTTAGCCGTTTCTCAAGCGTATTACACATTTCATTGGCTTGATCCTTCATTCGTCTTTCTTCTTCCAACTTATTTTGTAGTTCCTAATTATAAATAGATATACCTACTATACCAATTCTTGGATTACTGTTACAATGATTTAAAGTGGTACCCTCGTCACTTATCAACAGATTCATTATAAAGTATGATAACTTGTCTTTAAAACTTGTTTTACAAGAGCATATCACTTTAATTGAGATATTTTAGCATAAATTATTTTATAATTATTCATAACTAAAATACACATACAAATAAGAGTAGGTTGCGAAAAGCAATGTGTGTGTCTTTTAAGAAGCAAATAATAATACAATTCGTTGTCCCATTGTTAAAATGCATTCAACATTGATTATGTAAAAAGTGGTTAGTCAAAAAAAAAAAACAAAAAAAAAAAAACACAGCAGAACATTGAGGCACAGGATAGATAAGACGAGTTGTACTAGAAACACGTGAGAAATATAGAATCGTGGTATAATCAAGGGGAAACAACTCTCATTAACTTCGATAATTTTTGAGTGAAGATGAAAATCTTTGAGACGCGGAGCTCAAAATGTACAAATGAGCCAATTATGTAAGTTTCTAGTTGTTGTTGCCCTTGGATATAGTTGTTATAGCTAAAGACACACAGTTAGAAAACAGTTACACAAATAGAACAACAACAAAACAAATACAACAACATCACATTAAGAAGGATGAGAGAGGAAAGGAAATTGGATCTAAGAGAAATTGGACTGGGACTTAAGTCGGATAGTTGACTGTTTCACCACACGGGTACATAGAAAATGTGAGTTGGCGGTTTGCAAAATCCCACTGGGGTTTCCTTATTTACAACAACTGTGTTAGAAATAAAATGGTGAATATTATGATACAAACCTAACTCACCTTCATCTCCTTATAAATAATAGTAATATATATTATATCAAAACATCAATTTTTTTTATCACTTAAAATGTGTCTGAAATAAACACTTTCTGGTGCTCGAATATCGTTATAAGAAGTGCGGTAAAGACTACGTTTTTATGTCACAGGAGTTGGTACAGGAGGGCATAATTTCATACAGCTATACTATAATCATAGGCTACTTTTTTTTCAAATGCCTACGAGGTAATGAAATAACGAAGAGTTCCGATTTAATGAGTTCTAATGAAGTACTGGATAGGCCTACCATTCGAGCACCGGGAAAGTGTAAATCTTAAATTAGGGCTCTTAGATGTGATCTGTAAATTATTTATTACAATTAAATTTTTAACCTGGTGATTATATATATTATTATTATGAAATTGTATCGAAATAGCAAATGTATCTATATCTATACTCGGGCTGGCTAGTACTGAACATTGTGTTTTTGGGGGGCATCTCTACATATAAATAGCCGCTCCGAATTCTTTACTGCTTTACGTTTTCCACCATAAGTATTTTACGCTAATCAATCAATATGAATTTGAACTTAAGATCACGCGCAATATAAAACCAATAGGTCATAATTAGGTCATATTTAAAGGTAATCCAAAATCTTAACATATGTTTTTATGCAACTGTTGTTGGTTTATAATTATTGAAAGTGCAGAAACATACAGAAACTGAATTCTTAGTTTTTGAGAATATTGTTGTAAAATAAAAATGTGTATGATTAAAAATAAGATGGTGTACAATGTTTTGTGTAGAATTTGATCATTTGAAATAATAATATTGAACATTAAAGTTAGCTGAAGCCTGTTTTAAAAGATATATTACAGACGAATAGAATAACACAAAAAGGAGAAATGTAGTTTTGAAACAAGAAATCAGCTAAATAGAACGCCTTCGCTTTGTAGAGCTATTTCCCTTCCTTCGAGTGACTTTCGTTTGTGATACGAAAAGGAAGTAGGCAAATAGGGGAGCTTACTCATCACTGTTTGGGTCTTACATAGCGAAAGCTTGATTATATAGATTAGATCGCACATATTAAATCAAGTGCCATTATAAAGCAGCATAAATAATAATATCTACAATAATAATATAAGAATAGTATTTATTGATATTAGAGATTGATATTTACCGTTACTTGTTGTTGGTATCGTCTCATGTTCTTCTCCATTTCACTTCTTTCGTGATTGGCATTATCTAATTTTATCTCCAGTTCGTTAAGGTCCTGTTCTAATTTCTTTTTAGATTTCAAGGCGTCTGCTCTTCCTTTGATCTCGGCATCCAGAGAAGCTTGCATGGATTCCATGCTAGTGGCATGATTACGTCTGAAAGAAAGGAATGGAGGTAAGTGGACTGGATTGTTTATAAACTGTGTATTTATAAATTGCAATAAAGGTAATTCATTAGTTTTACCTGCGCTTAACATGGGCTGGGATACAGCTGATCGACTAAATAACCCCTACAACGTTGAGCGAGAACGTGTTACCTCCCTTTGTTTCAATATGGTTGATTGAACAGTTTGCTACTAGATCTACATGTATCTAGCAATCTTTTTTTTCTAACCAAAAATGAGTTTTAATAAAATAGCACAATACGAGCATATGCATTGTAAAATTATTTTTTAAAGGGCATTATATTGTAACATTTAATCAGAGAAATATATTCAGTAGTTAATTTTTTGGCATAGCATTAATATTTTAGATATTATGCATTTTAAGGACTTGGTAATATTAATGAAGTCCTGGAAATGCATACACACACACACTCACACACCTTGTATTTGTAAACTCTTCGTCCTTTTCATGAAGTCGTCTTTCAATCTCCTGTCTGGTTTCAGCTATTGTGAATTCCGCCCGGATCACCTTGGCTGCCTCTTGTTCCATTTCGGATGCAGCTTCCTCTAAGGCATCTTGTAATTCTTCCTTGTCG
Source organism: Patella pellucida (assembly GCA_917208275.1). Classification (NCBI taxonomy): domain Eukaryota; kingdom Metazoa; phylum Mollusca; class Gastropoda; family Patellidae; genus Patella; species Patella pellucida. Next base: position 23,095,599 of record OU795036.1, on the reverse strand, counting down.
TTCTCAAGTCGCTTTACCGCCTTTTTGTACTCATGAGTGCTACGCCCAGATTCCGTCACTTGATCGGTAAGGTCGCGTATTTCAACTGAAATACAAAAATAAATTTGTAATACAGTTTGCATTTGTACCTGTTATCTGTGCATGTCGTTTTTCTGGACTTTTTGATTTGTTCCTGGCTCTCCAGTTCCCATCACTGCCATAACTCCCTACGATTCAGGCATGTAATAGTATTTATATCACAAAACCATGTGACTTATTCCAGCATTTATAAACTCACCTGATTGGTTATTTATGTCTTTTTTAAGTGATTCTATAGTGTCCTGGGCCTCTGTTTCTTTTGCTCTGGATCGAATAAGGTCCGTAGAATAGGTGCTAATGTCCATCTGCGCGTTTTTAAGTTCTGCTTCCAGATTCTTGTATTTGACCTCCCAGTCTGTGACAACCTTATCATATCCACGCAGTTTCTTCTCGAAACTAGAGGCAGTAGAGTTGGCCTGAAGAAATAATTATTGATTTTTAGCTTTAAAACCGTCAGTAACACATTCTTCTTTAAATTGAAATGCTACTGCTTTTGTAGTGGGATGGTCTATAAAAAATCTGAAATAGTGGATACTTATCAATTATTAAACTCTCATGGATTTAAGAAATACATCCAGACAATAAATACCCGTTCTATGTCCACTGTAAGATCCTCTACGTCACCCTGTAGTCTTGTTTTCACTTTCTCGAGATTGCTAATCATAGCATTAGCTGCTTCCACATTTTGTTCAGCCTCGGTTAGTTTAGCTGAAAGCTTTCGCCTAAAATAGAAATAGATTTAGTATAACATTTATTTCACGAAATTCCACAACAGCAAACCCATCAAACAGAAACGAAACTGCATTAAAAATTATAGAACAGGATGACTTTATTTATTGACATCTAGTTGGTGTACAAAATAACAGTAATTTAACCTTAAACCCAATTAGCAATTTCATTGATGATAAAAAATATCCAGTTTAATTAAAACATTATATAGGGCCTAAACTACTGTTAAAATCGGGGGAATCCAAAGCGTCAAGCTGGTTTAAATGGGGTCAAGACAAAGGAACCACAACTAGTATAATATAATTATAACTACGCATACGTGCAGTTCAAACCGCCTACATCTATTCAACAACCTTCTATGGTATGTAAGTGCATGAAAGACAATTATAATATCGGCAGCTTCTGTTCGTCTTCCTGGTATATGATTCCATCTGGTTCTAGTAGAGATCTTCAAAATCACCAGATGATTTAGGTTTAATCATCATATTGATAGCATGAACAGACTTTGGTTAGTTGGTAGGTAAAGTTAAACAGTGTTTCTAGGAAGAACTAAACATACACAAAGACAAACCACAACGAAATGAGAGCAACATTTACTTATAAAGTGGTGTCCATACCACAAGATTAACTGATCTGTCCTTTTGATTACTACTCAAACATTTTCTTCGTCTTCAAGATTTCAGGTGGCAGGACAGCTGTCTCATGATATATAATTAGTAAAATAAATATTGATGTCGTAGGAAACGAAAATGGCGATAGCAAATATAAATAATCTCTATAAAGCAACATATAAAGCGTTAACGTATACAACGAAAACAAAACTGAAGAAATAATACACGAAAAAACCTCAACGAAACAAATTACAACATTCAATATCGTAATGATTTGTTTACTGGTTTGCTTTAAGTGTGTATTATTAATTTGAGAAGGATTTGAACTTACTTGGCATCTTGAAGATCCTCTGTACGAGCTACGCCCTCTTCCTCGAATTTAGTACGCCATTGTTGAGCTTCCGCATTAGCCTTTGATAGATGCCTCTGAATTTCATTTTTACCTTCCTGCTCCCCCTCCAATTGTTCGCGAACTGTCGTTAGTTCCATCTGAAGTTCACGAATCTCATTTTGGGCTTTTTGACGTTGCTTGGTTTCATCTTCCAGTGATCGTCTCACATCCTCTATCTGACTACTGAGAGCCTCTCGTTCCTTTGTTACAACGCTGCTGCGGTTCTCTGCTTTCTCTAGCTTGGTTACCAGTTCTAAGTTTTCTAGTTGGAATTTATTTTTATTAGTTAAGTGTTCGTTGTTACTTCGATTTAATTCATCAATTTTACCGGTGAGCTCGCTGATCTGCAATTCATATTGTTTTTGCATCTTTTCGGACACGCCTTGCTGTAACACAAAACGTAATTAAACGGGATTAATCATTTTGGGAGTTATCAAGTTTATAGTTCACAGTGGGCAAAAGTAAAACAAAAAAAACCCATTCGAATGCTTATTATTTATTTTAGAATTTCTTTAACGAGAAGCAAACGAAACATTGGTTTGCGAGTTTTTTTTTTAGCGAGTTGGGTCTGTAACTACCCATTTGTTAGATCCTCAGTCTAGCTGGAGGTTAATTTCTCACGTGTGTCCTTGTATTCAAACGTATATAGAGTTTAGTAGGATAATAAAAGTAGATTGGACGATAGATTTTTAAAAGTATGCTACTTTATATTACATGACAGTGTAGGGCTGCCAACACAAACCACATATTTGTCCTCGGCCTACCTTTGTCTTAGTCAATTGACTTAGTTGAGCTGCAAATTCATCTGCTTCAAGCTTCGCCTGTTGTTTTTCTCTCTCTAACCTATAAACATTTAAAGAAAGGTAAAATACTTATATTTTTATTGTATATAACATAGCAAAACTACCAAAGACCCCACAAAAAATTTGCCAAATATTTAACCAAAATATGTTATCTTCCATTAATCGTTAATCAGTATACCTTTAGGATTACATATAATGTTGATACCTGGTTTTTATTTTTTGGAGCTGTTCAATTTGTTCTGATAGCTCTTTATTTGCATCTTGCGCCCTCCGTCGCAGGTTACCCATCGCAGCTTCATTCTGGAGTGAATTATTTTCTACATCTCGTCTCAATTTTATCATCTCTTGCTCACGTCGTTTGTTCAGATCAACCAGTGCATTCTTACTGGCGTTAAGGTCACCAATTTGTTCATTAAGCTCTTCGATTTCCCGACTAACTTCTACCAGATGTTTCTCTTTCTGTTAAGGAGTAAAAGAAATCCATAAGTAGATATCTGTGTTAAAAAAATAAGTAGTCTCTCTTAAAACTTTGAACAACTTATGATGATGTCATCGTCCTGACGAGACGTGGGAACAGGCAAAAACACCTTAGTGGTGCTACTGATTAGATAGTTTAGAAAGCTCAACTGGTCATGGTCTAGAAGAAGGTAACGATTGGTGAGGCAACTATTTCAGAGTGGTTTGTTGGAATACATGCGGGGTGTAATGCTAATTGTGACGAAGGGTGCTAGGGAGATATGGATAGGAAGAGAACGTATGTTAAGAATGGAACCTGGAGGATTTTAATGCTTCCAGCGCGGAAAACAAATGAGACTATTAGCTATTTTACAAAGAATGGGATATTAATGTGCTGGTACTGACCATGTCTGGGTAGATTGTCTAATTATTGATATTATGTAGTTCAGGTCACAAAAAAATATGAATGATGATACCACTAATGATAATACTACAATCTGACAATTTTTTTTAATTTGAAAAATACTCGATTTTTTTGTTTTAATTTTCTGCTCCATAATATGTGTTAATGGTCCGATGAATATTTATAATTATTGTGGGGATATTCACCGACGTAAGGATGCGGTATAATACGATTCTATATAATGTAAAAGTAACTGGTACAAACTGATTAATTCTTACACCAAGAAGCACTTCTTGAATAAGTGCCAAGGCTATAAAATAAAGCTAAAATAGGTCTGTGGAAATACTGCTGATAGAACGCGAGTAGAAGTGAAAGCTAGCATAACGTCTAGAATTCTTCTTCGCATATTCCAATTTAAAGTGCCACCACAGAACATAATATAATTAATAATAAAAAAGACAAACCATGTCTACTGATGAGCCAGAGTAGATATCTAGAATGTGTTGATTTAATGTGATGGAAATTGTTATTTAAAAAGGAAGCTTTTTGTTAGAGATGTCAAGTTCGATTTGAATGCATGTCTATAGTCAATTTGGTTAATTATTTAAAAAACAAAATATATTGTGCGATACCTATTTCACGCTTAATGTTCAGATGACATGGTAATATTATGGTTTGTTAGAGTTGCCTGTAAGTAATTGAGTTAGCACAAACCGACACTTTAAGCTTGGAATTTCAGTTTAATTCATAACTGGAATAACATATTAAATAGAATAAAGTCGACACTTTTTGTCTTACATGGCACGCGGCCGGTTCTATCTCAAGCATTTTCAAGTTAGTTTAAAATTAACACATGGCCGTGCTTTTATGTAGTTAGATAATTCAGTTTATGACATATGCTCGAGGCAATAAAACTTGATTGGTTACTGGCATCGAATCCTAGAATGTTCCACACGAACTGAAATAATTTCAAAAGATGGCGGATAAAGCCGGGAAGTTATTATATTGCCACTAAATCTATAATTATTTGATTGTTGTGGCAGCCAAATCTTTAATCAAAGGAATTATAAGCATTTACCATTGGTGCTAACAAATTGTCAGCCAAGCAATTTACATTTTCAATTCTCTAAATATTGAGGTATATAGTTCCCCATTATGCGCTGAAGATAGATTGGTGTGATATTTTATTTTTAGCTCTACGTATCGTCTTCCGCTTATTTGGTCTTATAATGTTTAATGTTAAACCGTGTTATATTTGAATTAATGCTATTAAAGCTGCTACGATTTTTGAAAATATATCTTATCTTGTGTTCATCAAGACCATGAAAGAACTACAACAGCTTCGTTGTATCGTTATCTTAAACAAGAAAACAGGCGTACGTCAGCCATATTTCTTTCCTTTAATTGAGGTTATAAATAGGCTCAGGTATCCACATGTCATTATAACCCACCCGTATAAACTTGAAAAATGCATACATTTATCCAAGTACAATATAACAGAAAGCCCAGGATACCAAAACACAATAAAACCTGTTAATGTTGTTATTTTCAAAAGGAAGGATTAAAGACAAATAAAGTAAAAAAAGAAAAAAAAAGAAGGAAAATCTACAACCGAATCGGAATGCTATGACGTACTTTATCTGTCTTGTTAAAAATGCATTATTTTTTAAAAGTAATTTTTACTTGTAATTCTCCTTATTTTGAAATCTTTGCTTTTCCATTTCCATAATAAAATAGTCTCATAAAGTTCTATAATCATATATCATATAATAACAGAAAAAAGAATATTTAAAATTCTAATTATTATCCGATATTTATACACGCGTATCATCATAATCTATTTATATACATTTCATATTTCTTAGATCGCATTATACAAACCTTAACTTTTGATTGACGTTCATTTTCCAAATCCACTTCCAGTTCTTCAATTCTGGCTGATAAAGCTCTATTAGTCATGGTAGATGGCTTTTAAGGGAATTATCCGAACGAAATTCTCGAAGACACAAATACACCCAACGCTTTCAGCTAACCTTGTGCTAATAGTTTCTGGTAAATATCCGAAAAGTTAAAATAAGTTGATCCTAATTCATATCGAAATAATTGTTAGGCAAATTTTAATTTTATGCTGCCTAGAACTGTGCACCAGCTAGCTAGTATAAGAGAACCCACGCTCAATGATATGTGTGGTGTTTAGTCATGCTGCCAGCCAAAGTTTCTTAAAATACATTTCAAGTGAGTCAGCGAGAAAGGGAAAGGGGCGCACGTATTGTAATATGATCTATCTTTGTATGTTTTTTTAGAAGTGTGTATAAGTAATCAGGTTATATTTGTATTAAGACAGACGTAAGCACCAAAATAACTCCATACACCTATATATACCTAGGTAAAATTAGATTATTTATAATTACATACCTATCATCATACGTAACCAGGGATTGACAAGTATTTATATAAGAACACATTTATAGCAAAGTTTATTATTGACTGTTCTTACAGTTTAATACTTTACCATTGCCTATTTTGCAATATAGACTTGAAAACAATAGCTGTCGGAAATGAAAATATTTAACTATCATCGCCAGAACTGTCAGCTATGTATCTAATCTTACTAAATGTATTTTACATTGAAGTCTATCACCTATTGTTAAGTTTGTGTATTCAGTTCGCACCAGTAATTGACATATCACAGCTAGTTATACATCGTAAAGTAAAAGTTACTGATTAATAATCGATAGATATTCAACATTAAATTTTGGAGTAAACGTAATCCGTAAACAGTATCACCTTAGCAGTGTTGCCGACTGAGTGGTGACTGACAATCATTAGGTCTTACCCCGGTATATATGCACAGTATATATGCATAGCTTCTTCCGGCTCCCAAGCTCTCACGGGAAAGTTTCAATACAATATTAAGTTGCTAATTTACTCAACTTTCAATTACTGTTTATGAGAAATATCTTTGATGCAGACACACAATTTTTTGCACATAGTTTCTAAACAAATTTGAGTAAATTCACAAATCTGAGAATGCTTTGTGAACTCTGGGCCTCGTCTTCAAGTTATTCTCCATTATTCGTTTATTGTTTTGTATTATTCCCCTTTATTGTTTTAAAAAAAAAAAAAAAGTTAGTATACCCTGTTATTATTATTTGGTGTTTTTTTTTATACACTTAACATGTTCATGTGGATGTATATTATTGTCGTCGCTCATCTCCGTCCGTCCGTCCACAATTTGTTTACACAGATTACAATTGTTATCCGATTTAGACGTGCTCATGTTTTTAGGTTGGGGACACAGTAGAGGTCACTATCTGATTTTGATGAAACTTAACATGTTTGTTGACAACCAACAGATCTTAGTTCCTTACGATATTCGCGTATATCGGATCGCAACTTCTTGGATTATGGCCACTGGTTTTATGTGGATCCTCTAGAGGTTATAGTTTTTATCATATATATCACCGTCGCACTCTAATGACGGTAGAGTGCGTATTTCGTAAAAAAAATCAGACCGCTCCTTGTAATGAAAAAGGGTAAAAGTGTGCAATAACAAAGTTGTGGACAACTCTAGAGGTCATACTTTTTTTTATCCGATTTTGATGAACCTTAAAACGTACCTTTGCATCCCAAAGATCCCAGTGTCTTGCGATATTGCGCATATAGGACTGTAACTTCCTGGATTGTGGTCACTGGAACTAGAGGTCAAAATTTCTTTCGTTATTCGCACTTTTCGGACCGTAACTTCCTGGATTATGGCCCCTAAATGTACAAAAAATGACGCTTTTAGCTCTTGGCTACAATTTCTATCCTATTAAAAAAAAACTCTTAAATTTATCACAGTTACATCCTAATGGTTGTTGAGTTTCAATTTCGTAAAAATCCACATGAAACTACTCGACAGCATGGTTGCTCGGTACGCAAAAAGAGTACAAGTACGTTGCACCAAGGTTGTGGAAATTCTATAGGACCTGGGTCCTGTTTCACGAAATTCTAACTAAAGATAAAATCCAAATTTTAGTAAATACTTCAAATTTGATTGGCTAAGCACTAAAATCAACCTAATATTATCCAATCAATTTACTAAAATTGAATTTTATCTTAGTTAAAATTTCGTAAAACAGGCCCCTGGAGTATAAGTCACTTTCTGGATTATGGCCCGTTCTCGGCCTATCTCTGGCAAAATGTGGACGTATCCTGCATGGCAACCGCTGTTCTTGTTTTTTTTAAATTTATAATTACCTGTTACTGATATTTTAAAGTCTATTATTCCCTGTTATTCTTTTCAAATTTACTATTCCCTGATATTATTTCGTATAATTATTATTAACTGACATTGTTTTTTTTATTTCCTGCTATTTCGTTTTGTCCCCCACCTATTAGGTAAAATGGGGTTATGTCCGTCCGTCCGACACACTCTTTGGGACACAAATTGGTTTCGAAGAATATACTGATTGCGTTGCAAATATTTTGTGTATATGAAGTCTGAAGAAGGGCAGTTGCCTTGCTCTTTTTACATACTAGGTTTGAGTGGTAATCGTGTGCGCGTTGTATTTTATTAAGGCCTGTCATTGAATCAAGCGGCGAGGCTTAGATTCCCCGCTTGACATGACGAGGATTTGTGTCGCCTGTCCCATTAATAAAGACCCCTACGCGAAAGCGAATTATTGAACTAAATTATTGAATCATATGGTAGTCCGGAAATGACCCAGTTTCTGTCAAGTGAACTTTAACCCCCATTCTCCCTCTCTATCTTTCGCTTTTCAACATTTGACAACATTTTCCAGAACTATCTAGGTGTGACACGGGGCTTTGGTAAACGGCTTTCTAGGACATAACTCTTGTGGTAATCTCCCTTTAGTCAGTAATGGAATGTCGCATTTACCTGTTATTTGGGCGAATGTGTGTTGCTGTGTTTTTAAGCGCCAGCGAGGAGGTGGTACTTTTGTGGAAACATTTTTGGAACTTAAGAACTATAGCCAGGAATCATTGCTGCGAGAGGTGTACAATTTGCAATGTGTATATTATCCAGGAATATGGATAGTTAAGAGCTATTGTCATATTAATTGAACTTTCGGGGTTGATTATGAGTAATCTAAATTTAATGAGATTTGCAGAAATAGTGTTACACCACACATGAATATTGTTATTGCCCTTGTCACATAAATGCTATAAATAAAAAAAACTCGGGAGAACCTCATACACCACAATACCGTATTTTTAAGGATTAAGGATGCACCCTGTGGTAGACTGTAGTAGTCATATGCAAATTATAGACAGTAGCCACCATTTCCCACAGTAAAGAAGTGGGCTGCTGAATTTAAGCGCGGCACGGAGAGCCCTGACGCTGTCCGTGTCCATGAAAGCCGTTAACATGATGGTTGAACGACGATTGGGAACTCGATATATTGCTAATGACATTGGCATCTCTCATGAGAGGGTTGGGAACATTATCATCAACGAGTTAGGAATTACAAAGGTTCCTGCAAGATGGGTGCCAAAGCCCTTGACAGCAGATCACAAACGTGTTTGCTGAAGTGATTTGAAACTTTATTGGGGTTATGTCTTTATGTAGCCCATTCGTGCACGAGCCTTTGTTTTAAGTATCAGTTAGTGGTAAGCCTACTGTAGTCACGGTTGCACAGTGTGTGATGCACTGGTTCACTAACCAGGAAGTTCGTGTTGCCCGGGACTTTCTAGCGTGGTTTTCCCTTGCCAACGTTGCAATATGGAGGATTGGACGAAAACCGGGCATGTGTAAACGTTGGCGTGCACTTAAAAGAACCCTTGACACGATGCCCCTTTTCATTCATTCATGATACGCCGGCTATAGATAGTTGCAGAACAGTAGGACGTTAAACCCCCGTCATAGTTTAGGTAGTTACAATTGTTCGATCCTTTTCTATGTCACCAAATTACACCCCTCCATTTTTTGATATGGTCAAATCCTTCAAATTCAATAAAGTAATAAAACAATACATTTGTTTGCATGGAGAAAACCTTTTACATTTTTATTGTAGATAAACCCAAAAGAGTTTATTTATAATAGTATAAATTCACGTATAAATTAAATAATTTAATTTGAATAACAGAAATTAAAAGTTATAAATATCTTGCATGATCAGAGAGATTCGAAACTGAAAACTACCTTTTCACACGAGATTATTATTGCACTTATAATATATAAGTATCACATATTAGAGTGTATCTTATTATCTAGTTTATATTTGATAACGGTGTAGGGGAGAAGAGAGTTATGGTGTTAGCTTTGACGAATTCTTTCCTGTCAATGCTACGTGGATATCTGAAATATATAAATTCAAAATATGAATTATTTGCTGTTATAAATTGTTTCGACGCGGTTTTAAATGTACTAGAAATATGGCTATTCGCTTGCTGGTCTTCCATTGGACCCCCCCCCCCCCAACTCCACACCCTTAGCTTTAGGGTAAGTATGATTGTTTTTTTTCTGAAGCGCTGTACTGTACTTTTTATGACTACCCCTATTGGTTTGTTATTTCAACCCAATGCTGTAAGTGGTAATATATTATGCGGCTTGCCCAACCACTTGGGTGTTTTTTCTTTGGTGTTTTCTTCTGTGTTTTCTGGATTTCTTCTACTACTAAAGACTCACTATACCTAAGCTTGTATTGTTACGTTAAACCCTATCCCATTGTTACTCTTATCTGAATAATTGATGTTTCATGACTCATGAACATTGTCATTCAAAATGGCAGCCTTTTCAAATATATCAGAAAAAGTAACAAGACGCTTGGGCAATTTGTTTTAAAAATTCTAACCTTGACAAAACTTACCTAATTACATTTCGATGGTTCTAACCGAACTTGCGCGGGATACCGAGACAGAGCTCCTGTTTTTGGCTCTTAATTTCGACACTGTGTTTTCAGCAGTATCAGCTCGCTCTTCGGCATCTTCCAACTCTGTTTGTACCTTACGGAATTTAGCCAAGTTAACTGCGGCTACCTCTTCCTGTAATAGTGATAAATTTATTGATTACTATATTATCCATAATCGTGTGGCATAACAACATTTCAATATGGGCATGCATTCCAGGGCCGGCGGAAGCAATTCTTGATTGGGGGGCGGGCTTCTATTATAGGTCATTACAGGCGAGAGTCCAGAGGCCGCAATATCCTGGAGAAAAGAGTACTTGCGGCCAACAAGCCCCCCTACTCCACCGGGCCTGCATTCAGTGATCCATATTAGTACGTGTTCCGATATTGGCATACCGTTGGAGAGGCGAAAGTTTTGTCCGACTGTGTTGATAGTAAGACGAAAAGCGCTTGAAATTTCAATTTCTTAGTGTTTAACGTCCGCTTTCACCAACAGTGACATCGCAGACAATTTTACAGAGTAATTGGCCTTTAATAGCTGTCAGGTTGGCAACGATGGTGGTGAGCGTAATAAGTCTGAACCATAAAACAAACTCGCTTTAGTTTTCTAAAAGTTATATAATATGGTATAACACTAAAACGCAATCTACTTACGGCTTCTTCTAATTGCCTCTTGAAAATCTTGATTTTGCCATTCAATTTCTCTACCAATTCGTTAAGACGATCCTGATTCTTCTTTTCTTCTTCAGCCTGGAAGATAACCTCCTTAAGTCGTCGTTCACTCTTTCGGGCATTCTTTTCGGTTTCAACGTGTCGTCGTTGTTCAGCAGCATACTCGCTCTCAAGTTCTTGTACTCTTGATTCGAGTTTGGCGATGAGTTTTCGTCCGCCTTTAAGTACTTGGGATTCAGCTTCCTCTAAACGAACCAGGAGGTCTTTGTTAGTACCCTCAAGACTCTTGCGTAATTTCTCTATTTGTTGACTGTGTTCTTGTTCTCGTTTAAGATCGTCAGAGAAGCGAATGGCGTCTTCAGATGCCTTCTTAACCTTTTCATCACAATTCTTTACTTCGAGGTGCATCTCATCAAGGTCAGCCTGCATGGCTGTGATATCACCTTCCAACTTTCTCTTCTGTAATTGCACAGAGCTAGCTTGTGCGGCCAATTCATTGACGCGGTCGTTAGCTTCATTCAATTCACTCTCAGCAGCCTTGCGACCTCGTTCAGCCTAGTTAATAGAAAAAATAGCATTTACAATAATTATTCATTAATCTTTAAAGAGTAAGGATTGTGTGTTATATCCATGCTTTCTTGATATATTATTATTTATAAGACTAAATGTGACTATGATCTACAGATGATCGATACTGATAACTAATATCTTAATTGTATATCAATTTTAATGAGCTGGATTTTATTCTACAACTATTTACCTGTTCAAGGGCGGATCTGTATTCTTCTAGTTCAACATTACAAACAGCATATCTTCTTTCGGAAGCATTGAAGTTTTCTTGGGCTTCATTCTTTTGGCGTTGTTCATCTGATAGCTGTTCTGTTACTTCCTACAAAAAACATAAAATGAATAGTTATTGAGACTTTAGGCTGTTTTTATACTGTTTGACGATAAAATTTGTGTTTTTTGGGGAGAAACATGCATTATTTAAGAGCTAAATCTGCCTATTGCAGGACTTTTTGGGGGCCTTAAATGTTTTCTAAAGTATTAATTATACATTAATTAACTGATTCAAGCCTTAATCAAATCTGGGTGGCATCAGATTTCTCCGATATTAAACAGATTGAAACGGTTCAGCGATACTTTGATTTAATCAATATGGCGGAACCCAGACGGGCCAAGACCGTGGTTGAAATTATTGCACACGTCTGCCAAAGCTTCACAGGCCAATATCTTCGCTTGCAATAGAGTAATTTGAATGAAATTTTCAAATTATTTATTTTACATCATCTACTTTCGAATTATTTTAGCAAGAATGACTGCTCCTTTATCTTTATCTTACATAATAGTTTTTTTAAGAGTCTATGACTAATAACAAGTTTATGGATGATAATTAGTGTCGTTGTTTGTTAAGAGAAATTGTTCGCTATGCGTCATGTCGCCCCTCGAAATTTTTGTTACACGGTAACCGCACGGTTGGAGTATGCCTACAATTTATATTTCTGAAGCTATTTACTTACTGAAACTTGCTGTTGGTATTTCTTACAGTTCTTCTCAACTTCAGCTCTAGATCTATTAGCACCATCTAAGGCTACTTCGAGCTCATTGATATCTTGTTCCAACTTCTTCCTCATTCTCATAGCATCATTTTTACCCTTCTGTTCTGCCTCAAGAGATGCCTGCATGGATTCAAGAGCTCGACCATGGTTTCGTCTGAAATAGAAATCAAGAATCATTATGAAAAAAGAAAATGTATGCATATTATTATCAATTGATACATGTACAACTCATGAATAGTGACTTTACTATTGTTAATACAATATGAATTACGAATGTGTTTTTGAAATCTAAAATGTTTATATTAAAGTAAGAACCCATAAAAATGGGTATTGCAGCATCGTATGTTTTGTTCGAAATTATACAAACATAGGGATTTTTATACCTTGTGTTTTCGAATTCATCATCTTTCTCTCGGAGACGTTTGTCGATTTCGGCACGTACATTGCCGATTTCGACTTGGGATCGAGCGACCTTAGCTTCTTCTTGTTCAAGCATCTGTTCAGCTTCTTCAAGAGCTGACTGAAGTTCATCCTTCTCACTTTGTAAACGTTTTCGTGCTTTCTCAACTTCATAGACACTTCTACCTCCCTCGTTAAGTTGTTCGGTAAGGTCACGGATCTCATCTATTAAAGAGAAATATATCCATGTGGTATAAACTTACTTAAATATCTTTTGGTTATATATAACCAGTCATTAATTCGGTAGTTACTAGAAAGTGTTGTTTAGGTACTATAATAATCACTTTTTATAACTATCGCTTTGTAATAACTGGAATAATTACCATGCCGTTGCGTGTATTTTAAGGTTCAATTGAAATCTTCTCCGTTGACTGACCGAAAATTAATGTTTAGATTTGTCGTATAATACTAAAAATAACATACCAGCGAGATTTTTGTTTTCTCTTCGTAGAGCTTCCATAGAGTCGATAGCCTCTTCCTCTTTAGATTTAGAACGGAAGAGTTCGGCAGAAACGCTACGAACCTCTCTTTGATAATTTTCGATTTCAGAGTTGAGATCATTACATTTAGTTTGCCATTCTTGGATTGTCTTGTCGAATCCGCGTTGTTTCTTCTCCAACATATTGGCGTTGGCGTTGGCCTGAAATTGATAATTGTAGTCTATTTTATAAAATATAAATGCAATCTGTAATCTAGGAGTTGAATAAACAGGGGACAGGGAATCCAGATAAATATAATTATATGCCTAAAGTGGTTGCATAAGCTAAACATTCGGTTTTAATACTGGTTTGTATAGACCATGATCAAGTATATAAATAATTGACTTTATCCAATCTCAATACCGACACTTCCATACCATTGTTAAAACCATGACACACACGGGAATCAATGTACACATTTCCATTAATATATTATATAACTTTTTATGGAATTAAATTGGTATTTTGACAGAATATATATTTGATTTTTATTTATTGCAGAAAAGGAAATCTTACACGTTCGACGTCAATCATAAGGTCCTCGAGTTCTCCCTGAAGTCTGGATTTGGCTTTCTCCAAACTGTTTGCCCTTGTGTTGGCGGCTTCAGCAGCTTGTTCCGCTTCGCTAAGTCGAGCTTGAAGTTTTCGCCTGGAAAAAAAGTAAGTAAATAGTATAATAGATTTCAAAATGCAAGGTCAATTAAGCAAATCCAAAATAAATTGATCATCTGGTATACTAAAAAGGAATAATTTGGTATACCAAAAATGAATAATCTGGTATACCAAAAAGGAACAATGTGGTTTACGAAAAAGGAATGATATCGTATTATACCATAAAGGTATAAAAGCATACCGAGCAAAATAATTAATAAAAGGCCCCGATGAACAACGGATTAGCTAAATATATTGCATTGAAGAAAATACACTTGTTATAATTGCATGAATTAGAAATATTAGAAGATGCCCCTCTTACTTAGCGTCTTCAAGTTCTTCAGCTCGGGCAGCGCCCTCGCCTTCATATTTAGATCTCCATTGTTGAGTTTCAGCATTAGCTCTTGACAGTTGTCGTTGAACATCGTTTCGGGCTTCTTGTTCTTCTTCAAGTTGTTCGCGGGCACTGTCAACATCTGATTTAAGATTTCGGACTTCTCCCTGAAGTTTCTGTCGGAGCCTGCTTTCTTCTTCAAGATTTCGTTGAACCTCCTCGAGTTTAGAACTGACGTTTGTCTGTTCCTTGAGGGCTTTGCTAAGTTTGTTTTCACTTTCTTCTAGGTCACGACTAAGTTCAGCACTCTCTGCTTGGAATTTGTTCCTACTGGATTGAAGTTCGTTGATTGTTCGGTTGGCTTCATCAATCTTTGCATTGAGTTCTGCGATCTGAGTTTCAACTTGTCTAGACATCTTCTCGGACATACCCTAGAACAAACACAATACCCAATAAAGTTGTATTACTTGTCAAAAATGATGTCGTCCTTTTCATACATATACGATATATATATATTACAATATTCTTCATATGACAAGAAGTAACAGTTATAGCTGCAAGTAATGATCATCTCTCATATGTTATTAAAATTCATTTCCAGATGCTAAACATTCATGTATGATGTTATATAAATGCACTTAAAGTTAAAATTACACACAATATGATTACATACCTTGTTTTTGCTAGCGTTTTGAAGTTGAGATGCAAGATCTTCGGCTTCAACTTTAGATTGTTGTTTTTCTTTTTCGAGTCTAAAATTAGAATATTGCATATTGGTCTTATATTTCCAAATTTAAAATGTCATGGGGCTAACATACTAGTTTTGTATGGGTACACGTGCGGCGTTTCCGTCTACTTCCTTTAAATTCCAACTTACAAAACGTGTTCATCCGTACGCTTTTCAGTGAAAGGACCCTTGTTAGTATATTCCATAACAGGCCAGCAGGACATATCACGAGTACCGTAATCTCTCCACTACTACATGTCCCCGAAACGCATAAGGTAGGAATGGAGGAAAGGGGGTGGGGGTAGCAGCCATCTTATTTTGAGAGAAATGTATGTTATGACTCACTTTATATAATGAAGTGATTGTTATCCATAGAACTGTGTTATGTTATATTATGTTCAGTCGGTAAATGTCATTCAACGATTATATGACTCACTTGTTCTTTATTTTTTGGAGTTGATCGATTTGATCAGACAACTCGTTGTTTGCATCTTGTTGTTTCTTTCTGAGATTAGCAACCTGTTGGTCGTGTTGAAGTTGGCTCTCCTCGAGATCACGTCGAAGT
The DNA here is from genome assembly GCA_917208275.1 of Patella pellucida. Classification (NCBI taxonomy): domain Eukaryota; kingdom Metazoa; phylum Mollusca; class Gastropoda; family Patellidae; genus Patella; species Patella pellucida. Next base: position 23,079,828 of record OU795036.1, on the reverse strand, counting down.
TTCTGTAGTTCTTGTTCACGTTTTTTATTGATTTCAACCTGAGCATGAGTATTGCCACCAGCTTCATCTAGACGTTCACTGATGTCTTCGATTTCACGAGTTAATTCATTACGCTGTTTCTCAACCTAAGAGTATATAATGAAATATATTAAACTACACTATTGTGTTTTAAATGTTAAACACATGACATTACTGAATAACGATTCATAAACGTTTATGGATCCCTAGGGGTAATTTACACTGGCAAATATAAAACCATATAAAATATATGTCTTGTACATATTATATGTATTAAGTGAGTTGCAACAATTTATAACATTTAGTATTCCCTTATTTATGCATTCATAGATCATGTGTCGTGTTTTCATAATGAGCTTCACTTCAAAGCATCGATATGACGAATTAACAATTCTTACCTTTGACCTTGATTGTCTTTCGGCTTCCAATTCCTCTTCAAGCTCCTCAATTCTAGCCTGTGAATGAAAAGTGAAGGGACAGAGTTTATTAAATTGATATATAGTTTGTTGTCAGCATCGTTATTGTAAATTATCAGGTACTCGTCATTAGTTATTCACTACAAACAACCCCGCCCATCAAATGTAACCGATCGTAGTCAATACCCTTTACCTTGATGTCTCAAAAAACAGTTAACCATCTCATCAATCATACCAAAATCTAGTGTGGTAATGTATATCAATTAATCTCGAGATAAGAAAGCAGATGAATAAAATACTTACTTGGAGTTCTTTGATCTTTCTCTGTAGTTGAGCTACGAGATTCTGTTCATCCTCCAATCTAGTATTAAGGGAGTTGATTTCAGTGTCCTTCTTTCGGCTACCTTCTTCGAGGTCACGTTTAGCCCTTTCTAAATCTTCCACTGTCTCCTGTGTCATCTTTAAATCTTGTTCTAGCTTCCTTTTGGCCTTTTCTACATCACCACGAACCTTCTTCTCTCTTTCTAAATTATCTTCAAGCTACAACAAATCCACATCAATACACTAACAGAACAATGATATACACCAATAAAATCTATACTTTACCAGAAGTAAGTTTTACATGACACGATATGCCATATCATTTCTCGATGGACAGAAACCAAAGTGAGCCTTGTTCTTACAATTTATCTCATTCCCTTGAAAACTTACCTCATCTAGAGTTTGTTCTAATTTGGTCTTAAGTTTGCTGAGATGATTGACTTTGTCTTCTTCTGCCTGGAGGTCTTCCTGTAATTTTTTGGTGCCTTCATCAGCATTCTTGTTTGCTTTATTTAATTTGGCGATCATATCATCTTGTGCAGCCATTTCATCTTGGAGTGTTTTGATCTGGTTATCTTTGGTCTGTTTATCTTGTTCGGCCTTGGCAAGATTACCTTCCATTTCTTCCAAATCTTTTTTAAGATCCGCGTTTTCTTTCTCCAGTTTCTTTTTCCTCTCTTCCAAGTCACCAGCAGCGTCTTCTTCGTCTAATAATCTGTCTTCCATTTCCTTGATTTGGGCTTCGTAATCAATTTTTTGGGTAATCAATTTCTCGATTTTCTCCTGACAGTCAGATACGTTATCTTGTTCAGCTTGGAGTTGGAGGAACATGTCGTTTTTCTGTTGAAGAAGAGTTGTATTCTGTTGTTCGAGCTCTTTCTTGTCTTTCTGGGTGGTCTCGAGCTCAGCTTTAGTTTTTTCGAGTAACTCTTCCTTCTGTTTCATCTCATCTTCAGCACGAGCAATGTTGAGAAGAGGCTTGACTTTGGTGTACATCTTCCACCAGAGCCAGTTACGCATTGACAGCCATTTACGGATGTTCCTCTGGATTACCGAGAGGCCGACTCTACAATGAAAGTATAATATTTTATTACCGGAAAAGCTATGATTTTATTTGATGAAAGGTATTTTATGAAAGATATATTAGACTTAGCTCAACGTCTGCATCAAAACCATTACTATTTTAACTTAATTAGAAGTGAGGACAAAAGCATGTCTAAATTGTTTTACCTTTGATCACACAGTTTTTTGTAGGCCCTTCGCATGAGATAACCACGAATGAAGGCTTGGAACATAGAAATAATAGAAGTTAATCTCTCATCACGAAGATCTTCAAGATAACCCAAGACACCAGCTTTGAAGAAAACCTTTGTTGTTCCGAGTTTGTATTCAGCGGTGTCCATCTGAAGAGCCAGTAGAATCTTTGTGGCCACGGTCTTTCCATCAACGAAACCATCAGGAATAGCATTAGGAGCGAGGATGGAGTATCTACGATAAAATGAATTGAGAAATCATACAATTAAGTACATATGTTAAAAGGCATATAATCAAATAAGGAATGTTTACTCATATCTGAAATACAATGGGGTTAAAAGCCGTACCAACGAAACTAATGAAGACGGCCATACGTCATGCAGTGTGCTATGGGTGAAATTTGTTCGGACAGTGGTGTTTTCATCTACTCCATTGTATTCCAACTGTCAATGATTCTTCTAAATTTACGCCACCATGATTTTACACCACGTTCCTTGCCAGAATAATGGGAAACCATGCTGAAAACTGTCTCAGCGAACACCTTAATCGAACATCGGACGTCCTTGCCAAGGAGCCAGCGACTTACTAAATGAGCCACTTTGGTTAAAACACTCGAATAGTTATAAACTTAACACTTGATACACGTATTAAAGAAATATACCTCTGTTTGAATTCTCCGTACAAAATTCTGTTAGGGAATCCTTTTCGGCAAATACGGATACCTTCCAATACACCATTACATTGGAGCTGATGAAGTACCAAATGGGCATCAATCTCACCTGAATCACGATAAACAGTTCGACCATTACAATTTAATATGCTATCAACAAGAAATTAGACCAATTCCCGAATGAAGATGTGACGTATAGCTGCTATGGATACTATTGTTAGTTATATTTTCGTGGGGTAACCATTAGCCTGGTATCATTTATAATTTATGGCGGGTGATACACATATATATCCACACTAGAACATACTACGATTTCATCTAAGAATTTTATTTAAGTCCTGTTTTGTACTTACCGGGTTGTTTGTTCTCGTTGGGGATGATACAACGAACGAAGTGAGGATGTGTACTGTACAAATTCTTCATCAATTTAGTCAAAGATTCCTGAGAATAAAAGAAACACACACCGCGACATGTTATTATTTTTCTGATCTGTTTAAGCTTAATGGACTGTGTTAATTAATTATTAAACCATTAATTTATAAACCGTTACAAACTTGGTTTTTGTTGGTGCTTGATAGTTATGATGTAAAAATAATGTACCTTGTGTGTAGCAGAAATAGTCTGGAAAGCAGAGCTCTTCTTCTTCTTTGCGGGACCACCAGCATCGGCCTCTACAAATATCAGTAAGTCATTATATGAAAGAATACAAGTAATTAATTACATAGAGCATAACGCATTAATTTTACAAGACTATTACATCATGAGGTTTACGTTAGATAGCGAGGTAAGCCAGAAACATTCATATAAATATATATCAATATGTGTACCCACCTGCCTTAGCGAATAATTGTTGTACAATAAAATCTTTTGAGTGGGAAAGAAGTTCGACAATGGTCTCATTCAAGGGATCCTTGTTCTTCTCCAACCAACCAGTAATACTGTATGGTACAGTACCAGCATAATGATGGAGTTCAAAGTGAGCTTCACCTTTCACTTTCTTGCCAACTGGTTTACCAAAGTTAGGTGATTTGCCCAAATGGTTGTTGTACAATTTTTCCTTGAAAGTCAAGTCAGAGGCTTTGGGGAACATGCACTCTTCTTCCAAGATGGACAAGATACCCATGGGCTGAAATGATACATGATTCATAAGAGTTCAAGAATAGATATTTCAGATAATATACATTTTAGTATAAAATATGAAGACTGTCAAACATCACTAAAAGTAAAAGGTTTCAGATTCAACTTACCTTTTCAATAAGATCGACACAGGCTTGTAAATCCATACCGAAATCAATGAATGTCCATTCAATGGCTTCTTTCTTGTATTCCTCTTGTTCCAGTACAAACATGTGATGGTTAAAGAACTGTTGTAGACGTTCATTGGTGTAGTTGATACACAACTGTTCAAAGCTGTTGAACTGAATAATAAACCATTGATCAGTAAACTTGAAACATAACGTACAAATATTAAAAGTGTGTATATAATACCAAGCGACCATTCTCTTTACAAATAAAATGTTTTATTATTTTTCATTAAAAGACTTAGTATTCTTACATCAAAAATCTCGAAACCAGCAATATCCAGTACACCAATAAAGAACTGTCTTTTAGCTTTAGTATCCAGAGTTTTGTTGACACGAACAACCATCCACTTGAACATACGATCGTAGATCGATTTAGATAAGGCATTGACGGAATAGATAACTTGGTCCTTGGTTCTGCCCTGGGATACGAACTCGTTACCGACCTTAATCTTGGGTTTCAAAAGACTCTTGACCAAGTCTCCAGAGTTGATACCCAACAAGAAAGCGACCTTCTCGGCCTCTGAAAATAGAAGAAGAAAATAATTTAAACTGTTATATATTATATAAAAATAAAACCACGACTTAGATAGATTTGAAATTCCCCATTATATATTTCTAAAATAGTTATCATGCCGGAAAATGCCAAATGCTAAATATCTTACCGGCGGTACCATCGGCTTCGGCTTGTTCTTCTCTTGGTCTTTGTTTGAATTTCATCTCACCGAAATGAATAATCGCTCCAGTACATGTGTACAAACTGGCCTTCTCTGCTTCGGTGAAGCCCAAAACATCAAAAGCAACCTTTGAAACAATAATTATTAAATGTGGTAATGTTCATAAGTTAGGTAAAAGCAATCAATTGGGACATTAAGGTTGAAATCTTTTTAAAAAGACATGACGATAAATTATTTTTTTGTATTTGATTACTCTTTATATTATTTGACTTTATACTTACATCAGTATCCTTCATTTCTTGGTTATCATCAATATTATCGACTGTAATACATCCCTGGTTAATGAAATTGTAGAGAGCTGGGTCTGGGTCACATAATAGTTTCTCTGAAAAACAAATGAATTCATTGTGAATGGGATACATTTAATCCTGGATTTAAACTTTAGAGCCAAGCATGTTTAATGAGATACTCATTTCTAAGTTGCTTTTATGGCTGTTAAAAGTTTCTATTTGGGTATTTTAGTTGCTTACTAGAATCAATAAATGGAATTTCAACCCCTATCAATGTAAATTACCAGTAAGATAAAGTCAACAACTATACCACTTTGAAACAAGTAGATAATGGAAGTTACTTATTCTACATCTATGTTATCAACGAGTTTTCATTTAAAGGTTTCGCAGTGAAATTTTTTATAAATATACTCACCAACAATACTTGGGATAGAATTGGACAACAGCTGGTAGAAAATATGGTAGTTTCTTTCAGCAGGTTGCTGGAAGGTGACTCGAGATTTCTCCAACAAATCTGTAAACGATGTAAATTTGAATCAATGAATATGTAGAAAATCAAATATGGTACCGGTACATATATATCAGGTTAAGAAATAAATTTATTTTCATTGCCCCATGTCAACTCATTGTATACCTTCCAGTTATTAGTAAATTTCTTTTGATTACCTTTTGTCAACTTAAAGCAAATACATATTACAGTAAGAAAGTAAATTTCTTTTGATTTTCACATGTCAACTTATTGCGTATTATACCTCCCAGTAAGACAGTAAATTTCTTTTGGTTGCCTCGTGTCAGGTTATTGCAAATATTTCTTGCAGCAAGAAAGTAAATTTCTTTTGATTGCCACACATCAATGTATTACAAAAATTGCATACAATTAGAAAATATATTTCTTTTGATAGCCATATGTTAACTTGTTACAAATAAACCTTACAACCACATGTCAACTAAATGGAAACATACCTTACAATAAGAAAGTATATTTCATATTAATACTTACATTGTTCAATATCAGCTCCAGAGATTTTACCTTGAGTACCAAAATGGATACGGATGAATTTACCCTGTGAAAGTTTTAAAATGAACCATATTATAAATGTACTTCATATAATGTCCATAATTAAAAAAATAAAAATAACAATATATTTTTCCCATTACTCTCTTTAAATTTTAACAATTATGATCTGGAAATTCTCTATTTAGTTTATGGATATTTGCTATAATAATAAACTCGTAATATTTTTGGGAGGTTAAATATTAGACTTTAAGAGGATAAACCTGTTGTTCGAGTCGAGTTACCAGTTAATAATCATTAATTAATATTTGATAAACATCCTTGATAAAAAAAAATTATGTATTAAATACAGTAATTCCCGAAATTATGTAATTATATACGACTGGTGTGACAAAGCATCATTAAATAGAGTTTTAGTTTCTTGTGGCTTGAGAATATGTTCTGTTAGTTTAATAATAATTCTTCATCTATTAATAACGAGCAGAAGAGACTACCACAACAAGAACAGGGTCAGTTAGAGTATAATACCATCTACTGTAATGTTTGTAAAAATACAAAATTATAATTGAATAATTTATCTGTGATAAAAATAAACAAGATAAGCAAGATATTATGTACGTCAATATCAGCATAAATATGTGATTCCTTGCAATTTTCTATTTAGTAGCTTTTACCCGGATTTTTATACCGTAAACGCATTAATGAGAAACAATTAAAGCGTCAATTGTCATTCGCAGTATATAGTATAATAATAGTACTTTGTAAAGCATGAGTTTGCAAGCAATATATTGGGTAATATTTAAATTCTATATTAGTAGCCAATGCGCATGATCATTCGTAGAATGGGACCATGGCATATATTATACCCTTTTGAACAATTTTACTTTTAAACTGGAAAAACTTAATAGTTAAAGTAAATGTTTTCAGTTATTGACTATCTCAGTTTTATAACAGAAGCGATTAATTAGGTATTAACAGTATAACATAATTGCGACGTTATTGCTAGCGTTTACATACAAAACAATACTTACGTATAACAGTTTATGACTATGTATGTTATACTTGTGTGCGTGTGTTCAGTATTATCTAGTTCTTCTTTATATAGAGATTTTAAGAAGAGATGAAAAGAGAAAGGTTTTGATGTTAGTAAAATATTGTTATTACTAGGTATTGTTACAAAACAAAATAATAAACGTCATTTGTTTGTTAACGCTAACGTGGGCATATAAATATAAAAAGGGAGTATAGTCTAATTTATGTCCGTATTATAAGTTTAGGGGGGGGGCGTTTTTTGTACATGGTAATCTAGAAACAAGACACGAAAAGCGTACAAAATGTGATTTTACTTCGAGTGGTTCAAACTCAAGTCTCATTTACGCACAAATAACAAAAATACTGCACCTATATATGACTCCTGCTTCCTTTATTTATATCCCAAACATTATTGATAATATAAATGTCTTTGACCTTGAATAATTGTCCCTTTAACCAAAGGATTTGTTTTGTATCACGGTTTTTGATTGGTAAGTTGATCTGGAATCGACCAATCACATTCTATTCATTGCGTGCCCTACAGATAAATATCTTTAGACCAAACAAACGGGAGTGGGGGAAAGAACCAAAAATTATAACCGAACGAAATGTTGATATAATTTCAGTTAGACTGGGTGCTGATTAGTAATTAGTAAGAACAGTATATTCTAGTGTAATGGCAAATTTCAGGCATAATGCATACGATACAATCTATGTTACCAGGCAACGAAACATACGCACACATCATCTAAGTCGTTCGATCAGTCCATTAAGGATATCGGATTGTGAATCTTTAGGTAAATAAGAGCAAAATCTCTATACTGTATAATCTCATTGGCGCATTGAAAATAATCTAGGACTAACTCAAGAGCAATAACTATATAAGTAATGATCAGAAATTGTTATAATAGTCTGAAACATTTCATAATAGAGTGTTCACATAACACTGTGGATGACAGCCCGACGGACCAACGGTGGACAGACGACTTGGAGACGGCACTATACGACCACATTTCAATGTGGATATTTAAAAATTTGCATCTATATTCATCATCCATTTTTTGTTAACTTTGTTTCAAGTTACTTACGAATCTTGAAGAGTTGTTATTTCGAATTGTTTTAGCATTACCGTAGGCTTCTAAAACAGGATTAGCTTGTACGATTTGATCTTCAAGACTTCCCTGTGGTTTCAGGAAACACACACACATTCAATTGGGGAGGGAAAAGGTAAAAAGGTAAAAATAAATAAAAAATTATGAGGAAATGAAAATGGGAGTTTGAGGTGGGCGGTGAAAACACAGCAAAATATACATGTACATTGGGTGGTGTCTTGTGGGGTTGATGTTAGTTGATTTGGTTGAGGTTGATTATGTGGTAAGGTTTCGATTGGAGTGGTTTTGAGGGATGCAAGGGAAATCGTGGTTGAGGTAACGCATCTAAGGGATCATGTGGAAGAGATTATTCACAGCACACCTCCACCAGTCTACTTTACTTACGAATCTAGAAGAGTTGTTGTTACGGGTTGTCTTGGCGTTACCGTAAGCCTCAAGTACTGGATTAGCTTGGACGATTTGATCTTCTAATGAACCCTGTATTTTGGGTTTTAGGGAGATATTGTTTAGGTTAAGGTATTATTATGGTGTTTTGCAAATGAGCAATACCATTTTAAAGGAGAAGGTAAAGGATAGAATAAAAAAGTGAAAATAATCGATTATTATAAAGATCTCATCAATAATAAAACATGTCATTGTTGATATTAAATTAAATAAGTTTACTATTTTAGAAAAGACAGATTTAACTTCTGGAACATATATTAAAATTAAATTCGTATAGTAGAAATTGATCTTATCATTTAGATTTATGTTATTTGTTTAGTTACAAAACTTACCTTTTTGGAGTCCTTTTCTTCCTCCTTTGACTCTTTTTGACTCATGGCAGCAACGTGAGCGAAGTACATGATTACCTTTTTGGTATTTTCAGTCTTACCAGCACCGGATTCACCACTGATGGACAATAAAGACAATCATTCAGTTGGTTAAAAATTTGGCAAGGGCCAGCTTACTACTATGGACCAGAAACTGAATATGACATTATCATAGCCATATTACAATTGTCATATAAATGTTCGAACTCAGTCAATCGATGTACGATCATGCCAAATTTTAAGAACAACAAAATGAGTAGCGGCTTCGGTCCTGTTCCTCCACCAAAAATAAACATAGTATCTTTCTATTTTTTGAAATTTATAAAGATTAAATTGTATCTGCATGTATATCGATTATAGCAGTAGAAGAATCACTATGGAATCTATGTAGATGGAATATAAGATATACTTACGTAATAAGTACAGACTGGTTTTCACGATCTGAAAGATATAATGAAGTTAAATTAAACCACTATAGATTATCATCAATACATTTTGTTACCGTATTGCTTAAATGATAAAGCCTATATGGCGGTTTAAAGGCAGATGATATTAGTTATGTACCTTGTTAAATCACAATGGCAATGTATCCCTGTATTTGCTCAAATTTCGGGGGGAGGGGGAGTGGGGGTGATCGAATGGTTAGCACGTGCGTGCTGTATCATAAAGCCTGTCATTGAGTCAACTGGCGTGGTTTCGAATCATGACAAGGAGTAGAATCGCATGTACAACCTCGTGGGTTTTCTCCAGGGGCCAGTTGCTCAAAGCTCCGTTATCTTTAACGATCCGTTAACTTGAGCGGACATATCTTGGTAACGTGTTGTTTGTTAACTTTCCGTTAAATTTTCTACAGAAAACACTATAGAATACTTTATTTTTTATATTAGCATAAATCTGTAGTAAAAATTTGCACCGCAGAATGTTCAGAGCCTTTATTTCCAGCAACAATCTTTCTCTCTGTTAAAGTTAACGGATCGTTAAAGATAATGGAGCTTTGAGCAACCGGCCCCAGGTCATCAAGTTTCCTCCCACTGCTAAAGAATCCTACGCGCAAGCGAATTATTGAAATAAAATTAAACCATATGTTAGTCCCGAAATGGCCTAGTTTGTGTTGCTTGGACGTTAAACCCCATTTCTCTCTCTCTCTGCTCAAATGTCACCATGTTTCCAAATAAATAATTCCTTACCTTGCAACATGTTTTGGTAGGCGTTGTCAGCAATAGAGAATAAATGGGGAGGCATTTCCATCTTTCGTTTACCTCTATATTTAGAGATGACACTCATGGTGTAAATCGGTAGACGTCGGTAGGGATTGATGGCAACACAGAAAAGACCGGAGTAAGTCTGTGAGATAAGAATAATTTCAACAATTAAGGACATGTATGGAACTGTAATTAATGTTGTGCATAAAAAGTATATCCGGTTAAATCGGTTGTTTAAAACAAAATTCTATGGGCAAATCGGACAATACTGATCTCTAGTTCAGTAAGAATATCTACAATTTTACTTACAAACCTTAGTTCACGAAGTCGACCTTACAACTTTCCTGGCTCTCTCTTACTTTTACTTACATAGATCATGGAAGCTTCATAACGGGCTTTCAGATTGTAAAGTACAGCGGCTTCATTCAAATAGGTCAAATTAGCCATGTCTTCGATCTTCTCAAACTTGGGAGGGTTCATTTGCATAATGGCATCTTTCTTGACGGTTACAACCTGAAAAAAAGACAGAATATTCAAAACCATCCCTTTATAAAGTCATACAGTCAGCGTGCCGTTTATGTATTTTTTTAAATTTCTGTAACATTGTGACAAGTTCCAAATCTAAATAAAATAATTTATTATATTTTGGTTTACTTGCAGGATAAGAACTTCTTTGGTGCAGCTAAAACTTGCAGGATAAGAACTTCTTTGGTGCAGCTAAAACTTGCAGGATAAGAACTTGTTTGGTGCAGCTAAAGAGAAGGTTATTCAATGTGGACATTTGCGTACTAGTTATAGACTATAGGGTAAGATTATATAACAATATAAAAATTCGTACATTTCTGTTGGAAGTCAACTGAACGGTGATTTCTTCTCCCTTGCTGCTTTGGATTTCGGCGGCTGCAAAGGCATTTCTCTCATCTGGGACCCAACATGATTTTTTACCATCAAAAGATTGGGTCTGTTCCTTCAACAACTTTTTACGGTCAACCGCAAGGTATTCGAAGTCAGGGTCTTGTGGATCGTACGACATCTTGACAGTCGCAGTGTTAAATCTCTTACAACGAAAAGTGGTGCCGGAAGGCTAAACACTGTACTATCTTGACCCCTCAAGGTTATTTCTCCACACAAGGCCTACCGATGATATGCAGAACAGCTTTCCAGTCTGTAAGAAAGAAAGTACCGAAATTAAAGTAAGGTTATTAACTACTTGTCAATGAATCAGTGCCGTTTGATTATACTTAGTTAATGAGAGATCCCTGCAGAGGTGATGAGGTCAGCAATACACCCCCGCTGTCTACTTATCCGTCACAATTAGTTCAGAAACTGAAACATGTTTCAGAAGGTCCATAAAAGATGAACATTCCTTAAATACCTCTTTAAGTTGGCATCCAAGAACGAAATCATATTTCTATAGCCTAATAAGAAAAAAAGCTGACATCCTTCAAAATGATCAAGAGCCAAGCTTTGGCTTCTCGTTTATCAATACATGCGCACTGGAATGTAGTGGCGTGAAATAATGTATCTGCAGCTGCCTAACTCATCGAACAATTTTAACGTAGGTAGATTTCGTCTAAAAATAGATCTGAGTTTAATAACTTGTTGAATTTTGTTTAAGAAACCTGCACTTGGAATGAAACAACGAGTATCATGTTTCACACCTGTATAATATGGTCTATTATATACACGTATACGTATCTTCAATTTGAATAATGCAAATCTAATTTTTCTGATAACGTTTTATTTCAGATTGTTAAAATTATTTGTTTATTTTCTATTATAGATATATTAATTAATAGTTGCTGATACCTTTATCGAGCTGTTATCTAACGACCACGCCCTTTTTGGGAATACTGATATTTTAAAGGTGTAATAACATATCAGAGTTTAGTAATTTAAAAAAAAAAAAAGAAAACCCGGTATGCACCCAGATAATAAAATTTCAGTATGGCGCAACTGAAAGGACTAGATCAGAAATATACTTCTAACTACAGAACTAATTAGCATCACACCTGAAGCTCGCGTGATCTACCGGCATAACGCCTCCGTCAAATTTGCGCAAGAAGAACGATTTTAAAATGTCTAAGAAACGCCCTACCGAATTTTGAACTATACTAATGATACAATATATAATACAAAAGTATAATACAAATTATGCATTTAAAAGATACATTATACATACATAATAGTAACTAGAAATATATTCAGAAATTGTCAAAATGACGATGGTACTTACGTTGAAAAAGCCGCTCTGTGTGGCTGGCTTGTATATATCCTGTCTTATAGAGCTGAAGACGACTTCTGCTCCCTTTCGTTATATACTTCAACCTTCAATTGGCTAGGAATTTCAACTGGACCAATCACGAGCAAGGTAACTCAATATGTCGACTTTTCTGTAAAAGGCAAGCACGACACTTGAGGCTTGAAGACATGAAACCCTATATTATAATGATACTAATAAAGATGGGTACTAAGCAGTTTGCTGCGCTAAGACAAAAGTTATATGCAGTATTGTCCCGTGTATGTAGACCGTGGCCACTGGGGGCGAATGTATGTAGTTTAAATTAAATTATGTTGCAGCAATCGTAACTGTCAGATTTCATCATGTACACTGAGAAATTATATATGTTATGCCGGTCTTTGATTTCGATATTGTGTTAATATCAATTGAAAAGGCGTGCGGCATGGGCCTATAACAAAGTTAAAAGCTACCTTGATGACCCCGACAAAGCAGAGTAGGTGAAGCATGGTGTAAGACAAATTTGGGTTTAAGTTAATGAGTTCACGGTCAACCTAATTCCTAGCTGGAACTTTGGTCGTGGTTGTCGATTATCGTAGATAATCTTCAGTTCCTGGGTTATCTGAATTTATAAACATACCTTTTGTTGTGGAGAAATGATTTACCCCACAGCATCATTACCCACCATGCCTATCACAGTGCGTGTGTGTGTATTATGATTTATGGCACCCGTAGGTGTTCGTAAGTATCACTAGCGGTTAATCAGATTACGTCATCTAATTAACAGCGGGATGCGAATACATGTCGCTCTTGACCAATTAGGATTCGTCTAATCGACCAGGCTACACTTCCATCAATCGGTGATATGTTGCTTAATCACACGAGTCGATTAGTTTGTTCGCATTAGAATATTAATGATTAGTTGAATCTGTAATAGCTTCCGATCGATTAGTTCGATCAATGATAGAATCTGGTCGATTAATGAGATCCGAGATAGCCTCTGATCGATTCGATCGCTCTGTGATAGCTTCTGGCCGATTAGTTGGATCTATAATAACATCTGATCGATTAATTGGATCTAGTATACCATCTTATCGAATAGTTTGATCTGTAATATCTTATTTAAAAAAACCTGTCCGTAATATCATATTTCAATGTATTGGACGTTAAATTTGTACCAAACAACATCAACAACAGGTCCGCGGTCGATTAGTTGTATCTATGAAAGTGTCTGCTCGTTTCGGGGGCGGATCCAGGAGAATTTTTGCAGGAGGGGGTTCACCGGGCTCGGACTATTAACTAAATTTGACTATACATGATACCATTGCGTAGGTATACATACACATTGAGTAATACCATTATTTCGCGCTTTGAATACCAATCTCATTCCATCCTCTGATAAAAAAGGACAAAGCACGGCTGTTGCACTTTTCTGAAAGTGTTGTTTTACAATTTTTAGTACGTCGCTGAGCAGGGTGGGGTTTAGACCCCCAATCCCCCCTGGATCCGCTCCTGCGATTATAGTTGGACCTGTAATAGCTCCATGCTGGTTTATCGCTGTGACGATATTTGAACGTCCTAATTCGTATGTTAAAAGGATTCACACATTCCTCTAGAATTACAAAAGACTTTTATTGTAAAATTCCTTGTTCTTGACAATCAATAAATATTTTGTCTTACCACATGCGATACCGCTAGAGCAATACTAAAGTTTGAATACCGCAATGATCAAGTACAAATATGGATGGAATTCAAATATGGGTGGACTCTTCAAAGATCGTTGGTGGTTGTACCACGATTGCTCAAAACTGTTCACCCATTCTGAAAGGCCGCGGTAATTATATTTACATGACCATACCGTATATTATGTTCTTGTGAATCTTGGGATTTAATTTTTAGAGATAAATGCTAAAACTACATGTAGGGAAACTACATTTATAAGTCTATACCTGGCACGACACTGATTTTTCGCGTGCTCATACATTTATCTATGAAGTTAATAGGAAATGCTGAGAGCTTTTACTTATACTGTAAATAAGAATTCCGGCGTGAATGGCCTTACTTTACTGGTGTATTAATTAAACTCAGGCATACTAGCCATATGTTATACTTATATGGTCAAACAAATTTAGTCAACAAGATGCCTTATGGTAAGGTAAATACAGATACCTGCATCCAACCATTTTGAAGATTCTATGTTACCTAATCCCGCCCCTTTTTGTCAAAGAAAACCAAACACTAATTTTAACATATATTTTCAGATCACAAACAGAAACCTACCCAATATTCCAAATTATCGGACTACATACAACAAGGTAAGACAAGTTTTACTTTTCAATACTAAACATTTGTTTAGCTGTATTTCTAAATTCTACATTCGACGGTTGCCATAGCAATTAGTAAACATTTTACCAGTTGTTCAGATGCTTTATGTGGACAAGAAGGCGTTTATGTACAGGTTGCTAGCTTACTCCTACACATATATACTAGCATTTCTAGGGACATGCCCGTAAAGAAACGTCATTTACTCATAGCTAAGATCATTCTTTATTGCATGCTAAAGTTTGTTTAGACTCATATAACACATACTGATATATTACATTGACATTGTATTATTGTTGTGATGAAAAGATAGCATTATTTATATAATATATAGGTATTGTTTGTCTTTACAAGTCAAGTTGTTGTTTTTGTATTTTTGATGATCATCAGTAGACTTGCGTTTTGGGTGAGGATTCTACACAGTCTATGCTTTTCTCAATATCATTATCTATTGATTTCTGATTTTGAGACTCTATCAAGACTAATTTAATTGTTAGTAGAGATAAATATAATCTATGTAGGCATTATTTCATGTCGATAGAATTATATTATGAATAACAATTTAGTTCTTTCGTAGTAAATTGAGATCAACTTCGTGTTGGATTTTTAAAAAAAAAAAGATCCACGGCGTTATTTTCAAAAATCCGACAAAGAAACCTGGGTTTGGTATTCTGTTGTATTATTTTGATTGCAATTTTGTCACTAGAGTAGTCATTTTGTTTGGTCCGAGTAGTTTTCGTCCGAGTGGTCTTTGGTCCGAGTGGTCATGCATTCAGATGAGTTATATTATGATGTCTTGCTAACGTTTGATCTCTGTGTATGTTGTATATGTTTAAAGAGCACATACAATGGCCATATTAAAGTGGCATGTTATTAAAGTCTGTTACTACTATAAAATGTATGCTTTCACCAGTTTAATTCAGTTTTATTCATAATTGATTAATAATAAATAATAAAAATGTCATGTATATAGCGCTAGTCCACACAGAGTATGCTCATAGCGCTTGTGATACAGTTCTGCACAATAAATGTTCAATATCAAGGCACCACTAAACATAACGACAAGTTTTAGTTTTGACAACATTTGTCATTGACAGGGTAGTATATACCTGATCTTTCCAGAATGTTGTCCTGTTGTTTCTTTCATGGATTTTATGTTTTTCATGTAGTCTGATTCAGGATTTTCGGAAAGTTTTGTATTTTATTCTAATCATTCACATATTATCCCAGTTTAGTTTTCAGAGGTATTGGGTCTTTGTATTAGTTTATACCTTTCTAATGTCTGTACATTATTCGAAAGATGACAAAAGTAACTGTTCATATAACTAGTTGCTTTAAATCAAAATATAGTCTAAATAGAAAATGTCTATTTAACTGAATTGTTGCTGCGTTGGGCAAAGTTCCAACTTCTATTACAGAGGTGCCGTATAAATCTACAACTGTTTATTTTAACATGAGAAATTGTGTATAATGTTGTTCTGAGTAAATTCGCCTTTTATTTTTGTTGACAGTTTAACAAGATTACAACTTTTTTATATTTTTTTTTCAAAATATTTAAGACCTGAACACCTCTACTGACGATTGGCTTGTCTAAAAATATTACCTGTATAAACTTATTTTATTAGTCGATAACAAGTGTTGGAGGTTTGTAAGCTTTAAAAGTTCACTTTAATTAACATACCAGAATTATATAAAAGTAAAAATAAACTTTAAGACCATAGACAACACCAAGTTCTTCTATTTAAAACAAATTCTGTCCCGCTAATTATCCAAATCAACCAATTCTAACTTATGTAATGGCCATTTAGAATTAAAACTGGTTTCTATTTGATGTCTTATGTGAATATACCACAGTATTTAATTCTGTTATCTTTCATTTACAAGCGAGTCTATTCTTCATAAACTGTAATGTGCCTAAATACACAATAACGTCAAACACTGGACCCATTCACTTGATTTGATATTTGTTGTTTATTGCAATGTCTTTATAGTTTGTCTTTTCCACGATTTGTCTTGTCCACGGGTTTGTCTTATCGGTTTTGTGTTGTATGTAGCGTGGGGGCGGGGGTGTGAAACCTTTACTCAGCATTATTTAATTGTTTTTTTCTACAAAATATGAAATTTTGGATTGATCCAATTTCTTGATACAATACTTTCAAAGATTATGAGGATTTCAATAACACATTGTAATTTACTTAACTGATTCTACATTTGATTTTAAATCTCTCATTTTATTCTCATTGATTTAGTTTAAAGTTACATTATTCAAGATATAGATAAGAACTAGCCATTCTTGCTATACTAGTTCGAAAGTAGATGATGTAAAATGAATAATTTGAAAATTTCATTCAAATTACTTTATTGCAACTGAAGATATTGGCATTTGAAGATTTGACCGACCTGTGCAATAATTTCAACCACGGTCCTGGTTGATCAAAGCTAAGACTCGAAGCGTCTTGGCGCGCCATATTTGATATATCACTGAAAAGTTTTAATCTGTTTAATATCGTAGCAATCTGATGCCACCCAAAGTTGATTAAGGCCTGGATCAGTTAATTAATGTCTAATTAATACTTAAGAATACATTTCATGCCAAAATAAAGACCTGCACTAGGCAGATTTAGCTCTTGAATAATGTATGTTTAATTATATAACGGAAGCTTAATGTGATTAAGGCCACACTAACTTTCCTGGTTTATAAAGTTGTGGATTTTCTAGTTTACATTGGGACGTTTAAAGATAACGTACAAAATAACAAGGCTGTTTTGTTTAGATTAAAGGATTGGTTTTTGTAGATAATGCCACCCAGCTGTTTTAGTATACAGCTTCCACTCTTCGTGTCTTGAATTAGTCTTCAAATGATATAATTCTTTGAAGAATTTTCAGTTCATGAATCTCCAAGAAGCCACAAAGAAACGTACAGTATTGACTTTATCACATGTATATTCTATGCCTTTCATTAACCTTGAAGATAATTTCCATTACTATGTGTTATTTTTAAGCCACGGAAAGGTAATTTACCGCGAAACTTGATATGCAGTTTCTGTTGGCACTATATACCAGTAGTGTAAGTTCTACTTGTCGACGTGTCATAAATCATTTAAACCCACCGTTCAAGCTAAGTAAGATGAACATAACTTTTAATGTCGACAGTTTATCGTGAAAACTATTTGTAGAACATAAATCATAAAAATAATTATAAACCAATTGTTAAACCAAAAGCCTCTCAATCTGATTAAAACACAGATTTTGTTTCGTTTCGTTTTTTATAGTTCAAAATTTCGTTTTACTTGTCTTTCCTAAACTAGGATCTGGAAGAGGTAATAGGCGTTCCTATTGATGTGAGAAATTAGCCAATGAAACGGTCTGTTACGGCAACTTCTTGGCGTTCTCTGTGCGAAATATGCCCCCCCCCCCCGAAACGTCAAAGCCGATTGATTATTCAATGACTGACGCCATAGTGTCAAAATCCGCTCGTTTGACCTCTGACGTGAACTCCACTAATACTTGTCAGATCTTGATCTGGTGTAGGTCATCGAAAGTATAAAAAACGAAACGAAATATAAATCTGTATTTTAATCAGATTTATGGCCTCGGTACTCATGCACCCTTAACCAGTCCTGCACGTAAACAAGGTTTGGGTCAAATCAAGTCTGATAAGGACTGTTAAGTATGATTGTGAATAGGACTGTAATCAGACAGGCCCCAACTGTCTTATATACCTATAAATAGTGGTGGGTATCATTTAATCGTTAGGGGGTGCTCTTCTAGAACATGTTATACCACTTCCCATTTGTGCTGTTCTCGTAGTTAACACAGATTTTTCGTACGGTAGTTCTTTTTGATGGTTATCATTAATTATTTGAAATATTGTTAGAATTCTTCACTGATTTGAAATTGGAGTAAAAACGGAAACCATTGAATGTAAATCAGTTTATATACATTCATATTACAGTATTATATGCGTTGCGACCCATTTTGTGAATTTCTAGGTCCCAAATGTTAGCAATTTAGCTCCTTTAATACAATTTATCTGGAATGTTTTTGCTACTAGTACAAAAGTATTCATGGGCAGTTCTGTCAAAACGGCAATGATCAAGTGTAGACCAAAAGTAGAAGAATCAAAACCTGCTCATGTTACTAGATTAGGATTTATATTCGTTTCATGTATGGTCTGTGGTCATGTATTGGTTTATCTGAAATTTGATCCCTTTATTAAAAAACGCATATTGGACTCAGCTAACCGTTAGTATGGTGTTAAGATTCCGGGTTTTTCTAACCTAGGAATCCGCCCTTACTTCACCCCGATTTTAACAGAGCTTCCGAAATAAAAGTCCGCGTACGTATGAAAATTAAGCGCTAAGATATAGAGGAATAGTGTATTTACTTTTTCTCAAGATTCAGCCCAAATAATGTTTCGTTGGATTAGCCTACCTGATAATCTATTGCCGTTCCTGTAGAGGTATATGCAGTGCATGACCCTCGTGTTGTACTTGATAACGACAGGTAAATTCCACCTACACGTAATGTTTATAAAAGGAAAGTCTGGTTTTATCCAGACACCGTATACTGCAGCTTGGGACAGTGGTCTTCATTTCCAGGGGATATGTCCTCACGGATTATAATGACCAATAATTCTGACGTCCAGATGTTATACTTAATTACGCATAGGCATTTGTATAATATGGTACGGTAAGCGAACAAAATGACACACGAGCAGGCAGATAGCTTAACTTTTAAAGTTACCTCTGGATCAGATGCATTTGGTGGTCAGGGTTGCATCCCGACGGCAGAATTTGGTGGTCAGAGTTGCATCCCGACGGCAGAGAGAGAGAGAGAGAGCGAGAGAGAGGGAGAGGGGGTGTTTAACGTCCACTCGACACAAACTAGGTCTTTTCGGGACTAACATTAGGTTGAAATTCTTTCGATAATTTGCTTGCGCGTAAGGGTCTTTAGCAGTGGGAGGAAACCAGAGACCCGGAGAAAATCCACGAGGTTGGACAGGCGACCCGACCCTACTCCTTGTGACGTACAACTCGGAATTCGAAACCACGCCAGTTGGCTCAATGACAGGACGTGCTAACAATTCGCCCCGCCCCCTATATTAGGACGCTGGGGTAGTCAATACAAAAACAAGAAGTAATTGTCCATTTGTTTTTAACAATGCATCGAATATACCCAAATGAATAGAATAGGATAAACTTGTAGTGTAAATAGATGCTCTGACAAGTTCTTAAAATTCTATAATGTGTCTGTATATTTATAGAAATGTAAGAATTCTATAATATGTTTGTTTATCTATAGGGAGCTATAAATGTGCCAATTTAGTAAATGATTAACTAATACAGGTTATATAATTCCTGATTACACTATTTTGCTTGAATACACTATTTTGCCTATAACTTTTAAGGACTTTGAATTCGTCTTATGGTTTGGTTTGTTCGTACTTGGTTTTTAATCTATTCCTTACACCACCCTCTAAACGAAAATATGCTTGATTCCAACCGGCTAAGTTTTCCTTTTTTTAAATTAGTATTTGATATCTGTGTATTAGAAGATGCGTTCCTAGGATAGGTTGCAGTAAACCACCGATATGTACATGTATATTCTTCATTCATTATATACGAACGAAGATAAAACGAAAGTTGAGATAAAACAGACAACATGTAGTACACGTCTGCTTGAAATCTATACGGTGCCAGTTTATGGCCACATGTTCAGTTTGCCATAAAGGGAGATGAGGTAATTAGTGTTAATAATACTAGTTCATTAAATCTACTATTTCTGACTGTATACTTCTGTTCAATTCATTTTCGGTATGTACATTTCACTTATCGTTCACAACACGTTTGTCTGTTTCTGGTCCATCAACAACCAGCTGTGTGGGTAGACAGCAGAGAATATCTTTTCATTATCTCATTCACACATCAATGTTTTCGTTTGTAATTAATAGTTAAGAAAGTTTTCTCTTGTTTATGCATTTTCACGTACTTTTATAAAAAGTTTTACGATATGTTTGCGTGTAGAAGCTGTATAGATACAAATTAGTGTTAAGAAAAAATGAAAATATTTTAACTTGAGTAGTATGTTCATATTGCGAACGAAGGAGGCCATAATAAAATTGCAAGCCTTGTAATTTCTCGAAGATAGATTTAATTATCTAGTCCAAAAAATATTATAACCAAACAGGCCTACAATGTGACATTTATTGGCAGTTATGTTTTCATATTGAAATAATAGTATTATATTGTTTGCTTTGGTAATAGTAAAGCTTCGACATCTAAAATCCATGCCAGCCTTATCATTCAGATTAGCAATAAGTTTCAACTGGTGTTATGAGCGATACACATGGTTATATTTTTGAAGATTTCGTATACCTAACCGTTGTTTTGTATCAATACTTTTATTGAATGACTTTTTTGATAAGTGATCGATCCAGTCTAGTCAAAATATGAGCCCATTAGGTTAAAAGGACCTCAGACAAGTCACATTATTTTTCGTTGAAGGTGTTTTCATCACTTAAGAATTACGAAAGGATTTGTTCGTTCATTTCACAAAGGTTGATATCGTAGAAAAGGAGAAAACACTGCGCTTTTATAATTCTGAATCAACTCAAAACTCTTTTTTTATGGAGTCACTGAAACCAAGTAAGAATGGCCACGGTGAAATGGCACCCCTTGACGACAACCACTGTTGATGTTAATCATTATAAATAACGTTCAGGGACGTTTGTCTCTTTCTGTATTTTATACCACCTTTCCTCTGAATCTGAATGTATTTTGTAATATAATGTGGGAGGAGTATGTGTTACATTACCACACTTGATATTGAATTTGACTGTGCCCCATATTCCTGCTTAAATCTATTTAAACCTGTGAAACATATATTTAATGAATATAATGTATATCTGTGATTAAATTTGGTAAGTTATATCAATTAATACTGGAATACCAATAACTATACTGATTCGCTGTATTAGTAGGTGCTTAGTTATAGTTATAACATATGTCTATAATGATACCCAAGATATATTAATTAATATTGTGATATCTATAACTATACTGATTTACTATATTAGTAGTTGCTAATAGTTATACTTTTTATGTCTAATACATAAAAAAAATGTAATTTATTTGACAATACCCCATATTGATATATACGTGATTAAAATTGGTACGATATATTAATTAATATTGTGATATCAATAACTATGCTGATTTACTATATTAGTAGGTGCTAATATCCCATATTGATATATTTTTGATTATATCAATTGATATTGTGATATCAATACCTATAGCGATTTGCTATATTGATATAGGTGCTAATAGTTATAGCATGTATGTCTTGTATATAATAACTTGTTATATATCGTGTCTGTTATCGTTGTAGGATTCTTGGTTAATCATTCTACCGTAAAAATATATATATATTACAACACAGTGATGTATATAACTATAAATCCACAGTTTTATTACTTTACAGACCCCATATCTGAACAACCATGGCAACGTAATTCATGATACCGGTATTTTCGCCGGTCTCCTTAAATTTAACGCTTATTTAATGACAGTTTTGTGGTTTGAAGATTATTGGCAGCCAATAACCGGCTACTGACTTGATTGACCTTGACAGTATTTTTTTAAGGTTATACCTGAAATGTATTTCTACACATGCTTGGATTATATTTTAACACGTGGAATTAGATTATTCCTAAAATAAAGACCCAGGAAATTATATAAAATAACTGAAATAAATCGATTTTAATTTAACGAATTAATTGTTCACAATGTTTTTTTTCACATTAGTTTCGCTGTATTTTGCACATAAAGTTTTTTTAGGCTTTATGTATGATCTGTGTTAAGAAAAATGCGATATATGTTATTCAACGGGGTTATACAGTATTTTGGCCTTCAGCTACTATTATGATTCCATTGTTTTTGTTCCTCAAATTTTATCACTCCATCGAATTTCAGGAATGGTTAACGACTTATAATGCCAATATTATAGTCAGATATCGTTCTAGCATAGCATGTATTTGCTCATGGTAAAACCATCAAGCCTCCATTTTGAACTTGATGTAAGGTATAGCCGGTAGTTAAAAAGTGGGAGGGCTATAAATTAATATGGCACCTTGCCCATAGTCTAAGGTATTAATGGCTAGAATTTCCTCAATTATATCAATACGCCTGCCACTAGTACTAAGACTATGCATCGTTGAAATAGGTATAGTATTACACATACCTTCAACGTATAGGCTAGATAATCATTTTTCATATTTTCTCTCCTTTTCATTGACGAAAATATATATGATAGACTATGATTTATTACCGTCTATATGAACCGGAACAGGATCGATTCCAATTACTATATATAGCAAAAATGTATACAGGGCCGACGGAAGCAATTTGTTATTCGCGGGGGGGGGGGGCGCAATGACCAGGAGAAAAATGAACTTCCCCCCCCCCCCCCTTAGCCCCCCACCCAATCACTTCGCCTGGCCTTATCGGTTATAAGTGAAAGGTTTTTTTTAGAATTGACTCATGAGCTGCGATAAACGTAGGCATACCGTACTCGGTACTGACCGCGGTAAAACTGAACAGTTAGTTTCAGTCAAGGTAAAAAGGGTCAAAGAGTGAAACTTAGTGATAACGCATACGCAGAAACCTGATAGCGTTTACACTGCGAAAATTTAACCGTACTGTACTGACAACGGTGCCGAGACCAACTCACTTCAGTGGTCCAGATTGACATGGATCTCAGTATGACCCCGTGTACACTATTATGTAAACGGGGTTATAATGTTTTATCTTGTTTTGTTCGCAGTAAAAGTTTATCGCGTGTATTTTCCTGGTTTTAAAGGGACATAACTACTGTTTATAGTTGAAATTATGTAAAGTATATTTTATACATACATTTATGGATACAATTAGTCATTGTATAAGTTATATTATGCAATGGAAATAAAAACATATCTGGTAAAGATAATGCATAACTGAATCAATGATTCAAACCTCGTGAGCTTTCTCCGCGACATCCGGTTTCCCCCATTTTGCTAAAGCAAATTATTGAAGTAAAATAGAACCATGTTAGTCCCGAAATGACATAGTTTGTGTCGAGTGAACGTTAAACCCCATTTCTCTCTCATTATCTCTAAATTAAACAGACAGAACATGATGTTGAACATATTTAATAATCAACAAAATGCACTTAACGAAGTATCCAAGTCCTGAGCTCTGAAATGACTAATGGTGGTTTACAGCTGGGGGAGTAAAAGGTTTACTTTTTTCTGTTTTGTAAATTAAAGTATCAATGACGTTTTCACCTATGTTTTTCTTTACCCATGTTAAGAGCTAGGATCCATGTGTACGTATTGTTTATCTCTATTTCGTGAAAGGTGTTTGGTGAGTTTTGGACTAGATGAAGAGGAGTTCATAGTGACGTCGATAGCAGACGATTTGAGGTTTGAGTATGTCGAGATAACCCACACACATCGGTAACACCCAGTTCCTTAATCAATTGGCAAATGTTCATTTTCAACAATTTCTAAAAATATGTATACATGTTGGAGTTAACGACGTTAGCAACTTCTAAGAACATTTAAGACATGCGTGTTTTATAATTTCTGTTTTTGATAGCATACCGGAAACGACGGGTTTCTTAAATTGGCGAAGTAAAATATTTCACCGATTTTACAGATAAACTGTTCAGAACATAATGTAGTGGTATTTTAGATATGATGTGGTGCAATGCTTGAAAATTTTTGGTACAATGCTTGATAAATTCAATGTTTGAAAAACTCTCACAAATGTACATTGGTACAATGCTTGAGAAATTCTCACAAATGTACGTTGTGTGGGGTTAGAAAACTCTCACATCTCAAGTGTACAGTGATGCAATGCTTGAGAAACTTTCCCAAATGTACATTGGTGCATTGTTTGGGAAATTCTCACAAATGTACATCTTAAGTGTACATTGGTGCAATGCTTGAGAAACTCTACTAAATGTACATTGGTGCAATGCTGGAGAAACTGTATTAAATGTACATTGGTGCAATGCTTGAGAAACTCTCACATATATACAGGTTAAGGCTAGGAAGCTCTCAGATCTCAAGTGTACAGTGGTGTTCTGCTCGAGGATTTCATTCCACAAGCTGTAATGTTTGCAAGTAAACAGTGGTATAATTCTTAAGACATTCTAAACGTTACATTAAGAAAATATAAGTCGGTCCTGAGCAACTCTACATGGCCTTTCTTGGGGGTTACCTCAATGTGACCTTATGTGGAGGCATCGTACTTGCTTCGACTGTTGGTTGGCTGTTGAACGGGTTGGGGCCATCTTCGCACGAAATTCAAAATTCCTTGTTTGTATGGCCATCTTGTGTCAATTCCGGGACAATGTGACGTTCACATAAGGGAAAATATGGTGACCCTCACAGAGCAAATGCTGAATGTGCTGAATAGTATAGAGCAAATGCTGATGGAGAACTAGGGGATAATCTTACAGAACAGTAAATCTTCATTATTCATATTCAGTACAATTAAATACTTGAACGTGTTTAGATAGTTACAGCCTGTGTCCTCAAAATAAGATTGAATTCAACTATTGTTCAGTCAGGGAGAGACTAATTCTGAGAAAAAAAGACAGGGACATGAGATCAGTAGAAAGTAATGTCAACTTTATATTATGTAGGTTATATATTATCCACATCGTAGCATGTTGTTAGCATGTTTGTTGCATTGTGGTTTGACTTCATTTACATCAATTTGGTCACAAGACATGCTTTACCAGGCCTTAAATAAAGAGAGCCAAATAGGCCTACTTAGTTGACAATATAATGAAAAATCACAGATGGCGTTGGACGTGCTATGTTGTCTTCTCCATACGCCCAGTTCTATTCAGTCCTATTCCAAAATTATTAGTTTCCCAGTTAGTTCTATATTTAGTAGCATTTTTTGTTTATTTCAAACTCCCAACATTTCATTTGCATGTAGCTATCCCTAAACTGAAACTTTTGTTAGAAATGATAAGTTAAAAAACAAAAACAAGCAACATTGTGTTATATTCACCAATTATTGGTACTAAGATGTTATCTATTATACTCCATTTCTATTTTTGGACACTTACCTTTTTGGTTAAAATTTATTTTGCAACGAATCATATTTCTAGCAATAGTTTCAGAAACAAATTTGACCTCTATTTTTGTTTTTGATATTAACCCCCTTCATTATGTGTTACAGACGGACTTGCATTTGTGAGATGTAAAAGTTTGTAAATGGAGCTGCCTTGGCAACATTCTACCTGGCGGAGAGAGTTCACTACATGTTACTGGTAATTGACCATGGCTTTATATTTTTAATCGAAAATATTTAAAGGCAAGGTGAATTGTAAAATCAAAATATGAAACCCAGGAACAAGACTGGCATTGTCAACTGGTTATCTAATTATAGAATGGCCGAGAAATACTGCAATATATAGTGGTCATCTTCTTTCAGTTTAATGGCTAGCTCACATTATCAATTATTTGTCTGTAACTGATAAATAATCTCCATTGGTCAGAAACAATAGAACTGGACAAATATGGTTGACAAGTATTCGATAGAGTATGCTGGCCATAACTTGAAAGTTCAAAGAACTATGTTTAATATAGAAAATAGGCGAAGAACATTCTGCTCTGAACTTGTATGAATAAGGGGGGGGGGGCTAGTGGTCTAGAGTGCCGCACTTCGACCTCTATCTGGCCGGCCACCTCTTGTTTGCGGCTGTGGTTTCGAGCCCTGGTGTGAGCGTATGTGGCATGGAGACAGGGGCGCCTTCTCAACCTCGTGGGTTTCCTCCGGGCACTCCGGTTGCCTCCCACTGCTAAGGACCCCTACGCGCAAGCGAATTATGGAAATAAAATTAAACCATATGTTAGTCCCGAAATGACCTAGTGGGCGTTTAACCCCATTTCTCTCTCTCTCTCTCTCTCTCTCTCTGTATGAATATGTTAGAACAGCTGTGGTGTATCATTAATACAAACTATTATTGTTATCTATAATATTATAATTATATCCCCTAATATTGTTACTTAAATGAGACGGCCCATCTGCTTCTAAATTCTAACAAAGGGTAGCAAATGATGACAGCTTCTCGTATCACCTCTAAGAAAAACTATGGGTGCCCCCGTTTATGCACACTTAATTGCTTACATAATGCGATAGTGCCGTCATCAGCACAACAAGATCTGTCAGTATGGCGCCCCAAGGCTTACAGAAGATAAAATGATACGAAATGGGCTTAAACGTCCTGTTCTGCTGTTCTGCATCGATTGGTCTAATAAAAACAGACATGCACCACACAGTGTGCTATGAGGGGGCATTTTACCAGGTCAGCAGCACTACGGCCTGCGCGATGTGCATTTTCAGGCCCACCCGCGTCTTGCATCACAGACAAAGGGGTCGGGGCACACCGGTAAACCCCGGTGAACTTTCTTGGCCAACATCAGGTTCTAACACGGGACCTGTGGGTTAGCTAGCCAACGCCTTACTCATTGGAGCGACCGCCTCTCTAAAGCTCAAAAATGGTGATGATTTTAGCAAATCGATGATATTTACTGCCTTGTGTAAGTTGTGATTCCAATTGACACTTGTAAGTAAGGGACCCGCCGGCGCCAACATTGAATACAATCTATAGTATTGTGTTTAAAAGTTTGACATAGTTAGTGTTGTGACCTGTCATCCTTATTGATCAGGGGCCTGTTTCACGAAATTTTAACTAAGATAAAATTCAAAGGCGACCCTCTCCTTAAAATCTAACATTTTATCCCAGCATTCCACCCTTTATCATGAAATATTTAAATATGAACAGTACCTTCATGATTTATTAATGGAAAGGATGTCGATTTCATTGTATTTAATTGTGTTATCTAAATGCAAGATTAGTTAAAATTCATTGACCTCTTTTATCACCTGCGCCTACATTTCCAATGGGTACTTTACACAGCGGGATTCTCGGTGAATGTTACGGTTCTGATTGACTGGGTTAAAAATCATGATTTGCTTTTACGGAGGCAGACCACCATTAATTTCCCCATTGACTTCAATGTTAATTCTAGCCTCTTTGCCTACCTCCAACTTTTTCCCAAATTTTCGTTGGGCTGAATGCTTTTCACTATAGACAGAGGAACAAATGACCATGTCTTTGCACTAAAATTTGTATGACGTTGACCACCAAAATCTTGAGATACACCAAGTTGAAGAAGTATACCCAAAACATGTACCTAGTTGCCGTACATATCACCGTAGCCAACCTGATAACTCAGTTATCCTTCCGCCTCAAAATCCGGAATATTTACCAAAACCTGGCAGAAAATATTAATTCAAACCCTCTTCTTCCATTCTAGACCACAAAATCAACAAAAATGTCCATGCAAAGGGGGAGAAAAGAGAAGGAGAGAGAATTGCTATAAATAGACGAACTACAATTTGTGGGTACCGAGAGTGTGAAATTTAATGGTGGTCTGCCTCCTATATGGTTTTAAAAGTTGATATATCATCAAAATTCTTTTCTTTATAGCTTCACATTTATTTTTGAAAAATTATTATAATACAGAATTAAAAAAAAAAAATTACAGAAAAAATGGTGACCCTTTAAAGTTATGTACTGTTTTGTATACCAGGTTGCAGCCCAAGTCTATGGGCCTTTTGTTCAAGAATTGAAGATTCTTTCTTAATTTTGTCAAAATGTAAGTTCTGCAAAAAGATTTAAAGAGTTTCAAACAAGTCTCATCAACAATATTCAAAATATTGGGATATTTTCAAAAATTGTATTTTTTTTTTACCTTTTCTACAAAATGGCCCATTTTTTACACTTTGTATGTCTCAAAATGCCAATATTTCCCAATTTCTTGGAAAATCTGAGGTAAAAGGCATTTATTTCAAGAAACCTTGGCCAATATACAAGAAGACAAGCTGCAAATTGGTTGCATTGAAGGTAACTGTATGGAACTATAATGAAACTTGTAAGCCCACCCCTGAAAAATGTTTCTGTGGTACCAAATCCAACTTGTGTCCACATAAGTACTACTGTTGATGGAATATGGCTAAAAGCCATGTTCTTCTATCCCTGGCTTATATACATACACACAAACACATGTACTTGTAAGAAGTATGAATAATTTATTAAAATATGGATTCATAAATGTAAAAGAAATGCTGTATTCAGGTGATAACCAGCCACTCTAATAAAAGGGTCACAAAACACTCTTTTTTTTTAAAAAAATGGGAATATTTCAGAATTTAAAACATTTTAACAATCAGGGGTATCCTTGAAATTACATAGTGTAAAAAGTTTTTGGAATCATGTTGTTTTAATTTTCAAATCAAATTCCTGACAAAATGAGGTGGAAAAAGTGAGTTTTGACATAATTCATAGCATAAAAGGAGTATGAAAAAGCTATTAATTAATATTTTATTGTTCTGTAAATGCCACATTTTAAAAAATCACCACAAATAATAGATTTACACCCAAAATGTAAAACATTAAGCTGCAAAAGACAAATCTACAACACATCAATTTTGGGGTGTGGACTCATTTGGAAAAACTGTCATAGGATTACATGTTTGGCCATAAACAAAAAGTCTTAGAAATCCTTGAAATCTTATATGTAACTATTTGTTTGTGCAAAATAAAATGCCCGGTTACAATTCAAGCACAAAATCCAATTACTGTAAATTTGGAGTCAATATATGTTCAATTGGATATCCAAATATCATGTTCAAGAAAAGGGGTGGGGTGGGGAGGGTGAGCCAGTCTGAATGAAATGAAGACAGAGAAATTTCCCTGCAAACACATAGATTTTATTTTCTCGAGAAGGGAAATGCAACAATTTCAGGTTTTAAAAGATTAAAATTGTGTTAAGTCAGAGGAACACTACAGCAAAATGCAGTTCACTCATGATTTGGAAATTCTAACATACCTCAGCAGTACATAATTAGACCAAATTTCTTAATTTTTATATTTCTGACAAACACATGGATATTTTTTCAATATC
Organism: Patella pellucida; assembly: GCA_917208275.1. Lineage (NCBI taxonomy): Eukaryota > Metazoa > Mollusca > Gastropoda > Patellidae > Patella > Patella pellucida. The sequence goes on along the minus strand of OU795036.1, from coordinate 23,050,113 downwards.
TGACAAACACATGAATCATTTCCAATTTATTTAACAAAGGAAATAAAAACATGCAACACAATTTGTTGCATTTTACAACAGATGAATAATTAAAATTTTGACCGCAGTATTGGGGGTAATCTGAAGAATTTCAGGCAATTTTTCATGATTTTTAGGCAAAATTGAGTGAAATTATTGTACTTTCTTCCATTCTAACATTTTTGATGCATAAAAAGTAAAAATTATACATTAAAATATTTTTTACTAATTTTGAAAAGTAAATAACCACTGAAAATCACCAAATTTGGACTAAAATCAAAAATGTTCCTCACAAATCTGTCAAATATTTTTGAAATTTTACCATTTCACTTTTTTTACACTCAAAATGCCATATATCACATTTTCTGGCAATTTAGAGATCATATCATCAAATTCAGGCCTTTCGTCTACTTTCAGGTTGTTTACATATAGGAGGCAGACCACCATTAATTTCCCCATTGACTTCAATGTTAATTCTAGCCTCTTTGCCTACCTCCAACTTTTTCCCAAATTTTCGTTGGGCTGAATGCTTTTCACTATAGACAGAGGAACAAATGACCATGTCTTTGCACTAAAATTTGTATGACGTTGACCACCAAAATCTTGAGATACACCAAGTTGAAGAAGTATACCCAAAACATGTACCTAGTTGCCGTACATATCACCGTAGCCAACCTGATAACTCAGTTATCCTTCCGCCTCAAAATCCGGAATATTTACCAAAACCTGGCAGAAAATATTAATTCAAACCCTCTTCTTCCATTCTAGACCACAAAATCAACAAAAATGTCCATGCAAAGGGGGAGAAAAGAGAAGGAGAGAGAATTGCTATAAATAGACGAACTACAATTTGTGAGAGTGTGAAATTTAATGGGGGTACCGAGAGTGTGAAATTTAATGGTGGTCTGCCTCCTATATCACACAAGAGGAGTTACCTCCCCATTACTGTTTGAATGCTGGCTTTTTAGTTGATTTTTATCAACAAAAAAAATCGCACATTGTATGCGGAACTATAGCAACCATGTAAGTCCCATACGGCGCAGTTTTATTCTGTTTACCGTTGAAGTATTAATGCATTAAATTGAATAGCCCACACTAAAACATAATATACAAGAAATCGACACCAAATCAAGGAGGTTCTGTGTTTTTATAATAATGGTATTACGAGTTTTATGACGTTATATTATTTTGCTTTATAAAATAAATTTACTTATCTTTTTTTTATAAAACTAATTTTGCTTTTTTGGCCTGCTTGTACTCCCGATATTTCGTACCTTCTTTCATAAATATAATAATATCATAGCCACCATATATTGATTTGTTTATGTTTATCATACAGGATACGATTTTTTGTCTCTTCAAGATCATCTTATATCACTTCAAAAAATTTGACACTTATCTTCTGTGTGAAATGTTTCAGTTGTATGACAACTTTAATTTGAAAATCGTACACATGACATTGTACATGTATTTATCTTGGTAGACACGATATTAATTTAAAGAAAAAAGTTATTAGGAATTACGAAAAACAAAAAATTAAAAAAACCCAAACAAATAGTGCTGTATACCGTGTTTTGTGGTGGGGCGAAAAACTGTTTTGTATACAATCATGTTTGTTACGTCATTTGTTTTCTGGGGCTATGTTAAGACGATGGCTCGCTAGCCTGCAGGTCGTGTGTTTGATCCCTGCATTGGCTGAGAAAGTTCATCTTGATTTTCCGACGTGGTTTCCCCTTATCAGTCGTGCAGGACAAAGGGTCTGACAAGGACAGCTGTCTAGTCATTCGAGTAAGACGAAAAACCGAGGTCCCGTGTATACTTTGGCGTGCACGTAAAAGATTCCTTGACAGTTGTGATTCGATAAAAGGGTAGGCCATATTGCCGCTATCCGTTCAAAATGTCCCTTATAGCACACTGGGGTGTTCTCACCCAGCTCAAAATATTGATTAAGGGGATTAAGGGTTTAGGGCTGGGGAATTATGGTCTGTAGCTGAAATGTGTTCACCTTATTAGATATGGATTAACCGTTTAATAAGTATCATGTTAACTGTGTTTAACAAGTGTCACGTGAAATGGTAGTTTACTAACCCATATGAAATATATATTTTTAATGTTGATGCTCATTTCATAGTGCTATTTAGTTAAAAATAATTATATTTAGTTTTTCCATTTACATTAAAAGTGTTAAAATAAACATGTATTACATAATAAATGTTGAATAAAACATTATCAAGTGATTTTGTTTTACTATTAGGTTTAACCAAATGCCATAAACAGTGCCCAATGTGAAACAGACTACAGCTAATCCTTCTTTAGAAATTCCAATTAACACCTTAGTCACGATAACATGATTATTTAGGTTTTGAGCTGGGTGAGAATGAACCAGCACACTGTATGGCGTATGCCCGTCTTCATTAGCCCACTCGGAGCAGAACAGTGGGACGTTAAACCCAATTTCATTTCATTTCATTACTTGAGGCTATGATTATTTTCTCTGGTTTGTCTAATAATACCTTTGGCTTCTAACTGTCCAATTATTTTTCATGTACTTTCGGCTTTCGGGGATCAAACGGAGGCGGGTTACTTAACAGAGACCAAGACCCGTGAGCTTTGTGTACAATTTCCAATTTTTGATAATTAATATGGAAATAGGTAGGGTGGATTTGGGAAAGACTTCTATCTTTTGGGATAACTCCTTTTCATTAGTTACTGTAATAATTTTGTCGCAAATACAACTGGGTTACACAATTATGCCGGGGGACCCCCTTTTCTACAAAAGTCCCGGTTATGAGCTTGGTTCCCATAAACATATAATACATCATTGGCGACCACATTAACCGACGTACAAACAAAATTCATTCATAGCTAGCCATATCCAAACCCCACAAACCAATGGCAACCCTTTCTGATTGATGCTAAGAAGCCATTATTTCTGTTAATTATATGTTTTATCCAACATATACCAAATTTCCCAGGGAAATTCTCTGGCGAAGGCCCCCAAGGACCCGCCCCCTCTCTCGAAAATCTTTATAAATAACCCCATATCATACAAGATATTCCTTCATAGGTATGATACAACCAGGGGCCTGTTTCACGAAATTTTAACTAAGATAAAATCCAAATTTTAGTAATTTGATTGGATAATATTGGATTGATTTTAGTGCTTAGCCAATCTAAATTGGAGCATCTACTAAAATTTGGATTTTATCGTTAGTTAAGATTTCGAAAAACAGGGCCCCGTATACAAAACAGACACAGTGAATTTTGCGTTAAGAGAGATATAATTTCTTTCGTATTTCAAAGGTTTACAACAGTGTTCGAGAGAAAATATAAATCAAAAAAAAAAATCAATAAGCAAAAACCGAAACAAAATACATTGAATTGTATAAATGAATGTACTCTATTGTTTCCATGATGCGGTCCAATGAGGAGGTCTGATTCATTATTCGGAATAAATATGGAGCTAACCCAATGCCGGGTCAATACAATAAATAAATATTATATATGACAAATTAACTTCTCTTACAGTTTTTAATCAATTATAATAACAAATTGACGAGAATATATAAAATAAATAATTGAGTTTTTTTAAGGACACTTTGTAAAACTTGTCGAATACGTACAGTTATCACATAAACACATTTTCACCGAGTCAAATTTAAAAATTGCTCATATGCGTTGCTAGAAACTAAAAAATAAATTAAAAATTGAATTCCAAAAATAATACATGGTTTACCACCATTACGTAAATATATTGCACAGTATATTGCACATAATAAATGTCTCTTTTTTACAGCACATATTGTCGATATAGAATAAGGCACAACGGCTACTGTAAAACAAAATCTCCCAAAAGTTTTAAAAGTCCTCCCCCTCATTGGACGGAGAAAGAGTTCTGTAGGACGAGTGCCGTCCAGCTCCTGAAGATCTCCTGTGACCATACAAGTCAGATAACTGAAAGAGTTAAAAACCGGATTAAAATATTTTTGATATGTATATATATTTCTTGAAAAATATACTATTTGTTTATATTGGTGTTAACTTTTAATATATGTATTCATAATTTCATAAATAAATACTTAAAATGTATAAAATAAACCTTTAAATAGATCAAATTAAAAGAGACAAACATAAAATATTTGTAAAATTTTAATTTTTATACGCAATAAAAATGATTTCATTTAATAGGCAGAAAGAAAATATACAACATGCGATATGATATATAAAATACGTAATTTAGGAATGTAGACATGTAGGAGCAATAACTGATGTTCATGCAATCAATAAAAGACAAAAGACAAGAATTAGACACGTTTGATGGATCTGATACAAAATAGATAACGATAACTTAAAATTTTTAAGGGAGAATTTAGTAAACTTGAATAAAGACAATTATTTTTGTTTGTTACAGGAAACAAATAATAAAACCCAACACAATTTTAGCAAATTCAAATTTAAGGAATATAGGATATTAAAACAAATTGGCGGAATATAACCACTCAGGCCGCAAATCCACTTACTATTGTGTAAAGCAAAAAAGCTTTTTTTTATTCTATACAGCCTCCTTCTGAGAAGGCAAAAACACAAAAAGCAAAATATAAATATTTTGAAACTACATGAAAGGCTTTCTACAATCTATATCTACATAGACGATGGCATATTATTATTAGGCGCTTTATGAATTCGAAGAAGCTGTTAATATTTGACGCCATTTTATATGATGTCTCAACAACTTACTGACTCTTTAATAATCGCCCGAAGGAGCACGTGCCGACCTCATAGGCTAAAGATAGGAGAAAGAGGCAAGAATATAAAAAAATTAATTTAAACTAAGCAATACACTACATATTTACTCTATTCTAATTTCTATCATTATGGGATGCAGATTTCTAGATCAAAGGGAAGTAGAAGCTATTTGTTTTGCGATTACAACATGTTGACTAGTTGACGTAAACTACACGGGAAGAATTTCATGGAATCTAAGCATTCTTGGACTGTGCAAGCACCATCTCTAATTTTGTTTACCTCACAACAGCAAAGCAGAGCTGGCTCTTGAAGAGCGGGCGATAGAACCAGCACGTTCCTATTACAAAAATATTTGGTTAGATTCTACGTTTATTTAAGTACTAGTATATACTTGATTAAATATTTAAATAGTTTATACCACTATATATATTATATACTAGTATAGATATCAGTCATACGTCATTATATATATATTTATCTAGTAAAGGTTGAATATGCCTATAAAATACTTACTCCTGGACTGACACTTGCTCGGCCCTGCGAGACAGAGCTCCTGTTTTTGGCGCGAAGTTTATTCACTGTACCTTCAGCATTATCAGCTCTCTCTTCGGCATCTTCCAGTTCACTCTGGACTTTACGGAATTTAGCCAAGTTGACAGCTGCAATTTCCTCCTATAAAAGTAGGTATATCACATAAATCATACTATATTTATATATGTGCAACAACTGCTTTTAGAATTATTGGTTTCATGTTAATATTCGATTATGTATTTGTTGATTAATCAATCACGAAGCTTTGAAATTATTATATCTTTTTAGATCGAATATAGCTTTTGTAGACTCTATTATACTCACAGCTTCCTCAACTTGTCTCTTGTATGTTTTAATCTTGCCCTGCAGTTTTTCAATGAGTTCCTGTAGGCGGTCCTGGTTCTTCCTATCCTCGTCAGCTTGGAAGGCTAATTCTTTAAGACGCCTGTCTGCTTTACGCATGTTCTTTTGTGATTCCGCATGCCGACGTTGTTCACCATCTAGTTCAGTTTCGAGTTCTCGAACTCTGGTTTCTAGCTTACTGATAATCTTCTTACCACCCTTCAGAGCCTGTGACTCGGCTTCATCAAGGCGCACCTGGAGGTCTTTGGTATGGTTTTCGAGACCCTTTCGGAGTTTCTCAATCTGCAAACCATGTTCTTGTTCATTTCGGAGCTCTTCTGCAAGTCGAGAAGCATCTGCCATCGCCTTCTTAGATCGATCCTCAGAGTTTCTGAGTTCACTGTTCATTTCATCAAGATCAGCTTGCATGGCGTTGATGTCTCCCTCTAACTTTCGCTTCTGACTCTGAATAGAGCTTGCTTGGGCGGCCAGTTCGTTTACACGGTCATTAGCATCATTTAGTTCATTTTCAGCTCCCTTTCGGGCACGTTCAGCCTGTAATGAAGTAAATTAACAATAGCAACATATTCGTATTTTAATATTGATCAATATTAATGCACATTATTTTATCACGTTAGAATCAATTTCTAATCACGGATCTAAACTAACCTGTTCAAGAGCTGTTCTAAGTTCTTCAACCTCACCGCTGATCGCAGCACATCGTCGTTCAGCAAGATTAAACGCTTCTCTGGCTTCTTCTCTTTGACGTTGTTCCTCTTCACAATGAGATTGTAACTCCTGTAAAAAGTCGTTTTTTATCAATTAATAAGAAATCACAAAGTATAAAATTTTGAAAGAAATTATGCTTCTATAAAAAAACAGTATACAATTTTAAGAATGTTACTAAATACGTTGTTAAAAATCTTACTAAGATTTGTTGCTGGTATCTCTTAACATTCTTTTCAAGCTCAGCACGACCTCGATTAGCACCATCAAGGGCTATTTCAAGCTCGTTAATATCCTGTTCTAATTTCTTCTTGATCCGCATAGCTTCAGCTTTTCCCTTGCACTCAGCTTCAAGGGACGATTGCATGGATTCTATTGCGCGTTGATGATTACGTCTAAAATACACAGATAAAAGAAGGTATATATATATATATCTCATAATTATAAGTACGTTCATTTTTTAAAAACACATTATGTATATCAAACAATCTTAGTTGTGCGCCATTGCCGATTAAAATCCACTCACCTTGTGTTTTCGAATTCTTCATCTTTTTCATGAAGACGCCTGTCAATATCTTGACGAACTTGTGAAATTTCTAGCTGAGCTCTCATAACTTTAGCCTCTTCTTGTTCAAGAGCTGCTTCAGCTTCTTCAAGTGCCGACTGAAGTTCTTCCTTCTCCAATTCTAGTCGTTTACGAGCCTTTTCCACCTCATGAACGTTGCGACCTCCTTCGCTGAGCTGATCAGTAAGATCATGAATCTCATCTGTAATAAAAAGCAGTATAATTATTCATAATTTAAAGAACGGAAAACTCATTAAAATTAGAACTATATTCAAGTAAGGTTATGAGAGTTACCTGCAAGATTTTTGTTTTCGCGTCGAAGGGATTCAATGCTGTCCTGAGCTTCTTCGCCCTTTGCCTTTACCCTAAATAGTTCAGCAGAATAACCACGGGCTTCTTTTTGTGAATTTTCTAATTCGGACTGGAGGTCATTACATCTAGCTTGCCATTCCTGGATAGTTTTGTCGAACCCACGCTGTTTCTTTTCAAGTTGGTTGGCATTCGAGTTGGCCTGTTTAAAAAACAAAATATTGATAATCATTATTATTGTTTCTATTCATAACAAAGAGCAACAATGTATAATGTTATAACCCTATTAACATATATATATGTGTGTTTATATATTAACTTACACGTTCAACGTCGATCATAAGGTCCTCGAGTTCTCCCTGAAGTCTGGACTTGGCTTTCTCCAAATTGTTGACTTTGGAATTCGCGCCTTCGGCATTCTGTTCAGCTTCAGAAAGTTTAACTTGTAGCTTTCGCCTATAAGATAAAACCAAAATGTATTTCCGTTAGTACTTGGTTTTCCATTAAACGTTTAGATTATACCCATCGGTATTAGAACAGTTAACTTACTTAGATTCTTCCAGCTCTTCTGCACGGGCTGCTCCTTCACCTTCATATTTAGCTCGCCACTGCTGGGCTTCTGCATTGGCTTTGGAAAGCTGGCGTTGTAAGTCGCTTTTGCCTTCCTGTTCTTCCTCAAGTTGTTCACGAACACCGTCAAGATCAGAGCTAAGGTTGCGAACTTCACTTTGGAGTTTCTGGCGAAGTCGTATCTCATCTTCAAACGATCGTTTAGCTTCATCAAATTGAGAAGCTAATCCATTCTTGTCTTTGGTGAGCTGACCAACATGATGTTCAGCCTCCTCGAGTTGACGAGTGAGCTCAGAACTCTCTTGTTGGAGTCTTCCTTTGCTATGCTGTAAGTCACTAATTGTTCGGTTACCCTCTTCTACTTTAGCGTTAAGTTCGGCCATTTGAGCCTCAATCTGTTTTGACATCTTTTCAGACATACCCTAAAATGGCAAGATCATATAATTAATCGTATTTTATTGTAGTCAGACATGATCATGCTGATTAATTTGAATACTTCATTTATTTGATATAAATCTACTTTAATAAATCATGCAATTGAAATAATAACTAGTGTTACGAAATAATGTCAGTCATATTATTCATACAAGTATAAAATCATTAGTTAAGGTACCATTTGCTGTAGTCGTTGATCGAGGACAACCATCATGTCGTCCATCTCTAACTGCATATCAATCAGCTCTCTTTCTTTTCTACAATTCATGCAACATGCAAACAATTAAATAATAACATAGATTTGAAATATTATCTGCATTTTTATACAATATTTTGTTTAAGGTCAGGCGTTTGATTCCATGCATACTACAATGGACATGCCAATTACCTTATTTTTATTGGCGTGTTGTAGTTGATGTATGGCATCTTCAGCTTCCGATTTAATCTGTTGTTTTTCTTTTTCCAATCTAAAATTCAGACATTGAAATAAAGAGCCTTGGATTTTGTTAACTCTTATAAAGTCAAGCGGTGCGACTCATTACATTAACGTTCAGCTTGCAAATATGACCAGGTCAAACACAATTTAAACATTGATAAAACAAACTACAGTGAAGTTTTAAAACATAACCCCCACTGAAAGATATCTTCGAGTTAGAATTACACACCTGCTCTTAATTTTTTGTAGTTGATCGATTTGATCAGATAACTCATTATTGGCATCTTGTTGCTTTTTACGAAGACTGGAAATTTGGGATTCGTGCTGTAGTTGGTTCTCTTCTAACTCTCTTCTAAGTTTCAATAATTCCTGCTCACGTTTTTTGTTGATTTCAATCTGGGCAGAAGTGGCACCACCGGCTTCATCCAGACGTTCACTGATATCTTCAATCTCCCGAGTTAAATCATTACGCTGTTTCTCAACCTATTTATAGCAAAATTATGATACACTTTATTGTCTTGTTTATGACTTAATTTAAGTTGTATAAAAAAACTGAGCAATGCAAATATATTGAAAGATGGGGATAAACAGAACATTAATTATGAAAAACAATCCTTTCATTTTTTCATGATTGTTTCAAAGCCTTAAATGTCTTGAGTCTCGATTGCTAAACATGTGAGCTCATTCGTTAGCCTACTTTATAACCGGTTATTTTTGCTAGAATACATCTTGGCAGAATTACACTAAATGCAGACTCGAACTATTGGAGGCAAACCGTTAGATACCAGATTCCTGCCTATATCTGGTTACTATTTATAGATATGTTCTATAGCAGACGAACCCATATTTACACCTCTAACACATGGGTAAACGATGCAGTAATTGTAGCCTTTGGCACTCAACTTGTAATTTAGGAATGCTAGTTTGCATTTTTCACTATTCGCTTACTGTACCGGGTCAGTACTGGATTACATAAATGTCATTTTGATTACCTTAGTAACTTGTCGATAGTTTATATATCATTATTTTAAAAAACAGTTAACTCCTACATAAGACTTTCTAAATATCCATTTTATTTAGATAATATACAAAATGTTTACTAACCTTGGACTTAGATTGTCGTTCAGCTTCAAGTTCTTCTTCTAACTCCTCAATACGAGCCTGTAAAACATGAGAACTCATATTTATATCCAGACTTATTATCACACCGAAATATCAAGAGTAGAAGTAGCCACTGGAAAAATAATCCTTCGAAAAAATATATAGCCAATAAACTATCCAAGAAAGTTGAGATCACTTATTCCGAATTCAAACAATTTATGCCTTTTATCGGGGATTCATTATACTGGCTTGAACTCAACTAGTAATTGGAAGATGGCCCGAGGAGCCAGTTTTTAAAATTAAAGCCCACGTCATGAATTCTAAATAATTCAGGTATGAGTCAGCAAGAAAAAAAAGAAGAAGAAATATATATCACAGTATAAATACGCCGATAAGACGAAATCTAAAAAATGGCGATTTTGATATCTTTGAATTCCATGCAAGCATTTATCTATTAACCAAATGATTTATATTTACAATTTAAGATAAATAAAAATGTAGATTATTATTATTTATCATACACAGATAGCACACATTAATGTCTATCTAATACAATTTCATCAATTTAATTAAGCAATAAAATCGAGAATTTGAAATAAGAATTTTATAATATACTATACTTCAAGAAGATTCTTTAATCCTGGGCATGTCGCAGCTAAATCAGCCGTGTCACGAATAACTTTTCGACTCCGAGAACTTAATTTCGAACCTGAACTTCTCGAAGGCTCATAAGCTTTTGAATATAAAAGAGGATGAGTGGCGATGTTTTCAAGTACAGCTGGGCTTGTGCCCCGAAATTCTCTGGATAATGCTCCGAGATAATCCCCATATTGATAATCCGAACTAGTTTTGGTTCGCGATGAAGACACTTTCTGATATGATTTGGCTGTCGAAGATGTGGATGATTCTGGTTTTTTAGTTCTTGGACGGGTCTCAGGTTCCTCTGGTTGTCGAGGATTTACGGAAATTGAGGGTGGTGCAGTCGTCGGAGCTGGTGCAGGTTGTGACTCCGCTGATCTTTTGATGACAATACTTTCTTTAGGTGACACGCCTTCGGTCTCCATGGGTGCTGGTGAGGCTTGAACGGCGGGAGGGGGTATATCACTTGTTACTTCCTGAGGTTGAACAGACTCCACGGCTGACTTAACAACTTGAGGTGAACTACTGGATGAGTCGTCTTTCTCTTTCTCTACATCAGCAGTTGAGTCAACGTTTGTTTCCCCATTCGTTGCCATGGCATCGAAAAAATCTTCCCAATTATAAACTCAATCGTTATCAATTTGAACAATCTCAAAAATGCAGCCTCCTCAGTAATCGGGTGTGTTCTCCCCGATGATGTACAGCTAGGTGAAGGTAGGCCACAGAAAAGAAAATGTTCGACACAAAAAGTATAATTAACCGAAACACTAAGAGTTTATCAGAATCCAGAGAAGTTGAAAGATAAAAGACTTTATAGGCAAGAAGCCATTGTGATTCACTCCTATGTGTTAAAACTTTCTCCACATTGAGGCTAGCATATGATAATGCATGACAACACGCCTCCTCCTTTAATGGCGTTTCTACACCGAATATGCTAATCAGCTTAGGTCATCCCCACCCCGAGATATTTTTGACTTAAGACCTTGAGACAAAAATAGGAAGGTGAATCTTCCGTTGACGAAAAAAATAAACATAAAATAACAGAATCGTTTTTTTGCCAAATATTTTTTCTGACAGATACGATCAACAGAATGCCGAAATATGCCTTAATAATACCGCGTTTTACCTACTCTCGTTTATATACACGTGTGTACGTCGATTCGGCTCACACGACCGGTACCTCTACGTCTGATGGCGAGAAACGAAGAGCCGCGAGTGTTTTCTAGGGTTATTTCAGTAACTATTTTCAAGTGAAAGTTGTTGTAATTAGACTCGTATGTGTGTGTGTATGCGCTATGATACCATTCTTCAGTCGTTTCAAGTCGATGCGGAAATAGATCGAGGTTGGTCTCGAGTTACACTAGGTAGATTCTTGCTCATCAAGACGGCAGCCTTTTCCTTATTTAGCTGAGAGAAGGTGTATCATGTTTCACAACACAGTAGCCCAGCATGAAGCATATACCCTAGCTTTCAGGTTGAGATAATTAATTGACTGACAGCTGTCTTACTACATTATAAAGTCTTATCTTCCATTCTAATCATAGTAATTTCAACATGAAATCTACGAATTGACTCATTCTAACGGAGTTTATTTCAGATCATTGTAACAATATTTCACCTCTGTTCTATTAAACTCTAGCCTCTAAATATTCTAAAATTAGTTATTCACACTGATAAAGACGTGGAATTGATATATAGAAACTATACTAAAACACCAGCGATTAAAGACTAAATTACTTTAATATACTAGCATGTAAATCATCTAAAATTTCTATGTTTGTCTTGGAATTTGTTCAGTTTCATGATTAGACTAAGGAAGTAACACGTGGAAACTATTTATTTGTATAAATACGTCCAAATCTATAAATATGTAAGATGTCGAATATATCCAGGTAGCGGCACGTAATCAAGTAAAATATGACGTGTAAAGAAAATATCAGTTTATTTTTGAAGAAGTCCTGCGTAGTTACTAGTTTGGTAACAGCGTCTATCAGTTTTACCTACATTTCATAATAAATAAACAATGAATCAAGAATATTCTTATTTAATATAAAGATGTGAACCTAAATTCCATTTATCATACAGTGACTGGGGCTTGTGTTCTGGACTTCGTTTCCTTTGTGCAAGACTTTGGGGGGATGATTGCTTAAACATACACACAATAAATAAAGGCTGGGTCTGTACATGTAATAGTAGTCAATAGCTGAGGTAGGGGAGGTACTAAGGCACCTTAAATTTAACACATCATAGAACCTCATCCAAAGTAAGATCAAACTTAACATTCATAAATAAAATTCTTGCATAATATAAACAATACATACATCAAAGTGAAATTTAGTCTCAGGTCAGATACAGTTTTTCAGTGCATGGAAATCAATGAAATTTTGCAAGTTTGGTCTTTTCACGTTTTTTAAATTAAAACAGATCGATTGATTATTTGAACCTCCCAAACATTTCCAAACCCCCGGAGGCGCACAACTGGTTGGGATGATACTGTAAGTTGTCTTTGGATTACAAAATTATCGAGTATTATCTGAAAATATTTAGTTGTTGGCCAAATAAAGAATAGTAATAGAATGATTATTTGTCTTCAAATACGAATCGGTGTGTTATTGATAGTTTCTGTATCAAATCAAAATGGCGGAAACTATAACCAATATTCATTTTGTTGCGCGGGATTATTTGATTATGAAATGCAATATATTTGATAACAAGCTAGACGTGTTGTTATAGTTGAAAAATACGTAAACATCTTTGGGATAGGCGAAAGTTAGTCATTATCATCTCATTTTTTGCCATGGCTGCTAAACGAAAAACTGAACTTTCTTCAACGTCCGATAATAAGCGAAGATTTTATTAAGTATGGCAAAAGACGATTACCTACAAAACAATAGAATAACCTGAAATTGTGTATGTTTTTTGGTAAGGGTAGATCTAGGTTAGGTCTTTACAAATAACTTCTTTCAAAAAGTAGCTGTGAATTTAAACAACAGAAAACGAACTATGTTCATTTTTAGTAATTTAAAATGATGTGAAAAAAATACTAAGATACCAAGGAATCTAATGAAATCTGAATAAAAATCGGGCGGAAAACTATTGGACCCAGGGTGAGCACTGATCTCTAGAAATAAGGTAAAGTCGCCCCCCCCCCTGTCCGACTGCATCAATCACTATCATAAGCGAAGGAAAAAAGGTAAAGAGTTTGGCTGAAGTGTAAGACTGTCGTTAATTGGCACTAAATTAATTATCTCTAACAAAATTAGTCCATATAAATTGTTATCGATTTGTGCTTTATCTCCACCGATACATGATAACAACAAACTGAAGTTTGCTGACTAAAGGGAGACAATAGATTACTGCAGAATTTTCTATTGGACTCTGCAATATTCCGCGAACTGTATTTATTGTACTTACAAACAGATGATTTTAAAATCACTGTATCACGTGACAGGGGAATATAATTTACGCAGAAGCTTATACAGTACAAAAAAAGATAATTATTGCTCAATCGAGACAACCCTACCAACGATACATAAATTCTTTAGATAGAATACCGAAATATTGTTAAAGCGTGCCGGAGAATCTTTTAAAGCTACTGAAGAATTTTAATGCGAATGTGTTTCGATTTTCCCCCATATATCTACGGTTCACAAATAATTCATGATTCTGGATGTTGCGATATTTAGGATGAATAAGGAAATGTTGGGTCACTAATAATTTTTTTTTTAAATAGTAAATAGTTTATTTGCAAATACATACATAGTAGTATATGTGTAATAATTGTTATTGGGGCTTTGGCTAAAGGTTCAACACAGGGTTATTTTATACGTTTAAACGATCAAATCAATGTTATTATGTTATAAATTGGTAAAGATGCTAGGAAAATAGAGGAAAACACATGTGTTTCACAGCAAACTTTATTTCGTAAATTCCATCATTTTAATACTTACCAATTACTGTTTAATTGAAGTATAGTATAGTTAAAATAATTAAAATAGCCTAAACTAAATTACTAAATGAAAAGCCCCCAAATACCTGAAGTTCTTTAATTTTCTTCTGAAGATGGGCTACAAGGTTTTGTTCATCTTCCAGTTTTGAATGAAGACCACTAATCTCAACGTCTTTTCGTCGAACATTTTCTTCAAGACCACGTTTAGTCCTGTCCAAGTCTTCCACTGTCTCCTGTGTCATCTTTAAATCTTGTTCTAACTTCCTTTTCGCCTTTTCTACATCACCACGAACCTTCTTTTCTCTTTCTAAGTTATCTTCAAGCTACGATGAGATTATAAATATTGACATCAAGTTGTTATTAAAGATGTATGTCAGTTCATTTCTTTTAAAGAGACATACATTTTATTTCATTTTTGGGGGGTAATGTTTGTGACATCGCATAATATCAGCACGTATGTGGGTAGATTCTTTCTTAGAAAGCGATATATAAATAGTACCTTACCTCATCGAGGGTTTGTTCTAATTTGGTGTGCAGCTTACTGAGATGGTTGACTTTATCTTCCTCGGCCTGCAGGTCACTAAGGGTCTTCTTATGTGCCTCGTCCATATTTTTCTTATCCCTATTCAGCTTCGTGATTTGTTCATCTTGTTCTGCCATTTCATCTTGTAGTGTTTTAATTTGATTATCCTTGGTCTGTTTCTCCTGCTCAGCTTTAGCTAGACTTGTTTCAAGATCTTCAACGTCTTTCTTCAGGTCACCACACTCTTTCGCTAATTTCTTTCTCTTTTCATCCAGGTCAAAGGCATTATCCTCTTCATCCAGTAGTCTTTCTTCCATCTCTTTTATTTGAGCCTCGAAGTCTACCTTTTGTTTGATTAATTTCTCAATCCTTTCCTCACAATCAGCGACGTTATCTTGTTCAGCTTGAAGTTGGAAAAACATGTCGTTCTTCTGCTGCAGTAGAGTAACGTTTTGTTCCTCGAGTTCTTTTTTGACTTTTTCGGTTTTCTCGAGTTCATTTTTTGCCTTTTCCAACAATTCTTCTTTTACTTTCATCTCATCTTCAGCTCTGGCAATGTTTAATAGAGGCTTGACTTTGGTGTAAAGTTTCCACCAGAGCCAGTTGCGCATCATCAGCCATTTACGGACGTTTCTTTGAATGACAGATAGACCAACCCTAAAACAAAGAAAAACTCATATTATCACAAACCTTTAATAGGCCGTATTCTCGGGTCGAAAAAACTGTCACGTTCGCTCCCGCTAAAAGGGTCTACAAATCGGACTATCAATAATCGTGCAATCAACATGCCAACAAAGTTCACCAAAAGTAATTTGTTAATTTAATAGTTTAAGCTCGAAATAGGCCAGAAATCGATGACTTATGGGTCATTCCATGTCAACTGGACTAAATTTCGGAAAGTTGGGAACATGACCCCTTCCAAACAAATTATAAAAAATATGTGTTATAGTATAGTATTAACCTAACAAATCCGAAAATTTTACCATTCTAGATAAAAAAAACTCACTGAGATATGGCCATTTGAAATTAGGGTACTGAAACGGACTACAAATTAAAAACATTTTCTCAGGTTTTAAATTCTTTAAACTTACATTTGTAATTGGAGTACAACTCTCTAACTTTGTAATCTAAGACAACTTTTGGTGTAGATTACGAATTTAGCATCACACTTAATGTGCTATTCAAACGTTTTGGGCAAAATGCGGAACAAATGAACTATTCACTTTTTTGTCACGATTTCCACAGCCTCTGGCAAAGTCGCTGTTTTATACATAACCTCCAAAATTGACATAGTTAATATCAGTTGGTATTTTATCAATTTACAAAAGATTTTGAGTGGATTTAATATATACTTTTTAAAATATTCAGCCTCAAAATTCATTCACATGGAAAATTCACAAAATTTCCCTGTTTTCTCCTTCAATTTTTGCCATGTGGGTCAGAGGTTAAATTTTGAAACTGGTTAAAAATGAAACTTCAGATATCCTATTATAACGCACATTAAAGTCCATCTTGTGTATTTGAGTCTTATTTTTTTAATTTGCACTTGGCGTGCGCGTAAAAGATCCCTTGGCATTTGGAATTCGATATAACAGTAGGCCGTAGCTCCGCTGCCCGGACAAAGTTTTCCTCATGGCACTCTGTATGGCAAGGAGTAACTTCGTTGGTTTTCTCCGGGTCCTTCGATTTTCTGGCACTGCTAAAGACCCTACGCGCAAGCGATTTATTGAATAAAATTGAATCAGATGTTATTCCCGAAATGGCCTAGTTTGTGTCGACTGGACGTTAAACCTTCATCTCTCTATTAATAAATTAACCGGATTTCAAAGAAGAATATCATCGAACGCTAATTACTATATTAACTATACACCGATAAAATTTCAACTAGACCCTTTTGAAGGAACGAAAATATATTTGCAACGACAATTTGTGCCCATGGAATGCGGCCTATAACTTTTAAATGAAGAAAATCAAAAGTGAATTCTTTTATGAAGTATTTTGTAGTAACAAAAGAGATATAACATTTCTACCTCTGATCACATAGTTTCTTGTAGGCTTTCCTCATCAAATAACCTCGAATGTGGGCCTGGAACATAGAGATTATCGAAGTCAGCCTTTCATCACGTAGATCTTCAAGATAACCCACGACACCAGCTTTAAAGAAGACTTTTGTAAGACCAAGACGATATTCAGCAAAATCCATGTTCAAGGCTTGGAGAATTTTGGTAGCCACGGTCTTGCCATCAACGAAGCCTTCCGGGATAGCATTAGGAGCCAAGATAGAGTATCTGTATTACAAAATTAAAAAAAATCCTGAATTAAATGTTAAAAATGAACAAATAAATGTACATCGATAACCCCTACCTAAAAGACTCACCCAACATCAATCAAAGTTCCTCACAGCAGAATCAGCAGTTGCTCAGCACCTCCAGTCCAATTCAGGCCACAAAATTCATTCTTCTAAGACCCTAGCTCTCAACCAACATAACGAAAAGACACGGAAAATCATGGAAGCAATACATATCAGGAGATCCAAACGAATTATCAGTGGTCTCACTAATCCTTCATATGTACATTGCCTTTGATAATGTGTTTTTTTTTTCATTCCTTTAATCTTGTTGTTGTCATGCATGGTATCTCATTTGTTGTTATTGCTTGCCTATATATAATTACTCTACACATTTGTTACTGTAATCCAGAAGCAGAAGAGACCATCTACCAAACTATATGTTTTTTTATTAAATAAAGGGAAGAACTTCCCACTAAACCAAATCCATGGCCTAAGGCCAAAAATGGAAAGATTGCAAAATCATATTCTAAATTCTCCTATGTCTTGTCTGCGATATCACTTAAGTGGAAGCAGACGTTAAACACCAAAACGAAGAAGAAGATTTGTTACTCTACTTGCTTGAAAACGTTGAGAGAATACTCTTCGAAACGTCGCCTAAATAAATCAGTAATTGTTCTTCCATAAGTATTTGTTATAGTTTATTGCTCTATCCAGTTACTAAATGCCTCTAAAAGATCATCAGTAAAAATGTTAGCCACAAAAAGTCATAAAAAACAGAAGTTTTCCGAAAAAAACAATGTCTGTCTTCGAGTTAACAATCAAGAAACTTCATTTTTAAAGAAAACCCTTAATCATCACTCACCTCTGTTTGAACTCAGAATATATAATTCTATTTGGGAATCCCTTTCGGCAAATACGGATACCTTCCAGTACACCATTACATCGCAGCTGATGAAGTACCAGATGAGAATCAATTAAACCTTCGAATAAATAAAACCCAAAACATTATCAGACACAATACCATTCGTACACCAGATAATAGAAATCACGATGAAATAGCAGATTTGTGTATTTTTTAAAGGTTGTCCCTTTTCGTTGCTGACAGATATGCCTGTTATTTTCGTCATTTAAGTTAAGTATTGTCAAGACATACCTGGCTGTTTCAATTCATTGGGAATAATACATCGAACAAAGTGAGGATGCGTTGTATACAAATTCTTCATCAGTTTGTTCAAAGATTCCTGAAAATTTGTTGAGTCAAGAATTATTCAAAAATAAAAAAAATGACTTTAAAATTGAAATTTACTTGAGAAATAAAGATTATTGAAACAAAGATAGGGAGAAACTGGGTTATTATATTTAAACGTGTATGTCAAAGCTATGGAATAACGTTACATATTTTAAGGAATATAGTCTGATGATCACGTGATCGTTTTGGTTGAACTACATTCAAAATGTCCGTAAATATTCTTTTAAATCCATAACAAAATCAAAGTCTAGATTGTCGTCTAATCTAATTACTCCAATGATAACTGCGTAAGGGGGTGTTTAATATGATGTAGTGAATATTGCTAAGGAGGAGTGTGGGTTTGTGAGGAATTGTAATACATCGGGTTATGTTGTCATGGGTACATGCAAAAACTAAGATACTCCAGACCAGGGTAATATGTAAATCGGAAAAATAATTCAAACGGTATGTAGATTGAAAATAAATTACTGCATGCATAGGAGTTCATGACTCATGAGAAGTCAAGGGGACATAACCACACACATCTTATGGACGTGACATGCTCAAAGTACCCTATGTGTGGCAGAAATGGTCTGGAAAGCTGAACTCTTCTTTTTCTTCTGGGTACCACCACCGACGGCATCCTCTGATAAAAAATATCATAAGATACGTTTTATAAGCGGATTTAATAAAAATAGAAAATTTATCAGAAACGTTCACATTTATTGTACTTGCTTGACCATCGACAAGTTCAACAGATGTAAAATTATCCCACTATAATCACTTTCTTGTTCAGTCACTGATAAAAAGTTGCTCCCCGAAAGTCTGATATGTAAGAATATGTTACTTAAAATAATGTTTTCAAATTAAAAAAAATATTTAAGATAATTCTACTGACTTAAGAATATGTTTAGCTTTAAATGCCCTTTTAGTTGATGAAAATATTTAAGCATTTACTTCTTTTGAAACGTTCAATAGCCAGCATGGCCATTTCTAACAACGTCTTAAAAACCCGTTCAGTTCTCTCCCGTGGGCTAGTAGCGTTTCATCAAATAAATATATCATGATGGTATTACATAGTCATCCCAATTTACTACATTTGAAATGGTTCTTTAATCATTTTTTCGGCATTTAAAGCAATCCTGTTTTAAAACTTTAGGTAAATCAATCACGGCATCTACAGTTTGAAATTTGGACGAAGGACGACCAGAAGTGACAAAATAAGTCATTTTTCTTTGAAATGATTTTTTTTAGAATTTGGCAGTTGCAAGACAAAAAGTGATTATCATAGGTTGTTTCTGTACAAAGCTATATGCTTACCCTGTGACGATAAGATACCGTCATAAAACTGGAACCCTTCTTACGTACTGGCGGGGAGCCATCATCGGCTAAATAAATACAAATTATATTTATTTAATAATAACATGATGAAAAAGAAACATTTATGAAATAATATTAAATATATAAAGAATAAATTCATGCTTGTTGGAATACCTGATTAGTCAAACAGTTTATTTCAGCTCCAGGTTGTCTCATGCATATTCCATAACATTAGTTTTTCGCGAACTTATGCCTGATGCAATCACATTTCCACCAATTTTAATATGAACAAGTTGTAAGTGTAAATAAATTACCTGCTGGGGCGAAGAGGGATGACACTAAAGCTTCTTTGGAGTGAACAAGAATTTCTACTACAGTTTCATTCAAAGGATCCTTGTTCTTCTCTAACCAACCAGTAATACTGTATGGTACAGTACCAGCATAATGATGGAGTTCAAAGTGAGCTTCACCTTTGAGTTTCTTTCCAACTGGTTTACCAAAGTTTGGGGATTTACCCAAATGGTTGTTGTATAACTTTTCTTTGAAAGAAACGTCAGTTGCCTTAGGGAACATGCACTCTTCTTCTAATATGGACAAGATACCCATGGGCTGAAATGAATATTAATATAGTCAAATCTTCTCTAACTAAAAAGACGGGATAAGATAATAGATAAAATATGTCCTAACCGCCCCCTTTTTATCAGGGCATCGCCTCGGACCTAGCATACAATTGAGTTACACATTAAGACTAAACGATGTTGTATATGCGACCAGTGCGAACCCCCAATAGGATAAGCTGTAACCGGCGAGACACAAGTAAATAGTATGGGTCAGTAAAAATAATATTTGATCGTGCATGGGAAAGATGATTACATGGGAACTAACTTCGAATTCGACAATGTAAATACATACAATTACCTTCTCGATAAGATCAATACAAGCTTGTAAGTCCATTCCAAAATCAATGAATTCCCATTCAATGCCTTCCTTTTTGTATTCTTCTTGTTCTAATATGAACATATGGTGGTTGAAGAACTGTTGTAGACGCTCATTGGTGTAGTTGATACAAATCTGTTCAAAGCTGTTGAACTATTTTTAAAAATAGAGATCAGATATCAAATAACGTAACGTTATGTCATTTTTGTATTACAAGATCTTGTACCCGCTATTAAATTAAACAAATTAGACACACACTATATTTACAATTATAATAAGTCTTGTCATTATTCTACTTACATCAAAAATCTCGAAACCAGCAATATCCAGTACACCAATGAAGAATTGTCTTTTAGCTTTAGTATCCAGGGTTTTGTTGACACGAACAACTAACCATTTAAACATACGATCATATGTGGACTTTGACAAAGCACCGACTGAATATATCACCTGTTCCTTCGTACGACCTTGAGTCACATATTCGTTACCGACCTTAATCTTAGGTTTCAGAAGGCCTTTGACCAAATCTCCAGCATTGACACCCAACAAATAGGCAACCTTTTCCGCCTCTGAAATAATTGATCGGTTATTTTAGCATTTAAATAGAATATCTATCCCTTTGCTTTTAACATATCTTGTGTATTTTTAGCCAAAAAGACATTCTCACTGACATAGCTTACAGTAATATCTTTACAACTCACCGGCATTGCCATCAGCTTCAGCTTGCTCTTCTCTTGGTCTCTGTTTGAATTTCATCTCACCAAAATGAACGATGGCTGCTGTACATTTGTACATACTCATTTTCTCCTCTTGAGAGAAACCCAAAACATCGAAGGCGACCTGAAAATCACATAGGTCCTTGAGTTATATATTTATTAAGGAAAGCAGAAAAAAAATCCAATTCCGTATACATCCAAGCTTCCAATGCGACAAATACGAGACATGTGACTTTGTGGATCATCTCTTATTTAAAGAATGATTGTTTTCTTTTTTTTAGTATCGTTACGCTTGGCAGTCAAATAGCTAAACAACTAGCATGTCTCATATACTTACATCAGTATCCTTCATTTCTTGGTTATCATCGATATTGTCGACTGTTATAGCTCCCTGGTTAATAAAATTGTAGAGAGCTGGGTCTGGGCTACATAATATCTTCTCTGTATAAGAACAAACATTACAGGATTAGCCCTATCAATAAAGTGTATTTGCAGTATTACAAAAAGTTTTCTTTGGGATAATTTGGAGCGCTTATATTTGTAACTAGAGCGACAGACAACACTAACTGGGCCACTGGCAGACATAAAGTAAAGACGTATTGAAATATTTTGCAGTGTATTTCATTAAAGAAGATGGCAACACAAACCTGTAATTTCTTGTATTATACTCACCGTTATATTCTGGGATAGCATTAGATAGAAGCTGGTAGAAAATATGGTAGTTTCTTTCACCAGGTCGCTGGAAGGTGACTCGAGATTTCTCCAACAAATCTGAAAACATGAACCAATAATATGAACAATACTTTGCAACACCTACATACGCGAAAACAAATCAAACGAGATTTAACGCCCTATGTTTGTGAACCACCCGAGATCACACGTACACAAACTACCATTTATCAAACGTGCATTCTGTAATTTAGAGAAGAGAACGCCAAAGGAATTATTTTCAAGATGCATTACATAAGATTAAGACAAACAACTGTTACTGACAGTTCTTGCAATACTAGTTCAAAAATAGATAATAAAGATGATTATATTAAAAATATTATCTATTTTATATTATGTTACTAAATGGCGACCTTTTTTCAACCCAATTAATTCTCGTCGGTGTGTCCTCACTGTGCCCACTTTTGATTAATCCAATTAAGGTCTAATTAGGATTAGTGTATTAAGCGGATTAGGATTAGGTGTTATATGTAATTAGATGGGAAAAAAACCCAATTATATATGTATTTTTTTTTTATTTTTCGATGTTTTATATATATTTAATAAAAATATAACATACATGCTCGGGCTCTATACAGAGAAGCACAGCAACTATAGAATGTTGGAATCTCTCTGATCATCTCACCGGAGTCGGAATTTATATTCTTCATGGACTAAGTTTTCTCCACCTTGAGCATTGGGGATGTACTGGATGTTTACTTGAGCGTTTGCCATGATGAAATATGACAGACTGACTTCTGTGTGTCCTTATAAAGACCGTGTAATGTGTAGGCTTACTGAACATAATTCATATTATATTCAAGTGTCATTTTTTGAATAAAATTCATCACTTTAACGATAACAGTGAGATCATCTCACCAATTATATTTAGTCACTTTCAATATTTGTTTTTTTCCATCTAATTACCTATAACACCTAAGCCCAATCCGCTTAATACACTAATCCTAATTAGACCTTAATTGGATTAATCAAAAGTGGGCACAGTGAGATGTAACCTTCTCGTCTATCCGATGGTCTATAAAGTTGGTTATAAAATTTGAATAAACAAAAATGACCTTAGCTCTTCCATAATGCATCTTTAAATGTCAAGATATCTGGCCTTTTATATGTACGATTCAAATTATATTTTTTATTAATTGCAGGTAGAATATGAAATATTTTGATTTTATTCTTAAGTTTATTTTTTTTCAAATTATTTGCAGGTATATCATAATGCACACCAAATGTCCACTTACATTGTTCAATATCAGCTCCAGAGATTTTACCTTGAGTACCGAAATGGATACGGATAAATTTACCCTAAATCAAAAGATAAGATCATGTTATAACATAGAGAATACATGGTAAGTAAATACGTGTACTTCTTTATATTACTTTTATAGATAAACGAAACGAATGAATGAATGAAATGGGGTTTAACATCCTACGCTTAAGCACCTAACCTGGGCTAATTGAAGACGGGATAAACGAAACGATCTAATTCAATAATTAATTTATTTTTATTAGTTATTAGTTTATTAAAGAAAAGATAGATGGTGATACTATGATGTCCAAAGCACACCAATTCAAAACAATGATGCCTTAAAGGTCATTTCCCACATTATTAAATTTTTTAAAATATGATCAAGGAAAGAGTTGTGTCGTATAAAAATATCGTTAAGAACCAAAAACCAAGCGAATCAAACAAAAAAAATACATATAGAATTATAGAAAGTTCTACCAAGTGAACATTCTGAAGTTAGATTTTGATCGTATTAAACGCTTCTGGTTGGAGATTTCATGGGGACCTTTTTCTGTCTACATATTTGTGACTCTACGACCAAAGCGTCATCATTCACTATACTCTGCATTTTTGGCACAATAGTCGGGCATCCTAAAAATGAATGCTACAACATGTTCACACCACGAATACCGCGATTAACCTTATGACACAACCCATACCACGAATTTAGAATACATGTTACATTGCCGAGGTTATCTTCTACCCAGTAGCCATCGTTTCCAAAATCCATGTCCAAAGCATTGCGCCGGTTAGCTATAAAAATTGGTGGCGACTAATGTCAAACATTAAGTATTGTATACAATATTGTGAGAAAAGATAAATTATACTTCCATATTGCCTTAGAAAGAGGGCCATTACCAATTATTTTTTTTTTGCCATAATTATTTTAAAAATTAAAGTGACGTATTGCCAATATTTTTGTCAGCCCAATAATATAAATCATAATCAAATACACCATTGCATGCCTGGGATTATTATACAGGTGTGTGTACATAATTTTGGTGATAATAATAAAAGACAATTTTCGGCAAACATGCATAAGTTTATCAGAATTTGGTCGAATACTTACGAATCTGGAAGAGTTGTTATTTCGAATTGTTTTGGCGTTACCGTACGCTTCTAATACCGGGTTAGCTTGAATGATTTGGTCTTCTAAGGTTCCCTGTATAGACAGGAGCATTCGGGGAAAAGAGGAAAGAAAACAAACGTGATAACAAAGGTAAGCGACATGTTGATGTTGCCTCAACATCGGGGTGGTATCACATGGATTCAACAACATTGGGATAAGGATAGTGTGGTCACTCCAAGCAAGAATAAGACAGTGCAAGAAAGGAGGAAATAAAAAGATAAGAGTGAATAGTGTAGTATGTAGTTGTTTACGCATAAAGGAGGAAATAAGGGGATAAAATGAATAGTGTAGTTATTTACGCATAAAGGGAGGTCATAAATGTGCTGAATTTAAAAAAAAATGTAAGATTTTAGATTGTATGTATCCACGTCCAATTTGATATGAATCTCAACATAGTTATCTACGCATAAAGGGAGGTCATAAATAACTTCGAATATTGAAGTTGAGCTCATGCGGTTACTTTTAAAAAAAAAAAAAAGATTTTGTATTGTATGTTTCCACGTCCAATTTGGGGTGAAACTCAAACTCGGGTTGTTTCTATTTCGATTTCTCCAAATATTGAAGTTGTGCTCATGCGGTGAATTTTTTTAAAAAAAATGTAAGATTTAGATTGTATGCATACACGTCCAATTTGGGTTGAAACTAATTAATTGTAGTGATCAATTGATAAAAGTGCTTGGGATATGTGCTCGTGCAAAGGAAAGGATACAAATGCAACGTCTCCAGCTCTAAGTTTTGGGACACAGTTACTTACGAATCTTGAAGAGTTATTGTTACGAAGTGTTTTAGCATTGCCGTAAGCTTCTAATACCGGATTAGCCTGTATGATTTGATCCTCGAGAGATCCTGTCTGAATATTGGTAATACGAAGAGAAAATCATTTAAAAAAACATACAAATTACAAGATATCTAGAAAGTACTCTATAGTTGACACTTGATTACAATTACAAAAAAAGAAGTGTTTGATTATTCAAGGCCGAATAATGCACACAAGAACATGACTGGTCTCAGATGCAATTTGTGTGTCGGCCCTAACAGCTGTTTTATATTCCTCATAATGCAGTACTGACAAAGCTGAAAGAGTTGTTGCCGTGGGTTCTCTTACAGCGGTCGCTTGGACAATTTGATCTTCCAGCAAACCATGTATCAGGCATGTAGCATTTTGGTAAAGGGGTTTAGTGGGTTAGTTTCGTACAAAATGTAGCGCGACACGTCATGTGTGTTACGATGCAGATCAACGAGACAGAGAAGAAGAAGAAGTAGAAGTGACCAGATTAACATAAATCAATACATAAATACATGTTTAAGCTATATAATTTATCAATGGGAGACTATCACATTACAGAAGTTATTTCTTTATAAAATTAATGTTCAAGGGGGTACTTGCTGGGATTTTTGAACATTAACTAATAAGAAATAAGTCTTGTACTGCGCTAGTCTGATATTCCGATAGATAAATCACAGTTCTATGGAATACAATTACTGCTTAGTACTAAACGACATTTCGATAATATAGTTGAAACGTCGCTCAGCTATAAGCAGTAATTGTATTCCATAGAAAAATGACCTGTTTATTCGAATTCAATTAATAAATGCCATTGAAACAGTTTAATATTCCGATGTTTAACAGCAACTATTATTATCACAAAAAAATTCAAATATATTAAGTTAATAATGTCCAATTAACATTAAGAATTGGTGCTATTGACATAGCATTAATAATCATTATTAAAGACATACAGTAAAATATGGAATTTAACATTGAAATTAAATCTTACAATTTTTATCAGATTGAACAGAAACAATTTCATAAGGTCATAATTATTGAAACAATACATTACCTTTCAAAAATAAATAACGAAACAAACGTTGGTATTAACGTGCACATCTAAGTCGAAGCAAATTGAATAATTTCCAAGGCACCAAACACAAAACCCATAAACCCGCCTTAGATATTAATCATTTAATTTCTGAAAACATTCTCTTTTGAAACAGTTAACTAACTATATTAGTTCAGTAGGGAACTCGGTTCAAATAAGTTGTTGGTTTTTGCCTGGGACACTAATCATTTTTTTGTAGGACCTAACACGCATGCAGTCCCATACTCTATTAAAGGGATAATTATGTGAACTATTATTAACAAAATGTGAACCGTTTCTGTGCTGCTAACAGGAGATTATGATTTAATAAATACTGGATGAGATATGGTTATTTTCAAAATTGTATTGGGAGGATGCAGATTTTTTAAAAAATAATTAGAAAAGATTTTTTTTTAAATCTTGTAAGTAATTAGAATTAGAATTTGATTTAATATAAGTAAAATAATAAGCCTAATCTGATCTGTTAGTATAGTTATTAGATTTCGATGATTAGTAACATATTAAAAATTGAAAGTTAGTTAGGTCAAACTACTTGTAAACAGTAAACTTATAGCGTTTTGTAACTAATGAGGAACTCGGATTAGAGGTGCAAATGGGTGGTGGGGCGGGTGGTAGGGTCCACCCCGTGCTGTCACACGAAATGCGATTTCTGTACCTTTTTCTCTGGTTTGCCGTCCTCCTCCTTTTTCTCCTCCTTATTATGGGATTTGGCCGCAACATGGGCAAAATATTGAATGACCTTTTTCGTGTTTTCAGTCTTACCAGCACCAGATTCGCCACTGTTTAATGATCAGTAAATACATGTACATAGCTAGTAGCGTTAAACATTTAAGGCTCATTTACAAAAGCATTTTACCTAATGTAGCCGCTTTAAAAGAAATCACATTTACCGGTTGCATGGTTTAAGCGGTACAATTTTCTTGAAATGCAATTTGCATAAACCATCACAACGTCCCCATGTCGATTAAAGAATAACAGATTCAATAACTCTTAATGTATTCAATATTTTGAAAATGTGGTCCCAGGGGACAACAATACATTATTTTTCTTGTGTCCAAATTTAAATTTTACTCAAATTTCTTTCTCTTTTCTGACTTATGGCTTTCAGTGATAAATATAAAATTAAATGGTATCCATAACCCCAGGTCCTACTCATGGTTTTTACATAAATTTGGAATAACAAACGTTAAATGTAAATGTAATTTGCATTTAAAATGACCAGGCCTCTTCGATATGAGTAAAAAATAAATTTGTCAATTTGATTAAATTTAATTTTTCGATTTTTTGTACGAAGTTGGATCCGTTTATATATAAAAGTCCACAGATAAAACCAACCCTGAGATATAACTGGCACTGTGATCAACAAAAAAAACCCGGTCAAAATCGATCATGCCTCGCTAATCGGAATGACACACCAATTCAATCAAATTACACGCTTTGACCCAAATCAAAGAGGCTTAGCTCCTTTAAGTATAAAGCGATAAAAGTGTATTATGAACATAGAAGAGGTAGAAGTATATGCGTGTAGACATGGCCAAATGGAACAGGACACTTACAGCTAGGGATTTTTCACCCTCTCTCTCCCTGTCCTTCTCTTTAGATTTACCGGCCACGTGAGCGAAGTACATAATAACTTTCTTGGTATTTTCAGTTTTACCGGCACCAGATTCACCACTGACGGGTAAAATGGAACAACATAATCAGACAACAAGCGAGAGGAAACACAGTGCTATAAGATTAACTAGAGATGTGAAAACTGATCCATCGTGTGGATAGAAACGATGGTATTGTTATATGTACACGATAAGAAGATAGCGATGGGTACGTATTGGTAAAACGTTCCTGCTATAAACGTACAAAATAAATCTATAAAAACATATTCCAATGATTTGTAACTGCGTGGTTTAGATCTCAAACTAATTCTAATCTTTGAACTTCATGGTTTACATCTCAAACTTATTCAAATCGCGTAAAGGCAGCAATCAATGATGTGCGTTAATTGAGGAATGATATGCATAATTTTAAACGATTACCCCCCCCCCCCCACCCAGTCGCTTTACGAAATGAAAAAAAAAACATTAAAAAAAAAACGGGGATTAATGTAGACGGACACACGCTATATGAGGGACATTTACTTGCCAGGCCGTTCTCCAACACCACATGGAAAACTAGGCTGGAAATTGTCGGCAAAAACCGTGTTTGAACCCGGTACCTCGAGTCCTGGTAAACAGCTGTTTCGCAGATTATATTATTATTAGACCCTGTACTAAAGGTTAAAATTATATAGTGTATATCAAAGTTTTATCGTGAAGATGTAATCTGTAACCGGATTGATCGCAACCCAGATTAAGGGGGATAACTCCATTTAGACACCTCATAATAATAACAATAAACATTCGGTACTTTCATAGGGGTTGTTATTTCAAAATTTACTGTCAGGACAAAAAAAACCACCCTGTATTAAATCGTCGAATAAATATCTTATTTTAGGAAATAAGTATGGTAACTTTTCATTGCCATCAGTTATGTGTTTTAGCTGAAAAAGTCGGGGTATTAAAAAAGGTATTACTTACGTAATCAACATAGACTGATTTTCACGATCTGAAAGGTAAATATAAAACGTAAATGATTTTCACGATCTGAAAGGTAAAATAAAACGTAAAGAGAGGGGGAGAGAGAGAGAGAGAGATGGGGTTTAACGTTCACTCGACACAAACTAGGTCATTTTGGGACTAACGTATGGTTTTCAATTTTTATATCAATAATTCACGTCTTTAGCAGTGTGAGGAAGGCGCCCCTATCTCCATGTGACATACGCTCACACTAAGGCTCGAAACAACAGCCGCAAGCCAGAGGTGACCGGCCAAAAACAGATTTCACTAAAAATAAACACACTTTTATGGATATACTACTTCTGAATTTGTTAACATGCTACGTTTCAATACACATACAGATATCGTTATTAAGCAATAATGGTATATTTGGTTTTGGAGTAAGGTGGTTACGCAGAATTCTGTTTTTTTTTATAAAGAAACGTGGCGGCGCTGACAAGCCACTTCTTTGCGTGTATAGCTCCTATGACTTTGTAATATAACGCGAAATAGGGATGGGTTGGTATGGGTAATTTTATATTGAGTCTTAAAATACGAATATTATTTTCTTTTTTAAAGACAACACCTCTCAATAAGAGCTTCAAGTGTGCTTTATTAGACTTAAATATGCCTATATATAATATATCTATCTAGATTTTTTTACTTGAAAGATTTGTGCTCTTTATTACCTGAAAAGAACAGAAAAAGAGAGAACTGGGGTTTAACGTCCACTCGACACAAACTAGGTCATTTCGGGACTAACAAGCGGTTCAATTTTATTTCAATAATTCGCTTGCGCGTAGGGGTCTTTAGCAGTGGAGGAAACTGGAGGACCCGGAGAAAACCCTCGAGGCTAGATAGGCGACCACGCAAGTTAACTCACTAACAGGCCTTTTGATACAGCACGAACGTGCTAACCATTCGGCCATCCACCCACCCCCTTAAATAGAACAAGAATTTCTGAAATTATATTGTTTAATTTGTATCCAAGTTGAAGTCTATATGTATCCTTTAATACTTAACATATATCTAGATATGTCTTATCAATTAACATATTTCACGTGTTTAATGTGTGTTTAATTTCAAAACCCCGGGAGTAACCGGATACCAGCATGTCTATTTTAATAAAATTGAAAACTTTCACCATCCTATATTTCAAATTTATTTATTTACAATGTACACGAATCAAAAGAGGCTGGATTTGGAGATTGGAGTTGAAACACAAATAGTTTCAATTTTCAAGTATTTATATTATTGTTTTTGAATTTTAAAATCTCCGAACACCAAGTATCTGCGGCTTGTAGCTTTTTCTAGCGATGTAAAAATTCTGTTTGACGGATATCACAGCATGATTCTAGAATTTTGAAGATGTTCAGGATATAATATACGGCCGCGTGCCAAGTCAGGTTAATAGACTGCTAAGGTCAAAACCCAGATCCTTTAAACTTAAAGCTGCTTCTAATGCAGATCTTTCGTTTGGCCTCAAGTGTTTTATAAATCATTAATTACATATTATTATACATTTATTTACATGCCAGGGCCCCGTTTCTCGAAGTCTTTTAGTGGTTATTTCAATTTTGATTCGCTAAGCATTAAAACAATTTAATATTATCCAATCAAATTACTAAAATTTGGATTTTATCTTAGTTAAAATTTCATGAAATAGGCCTCTGGTCTTTGCCCGGAAGCTAGCCCCCCAAAATTGTGTGTGTGTGTGTGTGGGGGGGGGGGGGGGGGCAAGGGCTTCTGGGGGACGGATGTACCCACAGTTAACCGTCCACGGCGAACGGTTTAAAATTTATTGTTTATTCAGAAAATGTGATTTTATGGTCTACCAGAGTAATGCTTTATTGATGGATTTAACTAATCTTAAGAAATCTATTGCGTTGGGAATCCTGCATCTGACAGTAAGACAAAGGATATATGATCAATCTGATCACAGTTCTGCATACATACCCGCATTCTAATTTCTATTCTTTCATTTATTTTTAAATACGTGTAGTTTTATATTTTTTTAAATTTTAGGTTATAGCAATGAAACAATTTGAGAAGTTCTTTGATGTAGAAGTATGTTGTGTGTATATCAATGATAAGACATATGGTATAGAATATGATGTGGTGAGTCAAACGACCTTTGATATTTACACATACAGTTTATATTGTAAGGCTGGTAGCTCTTCATATCTCAGCTGAGATAAACTGACTGACATCAGTCGCAGACCTCCTCCATTTACCATATAAGGAAGACTGCGGCTCGAGCAGACGCCAGTTTGACATTTAACATGTTGGGCAGGATGGGCGCGTGTCGACAAAGATACGGCACGCGTGTTAAACTTAAAAACTTCTTTACAATACGGCTGTTAACCTTAATGCCCATTTACCGACTATTTATTATTAGATCCCTTTATTAAAAGACGCAGCAGCGACTGGTGCTGAAAATTATCTTTATATAGAAATTTTGGTCAATTACCATTTTGGAATCTTTTTGCGTGGATAGAAATAAATTATAATTCAGGCGTCGACAGATGAATATTGATGACTATAAAAATGAGGTTGTGAATTTAATAGAGATAATAATAACAAATATGTTATGATTTTTGGTCAATATACTTTTGGACAAGTCTAATTTTTTTGTTAGTGTGTGTGATTCAAAAGATTATACATTTGCGGCTTATTATATATATTATGTCACATAACGTCAATTTCCAGAAATATTGTCCCTTAAAAGTCACTTTCCCATCTGATCGTCCTAACACAATAGAACAGAACAGAACTTTATTTACGTTACCTAATCAAGGAACTTTGTCAATAATATAATTACCAATATTAAAGAAGCTAAGTCTCTAACTCAATATCATCCAAAAATTTTCAACATTGAAAACACGATTTATTTGTCAATTTAAATCAACATTGATGTTGTGATCTTACCGGAAAAAAGATGGGCTTTTGATATCCAAATTTAAAAAAAACAAAAAAACATTTTACCATTGGTACACGAATCGTGTACAATGATGCGCTCAAGTCCCAGTTGTATCAAGCGACTAGAGGAACGAGGCTAGACACATTGCACCAAACGGCGTATGCAGACTGAAATAACCAGACGCTAAACATTTGCCTCGATTGAGACCCCTGGCTTATTTCGCCGAACATAACTGATTTGAAATTGGAGTAAAAACGGATGCCATTGAATGTAAATCAGTTTATATACAGTCATAATAATATTACAGTATTATATGCGTTGCGACCCACTCTTGTCAATTTCTAGGTCCCAGATGTTAGCGATTTAGCTTATTTAAATATTGGTCAGGAGAACAAAGGGTCTTATTTAGCGGTTACTTTAAAACCAACAAAATGTTTACTAGAGAGGGTACATTTTTCTCATAAATACGTATCAAGTTTGATTAATAGGTAGCCAGTCTAATTAAATCTATGTGTTTCGTCGTTATGTTTCTGATTTTACACTCGGATCGAAGTCGAAGGTTTATCAGAGCGCCTAATGGCCACACTGTTTGCATCGGCTGTGTTATGCACGAATCTTCGGCGAAGCTACAAATATATATTGTGGTGAATGCGTTTTTTGAATGTGAGAACATGGCGCGATGCTAAACTTGCCAATATTAAATAGAACAGAGTCCGGTAAAATACAGAATATAAAAGTAAATAAAACGAAATGAAAAATATCTGATTTTAATCAGATCGATAGGTCGCAAGTTTACGTGTGTAATAAGAAATCAGTCACCAGGCATAATATCCAAACCTCCTTCTTACTTACCCATTACCATGTATTGGTAGGCGTTGTCAGCAATAGAAAACAAATGGGGAGGCATTTCCACTCTTCGCTTGCCTCGGTATTTGATAATAATGCTCATGGTGTAAATTGGTAGACGTCGGTAGGGATTGATGGCAACACAGAATAGTCCGGAGTAGGTCTATAACAATGAAAAGTTCATGTATAAGTTTTCAATTAAATACCAAAGACCTTAGAGACATGCATACAAATATCTTCTTTTAAAAACTGAAATTGTGTTGTTACAATCTGTAGACATTGAATAAATATTTGAAACAAGTTATGTTATCGTGTTTTAAAATAAAAAAAAATAGATAAAAATAATTAAATAAAAAAAAATACAAGCTCCATTCAGAACTGCGTATCATGTAAACACGTTTGAAGGTCACTATGGTCCCGTATATTTTTGGCACACGCTTCTGTTTCCGAAAATATCAGAATAGTAGAGCCAGATATAACTGGAAGATATAATTCGCGATTAGGACATTTATATGTCGTCAAGATTTATTGGGTAGCCACTCAAAGGAATTTTACTTATCATAACGTTGTGTAATTATATATTTAAGATAGTGTTATAAAAAGTTGTTTACATTCTAAATATGTTTCCTGCTGCCACGTCTAATGCTCTAGAAGAAATGAATGCGAGACCTATTATAACCCGAAATGAGCTAGAAGGCCAACAACTTTATTTTTCTTATTTAGTAATTTAGACCATTGAATAGAGACAACCATGGCCTCGATGTTATGTTCATGGGTAGAAACGAATTATTCTTCAGAAAATATGACATGTGCCTTTACTATGAATTTCTAAAATATAATATTGTAATATATTGGGTAACATTAAAAGAGAGATAGAGAGAGAGAGAGAGAGAGAGAGAGAGAGAGACAGGGAGAGAGAGAGGGGGGGTTTAACGTCCACTCGACACAAACTAGGTCATTTGGGGACTAACATATATAATTTTATTCCTATCAAAAATTAGCTTGCGCATATGAGTCTTTAGCAGCGAGAGGAAACCGGAGGACCCGGAAAACCCCCACGAGGTTGGACCGTCTACCCTAGCTACTCCTTGTCACGTACAGCCGGGATTCGAAATCACGCCAGTTGACTCAATGACAGGCTTCGTGATACAGCATGCACTTGCTAACCATTCAGTCATCCAACCCCCCCATTAAGACATAGATTGTCTGGAATGACATGGGAAATTTAATAATGGACGATACGACGTTTAATTAATTTCCTTAACCGATGGCCGTGTTTAACTGTGTATACAGATTATTAATCGGATTAGTCCAGCTTATAATTCAACTGATTAAATCAGATCACTATATTTGTTAATTAATTGTTCATTTTAGAGGCTGAATAAGATATATTTACTAATAAAATAATAAGCTTTCACATTCACTTAAGGCTGATCATGACCAATCTGTATTATTAGCGGATTCTGAATAAGTACTTACATAGATAAAGCCAGCTTCGTAACGAGCTTTCAAGTTGTAAAGTACCGAAGCTTCGTTTAGATAGGTCAAGTTAGCCATATCTTCAATTTTCTCAAACTTTGGTGGATTCATCAGCTGCAGGTCATCTTTCTTAAAAGTTTTTGTCTTAAAAAATAAAAATAAAATTTGAGAAAAATCCTACCTAGTGATATACATGTACCAATAATAATAATAAGATAGGAAATTTAAAAATAAATGATATGTATGCTTTAAAGATGTAGATTCGGTCCAATACAATAATTCGTGGTGCAGGACGGTGGGCTGACAAAAATGCTACGATATGTAGTAGGGCGTAGCGCCGCTGCCCGAGCAAAATTTCCCTCGAAGCACACTGTATAGCGTATGTCCGTCTTCATTAGCTTAGTTAGAGCAGACAGTAGGACGTCAAACCCCATCTTATTTCATTCCATTTGATATAGCATCTGGAAGAGTTTGGATAATCGTGGTACAACTGTTCAGAATTGTGTAATGGCTAACACACAAAGAGAGAAATTGGGTTTAACGTCCACTCGACACAAACGAGGTCATTTCGGGACTAACATATGGTTTAATTTTATTTCAATAATTCAGTTGCGCGTAGGGGTCATTAGCAGTGGGAGGAAACCGGAGGACCCGGAGAAAACACACGAGGTTGGAAAGGCGACCCTACTTCTTGTCACGTACAACCGATGATTCGAAAACTCGCCAGTTGACTCAATAACAGGATATATAATACAGCGCGCAAGTGCTAACCACTCGGCCACCGAATCCCCCATAAAGACTGAAACACTGATAAACTATTCTCAAAACTTGAAAAAAACTATTATTTAAAAAAATCAAACTATATTCTTTTACTAAAATGTTTTACCTCATTTGTTTTAGTGACCTTGACTGTGACCTTTTCACCTTCGGTACTCTGGATTTCCCCAGCGAGAAAGGATTTTTTGGGGTCAGGAACCCAACAGGCCTTCTTACCGTCGAACGTCTGGGTCTGGTCTCTCATCAACTTTTTACGGTCGACCGCCAGATATTCAAAATCGGGGTGAGTGGGATCGAAAGACATGATGACCGTTTAACGCTGGAGAGTTCTTTTCAGCGAAATTCCAGAAACGGTGTTGTTCAAAATCAAAATATCTCAAAGCGCAGGCAAATTCAAAAAGGACTAATTTTCATCTGTAATAAACAGACTTCAACCTGCAAATAAAGAATAAAATAAAAACAATTAACAATAATAAGTCAATTTTCATTTGTATTAATGAATCCTTCATTCACGATATCTTAAACGACGTACAGGATTTCTATATAAATATGATTCAAAAGAATATGCTGAAAAAAAGATGCCAATATTTTAAATATAGAATATCCCCAAACACCAGGAACAAATTACCATTTTAAACTTAGGAAGTGCCTGGACACACCAGTAACAAAAGCAATAATATAATAATTAGTAACAAATTTAACATGTCTTGTAAAACAGATAAATTGTGTACAATAACAGAAGCAGTAAATGTACAAAATATTGAAATATGTCATAGGATGCAAAAAGAACTCATCCAGTTACTGGTGACAGAATCACAGACTTTTGAAAGTCGTATAATATATAATAATAATAATAAAAATAACTTGTGGGTCTACTAAAAGTTATATTCTTGTGTCAAAAAATGTACATTGTAATAAATAACAAAGGTAATACCTCCTTTTGAAATAGACAAGTCCCATGCAATAACAAGCTACGTAATTTGTATACTAACGTTTTAAATTGAGAAAAGGCTCATCTCAAATTTAAGACCAAAATATAAACAGCTGGCTTTAAAATATAGAGTATCAGTAACGCAGATAAGATATATCCCAAACTATAAACATGTAATGTAAGCCGAACATGTAACGTTAGATCCAAGTCCAGTCACCGTGGAAGAATCCGTTAGGTCAAATTTGTAAACGGAAGCAATCACACATAAACACATCAAATACTTCATGTGTTATAATCAAAGAATAAAGTTTATGTACATAAATATATAAATTTTAAATCCCGCTGTTTAAAATCAAAATGTGAAAGGTTAAATGCGTAACTTTAAACATACCAGAAAAATGTATCCTTTGCTTAAAGAAATCCAGCACACTATGATTTACATTCATTACCGACAACGCGCCTACACATTAATATCTTCCAATGGTGTTCGTCCAGTAGCTTCTTCTTCTAAAACGCTATAAAATGTGATAGTGAATGATATGAAAAATCTCCTATCTCTGGCGGTCCGTGTTTTATTACTTTGTTAAATGCAACATTTTTACTATATTCTTAGGAAGCAAAGGGAGATATATCGTGTGCGCGCAGAGAACCCCGAAAATATAAATAAAGCCAGTTTCGTGTTTATTTCCCGTGGTATTGTAAAATTTATCCTGTGTAATATGTAGGCGGGGTTTATTATTATGATAATCTGTTATCCAGATTAAACATTGATCAGAAATTTTCGAGATCGGATAATCGTTTTACCTTTAGAGAGCAAGCCGATTAACTGAATCTAATTATGTAATAATCTATGAAAAATCTCACGTTCCCTTTTCTAATGTTAATGCAGATGAATTATATGTAAAATATATTCAACACCCTTTAAAAAAAAGAGCACAAAAATTAAACTAGTAATAGCATTACTAATATACCTATATTTGTCAAAAACACATTTTATACTTACGTTGGAAGTGCTGTTCTGTAAAAGTTGAATACCAAATTTCCTTTTATATATAGGAGCGCTCAAATTGCCAGCATTTATTATACATGTATTATGTAACGAAAATTTCGATTGGTCAGGATTTCGACTGGAACCAATTGGAATAAATTATGCCAGTGTAGTATGTAATTCAGTGTTAATCCAACAATATGATGGAACATAGGTACATGTATATATTATTATGTATCACTTTGGTAATAACCATTATTACCGCCCATCCCACCCTGACCAAAACAAAAAAAACAACCCAACAAAACAAACAAAACCAACAAAAGGCATCGTATCGTTTGTATCTAAACAAATGCCACCCGCAATAAAGTAATTATTTAAATGTGCAAGTTACCTGATGATATTCCAATTAGACTGTTAAATCATTCGAACGCCAACACTTACATTAATTTTAAAAGAACCCTAGCTGTTTTCTTTGTGAAGGAAAACTGATTTTTCGGAAAAAAAGCTTGATACATAATATCATCTTGTAAAACAGCTGTGCAAGAGCGCGTGTAGAAGTAATAACATTGAATTACATGTTGTGGAGTTGAACTTTCTAATTTTAAGAATACAAAACAGTTTTATTAAAATATAGGTCAAATTTTCTCTGATTACATTGATACTGTGCAATAGATGTACCGTCACAGTAAGGTTTTACGTGCACCATATTATAATATACTTTTTGTATTGCAAATCCACATGGAAGTGTGATTTATGTTTTATTTAACCCTATCTTATCTATGCTGTCATATTTATGTTATATATTTTAAATGTTGCTTTAATTTGACCTTGCACTATCCTACTGTGACCTTATTGGAGATGAGTACGCTAAAAAAACGCAGGGTCGAGCATTTAACCCCTTGATCACAATTATTTCTTGTATAATTCTATATGATTTATGATAATTATGACACCATACATTTGTATCATTTCAGATCTATTAGCAAGAACAGCTCTAGTTATTGGAACACATTATGGGACGTTAAAAACCTCTGATTAATTTTTCCTAACTATTCTTTTTTGATATTTACGGATGTAAAGAACATGCCCTCAAATGAACAACATATGTTCTGTCTTAATAGCTATTAGCAGGTAAGTTTACGTTTCTGAGTTCCATTACTCTATATAGGGCAGAAATATACTATGTTGATATATAGACTGGAAGGAGTATATAGACATACATTAAATAGGTGCTTTAAATATAGATAGGAAACGGAGGCATATCTTCCACTGGTTTCTATAGCAACAAGATTTTATAATGTTGAAGATTTAAGTATGGACGCTAACAATTTACATACAACATACGAGCAGGTTTTTTTTAGCATGTTTGAGTACAAGCGGCTAACTGGATAACAATTAAAATGCACACGAAACCTAAATCACCACCTCTCCCGTATAAGGTATGGTACTATATACATATAACCAGTATTACGGAATATACCTCTCAAACAATTCCTGAAGCAAAAAAAGTGATCTATATTGTCCGACGTGAAATCTCTGTATATTGTAAGACATAGGTGCACCATAAAGTTATACTTGTAAACAAAATTCTTTTCTAATATAAACCAAATCATATCAGCACAAATTCTAGAATGTTCTTATCTGTTCTCATTTTTTATGAAATTTTCTTAGACATTTTGTTACATAACAAGTATATATTTAGCAATTTAATACAGCCAAGTCTCGTTAGATCAGAAGTTTTGATTCACAAAATTAACATAAGTACTAAAGCATGTTTACCCTTTTTTTTAAAAAAAAAGAAAGAGAGAGAGATTGGGGGGGGGGGAGATAGAGATCAATATTTACTAGTAAAGAGACAAGACGTATGTGAGGCGAGATATTCTATGCCCGAGTTACGGCCCACTAGTGGAGATCTCAGTCCTGCCATACTGAGTAAAATACGTGTACATACCATGTATTTCCATAAATTGTATTAACATATGCGTATATACACATTCTATTATTTATTTCTAAACTTTCAATATTCTTTTTTTTAGGTCATCGATAGGTGGAAGCAGGTTCCTATTAAATGCAATTATAGAAGAATCCTACTACTTTCAGATAAATTAGGTTTATGACTATATATTTACCTCAACGGAATGTAATTTTTTAAATCAAATAAATAAACATAAACCAAAAGTAAACGGATAGACGATTCTTTTCGTTTACAGCCCAGTCATCGTCACTTTACATATAAAACACATATTCTAGTAAATTCTGGATTCATGCCCTAATGAACGTTTCCACATAAATGAAATGAAAAGAAATGTGGGTTAACGTCCTACTGTTCTGCTCCTAAACTGGGCTAATGAAGACGGACGTTTCCACTATAGGTGTTTAAAAAAGATAAGCTTACGAATATAAACGGGGAGGTAATTATATACTAGTAGTCAGTTTTTAAACCCAAACATTTTCATGTCGAGGTATAATATTGTCGTCGCCCCTGTCCGTCCATTTATAATTTATTTGTAGACACTCTACACGCCACAATATGGATGTACCCCCTAAAGAACTCGGTTTCTTTTGATATTAGCATGTATCGAAACGTAATTTTATGGATAATAGCCCCTGGGTGTCACGTTTATAGCATGTGGATACTCTTGAAGTCACAATTTTTATTTAATTTTGATGAAACTCAAAATGTATGTTTACAACCCAAAGATCTCGGTTCCTTTATATATTTGGGGGTGGGGGTTGATGACCGAATTGTTAGCACGTACGCGCTGTATCATAAAGCATGTCGTTGAGTCAACTGACTTGGTTTCGAAACACCGGTTATACCTGACAAGGAGTAGGATCGACTGTCCAACCTCGTTGGTTTTCTCGGGCTTCCTCCCATCGCTAAAAACTTACGCGCAAGCGAATTATTGAAATAAAATTAAACCGTATGCTAGTCCCAAAATGACCTAGTTGACGTTTAACTCTCTCTCTCTCTCTCTCTTATTGTACAAAAACGAAACACGTGGGCCTATCTTGCAGGGAAACCGCTTGTTGTTTTAATTCATTGCTCATTAAATTACCCTAACGGTAAGTAGCATGATTTCTTGACATCTTTGTAATGTGTTTTTTTTAAAAAAATAAAATAACTCGTTAATACATATACCATTGGTCTGTTATTTGTTATAAGCTGATGACAATGCAAAGGAGATCGGCTGGTTATCTCCACTTAAAATAGTCTTAAGTTCCACGATCTCAACAGATTCGGCTCAACATCTACAACAAAGGCGGATAACTTTTTGATTTAACATTTCTCTAGTAATGGCAACCCCCGAATACGTCAGAAAATGGGAACTTATTTAAAACATGTACATATTTTAAAAAATACGCATGTAAATGTGGGAAGGTAAATAGCCATAAACATACGTGAAACAAGACACAGGATGTATCGTTTTGAATCCTTCTTTTGAATACAGGACTGGTGTTAGTCGCTGTTTAGCGTATCGAGATCTGGGGTACATATTAAACTTATTTTGCACACGCCACATTTCAATCCTGCCAGTTTTTCGTGCTCTACGACCTACGTTCTGGAGTTACGCCCCCTTATCCGAAATTATTTTTTAAATTTGGTGTAAAGCATAATTTGGTCTAGAGAGGGCGAATCCCATAGGCGTACGAGCCAGGGGGGAAGGGGGGGGGGGGCAGCTGCCCCCCTAACTTTCGGGCAAGCTGACTTTTCGGGAAGACGGGTAAAGTGAAAAAAAGTTTATTTTATCTACTTGACAAAATAAAGTGCCCGAATTCTAATAGGCTACAACACTAATTTTACGGGCTGGAATATCAGTAAAAAGTGTTTGCAACCGTCAAATAATCAAAAATTATCTTTGGGGTCCATACAAGGTCAGCTGAGATTCTTCGCCGCTCAAAGAAACACGGCGCCGGTGTCTATAAACACGAAAATTTTCGGGCATTTCTAGTTTTGCTTCCCCAACTGTCATCGAGCCCTAATAGTAATACATGTACAACACTAATTTTCCTTTTCCTTTAATTGAATATCACGAATTTGTTGACTATAAAACAGTTTGTCTCTAGAGTGCTGCTCTTCGACCTCTAGCTGGCCGATCACATCTGGCTTGCGGCTGTGGTTTCGAGCCCTGGTGTGAGCGTATGTGACAAGGAGATAGGGGCGCCTTCTCAACCTCGTGGGTTTCCTTCGGGCACTACGGTTTCCCCCCACTGTTAAAGACCCCTACCCGCAAGCGAATTATTGAAATAAAACTTGAAAACCATACATTATTCCCAAAATGACCTAGTTTGTGTCGAGTGGACGTTGAGCTCAATTTCTCTCTCTCTCTCTCTCCCTGGAGCCACCCTGTGCGACATTTTTTCGAGCATCGATTATTATTTGTGAATGCAGATTCAACAGTCTTGAATTTGAATTCAGAGTGGGATTTCTGTAACAAAACCATTGGATAGCCTGCCATATACGCCTATGACGAATCCTATCAATTTACAGCGTTCTGCGACACACTAATCTGAAGACTTTTAAAAGAAAGTAATTTGGTGTGAGGCATTTAGGTTATGAGAGAACGGATCCTATAAATTGTCAGCGTTCTACACGCTATTTTGAAAACCTTTTAAAAATAATTTGGCGAGAAGCCCTGGTGTCATGAAAGGATGAACATTATGCTTTTCAAATTTAGATAAAGAAACTAGAAATAGCTGATAGTTCTCGCTAAATCATACATCATATCCACCCAATATCGAAGGCTAACGATGACACCGAGGGTTGATTATGTCTTTGATAAGCAAATTATGTTTAAATTTTGATAACAATTCAGGACTATAGAAATACCTGCTAAAGGTAGATTTAGCTCTTGTATATTAATGTATGTTTAAGTTATTAAAAGTTATCACAATCACTAAATAAAATCTTGCGTAAAACGTAAAGTATAATTTGGTACTGTACCCGGAAGAGCGTTTTACCATGTACCAGTGTCATGCGTGTTATGATTAAAAAAATTTAAAGAATGGTCTCAAGTGCAATTTTGATTTATATGTCATGCCTCTGGTTTCTGTGACACCTAAAATTCCAATCTAAATATAACTCTATTTAGACATAAGTGTATTGTATAGAACATAACTCTGCTTAGCAGACATCTACAGGTATTATAAGGCCCACTTGCCATACCTGTGACAAGGCACACGAGCAAATGGCGGGCGAAGCCCGCCTACTTCGGCGCGAGCGCTCGAGGGGGTTCTGGAAGGGTTCTCTCCCCTCCCCCCCGAGAAAATTTTGAAAAATAGCCAGCCGTAAACCCATTTTCCAAGCACCTCAGGCCAGAGCAGCGGATGGAGATATATGGTGACCTGCGAGCACTTTAATCAAACATCCTCGAATACGAAATCTTTCATTCTGATTTTCTTTCCTTTCCTTTCCCTGTTTCCTCTCCTCCCCTCTTTTACTACCTTTTCTTTTTCTTTTTTTTACTTTTTTCTTTTTTTCTTCAAGGCTTAGGCCCATATTTTTTTCCGGCACTGCACGTATTGTACGTGACCTTCTCGTATAATGTTTCTGGCCAGCCAGGTAAATATGCAGCACCCGAACACGTAAACACATTCTTTTATTGCGTTATCACCATGTCCATGGAAACGACTTCTGGTCTTAATATTAGTTTACAAAACATACAGATGACTACTCTATTCAAACAGACCATCAATATTACAAATTTTCCATAAAAAAATTCAGTAATGCATGGAAAGACAAACATACAGTTTTACTTCACGGAAAATGACATTCAACATTTTGTCCATCCTCGGTTACCCAGTGTACTTACATTAATCAATCAGTAAATGGACATGGATATGGTTATCTACCCTTATAAAAACGAAGGCGAAACGATTGGTTTGTAAACTGTTTTTTCTGATTGGTTCGTACAGTATAGCTACATTCTACCAATTTGAAATCGTGGAAGCCCCATAGATTAACCCAGGGTATAGTGGAGTAGAATTAAACAAAGGCTCAAAAATAAAAGTCTGAGAATGTATGAAAATAAAACGCCAAAATAAAGGGGAATGGTGTATTTACCTTGTCTCAAAATTTCCACTCAAAATATTGAGTCGTTTGGACGTGAACGCCAAAACTGCTTATATTGTTTCGTTGGGTGACCTTACCGATTACAGTTATTTGAAAGGGTTATGCAGTGAATAACCATGTGCCGTACTTGATATAGAAAGGCGAATTTCAACTAGACATTATTTTTATAAAAAAAAATGTTTGGTTTAATCCAGATACCACATAATACACCTTGTGGCACCGGTCTCAAATTCCAGATGAAGACTGACGGATTTAAGTCGTTTGATAACGTATCATAAATACTGAAGTAGTTGCTCGGCCCTTGACTCGAATATTTTAAAGGGGCAATAACACTCTTGCTGGCTTGACAGGTCAAGAAAGAAAAAAAAAAGCCTTATTCTAACTACAAGATGTTTAAGTATCCTATCTGTTGTGTAAATTATCCATTACAACCTATCTTACTTGTCCAGAGGGTTCGAAAATATGTTTAAATCCAAGTTGCATTTGAAAGTGCTTACGTAAGGCTTTTCAAACCATGTTACGGCATACAAATTGTTGACCAGAATAAAGATTGGAACATATTATTCAGTTACAAGAGTGGTATTGGGGCTTTAAGGGATTTTAACACAAAATTAAGCAGTTTTTTCCCAAAACAAATATTAGGATTAGCCCTTTAAAATGACTCATTGTCGAAAATGACATGCTTATCCTAATGGTTCAACAGCACGCGTAGCCTTCCCGTGTCTGAATGGCGACTTCCATCCTGCTCCCGATCCCACCTGTGGAAAGCCAAATATGAATAATGGATCCCCGGTGTAATGCTGCTTCCAATTTAAAGGGAATTTTGTACAGGAGGGTCCTTGCCTGTGTCCGATGACCAATGACATCCCATATGTGCTCTTGGCTAAGCATGGTAAAGTCGTCATAGCATTGTTTTGAAAGTTGGTCAGCACTGCGCGGTAAAGATGATGTCAGAAGTTGTATTCCATGTAAAAAAGATCGTGGTTTTCCAAACGAGGGATGATCAAAGATTCAATGCCTACTGTTCGCATGTAAGATTGTCTGGCAAGGTGCACATGCTTAGCTTTTAATCGCGCGAGACACTCCCCCACACTCCACCGAACAGAGGCGGATCCAGGATATCGAGTTAGGGGGGGGGGGGGGAATGGGTTGTTCCCTGAGAAAATTTTTGAAAAAATCGGGGTGTCAGTGGTGATTTGTGGGGCATATCTATTTTTTTTATACTGTTTTTTAGGGATTTAGGGGGGGGGGGCTGGATCCGCCTCTACCACCGAATTATTCAATAAGCCGCGAATTTGTGCCCCCAAACACTAAAGCGGTGAACACACTAGCCAATATCGTCGTTATAATACGCCCAGGGTGTTCACTGCCATTTGGCCGAATCAGATTTGTTGAAAAGTTGAGCAAGAGACAATGGTGAAACTCTTTGTTGATATTTGGCCAATTTATCATGAGTGGTTTGATAAATCAGGCCCAGCGGGGTAGGGGGCTTTAGCCCCCCCCCCCCCCAATAATTTGGCCGCAAGTACTCTTTTCTTCAGGCTATTGCGTCCCCTGAACCTTCGCCTATAGGGACTTACAGGGATGTAGCTACGCCGAGCGGCACTGTTTTTTGACGCCCATTAAAAAGAAAAAAATCGAAGAAAGCCGCTCAGTCGTATTTAAACCCCCTCGACTTCGTCCTTCTCTCACTCTGTACTCAGACTCCACACTCGAAATTTACCACCCCCGGCAAAGCCATGGTAACTATAAGCCCACGCAAACCATGTCTGACACGGCATTATTTATTTTTGTGTGCCGTAGTATACCCTATCATCCCAAATTAGTTTAAAGAAAGAAGTATTGGTATTATGTTTATTTAAATTTAGAAGTTGTGCAGGTCTATTCATTTCACGGTCACAGATCAATTTACGGCAAT
The DNA here is from genome assembly GCA_917208275.1 of Patella pellucida. Lineage (NCBI taxonomy): Eukaryota > Metazoa > Mollusca > Gastropoda > Patellidae > Patella > Patella pellucida. The sequence continues at coordinate 23,005,187 of OU795036.1, read as the reverse complement.
TCAATGTTAAAGGTTTGGATGTCGTAAATGGTGTCGAACGTTCGGTTGTACGATCAATTTTTAATGTACGCATTCTACGGTTAATTCTACCGAATCTATATTAAATCCTAGCCTATCCACAATGTCAATGTTTCTTATTCTTTCTCAAATTCTGTCTGACCTGATTCTCATTCCACTGTAATAATAATATAAAATACTACAAACACCATTTTAAGAATAGGCCTATAAAAATTTGAATATAATATAAATGGAAATTGATTTGCACTGAAGCAATTAAAAGACACCAATGCTCTGGAAATACACCAATAATTGAATAAGGGTTGAATTTTCATAAAAGACCACGCCCCTTCCCAAAAGCTTTTTTTTACAACTACTCAGCAAATCCTGGCTACATCCCTGGACCTAGGATGGGAGCCCCCCCAATCAAGAATTGCTTCCGCCGGCCCTGATAAAGTCACTATTCTACAGCTTTCATAACATGGACTGGTTATACAAAAAGTAGATAATCTTATCACACAGAATCTGAAATGAAATCGGGTCTATCTTTTTTTTTTTTACCGACAACGAGTTTACACCATACAGTTTGCTATATGGTAAATTTTGAATTGACAGTGGTGCTACAATGTCCAAGGGATCTTTCACAAACATGCCAATGTCCATTGGGGCCGCGCTTTTACATCCCATCTAACTAGGGGCTGCCACATACACAGAATCTAAAACTGCCATAATGGCCATGCATGATGTAGTCATGCATACCTCTCGCAGTGTTCCATTTGATTAGAGCTAATCCCACTTAACACTGCTGGAAAGAGGGAACATTCTTGTCCTAAACTACCAATCGCTGACTGCGTTACAAAGGCATTACCCTTAAAACAGGGCATCAAATTGAAGAAAATATGTTTATATAACATTACATCATGGGCACGATTTTATTATGCCCAATTAACTATCGCATAGCAGAATATTGCAGTAAAACTTATGCATTTCAAACAAGGCTATCAACATTGACATAAAAAATAATAATGTATGGAGACGAACAGAGTTACACTGTTTTTAATACCTTAAATAACTGTCCAAAGTTTGAAGGAAGACCCCAGATTAAACAAAGGACTGTCATGTTGCTGTACTTAAGTGAAGGATTTGATTGAACGGGAAGAAAAGACACACTCCGTCAAAAGTTCAAGTATCAGAAGCCAATCCAGCAATGGCCAGAGAGGGATTTCTTGGGCAATCGCTTAAGGAATATGGTAATCATGTAGAATGTTTATATAGCCACACTATTTCTGCATTCTTTCACCATCTTGGATTTAACATGGTCCCCCACATGATCACTTATGTTGTGCATTTGACAGAAATTTTATGAACTTGCTTTCATGAGCAAAATTTATAAACCAGCGAGAGAGAGAGAAATGGGATTTATCGTCCACTCAACACAAACCGCAGTGCCCGGAGGAGACCCACGAGGTTGAGAAGGCGCCCCTATCTCCATGTCACATACGCTCACACCAGGGCTCCAAACCACAGCCGCAAGCGGCCAGCTAGAGGTCGACGCATGGCACTCTAGACCACTAGGCCATCCAAACCCCAAATAATCAAGCGAAGTTGATGTCAATTTCCGCATTTAAGACATTAATTGTGATATTGTCCCAATCTGTTTCACAGAGGATTACGAAAGTCTTCTAATATCTTGCACAATGTGCATTGTTTACATAAGACGTTTCTAAATCGTCAGAATGCTGCCTTATTTTGATTTTAATACCCACTTACACTAATTGGGAAATAATTTTTACCTACAAATACTTCATATGTCTTTATTTATTTTACTAATACATAAAAAAAAAGTTTTAGAATTTAATTTGTTCTAGAAAAAAAGTTAATATTTTTGCTCATTAAGTCCCATCGATGTCATACAGTTCTTGTAGCGACCTAGCGAATATTAACTGCTGATCAGTTTGATATTGTTCTGCAAGCAATATCAGTTGCCAACATAGAAAATCACCATGAAATAGCACAGGCTACCTTGATAATCATGTTGAAAGACACTCCCAACCCACCCCTGAGACAAACTGACAGATGTTATTAGATGTAATAATATGTTTAATGGAATGGCTAGACCACTTTAAAAACATAAAACACAGGTACAATTTAAGGGAGGAGGGGGGGGGGGCTAGGCCAATTTAGACTAATCTTTAACTTTTTTTTACTTCAAAATTGATATGGAAACAATATAGCTCAAATTCTTTATTACATTAATTGTAGATAATTAATATGATTAAAATTATGTATGGCATTGTACTGGTACAGTTGAGCATTAACCCTTGTATTTTGGGAATGATAAATATACTAAGATGAATTTACAAATGTCATGATAGTTTTCACTTATTTGCACAAACTCTATTTCCACATCTTTATGCAACAAACCTCTTTTACTTTAAGGTTGACATTTGTCCTTTTTACAATCTATTCAATTTCTATTTACCACCATTTGTAATACCAACAAATTTACTGCTTCATAATCTAACATCATCCACTTATAGACAATACAGCGGACTACGGTGTATATAAAACTGCTATACTATCCAGGATTTCCTTCATCCTCCAAAAAACATACGAAGATACCCTGTACTATTTTGCTATATATTACTGAATTCCAAGTAATTTTTCAACTGGTGGATATCTCCAATCATCGTCTTCTAATGTTTTTACTAACTCTTTCAACTCCTTTAATCTTCCTTCATGTGCTTCTGTAAAATTATAGACAAAAATAATACTAACTTCAGTATCATACTTAAATCAGTTACAAAATACTTTTATAATTTGAGAGCTTAGTGAATGATTCCAGTTTAAATAAAAACAACTAATGTAAGGCAACCTAATTAGATGGCCACCATCAGGTACATGGGCAAGCTAGTGTGCAGCAGAGACGGATTTCAATGAAGAATAGTGTTAAATACATCTAAACTTGCTACAGGATTAATGGTGGGGGTTATACATGGCACCCTTATGTAGTTTACATTAGTAATTCCCCAAATGTGATTTTAATCATTCAAACATAACATACTTGACACAGGACTAAGATTTCTAGTAAAAAATGTAACTTTTAACCAAATTGATGTCTATAATTCGCTGGAAATTAATTTTCAGTTGCTTAAACCAAAAGATACTTTTAGTGATGTATTTAGAAGTTATATGATGATACTGATGAATATTTAAAAATGGTAGTCTAATCCAAATAAGATATCAAACTATATGACCACTAACATTTCTAAATTGAAAGCTTCTCAAATCAATGGTATATCAAAATTTTGAAAGAGAATATCTCCCAAATTTCCACAGATTAAGACTTGTAAAACTTGCTTTAACCTGAGTTTTGCCTTCCTGGCATGTCCAGAAAATGTTATGTCTAAATCACAGTATTAGAGTATTAAACAGGTATTACAATCCAAATCAGATATTAACTTTACCCTCTAGAGCAGTGGTGGTGAAACTTGTTAGGTGAAAGGAAATGAAATGGGGTTTAACATCCTACTGTTCTGCTCCTAACCTGGGCTAATGAAGATGGGGTTAGGTGAAGGGCCAAACACAAAGTTATCAAGGGCCATAACTGTAAGTATTCAGTAATTATCAAAAATGATTGCAAATCAATAGAATTCTTTGTCTAATGACCTCAAACACTATGTATAAGTTTAAAGTTAGTTGGATATTCACTTTAGAATCTAGACAGAAGGACAGGGTCGACAACAATATACCAGCACATTTCAGTGTGGGCGTATAAAAGTAGATGAAGCTCTGACATTCACATAAATTACAAATGTGAAAATTGTTCACTAACAGTAACAAACACACATTACAAACTAAATTTCTTATAAAAAAATTATTACTACAAGTACAAAGTTATTTCAAAACATATAACTAGTAAATATAAGTTCTATAATGAATTAACAAAATCACTTTTTCTTTTCTAGAGATAAGGGAATGATCTGAATTTATATGAGATTCAATCTCATGCATGTTAAAATATGTACCTACCTTTAACACCTTCTTTAATAAATATTTCAGTGTCTCTCTCTACTTGTAATTTACTCATTATATTTAAAATCTTATTAGTATTATCTGCAACAAAAAATAATCATAATCAAAGTTGACTAAATCACAGAATCATACAGTTGCCAGGAAACAAATGTATGCCTAACCAACCTCAAGTTTTGAGGGCAATAACTACAGATAACATCTAAATTTCCAAAGAAAAAACACTGTAAAGATTTTTACACTTTGTAACAGTGTACATGTGTACAAGGAGCTTAAATGTTCACAATGTAACACAGTCAGGTATTGAAACACATGTACACTAAGTTTCATCACTCTCCATCAGTTAGGATCAAAGTAAGGGTATTGATGTAATTATCATGTAAGGAATCTATACACAAAGTTTCACCACTAACAATCAATTAGAATCAAAGTTATCCAGCTCTAAAGTCTTGACTAATCAAATTGCTTATTGCTCTGCTTAACCTGAGCCGAAAATGCTCATTATCGAACTTAGTCAAAAGGTGTTGTTGTGATGAATCACGAAGGAAAGTTTTGCAGCAAATATGACTATGATCATAATCAAAAAAATATTGCAGGCTAGCCTTGACATTGAGAGCTGATTATGGTCTGGATAATTAAGTTAATTAATGTCTTATTTATAGTTTTTATAATATTTCAGGCCTAAAGCAAGACCTACAATATGTTTAATCAGCACCAAATTTATTGTCTTCCAAAGCATCAACCAACCAAATTGCTTATATCTGCTTACCCTAAGCAGAAAATGCTCATCTTCCCAATCCATGAAGGCCTACACCAAGGTTGAACATTTTACCTCAATTTGAAGGATATTTATCGTGTTCCAAAGGCTTGACTAATCAAACTGCTTATCTTATAGCTATACACCAAGTTTCATCACTCTCATTTAATTAGAGCCCTGGAAGGGGATGACTTTATCATCCCCTTCCAGGGCTGGGGCCATTACTTTTGCAATTAGGAAACCCATATTTGTGACTAAGTTTAAGCTTACATGAAAGACCTAGAGCCCTAAATATATAATAATAAAACTAAAAAGTAATGTTTTCTTGTTATGGTTAAACAGATGAATCCTTTCTTTTCATTAATATTAAAAAAAATTCTCATGAATTGGATTTGTATCAAATATAAGCCTAGCTACTTATCTAATCTTTGATGCTAAAATTTATAGCTTGTCTTGTCAGACTATTACTTTAGATGGAAATAATAAGAGAGATATGGGGTTTAACATCCACTTGCCACAAACTAGGTCATTTTGGGACTAACATGGTTCATTTTCATTTCAATAATTCATTTGCGCGTAGGGTTCTGAACAGTTGGAGAAAACTGGAGGGCTCTGGAGAAAATGGCTTGAGGTTGGACAGGCAACCCAACTCCTTGTCACGTACAACCTGTGAATCATAATCATACAAGTCCCACCAGTTGACTCAATGACGGATCGCTAACCTGATAAAACACATCATTATTTTAAAATCTAAAAATGTCTTAAAATGTTTAAAGCCCCAATACCACTCTTCGTGTAACTGAATAAAATGTTCCAATCTTTATTCTGGTCAACAATTTGTACTATTTTACAATATTTCAATTAAAAAAAAACAATACAAATTTCATCTTAACACACCTAATTTGAAAAATTGGAAAAATTCAACTACATGCCGTAACATGCTTTGAAAAGCCTTACGTAAGCACTTTCAAATGCAACTTGGATTTAAACATATATTAGAACCCTCGGGACAAGTAAGATAGGTTGTAATGGATAATTTACACAACAGGTAGGACACTTAAACATCTTGTAGTTAGAATAACGCTAATAAAAAATTCTGGACCTGTCAAGCCAGCAAGAGTGTTATTGTCCCTTTAAAGGGACAATAACACTCTTGCTGGCTTGACCGGTCCAGAAAAAAAAATTAAGACTTATTCTAACTACAAGATGTTTAAGTGTCCTACCTGTTGTGTAAATTATCCATTACAACCTATCTTACTTGTCCAGAGGGTTCGAAAATATGTTTAAATCCAAGTTGCATTTGAAAGTGCTTACGTAAGGCTTTTCAAACCATGTTACAGCATGTAGTTGAATTTTTCCAATTTTTAAAATTAGGTGTGTTAAGATGAAATTTGTATCATTTTTTAATTGAATTATTGTAAAATAGTACAAATTGTTGACCAGAATAAAGATTGGAACATATTATTCAGTTACAACAAAGTGGTATTGGGGCTTTAATAATAATCTAAAAAAGATCTTCAGATTTTCAGAATCTAAAAAGATCTTCAGAATCTAAAATAGATCTTCAGAATCTAGTCTACAGTCAGAGATTCCACTATTGAGGCAAAAACATTCCTTCATAACACACATAGCATACGGACATAAAAGTATATATATTAAAGTTGTTAAATAGAGAGGCGGCTTCTCACCTATGCAACGAGGGTTCAATACCAGCTCAGGGCATGAACTTTATCGTTGTAAGTAAGTGAGAGGGATATTCGGTCTCCCGTCCGATCAGGCAGGTTTCCCCCGAGTTCTTCGGTTTCTTCCTGCAGTAATGATCGAAATCATTCGCACGATCTGTGCCAAGGGCCAAATTTGAAAAAGGCCCCAGGCCTAATTTGCTACCCTTGTAAAATGACGTGATTATTATTATTATTAAAACCCATTTTGCTTGTGTGTCTATAACCAAAACTAAAATGAAAGTAGTGGCACATAGCCCGCACTTACTGGAAGCATAACGCATGTTTTCGAGAACTGGCGTTTGAAACAAAGTTTTTCGAATGTGATCACTATTTGTCTTTGGTGTTCGGCTGGAACCGGACATGTTTCGTACCAAATTGTTTGTTTGGGTTCCTACATAATGCAGCTTGATAATAAAATCTTAATACACTAAAAATTTCTCTTTCTACACCATTTAAGTTATTGCGCATGCTCCGTGCTTTTTTTCTTGGATTTCCCCTTTGTAGTCTTGCAAATCCAGACCCGCCATAATGAAACGAAAAACTTCTCACCACGATGGCCAGTTAACTCGTCCACACGAAAAGTCGAGTTCAACGATCAATACTTCTCGCATGTGTCGGGCCAACGAAACGAGATTTGTCTAATTTCCTTTCAGGATTTGGGTTTAATTAGAATCCTGTTCAAGACAATACAAAAAATAGTTAAAGCATAGGTCCATGTTATAATAATTTATTCACAAAAAATTGTTCGGGAATTGTCGTAAATTATTGTTGACTCGATGTAATCAGCAATAAAAACAATACTATAATACTAGTTTAAAAAGTTTAAAAGTAGAACGTGTCTGTTTGAACAAACTCAGTCTAACCATAGATAAATAAAAAAATAATAACTAAAAAGAGTCTTAGTAAAAATGCGGACGACATAACTAATACCAGGAGGACGAATGTGTAACCTAACTCAGAAGCAAAAGGGGAGATAATAATTTATGAAGGTCAAGGCTGAAATAGAGACACGGAAAAGTATAATTTTGTTATTGAAAAATAATGTTTGATTTTTATTCTCTAAAAATAATATTAATTTTCTCTGATTAACAAAATCGTCTATTGGGATATCTGCATGTGAGTCACATACATATATATATATATAATCAATTTGCATCTATCTAACTCTTTCTCACATTCACACTAGACAAAAATCATTGAACTCTGAAAATGGTGAACATGATCATGATGATCATATCAGATGACATCAACTATAATAAGCCTAGTGATGACTATCTCAATCTTAATCTCGAATCTGTCGTCTGTATTTCTCGAGTTCTATAATACTATAATATATCGTATGAATGTTAATATGTTTTTAAATCTCGTTTTCCAATTTAATTTAAAGGGGCCAGCCCGAATTTCAAAGAATCTGAAAATTACACGTTCATGAACGTATAAAATTTAAACGCCAAAATATAGAGGAATAGTGTATTTACCTTGTCTGAAAATTTCAGTTCAAAATATTGAGTAATTTGGACGTGAATGCATTAAAAGCTTAACTGGACACTAGTTCTTTTAAGTTTTTCTTTTAGATTGTTATGGTCGTTTTACTTGATAAGCGCAACTTTATTTGATACTAATTTTAACTTAATCAATAGAGAGCTATAAAAGTGACTCAATAGGGTTAAATTGAAAACTGCACATATAGACTCGTTTTATCCAGACACTTCTGTGTAATGCAAACAGAACACAAGTCTTCGGCCATCGAGCGATACCGGCGATTGGAAGTTGTTTGAAAACGTATCACATAGCCCGAAGAAGTTGTTCGGATCTAAGTTAGAGACTATTAAGAGCTTTTCATACACAATTAAGCAGTTTTAACCCCCAAAATGTTATCGCGATGGCCCCTTTAATTTCGGAAGACAAGTTCCACGAACATACAAGTCAAGTGACTAAGTAAGATCATACATTCTAGGGCTAAAGAAAGAAAGAGAGAGAGAAATGGGGTTTAGCCCCCACTCAACACAACTAGGTCATTTCGGGACTAACATGGTTTTAATTTTATTCCGATGATTTGCTTGCGCGTAGGGGTCTTTAGCCGTGGGAGGAAACCGGACTACCCGGAGGTAACCCACAAGATTGAGAAGGCGCCCCATCTCCATGCCACATATGCTCACACCAGGACTCGAAACCACAGCCGCAGGCCAGAGGTGACCGGCCAGCTAGAGGTCGAAGCGCAACACTCTAGACCTCTAGGCCATCCCAACCCCCCTTAAGGTCCATAAACATACTAAGTGACTAAGTAAGATTATACATTCTAGGGCTAGAGGGTTCTAGCAATATTATAACCTCCTACAATTACTTAAATTACTACCCTGTACTGATTGTATTTTGTTAACAACAAATATTTGCCTGTTTTCTGATTTTTCTTTTAATTTTAGTGACAGACTGATAGAATGTCTAGAAGTAGACATGTTGGAACATGGAGGCAGATTTTCCATTGGGGACCATTGTTAGCTCTTTCAGTTATAATAATAATATCATGGATGACAGTGGTTTGTGATTTGATGTGGTGGCCAATAACATCTATAGGGGGTTGTGTAAATCTACTGGTATTTTTGATATTGGTTGGACTGACTTTCTACAATTATTTTAGAGCAGCATTGTTAGGTCCAGGATTTGTGCCTTATGGTTATAAACCAGTAAGTACACAGATATTAAGTATCATAATTTGCTTAACTGTGTTAAAGAATATAAGATTAAATATTAAAGGGAGAATAGGCTATAGTGGTATAGCACACAGTAAGCTGTTACAACATTGACAAGTGGGAGGTTGGGTCTTTGGTGTTGTTGGGGGATGAGGGGTGGTGCACAAGTTAGGTAATGATGTCTGTCGGTGTGTCAAGATCGAGGCATATGGTGTCAAGCCCACAATTGTATGTTACAAAGAGTGTAGAGTTGCTTGACCAATCTCATTGGTTTTTTCCATGTCGTCTTGTTTTCCCACGGCTAAAGATCCCTTAAGCCTTAAGCACAACTGGAGTGGAATCTGTGGATATTAAACCCCCTTCTCTTTTTATCTCACTCATTGACAAGTAGACTTTTTATATTTTGTGAAGTTTTATCTGTTTGTTTATTTTAGAAGAATGAATCAGATTGTGATAAATTACAGTATTGTCAAGTTTGTGAAGGATATAAGACACCAAGATCACATCATTGTAGAAAATGTGAAAGGTATAAAATGTTTTATTATAGTTCACCCAACTGATCTAGATTTTCACTTGGCCATAATATTGTTGGATAATCAGTGTATAACAGTTTGATAGTTCACCGACATTTTCTCATATATTGTTTAGTAATTGAAAGATAAAAATCAGGATTGAGTGGTCAACCTTTTGAGTTCCATGTATCAAATATTATTCATACATCTTCAGAGAAGAGTATTATTGTCATGAGGTATAATATGCGACTCATCTCTGGTGTAAGTCATGTCTACATGTAGATGGTGTAAAAACAAATAGAACTCCAAGCACTGTTGATGTAACAAAAGTTTATTCTCAATTTCAGATGTGTTATGAAAATGGATCATCATTGCCCATGGATCAACACTTGTTGTGGTCATTTAAATCATTGCAGTTTTATTTGGTTTTTATTTTTTGCACCATGTGGGTGTATTCATGCCATATTTATACTCATTCCATCTATATATAGAGCACTTAATTTTGTAAGTTTTAATTTCTTATATTTACATTACAATAATGACTGATAGAACTAATGAAAGTATGCCACAAGTAATTTCAGAAAGTATATTAAGTGCGTTCGGTATCTTTACAAAACTTTGGTTAAGGCCACACACAAAAGTCCAGACAATCCTTGTTAAAAAAAAGTTGATATGGGAGAATGTTTTTGTTTTATTTCGTCAAAATTCTAGCTATTCTTCAAATTTAAAGTTGAATTCCAATTACAAGACTAAAGATATAATTGAATAAAAAAGTTTACACCCTAAACAGTTGCCATACTTGTTTTCAATTTGTAGAACAGACATGGCGACTGATTACGACATATGAGAATAGAGGCAGTCACGCCTTGTCCAGTATATGCTTTGTCAAGACAGTCAAGAACTGTGTCCACATCCGGCTTACTATATTCCAACTACCAATTACACGAAAAAATTGGTTGGAGTTGGTAGATTTGTTATTATTTGTTGATGCTACAGCGGCGACAGTATCTAAGAACCAGAATAATATTTTTTGTGTGGCCTGATAAATCGTTTTGAAAGTTTTATTTTCTTTATTACCATATTTACATTACTGATTAAACTGATAAAACTATGGAATGAGTAACATGGGAAAGTACATTGTGTGCCTTTTGTTTCTTTAGAACAAATTAGTTAATAAGTTGTTATTTTATATTGCAGCATTGGTATTTATACTATAGGCGTGAGGAACCTTTAGTTGAATTGGGTATAGTAGGTTTTATATGTACTATGTTTGCTATAGGTTTAGCAATAGGTGTTGTTATAGCTGTAGGAATGTTATTTTATATACAGGTAAATATACCTATATTAAACTCAACCCTTGCAATAAGATATAATGAGTTATATGAAATTAATGTAAAAAATAATGGTTTAAGTAGCTAAGTTGTTTGCAATATAAATCAGCATTGGTGTTGTGGTCTTACCCGGATAATGTTGGATTCTTATATCCAATATTGAAGACAAAATAAACATTTTACCATTGGTACTCAAATTGTGACCATTTGTAACAAGGAGCTTAAAGAATGAGGATAGACATATTCCACAAATCATGTCAAACGGTGATGTCATATTCTTATTTGGAGAGCATGCGCAATAAATACTATCGGTGTTGACTAGGATAAACAGACGCTAGAAACTGACTTTCGGTTGAGACTTCTGGTGTATTTCACCGAACATAGGTCCTAAATATTAGCGATTTAGCTACTTTAAGTAGACCAATAAGCAGGGGCGCCTGAACCCGGGTACCAGGGTATACAAATGGTACCCTGCCCTTTTCTGGGGTATACATGTATACCCATGCCCTAATGATGAAAGTTTTCAATCTTTTTACTAGTCTATTCAATTTTAAATGATATATATGTAATTTCTCTCATTCTCATGTATTTGAACGGGTTTAATGTTGGAATGTGGAATTCTAGAGGCGCTCTAAACAGCGTTCTCCGAATTGACAATTTCAAAATTTTCTAGAGAAACCAACACTCCCCTTATTTTTATCTTTTGGTACCCTGGCCCCCGCGTCGTTCCGGCGCCCCTGCCAATAAGAGAACCTTTTCAAGAAGTGATGTTTCAATATGGCTATTATCGGTTTCTGATATTAATTGATAGATTGATATTTTTTTTTAAGTTTAAAAGTGTGTGGAAGAATGAAACGGGTATAGAAAATTGGATCATTGAAAAAGTAAGCTTATTATTATTTTTCTTTTTAGCTTCTAAATAAGAGAGACAACCATTGTTTAAATATTGTTCCTTCTATCTCTCATCTCCATTGTAGTTATAGAGTAGATACAGTTCACAGAATTATAATCTTTAAAATATCTTTAAAACTCAATGGTATCTATTCAATTTACTGATAACAATGGTACAGTCAATACCAAATACAACTGGAAATAGAGTTGCCTCCCTCCCTTTACCACAGGAGATATGATATGAACTTGTTACCAATGAGGATCTTTATTGTTCCCTGCCAATCAAAAAATGTAGAGGACTATAGAATATCTTCTTTGATTGGCATTTAGTAATTGAACATAATAACACAAGGTACAATTTTATGGATACACAATTACTGAGTTTGATATGTCGCTTAGTATCAAACTCAGTAATTGTGTATCCATAAAATTGTACCTTGTGTGACTATAGAATATGTTTGTCCGTGTGTTAGTCACACTTTTTGAGAGATAATAACTATCCTTCTAATTGAGATAGAATGTTCAAACTTGATGTAGGTGTATATTATTATTAGGTTATAATGCCCTGTTCATTATAGATGACAGTTAAAAAATTTATATCTATGTTGATTTTATTGTTACTAGGCTGAAGATAGATTGCGAGGTGAAGATGAAGAAGAAGAGTTTATATATCCCTATAATTTAGGTTGGAAGGAGAATCTACGACAAGTTTTTACTTTCACTGGCCGTCCGAAATCTGATGGAATAACATGGCAAGTCGTAGATGGTTGTGATCAGTTTACATTCACAGTAAGTTTTAGGAGGCTACTGTGTCTACCACATGTATTTTAAAACACAATCAGATTGTGCTTTCACTAAAAATTAAGTGTACTTAATACAGTTTAATATTGTATTTCAAGGAAACTTTGCCAGCTTTAAAGGAATGCAAAAAATAGGACTTTTTATAATATTTACATACTATATGGATTTGTTCATCCGTCTATAGAGGTAGAGGTTCAAATTTGGTGTAGGTTTCAATAGGTGAATGTCTTGACTGAGTTTATTAGAGTGTATGCTTTGCATTGGCAAAAACATGAGAATACAATTACTTTAATTCTAAACAGTTTGATTGCTCAATGCTTTATAATAAATAGATACCGTAAATGTGAAATTAGTTAACATTTAAATATTATTACAGATTGAACAAAAACATCAGAAAGCTGAAAAACGTGAAAGAACAGTAGAATATACAATAATATCAAATTATGGGGGTTCATTATTTCCTATAACTAAAGGCTGTAAAGTTATGTACTGTATACCCTGTACAGATGAACCAAGAATACCAGTTATAACAGGAGATCATGTTCTTGTAACACGCTGGAAAAAGTAGGTTTAGTTTCGTATTTACATTAATGTTTTTTTGGAGTTACTGTAACAAAGATTAATATTGTATTAGTATCAGTAAGAGGAAATGAATGTCGATATACTGATTTTAACAGCTGGTATTAACTGTTTAAGGGTGTTGAGCTGTCTAAAATGCATATTTTAAAGTTAGCACTGTAATTTTTTTTGATAAGATATGTCATTTTTTGTTATATTGGGTCATGATTGTTTACAGCGGATGATGTGAACGGTGTATACAACGTCATAATTTATCAAGAACTGAACTAGGTCGGGGAAGCCTTCTTGTTTGCTATAAATTAAATTGTCTCTTTCTTCTTTCTGCTTGTACCTCCATTTTTACATAACAAATGGTGCGCAAAGTCTTAATAAGATTGTTGTTGAAAAGTTAGTGGGGTATCTTAGGCCCTGTATCCATAGGCTGTTCCCTTGTGGCGTGTTCCCTTGTGGCGTGTTCCCTTGTGGCGTGTTCCCTTGTTCCCTTGTGGCGCGCCACAAGGACAATGAACCTTTGTTTTTTAACGTGCCCGTTCCCATAGGATGTTCCCAGGGAACATGTGGCCTCGTGCACGGAACATGTGGCTTGTGACCGGGAACACAGATAATGAACATGTCAATTCTTTTGCAGCTGCACTAGAGGGAACACGTCGTTACGAGTACAATAGTGTATGGAAACTTGTGTAAAATTCATCCAGTTCATCGCGAGTTCCAAAAATGGCCGAACCCAGCGCCTTAGTCGTTGTCTGAAGACATGTTATCTTCTAAGATGAGTACAAGAGAGGGAAATAAATGCAATCAGTACCTGATCAGGGAGGGAAGGGGGCATAGTGGGGAAAATGTCCCGGGCTCCCCACATATAAGCAATAGCGGCACCCTCCTTCCTCATCCTTCCGATTTTCAGTAGTTTAGTTCATTGTCGAGCTATCAATAAAAAAACGGTTCGCATAATGATAGTTGAATCTTGTGTTAATTTGCTTTCTCATCAACGTTCCTATATAGACTTTTCTTTTACCTATATTTCCATCGTACATTGCACACGCCACAAGTGAACAGCCTATGGATACGGTCGGGTACAGGGTCGGGTCACAAGGCCACAACGCCACAAGGGAACACGCCACAAGGGAACAGCCTATGGATACAGGGCCTTAGATTACTCAATGTCCTTAAAGGGTAATATTGTTATAATTTCTTTTACGATTGAAAGTTTCCTTCTTTTTTTAATATTTGGAACTTAAATTTGAGAAATAAAATAGTAGAAAATTTATTTGAAATTTTTGTTTATTTTTTTTAGACACTGGCTATATGGAACAAAATTAGGCAACGATTCAGGTAATATATTATTTTAAAATACATATGAATACCAGATAAGATATTTTGTAAGATGAGTCAATAACCAGTTATTTATTGATATTGATGTTTACTTGTAGAATGAGTTGGGTTTATTAATTTTGTATTTCAGATAATGGCAATAAAAAGCGTATACGTGGGTGGTTTCCAAGACAGTGTGCAAGGGAGATAATAGGAAATGATATATCAGAAAGTGATAAGAAAGATGATTAATGTATGAATGTAGTTTACTTTAAATCAAGAAATTAATGTGTCATGAAACTAATACAAATTGAATGGAAGGTGGCTCGTTAATATGGCCATTGTTGACTGAAAACTTTTCTTTCAATCTTAACAAAAGTAGACAAATTTTATTTCAAATTTGTATTCAAATTACTGTAAAGGACGATAGAACATACCATTTTTTGCGGGGTATACCTATAAGTCAAACCTTTTTCCTGCCAAAGTTTTGACTTATCAGTTATCTTTATTTCCACATTGACTTACATCAGTATGATAATGGTAGCTTATATTTTATAAATAGAACTGTGTACAGGACCAGGATGTTGTCAATTTCTATTTTTGTAATATTGATGTTATAGTGATAGTAGTAATTGCCATATTATTGCCATGTACGAAGATAAAGACAATGTTTATTATCTAATAATTAGCAGGCATTTTGAAATAAAAACTGGTTCAAAAATTACCCAAGTGAGCCCTACATTTTTAAAATATCTTATTATTTTACATCATGGGCTATTTATATTTATGTTTATCAGCCCCATCATAGCGACAATATGCAATGCAACTTGATACACGATTGAACTGACATTGATAATCATTTGCTGGCACACTGCATTGATTTATCTAATTGTAAACTCCCATGTTTTGACTTATAATCCACATCAAGTTATAATTATACCCTGTAAAATATTATATTTACCACATTAATTTCTTGTTTTACACTCTTTTATACAATTATAGATAAATTCTACTTTTCTATAGTTTTTATGTTGAATTTTGTTAAGATAAATTAATTATATATGTATAAGATATAGTTTATATTTTTTATGAAGTACATCACGACCAAGCTTTTGTCCATTGTCCATACTGGTATAGATATATAGTTTTATATGTTACACAATGCAATGTACATAAACATGTTAAACTATGTTCTTTTTATTTTAAAATATTATTTTTTTGTTTTATTATTTTGGCTTATTTCTTAAAGATGCCTTATAAAGAGCTGACAGTTCTTGCAATATATAGATAATCAAAAAAAGGAATTAGAATTTCAGTCAAATTTATTTATTCTGTGCAAAGTAATGTGGTCTTGATTTGCTTTGCTACAATTGTTATGATACTGAACAAAGTATCAATTATCCATTGTGAAATTAAATGGTGTTTAAATCCATTATAAATCACGACCATCCTATGTACTAGAGAGTTGATTATGTTCTTGTGATATAAATAAATTTTATATTTTTTCTCAGTTATTACTCCTCACATCAGAGTATATAATCAACTATGAGATATTTTAAAACCACTTTATTCAGAGGATTTCTATATTATAATTTAGAACCTATTGAAATTTTGGTAACAAACTATTATGATTGAATTGGATTAAATGTTAGTAACAATGGATGTGATAAGGGGACATAATCAAGTATGACAGTGTATGAAAGCTTCCCTCTATATATTTCTATGCACTTGTAATGTAATCGATTGACACTTTATTGATGAATTGAGCTGGGACCTTTTGTGTACAATAGACATATCCATTTTCTTATTAAAGATGTATTATGTAAGATTTAGATAAAAGAGCTGACAGTTCTCGCTATAATAGTTTAAGCTAGAAAATGAGACGATAATATCTGTCTTGTCTACGATATCACCCTTTGTGGAAGGGGTCGTAAAACAACGAAAAGACAACATCTTGAAAATTTCAGTCACAGTACCTCATTCTGAGAGATGTTGTTTGGAGAATAGCAGAGTCTCAATTTTCATTGTTTTCATTGTTTTCAAAGTCTTGATCATCTATTTTTTAATCAAATCATTACCCATCAATCATGTTTATATCCGTTGTAAATCTAGAGCATCCAATGGCATGAATGGCTGATTATGGTCTTGGGAAGTTAAATGATGTCTAATACTCTAATTAATAGTTTATATAACATTTTAGGTCTAAAGAACACCTGCTCTTGCATAATGCATCTTGAAAGTTGGAAATGTTCAAACTTGTAATGTAAAAATGTCTTTTTGGGTAAAATAACTTTAGAAACTAGATTTTGTAGTTTTGTATGTGAAATGTATTTGATAAAAGCAGAACCTATAAGGGGATGCTTGTGTTTTATTTGTCGATGGATTGCATTGCAGTTATCAGAACAATGTTAAAAAACGTATGTTTTAAAACAAGACAATCTAATTTCATCAAGATGGTAGCGAATTACATCTGGAATCCATATAGAGAGATCTCAGTTCTGACAAGAAACCCCTAGTTACCACTATATTGGCGGATCTAAAATTTAGCTTGTATGTTTCAGAATATTTTACGGGGAGGTAATTAGTTCTACATCTCGCCCTATTTAAGAGTCAATCTAAGCTATAATGTTTGTATTTATAACATCTACAAATTTAGGGTACGGGATGTTAGTTTATAAGGTCTTTTTATTGAGTCAAGTGGTGTCTTTCAATTGTCAGCTTGTACCTGACCAAGAATAGGATCGCCTGTCCAACACCTTAGGTTTTCTACCCCCCCCCCCGCTAAAGATCCCTACGCACAAGCGATATATTGCAATGAAATTAAACCGTATATTGGTCCATAAATGACTTAGTTTGTGTCGAGCTAATGTCGAGACATTATTGATTTAATGAAGCAAACGAAAGACTTGTTGATAATCGACCTCAATCTATTTTGAAACGTTTTTAACCGTACATATCTAATAAACACGAGATGCAGTAGGTAGGGTAGGTCTTTCGTCCGGGGTTGAATGGCTGAATGGTTAGCACGTGCGCGCTGTATAATAAAGCCTCTCATTGAGTCACATGACGTTGTTTCGAATCCACATTTGTACGTGACAAGGAGTAGGTTCGCCTGTCCAGCCTGGTGGGTTTTCTCCTGGTCCTCCAATTTCCTCCCACTTCTAAATAACCCTAAGCATAAGCGAATTTTTTAAATAAAATTAAACCATATGTTAGTCCCGAATGGACGTTAAACTCCCCCTCTCCCCCCCCTCTCTCTATCTCTACCCTCCCCTCTCTCTCATATTGAACGTTTTAATCAAGATTTTATTTAGTGATTGTGATTAGTGGACGTTAAACCCCATTTCTCTCTCTCCGGGTCTTTCGTCCGCTTTGAAACCAGGCGATATCGCAAAGGTGTGTTTTAATTCAAGTAGCATCTATATGACACGTAGCTGCCACGTGTATTAAAGAAGAGAACGATTAACTGTATTCTGGTTTTAATATTGATTTGACCAATATCTCCAGCTGATTCAAATAGTAAATGCAGGAGGACTGCACTACACGCAAAACAAACAAACAAACAAAAACAAAAAAAATCTACAAGATAAACCTGCGGACAAGACAGAAAATAGACATTGCAAACACGAAACAATTAGCAAATCAAGTGAATGGATCCGGGGGCCAGCCGTAAGCGTCCACTGCGCTGTACAGTCCCGGGCCTGTTGTGTAAAATGATTTTCAAAAAAGACGTAACAAAAAAATGCGACCGA
Source organism: Patella pellucida (assembly GCA_917208275.1). Lineage (NCBI taxonomy): Eukaryota > Metazoa > Mollusca > Gastropoda > Patellidae > Patella > Patella pellucida. The sequence continues at coordinate 22,986,813 of OU795036.1, read as the reverse complement.
TCTTGTCAGTGGTAGTAAAGTGTTAGATATGTTAGTCCCGAAATGACAGTTTGTGTCGAGTGAACGTTTAACTCTCCCCCCTTCTCGCTCTCTCTCTCTCCCCCTTCCCTCTCAAATCACGATTTTATTTAGTGATTGTGATGAGTAGACGTTAAACCCAATTTCTCTCTCTCCGGGTCTTTCGTCCGCTTTGAAACCAGGCGATATCGCAAAGGTGTGTTTTAAGTCAAGTAGCATCCATGACACGTTGCTGCCACATGTGTATTAAAGGAGAGAACGATTAACTGTATTCTGGTCGCCACATAAATTCGACCAATATCTCCAGCTGATTCACAGTAAAGTGTTACATATATCATCAACAAATTCTTAATCTATAATCAATCTGATAATTAGCCAGAATGATAATCGTGGTTATTAATCAATTTATTAGGGAGTTAATCAATTAAATTTACAAATAAATTCTGTATGTAATATTGAAGCAAACAGTACTTTAGTATAATATCAGGAACTGTAATAACTTTGTAAAATATTAAAATTTAATCTTGAGCAGGATAGATCGATGGAATTTCCCTTCATCATATCTGTATAAAATACTGAACAGAATGGAACCAATTTTGGATTGATATTCCTACCTTAGATTTTATTGTATATGGTATTAGTAAGGAATTCTTTATCACTAAGATTACTCCCTTAGATACAGATAAATAAAGAGAAAGATAAATAAATTACGCTGAACTTTTATGAATTGTTATAAAAATGAAATATACGGGATACCATTGTATAAAAATGGCAAATTCCAAATTGCAAAATACGTTTTATGATCACTAAATGCAACCTTTTTAATAAAAAAAAAAGAATACAGGTCCTTTTTAATTTCTAATAATTTCTAATAATTTTATCAAATTAATAAAGTCGGCTATTTAATAAAAAAAATGAATACAGGCCCTTATTAATTCCTAATAATTTTTTATCAAAAATTAATAAAGTCTGCTATTAATATAGACTTAAATATTAATGTTCTTTCGTAACGTCTCGTTTTCATAGGAAGCTCTTATAATTATCAGTCAGAAATTGTTATGATCAAAATATTGATTTATTGCAAATAAACATTTTGTTTGTCGATTAGAGAGTCCCGTTTATATAAATATACTTTAAACTAGTTATGTTAAATGCACAAATAATACTTTAAAATAAATAAATGCTGATACTTTATTTATTTACAGTATTAAAAGTTACCCTACGTATTACATGAGCTGACAAAGAATATATTATGACAGTTCCACAGCAACTTGAAATTTTAATGAACAGAAAGAAAAAAATCTCTTTTCCGACAACTCTAAAAACTTGAATTCCTTTTTATAAAATGTTATAAAAGATAAAATTCAAATATCACAAGGATACTTACATGAGTCTGTAGATTATCCGATATTAACAGCCCACCTACAACGAGATACACCAGATAACTAAACTGACCATATGTTTGTATTTAGTAAGACAGTAGGTAAACATTAGTTTAAAGTATTGTATTAACTTGATTAATGCCCCCTGTCTCTATAATCTAATTATTATTGTTATTCATAATTACACAACATACACATGCAATCTCCTTATACAGTAGCCCCTATCCGTCTTTCCCTCATCTTGGTTGGTTAAGGATATTTACCATGTCCAATCAGAATGTGTGTTAGATAATGGCACCACGGGATGCGTTTCGGTAGATGCTCTTAAATACCAGGAATAATTCCTGTAGCATCACAACTGACTTGTTCAGCGTAAGTAGACAATGTTTAGACTTCTTATTACTATTTACAATGTCTATGTAAACTTATACTTAGGCCAGTGCGTTCATTTCTAGGGGGTAATATTTCTTAATTTGTAGAGAAACCTCCATTGGATTATCAGAACCGATATTTATATTTTAATATTGAATATTTAGATGAAAAGTTTTAATAATAATTGTTCCATACGTACCACCGGTGAAACATTTTTTAATTCTTTATTTCAGTTCGTTGTCAGAGCCAGACCCAGAGAACTCACTTTAGTCGCCATATCTTTTTTTCCCCCTTAATAACAACTAATATAAACGTCATCATGGGTTCTTACGACCCCAAAGATCCCGACTTCGAATATTTGGCTGTCGACCGTAAGAAGATGATGAAGGAACAGACTCAAGCTTTCGATGGTAAAAAAGCTTGTTGGGTTCCAGATGAAAAGAGCATGTTTTTACCCGCCGAGATCACTGGCTCTAAGGGTGATGACATTGAAGTCAAGATAACAACCACCAACGAAGTAATTATCAATTACATTGAAATTTATAGATTTATATTCTTTAATTTAAAACTTGGTATCTTATACAGTAGTCGTATTACATAATTTTTTTTCGTTTAACAAAATAAAATTTTGAACATTTATTTTGAAAAAGAAAATTAAAAAGAATTTTTAAACGACTAGTAAATTAAACAAAATGATAAAATTTATTTCAGTCAAGAACTGTGAAAAAAGATCAAATCCAACAGATGAATCCACCTAAATATGAGAAGATCGAAGATATGGCTAATATGACCTACCTTAACGAGGCTTCAGTTCTTCATAACCTAAAATCACGTTACACCGCCGGTCTCATTTATGTAAGTCTTTATAAAATACATAAGTCTATTTGATAGGAAAATAACTCATAAGCAGAATATCTGAAATAAAGAAAATAAAAGCTTGATTTTATTCGCACCCCTTTCGCACTTTCTGTCACTCGATGAATGCGAATGGTTCTACTTTTCCTTTACACATTTGATGATTGTAGATTATAAATTGACAAAATGATATTTGAAAGAGAGAATATTGTGATATCAATTTATTATATTATTTATTTTTCTTCCCAAACAGACTTACTCTGGTTTGTTCTGTGTAGCTGTGAATCCCTATAGACGTCTACCTATTTACACCGAGAGTGTCATCTCTAAATATAGAGGTAAACGAAAGATGGAAATGCCTCCCCATTTATTTGCTATTGCTGATAACGCCTACCAATCTATGGTACAAGAACGTGAAAACCAATCTGTTTTAATTACGTAAGTAAAGTTAAAAGTTCGGTTATTTATCACAAAGGATCTATGCAAGGGGAACCACTTTCACCCGACTTATTCCGTTTGTAAATGAATGGTTCTAAAAAAATAAAGGTGCACAGGATATCATTAAGGTTTTTTTTCCCACCAAATCTGAATAGCTAGGAATATGCACAAGAAAATTACTATAAGATTATTTTACGATAGTTAGCCTAATTATTGTTACCAGTTATCATTTCGATCTAAGAATATTACAAACTTATATTTCAGTGGTGAATCTGGTGCTGGTAAAACTGAAAATACAAAGAAAGTTATTATGTACTTCGCTAAAGTTGCCGCAATGGGACACAAACCAACGGAAGAGGAAGCAGCTGCAGACAGCAAAAAGGTAAAATATATTCAATATTTTAAACCGATTTTAACGTAATTTAATTCCTTCAAAGGTCGAAAAGACACGTCTATATATTCCCAAACTCTCAGTTGGATTATAATCCCTATAGAATATAGATAATCATAAATCATTAGATCTTTTCGAAAAACAACAAACTGGTTAAATTGACTATATCAGTCACACAGTTCTACAAATCTCACTTTATTAAAATAGAAAAATGCATTTTAATTCAGGGTACATTGGAAGACCAGATTGTACAGTGTAATCCAGTACTTGAGGCCTACGGTAACGCCAAGACAACCCGTAACAACAACTCTTCCAGATTTGTAAGTATACACAAATGATATCATATTCAAAGCCCACAAAGTTTTGTTTAAAAAAATAGCGTGGTAGTTCGTAAAATTGGCCAAAATTGAATAATTTATTTTTTTGTTATTGCCCTATCCAAACAACGCATCAGCTACTCGTATTGAAACACGTTATTTTTTTTCATTTCAGGGTAAATTTATCCGTATCCATTTCGGTACTCAAGGTAAAATCTCTGGAGCTGATATTGAACAATGTAAGTACATGTAATAGTAAATTCACTATACAATTTTAGAAAAAAAATCAGTTCAAATAATTCTGGATTATCTATTCATTTAATTCATTTTGACAATCTTATTTACAGATTTATTGGAGAAATCCCGAGTCACCTTCCAGCAACCCTCAGAAAGAAACTACCATATTTTCTACCAGCTTCTGTCTAACGCTATTCCAGAATATAACGGTAAGGATACTGTCAGAAAAATCAAATATCTAAACTTTCCCACTATCATTCAATAACAGTAAACTCTACTTTAAAAAAAAACCCAACGTAATACACGCCATATTATTCTAAATGTTTTAAATCTTTTTCTTAACAGAGAAACTATTGGTGAACCCTGACCCAGCTTTATACACATTTATCAACCAGGGATGTCTGACTGTTGATAATATTGATGATGTTCAGGAAATGAAAGATACTGATGTACGTATTTTTTTTTAAAGTCACGAATAGAAATAGAGCTGAAATTGAAAATAATACAACTAGAAACATTCTCACCTTCGTATTTATTTATAGGTTGCGTTTACTAAACTTGCGTTATGTTTATAGGTTGTTTTTACTTACATTTATAGGTTAACTTTACTTATGTTAATATTTTACCCATGCTTATGTTTATAGGCTGTCTTTACTTCTATTTATAGGCTGCTTTCGATGTTTTGGGTTTCACCACTGAAGAGAAACACGGTGTCTTTAAATGTACTGGTGCTATCCTCCATTTTGGTGAAATGAAATTCAAACAACGAGGTGAACAGGCTGAATCCGATGGCAATGCTGGTAAATATTTTTGTTATTCTGTTTATTCCCGGCTGTGAAATAGCAAAAGGACGACAACATTATCCAATGTTTAATTCATCACTAATTAATGAGTATCCATCTACCGAGTTATGTAATTCACTAGTCAGTCACCATTCTCCCTTCTAAGTGTTCATTTGATCAAATTAAATCTTTCAGAGGCTGAAAAGGTGGCTTTCCTTTTGGGGATCAACTCTGGAGATCTGATGAAAGGTTTGATCAAGCCCAAGATCAAGGTCGGCACAGAATATGTCACCCAAGGTAGAACCAAGGTACAAGTCGTTAACTCTGTTGGTGCCTTGGCTAAATCTCTCTACGATCGTATGTTCAAGTGGATGGTTGTTCGACTCAACAAAACTTTGGATACTAAAGCAAAAAGACAATTCTTTATTGGTGTACTGGATATTGCTGGTTTCGAGATTTTCGATGTAAGTGGAATTTTTATGTTCTTGTTTAAATTAAGAAGGTATAAGTCCAAAAAGGATCTTTAATCAAAAGCATTTACATTAAGACATCAATGAAACAATTATGGCCATTATTTCAGTTCAACAGCTTTGAACAGTTGTGTATCAACTACACCAATGAACGTCTACAGCAGTTCTTTAACCACCACATGTTTGTACTGGAACAAGAGGAATACAAGAAAGAGGGCATTGAATGGGAGTTTATCGATTTTGGAATGGATTTACAAGCTTGTGTTGATCTTATTGAAAAGGTGAGCGAATAGTGTAAAATAGATAACAAATTTACAAATACTTATGTAAATAGTACATAACGGAGATCTTGTAACTTTAATACATATATCCTTTTATGCATGTGTACAAGTCTAGAGTTTTCATTACTTCTATTAATAATTCCTGTTATATTTGTTTATTGCTTTCAGCCTATGGGTATCTTGTCCATCCTTGAAGAAGAATGCATGTTTCCAAAAGCCGATGATAAGTCCTTCATGGATAAATTGTACAACAATCATTTGGGCAAATCACCAAACTTTGGTAAACCAGTTGGCAAGAAAGTGAAAGGTGAAGCTCACTTTGAACTTCATCATTATGCTGGTACTGTACCATACAGTATTACTTCTTGGTTAGAAAAGAACAAGGATCCATTGAACGAAACCATCGTAGAACTTTTGATGAAGTCCAAGGAAGCTCTGGTAGCTGCTCTGTTTGCTCCTGCAGGTAAGTTATTTCGGACGCCACTAACACACTGTTTGAGAAAGATAACAACTAAATATTTATTGAATATTACAGCTTCACGTTACTGATTAGCCTGTAATGTGTTGTTTTAGCACATGCACAGGTGATCATTTGAGGAAAAGTAGGTGTTCATATAAATGAACACCCCAGCATACTAACCCGGTGGTTGTCAAAACAGACCATGCAAAGAATCCAGTGTGTAAGCGTGTTCATCTAACTTGAACCCCTCTGTCTCAGTCGATAACTCTAACTTATCAATTTGTACTATAGATCCCGGAGCAGCAGCTGGAGGCGGTAACAAGAAGAAAAAGAGTTCTGCTTTCCAGACTATTTCTGCTACACACAGGGTATGGTTTTAAAAATTATATGAATTATCCAAATTCTTAATCCAGATATCGTTTCGTACGTTTGAAATTAGATTACGAGAAATTGCATTTATGCTCACCAGAATGTTACCTATGTTTAACGCATTTTGTATTTTACGCTCTCTTCCAGGAATCATTGAACAAACTAATGAAGAGCTTGTACACAACGCATCCTCATTTCGTGAGATGTCTTATCCCCAACGAATTCAAACAACCCGGGGAGGTTGATGCTCATTTAGTACTCCATCAGCTCCAGTGTAATGGTGTACTTGAAGGTATCCGTATTTGCCGAAAGGGATTTCCAAACAGAATCATCCACTCTGAGTTTAAACAAAGATACTCTATCTTGGCTCCCAATGCCATCCCTGAAGGATTCGTTGAAGGCAAGATTGTTGCCACGAAGATTCTACAAGCGTTGGAATTGGATACAAACGAATATAAATTGGGTTCTACTAAAGTCTTCTTTAAAGCTGGTGTTTTGGGTTATCTTGAAGATCTTCGTGATGAACGACTGAGTAGCATCATTTCCATGTTCCAAGCTCACATCCGAGGGTATTTGGTAAAGAAATCCTACAAGAAACTCTGTGATAGAAGGTAACCTTTTTCTTATAACATCCAAAGTAAGGAAAAACCAAATACCATTTAGCATTCAATTTCCGATGGTATCGATTATATTGTATATTTCAAAAAAAGAATTGTAACAATATCGGTGACAGGGAATGCATCTTAAAGTTTTACTTCTGAGTTATAACCTAGGTGGACAAACTATACATGAAATATACTAGGGCTGGCAGATATTGGGCACTGTAATTAAAATTGATTTTTTTCTCTTTAACAACAGAGTTGGTCTATCAGTCATCCAAAGGAACATCCGAAAATGGTTGGGCATGCGCAACTGGCCCTGGTGGAAGATGTACACCAAAGTCAAGCCTCTTTTGAACGTTGCCCGTGCCGAGGACGAGGTAAAGCAGAAAGAAGAATTGTTCGAAAAAACTAAAATAGAATTGGAGAAAACAGAGAAAGTTAAAAAGGAGCTTGAAGAACAGAATACAGTTTTATTACAGCAGAAAAACGATATGTTCATTCAACTCCAAGCTGAACAAGATAACGTTTCTGATTGCCAAGAGAAAATCGAAAAGCTTATCCTTCAAAAGATTGACTTTGAAACTCAACTTAAAGAATTTGAAGACCGCATCTTGGACGACGAAGATGCTATTGGTTGTCTTGAAGAAAAGAAAAAGGAACTTCAAAAAGCCAATGATGATTTGAGGAAAGATATTGAAGATTTTGATACATCTCTTGCTAAATCTGAGCAAGAAAAAGTAACGAAGGATAACCAGATTAAGACTTTGAACAACGAAATAAGTCAACAAGATGAGATGATCGGTAAACTAAATAAAGATAAGAAAAATATGGAAGAAGCTAACAAGAAGTTGACCGAAAGCCTGCAAGCTGAAGAAGATAAAGTCAATAATCTTAGTAAACTGAAGACTAAAATGGAACAAACCGTGGATGAGGTAGAGTATTAAATCGTCTTTATTAATTGATGACTATTGTAATATTTATCTTAAAGTTGTTGGTACAGAATTTAAGTCAGTAGGAATTTATTCTAATACATGTTTTACTATATTCAGTTGGCAAACAACCTAGAACGCGAAAAGAAAGTTCGAGGTGATGTAGAGAAAGTTAAAAGAAAGCTAGAACAAGATTTGAAAACCAATCAGCAATCAGTTGAAGAATTAGAGAGAATCAAAAGAGAATTGGAAGAAGGCATGAAAAAGAAGGATGTTGAAATCAATTCTCTTCACTCGAGAGTTGAAGATGAGCAGACAAGCGTCACACAACTTCAGAAGAAAATCAAAGAATTTCAGGTAACTGGGATTGATTCAGTATAAAGTGTATACTTTATTAACATATTGAAAATATAAAGTGGTTCAATAAACAGGCCTTATCTTAAGCCTTGAAGGTTTTCTTCAGATCATTACAACGACTCTATATTCACATTTTATATATACTTCCAGTCTACCATTGAAGAGCTTGAAGAAGACCTCTCTGCTGAAAAGCAAACAAGAGTTAAGGTGAGAATCCATTAAGCACTGGCCAATTTCAAATCAATGACAATATATTATTCTGTACAAATCACCCAACAATCATAAAAAAAACCACGAAAATTTAATTTTAATTTCTATTTCCACACCCCAACTCGTACTTATTGGACATTATTACTTTCCTACTAGGTTGAGAAACAGCGAAGTGACTTGACTCACGAAATTGAAGATATCAGTGAACGTCTCGATGAAGCAGGTGGTGCCACTTCTGCTCAGATTGAAATCAACAAGAAACGTGAACAAGAATTGTTGAAACTAAAGAGAGATATCGAAGAGAATCAGCTACAACATGATGCTCAGGTTGCTAGTCTCAGGAAGAAGCAACAAGATGCTGTTAATGAATTATCTGACCAGGTAGAGCAACTACAGAAAGTTAAAAGCAAGTAAGTATTTTGCGTCTTTTGATAAATCTTAAGATTCGTTTGTTTAACCCAGGTACTACGGGAAGTTACTGATAAGATGTGTTACTGATAAGATGTGTACTATCAAATTCAATTTGAAATATTTTATAGTCGAAGACCAAGTGAGTATCTTTGGAATTTAACGAACATATAAGGATCATTCTACAATTGATTAATTTAAATTCAATTAGCACACTAATTTTTAACAGAACATATTACCGACATTATCTCATTTGGATTTTAGAGTTGAGAAAGAAAAGCAACAATTGAAGTCCGAGATCGAAGATTTGACAGCACAACTTCAACATTCAAGCAAAAATAAGGTAACCATATCAAAGCACTTTGGTTCCTGAATTTCAATCAAACACTAATCTATTTTGCAAATAATGTTATGTTATTATTTAGAAGACTTACTTTTATTGTGTATTTTTAAAGAATGAATTTCAATCTTAAAACTGAATTTTCAGGGTATGTCTGAGAAGATGTCTAGACAGGTTGAATCACAAATTTCGGAACTGAACGCCAGACTCGAAGAAGGAACCCGAACTATCACCGAACTCCAATCGAGCAGGACAAAAACCCAACAAGAAACTATTGAAATCACTCGACAACTTGAGGAGACTGAACACCGACTTGGTCAAATCACTAAAGAGAAAATAAGTATCCAATCTCAGTTTGAAGAAACCAAACGTTCACTCGAAGAAGAAACCAGAAATCGCCAGAAACTCCAGGGTGACATCCGTACCATAACATCAGATTACGAGTCTATCCGGGATCAGATTGAAGAAGAACAGGATAATAAAAGTAACCTCCAGAGATTGTTGTCTAAAGCCAATTCAGATGCTCAGCAATGGAGATCTAAATATGAAAGTGAAGGACTTGTCCGAAGTGAAGAACTTGAGGAGGCCAGGTAGGAAGCTATTTACACCTGCAATTGCATAACCATAAACGCATAATTATATTTTTTTTGCAATGACAAATTCGTGTTTGTTTTTCGTCTGCTTTTAAACTCTAGATGAACTTTTACATTCAAGCATTTACTGATGCATTTGTCTTTTACAGACGTAAACTTCAATGCAAGCTTGCTGATGCTGAACAAAATGTTGAAGCTGCCAATATTAAAGTTAACAACTTGGAGAAAGCCAAATACAGAATGCAGTCCGAGATGGAAGATCTTATGATTGAAGTCGAGAGAGTAAGTCGTTTTTCGTCGTCTCCTTATTTATAAAAGAAGGTTTGCAAGCGAAGTTCGGATAAACCTTTAAACATCATAAATGATCTAAGCTAAATGTTGGTGAGGCGTTTAATATTATGCATTTATATTCTATAGGCTAACAGCAGCGCCACCATATTAGAGAAGAAACAACGGGGTTTCGATAAAACTACATCTGAATGGCAGTCAAAATTCTCTGATATACAATTTGAATTGGAGAACTCACAAAAAGAAACCCGTGGACTATCCGCTGAACTATTCCGAGTTAAGGCTAAGGATGTTGAAACACTTGATCGTATCGAAGCCTTGAAACGAGAAAACAAAAACCTGGCAGGTAAGACTTGCAATATTAATACTGTCGCTATATTAAAGTCGTCTCGTTGCATAGTTAATAATATCACGTCGACCAATCCTATATGTATTGTACAAAGAGGCCAGTGACACCCTTTTAAATTAAAAATGCTAATAATTTAGTTTAAAGTCATCAAATACACAAATTTAGTTTAAAGTCATCAAATACACAAATTTAGTTTAAAGTCATCAAATACACAAATTTCTTCAACAGATGAAATCCGAGAATTGACAGACCAACTAAGTGAAGGTGGAAGAAACATCCATGATGTTGAAAAAACTCGACGACGCATCGAAATGGAGAAAGAAGAACTTCAAGCTGCTTTGGAGGAAGCCGAAGCTACCCTTGAACAAGAAGAAGCTAAAGTCATGAGAGCTCAATTGGAAATCTCACAGGTCCGTCAAGAAATCGACCGACGTGTCAATGAGAAGGAAGAAGAATTTGAAAATACCAGGTGAATAATAACTTTAATAATACATCACGTATTATATTGATGCAATGGTTGTCGATAAAATGTTAATTTAAATAGATCACCGTGAAATTTGTTATTCGTATTTTAATTGCCTCATATGTCAATTGCTTGTTGGTATGGTCCAAAGTAAACTATCTAATTAAAAGTATTATTAGTATTTGTATTTTGACTTATTGCGTGTTCGTTAACTCAATCCAAAACGAATGGTGCAAATGGAGTAAGTCTTAAATTGTGTTGGAAATTAATGGTTAAAATTTGAGTAATATTTCAGTTAAAAATTATTTTAATGGTATCCAACTTAGTATTCTGCTTACTAATGGGAATAATTATATTATGTACAGGCGAAACTACCAACGTTCAATTGAATCTATGCAAGTATCTCTTGAGGCTGAAAGCAAGGGCAAAGCTGAAGCCATGAAAATCAAGAAGAAATTGGAACATGACGTCAACGAATTGGAAATTGCTCTGGATGCCGCCAACCGAGGCCGAACAGACATTGAGAAGAATGTTAAGAAATATCAACACCAGATAGATGTAAGTATCTCCCCAGGTAGCATCACAACCATTTATTTACGTCAGTATTCTGCTATTCTACAAAAGTAGTACTTCAAGAACCCATTGAAGAGGTTTAAACGATATACTGAATTAGCTCTAAAGTTTTTGTGATGATTACAGGAAATGGAAACTCGATGCGAAGATGAACAGCGACAAAGAGATGAAGCCCGCGAATCCTACAATATGACCGAACGACGATGTGCTGTCATTAGCGGTGAAGTAGAGGAACTCAGAACATCTCTTGAACAGGTACGAATTATAGAAATAAGGGTTCTTTAGTTTCTGGCTTATAAAGGAATAATGAATAAGATATACCAAAAAAACTTACAAAAACTAAACTTTATAATTTTGTAGTTTCGTTGTGTGATACATATGTTAAATATTCTTTACTTGTGTTCTTAAGGCTGAACGAGCAAGAAAATCAGCAGAAAGTGAACTCATGGATGCTAATATACGTGTTAGTGAGACGGCTTCCCAAACCAACTCAATCAATTCACACAAGAGAAAATTGGAATGCGATATCGCCGCCATGCAATCCGATTTAGATGAGATGCATTCAGAACTCCGAACCTGTGAAGAACGATGCAAGAAAGCCGTATGTGACGCTGCGCGTTTAACAGAGGAATTACGAAGCGAGCAGGAACACAGTATGCAAATTGAAAAGATCAGAAAGAGCTTAGAATGTAACACTAAAGATCTCCAGACACGAATCGACGAAGCCGAAGCCCAGAGTTTGAAGGGAGGAAAGAGAGTTGTGCAGAAACTTGAACAAAAAGTAAGAGAAATGCAAACTGAGCTGGAAACTGAACAACAACGTCATGGTGAAACGGAAAAGAATATGAGAAAAGCTGAAAGACGTCTCAAGGAGGTTCTCTTCCAATTAGATGAAGACAAAAGAATCGAAGAACGTATGCAGGAATTGATCGAAAAGCTGCAGGATAAGACAAAAACTTACAAGAAGCATGCCGAGGAAGCAGTACGTATTTGTTTATTTTTATCCATGCGAGTTAAATATCTTGATGTTTTTATTAAAAAGTCCAAATTTTCTGTAATCCCTTTTATGAAGAACATTAAAAGTCATGCTCTGCATTTGAATTTCAGGAAGAAGTTGCTGCTGTTAACTTGGCTAAATTCCGTAAAATCCAAAGCGAATTGGAAGATGCTGAAGAAAGAGCTGAAGCTGCTGAAAGTGTCACCAATAAACTCCGCGCAAAAAGCAGGAGTACTGTTTCTCAGACTCGCTCCAGTTCAGTATCACGAACCACGGCTGTAAGATTTTCTTAAGGTAGGTTAACATTAAGATCGCGATTATATTTGCGCACAAGTGTGAAGCAACAGTGGCTATCCCGCCTCGTCTGCGCAGTCATAGCTCATGACTCAATACAATAAATATTATATCTATTTTCTTGTTTGATATAAGAAATCTGTTCACCAGTGCTTTAACTTATTTTTTTTTTTTAAAGATAAGTGGAATTAAATAGGGTTTAATGTCCACTCAACACAAACTAGTTTATTTCGGGGATAATGCGCAGTATAGTTTATTGCTATAATTTCGTTCTACCGCGGGGTCTTTTGCAGTAGGGTCAAACCCGAGAAGACATGTGCATGAAAGAATACCTCAGATAGCTGGAATTAGAAATACAAGTAAGAGTATACCGTCTTCATTAGCCTGATTTGTGCAGAAACATTGGACGTTAAACCCCATTTTATTATATTTAACTTCATTTCCGTATTTGTGTATGATAAATAATGTCATTAACCTATATTTCAGGTGTTTTGGTTATCATGGTGACTGTATTGTATAGTGTTGTATACTAGTATAGCCTTGTGCCCTGGTGATCTGCGAAAATCCGTTTAATTGTAATTTGTTATTTCGTACGACCTAAAGACAATTAACCAACCTATCAATTATTTGTTATTTGCTACGACCGATACAAGTTAGACAAGATACATCATTTTCTATCAGTTAATATAAAGCGGTATATGATACGAATCAACTTTACATTGTATATCTGTATAAATAATTCCAATAATTAACTTATTCCTATTTATTGTATACATGTCTTTGTTAAAATGATAATAAAAACTGTTTTACCTTAATTGTTATTCACATTTTTGGTGGGAAAATTTTAATATTGGCTGGTGATGAGTTTGGACCCAATTGGAAACGCGCAAAAAAGTTCAAATGTGAAACACCCTAATGTTGTTGCAATCAAGAACCCGAAATTAGAAGAGGCCGGAATGACTGAATTGCCCAAATTTGAAATCTTCTCAAACTTTTACCAATTTTGGCTGTCATGTGAGCATTCAAAAACTGGTTTAAAGTGGCCTAGAAAGAGTACTTAAACATTGCCTTGGCGTTAATTATAGCAATCGGATAGACCTAGCAGATGTCATATCATACAATGTTATAATTATGGACATTTTGCCCGGACAGCGGCGTTACGGACAACCCTTATATCGAATTCCAACTGCCAAGGGATCTTTTACGTGCTCGACAATGTGTTCACGGGAACTCTGTTTTTTGGCCAATCTAAACTAGACAACTGTCCTTGTCAAACAATCCGCCCTGCACCACTGACAAGGAGAAACCACGCCTGTGGCACACGTAATTGGGAATCTGATCTAGTCTCTTAATGGCCGAAAAGCTTTAGAGCACCTGATACTACGTCGAAAATAAATAAATACTACTTCTCGTTTAAGGCATCAGTTACACAACAACGCAAGATTTGCAAGCAACATCCTTCATCGAACTTGGTTCCTGACAACCTATTAGAACTTGGTTGTCAGAACCCAAAACTACTGAGTTTTAAATTGAATTCTGAGCAACAGTGTCGTGCATAAAGCCAATAAGGGGTTAAGATTTCCGAAACGCATAATATTACAACCTTTCAATTGTATATTTCCATTTGTACGCCACTTGCCATTACTTTATTTTGACCATTTCATCCACCGAATATGGTTCCTGACAACCGATTAGAATCGATTGTGCTTTAATTAGTTAATATGTGCTAGACAACAGTCCCCATAAATCGATGTTTCATGTGATTCTAGACTAAAAAGCCGTTCACGCCAGGATCCAGTAGAGGGGATAGAGCTAAAGGATGGCTTGACTATGTAAAAAGAACAGGAAAGCGATAAGATTTTATAGACAGAGTGTGAGATTTATATTACTATCACGAAAGGACCATATCCTGAAAGTGAGGGGCGGGGAGGGGAGGGCCATTTGGTATGATTTCGAATTCATTAATAAAATGGGAATTGTTATTCAATATTTTATGTCAGTTTATTGAATTCATAAATGGGTTCAACGTCACTCGATACAAGGGGTAATTTCGGTTCAATCGGTCGATTGAGGATATTTATATAATCTTTGTTTTAACATATTTACCCTCCAATTTATATATAAATGGGGCAATACAATGAATTGTTCACCATGCCTCTTAAAGGGGCTAATTCTCTAACTCTATATTGTCCATAATCTTTAAAATTAAAAACAGGAATTGGGAATTCAATATTGGCCCATTTCAATCAATACTGAACTTGAGAAAATACTCCAATATTTAGGAGAGGGGGAGGGGGAGAGAGAGAGAAAGAGAGGGTGGTGGGGTTTAATGTCCAGTCGTCACAAACTAGGTAATTTCAGGACTAACATATGGTTTAATTTTATTTCAATAATTCGCTTGCGCGAAGGGGTCTTTTAGCAGTTGGAGTAAACCGGGGGAACCCGGAGAAACTCTACGAGGTTGGATAGGCGACCCCACTCCTTGTCACGTACAACCTTGGATTCGAAACCGCACCATGCAGTTGACTCAATGACAGACTTTATGATACAGTGCGCGCACGCTAACCATCAGCCATTCACCCCCTCTCCAATATTTAAGACACCAATATGTAATAAACAAAGACAAACATATCAATTAGTAATGGCTAATTCTCAAACGCATAATAACAATGAAAAACGTGTAGAAGGGACTTTGTAGAAGTAAAAGACCGCCGTTCAATTTGAATTTTACATTTGTGCTTATTTACTGGTGGACATATATACTGGATCTGGTCATTACCAGAACTATGATATTCTACATGAAGTATCTGTTGTTCCTGATATCATCTCAGACCACTCACCAGTATTTGGGCAGCTCATTATTACAGATGGCAAACCCGATCATAGCACAGCGAATTCTAGAAAACTCAAGGCGATTGTCTTTGATCAATTTGCTGAGGATATCGCTCATAGATTTAACTCCATAATCACAACTGATACACAGTGTCTAATTTTGTACAGTTCTACAATTCTACCTTAGCTTCAGTATGGATCAAGCACACTCCTCTAAAAACTAGATCTGTTAAAGGTCCCCGAAACAACAGTTGGTATAACGGTTACATCCTTTCATCTAGAAGATCACGCAGGAGGGCTACAAGGGCTTGTTAGAAAAATCCTTCAGAAATAAATAAAAAAAAACAGATTTACCATTATCATTCTGACCAGACAGTAAAGAAAATTAAATCAGCCAAAAACATTTACTATTGTGAAAAACTAAAAGCGACTGAACCTGTCGATCTTCTGATGTTAAGCTTCCCTCAGCAGATTCTGAGCAAATACTCGCCGATGATTTTAATGATTTCTTCGAAATGAAAATATCAAAACTAAAAACTGGCATTGAAACTGCAAAAACAGAGACAGAATGTAATGCCACCTTCTGATATATCAACTCCCATTAATTGTTGTCTTCATGGCCGCAGATCTTATGATTTTTTTGGGGGGGGGGGATGACCTAGTGGTCTAGAGTGCCGCGCTTCGACCTCTAGCTGGCCGGCCACCTATGGCTTACGGCTGTGGTTTCGAGCCCTAGTGTGAGCGTATGTGGCATGGAGATAGGGGCGTCTTCTCAACCTCGTGGGTTTCCTCCAGGCACTCCGGTTTCCTTCCACTGCTAAAGACCCCTACGCGCAAGCGAATTATTGAAATAAAATCAAACCATAATATGTTAGTCCCGAAAAGACCTAGTTGTGTTGAGTGGACGTTAAACCCCATTTCTCTCTCTCTCTCTCTCTCTCTCTCTCTCTCCCTCTCTTATTAAATTTTAGGGCGGGGCGGAGTACGACATACGCCTCGCGCCGCAGGCGCTAACCATTATGTGAGGGGTATGGGGGTACTCCCCCAGAAAATTATGAAAGCAGGATGTCTAATAACGCTATCTGAGACCATTTCTGAGCATTCTGCAGAGATGAAGTACCGAGAATAAATTGTCGTTTTGAGCGAGAATAATCAATAACTATACAAATAAGGGATGGGGAATATTCATTATTTCATCATAATGAATAATTTCAGCCGACAGGCCGTCATCAAATACCAACATATCATAATATAATTATCAATAAAATATGTTGTTTAAACTCGTTGAGAGTAATTCTAAAAAATATTAAATTTCTATAATCGTTCGTTTTAATTTAAAACATATCATTTCAAAGTTCAACCATAAATCCAATTTGAATAATTGAATCGGTGTATAGGCTACCTAGGTACATCTAAATTGTGATTTATAATTCGTTTGTACCTCATATTGAACGGAAGTCCATCGGTAAATATATAAATGTTTTGGACATTTCTAATACGAATACGGTAAAAAAAATAGTTAAAGGGGCTTAGAGTGCCGGCCGACTGGTTATATTACAAAAGTTAGAAATATTTATTATTAAACTTTAAAAATATAAACAGTAAACCACCGATGATATGGACTGATTAATCAAAGAAGTACTCGCAGTATAGGGATATAGGTAGGCTACTAAATTGCCGGTCACGGATGAAAATGTGATGAATAATATCTCAAAACGATTTAAATCTCCATAAAACAACGTTTAAGTTATTTCCAGCCCTCCACATCGTAAATTCGACCAATGTCCTCGCCTATCTCAACTGGCTTGTGAGATTAGGAGATATTTGACGATTGTATACTGCACAGGCCTTACCATACCCAACATTACTTACTAAGCAGTAGTTTCAAATAGATCTTCACCAATATTTCACGAATAAGAGTCTCTATATTTTCCATTATGTATCCTATATGTTCTATATTATGTAATTATGTATGTATTTATTTTTTATAATGTGTACATGTATCTAAATCAGAGAGAGGGGTTACACATAGGCATAGCCGCCCTGTCTCGAATTTGCCTTTTCTTGAAAATGTATTGGAAAAAGTTATTTCTTGTCAGATTAGGGATTATCTTGCAAAAAACAATATCCATGACCCGTTGGTGTCAGCTTACAAACGTGAACATAACACCGAGACTGTTCTATTATAATTAGGATAGGGAGGGTTAAAGATATAGTCACAATTTTCATGTTTAAATTTTTTACTAAATTTGTGATAGGGTAGCATGACGTAATAATCTGATAACGTCATACAATCAAATAACGTCATACTCCTCAGTTTTCTAATAGTATTTCTAGTGGAAAGCCGCATTCTATTTTCTTTTTTAGAAAGAAAAAAAGGTAATTTTATCAACGAATTCAAAGTTTTCTTGAAAAGTTCAAGGTACGCAGGTAATTAAAGTTAACATTCATTCTCTGAATATGATCTCGCTAGTTTCATTTAAGTAAATGGTAAAGTTTTTCTGGTGTTTAATCATAATGACTTATTCTGCTCCCAAATTGAGCTAATGAATGAATGAATGAAATGGGGTTTAACGTCCTACGCTTAAGCACCTAACCTGGGCCAATTGAAGACGGGCATACGCCAACAGTGTGCTATGAGGGAAATTTTGCCCGGGCAGCGGCGCTACGGCCTACTCTTATATCGAATTCCAACTGCCAAGGGATCTTTTACGTGCACTCCAATTTGTACACGGGACCTCGGTTTTTCGTCCCATCCGAACGACTAGGCAGCTGTCCTTGTCAGGCCCTCCTTCTGCATCACTGACAAGCGGAAATCACGCCGGAAAATCGAGATGAACTTTCTCGGCCAATGCAGGGATCGAACACTCAACCTCCAGGCTAGCGAACCAGCGCCTTATCCACTTAGCCACCGTGATCCCCTTTGAGCTAATGAAGAAAGGCATACGCCATACAGTGAGCTATGAGGGGAATTTTGCCGGGCAGCATCACTGACAAGGAAAACCACGCCGGAAAATGTGGATGAACTTTTTCGGCCAATGCAGGGATCGAGCATACGACCTCCAGGCTACCGGGCCATCGTCTTACCCACTTAGCTACGTGATCAACCATTTCGTCGCAAATTGTCAAGAGAGCAAAATTATTTTCTCTAGCTCACAATAGATCTTTATTTACTAGCTTATTATAGCTACTAGCTCGGATTTGCTTTGGGCCAAATTTGCTATGTTTCTTTAAAAATGTCTATGGATTTTATAATTAATAATGTGAAATATCGCTCAAAAGAAAACGGATATCATTATCTTTGTTATTATCCGCTTATTTTACACAATCTAAATTCATTTTCTATTGTTTGTCTGTGTGTTGATCTAAAATATTATCCTAATCTTCCCAATCTCTAAATTACAGCTAAAATAATGAATAATCTACAGGACCTGAATAAATTTAGAAGCAATTTCGCTCCTGTAATGAAACAATTAGCAGAATTAAAAGGTACCTTATCTATATTTTGAAATTGTCAGTTTGCTTACCCCATACAGATTGCCCTTTCTGTGTATTTTTTGTATGGTAAGAGAATCTTAAACATTATTTCCAAATCAACCCTTTTCTCTTTATATTTATACCAGATTCTCGACAGTTGGTGGTGTCTGATAATCCCAGGAGATTAAAGAATTATCCTGACATGACAGATCAACAGATCAAATATTATTATTCTATTGGACGGAAAATGGTCGACCAAGACGAAGTTAGTAATCCCAAACAGTGTCAAAAGCTCCAGTCCCATGTCCAATCCATGGATTCACCATTGAGTGTTAAACCCCAGAGAATTAATTTTCCAAGATCCCCAAATTTACCAGATGGCGCCTTTGTTAGTCTAACAGAACTTCACCGAGTTATTCGAGAATTGAAACCAGTTAACATACCCAGAGATAGCAGTTCTAACTTACAAGACTATCAACTATGGAAGACAGCACCAGAACTCCTTGGTTCTAGCTTGCAAGACTATCAGCCATGGAAGGCAGCACCAGAACTCCTTGGATCTTATGTGCAAGACTATCAATCGTGGAAGGCAGCACCAGAACTCTTTAGTTCTAATGTACAAGATCATCGGCCGTGGAAGGCAGCACCAGAACTCTTTGGTTCGCGAGATGTAACACAGAATATCTTCCGGAATAAATGCCGCACAGCAGCCAATTATCCCAGACGCTCCGACGGTTCTGATGGTGCCTTTGTCTCTCTAGCAGAACTACAAACAGCAATTCAACTTTTAAAACCGGTTTCGAAAAAGGATGATGTAACTGAAAATATTTGGACTCAACGAAGTTTTACTAGTGACAAAATGTCTTTACATAAACTTTATGATGTCCGCGATGATATCATCCCAAAACATGCTTCAATAAATCGGGAAGAATCAAAAGATCAAAAAGATAAAGATAGTGGTTACGACTTCGGGACGAATCAGATAACAGTGAAAGAATTAGAACTTCGTATAAAGAGTCTGAAAAGCGTCGGTAGCGTTTACTACCCTCAACTGAAAACAACGTTTTATGATGATATAAAAGAAGAAAACAATGATATAAAAGAAACAGAACAGATAATTGAAACTCAGTTGACAAGTGATCATCATGATATTTGTAAAGTAGATGAAGTACATGTTAGTAAAGTTAACAGGATCAAGAAACGAAGCTTTCTATCAGTACGTTTTTTTTTATAAAAACTTTCCTTTATTTTCTATTCTATTAAAAGCGATGATTATACATGTATAATGATATGCTTGGATTTACTTTAAAACTGTTTATAATTCTATTACAGCGAATAAAGTTCTGGAAAAAAGGAGTTAAAGAAATAAAACAGACCAAGTGTGAAATAATGACGAGTGAAAGTTGTGATAAAGGTAGATAATTCAAAATTTACACAAAGATATATGGATTAAGACTACTAATAGTACTAATCCTGTCTTTTCAATGTTAAATTCATATGAATTAATTGATACAAAGACCTCGATATGTGGTGATGGGACTTTTGTTGTTTTTATTTAAGCCAGTGGAAATCTACGAGTGTTGGTTTCATTTTCGTTAGTTACCTTCACCAAGGAAGCTTGACAAAACTGCTGGGAAGAATAGTGATATAGAGTGTACTAGGTTTTTATTTAGATAAAGAACGAGACAAGGGGGTACAATTTCCTGGAAGAATAATTATTCGGATTCGACTAACTTTAATTGATATTAATCATTTTATTTTCAGGACAAGAATCTACCACTGAACCTTCAAAAGAAAATACTCCATCAGTATTTGCGAAAATTTCATCTTTGTTTTGTTGTTGTGTGAATGGCGTTTCCACTGACGATTAAATCTAAAGAAAATATCTCTTCAGTTTGTGGAAAACATCAACCATTTATTATTTTATATAAATTGCAATAATTTTATCTTTTTAAATTTTTTCATTTTAATTTTAATTATTATTGATGTATATTTATATATAAAATAAAAAGGGAAAATATATCAATTAAGAATACTTTTACATAACAATTATATATGCGGAAATTAGTGGAAGTTATTATACTTGGATATGGAGACAATGCAATGACGATGGCGAACACGGGTTAGGCATGGTTTTCCATCCCATACGAATCACGAAGGACAGCTTCCTCGCCAGTCAGCAGACTAGAACGGGGCATGAGAAAATACAAGATTTGTCTCGCCCGTTCTAATCCCGTAACCTGACCACCCGACTTCTATTTCTAGAAAACATTAGCCTATATTCAGTCTAATCTTACGTGTGGGTGGGTGTTTGTGTTTGGGGGCGGGGGTGTTTAGACCATTTCATATGTCTTTGGGTCAATTCACGGCTTGTCTAATCTCATGGGTTTCACCGGCTGCAAAAGACCAACGCATAAGGCCTCTGTCGCGCGCTCTCCCCCCTCTCTCTCTATCTATCTCTTTCTTTCTCTCTTTCCCTCAGGGCGGATCGAGAGGGGGGCACCCTTCCCAGCTACATAATTTTTTTTTAAATGCCTTGCATCGATGAAATTGAATCACGATGTGATCATATATTATTATTCAAATTGACTTCAAACGGAAGGCTGGATTTCTCTCTTTTAAAATTCCAGTGTGTATGTATGCCTACGTAATTTGGAGACAATAATGGTATCAGCATTATCAACTGTCAGATTTCCTTAACAATAACATGATAAACCCCCTCCTGTAAAAATTCCTGGATCCGCCCCTGCTGCCCCCCTCTCTCTTCCTTTCTCTATCGCCCCCTCTCCCCCCTCTCTCTCTCTCCATTCGGCGCTGAAATATGAGTAATGAACTTTAAAGCAATAAATACAACTTTTGGCAAATCAGGGAAATACTCGCACAAAGTCCATTTTGAACTCACTAGAAACACTCATGTGTAATGAAATGCTATATAATAACATTTATTGTGTGTAAAAAGCGTAAAGAGGAATTATTGTTGATTAATGATATAAATCATCCAATAATCTTAGTTTCGCATATACATATTAATACTAGCTACATAATTCCAACTAGTTTCTATAGAAGATGCATTAGATTAACACGCAGACAGCCTACAAATGATTTGTTATTACGTATCGGAGGTAATTAACTGGTAGGGTAATAGTCATAGCGTCATTAATTGCTAAAATATTACTTATCCATCTCAGCATGGTTTAAAAAGAAACATCTACCCCTTCTGTAAAGAAAATGTCATAACTGCTTGAAACAAACGCCCAGACCTTCCCATTCTATGATCAAGTTTTCAGTCTCTTTTTGAAAAACGATAACGTTTGCTGGAATGGAAAACAGCAACATCCGTGGCTTCGTGCAGTATATGTTAAAGAATAACTATAGATAGGTATAAATCGTGCAAAGAAAGTCCAAACATATTAACATACAGTAGAAACTGGTACGCGAGTCATTGAGGTGATTAAATTAGTTGTGCAAATCTATAGATAAAAGAGGGGAATATTCTAAAATTTATTAGGATTGTTACTTCACTATACACATACAGAAATAAAATTTCTTTATGAATCTATGATGTACAAGACCAGTTAATATTGATTATATAACAAATGGAAGTCTATAACTCACGCCATTAAGAAAAAAAACACACCGCAATAACAGCGCCCCTTGTTTTGTCGTGACTTATACCTTTTGACTTGTGTAGCGTCTTGTTCATTTTCGACGTAGTCTTATTTTGTTAGCAAGAGGGCGCCCACCCCCAACACGCATACCAAGGCAAAATGCAACTTGGAAATTTGAAAATAGGAAATAAGCACAAGGTGTTAATATCGTTTCAAATGAAATTATGGTCGATTT
Source organism: Patella pellucida (assembly GCA_917208275.1). Classification (NCBI taxonomy): domain Eukaryota; kingdom Metazoa; phylum Mollusca; class Gastropoda; family Patellidae; genus Patella; species Patella pellucida. Next base: position 22,963,886 of record OU795036.1, on the reverse strand, counting down.
AATAACAAATCTTCGTTTCGTTCTCTTCTTAAAATCAATGTCTTGGCATTAGCTCTCTCTCTCTCTCTCTCTCTCTCTCTCTCTCTCTCTGAAAGGGAGATAGGGAAGGGGGGGCGTAACATCAACTCGACACAAACGAGGTCATTCCCGGAGCAACCCTACTCCTTGTCACAAACAAAATACAACCCTTATAATTCCCCCCCCCCCCAGCCCCCACACTTATTGCGCCGAATGGAGTTAAGGGATCTATATAAAAATAGGCATTGTCAGTCTTTCCGCCCTGGGTTTCTTTTCGAAATATCTCATAAATCGCCAAAGCTAACTTTATTAAATTTATAAAAAAACTTTGTAATCATATACCAACCTGTAAAAGCTGTTGTGTTTTTGCTAGTTAGAAATGTCTCGGTATTAGTATATTATTGTTTTTTATTGCTACGTTTTGCGTTTTGTAGGCTTGATGCTGCATCTTCTCAGAGGAAATGTACTTTCGTTCATAATGTATTGTTTGTTTTGTTGTTTTGACCATGTTCTGTTAAACAGTTATCTTTTCGGGAGACCAATTCAGTAATGGCATATTCCAAATATGCCCCAAATTGAATCTAAAGGGCTTATTAACAACATACATTCATTTAACGAAAAATGAAACTCCCTTACTGAATGAAATGAAAAAAAATGGGGTTTAACGTCTTTCTGTTCTGTGCTAATGAAAACGGAAGACTGAATCATGCATAAAATACATGCATTTGAATAAAATAATATTTCCTGCGGAATAAACCAACAATTATATATATATCCTCATGCACTAGTAAAATTTTGTAATTTGGTCTTATATTATCAGAATTATTTTTAGTCTCAAATAGATTACTCTCACATACTGACCACACGTGTTCATAATTTGTTTGCAAATAAACATTAGTCTACAGTATTGTAATAATTAATGGCCTATCTATATAATCTAATTATCATCATTATCTGTGATTACTTAATATATATCCTACGTCTAAGAATACATTGTCCTTATACAGTAGTAGCTTACGCGCATCTTGATTGGATCACGATCTTATCTTCTCCAATCAAAAGATGTGTTAGATAATTGCACAACGGGATGCGTTGCGGTAGAGCGTTTATATACGACGGAAAAATCTTGTAATATCACAACTGACTTGTCCAGCGTAAGTATACGTATGCTTGGTTCTCTTGTGCGACCGGTTTTACAATAAATGTCTGAAAGAACGTTGAATTAAGATGCTATTCTGTATTATTTTAATGGAATAGTGTATTTAAAAGGCGCTCTGAATCCAACAAGGATATGATTATAATTACTTCTGATGAAATTAATTTATATTTCTATTAATCTGTTATACTCTTGTAGTATTTTTTAGAAAGATAAGTTGACTTTGACGCAGGATTATCATATAACATTCAAATCTTATTGTCTATAATTTATGTATTTTTTGTTTGCAGTGAGTTGGTTGTCAGTATAATATCAGTATATTTTTCATTTATAACAACTAATCTAAACGTCATCATGTCTTCTTACGACCCCAATGATCCCGACTTCCAATATTTGGCTGTCGACCGTAAGAAGATGATGAAGGAACAGACTCAAGCTTTCGATGGTAAAAAAGCTTGTTGGGTTCCAGATCAAAAGGACATGTTTTTGCCTGCTGAGATCACCAGTTCAAAGGGGGATGACATCACAGTCAAAATAACTACCACCAGTGAAGTATGTATTCAATTTATTCCAATCTCTTATCACTTAGATCTTGATTAATTGACCACTTGTAAAACTAGTCTTATTTTTTAAAATAAATATGAGTAGATATTTATCGCTGAAATGAAACTTGATTAAAATATTAAATAACGCTGATGAAATATAACTTTATTAAAGATTCATTATGTAAGATAATAGTTCCATAATAGATCATGCAAAATGAATATATTGAAAATGTCATTCAAATTACTTTGTTCTGAGCGAAGTAACCACTGTTTGAATTTTTCACAAGACGTGGCATATGCTTGTTATTATCGTAGCAGCGGTACATGTTAATCGAGAATAAGCATCGATTGACAATTTCTAAATTAAAAAATTAACTGGCGACCTTGTTTCAATCTCCGCCCATACGATGGCCCAGAAAGCTGATTTTAGGCTTGTCATGTGAAGTCTAAATATTAGTTCCGATAACATTTGAATGTAAAATAAATGGGAAGATTTAGCTCTTACATAATGCACCTTTAACTATGGCCTCGTTTCAGTCAAGAACTGTGAGGAAAGACAGTATTCAACAGATGAATCCACCTAAATATGAGAAGATCGAAGATATGGCTAATATGACCTACCTTAACGAGGCCTCAGTGTTACATAACCTTAAAGCTCGTTATACAGCCGGTCTCATTTATGTAAGTTCTATTTCTGTCAGAGTATAATAACAACAACAACAAACCAGACAAAAAAAAATATTCCCCTTTTCACTTTGAATTCAACAAACTATTTCGGGAATACATTTGATCAAAAATCTAAAAAACGCCATTTCGAACAACTCAATTTTAATCTAGTAATATAAATATGCAATTATATTATAGTGTATGAATTTTATTTCTTCATTGTTATTTCTTTTCAATATAGACCTACTCTGGTTTGTTCTGTGTAGCTGTGAATCCCTATAGACGTCTACCTATTTACACCGAGAGTGTCATCTCTAAATATAGAGGTAAACGAAAGATGGAAATGCCTCCCCATTTATTTGCTATTGCTGATAACGCCTACCAATCGATGGTACAAGAACGGGAAAATCAGTCTGTTCTGATTACGTAAGTACAAATAAAACTGCTCAGTTATTTTGTCACGGTGGATTTGTGCAAGGTGAACCCCTTCCACCAGACTTATTCAGTTTGTAAATAAGTGGTTTTAAAAATAGAGAATCGAATTGCACACTAATATGCTCGGTTATTTTCTACAGTGAATCGTTGCAAGGTGGACAACTTTCACCAGTTTTATTCAGTTTGTAAATGAATGGTTTCGAAAATAAGATTGCACATAGTGCCGTTGAATTATTTCACCAACTCCGAACAGTGAAAATATGCATAGGAGAATCATTGTACATCTTTATAATTTACGATAGTTATCCTAATCATTGCGCATTATCATTTCGACATAAGAATGTTATTAACTTATTTTTCAGTGGTGAATCTGGTGCTGGTAAAACTGAAAATACGAAGAAAGTTATTATGTACTTCGCTAAAGTTGCCGCAATGGGTCACAAACCAACTGAAGAGGAAGCAGCTGCAGACAGTAAAAAGGTAACATGTTTTCGAAATAGATCAAACATATCTAATTTAATTCTTTGAAAAGTCAAACAGACAATTTTTATATATTTTTAAAATCCCGTTGGATTAAAGCTCATGTAGTTAATTATAAATTTAATTATAAATTATTAGATCTTTTCTTTAAAAAAATGGATGGATGAATTGATATCATGAGCCACATATATTCCACATATCTTACTTTATTTTGATATAAAAATCTGTTAAATTCAGGGTACATTGGAAGACCAGATTGTACAATGTAATCCAGTACTTGAGGCCTACGGTAACGCCAAGACAACCCGTAACAACAACTCTTCTAGATTCGTAAGTATACACAAATAAAATATATTAAAATTAAGTATTTTGCCCTCCCTACCCAAACAATGCATCAGCTACTTGTATTGAAACACGTTATTTACTTTCATTTTAGGGTAAATTTATCCGTATCCATTTTGGTACTCAAGGTAAAATCTCCGGAGCTGACATTGAACAATGTAAGTAGAAGTATTAAATTATTTTTAACATGACGCCCTGTGAAGATAAATTGACGTTATTTTGTTTTAAAAATTTCAATTCAAACAATTGATTCATTTTAACAATTTTATTTACAGATTTATTGGAGAAATCTCGAGTCACCTTCCAGCAACCTGCTGAAAGAAACTACCACATTTTCTACCAGCTTCTGTCTAATGCTATTCCAGAATATAACGGTGGGCTATATTTTACTATTTATTCTTGTCAAAAATTCCCTATGCATTTTAAATCCCAAGCACGCAGTGGATAATAATCCTTTTTAAATAGCGATAATTTGATTTCATTTTCAAAATGACAGCAAAGAATTTAGAATGATAACAATTTTTGTCTTAACAGAGAAATTATTGGTGAGCCCCGACCCAGCTTTATACACATTTATCAACCAGGGATGTCTGACTGTTGATAATATTGATGATGTTCAGGAAATGAAAGATACTGATGTAAGTATTTGACCTGATGAATAGAAAATTATTTAAAAATTTAGAAGCTGAACTGTAAACTGAACATTTTCACCTCTACTTATTTTTATAGGACGTTTTACTTATGTTTATAGGTTGCTTTTATTTATATTATATGTTATCTTTACTTATATGTACATGTATAGGTTGCTTTCGATGTTTTGGGTTTCACCACTGAAGAGAAACACGGTGTCTTTAAATGTACTGGTGCTATCCTCCATTTCGGTGAAATGAAATTCAAACAACGAGGAGAACAGGCTGAATCCGATGGCAATGCTGGTAAATATATTTGCTATTCTGTTTATTGTCGTTTTTAAAATTGCGGAAGACAGACAAGGTTATCACGGAGAATGATTTGAAGCAAGCAATACACATCCATATTTACCCCATTAGTTACCATTCATTCTGTTTGTGTGCATTTTATTAAATTAAACTTTTCAGAAGCTGAGAAGGTAGCTTTCTTATTGGGCATCAACTCTGGAGATATGATGAAAGGTTTGATCAAACCCAAGATCAAGGTCGGTACAGAATTTGTCACCCAAGGTAGAACCAAGGTTCAAGTCGTTAACTCTGTTGGTGCCTTGGCTAAATCTCTCTACGATCGTATGTTCAAGTGGATGGTTGTTCGACTCAACAAAACTCTGGATACTAAAGCAAAAAGACAATTCTTTATTGGTGTACTGGATATTGCTGGTTTTGAGATCTTCGATGTAAGTGAAATATTTATTTTCTTATTTAAATTACGAACGTATAAACCAAAAAATGAACTTAAAAAAGGCATTTACTTTAAGACACATCAATTAAACAATTATGGACATTAATTTCAGTTCAACAGCTTTGAGCAGTTGTGTATCAACTACACCAATGAACGTCTACAACAGTTCTTTAACCATCACATGTTTGTACTGGAACAAGAGGAATACAAGAAAGAGGGAATTGAATGGGAATTTATTAATTTTGGCATGGATTTACAAGCTTGTGTTGATCTTATTGAAAAGGTTGGTGAACAGATTTTTTTTTATTAAATCAAGGGAGAAGAGACCACATAGGGAAATCCCCTTGAAATTTCTCGACAGACACCTGGATCTAGCCCCATGGCCCATAGTTAGCGAGCCACCGCCTTATTAACTGCGTGACTGCGGCTCAAATCAACGAACACATTTTCGTTATCAATACATGTTTATATCACGCTACTTGATAAAGAAACAACACACCTCAATACTTTTACTCATACGTCATGAATATAACGCATATGTATATTATTTCCAGCCTTTGGGTATCTTGTCCATCCTAGAAGAAGAATGCATGTTCCCAAAAGCCGATGATAAGTCTTTTATGGATAAATTATACAGCAATCATTTGGGCAAATCACCTAACTTTGGTAAACCAGTTGGTAAGAAAGTGAAAGGTGAAGCTCACTTTGAACTTCATCATTATGCTGGAACTGTACCATACAGTATTACTTCCTGGTTAGAAAAGAACAAAGATCCCTTGAATGAAAACATCGTAGAACTCTTGGCTCACTCCAAAGAAGCTCTTGTAGCTTCTTTGTTTGCTCCTGCAGGTAAGTCATTTTAAAGCTATTTACATAATGTTTGATTACAGCAGCAGTGGTTAAATAGTTAGCAAATAATATACATACTATAATAAAATGCGTGATAAGAATAACATTTATAATTTTACACTTTAGATCCCGGAGCAGCAACTGGAGGTGCTACCAAGAAGAAGAAGAGTTCTGCTTTCCAGACAATTTCTGCTACCCACAGAGTAAGACTTTTACTTCAATTAATCTGTTAATCTGTAATGGGAAGTTTTAATTTGCAATTCTATGTTTCTACCATAGTTTTCCCTTTAAATTTAATTTAAAATATATTTCAGGAATCATTGAACAAACTGATGAAGAGTTTGTATACAACACATCCTCATTTCGTACGATGTCTTATTCCCAATGAATTCAAACAGCCAGGCGAGGTTGATCCCCATTTGGTTCTTCACCAGCTCCAGTGTAATGGTGTACTGGAAGGTATCCGTATTTGCCGAAAGGGATTTCCAAACAGAATCATCCACTCAGAATTTAAACAAAGATACTCTATCTTGGCTCCCAATGCCATACCCGAAGGATTTGTTGAGGGCAAGACTGTTGCTACGAAGATTCTCCAGGCTTTGGAATTGGACACGAATGAATATAAATTGGGCTCTACTAAAGTTTTCTTCAAAGCTGGTGTTTTGGGTTATCTTGAAGATCTTCGTGATGAACGATTGAGTAGCATCATTTCCATGTTCCAAGCTCACATCCGAGGTTATCTTGTAAAGAAATCATACAAGAAACTCTGTGATAGAAGGTAAATTATTTTAAGCTACATTATAAGATATTACTAAATATCGCGTAAAATAGATTCCTTAGTTGACAGTATCGAATAATCGTATATTATGTGATACACTAATAACGAATATCAATAATTAAAATGTTCTAAACGTATATAATTTGAACTTGTCGAATTATATACCCCGAATTTATCTTTAATACTCAAAATATCGTTCGACTTCTATTAAAATTATTAATTTGGTCTTTTAACAGAGTTGGTCTCTCGGTCATCCAAAGGAATATTCGAAAATGGTTGGGTATGCGCAATTGGCTCTGGTGGAAGATGTACACCAAAGTCAAGCCTCTTTTGAATGTTGCCAGAGCTGAAGATGAGATAAAGCAGAAAGAAGAAATGTTCGAAAAAAATAAAATAGAATTGGAGAAAACAGAAAAAGTTAAAAAGGAGCTTGAAGAACAGAACACAGTTTTATTACAACAGAAAAACGATATGTTTATTCAACTGCAAGCTGAACAAGATAACGTTTCTGAATGCCAGGAGAAAATAGAAACGCTTATCCTTCAAAAGATTGACTTTGAAACTCAAATTAAAGAATTTGAAGAGCGCATCTTGGACGAGGAGGGTGCTGTTAGTGGTCTTCAGGAAAAGAAAAGGGAACTTGAAAAAGCCAATGATGACCTTAAAAATGATATTGGCGATCTCGAAACCTCTCTGGCTAAATCTGAACAAGAAAAAGTAACAAAAGATAACCAGATTAAAACTCTGAATGATGAAATTGCTCAACAAGATGAGATGATTGGTAAGCTCAATAAAGATAAGAAAAATATGGATGAAGCTAACAAGAAGTTGACTGAAAGTCTTCAAGCTGAAGAAGATAAGGTCAACCATCTTAGTAAACTGAAGACTAAACTTGAACAAACTCTTGATGAGGTAACTTTCTTTCTTTCAACGTTGATAATAATATGCTTTATATTAAGACAGTCATTTATTAATGTAGTTTGATATATTCTTTCGATGTTTTAATTTCAGCAACGATCACTAGTCCCACGGGGCTATCTTTGAACATTTTGTATGCTTTGTTTCTAATTTCAGTTACAAATCAGGACAATTTCAAATGTGACTGTCATTGCACAGATTTTGATTTTTTTGTTTCCGCTTTCAGTTGGAGAATAATCTAGAACGTGAAAAGAAGGTTCGAGGAGACGTAGATAAAGTAAAAAGAAAGTTAGAACAAGATTTGAAAATGAATCAAGAATGTGTTGAAGAATTAGAAAGAATCAAAAGAGAATTGGAAGAAGGTATACGAAAGAGGGATGTTGAAATCAATTCCCTTCACTCAAGAGTTGAAGATGAACAGACAACTGTCAGTCAACTTCAAAAGAAAATCAAGGAACTTCAGGTAAAGGGAATAACCGAAAGTTAAATCATAAACATACTTTGTAGAGTTAAATCATTAACAAACTTTGTAGTGTTAAATCATTAACATAATTTTTAGAGTTAAATCATTAACATACTTTTTAGAGTTAAATCATTAACATACTTTGTAGAGTTAAATCATTAACATACTTTGTGGAGTTAAATCATTAACATACTTTGTAGAGTACCATAAGAATTTTATATTCAAGTAAATACAATCAATGTACATATGTATAATACCGTGACAGTTTTATAACACTATAAACAAACATGATGTATTTTTATTCTAGCTCACGATTGAGGAACTTGAAGAAGAACTTTCTGCTGAAAAGCAAGCAAGATCAAAGGTAAGATCCCATAAATGCATTATTAAACTTTTCAGTATAAAGAGTGTTATTCTAATTGGGGCGTAAAATACCAAATATCTCTTTTTTAAATGCTCAAATGTTGTCAAAAATAGAATTCTATATTAATCCTTGTACATTCAATGTTTAAGATCTAAAATATCTTACACAAACAAATTATGGAATATTTACTAATTTGAAGTCCTCTCGTTTTACTGGATAGGTTGAGAAACAGCGAAATGAATTGTCCCACGAGATTGAAGATATCAGTGACCGACTGGATGAAGCTGGTGGTGCAACTTCTGCTCAGATTGAAATCAACAAGAAGCGTGAACAGGAATTATTGAAACTTAGACGAGATCTTGAAGAAAGTCAATTACAACATGATGCCCAGGTTGCTAGTCTCAGAAAGAAACAACAAGATGCTGTTAATGAATTGTCTGACCAGGTTGAGCAACTGCAGAAGGTTAAGAGCAAGTGAGTATCTTCTATTTAAAGAAATTGTGTCATTTAATAAGTCTAATTTAATTCAGTTACTACGTCTAGTTTTTAATGAAATGGGTTTCTATCAAATTCAATTTTTATTTCAGAGTTGAAAAGGAAAGACAACATTTGAAGTCCGAGATCGATGATTTATCTGCCCAACTTCAACATTCAAGCAAAAATAAGGTAAGCGTATTTTAATTGTAAATTATCTGATTGTTCCCTGCTTAATACTCGTATCAGTATAGCTATCAAGATCCCCAAATTATTAATTCAATTGGGTTCATCAAACTAAAAGCAAACCTAAATATTTGTCAACACATTAATTTTAACCATACAACAAAACTTTCAGGGTATGTCCGAAAAGATGACGAAACAGGTAGAATCACAGATATCTGAATTTAATGCCAAGATTGAAGAAGGAACCAGAACTATCACCGAACTCCAATTTAGCAAGACTAAATTCCAGCAAGAAATTACTGAAATCACTCGACAACTTGAGGAGACTGAACATCGATTTAGTCAAATCAGTAAAGAGAAGACCAGCATCCAGTCTCAGTTTGAAGAAAGCAAGCGGTCGCTTGAAGATGAAATTAGAATTCGCCAGAAACTGCAGAGTGAAATCCGTACCATTACATCAGATTACGAGTCCATCCGCGATCAGTTTGAAGAAGAACAGGATATTAAGAGTAACATCCAGAGATTGTTGTCAAAAGCCACTACAGAGGCCCAGCAATGGAAATCTAAATACGAAAGTGAGGGAATTGCCCGCAGTGAAGAACTGGAAGAATCAAGGTTTGAAATAGATTATTATCAAATAACCATTCAATTCATGATCCAATTTTAAAAAGAAAATTGTAGTTTTGTTTGACAGTATATGTTGGGTTCTTTTCTTCCCCTTTTAAATTATATAATGTATAATATTATCTTTACAGACGTAAGCTTCAATGTAAACTTGCTGATGCTGAACAAAATGTTGAAGCAGCCAATATTAAGATCAATAACTTAGAGAAAATTAAATACAGAATGCAGACTGAGATAGAAGATCTTACGATTGAAGTCGAGAGGGTAAGTTAATGATAGTAGAAATTTAATGTTGTGCCGTTTCTATTTTATATCATTCATGGATGTTCTTGATGCTTAAAAAAACAGTATACGCCAAACGTTAACGATTATTGTGCAGTTTCTACTTTTATATCATTCAAAGATTTTCTTTTTTGTTTAAAAAAGGACAGTAAACGCAAATTGTTTAATATTATGAACATTTATTATTTCAAGGCTAACACTAGTGCCAATATACTGGAGAAGAAACAACGCAATTTCGATAAAACTACGTCCGAATGGCAGTCAAAATTTACTGATATACAATATGAGTTGGAGAACTCACAGAAAGAATGCCGCGGAATGTCTGCTGATCTATTCCGAACCAAAGCTAAAGATGTTGAAACTTTGGATCGTATCGAAGCCTTTAGACGGGAAAACAAAAACTTAGCTGGTAAGATTTTCAGTGGTAATGTTTAAGTTAATTTCTAAAATCGAGATTTTCGTATTGGCAAAAGGTAGCATTGTGTCAAAATATTAAAATTTAATTTTTGTGTAATTGGTTTTTGTCGATCAAGCATATCAAGATGATTTAATTAACTTTTAAATGATAAAAAGAAATCACCATATATGTATTCACAAAGTTGTATATCTGATGTATTAAAATTTCTTCAACAAAGATGAAATCCGTGAATTGACTGATCAACTAAGTGAAGGAGGAAGAAATGTCCATGATGTCGAGAAAGCTAGACGACGAATTGAAATGGAGAAGGATGAACTCCAAGCTGCTTTGGAAGAAGCGGAAGCTACCCTTGAACAAGAAGAAGCTAAAGTCATGAGAGCTCAATTGGAAATCTCCCAGGTCCGTCAAGAAATCGAGAGACGTGTCAATGAGAAGGAAGAAGAGTTTGAAAATACCAGGTACATTATATATCATCAACTTAGATGACATATATATGCTTCACTAACAAAAGTCCATACACCACTCAATATATTTATTCAGCATAAAACTATAAAAATCATTATAAATAACTACTACATTCTCTTTAATAAAGTGGCGTGTATTGTATTACAGACGAAACCATCTACGAGTTGTTGAATCTATGCAAGCATCCCTAGAGGCTGAAACAAAGGGTAAACTTGAAGCCATGAAAATCAAAAAGCAATTGGAACATGATATCAATGGACTGGAAATCGCCCTGGACGGTGCCAACCGAAGCCGAGTAGATGTTGAGAAGACTATTAAAAGATATCAATTGCAAATTACCGTAAGTACCATTCTTTCCTAGGACTATATTAATATCCCTTTTGGCGTTTTCATTCTTAGCTGTTTTATTAAGTTTGAGGCTGAAGTTCCATTTCATCAAATAGTACATATTTGAAGATATTTATAATTTATTTTTGACGTTTACAGGAAATCGAATCTCTGTGCCAGGATGAAAAGCGACAAAGAGATGAAGCACGTGAGTCCTACAGCATGGCCGAGCGACGATGTGCTGTTATCAGTGGTGAAGTCGAGGAACTCAGAACAGCCTTGGAACAGGTACTCATTTAAAATATCTGCTTTGTGTCTTCATTGAGATTATATTGATTACTAGTATTAATAGCTGCTTTGTGTCTCCTTTGAAATTATATTGATTATTGATTATTACTTATAATTTAATACTAAATATTTTCTAATTGAATTCTTCAGGCTGAAAGAGCTAGAAAAACAGCTGACAGTGAAATCATGGATGCTAATATCCGTGTGAGTGAGATGACTGCTCAGATGAACTCTTTCAATGGTCAAAAGAGAAAGTTGGAATGCGATGTCGCCACCATGCAGTCTGATTTACATGATCTGCATTCAGAACTTCGTGCTTGTGATGATCGATGCAAAAAGGCCGTATGTGATGCTGCACGTTTAACAGAGGAATTACGAAGCGAGCGGGAACACAGTATACAGATTGAAAAGATCCGAAAGACCTTAGAATGCACCATTAAAGATCTCCAGATACGAATTGAAGAAGCTGAAGCCCAGGGATTGAAGGGAGGAAAGAGACTTGTGTTGAAACTTGAACAAAAAGTAAGAGAACTCCAAACTGAGCTGGAAACTGAACAACAACGTCATGGTGAAACTGAAAAGAATATGAGAAAACTTGACCGACGTCTCAAGGAACTCCTCTTCCAATCAGACGAAGATAAGAGAATCCAGGAACATCAACAAGCATTAGTTGAAAAACTGCAGGATAAGACAAGAACTTACAAGAAGCAAATTGAAGAAGTGGTACGTATTTCGTTACTATCAGTTATACAAAAACCTAAAAAAAAACATCTTATTAGTTCGTGCTTTCATAATATGGACCTTTTAAATTTATCTGCATTTGTATTTTCAGGAGGAAATTGCTGCTATTAACTTAGCCAAATTCCGTAAAATCCAAAGTGAATTTGAAGATGCTGAAGAGAGAGCTGACGCTGCCGAAAGTGTCTCCAATAAACTTCGCGCCAAGAGCAGAAGTTCGGTGTCCCAGACTCGTTCAAGCTCAGTATCCAGAGTCACATCTGTAAGATTTTCTTAAGGTAGGCAACAATTTGAAAATATGAATTAAAAAAACTAGCATTCTAACCTAACTGAAGTCTATTTTCCCATATTCTTTCAATTGATACGAAATGTTCTGTTGAAGTTGGTGAGTGATTGTATGTGCTAATTAGGTGGTGTCTGCTATATATTCGTCTTCTCAAGTAATAGTTTTTAGGAGAGCGAAATTCACCTGAATTCATATTTTCGTTAAAAAAAACTACAGGAGTATATATTTAATCACGGTTATGGGTATCTGTGTTTGTCACCAAACTGCTACATTTTCGCAGCGGATGCTTAGCAACGGACACATAACAGATGCCCCAAGAATTTGGCTAGTAAGCACTGGATTAATCAAGATGAATGTTTAACACTTTATCAATTTATATTTTCAGGTGATTTGGCGATTATGACGTATCCATTGGTTTAACTGTATGGTGGTAAAATGGTGTGTTCGGCTAACTTTGCTTATAAATATAAACTCAGTTCTCTCGATGTTTCAGAAGTTCGAAAGCCAATTAAACAACGTTCGTCACTTGATAAAAATTAATGAATTTATAAGTAAAAGTATAAATAATTCCAATAATTAACTTATTCCTATTTATTGTAAACATGTCCTTGTTGATAATAAAATCTTTTTTACCTTAATATATATTTTGTTTGTTTCGTACGGATGCGCTTTAAAAATGAAGACTTCTGGGTCAAATATAAAAACGCCTTATATATTGCGGGGTCGGGGTCAAGTGTATCCGTTTCGCTTGGACCAAAATTTACAGTAAGAATATTGTCCAGAAATCTTCAAATAAATTTCCTCAATTAGTTAGTTATCTTAAACTTCTTTTAAATTTACTTGAAAGATTAAAGATTATTAACTCTGTATCATTCTTTACCTATGCTCCATTGAATGATGCAATTCTCATTGGTGAATATTTTGGACAAATACATACTTTGTTATTCCCAGCGCCGATCCCCGTAACTCCCCAAATGCAACACGTGTTGAAGGTGTCGAAATTAACATGTCTGGATGTATGCCGATGCCACAGCTATAAATTGTCTTCACAATAAAAATTGTTAAATCCCTCGTGCACGCCAATTTGTACACGGGACCTCGTGTTTTGTGTACAATCTGAACAACTATAAGTTGTCCGTTGCCGGCAAAAACCGGGATCGAACACGGGACCTCCAGGTTAGCACGTTAAAGTACAAATTATTCATGGTCTGTTGATAAGCAAGTTAACACTATAGCATGAAGGTGACACCTTCTGATGTGAAATGAACTGGGGTTTAACGTCAGACTGTTCAATCCCGAATGCGCTAATAGGGGAAATTTTGCCCGGACAGCGGTACCACGGCCTACTCTTATTTCGATTTCCATCTGCCAACGGGTTTTCCACGTGCACGCTAATGTGTACACGGGACATCGGATATTCGTCATTGACACATCCCCGTCCTGTACCACTGATAAGGGGGGACCATACCGTAAAATCCCATTGAACACAGGACCTTCAGGTTAGCCAACCGACGTCTTATTCACTTAGCCACAGAGTCTCCCTCGTTGTGATACAAAGATTTTATCATGTCATACAGGATATATTCAAAAAAACATTTGATATTCATGGCCAGTTAGAAAATGTTGTACATTACGTCTCATACTCCTTGCAACTTTCCGTCAGAAGCGCAGTGTCATTAAAATCCACCGTGGCGCCTTGTTCCAATTGTGGGGTATAGGAGGAATACTAAACCGGCGCAGATTCACAAATCAGAGTCTTTTTGTATTTCATACAATTCTTACAAGCATACAGTTCTTGTGTCATGTCGTTCTTTTTACATAAGTTGGGGGGAGGCTGGCCGAATGGTTAGCACGTGCGTGCTGTATCATAAAAACTGCCATTGAGTCAACTGGCGTGTTTCGATTTACCGGCTGTACGTGACAAGGAGAAGGGTCGCCTGTCCAAAGTCGTGGATTTTCTCCGGGTCCTCCAATTTCTCCCTACTGCTAAAGACCCCTACGCGCAAGCGAATTATTAATATAAAATTAAACCATATTGCTAGTTCCCAAATTACCTAGTAAGTGTCGTGTGGACGTCAAACTTCATTTCTCTCTTTCTCTCTCTCTCCACTTTGACAGAAATGACATGGGGTTTAACGTCAGGCCCTTTGCTAGCCCAAAATTGTTAGGGGGCGGCAAATGCTTCTTAGGGGGCCGATTGAGGTGCTGGAGGCGCCCGAACGATCTTACTCGACATTATGCATTATGTGTGGCTCGACAATCATATATTGGCATTATGTCTGTGCGCTCCTCCAGGATCGAGTCGATTTGGGCGCCCCATCAGTTGTGGTGTTAATTGAGTGATTCATTATTAGAAACTTAGCCATTTGGGGGGAGCCTCATATATAACGACATGTAAGGATATAAAACCAAGGGCATTGGTTCGGCATCCAGCCAATCTCGTCGTGTGAATCCAACCAATGTCATGCCCCCTCCCCTCCCTAAGCTATGGTTTTTATAAACACGCTGACTATGCACAGTATATCACTGACTTGCCAAAACTTGTACTTTATGTCTTTCAAGTCCATTATTCATTTCCAGCGTCGAATGGATAGAGAGGGAGGGAGGGAGGGAGAGAGAGATGGTTTAACGCACACCCGACAACATACTACATCATTTCAAAATTTAATTTCAAGAATTCGCTTGTGCGTTGGTGTCTTTAGCAGCCGGAGAAACCCATGAGATTGGACAGACAGGCGACCCTACTCCTTGTCATGTACAAGATAGGAATGGAAACCACGCTGTGCACTTGACTCAAAGACATACCAAGTGGTCTCAACGCACCCGCTCATCCATCCCAACCCATTCCACCCACACAAACACCCACCCACCCCACCAACACAAACACCCATCCACCCCACCCACCTGTAAGATCAAACTGAATATAATGTATTCTAGAAATTGTTGTCGAGTAGTCATGTTCCTGGGTTGGAACGAGCGAGATTAGTTTTGCATTTTCTCATGCCGACTGGCGAGGAATGTGTCCTTCGTGTGAGATGAAAAACCATGACTAACCGGTGCTCATAGACAAATTAACCGAACGTTACTCCCAATGCCACTATCATCATCACTTTAGTCATCTTTATATCCAAGAATAATAGCAGATAGGAGTGGGGTGATAGTTTGAACTTGGATTTTAGAAGCCTAAGTTACTTAATGACCCAGGTAAAGGGCAACCGTGGGTTAATCTAATAAAGACTCAAATAAATCGCATTCCTTTCCTTTAAAATTTCATATCGTTCCTTAACTTTCTATGAACCGTTCAACTGTAAAATATGGCCTCCATCTTCCTTTACTTTTGTAGAAATATAATGTGAGATTAGTATTATGAGATAAAAGATTACTTGTAACTTTCACTAATTTTCGCACATTCAATTGTTGAATAAAAATATTCTCAATAAAATGTTTTCTCTCTTTATTTTCTATACAAATAAACATCAATAATAATTAAAATAAATAAATTTAAAAAGATAAAATTATTGCACTTTATATAAAACAATAAATGGTTGATGTTTCCCACAAACTGAAGGGATGTTTTCTTTAGATTTAATCGTCAGTGGAAACGCCATTCACACAACAACAAAACAAAGATGAAATTTTCGCAAATACTGATGGAGTACCTTCTTTTAAAGGTTCTGTGGTAGATTTTTGTCCTAAAAATAAAATGATTAAGATCAATTAAAGTTAGTCGAATCCGAATCATTATTCTTCCAGAAAATTGTACACCCTTGTCCCCTTCTTTATCTAAATTAAAACCTAGTACACTCTATATCACTATTCTTCCCAGCAGTTTTGTCAGGCTTCCTGGGAGAAGGATCGAGATGTAAGGATACACATAACTAAGGTAAACAAAACAACTACGAAAATGAAGATTTCTACTGGCGTAAATAAAAACAAAAAAAGAGCCCCGCTGGACCCCCCCCCCCCTCCACACCCCCCATCAATACTTTATCAGATGATTATGACATGTGTAGGCCTTTGTGGTTATAAAGATTAAGATCACCGGAATATTATGGACCAAGTAATTTAACATTGAGGACCGCTGGGGGAGAATTATTAAATATATACCTTTATCACAATTTTCACTCGTCATTACTTCACACGTGGTCTGTTTTATTTCTTTAACTCCTTTTTTCCAGAACTTTATTCTCTGAAATAGAATTATCAACAGTTTTAAGTCTATCCAAGCATACCATTATACATGTATACTCATCGCTTTTAATACAATAGAAAATAAAGGAAAGTTTTTATAAAATAACTTACTGATAGAAAGCTTCGTTTCTTGATCCTGTTAACTTTACTAACATGTACTTCATCTACTTTACAAATATCATGCTGATCACTTGTCAACTGGATTTCAATTATCTGTTCTGTTTCTTTTATATCATCGTTTTCTTCTTTTATATCATCGTAAAATGTTGTTTTTAGTTGAGGGTAGTAAACTCTTCCAACGCTTTTCAGACTCTTTATACGAAGTTCTAATTCTTTCACTGTTATCTGATTCGTCCCGAATTCATGACCACCATCTTTATCTTTTTGATCTTTTGATTCTTCCCGTTTTATTGAAGCCGTTTTTGACTTGAATTCATCGCGGACATCATAAAGTTTATGCAAAGATACTTTGTTAGTAGTGAAACTTCGTTGAGTCTTAATATTTTCAGTTACATCACCCACTTTTGAAACCGGTTTTAAGAGTTGAATTGCTATTTGAAGTTCTGCTAGAGATACAAAGGCACCATCAGAAACATCGGAACGTCTGGGATAATTGGCTGCCGTACCGCATTTATTCCGGAAAGATTTCCGTGTTACATCTCGCGAATCAAAGCGTTCTGGTGCTGCCTTCCACGGCTGATCGTTTTGCACATTAGAGCCACTGAGTTCTGTTGATGCCTTCCACGGCTGATAGTCTTGCACATTAGAGCCACGGAGTTCAGGTGCTGCCTTCCGCGGCTGATAGTCTTGCAAGTTAGAACCAAGGAGTTCTGGTGCTGCCTTCCATGGCTGATAGTCTTTTGAATTAGCACTATTATCTGTGGATATATTAACTGGTTTCAATCCTCGAATAACTTGGTGAAGTTCTGTTAGACTAACAAAGGCGCCATCTGATAAATTTTGGGATCTTGGAAAATTAATGCTCTGATGTTTAACTCTCAAAGGTGAATCAGTAGATTGGACAAGGGACTGGAGCTTTTGACAGTGTTTGTCGTGTTCCATCGCTGTTCTGTAGCTGTTGTGGATATAAGAATCACCCATAGAATAATAATAATTTCTGGATATGTTTCCATCATACATGGATGAAGTCTGTTGATCTGTCATATCAGAATAATTCTTTAATCTCCTTGGATTATCAGATACCACAAAATGTCGAGAATCTGGCGTAAAGAGAAAAAGGTTGATTAGCTAAATATATGTAATGTTTAAGATTTTATTAATAAAAGGCAAAAAGAAACATCGTTTTTAACTGCTGTATATTGTTTAATAGTTCATCATTTATATATATATTCCCCCGATTAAGGTCTGTAATAAAACGACACAAAACGTTTAAAATCTAGCCTTTATACACATTATCAGCAGAAAATATACCAAATAACATAAACAAATAACATATAAACAAAGAACATAAACTAAGAACATAAACTAATAAAATAAACAATTTAAAAAAGATAAGGTACCTTTCAATTCTGCTAGTTCTTTCATTACAGAGGCGAAATTGCTTCTGAATTTATTCACATCGTGTAGATTATTCATTATTCTACCTTTAATTTAAAGATAATAAAGATAAACGTCCACTCGACACAAGCTTGGTCATTTTAGGATAATAATTTAAAAAATGCGGTCTTTAGTAGTGGGGGGTAACTGGAGAAGCCGGAGAACACCCATGTGGATGGGATCGAACCCCCACCCCACCCCCATAGAAATGCTCTGTTCCGACAGGGCAAGCCTTATGTAGTCGTTCACCCTTAATTAGACAAGAGCTAGGTTTACGCATAATATCCACCATGAGGAAATTCCAAGTTGATCAATTAGATAATTTACTTTCAAGTGATATTTCACATTATTTATTTATAAAATTATTATAATTCAGAGATATTTTTTAATATAGGAAATGTTTCGGACATTTCAGGTCCGAATTTCGTGATGCAGAAAAAGTTAAAACTGGCCACAAATGCGTCATGTATTTTTTACACAACTATCCAGTGAGATAGAGAAAAACATTTGATTTATAAATGGTATTCTTGTTATTACTAGCAGAAACGCTCTACCAAAACATTACCATTTAAGTCAATGATTTTTTTGAAATACGGTAAGATTCAGAGAATAGGTGGTCACTTACCTGTGTAGCTTGAACTTTTCAAGAGAACTTTGATTTCGTTGATAAAATTACTTTTTTTTCTAAATAAGAAAATAGTATGCGGCTTTCCACTAGAAATACTATTAGAAAACTGAAGGGTATGACGTTATTTGATTGTATGACGTTATCGTATTGTTGACGTCACAACACCCTGTCATTTAGGGTTGTCTGTCTTTTTACCAGATAAAAAGTATCCGCCTTGAAAGTTTTGACTGTCTTTTTTACCAATATTTTAATTTTAATATCTATAATATTACACGGACAAAAAAAGTCCCTATCTTAAAAGAGTTGACATTATTTTTTACCACTACTTGAATGGTAAAATTTATTTTGAAAATTTGATGGTTACTAGTATTTGAATAATAATTATTAGTAATATTATATTATTAGAGTTAGAGTCACATAATTACCATTATTTGTAACATGCTAAACCTTGCATACGAACTATTGAGAAAACTAACAATTTAAGAATTTCGGGATGTATTATTATTATTTCAAATGACTATATCGCACAACCCGTACAATTGTGCCCATATAGACCTACATTTTAAAACAAGAAAACAAAGAGCATACTGCATAATCTCTATAAAAGGGTCGCTAGGTCACTGGTTAAAAGCCTTTTAAATAAAACCGTCTTTTGTTTAGTTTTAAAAGTAGCAATAGCAGTGAAATTACGAAACTGACATGGTAATTTATTCCTCAACATTGGTACTTATACATAGAATGACCGGTAACCAAAGGATGGTAAACTACATAATAAATGAAATAAAATGAAACGGGGTTTAACGACATACTACTCTGCTCCTATACTGGAAGTCCTAAAAAATTATCAAATATGATTTTCAATAATGCCCTAGACTAGCATAATTATTGTAAACAAAAAGAAAAACAACAAAACAAAACACCCCCAAAAAAACCTCACCAAACACACACACCAATTAGCAAACAAAACACCATAAAACTAAATTAAAATCTGTTTTAAATTATCTTAAACTCTACAATAAAATTTAATGTAATTATTTTTATTTTTTTTAATCAAGTATAACGTTCATAGATGCCCTAGAACTAGACTAACTTAATCAACGTAAAACAAAATAAAAGACAAACACAATTGTTTTTTTTTAAAATCTCAAAGTCATAAGATATTACATGTAAGTTAAGTATGATTAAATAATATAACATAATTATCCCCCCCCCCCCCAAAAAAAAAATTAAAACAAGCACACAAACTAACAAAAACAAAAACCAACGTAAAACATATGTAAATAATTTTTATTAATTATAATTTTCACAAATACCCTAGACTAACATAATTATCGTGAACCAAAATAAAAAATAAATAAAAACAAACACACAAATTAACAAACAAAACAACATAAAAACTAATTAAAATCGGCTTTAAATAATCTTAAAGTCTTACGAAAATATGTCACTAATTTTTTAAATATGATTTTCGAAAATGCCCATGACTAAGATAATTATCGTAAATCAAAAAATAAAAGAAAAAAAACCCACTTAATTTAACAAACAAAACAATATAAAAAGTTAAATTAAAATCGATTTTAAAGACCTACGAAAATGTATGGAATATTAAAATCGTTTTTAAATAATTTTAAAGCTCTTCGAAAATATATTTAAATGATTTTATCAAATATAATTTTCAAAAATAGCGTAGACTAACAAAATTATCAATTCTGCTAATTCTTTCATTACAGGAGCGAAATTACTTCTGAATTTATTTATATCGTGAAGATTATTCATTATTCTACCTTTAATTTAAATTAACAAACATAACAACATAAAACTTAATTGAAATCGGTTTTAAATAATTTTAGAGTCCTACGAAACTAATTTTATCAAATATAATTTTTAAAAATGCCCTACACTAAGATAATTATTGTAAACCAAAACGAAAAATAAAATAAAAACAAACACACAAATTAACAAACAAAACAACATTAAACTAAATTATAATCGGTTTTAAATAGTATTAAAGGCCTACAAATATACGTAATATGAAACTGGTTTTAAATAATTTTAAAGTACTACGAAAATATATGTAATTAATTTTGTCAAATATCATCTTCAAAAGTGCTCTAGACTAACAACATAATTATCCAGTGTTAGTCGAAAAAGTTCATCTGGATTTCTCGGCGTGGCTTCCCCCTATCAACGTATAGTCGTTTGGATGGAAGAAAAAACGAGGTACTCTGTATACATTGGCATGCACGTAAAAGAACTATGGGCAGTCGGAATTCGATATAATTTCCAAAATTATGAAATTATTTATCTGTCAGTAAAAAAATAATGAATGAATGAACAAATAAAATCTTTGATTTGATGAAATATTGTTGGCCGATGGGGGTGATTTTTGGTTGTGCAATTTTTGGTTCGATCCCGTTGTTAGTAGAGGAAGTTACTCGGAATGAATGAATGAATGGATGAATGAATGAACAAATAAAATCTTTGATTTGATGAAATATTGTTGGCCGATGGGGGTGATTTTTGGTTGTGCAATTTTTGGTTCGATCCCGTTGTTAGTAGAGGAAGTTACTCGGAATTTACAGAACAGAGAGTTGCAACGACAAGATCTAGTTACGGATCCAAATTACGGCAGAAATTGACCCAATACGCCGGTCTTTATTAACAGAAAAGTGGGGTATTAAATCCCATTACATATCGTTTCCAAGCATTTTGACGCACATTGAATACAGACCAATGTATCGTCTTACTAATGTGTTTGAAATTAAACAAATTACAGTGTTGTAACAATTAATGCTATCTTTCTCTCTTTATATATATATTATATCTAATTACCATTATTATCTATAATTACACAACATATCTACTCTTATACATACAATCTCCTTATACAGTAGCTGCTTTATCTGTCTTATAACTCATCTTGATTGGTTCATGATCTTATCCTGTCCAATCAAAAGATGTGTTTGATTATAACACAGTGGGGTATGTTCAGGAAGATGCGCTTATATACCGAGAAGAAATGTGTAACTTCACAACTGACTTGTCCAGCGTAAGTACACGTATATGCTTGGTTCTCTCGGTTTACACAGCAGAAGATAAATCTAACGTCTTTTTTTTGTATGTTTTCTTCAGTAGGTCTGAAACAACGCTAGATTAAGATGACTGTTTTTTTTTTTTTATTAATTCTATAACAAAATTACTTTTGATTTTTCTACATTTTCCATTGAAAGTAGATTTTGTTGTGAAAAAATATATATATTCCTTGAAGTGTTTTAAACCAGGAACTGGAACCATAGACTTTATAATCCAGTTCCATAGACTTGGTAATCTTAGTGCTTTTCTCGCGGTGACATTCTTCATAAAAAGCCCCCAGACTCCGCCAATCCGCGTTTGACCAACATGCGTGTTTTGTTGACATATGTTCGTCGATTGACGGACTTCTATTTTGATATAGTACGGTCGCACTTAATATTTTGTTTATTATTATTTCAGTGAGTTGGTTGTCCGTATATCTTAATCTTTTAAATTAATAACAACTAATCTAAACGTCATCATGGGTTCATACGACCCCAATGATCCCGACTTCAAATATTTGGCTGTCGACCGTAAGAAGATGATGAAGGAACAGACTCAAGCTTTCGATGGTAAAAAAGCTTGTTGGGTTCCAGATCAAAAGGACATGTTTTTGCCTGCTGAGATCACCAGTTCAAAGGGCGATGACATCACAGTCAAAATAACTACCACCAGTGAAGTATGTATTCAATTTATTCCAATCTCTTATCACTTAGATCTTGATTAAATGACCACTTGTAAAACTAGTCTTATTTTTTCAAAATAAATATGAGCAGATATTTATCACTGAAATGAAACTCGATTAAAAAATTAAATAACGCTAATGGAATATAACTTTATTAAAGATGCAATATGTAAGATAACAGTTCCACAATAGATCATGCAAAATGAATATATTGAAAATGTCATTCAAATTACTTTGTTCTGAGCGAAGTAACTACTGTTTGAAGTTTTAACAAGACGTGGCATAGGCTGGTTATTATCTTAGCAATGGCACTTTTTAATCGAGAATAAGCATCGATTGACAATTTCTAAAATAAATAATTAACTGGCGACCTTGTTTCAATCTCCGCCCATACGATGTTCCAGAAAGCTGATTTTAGGCTTGTCATGTGAAGTCTAAATATTAGTTCCGATAACATTTGAATGTAAAATAAATGGGAAGATTTAGCTCTTACATAATGCACCTTTAACTATGGCCTCGTTTCAGTCAAGAACTGTGAGGAAAGACAGTATTCAACAGATGAATCCACCTAAATATGAGAAGATCGAAGATATGGCTAATATGACCTACCTTAACGAGGCCTCAGTGTTACATAACCTTAAAGCTCGTTATACAGCCGGTCTAATTTATGTAAGTAACAACAAACCAGACAAAAATTCCCCTTTTCACTTTGAATTCAACAAAGTATTTCGGGAATAAATTTGATCAAAAATCTAAAAACGCCATTTCTAACTACTCAATTTTAATCTAGTAATATAAATATGCAATTATATTATAGTGTATGAATTTTATTTCTTCATTGCTATTTCTTTTCAATATAGACCTACTCTGGTTTGTTCTGTGTAGCTGTGAATCCCTATAGACGTCTACCTATTTACACCGAGAGTGTCATCTCTAAATATAGAGGTAAACGAAAGATGGAAATGCCTCCCCATTTATTTGCTATTGCTGATAACGCCTACCAATCGATGGTACAAGAACGGGAAAATCAATCTGTTCTGATTACGTAAGTACAAATAAAACTGTTCAGTTATTTTGTCACAATGGATTTGTGCAAGGTGAACCCCTTCCACCAGACTTATTCAGTTTGTAAATAAGTGGTTTTAAAAGTAGAGAATCGAATTGCACACTAATATGCTCGGTTATTTTCTACAGTGGATCGCTGCAAGGTGGACAACTTTCACCAGTTTTATTTAGTTTGTAAATAAATGGTTTCGAAAATAAGATTGCACAAAGTGCCGTTAAATTATTTCAACAACTCCGAACAGTGAAAATATGCATAGGAGAATAATTATACATCTTCATAATTTACGATAGTTAGCCTAATCATTGCGCATTATCATTTCGACACAAGAATGTTATAAACTTATATTTCAGTGGTGAATCTGGTGCTGGTAAAACTGAAAATACGAAGAAAGTTATTATGTACTTCGCTAAAGTTGCCGCAATGGGTCACAAACCAACTGAAGAGGAAGAAGCTAATAACAGTAAAAAGGTAACATGTTTTCGAAATAGATCAAACTTATATCTAATTTAATTCTTTCAAAAGTCAAACAGACAATTTTTATATATTTTAAAAATCCCGTTGGATTAAAGCTCATGTAGTTAATTATAAATTTAATTATAAATTATTAGATCTTTTCTTTAAAAAAACGGATGGATAAATTGACATCATATCATGAGCCACATATATTCTACATATCTTACTTTATTTTGATATAAAAATCTGTGAAATTCAGGGTACATTGGAGGACCAGATTGTACAATGTAATCCAGTACTTGAGGCCTACGGTAACGCCAAGACAACCCGTAACAACAACTCTTCTAGATTCGTAAGTATACACAAATAAAATATATTAAAATTAAGTATTTTGCCCTCCCTACCCAAACAATGCATCAGCTACTTGTATTGAAACACGTTATTTACTTTCATTTTAGGGTAAATTTATCCGTATCCATTTTGGTACTCAAGGTAAAATCTCCGGAGCTGACATTGAACAATGTAAGTAGAAGTTTTAAATTATATTTATGACGCCCTGTGAAGATAAATTGACGTTATTTTGTTTTAAATATTTCAATTTAAACAATTGATTCATTTTAACAATTTTATTTACAGATTTATTGGAGAAATCTCGAGTCACCTTCCAGCAACCCGCTGAAAGAAACTACCACATTTTCTACCAGCTTCTGTCTAATGCTATTCCAGAATATAACGGTGGGGCTATATACTATTTATTCTTGTCAAAAATTCCCTATGCATATTAAATCCCAAGCACGCAGTGGATAATAATCCTTTTTAAATAGCAATAATTCGATTTCATTTTCAAAATGACAGCAAAGAATTTAGAATGAAAACATTTTTTGTCTTAACAGAGAAATTATTGGTGAGCCCCGACCCAGCTTTATACACATTTATCAACCAGGGATGTCTGACTGTTGAAAATATTGATGATGTTCAGGAAATGAAAGATACTGATGTAAGTATTTGACCTGATGAATAGAAAATTATCTCAAAACTGTAAACTGAACATTTTCACCCTCTACCTTTTTTTATAGGACGTTTTACTTATGTTTATAGGTTGCTTTTATTTATATTATATGTTATCTTTACTTATATTTATAGGTTGCTTTCGATGTTTTGGGTTTCACCACTGAAGAGAAACACGGTGTCTTTAAATGTACTGGTGCTATCCTCCATTTCGGTGAAATGAAATTCAAACAACGAGGAGAACAGGCTGAATCCGATGGCAATGCTGGTAAATATATTTGCTATTCTGTTTATTGTCGTTTTTAAAATTGCGGAAGACAGGCAAGGTTATCACGGAGAATGATTTGAAGCACGCAATACACATTCATATTTACCCCATTAGTTACCATTCATTCTGTTTGTGTGCATTTGACTAAATTAAACTTTTCAGAAGCTGAGAAGGTAGCTTTCTTATTGGGCATCAACTCTGGAGATATGATGAAAGGTTTGATCAAACCCAAGATCAAGGTCGGTACAGAATTTGTCACCCAAGGTAGAACCAAGGTTCAAGTCGTTAACTCTGTTGGTGCCTTGGCTAAATCTCTCTACGATCGTATGTTCAAGTGGATGGTTGTTCGACTCAACAAAACTCTGGATACTAAAGCAAAAAGACAATTCTTTATTGGTGTACTCGATATTGCTGGTTTTGAGATCTTCGATGTAAGTGAAATTTTTATTTTCTTATTTAAATTACGAACGTATAAACCAAAAAATGAACTTAAAAAAGGCATTTACTTTAAGACACATCAATGAAACAATTATGGACATTAATTTTAGTTCAACAGCTTTGAACAGTTGTGTATCAACTACACCAATGAACGTCTACAACAGTTCTTTAACCATCACATGTTTGTACTGGAACAAGAGGAATACAAGAAAGAGGGCATTGAATGGGAATTCATTAATTTTGGCATGGATTTACAAGCTTGTGTTGATCTTATTGAAAAGGTGGGTGAACAGATTTTTTTTTATTAAATCAAGGGAGAAGAAACTGCATAAGGAAATCCCCTTGAAATTTCTCGACAGACACCTGGATCTAGCCCCGTGGCCCATAGTTAGCGAGCCACCGCCTTATTAACTGCGTGACCGCGGCTCAAATCAACAAACACAGTTTCGTTATCAATACATGTTTATATCACGCTACTTGATAAAGAAACAACACACCTCA
Organism: Patella pellucida; assembly: GCA_917208275.1. Classification (NCBI taxonomy): domain Eukaryota; kingdom Metazoa; phylum Mollusca; class Gastropoda; family Patellidae; genus Patella; species Patella pellucida. The sequence continues at coordinate 22,937,546 of OU795036.1, read as the reverse complement.
ATACTTTTACTCACACGTCATAAATATAACGCATATGTATATTATTTCCAGCCTTTGGGTATCTTATCCATCCTAGAAGAAGAATGCATGTTCCCAAAAGCCGATGATAAGTCTTTTATGGATAAATTATACAGCAATCATTTGGGCAAATCACCTAACTTTGGTAAACCAGTTGGTAAGAAAGTGAAAGGTGAAGCTCACTTTGAACTTCATCATTATGCTGGAACTGTACCATACAGTATTACTTCCTGGTTAGAAAAGAACAAAGATCCCTTGAATGAAAACATCGTAGAACTCTTGTCCCACTCCAAAGAAGCTCTTGTAGCATCTTTGTTTGCTCCTGCAGGTAAGTCATTCTAATGCTATTTACATAATGTTTGATTACAGCAGCCCTGGTTAAATAGTTATCAAATAATATACATACTATAATAAAATGCGTGATAAAAATAACATTTATAATTTTACACTATAGATCCCGGAGCAGCGACTGGAGGTGCTACCAAGAAGAAGAAGAGTTCTGCTTTCCAGACTATTTCTGCTACTCATAGAGTAAGGCTTTCACTTCAACTAATCTGTTAATCTATATTTAAAAAAATTTCGATTTGCAATTCTATGTTTCTACCATAGTTTTCCCTTTAAATTTAATTTAAAATATATTTCAGGAATCATTGAACAAATTAATGAAGAGTTTGTATACAACACATCCTCATTTCGTACGATGTCTTATTCCCAATGAATTCAAACAGCCAGGCGAGGTTGATCCCCATTTGGTACTTCATCAGCTCCAGTGTAATGGTGTACTGGAAGGTATCCGTATTTGTCGAAAGGGATTTCCAAACAGAATCATCCACTCAGAATTTAAACAAAGATACTCCATCTTGGCTCCCAATGCCATCCCTGAAGGATTCGTTGAAGGCAAGACTGTTGCCACGAAGATTCTCCTGGCTTTGGAATTGGACACTAATGAATATAAATTGGGCTCTACTAAAGTTTTCTTCAAAGCTGGTGTTTTGGGTTATCTTGAAGATCTTCGTGATGAACGATTAAGTAGCATCATTTCCATGTTCCAAGCTCACATCCGAGGTTATCTCGTAAAGAAATCATACAAGAAACTCTGTGATAGAAGGTAAATTATTTTAAGCTACTTGCAAGATAGTAATAAATATCATAGAATATCTACAGTAACCCAGTATCGATTATATCTACAGTAGGACATTGCCGATCATGTTCTAAACGTATATTCTTTTAACTTGTCCAATTATATACCCCGAATTTATCTTTAATACTCAAAATATCGTTCGACTTTTATTACAATTAATAATTTGGTCTTTTAACAGAGTTGGTCTCTCGGTCATCCAAAGGAATATTCGAAAATGGTTGGGTATGCGCAATTGGCTCTGGTGGAAGATGTACACCAAAGTCAAGCCTCTTTTGAATGTTGCCAGAGCTGAAGATGAGATAAAGCAGAAAGAAGAAATGTTCGAAAAAAATAAAATAGAATTGGAGAAAACAGAAAAAGTTAAAAAGGAGCTTGAAGAACAGAACACAGTTTTATTACAACAGAAAAACGATATGTTTATTCAACTGCAAGCTGAACAAGATAACGTTTCTGAATGCCAGGAGAAAATAGAAACGCTTATCCTTCAAAAGATTGACTTTGAAACTCAAATTAAAGAATTTGAAGAGCGCATCTTGGACGAGGAGGGTGCTGTTGGTGGTCTTCAGGAAAAGAAAAGGGAACTTGAAAAAGCCAATGATGACCTCAAAAATGATATTGGCGATCTCGAAACCTCTCTGGCTAAATCTGAACAAGAGAAAGTAACAAAAGATAACCAGATTAAAACTCTGAATGATGAAATTGCTCAACAAGATGAGATGATTGGTAAGCTCAATAAAGATAAGAAAAATATGGATGAAGCTAACAAGAAGTTGACTGAAAGTCTTCAAGCTGAAGAAGATAAAGTAAACCATCTTAGTAAACTGAAGACTAAACTTGAACAAACTCTTGATGAGGTAACTTTCTTTCTTTCAACTTTGATAAATAATATGCTTATCATGACAACCATTTATTAACGTTGTTCGATGTTTACTTTTGATATTCTAACTTCAGCAACGACCACTATTCCCACGTGACTATCGTTGAACATTTTGTATGCGTTGTTTCTAATTTCAGTCACAAATCAGGACTATTTCAAATGTGACTGTCATTGCACAACTTTTAATATGTTTTGTTTTCGCTTTCAGTTGGAGAATAATCTAGAACGTGAAAAGAAGGTTCGAGGAGACGTAGATAAAGTAAAAAGAAAGTTAGAACAAGATTTGAAAATGAATCAAGAATGTGTTGAAGAATTAGAAAGAATCAAAAGAGAATTGGAAGAAGGTATACGAAAGAGGGATGTTGAAATCAATTCCCTTCACTCAAGAGTTGAAGATGAACAGACAACTGTCAGTCAACTTCAAAAGAAAATCAAGGAACTTCAGGTAAAGGGAATAACCGAAAGTTAAATCATTAACATACTTTGTAGAGTTTAATCATTAACATACTTTGTAGTGTTAAATCAGTAACATACTTTGTAGAGTTAAATCATTAACATACTTTTTAGAGTTAAATCATTAACATACTTTGTAGAGTTAAATCATTAACATACTTTGTAGAGTTAAATCATTAACATACTTTGTAGAGTACCATATGAATTTTATATTCAAGTAAATACAGTCAATGTACATATGTATAATAACGTGACAGTTTTAGAACACTATAACCAAACATCACGTATTTTTATTCTAGCTCACGATTGAGGAACTTGAAGAAGAACTTTCTGCTGAAAAGCAAGCAAGATCAAAGGTAAGATCCCATAAATGCATTAAACTTTTCAGAATAAAGAGTGTTATTCTAATTGAGGCGTAAAATACCAAATAACTATTTTTTTTAAATGCTCAAATGTTGTCAAAAAATAAATTCTATATTAATCCATGTACGTTTAATTTTTAAGATCTAAAATATCTTACTCAAACAAAGTATGGAATATTTACTAATTTGAAGTCCTCTCGTTTTGCTGGATAGGTTGAGAAACAGCGAAATGAATTGTCCCACGAGATTGAAGATATCAGTGACCGTCTGGATGAAGCTGGTGGTGCAACTTCTGCTCAGATTGAAATCAACAAGAAGCGTGAACAGGAATTATTGAAACTTAGACGAGATCTTGAAGAAAGCCAATTACAACATGATGCCCAGGTTGCTAGTCTCAGGAAAAAACAACAAGATGCTGTTAATGAATTATCTGACCAGGTTGAGCAACTACAGAAAATTAAGAGCAAGTGAGTATCTTCTATGTAAAGAAATTGTGTCATTTAATAAGTCTAATTTAATTCAGTTACTACGTCTAGTTTTTAATGAAATGGGTTTCTATCAAATTCAATTTTTATTTCAGAGTTGAAAAGGAAAGACAACATTTGAAGTCCGAGATCGATGATTTATCTGCACAACTTCAACATTCAAGCAAGAATAAGGTAAACGTAATTTAATTGTAAATTATCTGATTGTTCCCTGCTCAATCCTCGTGTCAGTATAGCTATCAAGATCCCCCAAATCATTAATTCAATTGGGTTCATCAAACTAAAACCAAACCTAAATATTTGTCAACACATTAATTCTCACCATACAACAAAACTTTCAGGGTATGTCTGAAAAGATGACGAAACAGGTAGAATCACAGATATCTGAATTTAATGCCAAGATTGAAGAAGGAACCAGAACTATCACCGAACTCCAATTTAGCAAGACTAAATTCCAGCAAGAAATTACTGAAATCACTCGACAACTTGAGGAGACTGAACATCGATTTAGTCAAATCAGTAAAGAGAAGACCAGCATCCAGTCTCAGTTTGAAGAAAGCAAGCGGTCACTTGAAGATGAAATTAGAATTCGCCAGAAACTGCAGAGTGAAATCCGTACCATTACATCAGATTACGAGTCCATCCGAGATCAGTTTGAAGAAGAACAGGATATTAAGAGTAACATCCAGAGATTGTTGTCTAAAGCCACTACAGAGGCCCAGCAATGGAAATCTAAATACGAAAGTGAGGGAATTGCCCGAAGTGAAGAACTGGAAGAATCCAGGTTTGAAATAGATTTTTTTATCAAATAACCATTCTATTCATGACCCAATTTTTTAACAGAAGTTTTTTTTATCAATCAACGATTTCAACTTTGAATTAATCTTTTAAGAAATTTGGGATATTTCTTGTGGTTCTGTTTGACAATATATTTGGTGGTGAATAGTTTGTTTGCTAATTACCGTATTTTGCCGAACTGTTTTTGAGGACTTCGAATTTGTCTAACTGTTTGGATTGTTCAAACTTGGTTCAATTTTATTTATATTGCCTTTACAGACGTAAACTGCAATGTAAACTTGCTGATGCTGAACAAAATGTTGAAGCTGCAAATATTAAAATCAATAACCTAGAGAAAACTAAATACAGAATGCAGACTGAGATGGAAGATCTTATGATTGAAGTCGAGAGAGTAAGTTAATTATAATAGAAATTAAACATTTTGCAGTTCCTATTTTACATCATCCATAGATTTACTTTGTTCAAATTGTTTAATATTATGCTAATTTATTATTTTAAGGCTAACACTAGTGCCAATATACTGGAGAAGAAACAACGCAATTTCGATAAAACTACGTCCGAATGGCAGTCAAAATTTACTGATATACAATATGAGTTGGAGAACTCACAGAAAGAATGCCGCGGAATGTCTGCTGATCTATTCCGAACCAAAGCTAAAGATGTTGAAACTTTGGATCGTATCGAAGCCTTGAGACGGGAAAACAAAAACTTAGCTGGTAAGTGTTTAAGTGGTAATGTTTAAGTTAAGTTCTAAAATAAAGGATGTGTATTTGCAAAGGGCAGCACTATGTTTAAAAATTAATTTTTTGTGTAATTGATTCCTGTCGGTCAAGCACATCAAGGTGATTTCATTAACTTCTAAATGATAATATATGCATGCACGAAGTTGTATATCTGATCATATTCAAATTTTTTCAACAAAGATGAAATCCGTGAATTGACTGATCAACTAAGTGAAGGGGGAAGAAATGTCCACGATGTCGAGAAAGCTAGAAGACGAATTGAAATGGAGAAGGAGGAACTCCAAACTGCTTTGGAAGAAGCCGAAGCTACCCTTGAACAAGAAGAAGCTAAAGTCATGAGAGCTCAATTGGAAATCTCCCAGGTCCGTCAAGAAATCGAGAGACGTGTCAATGAGAAGGAAGAAGAGTTTGAAAATACCAGGTAAACATATATCATCAACTTAGATGACAGATATATGCGTCAATAACAAAAGTCCATACACCACTCAATATATTTATTCACATAAAACTATAAAAATCATTATAAATAACTTTTACATTTTCTTTAATAAAGTGGCGTGTATTTTATTACAGACGAAACCATCAACGAGTTATTGAATCTATGCAAGCATCCCTAGAGGCTGAAACAAAGGGTAAAATTGAAGCCATGAAAATTAAAAAGCAATTGGAACATGATATCAATGGACTGGAAATCGCACTGGATGGTGCCAACCGAAGCCGAGTAGATGTTGAGAAGACTATTAAGAGATACCAATTGCAAATAACCGTAAGTACCATTCATTCCTGAGACTATATTAATATCCCTTTGGCGTTTTCAATCTTAGCTGTTTTTTTAAAGTTTTAGGCTAAAGTTTCATTTCATCCAATAGTATATTTTTGAAGAAATTTATATTTTATTTTTTTGACGTTTGCAGGAAATCGAATCTCTATGCCAGGATGAAAAGCGACAAAGAGATGAAGCACGTGAGTCCTACAGTATGGCCGAACGACGATGTGCTGTTATCAGTGGTGAAGTCGAGGAACTCAGAACAGCCCTGGAACAGGTACTCATTTAAAATATCTGCTTTGTGTCTTCATTGAAATTATATTGATTACTAGTATTAATAGCTGCTTTGTGTCTTCTTTGAAATCATATTGATTATCGATTATTACCTATAATTTAAAACTTAATATTTTCTAATTGAATTCTTCAGGCTGATAGAGCTAGAAAAACAGCCGACAGTGAAATCATGGATGCATATATCCGTGTGAGTGAGGTGACTGCTCAGATGAACTCTTTCAATGGCCAAAAAAGAAAGTTTGAATGCGATGTCGCCACCATGCAGTCTGATTTACATGATCTTCATTCAGAACTTCGTGCTAGCGAAGACCGGTGCAAAAAGGCCGTATGTGACGCTGCACGTCTAACAGAGGAATTACGAAGCGAACAGGAGCACAGCATACAGATTGAAAAGATCCGAAAGAACTTAGAATGTACCACCAAAGATCTACAAATACGAATTGACGAAGCTGAAGCCCAGGGCTTGAAGGGAGGAAAGAGACTTGTGCAGAAACTAGAACAAAAAGTAAGAGAACTCCAATCTGAGCTAGAAACTGAACAACAACGTTATGGTGAAACCGAAAAGAATATGAGAAAATCTGACCGACGTCTTAAGGAACTTCTCTTCCAATCAGATGAAGACAAGAGAATTCAGGAACATCAACAAGCATTAGTTGAAAAACTGCAGGATAAGACAAAAACTTACAAGAAGCAAATTGAGGAAGTGGTACGTATTTAGTTACTATCAATTATTATTATTTCTATATAGCGCACAACTGTTACATACATGTGTGGTCCATTGCGCTTCACAAAGGGATAGAGTAAGATAATATTACATTTACATAAAAAAACGAGATAACAAATAACATAGTCTAAAAATATATAAATAAAAATTCTTATTTAGATAGAAGTACATGAGATTAGAAATTAAAATAGCTCTGGTTAATATATATAAAAGGGTAACTTGGTAAATAAGTATGTTTTGCTTAGTTTTATAATAGTAGGAACAGTGACATCAAGAATTTGAATTGGTAATTTATTCCATAACAAGGGTGCTTGTACATGGTAATAAATTATAAGAGCATTGTATAATTAATTATGTCTCAGTAGAGGAGCATGGACTTCTTGTGGGTTTATAGTATTGAAGTAGAGCAGAACCAAAGTATTAAGGCATTGTAACATAAGTAATATTATTTTGTGTTCTATTTTGTAGACTATTTTTCAACAACTTAAAAGCGGGTTTTTATTTCCCACTTTCATAATATCGACATTTGAGCACCAATGGTTCGTTTAAATTTATCTGCATTTGTATTTTCAGGAGGAAATTGCTGCTATTAACTTAGCCAAATTCCGTAAAATCCAAAGTGAACTGGAAGATGCTGAAGAGAGAGCTGACGCTGCCGAAAGTGTCTCCAATAAACTTCGCGCCAAGAGCAGAAGTTCTGTGTCCCAGACTCGTTCAAGCTCAGTATCAAGAATCACATCTGTAAAATTTTCTTAAGGTAGGCAACTTAAGCATACAAATTAAATACTAGCTTTTTGTTGGATCTGTAGTCTAATGTCCCACTGTTTGTCAGCTGATACGATTTATTGTTCTATTGAAGTTCAGCGACTTATGATATATTTATTATGTACATGGGTTGGATAAGTTTGATATATATAAGTCTTCTCAAGTTTTATTATTATGGGGAAAATAATTCACCAGAATTGATATTGGACAGAATTATATAGGAGGTTATATGTAATTACCGTTATGGCTATCTGTGTCCATCATGCTACAATTGCTTTACAGTCAAACTGTCAAAATTTCGCAACGAACACATAACAGATTCCTCCAGATTTGGACGAGATCCGTTTTGTGTTTAACTCCAACGAGTAAAGATGTTTAATACTTTATCACTTTATTTTTTCAGGTGATTTGACTATGATGATCTGTCCATTGGTTTAATCGTATGGTGGTAAAATCGTCTGTTCGGTTGACTTTGATTGTTTATATAACCACCGTTTCCTTGATGTTTCGAAAGTTCAAAAACAATTAAGCAGCTATCGTCCATTGATAAACATTTATGTATTGATATATATGTAATTGTATAAATAATTCCAATTAACTTATTCCTATTTATTTTATAAATGTCTTTGTTAAAATGATAATAAAAACTGTTTTAACTTAATAGATGTTATGTTTGAATCGAACGCTGTATATATAATGCCAAAGCAAATTCATGACGACATGTCATACAAAATCATTTTACACTACTCCTTCGTTAGTAGTCTAAACAGTTGTTCTGAATTTACAAGCACTGAGGACGAACCACGGTCTGGTAACACATGCGAAAATGACCACCAAAGATAAAATTGATGCTGTTCTAGACATAATAGTACTGGACAGGCACATGAACAAGATGAACAATTGCACATGAACAAGATGTCTGTCCGTTGGGTGCTCAGAACGTTGACTGAAGATCAAAAACGTCATAGATTCATAGTCATCAGAGATCCACTTGCTATCTTGGGTCATATTGTTACAAAAAGTCAAAGTATGCAGTGAAATCATGGGATGAGACCATCGGCAAACCTCGACAGATTTTACGCATCTTAATCTCGGCTGTATGACCATTTCCGCCATTTGATCTATTTTAATGGTTCCGAATGCAAAAAATGGCTGCCCACATATGAAGATTTCTGTTGAGAGTGCATTAAATCAACAATCGTCACGTTTGGCATTGGGTTTGTGGAATTACCAGGAAATTTGATAAAACCAGCAGCATTGAGACAAAATCTCTGCTTATTTAGGTATACATACTCTACAAAAGACGCAATTTGGGACTTTTTTGCAAAAGCGACACGTTTTCCTGTTTGAAGTAAATCGGTAGCCGCATCGCAAATATATGGGCGTAGGTACATATCACTTACTGTCATACATCCAAGTTTAGATGTAGGGTACTGGAATCTGTTGAGATTTGCAGAGTGGGGATAAGACTCTGAGGGTGTAATCATGATAGATAATCTAAAGAAGGGTTCCACCATAAGGTGGATATTATGCAAATGATTTGTTCAAGTTGCTTGATCAAATCAAAGAAAAGACCCAATATAAACTTTGTCACAACAATGCCCCAAGTAGCAGTTAGCACCCAGGCTCCAAAGACTTCACTCACCCAGTATATTCCCCAAATCTAGCTTCCTCTGACTTTTTCTTCTTCTCAAAACATAAATCAGGGTTAAGTCTCACATTGTGGTGTTTGATTAACATACTTAACTCATTGTTATCACTATGTCCTGTGAAGCCTGGGATGAAATTATTACTAGGTTGGTAGTTCTCTTTAAATGTCACTAGGATTATATTAAATAAATAAATACATAAATAACAGCAACACTAGTGTATATTAAATTTGATATTATTATTAAATATTTTAAAATACTTTTATACGCAGCAATATTATATAATTTATGTTCAGGCATATCAACAATATAATATAACAAATATACTTAAAGCACTTTTCAAACAAACAATGGCAGAATATAATATTATTAGTACAGAATGTTCAACAAGTCAAATATCATGGGGGTAGTTTTACATCCTTAAACAATTGGATAAAAATATCAAACATTATTTTATAAAATTCTGCTCTAAAGAAAAGATCTGGATGCTGAAAAAAGAGCAATTTACAAAGAATTTGATTTGGATGCAATAATTTAAGTCCTTCATACTTTGGCCAGTCAACATTTTTAGAAAAGTTACAGATTCCCTGTCTATAGACAAAAATAGTAGCCACTCTTGGAGTTTCGAATTATTTTTTTTCATATCCAAAATTTCTAAATATCTACTAAAGTTCCATAAAAAAGAATATTGGTGAATATATAAATCCATGACTAGATTTGCACAATTTTATATAATGCCACATGATATACAATATTTATATTAAAATATATCTATATAATAAGATTTTAATTATATATTATCAATATTTGATTTAATGTTAGCAGTGGGAGGAAACAGGAGGACCCGGAGAAAACTCACAAGGTTGGACAGGCGACCCTAGTCGTTGTCACGTACAACCGGGGATTCAAAACCACGCCAGTTGACTCAAAAAAGGGCTTTATGATACAACTATACCTCATCCCTCTTAATGTGATACTGACAGGCTGTGATCTTTCACCCACAGATCAGTCCTCTGCCACACTTGCAGTAAACATTATAGAATCTTTTTTATATTTTATTTATAGTGAGCTCACTAATTACTTTTATATAGTCTAAATATCGTTTGAGTTGGTTGCGTTATACAATTAATTGGGAACATATATTTAAGCACAAATACACTGTCCAAGATACATAAAATTACAGTCTTGCCATAAACTCAGCAAATATACACATAATCATTTACTAATAAAATATTACAATAACAAAGACAATCAGTTTTCTACACCAAGACACATTCTTAAAGAGTATTTCATTATGAGAACAGTATTTCTGATACAATGAAAAACACAAGACACAACCATTAACAGCACTTTCATTAAATAGGTTAAACTGAAAACCAGTCAGGGATCAGTGTGTTATCAAGTTGTATACAATTTTTTGAGTAGGTGCCGGTTCACTAACCAGGATGTCCTGAGTTCGATCCTGTTGTTTGCAGACAAAGTTCCTCTGGAATTTTTGTGTTGTTTCGCATGTCAGCAGGGCAGGACAGAGGCCCAGGCATGCAACATCGTTTAGTTGTTTGGATGGGACAACAAATTTCGGTCATGTACACACTGGTGAGCATGTAAAAGAACCCTTGATGGTTGGATTTTCATTAAGAGGAGGTAGAGATGCCACTGTCTGGGGATAATTTCCCTCATGCATGTGTTAATGTTTCTTTCATTAGTTAGCTTGATATATGAATTTTGGGACTGCACGGTGAATACTGATATAAAGTTTAGTAAGTGTTGGTTACTAAGGCTAGGGTCAAAATGTTACAGATCCGGCTGGTAAACAATTATTAACTAAGCGATAATATCTCACATCATTCACCAGCCTATGAACATTCTGGGTAAAAGTTGGTAAATCCTGAAAGGAAAAAGGTTTAGACATATTTTTAGGTATCAAAGTTAAATAAATCTGTCACTGAATTACACTATATGGGGACAATATTTCAATTAAGCATTTGACATTCTAGATATGGTTGTGATTTTTACTGTTGAATTCCAAGAAATTCACACCAATTAGCATCATGCTCAATGCAGGATATGCTTACTAAATCTAAGACATGAGGGAGAAAGAGTACTCAACATCTACTTTACACCAACAAAGTCATTTTGGCACTAAATATGGTACCATTTTATTTCAAAAATTTGATTGTGCCCAGGTGTTTTTTTTTGCAAAATGAAGCAACTGGACTAACCCCATAACATTAGGTATAAACCCAGGAACACCCAGGAAATGCATTAACGAAATTCCTTATGATTTACACTGATGCATTGTACACTTTAATAACCTGACTCCCTCGATCAACCTTATGACTGAAAGTTTCTTACCTTATCTATTTTAAAGTTATGACTCAATATTGTTTTTTGATTAACATCTAGCCCGTTACAAGTGTTTAAAAAGTGAGGCAGAAATCCTGTATAAAAACCCTCAAAGTCAACCGAAGCCATATTATACACAGTTATAACTATTTCTTCTTGTAATAAATCGTGAGATTTAACTACTAATGTCTGTATTAACACATTTAAAAACTGGGATAACATCATCTCTTTAAATATTGACTGAAAAATATAAAAATTGTAAAATAATATAGTATCTTAATTTAAAACGGGGTTTATACTTTAATTGCTACGAGGGAAAGTTTGCTCTGACAGCGGCACTACGGTCTACTCTTATGTCTAATTTCAGCTGTCAAGGGATGTTTTACATGCATGCCAATGTGTACACAGGACCTTGGTCCAACACCACTGTCAAGGGGAAACCACACTGGAAAAATTCTGATGAACTTTCTCGACCAACAACAGGAGCAAACGTGCAATCTTTAGGCTAGCGAGCAAGCTCCTATGCCAAATTTCCTGAGTTTTTTTAATTTTTAAGTAGTGCACAATTGTCTGAGAACCAGAACATTTTTTTTATATAGCCTTATGGCGAGGAATATTTTTGTTTTTATTCTATACAATCCTTTTCTATTCTCCTCCAAAATAGTTACCTTGTTATACAGCTTCCATTTGGCATTAAGAATTTCGAGAGATTCTAAATTCTGTTTAAATATTGTTATATCTGGTTGTAAGAAAGATTGACCATAAGCCTGAAAATATATATAAAAATATACGTTACATGAAACAAGAATATTGTTTGTGAGTTAAAATAAAAGTGTAAATACAAAATAATTTCAACAAGGGCAAAGATTTAAACTGTCATGTTGAAAAAAAGGTGTCATTATAAGTATTATATGCATGTTTTAATGCCCAAACCATTACATCTCAATGGCAGTCTATATAAATTAGTCTGTATTATTTATTGAGGGCTAATATTAAAGGTACATTATGGGAGATGAGATAACGAGTTGGCAGTTCTCACTATAATAGTTAAAAACTACAAAATTTCAGTCAAATTGATCCACTATGAACCGTGAACCATTCGAATGAAAGTTCCCCTTAGCCTCGATCATCATTACTGAAGTGGGTAAGGCGAAACTCGATTATCCATTTATTTGTTTAATCACGAAGGAAAGTTTTCTTGCAAATCGGACAACAATCCAAGAAATATCGCAGTCTAGCCATGTCATCGAGAGCTAATTATGGTCTGAATAAGTTAGTTAATGTCTAATTTAAAATTTCTATAACATCTGAAGCCTAATCAGATTTAGCTTTTAACTAATGTAACTTTAAACAATTTAAGTCTATAATTTGAATTGCCTAGCATACACTTTCATACAAACAACTAAATTACCTAATTAAAACCCAATCAACAATTTATAATTTCTGCTGAATTTGGAAAACCATTATTATTAATGGATGGTCTGAACTGGTTATTTTCATATATAAATGGGAGTAAACGATTATTGACAAGTATGTCACAGGTTGGAAGAACCGCTCTAACCCGTCCGACGTGTAGTCTGCCGGGTTGACATGGAAAGTGTTCCAATAGGGTCTACAAGTGTACACATTGCAATCCATGTAAAAAAACAATTGGCCATTGACAAATTGGTGGAAAGACAACTGTCCAGGCAAAATTCACCCTTTTGTAACCAATAAAATAAAAATGTTAGTCTCAAAATGATGTTTTGTGTTGAGACTCTAGACCTCATTTTTTAAAATTCTTTCTAGTTGTTCGGATGGAACAAAAGCTGAGGTCCTGTGTACACATTGGTGCACACTTAAAAGAATCCTTGGCAACATGTCCTTTATAGTACACTGTATGGCATATGCCCGTCTTTATAAGCTGGCGCCGGGAGTTAAATCCCATTTCCTATCATTTATTCATTGTTCCCACATATAGAAATGTAAAAATTCCAAATCACCTGCATAATGTTAATAAATTTATCACCATTTTCTATTTCTTCTGATGGTTTTTGTAGTGATGAGATAACAGATGCTTTAAAGAAGTAGCGCCAGTTGTTGGCAATAATTTCATGGAGTAAAGTATATAACACCAATTTTATATCTGGTGATGGCCTCTGAAATAATGCAATTAAAGGAAAACTCACAGATGTATTTCATAATCCTTATATGACATATAGATGTATTTCAGTTAACAAAACTGGAAAAAAAACCTTATATATCCTTTATTCTAGTCCAAAGCAGTAACAATATTTTTCTATCTTCAGTGGAAATTTCAGAACACCATGAGTGCAGCATGTGAGTGTAATTTTGTATAGTTCTTGTCCCAAATGACAAATCTAAGAAAGAGTTAATATCCACTCAATACAAATTAGCTCAATTTCAGACCAACATATGATTCAATTTTATTTCAATAATTTGCATGCACATAGGGGTCTTTAGTTTAGCAGTGAGAGGAAACCGAAGACCCGGAGAAAACCAGCGATGTTGGACAAACAACCATACTCCTTGTCAGGTACGAGTAAGGAATCGATACTGGTCTTATCAGTGTACAGATCTGATCCATGTTATAATAACTTACTGGTGCTATCAGTGGATAGATCTGATCCATACATATAGTTATAATAACTTACTGGTGCTATCAGTGGATAGATCTGATCCATACATATAGTTATAATAACTTACTGGTGCTATCAGTGGATAGATCTGATCCATACATATAGTTATAATCTGTGGAAGAAATGATTTAAACTGTGAACCTGGCTCTTGGACAATTAATGACAAAATCTTCAAAAATCTGCAAAAGATAAAATTGTTACATAACTACTGTTAGAGAAAGTCATTTGACTGTGACCATCTTTAGAAGTACACACTACAAATATGTTTTTTTTAACTATTTAATGTAGGTATCTTTGTACATCATATAAGCAAACAAGGTTATGCTAATACAGACAGATTACAAATTTCCCTCTACAAAAAATCAGCCTTTCAATGTTAAGCTATATAAATATTTGAGTTAAAAATGTGACGAGCGGACAAATGATCAACATATATATATTAAATGTCTTGTACACACCTCTCTATAACACGAAACGCTGAAGAACTTTCTTGATTAATTGTCTGTGATAAATGTTCTCTGAAATAATAAAATATACAGCATTTATATTAAGTAAAACTACTATTTATATATTGTCTTGCTTTAATTCAGATTTAATTCTTAAATAACTGTTAACTTGAAATCAATCCAAGCAGATGTTGTGTAACTATAAATGCACAATTTCTTTTTGAATTTGTCATGAAATACTTGCAAATTTTTTTAAAAGATTCCATTATAATATGTTAAAGACTTACTTAGTAAATAGATTGATAAATGTCTGTATAACTTGTTGTGTAAAGGGTACACCCATCTGTACACGAACACCTTGAAATAATGCTAGAAAAAAACTCATTATACTCTCTACCACATCTGTAACATAAAATCATTCAAAATTAATTCTTCCTAATAGGCTAAAGATAGTAAATTAAATTGTTGAAAGTCAATAGACTTTATTTAATTTAAATGATGCATATAAATTGCATACAGAATGTATCATTACTTTCATCATTCACAAGGTTCAACAAAGTGAAAAAAGGGTCATAACTGTAGAAGTAATTAATGGAAATTGCTGAAATTCAATAGGTTTCTTTGTTTCACTAATTCAAACTATGAATACATATTTCATATAGATAGGATGATAACCCAAAGCGCTAAACAATTACTATCCACGTCTCTAGGATACAGGTAAAGCCTGATTACCTCCCTTTACCCCTGAACTATGTAGAGAGAGCCCCAACATATGCTACTTCAAGGAGCGCAACAGTTTCTTGTGTAATACATACACCATCCTACCGGTACCCATTTACAGCTGGGTAGGCTGGAATACAGGATTGGAGTGTCTTATTCAAAACTGATGTTTTATAACTTTCGAAAATGAATTTCTCAAACTGGGGGATGTTCTATTACAAAAACTCTCTAATTTACAGGAGATTAAATCAGAAAACTTATACATGATAAATATGAACTTTGTTTAATATAATAAATGATTGTGATATAATACCTGTTTGTTGTATATAAACAGGAAATATAGTTAATGTTACATGTGTTACAGATTGTAACGACTGAAAACAGATCTTCTTACTCTTTACTACTTCACCAGCTACAGCTTCTATCCAATCTTCTAACATAGATAATGTCTGTTTTATCACAGGTATAGCTATACAATAAATATAAACAATTATAATCTTCTAACATAGATAATGTCTATTTATCACAGGTACAGCTAAATAATAAATATAAACAATTATAATCTTCTAACATAGATTATGTCTATTTATCACAGGTACAGCTAAATAATAAAAATAAACAATCATAATCTTCTAACATAGAAAATGTTTTATCACAGATACAGGTATACGATAAATATAAACTCAAATTAGGGATGAAACAGCCTTCAAAGAAAGATAATAAAGATGCTTCTACTCCTTTCATCTCAACCTCCTGATAGATAGCATTGATATTCAATTTCCATCCTTCCTTTAGAGAAAAGAATTAGTCAATATTTGTCAATGTGTAAAGCAACGTAATATATCATACCTTTTTCTTGTAAAATCTTGTTTTCAGCTAATGTTCTAGTATCTTTAAGTTGTAGATATTCTAAAGTTAATTGATTAACTAAGTTTTGATGTATATTAGCTCTGTTATCCCAGTCTTGTTGAGAATCAGGTATATTTAACCACGGGAATAATAAATAATGGGACAGTGATCTATATACTAATAACTGTACCTAAAATACAATGCAAACAGATTACAATATACCTAAAATACAAAAAGATTACAATGCACCCAACATACCTGTACCATACAAATAGATTACACTGCGCTTACCATATAAATATATTACAATGTACCTAAAATACAATACAGCCAGGGATCGAACTTTATTTAAAAACACACAAGCGGCAATTTTGCTTGTTGATTTCAAATGTACAAGCAAAAATAGGATTTTGAAGAAATTCAAGCGGCAATTTTTTCTTTAGTGAAAATACTTTTCAAAATATTCATTATACTTTAGATTATATTATATTAAAAATATTTACATATGATTTGGGAAATCAAAGTATCGGTATAAACAATTTGTATATAGAAAGTGAGCGAGAAGTCACGTGACGTAAACAAAAGCTCTGGTCGGCATTTGGCTTTGCAAACTTCTTGGGAATTGAATACTCAGGAGTTTTATAACAGTATTTATTGATCATTAAGAAATAAACTATCGTATATAACACCAAAGGGAAAACATTTTTTTCAATATTTATGTTAAATATGATCCAGAAAAATCAAAATCGCAATACACAGTACATGTGATTTTAAAACCATATGTGTTGTCGCCTGAAAGCCATCCTCCAATTTGTTTGATGGAATATAACGACAATAATGAAAGAACAGATAGTCGAACACTAAAAGAGATCAATTCTGATGTGTGTATTGTTTTTATTGAATAGGGCAAACTTCTAGTCGATGAGATTTTTACCACAATAAAAACGATCAGTTCGGGAAAAAAAATGAAGAATTCCGAATACCTGACGCATGCGCATACATCACAAAACGACGATAAAGACATAGGTTTCTTTACATTTTGCAAGGAAGGAAAATAATCAATAGAATTTCCGTTTTCTTTCAGGATTACGGTCTTGATTTTGCGTGAAAAGAAGAAATCATGTTATTCATTTAACAATAAGCCAAAAAATGTTACACGCATTTTTTTTCGTGTGATATATTTTGCAACATGCAGTCTACTAAAATCCACAGCTATGCCCTGAAAATATCTCTGGAAGTTTCAAATGTTTTATCAAATGGTAACATATGATCACTGCAATTAGCTCTATGTAGTGGCAGGTGCTGTTATAAACATACAGATCTATATTTCGTTTCATTTTTTTCATCTTTTCGATGGCCTCCACTGCCTTCCACTATATGAAGATCTGGCTGTTTGTTGTGGGAGGTCACATCAGGTGTCATATGAGTGGCTTTTGACACTATGACATCAGACATTTGATTAGCCAATCAGCATTGATGTTTTAAGTGGGTATTTGGAAATACAACTTTCGCTTTGTCTTCACTGCGAAGGTCTACCCTCAATTCTGTGCACCACACACTAAGAATTAGCCACAACAGACAATTTCATTGGCTAATCCCTCACATCAAACAGAACTCAGGTTATATAACAACTCTTCCCATCCTAGTGTAGTGAGGGCAAGTAAAACAACATTTTGAACTATAAAAAATGAAATCAAATATGATCAGTATTTTAATCAGATTACATCTTGGACATCTTTTACTACTTTCAATTTGAGTTCACATTGCTAATTAATGTTAGGTAATACAAACTGTGAGTATAATAGTAGAGAACAAAAGTATTTAGATAGAAAAGTCACAACTTACGTCTTGTGAAAGTTGAGAAAAAGAACCTTGACCAGCAGCAGTATATAATGTTGTCATAGCCGGTACTTGTAGTAAAAAACATGGACGGACAGTAGTTGTTATAGATAATAACAGATGGGCGGCAGAATGCACTATTTTCTCAGGTATCTAAAGAAATGTGTCAAAATCAAAAATATTAGAAACATGGCACTTAAATGTGAACAGGATAAGTTGAAAATGAAATGAAATGAGGTTTAACATTAAACTATTCTGCTCTGCCTGGGCTAATGAAGACAGGCATAAGGATAAGATAAATCAGCCGCAATTTACAATTTTTACGTCCACTCGACACAAACAAGGTCATTTTTGGACTAACATATGGTTTAAATTTATTTCAATAATTTGCTTGGGCTAGGGGTCTGTAGCAGTGGGAGGAAACCAGAGGACCCGGAGAAAACCTACGAGGTTGGACAGGCTGCCATACTCCTTGCCATGTACAACTGGGGATTCGAAACCACACCAGTTGACTCAATGAGAGGCTTTATGAAAAAGCTTGCACACACTAAGCATTCAGCCATCCACCCCCCCTACTTTTTATTGAACTAACCTACCTGTTTATTAATCATAGAACAGACGGATGTCAGGATCGTATTTATCACATTATAAAATGGCTGATTACGCTCTTGTGGCTTCTGTGTTTGAGCGTAAAACTGAACTAACCAATGGGAGTAGGCTTTAGTCGCTGCTAGTGCTTGAGCATGTCTGAAAAAGAAAGTGCAAAGAAAAAACAATGTGAGTTACTCTTCAAAAAGGTTTTAGATTATAATAACAAAATGCAAAAATTGAGTCTAAGACAACTAGGGATAGGGATCAAAACATCATACATGTGTGAAAAAAAGTGTATTAATTACAAAGGCCAAAAGACCTCAAAAGTCCATGGAATATTTTTATTACTTGTTGAACCACAGTTAAATAAAAGAAACTGTTCTATTTATATAATCTATACATACACTTGTATAAAATCAGGTTGTAATACTGTCTGTGCTGTAGATTCCACATCAAATAGTTTATTATTACTACCTACAGCTGATGCTGATATTAACCTATAAAATACAATATTATCGCTTACTACAAGAAAAAATGTTAAAATATCTAATACAAATATACTCATTCGCAAATCATATCATTAAAGATACATTAGTTATAAGAGTTTAATACAGAGTTGACCATTCTTGCTATTGGAAATTTCAGTCAAATTTCTTTATTCTAAACGGAGTTGTCACTGTTTGAAGTTTAGACTAGAAATAGGCGTCAATTGTGTCCGCACTGTCTACAAGAATTGAGGATCGCTTGATTGACAGACAATAACTCCACCTACATATTCTCAATAATCAAGTAACATTCTCAATGGCTATGGTACTCTTGCTTGGTAGTGACAAATGGTAAAAGTTAGCTTGGTCAGCCATTTATTGATTTAATTTTGAATGGACGACTGTTTAAATCCAAGCTATACCCAAGCCATCCAAGGGCCTACAGAGTTGATTTTGAGCTTGTCATGTAAATAGAAGTATAATAAATAAAGACTTGCAATTGTCAGATTTAGCTCTTGCATAATGTATCTTTAAGGGATTATATATGCTTTTCAGGCTGGGGTATATTTATAATTATAGTATATATATATATTACCTCTCTACTAAGCCCTGTGATATAGATGAACGTTCAGTAAATTTTTCTCCTATAAAATGTTCGGCAAGACGACCTGATGCTTGAAATAATGATGAAAGATCTCGTAGGGTACAGTGTAAACGTCGACATTCATTCTCTCCAGTTATAGTTAATCTTCTACCTTGATTACCATTCGTCACAAATTGACCTAATTCAGCATAGATTGTTACAGCTTCATTAAATGGTTCCCACTGTGATCAAATACAAAAGGACAGTATTAGTAAGGGCAGGGGGACCGCACAACACACAAACAATTACACAAGACAAACCTACGGACAGGACACAATAGACACCACACTCGCACAGATCAGATCAGGTGAATGGATCCGGGACTTAGCCTGCAGTGATATTAAGAAAGATGTAGCTTGCCATAGCTCATAAGTGAAGTTCTTATAATAAAATAAATGTCTTAACATAACTGTTACTACAATAGACTACTTACAATAAGTTGAAAAGTTTCTGCTGGAAGAAGTTCAGCCACTTTAGCTACAACTTCTAAGGAATGACGCAAAAACTGTTGCCACTCGGTTTCAGACTTGAAAAAGAAAATATTTACAAAAGGATGGATATCAATTACCTATATATAAATAAAATATTATCAATTTTGTTCATAGCATCTGGAGGTATATTTACTAGAGGGGGATATGATCGAGACACTACTGAAGGATTGTAAAAATGCAGATTTTAACTATTAAGTGTATATACAAATCAACTTTCTCTATTTTGTTATAAACTGCACAAAATACATACATTATCATCTAAAATATCATCATCTAATTCCTCTAATTGTGATTGGTTATAACGGAACTGTAATTTCTGTAATATATGGGACACCAGTGATGTCAGAGCTGCTTTGTATCTGTAAAACATAAATACAGATATGTTATGTATAGTTTTCTAGTGGACAATGTAGTACAACCACAAACAAAACATAAAACAGAGAAAAAACAATAGTAGACTACAGTACTTGCAACAAATTACAAATTGACTTTTATTCAAAAGATAAGTTGTCAGGCAACAAAACATACGCCTGCATCTTCTAAGTCGTCCGAGCAGTCCCAATAAATATCGTAAATTTGTTCTTTAGCAGTTCATGGAAAATTTACAAGATCAAGAGTAACAACCCATTCTTTAAACATACATTATCCAATAGCTAAATCTGTAAAATTGCACGTCTTTCTTTAGGCCTGAAATGTTATCTAAATTATTAATTTAACATTAATTAACTTATCCAGACTTTAATCAATGCTCGTTGTCATCGCTAGCCTGCAATATTTACTAGATTGGAAACCTATCTGCTGCTTAATGTTCATTTAGAATTAAATCAGAAAATAAATAATCAAGACTATGTTTTTATAGCACCGACTTTAGTAATGATGATTGAGGCCAGGCCCAAAATAGTATCGATAAATTCTAGGTTTAAAGTGGATCAATTTGACTGAAATTTTCTGAAAATTCACATTACATTATCATATAGTTTTTAACTATTATAGTGCCAGCTCTTTATTTAATCTTCCATAATGTATCTTTAAATATTTAAAATTTGATCGGCTTCCTGTTGCTAACATTTATTATACAAATTAATATACTTCTTTCATCTCATGAACACGATATGTGTATAAGTTACATGTCAATCAGATGATAACCTTAGCACTATAAGTGACCCCAAGGTTTTCCATTTGTAATTTTTGGAAACTGTGGAACATTTGTTTTGGGCGATGGCCTGATGGACATGGGTAACAAAAACATATCATGTATTAGTATTAAGGAATTTAAGCATTTATCATGATTAATATACATGAACGTACCTGCCTATAACAGATTCTTCGTCAGATGACCTTTCACCTAATTTAGTTACTAGAAAGTCTAGAAAGGTGTTCCATATATCTAAACAATTATAATATCCTTCATGACTTGGCTGAAATAAAATATGAATACATGTGACTCAAGTTTATTTTATAATTCATACAAAATGTTAACTTGATAACAATTTTAGGATCAGTCAAAACAATTAACATTTGCTTGTTTTTCCATCTGTTTTTTTCTTCTTCAGGGGATCATCTATTCCTTCCGCTTAATGAGCAAAAGTACACCAAATCACAAGAAAGTACTTTATAATCGTTTTCTAATATATTCAAATTTAAAAACAACATGTAAAATTTGGTTTGAATTTGGGGTTTTCTTTTGGTAGAATATATTTTGGCAGTCAAAAAATAATGGAATATATCAATAAACCAGTGATTTCTCTACTTGAACTGATCACAACTAACTTACAGCTATCCATCTAAATCAATATTTACTATATAGAACAATACGAGTATATAAAATAAGATATACTAACCTGTCTAAACGTATACTTAAATAATAGGGATAGAAACTCAAGAATAGGAAACTTGGAATTGTTTTCAAATCTTCGTAAATGTACACTAACAAACAACTGCAAAAAATCGGTAAATTTTTCTACATAACTGAAACAAAAGGTAAAGAAAGATAAAATATGTTAAAACTGATAATTAATGTAGACTGTACAAAAATTCATGACTTAACCTATCTCATGCCAGATTGATAAATCATGACTTAATCAACCAAATGCCAGATTTACTTCATGCCAGATTTATAAACATGAATTAATCTACCTCGTGCCAGATTTATAAATCATGTTTTACTTCCTGAATGTCATAGTTGTACTATACAATAAAACATATGCATTTTATTAATTAAAACTTACTAGTTGATATATTTTGGAAGTTTAATAGAATTAGATAAATTACCACTTGTATATAACCATACCTTTCATCTGATTCCTCTAATCGATTACCACTAGAATTACTTGTACTATCTTTTGTTAATTTCTGTAATAACGAAAATGTCTGCTGGAACATTTGCACTAAGAAATCCTCAAATTCTTGAGGTACACAGTTTTTGGCTAACAATTCATTGATACAGTTCATGGCCAATACGCCTAAAAACTGGGCATTACCACTAAAGGAAGAATTGGGACTCGAGGCACGAACATTTCTCACTTCACATCCAAATCCCGCAAAATGGAAGATGGTGCTTAAAAGTTGTGGTGTGATGGTTGTGGATAGAGGAATCCAACTAAAAAAGTGACTTAAACAGTTTAAAACTAGTGAACACAATTGTTTAGAATCGTCATCTAATGGTGGTAAGGCTTCAAGTTGTACACCTCTACCAGGACTTTTAAACATACTGGACATATCTAAAAATATTAAATACATTAAATTAAGTACAATCAATCCAAACGAGTGGTCAAATAGATATCCACCAGGGGCCGGTTGCTCAAAGCTCCGTTATCTTTTAACAAGATCTGGAAAAAAAGATTGTTGCTGGAAATAAAGGCTCAGAACAATCTGTGGTGCAAATTTTTCCTACAGATTTATGCTGATATTTCTAAAGGAAAAAATAAAGTATTCTATAGGGTTTTCTGTAGTAAATTTAACAGATAGTTAACAAACAACATGTTACCAAGATATAGGTCGTTTTAACGGATCGTTAAAATAACTTAGTTTTGAGCAACCTACCCCTGATGAGAATGTTCCAGCGTAATTTACCCTGTCAATGGTGTACAAAGAGTGGGAAGGATGGCAAGAAACAGTGTCTAGTTATTGTGATGGGAAAAAAACCCATGATGTCCCGTGTACACACTGGCTTGCACAACCAGTAAAAAAAACCTGCATTTACGCAAAATTTCAATCATAGCCTACTGTATGCCTGTCTTTATTAGTCCAGAAAAGAAGGATGTTAAACCACATTTCAGTTTAGTTTCTTCCCCAAAATAACAGCCCTCAAACAATACAATAATCAACAGTGATATATTAGATGACACACAGCTGATGTCATTATCTGGTGAATACTGTCTTACATGTGTTAAGTTAGGTACAAGAAACCACCCATTATAGACAAGAGTAGGGTAGGGTAAAATGCATTTATGTGAACATCGTCCAGGTCATTTTAGTTTTAATACACATTTATTTAGACCCCCTTCAAATTCAATACTCATTTACGTCACATGCAGTATTACAATATGTTTCTAATCATATCAAATACCTACCAGATCTCGATGGAGATGTTGAAAATAGCAAAAGTGAAGATTTACGATGAGAAGTACTTTCACCATGTGTAGGTGAGGGTGGTGGAGTTGCTGCTACCAAGTGACGATTTTTCTCAAGAACTGATTCTAAAATACCTGTAAAATATATCTCAGAAAATAATCTTCTGCACAGGACTGTACTGACCAAACTTTGAAGCTTTATCAAATTGACTTGCTTCGTTTTAAAATAATATAGATATTAATAATATTTTAAATGTTTAAAAAGAGAATTAGATTGTTAGTAGTAACCATATGAAACTACCGGTATTTGACTTATCATAATGGTTTTAAAAAGACTGTGGTTGTAATAATATAAGCAAACACAAAAGATAACTCACTATTTAATAGACCAAGAACAGTTGGCACTTGTAATAATAAAAGTCTATGTAATTCTTCCTTTCTAGCCATACTTAAATCTTCTCTTGGTGCTGCTAGTTCTTCGGATGATGTTTGTAATAATAATACACCTAATGTTACTGTTTCTGTTTGTTGTACTAACTATATATATAATAATATAAACAATATACTATTAACATATCTATACAGACTAATTTTAACAAAAGTTATACCTAGAGGATGTATAGACAGGTTTGTAATTATTTATACATTTTCATGGAACATGAATATCATTGACTTGTTGAATCATTTAAATATCTTTAGAACTATATTTTCTATGTAAGTTCCTGCTACTAAATTATTGCTTATACTCAATACAAACCATTACATACAAGCTTAGTTATCTTCACTATTATCCTTTTTTTTTCATTTTTCAATTAAGTATTAAAACTGCTCAAAAGAAAGATGTAGCTGCTAATTACCTGTAGTATGCTTGGGAAAAAATCAGGATAAAAATGAGGCCAGTCAATTCTACCAATATCAACAACTAATTTTACAAGTTTATTCCTGATGTAAGTAGGAACAATAGAGTGTTGTTCTAACAAGAAACGGTTTAATGTATTCCTTAGTTCCATTTTATCATTACCATCAAATCCCAACCATTGTCTGTTTATTGCATTCTGTAAAATAGATGTGCATCTTCATATTATATTTAATAACTAAATTACAACAATGCTTTGTTAAAGATTACATTATGTAAGATTTAGATAAAGAACTGATCGTTCAGGACTGCTATAATGGTTCAAAAATAGATAATGAAGTTTATCAATTATTGTTGTAGTATTGACAAGATCTGTGCATTGATTGTTAATTGTTGTAACCATGCGCGACTTTGTACCACTTTTCCATTTTAAAATTAAATCACTAAATGTCCAAACCGTTCTAATTCTAATTTATAACATTTAAGGCCTCAAGAAAGACATTTTAGTTAAAAAGACAGATCCAGCTCTTGAATAATGCCTCTTTATGTGGAGTAAAGTACTTTTATTCATGAACTGCAGTCTGGTTCATACCATTTGGTTTAATGTTTTGTTAGGCAATAATTTTATTTAACAGATTATTGACAAGTCAGGATTATGACTGACAGACGGTTGGTTTGCTGATGGGAAAATATTCCAAGGTGTATTCCATCTTTTATCCCATCCTCATGTTTCGAATTAAGTGTCCAATGAGTGATATCTTTAATATGATCTAATGATTATTTAAAACAGAAAAATATTTTTCTACTGTACTCTCTATCAAAAAAATATTGATGTTTAACATTCAGTTGTCATCTTGTATTTTTGCAATACTAACCTCAAGTAAACTTAGACAAAACATGATAACATATTCATTCTGTGTATTTGACATAAAATATAGACAGTGCTTCCACGATTCCTTTGTCTGCCCAAAATTATTCAACAAGGCTTCTGAAATACAAATAAAAATTAAATTCAACAAAGATTTCATTGAAACAAATCACATTCTAATCTAGACTATGAATAGGCTAACCTAAACATTTTTTAAAACTTTCCTGAGAAAATGGGTATCTGCCATGTCTCAGCCAATCAAAAACTTTGAAATATAGAAGGTTCCCAAGGCACTGTATGCTATAGAAAATGTAGATCTAAAGATATAATCAATTTACCAATTTCTCTCTTTCTTTCATTACTTGTTCTACCATCAAAGAATTCTGTCATCAATGCTTCTAAAGCTCTCAGTGAACTTTCATCTGATGCCTGAAATTATTTCATTAATTGTCATGATTTGATACATATCAGAATAAAGAAGTAATAAACTAGACATATTTTAAATGTCTTATGTATAGAGACCAGTTGCTAAATTATGTTTATATCAATGGTTGTGTTCTTTGCATTATGCCATATGGACTCTTTTGTGATATGTATATGGTGGACCACAATTTTATATTTTATATCCCAACTTCAACTACGAGCCTTCTTAAAATTTTCATGTCAGTCTGGCAAGCATCCTCCTGCCATATCTTCAAGGTTCTTTGATTTTATCCCTCACTACTCGAATACCATGGAATCCATCCCAAGCCTTACTAGTATTTTTAGGTTGAGAGACAATATTTAATTATCTGAGACTTAAAGGGACAATAACACTCTTGCTTGCTTGACAGGTCCAGAAAAAAAAATTAGCCTTATTCTAACTACAAGATGTTTAAGTGTCCTACCTGTTCAAAGTGTAAACTATCCATTACAACCTATTTTACTTGTCCAGAGGGTTTTAAAATATGTTTAAATCCAAGTTGCATTTGAAAGTGCTTACGTAAGGCTTTTCAAACCATGTTACGGCATGTAGTTGAATTTGTCCAATTTTTAAAATTAGGTGTGTTAAGATGAAATTTGTATCATTTTTTAATTGAAATATTGTAAAATAGTACAAATTGTTGACCAGAATAAAGATTTGAACATATTATTCATTTACAACAAGAGAAGTATTGGGGCTTTATAGGACAATATTGGTGCCAGTCATTATCACATATGTTATAGAGTGGGTTAAACACATTCCAAATATTCTTTTAACGCAGAGAGCACTGCTACGATAGCTGAGTTATTACACGCTGACCAAATCGGCAGTAACGTAACGACAGTGAAAACATGAGCAAGTGGTCTATACAAGTGACTGAAGCGGCGAGCAATAACAGACAGACGGCTAAGTTTCTAATCACTCATAATTCCTTTGAAGACCAACATTTGTTATATCGGACTGCAAGAGAATATCTGACAATTCAATAAAGTAATTGAATTAAATTGAATGTCATTAGATTATAAGAGAACACAAGAAAAATAGAAATAGTCTATACATTCTCTTTTTCTGTTTTTCTTTTGTGTTCTCTTATATAATTATGTAATGACATTCAATTACTTTATTGAATTGTCAGATATTCTCTTGCAGTCCCATAACAAATGTTGGTCTTCGGAGGAATTATGAGTGATTAGAAATTTAGCCGTCTGTCTGTTATCGCTCGCCGCTTCAGTCACTTGTATAGACCACTTGCTCGTGTTTTCACTGTCGTTACGTCACTGCCGATTCGGTCAGCGTGTAATAACTCAGCTATCGTAGCAGTGTTCTCTGTGTTAAAAGTATGTTTGGAATGTGTTTAACCCGCTCTATCACATATGTGATCATGACTGGCACCAATATTGTCCTTTAAGTATCCAAAATGTTTCACAACCTTAACACTGTCTGATAGTGATATCATCGTCCATCCTCGCCCGTCTTCCTTGGCACTTTCAACTTTTTGTTGGAACCTTGCAAATTGGTTTTGACCCAAACCCATTATTTGTGTGAACATTTCTTATAAACAAGCCCAAATGAATCATATGTTACATTATTTTGGAATTGGTAGAAAACATGACAAAGAGTGCCAAAATCATAATACTAAATTACCATTATTCTGCTGTTTTTCTTAAGAAATTGTGATTTTATAGGTTTAGCAAAAGTCACATTTTCTCTGAACGGCCATTATGGAAATTGAATTGTGGGATAGTTTGATCAAAATTCTGACAGGTTCTTGGGTGGCTGTCTAACTGTTCCGATTTGTTCCATGCATCACATTTTTTTATTATTTTGATTATATTTAATATACTTAGTTTGAATTTTGATCATTTTGTGATTTTATACTATCACGCGAAACATCATAAAGTTTCAACCTTGGCCGTTTCATCTCCGAACGCTAGGCGAAATGGCGGGTCGATTTTGACCAAAGATGTCGGTCAGTGTTTACGTCATTTCCGCTGTAAGGAAATGGAAACCAAAACTAGGATTACAAGGAAGATGTAAGACTTTAGACGCGACGCTTAATGACTCAGTATTTGTAATGTACTATAAATATTATGCTTATAGATTTGATAGGCCAACTCCGTTGCTGGACGATCTGTAAATGTATAACACTGATTTTCATTTTATCGCTCTGTTTAATTTTTACTCAAAATATTTATTTCCCTAAAAAAGGGCAATATTCATCAACAAAAACGGGGAAAACGGCCAGCAAGCCCATCGTTACCAGTTCCACAATGGCTGGAAAAGCTATTAACGGTAAGTGTAAAGCATGAATTAGGTGCAAATGTTCGAAAAAATACATGACAGTCTCAAATGTTCTATGTCGAGGTTGGGATCACGGTGGCTAAGTCGATAAGGCGCTGGTTCCCTGGAGGTCGGGTGTTCGATCCCTGCATTGGGCGAGAAAGTTCATCTCGATTTTCCAGCGTGATTACCGCTTGTCAGTGATGCAGAAGGCTGGCCTGACAAGGACACCTGCCTAGTCATTCAGATGGGACAAGAAACCAAGTTCCCGTGTACACATTGGAGTGCCCGTAAAAGATCCCTTGGCAGTTGGAAATCGATATAAGAGAAGACCGTAGCTCCGCTGCCCGGGCAAAATGCCCCTCATAGCACACTGTATGGCGTATGCCCGTCTTCCATTAGCCCAGGTTAGGTGCATAATAGTAGGACGTTAAACCCCATTTCATTCATTCATTATGTCGAGGTCCTTTCTTCAATTAGCCCAGGTTAGGTGCAGAGGCGTAGGTCGTTAAACTCCATTTCATTCTATGTAGAGATACTGGGTGGGGTGGGTGGGGGGCCGTGTCCATGTCTCAGTATGTATAGGCCCACCACTATTACTTATAAATTAGCTGAACGTAGTTGTCATTACATTGCAAGTGTAATTATATCTATATTCTAATATCTATTTAGTTTTTCTGGGTTTGTTTTATAAGGTACTAAGGTGGAGGGGGGGGGGCGGTAAATTGTCATGTCTGAATATGTGTAGGTCCCCCACTCTATTATTACTCAGCTCTGAATTTAGGTGTCATTACATCATAAATGGCAAATGTAATGAGATTTATATTTTATCTATTTTGTTTTTCATGTTTTGTTTGTCATGGTACTAAGGCCTGGCAGAGAGTATAATTATGTCCATTGTTGTCTATTAAATGATGACTATGTAGGGGTTATTTGTATTGGCTTTGGTATGCATCAGGTCTTCATAAATCTGAGACAATGAAGACAATAATGCCCACTTGAACACTATCTCAAGGCCCTGGTTTTAGTCAGCACATTTTTCGCAGTTGTGTCCTATCAAAGATACTGATTGGATTTGAGATTTCAGTTAAAAACGGCAAGATGAATAATTTTAGTCACTATTCATGTTTTAATTTCAGATATGTTACAACGATATAAAGCTGCAATGGTGTTAAGTGGTGCCGGTGATGCCATTGGTTACAATAGAGGTAGATGGGAATTTTGTACAGATGGTCTTCAGATACATAAAGAATTAAACAAAATGGGTGGTCTTGCTAAAATTAATGTTGCAGGTAAACGCATATTCTTGCTGCTTCTTGATAATAGTGTGTGTTAATCTGTTTATGTAATACTTTTAGTAGACTTTGTTGCTTCTAAGATTAATGTTTAAGATGAAATTCAATTATATTATATTAATCATTTTGCAAGTCTTAAAATTATTGACATGATATGTAATATGCACTTAAAGTACTGAAATCAACTCAGAGTTTGAGTGACATGTTGTGGCATAAAAAACATTAATAGCTTGTAATATTACCTGTTTTTGGTAAACGAAATACACGTGATAGGAATCAGGCCAGTTGTTAATTTAACCAATCATTTTGTTAGTTATATCAGTCAAGGCTAATGAACACGCACTGTTACGCGTGTCTAACAGTTTCTTTTTAAAATAGCCTTTTGGAAAGTTTTAGTTCAGACTCCGATTAGTTGTCAGAAGGGTACGATCTAAGATATCCTAGCTAGCCTAGCTAGCTAGGTTTGGAAGAGTTTAGCTAGTAGTAACTGTAATTGTAATCTGTACTTTGCTTGTATGTATACCTATATATGCTACATAAAAGGTAAAAAACGAACTCTTGCATTGTTTTAACTGAGGAGACGAACGTCTTAAGGAATCAGTAAAAAAGTACACAACGTGAAAGGAGAGAAAGACGATCACAAGGCTAACAGAATTATGTAACAAGATGCACGAGTCTAACTTAAGATCTGGGGATCTCCAGGTCAGACAGAAGACGTCCATATTGTTACATTTATTCAAGAGATTGTTTATTATTACAATCGTAACTGCTTGTAAATAATGTGCTCAGAACCAGAGATGACACCAACACAAAGGTTATGTGGATCAATGTGTCTATATAGTATAAGGGCAAAGTCCAACAACAACAAAATTCATAAAAGCACTGGAAATATTAAACAGAAAAATGACCTCCCTTGTTTCCTGTACAGTCCATTGATACTTCAACTTGAAAATGGTATATACTCCTCAATAAAAGTAGGAGATATTGAAATGGAAATACCTGCTGATTGTGATATAATAAATAGTCATGGAGACTTGACTTGCTTTTAGATTATGCTCACAGATGAAGAACTTATCGCCCCAACAGAACCACTGATCTGCACATGCGACACAGAATAGCACCATACACGTGGGAGGGGTTTATTGTCAAATTTGAAACTTCAAGATAGGGTTGATGAAAACTGCCGCCCCCGCATGCTGGTTTATCCTATCCATGTTAGCTTTCCTATCGGTTCTTGTATAAGATTTATTGTTTAGCGTATCTTTGCTTTAGTGTATGTGTTATGTTTAATTTGATTGGGAGATGTGTTCGTCACATCAACGTCAACCGACAACACTGCAAGAATTGGCCATGGCACTGCAAGAGGAGTTGGTCAGATCGCCCCAAATCATGGTTGGACGGTTGATTAGGAGCATGCCACAATGAATTGCTTAATTTCTGAGAATTGGTTTGAGAAATTACTTATTATTAAGACAATTGTCCATTTTCACTTTTGACAGTGTATCACTTTGCAATTGAAATAAGCTGTACATATGAACTGTTTATGTTCACGTGTAGGCCATTGACCTGTTATTAACATACACTGGTCACCTCTAATAAAAACAGCAGTACATTTCCGCAGTTTTGTATTATTTCTGAATATCCCCTTCTTTTTTTGAACAGTATATTTGTCAACAATAGTGAATTATAGGATTAATAGGATTTTTCTTTAACATGGTTATGATGACTGTACAAATCCTATGTGTTTCAATGCTGTATTCTAACATATTTTAACCAAATGACTATCACTTTAATCCCAGAAGAAGTAATAACATATTGCGACACATAATATTCCCTCACTAGAGATTTTTAATTTTTCACAACACCGATACTGGAATTGTTGCTGTTTGCGAATTGTTTACAGCTACTATTTTTATACGCCCACATTTTCATGTGGACGTATTATGTCGTCGCCCCTGTCCGTCCGTCCACAATTGTTTGTGGACTCTCTACAGGTCACAATTCTTGTCCGATTTTGACGAAACTTAAAATATAGGTTTATCCCCAAAATATCTCGGCTGCTTTCGATATTGGCATGTATCGGATCAAAACTTCATGGATTATGGCCCCTGATTGTACGAAAAATCACGTTTTTAGCTTGTGGACCCTATAGAGGTCACAATTTTAAACCGATTTTGATGAAACTTTATATGCATGTTTATAACCCAAAGATCTTGGTTCCTTTCGATATTTGCACCTATCGGAACGTAAATTCCTGAATTATGGCCCCTGATTGTCCGAAAATTCACCTATTTTAGCTCGTGGTACCTCTGGAGGTTACAATTATTATCCGATTTGATAAACCGTTCGATTATATCACCGTTACACCCTAAGGAAGGTTGAGTTCAAATTTCGGGAAAATCGGACCAAAATTACCATACAAAATGGCCGCCGTTCGTACGCAAATACTGTTAAAAAATGGTATATCAAGGTTGTGGACCCTGTAGAGATCACAATTTTAATTCGATTTTGATGAAACTTGAAATGCATGGTTATAACCCAAAGATCTTGGCTCCTTTCGATATTTGCGCATATCGGATCGTAACTTCCTGAATTATGGCTCCTGATTATACGCAAAATCGTCTTGGTTTAGCCTGTGGTCCCTCTGGAGGTTACATTAATTATCCGATTTAAAAAATCGTTTGATTATATCACCGTTACACCCTAAGGAAGGTTGAGTTTGAATTTCAGAAAAATGGGACCAAAATTGCCATACTAAATGGCCGCCATTCATACGCAAATACTGTTATAAAATGGTATATCAAGGTTGTGGATCCTGTAGAGGTCAAAATTTTAATTCGATTTTGATGAAACTTAAAATGCATGGTTATAACCCAAAGATCTTGGTTCCTTTCAATATTTGCCCATATCGGATCGTAACTTCCTGAATTATGGCCCCTGATTATACGCAAAATCGTCTTGGTTTAGCTTGTGGTCCCTCTGGAGGTTACAATAATTAACCGATTTAAAAAATCGTTTGATAATATCACCGTTACACCCTAAGAAAGGTTGAGTTCAAATTTCGGAAAAATCGGACCAAAATTACCATACAAAATGGCCGCCGTTCGTACGCGAATACTGTTAAAAAATGGTATATCAAGGTTGTGGACCCTGTAGAGATCACAATTTTAATTCAATTTTGATGAAACTTGAAATGCACGGTTATAACCCAAAGATCTTGGTTCCTTTTGATATTTGCGCATATCTGATCGTAACTTCCTGAATTACGGCCCCTGATTATACGCAAAATCGTCTTTGTTTAGATTGTGGTCCCTCTGGAGGTCACAATTATTATCTGATTTAAAAAATCGTTTGATTATATCACCGTTACACCCTAAGGAAGGTTGAGTTCGAATTTCGGGAAAATTCGGAACAAAATTGCCATACAAAATGGCTGCCGTTCGTACGCAAATACTGTTAAAAAATGGTATATCAAGGTTGTGGATCCTGTAGAGGTCACAATTTTAATTCGATTTTGATGAAACTTAAAATGCATGGTTATAACCTAAATATCTTGGTTCCTTTCAATATTTGTGCATATCGGATCGTAACTTCCTGAATTATGGCCCCTGATAATACGCAAAATCGTCTTGGTTTAGCTTGTGGTCCCTCTGAAGGTTACAATAATTAACCGATTTAAAAAATCGTTTGATTATATCACCGTAACACCCTAAGGAAGGTTGAGTTCAAATTTCGGAAAAATCAGACCAAAATTACCATACAAAATGGCCGCCGTTCGTACGCGAATACGTTAAAAAATGGTATATCAAGGTTGTGGACCCAGTATAGGTCACAATTTTAATTCGATTTGGATGAAACTTGAAATGCATGTTTATAACCTAAAGATCTTGATTCTTTTCGATATTTGCGCATATCAAATTGTAATTTAATGAATTATAGCCTTTGATTGTAGGAAAAATCACTTTCGATTTTGCTTGTTCTCTAACCATCTCTCGAAAATGTGGGCGTATCCTGCCTGGCAGTGCCAGCTTACTATCTTTTATATTTACAGAAAAAGCAGAGGGAAAAACAGAGGGTAATAAATATAGATGGTTGGTTAGTGATGATACAGTGATGCATCTAGCTACAGCAGAAGGTACAGTCTTAATGGAAACTATTCAACTTAAGAACCAAGATAACTGAACAAACCAAGCACAGACAAAAATATACATAGAACTACCGACAAAAAAACTGTCAAAAGTTGCACCATCATTTTTCACACGACTTTGTCAAACTTTCAATTATTTGTAATTTTGTAAATTTTGGTTTCAATACTGACTGTTCTTCAAAGTTCTTGTCGGTAATTACAGTAGTACACATTTTTAGTAATTAAGTATTTCATTCAAAAATGACAAACTTTCATTCTGAGTAAATCTAAAATATAAATATATTATCAATTCTATTTTTATTTCAGCTCTGTGTGATAATGGTGATTTAGAAAAAACATTGCGTAAAATAGGCGATAATTACAAAGAATGTATGTCCGATATGTCCCGTAGAGGACCAGGTAATAGATTATTCGTATAACCTAATTAATTAAATACTTTCATTTTAGTCCATCATGCATAGGGAAAAGAAATTTAAGACTTATTTCTCAGACTATATTTAACGCGGGCAAAAATTCACATGCTGTTCGGCAATAGAGCCAAGAAAAAATCTTTCAAATAGCTTATACTACATGAAGAGGTGAAAGTAACTACTCGTGCACACGCCAGCTCGCTTGAAATATTATTTGCGAGAGTAAGGCATTAATTGTACAAAAATGTCTGAAAGCTTTTCAAAGAGAAATGTACAATTCTTTAATGAAATTTTTAAAACAATCTAATTTATGGGCTTTACAATTGTTTCAACATCAAAGACGGCATAAATAAGTTTGTGTACAATGTGAAACCTTGATTTATAAAGTTATTTATTATTAAACTATATGATTGTGTGTCTGTTGACATCATTTAGTATCTGATTATCATGTCTCAAATTCTTTTCATCATCTTTTCCAATTCGTGGGAGAAAGAAAATGTGCTTTTTCAAAGAGAATAAAGAAACATATGCAGACATTTTAATGTGTTAAAAAACACAATAGACATACGAGTAGAGGTGTTATGATTAAATAAATAGAGCTCTTTAAGACTGACACAGACAATGTCAGAAATGATGCACCAAAAAGCCAATGAATTCCAATGGATTCACGTACACTTTAAGAATATTCTCAGCGGATATCATTAATGATAAGATATAGTCCTGAAGGGTCCCCCTCTTATTTGTTCACTCTTCTTTTCCACATCAAAATAAATTATGCAGTAGATTTAATATTTCTTTGTGATGTCGAATGATTATATTTTATGTTAATTTTGTCGGTATTTTGGACTTTCTGAAATGTTTCTGATTGTTTAGTGCATATATAAATGTGAATCGTGTTAGTGCCTTGATAAACAGGAACATAGGCTGGGAACAGAAGTTTGTTTCATGACACCGTAGCTAGCTATCCTGGCAGAAGATTCATCAGATTTCGTCTGAAATTCTAAGATTTTCAGACGTGTCAAAAGGGGAGAGACGTATCCCTGAAGATCATTGGTTACAGAAAGGAATATGACCCCAAACGACAAGATTTTTACATTACTCACATATAGTCAATATACTATTATTTTCACATTCAGGGGAATATAACCCCAAATGACAACAATTTTACATTACACACATAGTCCATGTACTTTTATTTTCACAAAATATTTTTTTAATTATTGTTCATTAAACTAATCTAGTCACACACGTAAATAGTTTTATACGCCCACATGGAAATTTGGTCTTATATTGTCGTTGATCCATCCGTCCGTCGTCCACAATTTCTTGTGAATGCTCTAGAAGCTAAAGTTAATATCCGATTAAAATCAGACTTTTAATTTATACACAGTGTTTAAGGTCATGAGACAAAGAATCCTGTTGATTTACAGGGATATTCGATGATTACTGCAAGAGTTATGGCCCTTGATCACTTCTAAAATGGACACTCTTAAGTTTTTTTGTACCATCCAAAAGACTATACTTTTTTTTCCCACATAAATTTCAATGTTTTGTTGCATAAATATGAAAACTGATCTTTCAAAGAAGTGTCAAACTTGATACCACTTTAACATTTTTTAATTACAGGTCCAACTTGCATGAATGGAGCTCATATATGGAATCCTAAGAGTGAGAAAAGACAAGTTATTCCATTTGATCCGAGGTATGATATTCTTGTTTTATATGAATTATGTTTATTACAACAAATATGTTAAATGATAAAGAAAAGTCAGTTCTGTTCTGCAATCATATTAAAAATTGAACCATACTGTAGAAGTTTTATATTAACTTATGTTATGATGTTTAATAATTTATCATTTTTGTGCAAAACGGCTAACTAAGGCACTAAGGGCCAAAATAAATTATTTTCATCTACCTGGACTGCACGTATTTAAGCCCACCTGTTATTTAGCCCATGGGCTTAATAACAGGCCAAAAAAAGTTAAGATTATTGAATTAGAGTGGTCACTCTTAATGGATGTTTGCTGAAACGTGCTATCAATGGAAAATCTCTGTCAGTATTATACGCTAAGTGCTGTTAGGGGATTTCATATTTACAAAACACATTGGACACCCTAGGCTTAAATTCGACTAAAATGTTACCTGATGAAAACTGTCAAAATCCGTATTTGGGCTAAAATACGTGCAGTCCCGGTAGTCCTTGTTATCTTCAACTATTATCTAATGTTGAATTATATGTGAAATGTAAAATGAACATGTACCATGTAAGTTTTAATACATTGAGTTGTTGAATATTTTCAGGGGTGGTGGATGTGGTGGTGCTATGAGAGCTATGTGTATAGGATTACGATATCCAAGGTATATTTTTATTTAAAATCAATTAAATACTGTACCAGACTATGGATCTTCTAATTATGTATTATAAGGTCGTTAACCAGACTGAATATACATATACAATTTGATCGCTGGACGCTTTTCGATAAGATAAGTGTGCAATTAATATGTGCCATCTATTTATTTGGGGAATGAAGGAGATTATTGTTTATAATAAATAACTATTTGAAGAGCTTATATATAGCTGCTGATGGGTGTATGTTCTGTTGCCTGGGTTACCTGGGTGTACCACAACAAATACTAAGAGCTAAATCGACCTATTGCAGATCTTACTTTGGTATCAAATGTAATATAGATAATTAATTAATCAACTCTCTAGAACATATGGTTATTACTTTTAATGGATTGAAACACAACAAAAATTTAATTTCAAAATGAATAATCAAAATGAAAATCAGTTTGTCCAACCACCACTATGTATGATATCAATATTAAAAGTATTTTTTGTGTTTAATCCAAGAAAGCTGTGCACAACAAAATGTTTATTTTATGTTATTTATAGAGTAGAAGATGAAGATAAATTAATAGCTATAAGTATTGAGAGTGGTAGAATGTCACATCATCATCCAACTGGTTATCTCGGCGCTCTAGCATCGGCTTTATTTACAGCTTACAGTGTCCAAGGTTTGTATTATAACTTGATCCAATATTCCACATTCCTCTTTCTGTGTAGTTTGCCTGAAAGGAGAAATCACAGAAACAGAAGCAAACATTTGTAAATATTTAGTTAGGACTTTTGATTGGCATAAAGGGATCTAACCCCCTGGATTCGCCCCAGTTATTATCACTAATAACAGAAAGTTAATTTATATTAGGTAAAGAATTAAAGGAATGGGGACATGGTTTAATGGAGATATTACCTAGAGCCTTAAAATATGTTCAAGAGGCTGGTCATAGCGTAAAAGAAAATAAAGATGCTTGGTATGTAAGTTCTTTATCTTATTTCTTAATAAGGTGAACTAATTCTGTACTAGATAATTATTTTGTCCGTCAATATAATTCATGTTCTTGTTAATCTATTGGAAACATGATAACCGGAACATTATTAAAACTCAATCTACTTGCAAAAATATTATCAATAAGATGGTATCCTATATCTTGTAACACAGTTTTGTTTACCGTAAGCCCCTTCATGCCAGAATAAAGTCACACAATCCAATAATTCTTCATGAAGGTATTTTTTCTGCTTGTATGTGCTTAATGACATAATAACATCATTAAAATAATACATATTTTTGACTTTGAAATAATGTGAATGATGAGATTTGTTGTGCCTTGAAGCAAAATTAGATAAAGTGCATCTGCTTCAAAATATTTGAAGGAATGAAAGAAAATCATTTGGAGACCGATGGAAGAATTATCTACTGTATCGTAAGATATTAGATGGTAAAAGTGAGCCTGTATTTCCGGAACAGTATGATGTGAAAGAGCGAGATGAATTTTACACTTCTGTTAGTTTCAGTGGTTGGGGTGGAGCTAGCGGCCATGATGCTCCTCTTATAGCGTAAGTAAATGAAATTAAAGCTTTGGGAATTTAGCCTCATAATTAGTTGGAGGAATTGAAGAATTATCTACTACATCGTGAAACTTTAGATGATAAAAATGAGTCAGTGTTTTCATAACAGTATTTTGTGAAAGAGCGAGATGAATTTTACAAATCTGTTATTATGATATCATCAGCAGAGAGTGAAAGAATATAAGAGATAAGAGTGACTGTTAAGACCTGGTTTTTTCTGGGTGTCGGTTACTATTTTTGTTCGTATTCAACTTTTCAGACTTGTTGGACTTCCGTGGTGGCCTTTTATTTATACCCTTCCGAAACTCCAGAAGAGTTTTTGTTGTCACAAATTGACAGTGTTACCAGGGTAGATAGCTAGCATACCAGGTTTGTACAGAGATACATGTATTTGAATTTTGTCTTTGATCTGTTTTTCAGATATGACAGTATTTTAGTTGCAAAGGATAACTGGACTGAATTAGCGAATCGGTATGAATTTTCTTAATGCTTTTTTCCCAGTCCCCATTCTCTCAGTAGTTTATTGGCAACACAAATATATATTGATATATATCTCTGTCAGGCCCAAAGCCAGAAACCAAAATTTAGCCGACATAGGGGGGCGAGGAAGATAAATTTCCGACAACAAAAAATCATTGAACGAAGGTCATCCCCGACTGTCGTAAGCAGGAGGATGGGAGAGCACGAAAATTAGAAGCTGTGGGAGTGAATTTAGGCCTCTATGACAGGCAGGTGGCGAATGTGTCGGAAATTAAAAGTTTCCAGCCGACATTAACTATCTTTCGGCCGAATTTAAGAGGATATGTCGTACTAATAGTAAGTGCAGGGGGACTGCGCCACATATGATTTACATAAAGGACAAATATAATGACAAGACATACTCCGAAACAACAAACAAACAAATAAACAATTAAAAAAAGAGTGAATGGATTCGGGGGCTAGCCGTAAGCGTCCACTGCGCTGTACAGTCCCGGGTCTGAAGCAACACAGACTTCACTCAAAATTGAAAATGATAAGGAAAACATTATGATGTGATGTCATTATGAGTCATGGTCTGCCATATTATGCTACAAGAAATACGAATGCAAGCACACTGTAGTAAAAATATCAACTATACAAGTAACTCTCTCCCAGCCACCCCAGGCCCACTAGCCTCGGGCCTGATCTCTGCATGGAGAATGTGGTGGCTCCACCTTATTTCATATAAAAATACTCATTAATTTGGTTTAGAGTAGACTGCCCTTGATACTAGTTCACTCATAGGTATTTTAGTTTGATAGTTTACCATATAAGTTATTCACTTACTATTTACTTGGTTTTTATGGATTCATTGATTACTTCTTAATAGTTGTATTTTTAAATCAGAATGTGTATTTTTTAAACAGAGCATTCTTTCATGGTGGTGATAGTGATAGTACTGCTGTAATGGCTGCCTGCTGGTTTGGAGCTCTATATGGTTACAAGGGTGTACCAGAATCAAATTACAAGGTAAACAGAATTTGTACAATTTGGTGCCACTAAATTTAGATGTGGGGCTACTCAGTTGAACTTTTTGGAATCCAGTTGTTATAATCCCTTTAGATAAATACCAGATCAGTCTGCTACATTCACGATGGTATCTATAGATGATGTTTGATTATAACATGTTACTATAGGGGCCACGTCCCTGATCTTGCTCCACTTCTATCACATACCACAATTTAGAATATGTGAAATTCACAATTAGGTATCCCTAAAATGTGAGAGAATGTTTAAAGGGAGACAACTGTAATTCAGGTCACCAAATATTTCACAATTTGTGCTAGTTTCTTGTTCTGATGATTGTTTGAGTTTGGTCATTTTTGAATAAACAAATTGAAAGTATGTTTACTACAAAATCACATGAACCTTTTATATTTCCACCCCAATATTAAGAATATCCACGCAAACAAATATGTAAGATCAATTATTCTCTTTGTACAATACCAGACCAAATAGTCAAAAAAACAACTAGCATGAAAACGGAGAGAGGGCGAGAAATGAAAAGAAACTTTGAGTAACAGACACTGATTTAGTTGGTTAACCATTGAGGGGATTTCTGCAGTTCCATTTGAGTAAGTGAATAAAAAATCTAATTTTTTTAGGTTTGACTGAAAACATTACCTTGATTTTACTCCTTTTCAGGGTCTTGAATATCACTCCAGATTAGATAAAGCTGGGGAAATTCTGTACAATTTATCTCATCCCAAGTCTGCAGCAGAACCAGATTCACAATTATCTCAGCCTGAGCCTATGGAAGAAGAAGCAGCACCAGATTCACAGCCTGAGTCTGTAAAAGCACCTGAATCAGAGCCTGAAAAAGCATCCGAATCTGAGCCTGTAAAAACACCAGATTCACTGTTATAATCTTATCATCTACTAATAAAGTTATAATGTTATCATCTATCTAGGAAGTTATAATGTTATCATTTGCCTACAAAGTTATAATATTATCATCTATCTAGAAAGTTATAATATTATCATTTACCAACAAAGTTATATTATCATCTACCAAAAAAGTTATAATATTATGATCTATCTATAAAGTTATAATATTATCATCTACCTTGAAAGTTATAATATTATCATCTATCTAGAAAGTAATAATATTATCATCTACCAATAAACTTATAATATTTAATTATCATCTACCTAGAAAGTTATAAAATTACATCTACATAGAAAGTTATAATAATCTATCTACCAACTAAGTTATTTCAATAGTAGAAATATTTATGAATGAAATATATCTAACCTAATTAAAATATATGTACATTCACTCTCATTCACTGTAGTAATGAACCCAAATTTTATCATGTACCAACTTAATTATTTAAATAATAGAAAATATATTTATGTATAGAATATAATATCTACCTTAATTTTACTCAAAATATAAGAACCATTTACTTTTATGACATCAAATTGATGCAAAAAACGATACACTGGTGTTGTTTGTAATGCACAAACACCATGGACAGGATTATCTGTACGTTCAGATATTTCCTGTACATGAATCATTGTTACATGTATATTCTTTGTTTACTGTCTATTGTGCGTTTTTAATAAAATATTTTTACTATTTTATTTCTTTATTGTTTATGGTAATTCCCCAAAAGCATTGATAAAAACGTGATATATTTAGAGATCCTATGCAGTGACAACACCAAAGGTATGGGTTTAAGGGTGTAGACCCTTTTCACTTCTAAACCACTCAATGCAATGAAATGAGGTTTAATTAATGCCTACTGTTTTGTTCCGACTTGGCTAATGAAGATGAGCATAGTGTGCCATGAAGGAATTTGCCTGGACAGTGGGGCTCCGGCCTACTCTTATATTGAATTTCAACTAATTCCGGATAGATTTGAGGTAAAAATAGAGGTACGGGGTCAATGACAGTCAGGAGGATATAATCTGAAATGCCCAAAAGAATTTCGGATTATAGATGGTGGCTCCAGTCTTCTGCAAGAGGCGAAAAAGCCCAGCTTACAGTTTACCGTCATCCCCGGCACCCAAGGTAAACGCGTGTACTTGCTATTCCAATTTAGCCTAAGTTGGGTGGCAGACTCGAATTCCAATCGCGTTTTCATCCTATTTCAGCCCGTGAATACAGTAACTTCGATGTATTCCAATTATACACTACCTTAGGTAGCTGACCAAAATTTAACATATGCATTTTTCTGCTTTTCTAGCCCTTGTTCCTTTTGGAACTGTTTGTAATCGGACGATGTCCTCTGACATTTCCTATCCGTCCCTGTATCTGCAATATGAAAATAATGTTCTTTCCCACCTCTGGTCAAAGGCTATTTTGCACCGTGATTCTTCTTTGTTCGTCAAAGGAACTATTTCTTTCACAGGTAACACGTATACTCAAGTAGAATTTCGAGATTTAAAACAATGTGATATGGTGAAATGTTTGCGGACAGAGGCGTATCCGCCTAGCCTTCATCGAACTAAAATTGCCACCGGATCCTGAAGAGTTATTGACCCTAAATTTAATAATCTCGCTTACAGACATGAACGTAATAGACTTAGTAAAAACTTTACTTTTAGTCCCAGCTTTTTAAAAGAGACTAAGCACGTTGTTACGGGTTAAATGAACAATTCCTGATAATTTGGAAACATTATAGATTGTATAGGACGTGACCAAGAGGGGGTGGAGGTTCGTTGTTACCCGATTGAGTTGACCACTTTTATCGAATGTGTAGATCACTACAGCTATAAGTTCATAGTTTAATCTTGTAAACCGTATTAGCGTCACACAAAGTAAGAGTTCCGTATCATTGACCTTATGTATTATATGGTCCATGTTCTGTATACATCACGGTAGCTAAGTGGGTAAGATGCTGGCTCGCTAGCATGGAGGTCGGGTGTTCGATCCCTGCATTGGCCAAGAAAATTCATCCAAATCTTCCGGCGTGGTTTCCCCCCTCGGCAGTGATGCAGAACAGCTGTCCAGTCGTTCGGATGGGACGAAAACCGAGGTCCCGTGTACACACTGGCGTGCACATAAAAGAAACCTTGGCAGTTGGAATTCGATATACAAAATTTCCCTCTTAAGATACTGTATGCGTATGCGCGTCTTCATTAGCCCAGGTTAGGGGCAGAACAGTAGGACATTAAACCCCATTTCATTTCTGTATAAATCGTACAATGCGGTCACGAGTTGTCTTTGCTGCTATTGACAACAACTTTCATAACGAAGAACAACACGTTCATAAACACCAATTTGGTAAACATGTGTCATTTACAATCAAGTGAGAATTTCCAAATCTACAAATTTTATCATTGTTGAAATATATTTTTGAAGAACCACCCTGGGATTCGAGACTATTACTTAATTAAAAGATTTATTGTAGCAGAAGCCAAGATCTGCCGGTTTTACAGCTGTTTCCGACATGCCATTAAAATGCCTTCTGTCTCCCGTAGGTGTGACGGAAATAACGGCATTACGCTTCTATCTTTATCTAATAATGTTACTAGACACATTCTATAATACTCCCACTGGAGACAAAAACAGCAGCGCAGTAAATACAATGAAATAACTGGTCTATTTGACACTAACATAGAGTTCTTTAAAATTTGATCAATTTTTCTACAGTCGTGACTACTGAAGCTGAAATTTAAATTTTAAACCATATCGATAATAGTGTTGTGCGACATTCCGTTCCGGGCAAAACCTCTCTTTGTCGGATTTTGTTTTATCAAATTCGATGTGAATGAACGACCTCCCCCATCCCCCGTGTACACATTGGCGTGCATGCTAAAGGTCCCTTGACAGTTAGAAATCGATATAAGAGTAGGGCGTCTGCCCGTCTTCATTAACCCAGTTCGAAGCAGAACCGTAGGACGTTAAACTCCATGGCAAACAACGGTATATTGGCACCCAATCCATCCCAAGTCATACGCTTCAAGCAAGAAAACATATGTCCCAGTCATACGCCTCAATCATGGACGTGATGTAATTTTATCGCATGTAAAATCTTACGTCCAGCCTTCGAGCGATGATCGGAAATTCTCTTACGTCAAGCATTCAAGCGATGACTTGAGACAACCTTGAGACATGGTCGTACGGCTGCGCATGTTGTAAGCATGTTTCCAATTGGATAATATTTAGCATATATTGTTTTTTATCGCATTTAAATCCTGATGAACCCGATGCAACCCGGGGGTGCATGCCCTCTTCCTTTAATTTGACTGACGTTAATTTTCTTATACTAAATAACTGTTTTAATCCAAAAAAGATGCCATTGTTTGCAATGGGGAACTAAAACCAATTAAAATGGGCTAAAACAAATTTCTCACAAGTCTGCATGGTTTATTACGGTTGTTGGGTTTTTTGCCTTCGCCTCATTTTATCCTAATAATTTGATGAGACGCACAGGTGCTTAAAAAATGTTTCTGTATTCTATATCATCGTATGTCAGTAGGATGAGCTATAGGCGAGGGTAAGATACGAATAGCACAGCACCTAGGCGTAAGGAGGGTCGAGGTTGGGGGGGGGGGGGCATTGTCCACGCAAGTCTCGTTAAGGGAAGACAACTCTGTTTGAGAGATTGGGTGGCGGGTGCAAAAGAGCATGATCGAATATTGGTAATCAAGTACATCCTAGTCTCGGTTGTCAAGCTATACATCTGTGCCTTTTCAAGCCCGATTGGTGACCTTATTCATCCTACTTTAGCGAAGTCGGGTCGGCCCTGTTATGAAAAATACCCCTCCGTTTATAAAAGAAACTTCCGTATAAAATAAATCAAACACAATCGGTCCTAATCTGAAGTAGAAAATGACAGCAAGTATATTCAATATTGACGACCCATGAAAATATTGGCGGCATGGGCCTGACGTTAATAGCGTTGAAAGTTACAGAAAAGATAACTTGTTGTCCTGGACTAGGGATTTTATTTTATTTGAGATAATTCACCCGTTCCAATATTATTACCGCCTTGAAGTGGCTAATAACAACGAAATAAATCGGCCTTCAAGGCGGTAAACGAAACGGCATGCCGTTTTTACCGTACGGTAAATTTATGACCACCTTCATGTGGACACAAAGGCCACCACGGGACAAGTATGTTTAAGGCTCGGTAATCCATGGCGTTATCTCGACTCTCCCTGGGTTTCAAACTTCCGTGTGCGCGGATGACCTGTTTTACGCCAAATATATATTTTTACGTGGCTACCTCACTATGCCCCTAATTAGGGTTAGGGTTATCGATTGAGGACCTATTATATAGGTCAAAGGCCCC
Organism: Patella pellucida; assembly: GCA_917208275.1. Classification (NCBI taxonomy): domain Eukaryota; kingdom Metazoa; phylum Mollusca; class Gastropoda; family Patellidae; genus Patella; species Patella pellucida. The sequence goes on along the minus strand of OU795036.1, from coordinate 22,892,857 downwards.
TGCCCCCGGGCAACGCTAAAATCAAGTTCTGTGGGGACGGCCCCGGGAGGTGGTTGGGGGGGGGGGGGCAATTCTTTTGCGCATGCGAATTATATTTTTAATTCGCAATTTGACATTAAAGGGGCATGCACCCCCCGGTAAAAAAATATTCTGACGTCAAAACTTTCCTTTTGTTATGGCCCTGCCGCCCCCAAAAAATCTAAGGTTCACTACCCATAGGGGCGGAGCTGTGGACGATTCGAGAAGCCATGTTTGCGACACTGCCACGTGCTCGATATTGAAAGGTTAGGTCTCAATCTCATCTTTTATTAGCCCACGCTATCGATCCTGTCCTCAACCCCTCGGATCTGACCCATAGAAGCCGAGATATAGGGTCGCAAACATGACCCCTCGTTCGGTTCAGAGTCCAAATATTTTTACCCGAAAAAAACAATTTTCACCTGTAAACACCCAGATGCACCCCAGGTGGGGGGGGGCGAGGTTGACTATTCATAAAGTATATCACCCCAGGGGAGTCGTTTTTTACCCTCAGATCCTCCCCCCCCCCCCTTGGACCGGAAGTGGGTGAAATCGCGGCTTTTTTTTTACTCAAAGGCCTCAAAGGCCCACTTTGCCTGATATCCTGATTCGCAATGTCCGATTCTAGGGTGTAGAGCCCTTTTTCGTGGGGCTTGTCCCTTCGCGGAGATTTAACCCAGAAAAAGGAGTTGCAGAGGTGTAGAATTTTTTCGGAAATCCACACCGGAAGTGGTAGAGGTCTGAAAATTGGTGTGGTGACCCAGACCGATGTCCCGACCCAGGATCCGGTGTAAAAACCCGGAATTTTCTGTCGCTTCGGGTTCGGCTGGGGGCACATGTGCATTTTTCAGCTATATTTTTTTTAAAAAAAATATCAGCTCTTTTGCGGAACTATTCCTCGCGGCTATACCCTAAATCGACCCCTGGGAGTCGCGTGGTACCCTTGAAAACTCTCTGCGACCACCGGAAGTGGGTCAGATGGCATCACGATGTTGACTTAACCTTGACCTTGACCTCTAAGGGTCAAACCAAGGTCACCACGCGACTCCCAGGGGTCGATTTAGTTTATAAGGCCGCGACCTCAAGGTCGTCAGAATCGACTAGGGACGAAAGAGTTATGTCCCCTTTGCCCACAGGCATTTTTCACGATCGAATTGACTTTCTGCGTGATTTTTTCTCCCAAATGGTCTTCCGATCGGCCCAAAAGTGCGTGGCCGGGTAGAACACCCCCTCATTTGTTCTTCATTTTTTAAAATCGCCAGTCAAAATTCGTGACCTTGACCCGCTAGGGGTGCCGGAAGTTGTGTGGTTTTTGCCCCCTGGAGGCCAAACTAGTTAAGATAGAACCCTCGGGTCTTGACCTGTCGACCTTCCGTCGTGACCCACATGACCCCAAAAGGTCAAGGTCATCTGAAAGGGTCAAGGTCATCCAAATAACTACATACACGCGTGTTCCGGGGCCTATGTTTCGATCCCAGGGCCACGTGGCATATCGAAGGTCATGACTTTGGATGAACACATCAATGCCTTTTCATATGAGACCTTGACCTTCGGTCTGACGTTTGACCTTCGGGTCAAAAATACATCAAAACTTTAGGGACCGTCCAGAAATTCTGAAGATATGTCAAGGTCAAGGTCAAGGTCACGTCCCACAAGGACTTTGACCGAGCCGTCCCGTTGGGTCAAGGTGATGACCCTGGCTTACTTAGCGTGCCCCCTAGGGGACATAGAAGAAAAAATCACCTTTAATCTCACCGGACTTGGAGCAATTTCACCGAGGTTTCAAGGCTTGGTATTCGATAGGTATATCTACCCCGACAAGTCGCTAGGTCACTTCAAAATGGGCGTATGGCGACCGGAAGTGGGCGAAACGGCCCCATGAAGTAACGTTTGACCTTAACCTTGACCTTTAAGAGCCATAAAAAGGGTCATGACCCTGGATGAACACATCAATGACCTTTCATGCCATACCTTGACCTTTGATCTGAAATTTGACCTTGAGGTCGAAAATTCCCAAAACTTTAGGTACCGTCCAGAAATTCGGCAGAGAGGTAACGGTTGAGGTCATGACTCACAAGCCCGTAGACCGGGACGTCCTGGTGGGTCAAGGTCATGACCTAGTCTGACCTCTCCGACATAGTTCAAAGGTCAACTTCAAACTCCCGAACTTTGGGAATTTGACCAAACCGGAAGTTGATGTCCTTGCGGCTACCCACAATCGACCCTTGCGCGTCACGTCAGGATCTCGGGTTTTTTCTGCGGCTACCGGAAGTGGGTCAAAATTCAAAACAATATTCCATTTTTGGACGATTGTTCTGAAATTTTAATACAATCTGCGCGTGGGGGATGCGCAGTTCGCATTAAATTTTCAGAAAAATCATTCAAAAATTGAGCCGCTGAGAGAAAATTTGAGTTTTTGGTGCAGAAATTCGGAAAGCCATGATCGCCACCCTGCTACGTGCCCGATTTGGGAGAGAGAGGCCCAAACTTTTTATCCGATGGAGGGGGTTTTCTGCGCTATTGATCCCGCCCAAAACATCTGGATTCAAACCCATAGGGGCCGAGATATACGGCCGCAAACATGGCCCCTCGTTTTCGGAAACCATGATTGCCACCCTGCCACGTGCCCGATTTTAGAGAATGGGGCCCTAAGTTTTTGATACGATGGAGCGGGTTGTCCGGGCTATCGATCCCGCCCAAAACATCTAGAATCGGACCAATAGGAGCCACGATATAGGGCAGCAAACGTAGCGCCGGCCTAAACTTTAAAAAGTGACTTTGGTGCAGAGGTTTGGGAAGCCATGTTTGGCCCCCTACGTACAGAGTTTAGGGTGAGGGACTACAACTTTTATACAATAGAGGGAGTTGTCCAGGCTATCGATCCCGTCCACAACATTTGGATTCGAACCCATAGGGGCCGAGATATACGGCCGCAAACATGGCCCCTCGTTTTGGGAAGCCATGTTTGATACCCTGCCACGTGCCCGATGTTCTCGGTAGGGGCCTCAACTTTTTATACGATGGAGCGAATTGTCCGGGCTATCGATCCCGCGCAAAAAATCTAGATTCGAAACTCTAGAGGCCGAGAAATAGGGCCGCAAACGTAGCGCTTAAAAAAGTGACTTGTTAGTCTAATAAAGTCGAAAATAGGCAAAATTGCGCGAGCGTGTTTTAGCAGGGGTTAGGGTTGTAACTTGGGATGTTAGCTAACACATATTATAAGAAATTCTTAGCTTTTTTGGCTACCCCCCCCCCCCATTTTCGACCATTGCGCATCCGAAGCTGGTCTCAAAATTAAAATCGAACACCTATAGTTCCACCTCTATTTGAAAGTTGACTCCCTATATACCCCCGGGAAAATGGCCCCCATTCGGCCCATATGAGTCATGGCCCAAACATTTTTTGGGGACATTGTGACTGGGACCATAGTGGAGGTACCTAAGTTAGTTTCGAGTGTGTGCGCATGAATCGAAGGGTGTGAGATGCATCCGCGCGCGAGTATTTTCATTTTTTTTGGCGATTTTTGACCAATTTTCCTCCGGAAAAGGGCCCGTATTAACCCCCTATGGTCCCGATCGGTCCGAGATATACGGCCGCAAACATGGCCCCTCGTTTTGGGAAGCCATGTTTGATACCCTGCCACGTGCCCTCCGGAAAAGGGCCCGTATTAACCCCCTTTGGCCCTACCCCTTGGCTACCTGCCCAAAATGAAATACATTTGAACTTGATCGTGATTCTGAGAGGGTCAGGGCGAGCGTTATTCCAATTCCAGGGGGGGGGGGGGAGTAACGATATTTCCAAAGTCGCGTTTTTCACCCGAAAATCCTAAATAACCTTTTTTAAAAATGCCCGAATCGTTTCGAAATTTTTTCTAATTATGATAATAAAATAATAATTTATTTTTATATAGCGCATTACACATAGTTTCAATGTCCTTAACAAGGCATTACATATAAAATAGGTACATTTGAAAAGAACAAAAATATATAAGAGCAATTAATACAATCAATACAAGAACATACGCATATATTCACATACAGACATATTTGCATATTCATATACATGCACATACATAAAAACATGTTCACAGGTAGCATTGTTTGAACAAATGTGTCTTTAAACAGCGTTTAAATGAAGCAATTTCTGCGATTTCACGGAGGAGTATTGGAAGAGAGTTCCAGAGTTCAGGAGCCGAGTGTTTAAAAGCTCGCGACCCATAAAATTTGGTTTTTGGAGGTTTTGGGGGGTATTGCAGACAACTACCTTGAGCGAGCCGGGTGTTTTGAGTTGCATTTTTAACAGTGACAAGTTCGTTCAGGTACATAGGTGCTGAACCGTGGATAATTTTCAAAGTTATAGAATGATTTTGAATATTGATCTTTGGGCTACTGGAAGCCAGCGGAGTTCACGTATAGGGACTGATGGAGCAAACTTGCCTTGTCTTGTAACTAATCGGGCAGCAGAGTTTTGTAAGGTTTGGAGTTTTTGTATTTGGGTGAAGCGTACGTTGTGATATAGACTGTTGCAATATTTTCCGTGTTCATCTAACACTTCGGGTCAAAAATACATCAAAACTTTAGGGACCGTCCAGAAATTCTGAAGATATGTCAAGGTCAAGGTCAAGGTCACGTCCCACAAGGACTTTGACCGAGCCGTCCCGTTGGGTCAAGGTGATGACCCTGGCTTACTTAGCGTGCCCCCTAGGGGACATAGAAGAAAAAATCACCTTTAATCTCACCGGACTTGGAGCAATTTCACCGAGGTTTCAAGGCTTGGTATTCGATAGGTATATCTACCCCGACAAGTCGCTAGGTCACTTCAAAATGGGCGTATGGCGACCGGAAGTGGGCGAAACGGCCCCATGAAGTAACGTTTGACCTTAACCTTGACCTTTAAGAGCCATAAAAAGGGTCATGACCCTGGATGAACACATCAATGACCTTTCATGCCATACCTTGACCTTTGATCTGAAATTTGACCTTGAGGTCGAAAATTCCCAAAACTTTAGGTACCGTCCAGAAATTCGGCAGAGAGGTAACGGTTGAGGTCATGACTCACAAGCCCGTAGACCGGGACGTCCTGGTGGGTCAAGGTCATGACCTAGTCTGACCTCTCCGACATAGTTCAAAGGTCAACTTCAAACTCCCGAACTTTGGGAATTTGACCAAACCGGAAGTTGATGTCCTTGCGGCTACCCACAATCGACCCTTGCGCGTCACGTCAGGATCTCGGGTTTTTTCTGCGGCTACCGGAAGTGGGTCAAAATTCAAAACAATATTCCATTTTTGGACGATTGTTCTGAAATTTTAATACAATCTGCGCGTGGGGGATGCGCAGTTCGCATTAAATTTTCAGAAAAATCATTCAAAAATTGAGCCGCTGAGAGAAAATTTGAGTTTTTGGTGCAGAAATTCGGAAAGCCATGATCGCCACCCTGCTACGTGCCCGATTTGGGAGAGAGAGGCCCAAACTTTTTATCCGATGGAGGGGGTTTTCTGCGCTATTGATCCCGCCCAAAACATCTGGATTCAAACCCATAGGGGCCGAGATATACGGCCGCAAACATGGCCCCTCGTTTTCGGAAACCATGATTGCCACCCTGCCACGTGCCCGATTTTAGAGAATGGGGCCCTAAGTTTTTGATACGATGGAGCGGGTTGTCCGGGCTATCGATCCCGCCCAAAACATCTAGAATCGGACCAATAGGAGCCACGATATAGGGCAGCAAACGTAGCGCCGGCCTAAACTTAAAAAAGTGACTTTGGTGCAGAGGTTTGGGAAGCCATGTTTGGCCCCCTACGTACAGAGTTTAGGGTGAGGGACTACAACTTTTATACAATAGAGGGAGTTGTCCAGGCTATCGATCCCGTCCACAACATTTGGATTCGAACCCATAGGGGCCGAGATATACGGCCGCAAACATGGCCCCTCGTTTTGGGAAGCCATGTTTGATACCCTGCCACGTGCCCGATGTTCTCGGTAGGGGCCTCAACTTTTTATACGATGGAGCGAATTGTCTGGGCTATCGATCCCGCGCAAAAAATCTAGATTCGAAACTCTAGAGGCCGAGAAATAGGGCCGCAAACGTAGCGCTTAAAAAAGTGACTTGTTAGTCTAATAAAGTCGAAAATAGGCAAAATTGCGCGAGCGTGTTTTAGCAGGGGTTAGGGTTGTAACTTGGGATGTTAGCTAACACATATTATAAGAAATTCTTAGCTTTTTTGGCTACCCCCCCCCCCCCATTTTCGACCATTGCGCATCCGAAGCTGGTCTCAAAATTAAAATCGAACACCTATAGTTCCACCTCTATTTGAAAGTTGACTCCCTATATACCCCCGGGAAAATGGCCCCCATTCGGCCCATATGAGTCATGGCCCAAACATTTTTTGGGGACATTGTGACTGGGACCATAGTGGAGGTACCTAAGTTAGTTTCGAGTGTGTGCGCATGAATCGAAGGGTGTGAGATGCATCCGCGCGCGAGTATTTTCATTTTTTTTGGCGATTTTTGACCAATTTTCCTCCGGAAAAGGGCCCGTATTAACCCCCTATGGTCCCGATCGGTCCGAGATATACGGCCGCAAACATGGCCCCTCGTTTTGGGAAGCCATGTTTGATACCCTGCCACGTGCCCTCCGGAAAAGGGCCCGTATTAACCCCCTTTGGCCCTACCCCTTGGCTACCTGCCCAAAATGAAATACATTTGAACTTGATCGTGATTCTGAGAGGGTCAGGGCGAGCGTTATTCCAATTCCAGGGGGGGGGGGGGAGTAACGATATTTCCAAAGTCGCGTTTTTCACCCGAAAATCCTAAATAACCTTTTTTAAAAATGCCCGAATCGTTTCGAAATTTTTTCTAATTATGATAATAAAATAATAATTTATTTTTATATAGCGCATTACACATAGTTTCAATGTCCTTAACAAGGCATTACATATAAAATAGGTACATTTGAAAAGAACAAAAATATATAAGAGCAATTAATACAATCAATACAAGAACATACGCATATATTCACATACAGACATATTTGCATATTCATATACATGCACATACATAAAAACATGTTCACAGGTAGCATTGTTTGAACAAATGTGTCTTTAAACAGCGTTTAAATGAAGCAATTTCTGCGATTTCACGGAGGAGTATTGGAAGAGAGTTCCAGAGTTCAGGAGCCGAGTGTTTAAAAGCTCGCGACCCATAAAATTTGGTTTTTGGAGGTTTTGGGGGGTATTGCAGACAACTACCTTGAGCGAGCCGGGTGTTTTGAGTTGCATTTTTAACAGTGACAAGTTCGTTCAGGTACATAGGTGCTGAACCGTGGATAATTTTCAAAGTTATAGAATGATTTTGAATATTGATCTTTGGGCTACTGGAAGCCAGCGGAGTTCACGTATAGGGACTGATGGAGCAAACTTGCCTTGTCTTGTAACTAATCGGGCAGCAGAGTTTTGTAAGGTTTGGAGTTTTTGTATTTGGGTGAAGCGTACGTTGTGATATAGACTGTTGCAATATTTTCCGTGTTCATCTAACAGAGCGACTTTTACAGTTCAAACCCATCCTTTTCCTCTAGATATGTAATCTGCGCATCTAATAGAGCGACATTTACAGCATAAACCCATGATTTCGTCCAGATGTTTAATGTGTTCATCTAACAGTGCGACTTTTACAGTCCAAACCCGTCTTATCCCCTAGAAATTTAACGTGCTCATCTTACAGAGCGATATTTAGAGCCAAAACCTATCCCCCCCCCCGACCAGACATTTACTGTATCAGTTGGACAGAGCTACCTTTTCTCAGATATTCAATGTGTGATTGTAACAGGGCAACTTTTACAGCCGAAACCCATGCTTTCCTCTTGATGTTTAATGTGCTCATCTAAACAGAGCGACTTTTATTGTCCAAACTAATCCTTTCCTCTAGGTATTTATTATGTGCATCTAACAGAGTGACTATTACATCCCAAACCCATTCCTTTCCTCTATATGTTATTGTGTACATCTAACAGAGCGACTTTTACAGCCCAAAACCACCCGTCCTTCTAGATATATTTAATGTGTACATCTAACAGAGCGATATTTAGAGTCAAAACCCACCCCTCCGATTAACCATTTACTGTAACAGATATATATCGCGACTTTTTCTCAGATATTCAATGTGTGAATGTAAAAGAGCGACATTTACAGCTAAAACCCATCCTTTCCTCTAGATATTTAATGTGCGCATCCTAAAGAGCGACTTTTACAGCACAAACCCATGATTTTGTCTAGATGTTTAATGTGGTCATCTAACAGAGCGACTTTTACAGCACAAACCCATGATTTTGTCTAGATGTTTAATGTGGTCATCTCACAGAGCGACTTTTACAGCACAAACCCATCCTTTCCTCTAGATATTTAATGTGCGCATCTAAAGAGCGACTTTTACAGCACAAATCCATGATTTTGTCTAGATGTTTCATGTGGTCATCTAACAGAGCGACTTCTACAGCACAAACCCATGATTTCGTCTAGATATGTAATGTGCGCATCTAAAGAGCGATTTTTACAGTACAAACCCATGATTTCGTTTAGATGTTTAATGTGTTCATCTAACAGAGCGACCTTTACAGGCCAAACCCTCCCTTTCCTATAGATGTTTAATGTGTTCATCTAACAGAGCAAATTTTACAGCCAAAAGCCACCCTTTCCCCTAGACATTTACTGTATCAGTTGAACAAAGCCACGTTTACACAGCCTAATTTCTAGATATTTAGTGTGTGTACCTAACAGAGCGAAATTGGCGGCCCAAGCCTATATTATATACACACCATCGACCAGACATTAACTATATCCAGATGAACAGAGCGACTTTTGCTCAGATATTGAATCTATGCGTCCAACAGAGCAACTTTTACAGCCGAAACACATCCTTTCATCCAGATATTTAATCTATGTATAATGTGAAGACCAGGATTAATCTATTGTTCAAAATTCAATGCCTTATAAAACTATATAAACTTGGACAGGTGACTATGATATCGGATAAGTATCCTAAGGTTAAGGTACGTCCGAAATAATCTCAATAATCTGTAAAAATTATCTGAATCTACAAATCCGTTTAATTTTCTGTATATCTAAAAGTTTAGCGAGTCAATGCTCATACTAGTGGTTGTATTTTGTCATATGCATATATTCTATCATCAAAAATTTACTTATGGAAGAATGATTGAATGCAATATTAGGGACATTTGATGACGTCGCAATAGCATCAGCGTTAAATTATAAAGTGACATAACGCCAGTTAATGCTAATGAGATGCGATCTAAACGTCCATATTACTTGTTAAGTTATTTCAACTGGACCCCATCTCTTCCATATAGTTCTTGTTGGTAAATGCCCCGGTGAGAAAATTATTGTGGACTTGATATATGACCAATGCATCGATGTCCGATGATCAACGAAGAAATTTTGCTCGTGCGCAACATTTCATATTTTCCTTGAATGCCGAAACCCCTCAGCATCCCCCAGTTCGCTGCCTTCTTATTTGTAGGTGCCCGGGCAAAAGTTTCCTTGACCATGTTTTTTAGTCATCATTGGATGCCAAGGGATGACTGAAAAACAAATTTCACTCCTGCTCGAAATTTCACAGTTGACCCCCCTGGGGCGTTTTGGAACCCCCTTCTTGTTTGAGAATGCCTCGGAATTTTTTTTCTTACCTCATAGAACATACCATGTGAAAATAAATCTTGTGCTAGAAGTTTTAATTCAAAGCACAATTTGCGATCCCTTTCGGGGGCCTACCCAAGCCCCAACCGTGAAACTCAAGAAATGATTTTTTCTCATTCTTATCGATATGCAGTTACATACTGATGGTCAAACCTTTTGGCTCAACTTTTTACAGTTCGGTCATCGAGCTCTCAGTCTATTTATAGGGTCTTAAACCAACAGTTTAGGGTTTTCTTGGATTTTACCACTTTCCGGTGCACAAAATTTGGTATACTTTGAGGATTTTATAAAGTACACCTAAATAAACGCAATAATGAATAAAAACGTTTTCTTGCAATTTGTTTGGGGTAAAATCTTAAATTGATTGGACTACTATCTAGACATTTGTCAGCGAAAGTCTTTAAGGATAAATCCTCTAGGCTTTTTTAGTCATACAGTAAGTAAAATCCTATGGGTTTTTGTCATGCGACAACAGTTAGCAGAAATGTAAATAAGCCCTTTCTTGCGTCAATGGTAATTTAAAGATTGAATCATCACAGTATGCTTTGGCGGTTGAAATAAAAAATAAGATTTAGTAATGGCCCCAGTGTTTATGTTAACGTCATACATACAGGGAGCGCTTGCATTTTCATAGAACAAATCCTACATCAATAGGGCTAGTTCTAAACCTAAGGATTTATCCGTAGGCCAGAAAATCTATAACCTATAGGACAAATTTTTCCGTACACATGAAAGGATTTATGGATATAAAACCTCAGGATATAAAGGCTTAAGGTAGCCCAAAATACAACATGTGCACATGATACAAATAGTTAATATTCAGATAAAGTATGGTTCAATGTACAAAATACAAACACTTTATTTTTTGTAGTAATTTTTAATAATTAGTCATGTTTAAAAGGTAAGGATTTAGATTATCCTCTGTTTCACAGGGAAACTTTTCCACCTTAACAGAAATTCATATTTCCCTCTCCTTCTTCTCTTTATAACCTTCTCTACTTCATATTCTGAAAAACATAATTTAAAGATTCTGTATATTTCAATAAAAATAACCCTGAAAAACAGGTTGTGACATAGGTGTAATAAGCATCAGGTAATGGTATAACCACAAAAAACATTGACATGCCCCATGGCTAAGACGCTGGCTCGATAGCCTGGAGGTCGGGTGTTCAATCCCTGCATTGGTCAAGAAAGTTCATCCAGATTTTGGGTGTGGTTTCCCCTTGTCAGTGATACAGGGCGGAGGGTCTGACAAGGACAGCTGTCTAGTTGTTCGGATGGGACTCAAAACCGAGGTTCTGTCCACACATTGGCGTGCAACCGGTAGGGTTGCAAAGGGTGGGAAACTTTCTTGGAATTTTGTAATAAAATTATAATTATTTACTGGAATTTCCTTTTTCTCTGATACTTTTATCTATATAAACTATTTAAACTTATTTAACCATGTTAGTTGTGTTCCAAATGGTTAAACTAAAGAGATAAATTTAAGTAAAGGGACTGTGTGCATCAGAAGCTGTTTCGAGTATAGCTTTAATAATTCATCATTAACAAATGAACATGTTGAAAAGTTGGTCTGTATAAGATCATTAAGATCTAGATAATTTGAAATTCTTCGAAGCTGGAAACAATCTTTTCAGTGTGCTATGAGGGAAATTTTAGCCCGGGCAGCGGCGCTACCGCCTACTCTAAAGAGATAAATTTAAGTAAAGGGACTGTGTGCATCAGAAGCTGTTTCGAGTATAGCTTTAATAATTCTTGCAATACCACCTTCATCATTAACAAATGAACATGTTGAAAAGTTGGTCTGTATAAGATCATTAAGATCTAATTTGAAATTCTTCGAAGCTGGAAACAATCTTTTCAGTGTGCTATGAGGGAAATTTTAGCCCGGGCAGCGGCGCTACCGCCTACTCTCATATCGAATTCCAACTGCCAAGGGATCTTTAACGTGCACTACAATGTGTACACGGGACCTGGGTTTTCCGTCCCATCTGAAGGACTAGGCAGCTGTCCTTGTCAGGCCCTCCTTCTGCATCACTGACAAGGGAAATCACGCAGGAAAATCGAGATGAACTTTCTCGGCCAATGCAGGGATCGAAAACTTGACCTCCAGGCTAGCGAACCAGTGCCTTATCCACCGTAATCCCCCCCATTAAATATAAAAAAAACAACATTAAAAAACTGTACTGTAAGTAAACTCTAGATTTAAAATTGGCCCCCTAACCCTTTTGTAGAGTTGTAAAATATGTACGAAGGTTATGTACAAATTTAAGGGTCAATGTATATAAATTTCACGAAAAAGGCTGACATGCAAGATATGACTACATTTTACAAGAAAACAGAGCAAATCAAATGGGCTAATCCATTCATGTCCCAATGGATGACATCAAACATGAAAAATCCCCAAGGTTTTCGGAAATATAAACAAACCTTACCAGTAGCCATAGCTTCGTCTCTTTCTGAGTGCCTCTTCTTTAGCTCTTTCTTGATCTTTGAAAGGAAATATAAAACAAAGTTGAAGTTAATACTTACGGTAGTAAATAAATGAGTAGTCATGAGTAAGTTCAATGTTTATTTTTGGATCAGACAAGTATTATTACAATGAGATGTTGACTGCAGCGTGTCTATGCAAAGTGTGAGATAACTAGACCCGAGGTCAAATGTTAAATAAATTACCACCCGAGTAACTCATTATACTATGAGTTATAATATACCACCCAAGTAACTCATTATACTATGAGTAATAATATACATATTATGACAAGGAGAGGTAATTTATTTTGTTGGGCAGTTTCGGTACGATTTATACGAAATTCGAACCCAATTATCATTATGGTTTAACAGTGATGAATGATGATAACGATATATAAAGTAAACGTTTTTTTAAATCGGATAAAAATTGTGACCTGTTCAGGAGACCAAAAGCTAAAAACGTGTCTTTTCATACAATTAGAGGCCATAAAGTTAAATAATTACGATCTGATACATGCGAATATCGAAAGAAACCAATATCTTTTGGAGAAAAGCATATATTTCAAGTTTCTTAAAAATCGGATAACAATTGTGACCTGTAGGGTGGCTACAATAAATTGTGGGCGTACTGACGGACAGAGCGACGACAGTAACGACAACATGAAAATGAGGGCGCATAAAAACTAGTATCCGGGTTTGATTTTGATCCCCTAACATTTACGTGTAATTGTAAATTATGTACGAATGTCGAATGTTGTGGACCCTCCCGAGGCCAGATGTAATTAATTAATAATGAATATATTGAAAATTTCAGTGAAATTACTTTATTGATATTCTGTGCGAAGTTATTTCCATTAGTGATATCACACATGTCGGGGAAATATTAGCGTTTATCGCACACATGGTTGGAATTATTTAATCCATTCAATATCTAAGCTATCTGGTCATCTAAAAAGTTAAGTATGTGCTTGCCATGTGAATAAAAGGTATAAATAATAATTTATATAACTTCTGAAGCCATAATGAAATCCCCAAATAGACAAACTGTAATTTTAATAAATAATAGACCACATTTACCGGTCAATTTTGAGCTTCTTGGTACCATACTGGGAGGGTCGCTGTAACACCCCTAATTCGCATAATCTGGTTACCCACCATGTTCTTGTCTACACAAACCAGATCGACACCTACATTTGGTAAGCCGGTAATCTGAAAATAAAAAGAGTTTATTTTATCATCAATATTATCCACAGGTGTAGTATGCCGGTGCAATTAAGATATTCTTTTATATATCAATAGAATTATCATACTGAAGTGTGGCGCATTGACATTTTGCAGGTTCGGAGCCTTGTTCTAGACAAGAGACACATACATTAAGAGCCATATACCTACCGCAATATATCACGTAGTCGTATGAAGGCAAATGAGTATAACATTGTAGCTATCTTTCAACAGCAAGGGCTTGCTATGCACTTAACCCCCACATTTCAAAAGTTAAAATTATTAAGTGTTCATTGGCCCAATGCTTCACACTTGGTAATTTTCGTACAACCAGGGACTGGCAGGGACAATAGTAGAGTCCTCCATAAAAATGAGAACGGGGCGACACCATAAAAATGTGGGCGATTAAAACAAATTTACCAAGGGAAAATCTTCTTAGGGTTTTCTTTGGGCCAACAACAGTGGGGAGCTTTTGGGCTATATCTCTGTAGTCATCATCCACCAACAGCCTCCACTGCGCTGTGCAGTCTTCAATGTTTGGTAAGTTATCTGCAAAACAAACATTAAAATGAAACAATCTAAATGTACAAATTCCAATGATTTATTCATGGGCGAAGAGGTCGATATATTCCATCCCCTGGCATAAATATTCCTGTTTCATTGTGTTTTAATATTAGAATTAATTTGTAAATTCAGTCGGTTAACAGTGTACAAACTTTGGCTTGGTGTGTCATTGATGTGCGCCAACGCGATTATGACATATTCCACAGTAGGAACTGTTTTTCGGAACTTCTTTTTATTATAATTGTATTTTTAGAAACTTCTTTTTATTATAAATTGTATTTTTAGGAACTTCTTTTTATTATAAATTGTATGTTAAGCCCATCTGAACACTTCAGTGAAAGATGCGCTATATAAATGTAGATAATAAAGGCCTGCAGAAACAAAAAAAATGTATACTCCTGCCTATAGGCCTAACCCCAACCTTCAATCTCGCCAACAAGAACAATTGTGTGCCTCCTAGTTCTAGGCTAGGGGGGTCCGATGGCAAGTGCGCGCTGTATTAAGCCTAAGGCCTGTCATCATCGAGTCAAATGGCGTGGTTTCGACTCCTCGGTTGTACGTGGCAAGGAGTTGGGTCGCCTGTCCCACCTCGTGGGTTTCTCTGGGTTCCTCCCACTGCTAAAGACCCCTACGCGCAAGTGAATTATTGAAATAAAATTAAAACCATGCATGTTTATAATTATAATGGTAGTCCCGAAATGACCTAGTTAAACCCCATATTTCTCTCTCTCCCCCTAGCCTAGGCCTAACCTTACCTTGTTTACATCTCAGCGACCTTGACGAAAACTGAGCTGGCCTTTCTTTAACAAATATATTATATAGGCTAACCATAGCGGAATGGGTTTTATATAATATTTATAAGCTGGAGTCTAACCTTAAATTTTCTAGAACAAGGTCAGTTTTAAATTCAAAACGAAGTACGAGGGCGCACTCGATACCATCCTTAGATCGATTATCGGCACAGCACTCGATTTGATAAAAATAAAAAGCAAACTCGGGACAATATTTTAAAAATGTAATACTAAAATAAAGCTAGACCTCACCAGCTAAAAACCCGTTTGGGGCCAAAGAAGGCATAATGCCATAGGACTAGACTATGTCTATAATAAATCTAGAAATAAAAAGTAGGCTTGTCCGGAGCCGGAGGCCTACGCTTGCTTAGTCAAGTCTATTTTTAGAATCTTGATCCGTGAAAAGTATTTAGAATCTTACCTCTGATTGTGGCAGTATAGCTGTAGGAGTAGAAGAAACTTGTTTCGTTGGCGACATCGTAACGGTAAATTCATAGGCCCGAGTCACAGAGTAAAAATAACTAATTCTTGTCCAAGATGTCGAATCGCGCCTAAAACTACCAGCCTACTTCTTTAGACTTTGATGACGTAGACATGAAATCTGATTGGCTAATACCTCAATCATTATATATTATTACATTATAATAGTTCCCCTGTTCAACCGGATGGAACTGAATCATAGAGGCTTATTGAATAGGGTATACCTCAGTTGCATCGGGTGTTCTATCAGATTATTAATAAAATTCTCAAAAATTACGATGTATATAGCAAAGGAAAGATGGCGTCGAAAAAAAAATGTTTTAGGGAAACATTTATTATAGGCCTACAGCATGCGCAATAGCTGGAATTTCCGATCGTCGCTTGAAGGCTTGACGTAAGGATTTAAATGCGATGAAATAAAAAACAATATGCTAAATATTATCCAATTGGAAACATGCTTACAACATGCGCAGCCGTACGACCATGTCTCAAGATTGTCTCAAGTCATCGCTTGAATGCTTGACGTAAGAGAATTTCCGATCATCGCTCGAAGGCTGGACGTAAGATTTTACATGCGATAAAATTACATCACGTCCATGATTGAGGCGTATGACTGGGACATATGTTTTCTTGCTCAAAGCGTATGACTTGAGATGGATTGGGTGATATTGGAGTAGTTTTAGGCCTCAGCTGTTGATGAATTTGAATTTAAGCTTTATGACTTAATATTCTCGACCAAATACTAACACATAAAATCTATTGGTATAAATGATCAATCTAATTTGGAGACTAAAATGGATTCTTCACCATACCAGGTTCCACAGTGGTAATCATTTCTCTTTCAAAATCAACCCGAATTCCGTTTAAATGAAAATACATCATATCTTCCAATCACTCTTTATGAGAAATATCTCTGATCCAGAAACACAAAACTTTGCACATAGTTTCTTATTGATGTATTTGATATGTTAAAACAACAAACGTTTAATAAAAGGCTATATTTTTGTTAAAATGAGGCGAACAATTTTGAGTCAATTCTCAATTTAAGTCTGAGAATGCTTTGTGAACTCCGCGCCGGAACTTTCTACATTTACATTTTGTCTGCTGACTTGGTTTATTATAAGATCACGTGATGATCTTTGTGTTTACAGATACAATCTTTTTCAATTATAACCATACAAAGATAGTCAATAACAATCAATAGATAAAGAATGTGATAGGTCACTGTTCATTAAATTTCTCTATAGGACACCATACAAGTTTAGTGTCATGTAATCACAGAATTCTCATAACGAGAAATCGAGAAATAAATACACATGCATTCATTGAAATTTATTTTTGGCATCAATAGATTGCATTTGGCCAAGAAACGCCATTAAGCTTTTATGTGTCTGGATAGCTGTGTAATCTTTGAATGTTTATCAATGACATAAGTTCAATTCTTTTTTGTTCTATATCAACACCAACTAAAATTCATACTTTTTATGCCCAACTAATTAATTTCTAACATCGCGACTATTAGAAACTTAAAAGTCGCAGCGAGGGTAATGGTTACGTTGTGTGGGGTGTTTTCAATATATTCAACTTTGTCAATCTTTCTGTAAATCTTCTGTAAGAAATAGATAACTTTGACTTTGTACCATAATATTTCAATAGTACGATGTAAATCGACTATTTTCAGTCTTGATTCGAGCAATAATAGAAGATAAACGTTTGAACGAAATGAACTTGGTCAACTACATGGCAGTGCCGACTCTTTTACTTCATCGTAAATCTATTGTCAATAAATTTCTTATATATTTTCTCTTTCTGCTGTTGTTGGGTGGTAAATAGTGGGGAAGACCCCGACTGTCATTCTAGTTAAAATCCAACGCTAAGCTTCTGGTGCAATGTACACAGGACTAGCGCTAATCCCAACCCTAACCCTGGATCTATCCCCAAAGTTTACCCTAACCCTAAACAACAATCTCGCCCCTACTGACTTTAAAACACTGATACTTGCTATATGGGAGACACAGACTAGAGCTGTATAAAATCAGAGGCCGCGGAGCCGGGGGGGGGGGGGATTGCTAAGGGGCTTTAGCCCCGGCAATAATTTTTAATAGTGAAAAATAAAATGTCGCCAAAAGCTCAAAAAAGCGAAAAAAGGTTAGGGGTGTATGAGTGTGGTGCTTAGTGGGGGCGGCCACATTGTGTGAGTTATTGTCAGTACCCCCCCCCCCCCCGAAATCGGGGCCGCTCCGCGGGCCCTGTATAAAATACAGTTAACACCAGGGGCCTGTTTCACGAAATTTTAACTAAGATAAAATCCGATTTTAGTAATTCGATTGGATAGTATTAGATTGATTTTAGCGCTTAGCCAATCAGATTTGAGTATGTACTTAAATTTGGATTTTATCTTAAGTTAAAATTTCGTGAAACAGGCCCCAGGACAGTGGAAAACGGGCTATGTAAGGGTCATATAGTTTTGTTTCAGAATAAATAGTTCTAATACGTTTTCCCGACTATCCATGTTATTGGTATATTTCATTTCCTATCACTTCATTACCTAATAAACTGGAAACACTCTATTATATCTAAAGCATTAAAATTCCTATGACAAAAACCGGCTTTCTTTTTATGTAATTGACGCCCCAAATGACATTAGCCTTTTTCAAAATTGGATAAGGAAAATCTATTACAATAAACTTAATTCTACTCAGACAACACAGATGGTATACATTTCTTTTATTGGTACTTCACAGATTCTTTAATTGGCAAGTTCTACTATGTAGACACGAGTTGAATGGAATTAGTCTCTCTTATCACAGGATAAAAAAATCTTGTGTATCAGATCTAGACAATCGTCAATTTCAGAACAACTTGGCAAAATAATCTTTCTAAAAGTCAGCTGGATTTAATAAAAAAAAAAAGAAAGATTCTGACTGAGTTTTGTTTTTTGTTTCTGCGTTAATAGCGTCCATTACTTTTGCATTTGTGTTCCACAATTGTGTTTATAACCGCCACCAACCGAAAACTTTTGTAGAATTTTCGCTCTTTAAATTAGTAGCATTGCATTAATTATATATTTGACTAATTATTAGATTTACACATTGCATAGAACTCATGTTGTCTAATATGTACATAAATCAAATTAGTGAATGAATGACAAATTATTATATAAAAAAGAGTCATAATGTGGTAAACATTCAATTCTAGGTTAACAGATACCATATACATGTAAGGGTGGGTTTCGACGTCATTAGGCTAATTAACAAGTCTCTATAATTATTTACATCATATTTGACCAATTATATAATTGAACGTCAAAACCCAAAGCTACAAAAGAATCATATTTACGAGAATTCGTCAGACAGCAGCGAGTCTGGCTGCATTGGATTCGGAAGAATTACTTTTTATTGCAATTTATTGTAAAATATGCGTATTTTGTGACCAGAGTTATGATATAAAATTGTAGAAACCGTTCCTAGACAATACTAGAGATCAAGGACGGTTCTAAAATATGTAACAGAAGAGAGAGAATAAGTCACACGTTGGGTGTGGGAAGTTTTCCCCGTGTATTTTCCCCATCTAGCCAGCGACTGCATATAGCATTGTACAGTGTTGCATAGTATTACACAGCACCATAGATGGCTAATATTGCTGCCAGTTATATTATATTTTAATCTGCAGTGTTATTAATATTGTAGCCCGTTCATGTAAAAATGAAAGAAAGCAGATATATGTTTATATTTATACTTTCTGGGGTGGATCTAAATCATTTGAACAAATCTGAACAGGAGGGTCCTAGTCCTACTAATCACTGGCTACGACGAACAAGAGATTTCATTTGCCAGGATTTAACTGATTTCATAAAAAAATAACAGAACAATAGATAATTGAAATCTACAAAAAAATCTCTTGTCTGTTCTTGTCGGTGATTATTATCGATTATAAGAATGTGCATCATCTATAATATACCTTTCCTTGTGTGTCAATATGACTGTGGATGCTATTGATAACAGAAACGATCTAGTCAGTCCGTGTCGGTGATTTGTTGGACCGGGATACGTTACGTAACACCCAAATCAAGCTAGTCTGTGGAAATAAATCCACGGCTAAGAGGAAACCCACCAGAAAGACGGGACACGGACATAGGTTAGTTTTATATTTCAGTTGAGTTAACTCCAGAAATATATAAACTGACGTGTTAAGTATTTATAATATGCCCAGCCATTGAAGGAGCTAAATCGCTAACATTTGGGACCTAGAAATTGACCCTAATGGGTCGCAACGCATATAATAATATAATCTGATTGTATATTAACTGTTTTACATTAAATTGTTTCCGTTTTGACTCTAATTTCAAATCAGTTATGTCCAGCGAAATACGGAATGAGTCTTAATCAAAGAGGAAATTATAGTGTCTGGTTATTCCAGTCTACTGCGCATGCCCACTAGATAAGATATGGCCGCAGCGTTTGACAGGAGTTGTTGAATATGTCTAGCCTCGTTCTGTTTGGTCACTTGTTACAAGTGACGCTGAAACGCACTATGGTACACGATTCGTGTACCAATGGTAAAATGTTTATTTTGTTATAAATATTGGATATCTGAGGCCTACCGTTTCCAGGTGAGATCAAAACATCAATGTTGATTTAAATTGATCAATAATTCGTGTTTTACGATGTCGAAGATTTTGGAGGATTTTGAGTTACGGACTTAGGTCCTTTAAGTAATTGATTGGTAATCTATATGACGTTCCAACTTAATTGCTGGTGAAATATATCGAACCCTGGAGAGAAATGATGAATAGCTGGTGAAATATATAATTTATTTGGGGAAAATCTCAGAGCTCTCTATAAAACATAACTCACTGGTAGTAAAGAATAATCCATCTTTCCTGGTCTATGGACCACGATAGGAGTTCGATATTTCTCTAGACCAAACCAATAATATAAGTTGATATAATTGGATAGAACTGTTCGCCTTATCAAAACCTTCGACCGTTTCTTTTCCCTCTTGGTTACGTTTCAATATGAATGTACTTAAAATCGTTATCAGGCATGATTTATATTCAGCACAATAGGTTATACTCTAATTGAGTTGTGTGCTTCAACATCTACGTGTACATCTATTACAACATACCTTTAATACAATACAGTACACGCACATCAACGTGTATTCCGTTTAAGACAATATACTATTTAATTGCAGCTTTTAAGCACTTGGCGCCTTAAGAGGATTCTCTTGCCCAAAACAACACTTTAAGGTGGTTTTAAATATGCAACTCTTTACGTACGGCACTGTACAATAACAATGATTTTTAAAAAAAGGAATATTAGAGTAGTTTTATATTTAACCATAGAAATATAATTATATACTTCTATGGTTTACCACGCGTTCTTGGTATGCACCTCGACTCTCTGGATGTTAATGATCAATCTAGATAGTAGACTTGAACAAACAGAAACTTTACCATATCAGGTTTCACTATGGCATAGACTATGGTAATCCTTTCTCCTTCAAAATCAACTCAAATTCCGTTGAAATGAAAAGACAACATATCTTAATGAGTATTATAGAATATGAATGGTGATCGTTGATCAACACTGTAGATGTCATCTGGAGTGAATCACGTTGTTCCCAGAAGAAAGGAAAGCAAAGAGAATTTCAATGAACGCATGTGTATTTATTTCCCGATTTCTCGTTATGAGATTTCTATGATTACATGACACTAAACTTGTAATGGTGTCCTATAGAGAAATTTAATGAACAGTGACCTATCACATTCTTTATCTATTGATTGTTATTGACTATCTTTGTATGGTTATAATTGAAAAAGATTATATCTGTAAACACAAAGATCATCATGTAGTCTTATAATAAACCAAGTCAGCAGACAAAATGTAAATGTAGAAAGTTCCGGTTACTTCTTTGGGCATCAATGGATTGCATTTGGCTAGGAAACGTCTTAACATTAAGATGTTCTTTGATTAAATGGCTATTTAATCTTTGAATGTTTATGAATGACAGAGGTTACAATTTAATTACTTTTCAAGAATACCAAGAGGCAATATAATTCTGAATTGGGTTATTTCAATTCTTGTTTTTTAACACCCGTATCTCATTGAATAGTCACATCGTTGAGATCATTTCAATGTATGGTTGTTTTTGTTTTATACAAGTACGATACGTCAATCTGTCTGTAAAACAGGACAGTGTAATCTAGTCACTATGCTTGCTACGAGTCGCTGGCTAAATGTGGAAAGTGGAAAGTCCATAAGCCAAAAACATCCAACGTGTGACGCATACTCTCTCCTGCTGCATATTTGAATGGTCTAGTAATTGTAATTCTTTCCTTCGGATTCCTTTACACATTGCATATTTTCTTCTTACTGTCTTAGTAGACATTGGTCTTACCAGGAATAACAATGCAATAATTCAGTTCTACAAGTTGTATCAAGTGGGATACATATGGTTACAATGCATAATAGATTGCATTAGGATACTTAAAATTAACTTGTCTTTCTCTCAACCCCCAACTCCTGTAAAACTCTAACCAGCATGGCTAGACTTAGGAAACAGCTAAATCATAATATCATGATCATCTGAAATAACCAAGGTGATGTCCATACCTTCTGAGAATACAGCGGCAGTCTCTTGGAAATCAGATGGCCATCTATACGGACCTCGGAAATCTACCGGACCTAAACCCCCGTATAACATAAACAGCTTTGTCAATTATCTAATTTGACAAATATTACGTAATTGACTACAATGATTTGTTACTAAGCCCAATGATGCAATAGGGATTTTCCAACATGATATCCTGGGTTCACCTAAAATCATCTCTGTTTTGATTTTATAAATCTTTTTATCGATCAACAATCAATTATTGTAGTTTAAGTACGTGTCAATCTAATAACTAATTACAGATACGATATGGTCGCAAAGGCCATAGCATTACAGCCATCTTCATTGGGTATCAATATTCAACGTTTGGCCTCTTCGAATTAACATCTATGTATTATATTCTGTTTTGTGACTCAGTTCGTTACCTACCTACATCTTGTTACAATAGGGAGTCATGGTTGCCAAGTGAGTAGGACACCGGTAGTTGGAATTCGATATAAGAGTAGGCCATAGTGCCGCTGCCCGGGAAAAACTTCCCTAGAATGATACATGTCCAGTCGTAGCAGAGCAGTAGGTTTACAAATTTTTCATTACCGAAAACCATCATGTTGGTCTAACTTCAAAACTTGGTATGGAATTAGATATAGAAAATACCCAATTTCTGAACAATGCATACCACAAAGATCTTTCACAAAGACTGCTTGGATTGAAGGTCGTAAGTGACCAAGCATGCACTAAAACTTGTTTTATAATCACCATTATTTCTTACTCATTTTTCATACAATTTTCAAAACTCAAAACCTAATGCAGCTGAAACCATAATGTGTTTTATAACAAAAAAATACCACGATACTAATATTTACTGTGTGCTTAGGTCAATTTTCAACAATATGTCTCTTCAGGAAAATATCTTTCTCATATGTTAAGGGTAATGATTAAGTTAGAGTGGAGGGTTGTCTTAATCTACACCTTTATAGTAAAGTTACGAAGATGACTGTTGACATTATTATAGTGTTACTGAAAACACTAAACATTCTCATTTCAACTCTACAACTAACCTTACTATCTAAATACCTAATAACCCCAACCAACACCATTATTGGCCGAGTTATATCTTGCGGAGACTATAATTAACAAATTTGAACGGAGTTGACCTGAACATCAAGGATAGCTAATCTAGATTACTGTCATTTATTCATCTTAATCTTCAATGCTGGTGATAGTAATTGTTCAATGTATGATCGTTTCACGTTCTGGCTTGCGGACAAAATACAAGATAATTTAATTTGACATTCCAATAAACTCTTCGGGATATCTGCCAACAGAGAAGATAGGCCATTATTGGTACAAATGATGGTTGATTTAAGCATCAGCAGTGCCTTAATAACATTATCATTCAAATGAAGTACGGAACCATTTACATTTATCCTTTTTGGGGCGTGGGATGGGATGGTGGTGGTGGTGATTTCAAACATCCATATGCTGATTACACTATTTCAAACATCCAACATTTTGGCTACGAGAAACACTTCAACTTTTAGCATTAAAACCTTCCGCCATTGTCCTATGTCGACATTTACAAACTGAAAAAAGACTGTAGCTCATTAAAACTGAATGATACAGTGGGCGCTAATTGCTTCTATCTTTTAGAAAATGTCTAGGTTCGATCATTACAAAGATATAAGTGACCAAGTCCAAGATTGACTCTAGACTTGGAGTTAATTATTCATGACTTAAAGTACAAGTTAAAGGGATACTGTCAAATGTAAATGTGATGACATTTAGACGACTATCCGTTTATGTCAGACAATGGGATAATGACTGATTATGACTGGCACCCGAATACATTCACTTGATACATATGTTGCCTTTTTTTAAATAAAATGTCTTTATAGTTTGTCTTGTCCGCAGGTTTGTCTTTCAGTTTTGTTTTGAGTGTAGTGTGGTTCTCCTGCACGTACTATTGAACAAAAAGAGTGTGTGATGGTGTGTGTGTGTGTGTGAGAGAGACAGAGGGGGTTAACGTCCACTCGACACGAACTAGATCATTTCGGGACTAACATATATGTTTTTTCTTTTTTAATAATTCGCTTGCGCTTAGGGGTCTTTAGCAATGGGAGGAAACCGGAGGACCCGGAGAAAACCCACGAGGTTGGACACGCGACCCTACAACCGGCGATTTGAAACCACGTCAGTTGACTCAATGACAGGCTTTATGATACAGTGCACGCACGCTAACCATTCAGCCACCTCCCCTTTTAATGAAGTTATTAGTTATGTTTCCATTTAATCTATTCTACCGAAGGCTATTGAATTTGGTTGCCTGGCAAAATTATATTTATTTTGTTTTTGTCTGGAGTCTAAATCGTTTTCTTCAGTTTAAATTTATTGTTTTACGAAACAGACTAGATATGATTATATAGGGTAGACTACGTCTCTGTAGTTGTTTAAATGAAATAATAAAATGTCTGTCATTACATGTATCCATGGTAAAATGAATACAAATCCAAACAAGCTGAATATATCTGAAGCCTTTAATATGCAGACGGGATTCCACGCATTTATTTTTTTATTTTTGGGTCATGATGGGGTAATTTAATCTGAAAGAATAAACAACTAGAAACATTATCATTAATTAACTGATATGTCGATGGTGTCACTGTGGTGAATTATGTGATATAGAAATTATTTATTGGATTGGATAAAGTCAATTTTATTAGAAACGCCAAAATGAAAATATGCGTTTACAAAATACGGCAGACTACGTTTTTGTTATAAACTGGTTATTGAAATCCAAGTTCCATATTACCTGCGTTTACAAGATACGGCATACTCTGTCATTGTTATAGATGATTAGTAAAATTCATGTTCCATATTACATTCCCATTCATTCAAAAATACAAATGGGTACAAGAACATTACACGAGTTGTTCGCCTTTGGGGCGTTTTACGGGTTATTCAAAGAGCTGCAAGGTCTATAACTACATGTAATTTGTACTTTTAGAAGAAGAAGCCATTTTTATCAGCAGATCACCAGCTCAACCATAATTAAAGAATAACAAAAAGAAATCCGTGTTCAATAAAGGAAAGCATCGTGGAATACAAACATAAAAGAATTATAAGGGAATTGAATTTAACTGCAGGGAAAATGTCATTCCACGCCCAGCAGTTGAACTGAATTTCGATTAACAAAGAACTGTAGGGAACATGCTTTGGTTCTCAATTCAATCGGATAGAAATTGGACAAAATCAATTTATTATTTCCTTATAGTGGTTTTGGTAGGTTGTAAATTGAATCTGATTTCTAACAAATAAGTGGCTATATGAAGGATTTAAATTACAGTAGACACTTTTACATGACCCCACAGTAGGACAGAGTTGTGTGTGACTTAAACTGCGGGGTTATAAAAAATATATTGTTAGATGGAAAATCATTGCTCTATTCAGAGAGAGAGACAGAGAGAGAGAGAGGGAGAGGGGTGAGATGGAAAATCATTGCTCTATTCAGAGAGAGAGACAGAGAGAGAGAGAGGGAGAGGGGGCAGATGGAAGGGTGTAACTTCCACTCGACACAACCTAGGTCATTTCGGAACTAACATATGGTTCAATGTATTCCAAAAATTCGCGTAGGGGCCTTTAACAGTGGGAGGAAACTGAAGGACCCGGAAACCCCCACGAGGTTTGACAGAGGCGAACCTACTTCTTGTCACGTATAAACGGGGAATCGAAACCGCAGCAGTTTGCCCAATGACAGACCTTGGGAAGTTGTGATACAGAGCCACATGCTAACGGTCGATTTGGATTACGACTAGGTATTTGTGCATTGCTAGATAGAATAATTTTTCCCGTACATAAGTGGAGGATCATCTGGTGGTTTTTATTGGTCATTCTTGCCTCGTACGTCGCAACCCCATTCGATCTCTAACCAATTTTATTGATTTCATTTTATTTCATTCGATATTATTTAGAGAAAAAATAATTGAACTGATTATAACTTCGAACAGTCTCCCCTAACACTTCTCACCAATGCAACGAGGGTTCAATCCCAGCTCAGGGGGATATTCGGTCTCCCGTCCGATCAGGCAGGTTTCCACCGAGTTCTTCGATTTCTTCCTGCAGTAATGATCGACATCATTCGCACGATATGTGCCAAGAGCCAAATTGGGAAAAAGGCCCCAGGCCTAATTTGCTACCCTTGTAAAATGACGCGATGATGATTATTATTATTATTATTATTACTACTTTAAAACAAATATCTTAAAAGTTTTATTATAACCGTATTATCCCTAACATCCTCATCCAGTAGGATGTGAACACAATCTACCCAGACAACATGGGATGAACTTACAGAGATGTCAAGAGTCTGTGTCAATATACAAAGCTAGTTTATGAGCTATCCGATGAAACCTACGAGTAAAATATTAGATAATGTGGGGATGCAATGTACTCCCTATACCCCCGCTAGATGCTGCCCTGGTCTGGGGGTGTCACCCCCCCCCCTCTGGAAATCGGAGTCCGGAAACGTGATTTCCTGGCATTTCAAGCACTTATGTGGAGCCAGAAATACCTCTCCCCAAGAAAAAATATTCTGTTACAATACTTAGCGCATTATAGCGTTAATCCATGCGAGTGCTATGAAATGATGGCATTTCTAGAGGAGGGGGCTGGACGCAACTGAGATTTGGGCGCCTGACCCAAAACATTACATTAAAGGGTTCGTGTTGGTCACCCATATTCACATTTGACAGGGCCTTGGGGGCGCCGCCACCAAATGACATGATTAGAGATTCTAGTCATGGTCGCCCTATCCCCATGGCCTTATGGTGTTACGGAGTAGTTCTAGTTTAGAGGATAAGGAGTTTCTCATTTTGGTGTGCTTAACATCAAAATGAGAAATAGCAAATAGCGCTGCCGAAATTGACACACGGGAGCGACGTTGATTGCAGCTCGTAGTGGGTGAAAACGCGTCTAATATTCAATTTTTTCGGGGAGAGGGGCACAAACACACACCGCTGCGCGATCGTAGCGGTCGCCGCTCCGCACTCAGTAACTCGGGCATTATATTGGCGCCCCCAACACTCTGATGCACCCGTGCTTTTAAATCACATACGACCCTGCCTTCGGCGATCGCGGTCGGTGATCAGGGGCCCCCACATGTTCCAGGCCCCAGGGCCCGAACCACGGTTTATCCGGCGTTGAACGGGAGAGCGACACAAAAAACTCCCCCCCCCCCGTATGTTCTATAGGAGCTTGGGCAGTCTCTTAAGAGAGGCTTAATGTGATGAAGTCTATTTGAATCAGCAAGATCACAAAACCAGCTAAACAGCCAACCAGCAAGAGCGTACCTAGCAACCTTTTTTCAATCCATCAGAAGGAGGCTCAACAAATTGTGTAAGCATATTAATGTTTTCAGACCCGCCCTCATCACGCCAACCAACTTCAGCTTAACGAATTTGGATAAACATCAATCTTGCTGCATGTAAACACAATTGGTTAAAATTAATTGAACCGTTTCGAAGAAATCGTAAATACGCCCCTTGACATGCTCTACCTGCATTACACCGGTTCACCGATTTGAACATGAACATCACACCTACAAAATTGGGTGTAAATTCATCAAGAGGTGTTGTATGAGACAAAGTCGGAAATAATGTTAGCCAGCCTAAGTTCCTTCACAAGTGGATCTCTCCCTGGATCTCCAATATTGATTTTCCAAATAGTTTCAAATTATTCTCAGTGGTGTCTTCTTTAATCCAATTTGTCATATTACTTATAATACTTATCTTATAATAACCTCAATTGTCCCATTATTGACATTTTATAAGATTACGTTAAGGAAACTAAAGTTTTAATGTAGTATAAGCGGATGCCTGAATATAGATTAAAACCTCCCCACGGCTGTAAATTCTTCTTTAATACAATTACTTATATAATACTTATCTTATAAAATACTCAGTTGTCCCATTATTGATTATGTTACGGAAACACAAATTTCGATATAGTCTAAGCTGAAACTCGAATATAGATTGAAACCTTTACATGGCTGTAACATCAAGTAAAATAACGAGATAATAAAATACTGTTTATCCTAACTTATAAACAAATATAATTTTATTGTGTGTAATCTGATGTTTGTTCGATTCCAATTGGACGCATAGCTTTCTATTTTCCCTACATAGGCGTATAACGATTCTAATTTAAATCTTTTTTTTCATGCACCAGTTCATCCCATTAAATTCTCTTCTGGCAGTAAGAATGTAACTATATTCTGATCAATTTCCAATGAAAAAAAAGATTGAAGAGGAAACTTGCGTCACTGATGGATAAAAACAATTTGTGTAAGTGCACAATATCTGTGTGGAGATTCTACATGGCTTTTGCTGTGTTCGCCGGGTTTTAGCCAACCGTTAAGTTGAGATTATCGCGCGGAAATACCCCTCGGGTCTCAGTCATCTGTAACGATAACTTACATCATCTATCAAGATGAATTTCCGTTAATAGACTACTGACCTGTAAAGCCCTTTTAAGATTTAAAGTCTCGATTAATAATCGAAGCAATCAATCCCAAAGTATTTCACTGTTTTGTTAAGACGGAGTGGGGCATTATCTCGGCTCATACATATATTATTTATCACAATGTACTGCACATTAGGTTGTCTGTCACAGTATTTTCTTTACGATATCACCTAGAAATATTTTTTGAAATCATAAAACGTCATTTTGTAATAATATACTTTTTAGGGTTGTTGTATATTTTATCAAAAAATAATAATAAAGACGGGTGTACGCCAAACATGTTTGCCCGGTCTACCTATTTGTTTGGGACTCTTTATTTAACCTGTCAGGGGACTTTGCTTTTTCGTCTATTTGAACGACTAGGCTTTTTATATCTTACAATGTCCTGCGTCGGTGGTTCATGTCTGACAAGTGGAAACCGGGCTGGAAATTACCAAGGAACTTTCTCGGCCAAATGGACGTGTCACCGGTCTTAGATTTGTATCATGAAATTCCCAATTTATCACCAAAAAACACATTCGCTTGTGTGATAAACTTTCATAATCTACTGAGCGACATCTCCTTAAGATAAAGTTGATGGGTCAATTAAAAAAAAAACTACTTTTTTAATAGAAATCTCATAACGCGAAATCCTGAAATAAATACACATGCGATCATTGAAATTAATTTTTGGGCATCAATAGATTGAATTTGGTCAAGAAACGCCATTAAGCTGTTATTTGTCTGGATAGCTGTGTAATCTTTGAATGTTTATCAATGACTTAAGTTCAATTCAATTTTGTTCTATATCAACACCAACTAAAATTCATACTTTCTATGCCCAACTAATTAATTTCTAACATCGCGACTATTAGAAACTTAATTTCATTGTGTGGGTTGTTTTCAAAATATTCTAGCGCACTTTGTCAATCTTTCTGTAAATCTTCTGTAAGAAATAGATAACTTTGACTTAGTACCAGAATATTTTAATGGTACGATGTAAATCGACCATTTTCAGTCTTGATTCGAGCAATAATAGAAGATAAGCGATTGAACGAAATGAACTTGGTCAACTACATGGCAGTAACGACTCTTTAACTTCATCGTAAATCTATTGTCAATAAATTTCTTATATATTTTCTCTTCCTGCTCTTGTTGGGTGGACATTGTGGTGAGGACCCCGACTGCCATTCTAGTCAAAATCTAACGCTAAGCTTCTGGGTGCGATGTCCATAGGGCTAGCGCTAATCCAAACCCTAACCCTGGACCTATCCCCCATGTTTACCCTAAACATACACAACAATCTCGCCCCTACTAACTTTAAAACACTGATACTTGCTGTGGGAGACACAGTCTAGAGGTGTATAAAATACAGTTAACATTACGACAATGGAACACGGGCTATGTAAGCGTCATATATGTTTTGTTTCAGAATAAATAGCTGGAATACGTTTTCCCGGCTATCCGCGTTGTTGGTCTATTTCATTTCCTATCACTTCATTTCATAATATACTGGAATCACTATTATATCTAAAGCATTAAAATTCCTATGACATAAGCCGGCCTTCTTTTTATGTAATTGGCGCCCCAAATGACATTAGCCTTTTTCAAAATTGAATAAGGAAAATCTATTACAATAAACTTAATTCTACTCAGACAACACAGATGGTATACATTTCTTTTATTGGTACTTCACAGATTCTTTAATTGGCAAGTTCTACTATGTAGACACGAGCTGAATGGAATTAGTCTCTCTTATCACAGGATAAAAAAATCTTGTGTATCAGATCTAGACAATCGTCAATTTCAAACAACTTAGCAAAATAATCTTTCTAAAAGTCAGCTGGATTTAATAATAAAAAAAAAAGAAAGAAAGATTCTGACTGAGTTTTGTTTTTTGTTTCTGCGTTAATAGCGTCCATTACTTTTGTATTTGTGTTCCACAATTGTGTTGATCATGTGTATTGTAAATTTGATCAACTTTGACCTGATAACTACAAGTTATGACGAATGTTGTACAGAATGCAATATTTTCTTATTATTTGTGTAACACTTTGTAATTCCCCGTAGAAAGGTTTTGTCATTTGAAGGTTTCATTTGGTTCGCCTGGTTTGGTTTGATTATATCGTTTGCCTAACACCTTCAGTTAGTATGGCGTTAGCTCACTAATCTGCAGATTTTGAAGCCCGGTTTGCTCTTGTCAGTAGTTCTTTGAAGGACGCGGCTATTCGTTTGTACTGATTGTCTCGCAAGTTAAAGAAGCCTTGACAGAAATCGAAGAAAGGTGGTTGGAAACTGTCATAACATTGCATATTCCCGTCTTCATTAGCCCGATCGGTACCGAAACGTAAGACGGTAAAACCCATTCCATTTCGTTTCACCTGTACACTACATTGGTATAGCGGACACAATTGCAAAGCCACAAACTTTATTTCCGTGGAAGGATTTGGTTTAAGACGACTATATAATCGCCACCAACTGTAAAACTTTTGTAGAAATTCTGCTCTTTAAATTAGTAGCATTGAATTAATTAATATATTGGACTAATTATTAGATTTACACATTGCATAGAAGTCATATTGTCAAATATGTACATAAATCAATTAAGTGAATGAATGGCAAACATTCAATTCTAGGTTGATGACTGATACCATATAAGGATGGGTTTCGACGTCATTAGGCTAATTAAAATGTCTCTGTAATAATTATTTACATCATATTTAACCAATTAGATAATTGAACGTCAAAACCAAAAGCTACAAAAATATCATATTTATGAGAATTCGTTAGACAGCAGCGAGTCTGGCTGCATGGGATTTGAAATAATTACTTTATTATTGCAATCTATTGTAAAATATGCGTATATTATGTGACCAGGGTTATGATATAAAATTGCAGAAACCCTTCCTGTCATTGTGTTTGTTAATCATACGATATTTTGAGACTGACAACTAGAGTCAAGACTAGACGATCAAGGGAGGTTATAAAATATGTAACAGAAGAAAGAGAATACGTCACACGTTGGGTGTGGGAAGTTTTCCCTGTGTATTTTCAACATCTAGCCAGCGACTGCATAATAGCATTACACACCACAGCTCCATAGATGGCTAATATTACTGCCAGTTATATTATATATTAATCTGCAATGCTAATTATATAACCCGTCCATGTAAAAATGAAAGAAAGCAGATATGTGTTTATATTTATACTTTCTGGGGCGGATCGAATTCATTTGAACAAATCTGAATAGGAGGGTCCTAGTCCTACTAGCCATTAAGTTATTGGTAATCTATACGACGTTCCAACTTAATTGCTGGTGAAATATATCGTACCCTGGAGATAAATGATGAATAGCTTGTGAAATATATAATTTATTTGGGGAAAATCTCAGAGCTCTCTATAAAACATAACTCACTAGTAGTAAAGAGTAATCCATCTTTCCTGGTCTATGGACCACGATAGGAGTTCGATAATTCTCTAGACCAAACCAATAATATAAGTTGATATAATTGGATAGAACTGTTCGCCTTATCAAAAACTTCGACCGTTTCTTTTCCCTCTTGGTTACGTTTCAATATGAATGTACTTAAAATCGTTATCAGGCATGATTTATATTTAGCACAATAGGTTACACTCTTATCATTGAGTTGTATGTTTCAACGTCTACGTGTACATATATTACACCATACCTTTAATACAATACACAAACATCAACGTGTATTCCGTTCCAGACAATATACAATTTAATTGCAGCTTTTAAGCACTTGGCGCCTTAAGAGGATACTCTTGTCCAAAACAATACTTTAAGGTGGTTTTAAATATGCAACTCTTTACGTACGGCACTGTACAATAACAATGATTTTTAAAAAAAGAATATTGGAGTAGTTTTATATTTAACCATAGAAATATAATAATATACTTCTATGGTTTAACCACGCGTTCTTGGTATGCACCTCGACTCTCTGGATGTTGATGATCAATCTAGATAGTAGACTTGAACAAACAGAAACTTTACCATATCAGGTTTCACTATGGTAATAATTTCTCCTTCAAAATCAACTCAAATTCCGTTGAAATGAAAAGACAACATATCTTAATGAGTATTATAGAATATGAATGGTGATCGTTGATCAACACTGTAGATGTCATCTGGAGTGAATCACGTTGTTCCCAGAAGAAAGGAAAGCAAAGAGAATTTCAATGAACGCATGTGTATTTATTTCCCGATTTCTCGTTATGAGATTTCTATGATTACATGACACTAAACTTGTAATGGTGTCCTATAGAGAAATTTAATGAACAGTGACCTATCACATTCTTTATCTATTGATTGTTATTGACTATCTTTGTATGGTTATAATTGAAAAAGATTATATCTGTAAACACAAAGATCATCATGTAGTCTTATAATAAACCAAGTCAGCAGACAAAATGTAAATGTACAAAGTTCCGGTTTCTTCTTTAGGCATTAATAGATTGCATTTGGCTAAGAAACGTCTTAACATTAAGATGTTCTTCGATTAAATGGCTGTTTAATCTTTGAATGTTTATGAATGACAGAGGTTACAATTTAATTACTTTTCAAGAATACCAAGAGGCAATAGAATTCTGAATTGGGTTATTTTAATTCTTGTTTTTTAACACCCGTAACTCATTGAATAGTCACATCGTTGAGATCATTTCTATGTATGGTTGTTTTTGTTTTATACAAGTACGATACGTCAATCTTTCTGTAAAACAGGACAGTGTAATCTAGCACTATGCTTGCTACGAGTCGCTGGCTAAATGTGGAAAGTGGAAAGTCCATAAGCCAAAAACATCCAACGTGTGACTCATACTCTCTTCTGCTGCATATTTGAATGGTCTAGTAATTGTAATTCTTTTCTTTGGATTCCTTTACACATTGCATATTTTCTTCTTACTGTCTTAGTAGTTAAGACATTTGTCTTACCAGGAATAACAATGCAATATTTTAGTTCTACATGTTGTATCAAGTGGGATACATATGGTTACAATGCATAATAGATTGCATTAGGATACTTAAAATTAACTTGTCTTTCTCTCAACCCCAACTCCTGTAGAACTCTAACCAGCATGGCTAGACTTAGGAAACAGCTAAATCATAATATTATGATCATATAAATGAACCAAGGTGATGTCGATACTCTCTGAGAATACAGCGGCAGTCTCTTGGAAATCAGATGTCCATCTTTACGGAACTCGGAAATCCACCGGACCTAAACCCCCCTATAACATAAAAAGTGTATTTGAGACAGCTTTGTCAATTATTTAATTTGACAAATATTACGTAATTTATAACAATGATTGGTTCCTAAGCCCAATGATGCAATAGGGATTTTTTCCAACATGATATCCTGGGTTTTGATTTTATCAATCTTTTTATGGGTTAACAATCAATCATTTGAGTACGTGTCAATCTAATAACTAATTACAGATACGACATGGTCGCAAAGGCCATAGTATTACAGTCATGTTCATTGGTTATCAATATTTAACGTTTGGCCGCTTCGAATTAACATCCATGTATTATAGTCTGTTATAATGACTCGGTTCTTTACCTACCTACATCTTGTTACGATAGGGAGCCACGGTGGCTAAGTGAGTAAGGCACTGGCTCGCTAGCCTGGAGGTCGCGTTTTTGATCCCTACATTGGCCGAGAAAGTTCATCGGGTTTTTCCGGCGTGGTTGCCTCTTGCAAGTGATGCAGGGCAGAGGGCCTGGCAAGGGCAGCTGTCTAGTCTTTCAGATGTGACGAAAAACCGAGGTAGCGTGTATACATTGGTGTGCACGTAAAAGATCCCTTGTCAGTTGGGCAAAAATTCCCTAGAAGCGCACTGTGTGGCACATGTCCAGTCGGAGCAGAACAGTAGGACGTTGAACTCCATTTCATTTCATTTCTTGTTGAAATCGGCTGGTCTAACTTCCAAACTTGATATGCAATTAGATAAAGACAATACCCCATTTCTGAACAACGCCTACCACAAAGATCTTTTACAAAGTCTTCGTGGGTTGCAGGTCGTAAGTGACCAAGCATGCGCTAAAACTTGTTTTATAATAACCATCATTTCTTACTCTTTTTTCATACAATTTTCAAAACTCAAAACCTAATGCAGCTGAAGTTATAAAAAAAAATTTATAACAGAAAAATGCCACGATACTGATTTTTACCATGTACTTAGGTCAATTTTCAACAATATGTCTCTTCAGGAAAATATCTTTCTCATAAATAACGGAAATGATTTAGTTAGAGTGGAGGATTGTCCTAATGGACACCTTTATAGTAAAGTTACGAAGATGACTGTTGACATTATTATAGTGTTACTGAAAACACTAAACATTCTTATTTTATCTCTACAACTAACCTTACTATCTAAATACCTAATAACTCCAACCAACACCAATTTTGGCCGAGTTATATCTTGCGGAGACTATAATTAACAAATTTGAACGGAGTTGACCTGCACATCAAGGATGGCTAATCTAGATTACTGTCATTTATTCATCTTAATCTTCAATGCTGGTGATAGTAATTGTTCAATGTATGATCGTTTCACGTTCTGGCTTGCGGACAAAATATAAGATAATTTAATTTGACATTCCAATAAACTCTTCATGATATCTGCCAACAGAGAAGATTGACTATTATTGGTACAAATGATGGTTGATCCAAGCACAGGCAGTGCCTTAATAACATTATCATTCAAATAAAGTAAGCGAACCATTTACATTTATCCATTTTGGGGTGTGGGATGGGATGGTGGTGGTGATGATTTCAAACATCCATATGCTGATTACACTATTTCAAGCATCCAACATTTTGGCTACGAGAAACACTTCAACTTTTAGCATTAAAACCTTCCGCCATTGTCCTATGTCGACATTTACAAACTGAAAAAAGATTGTAGCTCATTAAAACTGAATGATACAGTGGGCGCTAATTGCGTCTGTCTTTTAGAAAATGTCTAGGTTCGATCATTACAAAGATATAAGTGGCCAAGTCCAAGAATTGGAGTTAATTATTCATGACTTTAAGTACAAGTCCATTCACTTGATACATATGTTTCTTTTTAAAAAAAAAAAAATGTATTTATAGTTTGTCTTGTCCGCAGGTTTGTCTTTTCAGTTTTGTTTTGAATGTAGTGTAGTTCTCCTGCGCGTGTGTGTGTGTGCGTGAGAGAGAGAGAGAGAGAGAGAGAGAGAGAGAGAGAGAGAGGGGGTTAACGTCCACTCGACACGAACTAGGTCATTTCGGGACTAACATATATGTTTTTTCTATTTTAATAATTCGCTTGCGCTTAGGGGTCTTTAGCAATGGGAGGAAACCGGAGGACCTGGAGAAAACCCACAAGGATGGACACGCGACCCTACAACCGGAGATTTGAAACCACGTCAGTTGACTCAATGACAGGCTTTATGATACAGTGCACGCACGCTAACCATTCAGCCACCTCCCCTTTTAATGAAGTTATTAGTTATGTTTCCATTTAATCTATTCTACCGAAGGCTATAGAATTTGGTTGCCTGGCAAAATTATATTTATTTTGTTCTTGTCTGGAGTCTAAATCGTTTTCTTCAGTTTAAATTTATTCTTTAACGAAAAAGACTAGATATGATTATATAGGGTAGACTACGTCTCTGTAGTTGTTTAAATGAAATAATAAAATGTCTGTCATTACATGTATCCATGGTAAAATAAATACAAAGCCAAACAAGCTGAATATATCTGAAGCCGTTAATATACAGACGGGATTCCAAGCATTTTTTTTGGGGGGGGGGGCATGATGGGGTAATTTAATCTGAAAGAATAAACAACCAGAAACATTATCATTAATTAACTGACATGTCGATGGTGTCACTGTGGTGAATTATGTGATATAGAAATTATTTATTTGATTGGAAAAAGTCAATATTATTAGAAAAGCCAAAATGAAAATATGCGTTTACAAGATACGGCATACTCCGTCATTGTTATAGATGATTAGTAAAATTCATGTTCCATATTACCTTTAAGTCGTTTTACGGGTTATTCAAAGAGCTGCAAAGTCTATAACTACATGTAATTTGTACTTTTAGAAGAATGAATGAATGAAATGGGGTTTAACGTCCTACTGTTATGCACTTAACCTGAGCTAATTGAAGACGGGCATACGCCATACAGTGTGCTATGAGGGAAATTTTTGCCCGGGCAGCGGCGCTACGGCCTACTCTTATATCGAATTCCAACTGCCAAGGGATCTTTTACGTGCACTCCAATGTGTACACGGGGCCTCGGTTTTTCGTCCCATCCGATCGACTAGGCAGCTGTCCTTGTCAGGCCCTCCTTCTGTATCACTGACAAGGGGAAATCACGTCGGAAATCGAGATGAAATTTCTCGGCCAATGCAGGGATCGAACACTGGACCTCCAGGCTAGCGAACCAACGACTTTTAGAAGAAGAAGCCATTTTTTTATCAGCAGATCACCAGCTCAACTATAATTAAAGAATTACAAAAAGAAATCCGTCTTCAATAAAGGAAAGCATCGTGGAATACAAACATAAAAGAATTACAAGGGAATTGAATTTAACTGCAGGGAAAATGTCATTCCACGCCCAGCAGTTGAACTGAATTTCGATTAACAAAGAACTGTAGGGAACATGCTTTGGTTCTAAATTCAATCTGATAGAAATTGGTCAAAATCAATTTATTATTTCCTTATAGTGGTTTTGGTAGGTTGTAAATTGGATCTGATTTCTAACAAATAAGTGGCTATATAAAGGATTTATACTACAGTAGACACTGTTACATGACCCCACAGTAGGACCGAGCTGTGCGTGACTTAAACTCTATTCAGAGGAGAGAGAGAGGGGTGTAAGTTCAACTCGACACAAACTAGGTCATTTCAAAACTTACATATGGTTCAATTTATTCCAATAATTCGCGTACGGATCTATAACAGTGGGGAGAAACCGGAAGACCCAGAAACCCCCAGAGGTTTAACAGAGGCGACCCTTCTCCTTGTCGCGAAAAAACGGGGAATCGAAACCACGCCAGTTGGCTCAATGGCAGACCTTGTGATACAGAGTCCACGTGCTTACGGTCGATTTTAATTACGAATAGGCATTTGTACATTGCTAGATAGAATAATGTTGTCCTACATAAGTGGAGGATCATCAGGTGTTTTTTATTGGTCATTCTTGCCTCATATGTCGCAACCCCCATTCGATCTCTAACCAATCTTATTGATTTCATTTTATCTTATTCGATATTATTAAGAGATATAATAATTAAACTGATTGTAATTTCCAACAGTCTCCCCTAACCCTTTAAAACAAATATATTTTAAGTGTTCTTTCTTCTGCAGTTTTAAGTGTTAAATATCCCCACACAAACCGTACCATCCCTAACATCGTCATCATGTAGGATGTGAACAGAATCTACCCAGACAACATGGGATGAACTTACAGAGATGTCAGAGTCTGTGTCAATATACAAAGCTAGTTTATGAGCTATCCGATGAAACCTACGAGTAAAATATTAGATAATGTATAAGATATGGGCAATATAAACGTCTGCTGGGCTTGAATATTCATGTATTGTTGGTCTAAGATCTAATTACTCCCTTGTTAGTTCTCGTTATATTATATCTTTGAAGTCTAATTCGAGCGGCTGTGTTGTGATTGTTTAGCTGAATGACCCCAACGCGCAAGCGATTTATTGAAATAAATTTAAACCATATGTTAGTCCCGAAATTACCTAGTTTGTGTTGAGTGAAAGTTAAAAAAATCTAGCGCTTTACAATATAAACTTGGTTGGGCAAATAACTGATGTAGTGATTGGCAACGGTAATACCGTAATCTTGTTCTTTTGGGATGCTTGCACTCAATTAAAATGTGCTTAACTGTTCAGGCTCTCGCTTTAAGATATGTGTTAAAAAGGTATGACCAATGCGAAAGCGACACAAGACAACTTCATCCCTCCTATTGGTTCTATAAGAGCTTGGCCAGTCTCCTAAGAGAGGCTTTATGTGATTCAGTTTATTTGTGTCATCAAGATCCTAAGACCGTTGCCAGCGGTCATAATTGAATGATTAATGCAAGATTTAAAATCTGTGTATGGTAATAAAAATTGGATAAGGGAAGATCCAGGGCAGATTTATGAGAAAGCCAAACCAGCCAATCCATTTGAACAAAAAATGGCCAATGAAGGAGCATACCTAGCAAACTTTTTTTTGAACATGAACATCACAGCTACAAAATTGGGTGTACATATGCATCAAGGGGTGTAGTATGAGACGAAGTCGGAAATAATGTGAGCCAGTAAAGTTCCTTCACAAGTGGGTCTCTCCCTAAATCTCCAATATTGATTTTCCAAATAGTTTCAAATTATTCCCAGTGGTGTCTTCTTTAATCCAATTTGTCATATTACTTATAATACTTATCTTATAAAATTCTCAATTGTCCCATTATTGACATTTTATAAGATTACGTTAAGGAAACTAAAGTTTTAATGTAGTATAAGCGGATGCCTGAATATAGATTAAAACCTCCCCACGGCTGTAAATTCTTCTTTAATACAATTACTTATATAATACTTATCTTATAAAATACTCAGTTGTCCCATTATTGATTATGTTACGGAAACACAAATTTCGATATAGTATAAGCTGAAACTCGAATATAGATTGAAACCTTTGCATGGATGTAACATCAAGTAAAATAACGAGATAATAAAACACTGTTTATCCTAACTTATAAACAAATCTAATTTCATTGTGTGTAATCTGATGTGTCTTCAATTCTAATTGGACACATAGCTTTCTATTTTCCTTACATAGGCGTATAACGATTCTAATTTAAATATTTTTTTTCATGCACCAGTTCATCCCATTAAATTCTCTTCTGACAGTAAGAATGTAACTATATTCTGATCAATTTCCAATGAAAAAAAAGTTTGAAGAGGAAACTTGCGTCACTGATGGATAAAAACAATTTGTGTAAGTGCACAATATCTGTGTGGATTTTCTACATGGCTTTTGCTGTGTTCGCCGGGTTTTAGCCAACCGTTAAGTTGAGATTATCGCGCGGAAATACCCCTCGGGTCTCAGTCATCTGTAACGATAACTTACATCATCTATCAAGATGAATTTCCGTTAATAGACTACTGACCTGTAAAGCCCTTTTAAGATTTAAAGTCTCGATTAATAATCGAAGCAATCAATCCCAAAGTATTTCACTGTTTTGTTAAGACGGAGTGGGGCATTATCTCGGCTCATACATTTATCACAATGCACTGCACATTAGGTTGTCTGTGACGGTATTTCCCATACGATATCACTTAAAAATATATTTTAAAATCATACATACGTCATTTTGTAGTATACTTTTTAGGGTTGTTGTATATAATGACGGATGTAGACTATGCCATACATATGTACCCGTTCTATCTATTTGTTTGGGACTCTTCAACCTGTCAGGGGACTTTGCTTTTTCGTCTATAATCGAACGACTAGGCTTTGTATATCTTACAATGTCCTCCGTCGGTGGTTCATGGCGGACAAGTGGAAACCGGACTGGAAATTACCAAGGAACTTTCTCAGCTAAATCCACGTCACCGGGCTTAGATTTGTATCATGAAATTCCCAATGTATCATCAAACAACACATTCGCTTGTGTGATTAACTTTCCTAATCTATTGTGTGGCATCTCCTGAAGATGAAGTTGAGAGGCCAATTAAAAAGAAACTACTTTTTTTTTACAAAGGAACTTCTTTTTGGATCCAATAACATTGCATATTTATTTCCGTCTTCATTAACCAGATCGGTAGCGAAACGTAAGACCGTAAAGACACGATTGCAAAACCACAAAATGTTGATTTATTTTCGTGGAAGGATTTGGTTTAAGAGGACTATATTACCGCCACCAACTGTTAAACTTTTGTAGAATTTTTGCTCTTTAAATTAGTAGCATTGAATTGATTAATATATTTGGCTAATTCTAGGTTGATAACAGATACCATATAAGGGAGGGGGTGGGCGACGTCATAAGGCTAATTAAGAAGTCTCTATAATAATTATTTACATCATATTTGACCAATTATATAATTGAACGTCAAAACCCAAAGCTACAAAAGAATCATATTTACGAGAATTCGTCAGACAGCAGCGAGTCTGGCTGCATTGGATTCGAAAGAATTACTTTTTATTGCAATTTATTGTAAAATATGCGTATTTTGTGACCAGAGTTATGATATAAAATTGTAGCAACCGTTCCTGTCATTGTGTTTGTTAATCATACGATATTTTGATTCTGACAACAAGAGACAATACTAGACGATCAAGGGCGCTTCTAAAATATGTAACAGATAAAAAAGAATAAGTCAAACGTTGGTTGTGGGAGGTTTTCCCCGTGTATTTTCCCCATCTAGCAAGCGACTGCATATAGCATTGCACAGTATTGCATAGTATTACACAGCACCATAGATGGCTAATATATTATATTATTGCCAGTTATATTATATTTTAATCTGCAGTGCTTTTTATAGTAACCTGTCCATTGTCCATGTCAAAATGGAAGAAAGCAGATATATGTTTATATTTCTACTTTCTGGGGTGGATCTAATTCATTTGAACAAATCTGAACAAGAGGGGCCTACTCCTACTACTAATCACTGGCTAAAACTAACAAAGGATTTCTTTAGCCAGAATTAAACTGATTTTAGAAAAAAAATTAACAGAACAAGGGATAATTGAAATCGCCCCCCAAAAATTAACTCTTGTCGGTTCTTGTTGGTGATATAAATCGATAATTGGAATATACATTATCTATAATATACTTTTCCTTGTGTGTCAATAGGACTGTGGATGCTATTGATAACAGATACGATCCAGTAGACATGGTACAAGTGTTAATCAGCTAAATGGATGCATGAGATGTGTTGTTGACGTTTGGGAAAGTAGACGAGGGGAAATGTGTAGGGAGTGATAGTTAGATGTATTATGAATGGTTAGAGTGGCTGTGGTGTTACTGTGAAATACTATGCCGCCACCGCAACACCACAGCTTTATGATTTGTTAGACAGGAGAGATGTAATAAGTCCGACAATAATAAATAACATATTTCTGATTTTATTGTCGTCTTTTCCCATTTGCACTGGTTGTACGCCATTTTGAAACTAGCTGACGAAGACAGCTCGGGCGGCGATTGTTCGACTCCGGGCTGCTCTGTCAGTCGTATCATGTCACTCGATATTCACGCGGTAATT
This sequence comes from Patella pellucida, assembly GCA_917208275.1. Lineage (NCBI taxonomy): Eukaryota > Metazoa > Mollusca > Gastropoda > Patellidae > Patella > Patella pellucida. Next base: position 22,851,231 of record OU795036.1, on the reverse strand, counting down.
CACGGAATAACACGATAAAAAACATCAAACCACCGCGATGCGTGTACTGTATGTTTTAATCTTGACCTATTACTCACTGATAAGCTTCCGCTGCAAAAGGAGTTCTTGCCTTTTTATTATTATTATAATGACTTCGTCATGTGCGGCAGGTTAGTTTGCTTCTAAAAACACTGTTTACCGTTCCAAAAAATACAAAAGTAATTTTCTACCAGACAACCATGGTTCTATTCACCGAGACTAGATACTTTCTGTCGGTGTAAGGATGTTATCGCTATGAAATGAGTTCATACACTGTTGAGAAAATAATCCCGTTGGTTGGCTTAGTAACAATTTGAGCATGAATCAACACTGTACTGAAAATTCTGTGCGCAATAAATATGAACGGTCTTCAAACATTCGGTTTATAATTAGCGATACACAGGTACAGTGGCAAGTGTTATGCTAAACAGACCTAATACCTCAAAAGTACCTACGCGCGAAATCCCAGATTTTGGTACATGAAAAAAAAAAAAAAAATAGTGCCCGTGCGCGTGCCAGTAATAGAAAAACTAAGAGTTCGCGCATAAAAAATGCACGAACGTACCAGGCGCGATGTCATCTAGTCAGTCCGTGTCGGTGATTTGTTGGACTGGGATATGAAACACCAAATCAAGCTTGTCTGTGGGAATAAATCCACGGCTAAGAGGAAACCCATCAGAAAGACGGGACACGGACATAGCCATTAAGTTAGTGGTAATCTATACGACGTTCCAACTTAGTTGCTGGTGAAATATATCGAACCCTGGAGAGAAATGATGAATAGCTCCTGCAATATATAATTTATTTGGGGAAAATCTCAGAGCTCTCTATAAAACATAACTCACTAGTAGTAAAGAGTAATCCATCTTTCCTGGTCTATGGACCACGATAGGAGTTCGATATTTCTCTAGACCAAACCAATAATATAAGTTGATATAATTGGATAGAACTGTTCGCCTTATCAAAAACTTCGACTGTTTCTTTTCCCTCTTGGTTACGTTTCAATATGAATGTATTTAAAATCGTTATCAGGCATGATTTATATTTAGCACAATAGGTTACACTCTTATCATTGAGATTTGTGTTTCAACGTCTACGTGTTCATCTATTACAACATACCTTTAATACAATACAGTACACGCACATCAACGTGTATTCTGTTCAAGACAATATACTATTTAATTGCAGCTTTTAAGCACTTAGCGCCTTAAGATGATACTCTTGTCCAAAACAATACTTTAAGGTGGTTTTAAATGTACAACCCTTTACGTACGGCACTGTACAATAACAATGATTTTAAAAAAGAAATATTGGAGCAGTTTTATGTTTGATCATAGAAATATATACTTCTATGGTTTAACCACGCGTTCTTGGTATGTGCCTCGACTATCTGGATGACATCGCGCCTGGTACGTTCGTGCATTTTTATGCGCGAACTCTTAGTTTTTCTATTACTGGCACGCGCACGGGCACTATTTCTTTTTGTTTTACATGTACCAAAATCTGGGATTTCGCTCGGAGGTACTTTTGAGTTATTAGTCTGAGAAGCATAACACATGCCACTGTACCTGTGTATCGCTAATTATAAACCGAATGTGTGAAGATAGTTTATATATCTTACGCACAGAATTTTCAGTGCAGAGTTGATCAATCTCAATTTGTTGCTAAGCCCCTCCAATGGGACTATTTTCTCAACAGTGTATGAACTTATCCATAGCGATAATATCCTTACACCGAGAGAAATTATCTAGTCTCGGTAAATAGAACCATGGTTGTCTGGTAGAAAATTACTTATGTATTTATTGGAACGGAAAACAGTGTTTTTAAAAACAAACGAACCTGCCGCAACACGAGGAAGTCATTATACTAATAATAACAAACGAGAACTCTTTTTGAGACGCAGGCTTTCTTACTGGGTAGTAAATCGTCCACAAACTATCATTTATGACTAATAGGAAGACTAGAGACGCGTGCAGACAGTCAGCCGGTTATATACTATACTTTTGGGTCGAGATTACTCGCTTTCAGTTTACTCTGTTGTCACCCATAACCAATTATACCATACTGACATTCGGTTTTTAAAGTTGTACGCGAACTAACAATCGCCGCCCTAGCTGTCTTCGTCAGCTACTTTCACAATGGCGTACAGCCAGTGGCGGTGATAAAAGACGACAATAAAATCAGAAATATGTTATTTATTATTGTCGGACTTACGGTATTTACTGGCATTAATGTTTGATACGACTCCTCGGTCTCCTATAACCCTAACCAGTAAAAGGAAGGAGTCGAATATTTGACTATTTCACATTTGTTGGAAATGTAGGTATCATTATATGAGTTATGACCACAAAATTAAAGACCATAGCCAATATAAAAAATGTTGTTGAAATCCCCCCCCCCCCTGTATATACTTCGTCTCCCCTTTTACTTATTTTAACAAATATTATGATTATTTAACATTCTATCTGTAAAGAACTTGTACATATCCAAATATGTTAAACAGCACCAAGAATATTTCCACATTGTGACAATTTCTGAAGAACCTCTACAACTGACCCCCCTCCCCTCGCTTTGCGAATGACGGCCCTCCAAATAATGTCACCTCCATCATAACAAACTTTAAAACGCCCCTGACTATCACAGTAATTACTACTGTTGTGTACAATTTTTATATTAACATATCAAGGGTATAGAACATCATTGTGATAAGTCAAAAATAACAACAAAAAAAAATTCTATTAAAATGAAGCGCTTGTAATTCCTTTTCTATTGGTATATAAATCAATACCATCGCTCATTTCAAAATGTCTGAACATATCGATAAAGTATATTAATAAATGAAATTTGGGTAGTGAATCAAAAGTTTAAATTGCAATTTTCTCAAAAGTGTGCTCTAAACCCTCGATATGTAACAGTCATTAAAAAACGTCTGAATACGGCATTCCCTGACTTAAACATGATACACGTTGTATAGGCCTATTCATTGCACTTTCATGGCATGTCAAAGGTTAATAGGGGATAGATGATAAAAACACCAATTGAAGCGTCTATAAATCAAAACACGGTTTATTCAACAACACGACTTCATTAGTTATTGAATACGTCGTTAACCCCGAATAACCTTTCACACGTCCAATCACAATATCGTGCAATAGGTGTATTAATTTGATTTTTAGGTTTAACCCCGCAAACAATGCCAAAATAGTGTTTTCACTGCTCATGACTGGCACATGCTGTCAACATAGTACATTTTTCCGTTTCCGCCCTTCACCCCACAATATATATTTCACGGCTACGTTGCGACGGTACCAGCACACCCAGTTGTTGACACCCATTAAATCACTCCTGTCCAACAAATCATAAAGCTGAGGTGTTACGTTGGCGGCATAGTATTTCACCGTAACACCACAGCCACTCTAACCATTCATAATACATGTAACTGTCGCTTTACAGCACTTACTCCCTATACATTTCCCCTAGTCCTACTTTCCCAAACGTCAACAACACATCTCATACATCCAGTTCACTGATTAACCCTTGTACCACGTCTACTGGATGTTAATGACCAATCTAGGTAGTAGGGCTGAACAAACAGAAACTTAACCATATCAAGTTTCCATATGGTAATCATTTCTCCTTCAAAATCAACTCAAATTCCGTTGAAATGAAAAGACAACATATCTTAATGAGTATTATAGAATATGAATGGTGATCGTTGATCAACACTGTAGATTTCATCTGGAGTGAATCACGTTGTTCCCAGAAGAAAGGAAAGGAAAGAGTATTTCAATGAACGCATGTGTATTTATTTCCCGATTTATCGTTATGAGATTTCTATGATTACATGACACTGAGCTTGTAATGGTATCCTATAGAGAAAATTAATGAACAGTGACCTATCACATTCTTTATCTATTGATTGTTTTTGACTATCTTTGTATGGTTAAAATTGAAAAAGATTGTATCTGTAAACACAAAGATCATCATGTAATCTTATAATAAACCAAGTCAGCAGACAAAATGTAAATGTAGAAAGTTCTGGTTACTTCTTTGGGCATCAATAGATTGCATTTGGCTAAGAAACGTCTTAATATTAAGACGTTCTTCGATTAAATGGCTATTTAATCTTTGAATGTTTATGAATGACAGAGGTTACAATTTAATTACTTTTCAAGAATGCAAAGAGGCAATAGAATTCTGAATTAGGTTATTTCAATTCTTGTTTTTTAACACCCGTAACTCATTGAATAGTCACATCGTTGAGATCATTTCTATGTATGGTTGTTTTTGTTTTATACAAGTGCAATACGTCAATCTTTCTGTAAAACAGGACAGTGTAATGTAGCACTATGCTTGCTACGAGTCGCTGGCTAAATGTGGAAAGTGGAAAGTCCATAAGCCAAAAACATCCAACGTGTGACGCATACTCTCTTCTGCTGCATATTTGAATCGTCTAGTAATTGTAATTCTTTTCTTTGGATTCCTTTACACATTGCATATTTTCATCTTACTGTCTTAGTAGTTAAGACATTTGTCTTACCATGAATAACAATGCAATGTTTCAGTTCTACAATGCATAATAAATTGAATTAGGATACTTAAAATTAACTTGTCTTTCTCTCAATCCCAACTCCTGTAAAACTCTAACCAGCATGGCTAGACTTAGGAAACAGCTAAATCATAATACTATGATCATCTAAAAAATCCAAGGTGATGTCGATACTCTCTGAGAATACAGCGGCAGTCTCTTGGAAATCAGATGGCCATCTTTACGGAACTCGAAAATCCACCGGACCTAAACCCCCCTATAACATAAACAGTGTATTTGAGACAGCTTTGTCAATTATTTAATTTGACAAATATTACGTAATTAATTACAATGATTGGTTACTAAGTCCAATGATGCAATAGGGATTTTCCAACATGATATCCTGGGTTCACCTAAAATCATCTCTGTTTTGATTTTATGAATCTTTGTATGTGTCAACCAGTCAATCATTGTAGTTTGAGTACGTGTCAATCTAATAACTAATTACAGATACGATATGGTCGCAAGGCCATAGCATTACAGCCATGTTCATTGGTTATCAATATTTAACGTTTGGCCGCTTCGAATTAACATCCATAGTCTGTTATAATGACTCGGTTCTTTACCTACCTACATCCTGTTACGATAGGGAGCCACGGTGGCTAAGTGAGTAAGACACTGGCTCGCTAGCCTGGAGGTCGCGTTTTTTATCCCTGCATTGGCCGAGAAAGTTCATCGGGTTTTCCGGCGTGGTTGCCTCTTGCAAGTGATGCAGGGCAGAGGGCCTGACAAGGGCAGCTGTCTAGTCTTTCAGATGTGACGAAAAACCGAGGTAGCGTGTATACATTGGCGTGCACGTAAAAGATCCCTTGCCAGTTGGGCAAAAATTCCCTAGAAGCGCACTGTATGGCACATGTCCAGTCGGAGCAGAACAGTAGCACGTTGAACCCCATTTCATTTCATTTCTTGTTGAAATCGGCTGGTCTAACTTCCAAACTTGATATGTAATTAGCTAAAGACAATACCCCATTTCTGAACAACGCCTACCACAAAGATCTTTTACAAAGTCTTCGTGGGTTGCAGGTCGTAAGTGACCAAGCATGCGCTAAAACTTGTTTTATAATCACCATCATTTCTTACTCATTTTTCATACAATTTTCATTTACGACTCAAAACCTAATGCAACTGAAGTTATGATATTTTTTTTATAACGGGAAAAAGCAACGATACCAATGTTTACTATGTGCTTAGGTCAGTTTTCAACAATATGTCTCTTCAGGAAAATATCTTTCTCATATATAACGGAAATGATTTAGTTAGAGTGAGAGGTTGTCTTAATCGACGACTTTATAGTAAAGTTACGAAGATGACTGTTGACATTATTATAGTGTTACTGAAAACACTAAACATTCTCATTTCAACTCTACAACTTAAACCTTACTATCTAAATACCTAATAACCCTACCCAACACCATTATTGGCCGAGTTATATCTTGCGGAGACTATAATTAACAAATTTGAACGGAGTTGACCTGAACATCAAGAATGGCTAATCTAGATTACTGTCATTTATTCATCTTAATCTTCAATGCTGGTGATAGTAATTGTTCAATGTATGATCGTTTCACGTTCTGGCTTGCGGACAAAATACAAGATAATTTAATTTGAATTTCCAATAAACTCTTCAGAATATCTGCCAACAGAGAAGATAGACCATTATTGGTACAAATGATGGTTGATTCAAGCATAGGCAGTGCCTTAATAACATTATCATTCAAATAAAGTAAGCGAACCATTTACATTTATCTATTTTGGGGTGTGGGATGGGATGGTGGTGGTGGTGGTGATTTCAAACATCCATATGCTGATTACACTATTTCAAACATCCAACATTTGGGCTACAAGAAACACTTCAACTGTTAGCACTAAAACCTTCCGCCATTGTCCTATGTCGACATTTACAAACTGAAAAAAGATTGTAGCTCATTAAAACTGAATGATACAGTGGGCGCTAATTGCGTCTATCTTTTAGAAAATGTCTAGGTTCGATCATTACAAAGATATAAGTGACCAAGTCCAAGACTGACTCTAGACTTGGAGTTAATTATTCATGACTTAAAGTACAAGTTAAAGGGATACTGTCAAATGTAAATGTGATGACATTTAGACGACTATCCGTTGATGTCAGACAATGGGATAATGAATGATTATGACTGGCCCCCGAATCCATTCACTTGATACATATGTTGCCTTTTTTAAAAAAAATGTCTTTATAGTTTGTCTTGTCCGCAGGTTTGTCTTTTCAGTTTTGTTTTGAGTGTAGTGTGGTTCTCCTGCATGTACTATTGAACAAAAAAAGTGTGTATGTGTGTGTGTGAGAGAGAGAGAGAGAGGGGGGGGGGGGGGTAACGTCCACTCGACACGAACTAGATCATTTCGGGACTAATATATATGTTTTTTCTATTTTAATAATTCGCTTGAGCTTAGGGGTCTCTAGCAATGGGAGGAAACCGGAGGACACGGAGAAAACCAACGAGGCTGGACACGCGACCCTACAACCGGGGATTTGAAACCACGTCAGTTGACTTAATGACAGGCTTTATGATACATTGCACGCACGCTAACCATTCAGCCACCTCCCCTTTCAATGAAGTGTTTAGTTATGTTTCCATTTAATGTATTCTACCGAAGGCTATTGAATTTAGTTGCCTGGCAAAATTATATTTATTTTGTTTTTGTCTGGAGTCTAAATCGTTTTCTTCAGTTTAAATTTATTCTTTTACGAAAAAGACTAGATATGATTATATAGGGTAGACTACGTCTCTGTAGTTGTTTAAATGAAATAATAAAATGTCTGTCATTACATGTATCCTTGGTAATATGAATACAAAGCCAAACAAGCTGAATATATCTGAAGCCTTTAATATGCAGACGGGATTCCAAGCATTTTTTTTAATTTTTGGACATGATGGGGTAATTTAATCTGAAAGAATAAACAACCAGAAACATGTCGATGGTGTCACTGTGGTGAATTATGTGAAATAGAAATTATTTATTGGATTGGATAAAGTCAATATTATTAGAAACGCCAAAATGAAAATATGCGTTTACAAAATACGGCAGACTCCGTTATTGTTATAAACTGGTTATTGAAATCCAAGTTCAATATTACCTGCGTTTACAAGATACGGCATACTCCGTCATTGTTATAGATGATTAGTAAAATTCATGTTCTATATCACATACCCCGCCATTGTTATACTATGGTATAGTAAAATTCATGTTCTATATAACATTCACATTCATTCAAAAATACAAATGGGTACAAGAACATTACACGAGTTGTTCGCCTTTTTGGGCGTTTTACGGGTTATTCAAAGAGCTGCAAGGTCTATAACTACATGTAATTTGTACTTTTAGAAGAAGAAGCCATTTTTATCAGCAGATCACCAGCTCAACCATAATTAAAGAATAACAAAAAGAAATCCGTGTTCAATAAAGGAAAGCATAGTGGAATCCAAACATAAAAGAATTACAAGGGAATTGAATTTAACTGCAGGGAAAATGTCATTCCACGCCCAGCAGTTGAACTGAATTTCGATTAACAAAGAACTGTAGGGAACATGCTTTGGTTCTAAATTCAATCTGATAGAAATTGGTCAAAATCAATTTATTATTTCTTTATAGTGGTTTTGGTAGGTTGAAAATTGAATCTGATTTCTACGAAATAAGTGGCTGTATAAAGGATTTATACTACAGTAGACACTTTTACATGACCCCACAGTAGGACAGAGCTGTGCGTGACTTAAACTCTATTCAGAGGAGAGAGAGATGGATTTAGAGAGTCACACAAACTAGGTCATTTTGGAACTAACATTTGTCACGTATAAACGGGGAATCGAAACCGCACCAGTTTGCTCAATTACAGACCTTGTGCTAACGGTCGATTTAAATTACGACTAGGCATGTATGCACTGCTACATGGAATAATTTTGCCCGTACATAAGTGGAGGATCATCTGGTCGTTTTTATTGGTCATGCTTGCCTCGTATGTCGCAACCCCCATTCGATTTCTACCCAATATTATTGATTTCATTTAATTTCATTCGATATTATTTAGAGAGAAAAAAGTTGAATTGATTGTAACTTCGAACAGTCTCCCCTTACCCTTTAAAACAAATATCTTATAAGTTTTCTGTCTTCTGTGGTTTTAATACTAAATATCCCAACAAACCGTATCATATAGTAGGATGCGAACACAATCTACCCAGACAACATGGGATGAACTTACAGATATGTCAGAGTCTGTGTCAATATACAAGGCTAGTTTATGAGCTATCTGAAGAAACCTACGAGTAAAATATTAGATAATGAATAAGATATGGGCAATATAAACGTCTGCTGGGCTTGATGATATGTTGTAAATAAGATAATAAAATCTCTCCAGACGCTCATTCTATCAGGAAATCACTGGAAAGATGTAGTAAAATCATAACTAGGGAATATATAGACTTTAAATCATGGAAATGGAACTCCGACAAAGTGTTGTAAACTTAACCTTAGATCATGTAAATATAATAATGATTAATCGGGCTCATTCATTTCAATGATGGTGGTGGATCTACGTCTCATGGCAAATAATCTAAAATAGACATTGAGGAACAACCGTGGAATATAATTACATTGTACATAGAAACAGATTGGTTGACTACTATAAATAGACCCGTCATCTCCACCCCTCCCCCACACCCCGATCTATAAAAATCTAAAAAGAAAAAAACCCATCCAACACAAAGAGATTGGGTGTCAAAGACTAACTAAAAAATGGGGTACGATTGATTATGCTATTGGTATCTTCAATTATTTCTCTGAAAATGCCCTTGTCTCGATCTAATTAAAGTAAATCGTTTATTTCATTTAAACTTGGATATACATGTATTGTTGGTGTAAGATCTAATTACTTCCTTGTTAGTTCTAGTTATATGTTATCTTTGAAGTCTAATTCGAGCGGCTGTGTGGGATTGTTTAGCTAAATGACTCCTACGCTAAAGCGAATTATTGAAATAAATTTAAAACATATGTGCGTTGCGAAATTACTTAGTATTTGTCGAGTGAAAGTTAAACACTCTCTCTCTATCTCCCTCTCTCTATCTCTCTCTCTCTCTCTCTCTCTCTCTATTTTAAACAATCTAGCGCTTTACAACAAATCCCGGTTGGGCAAATAACTGATGTAGTGATTGGAAAGGGTAATACCGTAATCTGTACTTTTGGGATGCTTGCACTCAATCAAAATGTACTTAACTGTCCAAAGGAACATGACAGTGTTCACATTCTGGTTGAGGCTCTCGCTTTAAGATGAAAATATGTGTTAAAAATGTATGACCAATGCTAGAGCGACACAAAACAACTTCTTCGTCCCTCCTGTTGGATCTATAGACGCTTGACCAGTCTCCTAAGAGAGGCTTAATGTGATGAAGTTTATTTGTGTCAGCAAGATCCCAAGACCGTTGCCAGCGGCCATAAATGAAATGATTAATGCAAGATTTAACATCTGTGTATGGTAATAAAAATTGGATGAGGGAAGATCCAAGGTAGATTTGTTTTAATAAGAAAGCCAACCAGCTAATCTATTTGAACAAAAAATAATGGCCAATGAAGGAGCATACCTAGCAACCATTTTTTCAAATCCATGAGAAGGAGGCTCAACAAACTGTGTAAGTGTATTAATGTTCTTAGACCCGCCCTTATGACGCCAACCAACTTCAGCTTAACGAATTGTGATAAACATCACTCTTGGTGCATGTCAACAAAATTTGGTTAAAATTAATTGAACCGTTTCGAAGAAATCGCAAATATGCCCCTTGGCCATATTCCTGAAGCAACGGCCCGAGAAATCCCTCTCTGGCCATTGCTGGATTCGCTTCGGATTCTTGACATTTAAGTAAATGTGTCTATTCTTCTCGTTCAATCAAATCTACTACTTACGTACAGTAACATGACATTCCGTCGTTTAATCTTGGGTCTTCCTTAATATTTTGGACAAAGATTTAAGTTATTAAAAACGTTGAAAGTCTGTTCGTTACCATACCGTAGTGTTTACTTTACGTCAATACCGATAGCCTCGTTTGTCACGCAATTAGTTTTGCTGCAATATCCTGCTATGCGCTGGTTAATATAGCATAAAAAAACGTGCAGCCATGACGTAACGTTACGTAAACACAGTTGTCCTAATTAAACGTCTTGTTTTAAAGGTAATACCTTTGTAACGAATTCTGTGATTGGTCAGTAATAGGACCACTGGCCAGTCATAATTAGTGACAATAATACCCACTCAGTCCAGCAGGGAGTAGTCAGATTAGCTCTAATCAAACGGAACACTGCGAGGAGGATGCCCCTTGGCATGCTCTACCTGCATTACACCGGTTCACCGATTTGAACATAAACATCACGCCTACAAAATTGGGTGTAAATTCATCAAGAGGTGTTGTATGAGACGAAGTCGGAAATAATGTGAGCCAGTCTAAGTTCCTTCACAAGTGGATCTCTCCCTGGATCTCCAATATTGATTTTCCAAATAGTTTCAAATTATTCCCAGTGGTGTCTTCTTTAGTCCAATTTGTCATATTACTTATAATACTTATCTTATAAAATCCTCAATTGTCCCATTATTGACATTTTATAAGAGTACGTTAAGGAAACTAAAGTTTTAATGTAGTATAAGCGGATGCCTGAATATAGATTAAAACCTCCCCACGGCTGTAAATTCTTCTTTAATACAATTACTTATATAATACTTATCTTATAAAATACTCAGTTGTCTCATTATTGATTATGTTACGGAAAACAAATTTCGATATAGAATAAGCTGAAACTCGGATATAGATTGAAACCTTTGCATGGTAGCATCCAGTAAATAACGAGATAATAAAATACTATTTATCCTAACTTATAAACAAATCTAATTTTATTGTGTGTAATCTGATGTTTGTTCGATTCCAATTGGACGCATAGCTTTCTATTTTCCCTACATAGGCGTATACGATTCTAATTTAAATCTATTTTTTCATGCACCAGTTCATCCCATTAAATTCTCTTCTGGCAGTAACAATGTAACTAAATTCTGATCAATTTCAAATGAAAAAAAAGATTGAAGAGGAAACTTGCGTCACTGATGGATAAAAACAATTTGTGTAAGTGCACAATATCTGTGTGGATTTTTTACAATGGCTTTTGCTGTGTTCGCCGGGTTTTAGCCAACCGTTAAGTTGAGATTATTGCGCGGAAATACCCCTCGGGTCTCAGTCATCTGTAACGATAACTTACATCATCTATCAAGATGAATTTCCGTTAATAGACTACTGACCTGTAAAGCCCTTTTACGATTTAAAGTCTCGATTAATAATCGAAGCAATCGATCCCAAAGTATTTCACTGTTTTGTTAAGACGGAGTGAGGCATTATCTCTGCTCGTACATATATTATTTATCACAATGCACTGCACATTAAGTTGTCTGTCACGGTATTTCCTATACGATATCACTTAAAAATATATTTTGAAATCATACATACGTCATTTTTTAATATACTATTTAGGGTTGTTGTATATAATGACCGGTGTAGACTATGCCATACATATGTACCAGGGTCCGTATTCAAAGGATATCTTAAGTCTAAGATAGTCACTTAACTACTAGCTTTCACTTAAATATACGTAACTTCCTGTAAGTTAAGGGCAAGTGGTATTCAAAGGCACTGTTAAGTATCAATTTTTCCCTTAAAGTTAAGCTGCCTTAACTTTTAAGTGTAAGTCTTTAAGTGGTATTCAAAGGCCAGTTTAAGTGAGAAATATCCACTTAACTTTAAGTGACCCACCGGAGGTACCTTAAAGTTAAGTGAGATTATAATTACTTCTTTTAACGCTGTAGTAGCAGTCCCGTAGTGGCGATTTTAAATGTTAGGGGATTCAGATTGAAACAAAGACAATGTCGCCGAGCGTAGCTGGCCTCATATTACCTTTTTCGTCGGCAGCTTTGATGTTGTGGTGCCATAATAGACCAAAAGGTTATTAACACCGAGATAGTATATCTTTTTCCGATCATCTATCATGTTTGTATACATGCTTCATCATGTTTCCGCAATTGTCATTTAATAACGTTAAATTCAAAGATATTTATACATTTTTTAAAATGACTTATACTACCGCTAGAAGCAAGGCATGATTTATTTTTTTACATCTCATTCCCATATACATAATCGATAGTATTTATTCAGTTAAATTATAATGCAACATGCATCTTTCGTACATACCGTCCGTGCCAGGCCTTTGAAAATCTAAAATGTAGGTACTTACAAAATATCTATGAATTTCACAAATGATAGATTTATAAAAAAAAACACTGTATGATTTGTCCAGTCTAAATAAGAAGGCAAAGGCCATTGTGTATTGCTAAGAATATGTTTTTTTTCTTTTCGTGATACAGTGTTAAAAAATTAAAGTTTACAATATCTATCATTATACTGCCACTTTTTATTGTGATGTATTTGAGATGGAATTTTAGGGGGAAAAAATCTATGAAAACAGCCATTCCGGCCAAGGATGCACCATACCATAATTTATCCAAATTACAATCATACTATTTTCAAACATTACAAAACGTGTATAATGTTTCGACAAACATTTTCATAGTAATATAAACTAAGAATTTAATAGAGTATAGTTCATGCTCTTAAGGGGGCATAACTTGCTTGCAATGTTAGAAATTTGTGATTTTTGGCAGTGGAGGGTAGTCCATAAATTGAAAATTCATGCTTTTTGGCGAATGTGAGTTTTCCATAATTTAAGTGTGAAGTTAAGTTTTCACATAGCCAAGTACATGTAAAGTAGAACCTTTGAATACCGATTTAAGGTAAGACACGTGGAAAAATTAAGTATTTTTACTTAACTTTTAGAAAACCTTTGAACACGGACCCAGTTCTATCTATTTGTTTGGGACTCTTTAACCTGTCAATATGTAACAGAAGAAAGAGAATAAGTCACACGTTGGGTGTGGGAAGTTTTCCCCGTGTATTTTCCCCATCTAGCCAGCGACTGCATATAGCATTGCACAGTATTGCATAGTATTACACAGCACCAGAGCTCTCTATAAAACATAACTCACTAGTAGTGAAGAGTAATCCATCTTTTCTGGTCTATGGACCACGATAGGAGTTCGATATTTCTCTAGACCAAACCAATAATATAAGTTGATATAATTGAATAGAACTGTTCGCCTTATCAAAAACTTCGACCGTTTCTTTTCCCTCTTGGTTACGTTTCATTATGAATGTACTTAAAATCGTTATCAGTTTATCAGGCATGATTTATTTCCAGCACAATAGGTTACACTCTTATTATTAAGTTGTGTGGAGTTTTGTTTTCAACATCTACGTGTTCATCTATTACAACATACCTTTAATACAATACACAAACACCAACGTGTATTCTGTCCAAGACAATATACTTTTTAATTGCAGCTTTTAAGCACTTGGCGCCTTAAGAGGATTCTCTTGTCCAAAACAATGCTTTAAGGTGGTTTTAAATATGCAACTCTTTACGTACGGCACTGTCTGTACAATAACAATGATTTTAAAAAATTGGAACAGTTTTATGTTTAATCATAGAAATATAATAATATACTTCTATGGTTTAACCACGCGTTCTTGGTATGCACCACGACTCTCTGGATGTTAAAGATCAATCTAGATAGTAGACTTGAACAAACAGAAACTTTAACATATTAGGTTTCACTATGGTAATCATTTCTCCTTCAAAATCAACTCAAATCCGTTGAAATGAAAAGACAACATATCTTAATGAGTATTATAGAATATGAATGGTGATCGTTGATTAACACTGTAGATGTCATCTGGAGTGAATCACGTTGTTCCCAGAAGAAAGGAAAGGAAAGAGAACTTCAATGAACGCATGTGTATTTATTTCCCGATTTCTCGTTATGAGATTTCTATGATTACATGACACTGAACCTGTAACGGTGTCCTATAGAGAAATTTAATGAACAGTGATCTATCACATTCTTTATCTATTGATTGTTATTGACTATCTTTGTATGGTTATAATTGAAAAAGATTGTATCTGTAAACACAAAGATCATCATCTTATCTTATAATAAACCAAGTCAGCAGACAAAATGTAAATGTAGAAGGTTCCGGTTTCTTCTTTGGGTATCAATGGATTGCATTTGGCTAAGAAACGTCTTAACATTAAGATGTTCTCCGTTTAAATAGCTATTTAATCTTTGAATGTTTATGAATGACAGAGGCTGCAATTTAATTACTTTCCAAGATAACTCATTTAATAGTCACAGCACTGTATTCATTTCAATGTGTTTTTTTCCGTTTTATACAAGTGCAATAGGTCAATCTTTCTGGCTAGAAAGTCCATAAGCAATAAACTCCTCACATCCAACGTGTGACGCATACCCTCGTCTGCTGCATAATATATGAATGGCCTAGTATTTGTAATTCTGTTCTTTGGATTCCTTTACACATTGCGTATTTTCTTACCAGGAATAACAATGCAACAATCCAGCTCTACATGTTGTATCAAGTGGGATTCAAAAGGTTATAATGCATAATAGATTGCATTAGGATACTTAAAATTAACATATTTCTCTCAACCCCAACTCCTGTAAAAGTATAACCAGCATGGCTAGGCTCAGGAAACCACTAGATCATATGGTCATCTAAAGAATCAATGCGAGGTCCATACTATCAGAGAATACAGCGGCAGTCTCTTGGAACTGAGATGGCACATGGTATTTGTCCGGAACCCAACGATATCTAAATTCTGTCGGACCTAACCCCCCCTTATAACATAAACAGTGTATTTGAGACAGCTTTGTCAATTATTTAATTTGACAGATATTACGTACTTAATTACAATGCTTGGTTACTAAGCCAAATGATGCAATATGGATTTTCAGCATAATATTCCGGGTTCACCTAAAATCATCTCTGTTTTGATTTTTTAAATCTTTCTATGTGTCAACAACTCAATCATTGTAGTTTGAGTACGTGTCAATCTAATACAATATGGTCACAAAGGCCATAGCATTACAACAATCTTCATTGGTTATCAGTATTTTATGTTTGGACGCTTCGAATTAACATCCATGTATTATAGTCTGTTTTATCACTCAGTTCATTACCTACGCTTCATCTTGTTACAATAGGGACCCACGGTTGCTAAGTGAGTAGGACACTGGTAGTTGGAATTCGATATAAGAGTAGGTCATAGTACAGCTGCCCGGGCAAAATTTCCCTACAAGCACACTGTATGGTACATGCCCAGTGGGAGCAGAACAGCAGGTTTACACTATTCCATTACCGGATACCATCATGTTGACATCGGTTGGTCTAAGTTTCAAACTTCATATAGAATAAGATATAGAATAAGATATAGACAATACCCCATTTCTGAACAATGCATATACCACAAAGATCTTTTACAAAGTCTGCTGGGCTTTTTTCATACAATTTTCATTTACAACTCAAAACCTAATGCAGCTGAAATTATAATATTTTTTTTATAACAGAACAATGCCACCATACTAATGTTTACTATGTGCTAAGGTCAATTTTCAACAATATGACACTTCAGGAAAATATCATTCTCATATACATGTAGAACGGAAATGATTTAGTTAGAGTTAAGGGTTGTCTTAATCGACATTTTTATAGTAAAGCTACGAAGATGACTGTTGACATTATTATAGTGTTACTGAAAACACTAAACATTCTCATTTCAACTCTACAACTTAAACCTTACTATCTAAATACCTAATAACCCCAACCAACACCATTATTGGCCGAGTTATATCTTGCGGAGACTATAATTAACAAATTTGAACGGAGTTGACCTGAACATCAAGGATGGCTAATCTAGATTACTGTCATTTATTCATCTTAATCTTCAATGCTGGTGATAGTAATTGTTCAATGTATGATCGTTTCACGTTCTGGCTTGCGGACAAAATACAAGATAATTTAATTTGACATTCCAATAAACTCTTCAGGATATCTGCCAACAGAGAAGATAGAATGAATGAAATGGGGTTTAACGTCCTACGCTTAAGCACCGTACCTGGGCTAATTGAAGACGGGGAGAGAAGATAGACCATTATTGGTACAAATGATGGTTGATTCAAGCATAGGCAATGCCTTAATAACATTATCATTCAAATGAAGTACGGAACCATTTACATTTATCCATTTTTGGGTGTGGGATGGGATGGTGGTGGTGGTGATTTCAAACATCCAACATTTTGGCTACGATAAACACTTCAACTTTTAGCATTAAAACCTTCCGCCATTGTCCTATGTCGACATTTACAAACTGAAAAAATATTGTAGCTCATTAAAACTGAATGATACAGTGAGCGCTAATTGCGTCTGTCTTTTAGAAAATGTCTAGGTTCGATCATTACAAACATATAAGTGACCAAGTCCAAGACTGACTCTAGACTTGGAGTTAATTATTCATGACTTAAAGTACAAGTCCATTCACTTGATACATATGTTGTCTTTTTTAAAAAAAATGTCCGCAGGTTTGTCTTTTCAGTTTTGTTTTGAGTGTAGTGTGGTTCTCCTGCACGTACAATTTAACAAAAAGAGGGTGTGTGTGTGCGTGAGAGAGAGAGAGAGGGGGGGGGGTTAACGTCCACTCGACACGAACTAGATCATTTCGGTACTAACATATATGTTTTTTTCTAT
The DNA here is from genome assembly GCA_917208275.1 of Patella pellucida. Classification (NCBI taxonomy): domain Eukaryota; kingdom Metazoa; phylum Mollusca; class Gastropoda; family Patellidae; genus Patella; species Patella pellucida. The sequence goes on along the minus strand of OU795036.1, from coordinate 22,833,915 downwards.
TTAAATAATTCGCTTGCGCTTAGGGGTCTTTAGCAATGGGAGGAAACCGGAGGACCCGGAGAAAACCCACGAGGCTGGACACGCGACCCTACAACCGGGGATTTGAAACCACGTCAGTTGACTCAATGACAGGCTTTATGATACAGTCCACGCACGCTAACCATTCAGCCACCTCCCCTTTTAATGAAGTTATTAGTTATGTTTCCATTTAATCTATTCTACCAAAGGCTATTGAATTTAGTTGCCTAGCAAAATTATATTTATTTTGTTTTTGTCTGGAGTCTAAATCGTTTTCTTCAGTTTAAATTTATTCTTTAACGAAAAAGACTAGATATGATTATATAGGGTAGACTACGTCTCTGTAGTTGTTTAAATGAATTAATAAAATGTCTGTCATTACATGTATCCATGGTAAAATGAATACAAAGTCAAACAAGCTGAATATATATGAAGCCTTTAATATACAGACGGGATTCCACGCATTTATTTTTTTATTTTTGGGCCATGATGCGGGTAATCTAATCTGAAAGAATAAACAATTAGAAACATTATCATTAATTTACTGACACGTCGATGGTGTCACTGTGGTGAATTATGTGATATATCAATTATTTATTTGATTGGATAAAGTCAATATTATTAGAAACGCCAAAATGAAAACATGCGTTTACAAAATACGGCAGACTCCGTTATTGTTATAAACTGGTTATTGAAATCCAAGTTCCATATTACCTGCGTTTACAAGATACGGCATACTCTGTCATTGTTATAGATGATTAGTAAAATTCATGTTCCATATTACATTCCCATTCATTCAAAAATACAAATGGGTACAAGGGTGTCCTCCCATTTTTCAGACCTCCCATTTTTTAGACACGTTAAGTCAACAAAAGGTATGGATGGTTGCACTCAATTTAATTACACTGTTACCTCTCTGTAGTTATGGACTGTTCCAAATGCCATGATAACATGATAAGATAAAATTAAAGATTAAGAAACTTTCTGGGTATTGATAAATAAACAATCGAGACAATTAAAACATACAAGAGTTTATTTTCATAAAAAGGATCAACGTTAACTGTCAAAACATAAACAAAAACCAAAAACACCAAAAAAAACAACACAAAAGGTTACATTTAAGAAATATGAATTAAAATAAAGCGACAAAGTACATTAAACTGCTCTTTGGGAGAGACTATACGTATTTAACCAAGTAAAAGTATTTACAATAAATAAAGTAATAAACAAAGTTATAGGATAATAGGTTTAAATTTAATTGAGTAGATGTACGTTATAATATTATTACAATACCAATTTAAATAAACATAAAATATAAACAATGTACCCTAATGACAATAATGGGCTACTACATATACATATATTTGTTCGACTTTACAGTGGTTTTTAGTTTTTTTGGTTATAATCATACATAATTCGAACAAATATATGCAAAGACTTTTTCAATTAGTAATCACAAATATAAATGAAAACACAAATGATGCATGTAAGACGAAATAGTCACAAGCACATAATTACAATCCAATTCATCCAATTTATCCCAGTTTAAGCAAATGTCCAACAGTGTCGAGAAACTCCAAAGGAGTTTGTTGGCCAGCACCGAGCCTTTCCTGGAGTCTGACTAGTCGGTTTTCTGTCTCCCGGTAGACTTTCTTTCTGCGTGGGGTAGCAGCACCAAGGCATATTTGGGCAAACTTTGCTTTCTCTGCAGTCTCTATTTTTTGGCAAATTTGTACAAATCTGTATATATTGGGATGATTGTGAGGGAGTTCCTTATTTAATCTGCTATGGAACCCTTTGAGATTGTTGTTCGTTCGAGGGCCGATAGTCTGGTGGTGGTTCCATAGATGTGGCGGAAATCGGGCACCATAGTCCACCCATGTCTCCACCACGTAATCATTCATCTCCACTGCTCGGGGAACGTTAGGTGTCGCAGCCATGGCGGCTAGCCAAGTATCCTGAACATCAGTCAGGGGGAGCAGAGGAAGTCCAGCAGCCCGTCGTATCCACCTCTGTACCTCTGGATCTTCTTTGTAGGGGACTGAAAGGCCAAAGTCTTGTGTTTTCCTCCAAATTGCCTGGGTGAAATGGAAGAAGCACCCTTTCACATCTGCAGCTGGAAAATTCTGTTGAATTGCTCGGATGGCTGCCAGTTCGAAGTCTGTCTGCACTATAGTAGGTTGAAAGGGGCGGTTAAAGGTATGTTGGATCTTGTCCTTAAGTAAACCAAAGAGTCTGGTATAGGTTGTCTGTGTTCTGTCGGGCATCAGGACGAAGACAAGTGGATACATGGTATTACCACTACGTGCATGGATGACGTACAACTGACTCCATAAGGCTGGACAGGAGGAAAAGTTGCCGTCCATGTAGACAGTGTCTGCCGACTGCAGAGTGGCAAGCTGGTCGTCTGTCGAAAAAGCTATCAACTTGTCATCTTCACCATCACTGAAGAACAGAAACCGTCTGCCGTCTTGAGTCTGGGTCCAGGCGCCTTCAAGGTTGACATCACGTCGACTTTGTGGAAGGACGGGTATAGATTTTAGCCTGTGTCTGTATATTGCACTACTAACACTTGGAAAGGAAGGCATGTTCTGTGCTACACCAGCAGTCAATCGAGAGATCTCATCATTGTATATAGCTTGGAGAGGCGTTGTTTCCTCTCTGGTTCGCTTTCTCAAGGTGCTGAGAAATCTAACGGTAGAGCTGTCTTTTGGTGGGTGGGAGTGAACTCCCGTCAAATTTACAATGAAATCACCGGAAGTATTACACTTTCCTGAGCAATTCTTCTCGGAACATCTCCAGTGAACAAACTGTCCCCTGACTTTGTTCTTCGAGTATGTATTTTCTTGAATGAACACCTGAATACCCGTCTGCGACTGCACATATTCTACTCGCTGATGTCCAGCCATGTTTGTGTTGACTCTGACCCCAGTACTGCATTTTATTACATTTCATGGAAAACTCAATATAACTAAGTAACTCAATTAGTGTCACTAAAAACTATAGTTATTGTTATTGCATGTAAATGCAAACATTGTTGGGTTTGTTTCTTTCTTTTATGATTTTTATGATATAAAAATAAGTGTTTTATACTACGTAAAAAAAATATACTATTAAAATCCTTGCATGATCTAAAAGAATACTGTGAAAGCAGTGAGAGAAATTATAATCCTTGATTGTTTAAAATAAATGCTATGAAAACATGTTTAATGGTAAAATATACCTCTAGTCGCTTTAATAAAATAATCTAGTTAGCCTTTTGGTCAGGTTCATTATGTGTGTAAGTAGGTAACACTGGTTGTAATCACATGTCACGACTGACTGATTTGTCTGAAAAATGAGTGGTCTGAACTTTGGGATGTCTAAAATATGGGCGGTAACCGGTACAAGAACATTACTCGAGTTGATCGCCTTTAGGGCGTTTTACGGGTTATTCAAAGAGCTGCAAGGTCTATAACTACATGTAATTTAAACTTTTAGAAGAAGAAGCCATTTTTATCAGCAGATCACCAGCTCAACCATAATTAAAGAATAACAAAAAGAAATCCGTGTTCAATAAAGGAAAGCATCATGGAATACAAACATAAAAGAATTACAAGGGAATTGAATTTAACTGCAGGGAAAATGTCATTCCACGCCCAGCAGTTGAACTGAATTTAGATTAACAAGTAACTGTAGGAAACATGCTTTGGTTATAAATTCAATCGGATAGAAATTGTTCAAAATCAAGTTATTTTTTTCTTATAGTGTTTTTGGTAGGTTGTAAATTGAATCTGATTTCTAACAAATAAGTGGCTATATAAAGGATTTAAATTACAGTAGACACTTTTATATGGCCCCACAGTAGGACAGAGCTGTATGTGACTTAAACTTCGGGATTATAAATAATATATTGTTAGATGGAAAATCATTGCTCTATTCAGAGAGAGAGAGACAGAGAGAGAGAGAGGGGGAGGAAGAGAGAGATGGAAGGGTGTAACGTCCACTCGACACAACCTAGGTCATTTCGGAACTAACATATGGTTCAATGTATTCCAAAAATTCGCGTAGGGGTCTTTAACAGTGGGAGGAAACCGAAGGACCCGGAAACCCCCCACGAGATTTGACAGAGGCGAACCTACTTCTTGTCACGTATAAACGGGGAATCGAAACCGCACCAGTTTGCCCAATGACAGACCTTGGGAAGTTGTGATACAGAACCACATGCTACCGGTCGATTTGAATTACGACTAGGTATTTGTGCATTGCTAGATAGAATAATTTTTCCCGTACATAAGTGGAGGATCATCAGGTGTTTTTTATTGGTCATTCTTGCCTCGTACGTCGCAACCCTCATTCGATCTCTAACCAATTTTACTGATTTCATTTTATTTCATTCGATATTATCTAGAGAAATAATAATTGAACTGATTATAACTTCCAACAGTCTCCCCTAACACTTCTCACCAATGCAACGAGGGTTCAACCCCAGCTTAGGGCAAGAACTTTATCGTTGTAAGCGAGAGGGATATTCGGTCTCCCGTCCGATCAGGCAAGTTTCCACCAGGCAGGTTTCTTCCAGCAGTATTGATCGAAATCTTTCGCACGATCTGTACCAAGGGCCAAATTGGAAAAAGGCCTCAGGCCTTATTTGCTACCCCTGTAAAATGACGCGATTATTATTATTATTATTATTATTACTTTAAAACAAATATCTTATAAGTTTTATTATAACCGTATTATCCCTAACATCCTCATCCAGTAGGATGTGAACACAACCTACCCAGACAACATGGGATGAACTTACAGAGATGTCAGAGTCTGTGTCAATATACAAAGCTAGTTTATGAGCTATCCGATGAAACCTACGAGTAAAATATTAGATAATGAATAAGATATGGGCAATATAAACGTCTGCTGGGCTTGATGATATGTTGTAAATAAGATAATAAAATCTCTCCAGACGCTCATTCTATCAGGAAATCACTGGAAAGATGTAGTAAAATCATAACTAGGGAATATATAGACTTTAAATCATGGAAATGGAACTCCGACAAAGTGTTGTAAACTTAACCTTAGATCATGTAAATATAATAATGATTAATCGGGCTCATTCATTTCAATGATGGTGGATCTACGTCTCATGGCAAATAATCTAAAATAGACATTGAGGAACAACCGTGAAATATAATTACATTGTACATAGAAACAGATTGGTTGACTACTATAAATAGACCCGTCATCTCCACCTCTTCCCCCATCACCCCGATCTATTAAAATCTAAAAAGAAAAAAACCCATCCAACACAAAGAGATTGGGTGTCAAGGACTAACTCAAAAATGGGGTACGATTGATTATGCTATTGGTATCTTCAATTATTTCTCTGAAAATGCCCTTGTCTCGATCTAATTAAAGTAAATCGTTTATTTCATTTCGACTTGGATATACATGTATTGTTTGTGTAAGATCTAATTACTTCCTTGTTAGTTCTAGTTATATGTTATCTTTGAAGTCTAATTCGAGCGGCTGTGTGGGATTGTTTAGCTAAATGACTCCTACGCTAAAGCGAATTATTGAAATAAATTTAAAACATATGTTAGTTGCGAAATTACTTAGTATTTGTCGAGTGAAAGTTAAACACTCTCTCTCTATCTCTCTCTCTCTCTCTATTTTAAACAATCTAGCGCTTTACAACAAATCCCGGTTGGGCAAATAACTGATGTAGTGATTGGAAAGGGTAATACCGTAATCTGTACTTTTGGGATGCTTGCACTCAATCAAAATATACTTAACTGTCCAAAGGAACATGACAGTGTTCACATTCTGGTTGAGGCTCTCGCTTTAAGATGAAAGTATGTGTTAAAAATGTATGACCAATGCTAGAGCGACACAAAACAACTTTTCGTCCCTCCTGTTGGATCTATAGACGCTTGACCAGTCTCCTAAGAGAGGCTTAAAGTTTATTTGTGTCAGCAAGATCCCAAGACCGTTGCCAGCGGCCATAAATGAAATGATTAATGCAAGATTTAACATCTGTGTATGGTAATAAAAATTGGATGAGGGAAGATCCAAGGTAGATTTGTTTTAATAAGAAAGCCAACCAGCTAATCTATTTGAACAAAAAATAATGGCCAATGAAGGAGCATACCTAGCAACCATTTTTTCAAATCCATGAGAAGGAGGCTCAACAAACTGTGTAAGTGTATTAATGTTCTTAGACCCGCCCTTATGACGCCAACCAACTTCAGCTTAACGAATTGTGATAAACATCACTCTTGCTGCATGTCAACAAAATTTGGTTAAAATTAATTGAACCGTTTCGAAGAAATCGCAAATATGCCCCTTGTCATGCTCTACCTGCATTACACCGGTTCACCGATTTGAACATAAACATCACGCCTACAAAATTGGGTGTAAATTCATCAAGAGGTGTTGTATGAGACGAAGTCGGAAATAATGTGAGCCAGTCTAAGTTCCTTCACAAGTGGATCTCTCCCTGGATCTCCAATATTGATTTTCCAAATAGTTTCAAATTATTCTTTAGTCCAATTTGTCATATTACTTATAATACTTATCTTATAAAATCCTCAATTGTCCCATTATTGACATTTTATAAGAGTACGTTAAGGAAACTAAAGTTTTAATGTAGTATAAGCGGATGCCTGAATATAGATTCAAACCTCCCACGGCTGTAAATTCTTCTTTAATACAATTACTTATATAATACTTATCTTATAAAATACTCAGTTGTCTCATTATTGATTATGTTACGGAAAACAAATTTCGATATAGAATAAGCTGAAACTCGGATATAGATTGAAACCTTTGCATGGTAGCATCCAGTAAATAACGAGATAATAAAATACTATTTATCCTAACTTATAAACAAATCTAATTTTATTGTGTGTAATCTGATGTTTGTTCGATTCCAATTGGACGCATAGCTTTCTATGTCCCCTACATAGGCGTATACGATTCTAATTTAAATCTATTTTTTCATGCACCAGTTCATCCCATTAAATTCTCTTCTGGCAGTAACAATGTAACTAAATTCTGATCAATTTCAAATGAAAAAAAAGATTGAAGAGGAAACTTGCGTCACTGATGGATAAAAACAATTTGTGTAAGTGCACAATATCTGTGTGGATTTTCTACATGGCTTTTGCTGTGTTCGCCGGGCTTTAGCCAACCGTTACGTTGAGATTATCGCGCGGAAATACCCCTCGGGTCTCAGTCATATGCAACGATAACTTACATCATTTATCAAGATGAATTTCCGTTAATAGACTACTGACCTGTAAAGCCCTTTTAAGATTTAAAGTCTCGATTGATAATCGAAGCAATCAATCCCAAAGTATTTCACTGTTTTGTTAAGACGGAGTGGGGCATTATCTCGGCTCATACATTTATCACAATGCACTGCACATTAGGTTGACTGTGACGGTATTTCCCATACGATATCACTTAAAAATACATTTTAATACATACGTCATTGTCGAATATACCTTTTAGGGTGTTTCAATATTTTATCAAAAAATAATAATAAAGACGGGTGTACGTCATACATGTGCCCGGTCTATCTATTTGTTTGGGACTTTTTTTAACCTGTCAGGAGACTTTGCCTTTTCGACTATGCTATTTATATCTTGCAATGCCCTCCGTTGGTGGTTCATGTCTGACAAGTGGAAACCGGACACGAAAATTCCAAGGAACGTTCTCGACCAAATCTACGTGTCACCGGGCTCCGATTTGTATAAAGTTCTCAATTTATCATCAAATAACACATTCTGCAGAGATATCGCTTGTGTGATAACTTTCATAAGTTTATTGATCAATTAAAAAGGAACTACTCTTGAATCCATTATGGCGGGCACTAATATTGTTGGAGACAAGTTCTCGAGGAGTATACCATAAACAATTATATAACCTTAAAGGAAACACCGGGTCAATATATAGGATTATGCAACCGGTGACTAGCTGTCACAAAATGTTATCAGTTTCAGTAAGTTAAAAAACCAAAGAATTATATTATTTATTTGAGCTAGTAAGAAAGGGTTGGGTGACACATTTTAATAATAACGTTAACGCATTATTTTATTTTAAAAAAGACTTGTCGGAGATTCTCTATATATCATGAATGGTTTCCAAAAAGAACCCCGAACTATATACACCAGCTTAAACTAAATATTATATATAGAAACTTCTCGATTTCTTTTAAGCGTTTTTAATTTAAACTATTCTAGATTAAATATATCGAATACGGATTTATTCTCATCATGATAATTTCAAACTCTCTGTAAAGAATGTGGTCTTGATGATTAGCCTGGACCACCTTATAAAGGTTGGATCGTTCTTTCTTATTCATTGAATGCACCGATGTTTAATTTGCATTATCACCGAAAATCGATAACCCCCTATTGAAATTTGATAAATGAGTTTTCAAAAATCAGAGGAAACGAATTCTCTAAAACACGTTAAACTGATGTTTTCCGACAGAATGATCACGATATAGATGAGTAGCAGTATACCGATTCCTGCAATTGATACCATAATGAGTTCTGTCCACCAATTAAGTAATTTTCTTCAGTGGTAAATTAATCCTACACCGTACAAAGCTGGCTATGTCACCAAAAGTTACTATAGATAATGATGTTTATTCAATTCGCGTTCATAGAAATCGACAAGATTTGTGAGAGTAATTAAACGCTGAAAGTAGTTTTATTTCAATGAGGTTGTTTTTGTACTAAACGGTAGCGACATATTGGTTACTGGCGAAACAAGAGCCTATTACCCTATTATTTCTTATTGATTGTGACTGAGATAATAACCCCGGTATTCTGTTATCAGTTAGGTGACTGCTTTATATCGACAGATCTCCTGATAAAGTCAGTGAACCAACTGTTCAATTGTTTTGGTAAACAGTATTTCAAATTCCATAAATTGATATTTAGTAACACTGGAAACACATCCAATCTGATTAAAACACAGGTTTAATTTCGTTTCGTTTCGTTTTGTTATAGTTCAAAATTTCGTTTTTACTTGTCTTTATTACATTGTAGGGCATCGAAAGTATAAAAAACGAAACGAAATATAGATCTATATTTTAATTAGATTGGACACGCATCTTGTTTTGGATAATTCTGAAAGCCAAGTTTGTGTATATTTTACGGATCAAATTAATGGTAAAGTAAAGTACAAAGAAGAAAGTAATTGATCTAATATATCTAATTACTAGTTTCTTTATCTCAAGTTTCGCTAGTATATCTAACATTTAAAATCATTAACAATCCAATATATAATTAAAGAAGTTACATCCAGCAACAATTTGTCGATATGTAAAAAAAATAATTAGTTAAAAAGATACCGCTATCCACACTGATGTAACTTAAAGCAAGAATTTCATATTTTGCTGAATAGGTTGTCAACTCACTTTTATACGATCAAAGGTGTCATTCTCACACTTAAAACTCGTTCACACCGGAAATAATAACACAATTAACTCACAATTACCACCCTTGTTTTCCATTTCGTACGTTTAAATTAGAAGTTGAAAATGATACTTTTGCCAATTTCTCAACTAGTAAATTTTAAGATTAGTAGGATTATTCTTTAAAGCCCCAATAACACTCTTGTTGTAACTAAATAATATGTTCCAATCTTTATTCTGGTCAACAATTTGTACTATTTTACAATATTTCAATTAAAAAATGATACAAATTTCATCTTGACACACCTAATTTTAAAAATTGGACAAATTCAACAACATGCCGTAACATGGTTTGAAAAGCCTTACGTAAGCACTTTCAAATGCAACTTGGATTTAAACATATTATTTTCGAACCCTCTGGGCAAGTAAGATAGGTTGTAATGGATAATTTACACAACAGGTAGGACACTTAAACATCTTGTAGTTAGAATAAGGCTAATTTTTTTTCTGGACCTGTCAAGCCAGCAAGAGTGTTATTGTCCCTTTAACAAGGTAGGACTGTTTATAGATACCATCTATTTTAGGGCTTTATTTTAAAAATATAACTTAGAAATATGAAATTGTAACTTTAAGGAAAATCCCAACAATGATGCATGAGGCATGGATGACACGGAGGATAACCGTTTCATTGACAGGTTATAAAGTTGTTAGTTTTTAATTTCCGCCTAATCTTCTAATTCTTTTTGTCTTAAGGGTATTTCTTTATGTTTTAAATAAAATTGATGAAAGTTCTTTAAATATTAAATCCCCCAGCATATTTGGTTCTCTGGATATCTTTTTTTTTCAAATGTTCAAGAAAGTAAAGAGATGGTAACATAAATTAAGAAATTACCACGATAATGTTAATCTGGGAACAGTCTGTTTGTTTTTAAGTAGACGTTCAATTTGTTGTCCATTCCTTTTATTATTCAGAAAATATCCACAACATGCCATTGTTTATGTAGATTCGAATATGAATATAGTTTTTAAGATCAAACAATCAAGAGTAGTTTTAATGTAAAACATTTTGGTCCAAAAAGTATTGAAATCGATTAATTCTAAAGGAAGTTATGGACATTGATTCAACACCGTCATCGTTATGCGTCTTAGACAAATAAAGTAATACTTTAAAACTGTGTATATATTTGATTATTAATATACATGTAAACGATTGGACTTGTTGTTCAACAGCCAGGATAACTAATAATTGTATGGAAATGAAAGAAAATATGGTTTAGTGTTCTACTGTTTTTTGCTTCGACTTGGCTAATGAAGATGGGTATTAAAAGCTATACATTGTGCTATCAGCGAAATGTTGCCTAGACAGCGGCACTAGGGCACACTCTTTATTAATCTGTACACTGAACTCCAGTTTTCCGTCACATTCCGAAGAACTATGCGTGTACACTACAAGACCATCTGTCCTGCACCACTGACACTAGGGGCCCACATCGGTTAATCCCAATGAACTTTCTGGAACAACACCGGGATCCAACATGGGACCTCCGGGTTAGCTAGCCAACGTCTTACTCATTGAGCTACTGTGGCTCCGATAACACCATGGGCACGCATTGTCCATCCATATGAGACGATGGTTATCTTTAAATATAAATCAAACAAATTAAAATCTTTTTGTTCATGTGACATTATGGGTTCATATTCTTTATTATAAATCATTTTGTCATGCGTACACCGAGAAGATATTATAGAAAGACCAATGGAAAAACAATGAAATAATTTGAGTAATGAGAAAAATCTATACTTTATTGTATGCTTTTTATAGAAAGCTTGCTTCATCAAGGAGAATAACTTTATTGGTTTTGAAAGAACATCAAACATTCAACAATAAGATTGAAGTAAGATTTGTGATTAGCGAGAAGACGAACGTGTACGGTTTAAACCAAGTTTGGTATTGTCTGACTGTGTTCAGCTTCGATTGTCCTCGCGGTTAATTTGCGCCGTTCTTCCTGCCTCATAAACCGTATTGGACGGGTCGTTAAGAATGGAGAGATGAATTTTTTCTCTATTTCCGCTATGTGTACACGGCACTGTGTCGTCTCAGTGTGATGATGAATGGGTTATGAAGTTGGACGAGGCCAAACTTTCTGTGAAAAATGAAGCGACGGGAGATGATATCTTTCAATTATAATTGACAGTGACGAGTGAAGATTAGCATTACCATTATACCCCGTGTTGTCTATCATTATTACAGATGAAGAATTGACTTTTCTATAATTTGTGGAGTGACGGGGATTGGTGAGAACGTCATTTATATATTTTGATATGGAGGACTATATTGGCACGGCGTTTCTAAAGGAATCCCACGTTCCAAGATATCGTTTTATATAGGCACGTGTTGGGATAAAGGCTTTCAGTATCTTCCGTATTCCTTAAGGTTGAACTTACTCAAACAACTTCTGTATTTGAGACCAATTCTCGATAGTGTACCGGGTCTTTACGAGTGATATCGAGTGGTGGCTTTATGTCACAAATGGAAGTAAATTAAGCTGCCGGTTCAAGTATTCTATAGAAAGGTAATAGCTATGCCAGTGGATATATAATCGGAGGTTTTAATCCACCACAAAGAGAAAACCTCTTTCTCTGTTTCGAAAACGACAAACTATTATCCCGAGATAATGTTCATGGGCAAAAAACTAAGACTGGTTCAGTTTAGATTAATAGAATGCTCGAGAACTCATGAATTATATAATGTTATAAAATGTCAAGTTGCATGTGTCAGTACGCAATATTCCCCTGTCACAGGATGTCAAACGTTATCACCTATTGCATCTTAACACATTATCACGAAGCATAATTTCAAAATTGATTTTCTAGCAATCATTCTATCTTAATAGATTTCTCGGGCAATTTGGCTTTATGTTTATCTTACAAATAAATAATTAACGTGGCTAGAAACGTAAATCTGTAGTTTGAATGTATGTATGCTATGTATGTATGATATGTGTGCTATGCTATGTTTGTATGTATATGTACGTATGTATGTACGTATGTATTTACGTATGCATATATGTATGGATGGATAGATGGATGTGTATGTATGTACGTATGTATGTATGGATGGATGGATTTAGCGAGATAGAGAGAGAGAAATGGGTTTTAACGTCCACTCGACACAAACTAGGTCATTTCGGGACTAACATTTTATGGTTTAATTTTATTTCAATAATTCGCTTGCGCGTTGGGGTCTTTAGCAGTGGGGGAACCGGAGGACCCGGAGAAAACCTAAGAGGTCAAAACAGGCGACCCTACTCCTTGCCACGTACAACTGGGGATTCGAAACCACGCCAGTTGACTCAATGACAGGCTTTATGATACAGCGCGTACGTGCTAACCATTCGGCCATTAACCCCACCCCCTCCTATGTATGTATGTATGTATGTATGTATGTATGTATGTATGTATGTATGTATGTATGTATGTATGTATGTATGTATGTATGTATGTATGTATGTATGTATGTATGTATGTGTGTATGTATGTATGTATGTATTTTACTATATTATTACTATCAGAATACCTTTCAAATAATTAATATAACGTGATAGTAAAGTTTCTTAGGTAAATACCATTCATCGGTTTATTCAATAGACTCAGTTGTCTCGGGGTATTTTTTGCGTTAAGAAATTTAAATTCATATCACGAAAGAGAAAGTTTATTGGCTGTAACACTTCATGACTGAAATTCATTTACTTGCCTTTCATCAATCACTGAGGAACTAGCAGATAAAAGCTGTGAATAACTAATACATCTTTATAGCCACTTAGCAAAATTTTATTGAAGGGCGTCAAAAATTGTGTAAAGCCTTCATTATACGTGTATGAGACGTGTCGCTGGTCGGTGGTGGTTATTGATTGATTATAAAAGGCTTTATTTATTATTTTCAATTTCAGGATTCCTGTGTTTTGGGAATATTTGTGGCGTATAATCAATATGGATAATGCGATTTGCATGTGAAAAACCATTGAGTTGTGTTCAGGTATTTTGTCTCGTGGTTTGTCCTATTAGCTTTTGAAAGACAGATGGTTGTTGTTGCATAGCAATGTGGAATTACATCATTACGGGGTAAAAAATAAAGCTGACGCTACAAGAAGTGGGGAAAATCTACTTATGTCAATCACAAAGGCGGGCTAAACCCACTCCATCATCCGCTTTTCCAGATAGAAACCTGAATTAAAAACCAACAGACGTGAACAATATACGACGAAAAAACTTTGTCATGTCCTTTATCGGCAAATTGAACGTTATCATCTTTTATTTTATTTAATAGCGGACATCTTACTGCCAATAAATTTCACTTACTTAGTGTCGCATTCTCGTATAAAACTAGAGTCATAATCTTCGTCACAGTTTAGTAAAAGGTGTTGGACAATTCTGAAATGGATTTTGTATAGCTTAAACGAGTGAGGCTTTATACGGGAAGAGATCCTAAAAAAACAAATGATAGACATCTATAATGTTTGGGATTTAGATACGGACACTGAATAAGCCTAATCCACACAAATTATCTACGTAGTCCTGGGAGTTTATGGAGAATTTACACAATCTTCCATCACGAAATGTTAACTAAAGAAGTGCGTGATAAGATACATTATTAAATTGTGATCAACAGCGTCATCACTCACCCTTGGTGAAATGCACAGATGAACCCACAATCAAGCGCTTATTAGGTTGTGACAGATAAAGAAATTGATCCCTTTCCTTGTTTGTCGTTTCCTCGAGATACTAAATCTCAGTCATGCTCTCGCAATCCTTCGGGTACAGACACAAATCTTTAGAAATTAGATTGTATCCATCCAAAATTCATTTTACCAATTGTGTCGAGACGACGGGTAATCATAATATAACAGCCGAACCTATAATGGAGGCTTTTTGTGAGAAAGTGCTAGAAAAGGGAGAATATCCCCGACTTCAGGTAACAGAAAAAGATGGACAGTATTTCACCTTAAATAATACAAGACTTCATTTGTTTAAAAGATTACAGGATATGGGTTATTGTTCTAAAGTGACTGTTGAAAAAATACCATTAAGTGAAATACCCTGTGGTATTCGGGAGATGATGGTCGTTACCCAGGAAACAACATTTAAACCAAAGCAACACGGTAGGTACATTGGGCCAATTAATTAGTTGCGTTTCCTATTAATCAACACCATCTTGTAAATAGTTTACAGATCCGTTTGACTAGGAACTCGTTTTTACCCGACGGAAGTAGGTATATGGTTCGCCAATTTCATGTAACTCTTTTAAAACGGACGTGAATTTATTGATATCCTTGCTTTATTTTCCCTTATTTGGCATATAAAAATAAAAACTGTGTATGCAACTTACAAAAAATTGACGGTTGTAGGTCTCTTATTTTTTAACTTAAAGAATAAAGTACCAGAGTCTCGTTTTAGGATTCGAGCCCCGTGTGTGCGAGCGGCGCCAACACCACAGGTTTGAGCTCGCGTGTGGGGTCTGCCCCCCCCCCTGAAAATTAAAAAAAATGGACTCAATAGTTTCGGAGATTCGATACACTATTAGTTTTGGCATCTTGTTATGACATTGATTGATTAATACCCTGTAAAATGAAGATCCAAACGCTGCTGCGGCTGACCCACAGACAGAAATATACCCATAAAACAATCAGAAAGACTTTTTTGTAAACCTACGCACCATGATAATAGTATTTCGACGGTCTCATATATCCAACAGACAAACTTTTAACAAACACATTTTCACATCAAGAAGGTATGTCATATAATTAAACCCTACTAGCTCGAGTATTGGCATTTAAGTTTAAAGCTACACACTTGGAATATTAAAATCACAAATTAGCATTATCTACATTGTCCCACATCCACAGTCAGACAGTGTTGTTTTATTTTTTAGAAATTGTGGTCTGCCGTGAAAAACGTTGTCTTGATATAGGTCAGAATCAGTTGTCTCGCATCCTTCGTTCTTTTTTAGTGGTTTGGCATGATGGGAAAAACCTTGTCAACGATTTTCAAAACGTATGTATGTTGCCACCCAGTCTTCAAATTTTGGGCTCAGTAGGCGGCACAGTTTGACAATGTTAAACGAGGCTCTGTAAAATACTGATATACCGGGTTTAATTCCAGAGGCAACTGGAAAACAACACTTTGCTTTGTTATGCCGTATTTGCATTGGCATGGGATTGACAGTTCGTTCAGATGGGGAGAACGTATATAAGATGTCTCCCCTGTCCTCTTGTCCCTAGCGTATTTCTCTTTAATTTATAAAACAAAACAACTAGACGATGTATTTCTTTTTTTTTCTGATTGAAGTGTGTAGTCACAGGGATCTGCTATTTATATTATATTATACATTGCTAATACTATCGTTTATTCAGCGGCTATATTAATCTATCAATCTTCTATTTACTTTCATATCCCAAGCATTCTTCAATCTCATTTTATAATACTAAGACACATTCAATCTTCAATACTCTGATATTCCATGTAGATGAATGCTCTTTTCTGGAAACACGGTTCATCTGATTCATCAAAAATAACATACGTTGAAGACTAGGGATATATTGGATGGATGAGGAATCTCTTGGGAACTACAATTGAATCTATAATAGGAATATCAAACCATTCAGTATTTACAACTATATAAATGAAATATATAGTCAAAATACAATGTCAACTATGGACCTGCGGCCCATGTCCACCGCAAGAGTTGAATCGGGTATCAATATCTGAGTGAGGGGTCATCTAAGATTAATAGACATTGTAGTCTGCAGAGTACCAGCCGCTGCGTTGCCCCCCCCCCCTCCCTCCACCCCAAATCACATATAGCACCCAAAGGATTTTGAAGCTAGATCTGAATAGTTTACTGAGTTACTAAGAGTGCGTACTATATACATTTGCATCACAGGCGCAAATGACAGACATTTTCCCTATCAGACTCACCCCATCTCTGAAATGTTAAATAATCAATTTTAAAAGTAAGCCATGCGAATATCGGTATTTTTCCAAAAATGCAAATGACACCTATATAGACTAAAATATACGAAATTTTACCGCACTATAAACATTTCCTGTACTTTTACATACCGTCACGCTAAAGCAAAATTGCACTTTAAAAGAAATGAAAAAAAAAATCGGTAGACATGATTATATTGGTTATATTTTAAGCATCAGTGAGTGTCTGGTTAGAAATTTTACAAGAATATATCTTAATTAACTTGATGCTTTATTTTCTATAGATAATGACGTTTTTCTTTTTGTATCACAGTAGATCTAATATTATGAGCTCGTTAGTAATGACAAAGATACGTGTCGAAACTTCAACACGTGTCTCCTGAATATCAAATATCGGGAACTCGCACTGTCGCAGATACAAAAACAAAACACAAATCATTCAGACTTTTGGACCTCCGAGGAAAAGTAAAAAAAATGCTATAATCCAATTTAGCAGTCCCGATTTCCGTTCTGGTTGTCAGTCCGTTTCCGTATTAGCTTTTAACTTTCTAACACTTTGACGCCGGTGTGCGAATGTCTTCCTCCTTAAAGATTACGGGTCAGTATGCTTGTACTTGAACTTCGTATATAATATATAGGAACTATACCAAGAAAAACTTACTACTCTCTAGATCCGTTTATGATTCGAATAATGTAACTAAAAAGATGTGTAAATATAGCACGCAAGCACAAACAACACATCGGACCTGGTTCTTTTTTTAAAATGAAGTCTTAAGATTTGCTTTCTATATATTTGACGTCAATATGCACTGTACAAAATATATGTTTTTCAAATCCTCACTTTTTGTTTTTTGAATGGAAGAATTTGTATTAGCAGAGAAATATCTGTGATTTGAGATAAATAACCCGTAATTTTAACTTAAAATCTGTTGTGTTAGTTATACTTCTGTATTTGGACAGAAGCGTTTGTATTTTTACATACTTTTCAGTATAATAACTGATATAAACTGTTTAGTAACAATGTAAATTGTATTATTAATCAAAAGACCTGTATTTTTCCAGAATAACTTGTATATTAACGGCATTGTTCTGTTTATTCACAAAGCTATATTGTTGGATTCAGTTAACGCATGCGCGTCGTATACTTTAAATATGGCGACGAGTGTTCAAATAAACGCTGAAAATGGAAAACAAATCAACTATAAGATGTGAGGGTAAGTCTTCCTAATATTATGTATTATTACAGATACTCAGTATGTTATTGGATTTAAAGACACAACCTCTGTACTGTTTGTTCGGTTTGCCGTTTTTTACCTATGGAATCTGTGATCAATACACTATATAGAGGCTATGCAACACTCGGATGTATGTCGAATTCCGCCATTTTGGAACTATTTTGACGGATCCGAATAAAAAAATGGCTGCACCAAAATGGTTGCCATTTTATAACTCTTTTGTAAAAGCGGCGCGTTTTCCTGTTAAAGTAAATCGGTAGTCGACAAGCAGCATCGCAAATGTATGGTCGTAGGTACATATCACTTACTGTCATACATCTGAGTCTAGATGTAGGGTTACGGAGGGAATCGGAGTCTGTCGAGGTTTGCCGAATTGCTATGCAATGATTATGATGCTGGTTTATTAGTCACGAAAGCTATCCTGTGTTGCAACATTTCCTCTCTGTCAGTGATACAAGTTGAAATTTGTTCAGTTTGGACAAACAAATGAGCCCTATGCCTGTGCTATAGACTGTACATTTTAAATAACCGTAGGCCATAAACGGGTATCACCACTGCCTTGGCAAGATGTCGCCGATAGGATACCGTAAACCATGACATATGCAGGAAAGTTAACACCTTTTGATATCATGTTTCTGTATGTGAATCATAATTTTGTTTCAGGTTTATTTATATTGAAGATAAAAATAAATTGCAAGTCGAAGAAGACACGGTAGAAAGTAATACAGAATTTACAAATTTTGAAGCCATGTACAATTTTTTTTCTCTGAATGTCTGTTAATTTGTAAATTTATGACTGAAAAATTGCATTTGCAGAAAATAAATTATTTTTTTTACAGATCATTTTGTTTATATTTAACCAAAATAATTCTATCAAAGAACAGAAAATCTTCTGGCAGCAGATTTACCAGATTTTTTCCTGTCATTTTACAGAAACATGTTATTGTGACTGTTAAAAATTTAACAGAATAAAAATTACAGAAAAAATCTGGTAAATTTGCTGCCAGAATATTTCTGTAGTTTTCATTCTGTTTGATTTTCAACTTGTTATATCGATGTCCCAGTAGATATCAATCTTAATTTAACATGGTGTCTCGGTTCATAAGAAAACAAAAACTAAACGAAATACCATTCCCAAAAGACTCCGCAAATGTTAGATATAGTTATTGAAATGGATTATAAGGTAATGAATTGTAAGCTTAATATCCTAAATGTAGTTATGCAATGGATTATAAGCTAAAGTAATATCATTTATGTAATGGAGGACAAGTTAAAATATCCTACAATATGCATCCTCCTCGCAGTGTTCCGTTTGATTAGAGCTAATCCAACTACTCTCTGCTGGACTGAGTGGGTTTTGTTGTCACTAATTATGACTGGTCAGTGGTCCTTTTACTGACCAATCACTGACTTCGTTACAAAGGTATTACCTTTAAAACAGAACGTTTAATTAGGGCAACTGTGTTTACATAACGTTACGTCATGGCTGCACGTTTTTTTATGCTATATTAACCAGCGCACAGCAGGATATTGCAGCAAAACTAATTGCGTGACAAACGAGGCTATCGGTATTGACGTAAAGTAAACAATACTGTATGGTAACGAACAGACTTTCAACGTTTTTAATAGCTTAAATCTTTGTCCAAAATATTAAGGAAGACATAAGATTAAACGACGGACTGTCATGTTACTGTACGTAAGTGGTAGATTTGATTGAACGAGAAAAATAGACACACTTACTTAAAAGTTCAAGAATCCGAACCGAATCCAGCAATGGCCAGAGAGGGATTTCGCGGGCCGTTGCTTCAGGAATATGACAATATGTAGCTATGTGATGGAGTATAAGCTAAAATATCATATATATATTATATATGTCTGTTATGGAGTACATTCTAAAATATCCAAAATGTAGTCATGATTGTAATGAAATGTAAGCTAAATATCTTAAATACAGTTAATTATGTAATGGAGTATAAACTAAAATATCCTAAATGCAGTCATGTAATGAAATGTAAGCTAAATATCCTAAATATAGTTATGTAATGGAGTATAAAATAAAATATCCTAAATGCAGTTATGCAATGGAGCATCGGTGTATACCCCTAAAAGTCGGCTCTGAAATTAGCACTGACTCGTCTACGGTTCCAAAACAAAATTGCCAAGACTCTGGATTTTTACGTCCACTTCCAAGTAAGGTGATATCGTAGACAAACGACACGAAGCATATCGCGTGACTTTTATAGTACCCCAAACATCCATTTCTGGTGTCAATCGTCTAAGTGAAAGTCCCGGACCCAAATTCAATCAAGCTAGAAGCTTTTTTATTTTTAAAATTGGAAAAATTCCACGTTGCTCTCAAGGGCCATATTTAGTACCATTTGATCCAAGAAAACCACAGGACTTCGTTTAATGTTAACATAAATGAAAAATAATGGGAAATATTATCCGTATATCCACGTTAAAGACAGTCACAATTTCTGCTATTCCCTAGAAGGAAGAGTTAGTTCGTTCATTTCTCGAGACTTAACGTCCGCTTCCACCCAGGGTGATACGGCAGTGCGTTTGAGCTTTTATATATACGGATTGCCATGTCTATCAAACGGTTTAATATTCGTACACAGGAGTAGACTGTTTTGTTGTTTCTGCTTAATTCTGATGGGCTCTATTGAATTGGGATGAAGTGTAGTCAGGTGTGTGCGCTTTAGATAATAATGTCTGTCATTTGGTTAATTAGCGTGGTTTAGATCCCCAGCGTGTTCAGGAGAGGGGCTTTGGTCGTCTGCTTAACATCCGTTTTCTTCATACAAAGACCCCACGTGGAAATGAAATTATACTATATGTTAGTCCCGAAATAACCTAATTTGTTATGTATCTAAAACTCAATATAAAACCGTAATACTCTAATGTACAAGATTCATATTACCCTGTCTCTCTATTAAGCCTGGCTGGTAAAAGGGCGTATTATTCTCTCTCTGTATATATATATTAATCTTGGTAAATGAGCGTAATTCATATAATCATATATTAATTACATATACCCTGAGGGAACCCAGAATCAGATCCATATATAGATAGTCCTTTCCGGTTTGAATAACTTGGGCGGAAGCAAAATGATCATCAATCATTTAATATGACTATTAGTGCTAGGGATAACAAGAGACTGACAACTATATTTAGTAAGACTAATACTAGTCTAACATACTTCTTAAGACAGACAATACACCCAATCTTCTTATTAACTATATGAAATCATTCTGTGATATATCGGAAATGGGTAATGGCTCGACAGATTAAAATTTTTTGAAGGGTTGTTAAGTCTGGCAAAATGTATTTAACACCTAGCGTGGTTTTACACTGGTTCTGTTAGATTCTCAAACACGGTTCCTCCGTTGATTTGTTGGTTTTATGGGGTTTTGTTAGAAAAATATCAGAAGAATTTGAAGTAGGTCAACGAAGAAGACGGACCTCATGGTACTGTATATCGCAAAATATTAACCACATTACCAATGTAATTATATTGATTAAAGTCATAAATGTACGGAAGACCATTAGGGTCAATCAAATGAAAAAAGTTATTCTGACTATCTTGTAATTAGTCAAAATAGCCTATCTTGTAACTACACGATAGCCTATTCTGTAATTACAAGTTAACATTTCATATAACTATCTTGTAATTACAAGATAGGCAATCTTGTAACTATACCTTAGAATAAGTTACTCATGAGCTTCTCCGTATCTTGTAATAACCCATTTGATTGACCATAATATGCTTCCGTATAAAAGAGATAAAGATATATGGTGTTACATAATTAACAGCAACAACCCCATCGATTCTCACATTCGTAATGATTTCTTTTCACTGACAACGAATTACAGAAATCACGGCTATGTGTTTGTTGGCAATAACCAAGTACTCAATATAGACTTGTTTCCTTTTCAGAAATATTGAATAATGACAACGTCGACAGGATACAATTTCCTCTTTGAGCCATTCAAACTTGTACAAATAGAAGGAAAGACACCAAACTGGGTTGTTGAGAAAGCAGGAAACAATGAATACAATTATATTTCGATCTATTCAATAAAGTCTGGTTTCCTTTGCGACCAAGGAAATGTCTCCATCGCAATGGCAAAGGAGTGAGTTCAAAACAACTATAGTTACAAACCGTTACTGTGTTAGAGTCGTTTTGAACCTCATAAGTCAAGGTAAAATAGTCCTACATTTCTTTTCGAGACGTGTTCTAACTTGACACAGACGGGTCTTGTAACAAGTGTGTGGGGTTAAAAGGTGAGTCAATCGGCATAGTTTCGAATCCCCGGGTGTACGTGATAAGGAGTAGGGTCGCCTGTCCAGCCTCCGGGTCCTTCGCCCACCCCCACTGCTATAGACCCCTACGCGTAAGCGAATTTTTGAATAAACCATATGTTAGTCCCCAAATTACCTAGTTTGTGTCGAGTGGACGTTAAACCCCATTTCAATTGTCTCAAATCAGCGGAATTAATACGCTATTAAAACATAATGAATTGAATGCTAAGCTTAATTGCACCTGGTGCATGCCCATGCAGTTGCATTTTTGACGGTCACTTGGTTTATCCCCTATGATGGAGATTTGTTTTTTTTAATAAACTACTTTTTTCCTTGAAATAATAATATTAATTTGGTATTTTAGCATTTCTTATTGTAATGTAGCGTCACTGGATGTTCTAATCCGAATTACAAACAAACCTAGATTTTGTAAATGATTTACTAATGCTTCGTCTTCTGAATTCCAGTTATAACTAATCTTGGGTTGACTGTGCTATATGCCTTTTTTAATACTTGATAGCATGTCTCGATTGAGTTCAAAGGCTTCTTGCTGTTATTTTACTTTATGTGATTACAACGAGATAATGAGTTAAAAATATACAAACGAACAACACATTAGCAATCCCAGAACTAGAAAATACGAGCGATAGAATAAAAACAGGATACGAGACACATCACGAACATTGAAAGCCATCAGAAAATTATAAAGTATATTAAATTTTTTTTTAAGATATCGACAAAGTAGCGTCCAAATATCTAACAAAACATCCCTGAAATTGAAGAGTTTCTCGATTAGCAAGTTGTAAAACAGTTCCTATGTGGCTGTTGAATGTTTACGAGAAGACCTAGATGATTGATTTTGGTCCCCGGTGTAGCGGTTCTAACATTCCTGATATTTAATGTAATGTATATCAAATGGGCGTTTGATTAATAGCGATACAAAATATAAATTGCCTCCCCCAGAAATGATTCTTGATTTCGCCGAACCCTTGAAACATGTGTGCAATTTCCGATGTCTTATACAATAAAATAAAATCAAGTACGAACAATCCAAACCCTTGGACAAAATTCGAAGTCCTAAAAAAACGGTATAGGCAAACCACTTAGTATGCCCAACTTGGCACTTGCACAAACCAGCCACTTCATCTATGCGTATTCACCATTTAATCTGAATTGTATAAGAAACATTTGTGTCTTTTCATTTGTCGTAAAGTCGATGACTTGCTAGTCAATTGTGTGCTCGCCATTTTTTTACCCCTAGGGTGTAATAGCGCTAGTCTACCGATTGTTACACGTAATCATCAAACTTGAAAGACTTGGAGTGATTTTTTTCACTTCACCCAAATTGCCAGTTGAACTCCTTACTAGGAATAATTCCGTCCTGAAACTAATTTCAATTTTCCACACCGATCTGCTTTATAAAACATCTTCCTTCTATCTCACGCCACTTCAATAGCATTGATGAAAAAACAAGGTGGCATTTTACAAGCTCGAAATCAACTCACGTTTGATTTAGTTTTTAATTCTAGGCAATTAAATGAACCATCGAGAGTGCGTTGCGTGAATCTGCATTGTTAGGGCTCACCAATGTCAATTATAGATGTTTAGACGGATAACAGAGTGTTTCGCAACGATAAAATGGGTCTCCAATTTTAATTGTCCGCATGATAGACATGCGCTAGGCAACACAGCTGTTTTGGTAACTCTAGATTAAAAAATAAGCATTTGCGATTTAAAGGGAATCTATCAAAACATATTTTGTAGATAATATGAACGTTTTTTTTAAAATCCACAATCCTTCTTGCTTTCACATGTAATACTTTTAAAATTCAAGTCGTTGTTTTGAATCAAGACACAACATTGCTATTAAGACCTAAGTGTCTGTCCATTCGTCTTCAATGTGTGTACACAGTCTTCAGGTAGAGTTTGGTTCTTTTTTTTCCTTTTTTTTCAGAACTGGGATTGTTAGGCTATATTCAGAAATACCGTTTACATCACCTGTTTTAATCGTCCCAGGATCTCTTTTGAGGGCGAAAGGGTTAGATTTAGTGTAGTGTAAACAGGTGGAACAGAAGCGCCCGGTTCTGAAAACGGTTCTAACCTGGACCTTATCATTTCCTCCTTATTTCTCAATAACATAAATAAAACAGAAACGAGTGGACCAAATTACTGGACAGCAATATCATCGGAGCAATTTTCATGAATTTCATCGCGGCTCTCTCCTGGTTAGTTTTAACTTAAAAAGTATCTTTAATGTGTTGACGAAGCAGGATTGTTTCAACGCTTTGACTTTAAAAAAAAGAAAATTGAAAAAAAGAAATACATTGATAATGACAAAGGATGCCTGAATGACTTCTGACGTTTCAATGAATCTTGGACATCTTTTCTATCATGAAATCAAACGGAGGTCAAAATAACCTGGGATTGTAAATCATTTAAAAAATTTATGGTTTTGTGCGTTCCGATCTGACATTGTGTAGCAATTCAATGAATAATTTAACAATAATTTAATTATATTGTATTCAAAACAGATTTAACAAGGACTTCTGAGATTATATATGTTTCGTTATCAAATCAAAGTGTTTGGGTTATAAATATTGGTTATTGGTGATGGTGTGGTTGATTTATAGACGCTCGTCCACTTTCCAGCATTGTTGTTTAAAATAATGTACGCGGAACATTCCCGTTGCTTATAGGGGCCGCGGTAGTCGTGCAGTAAGGACACGTTTTCCCGATGGGGTGAAAATCCGAGGTCCACAAGTGTTAACTTCGGCGTGCATTGACATTTTGATTTGGATGAAGAGTAACCGGAAAGGCCATGCCAGGTCAAATTCTCCTTACCATTGCATACGTGAACGTAACAAAATATGTCAATCTCAAATGATCAAAGTACTCCATTGACAGGAAGTTAAACTCCATTCCTTACTTTTTCTATAGGATATTATCTGAAACGAAAGAAGGGATTTAAAATTCCTAGTACTGTATTGACAGGAAGTGAAACTCCGTTCCTTGCCCTTTCTTCAGGATATTATCCGAAAAGAAAGAAGGGATTTAAAATTCCGAGTCGGTTATATTGTGTACCACTGAGTGTATGTGTTCTGGTGAAAATGGTATTCCCGTCTTCATTGGCAGAACAGTAGAACGTCAAACCAGTAGTCCACCTACTTGCAAGCCCATATTCTGCCAATTTATGCAGTCCATGTAATGTTTTAATTATGTCAAAGAAACTAGCTGACTGTTAAAAAAATAAATGAATAAAATAGAAGGTTTAAAAAAATATCTTGAATTATTTATAATTATTTTTTTCTAGAAAATATCTACATTCGATTGATTAGGCTTATTCTATAAACTGACATTTACAACAAACATATTGAAATAATCAAATCACATTATTAAGTGGCTGAATTTCAGTTTATCATCGGTTTTCTCCACACATTAGATTGTTATTGTAATTGATGAATAAAATACTAAAAATACGTAATACTTGGGTTTTTTTAATTTGTTGGATGAAACGACCCGATATAAGTAGGATGAAATGACCCGTGTAATTTTGGGATGAAATGACCCGTGTAATTTTGGGATGAAACAGCCCAGCTCGGTGAAACGGTCGTGGGGTGACCTTCTTCCGTTACAGTTAGGGTTTCATTTCCCATTTTATAACATATGATTGATTAACTGTAAAAAATCCTAATTCCATATACATGAATATTTTAAGTATGAAGCAGAAGACAGATGGATGTATTTGGAAATTTAAAACAGAAAACAATAGGGGACATACAACATGTACCGTCAAGCGCAATATGTTGATTTTTTCTTTTAATTATCGTCAGATTTTTATAAACCTCAATCGTCTGGATCTTCTAGCCCAATGCAATTTCATTATTCATTTCTAATTCGGCATTTGCAATAAAGTTGCCGGGTCACAATATAATATATTTGAATCATACGAGCGTAAAATCTCAATAGAGATGTTAGATAAAAGGGAAGAGAGGAAAATAGCTCTTTGGGGAGTTGTAACTGCATGCTATGATTTTATATAGAATGCATGTAAAAGTTCAATTTCATTAAGAATGATAAAAGACTAAAAATGATACTAAAACCAATGGGGAAAACAGAGACATTTATATTCTTCCTTTCAGTAAAATCTATCGACATGAGATGAAAATGTATCGGAAGCTGTAGAAATAATGGCGAGTTATTTATTGCTATTTTTACTGAAGGGTAAAATGTTTTGAACGGAAAGGGTTAAACCAATGTCACATAATGCCAGAAATTTTCATGTTACCGGATCAATCAACTCCACTTAGCTAATGTGACTGCTGCATTGTCTGTTGTGTTGTTTTTTTTATCAATTGATTGTTTGAATACGTAACATTACATGCATCCTATAAATAGCTTATATATGACGACTCAGAGAAGATTTCGCGTCTGTATGATTTATGTCATACAATGTCGTTTTCATATAAATAGCGGAAACATTATAAAATGATACATTGGCCATTTTGTTATGTATACAGGAAGCCCGGGTCAATAAGACCTCAATTATATCTGTCGCATTATGTAAAGCCTAAAATAGATATTCCTATATAGCTCCTAAAATAATGTACACTTAATTCCATCCATAAAATAAGATTGTAAAAAATACCATCCGTTTCTGGCAACCAGGATGGGTCATGTTGTGCTGTTTAGTCGATTTCACTAGGCGAGAACACAAAGGAATCCAACCAATTATTGCATTCTGTTCTTGCACTTCAGTAATCTAATAACACCATCTGAGACCAACTCATTGCAATTAAAGATCGCTTTACTGCCTTGACATGGGCCTCGGCTGTGCGATTAGGTGATCTGGGGCAGACAACAGATACTAAATTTTACTTGAATTGATGACTTGGCATATCACTGATTCAAAGAAACATAGCTTTCTACCGGACATACAGTTATGAGAACTCAAAAGAACTACAAAACTCCAGCATTGTCTCAAATAATATCACTAACTAAAAAAGCGATTTTCAGATCACTGACTGCCAAGACACTTTGACACTTCCTGGAGTATTCGATATTATTTACATTAGTCACAGGTTATTTTAGTTCTTTTGTAGATTTGTTCTTGGCGTTCAGGGAATATGATAAAAAAAACACACGAATATCACAGTGAGAAAAAACATAACATTCATCTAATAGACATAACATTCATCGCACCCGGATCTTCTAAAAGACATAACATTCATCGCACCAGGGTCTTCTAAAAGACATAACATTCATCGCACCAGGATCTTCTTATAGACATTCATCACTAATCTGTCCCATAAGATGCTGTATAGCGTTCTCCTTTTACACCCAACGTGCTGCAGGGCATTTCCGAATCAGTTAAATCGATGATAATATTAATTGAAATGACATAGGGTTGAACGTCCTACTCTTCCGTACCGACTGTGCTTATGAAGACGGGAGTGATAATATAAATATGTATATTTTTCAGGCAGTAAAAGGTGTGGGTATTTACCAGTAGATCAGAAAGAACAAGACAGAAAATCAGATAGTGATTTATCCAGTGAAGATGATTTGGAGGATGATGACTCCGATTTAGACAGTGATTTGGGTAAGTGATTCTTTTTTTCACTTGCTGTTAAATAGTTGAAAATTAAACAACAAATGGTAGTCGGATGAAGATGGGTGATATATGTCGAGATCAAATAAACCAATTCATCGCAAGTTAAGTAGTTTGACAAGCGAATCGTGATCATTCTACTTATTTGGCGTAAAACGCTAGATGAGTAGCATCACAGTTGACAACAATTTACTAGTTTTTAATGTGTAAAATACACGCAGTTTATGATGAATAGGCTATGTTCTAAAAGTTAATAAACATCACTTTTAGGGTCGCCTGTCCAACCCCGTGGGGTTTTCTCTGGGTCCTCCGGTTTCCTCCCACTGCTAAAAACCCCTTCGCGCAAGCGAATTTTTGAAATAAAATTAAATCCAGATGTTAGTCCCGAAATGACCTAGATTGTGTTGAGTTGACGTTAAACTCTCTTTAAGCTCGTCATACTGGATTCGAAAGCAGATATTTACGTAAAATGTGTCATCTTATGACGACTCTATCTTAGCATTCGGCGCTCGTGCACTGCTTTTATTTACGTTTACGAGCCGTTGAAAAATACTGAACTTGATGTTAAGATGGAATGAGATTTAACTTTCACGACAGCAACGCCCCACCCCTCTTCTATCATTTTACAGGCATGCCAATTTGTAAACAGGTGAATCTGGATTTGTTGTCGCTGGCACACTTTCATTGTCAGTCCCACTGGCGCCACCATTTAGAACCAGAAGATTCTTTTTAGTCCACCATAGGATTTAAAATTTGAAAATTTAATTCAAGAGACAAGTTAGCAACCGATAGATTTAACCGCGATACCCAAATATTGGGAGATAACACTGTCTATGTAAAGTTCATGACAAAACTAGTGCATATACGTGTAAATTGATTAGTGTTTACGATACATTGTGCATTTAGAATCTGTGCTTTTATAATACATATTATTAACATTCAATATTTTACATTGGCTTCCAGTATCTTTGTATTTCATCCTCAATATTAGATGGTATTATCGGATAAACAGGATAAGGCGATCATAAAATTTCCTATAATCGTCGAAAAAAAAGTCATATCCTTCGGGGAATTCGTTTTATTGATTAAGTTGCTTCAATAATTCTCTTCACGAGAATCCCACATTACGAGTATCTTTCAAGTTCCTCAAGTTGTTGAAACAATCAGTGGGTAAATTGTCATTGTTCTAAATGATTTCTTATTTTTTGTCAGTAGTCGTGAATTGTCAGTTGTCGTGGGATATGTCCCGTCATCTATCATTAGTTCATTGCCTGGAAGCTTTACTACTGTGATAACTTGTCTTATTTTATTCTTATCTAATTTTTCTTAGTCTATAACTTTTGTTTGATTTTATATCACAAATGATAAATACAGGGAGCCAAGCTTTTAAAAAATCAGACAGAGAACCATTTTAATTTTCGTTAATATTTCATAAGTTATAATAAGAAATATTTATCTAAAGACAAAATATAGTGCGCATTAAAATATTTTAAACACCATTTTCCGAGAAACTATAAATAAGAGAATTAATCTCTGTCTGATTCTGCGGTAGATTCTTTTTTATCACCTCCTGCAATTCATCAAGCTGGTTTTATTATATTTCCTAGCCAATTTTGC
Source organism: Patella pellucida (assembly GCA_917208275.1). Taxonomy (NCBI): domain Eukaryota; kingdom Metazoa; phylum Mollusca; class Gastropoda; family Patellidae; genus Patella; species Patella pellucida. The sequence goes on along the minus strand of OU795036.1, from coordinate 22,804,738 downwards.
CATTGTCAATTCAATAGGTTTGAAATTGAAAAAAATACGAATAAATTAGGATAATTCGTGGGATGCCGAATAAAAAGATAAGGTTACGATAAAGTTTAGAAATGAGAGAACCGTCTACGAATTGTAGCAATTTTAGTTTCGAAAGAGTTAAGAATATACCGAATTGTTTACCAATATGTCGAATTGTTAACGAATATGCCGAATTCACTTTCGAATATACTTCAATCACGATTAGTTTACGGTATTCGGCCTATTCGGGGCAATTTGGTATATTCTTTGGTCTCTAAATGCTGTGAAAGGGTACCGATTACTGTTGAAACCGTCATCAGCACAATTCAAAGGGGGTTCGGAGTATTCCTATGTGATTCGGGATATACAGCGTGGTTTCGACCACGTTCCACGAATTTTAGAGGGCCACGAATGACAACGAAATTTACAGAATCGAAAATGAAACTATTACGGACGATACCAAAGGGTTGGAACGGGTTTGCGATACATTACGAATTCCACAATTCCAGGAACTGAACAACTTGTAGACCGACCACAAACGTTTTTGACGCCCCCCCCCCCCCCCAAAAAAAAAAATCCGCTATGAACAATATACGAATGTGTAGAGACCAGATAAGAACCATTTACGAACTTTAAGAATCATTCACGATCTTCAAGAACCGTATACGATATATCGGAAAAACGTTTGGATTCCGGACGATTCGTGGCATCGATCCGTTCCCAGCATAACAGTTTCCGATGCCCAATTGACAACATTTACCTTGACTATGAAGAATTATGGGCATTTAGGGACCCAAGAATATGCCGAATTTCCACGAATAGTACCGACCATCTGTTAAGATCTTCATAGCTTTATCGACATCATTCGTGGAGATCGTAGTTTCATTTGTTCGCGCGAAGCGAATTTTTTCGAGTACAAACATACGCAGTATAATTTCAGGACGCCTTAATTCGTCTGATCATCCGTGCCATTGGGCATTTTTCCCCACAAAGACAACGCAAAGTAAACGAGAATCTGCCGAATTGTCTGAGGAAGGCAAAACTACGCAAAGCCCCCACAACGCCATCGTGCATAGCCGTCTTACGACATCGAGATGTGACCACGGTGTCGGCGAAGACAGTCGAATGTGAATAGCCCAAGTGTTTTCAATGTGTCATGGTAACATGGACATATAAGATAGGTTGCCAGGCAACGAAACATACACCACAGCTACTAAGTCGGATATTAACTTTAGCCTCTAAATAATCTTCCAAGTGATCAAAGGCCATAACTCTGCCAGTAATTATCGAAAAGCGTTTAAAATCAATAGCTTCTTTGTCCCATGACCGTAAGTAAACACTGTAAACGCAGTAAAGACAAAGATTGCACGATTTGACAGAAAAAGAACACACTGGAGATGTTCGTGCTAAATAGCTTTGGAATTATCCTAGTTCATTCTTTAAATACAGATCAACAACAAATAATTATACACTTTTTAAAACCCACCAAAACACTAGGCGTATCGTTTATTTGTACACAAGCACATCACAGTCATGTTAGTTCATAAGATCTGTTGAAATGACAAGTTATAGCAGATGTATACTGCAATGGGTGGGCATGCACTGTTGTTGCACGGCCAGGATTTAAGATTACGAAGCTACAGACTGAAGATAATCTCGGGAACAAACGCAACAATAGAGTAACCATTTATAGGCTAAAATATAAAAATAAAACAATTGTGCGTTGGCTAAAAAAAAAGACCAATGCCTTGTAAAATATATATTATAAAGACCTTTGATTAAACGCTAGAGCTTAATCGAATAAAAGAATACATCCATGAATTTAGATTTGGCTTGTACGAAAATTATCTAATTATTGGGTTATGTGGAAAAAGTCAAATATAGATGGTGTTTTGAAATCAGTAGTAACAACTATAAAATTAAATTGACATAACTGAAGTTAGATTTTTACGGATATTTATTTAAATAGATATACGATTTCATATTTTAAGTTAGATTTTCAAAATGTATTAAAATAGAGCCACAACTTAACAGTCCTGCCTTGTTAATGAATAACCCTTTTAATCCTATAATTCACAATTGCCAGTTGAGAAATTAGCAAAAATATAATTTTCAACTTCAAATTCAAACGTTTGAAGATAGCTATTCTATTGTGGGGAATAGATAAAACTGTCCTGGAAAACAAGGGAGGTAATTGTGGTATTATTTCAGGGGTAAACGAGTTTTAAGTGTAAGAATGACAACTGTAATCGTATAATAGTGAGTTGATTACCTATTGAGCCAAATGCATAGAGATAATTATCTTTTGACTTTCTTAGAAAATATGAAATTCTCGCTTTAACCTTTAGGAATTGTCGTATGGTTCATACTGTGAACATATTCATCCAACATATCGTAAAAGTGTAAAAGTTGATTAAAGGCGTAATAGAAAAGGGCGAATATATTTTGCCTTTAGGTTTTCTATCTGTATTTGTCATTCCTCTGTAAATTTCAATCAATTTGACAGAATGTTTATTGTCTATGACTTGAAGCTAAAACCGATCACTCTTGTCATCAGTCTGAGATTAAGTTCAACGGTTAAATGGGATTACGTAGAAGCAGTGCCCTCATTCTATCCCTTGATACCAGTCTAACAATACACCATTTGTTTGTGAAATGGGTTTAATTGTGCTTGGAAAGTTGTTCAATTGATATGGAGAATGGCACATTAAGTTACTTGAATATTCATTGATGTGTCATTCGTTGACGGAAGACATAAATTCAGATTGCATCTGATATCGACTTTCCAATTTTAGGGTTTTGGTGTCATACAGTGATGGATATACAGACATTGGATTAAAACCAGTCTGATATAGGTGGTGAAAATCTAGTTTTTCAAAGTATTTTCGCAAAAGTAAATCCTGCACATTATGTGTTTCCTGTGATTGTTGATTTAGATGTATAAATACATTCTCTCTACAGCTTCATCGTGTTCATAATGTTTTATTGTTGAAATACAAGTATTTCGAGAGTTATTACCCCTGACTTATACATATGTGCGGGGAATTGGATGTCCGAATGGTTAGCACGTGCGTGCTGTGTCATAAAGCCTGTCATTGACTCAACTGGCGTGGTTTCGAATAGGTCGCCTGTCCAACCTCGTGGGTTTTCTCTGGGTGCTGCCCCCCCCCCCCCACTGCTTAAGACCCCACGCGCAAGCCAATTATTGAAATAAAATTAACCAATTTAATGTAGTCCCGAAATGACCTAGTTTGTGTCGAGTGGACGCTAGACCCCATCCCCCCCTCTCTTTCTCTGTGAAAGTTGATAAACATACAATAGTGCTCTCTCTTTATTTTTCAGCTTTCACGATGTGGCGAAACTTATAAGTTTAATTTTTATATCTCATTATGAGCTTTAAGGAAGTCAAACCGTTTTTTCATTTAAGTCTTGAAATGTTAGAATTGGGTATTAACTCGTATGTTATTTGGATTGGTGATGGAACTAGCTATGTAGGCTCCATATCAATGTTTGTTTTGAAGGATTAAGCGCATATTGATTTGTTGGCTTATCTTTAGAGCTTTTTTTGTTTTACTGTATCGTGTCAACACGCAGTAACACCGGGCATTTTCGTTTTTCGTTATATTGGCGAATAACGAAAAACAACTAGTACGTTTTTCGATATTGGCAAATGTCGAAATCAAGCTACTTGTGTTTCGATATTCAAACATGAATCTCTTAAAAGCAGAATAGATGGATGTGTATCTACAGAATGTCTCCAAAACACAATCGATTAAATACATTTTCTAAAATAAACTAAAGATATCATAAATGGGGATGCCCGATCAGTGGATTCGCATTAAACTGTTCTTTCTCCTTTTTATGATATTGGCGAATGTCGAAAAACTAGCTACTCGTTTTTCGTTATTCGGACTTGAAGGTCGAAATAGAAGATATAATCGATGTATATGTAAAGAATGTCCCCAAAACAAATTTAACTAAAAAAGTTCCCTAAATCGAACTAAATATGTCATCAATGAGGATGCCTGAGCATGTGGATTCATATAAAAAAAGCTATTTCTTCTGTTTTCTTTTTATAATGGTGAATCTCGAAAAACGAGATGAAGGAGCTTTTTTATCTTATGATATCTTTAGTTCGTTTTACAAAACCGATTCAATCAAATTATTGTACATGTATTTTGGAAACATTCTCTAGACAACCATCCATAAAACCGTGATAGTTGTTTTTCGTTATTCGCCAATATTGAAAAACGAGTAGCTCGTTTTTCGATATTCACCAATATCGAAAAACGGAAATCGAGCTAACTTCACACTGCCGTAACACCACACAGTCGGTTATATCTCAATAATGGCTTTATTTATTAACGTGAAATTTCGACCGGAGACAACCTCCCCCCCCCCCCCGATCGCTCTCTCCCCAACAACATCATTTTAATTTACCGATCAAAGAGGAGGTGTCATATTAAGGTTGATTTTCTCTTCGATAAACTTGGCTACCCTATGACCTATATGTATCAAATTCAAAATGGAAGTTGGATTAGGCGTTTCTCGGCTGAGGTTTTCCATACTCTAACATGCAAATTATTAATTCCCAAATAGAAGTTATGTGTGTCGTTATATTAAATTACAGTGAAATGGTAAAAGCATTGATTGTAAATTGCAACGATTTTTCTGTCATTATTTTCCTCTAAAATAAACTCTACTCATTTAGTGTGATGGTATGCACATCAATCTCGAAGAGGCAGCCTCTAATTTCTAAATGTAAATAGATTATTTATATTGATTTCTGTCTTATTTTATAAAAATTACCCTTTTATGATTATAAAGGTTCATTTTCCTGAGAAATATAAATACATGAGTGACTAGCCTCTTCATATATAAAAACGAAATGGAGTTTTAACATTCTACTTTTCTGTACCCCCCGGGATAATAAAGACGGGACCCTCCTCCAACACAGCAGTACACAATTTATGATTATGTATTATCTTAATTGAAATAATATCTTATGACTTTAAGACGAGTCCTAATAATAGCTTCGAATATCCTACTTAAAAGACCACTACATTTGACAGGCCTGGAACTTAAATATAGAAAAACATAAATTAAAATGATTATGTGCTCCTTCGTATCACCAATTGAGAATGATTTGGGGGTGGATGGCCGAGTGATTGGCACGTCAGTGCTGTGTCATAAAGCCTGTCATTTAGTCAACTGTCGTGGTTTCGAATCCCTGGTTGTACGTGACAAGGAACAGGGTCGACTGTACAACCTCGTGGGTTTTCTTTGGGTTCTCCGGTTCCCCCCCACTGCTAAAGACCCCTACGCGCAAGCGAATTATTGAAATAAAATTGAACCATATGTTAGTCTCGAAATGATCTGGTTAGTGTCGAGTGGACGTTAAACCCCTTTACTCTCTCTCTCTTTCTCTTGAATTTGGCTTATTGTAAATCGTTAATGTTACATTTAAATAAGCACGATGGCATGGTTGATCCGAAAGTCCGAATATTTAAGCGCGTGGGTTATTCGCCTGCTGGAATATTCATCACTAAACACGCATTGAAATCGGATTAATATATAAAACACAACTCGATATATCAGTTATGTTTAACGACCCCATTTTAAAAAAAAATTACCAGTAATGTTTAACGACCCAATTTTGAAAAACGCTGGTGCCCTGATTGGTATCATGTTTACAGTTGGTCGATATGTTTGGAAACAGCCTATATTTTAGGACCAAATTTACACGGTAAAGAGATTTAATAGCATTATAATATCCCAAATTCACCATTTTCAGTAATAACCCTTTAAATAGTTCCATAGCTCCCACCAATTGTTAGAAGAGTCATTAATATGAACTATTGGTATCGTGATTTAATTACTGGGGGGGGGGGGGTATTTTAAGAAACACCATTCTTCACATATTCGAATATTACACTAATACAAATACGCCTATCTCGGCCAATGCGGGGATCGAACATCCGACCTTTAGGCTATCGAGCCAGCTTCTTACCCACTTAGCCACCGTGATCCACACCTTTAATATCATTTATGAACCATGTACACATAAATGCCAAAATAAGGTTATCATAGGATCAGTTAGATTTGATAAATACTATAAGATAATAAAGTTATAGTGGGTGAAAACGAAATACAACTGAATTTTCCATCGCCAAGTTCCCTTTTTACGTATATATCATTTTTCCTGGTGATAAATAAACACAATATTGTGTTTGCTATAGTTAAAAATAGGAAAACCTCGAGAATAGTAGTAATTTTTACCATTTTGATTTTGAAAATTTTTGCAATTTTACACATGATATTAGCTCCTAATATGGCAATGATTCTGTTCCACAATCTTTACACCATAGTATCTTAAAGGCCGCTTATCGACAATGTCGAGGATAATTGCCATGGGACACTTCATGACCGCCCACTATCAATACTAGTAATTCATTACAAGACAGACGTAAGAGATGGTCATTAACCTTCATTTATTACTTTATACTCCTATCTATTACAACGGTCTATATACCACTTTCTACTAATGTATTGCCTCGGGCAGTCTTCAGTGTTGTCAAATCATCTATTAAATGAAAGAAACCCATGGGAAACTTCGTATGACATTGTTCAAAAGTGAAAACATAGAAAGTTGTGAATGTCACATCATTTTCAGACAAATCCATTATATTGCAAACTGTTTTTCTTTCTTTTTTAAAAAAATAAACATTCCTGGGAATAAAGTCATCTTTCCAGTGTTTAGTAGGATATTTTCACTGATCGATTGACGTTACGTCACATGTTTTTAAGTTTCTATTTGGAAAAGCTATAGTCTTTCACTAAGAAAATAATTACCAGATCAATTTCTTCAAGTAATGAGAAGGCGAAAAAAAAAAAGGTAAAGAAACGTACGGATTCGTGTAATATAATAGGAGGTTAATGAAGGTGGATTTTCAATGAAGTAAACGTCTGGATCGCTTTTACAGCAGAATATAAATTGCTCGTTAGAGGGAGAGAGTAGGGTTTAACGTCCATTCATCACAAACTACTAGGTCATTTCGGGACTAATATATACAATTACATGTATATTTCAATAATTTACTTACACGTATTTATCATGAACATTGAGTGGAAACCGGAGGTCCCAGAGAAAACACACGAGGCTGGGCAGTCGAAGTTACTCCTTGTCACGCACATTAAGCGTTTTATCACAACCATACCGCTACGCTTAATGCCAGACCTCAATTTTCTCTTAGGTCATGCGGTGCATAGGCCCCTTAAACACCCGTACCAGCCACCCCATCACACTTTCTATTCAGGTGAACCACATTAATGCTCATTCCACTTTCGTTACATTTAAATAAACCAAGTATGTATTGGGTTTGTCCTTACAGCTCTGGAAACCATACTCTTAAACAAGAAGCACAATCTAAACATTCATTCTAAATTTGTATATCTTCTGTTTTCAACCTAAAAAAAAAGAGAGAGGTTTGACTAGATAAATCAATCTGTAATTATAGTTCAACACAAATTGAATTGAGTCGTCAGCGAAGTCCAAAGCACAATAATTAAGGATATATATGTATATTATAAGACTATATAGACAGGACTTTCTGAAGTTGGTATTAGGTTATGTTCTAATCGATTGTTGTCTACGAGAAAATAAACTAAGGTCGTCTATCGTAGATGGTTTGTGTATACTTTTGATAAAATCAACTTGATTGAATACAAAGACTTAGTTATTGACGCAGTAAACACGTTAACCTTCTTCTTAGATTAAAAGGCCAACGTGCGAACCACGGCTATATAAAATTCCCCACTGGAATCTTCCCAACTGTGGGATTTTCTATTGTCCTATATGAAGCAATTGCCATTCTGACCTTATTCTCCAAACTAATCTGAATTATCACTATTTCACCACAGGGACTATAAATTCTTCCTTAATCTCAAGTGATTTGGCTGTTTTCTTCGTTCTCAAAGAATATTGCTGTATGTAACCTTGTAACCCCAAGTCTATCCGGCTATTAGTTAACAGCGGAGGGTATAGGAACGATTGACACAAACGCCAATTAAACAATTTACTACATATTTACTAACAACCAAATCAAACTGTTGTACATAATGTACAATGTAGATCTAATGTGTTACATCGTCGTGTTTAATTTAAACAAGACAAGACAGGGAAATTGGTTAAACGCCCACTCGACATAAACTACATGTAGGTCATTTCGGGACTAAAATATGGTTCAAATTTGTTTCAATATTTCCTTTGCGCGTAAGGGTCTTTAGCAGTGGAAAGGAACCGAAGTACCCAGAGAAACCCCACGAGGTTGGACAGGCGATCCTACTATATGTCTCGTACATTCGGGGAATCGAAACTACGCCTGTTGACTCCATGACGGAACTTAGGATACAGCGCGCACGTGCTAACTATTTGGCCATCTAACCCTCCACCTGCAACATGGATAGGCGAACGGTACTATTGGAAATTGCGGAATTGGTATTTTACTCGACTATCACTACTAGACACCGATAATAGCCGAATATACAAAACGTGACGTTCACATTTTCTTCACAGGATATGAATTTTGATAATACTAAAATTGGAAGGAATATTGGGTGACAATCCGTAAAAAGAGCCCCCCCCCCCCGCGGATGGAAAAATTTATTTTAAAGTTTAAAGCACTAAGACCATCCGATTATAATAATAAAAAAAAGCTTGGATGCATTATACGAAACAGTCAACATAATTATTATTACAAACTTTCCGATAACTGGATTTAAAAAAAAAAAAAAAATAATCAATATTTCAATGCGTGAGTCGGTTATATTAGCGCTGAAGCTGTTTTATTTGGAACCCTAGACATTAATATTTTATTTTAAATTAATAATAAAAATTGATTTTTCAGATGAAAGTAGTGATGATGACGACGATGATGATGATGAAGATGATGATGAGAGGGTGTGTGAAGGAGAAGAGGTAGGAAGTTGTCCAGAGAGTTTAGAAGAACCGTCGGTTGAAGAAGAGGAAAGACTACTGTGATAGTAAAGGATGAGGCAGAGAAGTATTATACAGCTTAGAGCTACTTTAAAGTGTGATTGTCTGCGATATTAATTTGTTGGAAGCTGACGTAAAATAAAGCTATTTCACACACTTTCAAGTGTTTATATGTATAAAAATGTTTTATATTTGTACATTTTGAACAGGTTAATATCTGTTTCCACTCAAGTGCTAGATTTAATAAAACTATTTCATTGGCATTCTAAATACATCTAGTGAGCATCTTGTCCTGGCAGAACCCATTTACGTAAGCAGGAAATTTCTTTGAAGGTCAAATTCAACCAAATGATTATGTCTATTTTGTACAATTATCATCATTATTTATTATATCTGACATGTGTCATACTTTGATCAATTCTTCTTAGAATAAAGTCTTGTGATGTTTTTTATATTTAAATGAACGAAACCTTTAGATTGTTCAGAAATCAGAAAACAAGAAGATTGAATGGTGTGAATTAAAGACTAGGGCCGTCAATGAATGATAGAATAGAAGCAATGTTGGGAGATGTAAAGTATTATTAGAATATAAAAGGAAAATCGTCTTCTGTTTTGTTGATATAATTTTTAGGTTAACCAACTTGCGTATCTTAAATGAACCGACGCGTCTACCTGAAATGATCCGACTGGTGTATCTTAAATTTATCGTCTAGTCTACCTTAAATGAAACGACCGGTCTACTTTATATTAATCGACTTGTATATCTTAAATTAACAGTCTATCCTAAATTAACCCGCTCCTCTGTCTTAAATTAGCCCTCTCGCCCATCTAAAATTAACGGATCTTAAAGTTATCAGGAACGGGTTTTCATTTAAAATCCCTTAAATGATGCCATTAAGTATAGTATGTTAGGCTAGTAGCTGGCAGTCCAATTAAAATTATAACAAATCTACGTTCCGTTTTGATGTTAGAAAATTTGTTTTAATTTTTTTTTTAAAGAGTGCGGTCGGTAATACTTGATTATCAAACTTCTGAAGTTATTCTAAAACTAATTAAGATCAAAGGTACCATCCCTTGTTGTAACAGATCTTGTCTCATACAGGTCTCCAGCTGTTTATGCGGGGGACAAACGAAACAAAATCCCTGAAAGGAAACAAACATCTAGTTTAAATTAGTTTTGTTAGAGTACGCTTAACGTTGGCGGTATGACGGCAATAGGCACCAATGCACACTTAAAATAGTTCTTTGATGGGGTAAAAATCAAAATTTGATCTCATTAAATTTGATGTGTTTTGGGAAATGTCTACTTTTAAAATAAGCACAGATAAAGCCAATATTGAAGTATAAACTGATTTTGTGTTCGAAAGTCACACACAGAAATAATATTAGTAATACTCAGTTTCCGTTCAATAGTTCGAAACAAGATGTATCTTGTCCCATCACCAACCCAAATAAAATTGATCAAACCAATTCAGTATTTTTCGGTATCTTAATAAAACAACGCAATTCTTTTATCTCTTTGTTCTTTGTCTTTGCCAAACAGTTATTATTTGAACTATTTGGTATAAATATTTCAAAAGTTTTTATTAGGTTATGCTCACTGTTCCACATACATAATTAATATAACAATACGTATTGCGCTTTTTTCAATAAAGGTTACATTAACGTTTAATACTCTTGGGAATAATCACGTTCCGTGGGATGCTTTCAATTTATCAAATTAATATCTGAAAGTTTTTAATGTAATGCCGTTGGATGAGCAAAAACAAAATATCATTATTGATTACATAGATGAATATTGTTTTGTTTTTGCATGTACAAGTAAAGATGTATTTTATGTAATAAAAGTCCCTCCGATATTGACATTAAAAAGTTACAATGTCCAGATCGTTAAATCTTACTTTTCATAACAACTTATAGCCCAAGAAATTTAAGCTTTGGAACAATTTCATGCCTAATAATATTCAGTGACGGTTAACTTATCATTCAAGATGTAATGTAGATTGCCCTTTGAGTTCCATCGTGTTCCGCCTTTGTCTGTAAAGTGTCTTATTCCATTGAATTTTGACGTCTGAAACTATGCTGCTTTATACCACATCCAAACACCAGAATCAAAAGTTCTAAGAATTTATCCCGGTGGTAGTCCAGAAAACTTCTACCGGAGTCTCCATTCGTCACGCAACTGTCAAGACAAACATGTACCCCATAGCACATTGTTAGTACGGTTGTTACAGAAGCGAGGGAGAGAGAGAGGGGGGTGGAGTTTAACGTCCACTCGACACAAATAAGGTCATTTCGGGACTAACATATGGTTAATTTCATTTCATAATTCCCTTGCGCGTAGGTGTCTTTAGCAGTGGGAGTACTGGAGGACCGGAGGACCCGGAGAAAACCCACAAGGTTGGACAGGCGAACCTACTCTGTGTCACGTGCAACCGGGGATTCGAAACAACGCCAGTTGAATCAATGCAGAAAGTTTAGACGCTACACAACACTTTATTTTAGATCAAAACACATTACGGTTATCTGATTGTTAATATGGTATATGTATGAACTAATTGGGACGTATATGGAAGGCGAGAATTTAGGCTACCCTTAATAAAGTCGCCTTGCTGTCATAAACATTTGTTTATAAGTGAAATGCTGTTAACGTCCTACATTTCTGCACCGACTGCGTTAATGAGGACGACCATCTATGAGGGAAATTTTGCCTTGACAACAAAACTACCGCCTACACTTATTTCTAACGGTCAAGGGTGATTTTCCGTCCACGCAATGTTTTTTTTTAATAAGCAATATTTTATTCAGATTTGTATCTGAATAGGGATTGGGGAACAGGCATAGCCTATATTAAACCACGCAATGTGTACACGAGACCTCGGGTTTTCGTCCCATTCGGATGACTAGACACCGTTGCCATTTTCATAATTTTCAGGAAATTAGCAATTTATTAAATGACGCCCAGAGACTTTAATTTAAGAATGTTTAGTGACGTTACCAATATGATCCGATTTTCAATATGGCACCCCATACTTGAAAGAGGGGTGACGTTTTTAGTAAATCGGACAGGTATCTTAACTTTATTTGTAGAAATTGATTATGAACGTGTTTATTTGTAACCTTAACAACTGACAATGATTTCATCTGTGTGTAGTTCCGTCAGTGATGTCATGGACGCAGTCTTAGTTCGGTGTGGTTTTTGAGGCGGATAGACAGGTCTCACTAGAAATATAATTATTAACTAAATTTACAACCATTATTGACCATCGCAAACAGGGGAGCATTTTTGACCATCTCTCAGAACGAGTTCATTTTTGACTACAGTATTGACTCAATAGTAACTAAAAACAGACATTATGTTCTTACATGTAATATAAGACCCATTTGAATATATTCTAATATAGCCCAGTGTCTATGGTAAATAATTTAGTTGTATATAAGTAAGTTATATTGTGATTTCGTGATTTTATAGTACGTCTAGACAAGTATATATGTGGAGAGAGAGAGACACACACACACACACACAGACAGAGGGAGTGACACATCGCGTGTAATTGTTGTATGTTTCTTTCTGTGAATTATTAATGCTTCTTATAGTATCCTAATTTACCTTATGAAGAAGTCAACGCCATAATAAATAGCCTACATAACACATGACATACATGTAATTATATGGAAGTTACTTGAAGAGTTTACTCTAGCGACGTTTCGACGAGGGTTTTCCCGTCTTTATCAAGGGAGAACCCTTCTCGTAACGTCGCTAAAATAAACTCTTCAAGTAACTTGTATTCCGTTTTATTGTGCCATGACGTTATTCTCATCCAGTTACTAAATGCCACTTAAACAATAAATAGTCTAGATACCACAAAAGTCACTATTAGTAGTACGTATTTATACATCCTAGAATACATTTCAAAATAAATCAGTTTTTTTCTCTGTGCCAACAACCTAAGGATGTATTATGTAACATTTAGATAAAGAGCTGGCAGTTATCGCTATAATAGTTGAAATTGGAATATGGAAAATTTCAGTCAAATTCATTTTTCTGAGCGAAGTTATGACTGATCGATGACTAGCGTAGTCTCGAATTTCATTGCTACCGTTGTTACGATAATAAAATAAATCTCGATTATACATTTTTAAATTTAAAAATATAAGATTGCAATCGTGTTTTAATCTGTTAAAAATCGCAACAATTCGATGGTCTAGAGCTTTGCGAACGAGCTTGCCATGTGAATAAATGTATATTTAATAATTAATATATAACATTTGAGGTAAAAAAAAGACCTGAAATAAACAGATGTAGCTTTAATACATAATGCCTTTTTAATTATGATTCGATCTATATACCGCAATTAATTCTGGAAAAAAGTTAATGTAGATCGCATATACAAAAAAAGACACACCAAACAGTTGTAATAATCGCAGAACTGTCTCTCTCTACTAAACACATCATCACTACATTTGTCTTTAACTCCCTAAGAGTTAACTCCATACTAACATTAGTCCACAGTGACTTTCTTCCTGGTAATTCTAATATATTGACACTTCTTCTGCCTAGCCACCGATCATCACCATTATACCCAAATATACATAGTGAACAATATAAAAACAAACATACGATTAAGGGCTGATAAACCGTATCAATACTTTAAAATCAATGTGGCAATTGCGTCTACCACCAACAACGACCTAAATCCTATCAAGAATTGGGTTGAGACATGCCTATCATTACATTTAAACCCGTGATAACAGAAACTGTGACTGTTATTACTAAACTTAACCCTACATAGTTAAACCACCGATATATAGGGGCCAGGCCACCATTACATTTCACGATCTCGGTACCCACAAATTGTAGTTCGTCGGTTTATAGCAATTCTCTCTCTGTCTCTTTTCTCCACTTTTGAGTTGATTTTTAGGTCTAGAATGGACGAAGAGGGTTTGAATTAACAGTTTCTGTCAGGTTTTGGTAAATGGTAAATATTCATGATTTTGCGTCGGGATGATAACGGGATTATCAGTTTTGGTAAATGGCAAATCCCAATGGAGAGGGGGGGGGGGGTGGCCGAATGGCTAGCACGTGCCTGTTGTATCATAAAGCCTGTCATTGAGTCAACTGGCGTGGTTTTGAATTCCCGGTTGTACGTGGTAAGGAGTAGGGTCACCTGTCCAACATCGTGGGTTTTCTTCGGGTCTTTCGGTTTCTTTCCACTGCTAAAGACCCCTACGCAAGCGAATTATTAAAAAAAACTAAACCATATGTTAGTCCCGAAATGACCTAATTTGTGTCGAGTGGACATTACCCCCTCTCTCTCTCTCTCTCCCTCTCTCTCATAACTTGAAAAAATGTTACAAATATTTTTGAGAACACGTTCCATATTGTCTCGCAATCAATGATTTGTTGTACAGTCTTATACTTAAGATCAGCGGTAAATGGATTTTGTTGTAGACGTTTTAGTCCTTGGTGATTAGTATACTGTATGATATATCTAAAACGTGCGTAGAAGAGGGTGGGGAGTCGCTATGTTAGACTATCGACTGTTACAATCAATTTCTAGATAAGTATGAGTTACAAGAACTTAAAACACTTGAGACTAACCAAATTAGAAATTCGATATCTGTTATGTATAATCTTCTCGCATATTAGTCAAAAGAATATCCGAGGGATAAGTTAATGTCTATTCTCTGAGAATATTGAATAATTAAAGTAGTAAATTATCTGGAGAGTTTTGCTACTTTAAGGGGGAAATATGTTATTTCGAATTAACGAAATTCAATTTAAAAATTGAAATGTAAAAAAAAAAAATATCCTTGTCTGTAAAATATTACATGTATGTTCTACAAAACGCCTTGCACTCTTTGGTATATTTATCGCTAACAATTACTATTAATTACAACTAGTGTGATTCGTGACTTTTAACGCACTGGCACTAGTTGACCATCAATTCCATCTCGTTGGGGTTTATTATGCCTAATCTGGCAAGTTACACGATTGCAGCAATTCACATCTCACCGCTAGAGCTTTATAGGTGCAAAAACCTACAGTATAAATACAGTAAATTGGATAAAAACAATGCTCCTAAACTCTACTCTAACATAAACTGTTATGCTCTGTATATGGGGGTTCCCATCTTCATCAGCCCTGTCAGTGCAGATTTCTCTTAATGCATATAATATTGGGAGTTTCCTGACTTTGTAAAGAGATTTCTCAGACACCATTCAGTCACGATGGGGATATTTCAGTCCCGTTGTCTATTAGCTAGAGCGAGAAAGAGGCATGCAACGTTTCATAAGGTAGTTTGGGTTCTCGCGGAACTCATACTGTTGTCTAAAGCATACCAAGTTCATCACATAGATTCTTATATATGTAGCGTTGGCCCTTGAGTAGTTGGCAGAAGCCTACTGACTTTCTCGTGGCTGTTGTTCTTTATAATGGATTCTGTGTTGGTGATGTTTTAACGATATATGGAGGCCAGACCACCATGCATTAATGTTCCCATTGACTTCGATTCTGGACTCTTTGCACACCTCTAACTTTTCCTCAAATTTTCGTTGGACTGAAAGCGGTTGACCACCAAAGTTTTGAGATAAAACCATGCAGCTAGTTGCAGTATCTATCACCGTAGCCTGAAAACCCCCTTATTCCCCCGGCTCAAAATCATGAATATTTACCATATACCGAACCCTGACAGAAACTGTTAATTCAAACCCTCTTCGTCCATTCTAGATCAAAGAAATCAACAAAAATTGGCATGCAAAAGGGGAGAAAAGAGACGGAACGAGAATTGCTATAAATAGACGAACTACAATTCGTGGTACCGAGATGGTAACAATTAATGGTGGCATGCCTCCCATACATTGGTGATTTAACTATTATAATTTAAAAATGCATTATATTAGAGCCACATAATCGGTCTACCTCAAATGTTATAATATATATAAATTATTAATTAGACATTTATTCACATGGCAAGCTCGTACTCAAATCTCTAACACAACAATCATAAACCAACCAGACTGTTAAAACCCATCACGACTCTTTTCATAGGAAAGTTCACTGCTGTTTTATATGATATTTACATGGAAAGCCCAAATGAATTAATGTAACAACCTGCTATACACATAGACTAGCAGATTAAAGCAAAAACTCTCGTCAATTTTGTAATCATTTGCATGAAGAGAGATGAGATCAAGCTGGTTAATATTATCAAAGGTATACTTTACACCATTCTAAATCCTCCTTTCTGATCTGCTTTTTTAAGAAGGGAAGAAACAAAGTTACATAAATTGTTATGTGTCAAGAAGCACGAATTATTTAACAAGAGAAGGAAAAATAGATACATCACCAAAAGAAACTCTTAAAGAAGTGATATCCTTTAATTGTTTTACACGATTTTATGCTTTAGTGAAATGCTGCAAGGAGACAGTAAATCAATTCTATGTTTCTCCAAATTAACTTATTTTGTCATTTGCAGAAAACTAATTTTACTCTTCTTGAAATGTATAACTGTTTATTTCGTGTTGGGAACTTTCTGTGTTTTGTTTTTAAAGATAAGACAATCGGTCTGTTTTTATGATCACAAATAAAGATATTTAAAGAGACAGCATCATATACCACAAGAAAATAAATGTAATGTTATATTCAGATAATCCTTCTCAGATGTCCGTTAAAATGCTTTTTAAAAAACCCTGAAATTGAAACGATTCGTAAATCGAAAACTGACACGTGTAATAATTCATGGTTGTACAGATTGGTCTCAAATTTTGACTACGTTTTAATATGAAACATCCGCGATCTAACCCTATAGTTATATCCCGTCAAATAGGATGTGTTTTTTTTCTTAACCCCGGAAGCGCTTTGTGTCGCGCTTTGAGCACATACTTTGTAATGTTGTATTCGGATAATCCTCACAGATGTTCGTTAAAATACTTTTTAAAAAAACATCAGAAGTTCAAACGATTCGTGAATCGAAATCTGACAAGTGTAATAATTGATGGTTGTACAGATTGGTCTTAACTTTTGATTACGTTTTAATATGAAACATGCCGGGTGTAACCGTATAGTTAAATCCTGTCAAATAGAAAGTTTCTTTTTTCTTAACCACGGAAGTTCTGCTGTCTCCGACAAAATGATAGATGATGGTGAGACCAAGGGTTGGATAGCTGAATGGTTAGCGTGCGCGTACTATATCATAAAGCCTGTCATCGAATCAACTGGCGTGGTTTCGAATCCCCGGTTGTACGTTGCAAGGAGTAGGGTCGCCTGTCCAACCTCGTGGGTTTTCTCCGGGTCCCTTGGTTCTCCCCCACTGCCAAAGACACCTACGCGCAAGCAAATTATTGAAATAAAATTAAAACAAATTATGTCAGTCCCGAAATGACCTAGTTTGTGTCAAATGGACATTAAACCCCATTTCTCTCTCTCTCAATTGTCCAAAACATAAGATTTAGATTTGACCGATTTTAATAATTTTGACATAAATTCTGGTGTGTATACCCATTCATAATCATGTTCACATAAATAAGATACTGGGACTAACCAAATTAGAAATTCCATTTCTGTTATGTATAATCTTCTCGCATATTTGTTAATAGAAAATCCGAGGAATAATTTAATGTCTATTCTCTGAGAATATTGAATGATTAAAGTAGTAAATTATCTGGAGATTTTTGCTACTTTGAGGGAAAACTATGATATTCGGAATTAACGAAAGTAAATTCTGTTACATTATAATTTAGAAATTGAAATGTAAAAAATAATTACCTTTGTCTGTAAAATAGGCCTATTATGTTCTACACGTCAAAGTAAAGAACATTACACGACATTTAAGAGTTCTCAAAGGACAGAACACGGAGAAGGGCTCGGACTAATGATAAAAGTGTTTTTTTCCATAAAATGTAATGAACAATCAAGTTTATTTTCTCCAATTCCAATTGATCTTGCTGAATATTAAAGCTCCATAGTTTTGAATATTCAACATTTTTACAAACCATTTTTGTACAGTTAAAAAACCAGGAGACGAATTATACATGCTTCACCATTTTTGTCGTCGGGCCAGTCTGGAAAATTGTCAGATTATTATTTATTTAAACTCAGACTTTTCGATGGGCTGGGGTTTGCGGAAGATATGATTTAATTGGATAGTGAAGCATTATTTGGTCGTTCAAAATATTATTTGGGCGTGTCTGGTAAAATAAATGTCGCCCCATCTGATAGCACCCCTAATCCATTTATTCGTTTAACATGAGAAGTGACATAACTCAAATATAAATCTTTTCCTAAAAGCCCCTGAATTTATGTAGCTAAATAAACTACAAAACGTTCAAAGCTGACAAAGGTAATTATTTTTTACATTTCAATTTCTAAATTATAATGTAACAGAATTTACTTTTGTTAATTCCGAATATCATAGTTTTCCCTCAAAGTATACCAATTGCTTTTTTCCAAGAATTCGTAAAAAGGTTAACGTACATGTAATTAGGTATATATAGAGCGAGACATTATTATCAAAATTGGGTCAAACGTAAAAATTAATGGGGACGTTTAAATCTAGCAAAGATTTTCAAAACAATTTAACAAAACAACTCTAACTCTTGAGTATGTAGCTCGCTAACAATGTTTAGACTATTAGAGGGGTACATTAATGGCTAATTGACACAGATAGATTTCGGGATGATCCTTGATTGCTATTAGTTACAACTAGTGTGATTGGTGACTTTTACCGCACTGGCACTAGTTGACCAACAATTCCATCTCGTTAGGGTTCATTATGCCTGATCTGGCAAATTACACGATCGCAGAAATTGACATCTGACCTCTAGAGCTTTATAGGTGCAAAAACCTACAGTATTTAAATAATCACAGTAAATTGGATAAAACAATTCTCCTAAACTCTACTCTACTATAATGACAATATAATCATAAACTGTTATGCTTTGCATACCGGGGTTCCCGTTATTAGCCTAGTCGATGCAGAAAAGCTAATCAAGAGAGTTGTCTCTTGCGCATTAAATAATGGACGTTTCCTGTCCTTTTTAAAGTCAGGGCTAGGCTTAGATGTCTCAGACATCATTTAGCCACGATTGGGAGATTTCAATTCGCTTTTCTATTGGCTTGATCAGGAAAGAGACATGCAACGTTTCATAAGGTAGTTTGGGTTCTCGCGGAACTCTTACTATTGTCTACAGTATATCAGGTTCATCACATAGATTCTTATAACATGTAGCTTTGGCGCTTGTCATCATGTAATTTTACTTAAGCAGTTAGCAGTAGCTGACTTTCTCGTGGCTGTATCGTTATCATTGATTCTGTATTGGACATTGGTGATGTTATAAACATATATGGGGGCAGACCACCATTAATTTTCCCATTGACTTCAATATTAATTCTGGCCTCCTTGGAATGGCCACATCTAACATTTCCCAAAATTTCGTTGGGCTGAATGCTTTTCACTACAGAACGAGGACAGAATGGTGACGTCTTTGTATGAGGTTGACCACCAACATTTTGAGATAGTTACTGAAAACATGTAGTTGCCGTACATTTATTACCGTAGACTGATAATCCCGTTATCCCCCCGCCTCAAAATCATGAATATTTTAGTTTAACTCTTTTTATAAACCCATATGGCACTCATATTCTAAGTTGAATTACGTATTTTAGTACATACCACATATTATGTGAATATGTTAGACTTGCCAAAATCAACGGGATTATCAGTTAATTATTTAATAATTAACTAATATAATATAATTGAATTTCATCTTAATCGTTAATCTCAGAAGCAAAAATTCTACTAAAGTATTACACTAGGACTGTGTGTCCAGTCTTTCCCGTGGGACAAACACCAAAGGTAAATTCGAGTACATATTAGCGTGCACAGAAATGTAGCATAAGCATGTAGTATAATATACTAGTACTATGTAATGGTTTTGAAATTAGAAACCTACAAGATGAACGTCTTCTGTTATTAACAGATGGTGCTACTTTTTTCCCGGAAATCAAAGAGAACCTTATTATCGCTTCCTTAGAAACTGGTCATTTCAGAAATAAAACTTAAGGTCAGCAGACGGATGACGAACCGAATATATAATTAAATTGCATTTATGGATTCCAGAATCAATAACATGCCCAAAAAATCTTTATTGAGTGAAACCCTCGGTAACGGTGAAAATTCATTAAAGTAGAAAAATCCATCAGTAAGGACTATTGATGGTTTGACATATATAAATGAGGGGTAACTGTACATAGATTAAATCTGTCAGATTTCAAGAGTCTCGTTTCGCCCTGGGTGTCAATTTAAAAATTAAAATACTTATTATTTTAAGGGATACTGGTGTTAATCCATTGAAATAAAGAAGGCCTGTGTCTTTTTTTCCTTTTTGTCTTTCCCAAATTAACACCAAAACGAAACCCGTTTTATAATATGAAATTGTGTCTTTTGCAGTAAAGTCAAGCATTTCTAGTCAACATTAGCGAGATGCTGTTTTTTTCATTTAGTAAAAAACAATTTTGGTTTTGACGTGACGTGGACTTAAAAATTGTGCAAATTTTGTGTCAAATCCGACAAACCGTTGCTGACATGTATTCGTTTTAAATGTCAATTTGCGAGTTGTAAATTTTTTAAAGATGTTTTCAAAGAGTTTTATGAACGCGGACACAAACACATTTTAGTCTACGTAGGTTAGTCCTTGGATATTGGTTACTTAAATGAAATGAACTGGGATTTAAATTCGTACTATTCTGCACCGAATGGGCTTATGGAGACGGGCATGATTGAAATATTTATGGACATCGGCGCTACTGCCAACCTTTATTTCGAATTCCAAGTGTTGAACAGGTCAGACTGTCAACTTTTTACCCACTGATCCACCGCGGCCCCTTAACCGTGTTTATCCAAATCATGTGTAGAGAACTTTGTAAAAGCTATTTAGCAAATTAGTCTGTAAAAATGACAACCTTGCAAAGAGAATCGTCACATTTATGTCTACACTTATTACTTAAATGAAAAATTCAAATACATGAAACGGTGACGAGAAATGTCGTGATTTGAAGATATAGGGTGCTCTATTAATTGGGTAAATGTGCCAGAAATTGTCGATTCTATTACCCGACTCCAGACTCCGCCATTGGCTACACGGAATTAGTATGTAATTAAGGTCAACTTGCCTGACTAATATGTAGCTACTTAGCGGTTGGAAATTCCCAGACAGTGTAATTATGTTGTGTACATGATTATTAATGGGTATACACACACGAATTCATGTTAAATATATATGTCAAAAATTATTAAAATTAGTCAAATCTAAACCTTATGTTTTGGACTCTGAAGTTCAGGTTAGTCTCTTGGTCTCACGCCGTCATCTATCATTTTGTTGGAGAGAGTAGCACTTAATAATGTGCATATTTATAACGCAATATATCCACAAAGTATGTGCCCAACGCGCGACACAAAACGCTTTCGGGGTTAAGAAAAAATAAACCCAATTCTATTTGACGGGATTTAATTATACGGTTACATCCGGGATGTTTCATATTGAAACACAATCACAATTTAAGACCAATCTGTACAACTTTGAACTACACATGTTAGTTTTCTATTTACGAATCGTTTCAACCTTCGTGTTTTTTAAAAAGTATTATAACGAAAATCTGAGAAGGATTACCTGAATATAACATTACATTTATTTATTTGTGATCATAAAAACAAACCGATTGTCTTATCTTTAAAAACAAAACACAGAAAGTTCCCAACACGATATAAACAAATAAAAAGAAATACATTTCAAGAAAATTAAAAATAGTTTTCTGCAAATGACAAAATAAGTTTATTTAGAGAAACATAAAATTGATTTACTGTCTCCTTGCAGCATTTCACTAAAGCATAAAATCGTGTAAAACAATTAAAGGATAACACGTCTTTAAGAGGTTTTTTGGTGATGTATCTATTTTTCCTTCTCTAGTCAAAAAATTCTTGCTTCTTCACACATAACAGATTATAGGCAGAACAGAAAGGAGGATTTAGAATGGTGTTAAGTATACCTTTGATAATATTAACCAACTTGATCTCATCTCTCTTCATGCAAATGATTACAAAATTGACAAGAGTTTTTGCTTTGATCTGCTAGTCTATGTGTATAGCAGGTTGTTACATTAATTCATTTGGGCTTTTCATGTAAATATCATATAAAACAGCAGTGAACTTTCCTATGTAAAGAGTTGTGATGGCTTTTAACAGTCTGGTTGGTTTATGTTTGTTGTGTTAGAGATTTGAGTACGAGCTTGTCATGTGAATAAATGTCTAATTAATAATTTATATATATAACATTTGAGGTAGACAGGTGTAGCTCTTATATAATGCATTTTTAAATTAAGATAGTTAAATCACCGATATATAGGAGGCATGCCACCATTAAATTTTACCATCTCGGTTCTCCCCGTTTATATGCCCATTTTTTGTTAATTTTTTTTTTGCTCTAGAATGGACGAAGGGGGTTCGAATTAACCATTTCTGTCAGGTTTTGGTAAATGTAAATATCATGATTTTTAGGCGGGGGATAACGGGGTTATCAGGCTACGGTGATAGGTACAGCAATTAGTTGCATGGTTTAATAAACTATCTCAAAATGTTGGTGGTCAACCTCATGCAAAGACATGACCATTTGTTCATCTTTCTGTAGTGTAAAGCATTCAGTCCAACGAAAATTTGGGGAAAAGTTAGAGGTGGGCAAGGTGGCCAGAATTAATATCGAAGTCAATGGGAAAATTAATGCATGGTGGTCTGGCCTCCATATATCTTTATAACATCACCAATACAGAATCCATTATAAAGAACAACAGCCACAAGAAAGTCAGTGGGCTACTGCTAACTGCTCAAGTAAAGTTACACCTTGATGACAAGGGCCAAAGCTACATATACAAATCTATGTAATGAACTTGGTATACTTTAGACAATAGTATAAGTTCCGCGAGAACCCAAACTACCCTATGAAACGTTGCATGCCTCTTTCCCGCTCAAGCTAATGGGCAACGGGACTGAAATATCCCCATCGTGGCTGAATGGTATCTGAGAAATTTCTTTACAAAGTCAGGAAACTCCCATTATTTAATGCATTAAGAGACATCTCCCATCATAAGCTTTTCTGCACCGACTGGGCTAATAAAGATGGGAACCCCGATATACTAAGCATAACAGTTTATGTTTATATTGGCATTATAGTAGAGTAGAGTTTTGGAGAATTGTTTTTATCCAATTTATTTAAATACCCTAGGTTTTTGCACCTATTAGAGGTCAGATGTCAATTGCTGCGATCGTGTAACTTGCCAGATCAGGCATAATGAACCCTAATGATTTAAAAAAGTATTTATTCAGAATTCTTATATACAGTCATAGAAGGAATAATATGAATAGTTTGGATACAGTAACAAGCAACTAAATGCTTATATAAAACTGCTTCCAGAATAGGGTGACATGAATATAATTTTAATGATCAGCTGGTGATGTAATACACTAAAAATGATTATCAATAGCAGGGTTTTAGTTAATGGTGATATGGAAAATGGGTATAGGAATAGAAAATAAAAGAATGGAAAATAGGAAAAGGGATGGGGGATCGAGTACTGGTTAGGATACGAAAGTTTGCGACGCAATGCCAAGGGGAAGGGAGGGGGAGGGGGAGATAGGGGACACGCACTAACCTAGTATATTTTATTTGAAGTTTTATACACATATCTCGCGCTTGACTTGGTTACTGAGGCTTGGATAGGGAGATTTGTATTTAATGAGACAACTAGTAGGCGTTGTTTGAAAAAGATAATTTGGAGGATACTTTAAATAGTCGCTTGAAAAGAATGCTTAAAAGACACTATTTCGGAGGATTGAAGCGTTTAGTCAAAGTTATATATTGGTGAACGACTGAGAGTAAACAGATATTTTTATTTTTAGAAAGACTGTCAATTCCAAATAAAAGTGAGTTAATATTCTTAATGAGATGGAATTGTTGGTCAACTAGTGCCAGTGCGTTAAAAGTCACGATTCACACTAGTTGTAAATAATAGCAATCAAGGATCATCCCGAAACCTATCTGTGTCAATTATCCATTAATGTACCCCTCTAATCTAAACATTGTTAGCGATCTACATACCAAAGAGTGCGATGCGTGTTGTAGAACATAATATTATACAGACAAGAATAATTATTTTTTACATTTCAATTTTTTAATTGAATTTTGTTAGTTCGAAATATATTTCTCCTTCAAAGTAGCAAAAATCTCCAGATAATTTACTAGTTTAATTATTCAATATTCTCAGGGAATAGACATAAACTTATTTCTCGGATATTCTATTGACTAAAATGCGAGAATATTATACATAACAGATATCGAATTTCTAATTTGGTTACTCACAAGTGTTTTAAGTTCTTGTAACGGACACTTATTTAGAAATTGATTATAACAGTCGATACTCTAACATAGCCACTCCCCACCCTCTTCTACACACGCGTTTTAGATGTATGTCATACAGTATACTAATCACCAAGGGCTAAAACGTCTACAACAAAATCCATTTACCGCTAATCTTAAGTATAAGACTGTACAACAAATCATTGATTGCGAGACAATATGGAACGTGTGCTCAAAAATATTTGTAACATTTTTTCAAGTTATGATAGAGAGAGAGAGAGAGAGAGCGAGAGTGAGGAAGTGAGAGAGAGAGAGAGTTTAACGTCCACTCGACACAAACTAGGTCATTTCAGGACTCACACATTGTTTAATTTTTATCCAATAATTCGCTAGCGTAGGGGTCTTTAGCAGTGGAAGAAAACCAGAGGACTCGAAGGAAACTCACGAGGTTGGACAGGCGACCCTCCTCCTTGCCACGTACGACCGGGGATTCGAAACAACGCAAGTTGACTCAATGACAGGCTTTATGATGAAAGAGGCATGTGCTAGCCATTCGGTCATCCTCCCCTCTCAATTGGGATTTTAGTTTAACGACAGGAGGTATCCACAAGGCTGGTAAGACGATCTACTCCGCCACGTACAAAATTGTGGTCTGAAGTGACGCTACTTGATTCTGTGACCTTAAGAACTCACACGAACACGTCAGACCTCTAGACTATTTTAAGTCATATAAAATTGACCTTTAAAATCAAAAACAACATCTGACGTACAGATTACCTACGTTAGATGACAATACAGCAGTAACTCTCACTCATTGTCTTCTATAACGAATTACAAGAATTTGATATTTTAGCGCACTATGTCTATGCGCCTGCTCTGACTAGGCATGTGTGTCCAGTCTTTCCTGTGGGACAAACACCAAAGGTAAATCTGTGTACACATTGGCGTGCACAGAAATGAAGCATAAGCATGAAGTATAATATACTATGAAATGGTTTTGAAATTAGAAACATATTTTCATTTGAAAACGGTCGGGAACGTAACCGGTCTTTTTTCTATTTCCTGTATCAGAACATGCATTCACTTTTGAATTGTAAGAGGTTTGAAAGAAAGAATTATCATTGGAAAATACGGCTGTAAAAAAACCTTTAGACGAAGAGCTCTTATAAATCAAAGGTTGAAAGACACACATTACTTCTAGTAACCTGGCATTACGATTATATTCAGCAAATATGATTAGGAATACCTATAAAACCTATATATAGAGAATCTCCTACGAGTGTTTTTTGATATCTAAAAATATCAACACAAGTTGATAAAGTAAATAAAACGAGGCTCTGCCGAGTTTTTTTACTTTATCAACGAGTGTTGATATTTTTGGGTATCAAAAAACACGAGTTGGAGATTTCATTTATCACTTAATCCTCTCTTACATGCACAAATAAATAAATATAATTATTTGGTATAGATTTCACTTTTACAGAACCAAATTACATTACAGCGTAGTGATACATCATTATTTGAAAGCAGTTTAGCTATTGTATAGTCCTATATACTGACCCAGTTTTTTCCTTCAGGGTCAATTAAATAAAAGCAGTTTCCCTTTTTGTTTTAAAAAGTCACTCTTTACTTAAACTAAGTGGTTTCTTTAAAATAAAAGAAAGTAGTTCCTTTTTGATTGACCAATCAAATTTATGTAAAGCGATATCACCACTGTGTATATATCACAGTAGATTATGTAATTTATCACACAAGCGATATCTACTGTCAAATGTATTATTGGGTGATAAATATATATATATATATTTACTTCATTTAGTTCTGGGTCTACAAGATGAACGTTAGGCACTGAACAGTCTTCTATTATTCAACGCAGATGGTGCTACTTTTTTTCTCCAAAAATCAAAGAGAACTTTATTATCGCTTCCTTAGAAACTGGTCATTTAAGAAATAAAACTTAAGGTCAGCAGACGGATGACAAACCGTATATATAATTAAATTGCATTTATGGATTCCAGAATCAATAAGATGCCCAAAAAATCTTTATTGAGTGAAACCCTCGGTAACGGTGGAAATTCATTAAAGTAGAAAAATCCATCAGTATCCTATTATGATTTGTCATTATATAAATGAGGGGTCACTGTACATAGATTAAATATGTCAAATTTCAAGAGTCTCGTTTCGCCCTGTGTGTCAATTTAAAAATTAAAATACTTATTATTTTAAGGGATAATGGTGTAAATCGATTGAAATAAAGAAGGCCTGTGTCTTTTTGTCCTTTTTGTCTTTCCAAAATTAACACCAAAACGAAACCCGTTTTAAAATATAAAATTGTGTCTTTTACAGTAAAGTCAAGTATTTCTTGGCAACTTTAGGGGGTTGGCGTTTTTTTTCATTTAGTACAAAAACAATTTTGGATTTGACGTGATTCGACACGACAGTTACGTCCTGAACTTTCAAATTATACAAATTTTGTGTCAAATCCGACGAACCATTGCTGACATGTATTCGTTTAAAATGTCAATTATTTACGAGTGGTAAATTATTTAAAGATGTTTTCAAGGAGTTTTATGAACGCGGACACAAACATATTTAGTCTACGTAGGCTAGTCCTTGGACATTGGTTACTTAAATGAAATGAACTGGGGTTTAACTTCCTACTTTTCTGCACCGAATGGGCTTATGGAGACGGGCATAATTGAGATTTTATCTGGACATCGGCACTACTGCCAACCTATATTTGGAATTCCAAGTATTGAACAGGTCAGACTGACAACTTCTTACCCACTGGGCATGGAGATAAAGGCGCCTTCTCAACCTTGTGGGTTTGCTCCGGGCACTCCGGTTTCAACCCACTGCTAAAGACCCTACGCGCAAGCGAATTATTGGAATACAATTAAAACCACATGCTTGTCTCTCTGTTACCCACTAAGCCATCGCGGCTCCCAAACCGTGTTAATCCAAATCATGTGTAGAGAATTTTGTAAAATGTATTTAGCAAATTAGTCTGTAAAAATGACAACCATGCAAAGAGAACGACCACGTTTGTGTCTATATACTTATTACTTAAATGAAAAATTCAAATACATGAAACGGTGACGAGAAATGCCGTGATTAAAAGATATAGAGTGCTCTATTAATTGGGTAAATGTGGCAGAAATTGTCGATTCTATTACCCGACTCCAGACTCCGCCATTGGCTACACGGAATTAGTATGTAATCAAGGTCAACTCGTCTAACTAATATGTAGCTACTTAGCAGTTGGAAGTTCCCAGACGTGTAATTACTATGTTGTGTTTCTTATTTCTGTGTACATGATTATTAATGGTGTACACACAAGAATTCATGTTAAATATATATGTCAAAATTATTAAAATCGATCAAATCTAAACCTTATGTTTTGGACATTTGAAGTCCATGTTATATCCCCAAATTATATGCTCAAAGTGCGACACAAAGCGCTTCCGGGGTTAAGAAAAAAACCCATCCTATTTCACTATTTGACGGGATTTATCTATACGGTTGCATCGTGCATGTTTCATATTAAAACGTAGACACAAGTTGAGACCATTCTGTACAACAATGGATTATCACACGGTTCAGTTTTCGATTTAAGAATCGTTTGAACTTCTGGTGTTTTTTCAAAAGTATTTAACGAATATCTGAGAAGGATTACTTGAAGATAACATTACATTTATTTTCTTGTGGTATATGATGATGTCTCTTTAAATATCTTTATTTGTGATCATAAAAACAGACTGATTGTCTTATCTTTAAAAACAAAACACAGAAAGTTCCCAACACGATATAAACAAATAAAAAGATATACATTTCAAGAAGAGTAAAATAAGTTTTCTGCAAATGACGAAATAAGTAAATTTGGAGAAACATAAAATTGTTTACTGTCCTCTTGCAGCATTTCACTAAAGCATAAAATCGTGTAAAACAATTAATGGATATTACTTCTTTAAGAGGTTTTTTGGTGATGTATCTATTTTTCCTTCTCTAGTCAAAAAATTCTTGCTTCTTCACACATAACAAATTATAGGCAGATCAGAAACGAAGAATTTAGAATGGTGTTAAGTATACCTTTGATAATATTAACCAACTTGATCTCATCTCTGTTCATGCAAATGATTACAAAATTGACAAGAGTTTTTGCTTTGATCTGCTAGTTTATGTGTATAGCAGGTTGTTACATTAATTCATTTGGGCTACATGTAAATATCATATAAAACAGCAGTGAACCTTCCTATGTAAAGAGTTGTGATGGCTTTTAACAGTCTGGTTGGTTTATGATTGTTGTGTTCAAAAGGCATCATCACATTCACATGTAGAGAAAATGATATTAACCGACAACATATATTTAAAATATAGCATTTGTCTGAAGTAAATATCGAAAACCAAGCACCGCCCATCTGAGAGTGACGTATGATTCTGGGACATTCGTTATTCTTCTTGACAATTTGTCTCAATTTATACACACATGCAATCTAATTCTAATGTCTCCTATATTTTTTTATCTAATGGTTTTATTTTATTACTGAATGTCAAATCCCCTCAAATTGATGAATTTTTTTTATTATATCTCTTTATAAAACAAGTAAATGTGAAGAAATGTTTAAAACACGGGGGATGGGGTCATTATGATATAAGAACCCAGTCGAATTCCGAACGTTCAGATATGAAGTTATTTAGTGGTTGTCTGCTGAGAAGGCTGAGAACGAGCCACAGGACAAAGGTTTTGGCGCAATTCTATAAAACTATAGGTGCGTGATTGTTTATTGGACCTAATGAAACCCCTTAGTTATCTTGAAACACGTACACGCATTGACATGACAGTGTTCTCAGCTGAACTTATTGAATACGTATGATTTCTGATTGGACGATTTTGCTGTTGGTGGGCATTTTCGGAGACCTGACAAAGTCTACAGTGGCATTTACATCAATCTCTATAATGTGACGATTAAATCTCTTATTTCCATGGAACTACGAAATATATATTGCCGATATTAAATTTGTAAAATGAAATGATGTCCATTGTAGAATTTCGACTGCATGATAGATTTATTACTTTCATATTCCAGAACCAAGACGGATCTAAATACTTCTCTAACAAATTACACACGATATTACCATATAGATAGAACGTTCCTCCCAGCTATATTTTTGATTGTATTTACGCTCCGTTCTACATAAATTCTACTTGATTTTTAGCCTGTAGCATATTGTGCGTTTATATTCATTAGAAGAACGAGTATTTGTTTGACTCGGTCAATTAAAAGGTTATACGCTATTACGCAGCAAGTCTGTATACTTAAGCATTAATAACTAGACATTCATTGCTCCCGGTATACATCAAGACATAACAATGAATCACAAGTCACGCATAAACGGTTTTTTTTAAAAATATATATTATGGAAGATTTTAAACATTTCTTAAGCCCCCATCAAGCCAAAGTACGACCCAGCGCGAGTAAATACTTTGAGTCGCGTTGTAAAGTTGATGACGGTTTTCTTGGATCGCGAAATTCGCCTTCGGGTTTTGGTGAATCGGGAGCTGGTGTTGTTGAGAAGGCATCATCCCGATTTATATTTCGTTTCGTTTTTTATACTTTTGATGGCCCACACTACATGTAGATCTACCTTCTGCCATTATTGACGGCAATTATTAATTCAAGTCTGAGTTGTGGTGTAGTTCCAGAATGTTTTATAATAATAATAATAATAATCGCGTTATTTGACAAGGGTAGCAAATTAGGCCTGAGGCCTTTTTTCCAATTTGGCCCTTGGCACAGATCGTGCGAATTAAAGATGCTGTTATTAAGCCCCTCCTTAAGAAACCACCAATGGATCCGGAAGTCCTGAAGAATTATCGACCAGTGTCTAATTTGCCATTTATATCAAAAATATTAGAAAAGGTGGTCAAAATACAGCTCCTAGATCATATAGAATCCAACGAATTGATGTATAAATATCAGTCAGCTTATAAAAGCTCTCATAGCACCGAAACTGCTCTAAATCATGTGCTAAACACAGTCAGGAGTGGGGTTGGTGATGGTAGTGTAGCTATGTTAGTCATCTTAGATCTTTCAGCCGCCTTCTACACGTTGGATCACAAAAAGATATTAGATCGATTAGAAGTAGAATATGGACTTAGCAGTACCGTCCTCGGTTGGTTTTCTTCATACTTGATTGGAAGATCTCAAACTGTCCTTGTCAGAAATTCGTTCTCTAAATCAGCATCCTTGTACTGTGGTGTATCTCAAGGGTCAGTGCTTGGTCCCATATTATTTTGTATGCTTACAAAACCACTTGGAAAGCTTTTATGTCGGCATGACAAGAACCATCACTTTTATGCAGATGATTCCCAGATCATCGACTTTTTAAAACCAGACCATGACAGTCAAAACCTAACCTGCTACCATATGCAAGCCTGTATCAAACATGTGAAATCCTGGATGGACACCAACATGTAGAAACAAAATTCTGATAAGACTGAAATCCTAGTTGTGGGTCCTGCTCGCAGACTGGACAAATGTGTAATCAACCATCTAAATATTGAACAATCAGTTATAAACTTTAAAATCTTGGTCTTATTATGGACAATAATCTTTCCATTGAATCCCACGTTAGTTTCTATGTAAAACCTGTAGTTATCATCTCAGGAATATTGGATCAATACGCCATCTGATCACCGAAGATGCTGCGTCAACACTAGTGCGTTGTTTGGTCATATCCCGACTTGACTACTGCAACAGTATTCTAATTGGCATAACACATGAACAATTACAACGTTTACAACGAATACAAAACAAAGCCGCCAGAATAATCTGCAATACAAACCCACGTGAACACATTTCTCCTGTATTGACCTGTTTACATTGGCTTCGAATAAATGAGCGGATTGAATTCAAATTACTGTGTCTGACATACCAATCAGTGAATGGAACAGCACCTTCATACCTACAAGAGCTTGTCCACCACCATTCCTCGTCTAGAAACCTCCGATCAAATGATAAACTTCTTCTAACAATTCCCAATTACAACTTGAAATCTTTTGGTGCGCGAGCTTCTAAATATACTGCTGCATTATATTTAAAACCTTATTGAAGACGTCTTTATTTAAACGTTATGTTTAGTGGTGCCTTGATATTGAACTTTTATTGTACAGAACTGTATCACAAGCGCTATGAGCATACTCTGTGTGGACTAGCGCTATACAAATGACATTATTATTATTATTATTATTATCTAACAAGTTATAGTGGGAGTTTACGTTCTATGCCGTCATGTACCAAGCACCCGATACCGTCAGTCATTCGATTAACCAATTAGTGACCGCCATGCTTTTTAAAATCTACTTTTGCTTTGTTTATCAAGTCTTCCAGATCCAAGTGTGGTAAAGACAAGTAAAAACGAAATTTTGAACTTTAGAAAACGAAATGAGATTGGATCTGTGTGTTAATCCGATTGCCCGACGAGTGACTAGTGTACGCAGGAACAACTCTCTCCATCCCAGATCCAACAAGACGTTAATTTGATAACACCCAACTGGACCTAATCACTGTTCCAACACGACACACTCGCTTCAGTCGAGATACTCTACAGATTCTGTCCAGATCCATCACGACCTATGCCAAATGAATAGTATAAAATGATCAGAAATAGACTTGCAGTTTCAAATTGGGAACACCTCCTTGTCTTGTTGCACTGCACCGAGATCGTGCCTGGTCATGTTAAGGTCTTTCTGGGTCGCGTTGGTCATGATGAGGGTGTGTTGGCTACTGAGTCTGTGTGTGGTTAAAGTATAGGCGACATCGATCGCGATTATACGTGTCAAACATTTTTTAGATCTGAATCACATTGAACTTTGGTCTAGTGGGGGTTTCGACAGGGTTTAAAATATAAATATCCAACCGTAAGCGTCCACTGTGCCGTACAGTTCCGTTTTCTTTAAATCAAGGCTCGGGGCGACAAAAATATGAAAAATATATTTTTTATGTTGACGGAGGGGGGGGGGGTATATTTCTTCAGATTCAAGATTTCGTCCTACAAAATATTAATGTAAATATTTTAAAAGGAATATAAAGTCACGGTTAACTTTTGTTGAGAACATATACAAGCTCAGTGTTTATCTGAAAATTCAAAAGAAATAGTAAATGGATAAAATAAAAGGGTGTATTAGAGATGAAATTGCAAATATCATCTAAAAATTATAATATATCATAAAATGTTATAGGTTCTTCACACAACAAGACAATGAAGCTTAATGAACATCGCGTGACAGAGCGGATTCAGTAAAAAGAAAATGGCGTGTAACGTTCTTCTGTTCTGCTCCGACTGGGCTAATGAAGAGCATTACGTAAATAAATGTTTGGTATTTGTAATGATTATTGAATAACACAGTATTATAATATTATATTATGAAACGCTGACTAGAGGAAACGGCGTAATGTTATTTGTAATTCTAGCCCTTCGGGTCACGGAGTACGCCTCTCCATTCTTCATGACAAACTGATGCATTTATACACTTTAACACTATATTTAGTGTGGGCGTGGGGGGTATCTAGTATGGTCAAATTTAAATATGTCCTTATTTTAAAATATCAATATAGCCCCAGAACTTGATCAAATGTACAGTCAGTCTTTCTGAGTTTAGCCTCATCAACACATATTCCAATAAGGAATAAAAAAAATCCACCCGTCTTCTTTAAATCGATCTCTCAGAAATTTCTTTCGACTGTCCGAAAGAGTTTTTTTTTTAAGAGATGTTCCGTTGAGGTTAATTAGATCACCCAAAAAATTATGAGATAGTACTGTAAACTGGCACTGTCCGGCAGGATACGTCCACATTTTCGAGAGATGGATAGAGAAAAAGCAATACCGAAAGTGATTTTTCCTACAATCAAAGGCCACATTTCATTAAGTTACAATTCGATATGCGCAAATATCGAAAAGAATCAAGATCTTTTTGTTATAAACATGCATTTCAAGTTTCATCAAAATCGAATTAAAATTGTAACCTGTACAGGGTCCACAACCATGATATACCATTTTTTAACAGTATTCGCGTACAAACGGCGGCCCTTTTGTATTGCAATTTTGGTCCGATTTTCCCGAAATTCGAACTCAACCTACCTTACGGTGTAACGGTAATATAATCAAACGGTTTTTAGAATCGGATAAAAATTGTTACCTCCAGAGGGACCACAAGCTAAAAATGGCGATTTTGCGTATAATCAGTGGCAATAATTCAGGAAGTTACAATCGGATATGCGCAAATATCAAAAGAAACCAAGATCTTTGGGTTATAAACTATGAATTTTAAAGGGACAGTCCCGAATGGAACAGAGCCTCAAAAATAAAAGTCCGAGTACGTATGAAATTTAAACGCCAAAATATAGAAGACTGGTGTATATACTCTGACTAAAAATTTCAGCTCAAAATATTGAGTCGTTTGGACGTGAGCGTTAAAACAGCTTATCTGGGCAAGGCAACCTTTTTAAGATTTCGGGTCAATTCTTTCGTTGGGTGACCCGATAATCGATTCCCGTTCCTTCAGAGGTCTACGCGGTGAATGGTCCATGTGCTCTACTAGACAACAAAACGTAAATTTCACCGACACATTATTTTCATAAAATAAAACTCTGGTTTTATCAAATCCCCGCATAAGACAGTTTGGGACACCGGACTCTATTTCAGGATGAAGACTGTGGGTTTAAGTTGTTTGAAAACGTATCACATATATTTAGTTAGTTGCTCGGCCCTAAGGTATGGGATCTTAATGGATTTTAACACAAAGTTAAAGAGTTTTATTCTCAAAAACATTATCGGGATTGACCCTTTAAGTTTCATCAAAATGGAGTTAAAATTATGACCTCTACAGGGGTTCACAACCTTGATACACCATTTATTTTTTAACAGTATTCGAACTTAACCTTCCTTATATTGTAACGGTGATATAATCAAATGGGTTTTCAGACCTTTTCATACAGCGAGCACGCACTAAACATTCGACCATTCAACCTCCTTTTAATGTCGGAGAGATAGGAATGTAAAAAACATGATGAGGAGACCCCTACATTAAAATTGACGTATAGTAAGAATAACAGATTTATTTAAAAAAAATATAAAAGTAATCAATCTTCTTCGAATGTTTTTTTATTAGATATATATTGGGGTCTTTATGGAGAGGCGGAATATAACCTATGAAATATTTTTAAAACAAATGTCATCCAAGACATTCATCATTGATGTGTGTATATAAAACAAAAGAATCGTGGTTCGATTCCACATTACTACATCAGTAGTTACTTCCCTTTTATAAACTTGTTAAATCGGTTTGTTTTCAGACGTTTTAGAAAAAATATACAGCAGATTTATGTCTGAAAGTTGTACAAAAGTATTTACTTTAACTTAAACGGCTGAAATTTTGGTTAAAGCCGTTAGGTGGTCCAGAGATATTAAGTAAGAAGATGTGTTGAAAATTACACGATTTCTCAATAGCCTTGAAGAAGAAAGTACATGAATTCCAACATCTGAGAATCACAACGAATAAATTATTATTCTACACATCTCATACAGCAATGATATATGGGAGATCACTCCAATTATATTAATGGAGGCAGACCACCATTAATTTCCCCATTGACTTTAATGTAATTCTGGTCTCTTTGCACACCTCCAACTTTTCCCCAAATTTTCGTTGGGCTGAATGCTTTTCACTATAGACTGAGGAACAAATGAGCATGCTTTTGCAGTAAAATTTGTATGAGGCTGACCACCAAAATTTTGAGAAACACCAACTTGAAGAATCATACCCAAAACATGTAACTAGTTGCCGTACATATCACCGTAGCCAACCTGATAACTCAGTTATCCTTCCGCCTCAAAATCATGAAAATTTACCAAAACCTGACAGAAAAATATAATTCTTCCATCCTAGACCAAAAATCAACATAATGTCCTCGCAAAGGGGTAGAAAAGAGAAGGTGAGAGAATTGCTATAAATAGACGAGCTACAATTAATGGTGGTCTGCCTCCTATATGGTTTAAAACGTTCATATATCATCAAAATTATTTTCTTTGTAGCTTCACATTTATGTTTGCAAAATTATTATAAAACAGAATTTAAAAAAAATTACAGAAGAAATGGTGACCCTTTAAAGTTATGTACTGTTTTGTATACCAGGTTGAAGCTCAGGTCCACAGGCCTTTTGTTCTAGAATTGAAGATTCTTTCTTAATTTTGTCAAAATGTAAGTTCTGCAAAAAGATTTAAAGAGTTTCAAACAAGTCTCATCAAAAATATTCAAAATATTGGAATACTTTTCAAAAATTGTATTTTGGCCCGTTTTTTACACTTTGTATTTTTGCTAAATGCCAATATTTCCCTATTTCCTCGAAATTCTGAGGTGAAAGGCATTTCAAGAAACCTTGGCCAATATACAAGAAGACAAACTGCAAATGTTGCTGTGGTACCAAATCCAACTTGTGTCCACATAAGTAATACCGTTGATGGAATATGACTAATAGCCATGTTCTTCTGTCCCTGGCTTATATACATACATACATACACACAAACAAATGTACTAGTAAGAAGTATGAATCATTTATTAAAATATGGATTCATAAATGTAAAAGAAATGCTGTATTCAGGTGATAACAAGCCGATAACCAATAAATGGGTCATAAAGCACCTTTTGAAAGAAAAAAAAGGGAATATATTTCAGCGTTTAAAACATTTTAAAGGGACAATAACACTCTTGCTGGCTTGACAGGTTCAGAAAAAATAGCCTTATTCTAACTACAAGATGTTTATCTGTTGTGTAAATTATCCATTACAACCTATCTTACTTGTCCAGAGGGTTCGAAAATATGTTTAAATCCAAGTTCCATTTACGTAAGGCCTTTCAAACCATGTTACGGTATGTAGTTGAATTTATCCAATTTTTAAAATTAGGTGTGTCAAGATGAAATTTGTATCATTTTTAATTGAAAAATTGTAAAATAGTATAAATTTTTGACCAGAATAAAGATTGGAACATATTATTCAGTTACAACAAGAGTGGTATTGGGGCTTTAACAATCAGATTTTCGTTGGGCTGAATGCTTTTCACTACAGACAGAGCGGAACAAATGCCCATCTCTTTGCACTGAAATTTGTATCAGGTTGACCACCAAAGTTTTAAGAAACACAAACGTGAAGAAGCATACTAAAACCATGTAACTAGTTGCCGTACATATCACCGTAGCCAACCTGATATCTCAGTTATCCTCCCGCCTCAAAATCGTGAATATTTACCATAACCTGGCAGAAAATGTTAATTCAGACCCTCTCCATCCATCCTAGACCAATAAATCAACAAAAATGGGCATACAAAAAAGAGACAAGAGACACAGAGAGAATTGCTAAACCAGACAAACTACAATTCGTAGGTACCCATATGGTGAAATGTAATGATGCCTCACTGGATTTGGTGCGGCATCACTAACAAGCTAGTCTCAGGTTCGGGAGGTTTAGAAACTTCTTCGGGAATTTTCAGCATTAGTTTCCCCAATGCCAGTGGTACAGGGCGTAGGGCCTGGCACATACACCATGTGAAGGAAATTTTGCTCCAGAGAACTGCTCCACTGCCTAGCTCGCGTTTCCATTCCATTTGAACGACCAGACTCTATTCCTTTCTGGAAAACCACATTGGAAAATCCCGAGATATTTTCTAGGCGGTGACATTGTGGGTTAGCGTAGGCTACCACCGGGGGTCCCCTCTATAGTTAAAGGCTGTGTGTGTGTGGGGGGGGGGGTGAATTTATCTAAGCAAACCTTGAAAACGAAGGATTGTGCGAATGATTATAATATTAGCAATGTTGGTTTGAATAATTCATTAAGTTCATAGAAATAAACATGCACATATTTAAACGGTCAACCATTCGATATTATTTCATATCAGTTCTATCATGTAGGTCGTGGTGAAGATAACGGCTCTTCTGAAATTACTACTTGTATAAGCTCCTCCGGGAAATATTATTTTAGTAGGGGTGTGGGTGCTAACCCTCCCTAATTAAAACTTATTAATGACAAGTTTTCTAATACAAGACACGAGTAGATTATAATTATAATATAGAGATTCAGTATAACGGGAACCATGTTGTGTTGTAATTGTATTTAATTCTTTTATTTTTCAACTAAATGCTATATATGATGGAAAATTCCCACATATATTTCAGTAAATAAACTAGTTAGTTTTGCTATGAAAAACCTTTATCCTAGTTCAAAGCAATATATTTACCATCCTGGAATTGGAGACGAGTTTCTTGAATATATATAGCAATCATATTCTGCCTCGAAAAATATGTCGACTCTCCGCTATACTTCCAGACTTCATTTTGTTTTCATGCGAGTAATATGATTTTGCAGGTTCATTTCTCGCTTCAATTACCTCTTCGCAAACTTCACAAACGGTATCGAATAATCTCGTTGGTTGGGTCATGCAATGAAAAAAAGGGCGACGGGTGCCATAAAGCGTTACATAACCGTTATAAGTTTAAATGAGCTTATGGACCCATAATATTCGAAATTAAAAACACTAATTATAATTAAATATTATTTTCCTTCAATAACCCGATTGTGCCATAGGCCTTTGATCTTGTTGTTGCCATGTATGGTTTCAGCTTTGTTGTTGTAGTTTTGTCTATATTAGCTTGATAACGTACGTTGAGAGAATACCCTTCGAAATAATCAGTGCTGATTTTTTTCATAGTTTATTGCTCTATCCAGTTACTAAATGCCACTAAAAGAATAATATTCTTGGTGTTTCATCAACAGGGACCCACGGTGGCTCAGCGATGAAGACTGAGGCTAAATAACCTTGGTGTCCCGTGTTCTTCCGTGAGTTGGCCGAGAAAGTTCACCGGGCTTACCGGCTCGGTTGATTATAGGTTATTACCCGTCCATTTTGTTTGCTCTCTTAATATTTGAACAACTTAATATCGAGCCCGTAACCACAGGGTGGCTACCCCCCCCCCCAAAGGAATTAGCCCCCCCCCCCCCCCAATTTTACGCAGACAATAATGATTGTTTAGAAGTTTTCAAATTGATAGGAGGCCCGTAGGCTTGTAGCACGGTCAACCGAGGCCTGCCTGACTGTCTGTCATCCAACCTGAACGACAGAATCACCCTACCTGCATAGAAGTGACTCTGACACAGTGAATAGCCATGATATCCATATGATGTTATCTAAACGTCGCGGGTCGCGAGGTCAACGCACAGAACTCGGCTTGTAAACAAATACACGAAAATAAAATGACTTTGACGAACAGAAAACCTGCGTCGTATCAGGGTTGTCTGTGCAATAACACGGACACAACTCGATATTGAATAATGAATGAATGAAATTGGGTTTAACGTCCTACGGCCTACTCTTATATCGAATTCCAACTGCCAAGGGATCTTTAACAGGCACTCCAATATGTACACGGGACCTCGCTTTTTCGTTCCATCCGAACGACTAGGCAGCTGTCCTTGTCAGGCCCACCTTCTAAATCACTGACAAGGGGGAATCACGCCGAAAAATCGAGATCGAACAGCCGACCTCCAGGCTAGCGAACCAGCGCCTTATCCACTTAGCCACCGTGATCTCACCGATAATAAATCCCCGGAAGAAAATGGGATTTTAACAGAATAAGCATGTTTTAATGGACATTTGACATACGCGTTGGCGCCCTATTGGCACTTTTTTGTGCTTCGGTCGGGTCTATTTCACATACACAATCAATTCTGCTAATGTTTTTAGCGTGGGGATTGACTAATAGTATTTCTAAACAAAAAATTAAAACTTTAACGCAATTTCAAAAAATAGCCAAAATCTGACTGGAATTATACTGAGCAAAATGGCCATTCACTGTATACGTGCGAAAAAAGCCAGCTACCATTTAACTTTCGTCACGTTAGTTACGTACGCCTGTGATCATCACCCGCTGTTTTGATACGGTACGTGCGTTGTACATAACTACTGTGAGACGTGTAGTCCGGTGGCTGAAGGAGGGGGGGGGGGTATTCGCCACCCGAGCTGTGAATTTATGAGACCAAGTTTTTATAGACCAGTTTTTTGTGTAGATTCCCAATCTGTCTGGTGATCAGGCGTTTGAGAGGGCGTTTTTCGAGATATAGGGCGTCAAATGTCTACAATGGGTGCTTGGAGGGGAGTGGGGGCTGGCATTATGTTTACATAATATTCATAAAACAAACATTTCTAGAATTGCCTATGTGTAATTATGATACCCCTGGACAACTGTTTAAATTCGTGGGGCGGTAGGGTGGTGGTAGTAGGTGAAGGTGTGTGTGTGTGGAGATGTCGAACGTCTGCAAGTAGTTTTCCTCAAATTTATGTTTAGCTTTTAGACGCTACGATTATCTCGTCTTTACCAAATACATTGTATAGTATTTGTGTATAAAAGTGGGATTGTAAACATTCTATATGCAAAGTTACAATTTAAACTATAATCCAGCCAAATTCAGCATAAACGGCACAAGTTTGGTTTGGGCAAGACCTATTCAAGAATCTAGGTTTAAAAGATAAATTATACTCCAGATGCCAGTATTCGTAAACAAAATACTAATACATATTGAAGATGTCCAATGGATGAACGTTCAACTTCAAAACAAGCCCTCACAATTTTTGTAAACAAGAGTTATTGCCCTTGTTTCGGAAATTCGATTTCTAAATTTGTGCGGACATCCAAATTTGTGCAGACATCCAAACTTTTGCAGACATCCAAATTTTTGAATAAACTGAGATTAATTGAATTGTGGGTCCTAACTAAGGATGTGGCCTATTAATATTTTCGATGTGAAAGTTGCGTGATGTACCCAATCTATGCTGATCATCGGAATTATGCGTCTGTTCACAATTTTGTATAGCTACAAACCCTACAAGAGGTTTGTTATGTTTTATTTGATCTTTATGATGTTCTTTAATGCCATCATAAATTTGTAATGTAGAATTATCAGAACGTGTTTTAATGGTCTTTTCATTGTTTTCCTCACCTTCACTGTTGCCTGTTTTGTCTCAATTAACTATGATGTGTATGATCTTGTACAAATTTAAAAGAAGGCTTCAACATTATCGTGGTGAAGCAGATTAGTTGACCTTTCCACCGTTTTACAATGTGCATTTTTTTAATTGTCGGATAACGTCATGATAACACTCCCACCGCCATATTTATTTTTCACATCCGACTGAATTAAAGCCGAGCGATTACATTGCCTTGATATAATCAATCTGGGTACATATTAGTGTACGTTAATCCGTGAGATATTTAACATTTTCCACAACAAATATAAAAAGTCCAAAACACACACAGTTACTTTAACGACAGTTTAACACATCGTATAAAGCTCGCAGTCTCATTTTGTAATATATTCCGGACCTTCTTCGTGTTTATTCAATATTTCACAGACTAGCATTTTACAGGCTTCAATTATTTTCTCATTTCACGCACTCTGTTTTCTTATTTGCAATGTTTAGTCTATTATTATTGTGACTAATTTGGAAAGTGTCTAGAAACTCGTGAAACTCGTTCGTCTAGTTAAGAAATCTCACAGCTCATGTTCCTTTCTTCGATAACAATGAATGTTTCATTCCAGACATATCATTTTTACACTTAGAGGTTTTATTTTTGTCCTATGTTCTTCCCTTCCACCTATTTATATGTTTCTTCTGGACTAATGATGTGTTACTAATCTGTTTTGCCAAGGTCATTTCGCCCAAAGCCAGACTTCTATTTTTCCTAATAAGTTCTCCGGGGAAATTACAGTGCGTGAAGCTGGGATGTGGTATTATTCTTTGTTCTCTAGTACATCGTTTATGGAAATGTGGATCGCGTTTTATTACATTATTAAAAATAATCGAAACATAGCAATTTGACGGACTTACTCTACATTCCTGACATTTTTCAACCTCCCCTTTTATGAACTAATAGCTATTTAAACATGAAGTAAATTAATGATCCGTGCATTTTACAGCGTAGATAATTTTTCCTCGGCAAATCGACCAGTTGTGTATAATATGCAGGATTTCCTAAAATAGCCATAATAAACGATGTATGAATATTAGAATAATATAATTGGTCTTTGTGAGATTAGCTTATATACCGGAAATCATATCATTCACTCTGTTGTAATCAGGAAATGTCAGCAGAATTTGAGATCTATGTTAGTTCCTATAAGGACAAATAAGTTTATTCTAACATAATATATACTATTAAAAAAGAGTAGGGGATATTTGATTTGAGGCATAATACTAAAATATGCAAATGACTACGAAAAAAGTCACTATAGGACCTAACAGAAGAAACATTTCCAGTTACATGTGACGCCCAAACGCACTAATAGCTACCGCATGGAATGCAGGTGATGCTTGGGATCATCATGGGGGTCCAACCCAAGATTTGAACGACCCTGACTTTGAATGTTACAGTCATTGTGGCATTGAATTCGAGGGTGGAAACATCAGTTTAATTGTTTTAGTGACCAGAAAACAAATTTTGATATGCGTCGGCTTACCCAAAATGAAAGGTTACGTGCCCTTGGCATGCTACAGATCGGCATAACACAGGCGGTTGTGGCGCGTACGATGAATGTTTCTCAGTCTGTCATAAGCAGGCTATGGTCTAGATACCGTGATACACAATCTGTACAGGACAGACCACGCTCAGGTCGACCAAGGGTGACAACTCAAGCCCAAGATCGATTTATCCGTACCTTGGCCTTGAGAAATCGTGACATCACCGCAAATCAGATCAGCGCTCGTCTTTAAACAGACACTGGTGTGGGAGTGAGTGGCCAGATCATTCGGAATCGACTGCACAGGGGTCGCCTTCGCGCCCGACGTCGTCGCTGGATCCCTTGTTCGAGAGATCATCACATTCAGGCAAGACGTCGTTGGTGTAGGGATCGTCAACACTGGGATAATCGACGCTGGAGCAATGTGATGTTTTCAGATGAGTAAGGTTCACTGTTGTTTTTTGGACAGATGTGCGCTTCGAAGACGTTAACGTCGTCAGACATGATCGATTTGGGGGTGGTTCTGTTATGGTGTGGGGAGGCACCACTGTTGCTGGAAGAACGCCTTTACATAATGTTTCAGGGCGTGTTACAGGCCAGTACTACTGGGACATTATCTTGGCAGTCCATGCTGTGCCGTTCGCAAGACGTCATGGCCGCCGTTTCATCTTCCAGGATGACAACGAAGGATGTCACAGGGCCAGGATCGTTACAGGTTACCTCCAACAACAGAACATCACCACATTAACTTGGCCAGCACGTATATTGCCATGGTTGACCTATGACCCGGATGTGAAGTTTTAATACAATCCAAAAGTAAAAACAAAAATGAACCGTTCAACCTCGATTTGGTGGTGGTGATGGTGTGTGTGTGTGTGGGGGGGGGGGGTCTATTTTGATTGACCAAGGCCATTAAAGGACAATGTGAGTGTCGACCATTGTCGGATATGTGATAAAACTGGGTAAATAAACCCAAATGTAATTTTAGCACAGAAATAATTGCTACGATAGATGGGTTATAAAGATTTCCAGAAAGGGAAGCGACCGCGTTATCCTTCATAAAACTGTCTGGAGTGACGAGTGATAACAGACATACGGGCGATTCTCTTCTCAATATTAATTGCATCGAAGATCAACAGTTGTTTTATGAGACTGTGGGAGGAAATCCTACCACTCAAAAAAAATAATTGACTGTCACTAAATACGGGAAAAGAAGAAACAGAAAAAGTCCTGGCATTACCATGTTTTATTTAGTATAGAATGAATACAAACGAGAGTATGTATGGACTATTTCTATTTTTCTCGGTTTTCCTTATCTAGTGAGTGACATTCAATTATCTTTTTGAATTATCAGATATCCTCTCACGGCCTCACATAACAACGTTTGGCCCGTGTATCGGTTAGTTATATATAAGGATAACTCGTGTTTTCCGTTTGCGTTCGTCACTTCCCTTTCTTGAAATCTCCGTAACGCATCTATCGTAGCAATCATCTGTTTTTTTAAGTTTATTTGAAACCCTTTAAATCAATTCTAATATGTGATAATGATTGACACCAATATTGCCCTTTAATGTATAAAGATTGCAGTGAATCGGCAACCGTAGTCAACGGCACCGAGAAGAAGAATCTACTTTAAAGGGAAAACTTACCAAAACATGAACACGTATATTTAGTTTCGATAGTTATTTTGTTAAACACTTTGCTGAATATCTTGAAAATTAACAATGCCAATGAAATTAAACTACAATAAAGTTAGGACCCAAAACGATTCACAACCGTGATAAGCAGGTACACAAAAACAACTTCGTTACATAAAAACATAAAACAAGTTCGTTAGATGAAAACAGACTAGGTTATTAAAGAATTATAATACTACTATTTTGGCACAAAAGTTAGACTAGAATGTAGCTTAATCCTTGAACATTTTCAGCTATGGTATCGAGCAAAAATTCACATTATTAGTTATGCACACAGACTATTGTAATTAAAATGGTATATGTCTTTGTTTGAAAATGTATCATTATTTATATAAAGTCTTTTTGTTTACCAATAGTTTGTCACATCACAATATCACACCAAAACTCTTGTCATGATATATTCTTTTTTTTGGTATACCAAAAGCACTGGTTTTCAGATGTCGAATCACTTCACATAATCATAACGTTCGGCCGCTTTCACAATTTGATGGTATGGATGTCCATTAGCATACAGACAGTTTATTGGTTATACATGTATTTTATTTCGTTTTATTACGAATACCTGTTGTTTTCTGATGTTAATCTCAGACTTAAATAGTCAGTTACTTCTGATAATCTTGTGTGATTGGTAATAACAGCGTAAAGTCCTTGTATTAAAACACAAATGTACGATGTTTATAACATAAATAATTCGTATATTGCAAATATATATGTATAAGGAAGCTTTCGATATATTTCGTAATTCACAAAATCTGAGGGGAGGATTAATAACACTCTTAAAGCAACCCAACTGTTTCATCTTCAGACTTATCTTCATCAGTGTCGGAACTTTCTTTAACATCCTCACTCCAATCTAAAAATAAACATTCAAGATTGTGTTTTATATTACGAATTATTACT
This sequence comes from Patella pellucida, assembly GCA_917208275.1. Lineage (NCBI taxonomy): Eukaryota > Metazoa > Mollusca > Gastropoda > Patellidae > Patella > Patella pellucida. The sequence goes on along the minus strand of OU795036.1, from coordinate 22,760,167 downwards.
GGTAATATCCAATCAACATTATAACTCATTCAACAGGTCATATTCCTAAAGCAAGGACCGAGAAATCCCTCTCTAGCCATCACTGTACTGACAGCGAAAGCTTGGGGCATTTGATTAAATGTATTCAAAGATGGGGAAAATATTATTCGTCGGCTGTATTGTCGAACAGATGATAAAGAGATTCCACAATCGGCGTTGTACATTTTCTGGATAGCCGCGTTTTTCAGACATGCACTGGTTAGTTAAGCATAATAAAGCGCGTTATGGTGCAATGCAGTCGCCATTGTCATTATAAACATTTGTGTTAGTATATTAACTTAATCCCGATTGAATTTGTTATGCTGCAACGCATTTTATTGTTTACCCGACTGTTGACAAGTCATAATCGGGGACAGAAATTTTTGGCGAGTCCGGTAGTGTTTGAGTGAGATTATATCTTATCTATCAAACGCAACACTGCGGGGTGTATGTAACCAGGTATGAAAATGCCACATTACCCAGTGTTGTACAATGTCAAAATTTTAGGCTATATTTCTCTGAATAAAATACATATGTATATTTCGGTTCGCTTTGTGTTATACTTTTTATGGCCTCTACTACATAAATATCTGATTGGCGTTAGTGGGCGGTCGCGTCAGGGGTTATATAGCGACTTTTGACCCTATGATGATACCCATTAGATCAACACATAAAGACTTTCGTGGGGATGTATCTTTAAACAATAATCAAAGAATGATAGTCAAACTAAATACTCATACTGTAAATGGTCATATTCGACAGTAAACACGAATAAATAAAGATTTTCTCAGAAGGCAATTTGACTGATATAATTCCATGAGACAAGAGACTATCAAACAATTATCTTGATATGACAGTCTGGCAGTTTAGCATGTTCACAATTTTGCGTTGGCGGATAAGGGACCTGTCATCCGCTAGTCTAGCTTCTTAAGTGACTCTAGAACATTGTCTGTAGACTGGTGAGAGAGGACATGGTTATCACTTAAATCATGCGTACGAAACGTCAATCGTCTATATGATTAGGTTAAAACGTTTGACAAGATTGGTATTTGGTTTTGGAAATACAAAACCTAGCGCCATATTGCTGCTTGACATTTCGGATCAACTCTATCCCTTCGCCTGTGTCGTTTAAAATCTTTACTTCACAATAATATGGAATACGTTATTATAGCCATTTTACAAGAAACGAAAATAATAGTTTTAGATAATCAAATAATAAATTTGTATAGTTAATGTGATAACTCTACGAATGGGTTCCGTGAATAATGGAATTGGGGGTGATAGCTACATTTTAATAAGTAACAATGTTGCAAATTAGAATTGAAAGAAATATGGAATAAAACCTACATGTAAACCTACCACAAACACTGTCCGATAAATCACCATCCGAATCCTCACTTTCGCTATCTGTACCAGCCTGTTCTATCTGTGTTTCCATATCACCAGTAGTACACACATCTATAAATATACATACATATAAATCATTAGTGCACACATTTATACATAAATATAACCTTTTAAATACACGCATATATAAATATACATAAATATAACTCATGAGCACATACATCTATTAATATACATAAATATAACTCTAAAAATCCAATACCCTTATCTATAAACATACATCAATGTCACTCTTTCTAGTCTAATCAGCTGTAAATGGGCATCGGTAGGATGGTGTATGTATTACACAAAAAACTGTTGCGCTCCTTGAAACTTCAAGTTGAAGCTGCAAATGTTGGATCTCTTGTTAAGAGTTGTAAAGGGAGGTAATCAGGTTTACCTGAATCCTAGAGACCGGGATAGTAATTGTGTTGCGCTTTGAGCATAAACTTGGTTTGTGGATATAGCGCATTATAAATGTACTCATTATTATTATTAGTATTATTATTATTTATGGATACATATAAATCATTACACCTATCTATAAATAAACATAAAACCTAAGCTGAACTTTACTACACACGCATACCCCCCTAGTTCTGTGATATTTTGTACTTCAAACACTATAATAATGCGTTTGAACATAATAATTTAGATATACCCAGAAATAAATGTTGCTCCAAACCATCAATTAAAGTAACAGGTTCCATAATCTAAAAGTCGTTTTTAAATGCTAACCCTACTCCAAAGAATATGGTATCAATTCCCCTCGGCGTGTGGTTGTTGAGGATCCGCAACGTTTAAACTACATATAGTTCAGATATAATGTGAGTTTGTGATGTTTTATTAACATACAGAGGACGCCATGTCGTGTGTATTTCCTTTTAGATCTGAAGGCCTTGGGGCCTTTGCTGTTATTACATTGAACTCCGGAGCAGATTGAGTTGTGTTTTTTTTTTGTCGGGACTGGAAACAAAAGTCGGTCTTTTCAATCGGATGGTTCAAAAAACGAGGCTCTGTCAATAAACTGGTAGTATGTGTGCACGCGAAACAAATCAAAGTAGACTAGTCTAAATGCCGCTGTTCAGACAACGAAGAGTTGAACCCATTACGTTCTAATCTTATTGATCTTCAACACAGGTGGGATATAAAATACTATTGACGCCATATTCTTCTGGAGGAACCGTTAAGGATTTGGGGAGGGGGGGATTTAGGGAGTGGACGGCCGAATGGTTAGCATTGAGTCAACATGTGTGGTATCGATTCCCCGGCTGAACGTGTACGTGACAAGGAGTAGGGTCGTCTTCCAACCTCGTGGGTTTTACTGGGTCCTCCGGTTTCCTCCCACTACCAAAGACTTCTACGCGCAAGCGAATTGTTGAACTAAAATTGAACCATATGTTAGCCCATATGAAATAGGTTGAACGAGAAGACCGTGATTACATCATCATTGTCTGAAAAAACAGAAGTTGACAGTTACCCCGCTTGGTTAATTATTCACATCAGGTTGTTAATCTTCAGATGAAACTGATATCGATATTATGTCTACTAATATTAAGGTCTGTCAACTCAAAAACAAAATTATGACATCAATTAAGTCTGATTGTAATACTATTATTATGTTATTAAATAAATGTCGTCTATAGAAATTTTGATATAAAATAAACGTTGATATGCCAGTCTAATGTAACTTCTTTGTATTTTACTTTGTCCAGATTATCAATTGATATGTTTAACTATTTACTGATTACATGAAGCAGTGTCGCCTTTTCATTTTGAGTAAATATTATTTTAATGACATAACTAATTATCGTCTTCTAATGGCATCATCATGAAATCTTTCCTTTCGGATACATACTAATTTCTTGTTCTTATGACAAGTAGTGCATCTACTCTGTCAATAATACGGGGTATTTCTAATGCAATGAAACCAGAATTTTCTTTTCTTGTGATAAAACGATGTGTTCTGCACACTAACTTTTGGGATAAATCTAAATATTTGAAAGCGAGAATTATATTCATCTGATGAAGCTTTTGTTAACAAATAGTTTAAAGGGTATAAAAGTTAGAGAGAGAGAGGGAGAGAGAAATGGGGTTTAACGTCCACTCAACACAACTAGGTCATTTCGGGACTAACATATGGTTTAATTTTATTTCAATAATTCGCTTGAGCGTAGGGGTCTTTAGCAGTGGGAGGAAACCGGAGTGCCCGGAGGAAACCCACGAGGTTGAGAAGGCGCCCCTATCTCCATGCAACATACGCTAACATCAGGGCTCGAAACCACAGCCGCAAGCCAGAGGTAGCCGCCCAGCTAGAGGTCGAAGCATGGCACTCTAGACCACTAGGCCATCCCAACCCCCCTATAAAAGTTAGAAGAGAAGTTTCTGATTAACATTTGAATATCAGAACCTCCTCGGAATGCTTTCCACCATCTTTTGTTATCCCTGTGATGTTTTATACCAGTCACTAACACGCTTATCTTCATGAAATATTATGAATGTATTTGGCATTGTTAGAAATGTAGTATACAGTTTGTATACGCATTAGTCTGCACAATACTGGATACAAACTAGGTAAAGTGTTAATTTTGTAGCAGGCGTGTGGGGTACTGTGGGGCTACCACAGTTTAAAATATATATCAGAATTCAGAAAGTCGCATAATAATACCAATAGAATCTACTAGTACTTCATAATTATAAAACACTTAAGATGTCATTTTATAATAATTGTCTAGTTTCCTAACGAGATTATCATAATTCAAAGATGAGAAAGTGAAAACGTCCCTGTCTTATGAAAATTATACTGGGGATTATTGTAAAGTGTAAGTCTCTATCCTCCATACTTCTCCACCCACCTTCACTGTTCCTCCATATTGTTTTTCTTTATTGGTTTAAGATTCAGCGTTTTCCTGGTGTGTGGGGAGAGTGGGGGATTGGGCGAAGAAGGCGTGTGTGTTGTAACACTATACAGTGCTATAAAGTCCCAGGTTAGATGTGGAAAATATACCGGTAGAATACCCCGCATCCAACGTCACGTGTCATGCATACTTTTTTTTTCTCTGCTACATATTTCAGAACAGCCCTTGATCGTCTTGTGATCGTGCGTGGTTTTATTTGTAATTCTTTTACTGGGTAGGACGTATCTTTAAATACCACTGTCACATTCCATGTTGTCATCCCCAAAATACCGTATGTTTAATAAACACGATGACAGGTTCGGTCTCTATAATTTTATACTATCTTGTAGCCGATACATATGGATACAAGCATATGTTAGTATTAACTACCTAGTCAGCTTCGCTAGGCGAATCTGCTGATAGAAGCTGTTACATCTTTCCTCTTCTGAAACCAAGCGAGTATCGCAGTTTTGTATCTGCTGGTTTTGGACATTCAATTATCTAATTGGTCAAATATGATGTAAATAATTAGAGAGACTGGTTTATTGAGCCAAATGACGTCGAAACCTACTCTTATATAGTAGAATGTAGATTTATGGAAGACCATTCCCACGAAATATCTGTTAACATGTTATTGACATACTGACCCATTTACGTTTTGGTTCTATAACTATTTTTTACATAAGAATATATGTCATTTATACCATAAGTTGATTTAAGTACACACAACATACCATTAATTTCTAGTAATACAATATAATGCCATCTTATTCCTCCATCCCTTGCCTATAAATTTAAAAACAATGTCGCCACGACAAGATTGCCATAGGGTGGGGGTTGGGGTATTTTATGTCACTGTTTACATATTATGTGTTTCTTGTAGCGTTTATAGTACCTGTGGATCAGATGCACGCGACTTACACAGATGGGGAATACTGTATACTGTGTATAACAAATGAATATTGATATATAATGCTATTGATAACGATATCGATATTGATATTGATATTGATCATGCTTATTAGACGGGAGGTGTCTTTCATTTCCTGTTTGAATGTTCTTCTATTATAAACAATCAAACAGATGTAGCATTGCTATTCTAACAAAGGAACTAAAAAACAATCTACCCAATCAACATATATACACATTTTATTATCGCCGCCCGTGGTTTCAATTATATAGGAATCTTAGTTGCTGGCTTGTAATAGCTCTATAAATTCAATTAAGTAAATTAGATAATGATATATGAACATAACTAAGCTATTACATATACAGTCTAGATGTAAACGCATTCGTATTATATCGGCAATTGATCGATATATCCTGGTATTCATTTTCATTGATGGATTGGTATGAGAATATTTTTTCAAAGCCTGTACGTGATCATATTTCATATACTAATTAATAATGGAGACGTATGGTAAATATCAAACAATGCACTATGACTGATGGTTATATGGTTATATCATCTACAAGAATTAGGGATTTTATCTAGTCTAGGATTTGGATTAACATGATTCTAAGAATTAACAATAAATAAATTAGCAAGTACAAAAGTACTATATGCACCAGGAACCAAACATGACGCCATCCCCGCCATTTTGGAATTAACATGATTCTGAGAATTACCAATAAATAAATTAGCAAGTACAAAGGTGCTATATGCACCAGGAACCAAACATGACGCCATCCCCGCCATTTTGGAATTGTCCTTAAAGAGACCTAGGAACAGGCGTTCAAATTTTGAAGCCTTTCGCTGCTACCAGAAGAAGAACCAAACTATGTGAAATGCATGGGGACAAGTTCTTCGACTGACATCAAAAGAAACTGTTAAATCAGCTTGGTTTGGTGTATTATTTTAAATAGTGATTGGGCATGATCTGTATAAGTTTAAATTTTAGTTTTTAGAAATAAAGAGTAATTCGGATATTTTTTTACGAGTAATGTAGAAATGTCTAATTCCAAATAAAAGCATCACGTTGTAAAATCCACATTTTTATTTATAACCCAAAATAAAAGAGAATTTGTTATTTTAAGCAATTTTTCAGTTTGGTTATGATGTGTATGTACATTTACTTCAACAATTGGTCAATCTCAATAATATTTTTGAGAATAAAACGTGATACGTCTTTAAGCCACTTAAACTCAAAATGTAGCAACATAGTCGTGGTAATATTGTTTTAAATTTATAGACAAGGCATAGAGAAATAAAAAAGCTGTACATTTAATTAATTAATATATTTGGCAAGTTAGGAGTTTCAAACATATTCACATATATTGTGTACTTAAATAAACTAATGGTATAAATGACATATTGTTATATAAAAAAGAGTTATATATAGCCTAAACGTAACTGGTTCTATGTCAACAACATATCTCATGGGAATGTTCTTCAGTAAAATTCCATTCAACCATATAAGGGTAGGCTTCGATGTCATTGGGATCAATTGACCAATTTCTCTAATTATTTACATCATATTTGTTCTATTAGATAATTGAATGTCCAGGGCCAGCTGATACAAAATTATGATACTCGCGAGAATTCGGCAGACAGCGTTTGGTTTCTGAAGGAGGAAGATGTGAGAGTTTCTATTCAGCGGAATGGCCCTGGCTAGGGTTGAGAAGAGTTTAGTTAGTATTGTCTGTATTGTAATCTGTACTATGCTTGTATGTATCCACCTATTCTATATAAAATGTGAAAACGTACTGTTGCATTGTTATAACTGAGAAGATAAACGTCTTAAAAAATCAATAAGAAGCAAACACACAACGTGAAGGAGAAGCAAAAACAGCCAGAAACAAATTCTACAGGCTACAGAAATATGTAGTAAGAAGAGATGCATGGGTCGTACGTAGGATGTGGCGACCGGTTTACACACTCCCCGCTTTCCATGTCAGACAGAAAGGCCCATGGTGCTACAATAATTTTTTATCTGGAAATGGAGACCAGTTTGCCAGCTATATCACACGTTGTCTAGACAAAACTAGACTTTTATTTTATAAAAAAAACATGTAGGTGAAATTTACCCTTTTTTTACCAAGTATAGAGCATGGGTCATGCACTGTGTAGACCAGTTAAGATTATCAGGTCAACCGACGGAAAAAATGACCCGATATCTTGCAAGAGTTACGTGTCCAGATAAGCGCCTTTGACGTCGTTCAGGTCCAAACGACTAAATATTTTGAGCTGACATTTTGAGAAGGGCAAAATACAATATGAGTGCGTTTGGCGTTCACGTCCAAACGACTCAATATTTTGGCGTATAAATTTTATACGTACACGAACTTTTATTTCTGAAACTCTGTTAAAATCGGGATGGTCCCCTTAAAGCATAACTCTAATGTATGTTTGAAAATGGTAAAGGTATTTAACATAATATTGTTTAGGAATCAGAGTTGAAGAAACCCCAGAAACATGACAATGTATTTCAAAATTTGAAGAATCTATATGAGAGCTGCTTCTATTTTTGATAGAGTGCCGCTTCGACCTCTAGCTGGCCGGTCACCACTGGCATGTGGCTGCGGGTTCGAGCCCTGGTTTGAGCGTATGTGGCATGGAGATAGGGGCGCCTTCTCAGCCCCCTGGGCTTCCTCCGGGCACTCCGGTTTTCCCCCACTGCTAAAGACCCCTACGCGTAAGCGAATTATTGAAATAAAATTAAGCCATATGTTAGTCCCGAAATGACCTAGTTGTGTTGAGTGGACGTTATACCCAATGTCTCTCTCTCTCTCTCTCTCTCTCTCTCTCTCAGTCATTTCTAGAATACAATGTTTGACAAACTATTTACATTACTAAGCAGTTTTCTCTGAAAATCACACATCCAGTTTAGCGAACAAAACGCTTTCATACAGACCATTAAGATATATAGAGAATCTCCTACGAGTGTTTTTGATATCAGAAAATATCAACGAGTGTTGATATTTTTTGGTATCAAAAAACACGAGTTGGAGATTTTATTAATCACCCAATCCTTTCTTACATGCACAAATAAATAAATATAATTCTTTGGTATAGGTTTCACTTTTACTGAACCGAATTACATTACAGCGTAGTGATACATCATTTTTTGACAGCAGTTTAGCTATTGTATAGCTCTTTATACTGACCCAGTTTTTTCCTTCAAGGTCACTTAAATAAAAGCAGTTTCTTTTCTTTTTTTTTAAAAGTCACTCTTTGCATAAACTAAGTGGTTTCTTTAAAATAAAAAAGAAAGTAGTTCCTTTTTGATTGACCAATCAAATTAATGTAAAGTGATGTCACCACACTGTGTATAGGCCTATATCACATTTAACACACATTGAGTGTATTATTGAGTGTAAAAAAAAATTTTTTGCAGCCTTCTCACGAATTCATAGGATAATAAAAAGCATTTTGGGCGATTTATGAGATTCTGTAAACTATCCATATTATAGCCATTCATTATTTAAATGGGATGTTTTTATTGAACCTAATGTGGCCTATCGACAACAAACATTCTTCATAATGTATGTGAATTAAAAACGTTGTTTTTCTTAACAAATAAAAAAAAAACCCAACATATTGTGCGTAGAATGTACTTTGCAAACTTCCAAAACATTGAATACTTATTCAGTTATTAATGCTATCGGTCTTTCTGGCTGCTTCAAACAGCATTAAATATATGATGTGATTTACCATACATTATATGGATTCGGAAGCAAGCTATATTAATCCGTTTCCAAATGAAGAAAAAAACAAGTTTATATTTAAATTCATGGTTTTCTAATGAACCATCATTAACAGTTACGATTTACATTTAATAGTATGGTTTTGGAGGACCGCAACACACACAATAAATCCAGAAAACAAACACTCTGATCGGCTAAAATCACAGTTAGAACAGTACTGAAAATCAGTTGAACGGAATCATGCTGGCTGCGAAGCCCGCGAGGGTTGGCTCGACTCGATAGACCGTTTTGGCTTGGCTCCCTACATATGAAACTAGAATGGTTATGTAATTTTTTGGTTCCCATTTTGTAGTCGAGAATCCAGGCCAAAAATCAATGCAACAGTTAACCTTGTCTTCGCCACGTTGCAGTAAATAAAGTAGCAAATTACAAAATAACCAAACGTATTGACGGTACTGACTATACAAATATTACTGTGATTCATACACTTTGACATTAGATGTTTTTAGTGATTCATTATGTGATGGATATTTAAAGCATCGACCTAGAAGATTAAGTAACGAGTTGACAGGGCTCGCAAAATGGAATATATGCTGAACGTTAATGGAATATATGCTGAAAACTTCAGTCCAATTACTTCACTCTGAGCCGAGAAAATCTCATTTCAAATTCACGACAGCCTCGATTGCCCGTGGACAGCTCTTCCCATTTAAGGAGTTTAACTGTTAAACAAACTTTTGTAGTACATCTATTTTACCCCATTTTGTATGTACCCCTCTGCTTCTCAACAACCACAGCAGTTTGTTCTTAGTATAAACCCATTAATTTTCTATTGTGTTTGTTATTCATTCTTCTTTTGATTTTATACGGAATAGTTTTAGGTTCAGGAGTAATGTACTAGAAAAAATATCGAGGTTTAAATCTATTTATTTGTAACGTAACGAATAAGATGCCTCGTTAAACCCGGTTTCATGACAGCTCAATTATGTTCATAAAAAATCCAAAGCTACAACAGCAATTTATTTTAAATGTTTTTTAGAAATTGCACACATTATTCCGGTAGTTATTTTCCCAAATCTAATATTTAACTGACAAAATATCCCCCTTTATGATGTAGTAGCCTGCCAGCTCTCATCAGCTAACGTCAATTAAAATGTATTTGGTGTTTTTAATATGCCATGTGTGTATTAAAACGATATCCCTCACGTTTTAAATGAACAACTCCTATAACAGTTAATCCATCAAAAGATTGGACAGCATGCAATCTCTGAGTTCCTAAATGAACAAATTCAAGTATAATCAATTTCCATTTCCAGTAACGGGTATCTTGTGTATAGGGTGTTGATATGTTTTCGGTATTTACATCCCACTTCTACCTCGTTGCCATTAGCAACTTTTGATAAAACTGGCCTGTTCATTTCCAATACAGGCTTAAAAGAATCCGTGTATCAGAAATGAGCAGTACACTTTTTAAAAAGAGTACTGTTCATTCCCGACAAACGAACACTTCTACACCGTTTAAGTTACCATTCAAGCAATAAGTAGCGGACGTTTAGTCCGCCCCAGATCGCAATGTTAACAGCCGGATAAATAACATCAAACAACTAGTCAAAATCACAGTAACAAAACAAACCGGTTGGAACAAACTGGCAGTTCAAAAATATATACAATGACATTAAATTAACATAACAACATATTACAAAAATCGATTATTATACATATCAATTGGCATCTATTCCACAATTTGGTTTGATTTATATTAATATGCAAAACATATGAATTAGAATACTGAATAATTATTTCAATTGTGATGATAGAAGGCGCAGTTCTCTTGCTGGACACTTCACAGGCATTAAAAATAAGCAGGATGAAAAAGAAGCGCCTAGAAAGACATACATTTTATTACAAATAATTCGTTGATGCATACTTTCACAAGGAATGACCCACGTTTCGCATTTCCTTTACACTACATCCCCTACATTTAATAATAATATTATTAATATCGCAGTCCTCTTCGCCATAGACAAGTTGTTTTGACGATGTGGTCTAAACAAACGAGTGATAGTTTTACGCCCATGGTATAGCGAGACGCACGTGTAAATACTATTCAGGTCGTCTCTCCACTGCGCAATCATTCTACCATGAAATGTAACGTGAGGCCCAGAAAGGGATAAATGAAAGAGCGTGTCACTTTTCGGTTGAAACGACTCAATAATAAATACTATTTTCACATTTTCCATCACAATACTCGATATAAATGTGATGTAAGTCAGTTATTAGCACATTTCCTCGGTGTATCGGTGAATATCAGAACAGTTTTGGTCGGGGACCGCCTCGGCTTCGCCTCGGCTGACCCCCCGACCAAAACTGTCCTGATATTCACCGATACACCTCGGAAAGGGTGCTAATAACTACTACATAAATGACGGTTTATACTGAGCGCGAACGCGACCGCAATCACGACTGCGAACTAGGATCTTTGCGATTTTCCGCGCGATTCATCGTTCGTACAGAGAACGACAAAACCACGGAAATTCGCAGATGAAAGTGGTACATTTATGTTTTCCATCATTTATTATTCCCTTGTTATTAACATCTTTGAAATCGCTACGACGTTGATCATACAGAACACGATGCTTCTTGGTTTGCAGAATGAGCTCTTGTCACCTGCCACAGATACGTCACATGCATGACTTTTGACTGCGAATTCTAATGGACTAATGACAATTCGATCCGGGGGCAATCTATGCGGTTTTCCGAGCAAACAAAATTTCGACCGCGTTGGACTTCGTAGTCAGTATAGACAATTTCATTGAAAAAACGGTTAAGCAAATCAATGCGGTCACCACGTGGTCGCGTTTTGCAAACGTATATAACTCGACAATGTGGGGTGTTAATATGCTTTATCACCCAATAATACATTTGACAGTAGATATCGCTTGTGTGATAAATTACATAATCTACTGTGATATATACACAGTGGTGATATCGCTTTACATAAATTTGATTGGTCAATCAAAAAGGAACTACTTTCTTTTATTTTAAAGAAACCACTTTGTTTAAGTAACGAGTGACTTTTTAAAAAAAAAAAGGAAACTGCTTTTATTTAATTGACCTTGAAGGAAAAAACTGGGTCAGTATATAGGGCTATACAATAGCTAAACTGCTTTCAAAAAATGATGTATCACTACGCTGTAATGTAATTAGGTTCTATAAAAGTGAAATCTATACCAAAGAATAATATTTATTTATTTGTGCATGTAAGAAATGATTGGGTGATAAATAAAATCTCCAACTCGTGTTTTTTGATACCAAAAAATATCAACACTCGTTGATAAAGTAAAAAAAACTCGGCAGAGCCTCGTTTTTTTTTACTCTATCAACTTGTGTTGATATTTTTTGATATCAAAAAACACTCATAGGAGATTCTTTATTTATGTAAACGTATATAACCCACATTGCAGTGGGTTAATAGGTTTCCTGTAAACGTATATATAACTGACAATACTGCGGGATACTAAAGTATTTTTCTGTAAACGTAGATCACTGACAGTATGTAGAGGAGGATGTTAATATGTTTTCTTAAAACGTATATAACTCACATTGTGGAGGTGTAAATATATTCCCTATAACGCACACTGTAGAGGTGTTAATATATTCCGTGTAACCCACACTGTAGAGGTGTTAATACATTCCCTGTAACACACACTGTAGAGGGGTCAATATATTCCCTGTAACCCACACTGTAGAGGTGTTAATATATTCCGTGTAACACACACTGTAGAGGTGTTAATACATTCCCTGTAACACACACTGTAGAGGTGTTAATACATTCCCTGTAACACACACTGTAGAGGTGTCCCGTGTAACCCACACTGTAGAGGTGTTAATACATTCCCTGTAACACACACTGTAGAGGGGTAAATATATTCCCTGTAACCCACACTGTAGAGGTGTTAATATATTCCGTGTAACCCACACTGTAGAGGTGTTAATATATTCCCTGTAACCCACACTGTAGAGGTGTTAATATATTCCCTGTAACCCACACTGTAGAGGTGTTAATATATTCCCTGTAACCCACACTGTAGAGGGGTTAATATATTCCCTGTAACCCACACTGTAGAGGGGTTAATATATTCCGTGTTACCCACACTGTAGAGGTGTTAATATATTCCGTGTAACCCACACTGTAGAGGTGTTAATATATTCCCTGTAACCCACACTGTAGAGGTGTTAATATATTCCCTGTAACCCACACTGTAGAGGGGTTAATATGTTTTCTGTAACCCACACTGTAGAGGTGTTAATATATTAATATGTTTTTTTTTCTAAACTGACACTGAAGGTGTATTAATTCTAATACGTTATCCACACTTAAAAGTATGGCGTTCCGTTGCTATCATATACCCTAAATTATATCGCTTTGAATGTAGCAAAACTAAATTTGAATCAGATCCAAATATCTCATTTTCGCGTTCTTGATAATTTTCATAAACAGAATACCAATCATTTAGATTATTGTACAATGTACATGGAAAGATATATCTAAGCATATGCCACATGGAAACTATATATTACAGCATATACCACATAGAAACTTTATCTTCCAGTAAAGATATATTACCAGGCAGTCTTGGAGCTATTTCCTTTCGGAACTGTCTCTGATCGGACATTGTCCGCTGAAAGTTCCCATCCCTTCCTATATTGCTGCGATTAAAAACCTACACAAAATAAGTCTATCGCTAAATTCTATTTGAAAATAATGTTGAATTATTGTAAATTTGTGTCAGATATAGTGAGAAATGATTCCTTTTGTGAAAAATAAGTATCATGGTGAAAAGTAAAAGGTATAAGAGTTCCAAAATAACCCTAGAATAGAGGTGGGGAAGAGCCGTATTTCCATTTTGCAGCTATACAGGAAGGGATAGGAACTGTCAGCGTACATCGTCCGATCAGAGACAATTCCTAAAGAAACTACCAATAACATATGTTTTTTTCTCCCACAGTTAACAAAATCAATTGTGCGAATCACTGTTGCCGTTTTGGCCTCACGCCACTCTAATCCAATATATGCATGCACCTAAATGAGCTGAATATTGTCTCAGACCTCTGATTTGATTAAATTCTCCGGTAATCTCCCAGAACCCCACCAAACCTAGCCCTGTCTCTACAACGATACAGTAAATAAGGTAGCAAATTACAAAATAACCAAACGTGACTTTCTAAATGTATTGATGCTACTGACTAACAAATATTACTGTGATTCAGACTCTTTGACGTCAGATGTTTTTAGTGATTCATTATAATATGATGGATATTTAAAAAGTCACCGTGGAAGATTACGTACAGATCTGACAAGTCTCGCTATAATAGTTAAATAATAGATAATGGAAATGGAAATATGCTGAAAACTTCAGACCAATTACTAGTACTCCACTTTAAGCCGAGAAATTCGTCTTCCCTTAAACAATACAAAGTGTAGAAGCCATTTTATTGTACGCTATTCAAAACCCCACACAAAACTAGCTGAAATTATCTTATGGACACCAGCATCTGACGACGATTTACTCCGATTCATATTAAAGGACAATGTTGGTGTCAGCCTTTATCACATATTTGATAGAACTGGTTAAACACGTTCCAAATATATTTTTACAAAGATCATTGCAACAATATATGCGTAACGAAGATTTGAAGAAACGGGAAGTGGCGCGAAGAAATGGAAAACATGAGTTATCCGTATACAACTGACTGAAGTAACATGCGATAACAGATACCAGTCATACCACGGTCGAATTTCAGCTTACTGATAATTCTTTCGAAGAGCAAAAGTCCATAGCAAAGACCTGTATCTTAAAAGCATATTAAAATGTGTTTAACGAATTCTTTTTCATTCGATTGAATCCCAGACGTTGATATTCCGATTTCTTTTTCTTGGCGTGGATTACGTCGTGGAAAATTGATGTATTTCGAAAATGCAATTTACACACAGACACTCTATGAATAGATTAATCAGTACTTATTCGCAACCTATCGTATAAAATATGTAAATTACTTATTCTGTTATCCACAACCTATCGTATAAAATGTATAAATTTAAAAGTTAATATAGAATAAATCAAATAACGAATCCGGAATTAAATCCAATGAGTTCATTTTCAGATAAACGCAGTCAAGGAACACTGGGGGTTGGGGGTCCTTTCACTCCGGGCTGTTTCATCCCAATATTAAAAAAAATATTATTCTCTTTCTACCCAACGTGTAAATTTGAGCTTTGTGTTGGTCGGGTAATATATAGATGATGAAATTGAATGTTATATTCGAATCCAGATATGCGATATAAATTTAATCAGTATTGACACCACGATTTTTCAAAATGTCCTCGGAGGACCCGCCCAACCCTTTACCAAGTATCTTGTATGTGCGTCACTAGATCAACCTTATTCTCTCTCTCTCTCTCTCTCTCTCGCCTTGAAACCTTTGACAAAATTAATACACGGGACATCGTTATTTTTGTACCATCTCTCTACTATTCCGATAATTGGCAGAATCAGTTATTTTCGTATATAACGATCAAAGGAAGAGCATTTTCTTTGGCTGAGATTAGTTCAGCTTTTGGTGCCAATAGTGCCTGACGTCATTAGTGTCAAATGTCGCCTTAAATAAAGACCGAGACAGTCAAGTTTATTGATTTCGTCCACAGCATCAATTAATCACTCGATTAGAACGAGTATTAATCATGGATCTTTGTAGACAAACACTAGAACTTGGCTTCATTACAGCTTTACTTATATTAACTTTAACAAAAAAAATTCCAAAGCTATAATAACAGCGATCTATGTTGAATAGATTTTCAAGATCTAATATTTAACTAACAAAATATCCCTATAATGTAGTATCCTGCCAGATTTCACCAGCTAACGTGAAATAAAATCTATTTGGTGTTTTTAATACGTGTATTAAAACGATATCCCTCATATTTTATATTAACAACTTCTTAAACAGTTAATCCATCAAAAGATTAGACAGCATGTAATTTCTGTGTACCTGTATGAACAAATTCAAATATAATCAATTACCCTTTTCAGTAACGATCCTCTGATGTAGAGGGTGTTTATATGTTTTTCCGTAAACCTATATAGAACTGACACTGTAGGTGGTCTGATCACTTATCCACATTCATAAGTGCGTGGGTTTGTTAAAAAAAAACTTCGTTGCCGTCACACATGCATTAAAGTCACAGTGGATTATATTGACCTTTGCCGGTGTCGCTTTCAATGAACTAAAATGGACACCAGATCGGAATATGTATGCTTTTTCATTTCCTTTGCTCTTCTTATACCGGTAATATTTTTATATAATCGTAACCTAGTGACATGAAATGAAACGTCCTACTGTTTTGCGCCTAAACAGACACACGCCATACAGTGTGCTATGAGGGAAATTTTGCCCGGGCAGTGGCGCTACGACCTACTCTTTTATCGAATTCCAACTGCCAAGGGAAACCACGCCGGAAAATATGGATGAATTTTTTTCGGCCAATGCAAGGATTGAATACCCGACTCAAGACTAGCGAGCCTGCGTCTTACCCACTTAGCCACGTGATCCTCCTCATACCCTAGTAACGCTTGTGCTAATACGCTTACTTCAATGCATGTAACGTCTTAATTAAATCGGGTAAAGGCTTCCAAATCATCGGTTTTATATAAGCAAGCTATTCCCATAGCCGTGGAAAACCTCTTTGAGAATTGGGCTCAGAGAACGATTCTTCGCTCTTATTGAACTCGTCGTGTAGTGGGAGGATTCACTATACAGTTTAATTATACGGAATAAATTTTACGGATAATATTTGCTTCCATTTCGTCTAAAAGGTAATTTGGTATGACCGTTTATAACAGGAATACTTAATACACCGTCGTAATCTGCTAAGAATGAACAAATTGATTTTGCAGTATAGCTGTCAGTAGATTTTCCCTTGCTTCTGCCTATAACACGGGTTTGCCGTAGTTAATTTCGAGCCCCTGACTTAGTTTTCTTTCTTTAGAAGGGAGTTTTCACCTTTTAATTAAGCCACAACCCTGTGTATTATATTGTTCTTCTTTCATATTCGTTTTATACCATGCCGCTTTCAAGCCACCGTTTTAATTAGACTTAACATAAACCGTCTAAAAATATATCTTGGACATCTTATATCTTTTCGCAAAAAAACAATACTTGAAATTGTTCGTAAACAAGCGTATCATTGAAAGACCTAATGAACGCCCTGGGGGTTTGTTAATGTCTGACGTACAATGTCGTACATTCCTTTCCATTCAAACTAGGGTACATTATCGGAATGTATTGTGCAACATGAACATCATTATTTGTTTCCATAAAGCACTTAAAGACGCTAACAAAATGTCAGTGTATTGTCGAGTTTGTTCATTTACCCCCTACTACCAGACGCCAAAAATAACTTTCAGTTTGACGCGGGTAACGACTTCGTTTAACAATATCCTTCTGCTTAAATAAATAATGAATATACGACAAGCAGAAAAAATAATAACATTATTTGTAAGCGTGCAGATGAATATTATTGATGTGCAAGTTAAACATGTCATACAACTCAAGCACCAATCAATAATAATTATGTTTATTACGTTTCAATTCCGTTAACGAAAAGCATTGAAAGTACTTTTTTCAAACGCATTTATTTTGTATTTTAATAATGGGATGGGGTTTTAAATAAAGAACGAAACCATTCAATGGAAGAAAGGGAAAAATGTAATAGGTGTTTGCAACAAATGAACAGAAAGTATCTTAAGCTGCTGAAAAGTCTAGGGGTCATTTGATATGCCACAGGACATATAGATAACCCACCCTATGTTAGTATACAAATTTAGATCGACACCGCAATTATGAAATTTGTAAACGGTTGTGTGTGGAATGCCACTGCTTCGGTATTTTTATTAACCTTTTTCGTTACACTTTTATTCTGTAATAATGGCTTTGATGTACACATATGTTAGAAAACTAATTTTCCTTCCCTTTTTGGAAAGAGTATTTAATACATTATAAACATTATTACCTTCATAAACATCCAGGGATCAAAGTATATCAATGACCAGCCTTTTTTGTGGGTTTCGGTAAGATTAACAGTTTATCAAATTATCATTATTAAGTGGGTTAAACATAAGAGTAGCTCCGAATGCTAGGATTTAATCCCATGGTGATTTGTAAAGTGATGTATAAATCTTTGACTGACGTTTTTTTTTTCATTCTATTCACGCCAAGGTTTCAATCAAATCTACTTCTTTTATTTTCCTGACTTTTACAGCCAATCTTCTTGAAAGGAGTGATACTAAAATTCCACAAATTAGTATTGATTGCTACGCACAATTGACATTTATGTTATCCCAAAATCCTCAAATCGGTTACAAACTAAATAAAATATCTCACTCAGAGCAGTTTTATTATCGACAAATGTACAGAGTGTGAATATTGACGTGGATCTTGAGTCATTATCGTAAACCCGCTGTCTAAAGACAAATTTAGTGTCACGTTTCCAGAATGCTCGTTTGGCCAAATACTGGGTAATAATTCAATAGAATACAAACACTTGTATCAACAGAATAATTTTAAAAAATAAATCATTAATGGACATTGAATTTGATTATCCCTCTTAGATCGATAGTATATATGTACCCGATTGAGACATATAATCCATCAGAAGCATGACTAAAGTCTTCTGTTATTTAGGTAATTATCCCTCTAGATATACCAGAAGTATAATATTTTTATACAAAAGTATGATTACGTGTTGTGGGTAGTATACCATAATTTCTAGACAAGGTCCATTTTGTTTCTTAAAAGAACAATATTTGGTTAGTCACAGCTAACTAGCATTTTATACCAAACTAACATTCTCCCCTGCCCCTTAATGTAACAGCATTCGCGTGACAAAGCATCCTTTAATGTATCAGCATGCCCGTGACAAAGGGAAAAAGTACAGTCAATAAGGTATCACCAATGGTTATTATTGACATGATTAATATTAGACAGTTCTATTTGTAGTGGCTTCATAAAATAGTCTTTCTCGGATTTCACAGGATTCTAGTCTATTCCAGACAAAATCACAACCGGCGGTGGTGTGATTATAAAATATCTGAAACGGGATTCGAATCTTCAATGGGGATATACACAAAATCGTCTCATGCAATACTTTTAAGAAAAATACTAACAGTCTCCGTCGTTATTAACTAATAGTAAGTGCAGGGGGACTGCACCACACATGACAAATTTATTGACAAGACATCATACTCAGAAACTACAAACAAACAATATATTCCAAAAGAGTGAATGGGTCCGGGGGCTAGCCGTAGTGACACAGGCTTCACTCGTATTTTTAAAACTAAGAGACGTGCTATATAAACTATGAAATTGTCATACAATACTTACATGTTTCTACTTTTTTGTTATGTTCTGGTGGCAATATCATCAATGTCTCTACACCTTCCGGTACACTAGATAAGGGTACCTTTTCTACTCGTACCAATTTACATATACCTTCTTTTTCCAATGTTTTATACAGACACAGTTTCGTATTGTTTAATGTAAAGAAACAGCCACTCTTTTCTACCACTTGAAGGTGGGGATATTCACCTCTTTTCTGCATTTTCTTGTAATTTTCAACGGTAGTGGGGTCGGGTTTCATTTGTGATGAATCAAGTACCTCTTCACATCCAGTATACCGGATCTTTGAAGGTGGAAGATACATGGTACCAGGTGATGGAACAACACGAGTCACACACACAAAATATTACAATCAATGTTCACTGTCAATGTACGCAACTTTCAGATTATGCTGGTCCATATCCCACTCTAAACATGTCCCGGATGTTAGATCGTCTGCTTCGTGTTACAAAGCCTTTCTGAAAAATTAGAAAATTCTGTTCAGTATTGTGAAGCAGCGCGGAACAAAGGGGAGAAAATATTTGAGCAAGTATTGATTTAATCGCCGGGGCCTGAGCTTCAATCTCTCAGCGAGACCAAATACGACATGGTGGCTGTTAGCCCACGCAATAGTTGGAGCCTGTATAATCAACACACTTAATTCATACATGTTACTCTCGGTCGGAAAGCCAGTTCAATTGACAATTTCTGACATATTAAGCATGATTGACAAGCTGTCAACTACATATATGGCTGCTAAAAAGTACCATTTGAGCAGTATGCAGCTGTTTAATGAATGTGCAAAAAGTGCGGATTTCCCTGCACAATTCCATGATTATACTGAGAGAATAATTTATGATTGCACGAACCCTTCAACCCAAATATTACAAAACGTTGGAATAGTGTACCAAGAGTGTTAGAACAATAGAACAGGACCTTCGTGATCAGACAGCATTTTCTACTAATGAATACAATGTGATTGATTTGAGAATGGATTTTCCCGACATGAATGGAGCCAAATGAGGGTGAAAACAAATTAATGCGACATTATAATTATTGTTGCCAATATAATCCGACGCTTTGTAAATGTAATTGTCTGAACAGGGAAAATTAAACTTAAGCTCCCAGTTTTTGGTTTAGATTGTGTGGTATTTAGTTTGGTCTTTACAAATATTATTCAATGTACATGTATATCATTATGTCTATCGAAACTCAAAAGGTTTGTAAATAATAGAATTTCGTATAGTCGCCAATAACAATGATGGACCACAGGGCAAAACGCCGATTTCGCCCATAATTTTTTTTTTTTAAATTAGAAAAATCATGCCATTTGAGTAAAGAAAAAAATTCAACATTAAAGAGAAAAACGAGGCATTTTATTTAGTAGGCTTTGTTTTAAAACGTGTCCTGAGCTGACTATCAGCCCCCTTCGCGACGTGGATGGGAAACGAACTGTCTTCTCACATGTTAGACTCATGGACATCAATCAAATGGTTCACTTAGGTCTTCAATGAACATATTACAAAGCAATAACGGTTTATCCGGGGAAGTTGACATGAAATTAAATGAAATGGGTTTTAGCGTCCAACTTTTCTGCTCCAATGCAGCAACTAAATGAGTAAAATAACTTCTCCAATAAACACAAATCCATACAGACAACCTAAAACACCAAAGCTTTTTATAATAAATATTAAAGGGACAATAACACTCTTGCTGGCTTGACAGGTCCAGCAAAAAAAAAATGCCTTATTCTAACTACAAGATGTTTAAGTATCCTACCTGCTGTGTAAATTATCCATTACAACCTATCTTACTTGTCCAAAGGATTCGAAAATATGTTTAAATCCAAGTTGCATTTGAAAGTGCTTACGTAAGGCTTTGCAAACCATGTTACGGCATGTAGTTGAATTTTTCCAATTTTTAAAATTAGGTATGTTAAGATTAAATTTGTTTCATTTGTTAATTGAAATAATTGTAAATAGTGCAAAATGTTGACCAGAATAAAGATTGGAACATATTATTCAGTTACAACAAGAGTGGTATTGGGGCTTTAAAAGCAGATTCACAGACTTGATTGTATTTGAGCTGACATATGATGACACATCGTTCTTACAACTGGAATCTTTTACAATTTAAAATATAATTATTCGGTGAAACTCTTCGTATAGATTGATTTACTGAATACCAGAGGATGTGGGCGCAAGGATTAAGATCTAGTTGTTGATAGAATAATAAAGGTCAAAAGAGATGCCATTATTTTGACGCTCTTTAGTGACCTTAGAATTGCAATAAAACCTAATCCGATACTCCTTTGAAAACAGAATGATCCTAGCAAAATGCTACTAAATCTTTTTCAGAGTCAGAAAGATTCATACATTCATAAAACGTTCATAAATATACAAAACGTTCACAAATATATCCAAAATTTACAAAATGTGCATATGTAAAACCTTAACAAATATAAAATAACTAACTATACCAAACATAATATATAATTACAGCACTGTATTTAAAGCAAGAATTCAAATATACTCAATCAATCAATGCGAAAAAAAGCAAACAATCTGCGTCAGCACATTAAACCCGCGTTTAATGTATATAATTCAGAGGAAATTAAATCTTAAATTGCGCATTTCCAAAATTGTGTATATACATTTGTCCAGTCAACCAAGAATGCACCAATATTTCCGATCTATACTGTCCTTAACAACCGTTCACAGAAAATGAAACACGGGATAACTTACCTAATCGACTAAAACAAAGAGCATTACAAAATTCACGAGACTATATTTACACAAGTAAATACATGTACATGTGAAATCAATATATCAAATTTGAAAAGTCGAGTCGATTCCGTGACATAAGCAGCAAAATGTGGCATAAAAATAAGAAATTCTTCCATTTCGATTCCACATCAGTGACTGAAACATTTCTTGTTCCAAGATTTCATACACCCCTGGGTTAGATGTATAGAGATATGAAGGTTCTCTACCCATCACGATTCTTTTTCTAAGATACATGTACGTGAGTCTGTTGGTTTAATTCTCGGCTATATAATTCATTGGTGACTTTGTGTAGGATATTGGCATATAGATAAAAAAAAACATATAAAGATACTATGGGCATACCAATAAATCACAAAGCTCGTTGATTACATTTTGTCTAGAGACAGGCTTTAATAGGATCAACAAAAAATAAGGGATATAAAATATCGACTCTCTAATACATGTAGCGCATAAGGTTTTATAGCGCTTTTTAAATATGTGAACTCAATAATAATGTTTTAGAATCAATATAAATTATATCACAGGTTATTAGTGGGTGACTCTTTTATCGCAGCATATCAAAACATTGATAGGATCTTGTCTGCGGGGGAAAATCATCCTTAGTACACCAAAAGTAAGATCAAACTTTTTTTCCAAATTGGAACCTAGCCTACTGCTTTTTATGATGGTTCTTAAAGGGTAAATAAGACTTATTTGATTACTGAAATGTTGTTTTCAAAAAGAAAGAAAACGCACTATCTTCTTGTAGCAACGTGGTAAATAGAAAATATTAGAATGGTCGATTCTTTTAGAAAACTGAAATGAATCTTCCAAGTTAAATTAATTTCATTGAGAAGTGACTAAGCCCACAGTGGAAGAGTGTTTAAAGAATCTTCCTTTACGTCTAAAATAAATGTCTGCACAGTTTTGTTTTCGAAAAGGATTCAAAATTGAGATTTATCCTATAGTTCATAAAATTATTCCCTTTATTTTTTATTCTCAAAATAATCATTTCGGCATTCGTTTTAATCAACCTAAAAGCAGAAAATGTTCATTGCATTTAGTTTTTATATAATGAATAGAAAACCCACTGGTATTTGTCTGTTGATCCTTTAAAACTTGATTCTTCGAGTCATTATATAGGGACTGCGTGACTTTGATAGAATTCCATACACGACAAGAACTTCTAGGTTTTTTTGCACCTGTTTTTTCAATTACAGGATATTTAGATGAGAAAATGAGATGGAGAGAAGTAAATTGGAATAATAACACGGGATGTCATTCTCCTTCTTTAATTACATCGGGTTCCTGTGTGTTCTGGTGACTTATCACTTTTGCAGCACAATGCCCCAGGCATTTACCTAATGGAAATGTCAGTAGATTTCTGATGGATACGGCAATTTACCGAAGACAAATTCAGATTCAATTCCTTCATCTAACCAGCCGTCTCTGGCTTCAGCAAAATTTCCATATAATATCGTCTAATGACTGTTTCTGATCGCGATTGGTTTTAAATTATATTTCCCGTCTTCTGTTAGACGTTATCAATGGTATTGGTTTACTACCTTACCGTCCCTAATCTAACATAAATCTCTTCATTCTTACATTATATCCATACAAGCATTAAAGGTAGAAAAAGGAGAAGCAAACAGAATATTTTACAATATATATGAATATATGTCCCGATTTTTTTGTTCTCGTAGCATTTGTTAATCCGATATAGGGAGTGTTTGAAAAAGCCACTGATCATCAACTGAAGAGATTTTCCTTGTTTTTCGTTTTTTTATTTTCAAATAAAAAGAATTGAGATTTTAGATTAAATATTTTTTTAATCGTGAAGAGTTTTTCTCGTTGATCAGACGTAATCTAGATTTTGCAATTTAGCTAGAATCCCTTTCACAATTATAGTCAGTGGCTAGTGATTTGTATTTCGGTATTAAAACTGGACACAGACGGTTTCTAAAAGGTAAAAGGTCATGTCTTGCCTACCTAATAGTTGGATGAAAAGAAATCCAAATCACATGACCTTTTTTGAAATGTCACTGCTTACAAAGGTGATATGACATCATTAAGGTTCTATCAATTTCTTTGTAAAAACATGTTCTTATCAGATCAATGACTGAAGTCTTTTAATACTTTCAATCTGAATTTAATCAGTCAGATAACATCATCTAAAAAACACAAGATTCAAACCTCACATTAAAGCGCCTAACATAATAACTTTTTCTGAGACAGTAAGTCAACAACATTTCAATTAACTTCATCCTGGTGACATTTCATACAAAAACTGTTTATAAACTCCGAGAGTCATTAGCAGCAGTAGGATTACGATGACCTTTCAGAAAACCCACGAATTTTGACTGACTTCCCGCCTACTCTTCATTTGTAACGTTCAAGCAGTTGCTCAACGCCAGTAATGTCACACCACTCTTGACTTTATGATCATCGCCTTTCCCATTGACAGGAATAAAGGATACGTTGTCTGAAAATGCATCGCGAATAAATCAGATGAATTCTTCAAAACCAAGTTAACGTAGGTGGCACCAGTAACAGATATCGTGTATTATGAAATGTCGCGGGTAATGCAATTAAAAACCGTGTCTTTCGAATCTCATTTTGTAAAAAATAAATACGTTTTTAGTTAAGATTCAAAACTTTAGCCGATGCGACAAACCAAATTTATAAGATGGGTTATTTTCATCGATTTTTATTTCAAACGCGTATTGCCGTATTCGACTATATATGACAGATTGCGCTATTTGATTAAAACTTGAATGAAATATTGTACTTTCCCAGTCTCATTCCAAGTAAATCACGAACAGGTTGGTTTATTTACGATAACTAATTAACAAATAAAACAAAGTCTAAAAATAAAAAAAATATATCACTTGATATCTTGCCTTCGGTTTAATCAGACCAAGCGTGTTTTTGATGCAATATTTAATCATACTTCGTAAAACCAGGCTCTCTGGTGTATGTGGCTCATATTGTTCTTGTCACATCTTGGATGTCTTTTAAGACGGACCTACTTGTGTTGGGATCTCTTCAAAAACCTCATGAATACAGATTCCATACCATCGAGGTCAAGCTTCTACTGGAAATAGTTGGCTGTTATCTGAGATTTTTTATTTGATTAGCTTAAGAGATGGCGGTTTGAAGCAAAACGATGGACTAAAATCTACTCAATGACATCTGTCGCTGAAATTTTTACCTGATTTCATTTCTGAACAGTTTAAAGAAACTAATTAAGTATACCGAATACGTTATAAAGATTACATCATCTATAAAGATGGATAATTTCGACCTGAAGCAAGTTGTTTTTCTTATTCTTTTTTAGTCATGCGACAAAGTTTAAATTAAAGGTAATGCAACATTAAACGGAAATACGACGGTAGCAGAGTCAAATAAGAAGGCATCAGCATTTAATAACAACGTTGCGGTATGCAATAAGAAGGTTACTAACAGCGTGATAAGAAGACTTAAGCATGTAATAAGGAAGTAGCAGCATACAATAAGAATTTGATATCATTTATTAAGAAGGTCGCGTCATGTAATAAGACTATAGCAGCATGGATTAAGAAGGTGCCATAATATACTACGAGTGAAGTAGCATTTTCTACTAATGAATACAATTTGATTGATTTGAGAATGGATTTTCCCGACATGAATGGCGCCAAATGAGGGTGAAAACAAATCAATGCGCTTTTACAATTATTGATGCCAATATAATCCGACGCTTTGTAAATGAAATTGTCTGAACAGGGAAAATTAAACTTAAGCCCCCTGTTTTGGATTCAGATTGTGTGGTATTTAGTTTGATCTTTACAATTATTATTCAATGTACATGTATATCATTATGTCGATCGAAACTCAAAAGGTTTGTAAAAAATAAGATTTCGTCAATAACAATGATGGACCACAGGACAAAACGCCGATTTCGCCCATAATTGGTTTTTTTTAAAAAATAGAAAAATCATGCCATTTGAGTAAAGAAAAAATCAAACATTAAAGAGAAAAACGGATTGTTCGTACTTGGGTTTTTTATTTTTTTTATGGGCTTGTTTAAAACGTGCCCTGGGCTGACTATCCCCCCCCCCCCCCCCTTCGCGACGTGAATGGAACACGAACTGTCTTCTCATATGTTAGACTCATGGACATCAATCAAATGGTTCACTTAGGTCTTCAATGAACATATATAAAAAGCAATAACGGTTTATCCGAGGAAGTTGACATGACATTAAATGAAATGGGTTTTAGCGTCCAACTTGCCTGCTCCAATGCAGCAACTGAATGACTAAAATAACTTCTCCAATAAACAAAAATCAACTGATACAACCTAAAACACCAAAGCTATTTATAACGTATTAAAAGCAGATTCACAGACTTGATTGTATTTGAGCTGACATATGATGACAAATCGTTTTAACAACTGGAATCTTTTACAATTTAAAATATAATTATTCGGTGAATCTCTCCGTATAGGTTGATTTACTGAATACAAAAGGGTGTGGAAGAAGGATTAACATCAAGTTGTTGGTAGAATAATAAAGTTCAAAAGAGATGCCATGATTCCGACGTGTTTTTGTGACCTTAGAATAGCAATAAAACCTAATCCGATACTCCTTTGAAAAAAGATAATAATAGCAAAATGCTACTCAATCTTATTCAGAGTCAGAAAGATTCATACATTTATAAAACGTTCATAAATATACAAAACGTTCACAATTATATACAAAATTTACAAAATGTGCATATACAAAACCTTTATAAATATAAAATAACGTTTCATAACTATACCTAACATAAACACAGCTGAATTTAAATTTACTCAAGCCATCAATGCGAAAGAAAGCAAACAATCTGCGTCAGCAAATTAAACTCACGTCAGCAATAAGAAATGTATATAATTCAAAGGAAATTAAATCTCAAGTTGCGCATTTCCAAAATTGTTTATATACATTTGTCCAGTCAACCAAGAATGCACAAATATTTCCGATCTATAATGTACAGAATAAACTTTCAGAGAAAATGAAACACGGGATAACTTGCCTCTGTTATTGTATATATATATATACAACATACCTAATCAACAAAAACAAAGAGCATTACAAAATTCCCCAGACTATATTTACACAAATAAATACATGTAAAAACGATATATCAAATTTGAAAAGTCAAGTCGATTCCTTGACATAAGCAGCAGAAAGTGGCATAAAGATAAGAAATTCTTCCATATCGATTCCACATCCTGAAACATTTCTTGTTCTAAGATTTCATATACCCCTGGGTTAGATGTATAGAGATATGAAGGTTCTCTACCCATCACGGTTCTTTTTCTAAGATACATGTACGTGAGACTGTTAGTTTAATTCCCGGCAAAAAAATTCATTGGTGACTTTGTGTAGGAGATTGGCATATAGATAATAACCATATAAAGATACTATGGGCATACCAATAAATCACAAAGCTCGTTGATTACATTTTGTCTAGAGACAGGCTTTAATAGGATCAACAAATAATAAGGGATAGAAAATATCGACTCTCTATCAGTATATAAGGTTTTATAGCGCTTTTTAAATATGTGAACTCAATAATAATGTTTTGGGATCAATATAAATTGTATCACAGGTTAGTAGTGGGTGAATCTTTTATCGCAGCATATCAAAACATTAATAGGATCTTGTCTGCGGGGAAAAAAATCATCCTTAGTACACCAAAAGTAAGATCTTACTTTTTTCCAAATTGGAACCTAGCCTACTGCTTTTTATGATTGTTCTTAAAGGGTAAATAAGACTTTTTTGATTACTGAAATGTTGTTTTCAAAAAGAAAGAAAACGCACTATCTTCTTGTAGCAACATGGTAAAAAGAAAATATTACAATGGTGGATTCTTTTAGAAAACTGAATGAATCTTCCAATTTAAATTAATTTTATTGAGAAGTGAGAAAGTCCACATTGGAAGAGCGTTTAAAGAATCTTCCTTTATGTCTAAAATAAATTTCTGTACAGGACTGTTTGCACCAGGAACTAAAATTCTCGAAAAGGATTCAAAATTGAGATTCATCCTATAGTTCATTAAATTATTCTCTTTGTTTTTTTTTCTCAAAATAATCATTTCAGCATCCGTTTTAATCAAGCAAAAAGCAGAAAATGTTCATTGCATTTAGTTTTTATATAATGTATAGAAAACCCACTGGTATTTGTCTGTTGATCCTTTAAAACTTGATTCTTCGAGTCATTATATAGGGACTGCGTGACTTTGATAGAATTCCATACACGACAAGAACTTTTAGGTTTTTTGTGCACCTGTTTTTTCAATTACAGGATATTTAGATTAGAAAATGAGATGGAGAGAAGTAAATTGGAATAATAACACGGGATGTCATTCTCCTTCTTTAATTACATCTGGTTCCTGTGTGTTCTGGTGACTTATCACTTTTGCAGCACAATGCCCCAGGCATTTACTTAATGGAAATGTCAGTAGATTTCTGATGGATACGGCAATTTACCGAAGACAAACTAGGATTCAATTCCTTCATCTAACCAGCCGTCTGTGGCTTCAGAAAAATTTCCATATAATATCGCGTAATGACTGTTTCTGATCGCGACTGGTTTTAAATTATATTTTTCGTCTTCTGTTAGATGTTATCAAAGGTATTGGTTTACTACCTTACCGTCCCTAATCTAACCTAAATCTCTTCATTCTTAAATTATATCCATACAAGCATTAAAGGTAGAAAAAGGAGTAGCAAAACAGAATATTTTACAATATATATGAATATATGTCCCGGTTTTTGTTCTCGTAGCATTTGTTAATCCGATATAGGGGGTGTTTGAAAAAGCCACTGATCATCAACTGAAGAGATTTTCTTTGTTTTTTGTTTTTTAATTTTCAAATAAAAAGTATTGAGATTTTAGATTAAATATTTTTTTAATCGTGACGAGTTTTTCTCCTTGATCAGACGTAATCTAGATTTTGAAATTTAGCTAGAATCCCTTTCCCAGTTATAGTCAGTGGCGAGTGATTTGTATTTCGGTATTAAAACTGGACACAGACGGTTTCTAAAAGGTAAAAGGTCATGTCTTGCCTACCTAATAGTTGGATGAAAAGAAATCCAAATCACATGACCTTTTTTGAAATGTCACTGCTTACAAAGGAGGTCTATCGATTTCTTTGTAAAACATGTTCTTATCAGATCAATGACTGAAGTCTTTTAATACTTTTAATCTGAATTTAATCAGTCAGATAACATCATCTAAAAAACACAAGATTCAAACCTCACATTAAAGCGCCTAACATAATAACTTTTTCTGAGACAGTAAGTCAGCAACATTTCAATTAACTTCATCCTGGTGACATTTCATACAAAAACTGTTTGTAAACTTGGAGAGTCATTAGCAACAGTAGGATTACGGTGACCTTTCAGAAAACCCACGAATTTTGACAGACTTCCCGCCTACTCTTCATTTGTAACGTTCAAGCAGTTGCTCAACGCCAGTAATGTCACAACACTCTTGACTTTATGATCATCGCCTTTCCCATCGACATGAATAAAGGATACGTTGTCTGAAAATGCATCGCGAATAAATCAGATGAATTCTTCAAAACCAAGTTAACGTAGGTGGCACCAGTAACAGATATCGTGTATTATGAAATGTCGCGGGTAATGCAATTAAAAACCATGTCTTTCGAATCTCATTTTGTAAAAAATATATACGTTTTTAGTTAAGATTCAAAACTTAGCCGATGCGACAAACCAAATTTATAAGATGGGTTATTTTCATCGATTTTTATTTCAAACGCGTATTGCCGTATTCGACTATATATGACAGATTGCGCTATTTGATTAAAACTTGAATGAAAAATTGTACTTTCCCAGTCTCATTCCAAGTAAATCACGAACAGGTTGGTTTATTTACGATAACTAATTAACAAATTAAACAAAGTCTAAAAATAAAAAAATATATCACTTGATATCTTGCCTTCGGTTTAATCAGACCAAGCGTGTTTTGATGCAATATTTAATCATACTTCGTAAAACCAGTCTCTCTGGTGTATGTGGCTCATATTGTTCTTGTCACATCTTGGATGTCTTTAAGATGGACCTACTTGTGTTGGGATCTCTTCAAAAACCCAATGAATAAAGATTCCATACCATCGAGGTCGAGCTTCTACTGGAAATAGTTGGCGGTTATCTGAGATTTTTTATTGATTAGCTTAAGAGATGGCGGTTTGAAGCAAAACGACGGACTAAAATCTACTCAAAGACATCTGTCGCTGAAATTTTAACCTGATTTCATTTCTGAACATACCGAATGCGTTATAAAGATTACATCATCTATAAAGATGGATAATTTCGACCTGAAGCAAGTTCTTTTTCTTATTCTTTTCTAGTCATGCGACAAAGTTCAAATTAAAGGTAATGCAACATTAAACGGAAATACGACGGTAGCAGCATCCAATAGGAAGGTATCAGCATGTAAAAACAAGGTTGCGGAATGCAATACGAAGGTAACAGCGTGTAATAAGAAGACTTAAGCATGTTATAAGGAAGTAGCAGCATGTAATAAGAATGTTATTTCATTTGTTAAGAAGGTTTTATCATGTAATAAGACTATAGCAGCATGGAATAAGAAGGTGCCAAAATATAATACGAGTGAAGTAGCATGTAATAAGAAGGTATCAGCATGTAATAAGAAGGTAACAACATACAAGACTGTATCATCGTGTAATAAAAATATAGCAGCATGTAAGGAAAGGGTAACATCAATTAATAAGAAGGTAGCAGCATGTAATAAGAAGTTAGCTGCATGTATACGAATATGAAAGCATGTAACAAGAATTTAGCAGCACATGTAACAAGAATTTAGCTGCATGTAACAAGAGTGTATCAGCATGTAACAAAAAGGAGAAACCTGTTATAATACGAACTTAGATAAAGATTATCTTTCCTGGAGAATGTTTGTTTTACTACAGAGCAGAACTGACGTACATAAACCATCGACATACAAACACCGAACTGCAATAGGAGAATCGACTAATTGTAATTGTCATGAATTTTACACTACACTATAATCTAACCAATATTTATACACCACAATTCCCCATAGTAAATTAAAAACTCGGTTAAAAGACATTATTCAACGTGTCTTTTCATCTAAATCGGGAAATCTTAAATATCAATATTTAGTTGTTAATTACAATTCCACATTATTGTGTGCAAAACCATAGTGATTCGAAAAACAAATACACGGCCATCAAGATAATTCAGATGTTGGATTTTTGTAATTGATAATATCTTTGTTGAATTTGGAGGTTAAATATATCAGCAAGTAGGTATCCCTTAGAGCACCAACTGTGCACCTTTGCTTGCAGATTTGTATCTATATTCCTACAGACACTTGTAAAAACAAATAAACGATTGGTCAGACATTTTAATTTCACTTATCGATATATCACTGATTAAACATCATAGGTATCCCTTTGAGCACAAACAGTGCACCTTTGCTTGCAGATTTGTTTCTATATTCCTACGACGCCAATTACATACAGACACTTGTAAATACCAAAAAACCCGATTAGTCAGACATTTTAATTTAACTTATCGATATATCGATAATGTTTTATCACTGATTAATCCCAAATTTAGTGATAATGTAGAATTAATACATCCTGATGAGCTCGAAATTAAAAACACTACTGACAGTGACAATTACTCTTCCTACTCGGATCTGCGTCTCGATTTTGACAATTGCCATAAACTTTGGTGTTAAATTGTATGATGAACATGATGACTTTGTCTTTCCGATTGTTAACTTCCAATTAGTAGTAACATTCCAACATCACCAGCTTATGGAGTGTTTGTGTCTCAGCTAATTCGTTACGCGATAGCTTGCTCCTTTTATTCTGATTTGCTAAGTAGATCGAACTAAACTTTTTAAAAGCTTTATGGCCGTCATATTGACTTGAATGGAAAATATGACATGTCTCTCTCGGCCATTATTCTAGATATATATAATTGAAAGGTATACTATGTACATCGTTAACACTGTTTAGCACGTGCATTTTGCATATCGATAGTACATTGGCCAATAACGCTATTTTACCGAGATTTCGTCAAATAGTTTGGATGCAGCTTTGGCGGATGTGGCGCCAGGCAGGGTAATGAATGAATGAAATTGGGGTTAACGTCCTACTATTATGCACCTAACCTCTTCCGGACACCTGTTACCACTGTTCTTCGTTTATTTTGTACACATTGAACAGTCCATGCTGATTACACTATTTTGCCTGATTACACTATTTTGCCTATACCGTTTTTTAGGACTTTGAAATTTGTCTAATGGTTTGGATTGTTCGTACTTGGTTTTATTATATTTATATTACGGTGTCCTGACAATGAGAGTAAAACATATTTCAGACAAATGGTTATAGCCCTAAACTACTATTATTGATTCTCATAATTTAGCACAATACGCAACCACGTATACCAATACAGACAACCGTCTTCAAATAGGACAGGATAAAAAAAAAACCTAATCAACCTTCAATACCTTCAACCCGACCTATCACGTCGTGAATAGACAACCTGTCTTCGAAGCTTGTGGGCATCTGAATGGATAACTCGACCGGCTTGAAACAATATCCACAAAATTCACAGGAAGCTTATACTGGATAAATGCCCATTGGTGCACGGTCCCAAGAGGATATAACCTAACGCACAACATTCGATCTGGAGGAATGATTACTACATCTTGCTGCCATAAAACACTTATCTTTATTGTAACACACAGCCTTTATTCGTCTCTGACGATTATATAATACAAAAACGGAATGTGTAAATAACGTTATACAATTATTATAAGAGCGATTCTGTGTAAATACAAGTTCCATTGACTCGTCGGGTTGAATATTTACAAAGCTATGCGGAACTAGTAGAAGTAGAAACCCTAGGGAGAAACACTACTAGAATCAGCTAGCAAATCAATGCTTTGTCAAACAAATTAACTAAAGTACGATCTCGCATTTCCTCTGTGTAATCAATTATTCAGAAAAGCCGAATCTCCAGTTTAAACTCAGTGAATATGCTAAAAGAATTGATCCCGTGTAATGTTTCCTTAAGCAGGGAAAATGACAACTCGATTCTAACGTAAATTTTAATCTCAGATTTGCATGTATTTGTATAGGAATTTAGGGTATACGATAAATCAATTTTCAGTCTATGATAACGTCTGGCGTTTGGTACACGGCAAAATATTATAATACAATGATTAAAGGGACAATAACACTCTGGCTGGCTTGACAGGTTCGGATTTTTTTTAGCCTTATTCTAGCTACGAGATGTTTAAGTATCCTACCTGTTGAGTAAATTATCCATTACATTCTATTTTGTTTAAATCCAAGTTACATATGGAAATGTTTACGTAAGGCCTTTCAAATCATACAGTTGGGTTTTTACAATTAGGTGTGTTAAGATGAAATGTGTATCATCAATTAATTGGAATATTGTAAAATAGTACAATTTGTTGATCAGAATAAATTTTGGGAAATATTATTCAGTTACAACAAGAGTGCTATTGGGGCGTTAAAAGAGAAGACACCCTTAAAGTGGATGGTATTACGCATTTCTACGAGTTTTATCATTATTGTTTATAAGGTATTTTATAGGATAAAAAAGATAGGTATTTTGGTTCAAAACAAAATATTATAATACAATGATTAACAGATCGAAAAGGGAAACCCTTAATGTGGATGGTATCTTCACAATACGCGGATGCATTTATTTCTACGGGTTTTATCATTATAGTTTATTAGGTAATTTATATGATAAATAAGAAAGGTATTTTGTGTAACAATATTTTAACATAGACTACAAAGGTATGGTACATTATTTAATCTACGCCCGAAATCTAGCTTGCAAGACAAAAGATGTGCTTTACTGATAATAACATTATTGTGCAACATTTTTTACTAAGATTTTGATTGTAATCTACAAGAGTTTATCTCGGATATAGCATATTGTAATACCATCTTAATATTTATATTTTTTTTTTACAATTAATAAACGTGTCATTGTGTAATTTATTATGGAATAAAACAATCTAAAATTGTCCATCATGCAAATTTACAACATATAAAGAAGTGGCTCGTCACTTAAAAGAAGAACTGGGAGATAAGTCCAAGTTTTACTATTGAAATTGTAAGCGAGTATTCATTCTAAAACTTTGAAAAGAACTTCCTTTTTACTAATTGAGCAGTCTCTGCGAATTTGACCAGCTAAAGAATGAACAAAGTTGAGTAATAAACAATAATTTTTATTCCGTAGAATTGTGTGCATATTAACCGCGAAATGCGCAATAATAGTCTTCTAGTTAAATACAAAACAAAATCACTCATTGATAAGTCGTTAATAGCTATTTAGTTGAAGTAGTTGGGAATATATGCAGATGAAATCGATCAGATATGTTTTTACTACAGTGGTTTACAAGGGTTACCAAGGCACTGATCTGAAAGCTATTAAAAATATGTTCATTTATTTAGGCCAAAAGCATAACACCTGTGTTTCGGATACCCTACCAAAATCGCTTATCCTAAACCGTTTCCTAACTCGATCTAACACTGAATTTTCGATATTTACAACAGCCTTAACAGTGATTATTTTTTCAATAATTAACCAAAAATAATAAACATCTTACCGTTTTTTTTATATTTTAAACGACACGACAAAGACTAGCGAATGCAAGTATTCACTGCATATATACCATAGTATTTTGTCTAAGTAACCGTTAGCCCACTAATTTTCTCTTTTAGCCTTATCGAATACAGACAAATAATTCTGGCCAAACGATGTCACTTAAGAGAATTGGACTAATATTGGTTTATCTGTCTACTCAGAGAGCTACTTACTATAGTAGTCATAGATATTGAATAAAACCACATGATGGATTTTGCTAGCCCCAATTACCTTAAGGTAAATAAAAAAATGAAAGTCATTTCAATAGCTCATGGCATGGTGCCGGCTATAACTGTGTATCCGAAACAATAGTGTGTTTAAAATTGTGACACACTCCACATACCATAATCTTTACTTCACATCTAAATATAAAGATGGTCTGCAAGAAGAAGAGGAGATTTTATGGCTATCGGAAACTTTAATCGCAATTTCAAAATTACGAAACAAAATGACGAATTTGATGAATATCTGATAGTTAATTTTGCCAGTATGGCGATAAAGGCTTTCGGAAGAATATCAAGGAAGATCAATAAAGAATTCTCCGGAGATGGGGAATGATAATTAGAGCAATCGCTTGCTTAATCAAGAGGCTTTTTCCTTTTACCAATATTGATAGCCGATTTCAGAATCATATCAAGGTCCGCTGGAGAAGATTGACCTTCAAGTGTCCATGTGCATTAAACGGGAAAGGGGTGCGTAAATTTGGTAATCCCAATTTTCTTGCAATCATATGTACAATTATTTGATGAAGACACCCATTTCTCTTTACCCCCTTCCTGCTACCCACATAATAATATGAAATAATGTTTTAGGTTTGTATTTATAAAACCTTTGAGTAATCCTAAATATGCTTGATGTCATAATATTAAAGGGACAATAACACTCTTGCTGGCTTGACAGGTTCCGGAAAAAAAATAGCCTTTATCTAACTACTAGATGTTTTAGTGTCCTCCCTGTTGTGTAAATTATCAATTATAACCTATCTTACTTGTCCAGATATCCAAGTTGCATTTGAAAGTGCTTACGTAAGGCTTTTTAAACCATATTACGGTATGTAGTTTAATTTTTTCAATTTTTAAAATTAGGTGTGTTAGGATGAAATTTGTATCATTTATTAATTGGAATATTGTAAAATAATACAATTTTATGACAAGAATAAAGATTGGGACATATTATTCAGTTACAACAAGAGTGGTATTGGGGCTTTAATAAACGACCCTATTCAATTACAGGCTATCGAAAAACAAGCATGCTTAGAAGAAGACTTAAAATCCTTGGATAGTATGTAAACACCAGTTATTTGTTAAATGGTTGCGAGTCCGAGGAGGTGGGTTTTTTTTGTCAGCTTTCCCAAACATTTTTAAATGTTTGGAGTTTTGGGAAATTTTCATACAGATCGCGATCCATACATTATACATGTATATCCATAGAAAGTATCAACCAAAATGCCTGGTCGACCTTTGTCATACTTAGGCTACTAATATAAAGTTATGTTCAAAACAATATACATTCACGTGACGAAAATGTTCACACATATCCGAATCTGGCATATTTGTTAATATACACTTTTCGAAAGCTGAATTCAAAGACGCACCTTGACTTTTTCCATATATCTATCCAGTTGTGCACAAATCAAAAGACCCAACACACATCGATATGTATTTCTTTCGAGTCTTCGCTCAGTGGGTACCATTGTTTTGGACACAACTCTAAAAATCTCGGGTAGGAAATCGAATTGGCGTATTTTCAGCGTATATCACCAGTAAGCATCAAATAGCCATAAAATGAGTCAGACCTTCCGACCTATATGTATTATAATCGATCTACGTTATACGTATCTAAACGTACCTTCATATCAACAATATAATAAAATATACTTAACCTATTTCTTTCTCCGGGTCCTCCGGTTTCCCCCCCACTGTTAAAGACCCCTACGCGCAAGCGAATTGTTGAAATAAAATCAAACCGTATGTTAGTCCCGAAATGATCTAGTTTGTATCGATTGGACGTTAAACCCCATTTCTCCCTCTCTCAACCTAGTTCATTCACCGAAGGAAGTGTTACAAGAAAAAGACATGTAAATGGAATACTGAAAGTAGAAATTATCACTTTGAACTCATTACCTTAGACACAGTTCACAAGAAAGTATGCGAGGAGATAACTATCCGAGTCCAGACAAAAAACAATACTCATAAATCAACTGACAAGCTTTCCAACCTTTTTTACGATAATAACACAAGAAACCGTTCATTATTGAACTGTAATGAAGCGTTGACTTGTGTACACATTATTAATACTTTACACACGTCTTATTTAAACCTAGCGATAAATATCTCTATAAAATATCGATAAATTAAGATGGCGTGACACAACCAAGTTTATGTCAACGTTTATATATAAACTAATTTAGTAACTTACCTAACAAAATTCAACTCAATTAAAGAGAATGTATACACTTGTTTTTCTTTCCTCTTTTACTTATTCGAGCACAACAGGAAACGTTCTCTGGAATTTTATCAACGCACGAGTAACTCAGCACATGATTGGGAAATCGACTGCCACACAGCAATATATCTTTTGAACTTCCGCAGCTTTGGTGGTATTTTTAATATGCGTTTGCTTAGCAGCAATAGGCTTATATTAGACGTGGCTTGAATCGACCAGAATAACAGAAATTCCAATGCCTGTTTCCATCGAGGCCGCCATAAAATCGATACCCAGCAAATATGAATTAATGACAATGCATAGCACGCACTTGGCTTAGAGAACTAGATACAGTATGGTGTTACAGAGGAAGGATCTCTGACTGAGATATATGATTGCGTGATGCTAAGAGAATGGACACGACAGACTTAACAGATGAGCACATACCATGCTTGTTTGATCTCACTATGGTGCTGAGTATATTAAAAGGAACCACACATCACTTCAAATATAGGTTTTATTAATAAAAAAAACTTGAATGATCGCATCATGATTAGGCTAGATGTTACTAATCATACACGTCATTCAAGAGTGCTGATGATTTTTAAAACTTTTATTGATATTTAATCACTATATAAATATGATTAATAATAATTTTATACGCCCAATTTGCTAATGCTGTTGCTCAGTATTGTCGTTTAGATAATTTGTATAAAATTTACCCCTTATTAGAATGCCCCCTATTGACATTTAATGTGTTTGCGAATGTTTCATTAAAATAACTGAGGTACTGACTAGTTACAACATTGGGTTGAAAATTAAATGTGAGTCATTGTCGAATGTTGAGTTCCCCCATGCCTGAGAATAAAAAAAAACAACGTTAAAGTTGAATTTATTAGCAGCAATGCCGGATTGACCTAAAGCCTTCAGCCTCGGGCCAAAGTGTCGAATTGTTTTGATACTATTATAAGTCTTTCTTACACGCGCTGTAATCTTAAACATCGTGCCCGGATTTGCTCAGTTGTGTTTAAGGCACACGTTTGTCTTCCTCTAGCCGCGAGGGTGGTGGACTGGGAGTGGCCAAGTGCGTAGAATAGTCAATGACCCCACTTCACTTTAAATTGGGCAATGGTTAGCGGACAAGATGGCGAAACAAGCCCATGACGTGAAAGGGGTACTTAAAATAAATAACTTGTCTATATTTGGGTTTCATGTCCGTCATTAAAGTATGACATAACTAGATGTAATGATCTCAAATAAAACATCTTTTGGGCGAAGCATTCGCTTGTAAGAATATAAGAGACCACGAGCAGAAATGATTACCCCGATAACGTTGTCTGTATTTCATTTGCTACTACGATAAATGTAATGATTCAGACGATCGGGTAATAAAATAGAATAACATGACAATGCTCAAGTCAACGTTGTTCTCTTAATAACCCCACTGCCTTAGATTTATATTTCTTGTAGTCATAGCAACGATGCGAATCGGTATGGAGAACATTTTATATGACGCCTTTCACTATTAAGAAGGGAACCCCGTAATAATATTTTCTTGTCTTTTTTTCGTAGAGCCTATTCCCAGAAAATTCCTTTTACAGATACTTTAATGACCATTTAATCCGGTGTTCGTTAGTTTTGAATATTTTAGAGTGCTGATCGAAACAAAACTTCTGCACTGTCTCGTCTGTAGGTAATTTGTCACAAATGACAGACATACAAGATTTTTTTTTTTAAATAAGATGCGAGGAACGATCAGGGCTAATACGAATAGGAAAGGGTAACAGGAATTTGAATATTAATATAAACGGGTTTCTTTGGGATATACTACGTTTTCAGCAAATGGATCTTTAACAGGTCTACTTTCAATGACACACCAGTGACACTGGTAAGTCAGCCTGCCACGGGGAGGAGGGGGAAGGGGGGTCTAATGCGTGCGCCGAAGATCATAAGGCTTGACAGGCGACCCTTATCCTTGTCACGTACAACCTGGGTATCGAGACCGCAACAGCTACTCAATGACAAGCCTCATGATATCCAACCCCTCACATCTTCTGCAACAACAGCATTCAATATAGTAGAAACATCCATATACCGAAACATGTGAAATCTATTTTTAAATACTTCAAATACTATTATCCACATACCATATCCTTACAGAATTGTTTAGAACCTTAATAAAAACATAGAGAAAAGATAGGTTTTATTTGTATTGTTAGAAAATAAAAAAGAACACCCGTATTTCCCATAAAATGCAACATTTAAGATCGATAGACTGGTGCTTTTTAAATTTAGATTAAAGGTACGCACTTGAACTGTTTTAGTTATAGACATTTCCCAATTCTTTTTCCATTTGGTTTCCACTGTACAAAACTGTTACTAAAATTGTCTAACTAAACAGTGACAAACACGTGGTCAATTATCTAAAATAGTCTGTTTGAGACCTAAAGTTAAAACAGAAATAGCATATATTGTTAAATCGTGTAAATTAACTGTGTTGAAAATAAAATGCGTTAATTTGATTTAATTGTTGACGTAAAGTTCAAACAGGAAGTTACTTTTATCATGTCGTATTAATTTACACGAATTTTAAATCGTGTAAATTAATACGACATGTTCTGTGTCAAACTAAAAATGCGTTAATTTGATTAAATTGTATGTGTTGATTTGAAAATGGAACTTCGTTATGAGAAATATACTTACAA
Source organism: Patella pellucida (assembly GCA_917208275.1). Lineage (NCBI taxonomy): Eukaryota > Metazoa > Mollusca > Gastropoda > Patellidae > Patella > Patella pellucida. Next base: position 22,720,158 of record OU795036.1, on the reverse strand, counting down.
ATATAGTTTATTTGAGATGATATAATGGATTTTTTTCTTTCGGCAGTCCACAGTGGTATTTAAAAAATTAAACTAACATTAGTAAACAAAGGACGTCCGGTCAATCTTTCGAAAAGTGTCCATAACAATAAAGCATATTATTTTACCCAAATTCAATGAGGTTTAAATTTATAACCATGTCAATTGGAAATTTTCGCTTTTATTAGAGTAAATTTCAAGATAGTTTTGATCAGAAGAAATTTGTAAATCTTGATAAATTTTAGAAAATATTTGTTCACTTATCGTGATTCAAAATGTGGACATCGAACAATAGCGATCTTACCAAAAATCTCATTGGCTGAGGTGAAATGTAGTTTTGGAGTATATAGTCATGACGTAATGTAACACTAGTGTAACTATTTTACTAACTTTTGAATTCACATAATGGGCGTACTCGAATTGAATTCTCTCAAATCCGAAAATAGTGTCAATAGAGTGAAAAAGGGGAATTCTGTGTACAACGCATGTGCTGACTGCATAAAAAATATCTCAACCAATCATGATAACTCAAACATATTTGTTACTTAAAATACGTCATAATTTTACTCACACCATCTCAGCGTTCGGGACTGACAGAACTGCATCAGGGCTAAATTCTGCACCGCTCGATTGCAATTCAGTCAATTCGGGACGTTCTGGACTGTGGATCGATCAACCCTGAGGTTTTAGCCAGAAAGGGAGATAATTACAGCTTATAAGGGTTCAGACTAGTAATTATTTGCCCATTGACTTCAATGTTAAATGGTTGTAACATCACTGGCTGTAGCTTTTTGTTCAACATTCTGTTGGGTCCAATATTTTTAGGCACAATGGGGACAACATTTGGCAATCTCATCATCATAAACTTGTAGGGTTTTCATGGTTTAGATTTTTTGCTACAGGGATTTGAAGTTGACTGGGGTGAAAATCTCACTTCCGATAAATTTTAATTGCTCCGCAGAAAGACATTTTACACCCCTATCCCTCCGCTGTAATATCACCAGTATTACCCAAAACTGCTATGAAATTGCAAATTTCATCCATTTTCTCCTATTCTAGACCAAAAAGTCAACCCAAAAATGCAGGAAGGGGGGAGAAAAAAATTAAGGGAAAAATTGTCTATTAATAACTCGCACTACATTCATGAAAAATAGGCAAATAATTACTAGTCTTAGTCCATATGGTTTCCATAATTGTTATCTATATATTATACTACATTTTTGTTGAATATCATTATTTGCTTGATAACGATATCTGTGTGTTTATCGAAACCTAGCTTGTTAATAAATTCAGAAGTAGTATATCCTAAAGTGTTTTAATTACAGATCTGTTACCATTTAGACTAGCAATTATTTGCCCATTGACTTCAATGTTAAATGGCTGTAGCATCACAGGACAAAATTCCGTAGGCACAATGGGAACAACATTTGGCAAACTCCTCAAAATAATTTTGCAGGGGGTTGAACATTTAGATTTTTTATTGCAGGGCTGAGTTTCGACACAATTTTACACCCCGTAACCCTCCACTGTAACGTCATCAGTATTACTCAAAACTAATATGAAAATGCAAATTTGATCCCTTCAGAGCCAAAAGGGGAGAAGAAATTTAAGGGAAAAATTGTCTAATTATAATTCGCACTACATTCGTCAATCATAAAATAAGGGGAAATAATTATTAAAGGGGTAATAATACTCTTGCTGGCTTGACAAGTTCAGTAAAAATAGCCCAATTCTAAGTACTATATGTTTAAGTGTCCTACCTGCTGTGTAAATTATCCATTACATCCTATCTTACTTGTCCAGAGGGATCGAAAATATTTTTAAATCTAAGTTACATTTGAAAAGGTTTACGTGAAGCTTTTCAAACCACGTAGTTGAATTTTTCCATTTTTTTTATATTTGGTGTGTTAAGATGAAATTTGTATTATCAATTAATTCGAATATTGTAAAAAAAAAAGTACGATTTGTTGACCAGAATAATGATTGGGACATTCAGTTACGCCGAGAGTGTTATTGGGCCTTTAAACTAGTCTTTGTCTACGCGACAACAACATAGGTGATTTGGCTCGCCGACGATGAAAAATCAGTATATTATACCAATGTTTCTCTTGGCCGCCGATATCTGACATGTTCGATATGATCGTCTAACTCGTCGGTTCTTCAGCAACAAATCGTGTATTTTACTGACGAAAACTCTGACACAATAGCACTTACTATTTGTTCTGACCTCGCCCATTGTAATTAGAAATCTCGTAGAGCATTATGGCGTCTTATTTTCAGTTACAATTGTGAGTCCACTTTTAATATAATTTAAGTTATTTATAATCTAGTAATGGGTAAAATTATGAAGGGATCGAATGTATTTAAATACCCTTGATGTGTGGGATTAAAACACAAGAGTTCAAGGCGTTGTATGATAATGATGATACGGGGTCACTGAGGTCAAAATAATTATTTTTAAATATTTCACTTATCATTACTGTATCAAGTATCTTAATATCAAATGATAAATATAGACGATTGTCACGATATCGTATACCATGATCTCCGCTCCGTAAACAGAACAAAGGATAAATATAGACGATTGTCACGATATCGTATACAATGAGCTCCTCTCCGTAAACAGAACAAATGATAAATATAGACGATTGTCACGATATCGTATACCATGCGTTCGACCCCGTAAACACGACAAGAATATGGGGTGAAGTATCTGTAACTCCTTACATCTTATCAAACCCTTCACGTAACACTCTGCATATTTAGGCACTAAGTTTCATTGGGTATAAGTCCAGCTTGTGATCCAATCAGATTAGCTTTCAAGCTAAAATGCCTACCTGTGATAATTGAGTTCCAAAGTTCAAGGTACGTCCAATGGCAAGGTTTCAGTGGAGGTTGCTATGCCCCAATCACTGATTGGTTGCTACTGTTGATATGCATATAACGTAGCTATAAGTTCGGGAATGTGAAGTCAACCAGCAACGGCAAGATGTTGTAAAACTAGCAGTTTTTGCTTCAGAAACACGGGGGGGGGGGGGGGGGGGTGACAAGGTTTCTTTCGTATAGTAGACAATCAAAAAAACAACTCCTGAAAAAAATAATCTTCAAAATTTCATTTTACTTGTCTTTATTACACTAGGACCTGAAAGAGTTGTTACATTACCCGTGTTCTGGATGATGTGAGGGATTAGCTAATAAAAGGGTCTGTTACGGCGTGTTTTTAGCGGGAGGTGCACGGAACTGTGGGTAACCCACTAGAAACATCAACGCATATTGGCTTATTAAAATGGCTGACGTCATAGGATTAAAAGCCCCTCGTATGACCCCTGACGCGACCTTCCACTATAACCTATCAGATCTTCATGTAGTAGAATGCATCCTGTTTTAAGATCAGGTAGACTATTTCATTTTTGTTTTAAGTCAGATGTATACATTTTTATATCCTAATTTGTTCAGCCTACAATATGTTATATGCTATGGAGAAGTGTGTCTGGTCGATGATTCCGAAAAAGGCTCCCCTGGGCAATGTTTGAAACCATAATAATCTTCTATCCCGATAAGCTCCGGCGTTTTAATGGGCCATACTTAGCCGTGCGTCGGGAATCCCAAAATGAACTATTATATCTCATTGTCAAATTAATAAACAAACCATGTATGATTTGTGTATATATCCCCTTTATTTCATTTTTCTAAAATTGTGACATTTTGAGGAAAGGTTTTCAAATTTTGGACTGTCTTTGTCAACAAAACAAAATCACGTTTGCACCCCCCCCCCCACCCTTAGCAACATGCGGCACATCATGATCTACCTTCCTGCAATGGGTACAATTCTTAATGTTTTTTTAAAACATTCGTTTCGTCTCTGTGCTATTAAGGAAAAAAATGCGTTTAATAAGGGCACTTAATTATTTTTATCAAATTACATTAAGTTATTCATCCCGAAATTGATTTATTCTAGTATGACACCAATTTAAAAAATAAACAACAATTATTCTTAAATGCTAGTAGTCACATTGACTAATTAATACATATTTCAGATAATATACTTTTGCTGTACCTTTGCATTAACAAAATTAAAACATGCCTTTATAAATTTAAATAAATCAACCTGTATCAATTATCTAAAAGATAACGATAATCTGTTTCAGGTATTCACAGAGATAAAATTACACTTCGACTTAGTGAACATTGCACCATTAGTATACGCCCAGTTATCAATATGTGACATTTCTTATCACCATTTCATAGAAACAATCGTAGGGTGATTTTTCATAGAACTGTGTTGACAATATAATGTGAATATATTTAAGTGGATTTGTAGGGAGTGGATGTAAATAATATGATGAATATGAGTGGTGCTTCTGTATAATTATATACTGATTATATAGTAAACTTCATACATCTGAGCAGTTCGTAAATAGGTAGGACACCTGGCGTTTTAGTTACTTCCTATAAAAACATGGCCGACATATTGTTTATCAGTGACTTTCTTATACGTTAGGGGTATATTTGTTTGGTTAGAAGAATTAGAAATAATCCGACACTAGTGACTGACATGTATAGCTACTTATAATAATACAGAGGATAAATTTGATTAAATAAAATAACAACGGCTATCAAGAAACCAGACTCAATAAACACGATCCAAACAGGACAATAGTAAGAGCACTTTCCAATAATAACGGCTATCCTAACCGGATATCAAGAAACCAGACTCAATAGACAGGATCCAAGAGGACAATAGTAGGAGCACTTTCCAAATAGAAGTGTTCTATTCGTAAAGCAAGGATGGCTGCGTAGTCGTTCTGGTGGGACAAAAACAGAAGTTCCGTGTAAACATTGACTTGTACTTAAAAGAACCCCTGAAAGTTGGACATCGATATAGGAGTAGGCTTTAGTATCGCTGCCCTGGTGAAATATCCCTTAAAGCACACTTCATGGCGTATGTTCGTCTTCATTAGCCCAGGCTGTGCAGATAATTAGGACGTTAAAGCCCATTTCATTTCCCGTTCAAATAGGGGTAACTTCCGTGGTTTACAGACGTTTGGTGATGCGTGGACTATCTTGTACACTTAAGTTAACAGCGATAACTTAAATTTTTTTTTAAATGGGTGTCCGGAGACATCGCTCCTCTGCCCCCCTCCCTATCCCCCATCTTTACACAACTATGTATCTTATGTTTCGATATCGCGACTACCGTCTGGATTTCTATTTAAAACGGGTCGGATAAAACATAAACGGCTGCATTAAAATGAACTGCACAAATCGAAGCAACAGAACAAACTAACAATGTCATTGTGAGGACAATTATACAAGTGACCGAGTTTAGAGGGGGGCTTTATAGACGGACTAAAAACCAGAATGTGCTAATAAGGTGTATTTTAAAGCCTTTTAATTAGATTCAAAAATAGATAATTCATATTTCTTTGGGAAAAACAAAAAACAAATCATTATGATTTAAGAAAGTTGGTTAAACTATTTTGATTTTGACGGAAATTGAATTTCTAGAGCTCACATCATTATCCATGGATAAGTTTGAAACAGTCGTTGTTGTTATCCACATACAGGGCCGGCGGAAGCAATTTTTGATTTCTTTTTTTTGGGGGGGGGGGGCTTCCATCCATGGTTCCTATAGGTGAGAGTAGCCCCCCCCCCCGGCCCCTACTACTCAACTGGGCCTGACATAATTCAACTTGCGCATTATTTACTTTTATTCCAGTGTTATAAAATTGTTATGAGTAAACCATAATATTTTTATGAGTAGTATGGAGATTTTAACTAAATCGCCGAACATTGACATAGATGTGTTATTTTGTTTCATTTATTATTCCATTTGTTTACCGGTGTGTTTTTTGTACATTTGCGACTCTCTTCATTATGTGTTACATTAATTCGTTTCCTCTGCAAAAAAGGATTCCTTAATATTTACGCTACCGATAGGTGTGGACGAGTGGGGCTCGATTACCTATTAGATTACGATTACACACCTGGGTGGGGGTCGTGTCATTGTAACTTAATCTATAAACTATAACATAACTTCCCGGTAGATAACGTACAACAGGGTTGTTAAGATAAAACAAAATAACAAGCCAAAAAAACAACCTCGACAACAACAGACAGGAAAAAAAACCAAACTAGTATATCTTTCCCGAATTTAGTCTAAAAATTAAAACCATAGCCGCCATTGTATGTATACTATAGCTCTGTAAACATTGTTAATCACCGTGGGTTTAAAATATGATTTTTAATATTATATTTTCAAATCAGATAAAATATGGTTAATTATCTATATTCGTAGGAGCACTGAATGTTGCATTTATTATATAGGAAGGACATGGAACGAAATGGGCTTAACGCTTTAATTATTTGCCTTTTTGTTCTGTTCTTTTACCTACACGCCGTCATTTTTATTTCTAACAATATTTATTCAATATTTACATAATAAAGATACAATGTCAATTATGTGATTTGAAAACAAGCTGGATCTTATATAAATCCATTTCCCGTAATACATTATTTACAAACATTAGTGGGATGTTTAATGTAAATCCGTCGGCTTTTCGGGTAGAAATCATGGAATAAGCTTTATTTTGTAGGTTTTGATGTTTGATAACAAAAAACCAATGTTGACATTTTTTCTGAGTAGGCCTTCATAGTATGGGAGGCCATTATTTGAGGGTAGCCATTTTGTGATAATATTCCAAATTATGTTTATATTTTCACCTTATTTATAATGTTATCGACATACCAACTGTGATTTGGCAATGCATTAACATTGGCAGGGTTTATGACTATATTTCAGATTGTTTCCCAACATTTCATGATGATATTTCCAAGATGGCGACAATTTTTAGCGGGAAAATCGATCGACGTGCCGATTACGATTAAGTAGTAGTGTTTGGTGTCAACATACATGTTTACGGGGTCACAGATTCCATTCCTAGCATTTACAACGTTGTAAAATAATCAAATATTCATATACTTAGCATATTTCCAAGATGGCGGATATTTTTGGCGGGAAAATGAGACGACGTGCAGATTTTGATTAAGTGGTAGTTTTTGGTGTCAATATATATGTTTACGAAGGTGCAGAATCAATTTCTGACATTAACAACCTTGTAAAATGATCACATGTTTACATATTTAGGACATTTCCAATATTGCTGCCACTGGTGGCGGGAAAATCGGACTATGGGTTGATTTTGATTAAGTAGTTGTCTTTGGTGACAATATATATGTTTTCGGGGAGGCAGATTCGATTTCTGTCTTATACAACTACGTAAAATGGTCGTATGTTTACCAATTTAGCATATTTTCAAGATGGTGAAACGTTTTCTGCACACATTATTATTATTTATTTATCATCGATTTCCCTGGGAAAGCAAAGCCTAATCCTGACACTTAGGCTAAGAGAGTATAGCGGCTGCATGGTGCTTACGTCACGTGCCCATCATGTGCCTGTCACGACCACGCCAAGCGCTTACTACACGATTTTGCTACGCTCATGGCCAAGATCTGGCTGTGCGCGAAAAGTCTTCCCACCATGATCTAGCGGTTACCAGTCAGACTGGGATACGTTCTCACCGCACTCCAGTGACGTGCTAACCAGGCCTATAGAGACTGTGTCATACTCACCCGTCCCCAATCACTTTCAAAGCAGAGAACAACCAAAGTCAAGCAATAAAGAACATTTCATAGTTTACTTGTTGTTTCCATTTTGGGGGCTCTGAACGATTCCTTCCACACGCATCTTGGGGTCAGTTGATAATATAACCCATGCTATCAAGGTTTCTTATACCAAATATTGACACAAAAACAAATATTGAAACAAAAACGAGACTCTGTAATTAAAATCAGCACATCGTCCGATTTTCCGCCCAGACATGAAAGCCGTGTTGGAAATATGCTAAATATGCAAACATGTGATATTTTTACACAGTTATAAACGGCAAAAATGGAATCTGCTACCCGAAAAATATATCCTGGTACCATAGACGACTACTTAACCAATATCCGCTCATCGTTCCGTTTACCGCCCAAAATGGCCGTCATATTGTACATTTTCAAAATAAGTGAACTTATAATCATTTTACACAGTTGTTACCGACCTACATGGATTTTGTGCCCTTGAAAACATATATATTGATACTTATATTAATCAATATTAGCACATCGTCCTATTTTGCCGCCAAACATGACCGCCATCTTGGAAATATGCTAAATATGTGAACATGCGATCATTTTACTAAGTTGTAAATGCCTGGAATGGAATCTGTGACCCCGAAAACATATATATTGACACCAAACACTACTACTTAATCGAAATCAACACATTGACCGATTTTCCCGACAAAAATGGTCGCCATCTTGGAATTATCATCATGAAATGATTGATAACAATCTTAAGTATAGTCATGAACCCTGCGAATATTAATACATTGTCAAATCACAGTTGATATGTCGATAACATTATAAATAAGGTGAAAATAAAAACATAAGTTGGAATATTATTGCAAAATGGCACCGTCAAATAATGGCCCCCCATACTATGAAGACCTACTCAGAAAAAATGTCAACATTGGTTTTTTGTAATCAAACATCAAAACCTACAAAATAAAGCTTATTCCATGATTTCTACCCGAAAAGCCGACGGATGGGAATTATGTTACAAACCCTATCCGACTACATATAGATAAATTGTTTATAATTATAATCACGAATTACGGATGGGACGAAAAACCTAGGTCCCGTGTACACATTGGCGTGCACGTAAAAAGATCCCTTGGCAGTTGGAATTCAGTTGCTGCTCGGGCAAAATTAGCCCAGGTTAGGTACAGAAGCGTAGGGCGTTAAACGCCATTTATTTCAGTCATTCATCCATTCAATCACAATACGTACAGTTTCTAACTAACAAAATTAAACATTCATTCTCACTTAATGATGAAAATGGACAAAATACTTAATATACAGAGGTTAATGTGGTTAGCGACACGTTTTTTTCATGTCGATAATGTGATGAGGACCTCGACCAGGAAACCAAAGGCATGTCGTCCTTCTTGACAACGGAGACAAGACGCGGGGCAATCCCGATAATACTTTCTCAGTCAACACCAGTGAGCCAACGCCTTATCTACTTTGTCCTTGGGTCTTTCAATTTTGATCAACTGCATTGTACAAAATATAAGAATATATACAAGACAACAGTTAACTAGCAACATTTTTTTTTCTACGAAAACACATCAAATTCAAATTTTCAATCTATCTGCAGTCCAATTAGATTGAGATATCGATATTTATCGATATACCTATAATTATTAAGTGCAGGAGGACCGCACTACACACAAAACAAAAATCTACAAGATAAACCTGCGGACAAGACAGAAAATAGACACTGCAAAAAAACAAAATAATATCAAATAAAGTGAATGGATCAAGGGGCCAGTCTGATCAGTTAACGAAATGTTTGAATTGTATCAAGTTTCCTAAAGCGAGAATTTCAAATTTTCTAAGAAAGTCAAAACATAATTATTTATATATTTTGCTCAATAGGTTATCAACTCACTAGTAAACGATCATGGGCATTATTTCGCATCCTTAATAATCATTGACACAGGAAATAACAACACAATTACCTCCCTTGTCTTCCTAGTGACAACATGGACGGTCATTTTTCAACGTTGGAATTTGAAGTTGAAAATTAATTTTTTCTAATTTCTAAGCTGACAATAGTGAATTATAGTATTAATAGAATTATTCTTTAACAAGGAAGGACTGTTTATGGATACCATCTATTTTAAAGCTTTATTTTAATAAATTTTAAAAATATAACTTACAAATTTGAAATTTCCGCTTTAATGCGAGATGTATGAATAATGCAATTCAATATTTCCTTTATCAATTTGAACCATTTCAGAATAGTGGGTAAAATGTTCAGCATAATTCGAATTGCTGATGGTGATACTGTATTAATTACGGTACAACAATAATTCTAAAAACAATAAAAACGCTACATCGTATTTTCAAGAAATATTTTCTACAAATATCTTTGTTCAATACAAAAACTTGTTATAACTTTTGCGAAGACTATTGACTATTGTTGTTTATGTTTGTATGTGGTTGATTGTTTTGTTTTTTAGTATACAGAATAAACAAATAGAATGGAACTATATCTATTTTTGATTGTAGCTGTTTTACCTGGTAAGTATTTTTGATATATATTGCTCTTTAGTGAATCTTTATCAAAATCCCGAATTTCATTTTCAATATCATCCAAAATCTTCAACATTAAAAACACGAATTATTTGTCAATTTAAATCAACATTGATGTTGTGATCTTACCGGAAAAAGACGGGCTTCTGATATCCAATATTTAAGACAAAATAAACATTTTACCACGAATCGTTTTACCAAATTGCGTTTCAATCCCAGTTGGAACAAGAGACTCGAGGAACGAGCCTAGACACATTGCACCAAATCAAACGGTGGCGCCATATTCTTATGTAGACTGTAATAACCAGACGCTAGAATGTTGCATTCGATTGAGACTGCTGGCATATTTCGGCGAACATAATTACAGTAATTTGAAATTACAGTGAAAATGGAAATTATTGGATGTAAATCAGTTTATATACATTCATATTACAGTATAATATGCGTTGCGACCCAATTGTGTCAATTTCTAGGTCCCGAATGTTAGCGATTTAGCTTCTTTAAGTAAGTAAGCAATTAAGTCACATAAATTATGTACGTGTACTTTCAATTTCAGCTTTACGAAATCATTTGTTTGTTGCAGTGGCAGTGGTGGTTTGATAGCCGAATCAAATCCGCTACCTCTATGTTAATTCGTCTTAAGTTATGGACCTTATGAAAATAAAGGGGGAATGTTCAGGTGTCCATTTAAGACTGACCTTTTGCAAATCCCCGATCTCGAATATGTAACAATCATTCAATGACATGAACGAGGCCCACGTTGCTTTCCCGTCCTGTAATATCATAATGACTTACTAAAACCCTAACTACCGAGCTACATGTAATATTAGGCTGTATGCTCAGTATGGTGGGGTTTACTGTAAATACAACAAGGAAGTAAATATATATTACATATATATGCCGATATATAAATGTTTTAATTGTCTGTTTACTAGCGATATTCAAGAAATTTAAAGAAAGCTGGCGCGCAATATGTTTCACTAAGTAGGTCAATAGGTCAGTGCTTGGATTTTATGTGATTAGGGGAGTCTGGGGTTATTTTTGATTTGCTATTTCGGTAACTGTAATCGTCCGTTTCTTCATTACATCGTCTTACTATAAATGCTAAACAGGTCACCTGGTGTCCATAAGGAGCTTTATTCTGTTCAATATGTCCACATTTGTTGCTGACATAAAATTGGACCATTATTATGTCGCTAACGACCATCTTGCTTTCTTTGTCGTTTGGAATTACAACGTTGATTTTAATCGTCTGTGTGGGCTATCTTGCACAACTTGTTGATATGCATAGCAAAGTCTTCCATTTATTTGAAACCGGTCTGAGTACGAAAGGTCAGTCTTTATAAATATTACGGTTCTTTATACTGTTGTTCAACATATCGGAAGGGTATTCAGCCCCCCCCCCCCCGCCCCTCCCGTCCCCTTTGCCATTTATGTCAATAATCATAACAGATAATTTATACCATGTTGCGATTGATGTCAATAATCATTACGAATAATCTATACCCTGTTGCGATCGATGTCAGTAATCATGACAAATAATTTATAACACGTTGACATGCCAATAATCTATACCAAAGTTAAGTTTATTCTAATAATATGAACATTTATGAAATTGTGTATTCAGATTGCCTATTTTAACAACGCAAATATGTTTATTTGGAACAATTTAAAGAATAAATAATAATACAATCGACCAAAGAAGATGGAATTTAATAAAATGTTATTCGCCTACCACTTTATCTGAAATAAACACAAATGATCAATGAATATCTTGTTGTTGAGTATTTACAATGATTTGATGAGGCGACTATTTGACGTAGTGAGTAGTATTTTCACTTGTTGTTATAGTGATTTGGGATGGCAGGATTTGAACTAGTGCATTGAATTTTGATAACAGCAGCTCTGAAAAGTAATATTATTATGCTTAGTCTATGATTATGTAATTAAAGTATCATGCGCCCTGGGGATGGAACAATCCTTGATCTCAGTTCGTCTTTGGCTCGTGTCGTCGCATTTGAATGACTTCATACAACGGGGCGCCCTCTTGATGCTTATATTCTTGCATAGTGTAATCTTTTAGTGGCATTTAGCGATTGGAGACATATCAGAACTAACACAATTATATGGGAAAACAATCACTGGTTTATTATACACAAACACGACGTTTCGATAAGTATCCTCTTATCGTTATAAAGCACAATGATATTTAGTAAACTAGATGGTATATATATATAAAAATGTACAATATGAAGCCATACTTAATTAATGTTATGGATTACAAGGGTCACCGTGATTATAGTTAATCAGTTAACCGACAAAGAACTTGATACACTACAATTACATAAAAATAAAGAATATAGATATAAATGAAACCATTTAGCAAATAGATAGCAGTGTTATGAATTAACAGTTGTTTTAGGCTTGTAACTAAGAAAACACCACTGGATGACTAGGATCTGAATATACACGAAACCATAGTGTGTCCTACCATAATAAGCATAATTAACTAAGAAAACATAGTGATATAGTTCCCGAGGTGTGACGGTTGACAAAGAAACTTAGGGTTGGGAAGAGAATAAATACAACATTAGTAAGCGTCTATAATTGAATATAATTAATTTTAGATAACTGCATCATAGGCCCTAGGAATAAACAGTCCCAAATCTCTATTTAATTCTGGTGCAAATCTTTTTATATGTATGGCTTCTTTTAACTTCCGAATTTTCTTGTTGTGTTGGTTTTTGGCCAGAATTTCAACATTGTCCCAATCTATTGTGTGTCTTGGGTGGTTCTTTAGGTGCTCTGCTATGGCCGATGTGTTGGTAGGGGCTCTTGACTTGTGTTCTAAAATTCTTTTTTTCCACTGGTCTTTTGGATTCTCCGATGTAGATCTTTTCACATGTTGAGCAGTTAATTTTGTAAATGGCTCTTTTTGGCTGTGTGGGAATGGTTGGTTGTAGTTTTCCATTTGCTTTCAGGATCTGTTTTAAGGATGTGGGGATAGTGAAAAAGGTGTCTATGTTTGACTTCTTTAACAAACGGCTAACTCGGTAACTGAGATCCCCGTAGAACGGCAGGGTGACACTGATGGGGGATTTTTCTGGCTTCTGTTGGTTACTTCTGTTGTTATTTAAGGTGGTCTGAATCTGTTTGTTTACTATAGTAGGGGGATAATTATTTAGGTTGCAGAACACATGACGTAAGTGGTCTAATTCCTCGTTGAGGTATTCTGGTTCACATATGTTCACGGCTCTGCGTACTAAGGTGGATATAAGGGCTGTTTTAACACTGTGGGGGTGACTTGAGTTATAATGAATGTACTGGTCTGTATGCGTCGGTTTACGGTAAATTTTGGTTTTCATGAGACTTGTTTTTTTGTGGACGTGAACGTCTAAAAATGGTAGAACTTCTTCTTTCTCGGTTTCTATAGTGAATTTAATTCTAGGGTGTTGGTTGTTTAGGTTAGGTGACATAGGTTGATCCTGTTCATCCAAGACAACAAAAGTGTCGTCAACTTTGCGAAGCCAAATCAAAGGAGTAATGGGGGATGTGCTTAGGGCGCGTTCTTCAAATTCAGTTAGGAAAATTTCAGCCATAAGCGGTGACAGGGGGCTTCCCATTGGTAATCCATGAATTTGCTGGTACAAGTCGTCGCCCCATGTAAAGTAGGTAGAGTCCAAACACATGTTAATAAGTTCGACGATGCTGTTGGTGGTTAACACTGAATTAAAGCTAGGTTACTTGTCTGCTCTAGAGATTCAGTGTTCTACAATGTTTCCAAACACCTGTCTAAGCTGCTTGCCATATTAGGAACAATTTCACCTTCATTCATCAAAGACTCTACTGAATTCTGTCATAAAATCCGAAACATCACCCAGCCTGGAAGAATTGTATCCTATGATGTAACAGACATGTTTACCAATGTTCCCCGCCAAGAAGCCACTGAAGTTCTCCGCTCTCGTATAGATCAGTTAGAAATTCCACTGGACACCAAATTAACCACCAACAGCATCGTCGAACTTATTAACAGAATTAAATAGAGATTTGGGACTGTTTATTCCTAGGGCCTATGATGCAGTTATCTAAAATTAATTATATTCAATTATAGACGCTTACTAATGTTGTATTTATTCTCTTCCCAACCCTAAGTTTCTTTGTCAACCGTCACACCTCGGGAACTATATCACTATGTTTTCTTCTTCTTCTTCTTCTTTTGGTGTTTAACGTCTGCTTCCACTTAAGTGATATCACAGACAAGACATAGGAGAGCCGAAGCTGCTTCCTGATTTTTAGAATATGATTTTGCAATCTTTCCATTTTGGCCTTAGGCCATGGATTAGGTTTTAGTGGGAAGTTCGTCCCTTTATTTAATAAAAACACATCGTTGGTAGATGATCTCTTTTGTTTCTGGATTGGTAGATGTCTTCTTTGTGGGATTTGTGTTTTTAGGTGCCAGGCCGTTCTTCTCGTGGTCTCCCCTTACTCCACTATCCCACTGGTATTTGTTTTGGCAGAATAGTGTTTAGATGCAGAGCCCATCTGAACATGACTCCCTCTTATTCCACTATCCCGCCAGTTTAGTAGATGTTAGTAGTAAATTAAACTAATATAAAATTAAATAAATAAAGAGAGTATAATAAAGTTGTAGTCAAAATAAATTAAAGGTAATAAAATAAAGTAAATTAAAGTAAAAGTAAAGTAAAGATAAAGTAAAGATAAAGTAAAGATAAAGTAAAGATAAAGTAAAATCAATTAATTGAAATTTATTTGTTAATTAATTTAAAGGTAATAAATAAACATAAAATAAAATAAAATAAAATAAAATAAATTAAAGAAAAATAAAGATAAAGTAAAATGAATTAATTAAAATAAAGTTGTAGAGTGGTTGGGCTTCCTTCGAGAGGACGTTTTTACTTCCCCACCCTACGTCGTATAAAAAATAAGTAGAAAAAATAAAAAATAAATTGAAGGTAATAAATAAATATAAAATAAATTTAAGTAAAAGTAAAGTATAAAGATAAAGTAAAATGAATAAATTAAAATAAATGTATAGGATGGTTGGGCTTCCTTCGTGAGGACGTTTTTACTCAACCATCCTACGTTGTATGGAGAATTTATCTAGCCGTGACCCTTTCTTATTTCACTAATTTACTTAGTCCAACTGTGTCCATTAGGGTGTGGACTTCTTCGAAGATTTGTAGCTTCAGATCTGGTCTAGGGAAGAGTAGGTTCTTAGTGTTGAATGGTATGTTATTGGTCTCCATCATTCTCACTAAGTCCCGTCTCTCTTCCTTGTAAACCTCGCAGTCTACCAGGACATGGTTGGTGGTACACTCTTCTCCGCACTCACAGATGATGACTTGGTGTTTGTAGTCTCGCAGCCTCTCTTTCACCCTTAGTTTCGATATGAGTCTGCATATATCTCGTCTAGGGTGATTGGTTGCTGTCTTGGTGTAGATCTCGTCATCCAGTCGGAATCTGTATGTGTCAAGTTCAACGAGATTTAATTCCCAGATTGAATTGACCTGTCTTTTGACCATACTGTAGATTTCCGTGGTGCTGTAGTCTATGAGGCGGCGTGTAGCTGTGTCCTTGAGACCCTCGCTGGCGAGTCGATCTGCCTCCTCGTTTCCTTTAATGTTGACATGTGATGGAATCCACACGAGCTCTAATTTGCTTCCCTTCTCTAGGACCCTCTGATATAGCTGCCTGATTTCCAAAATGACTTCTGGTCTTGATTCCGAATTATCATTTTGGATTGAAATCAGACTGCTCAGAGAATCGCTTGGAATGACGAACTTGCCGGTCTTTTGATGGGAGATCCATGAAATAGCGTCACGAATGGCAACAAGCTCTGCAGTGTACACCGAACAGTTATTGGGCAGTTTCCTGCTTATTCCCTGTTCCCCGTTTGGCAGGTATATTCCAAACGAGCTGGTGCCCCTTTCAGGATTGCGTGAGCCATCCGTGTACACATGGTCCCAGTCATCAGACGGCCAGTTGTCTTCCAAATGTTCTAGAGAGTAAGCACGTGCAGCACTGGGGTTATTTTTCTTGTCGGTTTTCTGTAGTAGATCTAGATTGACCAGTGGTATAGGGAGCGTCCAGTGGGCGACAACTGGGGGGTCGTGTTTATTTATCACGAGCTCCCCCAGTCGTAGTTCCTTGATCGTTTCTCTGATACCCTGGCTGAAGGTTTTCTTTTTGGGATCTCTTACATATTTTGTCTTTTGTAGACTGAGAAATGTTGGGGATCTTTCACCTAGTTGTGATATCTTGGCCCAATACCTTGTCGCCAGTTCTTTTCTTCTTAGGGATAGGGGCAACTCCCCGACTTCTTGTAGTAGTGCCTCTCGCCTAGTCCCGAGCCCTACGCCAGTCGCAATGCACAGAGCTTTGTATTGGATTGTGTCAAGCTTGCTTAAGAGTGTTGGCGCGCAGTTCATAAAGGCCAAAGAGCCGTAGTCTAATACAGAACGTATTAGAGCACGATATACCATCATTAGTGTAACTCTATTGGCGCCCCACGTACTGCCCGTTAATTTTCTCATTAAGTTTAGGATTTTGGAGCATCTATCTACAGTCCAGTCGATGTGCGGTTTCCAGGTCAACCGTCGGTCAAAGATTACGCCAAGGAACTTGGTTTGGTCTTTGAACTCGATGGTTTTCCCGTTCATACACAGAGTCATTCTGTTTATCCCTCTATCCCTGCTCACAAGCATGCCGACTGTTTTCTTCTCCGAGACTTTAAATCCCCAGTCGTTTGCCCATGTCATGAATTTGTCTAAGGCTCTTTGCATATTCTTTTGTAGGTCACAGAAGCTCGTCCCATTTCTCCATACGGTACTGTCATCGGCAAATTTAGCCAAGTTAGTTTTAGAATCGAGGTAGGACGATTTGTGAATGTCATTGATCATGATGTTGAAGAGAGTGGGACTGATAACAGACCCCTGAGGCGTGCCATTTTCTAATGTTTGCTCGGCACTCAGGAATCTGCCAACATTCACCTGTATCCTTCTATCGCTCAGAAAGCTTTTAATCCACCGAAACATTATGCCCGTTATACCGATACGTCCCAACTTGAAGAGCAGCCCGTCTAACCAAACTAAATCGAAAGCCTTGGTCAGATCTACGAACACGGCACATAACAGGTTTCCCGAGAGAAGGGCCTGCGACATGACTTGCTGTAGTCTAACCAAGTGGTCCATTGTTGATCGTCCTTTCCTGAACCCACTTTGATTTTCGTCGATCAATCGGTTGCTCTCCAGATAGAACTGTAATCGGATATTAACCATTGTTTCCAATGTTTTGCATAGTGTGGATGTCAAACTTACTGGTCGATATGACTCTACCTTGTTCTTCTCTTTCCCAGCTTTCAGTAGAGGTATGACGTTTGCTTTTCGCCATTCTTTAGGTACCTCTCCTGACAGCCAGGATGTGTTCAAGAAGTTTAGTAGTATCGTCTTGGCGTTTCATGGTAGATGTTTGAGCATGGAGTACTTTACTTTGTCCTCACCAGCCGCACTATCCTTCTTGAGGGAAAGAGCCTTATTTAACTCTCCCTCAGAGAAGGGTAGGTTGATTGGTTCAGCCACTTCATTAGATTCAATTACTAATGAAGGGTGCTGCGAGTAAAAGATTTCCTTCCTCTTCAGAAACTCTGGTGATTGGTTTTCGTCTCTGCTTGCATCAGCAAAAGTTTTTGCTAGTAGATCTACCTTTTCCTTGCCGTTCGTAACATACTTATCTCCATCTTCAAGGTTTGGTATGTTGAATGATCTGCGTTTCCCGTTCATGGCGTTCAGCTTCTTCCAGACGGCACCCGTTTGCGTGTTTTTATTCAACGCATTACAGAATGTCATCCAGTGCCCACTTTGTGCCTTTTTTATGGTGTCTCTTGCAGCGTATTTCAACTTAAGGTAATTTTGGTGGTTGGCTTCATTGTAGTGGCGTTTTCGTAGGCGGAGGGCCTTCCTTCTGTCGTTGACCGCCTTCTGACATTCCGGTGACCACCATGGTTTTCTAGTCCTTGGTTTTCCGCCAGAAGTCTTTGGAATGGAGTCGTTAGCAGCACCTATAATAGAGCTCGTAATGTTGGTAGCGTACACGTCGATGTTGGTATCGATGATATCTTCTTCCTTCCACTCAAGGCAGCCTACACGGAATTTAACCCAATCAGCTTGTTTCATAATCCAATTGGGTCTCCCGTTATAGACTTCCCTGGTTGCTTCGGCCTGAATGCAGAATTCTATCAGGAGATGGTCACTGCCAAGTGTTTCGTCTTCGTGTACTTGCCAGTCGCAGCGGTTTGCCAGACCAAGCGTACAGAACGTGAGATCTAGGTGCGAAGGTGGGGCATTTCCTCCAACAAAAGTAGGGCTCTCATCGTTCAGCATGCATAAGTCGTTTGCTTCTATTATTGAGCATAGGCTAGTCCCCCGGCAGTCATTCCTCGGCGACCCCCACAGGACGTGTTTTGCGTTGAAATCCCCGCAAAACAATGATTCGCCCTGTGGAAGTTGATCGAGAAGTGACTGGAAGTCAACTGTTTTTTTCGTGACATCTGGGGGTACATAGACATTCACTATTGTCAAATTCGTATTATTGCTCAATGTGATGGCTATGCCCATTGCTTCTAGAGGTCCTTCTACGTCCAGTGAAACAGAAATATAATTTAGGTTATCACGGATATAGATGACAATGCCGCCGCCACGTGTCGTACTTCCTGGTCTGTCCCTTCTCTCACAAGTGTATCCGGGTATGTAGATGTCTTTCGAGGTTGGTAGTAACTTGGTTTCTTGGAGGCAAATTACATCCCTGGGGTTGCGTGTGATGTATTTTCTCAGCTCAGCACATCTGGGGGCCAGTCCATTAACATTAAGTTGTAGAACTTTAACCTGGCCCGCCATGATGACTGTCCGGATGGATGCCTCTATGTATTGTCTTTTTATTGTTCAATTGGCGTTTCACATTCCATAGGAGGTACCTCATTAGTGTTCGTCTTTGGTGTTAAAACCGGCAAGCAACTGGGCATATCGCCAGTGCTGTAGTGACGAAGATGAGATATCCTTCTAGTATGAAAGATTTTAAAATTATGAAAATAGAGTTCAGGTATAATAATGTCCTGAATGATGAACAATTGTACAGAAGTAAAAATTAAAAGGGTGTTTTAGTAGGTTTGCTTTTAACGAAAACTCGACAGGGTTTTTTTTCGGATTCACATTGGCATGTTCGCAGTCCGAAGTACACAAGACGATGTTTTGGTATATTTACACCCCAATCACCAGTAGTATATCTATGTATAGGTTGAAAAAAAAGATTAGCAAGATTAATAGAAATATTATGAATTGATTTCTGTTTTTTTTTTTTTGCTTTTAAACTTAACACTGGTAATTGCATGGGGGAGGGGGGGTAATATTATTTTAGTCACGATTGTCAGGTCTGCTTTTTGCCACGGCACAGAATTCTAAAGGCTTCGTGGACCTTACCTAACCATCTATACAGGGTCCATGGTAATATCTGTACTTAGGGGCAGCTCATCGTATAGATTTATGAGCTGTCACGATTATCATAAACTTGATATATCTACTATCCACATTCTCATGTAAGAAGAACCTCATGGAGAATCATTTAATATCTGGCGGTGTCACTCCAGACAATCAAGGATGATTCTGACTACACATGCCAACATCCGGCATTTACCTATATTTGAGCAGAAGTATTCACTAACTTATATTATGTTTAATTTCATTACTATATCATATTCATATACGATTTATTCTTTGTAAATATCCAATCTCACGGATTCTCTCTTTTCGCGCACAGGAATTATTGAAATAAAACTTATCATATGTTAGTCCCAAAATTACCTAGTTTGTGTCGAGTGGACCTTAAACCCCGTTTCTCTCTCAAGTCAAAATCATCCTAGGTGATATAAGCTTTGTAAAGATGACCAAACATGTGCATCACCATATGTTCGTCCCGCAATCACCTAGTTTGTGTCCAGTGGACGTTAAACCCATTTTTTTTCTCCCTCTCAATTCTCAATCATACTTGCTAATGATTAAATGGAATATATTAAATTTGTAAAGATGTCCATACATTTTCTTCATCTGGGATATTGACAATCGGGACATTTTATCCCAGTATTTGGTGTTTTTAATTTATTTCTGCTTTTTTTATTATGCCTGTTCCGGTCATTTTTATTTTTTATATTGTTAGTAGGAAGGTTGCTGGTTGTGGGTAACACTCAACTTTGGTCCTAGTCCCTGCCAAGAACGAACTATCGCCTCTCAAACTTTGGTTTTCATTAAATTAAATTTTAAGAGCGGGTTGCGTATCTAGCTAGTACCAAGATATCATTGGCAGTAGAAACTTAAAACTCTGTGTGTAGGAGGAGCCTGGGTAGTCCTCCTAATGCCCAAAATTTCGTCTATCCAAATCAATTATTTTACGAATAACAGATCATACAAATTTAGTTCCAAATTAGCCCATTTTTGAGTATTTTTCTATTAAAAACATATTTTCCAAATTTGCCAGGTTGGTATCAACTGAATCAATCTAATATTTTGTGTGAATGTATCTGGGTACCAACCCATCTCACAGAAAAAATTTGGTCCAAATCCCTGACCCAAGGATTATCACCCTCTGCATGGTGCTCTCGCGGACACGCTCTTAAGTTCCTTCCCCACTGCCGTAAGTTTGGCTCCTTGAAAGGACTTGCCTTCCAGTGGCCTCACCAGTACGACGTGAGTCTGTTCCTCTCTCCTTTTTGCTGCAGGAAAGAACTTTGGTGCAGGGCTGCTGTTAAACGCGTCAGCCATGGACATTGGTGAGCTAGCCTCTGTCGCCATCGTTCTTATGCTGCCGAAATATATAATCGAAAACTAAAGGAGGGAATGAACAGTGTTGGTTAAGGTTATATTAATTAATGACGTAAGTTGATATACCTGTTGTTACCCCTTTCCACAAAGAACCGCTAGTCAATCAGTGTGATTAATACTAATTAACTATGGGTTCCTATTGCTTGTATGAGTGTACTTAACAGTTATCAGACTTATTAGTTATATAAATAAATTAGCTTGTTATTGTTTTAAGAAGCTGGTGGTGAGCTCAATCAGTTGGCTTGTACACTGAGCTTCTTTGTTAGTTGATGATAGAAAGAAAAGTAAAATGACCAAAAAATAAAAAAATAGAAATATAAAAATAAATAAAGATAGGAATGTGGTATATCCTATATAATATATAGCTGACAAGGGGGTAAAAAGTATAATAAAAAAAAAGAAGATTATATTAGGGGTGAAAAATATGAGGATTTAAGAAAATAAGCTTTAATTAAAGTAAATTATTAAATTGAAGAAAATAAAATAAGATAGTAAATTAAAGTAAATAAAGTAAAATAAACAAAGGAAGTAAATAAAGTAAAAAAAAGTAAATAAAAAAGTAAAAAAAGTAAATAAAGTAAAAAAAGTAAATAAAGTAAAAAAAAAAAGAAAAAAAAAAAAAAGTAAAAATAAGCAAAGAAAATAAGCAAAGAAAATAAACAAAGAAAATAAACAAAGAAAATAAACAAAGAAAATAAACAAAGAAAATAAACAAAGAAAATAAACAAAGAAAATAAACAAAGAAAATAAACAAAGAAAATAAACAAAGAAAATAAACAAAGAAAATAAACAAAGAAAATAAAGTAGAATAAAATAGTAAATTAAAGAAAATGAAAGACTGATGAAGAATGCAAAATATAAAGAAAGTAAACCTTATACCCTGTAAAGGTGTGAATAAAAAGATAAAGACAACCTTAAATCTACTTTTGGACTAGATGATCTTTGTAGTATCTAGTAGTCTTTCTGGATTTGAGAAGTCTTTTGGAGTCTTAGCTAGGCTACTTTATCTAGGATAAATTTAGTCGATAGCTATGGAGCTCTGATGCTTTAGGTGTTGTCAGTACGAAGACTAATTAACCTTTTCTTAGTTAATTATGCTTATTATGGTAGGACACACTATGGTTTCGTGTATATTCAGATCCTAGTCATCCAGTGGTGTTTTCTTAGTTACAAGCCTAAAACAACTGTTAATTCATAACACTGCTATCTATTTGCTAAATGGTTTCATTTATATCTATATTCTTTATTTTTATGTAATTGTAGTGTATCAAGTTCTTTGTCGGTTAACTGATTAACTATAATCACGGTGACCCTTGTAATCCATAACATTAATTAAGTATGGCTTCATATTGTACATTTTTATATATATATACCATCTAGTTTACTAAATATCATTGTGCTTGATAACGATAAGAGGATACTTATCGAAACGTCGTGTTTGTGTATAATAAACCAGTGATTGTTTTCCCATATAATTGTGTTAGTTCTTGCATAGTGGTTTAACATTAGACCACTGGACTCTGTGGTGAGGGTTGGAATTCGAGTGTACAGCTACAGCCGAGTTGTTAGTTTCTGCTTTCGACTTGTGGTAATCTATCCTATTAATTAATGGGCGTTTTGCCCCCCCCCCACCTATGTGCTTCCATAATTGAACACTATTTGATAAACAAATCTCCTTGGTTGCGGTGGGTGTGTTGGATTTAGTTTCCCATCGGCTCTTAGTATATCTTTAGTGCTGTTTTGAAATTCTGGCCAAAAACCAACACAACAAGAAAATTCGGAAGTTAAAAGAAGCCATACATATAAAAAGATTTGCACCAGAATTAAATAGAGATTTGGGACTGTTTATTCCTAGGGCCTATGATGCAGTTATCTAAAATTAATTATATTCAATTATAGACGCTTACTAATGTTGTATTTATTCTCTTCCCAACCCTAAGTTTCTTTGTCAACCGTCACACCTCGGGAACTATATCACTATGTTTTCTTAGTTAATTATGCTTATTATGGTAGGACACACTATGGTTTCGTGTATATTCAGATCCTAGTCATCCAGTGGTGTTTTCTTAGTTACAAGCCTAAAACAACTGTTAATTCATAACACTGCTATCTATTTGCTAAATGGTTTCATTTATATCTATATTCTTTATTTTTATGTAATTGTAGTGTATCAAGTTCTTTGTCGGTTAACTGATTAACTAAAATCACGGTGACCCTTGTAATCCATAACATTAATTAAGTATGGCTTCATATTGTACATTTTTATATATATATACCATCTAGTTTACTAAATATCATTGTGCTTGATAACGATAAGAGGATACTTATCGAAACGTCGTGTTTGTGTATAATAAACCAGTGATTGTTTTCCCATATAATTGTGTTAGTTCTTGCATAGTGGTTTAACATTAGACCACTGGACTCTGTGGTGAGGGTTGGAATTCGAGTGTACAGCTACAGCCGAGTTGTTAGTTTCTGCTTTCGACTTGTGGTAATCTATCCTATTAATTAATGGGCGTTTTGCCCCCCCCCCCCACCTATGTGCTTCCATAATTGAACACTATTTGATAAACAAATCTCCTTGGTTGCGGTGGGTGTGTTGGATTTAGTTTCCCATCGGCTCTTAGTATATCTTTAGTGCTGTTTTCTTTTTGTGAAAGTTACATCTATTTCTGGTTGTTGCATTAGTAGCCGTTTGGTTTGGTAGGAGACTTTGCCGTTGAAAGGAAGGATGATTCTGAATTGGGCAGTTGGGGTTTTGTGTTTAACTCGCCTACAGGGTCTTATTGATGGTGTCTGTCCCAAACTTCTCTGGATAGCCGTTGAAATTTGTGAAGACATGTTCAATATCCACGGAGAGGCTTTCAGGATCACATGTCTTTTTCGCACGGTTCACCAGAGTTGAAATTGTGGCCGATTTAACGCTATTCGGGTGATTGGATTTGTTCAGGGTGGGTTGGTTTTCTGCAGACACTGATACGACCGAAGAGTGGTTATATGTACCGTGTAAGTAGACGAAAAATAGATGCAACTAAAGGTATTATTAAACACTAATATCATTCTAATATTTCAGGTATTACCGGAAATGTCAAAAAAGTGGTGCCTTTTACTGTATACGAAAATGCAGCACTAGGTAAACAATATAAATTAATCTTTTGTATAGTTCAAGGGGTTGTCTTATATTCAGCAGTGCTAGAAGAATTATGCGAACGTCAGATATAAACTGTCACTATGTGTTATAGAAAAAATAAGCATATCCTGCCTCGTACATGACATTTTTCCCAATGTTTACCTAATTGTAGAAAATACCTGGATCGGGATTACAGAAGTTGGTAACTAAGACAATGTTCTCTGTTTCCATATTGGGATTTGGGTATAAGGTATTAACTTCTCGATTAGACTAAGCTTTGCGACATTTCAAACTGATTGGGTATCTATTCATTGCCTTGAAAATATCCATTGACATTTGGGAATTGAAATGAAACTAATCGTGTCACAAAATGACCAAATTATTGTGGCAAACCAGTTTTCGATGCTACTATATTGTTAAAATAGGTATTTGTTACAACTTGTTTCTTCGTAGGAACGGTGATTTCACAAATAATAACCGATACCGGTGATACGGTTGTAGCCAATGATGCCAGCACTGGTGAAAAGGTGAATGTTATTAAATATAATGAAACAGTATGGAACATTACGTTAAACATTCCCTTGGATTTTGAAGAGGTAAGCTCCATAATAGTTTAGCTAATTACAGCATTGTTTGTTAATTATTGCTGTTATTATAACACCATCGTTGCAAGGAGAAGGGTGTAATAAAGTCTATGCCTGTTCACAATCCCTATTCAGATACAAATATGAATAAAAATATTGCTTATAAAAAAAAAATCTATTTCACCATCACGTGTGTGTGTGGTTACCAAACGAATGTGTCATCGTGGCGTTATTAGGTGTCGCGCACGGGATAGAGTAAACATACTCTTTGCGAAACATCTTGTTAAACAATGAGTACACGTGCTCTTCGGGTGAAATACTAGTGTTCGATCCTTGTTTAGGCCGAGAAAGTTCATAGTAATTTTCCGTCGTGGTTTCCCCTGTCAGTGCCACTGACTCAGTAGGGTAGAGCGGTGGGTTTGTAAGGGGCAGTGTACGGTTCCAACGACCGTGGTTCCGTGTACAAAGTGAAGTGCAGGCAATCGAACCATTAACAGTTGGAATTCGATATAAGAGAGCCCATAAGGCCACTGTCCTGGAAAATTTCCCCTTATACATACTGTATAATGTCTTCATTATCCCAGTAAACCCCATTTCATTTCACCAATTTAGAGCTGAATTTTTTCCATTCAGTGCTAATGTACTATCGTAGGATCTCCGTTGGGTGAGGTTGACTCTATGTACCGTTCTGTGAATGAATTTAGGGGGTTGGGTGGCCAAATGGTTAACGCCTGCGCGTTGCATCTTACGGTCTGCCATTGAGTCAAGTGGCGTGGTTTCGATTCCCCGCTTGTAAGTTGCAAGGAGTATGGTAGCCTGACCAGCCTCGTCACGTGGATTATCTCCGGGTCCTCCGTTTTCTTCCACTGCTAAAGAACCATACGCGAAGCAAGCAAAGTAATGAAATAAATTGAACTATATGTTATTCTCGAAAAAACCTAGTTTCGGTCGAGTGGGCGTTACTCTCGCTCTCTCTCTCTCTCTCTCTCTCTCTCTCTGTGAATTTAATTACGTAAATTTATATTTTAGGGACCAAATACCCTGCGACTGTATTTCCAAATTACTGGACCCAACTTGGTAAGTAGAGTTTCTGTAAAGTCACTCATTTTAGTCGACTGTTAATCAGCTTTTCAGTTAAGAATTGACTGTAAATATATTAACCAACCCCACAAGAGACTCTAACGCCACCCTCGCTTCTACTTTTACTGCGGAGACCTGGAATATTTGAGGTGCCTTGCATTTTGTAATTTTAGGATATTAATATCGTGTGCACACTGGTTTTCTGCGAAACCATCCTTTATACCATAATGATAATAATGTTAGGACGCAATTAATGTACGTCACTAAGATTTGTTTGTGTGGTGCTTAGTACTCCTCTTATTGTAAGACCTGTAGTATTCCAGCTGTATTCGCTCAAAAATCTACGATTGTCCATTAATAGATTTTGGAAGACTGACAAAAGGACCATGATGGATCGATGCAACTGGTAGATCCACCATATTCGCAAGCTACAAACTGTATCACCTACTCGACTGGGGCATCGAATATGTCCGTTATTGTGGTGAATTTCAATTGTGGACATCATGTTGAAATCCGCAAATTTTGCGCATGCTGTATAGACCATAGTAAATATTAGCATCCCAATCGGTTATTGCAGAAATCCTAAAAACACCAGCTTGTGTTAAATGTTTCATAACTTTTCTTGATTAATTTATAGATTTAATTGATCAATTTTTTTCATCAGGATTCAACACAACCAGTTGTAATATTTGTCCATGATATCAATGATGTCCATCCCCAATTTTTAAACCGTCCATATCTAGCAAATGTAGCGGAGGTAAGTCATGCCCTTTATTATTCTTCTGTTGTAATTATTAATGTATATCACATAAGTACAAATGCATTAAAATGTTTTGGTTATTGAATTAATATGAAATTATGTTCTCCTATACCGAGTTAAATATTTACTAGTCATTACTTCCCCTTAATTCTTGATAGCACGAATTGAATTAAAGAAGAATGCTTGAATTTATATTGTCTGCTAAATTGTTGTGACGTCATGATTTCGGGACGGCTGGGTCAGGTCAAAAGGTAAACATGCATGAATCGTCGTGATACGTTGAACTCTTTACAGATATAGAGAAAACTATATGGATTCAATAGGAAGGAGGCTTCTTGTTTGATTGCAACTAAATATCAAGAGTTATTTCCCTTTATCTTTTCTTTCAAGGAAAGGGTTCACACACAGAGAAAATCAACAAATATCGTATACGTTCAACGTTTGATTATTTAAACGGGCATGTGACCCATTAGACAAAACACCAATAGCAATCATAATTTAAACTCGTCCGCCAAGTCGTCATCACTATTAGCGTTATCAGCCGTCTTACTCCATTTTTATGTATATTGGCTCAGACTAGTAATTATTTGCCCATTGACTTCAATGTTAAATGGGTGTAACATCACAGACTGTAGCTTTTTGCTCAACATTCCGTTGGTTCGAATCTTTATAGGCACAATGGGGACCACATTTGGTAATCTCCTCGTCAGAATCTTGTAGGGGGGGTGACCGTTTAGATTTTTTGCTAAGGGGATTTGAAGTTTTCTGGGTGAAAATCTCACTTATCATGATTGCTCCACAGAATGACATTTTACACCCCCTAACCCCCCGCTGTAATATCATCAGTATTATCCCAAACTGCTATAAAATTGCAAATTTGATCCCTTTTCTCTTATTCTAGACCAAAAAAGTCAACCCAAAAATGCAGAGAGAGGGGGAAAAATTAAGGGAAAAATTGTCTTGGGATTATTTTACACTATTCTTGCAGGATACACAAATTGGTACTGCTTTGAATACATCTATTGATGTAACAGATCCTGATACAGAAACTGGTGGTCAGGTTACACTTAGTTTATTGGTAAGTCATGTTCAATCAATACATCTACACCTATCAATTATATTTATGTCTACAAATGTTCTATTAACCCAAAGTAAATTAGTCTGGGGCTGAAATTCGCCTATTGCGCCAACTTGCCAATTCTCCCGGGGCCCGAATTCGACAGCCCGAAACTGGTTAATATGATAGCACAGATGTGGAGGTCGAGCGCGGTGACAAGGCATGATTAGATGATTTAAAAAATGTACAAAGGGAGGGGGGCGAAGCATGATGGGCGAACGCAGAACATACACAAACACATACATTGTTTATATATATATTGTTGGTAAAATTTGTCTGATGAAGCTTAATAAAGCAGAAAGTACTCGCAAAAAAAGACTAGTTTTCTTTCCTAAAACATCTTTATTTCGAATATATATATATATATATATTATGAGGTAGTTAAATTGATGACCATTGTGATAATGTGATATGTAGAAGCCCATTGGGAGCTTTTTTATTTTTATTTGTTTTAGAATGATGGCCATTGTGATAAATTCCGATTGAATGGGAAAATCGTGATACTTGATGGAAGTTTAGACTTTGAGGATACCAGTTTTTATGGATGTACTATTGTTGCCGAGGCATGTATTAACATAAATAAAATTAATTTATAGAACTAAGTACATTAATTCTGTTTCACCCCACCCAATGGAATATTGTTTATATACAGTTTCATGTTTACTTGTTATTCAATAACATCCTGTTTTTAAACGAAAAATAACAATTTAAAAAGAACACTGTTTGAATTAAATCCTTAGTCTTTTCCCATTTTTATTTAGGATGGTGGAGGGTTAAACACAACAGCGCCGTTGTATATTACGATCACAGATGTACAAGACAGGCCTCCTATTTTTAATGGCGTACCTTATAGTTGGTCGATTGGAGAAAATGAATCAACGGTAAGAAGGCATATCCACTTTCAATTTGCAGTTCAATCGATAGAGCTTCTAAATAGATATAAATTACGCCAACATTTTTGGGGTGCATAGTTTGTTCAACGCAATCGATTTTTTAAAAAAATATACCTTTTCTGTGAATGCCACCCATTATTTACTGTATTAAAGGCCTAAACGGTACAAAATTTCTAGGAAATATTTTGTAACTCGTTTAGCAGCCATTTGTGAAAAGAATGTTTCATTAACACTCAGTATCAAAAATTCTAAAACTGGCTACTTAACTAAAAAAAGATTATTTGTATTACACGTAATGCATGAAAGTATATTTATTTTTGGTAAGTGTTTTCCCATCTGAGTTTATTCTATTACCTTTAATATTAATATAGGGATTTATCGTTGGTACTGTAAAAGCTGTTGACGGTGATAGAGGCTTACCTAACCAAGTAAACTATACCATTGTTAGCGGTACCGGTAAGAGATTTCAATATCCTATATTTAGTTAAAACATAAAATACCCTGTAAAAAAAGCCAAGCACGATACCTTTTCAAAACTTAAGAATCGCACTAAAAATATTCCATACATAACTGTGCATGCTACATGCAAGAACAACGCCCCTCCCAGCCGTTTTCGGTTTCTACATGCAACGCACCGGGTAACATCGAATGGTGTGTGGTTTAGAACTGATTATGACTGTGCCCGGAACTTTTACAGTTGACCCTCTTTTAATATACACGGATGACACAATCCAAAACATGTGGTATTATCATTCTGCAGATAAACACCATCAAATTATTACGATTTCTAAACTTAGCACATGATCTGGGATGTTCTGGAACACAAGAAGTAAATCTCTCCCCGTGGTCATTATAGCATAACTCCCAAATCTCAGTGGGGGGGGGGGGTGTGAATGGTTAGCGTGTGCGCGCTGTGTCATAAAGACGGTCATTGCGTCAACTGGTGTGGTTTCGACGTGGTTACGATTCCCCAGTTGTACGTTACAAGGAGAAGGGGTTGCCTGTCCAACCTCGTGGATTTTCTCCGGGTCCTCTGTCCCCCACCCACTGATAAAGACCCCTACCCGCAAGCGAATTATTGAAATACAATTAATTAAGCTATATTTTAGTCGCGAAATGACGTAGTTTGTGTCGAGTGGACGTTAAACTCCATCTCTCTCTCTCTCTCCAATATAAATTTAAGGAGGGGTGGGGTGGGGTCGTGAGATGATGGATTAATTTTTGAGGTCGCATATTCCCTTACCAAAATAGTTTTCACATTTCAGATGACTGCCCTGGTATATTTAATTTAAACGATATTAATGGTAATATAACATTAGCCCAGAAACCTGATAGAGATACAGGAACAATTGCTAATAATAATGGCGTCTGTAGCCTCTCAATTAAGGTAATGGCTTTTTACTATAATTAACTGTTTGCAAATAATGTATATTATTCTATTCAGTACATTAGAAATCGTGCATTTCTATAGCTGCCTAGATCCAGTTACTACATGTAAGTTTTAGAGATTTCACCAATATACATTCATTTCAAGTACAGTTTCAAAGAACTTCAGTAAGCCCATTTGAAACAAGTGACATTTATCTAAATTTAGCTTATAACTATCAATCCATTAAGAATGAATAGAAATAAGACGTTAGTCCTCATTTCACACTTGAAATCACCACTGAACGAATCCTCACCAGGAGCATTTCAATGATCTAAACTTATTCAGTATACGTAGAAGGCTATATA
This sequence comes from Patella pellucida, assembly GCA_917208275.1. NCBI lineage: Eukaryota > Metazoa > Mollusca > Gastropoda > Patellidae > Patella > Patella pellucida. Next base: position 22,689,747 of record OU795036.1, on the reverse strand, counting down.
ACCTTATATTATGTCCCTGTACACCTAATAATATGACGATTAGTTTCATCCGATACTATTGCTCTAAATCTGTTGATGATATCCAGTCTAGATATACTGATACCACCACTTTGGTTCAGTCTATACTATCACTCTAAATCAGAGATACTGTTCCTTTGGTTCGACTTATACTTTCACCCTGGATCAGGTGATGTTGTTGCTCTAGATCAGTTGATTTTTTTTTGTTAAACAATATTTTATTCAGGTTGTCTGAATGGGATTGGGGAACAGGCTTAGCCTATGTAAAACCCCTTTCCTGGATCAGTTGATGCTTTTACTTTTGTTCATCTTATACTGCCACTCTAGATTGTTTGATGTTCTTACTCTAGATCAGTTGAAGCTCTTACTTTAGATCAGTTGACAATGTTACTCTAGATCAGTTAATGTTCTTACTTTAGTTCATTTTATACTTATACTGCCACTCTAAATCAGATGATGCTGTTACCCTAGATCAGGTGATGGTTTTACGTTGGCGCATCCTATAATGTCACTCTAGATCAGTAGATGCTGTTACTCTAGATCAGTTGATGCTTTTACTTCTGTTGATCTTATACTGGTACTCTAGATCATTTGATGTTGCTACTCTAGATCATTTCATACTGTTACTCTAGATCAGTTGATGATTTTACTCTAGATCAGTTGATGATTTTACTCTAGATCAGTTGATGGGCTTACTTGGGTTCGTCTTATACTATCACTCTAGATCAGTTACCACTAGTTACCACTATCCAAAATGACCTGTTAGATAACATATTATGTCCAATTTGTAATATTATTATTGATGTATTTGTCAGGCACAAGAGATTTCGTCTAAAACAACCAACAATACGAAAACAGAAACAGTGACTATTATAATTGTAGATAAAAATGACAACGGACCAACATTCAACAATGCAACTTATAACGCAGAGATAAGAGAGAATATGCCAGCACAGATTCCAATTAATTTTGTTAACCCAACACAAATGACAGTTGAGGATATTGACCAGGTATTGAATTTCCATAAGATTATATTATTATCTATTATAACAGTCTCTTTTCTAATGACTGAGAGAGAGAGAGAGAGAGAGAGAGAGAGAGAGAGAGAGAGAGAGAGAGAGAGAGAGAGAGAGATGGGGTGTAACGTCCACTCAACACAACTAGGTCATTTCGGGACTAACTAATGACTAAGAGGAATAAATGATATTTATTGTTTTGTAATTCAAGGGAATCTTTGAAATCTTTAAAATGAACATTGTGTAAGTTTAGATAAAGAGCTGATGTTCTTGCTTTAACAGTTTAAAATTGCTGGTCCGAAATGAAAATAATTGAAAATGTCTCGGTTGTCAGTTCGTTTATTGCGTGACGTTGTTTTAACTTTAACTAATTATAAAGGGCGAGTGGTATAATCCGTTCAAGATATAAACTGTCCGAGGGACTAGAGAGTTGATTATGATGAGCTTATCATGTGAATATATATCTAAATAAGTATGTATATAACATTTGAAGCGAGACTAAAGACGTGATATATCCAGATGTAGCTGTTACATAATGCACATTTAATTATCTAAATAATAGTTTATATAATATTTTACCGAAGTTTGGCCTAATAGATTGGATGCAGGTATGGCGGATGTGGCGCGCCAGCAGGGTAAGCTTACTATTCCGGACACCTGTTACTACTGTTTGTGGTGTATTTTGTACACGGTGAACAGTCCATATGCTGATTACACTATTTTACCATATTAAACTATTTTGCCTATACCGTTTTTTTAGGACTTCGAATTTTCTCTAATGGCTTGGATGGTTCGTACTTGGTTTTATTTTATTTAAAGTCAGAAAAAAAGAAATGCAATAGCCAGATTTAACTTTTGCGGTATTGCAGAAATTGTGTAATTGTTGACGTATTTAATTACAGGGTGACAACGGTCGATTTAATTTAACACTAGAAGATTACGGTCAATATTTTGAGGTTGACCCTTCAACAGTATTTAGCAATACACAAGTATTCATTAGGGTGAAAAATTCTTCTATCTTGGATTATGAAACTACACCACACATAATATTAAAGGTTAGCTTTAGTTTTGTATTACGATTTTGGTTTAAAGGTTAAAGGTACGTTCCTTTGAAACCCGATGTTCATTTACGTAACCATGGATTTGAGGATATACTCAAGTTACGGAATGAATATATTTAATGTTCAAAACAATCAAAATTACCTGGTACTGTCGTTTTATAGCAAATGTAAAATTGACCACTACGGATCAAATATCATTTAGGGAAGTTTATAAACGGCGGCCTTGAGTCAGACTAAGGTTCGATCCTTGAGATTTCAATCTGGTCAACCGGTGTCACTGGTACCAGAACAGCGTCTATTCGTTTCGATGGGAAGAATGACCGAGACCCTTTGCAGCAAACTTTCCCTATTATAGCCTGCTGTGTATGCATAATGCTCATAAAATTAAATGGTGTTTAACGTCCTACGCTTTTGCACCTTATAATGCATAAGAAAAGTGGGATATTAAGACTCATTTCATTCCATAAGACGATTAGAATGTAAGTGTTATTCATTCTATTTTTTTTTTTTGTTTATTGACCATTTTCTTTTTTATAATACTCATACCCATCCTTATATTAAGAAAAGAGGCCATTCATGCATGATCCCCAATCCCTTTCAATTTCTAAATAAAATATTGTTTTAGAAAACAGCTGTCAACTGGTTGTGTTATTAATTGTGAGGTTACTTATTACTATAGTACTGTTTTGTCTGTTAAAGTTGGTGGCACGAGAGATCTTCACAACGGACCCAAAAAGTAGTACGGCAACAATTAACATGACTATTATAAACGTCAACGACCACGATCCGGTTTTTACATCAAGTTCAACAGATTTATATATCCCTGAAAATAGCCCTAATGGGACTTATATTTCTACGATAGAGGTACGTTATTCGAAGAATTTGCTTAAAAATTATAATAATTTGTCTGTCTGATAATTTTGACGTGTTTCAGTATTCACCAAGACTATCCCATTTTGAAAGATAGTTTCTTAAGTTATTTTTGTTTAGCTATAAACTATAATAAACTAAATAACCGCTACGTTAACTTTTTGTGGTTTCTTCGTTTTATTTAGGCTCGGACGTCATAGCTATTAGTGACCGTGTTTTCGTTGTCGAATAACCTGTGTTTAATGAAATTGTTTATATATTTACAGGCCACAGACGAGGACTTTGGTCCAGTTAGTTATTCATTATCTGGAAATGAGTAAGTCAATTACAACTTGTATTTTATGAAATATTAGTAATGGAAATGGAAATGGAAATGTCGGTTTTCACTCAACTATAAGAACAGGGACTAAATTGTGCGTCATTTCGGGGCTAACATATGGTTTCTAATTTTATTTCAATAATTCGCTTGTGCGTAGGGGTCTTTAGCAATTGGAGGAAACCGGGGGACCCTGAAAAACTCCACGAGGTTGAAGAGGTGACCCTACTCCTTGCCACGTAAGTAAATCGGGGATTCGAAACCACGCTAGTTGACTGAATGGCAGGCTTTATGGTACAGTGCGCGCACGCTAACCATTCAGCCATCCAACCAAGCATTGCAAAGAAAAATTAACAATTTCTGGTATGGCGTTAACCAGTTAGCCCGCCTTTGAAATGACCGCATCCGAATCTGGTTTCCTTATTTACCGTCAACATTCAAAATGCTGCGAGTTAGAGTATTATGGATTTATTTCTATCAAAGACTATTTAAATGTTCTACATTTCTATGCACGACAGATTATTTTTGTGCCTTTCCTTTTATTCTTCATAGATACCATGTCTATTTTGTAGTTTTCGGATAAATGAAACCAGTGGACATTTAACAGTTTTAAAGTCATTAGACAGGGAAAAGAAGTCACAATATTATTTAACAGTAGAAGCTGTCGACACAGAAGGACGAAGAACAACTAAGTTTATTACAATCAATATTAACGACACAAATGATAATACTCCGTCATTTCAAAGAAATGAATATGAAGGTTTCATTAATGAAAATAAGAACTTCACTCGTAATATCCAAATTACAGTAAGTGGCTGAGTCTTCTTCTCTTGGATCTTTTAAATTCAAATTGAAAGATAGGTTCCGGCGATCATTAAATCGGGTCATCTGTTTCTCTCTCTATTGTATCTAAAGATAAGATATTTAAAATGACCAGAAAAGGGCTACCGGTAATACGCGCACGATAAATGAATAGTTTAGTATTGCAGAGCTTTAACCACATCATTTTGGAAGTGAAATAAATAAACACACTTGTATGGATATACTACTTCTGAATTTTATTAACATGCTACGTTTCAATACACACACAGGTATCGTTATCAAGCAAATAACGACACCTGTATGCGTATTGAAACGATGCATGTTAATAAAATTCAGAAGTAGTATATCCATTACCTTTGATTTCAAATATTTAGATTTTCACATTATATTTATCCAAAAGATACATAGTTTCTGTTTACAACTTTATTATATTTTCCTTCTAGTTTAAAAATGTCTTCCCATCTTTGATAAGATATTTAGGACCTAGTTTGCGAAAGATAAACAATTGATGCCACTTTATACTTCCGGAACATGTAATATCACTTTTCATTTGAGTAGACCAAATACACCCCGGAACAAAAATGACTGATTCTAATTTTACTTAGGCTACCGACCTTGATTTAGAAAATACTCCTAACAGCAGAATTACATACAGTATAGAATCTTCAGAACCTAAAGGACTTACAACCAATTTTACATTGGATCCAGATGATGGGACACTGTATCTTGGACAGTATTTGGATTATGAAAGTATACCATTCGAAACGAGCGGCACGATCAAATTAAACGCAGTGGCCCGGGACAATGGACTTCCCGAAAATCGGTCAAGCAACACTACCATAATTATACACGTAACGGTAAGTTGGCATTTATAAATTTTATAATTATAAATATATAGTATAACCATATTTTTTTCACGTTTTTTTTAAAGATATATATATTATATCTCTATTTTTTAGAGCCTTAAAATATACCAAAATGGCAAATAGTTATGTAATACAAAATGATTAATATTCAATTATTAAATATTTCCAAACAAGTATTTTCGGTAAAATACGTGAACAGTTCAAATTGAACGGCAGACGTCTGCGCCTGCCTAATTCATTCTACGCGGATTTTATTTTTTCTATCTATTGTTGTTCGTGAATTAGTCATTTTTAATTAGGATTTATGTGTGTTTTTGATACATTACGAATGCGACTCGTGTAAAATGTTCATAGTATCCTAAATATTGGATATAAGTATCCCATATTTGCACGGTAAGATAACAATATCAATACTGTTTGAAATGAGCCAAAGCTGAATTCTTATTGGGTTTTTTTTTTATTTCGAATATTATTGATTAATATTGAATTAGAGGTTTTATTCCTTTAGTTTGCTATTTGTTTAGGATGAAAATGAAGACGCACCAACATTTAACCAGTCATCTTATACAGTATCGATACCAGAAAATGTGAAAAAAGGTAAACATTTGGCTTAAAGTACTATAACCTTATGTAATCATACAATCTCATATTTGTCAATTTAAATCAACATTAATTTTGTGATCTCACCAGGAAAAGATGAGCTTCTGAGATCCAATTTTTCAGACAGAATAAACATTTTGTTATTGGTACACGAATCTTGTAACGCAATGCATTTCAGTGCCAATTGTAACAAGAGACTCGACGAACATCGCCAGACATATACCACTATACTCATGTCAAACGGTGACTTCATATTCTTATCTTGAATAACCAGACGCTAGACATTATCATTGGATTGAGACTTATGGCGTATTTCACCGAACATAACTGATTAAAACTAACAGTAAAAACAGAAAAGGTTGAATGTAAATCAGTTTATATACATTCATATGTCATTATCATATGTGTCGCGACCCGTTCGGGTCAATTTCCATATCCCAAATATTAGCGATTTAGCTCCTTTAATGTATGTTAAATATTTTACCTGGACAGTAGAGTTTATCAATAGAATTGCTACTGCTAGAGCACCAACTGCCACATGATCCTTTTGTGCACTGCTAATTTGGTACCTTGCGTGTGTTTTTTGTCCAACCAAGACGATTAAAGGCTGTGGAAAGTGGAAAGCAGACTCGAGAATTCTTTTAAATTCTGGGTATGATTTCAATCTGTATATTGAAACTAAAATACATTATTATTGTATATGCTATCTTTTATTAAATGTACATTTATTAGCCCGGAGGACAACGAATGTTCCGACCAAACAGCTCGACAATTGGTGGACAGAAACGGTATTTCTGATAAGACACTGTGTAGACTGGACATGCGAATCATTGCTAGTTCCCCCAGTAGTTATACAAAGACAATATGATCTGGAGGGATCGAGACTATATATTTATTTTAACTATCCGTCATTTTACAGATGATGATCTGATAAGAGTCACAGCTGAAGACCTAGATGCTAGTTCACCAAATAAAGATGTGTTCTACATCATTAGAAGTGGTGGATCTGACAAATTCTCTATAATCAGTAATAGTGGTGAGATTAAGGTAGCTGGGTCTTTAGATAGAGAAACAGAAACAGATTATAGTCTGGTTATTGAAGGTGTTGATAGAGGTACACCATCTCTAACTGGTACAACTACTGTTTCTGTACAAGTCACTGATGTTAATGATGAATCTCCCATCATTAATCCTTCTTCTGATCGAGTTTCAATAAATGAAACTAATCAACTTGGTCTCCTTTACACCATTAAAGCCAGTGATAGTGATTCCAACGCTAATCTGAATTATAGCTTGTCGGATTGCTATGGTTACAATGAACGTCAAGAACGGATTAATTCAACTTATATACAGGTAAACTACTTTATTCCTAGTTCCTTTTTCTTACAATTCAAATATTGTTGTTAATTTTTTGACATGTTTGGTCATTGTAGAATGATAGAGTTATAGAATTATCTTTCACAATGTCTGCCATGGTTCTAATCAGTATTACCATCTATGACTTTATTTGGCAGTCCATTAACAGCTTCTATCAAATGAAGGTTTACAGATCATTTTGCAATAAGTAGTTTAATGCATACTGAATTGACTGTGGCAGACTTGATGTAGAGTAATGAAGCCCCTGGTTAACCGAAAATATTGATGTGAAAATTGTACTCCGATATTTGCCTACGATATTTAAGTATAGTGTTGCTATTGTTGTTGTGGTGGTTTTGTTATTGGCAGTTTATTGCCATGACCTTTCTAGAATCCCATTATGTAAGGCTTGGAGAACCACTGTGCCTCTCTTTCTGTTTTTACCGGTTTTCCGTCGACCCCCCCCCCCCCCCCCCTTCTGGTAAACCACAACCAAGTGTTATACCGGTCATAATTCTACGCTGTGAATAATGAAATTCTTGTTAAAGCTTACTGGGGTGGTTCAGTCAAACATAAGGACAAAACCTTGGTAAAAACCTAACTGAATTATTTGACAAATCGCATTAAAAAATATTATTTCGTCACCGAATTACTCGACGGCTCATGGTTTGTTTGGTTAAGTCTTTAACTGTTTGGTTAGCCATAGAAAGACGCCATTCGATATTTGTGTCACAAATTGACACGAATTTGGTTGTGGGTGCATGTTGAGAGCTATCGTAATTTGCTGTAAGCTGATATTCTAACAGTATTAATTGCTATTGATATATATCTTCAGGCTTTATTGAAATTAAATGAAACAACTGGTAATATAGAATTAAAGAGAGATTTAGACAGAGAGACAATACAACAAATAATATTAAATATACTAGTTACTGATGTTAATGGCACCGAGCTACAGACAGCTACAGGTACGTCATACAAGTTTATCCAATTAAATTAATAGTTTATGACCTTGTCTAGGACACAAATAGTCTAGCATTGACCCTGGTTGTAATATCTTTGGATAAGAACTTTATCAATACATATATTAATTTCTAAATATATGTACTGTAATAATTCATGTATATTTTAATTTCGTTCGGAATTGCAATAATTGATGTATATTTTAATTACGTCCGGAACTGCAATACTTGATGTATATTTTAAATTCGTTCGGAGCTGCGATAATTGATGTACACGTACATGTATATTTTAATTTCGTTCGAAACTGTAATAATTGATGTATATATGAATTTTGTTATATAGGAACTGTAACAATTGATGTATTAGACATCAATGACAACAAACCAACATTTAGTAGTGATGGAACTTTAACAACGAAAGTTGCTGAAAACATGCCTGTAGGAATACCACTCGTGTTTGCTACAGAATTACAGATAACAGACAAAGATAAGGTATGTTATACCTCAAGGATACATTAAAGCTGTTCTTATTTTGACCCTGATTGTATACCCACAGTCAAAACCTACGATAGAGACTTCACAAATGAGCAAGACGTGATTTCAGATGATGTATTGAATAACACAGTACACAAATTGTTAAAAGTGTATAACTCTTTTTTTATACACCCACATTTTCATGTTGACGTATATTGCAGTCGCCCCTATCCGTCTGTCCGTCCGTCCGTCCGTCCGTCCGTCCGTCCACAATTGTTTGTGAACAAACTACAGGTCACACTTTATATCCGATTTCAGTGCAACTTGAAATATAGGTTTATCACCATAAGATCTCGGTTCCTATCGATATAGGCATATATCGGACAGTAACTTTATGGATTATGGCCCCTGGTTGTACGAAAAATCACGTTTTAAGCTTGTGAACACGGTAGAGATCATAATTTTGAACCGGTTGTGATGAACTTGAAATGCATATTTATAACCCTAAGTTATGGGTTCCTTTCGATATTTGCGCATATCGGATCGTAACTTCCTGAATTATGGCCCCTGATTATACGAAAAATTGAAATTTTAGTTTGTGGTCTCTCTGTAGGTCAAAATTATTATCCGATTTAAAAATACGTTTGATTATTTCACCAGTACACGTTGATGAAGATTGAGTTCAAATTTCGTAAAAAATCCGACCAAACCACTTGTACGCGAATAGGGTAACATTATGGCATATCAAGGTTTTGGACACTGTAGAGGTCTGATTTAGATGTAACTTTAAATGACTCTTTATAACCCAAAGATCTTTGTTCAATTCGATATTTGCGCGTATCAGTTTGTAACTTCATGAATTATGGCCCTTAATAATACGAAAATCACCATTTTTAGCTTGTGGTCCCTCTTAAAGGGTCAATGCCGATAATATTTTTGAGAATAAAACTGCTTAATTTCGTGTTAAAATCCATTAAGATCCCCTACCTTAGGGCCGAGCATCTAACTTAATATATGTGATACGTTTTCAAACAACTTAAACCCACCAGCCTTCATCTTGAAATGGAGTCCGGTGTCCCAAACTGTATTATGCAGTGATTTGATAAAACCAGACTTTTATTTTCTAAAAATAATGTGTCGGTGAAATAAACCTTTTGTTATCAAGTACAGCACATGGACCATTTACCGTGTAGACCTCTAAAGGAACGGGAATCGATTATCGGGTCACGAAACGAAAGAATTGACCCGAAACCTTTAAAGGGCTACGTGTCCGGATAAGCTGTTTTAACGGTCACGTCCAAACGACTCAATATTTTGAGCTAAAATTTTGAGTCAGGGTATATACATCATTCTTCTATATTTTGGCGTTTAAATTTCAAACGTACTTGGACTTTTATTTTTGAGGCTCTGTTCTATTCGGGACTGTTCGCAATTATTATCCGATTTCCAAAACAGTTTGATTATATCACTGTTTCGTGAAAATCCGACCAAAAGTGACACAGACAAAATGGCCGCCATTTGTACGCAAATAGTGTATAAAAAATTGTATATTATCAAGGTTGTGGACCCTGTAGAGGTCACAATTTTTATCCGATTTTAATGTAACTTGAAATGCATGTTTATAACCCAACGACCTTGAGTTCATTTGATATTATGGCCCTTGATTGTAGGAAAAATCACATTCTTTTTAGCTTGTTCTCAATCCAACTCTTGTATGTGGGCGTATCCTGCCTGGCAGCCGCTGGTTGGAATATGTTTTTCTTTGTTCATAACTTATTCCGTCCATAGTGTACACCAGTCGTGTAGACATTTTAACTAAGATACAATCCAAATTTTAGTACTGGATAATATTGGATTGATTTTAGTACTTAGCCAAGCAAAATTGAAGTATTTACTAAAATTTGGATTTAATCTTTGGGTACGAATCGTACCATTCGGAGAAACAAGGCCCAGATCCAAAGTATAGCCCTGATTAGCTATGAGTAGGCAAGTGAGGAATACCGTACCACGACATATTCAAGGAATAAATAACATTTGTTCTACACTTTTATTTCTAGATTCCTTGCAAAATTCCACAAAATAATTTACTACTATTGTTTTTGTTTTTATTGACAGGATCAGAACAGTGACTTTTCTCTGAGTATAACGGAAAGTGAGGATATTTTTGAAGTAGTTCCAACAACAGCAAGATCCTCGACAACAGTCTTGATCAAAATCAAAAACAATACCAAACTCGATTATGAAAAATATAAAAATTTTACAGTTAAGGTAGGTTTGAAGAAATATTCTGAATATATTTATACTTTTAAAAGCGCCATTTTCCAGGACTTGTCGTGGGATTTAAGTGCATTGAAAAAATAATTGTGGTGCACTTCCTATTTGATATTAGTGAATGTGGTACATGTATTTCCATATGGGCAAATCATGTACCAAACCATCAGGAATTGCATGTTGGTACAGAAATTTAGCCTCTGTATTGGGCGCAGTTTCAGATCGATTAATATTCATGAACTATGATGTTTTCATATTACCATTGTAAGAGCCAGAAAGCTTATAAATTGTTAATATTCGGTCATAAAACTATTTGTTGTTTTTAATTGTGTTTTTGTTTTAGGTTGATGCCACGGAAACAGTAACGGGTGATAGTAATGATGTTATAATTAATGTAGAAGTAGAAGATGCTAATGATAATGATCCTGTTTTTACTAATAATACCTATAATGCCCAAATAGACGAAGATGCTCATGTTTACAAAATAGTTACGACAGTAAACGTAAGTCTTCGGAATATTTAGACTCATTCTCCACTCTAGAAGTGGTCTCTTTTATTTTCGTCGTGCTTTTAGGTCAATCTTCTTAAATCTCTTGTCAACACTTTTTCGATTTTTCAACTGTGTAATATACTTTATGTACTTTGCTTAGCTTGTCGAATCTTGTCTATACGTTCTAGCGCCAAGCTGTATGACCATCCGATCATTATGTAATGTATAGGAATTGTTCAGATTAACAATTTAACATTTCTGTTATTCATTTTGGTCCATGGCTCCCGGCACAAAATGTCCGCTAATACGTATGTATAGGGTATTAATTGCCAATGAAAGTAACGTAAGGCATAGTTGGTATATGTGGAAAGTAGCGACAACCAATCATACTAAAAAAAATAATTGATTCCCCGAAAAACACCTATGGAGCGTCCACAGGACAAATCTGTAAAGTTGTCACTAAATGACAGCCTGTCTACTCGATTGACGAAAGGAACGCTTATTATGTGTTAGTCTGGTGGCTAACGGGTATAAATACATTGGAAGATTTAAAATTCAGACTTGCGATTAAATGGCGGAAGTAGACGTTGACAGCGGAAAATCCATGAATTTGCATAGGCTTCGATATTTATTGTTAATGGAAGCACCTAATGGACAATCTGGGAATAGATTCTCCCTAACGTGAAAAACAGGGTTATTAAAATCGAATTTTGTAGCAGGGGTCAGTGTTCTTGCTATTGAACTATTAGTGGATGGTCTAGAGGAATATATCATCAAGTCCCACAGTTTGCACGCGGAAGGGATCTTTTAATGGTGACAGTATATAATTGTTTTCATAGGCCACAGATGCAGATTCTGGTAACTATGGTAACATAACATACGGTTTACAAGGCGGGGAAGATAGGTAAGTGTTTATTCCATGTTGGGGACCTTTTAAAGGTGCAACATATAAGAGCTAAGGCCGCCTATTGCTTCAAATTATTATTTATACATGTATTCACATGACAAGCCCATACTTAAATAGACTATCAGATCTTGGCATTTTTTAATGGATTGAAAAACGATCGTCATATAATTGAATTTAGAAATGAATAAACTTTGTATATTATCGAAACAACAGTAGCAATGAAAATCGAGATTACGTTTGGGTTTTTTTTTGTATCAAAACTTCAAACACTAATAACTCCATTATTTGCTTGACAAAGACGGGAGAAACCCTCGTCAAAACGTCGCTGAAATAAACACTTCAAGTAACTTGTATTCCATATAATTGTGTCATGCGTTACTTATAACTTCAGTCACACTACAGTAATTTGGCTGACGTGTTCAATATATTCGTATTAATTTCATTGTCTATTTTACAACATATATAGCCAGAACTGTCAAAATATTAAATAATGTAGCCCTACCAATTTTTAGTGCAGATGGCGCTTGGCTTGCTTTGTCCATATCCCGTTTATCGTCTGCTACGATGCCGAATGGTAACAACTTTTAATCCATCATATCTTTAAAAATACTGAACGGAAATAACCAATTTTAAACTCATGTTCTTTTTGGGGGATTCAACTTACATACTCTTGTACTTTGTCAGAGATGAAAATATTTTCTTTTTCGTGAGTAGGTTTGGCATATGGCAAACTGGTGAAGTATATGTGAAATATCATGATTTAGACAGAGAGATAAAAGATGTATATTACCTGACTGTTTTAGCTGTGGATGAAAATGGTTCTGGTAGACGTCAAACGGCACCATTACAAATTAATATTAAAGATGTGAATGATAATGCACCAATATTTAAAAGAGATTCGTACGAAGGATTGCTTACGGAAGGAAAGACTGATTTCGAAAGACCTGTTTCTGTTGAGGTATATTAAATTTACTGTTTTAATGGTTAAACTTAGACAAGTCACTTTCGACCTTCCCTGATTCAAATCTTTTTTTTTCATTCGGTATCGGAATAAAAATATTTTAAAGCTGTAGTATGTAAGATTTTGAAATAGACCTGACATTTCGCACCTAAATATTTTAAAAATTACTTAATTCTGATAGGAATTATGTGTATTCATTCGAAGAATAGTATAGTCTCGATTATCCATTTTTAAATTAAATTATTAAATGGCGATCGTATTTGCATCAGTTCAAAATCACAACCATCCGATAAGTATTGCCATGTGAATAAAACATAATGAAATGAAATGGGGTTTCACATCCTACTGCCATGTGAATACATGTCTAATTAATAATCTATATAATTTGAGGCCAAAAGAAAGATCTGCATTAGGCAGATTTAGCTCTTACATAATGCATCTTTTAAGTGTTGAAATCAAAATGTGAAGAAATGTTGTTTTTAGCTTGATCGAAGTTATGCTCAAAATATGTATATTTTCAAATTTACAACCCAATTTCAACTCCTCCGCTCTCACGGAAAACCGGCGGCGCCGTCTGTAACCCAAATTTATTTTAGGCACTTCGGTACTGGCCCCCCGCCCCCTAACTGTCATCGAGTTGTCGTTTCTACAACAGCACCCATTCCCAATCGCTAAAGTACATATTTTGAGCATAACTTCCAATCAAGCTAAAAACAGCATTTCTTCACATTTTGATTTCAACACTTAAAGATGCATTATGTTTATTGTTTTTAAAGGCTGAAGATGGTGACGAAGCTGGTACTAATAATAGTAATATAACATATCACATCATCAACAACAACAATCCTATAAACAACAATTTTACACTGGATTCAATCACAGGAGAATTAACATTAATTGGAACAATAGATTATGAACAACTTAACAAAACATCAAATGGTAAAATAATTCTAGAAATTGAAGCTAAAGATCAGGGTTTACCACAGAAGACATCAAATGTTTCTAATGTATCAATCACAGTCACAGTAAGTATTTTATATTTCTACTTCATTTTATACGTCCATAAATTATTATGCGAGGTTATAATCAGTGTGTTCGTTGTTAACCATTTCGATATTTGTCATGAAATATTGTGATTGCTATATAAAAGCTGGAGTAAATAAAATTGTTTTTTCAAATAAGGATTGTTCAACTAGGGTCAACAGCTTATCAAATGGATGAAATTATTGTAGAAATTATAGCTATCGATTAGGTTAATCCCAAGCAAAAATAAAATATACCAACAATATTTATTACTGTAACAGTTAGTAATACAGTACTGGCCAAATTAATAGCAACACATTCATAATTGCGGAGAAAATCGAATTTTTAAGAATGGACTGTTGATCAAATGATGACGTTTGAACATATTCGCGTGAAATTTTGTAGGTAAAGCTGATTAAAATCAAGGATTTTCAATTCGTTTAGTTAATGTGTAGTGTAGAAATTCAGAACCATTGACACGAAACGAAATAAAAAAAAACAATTCTAAATAGATTGGAAATACTTAGAATTGAAATATACCACTAAAATCGGGAGAAAGTAAAAACTAACCAAATCTATCTTCGGTAGTTTCCTTTTTTGGTTAGGCAATACCTCTCACTCAATGGTATTTCAAAGTATAAATAAGTCAATTGGTTTTTGTTTATGCGAGAATAAAAATCAGACTTTAGATGGAAATACTGTCAATGATTTGTTCATATAATACTGAGAAAACTTTGTGAAACTATTTTCGTTTTATAGGATATAAATGACAATCCACCAGTATTTAATAACAGTCAGTATTCAACGGGAATAGCCGAAAATTCAAACACAGGTAACTTTCGTTGTGGTACCGGGTGTATATAATAATCTGATATTGGTTAAAGGATGATATTGGTGTCAGTCATTATCACATACGTGATGCAACTGGTTAAATTTAACACAGATCATTGCTACGATAGATGAGTTAAACAGCTTTCATGAATCGGAAGTCAAGAGCGCCAAAGTAAAACACGAGTTACCCCTCTATATAATTGACTGAATTGACGAGTTTTAACAGATATACGACCGAATTTCTGCTCACTAATAATTCCTTAAAGACTAAAAGTTGTTTTGTGAGTCAGAGGATATCTGACAATTCAAAAAAGTGATTGAATGTCTTTATATAAGAGAACGCGAGAAAAATTGAAATAGTCCGTAAATTCCCTTGTTTTCATTCATTCTTTACCTTATAAAACATGGTAATGCACGGACTTTTTCTGTTTTTCTTTCGTGTTCTCTTACCTAGTGGCAGTTTAATCTTTTTATGAATTGTCAGATATCGTCTTACAGTTTTTCTTTCGTGTTCTCTTATCTAGTGGCAGCCAATACTTTTCATTAATTGTCAGATATCCTATCACAATCTCACACAACAACGTTTGGTCTTCGAAGGAATTATTTGAGAGCAGAAATTCGGCCCCGTATCTGTTATCACTCGTCAATTCAGTCAGTTATAGAGATGGGTAACTCATGTTTTTCTTTGGCGTTCGACACTTACGATTCATGACACCTGTATTACTCATCCATCGTAGCCATGATCTCTGTGTTAAAATTATATTTGGAAAGTATTTAACTAGTTCTATCATGTGATAATGACTAACACAAATACTGCTCTTTAATGTCTACATTACAATTATTAGTTATAACTATATTAATAATAATAGTCTAAGTCAACTTACGAAAGTAAGCATGTTATATCTACTTAATATGTATATGCAATATATAAATTTGTTTCTCTGTAGTCTGACCGTACTCTTATTACAGACACACATCTGATAACAGTCACAGCTGATGACCTAGATGCTAGTTCACCAAATAAAGATGTGTTCTACATCATTAGAAGTGGTGGATCAGACAAATTCTCTATAAACAGTGGTAGTGGTGAGATTAAGGTAGCTGGGTCTTTAGATAGAGAAACAGAAACAGATTATAGTCTGGTTATTGAAGGTGTTGATAGAGGTACACCATCTCTAACTGGTACAACTACTGTTTCTGTACAAGTCACTGATGTTAATGATGAATCACCCATCATTAATCCTTCTTCTGATCGAGTTTCAATAAATGAAACTAATCAACTTGGTCTCCTTTATACCATTAAAGCCACTGATAGTGATTCCAACGCTAATCTGAATTATACCTTGTCAGATTGCTATGGTTACAATGAACGACAAGAACGGATTAATTCAACTTATATACAGGTAAACCATTTTGTTTTTGGTTTTCTTTTCTCTTACAATTTAAACATTGATGTTAATTTGGCATATGCGACCATTTTTGTGAATTAGATATATTATTGTTCACTGCCGCTCATTTTTCATCCTCACCAATATTACTTCCGCCAAAAATACAGTTTTACATTTCATGAAGTTATATAATATAGTTCCCCCGTAGACTGTATTGACCACTCAAAGGAAATTTTGGTGTCCGTCATTATGTGATATAAGTTATCCTTATAAATGACTGCACTGGAGTGGGTAATGATGAAAGTCAGATATATAGAAGAATAACTCGTGTTTACCTTTAGTGTTCGTCACCTCCTTTTGTAGAAACCTTCATTACACGTCTGTCGTAGATCTCTGTGTTTAACTAGATCTAGCACATAATATGTGATAATTACTGACACCAATATTGACCTTTAATCACTGATATGTAAATAAGAGTCATGTTTAATACAGACGTTGTTCTTCAGTGTTTATCAATAATGATCATGTTTACGTATAATGTTTATCAATGATGATCATGTGTACGTATAATGTATAATGTTTATCAATGATGATCACGTGTGCATATAATGTTTATCAATGATAATCATAGGTGCATATAATGTTTATCAAGGATATTCATGTGTGCATATAATGTTTATCAATGATGATCATGTGTGCATTTAATGTTTATAAATGATGATCATGTGTGCATATAATGTTTATCAATGATAATCATGTGTGCATATAATGTTTATTAATGATGATCATGTGTACATATAATGTTTATCAATGATGACCATTTGTGCATATCATGTTTATCAATGATAGTCATGTGTGCATATAATGTTTATCAACATTTCGTGTTAACCTTGACTTCTGATTTATATTCAGGATTTACTGGAATTAAATGAAACAACTGGAAGTATAGAATTAAAGAGAAATTTAGACAGAGAGACAATACAACAAATAATATTAAATTTACTAGTTACTGATGTTAATGGCACCGAGCTACAGACAGCTACAGGTACGTCATACAAGTTTATCCAATGAAATTAATAGTAGATGACCTTGCCACTGATTGTAATTTCTTTGCATAAGAACTTTATGAATTGGCATGTGTAATAATTTAGTTTGGAACTGTAATAATTGATGTATATATTAATTTCGTTATAAAGGAACCGTAACAATTGATGTATTAGACACCAATGACAACAAACCAACCTTTAGTAGTGATACAATTTTAACAACGAAAGTTGCTGAAAACATGCCTGTGGGAATTCCACTCGTGTTTGCTACAGAATTACAGATAACGGACAAAGATAAGGTATGGTTACTGTTACGGCGACAAATATTGTCTTTGCAAGATTTTCATAATGAGAAAAGAATGAGTTTTGGGCCAGCTTCTGACTAAGTTTAAATCAATAATGAGGGGTGTGAATGGTGATAAGATTTGTTATTGAGCCAAGATGTATGTTTAGGATTTATCCCACTGATAAAAACCTCTGAAGCAAATTACTGAAATAAAATTGAGCCATGTTAATCCCAAAATGGACTAGTTTATGTCGATTGCAAGCTAAAAGCTATCCACATTTCATTATTGGAAAATGTATTATAAAGCAAATGCGCATTTTGGTCCCTTTTCCTTTTTGGAAGTTCCACAACTCGCGATAACAAACAGATAATGCATTATTTTCTTCCTCACTCTAAAATTTAATTTACATACACCTGTAATATGGCCATTTTATGTGTTCTAAACGGGGGAAGCGTGAAAAGATCTGATAGATTGTTTATTGTCTTTTAAACCTTTTGTAGGTGTAAATTTTGATTGAATTCCGTTAGTTCTTTATGTTTAGTGATATTTTAAAGACACATGATCATGAAATCTATTGTATTAATAGGATCAGAACAGTGACTTTTCTCTAAGTATAACAGAAAGTGCGGATATTTTTGAAGTAGTTCCAACAACAGCAAGATCCTCGGCTACAGTTTTGATCAAAATCAAAAACAATACCAAACTCGATTATGAAAAATATAAAAATTTTACAGTTAAGGTAGGTTTGAAGAAATATTCTGGATATATTTATACTTTTAAAAGCGCCATTTTTCAGGAATTGTCGTAGGTTTTGAAGAAATATTCTGGATATATTTATACTTTTACGCGCCATTGTCCAGGTCTTGTCGTGGGATTTATTTTAAGTGCAATGAAAAACACGTGGTGTCACTTCCTATTCGATGTTATTGGATGTAGTATTTTCATATGGGCAAAGTATTACCAAACCATCAGAAATCGCATGTTGGTCTATAAATTTAGCCTCCGTATTGGGCGCAGTTTAAGATTGATTTATATTCAGAAAATAATATGTGTTTGTCATATTACCATGGCAATATTAAGAACCAGAAAAGTGCGTGTGGTATTTCAATATGGGCAAGTCATTTACCAAACCATTAGGTATTGATTGCATGTTGGTACCGAATTGGCATATTACCATGGCAATATCAAGAGTCAGAATTGTTACACATTCTTAATATTAGGCCATATGATAATCTGGGGTTTTCTTATTTATATTTTGCTTTTATTATAGGTTGAAGCGAGAGAAACAGTAACGGGTGATAGTAATGATGTTATAATTAATGTAGAAGTAGAAGATGCTAATGATAATGATCCTGTTTTTACTAATAACACCTACAATGCTCAAATACACGAAGATGCTTCCATTAACGAAACAGTTATAACAGTAAACGTAAGTCACTAATTAGTTATTAATGTTTTAGCGTGGGAGCTGGGGGGACTAGTGGGACTGCACCCCCTTTCCCCATAAAATGTTCGGTGAACCGTCCATTTTTTCGGCAATGTATAAACGTTGTTCGGGTACAAACGTCAGAGAATGATGGACCATTAATTTGTTTTTATTAACCTATTGTAAACTTAAATTGTTGTGTAATCATGCAATTTGAATTATAAATAAACAACCGTCACAGCTTTGTTAAAAATTCGCTTTAGTCAATGATTGATTCATTTATAGAATTCAGGTGATAAAGACATTTTTCGAGAAACCCTTTAAGAAAATATTATGAGTTAATGGTTTTCCGTTCACTTCCACCAAGGATTATGTCACATGCAGAGAGAGAGAGAGAGAGAGAGATGAGAGAGAGAGAGAGAGAGAGAGAGAGAGAGATGGGGTTTAACGTCCACTCAACACAACTAGATTATTTCTGGACTTGTGCGTAGGAGTCTTTAGAAGTGGGGGGGACCGGAGTGCCCTGAGGAAACCCACGAGGTTGAGAAGGCGCCCCTATCTCCATGCCACATGATATCACAGACAAGATTAATCTTTCATTTTTATCCATTCCTTTTACAGGCTACAGATGCAGATTCTGGTAACTATGGTAACATACGTTATGATTTGCAAGGTGGAGAAGATAGGTGAGTAATTATCCACCCTTTTAGCTAACCAAGCTAACGTTTAACGTTAGTCACCAACGTCATTACCGGTTACCGCCGATAAAAGGCCTGTCAAGCGAGGCTACCGTAGCAATTGAGAATGTTACTTGGCCACAGGTCACTAATTCTTTCCCTGTTGACTTTAATGTTAATTCTCGTCTCTTAGACCGGCTCTAACTTTTTCCCAAATTTTCGTTGGGTAAAACGCTTTTTGCCACAGATGTAGCAACATAGAGGCAAACTCTTGCCCAAAGCAAAGACATGTATGAGGTTGACTATGAAAAAATTAAGATACACAAGCTGGAAGTAGAGACAAGAAAATATGCAATTTCCGGCCCTACAATTCAACGTAACCAACCTCACAACTCTTGTATCCTTCCGCCTGAAAATCATAAATATTGTTGTAGGGGGTCAAATATGAGGTAAATAAACACACCAAGGGTTCAGTCAAAACAGCAGTTTATTACTATACGATATTAAAAAACCTGAAATTATACAATTACAGTATAAATAACATAATTACACATATAATCAATTCATTCGTATTCATTAAAATAGTATATTACATATTAACACTAAAATCTCTATTCCAACTACTACTTATATATATACTTAAGCTATATCAACACTTTAAAGGGAAACTACCTCCTGCTAACCAGCATGAAATATGCAGGTATAATTAATTAATCTTACTAATAATAAATAATATGTTCTTACCCATGAAGGGTAAGGTGAAGTACCTTATAGTTCTGTCTGTACTAAAATATGGGGTAATGTATTTTAAATATATTATTAAAGCGAAATGCTTTAAATAGCATTACCATTATTGACTGTATGCAATGTATTTGTAGAAAGTAATTATAAAACCAGATTAACTTTAAATGATTTGACAATTTTACTTAAAACCAACATGTCCGCCAACTGAATAAATATAAATGAAATATATATAAAACTGATAAAACAAATAGCAACACATACCTTTAAACTGTAAACAATAAATCTGTAGACAAATGATTCCGCCAATACACACGATTGATTAAAATAACAATCGACACTACTAATACTGAAACTCTTAGTATAAAACTGACATAAAGGTTGGAAGAAACATACAACCTTACTCTGCTAAATTTAAGAGTGACCAAGGAGATGGGAGATGGGAGATACAAATCCAAGGGGTAAAAATTAAATCCCAGTGAGCAGATGATGACCTCAAACTCACTAGTTACCTAAGAAACCTAAGAAGAGTGTACAGAACAGGAGAGTTTAAAGATGCATTGATGCGTGATATATTACTTAAAATTACATTAGTATTGTGATCATATTAAAATACCCATAAACTAATAAAAATCACTCTACCACATACTTCCTCCCTTCGGGAAAATGTTGTCCCTAACATTTAAAACTAAACAATCAGGCTAGTAAAACACATCCGGGAACAGACTCTTACACAACGATGGTAATGTATTTAAAACAACTTGCAAACGACCAGGTGACAAACTCATGAAATCAGATGGTAAAAGAGACTTCGCCAAATCTGCTCTCAACTGTGGAGTAGAAGTTACTGGTTGTTGCGGAGACATGACATGATCTGTGTACCGGGCTGGTTGTCTTCTCTCTCTCTCCCTGATCTTCTAGGAGTAGGATCTTCTGGCAGGTGTGATTCTTCTGATGTCTCTGAATCTGAGGCTGACGCTCCAGGCCTATCTTCATCATCTTGATGTGAATTATCAAGTCCAGATTCCACAACATCCTCTATGACCTGTAACTCTGCTGGGCTAGCTGGGTACAGGAAATCTGTACTTTCAACCAGATATACGAGCTCCTCTTCGGCACTCTCTTCCTCTTCCCGTTCTTCGATTACTGTCACCTTTGGTGGTTGAAATTTCCTTGGCTTTGGTGTTGGACCACGACGGATTGGTTCGATGACTGGAAGACTGCTGATTGGAAAGGGTGGTTACGGTGCAGAGTTCTCTTTCGGGTTCCACCTAATTCCTGCAACTCGTACACCGGAATGTCTTGGTTTGGTCTTATGGGGCTCTTGTATGACTTGTCCTTCCACTTATCAGCTAGTTTATGCCTCCCCTCCTTGAACGCCAACCTCCTCACTAGAACTGTATCGCCAGACTCCAAGGTGTTAGTTCTGGCTCTTAGATTGTAACGCTTTCGTTGTTCCTGCTGCGTATCATCCACAAGGACTGAAGCTGTTAGGTACGTGTACTCTAGTTTCTCCTTCAGGGATTCTACGTAGGCGTTGTAGCTTTTTACGGCCTATTTACGCCCCACGAGTTCAAGCATAACCTCTACAGCTGATGTTGGTTTCTTACCAAACATCAACTCATACGGAGAATACCCCGTCGAAGAATGCCTGGTACAGTTGTACGCATGCACCATAGGTGCAACGTAAGTTTTCCAATCAGACTTCTGCTCAGCACCTAACATATTGAGCAAGGTCCGATTTAATCGCTCACATTGACAATTCCCTTGTGGATGATATGGTGTTGTTCGTGATTTCTCCATTCCAGTAAGTTGACATAATTCTTTAATCACACGTCCCTCAAACTGCTGACCTTGATCACTATGTATCCTTTGGAGAATTCCATCATGAACGACAAAGTTTTCGAAAAATGACTTGGCTGTTGTCTTGGCTGTAGTGTTTCTTACTGGAACGGCTTGCGTGTACTTAGTGAAGTGATCAGTGATGACGAGATTACTGTCATAGCCTCCACGAGATTCCTCCACACACATATAATCCATACACACCAGTTCTAGCGGTTGACATGATGGTATATTAATAAGTGGACAAGTTGATGGTACAGTTTTCCTCTTGATACAGCGAGAGCAGTTCATTATGTAGCTTTCAATGTCAGATGTCATCTTTGGCCAGTAAAAGCGTTCTCGAGCTAGACCAATAGTTCTGTCCCTGCCTTGGTGTCCCATGTCATCATGTATTCCTATCATTGCCAAGTTTCTGTAAGCCTTTGGTAGCACCAGCTGTAAAGTCTCTACTCCTGATACATGGCTGCGCCTATACAAAACACCAGACTGTAGAACGAAGAGTTCAAAATCCCTGTATAAAGCAGTTTCTTCAGGTGAGTAGTTCCGTCGCTTAACTGGTCTACCTTCTTGAATGTCATTGTGTAACTAGGCTAGTAATTGATCTTCCCTCTGTTTCTTCTCCCATTCATCATCTCTCACAATAGGTATTGTTGATGCAGTTGCAATTGGTGTTGCTTGGTGAGACATGCTGATTGTTTGTATAAATCCATCTTCAGAGTCCATGTTCCTTAAAGCACCAATCACATCAGAGTCTATTTCTTCAAAATCTTGTATCGTTCTACTGAGTGCATCTGCATCAATATTGTTCTTGCCTGCGCGGTAATGGGTGGTAAAGTTGTAGTTGTTTAAAGCAGCTAACCAACCGTGTCCTGTGGCATCTAACTTTGCAGTGGTTAAAATATAAGTCAGAGGGTTGTTGTCTGTGTACACTGTGAAGGTGTTATTAAACAGGTACTAATGAAATTTCTCTGTTAATGCCCACTTTAATGCCAGAAACCCCAACTCATGCGCAGGGTAATTATTTTCTGATCTTGATAAACTCTTACCAGCATAGGCAATCACGTTCTCCATGCCATCCTTCTTCTGGTAAAGTACAGCACCTAAACCATGTCCACTTGCATCAGTGTGAAGAATAAATGCTTGAGAAAAATCTGCATATGCCAAAACTGGTGGTTCCACAAGAGATCTTTTAAGATGGTCAAATGTTCTTTGTTGTTTTTCAGCCTATTTTCATTTGTTCTCTTTGTCCTTAGCAGCTCTCCCCCTCTTCTTTTTAGTTGGACCTATAACTAGCAAATCGTTAAGTGTTTTTTGCTGTCTTGGAAAAATCCTTAATGAACCGCCTGTAATATCCTACTAAGCCAAGGAAACGTCTGAGTTCATTTGTGTTGGTAGGGGTTGGCCAAGAAATTACCTTGTCTGTCTTCTTCGGGTCAGTACAATCACCATCCGCCGAAACGATGTGACATAAATACCTTACCTTTTCTTTGAAAAATCACATTTCTTTGGTGACAGTTTGATACCATGTTCTGCTAGTTTACCAAATACTTGGGATAACCTCTCAATGTGTTCTTCATAGGCCTTGCTGAAGATGCTTAAATCGTCTATGAAAATAGCACATATCTTCCAATTCAGATCTCCTAGGCAATCTTGCATAAGCCGTTGGTAAGAAGATGGTGCATTAGTAATCCCAAAAGGTAGTCTTCTGTACTCATTAAATCCTAATGGCCCTACCGTGAAAGCTGTCTTTGGTATATCTTCTTCCTCAATACTGACTTGGTGGTAACCGGACTTCATATCAACTACAGAGAAATACTGTGATCCAACTAGGTTGTCCAACATCTCTATGCGTGGTAATTCATAGGCATCACGTACGGTCTTCTTGTTCAGCATCCGGTAATCTACACACATTCGAAGCGATGAGTCTTTTTTCCGGGCTAGAACTATTGGTGATGCATAAGGATCGCAACTACGTTGAATAATACCAGCTTCCATCAAGTCTTGAAGATGATCTTTTACTTCCTCATACATTGCAGGTGGTATTCTTTGATGAGGTTGCTTGAAAGGAACATCGTCGGTAAGATTGATCTTATGTTTCACCAAACTGATGCTGCCAATGTCGTTGTCTCCTTGCGGAAATATGTCTGATCAACCAATTAGGTAGTTCTTGAAATACTTGAGTTGTTCTTCGGTCAAGGCTGATGATGAAAGATCGATGTTGTCAAGAAATGTACCAGTACTAGATGTTTCATTGGCAGATGTACTAGTAGAATACTGTTAACAGATGCTTTTCTCACCAAATCAAATATCTGTAACTCACAGAGGATGGAATGAGGATAAATCCTAACTGGGTTCAATGACAGATTGGATAACTGCACCAACACTTCTTTCCCCTCTTCATCAGGATACACCTCTAAAAGCGTAGGTGTCACTTCTACTGAAGAAGGTATCTGCGAATCGGGTGACTGCTGAAAAAGTAAGCGTTGGCGACGAGTTATATTCAGTCTGTCAATTTTTCCAGTTAGGCAGATGGATTTGTTGCTACTCAGAACAATAAAATTGACGAATCTTCTGTACATTTAATTATTCCTGCGCTGTTCTTGTGTTCTTTCTCTTGTAACTGCATACAACGAAATGTCATACTCCAAATATCTGGTAAATCAAATTGATGCAGAAAAGTATGACCCTCGGCTCGCGGTTGATTTAGCATAGGTTTCAAAACGTTGGTTCCTACTAGAGCTGGTGCAGTGTATTGCTGTGAAATGGTGTATCAGTAACAACAAGAAACAAACAATCGATGGTCTTCGATTTTAAACTCGGTATCTGTATTGCAACAGAAACGCATCCTAAATATGGCAAAGTATGCCCTCCGGCCCCTGCTATAACTATCAGCTGCTCAAGTGGAGTTAGATAACAATCCTCTTACTTAAGGTGTTTCTCAAAATATGACAAGCATACTGTAGAAATAGTAGATCCTGTATCTAATAACCCGGAACATACTTGATTGTTTAATTTAATAACTGTGGTCTTACTATGTCAAATAACATTCTTGGGACTTAAAATATCCATGCCTTCTGGCTGTCCCGCGACAGAGACATCTGCTAGTTTAAATGCGCAGTTTCATTCGGCAACCTAGCGCAATATGGCCCCATTCTCCGCATCGGTGACATCTGTAATTGTCGGCTACAGGTGAAGGTTTATGACGCTGCTTTGATACTGGTCGAGATTGATGACTGTGAGGTCTTGGTGTAGACATCTGAGATGTTGAAAAGAACGATGTTTGTTGTCTTTTCTTTTCCTCTTTCATTTCCTTCATTTCCTTCTGTAATGAATTAACAGATGCAGTCAAGCTAGTAACTAACGTACGTAAGTCATCCTCTGCTGGCGGCTGTATCATCTTCATGTGAGATCTTGGAGCACGTTTAGGCGTAGGTGATGCGGCTATGACAGTGTCTCGCTCTATCCGACGTACTTCCTTTAAAAGATCTTCAAAATCTGTAATGCGATCGTACTTATGGGCGGATCTGTTCTTTAAGTCTTGATGAAGTCCACTCCAAAACTTTGCACGGAGTTTGGAGTCAAAAGTCTCTACATCAACTTCGCCCTCTTCTCTGGCTCTGTCAAGAAGATCCTCAACTCTGCACGCCCACTTAGAAACAGTTTCATCTTGCGCTTGACTGGTCGAATAAAACTGGGATAACAAACACTGGCTTTGCTGGACATCTCCAAACCTACCTTCAAGTTTGTCAACCAAAGCTCTTGTAGACACACTGTGACCTAAACGCATTGCTACTCGAGCTACCTCACCTTTCAACGATTTCGTAACAGCCATCTTGATGGAATCTGGACTTTGTTGACGATCTTTCAAAAGATTTATCACCTCAAACCTCCTCAAGTCAAATGATGTATCCCCTTTGCTGGACGGATCACCTGAAAATGTAGATACCCGAGGGAGTTGCGGAACAAAACGAAGTTTGTCAGCTGTTGGTGCAGAAACATTTCCTGTGCTGGACGATGACTGTAGGTCTGCAGATGGTTCATCTTTTAGCTTCCCCTTAGACTTGAGATAGCCGTACATCCAATTGATGAGTTGTTCTGGTGAATCTGTCTTGGGTCTAACGCCCATATCTGTAAATACACCTATCAAATTCCGTTTCTCTTCCTCAGACAGTGTGTTGTCAAGATTGTCGTGAGATCCGCATGTTGCCATCTTGAAGACGCACACAATAATCACAGTGTAAAGCTTAAAAAAACGCATGCAATCCAACAATAAAAATACACTAAGTTGTTGTTCCTTGAAGACGTAGTAAGAAGTATACTATTACGCTGAAATCAGGAAACAAATAAACACTAATGCTGGACACGTCCACAAATAATAATCTGTAAAATGCAGTTGATAATCTAACGACCAACTAGGAGCAAACAAAATATAATCAATTCAAACAGTATAAACTGAAAATAATTTCGAAACAAAATTCGAAATACCAAACTGACAAATAAATTCCCCAATTCACAAAACTATTCTGCAATAACATCAAAATTGAAACCCAACCCTGAATATAAATAAAATAAAAATGTAAGTGCAGGTTGTTAGTGAGAGATTAATTGCAGTGGTTTAAGTCGAAACATTATAGACACTGAAGAAATTTCAAAAAACATGAATGCTGAACGATCAATGTTGAAAATAAATTCCCACAAACCTAAGTCCAAACTTCAATACACAAAAAACCTTTCAATTGAAAATCAACACAAATGTAAACAAAACCTTTCAACTCAAACACAAGTTCAAATACTGAAAATTTTCACAGTCAAAATTCAAAAATCAAATACAAAATCTGAAAATCAAAATCCACAAATTGAATGTATGTAAAGACCAAAATAAAGTTAAGTTTACAAAGTCTAAAAACAAAAACAAAATACTAATTCTGAAAAACAAAATAAATTCTGAAAACAAACACTAAATTTTAAAACACCAATTTACAAGTATGGTATAAATTTATGGAATGTTTGTAATGTGTATTAATGTCTATTTTCAAATGTAAATGTAGAATGTTGTTACTTTTATATTGATTTTTTAAAAAAAAATATATGCAACCTTACAGGAAGTGAATGCATTGGGTGAACAGGAAGTTGATAAATGTATGTGAACAGGAAGTAACTTATGTAGGTTAACAGGAAGTAGCTATAAATAAATATATGTCAACAGGAAATTGAAAATGTAAACAAAAATGGCTGAAGTTTTGTGGTACTAAATTTCAAATGCTATAAGTCTAATTGCCAGTAAATAGGACTTAATGCAAATACTAAAGCAGAAAATAGTGCTCTTAATAAACTAATTTATATAGAAATTACCTAATCTAATAAACCTGAATTTACTTAAGTTAATAAATATATATAATAAGCTTATTGTAACTTGTAAGGGAGATAATTCACATATCAATACATAATATATGAAAATTAAATAGATTTTAACGAACCTTATATAGATATCCTTATAATGATCCAAAGATGAAAGACAGAAACAAACACACACAAATAAAGTTAATGTCACTGCACTGCCATTATCTGTTAAACTGGAAGATCCCGCGAACGCGCACGCGTGTGAGCTCACTGTTGAGAAGATTCGATTACACAATCACTGTTTTATCTACCATTAAACCATTACTGGACTCCAGACGTTGTACCGCTTTGAAGACTCCAAATGCTGAAGTCCCCTATCGGGCTCCAAATGTTGTAGGGGGTCAAATATGAGGTGAATAACCACACCAAGGGTTCAGTAAAAACAGCAGTTTATTACTATATGATATAAAACAACCTGAAATTATACAATTACAGTATAAATAACATAATCAAACATATAATCAATTCATTCGTATTCATTAAAATAATATATAACATATTAACACTAAAATCTCTATTCCAACTACTACTTATATATATATACTTAAGCTATATCAATACTTTAAAGGGAAACTACCTCCTGCTAACCAGCATGAAATATGCAGGTATGACTAATTAATCTTACTTATAATAAATAATATGATCTTACCCATGAAGGTTTATTTTAATAAAGTAACCAGAGACTGGACCAAGGTGGAGTACTTTATAGCTCTGTCTGTAATAAAATATGGGGTAATGTATATTAAATATATTATTAAAGAGAAATTCTTTAAATAGCGTTACCATTATTGACTGTATGCAATGTATTTGTAGAAAGTAATTATAAAACCAGATTAACTTTAAATGATTTGACAATTTTACTTAAAACCAACATGTCCGCCAACTGAACAAATACAAATGAAATATATATAAAACTGATAAAACAAATAGAAACACATACCTTTAAACTGTAAACAATAAATCTGTAGACAAATGATTCCGCCAATACACACGATTGATGAAATAACGATCGACACTACTAATACTGAAACTCTTAGTATAAAACTGACATTAAGGTTGGAAGAAACATACAACCTTACTCTACTAAATTCTATTTAAGAGTGACCAAGGAGATATGAGATACAAATCCAAGAAACCTTTGGGTCAAAGGTGAAAATTAAATCCCAGTGAGCAGATGATGAGCTCGAACTCACTAGTTACCTAAGAAGAGTGTACAGAACAGGAGAGTTTAAAGATGCATTGATGCGTGATATATTACTTAAAATTACATTAGTATTGTGATCATATTAAAATACCCATAAACTAATTAAAATCACTCTACCACAATATTCACCCAAACCTGGCAGAAAGTATTTTCAAACCCTTTCTTTAGATTCTACACCAAAAAGTCAACAAAAATCGCCATGCAAAAGGGGGAAAACTCCCTACATTCGTAGTCCTAACTTGATATTTGTCCCCGCCGTTCGAAGAAAGCAGGGGACTATTAAAATGGGTTCGTCCGTCCGTCGGTCCGTCCTTCTATCCGTCCGTCTGTCTGTCCGTCCGTCTGTCACACTTTTTGGGACACAATAACTCTTTTTCTAATTGAGCTAGAATATTCAAATGGTGTAGGTGTTTATTAGGTCATGACCTTGATCCAGTATGAACATGAGCATTTTCCGCTTAGGGTAAACAGAGATAAGCAATTTGATTGGTTGATGCTTTGGGACACGATAACTTAACTTGTAATTAAGTGAGAGTGATGAAACTTGGTATATAGTTTTATTTCATCAATACCTTGACTAAGTTCGATAATGAGCATTTTCTGCTTAGGGCAAGCAGAGCTAAAGCAATTTGATTGGCCGAGACTTTGGAACATAATAACCCTCCTTCTAATTGAGCTAGGACATTCATACTTGGTGTAGGTGTTAAGTAGGTCAATACCTTGACGAAATTTGAAGATGAGCATTAACCGCTTTTGGTAAGCAGAGATAAGCAATTTGATTGGTTGATGCTTTGGGACGGGATAACTTGAGTTGTAATTAAGTTAGAGTGATTAAACTTGGTATATAGTTTCATTTTATCAATACCTTGACTAAGTTCAATAATGCGCATTTTCTGCTCAGGGTAAGCAGAACGATTAGCAATTTGATTGGCCGAGACTTTGGAACATAATAACTTTCCTTCTAATTGAGCTAGGATATTCAAACTTGATATAGATGTTTATTGGGTCAATACCTTTATGGAGTTCGAAAACGAGTATTTTCTATTTAGGGTAAGCAGAGATAAGCAATTTGATTGGTTGATGCTTTGGGATGCAATAACTTTAGTTGTAATTAAGTGAGAGTGGTGAAACTTGGTATATAGTTTCATTTCATCAAAAACTTTAATAATGAACATTTTCTGCTGAGGGTAAGCAGAGCGATAAGAAATTTAATAGGTCTAGACTTTGAAACATAATAATTCTCCTTCTAATTAAGGTAGTATGATCGAAAGAGGTGTAGTTGAATGCCTTGATGGAGTTCGATGATGAACATTGTCTGATTCTATCGGATAGAGTGATGATACTTAGTAAATAGTTTGATTGCTCAATACTTTTGAAAAAAATAAATGTGCAATTAATTAATATGTGTCATCTATTTATTTTGGGATTTCGGCGGGGGACATTATCATCTGTCAATCAAACGATCCATTTGGCGAACCTCGACAGATTCTTCGCATCTAATCTCGGCTGTATGACCATTTCCGCCATATTTGAACTTTGTTAAGGGTTTCGAATGGAAACTGGCTGCCCCCCCCCCCCTGGAGATTTCTGTGGAGAGTGTATTATATCAACAAACGTCACGTCTGTCATTAGGTTTGGGGAATTACCAGGGACTTATATCAAACCAGCAGCCTTGAGACAATATCTCTGCTCGTTTAGGTGTATACACTACACAAAAGACGCAATTTGGGACTTTTTTGTAAAGGCGACACGTTTTCCTGTTTAGAATAAACCGGTAGTCGCATCGCAATTGTATGGGCGTAGGTACATATCACTTATTGTCATACAGCCGAGATTTGATTTAAGGTACCGGAATCTGTCAAGATTTGCCGAGTGTCAAACGAACGGCAGTTCTCATAGACGGTGCGGAACACACTGATCAGCAATAGGCCACTACAATCACTGATGTACTTCAAACACCTTTATTTATTTTTCTAATACTTCCCAAAAATGTTTTAGAATTTAAGTTGTCGGAGGAAAAAATTTAATATTTGTGACTCATTAAGTCGCGTGTATGTAATCCTTATCAGTGACTATAGCGGCCAAGCGAATATTCACTGCGGATCAGTGTGAGCTGACAGTTGTTTATTTAGCTTGTCTGCGATATCACCTCGGTGGAAGTGGACGTAAAATACAACTAACTCACACAAACATTCAGCTTGACAATCAGTATATTCTGGTCCTTCACCATAAATTGATACAATCTTTGTGATTGTGCTGTTCTGTAATTTGTTGCGCAGTTAGTTAGTAATGGGCTGTTTATAAGTTAAATGTAACACCCGTTTTATCTTTGATTTCAGACCGTGTTCCCAAATAGCACAATTAACCAGAAAACTCACGATAAGGGGTAATCGGTGGCCTAACTTTCAACCAGACACATCGGTGTCTATTCCTAAATGATTTAGGCAATCTTTAATATGAATGCTTCTGGCTT
The DNA here is from genome assembly GCA_917208275.1 of Patella pellucida. Lineage (NCBI taxonomy): Eukaryota > Metazoa > Mollusca > Gastropoda > Patellidae > Patella > Patella pellucida. Next base: position 22,658,419 of record OU795036.1, on the reverse strand, counting down.
ACGTTGCATACGGGTTAATGCAATTGCGAAGATCCACATAAAATAAGAGAAACGATAAATACAAACACCTTTCTGAAAGTATTTTCTTTTGTGTGAATAGGTTTGGAATATGGCAAACGGGTGAAGTATATGTGAAACAAAATGATTTAGACAGAGAGAAAAAAGATGTATATTACCTGACTGTTTTAGCTGTGGATGAAAATGGTTCTGGTAGACGTCAAACGGCACCATTACAAATTAATATTAAAGATGTTAATGATAATGCACCAATATTTAAAAGAGATTCGTACGAAGGATTGCTTACAGAAGGAGATGATCATTTCGAAAGAACTGTTTATGTTGAGGTGTGTTAATCTTACTGTTTTATGGTTAAACATAGACAAGTCACTCTCGACCTTTTCTGTTTCAAATTTCATTTTTTTTAGAATTCGGTATCAGAATTCAAAAAATATTGTATATTGTTAAAGGTTTAAGCTTAGACAAGTCATTCCCAATCTCGTCTCTTCCCCCGTGTCACATATTTTCTAAACAGATAATTACTATTTATTTCACCGTGATAATTGATGCAGATATTTGGTTTCAGAGTAGCGATTTTTGTTTCAATCACACATTTCACAGACGGAACTCGGTTGCGTCTCTACAAAATAAAATCCCTTCGTTTGAGACGCTATAATAATTATGGGGGAAAAATATGGTATAATTACACTTTAATGGACAATATCGGTGTCAACAGATATGACAAAATAAAACGTTTGTGTATAATATTGAATAACGATGATTTGAAAATTCCGGAAGTAAATACAAATTGTTACTGATTCAGGTAGACGATTTTCAGTTGTCTAATAATTTCTCTGAAGACGAAGGGTTGTTATATGAGACTGTTAAAAGATATAAGTTCGCAACTTACTATAATGCAAAAGAGGACTTGGTTGCCATAGTACAAGAATAAACAAGAAAAATAGAAAATTAGGCCATTGCATTACATACTTCTAACTTCTACCGTGCTTTAGTCTGCTTCTGTGATATTAAATGAAATGGGGTTTAATGTCATACTCCGAATCGGCTCATGAACACGGGCATACGCCATGCAGTGTGTTCTGAGGGAGGTTTTGTCCAGACATCGGTGCTACCAAATTTCAATTGCCAAGGGATCTTTTATATACACGCCAATGCGTTCACGGGACATCCAATTTTGTATCATCCAAACGATTAGACAACTGTCATTGCCAAGCCTGTACCACTGACAAGGGGAAAGCACGCCGGAAAATCCCGATGAACTCTAGGCTAGCGAGCCAACGCCTTACCCACTTAGCCACTGTGGCTCCCTAAGGTTTTCCTATATCGGACAATATTCCATTGGGGTGGACTAGTTGATTGGTCCAACGCGTGGGTATTAAATTATAAACTCCGTCATTTCAAATGTTGTGGTTTCGATCTTAGATGAGGATTTTCTCCTAGTTCTCCGGTTTCTTCAAACTGCTAGATTGAATAAATATTTACCATCATGTTAATCCCGAAATGACCTAGTTTGTATACGAATATGTGTTTAAATCTTGACAGTCAGTGCTTATAATTTTATAACCTATAGACATAACCTTGTTTATTTTTTAAATTGCTGAAGATGGGGATGAAGTCGGTCGTGATAACGGTAATATAACTGTTATAAAACACCAGATCATCTGCACCCCTCCCACCAAGGGCGCACGACGTGGGTGTGTGGGGGGGGCTGATGCCCTCCTAACTTTAGAGCAATCTGATTTATCGGGCAAGACCCCTAACATTGAAGTATTATTTACGCTGATATTTTATTTCTGGTGAAAGGCGAGTTGTCTTTCTAACAACCGCATCTATTCTCAATTTTTTTTTGTAAAATGCTAAAGAAAATGAGTTGTTTATTGTTTTTAAAGGCTGAAGATGGTGACGAGGCCGGTACTAATAATAGTAATATAACATATCACATCATCAACAGCAACAATCCTATAAACAACAATTTTACACTGGATTCAATCACAGGACAATTAACATTAATTGGAACAATAGATTATGAACAACTTAACAGAACATCAAATGGTAAAATAATTCTAGAAATTGTAGCTAATGATCAGGGTTTACCACAAAAGACATCACATGTTTCTACTGTATCAATCACAGTCACAGTAAGTATTTTATATTTCTACTTTCATTTTATAAGCTCATTAATTATTATGCTAGGTTATAATTAATGTGGTTAGTCTTTTTCGTCCGTTGTTCTACTGACAACAGGTTAGAGGTTTTGACATATTTTATTTTCAATCGATACTCTATCGCACAATGATTTGAAATTAGAAATTGCCACCCTTGGCAAAGTCACTATTGCCCAAAAGCTTTCTAGCATGGTGTTTCATAAAGATATTTTCAGCTGCGCTTTTAAAATGCGTTCCACGTGGAAGCATACTTACGAGATGCGGTTTCACTTGGGTGATGTGCGCAATTACTCTAAGACGCGAAAATAAAAAAAAACGCAAAATAAAAAATTGTTTTGAATTGTGTCTGTCTCATTTATAAAGGGTTCTAATGTCCGGTCTAAATGCGTGTCATTATTTTGATAGAGATTACAGTCAAATAATCAGTATTTGCCACATGCATGCAAATTGTCTGTGTAGATTTATTTAATATGCTGTTTTCTGTGAATTGACAGGATTCCAATGATAATACACCGTTATTTACTAGCAGCCAGTATGATGGAAGTATAGCTGAAAATTCAACTGCAGGTAAAGACTTATATATAAACCGTGAAATACACATAAACGACCATCCAGAGGATAAAAATTTATTCCTAAACAAAACAAAAACAAAGAATGCACAGAATGGACAAACATTGCATGTATATGCGCATGCCTATAATGATCATTAAATAAAACGAAAAAGGAATGCAAAATCAAAGAAATAATATGACAATGAGGTAATTGAAGCGGGTTTAAAATAGTGGGATTCCTTTGGTTCAACTGGTGGTCCTTTCGTTTATTTAGTTCGTGTCCACATTAAACATTGTTTATTTTCAGAGACACTTGTTACAACAGTATCAGCAACAGATTCTGATGGTAGTTCACCTAATAACGAAGTCTTCTATCTCATAGAAACTGGAGGTTCTGATAATTTCAGAATGGAGAGCACTTCAGGGGAAATTAAAGTTGGTCCGGGAGCCCAACTAGATAAAGAAACTCTTCCCAACTCAACGTTTCATCTGACCGTCCTAGCTGTCGATCGTGGAAATCCAACACCGAGAACCAGTTCAGCTACTATAATGATTCGGCTTACGGATGTGAACGACGAATCTCCGGTTTTTCTTCATGACGGAGAGAGTGTAACTGTTCCAGAAAATAAAACGATTGGTCTTTCCATTTTTTCATTCAATGCGACCGATCCAGACACGGATCCGTCGCTTTATTATGAAATATTGTGGGATCAATGTAAAATATATGACGAGAAAGATAAAGTTGTTCCTAGAAACCAGGTTGAGGTAAGTTAATGGTTGTCTATGTGAGTTTTACATGTAATAACAAACAAGATGTATTTAGTGTAATGACAGCCCTGGGGTCGGCATACTCCTCATAGTGTTCCGTTTGATTAGAGCTGATCACACTTAACACTGCTGGAAAGAGGGAGAATTCTTGTCCTAAGTTATGATTGATCAATCGCTGACTGCCATTATTTCCTACAGCCCCCCCCCCCCCCATTTCATCCTACAGAAAATGGAATAGCTCCCTATCGCCCAACCCTCTCAACCCTCTCGAAAGTTCTATAGGAAATTACCGGTACACTGCTTATCCATGAAGCAGGAGACACATCATTCGGCTAGTGTGTCCACCGTTTAGGGGTATACTTCGACTGGCATCGTTAATCAGTCCCTACTCCTTGTCACGTACACGCGGAGAAAAGATACCATGCCACTTGACTCCAATTTTCTAATTTGCACGTATTAAACTATTCAGCCACTCAACACCCCAAAGCAATAGGTTGGTACTCTTTCATACGCTAAGAATGTCGTCGGACTAGCACACTCGCTGCACAGGACAGCAGTTATCTCCATAACGTACGTCACAGTTGGCTTAATGAAACGATTACCACGAGAGTTTACCATAAATTGTAACATGCTTAAAAGTGTAACCTCGCGTTTTGATTGGTCAATTAGACACTGTTTCAGTAATTTCTGTAAAAATCGTAAATAGCATGTTACAATGTCGATAAGCACTTCAAGTTTGAAATTTAGAGGGGTGTTATTGTCCAATAGACAAACCTGATGTAAAATCCCAGGACACGTCTATTTGACAATAACACCCCTTTAAATGCCAAACATGAAGACAGAGAATGAGAGAGCGAGAGAGAGAGAGAGGGAGAGAGAGAGAAAGAGAGAGGGAGAGAGAGAGAGAAATGGGCTTTAACGTCAACTCAGCACAACTAGGTCATTTCGGGACTAATGGTTTAATTTTTATTTCAATAATTTGCTTGCGCGTAGGGGTCTTTAGCTGTGGGAGAAAACCGAGTGCCCAGAGGAAACCCAAGGGGTTGAGAAGGCACCCCTATCTGCATGCCACATACGCTCATACCAGGGCTCGAAACCACAGCCGCAAGCCAGAGGTGGCCGGCCAGGTAGAGGTCGAAGCGCGGCACTCTTGACCACTAGGTCATCCCGTCTCCAACCCCCCAAACATGAAGTATTTATCTCCTTAGTAATATATTTTAATATAAGATATGTATTAGATATAAAAAAAAATCATGTATTTACATCATTTTACAAAACTTTCATCTTTTGACGTGTTACTTTTCTCAAAATTAATTACAGTCACCTTCGCTGTTAATTTGATCATTAAATTTGTATGATATTCACTATTCAGAATAGAATTCGGCGCCAAGAGTACGATTACTGATATAACTGTTGATAATTCAAGGCCCGAGTTAGTGTTTGTCGAGTTCATGTGTCCTTGGCTAAGAAACTTCACCCTGTGTTTCAGTCTACCCAGCTGTACATCGGTTCCCTTAGGGTTGGGTATGCAATTAAAAATAGAAATTGTTTAGTTCTTTGGGCAGCATAGTGGGTGGGGGTTAAAGGGAGGTAATCAGACTTCGTATGTGTGAGACTGCATCCTTGGATGACTTCAGACTAGTGCAGTACACAAACTATAGGTCGTTATGAAACTAAATTATGGTTCACGTTTATTTCAGTAAATCGCTTAGGGGTCTTTAGCAGTGGAGAAACCCCGCGATGTTATGTGTTAGCGGGTTAAATCTCCCCCTTGCCGAAAAATCTTACATTCGGTAAAAAGGTCACGCGCAATGGGTGAATTACATAGGGCTATGATATTTGATTTGATTTTTTTTTCTTGTTGACAGCAATGGTTTACAATAGAGAATGCAACTGGGAGTATAGTAGTTAATTCTAGTTTAGACAGAGAAACTGCTGAAAGAATGATTCTGGTTCTGTATACTGAAGATAAAAATAACCAGGTCCCTAATACACACCAAACTGCTACCGGTACGTTTACTGTATACAGTAATTTAGTAAAATTCCAAGTAGCAATGTCCTTATGTTGTAGGAAAACCAGTGTCACTGTCACAGTTAGTTTGTGTTTGACTCGGTACTTACTGACACTGCGCTGACAATGAAATGGTTAGTTCCACAGTAATTAAAGTAGTTTCCCATGTTAAACTAATTCATTCGATTATAGTTTTATCAGGGGCGGAACCAAAAGGGGGGGGGTCCAAACCCCACCCTGCTTAGCTATATAAAAAATATTAATGCCTTGCATCAATGAAATCAAATCAATATGTGATCCTACATATAATAAAATGATTTCTCTGTTTAAAAAGCTTAATTTGTACGTATAGACCGGCAGCCCAGAGCACTTTGGTCAAACGAACAAGGTACCAATATCTGAGTACTGGAATGCTTACTGTGTAAACTAGCATATTCAGATATGGATGTCTGCCGGGGCTCAGTTGCTGCGTGTGGCCTTGTGGGCCCCAAAGAGGGCACTCAAAAATGAGCTCGATCAAACATTGTGGATACCACTCAGAAACAAGTTGAAATAACCAGATACATTTCCTGGAGTACAAAACAGGCCCTGCCAGACAAATTCTCCTCCGCATAGGGTCCGCCAGACGCCCCCAAAGGGTCCCAAATTTTGAGCTAGATTAAACATTGGAGGTACCATACGAAACAAAGTTAAAATGAACAATTAGACTCTGCTAAGTATAAAAATCTCAATGCCAGACAAATTTTTTGCTGTAAAATCCTCGCCAGACACCCCCAAAGTTGGGTCCCGTGTTGAAAATGAGCTGAATCATACACTGGTGAAACCACTAGTGATGGAATAATATTTTTTTTTTTTCAAATTCTTTAAAAGTAAAATGGTTTTATGGGCGAAATATACCAAAAATAACGAATTTCACAAATGTTTTGTCAAAAAAAATTTTTTTTCACTTGAAGCTGGCCAATTTTCAAAATGGCCGCCAAATTTAGTTTTAAAAAATGACATTTTCGCTTATAAATAATCAGAAGCTCGTAAGATTCGTCTTCTAATATGTCTTTTGTATGGTTTTCGAGGTATTTGAATTTAATTCTTGTCTCAAAAATGAGTTTCGATAATTCAAGATGGCGTAAATTCAAAATGGCGGTCAAAATGGCGGATTTTCAATTAACCATCATTTTTTTCTGTCGGATACGGCTTCTAATATGACTTTTATATGGTTTTCGAGGTCTCTAAATTCAATCCTGTTCTCCAAAATTAATTTCGAAAATCCAAAATGGTGAAAATTCAAAATGGCGGCCAAAATGGCGGCCAAAATGGTGGCCAAAATGGTGGATTTTCAATTAATCACCATTTTTTTCTGCTGGATATGACTTGTAATATGTATTTTATATCTCTTTCAACGTCTTTGGATTCAATTCTGGTCTCAAAAATTAATTTTGCAAATCCAAGATGGCGGAAATCCAGGATGACGGCCAAAATGGGTTAAAAAAATGGCGGCCAAAATGGCGAATTTTGAGGAAAACCGTCATTTTTCTTGTGGATATTGCTTGTAAGATGTACCAAATAAGGTTTCAGTCTTCCTGAACTCAATTTTTGTGCCAGAAATAATTTCAGGAATACAATACCATCTACGCAGCGTCCTTTTTATAGTCCCAAATTGAAATGTGGTCGTATATTGTCGTCGCCCCCGTATTCCACAATTACTTGTGGCCTCTCTAAAGTTAATATCCGATTGACTTTAAATTTATACACTGTGTTTAAGGTCATAAGACAAAGAATCCTATTGATTTCCGATAATTACTGTCAGAGTTATAGCCCTTGATCACTTAAAAAATCCTTGTAGACGCTCTAGTTGCTAAAGTTAATATCCGATTGACTTGTTCGCAATGTTGAAGTTCATGAGACAAAGAAGCCTATTGACTTTCAGCGAGTTCTGATAATTATGGCCCTTGATCACTTCAAAAATCCTTGTGATCGCTCTAGTGGCTACAGTTAATATCCAATTGACTTGTTCGCAGTGTTTAAGGTCATGAGACAAAGAAGTCTATTGATTTTAAGCACGTTCTGATAATAACTGTCAGAGTTATGGCCCTTGATCACTTCACATAATCGTGTGGATGCTCTAGAAGCCAAAGTTATTATCTGATTGACTTTAAATTCTCCAAAATGGACCCCCAAAATGGACGATTTTTTAGATATTCGTCATTTTTTTCTTAGATATGGCTTGGATATGGCTTGTAATAATATGTCAGTTCTAGGGTTTTCGTTGTCACCCTAGAATAATAATACCATAGTTCTCACTCCAACGGTTTCAGTCTTTTTCAAAAGGCGGTGGCCATGCTCTAATAGCATTTTTTGAAGGAAGTCCATATGCTGATTACACTATTTTGCCTGATTACACTATTTTGCCTATTTTGCCAATTTTGTCTGATGGTTTGGATTGTTCGTACTTGGTTTTATTTTATTGATACTAACTGCGAGAACTAGAAAAACTTTGCAAATACTCCCACGTTGCGACGGTAATTTGAAATGCATTTACGACTTGTAATTACTAAAGTCATGTAGCACTATTCTCTCTTTCGCTTTAGGTAGTCATTTGATTAGGTAGTCACAGATTAAATGTCTTAGTCATCACTCATCATCTTTGTCGCTACTGATGTCTTCGTCTGTTCTTCTTGTGCTTTGTCTACTATCCACAGTACAGTATTTGTAATTGCACCAGTAATGTGGCCATTTCATATTTTGATTTGTGGAAAATCGGTGGACAGGTCAGCATCAATTTCATATATCCATTCATAGTTGGTCTAGACCTGATCTTCTTAAGCGGAGTAATTTCTTCTGTAGATATCAGTTCGTGTTCCATATGTTCTGGTTCCATCTCTGCCAATCGTTTTATGTGTTGTGCATAGTCTATTTCTTCATTTCGTTTTTGTTGTTTTGCTCAATTTCATGGTACGGGGTTTGTACAAGTGTCAACATAATATCTCCGTGGCAGTTACTCGCATAAAATGCATCGTCATCAGATGTCATACGGACACAGTATACTAATGAGAGGCCTTATTCGTGAAGCAGATGGATATAACCAAAGAAGGACTGAACAAGCATTCGATATCATAGCAAGAAAAAACCCAGCTATCTAAAAAGCCTTGGCCACAATACTGTGTCTGTATGGCTTCTGATGGAGAGGCATTTTATCAGTATAACTGCCATGGAGACTATATTGCCACTTGTTTGATGCTACTGTAGATTAGAAAGTCCTGTTGGAATTACATGTACTGTGGTAATCGCGAATAACGTTTTTCACAAGCAATTAACAAGAGCCAAAGTATACTCTCCAAAAAAACAACCGCAATGCAATATTTTGTCGTCGGTATATACTCGCTCTACCATTGCTGAACCAAACTGTTCTCTGTGTTGCTGTAGCCATACCCTCAGGGTCTTAACCCACTTAAGTTGAATTTCACGTTGTCCGTATATTTCAAAACAGCAGCTCTAACGGGAACTTCTGGCTCCTAATCCGGTTCCACGTAGGCGTTTACAGGCGGACTAATCTGAATTCTACGCCGTCTGACAAATGCTGCTACAGTAGAGTTTGACGTTGAGAACCGTTTCCGCCAATGTCGTAACCGGAAGTAACGACCCAGGGCAAGTGGGGTCACTCTTGTTTGGCCTGAGATTGTGCGGTCACGTGTAGAACTTCAATGTCGGTACCTATCCCAAAGGTGAGAAATGGAACTCGGGGAAACATTCAGCAACCTGGTTACATCTGTCTTAGAATCACCTGCTTGTAATCGACCAATAACGTTGTTGCGTTGGTCTTCTTGCAGATGTGGCATCACTTTGTTCGTCGAATGTGTACATGTGCAACTGATTTGGAAACCGAAAACCCCGGAATTTTAAAAGCCTTAGATTTAGGTTCCATGCGAAAAGCTCGCGAAGTTGTTAAATTAGTGTGTCTTGGTGAACTCAAGCGAAAACAAATTTCGGCAAAAGGGATGACCAGTCACAATTAGTGACACTATATTTAAAACCAATAATGAATTTCTTTTATCCTTACATAATGAAATTAAAAACAAGTAACATTTATGGAAACAACACCCTAAAAATGGGCTTTGCGTTTCTTTTTTTGAAGAGTATACAGCATGATACAGAAGAAGACCCCAGTGGCGACACTGATGATGACTAAGACATTTAATCCGATGACTGCCTAAAGCGAAAGAAGGAATAGTGCAACATGATAACTAGCCGTAAATGCATTTCAAATTACCTTCGCGACGCTTCTTTTTTAAACTTATAACTTGTTGCGAAATAAATAACTGGCAAAAAGGAATCTGTGGTTACCATCGGTCTAGATGATACCACAGATGATGCCGGATATAGAGTAAACCACTTTACCATTTCTGAACGCTTTTTACTCAGGTGAAATGGTGCAAAAGCATAAGTAAGGCAAAAAAGGACGTTGAGAAGATGGTATTGAATTCCTGAAATTATGTCTTACCCATAAATTGATACATCTTACAAGCAAAATCCGCCATTTTGGAATCCATTTTGGCCGCCATGTTGAATTTCCGCCATCTTGGATTTGTAAAATTAATTTTTGAAACCAGAATTGAATCCAAAGACGTTGAAAGAAATATAAAATACATATCCAGCTGTATACAGCAGAAAAAAAATCGTGATTAATTAAAAATACACCATTTTGGCCGCCATTTTGAATTTCCGCCATCTTGGATTTTCGAAATTAATTTTGGAGAACGCGATTGAATTTAGAGACCTCGAAAACCATATTAGAAGTCATATTAGAAGCTGAACCCGACAGAAAAAAATGATGGTTAATTGAAAAACCGCCATTTTGACCGCCATTTTGAATTTACGCCATCTTGAATTATCGAAACTCATTTTTGAGACAAGAATTAAATTCAGATACCTTGAAAACCATACAAAAGACATATTAGAAGACAAATCTTACGAGCTACTGATTAGTTATAAGCGAAAATGTCATTTTTTTAAACTAAATTTGGCGGCCATTTTGAAAATTGGCCAGCTTCAAGTGAAAAAAAATTTTTTTTGACAAAACATTTGTGAAATTCGTTTTTTTTGGTATATTTCGCCCATAAAACCACTTTACTTTTAAAGAATTTGAAAAAAAAAAAATATTATTCCATCACTAGTGGTTTCACCAGTGTATGATTCAGCTCATTTTCAACACGGGACCCAACTTTGGGTCTAATTGTTCATTTTAACTTTGTTTCGTATGGTACCTCCAATGTTTAATCTAGCTCAAAATTTGGGACCCTTTGGGGGCGTCTGGCGGACCCTATGCGGGGGAGAATTTGTCTGGCAGGGCCTGTTTTGTACTCCAGGAAATGTATCTGTTCATTTCAACTTGTTTCTGAGTGGTATCCACAATGTTTGATCGAGCTCATTTTTGAGTGCCATCTTTGGGGCCCACAAGGCCACACGCAGCAACTGAGCCCCGGCAGACATCCATATTTGAATATGCTAGTTTACACAGTAAGCATTCCAGTACTCAGATATTGGTACCTTGTTCGTTTGACCAAAGTGCTCTGGGCTGCTGATCTAGTATGCTTATGTAATTTAGCGACGATGATAGCAGATTTCCTTAACAGGAACCTGGCAAACCCCCTCCTGCAAAAATTCCTGGATCCGCACCTGTTTTATTTATCGTATAGAACTGTATCCCTAAAAAAGAAGTAGACTGCTCTACTGCTGGTACATGGGCGTAGCATGGTCATATCTTTACCTATATACCTACTTCGATAAAAATCCGCCTTCTCCGTTTGTGCACGAGCAAAGCATCTCTGAAATTTAATTCGCTTCCTTTTTCCAATTTTAGCGCCACGGACTATACGCCCAAGTTCGTACACGTATGGAGAGAATGTTCGATGATCGTCATAATTTAAAAGGTCCCCTTGCCCTTACCTAATTAAATTTATATGATTAAACTATTTTGAAACTGCCTCGTATCATTCGGTATCCGGTGTTTTTGTATTTGATAATTATTTTGTTATATAAGCCAAATAGGTCATTTCCTATCTCAAAATAATCGTCATAAAATGGACGACTTATCCAGTGTAATATTGTTGGGTGTGCTATTTACAGAAACTTACGATCCATAAATTTAATTGTATCTAGCAATTAAGTGTCTGAACGATTCATTAATAATAATAACTTTACAATTACACATGGGCATAGATACGTGTTAACACTCAATTAGGGACACAGACTCGATTTTGTTCCTTGAGCATATATTATATAGACCATTTGAGAAAGCTTTTTGCAATCTGTACATCAACCTATTGCGTAAGCTCAGCTGTACCCCTTTGTTTGTAAATTCTCTGTAGAATACATTTTGTGTTTTGTGAATTAGGGCAAACCGGGTACCGAGTGAAACCTCGACGCCGGACCGCCCATTGGGTGTTTGCTTTTCTTGCATCCTATTGTACATGTTTCAGGTACTCTAACTATAATTATATCTGATGTAAATGATGAAGATCCAGTTGTAACGGAAGGGTCATCTGTTGTATTAAATATATCAGAGAGCACGAGTATATCAACAGAACTGACCACATTTACAGCTACAGATAAAGATAAAGAACAAACAGTTTCATTTACATTGTCAAATACAACATTCTTTACTATAACTAATAATGGTAAGACTATTAACATTAAACATGGCGGCTGTCAGCATCCACACGAAGCATTTTTAATCCATCAACAACTACCATTATTATGAATGTTGAATATCTAGTCCAAGTGGGGAATTGAAGCCACGCCACTTTACTCATTCACTCAATGACAGACCTTATGAAAAATGCGCCCGCTTTCCCCCCCCCCCCCCCAACATAGTGTGAGTCATGATCGGCTATGGACTACATGTAATATAAATGTAGGCGCACTGAAGGAAAATAACCATTTACGTGGACTTGCCTATGTACATGTATAATAGTATTCAAAAATAGTGGTCAAAACATTATAAGAGTACAAAAGAATTCAAGTCCATAATTGATAAATAGCGAAAAAAGAATTGAATAATTTGAGATCCAACGATGTCACAGTGGTTTCAGCTAGCGACATCTCGATTACTAAATAATTGTAAGGGTTCCAAATCCCGAAGACAATGAATAAAATGAAATGGTGGGGTTGAATGTCCTACATTTAAGTAATGAAGACGGGGACATTCCTTGTATTGTGTCATGGAGAAATTTTGCCCGGACAGCGGCGCTACGCCCTAATCTTATTTCGAATTCCAACTGACAAGGGTTTATTTACGTGCACGATAGGTGTACATGGGACCTCGGTTGTCCCCCCATCCAAACTTATATACACCGTCCTTTGCAAACACCCCCTCTTACATCACTGTCAATCGGGAATCACACCGTAAAAAAATCCCGATTAACTATCTCGGCCAATACCGGGTAAGTGAGTCAACGTTGTACTCACCGAGTCACTGCGGCTCCCGTTACAGATTATAATATAAGTGTATTACCTGCTACTACCTATCCACCCCTAGTACCATGTGTTTTTCTTTTAATCCTGTATGTAGGTAAAATAACTCTAGCAAAAGTAATGGACAGAGAAAAGCAGGAACAGCATGATTTTAAAGTTATTGCTACTGATAGTGGAACACCACCAAGAAGTTCTGTGGTATCGGTCCAAGTCAATGTTTTAGATTATAATGATAATCCTCCAATTTTTAATATGAGTATGGAGACATTCAGTGTCCCAGAGAATGCTACAAACGTGACAAGTATAGTCAATGTCACTGCTTCTGATGATGATATTGGTGCCAACGCAAACATAACCTTCACACTTTTGGAAGAGAATGACGTGTTTAGAATCGACTTTGACACAGTAAGTTATAACTGGGTCCGTATTCAAAGGATATCTTAATTCTGAGATAGTCACTTAACTTCCTGTAAGTTAAGGGCAAGTGGTATTGAAAGGTCAGTTTAAGTGGGAAATATCCACTTAACTTTAATAGTAAATGCAGGAGGACCGCAAAACAAAAATATACAAGACAACCCTGCGGACAAGACAGAAAATAGACAATGAACAATTATCAAATCAAATGAAAGGATCCGGGGGCCAGCCGTAAGCGTCCACTGCGCTGTACAGTCACGGTCCTGTTGTGGCACAGGCTTCACTAAAATGATTTATAAAAAAGACGTATCAAAAATATTGCGACCAATCTTCAAGTTAAGTGAGGTTATAATGACTTATTCTGCCGCCGTAGTAGCAGTCCCGTAATGGCGGTTTAAAATGTTAGGGAATTCAGATTGAAACAAAGACAAAGCCGCCGAGCATAGCTGGCCACAAATCTATTTTCGTCGTCAGCTTTGATGTCGTAGTGCCATAATAAAGTGTAGGGTTATTACTACTGAGATAGTTAAGGATTTTTTCCCCGAGTATTTATCATGTTCCCATTGTTTCCACGATTGTCACATAATAAAGTTAAATTCATTTATTTTTGTAGAATTAAAATAGAGTGTAAGGTTATTATCACCGAGATAGTTAAGGATTTTTTTTCTCCTATCATTTATCCTGTTCTTATTGCTTTATCATGTTTCCGGGATTGTCATATAATAAGGTTAAATTCATTTGTGATGACATGGCTTTATAGATTTTTAGAAATTATTTATACTACCGCTAGAAGGAAGGCATTATTTAATTTTTGCAACTCATTCCCATATATTATATATATACATAATCGGTAGTATTTATTCGGGTAAAATATAATAATATAATGCAACACGCACCTTTTGTACACACAATGTACCGCCAATACCATGCCTTTGAAAATCTAAAATGTAGGTAATGACTTTCTCCAGTAGCGGATTATCAGTGGGGCTGATGAAGCTGCAGCCTCAGGCCGAAAGATTTTGTAAAAAAAAATTGTTTAGACTTGTCTGATACGATTAAAAACGAATAGACAATGAATGTTAGGGGGTGGGGTTTAGGCCCAACGGGAATCAACATAGGTCCTGACCCAAAATTAAATAGGCCCACGCCATTTCAAATAGGCCATCCAGCAACTGCCGCCTCAGGCCTTGGTGGAGCTTAATCCGCCACTGAATTTCTCAAATGATAGATTTATAAACAAAACCGTATGCTCTGTCCAGTCTAAATTAGAAGGCAAAGGTCATTGCATATTGCTAATATGTTGTTTTCTATGTGTGATACATTGTTATACAATAAAAGTTTACAATATCCACTATTTATGGCAACCTATTAAAATTGATTTTTTTTAAAAAGATGCACACTATCTTTATTTTTCCCAAATTATAATCATACTATTTTCATGCGTTACAATATAAAATTTTTGTCAAACATATTTCTTGTAATGTAAACTAAGAATTGAATAGCGTATAGTGATTCGTGATTTTTGGCAGTTGAGGGAATTCCATAAATTTTCAATTGTTGTTCCCAATAAATATTCCGACTAGCCCAGTTGTTGCCGAAAAGTATGACGTTAAAGCCTTAAAATAGATGGTATCCATAACCCGTCCTACCTTGTTAAATAATAATCCTATTAATTCTATAATTCAATATTGCCAAAAATATAATTTTCAACATCAAATTCCAACGTTTAAAGATATATATTCCTTGGAGGGAATATGAAAACAAGGGGGGTAATTGTATTATTATTTCCTGTGTCAATGATTTTTAAGGGTGGGAAATAAATGCCCATAATTGTATAATAGTGAGTTAATAACCTATTGAGCGAAAGACATAGAAAGTTTTTTACTTTCTTAGGAATTTTGAAATTCTCGCTTTAAAACACAATTCATTTGTAATAATTGTACAGACTAAAAAATTTTGATTAATGGGGTTATAGGCAGAATCCAGAGAAGAATTGCATTTTGCGCCCTGTTAGCTGTAAGCAATATAGGGTGTCGTGCGTGGAACTTTTATTTATATAATGAATGAAAAGTACCTGAAGACACACCTTCATACTTTTCACCACTCTTATTATTTGATTTATTTCTTCTTTTTTATGTTTTTCAATATTCATTTCAGGGAGAAATATTTGTAAACCAACCTTTGGATAGAGAAGAAAAGGACAATTATATTGTCCGTATAGAAGCTAGGGATAATCCTATTAAAGAATCGGAGAAAAGCAATAAAGCCACCCAATCAATCACGGTACAGGTCACTGATATTAATGACAATGCTCCCATATTCAAACACACACAATACACTGTTCATATTCCTGAAACCGAGACCGAAGGTGACGTGATTAGGGTTGTACAACCGGAAAATGTCATGGCCGATGATAAGGATTTTGCGGAAAACGCAATAGTCACTTATAGTCTTGACAACTCAACAAATTTCAACATATCCTCCACATCTGGAGAACTCATCGTTTCCTCCTCGCTAAGGGGAATGTCTGGTATCTATAATCTCACCGTGTTTGCCATTGATCAAGGTCCTGGTAATCTCCAGTCTAACACAAGTCTGGTAATTCAAGTACAAGATGAAAATATAAATTCACCAGTATTCAGCCAATCTGGACCAATACCAAACATCAAAGAGGTGAGTTATCTATTCCTGACGAAAAGTTCTTCTTTATCATAGACTTTCTCTGTGCTTAGAATATAATTAAACGCACATTCACTGTATCAACCCGTGATTTTTTTTACCGAAGAACAGTGGCTCTCCAGTATGGTGACTAAGAATATCCCCGAAGCAATGGTTACGAGCAATGACAGCCCATTAAAAATTGCCACACGTACTATATATAATATTAAAGTCGCGTTCATGTGTGTACGCAGAGCTTGGCTGAAAATATTAACGATTCATAGCGATTTTGTCATTATAGAACTTTTTCTTTATTTAACGTTTCTTGTCTTGTATTTTAGTGTTTGAATACAGGTGACCTCATATATATGTTTAAAGCAATGGATGCCGATAAAGAATTAAATACTAATGGCAAAGTTCAATATAGTTTCGACACTGAAACGCTAACTTCTGACGACTGGAAATATTTCTATATAGATGTAAATAGTGGGGTCATGACTCTAGCCAAAACAGTCGACCGTGAAACGAAAGCAGAATTTAAGGTAAATTGGACCATGCTCTTGAAAAGATGGGCTTTCATATTAGTACTATACTTTTGCTCTGTTCGTATCCCGACAGTAATCAACCTATTACGTACAAGTCTTCATAAGGAATTCTTTTGTGATGTAAAACATTAATCCCGCTTTCATTGCATGTCCTAATGATCTCCACCGAAAACATTAGATCACATGACCGCCCAAAACCACGGTAATATAAGATAACCACAGATTATTTCTATTTTAATGTCTTGAGATCATATGTCTAATTTTATGGAGAGAGAGAGAGAGATTAATGTCCACTAGAAGGTCTCCCTCTCGCGCTCTCCCCTCTCTCTTGTTTGCCGGGTTTGTATTTGTAAATAGATGATGGGTACCCCACTAGAATTCATTAATGTATACCTTTTGTGTTTTGTTTTTTCAGATACGAGTTATTGCTTATGATTTAGGCTTACCTAATAGCTTACAGGTCAAAACTGACCTTCTTACCATTAAAGTTCAAGATGTCAACGACAATCCCCCGACTTTTAACTCCAGTTCCCTAGCTGATCGAACTTTCAAAGTCCGGGAAAATGAGGAACCCTTCACGAAACCCATCGGATGGATTCAAGCGTTTGATCCAGATGAAAATTCAACAATTGATTATACATTCGAAGGTATGTGACAATATCGTGATTGTTTACAAAGATTTTACAAAGAATTCAACCTTGGCTATCAAAACTGGTCATAGTTAATGAGTTTGTTGTGGTTGCTGTGCTGTGAAATCCAAAGATGAACACACTGTCGATACTCTTCCCCACATGTTGTAGAATCGGTCATTAAAGGGTATATTCGGGATAATGCTTTGATGTAAACGAAGAATCAACAATTAGCAATCAACGAATTAAAATTTAGACTCTAATGGCGGTGACAAAATAGACGTTCTCAAATTAATATTAAAAATCAGCCTTACTTTAATTATGAATTGAATATATTCTCTAGATAGCCAATGGACGGAGTATTTCAGGATAGAAACAGTAGGTGAGAGGGGTAAGATAACAGCAGTTAAATCTTTGGATAGAGAAAAGGCTTCCACCATTACACTGGTTGTCAAGGCAAATGATACCTCAGTCATTGGTTGTGATTCTAAAGATCGTTTCAATATATCTAAAACTAGCGTCTTTATAAACGTTCTCGACGAAAACGACAATGCACCCAGTTTCACAAAAGATGAGGTATCTAAAGGTTTCCGCAGCACCAGTGACTTTGGAACTCTTGTACTGGATCTGAAGGTAAGAAGAAAGTGGTTTAGGAATCAGTAAAGTTTGTTCAAATTAAAATCAGAATTACTTTCAGATTTTCAAACTTCAAAATACAATGTACAAAAAAGATTATTACAAGTAACAGAGCAGTCACCAATACTGTCATTGACATACAGAATACTTACCAACAAAATTGTTCCTTACTGATTTCCGTCAATATCCTTAAATGGACTAACAGTCTCAACAGTATTTTAGCTATAAGTCCGGTGGCTGAAGGGGGGGGGGGGGTCGCCATCCGAGCTGTGAATTTATGAGACCAAGTTTTTCTACACCAGTTTTTAGTAGATTCCGAATCTGGGTGGTGATCAGGCGTTTGAGATGAGTCAAATGTCTATGTATTGGTGTGTGTAGGGGGATAGGGTGGGATGTCATTATGTTGACATAATATATTAATAAAACAAAAATATCTAGGATTGCCCATCTACAAATAAGTGTTTATGATGCCCATGGACAACTGTTGTGACACAGATGATGATAATGTTGTATACTAATAAAACATAAATTAGTTAGGACTGCCCATCTCTAAATAACTGTTTATGATTCCCCTGGACAACTGTTTGATTTGTGGGGTTGGGTAGCAGGTGTGCATGTGTGGAAGGGGGGGGGGGTGGAGGGAAATGATTTTACGTTGAATTAAATGATTCAAAATTGACCTGAAAAGTTTTTTCTCTAGCTTTTCGTTCAGAACTAACTGTTCCGATGACCAATAACATATAAAGCGGTGGTTGGGTGGCCGAATGGTAAAACGTGTCCTCGTTGGATCATAAGGTCTATCATTGAGTCAAGTGGCATGGTTTCGATTAGCAGTTTGTACGTGACAAGGGATGGGATCGTCTGTCCAACCTCGGTTTCCTCCCAAAGCTGAAGACCCCTCCGCGCAAGCGAATCATTGAAATAAAACTGAACCATGTTAGTCCCGAAATGAAATAATGACATAACTTTTGTCTTGGGATGTTAAACCCCAATTATTTCTCTCTTTTTGGAATATTTATAAGCAATTGGAAACAAAAACTGTTTGTACAGATAACGCTTTTGACAAAGAAAGACATTTCATTTATATTTATAAGAATTAAGCTAAATTGATTACAGAAGCTATGGCAGCCTCTACATAAGTTTTTGATTTTTGATTTGGATTTTATAAAAGTAATTCTCTACATAAATTTGTGGATACTGATTGTACGCAAAAATATGAATGGGACTTTCAAGAACATATGTATGTAAAAACAATTCCTTGTTCTACAAATATATATCCCATTTTAAAAACTATTAAGTTGACACCAAATCGTGTTCTTCATCCTTCTACCCGTCCGTTAAACTACTGTAACAAATACCGTAACCGCTTTTTTTTATCGAATGGATTTTGATTTAACTAGGAATACACCCAAATTATCACACTCTATCTGTTTCGGTAGCACCCCTTACTGCAATTCCAAGCAGCGTCGCTCAGCAATGAAAAACCAGTACTTAGTATAGCATGTTTCTATTTTGCTTTAATCGAAAAAACAATATAATTTAGGCATGGCATTTATAACAATCTACGGCTTAGAACTTTGGCGTATGAATTGTCTGCTGTGAAAAGTAGTAAAATACTTATCTGATCACATTGAGCGAAAATGATTTTGAATTGAGTTTCCAGTTTCCTTAATAAAAATAAATGCTTCTAAACGAACTACATTATCTGTTAACGTTGGTCAAATGTCAGGGGTGGGGATAGCAATAGCTTTTTGTAGCTTAAAGTCTTCTTAATCCTGTTAAAATGATTCACGACATATTCGTGATGTATCTTAATTAAATGCTTGTAAATAGCACGGAGTTATAAACTTTACAACATATGACCCAGCACATTTTTTTAAACGTTAATTCGGTTAATTTCCTATTGTACTCGAAATATCACTTACTAATTTATAACAAAATTTAATAAGTTACAGCTTTTAATGTGTTTAGGCTGGCTTATTCTAATCATTTTTTCAAAACTTAATCGATTTAGACCATTACCACACTTTTTAATACAATAATAATAATTTATTTATAGAGCGCCTATAATCCAATATTTTAATAGCTCAATGGCGCTATAGCCAAGTAAAACTACATTTTTACCTGGAATAAATTTGCAGAAAGCTAATTTCAACTGTTTTTGTATCTAGGATACTTGCTTATCAAAATGCCAAAAGTCTTCCAAAATCGAATTTGCGGGTCTACGTGAAAATTGATAACCAATCCAAGATGGCGGACGACGCGGGAAATGGCCTAAAATGTCAAATATCACCAAAAGGAAGCGTTTCAGGGTTCTCAGTTCAACTTTAAACACAAAAGGTCAGAAATACTTGCAATGTACACCATTTCTTGGTGACAAATAACATTCCGAGCTGTAATTCAACCCCAAATTTCAATTACTACCATTTATATTGTCAACACAGGTGCAATTCAATCTCTCAAAACATATTACTAAAAAAGGGCTGGGTGGGGCATTATAGCCTCTCTTAACAGAATGATTGAGTAAAAAATGCCTAGAAAGACCGGGATATTGCTTCCTACATGAAGGTAATGCAAGAATTGAATGTTTCAAAGAAGAAGAAAAAAGCTTATTCTGGGTAAAATTGTGGCACAATTTTGAGCCAACCCCTGTTTTGAACATTATTAACTGAGTGCTGCCAATTTTCAATTTTCTGCAGGAAAGCTGGAGCTATTTCTAAACCTGACAAACTATTTCAGTGGACGCTTACGGTTAGCCCCCGGATCCATTCACTTGATTTGATAATTGTTTATTTTTTGCAATGTCTATTTTCTGTCTTGTCCGCAGGTTTATCTTGTATATTTTTGTTTTGCGTGTAGTGTAGTCCTCCTGCACTTACTATTATAGATCTCATCTAAGTTATATAAGCAATGAAAATAGGGGCAGTTTTAGACATTTTGACTCATTTGAGTAGTCATGAAAGCATTAAATTCTTTGTCGAAAAGGGAGAATCACAAGTTTTAGCCAAAATTTGATAACTTTTTTTTAGAATTTCACTTTTTTTAGTTTTTCTGCAATCAAAATATTTTATACATATCTTCTGAGAATTTAGTATTCATATTTTCAAAATTAAGGCATATCAGTCACAGGCCTGTTACACACGGACAGACAACAGAACACTAAAGATTGCCCCATTGACTTGAATGTTAATTCTCGTCACTTAGCCCGGCTGTACCTTTTCTAAAATTGTCGTTGGACAAAACACTATTAACCACAGAGGGAGAAACATGTGGCAAACTCTTGTTCAAAAAGACGTTTTGAGTATCTCAAAAAACTTGAGATACTCACGCCAGAAGTAGAGACAAGTAAACATGCAATTCCCGGCCCTACATTTCAACGTAACCAACCTCACAACTCTTGAATCCTTCCGCCTGAAAATCCTGAATATTCACCAAGACCTAGCAGAAAATGTATTTTAAACCCTTTCATTCGATTCTACATCAAAAAGTCAACAAAAATGGCCATGCAAAAGGGGGTAAAAGGGAAAGGGAGAGAGAGAGACTAAAAATAACTTTGGCCCTTGTTTCGTGGGTGACGGTGTAGAAAAATTTAGTGATCTTTGTCCTATATTTTATGTAAATGTGATGTTCGCTATATCAATTTCATCAGCTAGTATAATTATCTCTGGGTGAACCGGATCTACGCCATTAGCTTGAGTTACTAAGGCGTATTCTTCTGAAATGTCATACTGGGATGAACTTGTACTTTTACACTTTTCTTTCTGTTGATAACAACATCAATATCACTGTACTGTTATCTATCAAGTCCGTTAACACCATAAATGCTATTTTGTAATCGAATTCCAGGCCTACTCGACTTCTGTGACAGCGATAACGGTTATTTCTAATTTGGAATAGAATGGAACGAGAATAACCCACATGCAGTAAAACCTTTTGATATTGCTTCTCTGGGGACTGATTCCGAGGCCAGGTCTAATATAGGAGCACATTTTCATTGGGATAGTGAATGCATACGCCAATTCCTTACATCTTTTTCTTTTCATTGGACTTTGAGGGGCCGAAATACCGAAACATCAGCAGGTTGTAAAATGTTGGGGACATTCGGAAAGAGTATAAGATGATTCCATGGGAGCTACAAAAATTACTAAGATGATATGGCAAGCGTGTTTAATGTCCATCAGCTAACAGTAACACTGGGAGTGGTACTGCATTATCTGAGAGCCGAGGATGGAAACCATTTATCACATACGCATGCTGATTACACTAGTTTGCCAGATAACACTATTTTGCCTATACGGGTTTTTTGTTTTTTGGGGTTTTTTTTAGGACTTCGAATTTGTCTAATGGTTTGGATTGTTAGTACTTGGTTTTATTTCACTCATAAAACGTTTCTGGTTTCATCTAACCGGATTCAGTCAATCCAATAGCCCGTGTGTCTAATACTGACTTCAATACATCTTTGGGAGGATACACATATAAGAATATATCATTCCCTTGACAGTTTCGCCACTGACTGAAAAAGTTCCCAATACAGTTAGGGTTTCTGTGTCATTTCTTTGAGCAATTTCTTACACATTTTCCCACCTCTTGGACCAAAGACTTTTCCACTTTTAGGGCCTTGTTGAAAGTTGGTCTCCTCAAAATCAAATATTCTGCCTCTATCCTGCAATATAAACAGACAATTTTCCTCTTAGAGTTAATCGTGTAACCCCTTAAACCAACTTAGCTACAGTCACAGTCAACCCAGCTCTTCCTTTATTGTTTCAGCAGTACGTACAGACATTGAGGGATGTCTCATAAGAAATCTTTTGCACCACTGTTCAGCCCAAGAGTTGTTTCGTAAGGGATTTTCCAGACTATCTTCATCTATTATTCGTTTCATTGTATTGATCACATCAGGTCTTTTTCTAGGAAAGCGGATCATGAATAAAATTAAAATCCATTTCTCTGGCGTATCCTCTTCAGTTGTTGTTAAAACGGTATTTGGATCCATTTTACTTTCATCGGGAACCCTTCCACAGACCTTGTCGCTTCAGTAACTAACCTGTCACTCTCATATAAAACCAATAATGTACACATACACGCTTCAATTGTTTTGGTCCTTACGTATATATTATAAGCTTACTGATCCATATGAATATCATGATATGAAACAGCTTTATTTCTTCGGACATCGGAAGGCCTAAAATATTCTTGCAAGTCCGCGAATCAGGTTTGGCTCGGTAACTCAAAGATTCGTGAATTCGCTTGCCTAATCTGAATACACGTGAATTCAACCAAGTATCAAACATGTACCAAACTTACGTATTAAATTAAATTGAAAGGCTAATGAGATCGCAATTAAGTAGCGTGTAAATTTAGGTTCTAAAATACCCGTAATAAATTGAATATCAGAACGCGACTTTACACCTGTGCATGTCACTATATTCACCTCAGGTAGAGGAAAGGTGATGCCCCCGTCTATATTTACACTAAAAATTATATTTATGGGATACTCTTCCGATCTACTTATGTCATTTTGTCAAATTTTCCAGTCGATTATACGTAGAATTTATATATAGAAATTGTCTTCCATCTTTTAAATTATTAAAAACGTCTTACAACGAGCGGTGTACATTCGAGCCACAACAATTTTACCATCTCGAACCCAAGCCAAGGCTTTAACGTCGAAAAACTTTGTGGTGTATGGACGGTTGCCTCCGACTGTAACGCTATTTGTCGGCTTGAGAACATACCACAAAATAATTAACTGGGTGGTGATATGGAGGTGACTGTTTGGGGATGGAATATTTATTATTATTACGTCAAATTTGTTTATTTTCTGACTCGATGTTGTGTTATGACGTCACTTTCTATTTAATTTGTTCGTTTTCTGACTCGATATTGCGTTATGGCGCCACTATGATGTCATAGCAACCATTTGACCTCACTTTTATATTGCCTCATAGTACAGTTGAATTCGGCTTTCTGCAGATTTATTCCAGGTCAAAGTGGATCTGTTCCATGGATTTCGATTAAATGATAATATAGCTCATGTATATAAACCCCTATTTCAAATTGGCGTCCGTCGATCCGTCCGTCTGTCAACAATTGGCTTGTGAACGGGATAGAAGATACAGTTTTTGGCGGATTCTTTTCAAATTTGGTGTGAAGCATTGTTGCCATGGGAGGGTGGATCTTATTGATTATCATCGTTCCGCGACCTTCCTTGTCATAATTACCCCCCCCCCCCCATACGCCCTCTGTGAAGATCTTCTGCGAAATAATTCTTATAAAATTTGGTGTGAAGCATTGTAGTCACGTGAGGGCGAACTCGATATTAAGCGTTCCGCGACCTTCAGATCAGGGCTTTAGTTATTGACGTATTCTTTTCAACTTTGGTGTGGTGGACACCAATTATTTCCCCTTATTTCATGATGGACTGTAGTAAGAGTTATAAATAGACAATTGTTTCGTTTATTTTTTTCTCCCGCCTTTCTTAAATTTTAGGTTGTCTTTTTGGTCTAGAATTGGAGCAAAGGGATAACATTTGCAATTTAATAGCAGTTTTGGGTAAAACTGATGATATTACGGCGGAGGGAAAGGGGATGTAAAGTGTCTTTCACCCCAGTCAAAATCAAATCCTCGTAGCATAAAATCTAAACGGTCAAAACGGAGCAAAAAAGTACAGCCTGTGATTTTAAAGCCATTTAACATTGAAGTCAATGGACAAATAATTACTAGTCTGAGCCCTGATGGGAGGACGAAACCTTTCGAGTTATCCCCTTTGTAGAAATATCAAATTTGGTCAACGTAGGGCGTACTCGATTCGCAGTCCAGAACGTCCAGAATTGACAGAATTGCAATCGAATGACGCGGAATTCAGTCCTGTCAAAGTTCTACCAGTCCCAACAGCTGAGGTGGTGTGAGTAGAATTGTGACGTATTTAAAGTAACAAATATATTTCAGCTGTCATGATTGGTTGAGATATTTTTTAAGCAGTCGGCACATGCGTTGTACTCCGAAATTCTCCTTTTCACTCGATTGACACTATTTTCGGAATTGAGAGAATTCAATTCCGGAACGTTCAATCGAGTACACCCTATAGTTTCCTTTCGGATACGCTGCTGTCGAGAGATTGTTGCTATCTGGGCGTATTTCCACTCTCCGTGGCTATCTTTCACTTTATCGGGTGGATATTTCAAAATAGCTACTTAAAAACGTATTGTCATTACTGATTGGAAAACTTATTTGAAAAGTTCATTGAAGTTGCTCCATTTATGTACGCCCGTTATGTCGAATTTCAAATAATTGGATCTTCAATTTCGATAATATTTTTGTCCGTCACGGAAATACCCTATCAAAACTCGAACTTTCTGATCGCAATTTTTTAACGCGAATTACAGAGATATTATCAAAACGTGGTTGATATTGTTCATAACTCCATTCTTGTTTAAATTTGTCCCAAATGAGATACCGAAAACTGTTATCTATGGAATTTTAGCCTAGAGTTATTGCTAGCACAAAGGACTTTGCGATATTCCGTTATCACACCCAAACAAATTAAAAACGTGAAAACAACATATTTTTGGAAATCCTACTCTATATTAAATCAAACAGAACTTCTGGTAGAGAGTGGTGTAGCCATTAGCTATACGCTACACGGTACACACACTACATGTATACAGATACTAACAACTAGCCGTGACTCCCCCCCCCCCCATCCCAGCAAGGTTTAAAAAGTTAGAACTAAAACTATAATTCAGTGCGTTATCTTTTTACAGATTAGAAGCTCTCCAGAAAGGGTGGTACAGAAAAGTTTACTGAGCAGTGACTTGGCCATTAAATTCGGAATAATGAAATAAAATCACTGGCTCATGTTATAAATACGCTTAAAGAATTGCTTGCTCAATTATAACAAATTTACCAAATTAAATCTGATGAAATTCGACAAACAATTGCAACTTGCCCCGTTATTGGCTGATAATAAATATGAAACCCAAAAGTCAAATGATATGCGGTAGGTGGTTTTAGCTCATTAAAGATCAGATTATTCTATTGTAATTTTCTAGGAACTCGTAACAGATGAAGATTTACCTATCAACAGTTATCATCAATATAAAGTGGTAGGAGAGTTGACTATAGATACTAATGTCCAGGCTTTTACATCTCCACCAGTTAATCTATCAACAAATGGAACGATAACAACCAATCTCAAGTTTGAAACCAGTACTGTTGGTCAAGTATCATTTACTGTTATGGCTTATGATATGGCAGGAAATGACACCATTGATGTCTTGGTATGTATGGAAACAGGGTATCAATAAAGTCTTAGCATCCGGTGGCCCACGAATGAAGTTCTTTCCCTCTCCAATTTCTTCCCTTTTTCCATGGCAATTTGTGTTGACCTTTGGGTCTGGAAACGAAGAGAAGGGTTTGCCTTTTACTCGGAGAAAGAGATCAGTTGTTGTTTACATTGAAATGTAAGGCGTATTGTTGCATGTTTACTAGTAGGTAGGCCCATGCTACTTTCTTTTGTGTATGTCAAGATTTTGTTGGTGAACCCCTTGCATGATTTTGAGCCAGACATTACCACATTTTGCTTTATACTTGTAGTAGAAAGCGTTCAACCTAACGGAAAGTTGGGAAATTGTTAAAGCAGATCAACAAAACGAGAATTATCAATGGGCAAATTAATGGTGTATTACTGTTATTAAGGCAGCAGTCAATACCCATATTTACGCTAGGAAAATAGAACGCTGCCCAGTTCTGACCTATACTCTGTCAGGATCATTACTGGCCACTGAATATGGAAACTCTGGGTCTAGGGTCAAGTTGGATTTGGTTAAAACGTTGGTAGTGTTGATGGAAACCTAGCCTTACCCTATTGTGCCAGAAGACATCCTCACATAAATACAGATCTATACGTCGTTTCGATTTTGTAAGACTTCTGAAATTGATAGTGTGAATGTGTGAAACTCTAGAAAGGTTCTGGAACTGATGGTGAAAATGGGTTTAACTTGAATTTGATCGGTTCTGTAGAATTTTTTATTGGGGACCAGTGTAAATGGAGTTTAAGCACAATTAATGACAATTAGACATACATCATGCAAGAGCCAAATCTGCCTATTGCGGGTCTTTCTTTAGGCTAGATTCTCGATGTCATCACTAGCCTGTAATATTTACTGGATTATGATCCGATTTGCTGCTCGACGTTCATTCATGATTAAATCAAAAATTTGATAATCGCGACTATGGTTCTTATCGTACCGACTTTAGTAATGATGATCGAGAGTAGGCCGATAATACAATCTCTAATTTTCGGTTCAAAGTAGGTCAATTTCAGTAAATTCGCTTTACATTATTCATTATAGTGAGAACTGCCATCTTTAAATTTAAAACGAATTTTACTACAAAATATAATAAGCCATACAAGATATTTTTTTCACTGTGCTACACTAGCCTAGTCGGAGTATAAAAGTAGGCCGTTAAACACCATTTCATTTCTTTTCTGTACGAAAAAGACTAATATTCTATTACCATTTACAGATTTATATTATTGGTGATAAACAAGTACTGAAGATAACTCTATTTAAACTTCCAGAAGAAGTTCGATTACTTCAAG
Organism: Patella pellucida; assembly: GCA_917208275.1. Classification (NCBI taxonomy): domain Eukaryota; kingdom Metazoa; phylum Mollusca; class Gastropoda; family Patellidae; genus Patella; species Patella pellucida. Next base: position 22,630,953 of record OU795036.1, on the reverse strand, counting down.
ATGAACTAATAAGGTAATAACTAGCCCATTGCATATCAAATTGCCAGTTACTTTACCTGATCGCCCACTATACGTTTGATTCGTGTTTGGTTTGTCTTCACCAAGTGGCTACAATGACAATGGTAAGCTGCATGTCCTGCGAAGACAGATCTATATGTGACTCTCCGGCACAAAACCATTCGCATGTCATTCGGCTCTATTTCTATATACACGGCAAAATATAGTATATGGGTCAAAACTACCCAAAAAAAATTTTTATGCACAATACGCTTCAGTAAAGGTTCTATTTTTTATTAAAATAAAAAATTGCATAAAAAGGGTATTTTGTGGACGCTATGAAAAAAAACCCATAAAAATGGCGTAATTATATTGCTAGTTACCTACTTTGTGTGCTCATATTTTCCTCGCTTACCGAGTTACGTCAGTCACGGTTTCGTTCGTTTTTCTCTTTTGAATATGATTAAAATTACTTTTTTAGAAAAATATTGCCATGGTAACCAGCCAAAATAAGTATTTTATAGTTCTTAGATATCAAACACCAATCTAAGCTAATCTGTCTGACCCAAGAAATATTATCACATAAAAAACAAAACAATTTAATTAACATGTGCAAAATGATCTTTTGTGGCAAAAATCAAATTTAAAATGGGAGACAGGCCTTTGTTGTAGCCATGGCCATACCACAGCCAATTCGAAGAAATATGGATTTAAGGTAGTTTCAGTAAAAAAGAGAAACAAATAGGTCACTAAAGGAATATGTTGATAAAATTGTGTACAAATGTTGGTACACCACACATTATTATATTCACAAACTTTCATTTTGATTTATGCAATAGGTATATGTGTTACTATGGGATTTTTTCGTGGCAGTTTTAAAATGCAAATTTCTCATTATTTTGTATTTAGATGCACCGCAGCTATTGAAACTTAAGATGGCCATAACTCAGCCATTTGTTTGGGGGGGGGGGGTGACCTAGTGGTCTGGAATGCCGCGCTTCGATCTCTTGCTGGCCGGCCACCTCTGGCTTGCGGCTGTGGTTTCTAGCCCTGGTGTGCGTATGTGGCATGGATATAGGGGCGCTTTCTCAACCCCGTGGGTTTCCTTCGGCCATCCCGGTTTCCTCCCACTTAAAAAGATACCTACGCGCAAGCGAATTATTGAAATAAAATTAAACCAAATGTTAGTTCCGAAGTGACCTAGTTGTGTTAAGTGGACGTTAAACCCCATTTCTTTCTCTTTCTCTCTCTCCAATTTGTTTGTGATTTGCATATATTATACATCAACAGAAAGCAGTTCCAGTTCTCTTTAAGATAAGCATTAAGTCACAGTTTTTAAAAATTGTGACATGTGACTGGTTTTGTAGTGGGGGTCACATATTTGAGTGTTAAGTTAACTTTCTTTGAACATATTATGCAGCCCAACTTATCCATTGTCGGGATTTGTTATAACTGAAATACTTATAATTCATGTCAATACCCTTTCAGTTTTCTACAAAATAAACACAATGTCCAATATTTCAGTAATAGACAATAATGTTCAATATTTGGTAATAGACACCAATGTCCATTATTTAGTAATAGACACCAATGTCCATTAGTAAAGTAATAGACAACAATGTGTCTGATTTTAATCAATTATGTATTCATTGGTTCTGGCGTCCCACAAGATCTGCACAATCTGGAACAATTTATCGGAAAATAATTATCAAAACCTCACAATCTAGTATTCTTTAATCGAAGTATACTATACTATTTTACTCCCATTGGACTAATGAAGGCGGGCATACGCCATATAGTGTGCTATGAGCGAAATTGTGCCCGGACAGCGGCGCTAAAGCCTTCTTTTATATCAAATTCCCAATGTGTACACATAACCTCATTTTTTCGTCCCATCCAAACGACTAGATAGCTGTGTTTGCCAGGCCCTCCCACCTCCGTCCTGCACTACTGACAAGGGGAAACCACGTGGGAAAAATCCCGCAAACTTTCATTTGTGGGATGGTGGGGGGGGGCTTTCTTACACGCACTATAGCATTAAATATCGGTCATCATTCCACAGCTTTTCTTAATTTTGTTTAAAACACATTTTCATCATACCCCCAAATCATGGGAGAGAGGGGGGGGGGGCTTTCTTACTACACGCCCTGTAGCATCGGTCATCACGGCTTTGCTCAATTATGTTTAAAACACATTTTCACCCTGGGAATAGTCGTTGGCGTGTGTCATAATCTGGCAATAAAATCACTATCTATACTATTGCTTAGTTTATATGCGTTTCAGCGTCACATGTAACTGTAACAAAGGACTCGAAGAACGTGGCTAGACATATTCGACAAGTAATGTCAAACGGTGACACCATTTTCTTATCTGGAGAGCATGCACAATAAATACTATCGATTAAGACTTCGGCGTTTTTCGGCGAACATAATTGATTATAAAATAGAAAAGAATGAATGTATATTATATAATTATATGCGTTCTATGCCCAAATATTAGTGATTTAGCTAATTACATGTACCGTATTTCCTCGAATACAACCCCGGGGTTCTATTTCGTTCAGCACCCCCGACCCCCGGGTTCTTAATCTTCTATAGGAGTGACAATTCGACAAGTAAAACAAGAAGACAGGATCGGTCTTGCAAATACGAAGGCTAAACTCTCTGTGTGTGACATGAGACAATTCTTCTTCCTGTGCAGCGATCATCAATTAATTTATATTTTGACAGGGATTATTCAGTTTTTACGTTAGATCCGGGTTATAATTAGAGACCCGGGTTCTATTCGAGACCCGGGTTGTATTTATCTCAACACCCCCTTGCCCCCGGGTTCTATTCGAGGCCCGGGTTGTAATCGAGGCCGGGGTTGTATTCGAGGAAATACGGTATATTATTTAAACTACACATTAACGTGCGTCGTCTAGCCGTTTTGGATTTCCAAATGACACCGTGTTTAACTTTCTAAAAGTTCGAGTTGATGATTGATACTATTTGGTTATTAAGCTTTACAATTTATTTTTTGTTATATTATAGTGTACTAAGAAATTATACGGGAATAAAATTCGTAGTAGACGAAATATTATCTCACATAGATGATGCTGGAAATGAAGTCGGTTACAAGTAAGTTTATCATAACAGATCTATAAATTATATGATATAAATAATATAATTATTTTGTTGTTTTCTGATCAATTTAATTACATAAAATCAGAATGAAGAGAAATACTGATAGTCGAAAACATATCCATTACATTAACAAATGATTGTAGGGCAAAGCGTGGCTGATTTAAAGTTGTTGTTGACACAAAAGCTGGAGGCGTTTAAAGTAACGATGCACTATTGGCATAATTGTCGCTAATATAAACGTAGATTCCAGTTGGTTAGTTAACATTAAAGAAAACAAAATCAGAATTCCAACGGCTTAGATTCACTTGGAATTAAAAAGTTTCTTGGACACCAAACTGGCCGCAAGTTACATAGATCGATGAAATTTAAATTCCACACATCTTTGTTTGGATGGAGTTAAATTATTATTTGACTGTTATACCTTTTACAGATTCACCTTTTAGAATATTGTAGTTTCTAATTGATTTCTTGCTTTGATAGTTCAAAAATAAATAATGCAAAACAAATATATTGGAAATTTCCATTTACATTACTTTATTCTGAGCGACAATTTTGAACAAGATGTGATATAGGTTGTTTTTTTATTGTCTAAACGGTTATTCTAGACATATCCTTATTCGCTGTTTTTAAATTGAATCATTATATCGCGAACTATTTTGAATCCCTTTAATTTCCACCATCCGGTATTCTAGAGAGTTGATTATGGGCTTGTCGTGTTACATAAATGTCTTAATAATATTTTATATAACTTTTAAAGACATTAAAAAGGTCTGCAATTGGCAGATTTAACTTTTACATATTAATATTATATCATTATGAACGCATTTCAGGACAGACCTGTTTGTTCATGGCGTTGAACCTGAAACTGGAAATATTTTAGACTCTACCAATCTAAGAAGGTATGCCTTTCAAGACTTTATTGTCCAGCTATAGTAATTTTGACAGAATAGCATCCATTGCGTATAATGACATGCAGTTCATACAATGACCCATGATGGACAATGTTTTGACAATGCCCCTGTCAACAATACATTCTGCATAATATTACAATACAAGTTGAAGGTCAATATTTCACTAATTGGCCAAATGAAAGACATACGGAATGTCATGACCTTTCACCTGTCAAGACTACCAATATAGCAATACCAGGGTCCGTATTCAAAACCCCACCTTGCTCAGCTATATAAAAAAAAAAATGAATGCCTGATTAAATCACAATTTGATCGATCCTACATCATTACAAAAATGATTTCCCCCTTTTAAAAGCTCAATTTGTATGTAGGTAATTTAGAGACGATGATGACAGATTTCCTTAACATTGTTTACCCCGGTTACAAGAAGTCATTTTAATCTCCCTTAACTTTAAGGTACCTCCCATGGGTCACTTAGAGTTTAGCGGATATCTCGCACTTAAACCGGCCTTTGAATATCACTAAACGACTAAACACTTATAGTAGTTAAGGTAACTTGGCTTTAAAAGGAAGTTTGATACCTTATATTGCCTTTGAATATAACTTACCCTTAACTCAAAGGAAGTTGCGTATATATCATTGAAATCTTAAACTTCAGGGGCCTGTTACACAAAATTTTAACTAAAATAAAATCCAAATTTTAGTAATTTGTTTGATTGGATAATATTAGATGGATTTTTGTGCTTAGCCAATCAAAATTGAAGTATCTACAATGTACTACAATTTGAATTTTATCTTTCGTTAAGATTTCGAGAAACAGGGCCCAAATTACCTTTGAATAAGGACCCAGTTGTGTATCTTTGCATTTGCTGTAAATATAAACACTAAGAAAAAACAACGGATTCTCATATTTTTGTAATTTTCTTGTAGTTTAATAGATAAAGCATCTTCAGAACTTGATGTCATGCGCAGTAAATTTAAAGTACTACAAGTTGATGTAAGTTATATGTTTAGTCAGTCCTCACGACCTGTGACGTACACAAGTATGAAAATGTTGGGAAAATCGATTTTTGAAATATATTCAAATATTTTCCTTCATTAAACTGTAAGACAAATGACGGGTCACCATCGCTCATATAATAATATTATAGTGAGAACTGCCAGCTCTTTATATAATCTCACATAATGCTCTTTAATAAGATTCGACGTTAATATTTATTTTTTTAAATAGCTCAGCGACTGTCGAGCGATTTCACTCCCTTCGAGAAATTGTAGACTTGGCACTCGGCTAGTACTGATAGTCAAGTCAATCTATGGTAAGACCAAAAACAAATTGCAACAGAATCAATTTCACTGGGATGCATGTCAGCATAGAACCCTAAACAACATTCCAAAAATGTTCCAAAATATGTTTGGTGGAAAGGTGCCAATTTACGTAATATGCTAATTAACATAATTTCACATTTTAAAAATTGACTTAATGCTATAACTTGAAATTGGCTATTAAATGTTCAAATTTGGTGAAAACTGAGTCTAAGCCCATGTCTTAGTATCCTGGGATGCAAATAAACGCAATTAGAATATAACCACTTTATTACATAATGTACAAAATGCAAATTAACAGCTGCCATTGGTAAAAAAGAATTACCACCCCCCCCCCCGTAAATCTAAAACTCTTTGACTTCGCTCCATAAAACCAGTATGTACGCCAATAATTTCAGAGCCAAGGGGGTCGAAAAACACTACAACAGCACAGTGGTATTGCATAATATAGAATATGCAAATTAGACACCTCGGCACTGACTGAAAAATACACTTTTAGTCCAAAACAAAAAAATCAAGTTCCTACAAGCATTTAAGCATGGTCAAAGAAAGTAATAAAAACATCTGTACCTCATTATGGAGAATATTCAACTGATTGCATAAGTTCCACAGCACTGTTGTTATGAGGTGGTGGATGAGGGTGGGGGTCACATAGCCCTGATGGAAACAAACAAGTTATCAAAACGTTATCATCAGAGTTGTCTTACCAGTCGATGTTTTACTTAAGTGGACCAATCAGTGCCACACCTAGTTTTACAGTTACACCTGGGCGGTCACAGGAACTCTTTGTGTATTAAGAAAGACTCGATGTTTTCCATCACCATTCCAAGTAATCATTATAAAAACATAACTGTTAATCTTATTGTCAGTGATTTTATTTGTTTTTAATATAGTATATTAATTAATGAATGCACACAATAATGTATCTATATATTTTATTTCAAAGTTAATCACAGAAATAACCACACTGGGGAATTGAGCACAATGTTTCATAATAAAATGAACAGTAAATTTGCAAAAGTATATCAGTTCCATGGAGTGCATTGCATTTAACAATGGATTTATCTACGTTTGTGACAAAGTCCTCGCTAATGGTGCTGTTTTCTGGGAATGCGAGAAACGCATACATGGTAAATGCAAAATCACAGTAAAGATCCAGAGAGAAGGGGTCAGCCAGTAAAAGTGAATAAACTCATGCTGGTGACCCATTTTTGGCCTGAAAAATACCATAAAGAAACAATTCATTGGAACTCAAGAGATTGCAGAACAAATTGTCACTGCTGAAGTCGCAAAACTACATGAAGGAACAACTTTCTAGCTGCCACCTATAAGTCTCCTCAGACGTACTATAAGATGTTACAAAACTACTGCCAGGAAAGCTGGTACCTCTACAACCAACTCAATAGGCCATGAAAATACAAGACCAATACAAAGAAAATTTTAATGCGGAACCTTTCCTGCTGTCTGGCAGTGGAAAAAACAATCCAGGTGGAATTTTACTATATTCAACAGTGACCAATCTGAGGGTCCTTGCCTCAACCGATCATCGGTTGGCTGACGAAGCCGCTAAAGTTGTACCTGAAATATTTTACGAGATTTACACCATACATGCTCCTATCGACAACCAAATCGTTCCACGTATCGGTGCGCCACTCACAAACAAGACTGTGGATACCAATTCCAGATGTATTACCAGTTGCTAGTATTAAAGTCAGATTTTCATCTTTTGTCTGTCATTAATGACTCTGAGACGTAGGGACACCATCAACGTTACCAAACAGACAATGAATTCAATCTTGACCCCAAAATGGCACCAGCCCTTATTCTTTGAAACACTAACTGAACAAATTGAGGAGAATGGCGCAAATCTAAGCATCAACTACTTATAGGGTACCGACATTTGGTAGTCGTAACAGTAGGGATATATGTATAAACATGTTCAAGCTTCCCAGAACCAACTACAATATCGAAGGGTGGCACAGATGATTTCAGACTCCAGTCAGTGGTTGCCATGTCAACATTTGCTGGTTTATAGATGCACTGAAACACCAAGCTCTACAAGGAGCTACCATGAACAGATAATAGCTAGAGAACAACCTGTTCAACACGGGAAGTATAGAAACTGAACAGAGTATATGTACTGGACATTATACGTGCAACACTCACCATGTGTTATTAAGGACAACATGTGAAGTCAGCCGAACCATTGTAATTATATATCAATGATTAGTGATAATAATAAAGAACATTTAAGTATTAATCTGGTTTTTCTACCAAAATGAACACAAATGTAGAAAAGGACACAAACGATATTGGTACATTTATCATCAAAACAATAATTTTTATCCATTTCTGTCTCATTCGGACCCTCTGTTGTGAAGCTATTTGGAGAAGAAAATAAAGCTTTCAGAGATTTTGGAGATAGTTGACATATTATGTTATTCTACCTGTTTACCATAATTTAAACGAAATGTATAACAGTAAACTTTTAGTAATACTCTTTTGCAGTAAAAAATAATAAACAAAGAACGAGATTATAACATATAGTCTAAAAACCATAATTTCTGTAACATAAACCCCTAATGGAACTATAATAGTTTCCACTGGATACCTAACCGTAATGTAACAATTATAAACAAGCTATTGAGTAAAGCCTGTTTTTTTAAGATTGGACTAAAAGTGTGTTTTTCAGTCATGGCCGAGGTGTCTAATTTGCATAATCAATATTATGCAATATAACTCTGCTGTTCTTCGTGTGCTTTTCAGCACCCTTGACCCTGTAATTATGGGCATGTGTACTGGTTTCATGGAGCAAAGGCAAAGAGTTTCAGATTTTGGGGGAAAAATAAGTTTTTCACTAGTGACAGCTGTTAATTTGCAATATATTTATAGCATTAAATCAATTTTTGAAACATGAAATTATGCTAATTAGCATATTACGCAATTTAGCCCCTTTGCACTTAAGATATGTTGGAACATTTTGAGTATGATGTGCAGGAGACCATACTGAAATGCATACCACCAAATTAAATTATGTTGCAATTTGTTTTGGGTTGGGCCCTTTTTTACAGCTAGATTGACTGGACTATGATGGTGATCTAGATGGGTATACGCTATCATGCTCTAACAGAACTATGCGTATGTCAGAGAAGCATACGTACGCGACGCGACAATCTGCCAAAACTCAAAAACTACATGCATTGAGGCTATGTATCACGTATACGATACAGATACATGATACGGATGGGGAAAATTCCGCTTGCCAAAAGTCTCTACATGTTTTAATTACATTGGTGACAGCGTGTGAAGGTTGTGTGGTCGCATGGTCTGTCATCGAGTCAAATGGCATGGTTTCGATTCTAAGTTTGTACGTGACGAAGAGTAGGGACGTCTGTCCGGCTTCGTAAGTATTCTTCCGGCCCTCCAGTTTCTTGTACAGGGCGTTATTTTTTATGATTTATGTATCAGCGCCGAAGGTCAGGTGTAAATAAGTATAATTTTTTAAAAGCACTATTGCTATTATTAGTTTTGGTATTATTGTTATTGCTATGATTTGATCAAACGAAAGTTTGCACTGGCGTGACACAATGGTAACCGTTAATGTATAATTTTCTGTTTTCAGAATGTTCTGAAGGAGGAACTGCAAGCTGATGACACGAAGAAAGAATATATTTTAATAGCAGCTGTTATATGTTTGGCACTTGTCCTCGTTATAACCATACTTGGATTCATGAGTAATTTTAACAGGTATTTCAGCAGACAAAGTGGCTCATTTCATTTTCAGATATTACTGATTTTAGATTAGCGATGCAATTAACAATGGCATCATCATTTTTTATCATTTTTCTGGTTGAATTTCACTTCTCAAAATTGTTTTGTCAATAGTAAGCCAGTCCCATTACCTGATAAATCGAAGTAATTTATCGATTTAATGACGCAAATATTTTTTTTTTCTCAAACCTGGCTGTCATAATTAGTTTCAAGTTTATACTTTGAAATAATAGTAGGTGCATGAGAACCAAACCACACTACATGAAACACAAAACCTACAAGACAATCCAGCAGATAAGACAAACTCCATAGACATTGCAATTAAGAAGTAAACAACAAAATAGCAATCAAAAAAACTTTGAAACCAAAGTTACAGGGCTAAGAGATTAATTTTATTGTACCGTAGGGTACCGTTAGCTTCCCGATGTCACCAAATTCGGCCTGTTGACTTTAAATGTTATTATGTAAAAGGGGTTGTATTTTATCTATATCAATATAACATATTTACAAAACGCCAAAACAGATGTTTACGACCTACTCTTACGTCGCATTCCAACTGTCAGGGCTTCTTTCACCACTCGAACTACTATACGTTGTCCCTTGCTATGCCCTCTGACGATGGCGAAATGCCGACGAGCTTTCTTCACATTAACATATGGATCGAATACAGATTAGAGGGTCAACGTCAAGGCCCCTGCAAGATTTGAAACAATGCACTATTTGTTTCTTGCTGTCTCTTCAGATTTAAACGAAAATTAAAAGCTGCTGCTATTAATGTCCACAACAAAGGTTAGTATCAGTTTTATGTTGAATCACAAAATAGCTTTAACTCACAGTTAATATAGTGTTTTAAAATATAATTTTAACTCACAGTATTAAACTAATATATATATATATATATCTTTAATAGTATACCGATTTAAAATATATAGCTTTAACCCACGGTAATTTTTAGTAAAATATAACTTCAATTCGCATTAGTATACTGGTATAAATTATAGCATTAATTCACAGTAGAATAGTGACATAAAATATTATTTGACCCCACAGAAGTATACAGATAAAAAATATAGCTTTAATCACAGTAGTATAGTGAAATAAAATATAGCTTTTACTCACAGTAGTACACTGAAATAAAATATTGCTTTAACTCACAGTAGTATAGTGAAATAAAATATAGCTTAACTGACAGTAGCACACTGAAATAAAATATAGTTTTAACTCACAGTAGTATAGAGAAATAAAATATAGCTTTAATTAACAGTAGTATAGAGAAATTAAAAATAGCTTTAACTAACAGTATTATACTGATATAAAATATAGCTATTTAAAACTCACAGTATCGTTTTCACCATGTGGTAAGAATCTTGGAGTTTATTTGGATGCCTCCCTAAACATGAACAGACAGGTCTCAGAAATAGTGAGAAAGTGATACTTCCACTTGCGAAATATTGGTAATATCCTTCCCCTGTTGACACAGTCCGCTGCCGCAACCATAACCAGATCATTAGTCATTTCCAGGCTAGATTATTGTAACAACCTCGTGGCTGGTATCTCTGCCGAAAACATCCATCGCCTCCAAAAGCTCCAGAACACAGCTGCAAGAATCGTCACCATCTCCAAAAATGATTGTCATGTTACTCCACTTTTAAAATCTCTCCTCTGGCTCCCTGTTCGACAAAGAATAAACTTTAAAGTTTTAACCCTAACTTATCCGTGTATACACGGCACCGCACCAGGCTATCTATGGAATTAAGTTCATAAATACTCTCCATCTAGATCACTCCGTTCTTGTTCCCAGTTTTTATTAATTGTTCCTACATATAACCTTAAAACCTTTGGATGCAGATCATTTGCCTATAACGCAGCACATACATGGAACTCTCTGCCACTACATTTACGAACTGCTCCATCTCTAAACATCTTCAAACAAAAACTCAAAACGTACTTGTTTAAAGGTTCATTTTTTTTAACTATTTCCCGGAACTTTAACTTTGTTACCATTTGTTAGCGCTTTGAGCAAACAATACTGTTTGGAGTCTAGCGCTTTATAAGAACCCTTATTATTAAGCTTTCATATGTTTTTACATATGAAAGCTTATTGTTTCTGTTAAGATTATTTTTTTTTTTGTGTTTTATCCAGAAATCGGATTTCTCAGAATCTACCCATAAGATCTTTCTGAAACTTTTACCTACCCCCCCCCCCCAAAAAAAAAATGGGTGGTGGCTGTTGGGTAAATATATTTTCAAAACGTTTTTCGCATCCGAAATTACCGAATTTTACGAACAAATGCATTTGACCTACTTTTCTGTAACTTTGTGACTATTTCACCTATTTTACTAATTCTTTTTTTTTTTTGAATACCTTGACTGCTTTACTTCAAATCTGCATTTTCGAATTTCGAAAATTCGTCGCTGTGATTTCATGCCGGAAGTAAAAACAAAATAACAACTTCTTTAATAGTTGCACGATTTTCATGGAATTTGGTATGTAAGTAGATCTCGCTTTAATAGTTGCACGATTTTCATGGAATTTGGTATGTAAGTAGATCTCGCTTTAATAGTTGCACGATTTTCATGGAATTTGGTATGTAAGTAGATCTCGCTCATGCGACTTAAAAAATGTTGTTAGAAATTTTCTAAATTATCTCCTCTTGGTGATAATAAGGATCAAAGTTTTCAAAAAAATTGACGAAATATAGGTCAGACTGCCTTGAAATTTGTTTTTTGTACTAGCTACGACACTACTGATTCGTACACAAAAAATGGAGTCTGTACCCCAAACCGGAAGTGCTTCCATCTTGAAATGTGAAAAATTAATAAGGCGTTTTTGGTATTTTACTTACAGACATGGCAATTATATTTTCCGAATCCTTGTAGGAAGGCCAAAAAACGGTAGCGAAAATATTTTTGATTTCTGGCAAATCATGGACGCCATTTTGAATTGAAAATGACATATAGTAAAAAATCCTCATTATTGGGCTTGAAAACATACACAATTGGTCGTGGTTTAGAGAGTGTGTCTCCTATTAACGAAATTGATACATTTCAGGATAGCCTGGCTCATGGTCGAGTGTTTGGTATTCTAATATTTCAAAAATTCGAATTTCTCCTTTGTCGTTTTCTGTGCCGTCAAGGTTGTTTTCGAGGTTAGCGGTTTTGACTTCGCGCATGCGCTACGCTAGAACCAAAGGTATGATGACTACCAAACTCCGGCCCCCCACTTGTCACGTTGGTACCTAAAAGTCCTGAAATGTTCAGATCGATACCTGCATTCCTTCAAGTCGTTTACATGTGAGGCGGCGGATTTTTTTCCCCTTTTTTTTAAAGTAAATTCCCGCACTCCGTAAGGGGGAAAAAGTGTTTTTTGCCCTAGCAGCGCCAAAAATTCTTCGATTAACCTGGTTTTTTAGCACGATGTGCCCATTTACTAGCCCGAATTTTGAGTACTTGTCCCATCTAATTCCGATGAATAAAAAACAAAAGTTATGGTCAAAAAAACGATTTTACCGCTTTTTTCGCCGATTTTGAGACTAAAAATTTTTTTTAGAATTTTGAAATTGCAAACGACAAGATAAAGTCATTTTGTTAGTCTCATGTGATGGGGATGAGTCTTCTGCACCGATGCGGATTGGGTTTGATTTTTTCACAATGGCGGACTATATTTTTGAGACTGTCAAAGTTTTGATGTTCTGAGAATGCCGAGGCATCATTAGTAGGTATTTTTTTTTAAATTTATACTGGTCGGATGCGCCACGGTGAGGTTAGTAACATATTAAAGGAGAACATGATCGAATTAAAAATTCGAAAAAATATGGCCATGTTTTACAATAAAAAAAAGTTGCTGGGTCGGCTTGGGTTCGAATTTTTTAGGCCATGTTCCCGTATTAGAAATCACTTAAATTTTTTATATGTGCTAGCTAACATCCCAAGGCACAATCTCTGAAAATTTCAAGAAATTCCGACAACCGTAACGCCTGCTAAAACACGCTCGCGCAATTAGGCCTATTTTTTGCCTATTTTTCGAATGTTTTTAGACTAACAAGTCACTTTTTCGTGCGCTACGTTTGTGGCCCCATATCTCGGCCGCTATGGGTTTGAATAGATATGTTTTGATCGGGATCGATGGCTTGGACACTTCCCTCCGTCGTATAAAAAGTTTGGACCCCTGACCCTAGCCACGGTCACGTGACAGGGTGTCAAACATGGCTTCCCAAAACGAAGGGCCAGGTTTGCTGCCTTATAGCTCGGCCCCTATGGGCTCGAATCAAAGTGTGTTGGCTGGGAATAATAGCCTTGACAATTCTCTCCATTGTATTAAAAGTTGGTAGATCTCACCCGAATGCCATGCACGCGCTACGATATTTAAGAGTGCCAGGGCGGGTCTCGAGGCTTGGTATTCAAAGGTTAAATCTCTGGAATTTCTAGCGGTTGCCTGTGCCGCGATGATATTTATCACATATTAAAAGGAGAGAATATTCAGATATCAAGAACGAAAATAAATCGATAAAATACGGCAATTTTTCAAGCAAAAAAATTTTGATGGGTGGGGGTGGGTTTATTATTTATTTTCATTGTTCCCGGAATCTCACTCATTTCCATTTTTTATATGCGATAGCTAGAATCTCAAAGTACAATCTTTGCAAATTTGAAGGCAAACGGAGCACAGGAAGGTTGCCTGGGCAGTGCAAATCTATCCCGGTCGCAAAAATCTGCATTCGGGAAACCTCGATGGATGATACTATGACCGGACGTTTTATGACCTTGACACATACATGATATACATAGTATTAAAATCCTTATGAAATATTTAAATCATTTACTGCTATAATATGAAATATCACTTATTCCCCAGTTAAATAAAAATAGGTCACCGGGTGCTGTACAACTTCAAGAACCCTGCGATCATTTTACAATTTCTATTGCCAGAAAATATTTGTTTTACTAGTCTTATTCAAGTTTAAAAATAAACAATATTTTTTCCGAAAATCAATGTCGAGATTTAGTGTATTATATATGATACAATGGGCCATTATAGCCTAGAGGTCAGGTGTTCGATCCCTGCATTGGCCGAGAAAGTTCATCTTGATTTTACCGTACTCCACAAGGGGGAAAAAATGTTTTTTTGTCACAAATTCTTCGATTAGCCTGTTTTTTTGGCACGATGTACCCATTTACTAGCCCGAATTTTGAGTACTGGTCCCATCTGATTCCGATGAAAAAAACAAAACGATTTTACGGCTTTTTTCGCCGATTTTGAGACTAAAAAAGGTTTTAAAATTTTGAAATTGCAAACGACAAGACAAAGTCATTTTGTTAGTCTCATGTGATGGCTATGAGTCTTTTGCACCGATGCGGATTGGGCTTGATTTTTTCAAAATGGCGGACTAAATTTTTGAGACTTAACAAAATTTTCATGTTTTTGAGACTGCCGAGGCATCATTGGGGATAATTTTTTAAAAAGATTTATACTGGTTGGATGCACCGCGATGAGATTAGTAACATATTAAAAGGAGAACATGATCAAATAAAAATTCGAAAAAATATGGCCATTTTTCAAGAAAAACAAAAGTTGCTGGGTCGGCTTGGGTTCGAATTTTTTAGGTCATGTTCACGTATTAGATATCACTTGAATTTGTTATATGTGTTAGCTAACATCCCAAGGCACAATCTCTAAAAATTTCAAGAAATTCCGACAACCTTAACGCCTGCCAAAACACGCTCGCGCAAATAGGCTTATATTTTGCCTATTTTCCGAATTTTTTTAGACTAACAATTCTCTTTTTTGTGCGCTACGCTTGAGGCCCTATATCTCGGCCGCTATAGGTTTGAATCCAGATGGTCGGGTTCGATAGCTTGGACACTTCCCTCCATCGTATTAAAAGTTGGGACCCCTAACCCTAACCACGGTCACGTGACAGGGTGTCAAACATGGTTTCCCAAAACGAAGGGTAATGTTTGCTGCCTTATAGCTCGGCCCCTTCGAATCAAAATGTGTTGGCTGGGAATAATAGCCTTGACAATTCTCTCCATTGTATTTAAAGTTGGCAGCTCTCACCCGAATGCCATGCACGCGGCACGATATTTAAAGCTGGAACCAATAGCACCAGCGGTACCAAACTCTGGCCCTACCCTGCTCTCGTTGGTGCCTAGGTGTCCTTAAAGTTTCAGCATGAAATCTGCATTCCTTCTAGTCGTTTACATGTGAGACTCACCGGACATAAAAAGCATTTTTCAACGATGTACCCGCACCCCCACCTGTAAACGCCCCGGAGGGTGCCAGGACAGGTCTCGAGGCGTGGTATTAAAAGGGTATATCCACCCCACCGAGTCGCTGCGTCACGTCAAAATGGCCGCCCGGGTACCGGAAGTGGGCGAAACGGGCCCATGAAATGAAGTTTGACCCTACCTTGACCTTAGAGGGCCACGTGGCATGGAAAGGGTCATAACCCTAGATGTACTCATTAATGACCTTTCATGTGAGAGCTTGACCTTTCATGTGAGAGCTTGACCTTTCATGTGAGAGCTTGACCTTTCATGTGAGAGCTTGACCTTTCATGTGAGAGCTTGACCTTTCATGTGAGAGATTGACCTTTGATCTGACCTTTGACCTTGGGGTCGAAAAATTCCCAAAACTTAGGTACCGTCCCGAAAATCGGCATCAAGGTCAAGGTCAAGGTCACGACCCACAAGCCCGTCGACGGGGCCGTCCCTGAGGTCAAGGTCATGACCTTGGCTGACCTTTACTGGCCTCGGAGATCAATCCCGTGTTTTGTGCATTTCCCGTTTAATTTGTGCATTTCACGGCATCGCGTCGCGGCGGCTCAATTTTTACCCCAACCGTCTGAAAGTTTAATACAACCTGCGCAGGTTGTATCAATTTTTCAGACGATTTGAATAAAAATTGAGCCTTGCATTACTCCTATTTTGATCCGACTAAATTTTCATTTGTATTTTTCCCATCATGTTTATAAGGTAAGTGTAATTTTTTTAGATACCCGATGACATATGACCCTTGACATGTGACCGGAAATGACAGTTCATATGAAAGCTTTCATATCTGCTTTGCAGATCTAGTTATTATTATTATTATTATTATTATACTGAAATAAAATGATTGCCTATTTTCAGGTAAAGACAATACAGATTCGAATCCTTTACATCAGAAGACATATAGAACGTAAGTATTATCAAAATTCATATAATTTTCATAATTATAATTATAATCTGATGTAAACTGTGTATTTAAAAAAAACACATTTTGATATTTCAGTGGCATGCCATTTGACAGTTTAATTTCATAAATAGGTATATAGGATATTTCGGTTACATTGTAATATGCACTTATGGGAGAAAATATTTTCTTTACGTCATTATCTTCTCGTTGTGGTTTTAAGTATAGCAATTAATTATAAATAAGCAAAATTTTGATATCTGGACGTCTATGTTTATCTGAAGGTAAATTAATGGTTTTTAGAATAAGTTATTTTATTCTTAACACGATTATGGATTCAAGGTGTTTCTTTAGACCCACGTCTTCAATCACATATATGTTATATCTGTCAATACACAAATAAATTTTTACTGAATTTAAAGGACAATATTGGTATCAATTGGTGCCAGTCATTATCACATATTTGATATAACTCAAATACATTTAACTACCTTTGGACTTCGAAGGAATTATTATAGTGAGCAGAAATTTGTCAGTGTATCTGCTATTATTTGTCACTTCAGTCAGCTATATAGAAGGATAACTCGTGTTTTCCTTTGTGTTCGTCACTTCTTTTAGTAGAAACCTTGATTACTCATCTATCGTAGGAATGGCCTGTGCTTAAATTATATTTGAAACGTGTTTAACGAGTTCTATCACATATTCAATAATTACTGACACCAATATTGTCCTTTAAGTAAAAATTGAAAATATAATAATGTATCATAACAACGTCTTTAATTCCGTCAATTAAATTCTCGATTTCTTTTCAATCAAATACAAATTGGTAGTTAGTTTTGTGTCCGACATTCTGTTTTTTTCTTTATCAACACAAAAACAGGTTTAACAAAGTTGAATGCCTTTGAAAACATTATAATAAAACCTTGACCTTGATTACACGGCCAATCAAATGTCTGGATAATCGGATAATCGAAATTAAAAATGAAATTGGGGTTTCACGTCCTACTTTTGTAACATAGAATCAAATGACCTAATGATAACGATGATTGTGGATTTGACTTCTTTATTTTAATAATGCAATAAAAAACATTAAACATAGTGTACCGTGGCCACGTGGCCCAACTGACGTAACATTAACGTCGTGGGCCGTGACTGGAGACCGACCGCCGGGTGAACGTTATTTAATTTTTCTTATTAAGAATAACTCTCTCATAATCATCATAGTGTATCGTGGCCACGCGGCCCAACTGACGTAACATTAACGTCGTGGGTCGTGACTGGAGACCAGTCTATGCGAAATGATATTTTTTTTACTGGACATTTGGGCAGGTATTATTTCAACTATTACTGGACCGAATGGGATTTTACTGGTCCCAAAATGTTCATAACAAAAATATGCATAAAATAGGTAATAATGGCCTAAAACTCGAAAATTTACAAACAGTATATATAAGGGGGCAAATACTTTACTTTATTACAAAGATTGTCTATTGTATAAAGACTTTTTCGCACACTTCCTTAATTGTCATTTTGTGGCATCTTCATTAACATCGGTTACGTTAAGAAATTTATTTACATTTGATCAATTTTTTTTATACAGGATGACTTTGTGACACAGGTCTAAATTATTCGTATTATAGCACAAACTCCATTCATTCATTCGTGACATTTCATTTCTCCATCTTATCGGTACTTTGATAGATCACGTATTTTGACATCCAGTATTTGCCAGTTTCAAGCCGGTTGATTTTATAAATGCCCAACAACACCCCCAATTCTTTAAATGATTAGTTATGCCATAAACATTTGTAAGCCTACCTTTGGATTTTCAAACTCAAAATGACAAATGAGTTTGACTATTTAGCATGCCAGCTATATTTCCAAAGAATTTACTACACGTGGCTATTTCTACTTTCACTATAGTCATGCTGTACGGTAGACGGTAGTACTAGTGACCCGTATGGATGTCGTCAACTTTGACCTCCTCCCCCCGGCATTGCTCGTGCAATAATGTTTTTACTGTCCTGACGAGGTTAATAAATACTGTTTGTCAATCAGTCGCTACCTATAACTCGTGGGGTCATCTCATGTTTGGAAGAATGATTACAAATGACAAGTGCAATATGAAGTACATATAGCTCTACAATGCCTGTGCCATGCAGTATACTAAATATAGTAACTTTAGGCTATGTTATTATTATGCACATGCCTGGATAGCAAAGGCTTCTCTGGCATGCGCATTGTGTACCACGCGATCTTGTATAACTTCTTCCTTTTAAATACAAGTTTAATACATTCATTTTACGAGTTGTGTTGTGTTGTGGTATTGTGAATGGTCTTTATTGACGCTGGATTTTAAAGGTCAGATACACTAGCTCAATATACGGTACTACGTACTCTAGATAAGATTGTGTTTACATTTTAAACAATAGTGAAATTAACACAATAAATTAAATGAGAATTCAACAGTCCGTACACGAAGTGTCGTCAGTCAGTGCCAATACGGCGATGATTTAATACAAACGGGTCCAGAATCTTTCCGGACAACTGGGCCGGTATTCATGATGAAAATACCGGACCGAGAGCTATTTTATCGGTAATGACTGACGGTCCGACGGCTTTCGCATAGACTGCTGGAGACCGACCGCCGGATGAACGTTATTTATACTTTCTTATTATGAATAACTCTCTCATAATCATCATGGAGTCAGCCGTGGACATGGTGTATATGATTTAGTGTAGAACTGACGAAATCCTGTTTAGAACCATAAAGTGTTCGGTTAGTTTTCAAACATGGCTCTTCATAGTTCACATACAATTTAATTTTGGATAGGTTTAATCAATTTGTTGGACAATTTGAAATGAAAGGACTGCTTGATTGACAGATAGCTATAACGTCACCCAGTTGATAAAAAGGAAATAGGCCTAACAATAAATTTTAAAAATAAATAAATGAATAATATTATTTGATTGGAAAGATTTAAAAGAAAGGAAAATATAAAAAGTCTAGCAAGGCCTTGGATGTGGTTTTCAATTTCCATGATATGTTGTCTGATTTTGCTTTGATTGCAAAATATGGCGGTATAATAAATTTTACAAAAAAATAAGACTAGCCCAATGAAATTTTCGCAGTAGCATCGCTTAAAAAAACATCAGTGTGAATCTTTTACAAAATTTAGTTAGGAATTTGTGAATGAGGTTTTCACGACTTATATACTTATTGTTTACCATTTTTTTAGAACTAGTTCGGGGTTTTGAAGCGGGAATCAAAAGATTTTTTTTTAAGCATAAGCGGAAATTACAAGAAACTGTCAATTTAATAGCAGCTGTCACAGCCTTACTCGCAGCGTGACGTTCGTGCTCGAGACGGTCGCTCCGTATGCTCGTTCGTGATCGGCAGTAAAAAATCGCTGGCGAATTGCCATCGCCGATCAACCTGGGATCATTTATAACGGTCAGAGTAGTATTTAACAGACATACACAGGTATTAGAGAGGTTTCGCAACTTTACATTTACATTTAGACGATTTTTTGTGACGTATGACGTAAAGCGCACGTCATAAAGGTGTACCAGACGGATAGCAGGCTCCATGTTCACAACACTTAACTTAGCTAAACCTCTTTTAATTTCTATAACCCAGTCATAATGTACACTTACACTTATCTAATGTAAGTACAAGTGTAACTGTTAAGCTGCAAAACCTCTCTAATAATACATAGTAGCCTTCATTTAACGGACAATCATATAATATTGTATAATCATGAACGTCAAAACCGCTTATCCGGACACGTAATCCTTTTAAGATCTCGGGTCATTTTTTTGTTGGATGACCTGATAATCTATTGCCGTTCCCTTAGAACTGCTGTACTTGATAACGAAAGATAAATTTCACCTACACGTTATTTTTTTTATGAAATAAATGCAGCTTGGGGTTTCCAGATGAAGACTGGCAAGTTTAAGTATCACATTATGTTGAGCTAGTTTGTCGGCCCAAGGTATAGGATTTTAACACAGATAAATTTACTATTGTGTCTCCAACTAACAGTTATAAACTACAGCTGCTTGACATTATGTAATATTTCTCCCTTCTTAAAGCTGCAAACAGACATTTATATATATCCAGGTTGTTGACAGGAGGATTTTTTTATGAATCATAACAATAATTTCTTTAAGTGACATTTAGTAATTGAACAGTAACACACTAACACTATTTTATGGCAAAACAATCACCGGTTTATTAACATGCAACATTTCGACGATGATACTCTCGTCTTTATCAAGCATACTTGATGTTTTACAATATTATGTTATCAATTGCTTGATAAAGACGAGAGTGTCATCGTCGAAACGGTCTTATATAGAAGTGGAGTGGAAAGAGAAAGATAAATAGGTTTAACGTCCACTCGATACAAACAAGGTTATTTCGGGACTAACATATAGTTCAATTTTATTTCAATGATTCGTTATTGCACGTAGGGGTCCTTAGTAGTGTGAGAAACCCGAGGACCCAGAGAAAACACACGAGGCTGGACAGGCAACCCTATTCCTTGTCACGTACAACCGGTGAATCAAAACTACGCCAGTTGACTCAATGACAGACCTTAAACCCTGTTCACACCAAAGGCGCTTTGATGTTGTTGGGAAGCTTTGAGCAAGAGCGCCAACAAATTTTAAGACTGTTTCAAAATTTTGGGAGCTCTGACGCGAATTGATGTAAGCGCCGAGCGCGTATCAAAGCTTAATAAAGCGTAACAAAGCTCAGCAAAGCTTGACTCAAAGCGTAGTCTTCACGGTCGGTTGACAGTTGACACGCTTTGATAAGATGTCTCAATTTTCGCTACGATCTGGCATGAAGATCGGACACGCTTTGTTACGCTTTCCCACGATACCCAAGCTCTGTCTCCAGCGCTGCGACTTGAGTACCACTCATTGCATTGTTTCAGAAAAAATCATGAACTTAAAATAAACCAGAGATGACACCCAAGAGAGGAAGAGGTGCCGCAAAGATGAGCCAGAGAGGGACAGGCAGGCAGAGGCCAGGTGGCTGAAAGGCCGAGGTCTCCAACACCACCACCATGCTTTTTCAGAGCTAGAGCTGCCACAGCGTCACCCTGCATAATAATTTCAAATTTCCGAGGCAATATTACAAAATAATGTTCATAACACACTAGTCTCTATCCCCAGTCTTGCGCTCTCTCTCTCTCTCTCTCTCTCTCTCTCTCTCTCTCTCTCTCTCTCTCTCTCTCTCACTCTGACTTTAGTCTTCATCTTCAGCCTCGGACCCACTCCGAGTACACACTAGGGAGAGAAAGTAGTCTTTCAGATGTTCTCTCTGACGTCTGGAATCCACAGTTGCGTGGCCCCTTGTAGATGGCTGTGGAACATCTTCCCAGTAAGGTTGATGTTTCCAGGTCCCAACTTTGATATTGTGCTCTTAATCCTCGTGATCCACCTCATAGTTTGCCACACCACCCTCTGCCCCTGCAGGCTGTGCAGCACCACAGCAGTCTCCACCAAATATCTGAGGTCTCTGCCTTCTGTTCCAGTGTTCCAAGCAGGCACATGAACCCGTTTGCGAGGATGCCTACGGCATTCTCTACCACTCTTCTACCCCTTGAGATCCTGTAGTTTCAGATTATCTGCGCATCTGTCATCCCTCTTCTACTGTATGGCTTCATCATTTAGCTCTTCATGGCAAAAGCATCATCATGGAACACCTGGCTCAGTTTCCCCACGGGGAGAGCATTATGGGGGAAGCCCTATAGACCCATCTGTCAGGTATTCAAAGAGCTCAGAGTCTATAAATATCTTGGAGTCAGGTATGTGTCTCAAGGTAATTGCCAGCTTGAGGCCAGCGGGCAGGGGATGCCTGTAGTTAGTCGGCTGCTTCTGGATGACTGGTGGCACTCTCCCCGGGATATCATCGAACACCTCAGGGGTAAATCTGGTGAAGTTTCTGAAAGAAGCAGAGTCTTCTAATCTGTATCCAGGAGGCTGGTGATTGCCCATACTGTTGTCTTCTTTTTTCAGTGAGCCATGGTCTGGTCCACCAGCTCCTGATGGATAGTCTTCTCCCTCCTGCTAATAGGCCAATCTCCCCTTGTCTTTGCCGTTCTTCCCACGCCTCAAGGGCTAGGGTGTATTTATACAGTAGGGAGACAAACACCGTGTCTTCTTCAGATAGATTATGCTCTGGTACATCTGGAACTTCTGGATCTTGTAGTTCTGCCATCGTGTTGTGGAGTCAAAGATGCAATGATTTTATGAATCTGCTCTGGATCAAAAGCTGCATGAACACGGTGATCTCGAAATTTTCCAATGCGTAACAGAGCTTGATTATCGTAACCAAGCGTCATTTGAAGCCTCATAACCGCATCAAAGCGTAATAAAGCTTATCAAAGCGTGATTTAAAGCGTAACTTATCAGAACGTAACATTACTTAGGAGATCGTGATATTTTTGAAAAAATAAACAAAAATGATGGCGCTTTGCTCGCCGATTTAAAACGCGATATTCGACGTTGGTGTAAACAAGACTTAATGTTACAACCCCCGCGCGCTAAATATTCGACCATCCCCTTACCCAGGAAGTTTAGTAACAGACGAAAATTAAGACGGACAAAAATGTTGATATAAGTCTTATTTGACTGGATATTTATTTTATTTCAGAGATAATCCAATTTTTGAGAAGGATATTGACTTGGAACACTCGAATGATAATACCAGGTATATAAAAATATTTTTTCCAAAGCTTTGCACAATCAGATCAATATATTGGATTGAAATTGGGTTAGGCGTCCCCAGAGCTATTTACTTCAATTTTATTTTCAAAAATGAACATCTGCTTATCGTCGAATTTTGCGAGTATCCTTGTTTTAATTTATGCCAATAACCTTTCAGATCAACCAAGCTGATTAAATCGCAGATCCATTTTCGTTTCGTTTTTTATAGTTCAAAATTTCATGTTACTTGTCTCCGCTACATTAGGTGGAGACCATCGAAAGTATTAAAAAAACGAAACGAAATATAGATCTGTATTTTAGGCAGATTGCGTTATCAATATATAAAAGGTGGTATTTATCAACACCATAACTTTAAAATATACAAGTTGTAAGGTTGGGTGTTTAACATGTTAATACAGATGTACAACAGCTTTAAGTTTCGATGTTTAATAACACATGTGAGATCCATGCTTATTACGTGCAGAACTATTCGGTTGTTTTGGAGTTGTATTATATTTTCTAGATGTGTCTTATTATTCTAATATAACCTATCTGTCCATATTTTATTTACAGTTATGTAAGCGATTCTATTGACGCCAATGAAGTATATGCTAACTTTAAACAACGTACGCATGATACAGATGAAGAGGAAGTGACCCTTGACCTCTATGATGAAATAGACAATGGAGTATCTCCAGTTTACTCTTCTTTATTTTTGAACGCAGCTTTACACCAACACGAAAAAGATAAATTGGCCAGACCTGGTCAGCAAAACCGAACTGTACAAGAAAGTTTAAATTTTACTAGAGATATCGATCTTGCTGATCTGGAATCAACAGAAATTTAAACGTAAACATATACAACATAATCACAGTTTGCTTTTGTATTGTTTCCATTTATGAAGAAACAAATTACTGTCAGACTTTATTGCTGAACTTCGCCGACATGCATCATTTTATAGCAGTGGTTCTCAACATATTTTGCCAACGTCACACCTTAGAACACATGAAGAATGAGTGGCACACCTGCGTAAATATATGAAAAATATCTCAATTTGCAAAATAAAAACATGGCAATTCAGACGGCGTACAACCTTAGACAGAGACTAGCCATAGACATTTAGAATGACTCAAACTAAATGAAGAAAAACACAGTGAATACTAAATTAGGATCACGTGTTTTTTAACATTTATAGTGTGTCGTTCAAAATTTCGCGGCACACGGGTTGAGAATCACTGTTTTAAAGCTACGACATGCCAATTTACCGTCTAGTATATGAGCACAAACTCTTAAAAGTAGGCCCACTTTTATTAAGACAACAATAGTACAACTTAATGTATGCCCACTGTTATCAAGACTGTAATACTAATAATATTACAATCAGAAGTAGGCCTTCTTTCATTCCGACCAAAATACATGTAGTACAATCAAAGTGGGCCTATTTTTATTGACAAAAATGCGTTATTGTAAAACGTTTGGTCAATAGATCAAACAAAACAATTATGGTTATAATAAGTTTATGTTGTTTTTTATAGATTTCACGCCGCCATCTTTATTTCTCTTAAACAAATACAGTAATAAAAATTGTACTGCCATTTTTCGTAAAAGCCTGTATTTTCTACCCAAATGTCTTGTTATAAAGTGCTTCTCATTAAAATAATGTATATTTCTGACTCTCGTGATCGATTCGGCTTGATGAGGAGCATAATATTTCGTTAATTACCGTGTACATAACCTTGACTTTCTCGCACTTTTTCTGTGTATTCATTAATGCGGGATTATTTGGGGAACTCTGCGGTAACACACCCAATTAAACAACTTTTTATAGTGTAGTAGAAAAATTGTAATCTGAATAGAAAACATTAACCTTCTATCTATCACCCTTTTCGGATTTTTCATGCTTCGAGAAGTTTGTTTTTACGGCCATATTTGCAATTCAAGTTCAACGCGACAAAACTAGAAATAAATTCTTAATACGATCATTGACTTAAATGGAACATAAATTTCTTCGATATGATAATTATGATTGAGTAATCCGCGTTCTGTCGCAGCTGTCGATAATAGGGCTCTGCCCCCCCCCTCCCGAAATTAAGTTATGTTTGCTGTATGTGCCAATCTTATTCAAATACAGATCTATATTTTCGTTTCATTTTTTTATACTTCCGATGGCCTCTGAAGATCTGACCAGTTGTAGTGGGCGATCACGTCAGATGTCATACGAGCGGCTTTTGACCCTATGATCAGACATTTGATAAACCAATCAACGTTGGTGTTTCTTTAGGATATCCACAGCTTCGTACATCGCACACCAAGTACTCGCTGCAACATACCGTTTCATTGGCTAGATAGAACGCAGGTTATATAACAACTCGTCCAGATCCTAGTGTAGTAAAGATAGGTAAAGCGAAATATTGAACTATAAAAAAGAAACGAAATAGGATCTGTGTTTAAACCAAATTGCTATAAAACGTGCGTTACATTATGTAAGATTAGATTAAAGAGAGCAGACCGTTCTTCCTATACTTATTAAAAAATAGATAATAAATATATTGAATAGTGTAGTCAAATTACATTATTCTGAGCGTAAGTTATAGCCATAAATAGTCCCAGACGATGCCGACAATTTTCATTCACTTGCAATAATCTGATATAGCTCTCACGTAATGCCTACTTAATATGGGGTTTACGACGGCTTCAATTTTCATCTGGGCTGCTAAATATATTTCCAAATGCAGGTTTTTTGATAACAGATACGGGATTTTTAATCAATTGATATGCCACTATTTTAGCTTTGCATACCAAACTCACTGTATAACAGAACGCTTTAATAAACATTGCCACGACTCTGTAACCGCGACTGACAATCGTCGTTCATGAGATTCAGTCGCCGACGAAACTTCCGCGAATAAAAATTGCAGTGGTGTACGCTATCATCGACATATAATCTTTGGTTTAAGCAGATCATTCGGAGGCAGACCGCTATAAATTTTCATTTGACTTTAAAGATAGGTTCCCAGAAAAGTGTTAATCGGGTGGTTATATCAAATAAAAGTATGGCAATTTTTGTAAATTGGAAAGTAGAGATATCCAATCTTACTAGAAAAATACTGGATACCCCGAAAAACACTCATGGGGCGTATTTGGGACAAAAAATGTAAGGGCTAATCGACAGCCCGACGATTAGGAATATCTGCACACGTGAGATCAAAGGTTGCGCGAAGAGATTGGGCGTTTGATGCTCAAGTTAATAAAGTTATGAAGAGTTTGACGTACAACACTTACTGAGATAAAAATCACGGAAAAGGACGCGGGCAGTGGACAATCTGAGAATTTAATTAGAATCCGATATTTGTAATAAATAATCAGCGATTACAGACAACATGCCCCTATACCGAGAGAGATAAGTCACGTGACACAAACATGACCTCTTTTTATCGTTTTTTTTTTTATATCTGGGGTATTTGTTGGCAATTACCACAGAGTTAGGATTACAATGTTTTGAGCAGATGTGAAGCACAATTATGATAAATTAATTAGTTTGAATATGTTTTTAGTCCAAATATATCATTCTCTCACCAAGTTTGTACGCGGGAGTGTATCTTAATGTTATTCCTGGTCCCTTGCCCGTACCCAATTTTCCGCAAAATTTTCGTTGGTCCCTGAATGCTCTCTACCACAGATCACCATCGGGTCATGTCTTGCTCCAAATTTATGAGGTTGGCCGTTGAAAGGGTTTAACACATCACTCCTTTTTATGTACATAGTTTATTTTCCTCAGACATCATTAGCTTAGATATTAAATAAAGAAATAAATACTTAGATATTCTGGGGGGGTTTTCTTCACTTTTCCGAACGATAGCATTGAATTCGTGTGTAGTGCGCTGAATGTCACCGGTGGTCGAAATCCTTGGTTCAAGTGTGTATCCAAACATAATTCTAGTAAGGCGAAGTACTTGTCGAAATTATCTAAACCACTGTGTACTGCTGCTCTAAAAATATGGAAAACACCACCTTACCCCAAACAATAACAATTATACCAAAAACTAATCTTTTTTTTCTTTTTTCTTGAAAAGTTTTGCACAGCAGCGTATAAACACCAACTAATTTCTAGTATTATAAAGTCTAGTATTATCGTTCCAAAATATATCCAAAGCAGCAATAAAACTGTTGTTCTCTCCGTCAAAGAAGTTTACACTTATTCTTTATCTTGTTATTTATGAGGATCAAGGGACATAGGTACTGTAGTTATGTCCCTTGATATTGTGTCAACGACATCCATGTGTTTGTTGTTCGTAGATTAGTTATTGTTTGGGGCAAAGAAGTCTTCTTTCATTTTTAGAGCAAAAGTACCAAAGTACTTATTTCGTCTAATTAGTAAAATGATATGTACCTGATCAGACATAATAATTGTGTAGCAATAGTATTTTCAGTAACCGATAGTGAAAACCCCTCAATCAGTCGGGAGTTTGAAATATTTTTAGCCGGATGTGGACAGTGTGGTTAACAAGGTACACACTGGATGTGGACGTGGCCTGTCCCTATTTCCATACGCCGTACAATCCCTATACTTGTTTTATCAATAGGAAACAAGAATGACGGTTAATTTTTTATTTAATTATTTATGTGGTTTTAAGAATCATATGTTGGCAACATTTACAAAGTAAGTTATGGTAAGTAGTAAAAGTTCCATTACTAGAAGCTTGAAATTTTGCTCTACTGATTAATTTCTTAAGACTAGAGGCTGACGTTAACTATTAATTAATTCTATGCCATGAAAGCACTTTTTTGTTAACGGTAGATAAATGCATAAAAAAATTAAAAAATACGTCCAGGTTAAAAAATTCTCCACTTTACTTCATTCCGACATACATTAAGTCATAAGCTAGCTGTCTGCCCTCTATAGGCGTCTTCAGATATTAATAAGGTATATAAAATATATAGAATAGTTAATTAAAGCTGCTCTTTGGTAATATATAATAGAAATTAAAGATGGCAAAATAAAACTACAATTTTATGCTAACGTCTTCACCGCGATAGCGGCTCATTAGGCTTTTGTTTTGCCATCTTTAATTTCAATTATATATATATATATATATAAATATACATATAAACTAAATTAAAGAAAGACACCAAAATGTTAATTCGACGGCTAGCGCCTTCTGTTCGTACTAAACATCATCGAAGGTGAATGCAATATGACGAAATAACACTAAGGCAAGAGACTGATTTATTGCATAACTAAAGTGGGTGATAATCACCAGGGAATCTGCGGGTTGTCCGTAATCTGCTGTTATACCTATTGGGCCTATTAGCAAATAGACGGTAAAGAAATATTTTTAGGTTTGACCTCCGTCATCAGTTCGCGGTACTCATAGTTATCACAATGTCATTTTTTATATTGAGAGTGCCTTTGAACCACCTTTCATTTCTTAATTGATATCTCACAAAAACCAGTTCCGTGACGCCGGTTTTTTCTCTTCAAGAAATTCATTGGGGCCAACTAGATGGTTTTATTTGCATCAAAGGTACTATCTCAGATATATATATTATACAATATGTGTGTGGAAACGTCATAGTAACCGTCATCCTGCAACTACCTGAAATATACCCGATTCTACATATCATTTACTGAAAAGGTTCACGTGTAGATAATAATATAAGCAAGCAATGGCACATGAAACCGCTCGGTTGGGTTGGAGTTTACCGACCAGTTTTAACATGTGATCTGCATAAAGTATAATTTGCCAACCGACGTATTTCGAGCGACCTTTTTGAGGTATGTAGGCCATACTCATCCAATTCATTCGCTTGACACCTTTAGATTCACCACGTTTACAAACGGTGATAGTAACTTCCCGTAATAATTGTCAACCTACTTCCACACTATTTAGACTGAAGGTGAAATAAAAAATGACTCTATGACATTAACAACTTTAGAATTTTGAATCTAATAAACCGCCGTACTCTTCTTTCGCCCGGTTCATTTTTTAAAGACCCCTACGCGCAAGCGAATTATTGAACTAAAATGTGTCACGTAATGAACTGGTCTGGTTTGTCTCGATTGGGGTTAAACCGCATTTTCTCTCTCCATCTATAGCTTCTGTCAGCAATACAAAATCAACCAATGACCTCATTTCACGTGACGGTAAATCACGTGTGAGAACTTAAAGCCCCAATACCACTCTTGTTATAACTGAATAATATGCCCAAATCATTATTCTGGTCAACAAATTGTACCATTTTACAATATTCCAATTAATTGATGATACAAGTTCCATCTTAACACACCAATTTAAAAAAAATTGAAAAATTCAACTACATGGAAACAGCATGGTTTGAAAAGCTTTACGAAAACACTTTCAAATGCAACATGGATTCAAACATATTTTCGAACCCTCTGGACAAGTAAAATATAATATAATGGATAATTTACACAAAAGGTAGGACACTTAAACATCTAGTAGTTAGAATAAGGCTATTTTTTTCTGGACCTGTCAAGCCAGCAAGAGTGGTATTGTCCCTTTAACAATAGACTTTAAAAAAAACCAAACGAAATATTAATAATATAGATAAGAGTTATAAACATTCAATTCTGATGGAACCATACTAAAAAGAAGGGCAAACAAGAGATCACTGTTATGGTTTGGGTACAAAATTTGTACCACATTTTAACGAATCATATCCACGTGTTATATCGCGTGATATACAGTAACCCTAAATTTGACCTCCAAATATTTACCCGCATTTAAAACTATTTCACTAAGATTACACTCGTTATACGAATTCCAGCCATTCTAGCTGCTGAAACGCATTTAAATTTACTATCGCCGAAAAGAAACATTAGATGAATACTTTAGTATTTATTATGGAATTAATAATGGATAAAAAGTTCAACTGTGTCGATCAACCTGGTGATAATGATGATAGATATAAATTATTATGATGGTAGTATTATCAGTGAATTATACAAAGGTTAAATTAATTTTAAGTGCTTTATAGTAGCGTAGCATTTCCCTTCGGCCAGATATCGTGAAAGGACAGAGAGTATCGATTTAAAAAAGGGTGGCAAATAACGAAAAAGGGTGGCGAATTGCTCTTTGCCACCCGGGTGGCCAATATCCTCTGCCAGCATTTAAAGTAACAATATTATTAATTTACGGAGAGCAACCACGTCAGACTTTATACTTATTAATTGTTTAAACTTCAATGTTTCTCAAAAACAATTTGTGTAATTTATAGCTACATAAAGATTCCTTATGTGGATTATTATTAAACGAAATTGATCAACTTCAATAGCGATTTAAATATTGCTATACCTACTACGTAGACTTTATATTAATTTAAGACTTTATATTAATTTAAGAAGGAAAGGTGGGTCATTATATTTTATGCCAGATACTATTTCTATATATACGTGATCGTCTGTGGGCGAGAAGAAAGGATAAAAGACGCTGTCCTGATTGTAATCGACAATTTCATTATCAGAGTTACAAAGTATATGGTTTTACTCGCAACGGTCCAACTTCAAGATGAAAGTGAACACTTTGACCAGTCTTGGTTTACTTCAAATAACATTAACTTTACTGGCAGTAGTCAGTGGTGAAAAGAGATTAAGAGGTAAGTGGTTGTTTTGTTTGTTTTTTGTTGGGGTTTTTTTTTTTGGGGGGGGGGGAGATTTTGTTGTGGATTTTCCTTTCTTGGTTTGCTTTCTGGAACCGATATCAATCAATTACTAAAAAAACGTATTTCTGCATTTTGATTTTTTTTTGTTGTTTTCTGTTTTCTGGGCTATCTGTTTCATCAAAAAATTACTTCGTTTCGTTTCAATTTAAGCGTAACACCTGCGTTGCTCTGAATTTTACAGTGCAATTTGTTTTTAGATATTATGCCGTTGGTGGATTTTGACTGGCAAAGGTGAAACGTGCGGGTGTCATTTGCCTCATC
The DNA here is from genome assembly GCA_917208275.1 of Patella pellucida. Taxonomy (NCBI): domain Eukaryota; kingdom Metazoa; phylum Mollusca; class Gastropoda; family Patellidae; genus Patella; species Patella pellucida. The sequence goes on along the minus strand of OU795036.1, from coordinate 22,599,988 downwards.
TCATTCACTCTAGTTTCCATAGAAACGAAAATTAGACCATTATCATGAGGCAGCTATAGTATTATCTTGGGGGCCAGTATAAGCGCAGCCATATGGAAGACCAAATGGGACAATATTCATGATTCTTGTTTCTACATTCCAGTTTGAACATTTTAGACATGAACTCAACATTCTAAACTAATGATTCTTGTTTCTACATTCTTATGTCAACATTTCATGCACAAAATCACCATTTTAAACCCCAAAAAAATGACTTTATGTTTCATTTTCGGCGTTTTATCGATAACTTCTATATATCATTAAATATTAAAATTAAAAAATAATTTCTTAATTCTACACGACAAAGAAATCAATTCATTGGTTTCTGAAAGTATCTAAAACCAAAATCTGGAATTTGAACTCTTATGAAAATATTTTCTACGTTTTAAAAAGTCTTTAAGTTAAAATGTTCAAACTGGAATGTAGAAACAAGAATCATGAATATTGTCCCATTTGGTCTTCATCAACATTATTACACCAGAGGGCGCTAGATCGAACACAATTTGGCGACCTATTCAGCTAGCGACCTATTCGACCGAACCAGCTGCATGGTACCTGGTCCGTTTGCCCTGGTTCTTATATCACTTAAGTTGGGGCTATGGGGTGCCACCACAGGCACGGATCCGGGGGGGGGGGTAAATGGCCCTCTTACAAAATCTACCGACCCATATGGCGCCGTGAAAAAATCGACCATATAAAAAAATAAAGCCACTGAGCGCTCAGTGACTTGGTAACTGATGTTGTTAGTTTAACCATGTAAAATATGTCAAAACAGTGTTTACACACTCCCTATCGCGCTACATCGGATTTGTTAGGAGTGCTCATATTGGTAGACGACCAGTAGGCTCGTAGCATGGCCCACCGGGGCCTGCCCAGCAGCATCAACCCCCGATCCTCTTGTCTTGATACCATACGTGCTTTGTATATAACTATTGTGATGCGTGTCGGTCTGCTGTCACCAGTGCCGGACTGGGCCCACTTGCCCACTTGCCAATGGCCTAAGCCGAAAAGAAAATATGGGCCTAAGCCTCAAAGAAAAAAAGAAAAAAGAAAAAAGTTAAAAAAAGAATAAGAAAAGGTAGTAAAAGAGGGGAGGAGAGGAAACAGGGAAAGGAAAGGAAAGGAATGAAAAGAAGAAAGATAGATTTCATTGGAAGAAACAAATTCTATTCATATTCGAGGATGTGTGATTAAAGTGCTCGCAGGTCACCATATATCTCCATCCGCTGCTCTGGCCTGAGGTGCTTGGAAAATGGGTTTGCGGCTGTCTTTTTTTCAAAATTTTATGGGGGGAGACCCCCCCCCGACCACCCACGAGCGCTCATAGGCGGATTTCGTCCGCCATTTGCTCGTGGGCCTTGTCACAGGTATGGCAAGTGGGCCTTCGACCCACCAGTCCGGCACTGGCTGTCACCACGCTCACGCAGGGCCGTGTGTAGCATTTTAAAAGTGCGGGTTGGAGTATTGGGTTACCAAGTTATTGAGCGCCCAGTGGCTTTATATTTATTTTATCTGGTCGATTTTTTCACGGGCGCCATACTTATGGGGCGGCAGATTTTGTAGGAGGGACATCCCCCCATCCGTGCCTATGGCGGTGCCCCATAGCCCCAACTTAATTAATATAAGAGCCAGGGCAAACGATCCAGGTACCATGCAGCTGGTTCGGTCGAATGGGTCGCTAGCTGAATAGGTCGCCAAATTGTGTTCGGTCTAGCACCCTCTGGTGTAATAATGTTGATGAAGACCAAATGGGACAATATTCATGATTCTTGTTTCTACATTCCAGTTTGAAAATTTTAACTTCAAGAATTTTTAAAACGTAGAAAATATTTTCATAAGAGTTCAAATTCCAGATTTTGGTTTTAGATACTTTCAGAAACAAATGAATTGAATTCTTTGTCGTGTAGAATTAAGAAATTATTTTTTAATTTTAATATTTAATGATAATAAAAGTTACCGATAAAACGCCGAAAATGAAACATAAAGTCATTTTTTTGGTTTGAAATGTTGATTTTGTGGATGAAATGTTGACATAAGAATGTAGAAACAAGAATCACTAGTTTAGAATGTTGCGTTCGTGTCTAAAATGTTCAAACTGGAATGTAGAAACAAGAATCGTGAATATTGTCCTATTTGGTCTTCCATACAGCCATGACTTGTTTTTTTCTATCGCTCGTGTATTTATGACATTTATTTTATTGATGAGGGTTTGTAAGGCCGTGTCAGGTTTCTGAGTTGAATATGGGGGATTATTATGAATAGGAATATTCCTTGTTGAAAGATCTCCTATTACATATCAAATTCTCATATTATATTGAAATGTCACAATACATTGGCAAAAGAAAGTTTGTTTAAAAGTACACAAATGCTAAAAAATATACAAATATCTCTTTAAACAGTAATAATTACATTTTTCAAAATCGTGTTTAAAATAGGTCAATGTTAAAATAAAGCCTTTAAATGCATGACGTCTATACACAGTTCTACCTAATTGCAGAATAATCTTGTTTATCCTGTAATTCACTAGTGTTGTTCAAAGTAACCTCACACGTTTTGATTTTGAAAGCTTTGTTTTAGCCATCAGAGGAAATGACGTCATTGATCCAAACACGTGAGGTAATTTTGTGTCGGTCAACCAAGCATCAGGGACACAGCTTAACAAATATTCCTACACCGTCAGCCAGGAATGAAGGCCAAAGGTTATTTTAGTCTTTCTCTCCCTTTTCCCCTTTTACATGGGGTATTTTGTTGACTTTTCGTTGTACGATCGAAAAAAGGGCTATGAAAATACCATTTCTGGCAGGTTTTGGTGAATATTTGTGATTTTTAGAGGCAGAAAGATACTAAGGTTGAGGGGTTGGCTAGGATGAAATGTAGGGAGTAAAACTGTAATTTAGTGATCTTTACTTCCAGTTTGTGTATATCAACTTTTCGATTGTGAACCTCATACGAGTCAGGGGTTGCGACATGTTACTCCATCTATGGTAGAAAGCATTCTACCCAACGAAAATTTGGGGAAATGTTAGAGCCGGTCTAAGGGATGAGAATTAACACTAAAGTCAATGGATAAATCATTAGTGATCTGTGGCCATCATTAATCTTTTTCTCTGACGCTGGTTCTCTAGTCTGAAGATCCCGAGTTCGCTTCACGTAGTGGCCGAGTAAGTTCATCGGGATTTCTCGCGTGAATCCCTCTTGTCTTTGGTGCAGGACAGAGGTCCTGGTAAGGGACAACGTAATGATCGTTCGAATGGAGCGAAATTCCGAGGTCCCATGTACATATTGACGTGCACGTAAAAGGTCCCTTGACAGTTGAATTTCGACATAAGAGTAAGGCGTAGCGTCACTGTCCAGGAAGAAGTCCCGTTTCCATAGTCCCGGCCGTGCTGAGCAGTAGGACGTTAAATCCCACTTTATTTCTCTCTTATGAAATTGTGTGTCTAACTAAGTATCTTCCAAAACCTTCAACATTGAAAAATTTGTCAATTATAATCAATATTGATGTTGTGATCCTATCGGGAAAACATGGGCTTCCGATATCCAATATTTAAGACAAAATAAACATTTTACGATTGGTACACGTATAGTGTATCATAACGCGTTTCGGCTCCTTTGTAACAATCGTACCGGTCAGACATATTCCACAAGTCATGTCAAACGGTGACGTCATATTCTTATGCGCATGCGTAATAAATACTAACGGTGTAGACTAGAATAACCAGACGCTAGAGATTGCCCTTCGATTGAGACTTCTGGCGTATTTCACCGATACTAACTGCTTGGAATAAGATTAAAAACGGAAACGATTGAAAGTAAATTAGTTTTTATACATTCATGTTAAGTTATTATATATTTAATACGTTGCAACCCATTTGTGTCACTTTGTAGGTCCCAAAAATTAGCGTTTTAGCTTCTTTAAAGCTTTAGCTCAAAATATTAAGAAATTTGGAATTAATTACATAAATAATGTGACATTACGTAACTCTTATAGTGCGTTTGCCTACAATTGTATAATTTTTAAACATCATAATCGCGACTTTTCTATACCTTTTATAAACTTTACAAGAAGTTACAGAAACCACAATAATAGACCGCAAAATTCAATTATTCGTTGGTTTTCTCCGAGTTTGACTTCGTTTGTATCGAGTGGACGGTATCCCCCTCCCACATCTCTCTCTCTCTCTCCCTCTCTCTCTCTCTCTCTCTCAGTCCAAATATGTTAATGTCGTGCTGTCGTCTAATTTCGAACTTCTTTTCATGTGCTTTCTAAATTAAGACAATGTATGAACCAATTTATTTAATGGTTCAGCGGAAATTATGTTTCTATTTCGTCTTATTTCTATTATTAAGACGAACAAGGTCTTCTTCATTGAAGCTTTACATGCTCTGCATGAAGACAGGACATATTTATCTCCCACTCGCTGTGGTTAATTATGACAGGCTGTAGGTTGTAATAATGGTCTATGAATAGCTAAGTTCCGTTATGAACTTCCAAACGAAAAAGAACAAATTAATGCATAAAATTTTTTGAAAATGTCATGTTTTAAAAATGGCTATACTGCCTGTCTTACGTGGTTTTGAATCTGCAGTCATTTTGCTCTAGAGTGTTTTTTTTATAATTTGGTTTGAGAACGAAACGCAAATCGTTGGGCAATGAAGCCGACGAAAAGCCGTGTAAAAGTCGAGCCATGACCCAACATTTTTCGTTGATGCAGAATACACATGACTACTTCATCCGATCTTTTAGACTAAACCGGTTTGTACTGATTAATAACGTCTCATTTAGATGTCTGGTGTATAATAACAAATCTGTGGACACTCTACAGGTCACCCTTTTTTCGAAACTTTAAATATAGGCCTCCCAAAGATCTGGTTCCCTTTCGATATTGGCATGTATCGTACAACAGAGGTCAGGCCACCATTATATTTCACCATCTTGGTATCCATTGTAGTTCGTCTATTTATAACAATTCTCTCTCCGTCTCTTTTCATCCCTTTTGCATGCCCGTTGGGTTTTTATACGCCCACATTTTCATGTGGACGTATTATGTCGTCGCCCCTGTCCGTCCTACGGGAGGTTGAGTTCAAATTTCGGAAAAATTGGACCAAAATTGCCATACAAAATGGCCGCCGTTCTTACGCGAATACTGTTAAAAAATGGTATATCAAGGTTGTGGATCTGTAGAGATCACAATTTTAATTCGATTTTGATGAAACTTGAAGTGCATGGTTATAACCCAAAGATCTTGGTTCCTTTCGATATTTGCGCATATCGAATTGTAACTTCTTGAATTAAGGCCCCTGATTATATGCAAAATCGTCTTTATTTAGCTTGTGGTCCCTCTGGAGGTCACAATTATTATCCGATTTAAAAAATCGTTTGATTATATCACCGTTACACCCTAAGGAAGGTTGAGTTCGAATTTCGGAAATATTCGAAACAAAATAGCCATACAAAATGGCCGCCGTGTGTATGCGAATACTGTTATAAAATGGTATATCAAGGTTGTGGACCCAGTATAGGTCACAATTTTGATTCAATTTTGATGAAACTTGAAATGCATGGTTATAACCCCAAGATCTTGGTTCCTTTCGTTATTTGCACATATCAGATCATAACTTCCTGAATTATGGCCCCTGATTGTCCGAAAAATCGTCTATGGTCCCTCTGGAGGTCACGATTATTATCCGATTTAACAAAAAAACACTTGACTCTATCACCATTACACCATACGAAAGGTTGAGTTTGAATTTCAGGGAAATCGAACCATAATTGCCAGACAAAATGGCCTCCGTTTGTACGCTAATAGTGTTAAAATATGGTAAATCAAGGTTGTGGACCCAGTATAGGTCACAATTCTAATTCGATTTTGATGAAACTTAAAATGCATGTTTATAACCTAAAGATCTTGATTCTTTTCGATATTTGCGCATATCAAATTGTAATTTAATGAATTATAGCCTTTGATTGTAGGAAAAACCACTTTCGGTTTTGCTAGTTCTCTATCCATCTCTCGAAAATGTGGGCGTATCCTGCCTGGCAGTGCCAGCTTGCTATCTTTTGGTTTGGAATAGGAGAAGAGGGTTTGAATTGATATTTTCTTCCGGGTTTTGGTAAATAACGGAGTTGTCAGGTTGGCTTCGGTGAAATATACGGCAACTAGTTACATGTTTTTAGTATGCTTTTTCAAGTTTGTGTATCTCAAAATTTGAGTGGTCAACCTCATACAAATGTTAGTGCAAAGACATGGCAATTTGTTCCTCTGTCTGTATTGAAAAGCATGCAGCCCAACGAAAATTAAATGGGAAAATTAATGATGGTCTACCTCCAACAACATCGTCGATTATGGCCCCTGATTGTACGAAAAATCATGTTAATGCTGGTCATACTCCTCGCAGCGTTTCGTTTGATTAGAGGTAATCCAACTACACACTGCTATTTTGAGTGGATATTGTTGTTTTAAATTTTGATTGGTCAGTAGTCCATTTACTGGCCAATCACTATAGCTGTCCTACAAAAGCTGTACATTTAAAACGAGTGCCAGTATTGGATCAAATATGTTTACATAACGTTACGTCATGGCTCACGATTTTGTTATGACTAATTAACCAGTGCATAGAAGAATACTGCAGTAAAACTAATTGCGTGACAAACGAGGCTATCAAGACGAATAAAATGTAAACAATACTGTTTGGAAACGAACATACTTTCACGGTTTTTAATACCTGAAATCATTGTCCAAAGTTTTAGGAAAGACCCGGAATAAACGAAGGGCTGTCATGTTGCTGTTCTTAAGTGATAGCTTTCACTGAATGGAAAGAATAGACACATTCCCTCGTAAGTTCAAGAAACAGACGCCATTCCAGCAATGGCCAGAGAGGGATTTCTCGGGCCATTGCTTAAGGAATATGAATGCTGGTAGGGTTTGAATTTCGTGAACTTCGGACCGAAACTGCGGGACAAAATGGTCGCCCCTCGTACGCAAATCGGGTAAAAATGTGGTATAACAATGTTGTGGGCCCTCTAGAGGCCACAATTTTTATCCGATTTTGATGAAACTTTATATTTATTTTTATATCTCATCATCTTGGATTCCTTTTGATAATCGCGCATATCCGAACGTAACTTCCTGAATTATGGCCCCTGATTGTTCGAAAAGTCGCAGTTTTAGATCGTGGACCCATTAGAAGTCACAATTTGTATTCAATTGTAAAAATTCGTTTGAATATATCACAGTTACGCATCAATGGATCACTGGAGGGTGAGTTAAAATTCCGTAAAATTATGACCCAAACTGCCTGGCAAAATGGCAGCTCCGTGTATGCAAATAGTATAATCAAAAGTATATATTACAAAGGTTGTGGAGCCTCTAGGGGTCATAATGTTAATCCGATGATTATAATCCAAAGAACTGGCTCCTGGCGATATTTGCCGATATCGAACCGTAACTTCCTTGATTATGGTCCCAGGTTGTACGAAAAATTTGTTAGTTTGTGGACCATCTAGAAGTCACTATTTTTATCAGGTTTTAATGAAACTTAAAATATATCTTTATATTCCAAAAATCACAGTTCAATTCGATATTTGCCCATTTCAGATTACGGCCCCTGGTTGTACGGAAAATCGCTTCTACTTTTTTTAGCTTGTTCTCTAGCCATCTCTTGCAAAATGTGGGCGTATCCTGTCTGACAGTCGCTGGTTATCTCGTTTTACCTGTCTTCACAACGCTGGGATATTAAAGAGTTGTTATATAACAAGCTTCCTAGTTGATGTGAGGAATTAGTCAATGAAAGGGTATGTTACGGTGAGTTCTTGGCGTGTTCTGCATGGAATTGGGGGTAAAACCCTAAAAACGCAAACGCCGATTGATTAAACAATGTCTGACGTCATAGGGTTTAAGGCCGCTCGTATGACCCCCGACGCGACATCCGAGTACAACTGGTCAGATCTTCATGTAGTGTAGGCCATCGAAAGTATAACAAAAATCGAAACGAAATATAGATCTGTATTTTAATCAGATTGACGTACTCAGTAATACAAGTATTTTAAAAGTCAGAGTGATGACGTGTGTATGAAGTGGCACCAAATAAGTCATATCGATACTAACATAATTCAATACTGACATTGATACAAAAGACAAAGGGGTATACTATGCTATTTATATCAAGATTAATTATGGCTTTCATGATTAAATGCGAAATTATTCAAGGGAATCAAATTTAATCTAATTTTATTAACGCATTGAATTGTTCATTCATTCATTAGAGTATTATTATAAGAGAGAGAGAGAGAGAAATGGGGTTTAACATCCACTGAACACAACTAGGTCGTTTCGGGACTAACATATGGTTTTAATTTCATTTCAATAATTCGCTTGCGCGTAGGAGTCTTTAGAAGTGGAAGGTAACCGGAGTGCCCGTAGGAAACCCACGAGGTTGAGAAGACGCCCCTATCTCCCTGCCACATACGCTCACACCAGGGCTCGAAACTAAGCCGTAAACCAGAGGTGGCCGACCAGCTAGAGGTCGAAGCGCGGCACTCAAGACCACTAGGCCATGCCAACCCCCCATATTATTATAAACTGTTGTTAAAACGGTTTACTGCAGGGCAGTGTACTTGTACTGTGTACCCTAGTGACCTTTACCCGACAACATTGTAATTCATATGAGAAATAAAAATATATCACCAACGTTGTCACTAGCGAGAAAAATGCTAAATAGAGAATCTCCGACGAGTGTTTTTTGATATCAAAAAATATAAACACAAGTTGATAAATTAAAATAAACGAGGCGTTGCCAATTTTTTTTTTACTTTATCAAAAAGCACGATTTGGAGATTTTACTTATCACCCAATCCTTTCTTACATGCACAAATAAAAAAATGTAAATGTGTTATTGGGTGATAAACTGGCTTCTACAGTGAACCGATGATGCGCGCAAGATTTTAGTCGAAATCAGTTTCGGTGAAAGCAATTTCGTGCATTGCTGAAACTATTTCAGATTAGACAAACAAAAATGTTTCAAGCATTGATACTAGTTCTCCTTTAATATAAACTACAAATCTACAAATTAGGCTAGCCTTACTTTTAGACCAGAGGGAGAAGGGGGGGGGGGGTATTATCCGAAATGTAGGCAAAAAGCGGGAGTTGACTTTTCTAGAAGCATTTTTCCACAGAGATCTGAAAATGGTGGGTGATCAGTCAGTCGAGGGAGCGTTACCCTTTCCCTCGTGCATCAAGCCCCCAGTCCCGAGTCCGAGTGCAATGTCCAGGAATGTCTATACGGGATATTATTCAGCCCTTATCGTTTCCAGCCAATATTTATTACATTTGATGTTAAATGTCTTGTTTATTTAGTAATCATTATGAGGGAATGGTTCCTGTTTGAATTACAGCCAAGGTACCCCGCAACCGACTGTAGTAGTTTCATAATAAAGGTTCATACTGGTATAATATTGGAAAAAAATAATATACTAAAAACACGTTTCAAAGATAAATGAAATTTAAAACGAAATGACAAAGAGCAAATATGGGCGCAAGAAACGCGTCTAAGAAAATGAAATGTCGAGAACCAGGCACTATGATCTTGTATTGATACTTTAAATGAAATAAAACCAAGTACGAACAAACCATAAGACAGAATGTTGGCATAGGCACTTGAAGAGATTACAACAAAACTTCTTACTACTCTTTGACTATACAATAATAAGTATAACAAGGTATATCAGCTGCCATTTTGTTTTGACTTGTTGACGACATTTTGTCTGCTTTCATCTCACAATACTCTCTAGTTCTAACACTTTCCGTCGTTTTACTTGCCAATGAGACTTTATTTGGTCATTATACACCTTCCAGTGTAAATAAATTGGTCATTTTACAGCGTTATTAATTACAAATCAAACTTGAAGTGTGATCATTTGGCTAATCGTATTTTGTTTGTAGCAGTCTGTATCACCCAGTCCCTTTATAAACCTATCCGTTAATTTGCGTAGGAACTAAGTGATCCAGGCTGCACCTGCAGCCTCGCTTGTTAGGCTCTATCAATTACCGACCAATCAAAAATCGTTGACCTCATTTCGTCTAAATTGCTGTCCGTCGAAGATACGATTGCTGGTCTCGCTTTAGATTTTGCGTCATGAATTTCAACTCAAACGTAATTCCATTGAGAAGGGTCCCATGTTTTACTGGATGATTTTCATAAAAACAATTCGGTTCTGCTAATCCCCCACAAGGCTAGAGCTTTGTTCTGTCAATAGGGTTAAATTAACAGTAATGTTATATTTCTTATTGTCTTTCAGCAACCACATTAAATTGTGTACAGTGTAATTCTATGTTTGATCCAAGTTGTGATTATAATTATATAAAAGAACCTACACCTTGTGCCCCGACAGATCACTATTGTTCCATGTTTGTTGTGTTAGTTCAAGGAGGTAAATAAACATCTAATCATAATGGATAACATTCTATCCAGTTTTTTTTTATTCCTATTCGAGAGATCGTCGGCCCAGTGAGTCAGACGTTGGCTCACTATCCTGGGGGTCCCGTTTAAGAAACTTCATCGGGATTTTCCGGCGTGCCACCCCCTGGTAGCAGTGCAAGGCGAATGGGCTGGCAAGGACCGCGTTGGCTTGCACGTAAATAATTGGAATTCGAAATAAGATTAGGCCTTTGCGCCGCTGCCCGGGAAACATTTTCTTCACAGCACAGTGTGTGGTCTATGCCCGCCTTCGTAAGCCCAGTGGTAGCAAGAATTACATGTAGGTCCCTTCCATGCCAACAAACACAATATGATATCAATAGAGATAAATATGTCATTATAGGCTACCTAACGGTGATATAATAGTTGACATATTATCTAAAGAATAAGGCGTTAGTGACTTCATGAAACAAGAATAAATCAGAAATGCCGAAGCACTGGCATAAATTATATGAAATGGGATGTTGCCAAGGCATTATAGTAAACTGGTTGGTCAATGTGGCCAAGCATTCATTCCCAAGGGTGTCGTTATGAAAGGCACCACTTTGTGTCATCTCTGTTAATGGCTTGAATCATTAACTCATGGCTGGCTCTTGATTTTACTGCTGGGATCTCGATCCGCTTTTATTCCCATATACGGAACCGGTATCATGGCAACGCTACCTAGAGAACCCACCAATATACATGTTTTATGAAATATATTTAAACGTATTTATATTGTATATTTTAGATCGTGCTGTTGTTAAACGATGTAATACCGATGCTTATACAGGTTGTATCATCAGACGAGTTGGAAGCGTCAACGCCACTGTTTGTTATGAAACTTGTGATTTTGATGGTTGTAACAACAGCAATCTTATGAACAGAATATTTTAAGCACAACGATTTTTATTGGTATAATTCTATCGATTTGTATTTGTAAACATGAGAAATCAGTCATTATGGTACCGCATAATACGTTCTTTAGGAATACATTCCATTTTCAAAATTAATCATGCCAGTCAATTGGTCAACTCATATCATTCCGAAACATGTTCTTACACTTTATAGTATAACTTTATTCCTACGAGCTTCTTGCTATATATTTAAATTGCCTCAAATTAATAAACTCAGGATGTGGAAACAGAAACGGTTCCTTTTTTTTAACTTAAACTTATTGTAGAAGAATTGTAGAAGAAATACATTGTAGATGAAATACATATATTATATCATATTTTATGTACCGTTACACCTGTGGGCATTATAGAGTTTTGTAGAGAGGAGATCTATGTGTACGCGTACGATTACCATATGTAATTTATAAATACATATATCTGATTATTTAATAAAATATATAGGCTAATATTTAGTCAAATAATTCAATTGATAATAAATGTGTTCTTTTGTGTAGCCTATAATGTCAGACTGTAAGAAGTATGTTGTACTTTGTGTTTAACGTCCGCTTACACCGAAGGTAATATCGCAGACAGATTGTCTTTATTTATATCTTAGCGCACGCGCAGGGGTATTTTCTGTGGGTGGAAACCGGAGTACTCGAAGTAAACCCAAGAGGTTGAGATGGCGCCCTATTTCCAAGCCACATACGCTCACACCAGGGATCGAAACCACAATCGCAAGCGAAAGGTGACCGGCCAGCTAGCGGTCGAAACTTGACATTCTAGACCACTAGGATCCCCCCCCCCACGCCAAAAAGGTAAAGAAGAAGTAAACATGACCGTGATTAAATACTGCCATTAAAAAAAGGGGCGAGCGTCTGGGACGTCCTATCGACAGGGCGTAAAGTGGGGAGGCGGTAGGTGTGTTCTTTGACCCCAAGGTCCGACACATTGAAATCCGACACATTCTGGTCGGTTACCATTTATCGGATCAGAATGCAACTTAGGTCACTAAAACAATGACCGATTTGGAACACTTTGGAATATATTTACCGAACGAAAATACCAAATCTAGGTTCTATCTAAAAGAGTGATCGATCCGTATAACCATCTCGGCGCTGAAGATAATTAAAGATATATTGCTGAAATATATTTTAATATGTGGGACCACACCACGCATAAACAATTACACAAGAAAAACATAAGGAAATGAAACAATATACAGACACGACACTCTCACAGATCAGATCAGGTGATAGAGATTTCACTTTAAACAAAAAAAGAAACTAACAATAAGGGAGCAACTTAAGACAAAGTTGTTATTTTCAAAACGTGAGAGAGGGAGAGAGAGAAATGGGGTTTAACGTCCAGGTCTTTAGCAGTGGGAGGAAACCGGAGGATCCGGAGAAAACCCACGAATTTGGACAGGCGATCCTACGCCTTGTAACGTACAACCGGGAATTCGAGTTTTCCAAACGTTGTATCACAATATGTTTCACAGAGAATTACGAAAGTCATCTAAGTAATATCTCTGTAAAAAAAAATACTGCCTTGAACACATGCCGTCACAGCACGCGGCGTCAATAATTGGCTCAATGTCGCGTGCATTGTTTACCTAAGACGTTACTGCTTCAGGCAGAATGCCGCCTTTTAGTCATTTTAATACCCATTTACACTAAATAGGAAAGAATTGCTACGTTAAAGGTTTTTTATTTATTTTTCTAATACATAACAGAATGTTTTAGAATTTAATTTGTCGGTGGAAAAAAAGGTAATATTTGGGACTCATTGAGTCGCATATTATATGTCTTTCTTATCAGTGATAGTAGCGACCTAGCGAATATACACTGCTGATTGGTGTGGTTGTACGATACTAGTGTGAGTAACGATCAGGGTTTAAACAGAAAATCTTAATGTAGGCAAAGCGTGAAGTGTTGGCAGGCAGGCGGGCCGGTCGTCGGGCGGGGGTGCTACTGTAGTTTTTAACAGGCTATCGTTAAAAATCTACTGGAATTATTTTTCAGGAATTAGTGCCGAGAGCGCCATAGAATGATATTTAGTTGTCAATAGGAAATAGAATTTAAGTAATATTTCTAGAACAAATTGGGCTTGAAACTGAAAAGTGTACTTCGAATTTTAGCTCTTTCGACCCCGAATGAATGTTACTGTATAGGTATAGAATTGCAAACAAACCGCAAAATTTATCGGGAGCTTATTGACTATACATATAGAATGATAAATACATGTATTTGATTCCTCGAGAAGTTTGTCATGGCTTGTCGAAATCGCAAATTATGAGTTGCCTGTGATAAAAAGAATATAGAGAGCCTATGTCTGTGGGTTTTCCAGGCAGGTTTCCCGTTGCCAGAAAAAATGGGTGTGGGGGCTTGGTCTACGTCTAGTTGTTCGGACGGGAAAAAACCTGGGGTCCAGTGTAACCGTACCCCTGAAGCACATACTGAAGCGTCGTTGTAAAGGCAAAATTTAACTCATTTCACAGTACCTGGCGTATGTGTGGTACAGAAAAGCAGGATATAAAAACTCATTCCATTTCATTTCACTCCCTAGACCCCACAGGTGTGCTTCTTCTGGTACTTTAAACTATACGAATTCTTTAAATTCGCAAATATTTTCAATGGTTAACGACGATCCATATACCCCAGCTGTCGTTTGGTTTAGCTCTTCCTGTTACACCTATACTAAACCCAATGTAGGCTCCGTTACAAGACCTTTCATCTATCCAACCCCTCGCTCGCCATGCAGCAACCGTCCCACCATGCTACTGTCATAATTTTTACCTTAATTTTTTTTCATCCTTTTCATGCATTATTGGGTGACATTTTTGTCTAGAATTGGAGAAAAGGGATCAAAAAGCAAGCAGTTTGGGTAATACTGATAAAATAAAAACGGGTGCGGGGTGTAAACTGTTTTTGTGCAGAGCAATCAATGCGTTGGACGTGCGATTATGATTCCAGTCATCCTCAAATCCTCCTAGCAAACAGATGGGTGGATGGCCATTTAACTAAATGGAGTTACTCCCCTTCTTTGGATCATTGTTTGCCAGTTTGCCAGGAATAGGAGAGAGAGATATGGGGTTTAACGTCCACTCAACACAACTAGGTCATCCACTAAAACACAACTAGGTCATTTCGGGACTAACACGTGGTTTAATTTTATTTCAATAATTCGCTTGTGCGTAGGGCAGGGGTCTTTAGCAGTGGGAGGAAACCGGAGGGCCCAGAAGAAACCCATGAGGTTGAGAAGGCGCCCCTATCTCCATGCCACATACGCTCACACAAGGGCTCGAAACCACAGCCGCAAGCCAGAGGTGGCCGGTCAGCTAAAGGTCGAAGCGCGGCACTCTAGACCACTAGGCCATCCCACCCCCACCCCCTGCCAAGGATAGACTGTTATTATCTTAGGCCTATAAACAAGTTAATGTCCCCATGGTTAACTTGTCTGCGATATCACTTCAGTGGAAGCGGACGTTAAATAAAGCTATTTCACACACACTCATAGTTAATGGTTTGAGGGCCCATTTCAACTAAATACAGTAGAATCTGTACTAAGTAGCCACTCAGGGGAAATTCCATGTCTGGGATCTAAATAGGAGTGACCTCTTTAAATGCCAAAGAAAAGACAGCTCGTAATAAGATAAAGAAAAAACAACCGTGTCTGATGTTTTATTTTAAAAAAATATGTACATTAAACACGAAGAAATCACTTATGTTGGGTTATTTGGCACATTTTTAACACGTAATTTTGATGTATTGTCTCTTGCACTCATAATACCACCCATAAGTTCAAAATTGCATTCTTGTTTAACAAAAATGAGGAGTTTTCCGCAGGGGGTATCGTTTTTTTATGAATTTAGTGCTTTTATAGCTAAAATTGTCACTGGTCACCTGGTAATTTAGAAGAGATACATTTTGATTGGTTTGAGGTATTACTAGCCCTTCTCCGTAATTTATTCAGTTAGGCCCCCTTTTAGAAACCCGGAAATTACAATTATCTTTGAATCTTTTGTTACATGGTTTTTCAAAGAAAGGGTCTGTTTCTCTATTAATTTTAAGATTTATACTTCTGCTTAAAATACAGATGTGACGTCATCCTTTGATGTTGGTGTACCATTATTTCCAATAATGTACGGGCATCTTGCCAATAGTACATTATCTGAAATAGTGAGCTCTTGTGACGTATTTCATTGAAATGCACGTGCGAGATAGTGTCTGTATTTTAAGTAGTTTAATGCTCTCCAGCTTAAGACATTGCGTAATATATTGAAACAACACTCGACTATCGCCTCGTGCAGTATCAATATATTACTTAATGTCAAGCTGTCGACCATTAAACCACACATAATGATTTTTGAAAATTGATAAGCCCCTCCTTTATTTATTTCCAACAAAAGGCCTACTATAGAATTTATTGCAAAAGAAATGCAATATTCTTATCGTTGACTGACAAGAAGAAGTGTCGCCTGTCTAATCTCGTTACTATTCTCCATGTCCTCCGGTTTACTCCCACTGCTAAAGACCCCTACGTTAATCATATTTTAATCCCGAAATGACCTAGTTTGTTTCGAGCGGACGATAAATCCAATTACTCTCTCTCTGACCTGACAACAAAGCTACTGGTTTGTGCATGTTTCGTTGACTGGCTGACAGTCTATATATATGCTAGACTGGGAGTATTCAAACAAAATTTTGTGGTGGGGTGGGGGGTTGAAACGAATCTGACAATTACTTCACGAGAAACAGGCGTTTCAAGTACAAGTCCCAATATTATTTATCTACTTTCTTGGTGAAAGATAATGATAAATAGCGAACACTAATGGGCTGACCTATAAAGAATTAATGTTACAAGTTAATATTACGAATAACAATTAAATGTAATGATGCGTGTAATTAATTTTCCGCTGAACTAATTGTTGTGTTACGTGATAGTATTTCGAGAGAACATCTCTCATTAAAAAATGTATCTTTGGAAACATTTCAAAGTGTTTTTCCACGTGAAGTTCTGGTAGATTGGTCTCTAGACAAAATAAATTCATTTTCCGGTGTTAAAGTTGCCGATATCTTTGTTTAAAGGTTTAACAGGCCCGATGTATCTCAAAAGTGAAAAAATGTTTACTATCTTACTGCAGAATCAGCCTTTGTTATGTAATTGAGCCCATCTTGAACTAAAAAGATAACTGAATTAATTCCACTTTATTTGGCCAAGACACGTAAATATGATGGCTTAATATCAACAGGTTTCAAAACCTAAATGGCAAAACCTTTAGTTATAATTGATCGGTTCAATAATATTTGGGTCATAATGTATTTGTGAATGTGTTTGGTATTAAACTCTTAATATACCTCAATTCTGTCACAGTCGCTTAAACTAGAAATTCAGCCATTGTTTAGTTCATTATAATCTTCTATTAAACTACTTTCCACTGTGTTCATCCCGAGCTATTACCCAAGTAAAACACCGGATGTGACGTTATGGGTTAACTGTATAAACAAAGTTGATAAATGCACCAGGAAAGCCGTTGGGTTGATAACGAGTATATCTGCATTTCGGGTGGGACATTTTTGGATTCTAATGCAAACCAAATATAATATAATTGTTGACTGTACATATAGTTTTAAAGGACGATATTGTGACATCCATTATCACATATGGGATAGAGCTGGTTAAACACGGTCCAAATAAAATTTTAAATCGGAGATGAAATAAAATGGGGTTTAACGCCCTACTTTTATGCACCAAACTTTGCTAATGGGAGACGAGCATACGCCATACAGTGTGCTATGAGGGAAGTTTTGCCCGGGCAGCGGCGCTATAGATGCGCAATGAAACTTTCAAGAAAGGAAAGTGACGAACGCAACAGGAAAACTCGAGTTATTCTTCTATATAACTGACTGAAGTGACGAGTAATTATAGATACACGGACGAATTTCTGCTCACTAATAATTCCTTCGAAGATCAAAAGTTGTTATATGAGAATGTGAGAGGATATTTGATAATTCAAAAAAATAATTAACTGTCACTTGTTACACAATTGACATGATTCGGGAACATGTTATCAGATTATGACCCACAGATTGTTGACACTGGTACTGGTCTGACAAAGCCAACGGTCTCATAGAAAACATTAGTTACTACCACTGGCCTGAGTTATGATGCAATAATATAGGCACCAGCATAATCTCTTCCGTGATCCTTTGTCTAGAAGTGGGGTTACAAGCAGAAATCAAACTGAGATTATTCAGTTAGGGCGAGAGCGTCTGGGGTAAGACCGGACAGGGGTCATGTAAGTAAGTTGGGAGTTGGCATCCAGAAGTATTAAGCCAAGCTATTACCATAGCTCCCTCAACACAAGGTAATAACGGAGTCTTAAGTTTTCTACATGATATGACTAGAAGAATAAAAGTATCATATAAAGTTAAACTAGTGTTGTCATTAAAAACCTGGCTTGGATGAAATGAAACGGGGTTTAACGTCCTACTCTTCTGCACCTAACACGGGCTAATTGAAGACGGGCATACCGTGTGCTATAAGGGAAATTTTTGCCCGGACAGCGGCGCTACGGCCTACTCTTATATCGAATTCCAACTGCCAAGCGATCTTTTACGTGCATGCCAATGTGTTCGCGGGACCTCGGTTTTTCGTCCCATCCGAACGACTAGGCAGCTGTCCTTTTCAGGCCCTCCGTTCTGCATCACTTAAAGACCCAATACTGTAACACACTAGATAAGAGAGAAATAGAAAAAGTCCATACATAACCACGTTTTTATTAGGTATAGAATAAAAAAAAACAAGGGAAGGTGCGGACTATTTCTATTTTCCCGTTTTCCCTTATCTAGTTACACTGACAATCAATTACATTTTTGAATTGTCAGATATCCTCGCACAGTCTCATATAATATTAGTTTTTCTGAACCTGCGAATGTAAACGATTGTAATAAATTCTCTGCTGTAAATAATAGTCAGATATCATACATTTGGCATCAAAATATGCGTATTCTGTTATTATTTTCTACTCTTGGTATAAAACAAATCTAATTTCCATAACAGTCATACTCGTTGGTTTTATACAGCGTGTATCAACTTTACAATGCAACGTCTTAATACGAATGACACCGCACACTTCTTGTATAATATTACCACAAAATATTCTCTGAAGTATTCTCGCAAAACAACCAAAACAAAATATGTGTACATAATATTTTCACAAAACAACAAATATTTTACAATATTCTCCCAAAACAACAAATACTTTACAATATTCTCCCAAAACAGCACTAATACTTTACAATATTCTCCCAAAACATCACTAATACTTTACAATATTCTCACAAATACTTTATGAAAATTGGCACACAACGTTGTCACAAAACACCGATACATAACTAATCAACAAAATTTACACTCAAGGATAGGGCATCGGTACCGATGACCTCGAATACAACCCCGCCCACGATTACAACCCGGGCCTCGAATAGAATCCGGGGGTTAGAGGGAGATAAATTCAACCCGGGTCTCAAATAGAACCCGGGTCTAACGTAAAAACTAAATACTCCCTGTAAAAATATAAATTAAATGATGATCCCTGCACAGGAAGTAGAATTGTCTCATGTCACGCACAGAGAGTTTGGCCTTCGTATTTGCAAGCCCGACCCTGTCTGCGTGTTTTACTTGTCCAAAATGTCACTCCTATAGAAGATTTTGAAGCATTAATTCGGGTCTGAAAAAATACAACCCGGCCTCGATTATAACCTGGGCCTCGGGGGGGGGGGGGGGTGCTGAACGGGTACTTCTAACACTTATATGAGTTTGTATTTGACAACATATAGGGGTCTAAAATAAAAATTCGATGACAAAATTCGTCAAATTCGTCAAATTATTCCAATCGCTTAGAACCATTCGACTATTTCCCCAGTCGCATTAATTTAAATATTCATTATGTAAGATTTAGATAACGAGCTACCCGGTCTTGCTATTATAGTTCGGACATAGATAATGTAAAATGAATAAATTGAAAATTTCATTCCAATTACTCTCTTGAGAGCGAAAATATTAGCCTTTGAAGGCTTGACAAGACGTGTGCAATGATTGCAACCTCCCATACTGGTTGTTCGAAGCTAAGCCTCGCTCGTCCATTTTAAAGTTAATTAAAATATGGCTGAACCGTTCTAATCTACTTAATATCGGAAAAATTCGATGCCATCCGATGACTTGATCAATAAATTAATGTCTAATTAAAAAATTTAGAAAACATTTCGGGCCTAAAGAAAGACCTGCGTCAGATTTAGCTCTTGCATGTTTAATATTCTTATTTTTGAATTGTGCAATATTATTCCTAAACATCTTTTTTTTTTTAATTTCCACTTATATTTTTTTACCAAGAACTTGTAAATAGATTTGAGTATAAATATATACATTCGTGCGCCAGGAAATCGTTTTGATCCGTTATAGCTTACAAAAATTAGTGAAGTCTTTTAGCAAATAAGTAAACAAGATATGCTATCTTTCAAGGACAATACTGTTTTTCCCACACAAAGTCAACTAATAATGAGATAAGACTGGATATCAGTGAGTTGTATAAATAATGTAAAAGTCATTATAAAGTAAGTTATGTGTGCGTGACTTATCTTTATACGATGCGCAGGTTGTGCACTAGACTGGTGGCCAGTCTCCTCCACACACCAAAAATTGGCCAGTCCTTTCCAAAAAAAACCCCGAAAAAAAAACGTAATCTCTAGAGACTGGGCAAATAGAGCTTCATTCTCATCTAGTAGGTCAACCTGCATTATGTAGGTCATGTGACGTCGTGCACGGGATCACGACATATCTAACAACAACGTGACGTCAACCCTCAGACGGTCAAAGCATGACTGCTTTGCACTCCAGTCGAGACTCATGATTCATGTCACGTGACTCGGGGCTTGCTTGATAACTGTCAATCATTCCAAATAAGGAACAACGTAAAACAGGACAGGAACGCCCATTTTATTGTGAAGCTCGCAAATTGTCCAGTCTCTGGTGCTGGTTACAGGTTTACTCCAAAAAAAATTTATACAAATGGAAACGAAAGTGTTGGTTTACTAAAAATTAATACTATTATATAAATCGAAATCTAAAATAAATAGAAGAGACTGGGCCAGTCTAGTTGTGCACGTATATGTGTATATCCTAATTACACTTTTTTCTATGACACTTTTTACCGCCTTGACATTAAACAAGTATTACGGAATGTTTCAACAATCTATGCGTCTAAACGTAAATCTTGACATGATCTTAGGTAATCACAATAATCCAAACATGGCCTTCTTGTTAACTACGGGGAGAATGTTCTATTGACTAGATCTCCCCACAATTCCAAAGCACTTAATGACGTTAATCTTTCTTCTGGAACAATCTTGCACAAAGACGTCATTGTTTTATAGATGGCGGCCTTGTCTCGCATTTGGTTGTCGGTCACACGCAGGTGCGGATGAATGTCATCAGATATCTGTTGTTCTACAATAGAATTGACTTCACCTTCAAAGGGCGGTTTACCACAAATAACGAAATATAAAAGACACCCCAGACTCCACATATCAGCCCTCATGCCACAGTGAGGTTTATTTAACAAGATTTCCGGTGCCAGATAGGAATTTTGTCCCAGGTAATCCTCACACAAAACTAGATTTCCGCATGCATCGTGACATTTTATCGCCAGTCCGAAATCCGCTATTTTCACGCACTGGTCATTAAATATAAGAATATTGCTGGGATTTATGTCTTTGTGAGCTATATCGTTGGAATGACAATATTCGACAGCAGATAAAATTTGTTGAAATGAAGTCATCACGAATCTTTGTGACAATGGTTGATGTTTTAATGTAAATCTTTCAAGGTTTCCATATGAAGCGTATTCCATGACAATACATGCAAAATTATGACTTAACACAACGTCATACATTGTAATAATATGGGGGTGTTTTAATTGGAGCAAACTTCTTATTTCTGCAAGTATATACTCGTCCTCGGTCATATGGCCACATGCTTTAATAGCTTTCACCGCGTATATTGTGTCGTCATTGCGTTTACGCAATGTATGAATCTCTCCAAAACTTCCCGAGTCGATGCTATTCAATACAACGTAATCTTTATCCATTAACAACTTTCTCCAGCCATCCATGTTAACAGCAACAGAATATAGGCCTAATTTGCTACCCTTGTAAAATGGCGCGATTATAGGCAAAGTCCTGATGTTTACATTTACGAAACATTAAAATTTAAAAATATTCGAAACAAAATAAAAGTCATACAATATTTGTAAGTCTTAGAACACAAATGTTACGAGAACACAACATAGCGTATAAGATTTGTAAGTCTTTGAACACGAAAATTACAAGAACACAACATAACGTAAAATAAATAAACGTTTGACGTCTTGCTTCACAACACAAGTAAATCACAAGTCTCTTGGAACTAAAGTTTCAAAACAAAACGTTACAAAAAGTAACATACATACATACAATATGAAGTCTTTGCAGAGAACTGTAAAGGAATAAACAGATAGACGGAATACAATTGAAGCGTGTTTTGTGGTCTTTAAATCGTATTAAACAGAATTACTTAAACGAATCATATTGACTTGCCAGATGAGCGTCTGAGGAGCTAATAAGAAAATATTAATCGACTAGCTTCGGTCCTGCCTCAAATTCTTCAGCCGCTCGTAAGTTGTATGGTTAACAAATGGCGCGGCCAATCTGCTTTTCACAGCCTAGATTACTGTGCAGTTATTTTTATATATCTGATTTACCTGTCTCTCCATGATCAGTTTTCTTGTGTGGGGTTATCAACCCCTCTAAATGTACAGCTGTTTGAAAGCAGAAACTCTCCCCTCTAATTGCGAGAAGTCTAGATACTTGTTTGTCAAGTATGCAAGTTGTTATTATATTGTATATCAAGTCTATACAACTGTTTCTCCCCATTAATCAGGTTTCAAAGAGATTCAAAACATGCGATAGGAAAGAAAATAAGGAAGTCTGGAGCAGGCAAAAGTTCAAATTCATAAAAAGACTGCTCTGTATATTTGGGATACGTGAAGAATCTTCTTGAAAATTTTAACAAAACTAATTATCCATACCTGCGAGTTGTCCTTGGTGTATGTAATCTGGGAAATTAGGTTTTATCTAAGAACAACAGAATGCGCATTTGGAATATTTTGATGCTGGCTGCGATAATATTTTGTGTCTGAGAAATGTTGCAAATAAAGCCACGCGACAGCATCCACGTAGCTATTCCGTAAAAAGCCGTAATGAAACAAAACCATATAGGCCTTTTAATTTCTTATTTTTAAACTAGATTTGAAGACGGGTATTTTGTATTTAGACCAGGACGTGTTCGGACGACCAATACAAACCAGTTCTTTTTTTAAAAAATGCTCTCTCTAGAAAGCTGATATTTTTAAACTGTTTTTTTTTTATCCACTTTGCATTCATACGACAAAGTTCAGCCCGACCGTTTGGATCTGTTACCAATGGGTCATCTGTGGTGTTAACGATGGTTGGGTGTAATTGTTTATTGTGGGTCTCAACCAAAACAAAAAAGCCTAAAATATACACAAAAAATACACCCCACATTCAAATATATTCTATAAAAGTTGTGGGCATAGTAAGTACATCGGTAACAAGAATACTGATTTGAATAGTCTATGGTTGTCTTGTGCACTAAATTATTTGAAATCAATTATATATTTGGTGTGAGTTATCTGGGCCACAATAGTGTACGTATAGTGATGCACATTGGTACCAGGTTCTTTTAGTACTACAAGCCTGATGAAATCAAAACAAAGATACCATAATAAAAATAGGCTGTTGATTTAGTTGTCCTATCTATCATCCAACGGTTGTTCATTTTACAACATTCCGTTTTATATATCCCCCGAAACAACATGTGGGGTAGGCTTTTATATCATATACGTATTTCCATGCGTGTTAATCTATAAAACAAGGTTGTTATACTCAATTAATAAGCTAATCAAAACTGACAAGTTATTTTGAAAATGCGCCGAATGCTTTCTATTTATTTATAGACATTCCATATGTTGATATAGGAAATTCCAACATGTAAACATGTCATATATAAATATAAAATTGACTGATATTATAATATAGAACCGGTTTATTATTTTGTTTAAGACCATCAAACAGCAATCTATTACAACATTTTGTATTTTAAACAATATGGTGTTTATCTCATGTAAGACACATCGTTAACAGTTTACAATCTGTCACAGGTGAACAAACGTGTATTTAATGGATAAATATTGTTATTACTTTATTGATAAAATATTGTTATTACTTTATAAAACAACCCTTGGTGTCATCATACTCTGCTATAGCTAATATTAACTAGCTGGGGCAGTCCCGTGTTCGATTTAGGTGTTGATCACCAGGCGCGGATTCAGAGGGGGGATAGGGGATGTGCCATGCAGAGGGGGACAGGGGGTGTTTCCCCCCCCCCCTTCGGCCCAAGTGACACTGGTGTATCAGCTCTTTAAAGATGTATTCCAGGGTACAAACTTTGTGATTTGATGATATATTTGGACTTAAAACATATTCAGAGTAACCAATCTATCAAAAATTAGCATCAATTCCTATTCAAAACTTGGTTTTCGCCGCGGATACCTATAGCTACAAGTAAGCTGTAGTTGGGCGCAATGCCTGCCAACTTAGCTTCATTGTGGGAAGGTCCATTTTTCAGAATGTATCTATCATTACTTACTGTACATTTGCCATACTCATTGGGGCCTAAGTAAATTCTTGATTATTTCTGTCAACTTCTTTTTCCACTGTTTAATTGCAGAGTCTTTTGTACGTTGACAACCCTCAATGTTCCCAAAACCGCCTAACCATTTGAGCAAGAAATAACCACTGCTCCCTGACCTAAGCTAGCAGACAATAAGCGAGCAAAACCTGTCGGGTTGACAGTTAGTGATTCCCTGACAATATTGCCCAGTGCTTGCCCCATGGGCGTTTTTTGCGTAATCCAGTATTTTTCTAGTAAGATTGGGTGTCTGTACTTTCCATATACATGTATACCACATTTGACATACTTTTATTGGAAATAACTACCCGATAAATACTTTGCTGGGAACTCATCTTTAATTGATGATGTAAACATAATCTTCGCATTGTCTCCACCCAAGCAATGCGACGAAGACTCCGGGACTACACCAAACCACTAATGCATGCGGCACTCTAATGATTAACCTTTGCCCCACTCCTCCCCCCCCCCCTCGACAAAATCCTGGATATTTTCCTGTGTGCCACCGTCACCCCTTGTCAATGGGACAGAACAGACGGTTTGACAAGGGACAGTGTATAGTGGTTCAATTAGGACGAAAAACCGTGGTAACGTGTATACATTGGAGTGCACGTAAAAGAACCCGTGACAGTTGGAATTTGATAAAAGAGTAAGACGTTAAACTCAATTTCATTTCATCAACAACTAGCTGTATCCCATACATCATATTTATCAAAAGTGACAAGCTTAAATTATTAGGAAAAGATAAACACAATGGCTTTTGGACACGGCTCACCAAATATTGTTAGTCTTTCTCTCCTTTCCCCTTTCCTGTTGTGCATGGCGATCTGTGTTGACTTTTTAGTGTGGAATCGAATAAAAGGCTTTGAAAAAAAAACATTTTGTGTCAGGTTTTAGTGACTATTCATGATTTTTAGGTGGGAGGATGCAAGAGTTAAGAGGTTGGCCAGGTTAAATTGTGGGAAGTAAAATTGCAAGTTTTTTCGTCTTAACTTCCAGTTTGTATATCTCAAGTTTTCGATGGTGAACCTTACACGTGCTTTGGGGCAAGAAGTTGACACATATTGCTCCATATGTGGTAGAAATCGTTCTACTTAACGAAAACTTTTGGGAAAGTTAGCGCCGGTCTAAGAGACGAGAATTAGCATTAAAGTCAATGGGGAAACATTAGTGATCTGTGGACGTTTGGTTAAACTATTAGTAAACGACTCTTATCATACACGGGGAGATGACAGCCATTCATACACAAAATCCACAGGCATCGGACAAAATCAACCCCTTGTGAGCGTAACAATCTAACTCCAGATTTAATTACATATTAATAACTATATCTGCATTAAAATAGTACGTATTGGTCACTTTAGACACATGTGAACAATCAGAGACATACGTGAACGATCTTGGGTATGCGTTAACGACCTGGGTATACGTTAAAGCCCCAATACCACTCTTGTTGTAACTGAATATGTTCCAATCTTTATTCTGGTCAACAATTTGTACTATTTTACAATATTTCAATAAAAAAAAATTCATCTTTAACACGCCTAATTTTAAAAATTGGAAAAATTCAACTACATGCCGTAACATGGTTTGAAAAGCTATACGTAAGCACTTTCAAATGCAACTTGGATTTAAACATATAATTCGAACCCTCGGGACAAGTAAGATAGGTTGTAATGGATAATTTACACAACAGGTTGGAGGACACTTAAACATCTTGTAGTTAGAATAAGGTTATTGTCCCTTTAACGATCTGAGATATATGTGAACGATATACAGGTGCATAAGCAGGTTTATGGTTCAGAGAATCAGTTAATCACTATATAGTATAGTACATTCTTTGGAGATAAAATACTACATATTGAAGACTATAATTGTATTTAGGTATATGGATAAGGAACCAAATGATTTACTTGCAGATAAAGGAATTGTTTTTATCAACAGGTCAGAGTTGATGATTAATGATGACAGCGAGAAAAATAAACCATTATACCAAATAATTGTTTTACAGACTGTTGTTATTGTTTACTACTTATCACTAATTCTCTTATAAATAAATACCTGTTGTGATGTTTATTTGGTTTAAGATGAGTCTTCTCGTAACTTGTATGTGGAGCTCAAATTTGTTTAGAGGTTTCAACATGTATGTGGAGCTCCAGTCTAGTTAGGGGTTTAAACTTGTATGTGGAGCTCCAGTCTGTTTAGAGGTTTCAACTTGTATGTGTAGCTCCAGTCTGTTTAGAGGTTTAAACTTGTACGTAGAGCTCCAGTCTGTTTAGAGGTTTCAACTTGTACGTAGAGCTCCAGTCTGGATAGAGGTTTCAACTTGTATGTGTAGCTTCATTCTGTTTAGAGGTTTCAACTTGTATGTAGAGCTTCAGTCTGGTTAGAGGTTTCAACTTGTATGTAGAACTTCAGTCTGGTTAGAGGTTTCAACTTGTATGTATAGAGCTTCGGTCTGTTTAGTGGTTTCAACTTGTATGTAGAGCTCCAGTCTGTTTTTTGGTTTCAACTTGTATGTGTAGCTCCAGTCTGTTTAGAGGTTTCAACTTGTATGTGTAGCTCCAGTCTATTTAGAGGTTTCAACTTGTATGTGGAGCTCCAGTCTTGTTAGAGGTTTCAACTTGTATGTGTAGATCCAATCTTGTTAAGAGGTTTCATCTTGTATGTGGAGCTCCAATTTGGTTAGAGGGGAGATTTCAACTCGTATGTAGAGCTCCAGCCTGTGTAGATGTTTCAATTTTACATTATTAATTGTAGGTCATTTCAGGACTAGCATGGGGATCAATTATATATTTTAATAATTCGCTTGCGCATAGGGGTCTTTAGCAGTGGAAAGAAACTTGAGGGTCCGGCGAAAACTCACGGGGCTGGACAAGTGACCCTATTCTTTGTCACGTTCGAACCCGGAATCCAGTACACGCCACTTGACTCAATTCCAGACCTTATTTAAATTACATAATTGCATAAACTATTTATGTTTACTCATTTTCGAAGCTGTATCCTTGAAAACTACATTAAATTTTGTTTTTCCGAAATTATATCATCACAGTTCCAACGCCAAACATCACAAGACAAGTCATTGTGAAAAATACAGGGGTGTTTAACTTTTTATCTTTGTTACCTAAATGTTTTTCAATCTCAAGAGTAAATTCTGGTTCTAATTGTTTCAGTAAAATCGGGATGGAAGAAGTATCGCTCCATGAATCAAATTAAGAACTGTATATTAGCAAAGGTGACTTTCTGTAAAATCGTGTTGGAAGATTTATCCTCACGAATTATATTAAGAACAATAAATCAGCAAAGGTGAAGTATCAAATTAACCCAATAGCTTCACGTCAGTTTCACAACTGGCACCCAATATATCACGCTACACACTGTTAAAAATAATTCTGTAAAAAAAACCAGAAAAAGTCTGCTGCCAGAATTTTTATGTTTTCTTTACAGAATTATTTTTAACAGTGACTCAGACGTTTTTTTTTTGTTTTTTTTAACTGAATTATTTCGGTTAAATATAAAACAAAATCATTCGTAAAAAATAATTTATTTTCTGTAAATGAAATTTTTCAGTCATGAATGTAAAAAAAAATATTAAAATTGAACAGAAATTAAGAGCGAGAAATCATGAATGTCTGAAGCCCAGGTTTACTACTTTCTACCGTTTCGCTGTCTTCTTGCAAATTTTGTTACCTTTAATACAAACCTGAAACAAAATGAAGAAGTACATACAAGACATGAAATCAAAAGGTGTTAAATTTCCTGCATATGTCATGGAGTATCCTCTCGGCAGCGGAGATAACTGTTTTGGGTTTAATGTTCTTTAACATGTACGGTCAATAGCACACAAGGGCCCAGTATTTAGTCTTAACTAAACAAATCAGAACCTTCGCCATTGACAAGGAGGGCAAGTTACAAAATCTGTACAGAAATGCAACTAAATCAAAAGATTTTATGGTAAAACATACGAGTTATTTTTTTTTTAATCACAGATATTTCTGTGATAATACGGATAATTTCCTTCAAATAACAAAAAGTTGGGATTTTAAAAACATATATTTTTTACAGTGCATGGTGAAGAGTTCTGTCCAGTGTTAAAGCCTGTTTTATGTTGTATTAAATTATGTTAAGGTTCATAGTATATACTAGTAAATATAACCTTGATATTCCGATTATTATCAGTAAATATCACGGCACACAGGCCAACGAAGGCTGGCTGAAAAGTTCTAATTCTGAAATGAATAGATCAATTGGGTTGAAACAAACCGGTTGAAACAAACATTTACCAGGTAAACTTCTGAACCAACCCACTGAAATCCCCAGAAATGGACAAAACTGGTCATAGGGCAGTCATCAAGTACCTGCAACCGAAAGGACTAACACCAACACATAGATAAAGTTCCCACTTTAAAGGATGATGTCCTTCCTTTTTCACTGTAAAGAAGTGGGAGGTGGAATTTAAGCGCGGTACAGAGCCTTGACGATGACCTGCGTCATAGAAGTCCATCGACAACAGCCGTTCAAGAACACATTACCCGAGTGCTTGATAATATGGTGATGGTTGATCGACGATTGACGACTCAATACATTGCCAGTGTTGAGGCGGTGTCTCGCGGCGGATTTGAGCACGTTATCGACAAAAGTTTCTGCAAGATGGGTACCAAAGCTCTTCATTGTCGATCGTAAACGTTTCAGATTGCTAATAATTTGGGTTAGATTGAGAACTATGGATGAGAACTGTTTCCTATCAGCTATATATACGTCTTATTTTAAGGTGACTGAGGCACCACCCAGACCTTACAATATCGTTGGCAAATTTCACCATCTCGGTAACATGTAGTTCGGCTGTTTATTGCAATTCTCTCTCCCTCTCCCTCTCCCTTCTCATCTTTGGCCTAAAATGGACGAAGAGGGTTTGAATCAACTTTTTCTTTCAGGTTTTGGTAAAATATTCGAGGCGGAAGGATAACGGAGTTATTAGGTTGGTTACGGTGATATGTACGGCGAATAGTTAGCCTACATGTATTTAGTATGCTACTTCATGTTTGTGTATCTCAAAATATTGTCTCGAGATGTAGACAGGGCTAGCCTTAACCCTAACCCTGGGCCAAGTCTAACCCTTGCCCTAACCCTTAATCCACATATGACGTCATAAAATGCGCAGGGCCGTCTCCGATCCAGCGTTCTCCGCGGGAGCTGGTATAGTGAGTATTAAAGCCGGGAAA
The DNA here is from genome assembly GCA_917208275.1 of Patella pellucida. Lineage (NCBI taxonomy): Eukaryota > Metazoa > Mollusca > Gastropoda > Patellidae > Patella > Patella pellucida. The sequence continues at coordinate 22,570,566 of OU795036.1, read as the reverse complement.
AAAGACAGAATTAAATTTGAAGTCAATGTGGTCTGCCTACATTTAATTTATCTGGGTTGATTTATTGACAAATACTTCATGAATTAAATTTATATAGATATATAAGTTATATTTGGAATTTAAAATACAAGAAGTAAGTAAACAAGTAAATAAATTCCTGGGCTAAAAAAAACGACATTAAAAAGATTCGTGTAGGAAGATAACATGAATACTGCGCAGTTTGAGTCGAATGAAACTGATAGCGTAGACCTTCCTTGTCTGAGAGCTCTATCTTGAGAAAAATATTTCATTCAGTAAACCCTTCAAGACTAGCATGATGTTTTGTAATTGTATATTTTAAGAGGTTTGGTGTTTAGATCTAAGATATGAAATTTGGTGAAAGATACATTAACAACAACCCTGTTACTATTTTAAAATTGCAATTAGCTGTCAACAACTATATTACATATCCATGTTGTGTTCTATTCATTTTTTTCTTTCAAGAAGCATCCTCTTCACTTTTTTGTTCTCGTTTGCGTTTTGGAAAATAATGCATTGATATTGTCAATGATACCTCATGAATTCTTGGGTAGATATAAATTTTTGGCGCCTGGGGGTTTTAATTTTAAATTGTCTAGGATATTGTCTGCTAAGAATAAAAAAACTGAAGCGAGCAGTAGAATTAAGCTTATAGATATAACTTAAAGATGCATTGAGTAAAATTTAGAAGGAATATATATTGAAATTACACCAAATTACTTTATTCTGAGTTAAGTTATGGACGTTTGAAAAATAGCATAGTCTCGATTATTTGTTTCGATGAAAAACAAGGCCTCAATTATCCATTATTAAATGGCGGTCGTGATTCGATCCGTTTGAGGCCAAAAGAAAGATCTGCATTGGGCCTAGACAGATTTAGCAGATGTATTTTGAAAGACAAAAGACAAACAAACTCAATTAAGATGGGAATACTGTTAATATAACTAATTATTGAATGAAGATTACTAATGAGTGACATGCAACGATCATTGTTGTATTTACAAAACCACATAATTTTTCTAAAGTACCAATTATTCATGTAATTATTCATCTAATTAAACAGACTTTTGCTCTTTAAATACCCAGTGTATATCACTAGTAAGTGTAATTCCTCTATTTATTCCATCTGCCCCCACCTACCCACTCTCACACCCAATCCTTATCCCCAATCCCGTCTTTTTTGCATGGTAATTTTTGCTTGAATTGTTCGCTCCCAGTGTTGGCCGACAAAGTTCCTAGAGATTCTCCGACGCAGTCAGTGGTGCAGGACGCAAAGCCTGACAAGGACAGTGTTTAGTCATTTGGATGGGGCGAAAACTCGAGATCCCGTTTACAGATTGGCATGCACGTAAAAAAAAACATTTAGGAGATAAACACTTCATGTTTTGCATTTAGAGGGGTGTTATTGTCCAATAGACATGTCCTGAGATCATTAGGACCCAAGACGCGTAGCGTCGCGGGTTCTAATGTAAAATCTTAGGACATGTTTACAGATTCGCATGCACGTAAAAAAAAACATTTAGGAGATAAACACTTCATGTTTTGCATTTAGAGGGGTGTTATTGTCCGTCTTCATTAGCTTCATTGACATGTATTACAGCAACCAGTGGCCGAAACGTCTTCCATTAAGTGCTGATATTGTGAAATAATACAATACCCAGAGGACCAAACCTCTTCCAACAATAATTAAGCTACTGGCAGGTTCAAAGGAAATGCTGTATATTGTTAATGTATGGAAGATTTGAAAGGGAACTTGGTCTAATATAGGTACTATCTGTTATTGTATAGTTATCTCTAGAACAGACCAACATGCCTTGTTTGTTTTATTACCAAATAAACCACGGTGTCTTCCTCCATCAAATTCTACACTAGTTACTTAGCCTACAGCTGAAACATAATGAAACATAAACTAAGATATACAGCCTTGTAAATAAAGAATGTAAATTCACAGACGAAACAGTTCTTTTTCTACTTTCGTTTGAAGTTCAAATTACGAATTCTTCTGGAAATCGTATCAAAGCTTTTAATTTTTTATGTCGCCTGAGGGTTTCTGACATTTTTCCAAGTATGCTTTCTGCTTTCTCTATTCCGTAATCTATAAATTACCTTTCCTTTCAAAATGCGTTATTTACTAATTTACTAACGATTCCTTCTAACATTAAATACCATTTAGGATTTTTTTGGTACTCATTTGTAACTATAAATAATCGCTAGGGTTTTTAGAATCAAATTATTGATAATTATTTTGAAAGATACGTGTTTATATAGGCGCCTATTTCAGTGTGGTCGTATATTGCGGTCACCCTTGTCCGTCTTTGTAGTTTGAGTGTAGTTTTCGTTCTCAAGTATCAAGCATTACTAGGGTTACCTGAGGAACTTCGTTGCCCCCCCCCCCCTTTCTCTCGCTCTCTCTCTCTCTCTCTCTCTCTCTCTCTCTTTGCTACCTTGGGCCCAAAACGTTGTTATTGCGCCGCTGGTTCTCCTATCTTATTTATTTACACAAAACAAGTTGTTTTTATAGTTCTTGTTGTTTGTTTATCCAATTAAAAGTTTTATGAGATTCAGAAAGAATGGTTAAAATGGAAACCTTAGCCAAACACAATGAACATTTTATCGCTTTTTTATTGAGAATTTTTCTGTCTTGGTCGTAAAGCATCCCAGGAAAAAGAACAACTGATTTCTAGCGGTCATGACAAGGTTGTTCAGCCAAAGGCTGTTTCACAAACGGCAAATATAATAATAAAACAATTGTAGAATGGACTACGCATGCGTAAACGATTGAGCTGTTCACGTATTTCACGGAACATAATTAATTAGAAATGAATTATGTGTTTTTAGAGTCATTCTCATCTATTTCAAGGTTCCGTAAAATAGAGCAATACGCCCATTAAAGATGCACGAGCTAAATCTGCCTATTGCAGGACTTTCTTTTGGCCCCAAATTTATATAAATTATTAATTAGACATGTGTTGGCATGACAAACCAATAATCAATTCTCTAGAACATCGGATGGCCCCGAGTTTAAATGGATTGAAACAGGATCGCCATTTAATAATCCAAGTAAAATAACTAGCCCTGAAAAAATGTGGTGCCAGTAGAGTATATTCTACATGTACATAGAGCCCAAAATTTCCCAAGGCCGTCGCTGAGGCAATTTAATGATTATGAAGTAGCTTCTACACTCAGGCCCACCCCTTTGGTAAAAATACATTATGAGAGATAAGATAAAAAGTTGGCAGTTCTCACTATTGATAAACTACATAATGTAAAGGCAATTTTCTGTTAATTTCAGTAAAATTGATCCACTATAAACCGAGAACTTAGCCTCGATTATCATTACTGAAGTCGATTATACATTTAGTCGTTAAATACGACGGAAAGTTTTGCAGCTAATCGGACTATAATCCAACAAATATCGCAGGCTAGCCTTGACATCGAGAATTGATTGTGGTCTGGAAAGTTTATCAATGTCTAATTAATAGCCTAGTTTATATAACATTTCAGGCCTAAAGAAAGACCTGCAATAGACAGATTTTGCTCTTGCATAATTTTATGTTTAAACTGTGGGTAGTAGAAGTATCCAGATCAGCAACTTTATTCATTTAACTTATTTAATGAATATATTATTTGAAGATGCCGTATTGAAAACAGACATGTGAGACCATTATGGCGCAAGCAGAAGGCAAGTTATCAGAATAACCGATACCTGATATTTAACGGTACGGACATGAAGCAGACGGCTTCTGGTTTATCGCTAATTCCGCTAATTACTGTTTTGTAACCAAATGTTTCTTTAACAACTTTCGCCAGCTTTTCTAATCAGTTTAACTGAATCTGTTGAAATCAGCTCCCAGAATGTTTTAATAAACTCAATTAGTTAGTGCAGGGGGACTGCGCCACATATGATTTACAAAAAGGACAAATACAACGACAAGACATCATACTCCAAAACAGCAAACGAAACAAACAATAAAACAACAATTCAAAAAAGAGTGAATGGATCCGGGGGCTAGCCGTAAGCGTCCACTGCGCTGTACAGTCCCGGGTCTGAAGCAACTCAGACTTCACTCAAGATTGAACATATTGACTCGTACAAGAAAACGCACAAACAACCCAACACAATGAAGCAAAGAAAATGTAGACCGCCTCGGTCTACCAATAATTAGATTTCCTCCAAATCTGTTGGTTAATTTGTCGCAGAAAAATCTTTGCCAAATATTGGAATTGAACTAGGATAAAACGAAGCTCATCAAGACCGGCCAAGAGATTCATACTTTCAACACGGTATATAGGTTAATGCAAGTGGTTTTATGATGGCATATTATGAGATTCAAAATTCTAAAATTGTAATTGGCAAGCTATCGTCTATCTCCTAACTTCGATTGATATGATTTCTAAATTAATCTGACTTCTTTATTGTTCCTGGCATGGAGTTTCTAATCTCGCTTTATTTACTATATTTCATGTTATTTCTAATTTGCAATTCTTCACTGAACAAATTTAGAATCGCGAAACTTCTACCTAGTACGAAGTCATATACAAAAACACATACTTATGGGGAAAATAAGCTACGTATTTATTATGCGAGAGTATTCCCTCGACGTTATCAAGAATTGAGAGAATGCTTTTCGAAGCGTCGCCCAAATAAAAAAGTAGTGGTTGTTTTTGTGTATTGCTCTATCCTCTAAAAGATTAGTATGAAGTCGTTTGGTGTCGCCACTGCGTACCCAATTTAGCGAATGTTCTCGAGAACATTTCGTCCCGTCCGAACGACTATACCACTATACGTTGTCCCTTGACTAAATAATATTTAGCACATCCGAGGGTTTACATATGATAGGAGGATAGAAGCTTTAATAGTGGTATAAAAGACCAATTCAAAATATTATGTCCGGTATGACGGTGTTACATTTTACTGTTTATAAAATTTAGCTGTTTATTAGTGATACAGGTATTTTTTTTTAGGTAAAGCGGTGATAAAATATATTTTTGCCTTGACCCAGATACGAAAGTACCATAAATATTGAATCACAAACTGATGATAAGTTATTGAAATATCATGAATGCAAAATAGTAATATCTCTAGATATAAGTAATTTATCTCTAGATTTAATTCGTTTATCTTAGAATTAATATTATACTTATCTTGAAATTATTACATGTGGAGCCGGTAGATATTCTTTGGTGTATAAGAAATAAAGTTCAAGGGGTCTGTATGAGGGTGAGTGTGAGGAGGATGGGGGGGGGGGGTACTGCCCCTGACATACAATTAAGGAATTGGTCCCGTCTTCCTTAGCGCAGTCGGAGCAGAACGGTAGGACGTTAAACCTCGAGAGAGAGAAGGTACCGTCCACTCGACACAAACTAAGTCCTCTCGGGACTAACATATGGTTCAATTGTATTTCAATAGTTCGCTTGTGTCTAGGGGTCTTTGGGGAAAACCGATGGACACGGAGAAACCCCACGTTTCTGGACATCTGACCTTACTTCTTGTTACGTACAACAAGAGAATAAAAACAACTCCACCCGACTCAATTACAAAGCTTGTGATTTCACGCGCAAGCGTTAAACCACTAGATTCCCCATCCCACCCAACCCCAACCCACCCCACCACCCCCGAGGTAAAATATATTAACACGAGTGTGACTGAAATTTTGAACAAAATAATCTTTAATCATCAGCTAAAATACACAGCAAAGTAACACCAACAGTAAGTTATGTAGAGTGTTAATTGTAGAATGATAAGGAAATGTCAGTATTAAGTAAAAACTATAACAGGTGAACTGTTTAGAATATATAAGGCTATTTATCTATTAATGAAAACTTATAAGATTCTCAGCTGTTAAAATATATCAGTTTCTACATTATATATCTGCTAGATCAATTCACAAACTCTCTGTTGGGTACCTGGGGTCCTGGGGACAATTTACCCAGTCTCTGTGAAGCCTGTGGCATTACAGACTCGAGCCTGTACAGCACACTGGACGCTTACAGCTGGCCCCCGGATCCGATATGAAATGAAATAGGCTAATAAAGATGGGCATACGCCAAACAGTGTGCTTATATCGAATTCCAACTATAAAGGGGTCGTTTACGTGCACGCCAATATACACACGAGACGTCGGTTTGCCTTCCCAGTCGAAAGACTAGACCACTGTCCTTGTCAGACCCCCCCCCCCCTCGTCCTTCTTCATCTGACAAGGGGGAACCACGCCGGAAAATATGGGCCCGTGTGTATTTCTTGTAATGTCGATGTAGTTTGTCTTGTCCGCTGGATTGCCTTTTTAGTTTTGTTTTGTGTGCGGTCCTCCTGCTCTTATTACTTAAACACCTTTATACTGCAAATTACTTGCTAATTATATATTTTCCGTAGAGTTACTGGATTATGTTCCTAATTAAACAGTAATTAGCTGTAGAATAACACGATAGCACAAGTAATGTTTTGGTTTCCTTATGTCAAAGTATTAAAGGGATCATAGGCTTTGCCTGTTTCCTAATCCAATATTCAATAAAATATTGTTTAGGAAAAAAAAAGTATTAAACAGTATTTTGAGAGATTAAACGGGGTTTCACAAATTTCTCCGAAATAAAACAATTCGTTTCAGTATGCAAACCAAGTGTGAAGAATTCGCTCATTTAACTTGTCCGGAAGTTCTTCTTCAAAACAATCGTAACGAAATATCAACAAAACAGTTTATTGAGGTTTCGGAACTCTTTTAACATACTTGCCTCCGATTTTTCATTGATAGACCTGATAGTCACGACTGGCTGAAATCGTTTGTAAGCTTTACTACCAGTAATGACGTACAAAATTCCATTGTTCCCTGGAAAACAACACAACAAAAACCGAAAGAATAGCAGCTAGTTGTTATACTCCGCACTTATCAGAGCTAAAGGCAAGTTATTTCAGGCACACGTTTATTTCTATTTGCCAGTCGGGGAGCCACGGTAAGATCCTTAAATTGGCCTCGACAGGTCATTTGGACTTTCCGACGTTGTTTCCCCTTGTCAGTGGTGCAAGCAGGGGGGTCCTGACAAGGACAGCTATCTAGTCGAGGTCCCGTTTATACATTGGCGTGCACGTAAAAGATCCCTTGACAGTTGGAATTAGATTTAAGAGTAACACATAGGGCCGCTGCCCGGGATAAAAATCTATCATCGCATACTGTATTGTTGGGTTGGAGCAAAAAACATCGTAAGTGACATTTTTTAATTGTGGAGAAAAACGACGTTTAAGGTTGAAACCTTCTGGTAAATCCATTTATTTTGCAATAATAACAGTTATTTACGCCAATTCTGTCCAAAATATCACTTACGATGTTTTTGCTCTAAGTTAAATTCAATATTCACTAGATTAATTTAGTGCAATTTTTTTTTGCAACATATTTCACATTTCTCCAGTTGACTTATGATATTAAAGGTAACTGAAGTTTAAGTGCAATTTTGGAATTACAGTCATTTACGCCCATTCTGTCCAAAATATCACTTACGATGTTTTTGCTCTAAGTTAAATTCAATATTCACTCACTTACAATGTTTTTGCTCTTAGTTAAATTCAATATTCACTCACTTACAATGTTTTTGCTCTGAACTTAAATTTAATATTCACTCGATTAATTTATTGAATTGAAGTAAACATAAAAACTGTATATTTTAATCACCTCCAATCTGTTTCCATAGAAATGTGGCTGTGATGCCATAAATTATGACGTCATATCAGCTATGGCATCACGTTCTTGCTCTAAACAAGTCAGATACGATGATTTTGTTCTCACCAATATTATGATATTTATGCACATACGATATATTGGGGGTAGCCATATCTCCGAGAAAAAAAATGAGAATTTCGTTTTTTCATACCCCCAACAGGTGGATATAGGTTTTCGAACTCCAAAACAATCAAAAAACAGTTTTCGTAAAATTTGTCACTTACGATGTTTTTGCTCTAACCCAACGGTATGGTGTATGCGTTAGCTCAATCGGGGCAGAAAAACAGGACGTGAAACCGCATTTCAATTGTTGCTAGCCGAGAAGCTGGTATCCAACTTCACCGAAGAAATGGATGTTTACATTTCTTTGAAAACGTATAAAGTTGAGAGAGCCTTCCATGGACATGCAGGGTTGTTGTTTTTTGGGGAGGGGGACGTGAAGTTAGCTCGTTGTTCGTTGCTCGTTATTCACCAGATATGGAATAAGTAACATAATAAAGGCATTTTTAGAGAGAATAATAATTAAGGCACTGTTAGAGAGAATATGCTGGGAGTGGGGTTGTGTGAGCCTATTATAATTGGATTATAAAACTTCATAGTCTTGGGGAAAAGATTGTAACAACCTGTCTTTCTACTCGAACAATGATCAATTTAATATTGGCGAATGGCGAACAACGAGCTGGCTTGTCGTTCGTTATTTACCAGATATGATATTGGTAACATAATGAAGGCACATTTAGAGAGAATACGCCGAGAGCGGGGTTTTATTAGCCTAATTGGATTACTTTCATACCTGGGGCCAGTTGCTCAAAGCTCCGTTATCTTTAAACGATCCGTTAACTTTAACGGAGAGAAAGATTGTTGCTTGAAATAAAGGTGCCGAACATTCTGTGGTGCAAATTTTTCCTACAGATTTACGCTAATATAAAAAATAAAGTATTCTATAGTGTTTTCGGTAGTAAATTAAATGGAAAGTTAACAAACAACACGTTACCAAAATATGTTCGTTACAGTTTAACGGATCGTTAAAATAACTTGGTTTTGAGCAACCGACCCCTGGTGAATAACGAACAACACACCAGCTCGTTGTTCGTTATTTAGGAGATACACACTTCCTGTTTGGCATTTAGAGGGGTGTTATTGTCCAATAGACAGTGTCTATTGACCAATCAATACGCGATGTTCACTCTTAAGCATGTTACAATCGCCAATAACGAACAACAAACCAGCTCGTTATTCGTTATTCACGCATATGAAACTGCTCGTTGTTCAAGTAGAAAGACAGATTACTACAATCTTTTCCCAAAGACTTTGAAGTTTTATAATCCAATTAGGCTCATAAAAACCCACTCCCGGTATATTCTCTCTAAAAGTGCCTTTATTATGTCATAACTGCCAACGAACAACAAACCAGCTCGTTGTTCGTTATTCGAGCATCTGGTTATTCCAGTCTACATGTTCCATGTCTCCAGATAAGAATACGTCTCCGTCTAGCCTCATTCTTCAAGTCCTTCGTTAAAAATGGACCCGAAACGCATTATGGTACATGATTCGTGTACCAATGGTTTTTTGTTGGTTTTTTTTTGTCTTAAATATTTCCCGGTAAGAAAACAACATCAATGTTATTTTGAATTGTCAAATAATTCTTGATTTCATTGTCGAACATTTTGAATGATATTGAGTTACGGACTTAGTTCCTTTAAAAAAAATCTATTGTTGGCCTTGGTCTATAATTGCTTGTTGGCGAATATAAGCAATTTCGCATATTTCGTTTAGCGCAATATCGTTGAAAACTATAACTTCACCGAATATTAGCCTATTCAAAATTCCTTATATTTAGGTTGATACGTCTTGTTGACTTCAGAAATACTGTATACATATTTTTCTGGCTTAAGGTTATACAAAACAACGTTAACGTGGGTTTTCATCCGCAGCCAATTATAATTTCGTCATATTGGGCTTGTGGGGATACAATTAAAATTTTCAATTTGCAAATACTGTTGGTCGCTAAAATATCAAATTTTTCATGGGTTAATCCACGCTAATTGGTACTCCGATGGATTATTTAATTAAAGGACAATATTGGTGCCAGTCATTATCCCATATAGAACTGGTTAAACACATATATAATTTAAACACAGAATTGCTACAATAGCTGAGTAATACAGGTTTCCTGAATCGGAAGTGACGAACGCCATAGGAAAACACGAGGCATCTCTCTATATAACTGACTGACCTACTACTTAGCCACATCCCCTCCAATCCATCGAAGACACAATAGCGTATATACATGTGTTTATTATATTATTGGATGCCAACTGTGTTTTTTATTTTTTGTATGGGGATGTGTCAACACTGTATAAGTGTACAGATACATCAATTGAAGCGACTGCTGGCATCATGCGTGGAATGTCAAGGCTGTCGGTACACAAACATAGAAACCTGGAGGTGATAATATGTAGAGCACATTATAAGTATATTTACATATGTCGTTATGTGCTAGTATATCAACAACTGCTAATTTATTTGTACCTTTACTGTGTGAAGGCCACTGGGGTTTTGACGTGTAAAGAGGTACATTTAGACCTACGTATCCATGATACTATATCGTCCATGCTGAATCATTTTCAATTTTGAGTGGAGTCTGTGTTACTTCAACCCGGGACTGTACAGCGCAGTGGACGCTTACGGCTACCCCCCGGATCCATTCACTCTTTTTTGAATTGTTTGTTTGTTTGTTGTTTCTGAGTATTATGTCTTGTCGCTATATTTGTCTTTTGTGTAAATCATATATGGCACAGTCCCCCTGCACTTACTATTAGTAGGCTACCTCAACGCCGGATGAACCATGGTGAGGGCCCTGGGGCCTGGAACATTTGGGGGCCCCTGATCACCGACCGCGAGCGCCGATTGCGCGAAGCCCCGCAAGGGGGTCTGGGGTAGGGCCGTATGTAGGATTGTAAAAGTGGGGGTGCAGCAGAGTGTTGGGGACGCCAATATAATGCCCGAGTTACTGAGTTTACGTGGGGGGGGGGGGCATGGAGCTGCAATCAACGTCGCTCCCATATGTCAACTTCGGCAGCGCTATTTCTTTTTTTGATGTTAAGCACGCCAAAATGAGAAACTCCTTATCCTCTTAACAAGAACTAGTCCGAAACACCATAAGGCGCGGTGGATAGGGCGACCAGAACGAAAATGTCTAATCATGTAATTTGGTGGCGGCGCCTCCAAAGACCAACACGGTCCTGTCAAATGTGAATAAGGGCGAACAAAACGAACCCTTTAATGTCATGTGGTGGGTCAGACGCCGATCAAGAAAGAGGTGATAGGAGAGGCCCTTCGCCTTTGGGGACGGCACCCTTGTCTGGGGTCCTCCAGCAGAAAATTTAAAAAATAACGATGCAGGAAACACGTTTTTCTGCCATTTGGGTGATATCTGAGTGGCAATTTTGTATTTTATATGGCGGCAGATTTTTTGTGATAGGAATTCGATTCTGGTGTCCGCACCTTGGGTCCGCGCCTGTGGTGGCGCCCGATAGCCTCGACATAAGAGATATAAGAAAGTTTGGATCAGGTGTAGGCGCCATTAAAACCGACCGACTCATCAGTGCCTTAGGAGCATCACTATGTGATCATAATCAAGTGTATTATTTTATAATTGAAAGGTTGTCAATTTTTTGGAAGGGGACGCCTTATTTTTCTGGAAATTTTCATAAATTGGAGGCCGGAAACATGATTTCCTGGCATTTCAGGCACTTGTGTGGAGCCATTTAGAAAAAAAAATAAAATTAGCGCATTCTGGCGTTATTTCAGTGGACCAATCCATGCGAGTGCTATAAAATAATGGCATTTCTAGAGGAGGGGGCTGGACACAACTAAGATTTTTTGTGGGGAGCCCCTAATGTTGGGGGTCCTGGGGCCTATGCCCCATGGTTAATCCGGACGTGGTGATAAATGCGAGTGCTATGAAATGATGGCATTTCTAGAGGAGGTGATGGGACGCAACTAAAAAAATTTGTGGGGGGCCCCTAATGTGGGGGGCCCTGGGGCCTGTATCCCATGGTTAATCTGGCCCTGGGCTACCTACATGGTCTATATATGAAGTTATCGCAGATTAATTCTATTGAATCAACCGTGGGACATCCTTAAAAAACCCTTATCCTGGTCCTGTACAACAATCTGCAACAACTATTTCACGATATCGGCCTGCAAAGTTATGCAGAACTTAAAGTGTTAACGATCACTTAACACTTTAAGTTCTGCATAAATATTTGTGAGTTGTGGAAAAGTAGCATCGAGCTGCAGATTGTTGTTATTTAACCCTTGAACTACTGGGCTAATGAATCCATACAGTGTGCAGGACATTTTGTCGTCTACAGTTATTTCGAAGGGTTCTTTTACGTGCACGCGGATATTTGCAAGGAATCGCGGTTTTTCTTACCCTCCGAACGACTAAATTCTGCCCTTGCCATACCCCCTGGACAGCTCCCACTGAAAAATTCCGGGCATCTTTCTTGGACAACAACGTAACCTCCTTGTGCAAATCTAGCGTTCATTTCCGGGCAGCCCAGTAATAATATCTTGTGCAGACCAATGTCCTCTAATTGATGGTCATTTTTTTTAATGATTTTTTGAAAAAATGTTGTTTTCTTTGGATAACCAGATACCCCTTTAACGGTAAAAGCAGCTGTCAAATAGCAGTTGGTGAAAGCTAAATGAATTTAAACCTAACACTTTTAGCATGAGGTAAATGAACCATGTTCAATCTCTCACCAGTGATTTACTTTAAGTATAGTATTACAGTGAATTGAGTACAATGGTGAAATTTAGTACTCATACCTCTCTCATCAACAAACTTAAAATAAATCTTGAAAACATACAGTTGACTCCGCATGTTATGTTTTAATTGTTACCCAGGAATTTCTGAAACAAATTTAGTTACGATAACGAGTGTGAAAACATTTATATAATATTGCAGTTGGGAGGAAGGGAACACAAAACATGCAAGCTCAATTTCCGTTCTACTACTGCATGGTATATATACATCTGGCAAAGACAAACTTATTGTTTGAGAATCAGTAATGTACCCAGAAAGAGGTGTTGCATGGCTCGAGCCCCCACCCCACCCCACACACACACCCATACACACCCTTGGCGAACGAGCAAAATCAGTGAATATTCCACTGACAATTAAAGTCCTGTAATTAAATTATCCACAAGATATTATTTTTCCTCAAAATTTTTAAGAAGCTAAAACTTTATCAGAGACAAAATAAGAACGGCATTTCTTGAAATGTGTCATTAGATAATAATTTTGATCCAAAAAAAGTCGTTATTACGCCGATACAGATATGTTGATATTTCAAAATGAATCTTCTCTAGACGTTTTGGGTTAAATATTTCTAGTAATCCTTAACTTTGTCCACAAAAATCTATGTTGAACTGCTTGAGAATAAATCATCTCCATTCATTTTTTTACTTTGCTCGGAAAGGTCCTGTTTAAATTATATTCGATTTAATTAGACAATTTCTGAACATTTTATTTTCCATTGTAAACTAGCTCCAAGAGAAACGTCCACTCAGCACAAAGTAGATCATTTCGGGTCTAACATAATATAGTTTAATTTTATTTCAATAATTCGTTTGCACTTACAGGCTGTAGCAGTGGGAGAAAACAGAAGAACCAGGAGAAACACCATCTTCAATAGAAGGCTTGATCTCGCTTTAACTACCTACATCTTATCCAGCCCTTCACGTTATACTCTGCATATTTATAGCACTAAGTTTGATTGGGTATAAGCCCACCCTGTGATCCAATCAGATTCCTTGGTTGTCACGAATAGCAAGTCTCGCCTCGAGTTTCAAAGTTCAAGGTTCATCTAATGTCAAAGTTTCCGTGCGGTTCACTATGTAACAATCTTTGATTGAATGCTATAGACTTTTGACGTTTCTGCAGATAACGTGGCTATACGTTCGGGAATTGTGAAGTAAACAAGCAACGGCCAGATGTTGTAAAACTCGCCGTCGTTGCTTCAGGACCATGGATGAACACATACGGTTGGACAGGCCCCCCTACACCTTGTGGCGTAAAATCGGGAAGTGGAAACCACGTCACTGGGTTTTATGGTACTAATATTGAAATTGTTTCCACAGGAAACATCTTCGAGTCTAAATATGGGTATTTCGATAAACCAGATTTCAGATCAGTTTATTGAGTTTGGTTTGCCGTACCTTATGAATTCCAGTATTTTCTACTTAAATCCAGACACCATTGTAAACACGACTGAAATATGTGAACAAATGACGAAGATTTTATCAAATGTCTAAATTACCGGTGGAGGTGTACAGTAGTCATAAATGGGGAAGTGGGAGATCGTTTGATAAGTACAGCATGTAATAATAAATAATAATAATAATAATTTATTTTATTAAAGTGTCATAAATCAGTGGAATATTTACAGGGATTACAACAAAGGCGTATTATGATAAACTACAGATAAAACCTTAAATGAGCTAAATCGCTAACATTTGGGACCTAGAAATTCACAAAAGTGGGTCGCAACGCATATAATACTGTAATATGAATGTATATAAACTGATTTACATTCAATGGTCCCCGTTTTTACTCCATTTTCAAATTCGTTATGTTCGACGAAAAAAGCCAGCAGTCGCAATCAAGTGCACATTCATAGCTTCTAGTCATTCGAGTCTACATAGCTCCGTTTGGTTTGGTGCAGTGTGTCTAGCCTCGTCCCTCGGGTCTCTCACTACAACTGGGGCTTAAGCGCATTATGGTACACGATTCGTGTACCATCGTTAAAAGATTATTTTATCTTAAATATCGAATTTTAGAAGCTCATCTTTTCCCGGTAAGTTTACATCATCAATGTTGATTTAAATTGCCCAAAAATTCGTGTTTTCGATGTCTAGCCTCGTCCCTCGAGTTTCTCAATACAACTGGGGCTGAAGCGCATTATGGTACACGATTCGTGTACCAATGTTAAACAAATTTATCGGATTTTAGAAGCTCATCTTTTCCCGGCGGTAAGTTTACATGATCAATGTTGATTTAAATTGAACAATAATTCGTGTTTTCGATGTCGAAGATTTTGGTGGATTTTGAGTTACGGACTTATTTCCGTTAAGATTATATAAGACAACAAATACAGATAATATAATTACTAGAACGTAATCGCAAGTATCTAAAATATCTATTCAAATCATAAATTTGGCATACTATGTTTTAAAGCAGTCATAATATTTTTTTTTTTACAAATCTTTAATAACTTGCGATCTTGTCACTGTAGCTTACCTTTGGACCACTTTGTGAAATGCAAGCAGTAAACAGAGCCATTGTAAAACTTTTTTGATTTCCCAAACATGCGTTTCCTTATGCAAGGGGTTTATGCTTTAAGGTGCTTGAATGTATGTTGGGCAGAATTCGTCAAAATTTCCATTTCATTTCACTTTTAGATCAATTTCTCTGCATAAACCTGTAGATGTTGTGGTACGTTTTATGATAACCAGGTGTGTATAGAATATTTAACCTTGATTAGATTTAATGAGGAACAACAGTATTACAGAATAAAATTAAATTATAATTGAATTATAAGTAAATTATCGTATCGACGCCATCATCTATTAGATTATTATACAATTTGTAGACACCATAATTCACCAAAGTGATATTATTCACTTATTTTATGCGGTATAAAGAACAGGAGTAAGTGTTCAACATCTTTAATCAATCAAAAGATGAAAGAAAATATCTGAGTTTTATATGGAAGCCGGTAAGTGCGAAGGCGAAGCCACGACGGAGCAAGGTTATAAATATTCGGCTTCATCTTGGCTTTAACCCTACCGCTTCAAAAAGACTGGATCCACCCTTCTTCTTATACATTACCTCTCTCGAAACTGCATTTTTGTATCAAATAAGTTTCCTGGAAGCATTTAATGCAGAAATAATTGACATCTACATACATGTGCTTTCAGATATTGCTGCCAAAATCGATTGGGCATGTTTCCGTATCGTCGAGACGTTGAATTAAAATACATTATATTTATACTGTTTCGTGTTTTAAAAATAAACAGACATAGCTCATATAGAACAGATGTTTGATAAAGAATATAGCACATTGCAAATCTGCAGCTTTCTTTTAACGTAACAATATACGTAATATGAATTTAAAAATCCGGGCGGGTTGACCGAATGGTTCACACGTGAACGTGGGATCAGACGGTCTGACGTTGAGTCAAGTGGCGTGATGTCGATTCCCCGCTTGTACGTGACAATGAGTAGGATTACCTACCCAGCCTCGTAGGTTTTCCCTGAGTCCTCTAGTTTCCTCCAATATTTGTGTCGAGTGGACGTTAAAACCCATATCCCTCTCTCTTAAAATCCAGATAGGTCCATATCGCATTCCCTAGCTTGTTTCTCTGACAAACTCTACGGATTTATCTCCCTTGTTTTATCAATTTAAATGCACAATATTCCACGCAAATATAGACTTGAAGAAAAAAGTCGACAATATAAATGAAACGAAATGGAGTTATCGTCCTACTGTTCTGCTCCAACTGGGATAATAAAGACAGCCATGGGGCATACAGTGGCTAAGAGGGACAGGTTGCCTACCTTTTTTTTTCGAAGTATTGCAAGGGGTGGGGGACACGCTCGAATACACGTGACCTCCATGTTAGCGAGTCAACGCCTTACTCACTGAGCAAACGCGACCCTCACTACATAAAGAACAATCTCATATTTTCCAGTGGGTTTAGTCAAGTTGCGGTCAATACTATCCACATGTAGAGGAGACAAGAATGACGATGAGGAACCGTGGTTTAAAAAGTTATATTAACTTAAATAATTGATCCATATATTAATATAGACCAATCGACATCCGAAGGCTTCATGCAATTCTTTTCTACTGATTTCCTGCCGCTATGATCATGACCTTCGATGTATACTTTAACATTGAAGTTAAGATGGTATCTACTAACCCGGTTTAGGTAAATACCCACAGACAAACGGAACCACAGAAGAGAAACCCACGGACTCATCACAGAAGAAAGAAATAAATAAAAATCAAATCAAGTGAATGGGTCTAGAGGCCGGCCGAAAGAGATCAATGGGGTGTACAGGCCCGGGATTTGGGTATTACAGATTTCACTCAATCGCATTTACCATGGAAACTGTCTTTCAAAAATAACATTAAACTGAGGCTAACTGCTATGTCTAAAGTATATGTTAATGTTCGTGTTCATAATAAAATTCAGGGGCAGATAACTCGTTTGAAACCAATTCTTTATGGATGCAGACCAACATTATATTTAACCATCTCGGTACCTACAAATTGTAGATCGTCTATTTATAGCAATTCTCTCTATGTCTCTTTTCTCACCTTTCGCATGCCTATTTCGGACGAAGAGGGTTTGAATCAACAGTTAATGCCAGGTTTTGGTTAATATTCATGTTTTTGAGGCGGAAGGAAACGGGGTGATTTGTACGGCAACTAGTTGCATATTTTAGTATGCTTCTTTAAGTTTGTGTATCTCAAAACTTTGGTGGTCAACCTCATACAAATTTTAGTGTAAAACCATGGACCGTATATATACGGTCCATGATAAAACACATGTCCATTCCTTTTTCTGTCTGTAGTGAAACGATTTTAGCCCAACACAAATTTGGGGAAAATATGGTGGTCTGCCTCCTGTATCTGGTCTTAGATATACTAATTCTCTTTCCATGACATTTCTTAGTCTATAACATGTCACAATCATTTGAATAATTTTTGAAGGCGGTTTATCACTTCGATGTTGCTAGTCCTGGTCAAAAGTATATAGTCATTTTAGTAGGCGATCACCCTCCTTTTTGTCTTTTTATTTCCTTGGTACCCATTCACAAGGTTTTGACGAATTCAAATTATCTGCCATTGATCGTAGATTTATTATCCGAACCAATCAAACAACAGTTTACATGCCAATCTTAGTGTCATTGTTCACGTTCATCACACCGATTTTCCTATCTTAGTTGCAATAAAATGTGTGTTACTTTCCTTCGTTCACTCGGTTGGTCGATAAAAAAAGCACAAGTCATTTCTGTGAATGGACCTATAGGGTTAGTGGAGTAGTTTTGTATGTCTTCATATCTCTATTTGAAGCATGTGCACTGGGTCTAATCATAATTTGTCTTAACTTTATAATAAAAATCTGGTGCCGGATGGTTAACACGTGCGCGCTGTATCATAAGGTATGTCATTGTCAATAACAATATTGGTTTGACTAGGGTATTAAATAATTTATATTTAATTCTCAAAGATACATCAAAATTTGAAAAGGCTTTTAAAAGTTTGAAAAATGCCTGTAATGCTTTATCGTTTAAATTGTCGACTCCTCTGGTTAAAGACCCAGAAGATCGTACACCTAAGTATTTGTATTCTTGGACAATTGCAAGACAGTTACTATTAATATTGTATTTGTCAAAAACTTATCTTTCCGACTCATTAAAAATTATTACCTATGTTTTAAATGCTAATTTATGTCTCCAATAATTTATCAACTACATTTAATGAGGATTGTAAACCACTCTTTGATAATGTAGTAAGTCAGGAATATGATTATCATTTTATTTAGAGACATCAGTAGAATGTTTTAAAATATATGGGAACCTGTCAATAAAAATTTTGAATAAAAACGGACTAAGGTTATTTCCTTGCATGACGCCCCCTTCATTCATAAACGTTTCACTTAGTGTTGTTCCAACTTTGATTTGTAGTTGGCTATTATAAAACATATATTTTAAACATTTATAAACATTGCAATTTACACCTAAATGTAATAGTTTTTAGAAAGCGCCTTCTTTCAAAACTCTATCAATATCGACTTCAGAGAAGATAATAACTAGTTCTAAACAGAACCCGGCACATTATTGGAAGAGGAAGAAGAAGAAGTTGCAGTCCTCCACGGAGGCAAACTACCATTAAATTTCACCATCTGGGTACCCACAAATATTAGTTCGTCTATTTATAGTAATTCTCATTTCTCCCCTTTTGATTGCCCATTTTTGTTGATTTTGGTCTAGAATGGACGAAGAGGGGTTAAATTAATATTTTCTGTCAGGTTTTGGTAAATATTTATGATCTTTAAGCGAAAGGATAACGGGTTTATCAGGTTGGCTACGGTGATATGTACGGCAACTAGTTACATGTTTTTTTAGTATGCTTCTTCAAGTTTGTGTATCTCAGAATGTTGGTGGTCAACCTCCTAAAAAATTTTAGTACAAAGACATGGCTATCTGTCCCTCTGTCTGCAGTGAAAAGCATTCAGCCCAACGAAAATGTTGGGAAAAGTTGGCGGTGGGCAAAGGGGCCAGAATTAACATTGAAGTCAATGTCAAAATTAATGGTGGTCTGCACCCTTATGTTTTGAGTGGAGTTTGCTCCCTTTTGTTTTCGGAATTGAACTGGGTAACAGAGGAGATATTCTCGGTTTAAGTATAATCATCTTAAATATGATGTCCGCAATGAAAAGATCAGCCAAAATTGGACACGGCTAAAATTTGAATATTTAAACAGATTAAATCAAAACCATTAATAAAGCTTGTACTTTCAGGTGTTCCAAAGCATAATAAATTCCATTGTGTTGATTAACATGTGTGTGTGTGTGTGGGGGGGGGGGCTTGGTTTGTTTTAATGTTGGTTTATTCTATTCGTTTTCTTAATCTGCATTGGCAATGCTTTATACTGTTAGTTTTGTCTACGATTTGATCTGCAGTTATCGGCGTTATCTGTTGGCATGGACGAATATGCTTTATGAGAGGTTTGGGTGATTGTTGAAGAATGGAGACACTCCTATGTTCGACTTCCCACGCCACCCGCCAAATAAATTAAATATTTAAACATATAAGATCCGGATTTAGACAAGGTAGGATATTTGTATTTGAGAGTTAATATAGTTACAAATAATTCCTTAATGTAAAAATCAGAACGCTTCACGCAACTTCAGCCCCAATTTATTTGTGAGGGCGAACATAATATTTAATATTTCATAAACTATAAATGATACGAGCTAAATTTATGATATTTTGCGCTGGTCAGGAGCCACGATGGGTCGGGTGGCTGAGTGATCTAACGACTTGGGTTTAGATCATAAGGTTTGTCGCTGTTTCAAATGGCGGTGTTTTAATCTTACGCTTGTACGTGAAAAGTAGTAGGGTCGCCTGCCTAATCTCGTCGGTTTTATCGGGGTCCTTCGGTTTCTCTCTCACTGCTAAACACGGTTAGGCGCAAACGATTTATTGACTGGGTGACTATGGCTCTAACCAGGAGGTCACTGGTTCGATCCTGGTATTCACCAAGAATATTACCCGGGATTCAGTGGCGCGGGTGGGCAAACTCGCACTAGTTGGCGTGCACGTAAAAGAACCCGTAACAGTTGGAGATCCGCTGTACTCCCAAAATATCCCTAGTATCACACAGCAGGGTGTATCCTTGACCGTCTTCAAAACACCGGGTGGCGCAGACAAACATAGGGCGTTTAACCCAAGCATGGATTTATGTATGCAAATAATGTGTGTCGTTATTGAAATACAATTAAACCATATGTTAGTCCTGAAATGACATAGCTGTGTTGAGTGGACGTTAAACCCCATTTCTCTCTCTCTCTCTCTCTCTCTCTCTTATATAGACACGACCTACTAGCCTATACTATTGACATGGTTTATTAGTAAATTATATCAGTTATATTATCTAATAGGGTAAATAATTTCCTTTATCTGTAGTATTGTAGTAATACTGAAACAAGACCGGGTAGTCGTCATTATTTCCTCTAAACGATAAGAGAAAGTAAATTATCTATACATATGCATGGGGCTACGCGCCATTTGTCACGTCCACATATTGCACAGATTACCTTATGACGTCACATGGGTAACCCTGAAGCATGTTGTAGGGGTGATCACATCTGTTTGATTGGTATAGTATATTAGGAGTAAGTAATTATATATCGTAGGAATATATAGGTCGTAATATGGTCTCTATACAAAATTACGACCGGATTTATTTATATGAAAAATAGCGCGCATGACTTGCTAATTACATAGAAACAATAGATGTATATCGAGATCTTCTTTTAAACCGGTTTCTAGGTTAAATGTTAGAAACGTGGTTTTAGATCTTAAAACGTTATCGTTATGTAATATTTAACTGAAAGAGGGTGGGTATCAGTATATTGTAGTAAAATAATACATTGCAGAAAAAAAGTTCGTTAGCTAAAAACGTTATATGACTCGGTGATCTCAATTTTAATGTAAATATTTTGCTATCATTGTCATGGCAAAAGCACATACAGAAGCTTCATATATATATAACGCTTATTCATGTCAATTAAGACTGGCATAAGCCTTATAGTGTGCAATGTGCTCCGAGTCGTAGGCTTGTTTACGTGCACACTGGATCTCGATTATTCGTTCCATCCGAGCGACTATATAGGCACTGTCTTTGCCAGCCCCAACCCCCACGCTTACATCACTGATAAGGGGGGGGGGGGATTCCGGTTAAATAGGTGTCAACACTTGAAAAATGACTTTAATTGTTGTAATAAACATACATGTATTTTTATCCATAATACTGCTATTAATTTATTTTTACAAATATCGAAATGCTAATATATTATTCATAAACGAGTTTAATGCTGTATTTGCTTTTGTGAATTTGCGATTGTAAAAGAGGTTACTTATTAGTAACAAACTTAAGGATTTTTTTTTTTGTAATATGATTTCGTTTATAGATATGACAACAAGTCCAGTTAATTTGTAGGTTATTTCATTTCTACAATTAACATCTATGTTTGGAATGCATAGCACGTGCGAGCTGTATCATAAGGTCTGTCATTGAGTCAACTTGGTTGTGTCGATTCCCCAGTGTATGTGACAAGGAATGGGGCAGCTTGGCCAACCTCGTGGGTTTTCTGAGGGTCATCCGGTTTTCTTCCACTACTAATGCTAAAGACCCTTACGCGCAGGCGAATTATTGACATAAAACAGAACCATGTGTTACTCTCTCTCTCTCTCCCTCCCACTCTCTCTCTCTCTCTCTCTCCCTCTCTCTCTCTCTCGCTTAGCTAACACTAGCAACTATTGGCATGTCTTACGTTATGATATGATTGGTTAACAATAGAAAATATTGGCATGGTTAACATATAAAAATATTGATATCCTTGGCTGACACAAGACATTATTGATGTGGCTAATACTATAAAAATATTAATATATTCGACTAATATTTGAAAAATGGTATTAATCATACAATATGCACAGTATGGTCATATTAAAAGAGGGGTATATTGTAAGCCTTAGGGGTATGATGAGTAATGGGGGTGACTGAAGATTACGCTGCTGACATTGCCAGCACAGTGATAACAAATGGGAATAAACAAACACACGATGTTATTTGACAAGATTATGTAATATTTACTACCTAAACACTAGCTCTACATGGTCAAAGATTCAAATCCATTTACTAACCACCTCCATATTTCCTTTCTCTAAGTTTCTACAAATTTTCTTGACCTTGTTCGTGAAACTATGTAAACGACATGCATTTTGTTTAATTCTTGCCATCAGTAAATCGAGAGCTTTGTTCTTGAAGACATGCACATGAAACATTTTCGCTGTGCTGACCCCTCTCCAATATTTTAGTTTGTTATTTTGCTTTATCCTTTAGTGGTTTTAGTTTTGTTCTGTTAAATTTGTGTGCAAGTGTCTATTTGCTTTCAAACTTAACTGTGAAGGTTTGATTCGGCACAGAGTTGGAAGACAGCGTGCACCTAATTTTTTTGTTTTTGTTTTGGTAATTACTTGAGATTCGTCTAGCTTGGTATAACAGTATCTATTTAGCATCCGTGTTCTTAATTCAAATATACGCTATATTTCTTTTCCCAACCACTGTTTATTTGATAACAAAAACATCGTTAATAAGATTGATAAAGTTTAAGATGCAATGAAATGAAATGAGTGTCGTGCTCCGACTGGGCAAATGAAGACAGCCATATTACGCCATACGGTGTATAACAATGAGGAGAATTTTGCCCGGGCAATGGCCCCATGGTCTGCTCTTATATCGATAAAAATGAGACTTCAATCCTTAAAATTACCTTATCATGACAGCGTTTAATCTAACTTCTTTATAGTCCCTCGTAAATGGAGCTTTTAATCTTGCTATTTTATTTTATTCCATGTTATTTCTGTTTTTAAAATCTCCATTAACGCTTTACGTGGTAGAATGGCACTTCTATGAGGTCGTATGATGTCGCCACTAAGTGCTCAATTTAGTGAGTGAGCACCAGATCGAGAACATAATTTGGTCCCATCCAAACGACTCTACGTTGTCTGCCCTGTGACAGCACCACTAACAAGGAGGAACCACGCCCAAAAATCCGATAAACTTTCTCGGCCAACGATGATAAAGAGAGAGGGAGAGGGGGGGGGTACTAACAGATGGTTATATGTTATTTCAGGGTTTTTTAGCAGTGGGGGGAAACCGGGGGACCAGGAGAGAACCCACGAGGTTGGACAGGCCACCCTACTCCTAGTCACATTCGACCCGGGAATCTAACCACACAAGCTGATTGAATGACAGTCCTTATGATACAGCGCATACGTGCGAACCGTTCGCCCCAACACTCCCTCCCTCCCCTCCCTCCCCTCCTTCCCAAACGCTGATAAAGATACATGATATACATTATGTAAATATGGGATCTGAAAACAACCCGGGGCTAGATAAATGTATCTCCCGTTTAAAGTTATGATTATAAATAATAAACAGGCTTAAAATACAAACAGAAACGACACACATCCAATGTTACAATATATTGATCTCTGATATTATATTCGGTAAGTTCAAATGGGTTAGATAAAACTAACGACCATTAACCAAGAAACAGTAAGTAAAGCTAGCAGCAAACGATACACTTTTAAAGATGCATTATGTAAGGGCTGAATTAGTCTCGGTCATCCAGAACCTCCCAGTCTGAATATGCATATTGTAGATCTCTCTTTTTACCTCAAATGTTATATAAGTAATTAATGAGACATCTATTTATGCACATGGCAAGCCAATAATGAACTTTCTAGATCATCGGATGGTTGTGATTTTGAACGGATTGAAAACTATCGGCGTTTAATAATTCCTACAAAAGTTGGATAATCGAGACTTGTAGTAATGAAAAGCGAGACTGCACTAATCATCAAACGTTCATTACTTCGCTCAGAATGAAGTAATTTGACTCAAATTTTCAATATATTCCTTTTTCATTATCAATATTAAAACTGTTATAGCGAGTACTGTCAGTTCTTTATCTTACATAATGCATATTTAATGATTTAATTGTATTTGAGTCTTTGATGATCGTTAAATTGCGAACTGTGTATACATCTAAATTTAAATTTGTATAGGTCCACCGAAGGAGCCAATGTTGAGATATACATGAATATTTGCTCCTCATCATGACTAATCGAAATAAGATGAAAATTCAATACTTTTTATCAACAAGATTTGTAATTGTAAAGAATCGACAAGTAAAGGACCTATTTTGTAAATTATTATTCTCTGATATATTCCTGGTGTTTATTCAGTCGGGTTAATAGGCCTGTGTGTCCCTCTTGTTAAAATGAAATTAAATGGGGTTTAACGTCCTACTCTTCTTCACCTTAACTGGGCTAATTGAAGACGGCCTCTTGTTAAGAGGAGTAGAACTATTAAAGAGTATTATTAGGAGGTGTAAAAGCTAGTGTTCCCTTTAATCTTTAATCTTCTCAAAGTATCGTGTTAATCGAATTTAATCTGGATTAAACTACTGATTGTCTGCCTATTGTTTTAAGGATAGGTACATTGACATAGTGCTTCCTAGAGATAAAAACTTCTTTACTCAAGATACCATTGTGCAGCGGAGTAAATGATAACACTTTTCACACTTGTCGTATGCGAGGTATTGAATTTCGAGGCCTGGCCTACCTGCTGTTATTTGAGGCCTTTGTCCTCTTTTTCTTTGTTGTGACGGGAGAGGTAAATGTTCTCTGCTGTCTCGCCTGGGACAAAAAAAGAGAGTCTAAAGCTTTTGATGAAAAGATGTAGGTAGGGATTATGAAATGACCCAAATGAAAGCAAATATATATCTAAGTGTGGATGTGTACAGGAGTAAAGTGCATGGATCTTTTGAAGAAGAACGTGTGATTATCTTGTGTATTCGGTGAACATTACAAATTGGAGTAGAACCCCCTTAAGATTAGTAGTGCATGTAAGTAGGGTTGGATACGTAACGGGGTAGTATTTCAACGTCAAGTTGGTGATGAGACACTTCATTTGTTCTATGCATCTAAGCATACTGGGTTTTTTTATTAAGAACGGATTCGCATTCACGGAAAGTTTCAAAATACGAGAAACAGAACAATGGATTATACGTGTTATTAACAGAGGGTCGATTTATTCATATTATTCTTCAACGAGGAACTTTTAAATCATAGGTAAGACCTACCCCTCCCTCTCTCTCTCTCTCTGTCTGTCCCTCTTGTTTTTTATGTGGAGTGATTAATTGATGTTTCAATAATGTATGGCAGTATGGCACGTATTGTCATATTTCAAAGAAACACATCAGACATCAGCACAGGGCCCGGAAAATGACTGAAAAGACGGAAAAGAAGGGAACAAAATTAAGAAGTTGCATTTCAACAAGAAATTTTTTTTTCGTATTGACTTTTTTTTTATCATCGCTGTCATGGTGTTGTTATAATTATCAATATCAATAAAATACGACAGCATAACATAATACAGTGGAGCTAACGTGTAACATATAAGTATACTATAAGTAGTGATTTATCGGTCGTAATGGCCTATATACATAAGTGTGTATTAAACAAGAACAGGTTTGTGTATTGAACGTAGGTAGGTTTATAATACACAGGTTTACATCAATATATGGATATAAGCTTTTACTCAGCTTGCTGTGCCCTCCACAAATATACATGTACATGTAGTACACACAAAGTATTCATACTAAGTTCTATTAAAAGAAATTGAAAACAATATTAGTTTTTTTGCAATTGCACGACATAAACCTAGTTTTCTATCTATTCCAAAAATGTCATTTATGCCTATACTTAATGATTGCTTTGTTTTTGTTTTTTGGGTGGGTGGGGGTGGGGGTGTAACTTCAAGTTACGTTAGAGTATGAATATAGTAAGTGTTTAAAGGCTTTATTAAGTCCGAACCAAATTTTAAATAAAAAGTGGAAATCGTGGTCATAATTTGCAAAACATTTAATATAAAAACTAAACTCAAATTATATTTAGAAACCGCCGTCTTCCTGAATAAGGAGTGTGATGGATAGGGGTTGTAATAATTTCCTAGAATAAGAAACTAAGGTTGTCATATATTTCTAGTATATTATTCGTCATCAAACTTAAAGATTGCACTTATTAAAAAAAAAAGTTTATTGTAATTTAAATATTTGAAGGTTTAAGTCTCTTTAACAAAAGGCGGCATAGTCGTTTCGGTTGTATATTCCATAGTACATGTTAATGCTATTTCTTTGATATTGGAGTAAACGACGTGCTGAGTAACGCGAACGAACGAGTGAAATTGCCCT
Source organism: Patella pellucida (assembly GCA_917208275.1). NCBI lineage: Eukaryota > Metazoa > Mollusca > Gastropoda > Patellidae > Patella > Patella pellucida. The sequence continues at coordinate 22,544,203 of OU795036.1, read as the reverse complement.
GTCTGATCACGTGACGTCTGCCTTGGTTAGTGCATTGTATGGGTTGAAGTAACTGGCTGATATAAAGCTTGGATTGATTGTAAATCACCTTTAGTCGGAATAACGGACTCGCAAAGGTAACGGTTAATGTTGTTATAACACCCTAATCATTTTAAAACGTGAAAATAATGCACGTGAAGGGGAATGTATAGTTAATTTTGACAATGTTCTCCTCTGTTTACTAATAGGGTATTTCAATATGGTCGACCTCAATGCATTCGTGCTTGAATAGACATAAATACTTTTGGCTACATCTGACGCCCCAGACGTCTAGCTATGCATTATCACTGTCCCAAAATGTGTATCACTTAGTGCAAATCAACATCGTGAACCCTCCTGTCAGAGTAGCGCTCAGTTTAAATGATTTTACTGTTAGCCAAAACTGGAAATGAAAGAAGGTCAAAACTGAGCATTTCTATATCATCACCAACGAGCTAAAAATAGCCACATGAACTACAGACAATGTCACAATGGTGAAAAATACGCCAGTATGTTTCACATCATAATTATATCCTTTATACGTGTCAGATTTGCGGACTTGTGTTTACAAAGTATACTACATTCTCTACTTGTTTGGACCTAATGACTTCATTTCAGTTTTACAAGAACACGACCTATATTCTATTAATATAAAAACAGACTATAATTCCAGCTGTCATTCTACAGAAGTCGGTTTCAGTGAAATATACAATGTTCTCCCGTTAACTATGTTGTGTTTCATATATGTGCTCTGTGTAAAAAAAATGGAATTTAACACCCACGTGAACTCTATTATTTATAGCACTCAATTGCATAGTTTTATAAATTCATTAATTCCTTAATTTGCATAATATACATTTGCTGATTATTTAATTGATACTAATTAGTATCTCTCAGTTTATCCTCCTAAATTAATTATCTGCCCCAATGCTTTAAAGTTGATTAATGAGGTCAAAGGGGATTATAAAAGTCCATGATAAAAAATGACCCACTGAATATCTAGACCAGTGTATATTAGCTAATAATGCACAGTAATATTGCATAGGTGTTTTGACATGCAGGAAATATAAACTGGTGAATATGAGATATTTCACCCTGGGTTACTATGTGATATTACTTCATATTCACACCACCCACACAAAGATAAATTGTTATTTTATTTAGACCATGCAAACCCTAATAATGACTAATAGCATCCTTGTAAGTTACTAACTTGCCTTTTTTTATTGGTTAAAGGAGTGAGTGTTTTGGGGAGTTGGGTATTTCTATTTAAACTTTTGTTATAATCCTAATTGTGATACATACCTGCTGTTGTGAGAGTTAGAGAGAGAGAGAGAGAGAGAGAGAGAGAGAGAGAGGGGGGAAATGGGGTTTAATGTCCACTCAACACAACTAGGTCATTTCGGGACTGTGATAAATAAACTACAACACACAATAATTTGCAATGTAACTGCATGAAAATTGAAGTGAAATATAATTAAAACAAAATAGTGAAAGAAGGAAAGAAATGGTTTAACATCACTCATTACTAGGACATTTATGGACTAACAAAATACACCAAATTTTATCATAATGAAGATTGTTATGGAAGTGTATATAGGGCTCATGTAAAATTTGTAAAAGATCTTCACATTCTGCAATCCTTCAATGTTTTTTCAAAATTCCAATTAGATGATCTGTACGGATCCCCTGATAATTTTCTTCAGAATTTCCCATCCTATGTTACCAATTTCGAGAAATTGTTCAGGGATCTTGAGTAAATTTATTTGAGATCTCAAGAAAATAACCAGGTTATCCCAGAATCTAAAGAAAGTATCACAGGATTACAGAATATTCTACAAACTTTTGCATGACCTGTACATGCTTCTGTACAAAGTATACAAGTGATTTTTAATAAACGATAAAAAATCTAACAATTGGTTAAATTTAGCTTGCCTTTGATCAATTCCAAGTGAAGAAAAATGAAAATATAATTACAAGTAGGCTACATTACCAGAAAATTTACGGTATATTTGCTGAAAAGACTGAAGAGTTACCATTAATAGCTTGATCAGAGAAATTTGGAAAGAATACACCTGTGCTGTATTAAGGTCCAAATGCCATTTAGTGCCTTAAAATGAAATGAAGTTTGGTTTGACGTCCTACTGTTCTGCATTTAGTGCCGTAAACGCATGCAGAACTATTTTTTGTAACAAAATGATTCCGTTAAAAATACTGCTTATCAAAAATTACGTCTATAAAGCTATTTTTTTCATTCAATCATTAACATATGTTAATCACTGTGAAGAGTGATAAAAGAATTAATTATCAGTTCTTTTCAAAATACACGATTGACATACTAAACATGTTTATGATACAATAGTAAAAAATTATTCAGCCGGCTGGGAATTCCCCTACTCGATATAGGTCAAGGTCATTTTTGTTTAGAAATGATTGGAGACCGCTAATAGACGCAATTACATAAAATTGACCTATATAGTCGGTTAAACCACACTAAAATTAAAGCGATAGATAAAAATTGTTCATCTATTTATAGGAAATCTCTTGAAATTTAACATCTTTTTTGCCGTATTCTGAAATAAAATTTACATGTTCTGAAATAAAATCTACGTCTTATGTAACCAACTCCGTATATTAATGCAAATAGCTTAAGAAATATCAGTGTTTATGACAGATTTGTTATTTATACCAGATTTGTTATTTTTCTTTAATGAAATTGACATTGTGTAATTACTGCTTGTCGTTTGATGTGTATTGATGTACTGATATATACATAAGGTAATCGTTGACCCATTTTTTTTATTAATCTCTAATCAGAAAAGTGAATAACAAACTAAGTTTTTGAATAGTCGTCAATAACAAACTAAGTTTTTGAATAGTCGTCAATAACAAATTAAAGTTATTTATAATTTTCCTTGCGTAAATGCTATCATCAGTGATTTAACAAATATATTGTTTTGATATTTATTTTCGTACAAGGTGTGTCATAGTCAGTGGAAATCCCCTTATTCTTAATTTAGAATATAGGTCAGATAGTTGGCAGAAAACGAGCCCATCCTATCAGAATTTAGAGGACTCTCATCACATGACTAACCTCTTACAAACATTAACATGATAAGAGTTTCCAAATAGCTCATCATGCTCTTTTTTATAAGTTGAAATGTAATGACGATTATCGAATAAAGTAATCACAAAAAACAAATATTTTGTACAGTGTGTAATATAGACTTGAATTTACGATGTGTACGAAACATATCCTTGCACATAAAAACAAGAAAAGAATTTACATTCCTCATAAACAGTGAAAACTGTCTTTTCAATGATTTATTGTTTACAGCGGCATCTCTAAATTTCTCTGCTGAAAGATTTCTTGATTTTGTGGCCTTTTAGGTATCATTTTGTTCCTTCCCTGGAATTTGTATTTTAAAAGGGAGAGGGAGAGGGAGAGAAATGAGGTTTAACGTCCACTCAACACAACTAGGTCATTTCGGGACTAACATATTGTTTAATTAGCAGTGGGAGGGAACCAGAGTGCCCAGAGGAAACCCAGGGGGTAAGGTTGAGAAGGCGCCCCTATTTCCATGCCACATACACTCACAATAGGGCTCGAAACCACAGCGCGGCACTCTAGACCACTAGGCCATCCCGACCCCCCCATTTTTTAAAAGGACATATTGCTCTATTTTTTAAAACCGTAAAACAGACGAAAATGTAATTTGAGTGTGTATACAGGGTTTTATATTCCATGTTAAAAACTAATTGTAATTTCTAATCAATTATGTCCCTTGAAATACGTGAATAATCCTAATTCGACGACAATTGTTTGCACCTGCAAAAAGTACACAAGTCATATACTGATTTTTAAATCAAATATAAAGATCACACAAGATAACATCCATATTGATTAAAATGGACATATATTGGATTCTAAATCGTGTTTTTAATTTCCAATATTATTGAGTTAGAGGTTTAGCACATTTAAATTCCAACAAAAAACAGAATATAAGTGAAATTTTTGTACTGTTATTTAGGGGATGGGGGGAGCTACCTGGATCCTCCATTGGGTGTGGTCTTTGATAATCTGATATTCTAGGCAAAACCTAAGCACAGAATTGGCTGGGTCACCAGGTCTTGCTGAGAATTTGTGACGTGTGTCATGACACAGTGACTGGGTTCTACATAATAAAAGGGATAACAAAAACAGAAGTCAACAACAGTACGAGTGCCTTAAATTATGTGATGTCATACAGAAATCATGTGAGAAATCAAGCTTAGCATTTCCAAAATGCTGTATTGTCTTTTATATAGTAGTATACAGGTGTAAACACAATTATCTATCACTTTGACCTTGTTAGCAACATTGTTATTGTCTGTATCTATGGTAACATGACATAACAATGATGTAATCCATTGATGAAGGTAAAACATAATCCATATTGTACATGTAATACATAAGAATGTAACTTGATGTGAGGGTCATGTATATGAAAATGAAATTAATACGGGGGTCAGGTGGTCTATCAGCGTAATGAGCCAAAATAGGGTTCCGGTTGCTTGTCAGTTTTTAAACTAATAACACACTTTTGAAAATTATTTTGGATGGAGGTTTTCCTAGGGCCCCGTTTCACTTGAGGTATTACCAATCTCAACATGAAAAATAAATGTAATATTTTATCTAGTGGTATCATAATAATTGATAATAATCTTAAGACTACCCCCAAAATTTATTTTGAATTGAAAATATAATATATCTTATATTTTAGACTGAAAATAAATAGTAAGTTGATGGCATGAAAAATTGAAGTGCCAACTTGTATTCAGTTTTCACATGTGTTCAAAATAAAAATAACTAAACAAAAATGTTACTAAGATGTGTCAAATAGAAGATTGGATGGTGTTTTTCAGGTGTGTTTTTGATATGTTAGGGATGGCCAAGTTCTTACAAACCATGCATCAATTTGTTATCCCCATAATTTAGATGTAAAATAACCTTGTAACCCCATCTACTTGAATGAAAACATTATTCTTACAGGGATGCAATGAGTAACTTTAAATTATGAAATTCACCACATTTGGCACATGCACCAGAGGTTGGACATCCATGGTGTAGAGAAACAAAATTCCAAAATATTTTCACCTTGCCCTGTTCTACGTACAAGAAAGCTGCTCTTTTTCTGTTGGTCCCTCACAATCCTAAAAATTCTTGCATCTGTGCACAGGTGCTTTTCGGGGGGTGGGGGGTGAGGGGACTGGTCATCTTAAACACTAATGGATGCGACACTCTGATGATTACCCTGGTGCCTGATGGTAAAAGTATATGTTTTGGTTTATAGTTATTATTTATTTTCACAGAGTGTAATGGTAAGGTGATGTGATGGATTTGGATGGTGCCAAGCAGGACACAGGATGGAGACCAGGATCTGAAGCTAGTCCCTGGCAGCAGTTTTTCCCCTACGGCCAACCGCCTGCATATGGTTACTCTTCACTGCCTGGACAATTATCAGCACCTGGAGAACCTCTTGTAGCAGACCTGTTGACAAATCGTGCTGCAGTGTCACAGTTGTTGCAACCAGGCAAATTCCATGGAAGTCACAAAGATGGTTTTCATTCTTCAATGCCCCGATCTCTTCCACTGTCTCATGGCAGCAATTCATCAGAAGGCATGCGTTATCAACACAATATCAATGCTATAAATCCTAGACCAGTACAGTATCCTGGACAATCACACCTACCACATGGATTATCAAATGATCTAGCACGGTCTGTGTCATTGACACAGATAGATACAAAAACATCCAGTATCCCATCCTGGAAAGATATACCTGGGATGAAATCATCTGCATCTTTAGAGGTATGTATTAAACTAGATATTAAAACTAATTTAAAGAAACAAAGACCTCCTTAGACCGTGACCGAATTTCAGGCTTTACACTACAATAAAAATCATGATATTGTGTATCTTTTCTTTACCCTTTAAATTTTCATTGCAAAATATTACCCTATCAAAATTTATTGGCAAGATTCAATTAGTAAACTACCAGGCAAAAGAAAATTGACACTCTGTTGACTCTGGTGTACAAAGACAGTTTTGGTTTAAACAATTAATATTTTATTGAGAGGAATAGGTTTCTGATATCTGGAGCAAAAATCAAAAAAAATTACAATAGTGTACTGGTCATAAGCCAGGGTTAAAGATCAGTTGGATCTAGATAAATAATTACACACAGTAGGAGTCAAAGACTTGAGAAGAAGCCCTCGAAAAAGTCCTTATGCAGTCTGACTATTTGACAAGACACAACATTGATATCGTGTGTGGCTGCCGTTGGCATCAATTCATGAGGTCATTGGGAACCCTTTGCCATTCTTGCTCAAGCCAATCTTGGTTTGTGGGAGGAGGTGTCTGTTGCCTCAGATGGTGATCAAGATGATCCCAAAGGTGCTCTTTTGGGTTCGTGTCAGGAGAACATGCTGGCCAAGGTAATGTGTGGATGTTAACATTGTTCAAATAATCCCCAACAAGTATGGCAGTTTGTGGTTGGGCATGATCATGCTGCAAAATGGTAACAGTGCTGCTGTAGCATAAATGGCACTGCCACAGGTTGCAGAACTTCATCTCTGCCATTGATGTACAGTTCTTGCCCATTGTAGCCTGATCTGAGGGTGTTGAAGACTCAAGATCATTCCTAAAAATGATCGCTAGGCTCTTATACCAACAAAGTGGAGCCATCTGGAACACTGTGCCCGCTAAGGGGTTGTCCAATGCTGTGACTGCCGTTGTTTATAAATGGTTGTTTATAAACTTGACACTTGTTATGTCTTCCAGGTTTTTGATTGGGGGAGGTTGTTGATTTCCGAATGGTTAGCACGCACGCGCTGATATCTTAAAGTTTGTAATTGAGTCAACTGACAGGGTTTCGAGCCCCAGTTGTACGTGACAAGGAGTAGGGTCGTCTGTCCTACCTCCTGTTTCCTCCCACTGCTAAAGACCCCTACGTGCAAGCGAATGTTAGTCCCAAAATGACCTAGTTTGTGTCGAGTGGACGTTAAACACCATTTTCTCTCTCTCTCTCTCTCTCTCTCTCTCTGCCAGGTTTGAAAAATGATATTTCAAGGATAAGTCATCTTTATTAACAGTACACTTGGTCTTTAATTAACAAATCGCTCTCTGAAAGAAACTAAGTCCGTAACTCACAATCCTCCAAAATCTTCAACATTGAAAACACGAATTATTGGTCAATTGAAATCAACATTAATGATGTAAACTTACCATTAAACAATGAGCTTCTCGTGTACCATAGTGCCTTCCAACATAAATTGTAGTAAGGCACTGGGAGAACGAGCAAAAATGTCCCAAAGATCAATGCGATTGTTCATATCCTGGACGTGGATTCTACACAAATGCTGTAGTAAAAAAGTATTGTGCGTGGTCAATGGCCAAACATGAACATTCTTGTGTTGACTGGAATAACAAGATGCTAGCAATAGCCTATCGATTGGGATACCTTGCGTATTTCTCCAAACATAACTTTTTTGAAATTAGAGTAAAAGTGGAAACAATTGAATGCAAATCATGGATACACATTCATATTACATTATTATATGCGTTGCTATCCTTTTTGTGTCCATTTCTAGGTCCAAAATGTTAGCGACTTAGCTCCTTTAAGGTAGGGAATGGATTTGGACATAGTAAAGATAAAAACCCTTGATTGAACTATCATGTTTCACCAGGCTATATTTGAGGCATTTGAGAGCTAACAATTCCAGATTATGTCTTTTTGGTCAATTTAAAACAACTGTAATATCCCTTTAAGGACAACTGGTCATTGCATAGATATTTTGTGGAGACAAAAAAGTCATCGTATTAGTAAAGCAGATTTTTTCTGTCATTAAACTATTTTGGTACAAAAGAGTCTGGTTTTTTTTATTTTTAAATTTGATCAGAAGACATTTGGCTTGGGGTGAGTGGTTTAACATGAACTTTGGAACATAAGGTCTGTCATTAAGTCAGGTGGCATGGTTTCGATTACCAGCCTATGTGTGACATGCAGTAGGGTAGTCTTTCAATCCTCTTTTTCTTCTCCCACTGTTAAAATTGAACAATATGTTAGTCCCAGAATGACCAAATTTGTGATGAGTGGCAGTTGAACCCCATTTCTCAGTTGAGTTTTTTCCCAGCGGTAGATTGGTCGAGTGTTGCTAGACACACACAGTACAGTTTCAAATGTAAAACGTGAATGAATGAAATGGGGTTTAACGTCCTACTGTTATGCACCTAGCCTGGGCTAATGGAAGACAGGGAAAAATTGTACGTTACTTGGTGTGTACATTATGCTGTATTAATCTTGTGCTATGATGATAAATGATTAAGATGAGTAACTTGGGTATTTTCATGTTTTGTTACTGTTCTAGTTTATATTTTTAAACTGTTTCATTTGGTTGTTGACGTGCACAGCTCAAGTTAGTGATGCTCGTCATTTAAACAACACTTAGTCTTCTTCGTAAAAAATTGTAGTCCAGATCATAGTCTGTGTAGTGTTATTGCACGACAAATTTACTACGAGCTATATCGGTAAAAGGGGATTTCCCATATCGACCTACATTAAAGCGCAAGCAGTGTTGACCTAATTGAATATATTTACATACATATATATATATTTACAGCTGTAGCAAATTGGCGTCTCATTCTGCACATTGTTGATTTAATGATAAAATTCCTTTATCATCCATATGTCTTATCTATGCCGTTATTCAGATTATATCAATGTCTTAAATTGATTTTCTAGCATAGCAAGATTTAGAAAACCAGATACTGTATTTCACGCGAATTGATGACTACGCGTTTAGCAGAAATTTGAAGATATATATTTTCTTGCGTTAAATATATTGTAATATATGATTCAGGCGTTATAAGTCCCATTTATAATCAAAATAAGATTAAAGGGAGAGAATAAAGAAGAAAGCCTGGCTGTTGTATTGGCACAAACATAAACAAACCTTCATAAATGGGTCATACTACGTATTTGGGTGACCTTGACTGCTATCCCAGTGTGCCCGAATAAAGAGGGAAATTCCCACTTGACATGATGTAATCATATGGTTATTTTAAATGTTTCTGAATTAGAAACAATCGAAAGTTAGAAAAATCACAGGCATAAGTTAGCCATTTCTCTTGTAACTATTATATAAAACAGTGAACATCATTAAAAATCACCCAAGTGATCTGTTTATTGAAAATAATTAGGAGAGAATTAGGAGAATTAGATATTATAAAACTTTTCGCATGGATTTTCTAGCTTGCTAATATGATGACATATTTTAAACTGGATTTCAAATAAGCTTTATATTCAAATTTATTTCTGTAAATCTTAGCGGGTCAGACACATTGTTGGGAATACGAAGGCCCACAGTTAAATAGCTGACATGTTTCTTTGTTTCAAGGTCACTATAGGTCAGATTGTTTTTAACCAGAGATCTGACCCCTATTTTAAGAATATAAACAATATTATTGACAGACGCAATGTTAGGAGGTAGATGTGTCAGTAGCCTATATTAAGGTTATAAGTTATATACTGTACTGTGTGCTTTTGATCTACAAAATGGAGGCCAACACTTGTGTGTTTACATGGCCTAAAGCTAATATCTTTCTATTAATAACTCTTCATATGAAACACTGTAAATACAGAAGGCATTTATAGTCAACCATCTCCTAGCGTTTATTGATTAATTTATCGCAAGTTAAAAAATTAATTATTCAGGCAAGGGAATCATGTGGATTGGTTGAGATAGTCAGTCATCTGCAGGGATGTAGCCATTGATCAATAGAAAGCTTTCTATGATTGCTTGCTGTCTTTGTTCACTCCAACAACTTGAGCTACTACTGTACTACACTGAAAACAAATCCCCCATATTTTACTAGAAATGGAGTAGATTTATACTGTCATGGCAGCTGCCACTTACTGGTGAATATTATGATTATATTAAGTAGATATTTCTTTACTAGATTTATAAGTAAACTCACAAATAAAATGGATTTCTTAATAAGTTGGGTTAATACCAGTTTTCTATTAGGTTTAGTTTATCTTTTTCATTATATTTGGGGGGATTTGAGGATGACACGAGGGCATCCAATCTGATATTAGCAAAATGATAATGATGATCGAGTGTTGGCAAATAATAGCCAATATTATTTTTCAGCTATTGAAACTATTGATAAATTTTATAGTGCAGTTCATAACATTAATACTCAATGTCAGATTGTTCAATGATTTAAATAAGATATTATTAACCATTGTGAAAAAAATAATCTTCGATTTGTCATACAGAATATGATTAAATGAGATTGTATAAATAGTTTTAGAGAGATTTGCCACACTATTAACTTATAATTTAATAATTGTTCAAATTTTTAAGTGTTTTTCACAGAGTCTAAAGCCACTGATTGTTATTTATATTTTATAGACAATATTATCTATATCTTCATTTTTCAATACTTAACCGACACTTGGGTTCAATTTGAATATAAAGAGACACATCTAGTGGTGTTGGCTTGTTTATATCATCTGCACAGAATGTCAAATTCATCATATCTTTATCAATACTGAAAGGAATTGAGTGGTCTAGAGAGTGCCCATAAGTGTATGTGTGATCGACAGATTCTATAGGATAAGGATACATGTTGTAGGCAATCAGATTAAAAACAGATGTTTTTCGTTTTCTCTCATTTCATAAATTCATTTTGTAATAATTTACCAGACTAATTTTATGTAACATCTGACAATGTTTTTTAACTGTGTGTTGTTCTTTTTTGTTGCCCATTTTCATTAACCCTTTGGTGCTGAAAAGTAAGAAGTTAATAAGCCCCCATATCATTTGTTAAACTACCATTGTCCAGTGTTTTGTTCATAAACTTACAATGGGGGGGGGGTGGAATGGTTGCCTGTCCAGCCTCATGGGTTTTCTCTGATTCCTCTGGTTTCCTCCCACTGCTAAAGACCCTTATGCACAAGCGAATTATTGAAATAAAATTAAACCATATGTTAGTCCTGAAATGAATTAGTTTGTGTGGGTGGACGTTAAACCCCATTTCTCTCTCTCTCACTCTCTCTCTCTCATAAACTCACTGCAACCTTGTTGATAACTGAGCTGACTTAGATGTCTGACCAGCAGCCATTCTGAATACACGTTTTACATCTTTTGTAGAGTAAAAATTCTAAACCATAATGACTAAACAAAATATAGATATAATTTACATCACATTGTCCTATGGAAAGACATAAACTGAGATTTTATGCTTAATAATTTTTGATGATCCGAAATAATACCTGGAAGGAAAAATGATTTCTAATTTTTTTGCGTAATTTCAGCAGTATAGGAATCCTTTGTTAACTACAATATTGTAAACGTTGAATCACTTTAAGTACAATCAGTTCAAGAATGGTTCAATTCCGTTCAAAATTCATAAAGATATGACGAATTCGTTGTTCCCTGTGTAAAGACCCCCCCACCCCCTGCTATCTTTATGTTCCTTGAAATCTAATTGATTATTTTGATTTTATTTTCCTAACCAAATGTCAAATCAATCCGTTTACATATAAGCATGGATTAAGCTGTGAGAAATTTGAAATTTTCTGAAAAATGCAAATCATGACTGTAATAGGTTATATATAAAGAAAAATGTTTTTATGAAATACTATATATTCTGGTAGTATTCACATTCACTGTACCGTACATTTCTTATGAAAATTAATTTTACGACTTCATTCATGACTGCACTTGAATAGATATATAAAATATAAATGGATTGGCTTTTATGTTCTTTTCTTTATAAAACCATTGAAATTATAAAAACTTGCTTTAAATGTCTATGACCTACAATAAATTTCAAACTTGTATCTATATAATAAAGGGTTTTTTAATCTATTATGGAAGACAATTCTGCTTTAAGTATATATTTAAACTGGTTGATACAAGCATATATTCTGTTAAGTAAAATAAATCTAATATAAAGGAAGTTTTTATCTGTCATTGCTGATAATATTGGTTATTCTTAATTCATGTAGATGGTTTCTTATTCATTTCATATATTTTAACCTCAAGTTTATTATATTGTCATTTGTGCTTGATAACAATAAAAGGATACTTGTCGAAACGTCCTGCTGTTAGAATAAGCTAGTTATTGTACCCCATAAAAACTGTGTTCTGTTAATGTGTTACCGATTGCTAAATGCCACTTAAAGATTTCACTAAAAAATTGTTTTTTAAGTTTCTGATCTATTCTATGATATATCATATGTTTTTGTATCCATATAAGGAGCCAGCCTCGTGGGTTTTCTTCAGGTCCTCCGATTTCCTCCCACTGCTAAAGACCCCTACGCGCAAGCGAATTATTGAAATAAAATTAAACAATATGTTAAGCCCAAAATACCTACTTTGTGTCGAGTGGATGTTAAACCCCATTTATCTCTCTAACTCATATTAGGAGATTTTTAATCCGTTATGTGATTTTGTTTATATAAAGATACCCTGTACATAATAAAACAAAGTGTTTCTTTAAAGATGCATTATGAAATGAAATGGGGGTTAACTTAACGTCCTACTGTTCTGCACCGAACTGAGCTAATGAAGACGGGCATATGACCTACAGTGTGTTATGATGGAAATTTTGGTCAACGGTACTACGGCCTACTCTTATATCGAATTTCAACTGCCAAGGATCTTCTGTTATGTGAAGTGATTTCACTGAAATTTTCAATACATTCTTTTTCATTATCTATTTTTAAACTATTATAGTTGGAACTGTCAGCTCTTTATCTTGATCTTGCATAGCTGCATAATGCATCGTTAAAAGAACAAAATTTAAATAAATTAAAACCAACATAACTGTCTACATTAGATAAATTTTTCACATAGATTTAATTTCTTTACCCCTAAAAATGATCATTATAAAACTATCTAGTAATAACATTATGAGAGAATCATTATTTTATTTCTGAAATCTTTTAATAATACCAAATTTTCATGGTCTGAACTCTGAAGCTATGTACTGTTGTGCCCCTGGGTCTGTTTACAGGTGCCAGTGCAGTGAGAAGCTTAATCCCTCAGTGCACATATGGAGTAGAGTCAGTTACTTGATCTCATAGCTTTTCTACAGCTTCTGCCCTAAAGCTAAATAGACCAGCACATTAACCTGATTTGCTATGTATGAGTCCCAGATTTTCTCCGAAATTTATTAATATAATATGTGATATATTTTCAGAATTTGAATTATGGTGGAAGTCTTTCAACACACCAGATGTATGGACCAATTGTAACAACTACATCATCCTTAAACCATACAAGGTCATCCACAGAGCACAAATCATTTCCACAGAATATGATGGACACAAGTGCAATAAATCCTTTACATAGCTCATCACCGTATCAACCATTTTCAGATATTCCTCAACATAAATTATTTAATTACAATACAAATGGTGCTTTAATGAATGGAACTATGGATGCTTTCAATAAAAATAGGGCAATATCTTCAGAAAGTATTAACAGTAATCCTTCTTCAAGAGGTTCCTTGCACAGTCTAGTGGACAATTCCATTGATGATACTGAAAATAGACCAACAGTCTCTCACCGTGATATTGGTCTTAACTATTTCTCTCCTTCAGGAACAAGTGATAGCATACCACAGCCTTTAACAGCTGCTAATGTTTCTAAAAGTTCTAGTAGACCGGCCTCAAGATCCTGGTCACCATGGGATAATATGATTCGAAGTACCAACAATTCTCCGGCAACTGTACAAAGTACATCATCATCATCCCAACCCCCATCTCCTATTATAAATTATAGTCCTGTTCAATCCCCTTTTTCTTCCTCAACATCTTCTATTGGTCTTGCTTCTTCACTTGGTTCAGCAATTCCAGGTTCTCCTGTTCTACCACCATCATCTGAGGAGATTCAGAAGCTGAAACAGCAGCAGTCCAAAGACCCTTTTAATTTTCAAAATGAGATGAATGAATTTAAACCACCTGATTCCCTTCCCAAACCATCTAAACCAGCCAAAAAAAAGTCAAGTGGTAAACTAAAAGAATGCAGACGAAAGAGAGGTGTTCTTCCGTTTCCAGATGTGAGTCTGGATGAAATCAATCCAGAATTAGCTAGAATGATTCGAGAGTCCAAGGCTAAAGAAGATTCTAAACCTAAAAAACAAGCCCACTCAAGTGGAGATAAAAAAGTGAAGTCAGTGTCAGCTCCACTACCTAACCATTCAACTCTTTCAAGTTCACCAATTGATAAAATATCTCCATTTTTAAATCAGCAAATTCAATCTGTTATGAAACCTACATCTCCATATGAATTTACAGATGAACAAGATACTTTTGCTCCAGGTGTCCTTCAAGATACTTTTAATGCGAGTATTAATGTTAATTCTAAAATGTACTCCATGAGTGAGATGCTGTCCATGACAAATAGCAGGTCAGATGCTGTGGATACCAAAAATGAAGCACAAAATGGAGAGTTAAAAGTTAAGAAAAAGAAAAGGAAGAAAACTGTGGAAAAAATGTTATCCAGCTCTAATATATTGGAAAATTCTTATTCTGTGTTCCCAAACTCTAATGCTAATAGTAACAATATTAATTTAACTCATCCACCATTTCAAGGCAACTTTCAAAATAGTGCTTCTACTGTTGATCAGAACAAAATGAATACTGGTATTCAACCAAATCATCTACCAACTAATTTTAGTTCAGATTTATTTTTATCCAAAAATTTGCCTGTGACATCATCAAATAAAGTGCATAATGTGATAACTGATCCACAAAGTGGTGGCGGTTGCAATTTGGAACGTCCAATCGTAACACCCTATTATTCAACACAAATACCACAGCAATCTCATGAAAGTTCAGTAAGAACAGGTGAATCTGAACTGTCAACACCATCTGCAATATCAAATTCTGGAACACTTCCAGGAATTTCTCAAGAAAAAAATGAACATTCACAAGCAGCAAATTTAAAAGTTAATCAAAATGATGCCTTGTGCTGTACAGATTGCAAATCTCAAGGTGCTATTTCCCAAAATTGTCAAAATCGAGTCCACCATCATCATGGTGACATTAGAAGAACTATATCACACAGTAACGAAAGTAGTAACAATTCTCATTTTAGTTCCTCTCAAAATGTGCAGCAATTCATGGCAGCAAATTCGCATGTGGGAAATGGACCATCTATTAATAATAGTGCTATTACACATCGGAAAGATGAAAGAAAAATTCTTAATGTGCTAAAAAAAGATTGTTTTGAATCCACAATTAAAGACGGTGTGAATTTTCCCAAATTTTCCTCGCCTATTATTAAAAGTGAAAATTGTGAAATGGATTTAGAACAATATCTGAGTGGCTGCAAAGAACCAACTACGGAAGGTGCTTTATTAAATAATCTCGAAGCCTCTATCAATAGTTTATTTACAAAAACATTTGTGCATGAAAATCAAGAGAGAACTTCTCAGCATGTGCCAGAATCCTCAGGACAATTGAAACGATCATCATCATGGCATGACATTCACGATATGAGTATGAATAAAAATGTGAATAATAAAGTGGGAAAGAAAAATCCTTTAATAGATCCAAATATCATACGACCCACAGGAGTTACAAAACAGCCAAAAGTGAAGAAGGCAAAGTTACATGGGGCAAATGGTTTGTCAAAGCCCCCAATTGTGCCTCCAGGACCCTTCGCATCTCCTGCAGAGGAGAGACTAGATAGACTGAAGAATAATCGTCCAGAAATACCTAGTTGTAACTGTTTACCCAATGGTGAGAAATTATATTCTTTCACGATACATTAAGGGCACCAAAACATGCAATTTGTATTAATGCCATACAATTTATAAAATATACTATTTGCATGCAACCTGATTTCAGTAAACAATTAATTCCTACCATGACGTTAACTTAGTAAACATTGTAAAAGAAAATCAATGCCACAAAATATTCCTCTTTGAGAACAAAGAACTTCAAAGGTACTTAATAATACATTTTGACATTGATGCAATTCATAAGCCTATTTTCACCATTTCAACACAAAGAGAGTGTGTCTAATTTACCAGATTACCAGTTTCATTTCCTTTTAATAAGAAGTTGTCCAATATGACAAAAGTCAGTGCCCTGGTTATGATTCTTAATTTTTAAACAATTTTTTTTCATTAAGAAATGATAAATGAAGTAGAAGAAGGACCTTATTATACTCAATTAGGCTCTGGTAAATCAATAGAGTCTGTTCGTGAACAGTTAGAAAAACAGTAAGTTCATTAACATTTTCATAAACAGTCTGAGTGGAGCCCATGTTGGGTTGAAAAGTACTTTGTAATATTTTGCCAGTCACTTATAGGGGTTGTTACAAATACAAATTAAAGTAGACTTAAAATATCACATTAATTTAAATCCTTGGCAGCCATGCTGCTTATTTTACATGAGCAATATAGAAAAATTATATAAGTAGATTATTACGAGGTTGTAGGGGTCAGTTATTATGGACACAGATGGGGGGAAATCTATGACTTCATCGCGATTTTAAGGCTACAATAGTAGCAATGTTAATATGCCATCCCCCTCTAACGCCCCCCCCCCTTCCCAAAACCCTCAAAACCAAGGTTCGTAAATTGACCAGACATATAGTTTGTTTGTTCCTTAAGGCTTAATGTTCGCTTCCCTCTTGGGTTATACTGCAGACAAATGACCAGTCATGCACAGGTATCCACTACAATAAGAGGCTAAGAGAATTTTGGCCCAAATCACCCAACCATTAAATTGACCAGATTCTAATTGGCAAAAAATGCACCCTATAATTAATTATATGGGGCTATCATCCATGTAAAAAAGTGTTTTTAATAAGTTATCAATAGGTTAGATTTGTTCAAATTATATTTAAGTGGTTAATATGAAACATTGTAACATATATATTTGGTTATAAATATGACTGATAATCCATTAATCTGTGTACATATACTGTATAATTCTTCACTAACTTTTCAGAACTGGTATATCTGGAGCTGCTCTAAGAATAGAGAAGGTTGTTTATACTGGTAAAGAAGGCAAGAGTAGCCAAGGTTGTCCTATAGCTAAATGGGTAATTCATTTTACTAACTACCACAGTAGATACATAGGTATCAAGAAAAAAATTGCAGGCAGTATCTTACTTTTTTCAGACTCACCGATCAATATTATACTGATTAGGAGGATAGTATATTGGGTTATTTTGTTATTGGGGTAATTCTTCTCTGCTGCACTGTTTTTCAATTCCATCCATTCATTTCTGTGTATGTGTCTTCAAAAATGGTTGTACGTGTCCATTGGTAGATTTTTCCCTTTTTGTGTTGCATAGTATTTTAGCATCAAATGTCCACAACGGTGCCAATCTAATTAAAATACAGATCTATATTTCGTTTTGTTTTTTATACTTTCGATGGCCTACACTACATGTAGATCTAATAACTTATAGTGGGAGATTAGTTCTATGACGTAGAAAATGACATTTGACCCCATAAGCTCAGTCATTCGATTAACCAATCAGAATCGTTGTTGCAACT
Source organism: Patella pellucida (assembly GCA_917208275.1). NCBI lineage: Eukaryota > Metazoa > Mollusca > Gastropoda > Patellidae > Patella > Patella pellucida. The sequence goes on along the minus strand of OU795036.1, from coordinate 22,526,610 downwards.
ATAAAAAACGAAACGAAATTGGATCTGTGTTTTAATCAGATTGCAATGGTGCTAGTTTTCCAGCAGCACAAGTTAAAACTAGGTTATATTCCAATACTGTTCTTGTCTACGATATCCCCCTAGGTGGAAGTGGATGTTAAACTCCAGAAACGAACCAACGAACGAACCAATACTGTTCCTCCATTGTGTTGAAGTTTCTGCCTGTATAACTTTTTGCGACACAATAACTTTGCCTCTAATTAAGCTATAATGTTTAAACTGGGTGTAGTTGTCCATTAGGTGCCTTCTCTGAGTTTTATGGGGAGCATTGTCTGGTTAGACTAAGCATAGATAAGCACTTAAACTGGTCAAAGGTTTGGTGATGAGCATTTTCTGCTTGGGCTAAGCAGCTGTCCTTCTGTCCTATACACTTTTTGGAACACAAAAAACTCCACTTGTAATTGAGGTAGAATGTTCAAACTTGGTGTAGATATTCATTGATTGAGTTCAATAATGAGGAATTTCAGTTAAGGCTTAGCAAAGACAAGCAATGTGATCACAATAACTTTACTTTGAATTAGTGGGGCTTGTTTTAGCTTCAAGTGTAGTTTCATTATCCATACCTTGACTAAGTTCTGTTTAGGTTATGCACAATGAAATACAGTTTTATTACTAGATGCGTCTTAAAAAATGATTTATGTGCAAGTAATATGGGTGTGAACTATTATTTTGGGATTGAGCGGGGGATACCGGCCATTCTGTTTACTTGTTATTCAAATATTGATGCTTTGTATCTAGTTAAATTCTAAGAAATAAAAGCACAATTCCATGAAATATGGTAAGTTCAGATATGTAGATGAGATAAGTTACTATACATTTGTTTTATTATCTAAAACTAGGAACATCACTGCTAATATTTTATTGCTAATCTATCATGTAACTTTTACAGATTATTAGAAGATCAGGCCCAGAGGAAAAATATTTATGTGTAGTGAAGCAAAGAAAACAACATTTCTGTGATGCTACATTTATTGTGGTTGTTTTAGTAGCATGGGAAGGAGTACCATCTGACACAGCTAATGACCTTTACTCACATTTGGTGGGATCACTAAATAAAAATGGTTTTGAAACAGACCGACGATGTGGTACCAATGAGAAGTAAGTAAAATGTTTCATATTCATTGTTAAAGGCAGATTATTTCAGTGATTGCCAGGGATGATCTGTTCTATGATTGATAATTGTAATTAAACATAATTGAAAAGAATACATAATGTTTTATTGCCCAAGATGAATGTAGAAATCTTATTTTCGTTTTGATCCACTACCTATATTTTGCCATCAGCTGATGATCTTCCAGGTACTCTTCAGGCCTGCATCCAGGATTTTGTCGAGGGAGGGGGGGGGCATACATTGAAGCAAAGGGTAATCATCAGAGTGCGGTATGCATTAGTGGTTTGGTGTAGTCCCCTGAGTCTTCGTCGCACAGAAACAAAAATCTGGGAATCCCATTGCTGGCTGCAAGTGCTGGTGTAAACAGTGATGACCACTCTCACTGGGGCTGAGGAGGGGGAGGGGGAAGGGGCGTGGCCCCCTGCCCTCCCCCTGGATCTGCGCCTGCTCATTCTCAAGTTGTAGTTGTAGTGCACTTGGATGTTTTATTACATTCTTCTATGAGGACTTGCAAAATACTGTAGCCCTTTAATTGTCGAGACTTAGCAACATATTATAATAAATTTTTTGTTTGATTTTTATTTTTTAGAAAAACTTGTGCATGTCAAGGAGTGGATCTGGTAAGAAAAGGAGCATCATTTTCATTTGGTTGTTCATGGAGTATGTACTTTAATGGTTGTAAATTTGCTAGGAGTCGTGAAGTACGAAAATTTAAACTTAAAGATACTTCAAAGGTAAGAATTTTTTATTTTTTTTATTTCAGAAAACATATTGGTAAGCAGAATCAACATTTTAAAACTTTGCTAAAAGGGGGTGGAGAATGATGGTTCCTACATATTTTATGTTTAGATAGGACCTACTTCATTTTGCTAGGGGTGGCACAGGAGTAGAATGTCCTGGGTTTAAATACTGGCATGAGCTGCTTAGAACTGTCAGGATATCTCAAACTAGGCGTTTACATGTCAGGGATGGTGCCTACTAGCTTAATGTGTCTGGTGGACCTGGTGGTACAAATCATAAGATAAACCGAGGTCCAACCATATATATGACAAGTATATAAAGTAACTCTTGACAGTTGGCTATTAAAAAGAGTAGGCAGAAATGCTGCGGTCCATTCAAAATTGTCTTAATGACCGAGATACTGTGTTGTAGATACACTAAACCCCATTAAATTCAAATCTTTATTCTGTAGTGATTTTGAAGGTTCTATACAAGACTGGTAGCCTATACTGCTAGCATAGAGTGCTATTTTTTAGCACATGTTTTGCGAGAATAACAACATTTAAAATCCCTTGCAACTACAATATTGTGAAAGATGAATCTCTAAAAGGAATATTTTATTCAGTATTTACACATCAATCACAGACGAGAATAAACAAGCCAGCACCAAAATTAGATATTTTCCTGATATGCAAATGATCAGCAGGTTTAAGCTGTATATTTTAGATTTTATTGCAGAGAATGCAATACTTTATTTGTAGAATAGGTTTCTGATTGTTCTGATACCAACACATTCGAAAATACCTATTTTCAGAATTAATTAGTTAGCATTATCTCTTGTTTAAGATGTGCTAAAGGGTGCTAATGACGTTCTAATAAATTTAAAACATTCTGTTCATTAGGAAGAAGAATTAGATGCAAAACTTCAATCTTTAGCATCTGTTGTTGGCCCACTGTACGAAACAGTTGCACCTAGAGCACATGGAAATCAAGTAAGTTATTTTTAATGGACAATATTGGTGTCGGCCATTATCACATACATGTGATATAATTGGTTGAATACCTTCCAAATATGATTTTAACCTAGAGATTTTTGGAACGATAGATGCGTAACAAAGATTTTAAGAAACAGAAGTGGCGCAAAAAATGGAAAACTAGAATTACCCTTTGATATAACCGACTGAAGTAAAAAAGCCATAACAGATAGGCCTACACAGCTAAATTCCTGCTCACTTATAATTCCTTGTAAGACCAAAAGTTGTTATATGAGACTGTGGGAGGCTATTTGACAATTCATAAAAAGAATTGACTGGAGAAACAAAACAAAAATAGAAAACGCCAGTGCATTACCATGTTTTTATTAAGTATAGAATGATTAAAAACAAGGGAATGTACGGCCTACTGGGTTTGATTTTGCACAATGGATGAGATTGTACTAAGGGAGATAATTCTAATTTATTATTACCCTCTTTTCAGTGTGAATTTAAAGATGGTAAAGAATGTAGACTGGGTAAAACTGAATTGAAACCTTTCTCGGGTGTCACAGCTTGTATGGATTTTTGTGCTCATGCTCATAAAGATCTTCATAATATGAATAATGGCAGTACAGTGGTAGGTTTATATTAGAACATTCAACTAGATGAATTGTATGCAAGAAAGTAAATGTTATATAATATGAAAAATAATATTAGACTCTTCAAATTATGAAAAATACAAAGAATAACCTAAAAGATTTTGCTAGGATAGGTTTTAATGTGCATACAACTCTAAATGTCGGAACCTCAGATTCTGCATACAATCTAATTTAACCATCCATAATGTAATTGCACAGTCAATTAGTATCATATTGAAATATTTTTTTAAAAAGGCTGCCAATGCCCCTTTAAAGATTTATTTGAATATTGTTGTAGAATATATTTGTTATTTATTGATCTCTAACATAAGATAAATATCACAATACTTAAAAACTTGTATTATTAGAAGAAGTTTATTATCTTTGAATACTTTTAATTTTTTTTAGGTTGTTACTCTGACTAAACATCGTGGATTTAATAAAGCTGATGATGAACAACTTCATGTTTTGCCACTATATACTCTTGATCCTACTGACGAAAGAGGCAGTTATGATAATCAAATGGAAAAAGTCAGAAGTGGTGCTTTAGAAGTCTTACATAACTTTCCACATGAAGTAAGGATGAGGGCACATCCTTTGACACCAAAGAAGAAAGGAAGAAATGCCAAGAAGGACCAGAGTCCAAGCTCTAAGAAAGATGCACCTAATGCACTAGGCAAAATGAAAGGAAATATACCTGTATACAATCCTAATGGAAAACTTTCTAAAAATAACCATCATAAAATGGGTAAAATACCCAACTCTGATAAAAAATGTAGTTATCCTGCACCAATGAAATCCGAAAATAAAGACAATTTAACATTTGACAATTTAATGTCTTTATCAGACATGCCAGGATTTACAGAAATGTATGATTCATTTTGGAGCTTTTTCTACAAAAATGGATCTTTTCCACCAGCCAATTTTTTAGATAAATGGGGTGCTACACTGCCATCTAGTAATATTACTAATATCAAAGGTGATGTCAACAGTCCATCCAATACAATTATTCAAAAACCCTCCTCGGATATGTACCCTGGAAGTAATAATCCCAAGTCCAATACAGAAAGACAGCAACCGTTAAACTATGACAATCAAATGAGAAACCTACCACCTAATTTTCAGAAAGCTTCAAACATGGAAAAACAAGATCCTCATAATACAGTAAGACAATATCCATATCAGGGTAAAGATACAGACTCCGCTCAGTTAAATCAAAATGATTCTCTCGAAGTGAAAAATCTCCAGTCAAACCTTCTTGGACAAATACGTGGCAGCTATAATCATTCAAACAAAACTCAACATGATCTCAATTCCTTTCATAAGAACAAATTTCAAGAACAACAACAAAATGATGTTAAAATGATGAATGTAGACAACATGTTTAAAGTGCCAATGGCCCCTGATAATATAAACTTTCAACAAACAAATCACAATATGGGTGGTAACATCAACAACCCATTCCGTTCTCCAGACAGTCATCACCAACAAAATACAGATTATATGCAACGACCACCACAGCATCCCATCAATTCATTGGCAAATACAAAAAGAAATAGACCTACACCACCAGCATCACCAAACTTCTCAGGGTATTCTCCTTTTGATAATAAATTCAACAACAATATGATCACACCACAGACACCATCACACCAGAAAAATTCTGATAATATCCAGCAAGGGGTGACTAATATCCATCGACAACAGCCAGTTGACATGCATCAACAAAACTCAGCCAATTCTCATCAACAACAACAGATGGTTAATATCCATACACCTCATCGTACATCTGCCATCCATCCACAGGCATCAGCTATTCATAATCAGCAGTCAACTAACCCAAACTTCCAACAACCATCTAATGTATATCCTCAACATTCAGCTGATATGTATCATCAACAGGCTGTTAATACCCATCAACAACAGTCATCAAATATCCCACAACAACAACCAGTTATTCAGCTTCATCAACAAGAAGCAGCTAATGTGCATCACCAACAGAGAGCAATCCACCATCAACAACAGGCAACAAGTATCCATCAACCACTATTGGCCAATATCCAGCAGCAACAGCCAGCTAATATCCATCAACAACTAGCGTCTATCCAAACTCAACAGATGGATAAAACTCAGCAACAACAAGCCATTCATAAACAGCAACAATCAGAAAATAGCCGTTCTGTTAATAATCAACAACAATCCACAAATAATCATACACAACCAGCCGTAGATATTCACCAACAGCACAGATCTGATTATGTTTATCAACAACAAGCAGCACAAAATCACCTTCGACAGTTAGATATTGATAACAAAAAGATATTTCATAACAATGGACAGAATACATTTATTAAGCAAAAAGCACTTCATAATAATCATCAACAAATGGTGATTAACAATAGACAACAAGAACATCTGAATGTTCACAGGAATCAAGATAGTTCAGGGCCTTTACATACTGGATTTCTAGATAAAAATCATCAGTCTGATAATCAAAAACTCTCAGATGACTGGCCAGCAGCCAAAAGACAGTGCCTATCAAAAAGTCCTTTGAGTCAGATGAACATTGATGACAGTATGTGTTCTCATTTAACACCGAGACCTAATGATCTAGTGCATAATCAGAACCCTCTATCTTGTGGTGCTAATTTTACAAATAATATTCAAAATTGTGTGTCTGGTGCTAATAATGTGGTACCTCAAAGTAGAAACTATCCAGTGGATTTGCAAAAAATGCCTTTAAATCAAGGTGATCGGCTTAGTGATCACAGAAACAATTCTGGTATCAACAACAACCAGATACTACCTCAACAAAAGATAACTTCTGGGCAACACAACTTCCATCCAGGCAGCAATTCCCAGTACATTGACTCATCCAAGCAGTCATTTGAGTCTCCTTTGCACATGCCATATGATGCAACTAGATCTTATCCAAATCATCCAATGTTTTCAGTCACTCATCCTGAAAATAGGGCAAATACATCTTTACCAGATTTTAACAGTTTGGTGCCTTGTGAACAAAACAATTCTCATAGAACTTTACATTCTCAGGAGCAGCATCAAATATCTATGCAAGATCCATCCCAAGTTCTTCATCCAGATAATCATTCCATGAATAGGAACAATCAACAAAATAACCAACATCCTTCGCCATCAATGCTGAATATAGAGGATAGGAAATTTACTGGTCCCATGCCAAATACAGGAAAAGTGAATCCTGATGAGCCTGAGGAAATTTTGGATCCAACAGTTGTTCACCGTCAGATGGAGTATAATGAAGAAAGCTTTCATGATCCTGATGTTGGAGGTGTTGCCATTGCTTTATCCCATGGTGCTGTGCTGTTTGAAGTAGCCAAACGGGAGCTTCATGCAACAACTGCTCTAAAAAATCCCAATCGCTACCATCCAACACGTATTAGTCTGGTATTCTATCAGCATAAGAACCTGAATTACAGTAACCATGGTTTCGTAGAGTATGAGATGAAATGTGAGAAGTTACGTCTGCAGAAATTGGAAAAAAGGAAAGAATCAATGGAAAATGGAGACATTATTCCTGAAGAGATCAATTTAAAGAAAAAGTCGAAGAAGGATGGAGATGAAGAAGAAATTGATTTTGCAACAACATCTGCTGCTCAGTATAAGTATATGTGGGAAGCTCCTGTCAGTCATAGTCAAGCTCTCACAACCGATTCCATTATAACAAGATGGATAGATCCTCAACCTATGGTGACAGGACCTTATCAACGGTGGGTGCTTCCATCCTGTTAGAAGTGACATCATTACAACCACACGATACCACTGTATTTATTTTATTACACAATGTGATACCATTCTAACAACTTCATACTCCAACAAATTTACATATCAAGGAAATTACATACATTTATTTGGTGTAAACTCATGGTTCTTGTTAGTGGATTAAGTTATTTGATGTACAGAATTGTTATGCTATTGTATATTAAAAGTAGGTATTAATGTAGATGAATAGAAAATAGATAGTATAAATGGGCCATTGTAGATAAAATCCCAGGTTCATGGGGAAAACATTATATATTTTGATAAGTACTCTTCATTTTCTTTCATTGTTTATTAGCAGTCACTGTTTATAGTATGTCTCCTCCTCTACTTATACATGTGTATATATACAATTAAATATATTTAGATAGATACCTATATCGTATTTATGAGCTTCATTCAATTATTGTACCTGTATGTTTTGTTATGATTTTGTATTCACCAAATCAATGAAATTATTTAGTTTAATTCAGATTTGCATAATTATAATTACCATATAATATTTTAATAGCTCAGGCGCTAAAATATTACTCAGGGTGACCTTTTTAATCTATGTTTTAATTAATAAATTAGAAGATAGTTCTTGAGTGGTTAAATTATTCATTTTAATAATTGTATATAGTAGATTTATTATAGGTAGATTTTACAGTTTTCAATTTTATATAGTATGAATGTTTGTTTATTTGTTTGTTTGTACAGAGAGATATTTGGTAGATTAATTGTAAATATTTTAATTCTTGTTATATTAAGAAAAATTAATGACGGAGAGTGTGTGTATGTATGTGTGTTACTAAGTAGATGAAATTTATATATAAATTGAGAAGTATGTATGTGTGTATGTATGTATGTATGTATGTATGTATGTATGTATGTATGAATGAATAAATGAATGGATGAATGAGGGTATCTCGAAAATGTAAGAATTATTATAATTAGAATATATGTAAGTAATGAAGTAAGTGCTTGTCGGTTTGATTTAGTAGTTATTATTATTTTATGATTGTGTTATTTTAATTCAGAAATATATCTATATATTATATATATGAAAATAGTAAATGTTGTTTGTGATGTAGATGTAAAGAATAGCATTTTATTTATCATGAATTCAATTTAGATTTTAGCCAAGGAATTCTCTTAACTTATTTATGCTCAATGGTGATAATAATGAATATAATTTATGACCTAGTGATGTTGTAGAGGGCGGGATTATCAGATACTAAACATCCTAACAGTGTAATTGTCAACAATTGAAAATAATTTGGTTAATAATCCATGATCAGATGTTTTTATGTATGTATAAATTAATCAGTAGTAATTGTTTACCTACTAATTCTTACCAGTTGATAATATGTGCTGAAATTAATTGTTATCTGTTTTCATTGTTCTATTATGTTATTATTAATATTCTTTTGAAGCACAGATTTAATCTTAATTCATTTTAATTTGTCAGTATGAAATTCATCTTACAATTTAAAATTGATTTGTTAAATTTTTAATAATTTTTGGCTTGTGATTAAGGGTATATTATCCACCATTCTAAAGATGTGTCTTGTCCTTAACTATAGGCTGATAGCAAATTCCAGTTGGTTGAAAATTTTCCTCCTAAAAAGTTTATTTGTATGGATAGTAAACCAAGATGACTTTTAAAATGATAATGTTCCATTAATTTTAGAAAACAATTTTTAAAGAAATTTTCTGTGATATTTAAATAATTTGATATTGTATTAGTTTGAAACTATCTTTGTTTAAGGAACTGTTAAGATTGTATTTTGGGTTATAGTAAACTCTTTATTTTAAGTACTGCAACAAAATAATTTTTATAAGTAAACAAAATGATTTTGGAATAAGTGACTGGTTATAACCACTTTAGTAAAAGTTGAGATTTATCCATTTTCTGCACAATCAGTATCAGAACAATACTGTCTAACAAAAATAAATTGTATGTTTGACAAAAATAAATCTTTATACTACTGTATTTGGATGTTGTTTTTAAAATACCCTTCCCACATTTCAATGTAGGTGTGGTCATATACCTATTTACCCAAGTCTGTCCATGGGGACAGTCTGTCTCGTGAAACAAAAGGGTTTCATGTGATTGCCTTGAAATTCATATCTCGTGCATATGAATATCACTTTTGAGTTTCCATTAACAGTCTTAATTATTACTCCATTTAAAAAATAAAAACAAAAATATAGGCCGACGGTTGGTTAACGTCTAAATGCATCGGAATTGGTATGGGAGGATAATGTGCAAACAAAACGTGTCGGGATCTGCATGATTCTCTATCTATGAAATCATCGCACTTCGCATATCTTGTGTCCACGATGAGTTGGTAACGTTGATTTTTGGATATAGTTTAAGAAAAGTCGTCTGGAGTGGCAGCCATCTTGAAATCAAATATGGCAGCTGCAGTAGGCCTTAGTGAATTTTAACATTGTATAAGTCGGATATGCTCATGAAGTGCAGTAAGCAATATAATCTAGTTTCTGGCACTTATATTTTTAAGATACAAATAAATGAATTGAATCTCTAAAAGGTGGTTGTAGAAGACCTCACATCCTCCTCGCAGTGTTCTAATCCTTCTACTCCCTGCTGGACTGAGTGGGTATTATTGTCAATAATTATGACTGGTCAGTGGTCCTATTACTGACCAATCACTGACTTCGTTACTAAGGTATTACCTTTAAAACAGGACGTTTAATTAGGGCAACTGTGTTAACATAACGTTACGTCATGGCTGCACGTTTTTTTAATGCTATATTAACCAGCACATAGCAGGATATTGCAGCAAAACTAATTGCGTGACAAACGAGGCTATCGGTATTGACGTAAAGTAAACACTACTGTATGGTAACGAAAAGACTTTCAACGTTTTTAATACCTTAAATCTGTGTCCAAAATATTAAGGAAGACCCAAGATTAAACGACGGACTGTCATGTTACTGTACGTAAGTGGTAGATTTGATTGAACCAGAAGAATAGACACACTTACTTAAAAGTTCAAGAATCCGAAGCCAATCCAGCAATGGCCAGAGAGGGATTTCTCGGGCCGTTGATTCAGGAATATGAAGACCTCGAGATCCTGTTATACTTTCTTGAGATCCGAATAATTTATTGTTCTTGAGATCCCCTTATAATTTTCTCGGTATTCTCTCATCCTGTGTTATTGCCGTAGTTTTTAACCTGAAAGCCTCCTTAAAGTCAAAGGAGCTACACTTTTACATTATTTCTTTAAATTTGGTGTGGTACATTAGGGTCACGAGAGAATGCTAAGCGATCTTCAGTTCCGGAGCAGGTCTAACTCTCCATTCTCTGAAAACCTTGTTTAAGCGATGTAGAATTACGTTTTTCACGGATTTTAGAAATGAAGATTACAGTGTTGTGTGACAAGGATAAACCCTGTTGGTTTTCAGCAATGAAATAAAAAATTTTTTATGAGACTGATATATTATTTGTTCAGAAAAGCTCGAGCAATAACGATAGAGGTTATGTTCTTTGGCAACGCTGGGTCCTTATTCAATTTAGTCAACAGCCAAGTTTTCCTTTCGGATAATATTCCGTTGGGCGTATATAGGCTATTTCCACGAAGTGTGTGGCTATCTAATCTTTAAAATTTGGTATAAAGAATTTGGTTCATAAGGGGAGGAACCTTGTAAACAGGATAGAAGCTAGATTTTTTGAAGTATTGTTGCCACTACATTTAGAGAATGAACCTTATTGATTTGCAGCATTCCTTATTGGCTTTCCGTTAAAGCGAGAATTTCATATATTTTCTAAGAAAGTCAAAACATAATTATTTCCATGTCTTTTGCTCAGTTGTCAACTCACTAGTATATGATCACATGTATCATTCTCGCACATAAAACTCATTTACACTGGAGATAATAACACAATTAGCCTACCTGCCTTGTTTTCCTATTCCCCACAATGGAATAGCTATAAGGCTATCTTTAAACGTTTTAATTTGAAGTTGAAAATGAAATTTTTGCCAATTTCTCATCTGCCAATAATAGTGAATGATAGTATTATTCTTTAACAAGGTAGGACTGTTTGTAGATACCATCTATTTTAATACATTTTAAAAATATAACAAAAAAATAAGAAATTGTTGTAACTTTAAGGGATCATATTCCTCTTTTCCCGTAAGCCTTTTGAACGCATAACCGACCTTTTGGTGGGCTACGAGACAGTGTCAATTGATGTTTCGTTCTCGATGTAGGCCTATAAACAGGGCCGGATTATCCATGGGGCACCATGGGGCACAGGCCCCAGGGCACCCCATATTAGGGGGCCCCCCACAAAAAATTTCAGTTGTGTCAAGCCCCCTCCTCATTTCATAGCACTAGCATTTATTACCAGGGCCGGATTAACCATGGGGCACAGGCCCCAGGGCCTCCCAAATTAGGCCCCCCACCTAAAAATCACAGTTGCGTCCAGGCCCCTCCTCTAGAAATGCCATCATTTTATAGCACTCGCATGGATTGGTCCACTGAAATAACACCAGAATGCGCTAATTTTGTGGCAGAATTTTTTTTTTTCTGAGGGAGGTGCTTCTAAATGGCTCCACACAAGTGCCTTCAATGCCAGGAAATCATGTTTCTGGCCTCCAATTTCTGAAAATTTCCAGAAAAATAAGGCGCTCCCTCCCACAGACGCGAGCCCAATGTTCGGATACCAAGAGCGAATGCCTCTCCCAAAAAATCTGCCGCCATATAAAATGCAAAATTGCCACTCAGATATCACCCAAATGGCAGAAAAACGTGTTTCCTGCATCGTTGTTTTCAAAATGTTCTGAGGGAGTACAAAGGCAAGGGTGTCGTCCCAATAGGCGAAGGGCCTCTCCTATCACCTCTTTCTAGATCGGCGTCTGACCCACCACATGACATTAAAGGGTTCGTTTCGGTCGGCCTTATTCACATTTGACAGGACCTTGTTGGTCTCTTATGTGGAGGCTATCGGGCGCCACCACAGGCGCGGACCCAAGGTGCGGGCACCAGGAGCAAATGCCTCTCCCAACTCCCAAAAAATCTGCCGCCATATAAAATGCAAAATTGCCACTCAGATAGTGGCGGAGCCACGGGGGGTATGGGGGAGGGGGGTAGTTACCCCCCCCCCCCCACTTTTGAAAATCATGGCCATCCCAATTTTGCTAAAAATGACATAAAATTTATGGGGGGGGGGGGGTAGGATCCTTTTTTTGTGCATTATATTATATTAAAGTTAGTAAGGGTTTTTCTCGACCTAAAACGGGTGTGTCCAATAGCTGGAGAAGGGCGTTTCCCTTAGCAAAAAGGGCGTGGCTTAAAAAAAAAATTAGCTTCTTACCCCCCCCCCCCCACTCAGCACCGGCTGGCGCCGCCGCTGCACTCAGATATCACCCCAATGGCAGACAAACGTGTTTCCTGCATCGTTGTTTTTCAAAATTTTCTGGAGACGACCCCAGACAAGGGTGCCGCCCCCATAGGCGAAGGGCCTCTCCTATCACCTTTTTTCTAGCTAGGCGTCTGACCCACCACATGATATTAAAGGGTTCGTTTTGGTCGCCCTTATTCACATTTGACGGGACCTTGTTGGTCTTTGGGGGCGCCGCCACCAAATGGCATGATTAGAGATTTGCAGTCTGATTTACAAAATTTTCGGGGGAAGGGTCTTCCAGACTCCCATCCCCACGTACACACACGCACCGTTCCACACTCAGTAACTCGCGCATTATATTGGCGTCTTCAACACTCTGCTGCACCCCCCACTTTTACAATCCTACCTACATACGGCGCTGCCCCAGACGCCCCGCCCCCTTGTGGGGCTTCGCACCTTTGGCGCTCGCGGTCGGTGGTCAGGGGCCCCCCACATGTTCCAGGCCCCAGGGCCCCCACCATGGTTAATCCGGCGCTGCCTATACATGCTATTGTAATTCAAATGCTCTCAAACATAATCATCGACAAACTCCCGGAACGCATAGGCTAACATCTTTGACTTCGAAACGTAATGCAGTAGACTCACGTACGGTTTCTGTACCGGTACCCAACAAAGATGTGGCCTAATTCAAAATATATGTGTCCCTACAAAAGCTGGATAATTGCTTAACTAATTGCCAAAGGCGCAAAAGGTTGTAATGAAAAATTTTGTAAATTAGATTCAATTTGGTGCATTCTGACGTAGCCCTATTTCCGGAGGCTAAATTCCAAGACTTCGGGTCTAAAACTCGCCAATAAAATCGCATAAAATGTCCTTAAAATGTTGATGGGGAATGCTCCCTTCACCGGTGAGGAACAAAGTATCTTCAGATACAATATTATGGTTGTTCTTAACATTTTACAATATGTAGAGCAAAAATCAATGATCGGATTTACCCTCCTGGCGACATGATGTGTTTTATTCCAAACTTGGTACGTTACTTGCAGAGAAAAAGGAGAACGAAAGGAAGGGAATTCGACAATTAGACTAGTTATCAACGCTGTCGATAAAATTAAAAATCAAACACAACAATATTCAAAGTCAACAGTCGAACAGCGTTAATAAAACTCTTTAAATTTCAATAAACTTATATTTTCATACTGCACGGTATTAAAAAATGACTGTCGTCAATAGGCGATTTGCCGTGCAAGCACAGGCGGGCCCCCACTTCCAAAAAAACTCAAAACAAGATGAAAAAATATTTTAATGTAAAAGTGAATATAAAGGGTTTTAAAGAGTGTCAAAGAGGGGTTGCATTCCCTATGATTTCTGTGAAAAGGCTTTGGGGCCCCAGTTGCCTCAACTTGGGGGCCTCCATCCCCATGTCAGCTAGTTTTGTCTCTACAATTTCCCTCCACTTGGGCCTCATATTAATTTTGACGTAAGCTGGGCCCCACTCTACATGTCAGTAGTCTACATGTGGCCAAGGGGCCCCATTTTCCTCAAGCGGGGCCCAATTTTGGCTTAAAACCCCAGTCGTATGTCACGTAATACTTGTAAGTTTAAACTACTAATTTAGTAATTTGTACGTTTACCAGTTTAATATAAATAGTCTTTAATCCATAATTCAACATAAGTTGATATATATGTCGAAGTCTTGTTTATTATCACTGGCCCACAGTATCACTTTTAAGTAATTTTATTAAGTAATTTCATTAATTTATTAAGTAATTTTATGAAGTATTTTTTTTATAAATTCGACAGATTTACTTTTTCAAAAATTGATCCCCAGATGCTTGCAAAACGATACTATCCCAGAGGAATTCCTCGCCAAAATGGAGTTTTACTTTTTCCAAAATAGATCCCCAGATCCTTGAAAACTGGTTTCTGGCTGGCGAATTTCAAAAAAATTCTTGAACCCCCTTCTAATTTTTTTTTCGCGCATTCGGCGCTCGGGGCCTCGGGCTTCGCTCTCCGCGGTTGTTCGTGGGGTTTGACTCTAAAGGGCCCCTTCAGTTACCCTGCACAGGGCCCCCTTCGAGGGCCCAGTCCGACCCTGGGGTCAATTGGTCCCGACGGCAATTAATGCTGTCGACGATTTGGATAATTGCCAGAGCTGTATGTGACTATTTGTTTTTGTCCACAATGGAATGAAAGTCATGGCTCAACTCAATGTAGGCCTATAGGCCTACAAATTCGCAATTTTTGGGTCAGATTCAGGCTTTTATATTTAAGTTTCTGGGACCCTTTATATTTTCAAGCCTGAGCGGCCGTGAATTTTTTCTCATAAAAAGTGTTGAATTTCCCCCCCCCCCTATAGATCCGCCTCCGCCCCTGCAAAGGTATTTTAGAACTATGGTCGGCAACATTTTTTTTTTCCGGGATGGGGGGAAATCATTTTTGTTTGGTGAGGATCAGGGGGCACTCCCTCGGCCGGCTTCGGGTATGATAGCCTACAGTATAGGGGTCTAACTTAAATTTACTAAATGGTCTTTTGTTATTTGTTTATATCATGTGGGCCTGAGATAATTATTAATAACGACCATTTTCATTTCGCTACTATCAGCCAATAAAAGTCTGCAATGCATATTATAATTATTTAGTATGGACGAGATGGTCTGCTGGTAAATACATCCGGGGACTTCTGAAGGAAGTAGTCTGTCGGCGCCTGCGTAGTTTGTCTTGAGCAACCAACTGATGGAAGTAAATAATGGCGGTGCTAAGGGAGAGATGAAACAATATACAATCCCCAACATCAAGGCCTTTTGACGAATTACAAATGTCGATCGAGTTGAACGATCTGTAGAAAAAATATCTAACTTTCAAATGGTAGCCATATTTTAAGGACAAAACGATCTGGTTAGTAGAAATTAGCTTATTTCTATCTCGACTCATCGTCTTCCGTTTGTTTACGACTCGGGATCTGTCAGACGGGAACGACCATTTTCATTGTGTTCAAATGTTCTCTTAATATTTCAGGCAAGATGGAGCTTAGGGTCGGAAATAAATACAGACTTGGCAGAAAGATCGGCAGTGGTTCTTTTGGGGATATTTATTTGGGTGAGATTATTTTCTATTCTTGATTTTTGACAGTTGATCAATCAGATGAAAATGGGCCAATGGCGATATAAAACGATTCACGATCATTTTACAGAAATCGGACAGTCAGAAAACACTACTTTTACATGTTTCTTATTGATAAGTATATTTTCGATTACAAGGAAACAATTCCATTATTTTATGTTCGGCAAAACGTCTTGAAATCCGTTTCTTCTGCGTGCTTGAAGCAAAGTTGAACGTAGGAAAATATCAATTATGTGACATCATTAATTATTATACATTTGCACACCAAGAGTAGGCTTATTACATGAGGATAAGCCCAAGGCATGCCTATGATTGAGCGTCATCAGAAGCTATAATGGTAAAAACATCAATGTTACAACCATAATTTATGATTATTTTATCCAAAATTTCAGTCCGTTTAATGACTAGCCACATCCCAATGTAAAATTTATTTTTATTGACCTAGTTTATTCATGAATCAATTTTGCACTTAAGCAATCTTATTTTCATACATATTTCGTATATTACACATATTTTGATGATTCATTATAATTATTTTGTAAAGAATAAGCTTATGGTTTAAAATTTTATGGAAACATCAACAACCGATTGCCTACACTGACTACACAGTTACATTATAATTATATAGTGAGTTTGCTACTTGATCCATTCACTTGATTTGATATTTGTTGTTTATTTCTTGTGTAGTTTGTCTTGTACGTCGGTTTGTTTTGCATGTAGTGAGGTCCTCCTGCTCCTGCACTTGTACTGTAAAACGAGGTCTTTTAAAGTTTAATAATTTTGTGAAATTTTAGAGTTTAGGATCATTCACGATCATGCAAAGGAAATTGGGTCCAAAAGTTTTTCAAATGAGTCAACTATACAGAAATCACCATTTGAAATTGCACATTAATTTAAAGTCATGGTCTTTCCATAATTATTTGAAATTGATAAACATTTGTAGACCCAGGTGAATTGAAATGGGGTTCAATGTCCTACTTTTTTGCATGGCCAAGTTGAAGGTATTAGCTGTCAAATCGAGTTTAAAATTCTGTGAATATCATTGAATTGAAAACATTATTTGTCCAGTTTTTTTAAAATGCTTTTTTTATTCCTGATTTTGCCCAAATCTCATTGAAAATGCTTTTAAAAACACATAATGTTTTCATTTATTATTATTATTCGATTTATATAGAGCTTCATTACACAAGAGTGTTTCTAAGCACATTCACAATGAAACAGTTCAAAAACATGTTTGAAATAATGTTTTTAAGTTAGTCTTAAAGCTCTGAATGGAAGAGGACTCTCGAAGAGTTTTTGGAAGATCATTCTACATTTTAGCTGCTCTGACGGAGAAAGCATATTCACCAGAACGCTTATTATATTTAGGGATCCTCAATATGCTACGATTACTTGCAGATCGATGGTTGGATTGCCAGGGGGTATAGAATTCAAAGAGTTCTTTTAAATAAATGGGTGCAGTGTCAGAATAAATTGATTTAAACACATTCGCAAGAGCTTTAAATTGAACCCTCACTCGATCTGGAAGCCGATGGAGTTTCTGTAATTTAGCTGATATATGATCAAATTTTCGTGTTCTAGTTATGAGACGTGCAGCATTGTTTTGCGCTATTTGTAGTCTGTTTAAATCTGTTTCTGGTGCTCCTAATGAGTCCTAATAGAAGTGAATTTGCATAGTCCAAATGCGATGTTACCAATGCCCTAACAGCGCTCTGACAAGCGTCAGTATTAAGATGAGAGCGTATTCTCGAAATAGCTCTCATTTGATAATGCATTTTCCGTATCATACTATTATTGATTTGGGGAACTGGGGATATAAATTCATCGGTCACATACATAGCCAAGATTTTTAGCCTGCTTCTTGGGAGATGTTTCAATCGTCACTAAATAATCCCCTGACAGAACACCGAATATACTGATAAACAGTCAGTAACGGTAATTTAAATATTTCCTTGACATGATCTCGAATGCTGAATTACGATGACACTAGGGCTGTGTCAATACAGTTCATTTTCGATACAATAAGTACAGTGGACTCTGTCACATCCGACATCATATGGGATCGTTACAATATGTTGGATAACACAGCGTGTCAGACATCGATATTTCCGCGCACGGCGTCTGCGCAGGCACATTTGCTTTTAAAAAAAATTTGCAGGCACATTTTTAATAAAACATTTTTTTTAAAAATTATTACTGTCGCGTAAATCATGTAAATAAATTTCTTCTGCGGTAACTAAAAGCCCACGCAAACATGTATGCCACAGGCCACAGCATTATTTATTTTTGTATGCAGTAGTAGACCCTATCATCCCAAGTACTGTATTAGTGTTTTGTTGTCCCCCGCCTTTCGAAGAAAGCAGGGGACTATTAAAATGGGTTCGTTCGTCCGTCTGTCTGTCCGTTTGTCTGTCCGTCTGTCTGTCTGTCACACTTTTTGGGACACAATAACTCTCTTTCTAATTGAGCTAGAATATTCAAACTTGGTGTAGGTGTTTATTAGGTCATTACCTTGATGGAGTTCGAAGATGAGCATTTTCCGCTTAGGGTAAGCAGAGATAAGCAATTTGATTGGTTGATGCTTTGGGACACGATAACTTAAGTTGTAATTAAGTGAGAGTGGTGAAACTTGGTATATAGTTTTATTTCATCAATACCTTGACTAAGTTCGATAATGAGCATTTTCTGCTCAGGGTGAGCAGAGCGATAAGCAATTTGATTGGCCGAGACTTTGAAACATAATAACTCTCCTTCTAATTGAGCTAGGATATTCAAACTTGGTGTAGGTGTTTATTAGGTCAATACCGTGATGAAATTCGAAGATGAGCATTTACCGCTTAGGGTAAGCAGAGATAAGCAATTTAATTTGGTAGATGCTTTGGGACGCGATAACTTGAGTTGTAATTAAGTTAGAGTGATGAAACTTGGTATATAGTTTCATTTCATTAATACCTTGACTGAGTTCAATAATGCACATTTTCTACTCAGGGTAAGCAGAGCGATAAGCAATATGATTGGCCGAGATATTGGAACATAATAACTCTCCTTCTAATTGAGCTAGGATATTCAAACTTGATGTAGGTGTTTATTAGGTCAATACCTTGATGGAGTTCGAAGACGAACATTTTCTATTTAGGGTAAGCAGAGATAAGCAATTTGATTGGTTGATGCTTTGGGACGCAATTACTTTAGTTGTAATTAAGTGAGAGTGATGAAACTTGGTATATAGTTTTGTTTCATCGATACCTTGACTAAGTTCAATAATGAACATTTTCTGTTGAGGGTAAGCAGAGCGATAAGCAACTGATAGGTCTAGACTTTGAAACACAAAAATTCTCCTTCTAATTAAGGTAGAATGTTCAAACTAGGTGTAGGCGTACATTAGGTGAATGCCTTGATGGAGTTCGATGATGAACAATGTCTGATTCTATCTGGTAGAGAGTGATGAAACTTAGTGTTTAGTTTGATTGCTCAATACTCTTGAAAAAAATAAATGTGCGATTAATTAAAATGTGTCATCTATTTATTTTGGGATTTCGGCGGGGGACATCAGCCTCACTGTTGGCTTGTTTATTTCTATTTAGAAGTTGTGCAGGTCCATTCATTTCACGGTCACCAAGACCAATTTACGGCACTTCAATGTTAAGGTTTTGGATGTCGCAAATGGGGCCGTACATTCGGTTTTACGATCAAATTTTGAACGTACTCATTCTACCAGGGGTCTCAATAACCGGGTTCGCATCGCAGTTTGCGAATCAAATCGTGTCCGTTGCTAATCAATTTTCTAAAAAGTAGCTCACTTGATTCGCACAAATGCTAATCATAAATTTTGCTTCTTTTATTTATCACACGGTTAATTTTATGTCCACTTTTTAACTGTAAAGATTTGTGGACAGTTTTTATAACGATTTCTCGGTATTCTTCGACAGCTTACTCACGATCATCGAGTATCTAATAAAAGCAACGTTTTAGCGCCCCCTATATTATGCGGAGTTACATCCCCCTGATTTATTTTTAATGACAGGCGGCTTTTTGATAAAATAAAAATAATCCGTTGATTTTCTTCACATAATGGGATAGATGGAATATATCACAAAGGTAGGCACTAGCATTAATGCGGGTAATATATGAGAAATTTATAACGGAGATTAGCAGCAGGAAATTTTCGATAGACTACAGCGATCTTCGTATCGTAGTTGTAGGCTAAAGACTGTCAAATTTACCGACGTATCATGAAATATTACATTTCCACTTATATTCCACATCAATTTATACTAGGTACCAGCAGCCAAAATTCATTTCTTATTATTTCTCATATTTAATAGTTTATTATGAAAGTAGCCATCAATAGAAGCCAAGCAAAAAAAAATTTAACAAAATACCTTTATTAGTTCATGAGATATTCAAGTTTAAAGATCTCATTTTGAACTAATTGCATAAATTCGCTAAAACGGACCATTTTCATATGCAATTATAAGTTGCATAAATATGCAAATAGGCATAATTTTCAACTTAATGTACTTAATGAGGTACATTCTATACAAAAATTTAATGTATTAAGTCTATTTCACGTAACTTTTGTTGAAATAAGCTTTCAAAAATGAAAATAATGATAAAATTACATGGTACGAATAAGCCTGAAGGCCAACTTTGGTATGCAATAAGTTTTAATGCAAATATAAATTTATGGGTTTTTCAGCATTTTTCTATATAAAAGTTTATGTAATTTAACGCTAATTTTTTCAATCTTTCTTGCTATGGAATTTAAAATGTTATATGCAATTAAAAATGATGAATTGTGCCATTTTGACCACGGAAAAAAGCCATTTTTGTGAAAAATTGAGTCCCAACTTCAAAATGACATAACTTAAAGACTAATTAAGCAATTTGATTGAAATTTGGACTAGAGCTTCATAAGGACTTATTCTACAATATGTTTCTATGAGTAAAGTTATTCATGCAATACAACAATCGATATTATAACCTGTATTTTACATATAAATTAGTTCAATTATGCATCATATTATATTCACTCTGGACAAATTTGAGATTAAAAGTGGTTATTTTAAGAAATATTTCTTCAGAATTATTTTCACTAAGAATCAAAGTTCTCTTTCCAATCTGTATCAATTAACAATAAAGTTCTTTGTAAAGTTTGTATTTTTGTATTATTTTCTTGGATACATGCATGTCCATATCGTCAATCGACCAGATTCTGCCATTCTTCGTACACATTTCGAAACCCCAGTCAATAACGTAAACGGCAGAGACAGTCTCAATGTTGTCTGTCGCGGGCCATTTGTAAGTATTTACTTTTATGCGGCACTTTTCTAAAAACTTTACTTCTGCAGTAGAACTATTTATCACATTCAAAACCTGTCCCACATAAAAATCATCATCATAAAAGACAGCTACATATTGGCTTTGATTATTAAACGTAAAGTCCCCAAACTGTGAATTTTCAATAACTGTCTCTGTCTCCATAATGTCATCTTCAAATTCTGAATCATCTGCTTCTTCGACCCTTAATTCGAGATTTCTGAATATCTATATAATATACTGCGAAATCTACAAGTTCATTCCATGTTCCATCGTCTTTCAGAAAATACAATTGCAGTAGTAATTTATTATTCAAGCATAAATTCGGCATGGATCTTGGATGGTCTTCGACCTCTTCCACTTGCGGTGAATATAGCTTTTAATGTCTTGAAATCATCATCATCTGAAATAATAAAATAATAATAAATATATCTCCATAAACTGTATTTTGATTAATGCCTGAAATATCAATTAAGTTATATTATATAAAAATATGAACTTCTTTTAGGGCATAATAATGAACACTAAACCTAAAGTCCAAGGCACAAGTGTTGAAGTGATTCACATTTTGCAAGGGGGAAAACTTAACTTAAAACCAATATAATAATTTATAATATTGTCTACTTCAAACAACATGTGAACAGAGGTTGTGAAAATGCAACAAAATAAACAAACATTTGAACAAACGATGAGGTATTATTAAAAGAAAATCGTCAATAGTTTGTGAAATGATCGGCTTCGATGTCCGCCATCTTGAATTTTAACGATTCGGTTTCCACATCTTCGGTGGATTAAAACGTAAAAATATCATATAAAAACTCAATAAATATTCTTGATAATAAATAACATGATAGATTAATATGTAATAAATCAATATCAAGATTCATTTTCATTAAAATATTTTTAGTTTTTATGCATTTTCACGACAACTGAGTGTGCAAGCCATCGAAATGCCGATCAAACAATTCGACCGGCTTACCGGCCAAATGAACAAAAAATAATCAATCTAATTTAACCCATCGGTTGATAAAAAAAACAAACGTACATATATTAATATCTCAGTAACATTCTATATATAAATAATATTAACAAAATTACCTATTTTGCTGAATATCGACGCTGATAAACACTCTATGGGCTCAGGAATTTTCGTCATGGTGCGTGATAGTCAATAGCTTTGTTTACGTTTATTGTCTTGTACCACTATATTTCGCGCGCTTTGCGCTCTGTTGCCAGCAAAGAAAGACACAGTTTCGTATTATTTTTAGAAAGGAAATTGAATGAGGATTAATTTGGTACAACGTTTGCCACATCTATATGTAGTACTAAGACACTAAAATTAGCTTTGAAGTCAGAACAAATTTTTAAATAATAATTAAAGTGACTAAATACAAGAAAATTAACACGTATTTAGTATCATACGAAAGGTCATGTTTTGCTGCTTTTGTTACTATTTATAGATAATGTATTTGGTTATTTGCAAGCGAGCGCAAGAGTTTTTAATTCACCTACCGAGATGATTTCGGGACAGAATGTCAGCATGAAGCCGATCCGCGGCACTAATTAACAAGATTTATCAGTGTTATACTAATTACTCTGTTTCATTAAGTATTGTTTGGAAGTCAATAAAAATAACACCATTGGAAAGCCGGAAATTTTACGATATTTTCCGTATAATTTTTAACAATATACACATATAAGTAAAAAAGTTACAAGCTGTTGAAAAGGTGCTACTTTTTGACAATTTAGAGATTTTCCACTCAGATAATTGGGTGGTTGCTGGTACCTATTTATACCCCGTAAAATACGGTATATGCGGGGTATAACGATGGGTAAGGCGCTGGCTCACTAGCTTGGAGGTAGCGTGTTCGATTCCTGCATTGGCAGAGTAAGTTCATCCAGATTTTCCGGCGTGGTGTATCCTTGTCAGTGACGCAAGACGAGGAGGGTCTGACAAGGACTGCTGTCTAGTCGTTCGGTTGGTACAAAAATTCAATGGCCCGTGTACACATTGATGTGCACGTCAAAGATCCCTTAGCAATATGATATCGATATGAGAGTAGGTCGTAGTGCCACTGCTCCTGCAAAATTTCCCTCATAGCACACTGTATGGCGTATGCTGTTCTTCATTAGCCCAGTTTAGGAACAGAACAGTAGGATGTTAAACTCCATTCAATTCATTTCATTATAATGTACATTGACATGTATGCGTCGCTCATCAAGGGTTCCTTTCAAAATAACAATATTAAATTCAACAGAGAACGCAAAGAAAAAAAAAGAAGAAACGATATTTGGTAATATTTGTTATTCAACACACTTACAGCTTACAGTATGCTATAGAATGCTAGTTAATTTCCTTTTGTATTTTTTATGGCTTCCATCAGAAAGGTACCGGTAAGCTCGCCTACTGCACGGGGATTAAGGCTATATGAATCGATATGAAAATTTAATATCGATTAGCGGCAAAAATTTGTCGGCGATTATCGATAATAATCGATTATAATTTTTCCGGAAAAAGTCGAACTTTACTGACCTGTTATTTGTGTTAGTCGACATAGGCTTGTACCACTATTTTGTTGTATTTATTCTTCAACATACATGTTAAATAAGAGTATTATATAATAAAAATATTCCAAAACATCTTCAGTCTGTATTACTCTTTATTTAAACACAACATTTATCCTGTCAAAACTCAATCGTAAGGGTATGAAATAAGCCTCTAGTATGGTAACCTCAAAATAGGTTACGCTAATCTGACTAAAATTTGAAATGGTAACCTATAGGTAACGATGCGTCAATTTGATGACATTGTTTACAGCTGAAGGCTCAAATTCGCCTAGTCCAGCTCAATTTAATGACCCTTTAAAAAGATAGGTTGCCAGGCAACGAAACATACGCCCACAGCAGCTAAATCGTCCGGGCAGTCAACAAGAGTTGTCGCATATTAACTTTTTTCAGTAATGAAACATTTATAATACACTAAAATCATATAACAAGTAACAACTCATTATTTAATTATCAGAAAATCATTCGAATTTGTTTGGCTTTGATAAAGTTCTCCTCCATGCTATCGTTTAGTATACGAAACACTTAATATTCTGAAAATCAATAGGCTTCTTCGTCTCATGAACTTCAATACTGTGTATAAATTTCAAGTCAATCAGATATTAACTTTAGCCTCTAGAGCATCCACAAGATTTTTTGAAGTGATCAAAGGCCATAACTCTTAACAGAAATTATCGAGAATCGCAGAAAATCCTAGGCTTCTTCGTTTCATGACCCTCAACACTGTGTATAAATTTTAAGTCAATCGGTTATTAACTTTAGCCTCTGGAACGTCCACAAGATTTTTTGAAGTGATCAAGGGCCATAACCCTGACAGAAATTATCGGAAATTGCTGAAAATCAATAGGCTTCTTCGCCTCATGACCCTAAATACTGTGTATAAATTTAAAGACAATCAAATATTACCTTTAGCCTCTAGAGCGTTCACAAGTTTTTCAAAGTGATCAAGGGCCATAACTCTGGCAGTAATTATTGGATATCGCTGATAATCCCTAGGCTTCTTCGTCTCATGACCGTAAACACTGTGTATAAATTGAAAGTGAATCGGATATTAACCTCTACTGTGTTCACAAGATTTTTTGAAGTGATCAAGGGCCATAACTCTGACAGCAATTATCGGAAATCGCTGAAAATCAATAGGGGTCTTCCTCTTATGATCTTAAATACTGTGTATAAATTTAAAGTCAATCGGATATTAATTTTAGCCCCTAGAGCGTTAACAAGAAATTGTGGACGATGGACGGACGGACGGGGGCAACGACAATATACGACCACATTTCTATGGGGGCGTATAAAAAGGAAATTAAACAGAAAATAAACTATAAATTTTAATCATTTCTCTTTTTAATGCAGCACATATTACACAATAACAATTTTTAAAAATAACCCATTTATGTACGTATACATCATTCATCAAAGTATGCCAGTATTCCATTTAACAACGTCCCATAAATTCCTCATCTTTTATCTTTACATATTTGAGCAATATATCTGTACATATTCGTCATTTCACTTTCGGAACCTTATTGTTCTCAGGGGATCATGGTGGATAAGGCGCTGGTTCGCTAGCCTGGATGTCGGGTGTTCGATCCCTGCATTGGCTGAGAAAGTTCATCTCGATTTTCCAACGTGATTTCCCCTTGTCAGTGATGCAGAAGCAGGGCCTAACAAGGACAGCTGCCTAGTCGTTCGGATGGGAAGAAAACCTGAGGTCCCGTGTACACATTGGAGTGCACGTAAAAGATCCCTTGGCAGTTGGAATTCGATATAAGAGTAGGCCAAAGCGCCGCTGCTGCCCTTATAGCACACTGTTTGGCGTATGCCCGTCTTCAATTAGCCTAGGTTAGGTGCATAATAGTAGGACGTTAAACCCCCATTTCATTCATTCATTATTGTTCTCGTCCAATTCATACAAAAAGTCAGAGGAAAAATCCCAAGACAAATGTTTTTTCGCTCACTGTTTCTACACAAGGTTTTTTCACGGCGGCGGCCATGTTCACTCAGTTCTCGTACATTCATTTTTATAATTTATAGCACGAATCTCCAAACACGTTGCCAGAAAGTAAAAATGATTTTTTAGATGTATTTCAATAATTGCAGTATGTATTTAACTGTGAGAGTGGGGGGAAATATTTTGACTAAAATTTTCAGTTTATAGCTCGGCATTCAGTACCCTACTACATCTCTGCCGAAGTTTGCAGAATGATACCTCGGTGTCCGAGAACGGAAGTCCCTTTGTGTGTTTCTGGGTCATGGTAACCGATGCGTAACCTGAACGACAGTTCGCGTGTTATTTCGTTTCCTGTAAAAGAGCAAACCAAAGGAAATAAAATTTTTTTAATTCATTATTAGAGTCCATGAAGGGAGATAGCTCTTACTGCGAAAATATATTGATATCAATGACAATATCTAATACTTTAATTTCCTCATTTGGTTGTAAATTGCTGTACAGTACGTTGTTCGGCTGTACCACTACTACTACTACCAATGCTACTTGAACTTGACGAGGATAATTTATCTGGGTGACTGGTGTTTATGTGTTTTTTTTTTAAATTTGTAGTGTTGCCGACGTACTATATTTTGAGAAGCAGAGTTTACACACAGCATATTACGGTCGTCGGTTCCATAAAAACCAAAACAATTCCATACTTCGCTTTTAGCCTTTGCCGGGAAGTCAAAAACTTTTTTATACGCCCACATTTTCATGTGGACGTATTATGTCGTTGCCCCTGTCTGTCTGTCCGTCCGTCCACAATTGTGACTTGGCATAGCTAATTGAGTCGCTTGTCGCAAATCTAGATTCTACGAAAGAGTGCAATAATGGTTCAATAGGTCAAAATTTTCAAAATTTTCAAAACTCACATTTCCTCATTTAAAGCCACACAAGTACCTCTTTCGTCAATTAAAAGTCTAATTTTCATAAAAATAACATCTTTAATGTTCAAAAATATCATTTTGTAAAAGACGATCTGTAAAGAAGTTATTAATTATCTCGAAATAATGCAAAAATTACCAGTAATTTACTTGCCGTCCAGTCCAATTTAATTTCAGATATCCGAAGAACCCCATTTTTGGCACAGCACAGACCATATCATATCAATGCTTTCCCCGAAAAAAAGAAAATCATTACATTTTAAGCGCCATCTTGGATTTCCTCCATATTGGATTTTTAATATTGTATTTTGTACCCATATTTGAATTCTGTGTTACACACCATGAACGCCATGTAAACCGCGATCCAGACCATATATAGAGGAATTTTACATTTTTTATTCGTCAATTTTGGTCGCCATCTTGGATTTCCGCCTTCTTGGATTTCCGCCATCTTGGATTCCGCCATCTTGGATTTCCACCTTCTTGGATTTCCGCCATATTGGATTTGTTTAGTTCATTTCAGTGCCCACATTTAATTTGGGCGACTCCAAAAATCCCATGTAACTCACTATAAAAGCTATGCACACTGCAATCCAGACATAGTACAGAGGAATTCTCTTTTTTCGACTGTCAATTTTGGTCGCCATCTTGGATTTATTCCATTTGATTTTTGGATATTATATTTTGTGTCCATATTGGAATTCCCATGTTACAAAACATGAAAGCTATGTATACCGCGATGCAGAGTTGCAAACATAATATAGAGGAATTTTACATTCTTTATTTGCCAACTTTGGTCGCCATCTTGGATTTCCGCCATTTTGGATTTGTTTAGTTTATTTTAGTGCCAATATATGATTCTGGCGACTCCAAAAATCCCATGTAACTTACTATGAAATCTATGTATACTGCGATCCAGACATACATGTAGTACAGAGTAATTTTCTCCTTTTTTTTCGTCAATTTGGGTCGCCATATTGGATTTCAGCCATCTTGATTTTTTGATATTATATTTTGTGTCTATAATTGAATTCAGCGTCTCCAAAAAGCCAAAGTTACACACTATGAAAGCTATGTATCCCGCAATGCAGATATGATAGACGGGAATTTTAATTTTTGCATCAATTTTGGTCGCCATCTTGGATTTCCGCCATCTTGGAATTTCGAAAACAAATTCAGCGTCCATATTTAATTTTGGCGACTCTCAACGTTCCATGTTAGACACTATGAAAGATTTGTATATAATAATTCGGACATGATTTATTGGAATTTTCATGTTTTCATTCATTTTTTGCCGCCATTTTGAAAAATGGCACGGCACCACCATAAAAATATATATTTTTTCAAAAATTCTTCTATATTGTTTTTTTGCAGCCCATTTCACATTGGTAAAGCATCTGATATTTTATTCAGTTTCAAAATAATGTTTATTGTCCCATACCTTGTGATTATGAAGGAATGCTGGAAAAATCTAAGTGTCATTTTTCGAGGCCATTTTCTCCTAATTTAGGAAACCAGGGATGTCCAGAACACCCAACTTCAAATCCCAATTCCTCAGAGATTAAACGTGGTAAAGCAATTGTTAATATATCATTAGAAAGCTGAGACCAGTCTCTATTTGGTTATGCTAAAACCTCATTTTTTAACTATTGGTCACTGTGACTCATTTTGCTATGCCGGGTCACAATTGTTTGTGGACTCTCTACAGGTCACAATTCTTGTTGGATTTTGACGAAACTTGAAATATAGGTTATCCCCAAAAGATCTCGGCTGCTTTCGATATTGGCATGTATCGGATCAAAACTTCATGGATTATGGCCCCTGATTGTACGAAAAATAACGTTTTTAGCTTGTGGACCATATAGAGGTCACAATTTTGAACCGATTTTGATGAAACTTGACATGCATGTTTATAACCCAAAGATCTTGGTTCCTTTCGATATTTGCGCCTATCGGAACGTAATTTACTGAATTATGGCCCCTGATTGTCCGAAAAATCACCTATTTTAGCTCGTGGTACCTCTGGAGGTCACAATTATTATCCGATTATATCACCGTTACACCCTAAGGAAGGTTGAGTTCAAATTTCGGAAAAATCAGACCAAAATTACCATACAAAATGGCCGCCGTTCGTACGCGAATACTGTTAAAAAAATGGTATATCAAGGTTGTGGACCCTGTAGAGATCACAATTTTAATTCGATTTAAGATGAAACTTGAAATGCATGGTTATAACCCAAAGATCTTGGTTCCTTTCGATATTTGCGCATATCTGATCTTAACTTTCTGAATTATGGCCCCTGATTATACGCAAAATCGCCTTTGTTTAGCTTGTGGTCCCACTGGAGGTCACAATTATTATCTGATTAAAAAAATCGTTTGATTATATCACCGATACGCCGTAAGGAAGATGAGTTCGAATTTCGGAAAAATTGGACCAAAATTGCCATACAAAATGGCCGCCATTCGTACATGGAATACTGTTTAAAAAATGGTATATCAAGGTTGTGGACCCAGTAGAGGTCACAATTTTAATTTTCGATTTTGATGAAACTTGAAATGCATGGTTATAACCCAAATATCTTTGTTCCTTTCGATATTTGCGCATATCGGATTGTAACTTCCTGAATTATGGCCCCTGATTATACGCAAAATCGTCTTTGTTTAGCTTGTGGTCCCTCTGGAGGTCACAATTATTATCTGATTTAAAAAATCGTTTGATTATATCACCGTTAAGAAAGGTTGAGTTCGAATTTCGGTCAAATTCGGAACAAAATTGCCATATAAAATGGCCGCGGCGTGTACGCGAGTACTGTTATAAAATGGTATATCAAGGTTGTGGACCCAGTATAGGTCACAATTTTGATTGAATTTTGATGAAACTTGAAATGCATGGTTATAACCCAAAGATCTTGGTTCCTTTCGTTATTTGCACATATCAGATCATAACTTCCTGAATTATAGCCCCTGAATGTCCGAAGAATCGCCTATGGCCCCTCTGGAGGTCACGATTATTATCTGATTTAAAAAAAACGCTTGACTCTATCACCATTACACCATACAGACCATAATTGCCAGACAAAATGGCCGCCGTTTGTACACTAATAGTGTTAAAATATGGTATATCAAGGTTGTGGACCCAGTATAGGTCACAATTTTAATTCGATTTTGTTGAAAGTTGAAATGCATGTTTATAACCTAAAGATCTTGATTCTTTTCGATATTTGCGCATATCAAATTGTAATTTAATGAATTATAGCCTTTGATTGTAGGAAATATCACTTTCGGTTTTGCTTGTTCTCTATCCATGTCTCGAAAATGTGGGCGTATCCTGCCTGGCAGTGCCAGCTTACTATCTTTTGTATCTGACATGATTTATCATTAATAATTGGCCAGCTGCCTACAATTAGTTTTATTATAAAAGTGAAGCAGATAATTCTAATTTTACTATACAGGGATGTGCCCAGAATAATCATCATGCCGGGCGGTAATCTTCGACAAAAAATTATCGGGTTTTTTTTTCGACCGAACAATGCGCAATTTCATGAGTGACTCAAAGCTGTTAAAATGCATGTCAGCGCCGTAGTATTTAGCGAAATTGCCGTAGAAAATAAATAAGAACTACGGCATCTTTAGCCGTGGTAATTTACTTAATAATATGACGAGTTAACATTGAAACCGCCGTTGTATACCTGCGTAGTCCACGGCATAATCGTAAATAGGTATTTATTGTTTTGTTTCTTTCCTGAGTTCTCGTGACTGCATATCACTAGCAGCCAATTCTATAACAATGAAATTTTACACCATCTTCGCTAGTTTTCATCTGTTTCTCACTAGTGTATAGCATCATAAAGTATTTATATCTAAATAAATAAAACGCGTGTCCCCCCAGTAGGGCTGCAACGATACGCCAGGTCACGATACGATGCGCATCATGATTCATTGCCTACGATACGATTTGTATCGGGATATAGAAAATAAATATAAAATATGCTGTTAAATTTTGACAGTCTTTCTCTGTGAAAATTCAAAGGTCTGCTTGTATGATTTACTTTATATAAATGTGGTGTTTTCTAGCTAGGTCAACTGACCGGATTTATTTGCTGTCATTCTTAACAGAAAATCCTAAAAATGCCATACTTTTTATGTGACTTATGTTAAGGTGGAATTCGATCTCATTCATCTCAATATTGCTTTTGTCGATCGTGCGACTTCAATTTGGTGTATTCATTACAAGTCTAAAACAATTAAAATGCAGCCATTTTTGCTGCGACGAAAGAGATCTCTGTTAGTCTGTAGGCGAGTTTAGATGAGATATGAAGTTGTCAAGGTATTTTCACCAAGGAGATGACACAATTATCATTCATGGAAACAAGATTTATCCTTTATAAGGTCCGTGATTTACCGAATAAACATAATAATTCATTTGTGCAGCCACATCGCATGTTGCTGCAGCGAGAGGCGATCGGTCATATTACTTGATATTGATATAAGCGGCCCAGTTATTCAGCCAGCGGTAACCGAAGAATTCCGAATGTATGGGCTGCTTATATCAACAAGTCATAAATGACGACACATGGTCGAGATTCAATTTAATGATTTCATTGTTTTTTTGAAGGCTCTCGGATTCAAAAGGAGCGTGAATATGAACACGCCTGACATTAAATTTAGATGCGCGAGCGCGCACCTAAAAAAGCAAGGCCTGTCAGAATATCAGTCTATTTTTGTAAAATTATTATTTGGATAACGAATCGCGATGCGACCATTGTTTATATCGTGCATCGTGGATTTTTTAAACATCGCGGTTCATCGATTCATCGATGAATCGTTGCAGCCCTACCCCCCAGTCATCTGACCTAATTCTACCATAACGTCAAGTGGCTGGAATAGAGGTGCACACGGCTCGTCTAGTTTATTTAATCATTTTAAAAATTCAAAATAATTTCCAGAAATAACGGCTGTGAATAATTTACTGGAACATATGACCAAATCAAATAATTAGGTCGGGGAAAATATGTTATATAATATAATTTTTAGCGTAAATATAGCCGGGACGTGAGAAAGGAATTCCAGGGGGCGATACATGTCCATCACACAAGGTTCATGCTACTATAATGTCATTAGCATATAATATGACGTGTGAAATCGTCTTTTGATTATCAAATGACTGTCTCAATTTTTGACAAAAATGCCTTCGTTCCGATTTCACGAATTTCAACGTTTTGTTTATGAAATCTCCGGTAATTTATAATAATGGAGCTTCACCAGGATGAAATATAAAGATTCGCCGTACAAAATGGCGCGCACTGCAAGGGGGGATACAACTTGTTTACTAGCTAAACTCTTCAAATAAAAACATGCGGAGTACATTTTGATGAATGGATGATAGACATGCTCGTCTGAATTTATTAAATATATTACATAAAAAATATAAAGCAAAACCAGCATTTTAAGCATTTAGTCCTATGTTTTACTAGTTTTAGTCAATTGTCTATACTTTCAATCTTCTGTTCTTTTTCTTTGCCCACTGTTCCACGGCCCTGTCAAATGGAAATTTATCGACGGGGGGTCCTTCGATTACAAGGCGAAGAATGGCATCTAAAGATGATTCTGTCAGTCTATTGCGAAGACTGTTTTTTACAATTTTCATCTGAGAAAAATCTTTCAAAGTCTGCAGTGTGTGGAGGGAGGACCTTAAAACATTTAGCTAAAAACGATACCGTCGGGAAAGATCGTGATAGATCGGGATCTGTGCATAACGCCCCAACAACCTCACTGGTTGACTTTGTGCAAAGGTGATCTCTGGCATACGTCTTAAATACCGACCATTCGGGAGCAGAGTGGACGCAGCCAAATCTCTGACAAAGAAGCTTGTAGTCATCAGAACCTTTTTCTTGAAGAAGATGGTAATTTGGTTTAAAGATTGAAAAGGACTCCATTACAGGACTGTCCACAAATCTGTCATTAATATTTTGTATGAGTGTTTGAAGGAATGGGATCTTCATGGATTTTTCAAGAGATGATTTGGGGGTCTCAACTGAACAAATCTCATTATCCTTTCTTAAAACATTTTGTCTTCTGATAGTTATATCGGCCTTTTGCAGATTTTCAATGTAACTATCAATTTGCTTTAGATAATCACCATCGGCAGTTTTTAAGTTTTCCAACTCCTTAATCACCGTCTGTTTGACCCTTGTAACAGTTGGGAAATCAACGTCGGTAGCTTGAAAAGATTTTGATAAAATATTAACTACTGGTAGGACATCACAAAGAAGAAGTAATGTGAAAATAAAGCGATAGTTACTTAGGAATAATGCAAGACCAGCAGTCGTTGCGTTTCCCCGCTCCTCAGCCTCGCGTTCTAAGCTACATAATACACTAACTAATATTTTATGTAGGCGTTGAACACAGTTACCCATGCTTAGCCAACGAGTTGATGAAGGCTGCAATACTTTTAACTCGGATTCGTGGATCATTTTCTGTACGGAAAGAAGACCTGCTGACCTAACGGCACTATTGTCATAGAAGTCATACAACTGTCTAAGCATGTCTTTAAACTTTTTCAGGTAGGGATCAACATTTGCAGCCTGTTCCGAGGCAAGATTTAGTTTATGTGCAGCGCAGTGACTTCCAATCGCTTCACATTTTGGGAAACTGTCCGGTTGGGCATCTAGCTGACGAGTTTAAATTTTCTTGACTACCCCATTGACTCGCC
This sequence comes from Patella pellucida, assembly GCA_917208275.1. Lineage (NCBI taxonomy): Eukaryota > Metazoa > Mollusca > Gastropoda > Patellidae > Patella > Patella pellucida. The sequence continues at coordinate 22,493,381 of OU795036.1, read as the reverse complement.
CGGTCATTACCGCCGCCCCATCAGTGCCAAGACCCCTTAGTTTATCAAATTCTAACTCATTTTCAATAATATAATTGATGACATGGTTTGAGATAGTGGTGGCGTCAAGTGTTGTTCTAGCTTGACCTTCTTGTGTTGGGAGACAGTCAGTCAACGTAGCGTCATCTGCTCTTTGAGAGAGCAGTCTGTCGTCTCATCAAACATTAAAGAAAAGTGTGAACTTTTGCGGATATCATGTAAAATGTCTGATTCTATGATGTTTGACATGGTATATAGCATTTCTTGAATGGATTTTCTACTAGTATAACATGCGTTTCTACCGACCAATATGTTCTCCTTCAAATTATCGCCAAGATATCCTACAAAATCTAGTAGTGGCTCAAAATTAGTGGTATGGGCTATCCGTTGTCGGCACAAAAAATACAGACATGCAAATGTTTTGGTTAAATAATTTTTACATATTGTTGGAACTATGGCAACACTTATATCGGATTGTTGTGAAACGTCTATACTGCACTTTATCGAATCTTGATGTGTAACACATGCTTCGTGGTCATTTATACTTTCTAATCGTAATCGTTTACATGCAGTAATGATCCAGATATCCCGCCGTCTGTCGGGTTGAGCTTTAGGCCTATTAAAATCTTGACAGAGTTGACAAAACATGCCGAGTCTGGGAGAAAATTTCAACCAGGGGCGGTTTAGTTTCCATTTGGGGTTAAACGAGAGAGCATGTTTTGATTTTATTTTTTTGGAAGATGTATCTTGTTCGTCTAGACTCGGAACGTCGGGCTGACTTATACTACTAGTACTTGGCCGACAAGAAGCCTGGTCAGATGTGGTACCGGTAATTAAGGAATCCAATTTTCGTTTGCCATTGGATTCATTATGATTCGTAGATTGGCAGTCACTATCAGCATCCACTGAATATGTTTCTTGGGGCTTATCCTTAGATTCCCGTCGAAAATAGTTCAAAAGGGACATGATAAAAATGGTTAAAATAGTAAAAATAATCGTCTGCTTGTGCTAGTGCTAGTGCTATTTTTAAACAATAACGGTGCCGTAAATAATTTCTACCGATTATCAATGTAATCAATATTTTTGCACAGCCTTAACAGGGATCGAGATTAGATTGCTTAGTGGTGACCCTTGTTCTCGGCCGTCAAAACTACTTGTTCTGAAGGAACAGATGTAGATGGGATTCCAAAAATATATTTTTCTAGTTTGAACAAGGGGTACATGTACCTACATGTAAGTCCGTTGATTTTCCACCACTGAAGGAGACACGTATCAGCAGAGCACACATTTTCTGATTTATAACAATTAACCTCTTATTCTGCACAACCAACTGCAGAACCAATCATTAGTTTTAACGTTGGAGGGCTTACATCTATATTACGATCATACTCAGAATTCGGATCAAGATCTGGAGTTATTTTTTAATGGCTAGGTGTAGGTTGCATTCAGTGTAATCGCAGTAAAATGTCCCTTGATAAACCAGGCAGCATCACTTGCTCAGCTAATTCAAATTTCATCTACATCTACATGTATTTCTTTTATTTCAGGAACTGATATTTCTAATGGAGAAGAGGTTGCTATTAAATTGGAGTGTGTCAAGACCAAACATCCTCAATTGCACATTGAAAGCAAGATTTATAGAATGATGCAGGGAGGAGGTAAGTATTGGTGAGAACATTGAAAAAACAATATTTTAATTTAACTACATAAGAAATATACAAAACAAGTTTAATTATTTAACATGTCGGCTACTTCCAAAAATGTCCTACACAGATTAGTTTAACTATCAAGTATGTTATTTGTAGTACCATTTACCCATATTGTCTTGTCTATATTAATAATAATACTGTTTCATAATATCAAACTATTGATAATATATCAGCTTTTTTTTCCTTTTGAGATTTATGTCCTTGTTAACAAAATATGTTGGAAGCAGATGATGCTATATCATGCTAGACAGTATGTTTTTGGGGCCATTGATCACATAGTGCTAATGACAAACAAAAATTTCAGCAGAAATTTACATGATTTATTACAAATGACAAAGGTATTAATTATTATGAAGTGTATAGGATATTTAGTGGGGAAAACACACTGTGGTAGCTTTGATTCCTTTTATTCAAATAAAAAAAGAAATGTGTTATTTATTTCAGTTGGAATTCCTACCATAAAATGGTGTGGTGCAGAAGGAGATTATAATGTTATGGTGATGGAGTTGTTGGGTCCTAGTCTTGAAGACCTGTTCAATTTTTGCTCACGGAAATTTAGTTTGAAAACCGTGCTATTGCTTGCTGATCAGTTGGTAAGTACAACTAACTCCTTTCCTTATTTAACAATAGTCGGAGCACTGGGAAATTCAACAGGGATCATTGCCACTTACAAACTTCTCGGAAAATGGGGGTACATGTAACTTGGGAACAAGTGTCATGGATCACTCAATAGACCCCAATGCTACACACCAGATTTGAAATGAATCTGTTAAAAAATGTAGCCTCTATCACATTCAGAAGGTATATAAAAATTGATCAAATATAAATAAATTTGTTAATGAAATTTGTTTACGTAACCGATATTTCAATTTGAGTGACCAGGAAATCGGGCACATGTATTTTAGCTGGCATGAACGCAGGTAACCGATTTGTATGGTTCGCGTGAAATTAAGAGGCCTGCATTCAGAAGGTTTTCCTATAAGGGTTCATAACCCTGGAACAATAGGTTGCAGAAAAGTGATCGATAGTGTTCGTCTTCCCATGACTCAAATACTTCAAACCTGTGAAAAAAATTTTTTTTTTATTGAGGTCACATGGTTTTCAAAAAGGTCCCATGAACACCAAAATCAAACCCATCCTTAATTTCATCAAACTCAGTAAAAAAAGGTGGACACCAACAAACTTTCTAAATATTTCACAGTTTGCACAAAAGGCAGGGGGCATAACTCCAGAATGGAAGATCAGATTAAAACTACATGTATTGATCATTGATTACAAGTTTTAATGTTTTCATATTTTTCAGATAAGTCGAATTGAATATATCCATTCTAAAAATTTTATTCATCGTGATGTAAAGCCTGATAACTTTCTCATGGGTTTAGGCAAAAAAGGAAATTTGGTGTATATCATAGACTTTGGACTTGCCAAAAAATATCGAGATGCTAGAACACATCAACATATACCTTACAGAGAAAATAAGAATCTCACTGGTACAGCTAGATATGCTAGTATAAACACACATTTAGGCATAGGTATGTACAATAAGTAGAAATGTGTTACTGTAATTCTCTTCATTAGTCTGAAATGTGCCCAAATTCAACTGTTGACACTGACCCCACTGAAATTCTATTTTTGTCCCCAGTCTTTCAAAAACACAATAGGCAATAACTATCCTTCTAATTGAGGTAGAATGTTCAAACTTGGTTTAGGTGTTTATTATGTGAATGCCTTGATGGAGTTCGAAAGATGAGAATTTTCTGCTTAGAGTAAGCAGAGAAAAGCAAATTGATTGGTTAATGCTTTGGGACACGATAACTTTAGTTCTAATTAAGTGATAGTGAGGACACCTGGTGTATAGTTTTATCACATTACATGTAATACCTTGACTAAGTTCGATAATAAACATTTTCTGCTCGGACTAAGCAGAGCAATAAGCAATTTGATTGGAACAGAATAACTCCCCTTTGAATTGAGGTGTCTGTGTAGGCATTCATAACGTTGTTTGTAATTAAGTGAGAATGATGAAACTATGAGTATAGATTTATTATCATTACCTTGACTAAGTTCAATCATGAGAAATTTCTGCTTAGGCTATGGTGCGATAAGCAATTTGATTGGTCAAGACTTTGTAACATAACAACTCTGCTTTTATTTGAGATAGAATGTTTAATTAAACTTATGTAAATGCTCATTAGGTGAATGTCTTGATGGAATTCCATGATTAACATTTTGAACTAAAGCTAAGCAGAGCAAAGCAATTTCATTGGTCGATGCTTTAGGGCAAAATAACTTTGATTCTTTCTGATAGAGAGTGATGAAACTTGGTGTATAGACTAGTTGATAATCAGTTTAACTGCTTGTCCATAACCTATAACTAGCTTGTGATCACAATGGATACCACTACCAGATTTGAATAAAGCCCCAACACTTGGCATAATATTTGACAGCTGTAAATGATTAATGTAATTCTTATTTATTATAGAACAGAGTAGACGTGATGATATGGAGTCTCTAGGTTATGTGTTCATGTATTTTTTGCGAGGGAGCTTACCCTGGCAAGGTTTAAAAGCAGCTACAAAGCGACAGAAATATGAACGAATCAGTGAGAAAAAAATGTCAACCCCAATTGAGGAGCTCTGTAAAGGATTTCCTTGTAAGTTGATTTATCATGATTAAGTAAACAAACAAATGATCTCTTTGATAAGAAAAGCTTTAAGTTGTAAGTAATATGTTCGTATGTGCACTGTCACTTTTAACCATAATCGGTAAAAATATTTTTCAATTGTTTTTATTTTATTTCTTTAAAGGATTTTCAGAAATGTGGTTGTATATATATATTCAGGTCCATCTTCCAGTCTTCCATCCAGACACTATCTCAAAAGGCAAGATTGCGCCTACAACCACTTTGATAGGGATCGAAGAATTTTCTTCCTAGTTATAACCCTATGCTAGACTAGCATCTCGAGCATGACTGGCTTATCTGGCAAGATTACCAGGAAATATTTGTCTACGATATCACCATTGATGAAAGTTAATGTTTATTAGCACAAATTAACGATGCCAATCTTCACTCCCACTAAAGACACACACTTATTTCAAAAAACATGTCTTGAATGTCTTGATTGAGATGAACAATGAGTGTTTTCCGTTTGGGTTTGGGTTTAGCAGAGACATAAACGATTTAATTCCTCGGTGCTTTAGAAAAGATTATGAGCAATTATCATGTATTTTTGGGGCTTTTATTAAATGAAAAAAGTAAAATTGTGATTGAATTTAGTTAGGATCAATGTGTCGAGACTGTTGGACACATTTTTATACCCCCACATTCAGATGTGGTCATACATGTATATTGTCGTTTACCCGGTCCGCCCGGCGTTATGGCGTCCACAATTCCTTGTGGATGCTTTTTAGAGGCTAAAGTTAATATCTGATCAAATTGACTTAAAATTTATACAGTGTATGAGATGAAGACGCCTATAGATTTTCTGCGTCTTCCAATTATTACTGTCAGAGTTATGGCCCTTGATCATTTTATAAAAATAAATGTTGACGCTATAAGTAAATATCCGATTGACTTTAGATTGATACACAATTAAAAGGTCTTTAGACAAACAAGTATATTGATTTTCAATGAATTTTGATAACTTGAACAGATAAATTCATTATATTAAATGTTATGTATAAGCTTACTAAACATTAGCATGGAGGACAACTTTATCAAAGCCAAACAAATTCTTATGATTTTTTGATAGTTACTTAATGTGTTGTTACTCTTAATCAGATTTAAGTGTATTAAAAAATGTTATTACCGAAAACAGTAAATATGTGATGAACTCTTGTTGACTGGCCCGAGATTTAGCTGCTGTGGGTGTATGTTTCGTTGACTGGCACTCCATCTTTTGTATTGCAGAATTGTACTAGAATATGTATTACAAATTATCTATTGAAATTTTCCTGTTTTCAGCTGAATTTGCTACTTACCTAAATTTTTGTCGATCTCTACGTTTTGATGATAAACCTGATTATTCCTATCTTCGACAGTTGTTCCGAAACCTCTTCCATCGTCAGGGCTTCACATATGATTACGTCTTTGACTGGAATATGCTGAAATTTGTATGATTCATTTATTAATTTATTATAATAATTATAAAAGTTGTGTATGTCAAGCAGTATAACTTGATATTGACAAAAATCAAAATATGTCCACATAGAATCTTTTGAAGAACTTCAATTCGTTTAATTTAGACCATATGTAAATGTATCAGTGGTAGATCTGTGTATTAATTGTATTGTAAATGGTAATATAATTATTTTTCAGGGTGGTCGGAGTGCTGAAGAAACCGAACGAGATCGTAAAATGAGTTCTACAGCTCGAGCATTACAGGGAACGCCAGGAGGCATAGGACGAATGCGTGGTGAACCAATCGGGTTAAATCCTGGGGGTCAGATGTCTGCAGATTTTAATAGTAAGTACTCCTACAACTAAACATCCCTTAGATTTATCATACTTTAGGAAGGCACAAGGCTTTATTGAAGACCATTGTCTAACACTGATAAATTAAATGTAACAGTATTACTGATTTGTTAAATTTTTGATGTCGAAGGATGGAGAGCGTACATATTGGCATGCTCCTAAAAGTAATTCAACTGAATGTACAGTAGGAAGTTAAACCAAATTTCATTTCCTAAAATAAATCTTTGACAGTTTCATTTCAAATTAAGAGTAGGCTGCAGTGTCGCTGGCCGGGCAAAATTCCCCTTTATAGGTCACTTAATGTCAATAGCTCAGATGAAGCAGAAAAGAAGGAAGTTAAACCCCATTTTCATTTCATTAAATTATTGAGGCAGGGTTGAATGGTCTCCAATTAACCTCAGAATAACTTTTAAAAAGGAGATTGGGGCATTCTGTGACTGATTAGTCTAAGGGCATGCACGTTAGATCATAAAGTTTCATTGAGTGAGTCCAGTGGCATTGTTTTGATTCTCAGCTTGTACATGACAAGAAGTAGGGTAGGCGGTCCAACCTTGTTGATTTTCATCAGGTCCTGAATACCTTCCAATGCTAAAGACTCCTACGTGCAAACTAATTATTGAAATAAAATTGATGTTTACTGGATTCCTCCTCCTCATATGCAAATTATTGAAATAAAATTGAACCATGTTTTGGTCCCGAAGTGGACATTGGATCCCATCCCTCTCTCTCTCGCGCATAATAAGCAAACTTTTCCTATTATTTGTGATTGGAGACCCATAGCCAATTTTATTTAGTAAAATATAGATTGGGTATCTGTAAATTATAAAATTTAAGGGTATCAGTACCTTGTGCCTTTCTGAATTTAGCAAGTATGTCATTGTTCATTCTTCATACATTTAGATGCATGCACACACATTTTTTCTCTTCATAAATTCATTTGATCACATTGTAGTAGAATATATAGTTTGTTTTATTATGTTCTATGTAGTCTTTTCAGTGACTATTTTTACATGATTTCTCCCGTATGCTTCTCTTATACATATATATATATATTATCATCTTTTGTAGCATCTATTTAATACCAATAAACAAAAAACACAGCAATCTACTTCATTCACTTCTGTGTATCTTACAACATAATTAACTTATAAAATAAAGTCATTAACTTGTACATGTAATAGAAATCATAAAATAAAGTTCTATTTAGAAGCATAATTTGTATGAAATGTGTTCTCTGATCAATCAATTTAAGCCACTGCACTAACAATATACATCTGTCTATCAGGTTATTATTTGCTTTGCGGATTAACAGGATTTTGCATTCAACACATCACATGGGGACATATCTTATTACTTAATACCACATGAGCAATCCAATCCTCCACATGTCAGACAAATTATGAACAGAAATATTATTTGCTGCTCTTAATTACACCAGTGATATGGTAATGTTTTCCCATATCCTTTTTAGTAGTTAGCCATGTGCAATAAGAGCCAATATCATTTATAAGATTTAAGCATGGAATAAGAGAATCTGTGAGAATTTAGTGGGTATGCAATTTAAAATATGTAAGACACTGGCTGTTTGCTTGACTGCAAATTAGTGCTAACTAATCAAATATATGGAAATATAATTTTTTCCTGCATTAAAATGTATAGAAAAGTAATTGTAAAACAACATTCTGTTTCCTCCCACTGCTAAGACCCCAACACACGTGCGAATTAATGAATTTAAATCGAACCATATGTTACTCCTGAAATAACCTAGTTTGTGTGTCGACTTTAAACCCTATTTCTCTCTCTTATTTAAAAGCCTGGGTCATTGAGTTAAAAAGTTGTTCAACAAGTAACAAAAATTTACATTTTGGGATTCTGATCAATATTGTAAGCTCTAAAATATAAAGAGTATTGAAACAATTCAATTATTGCTGATGTCATGTTCACATTGACACGTGTATTTGACTCGTGTGTGTTGCTTAAGAGATCGCTGATGGCTATTTGTGCATTAGAAGGACCTTTATTTTTAAGTGATGTGGAATTTTTGTAGCTCAGTTAAATTGAATTTGAAGTTTATTTGAACAATATATTTAACTTGCGGTTGACTAATCAAAGTTGTAAAGTTTTAATCTGTATAAAATTGTGTGTACCATGAACTGGGTATTGTTTCTGATAAAATATTCTAAACCTGTCTATTCTTCGATATAAAAAGAGTAAGCACACAACTGTACTGCAAAACAGACAAGTATTCCTGCTTAATGCATTGTTTGCAATCATGAAGAGAGCACTTTACTTTCAGAATATTTACACATAAACCATCTGTTCCAACCATTGTCAAAGTTTTATTTGATTTGTCAATAAAACAAGACTATGATGACAACTTGATTTTGACTTTATATTGTTGACATGGAGACAGTCATATACTATTATCGATACTGGCAACCGGTCTTATTCAACAGCTTCATTAATGCACTTTAAAAAGATATATTGGTACTGGGATACTATAAATATTTATTCATTTCTTACTGCTGGAGCATGTCTCTTTCTATTTTTGCATGTTTTCTTTCTTATTCTGCATAAAAAACCCTGCTTGAAAATGAATGTTTCATGGTGGCATAAACATGGCATCACATGTAGCATTACAGGTGCAAATCCCATACTAAACTTGCGCTGTTTGACTACAATTAGCTCCGCCTGAGAACAGACACTAAGCTAGTTGACACACATTTTAAGTATTAAATTAACAGTATACAAAAAAACAGTATACAAATTGTTGGATATGGTGGCCATTTAGGGCAGAGATCTATTCTAAAAGAAGAGTAGAAACTATCTGTGTGCAAACTCATGCAAATGTATGTGGCTTCATAAAGAACTTCATGTCCAATCTCAGACTTAGGTGTCAAAAAATTATGTTAAATTATGCATGATGAAAAATGATTTACAATATTCTGGATGATATTTCATTTTAATGAAGACGTTAATTGATTTGAGATTATAAAGAAAGATAATACCAGCATCCCACCCCCACAAGCATGCTAATCAGTGAAGGAAAAATCGCACTGAAGTTTTTAGAAAGTGAAATATTCTCTTATGTGTATAATACATAAACTGCTTTTAGTGCAATTAAAAAAGTTTGTGTACTTTTAAAAGCTTACAATATAAATGTGTTGAATCATTAAAGAGAGCTTTTTTTGTTCAGTAATATATCAAAGCTTGTTTTTTTTACAGATAATTACTGAATTCACAGTAATTACTTGTGTATTTTAAAAATAGAAATTAAAGAAATATATTAAACCATTTTTTGATTAGATGTACATGGAAAGTATAGAACCATTTAAAAAATAAATAATCGCTCAGGTGAATGAATTTCTAGGCTTGATTTATTTTGGTATTGGGACACTGCTTACATATTAATTCATTTTCTTTGTCTTGTCAGTTTTGCAATTTGTATTTATTTCATCACCATCCTCATTTTGCATTCCCTATTTCTGTATTTAATTTACTTGGTTTCAGTTTTAGTACCTAGATTAGATTGTTGTTGATTGCATGATGGTCATGTTTAGTTATATGCACAAGTCATTACATCATCTAAATTCACATTGATTCAGTCATGCCATCACTCTTGCTCTTTATCAACTGTTTGTTTTTCTTTCTGCTCTCAGACATGCGAGGCCTCTCCTCTCGGCTGAAAGAGAGACTCCCAGCACGGCTGTCCCTAGCTACCAAAGGTTCAGGCTCTCAAGAAGGTGTGACAGAGAGTAGAGTGAGTGAGAGACTAGCCACACCATCTTCTGGTGGTAGGTTAAGTATGAAGGGTTCAGGGCTCCCAGTACCTATAGGTAGTAGTGCAGATGGCTCGAAACTAAGACGTGTTGCCGGTGATAGTAGAGGATTGTCAACTAAACAACGTCAAACATGAACTTAATTGGCAATTAGTGAATTGATAATTTAAACAAGTGTTTCCTAAAATTACTCTTATTAACTGCGACTGTTTAATATATTGCTCCAACAGAATATATGGTAATAAGATAAACGCAAAAAAAACTATTTACGGTATTATTATAATCAGACAGAAGTGTAAATTTAGTTGATATGAGGCTGATAAAATCTAGACAGACGTGTTTTGTGTTTCTAGTGCAATTGGGAAAAAACCCAGTACAAGATTTCACTGTTGAAGTTTAATAAATATCCAATTTATTTGGTTCGAATGTGACATTATACAGCAATTGTGTATATGAACAATGTTTATTATATATATATACTGTGAAGTATATGGTTTTGTTTGAAGCTCTGCAATCAGGTACTGTTATGTTTTGTTTTATTATTTTCTTTTATATTATAAAACATTCATTAATGTGTATCATTTGTTCTAGTAAACATGAATTTCATTATATTATTATAAAATGTAATCAGTTGTTTGTCATGGTGTGATTTCATGAAATTATAATAGAAGTCATGAATTTAGTCCCTATGGTATGGATCGTTTTAATTTGTGATAATTTATGTCAAATAGTGCTACTTCCAACTACAGCCTCACACATTTAAAAAAACTGATTTTGAAGCTTTCAAAAAAAATAATTGTTAAAAGATTCAATCTTGATTTAAGTGATTTCATTATCTTTATTGAATGTGTGTTCAAAGGTAAATTATCAACTTTATTTCAAGATTAAATCATCTAATTTACAATGTAAGTTAAGTGTCAATGGACTTTAATAGGATAGGAACAGGAAGGTGATGCCGTTTCTATTGCCTATTCCTTGATATTTCTATTGATGCTACAGAAACCTGTCTGCTAAGTGTGATAAACGCAAACAGAACTATAACTGTGTTTCTGAATAGAGAACCCAGTCTCAGTGAAAGAAATAGTGATTATTCTGTGCAATGACCAATAGTGAGCAGGATTAAGTTTTAGTGATATATTGTGAAATTGTTAAATGTGAGAATTTCAACTGTTGCCCATGATTGGTAGCAGTTATTATGATCCAAAAATAAGCTGGATCTGGGTAGCAAATATTTTAAGGATGGCCTGAACTTAAATGTAAATAACATCAAAGAAGAATTGTTCCCTATTACCCATTCTTGATATTTATGTTTTCACAGAACAGGATATTTTTACTGGTTGGTAAATGTTTGTAATTTCGTCAAACACAACTTAGGAAAAAAAGGAATTATTTGAAAAATAATTCAAATACCAGTTTATGGTACATGTTTCATACATGTATTCATATGCATGTTAAAACTACCAGTAAAAATATCCTGTCTACACTCATTTTGTTGATGTTACAAATTAAAATTATTAACAGTACATTGTATGTACAGTAAGTAATGTTTATGTTGTGTGACTTGTATAATAAATATGGAAATCATTATATTACTGTTATTTTATAGGTGTAATTGTAAATATAGGTTGATTGAGTTATGGCAGTTTTAAAGTTTGTTTTGTAATTAAAATGTATTTATTAGCAGGAAATTACCAATTTAAATTTAGGCTTTATTACATATAGTATCCAATTAATTATAATTTTAAAGAAATACATGTAGCTTAAATTCCTAATATTTAGAATAGATCTTCATCTAAAGATCATTTATTAAGATGTTTAAGTATCATGTTTCAAATGCCTATCATGGCATCTTTGAGAGTGTTTCTTCGTGTTACTGGATTAGTATTTTAGTGTGATTTAATCATTTCATTATGGTGAAAACACAAATCAGTATTTTAAAGTAAACTTTTAGGCTAAAGATCAACAATTACTTATTAATTTGTTGTTACAAATGTTAAGGTTAACAATTATTTGCACCTGTAATTGTATACTACTAGCAGGGATGTGCCAAGAAAAATGTTTATGCCGGGCGGTAATCTCTGACATGGGGTGAACGACGGGGCTGGTGCCCCTCTATTAATAGCTGGGAGTATTTAAGGGATCAGCCCCTCAGGAGAACATTATCTTTTTTTTCGATCATAAAAGTGTAAATTTTGTGATAATTTGGCACAGTTTTCTCTTCTTTTTTTTAAAGATAGGTTTCCAGAATAGTATTTATCTATTGGTTATTTCCATAAAACTATGAAAATATGGAAAGTAGAGATATCCAATCTTACTAAAAAAAAAACATTCATGGGGCGTATACAAGACAGTGAATAATTCAAGAATTTAATTAGGATTCGATATTAGTAATGAATAGTAAGCGATTAAAGACAACATTGTCTTATGTATGCAATGAATTCTCCTCCTCGGAGGTAAGTCACGTGACATAAACATGACCTGCTTTGATCGAAATTTTATAGCGGGGCATTCTCTGGCAATTACAATGTTTGGGAAGGCTTTGAAGCAAAATTATGACAAATTAATTACTTTGAATATGTTTTAAATCACCCATGTTTGTACGTGGGTATTTGACTTTAAATAAACCTTTTTACGAAATCTCTGGTAATTTGTATTAAGTAGAAATTGATTTGCCTGTTTTTTTGTTGAGAAAATCCATGCTATGAATAAAAATTATAGAGCTAAGCTTTACGATGATAAAATATGAAAATCTAGTCTCACTTCTGAACATGTTTTCGATCATCGTATAAAGTGCCGCACACTGCCAGGGAGAGAACTTGTTTACTAGCCAAACTCTTCCAAATGAAAACATTATGATAACATTTGATTCGTGGATGGAATTCAGACATGCCCGTCTGAATCGGCAAATTGATATTTTAAAGACCATTTATTAATTATATTCCATTAGATTACGAAAAATCAAAGATAAAATGCTTTTTGACATTTTAAAAAATCTTTATTTACAAGAAAATATTGGTGCTAGGCGGTACCACCTGGTTACTTTAATAGTATTAGTAGGCACATCCCTGTACTAGTGTATAGGTTGAACATATACTGGTCAGTAGTATTAATATGCCAAAACCTTTTCAAATTTATATTATTATACAATGTGTATATAGATAATTTAAATCATAAATAATTTAACTTGAATGAAAAAAAAAAATCATGAAATTTCATGTGAAATGTATATTGGTGGATTTGTCTGGTATTGTTGTATATGCACAATGTTACTAAGGTTTAAGTAAGCCTGATACTTCCCCCACCCCCACCCCTAAAGAAAACAATAAAACCCCTTTCTCTTTAGGCTATAGTTCAATGAAATTTATCCGCGCTTATTCAAATAAAATATAGAAAATACATGTACACTAGTCTCCGTGTTAGTCATGTTAATAATTTCTAACCATCATCTTTATGTATCTAAATTTTTAACATATAGATAACAATAACCATACTTTTTTTTATATTTAAATTTGCATAAGAGAATTTAAAATTTTAAAATATTATCTGCTTCCCCCTGTAATATTGACTGCATACTTAAATTATCTTGAACGCCAGAAAAACATCTTTCAATTTATGATAATACTATAGCCATTAATTTTATCTTTACTAAAGTATTTATTATTGATAAATTTGATTGAGTTTTTGAAACCACCGATATGTTGCTTTGAATAATGTAGCCAGACAATTATTGAATTGTATTTTATATGTATACTATGCATTTGTGCTTCAGGTATAATGCATAGTGCAAAGAATTTTTCCCAGAAGAGAAGACCAGATATTTTTTGGGTCTATGAAAAATATCAATTCTATGTAATTACTGTATGGGATTTCCTGACATTAGTCTCCTTGTATAAGTAGATGACAAATTAATGGGACATTTCATTTAGATACTTTATATGGAAAATTCTTCTTTTTTTTTCAATTCTTGGAAACAAAGTGACATTTGGTGGCTTTGGAGCTATCATAAAGATTTTTGAAAGCATCATAATTGCTATATGAAATAATTTTAGCAATACAACAAAACAATGTCTAACTTTCCATATCAATTCAGCATTTTAATTTAGTGTATATATTGTCGGTCATCCATGTCTTATCGTCTTCAGATCTCTGATATGCAATTGTTATTGTCCGATTGACTTGAAATTTATCTAGTGATAGTTGACATGCTTTTTTGGTGAGATAAAAATGGTTCTTGGATTTTCTTGACAAAATTGTTAAGTGTGAAAGAAAAAAATAACAAATACAGCCACAAGTATTTATGTGGGTACGAAATGTCCCGTTCACAGAATTTAAGTCAGAGATTTAAAGAAAGGAGAGTTCTGCCTCGTAATAATTTTTAATTCAATTACCAATGTTTCGGATGACTTAACTGCTGCAGACTAATGTTATGTTACCTGACAACTTATCTTTCACATTCTATTATTACGTTTCAAAGAAAATATAGGTACTTGCTGGTTGAGGTGAAATGTTCCATTGATCTTTTATATCGTGGAGATTTGAATATTATAATATGAACAATATTGGCAGTTATTTAAATACATGTATTACCACATTTCATTCATTGACATTGCAATATTCATCTCAATACAATATTGTAAAATATTATGAATGTCAAATATTGTATATAATTTGAACATCTTGATGATTGAATAAACATTTTATACAGAACTGTATAAAAATAAAATAGACAATGTATGTCATCATCACCAACCCGAGTCAAAATCTGTGTGTTAAAAGAAGCTATTCTGGCGGCCTAAGGTTCCAGAGCCACTCAATCAGAAAGTGTGGTACTCTGTGTCATTCCAAAATCAATGCAAAATTTTACAAAGGATAGAATTGTGTTTAGCACCTTACACCAGAATGAATAAGCTCACTGAATAATAAAGCGGTACCCTAGAATATGTAAGTTAAAGATATAGGTATGCAAGGGAACTTCCAAAAACGATCCAATTGCAGGAATCCCTTGTCTAAAAGATTTACCAAGGATAGGTGTCCCTTTGTCTAAATTGAGGTGCCGAAATTTCAAGCAGATTGCAAAGTATTACAAAATGAAAAACTCCATTGAGCACCAGAAGTGGGAACACAATATTCGTTCAAAACATTACTACTACCAAACATTGAATGCTAACCACCTATTTCTCCTTTCATACGTTACCATAGAAGAAAAGTTATCAATATGTTGGTCTCTATGACTGTTTGACAAGATGTTCAACATAGCTGGGACTGTCCTCCTTGTAGAGCTAACTGGCCAAAAAAACAGGCGCTAAATGTATAAATAAACTAACATTATCCTAATTTTAATTCTCTGCTGACTGTTATGTAGGGGTGTGGACTTGCATCATGGATAAGCTAATTAATGAATGGATGATGTCTGTTCAAATTTATGACATTTTAAACATTGATTAAAAGCATTAATAAGACACTTTATAATACATAAAAATGGGCTCAATCAAGGGGCAAGACAAATGGGTACATGTAACTGTAAGCACAACCACTAAACACAATCTTAGTAAAGTAAATTGATCAAAGAACATGCAAGCATTGATCAGAGAACACTTCAAAAAGATATCTTATAATAGCACACATATTTGGGGGTTTCTTCACACTACATGTACAAAAAGAATGGAAGAAAATGAAATTAAATACTGTAAAATAAAACATTTTGTTAGAACATTATTATAATAGTTGCTTGATTGTATATTGATCAAAGTGAGCAAAAAAGTGTTGAAAGACAGCAGACCCTGTGGTAATAGCTGTTGTGTATAT
The DNA here is from genome assembly GCA_917208275.1 of Patella pellucida. NCBI lineage: Eukaryota > Metazoa > Mollusca > Gastropoda > Patellidae > Patella > Patella pellucida. The sequence goes on along the minus strand of OU795036.1, from coordinate 22,477,596 downwards.
GGAACAAAATGTATGGGAATGAAATACATGTTATCAAAACTTACATATTCCATCTTTTCTCAGAGAAAATTTTGTGCATAAAATTTATCTCCTTTCCCCACAAACTACTGCCCTCCTCCCACAAACTCCCATCATTCAAAAAGGCTTCAGTGCTATAACTATATGAATACATAGGCCAATTGATAGGTTACAAATTAGGCGATTAATCTCTTTAAATCATTTCTAGAAGGATAGGTCTGGTAAATGATAGAGTACTACACCACACAAAACAACCAACCATAATTCTGTGCTCAGTCTCTGGGACCTCATGACCCACTCCATTTGCTTATTCATTACAATATAAAATGCAGTGTTATACATAGACATTTCTTGCTCCATCTAATCTGTAAGCCTGGTAGTGATTTTACACTTTACTGTATTTGGAAGGGACCCTGTATTTTACTTTATTTCACAATTTCACATCATCCAGAATCTGATTAAATAACATTTTTTAAGAGCATTAATTGTACCTCATAATATTGAATAATTTGTTGAAATATTACAGGCACATCTCCACGTCCTGTATCAAGAGAACGAGAAAGGCGAACAAGTACCAGGCTTCATCGAGGTATGCCCACAACAACTGAACAGCAAAGAGATCCATCCCGTATTCCAACAAGTCAAACCACACAGGCCATGATGTCGAATACAATGAACTCTGCTCTACGTAGAGGAAGTGCGTCGCGAGATGGGGACAATCAGCGAGCAGGCTCCTCAAAACATATAAGGAAATAAATTATTAATTTTTAAATATTTTTAATTAAAATAAAATACCTACCAAAATTCCCACCATGATAGCACCGTGGCAGCGGAAAAATTCAAGAGCATTCCTTCTATACACCATTGTTATCATCATGTTTGTTGTAAACATCAACGAAACTGCTGTACATTTGAAACATAATTAGACACTTTTAATGAGTGTTTTTGCCATGGTTAGTTGATGGTGATTCTAGAATGCTTTGATAATAAGAAAAAACTGTGGGAATTATGTGATAATAATCTTTATCGATCTAAAGCTGAAAGAGTCGAAAGTAAACATTTCTAGCTTGGAAAATAGTGTGATTAGTGTGGGAAACTGGTGACATAAAAGTGAACTGTTGTTCCAGAACCAAAATGCATTATGTGTTGAATATTGCGGCAGGTTAAATGTGAGGATGTATGTAAAAGTAATTGGTTAATAAACGGTAATATATTATACACTATACCATGAAGTTTTAAACTGTTATAGTCAATTCAGCATTTTACAAACCTTGTTTATATTCACATACACTCAAAAAAAAGTTATTGCTGTCGTCCTGTTAATTCAAGGACAGTTGTCATTGTATTTGTAAGCTTACAGTTACAGACCAGGTTTTTAAATTATTATTTTGTCTAACTTGCTTTGATTGTTCAGTTACCTGAACTACATTTTACAGATCAGTTTTCAAGATCTTGTTATGAAAGTTGCTGAATTGTTCACTTGCTACCCTGCAAATTAATAAGTAATAAGTGACATATTGAATTTGTGTCAAATTTCCATAACAATAAAACTTAATTGATGTGGAAGTTAATGTCAAATTGACCTTATGACTGATTAGTTCCAGAGTTAATGTCAAATTGACCCTGTAACTGACTAGATCCGGAGTTACTGTCAAATTGACCCTATAACTGATTACACTGTAGATCTAGAGTTACTGTCAAATTGACCCTATAACTGATTACACTGTAGATCTAGAGTTACTTTCAAATTGACCCTATAACTGACTAGAGTACATGTAGATCTGGAGATGCCATCAAGTTGACCCTGTAACTGACTAGATCAGGAGTTACTGTCAAATTGAACCTGTAACTGACTAGATCAGGACTTACTGTCAAATTGACCCTTAATTGTCATTTCGGGAGATGCTCGTTATTTACAAGTTTTCAATTCCAAACAAATACCATTGTAGAAAGCTGTCAATTAGCTGTCTTCTTTTAGTTAAAACGTATGGGACGACAAAGCTGTTGGTGGGTGTATTTTTTGTTTGCTTTGGGATCTATGTTTATAGAATCGTTTACAGTGATGGATACGGATTAATGTTTAAATAATAATAAAACAAGATTTAATCTATCTATGGTAAGACCTTGTATACACAATCCCATGCATAGATGTGCCAATTGTAAATAGATAATAATATAAATATTGAAATTGCATTTTGTGTGAATCAGGCTAAGCATCATATATATGTTCATATAGTCTCAGTTTAGTATGAACTTAATATCCTGTCTAGCACTATTCTCAACACTTAAGCTACACCAAATCTCACTTTTTGTCTCAATGGGTCTTGTGTGAATAATATGAAGAGCTTCTTTTTTAAAAATATATTAATTCGTTACGGTTAGAACTGAACTTTTATAAGTTAAACATTATTTATTATTAAAATATCAACACTAATCACTTTGCTTTTGGTATTTTCAAAATAACCATAACAAAAATTAAATGAATTTTAATTATTGACAACACTGTCATTTGGAATTGTACATTATCTTATAAATGTATGTTTGTTTATGTGGAGAATTTGTCATACAAGATATAAGTTGTACATGATGTAAATAAAGTATATATAATTTCAATGCTGCAGTCTGTCATGTTGAATGTTTCAACTTAAATACCGTCACTGTACACATCTTGCAAAAACAAAAACATATTCCCTATACATATTGTAAATGTTCTCAATTGTAAATTTACTTTATATAATTGGCTTTAAATTTAATGTTCGAATCTAGACAATTTTTTCCTGATGAACTGAAGGCAAACTTAGTCTTGCTGATTTTAAAACCTTGAATAATTTTCCTGTTTATGGAATATTGTTAGTTTTACAATAATACACACCTTATTTCGGATTTAGACTTGGTTGAAATGGATACAATCATCTGTAAAATCACCTGTACTACATGTATATGGTCAGTTGACAATATGCTCCATGGATAGAAAGATTGGTCATGTTCAGCATTTATTATAAGGCCAAATGTACAGTACATTATAGTATACATACGTATTGGGTAGGCTCTTCTGTACTGTACACATAAGTACCACATAAGTATTCAATGGATAACGTCTGCTATATATAATACTCCAAGGGTAATGGCAGTACCGTACATTACATTATACTCCATGTATTAATTCAGCTGAATCTGAAACCTTATTCATACATGTTCATACTTAAATTCACGACATTAATTAACATTGATTAGGGATTTAAGTTGTTAGATCTATTGCGACATGGATATTTTGAATAAATATATAAAAAAAGGGGCACTGTCGACAATTAGGAACCCAGATAACAATTATAGTACAACGTACAAAATACGTAATATTGTTGCGTGTAGCTAGAAAACGGCGTTTCACAGTTCCTGCGAGACAGCTAATACAATACATATGAGTTTAAAACCTAAACGCAACTACACATAGCTAATAAGAATACTGACATCTACTTAGTTATTTGATGGCCATATTAACTGACAAGTAAAACACAAAATATATCTTTATAGCACAATCCCTTTTTTACTTCACCCCTTTCCACCAGGGGCGGCGGCATGGGGGGGGGGGGCATTTGCCCCCCCCCAATAATCTGGTATGCCCTCTGTTTGCCCCCCCCCCAATAATTTTTAAATAATTTATAGGAGGTTTACAGCAGGATGGGCTTGTAAGAAATCACTCTCTGGCAGAGTAGGGATGTCAGATTTAATCACCATAGAAGGTATTGATTACCGAAACGTATCACAAACTCTAAACAATAACTTAAAAAGTGCTTTTTACGATCCTCAAAGTTTTTGGGGTATAGCTTCAACTCGGCGTGAATATGCATTCACTTGATACACTCAATCAGTTCGTTTGACACCTCCCTCTTTTTACGGATATGCTGGTGATTTGGCGACGAACAGTATCTGGTCAGCTCTATCTGAAATACTGCCAGACTGCATTTCCGGCAGTTTATTTAATAAAATATTTTGGCGAAAATATTCATTCAATTTAATTCACTCGCTCCGTCGGTTTGCCAGTTTTCTCTCTGGTCGGATAAACTAGTGATTTGGCGACAGGTGGTATCTGGTAAGCTTGTTTTATCTCGACGATCAGTGACTGAAATACTGCAAGATACTGCGTTTCGGGCAGTCTACTTTTCAAATTTTCGGGGGCTTTGTTGAGGTTCACAAGTCCGTTCATTTGACACTTTCCACTCTGGGGTCGGATAGACTAGTGATCAGACGACAGACGGTATCTGATCAGCTCTATATATCTCTACAATCGGTGCCTGAATACTCCCAGACAGCATTTCCTACAGTCTATTTGACACTTTGTCTCAACGATCAGTGCCTGAAATACTGCCAGGCTGCATTTACGGCAGCCTGTTTTTTTCAAAAATTTTCAAAGGGAGACCCCCCTACCCCTATTTGAAGCTCGTGCCTTTGCCCCTTTAACCTTTGACTTTGCCCCGGCCTTGCGCCGCCACTGCTTTCAACAACACACAAATTTGACTGCCATGCTCGATCCCAGGCGAAAGACCGCGATTTACAGGAGTAACTAATAAAGTACACATACAAATTCCAACTAAATATTTATAATTACAATTTGATTAACTTAATAATTATATACGTATTTAATTTTTACTCAAATATATAGAATATACTAATAAAGATATATATACTTAGGATATAAAATATAGTTAGGAAACGATTGATGCTCCCAATAATTAACCCCAAACTGTTTACAGAGTTAATGCGACATCAGTCTGTTATCTCTGTCCAAGATGCCTGACCTCTTTAGTACTACGGGTGACGTCACATCACAATATTCCTGAACTCGCGGCAAAATTTGCACTATGCCTAGCGGAGATACCATCATGGTCGATGACCAGAATGGCTGTACGCCCCCGAAATCGCTGATTTAATTCAAATTTTTGCGGACAAAGTTATTCTTTGATACATTTGTTCACGTGCCCTTCAGAACAAACAATCCCCCGATTTCTGGGCTCAGAAACCCCCCTAGTGACACGAGTTCGTAGGTTTATGTTAAAATATGACGGACAACTTTGATTCATTTTTCAGCTGATAGGGTTGGTCCCACAACTTCAGAAAAAATAATCCCCTGGGTTCATGTGGACGTATAGCGTTGTCACCCCTGTCCGTGCGCCCACAATTGTTTGTGAACACACGACAGGTCACAATTTGTATCCAATGTCAACGAAACTTGAAATATAGGTTTATCACCATAAGATCTGGGTTCCTTTCGATATTGTGGCTAAGTGGATAAGGCGCTGGTGGATAAGGGTGTTCGATCCCTGCAATGGCCGACAAAGTTCATCTCGATTTTCCGGCGTGATTTCTCATTGTCAGTGATGCAGAAGGAGGGCCTGACAAGGACAGCTGCCTAGTTCGGATGGGAAGAAAAACCGAGGTCCCGTGTACACATTGGAGTGCACATAAAAGATCCCTTGGCATTTGGAATTCGATATAAGAGTAGGCCGTAGTGCCGCTGCCCGGGCAAAATTTAGCACTCTGTATGGCGTATGCCCGTCTTCCATTAGCAGGTCAGGTGCATAATCATGATGTTCGTCCTTCCGGTTCGAAGATGACCATTTTGACATCGCATCGTCTATAATCTGTTATGTACCCGGAGATGGCTGGCGAGGAAACCCCTCCCACAGGTTTGACAGAAATGAGAGGGGGACTGGTTTGGGTTTTTTGAAGCTTTGCGCCTTTGCCGCTTCTGCCTGGCTAGGTGCGTTCGGCTGACTTCTGCTGTTTTCGCTCCATTGCAGATGGTTGCGCTACAGAGGGCGGACCGCAGCCGTCTGTTGATGGCAAACACTTTAAGAGACGCTTTCAGGTCGTCCCGGAATCTTTTTTTTCGGTCGGCCGACATTTCGTTTTCCTTTGCAGAGCTCCCCGTAGAGGAGCTGCTTGGGGATTCTGTCTTCGGACATCGCAGCTTTGCCTTGTGTAATGAGGTGGTTTTGCTGGGCATTTCGGCTTGTTCAAGGATGTCTATGTCAGGGATCTTGTCTTGCCAGCAAATGCGGAGCAGGTTCCGGAGGCACTCGAGGTTGAAGCGTTCGATCAGCCGCTCGTGTCTTCGATAATAATTTGGTCCACGTCTCAGCCATATGATAAGAGTGGTAAGGATGACTACCCTGTATACCTTGAGCTTTGTCTGGAGACCTATACATCTCCGGTCCCAGACTTTCTCTCGTAGTCTTCCGAAAGCGCTGCTCGCCTTGGATATTCTGTTGTTGACCTCGTCATCGATGTTGGCGCTGCTGTAAAGGGTGCTGCCCAGGTAGGTGAATTTCTCTACGGATTGGAGAGTTTGTCCGTCTACCTCAATCTGCGGGTCAGGTACATAATAGTAGGACGTTAAACCCCATTTCATTCATTTCTTTCGATATTGGCATATATCGAACCGTAACGTCTTAGATTATGGCCCCTGATACATGTAGTACGAACGATCAAGTTTTAGCTTGTGAACACTGCAGAGGTCAAAATGTTGAACCGATTTTGCTGGAACTTGAAATGCATGTTTAAAACCCAAAGATCGAGGTTCCTTTCGATATTTGTGCATATCCGATCGTAACCCGATTGTACGAAAGATCGCCAGTTTTAGCTTGTGGTTCTCTGGAGGTCACAATTATTATCCGATTTAAAGAAAAACGTTTGATTATACCACCGTTTCACCGTAAAGAAGGTTGAGTTCAAGTTTCGTGAAAATCCGACTAAAACTGACAAAGTAGCCGCCATTTGCGAATAGTGTAAACATATGGTATATCAAGGATGTGGACCCTGTAGAAGTCACAATTTTAATCTGATTTTGATGAAAGTTAAAATGCATGGTTATAACCTAAAGATCTTGGTTCCTTTCGATATTTGCGCATATCGGAGAATAACTTCCTGAATTATGGCCCCTGATAATACGATAAATCACCATTTTTTTTAGCTTGTGGTCCCTCTGAAGTTCATAATAATTATCAGATTTACAAAACCGTTTGATTGTATCACCGTTACACCGTAATAAATTTTGAATTCGAATTTCGTGAACATCGGACCAAAATTGCAAAAACAAAATGGCCGCCGTTTCTATGCCTACAGTGTAACATGATGGTATATCAAGGTTGTGGACCCTTTAGAGGTCACAATTTTAATCCAACTTTGATGAAACTTATAATGCATGTTTATAACTCAAAGATCTTGATTCCTGTCGATATTTGTGCATATCGGATCGTAACTTCTTGAATTGTGGTCCCCTGGAGGTCACAATTATTACCCGATTAAAAATAAAAAAGTTTGACTATATCACGGTTACACTGTAATGAAAGTTGAGTTCGAATTTCGTGAAAATCGGAACAAAATTGTACGAAAATAGTGTAAAAAATATTGTATATCGAGGCTGTGGACCCTGTAGAGGTCACAATTTTAATCCAAATTTTGATGTAACTTAAAGTGCATGTTTATAACCCAAGGTCTTGGTTACATCGATATTTGCACATATCGATTTGTAAATTCATGAATTATGACCCTTGATTTTAGGAAAAACAATCACTTTCTTTTCAGCTTGTTTTCTGTCCAACTCTTGTGTGGGCGTATCCTGCCTAACATCCACTGGTTACTGCTGAAAGTGCCTTTTGTCAGACCAAAATATCAGCCTAATAGCTCATGGAAAGGCTCAGCAGCGTGCCCCCCTCACTTCAAAATTCTTAGATCCGCTCCTGAGGACTGATTTGTTTCAAGTATAGTGGCAAAATTCTCACGAAAGAAGAATTTTGTCCGCCATACTTAAAACAAATCAGTCTTCAGGGGCGGGTCTAGATTGACCCACAAATATAAAGTACCCTCAAGGAGAGAATATCTTTGGTTGCTGTACTTCAGAAGGCCCCCAGTGACCCAAAAAGACATGATTAGTTCAAATGCTACAGACAACATTGATTCCTGTTCGTCTTACCGAGGTAGAATGTTGAAAATTGGCGTGTGTTTATTTGGTGAAGGCCTAAACTGAGTTCGATTTTGAGCAGTTTCCACTAATATAACTGTAAGGTTAAGAAGCAATTTCATCAAGCACAGATGAGCAGTTTGATTTGATTAAGACTTTGTAACAAGAAAAGTTTGATTCTAATTTTGAGAAAAAAACATAACTAACTTATTTCTGTAAGATCCACACTGCCCGAAAAGTATTTTCTCTTCTTTTTCTTGACCACTGCATGCCCGAAAAAATGCCCGAAGCTCTCTTTTGATAGGTATATGCCATAAAACGGTATTACCCGAAAAACAGGCATCGAGCCGGAAAACGGCAGAGGAAACTAGCAGTAAAACGCCGCTGTCTATAAACCCGAAATTTTTCGGGCATTTCTAGTTTTGCTTCCCTAACTGTCATCGAGCCCTAATAAATCACTAATTTTACTTTTCTTGAAAATAAATATAACGAATTTTTACTGAGTTGACTATGGATTAAATCATTTTGTCTGGAGCCACTCTACTTTGTGCGACATTTTTCGGGCATCGATTAATATTTGTGAATACAGATGCAACAGTCTGATTGGATGGTTGGAATTCAGAGAAGGATTTCGGTTACAAAACCATTGAATACTTTTCCAGTTGCTTACACCGGCTAGAATAGCAGAAAACGCATTTGCGGGTGATTAAACTTTTCTCCGGGAGGTTAAGGCCTCCATACCGCGCGACGATTGATTTGTTGTTTGGAGATCGAGTCAGCCATGTAGGCTATACTGGACCAAATTGAATTTGCTGTATTAACAGACTGGAATAGCAGGTAAACGCGTTTGCGGCAGTTACGTTTTCAAAATTTTCTCCTAACGGTCCCGTCTTCGTGGACTGTAAACGATTGATTAGAATTCGAGTAAGCCACCTTAATAAGGTAATATTCAGGGCCGGATTAACCATGGGGCACAGACCTCAGGGCCCCCCATAAAAATCTCAGATACGTCCAGCCCCCTCCTCTAGATATGCCATCATTCCATAGCACTTGCCAGAATGCGCTAATTTTGTGGCAGAATCTTATTATTTTTTTTCTGGGCGAGGTACTACTAAATGGCTCCACACAAGTGCCTGAAATGCCAGGAAATCATGTTTCCGGCCTCCAATATCTGAAAATTTCCAGGAGGGAGAACACCCTAAGACCAGAGCCGTATCTAGCGGATCCAATGTGCGGGCACCGGGAGAAAATGCTTCTCCCAAAAAATCTGCCGCCATATAAAATACAAAATTGCCACTCAGATATCACCTGAGTGGCAGAAAAACGTGTTTCTCATTTTGGTGTGTTTAAAATTATATTGGCGCCCCCAACACTCTGCTGCGCCTCCACTTTTTATACGCCCACATTGAAATGTGGTCGTAAATTGACGTCGCCCCCGCCCGTCGGTCCGTTAGTCCTGCAGTTGTGGACGCTCTAGAGGCTTAAGTTAACATCCGATTGACTTTAAATTTATACACAGGTCATAAGATGTAGAAGCCTATTGATTTTTAGCGATTTCCGATAATTACTGTCAGAGTTATGGCCCTTGATCACTTCAAAAAAATCTTGTGGCCGTTCTAGCGGCTAAGTTAATATCAGATTGATTTAAATTTATACACAGTGTTGAAGATCATGAGACGAACAAGTATAAAGTATATTGAGTTTCAATGAATTTTGATCACTTAAACAACTTAATCCAGAATATTAAATGTTTCGTATGCTAAACGTTAGAATGGAGGAGAACTTTATCAAAGCCAAACAAGTTCGAATGATTTTCTGATAATTACATAATGAGTTGTTACTTTTAATCAGATTTTAGTGTATAATAAATGTTCTATTACCGAAAAAAATAAATTATGCGACAACTCTTGTTGACTGCCCGGACGATTTAGCTGCTCTGGGCGTATGTTTCGTTGTCTGGTAACCTATCTTTAAATCCTACAATACATACGGCCCTGCCCCCAGACCCCTTATGCTGGGCCTCGCGCCTTCGGCGCTTGCGGTCGGTGATCAGGGGCCCCCTACATGTTCCAGGCACCAGGGCCCCCACCAGTGTGAGTCGAGCAGCCGTGGTCTACAGACCTCCTGCTCTAGGTCTTCAACTTCATCAATTGTCCTCCACCATGGATGATTAAAGAGTCCATTATTATGATAGCTGCAGTCATTAACTCTGCGGAGCGAACGCAATCCATACACCCCGCATGCGCAGTAAACGATTTGCATCCGATATACATCCGCGCCGGATCCTCTTTGTTTACCGCAAGGAGTACATGATGCATCCTCTTCACTCACTATGCTTCCACTTCGAAATTATTCCCGATAACCCCTTCGGAGCTATCATCCTCTTACACCCGCTTTCATCCACTAGGCTTCCGATGAACACCCATTAACCTCCCACGTTCGTTCTTTTCCTTTCAGCGTTCTGTTCCGCAAATTTTCGTCAATTGTGTCCATTTCTGGAGCGGATGGAAATGGATGGAGCGACCTCCCGAAAGTTTGCTCGTCCGCTGTGTTTTGTGTCCATCGGCTAAGTAGCAATTTGATTGTCAAGATTTGGAACATAACAACTCAGTTTTTAATTGATATAGGATGTTCAAACATTAGGTGAACGTCTTAACTAAATGAAACATTTTCCACTAAGGCTAATCGCAGCTTAGCAATTTCATTAGTCGATACCTTGGGACACAATAACCTTGATTCTAATTGGGGGAGCGTCATGAAACTCTTACTTACTCCAAGGCACACCTAAGTTCGATTACGAATTTATTTTGATTGCTCGATTCTTTATAAAAAAGACAACGTTCAACTAATTAATGTGTGTCATCTTTTTAACTGGGATTACGGTTGGGGGCATCAGTGTCACTGTTTGCTATATTGAATTTTTGGATAGAAAAAGTTGGGTCACGCATGGACGAACACTATCAATATTTAGTGTTCCGCGACGCCATTCTATAGTTTCGCCCCCTTTTCCAAAAACCCCTTTAAAATTGATATACCCTCCCCTAGCCCAATAGACAACAACTCACATGTCCTCAATTCACCGCAACACATTTTGGCATTAAAATCACGGAAAGTGCTTGCTACTGCTTCTACAATATTAATATCAAAGACAAGAAGCAGGAAATGATTGTATAATCCTTTCATTTACGTCGTGTGGCTATAATGGATTGGATTTATTGGAGTTGCTTCCCTTTGTAAAAACCATAATCATTGACGTTTTCTGGATAATGTGGGGGATTATACAACGAGCCTCTGGCGTGTTTTGCAATGAACTGTGGTTAATCCACTAGAAACACACATGATTGGTTAATCAAATGTCTGACGTCATAGAATCAAAAGCCGCTCGTATGAACTCTGACGCGAGCTTTCTCTACAATCGGTCAGATCTTCATGTAGTGTTGGCCATCGAAAGTATAAAAAAAAGAAACGAAATAATATAGATCTGTATTTTAATCAGATTGGTGGACGATTGAAGTAAAAGAAAATACCACATTTCTTTCTGTTACGGACTCGCGCAGTGCAGACTAAGCCTATATATAAAACCCTCCATATCATACATATCATACCAAATCATTTCACAAACGTGACATTACAAAATATCATAACGGTTATATTTACTGAAATTGGGACATTGTAGAATATTCTAAACATTTAATCATAACGTCCCCATGAGGTTATTACGAGTTTCGTCGCCGTTACTTATTACGAACAGAATGCTATACCTAATTTCTTACTATACGTAATGTGACATCATAAAATGATGTTCTGTTTCCAAGATTATCCTGCCAGTGCCAACTAGATTCAAAACTAGTGTCGGTCCTGTTACCATTTAAGTTAGCTCGACAACAGACTGGATCATCGAGAAACCACCATCCTCCTTTAAAACGGTTTGGACAATTGTGATTACTGGAGTCATAGTCATAAGTAGAGAACTGCCTGCCGTTAATATTGTACGCGCCATTTGTCAGAGAATCACCGGACGGTTTGGTGGCATGGCCGCCGTACGAAAGCAACGTAATTCGATAATAATCTGAACGATCGGTTATATTAAAACGAAAATAATACCCTTGAGCCGGGGACAATTGAGGGACATCAAACGAGATCACGAATTGGAGTGAAAAGCTGGGATGGTTTTGAAGAATGTTGTAGATATGTTCCAAACCTAACCAGTAGTTTCCATGTGGGTGCCCGAATCCATTTGCATACTCATCCATCGTCCTATTGAAGTCTAGTGCCAGACAACTGTATTTTCTATAGTGTATATAAGTGAATCCTCCGAAATTAAAGGTACATTTTACTTCAAAGATCGGACCGTCCAGTGAAGGTTGAATGAATGACATCAGTTTTTTTTCTGGATATATATATCGTGTGCGTCCGTCTGAGCAATCTGGAAAAGAGGTAAAAAATAATAGAATCGTTCTCTAGCGGACAACACTGATGTTAGACACACACAATTCCATTACATGTAGTACGAAGTGTACGATACGCAGATGGTGCCATGTACCACTATGACGTAATTACACATGATGTAATATCTTGTTCGGCGTGCATTAATTACACGAGTTTCACGCAAGGATATCCCCATAATATGACTTTAATATTCCCAGTTGTATCGAAATGAATCCTTTAGACCAGAGGGAGAAGGGGGTGTATTATCCGAGAGGTAGGCAAATGCGGGAGTTGACTTTTCTAGAAGCAAATTTCCTCAGGAATCCGAAAATGGTGGGTGATCAGTCAGGTGGGGGAGCGTTCAAGAGTTATCGAGGTCAAAAGGTCACCAACAAGTAATCTGCGACAGACAGCATCAGAAGTGGCGAAATTCATAAGCCAGTCTCAACTCCCGCTTTTTGCCCCCTTTCGGAAATCCCCCCCCCCTTCTCCAGTAACCTCTGGTGACCTTTTAACCCCGATAACTCCTGAAAGCTCCCCCAACTGACTGATCACCCACCATTTTCGGATTCCTGAGGAAAAGTGCTTCTAGAAAAGTCAACTCCCGCTTTTTGCCCACATTTCGGATAACACCCCCCTTCTCCCTCTGGTCTACTTGTGGTGAAAAGCCATTTCATGTAAACTATAGTAATGAGTGTCATTTTGACTGCCGCCTTTTTATGCATATAATCAACGGAATACCCCTAAAATTTATTAGCAACAATGCGGGCCCCCGCATGAAATGCTTGCCCCCCACTCAGAAATTGCTAACAGTCATTAAAGTATATACAGTTCCTTATATAAACCTAAAAAACTACAGAAATACATGGTAGGTAATAACATAATCAAGGGAGATAACTCTGCCGATACCGTTTTAGGCCACGTTGTCACAAACACTACATGCATTATTATTGACACTAAACAAACCAGGTAAAATAATTGATTTGTCCAAGGAGTTTGGAAATATAGATTGGTCCGAACTGATGGATAAATATGTAAGGTCTGAAACGGCATCTACATCTATTGGCAGTAGTTAACAGGTCAGCAAATGCCCTAATGATCTTGGAATGTTGACCACTTGTCCGGCACAACCGCAGACAGGTATACAATTCATGAAAAATTCTTCTGGCCGGAAATTTTCACCCATGTGGTATGCACGTTTTCCATGGCTTGAATATTCTGTAGAAAGTGATGCTGCCTTCTGCTACGCGTGCCGACATTTTTCCCCAGCTTCGTCTTTTAACTATGACAACTTCGCAGTTAAAGGCTACAATGGTTGGAAAAGGGCCCTTGGTGACAAAAACAAAGGTCTAGAGCTACATAGTCACGCTGCAAGTCGCATCGATGCTATGACTAAATGGGAAGAACGAAAACGTCAAACCAGTTCTAGAAGTACAGTAAGGGAACTTGTTTCAAATAACGTATATGAACGCAGGCGCTACTACGTGCGAGCGATTGCAGAAGTTATCCAGTTTTTGGCTGTGAACGAACTGTCGTTCAGAGGAGATTACGATAAAATAGCCCACAGTGAAAGTGGTCTTTTAACCGATATGTTTGGTTTTATGGTATCGAGGGACAAACATCTACAGGATATAATCAGTGAAATTCCATTAAATACTACCTATAAAAGTCCAAATATACAAAATGACGTCATAGACATACTGGCATCGATGGTTACACACATCGTTGTTGATGACGTTAATGGTGCTGATGTTCCATTCGCGACAGTACTTACAGATTGCACTCGAGACAAAAACAACCGCGAAAACATTAGCATTGCTCTGAGATATGTTAAAGATGGTAAAGCATTTGAATCTCTACTTTACATGCCAGAAACCCAACAGTTGGACGCTTCTTCATTGACTAAATTGATAGTGAAAACTCTCCGTGATACTGGCATAAATATTGGTCACATTTTCTCGCAATGTTACGACGGCGCAACAGTAATGAGTGGCAACAAGGGAGGAGCTCAGAGACTTCTGCAAAATGAACTTGGGCGGGGGAAATACCCTACGTTTACTGTTTTATTCATCGACTACATTTGGTGGTAGTTGCTGTTGTATCTAGAATATATGCAATTAAACAATACTTTGATCCAGTGCTGGACTGGGCCCACTTGCCCACTTGGAAAGTGGGCCTTAGCCGAAAAAAATAACAGTAAAAAAAAGAAAAAGAAAGGGTAGTAAAAGAGGGGAGGAGAGGAAACAGGGAAAGGAAAGGAAAGAAAAGCAGAAAGATAGATTTCGTTGTAAGAAACAAATTCATGAGTTTAACCTCAAGATGGTGACAGCATTATAAACCGACAATCTTTCTTCAGTTGAATATGACAAATTCTGTGAATTCTTGACTATGACAAATTTGATTTCTCTATTCGTATTCGAGGATGTTTGATTAAAGTGCTCGCAGGTCACCATATATCTCCATCCGCTGCTCTGGCCTGAGGTGCTTGCGGCTGTCTATTTTTCGAAATTTTCTGGGGGGAGAACCCCCCCACACCCCCCTCGAGCCTTCGGCGCTCGCGCCTCGCACCTGCGGCGCGCGTATGGCGGGCGAAAGCCCGCCATTTGCTCGTGGGCCTTGTCACTGGTATGGCAAGTGGGCCGTTGGCCCACCAGTCCGGCATTGCTTTGATCAAGTGGATTTGATCTACACTTTCTTTCAAAAGATGAAAGCGGCAGAAATTTACGAAGGAACAAGCATTAAGCGCGTATTGGGTACTCGTTGGAATGGTCACCTTAATGCAATCACAGCTATTGTTAACAACTATACCGAAATTACTAATGCTCTCCGAAAAATTGGTTCAAGACAGTTTAGTCAATTTGACGGAGAAACAGTCGTGACTGCTGTAGGTTTGGTTAGTGTTGTAACCACACCAGATTTTCGGTTTATTAGTGTAACAATGAAAAGGGTGCTCGAACTCCTAAAACCAGCTGACCAACTTTTACAAAAGAGAAATACGGACTTAAACGAAGCGATGTGCCTAATTGACACGTGCTTAGATCAAGTACGCAAACTCCGTAACGAAGTGTCGTTTATCGAAATATCAGAATGCTGTGACGAAATAATGAGCGCTTGCGAACCTGCCACAAAGCGTCGTAGTCACATGAAACACTTTTAAAGTTGGAACCAACGGTTCACAATCACCGACAGTCAGACAACACCCAGATCATTTTTGAAGTAGTGGACAGCGTTTTGACAGAAATAGAACGGAGATTCGTCAATCAAGGGTGGTTTTATGAGGCGGTAACTGCCATGAGCAGAAGATCCGAAAAATTGTTAGATCTAAAGACTCTTGCTCCATTATCGCGCTTGGGAAATACCATACCATTAAGTGCTGAACTTCAAGTCTGTAAGGCTTACATTGATCGTCTGAACATCCCTATTGACGAACTTTATTCCAGCAAATTGTTAAAATTATTGTTTACAAATCTTGCGGCCTTTTCCGATACCTACTCTTTGGCTGCTACAATAGCTACATTTGGGTCAAGCAGTACAGTATGTGAGGCAACATTTTCTACCATGGCCAGTATTAATAGTGAGCAACGTGGCTCCATGACGGACATGCGTCATCGTAACTTGGTTCTGTTGGCATTTGAACGAAGACGAACTAAAATGATTTATTACAAAATTTCAACCAAAACACACGCGACTGCAACTATCATAAACTGACTGTTTGAAGCCATATGCCACGGTATCTAAAAATATTTTAAAATAAATTTTAAAATTCACGATTTTTTTTGTTTGAATACTTATTTTAAAATGCTTATTAGAGCTAATTTAGACGCCTAGGTAACTACATAGCATGATGATTACAACAGTCTGTTAGATTAACCTTTCCGAAAATTTCCTCAAAAAGTTCGCCCCCCCTACCGAAAGGTAATGCCCCCCCCCTTCTTAATGGTGTGTAGATACGGGCCTGCAACAATGTCCTGTCATAATGATATTCCTACCTTGTATGATATGTTGACACTGATCACCATAGTAACCAATTGGACATCTGGTACAATTTAATTTATCGCATACATATTTCTGTTAAAATATAAACAAAACATAAATGCAATCGTATTTAACGTCCTGCTCTGCTCCGACTGGGCTTATACATTTATTTTTCAGAATATCTATATTCAAGGCCCTATCAATATAAATTAAAATTAAGTCGATTTAAAGGACAATATTGGTGCCAGTCATTATCACATATGTGATAGAACTGGTTAAACACATTACAAATATACTTTTAACGCAGAGATCATTGCTACAATATAGCTGAGTAATACACGTGTCCCGAATCGGAAGTGACGTAGCGAAAAGGAAAACACGAGCGACTGCTCTATATAACTGACTGAAGCGACGATTGATAACAGATACACGGCTAAATTTCTGTTCACTAATAATTCCTTTGAAGACCAACAGTTGTGATATGGGACTGTAAGAGGATATCTGACAATTCAATAAAGTAATTGAATCTCCTTAGATAAGAGAACACGAAGAAAAAGTCCGTGCATTACCATGTTTTATAAGGTATAGAATTCATATAAACAAGGAAATGTACGGACTATTTCTATTTTTCTCGTGTTCTCTTATCTAATGACATTCAATTACTGAATTGTCAGTATTGACATGTATTTCAAGTTTTAACGAAATCAGATCAAAATTATGACCTCTAGAAGGTCCAGAACCTTAATTTACCAGCTGTTGTTTACACTATTTACGTACGAGGGGCGGCCATTTTGTCCGACAGTTTTGGCCCGATTCGGAAATTTGAAATGAACAAACATTACGGTGTAACGGTGATATATTCGAACGTTTTCTTTTTAAAATCGGATAATGATTGTGATCTCCAGAGGGACCACACTCAGAGGCCATAATTCAGGAAGTTACGATCCGATATATAGAAAAGAACAGAGATCGTTGGGTTATAAACTTCCTTTTTAAGTTTCATCATCGGATGTTTACACTATTTGCGTATGAGGGACGGCCTTATTGTCTGGCCGTTTTTTTTAAAAAAAAATCCAGTAATAATTGTGACCTCTAGAGGAACTACAAGCTAAAAACGCTACGAGGGGCCATAGTTCAGGAAGTTACGATCCGATATGCGCGAATATAGAAAAGAACCGAGATCGTCGGGTTATAAACTTACATTTCAAGTTTCATCATCGGATTATTTGCGTATGAGGGGCGGCCTTATTGTCTGGCAGTTCTGGTCCGATGTTTTTATAATCGGGTAATAATTGTGACCTCTAGAGGAACTACAAGCTAAAAACGCGATCTTTTGACAATCAGGGGTCATAAATTAGGAAGTTAAAAATCGATATGTACGAAAATGGAAAGGAACCAAGATATTTGGGCTGTAAACATGCATTTCAAGTTTTATCACAATCAGATGAAAATCGTGACCTTCAGAGGGTCCACAACCCTGATACACAATATTTTGACACTATTTGAGAACGAGGAACGGTCATTTTGTCCGTCAGTTTTGGACCGATTTTGCGAAATTCTAACTCCGTGATTATCAAAAGGAACCAAGATCCTGGGGTGTAACGGTGATATATTCAAGCGTTTTTTTTTTAAATCGGATAAAAATCGTGAACTCTACAAGCTAAAAACGCGACTTTTCGAACAATCATGGGCAATAATTCAGGAAGTTATGGTACGATATGTGCGAATATCGAAAAGAACAGAGATCTGGGGGTCATAAACATATATGTCAAGTTTAAACCAAATCGGATTAAAATTATGACCTCTACAGTGTTTACAAGCTAGAACGTGACTTTTCTTACAACCAGGGGCCATAATCCATTGAGTTACAGTCCAATACAGTCATGCCTATATCGAAAGGAACCGAGATCGTGGGGCGATAAACCTATATTTAAACCAAATCTGATAAATGCTGTGACCTCTACAGTGCACACAAGCTAAGACGTGAATTTTCGTACAATCAGGGGCCATTAACCATTAGGTTTCAGTCCGATACAGTCATACCAATATCGAAAGGAACGGAGATCGTAGGACGATAAACATTTAATTCAGGTTTCATTGTAATCGGATAACAGTTGTGACTTGTAGTGTGTTCACAAACAATTGTGGACGGTGGATCGTCCTGACAGGGGCGATGAAAATGTGAGCTCATAAAAAACTTACCTGTCTATAGCATATAATATTTTCTACTTCTTCATCTGTGATACAGTTTTCACCAGATTCAAACAATGAGCACATTTTGGTTTCTTTATCAAACATAAATCTTCTACAATTTTCTGTAGATGAACATAGTATACTGCAATCCACCAACGAACGACTTCTATCTTTTGTCATTATCGCATTAAAAGTATCTTTTAAGCAATCGCTGCCTTCCCGAAAAACCCGTGTTTTAAAATATTGCGAATGAAGTGTTGCGGACACCACCCAAAAGTATGATAAGAGGCTTAGAGCTTGTAGTAAAACCTCCCATCTCGCCATCATTGAGAAAAGCCTCTACGAAGGTTTACTGTCTCAAATGATTTGCAGAGCAGTCGATAGACTCAAGAATAGATATTATTATAAACATGTTGATTGATCTGTTGATTATCATATAGATTCAATCAAAGCTCCCGGTATTATTTTAATAACGATTGATATATAAAACACTGCACTTTATTGCCTCTATTCTAGCTTGTTCGTATGCCTGGGACGCCCATGTTTCCTAAGCAACGACCTCGAGTTTTACAAGGATGCTAGATTAGTCTGAAATTCCCCAACTTTTAAAAAACGTGATCAATAACGTTATCAAATCAGAGACCTAGAGCTGGGTTCTCGACCAATCGAAATTACTGACGACAAATGTAGAGTATTACGTGAAGGCCTTGATTAGATTAGAGTTAAAGCGCGATCAAGCCTTCTCTTCTATTGAAGATGGGGGCGCCCTGTGTGTGTCGAGTTGCTTAAATAATCTCCATACTTACATTATAACCCAGACCGGAAAAGTTCTAAAGGGTTAGGGTAATTAACCGTTACCTTTTGGCAACAATAGTGGTAAGATGGAACTCAGCACCAACGCTTTCTGCAAATATGTATTCATCCATTCCTACCGTACCTGAAGCACCTTATAGGCTTGCGGAAGGAATAAGCCCTTTTTTAAATTCAGATACACCGTAACTGAATCTTGCGGGGCTCACTCAGTGAACTTCGGGACAAGGATCCGCTAGATGAGACATCTGCTTAATGCTTTTGGGAACCCCCTCGCTCAAAAACAAACTGAGATCAAGCTTACAGAAATTGATCGCGGAGGATCAGATCTTACAAACCTTTATAGGAAGTTTCCGCAGTTGACATTTGAACCCAACCGGGCAAGTAACCCCCCAAACGCATAGAAAACTGAGTAAATGACTCCCCTAGCAACACACTGACAGCCACGAAAATGATTCCTTAAACCACATTTAGTAAGTTCGAACCTTTATATTGGAATTTCTGCGTATTGTGTCTTATCTGTATATTTGTTTGTGTGTAAATTGAATGTGGTGCAGTCCACCGGCACTTACTATTAGGTGAAACGACTAAAATATCTTAAAACAAAATATCCAATCGTTGATGTAAGTGATATATTTTAGAGAAATCGTTTATTCTAACCTATGTATAAATAAATTCTGTCGTGGGTTAGATTATACATTATTGCTAAACTGTCAGTATTTAACGGTGAGGTAACAATGTTTAACCAAAAAAACCCCCAACGTTTGAACTATCACCGTTACATTTCTAAACACAGTTGAGTATTTTGTGAAAATCAGACCAAAACTGATGGACAAAATAGCCGCCTCTCGTACGCAAGTAGTGTAACACAATTTTGATCCGATTTAGATGAAACTTGACATTAATCTTTATAACCGAATGACCTTTGCTCCTTTCAGATAAAAACTAATAATTATGGTATTATATGCCCTATACTAATGGCCGCCCCTCGTACGCAAGTAGTGTAACACAATTTTAATCCGATTTAGATGAAACTTGACATTAATCTTTATAACCGAATGATCTTGGCTCCTTTCGATTTTCGTACACCTCGGATCGTAACTTCTTTAATTATGACCCTTGGATGTACGAAAAATCGCTATTTTAGATTATGGTCCCTCTAGAGGTCACAATTTTTATCCGGTTTAAAAAAAAATGTTTGAATATATCATCGTTAGATATATATGGCGATTTTGACTTTCACCTCATACTAAACTGTTGTCCAGTCACGATCTTATTAAAACTAATTAATTCAATATGTCCATTACAAGCTATACATGATCTGTGTACAAGATCCACACGGCTTCAAATGTTTATGCACATGCCGTGACGAGATAAAAGAAACAATTGCAGATATGACCATGTGTTCAACGGGTATATGTTGAGGAGTTCTCTGTCAGTTAAAAAGCGAAGAGCCGAGAGAGAAGGAAGGCTTGTACGAGGGTAGGGACTCACCCGAGTCCAGCCGCTGCCTTGGCAGAGGGGCAGAATTGTAGATGAAATGTTATATTGTAAGACGTGTTCCTGTAGACGTTTAGTTGTAGAAGACTAGTAGATTTTATATTACGTAGATGTATTCCTGTCGTAGCCTAGTTCTTATAGTTTAAGAACTTGTATTACGGTATTATGTAGATGTGCTCCTGATGTAAATAAAACCTTTATCTACAAAACTCTTATCTGTTATCACTACGATTGTGTTACAGATATAAGTTATTGGTGCTATCGACCTACAAGACCCCTGGAGATGTTCCCGTGATAAAGAAGAAAATCCCGCGTGGCAGACAAAAAATGTTTTACCGCTAGACATCCGATGAATTGGTGAAAAAAAAAAGAATTAAAAACAATGCAGGACTGAAACGTGTATTTGTGAAACCGTGGGTGGCAGGCGCGGTTTCGATGATATGAAAATTCATAATTCAAGGATGGAAATGGAGAAAATCACCAAACACGGAGAATTGGAGAAAATCACCAAGCACGGAGAAATCAAAGAAAAAAAACCTAAAAAAGACCTTCGGATCAATGGCGACGAAACAGAAATTGTGTGTGATTGTTGTTTTACGGTGAGTCATTTTGTTTTTAAAAGAATATAAATTATAATTGTTTGTTTTTGAACACATATTTTGGTTTTTAAAATTAGTCGTAACAAAGTATAAGAGGTTTATGTTGAAAAGTAAAATATTTTGTGATTGTTAGGCTGGAATTGAGTTAAGTTCCTAATTAGGAAATTCTTGAATAGACGGTTGAATAAATTTTTCGTCGTCCATCGCTATATTTGCAGTGAAGATATTAACTCACAAACAATCACATAATAGGCATATTCACGGTTTTATCTCCTATATTTTTTGGTGTGTGTTTTATTATACCCGACGTAACGGGAACATTTTTTTAATGAGTTTTTGCCTCGTAAATTCGAGAGTTTTGTGTATTTGTGCCTCGTAAATTCGAGAGCGCTGTGTATTCCTATTAAGAGGAATCGGTTTTTATACCCTCAAGGAAGAAGGGTCGCGCTTAGGTTAGAAGCGTATATATGTAGTGTTTTGTTTTGTTTAAGAAATAGAGAGATAAACCGTTGTTAAGTTCTATGAAAAATATCTTATTTAAGATTGGTAAAATGTGTTCAAATCATTCAATATCATTTATCTCAAGTAAAAAAACAATTTGACAAAATCCTATGTTAATTTTTTTCTATATATGTACCTTTTCTATTTTATGAAATATTTGCTAATTTTTTTTCTTCAAATTATATTTTGATTGAATAAATTTCTTTTTTTGTAATGTTTAGAAATGACGTTGATATTGTGTGTGTTCTTATGGTATCGTGTATTACAGTATCATTTATTTATTTGAAGCCAGTGTCCCACATGTGAGAATGGTGTTACTAATTAATGTTAGTTTGTTATTTACTTATTGGATAGTGCTTCTTGTATTTTTGTTTCTGAAGAAATAAAGAATAAATTTGGGCTCTCGGGGGAGAGCAACATTAGTGGGTTTCCTGCTAAATTGGATTGTGGGTTAGGATTGAGACTGGTCTTGTTTTGATCTAATTTACTGTCGTTCAGATTTTTATTTTTTAGAATATGCAATTATAGGTTTCTGTGTGAAGATTTGCCGGTGATTTTCTTGGAGATCAGTTAGTGTTTTCTGATGATTTTGGATGCGCGTGCTACTGTTGCACTAAATTGAACTACGAAGGTGGCTAAATTGCGCTAGCCGTATGAATATTCAAGCCTAGGGGGCTGTTGTTTTCAATCTAGAATTTTTCTCTTGTTAGCCTTAACGTTTTAATGTCTTCTTTAGTTTCAAAATCGCCCTTAGCCTGTTCCATCGGTGTGACAATGAGATCAGAAATGTCATGATTTGGTTGGTTAAAGTGATTTTAGACCGATTTGTCTTTTTGAGTGACTATGTCTGACCGGTGGCCGTTAATTCTTTCCCGAAGTGCATTTTGGGTCTCACCTACGTATTGCATGTCACATTGTCTGCATGAAATTAGATGACTATGAAAATGTCATCTAGAAATCATCCATAGAAATCTGGTTTTAATGGGCAGAGTGGCAAAACTTCCCTTTCCCACTCCGCTATGACGATATTTGCATAACTCAGGAACAAATCGTTTTCCCATGGCAGTTCCGGAAGACTGGAGGTATACTTAATCGTTGAATGCGAAATCATTCCCCCCCCCCCCCCAGACAAATCTCTGGTAATTTCTTCGTCCGGTCTGGATGTTTGTGGGTTCCTAAGAAATGCTTCCTAACTGCTTCAACTCCTGTGGTATTATCGATGTTCGTGAACATGCTATGTATGTCAATAGATATTAAAATGGTGTGCTCAGGTACTCTTTAACTATTTGATTTTGTGAATGAAATCGCAAGTGTATTTAAGGTAGGATGGGTGTTGGCAAGCTAGGGGCAATAATAATGGTCTATATATTGCGATACATTGTATGATTCACTGCCACAGTCTGATATTATTGGACGTCCCTTTGGTAATTCATTAGTTATAAACCATTCCGTTTCTGGATGACATCGCGCCTGGTACGTTCGTGCATTTTTTATGCGCGAACTCTTAGTTTTTCTATTACTGGCACGCGCACGGGCACTATTTTTATTGTTTAACATGTACCAAAATCTGGGACTTCGCGCGTAGGTACTTTTGAGGTATTAGGTCTGTTTAGCATAACACTTGCCACTGTACCTGTGTATCGCTTATTATAAACCGAATGTTTTAAGATCGTTCATATTTATTAAGCACTTTTTTTAGTACAGTGTTGATTCATGCTCAAATTGTTGCTAAGCAAACAAACGGGATTATTTTCTCAACAGTGTATGAACGTATATTCATAGCGATAATATCCTTACACCGAGAGAAAGTATCTAGTCTCGGTGAATAGAACCATGGTTGTCTGGTAGAAAATTACTTTTGTATTTTTTCGAACGGTAAACAGTGTTTTTAGAAGCAAACTAACCTGCCGCACATGACGAAGTCATTATACTTATAATAAAAAGGCAAGAACTCCTTTTGCAGCGGAAGCTTATCAGGGAGTAATAGGTCAAGGTTAAAACATACAGTACACGCATCGCGGTGGTTTGATGTTTTTTATCGTGAAATTCCGTGAATTAACGCGTGAATATCGAGTGACATGATACGACTGGCAGAGCAGCCCTGAGTCGAACAATCGCCGCTCGAGCTGTCTTCGTCAGCTAGTTTCAAAATGGCGTACAACCAGTGCAAGTGGGAAAAGACGACAATAAAATCAGAAATATGTTATTTATTATTGTCAGTACACGCATCGCGGTGGTTTGATGTTTTTTATCGTGAAATTCCGTGAATTAACGCGTGAATATCGAGTGACATGATACGACTGGCAGAGCAGCCCTGAGTCGAACAATCGCCGCTCGAGCTGTCTTCGTCAGCTAGTTTCAAAATGGCGTACAACCAGTGCAAGTGGGAAAAGACGACAATAAAATCAGAAATATGTTATTTATTATTGTCGGACTTATTACATCACTCCTGTCTTAACAAATCATAAAGCTGTGGTGTTACGGTGGCGGCATAGTATTTCATCGTAACACCACAGCCACTTTTTAAAAAATCTTCGATTAAATTTTAATCAGCTGTACAAAGAATATGGCTGGTTAGAAAATCAGAGATTAAATTTATGATTAGCACTAATCCAACTTCGAAAATACGGCCGGGCCTTATTAACTTACCAAAACCATAATCAACCCCCAATGCCATCACTAGTCTGCGGTGTGTTGATACTCAGACGGAGTGGGGAAAAAAAGTTAGTTCAGTTCAAAATGGGGGAATAGCTATTAAGAAATCAAAAGATGCGTATTTACAAAAAGAGACTTTTACGAATTATATTTCTATTCAGTGTAACCTTCAAAATTTAACTGAACACTGATAAATTTTGCACAAGGGAGACATTCCTCACAATAGTCACGACACCGGCCTTTGTGAATTGACGAAATCTCGCGTTTATAAACTTGATTATGGTTTATTTTTAGCGACCCTGACAGGCACCGCATGCTAGGGTAAGGGTTAGGTTTTGTCCAAAAACTCTAACGTCGTGTGCAATTCACAGTGATTTAACCCCGTGATCATGGTAGAGGCGCTGGACGGCCAAGAACAATATTTCTCGTAAACGATTTTTTTTTACTTATGCGATTTCGTCTTGGCCTTTTGTTAGAAGACCTCCGTTATCACTTCTGTATTTCAACATCGCAGTGTAGCGATATCATTGACAGATGAGTTAATTACCTTGTTGTGCAATTGTCTTTTTTCGTTTAGTGGCCTTCAAGATAGACTGTAATGGAAAATATGCCCAGATGTTTTAAGGGCAAGTTTCCAAATACAAGGACCATCGTCGACTGTACTGAATTATACAGTGATAGTTCGAGCTTATTGTCTCATAAAGGAGAATGCTAAAGTAAAAGTTTAATTTTATCATTTACTTAGTACATTATGTAACACATTTTAGAAGTATTTTTTTTTTTTTTTTTAAGTTTTAGTAACAAAGAACGTTACAAAACACTCGGATTTCCGCAATTACGTTAACACCCGACAATTAATGAGCTAAAGCTATATCACTTGACATGACGTCAAAGTCGATCATCGTTTAGCAGTCGATGTATATTTCAATAGGATATCGGCAGAAAGTGACCGCTTGTCAGACATTGATTTCGCCCTGAGTGTTCTTCCTTATCAGTACCGGGGATTTAGAAATGCAAGGAACAACGGTGACGATGATGGTTCGGAACATTCTAGTTACAATAATGATAAATAAATGGGCACTAGAAATTAAAAACAGCGTAGACACACCTTCACTTGTCTTATCCTTCCTATCACTATCACTCAGTACTTCGATTCGCAATGACTTTCGGCTTTATTGCAGCCCTATTGGTGTTCACGGTTCATCGGAAAAAAATATATCAGATAAAAACTAATAATTATGGTATTAATGAAATAAAACCAAGTACGAACAATCCAAACCGTTAGACAAAATTCGAAAGTCCTAAAAAAACAGTATAGGCAAAAAAGTGTAATAGGCAAAATAGTGTAATCAGCATATTGACTGTATACCGTGTACAAAATACATGACAAACAGTGGTGTCCGGAAGAGTATGCTTAGCCTGCTGACATGCCACACCCACCATAGCTGCATCCAATCTATTAGGCGAAATCTCGGTAAAATAGCGTGATTGGCCAATGAACTATCGGTATGCAAAATGCACGTGATGAACAGCGTTAACAACGCAGTAGACCTATATAATCAGGAATATAGTGTACCCGTCAATTAAATATGTCTAGCATATAGTCGAGAGAGACATGTTATATTTACCAATCAAGTCAATATGACGGACATTATTTTTTTAAAAGGTTTTAATAAGTTTAGTTTGAAAGTGTCCCTGTAGTTGAAGCTTAGATGACAAATGCCTCGATCTACTTAAAAGATAGTAAGCTGGCACTGCCAGGCAGGATACGCCCACATTTTCGAGAGATGGTTAGAGAACAAGCAAAATCGAAAGTGATTTTTCCTACAATCAAAGGCTATAATTCATTAAATTACAATTTGATATGCGCAAATATCGAAAAAAATCAAGATCTTTAGGTTATAAACATGCATTTCAAGTTTCATCAAAATCGAATTAAAATTGTGACCTATACTGGGTCCACAACCTTGATATACCATATTTTAACACTATTAGCATACAAACGGTGGCCATTTTGTCTGGCAATTATGGTCCGATTTCCCTGAAATTCAAACTCAACCTTTCGTATGGTGTAACGGTGATAGAGTCAAGTTTTTTAAATCGGATAATAATCGTGACCTCCAGAGGGACCATAGGCGATTTTTCGGACAATCAGGGGCCATAATTCAGGAAGTTATGATCTGATATGTGAAAATAACGAAAGGAACAGTATTCGCGTACAAACGGCAGCCATTTTGTATGGCAATTTTTTTCCGAATTTTCCCGAAATTTCGAATTCAACATTCCTTAGGGTGTAACGGTGATATAATCAAACGATTTTTTAAATCAGATAATAATTGTGACCTCCAGAGGGACCACAAGCTAAACAAAGACGATTTTGCGTATAATCAGGGGCCGTTATTCAGGAAGTTACGATCCGATATGGGCAAATATCGAAAGGAACCAAGATCTTTGGGTTATAACCGTGCATTTCAAGTTTAATCAAAATTGAATTAAAATTGTGATCACTACAGGGTCCACAACCTTGATATACCATTTTTTAACAGTATTCGCGTACGAACGGCGGCCATTTTGTATGGTAATTTTGGTCCGATTTTTCCGAAATTTGAACTCAACCTTCCTTAGGGTGTAACGGTGATATAATCAAACGATTTTTTAAATCGGTTCATTATTGTAACCTCCAGAGGGACCACAAGCTAAACCAAGACGATTTTGCGTATAATCAGGGGCCATAATTCAGAAAGTTACGATCCGATATGCGCAAATATTGAAAGGAACCAAGATCTTTGGGTTATAACCATGCATTTTAAGTTTCATTAAAATCGAATTAAAATTTTGACCTCTACAGGATCCACAACCTTGATATACCATTTTTTAACAGTATTTGCGTACGAATGGCGGCCATTTTGTATGGCAATTTTGGTCCCATTTTTCTGAAATTCAATCTCAACCTTCCTTAGGGTGTAACGGTGATATAATCAAACGATTTTTTAAATCGGATAATTATTGTAACCTCCAGAGGGACCACAGGCTAAACCAAGATGATTTTGCGTATAATCAGGGGCCATAATTCAGGAAGTTACGATCCGATATGCGCAAATATCGAAAGGAACCAAGATCTTTTGTTTACAACCATGCATTTAAAGTTTCATCAAAATCGAATTAAAATTGTGATCTCTACAGGGTCCACAACCTTGATATACCATTTTTTAACAGTATTTGCGTACGAACGGCGGCCATTTTGTATGGTAATTTTGGTCCGATTTTTCCGAAATTTGAACTCAACCTTCCTTAGGGTGTAACGGTGATATAATCGAACGGTTTTTCAAATCGGATAATAATTGTAACCTCCAGAGGTACCACAAGCTAAAATAGGTGAATTTTCGGACAATCAGGGGCCATAATTTAGGAATTTACGTTCCGATAGGTGCAAATATCGAAAGGAACCAAGATCTTTGGGTTATAAACATGCATGTTAAGTATCATCAAAATCGGTTTAAAATTGTGACCTCTATAGGGTCCACAAGCTAAAAACGTGATTTTTCGTACAATCAGGGGCCATAATCCATGAAGTTTTGATCCGATGAATGCCAATATCGAAAGCAGCCGAGATCTTTTGGGGATAAACCTATATTTTAAGTTTCGTCAAAATCGGACAATAATTGTGACCTGTAGAGAGTCCACAAACAATTGTGGACGGACGGACGGACGGACAGGGGCGACGACATAATACGTCCACATGAAAATGTGAGCGTATAAAAAATTAGAATAGAATGAACAAGCTCTCGCGTAACAACGTTGGCTGAGACACAAACACTCCATAAGCTGGTTGTATTGGAATAGTACTATCAATAAATGGAAAGTCAAAGTCAACACGTTTTCGCCTGTTTGCGAAATAAATTAAGTTAGTCATTTATATAGCGCGCTGCTCAAATGCGCTTAGTCGGGAGCTCTCGTGAATAGCATAGTCTTCAATCTGAATTTGAAGGTGTTCGTATCTTCTATTTGTTTTAGTCTTAGGAGTAGATCGTTCTAGAAAACAGCAGTAGACCCCCATGAACATCCTATCACCGTAATTGGTCCTTGATGTAGGGACAGAAAGCTGGCGTGTTTGTTTGTACACTTGTAGAAATCCTTGCAGATATTGTGATGCTCAGCCATTTGTGAGCAATAACTAGAATTTATATTGGATTCTTGATCTAATAGGGAGTCAGTTTAATTCTTTTCGAAATGGTGACATGTGTGATCTGATTGGAGTTCGGGCAACTAATTTGGCAGCAGTATTTTGAATCTTTTGGAGTTTGTTAATTTAAGTTTGATTGATTCCATATAATAGGCTGTTACAGTAGTCAAGTTGTGATTTTACCATTGCTTCAACAAGAGATTTTACAGAAGAGTTATCTAGATATTGCCGAATATGAAAATGTGTCTTTCTGCTGATATTATTGACATGTGTGTCTAAGCGAAGAGTGGGATCCATGATAACTCCAAAATTCCGAGCACTGGCTGAAGGTTGAATAACACAGTTTCCTAATTCAAAATCCGGAAGGTTACTTTTAGATCTCAACTGTTTGGAGCTAATAATGAGGTATTCCGATTTTTCATCGTTCAGTTTTAAGAAGTTATTTTTCATCCAGTATTTAATATCTTCTATACATTTTTGCAATTTCGACAGAGTACCTGTAGCCATTACAGAGGCCGTTGGTTTAAATCCCAGATAGAGATGAAAATCTAATCCATGGCTGCGAGCCATGTCACCAACTAGAAGCGTATATAGACTGTAAACAGAATTGGGCCAAATATAGACCCCCGTGGAACACCGTTAATAAGATTGTTGGGGTTTGTTTGATGTTATCAATAATAACTGATTGATGGCGATGACTCAAATATGAAGATAACCATAGAAGGGCATCATAAAAGGATAAAATACCCATACTAATGTACTGGTAGTAATTATACTTATTTTTTTAATTATTTAAGTGTCACAAATCAATAGAATATTTACATAATGTGCATAATTTCTGGCCTACAAGACACTACTACATTTGCTATTAAACATAAATAGTTAAATGTTATGTACTTCTGTCTAATACTGCTTTTGCAATACAAAATACCTCTATTTCTAATGTCATGATACCGCTAATTCAAATTACAAATGTTAATTTACATAACAAAATGATACGTGCAATGTCTTTTCACTTTCGACATTGAACAAAGCATATTTGTTTTGTCATCTTCTACATTTCACTATCCACATTACATCTTCGTCTTAGTAACTTCTTCATTGCATTAGCGAATGTGTTTTATCTCGACTCGTTATCTTTTTATGACATGTGGGCGGAGCCTAAAAGAGGTATGAATCATCAACAATAACTTCTCCCAAGGAAAGACAACTCTGATAACCTTGTATACGAAAGAAAAATGAATACTCTTAAAGGACCTAAGTCCGTAACTCAAAATCATCGACATCGAAAACAAGAATTATTGGTCAATTTAAATCAACATTGATGATGTAAACTTACCGGGAAAAGGTGGGCTTCTGATATCCGATATTTAAGATAAAATATTTTTTTTTAACATTGGTACACGAGTCGTGCACCATAATGCGCTTCTGCCCCAGTTGTATTGAGAGACGCGAGGTACGAGGCTAGACATTACACCAAACCAGACGCTAAAAATGTGCACTAGATTAAGGCTGCATGGCTTATTTCGTCGAACATAACTGA
Source organism: Patella pellucida (assembly GCA_917208275.1). Classification (NCBI taxonomy): domain Eukaryota; kingdom Metazoa; phylum Mollusca; class Gastropoda; family Patellidae; genus Patella; species Patella pellucida. The sequence goes on along the minus strand of OU795036.1, from coordinate 22,447,231 downwards.
TTTGAAATCGCAGTAAAAACAGAAACCATTTAATGTAAATCAGTTTATATTCATTCATATTACAGTATTATATGCTCTGCGACACACTTTTGTCAATTTCTAGGTCCCAAATGGGTTCCCCCCAAATGTTAGCGATTTAGCTCCTTTAAATAAATACTCTAACCAAGCATAGCATTGGTTATGTAACACCGAAGTTTTAATTACCAGCAAATCCAACATAAACTTATTATGTAGCTGTTTTTATTCATTTTTAGATGGTGGGATGGTATTTAGGACTTAAATTTCAGGCTATTAAACAGTTTGATGAAACATATTTTGGTATCATATGAAAGACATATGAATACTGTAATCAATTATTGCAGTGGTTATAAGGAAAATCGTATTTTATCTACCCCACGTATCAACGGTTCATGACAAAATGGGCGTGATATAAATCTCCATGGCATGGGGGGGGGGGGTACCTTGGAGAATGCAATTTATTTACCTGATCAATTTTTGATAGCCATCTATGTGCCATAGAGAATTGGATTCAAGGACTGAATATTTCCTCCTCTTCACTGGTCGCAAATTTATTTTGCGGAGAATACATCCTTCGAAGCCAACATACCGCATTAACTCTCGAACTCTGTTTAGCTGGAGATAATAGCCTTGGCTTTTTAGAAATCCTAATACACTTCGATAGCCTATATTGGGATGATTAGCAATACTATTTGTAACCAATTGATCTAGTTCATCATCAGGAATATTATTATATTTGTCATTAATTTTTATATTATTTTCAGATATCTTCCTTTGGATAATGCTCTTGCTAACATTGAAATACTCCGCTATTTGTTGTATGGTAAATGTACATGATATTAAAATCATGAGATGCTCAGAGGGAATAAATTTTTTAGGAGCACCAACAGTGCCAAAAGAACTAGTAACACACAAATGTCCTAATGATCCGCCAAAAGATCGGTTTCTAGTTTCAACAATCTACGTTCTATTTTGTTCAAGCACTGCCAAAGATGTAATGTACAATTTTCAAAATTAAAACGGCTGTATTCCAGATCTAGTGTAGATAAAATATTACATGAACTCTCAATTCGATGTTTTGATTCATCAAGAGATTGACCAGATTCTAAGCTTTTAGCTCTTACTCTGAATCTTCGACTAAGCTCTAATAGTATTTTTGTCCCCCGCCTTTCGAAGAAAGCAGGGGACTGTTAAAATGGGTTCGTCCGCCTGTCTGTCTGTCACACTTTTTGGGACACAATAACTTTAGTTATAATTAAGTGAGAATGATGAAACTTAGTATATTGTTTTATTACATCGATACCTTGACTAAGTTCGATAATGAGCATTTTCTGCTCAGGGTAAGCAGAGCTTTAAGCAGTTTTATTGGCCAACTTTTTGGAACACAATAACTCTGTTCCTAATTGAGCTAGAATGTTTAAACTTGGTGTAGGTGTTAATTAAGACTATACCTTGATGGAGTTCGAAGATGAGCATTTTCTGCTTAGGGTAAGCAGCGATAAGCAGTTTGATTGGTTGAGCCTTTGGGACACCATAACTTTAGTTCTAATTAAATGAGAGTGATGAAACTTGGCGTATATTTTTTTTTTACATAGATATCTTGACTAAGTTTGATAATGAGCATTGTCTGCTCCGGGTAAGCATAGCTTAAAGCAATTTGATTTGCCGACACTTTGGAACACAATAACTCTCCTAATTCAGCTAGAACGTTCAAACTTGGTGTAGGTGTTTATTAGGCCAATGTCCTGATTGAGTTTGAAGATGAGCATTTCTGCTTAAGATAAGTAGAGATTAGCAATTAGATTGGTTGAGGCTTTGGAACACGATAACTTTAGTTCTTATTAAGTGAGAATGATGAAACTTGGTATATAGTTTTATTACATCGATACCTTGACTAAGTTCGATAATGGGCATTTTCTGCTGATGGTAAGTAGAGCATTAAGCAATTTGATTTGCCGAATCTTTGGAACACAGCAACTCTTCTTCTATTTGAACCAAAACGTTCAAACTTGGTGTAGGTGTTTATTAGGTCAGTGCCCTGATGGAGTTCGAAGATGCGCATTAAGGGCAAGCAGAGATAAGCAATTAGATTGGTTGAGGCTTCCGGGACACGACAACTTTTGTTCTAATTCAGTGAGAGTGGTGAAACTTGGTGTATAGTTTCATTACATCAATACCTTGACTAAGTTCGATAATGAGCATGTTCTGCTGAGGGTAAGCAGAGCAATAAGCAATTTGATTGGTCGAGACTTTGGAACCAAATAATTCTTTAGCTCGAAATGTTAATCATTGAGCTCAGTCAAAACATTTACCTAATGAACGCCTACACCAAGTTTGAATATATTCTACATCAATAAGAAGGACAATTCGTCGGTAGGTAGAATTGACATCCTAAAGGTCCATTTTTGACTTTAAAAAGGCACATAACAAGGTTATCAGAGTTGTCTTTTCTTGGGAGAAGTTATTGTTGATGATTTCATACCTCTTTTAGGCTCCGGCCACATGTCACAAAAAGATAATGCAGTCGAGATAAAACACGTTTGTTAATGTAATGTAAAGTTACTAAGACGAAGATGTAATGTAGATAGTGATAAAATAAAACCAAGTACGAACAATCCAAACCCTCAGACAAAATTCGAAGTCCTAAAAACGGTATAGGCAAAATAGTGTAATATGGCAAAATAGTGTAATCAGCATATGGACTGTTCACCGTGAAATATAGAAGATGCCAAGAAAATTATGTTTTGTTCAATGTTCAATGTCGAAAGACATTGTACGTATCATTTATGGTATTGTGTCGATTGTTTTATGTAAATAACATTTGTATTTTGAATGATCGATATCATGACATAAGTAATAGAGGTATTTTGTATTGCAAAAGCAGTATTAGACATAAGTACATAACATGTAATTCTGAATACGATTGACCTCCATAGGAAAAGATAGTAAGCTGGCACTGCCAGGCAGGATACGCCCACATTTTCAAGAGATGGATAGATAACAAGCAATACCGAAAGTGATTTTTCCTACAATCAAAGGCCATAATTCATTAAGTTACAATTTGATATGCGCAAATATCGAAAAGAATCAAGATCTTTAGGTTATCAACATGCATTTCAAGTTTCATTAAATTACAATTGTGACCTCTACAGGGCCCATAACTTTAATATGCCATATTTTTACACTGTTCGCGTACAAACGGCGGCCATTTTGTCTGGCAATTATGGTCGATATTCTAGAAATTTGAACTCAACCTTCCGTAGGGTGTAATGGTGATAGAGTCAAACGTTTTTTTAAATTGGATATTAATCGTGACCTCCAGAGGGACCATAGGGTATTTTTCGAACAATCAGGGGGCATTATTTAGTTATGATCCGATATGCGCAAATATCGAAAGGAACCAAGATCTTTGGGTTATAACCATGCATTTCAAGTTTCATCAAAATCGAATTAAAATTGTGACCTTTACAGGGTCCACAACCTTGATATACCATTTTTTAACAGTATTCGCGTACAAATGGCGGCCATTTTGTATGGCAATTTTGGTCCGATTTTCCCGAAATTCGAACTCTACTTTCCTTAGGGTGTAACAGTGACATAATCAAACTTTTGTTTAAATCGGATAATAATTGTGACCTCCACGGGGACCACAAGCTAACCAAAGGTGATTTTGAGTATAATCAGGGGCCATAATTCAGGAAGTTACGATCCGATATGCGCAAATATCGAAAGGAACCAAGATCTTTGGGTAATAACCATGCATTTCAAGTTTCATCAAAATCGAATTAAAATTGTGACCTCTACAGGGTCCACAACCTTGATATACCATTTTTTAACAGTATTCGTGTACAAACGGCGGGCATTTTGTATGGCAATTTTGGTCCGATTTGCCCGAAATTTAAACTCAACCTTCCTTAGTGTGTAGCGATGATATAATCAAACGGTTTTTCAAATCGGATAATAATTGTGACCTCCGAAGGGACCACCAGCTAAACAAAGGCGATTTTGCGTATAATCAGGGGCCATTATTCAGGAAGTCATGATCCGATATGCGCAAATATCGAAAGGAACAAAGATCTTTGGGTTATAACTATGCATTTCAAGTTTCATCAAAATCGAATTAAAATTGTGACCTCTACAGGGTCCACAACCTTGATATACCATTTTTTAACAGTATTCGCATACAAATGGCGGTCATTTTGTATGTCAATTTTGGTCCGATTTTCCCAAAATTCGAACTCAACCTTCCTTAGGGTGTAACAGTGATATAACGGTTTTTCAAATCGGATAATAATTGTGACCTCTAGAGGGACCACAAGCTAAAATAGGTGATTTTTTTGACAATCAGGGGCCATAATTCAGGAAATAACATTCCGATAGGCGCAAATATCGAAAGGAACCAAGATCTTTGGGTTATAAACATGCACGTCAAGTTTCATTAAAATCGGCTCAAAATTGTGACCTCTATAGGGTCCACAAGCTAAAAACGTGATTTTTCGTACAATCAGGGGCCATAATCCATGAAGTTTCGATCCGATACATGCCAATATCGAAAGCAGCCGAGATCTTTTGGTGATGAAGCTATATTTCAAGTTTCGTCAAAATCGGACAAGAATTGTGACCTGTAGAGGGTCCACAAACAATTGTGGACGGACGGACAGGGGCGTCGACATAATACGTCCACATGAAAATGTGGGCGTATAAAAACAAACTATCCCAAGATTGGAATTGTTACGATGTATGATTCTAGCGAGTTAATGGACATTTTATGTTGTGTTGGATCAAGAATAATCATCAGTGGAGGCAATATATCCAATATTCATCAATTATCAACCAAAGAGAATTGGAACTTCTGTCCAGGTAGCGAAAACCCTGCTAACAAAGATCGGACCAAGTGTACTTTTCTATTAACTGAAAATTTTGCAGGGGTGAAATTGATTAAATTTGTTGTTCTATTTTTTTCAAAATGGTCGCCAAAAATGTATTTTTCAAGAGTTTTGTCCTCAAATAGGCCATATATGTTTTCCTATATGTCTAATAATAGGTGTCACAGCTCCATTGCTCACGTTGGAAGAAAGTCGTTTTTTCCCGATTTGTAACCCCTTTTAAACTTAACGTCATACACTGGCTATTTAATCTTTTGTAATAATTTTAAAATATTTTGGAAGCAGATATCCTGTGCTTTTGTTTGATATAATTTTTATGTATGTGTTCATTTTATCAATTTCATAAACGTAAGTTTAAAAACGTCAATTTCCCGTGTGTTGACGTTACGCTGAAATTTTTTGTCACGTTTTTAAATGGGGGTACCCCACTTCAAGTGCTTTTATGCAGAGCTTATAATTAATATTATTATTTCATTCTAATATCATTAGAAAGACAAATGAACGACATTTCGATCGGTCTTGGATGCGATGTTAGCATTTCGAAATATCAGGCATTTTTGTTAAAGTTGAAAATTCAATTCACAAAATCTTTTTTTGAGGCGATTTGTCAATATCGCATCCAGGTACGATCGAAACTTCGTTTTATTGTCGTTTCAATGCTATTAAAATCAACAAAATCGGAGCATAGTAAGCTCAAAAACTTTGCACTTGAAAATGGTATACAACGTGATTTTTTCAGAATAGAAAGATAGTAAGCTGGCACTGCCAGGCAGGATACGCCCACATTTTCGAGAGATGGATAGAGAACAAGCAAAACCGATAGTGATTTTTCCTACAATCAAAGGCTATAATTCATTAAATTACAATTTGATATGTGCAAGGAACCAAGATCTTTGGGTTATAACCATGCATTTCAAGTTTCACCAAAATTGAATCAAAATTGTGACCTATACTGGGTCCACAACCTTGTTATACCATTTTTTTAACAGTATTCGCATACACACGGCGGCCATTTTGTATGGCAATTTTGTTCCGAAATTCGAACTCAAACTTCCTTAGGGTGTAACGGTGATATAATCAAACGATTTTTTAAATCGGATAATAATTGTGACCTCCAGAGGGACCACAAGCTAAACAAAGACGATTTTGCGTATAATCAGGGGCAATAATTCAGGAAGTTATGATCTGATATGCGCAAATATCGAAAGGAACCAAGATCTTTTGGTTATAACCATGCATTTCAAGTTTTATCAAAATCGAATCAAAATTGTGACCTCTACAGGGTCCACAAACTCGATATACCATTTTTGAACAGTATTCGCATACGAATGGCGGCCATTTTGTATGGCAATTTTGGTCCAATTTTTCCGAAATTCGAACTCAGCCTTCCTTAGGGTGTAACAGTGATATAATCAAACGATTTTTTAAATTGGATAATTATTGTAACCTCCAGAGGGACCACAAGCTAAACAAAGACGATTTTGCGTATAATCAGGGGCAATAATCCAGGAAGTTACGATCTGATATGCGCAAATATCAAAAGGAACCAAGATCTTTTGGTTATAACCATGCATTTTAAGTTTCATCAAAATCGAATCAAAATTGTGACCTCTACAGGGTCCACAACCTTGATATACCATTTTTGAACAGTATTCGCATACGAATGGCGGCCATTTTGTATGGCAATTTTGTTCCAATTTTTCCGAAATTCGAACTCAGCCTTCCTTAGGGTGTAACGGTGATATAATTAAACGATTTTTTAAATTGGATAATTATTGTAACCTCCAGCGGGACCACAAGCTAAACCAAGGCGATTTTGCGTATAATCAGGGGCCATAATTCAGGAAGATACGATCCGATATGCGCAAATATCGAAAGGAACCAAGATCTTTGGGTTATAACCATGCATTTCAAGTTTCATCAAAATCGAATTAAAATTGTGATCTCTACAGGGTCCAAAACCTTGATATACCATTTTTTAACAGTATATGCTTACGAAAGGCGGCCATTTTGTATGGTAATTTTGGTCCGATTTTTCCGAAATTTGAACTCAACCTTCCTAAGGGTGTAACGGTGATATAATCGAACGGTTTTTTAAATCGGATAATAATTGTGACCTCCAGATGTACCACGAGCTAAAATAGGTGATTTTTCGGACTATCAGGGGCCATAATTCAGAAAATTTCGTCCCGATAGGCGCAAATATCGAAAAGAACCAAGATCTTTGGGTGATAAACATGCATGTCAAGTTTCATCAAAATCGGTTCAAAATTGTGACCTCTATAGGGTCCACAAGCTAAAAACGTGATTTTTCGTACAATCAGGGGCCATAATCCATGAAGTTTTGATCCGATACATGCCAATATCGAAAGCAGCCGAGATCTTTTGGAGATAAACCTATATTTCAAGTTTCGTCGAAATCCGACAAGAATTGTGACCTGTAGAGAGTCCACAAACAATTGTGGACGGACATCCGGACGGACGGACGGACGGACGGACAGGGGCGACGACATAATACGTCCACATGAAAATGTGGGCGTATAAAAATCCGGAATTAGATCAAATCTAATTTATGCACAGAAATTTAATAAGAAAAACGTGCAGGATCAAAAGGTACAGGCGATTTTATCCGAGTTGAGCGAAGATCCGACTTATACGTATCCGAATGTAATAATTGTATTTATTAATCTGTAAAATTGTGTTATTCTGTCCAAATTTATTTGAAAATGAACTTTGATTTACCATCCTGTATACAAATATGTAGTCCCTATTTGTCAAATGAATTTTGAATTTATCAATAAAAACACAATAATAGAACTACTTAATTTGTTCAATTATTTTGAGTCGATAATAAATCCATGAGTGCAAGACTTATGATTTCATAATTATTAAATTTTACCTCGTGAATAATTTATTGATGTTTTACTATACTATTCACTAAACAATGTCAATCTTCGTTAATTGTATGCACCGAGTATACAGTTCTATAGAATAAAGAAAGTTTTGTATGAATGTCCTTCCACATGTCTTTATCAAAATGAATTTTTTCAATACACAAATCTATCGGGACTTTCCCCAAGTTAGGGTGATGCTGATGAGACAATCAAGCCAATGTCCTTGACTATCAAGCCATGGTGCTCTCTCTTGGCATACGTTGGATGTACATTTTTTGCGACATTTTCATGCTTTATTCCTTACTCGGAGTGGGAACTGGTGAAACTAGTGGACATCATATCTTTTAAAAGATTGTCTGGTGCACATAGCTCCATAATTAGACGATGTTAAACATTCTTGCCTAGCAGTTTTGTCCTCCTGTTAGAATTTCAGTGGAAATTGTCCATATACATAAAGGTTATGTTATTTAGTTCCAGCAGTTTTTCTTCAGGTACAATGGACGACTTTGGAATTTTTTGAATGTCCTTCCAGTCTTTTTCTAAATGTTCACTGTACACCCTGTTGTAACATTTCCTTTTTCGTTTTTTTCAACACTTAGTTTTCTTGTAGGTTACAAGAATGGGTTTTGTTTTGAAAGTAATGTCTTGTTATCTCTTAGGGCTAAATTTTCTTTTTCTGGGTGCAGGCATAACACCCAACAAACACTTGTTTGAAGTTGAAGCAAGAGTTCCATTTTATTTTCCTTTTTCACTAGATCAACTATTCTGACCAACAAGGCCCCTATATGGTTGCAGCACTCACCTCTAATAATAATAGAATGAATTGAGGTATACACACAAACAATTAACTTCAAATATATTTATCAAACTATTGAAATGATGATTTAATTCAAATATAAAAGAATTACCATTTTGATAGAATAAAATAAGAAAAACAATTAATTATCAATTATTTAATTACCAATCATCCATACTTATAATCTTTTCACCCAGACAATGATTCATGTTATAAGAAAATAAAATGTATTGTACATTTTACTGTTTCCTATATCAAAAGATTACAATCACAATGTAGCTAGTCAAATTACATGTAAATCATATTCTAGATTACCAATTTAAACAAACAAATCTCAACGAATCATTAATTTTATAATCATAGTACCGGTACTTGTTAATACATATACTATCAGTATCAGATGACCGAGAATGATATTAAATGGATTAGATCACTGGCTTTAATAAATCATTTAACATGCATGTATGGAATAACCTAATAAAATGACTGACAGTCAAGGCAATCGTCATCAATAATAAGCTATTATAGTCCAAACTTTAAACACTGATAATTGAGCTACAAATATGTAAATTGACTAAAATTTTAATATACTGTATTAACTGTGAGGATTTATATTTAAACTTTTATTTTTATCTTATAAACTTGTAAATGGAAACCAGCACAAACCAAAATCAAATTACAAATAAATTTAATTTTTAACTTACTTAAAAATACAAAAAACACATAATAATGAATAAACAGAACAGTGGAACGTTTTGTAAGAAAAGTTTGTGTTGGTACTTAGTGGTACATTGGCTGTAAGCAGAATGAAAACAGCCAGTCATTTTAGCCAACAAACCCCAAGGTTTGTACTGTGGTGATTTCTTTTTGTCAAGTTGTTGGATATGATGGCAACACTAAAGCTCGGATATAACAGTGACTTGACTCTTTATTAATTGCATTAAACTATCAAAAGAAAAAATCCCCTGACGATTATTCACCCCCCATTCCCCACCCAACAATGGTATTGGTTTGCGTTTTATATTCCCGTAACACCGTGAGTTTCTGTCCCCAAGCTTGGTTATGGTCATGGTCTTATCCGAGCATTGATGCTCAGGGTACACAGAAAGTGGCAAGAGTAACCCCCTGCTTGATTAAAGACAACCTGCTTGGGGAAACCCGGGGATCTGGGTTCCTAGCCTTGGGCCGTTCCAAGGGCGCCAATTCCGGGAACTAGAAGGACTAGAGGGTGCGGTCCTATGACGATCAGAGCACCCAGGGGCCTTCGGAAGAGCTGGGGAGGTCGTCAGTGTGGATTGGACAGCTGCAGTGGTCTGTAGCTCAGGTGTTGCTTGAACTACACCAAGTGGAGTAGGGTTGGAGCCGGAACAGTCCAAATATCTGGCAGAATAATCGTTGGCGAAACTTTCGCTGGGGTGTCAAACGGAGGACTTTGGGAGTGGGGGGGTCACGTCTTTAGCGTTTGCAGCTACCGATGGTTGCGTGGCAATTCTCCGGAGCTATAATATGGCTTCGACTATTTAGTGGTGACTGTTTTCCGGCCGACACACGCCTCTTTAAGTTGGTGTGGGGTTTGGTGAGATGAGTTGGTTTCCGGGTTGGTGCCTCATAGGAAGTCTGCCGCTTCCCAGGTACTGATGATTCGGGGGCAGTTTAATGGTGTCTATTACCATACCTGGCCTCACGTTCAAAAACTTAGGGCAACTCTTCGACATAGTAAATGCTTTTAGTTGATCAAACAAGGAACATTAATTTTTTTAGATTTGCGATTTTTGGGAAGTTAGTATATCATCTTTAAGTTGGTGTGGGGTTTGGTGAGATGGGTTGGTTCCGGGTTGGTGCCTCATAGGAAGTCTGCCGCTTCCCAGGTACTGATGATTCGGGAGCAGTTTAATGGTGTCTATTACCATACCTGGCCTCACGTTCAAGAACTTAGGGCAACTCTTCGACATAGTAAATGCTTTTAGTAGATCAAACAAGGAACATTAATTTTTTTTAGATTTGCAATTTTTGGTAAGTTAGTATATCATCTTTAGTAGGCCATTTCCAGTTTGTTTTTGATCAAGCTATTGGGTAAATAATAAGTTTAATAACAAAATCAACCTAACATAATATATTACAAATCTAGATTACGGTTATGTCACAATGGTTACCGGTTGAGTTACGGATGCACAAATACGTACATTGTATATATATAAGTAATTCAAAGAAATAAAAGAATAAACTCCACCAAACTGTCCTGTTATATAATCCAAACTGCTTACAGCACAGCTCATGACTATGTATCCATATAAGGAGCGGTCCCTGATATGCTCCCAATTTCCATATTTGAAATGTTCCCAACAAATTACCCTTTCCCCATAATTGGCACAAGTCCAGTATTTGGTTTTTTTTTCCCACATTTGATAACAATCACCCCCAGTCCCACTGAGATTGACATTGGTAAAATTCTGGTTCCTCAATAATTCCCACCCCTAAATGCTTCTAGTAGATATCAAACAAGGAACATTGATTTTTTTTTTAGATTTGCGAATTTTGGTAAGTATATCATCTTTAGTAGGCCATTTCCAGTATTTTTTATCTTTCCATTGCTGACACTTTAGCGGAAGTAGAAGTTTCAGATGTTGACAGAATTCTTCCAGGAAAATTGGTATCGTCATAATTGACACAGTCAACGTTTATATCAGCGAACATATCTAAACAATGTTCAAGTGCATAAAAACGCTTGTTAAGAAAATGTACCATTATTGTGTTAAAATGATATATATTCAAATTAAGATAATATTCAACTTCAAAACTTCACCAAACTTTGACACCAGTCATTCCAACTTATTTAAAGTATTTCAACGGGGTTTAAAGTAGCCCGAAATCTGCAATTATTTCATTATTTTTCAAAACAATATATTTGTTAAAGTCAAGAGAAACCTCTTACCAGATGATTTCTTATGACAAATAAACTAAGGAGTGATACATATACTTTAAACCTTTTGTGTCCCTTTAACTTTTTGCTTCACAGAAAAATACTGTGAATTTAGCGACTTGTTTATGTAATTGTATAACAGAACATGTTAAAATTAGGAATACAACATGTAGTTGTACTTGGTTTTATTGAAGATAACAATTAGTTAGTTGTAAGTCCTGAAATGTTGACGGATTTTCTTTGGGAACTTTTTGAAATATCTTCAAAAATGTTTGTGGTCTAAAGTAACCCCCGGAATCTAAAGTAGCCACGCTCCACAGTATTTCGAAAATTAGATTGAACTAACAGCCCATAGTTAGCAACATTGAGACAACTTATAGTTATCTTATTGGGTTGCTCCCCTGTTCTTCTCCTGCTAGATTCGGACCCCTGAACCCAGCAGTTTCTAGTTTCTCTAATTTGTAGTAATAGGAACCTGGTTAACTTAGGGATTGGGATAGTTAGGTGTCCTTGAGGAGTTATTTCCCCTTACTTCCCATCCAGGCCAGACCTATTGTTGCCTGAGTAATAGTTGTAGCCAACAAGGGATTAGGCTCCTGATTGTGATAATCTTAATACGACGTTGCATTATTTATAATATTGATTTTCTTTATTATTCCAGTTGCTTCGAGGGCGGAATTTAGAAGTTTGTTTTAAGAGGTTATGGACTGGCCCTTTGTTTGTCCGCTAAATGGTGAGCTGCTAATCGAACGGCGTGAATTTCTGCCTCATTGATGTCTTTAGCTCTCTAATGCGTAGTCGCATTTCCGAGTCTGGGATTGCATCCAAGAAATGTTACAGAGCTAAAAATGAGTAAGGACAGTATCTGCAGTGGGGAAGCCTGTCGGGTTAGTTTTCTTATTGATTGAGCTAATTCGGGAAGAGATTCATTCTAGTTTGTAACCTCGCCCTAAAAATTTCAGACCTTTCCACTGCCACAAATCTTACATTCATTGTCTGTTTTCATTCATCAAAATTTGGTCTTTTAGGAATAATGAGCTCTACAAGGGCATTTCTGGTCAGACTGGCTGCAAGGTTAGCTGTTTTCTCTTATAGAATCCAATTATTTATTCTTGCTATAATTTCAAATTGAGATATATATTCCTCGAAACCTTCCGTTCCATTGTATTGTGGGGGTCTCAATTTGAGAGATTGAAAAGGCGGGGCCCGCCTCGGAAATCCAGTATTGTTATCATTTTGATTTTGGGCAGGTAACGGGATGCTATTAAAATCTCCAATGGCATATAGGGAGGCCTGGTGTGGTTCTCCGCCGGTTTATTTTCTACATCATCCACATGTCGTCTTAAGAGCATGAAAATCCTTTCGAACTCCAAGAATGTCTCCCCTCATTTGAACTCTTATATCATCCAACCCCTGGGTTCCCTTATTTGGTCTAATACTGACGCATTTTCTGTGCTTTCGGGTAGTGTGGTTTCTGGCAAGCAGGTACTTCCTGTTATATTCGAGGACAGATTATTCTCATTTTCTGTGCTTTCATTGTGTAAATTTATTATAATTTTTTATCTTCGTTCGCTGTAAAATTGTAAATCTGAATAAAAGAAATTGAGTACACCGTCATTATTTTTATTCTTATTACATCGGTTCCTTAGATGGTTCCTACATTATATCCTCCCCGTTCGGCTCTCCATAATATTGTACACTCCAAAACTCACATCCGTAAAACTGTTATTCTCTCCGGCAAGCTAGTAACCGAGGTAATTCATGTTTCTGACACCAGTGTTGCGTTCCGCCCAGACTTTCCTTCTCCGATTATATATAAGGGTTCGTCCCAGTACTAGCTTTTACCAAAGAAACTGACAAGATATTGGGTAGATAATGAGTTCAAAAACCAAATCAATCAAACATATATTACAAATCTAGATGACATCGCGCCTGGTACGTTCGTGCATTTTTTATGCGCGAACTCTTAGTTTTTCTATTACTGGCACGCGCACGGGCACTATTTTTTTTGTTTTACATGTACCAAAATCTGGGATTTCGCACGTAGGTACTTTTGAGGTATAAGGTCTGTTAAGCATAATACTTGCCACTGTACCTGTGTATCGCTAATTATAAACCGAATGTTTGAAGACTGTTCATATTTATTACGCACAGAATTTTCAGTACAGTGTTGATTCATGCTCAAATTGTTACTAAGCAAACCAACGGGATTATTTTCTCAACAGTGTATGAACTTATTCATAGGGATAATATCCTTACACCGAGAGAAAGTATCTAGTCTCGGTGAATAGAACCATAGTTGTCTGGTAAAAAATTACTTTTGTATTTTTTGGAACGGTAAACAGTGTTTTTAGAAGCAAACTAACCTGTCGCACATGACGAAGTCATTATACTAATAATAAAAAGGCGAGAACTCTTTATGCAGCGGAGGCTTATAACTGAGTAATAGGTCAAGGTTAAAACATACAGTACGCGCATCGCGGTGGTTTGATGTTTTTTATCGTGGAATTCCGTTTAATTACCGAGTGAATATCGAGTGATATGATACGACTGACAGAGCAGCCCGGAGTCGAACAATCGCCGCCCGCGCTGTCTTCGTCAGCTAGTTTCAAAATGTCGTACAACCAGTGCAAGTGGGAAAAGACGACAATAAAATCAGAAATATGTTATTTATTATTGTCGGACTTATTACATCACTCCTGTCTAACAAATCATAAAGCTGTGGTGTTACGGTGGCGGTATAGTATTTCACCGTAACACCACAGCCACTCTAACTATTCATAATACATCTAACTATCATTCCCTACACATTTCCCCTCGTCTACTTTCCCAAACGTCAACAACACATCTCCTACATCCATTTCGCTGATTAACCCTTGTACCATGTCTACTGGATTATGGTTATGTATAAAACGGTTACCGGTTGAGTTACGGATGCACAAATAGGTACATTGTATATACAATTACTGTTTGTCGTGTATTACACCATTTTGACAGATTACACTATTTTGCCTATACCGTTTTTTAATGGTTTGGATTGTTCGTACTTGGTTTTATTTTATTCATTGAAATAAAGAATAAACCCCACTCAACTGTCTTGTTATTTAATTCTTACTGCTTACAGCACAGCTACATGACTATGCATTCATATAAGGAGCGGTCCCTGATATGCTCCCAAGCTTCCTGATTTGGAATGTTCCCAACAAATTACCCTTCCCCATATTTGGTACAACTCCGTATTTGGGTTCTGTTCCCACATTTGATAACAATTACTCTCAGTCTCATTTTTGGGCCACTGAGCTGGACATTGTAAATATTCTGGTTCCTCAATAATCCCCCCCCCCCCCCTGTTATAAGAGTATTCATCCCCCATTCCCCACCCAACAATGGCATTGGCAAAGGCTCTGGAGTTGGTTTGCGTTCAAGATTTCCGTCCCACCGTGAGTTTCTATCCCCAAGCTTGATTATTTGCATTAATGCTCAGGGTACACAACAAAGTGACAAGAGTAACTCCCCAGCTTGTTTATTTACTTAGCCTTAGCCGAGCACCAGTGCGGGGTACAAAACAAATGGAAAGACTAATTCCACGGTGGAACTGGGAACACCCCTGTCCAAAGACTTGACATCTTTCTAGGTTATATAGCCCAAGCAAGGCCTTAATCCCACAAAAATGGCGGTGTGTGTTATGCCCATATCAAACATAAATCCAAGGTTGCTTGATTTTAAGCCGTATTCCATTAATGATCAAAGTATCCTAGATGGTTACATCTACTTAGTCGATAATCAGGGGTGGGAAGAAATCCGTTGCCTTGATCTACGGCTCTTTTATACCCCGCGGTCTTCCAATCAGCATCCACTACGTCACGTCCTTCGAGCCAAATCCCGTCCGACAGCTTGTTGTCATGGTTGGTGGTCTAGAGGATGCATGCCAGTCGGTAGCTGTTGAAAAGTAAATGTGAAGGCCAGTCAATACAGTTGGGTCATGCTCGAATGAACACACCAAGTTGCGAGACCTCAGACTCGTAACACTATCCAATATGGCGGACAATGCAATTAATATTGCATTCGAACAAAGTCTTAATTTAGAGGAATATAAATTGAGTGATCTAATAAGACATCTATCGGAACGCAATTTAAATCTGTCGGGTAGAAAATGTGAACTAACAAAAAAGAAATGTTACAGCATTAATGAAATCGAAAATAACAGATTTGCTGAAGCGAACGGGGAGATAATACCAAAGCCATCTACACTAACAAATTGGAGTGTAAACTTTGAAAGTTTACCAGAATGTACAGAAAAAGATTTGTTCAACTACATTAAAATCAAATTTTTTTTTTGGATGGACATGTACACAAAGTAGACGTAAGAACTTCAGAGATTAATTTCCACAGAGGTCTACAATTCAGCTGTGTATAGTGTGAATCTAGGAAAATTGAAACAGGACTACTACCAAGTGTTAGTTTCGGTTGTATTAAGGGACGTAATCGACTTATCGGAAAGGGAAACAAAATAAATTTGCACTATCTGGCGGCCATTAAATCTGGCAGCTTTGGTCCAATATTTAAGAAATTCGAGTGACATATTCGACCTTTTTTTTAATTGAATAATAATTGTGCCCTCTAGATGGACCACGATGTAAAAACGTGATTTCCGTACAATCAGGGGCATAATCCACGAAGTTTCGATCCGATACATGCAAATATCGACAGCAACCGAGATCTTTTGGCAATAAACCTATATATTTCAAGTTTCGTCAAAATCGGATAAGAATTGTGACCTTTGGACGGACAGGGGCGACGACAATATACGTCCAGGTGAAAATGTGGGCGTACAAAAATAGGCAATTAAACCATACGTTGCCTCTAGAGTAAAACAAAGAAAAGAAATATTAGACATTTAAAGTGTTGTGTGTTTTTTATAACTAATAATCAATGACATGAGTTGTTACTCTATTCTCTCAATAGATGGGCATTACTTATATTTTATTCAATCGTTCAATTATCGATGTTTCCCGAACGGTAATTTATTGACCTTTATGAAGATGGCATCAAACCTATATTTATATCGAGATAATTCTTTTATCCCAAATGCTTAGCCATCATGTAAATTACCATTCCTTTGTTTGTTTTTATTGATTAATGTTTTCCCTCACATTCGTCCTTTGAACAAGTCATTCAGTGTAAAGAAAATTATTTTGGAGGTTTTGGTATTTTATGCAAAGAAAACATTAAGTAATATGTAAAAATATTACCAACTTCAAATCCTGATTACCAGTGGATTAGATTAAAAATATCTTACTTTGGATTGTATCTGTCTTATGTATCATCCACCAGCAGCATCTCTATACAATGTGACTTGATAGACTGTAATGAGAAAGGACTCATAGGCGTAGGAGCTCGATGGCAGTTAGGGGCGCAGAACCCGAAATGCCCGAAAAAAAAAATCGGGTTAACAGACAGCAGCGACTTTGTATCCCTGTCTCCCAAAGAAAGTTTTGAGATATTTGACAGCTGCAAACACGTTTTCCTGCTATTTTAGCCGGTGAACAAAGCAACTTTAAAGCGGTCTACTATAACCTTTTTAAGGTGGCTGACTCGAATTCCAATCAATCGTTTACACTCCTGGAAGACAGGTCCGTTAATTTTTGAAAATTTAACTACGGCAAACGCGTGTTCCTGCTATTTCAGCAGGTGAACAAAGCAACTTCAAAGTGGTCCAATTAAAGTGGCTGACTCGAATTCCAATCAATCGTTTACAGTCCAGGAAGACGGGACCTTTGGGGAAAATGTTTGAAAATTTAACTGTCGCAAACGTGTTTTCCTGCTATTTCAGCAGGTGAACAAAGTAACTTCAATTTGGTCCGATATAGCCTACCTAGCTGACCCGAATTCCAAACAACCAATCAATCGTCGCGCGGTGTGGATGCCTCACCCTCCCGGAGAAAAATTTGAAAATTAAATCGCCGCAAATGCGTTTTCTGCTATTCTAGCCCGTGTAAGCAACTCTAACTCAAAAAGTATCCAACGGTTTTGTAACCGAAATCACGCTCTGAATTCCAATCATCCAATCAGACTTGCATCTGAGTTCACAAAAAATAATCGATGCCCGATAATGTCGCACAAAGTAGAGTGGCTCCAGACAAATTGTTTTAATCCATACTCAACTCAGTACAAATTCATGAAGTAAAATTAGTGTTTTATAAGGACTCAATGTTAGTTAGAGAAGAAAAATTAGAATGCCCAAAAAATTTCGGGTTTATAGACAGCGGCGCCGGTTTTCTTTGAAAGGCGATTGACAAGATAACAACAAATTTATTTCAATATTTGTCAATTGGATAAACAAATTGTATCTGGAAAGGGTGGGGATATCAAGATAGATACAGCGGGGGGGGGGGGTCTACTTGATTTATGTGTTAGTCAACAACTAAGAATTTTAAATGGCAGATTCGCTTGGTGACATGTTTGGGAAATACACATATTATAAGCTGATGGGTGCAAGTTTTGTTGACTATGTCATCATTTCTGAAAGTGCTCTAAGTCAAGTTTTATGCTTTCAATTTAATGATTTTTTACCAATCTTATCAGATTATCAGGCTAAATTGAAAATGTCCGCTTCATACACAACTGTTTACGAGGATAAAACAGAAAATGTATTGCCAATGTCTTTAGTTAGGGAGCTGGGTTCAGGTTGTTTCGAAAATCGCGTACAGAACTTCTACTAGCTAGATGAGTGGACAGCGGTGTTCAATACTCTGAACCTTGATTCTTAATTTGCGGGTCCCCTTGCCATGGGGGTAGGGGTCCGACAAAACGTCGAATTTTCGAGTTTAATTCGACTTTTGCGTACAACAATCAACTTCGTGCATAAGTCGACAAACTTCAGATGCTGCCAAAACACTGCTTAGGTTAAAGACCCCC
Source organism: Patella pellucida (assembly GCA_917208275.1). Lineage (NCBI taxonomy): Eukaryota > Metazoa > Mollusca > Gastropoda > Patellidae > Patella > Patella pellucida. Next base: position 22,428,799 of record OU795036.1, on the reverse strand, counting down.
AGACCCTCGACTAAGAACATTTCATTTACCCCACTGAGAAAGTTAATTCGACTGTCGCGTACAACATTAATTTTGTCGTTAAAAATTTCAATATTGACCCGCTAGAACATAACACTAACTTAAGAATGCGAAATCCTCTTCCATCCCCGGATAAGAACGACAATAACTATGTTATTCTGACAAATGTTTGTAAATGATTATCAAAATTAGGTTTATCAAAATCAACAATAGAATCTCGAAATGAATACCAAAGTAATCTTAGTGCAAATCGATGACATGGCGCCATGGGACGAATCTATTTCCACCTTTTCTTGATTTTTCAACTGTAGCCGAGGGCGTTTTTTCCTTTAAAAAAAGACTGCAATAACCTAAATAAAACAAAAACTCAATCGTCCCTTTGTTAATAGGTCGGGATGTAAAAAAAATGTCGACATTCCATTTCAATATTTTGATGCTTTGCTTTGAAGTATGTTTTTGTTGTGATGTATTGAATGTTTAAGCCATTACATTCATATAGCCTCCCGTGACGAGTTTGGCAGGAAGTACACCGTGCCTTAGTCGGTATTCTGAATTGACGACGGTCTTAGGGAACATTAGAGAAAACACCCACGGAAGCACTCCCTCCTCACTGTATAAAAAAATGCCAATCATTCTATGAAAACAACCACGGGAGAACTCTCACCTTACTGTATACACTTAATACATTTCATAAGATACCCGTCTAATCTCACTTGGTGCAGAAAGTCAAGACGTTAAACTTCATTTAATTTCATTAATGTGAAGCTTCTTCTTAAAGATTCATTATGGGAGATTGGGTAAAGAGTTGTCAGTTCTCACTATAACAGTTTAAAAAAAAAAGATAATGGAAAGGTAAATTTCAGTCAAATTGATCCACTATGAACCGAGATATTAGCTTGGGAAATATCCGCCTAGCCTCGATCACCATTATTAAAGTCATTACGATAAAAAGCATAGTCTCGATTATCCACATTTTGATAAAATTATCAATGAGCGTTGAACAGCATATGGGATTCTAATTCAGTCATTTCGAAGGCTAACTTAGACACCAAGAGTTCATTATGGTCTGGATAAGTTAATTAATGTCATAATTACGATGGCAATCTCTGACAAAATCTTTACCGATTTTCCTATCAATTTGGTATTAAAGTAGCTTCTATTTTGTGATCAATCCAGGCAAAAATTAAGTTTCATACACTGTAAAAAATAATTTCAGAGATTACACCAATATAGGGTGAACTCCTGCTGCCTCCACAAAAGGTGTATTTGAAGTGTAACTGAGAGTTCGGTGTAAGGTTACGCAAACATAATTACACTCGAAAGGTGGTCATATACACCTTTTTGGGTGCATCTTCAGTAGCATAAGGTGTAACTTTTCACTGGTACAGGTGATGCGAACCTCCCAGTGCGGTGAAAACGTACACGATTAGGGCTACACTTACGCTACTATAACGACTACTAAGCTCTCAGTCCGGTGCTAACATGTACAACATATAGGGTAACCTTACACCACGGGAGCGACTGTTACAGTCTTGGTTCAGCGTAAACATGTAAACTATGAAGGATAACCTTACACTACTGGAGCGACTGCTATGCACCCAGTTCGGTGCAAACTTTTACTTCTTTAGGGGTACCCACACACCACTAGAATGACTGCTAAACTCTCAGTTAGGGTAAAATCACCCCAAAGGCTGTATTTGTTCTTAAACTGCAAGGAGTTTAAGCTTTGTGCGTTCTAGGAGCATTACCAAGAACTATTGGTGTAAATACTAAATTTAGTATTTACACCAATCTTAAACCTTGGAAACGGATATTCCAGTGGGAACAACTGACCCAGGGTATCAGTGCTGGGTAACACGTTCGCCTGGCCGTCTCGACAAGATTGCAGTCATTTGGAGATTTCATTGCCTAGTCATACAATATTATAAAGTATACATTCTCAACGATATAAATGCAACATTATTTAACATATGGACACAATGTAATTTAAGATAAAGTTGGTATACAGAAGTATAATCAAGTTCTGTCAAGTACGTCGCAGAATATGCATATTAATTATAATTGCATGCTATATATTCAAATTCAGCTATTTAAGTAAAGGGAGATAATAATATGAATACACTACCATTGGTGTAAATTAACACTGTAAATATATAGATGAATCTTAAACACTTTCGTTTGGTATATGGTACACTCGAAATAGTGTTAAAACATACACGAATAGAAGGTTGAATATTCACCGATCTCAGGGTAATGATCTATACGATTTTAAGTGAAATTTTACACTTTTTATCGTGCTAATATTACATCCCAGCAAGCGAAATGTGAGTACACTACGTTTGGTGTAAATTAACACAATAAATATAGTTAGCAATATATAATGTTACACCTTCCATCGTGCTAAAATTATAAGCGTAATGTTTCACTACAAAAAGTGTACAAGAATACACCACGTTCAGTGTCATGCTACACTATTTACTGCTTTATTTGTTTCTAGTTACTCACCCCTCCTTGAGAAATAAATTACACCCAAAATTATGTTTTATTACACTTATTTTCAGTATATTTAACACCGAACAGCTGATTCACTCTTGTAGGTGTAAAGTTACACAATTTATCGTGTATATTGTTACACAAAATAGTGTAACTAAGGGTTTACACTCCACTGGAGTAAGTTTGCACTCAAATCGTCTAAAGCTACTCTTTCTTAGTGTAAAACACCAGTTACACCAAATATGGATTAAGAGTTATCTTGAAAAAGAGTAACGTTACACACTTTTTTTTACAGTGTACAGTAATTACAATGCACAAGGATCCGAAACTAAACCAGTGCAGTTTAGCTCGGTACCTTAGATCCGCACCTTGACCTGTTAACAGTATTTGTGACATTCAGTTACTTTGTTGAATTACCAGATATCCTCTCTCAGTCTCACATAACTTGAGGGAATTATTAGTCAGCAGAAATATGCCCGCTTATCTGTTGTCACTCGTCATTTCAGTCAGTTATGTTGATAACTCGTGTTTTCCTTTTGCGTTCGTCACCTCCCTTTTTTGAAAGCTTCATAACGCATCTGTCGTTGCAATGAGCCCTGTGTTCAAATTATATTTGGAACGTGTTTAACCAGTTCTATCACATGTGACCGGTGACAGCTAAATGAGTCACTTGGAGTAATAAACAATACTAATTTTGAATTATGCACATATCCAGAAAGTACATGTTTTAAGCTTTTCAATGCTATATTAAATGTAAAGATTCGTGTGTTGAAGGAACATAACTAGTATAATTAAAATAAAATCCAAGTACGAACAATCCAAACCATTAGACAAAATTCGAAGTCCTAAAAAAAAGGTATAGGCAAAATAGTGTAATCTAGCAAAATAGTGTAATCATCATACGGACTGTTCATCGTGTACAAAATACACGACAAACAGTGGTAACGGGTGTCCAGAGGAGTAAGCATGCCCTGCTGGCACGCCACACCCGCCATAGCTGCATCCAATCTGTTAGGCGAAATCTCGGTAAAATAGTGTGATTGGCCATCGGTATGCAAAATGCACGTGATGAACAGTGTTAACGATGTAGTAGACAAAAACAAAATTACAAAAAATATAAATATATTTTATTCTAAATTATATACAATAAGCTGTTGAGATGTAACTTTGAATAAATTATCAAGGTAGTTGAGACATGGTCGATTTCGATAGCCTTTCTTTATATAATTTAGAGTTACTTCCCTTCAATCGTTCACAGCCGAATACATCTTTCAGGCCACAAAATCTATTTCTATAATTCAGCGGCGCCTTTCCAAATGCAATTATTAAAGCGGCGTTATGGAATATCTGACAGTTCACCGTACAATGTTTTGAAAAAATGGACAATCTAAAGGGGACATGCTGAAAATTTAGTCAAATTACTTCACTCTTAGCCCAGAAATTCTCTTTTTAATAACACTTGTCATTGTTACAGTTGTTACGATAATAAACAATGTCTCGATTATCCACTTTTTACGGTAAATGATCAACGGCCATTGAAAAGAAAATCGGATTCAAATCTTTGAAGTATCGGACCCATCAGATGACATTGTCATTGAGAGTTGATTATGGTCTTGTCATTATAATAAATGTCTTATTAATAGCCTAGTTTATATACCATTTAGGTCCCAAAGAAAGACCTGTAATAGACAATTTAGCTTTTGCATAATGCATACTAAAGCCAAGATTTCAGAAATGAATGTTATAATGTAGAGATGACAAAGATAGTTATTTATAATAAATTTTAATTCGTAAAGCCATTAAACTGTATATACACGTAACAGCCGAGGCAGTGGATTGTAAACTCTAATATATATGTCATAGCAGATGCACATTCTGATTTAAATTTAACAAAAGTAAGAAATGAAAAGGTATCAGTAATTTAGTCGATAATAAACGGATTTTGGATACCATCTTGACACCAATGACTATCCTATGGGAAGAAATGATTTCTCTTCCAGTTGAAAGATGGCCGTGAATATGATAATTATATATATAATTTGCCGACATCTTTAGAAAGGTATATTATGCCTTTATAATGTACAAAAATATATGCTAAATCATTAAAAACTTTACGTACAAATCAATACCTTTTAAAATTTATTCACACGGAAAATGTTTTAAGACATTAATAATTTTCATGACCTCTTTTAGGGGATCTATACATTAATAATGTGTTCACTGACACAATCGCGAACATGCTTATATCCTTTTCACAAACCAGTTGAACCCCATTTGTTTTAACAAATAAATTACAATGATTTTATTGACCATTTAACTATTGGTGAATTATTATATACATGTAGGCTACACGGCTCAGGTACAATGTACATTTGTTATCAAAAGCATTGCCGCTAGCGAAGGATATAAGTTAACTGCAATGCGATCAACAGTAGAATTGTTACGAACATAAATATTCCAAATCAAGATAATGCGTCGCCCGATCTTAACAGCGTACCATGCCACCAAATTGAGTAGCACCTCGCCAAATCTAGCCTGAGTAACACGTCACCAACTCTGGGCAGCACCTCATAAGATTCCGCCATATAATTTAATTACTCCGCCATTTAAGGCCTATTGTACTTATAATTATATTACAGTTTTCATAACGTATTATACCATACGTACAGGATCAACATAATTTTAGAGTTTGGATTTTGCAAATTAAGTTATGTATGTATAAAATGCTGACGCAGCATTTTAACGTTTGTTTAATAGATATTATAATAAGAGAACTTTTCGGCCACGTCATCATAAGATTCTTTCAGTAAGCACAATAGTATAAAACTCTCCACCAGACACAGGCCTGTTGCTATCCAATGGATCATAAATGACCAACTATAGTTGACAGCTACTCCTAGAGGGTAGATTTGACTAATATCTTCGTCCAAATCACGGAGAGCTATGAAACAAATTCCACTGACTATACCACACATGGCTGAAAATGAAAATTGATTTTATTTTATAATAATAAAACAATAATTGATAGGTTTGTGTCAATAAAATTAGGATTATAAATAGTTAAGAGACGTGTGCGTCTGGAATAACCGACAAAGTATATATAAAGAGGCATTTTTTGGAGATCTTCGCCGTCGGGATTTTCTGTGATTCAATTATACATTGAAATTGGCGATGTTCAAATAAGATTGTATGCACAAATTGAGACGGGTTGACCTCCCCATCAGTTTATACTATTTTATATTCATGTTTAATAGTGTACTGTGTGAAAAATGTTATACGCGATAGATCCAATGAGATAACCTTATTTTTAAGAAATACATTAAAGGTTATAACGCAAAATGGATACAATATAAGTCAGTGGACTTTCTAAAACAGCGGGCCAGTAGCACACGGAACTCCATATATATATATATATATAGTGGTTTGTTTTGAACAAAAATTGACCCCTTTTACCCGACAGTAAATTTCATTTGCATTCCCGTAGAATGCGATGAGGGGGTGGGGATTAATCTAATGGCAAGATATGTGCTCAATAAAGTCCCTCGTGACCACCTATTTTTTGTCATAAACTTTCAAACCAAACTCCATTAGTTTTTTTCTCGTTGGTGAGTTAAGTCCTGTAATTACACGATCTCCACGTATTTGTAGAATTGGAATGTATATTTACTTACTGGCTAAGAGTAACATTAGGGCTGATGATAGGTACATTCGAGATCTTTTAATGATTTTACAATTCGCAGGCCATACTCCACAGATTAGAGTTAAAAGCGTAGCTAATTGCACTGCGCCACAAACAATAGCAAAAGCTACAAAACTTCTAGACAGATCTGTAAAAAAGAAGAAAGTTAAAATTTTAAGATAAGAAAATTCTCCTTTATCCTGTCAAACTAACGATTGTATACTAGCGTACTCGGCATGAAATACATAAATTGTGTAAGTGTGTAAATTTTCAGGGGCAACGGCAACGTGGGTCTACATTATACAAGTGGACGTATAAAACCTGGTCGCAATTAGATGAACTAGATCATAAATGTAGTTTAGTTCAACCAGAATAATGGCACTACCAAAACTCTTCAGACAGATTTTAAAATCTCTGCATAATGAACTCACAGGCCTTGAAATCATTCAAGTAATTTCTAGTAAAACTGCATTCAAGTTTTAATGGTTTTCACAGTTTGAGAACAAAAACCTTATCAATACTAAAAACACATGTTAAAATCTGTATTTTGTCTAAAACAAGAAAATTTGTTCTAGGATTTTGCACATCTACAGTGATTACTTAAGTGGAATTTCGAGTATATTCCATGCTTATCAGAAAGCAAAAACACCCACACCAATACTCAGGGCAGCATACACCGACCATACTTTGGCTAATACTTAAACAATTTGGTATTTATTTTTAGCGATCCATCTTTATTTGTTATTTCATTTTAGTAAATTTCGGTAAGGCATAATTTTATATAATATGCTTCTTTCTTAATTCGAGACTTATACTAACGTTATATTATTCCGATAGAAACAGAGAGTATGAGGGGTCTTTAACAGTGTTTCGGGGGGGGGGGGGCACGGTAATTAAGGAAACACTAATTTTTGTCACATGTAACGCCCGCTATGTTGATCGTGCGCAACCATTAGGCCCCTCAATGTATCGTGCCATCCGGGGTTTTAGGGCCTACTCTTATTTCGATTTCCAACCGCATTTCCATAATAATAAAAAAAAACATGTTATAAATAAAGATAGTTAGCTGGCACTGCCAGGCTGGATACGCCCACGTTTTCGAGAGATGGTTAGAGAACAAGCAAAACCGAAAAGAATCAAGATCTTTAGGTTATAAACAGGCATTTCAAGTTTCTTCAGAATCGAATAAAAATTGTGATCTACATGTACATGTAAACTGGGTCCACAACCTTGATATACCATATTTTAACACTATTAGCGTACAAACGGCGGCCATTTTGTCTGGCAATTATGGTCCGATTTCTCTGAAATTCACAGCAACCTTCCGTATGCTGTAACGGTGATAGAGTCAAGCGTTTTTTTTTTTTAAACGGATAATAATCGTGACCTCCAGAGGGACCATAGGCGATTTTTCTGACAATCAGGCGCCATAATTCAGGAAGTTATGATCTGATATGTGCAAATAACGAAAGGAACCAAGATCTTTGGGTTATAACCATGCATTTCAAGTTTCATCAAAATTGAATCAAAATTGTGACCTCTACAGGGTCCACAACCTTGATATACCATTTGCGTACGAATGGCGGCCATTTTCTATGGCAATTTTGGTCCATTTTTTCGAAATTCGAACTAAACCTTCCTTAGGGTGTAACGGTGATATCATCAAACGATTTTTTAGATCGGATAATTATTGTAACCTCCAGAGGGACCACAAGCTAAACCAAGACGATTTTGCGTATAATCAGGGGCCTACTCTTATTTCAATTTCCAACCGCATTTCGATAATAAAAAAACATGGTGCAAGACCCCTTAGTTATTCCCAAAGACAAAGAAAAAAATAACAATGGTCACGCAAAACATGCAATCGGCGTATTTATGATAGAAAAAAAAGCGAGTGTAGCCGTTTTGTTGTAAAATTAACGAATCGTAAAAATGTAAAATTGTGTTTAATCAAGGGAGATAATTCACGCGTTATTTGAACGGATCGATAAAAAGTAATTATAAGACAATGTGACGGTTTTTCAAGAATACGTGAACATGCATAGTAGGCTTTACGTGGATTTGGGATCAACTGCTCTTTCATCAACATGGAAAACAGCTTAACTTGGCGTCATCACCGTCGGGACGAGCATGTTGTTTATTTTTTGGAATGATTTTATTGCACGCAAAAGTCTTTACTAATGAAGGAGAGGAGACCAGGGAAAACCCATGAGGAATCCTCAAAGTCAAGAGAAAATCAACGCAATTAAACAGGCGATCACACATGTTGCTACTTCAAAACGTGGGGCCAATCTAAGGATATTAAATTGACGATATATTTTGTGACCTACAGTGTACTCATCTGGTGTTCGAAAGAGAAATCATACCCCACACCATACAAGGAAAGCGCATCTACATGTACCTACACTATAGCTGTCAAAAGAGTTAATAATATTAAAGAGAGAGAGAGACATGGGGTTTAACGTCCACTCAACACAATTAGGTCAATATCGGGACTAACATATGGTTTAATTTTATTTCAATAATTCGCTTGCGCATACGGGTCTTTAGCAGTGGGAGGAAACCGGAGTGCCCGGAGGAAACCCACGAGGTTGAGAAGACGCCCCTATCTCCATTCCACATACGCCCACACCAGGGCTCGAAACCACAGCCGCAAGCCAGAGGTGGCCGGCCAGCTAGAGGTCGAAGCGCGGCACTCTAGACCACTAAGCCATCCTAACCCCCCTAATAATATACATGTAAATCAAAACTACTTACGTAAATGTAATCGATCATCATAAGATAACTCATGTTCGTTTCTTTGTATTAAATCTTTATAAATATACACACAATCTCCTATTTTCTCAGAATCTTTGAGCTCTATAATAAAATTAAAACAAAGTGTTATTGTTATTTTCACAATAGTTTAAATTGTCCGTATATCTTATTTCACTGCATTGTTTGGAATTCTTGCCCCGGAGTTCACAAGCGTTCTCAGGCTTAAGTTAAGAATTTACTCAACTTTCAATCACTGTTTATGAGAAATAGCTTTGGTCCAGAAACACAAAACTTTGCACATAGGTTCGTATTGCTGTATTTGATGCATATAAACAACTTTTGTCTGAGAATGCCCTGTGAACTCGGGGCCTGATCTTGTCTCCTACCCATTTACAAAAAACTATAGAATACACACTCTATGATAACCCCTTTTATTCTTTTACGCATGTGGCAGTAAATATACATTTATGGATCAGTGTTATTATTTTTTCCCCGAGTAAATGAGACTGGACACTGAACCCTCCGTTCAAATCGCGGAGGTCAAGTTCCCGTTGATAAGTGTCGGAAAGGCCCGCTAAGTTGGCCAGCAATGTGTTATTGGTCCACATGGGAAAAACAACAGATCTACCCGTGTACACATCGGGGAAGCTGATAAGGAACGTGTTTATTATAGTTGTCCTGATGGAGAAGAACAGATCTACCCGTGTACACATTGGGGAAGCTGATAAGGAAGCGTTTGTAGTGGTCCAGATTAAATACAACTGATCTACCCGTGTACACATTCGGGGGGGGGGGGGGCTGACAAAGGATGTGTTTGTTAGAGGCCAAGATGGGAGAAAACAACAGATCCACTCGTGTTCATACCTGATCAATTTGATAATAAAAAATGTACACATTGGAAGGTGGCGTGTACGTAAAAGAACTATGGACATTGGGAAATATTAAGAGAAATGAACTAATGCTTGCATTGAACTCGTAATCATAGAGAAATTTTATAGTATGTTAGTCTCAAAATGACTGAAATATTCTGTTGAGGAAGCGTTAAACCCAATGTTTGTACAGTACATTTAGCCAAGTGTCTGCTATTTGCAAGATTAATCTGAAAGCTTTATTCGTTAAACTTAAAGCATACCATAAATAGATTAAAAAGAAAGTCGACTAAGCCGTACAATCAATGGAGATATGCAATAATTCTTTGTGAAGTAAAGTGAACAAAAACTATAGCCAAGGTCGTCAATTATTTCCCACAAATACTGGCAAATTAGAGAATAAATGGCTTCAATATTCGTCTTAAAACAGTGTTTAATGAATCGAAAAGAAGAAGTGAATGAAAGCGTGAAGAACTACTTCAACAATTACAGCCTCGCTTCTTCTTTAAAGAGACTCTGCAATTTTGGTGTCGAAAAAAAATGTTTCATTTAAAGCGATGTGTATTTGAGAGAAGGGGATTAATTTCCATTCAACACAAACTAGGTCTTTTCATGACAAACAAATAATAATCTTTTTTTACATGTACAAGTTTGGAATCATCAAAAACCAAGCCATCTGACACAGTTGCAGACCTTATGTTCCAAGCCGCACGCGTTAGACTTCCTACTAGGAAGTTCCTAGCCACTCCTCCATATTAATTACTAAACTGAATATATCTTATCGCAGTTCATCTTTTCACGGCCGTGCTCATTTGTGTTGCACTGTGATACGAGTTGATATTGCCGTAAATTAAATAACGATAATAGTGATTTCATTTCAGATAGAATGGTAACAGATGCAGGGTTTCGTAGATACATGTACTATAAGTCCACTATTTTATGCCGTACAACATTAGTCAGGTCGTAAATCGATATAGATTTAAACTAATAGTGATCTGGTTTTCAGATAAAATAGTTGTAACAGGTCGTCTGTAAAGAGACGCTACTATTTTTTGAACAATACCATCAGTGTTACTGATGTTCGGTCGTGTAGACATTGGCGCGTACGTAAACAAGGAGGTAGAGAAAGATGGGGTTAAACTAGGTCATTTCGGCACCAACACACGGTTCAAATTTATTTCAATAATTCGCTTGTCACCCAACCAACCTCGTAAAAGGTATGGCTGATCCTAAGTGTTTCAATACCAGTCTTAAAATATTAAATATCTTGATAAAAGTTTACAGTCGTCATTGAAATAAAACGAAACGAAAGAAAATCTAAAATAAAATTGGAATGGGTTTTGTGTTCTACTTTCGACAACAACCGGGATAAGGAATGTGGCCAAAAGTCATTCAATAGTTCTATGAATGGTGAGGTTATTTTGCCCGGGCTACATTTATTTCAAACTGTTAAACATGTACAAAGAACTTCGGTTTACAGCAGCATCCTGCCCCGCTGACAAGAGGCGTCGAGCGCCAGAATAGATCCCCGGAACTTCCGGTTCGCGTACCATCGCCGTATACAATGCACGGGCTGGCACTCACAGAGCCACTTTGGCTTTCCCATGAAGAGTGTTGCTGGGTGGCTTCCATTATGTAAAATGTGTCTAATGTACATGTACTTTTAAACAAGCTAAAACTCCAACTTTCTTGTACGAAGAGTATATATGGTAATTTAGCCAATATAAAGTTACAAAACCAAGAAATTACGAGCCTTTTATGTTAGAAACATTAAGCGGGATGACAAAACCACTTGAATCCAGTCAATGGTAATCACATCTTTTTCAGTGAGTCGAGTAACTCGCCAGGACCAAGAATCAATGCCGAGGTCTCTCGAGACTAAAAACATTCGATTTCTCATCAAAGCTTATTTTATGGTGTTGCTTGAAGAACAACACAGCCCACAATAAAACTATTAGCTTGCTCCGCGCATTGATTAGCTCGTTCAAGGGGAGGTAATAAATTGATCTTGATGTTCTAAGGGAGATAATTGATTGATGACTCAGACAAGGGGGATAATATATGGAGTAGGCTACACATTAATTATATTATCTCTAGTGGACTGTCTGTAGTTATTCACTTATTTACCATAAAGATGTTGGAATCTTGACAAATCGTCTCCTATGTTCTGCGCAACTGACATATCTATTCAGGAGGTAAAAACTTCAGTACTCACTGGTGATAACTTGGGAGGCGATTATTCATCGTAAACGTATTATTGTAACTTGCACGTGTAGCAATTGTAGAATCCGAAATTTATCGTCAATTGTGCCCAATAAGAAAAGCTTGGTATTAATGCAATTCAAAATATAATTCTGATGTGCCTGTTGTTGGAATACTCGATACTTGCCCTGTACTGGTGATGATTGTTTAATCATCTAAGCAAGTTTAGGACAAGTACAGGATCTAACATTTTTGGCCCCAAATGTTTTATTCCAGAAGGATTCACAACTGATAGCAATGTAAACGTAGCTTTACACGAATGGCACAATCTAGACAATAGTAAGTGAGTTTCCAAAATTGGATTAATTTAAAATAGCGAGACAAATGGTAATCCCCTTATTTCAACATTTCGCTTGCGCCCAGGAATAGGCGGACGCAATAATACCAATGTTGCCTATTTCCAGTCTAAAGCATAATCTGAATGGCAGCCACTGCAATTCGGCAATATAAACGTTAAATCTTGCTGGTCGTAAGGGATTCCACGGGAAGGTAGAACAATTCACGGTCATCCTGACGGGTGACCTGTGTTATACAGGGTAAAATGACAACAGTCACGCATTAGCCCACTTGGCCACCCTTCTAATTACAGATACTCATGAAGTTGTAAAGGTAGTCCGCCACAAAACCGAAGGCATGCCCTTTCTTCCAAAGCAACACAATGTTATTGACCAACTTCTACAGCTGGCCAATTATGAATATAGATGGATATTATATCGACAGTGTACCCTCTGACTTTATGGTTGTCGGCCTAGTGATGTGACGTGATGAAAATTCGAAAGACTTCAAATGTTAATGGGCACACGTTTAGGAAAGAGAAAGAGGAAAATGGGGGTTAACGTCCACTAGACACAAACTAGGTAATTTTGTGACTAAAATATGGTTCAATTTTGTTTCAATAATTCGCCAGCGCGTAGGGGTCTTTAGCGGTGGGAGCAAACTCGGGGACCCGTAGAAAGCCTACGAATTCACGATGTTCGAAAGGCGACCTACTCCTTGCCATGTACCTTTTGGTCAAACACACACACGTTAACTTATCGGCTACAAATTCCCTTTAGGGAGAAGTGAATAATTGAATAAACAATGCAAAAATGGGTTACAAAGACGGGAAGTGGTATTGGAATATATGATAGATGGACATTAAAAAGTAAGACTCTTACCGTTCGGCAATGTATTATAGCATCTTTTCCACATGCCATAATGATAATTCCATTTCGATTTGAACGTTGTGTTGGATTGTTCTTCTGTAGATACAGAATACCAGTTATCTGTTAGGATTCCCACAAGTGTCAGAGCCAGGGAGGCAAGAATCATAAACAAAACTACTGCCAAGAATACAAACTGCTTCCCCATGTTGTAGTTATAATTCTAGTCAGTTCATAAACACAAAGATGAAATATTAGTTCTTTCTCGATAATTTGCACAGTTTATTTAAAACACTCTTTCCATTCGACAGATGTGCACATATACGTGTTAGTAATCGGGTAATATGAACACTGGGCACACCGTAACACTATGTCTAAATATTAAATCTTCCGTCACATATATAACACCGCACACAATTTTATCCTGAAAACGAACTCTTTCGCTAAACTATGTTATAATATTCTTCTTGTTTGAATAGATTTTAGTTTATTACACTTGAAAATGTGTAAGACCGACTCGTGTTACGTCGCAGAATGTTTGCTGTTTCTTGTAGTTGACTAAGTCGTTAACATAACCACACAATAGGGCAGGTGAGAGGAGTTCGCTTTGTAGCAACCCGTGATTGGCGAGCTTAATGTGACTAACAGCAGAGTGTTAAAAGCCCACTGGAGCGAACAAACTAACACGAAACAGTCTTGTTGTTCATATCTGAAATATATGAGGAAAACATTTAATTGATTTGCACCGTTAGGTTATTAAAACAAATATTTGGGTTGTAGCTGACAGTGTCACCCGAAACAAATGAAGATACAGATCACGGTTTTAAAGTCTTGACAACTATATTTTGGTCATTTTAGACCGACCATTGAATATATTTCTACTTCCGCACTCCTCCAAAGAGAGTGGGAAGGGGCAATTCCAGAATCAATACTGTCATTTGGTCTGTTACGGGCACTACAATATGCAAGCGGGTCCGATCCGAAGGAAATGAAATAGGGTTTAACGTCCTTCTTTTCTACACCTAGCCTGGGCTAATGAAGACGGGCTAAACATTATTTTCATCTCCAAATGCTAATCTATTACGACGCAGGTATTCGAACACGGTGCATTCTCGCCCAGATTCTCGCTGTGCACGTATTTATTATTTCAACTCAGACCTTGTTAAAGACTGATTGATGATGAAAAATTGTTTTGACTCCCACCGACCCCTCCCTCTTTACGATTCTTAATTTTGTACCAAACTAGTTATATACAGATGCATAAATGAAGTGCACTTGAATCTTACATATTATGTGAATATATTTACATATTTAATTCGAAAGTTACGGTCATGTGAATAGGATTGGCTCACAAATATCGCCATGTTCTTAATGCATCTCCTCTAAGTCGTATTGACATTATAAACACAGAATCTGCACTTTGTGCACCACTCTATTTATTGTATCTATATGTTTTTCATAAATCTCCAAAGTTTTAGTATAATGGTTAAAATTGAAATAAGTGTACACAATTTTCACTAAATTTGTACTATGGTCTTAACTTAAGGCTTAAATACATGAATAAAGATTATTATTATTATATATCTGTTTCATTTTAATTTAACTGTGATTCATTATATTTATATAGCCCAATAAAATACATGGGAAACAGCTCTTCAAATATTGTACCTTTTATTTCCGTTCGTAGTGTGTATATGTGTGGGTTTTGTTTGTTTTGCCTATGTCTGTTTTTATGCAAAATGTAATACAGAACCTTGTGTGCCCGCTTTTTGTGAGTTGCAAATGACGTGTGGATGGTCCCGAAAGTATATCTAGTCTTTCTGGTGGCGTGAAAACACGATGCACGTGTGCTAAATGACAGTGCACGTAAAAGATCCATTCACATACGTTTCCCCTTCTTATTGAGCAACAATATTGTGTTTGCAAGACCTTAAAATTTTATATTTTAATACAAAATGTAATTCCACTACCTAGTGGCAAATGCATTATTAAATTACATTAAAATAAGATTTTCCCAATTTATTTAAAAACTTCTTGATTTTTAATTTCCAACATTTTTAAATTTGACGATGATTTGAAAAGTAATTTAGTGTAGTTTAATAATTGATAATTCGTTAATTTTTCCTGAATAGCTATCAAATTATCTTAGATAACATGGCTTAGCCTAAACTAAGATTAATTACTCAATTAAATGTTACACGTTTGTGGTTGCGAGTAATTGGGGTTT
Source organism: Patella pellucida (assembly GCA_917208275.1). NCBI lineage: Eukaryota > Metazoa > Mollusca > Gastropoda > Patellidae > Patella > Patella pellucida. The sequence goes on along the minus strand of OU795036.1, from coordinate 22,413,352 downwards.
CACACCCTGCGTATTATATAATCTTGTGTGAAGCATGTTCAAGTGTAATCAACGTCTCTTCATCGGAAATTAGATTAAAGTTGAAATTAGTCGTACGTGTTATGAAAATAACTATCGGCCAAGAAAATGTGAAATAATATTGGATCTACGCGAGGAAAGACCAGTTGGGTTAGTGTAGTGTAACTCGGAATATGAATTGAGATTTAGCGTCCAAATTTTCTGCAATTTAATTATGAGTGCATTTTGAATTTAAGTACGTGGTAAATGAAAATGAAGTGAGGTTAAGCGTCTTCCTTTATGAACCAAACTAGCTCATAACACACTGCGTGGTGTATGGTCATATATGAAATGAAGTCGGGCATACGCCATACAATGTGCTATGAAGAAATTTTGTCCGAGCAGCAGCACTATGGTCTACCAATAGATCTTTTACGTGCATACTAATGGTTTTTCGTGCCATTCGAACGACTAAACAACTGTCCTTGTCAGTCCCCACCCCTGTCCTTCACCACTTAAAAGGGGAATTCACACCGGGAGATCCAGATGAACTTTCTCGACTAATGCCAACGAAAAATAGAAGCCCCATGAAACATACTGTATAAACCCAATTTGAAGCCCTATTTAGATATAAATCAAAGATGTATAAAGTTACTACCTTCGATAATAGAAAACCTAACATTCCAATTAAATGAGTGTATTTTCGGTTATTTGACTCTATTGTGCGCTATATTTATATATGTAAACTGGCGGTTAAAATGGGTCAACGAGCCTTTATATATATATTACACGTTTCAAGGGTTGGGTAAATATAGTTATTATGCGTAATTAAAAGACAGGTACATATATCTGTATTCCTCGACACCATTCACATCTGCTCATTTTGAACAAAGGCGTTGATTAGGGGGTAGTGTGGGAACAAGTCGTAAATCTATAATGGTGATATCTTTATATATTTCTGTTAATAAACAGGTAAGAATGTATGCTCGGGCACGATTATGTGACACAGTACAAGGGTGACCCAATGAGACGTGGAAAAAAATCTTTATTGAAAGACAGACATAGGCTATACAATCGATCGTGTTTTTTCGACACCTTTCACAAATACTTATCCACAGGTTTGTTGGTTGTGGATGGTCAGCGGTGAGGGTGATAAATACTGATTTAAATTCAAGGTGAAGAGTAAAGAAATTTATATGTTATTAAAATATATTTACGAGGAACATGAAGTCATATAGTACAGAAAATATAAATACGGATAGGGAACACCGTGTGTTATTTCCTTATTCTTATTTAATAGATTATCCTGTAACAAATCGTGATTACAATGTTTCTAAATATGTATATTACTGTACAACACAAGAATAGTTAGACATATTAACCCTTAAAATGAAAAGAGATGTACCCCCCCACCCTTTCACTATAATCACTACACAGGTGTTTTCCTCATTAAACGACGAATACAGTCCTAAAGATACTGCCTTTAGATATATGTCCCATTTTTTTTTAACAATAACAGTAATGCATAAGTGACAAATTTCGACGAAGGACGTCTTGACATTGATATAAATATAGTAACAGAAATATGTAATAAATTAATTTGTTTTATAAATTAAAATTTATAATACAAATTAATTTATAAATATAAATATATATTTGATTAAGATAAATATTCATATTTGTAATTATAACAAATTTATGTGACTATTATAACGACGACGTAAGAACTATTACACTTTTGTTGTAAATATCTATCAGGGATAATTTGACAGGCTTTCTCTTTCTAGAACACATCATGATACCATTTCTTATTTGATATGTTAACGTAGCTAAAACATCTTTGTTGTAGTTACACAATTAGTTTTTATAGTGAATATCTGTGATATTTCTAACTCTTTAAGAAGAGTTCGACTTCTATATAACTATATTGTCTATCAATATACCAGATTTATATATGTTAAGATTATCGTTCTGGTAAACGTGCATCCATTTTAAAAACCTGTCTCAAAAATTTGGTATTGGCAATATTGACATGGTCCTATAATATTAGTAAATTCAACACCTCGTGGCCATGCTGGTTTAAGTAAACATAATTATACAATCGGTATATAAAGTTCGTATTTAAAATTCGGCAATCTTTTGCCCAAAATAAGCATTTCAATAATATATATATATGAAAGTATAAAAATCGTCAATTTACCTTGTAATCGGCAAGCACGTTACCTGAAATAACCTGTAAGTATCATTCAAATTACCTGTACTGTATAAAACTAGGTCACATCTACACTTGGGGAGTGGCTTAATAGTAATACGCTCATTCAGATTAGGATAACTTCGTCTTAGTAGTTAAGCTCATCCAGGCGTATCATCAGTACTAGAATGAACAACTATAAGGTTCTTGTTGACCGAGAGTAATTTGAAAACCGGTTTGTTACTTAAAAAAGATTCAGATTGGTATGACGTCATAAGCAGGTCCACTCATTTTGAAAGGTTTTCGCCGTGTAATAAAAATTCTACACAAAAAGCGTTAATTAAGTGTTTACTTTAATTATAAATACTTGGTTTGTTGGCAGTAATTGTCAATTTATTTAAAGAGATTAATTGAAATATTTGTATTGCAAATTAGACACACATGATCGAATAACTGACATTCTTGATAATTAATCTCTTTACAAGTTACAACGAATGTTGCATTTATCTGCGATAAATGTTTTACGCGGCCAAATAATAGTGGTCAGACCACCATTTCGTTTGATTTGTCCACAAGAAGACTTTCGTCTAATTTGCAGGAACTGGCTGGTGTAACGTTCATCGTTGAAATTTATAACTTCCTGATTATAGGTTGGTGAAGGGTTTCCGAGTTTATATTTGAAACCGTGGGACGCTCCTGACAAACATCATATACATATATTTCACCGTTGACCATAATGTTTATTCTCGTCAACTTGCCAAATTTTTCGTTGGGTGGAACGCTTTCCACTACAGATGAAATAACATGTAGGAATATCTTATTCAAAAGCATGTATGCGTCACCATGAACATCTTGAGATAGATAAACTGGAAGTAGCATATAATACATTTTAACGTAAGCATACTCAGTTATCTACCAGCCTGAAAATCCCGAATATTCGCCTACAAATGTTAATACCCCCCACCCCTTTCTTCGAATGTAGTACAAAAGTTCAAAAACATATTGCCATGCAAAACCGGAATAGGGAAAAGGAGAGAAAAGACTGTAAACATTTTGAAAAACATTATCAAGGGGAATTAATGCGGATATGTCCATAAAGTATTTGTAGTGTGTAGATATAACAATTACTCTCTCTCGCTCTCCTCTCTCTCTGCATTTTTTTGGTCGACGTTTCAGTCTAGAATTGAAGAGTAGTGTTTGTACTACCATTTTCTGCCAGGTTTGGGTGAAAATTCATGATTTTGAAGTGGAAGGACCAATAGAGCATAATATGTGTTATAGTAATACATGTACATACATTATTAATTATGAAATATTACGTACTTAAAGTTTTATATATATATATATTATTATTATTAAACATGTTCATTTCGCATATATATATTTTATTATTATTACACATTTCTTATAGACATTAAGCAACCCTTAATTTTGATAGATAAGTTGTAAATGAATCTATTTGTTTTAATTACCAAAACCTCTATAGATATAAATAAAGCTCATCCAAACTGTATTCTTACAATTAAATATATTATGCTAATTGTTTAATGGCGAATGAATTAGTTTGGTCGCCTTGTAAAATGACATCACTTTGTTGGATTCCGTTGAGTAACATAAGCCTGCCAAATATCGCAAAGGTCAAGCCCTTTCAACATTTTTATCAGATGATTGGATTATTTTTGTTGTCATCAGAATTTTTATAAGAAATGTCGTTGATTTAACCTCAAGGTAAATAGGGTGAGAATTACTAGTATTAATTAGACCACGTTTCGTTGATTATACTTACCATTATCTACAACACCTAATTAAAATGAAATATGTTATTTGCGACAGCATAGATTCCCCCTCAGACTCCATTTTGATCTGAGTCTTATTTTGTGATAAGTTGTCTTCAAACCTGGGATGAGTATGTCTGTATGTATATCATATACACATAGTTAGTCACTGATTTACTATTTAGGAATACAATGCAAAACGCAACAAGAATGTGTTAGCAATGTTAACTATGTATATACACCCTTTTTGGATTAATAATATATATGCATATATACAAATTATTTAGGGAGAGGGGTTTACATAGGCTAAGCCTGATCCCCAATATGGTTTAAAGAGAAAAAAAGGGTCAATAATGGGATTCATTAATGAGATTATTGTCATCTCATTACGTCTATAAATTTGTGTTGTATTTTTGTCAAATTATACCAATAAGACGGGGTAAGAAATGCCATATTATGTATTATACTTTTAAAAAAACCCACCTATTTTCAAGTGGAAGTGCATTGTCGTCGCCACTGTCGGGCTGTCCGTCCGTTCATATTTTACTTGTGGACACGCTACAGGTCACATTTTTTATCCGATTTTGACGAATAGGTTTAACCAAAGATATCGGTCTCTTCGATATTGGCATGTATCGGACCATAACTTCATGGATTATGGCCCCCAAATCACCTGTTTAGTTTATGAACACTCTAGACGTCACACTTGTTATCTGATTTTGGTGAAACTTAAAATGTATGTTTATAACGCAAAGATCCCGGGTTCTTTCTATATTAGCGCACATCGGACTGCAACATCCTCGATGGACTTTAACCCCCTGATTATACGAAATATTCGCGTTGTGAGCTTTTGGGCGCTCTCTAGGTGTTACAATTATTACCCGATTTTGATGAAACTTAAAAAATGTTAATATCACATGGGCGCATATTGTACCGTAAGTTAGCGGATTACGAAATATCACGGGTTTTGGCTTGCAGACCCTCTAGTGGTCACAATTTTCAATTCGATTTAAACATAATCCGTACAAATATACATTGTTTCACTATAACACCATAATTACGGATGAATGAAATGGGGTTTAACGTCCTACGCTTAAGCACCTAACCTGGGCTAATTGAAGACGGGCATACGCCACAGTGTGCAATGAGGGAAATTTTGCCCGGGCAGCGGCGCTACGGCCTACTCTTATATCGAATTCCAACTGCCAAGGGATCTTTTACGTGCACTCCAATTTGTACACGGGACCTCGGTGTTTCGTCCCATCCGAACGACTAGGCAGCTGTCCTTGTCAGGCCCTCCTTCTGCATCACTGACAAGGGGAAATCACGCCGGAAAATCCATAATTACGGCTAAGCTTGAATGAATGGATGAAATGGGGTTTAACGTCCTACGCTTCTGCACCTAACCTGGGCTAATTGAAGACGGGAGGGACTGAGCTTGAATGTCACCGTTACACCAAGTTTGGTTGAGTTCGAATTTCGTGATAATAGAACCGAAACTTTCCATCCAAATGGCCGATTTTTACGAATCTTGAAATATAGGTCTAAAGATCTCGGTTTCGTTCGATATTGAAATGTATCTGGCCGTAACTTCATGGATTAAGACTGTATGAAAATCAGGTTTTTTGCTTGTTCTGAGCCAATCTCTGGCGCATCCATGGACGTACCATAAAAGGCAACCGATAGTTTATTTTACATGTGTATAAAAAATAATTATGTGGGAAAATTGCGCTGTCTGCAGCTTCCATTCATATCAAATAAATACATATCTTCTAACAAATGAAGATGACACAGTGTTTACTATCCTGCACCGACTCGCCCACTCCATATAGGGTATACGGATTACAACTGTCAAGTAAATAAAATAAACCAAGTACGAACAATCCAAACCATTAGACAAAATTCGATGTCCTAAATAAAACGGTATAGGCAAAAAACTGTTATCAGGCAAAATATGGACTGTTCACCGTGTATAAAATACACGACAAACAGCGGTAACAGGTGTCCAGAATAATAAGCCTACACTGTCTGGATCCACATCCGCCATAAGCACAAGCTAACGTGTACAACGGGTGTCTTATTGTACCATTCTAACAACTAGACACGGTTCCTAGTCCCGACCTCTTACCTGCACCATTATAAAGGGATCACACGCTGGAAGCTCACGATGAACTCTTTCGTCTAGTGGGTCAACACTTAACCCACTGAGCCATTGTGACTCTATACATTATGATCTTATTACATCTTACATGTCCTTAAACGCACTAGAAACACCGCGGAAATTACCGAAATGAAACGAATGTCGAATCAATTTAAACTGCCGTCACATCCAATATGCACACGCCGGGTATATTTCCTTTCTGCGGTACAACAAGTGCCATCTCGTTAATTTTGTATGTAACATTATGGTAGCCTCAATCAATTTTTTTAACAAATGTCGGCCACTGTCAAAGTGTTTTGAGGAGTAATAGGGTTTGTTATTAGGCTTCGGGGAATAAATGGATATCTTTAGCCATGATCGAGACGAGCATTCCAGCCTTTGACAGCTTCAATAAAAGACTTAATGATATTGTTACAGAAAGACAGAAATAAACTTGTTGTGATAACAGGGGCTATATATGGATATTTGTGATTAGATTTTGACGATCGAGGCCGTGATGGGGGTCACCTATTTTCTATTCTAAGAGTTCAATGTGTTGGAATAGCATTCCAATACGTGATTTCGTTCCTTTGGCGGAAATATTATTAATAATTAAACAGGAATAAATAGAATTGGAAAAGACTAAGTTTGTTTCTAAAGTGCAGTGTTAGATTTATTTCTCACGATATCTACAGGGTTAAGTTGTGAACCGTGGCATGCAAGAAGTAGTGTATAGTTAACATTTAATGCGAGAATCTAATTTTCTAAGAAAGTCAAAACATAATTATTTCTATGTCTATTGCTCAATAGGTTATCAACTCACTATTATACGATCAAGGGTATTATTTCCCACCCTTAAATATCACTGACACAAGAAATAATAACCACAATTACCTCCCTTGTTTTCCTATTGTCTACACGAAATAGCCATCTTCAAACGTTGAAATTTGAAGTTGAAAATGATATTTTTACCAATTTCTCAGCTGCCAATAGTAAATTATAGGAATGTTCTTTAACAAGGTAGGGCTGTTTATGAATACCATCTATTTAAAAGGGCTAATCCCGATATTTTTTTTGGGAAAAAAACTGCTTAATTTTGTGTTAAAATCCCTTAACAAATTCGAGTCAAGGACCGAGCAACTACTTCAGTATTTATGATACGTTTCCAACGACTTCAATCCGTCAGTCTTCATGTGGAATTTGAGACCGGTGCACCAAGGTGTATTTTATGGTATCTGGATAAAACCAGCCTTTCTTTATCAAGTACGGCACATGGGTTATTCACTGCATAACCCTCTCAAGTAACCGTAATCGGTTATAAGGTCACCCAACGAAACAATTGACCCGAAATCTTAAAAGGGCTACGTGTCCGGATAAGCAGTTTTGGCGTTCACGTCCAAACGACTCAATATTTTGAGTTGAAATTTTGAGACAAGGTAAATACACCATTCCCCTATATTTTGGCGTTTTATTTTCATACATTCTCAGACTTTTTTTGAGCCTCTGTTTAATTCGGGATTGTTCCTTTAATGCTTTATTTTAATAAATTTGAAATTGTAGCTCTACGAAGACCTGGTACAATTGTTGAAGTTTGCACAGTTTACATTTTCGGTTTTAATTTTGAATTGTATATTATCTTACCCAAAACTACCTTATCCTAGTTTGGTACCCCAGCCCCACCCCAACAATGCACGAATTTAAAACAACATTATCGAACTACCCAAAGCTGTGTATTCGCGATTCTTGAAGCTATAGGGTTCAATTGCATTCTTAACCTCAGAAGATTAAAAAATTCACTATCGATTACACTTCGTTGGTGATGAAAGTAAGTACCGGTGTTACTGGAGAAAGTAGCCAATGAACGAAGATGTACCAGGATGTTCTTATATCTGATAGGATAGTGACTCGATAAAAGATTCCGGGCTGCTGAAGTGAAAGTTACATGAGTAATTGGTCCTACACGCTTGGTAACCTATCATAAATTTTATTTGTACAGCGGTACCAAATCAAATAATAAAAAAATAAGCCTTTTTTAAATTTGAAATTATCGCTCTTACTTTGGTGTACACGCGGCCCTCTTTCGATTATTTCATATTTAAATATTTAAAATGTCAATATTAGGACCTATATATATGGACGAATTATGGACATACACAGTGATCGACTGGGTGACAAAGGCTATCGTGACGCCAGAGATTGGGCATCCTCGGCAATACTCATTCCGTTCTACTCGACTATACCCTGGTTTAATCCATAGGTTTTCCACGATTTGAAATTATCTGTCCTGGCCTTGGTTGTAGCTATGGTCAATGAACCAATCAATGAACAGTTTATAAACCGTCGTTCCGACTTTGTTTTTATAAGGGCAGATAACCCTATTCATGTCCATTTACTGATGATTATGTAAGTAAAGTATATATTTCTAATTCATTTATATTTAATTGTATAATCAAAATCTGTAGTATATTTCGCTGATTTCATTTATATATTTGAATTTTGTTATTATTATTACTATTCGTTCCTTGTCTGAAATGTTTAATTCTGTTATTTTTTTTATTATCGAACTTATACTTGGCAATTTGATTCACAATAACTTGTCTACAATATCACGTGGACGTAAAACAACGCGAGCGAACGAACAACCGATTCTCAATAAAACCCTTGAACCCACATACACGTCCTGTCGTCCTTTTTATAATTTGTTGTTAATAAATACGCATATAGAGTACTTTGGACTTCTGTCATATAGTATAACTCCTGGGACGATGAGAGATACTTTCCTTTTCCAACTTCCTTTTCAATTTAAAGACAATAAACGATATATAGGATTGGTCGCACACGGCAAATCTCGACAGATTCCGGTACCCTACATCTAGACTCGGATGTATGACGCATTCCGCCATTTTGGAACTATTTTAAAGGACCCGGATAAAAAAATGGCTGCCCACATGGAGATTATATCAACAAACTGAAAAATGGCTGCCATTTTGGGACTTTTTTGTAAAAGCGGCACGTTTTCCTGTTAAGGTAAATCTGTAGTCGACTACCCGCATCGCAAATGTTTAGTCGGAATGATACCACTGGGGAAACCGAGGATGGAGATTGGGATACAGTTTAAAGCCATACCTACGAAAACGATTGCTCACATACATGTACAAGTGTATTCCACCATGGTCACCAAACGGTTACAATTTGAACAATAAATTTAAACTAAGACAAATTGTCAATGATTGAAATGGGGTTTAACGTCCTACGCTTAAGCACCTAACCTGGGCTAATTGAAGACGGGCATACGCCATACAGTGTGCTATGAGGGAAGTTTTTGCCCGGGCAGCGGCGCTACGGCCTACTCTTATATCGAATTCCAACTGCCAAGGGATCTTTTACGTGCACTCCAATGTGTACACGGGACCTCGGTTTTTTGTCCCATCCGAACGACTAGGCAGCTGTCCTTGTCAGGCCCTCCTTCTGCATCACTGACAAGGGGAAATCACGCCGGAAAATCGAGATGAACTTTCTCGGCCTATGCAGGGATCGAACACTCGACCTCCAGGCTAGCGAACCAGCGCCTTATCCACTTAGCCACCGTGATCCCCAACAACATATTGAACATCGTTTAGACAATCAAACCTAATTTCATCCGACTCATTAAATGCTTTACAAAACCGGACCTAGTTAATATTTTCGAGTATAGGGAAATTTCGGCTATGCGTGTCAACAACTGACCGGGTGAAAAGTCACTTGCGGGTGAATCGGACAATTGTTGGTTGGTGGGCTGCATGAGAAAAACTCGGCTCCTTGAGAATTGGATTGAATTTTTATTTTTAAAAAGACGTATATCCACCATGGTAAGATGAATAACAGTTTCAACCGCAGGTCAATAACTAATTAAAGCAACATTCGGGAAAAAAGAACATGTATATGGAAAAAAAGTAGAACAAATCATATGGTTGATAATCTATCTGCGTTCAAACTAGATAGAAGATTTAGCTCTTGCATAATGTATGTTTAAGTGCATTTCAAAAAGATAGATCTTTTAAGGATGAATGAAAAAATCCTTCTAATATTAGTAAGTGCTTGACCACAATACCTGTGGCAACTTCAGACTATGAAAGATGGTTTAGTTGACAAAATATTCATTAAAAACAAATACACTGTGTAATTCAATGTTACTAAAAGTGGTTACCCCAGATGTTGACAAAGCTTTCAAAAGATAGTAAGTTGGCACTGCCAGGCAGGACACGCCCACATTTTTGAGAGATGGATAGAGAACAAACAATCGAAATAAAAATTGTGACCTCTACAGGGTCCACAACTTTGATATAAAAATAAAATAAAACCAAGTACGAACAATCCAAACCATTTGACAAAATTCGAAGTCCTAAAAAAACAATATAGGCAAAATAGTGTAATCAGCATATGGACTGCTCGCCGTGTACAAAAATACGACAAACAGTGGCAACAGGTGTCCGGAAGAGTAAGCTTACCCTGCCAGGGCGCCAGACCCGCCATAGCTGCATCCAAACTATTAGACAGACGAAATCTGGTAAAAAAGCGTGATTGGCCAATGGACTATCAATGACAGCATACATCGGTTGTGTTCCAAAAACAAACAGTATAGGCAAAATAGTGTAATCAGGTATAATAGTGTAATTGGCATATGGATTTTTCACCATGTACAAAATACACGACAAACAGTGGTAACAGGTGTCGGGATGAGTAAGCTTACCCTGCTGGCGCGCCACACCCGCCATAGCTGCAATCAAATCTATTAGGTCAAACTTCGGTAAAATAGCGTGATTGGCCAATGAACCATCGGTATTCAAAATGCACATGATGAACAGTGTTAACAACGCAGTAGACCTATATTATCAGTGATATTGTGTACCCGTCAATTAAATATACCATAGCTTTACACTATTCGCGTACAAACAGCGGCCGTTTTGTCTAGCAATTATGGTCCGATTTTCTAGAAATTTGAACTCAACCTTCCTTAGGGTGTAACGGTGATAGTGTCAAAGATTTTCTTTAAATCGGATTATAATCGTGACCTCCAGAGGGACCATAGGGGATTTTTCGGACAATCGGGGGTCATTATTCAGGAAGTTATGATCCGATATGTGCCAATAACAAGAAGAACCAAGATCTTTGGGTTATAACCATGCATTTCAAGTTTCATCAAAATCAAAATAAAAATTGTGACCTCTACAGGGTTCACAACCTTGATATACCATTTTTAAACAGTATTCGGGTACAAACGGCAGCCATTTTGTATGGTAATTTTGGTCCTATTTTTCAGAAATTTGAACTCAGCCTTCCTCAGCCTGTAACGGTGATATAATGAAACGATTTTTTAAATCGGATAATAATTGTGACCTCCAGAGGGACCACAAGCTAAACAAAGGCGATTTTGCGTATAATCAGGGGCCATAATTCAGGACGTTATGATCCGATATACGCAAATATCGAAAGGAACCAAGACCGTTGGGTTATACTCATGCATTTCAAGTTTCATCAAAATCGAATTAAAATTGTGACCTCTACATGGTCAACAACTTTGATATACCATTTCTTAAGAGTATTTGCGTACAAACGGCGGCCATTTTGTATGACAATTCTGGTCCGATTTCCCCGAAATTTTAACTCAACTTTCCTTTGGGTGTAACGGTGATATAATCAAACGATTTTTAAAATTTTTAAATCGGATAATAATTGTGACCTCCAGAGGGACCACAAGCTAAACAAAAACGATTTTGCGTATAATCAGGGGCCATAATTCAGGAAGTTACGATCCGATATGCGCAAATATCGACAGGAACCAAGATCTCTGGGTTATAACCATGCATTGTAAGTTTCATTAAAATCGAATTAAAATAGTGACCTCTACAGGTTCCACAACTTTGATATATCATTTTTTAACAGTATTCGCGTACAAACGGCGGCCATTTTGTATGGCAATTTTGGTCCGATTTTTCTGAAATTCGAACTCAACCTACCTTAGAGTGTAATAGTGATATAATCAAGTTTCATCAAAATGGGTTCAAAATTGTGACCGATATCTTTCGGGGATAAACCTATATTTCAAGTTTCGTCAAAACTGGGTAAGAATTGTGACGGGTGGACGTCCGGACGGACAGGGGCATGAAAATGTGGGCGTATAAAAATGGGCTTGGGTTGAAGGATTTTGTAAATTGTAATTTCATATATATTATGTGTATAGTGTGTACTTATGTAATTAAAAATTACGGAAAAAAATTAATCGATATGTGTTCTTTATTTTGGCAGAAAAAATATATGGCTAATAAATTAAATTGAAAAATTGTCGGGAAAAAAAATGAAACCAAGAGTGACCGCTTGATGAAAGCTACCGTTTGTCTTAATAATACATTGATTTAAAGAGAGTACGGTATTTTCTTATTCTGCTACAAGCTTATATATATGTTTAGTTCTATATATATGTTTAGTTCTTATTTCGATCTTCAAAAGATTCAACTATTTCCGGATTTTGTTTTCTGAATTTTGACGGGATGCAGCTTTTCTGTACTTTAAAGGACAATATTGGTGTCATTCATTATCACATGTGATAGAACTGATTTAACACGTTCCAAATTTAATTTAAACACAGAGATCATTGCTACAACATATAATAATAATAATAGCGAGCTCTTATATTGCGCACAGATCCATTAAAGTTAATGCCCAAGGCGCATTTAGCTCTCCGCTTATCACAAGATAACAGACCAACAGTGAAGCTGATATACCCCGCCGAAATACCAAATTAATCGCACATTTTTTTTCAAAAGTATCGATCAATCAAACTATACACTAACTTGCATCACTCACTATCAGATATAATTAAGATTATATTGTCCCAAACCATCGACCAATAAAATTGCTTAGCTCTGCTTATCTTTAGCTCGAAATGTTACTTAGTCAAGACATTCACCTAATGAACATCTACATCAAGTTTAATTACCCCAATTAAAAGCAGAGTTGTTACATTGCAAAGTCTTGACCAATCAAATTGATTATCGCTCGTAAGCCCCAGCAGAAAATTCGCACCATCGACCTTAGTAAAGGCAATGATATAATAAATTAATCTTCGGAGTTTCATCGCTCTCACTTCATTGTAACTAAATTTATCGTACCCCAACGCACTAGATTGCTTATCTCATCCTACCGTAATCAGAAATTGTTCACCACCAAGGCATTCACCCAATGAACGCATACGCCAAGTTAATTGAACATTCTACCGCAATTAGAAGGAAAGTTATTGTGATCAAACTTAAGTCACTTTCACTTAATTAGAACTAAAGTTATCGTGCCCTCAAGCTTTAACAACTCAAATTTTCTTATCTCTTCTTACCCTAAGCAGAAAATTCTTCTCTTCGAACTCCATAAAGGCATTTATCTAAAAGACACCTACACCAAGTTTGAACTTTCTAACTCAATTACAATAACAGTTATTGTGCTCCAAAAAACGTGACGGACGGACGGACGGACAGACAGACGAACCCATTTTAATAGCCCCCTGTTTTCTTCGAAAGGCGGGGGACAAAAACAAGCCAACTGTGAGGCTTGTGTTCCCCGCCGAAATCCCAAAATAATTAGATGACACATATGAATTAATCGCACATTTATTTTTTTGAAAAGTATTAAGCGATCAAACTGATTATCAACTAGTCTATACATCAAGTTTCATCACTCTCGATCAGATAGAATCATCAAACTGATCACAACTATGCACCAAGTTTTACCACTCTCTATCTGATAGAATCAAAGTTATCTTGTCCCAAAGCATCGACCAATGAAATTGCTTAGGTCTGATTAGCTTTAGACTGAGCTGTTAATAATTGAACTCAGTCAAGGCATTCACCCAATGAACGTATACGTCGCCAAGTTAAAACATTCTACCTCAATTAAAAGCAGAATTGTTATATTCGAAAGTCTTGACCAATCAAATAGCTCATCGCCTAAGCAGAAAATTCTCATCAAGGTAATGATATGATGAATCTATACTCGGGTTTTCATCACTCACTTAATTATAACCAACAATATCGTGCCCCAAAGCATCAGCCAATCAAATTCACCTAATAAAAGCCTGCACCAAGTTTGAACATTTTAGCTAAATTAGGAGAGTTTTTGTCTTCCAAAGTCTCGACCAATCAAATTCCATAATGTTCTGCTAACCCTCAACAGAAAATGTTCATTATAGCACTCAGTCAAGGTACTGGTGTACTGAAACTATAGGCTACACTAAGTTTCATCACTCTTGCTTAATAAGAACTAAAGTTATCGTGTCCCAAAGCAACAACCAAGCAGATTGCTTATCTCTGCTTACCCTCGACAGAAAATGCTTCGCACTCAACCACGGCATTGACCTAATCCACCCTTACACCAAGTTTGAACATTCTAGCTCAATTAGAAGGAGAGTTATTGTGTCCCAAATAAAGTAACTGACAGACAACCAGATAAACCGATTATAAAAGTCCCCTAATAAGAGGAGTCTTTAATTTGTTCTTAAAACAGCTTAGCGATTTTGAATTCCGTAAGGTCAAGGCGTATAGAATTCCATAGGTTGTGTACAGTGTGTGAGAATCATCTATGACCGAATGTCTTAAGTCTATAGTTGGTTACCACCAGATGTAATAGATGTTAGGACCGAAAATTTCTCTGGGCCACATAATCAATTAGCATTGAGGACAAGTAGTCTGGTGCTTCACCTCTGTGAACTTAATTCTGCTTTGCACTGGAAACCAATTTAAATCGTTTACCAGTGGTGTGATATAGCATTTTCTACTAGATTGGCACACAATTCTAGCCGCAGTATTTTGTATGAGTTGTAATTTGTGCATAAGGCTGTTTATGCCAAACAAAAGGCTAAAATTAAAGATCGAACCAGAGCATGCGCTGCATCTTTTGTGATCAAATTGAACATTCGACGTATGGACCTGAAATGAAAGAAGCACATCTTGCAAATTTGATTCACTTGTTTCTTCATGCCGAGTTCAGAATCAAGATAAACACCGCGATCTTTCAGGTTATCAACTAATTGACTATGGAGTCTGCGATTGTTTTTGACTTTTGACTGATGTTTAGAAGTTTTTGTTTGGTGCGACATAACATGACTTCTGTCTTGTCATCGTTCAGTTTGAGCATGTGTTTTGCCATCCAAGATTTAACATCAATTGTACAATTGATTATTTTATTAAACGATACGTCATGTGTGGACTTGAATTTGTCCAATAGTTGTGTCATCTTCATAGCGTTATGACACTTCCAAGAAAGGGAAGTGACGAACGTAAAGGGAAAACATGAGTTATCCGTCTATATAACTAACTGAAGAGGGATAACAGATACACGGGCAAATTTCTGCTTACTAATAATTCCGTTGAAGACTAAAAGTTATTATATGAGACTGAGAGGATATCTGTCAATTCAAACAAATTATTGACCTTCAGTAGATAACAGAAAAATAGAAAAGGCCATGCATTAGATAGCATGTTTTATTAACTATAGAATGAATAAAAACAAGACAATGTACGGATTATTTCATTTTTTCTCCTTTTTCCTTATCTAGCGACATTCATTATTACTTTTTTGAAATCTCAGATATCATCTCACGGCCAGTCAAAAGCTCCACTCTCCGCTTATACGTTGGAGTTACACAAATGCACATATTATATCCCCGTCAGACCGGGGTGGTATCATTACTGTGCTGCTACGGCAAGGGAGAATGGTCACATAGCGCTCCAAGTTCGCCGCGTTTTATAAGCGTGGTAAAGGCGTAGTGGTAACAACAAAAATCGTGCTGTAGTCTCCAATAATCGCCGAGTCACGAGTTCTGCGATCATACCTGGGCCCGGTTCCTAGAAATTTCTTAAAGTAAGCACAAAGTCATACTTCACTTTTACTTACGTAAGTATCTTATAAAAATACTGTTCCTAGAAAATTCTCAAGACCATTCTTACGTAAGCACAGGTCAAGTACAAGTCTAAGCACATTGTGACTGGTAAAGCTTACCATACACTGAGACTACGATGCTCTTTAACGTCATAAAACAACTTTGGTATGCGAATTACGTCATAAATTTGTCGTGTGCTTCATTGTGGTTGATTTGTATGCATTTGACATGTCCACTATAGGGCCTACACATAATTTATAAAATGTGCCAAAAAATTTAAAAAAAAAACAACGCATACACATACAAACTAACTGAATAATTGTGAGAGCGCCTGATCTTAAAGTAGCCTGTGTGTTTGTAGCCTATTGTTTACTAATTGGCAAATAAAGGAATTGGTTTCAGGGTAGGCCTATAAGGCCCTAGATGCGAAATTTTCTATAGCATTCTAATTTCTTGTGGGGAAGGATTTTCTCTGTCTTGTAATTGTCTCTTTGGTATCAAAATGTGTCGGAAATGCCGTCGAATAAGTCTAAGGAGTTCGGTCAGCCATCTTTTTGAAGCAGAAACAGACTTAAGGTTGGTAAGCAAGCCCTACACCTTGCTTGGGACTTGTGCTTAGATTGGCTATGTTTAAGAACGAAGTTGTGCTTAAGTTTTTTCTTGGAACGCATAATAACGTTCTTGTGCTTACAATGAAGTCTACTTAAAATCTAAGCACAAGGCCGTTCTTAAGAATTTTCTGGGAACACAAAATAAGGTAAGTTTACTTAAATGCAAAGTCGACTAAAATCTAAGCACAAGAACGTGCTTAAGAATTATCTAGGAATCGGGCCCTGGAAAGCCGCGAGTTTGTAAATTTTGCAACATTATCTTGCGTTGTGTTCACATTTGCCGCTGATATTGTGCATTTTCTGGTCACCGTGCGGTCGCGAACCCGATCTGACAAGGGCATTAGCAAACTAACAATATACATTATACAAACATATACAAAGGAGCAAGGGATTAAATGTATAACACTACATCTTTATGGGAAACAATCACTGGTTTTATTCAAGAAGCACGGTGCTTCGTCAAGTATCATATCTACTCCTAATAAAAATATTTAGCCAGGTAGATGAAACAAAAATATATTGATGAGTCAGAATGTCCCAGGGCAAGCTATGAATTCGAGCTCAGGATAATAAATCAGATAGCAATTATCTTTCCTTTTATTGTTTGTGCTGTACCACGAAAATTACAATGCACTGTAAAAAAAATCAGAAATTATTAACGAAAGGAAATCAATTTGATTGATGTTTATACTCCGCCCCCTATTAGACTTGAAATGGTTTCGAGCTGAGCGAACTTTAAACCATATTTCCCTGCCCCTGGTCCTGTCCAGTTTGTTTCAATATATAATATATATCAGCTATATGATCAAGCGGTAAAACTAATATAATGTCATCTAAATCAAAGTAAGGTCAAATCAGTCGGCCAAGTCCTTAATCTATTTATAACAGGGGACATTTAAAACCTGCCCTCCGGCCAATCATTACCCAGTATGCATTCATATAACCCGTCATCACCGCTAGGCACTCAATATATTAGTCACGTGATCCCATCTACCCCCAATTGATACAAATGGCGGATGTCTTAATTAGATTGTGGGACGCTCGGTCAATTGGTCACTTTCGTTTCTCGAAGACGATTTTATAGATTAATGATGTAAAATCTGGATAATAGCGCCTACAGCCGGAAGGTGTCAGAGTAATTATTGATTTAAAAGACCTGAAGACGTCGTCCAATTGTCACCTTTAACATCCAGGCTTCTTTGCCGTAACAACCGTGAAAGGAAAGTTTATGTGAGACTGGGTGATGGAGATACTGGTTGTAGATGCAGTTAATTGGCTCTACCGATTTGTGTTTAAAGGCCCATTCCCAATTCATTTGGCAAAAGGAACTCGACGGCATCTCAATCACACCGAATAAATAGCACAACTTACATGATAATCGCAGGCTTTAGATCCGTCATCGATGACAGTTTCATGGTTTTGATTTGATGCATGCAGATGTCAAGCAGTAGAGTCAACTGTCCAATCGTGTGGATCATCACAGGGTTCTCTTATTCACTTGAATAGGTCACTGCGCGTAAGCAAATTACCGAACTATTCCATAAAGCATTACTGAAATGTTTCATGGACGCCGAAAAAGATTACTCGCTCTCTCGCAATTCTCAATGGAGAAGCCAATGAAAATCACCATTTTACCCCGTGAATAAGATATTTGATTTTAATCGATCAATGCTCGCTTTTCTAGAACTTCTTACAACAAGTAACATTGTGGATAACTCCAGAAATTGTTGGTTTTATTTTTTGTCCGTGTCTTTCCTCGAGATTTAATACACAGTAAGATGAAAGCTGAATAACAAAATGGTGACTTTGATGTAAGTGACACAAGGTGAATGTGATTAGTACAAAGCTCATACAAACCGCAAATTAATGTTTATTTTAGTTTTTAGCAATTTCTTTCCCGACTGATTACAACCGTGTTGATCTTTCTAGCTACCGGTTATCATAATGGAATGATGTTGAAGAACTCTGAAACATTTTAGAGTAAGAATTAAAAGTTTAGATGGCTGTCGTACACGAGGCATGTACATGTATATGCTAACAGTCAGTCATAATTGTTTTCAATTTATATTGGGGAGTTTCCAAATGTTTTGTAAAGGACATAGTTTTCACAGTAACAGATATGGAGATGTCGGACAGCATTTTTATCGATTATAAACTAGAAAATTACTTTTGAAAACATTTCAACTATGCAATGGTTATTATTGTCGTTGACAGGAACAATTGTGTGTTCAACCCCCTTCAGGGGTACCAACGGCAATTAAATAAAGAATATTTGTCTGGGTAAAATCACATAAGTTATCCATCTACAATTAAATATTTGACTGGACAAATAGCGTCAATTATCTGTCTAGTGGCAAAGGCTTTCCTACAAGTTACAAATGGCTGATAGGAAAAAAAAAGTATGCGTGATGCATTTTTGACTGGCAAAGAGTCGTTGTTGTAGAAGCAGAAAATATTTTCGGTGGACAAACAAGACTAGCAAGCGTATCTGATTTTAAAAGGATGTCGACTGAATCCAGTTCTGTGCTCAAATTTATATCTTAATAATTTGTCGAGTGGACGTTAAACCCCATTTCTCTCTCTATATATATATATATATCTAATAGATGGTCAATTCACTGTTTTTTTTAATCAAAGAGCTCCACTTGATTACCAGAAAGATGTCAAATAAACCATGTGAAAACATTACATTAATCCTGCAGCTTAACAACTTTTACCGGAAGTAAAGGAAATTAAATGACCTTGAAAGATTGAAATATGGGCACACTTGACCTGCGATGACAAAATTAACAAAGATTTAACAAAATACAAGCGAAATGGTTCTAAAATTGAGCCAATAGAAATACAGTTTTAAAATGTTTAAAGCAAAGTAAAGGAAATTAAATGACCTTGAAATACAGTTTTAAAATGTTTAAAGCGATAAAAGCGTATTGCAATAGAATGATTTGTAGAATAACACATTCCAATATTTAATGATTATTTTATGAACATTGGTACATGGTACACATTAAGGGCCCTTACAGTCAAATCTCCATTTCGACTTAGCGCAACAGCGACTGGTCTTCAATTGTCAAAGGTGGTGCCGTGTAAATATTGGCAAGCACACAAAAGAACGAACCCTTGACAGTTGAAATTCGGAGAAGAGTAGGTGGATACGCTAACGTCTGAATAAAATTGTTCTAGCTCAAACTAACCGAATCGTTATGTTGAGTAGACATTCCGGTTTGCCTTACAGATTCTAGACGCTAAGCTGTCCGCGATAAACTATCCTCGGTTTGCACATGAAGCCCTTAAGCTTAAGTGAAAAATGAAGTTTGGGGTTTTATTGAACTATAATATTAAAAATGGATTTTGTACTTTACTGATAGACACCGACCGCTATCAAAATATTTATCAGTTTAATGTGGTTTATCTATAATTTTACATTTGCCTGGGTTCCGTGGTATTTCATTCATTACAAGTATCGACACAAGTCGTAGACGAGACACCGTCCTCTGTGCTGTAGGCAAATTAAGCCCACTGTTTGAAAGAAATCAAAATTCGATTCCTATTCTTGAATTATTAACTAAATAAAGAATCGATATGACTTAAAAACAGTTTATTATTGTATAATTCTTCATAAAATAAGTAAAATATCAAGTTGTATGTTACACATTTTGCGGCCCTTAGCCCTTACCAAACAATTACTTACAACCCTAATAATGTATTAATTCTGCCCCTTACATGCGAATGCAAGTTTCTAGGTTTTTTTAACTCCCAAACGACCCCTTACCGCATTTATCTAAATAGACTCCTTTTAACGCCTAGTAGAAATCATTTTGAGTTTATATGTGTTCTAACGAGTAAATTGTACACAGCGTTTCATTTTGGAGGCAATTAGAGAACACTAGTCTAGAACATGTTTTTAAATCCACCCCGAGTCAAGATGCAAGTTCCAAAAGGGCTAAAAATAGGAAAAATATGTATTTAAAAACAGACAACCTTGTCAACACCTAACGTGTAAATTGTACACCATAGCGTTTCATTTTGGAACATGCTTTTTAATCGCACCCCGAGTCGAGATGCAAGTTCCAAATGGGGTTGAAATAAGAATAAAGTATGTATTAAAAAATATGACCTTGTCAACCCCTACCAAAATAAGTTGGAGTTTAAGTCTATAAGTCCATGCATCATACAGTTTCATTTTGGTCGAAATTGTAGAATACCAGACGAAACAATGCATTTTTAATCGTACCCCGAGTGCTGAAATGAGTTAAAACTACAAAATAATGATTAAAAAGTATTTATTCACTCTATTATTAAACGATTACATACTAAAATAAAATCAAAATCGCATAATTTTTTTCCATTAATAATCAAACATGGGATTGAAAAAGTCCGTGACACCTAAAATGAAAGTGATACGGTAATTTTGTTTTAAACAAAATGAGTTGGATCACATCATGCTCTGGCCCGAGCCGTTTCTTATCAGTATGTTAAAAAATATCAATGAACTTTTTAAGACGTTTAGTGGTATTATTTAAAATGCGCCAATATATGATTCCAAACGACTATACATGTATAAGATTGTACCGCTAAATGGTGCGAGAAGATTTTAACCACGCCGCATCCAATCGATAACAGCTCCCCTGACTGCCGACTTTTTTGTTAGAAAATTGTGAATTTGAATCGAGTTATTGTAATTTATTTGTGCGTTAAGACTACTAGTGTTATAGTGATTGTAGGATGGGGTTATGGAATGGCGGCGGTGTGAGTGATAGACGGTTATATTTGACAGTGTTATTGATCTTGATAGCAGCCTCCAGCGTATCATCATCTATCCATCTTTATCAACATCGTATAAAAACCGCCGACCATTCCCTCATCGTTATTAGTTAAAGTTAATCCCAGCTACCGTTACTTCGTCTTAATAAAACCATAAATGATATTAGATCTCACAAACTCTCCACTCGATTCCGACTAATTACAATGCTTGTTACAACGTCAGATCTCTCTCGTACAATGGAAACGATTCACGTTCTTACATTCACCATCTTAACATATCTTATACACGACGTGACCTTCTTCCAAATCTTTCGTTCCTTAAACAGCGCATGCGTGCATTCATATACCCAGCACTATCCTGTCTTCCGCTCGTGCAGGCAACTAAAATGGCGGAGCTGTCACTGAAAGAGCCCAGAAGGAAAGTGGAAAGGTTGTAAGGAATTGCATTGAGTTAATTAATAGGTGTGCGATAACAGATTGGGGTTTCAATGTGCTTTTAGGAAAGACTTGTGCCGATGACGTTCGTATATCTTTTAAGATATCTTCTCTGTGTCGTCTGCTGTCTGTCCGTATTTTAAATTACGAATCAACAGTGTCTGGTGTCAGTACTAGTTGGACGATTCCGCTACCGGCGAAAATTTGGATTAAATTGAAACCACTACGGATTTATCGTTTTTTTGTCAGTGATTTTTTAAAATATTAGACCGAATAATGAGCTCCATATAATGTCTGATTTCTTTCTTATTCGTTGTTAAATTATTGTAAATAATTGCTACGTTTTTTGTAAAAAGAAAGAAAATCATTTACACATAATTCACATTTGCCGTTTCAACATCAGTTTTTGTTCGTTTATTATTTTGAATAGATTAAACGGGTTTTGATTTTACTTATTACCAGAAAGTAATGTCCTACATTGTGTAGAGTTGTGTGCGTTATTTGTATTTATATATATTTTATAAAGAAAATACAAAACGGTGAAATATAGAGGTGGAAAATAAATTTAATACAATTGAAAATAAATTAAGATTTTCTTGTTCTCCAAGTTTTTGGAAGAATACAGATGTGTTGTATCTTTGAGTGTCGACTGGCGGACTCACGGATTTTATTTGGGAGTGAAGGAGGATACGGGATCAGGAAACCGAGTGACCATCTATCATGGATTGTTGTACTAAGAAACGTTTTTTAACGATCATGACGAGTTTTTGTGCCGGAGCAGCATTTGGGTTACTCGCTATAGCTGTTGGAACAGACTATTGGTTATATACTCAAGAACAAACAACGGAATCTGAACAAAATAAAACTTTTTTTTATAGAAGTGTTTATTCTGGTCTGTGGAGAACTTGTGAAGACAAAGGTAAGTTTATTTAAAGTTGTTTTCTGGTTTGTTTGTTTGTGAAACTGTAAGGGTTGAAGTGGTCTGAATTACAAATTTTGAGTAAAACTGTATAGGTTAAAGGTACCATATAAAGTGATTTGAAATTAAAATTTTATTTTTATTTGAACTGTAAGTAGTCTTAAGGGGTTTAAGGGTGAATATCTTTTTAAAATTGGTTTGAATGATAAAACAATTTGTGGAAGTAAGTAATGATGTTACTCTTGCCGTTTTATAGTTAGTTTAAAGGATGAAACTCTGTAATTGCATCATACACAGAACACGTGTTGTTATATTCATTTATAGTGGAATCGTTCCTATACATTGCAATGGGATCTCGTTATCATCTGTATTCATAGTGGGCTATGGGTTTGCATGGTACCTACTCGTGTCATGTTATGTTACCTGGACAATCAAAGTAAGGTGCGTTTAAGAAAATGACGATACTTCATGTAAGTGGACCAAAGCATCAGCACTATATATTAACCCATAGTGGTAGAATCCAACGAAGTTTAGTCGACGTTCGTATTATCTTCTTACTCCCAGCTTCTCTTCTTGTGGATAGTCCGTTTGTGACCGGTATCAGGCTTTCATGACAGCAACCGGACGAACCTCGTTGTTAGGAGAGACGTAGCCCAACGGATAGTCAGAATACATTTTTCGATTGGACGTGTACATTTTATAACAACGTCTGGACATATCTACCAATCTACCGCTAAGTTAACTTTCATTGTGCTGATCATTATAGGAAGTTTTCGGGGAGTGTAACGAACGAAGGCTCCTGAATAATGAAGCCCCACTGGAGGTGCTTGTATTATATCAGTATGATTATATTCCAAACTAATTGAAGATAGTATTAATCATTCGCAATGTACGGATTTTACACGTTGTTAATATTACATAATACAAAATGAGACCCACAAGGATTCCCGTTCTATTTGCTGAAATTATGTAAAACTAGTATTCCCGATTGCTGATTTATATGGATATCCTTAACCCAAAAATCTTTTATTATTGTCCTTAAACCGTGTCCCTGGATGGGACAATTGATGATACCTCATTACTTTTTAATCTGCAAATGGAAAATGCATAATAGAACTTTTGAAACCAGCTTATTCTGTCGGGTAAAGACTTCTAAAATATAATTCAGAATGGTAACGAAAACACCAAGAGCTTTCTTTAAGATTAAAGTGGTGTGGGAATGCCTACACATACCAATAACTAACCCAATGCCAAGTAGCCACCAGCAACACGAAGACTCTCATACCAAGTAAACGGATCCGGAAGACCACAGTACGAGTTTATTAATTTGTGCAAACCCTGGTCTGTCTTGTACCAGAGTAAATTATTTAAAATCTCTTAAATGGGACCCTTGTATTTATAAAACAATATTTTTGTTTAACCGCTGATTGGCTGGCGAGTTTCTGTAGAAACAAATGATTACCTAAATCTGCAAATGGAAAATGCATAATAGAACTTTTGAAACCAGCTTATTCTGTCGGGTAAAGACTTCTAAAATATAATTCAGAATGGTAACGAAAACACCAAGAGCTTTCTTTAAGATTAAAGTGGTGTGGGAAAGCCTACACATACCAATAACTAACCCAATGCCAAGTAGCCACCAGCAACACGAAGACTCTCATACCAAGTAAACGGATCCGGAAGACCACAGTACGAGTTTATTAATTTGTGCAAACCCTGGTCTGTCTTGTACCAGAGTAAATTATTTAAAATCTCTTAAATGGGACCCTTGTATTTATAAAACAATATTTTTGTTTAACCGCTGATTGGCTGGCGAGTTTCTGTAGAAACAAATGATTACCTAAAACACCATTACTGTCGTACATAAACAACATAGTTCCTGAAAAGGGTGCTAATTTAGACCCTATGCAGATCAACTTCTCAATATGCGGATGACCATGGTTAATGTACCCATGTCACCAGATAGTGCTGAGATCCGTGTCTCCCCTCTCTCCAATATACCCACCCATTGGTTACTGTAAAGGCCCCAAAATGATCCTTAATATCTTATAGAGTCTTGTTATTTCGGGGGTTTAGTTTCTGTTGATTAATGGATAAGATATTGTTTAGGGTAACGCAGTTGATTGTATATACAGTTTAGGGAGCTGCTGTGTTGACCGAGAAGATTCATCGGAATTCGCCGGCACGTACGTAAAAGAACTCTTCACAGCTAATATTCGATATAAAAGTGGGCCGTATTTCCACTGTTCGGGGAAAATTTACTTCGTAGCACACATAATTATTTTACTACATATTATGCTTTTTACAAGTATCAGTCCAGTGGATTTAAATGGAAAAGGGTTTAACGTCCTCATGAAGATGGGCATACGCTATACAGCGGCATCACGGCCTACTCTTATATCCAACGGCAAGGGTTCTATACGCACAGGCCAATGTGTACACGGGACCTCTGTTTAAGTGGTTTCATGTGTTCTAAAAAAATATAAATCATACTCAACAACGTGCAGGTCATCCGATAATATTTATAGCGATGGTTTAGACCTGGATTTCAGAAGCCGAAGGTTCGGTTAAATTCGGGAACAAACGATCACCGGATCACCAGTGTCACGGTTTGGTAATAAAACCACTTTATAACATTCTAGTATTGATTTATAATGTTGATGAAATACTTTGCTGGAAATGAAAAGGGGTTTAACGCCCTACTCTTCTGCTACTAAACTGGGCTAATGAAAACGGGCTTTGTTGGAAAGTAACCTAACTGTTTATTAATGGCATACATGTGTGACATTGTATTGTATGTTCTATATTTATTTAAATATTTTTCGACTTATCAAAGCTATGGTCGCTTATTTCGTGCCTAAATACAAGAGGGTGCCAAGCCAAACCGGGTACAAGTTAAACTCCGACACCGGTACTGTTTATGGTTATCGGTACTGTTTATGTTGTATGTCGTCGTTGGTTATTTTAGTAAATTGTTCGTCATAAACTGACAGCAATACAAAGCTAACTACAGAATCTTATTACAAATTATATGGCTATTCACCATTAGCTGACCTGCCTACAAAAGATTATTACAGTTGAATTCCCCGGTGTATCCATTCCTCATTATCTCTGCATAATTTTCTTTCTCTGGAATTTCTATCGAGTAGACTGAAATCATCAGTCACCATACAACTGCTTTGTAACTACTAATTAACAATCGAACATAACTTCCTAACTGCACATAGAACAAACAATACACGAATACAATACACATGAAATTACGTGAAATTGGGTTTATGCCCTGTTTTTTTTACCATCAGTGAAGACCGGAGTACGCCATGCCGTGCTATTCCTTCGATTCCAAATGTTAATAGTTATTTTATGTATATACACGCTCTGGTGTATACACTGAACCGCAGATAGTCACTTAAACATGCATTATTCCAAGAGCTAAATCTGCCTATTGAAGGTCTTTCTATTGGCCTGAAATCTTATCTTAATTATTGATTAGAAATTAATTGACTTATACAGACCATAACCAACTCTCGATGTCAAGGCTAGCATTCGACATCAACTGGATTATAATCGCATAAGCTGCTTAACGCTCATTGACAATTAAATCAAAACATTGGAGAATCAAGACTATGCTTTTTAACGTACTAACTTTAATAATGATGAGCAAGGCTAGGCGGAAATTTCCAAAGCTGATATCTTAGTTAAATTTGACTGAAATACCTTTAAAAATTACCTAGTTTTTAAGCTAATATAGCGAGAACTGTCAGCTCTTTATCTATTTTCCCATAATGTATCTTTTAACTACTAGCTTTTACTTAAATAAACGTAACCTCCTGTAATTTAAAGGCAAGTGGTATTCAAAGGCGCTGCCAAGTGAAGCTTCCTTAACTTTTAAAGGCAAGTTTAAGTGAGAAAAATCCACTTAACTTTAAGTGACCTATGTGAGGTGCCTTAAGGTTAAGTATAATTATAATGACTTCTTCTAACCGGAGTGCACACTGTAGTAGCAGTCCCGTAATTTAAAAGTCAGGGGATCTATATTGAAAGAAAGACAATGTCGCCGAGCGTAGCTGCCTTGAACCCTTTTTTACATCTTCAGCTTTGGTGTTATAGCGCCATAATAGAGTATAACGTTACTACCGCCGAGATAGTCAAGGATTGTTTTTCGATCATATATCATGTTCGTATTGCTTATTCATACTGACCACGACTGTCATATAATATAGTTAAATTCATTTGTGATGACAAGGCTTTGTAGATTTCAGAAATGATTTATTCTAAGGCATGAGTTATTTTTTACATCTCCTTCCCATATGTACATATTTGAAGTACATTGTAAATCGGTTATAAAATAATGCAGCATGCATCTTTCGTACACACAATACAACGTACCGTCGCCAGGCCTTTGAACATCTAAAGTGTAGGTACTTACACGATGTCTGTGTATTTCTAAAATGATAGATTTGTAAACAACACTGAATGATTTGTCCAGTCTTACATAGAAGGCAAATGTCCTTGCATATTGCTAATTTGTTTTATATAATCTTTCTACAAACATTTTCCTAGTAATGCAGACTGAGAATTTAATAGAATACAGCGAATCTCATAACTTGTTTGCGATGTTAAAAATTCGTGATTTTTTGCAGTGTGTGTGTGTGTGTGTGTGTGTGTGTGGGGGGGTATTCCATAAGTTAAAAATTATTGTCATTTGCCTTGGCGAATGTGTGTACTCCTAAATTTAAGCGTGCAGTTACATATTTCACATAGCCAAGTATAATATTAAAACGCAGACTTTGAATACATTATGTAAGATTTGGATAAAGAGCTGGCCATTCTTACTTAAATGCAAAATAAAATTACTGAAAACAATTGCTTCATTGCGAGCGCAGATATTAGCTTTTTAGGGCTTTGCATGTTGTGTGCATTAATTGTAATTATCGCACTGGTTGTTTGAAATCAAAATATTGCTGAAGTGCTCTAATCTACTCAAAATCGGAGAAATCCGATGACATCGTTTACATAGCATTTCACGCCTTAAGACAAATCCGCAATTAATAGATTTAGCTCTTGCATAACGTATGTTTAAGTGGAAAAATTAAGTATTTTATCTTTGAATACTGGACCCTGGGTATCCATGTTAGTTTACCAGTGGCTTAAAATACTGACCCACCGTGAAGACAAGATAATTAACATGATTACATAATTTATACCGACTAAGCAGCAAATCTAATTCAATCTGGTTGTTAGTTTCTTCGGTTTGGTCAGTGCAATGGCATCTTTAAAAAAAAAGAAATATGGCCCAGGTCTGTGACAACAATAACAAAAATACCTTATTTGCCCCTTAAATGTCTGGTCAAACAAAAATTTGGAAACATGTCGATGAATATTCTGTACCACGTGTTTAATTGATAGACTAATCAGATTGTTTGACTCTAGACCCACACGAAGTGTTTTAAGCAACCGGAAAAAAAATTCATTTCTGTTTTCAATTGCTTGGTGCAAATAGGTAGAACGTCAAACCCATTTCAGTTCATTCATTGCTTTCGTTTCTTTAAGAATCGACCTAGCAATCGTAAGCACCACGGTCCCTAATTAAGTGGGAAATAATTGTATTTATATCTCAAGCAGGCATCATTAAGCGGTTATTTGTCTGTAGTTGGATATTTATGCTGCACGTTTTGATTTTGTTATAAAGAAATAATAAGTCAACTTAATTATCATTTGGATTTCGCTATAAAAGAAAAGATTTCATCAGATGAACGTATTAAAGTATCTGAATATTTGAATGAATGTCTTACTGATGCGTCATAATGGTACATAAACTGAAGGCTTTAAAGTAACGGGAGGTTGGGTGGCCGAATAGTTAGAACGTGCGCGCTGTATAATGAAACCTGGCATTGAGTCAACTGGCGTGGTTTCGAATCCCCGGTTGTACGTGACAAGGTCGCTAATTCAACCTCGTGTGTTTTCCCCGGGTCCTCCGATTTCGTCCCAATGCTAAAGACCCCTACGCGCAAGCGAATTATTGAAAAAAATAAACCCGAAATTACCTAGTTTGTGTCGAGTGGACGTTAAACCAAACTCTCTGTCTCTCTCCCTCTTAAAGTAACTGTATCTGTAAGTGGAAGTTACTTGTGGATCGGGCGATATATATTATCTATCATTTGATCGTTTCGTCTGGACATTGATACACATCTGAAAGACAAGATGAAAGCAGTTTTAAACAGTTCGACACTATTAGCAAAGCAAAGGGAACCGCTGGTTAAATTTGCATCTAGAAATGATTAAAGTAATACATCTCTGTATGTCTTGCTTTTCGATATCTCTTTATCTGTGTCTGGACAGTGATATAAATCTGGTTCGGACGTCGCTAGGGAAGGAGGCGGGATAACTAACCGACATGACGACAGACGGGGTCATTAGCCTTCATTTGTTGCCGGGACTCCCCGGGGCCGTGATTTAAAGGATCTGCGCAATATTGATTTGTGGAACGTGGTTATTTAGTTGGTTATCTGGCTACTGGTTGAGTTATATTTAGAATTACTGAATCGCTCTAACAATATTGTTAATCTAGTACATCTATGGCCCTAATTGTAGTCAAGAGTAGTACGCTGCATACATAACCTTCCCTATAACCCTTCTATGAGCACTATAATATAACAAAAAGGTTACAGATTGAATTAGCTTTCATTTATTATTTTTTATATATTATACATACGATAAACATATTATAATAATCATATCAAACATAAATGAAATCCCGTAAAGCGTACATTTTACAACGAGAAGAGTTTTGTTGTGATAAAGGAATCTTAAAAATTCCTACAAGAATAACGGTCTTAGCTAAGCGTTCCTCTTACATAAATTTGTGACTGGGGATGT
Source organism: Patella pellucida (assembly GCA_917208275.1). Lineage (NCBI taxonomy): Eukaryota > Metazoa > Mollusca > Gastropoda > Patellidae > Patella > Patella pellucida. The sequence goes on along the minus strand of OU795036.1, from coordinate 22,383,737 downwards.
GTGGGTAATGGCGTTAGTAAGGGTGAATGCCATGCTATCCACACTAGGTTATAGTGGAATACTATATTTCAATAACTCTTTGGCACACAGGGTCGACAGGGATCTTAAGCAGTTGGAGTAACATTGTCCTATAAATGAACAATATATTTAGAAGATATTTTTTGATGGTAAATGCATGGTACATTATGCGTTTTATAGTCATGTCACCATTGTATGGTAAAACCCACAATCCGAATTCATGGGAGTTTTCTAGGGTAAAAACTACGTACTGTGTTCAATTGAATTCTTTTTATGGTAAACCCTACATTCTGTGTTCAAGGGTGTTTACTATGATAATGTGAACATTTATAATAATGTGAACATGTGAATAGCTTATTTCACACTGACTGTATGCTCGTAGCGCTATAGATGAGTTTTCTACAATCTACCAACATTTAAAACACGGTTCTAAACATAGCGTCGGAACAGATAAGTCTTATAAGTCTTCAGTGATGATTTGAAAGTTGATTGGGTTGGGCATTGTTTCAAATGAGTAGGCAAATTATTCCAATGTGAAGCTGTCGGATATGAAAAAGATTTTGCTCCAGTTGGTAACTATAGCTTAAAGCTATTTTTTGATCTTAGGTTCCTAGAGGGTAAATGTTCTTGGACAAGTTCCTGGAGGTACACAGATGCTATTTTATGATAAAACCTAAATTACGTCTTCAACGGTGTTTACTATGATAGAAACTACATTCTGTATTCAAAGTGGTTCTTTTGACGGTAAAGTTCAGTATTTAAAGAAAGATTTCTATGATAAAGTTTATATTCTATCTCCAGGGAAGTTGTCTATGGTATATACCGGTAAATGTTTCATTATGAGTCTTTATTTATCACACATCTTTGACAGATACAATATTCCAGTTGGCGGGGAAAAAAATATCAACATTTTTTGTGTAAAATTTATCATCCATTAGGGTGGGAAAAACTTAAAGCAAGTGGGAGCCCTGATTATGGCGGTAACGTCAAGGTAGTAATACTATGCCGTACTAGATCATGTGAAAAAACTTGCAAATAATTATCTTCTTTAACCTTTGCCCAAAACGCTGAGTATACTCAAATCTGACGCCGGTTGTAAGAATTGTTAACATCATATGAAAACATCGCCCTTATACTACTTAGTATTAATCTGAGGATGTGGGAATGTGCGTGTGATATTACAACGTGTGCCCTTTACCTCAATTATGTTAAAAGGGGTAAAGATGTCAGTTGTCTGCATAACATCGACTGTTTTCCTTGTTACTCCAACAGCTTAAGATCCCCGTGTGCGTTCGTTCGTTCGTTCGTCCACTTCCACCTAGGGTGATATAGTAGACAAGCCCCCCCCCCCCCTGTGTGCCAACGAGTTATTGAAATATAGTATCCCACTTGTCGCACTATTACCTAGTGTGGATTGCATGGTACCCCCGTCAACACCAGGCCCGTAGCCAGGAAGTTGTTTTGGGGGGGGGGGGGGGCAAAGATGTTTTCGGGAGGGCCAACTAGCATGGGCATCTGCATGAATTTTGCGGCAAAGGCCAATTTTCTTGTGATATTGGGGGGGCAAGACTCAGTATTGGGAGGGCAGTTGCCCCCCCCCCCCCCGTGCCACCCCCTGGCTACGGGCCTGGTCAACACCCACCCACCCCGTCACACATTTATATAAGAGGAACGCGTAGCTAACACCATTATCTTTGTAAGAATTTTTAAGATTCATTTATCAGATTTGTTATACGTGGTAATAGTCTAGTTATACACCGAATATAAAGTTATGTATTGGATACGTGGTAATCTAGTTATGTATGGAATATATGGAAACAACCCAGCTATATTTGAAATACATGGTAATAATCTAATAATGAATATTGAGTAATACTCTTTTCATATATTGAATACATGGTTATAATCTGGTTATATATTCAATACATGGTATTAATCTGTTTATATATTGACCTTAACATTTTATGTACATAAATATTAAATACCACCTTTTTTATACAAAAGCCCGCCGTGTGGGAGTATCCCCCGGGGTAAATTTATAATGTGTATATCAGTTTGATGAACTTTTTTTATCTGGTAATAATCAACTAAGGCGATATCTCATGACATTTAAATACATTTGAATTGAACAATGCAGAAGTAATTACTAATGACGGATTCACACACGACAATAATAACAATAAAAACCAAAAAACGTGTTGATTGGAATAAGCAGGCGCAAACGACTGTCGTTCGATTTGGACTGTTAACGTTATTCAGCAGATTTTGTTGTTTGTGGGGCGGGGGTGGGGGCATATGGAGGTTGAGGGAGAGGGGCATCTTTTGTTGTTGTCAAGTGTCACGATATTTATATATCCAGTTCCCATCCTTTTACAATGCTCTAAAAGTCTGCGATACCCCCCCCCCCCTCCCTTTTAGTGTCTTCCATAAGAGAATCTCAGGTTTAGAGTTAGTAATGGGATATAGTTTAACGGAATATGGAGTACGTTACAAGCTTATTCTAGAGGGGATACTCACCAGGTATCGTGCAATTTTACTTCCGCATTGAAATATCATCATTTAAATAAACCAGTTCATTGGATGGGATAACAACTTGTAAATGTTGGAGTGGAACATTTAGTCTGGTAAATTGGTTTGTAGCACAGAAGGTGATTAAAGACCTTTAAAGGCGGGTATATGACAAAAAGTGACGCGCTAGATGATGAATTAGTAATGGCGTTTTATTGATTACGTATTGTAGATTGTAATTAAGCATGCTAAGTTGAATGTCAATTGAACGGTGTATATTCTATGGGGAACCAGGTTTTGGCGTCCTTATTCAATTTCTCCTAATTTGCAGACGTATATCTCGTAGTTTATGTTAGATCCGATAATCATGGACTTACCAACTAACAAATCGTGGGTGTCAAGCAAGGTTAGTCGAGTAAGGGGTTGGAAGAAGAGTCCTTTGATTCAAGATTTAAATCCTATGACTTAGGGTAACAGTGGTACAATATACCTTTTTGTGATCATTGATATATAAGTTCGTTTTTGGTGTATTTTTTCTCGTCTTGGTGGTGGCAAAGGGGCTACCATTACATATCATTTATGAGGCAGAAAAAGCTAAGATAATGTTAGGAAACTAAATCTCGTGCAAGTCATCTTTCTTTCCCAATTGAGCTAATACCGACGAACACACGCCATACAGTATGATGTAGTAGACATTTTGTCATGACTGACGTTTTATCAACTCTTCGTTGAATTCCATCTACGATGGGTTCTTTGATTTGCATATCCGAGCGATTAAACACTGTTCCTTCCCCCACCACTGATATGGGAACCAGATATCTTAAAGGGAAATAGTCATTTCCACACAGAGCGAGAGTGACGATCGAACGTGCAACCCTATTTAGGCTTTAGACGCAATTGAGTAGTGCTCAATCTTCTTTACCAATGCATAATAAACTTGAAAATAACTAATGCGCAATATATCGTTAAGATAAGACAGACTTCATTTCTTCCAAGCTTAAAATGCCATATTTGACAGAGGTATTTAACATTCTAGCGTGCTCTCTTCGTCTGGAGAGTTGTTGTTGTCAAAATTAAGCCAGTTATTATGTAGATTTTGCTTAAATTGTCTTCTGAAATCTTCGTCTAGCTTTGAACCCATACCAAACAAATACGCGGGGTCCTCTAACACGAAAATTATAATAATAATTTTTTTTTGGATTATGCATCTTATAATTCGTAGCTCAGTGTTCGAGTTGTGTCATTTGATTCTCGTAGTTGTAGCAGCGAGCCATGGTGCTTCAGTGAGTAAGGCGCTGGCTCACTAAACCGGATATCTGGGGTTCGATCAAGGTGTGGATCGGGAAATTTCACTGGTATCCCCAAGCGTTGCTTCTCTTTGTCAGTGTTGCGGGATTAATATAGTACGCCCGTCAACATTAACCCGGTCGGTGCAGAAAAGTAGGTCGTTAAACCGAATTTCATATTCTCATGACGGTACTGTTAACCATTCTCATGACGGTACTGTTAACCGAATTTTATATTCTCATGACGGTACTGTTAACCGAATTTTATATTTTTATGACGGTACTGATACCCTACTTTAAAGGAACAATCCCTGATTTCATAGGATATCCTACCCTTTTATAAATATACGAATTATACCCTAAAATGAAGAAAATATTGGGCCATTCGGTGGCTCAGTGTGCATTGTGCTGATTCACTAACTAGTTCCTCGAGATTTTCCAGCATAGTTTCCCCTTGTCAGCAGTGTATTGCGGAGAGACTGGCAAGTTCCTGTTTACATGTTGGCTTCAACGTAAAAAGAACCATTGACAGATGGTAATCGGTGAAGTGTAGGCGGAAACGTCCCTTGTATAGCAATATTTCTCTCATAACGTAGTGATATGAGTGACATGATAATCGGGACGATCACTTATCGCCATACAAATGGCAAATATAAAGACATGGCTTTCCATTTACATGGGATTAACATGGAATCTGGGAGACTTATCACCAACCCTTAATGAAAACAGAAAATTTGTTTTTCTGCGAAAACCTACCACATGGATTAAGATAGGTAGGTTTCTAAGAGACTTCCGTACAGACTATAGCCGCCTAATCCATAGAAATATATCTTTAACGACTCGTTTAATCTTCTGATCGACAGTAGGGCCTACACCACAAGGCTACAAATAATACAGTCATATGAATAGTACAATAAAACCACGGTAGCCAAGTGAGTAAGGCGCTGCCTTACCAACCAGGAGGTCCGGGTGTTGACCGAGAAAGTTCCCTGGGATTTGTCAATGTGCTTTTCCCCTGTGAGTGGTGCGGAGACCTTGTAAAGACAGTGCCTATTCGTTAGGACGCTACGAAAAAAACGAGTCCCCGTGGACAGACGTCAGCATACGCTGTGTTAGCTATGTGAACTCCCCAAATGATAAGTGTTTCAGAAAGTGCCGATATACCCTAACATGGGCTAGACATGTCATTAATCTGATAGTGTATTATTACAACGAGACCGGGACGTTTTTTTTCCAAATAAAAACAATATTAAAGGGAGATTGGATTTAATGCCAACTCAGCTATAACTAGGTCATTTTACAACTAACATCTGATGTAGTTCTATGTCAATAAATTGATCGCATTTGGAATGAATGAATGAATGAAATGGAGTTTAACGTCCTACTGTTATCCACTTAACCTGAGCTAATTGAAGACGGGCATGCGCCATACAGTGTGCTATGAGGGAAATTTTGCCCGGACAGCGGCGCTACGGCCTACTCTTATATCAAATTCCAACTGCCAAGGGATCTTTTACGTACACGGGACTTTGGTTTTTCGTCCCATCTGAACGACTAGGCAGCTGTCATTGTCAGGCCCTCCTTCTGCATCACTAACAAGGAGAAATCACGTCGGAAAATCGAGATGAACTTTCTCGGCCAATGCAGGGATCGAACACCCGACCTCCAGACTAGCAAACCAGCGCCTTATCCACTTAGCCACCGTGATCCCTTGATCGCATTTGGAGAAAACTCAACTTGGTTTTGCATCCGATCCGATACCAGTGCGTCAGTGGGATCAAACCAAGGTCTTTCTCATAGCGCGCGCCAATTAAAAAAAACCTGTTTAACTAGCTACATGTACACGTAAGTATATTTAGTATTTTCTAGAATACCCGATACCACTTCCGATTTGTGTATAATTAAAAATAGTAGCCACGACATACAAACTTCAGGTCAAAAACATCGTCTCAATTAACCTTAACTAATTAATAGTGTCGTTCACATGACACAATCAGGATCGTAACTAGCGGGGATGCAGGGGGTACATTGCACCCCCAGAAAAGTTAGGCTTCCCTTGAAATTGCCCCCCCCCCCAAAAAAAAATAATAAAATACCCCAACAAAACAAACAACCTTTTTTGACAACATTTCAATTTTAAACTAAAACACTACATTGTACTTGGGCATTATATTGGCGCCCCACCACTCTGCTGCATCCCTACTTTTAAAATCCTACATACCACTCCGGACACAATATGTTTATTTTATATTTCTACAACTTCTGTTCTTCTAACTTGAGTAGTTTACATAAGTAAGATAATTTTGCTTTGATATGTTAAACATTCTCTGTGTTTTTAACATGATTGTCAACTATCAACCTGCCTGTTATAGAGCAAGCCTGTCATAGAAAATAACAGATTTGTCAATCGTAAATACAGGTTTAGATATAAAGGATGTTACATAATGAAATATGAGATGTAAACTTCTAGGTGAAAAAATGGAAGAAGATAAAAAAAATAGATTACCATTTAAAGAGGCACTGCAGAAAATGGATATAGTATACAAATTCAAATGAGTCAATTTTAAATCTTAGTTTGACATACACAAATGTTTTATATTCGATCCTTTACGATCCAAAGTAGCATATATCTACATTTCGATGAATTTTTGTATATTGAATTTTCTGTGTTGAAACATTTTTACTTATATTACTGAGATATTACTGAGTGTCGGCATAGTAACGTGAACGAAAATGAAATTAGTGTGATTTCGAAACATCGATTCTTTATTTTGACTTAAAACAGGATGTTTGTCCCTCTTAAGTTCAGATTTAGCTAGTTTACATTGAACACTAATACAGGTTATTGTCGAGATACAGACGTTTTAGATTTACATTGAAAACTAATACTGTGTGTCGACATAGTAACGTGAACGAAAATGAAATTAGTGTGACTTCGAAACATCGATTCTTCATTTTGACTTAAAACAGGATGTTTGTCCCTCTTAAGTTCAGATTTGGCTAGTTTAGATTGAACACGTATATAGGTTATTGTCGAGATACAGACGTTTTAGATTTACATTGAACATTAATACAGGTTTTCTCGAGATACAGACGTTTAAGAGTTACATTGAACACTAATACAGGTTATTGTCGAGATACAGACGTTTAACACTAATACAAGTTCTGTCGAGATACCATCGTTTAAGATTTACAGGTTTAGTAGTAGTTTTAGGGAGAGGAACCAACAATGCAATGAAATATTGTTTATAAAAAAGATCTTGAAATATGGAAATATGAATTTTGAAAGGTGAGTATACAGTTAGTATGAAATGGACATAATATTAAATTAAGTGCATTTTTTTACTGGTGAAGGTGACTCTGTATAATTATTTAAAGCACGAAGCACGAAAACCAAATTTAGTTTGCTATCAGTGATATTCACGGCTTGATTCCGAAGTTGCAAACTTATGGTAAACCAATTTGCTAATTCAATTTGCCTGTGTACACCATTTACATATATGTATAAAGTAATTCCGTGTTCCTACTTTTATATTGGTTCGTGACTACAGAACGTCTTTGTCAGGACAACACACACTGTTCAGGCACTATTCTCAATCTAGGACTGCAAGGGCATCTATAAACAAACCCAACGAACACTACCATATGTAAGTCTATCTAATAGGAAGTGCATGGGGACTGCGCCACATATGATTTACAAAAAAAGACAAATATAACGACAAGACATCATACTCAGAAAAACAAACAAACAAACAATTAAAAAAAGAGTGAATGGATCCGGGGGCTAGCCGTAAGCGTCCATTGCGCTGTACAGTCCCGGGCCTGTTAGTGTACAGGCTTCACTAAAATGATTTACAAAAAAGATGCAACAAAAATACGACCAATCCAGACAGTGGTCGTTTCTTCAAGGGCGATAGTCTGCCAGTTGACGTCGGGTGTTACAACGTCAAAACGAATTTTAACAATAACGGTGATAATCCGTAAAGAATCTTGGAAAACGCTAAAATAATAAGTGTACATGTAGTGAGCAAACAGGGGCAATAGATAATTCTATATCGTAAAATGTAATTCGCTTGATGTATCTCATGATTAAACGAGGTGGCTTTTTGAAAAATTGGAAATATGATCTATTAAGAGTTTATGGTATCACAATATGAAAAATTCCACAATAAAGTCCCCGAATCTTGGCAAAAATACTCCGATATAATATGCTAATAATTATAGTTCCCTCGGTATTGTAAAGATTTTTTTTGCAATCGATGTATATGATTTTAGCATTTGGGCTGTCAAGTAAAATACATATCTTAATTCCGCTATTAGGTGACACATTTTATATAACTCGCGTGGCCGAAACAGTTCATAAAACTAAGATTAGGTTTACACTCTCGTGTACATTAGTGTTAAACCAAATCGCCCCCTGAGAGATAATATCCGAGTCAACTCGTCCCTGAAGTACATTAGTAAGCATTATTAGGGATATTTATCATTTAGATTAGAAAGAAAACTGACGCTGTCTCATTTTGATTTCGACTTATAGTAGATAAAACCATTATAGTGTTTTATAGACGAACGACTGATGAATTAGGTCAATATCTGACCGATATTAAGACATTTATGGTTATCAGTGAGCAAAATGTCCCGTCAAATTAAAGAAAATTAAACGTAATGATAAAAACAATATTTGACTTGACGTGATATGACTATACAGTTATGTCTGTCTTGTCAAATGTAATGAGATTATTGAATGCAAATCAGGAGACAACTGTGTCATCCATTTTGGCGGATTTAATGTCTACTCGTGACAAATACCTTAATCTGAGTAGGCCAGTTGGGGATGGGTGGTAATCTGCTCCTCGGGGTAAGTCATCTTCTCTCCAGCCGGTATGAGTACGCATGCGCGAAAGTTGGTGCCTTCTATTAAATAATCTAATAAATGATAGTTACTGATGTAAGCTACAAGATAATTTTAATAAGAACAAAGGAGCCATGTACAAAAAGTAAAATGTTTACCCCAAAGTCCTATTTCTTGAAAAACGGTTTCTTGTTTTCTATTTCATTCACCTTGTAGACTTCCTTGAGAGAAGAATTTAAAAATGATAACCAAGTTGAGCCATGGCAGAACATACCCCGTTGCTCTATCTGATGCTATTATGTCGTACCGTGTATTCAGCAGTACTATTTAAATCCATTATTAGGCCTAAATTGACCGTTATGGGCCTTAGCCTATGCAACTTGTGCGATTTATATATCTATGCTTTTGTTTACCCTCATCAGAAGTTGGGGGGGGGGGTTGACCTAGTGGTCTAGAGTGCCGCACTTCGACCTCTAGCTGGCCGGTCACCTCTGGCCTGCGGCTGTGGTTTCCAGCCCTAGTGTGAGCGTATGTTTCATCCGGGCACTCCGGTTTCCTCCCACTGCTAAAGACCCCTACGCGCAAGCGAATTATTGAAATAAAAATTAACCACATGTTAGTCCCGAAATGACCTAGTTGTGTTCAGTGGACGTTAAACCCCATTTATCTCTCTCTCTCTCCCTCTCATCAGAAGTTTAATGTACACAAATTAAAATACATAAATATGAATTCTATTTCACACCGTTTGTTTAATACTCTGATAACTACAATTCAGTGCTGCTGAATCTGCCTAGTCATTTATTTTTATCAGTTTTTCTTAACAAGAGTAAATTGAATGTGAATGTTATCAAATAACATTGTTATGTCCTAATTCAATTTGAACAACAATATGAATAAACATTTGTATTTAAAAAAAGGAAACCCATATATCAATACTTCTTGATTACATGACTCAGCTTAACCTACACCATTTTAGTCCGGCATAGTGAATTCGCTGCATGTTAATGATAGACAACTTCTTAAAGATGCATTTCCGGGTACAAACTTTGTGATTTGACGATATATTTTGACTAAACACATATTTAAAGTAACCAATCTATCAAAAATTTCCTCCATTTCCCTTTCAAAACTCTGTTTTCGCCGGGGATACCTATAGCTGTAAGTAAGCTGTTGTTAAACTCAATGTCTGCCAACTTAACTTCATTGTAGGAGGGTCCATATTTCAAAATTTATCAATCATTACTTACTTTACATTTACCATATTTTTGAGGCCTAAAAAAAATATCTTAATTATTTCTGTCAATTTCTTTTTACACCTTTTAATTGCAGAGTATTTTGTACATTGACAACCCGCAATGTTCCCAAAACCGCCGGACCATTTGAGCAAGAAATAACAACTGCTCCCTGACCTAAGCTAGCAGACAATAAGCCAGCAAATCCTGTCGGGTTGACAGTTAGTGATTCCCTGACAATATTGCCTAGTCCTTGCCCCATGGGCGATTTTCGCGTAATCTAGTATTTTTCTAGTAAAATTGGGTGTCTATACTTTTCATAAATACCAAATTTGCCATACTTTTATTGGAAATAACCAGCCGATAAATACTTTGCTAGAAACCCATCTTTAAACTATATATTGAACACAATTTTAGCAGCGAATTATGTATACTTCGGACTCCAGAGCAGTTTTTGTGTCAAGTGGCACAGCTAATCCCCCTCTCCTCTACTGAGATCTTTGATATTTATTAGGTTTGTTTAGGTGATAAGATTCCAATACATCATTTTTATTAATATATAACCGACTGTATACTTGCAGTCGATCAGGTATGCCAGAACATGTTCGTTTTAAAATGAATTATTGGCTCGTGACAGACACTTACCTTGATGAACACTTTAACAAGCCCCCCTGTCTGATATCTATACAGATCAGTTTACCGAGATAAACCGTAGTGTTACATAAGGAGGGAATATTTTCCTGTTTAGGGATCATGACTACGGGGCCTCTGTTGTCGAACGGTAGGACACTGGACACTCGGCTACGTGGAAAGTAGTAGGCCTAATGAATCGGAGGGACTAAAGAACCGAGGTCCAAATCTGTGCACGTGTACACGCAAAAGAAATAAAAGGACATGGGGTTTAACGCCCCACTGTTTTGCTCCGACTGGGCTAATGAAGGTGAAACACGTAAACGAATACTCTGCAGTTGGAATTCGATTTATTGTATTTAGAAATACATGATCCATGCTTAATTTTACACCTAGTATTGCATGCATAACCATTAGTGTTCCCATGGTTCTGAAGCAACGACTGCGAGTTTTACAACATCTGGACGTTGATAGATAACAGTAGCGTCCAATCAGAGGTTGTGACAATGACCTCCACGGCAACTTTGACATTGACCGAACCGTTAACTTTGCAACTCGATTATCACAAGTAGATATTTTAGCTGGAAAGCGCGAGACAAAGTATACGCGTTGATCGAGGAATCTGATAGGCCCACAAACTGAATGAAAACCTAATCGAAATTAGTGTCGAAATAAGTAGGGTATTACGTGAAGACCTTGATAATATGTACCGAGTTAAATCAAGATCAAGCCTTCTATTGACGATATAATGTCCCATGCATTTAATTGAAGCTTGGGTTCTTAAATCTCAATTTTGGTCGTGTTCTTGGGACAGCATATATTCAAGTATCACATCATCAAATGTAACCTTAGTTATGGATCATATTTACCCTGTTGGTATGGCGAATGAATACAATGTGATTGGCAATATTGGTTTCAATAGATCATACTTCAAAGAGAACAATTAACTTACTGATAAAGAAATCGTTTGATCTACATTAAGTGTATCGTAGACCAACCTTATAATAAAATGGCAGCAAAACAAAAGATTCAATTTGAATTATGGTTATCTACAAAAATAAAGGAAAACATAATAAGATCTAATATGATTCATGTTTATCTACAAAAGCAAGATCTAATTTCAATTATGGTTAGTTTATCTACAGAAAAAGGATATTTAATTTGCACAAAATATAAAATAATATCAAATATTATGAATTATATTTATCTATGCACTAAATGAGACTGGGTTTATGGGGGAAATACAAGATCTAATTGGAATTATGTTTACCTAAAAAGATAAGATCTAAATTTAAATACGTTTATCTATACTTCATAAGAAGCAAATCCCATCTTTCAGTTTACTTAGTATAGAAAGTCTACTAGGATTGTTAGACTGATATGTGAGAGAATATCTCCCACATTTAGTGTAATATTGATCGGTGGGATATAAGCCATTATTTGAACTCGACGATGTGTTATTATTATTCGTGTCTCTGTGTTATAATAGCCAGTTCTACCAATATAATATATTGTTATATCCTTTGAAACGGATCGGAATAATGCGTTATTCGAAACCTTGGTCTGTATTTTATCCATTTTAAGCAGTGAGTTCTGAACCTTAGTGAAAGACCTGATACCACTTCTTACTGATTTTACCCCAATTTATTGTTATATTTTTTAGAATATGTTTTATTAACGTTTGATCAGAAACGTCAACATGTTATTTATAGACATTATTGTTATTAAATGTCAGTTTAAACATTTATCCTCCTCAACTACAACGAATGTGGGTTGAACAACAGACACGTTTGACATACGTTTGATTCGTCAGCGGCCCAAAAGGATTCGCAGAAATGCACTTGGGTCTTGGAGCGGATGATAACGTAGTGACCAATATGCTATTTATACGTTCACAATTCGCTGTATAATCGTTTCGCACGTTAGGTTTAGGTATGGTTATTCGCCCGTTACTCACCCATAACGTGTACGCTCATTCCATCTTGACCATGGTTTATATATCGTGTGCCTAACAAATAGCGGACAAATACAGAGCGTATTCCGACTCAAATCAACCTTCATCGGGTTGATCCTGTCGCACAATTGCGTATGAGAAAAACGTATGCGTTTCGCAAATTGTTGACAATACGCTAGGATTACGCTGGCCATACGCCCACAATACGTTTTGAAAACATTGTGTAGCCTGCTAAGCCCCGCCTTGGCTCGCAGCCACCATTCCTCTGGATACCAAGCATTCTGATTGAATGGAGGATCCCTCATGACACAAAATACCACGTCGTTCGTGAAGTGTGTCAAGCTTTAATCGTAGATTTCATATTATAGATGGGGTCATGGCCTGCCACATCACACTCGGTGAATGCCGTGATATTGGTGACCATTTTTACCAGGCCATTTTTTAAAGACCAAAGTACGGGGTAATTCGCCAATCTAGTGAAGCTATAATGTTCAAAGAGCCGAGGCATGATTGGTCATTTAAAGGGTCAAAATTTCACAATTTTCGCGAGTCCCCCTACCCACTCCTAGGTCATTTAGGGACTTATTATGATCCAATTTTATTTGAATATTTCGCTTGCGCGTAGGAGTCCCTAATTACGGGGAGGAAAATGGATGACTTAGGAAAAAAAACGAGCAATCATTTAATCGTTATAAATACGGACATCACGTGGTGATTATTGGTACGGTTATAAAATCAGGGATATGATGTATTATTGGGAGAAACTGAAAAAATCGTTTAAGTTCATTGAAGGGTCCTGATCAGACTGGAATATGCAGTGTAATAGATTTATCATTGGATAATATATCCACATTGCTTTAATCCCAACAGTCTATTTGATATTTAAGTCGGAGTAAAGATTGATTTATGAGCAGTCAGTTGGGTGCTTGTGAAATGAATGAATGAATGAGTAGGTGAAACTATAGTGTTTATGAATGAATAACAATATTATTTTTGTTTATCAATGAATGTCGTTATACATATGGTCTGTATATAAATGAATAACGTTATTGGACTTGTTTATCAATGAATAACACCATAGCTTTTGTTTATCTTGGAATAACATTATAGTATGTGTTTCACGTTATATGGCTTGTTTATCAATGAATGCAATTATTGGGTTTGTTTATCAATGAAAACAGTTATAGGGTTTGTTTATCAATGAAAAACATTATAGGGTTTGTTTATCAAAGAATAAAATCAAAGGGTTTGTTTATCTTGAAATAACTTTATAGTATGTGTTTAACATTATATGGTCTGTTTATCAATTAATGCAGTTATAGGGTTTGTTCATCAAAGAATACAGTTATAGGGTTTGTTTATCAATGAACAACATTGTAGGGTTTGTTTATCAATGAAAAACATTATAGGGTTTGTTTAACAATGAATAACATTATAGGTTTGTTTATCTATAAATAGTACTATAAGTACTGGATGATATATTCTACAGCATAATATTACCTTTATCTTTGCATGTCATTGGTCAACACTAGAAGGCGATGAAGGTCGTTTACTTCAAATAGAATAAAGTGGTCTGGAACTTTGGTCGTCTCTTCTAACATGGATACTCGATTCGTTTAAACTTATAATGGCTATTCGTGTGTTTCTAGTCACATAGATATATCACCCACGAATTGATCCTGGGAGGAATGCACTTGATGGTCGATACAATAAATCTTGTAGACGACGATTTATGTATTTACGTATATAAAGCAATTAGAAAATCAAACAAGGACTGTGTTTTAAGTAGTAGTTATCAACACCCTTTCCTCGGTGTATACGTGAAGATTAGGGGCCGGTTGCTCAAAGCTCCGTTGTATTATCTTTTAACGATCCGTTAACATGAAGATAACGGATCGCTAACTTAAACGGAGAGAAAGGTTGTTGCTGGAAGCCCCGTCAACTTTAACGTGTTGTTAACTTGGTGTTATTTTTAACGGAGGTATTGGGCTCCGTTATCTGTTTAATGATGGCATTAGTGGGCTGTAGCAAAAAGTCACAGATTACCAATATTAATAAAGTTTTATATAAAACATTCTAGAGGGTTGGGCGATGCATGGCTATTCCATTTTCTATAGGATGAAATTCTATAGTATTCTACAGAATTTTGGTGGCTTGTAGAAAAAAAAGGCCTCAAACATAATATTTTAAAATTTCCAAAGGAAAGAATGAAGTATTCTATAGTGTTTTCTGTAGTAAATTCTACAATTAGCCTTTGTCTTTAATAAAGTTTTGTGAACAGACTGCACAGTTGTCTCACTTTCTTCAGTTTTTCGTTAATATTAACAACTTCTATACAGTTGTTAAACATGTACATTGAATTTAAAAATTTAAAATTCAGCCAATCAGAAAATAGTCTTCTCTTGGATTAACTTTAACTTTAATGAATCCGTTAGCTAACGGATACTGAAACTGACTTCCCAGCAACAGAAATTAAACGGACCGTTAACAAACAACAAGTTACCAAGATAACGATCCGTTAGTTTAAGGGATCGTTAAAATAACGTAGTTTTGAGCAACCGGTTCGTCCGTTGAAATTTATTTATAATAAAATTTATGGCTTTCTAGGCGTTTGTTTTCATCCTGCTTATTTTCAATGCTTGTTTAAAAGTGTTTGTTTGTCGGAGATGAACAGTGCTCTTTCTGGGAGGTGTACTGTTCTTTTCTGATAGGGGGGGGGGGGGTTGGATGGTCGAATGGTTAGCGCGTGCACGTGGTCTCGAATCACCCGGTTGTAGGATCGCCTGTCCATCCTCGTGGGTTTTCTCCGAGTTCTCAAGTTTCCTCCTACTGCTAAAGTCCGGGGGTCGTAACGAACTTTCTTTAAACATGATGTCATATTGACCTCATGTCTTTACTGTTTTATTTATTTGAATTTGTGATATGAAAATATTTTATTTTTTAATGAGTTCTATTCGGAATCCTTATCATTACTTTATTTTCAAACTGGTTAACATTTTTTATTGGCTTGTTAGTTTTGTAGCTTCATCTTCCAAGAAGAAATTTGTCCCCTGGATAAGATTTTGTCTGAATTGTCGGTTATCAGTTAAGTTGAATGTGAATTTAACGAGCGTCTAGAATCGAATATAACTTAAAAAAATAATCCATACTTGTAGCCAAGGGTTACCGTTTAACTAAATATCATTGGTCGAGACTGTAAAACTGGTCTCATTCAAAATCAACAGCATAAAACCTCATGCAAAAATGGTATGTACGTATTGTAAAAGAAAAATGCAAATATAAAACCCCTTAAGATTAAGAATCCGGTTGAGTGAGGGGCAGGCGGGGCTGGTCGGAAGTGACCGAGTGGTGTTAAGGCGATTGTAATTGGCTGCATTTGTTCCCGTCACGAGTTCAATTCACTTTTTTTCGATTTCGATCAACTTCTAAAGACCCTTGCCAATTATTCAAATAAAAATGTACAATTTGTTAGTCCTAAAATGACATTGTTTAAGCCGGCATTTATTGATTATGTGAGAATAGACAACATGGCATACAATTTTACTGTTATATTAATCACGAAATGACCTGATTTAACGTACAATAAATACAAACTACTAACATAAGTATTCAACAAATGGCACACCATAGATATAAATCTTGTATGTAGTTAACATTGTAACGGAAATGATGTCATTTCTCTAGCTCTGGATTTGATGCTGATTCTGGTGTTGAAAACTTCAATGAAGATACTTTCTATCAAGTTTTTGCTTCGGTTACCAAAGATCAAACTATCGAGACATTTTATAGCCACGGTTGTCCAGTGTGATTTTCGGGACTAACACATGGATCAATTTTATTTCAATAAATTCGGTTGCGCGTAATGGTCTTTAGCAGTGGAAGGAAACCGGAGGACCCGAAGAAAACTCACGAGATTAGACAAGCCAGTTGGCTCAATGACAGACCTCATAATACAGCGTAAACGCTAAGCATTCGGACACCCCCACCCCCTCGTTCCAATAGACAGTTTACCTAGCTAACAATGTACATCATAATATGAACACCTGTTATCACCTCTCGTTTAAATGGACCGTTCACTTGGTTAACAATTTCTGTTTTACTATGGCGGCTTGTAGTCTCTTGGATGTTTAATTGGATTATATCTCCAGTTGTCTTCTTTATTTGTTCCTAGTTAGATTAACCTACGATATTGATCCATCACATTAACATTATGCTGGCGGCGATTATGTAGCTACTTGCTATAAACTCATATTCTCATTATTTTAAGGACGACAGTCTTTAAAGTGGCACGTTAGCAAGGCGTAATGTTTTTTTGAAGAATTATTTGCCTAGTCTTTTATTTCAAGTCACTGATCGCAGTACTCACAAATTCTCACGTGTTAGACGAAGACTCAATTGTCTAACAAGATCGCGAAGTAGTGTGTGTTACAACTGGTTAACAGAAAGTAAAGCACTTTGGGCTAATGAAATCATTCGAGTCAATGTCCAGTCATGGATATTTTAAATAGATGTCGTAGACTCGCATGTCTCACTAGTGAGAACTAGTTAGTAATGCGACTGGTTAATGGGATTGGGGGGGGGGGGCAGTGAACTTCCCTAAGTATTCCCCTATTCCTTAGCGCGGTCAGTGCAGAAAAGTTGGTCATTAAGCCCCAGTCTGTTTTAGCAAACCTCGACAGATTCCGGTACCCTCCGTAACCCTCCATCTAGACTCGTATGTATCACAGTAAGTGATATGCACCTACAACCACACATTTGCTATGCGGCTAGTCGACTACCGATTTACTTTAACAGGAAAACGTGCCGCTTTTACAAAAAGTCCCAAAATGGCAGCCATTTTTAGTTTGTTGATATAATCTCCATGGGGGAAGCCATTTTTTTATTCGGGTCCTTTAGAATAGTTCCAAAATGGCGGAATTCGTTATACATCCGAGTCTAGATGTCGGGTACCGGAATCTGTCGAGATTTGCCGAGTGATATTACCTACTTATTTTTTTTACTTATTTATTAATGGGTTGATTTATAATACACGTAGTTCGATCCCCGTCATTAAATATACATTAGCATTAATTCTAAAGGACAATCAAATTCCACATCCTTGAATACAAAAAATCAAAATGAAAGTCCTCATAAAATTAATATATCGCGGCCATGATTTCTAAATATCTGTAATTTTATCTGGTTATAGAAATGAGTATTTTTTAATATGTTTTTTCTGCTATTTATCAATATTCAGACGACTATATGTCAGTTTAACGATCAATATTAATATGATGACTGTTGCACAAATTCTCTTTAGTACAGTCTAAATTCATTTTTATTATACCTTAAATAATGCTGTCAAAGCAACACGAAACAATTGCTTAAGTAACAATGCTAGGGTAGTGCAGTAGAATTTCAGTATGTGTTTTTGTTCCTTTTAAAAAATAATATATCATAATTTTTCTCAGAGCTATAAAATATAAGGATTGTTTGGAAACAAATTCCCGTGGCGATGCCGATTAGAAGAGTCGGATACAACTGCCTGTTCAGATACATCACTCAATAAAAGCTATGCAAAATGAATATAGATAGAGCAATTATTTATTGACCAAAGTCTCAATGGGTCTTTTGTGCAAAACAATGCTAATAAAACTTTTATTTTATCGAGATTTTAAACATTCAAGTTCTACGTGCAGCAATTTGAAAACCAATTCATGTATGATTTGTTATATAATTGATAAATTGAGAACTTCACATGTAAAATCCTATGGGAGCAGATGCTCTGAAACTTGGTAAACATCTACGTATTCAGGTGCGTTTTTCAACAAAAGCTATTCTATATCAATTAGTATAGATGGGTGGCATCATCTAATTAGACCCGCATTAGATGTGAATAACTGTTGTTAATTTTCGGAGGTATGTAAAAATGATGAGTCATCCGTAGATAATGCCGATGCTGCATAAAAAAACCTGTTTAAACATAAAACCTTGTTCAGGGACACGATATGGCAACTGTTGATTGTGAGAGAGGGTTTAGTAAATGAAATCCTATGAAACAGCCAGCAACAGAAATTCTCTCAAAATAGCGACTTTTTGTTGTGTAGGCTACTAACTGTTGCATCATATATAATTGTTCCATACCCTAGAAATAAAATTGTTACATATTTTTATAATATTCGTTTTTCTTGCATACCCTAAATATACTGGTGGGTGGTTGGAAATAATAATATATTATGAACAATTTTTTTAGATAAAATCTGTGATGTATTATTTATAGGGGGATCCCCCGCTCCTCCCGTAAGCCTGTGTAAGGACTGGTAGTATTCTATATAATATTTGTATCATCAGAAATGAATAAGGGTTGAACGCCGTACTTTTCTGCACCGACTGGGTTAATGAAGACGGACATTATACGGCACACAGTGTGCTATGCGAGAAATTTTGGCGCTACGGCCTACTCATATTTCGAATTCCAACTGTCAAGGGACCTTTCGTCCCGCCAAAACGACTAGACTTCCACCATTGACAATCCAAGGTACTTTCTCGACCAACTCTCTCGTATTATAAGAAATGTGAATCCGGTATAACGGTTAATTTCATGTAATCTACTCTATTACTTCTGTGACAAAAATCTTCTGGGATTCTTTTAACAACCCCCATTTTGCTGTTGATTCGAACCTGTTTGCTGACTAGTACTTTTAGTTCCTAGAGTACATATAGTTCATAGATTTGGTAAAAAAAAAAACCAAATGTATTTGACATTTACGGAACACAAATCTAATTCAGATTGTTGATTGATTCTGTGTGTCATCGGATTTGATTCAGCCGATTAGATTAACTTAGATATATTTACGAAATTGATATCTTATTTAACGTCACGTCAGAGCTCCATAGATACATGGCCTAATATCACTGAAAACTATTTTTTCGATGGAATCCCGTAATAGTTTCCAACTAAAAAGGTTCCAGGTCCCATGGGCTTGCACGTAAAAGAGCCCTTTTCAATTGGTATTGATATAAGAGTATAAGGTTGCAGCGCAGCTTTCTTGACAAAGATTTCCTCATAGCACACTGTATTGTATGACGTATGCCAGTCTTCATTAACCCAGTCTGTGCAGAAATCACGTTACTGGTCAATCTCGTTCCCAGAGGCCACCGCGGGGCCGGAGGTCTCTGGTTCTTTTTACCGGCCCCTTTTTTTCAAACCAGTCTGTGCAGAACATCACAGAGGCCGGAGGTCTCTGGTTCCTTTTACCTGCCCTTTTTTCCGATTTTTTCCAAACCAGTCTGTGCAGGGGCCGGAGGTCTCTGGTTCCTTTTACCGGCCCTTTTTACCGATTTTTTCCAAACCAAGTCTGTGCAGAACATCACGTTACTGGTCAATCTCGTTCCCAGGGGCAACCGCGGGACCGGAGGCCTCTGGTTCCTTTTACTGGCCATTTTTCCGATTTTCTCCTAACCCCCGCCCATTCTGACCCTTGATTGGTCAATCTTTTGGGGTCGATTTCTCGAAAACTAGAGGTCGGATCGTCGATTCGTTTGTTGTAAAATAATCCCTGAGTCAAAGTCAACTCGCTGACATAAACATTTGGATCCTACAAATTTAAGTTTTTGTAAAGATCTATTTTTCTACGTGTGGGTATATTTTAAGTGATTCGGTTATCCAGTCACGTAAAATAATTACGCGTGGGTATATTTTTAAGTGATTCGGTCATCCAGGCACGTAAAAAAAATACTGATTAGCCACTTCCGGGAAAATGGCTACCCCGAGTCACCAGAGAAATTTCTCCAAAAATTTTTCTGGTTTCGAGATTGGTTACTGGTTTTAATTTCTGCTCTGTTGTGAAGACGGGAATTCATATAGTCAATGAAACTTGAAAGATAGTCCACGATTTCATGATTTGACTATATTTTACTCTTTTGGTTACCATTACTGAGATTGGTCTGTTGTCTGTTTCTGGTTTCTAAACTTCTTCAACATATTGTTTCTTGGTATGAACTGATATGCTGTCAAAAATAATTTATTTTTTCGGAAAACGTTTTCTGTGGTTTGTGACAGTCCTGTCATTTATGTTTAGTTTTTGAGGCTGCTGTAGTTGTTTTAAATTTTGAGATCAATAGCGATGTATTTGTTTTTGTGAAACAACCGAGTTGTCTTTCTCATATTTCCGAGTTACCTTTTGTCATATTGTGAATCATTTAGCGTTTTATTGTAAGGGAAGTATTTTTAAGTGTTTTTTGAGGGGTTTTTGTGTGTGTGTGTGTGTGTGTGGGGGGGGGGGTATTGAATATAAGGATTGGGAAACAAGCAAAGCCTATAATATAATCCCTCTCCCCATCAAGTTTGTCGGACAAGTGCCATGAGTAATATGCTTTATCTGCATCTGGAGAATAGGTGGCTGAATACTCTGACGCTTGCGCTCTAGACCACAGACAAACTATGCATGGATATACATTTAAACCAGACGTTAGTCTCGAATGACATAGTTTATGTCGAGTTAACGTTTAACCCCACTTCTCTCTTTATATATATTTGACTGCTATGAGTATGACACAAAATCAATTGACGTAACATCTAGTATATAAGATTTTCAAGCATTACCCTCCTTGTTACTAAATAAAAAAAGTTAAGGTATGCCACGCACTCCTAGGAGGAGTCTTTACCCTGTTTAAACGACAATATACACTGCTTAAACGACCATACGGGATCACAGTATACCAAACTCCTTTAGTTCCACTGGAGTCTTTGAACGAGGATCTGGTTAGACCGCGTAGTTAATCTTAAAATTCAATTTTTGCCGCGAATATCTCGAGATAAAAAATAAGAAAAAGGCTATTCAACCGTCCAACGTTTTCTATTCATATGACTATTGTTAACCGGTGCCGTACAGCCCACGTAGGTCAAAGGTCGAGTTGGTCAGTAATTGAATGACTGGAAGTAGTTGACTGTAGTAATAATGCCAAGTCTTTCATGGGTAATGGTTGCATTGTCTCGTATCTCAATACCACTCTAATACACGCTCTAAACCAATATCAACTAAAACCAATTATACTATAATAATGTTATCACTGGAAGATCGATACTATTATATTACTAGTCTCTTATATACAGGCCGTGCTAATGGACAAAGACCATTCACACACAGTGGGGTTTCCTGAAAGCGTTTAACACAAAACTTGTTAAAGTATAGAATATATAACGTGGCTTTCACACTGCTTTTTTACGTGATAAATGCTACATTTCTCTCTTAACTAGCTGATTCCAAGTTCGATCCAGATTTCGACCAAGAAAGCGCCTCGATATTTTCCAGTATGTTTTTACTTCCGTCAGTAGTGCAAAGGACCTGACACGGAACAACATGTAATCTAAGTTACCTTATTAAATCAAATCAATGACCTAAATTAATTGCCACAAACCCCCACCTTTACCTACCCACGTAACCAGATTAAAATACAGATCAGTATTTCGTTTTGATTTTGTTATGCTTTCGATTGCAATAACAACATGTAGTGTACTTAAAGCTACAATTTCAAATTTTTAAGTTATATTTTTAAAATTCGTTTAAAAAAATCCTTAAAATAGATGGTATCTATAGATAGTCATACCTTGTTGAAGAATAATCCTATTAATCCTATAATTTATTTTTGCCAGCTGAGAAATTGGCAAAAATATAATTTTCAATTTCAAATTCCAACGTATGAAAATGCCTGCCTAGCAAAAAAGTGGAAGTAATTGTGTTGTTTTTTCCTGTGTCATACATTTTTAAGGGTGGGAAATAATGCCCATGATCGTATAACAGTGAGTTGATAACCTATTGAGCAAAAGACATCCTATAATTATGACTTTCATAGAAAATTGGAAAACGAAACAAAATAGGATATGTGTTTTCATTAGATTGCCCCTCCCCCGCCTCCCCTGAGATTATCCTTAACACACCAGCAAAAGCCACCAAAAGCGCTAATCACCTCTTTAAATGTTTAGAATATCAATAAAGTAGTTGGATTTAATGTAATAATAAAACTAACTCGCAAAAGTTATCATTAAATTCCCAGTCTTTATTTTACATGCAGCCGCCGGCATTTTATTATATTGATTTTCGTTATCTTGTCCATTATTTAGACACCTTCTATAAAACACATTACGCATCATCGACATAAAAATGTCGCAGACCTCAATTCGGTCCTACAGAAAATGTATAATCAAAATGTATATAGCTTATGGATAAAGTTGTAGTCCACGAAAACTGTGCGAAGAAAAGAATTCATATCTGTTAACTCTGGTTTTCAAATATGGTGAATGTGGGACATTTATTTATAACGTTTTACATGTTTATAAATGGCAGTATCGAATAATTCGAATCAGGGACCGTCCTCTTTATCTGATGGCTCGTGTAAGACTTTAGTATACTTTAAGTTAACATTGTGCGAGCGAGAGATAGAGAGAGAGAGAGAGAGAGAGAGAAGGTTTAACGACCACTCGACACAAACTAGGTCATTTTCGGACTAACGTATGGTTTTTATTTGTTTTATTTCAATAATCCGGTTGTGCGTGGGAGTCGTTAGCAATGGGAGGAAACCGGAGTGCCGGGAGGAAACCCATGAGGTCGAGAAGGCGCCTCTTTCTCCATGTCACATACGCTTACACTATTGGGCTCGAAACCACAGCCGCAAGCCAGAGGTGACCGGCCAGCTAGAGATTGAAGCGCGGCACTCTAGACCCCTGAGCCATCCCAACCCCCATAACATTGTTTATATAAAATTTAATAAAATTACGTGTGGAACATGAGATGGGTTTTTTAACGCCTACTCTTCTTCATCAAGTTCAAATGCACTCCAACGAGTACCCGGTCGGACTGCTTTCTTTCCTTATGACGTCCTCAGTTCTGAACCACTGAAAAGAAAGGGGGCAGATTGGGATTCCCTGGTTCTTACGGGAATATTTGGATATTCTCAGTTCATGTACATCTAAACATAGACGGTTTTTAAGCAAGATAAAGTCCTTGACTTCGGTTATGCTGGGGAAGAAAGGCTTCAGAAAAAGCCCTCGAAGAAAAACTTTAGACTACCGGCCTAGGTTTTAATTTTCTCAGGTTATATTCTTTAGTCTTTCCCATATTCAATAGAAGGCTTGATCTCGCTGTAACTACGTACATCTTCACGTAATACCCTGCATATTTTGGCACTAAGTGAGCCTATCAGATACCTTGGTCGTCGCGAATACCAAGTCTCACGCTTTCAAGCTAAAATGTCTACTTGTGATAATCGAATTGCAAAAGTTCAAGGTTCGTTCAATGTCAAGGTTTCCATGGGGATCGCCATGTTACAATCTCTGATTGGATGCTACTGTTCACGTGTCTGTAGATAACGTAGCTATAATTTCGGGAATTGTGAAGTAAACCAGCAACGGGCAGATGTTGTAAAACTCGCAGGCGTTGCTTCAGGAACATGTTCTTTCCCCAACATAAGCCCAGTCTCGTGCTTTATCGTACACTTAATGCTGACGTATTGCTCATACGTTTCTTCCATATGGTTATGAAGGTTTTTGGACAAAAAAAGAAGAAAATATCACGTAAAAGTCGAAGAAGGCGAAAGAATAAGACTATTGACCGAGCAATGTTAAAAACCTGTATGAAATACATACAGAAAGTCAACCGTTATGAATATTTTATGTCGGCTCTTGTTGACATTCAGTCTTTGCCATTACAAGACAACTTATGACGTAATGAGACAGGCAGTAAAAATCAATATGTCCGCTTAATCGACCTTAAATGACATAATAAAGGGAGCAAACTTAGGTTTTTACGACCGAAAAATCGTTATATACACATATTAGTAGACCCACTATCTATCTCCGATAATAACTTATTATCGTTCTTCTAATTCTCAAAGGTGGTCGTGGTTGTGTGATTTAGGATGTACCAGGTTCGTGAGTTGAGAAGCTCAACACAAAATCCACCCTAATTGACATGATAAAGAGGGACAAAAAATCGTTATATGCAAATTTTGGAAGACCTCCGATAATAAATAATTATCTTTTCTTCTGTCTCTTGGGGTTATGGTAACTAAAGTGTGGTTAGAACGCGGAACTCATTATGTCTCAGCTTTGATCTTTTAAGATCTTAAAAGGGACTAGCAGGGGCGTGGTGACAGTTGATGTTGTATTAAGATTAACAACCGAATAGTTATATCGTTATAACTTATCGTGGTTCGGGATGCGGCGTATTCTCTCCGGGACATTTTGGGCTGTGTGGAAAACTCCAAATCTGTAGCCTGTCTGAGCAACGGTCTTTGTTTGACACTGGTTGAGCAAATTAATTATAAAGTAAAGAAGTTCAGGATATGCCAGTTGTATCAAAACCCTGAGAACCAAACATATTTGATTTTTGGTCAAAATAAGTGTTGATATCTACATGTACGATTAAGATTTCCTATAAAATATTAAACGGAAGTCGGTTGGGTTATAGTGGCCATCGATCCAAGTGTCGTGATTGCAACCCCATGTTTGTATGTGTCACTGAGCAGGATCGCCCGTCTTACCTCATAGATTTTATCCGGATCCTTGTTTTTTCTTATGTTCGTTACGAAATCGTCTAGTCTGTGTTGTGTGATATTCCCCATTCTGTGTCTCTGTCAGTTTTATAGGCATCATCCGATACAAAAAAAAACCCATCGCGTAATAATCTTGTATAGATTACACCATAAAATCCTTACTTCACCCCATCTTGTTTATAAGGAGACCTTGGTTTGACCTAGATTATTTCCCGCCATAAGTCACGTCTGACTACAGCTCATTGACGGCTGAGTGATTAATAGAGTATGATATAAGACATGGAGAATATGAATGGAAGCAGGCTAGTCTGATCTTCATAATATAAACTTTATATGAATGAAAATAGTGCGTAGAACCAAGTGCGTAATTCAAGTGCGAGAGAATAGAGGATTCGAACAGCCAAAAAGAGGAGGGTTTGGTGCACATTCTTGAATACCGGTTACATAATTACTTACACGTACGACAACTCCATTGACAGATATTCTTTATCAGAGAGAGAGAGAGAGAGAGAGAGAGAGAGAGAGAGAGAGAGATGGGGTTTAACGTCCACTCAACACAACTAGGTCATTTCGGGACTATATTCTTTATCAATACCTCTACTTTCCCACCAAAATCTTTAAAACAAATTGACAATAGTCCTCGCTTACTGTTGAGCACAGTGTATTAAAACTGTCAAATTTTCGTGAAATCTAAGAAAAGGCGTTTACCGTTTTGCCATAACTACCGACTATTTATTACGATAACCACCATCTGAGTGTATGTATGTGTAGGTGGGAGGGAAGTAGGTCCTTGGGGAAACTGATAAGGTTAGACAGGCCAACCAATCCTTGTCATGGAATAGCCTGTGATTGAACCAACAACACACGACCCAGTGGTAGACCACTCTAATAATGATGGATGTAAATTTAATAGAAAATAAATTGACGGGTACCATTATATAAACTCGGTATAAAGCATTTAAATATGATGGAATCTTTCAATTAGGGTTGCTAATTCATAGAGGTTCACCAGATATCCTCTAAAACGATATGATCAATTATTGTACCATTAGTTTCGATATAAGGCAGACGATATCACTTTCTTATTAACATTCGCAATGTACTTTGGCCTTGAAAATACATTAAAATATTAAACCCCATTATTTTGTGAAATTTGATATTATTTTTTTTATAGGAAAAAGTACATTATTCTACAGAATTAAACTCTATACTGTATAATATGTATTAAGTTTATATGGCCTAATGAGTAACTTACACCTTTAAAATGATATCCGGACGTGACGTCATGTTCGTGACGTCATAGAACATGGTCTCTAAGACGCATGCGTATGACCTAATTTTAAGCTTGAAATTGATAACTGTGAAAGTTCTGGATGTATTTTTTGTCACGATTTCGAGAAACATTCAGAATATGTAACAAATGGGTGGACAAAGTAGTAATTGAATCTGCTAAAAAAAACATGTCGAACTTTGAAATCTTTTAAAATGTTGATGCTGAGTGATTATTTAAGACATTTTGTGCTTATTCCCAAACGGTTTGTAAACAAAGGTCTGTGCAACGTTAAACAAAAAGGACATTTTGCCCGGCTGAAATGTTTTCGGTATAACATAGCGACTTTTTGACAGATTTAAATAATTCTTTTTTCTTTAAGATTCTTAAAAAGAAACCAGGAGAAATTACAGATTCATCTACCAGATATTGAATTAATATATAAATGTGTATTTGTATTGTTTAAAAGGCGTGAAAGTTGTTTCGAGGACAACGTTAAGTTACATTTGTATTTATATTTTCAATTTTGATATTACTGTAGCCATCACACCTATGCTAACCAGAATAATGTGTCATCATTAATCACCGTTTAGTGAGAGAGAGAAATGGGGTTTAACGTCCACTCGACACAAACTAGATCATTTTGAGACTAAGATAAGGGGTATTTACCAGTGGGAGGAGCCGGAGGACCCTACTTCTTGCCACGTACACGATAACCATTCAGCCCCCCCCCCAGCATTTAGTAATACTAAGTGTTGAATATGCATATTAGTTTAAAAGTTGTAACAGTTTAAGCTCCGGTACTCGCTTCAATATGCTTGAATAATACTCTATGTGTATCTCCCCATAAAAGGTTTTATTGGAAACAGGTCTGGTAGTCGACTGATTTTAAACGTTGTATATGAAAAATATGGAGGTTTGTAGATGGCCATGATAGAGTATGCATCAACTCCATAGACAAACCTAGCGTGGTTGGCTATTGTAAATTAATAACAAAATTACTACTTTAAGACGACCTCTTCGCCAATTATAGTAAAGCACAATCAATCGAAAACCCACTTCTAAATGGAATGAAAAAGCTGGCTGGCGAAACACAAGAATTGTGATTTTTAGTTTGATTGCCGGTTAAATGGATCTTGGGGGGTGGGGATGAGGAGGACTCGTAGAAAACCCACGAAATTCGGACAGGTGACCCTATTCCTTGTCACGTACACGCGGAAAATCGAAACCAAGCCACTTGACGAAATGACAGACATTATGATCTAACATGCACCCAACTAACACCCCTGCTATATAGAGGAGACAAACCTCTAAATAAAATGCTGACAAGAAAAAAAGGGCTTTAAACTGTATTTCATTTTTAATTTCATTTACAAGAATTTGATGTTTTGTAGCTTTTACTAAAATATATCAGTTTCCAAAGTTTCCCTCGGTATCCCATGAACATGATCTTTCTTGTATTACTATGTAGATGTGTGTCCATTAAGAGATCTGGTGTGTTTTCTAATGTCATACAAATCTTTCTATTCCCAGAGGGTTCACTAAACATCCCCTACTAACACGATATAAAATATCATGTTTATCCTATGAATTTCGGAATGTGATAACCATTATCCCTTTCATATTACTATGCAGATGTATGTCCATTGACGAGATCTGGTGTGTTTTCTAATGGCAAATCTGTCTTGTTCTCGGTATCGATTTCTACTTTAAAACCTGGGTTATCTCAAGGTAGTTAAGATATTGTATTTGACGTTTGACCCTACTTGACCTTTGTGATGAGATTAACCAGACGGTGATAGTCTTCATTGACTAGTCAGTCATATTTCATAGAACCAATTTCGTCTACTAATAAAACTTTTACTCCCGCCACAGACGAGACACGTCATCAATTACGGACGGGAAAATACGCTTAATGCAAGTCGGGTGTATGATTAAAATCTGAGACAGAACAGCGTCAGAGACAGTTTAATGAAAGTTGGGTGTATTGTTATGTTGTTAAAATAAAGCTGAGACAAAACAGCGCCATTGACAGTTTAATGAATTGATTGGATAATAACCCGGAACCTGTAGTATACCGTGAAATCCCATTTAAATACCACATCAGTATTACTAACATATACAGCAGTAAGTTTACAGAATGTATGAAGTCTGTATTCTGGGATTCCAACTCAGTATAAAGAGAGAAAGAGAGAGAGAGTGTGAGAGAGAGAGAGAGAGAGAAAGATGTGGTTTAACTTCCACTCGGGACTAACATATATTATTTCAATAATTCGATTGCGCGTATTGATTTTTAGCAGTGGGAGGAAACCGGGAGACAGGCGACTCTACCCCTTGTCACGTACAACCGGGGATTCGAAACCACGCCAGTTGACTCAATGACAAGCTTTATGATACAGCACGCACGTGCTAATCATTCGGCCATTCACCCTCCCCCCCCAACACACACGCACACCCCTCAGTATAAAGACTACTTCACTGTTAAGTCCAAGTAAAGCGGGATTTCACTGTAAATGTACAGAACGATGTTAACTCTTGTGAAGAAATGAAATAAAATAGAGTTTGACATCCCACTCTCCGGCTCCAAACGGGCTACTGAAGACGGTCATACGCCGTGGATCTTAAAAAGATGGGAGGGAGCATGCAGATAAATTGGGAGCCATGGTGATATCATTTTATACCAGTATTTTACAGCACAGTTTAAAATGCTAGTTTGTTTGAATTAAATATAAATATTAAAAACCAACCTATTAACGGCTACCACACGGAACACCATCCGATGGAATTAAACTATAGTATTATCTAGCCTTTTCAAGTATTACATCCAGGAACTGAACCATGCTGTTACCCATCACTATGGCTACAGCAACGGAACCATCGCTATAGCTACAGCAACTGAGCCATCACTGTGGCCACAAAAACTGAGCCATCACTATGGCTACAGCAACTGAACCATCACTATGGCAACAACAACTGAACCATCACTGTCGCTACAACAACTGAATCATCACTATGACTACAGCAACTGAACCATCACTAGGGCTACATAACAACTGAACCGTATCTATAACAATATCAATCTACTACAACACCCCCGGTAAACACCTGACTAATCAAACACTACCCTCTAAGATGTTACATAACAAAGACGTCTCTTGTTACATACACCAAAATCATGAGACATTTGCCAACAGGACCTAGTTCAATATTGTGGACAAAAGACTAATTAAACAAAGATACTCAGTCGGTCTCTACCGGAAGTCAAAAACAAAACTTCCAAGGCCGAAATGGAGCAAATGTAGGTGGAATTTTTAATCAATGGGTACAAGAAATCACATTTGGAAAGTGGTATGTTAAACATGTCTAGAAATGGACAAGTATATGTATAAGTGAGTGTTCTTACCACCAGTTCCCAATGTATTATAGACTGTCACATCTGCGTAATGAATAGAAAAGACTGACCAATTCAATCAGGAATAAAAAAAACCCCTCAAACTAAACTAGAAAAAATCAATGAATATAAGAATTATATACTATTTGATGAAGGCTTACTCAACGATAACACACTAAGTGAATGAATATAGTTAATCGTGAGGAGTGCGGGATTGGGTACAAGAGTTACATCTTCCTGAATACAAACTATACGAATAAATTCAACAGTTCAACATGGTGTAAACTAAAGAAATAGTCAATAATTATTTGCTAAATAATTTGAATAGAAATTGAAGAATCCGTGCGAACAATTTGTATAAACGTATCCCATAAAACGATAAATCTATAGAAAATGATAGAACGTCGCCATGATGGATATCATTCGCTCGTAGGTTTACTTTTCATATAACTGGTTACTTCTACCAGGCTTATCTGACCTCATGATCAAATATTCTCACAGATATGTAAATTTCTCTAGGGATGAAATCAAAATCATTTTCGTTCCGTTGTTGACTGATAGCTTACAATTCGTGACCTAGAGATCAAGACTATTATAAGTATTGATTTGTTTTACAGGTCCTTTTAGACTGTAAATCTCTATATAATGTGGCCACTCAACTCGCGTGCTGATTCCCGGCATCACATGTTAATCCCCGGTTGATTTATCAAACCCGACAACTCTATAACGACTAACCAACTCAATTTTAAAGCACTTGCCTCCCGAAGAACGCTCCTACTCAGATGTCTAAAATTGTATTCCGGAGATTTTTAGTACTTCATATATTTCATCATAATTGCTCCTAGTCTTTCATTTCTTCTTGAATCCGAGTCAGGCTATTAAAAAAGTGCCAGTTGTCCGGAATAAATAAACGCACCTTGTCTCTGGCATTACATTTACCATTAATTATAGCTTAGCTTCAAATGGAGTGTGTAATAGTTTTGAATAAAATATAATGGCTTTTTTGTCAGCCGCGTTTCTGCATACTCTTCTTTGAATTCCAACTTTCCAATTATTTTACGTGTGCAACAAGGTGTACAGGATTGGGTCCCGTTTTTGTCCCATCCGAAGGCACACGTTGGTGGGCACGTAGAATAACCGCTAATAGTTGGACTTCAAAACCAGAGTAGGCTGTAGCGATCCTGTTCGGGCACAATTTTACCCACAGCATCTATGCGGCTGTTTTCTTTAACCCGGTTTGTAGGCCGTTATATCATATAATTTGTTTAGAATCAAAAAACTTTGACATTTTTAAACACTCATATCAATTGTCCCCCTTGACTTTTGATATTTAAGCAAAGCCGATTCTAAACAACTTTAGAGTTTCATATCTTGAGTTAATTGTCAATTTGTTTAAAGCCACACTACAAAAACAAGATTTATAACAAATTATAAGCGGCCTGCCTTCCGGTTGTCACCTACTGTCATGGTTACTGTTTAAAGGAGTGTAAGACATATCGGATTACCTCTGATTATTTGTTTATTTTGTGAAAATTTAAATTTTGAAGTTTATTGATTTTATGTTATATATATAATGATATAAATGGTTAGCACCTTTCATGTTGAGATATATAACTTACAGTAATTGTCAATTTTCAAGAAACTTGTAAGAAAATGTAACTGACATGTAATCAACATGATCGTTGGATTGTGATTAATTACTTTTGCATGAGGAGTCAGGTTCCATCCCGGTGTTGCCAGAGACAGTTCCTGGTTTCTATTTGTCACTGATAAGAAACAGTGTCTTTTGGTCCGAATGGCGCTAAAAACGAGGTCTGTGCACACCATGGCGCTCATGTCAAAGACCCTTTGGTAGCAGGCGAATACACACCTTTATTAGCCATGCTGGTAGTGGTACAGAAAAGTGATACTATAAACCCAATTCCATTTTATTTCATTTCAATTGAAATCTTCGATTACTTTATGTCATGACCATTAGTTGCAAAAGTGTATTCATTAAAATGATCATTAAACACGATGATCATCATTGAACATGAGGATCATCATAAAACATGATAATTATCATTAAACATGATCATTAAATATTATTATTTATCATTAAACATTACCATTAATTCCGATCATTAAATATTCTCATTAAACATTCTCTTTGAACATTCTCATTAAACTGCATTATTAAACCTTTTTTTAAAAATCATCATTAATCATTATCATTTTAATGAAAATTATTATCATGAATCATAATCATTGATCATTATCATTATCATTAGTCATTATAATTGATCGTTATCATTAAAAATTCAAATCTGCGAAAGGATAAAAACAACTCTGAGTTGAGTTCATCTAAAATGTAAGTTATTGACGTTAGATCATCTTTTTACTGAACAATGGGTTTTTTCTCTAATTTAATTGACGTAAATCAAGTCAGTGCTGTCACTGATTTTATCAACTCGTAAACTTAACGACATATTCTGAAGATATCTGTCAGTTTGTCCCGTGTTTTTGTAAACTTGTGTGAATATTATATAGGAATGACTATCAATCTATGAGGATTTTGTCGTCGAGTTTTTATCAAGCCTTCTCGTCGATGGTTTACCGACCTTTACAGTTGAAACAAAATGAAATGGGACTTTACATAAAATAAAAACCAAGTACGAACAATCCAAATCAAAAGACAGAATTCGAAGTCCTAAAAACGTTATAGGCAAAATAGTGTATTCAAGCAAAATAGTGTAATCAGCAAATGGACTGCTCCTCTTGTACAAAAATACACGACAAGCAGTGGTAACAGGTGTCCGGAAGAGTAAGCTTACCCTGCCTGGCGCCACACCCGCCATAGCTGCATCCAATCTATTAGGCGAAATGTCAGTCAAATAGCGTGATTGGCCAATGAACTATAGTATGCAAAATGCACGTGATGAACTGTCTTAACGATGTTGTAGACATTAACAGGGTGATAGTAACAGTATACGTGTCAATTAAAAATATCTAGAATAATAGCCGAGAGAGACACGTTATATTTACCTATTTGGATATTGAGAACGGGTATACCCCATGCCGTTTGAAATAAGGAACATTTTGCCCATTTCCGTGCGATCTTGATGTTTAGTCCTACAGTGCGGGTGTTTCGTTTGAGGAGATTCTTCAATCGATCGATTCCACAACCTCCTGGCTGTAAGTGAGCCAGCGCCTTAAACGCCGCGCCACAACAGCTGAAACATGCAACCGAAGTTCATCACCATTAATTAATAATATGTGGTATGCGCTGGATTTTGAGTTCATTTGATAGCATGTAATTAGTAACGATTTACCATTTAGCTTCCGCTTAGAGTGATGTGTTTCATATCCATAGGCGTAGGGTGTTAGTGTGTGTGTGTGGGGGGGGGGGGGGGCTGGGACTATTTGTCCGACAATTTTCTTTTTCTCCAGAATTTGCAGAATGAATCAATCATTAACTGAAACCTGTTTTCCACAAAGCTTCACTTAAGTATTATAGAGCGATTTCACTTAACAATTATATTTCTATGATATATTAGGGTGCGAGGGGCTGCAGCCCTGCTCAAACAACTATGTTCGCATCTGATGATGTCTGTCATCTATGCTGTCATGTGATGATAATATAAATCACCAGCAATTAATAATCTGTACTATACGATGTTTCTTGTTTTTTATAACACGAATAATAGCAAAAAAAAGTCTTGCAACCATACTACTAACAATTAAACATGCAAAGGAGTACCATATCTTGCCTAGAATGTTATGTTTTTTGTATGTTCTGCAGTTCTCTACCTATTAATTTAAAGCTATGGTGGTTTTAGATTCAAATGCTTATGTCCGTTTATTTGTTTTTCAATGTGTTGTTATTTGTATCACATCAAAGGGTATTCACGATTTGACTATATTTAACTACAATTTGCATATATTTTTGTTTTTCCAGACAGAGATGCTATTTATCCTACTTGTAGATATATAAAATATTTTACTGTAAATGATGAAAGAGATGGTATGAGACCAACAGATACTATACTATGTAAGTATGACATTTCATTTAATAACTTTAAGGGTATGGGACCCTCTGCTCAATACTATAGTATATAAGTATGCTATTTCCTTTAATTTTATTAACTTTAAAAGTAAAGACCCACATATTAGACTGTACTATGTAAGTATGATCTTTCATTTCATGTTATTAACTTTAAAAGTTAGGAGCAGTGGATAGTAATGATGTAGATCGAGGCATTTTGTCATCTAAGCTTCAACTACAAGGATACTCGCGCACTAAACTTAAAAAGTTTTATGGCCGTCATATTGATTTGATTGGTAAATATAACGTGTCTCTCTCGGCTATTATTCTAGATATTTTTAATTGACACGTATACCGTTACTATCACCCTGATAATGTCTACTATATCGTTAAGACAGTTCATCACGTGCATTTTGCATACTATAGTTCATTGGCCAATCACGCTATTTGACCGACATTTCGCTTAATAGATTGGATGCAGCTATGGCGGGTGTGGCGCCAGGCAGGGTAAGCTTACTCTTCCGGACACCTGTTACCACTCCTTGTCGTGTATTTTGTACACGAGGGGCAGTCCATTTGCTGATTACACTATTTTGCTTGAATACACTATTTTGCCTATACCGTTTTTAGGACTTCGAATTCTGTCTTATGGTTTGGATTGTTCGTACTTGGTTTTTATTGTATTAATATTATACTATTATTTCTATAGTTGTCGTGGGAGTCACGATATCGATGTAGGACTATAATTATAGCATCCAACCAAACATTGCAAGATCTTTCATATAATGGGGCTTAGCCATCGTTTAAAGCTACACTTTCAATTTTTAAAGATATATTTTTAAAACAGATGATAAATTGGCAAACATATCATTTTCAACTTCAAATCCCAACGTTTAAAGGAAGCTAACGCCCAAGGTCTTATAATAGTGAGTTGATAACCTATTGAGCAAAAGACATAGAAATGATTTTGTTTTGACTTTCTTAAAAAATATAAAATTCTTACTTTAATGCTTAAAATTAATGTATAATAATGTGTTTTATGTTTCAGTAAATATACGACGAGCCACTATGTTCCCTTTAGTTAGTTTACTTATTTTACTTATTGGAGGTATCCTCTGTTTTGTTAGCCATTGTAAACCAAATGGTGGAAGAAAAATTCTAACATTTGTTTGTGGAATTTTATTCGTTTTAGCGGGTAAGTAAAATCAAATCTAAACATGTTTTACAGATGCCTCCCAGCGTACATACTGTGTAATTTGATGATATATTTCTGCTAAAAACGTTTTCAAACTACTAATAAAGCTATCAAAAATTAGTTTCAAATCCATCTACAAACTCTGTTTTAGAAGCCATGTTTGTCACCAACTTGATGAGGGAGGGCCCATTTTTATACGCCCACATTTTCATGTGGACGTATTATGTCGTCGCCCCTGTCCGTCCGTCCGTCCGTCCGTCCGTCCGTCCGGACGTCCGTCACAATTGTTTGTGGACTCTCTACAGGTCACAATTCTTGTCGGATTTCGACGAAACTTGAAATATAGGTTTATCCCCAAAAGATCTCGGCTGCTTTCGATATCGGCATGTATCGGATCAAAACTTCATGGATTATGGCCCCTGATTGTACGAAAATTCATGTTTTTAGCTTGTGGACCCTATAGAGGTCACAATTTTGAACCGATTTTGATGAAACTTGACATGCATGTTTAAAACCCAAAGATCTTGGTTCCTTTTGATATTTGCGACTATCGGAACATAATTTCCTGAATTATGGCCCCTGATTGTCCGAAAAATCACCTATTTTAGCTCATGGTACCTCTGGAGGTCACAATTATTATCCGATCTCAAAAACCGTTCGATAATATCACCGTTACACCCTAAGGAAGGTTGAGTTCAAATTTCGGGAAAATCCGACCAAAATTACCATACAAAATGGCCGCCGTTCGTCTGTGAATACTGTTAAAAAATAGTATATCAAGGTTGTGGACCCTGTAGAGATCACAATTTTAATTCGATTTAAGATGAAACTTGAAATGCATGGTTATAACCCAAAGATCTTGGTTCCTTTCGATATTTGTGCATATCGGATCGTAACTTTCTGAATTATGGCCCCTGATTATACGCAAAATCGCCTTTGTTTAGCTTGTGGTCCCTCTGGAGGTCACAATTATTATCTGATTAAAAAAATCGTTTG
The DNA here is from genome assembly GCA_917208275.1 of Patella pellucida. Taxonomy (NCBI): domain Eukaryota; kingdom Metazoa; phylum Mollusca; class Gastropoda; family Patellidae; genus Patella; species Patella pellucida. The sequence continues at coordinate 22,347,850 of OU795036.1, read as the reverse complement.
ATTATATCACCGTTAGGCCCTATGGAAGGTTGAGTTCGAATTTCGGAAAAATTGGACCAAAATTACCATACAAATGGCCGCCGTTCGTCCGCGAATACTGTTAAAAAATAGTATATCAAGGTTGTGGACCCTGTAAAGATCACAATTTTAATTTGATTTAAGATGAAACTTGAAATGCATGGTTATAACCCAAAGATCTTGGTTCCTTTCGATATTTGTGCATATCGGATCGTAACTTTCTGAATTATGGCCCCTGATTATACGCAAAATCGCCTTTGTTTAGCTTGTGGTCCCTCTGGAGGTCACAATTATTATCTGATTAAAAAAATCGTTTGATTATATCACCGTTAGGCCCTAAGGAAGGTTGAGTTCGAATTTCGGAAAAATTGGACCAAAATTGCCATACAAAATGGCCGCCATTCGTACACGAATACTGTTTAAAAAATGGTATATCAAGGTTGTGGACCCAGTAGATGTCACAATTTTAATTTTCGATTTTGATGAAACTTGAAATGCATGGTTATAACCTAAAGATCTTGGTTCCTTTCGATATTTGCGCATATCGGATTGTAACTTCCTGAATTATGGCCCCTGATTATACGCAAAATCGTCTTTGTTTAGCTTGTGGTCCCTCTGGAGGTCATAATTATTATCCGATTTAAAAAATCGTTTGATTATATCCCCGTTACACCCTAAGAAAGGTTGAGTTCGAATTTCGGTAAAATTCTGAACAAAATTGCCATACAAAATGGCCGCCGCGTGTACGCGAATACTGTTATAAAATGGTATATCAACTGGACCCAGTATAGGTCACAATTTTGATTCAATTTTGATGAAACTTGAAATGCATGGTTATAACCCAAAGATCTTGGTTCCTTTCGTTATTTGCACATATCAGATCATAATTTCCTGAATTATAGCCCTTGATTGTCCTAACAATCGCCTATGGTCCCTCTGGAGGTCACGATTATTTTCCAATTTTAAAAAACGCTTGACTCTATCACCGTTCACCGTACGGAATGTTGAGTTTGAATTTCAAGGAAATCGGACCATAATTGCCAGATAAAATGGCCGCCGTTTGTACGCTAATAGTGTTAAAATATGGTATATCAAGGTTGTGGACCCAGTATAGGTCACAATTTTAATTCGATTTTGTTGAAAGTTGAAATGCATGTTTATAACCTAAAGATCTTGATTCTTTTCGATATTTGCGCATATCAAATTGTAATTTAATGAATTATAGCCTTTGATTGTAGGAAATATCACTTTCGGTTTTGCTTGTTCTCTATCCATGTCTCGAAAATGTGGGCGTATCCTGCCTGGCAGTGCCAGCTTACTATCTTTTCAGAATATATTTGCCATTACTTACTGTCCATTTACCCTACTTATGTAAATTATTTTCTGCCAATTTCCCCCGTTTTGCAGAGCCCGTTTTGCGTTTAAACGTACCAATGTTTCCAAACTGCCTAACCACGCAATCAAGAAATAGCAACCGCTCCCTAAGTCAAGCTGGCAAACAAACAATACGCCGTCGGGTTGCCAGTTAGTGATATGCTGACATTTTGCCCAGTGCTTGCCCCATTGGTGTTTTCTGGTAATCCAATATTTTCCATATATTGTACATAATTTGCCATACTTTGATTGGAAATAACCACCCGATATATATTTTTTGGCGAGAATGTATCTTTTTAGTGACCATGACATCATCGCAGCAATCTTGCATCGATGCATATTAGATCGAGCTCGAAAAGTCGGAGCCTTGGGGTTTTTCTTAGCTTCGCCGAACGAAAAACATCAACAAGAAGAAATTTCCCAAGTGTATGGAACCGGTTCCTGGTTAAAATGTGTAATTGGTTTGTTCTGGGTTGTGGGTATTTGTCTACATTAAAAAAAAATAGTTCTACCAATGTTGTGATATTACTGACTTCCAGCTGTCAACAGTTTAAGCTAAATAAAAGCTAAACATATTAAACGAATTCCGCTTATTATTTCCAAACGAAAGCCCCATTGTATATTATCAAGGAAATTTAACTCACTGACGTAACGGTTTAGTGCCTACAGAGAGCCAATAACATATCCTCTGCTTCGGTTGACACCCATGTGAGAGATTCTGCTCTAACTTTTTAACAAGGTTTCACAAAACTGTAAATCCGTAGTTTGTTGGTTTGAGGAGGGATTTGGTTATTTATACATTTCGAGTATTATGATTCTTCCAGGTCGGATATACTTATGAATATATAAGAGACGACTGGTGGTTGATAATACTTGCGAATGGTTGATCAAACTTCGTATTTTTATCATATTTACAAGAGATGGTTGTTAAATTTAATGAGATTTACATGCATATTATATTTATTTTTATCTTTATCAGATATGGTTGCTTACATACCTTTTTTAAAGTTAGTTATCTTTACATACAGTTGGGTTTTTGACTTAAAAATTGTTTACGTTCTTTATCAAATATGGCTGCTGATTGACCTAATACATATTTCAGGATATTTATAAGGACACATGATATAACGAATTCCTACAAATTCTGCCGAGGGTTCTCTCCTCCCAGGTGTTGAGATGGACCGATGGTCCTCCCCGAGAAATCGTTTGCAATTTCGACCTGAAATGATAGTCCGTGGAACACCCCCTGTGCGGGAAGTCTTATAAGTTCTTAACAGTTAATCTCCATCTAGTTATCTAAATGAAGTTGTTGCAGATCATATTTCTAAATATTGCATAACTTTGACAATTTGGGGGGAAATGGGTCTTAATTATTGTTTTCTACAAAAATAACAAAAAATGTTTTTGTCACAAAATCGCCATAGTCCGATGCATTTGCCTTTGTTGCCCTCGTCACTACAAATGGCTACCCACGAATATAGTGCACAGGTTAGTCATCATTATCTCTCTTCCCTCCCTCCCCCTTTTGCACGACGATTTTTGTTGACGTTTTGGTGTAGAATCGAAGAAAAAGTTTTGGATGTACAGGTTTTGGCGAGTTAAGAGGTTAGTTACGTTAAAATATAGGGCGGACAGTTGCATGTTTAGTGGTATGCTATTTTCAATTTGTTCTTCACAAGATTTCCATGAGGGGCATCTTACATGTTTTTTATCAAGAAGTTGCCACATTTTGAAAAAAATAAAAGCCGGCCAATGAGACGAGAATTAACATTAAAGTCAATGGTGAAATAATTGCTATAATGCTGCCATGTATACTTAGTAGGGTTGTTGCTTGCAAAAAGTTGGTGTCTTAATGAAATATTTATATAATTGTCATGTACCGGGTTGATGTTACCTACATATAAATGAAGGTCTATTATGTGAGATATTTATATAGTTATATGGTAGGGATGTTATAGTGTGTAAGGAGTTTGTAGTAATTTATATATAAAGAAAGAGTAAGTTGGTGACTGGTAGTGAAGACTGCCAATGACACGGTGTGATTAAGGCATATACAGTTCGTGTGAGAGTTGCCATATATAGACTGGAATAAGAAAATATGGTGTTAGTTGTGGGCGGGAACTGTAAATCTTAGTATTAAAATCAATTTCCAAGACCTGAACTTAGATGAAGAATAGCCACGGGGCGTTTAAAGTTAATTTCATGTCTTACTCCGTCGTTCTCTAAATATAGATATATATATAATATAGACTGATATTACCGGGCGAAAATAACGAGGTTATCGACTACATATAGAACATCATTAATATTTATTTCACATACAAATATTACTTCGCTATAATTCGCATTTGAGGGACTTAATACAACATTGAATAATAGACTAGACGAATTTTAATTTAGGGCACTGGAATACGGACGGCAATTTCTCGGCTACCACTCTCGGCGTGGGCTGAGACGAGATTAGGATTTTTCAAACACGGCCTTAACCACCACATTGACGAGGCTTTATACCCCACTTGATTCCTATACCGTGGTTCTTCCCATACTGCACACAGCGTTGCACCTACGTCATTACCAGATTGAAACACTGTGCTAATTGGAGTCCATTTTAAAACGCTCGCGTCATCAATTTGGGGCGGGGCCATGGAGGTGTGGGCGGGACTTATCGAACTTACGTCACCTGTGTTTACAAAACAGAGTGAAAATAGACCGTCGCACATGGTTTTTGTAAACACAAAGTCAAATTTCAAGTTCTGCCACTCGGCTAAAAGCGATATATAATATGTGCTATGGGTAATATTGCAATACATTCTTTACCATTGTAAACTGTCTTTAAAGTTTCAATATGTTTTTCTTTCAAAACAAGGCCTAGATACGCCTAAATTTTTCTTCGCAAATAAAACCGCATCTGTGAACTTGTCGTCTACGGGGGCCACCGTGTTGAATAATTAAGGGACTTTTTTGTGGTTCGGCTCTTGATCAGTTTGACTAGTTTCATTCAATATGACAATAGAAGAGATATAAATACTTCTCAAAACTTCTAAAAGCATACTAGGTGTTATCGACTAAAATCGTCGATGTAGGAATTTAAAATGGAGGGTAATTAGGTTAGGGCCTATTCTCAGCCGAAGCTAGCAGTAGACAGGCAGCCTAAGTTTGGGATGGGTTCTTCCTTGTCAGTATTGTAGAACAGTGCACACATTGGTGTGTACGTAGAAGACCCATTGGCAGTTGGAATTCGATATAAGAGTAGGCCTCAGCGCTGCTGTCCGTGCGACCCCCGTAACACACGGTATATTGTATGCCTGTCTTCAATAGCCCAGTCGGAACAGAATAGTAGGACGTTAAACCCGATTTCATTTCATTTTGGATGAGATGAAAAACCGGTGACCCGTGTTACATTGCCGTTAACGTTAAACAGTTGCTTATCAAAATAAGTGTAGACCGTAGTGTCACTGTCAAGTCAATATGTCCCTCGTAGCACATTGCATGGCGTATGTTAAACCCTATTTCATTTCATTTACAAAATGGCCACCAGACTACCCTTTTATCAATAAATTGTTCTCATGCCAATGCGTATTTCCATTGGCTAAATAAATGTTGGGACCACCTGAACACAGACTTGTTAAATATGTTGTTAGACGTTACTGTAGCGTGATCATAAAATAGAAACGAAAGTAAGATCGAATAACAATTGAATCTGTCTGCCAAACAATTCACGAACTCCCTCAAATAAGGTGAAATATCTCAATACATGTATATGACTTAGGTCATTCTTTGGCAATATTTAACATCAGTCATGGTTTCTTGCTGGGCATTACGTAACATTGCAATCTGATTAAAATACAGATCTATATTTCGATGTAGCGAAAGGTCACGTAAGAGGTCAACGAACGGCTGTTGACTCTATGACGTCAGACATTTGATGAACCAATCAGCATTAAAGTTACTAGTAGATTACCCACAGTTCTGTGCACAACACGTCTTAAGCTCGCCGTAACAGACTGTTTCATTGGCGTATTCCTCACATCAATAAGAACGCCTATAACAACTCTTTCAGATCGTAGTGTAGTAAAGACAAGTAAAACGAAATTTTGAACAAAAAAAACGAAACGAAATAAGACCTGTGCTTTAATTGCTTACGTTGAGGACAAGCGCTACCCCTAACTTTACCGTTGTGTTAAAGGGAGGCTATTGAGAGAGAGAGAGGGGGTTGGGTTTAACGTCCACTCGACACAAACTAGGTTTTTGGGACTAACATACGGTTTAATTTGATTTTAATAATTCGCTTGCGCGTAGGTGTTTTTAGCAGTGGGAGGAAACCGGAGGACCGGATGAAAACCCACGAGGTTATCCAGGCAGTCCTACTCCTTGTCACGTACAACCGGGGATTCGAAACCACGCCAGTTGACTCAATGGCAGGCTTTTTGATACAGTACGAACGTGCTAACCATTCGCCCCCTCCCCCTACGAGGCTACTGTAACATAGAATCAAAGGACCTAATGATAATGATGACTGGATTTGTCTTCTTCATTTCAACTTATTACACCTATAATTCTAACAACCGATACAGCACACAGAAATATAACATATCATAACAGAATAAAGTCATTACGGCCGTTGTCTAGTTAACGCCTGCTTCTATTGTCACATGCATCTGTTCTGTCTTGAACAGCGGTCTCTAGATAAGCTTGTCTGAGTTATGCTTCTGACCGAGATCATTTGTAACGTCAAGGTGTTATCAACATCCTTATTATTGTTTAACAACCATTCACTATTTATAATACATTTATATAAGTAGCCTTCGTATAACTCCACGTTTCTCAACCTTTTCTCACCGCTCACCCCCCTAAATGAATTCTCAACCAACCCATTTACCCCCAGGGTTTTGAGGAGGTTACTAAATGCGGAGCCGTGTTCAGAGGTGTTCTCCCCCAGAACTTTTTAGAAATTGGAGCCCGGAAACGTGATTTCCAGCCATTTCAGGCACTTGTTCAGGCGTTTCAGAGGAACTTGAAAATGGCCTTTTTCTATAGATGCCACCCGACATGAACCGCGGATCCTTGCACGGGCCTGCACCCCCTGACCACATTGACATTGAATATGGAATGAATACGGATCGAAGTTAAGATTCAATAATTTATATTTTAATGAAAATATGCTTTGTCCAGTTCAGTGCGAAATTTGCTCCTGGGGATTGTCACAAACGATTTTTTTTATTCTTGGGATTGTTTGAGAGTGCTAATCTCATGTCATTTCAGACATTCAGTCTGTTCCGGTATTTAGTTTTTATCACAACCAGCGTTAAAAATCCAGATTCACAGAGGTACGTTGTAACGAGCGGCATAACACTGGCAATAGCCAACGAAAAAAGTTTACAACTGCAGAATTCTTGAAATGCAAATTCACCTCTCATAAGACTGCACAACAATTTTTAAAAGATACTGGGAGTGGTCATTCATCCCCTGGACGCGAGCCATTCCCCTCTTGGGGATGAATTCACCCCAGGTTGAAAAACGCGGGTTTAACTGATAATCATATAATAGCTAATAAGACAGTGGAGATAGTGACTATATAACTTACTTTATTAATGCATGTGTAACCCATATACATACTTGTTGTATATCAAACTCACAGCTTTGAACCACAAATGCTTAATATCATGCAATTCCAGCCTCAGATATAGCCTAAGTGGCATTAACCACCCCACCCCCTCGCATTTTTTTTAAAATATAAACCCTGACCTGTTTAGTTGGAAATGTATAAAATTCATAGGTTGGTCACATTTCCTGCAGTTAATCTAATAATTTGTTTAAAACACATACCCTATTTCGTTCGTTTTTTTATAGTTCAAATTTCCGGTTTACATGTCTTTACTACACTGGGATCTGGACAGGTTGTTATATAACCTGCGTTCTGGTTGATTCTTGGCGTGTTGTGCTTGGGTATCCCAGAAGAAACATCAACGCTGATTGGTTAATCAAATGTCTGACGTCATAGGGTCAAAATCAGCTCGCATGACACCTGACGGGACCTTTTATTGTGTACATGGGTGGACCTTGGTATGCCGTCCAACCCAACGACTAGGCATTCTCGGAGAAGTGAGAATCATGGTGCAAAAACCCAAAAGGTTCCTTTCGGTCATATTCCTGATTCAATGAACTACTTGAGCTTTTTACATATTCCTGAAGCGATGGCCCGATCAATCCCTTTCTGGCCATTGCTGGATTGACTTCTGATACTTGACCTTTTGAGGGAATGTGTCTATTCTTCCCGTCCAATCAAATCTCTCCCAAGTACAGTAACATGACAGCCCTTCGTTCGTAGTCTCTAAAACTTTGGACAATGACAATGTACCAAAAAGTGTTGTTCGTCTCCATGCAGTATTGTTTACATTGTAACCGTTTTGATAGCCTCGTGTGTCACGCAATTAGTTTGTCTGCAATAAATTTCGTGAGTCATGACGTAACGTTATATAAACATATATGGAGCTCTGTTTAAAACAGAATGATAATGTTACCGAGTTAGGTATTGGTTGGTAATTGGACTATTGACCAATCATAATTTAGAACAGAAATTGCTTTCGTTACAGCAGTGTTTGAGTTGATATCGGTCTAAACAAACGAAACACTGCGAGAGTATGCTTTTCGGCTAACACCGGGATTCGAACCCGGGACATTCTAGTGGAGTGGTCGACCAATGCCCCCCCCCCCCCATTATGTTAAAAAGTTTAATCATTCTGCCCTAGTTTATGGCCGTCTATGTCTTTGTTTAAATCACTACCGTGTTTGTCGAATGATATACAGTATCTTTAATCTAACGTTAGTTCCCACTAAATCGCCATGCCAAGGGTTATTATTGATCTGTTGGGAGAGATTTTATGATTTTACGAAATAAAAGATTGTCAATGTTCATGTTTTCGCAGTAAATGGTTTTATAAATATGATTTATATGAAATATTGATTGGGCGAGATGTTGGACTAGTTTGAGAAGTAAGGCTGAACGCGTTCGTGTATGGACGGTTGGAGAGAGATAAAGGACTATTTAATGAAATCGGTTTAGGTTATTTGAACTTGTTTTAACAGTAATGGCGGTACAATTGTACACGCACTGTTATATTGTTTGGCTGCATTATATCATTTTGTTCCGCTTTATTTCGGCGTGAATGAATATTTATAATAATTCCAAACATCTCTTAATGCTAAATTTCTTACGCTAAATGTAATTTTTGTTTATCTCATAATTTATAAGCAAATGTTTTTTGTATACTACATTGCTTTTTATGTCTTTATAGTTAATATAATCATGTGTCTTTGCCAAGGCTTTCCACGAAATGAAGGACGATAAATTAAGCACTCACGCAAAACTAACCTGGCGATTGGTTAAATTTACTCACGCAAATTCGCTTCACTCGGGCAATAGGCCGCATACAAAAGAAGACAAAAAATCGCACGTGGAATAATATAGTTATTTAATCAGTCGTAATAAACTGAATAAAATATGGACTAAAAATAACACATCGAAATATTGCCAACAAAACATAATAGTGAATGAATGAATGAAATAGGGTTTAACGTCCTGCGCTTCTTCACCTAACCTGGGCTAATTAAAGACATACATACGCGATACAGTGTGCTATGAGGGGATATTTGCCCGGGCAGCAATTGAATTCCATCTGCCTAGGATCTTTTACGTGAACGCCAATGTTTACACGGGACCTCGGCAGCTGTCATTGTTAGGCCCTCTGTCAGCATCACTGAGAAGTGGAAACCACGCCAGATAATCGAGATGAATTTTCTCGACAAATACAAGGATCGAACACCCGACCTCCAGGCTAGCCAGCCAGCATCTTACCCACTTAGCCAGGCGATCCCCAAAACATAATAGTTATATAACAGACACATAATAATGGTTACGATTTAAGAGTATGATACCTACTAATTAAATGTATAAGTTTTATTTTAACAATTTTTGATAGTTGGTGGTGTACTTATCGAACGAACATCTTCGTTTTAGAATCAGATTCTACATTTCATATTCTGAACTTACGCATAATCAGTGGGGCTTCAATTAAAGTCCTTACGTTGGAACAAGAAGGTAAATTTGACATAGCATTTGTTATTTTAGTAAAATATTTACTTACAGCGCTGCATTCTTCATAATATCTGAATTTTCTGTTTCAGACCATACCGAGTGTTTTTTTCTAACTGTTATATAATTTCTTAAATTAGATTTATTTTCATAGTTTTTTTTTCTAACTGTTATATAATTTCTTAAATTAGATTTATTTGCATAGTCTTCTAACTATTATATAATTTCTTAAATCAGTGTTATTTTACAGATAGTCTTCTATCTCATAATGTATGAGTAAGGAAGCTAAATCCCCCCCTCCCCCTCTACTGACACTCTGAAAATTAGTTTGCAGAAATTAGGATAAGAAGACTTCCGGTAAAGAAAAATACTTCCACAAGTTGACTCATGTTTTACCAAGATGCCTGGCATTAATTTCTAATTTGAAATCTTCTCACTCAGTTAAATATCTTTGATTGTCATGATCATGATTTTTTAATATCTTAAAAAAGTGATGTCATAAAATATTTATTTCATTGATGCCATAATTCCTCAAATTATTTCTATCAAAGATATCCCAATCTTGTGGATCAATAAACTTCATAGTAGAAAAGAGATCATATGAAAAAGATTCAAAGCTTTTCATGTAATATGATTCATTCAATTCACCACATATAAATGAGTTTTTTAGACCTCAACGCCTATGATGTTGAAACCGTGTTCCATGAACTTTAGCAAGTTCATAATAAGAAATTTCATTGTCCAAGCAGGCAGCATTGGGTTCTCCTTTTAACTTTCCGGATCTTTTTAACAGTAGAAAGTTTCCATATCATCAACCTCTTTGATTTCTGACCAAACAAAAGCATCGTTCGCGTCTAGCCCTGTACGATGAAACACACAATGTATTGGTAATATTCATGGTCTATTAAATGAAAACTTGGTGAACGCACCCGATTACTTGCCGGTATTTACAGTTATGCTCGCACATTAATAACGATAAACATCTTTACTAAGTTTCATATCGTTAATAAAACAGTCTTCATAATAGACTGGAAGTCCGGCATTGCTTATTGCTCGAATGTAAACCAATTTTAAATCTCCACCAATTTTCACAAGTTGGTTCCCATCATTGAGATTACTGAAGGCTGTTGCACTTTCTGACAGATGCTGAGTAATGATGGCACATACTTTATTGCCCTCCTTGGGCAATATATTTGAAGTCTACAAATAGTTTGCCATAGACGTTAGGTATGCTTCTAAAGAAGAGGTTTTCGGGGCAGTGTCATACTTTGGTTGTGAAAGCTGTATGTCTGTGGTGTTATAATTTACATTCTGGTCCATATGGTTTACAAGTTTTTGTGCAATGCCAATTAGATGACGTTTCAGATTATACTTAGTGATACAAATTGTTTCTACTAAATAGTTCACATCAGTCGTTTTTTGTCCTTTTGTGTCTAACGACTGTAATTGATATGTTGTCAGTATAGACTTACGAATGGTCTTTATTTTGTTGGATCATATTTCCCTGGAAATATCGTCGCCCCATGACAGAAAAGTTGATAACTGAACACAGTTGCCCGTGAATAACTGGTTCGCCGTCACCGTCAATTAAATCTGCAGTTACTTTAGTAACGAAGATTATGAGAGCCTGCCCTATCTGATCTCTTCGTTACTGCTGAACCTTATTAACAACTAGTGTGAAAATAAGGCTTTTCCCCCATCTTGGTTCTAATCTAAGGCTATTTTGCACCGCGATTCTTCTTTGATCACCAAAAGTAATCATTTCCTGCCACAACCGACACCAATTTATAATAATCCAACACTATTTACATGTAGAATTGTGCGCTAGAAAAACATAAACATCATTGGCGGACATTGTAATCTGACGCCTGCGCAGACCGGTTCATCGCTGCCCTCAGCCAATATTCAAAATTTAGGAATGGAATTTTTACCGTAAACGAAAATGCATGATGTACATGTACACCAATAACGGACTAAACTTGCTATCTGATACCACTAAAGGTTTTTTTATTCAACATACATGAACAATAATTACATAAAATCTATAAAATTAAACAACATATTATATTGATCTTTATACGATATTTAAAATCTCCTAAGAATAAATAAATACGTTAAATTTAATAAAGTAATACACGATAATTAAATCATATCAAGTAATATAAAAATGTACCCCAACCTTTCAACACCATTGAAGTATTATTACATAAAATCTATCAAAAACTGGTCTTTGATAGTTTAATTTTAAAAAAGATATTTCCAATACTCGTTTACATTCCCCTCTTATTTATTTACAGTATTTCTTTTACATCATTTTATTTATTTTTGAATATTTGAGATACATTTTTTGTTTACTTGATTTCATTTGATAAAATGTGTTTTTCTGTTTTATAGATTTTATGTAATTATTCTACACGAATTACAAAATGGTACTGACATGTCTTAATGCTCAACGTTAAGCCTAATTCAATTACAATTGGTTCCATCAACTCAAATTGTTCCTTTCGCAATACTTGTGCTTTAAAATTGGATGTAATTATGTGTTCTGCTGAATTAGCAAATATTTTGTTTCTGTGTTAGATACATCCAGTTCATTAATTTTATCTTTTAAACAGCGTTAAGTATTTAAAACAAGCTCAATTTTATCTTTTAAATGCCGTTTCAAATTAGAAAAGAAAGGAGAGTGTTATTGAGAAATATTGAAAACTAGCTCAATTTTATCTTTTATATGCCCTTTCAATTTTATTTCAATAATTCGCTTGCGCGTAGGGGTCATTAGCAGTGTGAGGAAACCGGAGTGCCCGGAGGACACCTACGAGGTTGAGAAGGCGTCCCTATCTCCATGTCACATACGCCCACACTAGGGCTTGAATTCACACCCCCCCCCCCCCTCCGTTCATAAGAGAATCACATGCAGCATTTCAAATTAGATAATAATAATAATAATGAGGTTTTATAAAGCGTCTTCTCCATGTTGACACATGCTCAAAACGCTTTAAGTAATGCCTCTAGTGGTAGAACTGTCGAAACAGGAAAGTCTTTAGTGCAGATTTAAATTGATTAAAAGTTTGTTGATTCTTGATCTGTTGTGGAAGTTCGTTCCATAATCTAGGACCTGCTGAACTGAAAGACCTATACCCATATGACTTTAAATTATATCTTGGAACAACTAGTGTCTGTTTATTTTGAGAGCGAAGTGATCTAATAGGGTTATAGTCATATAAGAGTTCAGATAAGTATTGAGGAGCTGCATTAATGAAATAGAATGCAATTGAGAAATAATTAAAATCAGGTCATTGTATTTATAGGAATGAGATGCAGCGTTTCAAATTTTAACAATGCAATATGAGGTCGCTCAACTTTATAGATATGTTTTTATTTCTTCGGTAAACTTATAATTGATGCTGAACTTCAATTATAAGACCTGTAGACTTAAATTTTATGCTAAACTCCAAATTTATATATATGACGTTCTTCTTTTATAGATAAATATGTATGCGGAACCTTGTGTGTCAAAATGGTCCGAATCATAGTTCTATATCCAGCCTCAGTGTTTTTTCGTTTTGTTTTTTTTTTAAAAAAGGAACTACCCGTAAACTGGGGCAACTCTAGTCCAGAAATTACATTGTCATAGGTTCAGAATCCTATTTTTTTAACAAATATATTTGGGCCTAAGGCAAAGTAACTAAATAGGACTAAAGTTACTTTGTTTTACAGAACAAAATTGCTATTGAAGGGTTGGGATAGCCTAATGGTCTAGAGAGCCGCGCTTCGACCTCTAGCTGGCCTGGCACCTCTGGCTTGCGGCTGTGGTTTCGAGCCCTGGTGTGAGCGTATGCGGCATGGATATAGGGGCGCCTTCTCAACCCCGTGGGTTTCCTCCGGGCATTCCGGTTTCCTCCCACTGCTAAAGATCCCTACGCGCTACCGAATTATTGAAATAAAAACTTAATCCGAAATGACCTAGTTGTGTTGAGTGGGCGTTAAACCCCATTTCTCTCTCTCTCTCGCTATTGAAATCCATTCTACATAAACCAGTGTCAGTTTATTGGATAGCTACAAAAATATGATTTCGGAAATATTAACACAAAAGTCAAATGATTGGAGTCTTTAAGACACAATATTTCACCGGTATAAAAGACAGTAACACTTCCAAACATTAAACCATAACAAAAATCCCATTCCGGGCAAAAATTTAACTTTTACGAAGAGGAATCATTGTCCATTGGTTGGACAGGTAACTCTACTCTTAGCTTACCGCCAATAGAACGTTCATCGGATTTCTCCGACGTGGTGTCCCCTTATCAGTGGGGCGGGGAAGAGGGCCTAACTAATGACAGCTGTCTAGTCTTTAGGATGGACGAAAAAAACGAGGTCCCGTGTATACATTGGCATGCACGTAAAAGTTGGCCTTGGTGTCAACTAGTTTCATCTTCATCAGTATGAACTGAACTGTGTACATTTTACATGCAGGCTTCACACATGTTTGAATAAGAATTGACTTATACTATCTCAAACAATCCTCCAAAACAAAATAAAAATTGGGTTTAATCATGGAGAGTGGTTGCCACATCCTACGTATGACCCATGCATCTGTTCTTACTACATATCTTAGTAGCCGTGTGATCGTCTAGTATTTTCGCTTGTCTTTGCTTCGTCTTCACGTTGTGTATTCTCTTCTTCTTACCTAAAATAGTAAAGACGTTTGTCTTCTCAGTAGTTAAGATGTTTGTAGAATAACAATGCAACAGTTAGATTTTACATATCGTTGGATACATATAAACATACTTTACAATAGATTGCAATAATAAAGTCATTGTGCTTTCTGATAATTGCTCATAAATATGATAGTTTTGAAAGCTTTGGGTTTTGACGTCCAATTGTCTAATTGGTCAAATCCGATGTAACGGGGACGTCTCACTTTCCCCACATCTAATGTTTAGAGTCAAGGTCCACTAGGCCATGACTGATTAAACAACAAAGGGGGTTTAAGGGGATTTAAAGTATAGTCTGTAATAAGTTTGTGACACTTCAACATAGTAAATAAATACCTTTTTATAGTATAAATATTTATAAAGTTTGATATATAATAAGTACAGATATATAATGCATAGATACATAAATTAACTAAATACAAATAGATATATAAATTATATATGCATATATTAACTTAAGACGATTTAAAGTATAGTCTGTGACACTTTAAAGGGACAATAACACTCTTGCTGGCTTGACAGGTCCAGAAAAAAAAATTAGCCTTATTCTAACTACAAGATGTTTAAGTGTCCTACCTGTTGTGTAAATTATCCATTACAACCTATCTTACTTGTCCAGAGGGTTCGAAAATATGTTTAAATCCAAGTTGCATTAAGGCATGTAGTTGAATTTTTCCAATTTTTAAAATACGGTTTGTTATGATGAAATTTGTATCATTTTTTAATTGAAATATTGTAAAATAGTACAAATTGTTGACCAGAATAAAGACTGGAACATAGTACTTAGTTACAACAAGAGTGGTATTGGGGCTTTAACATAGTAAATAAATAACTTGTTATAGTATAAATATTTATAAAGTTTGATATATAATAAGTACAAATATATAATTAACAGATACATATATTAACAAAATAAAATAGATATATAAATTATATATGCATATATTAACTTAAGGGGAATTAAAGTATAGTCTGTAATCAAGTTTGTGACACTTCAACATAGTAAATAAATACCTTTTTATAGTATAAATATTTATAAAGTTTGATATATAATAAGTACAGATATATAATGAACAGATACATATATTAACTAAATAAAAATAAATATATAAATTGTATAGCTCTGCAGTCAACTCTGACTCTGGCCTTCATCTTCTCTACAACCTCCAGGACTGCTATCGTGTCCTCCTCTGAAGTGTGATAATGTTGAGAAAGAGAAGATGCTAGAATACCATCGTACAGTACTTTTTGCAAGATTCCCAGTATATGATAGTATTGCGTCTAGACTTAACTCTGAATTTAAAACGATCCAACACTAAATTCTGACCACTTTTAGTATTAGCAATGTATTTAAAGTTAACCAGAGCGTTCGCCATTTTGGAAAAACCATTTGTAATTCAGAGGAGCTATATATATCAACTGATAAGCTGTGATTAAATATCAGTAGTTTAATTGGTTTTATTACAAATTAATTATTACATCAAAACAACTCACAATGTAAATTTATTAGTAAACAGATTCCACTTATTTCCCCAATCTACTGATGGTGGGAGGTGTTCACCATTAACAATAATTAGAGTGAAAAGTTTACACCAGTTACACTATAATTAATTAAAATAGACTATAGCCCTACACCCACGGTCTACTAACCTCTTAATCCTTTATCAAAACATTCAAATGTGGGGAAAGTGAGACTAAACCGATGTAACTAATTATATAGATCGGTTAATTAAGCCAAATGATGCAATCGTAACTTTCCGATTCCGTGTTAAACACGATATTCTCATTTCCACGGAACCAGCTAATCTTGAGCAAATTATGACAATATGTCATTCATTCACTAATTTAATTTAAGTACATATAAGACAATGATTAAATCCAACACTTTGCCAAATACATTAATTAATACTATATAATGCCATCATTAAATTCAAGAGCAAAAAAATAGCAAAAATCTTACAATAGATCAAGAGTTGCATTCTGTCACAATATTCTGAGGTCCTTACGGCAAATTTTCTGCTTAGGAAATTCATCCCTGCTGGTCTTTCTTTTGGTAATTTAGTCACAAGACCACACAACACCAGATTCAGGAATTATATTGGTCCAAGTGGACATAAAACTTTGTGTTTGTGGTGGGGGGGGGGGCGAACGCAAATTTAAACAAGGGCTAAGACAATTTAATTATGCTCACAGGACGTAACACCTGTTGATTCACAGATAGTGTTTAAGCAAATATGTAACTTTTTGTGGAGAGTGGACATAGAACCAGTTAATATTATATACACGATTTGAAGCATCTAATATATATCACCTGTTGATTCACGGATAGTATTTAAGCAAATGTGAAACTTTTTGTGAAGAGTGGACATAGAGCCAGTTAATCCTATGTTCACGATTTGAAGAATCTAATATATAACAAATTGTGGTTCGACTGTAGAATATGACCACTCGCATTGGTCATATTGCTCGCGCAGTGATTAAGGGTTATTATTCAGGTAAGCTGATAGTGTTATAAAAATGGTGTACAATTCCTAAATCTGGTAAAAATATTGTGTAATTTAATTACAAACTGTTCTTACGTATAATTTCAGGTTTGTGTACATTGGTTGGAATAATATTGTATATTGGCAGCATAACAGAAGAAGTCGGAAATAAACCTCGTGCATCAATAGAGAAACCAAAGTTTATATATCATTACGGTCCATCGTTTATGATGGCGGTCGGATCGTTTATTTTGACTGAACTATCGGGTGTGTTCTCCGTGTATTTGTATATAACCAAGCACAAGCAAGCCAGGAGAAAGAAAATGCAACAAGCTTTAAAACATGAGGGTAATGATCGCGCTAATAACTGGAGACAAAGGCGACCACGTACAGAACAACCTTCACGAGAACGTTCTCAATCACGTGATCGATCTAGAGACCCTTCCATGAGTCGTTCCGAAAGTTATTTTACATATACGCCCATATCAGACACTTCGCACGAATTATCAAATTATAATTTTCAGCGAGATGCATCTAGAAACACAATCGCAACGACCGCTGAAATGCACGTGCAAAAGGATACTGTAGCGCCACCTTCTATAGATATAGTACGACGAACGACTCCAGTATGAGAGAGAGAAATAGAACAGTGTAAATTATTCTGGATTATCTGTGTATATTTGTTGGAATCAGGTCGAGGAGTCACCTCCCCTGTATGTAAATTGTATGTGGTGCATGTGTAGAGGATATAATAGTTCCACCAATTGTATGTGTGAGGGTGAATCACGTGATCGATTTTTACCAACAAATGGCGCCAAAATATAGTAGTGTGTTTAAAGTGCTAGATCTAGATCCAAAGATAACAAAATGCGAGTTCAGCACGGCGCAGGACCGTAAGTAGCCTCGAAGGGTAAGGTATGTGGGTGACGTCACGTGAAAGTGACGTATGATATTCAAGGGTCAATAAATCCTGGAATACAGTATTTTTAATTGTTTTATGAAAAAAATTCCAAACTTTATATTATAAGATCGCATTTATTACACCAAACGGGGTAATATGTATAATTTATTTGTTTATTTATTTATTAATCTAATTGTTAAAAAATGATAAAATATGTTTTTTCTCTGTTTCTCTGTTTTCACTCAGTCTGTATTCTCATCCTATCTTTACTACTTGTAAACCCAGTATCTCAATATATATATATACAAAAATATACATATAAATACAAACTACGTTATGCTTTTTGTAACTCATTTTGTAAAATAAAATCACTAAGAAAATGTGCAACTGGTTTCTTAACTTGGAACTTTTTCTAAAATTTCTCTGACAAAGGAAGGTTTGCCTAGCAGATCGTATGGGATAAAATAATAGGGCAAATCCATGTAGACTCGTTGATTTTCAAGTAATTTAATACTTGGCAAATTAAATTTGAAACGCCACTGACCTAGCATAATGCTGGTCTCTGGTAGTGTTCATTCGGCAAATAATCATTAACCGTATTTTAGTCTGAAAGTAACCGAATCATTTTGTGGAAGAGGCTTTAAGCCCCCATACTATTTTACGTATAGTTATATTATATAGGGTATGTTAGCATATTCGATTATTCTAAAATCTATACAAGGTCGGTATAACAAGGTAATGTCAATGAAAGACAATGACCTCCCGTAAAAGTAAATTCTAATGAATGGAGTTTAGCCCCTACTTTACTGAAACAGCTTGGCCACTGAAGACAGGCATACTCTATGCAGTGTTGTGGGGGAGGAGAGCGTAGAATTCCAACTGCAAAGTGTTCTTTTACCTGTAAGCCACCGTGTTTCCCATGACCTCCCGTGCTATAACGTCCATCCTTTTCAGTCAAGGGTGGGCTCAGGAAGACTTACATATCCCACTTTCTCCGTTTATTGTGTTACTCGGAATATTTATCAACCAATTCTAGACCGTAAGGATGATGGGCATTTACTGCTTAGGCTAAGGCTAGGCTAAGCAATTAATTTTGATTGATCGATGTTTTGAAACACGGTATCCAAATAAGTGTAAGTGTTGATATCTGGGCCCTGTTTCTCGAAATCTTAACTAAAGATAAAATCCAAATTTTAATACATACTTGAATGTGATTGGCTAAGCGCTAAAATCAATCTAATATTATCCAATCAAATTACTAAAATCGGATTTTATCTTAGTTAAAATTTCGTGAAACAGGCCGCTGGTGTATAGTTTCATTGCACCAGTACCTGGATTAAATTGGGAAATGTTGAATTTCTGCTCAGGTTAAACAGTGAGTAGTGATTTAGTTGCATGAAATACGGATGCTGACAGTTTTGAAAAAGGTACATGCAATCGATTATCTCGAAACGGACGTCATATAATCGAATATATTTGAATATAGCATATTATGTTAGTCTCAAAATAGCCTCGCTAGGAAACCACCTTACTCTAAACATATTGGATCATTCCCAATCCCATTCAGACAACCTGAAAAAAAATGGTTTAAAAAAATGACCAACATGTTTTATAAAGATCTTATACCGTTTTACTCGATTGGTTGAAAAGTCTGCAACGTTGGTGAAAGATACATTATATACGTAAGAGCTAAATATTCCTATAGCTGAGCTTTCTCTTAGTCTCAAAACAATATATAAATTAATGATTCGACATTTATTCACACGACAAAGCCGCAGCCAACTCTAAGAACAGGGATGGTTGTGATTTTGAAAGAATCTCAATGGTTTTTTTTTAATGCACAGGATTATAAAATAATGATCAATGTCACAGGATGGAAACAAAATCGCCATTTAATAATTTAATTAAAATGAGGATAATCAAGACTTTGTTTATTATCGTAACAACGGTAGCAATGAGAATCGAGACCACGCTTTTCTTTAAACGTTCATAACTTCGCTCAGAATGAAGAGATTTGACTGCCATTCGGATGTGACGAAAAACTATATCCATTGAACAAAGAAGCGTGCATGTTAAAGAACGGCTGTGGTTGTCAACGAATGTGCCGCTAGATTTTCCTAAACGTGTCACGAAATTTTGAAAGGCACACTAAGAAAATGCGAGAAACAACGTGATACCATCTGAGTATTCACTGGTGTCTTCTTGTAAGTTAATAGCTAGTGTTTTTCTTTATTTAATATTTAGTTTGAGTCATTATATGCGGCCATAACTAGTTTGTGTCTACGGTTGTATGCCGCCTTTGACTTGCCATGTTATTATTTTGAAAAATTCAAATATTTTTCATATATTATGTATTTAGCCAGGTGTGCCGCTATTTGTCCATGTGTTCCAAGGTGTGCCGTTGACAAAAAAGGTTGAGAACCACCAGTCTGTGCAAAACAGTAGGAGGTTAAACCCCATTTCATTTCATAGCGTATTTAACTTCTTTACTGATAAATACCAAGGAGCTGTATTTTCATTATTCTAGAAATAAAATAATTTCTATTAACCTGAAGCATTTCCTCTTAAAATATTTGAAGACGAACGTGTCTAAGAATGGCGGCCTGTTAAAGTTTCACGTGTTAGAAATCAATTGAAAAGCGTATATTTTGTTCTCATTAAAAATGTTTTTCATAAAAACACAATATCCGATTCCTTCTTGCGTCTATGATATCAAAAACGAGGAATTGTCCTAGAGGTATTGGCTATTGTTTAAAAATCTCCACCATGTTATAAATGATCATTATAATCTTTTACGATGTGGTGCTACGTACTACTCATCTCGTTGGCCAGAACTAACCGTTATTACAAATTGTCACGTCTGTTAGTCACGTGTTTGTCTTCCTCTCACTTTCTACGTCACTCTATCTTCAATACCGGTACACAATAATCAGATCATAAAGCGCACGCGACACGACCCTTGCACGCACCACTACCAGTGTGTTAAAGACAATTCCATGAATTATAGTCGTAAATTAATTGAAGACCTGGAACCAAAGAACTGAAGGCTGGCGTCAAGAAAGAGAGAACGAGAGAGAGAGAAATGGGGTTTAACGTCCACTCAACACAACCCGCAAGCCAGAGATGGCCGGCCAGCTAGAGGTCGAAGCGTGGCACTCTAGACCACTATTCCATCCTAACCCCCCCTGACGAACTTAATAAAGACATAAATTGGGGTTTAACGTCCTACGGTTTATGAAGACGGGCACACGTCATGCAGTGCACTACGGGTGTACACGGGAGAGTTTTTTTTTTGGGGGGGGGGGGCATCCGAACGGCTTGGTAGTGTTCATTGCCACGGCCTCTATCTCGTTCGGTTTGGGACCTAAGATCGAGCTCCCGTGTACACAATGGCGCACACTTAAAAGAACCGCCTTCATTGGCCCAGTCGGTACTTACAAGTATAAGGCAACTGCTATGAATTACGGGCCACCAAGCTAATGGTGACTAAGCTACTCTTCATTAGCCCAGGCGGAGAAAAATAATAGGACTTTAAACCCTGATTTTGCATTTCATTTCAGTTCATTTCCGACACCGTTTCTTGTCAGACTCTTCACCCTGCACCACTGACAAGGATATATCACAAAGAACCAGATGAGTCCAGGGCTAGGTTAGATAAAACAGAACAATACACATTTATTAGCGATGTATTCCTATAATAACTTTTGACATCCTTTACAAACAATATATTCCTATAGTCAAAAAAAAAGCGCGTGCCCTTCGCTAAAATCGTTTTAAGCAGGTTGATATTTTGAGTTTAGTTTTTATAATTAAATACTTAATGATAAATTTGAGTTGTTCAGAAAGTGGAAATGAAATGGGGTTATAGTCGTACTTTTCTCCACCGACTTGTCTAAATGTAGGATAAAGCACGGGACTGAGGTTATGCTGGGGAAAGAAAGACTGAAGAAAATAACCCGAGAAAAAGATAAACCGAGGCCGGTAGGTAGAGGGTTTTTTTTCTTCGAGGGTTTTTTCTGAAGTCTTTCTTCCCCAGCTTAACCTAAGTCGAGGACTTTATCTTGCTTATAAACAGTCTATGTTTAGATGTACATAAAATGAGAATATCCCAGAATACCTGTAAGACAAACCTTATAATATCATGTTTTCTTATGGAAAAAAAAACTACCCTGGAAGAATAACCCCATACAGGTTTAAAGATTTTAACCCCAAATTCCTCTCTATAAATTCAGACAACAGGTTATTCCGGGTACAGATATTTACCGTTACGGATTTATAATGCACACAAAAATACTCCATGCATTGTGCTCAGAGGGCAATTTTGCCCGGATATCGGCGCTACGTTTTAGTTATATCAAATTCCAACTGTTAAGAGATATTTTATACACGGGACCTCTGGTTTCTTTTCATTCCATCAGAACGACTAGATAGCTGGGAGCGAACCCGAGTCCTACGGGATAGCGATCCAGCCTCTTAGTCACAGAACCACAGGAAGTGAGCTTGTGATCTCTACGATGATAAAGAATACTGGTTAAAACACATCGCATAGATGTCAATGGTAACAGATCACCCCCGTCATCGAAAACTAGAAGTAAAGGAAAGCATTCCCTTAGCTCTGTAAACCTCAATATTGAATCCATGCACTCTATCGATATTCGTTAAATCATGTATATGTAGGTCGTATGTTCTCCTATTGCGTTTCGGAATCGTGGGAATCGTTTTTTGTTTTATAAAAATAAAAACCAAGTCTGTCTGAGCTGTGCGTGTTATAGACAATAGATGATGTCTATTAGATGGAGACGAAGATGAATCTATACATTAGAGGTACTTCTTTCACTTTATTACTTTATCGCCATAATTACAAATCTTTTTTATATACTTTTGACAGTGATGAAGATGAGTTTAAAAGACGCCGCTACAGACATAGTAGGGTTTAATATACTAATTGTTTGGCCTGAACACAATTTATTTCATTTCATTTTATACAGATGAAGATAGGCATAATTCCATGCTGTGGGGAGTTTTGTCCGTTTATTTCGTATTTTCAATGGAATAGTACCAAGGACCTGCCGAAATGAGACAGGTATAAATTGACGGTTAAATGAGTTTAACTAGACTCTAACTAGACCGTTCCAAGAAGCCATTATATATTTGAGAACGAGGAACTTGCAACGTTATCCCAGTTTACCAATAAAGCTGTGAAACTATTATTGCTGTAGTATTATTTACGATCACAGGGAACACAACAACAAAAAAGTCCATAGTAGTACATGGGTCGCCCTCGGGATTTCGCACCATCCGAATGACTAGACGCGCAACCCGTGTCATGTTTTTTTTAAAAAAAAGGGCTGTGTCACTTTAACCATAAAGCAAAGGGGGTGCATTTGATGTTCTCTGATTATCAATAGTTTGTATGCTAAGGCTCAACATATATGCTACAAAGAGTATACGACATGATGTACCTCAAATACGATATCCGTTACATCGAATTGAGCGATAGTTTGAACCACTACCGTAATAAGATTACATCGCGTTTCAGATCCATCGCAACATTTATATCCTATTTTTTAATATACGAAGCCACAGTGGCTAAGTGGTAAAGACTTTGGCTCGCTAGCCTGGGTCGCGTGTTCGATCAATGCGTGTTTTTTCCTTGGCGTGCGAGTAAAATATCCCTTAACATTTGGAATTCGATAAAAGAGTAGACTGTAGTCCCCCATAGCACACTGTATGGAGTAGGCCCGTCTTCATTATCCCCATCAGAGCAGAACAGTTTTCAATATAAAAGGACAACATAACTTACGTAGAAGGTGAACTGAAAGGAAATTGAGTTTAACAATTCTAAACCAACCAGACTAATGTGGTGGATTTTTTTCCCCCGGACTGTGCTCTTTCCGCCTATTCCTCGTAGAATATCAACTGTCAGGGATTCTTTTACAACATGCCAACAACATGCACACTGGACCTATGTTTTCTCCTCTTCGAAGGGTTAAATGATGTGCCTTGCGCGGTTATTCGTTTTACACCACTGACAAGGGAGGGAACAATTCTACCATCTTCACTAAAGATGTAAAAGATGACCAGCTTAATAATTTGGTCGCCCCGGGAGCTTGGACTTATCCAAAGTTGTGTAATTGGAAAAAGAGTTCGGTGACCGATAGATGAATTGGATCGGACACAGGGTTATTGGTGAGAGAATTTACTCCGATTGATGACTCGGTGAGAACGATCCCTGGTGTGGTGGATTGACCTTGACGGGTGGGGGTCTAAAAGGGTGTTAAGACGAGTGTTAGGAGACTGGATTACAAGTCTAGTTTTAATGACTATTTAATCAGTACAGAGCGATAGAGTAAACATATTCACCGTTATCCAGACTATGATATTGATTATGTGTGTACGGGGGAGATAACATGTAATGTTGATGTAACAACATCATCTTACTAGACATCTATATCAACATCTTAAGAATAATAATAGCAAGAACATTTATCTTAATCAAAACTAAATCAGATCATAGTTACTTCCCCTTATGTCGGTACCCACGGCCGTAGTGTATACTTTAAAATGATCTTAAAACGCCTCCCGTTCTCTCTAATTATAGGTCTGTTCTAACTTTACTCTCAATGTTCAATGGGGCTGAACTCTTTACTACACAGATGGAGCAATTAGTCCGGCAACCCTTTACGAAATAAGAGGGGGACCCAAATTTTTCGAGATAAGTTTTTTTCTCAACGGTTCTATATGGAAAAGGACCCGCTGAATCCATTTTTCGCGACTAGATCACTGTCAGCCTGGATGGTTTTGAGTAATTAGCGAATAACTACATTCATGTCGAAATCTCCGCTGTTCGTAATGTTTTTAAATAGAATAGGACCCCTATTTTTGATACTAGTTAACTATCAGTCTGGTTTTCGATTCAAATAATTAGCCAATTAATAATTAAATAATCAATTAAAATTCTGATCATTGAAAATAACACATATTTCGTGATATAAGATTATATGGTACAGTAATGGTTTTATATAGAATCGGACCCGCTGAATCCATTTTTTCGCTACAGGATCACTGTCAGTCACTGGAGCTTGGAGTCAAGTCTCCTACACGATTGAAAAAGATATATAATGATTCAATTATCGAAAGCTGCGTCAATTCAAATAATTAAGTGCATGCTGCAGAGTGAACCATATCAATCTATGCTCGTTGACTTGTATCAAATGTCATCATTTTGATGCCCAAACCAGAACAACCTTGTCCCTATGCGATCACAATAAATGCTGTATTTTTGTGAAGCCCTCATCGCTCATTCTGCATCGAAATGGCTGAAAATAAACGCCTTAACAGTGGAAATTTCTCTAACATCGTTATTGATGGAAGCGCGCTACTGTGGACAATGCACTGGCCCAGTAAAAACACTATAGTTCCACCAAGTGTAAGAGACTATGTCGTTAAGTTCAAAGAGCGCTTGCTGCGATATGATGAATCTGGCAATGTTTATCTGGTTTTTGATCGTTATAACGATCACAGTCCGAAAAGTTTCACTAGAACTAGCCGATCTGGCTGTTCAAGAGTGTTCAAACTCGAGATTGGGACGCAGCTACCAACACAGACATTGACTCTTACAGTTACAGAAAATAAGGTTCAGTTAATGGACGTTATTTGTAATGACATAAAACGTGATGTATCACTACATGATCGCCTGAAAAACAAGCTCACTATTACTGGGTCTGTCGATACCCCCTTTCAGATAGAGAATAGCACGGTTACAGAAATACATGATTGGTCCATGAACCACGAAGATGCAGACATCGTTGTGGTACAGCAAGCGATTCGATGCGCTAAAAAAGAAAATTTACCTGTTGTAGTTGTAGCAGATGATACTGACATAATATACATTCTTCTTTTGCATTTTTATTTATGTGAGAACTTGAATTCGGTACTGCTTGTGGAATCACCTTAGCTTGATAGATGTTTCATCGACATAGGGGCCAGTGTTAAAATGAATCAGACAATAGTGCCATCAATACTATAAGCTCATGCCCTGGCCGGGTCAGATACCAGTGCCATGCACTATGGCATTGGTAAGGGCAAAAAGTTATCAATACTGAAAATTGGTTTTGATTTGCACCACGTTGGTAACATTTCAGCTACAATTGAGTCTGTAGTCAATGAAAGTGTCGAATTTATTTGCAGGTGTTATGGGCGTCGTGTAGTTACATCTATGACAGATCTTAGAGTACAAGATTGGAAGACCAAAATGGGAAAAACCAAGAGATCAGCAGTAAGTTCACCGGCTCTGAAATCACTACCGCCATCACAGGAGGCCTTTATTTAAAACGTTACAAGGTCTTACTTTCAGTGCTGCTTATGGATGGCATCTTTAGACTCGAACGCTCCAGATCTTCTGCTTATGGATGGCATCTTTAGACTCGAACGCCCCAGATCTTCATTCCTGTCTTTACGGATAGACAAGAGACGAACTTAACAAGACCTTAGGACCTCTACCTGTCAACGATTCTGTAAAACTTGCTCCAAACGCTGTGCTACAGGTAATCGGTTGTGGTTGTGCCAGTGAAACGCCTTGCAAAACAAACCGATGTAGTTGTACAAACGCAAATCTTGGTTGCACTATGTTCTGTGGATGCCTG
Source organism: Patella pellucida (assembly GCA_917208275.1). NCBI lineage: Eukaryota > Metazoa > Mollusca > Gastropoda > Patellidae > Patella > Patella pellucida. The sequence goes on along the minus strand of OU795036.1, from coordinate 22,321,622 downwards.
GCTTCGGGAAATTGTGACAATCCACATACACAGCACGAACAAGATGACAAAGAAGATGACATTCATGATGACTTTGATGATGCAGATATAGACCTAGATAGTGAATGAATAGTCTTAAGCAATAGCATGAAGTTGAATTTGTGTTATTTTCAATACTTAGGATTTTAATTAATTATTTTGTTTTACTAATTAGCTAGTTATTCGAAATAAAATCTGGCTGATAGTGAACTAGTATCTAAAATAGACTCAGGGGTATTGTTCTATTTCAAAACATTACAGTGGAATAATTAGACATGTATGTTTCATTTAAAACGAGTGGGATTTTAATTAGTTATTTAATTAGTAATTCGCCAATTACTTAAAACCCTCCAGGCTGACAGTGATTCAGAAGCGAAAAATGGATTCCATATAAAACCGTCGAGAAAAAAACTTACCTCGAAAAATTTGAGTCCCAAGCTTCGGCCGCCGGACTAAATTATTGATAACGTCAAAAGCATGCATGGCTATCATCCATACATTCAACGAAACAAAACTTGGTCAGTTATGTGAACTGCCAAGCACTAACTGAAATGTATGCACTGATGTAGAAATAAAATGAAATGGGGTTTAACGTCCTACTTTTCTGCTCCGAACTTGGCTAATGAAGACGGGCATACACCGTACAGCGTGCCATGAGCAAAATTTTGCCCGGACAGCGGCACTACGGCCTACTCTTATATCGAATGCCAACTGGCAACTGGATCTTTTACGTGCACGCCAATGTGTACACGGGACCTTGGTTTTTCGTCCTATCCGAACGACCTTGCAGCCAATGCCGGGATCGAACACTCGACCTCTAGGCTAACAAACCAGCATATAACCCACTTAGCCACCGTGACTTTTGTGTGGGGAATTGAAATAAAATTGGGTTTAATGTTCTACTGTAGTTGCAATAATTGGACGAATGGTGTGTGGAAAACCTCTTAACTCTGTTATCCTTTCGTCTCAAAATCACAATTTCAACCAAAACCTGGCAGAAAATGTAAATTCAAACCCCTCTACAGCAACAAGCTAATTAAAGGGGGGGGGGGTGTCAGAGGAAGACTATAACCAGAAGGTATTACAAAATATAAGAATTATATGTTCAATTAAAACTAAAACCAGATGATGATCAACAGGTGAGAGCGGGAAAAAAGCTGAGAACTTCTATAGATAGACGAACTACAGCGAAATGAATTAGTCACAGTCCTTTAAAAAATTAGAAAATATTTGTCTGTGTGGTTTCTTAATTGAGAATCTCTGAAGTCGGTGTTCTAGAAAAAAAAACATTATAATAATAGCCCGCAATAAACCAACATATTATGTAACCCTAATTGCCGCGACTCCTCAAATAATATTACAATTACACTAGGCAGCCTGAGTTTAAAAAAAAAATGTGGTATAAAAGACATATCCCATCGAGCATAATTAAGATTTGAACTAGAAAACTAAAATCACAGACACGTTAGGCACGGTGAGCCTTAAGTAAAATTAAACAAAGTCATTACTACAACACACCGACATCCACTGAAACGACTATGGCTACGTAAAATGATATGAAATGGGCTTTAACGTCCTACTTTTCTGCTGCAAACTGGTCTAATGAAGACGGGCATACGCCATACAGTGTGCTAATCTGGATGAACTTCCTCGGCCAATGCAGGGACCGAACACCCAACCAGCGTCAGCGTCTTATTCACTTAGCTACTGTGCCCCCACCCCTATGGCCACGTTAACGCGTGTAACGGGCTCACATTGTCAAATCAGTAAAACGCCCGTGGTCCATATTCGCGCTTGTGTGGGGTTTTCGCGTGCTTTTTCGCTTGCGAATTTAATGGGTCCGGTTCCATGTAACTTAAAAGAAATAGGGTTTAACGTCGTTGAATTCCTTCAAAACTAAAATATTGTAAAACTCTAAAAGGAAGGTGTGATGAACTGAAAATTAATACATTTTTCGCATCCCCTGTAAACCAGCTCCGCCTGTTATCTTCATCAAAATTTTTATGATGGGCCTCTTTTTAAAATATTTTATCCAAACCGGTAGACTATCTAACATTAGGGGGATCACAAATCTGAACGTCCGACTCACCCTACCTGCAGAGAAGTGACTCTGACACAGTGAACAGTCATGTTGTCCGCATGACGTTATCTAAACGTCACAGGCCGCGAAGTAAACGCACAGAAGTCCGTTTGTAAACAAACAAACGAAAATACAATGACAGAAAACCTGCGTCGTATCAGGGTTGCCTGTGCAATAACACGGACACAACTCGAGATTGAATAATAATCCCCGGAAGAAAATGGGATTTTAACAGAATTAGCAAGTTTAAACAGACACTTGACACACGCGGGGGCCGCACTATTGGCACTATTTTGTGCTTCGGTCGGGTCTATTTCACATATACACAATGAATTCTGCAAATGTTTTTAGCTTGTGGATTGATTAATAGTTAATTTATATCAGTTCTAAACAAAAATTTAAAACATTAACGCAATTTTAAAAAAAATAGCTAAATTCTGGCTGGGATTACTGAGCAAAATGGCCAGTCACTAGATACGTGCGAAAAAAAAGCCAGCTACCATAAGTTTCGTCACGTTAGTTACGTACGGAGGGTCACGTGGCTAAGGAGGTTGGGAGCAGAACAGTAGGACGTTAAACCCCATTTCATTTCATCATTTATCTAACATTTTTTTTTCTCCAAAAATTGGCCAATGAAGTGCAGCGACTTTAATATTTAATTTCATACTGAATTCCTTTGATCGATGTCGAATATTAAGCTGATGGCAGTTTGCTTGTTAATTTTGACTTTAAACGTCCACATAGTTGAGCACATACTATTTCAACATTCAATAGATGTATCTGAGGACTAACGTTTTACATAAAGACTAATACCCACTTCACAAAACAAGCCATCACATTAAACTTAATTAAATCCAAACTTTTTTCGATTTTTTACCCGAATCAAAGTTTTCTATTCGTTTAACTCGTTAAGCCCCAACTCATTTCATTTTTATTTCTAGATCCATTTTAAGATCTATAGAGTTGGTGACAATAGACATTATTTTATGAGTAGGTTTGAAGTACGATTATACTGTCAAATGTCAAACAAATAACTCTTTACATACGTACGTTATTTAATTAAATTCAACTAGATGTCGACATAATGATTCATTGTGTTAGAAAGCCAGATAAATTGTGTTAACTACAAGTAGACAGATATACAGAAGAATGACATATTGCAATTTTCTAGAAACAAAGAGAATGATTGCGCAATCAGTATTAAACAATATTCAATATTAAATTAGTATCTGTGTAAAGGGACCATTCTGGGAATATTAATGGCACATACATTTTATGAAGTTGCATTTGAAAGAAATAGCTCCAGACATTAGTTTGACAAAAGAATTTGAGGTTTAACGTTTTACTTTTCTGAAACCAACTGGGCTAGGGAGTCGTGGTTGCTCAGTGAGTAAGATGCTTACTTACTAACCAGAAGGTATTGGGTTCGATTCCGGAGTTGGTCTGGAAAGTTATCGGGATTTTTTTCGGTGCGATTTCCCGCAGATCCTGGAAAAAAGATTGTCTAGTCGTTCAGATAGGACGAAAAACCGAGGTCATGCGTACACATTAGAATGCCCATAAAAAAACACTTGACATTTGTAATTTAAAATACGGCTAGGCCGTAGTGCTGATGTCAGGGGACAATATTGTCCTCATATTACACTGTATAAGGTGTATGCCAGTCTTGATTCGCCCAGTTGGTGCAGAACCGGAGGGCATTTAAACTGCATTTGATTTCATTTCCGGCTGGGTCAATGAAGACGGGCATGCACCATGCAGTGTGCTATAAGATAAATTTTACTCCGATTTCAAATACTGTACAAGGAACTCGGGTTTTCGTACTATACGAACAACTAGACTATGCTTCTAGTCAGTCACTTCGGGCAAGTAATTGTAATTAAACTGATCCTGTTAATGATTATAGGAGTTACACGACATAGCTATCTATCACCCGTGTATTCTCGTCTGTAGGTTTTATAAATAGATTATCCAGTAGAGAGAGAGAGGGGGGGGGGAGACTGAGAGGGAAAATCTACTCGACACAAACCAGGTAATTTCGGGACTAACATATGACTCAATTTTTATTTCAATAATTTGTTGGCGCGTAGGGGTCTTTGGCAGTAGGAGGACCCGGATAAAACCCGCGAGTTTAGAGACAGGCGACCCTACTCCTCGTCACCCACAACCGGGGAATCTAAACCACATTAGTTGACTCAATGACAAACCTTATATTACTACGCGAAAGCGTTAACCACTCGGCCATCTACCCCCCCCCCCCATTATCAAGTGTAAGCTATAGGCTCTCTTTGACGTTATTACCTCGCGCTTTTGTAAATTTTAATTATCTATATACTTTTTGTCAATATACTTTTATGAAATCATTTACATGCTGAATGATGTTTTGAACAGCCCACGTATAGGCCTACCCATGTCACACCAACGACCGCGAGTTTTACAACATCTAACCGTTGCTCCAATACTGTGCCATTCCCGACATTATAGCTACATTATCTGCAGACACGTCAACAGTAGCATCCAATCAGATGTTGTGACATCGCGACCTCCACGGAAACCTTGACATTGGACGAACTTTGAACTTTGGAACTCATTTTATACATTTTAACTTAAAAGCGCGAGACTTGGTATTCGCGACAACCAAGGAATCTGATTGGTCATAGGCTTGGCCTATACCCAATCAAACTTAGTAGTGCCGAAATATGCAGAGCGTTACGTGAAGGGCTAGATAAGATGTATATAGTTAATGCGAGATCAAGCCTTCTATTGAAGATGACGCATACCTAGCTATGATATATATTTCCTTGTACGTCCAGTTTTGCAATATTTTGGGCGTTAATGTCAGTTCGTTACGTTGATTAGTAGGACACCGGTTTGTAACAAGGGACTCGAAGAACAAGGCTAGACATATTCTACAAGTCATGTCAAACGATGACAGCATATTCTTATCTGGAGAGCATGTGCAATAAATATTTTTGGAATAGACTGAGATAACCAGACGTTAAAGATTGCCATTTGATCGAGACTCGGCGTATTTCGCCGAACATAACTGATTGGACAGTACAGTAAAAATAGATACGATTGAATGAAAATCAGTTTATATACATTCATATTACATTATTATATGCGTTTCGGCCCATTTGTGTCACTTTATCTGAGACCCAAATATAAGCGATTTAGGTCCTTCAAATACTTTAAATTGAAACAAATCTTTACCATATTCACCTTTTTTGGCTTTACTCAGGTCCTTCCTTGTAGAACGGGCACAATTGATTTATTTTATCGCGAATCACAACCCATCAATTACAAAACTGCCCAGAAATATATTTGTTATATCGTTCAAGATACCCCAAGAGATGCGGTTTTTGTGATCTGATACTCGAAGGTAGGCATCATACTATAGACCTGCAAGCTATCTTACTTATAATCTGCCAACTTTGAAATCGTCGCCATGAATTTCAATAAATATAAAAGTGAAATATATCCCCCTGAACTAATATTAAATAAAGAAAATTCCGGCACCCAAATTGCATCTGTTCTTGACCTGGACATCAATATCATTAACAATAGATTTAATGTTGGTATTTTCGACAAAACGGACAAATTCGGTTTTGAAGTAGTAAAATATCCGTCAATTTACAGTAACATACCAGATACAACACTATATAATGTTTTCTATTCACAGGCATTACGATTTTTGACCGTATGTAACAACAAAGAACTGTTTCTTTCCCGAATAAAATCCCTGTTTTTTAAATGCACTGCCAAAGGTGGTACACAGTTACGCATATTTAAAGAAATTTCGAAACTTCCGTTTCATCAATATATCAAGTTTAACATTTCTTATAAGTATATAACCGAGTACATATTGGATAATTATCCAATTTAATTTAGTTTAATTTGTATAGTTACGTAGCCATGTTTGGATTATCGCCCTTATTGTTATTATTTTATTACTTCATAAATACACTTACATTGTATGCTTTCTTCTACATTCCTGTTTTGCATTGCTTGTATGGGGTATTTAGTATTATGTTTTGTGCAATTATACAACTTAAAAATTCTGATTGGTTGTTTAAACTTATAGCTTTTAGCATTATTAAATCTTGATTATCGCCCTTTTTGTTAAGAAATTCTATTGACGTCATTGATAACATTACGACGTATTTACGTCACACCATTCAGTTAGCAGACGACTGCCTCCCGAGGCGGTCTACATTTTCTTTGCTTCATTGTGTTGGGTTGTTTGTGCGTTTTCTTGTACGAGTAAATATGTTCAATCTTGAGTGAAGTCTGTGTTGCTTCAGACCCGGGACTGTACAGCGCAGTGGACGCTTACGGCTAGCCCCCGGATCCATTCACTCTTTTTTGAATTGTTGTTTTATTGTTTGTTTCGTTTGCTGTTTCGGAGTATGCTGTCTTGTCGTTGTATTTGTCCTTTTTGTAAATCATATGTGGCGCAGTCCCCCTGCACTAACTATTAAGGTTGACGTTACCGGACACCGTGTGCTAAGATAACGACGCCCACTACAATGGTTGACGCTTTGTAACACACAATGTCGTGGTTTGACTCAGTAACTTATTGTTTTAAATTACGACAAAATTTGCTATAGCAATATCAATGGTATTATGATGGCATTTTGGTAACTGAAGTTGTACACAAACATAATACAATACAGTATTCAATAAGCAAATAAACCGTTGAATCCAGAGATTTTTAGTAAACTAAACATCTATGTTGTTGAAAGTCTTTCCAGCAGAAAGTTTTACGAAAAACAATGAACAATACGCGATGCAATGCGATAAATCAAATCTCGGCTTTTATGTTTCACCGAGTCCCATGCATAAATCCGATGTATAGATTTTGCCCGTCGATTCAAAGTCCCAGTCAACTTTTGCATAGAAATAATAATTAGCCCATGTTAGACTCAGAATGACATAATTAATTGTGTTAATTTGACGTTTCCTTTCAACACCCTCATATTTTAATATTGATTCTGTGGTTGCGACTTGTCAGCGTCCAATACACGTTGTCATTCTAGAGTTGTTTCCCTTCAATAATCTCTGTCAATATTTTTAATTTTAGCCAGACGTGATCGTCAAAATTCAAACAATATATTATTCAGATTGTTGAGACAAACACAATGTTCGATGGGGCTCTACGGTCAATGGAAATAGACATTTTGCGATGACTTGAAATTAAAGAAAAATGGCGAATAAAAAGTAACCATTTTTTTCATAATGGTTTAAACCACAATTCAAATATCTGCAAATGAATTTGTTCTAATTTTAAGTAACTTTTTTTTACCGTGGTTGAAGAACGCAGTCAGTGTTGTCTTTCGGCTAATTTTGGGGGATGGGTCGAGTGTTCCGGTTATCCTGCTTAATCCAGTTTTCGAATTATCACGTTAACCAGTTTACAATCATGGGCCTAATAGTTTCAGGGTTCAGAGTGTTCAAAGAAGAGGGAGCTTGACGATCTGTATTCTTGACAGTTAGCGGCACAGGAGTCAACATCAATACTCGACACGTTAAGTTGAAACATAACGAAGCACAACGAACTATCTTAGAAATGTAAGAAATCATCACAAAAGGTCTACAACCTTCTATCAGGGTTCGACGAAACTTTCATAGATGGATCAAGAGTGCAGAAAGGAACCAGAGAAGTCAAAATGGTGATCAAAACGGCAAAGAGCTAGTCCATTCCATCGGTTTATCGTCCTAAAACCGATTGCTACTGGGATGAACAGGTCCCAATAACGATTAGGACTAACTTTCCCGAAGAAAGAACACCAATTCCTCCAAGAAGTCGCATCAACAGTCATAACTGAACCAAACCAGTAAATCCAGTAATCAACCAAGCAGTCAGCAGAAAGTGTTAAGAAGTCACCCCAGTTAAACCTAAAGCCAGTCTACAAGAGTCCCCCCCCCCCATTAACAACGCCATTAAAAAATAGATAAGAAAAGAGATTTATCCCTCAAGAGAATCAAGACCATCATCCGAATTAGAACTATAACTACCCTCATCAACTCCAGAGAGAGAGAGAGAGAGAAAGTGTGAAAGGGGGGGGGGTATCTGCGATGTCGCATGGGTTGGAGAAGTTCTAACCCTTGTGTTGTTAAACTCGGAATGGCGTTCGTAGTATTTTAATATTGATACAATGAAAGCTTGGCGCTTTAACTAAAATTACTCAGACATGCATTTGATACAACGAAAGCTTGGGGCTTTAACCAAAGTTACTCAGACATGCATTTGAAGAGCCGTCAACACGTGTCGGAATTTATCGTATTTTAGGAGAGAATGAAGCACTTAGCCCCCGCTTGTTACGCATATGATACGATATGCCTTTTATGTAAATATAATACAATATAACACTAGCTGAATAAAACAGCTGGTTAGAGTTAATAACTAAATCAATAGTTTTTATGTATACATATGAATAGTCTACATAATACATTGGTCACGACTGCTACACTTCTTTCTAAACTCAAACACAGTTTCTCATTCACTAGAACGATCCACGTATATGCCAAATTTTGTTGTGTTTGTACGTTGACCAGATGTCGTCATATAAAACGGATGAGAAAATGATATAGAATTAACGAGCCATTCAAGGTTATCCGCTGAATTTAATTTTTAAAAATTAAACAGATACAGAACAATATGTACTAATTTAAAGCTTGGTGAAATTGGACCCAATAGTAAATGTTTAATACGTCGTGCTAACCCTTAATTACACCCTACTACATTATTATGCACTTGTGGGGTTGGATGACTGAATGGTTAGCACGTGCGCGCTGTATCACAAAGTCTGTCATTTAGTCGACTGGCGTGGTTTCGATTTTTCGGTTGTACGTGACAAGGAGTAGGATCGCCTGTCCAACCTCGTGGGTTTTCCCCGAGCTCTCCTTTTTCCTTTCACTGCTAAAGTCTCCTACGCGCAAGCGCATTATGGAAATAAAATTGGATCGTATATGTTAGTGTCGAAATGACCTAGTTTGTGTCGAGTGGATGTTAAACCCCCCCCCCCTCTCTCTCTCTCTCTCTCTCTCTCTCTCTCTCATTTACTTAAGAACCCCCGAGTAATAAAACCAAGACTTTAGGGCGAATCATTCGGCCGATTAGAAATTCGGCCGAATGACAGTGGACACACTAGGCGAATTTCGACGCCGATTGATTCGGCCGAATCATTCGGCTAGTGTGTCCACCGCTTTACACAAGACTTGAAGAAATGGCTTATTTTGACATGGTTTTAAAAAAATCCGTGCTTTAAAAATCTAAAATCCGCGCTTGGAAAAAATGCTATGTAGCCTTGTGAATCTGACAAGATTGTATTCCTACCACCACCTAAAGCACGAAAATTACATAGCAGAAAAAAGTGAAAGATGACAGTGAAGGTTCGTTTGTCTTTGGAACGACCTTGGATGTTTCTTTGGACTGTTAACGATACTGACTCACTGTTATAGACATGTTAATTCTGTTATATTTTGATTTGGTATTTTCGAAAGTGAAATTGTGGAAATTTTCACGCCCCCACCCCCACACCGGAAACCCTTCTACACCAATAAAACCTTAAAATAGGCTCTGATATGATGACACATGAAATGGCGGTGCGAAACCAATGGGAATTTAAGAGGACAATAACCTAAAGGTGATTCTTGGACCAAAATATTATATAACAAAAACCCTGTTTAAATAAGGCGATTGCTCTATCACAGTAGGGGGTTGGATAGCCGAATGATTAACACATGCGCGCTGTATCATAAAGCCTTTCATTGTATCAACTGGCGGGGTATCGAATTCCTGGGTGTACGTGACAAGGAGTAGGGTCGCCTGTCCAACCTCGTGGGTTTTCTCCGAGCCGCCCGGTTTCCTCCCACTGCTAAAGACCTCTACGCGCAAGCGAATTATTGATAAAAAGAATTTAAAAAAACATGTTAGTACCGAATTGACCTAGTTTGTGTCGAGTGGACGTTAGATCCCATTTCTCTCTCTTCCTCTTTCTTTCTCTCCCCCTCACTTTCTCTCACTAACTTTTCCCATGTTGTATTGCTCTATCCAGTTACTACGTGCCTCTTAAAAATTATTAACTTAGTAATAGAAACCAATTTGCTAATTACCTCTTTAAAAGTCATTAAATGCATGAATTAATTCAATTATTATTAATTAAATGCATTTTTAATTTAGAATCTATTTCACTTATTAACACATTCACAGAACAAAAGCAGGATCATATTTCGATGTATTGTTACAGATCTAATTTCGTCAAACTGCTTACGATAATATGAGAGTCCGTCTAAATCACAAAAAACCCAAAGGGTCTATTTAATCACATTTGAACAAAACAAGGCTGTACATACATGTATGGAAGCGTATAGGCGTCAATATCACTCTCTCTCTATCTCTCTTCCTTTCTCACTCTCTCTCCCTCTCTCTCTCACTAACATTTCCCTAGTTTGTGTCGAGTGGACGTTAGATCCCATTCCACTCAGATATGTTTTTTTTTTCAATCCAGTGTTTTTGATTTGCATAAATACTCCCAAAAAACGATATCATACTCAATTGTTTCCTATATTTACATTATTTCCGACCATTTTCTTTTTGTCATTGACTCCATGACCTGCGTCACACAAATAGACGCATTCAAATGGGTATGATATATCGGTTTTTTTTGGGAGTATTTATGCAAAACACTGGATTGAAGAAAAAAACATACCTGAGTGGATCGGCAGAGGTTTGATTGCCTGAAATTACGAATTGTGGGAAAAACCGAGCCGAAGCAAGAACAGGTAAAACTGAGTCTGCAAAGGGCACTGCATTCCTGTTCCTTTTTTATTATATATTGTCTGGTACGACATGGTTTATGCTTATATATACGGATAGAAGGTCAGATTACTGTTTCTGGAATTACATTTTAATCACATTGAGCCAAACAAAACTTCTAGTAGATGGAATCTCTAAAAACATATTATCCCTTGTGTATAAAAAGTTTGGTATTTTGGATAAATGCGGGTGCATAAATGTTCAATAGATATCGAAAATAGAATCTAGCGAAGTCGTTTACGAATGCTCAATTTCCAATTCGACACAAACATGACTTTTGCAATAGTATGTTTCCCCTGCTTGTTATTTCCTTAGGTGTTTCATTTAATTTTCCTACTCCTAATTTTTGTACTATCACATTTGGAGAAATGTGAAATCGCCCACAGCATCTTAGGCAATTAGTCAACTCTTCGTACCCAACCCCTGGTTACATCCCAGCGACTTTTAATGGATTAGGACAATTCGATACTTTTGTGCGATGCGTTGCTATAGAATTGTCCCCGTTGCGTCAACGATCTGATACGTGAAGATATGTTAGAATGCGTTTCGATGCGATCAATACATGATAAAACCTGATAAGATCACCACGCCTAATACCACGAATTGTGATAGTGGGAGCCTATATTAGCATTATGTTTCGTATAAATAGTCTAGATAATCCAGATTGCTCAATCATTCAGCAAACTGTCAAAGGACTGATTTAATTGTAAACCCGGATGAAGAGAAAGTTTGAGGAACCAGTAAAGCGTTGGTAATGGAGACGAGCATATGCCATGCAGTGTGCAATATTATACGACCTACTCTTGATTAGAATTCCAACTGTCAGGGGTTCGTTTACGTGCACGCCAATGAGTACTCTACAGTACCAACCGAACGACACTGTCCTTGTCAGGCCCCTCGTCTTTCATCACTGACAAGGGGAAACCGCGACGGAAAATCCCGAGAAATTTTCTCGACCAAAACCAGGAGTGAATCCAAGATATCCTGCTTATTAAGCCATCGTCCAACTTAATGATCCATCGCGGATCCCTTACATTTTCAAGGACTGACATGCCTCTTTAAATGTGAACATTGTTTTTTTCTTCGTAACGATTTACCGACGCATTAATCTGATTCAAATGGACACTGTTTAGCTGTACATCTGTATATATTTACAATAAATCAATATACCATGTCATTATTCTATACTTATGTAAATACAGCCAATAGAGTAAAACATGAATTGAGTTTGAATATACAATTGTTTTTTTCAGGATATGGGGTCAAAAGTTTAACATTTGTAAAAGGAAATCATCCTTATTTCAATAATTTTGTGGGAGAGAGAAAAATGGGGATTAACGTCCACTCAACACAACTAGGTCATTTCGGGACTATAATTTGGTGGGAGTAATCCGTTGGGATCCTGAGAAAACGTTGACAGGCCACCCAATGCAATGACAGACTCTAGAATTAACTGTTAAGAAATGCCCAACTCATAAATTCAGCTAAAATTTGAACACAGATCTACAGTGATAGAAACTCAGAGATAGAGTTTGAAAAAGCAAACAGTCAGTCTAAGCTTTGGTTGACGAGATTTTAACATTTTCAGACCTGAAACTGTGGGATTAATACGTTTGTAAATCTGGGTCCAGTTTCTCGAAATCTTAACTAAAGATAAAATTAAAATTTTAGTAGATACTCCAACTTGATTGGCTAAGCACAAAAATCAATCTACTTCAGTATCCGATCAAATTACCAAAATTTGAATTTTATCTCAGTTAAAATTTCGCGAAACAGGCCCCTGTCTTACCGGAGAGAGAAAGAGAGAAATGGGGTTTAACGCCCACTCAACACAACTAGATCATTTCGGGACTAATATATGGTTTAATTTTATTTCAATAATTGGCTAGGGCGTAGGGGTCTTAAGCAGTGGGAGGAAACCGGAGTACCCGGGGGAAACCCACGAGGTTGAGAAAGCGCCCGTATCTCTATGCCACATACGCTCACATAATGGTTCGAAACCACAGCCGAAAGCCAGAGGTGGCCGGCCAGCTAGAGGTCGAAGCGCGGCACTCTGGACCAGTAGCCCCCCCCCCCTGTTTTACCGGCGCGGAGTGTATGCCAATCCCCATTCAGATTGACGGTCTGAAGTGACGTAAGTGGTGCTTCATGAAGAGCAAACCGTTGATGAGAGTAGTAATATTTGATTTGTTAAAAAAAATCATTAAATTCGGGGAAATATACAAACATTGTATTTATATTATGAGAATCGCACTTCTCAGGAAAGCAGACATTCAATTTATTCTTAGAGGATGTATAAAAAGTCCTGCACTCTATCCGTATTCAATTGCATTGATCAACAAACTTTGAAGCCACAGTGGCGCAGTGGGTATAGCGCTGGATAGCTTACCAAAATGGCATGGAAATCGCAGGATTTCGAGTGGTGCAGATCCTCTACCAATTGGTTTAATTACCAAAAATAAACGTACAGAATTCAGTTTTTATTTGTATTTATGTAACTTCACATTTTGTTACATCCACAACACCCCTTCGGGGGTTTTGCCAAGATAGCGACATGATTAAACTACTTTTATTCGTATTCTAAAAAAGGCTGTTGATATATAAGCCACCAGTTTCTGTTTTTGTTTGAGTAACTTCTATATATAGGTATTTAGCAGGAAATAAAACCGACTCATTAACCTATGGAATATACATGTATATATAGCCAATGCGACTTAACCGAACTCGAATGGAAATAATTCAATAAATTTTAACTGTAGACATGGCCATTTTTTCAGCATACTATTTTAAGACCAAAATATATGGATATAGCGCAGACAACTCCTTTCTTTTTTCAATTTTCTTTTATTCAGAAAGATGGTCCGCAGCAACACGGGAGATACTTGAAAATTGAAAACGCCATTTACAGAATAGCGACAAAGTAAACTCTTGTTATTCAATGCAGTAGACCCAAATTGTTTTAATAGCGCCAAAATCACGCTTGAATTGTAAAGCTACTAATATGGTGCTTGTACAGAATAAATATATCAGGGTTATAAACAGTATAATTTTGCATTTTAATAAAGTGAGGGAGAGACAGAGAGAAATGGGGTTTAACGTCCACTCAACACAACTAGGTCATTTCGGGACTAACATGGTTTAATTTTATTTCATTTTAATAAAGTAAGTGAAATAACACAATACAGATAAAAATTGATACCCCCCCCCCCCCCATAAAACATGTTAACGAACAGAATACAGATGGAAATTCATCAAGAAAATGTATATATAGATATAAATTTATCAAAAAATGGACACAACACAATACAGATAGAAATTTACAAAAAAAGTACCCACCCCCCCACCCCACCCCCCCCCCCCCCCAAAAAAAACAATTGAAATAACACAATACAGAAATAACACAATACAGAAATTCAAAAAATAATTTTAAATTACACAATACAGAGAGAAATTCATAAAACAAATTTAAATAACACAATACAGATACAATTCATAAAACTAATTGAAATAACGCAATACGGATATTCATATTAAAAAAAACCCCCAGAAGTGCAGGACGGAGGGATTGGCAATGAACAGTGTCTAGTTGTGTAGATTGGACACACAAAAACACCAGCTTCTGTGTACACATTGGCGTACACATAAAAGAACCCTTCAATATAACAATCATAAATAACAGTAGTAAGTGGTTGCGCTAATGTACAGTATAATGTATTACAGTATAAAATATAAAAATAACACCGATTTGCTTCTACGTGCTTCAATATTATTTCATCAGGAAGTCATTGATAATATATATATGTAAATATTGAAAAACAAAACACACAAAGGCTTTTGCGGCGGAAAGGTGTCCAATCCATTTAATTTAAAATAAAAGATACCCCAATCAATAAAACACAAACACAGATAGTGTTTGAAAATAATCCAATCATATAATGACTATATGTAACTGGGGACTGTATTCTCAATAAAATACTATAACTGTAGTAATATTATTTAGTTTATATCAATTACATTATACATAAAGCACGACACATTTACACTATTAAGGCCAATCCCCATGAAATTGGCGATGGTCGTGTGGACAGGAAGAGAGAGAGAGAGAGAGAGAGAGAGAGAGAGAGAGAGAGAGAGACGATGTTACTTTTTATGGAATTCTAATAATATGGTACTTTCTTATTTCAATAATTCGTCTGTGCATGATATGGGTCTTTAGTAAATTGTTTCAGTGGCATTTAGTAATTGAACTGAAGTATACAGGTCACGATTCTATGGAATACAATTACTGCTCATGACTGAGCGACGTTTCGACAAGGCTTCTCTAGTCATTATCAAGTGTGAGGAAACCCTAACCAAAATTATTGTAGCCGGCAATCTGATCCGTAAAGCAGAAATTCCTAATAATTTGAGACGTGTATGTAAAGAAGATTGTTCTTTTTAGGCCTGGGACAATTCTGGATTAACTCAAGACATCATTAACTCATTACCGCATTATGTTTTTTTTGGAGGAAATATTCCAATTTTCCCCAAAAGAAAAAAAAACTGCCGCGAATAGGAAAGGTTTTGTGTGTACTGAACTTAAAAGTGAATTTAACCCAAGTCTCACAGCTCGGCTCAGTATTGATACAATTATTAAAGTCAAACTATAAATATCCGATTTTGTTCAGCATCATTACGATTTTATGATATGCAGTGTGACCAACAGCATTTTGTCATTGCCACCTGTATCAATTAGCAAATGAAACCGGGGAAAGGTCGCAGAGTGTGCTCCGAACTTAATAGTGAATTTAAACCAAATGGGAAATCAATAAAAACAGGATAAATTGAAATCAAATATACACCAGCCATTAATAATAAACGATAGACCTGATAGCTTATATATATAGATATCTATACTCGAATACACGTGTGTACGTATTTGCACCACCATCGCGCTATTAATAGAATGCAGAGGTTCATCGCGAGGTTTTAATCTTATCATCAACGCAAGCCGATGCTATAGTGTATTATTGTTATGATGTGCGAGCTTTCCTTCCTTCTATATAAGAAGCACGTGGCTCGTGCCAGCAGTCCAACTGGGCATGTCAGTATATGTAAAGGGTCAGATGTGATGATATTTCTGACGAGTGATGTAGATAACCACATCAAGGAATATTAATGGCTTTTGGCTCACATGGAAGTTTTGTTTTCTTGTTACGTTACAAGGCTGTGATGTACTACTCGTAACGGAACTCAGTTTTACTCGTGTTTTTATTTAGCTAAGCTTCCGTCTTCCATTAAACAGCTAGTATTAACTGTCGTCTGCTAGTGATAACAAATCCCGCCTATACCGAGTCGTTTACCAAACACCGTCTTCAGCTATACAATTTGGAACTTTGAGTTGTGTAAAGTTTTGATATATTTTTGGTGAACAAAGTTGGGGTAGCCCAAGTTTCTTGTTTCGCTTTTGGAGGCGATCCCCAACGATTCTCGTCGTCTGCTTGAATGTGTTTGAATTGACTTGACTAACTTGTTCAACATGGCGACGGATCCTACTTTGGAGCGAAAATTTTTATTAGGAGGTACACTTGCGACTGCGGTGGCATTTCTTTTCCTACTTATAGCCATTTGTACGTCGCAATGGTTGATTATTGAGATTCCTAAACCAACGAGTTTTGTAAATAAGTCGGGGAGGTACCTGTTTAAATCATCAAGTGGTCTCTGGCGAATGTGTCGAGTATATTTACAAGGCACCGACAATTCAGAAGGTAAGACAGTTATTTTTATTTAAAAAAAGCATCATAATATGTATTATTGGTGCCACAGACACTAAACATATCGTATGATCTGCCCATTACTAATTATACCCTCAATGCTCATCGCATTGAATAAAGTGTTATGGCGAGGTATCTTCTGAAATGGCTCTAAAATATTTACATTTTCAGTGATGTATTGAGTCAAATCATTTGATCGATGTCCAGTCAGTAAATATATAATGGCATATCTTAAATATATCAAAGATCACAGTATCTAACACATGAACCATAAACAAACTTCAAACTGATTAACATACCTCAGTGAGTAACCCATGTATTAACCCCAACTGAGGCAAGCACACAGCAGCGAGAAAAGTGCAACAAGCAAATAAGACATACATTTACACACACGTTAAACATAGTAAGCCAGTAGAGAAAATGAGAGAGAGAGAGAGAGAGAGAGAGGGTAAATTCCACTCGACACAAACTATAGGTCATTTCGGGACTAACATATGGTTCAATTGTATTACAACAATTAACTTGCATGTATTGGGTTAGCAGTGGGAGTAAACCGGTGGACCCAAAAATGAAATGAAATGGACCTCAACATCTTACTTCTTTGCACCGACTTGGCGAATGAAATCGGCTATACAGTGTACCATGAGAGTAATTTTCCCAGATAGCTCTTATTTCGAATTCTCCCTGTCAAGGGTTCGTTTACCTACACGCCAATGTCTGCACACAATATTGGGTTTTTGTACCATACGAACAACTAGACATTGTCCTTGTCAGGCCCCCTCCCTGCACCACTAAAAGGGGTCTTCCAAGCGTTTGTTTGTTTTTTTCTAGAACACTTGATATTATGTGGACGGCATAGCTTTAATAAAAGGGTTATGTAATTTCTAGATGTGCCAGTACATTGTAATTTTTTGCTGGAATCCTTTTACTCATCGCATCGGTGCATTCCGGTGCATACAATTTATTATCTTGTTGGCTGCATCATACATCTTACAGCTGTTTTCTACATGTTTTGGAATTTCGTGAGCTCCGATACAGAGCTGCTCATAAAGCACACCACTCATTCATCCCGTCCAACTTCGTGGGTTTTCTCCAGGTCCTCCGGTCTCCCACCACTGCTAAAGACCCCTACGCGAAAGCGAATTATTGGAATAAAATTAAAATGTTAGTACCGAAATGACCGAGGTTGTGTCGAGTGGACGTTAAACCCATTTTCTTTCCCTCTCTCATTCATCCCGATCCACATTTCGTATTGTTATTCACATATAAGATACAACAGAGGTTGTAAAAAGAAACCTATTTTTATTTGCATATCTTATCTTGAGCAACTATCATGAACCGAGTGCTTTGTTCTTAAACGAATTGAATCCTAAATTACTTCGCTTTTCTTGGAGTCGATATGTTAGACCGAAGATATGGTCATCGACGTTCCGGCCACACAAGATATTATATTGGAGTAAAAAATTTCAGGCTAGGATAAGGGTTAAACAAGTTCCGTGGACAAAGCGTCGTAGCCTACATTGTGATAAGGTTACCGGGTGTGGAAGTAAGTGAAGTTGAACTAATATGAACGAAGATATAAAGATGGTTATAATTACAGATGACCTTTCCCAGTTATATTTTTATCCTTTCACCCCAGCGAGCAATAACAGACTGTAACGTCTATGCAGGGGAAATGACAGAGTCTAAGACATAATTATGTTAGAGGGATGGATCTGTAGTATATGTAGGACTGCAGACAAAATAGTAGTACATGAACGTATACATGCGATAAAGAAATGTTTCAAATGACTCATTTCTACGCCAAGTGTTTACTGAAGTATGAAACAGCAATCCAAGATGGTAAATTAAAGTAATTCCTGTCCAACCTCGTTGGTTTTCTCCACTCCTCCGGTTTCCTCCAACGGCTAAGGACCCCTACGAACAAGCGAATTATTGAAATAAAATTAAACCATAGTTTGTGTCAATTGGACGTTAAACCCAATCCCTTTCTCTCTCTCCTGCTCTCTCTCTCTCTCTCTCTTGGCTCAAAAACGGCATCTAGGAATTCATTTTATAATGGTAATTATAATCATTTGTTTTTCCGAGGTCATATTATCAGGGTCTCAGCGCCAAATCATTGTGGGAAATACATAAGGTGCTTGGCTTTTTTCTTGGCGTATATATGCCAAAGACAGATTAACACTTCGTTCGGCAAGGGATAACGGGCAAAAGGACAGAAGTGAGTCTGAATAAATATATTATATAAAAGTGGCCAACAGATTACCACTTACTGTTCCCAAACAAAACACCAAAAGTCTTTATCTGAATTTTCTGTTCCTATGAACCATCTTTTTTGACAATAATAGCTGAAATTCCATAATGTCTGTTATTTTATATAAGAACAGGTTTGAACCTAAGCGTTGTGACGTTCAAATCCATAATCGAACCTGTCAGATACGTCGGTAAGAGACCATTAGAAGACTCCTATCACTTTCCTTTAGACGACCCCAATCGCCCTTTGCTGTCTCTTAAGAAAATATTTTATATGATTTAAAGTAGCTGCTTGTTTTACATGTATCTCAGAATAGACAATGATTTAGTGATGGCGCCATTTTAACAACAATCCTAGATTCCCAGGAATTATTATTGTCGACGTATTTAATAATTAAGTAGTCGTGATTTCTCAAGACAGACAACAAAGTAACAAAAGTAAGCGCTGTATGAATACGTCTATTGTAGACAATGTTTTCCCGGCTGTTACTAAATTCTATGGTGGACTTGCATGAATAGTACTACTTTGTACCAAATCAACCTTAAACTTCGATTTCTCATCAAACTAAATGCACACCATTATTAAAATCGATTCCTTTAGAGTACTGACGCACAATACCGTAACAAAAACACTATCATAAAATCCGTAGTAATTGTACTGTTTACAACCCTAGTTATTAGAGCGACAGTCACAGTTTTATACATAGTGTGTATATTCAAAAGTACTTCCACAATTGGTTATAATCCTAGTAATAGGACATTTTAAAACAGCGACCACTTGTAGGACGTTAAACCCAATTTCATTTTGTATGGAATACTTTAAACGAGGGGGGAATAATAGGAAAAGGAGATGGTCGTTTCCGGAAGAGATGAAATCATCACCAAAAGTAATGGTTCCTTTCTCATCTCCGAAACAAGGAATTAAGTACCGTAGTTGCGATTCCGTACTTTACAGGAGCTGAGGCCTCATTTCCTGACATTGCTAAGCAAATTATATAGTCCCGAAATGATATAGTTACTGAAACAAAATTGAACCATATCTTAGTCCTGAAATCGCCTAGTTTGTGTTCAGAGGATGTTAAACCCCGTTTCTCTCTCTCACTCTCTCCATAGAAATTAACGTATAAAATTAAATGACCATTATATACTAGTATACAACGATATTTATACGATAAGTAATATGCAGGAAAATGAGCTTTGTTTTGCGATTTTCGAGTCTATCCACTCGAGACATACACTTGAGACATGCAGTAAAGTGACACTGTCTGTTACTTAATAGTAATTAAAAGAGAGATTAATTTGTTAATGGTTATTTATGACTTTTATTGCTCTAGGTACTAAGGTATTGTGTTGGAATGTGGTCTTAAATGCTCGGATCATAACTTCCTGAGATTGGCAATTATGTAGTCTGTTATTTGGTTATTGCTTGATAATAAGTTACACAATGATAATTAAGAATTATATGTGATCTATGATTATCCAGGTCTTTGATTTGTGTAGGTTCTACTATTGGTAATACCTTACACGAGGAGAATTAAGAATAGGATATGATCTACGATTAACCAGATCTTTTATTTATGTAGGTTCTAATGTTAGTAAGGCACTATCGACCTAAATTATTTGTTCAACTATTTGATATGTGCGTGTTACTCATATTAGGTTAATATTGTTCATAAGACGTTGTTTAAAATTTTCCAGCGTAGTTTTCATATTTCAGTAGCCCAGGACGACGATCCTGGTTTGGAAGAGTGTTGTTAATTACCCAAGCCATGTTTAAAACAGATAATTACGCATCTGACAGTGATAGTTCGAATTCGAAATAGGCCGTATCGCCGCTGAACGGTCCAAGTTTCCCTTATAGCATAAGCTGACAGCAATAAGCACTAGCTTTTATTGACGGCTGGCAGGCAAATAAATACATTTTGTCATCTAAAGCGTTTAAACTAGATAGTATTCCAAACCTGTTGCTAATTAAAATTGGTCAATTCATCACTGACATAAATAAGTTTTTGCTTTCAATTTCGCATATAATTTTAATAAGACATTATTGAACAAAACCCCGTGAACTTAAAAGAACCTCTTGCAGTCGGAATTCGAAGACGAAGAATTGGAAGCTCCACATGAAAATCACATTATTTTAGTCTTAAAATGAATGGACATTTTATTTTTTAAAAATTGAAATTTGATTTCAACGAGACGTTAAATCCCTTTGTATTTCATTTATTTTACTCGGTGAAATTGATAAGACCCCTTTAATGAACTAATAGTATAATATTGATACATGGCAGTGAGTGCTGGTATGTTGTTATAGGGATGTATTATTCAATTAGAGATTAACCGTTATGTACGGTATTTGTTATTGCGTACTGACAGCCATGTTAATGAGTTACACAAGGATAATTAAAACCAGGATGTTATATGCGATTATTTAAAGGATCTATTAGTAACTGGTATTATCTTATACAATATATAATTACGATCGACACTCGGCATGTTTAAACAATTTACCAACATTCTAGCTCTTAAAACGGTGCCACGGTGACTGAGCGATCTTTGCATTGACCGAGAAAGTTCATCGTGACTTTCCGGCGTGGCCCTCCCTTGTCAGTGGTGCAGGATATATGGCTTGGTGGACCGAGGCCCCGTGTACACAATGGCAGTTGGAATTCGAGAGAGAGAGAGAGAGAGGGAGATAGAGAAAGGGAGAGAGAAGTGAGGTTTAACGTCTAATCGACACAAACTAGGTCATTTCGGGACTAACATATGGTTTAATATTTTTAAATGATTCGCTTGGGCGTAGGGGTCTTTAGCAGTGGGAGGAAACCGGTGGACCCGGAGAAAACCTACGAGAGTAAACAGGCGTCCCTACTCCTTTTCACTTACAACCGGGGATTCGAAACCACGCCAGTTGACTCAATGACAGGCTTAATGATACAGCGCGCACGTTCTAACCATATGGGCATCCAATCCCCCGGAACTCGATATAAGAATAGACAGTAGCGCGAATGTATGGCATGTGCCCGTCTTCGTTAGCCCAGTTGGAGCAGAACCTTATGACGTTAAACTTCGTCTAGTTGCATTTTATTTCAGCATTTAACACACCATAAAGCTATATAAAGAGCTTTGGCTACATATTGAGTTTCTGCTGTTGACCTTTTACAAAAATCCATCTGGGCTGAATAGGATTTTTCGATGTGTATCTGTTTTAAACATTGTCAGTGACTTACAATTCAGACAATTGGACAACTTCGAATTGACAATGATTTACCAAGAAAACAAAATCTAGAGCGTACACATAGCCTAAAGCTCGTACGCTGGAATTCTTGTTGTCATAAAATGATCTAGAGAAAAGACAAATATACTTGAGAATGATAAGAAGCATTATTGATATATGTTATGTTTTTTTTCTGTTGTAATTACCCGACCATGTTTTTAGAAGAACACCACAAGAGATTCTCAAAATTATGTTAGAAGGCAAAAAAATACGCGAATAATTAAATAAATATATATTATTTAAACTGGTAAATATCATAGATCAGAAGACAGTCGATGTTTGGAATAACAGGAATAACACGATAGTTGAACTTCTACACGAAACGAAACAATCTCATTTTATGGCATTTAAATAGAGCCGTTTCACTTCTTTTTCTTAATTGCCACTTAACGAGATGCCTGAAATTTTAGAAAATAATGTTTGCGAAGGTAATTCAGTTTGTTGTTGTTTTTTTGTTGAATAATCAGCTGCTTTTTAGTTCATACTAATGAAAAACAGAAAATGTTAGCTAACATAATTGAAGCCGAAGGTGCCCGGTAGAACCTAAGCATGCTTCAAGAGTATGTGAGACACTGAGAAGCTTACAACATAAAGCTATATGCCATGTTCGAATTTTTATCATATCTGAAAGAGTTTATGTCCTTTCTGTACGTTTTCAAAAAAACGCAACTTCCACTGAATAACCACCCACGGAAAAACCAGTGAAACAAATCTTAAAGTTTACCTTGTTTAGAAATTAAGAAATTCAATATTAATCGACGAGTTATTGCTAGAACCCTATACGAAAAACAACGGACCATGGGTATAACATGGATATTTGTTTAGAACCAGTGGAAATTGAACACATGGCAGTAGTTATTCGCCTCGCTGCTGGCAGTTCTATGATCTACAACAGAGCTAGGTCTTGCTGATTCGTTCTTAGTTGAAACGTCGAACATTCCGTCTGACTACCCTGTGTCAGTGGGAGTATATTGCCGCACTGTCAACTCTCGCTGATTGTGAAGTAGCTTACGGAACACGTTACACGAACTACCTATTCCTGTAAGATAAAGATACTGCTTTGAAATCGATATACACGCAGAGATAAGAAGGAACCTAGAAAGGTTATCAATTAAGAATATTTTTATTCAACAGCTTAGATAACCTGATTTTTTTTCTTTCTCTTACCAGATAATGCAGTTTCTATTTCATAGACTCATATTTCGTTCTGTTTAATTTGATACTTCGAAAAACTTTTTGTTTTTGTACGACAGCACCAGGAAAATTTCCCTAACATAGGCATTTTTGGTTTGACTTAAAAGTCATAATATACATATAAGAGGCTTAGCTTGGTGTTTGTATTGCCATTCTAAACAGGTTATCCCGTTGATTTAAAATGCAAAAGCATCTTATTGTCCTTCGGGTGGGACGAAAAGTCGAGGTCCGGTGCATACATTGGTGTACACGTAAAAGAACACGTGACAGTTGGAATTCGAAATAAGCGTAGACCTTAGCGCCGCTCTCCGGACAATATTTCCCATATAGCGTAGTCGGGGCTGAAAAGTAAGATGCTAAACCCCATTTCAATTCAATTCAGATATTTCACCCCAGATCAAACCTATTCTATTCTATTTTCAAATAGGATTTACCCCGACCACATTAGAAGAGTAATGTTCTTGCGGCTAAGTGTGACAGTAGTTTTAAGGGGATTCCAGACGTCAAAGCTAAATGGTGTCTCTTGGGGAAATGATCGCCACCAAATCAATGCACCAGACTTTCCAGTACTGTCGTCGTACAATAATATCCAAACAGTCCATCTGACTAAGATGAAACATTTCTTGTAATGTTCCTGTCTTTAACACTGATCTATTAGTTATAAGCTACCTGCCTTTTGGTGTTAGATAAGGAGGTATTATTGTAGCAATAAAATCCTTCTCTAGATAAAATATACATCAAATATATATACTTGTTAAAATACGAAACAATACAAACTAATGATACGTGTCATTAAGGGCTCTTTAATGTGTTTCTTACCTCCATGAACTTGTCCAATCTCTGTGGTTGTCTGAAAGTGTGATTTTAAGCCTGATATCACCCCAGGCGTAAGATAGCTTGTGTATATATCTGATATATTTTTGTTTGCGAGCTATAGAAATATACACACTTGTTATTGAAAATTCCAGGATGGTTGGCTCGATTGTTTTTAAGGTGAAGACACTGATACACATCAAAGAGCGGGGTCGCTGTGGTATTATTGCTAGTTTCGATAAGACAATAATTTTTACTCACTATACCATAGCGAACAAATTTTCTAGCGTATGGCAAACTGAACTATAAGAAACAACTTTTTATAATGTATACACTTTTTCTCACAGGTCGGAAAACGTTTCTAGTGTATGCAATACTGAATTACCAGAAAAAAAACGTTTTCGTAATATATACACTTTTACTCTCAGATCGGTAAAAGTTTTCTAGTGTATCCAGTTTTTATAATGTATACACTTTACCTCACAAGTCGGAAAAATTAAATTTCAAAAAAACCTTAACGTAATCAAACTGCGATCAACTGACCCTTGTTACGGTTGTCATCATTATATAACTCACGGTCTGAGACCATTATCAATCTTAGACTTTCTTTCATAATATCAGAAAGTTGAAATTCTTGTTAACGAGTGTGGGTGCAACAATATTCAGTAGTTGAATTTTCTTTCAGTTATTATAAGGCAGCGATGATGGCACGATGGAGGTCCCGTGTGCGATTCCTGTGTTGATCGTGAAAATACATCGTCATTTCCGGTGTGGTCCCCCCCATCTCATTGCTGCAGAACGGGGGGTCTTGAAAGGGATAACGTATAGTCGTTCAGATGGGACGGAATATCGAGGTCTCGTGTACACATTGGCGTACACGTAAAATAACTATTTCCTTTCATTCCCAGTAATTATTAAGAAACAGTTCATTACAGCTACAAATTAACCCTAGGTACTCCCAATCTCAACAATCTACATGATAACCAGTCTTCATATGCCTATTAATACCACATTTCATGACGCATGGGTTAACCATATTAACTTCATCTTTAGCTGAGTAAGTTTGATTTATCCTGTATATGTAGGGATGGTAAACGCCTTTCTCATCCAATTATTCCAAGGTCGTGTTTTTTTCGCTTGCTGGTTTCTAAACCAAAGAAAATCTATTAAAGAAGTATTTTCTCGGTATGTTTATAAAAAAAACTCGATCTCTTTTCTAGTTAATATTCAATTCAATTCAATTCTTTATTTCTTTAAGTCTACTGACTCATCAGATAACATATATACACAAACATTATATTTACATACAAACAAATACAAACATTATAGTTACATACAAACAAACACAATATATACATGGCAGTTAAATAAAAACATACAAAAAGTGTGGGGATGAGTGTAAATAACTTGCATTAAATTGCTAGCCTAAAAAGGATACACAAGTTTAAACAAGACGGGAAGAATAAGTAAATATTGTAGCCTTCATAAAATTATCCGTTAATTTATTTTCTTTTCGATCTTTTAAAATGACTTTAAAATGGGGAAAATAAGATACATTATTACCATAATAAAACCAGGTAACAGTCAAATCAATGGGTGGGGGGACATTCTAGTTAGGACAGGTAATCTGGCAAGTTTAATTATTATTTAAAAGGGTAGTTCTTTTCTTATCTGCAGAAATGAGAAATTTAGCCAGGTTTCGTATTTCGGATGTTGAGGTTGTACCTAATAATTGAATTAGTTTAAATATATTTGGGTTTCTAAAAAAGTATGGTTTGATAAATTTGTGACGCAATTCATTATAGCAAGGGCAGCTTAAAATAAAATGAAATTCGTCTTCTATATCGTTCAGGTTGCAAAGTATGCATTTTCTTTCACTACGTTCTATTTTATTGTATCGGCCTACTTCTATGTTTAAATTATGCGCGGATATACGGAATTTGCTAATAATTTTGAGGAAAATAGGGTTAACGCTTTTTTTTAAATAGCTCTGCAGCGTAAAGTTAACAGTTAAATGTTGATATACAATACCTTTGGCGGACGATTTTATTTTTTCCATATTTTCTTGGGCGAAGATATCATATAACCTATTTTTTATAATATGGAAAGTACTGTTATTAACTTCTTTTAAAAGCAATACATATCCAAGACCAATTCTATCTAATTCAGTTTTAATAAATTTAATCCAACTGTCATTATTTACAATCATATCTTCATAGCATGAGTTGAGAATAACATTCTCAGTGTTACGTAGACGAATCCAATATTTAAAAATCCTACATTTTCTATCTAAAATTAAAGGGTATCTACCGAGTTCATTATAAATCATACTACTACAAGTTGTTTTTCGGACGCCAAGTAATTTTTTGCAAAAGAATAAATGTAATTTTTCAATATCGCTAGCCGAATGTGTGCCCCAAATCTCGGCACCGTAATTTAAAATACTTTTGACGTATGTATCGAACACTGATAATTTTGTTTCTACATTAAAATGATTTTTATTACAGGTATTTGATAAGCTAAAAAGGGCTTTACGCCCTTGGTCCGCTAATCGTTTCTGCGTGTTATTAAATTTACCATTATAATTTAAAAGTATACCTAAGTAATTAAACTCATTGACAGTTTCTAAAACATTATTTTTATAGTGCCAAATTTCATTTTCTCTTGTTTTACCACAATTTCTGAAAATCATAATTTTAGTTTTTTGAATGTTGACGGTTAAGTCCCAAGAATCGGTATAACTTTCGAGTGAATCTAATAATTTTTGTAAACCTTCGGGAGTTTCTGCAAATAAAACCATGTCGTCTGCGTACATTAATAAAAATAAATTGATCATTTGTAAATTAATTGATGGGCAATTATCTGTTAAAAATTGATCTTCACAATCGTTCACATACAGGGAAAATAATATCGGAGATAAAACCTCGCCTTGAAATAATCCATTTGAACATAAAAACATTGTCGAGAGTAAATTATCGTGTTTGACACAGCACCGGACATTGTCATAAAGTGACTTGATTATGTTAAAAATACGTCCTTTAACGCCTTGTTTTAATAATTTGTACCATAAATTATGTCTATTTACAAGGTCAAAAGCTTTCCTATAGTCCACGAAGCAGCAGTAAAGTCGCTTTTTTTTATTAAGATATTTTCTAATTAGATAATGTAGGGAAAAAATAGCATCAGTAGTTGACATATTTTTTCTAAAGCCGAATTGTGCGTCTGTAATGAGAGAATGTTGTGCGTCATATTTGATCAATCTTTTATTTAAAATACTTGTAAATAATTTACCTAAACAACTTAGTAACGTTATTCCTCTATAGTTGTCCGCATCGTTTACATCTCCCTTTTTAAAGATTGGGACAATAGAGCCTATCGACCAACTTGCGGGAAAACAGCCTGAATCATAAACATTATTAAATAAATTCTTAAGACAAGGCATCAGGGTGATTTTACATTTAATTAGAAACTCATTTAATATTCCATCTAATCCACTCGATTTATTAGTCTTTAAATTATCAATTGCCGAAGATATTTCTAATTCTGATATTTGTACATCTAACTCTTGTGTACTCAAGTCAGTGAGGTGGTTATCATAATTAATCGTAAATTCATCTACTATTTCGTTTACTTTAACATTCGTGGAACATAGTTTTGAAAAATGTGAGTAAAACTCTTCAGTTGATAAGTCAGACTGTACACGTCTACCAGCCCTTTTAAAATATTTATAAAATTGTCTAGGATTATTTTTTCTTAAAAAATCCAACATATTTCCTTGCTGTATTTTATATCTATTTTTTAACGTGCGCTCAGTCCTCTTGTATTTTGTTTTGTTGATAACAAGAGTCGAATGATTTTCAGATGACTTATACATATTAAACGCATGAAGTGATTTTTTATATTCATTAAAAAGCTGTTTACATTTTTCGTCAAACCACGGTTGGTCGAACTTAGCAGACGATTTTTTATTTTTAATTACTTTGTGGGACCTAGAAATTTTAATTTCACTGCAGAAAGGATGTATAATACTAACAAGCGCCTCTGAAAACTTTTCAATCGAGGTATTTATGCTACTCTGATCGCACTTTTCAATTTTACATAGTTCAAACAAATTATTAAATTCATCACTAACAGCATTAACAACATGGGCTGAGTTTTCCTCGTTCCATCTGAAAACAGAGTTTGAGTGGTTATCAGTATTTATACATTCATTGTTATTAGAATTTATACATTCATTGTTATCACAATTTATACAATCATTGTTAAAAACATCATTATTATAAACGATATACCTTGTGTCAACCGGGCTATAAATTGTGAAGCTTGCAGGTGCGTGGTCAGAGTATTGGTTAAACATACCGCTCTGAAAGGACAATATTTTTAAAAACGTTTTCTCATCACATAAGACATAGTCTATTAAACTTGTGCCTCTGGTGTTATAAAATGTAATTGCCCCGCTTTTGTCTTCAGTATGACGACCATTCACAATTCTCAGACCGGTTGTTTTACACAAAGAGAGTAAGTTTCTACCAAATTGATTTACATTTGGGTCGGTGTTATTTCGCTTACTAATAGTACATACATCAGGTGTGTATGTAATAACTGACGACAAATTATCTAAACATGTTTTAGACAAACAATCCATATCAATGTAATCATTATTAGTACTCGTTCTACTATTAAAATCTCCGAAGCAAACAATGGTTCCTTTTGATTTATATTTAAGTATACAATCTTCTAAACAATTAAATAGATCTACATCATATTTATCATAGAAGACACTATTAATTGGTGGGAAATAGTTAGCTATCAAATATAATTTATCGTGTGATTCTTTATCGTGGGATATTTCTAGTACAACGATGCTGTCTTCTTTAGTTTCTAATATTGTGCAAAACTTACTAATTAAGGTTTTAATAAATATTACTATACCACCGCCCTTTGCTTTAACCCTGGGTATACAATAGTGTGTATAATTATCTAAATCTAAGTAATCATTATCTTCGGGTTTTATCCAACATTCGAATAAACATACAATATCATACTGGCATATAATATTAACAAAGTTACCGTCAATTACTTTATCTTTTAAAGATCTACAAATATTCCAAGATACTACATTAATTGTATTCCCCAACTCGTCCTATGCTATTTCTTGTCGTAGTCTCTCTGGTGTCGATCCGTAGCGGCCTCGCTTGTGTGGTTGAGAGTATCTGTTGCTTTCTGTACTTTGTGTAGGTGCTGTCGCTGATAGATTATTTCTTCGCGGAGTTTCATCTAATATTTCAAATTCGCTGGTTTCATCTGCGTAAAGCCGGCCGTCTATAAAAAGTTTATCTCGTATGAGGCGTGTACGGTGTCCTGACAACCGAAAGCGTCTTTCTATGGGGTATAACTGTTTCCTCCTGTCTTGGATAGCTGCAGGGAATTGCTCACTGATTCCGTAAGGCGTACCTTTAAGTTTATAACCGCGTTTCTTTATTTCACGGAGATCATTGTAATAGATAAAACGTGCTACGATCGGGCGATGTTTTCCATTCATGATTTTGCCGAATCTGTGAACATTGCCGAATTCCACACAATGGTGTATCCCTAATTCCCGGTTGAGAAAATCTCTTAATTTAGCTTCAGTATCTTCAGGGTTTGATTCTTTTAACCCATTAAAAACTAGGTTGTTTTTCATTGATCTACACTGGAGATCTAACAGTGTGTCTTTAATTTCACCGTGATCTTTAATCAGGGTTGTAATATCGGCTATGACTGAAGGGGAGATTTCAATACATGAGTTCACTTGCACTTGAATACCCTTAATCTGTTCTTTGTTTAAAGTTATTTGTTCGTGAGCTTCATCATACATGTTGTTAAGTCTCTGAGTGGTGGTCTCTAATTCTTGACTTTTTACTTGAATTTGTTGGATAATATTTTCAAGGTTTACTACTTTTGTACATATAGTATGCAAAGAAAGTTGGATGTCATCAATCTTTTCCATATGCACTTCAATATTATCTAGCCGTTTACATATCTTATTTAGCATGGACTTTATACTACCTTTTTCTATTTCAAACTCTATATTCATTTCATTCTGGTCAGACATGATTTTCCTTTCGATGTGTTAAGTTCATAAAATCCACAACAAACATAAGTACAAGTACACGGATAATATTGTCCTATAGTTAACACATCTGATTAAATTAAAAGTTCATCATAATAAACACCTATCTAATCTACCATAAGGTGGATAAAACGTGATATAAACAGATAAATACACGTGTTAAAGAGGATTATATACAAACCATCATTATTGACATATCGTTTATAATAAAATATACGTTTAAGGTTTGTAATAAGCTGCATCCTGATTCCCGAAACTTTGAAATAAATTATTTTAAGAAAATGTCAACTCAGTTGCCAAGTTTTGAAATAACTTCCATAAAGAACACAACCTTTAAATAGACCCCCCCCCCCCCCCGCTCCCTGATATTAGTAAAAGATAATGTAAGTTTGTTTTGTGGAATAATAATCATCCACATGTTTATGCCTATGGATAAAGCTCGTGTGAGCATTTCAAGACAATCAAGTCAAGCAGTACAAATTGACAGAGCCTCAGGCTTTTTTTAAGAGCGTCGTCCAAAACAACATGATTACCAAGTATACGGAACAAGTTCCTGGTCAGAATAAAATCTAAAACAACCAGACTGATGGAAATTTACTTATTTAATTTGGTTGAGGGGGAAGTTTTCTCTTGAAAATTACATAAATTACATGTTTATATTACATAATGTAAAAAATAAGAATGACAACCTGACATTAATGACTGTGGCGGATGATATTGAAAGCATTCCTCATCGTATAGTCATGTACCTAAACAATTCCTTCCAGGTGGAATTCGAAGGTTAGGCAAAAGTACCCCAACCGGCAGTGCAGACGTAAACATACCACATGATTCTCTTGAAATGACCGAAGTGTTGTGTTGACATAATTATATTAACCCCAACCATTTCCTTTCAAAGGATACCAAATACACGTGGTATCACGTGTTCTGGAAAGAGTAAGCATGGCCCGTAATGGCCCTTACAACCCAGCCACAAGCTGTGCGTATAGCTATAATGTCAAGCCAATGACTTATGATCTATATCAAACCTATTTCTATGTTAGGACACTTACTACCCCTAACTCAAATCGGGGATCACGTGGATAAGTGGGTAAGACGCTGGCTCGCTAGTCTGGAGGTCGGGTGCTCGATCCCTGCATTGGTCGAGATGAGAAAGTTCATCCAGATTTTCCGACGTGGTTTCCCCTTGTCAGGGATGCAGGACGGAGGGCCTGGCAAAGACAGCTGTCTAGTCGCTCGGATGGGAAGAAAACCCAAGGTCCCATGTACAAATTGGCGTGCACGTTAAAGCTCCCTTGGCTTTTGACCCTATGAGGTTAGACATTTGATTAACCTATCAGTATGGATGCTTCTAGTGGATTACATACAGTTCCGTAACAAACCGTTCCATTTGCTAATTCATCAGTCACATCATCCAAAACACGTCAATGATAATACCTCTTCCAGATCCTAGTATAGTAGAGACATGTAAAACGATATTTTGAACTATAAATAACGAAACGAATTAATAGGATCTTTGTTTTAAAAAGATTGCCCCAAACCCGAGCGTCGTCAAGAGTTTATGGGGAAAATACCCCAACTAAAAGTAGTATTATTATTATGCCACGTGTAGTAGTTAATACGTGACAAGGGATGTGATCCGTTCGTCTGCTTTTCATTTTTATTGCATTTTAGAATCGAAGAAACAATATCATTCTCTCCGTCTTCATTAGCCCTGTCGGTGCATATAGATAGGACGTTAAAACCATTTCATTTCAAAAACACACATACTCTCTCTCTCTTTCTCTCTCTCTCTCTTGCTCTCTCTCCAATCGATAAAATAATATTATTCTGCCCGTCTTCATCATTTCAAATACTCTCTCTCTCTCTTTCTCTCGATCGAATCGATGATACAATATGTTCTTCTTCGCCCTCCCTTCATTAACAGCATGGTGACTTATATCATTATACAACCTAATCAATTATATTGTTCACATGCTGGTTGTGTATTGATGTTTTCTCACCTACTGTAATTGAAACATCCGGCAATCTAATTAAGATAATTCAATGACAACCAAACATCGCATTTACTGCTGTACTATATTACTTCTTCGTTCAATGATTGCACTGGTCTTATGCAGTAAACAGGGGGGGGGGGAATGGTTTGTGCGTGCTGTATCATAAAGCCTGTCATTAAGTCAACTGGCGCGGTTTCGAACCTCCGGTTGTACATGACAAGGAGTAGGGTCGCCTGTCTAGCCTCGTGGGTTTTCTCTGGGTCCTCCGGATTACCCCCACTGCTAAAGACCCCTACGCGCAAGCTAATTAAGGAAATAAAATTAAACGATATGTTAGTCCCGAAATGACCTAGTTTTTGTCGAGTGGACGTTAAACCCCATTTCTCTCTCTTTTAAGCAGTGAACAACTTAGAAACTGGACCACCTTGCACAACGAAAACAAAACAAAACAAACAAGCAGACACTTTTATTGTTTAATATAATTTAATTTGGTACGTAATTTTCCTATTGGGAAAACAAAATCAATTACGGTTTTGCTTTTCGTGTTATGGACGTTGTGATTACCACTTGTTTATTATGTACCCGATTTGTATACTGACCGAGTTATTCATTCGTCCTAGGTCTAATTGCATTAATCACAGTGGGAACTGATCATATAGATTTGATATAAATAATTCAAGGTAACTAGAACACAATTTACAACAAACTTGATCATCTTGTTTACTACATTTCTATGTAGTACAATGACCTTGAGGTCTCTGGTTTGATTCCGATGTTGGCCGAAAAAGTTCCTCTGGATTTTTTGACATGGTTTTCCCCTTGGCAGTGGTACCGGGCGGAAGGCATTGCAAAGAACAATGTCTAGTCCCTCGGATTATACGAAAACAGATGTCTAATGTAACAATTGTTTGCACGTAAAAGACTCCTTGGCAGTTGAAATTCAAGATGAAACATAGCTTGCATCGGTTATATCGGAAGACATTGGTATATCGTTTGTGGAGGAAGCAGAATCTTACGAATTTATGACATTTTTGAGTGTAATTCCGCCATTTCTAGGCTGATAATCTTTTCACAGATTCAACTTTTGAAATTTAGTAGCTGACAAGGGATTACAAATACCCTAAACGACGATTAGTGTTTTATTTAAATCCGCGAGACAAATACATTAACGGAATAAAGATATATGACATATTTGACTTAACCCCTCGCGGTCTCTCTGGCATCATGCTCACCATGCTCATGGTGTCTATATAATTACACAGCCCGTTAAATCAGACAGTCTACTATGTGATAGAATTAATCAAGATTTATTGATGAAACAGGTTTGTTATCTGTGTTCACACCTTGCCTCTAAAACCTGGTTAAAACGAAGGTTTCATCAATAATTTATCAGATAACTATACAAACACACCTTCCCACACTCATTAATATATAGAACACGGTTATTATTTTAGCTGTATATGTTAGGGTATGAATTTAGCTACGATGGCTCAGTAGATATAATACTTACTCACTAACCAGTAAGTTCCGGGTTCAACAGTTTCTCGAGAATTTTCAGCCTGGTTCCTCTTGTGAGTGATGCATGGAAATGGAAAGGAAATAAGGGAGTTTAAAGAGACATACCAACGAAAGTATTTATAGGGTAGTTATTTCCAATAAAATGGTGGCAAATTTAGTAAAGTAGATACACCCAAACTGCTTAACAGATAAATACGTGACAAAAATTGTAGGGGGACAACTCTCTACCAGCCTGTATGCTTATTGCTGCGTTAATGAATGAATGAATGAATGAAATGGGGTTTAACGTCCTACGCTTAAGCACCGTACCTGGGCTAATTGAAGACGGGCATACGCCACAGTGTGCAATGAGGGAAATTTTGCCCGGGCAGCGGCGCTACGGCCTACTCTTATATCGAATTCCAACTGCCAAGGGATCTTTTACGTGCACTCCAATTTGTACACGGGACCTCGGTTTTTCGTCCCATCCGAACGACTAGGCAGCTGTCCTTGTCAGGCCCTCCTTCTGCATCACTGACAAGGGGAAATCACGCCGGAAAATCGAGATGAACTTTCTCGGCCAATGCAGGGATCGAACACTCAACCTCCAGGCTAGCGAACCAGCGCCTTATCCACTTAGCCACCGTGATCCCCCTGCGTTAATGACGCAGGCAATGCTTGGTTTTGTTGTAAAAAATGGCTAGCGGCTGTGAAAACAATGGGTGATTTGTATAGTCCTGCAGACTTTGCGATTAAACTGTGAAAAAGATTGCTGACAGAGGATAATCCAAGAATTTACTAAGGCTCCGATATTTATGGCAAATAGATTTTTTACAGCTTGGGGTAGTTTTTATGTTGTTCTTTTAGGGGTTTGGGGGTGAAGCAAACTTTTGACGGATAAATTAGTTGAAATATGTAAATATGTTTTTAGTCCAAGCATATCACCAAATAACACAGTTTGTACAACATGCGAAGGCATCTTAAACCTCTAGACAACACACTTTATCGGTATTTAAATCTTAGCACACTGAATTGAGTATGCCCGTCTTGGTTATCCCAAGTGGTGGTGAACAGAAGGATGTTAAATCTCATTTCTTTTTACTGTATCCTTGTAATTTACCTGGTGTCAAAGTGAAATGTAGAATGGCTTTTTGTTTTCTATTAATAGCAACTCTTCGTGATACTGGACACGAGAAAACCAAACAAAATAAAACCAGAATAAAAACAGATGTTGACGTCCATGTAAAAAGATATTGTCCCCGTCAGTTTCTTGTCAAATTTAGTTGACATTTAAGAGCACTACAGGTGAAGTGATAGCATCTAGAGGAGGTTGAATCAATTTCCATTCACTGTTATCCCATTCCCCAGCGTATATACATAACAAATTTTGTTATAAATTAGAGTTCAAGCATAAGTTGCATCGATTCGTTTTATCTTCTATTTTAATTTTATAAGACTTTTAAAAATCTGAAAACCAAAACTATAACAACGACGTAAAACATAGTTGTTATTTTGAATTTGATTACTAAACATGATACTCGTGACATTAAATATGTAATGGGGTGTATTAAACGTCCTGTATTTATGCACCGAGTGGCAACCTAGGCCTCGTGTACACATTGGCGTGCACTTAAAAAATCCCTTGGCAGTTTGAATTTGATACAAGGGTAGGCCGTATATAGCGCCGCTGTCCTAGCATAACTACCCTCATAGAACACAGTATGTTGTTAAGTCCGTCTTCATAAGCCAAGTCAGAGCAGAACAGTAAGACGTCAAATTCACCATAATAGAAACGTATCCGAACGTATCTGCACGTACCAGATCGTGGACTCAATTAGGATAATCGCACGACAAGGAGAACCTAGCGTTAATAAAATATAAGCCTGTGCTAGATATTGTTCGCATGATAGATTTTTTTGACATTATTTTTAAACGGGTACTATTTCAAGAACTGAACGTGTCCTATCTTATTTATTCGTGCCAATTTCTGGGTTGTGTTCTCAGTATAGGTGAACATATTCCATTTATTAAACACGACGCAATTATATTCACTTGGATATTTATTCCTGGCGACGTTTCAACGAGGGTTAACTTATAATTGTGTTACGTTTTATTTTGATTCATTTACCAAATGGCGCTCAAATTTTTCTGCATCCTGAACTCTTTCTACTGTTTTAACTTGTTACACGTACAGGTTATATTAAGTAGGTAAATATCTATCATGAATTACTTTATTTCTGGTCGAGACCATTTTATTGTTATCAAATCTGATACTACTGCAGCACTGCGATTAGAAAACAATAGCCCGAACTTTTTACAACTACCGAGAAAAGGTGTCAATTTCATAAGATAGGAATTGAACGAAACAATGAATTTTCTGATGGTACAAGGACCCAACATTCGGTTAAATTAACTTTGTAATTGTAAGGTCAGACTGCACACCAAGAATAACCTGATCTTACAGTGACCCAACATTCGGGTTAATTTACGTCTGTCAGACCAGACACTACTGACAGAAAACAACCCGAACTATGATTGGGTTATTCTTGTTGGTTAAAGGCTCTGTGTGTCATTATTTTTAGCACTATAGCTTGTGCACTATTGGTAAAGTTTAATCTCTAATATGAATATCAATTCAACATTTCCGTTCAGTTTTATAAATTGAAATTCCACCAATCTATGCTGCTCTAATGTAACAAGAAGCCTAATAAGACGGACCTTGTTTAAATCCGATTGAATCCAAGCCTGGAGATAATCTATCGTTTGTATTTTGATTTTTCTTTCTTAATTAAATTTCATATTTTTAAGTTATTTTTAAAAATTTATTTAAAAAAAACCCTTTAAAAAGGTTGGTATCCATGAGCAGTCCTACCGTATTAAAAAAATCCTATTGCGAGCTGAGAATTTAGCAAACAAATTTCAACGTTTGAATTAAGCTAATGCATGAAGGCAATAGGAGAACAAGCGAGGCAATTGTGTTATTATTTCCTGTGTCAATGGTTTTTAAAGGTGAGAAATAATGTCCATGGTCGTATAATAGTGAGATGATAACCTATCGAGTAAGACATAGAAATAGTTATGTTTTGACTTTCTTAGAAAATATGAAATACTCGCTTTTAAGTCGTTAGATATGCCTATGAGGCTTTGAACCTTTTAGACTATTCCTTTACAAAGAGTAGCTTGTTCTTAGAATCACGCACCATTCGGGTTATATTTGGCACTTTGTATTATATCCTTTAATGTTTTTATGAAAGTCTTCCCATTAACTTTGACATTTTATAATGTCCGTGCTGTTCTATGTTTCTGTAACGCAGGTATTGATGCACTGTCCATGATGATTTATCATGTAGATTTTTAAATCTTGATAAATGACCGAATTGCGTTAAAGACGTAACTTGGAAAATGGGGAGCGAGAACTACCTAGTTCATTTCGTGTCTGGTATTATGACAATTATAGTCTTACTTATTTATACTTCAATAATTCGTTTGGATTTTGAGGGTTTTTTGAAGACACGAACGTTAAACGTAGAGAAATAGGGGATTTAATTATTATTTTTCTTGAAATATTGGCCTAGACGAGCCTAGCCTCTAATTAATTAAGTGCTATCTGATGAGCAATACAATTCAAAACAGGTGGTGTTCATCTTCAAAATAGCTAGTAACAAGAGTAGATATTTTTATTCTGATTAACTTTGTCTACTTGTGAGTATAACTAAAATAGTTAATGATAAGACAATTATATATTTGCAATTCGATAAGTTAAGTCGGTAGTTTGTCCTTCAGCTTGTCCTTAATATCTAAAGCACTGATGGACGAAAGCCATCACATAACGTTCTGGTAATTAGTAATAGAACACTTTTACACTAACTTCTGGCTAATGACCAATATGTGTAGCGTCTAATTAATACCATCGCATTATGGTACTTATAGCCTCATTTCACAATACTGTATATTCCTTCGACACTGTGCATGGTCAACAACGTTTCCACTTCTAACTGCCATGACTCTTTTACGTACGTGCAAATGTTTACATGGAACAACTAAACACCCGACTAAATACTGTCTCTGCCTGGAATTACTTTCTTCACAAAATAAAATCACACAGGGAAATTTCAAGGACCTCCTGGTTAGCGCCCCAGTGCCCAATTCAATACTCACTGTCATATCGTGGCTCTCGCTGAAATTATGCAGTACATCTTGTCGATGATTAGACGATCGGTTACCTAATTATGAAGGAGCTTGTGACACGGGTTAATATGTCAATAAAAAAAGTTTATTATTTAAAGTGGCAATGAGATGACCAAATTATGCTCGATGGACTGTTCAGTTAATAGAGGGTCGAATTCTTAGCAGACGCTACACTCTCTTCCTTCATAAGAAACTGACGAAACTCCGAACTAATAAAATTCCGTATTTAAATATAGTATACTTTTGTGGGTCTAGGCCTCCCCTCGCACCCGAGGAAATTTCGTGGCATACACAGAGATTGATAACGTACCTTCCTGGTAAGTGAGCCAATGTCGAACTCAGATGAGTCACTGTGGCTTCCGGAAATCGTAGAAGAATGTACAGAAACGCCGCCGTCCGTGAATAAATCCATCAATATCGCATTGAAAATGTAACAATAGAACTAAAATTACCATAATATGACCCAAGTTTTTTTGGTTGACGAGACACCATACTCCATTCTATTCCAATCGATTAGTTATAGGGTAAGCCCTAAACAATTTATTTTTGCTTGTGAAAGATCAAGCGGAAGTAGCTTCATTTGAAACGTCGGTATTTAGGCGAATCTTGTGTTGATTTGATATTATTTCGTTAATTTACATATTTGGGGAAAAAGTGGCAATACCCCTTTAAATATTCATTTGTCTTTATCTATAGATGGATTCTATTATTTGCATGTCGTCACGTACATTGTAATGACTTACATCACGGATAACGTCTAAATGTCCAAATGTTTAAGACGTTTACGGTAAATTGGTTGCTGAGTTCACAGAGTAATGGCTTCGCTGTCTATGTTCATTTCCGGTTTCATGTCACTTTACGAGTCTTTCAGATGACGTTTCTACAGTTTCTAAGGAGGTTGATTTGGGGCTTTTAATTTTTGACTGACATCTGTGTGATAAAACATAATCACATTTACGTAAGGTAATTAAGAAATAAAATTGGGTTTAACGTCTACTGTTCTGCACCGACTGCGTTAATGAAGATAGACATACGCCAGGGAGTGTGCTATATGGAGTTTTCTATCCGGAAAGCGGCACTACGACTTCCTGCCAGGGTTTCTTTTACGTACATCCCAATTTGTACACAGAGGTCATCCAACCTGCACTGTCCGTGGTAACATGCATGGAGTTGAGATTGCTTGCGTCTCCTCTCTTTCTGCTGTCTATTTATATTTCTGAATATCTGTAATACCAATTCTCGTTGGCATTTCTAGACAATGGATCACGCTAATCAATGTGTTGTTTTTGATTTTCTGGCGGAATGCATACTTAAACAAATAAAAACTCATTTCACGAACCAAATGGTAAACAAATAGTGAAAGAGGTATTGGGATAATAAATATTTACCATTTAGTTTGGTTCCTGGAATATTCATCCTATTCATTTTATCAGGGATGGTGATTGGTCACCGCATATGTTTTGAGTGTGTTTGTAGATTTATTCCAGATCGTGTTTCAATTGACTCTCGAGGACTCTGTGGAATTTGTTTGAGTACATATTGTACTACTTGTAACAGTATTTTTAGATATATTAGATTTCACCTGATCCATCACTCGTATATGTCACAGTTATTTATAGTAACATATGATGTCATAAGGCGTATAATCAGTTTCAGTGTGGTATATAGGATCGTAAAGGTGATTTCTATCTACGTAAAAAACTAATTTACAAAAAGTTATGTGCTTATTACATTTGTCACCGAGATTATCTTATGTCCGCTTGCCCCTTTAACTGTAACGCTTTAACTGTAACTATTGACAAATTATTTCAATTGGGTTTAGTAATTCTATGCAACACAAATTATATTTATCACTATAAGATTTTGACTAATATGAGTAATACACACTATCTGTATTCTATTGCACTGTGTCGTGTGTATAACCATTGAGGAGTATCAAAAAATGAAATAGGGTTTAACGTCCTACTGGGCTAATGAAGACGAGCATAAGCCATGAAGTGTTCTATGGGGGAAATTTTGCCCGAATTCCATCTGGGAAGGGATCTTTTACGTGCACGCCAATATGTACACGGCCTCGGGTTTCCGTGACATCCGAACTAGACAGCTTGCCCTGCCAGACCCTACTCCCTGTATCACTGACACGCTAGAAAAACCCGATGAACTTTCTCGGCCAACATCGAGAACGAACCCGCGATCTCCATGCTAGCGAGCCAGCATCTTATTCCCCCGTAGGGTTACCACACAAAATACAGGATGCTAAATCTTTCTAAACACCTGATGTATTTCCTGATTTGATGAGTTCAGTTGGCTAAATCGTGGTTGTAATTATGTGCATGTCTACCAACATCCACAAATGATTTGTATAATCGAGGATGGGTGCCAATATGACATGTCGACAAATGATCGTCGACAAACCCACTGAATAAATTAATATTGTAATCTTTTTAAAAAATACTATAGAAGTATACCGTAAATAAACATATTTTAACGAGAGGATAAACCCTATAGACTGTGAATTTTGTTTAAATCTGAAAAATGTCGAGTTCTGAAGTAATGTGTAGACTTTCTGTTAAGTTAATTGTAGTTCATAGATAAGCACCATCATGGTCATCAAGTGTTATTCTTAGACAGGTGTGGGTTAAAGGTCGGGCCATGTTTTGGTTCCTATTTACTCTGTTTGCACCCTGAAGCACATGCACCCAACTTACAAGAAATTGTACCAGGCGTGCAAAACTAGTAAGACCTAATACGCCACTATCTATAACCAACTGGGGGCCGGTTGCTCAAAGCTCTGTTATCTTTAACGATCCGTTAACTTTAACGGAGAGAAAGATTGTTGCTGGAAATCCCACAGATTTATGCTAATATTTCTTTAGGAAAACATAAAGTATTCTTTTGTGTTTGTTGTAGTAAATTGAACGCAAACAACACGTTACCAAGATATGTTCGTTAGAGTTTAACGGATCGTTAAAATAACTTAATTTTGAGCAACCGACCCCAGGGCAATAAAATTGATCATCTGACCTGCTTGGAATCCATAATATAATATGCATTGTTCATTTTGGTGAAATGAAGCGGCTTGTTGATTTCGAGCAACTACTTCTTAGGTTATGTTTCTTGTTCGTTTTGTTAAATCTTGAGAACGCTCTAGTGGAAAAGTGATAAAAAGATCTGTTTAAAATTGATATACTTTGTTCAGAATAGGGAAACGAAGAACCACATTAAAGTTTAAAGTTTTCCGTAATGGCCCTAGCTCACTTTGTAGAGACTTGTGAATGATTTATTCACAAAATCTATCTTCTTTCCTATGAATTGTATTACAATAATGTATGTTAAATATATGTAAAGTTATTGCCCTTTATTGTATTAGAATCTTGTCAACACAACCTTGATATTATGCTGCACGGTATAAAGCGTACTTAAAGAGTATCATAGTGCGACTTAGATGTGGTTGACGTATGGTAACCTATCTTCTTACCATCCTTAGAATCCTTGCCACTAGCCAAATAAATAGCCTTGAAGATTTTTATCGGTCAAGCCTAGAAATCGACTTGTGACATTTCTTTTGCACTGGACAACCTAATGTCAGTTGGTATGTTGACATT
This sequence comes from Patella pellucida, assembly GCA_917208275.1. Lineage (NCBI taxonomy): Eukaryota > Metazoa > Mollusca > Gastropoda > Patellidae > Patella > Patella pellucida. Next base: position 22,280,017 of record OU795036.1, on the reverse strand, counting down.
TAGATATGTCTTGTTTTGCTCGTGGCTAAAATAATATCTTAATGGTATCAAAATCGCAAATTTAAGGAGATTGTTGGCATAATCCAACCATTATTGAAACGTTTATTTTACCCGATTTTTGTTATATGAAGTACGAACAATCCAAACCATAAGACAGAATTCGAAGACCTAAAAACGTGATAGGCAAAATAGTGTATTCAAGCAAAATAGTGTAGTCAGCAAATGGACTGCTCCTCGTGTACAAAAATACTCGACAATCAGTGGTAACAGGTGTCCGGAAGAGTAAGCTTACCCTGCCTGGCGCGACACCCGCCATAGCTGCATACAAACTATTAGGCGAAATATCAGTAAAATATTGTGTGATTGGCAGATGACACGTATTTATTTTAAGTGTCTGGATGACCGAATCACTTAAAAATATACACACGCGTAGAAAAATAGATCTTTACGAAAACTTAAATTTTTACATTTAGGATCCACTTTTGTTATGTCAGCGAGTTGACTTTGACTCAAGAATCATTTCACAACAAACAAAACGACGACCCGACATCTTGTTTTCGAGAAAAAGACCCAAAAAAGATTGACCAATCAGAGGTCAGAATGGGCGGGGCATACCTGTAAAAAAAAATTGAAGATAATGGACGGTCTTTGGCCCCGCGGCTGACTCTGGGAACGAGATTGAAAATGCACGCGATGAATGTGTTTTATTGCGTACACTACTTTTCCTGTATGTGGTGTTCATTCCCTTTCATCTGTAACTTACCAGTAAATGTCTAGTAGGATACAAAAAGCGGCTAGTGGGCCGTATTTCAACCACTCAACTATAATTTGTCAATAATAAGAACGTCCAGTATGGTAGAACAAGCGGCTATTTGTGGTAATAAAGTGTTAAACAAAGTTGTGATAATCGCTTATAAGTGGCAACTGTTTGAAGAAATACTTCAGACACTCTTTTCTCAAAGATAAATGCTATCATGTCAACCCGACATTATTACACTGGCTAAGATACGAATCTAAGATACGAATTAATTTGGCTGGTACCGGAGTTGCAGTTTTACACGGTACCCGGTTTGTTCGTTGTTTTTTTTGTGTGTGTTTGGGGGGGGGGGGTAAAGCCATGCGACTTTAGCCTTGACAAAATATACTGTAGTAAGCTATATACATGCCGTTGTAGCAAGTAAAGTAGTAGACACGAACGAAAGGGTTCTTTTTCATATACAATTCAGGTAAAAATTGGGTTTTGGCCCCACCCGAACGGCTGGACGATTTTCCTTTTCAGCCCCTTCCTCCTGTACCACTGAAAACAGTTAGTGCAATACTCATGTGGTCAGAAAATAGTATAATACATACACTACAGCACCTACACCATGTTGAAATACAACATCAAGTAATAATAGGATTTATACAATCATAAACATATGTTTTAAGAAGATATATAACGTGACAAATCGCTTCTCGCACGTAACCCATGTGGTTTCTCTCAAATCCGGTACCGAGTCAACCCGCAACACTGGCTAGCTCTGGAATACGGTAATAATATAATGGAATGTGTTAAATACAAATGGGTTCTAAAATACCGAACAAACTAGTAGATCCTGGCTCGTTCCATAATTTCGGTGTAGATATTATGTTAAAATGAAAAGAATGTCATGAGTATTGTAATAATACAACTCTTTTCTTTTTCTTCAGTAAGCATCTCTTAGTTTTGTGGTAGGATATGTGACTTGTATCAGTAATTTTAAACCTAATACAAGTATACAAGATCTTTCCTGATTTGCTATGATTTACACGGTTACATAATTGATGTTCTAATTATACGATGTTCAACACTGAGACTTATCTGCTAATCCAATGCTGCGATACAGACTTTCAGATTACACCTATAATTAACAGTTTTATGTTAAGAAAATAAGAAAAGATTTCTAGAACAAGTACCCGCTGACCAACCCATCCATCTGACAGACCCCCATTGTGGTTCCCGTATCTAATGACAATCCGTTAGTCTTCGGAAAAAATAGACATGATCCGTCAATGATATTTGATAATTGAACGAATTCAAGTTTCCTGTCAGTTTATAGTAACATTGGTGAAAATATAGGATGGGGGTAGAGTCGTTCAGGCAAGTTCGAATTCTAACCGCAACTACGTTTCTAGGATAGTTGGACTTTTATATCGGATTTAAAGTCAAGGTATTTGTTTGCTAAAAAGAGATAGTCTGATAATGACACAGTCTAAAATGAACCGAGTCGATTTTATTTGAAATTAAAAACAGAATACCCGTCGTTCCCTTTAAATTATTAAATTGGTTTCTCATTACACTTTTAAACGTAATCAATTGACTTATAATAGAAACTATTGTCATGGTGGAAAGTAGTAGACTATTCGTCAACCTCGATAACCTTTACCCAATATCCAAACAAAGCTGAACGATAACTTCTTCTAGTCTGTTGCTTCATTAGACCAACCATCCATTACCGCCTTGACATATCACAGAATGATAAAAGAATGAAAAACATGCACTCTCAACAAAATCCATTAGATTCCAGATTGAAGTAATACTAACCACGTGTAGTTCCAGATGGAAATCTTAATCCAGATAAATCGGTCTGTGTTGTTTTTTTAATGGTGATTCCACAACTATATTGGAATAAAAACACCCACATAGAGGATGTTCGCGAGGATGACCAGATCACTTTGCATGTCACCGAAATCAATGACAAGCTTAATCAGGCCAAGAGAATAAAAATTGAACTCCCTCTGTTGATGTATTCATCATTAACATGATTCGTTACACATATTATATAAAACAGAAAGAAATGAAATGAAATGGGGTCTAAGGTCCTAATTTTCTGCATCAACCAGGTTAATAAAGATGTGCACGGGTCAAGCAGTGTAAACTGACATATTTGCCCCGACAGTCGGGTTTCCGCCTGTTTATGGAATATCAACATCAAGGTTTGTTTTACGTAGCCGCCAACATGTACACGCAACATCCACTAAACCCAATGCCTTGTCTGACCTGCACTACTGACCAAGGAAAATCACGTTCCTGGTTATAAGGTCCGTCGTGTCCTACTCACAGATCCATAACGACTCGACAAATAGTAAAACTAAAATGCAATTTCTTGATAAAGGGGCCAACTAAATAATCTGCGACATCGGTCTCCCTTTTTATAATATTACAAGGGCCAGAATAACGACCAGACTTAGTCTCAAAATGGTGCTTTAACACCCAGAACGCGAAATATGCACAATATTAAGATTATGCTTACTTCTAATATGTTGGCAAGGACAATAAATTCGATCAAGGAATTTGATACGAGCACTACTGATACAAAATATCTCTCCTCCGTGTGTTTGGTTTGCAAGTAACCAAATATTTGGCATTTGTTCTGTGATCACGTGATAAATATTGGCAGTGATTTTGAAAGTAGTGTGATGAATGTAACAGGAGTTCTTCGGGTCAGATTTGATTCTTCTGACACGTGTTGTACCTCTACTCTTGAATTATCTTTGGTATTAGCCAGAACTACCCTTTATGAATTGATTTTATGAATCGGCTATATCGAACGATTATTATGACATGATATGTTATAGATATTTTCTTTGTTTTCGACAATTTCATTGATTTGAAAACGGCTTTTGTATGGACGAGGGACCGAGTATCTATGGCGTCTAAGTAAGTATGGCGTTGGCATACTGACCATTTTTTTCGGCAAACTTCAGCCTGGTTTCCCCTGGTTATAATGACTGTCTAGTCGTGTGAATGGGACTAAAAAGCCGAATTCCTTGTATTCAATGATGTCCATGTAAAAACGACTAAATAACATTTCCGTCATCGCGTATGTCCGTCTCTGTTAGTCATTTGTGTTAGTATTTTGTTGAGATAAAAAACTTTGCGTGGGTTTCCAAGCCACTTTTCTACTTGTCGGTGGTATAGTGCTTTTGGTGCTGACAAACCGTTATGCTGATCTACCCGTATACACATTGAAGTTAACATCTACGTAAAGATTCCTTTTTCATTGGACAAAGAGTACGTTTTGGTAACAACTAATGGTTTCACGTCTGCCTCCATGCTCTATATACCTTGCGGCCTCACCAATGCCACATATTATGTTAAAAATAATTAAAAGACATATATTAGTATTTACTTATAGCACAGGGCCTTATCACTTACAAATCTGCCACATGATACCATACATGTATGCTAAAAAAACAAAGCATTTTATTCTTGACAGTCTTGCTCTCCGAATAGAGCTATACAGGTTTTTAAGCAGGGGGAGGGCCTGGTTTGAAATTGATATGCTGCGTTGCACAAATGGAATCGGGTGTTGGTGAAACATAAGCGATTCCTGCCCCAAACATCGTTATGCCAATGGGATATACACGTGAAATGCAAAACGGGGCAGAATTTCCACGCTAATGTCGTTCTTTCAACTGACAAGGGTTCTTTCATGTATACGCTATTGTGGATACAGATGTACCTGGGTTCATTTCATCCCTACCACCAGCACAATTTTGCTTGGGCCGTTTAGTTGTAAACACAGACAATTCTTCTTGAGACATCTCGGGTATCCAGTGTCCAGAGTGTTATCTGTTCTATTTATTTATTTTTTGATGCGTGAATAGGCATGCTATAGATTGAGCAACATCTGGTTACCAGACTTAATTAGCCTGACATTCCCTCTTGTCTGCTGAAACATACAAACTACGAACGCGTGCCACCTGGGGTAGCGGACCTAATTAACAGGTACGGGACTGATTTATGACAAGACGCCTCCTCAATCTTGTAGCACACAGTTGTTCATACATCATGCGAATCCCAAAGTCCTTGTAGCATTTAATTAAGTTTTCCCAATCCAGGTAGTAGATCCTAGAATGCAGTACCAATGAAGAGGTATTCGCTAAAGTAACAATTCTAACAAGCCTACGGTATATGTCTTAGATGTTGTTTAAATAGCCTCTGTTCAAAAGTTACTTATATTTACTATAGGGAAAAACATCTGAATTTCATATATCCTCCTGGGATTTCACTAGTTCCCTCGGTTTCCTCCCACTGCTAAAGACCCATACGCACAAGTGAATTATTGAAATAACTTTGACCATAGTATGTAAGTCCCGAAATGACACAGTGTGTATGGAGAGGACTTTAAACCCCATACCCCCTCTCTCTCTCTGAAAATAACATTCATGGCTTGGTGCTTGTGAGTACGGATAATTAGTTTTGAGATAGTTTTATCTATTTGTCTATATATAACCGGTATTGTATCGTAAGTTTTTTTGCGAACTACCTTCACTTATATAAGATAACTGACGGCGGAAAAGTCAGATTATTGTACACCGAGATAATTTAACAATTATTTCTGATATGTCTGACTTAATACATGTTATACCCAAATAGGATAACCATTCATAAAATGTTGGTGTATTGGTTACTGTTATCTTTAGGGGCGGATGTGTCGTATTGGGACAGTGACATATTTTTAAGCATGTTATAATTTAAAATATTGTATATAGAACAGCAAACATTGTTATTATGCAAGGTACATCATTATAGTACGGTTATCTGGTTTCAGGGCTAGGTGTCAACCTTCCCTGTTGTATGCAATGAATCCTCGCAACAGATGGCTAAATCAGATCTTTCTTCCGTATAGTCATTTACAATCAACTGTGCATCCAATACTCACAATAAAATCGTTTTATGACGCAACATATTAAGCATTTGGAATAACAAATGCGCCACTACTTTCCAGTGGAATATATGCCCGGATAGTCGTTATTTGCAAGCTTTCAGCAATTGCCTTTTGAGTATAGCAGAAGGATTCTAATCAACAAAGTAGCAGAACCTATTGGTTTTTTTTTTGTTTTTACAGTCCAAACTTCTCTTTATTTGTAGGCTGATAATTAACAGACAAAAACGATAATTGTTTTTATAGTGTGTTGTTAAGTGTGTATGTAGTGTCACTGATTATAAATCAAACTTACATGTATTGTTTTAGTCCGGTCAATAATAATGGTATTTGGTGTGGCAGTTAGAACACGTGAAGCGTAACAATATTAATGACCTTAACATTGTTCCAATATAACAATGATGATAAAATACCGAGATATGACTACGGATACTAATTGGTAATACTCTCATCGATAATGTTCACCAGGGCAAGAATAACAACTGAGCAGTAAAAAGACGAAGACAGACAAGGTCATAAAAACAAGTGCTTGTTATCTTGTAAATAATGTAGGACACAAACCCTTCATAGTATTCATCTCAAGGCTGCTTCACGACGATGCTTACATATTGTGTGCACCAGACCAAGTTTGGGGTTTGGGTTTGTTTTTAACCCTCAAATGGATTACATTTAGTCCGATACCGATCAGAGGGTGAGTAACCACGTGGTTTAACGCCCCCGCTTTAGATCATAAGGCATGTGGTGAATAGTTATGATTCCATTCCAGGTAGGGAGGGTTAGGTCGCCTTTTTAACCTGGCATGTTTTCCCGTCATATCTAGATTATCAAAACAAAACCATTGTATGTAAGTCCCGAATTAACCCTGTTGTGTTAAATAAGACACGCATCATTTCTCTTAGTGACATCCAGCACTGTAATCGACCCACTGACGACCATAATTCATTGACCCAACGAATCAATGTCTACCGGGAACGAGGTTTATTTTCGAATGCTCAATTATTATGAAGGTATAAATTGGTTAACGGTCAATGAAACTGAACCAATACACGATTATAAAATCAAACACTCGATGTAGTGAGATTTTAAACACTAGAAACATTGTGATATTCCCTTGGCGCTGATTTTATTCGTTTCGAAACACTTTCTTGTGTAATGTTCGTCTGGCACCATTGTAATGCGTATTTTACGAATATGTTAACCAGTGTGTATTTTATGTATTAACGATCGAATATCGTATGTTACACTGTTGTATTTAGTGTATGGAGCTATTGTATTTTGTGTATTGGACTTATATATACTTAAACGTCAAAACTGCTCATCCGGACACGTAACCCGTACCCCGTACAAGATTTCAGGTCAATATTTTTGTTTGGCAACCTGATAATAGATTCCCGGTGCTTTAGAGGTCTACCAGATGAACGACACATGCGCTGTACACATTATTTTTTTATAAAATAAATGTCTTGCTCTATCCAGACACAGCATAATACAGCTTGGGACACCGATCTTCATCTCCAGATGAAGACTGGCGGATTTAAGTTGTTTGAAAACGTATCACATGAGCTATTTTGTTTCCCCTTTGGTAGAGGATTTTAACACGAAATAAGTAGTTTTAGTCTCAAAAATATTATCGGGATTGACCCTTTAAGGAATATGTTGCCTTATAAACAATGGTTCAGTTGTAATCATCAGCATTTCTTTACATTCAGAGGTTGTATGAAAGTTTTCATTTAAACGGCAGATGTAGCCGATCTATCATAAACAATATTTTTAATTGATAAACAGCTTGTAGTTTTATCAACATCTTTGTCCGAGCCACCGTTGCCCTGTCTTGTCTGTTAAAACTCGTATATTGTAAACAGTATGATTTTCAAACCATTTGGTTCAATAAGATGAAAACCGTACGATGGTGTTGATGTGTTGGAGATAATTCAAACTTGAGTCGACCGGCTAGTCAGATTCCAAACTAGCAGAATCATACAGCAGCAAGGATCTACGGGTGATACCACCTATCATATGTATAGCTGTAACTGATATTATCTCCTGACAGATGAGTTTGAATGCCGAACAGCAATTAGTGCATTCGTCTATTTTTGTTTCTATTACATTGACACGAGAGTGCTGAACAGGCTTTCTTTGACAGCACTAAACGGACTAATAAACACGAACATATGCAATGTATAATGTTATAAGGGAAAGTTTGTCCGGACCTTGGTTTCTGTTCCACCCGGACGACTAGAGGCTGTTCCTTAAAAGACCCTCAGTTCTGCCCCACTGACCAGGGGTATACGTTCTGCACCACTAGCAAGGGGTATATCCATACTGCACCACTGGTAAGGGGTATCCGTTCTGAACCACTGACAATGAGGAATTACATGATATAAACAAATTGAGTAATAGTAACTCGAAATTCCAAAATGGGTAGTTTCCGGAGAATACCTATATTTTTATCTATGAAACTTTGTACATCCATTAGAGTAGGTGTGCTTTTTGTGAATTTTATATTTCTCGGATTTAATAATTTGTGTGTTTCCATGTAAACAAATTCGAATTAATTGGTTGCAGGCAAGGGTGTGGGGCATTTATTACTGAGTCTTATTGCGTTCGATAGACGTAAACTTTCTCAACAATGAATTTGCAGGCGGCATAGCTGTTATTATCTCAAACACGGGGTCAAGTACTTTGGCTTCTGTTAAGGTGCTTACATGTTATTAAGAGGCAGTAATGGGAGAAAACTGTTGCATCTTCATATAATCCTGTCTTTGAACAACCTTAAACAGATTGGTTAACGTAAACAATGTAAATTTCTTTTTAAACAATTTTTCAGCATGGTGTTAGATACTAATTAATAATCGGTAAACAGGCCAGTATTCTTACCAGCTGCTTGACAAGTTGCTACTCTTTTAAACAATCTGATATATTAAACATCTTTGAATGCATTTATATACAAAGTTTAGATCGACTATAGATTGGTCATTCTAACTTTAACCTGAATCAAAAACGAAATGAGATTAATAATCTGCTTTTGATGTTTACACGACTTAATTAATTTAAATTTAATCAGTTTTATCTACGGACGTACAATTTTGTAGCATAAAACGAAATTAGTATCGCTCGCCCTTTGAGGAATCGGCATAAATTTCGGAAACGTCCATTGATCTTTGAATATATCTCGGAATACACCCAGACAGTAGGAACAGATTACATCCCAATGAGATTCAATGTTCATAGAATTGATGTATGGTACATTCCAACTACGTGCGTGTACCGTTTGTTTTAGATGTTGCTTAAAAAAAGTTATAAATTGATGCTTTTAGATCGCTTTGCTAAATCAATTTGGTCAGAAAGGGGTCCACAGTTGGTACAATTAATATCGAAAACATCGAGATTTTTCAGTGGCTGGCAAAACGATCGGACACAGACAGTCTAACCAACCTAGAGCGATCGATGACCACGTGCATGATCACTGGCGAGCTTACCATCATTGTAGCGTTTTACATGTCCGTTCTATAGGCCTCGATTATATGCAGGGCCCGGATACCCCGAAGGTGACGAGAGCCTTGAACTGAACGACAACGGGCCAGGACAGGTGGCTTATAGTTTTTAATTTACCAATTATTCCAAGAACGTGGACTAATGGAATCCGATTATAATCCTACCTACGCCACTAGGTACCCACATTCAGAACATTCACACTGTAGTTTTTAAAATTAAATTGGTGTTCGATCCCTGCATTGGCCTAGAAATGTCACCCAAATTTCCCAGTATGGTTTCCCCTTGTCAGTGATGCAGGACGGAAGGCCTGACAAGGACAGTTGTCTAGGAGTTCGGATGTAACAAAAGCCGGGGTCTCATGTACACATTGGCGTGCACGTAAAAGATCCCTTGGCAGTTGAAATTCATTATAAGAGGTAGGCCGTCTTCATTAGCCAAGTTTAGGAGCAGAAAAGTAGGACGTTAAACCCCATTTCATTTAAAATTAATTGATACCAGCACTTTAAAAAAAACAACATTACTCAGAATACCTCAGGTCCCCACCCCCTATCTCAAAGGCGGCGAGCCCTGCCAATTTGAATATGTATGCACATTGGGGTAAAAGCTATTACAAGAAATGATATGAAATAGAGGTTAACGTCCTACTGTTCTGCACCAACCGGTCTGATAAAGTGGGGCATATGCCACGCATATATCACGGTTCGTTTACGTGTCGCCAACGTATTCGGGCAATCTGGCTTGATCGTCCCTGTGTCGTGCATCACAGAACAGAGTGGAACCCATACCGAAAGCTCCCAAGGACCTCCTGGTTAGTGAGCTTCTGTGGCTTGTACAGACTGCTTTGCATGGTCTTTAAACAGCTTCGATGGTAGCACTGTAGGCGGTCAGTTTGACAGAATATTAGCCTTCGTAAACAGTGCTATATTTATTTCACTACAAAATATTATGAACCGAAACAAATGATGGAGTGGTATTTATTTCTATAAAAATCTTTTCTGGGTTATTTGAGTTCTATCAACACAGTGTTTTTTAACTTTTGTTTTATAAACCAACATTATCGAGATAACCTTAGACGATAAACACAGCTGTTGAGAACAATAGAATTATCAGTGATCACTGGAGGAGATTGTATTATTTCTGTAAAAAAAACCTATTATAAATGGAAACTAAGATAACCTTAGATGATACGATCCAAGGAAATGTCAAACTGTCAATCACACATCAGATTGTTTCTTTTTACCCGAGTTTTCGTCATCAGGTGTAATTTCAAGAAGACCACTTCAATGTCAGATTGTTGGGGGGGGGGGGGTAAAACGATAGAATGTTTCTGTTCTGTACTATTATCGACCTAGTATTCTTCGGGTATGTTTTCAGAACCATACTCTTGACTACAATATTTCGGATTCTGATCCCATTGTTGGCGAAGAAGAAATGAAATGGTGTTTATCGTACTCTTTGGCAGCTTATGATGACCAGCATAAGGCATGAGGGACGATGGCCTACTTTTAATTCGAATCAATTCCACCTGTCAATGGTTCTTTTACATGCACGTCAACGTGTAAACGGCTTTTGTTGAATTGTTCGGGATAAAACACAGTTTGAATTGAAGTAGTCTGTCAACTAAATTGAACAAAATTCCAAAAGAAATGAAATGCAATGGTCCTATACCTTTGTTTGCATCTACTAGGCTGATGAAGATAGCATTACGCCATCCGGGTGCATAGACCCTGTTCTTGCCAGGTCATCCGCCATGCCCTCCTGGTTAGCCAGCCAGAGTCTTACAGAAAATAATATGGATGTAAAAGGTGCATTTCATTGAATTCTTCCTAATGATTATTTTAAACCCTAAAAAATCATGCACTAGTTAACAGATGGATTCGATTTTTGCTGTTCGGTTGCATTAATTAATGTCTTGAAAGATATTTGTTGATGGGTTTTTTTGCCGAAATATGTTTTAAGTGGTGTTTCTAAATGGTGTTTCAAATGAAGTTTCTAAATAAACGAATCCTAAAATAATCTCTTTTATTGATAACATGATGTTAATGCACTTACGGTTGTTTTATCATCCCTTCGTATATTAGAAGCGCGTTAATGTAGAATTATAGAATCTATGGTTTTGGCATGCTATAATGGTTGGTTTAAGTGTTTTCAAAAATCTGTAAGTGCTCAGTCTGTCTATTGAAGATCTTTCTTCTAGCCTCAAATACTATTCAAAGTATTATTTAGACATTTATTCACATCCAAACTCCATAATTAACTCTCCAGGACAACTGATGACTTGGATGTCATGGGTTAGACATTCCGTGCCATTTAATCGATTAACAAAAAGGGGAAAATCGAGACTTATTATGGTAGCAGTGACAATCGAGATTACGCTATTCTTGTCAAAACTTCAAACATTCTTAACTTCCCAGAATAAAGTAATGACTGAAATTTCAGTGTATTTACTGACACTGTTATAACATATGGTGTATTTCAGTGTATCTCAAAAACTGTCCTGCGCCTAGAAGGTTTCGTGTTTTTTTAGTTGGTGTTTGTCTTATGTTTGTGTCCGGTAGTACGTAAGGTGGCCTCGGAAGTATTTTTTTATATAAACAATATTTATTCAGAAAACTGAAAAGGATTGGGGAACAGGTCAAAGCATATATCACCCCTCTCAAAGAGTATGATGATCGATCAATTACCATTAGGTTCCGGTTTCGATCTGGTTGTTGATTGACAATGTTCCTGGCGAAAGCGTCTATTCGGACATTAAGAAAAAAGCCGAAGTTGACTAGTTACTTAACTTAAAAGTGACTGTCGGTATACATTATCCATCTGAATGCTGAATACTGTGTCTTCTGGCGTCTTCTACAAAACTTTTAGTGACATTTCCATTTATATTCTTCAGACAGTATATCGGGATATACACAATTAAACCATATATAATAGGATTTATTTTATTCGTCTGATGTTATTAATGCGGACCATGTGTCACCTGATGTGTCGATTGTTTTTCTCTGACGCCTTCTAACGTCTTTGTCCAGACTGTTTGTAACACCCCAGTTATATCAAGACACACAGAATTATATAAACTATCGAACAATCTATATGATAATATGATTTTAAATTACTTAATGTTTTAACATACATACGTATTGTACTTTACAATAGCTTTTAGCCATTGAGTAAAGCGCAGCGATATCTACTGGAGTTTAGAATACAGATTATCAATCTTTGACACAATAGCTTACAGCATATATGGGTTGTTAAAGATAACATTAAGTAAAAATTGCATATTTCATTCTAAATAAATGTATTTTTCTTATACCTATGACAACAAAGAGTATGATCGCTTGTTCAACTTCGTGTATTGTCTCCGGGTCAATTGGTTTCCTCCCACTACTCAAGACCCCTACAAGCAAGCGAATTATTGAAATGAAATTGAACCATGTTAGTCCGGAAATGTCATGGCTTGAGCTGGCTTGAGCCGTGTGGACGTTAAACAACATTTCTCTCTATATATTCATTCGTTTGACAGATGGATGGGATTCGGTGAAGATTATTCAGTAACGCCACTTTCCAGGCAATTTTCCCCAGACAGCATTATTATTGGTTCAGAACCGTAAGACGTTATTTATTTGGTAGTCTCTGTGTGTGTCGTAACTACCCTGAACTTACCATTAAATAAATATTCCATTCCCCAAAGTTAAATTCTTGCTATATCAGATGACGACAATACAATTGTGTTTTATTTCATTAAATATAGGCGATGTTCAATTATGGCAAGTGAAAATACGTGTTTCGTCTCCTTTACGTGACAAAATAAATTAATCAGTGTACATCGGAATCGTAAAAAACATCAGTAAATGTCAACGTGGTGAAGGAAAAAACTGTGTTAATCCGTGATAACCCACAAAGACTAGAAACTGGAGAAATGAAAGTATGTAGATATATTTTAGATTCTCTGTAGAAGAGAGTTAAGTTAGAAATAAAATTTTAACGGGTAACAAAGACATTTGTAACGCGGTAGACCCAAAATGAGTGTCCAAGGCGCACGACCCATACCCACACACAACTGTTCATAAACCATAGTTGTTGCTTATATTTAGTATATAGAATCTAAAAAGGTATGTCTTTGACCAGCGTTTTTTTGTTATTCTGTTGGTGGTCTGTGTCCCGCCGTTATCTTCTATGTAATAGGCTTCGACTTCTGAAATCTAGGCCCAAGCCATACCTATAAGTGTAAATAAGCGACTAGTGTCACTACTTCTAACTTGCATTATTAACAGAGAAACTTCATTTTAAGCCAAGTAGTAAATTATTGTAAAATTCTCTGATGTTTAATCCCTTCCATACAACACTGCCGTTCAAACTGAATTTCTGAAAGACGTATCAATAAAAAAAAAATGATTTATTTCCTTCCAGTATTTACACGAATATGATGAATTAAATATTTCGCAAAACGCAGCATAATCTACAGATGATCTTAACAAGCAAGCGTTGAGTGGTCTAGCATATGCGGTTTAGATCATAAGATATGTCATCCGGGTTTCGATCCAAGGCTTGTTCATGGCAATACATGATCTCTGGTTTCCTACTTAACTAAAGTCTTCTACGCGCAAAAGTTCGTATCTGCTATTTCAAGAAATTTCTTTTTTACCTCTTCAGAATCAGACTTTGTTGGTGCATGTTTTTCATCCAGTTACGTTCGTTCGTTCGTATCTGGGGTTTAACGTCCACTTCCGCCTAGGGTAATATCGTAGACAAGCCAGATGTCGTATTTCTAAGTCATTTAAAGGGGGTTTGTAGACATTGTTTTAGAAATGGTATAGCTTGCGTTGAGTTGGCGTTATACACCGACTCGCTGACGAGGAAATAATTCTTTCTATTTAACTAAAAGACTATAAACAGAACACTTAAAGAAAGAAGCAAACATTCTTATAGAGAACTCGACGTCTTGAAATCATTAACAGTATATAAACTTATCGTTTTCATTAACACTTCAGTGATTAATTTAAAGGGCACTATCATTTTGCGCAAATTATAAGGCAATCTGCCAAGTAACTGAATATATGATTTGCTTTGACGTTTAAGAAGGTCAGTGGTCGGTCACACAGTATTACGTTTCGAATAGTGTATTTTCTTTAATTATGTTTGATTAGGGTACATTTAAAAATGGTGGTACGTAAAACATACATTTTCTTGCTAATCGTGGTAATGTCACTTTAATATTATCATTCGATGTGTTTATTATTGTTTAATGTTCCGAATGGCATACATACTTTGGCTGGGAATCGACCGCTTTGGTACTGGGTATACAGGCCCAGGACTGTACAGTGCAGTGGGGCTTGTGATTGGCTCCCGGGCTTATTCGTCTTGATTTCCCGAATGTCATAAATATGTCTGGCTGGGAATCTACTGTTCTGGTACTAAGTATACAGGCCCTGATCTGTGCAGCGCACAGGACGCTTACAACTGGTCCAGGATATATTCACTTGAATTGATATTTGTTTATTTTTTTTTATCCGTGAAATTTGGCCAAGACAGCGGCACCACGACTACTCTTATTTCGAGGTTTCTTTTACATGTACACCAATGTGTCAACGAGAACTTTTTTGAATGAACTTTTTCGGCCAACACCAGAGACCTGGGATTCAGATAGCGATTCTCGTTTGGGAAATTCACATGGTTAAAAAAAAAACTACCTTCGACTAGAAATGGTTCGTTATGTAAACTATATGAAAAGTGGTACCGAATGTTCTTGAAAGAGCAAGCATGCCATCACATTCCACTCCATTTACATCAATAAAAAAGAACTGAACTACTTCTGTCATTCTTGAAACGTCAATGATTACTTCCCGCTGTTATAATATTATGGTGCCTTTGTACAGTTTTTTTCCATCGGTCGATAATTAAAATGATGATTGAAAAAAATACAGCCAGTAGCCTTTTTATATTAATCTTTAACGAGACAGAAAACTAACTTCCTTTTTCCCTGTAATTTTCGTCATCACGTTCATTTACCTGATTCAATTTACATCCACTATTGACCCTTAACATTACACTTACGATAGGTAGATGTTGCTTTTTTTAATGCATCGCTGTCTGGGTTTATATCTACTTGTTCAACTGTCGTGAACAAAAACATTGAATAGAATAGGATTTAACGTTTGTTGAACTGCTTACAATAGAATGAAATAACTTTTTAAAAATATGAACAAAATGTCGGCTGAAATAGATATTTAAACGTGACTTAAATGTTGTAAGCGATGGGGCAGATTAGCGAGATAACTAATTAATTTGTCAGAATTTTGCTTCAAATCCTTATCACACATTGTAATTGCCAATGAATGTCCTGTTATAAAATTTAGAACAAACCAAACATTACAATTGCCCAGGAATGCCCCGCTATAAAAATTAGATCAAACCAGGCCATGTTTATGTCCCGTGACTTACCTCTCTCGGAAATCAGAAGAGAATTCATATAAAACAATGTTGTCTTTAATCGCTTACTATTTATTACACATAACGAATCCTAATTAAATTCTGAGATTATCCACTGCCCGCGTCTTTTTCCGCCATTTATATTTTTTGTCAACTTGTACATCAAGCGATCAATGTCCGCGTGTGACCTTTGACATCATGCATGCAGAAATTCCTAATCGTCGGGCTGTTCATAAGTGAATCCTTACATTTTTACCTGTATAGACTCCATGAATGTTTTCAGGGAATCCAGTATTTTTCTAGTAAGATTGGATATCTCTACTTTCCATATTTACCAAAATTGCCATTCTTTTATTGGAAATTTAACAATCTGATAAATACTTTTCTGGGAAGACATCTTTAAACTAAGTAAATTTTACGACCATTACTGCAGGACTGTTTAAGAATAGCATAACGTATTAAATTTTTATACAAGAAAACTGAATCCGAATATTTCGGACGATATTTTGGAAACAATACTGGCTTCTCTGTCATGGTCTATTTTGAAATTCGAAAAGATCGTGCATATCATGAAAAATAAAATGTATTTCCCAATATTGCTCATATAACGCGATATACATAACAATATTTAATAGTGTCAGTGTGCAACTCCCACTAGTATTTACTGTACGCTAAACTCAAATAATGCTGACTAAACTAATATTACATGCCTAAGGATTATATTATTACAAAATAAACAACTTTATCAATGGTCTATTTCCACTAAAACATATTAAATCAATATTGTGATGTAATTACTAGCGTCTCAAATATTGACTGAACCCTCTCAGCCCATCTCTTGAGATGCGTCAAGGGATGGGGACCAGGGGGGGGGGGACTCACATCATTCTACCCCCGCTCCAAAAATAATATATCAGTGCTTTGTTTTGTCCATTCGTTTATTTATTGTATATCCAGTATGAATTGTAAATCTAAGTATGTGATATATCTGATAATATGCAATAGGTGTTCTGAAAAATATATTGGAAAAACTGATGACCAACTAAATATTAGAATGAACCTCCATCGTTCGCAAATTAGGCATCCGGAAAACAGAACAATCCAAGTCACTACCCATTTGGATAAAATGTGGACGAGGATTATTCAAAGTCTCCCCTTTGTATATGGAAAATTCTAAAATTAGTCATTTATTAGAATGTAAAGAAATGAATTTTATTTAAGAAAAATATATGCCCTCCTTTAATACTGTTAGATGCATGTTATATTGTATTATATTCAACTATCTGGAATTGTACTTAATTGATTTTATATTATTTATTCTCCTGTTTCGTAACTAAGCTCTGACGTAACGTCATTGTCTTATATTACATTATATTATTATAATCAAAATGGTCTGAAGAGGTTCAAGAGAACTGAAAACGTTAACCATAAACATGTGTTTATTTCTTTTTCAACGTAATTTTATTTATATATATATTATTATATATATTAAAGTAGATGTAAACAAAACAAAACAAGTTCGACCAACAACCGTTCAAGATATCATCGCAGCCATATACTTCGATATTAAGAGCGTTGCTCCACCCAATCCAACACAAGAAAAAGAAGAACAAGATGGACAGCTTCCGGTCCAAAACTAACTAGACATATTTACTTTCTGTAGTGGTGGGTGGGGTCCCAGCCTGTATCCCTGCTAGTATCAAATTATCATTAAACATTGTATGAACATCAGTATGTCAGTTCTTACTACTTTAAAATAGTAAATCAATAAATGATTATTATGTTACAATTGTGAAGAGTGTACAATAGGCCTACAATATCTATTTTAGTTCGTGGCTTACAATCTCTCGGAGTGGGTTGAATTGATACAATTGTAAGAATTATTGCGCAATGTTTACATTTATTGAGTAACTTGCGCAATAAAAGACAGATAAAGAAAACCCCAACAATGAAAAACATGACAACATAAAATACAGTATCGTTTCAAAACAAAGCGAATGTACTTTAGCAGCGGAATTGAAACCGACCAGGACATGGACATGCATGAAATCAAAACACCACTTGAATAGATGGCAGGTTTTCCGATCTAAAGCGGAGCCAAAGTAGCTCCGTGTATGAGGTACTTATTCAATATCAGGAATTTCCGAGGTGGTGTTCTCTGTGCCAGTGACAGAGGCTAGGGGGCCTAGCAAATAAATAGCGTCTAGTCGTTCGGATAGAATGGAAACACTCGTAAATTTGGCACACAACATGACTTGTACCATTTTAATGCAACGCGTTGGCTGCAGAAAACCACATGTCTTTTCAAAACCACCCACCTAACATCCAAATTACAGCTCAGTGATTCTATTACATTTTGTACAATAGGTAACCATAAACCAATTATACTCATGCATATAGCTACTAACAAACTAACAACATACATAACACTAACAACTAGAAACGTTTACCTGCCAACCTTAAACTGATAACATGACGAATATTTTTTAAAAAAAAGTACTAGTAGGGGTTCCTAGTGGTATCACAAACTAGTGTTTCCGGTAAAACTGACTAGAAGTTGGCCAGTCGTTAATGAAGGCCAGGCCCAGCGTAAGGCCAGACACGGAAAAAGTTTGACCCATTCTGGGTTTTTTTTAACAGACATGACATGGCTTTTGAACAGAGACAGATCGTTGCCGCCCCCCCCCCCAACACACACACACACACACAATTAGGACAATAGGTTGAAGGCTGATTTTACCCTAATCAGAGATGAGAGCGTTTTTCGGATAAATTGTGTGCTATGATTAAGCCCGATGCTATCAGCTGAATTCACCCCACACGACTTGCACTTAATTTTGTTACAATACTATACGAGCTGGTATATTGATCACATCCTATTGATTAGTGGCTTCGTGTAGGCCTACTTACATCATTATTGTATTCAATCTTAATTACACTTACATGGCAGGTCTGTAAAATCCTAGCTGTATATGCTTAACGCCTCAACTACATTTCCCCTGGTCGTTTTCAACTACTTTTAATTTCATTCACTATTAATTCGAGTGCAATGTGTACATGAACACCAAGTGTTCGAATTGCAAACTTCTGGTTTCAAGCAGAAATGTCTAGTCGTATAGGTGGGGCGACTTACCGGGGTTTCCGTGAACATCATTGGTAGCGCGTACAAGATCCACTGGCTGTTGGTAATAGGGCAAAGAGTAGGACACAGGCTTGCTATCCAGGTAAAAGTAAAAATTAGGTTTCGTAGCTGGGTGGGGTGTAGTTAGTCTTCATTAGCCGGGTTAGTGCATAAAGGTCACACTTTTACGTTTATTCAATTCACCCATTTCAAGTTTCGATTCGATATGTATTATTGATTGTCAAGAAGAACTAAATGTAAAATCAATCAGGTAATTCGCTGCAGTTACTCAAAATTAAAAAAGATCTTAGGTCGGAGCCTTTTGAGACTTTTTCATTTCTATAACAGCCCTATATCAATACTGGTGAGTGTACGGAAATGATGAAATCTGTACTATATTAGAAACACGCAGCCCCTGGAAAAATAAACACGTTACATGGCATATACGACCACTTAGTAACTCCTTCGCCAGAGAAAAGTGGCGAGAAGGGGAGATAATAAAGAATGGGTCGGCCTGCAGGTGTTTAGTTAAACCAGATTCGGCTTGTTTATAACTTGTCTTTTATTGATTTATCAGGGTGTTCAACTTTCTCCTCTTTGAATTTTATTTACCATTTTCATGTCAGAATTAATCACCATTCGTTCGATAATTTCCCAGTCTGTTTACAATATCGTCAGTTCAATAGAACAGTTGTATGTTCCAGTGCGTGCTATTTATTAAGAAACCAGGGTGGCCTTCGTTTTATCTTTAGTCGTATCTATGTAGGTATGTGTGTTAACTATTCATAAATATTATTAATTTAACCATATCGCGCTTTGTTTATGTAATCAAAAACGCAAAACTACAACAAACACATCGTTAGCTTACCAATCTTCACAAGGTAGCCATGGTGGCCATGATTCTTCAAAAACTACGTGCATTGGTCAATTTAAATCAACATTGATGATATAAACTTACTGGGAAAAGACGAGCTTCTGATATCCGATATTTTAGATAAAATATATTTTTTTAAACATTGGTACATGAATCGTGTACCATAATGCGCTTCAGTCCCAGTTGTGATGAGATACCCGAGGGACGAAGCTAGTCACATTGCACTCGATTGAGATTGCTGGCTTATTTCGCCGAACACAACTGATTTGAAATTGGAGTAAAAACGGAAACCATTTAATGTAAATCAGTTTATATACATTAATACTACAGTCTACAGTATTATATGCGTTGCGACCCACTTTTGTGAATTTCTAGGTCCCAAATGTTAGCGATTTAGCTCCTTTAATCTACTTACTTTGTTTAACATTATTATAACGACCCCAAATAGAGTGAAAGTGAGTTAACCTTGCAAGATTTATATTCGGGAGTCAACGATTTTCTTTTTTTTTAAAAATAAGCGATGAGTGTGAATGATTACGGAGTAAATAAACAGCATATTAGCACGTAGATAGTAAATTGCGTGATAGATTATTTCGGGGTTGGTTTGAGAAAAAAAAAGTCGTTCCATTTCGTGATATATTTAATGTTTTGGTTAAAGGACAACTTGGGTCTTTCTAATTTAAGGTTTGTATTTTATTGCAATCAGACCTACTTCCACTTTAGCTGCGGCAATGGAAAGTTAATGGAAAATTGTGGCTTGTGTTTTATCACTGGTCGAAATAACATGTCAGATCTACCCTAATTCTACTTTTTTTTTCTTTCAACCAAGATAACAGAGGTGTCATTCCTTTAAATTAGTTTCAAACATACTCAATCTGGAATGCAAATTGTTTAATCTATATTTACAAACAAGTCCACAAGACCCGACGTTAGATACATTAATTGAATTCTAGGTAACGAATGAAAAAACAAAATAAAAATGAAACGGCTTGAGCTGCATATTCGATAACCGTGTTGCTTATTTTGTCAGTTCAGACTGGCACGACACTGTCGTCTTTTTGTGTAAATAATATTTTATTTCAGAAAATGGATCAGGCAACATGCCAGCCCTGTATCACCCCTCTCCACTGTCGTTACTCACCACACAGAACCTTCCAAGAACCAGTAATGTGTGCATGCTTCCCAAAAGGGGTGAAATGGCACGGGGCTATGGTATTAAAGGGAATATTGGGTGAGCATCAACCCAAAGCATCCTTCCTGAAAATAAATTTGTAGGTTCAATAACCAAACACATTATTTTTAGTTCCTGAGATTTAGTTCCATTATGAGGCCGTGCATAAAAAAGTTGTATAGATTTGGTGTTATGGGTGGAGGCAATTCCTGGAGAATGGAACGTCAGTTTAACAGTGTAAACGCCTGTAGCAGCTTTAGGGCATAACATCAGTACCCCAATGTAGCTACCCCAGCATAGTTGTCAAGCCGCTTCGTAAAATTCTCGCGCAGCCGTGGACACTTGTCATAATCAAAATAAAACTGATCGTTTGCATTCTTAATACATTTACGTCGAGCTAGTTTTAGTCTTTCCTCCAGGTCGCCTTTTTGTACTGACTGAAATATATCTTGAATGAGTCCTTTTAAAGGTCGGGAGCCAGCAGTGTAGGTGAGTTAACGGAGAAAGTGAAATGGAAAATTATGTCGTCTGAGAAGTTGTAAGTGTCGAATGGTATGTTTTACGGTGTCTTGCTGAGCAATGTGTTTCATCAAGATTTCTTGTGAAATATAAAACGAGCTATTTCTGGAACAAAGAAATGATTTATCATCTGGTAATTGCAATTACATCTGGTTTGTTCTACATCAACGCATTACAAACCATGCGGCAGATCTGGAACAAGAATAATTAGATCTTTTTAAAGACTACACCGCCAAACACAACACAACATTATAAATCTATAACTCTAAACTATCAGTGCAAAACATTCCAAAATATCACACGTGTTTAGCTTCTTCGTTTACAGAAACATAAGGTCCGAGGTGGGAAGTGACACATGAAGACATTCTGCAGAACAAATTCGCCTCTACAGAACAAATTCGCCTCATGTAAGTGCAGGAGCGTGGTGACCGCTGATTCTGTATGGGAAACAAGATCCAGTGTGTGGGTGGATGGGTGCACAAAACACAACATCTATGTCGTTTGAAGGGATTCTAACAAGACTTGGAGAAATTTATGCTATAAGAATATCTGAGCCGCAATTATAAATCATGTTTGGCAATCGTTAATAAGCAATATGAATGTAATGGACCCTAACAAACCTATATAGTCCGGATACAATTAACAAACTTACAGTCCACATTGACAAATCTATACATTTAATATTCACAAACTTACATAGTTTCCATGAACACAGAAACTGCGGTAATGTGAAGACATGTATACAATGCAATCATTATACAATATAAATATTGTAATTTGTTTATCTAATATTTAGTTTCAGCATGGACCATGATTTCAGAAAATATTTTAAATAATACTTTCATATGTCTTAGATATTCAATCTGCCAGGGTTTTGTTAGAATCGGATGTCGTTTTATTATTATTTAATAATAACGTTGTTACGTGTGCCATCGAAGGAAGGGAAATTTGTAAACTTCTTCGTCCATATGTCAGGTAACAAACAATAGACACCTGTTACCACTGTTTGTCGTGTATTCTGTACACGGTGAACAGTCCATATGCTGATTACACTATTTTGCCAGATTACACTATTTTGCCTATACCGTTTTTTAGGACTTCGAATTTTGTCTAATAGTTTGGATTGTTCGTACTTGGTTTTTTTTTATTTGAAATGACGTCACGTAGTTAGAATTTAGATGTCTTACTCCCCACCCATCACCCCCAAATAATTTTAGATATGGCGACTCAGAGTGTTTTGGATAAAATTTAAACCGAAGGTATGTTAGCCAAGATGCCTCATCGGGTGAGAAGGGGTAGCAGGCGTTCTAGAAGAACCGAACATATATCAGTTGTTCTGGTGACAGGGGGTCTAGCATCAACTGAGGATATAGATGGTGTGTCACGATCTTTGTTGGAGTCATCCATTTATAGTTGACAGTGACGGATAACTCTCAATATTAAAACACATGTTTTACTCTCTAATCTATTTATTGCTAGTCTGCAATTCAATCGTTCTCCCGTTGTTTATCTCTTTGTTGTTTGAAATAACTTTTCTTGCTACCAGCAAGGCCAAAAAGATATTTTGTAAGCAAACACATTAAAACTACAAAGTAATGCTCTTGACTCTTAAAATTGTGTTCTGGTTTGGTGTTATCTGGCATCGATTGCTCGAATGAGTTGTGAAATTGTGAAAATAACGCACAAAACCAAAGTTACTATTCCAGACGCAACAAACTGTATCGCTCACCTATATCTCAGAATTCAAATATGTGCACTATTTTAATGTAAAGAAGCATAACAGTGTCCATGTGAAGCTAATAGAAAACATTGTAAACTTTAAATGGTCATAATGTAAAATGGAACTGATCTATTTCAATATGCTGTAGATTAAAACAGTTTTAATAAACGTGCGTTGTATTATGATTGTAATAGTGTACGATCTCAAACTCTGTATTTAACTTTTATTTTTAAAATCTTGGGGAGTTAGAATCTATATTGTTCAACGAAATGATAGTGCAAACAGTACGTAATACACCACGGAGGGGGGGGGGGCTGAATGGTTAGCACGTGCGTGCTGTATCATAAAGCCGGTCATTGAGTCAACTGGCATGGTTTCGAAACCCCAAATGTACGTGACAGGGAGTAGGGTCGCATGTCTAACCTCGTGGGTTTTCTCCTGGTCCTACGGTTTCCTCTCACTACTGAAGACCCCAACGCGCAAGCGAATTTTTGAAATAAAATTGAACAATATGTTAGTCCCAAAATGACCTAGTTTTTGTCGAGTGGAAATTAAATCCCATTTCTCTCTCTCTCACATAATACAGCACAATCCGTCTAATAAATGATAAAAATAAATTGTGCAGCAGCAGACACGAATGTCATGTCATGAGTTAAAACATAGTAATGAAAAATTGCATAAACACAGGAAGTAACACGTTAAAAACAGGACACGTTCCTGGCAGCAATTAAAGTTGTTATTCTTTGGTTTATTTCAAGAGATCCGACTCAGTAGAATTACGCTGCGTATCTTTGAATTTGGGTGTCGTTGTGCAATAACGCCGTTTCTTTCTTTTTGACGTCATAAGAATATACACAATCTTCGCCCCCAGAGAGAAGTCTACCATTCGTTTATCTCAATGAAAATTTCTCTTTGGGAGCCGAGATTGAAGAAAACATAACGTGATGAACACAGTTATCGCCTGTCAATATGACTTTTGTATCATTTCTCAGGACTTCACATAGCCAGCACAACTGTGTTAAAATTTAAACAAACGCGTTGTTTAGCGCTCATTGTTAAAAGCAGGCATTCAATTAAGTAATGTCACATAGGTACATCTTATACCCTGAGATTTCTTTCGGCTTGTGAAATCCATCTCCAAACAGTTAGCCCAGTTTAACTATACATAGTTCATATAGCCCACAGACAGAAATAATGAGTTGTGTCCAGATTTCGAAAAAGAGTATTGTACGACTACTTTGCCTGTCAGTTGGTTATTGTCGACTAAAAAATCCCTCTCCAAACCATCAGTCCAGTTTAACAATCCATAGTTCATATTGCATTGGAAAAATATTTAGCCTCCCGAAATGGTGAGTGGTGTCCAGTTTTTGAAAAAAAGTAAGAATACTCAACGTGTCAATTGGGATCTAGACTGTTGTTCAATTTCAGCATATCTATATTAAATAAATTTCGATTTGTTTTATATTTCAGTTGAAGAATGCGAATCTCATAATTTATTTCCTGTTGAGGAGGACATTGAAGTTAACGAAGCTATTGATAGTCATTATTTAGGTAAGATCTACTCATATTTGATTTAATCCATTCCCTCTATATAAGATCAACTGCCATATCTTCGGCATTCTGATTTCTTTTCATATAAATGTTTAATTATTACATATTTTTAATAATTGGTTTAATTATTGGGGACAGATTCTTTCTACTATGATCATGGAGCATTAATGGCTTTACTTAGCTTATGAATTAATTAAAGAAAAACTCATCCTATTAATATATTTAACTCTTTGAAATCTTGATAAATAATGAATCACACGCGCCTCTTGGACATCGTTTTGTTTAGAAATTGATATTTTGGAACTACTATCCTCTAAGATTTTGATAAGGTGTTCATGAGGAATATAAATTGAAATTGGTGTGGCATAAAATAAATTAACTTTATTTTTGTTAGTATCTTACATCGCATGAGTTGTTACATTGAATGCTAATAACGAAATATAAATTTGAGTAGAGCTTGGGTTTTAAAAAGTTTTAATGCCCTTAGAACATGGCCTTTTGTTATCAACCTTTATTTGTTTGGTGATGGTTCTTGCATAAGCTAGTATCCCCTTTGATTTGTGGTCATATGTCTTTTTGCAATTACCACTTTACGATCTCGAAATAAATCAGATATAAATCGATGTTTTTTTAAATAAGACACCAGCGGGAGTTCCGTAAACAAGAACGTTCATATTACCTACTATCATCGGGAATCATAGTTTATTAAAGTATTGTAATAGTGCAAGTCGTATCGTGTATAGTTTCTGGCTAGCGAAGATGCCGCTGAACCATTGACTAATCAAAAGTCAGCACCTTTGTTTACCCTAAACTCAAGAGGTCCGGTCTATGAAATATTGTTATTTGCAATTGTGTCATTATTTCGTTATGTTTATGTTCTGAATACGTACATCAACATGTTGAACAAAACGAAATTGACTCCTGATTTTAAATCTGTTTATGTTTGGTTGTTGTTAGTTTGTTTTGTTTATTCACTTGCATGATATGCATGATATTGATAACCTGGGGACGTGTTTGTTTGATAGAACTGATCCAGTCAAAGTTTCTGACGATACTTTACTATTATGACTATACAGGTTGAAATCAAAGAAGAACATGCTAGACTATGCCAAGAACAACCATGTGGTTTCCAGCGAACTTCATCCGGTGTTGGTCATGAACGGCTGGTTCCGGCCTTGTACGCTTGATTTCGGAGAAGGACGGTTGCTTCCGGCCATGGAAGGATGTTCCGGTGACAAAACAATAACCACAGTGGCTTTCGCGTACAATTAGTCATTCGCTTAATAAAACATTGTCTATACTGGGACGTAACTGTCACATTTTAAACCTCTTTGATTTGGTTTAAAATAAATTATCTTTGGTGAGGTATTTTGTTTTGGGAAGTGAGTAGCTATCTACATAAAAAAATTGGCCCAAAGATACAGCCAATAATCAGATAAACTGACGTGTAAGCCATAAATAAATCTAAATTAGTAAACAAACTGACATTCGGTCAACATTTTTAATCCAAAATTTAGTCACTTAGAGTTTAAAGCGAGAATTTTATATTTTCTAAGAAAGTCAACACATAAATTTACTCAATAGGTTATCAGCTCACAATTATACGACCACGGGCATTATTTCTCACCCTCAATTATAGACACAAGAAATAATAACACAATTACCTCCCTTGTTTTCCATTGTCTTCCATGAAGTTGAATGGTAGGATTACTAGGATTATTCTTTAACAAGGCAGGGCTGTTTATGGATACTATCTATTTTAAGGCTTTATTTTAATACATTTAAAAAAATAACTTGAAATTTGAAATAAGAATTTGAAACCAACGGAAAATAAGACACCAGCTCAGTCGAATTCCACACTCTATCTTGACGAAAATCCGTGACGTGTAGGTGGCCCCGTCAAAAAATATGTATACCATAAACTGTTAACCGTGTACCTAGAAGAAGTCTTGGTATTCACCCCACCACCCCCAGCGCCCACACCTCTTCGAAAACCACATAAAATATACACAGCAGTTCCAGCAGTAGAGCACACATGTCCCTCCCCAGACAAAATCGCCCACCTCTCCACAAAGTACCTTCGGATTTCTGCATTGATTAGGCAAGTTTTATTTTAATCTTCGACCAGATTTCTAGAACGTAGTTTCAATAATGACATATTGCATGACGTTCCTGAATTTTAGGCGTCTCGATTTCTAATTGGTCGATTGAAACATAACACCTGGGACGAGCATATTATAATTATGTGATATTTGACACTCAGTCGAGAATAACACAGGATTTCTGTCATAATTATGAAAACTGTATACAATGCGGGGTCTGAGACCATGAATACTCCCTAGTTTTTATATGGAACGCTTGACATATTAGATTCCTTCATTACACTCTGTATGTCGTGCGTGCGTCTTCATTAGCCCGGTCGCAGCAGACAACTAGGATGTTAAACCCTAGCATAACACACATAATCGATACTATAGGGGATTAGGATGGCCTAGTGATCTAGAGTGCCGCGCTTCGACCTTTAGTAGGCCGGCCACCTCTGACCTGCGGCTGTAGATTCGAGCCCTAGTGTGAGCGTATGTGGCATGGAGAAAGGGGCGCCTTCTCAACTTCGTGGGTTTCCTCCGGACACTCCGGTTTCGTCCCAGTGCTAAAGACCCCTACGCACAAGCGAATTTTTGAAATAACAAAAAACATGTTAGTCCCGAAATGACCTACTTGTATTGAGCGTACGTTAAATCCCATTTCTCCCTCTCTCTCTCTCCCTCTCTCTCTCTCTCTCTTTCTCTCTCCAAATATATCACATGTTCTAGAAAGTGTAACCAGACTCTCCATCCCTCGCGTGCAGACTAATAGGGCATTGAACCCCATTTCATTTCAATTCTGTGCTCGTAACACCCGCCATTAATTATGTAGTCTTTAATACGACACGTATTCAACTGACTAAATAAACGTGTTGGGTTTATATATGATGTTTGATTTCAATTACCAAGGGAAATCACTGGGGGAATACACTAATGAGAAAGACAAGTCTTTAAGACATCGCTTAATTTATTGTCTACTCGATACCACACCAGAGACAGCATCTGGATTATTTCGTTATCTTTCGTTTTTATTTCCGTGGGGCTTTTAGTGGTCTGAGGTAGGAACTTTGGAAGTCATGCAGTTAGGAATTTGGACTCACGGATAGAATATCCCGACATTGAAATTAGAACATAAAAATCTCCGCACGACCTTAACACTGTATAGAAAATTTGTTGGCATTTAGTATTGTACATGTATATGTTTACTTTACATGTAACTCTGACATTCCATGTTGTGAATTTACTTTCAACCTACGCTAATTATGGTAACAGCAATAAAAGGCTACCACAATTCGTTTTTACATTTTAAATCAAGCACCGGATACATAGGTTACGGGCATAGGTTACAATAAGTCACTTTTCTCAACCCCAATCCCATCCAAAATCGCCAGGGCGAGTCTGCTTAAAAAAATTGCTAACGAATCTACAATGTGTCCCTCTAAGAATATACTTGGTGTCTATCCCAGAGCTGAACTTCCACTCGTTATATATAAATTCGTTATATTATATGCCTGGGTTCGTTATAAATGCTATCAATTATTTTATTGACCAAATATTATGTAATTTATTATGATGATTTATCCTTATGTCTAATGACGTTGAACCATCCTTATAATATTATGGTCGGCGGCAATTTTTCAATCATAAGTGATCTAGACTATATAATTTATCCTTAGACTCCCATGTCCAGTTATTCTCACAACATTTTGACAATGAAAAAGACAGATAGAACATATTGACCTACTGTAACCTCGCATAAATTACCAAATAGTATTACATTTATCGCCTGTAGAGGTTAGTGTTGTTTAAATCTGCTGAAGACTTAAAATACCAGGAAGATATCGTTAGCGAGACGCAGCAAATTCATTTTGTCATGATAAATGCCAACCGTTGCAGTTTCATTTAAAATGGCTATCCTGTAAATTACCATGTTCTTATGGTTGTCGAGGGTGGATGACGTTTTAACAGATATGAAGTGAAATCGAAGCAAGAGAGGTCTACTGGGAATGTTACGTAAAAAAACTTGGGTTCGTGTTTTGTCTGTCTACTCTAGAGACAGGTTTTCATATTTATCTTTTAAATGAGTGACACGCCATGTGAATTTTATCGCACTTTAGAAAGGGTTCTTTTGGTCAGAGACGCTAGGAAACCCGAATAATTCAAATGGCGTATACTCAATCATGTTGAAATGTCGATAAGCACGTAAAGGTTGCTGCTACCGTAAATCTACGTTTCGGTCCCATTGCAGTCAGGGGCTATCCTATAGTCGCAAACTAGTTTAGGGTTAGGGGTTTTTCTATCGAGCTTGTGGTAGAAAACGACGTGTCCATAAATGAGAGAAGGAAGAAAGAAGAGAAAATATCTCCGTGTCCAACCAGCCGTTCATATCCTGCTATAGGCTTGATCAGTTCTTACGGACCTGACTTCTTTGCGATACGACTAATGTTCTGTGTCCAGTGTTGCCAGAGAGATTCCGTGGAATGTCTCGCATAACCAACTATCCAAACAACCGAGTTTCCTTCTAGTATTCGCTAATCTAGATGTACTGGGTTTTTTTTTTATTCTTTAAATAAAATCAAGGCTATATAATATGTCTTCCAGATTTCTTATCAAGCTATATCCACCGTCAGATTTATTGCATAATACCCGTGCTTAATCTCTTGACATCCAGTTGTTTCGTACTGTCAGACACAGGCGATCAAACTATAAAATGTTCTAGGATTGTGAAAGACGTCTATTATTATGATGAAAGTCACCTTGGCCAATCCCGCTTTAGAGATCATGTCATTATTATTTTCGGACTAAACATCTTGTCATGAGACCGATAACAATCCCCCGTGGTACTTCCGGTCTGGTATACGTATATGGTTGACATAGGTTTGATTGCCAAGACGTCTTTAAAAAATGTTCCAAATGGTCGTCCAATATTGAGCACGACTCCGGTTGGCACTAGCTAACGGTAAACAATAACAAAGATCAAATAGTTGATTGGCCTATACCGAACGTGCTGTACATGGCGTTTATACCCATTTAGCAATACGAGAGCAATAGCATAATTCTTCATTAGAAAATTAAAACCAAGCACAATCAAACCTAACCAGAGATCAAAATACACACACAGGGGCATTGTAAATAAAGCAAAATGGAGCATATCCAAAACTTTGTATTATTCTAGAGTGTGTGCTATGGAACAGCGACGCATGAGAAAAATCTCATACTTTGAGTGGCCGTGGTTTCCATGTAGATCGCTAACCGTGTTCAATCCCGGTACCGACAAGGTCGTCAGATATGTCCGGCGTGGTTCCCCCTTTGTTAGTAGTATAAGACGGGGGGGGGGGGAGGGACAACGTTAGTCTTTCGGTTGGAGCGGACAACCGAGGTCAAGTGTATACATTGCCGTACACGTCAAAGATCCATTGACAATTGGAATTAGAAATAAAAGTAGGCTGTAGTGCCGCTGTTCGGGCACAAATTCGCTCATAACACATTGTATGGCCTATTCCAAGTCTTCATAGTACCCCATTACATTTCATGTTCTTATAATATGCCCCTTATACAAATTGATTGTGCATTTAAAGCATGCCTTAGCATATAGAATGCAAGAAGGAAGTCCCACTGACTAGGACATACCCCCTCCCCTCGCGCACACGTTACTATAGCAATATGTATTATCATATGTTAGTCATAAAATATAATTATGACCCGGGGATAATTTCACGTAGCTGTCATGATGCAATACCCAATTGTTTTCCTTTGTCTTGTGATCTGGACCCCTCATAGATGATCATAATTGATTTTACCAACCAAATCAGCGTATGTCAGTTCCACTTCGTAAATATTATTCTGAAATTCCTTACATTCAGTTGATCTATGAATGGTACTCCAATTGTGAAAATTAATTAATGTTCTTCGTGCTAGTACATTAGTACAAAAAAGCAAACGATGGATTTGTTGTTTTCGAAATCACATCTTGTGACTGGGCTATTACTTTAACTCTCTCGGTATCTGTGCCCGGTTGAGTTTTATGGCTAAACCATATTTACGAGTGGTAAAGACATCGCGTAGCTAATGGTGCATAACGTAAATGTCAGAATTCTTTCCAATGAATTATTAAAGAGGAAGTATACGCTATTTTCCGTATAAACTACTCTGTAACTGCTATAAATAGTATATTATCCTGAACATTTGAATAATTAATGGCCGAATAAAACGGAGAGATACGGGAGAGATAGGTTATCACCAACAAGTTATATTCAAAGTGCAAACTGAAATGGATGACTAAACGACATGCACCAACCGGGATAATGAAGACGGGCATTCGCTATGTGGTCTGCTTTGATGAACATTTGCTCGGGAATGCATTGAGGTTCAACGTCCTGCTTTTCGGCACCGACATATGACGAGAAATTTCGGTTCCCGTCTACCAAGGGTTGTTTTGCGTGTATGCCAAAGTGCCATTAAAACCAACATACACTGTTCTTTAATACATTGTGTGTGTGTGGGGGGGGGGATGGCTGAATGGTTAGCGTGTGCGCGCTGTATCATAAAGCCTGTCGTTGAGTCGACTGGCGTGGTTTTGAATCCCCGGTTGTACGTGACAAGGAGTAGGATCGCCTGCCCAGCCTCGTGAGTTTTCTCCGGGTCCTCCGGTTCATCCCACTGCTAAATACCCCTACGCGCAAGACCATATGTTATAGTGGGATGTTTAATTTAAATCCGTCGGCTTTTCGTGTAGAAATCATGGAATAAGCTTTATTTTGTAGGTTTTGATGTTTGATAACAAAAAACCAATGTTGACATTTTTTCTGAGTAGGTCTTCAAAGTATGGGAGGCCATTATTTGAGGGTAGCCATTTTGTGATAATATTCCAAATTATGTTTATATTTTCACCTTATTTATAATGTTATCGACATATCAACTGTGATTTGGCAATGCATTAACATTGGCAGGGTTTATGACTATAGTTTCCCAACATTTTATGACGATATTTCCAAGATGGCGACAATTTTTAGCGGGAAAATCGACCGATGTGCTGATTTCGATTAAATAGTAGTGTTTGGTGTCAACATACATGTTTTCGGGGTCACAGATTCCATTCCTAGCATTTACAACCTTATAAAATAACCAAATATTCATATACTTAGCATTTTTCCAAGATGGCGGATATTTTTGGCGCGAAAATGAGACGATGTGCAGATTTTGATTAAGTGGTAGTGTTTGGTGTCAATATATATGTTTACGAAGGTGCAGAATCAATTTCTGACATTAACAACCTTGTAAAATGATCACATGTTTACATATTTAGTACATTTCCAATATTGCTGCACTGGTGGCGGGAAAATCGGACGATGGGTTGATTTTGATTAAGGCCGTCGTTCGCACTTCATATGATGAATTTCATAATAAAAATCGTTTTTGAGGTTTCGTGATTTTTTGTCACATACACTATCTAAGAACACATACCAGTCATTTCTTCAAAAAATTCCTGTATATTTCGTCAAAATTTGGTTCTGAATGATCTCTCTTGTTTCTATTTCGCCCGAATTCCATAAAAGTTATTGATATAAGTTTAAAAACAACAGGCACTTCACACGCGAAATACTCAGCTTCCGAATTGTAAACATCCGCCATGTTTGATACTGTTGTAAAGCTTTGGAATTCCTGTATTGAAAGGAAATGACGTTTTTGGGGTGCCTTGAAACCTTTCCCTCACAGAGATAAAAATAGCATGCCATCCTATAGCCGAAAATACTGGCCTTGAATACCTAATAAGGTTATTTTTAGACCACGTTATTTGATTAGTCAGTCAGGAAGGTCAGAAACCAGCAACTCTCCAGGTCAGGCCATCACGCATGCGCATTAAGTCAATGACCTAGATATCTGTCCTCGTGGCTTTATAACAATATTATTGATTACTACGTGATTGTTTTATCAATATTTGCTAAAGAATTGCATATAAAATGCCTTTGAAAAAATTCAGAACGTTAAATAAGTTTGGTAGACGTCGTCGGAGATCATCTACCGTGTCAAAAGGAAGCCAAAATGACACATTTTCAGTCATAAATACAACACTGAATGATGATGAAAATTCGTCTGCTACTGCTAGTACTAGATCTACACCTCCTTCTCTCTCTCTCCCTAGTACCAGTACAGGTAGTAATACTATTAATAGCGGTAGTGTATAATCCGAAGATCGAAGATCGCAGACCTGTATAATCCGAAGATCGCAGACCTCAACTATAATCCGCAGACCCCCTATACTATATTCCGCAGACCCCAACTATAATCCGTAGACCCCCTATACTATATTCCGCAGACCCCAACTATAATCCGCAGACCCCCTATACTATATTCCGCAGACCCAACTATATTCCGCAGACCCCCTATACTATATTCCGCAGACCCCAACTATAATCCGCAGACCCCCTATACTATATTCCGCAGACCCCAACTATAATCCGCAGACCCCCTATACTATATTCCGCAGACCCCAACTATAATCCGCAGACCCCCTATACTATATTCCGCAGACCCCAACTATAATCCGCAGACCCCAACTATAATCCGCAGACCCCCTATACTATATTCCGCAGACCCCAACTATTATCCGCAGACCCCCTATACTATATTCCGCAGACCCCAACTATAATCCGCAGACCCCCTATACTATATTCCGCAGACCCCAACTATAATCCGCAGACCCCCTATACTATATTCCGCAGACCCAACTATAATCCGCAGACCCCCTATACTATATTCCGCAGACCCCCTTTAAAGCTTCAATTTTTTTAATTTTCACACTTTCAGAATTCCTAATACAATGTTGCAAGGTCACAGTAATTTGACTTTATGTCCAAAGCTTTGAATTCGATTGATCTTTGACTTCAAAGGACTGACTCGGCATTACTATAACGAAAATTTTATCAGATGGTTCATATATTGCCCTTATTCACTGGGCTATATAGAATATTAGCCCCTTTCACACACTCTGTCCATGTATTACATAAATTAAATGATATATTCTTCAGTTGTAAATTTTATTCTCTTGAGAGAGGGTTTACAATATTTCTTTTTATGTTTAGAATACCTGTCCGAATTTCTGTAAAGGAGGATAAGAATCTTAGTAAATTTTCAAATTTTAAATGGAAAGACATTTCAAATTTAGAAGAAATTGGGAGTGGTGCCTTTGGCACAGTGTTTAAAGCATCGCATGACGAGAACGTTGTTGTTGTAAAAAAAATTATCGGGGAAGGCGAATTCTACTAAAGTCGAGTTTTAAAAGAGTGTGTGAAAGGGGCTAATATTCTGTATTAGGAATTCTGAAAGTGTGAAAAATTAAAAAAATTGAAGCTTTAAAGGGGGTCTGCGGAATATAGTATAGGGGGTCTGCGGATTATAGTTGGGGTCTGCGGAATATAGTATAGGGGGTCTGCGGATTATAGTTGGGGTCTGCGGAATATAGTATAGGGGGTCTGTGGATTATAGTTGGGGTCTGCGGAATATAGTATAGGGGGTCTGCGGATTATAGTTGGGGTCTGCGGAATATAGTATAGGGGGTCTGCGGATTATAGTTGGGGTCTGCGGAATATAGTATAGGGGGTCTGCGGAATAATATAGTATAGGGGGTCTGCGGATTATAGTTGGGGTCTGCGGAATATAGTATAGGGGGTCTGCGGATTATAGTTGGGTCTGCGGAATATAGTATAGGGGGTCTGCGGATTATAGTTGGGGTCTGCGGAATATAGTATAGGGGGTCTGCGGATTATAGTTGGGGTCTGCGGAATATAGTATAGGGGGTCTGCGGATTATAGTTGAGGTCTGCGATCTTCGGATTATACAGGTCTGCGATCTTCGATCTTCGGATAATACACTACCATTAATAGCTCAGGTGTAAATTTACACACAGCGGCGAATTTAAATATAAATAATAACCAGTTTGATAATAACAATATTGTTATATCTCCTACTGCCAAAAAATTTAGTCACTTTGATTTTGATACCAGTTCATCAGTAGATGATGACATTGAATTCATGGATGTTTCTACTAGGTCTATGCCTGGTTCATTTGGATTCAGAATTGTAAGCACTGACTTCTTGCAGTCCTTAATTTCAAACTTATGCTGTCCTACATGTCACAACAGTAATGTGATTTTACATGAGGATAATTTTATTGGCCTTTCAAGTATTTTTAATTTATATTGCAATACTTGCGAGCAATTGCTGGGGCAAGCACCTACTTCCCCCAAAACTGAGAAGAAGGGTGCTCCTCTCGTCAACAGGAGAGTTGTTCTCGCCATGAAGGAGATGGGGTGCGGGAAGAGCTCTCTTGACACATTTGCCAAAGTCATGGATTTTCCATGTTCTTTGGAGAAAGAAGCTTTCAGTAAACACACTAAAGCCATTGGGGAAGCTTGCCTCTCCACCCTTGACCATCATCTTGAAGATGTAAAACAAAAAATACATCTCGCATATGGTCAATCTGATCCTAGTATAGCCAACGATAAAATTAAAAATATTGCTGTTTCCGGTGACGGAACATGGCACAAACGAGGATTCAGTTCTCATTATGGAGTAGTGGCCATAATTGATTTGTTAACCAATTTAGTTATCGATTCCGAGGTCATGTCAAACATCTGCACATTTTGTTCACAAAACAAAATGGACAGATCTTCTGAGGAATACATAACATGGTATACTGATCACAGACCAGTCTGCCAAATAAACCACCATGGCTCCGCAAAGAGCATGGAAACTGCTGCCACTTTAAAAATGTTTTAAAGATCAATTGAAAAATTTGATTTTCGATACACAACCCTTTTAAATGACGGCGATAGCTCCGTTTTTAATCAGTTATGCAAACTGAATGAAAATAATGGACCGTATGGCGCTGATTATCCAGTCGAAAACGAGGACTGCATAAACCATGTAAGTAAACGCATGAGAAATAATTTGGAAACTATTGTCCAAAAAAATAAAGCCAAAGGTTGCCCAATCGATGGTAAGGGAAGGCTTACCAAAGATAGAGTAGTAGCCATTCAAAATTATTATGGCAGAGCCATTAAAGACAATGTACATGATTTGCCTGGAATGATAAATGGCACATGGTCTATTTTCTTTCATTATCTAAATGATGGTAAGCCACATCACAATCACTGTCCGAAGGGCAGTGATTCGTGGTGTTGGTATAACCGTCAGATAGCAGATTGCATTACAGTACCTGTAAGAGGTGAGCATACAATTTCACTCCCTTTACATGTACTGGAAGCCATCAAGCCAGTATTTGAGCGGTTATGCTCACCTCAGCTTTTAAAGAGGTGTTTGCGGGGTGGTACCCAGAATAATAACGAATGTTTAAATTCTGTGATTTGGACAAGGGCCCCCAAACATAAGAATGCTTCTCTGATATCCATTCAAAATGCTGTGGCAAGAGGGATTTTAGATTTCAATAAGGGGTCAACCACCATAATTGACATTATGGATAGGGCTTCGCTCAGTCCTGGCCCTAATTCAAAACGCTTTTGCCATAAAAAGGACAACCAGAGACTCAAAAAATCTTCTCATGAATCTTCGGAAAGATTTAAAAACATCAGGAAACAAAAAGAAAAAGAATCCTTGCGGAAATCTATAGAAAACAAAAAGAAAGAAGGCAAAACATATGGAGCTGGCATGAGCTAAATGAAAACCAATTATAGACATGGGAAGTGGGTCAATTAAATAAAATATTGTATATTTATAAAAAAAAATACTCATAGAAATTATAAAAATAATAGATGACTTATTAAAATAAAATATATGAATTGATATATTGGCGTTGGTTGTTCTAATAAAAATACTTTAAACTTTGATTGTCGATTGCTCAAAACCAGTTTTTTCTACCATTATCAATTTTAGTCACGCAGTATCTCTGAAAGTTATGGTACGATTTTATTGAAATTTGGAACAGAGCTTCATATTATATGATTACTTTGTGCAATAAGAGAATTTTATTGATATCTGCTAAATGGTTGCGGATATATAGTTGCCATAGCAACCCCGACACTTGGAAAACATTATACATTGACACTAAAATGTTCATAACTTTTTTTCTAATTATTAGTTTGTAATGAAACTTTCCTATTGCACAAAGAAGCATGTCAGTAGCCTTTCTGCAAAATATGAATAGTTCCTGAGAAATAGGTTGACTAAAAAGAGAAAAAGAAATCCAAGATGGCCGCCGTTTCCATAGCAACGGGTACCCCCAGGAAATTTTTCGACCATTTTTTGCATTTCTCACATGATGTATTCTTAGATGTGTAAATATGGTTTAAATACACCAATTTTTTAAAAAAAATGGAATTTTCTATTAAGTAGTTGTCTTTGGTGACAAGATATATGTTTTCGGGGAGGCAGATTCGATTTCTGTCATATACAACTACGTAACATGGTCGTATGTTTACCAATTTAGCATATTTCCAAGATGGTGGAACGTTTTCTGCACACATTATTATTATTTATTTATCATCGATTTTCCTGGGAAAACAAAGCCTAATACTGACAGGACCACGCCAAGCGCTTACTACACGATCTTGCTACGCTCATGGCCAAGATCTGGCTGTGCGCGAAAAGTGTTCCCACCATGATCTAGCGGTTACCAGTCAGACCGGGATACGTTCTCACCGCACTCCAGTGGCGTGCTTACCAGGCCTATAGAGACTGTGTCATGCTCACCCGTCCCTAGTCACTTTCAAAGCAGAGAACAACCAAAGTCAAGCAATAAAGAACATTTTATAGTTTACTCGATGTTTCCATATTGGGGGCTCTGAACGATTCCTTCCACATGCATCTTGGGGTCAGTTGATAATATAACCAATGTTGTAAAGGTTTCTTATACCAAATATTGACACAAAAACAAATATTGACACAAAAACGAGACTACCTAATTAAAATCAGCACATCGTCCGATTTTCCGCCCAGACATGAAAGCCGTATTGGAAATATGCTAAATATGCAAACATGTGATATTTTTACACAGTTATAAACGGCAAAAATGGAATCTGCTCCCCGAAAAATATATCCTTGTACCATAGACGAGTACTTATTCAATATCCGCCCATCGTTCCGTTTTACCGCCCAAAATGGCCGTCATATTGTACATTTTCAAAATAAGTGAACTTATAATCATTTTACACAGTTGTTACCGACCTGCGTGGATTATGTGCCCTTGAAAACATATATATAGATACCAACGACAACTACTTAATCAATATTAGCACATCGTCCTATTTTGCCGCCAAACATGACCGCCATCTTGGAAATATGCTAAATATGTGAACATGCGATCATTTTACAAGGTTGTAAATGCCAGGAATGGAATCTGTGACCCCGAAAACATATATATTGACACCAAACACAACTACTTAATCGAAATCAACACATTGACCGATTTTCCCGACAAAAATGGTCGCCATCTTGGAAATATCATCATGAAATGATTGAAAACAATCTTAAGTATAGTCATGAACCCTGCGAATATTAATACATTGTCAAATCACAGTTGATATGTCGATAACATTATAAATAAGGTGAAAATAAAAAAAATAAGTTGGAATATTATTGCAAAATGGCAACGTCAAATAATGGCCTCCCATACTATGAAGACCTACTCAGAAAAAATGTCAACATTGTTTTTTTGTAATCAAACATCAACACCTACAAAATAAAGCTTATTCCATGATTTCTACCCGAAAAGCGGACGGATGGGAATTATGTTACAAACCCTATCCCACTATTAGTTTGTGTCGAGTGGACGTTAAACACCATCTCTCTCTCTTTCTCTCTCTCTCTCTCTCTTTGATACCTAGTCCATCATTGCTATTAATATAACAGAAAATAAAGAGAATGGAAGTAACTGGGTTTGGCGTCATCTTAAGCTACACCTATGAGACTTGTTATTTCCGTGATAACTTGTGCAAATTATGTCCGAAGAGCTGTGTTTCGCCTACTCCCCATCAACTTCCATTATTGTCGACGTCAACGTGCACGTCAATGTGTACATGAGTGGACTGGGGTTTGCTACCGCCATAAAGACATTTATAGTAATCTTAAAAACGAATTCCTCGATTTTAAGACATGGCCGACTGTCAGTTACAACTGTCAGTATCAATGAAATGTCAGTACTTCTATTTCTGTTTGCAAAATTTGACGTAATTAAGTAATGGGTTGATTTCATCCACTCTTACGTGTCTGTGTGACAGTTGACATCTGCACGTTAGAATGGGAAATGCAATCAGATAAGAAAAGTTAGAATGTCTACTCGCGAATGTCTTTGACCACACGTCATCCTTGTACGATAATAACCTCCATTTAACTCGATATAACACTATACACCTATGAACGTGACACGGTGGGGTTTGTTTGGTTGTTTGAAAGGGGCGAAAATAGATACAGATTGTGGTGTTCGCGAAAATAGATACAGAGTGCGGGATTCACAAAAAACGGGGGGGGGGGGGGGGGGGGGGGGGCAGCTGGAATACCTCAAATACCGATGGGAAACGCATCTTAGGGATTAAGCCGTAGCAAGCAACAAATAGTAGTCTCAGAATAATATGGTGTCCACAATTCTTTCAAATTGTATCTTCTGGTGTTGAAGATGAGAACACGTGGTATATGAACTCTTCACCTTTGAAAGAAAATTAATTATTTTAAGAATGCAACAACAAAGCTTGTTAGTTACTATAGATATTGTGTTAGTTTAAAAATAACGATTTCTATAAAAAAAATTAAAAAATGCTTGCGTCTAGATGCATGCATGCAAAGCGTATTAACCATGGTTTTATAATAATAAATTGTAACAGCTTATTAGTAGCATTTAAATAGACAATAGTTTAGAAGCTAAGACCTAACATATATTAAAGCATAACATATATAATTAGATGAGATATTCTTGTGTAATAATTATTATTAATTAAGACGTTATACCCATTTAAGGAAAAGGTTCGCCTGTTTAACCTCGTTGGTTTTCTACGGGTCCTCCGATTTCCTCCCACTACAAAATATCCCTGGCGCGCAATCTGAGATGTCGGTTACAGAGAAAGTGTACATGTTTTATACTATAATAACACCATGTCCATTTTAGACTTTCTGAACGGCAGCCTTGGAATAGGTTGGTGGTCGTATCCTCAGTTTAGATGTTAAAACCTTGTCATTTGCATGTCTGAACAGATTAAAGTAAATTGACTTTAAATGTATAACCTTTCATTATTTTTAATTCAGATTATCGTGCCAAAGAAGTTTTACAAATAGGTAGGTCAAGAGTCATATGTCATAAGTCATAGTCAACAGAATAAACATACATTCCGGAAACGAAAATTGGCTTACTTCCTTGATTTTTCGCAAATAAACAGGTCAAGGTTCATTTTGCGTTATAAGTTATAATAGACTAAGGAGGTTAAAAGAGGTTAAAGGTCATATCTTCGATACTTTAGACCTGCAAATAAAACTTGGTTCATGTCCTCCCGTTTTACAAATAGGTCAAATGTCACGGGTTATCGGCTAAAGAGGTAAGGTTATGACTCGGAAAATCTCAACAGATTCCGGTACCCTACATCTAGACTGGGATGTATGACGTATTCCGCCATTTATGACTATTTTAAAGGACCCGGATAAAAAATGGCCGCCCCCCCCCCCATGAAGGTTATATCAACAAACAAAAAAATGGCTGCCATTTTGGGACTTTTTTGTAAAAGCGGCACGTTTTTGTGTTAAAGTAAATCGGTAGTCGACTAGCCGCATCGCAAATGTATGGTCGTAGGTACATATCACTTACTGTCTTACATCCGAGTCTAGATGTAGGGCTACGGAGGGTACCGGAATCTGTCGAGGTTTGCCGAATGGTAAGGTTATATATATTTCATAGATCATATTCCGAAAGTAGGTTTTGTTCACTACCATCTGGTTGTGGGTTCAGCATGATATCAATGTATAAATGTCTGTATTTTATCTGTAAATATTCTCTTTTCAAACTGCACAACCTTTTTATTGTATATTTTATGAATTTTATGTAAATGCCATTGTATATGAAATGTGTTCAATGTTGCGGGTTGAGCATCTCGGGCCTAATGAATAAAGTAAGTACATGTAAAGGGTAACTTACTTATATCCAGCCATGTTCCAGTTTAAAGAGTGGGCAAAAGAAAGTTTAATGGTAACTTATATCTAGACATGGTCCAATTAAACAGTGGCCAAACAAAAGTTTCATGGACGAATTTGGCATATAAGGCAACATCAAGAGGATTCGCATCCTTTTTGATAAATTCATATAAAATTCAGAATTTGCAAGAGCTAAGAGCAAGTTCGACTTTATTTTGAATGCTAATGACAATCCTTCACATTACATATAAAGGATATATTATATGCTAATACAGAAATCAACAGAAGTTCAACTCTAGTTTACAACGTCCAAGACGTAAAGCTTATCACCTATTTAATTTGTGATTATGTGACGGATGTTGATAATTTCAATTGTTTATTTCAGATTATACTCGCACTGTTATCGCCTTCACCATTATAGCCCTTGTACTGATGTGTATTGTTCATTCATTTGCTTTTTATACCATACGACGACCTCGTTACATTATTAAACGATTAACAGCTTTACTTCATTTCATGACCGGTGAGTAACCTCCCTTTATTATATTTCATGACATGTGAGTAATCTCCCTTTATTTTATATCATGAGCGGTGAGTAATGTATATATTATCAAAAAAACATATATTATGAAGAATAAAGATGCTAAAGACTAAAAGATAAAACAAATAATATATATTAGACAGTATTCATTTTAATGAGGATGTTGGGATAGTAGCTAGCTACCGATTTCTTCTCACTCCAAATAGAATAGAAACTGAAGATGACATAGAATGTCAAGACTACATGCTATATGAAGTGTCTAGTTGAAAAAGACTATTTAAAGAACTGAGTTAACCGAATAACAAAATAAACTAAAACCAAACACAGGATGAAATCTCTTCTAAAAACCAAATATACCTTACCACAATAAATGGGATAGAACGCCCTGCGCTTCTGTACCAACCTGACTGAAGTAGAAGGATATATACCATTCAATGACGTTCTCGTGGGTACTTCACCAAATTCCGATTACCGTGGTTTCTTTTACGTGTTCGCAGATCTGGCTCGCTGAAATATCACGGAGACTTTCTTGGCTAACAGCACCCCCCCCCACCCCGTACTAAATCAATTACAAAAATCACCTATAATTGGACGGATTATTAATGCCCAAGTTAAAGAGTCAAAATAAACTCAAAAACAACTCTGTAGAACATCCGGAGGCTTAGATACAGCTTGGATTTCAACAGTCGTCCATTTAATAATTAAATCAATAAATTGCTGAGGGCTTTTACATAGGAAGGCCTGTTCCCCAATCCCATTCAGACATCCTGAATAAAATATTGTTTATTGAAAAAAATGACTGATCAAGCTAACATTTTCCGTTATTCACTGACGTCACTACCGGAGACTGTCGATGAATGGTCTGTCAATCGAGGATTCCATAGCCATTGAGAATGGTACTTGATACTCAAGAATATATAAGTGCAGGTATCGGCTGTCAATCAAACGGTCGGCTATTGTCAGAGAAGGTCCGAAGACAGTAGATGACAAATTCCTCCAGAATAAAGTAATCTGACTGAAATTACTGATGTTTTCAGTATATTCTTTTTTTTATTATCTATTTTTGGATTATAAAGCAAGAATGACCAACTTTTTATTAAACTCTTTAACAGTTCACTGTTTTTCATCAACAACTGGCTGATGACGACAGGTCGACGCTATGCAGTGTGTTTTATAGGGAAATTGTGTCCTGACAGCGGCGTCACGGTCTTTTTTCCCCAATTATTCACCATCCTTCCTGATCAAAATGAATCATCGAAAACCAGATTAAACTAAAAGACCGGAAGTAGTCGGTCCAATCAGGCGACTGGCTACTAACTTATCTGTTTTTCAAAAGTTATAGAGACCATTTATATAATTATTCGCAACAT
Organism: Patella pellucida; assembly: GCA_917208275.1. Lineage (NCBI taxonomy): Eukaryota > Metazoa > Mollusca > Gastropoda > Patellidae > Patella > Patella pellucida. Next base: position 22,237,328 of record OU795036.1, on the reverse strand, counting down.
CCAATAAACGACCTATATGTTGACCTGGTCATGTATTTCACGAGGTCTTCGTTGTAAAATGAACAATAACGGTTCTTTGTTTCTAATTTTCAGCTGCCTGTATTTTGGTATTAAATGAGGTTTTTGTAAAAGCTGTTGAACATGAAAGGGAGCATCTGGTCGATAGATTTCCGGATGGTGGTGACTCGGAGTACGGTTTCTCGTTCGTTTTCTCCTGGTTGGTGTTCATAGTGTTCGTCATTGTGGGACTTATATTCCTTTTTGTCTCGCATAAACGTAAAGCCGACATGGGCGAAGACGATGATGCATTAGCTCAAGAGGATGAACCCATGCAGTTGGGTCGAGTGTAGGGTCTGTTAGGAACCCTTTTTGTAATCGGTTCTAATGATAGCAGTGACATAACACGGTGTGATATGATTTCAAATGTGATTTGTTAAAAATGAAATTCATGACAGTAGATTTGATGTCATCTCCCCCACTTTTGTACGCATATATTTCTATGTCTGTGTGTGTTTATTACGTCGGAATTCCTGAACATGTGTAGAAATACATATACGTGACATGAATTTGGGAGTTTATAAAATTAAGCAATGTTGCCCCAGTCCGGAATGAAACTGAATGAGAAACCCGGAACACAAAATGAAAGAGGAATAATAAGTCTTCAGTTTACATAAAGTATTCAAATAAAAATTAAGCTCAAAAGTATAACCTAACAAGATGAAGTGGTATCGGATGTTCCAGAAAGAGTAAGATCATGCCCCATTTGAAGTGTTTGATTGAATTTACTAATGCATGTATCATTCAAGTTACCTTATTGCATTCTGGATAGTGATGTTGTATGGTGTGAAATGCGATTTGTTAATTCTTCCACTTTTAACTACACCCCTTCCCATCCTCCGGCCGAAAACACAGTTAACTAACCTTATTGAATTGTGGTTGTGTGGTGATAGTGGTTTAAGGTTTACAGAGACCACTGCGTTACCAGCACCACAAATAAAGTTATTTTAAATTATAATGAGTTATGTGAAATGTGATTTGTAAATTCTTCCACTTTTAACTACACCCCTAACCCTGCCGCTGACAATACTGTTATGTTGAAATCGTAGATGTAGTATTCTACGAAGAGGAAACTATTTTCGTACCTGTTGCAGACATTAGTTTGTGTCAGCCGAACGAGAAAGAATCAGTGTTCTATTATTAACATGGATGGATAATTCGTCGATATAACGTGTTTTTTCTATAATATTCAACATCATCAAAAATATGACACCATAAACTAAATAACTGCCTGTCGACAAACTGAAACATATTTATATGTTATGTTTTATAAGCAAAATCCTACCCATCGGCTAATATTATATGTCGACAATAATAATAGTATAGCCAAATGCATGGTATTGGAGAGTTATGGAGTTATTTCCCTTAGGGTTTCCAATTTATAAAATTTCAGTGTTCAAAGCCGAACCCATTGAAACCCTGTGGACGTCAACGCTAAATATTGAACAAACACAAATTATTTTTCTATTTTGTTCTGTCAGGACTAATTAATTCAAATATTAATGGAACTTTACTTTTGTAACTTAAACTTGAATTTTGTGTGTTGGTTGAGTGGTGTTTTGACTTCCAAACTTCCATTATTGCTATTTGCTACCTCTACTTCTGAGAAAATATTCTCAGTATTCGCTTCTTTTCTTTGACAATGCTTGTTATGTTTTTATTGCAATAATTCATATGAGAAAGATAGTCAGTTGCCACCAAACCCCCTTGAAATTGGGTAATCCATAATGACACCAGTGGATTAGAATGAAATCCGCGTTTCCATATAATACAGAAATCGTCCCGTGGAGTCTGTGGAGATGCAAATATAGAATAGAAATTTGTGGTGTCACGTTATACAAAAGAAATCGCATGTCCAATACGAAATGATATATGTAGGCGATGGAAAGGGGTATCGGATTGCGCCCAATAAAACCTCATACTATTCATCACGAGAGTTACTGGTGGCCATTATTACTGGATATAAATCTATAATGCGCATGACCACATTACAGGATTATGCAAAGTAGGAAGTTATTCTCGCCATATTGTAAGATATGGGCGGTTACGGCCATTTTAAAGGGAATCTGTGGTCAAAATACAGAACAAACTACATGTTTCACTTCCCGAAAACTCCCGTAAAATATAAAAAAAAATGTCACCAATAGGCAAAGAGGGTTTTGGACACTCTGACGAATATTTCTTATAATGAGCATTGTATATAGTTGTACATAGTTCGCTAGTGCTTGCCCACTTCTATTTATTATTAAAGATGCATTATGTAAGAGCTACATTTGTCTGTTACCGGGCTTTTTCTGGCTTAAAACGTTATATAATTATTAATTAGACATTTATTCACATGACAAGCCGGTCGTTTTGCTGGAAGGATCGATCCGATGTTAAATAGATTGGAACAACGCGGCCTTTTGAATGCTTAACGATAAAATGGATAATCGAGATATCGTTGAGTGCCGTATTTGACTGGATTTTTTCATTATCTATTTTTGAACAGCCGGATTGGACAAATCTAGTTCTTACATAATGCATGGTTCACATTTATTTTTTATCAAATTATTGCGTTCTAATCTACTTATATTTGTAGGTTATTAGTAAATGTAAATACTGACCACGCCTTTAAAAGTTTTTATTGTTTTCACGCATATGTAATAGTGTATTAAAACCAATGTAATTATTTTCCTAAATGAAATCCGTTTTATTATATTCAGGACAATATTCAAAGTTAATATTGAATTTATAAGCCATAACTAGATGGTTGTATAACTCTGTAAGAGAGAGTGCAGCTTAGCTTTTGTGTAACTATAGTGCCTCTATGCGTGCCATCATGTATGTATGTACTTCGACAAGTAGGCTTAACGCAAATTTCGCCGTAGTACGTTTTAGAATAAATGAGGGTACGCCATTACGTGTAGATTTCATCCGATCGGATTTTGATCGCATTCAAATAATTTCAATTTAATAAGAAGAGATTGTTTAACTGCTGCCGTCGTGGGTTTCTTCGTCGCCCAAGCACTATAATATGCTTAACCCTTTAGTACTTGGTACATGTAAGTATTGACTACCCAAATTCCTTAAAGTAAATTAGACAAAAGTGATAATATATTCTCGTATATTAGTGGATAGACCTAAACCGCTGGAAACTATCGTTACTTATCCGCCTCAAATTCCAATAAATATGTTTAAAAGCTCTCCGTATTATAAGACCGTTTATTAGTTCTTGGGGTCTGTCTAAATGCTTAAAGGGTTAACAAGCATAACGATTCCAAAGTTAACTCTTTGAGGTTTTGTATTACTTGTATATTTCATTGTTATTCATTATAATATATTATGACAATATGTAATTATGATCTCAGCAGGTAAACTGATACAACCTTTTTACATACTTTCAAAACTTTGGTGCTTTAATCCATATTTTTTTTTTTTTTGGTATTTTAAATGTTTTTCGTTTTGTTTTACACATAATGATATTCTAGGATGTTATAACCTCTACCCGATTATGACATGGATAATATTATTCACAACATTTTTTTATCTATTCTTGGGTGGTTTATACCATCAAATATTTTGATTAAAACATGATCACGTTGTCTCACACAACGTACACTATCTGGACAGGCATGACGCTTATGTACATTTAAGTGTTCGAAGACGAATCGACACATATATTAGGTTGTGTATAATCTGGTCATTAAATTCACATACATGTAACCTTGTTTCGTTTGAGTCCCAAGCAATAGTCATGCCTGGAAATAGTGAAATTAACCGGGATTGAATTGGAATTGTGACGTCATATTAACAAATGCGCAATTGTCCAATGAACATGTCAAGTTTTATATTTGAATTGGCGGGAGTTATGCTTTCTGAAACAGCGCGAACGCACAACATCAACAATTAGATGAAAGTCCCTGATTCAAAAAAAGGTTAAAGTGAAAATATCTCTTAGGGATTTTAGTTGTTCATTATGTGCCGTGATTATTTTCGTTGTTTTTTTTATTTACTTTATTCTTAATTGGTTTGAAGTATTTTGAATGGTTTTTTTAAATTTTATCTTGAATGTGATTGAGTGTAAATACTGTAGGATATAGTCTGACTTTACTTTTCTAATATAATAATAATAATAAAAACAAATAATTATGCACGTGCAATAAATTTCTATGCACATTGTTTTTGTACACGTGCACGTGCCGATCCGCATGTTATTATGTTTAAACTGTTTTTAATCTTCTTTTTTTTTCACATCGAATAAAATATTTTAACACCTATTGTCATCAAGTCTCGTTGTTTTCAAAAATAGAGAAATGCTTTCTTAAATATTTGATGAGCCACTTCTAGACTTTTCATCGTTGGTTCCCCATGTCAATGGTGCAGGGTGGATAGCCTGGCAAGGAACAGTTTGGTATGATGTAACCAAAAACCGGGACCCCGTGTATAATCCTTTCCATATATAATTTAGGCGAACACGCGGATGTCATGGAAACATTTCCCATGTGCATCATGTATGCACGCAAAGTGGACGGTAGCTGTCAAATGCATGGGTCGGGATCGTCAGCTCGGAAAGATCCGAATTGATGGAATTGTACACGGGTGACTTGGAATTCAGTCCTGTCACGGTTATGTAAGTCACAACAGCGGAGGTGGTATGAGTAGGGTCGTGACGTAAGCACAACGAATATGTTTCAGCTGTCATGGTTGGTCGAGACATTTTCTTATGCAGTTGACGCATGCATTGTAATATGAAATCACTAATTTTGTGATTGAGAGAATTCAACTTCGGAATATTATGTTCAATCGAGTATCACCCATAAATCGCACATACAATGGAGACTATTCCTAATGGATCCGACGGTTCTATATGAATATCACATAAAATAAATCTGTGATATGCAGCCCACGGCACACGCTCAATCGAGTAGCGCCTATATATTGCACATACCAAACGAGTTCGTAAATACAAGGGAGGCTATTCTTGATGGATTGTTCTATATAAATGTAAGAAATTTAGCCCACGGATCCTTGTTAAAACTACCTTATTCTAGAGCAACGAATGACCTTTTACAAACACGTGGATCCGCGGTGGCTAGTGGGTAAGACGCTGGCTCACTAGCCTGGATTTCGCGTGTTCAATCTCTTCATTGACATTGAAAATTCATCGGGATTTTCCGGCATGGTTTCCTCTTGTCAGTTATGCAGGACGGAGGGTCTGGTTAGGACAGCTATCACGTCGTTCGGATTGGATTGAAAAACGAGGACCCGTGTATATATTAGCGTGTGGTAAAATATCCCTGCCCGGGCAAAATTTCCCTCATAGCACACTGTATGGTCCGAGCAGAGCAGTAGGGCGGTTAAAACGATTTCATTCCATCTTTTTTTCGGGACACGTGATTTGATCCTATAAAGACGCGTAAGCAGTGACTGGCAAAGTCGGAAATTCTCAACATGTTTTTCCCTGGTTTTACTTATAATAATATATATAATTACTCTATATAACCCCTATTGATATTGGAATGTATGATAACTATTAGTATTTCTGCAAAAGAAACTGAAATAAAATGGGGTTTAACGTCTTTCACAACCGGCTATGCTCGTGGGGAAACCACACGGGGTCGGATACGTTACCATATCCCGTGTAGGTGGTGATGGGGGGGGGTGCGAAACCGGCGGAAGCAATTCTTGATGGGGGGTGGCATCCATTCTAGGTCCTATGGGCGAGGGTCAAGGGGCCGCAATAACCTGGAGAAAAGAGTACTTGCGGCCAAATTATTGTGGGGGCTAAACCCCCCCCCCCCCGTAGGCCCCCTACTCCGCCGGGCCTGTGACATACGATCTTAAGCTCAGGCGTTAAAGTATCCGAATACCCACCCCAATATTTACAGTGAGTGTGACGAACTTTGCGTATGGTGGTCATCTTTTTGTTACCCAATCTAAGTTTAAGGTAATTAAGTCTTTAACCCAATATCACCCGCAGGTATCTACATTGAAAAACACGAATTGTTTGTCAATTAAAAGCAACAGTGACCCGTCGAACGAGGCTAGATATATTCCACAAGCCATGTCAAAAGGTAACATACTATTCTTATTTGGAGAACATAGGCAATCAATGTGCGTCCTCGATTAATGAATCCCCACCAGGCGTCGCCAGTAAAAAGGCAGTTCCATGTGACCTTATCGATGGTAAAAAGGACCGTGTTTCGGTGTATAGGGATTAAATTCTATATTAACAACAAAAACTAACGATATCAACACATCAGTTCGTATTGAATGTACAGGAAAACATTGTTGTGCGGTATACAATGAGGTCACGTGGGACCGGCTCCTCTGTGAAATTATGTCCCTTTATCCCTAGCGAGGACGGCCATTCTATATATTATACCGATGTAAACTGCAATAACCAGACGTTGAGAATTGCGTATTTCACGGAACATGAATGATTGGAAATTAGAGTAAAAACTGAAATTATGATTGAACATAAAACAGTTTATATACATTCATATTACATTATTTTATGTGTTTCGGCACATTCGTGTCAATTTCTAGATCCCAAATAATATTAGCGACTTTGCTCCTTTAAAAGATCAATATTGCAATTCAATGATAGTTTAGTGTGTACATACATGTAGTCGGGATCTGTGTAAGAATATGTCATTGCATCTAAGATAAGACCAAACGCAATATTTTATTAACAAATATCTGATTATGTAGAGGATATATTACAATTCTGAATATCTATTAATTTGAGCTCTAATTATATTATAAATGAAATAGCATATTATACACTACTTCTATTAGTATTCTATTTTTGTATATTGTAATAATTAGATTATTATTGATTTATTCCCCGTGGTATGTGTAGGTGTTCATTAGTTAAAAGGTGTATGCTTTATTCTTTGGAATCTTAAAATAGACGAGCATAGGTCTAAAAACACATAATGAATTTATATAATTTGATTTATATTCAGTTTTTAAAACATTATTGCACTTCCTAATCATCTTTGTTCCGTGAAATACGAGAATAGTTAAAATCGAACATTATGTTTAAGCCTGATTGGTCCATTCAACACGTTTTAAAATCAGCCACTCCTATGTAGGTTATCGGGAGGAAGGGGGGGGGGCTCATTACACATTGCGCCGTAAATGATAGAGCACACGACTCGTGTACTTTTTAAAAAATGTCTATTGTGTCTAAAAAAGAGCGCACGACTCGAGTACTCATTTCCAAATGTTTATTGTGATCTAATATTTTCATTTCTATTTCGAATATTATGGAAAATATTGAGTTACAGGTTTAAATCACTTAAACACGTGTAGTGCAATGGAGTCTTATAAAATATCAGCTACTAGTAAATTGGGTTCCTTATTAAGCACCATCATCGTCGTCGTCTTCTTCTAACCCGCGTAAGCCTAAATCTAGTAATCTATTACGTTATTTTCTATTTCATATGTTGGGTCATGTTCTTGAAGCAACGACTGCGAGTTTTACAGCATCTGGTCGTTGCTGGTTTACTTCACAATTCCCGAACTAATAGCTACGTTATCTGCAGACACGTTAACAGAAGCATCTAATCAGAGATTATAACATAGCGAACCCGACAGAAACCTTGACATTGGACGAACCTTGAACTTTAAAACTCGATTTTCACAGGTAGACATTTTAGCTTGAAAGTGCGAGACGACCAAGGAATCTGATTGGGTCACAAGCTGGGCTTATACCAAATCAAACTTAGTGCCGAAATGTGCAGAGTGTTACGTGAAGGGCTTGGTAAGCTGTACGTAGTTAAAGCGGGATCAAGCCTTCTTTTGAAGATGATCGTCTTTCATCGTCGTCTTTCTTATTGATTGGAATTGCTATATATATAGTATCGGGATGACAACCTCTAATGAACGTCGATACTCACACATGGCCAATAAAATCGTCGTATAAAATATACAGTAGTACAATATAAGATTATGATCAAGATAAATGCCTCCTATATATTATATTAAATACGGGGGCGAGGACTGAGATGCCGTACCAAGACTGCATGTCATTTACACACAATACAATGTGTTGGTTCAAAAGAAACATTAAATCGGTTAATCCCAATGGATTGAACGGAAGTTATAGTCATTCAAAGGTTTTATGATTCTATCTTGATTCTATCATATACACTTCTTTTGCTCTTCTTAGATCGTTAAGATATTTCTTGTGTATCCAAGAATGCTTGTGTGTTGTTTTCAATCGTTTAGCAGGCCCGTCGGAACGATATTGATATTGGGGGAGCTGCCATGGCCGCAGATCTGATTAAATTTTAAGGGGGGACGGAGGTGGCGAAACAAATTTTGCGGGGGGGTTTGGGGGTCCTCCCCCTGAAAATTTTGAAAGCAGGATGTCTGAAAACGCTATCTTAGACCATTACTGATCATTCTGCAGAGGTGGATGTACCAAGAATAAATTGTCGTTTTTGAGCGAAAATAATCAATAACTACACACATAGGACTAAGGGATAAGGAATATTCTTTATTTCATCATAATGAATAATTTCATCCGACAGGCCGTCATCAAATATCAACATATTATAAAAGGCCTATAGTTATCAATAAAATATGTACCGACAGTTTAAACTTATTGAGTGTAATTCTAAAAATATTAAATTTATTTAATCGTTTGTTTCAATTTAAACTATATCATTTCAAAGTTCAAACATAAATCCAATCTGAATAATTGAATCGGTGTATAGGCTACCTAGGTACATCTAAATTCTGATTTAAAATTCGTTCGTACCTCATATTGAACGGGAGTCCATCAGTAGACATGAATAGATGGGTACGGCGGGCGAAGGCATACGCTACGGGCGCTACAGACGCGCATTAAGCGGGGGTCTTGGAAGATTTTTGTAAAATTAGGATGCCTCAAAATGCTATCTCAGACCATTTCTGGACATTGTATATCGGCATGGTCGGGAATAATATAGGGTACATTTCCCGGGCTGAAAATATGACTTTTAAAATTTTATCGATGCATTTTTCTGGGGGCTTGGGGCGAGGTATATTAAATCCCCCCCCCATCCCCAGGGGTCTGCGGACCTGGGGGCTGCGAGCAGAGGTGAACGGATAGATCCCTTAACCACTAGTCAAACTTATTATATTATTATTTATGATCATTTATATCTATTGTATCATAGCTTTTTAGGTTACTTGTGTGAAAATGTTCTTAGTTTAGTTGTGTTCTTTTATTATTATAGCCTTTTTATTATTTTTAGAACTGAAGGTTTTAAGGTAGATAAGAAGTCTGTAACTTATTAGATAACAATCACAAAACAAAGAATATATATATATTATATATATATATATAAACGGGATATATCCCCCAGACCCCCCCCCCCCCGCTTCCGACGGGCCTGTTTAGATTACAATGTATTCAAATTGATTCTTTAACATTTTAATTAATGATGTATTATGCACGAGGTAAATTTGCCTATTGTAGGTCTTTCTTTTTTGACTTCAAATGTTATATAAATTATTATTTCAACATTTATTAACATGGCAATCCCATAATTAAATCGATAGACCATTGTGATCGCAGACTGTAATGTGTTTAACGAGAAAATAGATAATCGAGACATTGGCAAATACTGTTGCTACGATAATAAACAATATCCGCTACATATATAAAAACTTCATCAAACACTGATAACTTCACACAGCATAATTAAACTTAATTTGACTGCCATTTTCAATATATTCCGTTTTCATTATCTATTTTTGAACTATTACAACAAGAACGGTCAACTCTTTATCCAATTCTTACATTATGCATCTTTGACAAAGCTAAAATCCAAAATATCAACAGTATATAAATCCAAAGGATGACATCAATCGGAGAAAAATATCAATTTTTTATGTTGTCGAACTCCGTAGTTTAACGCTTTTTTCTATTAATCGATAGCTTTCTGGGAGAAAATGTGTCGAAAGTGTGAATTGTTTCTTCAAATTACATGTACGTGTTTTATGTATTTACAAGAAATTTCCGTGAAGTTTATAAGTGGGGCGGATAAGTAACATTTTTGGGTCGAGTTGTGCGCTTCTGGAAAGAAGCATAAAAAGTTGGCCGAATGGGGCTTATGGATATGCTAATTTTAAAAAATGGCGGCAACCACGACGTCACTCCAGTCGTTTCCGCCAAAAATCGAGACATTTTAAATTGTCGTAATAAAATACTTTATCGTCCATAAAATGTCTAACTGCGCCGATTTCACTGATCTTGATGTCTATACCAATGTTTTGGAGGTCAGGGAATCCAGTGAAACACATACGAAGACTCATAGTTTTCTCCTTCAAAGTGATTTCTAAAAATGGTCATAATTCTTATCGAACAGTTGTATTTATTTGCACTTCGGATGGGACAAAAATCGAGATCTCGTGTACACATTAGCGAGCACGTAACAGTTTCCTTAGAAGTTGGGCTTCTTATAAGAGCAGGCCGTCGCGCTGTCCGATCTAAATGTCCCTCATAGCACGACGTGATTTCCCCTTGTCAGTGATACAGAAGGAGGGCCTGACAAGGACAGCTGCCTAGTCGTTCGGATGGGACGAAAAACCGAGGTCCCGTGTACACATTTGAGTGCACGTAAAAGATCCCTTGGCAGTTGGAATTCGATATAAGAGTAGGCCGTAGCGCCTCTGCCCGGGCAAAATTTTCCTCACAGCACACTGTATGGCGTATGCCCGTCTTCAATTAGCTCAGGTTAAGTGCATAACAGTAGGACGTTAAACCCCATTTCATTCATTCATTCCCTCATAGCACACTGTATGTCTTATACGCGTCTTCATAACCCTAGTCGGAGTAGAACAGTAGGTACCAGGATCGATTCCCGGTCGAGAAAGTTTCTTGAGGAATTTCCATTGGGTCTACCATTGTCATGAACGACTTTTGATCCTATGACGTCAGGCATTGATTAATCAATCAGCGTTGACGTTTCTAGCGGTTTGCCCACAGTTCCGTGCAGAGCACGGCAAGAACTCGCCGTAACAGACCGTTTCATTGGCTATAATTTCTCACATCAACAAGAACGACTGTTATATAAGAACTATAAAAACTATAACTATAAAAAAAAAACGAAATAAGATCTGTGTTTTAATTAGATTGTACAACCAAGATCATTAACAGGTTTTTTTCTACTTGCAGATAGGTTTGCATTTTCCAGAGAATAATACGATCTTGAACAAATGATGTGAAATGAAAAAGGAATCTGCATTGTCTGGGTAATCGATGACGAACGTGCTTTGAGGAAAATGTTGCTGCGACTGCTGCGCTATGGCTTACTCTCATTTCTGATTTCTACTGTCACGGGTTATTTTAAGCGTACGCAAATATGTTGACAAGACCTCCGGTTTTCATGTCAACGACTAATATCGAACACAACCAATTACCCAATCAAACTCCAGACAATTGTAAACTGTTTCATTTCTGGGTAAATTTTGGTCACACATGTTACATAATATTAAGCAGCTGTGGTTTATAGCTGTGAGACCAGCTAATGTATGTAAATGATCAAGATAGAAGCATAGCGGTCAAGTAGGTTATCACACATCAATTGGTATGCAGTCTGCCATATATATTATGTTTATCGTAAGATAATCTTAGGTTTTGGATATGAGAGAGAAATAGAGTTAGAGAGAGAGAGAGAGGAGAGAGAGAACGAGAGAGAAAGAGAAATGGGGTTTAACGTCCACTCGACACAAACTAGACCATTTCGGGACTAACATATGATTTAATTTTATTTCATTGTGCGTAGGGGTCTTTAGCAGTTGGAGGAAACCAGAGGACCCGGAGAAAACCCACGAGGCTGGACAGGCGACCCTACTCCTTGTCACATATAACCGGGGGTTCGAAACCATGCCACTTGATTCAATGACAGGCTTTATGATACAGCCATTCAGCCATCACCCCCTCCCCCCCCCCTGGAAGAGTCGAGCTTTAGATGCTCACCAGAGATGGGGTATGAAGCTCCAGGCAGAACGACTGTACACCGCAAGAGAAAAATGGGGTTTAACGTCCACCACAATGAACGCAGACGTGAACTAAGACGATGGTCGAAATGTTATGCTCCTGTGATTTGTATTGACTGTTAGAATTGTTAAAGATGTAATAATTATTAATGTGTGGTTAGTACAATTGAAATGAATTCAAATCCACAGTCGTTAATATTAGATTCCTTTATAATATTATGCTACAATACAACCAGCAATTTTTGGAAGTAGTTATTTATTATATTCTGTTTACAATAATTGATATTGTCACTTTGGGGAATTAATTGGTAATATCTTGTCCTGTAAATTATTAATCTGAACAGGAAAATGATTTTATATATACATATATTTCCGTTTATTCCTTCCGAGAATCAATTTGTTCTATATAAATTACTGTTCTGTATATATCCATGGCCGTCATTAATTAAAGTTATTTAATTCCGTTCTGTTTTTACAAAGATATTACGAATTGAAAATTTAACGGTATTTCGCCATCCCCTGCCGATGATAGGATGTAGTCAATATGATATGCCAGCGCTGATTCGGCCGATTCTTTTGGTGGGTCTCTTTTTCCTTCGATTGAATCAAAACCGAGAGCTGCCCTGTCATTGGTATTCTGATTTGGTTTTCTTAACTGAACGTTTAATAATCGATTATAAGCTGCCCATTTAACCAAATTTATTCTTATTAACTTGCCAATTTGATGGACCCATAATAATAAAATACGTTTAAAAAAGATAATTCTCTATTCCTTGGCACCTAAAAATGGACATAGGTGGGTCGCAATACATATGATAGTGTAATAAGAATACAGTAAATATAATGAATGAATGAACCGGGGTTTAACGTCCTATGCTTCTGCACCTAACCTGGGCTAATTGAAGACGGGAAATATAAATAAACTGATTTACATTCAATCGTTCTGTTAATTGTAGTTTTGAATCAGTCATGTTGGTCGAAATGGAAGTCTTTGGCGTCTGGTTATTCAGTCTACAATGAGGGTATACTTCTGTGGGATATATTAAGCCTTGTCCATCGAGTTGTTTTATTACAAATAGTGCTCGAAAGCATTCTGACTCGCGATTCGTAGAGAATTTCCTAAAATGTTCATTTTGTCTTAAATATTCGATATCAGAAGCCTATCTTTTCACATTAAGATAACAACATCAAAGTTGATTTAAAATGACCAAAAAGTAGTTTTTGGGTTTGCAATGCCGAAGTTTGTGGAAGATTATTGAGTTAGAGACTTGCCTCTTTTAAGTCCTTGATTACTATGTTTTACGTGTCTTATTGTATCATATTATATCTGTACATGGATTAAAGATGAAGATGAACCAGGGGACGGCAGCTGTATATATGTATATATGTATAAATGTTTAGTTTATATTTAAATAATTTTATATTTTGTATGTTCTTGTTGTATATTTGTTGTGTAGGTACATAAAATAAATTTATCTTTGTAAATTCTGCAGAGGAGTCAACATAGGCCCAGCCTGTTCTCCAATCTTATTTCCAATGAAATAAAAAATTGTTTACAAAAAAAACAGGGGCATACAAGAGATGGATAGATAACAAGCTAAAAAGAAAGTGATTTTTTCTACAATCAAGGGCCATAATTAAGGAAGTTACGTTCCGATATGCGCAAACATCGCAATGAACCAATATCGTTTGGTTATAAACATGAATTTCAAGTTTCATCAATATCGGTTCAAAATTGTGACCTCTACAGTGTTCACAAGCTTAAAACGTGATTTTTCGTGCATTCAGGGGCCATAATCCATGAGGTTACAGTCCGACACATGCCAATATCGAAAGGATCCGAGATCTTATGGCGATAAACCTATATTTCAAGTTTCGTTGAAATCAGATATAAATTGTGGCCTGTAGAGTGTTCCCAAACAATTGTGGACGGACGGACAGGGACGACGACAAACGTCTACATGAAAATTGGGCGTATAAAAATAGATATTTTATTAAAACAGTAATAAAAACATAAATCTAATAACAATCTACTTAATTATATTTTATGAGCAGTGGAAATGTTAACGAGAGACTGCATGGCCTATTAGATCCGTTAGTGCAGACAATTATTAGGACCTTAGACCCTATTTCATTTTCTATTCGTTCAGGAACACCTGATACCATATCCGGTTAACCAAACACATTATTTACTAAACAATAACGGGATAAGACGCCATTTATATAATTTGACAGATATTTTATATTATATATATAAGAATTCACGTCAATATGACTGGAATTTGCTTGGAAGAGGTATTTAGTTGTTTATATTACTATTTGTAAATTGATATATAATATTACTAAATAAATATTACAAAATAAACATTCATAAAGCCAGCTATAATATGTGCTCAAAATTAGTATAAAGGTGATCGCTCATTACAAGCCCATGGTTGTTTATTTTTTGTAGAAAATCCTCATTTATCATAATGTTTATGGCTTGTTCACGAATTGTCCAATAATCTGAAATCACTGACATGTCCTCTTAGCTGGCAGCAAACAATTAGTAACAGAGAAAGCACGCGACTCCATGGTTACCAGATAACGTTTTAATAAGAAGGTATGAATCGATGCGACCTCAGCGAGGCGACAGGTAAATCAAGATGGCTGACTGACACAGGTGAAAAAGAAAAAACCGATGTGCTTTCACCTTTATCACCAGTTACTAACAACATTTCTTAGTGAGACAATTCTGATTAACCAAGTAAAAAGTCAGGTAAGAGGCTCTTTAATGTTGATGTACGTTTCAATTAGATTTTTAATTAATTTTGTAACCAATACAATTAGTTCAATTGACTGTAAACATGTCGAGATAATACATTTTGGTGACATTAACAATACCAGGCACTTTCCATTTCAAGAATGAAAAAATAAGAATAGCAGGTCTTGATTCATATACATATTGTCCTACGGGAATATAAATATGTTCCATTGCGATTTTATTTTGACTTAAAACACCCATAATTCGATCAGTTTCGTGTTCTCGTGTACAATGAATCTTGCCAGATGACTAGTTACAGAAATAAATATTCGTTCTCTATATCAAACAAAATGTTAAAAATATATTAAAAGTAGATTTATATTAGACTGGAAAATAGGTTTTTATTGCTGATTTGATTTGCTTTATGATTCATTCAGATTGACATGTAATTGATGAATAGAGAATGACTGGACAATAATGTTCAATAATTACCCCTTTCTATATCTAGTATAAGTTTCGCCAATCGATATTTGGTAATGGTGGACGTAAAATATCCATTGACAGAATTAAACTAGACAATCAATATTCGCATTGATATATAAATATACCATGAAGAATACCATTTGTATACATCTAGCTAGACATATCGGTTATATTTCGGCGCTTTGTGCAACATTTTCATTTGTCAACTTTTAAACGTCGGTTGATTCATAATTGTATTTGAACACCGGACATGTTTGAAAGAACCCTTTCGTAATTAATTATAATATTCCATTTACGTACAAATTTATGAAATCTTTATGAAATCTTGCGACATCTATATATGAAATACGGTGACATCTATATGACATATGGGGAAATATATATAAAATAATATTGCGACCTCATTTATGGTAAAAAAAATAATTAAATTCCAGTGGAATTGTTTAAACTATGGAAGAACCTCGACAAATTGAAAATTAAAATAGTAATTTCGAAAATATTCAAATAGTCGCTTTTAAAATATCCAAATTATAGTCAATTTTGTGAGATTTTTCAAACCTTTTCGGCAAAAGAAAATGGAGTTATTCTCCGTTTAGGGATAGTGATACCAGACAGATTCTCGGCAAATGGTTGTCATTGCCGCATTTCAAAATTTTGGGAACGTTAATTTTGAGCGGCTTTACTTTTTTTTATTTTGAAAGCCCTAGATCAATCACGTTAGACTGCGATGCGGGTGGACATATAGGGGTGTCCGCTGAATATGAGGGTTTGGGACTAGTAAATGGTTCAATCTTGGGATTTCCTTTGTTATCCCCCCTTGTCAGTGATACATAGTTGGTGTTCTTGTGGATCTGGTTTGAGCTATTAAAACCCATCACGTCGTCCAGGGGTCGACCATAATATATTACACAAAACTTATTACTTCTTGAATTAAGAGAGAGAGAGAGATAGAGGGGGAGGGAGAGAGAGAGAGGGTGGGCTTTAACCCCCCCCATATTGATCAAGAACGCGATTCAAGTCAACGTCAACTCTCCGGAATTAACATGTCGGTACACTGTCATGTCATGTAGACTTTTGTTTCTATATATAACTCTATGCATGAGAAATATTCTCTGATATGTATTCTCCTATACGTAACACGTGATGCATTATTATATAATGTGGCATGAGAGAGATTCCCATTATATGTGACATGAGAGACGTGCTCGTTATGTACCATGAAGGACATTCTCCAAAATGTAACATGGGAGACATTCTCCTATATGTAACATTATCCCATGTATCACATGGGAGATATTCTCGTATATGTTTCGTGAAAGAATGTTTCACGAAAGACATTCTCCTACATGTAACATGATTGACATTCTGATACATGAAACAGAGTTCATTATACATTTTGTTGTCTACTTAGGCCACACGTAGGCAAATAATTATCCACATTTAGCACACATATAATTTATTGATGGAAGCTAGAATAAACTATTAGCTCATCAGCCCCGACTGATTGTCACGACACAAGCAACACAAAGGGATTTAATATCTGAATGATTCCCAAGATAATTTCTTTAATATACTCTTTTTTATACGCCCACGTTTTCATGTGGACGTATTATGCCGTCGTCCCTGTCCGTCCGCTTACAATTGTTTGTGGACTCTCTACAGATCACAATTCTTATCCGATTTTGAAATATAGATTTATCCCCATAAGGTCTCGGGCTTGGGTTATTACCCCGCTTTCGATATTGGCATGTATCGAATCGAAACTTCATAGAATAGGGCCCCTAATTTTAATCCGATTTTGATGAAACTTGAAATGCATGTATATAACCAAAAGATCTAGGTTCCTTTCGATATTTAGACATATCGATTTGTAACTTCGTGAATTATGGCCCTTGATTGTAGGAAACATCACGTTCTTCTAAGCTTGTTCTTCTAAGCTTGTTCTCTAACCATCTCTTGTATGTAGGCGTATACTTCCTGGCAGCCGCTGGTTTTACTTTTAAAGAGATGAAATGAAATTGTGTTTAATGTCTTACTGTTCTGCTCCAACTAGGCTAATGCAGACGGGTATACTATAGAGTCTGCATGATACGACAGTGTACCCACATGTTAATTCCGGGGAATTTCAACTGTCAATGGTTCTTTTACGTTCACACCAATATGTACACGGGACTTCGATTTATTCGATCCATGCAAATGATGATATGTTGTGCTTACCAGACCCCATCCTACATCATTGATAAGGGGTAACCGAGCCTGAAAATGCAATGAACTTCCTCGGTAAGCACAGGGATCGGACATGAAACCTCTGGATAGATTAGCGAGCCAATGTCTTACCACGCGGGTCTCTAGTCAATTGTGCCTTGCGAACATCAATCTCCACCAATTTAGTCTTGCGAATATCAAACACCAACAAGACAAGTTGCTGACAGAAGAATTCATTGAGCATTGCAAATATCTATCACCGTCAATATAAGGGGCTACCAGAAGAATGCACCTCATTTTGGATTGATTCTTTTTTTTTCGGGTTTTGTTTAATCAATGAGAATTAATGATCTTAATTACAATTGGTACAACAACAGTCCAATTTAGTTAAATATGTGTTTGTTTATGTTCCCCGTCTTCATTAGCCCAGTTTGCAGCAGAACAGTAGGACGTTAAACCCCATTTCATTTATTTATTTATTTTGTTTATGTTCAATTTGCTCTATGTTTTGCAAATAATACCAAAATGTTTTGCTCTAATTAAAACGTTTCATCTCGTCAGTTGATCATGTATTATCCATTAGATAATGATATTTATTTTATTTCTAATATTGACATGTCCCTGAATAAACAGCACTACAAGATAATAGCATGGATTGTCAAGTGTTTAGTTTAACCTATATTTTATTGATATATTATTATTACTAAATACAATTTAAAAGGCTTTTCAAATTCAATTTGTTAGATACAATAGTAGATAGTAATATACTGCCTCATAAGCGAAATGAATTGATCTAGAAATTTAAACTGGGTGTTGTTGATTAATATATCCATGTATTGATCATTGTCAAACTACACCAGGAATACTATGTAGATTAATGTCGTGTTATGCATTATATACTTTTAAACTTTTGTTGTGTGATCCATTGTCATAAAAATCTATTATTCTAAGACTGATATGTATGTATCGTATTTGCAATATTGTGTATACATTATTAATATCCGAAGACGCCTATAGAGGACAGCTAGCTTATATGATTTAATGTATGTCAGAATAAAGTAAAGTGGAGAATTTTTTACCTGGGCGTATTTTTTTAATTTATTTATGTATATATAAAATATATATATTTAAAAGTCTCTAAATTGAATTCTCGGGTTTATATACCAAAATTACTAAGATTTGGATGCAAAAATCTATTTTTTAATTAAATTTACATATTAGCCAAATATAAACTTAGCATAACAACAAAAAATCGATTTATTAATGTAACATGAATGTCTCTATCGACTATTAAATAAAAATCCAATACGTAAGATAAAATATTCTACCCCCATTGTCATAACGTTTTCGTGTGGTTCATCTTTTATTTTCAAATCGATTTACTGATATTAACAACGTCTTCACACAACTATTTCATATCTTTATTGATCTCATTTGTTTTGCCCTTAACGAGATTTATGAAGTTTCCTTCAAAGATGCTTTCAGTTTAAATTAGATCATATCCGTGTTCTTGAAGCCTTAGAATGACGTAGTAAAATAAGTGGGAGTGCGATCTCTTGAAACCTTACGTCATATCTACGTCTTATTTTTTTTTATCATTTTGAGTGAATTTGGATCTACAGGCGCAGTGGGATCTTACGCTTGGCTCCCGGATCAATTTTCATGATTTGATATTTGTTATTTATTGCTGGTTTGTGTCATGTCCACGGTATTGTTATGTAGTACGGCGTCCCAGCACTTAGGCTACTATTTAAACTAGTCATTAGTTTATATGTTCTACTTTTTTATGCCATTGTAAAAGCGGATAACGACAATAGTTCTAGATTAATGATTATCAATAATTAATTAATGTCCGAAGATTTGATAGAATTTCTTTTGTAATCAGATTAAGTGATATCTAGTTTCAACTTCTAGTAATTATAAATCAGTCACTTCATTACACAGGGGAGAGCGTCAGGGAATACTATCTTCTAATAATTATGGCAACTATGGGTTCTCACTGAGTTCTATGGTTTCTCTACACCGTATCCTCATGAAGCACACTGCGTCTCACTCTTTGTCTTCATTCGCCCAATCGGTGCCGAAAGGTCTAACATTAAACCCCATTTCATTTTGTCTGGGTTGACGGCCTGTAAAGTTTACCTTCTGTTTTGTTAAGAATTTAATCTGTGTTGTCTATTTCATTCAATTTTATTTATTTCCAGATGTTGAATGTAACATTCGCCAAGACATAACAAGAGACACATTGACGAATGTGATGAAGCAAAATTACATTAAGAAGATCATTTTAACAATATTCTTCTTAAGGTGGCAGCAGAGAAATTAACACGCCTCCACACTGTCAAGGAAAAGAGATATAATTTGAAACCTGTGTAACGTAACCAGTAAGAAAGGAGGAAACTGTCATTCATCTATATCCAAACTAAGTAATTGTTATATGAAACGGTTAATATACCAGTCACCGCCTTATATTTCACCTACGTAGTCTAATAATGAATTTACAGAGCACATGACATCAACCACACAAGGAATGCTTTGTGTCGCTATTAAACAGTTATATAGGAAGATGTCTCAATTACCTTAATATTTCTCAGTACTTTTATGCTTTTTAACAATTTTGAGATGCTGACTAATTTGCTGAAAAAGGCTCTGCCCACAACGTTATTTTAAATTGTCATTTAAAATATTTTATTATGCTTTCGATCGTAGGCTTGCCAAAAGAACTTATTCACTTGATTCGTTGAGCTTTATTAGTTCTATAGACTGTGTTAACTTGCTATAACGGACAATTTTACGCTTTGTGCCAATTCTACGGTGGGTGTTTCTTGCATGATATCGCTTATATAGCTTGTTGTTAACGCTATATTCAACTGCATTATCAATTACTAATTGTTTCTGGTTTGACGAAACCATGTTCTTTATTTTAATCACGAACCGTCTGTCTGCTTATTGTTTGATGGTAAATGGAACTGATATGTATTGGAATCTTCTCAGATTGTGAACATTTATAAAGGCAAATAAAATCTCAAGGGAAATATTATGAAGCGGTAGACATTAAACATTTAGTATCGAGACTCGACCATGTGAATAATACTACTGTTTTATAACCCATTGTTATTAGATGAAGTAGTGTTATATCACGCGGATTGTATACCTTGGTTTCTAATGGAAGGGTATTATTTGTATCAGCGAGAGATGAACTATAAATGATCAGAAAATTGTTTCCAACATAATAGTGTTCTGTTCTTTCCGGATAGAGTTACTAATTGAAGGCAGTAGTTAATTGTGATTATTGAACATGGACCGGGATTCGTGGCTCACATGACTGCGTGTAAAACACAGATTCCGGAAAACAGCATCGAGGTTAAATGGTCACGAATGTATGTGCTAGCCATTGATTGAATTATGACTTGGATGTTGACCAGACAAATTAATGATTGGATTAACTTTGTACGTCGGTACGTTATAATATTTTGTCTGTATTAAAAAGGAGTGTATCGAACACAGACATTTTGTGAACCCTAGATAGTTAAATCATCCAGTATAAATTCTTCGGATTTAACCATCCATTATGGGTTCATTAATACCTAATGTCTGTAATAGCCTAATGCCAATAATAGACACATTAAGATCGGGTAGTTGTTTGGTTTAGTGTCATTTGCTTAAGCCATAGAGTCGGAGTGAAACAAATTTGTCGCCTATCAGTGGCAATGTGATTAATACAGACAGATACGACTTTATATATATAAAAAAACCACATTAAAATGTGTTTCATAATATTGGCGTGGGATTTGTATATAGCATAGATAAACTATACTGGTTACGACCGCTTATACAAACTATAAAATACATTTACAATGGCGTCGCCGTTAATTATTTTGTTTATCAATGCCGGTATCCTTGGAGTTTTAGCATCAGTTTTCGTGGTGCTGGCCATTTCTGTGAATTCCTGGCAGAGATACGAATATCGGGAAGATAAATTAGCAGAAATAAACAGGACGGAAAATCACCTCTTCATGAAAAATATTTCAGCTGACAATTTCTTTTTACAAGTGGAAGATTCATCGACTTCCGGTCTCAACGCAAGTAAATACTATTATCTGTATATTGAGTTTACTGGACTGTGGAGAATATGTAATACATTAACAAGTAAGTTACTTAAATACAGTCATATATTTTATATACAATAGGGGCGACCGGGAGGATATTGGGTTTAACGTTCACTCGACACAAACTACGTCATTAAAGGACTAACATGGTTCAATTTTTTTAATAATTCGCTTGTGCGCAAGGGCCTTTCGCAGTGTGTGTGTTTAGGGGGCGGAGAAAGCCTACGAGATTGCACAGATGACCTCTACTTGACCTTACTGCAAAGACTCACAACAACGCAATTTGACTCAATGACAGACCTTATAATCTAGCACCTCACTCATTTAATGTTGTTTATTCATTACATTGTTCTTGTTGTTCTTCTTATTTCTCTGGAAGACGCTCTTCAAAACAAAATTCTCAGTCAATTCATGTCCGTTGGACATAAAACTTGACAGTCTTGTTCCTTGGACAATTACGCATCGATGGAAATGGTGTCGTCATACCAAGTTCCTGGTTCATAGTACGGTGGTACTTGTTTATTCACAATCTCATCATGAAATGGCTTCAATCCTTCTCAAGACGTCAAGTCTTTAATTAAAACACCTGCACAATTCATATGAGACTTGCTGTAATATACTGTAACCATTGGTGTGGATTGAGGGGGAACAATAGGTCTCTGTCCCCACATTATTTTGATCGTCAGGACAGATTTTCAGGTTTATATCCACATGAATGTCCCGTTCTGAAGTCTATCTAACCACTGCCTCGAGTCTTGCCACATTAATTAATCTTCACGATAGTCAATTTTACCATTGTCATCATATTACCCCTAGTTACAGCTTTCATCGAAATGACACTGGTACAGTAAACTGTTCCTTATTATTATTTTGGTTTGCTAATGAAAGGTTCCAGGGCTCGTCCGCCCCCCCCCCCGAAAAAAGTTATGACAAATCCACGCCCTTGACTGTAACAAGATAAAAGAAAGGCCGCATGTTGTGGACACGTCTTATAACAATCTTCCTTCGACTTAATTAGTATTTACGCGACACGCAGATAAATTATTGTACGACACGCATATGGTATTGATTATAAACAGTAGCTGACAGTTACCCATATAGAGCCACAAACAACATCTTAATTTTTAATCGTGTACTTTTTCATACTTTAAGTCAAGCCATGGTTTGGATACCTAAATAATTCATCAAATCTTGTCCCTTTTTTACGTAACAAACTATGAAAATTTAAGCTTATGAAACGAATTATTGTCTGAATATTATTACTTACAAATCGAAATATCCGAAGAGATGATCTTCATTTTTATAACTATTCCTAACATATAAATCTATATAAATCTAGGTCGGGGATTCGCTCTGTATAATAATCGCATTTGTCGTAATGGGATATGTATTCTACATAATTACTTAGCTAAACATTTTCTTGCCTTTCAAGTAATCCGCATTTGAGATATATCACATTTTCCTTTTTAAATCATTGTAAAGCTGTTTCACTCATACTCGTATTAAACATCCACAACATAAATTGTGTGTAAAAATAACTTTCACTGTCATCAACTACGGGAACTTATTAATTAGCAGTCGTCCGACAAAACAATCGGTTTCAGGTGGTGTTATTGACATTTGTCTTATTACAAAATAAAGATGACGACAAGATTATTAAATCGTCCGGACACTAGGTCACGATATGAAGCAAACAGGGTCATTTTAAATGAAGAAATTTCTATAGGAGTCGGATTAAGACTTTGGGGACACCTGTTCTGAATCTATGATATTTTAGTGATAGGGCGCCCCTTGAATACAGTAGGCCTATGGTGTGTCTTTGCGGTAGTGTAGTTACTGCAAACCGTTTTAAATAGATCATATAGAATACCTTGATTCAACATTAAATAGTCCAATCTTAATTTCTGAAGGCCCCACATCTGTTGGAGGCCATTGATAGCTCTAAAGCCCGGTCCAGGACATTGTGATATTTAAGTACCAGGCTATTGTTGGAAGCTCTAATGTGCCACAAGACAGCTTACGAAAGATCGCATGGTAATGGATTCCTCAATCAAAACATATAAATAAAATATCGGATCATTGATCCTCTCAGATAAACAAATTGAAAGTCAATAAAATAAAACCAAGATAGCAAATCGCTGTATTAAAATGGCAGCCCAGATGACTCTCGTTAACCTGGAGTTGCTGGGTTCAGTTCCAGTGCTGGCAAAATGGGTTCCTGGCAAAGGAATTGCGTCTAGTCATTTCGAGCTGGCTTATTTACAATCCTAATAAGCCATCGGTCGGAAGTGGCGCGGCATCGCTTAATTCGGTAATCTTGAGTGTGCGCTATTAAGCTTAAATGATGAAAGTTACATCGATGAGCGAAGACCACAAACAGTATATTTTTGGACAGTTCATATCAGCTTGTATCTCCCTGTGTGCGATTCAGGTGTTGGCCGAGACAGTTCCTTGTGATATTTTAATGTGGTGTGTATGTGGTGCAAGGCAGTGGGTTGACAAGGAAGACGTTCGGATAGGTCGTTTGCGTGTAGATCGGTTGGGCAATGTTTCTCTCATAGCAAACTGCATGACACGTATTCCCCGCGAGATTATGCCGATCGATGTAGCAAAGTATCAAGTTAGCGTATTGTTTCATTCCATTTCCAATCTATTTTTTAAATATAATATGTAACAATGTTATTTGGGCTACTCAGCTCAATCAGAGTTGGGACAGAATTCCAATTTCGCAAATGATAATTTATCGATCAACCTCACCACTATAACATGACAACGTGTTTTAGATTATTAAAAAAAGATACAATTTTTATTTTTCAAAACAATACATTAATTGAATAAATGTGTTTCCTTGTCTTTCTTGTAAATCATTGTGGTTTTGTTTTTATTTTGATTGAAACCAGTTTCATTACAGACACGGATTCATTCGCTTGATTTGATATTTGTTGTTTATTTATTGCAATATCTGTGTAGTTTCTCTTGTCCGCGGGTTTGTCATGTCGGTTTTGTTTCGCTTGAGTGTGGTTTTCCTGCATTTACTATCTGACAATAAAGGTCGGGAACTTCAGGAAGAATAATTATCAAACGCCTGCACACTATCTTGTTTACAATGTGTAGTATAGTGCGATACAATAGTCTTTATTTTAAAAAAAAACCAACAAAGAAAGCTTCCCGAAACCGGTTTGTGTCCGAACTTCAAGAAATGTCAACAATCATTGAGACAAAGACGACCAGAAGACAACTCTTGAAGAGTAAATACAATGCGAATATCGTCATGTAAATTTTTTAAATCAAGTCTCGTTGAGTCTAGTTTGATAATAGTTGGTTGGTAATATGGCACCATACTGATAAGAAATATATCTTTATGTCACGCACAGAAGGAAGGAATTTATTGATATGTCATTTCAATCTTAAATCAATGCTTCAACTAACTATCCTCACGTGCTGATTTCACAAAAACGCGTGAAACCAAGAACACAAGACTAGAAATACCTGATAACACCAACACCGGGTGACACGCGTCAAGTTAAAAACTAACAATACCAGACACCAACAACACAATACTAGAACTGACAACACGACACCAACAACCCAAATACCAGATAAACACACACAACACCAATAACACAAAACTAGAAATACAAGATAAACACACACGACACCAACAACACAAAATTAGAAAAACCAGATAAACACACGCGACACCAGCAAACACAAACTAGAAATACCAGATAAAACACACGGCACCAACAACACAAAACTAGAAATACTAGGTTAACACGTGCGGCACCAAAAATACAAACTAGAAATACCAGATAAACACACACGAAACCAACAACACAATACTAGAACTGACAGCTACACACTCGAGACACCAACAACACAAACTAGAAATACCAGATAAACACACACGACACCAACAACACAATACTAGAACTGGCAGCTACACACTCGAGACACCAACAACACAAACTATAAATAAACATAACACACGAAACACCAACAACAAAAACTAGAAATACCAGATAAACACACACGACACCAACAGCACAATACTAGAACTGACAGCTACACACTCGAGACACCAACAACACAAACTATAAATAAACATAACACCAACAACACAAAACTAGAAATACCAGGCTAACACGTGCGGCACCAACAATACAAAACTAGAAATACCAAATTTTAATAAACACATGCGACACCAGCTAGACAAACTAGAAATACCAGATAAACATACACGACACCAACAACACAAAACTAGACATACCAGATAAACACACGCGACACAAACAACACTAAACTAGAAATACCAGATAAACACACACGACACCAACAACACAAAATTAGAAATACAAGATAAACACACGCGACAACAACAACACAAAACTAGAAATACCAAATAAACACACGCCTCGCCAACAGCACAAAACTAGAAATACCCCCAAAACACATGCGACGCCAGTAACACAAAACTAGTTATACCAGAAAAACACACACGACACCAACAACAAAAAACTAGAAATGCCATAGAAACACAAGTGACGCCAACGGAACATAAGTCGACATAGCACAGAAACACACGCCCGGGGCGAGAAATATTTCCCGTTTTGATCAAAGCTAAGGTGTAATTATTTCTGGTAAGTGTGTTTCATCTCCAGAACATGTTCTCGTATACATTTTGGCGCCCATACATAAGGGTCAATGGAAGTTTGAATTCAGTAGAGTAGCCGCTGTTTTGACATAATCTCTCTGGTGGCATACTATATGGTAGTCTTCATTCGCTCCTTGATAGCCGCTAAATGATGAATATGGCCAGTTTTGCACTTTAATTAGGATAATATAATCAAAGAATATTGTTAATTTCAAATTTCAGGTGATGAAAGAGATATTATCCCAAGAAGTAGTTTGATCTCCAATAGTGAATGTTTTACGTTTGTGACAGACTTTGATGAAAGCAGTTTGGGTTATTCAAGTAACGCGAAACAGATAGCCAGTAAGTACACACAATTAAAGCAAGAATTTATTAGCTATATCATTCATCGCTATATGAACTCTTAAGATTGAGAAAATTTCCTTAGTTCTTTTACTTTGGCCCATATAAGAATGTTCTCGGATTCGGTAACTTTGATGGGAATGTCACATGGTACTGGCGCTCTTCGTTATACAAACATGTTTGTTTTACGTTTATTGTTTAGCTAAACAGTCGTTTACCCTTCTCAATAAAATTTTTATTATTGTTGCACATTGATACGAAAAACAACCACTACACGATATTATTTTCTGTATCGTATTTATTTGAATCAATTTTCATTCGGCTCAACGACTCGTCATTAGCAATTTCTTTTTGTGAAATTTAATCAATACTGATGTTGTTATCTTACCTGAACAGGATGGGCTTCTGATATCCAATATTTAAGACAAAATAAACATTTTACATTGGTACACGAAGAACGAGGCTAAACATGTTCCACACGTCATGTCAAATGGTCACACCATATTCTTATATGGCGAGCATGCGCAAAAAATATTATTGGTTTCGACTGGAATAACCAGGCGCTAGAAACTGACTTTCGGTTGAGACTTCTGGCGTATTTCACCGAACATAACTGATGACAATGCACAGTAAAATGGAAATGATTGAAAATTAAACAGTGTGTTAATTTCTAGCTCCGCTAAATTTCGGAAATGTGGAACGTTTTTCAATATCGAAAATGTTGAACGTTTTTAAATTTCAGAAATGTTGAACGTTTTTCAATTCTAACCATAATTCAATGTAACCCGCCTATTAAAATGCGTGCGTGAATCGTATAAAACCAGCATAGACATAATGTTGAGACATACAAAGTATTCAAATGAACTTTGAGTGGCCAAGTTCTCGAATAGCAGTCGCTCGCGCATTTAGAGTTAGGTCTACACCGAGAGTACTGACGTTTTGTCTTTTTCATCAAGGCGCCTCATTACAAATGACGCTCAAGAGCGTAGAGTACCCGACCATGCCGTCGGGTTTAAACGTGTCCACCGTGTCTTAAATATTGCAGCATACTAAGAGCCCATATTTTCACGAAAAGATAACAATATCATGATTGAAATTGGAATGAACCAATAATTTATGTTTGTAATGCCGTCGATCGTGTAAGAGCTTTACGACCTTTAAATCTAACAGATTAATATCTTTCCATGAGATTAATATCTTCAAGTTTTATTACTCAAGCTTCCGTAACTTTATTACCTGTACGTCAATATCTGATTCCCTATTAATATAACAACAAATGACACGTGTATAGAAAGGACACATTTAATTAGGCACATAGACCTTCAGGATTTATTAATAAAATACACAGTAAGAGCTAAATCAATAGTGTTATTTTATCGTAACAGTGTGTATGCGCTTGATACTTGTGGGGGATGGACGGTAGAATGGTTAGCGCGTGCGCGTTTGATCATTAGGTCTGTCATGGAGTCAACTGCCGTGGTTTTGATTCCCCTGTTGTACGTGACAAGCAGAAGGGTCGCCTGTCCAACCGCGTGGATTTTGTCCGGCCCCCCCCCACTGCTAAAGACCCCTAATTCATGTGTGAAAATTCATAGTATTATATGTAAAATGTTTGCCAACCCTTCTTTAAACAGCCCACCACCTCTTTTATAAACATTTCACAATAAACATCCAGCAATAATGTTACCATCGGTAACAAATCCACAGCGCAGTCCCTTTTGTAAATCAATACTTATAAAGCCCGTTTTAATACGATTCTACACACCCGAACTGCTAAATGACATAATTTGACAAAGATAAGAAATGCTTATATATCTATTTCAATTGATTCTTGAATATTTCTTATAAATATTCTATATCAGTGTCTGTGGGGTTTATATAAAATATATTTATAGATCCGTCTATTAAATACAAAATTCCTATTATCCAGTGATGTGTATACTAATTAGATCTTTTTAAGAGGTCGTTCAGTTTGGTTCAGTCAATTGAGAACATAAAGTGAAACGCATGACTTTCTAAATAGATATATTACAAAACAAAATGTTGTTTCGTTTTACATAGAAATTTTCGATAGTTCAAAGGAGGAAAGTTAGACTAGGTATCATTCACAGACTTCGACATTGCAAACACAACTTATAGGTCAATTTAAATCAACATTGCTGTTGTTATCTTACCTTGAAAAGACGGGTTTCTATTATCAAATATTGAAGACATAATGAAAATGTTAACATTGGCACACAAATCGCGTGTCAGAATGCTTTCACTGGCCAGTTGTAATGTAGCTACTCAATGAACATGGCTAGCATACCCCAAAGGAGAATAACACCTGTTTAGATTGGAATAACCAGAATACCATTCAATTTGCACTCTTGGCAAACATAACTGTTAGACATTAAATTAAAAAAGAAACGATTAAATGTAAATCAGTTTATAAACACTCACATAACATTATTATATACGTTGCGACCCATTTGTGTTCAGTTCCAAGTGCCCAAGAATGGAGATTTAACGAAATAAATTGTTGAGTTAGAGCGTCGGAGATTAGCTGAAATAGTCCGTGTTGAAGTTGGTATGACTTCAATCGTAAACTCTGCAATTTGATTAAATCCCATTAGCAAACAATAGGCGACCTGGCTAGAGATAAAGGGACATAACTTATAGGCGAGGCGGTCCCGTCTGACCTCGTTGTTTACCTTACAGCACAGTTTTCCTCATCTTCAATAGATGGCTTGATCTCGCCTTACATACATCTTATCAAGCCCTTGACTCAACACTCTGCATTTTTCGGCACTAAGTTTGATTGGGTAAAGGCCCAGCCTGTGCCCCAACCAGATTCCTTCGTTAAATGGGTTACTAAAATAGACTACTTTCAATTCATTTTATTTATCAAAGGCTCGGATTAGCCCATACAAAGCACGGGATTTCACTTAAGTCATGGTCATCCAGCGGCGAATTCCTTATTGCATGCTGAGTTGATTGTCCTTGATTGTGTGGCGAGTGGTCTTATTGCGTTCATATCGGCGACAGTACAGTGTGAGTGTTTTATGTGTCGCGACCTCTGATTGGTCAATGCTAATTATTCACGTGTAAACACAACAAGCGTAAAGTTCGCAAATTGCCCAGTGTTGGAGCAACGGTTAGATGTTGTAAAACTCGCGGCCGTTGCTTCATGAACATGAGTTTTCCTGTACATTCACTACGGACTCGTCTGTTGACAAACGTTAGTTTTTGTCGTTAATATGGAATTTAATACGAAAACGGTTCTCTTACCATCGATAAAGTCAAGTGGGACCACATTTTTACTGGCGACGCCTGGTGAGAATTCCTTCAGGGAGGACGCCCGATTAATAAGAATGTCGGGGTCGGATTTATCAATAGATGGCCATTGACCTAGGCCCCACGGATATTTAGAATGAATGAATGAAATGGGATTTAACGTCCTACTGTTATGCACTTAACCTGAGCTAATTGAAGACGAGCATACGCCATACAGTGTGCTATTAGGGAAATTTTGCCCGGGCCGCTATGGCCTACTCTTATATCGAATTCCAACTGCCAAGGGATCTTTTACGTGCACTCCAATGTGTACACGGAACGTCGGTTTTTCGTCCCAATCGAACGACTAGGCAGCTGTCCTTGTCAGGCCCTCATTCTGCATCACTGACAAGGGGAAATCACGTCGGAAAATCGAGATAAACTTTCTCGGCCAATGCAGGGATCGAACACCCGACCTCCAGGCTAGCGAACCAGCGCCTTATCCACTTAGCCACCGTGATCCCCCACCGATGCCCGCTAAAATAAATTTATCATACAACGTGCCATCGGATAATTGTGCTTCATGTGTACAGCGGGTATTTCATAAGGCCTCTATAAATTTTCGGAACAACTGATGACTTTGGCCTAGTGTCCGCAAGTATTTAAATCCAGCAACTTTTTACTTGGCCAAGTTGAGCAGTTGTGTCCTATTTTCCACCCTTCCTGACCAAATGTTCAATGTGCCAACCCCAATAACAGATAAGTAAACTCAAACAGCTAAACTAATGAGGCGAAATTATAAAAACCAATGCCAGGGCAGGTTTTATAACAGGAAGACGTTTTTTATTAGTATTAACTAATTAATAATTCACGTTATTGCATTGGAACTGATTTCGATTAAAAATATTTTCATTGATTTCTAGTTTCTTAATAAACGCGTGGATTACAAACGAAAATGACCCATAAAACAAGTTAAATGATGTGTTATAAATTAAGCGAGCTTTGCGCCATGCTATTAAGTAAGTACATCAAAGTCGTATGCTTGAAAGTACACACTGAAAACTGCAAAAAAAAAAAACCGTTTCAAACTAAATTGACCTAGATCAAGGGAAAGTTTATTGAATTGGTTTAAAACATAAACCAGTTGATAGATCAGAACTAACTAGGAATATCAATTATCTAAGAGCAGTGATCATCGATCTGATCATTCTGCACACAGATATCCATCTACATGTCTACTTCATACTTTGAGAATAGATATCTGTCTTAATTGGCCGCCAAAATTAGAACACAAAATATTGTTTTTTTAATGCTGTTCTACTCCGTTTCACACCTGGCATACACAAAATTACAAAATAAACCCATTCCATTACATTAAATGAAAGCATAAAAAATAGTTCTCAAAATTCTCGAAGTATATTTAAATTTAGTGTTTTCGACTTAAATCATCGATTTGGGGCTTAAATGTCTGTCAAGTAGCTTACTGTCTGTTCTCAAGCGGGGCTAACTGCGGATATGCAGCCTAAGTTCAGTATGCGATCTCATCAGAGATGTAACCGATAAAACTGAAGTCTTACTTATATATTCCCTGGAGGCAATATCAGAACTTCAAAACAAACATCGATGTCGGTAATGGGATGCTTTTTATCTAGGAATATCGATTATACATGATGGCATCTGATTGTGTGAACAACCATTTCATTAAATGATGTAAACCAGTATAACTTATACATACCAAATTATTGATAATATCACGATATTAAATGTCAAAGGTGTATTAGTTCTCATTAGGAAGGTAATAATGCTGAATAATCATATGTCCGTATCAGGTCTCATTACGTATATGTAATAAAGTTGGTTGATTATATCGATATAGGTCAAATTTCATACTATCTGTCATTTTAGGAGGACCGCACCACAGACAAAAAAATACATGAAAACAAACCATTTATCTAAATTGCACCCCCTCTCCTTTTTAAATTTTGTTTAATGTTTACAAATAGGAATTTAAACTTTTTTTTCAAAAACTCGTGTAGCTTCAATTTTTAAGCGTTTGAAATTTAGAGGCAAAAACATGGAGATTCCGAAGGAAATACAAGTCAAATTTGTTTGGCTTTATTTTTTTATCGCTCCAGGGGATATAATAGTAATAATTAGCTATACATTTTAAATTGCAGTTAAATTAATCGATGTTCTACCCATGCTAGACACAAAGTAATTAAACTGGTATTTAAATCGTGTTAAAGAGCAAGTGCTACCGCAACATAACCTCCGACTAACTTCCGTAAGCGAGTGGGCGAGCGCTAAAGACAAGTTTTTTTTTGGCTTGATTAATTGTTAATTGGAAGCGAGCCAATTTACATTATTTGTATGTAATTAGACAAAGAATCCTTTCAGCGCTAAACCTACACAATACATTCGTTTAATTTTCATCAGGCGGTATCCAAAACATACAGAGGCGTCTAGAGTAAAATGGTTTCCCCTTATCAGTCGTGATCTGAACACACCATTTGTATTTGATTTTTAAACGCGCACACGCGTCCAGGTTGTTTGCCATAGACACCAGTTTCATAAACACATGATTTCCACCAAAGCGATAAAACGAAACATTATTTGGGTTCCGGTAAACCCGTTGATCTTAATCAACCGGATCACACTCATATCTTGAGAGAGAAAGAGAGAGAGAGGGGGGAGGGGGAGAAAGAGAGATACTGGGGTTTATTAACGTCCACTCGACACAAACTAGGTCATTTCGGGACTAACATATTGTTTATTTTAGTAATTCGCTTGCACGAAGGGGTCTTTAGCAGTGTGGGGAAATCAGGGGGACCCGGAGAAAACCCACGAGGTTGGACAGGCGAACCCACTCCTTGTCACGTACAACCGGGGATTCGAAACCACGCCAGCTGACTCAACATTCCCCCCCCCCCCCACCCGAAGTAAGACTTTATTTTCGCCCACAGCACATTCCAGAATTGATTACCAATAATTCAGTTGACACAACTGACAGCGTGAACCAGGTAAATGAACTAATTATAATTCAAATATTGACTTAGCTAGATAATTCAAATCGCTAATAATATTTGCCGATTACAGCCATATGAAATTTTCGCGATAATGAAATCGTTGTTATTTTTCATCCTAATTAATAAAAAAGTCCTTTTTATGATTATTGACAAGGACTTAACAAATTTATGAAAGAACCTGATAATGGAGGTGATGAATTACCATGTTTGCTATTCAATATATGCCAGATAACATAAATACCATTGCCGGTTTGATGAACAAGTTTCAGGTTCTGTTTTTAACTAATCTAATCCAGTAGACGTGGTCGAGGGTTAATCAGCGAACTGGATGTATGAGATGTGTTGTTGACGTAGGACGAGGGGAAATGTGTAGGGAGTGAAGTGTTGTAAAGGGAGGGTTAGATGTATTATGAATGGTTATAGAGTGGCTGTGGTGTTACGGTGAAATACTATGCCGCCGTCGCAACGTAACCGTGAAATATATTTTGTGGGGGAAAGGAAGGTAACGGAGAAATATACAATGTTGACAGTATGTGCCAGTCATGAGGCTGCGCAGACCGAGGACCAGCTCGATAGGGAGAGTGGAAGGGGGGGGGGGGGTCACCCTCATAAAAAAAAATTAAATTTCAGGATTCTGTAAACAGTGAAAACACTATTTTGGCATTGCACGATATTGTGATTGGACTTATCTTAGGTTAATTAGAATATGTATTGAAATAAGGTGTCATTCCACTATAAACTTCATTCAAGATATAATGACACAAAAGTACAAAAAGTAGTCGACGAGATTTCTGCCGTCTGCGTGACCCCGTGTCCCAGTTCTTAAAATCTGGGTCAGCTATACAACCCTTTACTGACGGTTTACTACTCAGTGATAAGCCTGCACCGCAAAAAGAGGTCTTGCCTTTTATTATTAGTATAATGACTTCCTCA
Organism: Patella pellucida; assembly: GCA_917208275.1. NCBI lineage: Eukaryota > Metazoa > Mollusca > Gastropoda > Patellidae > Patella > Patella pellucida. The sequence continues at coordinate 22,203,539 of OU795036.1, read as the reverse complement.
TGTGCGGCAGGTTTTCTGTTTTCCGTTCCAAAAAATACAAACGTAATTTTCTACCAGATGACCATGGTTCTTTTCACCGAGACTAGATAATTTCTCTCGGTGTAAGGATATAGGTATGGATAAGTTCATAGAAGGTCAATAAATCCGCGAGAAAATAAACCCATGGGTTTGTTTAGTAGCAAATCGAGTGTGAATCAACTCAGTTTGTACTGAACAATTATTCAGTGATATGTATGAATTGTCTGCACACATTCGGTTTATAATTAGCGATACACAGGTACAGTGGAAATGTTCTACTTCACAGACTGGTAGCTCCGACCCACCTCCGCACGAAATCCCAGATTTTGGGACTTTAAAAAGAAATAGTACCTGTGCGCATGCCAGTAAAAAAACCATAAGAGTTCGCGCATTCAAATGCCCGAACGTACCAGGCGCCAGGTCATCAAGGCGGGTCTGAGGTTTGATTTTCGAGAAAATCGTTCAAGGGGTGTATTATGTTTATGTCTCGGTGAGGCATTTAGCGCTATAGAAATGGCATGTGGATCATAATATATTGCGAAAGTTTAATCTCTAATAAGAATACCAGCTCAAAAATGGTAATTTATTAGTATGTCATCGATCTATGCTGCTCGAGATTAACAAGACGCTGGTAGTGAAGAATGAATGGAATGGGGTTTAACGTCCTATTCTTCTGCAGACGGGCATACACCATACAGTGTGCTATGGGGGAAATTTGCCCGGACAGCAACTGGTTCCGACTGCCAAGGGATCTTTTACGTGCACGCCAATCCGTACACTAGACCACGGGGTTTCGTCCCATCTGAACGACCAGGCAGTTGTCCTTGTCGGGCCTTCCGTCTGCATCATCGACAAGGGGAAATCAGGCCGGAAAATCGAGATGAACTTTCTCGGCCAGTGCAGGGATCGAACACTCGACCTCCAGGCTAGCGAGCCAGCACCTTCTCCACCTAGCCAACACTGGTAGTAGAGAAATCTGATGATCCTAGTTTATATCATCATTTGTTTGAAAGTGACGAGAGTAACCTCGTCGAAACGTCTCTTAGTATTGAACACAAATAATACAATTTGAAACAATAAGACTTGTGCGATATAGTTCTCGTTGGAAGCGGGCGTTAAAAACCACGAACAACAACTAGACGACTTCAGTGGGCGTGATACCCATAGCTTTCAAATATCACCATTGATTGATTTTGCCAGCATTGTATAGTGCAGTGGGGGGGGGGGGGGAGAGACAGGGGTAGAGACTCAGAGAGAGAGAGGGGGGAGAGAAAGAGAGAGAGTAACTAAACCTACTCTTTGTCACGTACAAATGTAGAAACGAAACCTTGGCAGTTGACTCAAAGACAGACCGTATGACGCAGCGCGCACACGCTCCCCCCCCCCCCCCCATACACACGCCCATCCCCTTAGTGCCATTGAGCGGTATGATTTAGATCTGTTATTTGATAAGTTTCAGTTACTGGTTTGTGCAGTGTATTTTTTTTTATAATTGGTGTTAACACTAAGCAACAATCATGTACATGTTAAATGCATATCGATTCAGCTGTAGATATATTTAACTAGTGTCATGCTGCAGATTGGTTATATGTGACATTTTAAATTAATAGATGATGGATGGGCGGCTTAATACCTTGAGCCTTGAGTTGGTCTTGATTGGAATGGGTTGCGTTAGGTTGGGGTGTTGGGGGGGGGGGGGTATATTAATCACATTATACCTTATATCAGTTTGGGATTGTATAACCGTTAGTGTTATGAGTCAAATGGTCAAGCAAATAATTACAATTTATGCAAAAAAATGCGTCGTCCACGTGCCATTCGTTTGCAACTGACTGGTGTTCATTAAAGAGCATATACAAGGTGGGCGTCAGTTTTTCCTGCCAACCGAACGCTGTCGAGGCTTGCCTTTGTGTGTCACACCTGACAAGTGAAGAGTGGTCTTGAAAACTCTCGAATATCTCACTTAATCCACGACATGATGAATAGAAAAACCGTGGGCAGATATGTTTGTCAACTGATAATGTTTGACGTAACGATAGCTCAATATAGTAAATTATCGAATCGACAATTAAATTATAATAGGTTACCAATGGTGACGGGTATATTTTGATAGCAATAATTGTTTAACCCATTGACTTCATGTCGTGATGTAAACAAATGGCGATTCTAAGAATAGAGAACCAGGAAGAGTCCCATTTCTATTTTTGATGAATAGAAACCTTTAATTGAACGTGAAAGGCCACCAGAAACTTTTGCCATGATCGTTGGCAAATATTCCCCATGCGTGCATGGTCATTAGTATATTATATTACACTATTTTGCCTGATTACATTATTTTGCCTATACCGTTTTTTAGGACTTCGAATTTTGTCTTATGGTATGGATTGTTTGCACTTGGTATTATTTTATTTTTATAGTGACCTGTATCGTGGTTGTTAGCAATAAACTAAATGTAAAGGGATATAACCTTACTTGACCATGACGAGCTACCCTAGTTGATTACATTACTAGCGCCATATTTGGAAATCCAAAGCCTATTAAAAAATCAGTAAAGAAGAACGACTATAAAGAGACTGGAGCAAGTAAAAATGACGCTGACACTCAGAGAGTCGTCGATTTTGGAGGGGGGGGGGTCCTTCATGATGATATACCCACCCGATTATGTACCTTTTATGTTTCCGCGACCGAGATGCTGCCTTACTAACCTGAACTTCTGGTGCTGACCGAGAACGTTTCGATGGATTTTCCCAGCCTTGTTTCCCCTAGCGCGATGAAGAGTATGGGGTAACGACGCTACCCGGGCGTTGCATGGCGTATACCCACCCTCCTTACCCGCAGTGCCGAATTAAGGCTCTGCTAGTCTTAAAGCACATTTTGGTAGGTGGCCTTAAAATACATATATTTTGGGTTCAACGATAAATAGAAGAAATTTAAATTTAACAACAGAAAATTTAGTACAAAATTTTTTGAAACATTTTTTTGACAGTATTCTAACTACTGTAAGATAACAGTAGCCAGATTACAACGTGTTTACCTTTTTTGTGCCTTATATGCCTAATGGTGAATCCGTCACTGTTTGATTCGACGTTAAACCCCCATTTAAATTCCGCTAATAAACCTGCTAGATCTATAAAGAGTTATCATGATTTACAAGCTAAAGATCTACAGTACAAAGTCCACAAATTTCAAACTAATAGCTTTTCCTATATGACCATTATAATAATGTATACTTTGCGACGTTACAGTTGGCAATTGATCGCCACGATTATCAAGTCACTTATATAATTAAATTGATCTGTTTGTGATAGATGTGATTCTAAGTGAAAATCATTCTTTCCTAAATGAACCATGTCTACACTAGCTACTACAAATATTTTTTTTATTATTTTTCAAAGTGAAGCAAAGTGGAATTTTCAAATTGATACTATATTAAAACAAGCCTCATTTTAACTATTTCGTTAAGGAAAGTAAAATATATTTGATCACAACCCTTCTTAAATAAAAAAGAATGCCATATCATATTTCAAGAAATCATTATATGCAATACTGGCGTACGTAAACTGGCAATTCTTCATAACAGACTGCGTCATCCATCAAGAAGCCTTAATCATGATCTATGTTAATCAAATATTATTGACATTCCTCGATGTTTTTGTAAAACGTCCGCGGAAAATATACACCATTCCTTTTTTAAGCGTTCCATTTCAAGCGCATTGGGAACTTTATCGAAGTATTGTTTGTGCTATACAAATTTTGTGTTGATTGATGGATTTGCGATTGATAATAATTATCTTTATGTTGCTTTTGACGAATTATTAAATATCGTACTAAATGAAAGCCCTGTTTAACCCAGCGTGTTCAGCAATAACATATTTCTTGCAGCTGAACGTTATATTTTCAGCATGACATTTTTTAACAGTAAATTATAACCGTGTTTTTATTGATCAATACACATTATCCCAATATAGTACTCTGATATCATTGTTTAGATAGTAGATAACAGTGAATAATTTATATTGCATGCGGAGCCATGGTGGCACGCTAACCTCGAGGTCCCGGGTTCGATCTCTGCGTTGGCCGAGAAGGTTGACCGTGGTTCCAACTTGCCAGTAGTGTAGGACGGGGGTCCTGGCAAGGTACAACTTCTAGTCGAAAAACCAAGGTTCCGCGTACACAATAGCGTGTACGTATAACGGGTAGTCGGCTGATTGGGACCATGGCTGATTGGGACCGGGCTGATTGGGACAAGATTTTGGGCCAGATTTGAGGGGTTTAATATAGGATATGCCTGTTCCCCAATCCCTATTCAGATACAAATCTGAATAAAATATTGCTTATAAAAAAAAGATTCTCGGCTAATTGGAACCAGATTCTTGGCTGGTTAGGACCAGATTCTTGGCTGATTGGGTTGCTGATTGGGACCACACAAGGCTCATTCGGACCATTATTTAAAATATGTTTGCATGATAATAAATGACGAGAGTATTTAAAATATGTTTGCATGATAAATAGAGAATCTCCTATGAGTGTTTTTTGATATCAAAAAATATCAACACAAGTTGATAAAGTAAAAAAAAAACGAGGCTCTGCCGAGTTTTTTTACTTTATCAACGAGTGTTGATATTTTTTGGTATCAAAAAACACGAGTTGGAGATTTTATTTATCACCCAATTCTTTCTTACATGCACAAATAAATAAATATAATTCTTTGGTATAGATTTCACTTTTATAGAACCTAATTACATTACAGCGTAGTGATACATCATTTTTTGAAAGCAGTTTAGCTATTGTATAGTCCTATATACTGACCCAGTTTTTTCCTTCAAGGTCAATTAAATAAAAGCAGTTTCCTTTTTTTTATAAAAAAGTCACTCTTTACTTAAACAAAGTGGTTTCTTTTAAATAAAAGAAAGTAGTTCCTTTTTGATTGACCAATCAAATTTATGTAAAGCGATATCACCACTGTGTATATATCACAGTAGATTATGTAATTTATCACACAAGCGATATCTACTGTCAAATGTATTATTGGGTGATAATAAAATATACTACCCAGCATTATCAAATGATAACCAAACATCAAAAAGCCTTATACCAGTTTAATTACTTCAACGAATGTGACATTTTGTAAGTAAGGATTCGAAATCAAAGTAGGCGCCGCGTCGCTTTCCGGGCACCATTTCCCTCATAGCACACTGTATGACGTAGGCCTGTCTTCATTAGCCCAGTCGGAACAGACAGTAGGGCGTTAAACACCATTTCAATTTATTTCTTTGAATGGCCGAGTAGTCGAATATCAGTCGCTCGCGCCTTGCTAGTTCAGTATAAAATATGTTTAATTTAAACAAGTTCAAATTCGAAATAAGAGAAGGACGTAGCGCCGCTATCAGGGCAAATGTTTTCGCATAGCTATTCCACTGCAACCTGCAAGGCATACGCCCATCTTCAGCAAGCCATTATTTCATTTCATTGCATGTACTTTCTGGTTAATTTCAGGACTACAGAATTCTGCTGCTTCATGTTATATCGTGGTTATAATAGATCTTATATCAGCTGCTATAGTTGGACTAATTGGTATTACACAAAAACAGGTAGCAAGTTGTATGGTCACCGGGGTCTTATACTGTATGGCGGGTAAGTTTAATTAAAAGTATGCGTCTTATATTGTATGGCAGTTACGTTCAATATACATTAGGCACGAGCTAAATATGCCAATTGCAGGTCTTTATGTAGGCCTGAAAAAATGTTATCTACATTATTAATTAGACATTAATTAATCTACCCAGAACATAATCATCCCTCTGTGTCATCGCTAGCCTTCGATATTTACTGGATTAGAATTTGATCTGCTGCTGTTGATAAAATCACAAAATGGATAATCGAGGTTATGTTTTTATCGTACCGACTTTAGTTAAATTCTCAGTTCAGAGTGGATCAATTAGTTTTAAACTACTATAGTTAGAATCGTCAGTTATTTATTTAATCTCCCATAATGTAGCTTTAATTAGATATTCGGTTCTTATTTTGTTTGTCGGGCACGTTAATTAAACACACCAGGGTCCGTATACTGCATGGCAGGTACGTTAATTATATCTTTGGAAAGGTTTGGGAGAATTCGTATAGAACTTTTCACCACCAGAGTTCAACAAGATAACGGATGTCTGAAAATGAAAAAATAAATACATACAACAAGATTTTTGATACAGTTTTTTTTTAGGTCTGGGGTGTTTTTACCACAGGAGCACTGCAATAGATTTCTTCTTAAGCCCCTATATATGTCTGTGTGGTACCACATTCCACAAGATTGTTTTGGGTCTGTGGCGTTTTTCACCACAAGAATTCCCCATGATATTCTCAGACCCCCATATGTGCCTGTGGGGTACCAGAGATAGAGAGTTTTTGGGTCTGTGATGTCCAATCAAATCTGTACTGAGTAGGCCTACAGGTGAATCTGTATTCAGCAGTTACTTAAGGGGATGTTCATGACTGATCGTTCGCCGACAGTGACTCCCTAATAAAATCCTCAGCATTTGTTAGTACTGATATCAAGTAAAATGTTATGCTTGGATGCATCGGTAGCAAATATCGTTATTTGCATCTGTAAGTAATGTAAACGTGTTTGTTTGTACCAACATCCAACATTAATTAATGCCTGCCATTGTTATGCATTCAATTTATCCATTTTTATGAGAAAGATCCATGAATTTTATTTTTATTTTATCAAACTTTCAAACTGTTTGAAGTCGTATTTCTATCCAGTTTGTAGAAACACATTACTTAGCATGCCAGTCCGTCTTTTTGATCTGGGGTCTTCCCTAAAATTTCAAACATTTGTCATGAAGTGCATTAAAAGAAGGTGGAAATATCGTCTGTCCTGTGGCCAACACTTGATAAAAAGATTCCCTTTTCGAGACCAACCTCGTTTATCACAAAATTAACTTTTGAGCAATGCACTGAAAATTTGAGTATAATGGATTTCTCGCGATATGATGTAATGCAGCCACGATATAGCATAATTTATGTTGGCATATTTAGAGATCTGGTAAATCCCGATTGATTGTGTTGCGCATAATATATTGGTTGTTGACCCGATTGTTGACCAGTCATAATGTGGAACAAACATTTGCAGTGAGTCCGGCAGTGTTGGATTGGGATGTAATATGGTGATAGGTTGATCAAATAGGTAATGTCGTTCTTTTATATTTTTCAGCTTCTAATGTTAATATTGTTCTTTTATATGTTTCAGCTTTATTCGGTGTATTTGGTCTATCTATGTTTCATACCAAGGACTATTATGAAAAATTCAACTGTTATAGTTTGACTGAAATCCCTACGGCTATTTGTCCAGCTCGAGTTGTAACAATAGAATGGGCTATACCAGTAGCATGGTGTGGGGTCTTATTCTGTGTCTTAGCCTGTACGCTCTGGTTAATAGTTGCACGTGCATTACGTGTTATTAAAGCTAAAACGATGCTTTAGAAGTGGTAAGTGCGTGAATTATTTACTGAAGCGGAAATGGGACGTCACAAGTGCTTTTATTTACAACATTCTAAAAAACGAAATACGCTTAGTGTAAGGCTATATCATCACATGTGATTTTATTAGCAACACTTAAAAGACGAAATGTTTCAAGTGAAAGCACATTTTATGTATTGAGCTAAATTGGTAAAACGTTCCATGACATTAGCCAGCTCATTACAAATCATGCCGCTTAATCGTGTTTCCGGAGCCTTCAACCCATGGCGAGAGGAGAATTTGAAATCGACAACGTCAATAACTCAAGTGTGCAACAAGATAAGAAGAATAATACTACTTTGTTGATTGAGGGAGAGAAATATAGCAACTGGTGAAACCAATCTATTCATTGAACAAAAATTCAAAGGGGAAAAAACGCATGGCCGATATGTTGATGGGTACACACGTGTTGTTGGTAAGGAATAATTGATTCATCATTTTGTATAAACATTCCAAAACACGTGGCATCTGGTTTAGTCCTAAGCATAACTTAAATGAACAACTAAATATTTATTACATAGTTAAAATATATAGAGTGAATGTTTATATCTATATATAGGCATTGTCTTGCAAACCACTATCTTCCCAGTAACTTATAGATTCCAACTTCTTCGAATATAATTACATAAGTGATATATTCTGTGATCACTGCTCAAGGAGGAATGCAGTTCCGTACAGTTTTCTGGAGTGATATACTCTGAGGTCAGTGCTCTAGGAGGAATGCAGCCCCGAGAAGTTTTCTGGAGTGATATACTCTGAGGTCAGTGCTCTAGGAAGAATGTAGTGCCGTGCAGTTTTCTAGAGTGATATACTCTGATGTCAGTGCTCTATAGGGATATAATTATGCACAATTATCTAAAGGGGACACACTCTATTGCCAGTGCCCAAGTGACACAATCACGTACAGTTACATCGGAAGAACAAACACTGTGCTTTACGAATACAAAAGTGAGTTTGTCTGCAAAGTATCTTGAAATGCGAATTTGATATTCAAGATAGGTGGACTGTCTGAAAACGAAAAGACAAACACGACTTTAAACACGGGGGTCAATTATCGCTGGAAGTAAAGTAATGTGTCGTGTATTGAGAGGCCCACCATTTTCAAGTTGGCGAACTAATTCAAATACCAGACTCGCCTTCTGTGTTTCAATCTGAATATTAATATTTAATAGGCGAGTGTAATTATAAAATAGTGGCCGTAATGAATTATGAATTAAGTATTCTCTTAACACACAGTGCCATTGTATTGATAATATTAATTTCAAAATCAATTAAAATTTTATTTTCGTCCACGGATAATCTGTGATATATAGGTATAGTAGTATGTATATTTGATAAATATGGCGCATTAATGTTGCTTAAGTTGCGAAAAGGGGTATCATCTAGATGTCGTGAAGTTGTTATTAACCTAACAAACAAATCAGCCTATAACATAGTCGTCTACAGCTCACTGCACCCCCATCCCTCACCACCCCTCCCAACCCCCTTTTTTAGTTTGTACAGGAACTTTTCAAAAACAAAATTAACAATTAACTTCATAAAACGAGATTAAGAACTTCTGAGAACTTCATCGGTCGGTTCGAAACTGCTTTTCGATTTAGCGTGATTTGAAAATAGACTTAGGTGCAAGTATGAAATATAACAGATCCGCAGCGAATGTTTACTCGAATGCAAAAAGGCGTTCGCATCATTAGTACGGAACAGTTTTATATACGGCATGGGATCAATAATAAAGATGTGAATAGCGAATGTGGTAGATTGGAAATCTATACAACACCCTCTTTATATTGTAATGATGATCAAAGTATTTTTTTTTATGTGTGTCTTTATACGAAAGTACGAATGAGCCAAACTTCTTTGATGTAGGTATAAAAATAATGTATTGATTAGGATGGATCTTCTGTTATATTTCCATTGGTAACTGTGGGGTTGGATGACCGACTGGGTTAACGCGTACGCTTTACATCATTAGATCTGTCTTTGAGTTAACTGTTTTGGTTTCGATTCCCGCTTGTACGTGACACGTAGGGTCGCCTTATGTTTACCACACTGCCAAAGACCACATTCGCGTAAGCTTATTATTAAATAAAATCGAACCACATGTTAGTCCCGATATTATTTAGTTAGTAGTAAGTATCAAACGGACTTTAAACCCCATCCCTCTCTATCTCTCTCTCTCTCTCTCTCTCTCTCTGGAATGTGGCCCTAAAAGCGATTCCGCTGACTCCAGTCGAATAAAATATAAATGGACGCAGTGAATTTTCGATCTTTGCTTTTCCAAACATTTATCAGTATCTCAAGTAAAAACCTGACATCGTCTGAAAGCTGCCATTAAGCTTGAGTCTACAGTTTGAATATATTACTCAAAGTATATTATTTCCTGATGTAAGGACATTCTCTTTTTTATTTATGACCTTATTACATGATCAAAGCAATTATATGTAGCCATGACATGTTTCGCAAGCCCTGGTTGTTTATTGATTTGCATTGATTTGAATCAACAGGAGAATAATGTGTTCTTTATGTAACTCTTAGATACATAGGTATGATATCCTGTCGAGCTTTTAGCTATAATCAATTTTATAAATCGTGTCTGAGCATACGTCTGTATAATTGTAAAGGGTCATACCAATTTAATTTGCTGTTTTTCGGGGAAATCTTTTTTAAAAAAAACCTTCTTATTTTTTAAAAAAAAAACAAACAATAAAGAAGTTGGTTGTGCTGTCCAAAATAATTATTTCCAAATTTTTAAGTTCTCAATTTTAAACAAAACATCTTTGAGGTGATTCAAGTGGCTATTAATGTATCAAGACCAAGACGAACAGAAAATCAAATTTATGTGGCCTAAGATTGAAACTTTAATTATACCTGATACGACAAATAATAAATCGAAACATTTTCTTCGATCAGCCTCAAGGTGTCATAACATTTTTAATACCCGATAAGAGTATTTTAATCAAGGAATGTCGGAAATTATGACTCCTGTTAATATAGAGTTATTTCCCTTGCATTCACCATTCAGTTTGCTTCAGCTGACTGTAATGACAGTATTATGTTTATTTGATGCAAAACAGAATTGAGTTTAATAGTGTGTCATGTAAAACATGATAAAATCTCATACACACATCTCTCTGTTGACAGTCCGATGCTGTTGAATTGTTTGAACATAGGGTAATGATCAACGCATCATAAGCAAATCTGGACCTCCTACTCTCTAAAAATTGAAAAACAACATGTCTCCTATAATGACAGTGGAGGTTTAGCTGTAAAATAAAAGGGAGGTACCCGTTTTGCAATAAGGGACGGCGGCTTAGCGGCACGGCGACACAACGATACGCTCTAAAAATAAAATTGACTTTAATTGTGTATCATTTAAAACATGATAGAAATTACGAAACAATACAGTCTAAATGTTTGAACACAGGGTAATAATTAATGTATCATACGAAATCTGGACCTCTAAAACTTAAAAGCCAATCTGATTAAAATACAGATAGCTTGATTTGTCAAAGATTTTAATATTTAGTAATTTGACGATTTGAATTAAAATTCAGGGAAATCCAAGTGGTTCACATTAGCGGGCGGTTTTCAGGTTACAGATATTTGGGTAATTATTTATTTAAGGTACATATTTTAATTTATATTTTCACTGTCATATCATACAGCACACATTATACATGTATACAGTGCCAAGATTCTATTATAAAGGCCTACAGGTGTCATGATTTGAATCGGGGCCTGGTTTGGCTCGGTTATATTTAGCCATTTCATTTATTCCCCTATAATTTTATTATTTTGCCCAAGTTCGCTTTATTTGTTTGGTATCTTAGACCTGTCTTCATTAACCCACCCTGAGCAGAACAGTAGTAGAACGTTAAATCATGTTTCTTAAAAAAAGAAGGTGCCTAGTGAAACCTCGTATGAGTCAATAAGCGTCACCGGGGTCTTTGTCTTACTCTACAGTGACTGGCAATGAGGCGAACATAAATCATGAATTCGTTACAAATGTTTTTGAAATCATGTACCATTATAAAATGATTTTGAAATCATGTACCATTATAAAATGGTTTTTGAAACATTGGCAATTAAGACAAGAATCGATTTTAAAATTATCATGCTGACCTTTTGTGCATTGTCATGTGATTACACTTCTCTCTATATTAAAGAATTAATTCAACCCTAACACCCTACCAGAAATCTTCGCTCCGAAACTAAGTACCTTATCAAATCAGTATTTGCAAACTCTTCTTTCGGTAGACGCTCCATTGATTTTGCGGCAGCGGAACTGTGGAATTCTAATCATTTTCCTTTATAACTCAAGCACTGTGCATCTTAAAACCAATGTTTTTAGAAACGTTTTCTTTTAACTGTTGATCGTGTACTCCTTTTAGCTAGTGTTTTTTTTGTCTTTTAACTGGCCATAATTAAAATGTTACCAAAGAGCAGCTTCGGTTGGATTTTAGGACAATATTATTATTATTACATAAATTTTATTTCACTGTGCTTACACTGCTTACTAGTGGTATAAATGTTAAAATTCTGCATGCCAATGAATGTCATTGTACAATGCGAGAGGAGGGAGAATACTTTTTTCCCCCTTTATTACCATTTTAAGCATTCTCACTGTAGGCCTACGCTGTAGTCACATGTACAAGCTACCCTTAGTTTGTGGTCAAACTCAACATTTGATTGGCTCACACAAATATTCGAATATTCAAATGTATTAAGTATTCGTTATTCCATGTCAATTAAAACAACCGGTATGGGGCGTGTTTTATTGTCTCATGTGAAATATTTAATAACCTACTGGTTCAGTATTCCAAATACTTCTAAAGTAACAGACAGACAGAGGTAGATAAAGAGGGTTGAGATATTTATGGTTTCTAAAATTTCAAAATGCACCAAAAACGGCCAAAAATGATAACTCGGTTAAATCGAATATTTGAATAGTAAAAACATCAACGCGATTATCCAGTAATAGTATAATATTATAGCCATAGTCTCACTATTGCCAGGACCGAGGCATAGGTTATGCCTAGCGTTCAGGAACAATATACATTCACCAAACCAGCATTGTTAATTGCTGTAGTTAATTAGTCTCTTAAATGTAACTAAACCAAATAATTTTTTTTTCCTTTAATACTTATATTGTAAATTTAATGGAAGAGCAAATTATCCCTGGTTATTGTTTTTATGAAGAATTCATAATTGTAAAAATGTGTCCTAATCTAAACCTCTTTGGTCCAGATCAAAAGGTCTTTAATTGTCTTGATCTGGAGCTTTAGTTCAAAAGTAATGATATAAGCTCTATCGATTACAATTGTTTACAGAAGAATTAAGCCTGCTTACTTATTTTAGTTTTTTTTGTCATGATGTTTGCACAGCAGAAAACCATAAACCAAATCGATGTTATATCTTCTTTAAGTTATATCTCTGACTCAATCTCGAGATGTAAAACTTTACCACCCCACAAAACGACCCGCATATAAAATCTATGAAACGAAAGTTTTAGTATTGTACCGAAACTAAGGGGTGGTTGATTGCCACGTTTTGTCTGCAACAACCGCTGTTTACGTCACAAATATTCGAAATTATTTTATATTTGGAAATGGAATGTTTGAATTCTCTATATAAGAAATCTAAGTGTGTTTGCCTTTACTGTATTATTTTTCATAGCAGAAATAAGGGTCTCTATGTATACTTAATTTATTTTAAAAAGTTATTTTAAATAAAACTGTTACCTAAATATCATTTGTTTGTTATTTTGTTTGGCTTTTTTTTTATTGGGGGGGGGGGGGGTATAAATCCTCGGGGATCAATATTAATACAAAGGGTTACTACAAAGGGTTTAATGCCTTACCGTCTGACGCTTAAAGTATCTGCACATATAGGTCGTTCTTTGGCCCACTGAACTGGCGAGGGGGTTGGATGGCCGAATGGTTAGCACGTGCGTGCTGTATCATAAAGCCTGTCATTACTAATTGGCGCGGTTTCGAATCCCCGGTTGTACTTGACAAGGAGTAGGGTCGCCTGTCCAACCTCGTGGGTTTTCTCCGGGTCCTCCGGTTACCTCTCACTGCTAAAGATCTCTACGCGAAAGCTAATTATTGAAATAAAATTAAAAAACCATGTTAGTCCCCAAATGACCTAGTTTGTGTCGAGTGGGAGTTAAACCCCATTTCTCTCTCTCTCCCTGAACTGGCGAACAACTAACATTATCTCTACTGTTGTATACTTTAAACACGTATCTACATGACTTATTGTTACGGTAACCATGTAGACGACAAGGCACCCCCCCCCTTTACTAAAGACCCCTACACGCAAGTGAATTATTGAAATAAAAATTGAAAATCATACGTTAGTCTCAAAATGACCTAGTTTGTGTCGAGTGGACGTTAAACTCCATATCTCTCTCTCGCTCTCTCTATCTCCCTCTCTCTCTCTCTCTCTCTCTCTCTCTCTCTCAGATCACAACGAAGTGTTACGGTATCTACATGATTGTATGAAGATCACGACATATTGTTATGGTATCTATATGTGGATCATTTACAGTACCCATGGAGATAACAATGCATTATTGGCGAAACATCCGATTTTTATTCAATTCGACACGTCATTTTCACAGTTCAAAGTTCAAACTAAGTATATAATTAATTTATATAGGCTGAGATTGATTATTTCTGTATTTATATTTTAGATCAACAAAAATAATGATTTTAAAATAGGATACACTTGCTGGCCCTAATCTCAGATCAACAAATATGATGAGTTTAAAAAGGATAACATTTTTGGCCGTAATAAACATAAATAGAAGTAAACAACCTCCAACTTTCGAGTTTATTATATTAATAAACTATTGATAAGTAATGTCAGTAACACAACTTGATAACCTACATTTGCAGATACGCTGACGTTAATTTCTCAGTCCTTTCCGTTATTTTTAATTAAACGAAAAATCCCTTTTATTTATCTCTTCTTAGGACGTTATGTGGATTATTATCTACTTAACCACAAAAGGCCAAGTGTGTCACATTTATGTCGTAAAATTCGTGAAGGTTGTGATTCGCCACCTAAAAATTCAAAATTGCATCTGTAATACTACTCATGACGTCAATTATAGGGTCAAGTTTGCATTCCATGCCTGTTTACATATCAGAAAATTCCAATATAGGCATACAAAACGAAGAAAATGGTGCACGAGGAATTATATACGAACTGACACATTTTTCTGCGAGAGACAATTACTGTAAACAAAAAAATATACTAATTACGGGACGTTTATAAAACTTTATATTTCGCCCGGGAGGGGGGGGGGGCTAGTGATCTAGATTGACGCGCTTCGACCTCTAGCTGGCCGGCAACCTCTGGCTTGTGGCTGTGGTTTCGAGCCCTGGTGTGAGCGTATGTGGCATGGAGATAGGGGCACCTTCTCAACCTCGTGGGTTTCCCCCGGGCACTCCAGTTTCCTGCCACTGCTAAAAGACCCCAACGCGCAAGCGAATTATGGAAATAAAATTAAACCAAATGTTAGTCCCGAATTGAACTAGGTTGTGTTGAGTGGACGTTAAACCCCATCTCTCTCTCTCTCTCTTTCTCTCTCTCTTGTCCTGGGGTTAGCCCTGAAAAATGCTGTTCTGATTACCATACTCAGCTATCAGAAGTTCGGAGTCTTCTCATTTCTGGCAATAGTTCTCCTATTGCATTACGATTGTTGTTATAGAATCAAAGAAGAACGTTTGAATTATTGTTGACAGTAGGCCTATTCATCAGGTTAAGGCGCGAGGTACATGGTGTAAACTGCCTTGAATCAGGATAATAACCTACCAATATGACGTCACGACCCATGACGTCATTTACCTGGCATAGACAAAAAACCCGAAATAATCAATCACTTTCAGTATTTGCTCTGATGATTGTGTAACATGTTAGGAGTTTTGTGGTTGTAGTATTAAGATCATCATAATGTTTTAAAATATGGTATAGATCGGGGAATGTCTCGCACATTATTTAGACCAAAAACGGTGAGGGTGAATCCAGCGGTCATACAAATATTCACTTTTTTAAATCGGCGTTTGCGTTTGAAATCATATTTAAGGGTTTATCGAAGCTTACTTTTACCCGACTTTAGAGACAATATATGTGGTCTGAACCGTATTGATTATATCCCTTGACTAACGTTACATTGACTAGTCGGTCTTTTCCAGGCGAAAGGTGCATAATTAATAACCGGATTTGATTTAAATAATTAAACAGCAAACAGGTAAATCAATCAGGTAACCATCGACGTTAATTAAAGGGACATTCTCTCTATACTTTCTTCGCATAAGTCTACCGCAAATGTATATTTGGTAGGTGTGGGGTAAAATCAGCTATATTTATCTCGACGATCAATGCCTGAAACATTGAAAGTCTCCATTTGCGGCAGTCTATTATTTTTTCAAATTGTTCTGATGAGGCTACCCAAAGCCCTCTCCATATTTAGAACCCTCATTTGACCCCCTCAAGCTGGGACAAAGCCCTAGTTTTGCACCCCTAGAACACCACAGATAAAGTGGTAGGCTAGCATGCGTGATCCTGTTCAATATGTTAGTTAATAAAATGGATTGAAAAAAAAAATGTATTGCTGCACCGATTTCATGCACAAATCTATGAAATGTCCCTTTAATTTAAACACGTATATCTGACACCTATCTCCATGCATATTATATAGAATATATTTACCACCAAATCTTATACTTATAGATCAATCTTTCTCAAGGCATAACTATATATATATAAAGATGTGGCAACGAACGCACGAAACAAACTTCTGTGGAAAGGGAGATTTTATGAATGTGCTAACGTAAATCATATAGATTTATCTTTCTCAAGACATAATTTATTTGTATATACAGATGTGATAACGGACGTATAAAATTAATTCGTCACACAAACGAATTTAAGTAGAAATGGAGGATTTTTATAAAATTGAACTGAATTACAAATTCGCTAGTGTAAAGCTAAACTATACGAATATTATGCTATAGTCTACTTCGTTTTTTGTGTGTAATTTATTTACTGGAAGATGACTTATCTGGTATTTGAATAGTTTGTGTATAAATTGTATATAATACACATTTAACTGGGCTGATATCTAATTATATTTGACAATCGCAGACTAATCAGGCATAAATAATTATAAATTATTGAATGACATGCTATGATAATGACCACTGGTGTAATTATAAACGTATAGTACAGATGTTTCATATAGGTGAGGGGATCAAAAGCAAATAACTAAACACATCCCTGAAAAACACGTGAAGAAGACGAACTACGGGTCTTGTAAACCCTATACAAAACAAAATTCGAAACCGAGAGTGTGTATCCGGGGGCTATCCTTGTCTGAACACGGTGATTTAATTTTGATTGTTATAAATACTTAAATATCGGACCGAAAACTCACTGTCATGGCAGAAACTGAGGTTACAACAGTACAGGATTATAGACTGTCAAAAACAGAGGCCTTGGTGAAAAGACAAATCGAACGAGTTGAGAAAATGCTTGAGGAACAAATGGCAAAAACTGCGGCTTTGGTTGAAAAGCAGCTTGAAAGGGCAAGATCTTTTCTTCAACAAAAGCATGAACAACTTAAAGAGAAGAATCAGGATTGTAACCAGACAAACCTACTAACCCCTACAATGGTTATTGCTGAAGTTTATACCAACACCATTAAGTCAACACAAACCAGCTCACATGGCCATATGTCCACTGAGGATGTAACCGAACCTTGTAGCATCAAACGGAGGCCTTTGGAGGGGGAAACTGTCTTACCAGGTCCTTGCCCACAGGATACGCCTACTGTATTATTAAGCCCGTTACAAACAGGCGAAATGTGTCAACTAACCAGTAAGTCTGAGAAGATGACTCCCGATTCCGACTCGATGGAATGGGTTTGTCGGCAGTGTAATGCAACAAATCAGTTACAGCTAACGGATATGCATGAAAACAGAAAGCAAGACAACTCGGAGAAGAATGTATCGGAAATTGATAATCAACGACAATCGGTCCGCTACAATGTCATTTCTCGCAGTCAGAAATCATTAGACTGCGGTAGTGTACTGCTAGCGAACAAGGAACCTACCTCCTCACTCGCTGACCATACCAATCAACATACCAATCAACAGAAGCACCAACTAGTCAAAGAAGAAGATTTTTTGTCTAATTGTAATGAAATATCTTCTACTCACGATATAGCCGAATATAGCTTTAAAGAAGATACTGTGGAGAATTCAATAGACCAAGCTAACTGTCCATCGGTCCTGCAAGGCAATATTACCGATAAGAAAATAAAGTCACGAGAATGTGATATCATAGCTGAACTAGAAAACTCACAACCATGCAATGTGTCCTTACTAATAGGTCAAAACAACCACTCTGTAATTCACCAAACTGGGTTAGAAAGTCGCGAATACAACTATTCAGAACAAGAATCACAAATTGAATCGCTCCAAGATATGAAGAATTTTATTTCAAAATCTACACAAACAACCCTTTCTTTTGAAATAATTATGTCTGAGGATAATAATTTAAGGAAACAAAGTTATCCGCTTTCTGAAAATACTTTGGTAAAACAAAAGGCGCGAAAATATACACCCATTTCTACTTCAGATGAAGATACATCGAATAGGGCTATTGAGTATGATTTACATTCTACAGAGACCAACACCTCACCTGACCACGTGAGGAGTAAAACAAACCTCATGCCAGAGCCAAATCAACCGAAATCAATTTCGGACGACGATACTTTGCACAGCAATTACGCGTTGGCTTTAGAAGATTCCAATGATGCGGTAGAAACCAAAACGAACAATTTGTCGCAAACCACTGTTATATTCAATAGATCTTTTGAGGATAGCAATGGTTCCATTTCTAAATACGAATCATTGGTCGTATCATTGGATATATCTGTGGAGTCAAAAGCTAATGACTGTATTACTAGAGAGCCTTCGATGTCGCCTTCACACCACGAAACATGCTCTAATGTAAATGCTGCAGTAGTGGAGGCCGACGAAAAAAAAGAAAACTGTGTAAAAGATATTTTAAGAAATCAACAAAAACCCGACACTGCCAAATATATCAAAGATTACGAGGATGTGAATTCATTATCCCACCACACTTCTACCGAGTCGGTGTCAACATCTGCTCATGCAAACCAGAAGTCTTTGGAAATCGGTATGAGACAAACCGACGAAAGTTTAAATAAAAAATCAGAACCATTACATCGCTCCGAAACATTGAAAGTTGTCGATAACAGAGCAGCTGATGACTCAAATAGTACACTTCCCCATGATTCCAAGGAATCCACAAAAAACATCCAACAATTAGCAGAATATCAGCAACTGGATAATAAACTGACATCACTAAACGAAGAATCCAGTCCAAAGACAAGCGTTTCTGAAAGACCTACCATACCACCATATGACACTACAGATAAAGTTGTTTTCTCAGATGAGTCTTTAAAAATATCTCAAATAAACGAATTACAGAAAACACCCTCAACAGTCGCAGAAGGAATCATACATCCGAATGAAGGCGCTGCAACCACACCTGAAGTGTTTCTGGGATACATAGACCCTTCAGGCATACCAAGCGGCGAACAGATTCACAATCAAGATTTCGAAGTCGGAATCATTGCCGAATCCGTCCAACGGATGGACGATGAAAATAATTCCGAATCACCACACCTGAAAGGCTCAGAAAACAACAGGTGCGATGGTGTGGTAGAAGAAGTCTTTCAAGCAGCATCTGGAGAGCAATCTGCAGATAAATCAACGATACATGACCAATATGACCAAATTACAATCACTGAAGAACATCTTAATAATGGGATCTTTAAAAGGGAAACCAAACCTAAAACCACTCAATTATTGTTAGAGGACAGTCACCTAAGTACAGTCACAATAGAAAACTGTACACGAGACATTACTGATGACCGGAACGATAAATATGTTAGCAATATAAAGATTAAACCGTCCAAGTCAAGTATTAGCGACCAATCGCGCCACCCCTCAATCGATGACAAACAGATGATGGATGATATCTCCGAAACCGAAATAATACCTGAAGTAGCCTCATTGTTATATGATGACAACGTACCAAGGCTAATCAAAACGCAAAATGGCTCATCGCAGTTTCCCAGGGATGATTGGGGTGGCTCCGCCAACTCCCTTGAGTATGAAGAAGACATAAAAGATACTACAGATAACCAATCGGATATTGGCAAGGAAATCGATGAGTCATCGGACTCAGTTGTTAACCCCCCTTCTAAATCATCCACCTCAGACGAACATGCTAAACATGTGATCTTTGAAAGCGAAATAATTCCTAAAACTGTTTCATTGTTGTACATGGATGATAAAAACAATCCCGACTCAATCGGCACGAAAGATGTAGACAAAGACATAAGCGAAGTAGATAATAGTGACCAGAAACGAGGCACATGTACAATTGAAGAAGACATCTTTGTTCAGGAATCCGCCGCTTTGTTATATATTGACCCAACTTGCTCCAACAAACCAATTCAGGACGACCCGGATGCACAAATGTTTGCTGCTATTAAATCACACTCCTTGACCCCCACTGATAATAACCAAGACAGCAGTGAATACTCCGGTTCAACTTCAAGTCCTGCTCCCCTATCGAATTCGTCAGATGTTATGTACGAGTTACTTGAAAACAATTCTAATAACGATAGAAACAATTCACACGCGTCTCCTAGCACAGATTTTAAATCGTACGTATTACTTAAAGATTCCGATGACGAACATTGTGAACCCGGGGTACCATCCGACAATGACAGCAATCAAAATCAAAAACATAGAAGTGATAGTCACATTACAAATTTAGAAACAAATACCGTGGCAGAATTCACAAAGACTAAAGCTAATGTTGACCTTCCATTGTCAAAGCCACCACGTGGTGAATCTACAGATATAACTGATAAAGTAAACAATCGTTCAACCATTGATAACAAACTTGGGACTAGAACATCTGAAAAAGACAATGGAAATCTTGTGTTTCGACATAACCTTAGTGATACGTTAAGAAATACAGATCTCGATTATAAATATCAACATTCCTTACATTCGGAGAGATCGGATGAAAGCGGTCCACGCATCCTAAATATCGAACCGTCTGAAAGTCCGAACCGCCCCTCTGGTATTGAGTTAGGTCGGGGTCCCGTTAAAGAAGAAGATACATCCGAACCGATGGGCGAGTCTTCAACTGAAGAAGAATTAGATTCTTCATTTTTTGAGCGGGAACGGGAGAGATATGTCCATACAACTAGTTCCACGTCTTCTTCATTTGTCTTTGAAGAGACTGACGTCAGCAGCTATCAGCGCACTAGTGGGTCAGACCATACAGAATCAAGATTACCAAACCCATGTGAAATCAAACCAGAAACAACATCATCGGAACAGATGCCATTTGGACCTAAGTCAGATAAAGAAGTTTGCAGTTTCTGTGAAAGTGATATTTCTATTGGGAGGGAGGATCTGGGTAGCAGTATTATTCAGTTTAGTTCCATCAACGAAGATACAGTTGATGGTAGTACTGAGGACATAGTCATCGACGAAACATTCAGCAGTATTACTCGTACAAGCGAAACTAATCCCAATAACTCCAGTAAGAAACACTCAAGTGTAAGAAGCCGTGACACGCGTAAAGGGGAAATTTCTTCAAGAGAAACAAATTCATCAAAGAAAGATAATGCAAAGCATGAATATGTAAGGAAGGTCAGAGCCAGAAACTGGAAAAATGATCCCGACGTTTCATCGACTGATACAGATCCTGCTGTACAAGAAGCTGAACCTGCATTTATATCACAATGCAACATGGGGTCACAACTTGGTCCACGCCCGGTCAGTAGTCGCCATAAAAGAGCAGAAATCGAGTCATCAAGTTATAACAGTAGCAACCTCTCAATTCGATCTGAAGCACGCGATAGCATTGATGGTTCTGAAGATTGGACAACCACGGACGACATCGAGAGCAACATTCTACAGGGTACGGCTGAAGATTCAACTGATATCGAGGATACTTGTCTGAATGAAGAACTGGCATTTGTGGATTCCAGCGAAATAACGGATACATTGGCAACGTCCAGTGAAACAATAACTCAGATAGCAAATCCTGTATACAAACGGAGTTGAATTAGTAATGGCATAAATGTGACTCTGTCAGAAATGTAAAATATCAAATTTCAAAAGGTTTAAATTAGTCAGTAAAATATATACAGCATCCACAATTTGATTCCCTATAACTAATCATTAAAAATTGTCCCTAAATGCTCTATTGTAAAATATTTATCAATATTTGAATATATCGCAGCTAGAATGCGTTCGTTCAATGGGACTGCCATATGTGTTTGGAATGATCCAGTGGAGTGCGTTTGGGTGCTCTTGGTTTAAATTGATTTGATTGTTTGGATTATCGAGACTATTTTAGACAAATAAATCTAGGCAAAAATAAATTTAACGTTACTTAATAGACCCGTGAAAATTAGAATACTTTAGTAAAACAAGCTAGCATACAGTTTCATCGGAGCTGTTACCCTTACCACGGCACTTTAGAGATTGTCATTCAAGGAAGCAAGTTAACTTTTATTGTAGCACATATCTGGCTGTGCGGATCACCGTAATAATGGGTATACGGAATATTAATGTGAAATTTGTCGAATAAATATATTGTCAAAATACTTTTATGTTTTTTTTAAAGTCTTGAAAAAATACAGAACAATCACGTTAACGTCCACTCCACACAGAGTGTTTCGGGACTAACCTATGGTACAACTTTATTTCAATAATTCCCTTGCGCGTATGGCTGTTTAGCGGTGGAATGAAACCCCGCGAGGTTAAGCTGGGACCGTATATTCTTTGTTACGTACAATCTTGAGATTTAAAAGACTCATGACAAAATGGACCAAGAATGCATACTTTGCTTTACACTATCCACTTCCCACTGGGGTCTTTATCATTGCTGGAATTAGGAAAGCCAGGAAAACATCACGCGGTTAGGCTCCTTGTCACCTAAAAATGTTGGATTGGTCCCGTGTCTTGCTCCTCAATCCCTAAAGCAGAAATGGTTGGATGCAGCATCATGTGTTCCAGAAATGGTAAGTTTATCTGGCCCCGTGAAAGGAAATCCTTCAATACTAACACATCTGGTTGCTTAAGGCTATAATTTCAATTTTACACGAAGAAACTGTTCGGACAGAGGTCTGAATTGAAAATAAGTTGGATTTGAAACATTTGTATTGAAAATAACTGTGCGGGGACGCGATAGTTTTCCAAGAGCTGATGGTTTGCAGGTACGGCGTAAATGCAGGGGGGGGGGGGGGGGGGTACAGGTCTAAATTGAAGAAATGGGTTTTGGGCGATGTCAGATGTCGATGCGAATTCGCGAAAGTCTAAATCAAAATTATTGGGTGTAACAGATTTCCAAATTCGAAGAATTTTTTTAAAATAAATAATTGGATTTCAGATGACAAGCTATCTAGAAATAGAAATGTCATGATATTAGATATTTTGTTTCCCTAAAAATTAACATCGTCTGGTAAATTGCCAATGATAATTTCTTCCAGTCCCATGTGAGATCCTGTCATCTTAGCAGTTCTGAGTATGACCCAGTCATTGCACTCGTCAGTTGTAAGTGTTAAAATTAATTTACGGTTTATGAAGGGATATTTGTATATAATTAGTTTTAAAAGTCGGAATTACACCTGCGATAAATTAAAGGAGACGAAGATGGTATCTCCTATCCCAGTGGGATTACTAGGATAAACTTCCATAATAAAACGACACGACCTCATTAATCTTGAGTTAAAGGCATAGCACGCCAGAACTTTCATATATATCTCCTGCTAACAGAGTGTTAGAATTGTGTTGTTATGCGTACCCGAGGACCAAATAAAGTCACAAAGAATGCAATGACTTGGACAAAAAGGGTACTGCTTTGTGTTTATGTATGACAAATAAAGAAGGCGCTGTGACTTCAAATGGCCATATTGCGTTTGGTTGTACTCCCACGCCCCTCTCCTTGCATGCTAGTGCTAAGGTCTTAAACCTTATCTCTAACCTATATTTTATTATTTCGGGCCTCGAGTTGACAAAGCATTCTCAGACTTAAGTTGAGAATTTAGTTAAAATCGTTCCCCCTTTTTTTAACAAAAATATAGCCCTTTATTAAACGTTTGTTGTTTTAATATATATATTAAAGGGACAATCCCGAATTGAACAGAGCCTCAAAAATAAAAGTCCGAGTAAGTATAAAATTTAAACGCCAAAATATAGAAGACTGGTGTATATACTCTTACCCAAAATTTCAGCTCAAAATATTGAGTCGTTTGGACGTGAGCGTTAAAGTAGCTTATCCAGACACGTAACCCTTTTAAGATGTCGGGTCAATTATTTCGTTTGGTGACCCGATAATCGATTCCCGTTCCTTTAGAGGTCTACACGGTGAATGGTCCATGTGCTGTACTTCATAACAAGAGGTGAATTTCACGGACATATTATTTTTATAAAATAAAACTCTGGTTTTATCAAATCACCGCATAATACAGTTTGGGACACCGGACTTCATTTCAAGGTGAAGACTGTGGGTTTAAGTTGTTTGAAAACGTATCACATATATTGAGTTAGTTGCTCGGCCTTAAGGTATGGGATCTTAATGGATTTTAACACAAAATTAAAGAGTTTTATTCTCAAAACATTATCGGGATTGACCCTTTAAAAACACCAATAAGATGCTATGTACAAAGTTTTGTGTTATTGTATCAAAGATATTTCTCATAAAGATTGATTAAAAGTTGAGGTTGAGTAAATTCTTAACTTAAGTCTGAGAACGCTTTGTGAACTTAGGGCCGTGTGTTTTTCTTTGAAAGAGTATAAGCACTTTCGGTAAACCAATAATTCTCTATGTGTTTGTTTTTCCGGACGTTTTCTTCTTTTTTCTTAGCCTCTGATATCACCGATAATTATCTTGAAGTAATGTAATGAGGTAATGTTCTCTTCAGAATTTTGTTCGGATAACCTACTTTTTTCAAATTCCAATTAACAGTTATAATAACTATTTGGAATTTTTTACTATATATTTTATTTATATATTATTGGACTTTTTTGATCATTTTACTTCCCAGCTCAGCGATAAAAATCATAAAGCAAGAGAAAAACACAAGTGAGACTAATGCGTGAGGAAATATTATACAAAATAATAGAAACCCTGACGGTTGAGTTGTTCTGAAATAATAGAAGCATATTGTATTGTCTATAATTAGAAACTATTATTAATATTTAGTTAGGATAGATTCCCTAGATGCATTATGACTATACATCCTATTATATTGTCTGCATAGAAGATAAGAGACAATTGTTTTTGTTTTGAAAAATAATATTAGACATTTAAAGAGGAATTACTTGTAAACGTGGATTTTAGATGCTGCTATAAGAAAATCGATTTGTAATTTGGATTGCTTAACCTGTATAATATAATTAAACATAATTTGGACTCAAAAGTCGTCATCGCGATTTTTTTTAAGAGACAATAATATCACGCTCTTGCATAATTACTAGTAATTATTAGCAATTACCATACTCAAAATAACCCTAGACAGAACTAATTATTCTAAATTGAAAATTTAAAAAAGAAACGCCTAAGAACATTTTATTCAATTTTGAACATAATCTTATTTGAACGTTAAGACTTAAATTCTTGGCCAATTCTCTCATCATACCGGGAGTGCCTCTAATTAAGAAAATATGTAATAGAAAGCACTGTCGATATAAAATCAATTTTCGACTTTTGCTATTAGCTTTAAACTCACAAAAATCCATTCATTGAACTAAAGAATAATGAACTTCGGGAATAGAGATATAATATAACATCGATGCATCTTAAAACGAAATGGAGTATAACACAATCGGGGTAATGCAATTGGACATACGATATATAACTGCCAAGGTAACGTGCACATCAATGTGCACACAGGACAACGGTCTTTGGTGCCATCCAAAAGACTAGTCAGTATGTCTGCCCATACCCTCCTTCCTACACAACTGTTCACCGTGGCTACTATTTATTTAAAAACTAAATTAACAAATTGAATACGATGTTAAACACAATTTCATTCATTCAGTTCTGGTCGATGTTTTGTTTTGGTATACCGTATTTAATTGATTCAGGATATAACCATCAGCACTAATTATATTGCCAGCCACAGTATACGTAGTTATTGTGGAACACCAAATGACACTTATGGGTGTTTATATTTAGAAAAAGTTCAAATCTCATTGAAAAATATCTAATAACTAATGAAAAATATCTAATAACTAATGTATCGTTGTCTACTATGTTCAATTTATTCAGGACGTACTGATAACCGATTGAACTAATTGTATTGTAGATTTCTAACGGTAAGTGAGCAGTATGTTTCATTGACTATGAACAATAAAATGCCGTATACAATAGAATCTTGTCATGAAAATTTTAACTGCTTTTTGTTTTGTCTGTGAATTGAAGCGTAATGATGCCACCTGTCGCATTGGCTATTATGGATATTTATTAGCAGTACTTACATTTGATCAACAGTTTGCTAAAACTCAGCAAGACTATTGTTAGTGTATTTATAATAGTGATAAATGGGTGGAATTGGGAGATAAGTTTAAGATACTGATTACAAAAACTAGTGAATTTTTGACGATGATTTTTCAATACTAAATCCACAAACCTGTGAAATTTGACGAGGAGTTTAAAAATACCGAATAGAAAAAACTGGCGAAATATGACGAGGAATTTTAAATACTGAATAAAAAAACTGGTGAAATTTGACGAGGCGTTTTATAATACTAAATTTTGGTGAAATTTGACGAGGTGTTTTAGAATACTGAATTCTCGTGAAATTTGACGATTATTTTTTAAAAATGAACTGGTAAATATTGGCGATGAGTTGTGGTTGGGTACTAAATACAAAACTGGTGAAATTTAACGATGACTACAGGTGAACGATACCAAATCTGTTAAAAGTCATTTATTGTGTTTAAACGACGTTCTAATGAGTTTTACATAAATTGAATACAGTGTGTAGCCTAGTGTTATTGGATGTTCCGCGAAATCGAACGAATCACAACCATGATAAAATTCAGTCAGTGCGACGGTGATAAACTACGACTACTTTCTGTTATTTAAATAAATATAAATCAATCATAAGTGGTACTAGGAGTTCAGAAAGAGTACGAATCTGCGAATAGTAAAATAATGTAATCAAAAGTGCCGTAAGATGTTCAGAACAAGAACATATCAGTTTTGCGACGGCGTTTAGTTGTTGGTTATGTAGTAGAAAATGTATGGGAAGTGGTGTCTATTGTTATAAAGCATACGGATAACCACCTACATAATCATACAGTCCTTGCAATGTTACGGTTAACAACCTGTAATGTCTACCTCTGTGTTCAATGATCAAAGCATCTGACATCGGGAACATCAGTTCCTATGAATATAATAAGTTGTTTTGAATATTATAAGTAGTAAAATAATTATACAATTAATTATTGATGTCGTGATGTGATCAGACTTGTAGCTTATTTCAATTCACTATTTTTTAATTGGTATTTTCAGTGGATTTCCTTGTTGGCAGTGACATGGCAGCGTAGCATATACATGAATATTTCATAAATATTTTGTAAATATGATTAGTTAGATCAAAATCTGAGTTGTTAAAAAGAAATGTCAGATATATAGGGATAATTATTTCTATAGCATTTTGTCGCAGATTCTGTATTTAATTATTTAACAATACAAGTTCTTCCTTGTCGTTAGGCTGGTCGGCCCTAGGGAGGTTTAGTTATAAAGAGTGTCGCAGATGTTAAACGTGTCTATAATGTCTATAACTATCTTGGTGAAAGTTTATGTTAGGTGTACTGATCCAGAATCAGCTGTCGACGGACAGGACTTAAGGTAATAAAATATTTTGTTTACAGGGCAAAACATCAAATCTTAATTTAAGTCGGACAATATCTATACATGTATATAAGCAGTATACATCTATTTCAAACACGAAACTTTAAATAGTCTGTTGCGAATTAAACGTGCTTTGTGCTAGCTTAGTTTTAAAAAAAGAAGATATTTATTTATTAGAATATACGCCGAAAGTTATATTACGGGTGTAGTTCCATTTATCAAGTAGTTTATGAAGTTATTTTAATCCAAGTTTTAAATAAGATAGTATTGTGTTGAGTTACCCGCGGAACGATATAAAATAGTGGTGTGTTATGTGTTTGTGACTATTGTCAAAATTTCTGTTGACGTTTTGCTGTTTGTCGGGTGTTTTTTTTTCAATTTAAATGTAATGGTTTTGAAGTTTCCACTGACCGGAACGGACTATAGAACTGGAACTACACAGACCAGCTGTTAAAATACAAAACTCACAACAAGTGATAGTGCTGTTTTGTTTGATAATCCAGCGACATGAATTTCTAAGCTATGTGAAATTTACAAATCAATTGGAGATGGTACAAGATGTTCTGGAATAAACATACTTTGGGGCCGTGTATGAAAAAGACATATTTAAAATGAAAATGTCGAGTTTCAGCGTGATCAGTATATGCAATTACAGTACAATAATATTCTCCGGTAATATTCTCGTTTTGTTGATGGTTGCCATAGCAACCGACTATTGGGAATACAACGGTTTTGATTTTGACGCTTTGTTGAAAATTCTACCTAAAATGAACAATGTGAACGTATTTATACCACGTGACACGAGAACCTACCTGGAGATTGTTTACATCAAAGACGAACCGGCCAGGTATTACACAGGTGAGACTGAAAATGTGAAATATTTAAAGTATTAGATATTAAAGATTTATAAGCTATAATTTTTATGTACATATCACATTAGTGTAGTCAGTGGGAAGTGTTAGGCGACCCCGACAGACCCCCATCCTGACACACGCGCCACTATATTTGGCGGTAACGACACGGTCCAGGAAATCTGTTATTCCTTGCTTGGCAAACTTAAACATGAAATAACAATTTAATATCCTGCACACCAACGGTTAAAATCCGGCACATTCCAAACATAGTGATTCCAGGAAGTGTGGGGATTTTTTCAAAGATTGGATAAGAATGGAGTTTGCCCTTTTAATGCCGCCCTCATAATTATGTTAATGGACTTAACCAAGTCAACCTGTCCATAATCTCATGTGTAAAAGTAATGCACATTAATAGAGGCAAGTCTTTAATTCAATGTCATCTACAATCTTCGACAATACAAACCAAACATGAAAAATAATAATAATAATCGCGTCATTTTACAAGGGTAGTAAATTGGGCCTGAGGCCCTTTTTTTTCCAATTTGGCCTTTGGCACAGATCGTGCGAATAATTTCGATCATTACTGCAGGAAGAAACCGAAGAACTCGATGGAAACCTGCCTGATCGGACGGGAGACCGAATATCCCTCTCACTTACAACGATAAAGTTCATGCCCTGAGCTGAGACATGACTTATTGGTCAATTTAAATCAACATGGCTTCTGATAGTCTTCGTCACCCATAACCTCCTAGTCTTCAACTTAATATTCGTACAATATGTTTCTGGATAATATAGATTATAGGCTTCTGATATCCAACATATATGTAAGACAAAATGAACATTTTCTAAACCGAAGCCTAAAACTGAAAAGGCTAATACCATTAAAAAATATATCCTACGGAACATGGGTGGACACATACTATTGTATATTTACAGGTAACAAAAGCTCCACCCAATACTTCTATCAGCCTCCAGTGTTCGCTACGGTTGGACCTTTTGGTCGGGAAAAGAATGGTGTGATTCGAGTAAAAACTAGAATATTTGTATTTTACCAATACAGCAACCTGTTTCGAGACTGTAATGATTTAGAAGGTAGGGTAAAACAAAAGTAAAGAAACAACTGTGAGCTTTGATTGTTGTGTCGTGCACTCCGTTCGAACACCTTACATCTCTTCTCACGTACCGAAACAAGAAATTGATGTACGCTTGTATAAGGTCATAAAGTATTTATAAAATCAAAATATACTCTTTAAAAAAATAGGGGATATTCAGAAACTGCCGAAATTCACTGCTGTTTTAATTAGAGGTAACCTGTGTATGTTTATTGCCTACACGTGAACATAAACATTTCATATGTATGGAAGGGTATCGCTGCCAATATTAAATGCTGTGCTTAAATGTCTTTTCCATTGATTACGTGTGAAAAGTACAATGTACAAAGTCCTAATACCGGTAATGATAAAGTCAAAATACCTCTAAGGCCAAAGTTAAATGAAAAACAGCAAATGTAATGTGTCAAAGGACAAATGTTTTATTGAAAAATGCTGTTTTTTTTATTTAGATTTCTACATATTAACATTTTTCTCCCTACTCTATACATTTGCGCTCTGCCACATGTCATTTGTCCTTTACGCTTTCAACATATCATCTCGCGCAGAGCACTTTGTCAATATGCAAATGTTGGATACCACGTGACTTATTAACATACGGAAACGACCGATCTTTCTACCGAAGACAATTTGGCGAGCTATTCGGCTAGCGAGCTATTCGACCAATCCAGCCGGCAACTTTTTCGTTGGCTACCTATTCGGAAAAAATTCAATTGTCGCCCAAACTTATTTATTTTTATCAACCAATAAAATCAATCGTAACGTCTATCAAACGAAAGTAGAATATATTGTTATTTTGAAGTGAAAGAACGGTAATATTCCGAGTCAAGATTCGGGTCATCGTACAAAATTCTGAGCATCCAGCTATATATATTCTGAAAGGTAATTAAATAAGCTTTCTAAAAAGTATTAGTAAAAGTTGACACAATCATATTAAAGGGGTGCGCACTCATCCTAAACATAGCCAATTTTTCAATATTCTAAATGTAAAGAACCTTAATGCCCCGAGTCAAAATTCGGACCAAGGTACAAAATTCAGAGCACCCGGCTATATATTATATTCGAAAAGGAGATTAAATAAGCTTTCGAAAAATTATTAGTAAAGTTAGCACGATCATATTAAAGGGGTGCTCTCTCGTCCTAAACATTGCCAATTTTTCAATATTTTAAATGTAAAGAACGGTAATGTTCCGAGGTATTATTCGGACCATCGTACAAAATTCAAAGAGCCCGGCTATATATATTATAAGTAAAAGTTGGCACAATCATACTAAAGGGGTGCGCTCTCGCCTCTCATCCTTAACATTGCCAATTGTTCAATATTCTAAATGTAAAGAACGGCAATATCCGAGTCAACGTGCCAACGTTTACTAATAATATTAAGCAGGCTTTTTTCAATTACCCTTTAGAATATATATAGCTTTCTAAATAGTATTAGTAAAAGTTGGCACAATTATATTAAAGGGGTGCGCACTCATCCTAAACATAGCCAATTTTTCAATATTCAAAATGTAAAGAATGTTAATGTCCTGAGTCAAAATTCGGACCATCGTACAACATTCAGAACACCCGGCTATATTTATTCGAAAGGGGTGCTCTCTCGTCCTAAACATTGCCAATTTTTCAATATTCTAAATGTAAAGATAGGCCGGTATTTTATTCGAAGTCGAAATTCGGACCATCATACAAAATTCTGAGCAAATTGGCAATGTTTAGGACGAGAGCGCACCCCTTTAATATGATTGTGGCAACTTTTACTCATACTTTTTGGAAAGCTTATCTAATTACCTTCTAGAATTTATATAGCTATATGCTCAGCATTTTGTACGATCACCCAATACTTGACTTGGAATATTACCGTTCTTTCACTTTCGTTTGATAGACGTTACGGTGGATTTTATTGGCTTATAAGAATAAATCAGTTTGGGCTACCTTTGAATTTATTCTGAATAGGATACCAACGAATAAGTTGTCAGCTGGATTGGTCGAATAGCTCGCTTGCCGAATAGGTCGCCAAATTGTCTTCGGTAGAAAGATCGGTCGTTTCCGTATGTTAATAAGTCACGTGGTATCCAACATTTGCATATTGACAAAGTGCTCTGCACAAGATGATATGTTGAAAGCGTAAAGGACAAATGGGATGTGGCAGAGCGCAAATGTAAAGAGTAGTGAGAGAAATGTTAATATGTAGAAATCTAAAAAAAACACAGCATTTTGCAATAAAACATTTGTCATTTGACACATTACATTTTCTGTTTTATATTTAATTTTGGCCTTAGAGGTATTTTAACTTTACCATTACCGGTATTAGGACTTTGTACATTGTACTTTTCACATGTAATCAATGGAAAAGACATTTAAGCACAGCATTTAATATTGGCAGCGATACCCTTCCATACATATGGGCGTCTCCAGTCCACTGGGGCAAAGGGATGCACTGTCAAAAGTAAAAATGGACGTTTTTGATTTTTGTCTTATATTTGAGTAATTGCTTCGCCAATCCCCACACATTTAGCAATTCGTCGTGGCATTATCCAATCACAATTTGGGGCAATCTGACCCACTCCTCTTGCAGTGCCACGGATAATTCTTGCCTCCAAATCAAATTAAACGTAACACATTAAAGCAAAGTTACGCTAAACAGTAAATCTTATGCAAGAACCGATAGGAAAGCAAACATTGATAGGATAAACCAGCACGCGGTAGTTATCATCAAACCTTCTTTAAAGTGTCAAATTTGTCAATAAACCCCTCCCACGTGTATGGTGATATTGCGTGTCGTTGGGGCAATAAGTTAAAAGCAGGAATACGCGGATGCTGCAGTTAATTTTCACAATTTTGTCTACGCTCACCTGTCTCCGATAGATTAGTTAATTGGAATTCAAGACAGGCTATATTAGACCATCCTTGCTGTATACACGGTCTGGAGCAGGAGCACGGAAACGCGTTTGCGACCGTCACATTTTCCATATTTTATTGGATTGATGGGGGGGGGGGCTTCACACCACTCGCAGACGACCGATTTCGCCGTACATTCATTGAGTCGGTACGCCTATGAGTCGGGAGATTACCTAGAGTTAGTATTTTGATTTTGGTTTCTTAAATAGATGTTAAATAACCAACCCGAGTACACTATTATGAGTACTTACAGTCACTCAAAGCTTACGTTCAATTCAATCGATTTCATAACGCCATCCTTATGGATAGGTGGGCGGAGATGGCCGGTTGGTTAGCACGTGCGCACTGTAAAGCCTGTCATTGGGTCAACTGGCGTGGTCTCGAATCACCGGTTGTACGTATCCAACCACGTGGGTTTTCCCCGGGTCCCCCATTTCCCCCCACTGCTAAAGACCACTACGCTCAAGTGTATTATTGAAATGAAATTAAACTATGTTAGTCCAGAAATGACCTAGTTTGTGTCGAGTGGACGTTAAACACCTCTTTCTCTCTCTCTCTCTCCCCCTCTCTCTCTATGGTAATATAAATTCTGGTATATAAACCAGAATATCCCGAGTTTTCTATATTCTGATATGTTTCATTACATAAGGACAGCATTCTTTATTATTAAAATAGCAATTATACTTGTCGTTTTTATTTCTAGCTAGTCGTAAATTCGAACCAACATCTGTCAAATGTAATAGACGATTTGATAATTCATCTTCTGCCAAATATGTTTTGCATACAGTTTTAAGTTTCACATTTATCGTATTCTCTAAATATCGAGAAAGCTTATACAAAATAACAAAGAGTTGAAGTCATGTGAATTCTTCAAATGAGAACAAGTATCAGCTGTTTTAGAAAGAGCATATCCTACACCGATCATTACATACAGCTTTTTCTATAATATGGATTTTTATTACAAATTAATACTGATTATTGCTTTAGGGGACTAATCACAGCCTAACTTATAACTGGATTACTGATTCAATTATTTCAAAATAAAGGCGGTTGAATCATCCTTCTCAAAATGTAGATGGTTGACTTAACCTTAACACTTCTTCAAATTAAAATGGTTGACTTAACTCTTCTGATAAAATAGATGGTTAATTTAGCTCTTCTGATAATATAGATGGTTAACTTAACTCTTCTGATAATATAGATGGTTAACTTAACTCTTCTGATAATAATTATAGATGGTTAACTTAACTCTTCTGATAATATAGTTGGTTAACTTAGCTCTTCTAATAATATAGATGGCTAACTTAGCTCTTCTGATAATATAAATGGCTAACGAAGCTCTTCTGATATTATAGGTGGTTAACTTAACTCTTCTGATAATATAGTTTATTGACTTAACTCTTCTGATAATATAGATGGCTAACGTAACTCTTCTGATAATATAGATGGTTACCTTAAGCGGCGGACACACTAGCCGAATCAATCGGCGTCGAAATTCGCATAGTGTGTCCACTGTCATTCGCCGGAATCAAACAGGTTTGATATATTCGGCCGAATATTTATTCGCCCAAATTATATTCGCCTGGTGTGTCCACTTCGCCGAAGCATTCGGTCGAATGTAGAATTCATTAGCCAATAACCAATCATATCCAGAAGTCACATGATTGTTTGAAGACATAGACGTCGCCATTTTTAATTTGAAAATAATAGATCTCTAACTTGACTCTGCACATCTATCTGCACATTATAGACCGTTGACTTAACTCTGCACATTATCACCGCTGACCTAATTCTACACAAATACAGATTTTAGATTGTATCGACAGAGCCAAAAGTCTAAGAGCGAAAGTCTCCACTGATCTGTTTTGTTTAGACGTGGAAATATCAATTAATGAAATAGTTCATCAGCTTTGAATAACTAAAATAAAAGTAACACATGACTTTGTAATTATGTATTAAAATGTATGCTCTCTATATTATTGATTTATGATTAATGTCAATCTTCATGCATGAATAATTTTTAAAACATGGCGAATGTTAAATAACGATTATACGGCGATATTATTGGTATATGAATAAAAATTAACCGTTGGGTTATTGAAAACCATTGAAGAACTGATAAGCGATTAAACAACAGATAAGCGGATGAAAACAGATATGCGATTGAAAGCAGATAAGTTAAAGAAAAACAAATATATGATTAAAAACAGATATATGCAGTTTTTCTAATGGCCTGCGTCGTCTTGAGGATCAGAATATCAACCTTCTGCAAATAAACGGTAGGTATATGGTATCGTTATCAAAACACCTATACAGGCCTAGTAATAATAAGGAGAAAGGAAATGAATAAGAGATAAAGCACCCAATGAAATGTATAATAATATACAGACGAGACGGTGAACCGTCCTCTAGCAGAATGTTTCAGCAAGACGATGGACGAAGGCGAAGCAACATTATATATATGAATTCACGGCTTAAAGAAAATAGGTTCCATTTTTTAAAAAAAAAAACAAAACGGTGCCAAAAAGATGCGCAACAGATTTTCTACGTACCGAGTTTATTATCGGTTTTCTCTCTGCATCAGTGTGTGTTTTAGTTTTAAATATGTCTGATCAATTATAAAACATGTTGCTGCAATCGCACTTCGGTATTCATTTGGGGTCAATCACTCAGTGTACATAGAGGAGATACCTTGAACATCAAGCCCGATTAATAATAGGTCGTGCCATATCATTTGATATTACAATCAATATAAACCTTCTTGCTTTTCCAATGTCTTGTGGGACAATCGGATTAAAATACAGATCAATATTTCGGGTTTTTTTATATTTTCGATGGTCTACACCTACACTACATGCAGACGATTACGAGT
Organism: Patella pellucida; assembly: GCA_917208275.1. Lineage (NCBI taxonomy): Eukaryota > Metazoa > Mollusca > Gastropoda > Patellidae > Patella > Patella pellucida. The sequence continues at coordinate 22,168,275 of OU795036.1, read as the reverse complement.
GGCATTTGACCCTATGACGTCAGACATTGATTAATCCATGAGCGTTGACGTTACTAGGGATTTGCCCCACAGTTCTGCACATAGCACATAAAGATCTCGCCGTAACAGACCGCTTCATGGCTAATTCCTCACATCAACTAGAACACCTGTTATATAACTTTTCGAGATCCTAGCAGTGTTGTGAAACGAAATAGGACTCGTGTTTTTAATCAGATTGCTTGGGTTTGGGGAATATATCTTGGTTTTTCGATCGGACCGGATCTTTCAGTCTATCGCTCGGAAACTACATATATCTCTAGCGGGTTTTCCGCATGTAGCGTGTCTCTTATGTCCAGAATGTGTTTGGATTTGTATTTGACCTACTTTTATTATGTAACCGTGCTGGAATCGTTAAATGGTCTTTTTTTTGGTTTGGGGTGGGGGTAGCGTTTTATCTTTTTTTTACCCTTTTTGTGTTTAATGTACTTTAATTGTAGATAATGATATACAGCCATTTTTTTCCAGATGGTGTGCGGCATCGTTTAGGGATCAAGGTAATACAGAAACAGAAATGTATAAACTTTATTTTTATGCCATCGGATGACTATAGATCACAATACGATGATGCAGTGACTGTTTTACGTAAGTGTTAAGATGTCTACAAGCGTATATCCTGTGTGATCTGATGATATATTTGGTCCTATAACCTATCCAATCTAATGTTTACTTCCAATCTCTCTCAAAAAAATTTAATCAGAAAAAACTTACCCTCATGGGGAGAACCTATTTTAATTGGGTCACTTTTCTAACTGGGTAATTGTTGTGACATTAATCCTCAAAAGACTTTCCTATAATTACACACATGACCATAGAAAAATTAGTCTCATAATAATCAAATTATTGTGTTGAGGAGGCGTTAAACTCTATTCCGCCCCTACCTTAAGCCGATTTTCCACTAGGCGAATTTGTTCGCTCGAAGCGATTTTTTTGGAGTACAGGCATGCGCAGTATAATTTCAGGCCGCCTAAAATTATACTGCGCATGCCTGTACTCCAAAAAATTCGCTTCGCGCGAATAAATTCGCCTAGTGGAAAACCGGCTTTAGTTTGACAGTAGGCGAAGAATACGCTTACAGTGCCTGAACATAAGGGGGATATATGTAGCCATATAGAGTAAAACTAGCCTCTTCCACTAGCCTCGTTTACAAAGGCCAAAGAACGAATCTGGATACATTTTGTTTCATTAAGTGTGTATATATAAACGAACAAAGAGTGTGTAAGATGGCATGCTAAGCACATAAATTCAAGAAATAAGGTCTGGTGAAAATTACTGAAACAGTGACCAGGAACTTCGAAAAAGTAATTGTTAGACCACGGTAAATAGTTACACCAACACCTCCAGCTTAAGAAAACAAATTATTAGACCTTGAACCCTACAAAAATTATTGTTAAAGGTGGAGTCGACATCTACCCCAAACCATTTAAATATATTGACAAAACTAACCAAATTTATTATTGTGTCCTTGTTTTGTTAAAACACGTTATACATTTTATTTTCTAGGAATAGAGAGAGCGGCATTTTCATTCGCTGTTTTTTGTATCCTGTGTATGGCGGTATCTTTAACAACGGGTTTTATTGGTGCCTCGTCCAGAAGGCCAAGATTGGTCATAAATGCCTCGGCTTTCTCTCTTGCTTCAGGTAAGTTAAATTTAAAATTACCGGCGGCCTTATCGCCACAAATCGGCCATTATGCACAGTACGTTATCCATAGCCAAGGTGGTGTTCTCCCTTCCTATCGATAATGGTCTATTGGGCTGTACAATATATATTTAAAATTCCATGACTCAATAAAGAAACATACTAAGTTTTTTTAAAGATTCCATAGAGAAATCTAATATTTACAAACCAATTAATTCAAACATCGATATGGTTCTTCTTATCGACGATGTAAAGCTTTCATAAACTCATTTGAGAACGGTTCCTGTTTAGTGGGGTTTTTTTTAAATGTTTAACACGCAAAGTATTGAATACGAAGATAAGTACACTAAACGCGCTCATATGCACAATCCGAAAATAGGGCCCTTCCTCTAAGTATGAAACCGAGAATTCCCTTAACTGATACACTGGAACGAAAACCGGAGATAACTGTCACGATGGTCAAAATCCGTAATGAAATCGAACTAACGGAGTGTTCGCAACACATTAAGGAAGAAGAAAAATGGCGGCAATCATTAACGAAGCTATATGTACATATATTTTATTAATCGGTGTCAGCGAGCGCCATAAATTACAGGAATTCAAATGATTATATCCGATAATATACAGTGATAATGTCTAACTGGTTTTTTTTTTGTTTCTAGGTATGTGTCTGCTTGTAGCCATAGCTTTATTTAATGGGAAAAGTCACCTTCAACAAAGATGGCCGCTATTGCCCCACGTGGTGTTTCCTTTTAAACACGACCTTGACATTCATAAAGACCATAGTTACGGATGGTCGTTCGTGTTGGCATGGATATGTGTTGCTTTGAATTTTCTATCATCGTTTGTGTGGCTATATAAATCCCAGTATATGATTGATCCACTGGAACCATCCCGAAAACATTTACGTCGTCGATCAAGAAAAAAAACAACAGCCGTTAAAAATTACAATTACTATCCACATACTATAGAAGAAAGCGAGGCTTTATGCGATCTTTAAAGACTGGTCGTTCGTATATGTAGACAATGATTCTTGGCATACGAATGAAAAATTATAATGTTCGACAGATTGAAAATTGTAGGCTACTGTTTGATGACCAACGTGTAATAAATATTAAAATAAATATGAGTGTATTGTATATCAATTTGATTTTGGTGGAAATCAAATTTTCGTTTCTAGAACAGTCACAGGGTTTCTTTTAAGACTGCTTTCCGTGATGGATGATAATTCAGTACCACATTAAGGGACCCTTTTCAAATTCAAAATAAGGGTTGTATGATGACGACACATGTGAAATGAAATAAAATGGTGTTTCATGGCGAAATATAAGATAGGCTAAATTCCATTTCTAAACAAATATTATATGTATGGATAAAACAAATGTGTTTAAAATTAAAACAAATATCACGACATGAAAACGTGGGCTCGCCTACCATAAGTAACATTATTAATGTTGAATTTAAAGTCAGTGTAAGTTGTTAAACATTGGGATTATAGGAGGGACTAAAACAAACATAGCAGAACATCGTCTTTGCTGATTGTTTATGTTTTTAAATCACAAAAATTCGACTTGAAAATAGTGTTGTATTACTATGATTATGTATCAGATGTGGCGAGAAATAATTTCTTTTGGGACTGACGTAACTGGTACTGAAATCCAATAATGTCAATTCGAAACATTGTAGACTGACACTCGAGCATCCCCTTGGTGTTGAAATGTCTGAATTTAACCATCTGCGGCAATATATTGTTACGTCTGTATGTGCATTTTCATTAGCCCTGTCGGTGAAGAAATGCTAATGGAGACAAATATGTGAAACCTAGCATGCTATGAGGGAGGTGAAAATGGTTGTAAAATGGGAAGTCATGAGTTGGCTATCTTGTAGTAGGTGTGCGAATTATATACTGGAAATACTTTTTATAATTCGTACTACACAAATAAAATGTTGGACAAATGAAGACTATTGTAGAGCGCCCCGCTATAAATAGAAATATCCAAATATTTCGATAATTATACCACAATATCTTTATATAATAATAACAAGCCTTAAAGATACATTAGTTAAGAGTTTTATTTAAAAAAAGGTGGCCATTCTTGCTAGACTAATTCAAAAATAGATGATAAAAATTAAAAATGTTGAAAATTTCAGTTACTGTTGGAAGATTGGACTAGAAATAGGCTCAAATTTTGTCTGCGCCGTCTATGAGAATTTACGCTAACTCTACCCACATATTCTCGATTATCAAGTAACATTTTCAATGGCTATGATATGACAGGCCTTTCATCACCAGTTTCGGGTTGTGATATCAGCGAGTAACGGTAAACGTTCACTTGGGCCGCCATTTATTCATTTAATTTTAAATGGACGAGGCTGTTTACATTCAAACTGTATCCAAGCCATCCGTGGGTCTACAGAGTTGATTTCGAGCCTGTGTGTATAAAGGACTAATTAATAATTATTATAATTATAACATCTGAAACCTAGTACAGGAATGTCATTGGTAGCTAGCTCCCTTTAACTCTTGGTAATTTTACACTCGGTAGTATCCATTCATACAAAATCGAATCATGGACCGTGTATACATAAACAGGCAACGCTCGGCAATACTATATACCGGAAAACACAGGAAAACACAGGAAAATACAGGAAAACAACCGGAAAACAACGGGAAAACATCATTGTATACTGAATACCGGAAAACAACTAAATACCGGAAAACACACTAAATACCGGAAAAGACCCTAAAAATATGTCGTGGTGTCGTGATGTCGAGTTATCGGCCATATTCCTCCCAATACTATATTTATATACCCTGATCCTTGGGCTGGTCAAGAAACTTCCCATAAATTTTGCAGTGTGGTTTCTCTTTGTCGGTAGTACAGGACAAAGGGTATGTCAAAATACAGTGTCTAAGGTTAGGTTTAGGGTAAGGTTTAGGGTTAGGGTGGTGGAAAAGGGTTAGGGTGAGGTTTAGGGTTAGGTTGGGCGAAACGGGTTAGGGCTACATATTTAGGGTGTTTTCCGGTATTTAGGGTGTTTTCCGGTATTTAGTGTTTTTCCGGTGTTTTCCGGTATTCAGTATAACATGGTGTTTTCCGGTTGTTTTTTGCTGTTTTCCTGTGTTTTTCGGAATATAGTATGGCCCGGCAACGCTCACGAAGTCTTTTGAATTATGTGCCTCGGCAAAGGAGAGACCTGACAACCAGTTTTATGTTTAAAACCAAAGAAACATAAATCAATTCATAATATTTTTATTAAACGTGCTACTCTTTATAATACCAATACATAGATAGACTACTAACTGATGATTGGCGGGTAAATGTATCAACACATCGTCTTTGTCTATAATACTTCAATCGCACCCATATGAATCCGAAAAAAAGCATGTTGAGGTTTCGTTAAAAACGAACCTTCTAAAATACTCTTTTAATTTTTACTTCTGCACAATTAATCTTCATTGTGGACAGTATAATACATGCACTTTATTTTCATAATTTGAAAATCCTTCATTCGTATCGGAATTTGGAGTATTAAGCAAATCCAAAATGCTTACAATAACTACGAAAGTATTGACATGGATAATTTCACAATTTTCAACTGCTGTATTTGGAAATTTCAAAGTTCTAAACTGGAAAAATTCGTCACTACCGGATATGAATGCTATAAGAATATCGTAAATTCCAAGGAAGATTTCGAGAAATTAATCTGTATAAAATCGCGCAATGTAAAAAATCACTTCGATTGATTTGCCGTTGACATTGAGGTTTCGCCTTGCTTCACGCGAGCGGCAGAGAATCTAACCAAAGAGACTCGTTGCCTGTCCATCTATACACGGTCCATGATCGAATGTCGCAATGCTGGTTAATACGTGACGAAACAACAGGAATGATAAAATAATGATACTATTCACTGGCATAATATGGCTGTTTCATTCACCCCTGTCTTCCATTCCAGTCATTTTATTTCTGGAAACTCACTTTCTTTGTTAATATCCTGATAGCATTTCTGAATATGGTTAATTATTGAACTCCAGTTGGAATAATAGGCTATATAAGTGCCCACCCAGCAAACACAACTGTTCGAGAACAAATTGATTTTATGCAACAAGTTAAAATCTGGGGGAGCTGGTATAGTAGTGTGAGGGGACTTCGTGACGAAACAGCGTGTTACTTTGAGGTCTACAAACGTATAGACAACAAAATGTGCATTACTCCTAAGGGTAATTATGTATTTTTAATGTGTGGTGGAGAAGCCTGATGTTATTCTTTTGTATTTGTGGTGCACCGGACAGTGAATCCTGCAGGAAAGTCGTAAGTCTCAGTTATTCGCCCTGATAATGTTATGTTGTAAACCAATATAATTATATTTACATAGATTTTTTTTTAAAATTTAATCGTCCGTTAATATAAAAAAAAATAGCACTTAAAACTCCTTTGTTTTAATTGTAATGAATACAAACAAAAAATCTCTACAGGCATAGTAAGTCAGATAGATCAAATGTGTGAATGAAAAGACTGCTTTGAATGTGTGTGCACCCGTTGAAATTAGAATGGCTACTTGACTGACAAGTGACATACATTCGGCAAACCTCTACAGATTCCGGTGCCCTATATCTAGACTCGGCTGTATGATGTAGTCTGCCATTTTGGAACTATTTTAAAGGACCCGGATAAACATGGTTGCCCCCAGGAGATGGGTGCCAGTCAAGTCGTCCACAAGCGAAGTCGTCCACAACCGTTGGTGGAGTCGTCCACAAGGCATTGGTGATGTCGTCAACAACTATTAGTGATGTCGTCCACAACTGAATTTGTTTATGAATTTGTTAATGAATTTGTTATTTATGGAATAAAACGATTTACTTTGTTGTTTATTTGCCGGGAGAAAGGGTGACCACGCAGAAAAAAAACTATACTAATTAAAAATACATCGTGTGGACGACTCCAAAAAACGTATGACAATATCCAGATTTTTTTTACTTTGTTGTTTATTTACCGAGAGAAAGGGTGACCACGCAGAAAAACTGTACTATTTACAAATACATTATGTGTCCAGAAATTATACTAAGTCGTGTGGACGACTCCACCAACGTGTGTGGGCAGCTTAACCAGATTTTGGGACTTTTTTGTAAAAGCGGAACGTTTTCCTGTTAGAGTAAATCGGTAGTCGATAAGCCGCATCGCAAATGTATGGTCGTAGGTACATATCAATGACTATCATACATCCGAGTCTAGATGAAGGTTACGGAGAGTACCGGAATCTGTCGAGGTTTGCCGAATGAAGTGACATATCTACGACCGAGGGGGAATAACTCTACAAATATGACATATAGGATGCAGACCACCATTACATTTCACCCTTGTAGTTTGTCTATTTATAGCAATTCTATCTCTGTCTCTTTTCTCCCCTTTTGCATGCCCATTTTTGTTGATTTTTTGGTCAAAGGGGTTTGAATTAACATTTCTGTCCGGTTTTGGTATATTTTCATGATTTTGAGGCGGAAGGATAATGGAGTTATCAGGCTGGCCACGGTGATATGTGCAGCAACTAGTTACATGTTTTTAGTACGCTTCTACAGGTTTGTGTATATCAGGAAGGTTATAGGCACCATCGCTATTGTAAATCATTTGACAGACCAGAGTGAACAAGGCGACCTATGATTTGTCAGCAATGTATCGGAATCCATGCTTTGGGGGAGGGGGGGCGGTAAAAAAAACTGTTGCAATATAACATAATCAGATTATTTCAACTAACTTTATCCTGCGGAAATACAGATATATAGGAGATATTTTGAATTTCATAGGCACTGAATATTTCAACATTTTAGATTTGACCACAAATTGGCACTTGGAACTATATGTTAACAGAGTAAAACTGTGTGGTTTTCAATGAAAGTGTTAAAAGTCTAATATTATTGCATCATGATTACCGCTTTAAAGTATTTTCGTGTTTGATTTATATTGGATTTATCTCATCATTTATGTCAAAAAATAACCAGCGGCTGCCAGGCAGGACACGCCCACAATTTCAAGGGATGGATAGAAAACAAGCTAAAAATAAACTTATGGCCTGAAATGTACAAATATCAAAAGGGACTGAGATCTTTGGGATATAAAGATATGTTTTTAAATTCATCAAAATCGGATACACATTGTGACCTCCAGAATGACCACAAGCTAATAACGCGATTTTTCGTACAATCAGGGGTCATAACTAAGGAAGTTGTGTTTCGATATGTACAAACATCGAAAGGAACCAATATCATTGTGTTATAAACATGCATATGAAGTTTCATCAAAATCAGATGACAATTATGGCCTCCAGGATGTAACGGTGCTATATTTAAACGGTTTTTTAAATCGAAAAAATATTGTGACGTCGATAGGGTCCACAACCTTAATACGCGATTTTTCGTGCAATCAGGGGCCATACTTCAGGAGGTTGTGGTCCGATATGCGCGAAGATCGAATTGAACCGAGATATGTGGGTTTTAAACATGCATTTCAAGTTTAAACCAAATCGGATAACAATTATGACCTTTACGGTGTTTACAAGCTTAACACGTAAGTTATCGTACAATCAGGGGCCACAATCCATGAAGTTACAGTGCGACACATGAAAATTTCGAAAGGAACCGAGATCTTGGAGAGATAAACCTATATTTCAAGTTTCATTGAAATCGGAAAGCAATTGTGGACGGGTGGGCGGACGGGCAGACGGGGGCGACGACAATATACGTCCACATGAACTCCAGTCAGAATAATCAGCGATGTAAGAGTCCACCTAGCACACAGAACTGTTTGAGTGCGAATTGATTTTATGCAACAAGTTAAAATCTATGTAAGTTGGAAAATAACAGAAAATAATACAACAATTGGGGATCCAATGATCGACTTCTCTGTCAGTCTGAAAACCCTTGGAGTCAACACTTTCTGTGGAAACTTACGTTGATGAATTGTGTCGTATATGTTTCTATCATATACATTGCATCAGAAACATTTGCCACCTGATCACGACCGATGATGCTTAAACCCTAGTTCAGGCGCTAAAACAGTCTGCTCTTTGGACTCTCCCGAATGCTTACAAATAAATGACAGAGAATCCAGAACATCGCTGTCAGGATTGGAACAAGAACTTCAAAATATTCATCCACAACTTCAGTGTTATAGTCTCTTCGCTTGTTGCCGGTTGAATCCCGGATTCAGTATAAAGTTCTGTCATTAGTTTATCAATGTCAAAATAATCTTGCTCCCTTATATTTGGCTGAACTTTTGACAAACTATAAACCAAAACGTGCGCTAAAGAAGCATGGCAAAAATATACTTGCTGTTCCAAAAACAAAACAAAACAAAACCTTGCCTTTTGAATCAGTTACCAGTAAACATTAAATACTCTCAGACTTTCACAATCTTTAAGTCACAACAAAAAACTAATTTTTTTAAATTCTATTATCCAGATTAGAAACAGATTGTTTATGTGTACTTAATTAGCCCAGACAGTTCTTAAATATCGGATAAACACTTATTTTTTTTTCACCAACAACAATCAAGACACCTAAATTGCTACTTTTTGTCCGCATATGTACGTAATTTATAAATACGTGAATATGTGTATAAACTATAAAATGTGAAATTATGTGAGGAGAATTTTGAACTACATAAAGGTCCAAAAGGTATCCCATAAAGTGGTCAAAATAATTATCAAAAATGTCTCCCGCAAAAAACATACATCTTTGGATGTTATCATTTAGAATCTGAACCAAGCATTTCAACCATTTCTTCTTTGCCATTCATAATATTATCTCTCGTGTCTTCAGACCTACAAAAATATACAATCATATAATGTCATTTTTGCCATTCACATTTCGATGTTGTCGCCACCGGTGTCCATCTGTAGGGTATTGACTTATTGTTGACGCATGTTTATCAACTTGTATTTTCGGAATGGTCCATTAAAGGCATTAACCCCTTGAACAATCCATAGGACGTATAGTTAAAGCATTTGTAAAGCAAAACAATGATGATTTTAGTAACACATGTAAACTCATCTTACCCATGGTCCAATCTTTCTGCATCATCCACAGTATCTGGTAGTTTTTGTTTGTTTGTTTCTGGTAGAACACAGACAATTAAAACTAGAGCAAACACACAAATAATGCCAAAAAATAAAAATGGGGAAACCAATTTAAATCTTCCTGGAACTGATTTACTCTGAAATTTTAGGATGAAAATACAATGAGATATATACAGAATATATATTAATGATGCAAACTTGTAAATGGTAATTCAATATTATATAATTACAAGATACGTTGCTAAATATGTCCCATAGTCTGTACAAGTATCCAAAATTTTGTATGTTTACTTACCAATAATTCTAAATACGGTGCAACCACAGCTCCTATGCGTGCTGAAGCCGAACCGGTACCGGTTCCAACATTTCTTAATTCTGTCGGGAAAAGTTCACTCGTCCACAGCCAAACTATAGCAAAACTACATATAGTTCCACACTGACCAATCAACGTAAATACCGTCATCAACCAATTAAGATCTAAGAAAAAGTAACTTATCAAAACTAAGGTTAATCCATGCATGAATAGCAACGTATAGTGAACATAAGTTCAATGTGCTGGAATTCAATCTAAGCAATATGGGGTCTAGAATTGTTGCTGGTCTGCAGTAGCTGATCTGTTAATACTCAAAGCCATCGTCCAAAGGTTGTTTATGTGAGGCCAAGGGGATGCCTTATGTTCGTTACGCCATAGGCACAGGATGATGGATGTGGTCGTCAAAATCCCTTATTCTAACACTTTAACCTACTGTCAATAATACGAAAATAAAACTGTTGCACAATACGTTTCTCGGATATTTCGGTCGATCTGTGCCTCAAGAGCAAAGGTAGTTGAAAAGCAAATTACCGGGCGACTAGAACGTAAAAAACATTTTATTTATTACTCATTTACTCTAGTTTTTATAAATACCTACCTGGTGGTACGTATAACAGTATAACTATCACAGCTATTAGTGATAGAATCTGTAGAAAATAACAGCCACATATAAGACTCTTACGTCCTAACTTATCTACCATTAATACAACAAATGTATAACACACTGCCTCAATGATAGCTGTTAGAGATAGATTTAGGTATACATTTCCCACCAAAAACTCTAAATTGAGCATTATACCGAAATACGTTACACTGACAGAAAACCTACAAATAAATACATTCAGTTCTATGATTGTGATAAGAAAAGCGATATCTACAAAAGTTTAAATTTCTAGTTAAATTGAATAGCTTCCGAACAAAAAGTCGGAAACCAACACTCTATAGAAAGAAGAGGGAAATGGGGTTTAACGTCCAATCGACGCAATCTAGGTCATTTGGGGACTAACATATGGTTCAATCATTTTAATAATTCGATTGCTCGTATGGATCTTTGGCAGGATCCAGAGAACCCCACGAAGTTGGACAGACGACCCTGATCTATGACACGTACAACTGGTGAATCAACACCACGCCAGCTCGTGCTAACCATTTGGCCACCCACCGCAATACATTATTAGTAAGGGAAGGAGGACCGCACTACACGCAAAACAAAAATCTACAAGATAAACCCGCGGACAATACCGAAAAAAGGACATTGCAAATATAAATATATATGTATAAGATTTACTAGCTAGTTATTCTATACATCCCACCAATTTCTGACAAGAGGTTTTCAAGAAATATTCCATTTTCTTACTCCAAGTTGTCTCTTATCTTAGGTACAGCTATGTTAATCGACTCTTGTTGGGTAACTCGATATCCGAATCGTTTTGTTGATATCTTACCATCCACACGCGTTGCTTTAAATGACATACGTTTACCCAGTCAATATGTCCATTCATGGATCAGTATTCTTACATGTGACCATACTGTATTCGTGGACTACATAAAATTGGCAATTTATTTTTTCGACTTACCACACAAAATAAATTGCAAGTGTTCTCGCTGTCAATTTCTTTGTTGAGCAAAGTTTCCAAAATTTTGCTGTTGCAGGCTTTTCTGGTACCCTTAATTTTGATAATGTATCATCACTTACAATCTTTTTATTGACATCAGCTGCCCTCTTGATTAGTGTCCTTGCCTTATCAAGTTGACCTCTGGTTAATAACCAACGTGGACTTTCCGGTAACATTCTTTAAATTAACAACAAAATATGTTTAGAATTTATTATTTAATGCTCACCAAAATGGTAGTCTCACACAGTCTTTTGAGCATGTAGTAGCGCTTTTCAAAATGGCAAACGGGAGAGTTTCAGAATAAGAAATCATAATTTTTAAATATGGTTGGGTATCTGTTAGGTAGGGGATAGATAGGGCTGGGGGAATTACATCCTGCTCCATGGTACCGAAGCAACGACCGTTTCAATTACAAAACTTATAACTACGTTATCTTCCTGTAACACAGACACGTGAACGATAGCGTCCAATCTGAGGCAGTTACACCATTCGGCAAATCTCGAAAGATTCCGGTACCCTACATCTAGACTCGGGTATCGGAATCCGTCGAGGTTTGCCGAGTGGCAGTGACACAACACAAACAAATCAAACATTGCGACCTCCACGGAAGCCTTGACATTGAACGAACCTTAAACTTTGCAACTCGAATATCGCAAGTGTAAAGGAAAACACGAGACTTGGCATTCGCGATGATCCAGGGTTAGTATCAATCTGATTATAATACAAATCTATATTTCGTTTCGTATTTTAACTTTTGAAAGCCTCTACTACATGAAGATCTGATAAAGCAATCAGCGTTGATGTTTCTAGTAGGATACCCGCAGTTCCGGGCATCGCACGCCAAGAACTCACTGCAACAGACAGTTTCATTGGTTATTCCCCCACATCAAACTGAACGCGGGTTATAGCAACTATTCCAGATCCTAGTGTAGTAAAGGCAGGTGAAACGAAATTTTGAACTATAAAAATGAAACGAAATAGGATCTGAGTTTTAACCAGATTAGATTAGTAGTTAATCTAAATCAGTATCGAAATATGCAGGGTATTACGTGAAGGGTTTGGTCAGATGTACGGAGTTAAAGCGAGACCTAACCTCCTTTTCAGGATGCTCTAATTATGGCCCCTATGTATTTTTGAATAGCATACACGTGCTATAAAGCCACAGATATCGACATCCTATAGACAGACATCAAGAAACCAGAAGAAATTTAAATAATTATATACATAGATACGATGTAAATTTGTGTATATATATACTGAAAAGCGAAACATGTAAGTTGGTTGGACGCCTAATAACGTTTTAAAACTACGTTAAATATTTGGGAACTCCCTAAATTAGCAGTGACGTGCACTGGCAACGAATCCATAACGTTGTAAGGTACATACAAAAAGTAGAATAATTGGTACGATGTCAAGACGGCTGCAGCTAAATGTAAGTATCTCCAGGTTCTAATATAATAAGCCAACGCTGCTACAATCAGTATACCCAAACACCACCCGAGGTTAGATACAACTCCAGTAAAACGTCGTTTAGAAGGTCCCACGATCTCCACTCCTAAAATATTATTTTTTTAAATAAAAGAACACAGAAGTCATCTGACATTAACATTTGAACCTCGATCATTGTGCCCGTATTCAATGGTAATAGAACAGAATCTTACGCCCAAATTCCCTTCGCGAAGTCAGCACATTGTTACAGATGTGCAGGTAATGTTTTTGGAAATAGTTCGGATCTTGAACTCAAGATTGACTTACGAATTATGAAAGTTTTATCCTATCGAAAGTAAGTTTAAATTGGCCAACTAATTCATGAGAATGGACTACTTTTTATTATGGTATGTTAGTGCTAACATCGCAAACTAAAATGATTTATGCCCCATATGGTGTATAACAAAGACTGCCTTTTTTCTCAGATCGATATTTATCTTCACTGAATTCACCCTTCCCCTACAAATAAATACACACAGCAAAAGAAAAAAAGGTAACTTACCAATAGTAAAGATAGATATTATTTGTCCGCCCATTCCTATTCCAACAAAAAATCTGACAATCACCAAGAAAATATAATTCGGTGTCCAAGCCAGTAAATAAGCAGAAGTGACAAATATGACGTTACAAATAACCATTATTGGTTTACGACCGAAACTATAACAAATAAAATGTTTTAAAAAAAATTATATTTAAAAAAAACTATTTCTAAATGGGATGGGTTTAAACTTACTCTGCCCTTGTCACCGAAGAATTTTGAGATTTTGTGTTCAACCGTGGGCATACACTATAAACCTCAGAATGCCTCGTTCGGCATTTTTGTCCAAACGAGATAAAAAAAATGCCTCGTCGTCTGCAGTTCCAAAACGAGTTTTTTTTAAATTGCCCTTTTTTGGAACGAGGTATTTTGTTGAGAACGAGCTTGGTAAAAAGTCTCGTTTACTAAATGTGTTTTTTTTTTCAAGATAGTTATTCGCGCTATTTGCTATCAGCGAATTTGTAAAAATTAAAATTTATGTTAAGTAAACGAGGCATTTTACCCAGCCTCGTTCTGAACAAAATACCTCGTTCCAAAAAACAGAGCAATTAAAAAAACTCGTTTTGGAACTGCAGACAACGAGGCATTTTTTTATCTCGTTTGGACAAAAATGCCGAACGAGGAATTCTGAGGTTTATAGTGTATGCCCACGGTTGAACACAAAATCTCAAAATTCTTCGGTGACAAGGGCAGAGTAAGTTTAAACCCATCCCATTTATTTCCGGTGATTTTAATCTTTACAATTACAAGTTAAAACATATTCCGATCACCTGATAAAACTATTGAAGGGGTGTTGACCGTTTCTGTCCTGGTTAAACGGAACTACTGGCTATGCCGTCAATTTGATTTCTCTAATACGTGTAATTTTTTTTTCACGATCCGCCCGCCTTAAAATTATGAATATTCATCAGAAAATGAACATTCAACCCCATTTCTTTAAACCCAAGGGTCAACAATACTGAAAATGCAGAGGGAAGGGTGGATAACTGCTATAAACAATTTTAGAACGTTTCAATTTCAAATCCCATGATGTGCCTAGTGCTTACGCGATTACAGTTTTAACAATTGTAAAATATTGTTGTACAGGTGAACACAATCCGTCACAATAATTATGGGTGTATTATCCGACATTGTCAATACTTACCGGTCAGCAAAGTTACTTATAATAGAGCAACTGAATACCAGACCCAGGAACGTCATCATAATGGCATTATTTCTTAAAATATCATCGTCGCAAACCATATTAAACTAAAGTAAAATATGACATTAGATTATCATTATTATCTATACGTACTTTGCATCTCCATTAAGGATATTTTTACACAGATATGATGCATAAATAGTTATGATTGGTCAGTTTAACTCGGGGGTACTTCACATATAATTCCACATCGGATAGCTTTTCCAATCTCACTCTGCGAATAGACTCACTATCCCTGTCTGCCAACCATCGTAGGAAAACTAACGAGGTCGTACCTACATTTTAATGATGCTTAGGAATTCCGCAACATGTCCCAAAAATATTGGCCATCAATCAATTATCCCGTAAAACATAACCCAAACGTAAGCGATTACACCGTTCCTGTCATGGTCGTACCGGTAGAACAATGTTTTCTAACTTACGAAACGAAAAGTCTATTTTAAATCTTGCTGAATTTGACACAAGACAACTCCGAGAAACAGGGACAAGGGTTGGGTCAGATAAAAAAGCTAGTGTTAATGTTCGAGTTTTTGTCAGAGAAGAGTTAGCCTGATCCCCTTTTTAATATTTTTCACCAAGAGAATTGTAGCTTAACCGCGGTTGGACGATGCTCTTTAGAGGTGTGAATGGGATCAGCAAAATCACACTGGTGATCGAAATAACTTAGTTTTGACATTTATATTTTTTATGATTACCACAATAGAATTTTTTTTAAGAAATTAAGAAATAATTTGGCTAAGTACCGAAGTGATATGAAAACATTTACCTCAGAAACTAGTGTGTTAGAAAAAGTACTTACCTAAGCAAGAAGTGTATTAGAAGAGTTACACCAGTAAAATTGGTATGGTAAGAAGTATAATAATATCTACCCCAGTAACCAAGGTATGAGAAGTAGTATTATAATATTTGCATCAGTCACTAGTGTATGAGAAGTGGTATTAGAAGAATTACCAAAAGTGTGAGAAGTAATAATATTTACCTCGGTAACTAGTGTAAGAGGAGTATTATAATATTTACAATATTAACTAGTGTATGAAATGAAATGACATGTGTTTAAACGTCCTACTGTGTGAGAAGTAATAATATTTACCTCGGTAACTAGTGTAAGAGGAGTATTATAATATTTACAATATTAACTAGTGTATGAAATGAAATGACATGTGTTTAAACGTCCTACTGTGCTGCTGCTATAAAGGAAATTTCGCCCGGGCAGTGGCGCTACGGCCTACTCTTTTTTCGCCAAGGCATATTTTACGTGCACGCCAATATGTACACGGGACCTCGGTTTTTCGTCCCATCCGAACGACTAGACAGCGGCCCTTGTCAGGCCCTACGCCTTGCATCACTCACTGATACGGGTAAACCACGCCGGGAATTCTGGATTAACTTTATCGGCAAATGCACACTTGACCTCCAGGAACTAGTGCATGAGAAGTAGTATTATAATAAATACTTCAGTAACTAGTGTAACTATGAGAACTAGTATTATGTTATTTACCTTAGTAACTAGTGTATTAGCAGTAGTACTATTATATTTACCCCAGTAACTAGTGTATGAAAAGTAGTATTATCATATTTACCCTAGTAACTAGTGTAACTATGAGAAGCAGTATTATCATATTTACCTTATTAACTAATGTATAAGAAGGAGTGTTATCATATTTACCTTAGTAAGCAGTATTATGTTATTTACCTTAGTAACTAATGTATTAGAAGTGGTATTATGTTTAATTACCTTAGTAACTAGTGTATGAGAAGTAGTATTATCATATTTACCTTAGTAACTAGTGTATGAGAAGTAGTATCATCATATTTACCTTAGTAGCTAGTGTATAAGAAGTAGTACTATAATATTTACCTCGGTAATTAGTGTATGAGAAGTGGTATTATAATATTTACCTCGGTAACTAATGTTGATATATATGTAGAAGTATCATAGACCCATGAACCACATTTATATTCCACTGACGTCATATTACCATATTTATCAACTGTGGTATTACGTAGTAGACAACTAGAAGACTGTGGTATGGACTGGTTTATAAGGTATCCATGGTAATTGTTTTGTTGATAATAGGTGTCGTTTTCATATCCTGGTAATTTACACCTGTAGAATTTGAGAGATTATTTTGATATTTAGTGCATATCGCTTTGCATAAATCGTTACCCTCTAAAATAAGTTGTCTGTGAGCAGTGACTTGACACGGACAAAAGTTGATGCGTTATGTTGTCTTCTGGTTGACAAAATGTGTAGGGCATCGTTTTATGGGCATTTTAATTTTTGGATATTACATTTCTTGCAAACCTTCTCATAATCACCATATTGTTGTCCACGGTAAAAGTGCCGCTAAGACTGGCATTATTATTTACAAGATGGCTGCCTGAGGGTAGTACTGTGTCTTGGTGGTGACCAATATGTTAATTTTCTAACACTGTGCTTTAAGTACTGGACTTATTTTTTGTATACTACTTCTTAAGGACTATAACTTTGGATGGCAGAAATTGGAGTTTAAAATTTTTAGTGTTTTTTGTGATATAGACAGTTTTAGTTTTAAATGTCATTTTAGTGAACACTAATTATGATCACCTGCACCAAACAACAACTTTTATCCCTGAACTCTAATCAAAACCTCAGTAAGACTGCATTGTTTAGTGAGTTCCCTGAGTTAAAACCTAGCCAAAGTTTACAATTCACACCAAAAGTAAGAATCACCTATAAAACTAGAAGACAGAGAAACAACAGAGGAGTTAACCTGACCTATTTGAAACAAGTCAAATTTCTAGCATCTCAAAATGTTAAAGCCAATCTCAACTGTGGACTTTGGAATGCTCGTTCTCTTACCAACAAACTCGGCGCCTTCACCACTTCAGTTATCAACAACCAAATCGATTTTTACATGGTTATTGAAACCTGGACTAAGGATGACATTGACCCCACAATCGGTGAACTTTTATTATGGTCTGTCTGGTTATACTTTTGTTCACGAACATCGTGTTGGACTCTTGACCAGAACAAATCTAAGAGTAAATAAAAAGAAATCGGTGAAATTCAAATCTTTCCAATACCTTGAAGCTACCATTACAACCAAGATTGAGTTATTTAATGTTTTTATTGTGTACAGGCCACCTCATTCGTCAAAAAACAAGTTCACAGTTGAAGACTTTACATCTGAATTAAGATCACTTTTAGAAGTCTCTATCTCACGGCCAGGCCACCTGATTGGAGGAGACTTCAATGTGCATTGTGAATCGTCTAAACCCGAAGCACGGAAATTGATGGACCTAGTTACCTCTTTTGGGCTTATTCAGTACATTAAGCAAGCTACACATGACAAGGGCCATATGCTAGATCTATTGCTGACAAGGGATTCAGATGATATCATAAGCCACATTAACATTGGAAATGAGATACCTTCAGACCACAGTGAAATTCTCATAAACCTTAACATTACTAGACCAGCTTAGGAAAAGAAAACTATCAAATGCAAAAAACTTGTAGCCTTGGACCATAATTCATTGAAAGACACTTTAGCGGAATCATTGGATAAACCCAAATCCTATTCTGGTTGTATGGCAGATCACTACCAATCGGTCATTAAGGCTGCCCTTGATAAATTAGCACCGCTGTCAACTAAGACTATAACAGTTAAACCTAAAGCTCCGTGGTTCACTCCAGATCTGTCAGCTGCCAGGAAAGTTATGCGAAAAGCAGAGAGGCAGCTTAAATCCCATGCTCGTGAGATTGACAAACAGATTTTCAAAGCTGAAAGGAAGAAATATAACAACTTTCTCGAACAAACCAGAATGGAATACCATCGAAATCAGATCCAAGAAGCAGAGTCGAAAGGACTCTGTAAGATTTGTGAGAAATTAATTGGTCAAAAAAGTACTGTCAGCAATATCTTTCCGAGCACAGCATCATCAGAACAGGCCGCTGCAGAAATGCTTTTAGACTTCTTTATCGAGAAGATCGACAAATTATGTGAAGAATTTGATTCAAGTACTTCCAGTGAATTACAGAAATAAAGCTGTCACTCAAGATTGGAAGTCTTCGAGCCAGCCTCTTTAGAAGAAGTGAGAAAGTTGATTTTAGCAGCGCCTTCTAAATCCTGTGGACTGGATCCAATGCCTACAGAACTGGTGAAAAAGCATGTGAATATCCTAGCACTTCTTATTACAGACCTGATAAATGAATCCTTGTTGACAGGAGTCGTGCCAGATACTTTTAAAACTGCAACAGTGAGACCACTTCTTAAAAAGACAGGTTTGGTCCCAGACATTCTGAAGAATTATCGACCAGTGTCAAACTTGCCTTTTGTGTTCAAAATCCTGGAAAAATTGTTATGGTCCGCTTACGAAATTATCTCTCTGACTGAGCGCTGCTTTTGATACTTTGGATCATGAAATTCTGTTGTCACGGCTGCAAAATCGTTTTGGCATATCTGGAATTGCTTTCGGGTGGTTTTCATCATACCTTAGAGATAGAAGTCAGTCTGTTGTTATTGGAAATGGTCACACTTCTTCGCGGCAATACTTGAAGCGTGGTTTACCACAGGGGACAGTTTTGGGTCCGGCTCTTTTCACCCGGTATACCTCTCCCATAGAAGACATCAATGCCAGACACGGTCTAGAATCCATGATATATGCTGACGATACACAGGTTTATATAGCATGTAAAAGTCCTGACGGTGTAACTGCTTCAGTTGAAGCATGCCTAGATGAAATCTGATCATGGATGTACGGAAATAGACTAGTTCTCAATGATGCTAAAACAGAAGTTTTGCACTTTAAGTCACGTTTTGATGACTCACAAACGATCGAGTCTATTCGTGTCGGTGACGAAGCTATCACACCATCCACATCCGTACGGAATTTAGGAGTGACATTAGATTCTAACTGCTCGATGGATAGTTTCGTGTCTCAAACATGTAAAAGTATATATCTTTCGCTTTATTCAAAATTGGCAGAATTCGTAGACTTCTTGACATGAAATCCACAGAAAAACTTGTTCATGCAATGATAACATCTAGATTAGACTATTGTAATTCCCTTCATTATTATATGAGTATCACACAATTTAAAACAAACTCCAAAGTTTGCAGAATGCCACTGCCAGAATGGTTACCCTGTCGCGGAAGTTTGATCCCATCACTCCGATTCTTTATAAACTGCACTGGCTCCCAATTGTTGAAAGATGTGAATTTGAAGTACTTCTGACTATTTGTAAAATTGTCAATAATAAAGCCCCTGCATATCTCAACGAACTTGTATCCGTGAAACACCCACTTGTATCAACTAGGTTTACACAAGCGCCGTCTTTAGCTTACCCTCCTAAAAATACTAAAAATAAATATTATAATGATAGAATATTTGGTCAATATGCCCCTATTCTATGGAACTCTCTACCTCCTCAAATACGTTCTGAAACTAATATTGATGCTTTTAAATCCACAATTAAAACAATCCTTTTTAAAATACATTTTGTTTTTTAATCCATAGGCCTACTAATTTATTTGTTATGTGACATTTAATTTTTAAGTATCTTTTCAATGTACAATGAAAATTTCATCCATGTACATGTATTTGTTCATTGAATTTTATTTATACAATGTAATGTATTTTAATGGATTTTTTGTTTTAATAATTATTATATTTTTATTTTTATTATTGTAAAGCGCATTGAGATTTTATGCCTTATTTATGCTGTTATGTAATGCGATATATAAGAATAAACTATTATTATTATTATTATTACTTGTAAACTAGTTAATTGATTCGTAGTTTCAACCTACGTAGCCAATGAAATTACAAAGGGCAGATAAATTGACTACGTTACCACCATCTCGTGAATAGAACCAGGGTATGTTGAGTAGAACGGTACAATACCGCCGGGTCTACCGAGTGTATTGGCAAACACAGCCGTCGTCAGTCCGAACCTGGCTTGACACAATTAATTAATATTTAACAGGCCACTATATTATTCTGTGCATGACAAATACACGTGAAATATATTTTCTATGAAAGTGCGAGTCATGATTTATCAGGTATGTATCTCTAGTTTTGTCGTATTTGCTCTTGTATGTTGTTGCCCAGGGCGACAGTCATCACTCAAAAGTAGGACAGACCATAAAGAGAATGCCAGTGCGATAATTTAACGTTATTCGCTTTTCGAGAATACAACTGATGGTAAACGGATGTTTTAGGCTAAGTTTTTATTTAATGACAGATACACGGCCGAATTTCGGCTTACTCATAATTCCCTCGAAAACCGTGAGAGGATATCTTATAATTCAAAAAGTAATTTAATGTCACTAAACAAGATAAAACGAGGACAATTGAAATAGTCCTTATATTCCCTTGTTTTTATCCATTCTATACTTATTTAAAACGTGGTAATGGCAATGCATGGATATTTTCCCGTTTTCTCTTTATCTACAGACGGTCAATTATTTTTTTGATTTGTCAGATATCCTCCCACAATCTCATATAAGAACTTTTGGTCTTCCAAAAAATTATTAGTGAGCACAAATTCGAATGTGTATCTTTGTTTCACTTGTCACTTCAGTTAGTTATACAGAAGGATAACTCATGGTTTCCTTTTGCGTTCGTCACTTACCTTTTTTGTTCGCAATTTCCCTTTATCGAAAGCTTCATAACGCATCTAGCAATGATCTATGTGTTAAAATTATATTTGGAACCTGTTTAACCAGTTCTGTCTCATATGTGTTAATGACTGACACCAATATTTAATTGTCCTTTAAACCATCGTAGATCTATCGTAGCAATGATCTATGTGTTAAAATTATATTTGGAACGTGTTTAACCAGTTCTATCACATGTATAATTCCCATGTACCTGTGTGGCGGAGTAGCCATGGAAAATATTGTCACCAATACCATCAAAGCTGAAGTTAGCGGCTGGATACAAACGGGAATACTCAGTATTTTCTGGTATCTCCCAAACTCTCCAATCAGCTTTAAAACGTCGTCGTAAAACATATCGAAGGGTCTGAAAAAGAAAAAAGGGACAAGCATAATTGGTATTAATTGAGTGTCATACTTGGAATGTGATTTTCATGTCATTTCCCAATGCACATTTGGTGGCCATAAACTCAAACGTGGTGTTCTGTAAAATTCACGACCTGCAAAATACTATAACTAAACATTTACATGCACAAAGGGGGATGTGGGACAACATTGTTTGTTCTTAAAAAGACATTTACCATATTTCCTCGAATATAGCCACGGGGTTCTATTTTATTCAATATCCCCCGACCCCCGGGTTCTATTGAAGGCCGTGTTTAAATCGAGGCTGGGTTGTATTTTTTCAGACAGCGTCGGTCTTGAAAATACGAAGGCTAAACTCTCTGTGCGTGACATGGGACAATTCTACTTCCTGTGCAGGGATCATAAGTTAATTTATATTTTGACAGGGAGTATTCAGATTTTACGCGAGACCCGGGTTCTATTCGAGACCCGGGTTGTATTTATCTCAACACCCCCTTACCCCCGGGTTCTACTCGCGGCCCGGATTGTAATCGAGGCCGGGGGTGTATTCGAGGAAATACGGTATCAGGATATAATATAAAAGCTTTAAAATCAATTCTTGTGTGTGCAATTACCCAATCGTAACCGTGAAATGTCTATTTGTTGTCCCGTGAGACACGTCTGTCTTTCCTCCAACCGATTGTCGTAAATAATATATACAAATGAAGTATCCTCAATTGTATCAGATCTCACAAAAGGTCCTTGTACAAAAATACCAGGGGCGGATCTAGGAATTTCGAAAAAGGGGGGGGGGCTGCAAAATGAGGGCCCGCCACTGAGGTGAGTGGTGGCAATTGTGGACAAATCTTTCGCGAGCGTAGCAAGCAAAAAAAAAAAAAATTTGTAAATTTTCCTATAGAAGGCTATTGAAACTGAACACGGCATCCCGTCATTTTGACTATCTGGAACCATAAACATGGTAAATTGCGCTGCCTGGGGTTGTGATAACAAGTCCAACAACAAATTAGGAAGCACCTGTCATTTTTTAAAATTTCCAATTGAGGCAACACGCAGAAACATCTGGATACAGCGATGTCAACGAGGCGAGAGGGGCTGGTCGCCATCAAAACACGCTTCTCTCTGTTCGGAGCATTTCGAGTCATCGGCCTACGAACGTGATCCAGCTCGAGTCAAGGAACTCATGGGGTATGCAAACGCTAGAGCAAAACTCAAGCCAGATGCTGTGCCCACGGTGTTCCCACTAAAAACATTTGCTCAGTTTGACAGTACAACTGCGACACGAGGGGCTTACAGGAAGCGACGTGCAACCGAGGTAAGTACCGGTAGCCTACTATACCAACGAATTGTAAACAATACAGCTACGAAGCCTAAAAAATAAATACTGCTGTCATATACATAATTAATTAATATTAATGATCCTCTGTTCGAAGCGTTTTAATTGTTGCACAATTATGACAAAGAAAGAAGGCTAGGCCATACCGTAATTATTATTATTTAGTTTAGACTTTAGAGGCCTAACCTAGCTCAGTAGCTGGGCCATGGCTAGGGTAAACTTATTTATGGAATTAGTAGTTATTTTCTCTGATGTTTCACTCTGACAAAAAAGGTAGGCTAGGGCATATAATATCGTTAACCCTGTGGCGAGGGTAAACTGATTGGAATTAATAGTTTTTATCTAATAATAATTAATAGGCCTAATAAATATTAAATACCGTCGTAAGCAATAATGTTGTCGCCGATGAACGAAGCGTGAACATTAAATTATAACTGAAAAGTTATCGATAGTCGAAGGACTGTGGACGCTTACGGCTGGCCCTCTGGTCCATTTACTTGATTTGATATTTTATTTATAGTTTCTATTTTCTGTCTTGTCCGCAGGTTTTTCTTGTAAATTTTTATTTTGCGTGTAATGCGGTCCTCTAGCCCGTACTTGTAATCCGAGCACAAAAAAGGTCGAGTTTATCACGATCACCCAGTATCCACTTTCTGTTGCCGTCATGCTGCTAAATCAGTAGTTGTTGTTTTTTAAAACCGAGCGCCCCATACAAATGTTAAGCAGAGTTAATCTCCTGAATTCTGCCGAAATTCTTGATTTATGAACTTTAAATACAATCATGTACGGTAGCTCAAGCATAGTTTTGACTCTAAATAAAAAGGGATTATATATAAGGTATAAATATTATCGAATACATAATTAATGTCGGCTACTAGAGATTAGTAATTGTATTGATGTGAATACTAAACTGACACGTTTACAGTATTTAAATCAGTTGGTGATTTGCGACCGTGCAGATCAGATGAGATTTTTTTTTAGGTTAGGTGACTGTTAAATGTAACGGTGCTATAACACTGTTCCTTACTTTCGTGATATTAGTGTAATGAATTCCTCTTGATGTGAAAGCAGTGATTAATTATTTTTTTTTATTTGACAGGTACTTGAAGAAATCCTTGCAGGAGTAAATGTCAACACTGACTTGACTGACAAGCAAGAGGAATTGGTGACAGGGCATGAATTTTTTATTGAAAATTCTACATCGCCACAACCGTGTCCGGACTACCTCGAGCAGAAGACCACGTCTACCTTGTCAACACAGACTCAGACTACAAAGTTACTCACACAAGTGTCACAGCGATCAAGGAGAATCCAGGTGAATACTCCATGTCCATGCCAAACTGTAACCAAGGCATCACAAGGTATCCAGTGTGATCTCGTACCGTTACCCCCACTAACCCTAGTCAGTTATGATTCTAGAGCTATTTCAACAGCTTGCGATGATGAAACAGCTAGTGAAAACGAGTATTTGCATAGTGACTGCGACAGTAGTGACACTGACAGTGATGTAAGTGATGCTAGTGAAGATACAGAAGGAAACACAGTCCTTAGTTCTTCAGCAGATCCGTTGGTGGAAAGGCATTTCGTTGTCTCAGAATCTCAAATGACCAAACTCTTTGAATGCTGCTTGACAAAAGTAGGCTCTGGTTTATGTAATATGCCTTACCAGGTTACCATCAAAAGACAGCAAGGTCTGATGATTATTGTCAAAGCAGTATGTCCAATGGACCATGTAACGGAGTGGAATAGCCAACAAATGCATAGGACTATGCCTTGGGTAAATTTGCTAGCAGCCAGCAATATTTTGTTTACTGGTGGAAATGTTTCCCAATTCATTAGATTTTTCAATCTTATGAAAATTCACATCTTCAGCATGGCGACATTCATGAACATTCAACAATGTTATGCAATACCTGCCTGTGTGAGTGTTTGGACAGAGCAGCAGTCAAAGCTTCTACATAGTGTTTGCAACAAGAGACTGGTGATAGGAGGAGATGGAAGATGTGACAGCCCTATACACAAATGATTTATGAAGCTGTATGCTATCAGTATAAACAACGATACCCCCCCCCCAATACACACACACAAAATAGCTTTACCTGCTTAAAATTTAACTTCCATTATCTATGGAGCAATGGTGGCTCATAAGAGCCTGGTTGCTGGGATCAGACAAAAGTCAGAGGTCCTGTATAGACAAAGGTGTGTATGTAAAAGAACCCTTGACACTTGGAATATGAAATAAGAGATGGTTGTAGCGCTGCAAAATGTCCCTGATAGCACACTGCAAAACAGAGGGATGTTAAAAACGTCATTGATAGTTTTTAGAAAAGTTTAAAAGATTATGAGTGTATTGACAGATATTCCTGATATTTTCAGAGCAATGAGGTAAAGAATTCTCACCACATGGAGCTTGAAGGACTGAAGAAGGGTCTAACATATTTGGAGGAGGAGGGAGGATGCTGCATTCAGCAATTAGTGACAGACAGACATGTTTATGTGAAGAAGTACATGAGGGAAGAGCACCCCGACAAGAAACATTACTTTAATGCGTGGCATATGTCAAAAGGTAATTTAAGCAGCTAGTATAAATGAGCTTATCTTCAATAACAGGCTTGATCTTGCTTTAACTCTGTAATCAATACCTTCATGTAATAATTAATTTCAAAATTTTCAACCTACACCTCTTCGACTCCTTGATTAAAAAAAAATATCATCTCAAATACAATCCCATTTCGTGATTTCCAGCTGAATGTCTACCTGTGATAATCAAGTTGCAAAGTTCAAGTCCATTCAACGTCAAGGTTGCTGGAAATCACCGGTACATAATCATAACAAGATACTTACTGGCTGTCTTTACTTTCTAAAACAAATTTGATTGCTTTTTCTTGACTTTTTCAACTAAAAATAAAAGCCAAAAAATAAAAGTGGTTGGAGTGCCCAAGTTAAGATTTGTCATTGATTTCATGGAGTAGCTAGGTTTTAGAACGCTAAATACTGTGTAATTAAACATGACGCCTGTGGGGTTTAATATGATATAGGTACAAAATAGTACCAAATGGTTAATTTGTATAAGAGTCATAATAAAAGCCCTCAATGGTTATAAGCTCTTCTCTATTCCATTTTCTGTGGAAATCACCATGTTTATTTTGGGTGTTTGTTTGTATCACCACCTTTGTTTTGAAAAATGTTATTGTTTACGTGTCTGCAGTAAAGGGTGATAACGTACCTAAAGGTAAAGGAATTTAAGACTGATCTTTAGTAGTAGATGTTATAAAACTTTCCGCCGTAGCTTCTGGAACATGAAAACAGTTTTACACCCACACAGCCCCCCCCCCTTCCACTCCCTAACCGTCTTATTGATTCATGCTTGACTTTAGAAATTACATGTATTATGATTAATCAGATTATTAGTATCTTTGAAACTGATTTTGTCTTATTTTAGGAGTGGGAAAAAAGCTTGAAGCTGCAGCAAAGAAAAGTGGATGTTCATCTCTGAGACCTTGGATCAAATCCACCACCAACCATGTGAACTGGGTGGCAGCATCCTGCCAAGAAGACCAAGAACTGAAGGTTGCTAAGTGGCTGTCAGTGGTAAACCATGTTGTTGATAAGCATGAGGGACATTCTGACAAGTATCCCCATTGTGAACATGGGCCTTTGCAAGAGGACAGACATTGGCTAAAAGAAGGTAATTAGAGTTTATTTATTTTCACTTTAAGTATTAATTATCTTCACTCATACAAAATATTTGATAACGATAAACAGTAAAACATTTACATCATCACTTTTATATTAAAATGTGTTAATGTCTTAGTTTGACGATGAGCATTTTTTGTCAAGACAAAGCAGAAAGAAGTAATTTGAGAGCCTGTATGCCTTGACTATGTTTGAGAGAGAACATTTTATTTTGGTGTTGAAGTATGGTGTAAATAAATAGTCATTGTATATTTCAGGTTCTAGGCCGTATAAGCTGTTCCAGGGGATTGTTGCCTTGTTGGTAGTAATTACCTGCTTAGAGATTTGCCTAACCTTTCTCCAGTGTACCAAACCTATGCCCTGGAAGTCTTTCACAGCATTGTCAACCACTTTGCCCCAAAGAACACACACTACTTCTATGGTTCAATGATGGCAAGGTAAAGCACAGTAATTTAGTTCAAGAACTGTCTTATAATATAGCAATCTACCCGCAGATAATATTTTCGTCAACTCTCACATTCATATGTCTCGTGATAGATAAGGCATTTTGATCGTAAAAAAAGACATGACAGTGTTGCCATCTTTGCGAATAATGTTACCTACCTTGAAAGTTGGAAATATGTACCAGCAGAAATTATTGACTTTTTAAAAATTATTGACACATTCAATTTTGGATGACGGCGAGGTATCCCAGAACCAGAATTTATTACTGAGACTAACTGCAAATTGTGTATCTTTAAAACGATGACCTGGTATTAAATGCTCATTTACCAATCTTGCATTAATGGTATCAATACTTAAAAAAATTAATTTCTTTTCCAGAATGTATCTTGCGGCTCTCCACTTCAACGAAAATGGAAATCGTGCACAGGCTGCCAAGGCTGAAGGGATATTGAAATGGAAAGATGTCTATCCCAAACAGAAAAGGGGAAATGAAGCTGTGGTTAAACCCATCAAAGTTACAAGTACTTTCAGTAAGTCGGCTTTTAAATTTAGTGCAGTCAAACCAGGGGCACAAGCATTAAATTATGTAATTGTGTATCAATAAATTGTAGCTTGTGTTAATATGTTCAGTTACTTTATGCAAAACAAAGAAGATTGCGAAAATTTGGAAATAATAATATTAAGGCCCATTTTCTGACAATATTTCTAAATCGTTATTCGGTGCTTTGTTTCGACTAATAAAATACATGTCCCACAAGATTTCTGTTTGTGAATCAATTAGAATCATCAACCCCTTGACATTTCTATTTTGATCTTACTTTCAAAATGTTTCTTTTGTTTTGACAGACTATGCTGATGATCTTCGCCGAGCTATAACAAGGCCAAGATGGATGTACATAGATTATACGACCAAATGCCACAGCCACTAACAAGATCTTTTAAGTCATTTGTAAAGGAAGATTTGGTCGCGAAAGTACAATCGAGATTCTGTCAGAGTTAAAGGGGAATACAACAGCATAAAGTTGTTATTGAAAATTTGAAAAATAATGTTAATATTAGAATAATTCACTCTGACACAGGAAAATATATCCAAATACACAGAATTAACATTTATGCATATCTGCAGCCTCGGTTTGATAGATGACTTTTTTTAATGTCTGATAGTGATATAATTGTTTTCAGCGATAGGCCCTGATGTAACCTTTTTTCAGCAGCATTCTTGTATCTAGTACAGGGCATGCAATACCGTAAATTATAGTTTTTATCTGAATTTTTTTTATCAACCGAGCCTGATCATCAAAAGGGCCTAAAACGAAGCGCATAGTTATTGAGAATCGAAGGACTGAGTGATAATACAAGGTGTCTAGGCTGTTTAGTGCCTATTCTTTTTTTTACCATTCCTCGTCGTTAGAAATGGTAGAATGATCTGAACACTATCGTCACCGTTGTTTCTCGCATTTTTCATTGGCTCGTACTGATAGGGAAGAACATTCGAGGCGAAATCAATCTCTGAGAAGCTGTCATATTCTGTCTATGGCATATTGGAATATATATCAACTGCTATCCGAGTGTCGTCTCTTACGTCATGTCACATGATTTAGCTTCAGCTTATTAATTGTCGGGTATTTCTGTAATTGCAGAAATCTGTAACTGTTATTTAATGTTATTTTTTAATAATTTATTTTTGTGAAAAAATAATTCTGAAATGTGTTACACAATGAAATACATGCAAGTATATGATAAAATTAAACTTTTACTAGAGCATTCTCCTTTAAGAGAACACCAAGAAATTAAATACTCCAGTCTTTTTTATTGTCTCTTTATTGCATATGCACTTATGGCCTTGCATACTTAAAGCCAATGTATGATTCAGATTCTTCTGGGAAGGCTTCACGTATTTTTTGACAACACATGAGGGGTGTACTTTCCTGCACTTCTTTGGAAGCCGCTGGTATGTAAGTCTGGCAAAACGTCTATAGGCACAGTAGCGGTAAGCTCTGAAATAAAAGAAAGGTTTTTCATATTTTAGTTGTTTACTGCATTTACAACTTTCCAAGTCATCTATCCTACACCACTGACAAGGGAAAGTCGCAATGAACTTTGTCGGTCACATAGTGCCATTGCTCGTGACCCGGCTCGATAGACAATTCCAGTTAAAGCTCACCGGAAAAGCTTTATAAATAATAGCAAATATTGACTGGCAAGTGGATTTATTTTACTGTTAGAGCCTTATATAATATGGATTGTTTCTTGTCTATATTTCTATAAGTTTAGGTCTGGCGGGTAACATTGCATTTGGGATCTTTTTATACTTTTATGGAAATGTATAATCATGTTTACTACAGGTCACTTACTTGTTGATCGGTTCATTGTCATCCAATGGCCCATCGATTTGGACAAACTCTAAAAGAGAAACCCAAATGACACCTCACCGAAGACAGTTGTCTATAAAGAATTCGTGATTGGTGATGCACTGTATATCTGCCTCGTCACACATATGCACAGATTCTTGGATTTCCTGGCAGCACTTGCTCTCACGACCCGTTGTCATGGGAACGCATTCACCACAGTCGCAGCTATAAAATAACACACACACACTTATTTCAAGAGAACGGGACAGAGAAAATGTTTAATGAAAAGGGGAATTGAGAAGACCCCCCCCCCCCCAAAAGAAAAAGTTAAATTATAAAGTCTTCAACCTATTTGAGGAAGTTGAAGTAAATAAGTATAAAGAATTCAATAACATAAGTCATGTCTATAGTTTATATAGTAGTAACTACTAGTACGTAGTAGGCCTATTGCTATTCATCCTTTGTCATCAGTAAAAAAGGCTACCGTCATTATAATTCGGCGTAAAAGACTAATACAACAACATGACTATTTTCCCTTTATTTTTTATTCATCAATACGATTGGAATTCGACGTAAACCATCATAAGTTATAGGCCTAACGCCGGTAATAATAATATAATTGCTCAACTTGCCATTCAGTATTTCCTTTTCTCTGTATATTAACGTCATCAGCCGAAGCCTTTGGCGATTGTTCTTCGCTAGAAATGCTAGAATCTTCCGAATCATTATCTCCACCGTCGTTACTCGCATTTCTAATTGGCTCGAACTGATAGGGAAGAACGTTCGGGGCAAAATCAATGTCTGACAAGCTGTCACTTTCTGCCGAATCCATATTGAAATATACAGCGACTGCTAAATGTTGATCAACTATTACGTCATGTCACGTGATTTAGCTTCAGCTCATTAATTGTCGGGTGTTTCCGTAATTACGGAATTCCGAAAGTGTTTTTTAATATTTTTTGTTACTAAAACATTTTTTTTTAAAAATAATTCTGAAATGTGTTACACAATGAACTAAGCAAATGATTAAATTAAACTTTTACTATAGCATTCTCCTTTAACATTGGAGTGCCGTAAATTTGGATGAGAGGGTCTACTACGGCACACAAAAAAAATAATGCCGTGGCAGACATGCTTTGTGTAGTCTTTTATCATGGCTTTGTCGTTTGCCGTGGTAAATTTTGAGCGCTGAGTTTGTGTGCAGAGAAGGACGAAGTCGAGAGGATTTATATACGACTGGGCGGCTTTTTTCGATTTTTTATCTGTGCTTGGCGGCCGAAAATAGTGCCGCCTGGCGTGGCTACATCCCTGTTCCTTGCATCTGTAGCAATTCCAAGAGCTATTTGGCTGATATTTTCGGACATATTTGGGTCTGAGAAAAGGCACTTTCAGAAGTAAAAAGGGCACTGTCGAAAATTAGGAGGGGGGTGCGCGCCCCTTGCGTCCTCTTTAATCCGCCTCTGTCCATATTAATTATGTGAATTTCTACACTATTCTTTTTTACTACATCCACAAAACATAACACAGTTTATGTTTGCATTCTCGCCAATATGTAAATAATTTCCTGGCACATTCATATTTACTCGAACTAAACTTTATTACCGTGATTACGGGGAAGGGGTATTCAAGTTACAAATACGTGTATTAATACCAAATTCCAGATATGATGTTACAAGTCCCTGAAAAGCACGTTTATTGCTGTTTTTAAATATGTAAATGATTTTCTGGCACATTCATATTTACGTTCCTTACAGAACGATCGAAGTTGGGAGGTACTAAACTCTATTACTATGATCATGGTGGGGATGGGGGTATTCACTGTTAAAATACGTGCCTTAATACCGAATTCCAGATATGATGCTACATATCATTGCTGTTTGTAAACATGTAAATAATTTTCTGGCACATTCATATTTACTTAGTTTACAGAACGACCAAAGTTCGGAGGTCATAAACTCTATTACTGTGATTATGGACGGGGTAGGGGTATTCAATGTAAAAATACGTGTCTTAATACCAAATTCCAGATATGATGGTACATATCACTGAAGAGCAGCACGTTCATTGCTCTTTTCAAATATGTAAATAATTTTCTGGCACATTCATATTTAATAAGCTTACAGAACGATCGAAGTTGGGAGGTACTTAACTCTATTACTATGATTATGACCTTCAACTAGATAGTATACATCCAACAAGCCAATTACTGAAAAACAGCCTTGTCCTATTGAAGTAAATTTTTAGCATGTTATTTCTGAATGTCTGGGGATGCTAAAAACAGTGAAAAAAATTATGTTGCAATTTTTTCCAGGTTCACCAAAAATATGAGCCAGCTTGACTGGACTATTGTAATGGCATTGCATTTTGGATTTCAGCAAAAATTTTACAGCAGCGTGAAATAAGGCAACCCATTCCCAACTCATTGATGTTAACTGGGGATAGACAATAGTATGGTTTGCAACATGTTCTTGTGTATACATTTACAAACAATTATGATGTGATGACTGCTGTTTAAACCAATACCCAATAGTGTTATTTGGTCTTATTTTGTACTCGTAATGTACAGTCAGGTCCAGATATTTGTGATTCTAAAGTATACGTCACTTACATAATTTTAATGAATTTCACAAATAATATATGGATAAACAGCACTGGATGATTTATTTAGTCTATGAGAAAGTGTAAGCCAGTGCAGAATGTTGCAGCCTGCAGACGACAATCCTCAACTAATAAAAAACAAAATTAAATGTAGTCTGTCGAGAATCAAATTTGTCATAACACCATAATGTTATGTTAGATTTGTCAAGTGTCAGTTTGTTATTCGTTACTACTACGCATAATAGTTTTTTTTTCGTTTAGTGTTTTACATAAAGATATTTAAGGAATTCTGATTTAATAGTAAGTTGAATTATTTACGACTGACGAGATGATTTATATTCATGTATCACGGGATAACAAACTGATATCCACAGGTAGAGGAGTTATAAACAAAAATGAACATATAAAAAAAAAAAAAAGTTTTTAAACCCCAGCTTTTAATATTGTCCAGAATCTTTCTTGATACTCGTATGTTAGATATTAGAAATGGTGTTGTTTTAGTTCAAAAGTTCAGTTGATCTTCTGTTTTACCAATGTATGAACCTTCATAGATCGCAATTCAAGTAATCGAACAATACTTTAAAGTGCATACATTCATAGATCGCAAATCAAGTAATCGAACAATACTTTAAAGTGCATACATCGAAACGTGTGGAGGTGGGAAATTCAACGTATTTCCTTTGTACAAACTGAATATTTTACATAATGATTTACTTTAATGTAAAGAAATTTTTTTCATAAAAAAAAGGTACAAACGGATAGTAACAGATGAATTAATTCTTTCTATTAATTATTTACTAAATGTGTAATATATATTATTGTGTTGTATTTGATATATTTGTAGTAATCTTTCATAAATAAAAGAAAGCGCTAGTCGTTAAATTTTCATTTGGTGTTTTTTCTTTAATTTACTTTTAGATATTATATTTACCTCTACAGAGATTGAATTTTAATTATTATTTTAAACAAATTCTTCAGTTTTACTCATATTTTTAACGGCAAGTTAAATCATTGGATATTATTTACCCGTATACCCACAGACAGATTATGGTTGGTAAAGTATGTGTTCACTTGCATCTAATGTAATGGTGCGTATACAATGCCCCTACCTCAATGAAAAATAAAATCTGTTATCCATTGAGACCTCTCCGACGACTCTGCACTGATCTGCCACATCGCAATAAAAAAAGTCAAAATAAATAAATCTAACATAGATTAGTATACGAGAAAAAAATGATGATGTGGGCACTTTCGTTTCTTATAATAATTATATAGAGCACTCGATACTAATAATAAAAAATCATACTTACATTACGTGCTATCCTATTCTAAAAACGTGATACCACTCTTGTCGAGTTGCCACTAAGGCCGGTTGTCATTAATAGTTTGTGACTGGGCTAGCTATTTAGAAAATTCAATTTATTAAAGAGACAGTAACACTTTGTTACTGTTATTTAAAAAATGTAATATATTAAAGAGATATGAATCGGATATTAAAAAGTTTATTCACTTGGTATCCATTCGCATCTAAAGATATTTTATAAAGATATTTAACTGACATTTCGTTTCCCCGCCCAAAAAGTCCATTTACTACTCCCTAATAAATACATTTTTGTTCTCGGTGAAAGTGATACTGTCTCTTAATGTACATGATTAATTACGTGGAACTCCCAATGGTAATTTATTTTTTTTATCTGATTAATATATTCATGCGTATAATGGCGTCCATAAAGGATAAAAGAAAAGCGATGGTGTTTTTCAAAATAGCGAAAGTAATTTGTCTCGGTTGATGGAAAATGTTTATTTTTATGAATATGTGTATGACAAAGAGTGTTTCGCCTGGTACCCAAAAAGGAAGGCCTGAAAAATGTCACGTAAGTATTGTTTGTTTTAACAATTAAAGTACTTAAAAGTATATCCTGAGTGATATTGCTGATGGAATTGAATGGGATATGGTGTCTCATCAACATAATTCTTCGTCTATACTATATATTGCCACTTTTATACACACACATTTTCATGTGGACGTATTATGCCGTCGCCCCTGGACGTCCGTCCACAATTTGTTTGTGGGCACTCTACAGGTCACAATTTTATCCCATTTTGATGGAACTTAAAATAAGTTGATCCCCCAAAGATCTCGGTTCATTTCGTTATTGGCATTTATCGGACCATAATTTCGGGGATTATGTACGAAAAATCTTGTTTTTAGCTATGTTTAACGTCCACTCGACATTTTGGGACTAACGTATGTTTTTTAATTTTTATTTCAATAATTCGCTTGCGCGTAGGGGTCTTTAGCAGTTGGGGGAAACCGGAGTGTCCAGAGGAAACCCACGAGGTTGAGATGGCGTTCCAATCTCCATGTCACATACGCTCACACTAGGGCTTGAAACCACAGCCGCAAGCCATAGGTGACCGGCCAGCTAGGGGTCGAAGCGCGGCACTCTAGACCACTAGGCCATCCCAACCTCCCGTACAAGATGGCCGACCGTCGTACGCAAATAGTGAAAACATCTGGTATATGAAAGTTGTGGACTATCTAGAAGTCACAGTTTTGATTGCTTGTTTATTCCCCAACAGCTGGTCGGATAGCCGTGGCATAGAGAGTCTGCTTCTCACCAATGCAACGAGGGTTCAATTCCAGCTCAGGGCAAGAACTTTATCGTTGTAAGTGAGAGGGATATTCGGTCTCCCGTCCGATCAGGCAGGTTTCCCCGAGTTCTTCGGTTTCTTCCTGCAGTAATGATCGAAATCATTCGCACGATCTGTGCCAAGGGCCAAATTAGGAAAAAGGCCCCAGGCCTAATTTGCTACCCTTGTAAAATGACGCGATTATTATTATCATTATTATTATAACGATTTTGGTCTCTTTCGATATTCAGGCATATCGGATCATAACTTAATGAATTGTGGCCCTTGATTGTACGCAAAAACGAGATTTTGACTTGTGGTCCCTCTAGAGGTCACAATTATTATCCGATCTACAGTTACACCGTCATTTTGGTTAAATTCAAATTTCGAGAAAATCGAACCAAATCTGCAGGACAAAATGGCCGCCCCTCTTACTCAAATAGTGTAAACATCTGGTATATCAAGGTTGTTGACCCTCTACATGTCACCATTTTGATCCGATTTTAATGAAACTTGAAATGTTTGTTTATAACCCCAATTATGACCCATGGTTGTCTTTAGCTTGTGTAACTGTCTTGATTGGATGTAAAATTTTAAGAGATCTCACAGGTACTTCAAGCACTTCCATCCTCCAGACAATGATTTATAGGCAAGAGAAAATATCTTGAAATCGACCCGGACTTGAACAGGCAACCAATGTAGATTTTTCAGCACAGGAGTGATATGAGAGCGTAGATTTGACCTAGTCACAATACGAGCAGCTGTATTTTGAATGCGCTGAAGACGTTCCATTTGAGAGATCTAACTAGAGCTGCGGCTGCGTCTTCAGCGAAGAGATTACAAATGGAAATAACACTCTTTTTGCACAAAACATTTATATAGTTGTCTATGTTTAACTGAGAGTCAATAAATACGCCAAGGTTTTTAGCAACTGGGGAAAAAGAAATGATGACATTGTTGATTGATAGCGATTTGTCGGTTATTTTCTTGAAAATTTAGTATTTCCGTTTTATCTTCGTTTCGTTTTAGCTTGTTTATGTTCATCCATAATTTTACATTCGGTATGCAAGATGTCATTTTACCTTGTATTTCTCTCTGATTTATGTCCGGAACAAATAAGTCACAAAGTTGTAAGTCATCAGCGTAGATGTGATGCTGTATTGATGGCGATTTTAGAAGATGTCCGAGCTGCTTCGTGTACATGGTAAACAGCAAGGGACCGAGAAGAGGCCCTTGCGGAACGCCGCACTGTAGTACAGTCTCACACGGGGGCACTGATTTGATGATGACTGTTTGAGTTCTAGTTGACAAGTATGACGCGAACCAATTTAAGCAAGTTCCGGTTATACCAAATTCAGTTTCCAGTCGTTGCAGGAGACGATAGTGGTCGATAGTGTCAAATGCGACCGACAAATCCAAACGAACCAGGATAGTGGGATGACTATTGTAAATCCGTCGGCTTTTCTGGTAGAAATCATGGAATGAGTTTTATTTTGAAGATTTTGATATAAATTGACAAAAAACCAATGTTGACATTTTTTCTGAATAGTCCTTCATAGTTTTAGACGCCATTATTGTAAGGTCGCCATTTTGATACAAATTCAAACCTTTTTTTGTTATTTTCAACTTATTTATAATATCATCGACATATTAAACATGATTTGGCACTGTATTAATATAGACAGAGGGTATGACGATATTTTGAATTTATTTCCATCAGGTAATAAACATATTTCCAAGATGGCTGCCATTTTTGGCGGGAAAATGGAACTATTTGCTGATATTGATAAAGTAGTCGTGTTTGGTATCAATATATATGTTTTCCGGGGCGTAGAATCCATTTCTGTGGAAATGATAATATGATCAACCATTTAGTATATTTCAAAGATAGAGGCGATTTGTGTCGGGAAATGTTCTTAACATTTTACTGGACAATCCATTCAAATCGAATTTTCTATTGTTATTTATAATCAATAATCATTAATAATTTTTGTTATTTCCAGATTTCTATATCTAATTATGATATATATTAGCCCGAAGCTAGTTCCTGAAGCCGTTATTGTGTCGTAACATTTGTTGTGGTATCTAAAGACCAAAGTGTGTCATCGAAGTTGACTATACTGATGAGCTGACACAGTATATATTTTTTCCGGATAAAAGCCTACTCGCTGTTTATTCTAGTCTGATTTAATTACTCGAAAATGGATTTCTTCAAATCGTGTTGTCTCTGCTCAGTAACAGATTAAAAACTGCCAATGGTGAAAAATCCGAGACCTGCAACTGTGGAAAGGATCATTACTGAATTAAAAAGTAGGGCACAACTTAATGATGTTAAATATATAAATGTACATAAAGAAGTAGAAACAATGAGTGTCAATGAAATAATTTCTAAGAAGCCTTCGTGGCATAGAATTTGCTATCAGGAACTCACTTCTAAACTGCACGTAGAACGGGCCGTTAAGAGAAATGCTGTGGCATTGGAAACACAAACTATGTCCCCACTTAAATGACGTCGTGGCCGGCCATCTATGACATCACTGCCACCACCAGAGTTTGAGATTGAGAGAACTAAAACCCGTTCTCATACAACCCCTTTAAACAACGAAGGGTGTTTTTTTGTCAAGGTGAAGAAGATGGCCATCATCACAATTGTAACACATTTACAGTTGGTCAACAAATTCGAGACATTGTACATAATAGTGGAAATCAAAAGTGGGCAGTTTACCTTGCCGAAGTTGCTGTAGAGAACGACGTAGTTTCGCGAGACTTGAAGTGCCATAAGCTGTGCATGACGAGGGAATGGAAAAAATGGGGAACTTCTAGTAGTACTGACAAACGTGAGGTATGTAAAACGAAAGGTGACACTGTAAATGCACTTGCAGCTGATATTGACTTTTTGGGAAATCTTCAGATTTGTTTAGATCGAGGTGATATATGTGATATGGGGGAAGCAGCTCATGAATATAACCAATCAATGCGAGTACAGGGGTTTGATGAGATCAATACCAAAACTATGAAAGCGAAAATTACCAAATACTGTACCAATGTTGAATTTCGTCGACCTACAAGACGCAATATGCATCAAAAAAATTCTGCTCCTAAGACGGTAGCGAAGGCTGTTGAAAATGAAGTAATATCTAGACAAGATCTTCAATCAGTATTGAGAGTAGGATTGCTTATTAGACGTGCCATCACAAAATGGAAAATGGAGGATTCCTGGACATACGATGGTTCTCCGCTGAGCCTCGGAGATTGTCAAGTTCCTTCCGAAATAGTAAATATGTTCAAGTGGATTATAGCAGGACCGGGGCATATCAAGTCTCAACAACGCCGGAATGAAGTGAACCAACGTAGTGAGAAACTGTCTCAGATTCTAATACAAGCACATAGATCTCCTCGTCAAGTTAATTATCAGCCAACGACCTGTTTCGCTTCCAGGTTTACAGTAGAAACACCATTTACGTTTAGTACATCAATGCTTCGATACCAATCGTCCAGAAGTATAAAAAGATGTCGTGTTCTTGCATAGTGCTGGTGTAGGTATACCGTACGACTCAGTTCGAAAACACATCAACACCTTAGCAAACGGTATTCAGCGTAATCTAGAGGAAAACGACGGCTTGTATGTACCTGACGGTCTTGATCCCAATGGACCATTAATTGGCTCCCAGGATAATGTTGATGCAAAAGTCGATACAGCAGACGGCAAAAATTCATTACATTGTACCGCACGCACAGTTTCCCAAGTTGATAAATCTGACGGTCGTCCAGTGGATTACTCTAGAATCTTCGCCGAAGGCAAGAAAGGACCTATTCATCCCTGGAAACGGACCCCGCCTACTCTCATTAAATTCTGCGAAACCTCACTTTTCGGAAGTCCCAAACCCAAGGAAAGTTCGCACTATCCTGATTTCAAGCTTGGCCAATACCAACATCTACTTTTAGAAAACAAAAAGCACGATCTTGCCTGGCTATTAGCCAAGCATACTTTTAGAGGACAACATAATGGCAAATCTGCACATGGACCTACGGTCATGGAACTTAATGAGGACGATACAAGATCTGATGAAACAGGACAATTATTTACTGATGAAGGTGATGATTGGTTTAATGATGTTGAAGATGGCTGGTTCATGGAAAGTGAAACACAGAAAGCAGCGAGGGAACGGGTTGTAGCGGAAACAGCGTTCATGTTGTAACCAATGACGAGCCTCAGCTGAACTACGAAATCCATGAGCCAAGTACATCATCAGGTGGAGATAAACTAAAAGCAGAAAACGAAAAGTATGATGATGTTGACCTGACTGTACCAGTTTGGGGCGCGTACAATTCTTTGCTGAACGAGTCGGATAGCTGCGAAATTGACAAGATGCACTCATTACCAATAATCAATGCTCCAGCACATGAATGGGCGACGTTGACCACATCTCTGTGGGATTTCCACAGACTTAACGTGAAAGTGCGAGGAGAAGATGCTTCACCCATAGGTATATGGTTAGATATGGACCTATACAAGCGTGGTAGAAAATTACCTTTCCTTGATGCAAAGTACAAGGATAAATGGATTCTACATCCCGGCCAACTGCATGTCGTACTATGTACACTACGATCAATTGGAACAATCATTAAGGGAAGTGGTTTGGAACAGGTTTGGTCAGAGTCCGGCGTATACACACCAGTGACAGTGGCATCTATTCTTGCCGGCAAACACATGAAACGTGCTTTCGACTGCCACATCGCTACACTGCAGGCATTAACTGATTTATGGCTTGATGCGTTCTATGAAAAATATCCTGATATCCAGAAGGGAATAGAAAAGGTTGTTACCGATCACTGCAAACCAAAAGATATTCGGACAACAACAAAAATTAGCTTTTACAGTTAGTTTCAAACCGAAAGACGTATGCGATGGACATGCAAAACTTGTTCAGGCTATAGAAGATTTAGACATAGAAGCTAAACTTCAAGAATTTGATGAAACAAACAAACATCCAATGTATGTATGGACACGACAATATATGGAGGATGTACTGTTGCTACTAACCTTCATAAAATCAGTAAGAGGGAGATCTTGGACTCTCTACCTAGGAACACTTGAAAAATTGTGTGAAATATTCTTCGAGAGAAATCGCCTTGACTATGCCCAGAATGTACCAGAATATCTTGCTCTTATTAACAAATTGAAGTCTGAGCGGCCAGAAACTTGGGAAGAATATGAGAAGAAGGGAGCCTTTTCAATCCGAAAGAACAAAATACCTTTCACAGCTATTGGAGTTGATCATGGTCAGGAACAGAAAAACAAAGCGCACAAAGGTCAAGGATCATTCCGTGGTCTAGCGAACAAACCCGTTCCCTTCCTAAAATTCTCTTAAACTGCGCCAGTAATGGAGGATTTAGCTTCACAGATTAGAAACGCTTTCACGTTCAACTCGTCTCACTCGTTGCATCATCATGACTTATCCAAAGCCGCCACCTCTAGAGAAGAACGATATGTAATGAAATTCAAGGCATTATTATCTGAAGAAAACCCATTCAGGCAGTTTTCGACAGCAGATAACGTACACGACAAACTATATAATTTTGTCACAAAAGAGCTAGTGGTTCCCCGAGTAGCGAAACATATCCTACAGTCCCGAAATAGTGGGCGAGAGGCACTAGAGAAGTATGTAGCTGTTGTGATTGTGGAAAATAAGAATATGTAGTCTAAATGACCAAAGTAAAGACAAAGACATGGGATGCAAGTATGGAACCTAAGAAAGTAAAATGTCAAGATGAGGTCAGGACTATATCAAATGCCACATTAGCTCGTATCCTAATTATATCACGATCTGGCAGGGACGATGTAGATTTGAAAGCTGCCGTTAGAGATTATGAATTAGCTA
Source organism: Patella pellucida (assembly GCA_917208275.1). Classification (NCBI taxonomy): domain Eukaryota; kingdom Metazoa; phylum Mollusca; class Gastropoda; family Patellidae; genus Patella; species Patella pellucida. Next base: position 22,127,424 of record OU795036.1, on the reverse strand, counting down.
ATACGAATCGAAATATCCTGATTCCTGATGGAACTTTGCTTAAAACTGAAGGTAGGGCCAAACTGGCGCATTGTCTAGAGGCACTTCTAGATAAAAGCGAAAATTTAGCCGATTTCACTTCAGCAGACGACGAATCAGAAATATTATCTTCCGCTACCGCTTTAGTTATTGATGGCATGGCTACAATTCAAGAAATGCTTGTAATTTCTGCCAAGATAAAGGACTGTAAATCGTTACGAAATGAATACATTAAAAAACACTCAAAGCGAAAGTTAGAGATTATGATTTATCGGTGATCTGTTTCGATAAGTACAAGACAAAAGAGATCAAAGGGGAAGAATTCATCGAAGGGCTATAAAGTAGATGATGACACTCCTATACGAGGTTTAAAAGACTTTCTGTCTGTTGATGAAACAAAAGATTCCCTCACGGAATACATGTCTAAAGAAATTATCAAATTAATTGCGTCACCAGTTTATGTTGTAACGAAATCTGGTATAATCACAAATTCTCATCTGTTGGATCTACAGATCTGTAATCATGATGAAGCTGATACTATGTTAATTTTATATTCTGTACATCTAACTAGCCATGGATATCAAGTTAGTATCTACAGTCATGACACCGATGTCCTGGTTCTAACCATCGCCAAATTTGATCACCTCCACAAAGATACTGTTGTGATTTCTGGGACTGGTGAACACAAACGTAATATTCGCATCCAACCGATATATAACAAACTGGGTCCTTTAAGAGCAAAGGCACTGCCTGGATTTCATGCTCTGATTTCTCGGAAAAGGGAAACATACATGCTTTAAAACATTTCATGGGTCTAGATGATTTGGTTTTAGAGGCGCTAGCGGAATTGGGAATTGGGCATAGACCACCAGAAGGTGTTGTAGTCGGTTGTGTTAAATTTATATGCTCACTTTTTAGTAGCAATAAAGTTGCTGGTGTTACTCCATTCGAGATTCGATGGAACGGTTGCAGATGCCAAGGTGCTAAACAAAATTTCGAAAAACTACCACCGACATACGGTGCGATAATTAAAATTATAAATCGTGCCCATTTACAAAGCAATATTTGGAATAATTGTTTATTACATAATCCTGAGGTATTATCCCCCACAGACTTGGGGTGGACACTGCGTAATGGTAGCCTAGAACCTATATTTACACGCCAACCTATTGCTCCAGAATGTTTACTAAAATTAGTACAATGTGGTTGTGGTAAAAGTAAATGTGTAGCTACATCTAATTGTAGTTGTGAATAAGGAAGCGTCGTGTGTACAGAATTGTGAGTGGTGGTACCATGGTAGATAGCACGGACGAATCTGCTGATGATGCGTAAATTACTCGAATTTCTGTTGACTTGAAGCTGCTTCAAAGTGGTATCCCATTTTACAATCTTATGTATGATTAAAATCTAAGATTTGTTCCGACATTAAATTTCTTTTGGTTTTGATTATTTAAGTTCGGAAATACCCCCCCCCCTTACAAATTACCACTTTATTGGTAAAATGTGAAATGGGTTGACATATGATCATTTTACACAGTTGTAAGGGGCATGAATGGATTCTACGCCCCCGAAAACATATATATTGATACCATACCCGACTACTTTGTCAATAATAGCCAATCGCCCCGTTTTCCCGCCTAAAATGGCAGCCACCTTGGAAATATGTTTATTAGCTGATGGAAATAAATTCAAAATATCGTCATACCCTCTGTCTATATTAATACAGTGACAAATCATCTTTGATATGTCGATGATATTATAAAAAAGTTGAAAATAACAAAAAAAGGTTTGAATTTTTATCAAAATGGTGACCTTAATTTAATGGCGTCCAAAACTATGAAGGACTATTCAGAAAAAATGTTAACATTGGTTTTTTGTCAATTTATATCAAAATCTTCAAAATAAAACTCATTCCATGATTTCTACCCGAAAAGCCGACGGATTGGAATTATATAACAAACCCCATCCAACTAGGAAGGATATTTCCCCTCGATCAACACATGTGATCAGATTATTTAATTTGACATTTAGGGCTGTTTACGCACCATGTTTAGATATGTATGCAGATTAAAATTCATACAACAGATTATGTCGATTTAAATGTTTATTGAGGTTCCTGCCTTTTCCAGGACTTTAGAAAGGACGGTCAAATTTGACACTGGCCGATAGTTCTCTAAAACATTTTTGTACAGTGTTGGCTTTTTTTAAAATCAAATTGCGTGTTTGAAAAGCGACGATACTGTGCCAGATATCAAGCTACCGTTAATGATAGGTGTTATTACTGGACGTTAGTAAGTGGGTAAGGAATCAGGTTTACGAAACTTTGGCTTAGGAAGGATTTCATCCCCTGAGAGAGTGCTGAGAGTGGATAAATCTTTACCACACCGTATGTAGGAAAGGTTGTTGCTTACGAACTGTCCGATATTATATTTATTGATATTAAAAAAGGTATGGCTACATCTTAAATACTCCAGGGAATGAGATTATCTTAAAACAACAAGTACCATAGACGCAGATGACAATAACCATATCAATATTTTATCTTCTTATTTATTCACTAGTAAAGAACATAACTTTTACTTATCAACAGTGACGTTAACTAGAGTTATCAGAACATGAACATGCGTTCTATTCATTGATTATTTTCATTAATTTCGTGATTGGACATATGTTACACAACAATGGAGAACATTAGTCGTGCAACCAGTGAATACTTTCATTTGGCAGATTAGACTTTGGTAAAGTAACAACATGCCGATGTATGCCGAACTAGTTTTACTGGGTTTATTTGTTCAAACTTATCGTTTAATGTCTGCTGCTGGTTGTGAACCCGCGGAATTAAAATATATTTTAGAAAACCATAATGTTTTAGCAAGCGGTTGGTCAAGAATGACGTCTGTAAGGAGTAGAACTTTGTGTGGTTTTGAATGTGAAATCGAACTATACTGTGCGGCCTTTGCTTTTAACGAACTTGGTGGAGAATGTTATCTGTATGATAAAGATGTTACTGTTGAAGTTTATAGCCAACATTCAAACACAAATATTTACATCAGTAACACGAGTAAGTATGGTTTGATTCTTTTATATGTAGTCTTGTCAAAAACTGGGGAAGAAATTGTGGAACCTAAAGCCTGGCCCACATGACTGTAAAAAGATATTAAGTAAAATTATGTTTCAACATAAAAACCCATTTGTCTGTAAACAATGAATAATATATATTTATTGCGCCAATAACTAAAACTATATTTTAACAAAAAAATATTTATTATTCAAAAACAACAAATACTTATTATTTGTTATAGCATGTGGGTTATTACCTACCAGATAAAACGCATTACCAGAATCAATGCGAGCGATATAGCCTGCTGATGCTAGAGTTAACTACATCTCGGGCATAATGCCTTCCATCTGGCAATTTCAAACATTTACATAACAAGCCAACAAACATAACAAGCCATCAGTGAGGCTGATGTCCCCTCCCGAAATCCCAAAATAAATAGATGACACATATTAATTAATTGCACATTCATTTTTTTCAAAAGTATTGACCAATCAAACTATACACTAAGTATCATCACTCTCTATCAGATAGAATCAGACAATGTTCATCATCGAACTCCATCAAGGCATTCACCCTACACCTAGTTCGAACATTCTACCTTAATTAGAAGGAGAATTATTGTGTTCCAAAGTCTAGACCTATCAAATTGCTTATCGCTCTGCTTACCCTCAGCAGGAAATGTTCATTATTAAACTTTTTGATGAAATAAAACTATATACCAAGTTTCATCACTCTCACTTAATTACAACTAAAGTTATTACATCCCAAAGCATCAACCAATCAAATTACTTATCTCTGCTTACCCTTAATAGAAAATGCTCGTCTTCGAACTCCATGAAGTTTCATCACTCTAACTTAATTACAAATCAAGTTATCGCTACCCAAAGCATCAACCAATCAAATTGCTTATCTCTGCTTACCCTAAGCGGTACATGCTCATCTTCGAACTTCATCAAGGTAATGACTTACTTAACACCTACACCAAGTTTGAATATCCTAGCTCAATTAGAAGGAGAGTTATTATGTTCCAAAGTCTCGGCCAATCAAATTGCTTATCGCTCTGCTTACACTGAGCAGAAAAGGCTCATTATCGAACTTAGTCAAGGTATTGATAAAATAAAACTATATACCAAGTTTCATTACTCTCACTTAAAGTGTTGTTATATAGAATAACTGAAGCAATAACACCCTTACAGGCTTGACAGCTCAAGAAAATAGATATTTTACATCCTATTTTACATATTCTGAAGTCCAAGTCACATTTGAAAAAGTTCACGTTAGGCTTTTCAAATCATTTAGTTGAATTTTTCCATTTTTCTTTAAATTAGGTGTGTTTAGATGAAATTTGTATCATCAATTAATTGGAACATTGTAAAATAGTACAATTTTGACCAGAATAAAGATTGGGGCATATTATTCAGTCACTACAAGAGTTGTACTGAGCCTATGAAACAAATGGATTTAAATTCAACCATTATTTAGAAATATAAATATATATAAATAAAAGAATAATAACAAACAAATACTTTATTGCGAATAAATAATAATTATCCGTTACAGAATGTGGATCGTTGCCGATGAGACAAAACGCATCACCAGAATTAATGCAATCTACATATCCTGCTGGTGCTAGAGTTAACTACATATGCACACCGGCGGCGGGCTATTATTTAGATGGTTCATCTCAGGCCCATTGCCTTCCATCTGGTGAATGGCAAATTCCAGCATTTACATGTAAAGCAGGTAGGTTTCAAAATATAGAAAAAATAAGACAAGCGTTATTTTTCATATCTTTCTTGACCTATGAGGGATTATTGTGAAACTATGGAATGGGTTGTAACTATCCTGGTCACTTATCGTCTAGGACTTTCTTTGACTTCACGTTGTGATAACTATTTCCAATAATCAATTAAGACCGAAACACTTTTTACGTTAACTATATGTTTTTATATCTATATGACACCCATAATACAGGAAACTTCACACACAGCTATGACATTATATATAAGCTAAACATAAGTTCTCTATCCCCTAGCTTGGGTTTTGTGGTGGTATTTCCAAGCCTCTTAGCCGAAGAGGCTGTGATGTTCCCCTGTGAACTACGAATAATATCTGAAAGGAAAGTTAACCCCGCTCTTATTATATAAATAGGATATGTACGTGAGTCATGTATTGGGTCCCGGAAATTAGCCAGATGCTTCCATTACCGGATTGGTCAGCTGTACAGACGCTACCCTGGATTTTGACAATTGAGTGGGCACCTAGAAGGGCAACTAACCACACTTCTAACGCATTAGATTACCATATTTGAATTATCAGACTATGATGTCATTGCCCGATTTTAAACTACCAGACTTATTCTTGTTAACCTAGTTCTCAATGTCACTGACACTAGCTACATTAACCATAACATTTTTAGAGATCTCAGGTAACCTCTACAGTATATCGGATCTATTGTATTAGTAGGCGGGCAGTAGGGGTGAATATTTTGAAGTAATGGAAATAGTATTTAAGGTCTTACTTTTCTGCAGGCTGGGCGAATGAAGACTGACACATGCCACACTACGGCCTGCTCTAGTTGCGATTTCCCCCTGCCAGCCACTGGTTTTATTAAACCGAAACCTTGACTAAGTTTGACAATGAGCAATATGATTGCTAGATGCTTTATACAAAGATAAATATGCAATTTATTAATGGGTGTCATTTATTTCTTCTGTGTTTGAAGGTGGGTGTGGATGATTTACTGTCGGATTATTATAATTAAACAAGCGTAATTTGATGTATATACTCTTATTGTTATAGCCAAATCATGCCAAGAAGCACATAATCTTGGATTTACAGTTACACCAACGGTACTCATCAAACCTGATCTAAATCTACCAGCTCTGACGGTGTCTTGTGAGATTACAAACAGTGGTGTTTATACTATCATAGGTAGATATTATTATCTGTTTTAACCCTTTTATAGTAAGTCCGGGTCGACAAATCCGCGGACAAGAATTGAAAGCAATAAACAAAAACAATATCCAATTTAGTGAATAATGATATAGGCTTCACCCAAAATGAAAAACAAAGCAATAACTTACAAGAAAGGCACAATAATGTGACCGGTTCTCGTTGGTAGTTGTCTCCCGAATGGCGTTTCTAGATGGCGATAGTCTGCCAGTTGACGTCATAATATCAACAATAATAAGGGCGACAAGCCGGATATATAATCTCAGAAAATGCTAAAGACTAATAAAGCATGTGTAGTAAGCATATGTAAGATCCACAAGACCCAGAACTGGGACGACAGCACAGACAGGTCCTACATTATTAAGGGCTTACGATAATTACAATGATCTTACCAAATGTAGCAATAAAATTCAAAATCTATCTGTATGAAATTTTATTTAGTCATTGCAGTGTTTCCATACATAAGTGTGCACCTATATTACACTGAGCATTACGGATATATTAAAAACGTTGTCTATGATCAAAAAAACAAACGTTGTATGCTTTAGTTAAAAGATAAATAGCGCCTCTGAGAATATTATTACCTGCATTATATTTTAAACGCCAACATGTCAATGTGAACGTATTATGTCGTCGTCCATGTACGCCGGTTCGTCATCGCGATAGAGACTACAGTTAAATTCATCGTTATTCCTGATTTAGTGCTCCTTTGTCGAAAAGCTTGTTAACGGATCAGTGAAACTTGTTAACACGACAGTTTTTTAAATTTGTGTGAAGCACTGGGGTCCTGAGCGGACGATATCGATCGAGCTACATTTTTTAATACAAATATATCAAATTTGTAGAGAAACATGGGCATTATAGGCTACAGTTTTTAACTGATTTGTTTTCAAATTTAAATTGTATTAAGCACTAAAGTCATGGAAGTAAGAACCCTGTCAATAGTCAGCGTCTGCTTTAAGCCTTCCGTTCTGTTAGCATATGATTGCTTAACTTCTTTTGAAATGAACGCGAACACGGCCGAATTTTTGTTCGCTCGGAAAAACACAGAGTTTGTCTCCAGGCCAAATTTTGTGAACTGTTCGCGCGAGCCGTTTCCATCAGCCAATCCGGTCAAAAGGCATGCTTGGTCAATTTCGATTTTGCGAATTTCCGCGCATATCGCTGTTTTCAGTAGAGACGATGGTTCGCGCATCACGCTACAATCGCCAGTGTCGAGTTTGCGTTCGTGCTCAATTTGAAACTGCGCCGGCGTCTTTGTCGATCTAGACGTAAATGTTGATTACCGATTCAGCAATCTTAATTCCCTGAACCATCAGCTTTTAATCAAGTTATCATTTTTTCGTAAAATTAGACAGAGGATTAAATGGAGAGGTAGAGAACGAGACACAAACTAGGTCATTTCGGGACTAACACATGGTTGAATTTTATTTGTACGTAGGTGTCTTCAGCAGTCTTGGACAGACGACACTGCTCCTTGTCATGTTCAACCAGTTGACTCTAATGACAGGCCTTACGATACAACGCGCACTAAGCATTAAGTCCTCCCGCCGTATCCGTAGCCTTAGGTATATAAAAGTTGCTGGACGACCCCCTTTGCACATTATATATATTAAAGGCCATGGTGGTAGACATCAGAACAAATTATCATATTGTCTGTGTGCCTACTAAAATGTGTTATATTCAGGGGCGGGTTTGCATAAATTTTGATAAAACCATAAGACAAAATTCGAAGTCCTAAAAAACGTTAAAGGCAAAATAGTGTATTCAAGCAAAATAGTGTAATCAGCAAATGGACTGCTCCTCGTGTACAAAATACACGACAAACAGTGGTAACAGGCGTCCGGAAGAGTAAGCTTACCCTGCCTTTCGGCACACCCGCCATAGCTGCATCCAAACTATTAGGCGAAATGTCGGTAAAATAGCTTGATTGGCCAATGAACTATCGGTATGCAATATGCGTGCGATGAATTGTGTAAACGATGTAGTAGACATTATCAGGGCGATAGTAATAGTTTACGTTCCAATTAAATATATCTAGAATAGCCAAGAGAGACACGTATAATTATATTTACCAGTCAAATCAATATTAGGGCCATAAAACTTTTTAAAGGTTTTAATAAGTTTAGTGCGCGAGTATCCCTCTAATTGAAGCTTAGATGACAAATCGATAAACTTAAAAAATCAGAATAAATTGAACAACCTCTCGCGTAACGAATTAGCTGAGACACAAACAATCCTTAAACTGGTGATATTGGAATGTTACTACTAATAAATGGAAATTTAACAATCGGAAAGTCAAAGTCATCAAGTTTATCGTACAATTTAACACTCAGTTGATGGCAATTGTCAAACTCGAGACGCAGATCCAAGTAGGAAGCGTAATTGTCACTTCCAGTGTGGTTTTTAATTTCGAGCTCATCAGCATATATGAATTCTACATAATCACTAAATTTAGTATTATTAGGTGATAAAACGTCATCGATATATCGATAAGTCTGTATGTAATCGGCATAGAAAAACAGTGGGATGCGAACCACTTGCTGATATATTTTAGTGTACAAAGTAGACAAGTCAAACGTATGAATAGATATATCATTATCCCGTACTTTTAATGCCCATCCCATCTAAAAATACACCACCTCTAAATCCGCCCCTTCAATTCTATCATGGTCCATAATATATATAATAGAGCATTATATACAATTTGTCATGGTGTAACATATGTTATTTTATTCGCCATGAAGCAGTCGTCAGTGAAAAGTACAGTAACATAAGTTTTTTTATGAAATGAAATTAAGTGGGGTTTAACGTCCTTCTGTTCTGTTCTGCTCCGAAATGGGCTAATGAAAACCGGCACTACTGACTTATCTTATATCGAATTCCAACTAGCAGGGGATCTTTTACGTGCACGCCAATGTGTACACGGGACGCCGGTTTTTCGTCCCATCGTAACGACTAAACAGCTGTCCCTGGCAGGCCCTCCGTCCTGCATCACTGACAAAGGGGAACCAAAGTCATTTTATAGGTCATAAAAGAAAAGATGTCCTTCGTGGCGTATTCTTTGTTTCACGTCTTATTTAGAAATGAACTTTCATTATTAGACGTTGGCACGGACTAATTGACTGTGATTTCAAATACAAAAATCAAGAATAAACTTTGTTTTACATTGAGCAGGACACATGTAAAAGTTTATAACAGCTATGGTGTAACAAATATAAGCACAGCTATAGGTCGAAGCGCGGCACTCTAGACCACTAGGCCCCCCCCCCCCCCCAAAATTATGCCAGAAATATGAATAGTATGCATGACTAATTCAATAAATGGTGGAGAAACTGACCAGCCAAGAAACTGATTTTCTTATATATAGATGTACATGATAAGCAGTATATACAATATATACAACCCTCACTTAGTTGAATACACCTTAAGTATTATAGTATGCAATAACAATAATAATAATAATAATAATATTAATAACAACAATAATAATTTAAAATCTTCTTCTTCTTTCATTTAATTGACCAACTCCAACACTTTAAGGTACATTTGTCTTGGTGAAAAGCCATCTTCCAACGTGTCTCCCATTCTTGTAATTTAGTCAAGTCATCCACCAAGACTGAACAATCTTTGTCTGGTGAAATAGTTTGGTAGACTAGTTTGTCATCTGCAAAGATGCGCGCTGTTGAGTCAATGTAAGTGGGGATGTCATTGATGTAGAATAGGAACAAGCTTGGTCCCAATACAATGCCTTGATGTACACCAGATTCTACCTTCGATTTCTGGCCTTCGACTAGTACTACTGATTGAGATATTCCTGATTGTATAATAATCGTCTAGATAATGGCTGTGGCTGACCTTACCAGAGGTTTTAGAGAAGTCCATGATCAGTACGTCTGTTTGTTTTCCGTTTTCCTTATTTTTTGGTTATGTCGTCGGTGAATTCTATTATTGGGTCTTACACGAGCGACCTTTCCGGGAACAATGTTGTAAGAATTAATGTATGAAATGGGGTTTAACGTCCCGCGCTTCTGCACCTAACCTGGGCTAATTGAAGACGGATACACGCCATACAGTGTGCTATGAGGAAAATTTTGCCCGGGCAGCAACTGAGTTCCAACTGCCAAGGGATCTTTTACGTGTACGACAAAATGTACACGGGATCTCGGTTTTCGTCCCATTCGAACGACTAGACAGCTGTCCTTGTGGGAAACCCCAGCCGGAAAATCGAGATGAACTTTCTCGGCCAATGCCGGGATCGAACACCCGACCTCTAGGCTAGCGAGCCAGCCATGTTGTAAGAAATTGAAATATGATTGAACTGTTGTAAAGATGGGGTTATTAATTTCGTTTGTGGAGTCATGCAGGCTGCAGAGTGGAGTTTTGCTGTTCTAATACTCATCAGATAATGTAAAAATGGTGTTTCGTCAAAAATTCCCTGTCTTATAAAACGTTTTAATGAATTTAAAAACCAATAGTATGCGGGGTCATTACATTGCTACACCATGTCGACAATTGTGTATGTTATATAGATAACGAAGAAGTCAAAATAATATAATGTAATACTTTATATATCATACTACAGGTCATGGTGTAGCTAACAGAACGCACGTAACAGGTTATGAAACAGCTAGAAGTTTTGTTGGAACGATAAACTACAATATTGATCTGCAACAAGTCATAAACATAGTTGATGCCTCGGCTGACTGTGAACAATATATAAAATTCGAATGTCATGGTGTTGCAATAACTGTAGATGTTGGATTAAATACACGTACGGGCGCCTTAGCAACTTATTTAATTGGGGGAGCCAAGGGTCAGAATGATTGCGCTTGTCATCTTAATAATTCCTGTATCGATGGTTTACAATGTAATTGTCAAAAGAATGATCCTGCATTAAGAGCTGATGAAGGATATATTCGATATAAAGAAGACCTACCAATTACTGCTATCTTGGTCGGTGATACGGGTATGTATACTGTTTTAGATATTTCGCCCATGGACCTTGGCATGCACACATTACAAAATTGTGATATCGCTTGTGCAAACGATTGTCTATGTGTGTCCATTGTTGTCGCTCTCTACATCCCAACTTTTCTCTGTGTTATATTCTTTGTTATAGAAACATAGCTACCATTGTACGAAACGAATAATATTGCTACTGTCGAGACCGGAAAACACCGAAAAACAACGGAAAACTACCTGAAAACACCATTTTATGAATACCGGAAAAACATTTAATAACGGAAAACACACTTAATACCGGAAAACACACTTGTTAGGTAGATCGGCGCCTGGTCTTCTTGAAAACACTGAAAAAACCTAACCCTATCCCTAATTCATCGCTGGTCATCTGTAAAACACCGGAAAAACCTAACCCTAAACTCCCGCACACAGAGGACCAGGCTCCGGGTTACCTATTTAGTGTGTTTCCGGTATTTAGTGTGTTTTCCGGTATTTAGTATTTTTCCGGTGTTTTCCGTTATTCAGTACAAAATGGTGTTTTCTGGAAGTTTTTTGGTGTTTTCCGATTGTTTTCCGGGTGTTTTCCAGTATATAATGTTGCCACTGTCAAGCTCGGCACTAAGGATTTCAATGAGATACTTACTAATTTACTAACATTTAAACAGGTGGGGCAAATAAAAACGATCCCTGGAGAAGGTTGTTATAAATGCACTTCATGTTTCATGGTTTATTAATTCATTGCATTGATGTGATAAACAAATGTTTTTTTCGTTGGTACTACATAATTAAAATATCGTCTTTGTGGTACTATCAAATGTGTCGTATCTAATAAGAAAGACATTCGTTTATTCGTTCGTTGTACCCGGTGCGGGTCAGTTCCCAAGACAGCTATAATTGAAAATAATCCATAACCTAGCTATAAAGTATACTGTAATTTAGCCTTATGACGGGGTGTTCTCACTTTGCCAGCAGCTATTGTTTTCGGTGTAAAATCCCTGGACCAGTACTAATAAGGGTAACAATGGTGTTAAACCTATAGTCTTTTTCATATCAATATCAACCACGTGTGACTTTACATTAAAGTTTTTATTAACAAATAATTTAGCATATTCATCAATTAATTTAGTATTGTACATGTATATTTAAAAGCACATATATATTTTTTATATCAATATCAACCACGTGTGACTTTACATTAAAGTGTGTACATATATATTTTTCATATGAATATTAACTATACAAGTTATTTTATTAACAAATTAATTTAGTATTGTACGGTACATGTATATTTAAAAGCCGACTAAATGTGATATCGAATTTCCGTATTCATACAAAGTCTTGAAACCAGTTAATAATCTTTGTTTTTCATCATGTATTCTTCTGTTTAATTCTGTGTATTTTCTTTTCTTTGGACGTGAAACGCCTCCAATTCCATATTGTAAAATTTGTATGTCTGAGTAACCCTGTTCTGACTTTAGTTGTTCTATGATTTGAGTTGTTTGATTTATTTCACTTACTGTTAACTTCTTCTTGGTAAACTGCTGGAATTGGCTTAGAATCGGCTTTAACGGCTTCTTTCATTGCTAATAAAAACATGTCAACTTTTAATTTGTTTGGATCAGCTTGGTGGTTGTGGGTGTTCCTGTAGGTAGTAACCAGGTTATTCTTGGTATTTCAAGTTGCAGGGCATTCACGAACAGTGAATGATATCTCCTCTTCTTGTCCTAACACTAAACTTGTAATTATCATAATCTAGGCGGGTACCTCTCGAGTTTGGAATGAATTTTAACGTTTACCTGTGCATCAGCCCTTTTGGAATGACATACAATTTGAACTTTCAGCTATTCATTAAACTATGATCGTAAACAGTGTTCATCTTAATTAAGTATAATAATTTAACTGACATATGAACGAAAAAATCAGACAGTGATTTATAGTTCATACATGTCATAGGCTAAATTGAACTGTGCATGCAATAATTAAAGTATAAATCACTAATCTTTAACTAATCCACAATCCCCTTAATTAGTAGGGTTAGTCTGCTGGCAAAGTGAGAACAAACCCTTATGACGATACAACTGTTATATAATGCATGTAATAGGAGAAAAAATAGTACCTATCCACTGAGTTCTGTCAAGGATTATTTAAAGTTACAATCCCGCGTACAAACTGGGTGATTTAATGGTATATATGGACTAAAACATATTCAAACTAATTAATTTGTCATAGTTTTACTTCAAATCCTTCTTAAACATTGTAATTGACAAGGAATACCCTGCTATAAAATTTCGATCAAGCCAGGTCATGTTTATGCCACGTGACTTACCTCCCTCGGAAGTCAGAGGAGAATTCATTGCATACATAAGACGCTTGCTATTTATTACAAATATCGAATCCTAATTAAATTATCGGATTATCCACTGCTGCGTCTTTTTCCGTCATTTATTTCTTCATAAAGTTTATCATTTTATACACCAAGCGCTCAATGTTCGCGTGTGACCTTTGACATCATGCATGTAGAAATTCCTAATCGTTGGACTGATGATTAGGGGACCCTTACATTTTTTACCGTACGTAACTAACGTGACGAGTTTTATGGTAGCTGTTTTTTTTTCGCACGTATCCAGTGAATGGCCATTTTGCTCAGTAATCCCAGACAGAACTTGGCTATTTTTTTAAAAAATGCGTTAAAGTTTTAAATTTTTTGTTTAGAACTGAAATAAATTAACTATTAGTCAATCCCCGCGCTAAAAACATTAGCATGATTCATTGTATTATGTGAAATAACCCCGACCGAAGCACAAAATAGTGCGGCCCCCGCGTGTGTCAAATGTCCGTTTAAACTTGCTAATTCTGTTAAAATCCCATTTTCTTCCGGGGATTATTATTCAATCTCGAGTTTTGTGTCCCTGGATTTGCACAGACAACCCTAATACGACGCAGGTTTTCTGTTCGTCGAAGTCATTGTACTTGCGACCTGTGACGTTTAGGTAACGGCATGTAGATATCATGGCTGTTCATTGTGTCAGAGTCACTTCTCTGCAGGTAGGGTGAGTCTGTCGTTCAGATTGATTTTTTACCTGTATACGCTCCATGAATGTTTTTCGGTATTTTTCTAGTAACATTAGATATCTCTACTTTCCATATAAATATTTTTCCTTGAACCCATCTTTTAAGACTATCTACATTCAAATAATGTTTTATGTAATCAGCGATATATTACTATAAACTTGGTGTTCTGTCCAGGGTTTATCAATGACTATTTACAGTTAAATTGTATTTGTTTTTAAATATATCTACCTGGGATTCGTGTCGTTTCAACCCGCGAGATTCAGGAATAATTCACAATTCCGAGATATGGCTGATCATTGATTTTGCGGGGTGCGGTAGGGGGGGGCTAGAAAAGCATTAAATTTCATTGATGAAACAATGGCTGCATCCGCTATGGAAATCGGACAGTTTTATTGAATAGCATTCGCCGCCATCAATTGTAGCGTACATCCCTCACCCTGTCCGTGAAATTTTGTATCTTTCCTGTTCGCTTTACACCGTGAGATATTCAAGCTATCCTTTTGTTTATGTTTGACACTGAAACTTCTTCTACGTGTAAAATTATATATTCTGAACATAATACTCAAAAACCAAACACAATTATAATTTAAAACTGCTTAAAAATCCCATCCGGCGTTAAAATATGTGACGCCTAACGCAGATATCACTATTACGGCTAAGTTTGGTTTTATTATTTTGCGATATAGAATCCTAACAATTCGTATATCTCTTTATATTAAAAGTATATTTGTAATGTTTTGACAGGAGACAGTAGTGAGTACGCATATTATACAATCGGTAAACTCCGGTGTAAAGGGTGAGTAACCCTTAATATATTTATATTGGGACAAACTGAACATTTTGGATAAATCACTTTATTTTATACTCATCTTTGAGCTTAGTGTCCTGCTGAGTAAGACGTCGGTTCGCTAACCCTACAACATATAGTCGTTTGGATGGGACGAAAATCTGAGGGCTTGTGTGAACATTGGTGTGTACATAAATGCACCCATTGCTCTCTGGGGACAATTGCCCTGATAGTACATGTACACTGCATGACGCATGACCGACTTCACTAGCCCAGTCGGAGTACAGTGGGGGGTTAATCCACATTTCATTTCATTTAGTTAATTTATTTAATATAAAACAGATACCTTTACTTGAGCAGTATGTAAATAACTTTATACAAAATCAACAAGTAACAAAGGAGTGTTTATCCCTGTCATATAGTTGACTACTGTCGATCATTATTAATTCAGTTTAATGAAATCATTTTGTTTCATTGCAGATAGTTAAAAGATACAGTTGGATTAAAGGCACAACAAACGAGATAGTTCGCAATAATATAGATCTCTTTAAGTTAACATACGCAATTAAGCCCATCCAACTATTTTAAAGTCCTCATGAGATATACGCTCCACCCCCAATATTTTGTCAACAATAATGATTTCTTATTGGCGTTCGTAGCCGGCCACATTCCCAGCCCCTCCCAAAAATTCTTCAGCCCCACCAAATTTTATGTGCTGACTACGGGCCCGGCTCCACTTTATAAGGATGACTGTTTGTGACATCAATAGAAATCGAAGCATTCTATAAATGACTATTACTTATATTGATCGATACTGGGGTTTTTTTTGAAAAAAATAAAAGCATATTAAACTAAATGCCTTTCGTTTTACTTATATATGTTTGAGACAACGCCGTTTTCAAATTTATTTAGCCGAGTTAACAACTGTTAGGAACCAACCAGATGGTAAGTACATGTAGTTAAACTCAGACATTACGAATCAAAGGTCAATTTTCGACCATAAGATGCTAAAGAAAACGAATTCTGACAAATTGACAATATTATCTGAAACAGTAACAAACAAGTTAGGCTAAAGAAAATTAAACTGGACTGATGGAACCCCTGCTGTTGGGGTCTCTACATAAAGTCTTTTATGAGGAAATAGTTCAATTGCTCGTCCAAAATCATACTTCCAGCACAACGATAAAATTACTGAATGTAAAATTGTCAACAATTTGCACACCGGAAGTTAACTAAAGTCGTTGTTGTACCTACGGAAGTAAGAAATGGGACATGTGGAATTGTTAAGAACTTCTACATGGAAGAAGTATATTTAATCACCCTTCTTGGAAGTTAATTTGTTTATTTTCTCTAAAACACATTTCCCTTTTCTAATCCAAATAAATAAACAGATTTCCAAGTCACCCACCTCTTCAAATAATTGTAACACACATTTGCATTTTATCAAATGGAAATAAAACGCATCTGTATGTGAAGTGAACACCTTTCTTCGCCAGCGCACAATTTAATCTATTTGTTAGTCTAGTCACGCGTAGAAGTTCCTTGTTATTAAAGTAGCTAAGTATCCAACTCAATATCATCCAAAATCTTCCACATCGAAAACACAAATTATTTGTCAGTTTAAATCAACATTGATGTTGTGATCTTATCGTGTACCATAATGCGTTTCAGTCTCATTTTTAACAAGGGACAAGAAAGAACGAGACTAGAGATTCCATAAGTAATGCAAAACGTTGACGCCATATCCTTACGTGGAGAGCATGCGCAATAGACTGGGATAACCAGACTGCTATTCAATTGAGACTACTGACGTATTTCGCTGAACATAACTAATATAAAAATTAGAGTAAAAACGGAAACAATAGAATGTAAATCAGTCTATATACATTCACATAACATTATTTTATGCGTTGAGACCAATTTGTGTCAATTTCTTTGTCCCAAAAATTAGTGATTTAGCTCCTTTAATTTTTGAGCTGGGTTTACCAAAACAGCAATAAACTACGTTGTGTGCTGGGTCTAGCACTATTGACACTTATTCTGAACTGAAAGCGATCGAACAAGAAGTTTTGAATAAAACCTGGAAAATAATCGAATCATGTCTTGGTAATGCATCCAAGTTGCATAATAGGAGTCGTGATCTTACAATGGCCACAGAAGCTGGTAAATATTTAAATCAAAACGTGGCATAAGGCAGACTGTAGAAATAATTATAATGAATGTATCACCGCCTATGGCACACATTGCCAACGCAACAATATATTAGGACCGGATTATGCAACCGTTTCACTGCTGATGCAAGAGGACCCCAGTTACATTTTTAGCCAAGGGCCCATGCAAGCTTAATCCGATTCTGCTAAAAAAAACAGTAAGAGGGTCTTTGCCAACCCATACACAAACGTTGTATGTTCTATTTTTGCAAATATTGCAAACTTTCGTTAAAATGGATTTCCTCTCACTGGCTGTGGTGCTGTGGGATGTTCCATGATACGAGCGTACTTTTCTTTTTTTGCCGGGGTAATTTTAGCTGCTTGTTTCATACCAATACTTTCTCCAAAAATTCTGGAATCTGCAGCATGTTTAATACACCGTTATTCGGCTCCTTGCATTTGTAATTTTTCAGGAAAACCTTGGTAACATTTAAGCTGACAACCCAATGTCACTCCATCTAATCTGACACCCCAGTGTCATTCCAGCTAATCTGACAGCCCAGTGTCATTCCATCTAATCTGATCCACCAGTTAGTTCATACCTTTGATCAGCTTGTCACAGTGAACGGCTTTTACCTAACTTTTGTCACAGAATCTACATGTTAACAAGCTGTGTCTCATCTGCTACTATCTCATAAATTATGATGTATTGGACAGATCTGGCACCTTATTACACAAGATGCGTCGAAAACTTTAGAGCAATCGTTGGTTCTTTCATGAATTGATTATTCCAACAGCTTGTTGCAACTAATGCAAAAATTACAGATAATTCAGTATACATTCGTTAGATTAATTACAAAAACTCCAAAATATCCGTCTATAACACCAGTATTAAAGTTCCTGCATTGGTTGGTTATAGAAGGTAAATTCAAGTATAAAAGTTTGTCAAAATAATAAATAATCTCGCTCCATTATATTTGTCCGAACTTTTAGAGGAAAGCAAAATTAAGTATTCCGTACGGTCGCACGTTTGATATGCCTGGAATGAAACTTATTCGCTTTGTTGATTAGTTTCTGTGCCGCGACTTCTCGGCTCTGGAATCGACTACAATCTACCAGCCCTTACTGTGTACATGTACTTCCACATTGTGTTGTAGGATATGTTTTATTTGTTTATTAGTAAATAGCACCCAAAACCATAGGACACACCACTCGTGTACTGATTATAAAATGTTAATTATGTCTTAAATATTGGATATTAGGATCTACTAGTTTCACGGCGAGATCACGACTTTGGAATTTTTAATTTCGAATATTATGGAATCTATTGCGTTAGAGACTTAGCTCTTTTAATACTATTGTCAATCTTGATTAGCATGGTTATGATATATGGAACATAATTATGGCATTGCGGGGCCTTTACGTTTTGCAGATACTTTCAACACGAAATTCCTTACATATGAATAAACGTTGCTAATAACATTCATTGTTTCCAATTTCAATTCATTTGTGGGCATACTTCCCAAGAGAAAAGGTACTTATTATTTATTTATATGTTAAAGTTATAAAGCCTGTCATGACGTATGCCGGTGAATAAAATAAGGAAACTAACATATAAAAAACACCAAACGAAACGAATTATTAAGTGTTTTTTTGTAAATACAAATCGGTACATCGGTTTTAAGAAATAATGTGTTTATTGCTTATAGTCACTTCAAGTATAATCAGTTTACAAAGCATGTGTAAATAAGAGCAACAGGCTGTCAAATTTACCAGTTATGAGCATAGGCGTAGGAGTCAGCTTCGTGGAAACTTCGTTTTAGTTAATGATCAATTTATTCTGAAAATTCGGGTGACAAAGCAAATTTTTGGGCAACCAGTCTCAGCCTATGTTTATGTTAAAATATTCTCAAGAGTAAACTCGGTGTTTCATTTTTTTGATAGACCATTCTATGTTCTTCTAGACCGAGATATGAACCCAATCAACTAACACGTCCTTCCCTTTTATACAATACTTCTAGTTTATAAATATTAAATGAATCTGCATCAAATTGCAGTTTGATTTACCGGGAAAACTGTTTGGAACATATTAACCTTGTTTCTAACTCCGACATGGAAGGCATGGCGATACAATTGGGGAATGTACATGTGTGCATTGTTGATTAAGCTTTATAATTTTGGATGATAGTTTTATCTGTGAATACAACCATGACATATTTTTGTTACATGGCATTAACTTAAGAATAATCGACGAAACATATTCTCATTGCTGTGTCAAAACAGGCCCGGTGGAGTGGGGGATATTGCTGCCCCTGGATCCTCGCCTATCAGGACCTAGGATGGAAGCCTAGAAATTGAGGAAGAAGACTTCTTGGGGAATTTCTAGTAAGTTACATTTCGTTCTTTTCAGTCGAATCACGACCACATCAAGATAGAATATAGACTAGACGACTTTACTCTTGACATTTAGTGTAAATTGTAATTATTCGCGTACATATAATAACCATATAATGTGTGAAAATACCTATGCAAATCTAATCTAGAACACCGTATTATCATACAGTGACAGTGGCGTTGCGATCTACTCTAATATCAAATCCAACACCGGACCTCCTTGTGGCTTCTCTTATAATTAATAGGTGATCCTTTTAGCGGCTGTTAACATCTACCAAGGATGTGTGGAAAAGCTTGTGAATACAATACAAATTAGATTTCTTGAAGGGTCTTAGATCCGTATTTAAGTTTTTCAACATATAAGTTTTGCTTTCGGATAAAATAATTTTTTCAGTGGAGGACAGTAGCATAAAGATGCTCTGTTTTTTTTAAATATATTTATTCTGCGTGTCAGCTATCTATTCTAACCCGGGTCAGTCATTTTGTACAGTTTTTCGTTTAATTAGAATGTCTCGTCTCCTTGAGAAAAGTTTACTACGATTTTACTCTGGGACAGCTTATTTACCGCAAATTTATCTAATCATTTAATCGGAATTACTTATCAGCTACTGAATTGATCACAACCATTCAGATTAAACTGTAAAAATCGACAAGTTTAATTGTTTTTTTCATATATATACTATAATCACTTTGATGATCTTGTCAATCTTATTATGTTCCAACACAATGGAAGTCTCAAGAGGATAACAACTACTAGATACGACGATAAAATAATGATTAAGAATGACTTTAAAATATCACAACAATCTATATCACTAAATGTTTAAATGTGTCCCTTAAAGTGGCTAAGTCTCTGACTCAATATCATCCAGTCTTTGACAACCTAATGTTTATGTCTTAAGTACTTGAACGTGTCATAGCATCATCGGAGAGGTTATGCAGTATGCATACAGAACAGGTCACAGTACTGAAACAGCTCATTTGCGCGCTCAGAACGACCTTCTTCACTTAGTGGATGCCACTGGGGCGGATATTCTAGTTTTGTTGGACCTCTCAGCAGCTTTCGACACCATTGACCATCAAGTTCTCCTTAAAACTCTTAAAGAACGTATTGGAGTTACCGGTGATGCCATTATATGGTTATCTTCATATTTGAGTAATTGCCATCAATCAGTTATCATTGATAACATCAAATCAAACCCGAACAATCTTATATACGGTGATCCACTAGGCCCAATTCTGTTTACAGTCTATTGACTCTATACCCTGTGCAGACGAAACACAACTCTATTTGGGATTTAAACCAACGGACTCGACAATGGCTACAGGTTCTCTGTCTAAATTGCTAATATGTATAGAAGATATTTAATATTGAATGACAAAAACAATTTCTTAAAACTGAACGATGAAAAAAACGGAATACCTCATTATTAGCTCCAAACAGTCGAGATCCAAAATTAACCTTCCATACTTTGAATTAGGAAACTCTGTTATTCGCCCTCCAGCTAGTGCTCGGAATCTTGGGGTTATAATGCATTCCACCCTTCACTTAGACCACCATGTCAATAATATCAGCAGAAAGGCACATTTTCATATCAGAAATATTAGACATATTCGACGATATCTAGATAAATCTTCTGTAAAATATTTTGTCCAGGCCATGGTAACATCACAACTTGACTACTGTAACACACTTTTATATGGAATCAATCAGACTTTACTAAACAAACTCCAAATGATTCAAAACACTGCTGCTAGATTAGTTACCCTAACTCAAATCAGATCACACATTTCCCCAGTTCTATAAGAATTACATTGACTTCCTATAATTAGATCCAGAATCCAATATAAAATTCTAGTAATTGTTCACAAATCAATTAATGGAAGAGCACTTCAATATCTGCAAGAATTGCTACAAGAGTACAAACCAAAACGTCAGCTTAGATCAGGCAGTGGACTCAAATTGTCTGTCCCTACATGCGGAACCAACTATAGTGATAGGATGCTCATGGAGTCTGCTGCTATTTATGATCTACCCCTAACACTGAAACATATAGAAGATACGAACAACTTTAAATCCAGATTAAGGACTATTCTTTTCAAGAGAGCTTACGACTAAGCCCATTTGAGCAGGCATCCATTTGTGTTCAATTGAACTGTCTTTTAATATAATATATCTTGAACAATACGGGTTTTACCAAATAACCTTGGACCAAATCAGATTACATTAACGAGAGAGACATAGAGAGAGATAAAAATTCGGTTTAATGTCCACTCGATACAAACTAGGTCGTTTCGCGACTAACGCATGGTTCAATTTTTTTTATTCCAATAATTCGCGTGCGCAGTGGGAGGAAAAACCGGGGGGGGGGGGGGGGGCACGGATAAAACCCCCACGCTCGAACAGACGACCCTACTCCTTGTCACGTTCAACCGGGGATTCGAAACCACGCCCGGGAATCGAAACCACGGCAGTTGACTCAATGACAGACCTTATGATACAGCGCGCACGTGCTTACTATTTTGCCATCCAACAACAAACATCAAAACATTTAAGATTTTCATAAAGTGCAAAGAAAACATAGAACAAACGTTAAAAGATTTAAATGAATTATAGATTGCTAAATGAAGCGTAAAACAAATAGACCGAACTGCACCATGTATTCTCAGTATTTATACGTCAAATCTCATCTAAGGTATCAGAATCTGAATCCCTGGTAGAATAATATAAATTTCAATTATATTTGTAAGAGATACTTACATACCCATCGTTCACTTTTAGAACATTTTGGTGACGGTAAAATGATTCAAATTGCGAACTGTTTTCTCGCTCAAAAATCGTCGCTATTCCAGCCGTATGAAGCCACAGTAAGCGGGTTTCGAAAAGAACTGTCGACTATTTTGATTACATGTATTACCGCTTGGATTAATTATTAGGAGTAAATAACATATAGAAAAAGTCCGTGCGTTACTATTTTTTATTAAGTAGAGAATGAATTAAAACAAGGGAATACATGGGCCTTTTCCATTTTTCACACAAAGTGTCATTAGTGAAAAGAAGTCGCAGTGACTCAGTAAGGGGTTGGCTCACTTACCCGGGGTTGGTCTGGGTCCGTCGTGGTTTCTTCTTGTCAGTGGTGCAGGACGGATGGGGGGAGCTCAGTGAGTAGGGCAATAATTTCTGGGTCAACTTCCGCAGGCCAGTGGGACCCCATTAACGCAAAAAACATATTGAACTTGTGTGTCATACAACACCAACAGTCACCACGCACCTGAAATTCTGTTACCAATTGCAGACTTTCGACAGGAAGGGGGATAACCATCTTTTTTTACCATTAATAAATTTCTAATATTTTATTTTATGCCAACTTTAAAATTATTAGTATAACCGACGGTTTTTCCTGATATCTAACTGGCAGGCATCATGACTAATTTGTTTACCCTTACCACTTCTAATTCTGTTGATTCAAAAGAAAAAATCAAAGAATTTATTGATCACAAAATTCTCAAGACCTGTGAACTTGAGTGTAAATCGAACTTCTATGAATAAAGAAGTTTGGTCGGCTTTAAAACCCAGTACACGATAAAACGATATCAAAATGCAAAATATTCAAGGTCCGGCCACTTTGGCTAGACATGTAGACAGGCCGATGGAGGTGAAAAAACGGATCTGAAAATCAGGAGTTTGATCCCAGGAGGACACGTACCTATGTCGTATAAACTTTTCTGTAATCCTTCTAATGCTGTAGAAGTTGGTTTAACAAGTCAGATGTAGTGATTTGATTTAGCCAAAAGAGTTAAAGAACTAAAAGATCGTGGCCTTGACAATGCCAGTTATGGTTACAATAGAGTTAGAAGTGTTTCTCGTTATAACAACCAACATGGAAAATCTTTTTAATGTACAGTTGCCAGTCAATTTTTGATTTTATACCGGTCCTTGTGCTAAAGTGGTTGGTGCCTTTTCTATTCAATGGCAAAACCGGGTCTATACTTCCCTACAGTTTTCGTTGATCGGCAAGGTTCTAACTAAGATTGAATAAGACGATTGTGTAGCTGTTATGATTCTCCCTTGGTGGACCACTCAATCATGGTTCCCTAGATTAATTGAAATGTTTATTGCTTATCCTTCTATTTTCCCTGGAGTATAAGACGTTTTCTCTCATCCATCTAGGAAGGTTTCCAAAAATGACCTTGCTCGCAGTACGGATGCAGGGTGATGGGACCCTCTGGGTCCTTGAACGAGCAATTAGGCGTAAGAAGATCCGGAGCTGTTGGTGGATTTCTGCCCCGGGCTCAGAAATATTTGAAAGATACAGGTCATTTTGGCGTATGTCTGGGGTAACTGGGGGTCACAGTAACTCAGATTTACCACATGCACTACGTTTTAGTCTTAAGTGGCCTACACACGCTCAAAATGTTGTTGGCGTCAAATTTTTTGACACTTCTCTGTCGCCACAGACATTGCAAACTTATTGATGCAATATTCAGTGTTCGCCCAACTTTTGCCATAGACGGACCCACAGCCTTGACCGTTGCACTAGCTTAGGAACCGAAAAAGGCAAATCGCAACGGACAAAATGGTCTAAAAAAATGCAGGGCTTTATGCGAAATTCCGTATGTCTATACTGGAAAGTAAAGTTAATCCTCTCTTGAAATGAATTTATTATATTTTCGGCGGAATGCATATACATGTATATACATTTTAAAATTGAAATTGATATAAGTTTGGTAGCCTTCACTGACTGAATTAAAGAAAATAGCAGGGGCGGGGTGAGTGTTTAATGTCAAAGTACGCTACGCTTGTGGTTTCTTCTGTAACGATCAATGACCCCCAAAAGGAACTTTTTTTTCTTCTTCTTTTGTTGGGGCAATGTTGATGTGCACGCGAAGACGTCCGGACGGATATTGAAAAGTTGCGCAATATTTTGACGTGTTGCCACACACGACTCAAAACAGGTTGTGCAACCCTCAGTTTGCGCAAAAAAAATTCTACTGAATTTGATTTCATCAAAATTGGAAGTCAATCACTTTTTGCCGTCAATATCACCCACATACGATCAAAAAAAACCTGTCAAATAATTTGCCGTCAACAATTTTGATCGTGTTTACTGTTGTAATACTAAATAGATGTGCTTCGACAAGAAGTTTTAAGCAAGCAAACACATGGAAATGTTTTAATTGAGTATTTATTGTGTTTACCAATTAACCAGAAATATTTACTTTCAGTATAGATTAACTTCTTATACTTTAACAATAACTGAACATCAGTAACATTTTTTTTTAGCAAATTAACTTGCTATACATTTATAAATATTGGCCATTAACAGATGAATGTATCTAGTTTTATTCCAGTAGATCATCTACTTTACGTTTATAGATTATTTTAATGCATTTCGTGATATGTTATATATTACAAAACAAAGAACCACGGAAGGCGTGCGACCAGTGGATAATTTCATTTACCCAATTAGACTTTGGTAAAGTAACAACATGCCGGTGTATGCCGATCTAGTTTTACTGGGTTTATTTCTTCAAACGTATTTTTTTATGACAATTACGGGAAGTGAAACTAGGGAAATTACATACTCTTTAAAACAGAATAATGCTTTGGCAAGCAATTGGTCCAGAATGACATCTGTAAGGAGTAGGACTTTGTGTGGTTTTGAATGTTCAATCGAACTATACTGTGCGGCCTTTGCTTTTAACGAACTTGGTGGAGAATGTTATCTGTATGATAAAGATGTTACTGTTGAAGTTTATAGCCAACATTCGAACACAAATTTTTACATCAGTAACATAAGTAAGTAAAATTTAATCCTTTTACACCGAGTGACCAGGCAAAGATGACGAAATCCTGGAATCCTAGCGATGTGACACTACCATGACACTTATCAAATCACGACTTCCACGTTCCGTACGTACTTGTTTTAAATAGATAAAGCTCTGGAACTCTATGCTTTCTATGTTTATATAATTTTATAACATCTATAATACAAATCCCGAAACCCGAATAACGTGTCAACTTAACAGTGCACAATTAACATTGGATCTATGTAAAAATTAATCTTTAACTCACTGGCCCCATCCATAAAACTCACACCTTTTTAACATCGGATATACCATGTTGGTGAATTCATATCTACCCATAGTTCTTAAAACCAATACAATCGTAGGTTATTATTATATTTTTTACTTTCAACATTATGCATGTATATCCGAGAACTCAAAATTGAATTCGACAGCTAAACGCATACTCAAATCCAAAGTTAAATTACCCCTGTCACCACCATATATTTTTTGGCTTATACCAGATATTTTACGTATAGATACAGTTGCGGGTACCGTTGCATTAGCTACCCGCTAAATTATTAGGCACACCGTGTCATTTCAAACCCCCATTTAAAACCTTATACCGAATTTAAAAAGGGCCATTCGGTTTTAAATTTACCTTGGGCAAGCCTTTACCCGAAAACCTAAACGCGATTGTCGCGGATTACACAGGTCTATATCTTAACCTTACTTAAACATTACATTCATGCGCAATCAAACGTAAAGTCTTCAACCTCCAAAAGACTTCCAACGACCTAAGCAGCAGAACAATGCCTATGAAGTTTTGTGTTAACCGCGCGAAATCTCCATTTCAATTAACTCCTCCTACTGAGGCATGATTTATTTACCCTTACTTTAACTTATTTTGTTTCAGTTGGTTTTCCTTTTTTTACAGACCATAACTCATATCTAAACCTTATTTTCTTAAGTTATTCAGTACAATATTTTATCATTCTTTTAAAGCTTGTATTGGTTATATCTCTAGTTTGTTAATTGCTTCGAATAACTGAAGAGATGTTTCAAATAAATGAATAAATAAATATAAATAAATAAACAAATAATACTTTATTACGAATAAATAAATATTATCCGTTTCAGGATGTGGGTCGTTACCTACCAGACAAAACGCATCACCAGAATCAATGCACGCCACATATCCTGCTGGTGCTAGAGTTAACTACATATGTATGGAAGGTTGCTATTTAAACGGGTCATCTCAAGCCCAATGCCTTACCTCTAGTGATTGGCAAATTGAAGCATTCACATGTAAAGCGGGTAGGTTGACAACTTGCACCAGGATTAATTTACTTTATCCGTTGTTGGTCAATTGTTTGATAACATGTTTCTTATTCAAACCGTGTTAAACCTTCTTATCTATATGTTTAACATCTACACATTTGTGCCATCCAGGAAACATCAAATAATGAATAAATGGACAAGTATATATTAATGCTAATTTTGTTAGTTCGAGGTGGGAATTGACGATTGTAAGTTAGTTTTGTCCATGCCATTTTATTTTTGACGTAGCTGGATTTTTTTGTTGTTCTTGTCTCTTCTACATCGCCGGAATTCATGACCAATCAACCGGAAGCCATGTTTAATGCTGAAACTATTTTATTATTCGTATTATAGCCCAATCCTGCCAGGAAGCTTATAATCTAGGAGCAGCCCAGGCACCAACGGTAATCATCAGACCGGACCCAAATCATGCAGCTGTGACGGTGTCTTGTGAGACTACAAACAATGATGTTTATACGATTATAGGTAAATGTCTTTTAGTCCTTGTGTTACTTTAACTGTAAGGAGATTTGATAGAGCCAGCAATTTCTAGCCGTGTAACTGTGGATTGTTTTTAAAGTGAGGGTACACCGTTGTCACGAGCGTCGGACATGCTTCTGACTAGATAAGAAACGTCACCTTTCACCCCTCTGAGTTTCGAGATAAGCGATGGTGCTATATAGTTTCAGGTGGTAACCCCCCAACGCTTATCACAACGGGCCTCAATTAAGTAAAATTGACAATTTTTTCTTCAAATCAACGATTGATCATTGTTGTTCAAAACATTGCTGTCACATCTACCTCTATTAAGCAGCGAATCCTACCTGACACGGGTACAAACCCCCGCTTTTTAAATCGAAGCGATATTTGATTGCATTATACCACAGAAGGGGCCTCGTGTACAATAGTCAATCAAAGTACTAACCGGATCCAAGTTTCGCAGAGTAATACACCATAATTATGAATGCCCGTATCAATTTTGATAAAAACGACGCTTGGTTTACTTTATTGTCAATATAAATAAAAGTTGTTTCAGTAGATTATATAAAATTAACTTATTTTTAAAAATTTGTTACATGCATTAATAAATAAATTAGGTTTGCCAGGTAAAACTAAAGGCACTCAATCGTAGCAAAAACAAGAACATCAGTATATTTCAACGCTTTTAGCTACGTTGTCGTATATCCAGGATTTGCACTTGAGGGTACGAATGCTCTCTACGCATACCGTACATTGGCCGATTTTGCTAGGCTAATCTTACGACCTATGCCTCTTAGTGCGAGACCCACCGAAACGGTATGCGTTCGTGCACCACGAAAACATCTCTTCAAATGTCCTAAATGCTTTTCTTTAAAATCTTCAAAACTCTTGCATGATGTTACTTGCTGTGTATACTATATTATAGGTCATGATGCGGCTAATCGGACGTACGTAATAGGCTATGAAGAAGCCCGAAGTTTTGTGGGAACGATAAATTACACAATTCATCTGCAACAAGTCATAAACATAGTTGATGCCTCGGCTGAATGTGAACAATATATAAAATTTGAATGTCATGGTGTTGAAATAGCTGTAGATGTCGGGTTAAATACACGCACGGGCACCTTAGCAACTTATTTAATTGGGGGAGTAAAGGGTCAGAATGATTGCGCGTGTCATCTTAATAATTCCTGTATTGATGGTTTACAATGTAATTGTCAAAAGAATGATCCTGTATTAAGGGTTGATGAGGGATATATTCGATATAAAGAAGACCTACCAATTACTGCTATCTTGGTCGGTGATACGGGTATGTATACTGTTTTAGATATTTTGCCATAGTTCGAATTCAATCCCGTGATAGTCTAATGCCACATTTCTCAACCTTTTATCACCGCTCATCCCTAAATGAATTCTCAACCAACCCATTTACCCCCAGAGTTTTGAGGAGGGTTACTTACAGCGGAGCCGTGGCCGACGAAACCGGTCACCGCGAGCTACGTAGGTGCGAAGCCCGTCGAGGAGGGTCCGGGGGTGTTCCCCTCTAGAAATTATTTGGAAATTGGAGCCCGGAAACCTGATTTCCAGCCATTTGAGGCCATCCTACCGATATTTTTAATTCTCGGGACAGTGTTTGTGAGTGCTTATCGCATGTCATTCCGGGCATTCAGTCTGTTCCAGTATGTAGTTTTTATAACAACCAGCATTGAAAATCTAGATTCACAAAGATATGTCGTAACGAAAAAATTGACAACTCAAATCTTGAAATGCAACTTCACCTCTCATAGGCATCCACAACCCTTATATGACCATTTTTGCAGTTACTGGGAGTGTGGTCATTCACCTCTTGGACGCGCGTCACCCCCCCCCCCCCCCCAGGTTGAGAAATGCGGGTCTAATGGGTCTTTGTTTATTATTATGTGGTCTTTGTTTATTATTATGTTTAGGACGAACCCGACTATTTAAATGGGTATTATAATGATAAAGCATTTCCCTTTTTCTGGTTATCCATCGTGGCTAATGGGTTTCTGATATCTTGTGCAAACGAGTTTCACGGTGCAAGTTGGTCATAACCGTTGTCAACCATATTTCTCCTGTGAAACACATCATTGAGGAAAGTCGATCGAAATTTAGTAACAGTAACAAAGGGAATCAAAAAGGTAAAAGATCCAAACACAAACAACAATTTAAAAAAGGTATTAGTAATTAGTTTACTAAAATATCTTCCGGAGTAAGTCGTGATTATTAATTGGTTACGAGGACTTTCAAATTATTTCATTGAATAAACAGAGTAACGCTGATAAGAAAATGATTGTGGGGCCATATTGGTTTTTTTTATTATTCACAACGAAGCCCAATAGATGATCATTTGTAACAGCACGGGGAAAATATTAAAGGGGTAATAACACTCTTGCTGGCTTGACAGATCCAGAAAAAAATAGCCCTATTCTAGCTACTAGATGTTTAAGTGTCCTACATGTGTAAATTATCAATTACATCCCATTTTACTCGTCCAAAAGGTTCAACAATATGTTTAAATCCAAGTTGCATTTGAAAGTGTTTACGTAAAGCTTTTCAAACCATGTAGTTGAATTTTTCCAAATTTTTAAATTCGGTGGGTTAAGATGAAATTTGTATCATCAATTAATTGGAATATTGTAAATAGTACAGTTTGTTGACCAGAATAATGATTGGGGCATATTATTCATTTACAACAAGAGTGGTATTGGGGCTTTAAGTAGTAACAACGTTTATTATAATTACTAGTGAGGAAGTGATGTCGGCTTGCCATTCCCCATGGCTTTCAGTATTTGTTTCAGACTGGTAGGTAGGGACAAAGAATGTGGTATTGACGGGCAATGCTATTCTGATGGGGGATTTTGATGGTCTCTCCTGGTGTTTTTTGTGGTTTCATTGATTTGTTGTGGGTTGGGGTAATTATTCAAATTGCAGAACACATGGCGGCAACGAACCCTGGCAATTGAAATGCAATATATAAGTTGGTCTTTGGAGCAGAACAGCATAATGTCAAACCCCATCTCAGTTCAGGTCTTGGGTGTTCGAGCATTCCCTTTATTTAGTTCTAACTCAGAATATTCAGCTCCAGGGACATCTTCTTCATCTAAAATGATCATTTCTGTCTTCAGAAAGCTGATTCACAATTTCATAAGGCATGGCGTGAAAATATATAGCTGTTACGGCTGAGTTTTATTATATGGCATTAATTTCGAATATAATAATGTAATCTGAATATGTATAAACTGCTTTACTTTCAATCGTTTATACATTTGCTCTAATTTCAAATAAGTTGTGCTCGGCGAAGCCTCAATCAAATAGCAATCTCGAGCGTCTGCTTATTCCATTAAATTATGCATGCTCTCGCCGTTTGGTTGGACTTGTGGAATGTCTCGCCTCATGCGTGTATCAATGGTAAAATGTGTATGTTATCTTAAATCGGCCCATTGCAAGTCTTTATTTAGTCTTCAGATGTTAAAGAAATTATTAATTAGACCTTTATTTACACGACAAGCTTAAAATCAACTCTGAAGACCCACGGATAGCTTGGATACAGTTAAGATTTTAACTGTCTCGTCCATTTAAAATTAAATCCATAAATTGCGGCTCGAGCTAACGTTTACCGATACTCGCTAATGTCAAAACAGAAAACAGGTGATGAAAAGCCTGCCAAGCGAGGCTACCATGGCCACTGAGCATGCTACTTGATAGTCGAGAATATGTGGGTGGAGTTATCGTTTGTCAATACAACGGTCGCCAATTCTCATAGACGGTGAAGACACAATTGATGCATATTTCTAGTCCAAACTTCTAACAGTGATATTTCCGTTCAGAACAAAGTAATTTGAATGAAAGCTTCAACACTTTTTTTATCATCCATTTTTGGATTAATATAGCAAGAATGGCTACCTCTTTATAAAACTCTTAACTAATGTATCTTTAAATAGTGGATATCAGAAGCACATATTTTCCCGGTAAAATCACAACATCAATGTTGATTGAATTGAAATTGATAAACCATCCGTGTTTTCAATGTCGAAGACTTGGGTGATATTGAGTTAGAGAATAAACTACTTTAAGTATAAACTTAAAAGTACATTTGTAATGTTTTGACAGGAGACAGTGAGGAGTACGCATATTATACAATCGGTAATCTCAAGTGTAAAGGGTGAGTAGACTAAATATATTTATCACCAAATAATACATTCTACAGTAGATATCGCTTGTGTGATAAATATAATAATCTACTGCGATATCTCCTTGATTGGTCAGCTGAAAAGGAACTACTTTTTTTATTTTCAAAGAACCGTTCATTTTTTTTATTAATAGTAACTTCTTTTTTTATATTAAAAATGAACTATTTTTATTTAATTGACCATGATGGAAAAACTAGGTCAATATAAAGGACTTTGCAATGGTTGAACAGCTGTCAAAAAATTGATGTATCACTACGCTGTAATGTTATTAGGTTCAGTAAAATTAAAATCTATAGGAAAGAATTATATTTATTTATTTTTGAATGTAAGAAAGGATTGGGTAATAAATAAAATCACCTACTCTCCTTTTTTATATCAAAAAAGACTGGTAGGGGATACTCTATTTATACTGTGACAAACTGAAGATTTTGGATATTATTTTTTACCTTAATACTATATTTGATATTAAGAAGGGCCACTACTTATTATATACTCAGCCAAATTAAAAACTTTACACCCGGGATTTTTGATTTTTTAATATTTGGTTTAAGGCAACTATTTTAGTGTTATGTGTGCACAGAAGACCTTGACATCAACAGAAAGCAAGAATACGTCTCGCCGAAAGTCCTTGACATTGATTCACAGACTTGGAGAACAATCAGAATAAAGTGTGTAGTAACGGTTATGGCCTCCTCTAGCGTCTCGCACCGCGTCTCGCACTGTTGAAAGTCCTGCATCGTCAGTGGTGGATGCACTTGCTGACGAACACGTCGACCCATTCGTCCCAGATTTGTTCAATAGGATTGAGGTCGGGGCTAAGCGACAGCAATCCAGGACTTGGACACCGGCCTTTCTTAAAATATTCTGGGTAGCAATTGCTGTATGGGGTCAAGCATTGTCTTGTTGAAAAGTTAGTCTAGGCCCATGTCTCGGCATAAACGGGAGAAGAACAGGTTGCAAAATCTTATCCCTGTACTGGACAGCATTTAAGGTCACTTGGGACAACAACAAGAGGAGAACATCCATGTGCACAAAAAGAACCCCAAACCATGACGCTGCCGCGACCGAATCGGTCAACTTCTCTGACGGATACTTGAGCGTAACGTTCACCTCGTCTGCGGTACCCTCGGACCCGGCCATCGGTAAATCTTAAAGTGAATCGAGATTCGACACTAAAGACAACCGAATTCCACTGTCTTTGAGTAAATCTAATGTGTCGGTTACGGCGATGAATAGGTGCAGCGTTTTCTAACAAAGATGAAAATAACAATTTGTATTCCATGACTACATGCAAATACAATCAAATATCATTGTATACAGCCATTGAATAACCCTAGCTGTATTCGATGGTCATTGAATAACCCTAGCTGTATTCAATGGCTTGAGCATGGACTACTTTTTCCAGAATGACGTCAAAACTGTAATGACGTGGCAACTAGGCAACCACATTTTTTGTAAAAAAAAAAGAAAAAAGAGCGGAACTTATGATGAATTTTAACGTTAGTGGTAATGATTTTTTATGATAATCTGGATAGAAGGTCTACGGTGGATTTTGAGATTTGCATGTAGTCATAGAATAAAAACAGAACTCAATGACCATTGAATACCGCTCGGGTTTTTCAATGGTCATTGAGTTCTATCTATTAATTTGTTTTTTTCTGGTTCAAGTTACGTGTTTATGTTCAGTTTAAAGGAGCTAAGTCGCTAACATTTTGGATCTAGAAATGGACACAAATGGGTAGCAACGCAAATAATAATGTAATATGAATGTGTATACCTGATTTACATTCAATTGTTTCCGTTTTACTTTAATTTCCAAAAAAAGTTATGTTCGGCGAAATATGCGAGGTATCCAAATCGATGGACGACTTCTAGCGCAGTGCCGGACTGGGCCAACTTTGCCAATGGCAAGTGGGCCTAAGCCGGAAAAAAATATGGGCCTAAGTCTCAAAGAAAAAAAGAAAAAAGTAAAAAAAAAGAAAAAGAAAAGGTAGTAAAAAAGGGGAGGAGAGAAAACAGGGAAAGGAAAGGAAAGAAAAGCAGAAAGATAGATTTCGTTGGAAGAAACAAATTCTACCACCTGGTTGAATTATGCATAAATTCATGAGTTTAACCTCAAGATGGTGACAGCATTATAAACCGACCATCTTTCTTCAGTCACTCCCAGCTCTTGATAAGTCATTAAAACCTGATAAATGGCCAAAGACTGTACTGTTGAATATGACAAATTCTGTGAATTCTTGACTATGACAAATTTGATTTCTCTATTCGTATTCGAGGATGAGTGATTAAATAGCTCGCAGGTCACCATATATCTCCATCCGCTGCTCTGGCCTGAGGTGCTTGGAAAATGGGTTTGCGACTGTTTTTTTCAAAATTTTCTGGAGGGAGAAACCCCCCAGACCCCCTCGAGCGCTCGTAGGCGGGCTTCGCCCGCCATTTGCTCGTGGGCCTTGTCACAGGTATGGCAAGTGGGCCTTCAGCCCACCAGTCCGGCACTGTTCTAGCGTCTGGTTATTCCAATCTACACAGGAAAATACTCCTTTACTACAGCATTTGTAGAGTCCAGGGCCCGATTCCTAGAAAATTCTTAAGCACGTTCTTGTGCTTAGATTTTAGTCGACTTTGCATTTAAGTAAACTTACCTTATTTTGTGTTCCCAGAAAATTCTTAAGAACGGCCTTGTGCTTAGATTATAAGTAGACTTCATTGTAAGCACAAGAACGTTATTATGCGTTCCAAGAAAAAACTTAAGCACAACTTCGTTCTTAAACATAGCCAATCTAAGCACAAGTCCCAAGCAAGGTATAGGGCTTGCTTACCAACCTTAAGTCTGTTTCTGCTTCAAAAAGATGGCTGACCGTACTCCGTAGACTTATTCGACGGCATTTCCGACACCTTTTGATACCAAAGAGACAATTACAAGACAGAGAAAATCCTTCTCCGCAAGAAATTAGAATGCTATAGAAAATTTCGCATCTAGGGCCTTATAGGCCTACCCTGAAACCAATTCCTTTATTTGCCAATTAGTAGGCCTAAACAATAGGCTACAAACACACAGGCTACTTTAAGATCAGGCGCTCTCACAATTATTTAGTTTGTATGTGTCTGCGTTGTTTTTTTTTTTATTTTTTGGCACATTTTATAAATTATGTGTAGGCCCTATAGTGGACATGTCAAACGCATCCAAATCAACCACAATGAAGCAGACGACAAATTTATGACGTAATTCGCATACCAAAGTTGTTTTATGACGTTAAAGAGCATCGTAGTCTCAGTGTATGGTAAGCTTTACCAGTCACAATGTGCTTAGACTTGTACTTGACCTGTACTTACGTAAGAATGGTCTTGAGAATTTTCTAGGAACAGTATTTTTATAAGATTCTTACGTAAGTAAAAGTGAAGTATGACTTTGTGCTTACTTTAAGAAATTTCTAGGAACCGGGCCCAGGATGTGAACAATCGTTTTGACTTGTGGGATACTTAAGCCTTGTTCTACCAGTGCTTTATTACAATTGCTGCTGATAGACACACTATGGTACACCTTTCGTGTACAAATGTTAAAAAAAAATATTTTATCTTACATATCAGAAGTTCATTTTTTCCCGGTAAGATAACATCATTAATGTTGATTTAAATTGACCAATAATTCGTGTTTTCGATGTCGAAGATTTTGGAGATTTGTGAGTTACAGACTTAGGTCCTTTAACTTTAAGCAAACTTGCATCGATTGACCTCACGAGTTTGTTTCTGCACGTGTTTTTTTCGGGTTTTTCCTCTTTATATGCTCAAACGTCACGTAACCCACGTGACTTTACAATTTTATGAAATTAAAGGTTTCTTACTACTTACGTTAGAAACACTTTAAAATTTATTTGACTTACCAGAAAAAAAAAATTGGTTGAAATTCATCAGTGTCAAGTTTTTAATTTGGCCAAGTAGTTTGTAAATCTTTGAAATTACAAATAACAAAACAATTCCAGTTTAATTCAATCATTTTGTTTTATTGCAGATAGTTAAAAGATATAGTTGGATTCAAGGCACAACAATCGTCCGTGTTTAAAGTCCCCATGTGTTATGGCCATACATGTAAACGACAGATAGCAAATTATTATTAGGTCTACTTTATAATGATGACTGTGTGACATCAATGGAAACTTTAAATGACTGTAATATATATCGATAGGGTTTTTTTCGATTCTTTTTTTTTTAGGATTAGAACGGGATTTGTTTTGAAATAAACTAACTCGGATTGTTAAGACCAGGATATTTTTTTTATAATAAACTAACTGCATTCTCTTTTACTTAATAGAAGAACAGGCATACTACAGACCAGGGGCCTGTTTCACGAAATTTTAACTTAAGATAAAATCCAAATTTTAGTACATACTTAAATCTGATTGGCTAAGCGATAAAATCAATCTAATACTATCCAATCGTATTACTAAAATCGGATTTTATCTAAGTTAAATTCTTAAACCTAACGCAATAGACCTAGCCCTAAGCACAATCCCCGGCAACAATCACCTCAACTTCTTGTCTCAGATAATCAGTGCAGCGTGGACAGTCCCACGACCACGATTCAATCGATTTCCGTGGCCCGTCGGCCCGACTGAGCATGTTCAGTCGTAGTCGGATGCAGTCGTAACCCATCGTTTCTGTGTGGACACTCACGCGACACGATCAATTGTCTTACTGTTGTTTAGCCAATCAGAGAGTAGAATTTAGTAATGTGACTGTGCAGGTCACGTCCTCATTGTTTTCACTGGAAAATCAAGATGGCAGATTTTTGGACAGAAGAGAGAATAATAATAATATAATAATAATCTCGTCATTTTACAAGGGTAGCAAATTAAGCCTGGGTCTTGTTTCCAATTTGGCCCTTGGCACAGATCGTGCGAATGATTTCGATCATTAATGCAGGAAGAAACCGAAAAACTCGAGGGAAACCTGCCTTACAACGATAACGTTCTTGCCCTGAGCTGGGATTGAACCCTCGATGCACCTTTGAGAAGCCGCCCCTCTATCGCCACGGCTATCCGACCAGCTTAGAGGATGAGTTGGTTAACATGTGGGAGGCAAGCCTATGTCTCTACAATTTTTATGCTTTCGGTTTACCTTTGGAATCACTCGCTAGAAGGAAGTGGCGTAATTACTCTGCAAATAATCCGGGCCTGGGTGGACTGGTACCGTCGTAGGCAAGTGAAGTAAAGTCCTGTCGGGTTGTGGGTAGTCGTAGCGGTATGGACCGGGCTTAACCCAGTTAACATCTCGTGACCTTTTAAAATAGATCTGACCATACCCCCCCCCCCTTTGCCAAAAGCCTACTGAACACGGTGGTGGCTACAGTTTCAATTGATCTTTTTCGAATTTAGCTTGCAGAATCGGGGTCATGACTGGACGACACCTGTCGGTATTCAACGTTTCGCGACTATCAATTCCAAAGTGCGCCACCCCGCTTGACGGTAACCTTCCAAGCGCGATTTACAACGGATTCTTTTCAAATTTGCTGTGAAGCATTGTGGTCACAAGAGAGTCAACCCTTTCGATATTAAGAGTTGTGTGACTTTACCAGTCAGGAGTCCCCTAGTCTTGTTGCGTTTTAGGAACTACAATTTTATACGCCCACATTTTCATGTGGACGTATTATGTCGTCGCCCCTGTCCGTCCGTCCGTCCACAATTGTTTGTGGACCCTCTACAGGTCACAATTCTTGTCCGATTTTGACGAAACTTGAAATATAACTTTATCCCCAAGAGATCTGGGCTGCTTTCGATATTGGAATGTATCGGATCGAAACTTCATGGATTATGGCCCCTGGTTGTACGAAAAAAACGTTTTTAGCTTGTAGAGAATTTTGAGCCGATTTTGATGAAACCTGATGTGCATGTTTATAACCCGGAGAGCTTTGTTGCTTTCAATATTTGCGCCTATCGGAACGTAATTTCCTGAATTATGGCCCCTGATTGTCCGAAAAATTGCCTAGTTTAGCTTGTGGTCTCTCTGGAGGTGACAATTATTATCCGATTTGAAAACCGTTAGAGTTTGAGTTCGAATTTCGGGAAAATCGGATCAAAATTGCCATACAAAATGGCCGCCGTTTGTACGCGAATACTGTTAAAAAATGGTATATCAAGGTTGTGGACCCTGTAGAGGTCACAATTTTAATTCGATTTTGATGAAACTTAAAATGCATGGTGATAACCCAAAGATCTTGGTTCCTTTCGATATTTGCGCATATCGGATCGTAACTTCCTGAATTATGGCCCCTGATCATACGCAAAATCGCCTTTGTTTAGCTTGTGGTCTCTCTGGAGGTCACAATTATTATCCGATTTAAAAAAAATCGTTTGATTATACATGTATCACCGTTACACTCTAAGGAAGGTTAAGTTCGAATTTCGGGAAAATCGGACCAAAATTGCCATACAAAATGGCCGCCGTTTGTACGCGAATACTGTTAAAAAATGGTATATGAAGGTTGGGGACCCTGTAGAGGTCACAATTTTAATTCGATTTTGATGAAACTTGAAATGCATGGTTATAACCCACAGATCTTGATTTTAATGAAACTTGAAATGCATGGTTATAACCCACAGATCTTGATTCCTTTCGATATTTGCGCATATCGAATCGTAACTTCCCGAATTATGTCCCCTGTTTAGCTTGTGGTCCCTCTGGAGTTGACAATTATATCCGATTTGAAAAACCGTTCGATTATATCACCGTAACACCCTAACGAAGTTTGAGTTCGAATTTCGGGGAAATCGGACCAAAATTGACATACAAAATGGCCGCCGTTCGTACGCGAATACTGTTAAAAAATGGTATATCAAGGTTGTGGACCCTGTAGAGGTCACAATTTTAATTCGATTTTGATGAAACTTGAAATGCATGGTTATAACCAAAAGATCTTGGTTCCTTTCCATATTTACGCATATCGGATCGTAACTTCCTGAATTATGGCCCCTGATTGTCCGAAAAATGCCCTATGGTCCCTCTGGAGGTCACGATTAATATCCAATTTTTAAAAAAAAACGTTTGACTCTATCACCATTTCACCCTACGGAAGATGGAGTTCGAATTTCTAGAAAATCGGACCATAATTGCAAGACAAAACGGCCGGCGTTTGTACACGAACAGTGTAAAAATATGGCATATAAAAGTTGTGGGCCCTGTAGAGGTAACAATTTTAATTCGATTTTAATGAAACTTGAAATGCATGTTTATAACCTAAAGATCTTGACTCTTTTCGATATTTGCGCATATCAAATTGTAACTTAATGAATTATGGCCATTGATTGTAGGAAAATCACTTTCGGTATTGCTTGTCCTCTATCCATCTCTCGAAAATGTGGACGTATCCTGCCTGGCAGTGCCAGCGTACTATCTTTTTATGAAGCATTAGGACCGAGAAGATTAACCCTTGGATTTGTGACGTCATATCAAACATCAAAATCCCACAATTGATATCCAATTACGGTGAATACGTAAACTATCGATTTCCAGTGTTTCGCGAAGTCCCCCCCCCCCCCCCCGTTTGTCGAAAACCTTGCAAACGCGATAGAGCTTACAGTTCCATCGGATTCTTTTTAAAGTTTACTATGAAGCATTGTGATCATGTTAGGGATGAACCCTTTCGATTTGTAGTGTTGAGTGCCTTCCATTCATGACTCTTAATTCCCAGTCGTGTTAGAGACTACATTTTCTAACTGGGACTATGAGAAGATTAACAAATGAAATTCGAAAATATGAACCAAGTTAATGTTTATCACTCTATTAGTAACCTTTTCTCTTACTGGGATATTTTATATATCCGAAAAAGCTTGATGGCACGATAAAGATTAGATTTCTTGAAGGATCCTAGATGATTATTAAATTTTGTCAAAATATAAGCTTTGCTAGAAATTCGATCTACACATACGAAAGCCCCTTGCATATAGAAGACAGGCTGCTAGATAGTGACACCATTATGTGTCATGTGGGCGCCCCATTGGGATTTCATAGTATACAGTAATTTTCTATTCAGATTGCGTTGCTCTACTTTCTATGTATACCAAAAATTGACATATTCTTATTGTCATTATTTACCTATAAATACTTTCGTTGGAATGTATCTTTAATATTTAATCGATAAGCATATATGAAAGTAGATTTCTAGTGACTGTGAACAATAATTAAAGACTAAGCCTACAACAAATTAAATACGTCTGTCGCATACTTAGTCATTGTTAATTACTTCGTGTTGTTTTATTTTTGTCATTTGAGCTACAGTATAGTAGAACATCATCCTAAAGATGCCTTTGTTCAATTGAACTGTCCTCCCATCCAACTAATGACGTTCTATCTTTTGAACAATACTGGTTTTACCAAATTACCTTGGACCGAATAAGATTATAACACAGCCTTTTAAATATTTAAGTGTAAAGTAAATACTTGACCCAAAATTAAAAGTCTTATTTAAAGATAGGTTGCTTTGTGAAGTATAATTGCTTTGTGAAGTATAAAACAAACAATAGACCAAATAACTTTAAATGTAGTCAATTCAAGTATAAACTTGGTGTTCTGTAACAACTAATAAGCAGCCGAAAAAAGATGAGTCTTTAATTTTAACTGTAAATAGTCATTGATAAACCTGGACAGAACACCAAGTTTATAGTTATATATCGCTGATTACATAAAACATTATTTGAATGTAGATAGTCTTAAAAGATTGGGTCAAGGAAAAATATTTAAATGGAAAGTAGAGATATCCAATGTTACTAGAAAAATACCGAAAAACATTCATTGAGCGTATACAGGTAAAAAATCAATCTGAACGATAGACTAACCCTACCTGCAGAGAAGTGACTCTGACACAATGAACAGCCATGATATCTACATGCCGTTACCTAAACGTCACAGGTCGCAAGGTTAACGCACAAAAGTCAGTTTGTAAACAAACAAACGAAAGTACAATGACTTCGACGAACAGAAAACCCGCGTCGTATCAGGGTTGTCTGTGCAATAACACGGACACAAAACTCGAGATTGAAAAATAATACCCGGAAGAAAATGGGATTTTAACAGAATTAGCAAGTTTAAACGGACATTTGACACACGCGGGGGCCGCACTATTTTGTGCTTCGGTGGGGGTTATTTCACATAATACAATGTTTTTAGCGCGGGGATTGACTAGTAGTTAATTTATTTCAGTTCTAAACAAAAATTTAAAACTTTAACGCATTTTTTAAAAAAGTTCTGGCTGGGATTACTGAGCAAAATGGCCATTCACTGGATACGTGCGAAAAAAAAAGCCAGCTACCATAAAACTCGTCACGTTAGTTACGTACGGTAAAAAATGTAAGGGTTCCCCCAATCATCAGTCCAACGATTAGGAATTTCTGCATGCACGATGTCAAAGGTCACACGCGAAAATTCGTGTCGTTTCAAACCGCGAGATTCAGGAATAATTCACAATGCCGAGATATGGCTGGTCATTGATTTGGCGGGGCGGGGTGCGGTGCCGGGGGGGGGGGGCTAGAAAAGCATTTAATTTCATTGATGAAACAATGGCTGCATCCGCTAATATAAATCGGACAGTTTCATTGAATAGCATTTGCCGCCATCAATTGTAGCGTACATCCCTCACCCTGTCCGTGAAATTTTGTATCTTTCCTGTTCGCTTTACACCGTGAGATATTCAAGCTATCCTTTTGTTTATGTTTGACACTGAAACTTCTTCTACGTGTAAAATTATATATTCTGAAAATATAATACTCAAAAACTAAACACAATTATAATTTAAAACTGCTTAAAAATCCCATCCGGCGTTAAAATATGTGACGCCTAACGAAGATATCACTATTACGGCTAAGTTTGGTTTTATTATTTTGCGATATAGAATCCTAACAATTCGTATATCTCTTTATATTAAAAGTATATTTGTAATGTTTTGACAGGAGACAGCAGTGAGTACGCATATTATACAATCGGCAAACTCCGGTGTAAAGGGTGAGTAACCCTTAATATATTTATATTGTGACAAACTGAACATTTTGGATAAATCACTTTATTTTATACTCATCTTTGAGCTTAGTTATTTTGTAACTTATGAACTTTGTGCTGGTATATTGAATGAATGAATGAAATGGGGTTTAACGTTCTACGCTTAAGCACCTAACCTGGGCTAATTGAAGACGGGTGGTATATTGAAGCCGCGGAGTCCTGCTGAGTAAGACGTCGGTTCGCTAACCCTACAACATATAGTCGTTTGGATGGGACGAAAACCTGAGGGCTTGTGTGAACATTGGTGTGTACATAAATGCACCCATTGCTCATTGGGGACAATTGCCCTGATAGTACACTGCATGACGCGTGACCGACTTCATTAGCCCAGTCGAAGTACAGTGGGGCGTTAATCCACATTTCATTTCATTTAGTTAATTTATTTAATAAATAACAGATACCTTTACTTGAGCAGTATGTAAATAACTTTTAAAAAAATCAACAAGTAACAAAGGAGTGTTTATCCCTGTCATATAGTTGACTACTGTCGATCATTATTAATTCAGTTTAATGAAATCATTTTGTTTCATTGCAGATAGTTAAAAGATACAGTTGGATTAAAGGCACAACAAACGAGATAGTTCGCAATAATATAGATCTCTTTAAGTTAACATACGCAATTAAGCCCATCCAACTATTTTAAAGTCCTCATGAGATATTAGCTCCACCCCCAATATTTTGTCAACAATAATGATTTCTTATTGGCGTTCGTAGCCGGCCACATTCCCAGCCCCTCCCAAAAATTCTTTAGCCCCACCAA
Source organism: Patella pellucida (assembly GCA_917208275.1). Lineage (NCBI taxonomy): Eukaryota > Metazoa > Mollusca > Gastropoda > Patellidae > Patella > Patella pellucida. The sequence goes on along the minus strand of OU795036.1, from coordinate 22,085,417 downwards.
ATTTTATGTGCTGGCTACGGGCCCGGCTCCACTTTATAAGGATGACTGTTTGTGACATCAATAGAAATCGAAGCATTCTATAAATGACTATTACTTATATTGATCGATACTGGGTTGTTTTTTTTAAAAAATAAAAGCATATTAAACTAAATGCCTTTCGTTTTACTTATATATGTTTGAGACAACGCCGTTTTCAAATTTATTTAGCCGAGTTAACAACTGTTAGGAACCAACCAGATGGTAAGTACATGTAGTTAAACTCAGACATTACGAATCGAAGGTCAATTTTCGACCATAAGATGCTAAAGAAAACGAATTCTGACAAATTGACAATATTATCTGAAACAGTAACAAACAAGTTAGGCTAAAGAAAATTAAACTGGACTGATGGAACCCCTGCTGTTGGGGTCTCTACATAAAGTCTTTTATGAGGAAATAATTCAATTGCTCGTCCAAAATCATACTTCCAGCACAACGATAAAATTACTGAATGTAAAATTGTCAACAATTTGCACACCGGAAGTTAACTAAAGTCGTTGTTGTACCTACGGAAGTAAGAAATGGGACATGTGGAATTGTTAAGAACTTCTACATGGAAGAAGTATATTTAATCACCCTTCTTGGAAGTTAATTTGTTTATTTTCTCTAAAACACATTTCCCTTTTCTAATCCAAATAAATAAACAGATTTCCAAGTCACCCACCTCTTCAAATAATTGTAACACACATTTGCATTTTATCAAATGGAAATAAAACGCATCTGTATGTGAAGTGAACACCTTTCTTCGCCAGCGCACAATTTAATCTATTTGTTAGTCTAGTCACGCGTAGAAGTTCCTTGTTATTAAAGTAGCTAAGTATCCAACTCAATATCATCCAAAATCTTCCACATCGAAAACACAAATTATTTGTCAGTTTAAATCAACATTGATGTTGTGATCTTATCGTGTACCATAATGCGTTTCAGTCTCATTTTTAACAAGGGACAAGAAAGAACGAGACTAGAGATTCCATAAGTAATGCAAAACGTTGACGCCATATCCTTACGTGGAGAGCATGCGCAATAGACTGGGATAACCAGACTGCTATTCAATTGAGACTACTGACGTATTTCGCTGAACATAACTAATATAAAAATTAGAGTAAAAACGGAAACAATAGAATGTAAATCAGTCTATATACATTCACATAACATTATTTTATGCGTTGCGACCAATTTGTCTCAATTTCTTTGTCCCAAAAATTAGTGATTTAGCTCCTTTAATTTCTGAGCTGGGTTTACCAAAACAGCAATAAACTACGTTGTGTGCTGGGTCTAGCACTATTGCCACTTACTCTGAACTGAAAGCGATCGAACAAGAAGTTTTGAATAAAACCTGGAAAATAATCGAATCATGTCTTGGTAATGCATCCAAGTTGCATAATAGGAGTCTTGATCTTACAATGGCCACAGAAGCTGGTAAATATTTAAATCGAAACGTGGCATAAGGCAGACAGTAGAAATAATTATAATGAATGTATCACCGCCCATGGCACACATTGCCAACGCAACTATATATTAGGACCGGATTATGCAACCGTTTCACTGTTGATGCAAGAGGACCCCAGTTACATTTTTATCCAAGGGCCCATGCAAGCTTAATCCGATTCTGCTAAAAAAACAGTAAGAGGGTCTTTGCCAACCCATACACAAACGTTGTATGTTCTATTTTTGCAAATATTGCAAACTTTCGTTAAAATGGATTTCCTCTCACTGGCTGTGGTGCTGTGGGATGTTCCATGATACGAGCGTACTTTTCTTTTTTTGCCGGGGTAATTTTAGCTGCTTGTTTCATACCAATACTTTCTCCAAAAATTCTGGAATCTGCAGCATGTTTAATACACCGTTATTCGGCTCCTTGCATTTGTAATTTTTCAGGAAAACCTTGGTAACATTTAAGCTGACAACCCAATGTCACTCCATCTAATCTGACACCCCAGTGTCATTCCAGCTAATCTGACAGCCCAGTGTCATTCCATCTAATCTGATCCACCAGTTAGTTCATACCTTTGATCAGCTTGTCACAGTGAACGGCTTTTACCTAACTTTTGTCACAGAATCTACATGTTAACAAGCTGTGTCTCATCTGCTACTATCTCATAAATTATGATGTATTGGACAGATCTGGCACCTTATTACACAAGATGCGTCGAAAACTTTAGAGCAATCGTTGGTTCTTTCATGAATTGATTATTCCAACAGCTTGTTGCAACTAATGCAAAAATTACAGATAATTCAGTATACATTCGTTAGATTAATTACAAAAACTCCAAAATATCCGTCTATAACACCAGTATTAAAGTTCCTGCATTGGTTGGTTATAGAAGGTAAATTCAAGTATAAAAGTTTGTCAAAATAATAAATAATCTCGCTCCATTATATTTGTCCGAACTTTTAGAGGAAAGCAAAATTAAGTATTCCGTACGGTCGCACGTTTGATATGCCTGGAATGAAACTTATTCGCTTTGCTGATTAGTTTCTGTGCCGCGACTTCTCGGCTCTGAAATCGACTACAATCTACCAGCCCTTACTGTGTACATGTACTTCCACATTGTGTTGTAGGATATGTTTTATTTGTTTATTAGTAAATAGCACCCAAAACCATAGGACACACCACTCGTGTACTGATTATAAAATGTTAATTATGTCTTAAATATTGGATATTAGGATCTACTAGTTTCACGGCGAGATCACGACTTTGGAATTTTTAATTTCGAATATTATGGAATCTATTGCGTTAGAGACTTAGCTCTTTTAATACTATTGTCAATCTTGATTAGCATGGTTATGATATATGGAACATAATTATGGCATTGCGGGGCCTTTACGTTTTGCAGATACTTTCAACACGAAATTCCTTACCAATGAATAAACGTTGCTAATAACATTCATTGTTTCCAATTTCAATTCATTTGTGGGCATACTTCCCAAGAGAAAAGGTACTTATTATTTATTTATATGTTAAAGTTATAAAGCCTGTCATGACGTATGCCGGTGAATAAAATAAGGAATCTAACATATAAAAAACACCAAACGAAACGAATTATTAAGTGTTTTTTTGTAAATACAAATCGGTACATCGGTTTTAAGAAATAATGTGTTTATTGCTTATAGTAACTTCAAGTATAATCAGTTTACAAAGCATGTGTAAATAAGAGCAACAGGCTGTCAAATTTACCAGTTATGAGCATAGGCGTAGGAGTCAGCTTCGTGGAAACTTCGTTTTAGTTAATGATCAATTTATTCTGAAAATTCGGGTGACAAAGCAGATTTTTGGGCAACCAGTCTCAGCCTATGTTTATGTTAAAATATTCTCAAGAGTAAACTCGGTGTTTCATTTTTTTGATAGACCATTCTATGTTCTTCTAGACCGAGATATGAACCCAATCAACTAACACGTCCTTCCCTTTTATACAATACTTCTAGTTTATAAATGTTAAATGAATCTGCATCAAATTGCAGTTTGATTTACCGGGAAAACTGTTTGGAACATATTAACCTTGTTTCTAACTCCGACATGGAAGGCATGGCGATACAATTGGGGAATGTACATGTGTGCATTGTTGATTAAGCTTTATAATTTTGGATGATAGTTTTATCTGTGAATACAACCATGACATATTTTTGTTACATGGCATTAACTTAAGAATAATCGACGAAACATATTCTCATTGCTGTGTCAAAACAGGCCCGGTGGAGTGGGGGATATTGCTGCCCCTGGATCTTAGCCTATCAGGACCTAGGATGGAAGCCTAGAAATTGAGGAAGAAGACTTCTTGGGGAATTTCTAGTAAGTTACATTTCGTTCTTTTCAGTCGAATCACGACCACATCAAGATAGAATATAGACTAGACGACTTTACTCTTGACATTTAGTGTAAATTGTAATTATTCGCGTACATATAATAACCATATAATGTGTGAAAATACCTATGCAAATCTAATCTAGAACACCGTATTATCATACAGTGACAGTGGCGTTGCGATCTACTCTAATATCAAATCCAACACCGGACCTCCTTGTGGCTTCTCTTATAATTAATAGGTGATCCTTTTAGCGGCTGTTAACATCTACCAAGGATGTGTGGAAAAGCTTGTGAATACAATACAAATTAGATTTCTTGAAGGGTCTTAGATCCGTATTTAAGTTTTTCAACATATAAGTTTTGCTTTCGGATAAAATAATTTTTTCAGTGGAGGACAGTAGCATAAAGATGCTCTGTTTTTTTTAAATATATTTATTCTGCGTGTCAGCTATCTATTCTAACCCGGGTCAGTCATTTTGTACAGTTTTTCGTTTAATTAGAATGTCTCGTGTCCTTGAGAAAAGTTTACTACGATTTTAATCGGAATTACTTATCAGCTACTGAATTGATCACAACCATTCAGATTAAACTATAAAAATCGACAAGTTTAATTGTTTTTTTCATATATATACTATAATCACTTTGATGATCTTGTCAATCTTATTATGTTCTAACACAATGGAAGTCTCAAGAGGATAACAACTACTAGATACGACGATAAAATAATGATTAAGAATGACTTTAAAATATCACAACAATCTATATCACTAAATGTTTAAATGTGTTCCTTAAAGTAGCTAAGTCTCCGACTCAATATCATCCAATCTTTGACATTGAAAACACGAACTACAGAACGGTCTCCTACCTAATGTTTATGTCTAAAGTACTTGAACGTGTCATAGCATCATCGGAGAGGTCATGCAGTATGCCTACAGAACAGGTCACAGTACTGAAACAGCTCATTTGCGCGCTCAGAACGACCTTCTTCACTTAGTTGATGCCACTGGGGCGGATATTCTAGTTTTGTTTGACCTCTCAGCAGCTTTCGACACCATTGACCATCAAGTTCTCCTTAAAACTCGTAAAGAACGTATTGGAGTTACCGGTGATGCCATTATATGGTTATCTTCATATTTGAGTAATTGTCATCAATCAGTTATCATTGATAACATCAAATCAAACCCGAACAATCTTATTTACGGTGATCCACTAGGCCCAATTCTGTTTGCAGTCTATTGACTCTATAACCTGTGCAGACGACACCCAACTCTATTTGGGATTTAAACCAGCGGACTCGACAATGGCTACAGGTCCTCTGTCTAAATTGCTAATATGTATAGAAGATATTAAATATTGAATGACAAATAAACTTCTTAAAACTGAACGATGAAAAAAACGGAATACCTCATTATTAGCTCCAAACAGTCGAGATCCAAAATTAACCTTCCATACTTTGAATTAGGAAACTGTGTTATTCGCCCTTCGGCTACTGCTCGGAATCTTGGGGTTATAATGCATTCCACCCTTCACTTAGACCACCATGTCAATAATATCAGCAGAAAGGCACATTTTCATATCAGAAATATTAGACATATTCGACGATATCTAGATAAATCTTCTTTAAAATATTTTGTCCAGGCCATGGTAACATCACAACTTGACTACTGTAACACCCTTTTATATGGAATCAATCAGACTTTACTAAACAAACTCCACAAACTCCAAATGATTCAAAACACTGCTGCTAGATTAGTTACCCTAACTCAAATCAGATCACACATTTCCCCAGTTCTATAAGAATTACATTGACTTCTAGTAATTGTTCACAAATCAATTAATGGAAGAGCACTTCAATATCTGCAAGAGTACAAACCAAAACGTCAGCTAAGATCAGGCAGTGGACTCAAATTGTCTGCCCCTACATGCAGAACCAACTATAGTGATAGGATGCTCATGGAGTCTGCTGCTATTTATCATCTACCCCTAACACTGAAACATATAGAAGATACGAACAACTTTAAATCCAGATTGAAGACTATTCTTTTCAAGAGAGCTTACGACTAAGCCCATTTGAGCAGGCATCCATTTGTGTTCAATTGAAATGTCTTCTAATATAATATATCTTGAACAATACGGGTTTTACCAAATAACCTTGGACCAAATCAGATTACATTAACGAGAGAGACATAGAGAGAGATACAAATGGTGTTTAATGTCCACTCGATACAAACTAGGTCATTTCGAGACTAACACATGGTTCAATTTTTTTTATTCCAATAATTCGCGTGCGCAGTGGGAGGAAACCGGGGGGAGCACGGATAAAACCCCCACGCTCGAACAGACGACCCTACTCCTTGTCACGTTCAACCGGGGATTCAAAACCACGCCCGGGAATCGAAACCACGGCAGTTGACTCAATGACAGACCTTATGATACAGCGCACACGTGCTAACCATTTTGCCATCCAACAACAAACATCAAAACATTTAAGATTTTCATAAAGTGCAAAGTAAACATAGAACAAACGTTTAAAGTTTTAAATGAATTATAGATTGCTAAATGAAGCGTAAAACAAATAGACCGAACTGCACCATGTATTCTCAGTATTTATACGTCAAATCTCATCTAAGGTATCAGAATCTGAATCCCTTGTAGAATAATATAAATTTCAATTATATTTGTAAGAGATACTTACATACCCATCGTTCACTTTTAGAACATTTTGGTGACGGTAAAATGATTTAAATTGCGAACTGTTTTCTCGCTCAAAAATCGTCGCTATTCCAGCCGTATGAAGCCACAGTAAGCGGGTTTCGAAAAGAACTGTCGACTATTTTAATTACATGTATTACCTTTTTTTTATTTTATAAGACGAAACGAAACATCAAATGATCACCGCTTGGATTAATCATTAGGAGTAATTAACATTATATAGAAAAAGTCCGTGAATGAATTAAAACAAGGGAATACATGGGCCTTTTCCATTTTTCACACAAAGTGTCATTAGTGAATAGAAGACGCAGTGACTCAGTAAGGGGTTGGCTCACTTACCCGGGTTTGGACTTGGTCCGTCGTGGTTTCTTCTTGTCAGTGGTGCAGGACGGATGGGGGGAGCTCAGTGAGTAGGGCCATAATTTCTGGGTCAACTTCCGCAGGCCAGTGAGACCCCATTAACGCAAAAAACATATTGAACTTGTGTGTCATACAACACCAACAGTCACCACGCACCTGAAATTCTGTTACCAATTGCAGACATTCGACGGGAAGGGGGATAACTCTTTTTTTTACCATTAATAAATTTCTAATATTTTATTTTATACCAACTTTAAAATTATTAGTATAACCGACGGTTTTTCTGATATCTAACTGGCAGGTATCAAGACCTGTGAACTTGAGTGTAAATCTAACTTCTATGAATATAGAAGTTTGGTCGGCTTTAAAACCCAGTACACGATAAAACGATATCAAAATGCAAAATATTCAAGGACCGGCCACTTTGGCTAGACATGGAGACAGGCCGATTGAGGTGAAAAAACGGATCTGAAAATCAGGAGTTTGATCCCAGGAGGACACGTACCTATGCCGTATAAACTTTTCTGTAATCCTTCTAATGCTGTAGACGTTGGTTTAACAAGTCAGATGTGGTGATTTGATTTAGCCAAAAGAGTTAAAGAACTGAAAGATCGTGGCCTTGACAATGCCAGTTATGGTTACAATAGAGCTAGAAGTGTTTCTCGTTATAACAACCAACAGGGAAAATCTTTTTTATGTATAGTTGCCAGTCAATTATTGACGTTATATCGGTCCTTATGCTAAAGTGGTTGGTGCCTTTTCTATTTAATGGAAAAACCGGGTCTATACTTTCCTTCAGTTTTCGTTGATCGGCAAGGTTCTAACTAAGATTGAATAAGACGATTGCGAAGCTGTTATGATTCTCCCCTGGTGGACCACTCAATCATGGTTCCCTAGATTAATTGAAATGTTTATTGCTTGTCCTTCTATTTTCCCTGGAGTACAAGACGTTTTCTCTCATCCATCTAGGAAGGTTTCCAAAAATGGCCTTGCTTGCAGTACGGATGCAGGGCGATGGGACACTCTGGGCCCTTGGACGAGCAATTAGGCGTAAGAAGATCCGGAGCTGTTGGTTGATCTCTGCCCCGGGCTAAGAAATATTTGAAAGATACATGTCTCTGGCGTCATTTTGGCGTATGTCTGGGGTAACTGGGGGTTAAGGTAACTCAGATTTACCACATGCACTACGTTTAAGTCTTAAGTGGCCTATACACGCTCAAAATTTTGTTGACGTCAAATTTTTTGACACTTCTCTGTCGCCACAGACGTTGCAAACTTATTGATGCAATATTCAGTGTTCGCCCAACTTTTGCCATAGACGGACCTACAGCCTTGACCCTTGCACTAGCTTAGGAGCCGAAAAAAGCAAATCGCACCGGACAAATGGTCTTAAAAAATGCAGGGCTTGATCCGAAATTCCGTATGTCTATACTGAAAAGTAAAGTTAATCCTCCCTTGAAATGAATTTATTATATTTTCGGCGGAATGCATATACATGTACATGTATATACTTTTTAAAATTGAAACTGATACAAGTTTGGTATCCTTCACTGACTGAATTAAAGAGAATAGCAGGGGTGGGGTGAGTGTTTAATGTCAAAGTACGCTACGCTTGTGTTTTTTTCTGTAACGATCAATGACCTCCAATAGGAACTTTTTTTCTTCTTCTTTTGTTAGGGCCATGTTGATGTGCACGCGAAGACGTCCGGACGGAGATTGAAAAGTTGAGCAATATGTTGACGTGTTGCCACACACGACTCAAAACAGGTTGTGCAACCCTCAGTTTGCGCAAAAAAAATCTACTGAATTTGATTTCATCAAAATTTGATGTCAATCCCTTTTTGCCGTCAATATCACCCACAGACGATCAAAAAACCTGTCAAAAAATCTGACGTGTGTAGGCCACTTTACTGTTGTAATACTAAATACAGTGTAGATGTACTTCGACAAGAAGTTTTAAGCAAGCAAACAAATGGAATTGTTTTAATTGATTATTTATTGTATTAACCAGAAATATTTACTTTCAGTATAGATTAACTTCTTATACTTTAACAATAACTGAACATCAGTAACATTTTTTTGGAGCAAATTAACTTACTATACCTATATAAATATTGGCCATTAACAGATGAATGTATCTAGTTTTATTCCAGTGGATCATCTACTTTACGTTTATAGATTATTTAATGCATTTCGTGATATGTTAAATATTACAAAACAAAGAACGACGCCAGGCGTGCGACCAGTGGATAATTTCATTTAGCCAATTAGACTTTGGTAAAGTAACAACATGCCGGTGTATGCCGAACTTGTTTTACTGGGTTTATTTCTTCAAACGTATTTTTTTATGACAGTTACGGGAAGTGAAACTAGGGAAATTACATACTCTTTAAAACAGAATAATGCTTTGGCAAGCAATTGGTCCAGAATGACATCTGTAAGGAGTAGAACTTTGTGTGGTTTTGAATGTTCAATCGAACTATACTGTGCGGCCTTTGCTTTTAACGAACTTGGTGGAGAATGTTATCTGTATGATAAAGATGTTACTGTTGAAGTTTATAGCCAACATTCGAACACAAATATTTACATCAGTAACATAAGTAAGTATAATTTAATCCTTTTACACAGAGTGACAAAGCAGAGATGACGAAATCCTGGAATTCTAGCGATGTGAAACTACGATGACACTTATCAAATCACCACATTCACGTGTGTACGTACTTGTTTTAAATAGATAAAGCTCTTGAACTCTATGTTATCTATGTTTTATGTTTATATAATTTTATAACATCCATAATACAAATCCCGAAACCCGAATAACGTTTCAATTTCACAGTGCACAATTAACATTGGATCTATGTAAGAATTCATCTTTAACTCACTGGCTCCATCCGTAAATCTTGGTGAATTCATATCTACTCATGGTTCTTAAAACCAATACAATCGTAGGTTATTATTATATTTCTTACTTTCAACATTATGCATGTATATCCGAGAACTCAAAATTGAATTCGACAGCTAAACGCATATTCAAATCCAAAGTTAAATTACCCCTTTCATCACCATATATTTTTTGGCTTATACCAGATACTTTACGTATATATACAGTTGCGGGAACCTTTGCATTAGCTACCCGCTCAATTACCAGGCACACCACCGTGTCATTTCAAACCCCCATTTAAAACTTATACCGAATTTAAAAAGGGCTATTCAGTTTTAAATTTACCTTGGGCAAGCCTTTGCCCGAAAACCTAAACGCGATTGTCGCGGATTACACCGGTCTATACCTTAACCTAACTTAAACATCACATTCATGCGCAATCAAACTTAAAGTCTTCAACCTCCAAAAGACTTCCAAAAACATAATTACGACCTAAGCAACAGAACAATGCCTATGAAGTTTTGTGTTAACCGCGCAAAATCTCCATTTCAATATACTCATCCTACTGAGGCATGATTTATTTACCCTTACCCTAGCTTATTTTGTTTCAGTTAGTTTTTCTTATTTTTTACAGACCATAACTCATATCTAAACAATATTTTCTTAAGTTATTCAGTACAATATTTTAACATTCTTTTTAGACTTGTTTCGATGATATCTCTAATTTATTAATTTCTTCGAATAACTGAAGAGATGTTTAAGGAACTCAATTTGACCATTCCTGTTTCAAATAAATGAATAAATAAATAAACAAATAATACTTTTTAGCGAATAAATAAATATTATCCGTTTCAGGATGTGGGTCGTTACCTATGAGACAAAACGCATCACCAGAATCAATGCACGCCACATATCCTGCTGGTGCTAGAGTTAACTACATATGTATGGACGGTTGTTATTTAAACGGGTCATCTCAAGCCCAATGCCTTACCTCTAGTGATTGGAAAATTGAAGCATTCACATGTAAAGCAGGTAAGTTGACAAAGATGTGTGTATACAAATAGGTGTCAGTTTCCATCTTCTTTTAAAAAATACAATATTATACTACGAGAGATTTCCTCACACTGTTTATTACCCATTACTCGTTCCAAGCAGGGCCCTCACAAGCATATGTGGCGCCCAAGGGCAAAAGTTTCAGTTGAAATAGACAGCTTCTGGATTTAGTATCGCTTTTGTCTGCCAACTTGTACCAGGATTAATTTACTTTATCCGTTGTTGGTCAATTGTTTGATAACATGTTTCTTATTCAAACCGTGTTAAACCTCCTTATCTATATGTTTAACATCTACACATTTGTGTCATCCAGGAAACACCAAAATAATGAATACATGGACAAGTATATATAAATGCTAATTTTGTGAGCTCGAGGTGGGAATTGACGATTGTAAGTTAGTTTTGTCCATGCCATGTTATTTTTGACGTACATGGATTTTTTTGTTGTTCTTGTCTCTTCTACATCGCCGGAATTCATGACCAATTAACCGGAAGCCATGTTAAATGCTGAAACTATTCGTATTATAGCCCAATCCTGCCAGGAAGCTTATAATCTAGGAGTAGCCCAGACACCAACCGTAATCATCAGACCGGACCCAAATTATGCAGCTGTGACGGTGTCTTGTGAGACTACAAACAATGATGTTTATACGATTATAGGTAAATATCTTTTAGTCCTTGTGTTACTTTAACTGTAAGGAGCTTTGGTAGAGCCAGCAATTTCTAGCCGAGTAACTGTGGATTATTTTTAAAGTGAAGGTATACCGTTGTCACGAGCGTCGGACATGCTTCTGACTAGATAAGAAACCTCACCTCTCAACCCCCTGTGTTTCGAGATAAGCGATGGTGCTATATAGTTTCAAGTGGCAACCCCAAATGCTAATCACAACGGGCTTCAATTAACGATTGATCATTGTTGTTCATAACATTGCTGCCACATCTACCTCTATTAAGCAGCGTATCCTTCCTGACACCGGTACAAACCCCCCGCTTTTTAAATCGAAGCGATAATAGATTGCATTATCACACTGAAGGGGCCTCGTGTACAATAGCCAATCAAAGTACTAACCCGATCCAAGTTTCGCAGGAGTAAAACACCATAATTATGAATGTCCGTATCAATTTTGATAAAAACAACGCTTGGTTTACTTTATTGTCAATATAAATAAAAGTTGTTTCAGTAGATTATATAAAATTAACTTATTTTTAAAAATTTGTTACATGCATTTATAAATAAATTAGGTTTGCCAGGTAAAACTAAAGGCACTCATTCGTAGCAAAAGGCAAGAACATCAGTATATTTCAACGCTTTTAGCTACGTTGTCGTATATCCAGGATTTGCACTTGAGGGTACGAATGCTCTCTACGCATACCATACATTGGCCGATTTTGCTAGGCTAATCTTACGACCTATGCCTCATAGTGTGAGACCCACCGAAACGGTATCCGTTCGTGCACCACGAAAACATCCCTTCAAATGTCCTAAATGCTTTTCTTTAAAATCTTCAAAACTCTTGCATGATATTACTTGCTGTGTATACTATATTATAGGTCATGATGCGGCTAATCGGACGTACGTAATAGGCTATGAAGAAGCCAGAAGTTTTGTGGGAACGATAAATTACACAATTCATCTGCAACAAGTCATAAACATAGTTGATGCCTCGGCTGAATGTGAACAATATATAAAATTTGAATGTCATGGTGTTGAAATAGCTGTAGATGTCGGGTTAAATACACGCACGGGCACCTTAGCAACTTATTTAATTGGGGGAGTAAAGGGTCAGAATGATTGCGCGTGTCATCTTAATAATTCCTGTATTGATGGTTTACAATGTAATTGTCAAAAAAATGATGCGGTATTAAGGGTTGATGAGGGATATATTCGATATAAAGAAGACCTACCAATTACAGCTATCTTGGTCGGTGATACGGGTATGTATACTGTTTTAGATATTTTGCCATAGTTCGAATTCAATCCCGTGATAGTCTAATGCCACATTTCTCAACCTTTTATCACCGCTCACCCCTAAATGAATTCTCAACCAACCCATTTACCCCCAGAGTTTTGAGGAGGGTTACTTACAGCGGAGCCGTGGCCGACGAAACCGGTCACCGCGAGCGACGTGGGCGCGAAGCCCGTCGAGGAGGGTCCGGGGGTGTTCCCCCCTAGAAATTATTTGGAAATTGGAGCCCGGAAACCTGATTTCGAGCCATTTGAGGCCATCCTAACCGATTTTTTTAATTCTCGGGACAGTGTTTGTGAGTGCTTATCGCATGTCATTCCGGGCATTCAGTCTGTTCCAGTATGTAGTTTTTATCACAACCAGCATTGAAAATCTAGATTCACAAAGATATGTTGTAACGAAAAAATTGACAACTCAAACCTTGAAATGCAACCTCTCATAGGCATCCACAACCCTTATATGACCATTTTTGCAGTTACTGGGAGTGTGGTCATTCACCTCTTGGACGCGCGTTATCCCCCCCCCCCCCCCAGGTTGAGAAATGCGGGTCTAATGGGTCTTTGTTTATTATTATGTGGTCTTTGTTTATTATTATGTTTAGGACGAACCCGACTATTTAAATGGGTATTATAATGATAAAGCATTTCCCTTTTTCTGGTTATCCATCGTGGCTAATGGGTTTCTGATATCTTGTGCAAACGAGTTTCACGGTGCAAGTTGGTCATAACCGTTGTCAACCATATTTCTCCTGTGAAACACATCATTGAGGAAAGTCGATCGAAATTCAGTAACAGTAACAAAGGGAATCAAAAAGGTAAAAGATCCAAACACAAACAACAATTTAAAAAAGGTAATTAGTTTACTAAAATATCTTCCGGAGTAAGTCGTGATTATTAATTGGTTACGAGGACTTTCAAATTAGTTCATTGAATAAACAGAGTAACGCTGACAAGAAAATGATTGTGGGGCCATATTGGGGTTTTTTATTATTCACAACGAAGCCCAATAGATGATCATTTGTAACAGCACGGGGAAAATATTAATGGGGCAATAACACTCTTGCTGGCTTGACAGGTCCAGAAAAAATAGCCCTATTCTAGCTACTAGATGTTTAAGTGTCCTACATGTGTAAATTATCAATTACATCCCATTTTACTCGTCCAAAAGGTTCAACAATATGTTTAAATCCAAGTTGCATTTGAAAGTGTTTACGTAAAGCTTTTCAAACCATGTAGTTGAATTTTTCCAAATTTTTAAATTCGGTGGGTTAAGATGAAATTTGTATCATCAATTAATTGGAATATTGTAAATAGTACAATTTGTTGACCAGAATAATGATTGGGGCATATTATTCATTTACAACAAGCGTGGTATTGGGGCTTTAAGTAGTAACAACGTTTATTATAATTACTAGTGAGGAAGTGATGTCGGCTTGCCATTCCCCATGGCTTTCAGTATTTGTTTCAGACTGGTAGGTAGGGACAAATCATGTGGTATTGACGGGCAATGCTATTCTGGTGGGGGATTTTGATAGTCTCTCCTGGTGTTTTTTGTGGTTTCATTGATTTGTTGTGGGTTGGGGTAATTATTCAAATTGCAGAACACATGGCGGCAACGAACCCTGGCAATTAAAATGCAATATATAAGTTGGTCTTTGGAGCAGAACAGCATAATGTCAAACCCCATCTCAGTTCAGGTCGTGGGTGTTCGAGCATTCCCTTTATTTAGTTCTAACTCAGAATATTCAGCTCCAGGGACATCTTCTTCATCTAAAATGATCATTTCTGTCTTCAGAAAGCTGATTCACAATTTCATAAGGCATCGCGTGAAAAAATATAGCTGTTACGGCTGAGTTTTATTATATGGCATTAAATTTCGAATATAATAATGTAATCTGAATATGTATAAACTGCTTTACTTTCAATCGTTTATACATTTGCTCTAATTTCAAATAAGTTGTGCTCGGCGAAGTCTCAATCAAATAGCAATCTCGAGCGTCTGCTTATTCCATTAAATTATGCATGCTCTCGCCGTTTGGTTGGACTTGTGGAATGTCTCGCCTCATGCGTGTATCAATGGTAAAATGTGTATGTTATCTTAAATCGGCCCATTGCAAGTCTTTATTTAGTCTTCAAATGTTAAAGAAATTATTAATTAGACCTTTATTTACACGACAAGCTTAAAATCAACTCTGAAGACCCACGGATAGCTTGGATTTAGTTAAGATTTTAACTGTCTCGTCCATTTAAAATTAAATCCATAAATTGCGGCTCGAGCTAACGTTTACCGATACTCGCTAATGTCAATACAGAAAACAGGTGATGAAAAGCCTGCCAAGCGAGGCTACCATGGCCACTGAGCATGCTACTTGATAGTCGAGAATATGTGGGTGGAGTTATCGTTTGTCAATACAACGGTCGCCAATTCTCATAGACGGTGAAGACACAATTGATGCATATTTCTAGTCCAAACTTCTAACAGTGATATTTCCGTTCAGAACAAAGTAATTTGACTGAAAGCTTCAACACTTTTTTTATCATCCATTTTTGAATTAATATAGCAAGAATGGCTACCTCTTTATAAAACTCTTAACTAATGTATCTTTAAATAGTGGATATCAGAAGCACATATTTTCCCGGTAAAATCACAACATCAATGTTGATTGAATTGAAATTGATAAACCATCCGTGTTTTCAATGTCGAAGACTTGGGTGATATTGAGTTAGAGAATAAACTACTTTAAGTATAAACTTAAAAGTATATTTGTAATGTTTTGACAGGAGACAGTGAGGAGTACGCATATTATACAATCGGTAATCTCAAGTGTAAAGGGTGAGTAGACTAAATATATTTATCACCAAATAATACATTCTACAGTAGATATCGCTTGTGTGATAAATATAATAATCTACTGCGATATCTCCTTGATTGGTCAGCTGAAAAGGAACTACTTTTTTTATTTTCAAAGAACCGTTCATTTTTTTATTAATAGTAACTTCTTTTTTTATATTAAAAATGAACTATTTTTATTTAATTGACCATGATGGAAAAACTGGGTCAATATAAATGACTTTGCAATTGTTGAACAGCTGTCAAAAAATTGAGGTATCACTACGACGAATGTTATTAGGTTCAGTAAAATTAAAATCTATAGGAAAGAATTATATTTATTTATTTTTGAATGTAAGAAAGGATTTTATATCAAAAAAGACTGGTAGGGGATACTCTATTTATACTGTGACAAACTGAAGATTTTGGATGTTATTTTTTACCTTAATACTATATTTGATATTAAGAAGGGCCACTACTTATTATATACTCAACCAAATTAAAAACTTTACACCCGGGATTTTTGATTTCTTAATATTTGGTTTAAGGCAACTATTTTAGTGTTATGTGTGCACAGAAGACCTTGACATCAACAGAAAGCAAGAATACGTCTCGCCGAAAGTCCTTGGCATTGATTCACAGACTTGGAGAACAATCAGAATAAAGTGTGTAGTAACGGTTATGGCCTCCTCTAGCGTTTCGCACTGCCACACAAAGTCTTCTCAGAACATTAGTAACCACTACCCGAGGAAGACGTCGCCACTGCTCAGCAAGAGTCCTGCATCGTCAGTGGTGGATGCACTTGCTGACGAACACCTCGACCCATTCGTCCCAGATTTGTTCAATAGGATTGAGGTCGGGGCTAAGCGACAGCAATCCAGGACTTGGACACCGGCCTTTCTTAAAATATTCTGGGTAGCAATTGCTGTATGGGGTCAAGCATTGTCTTGTTGAATAGTTAGTCTAGGCCCATGTCTCGGCATAAACGGGAGAAGAACAGGTTGCAAAATCTGATCCCTGTACTGGACAGCATTTAAGGTCACTTGGGACAACAACAAGAGGAGAACATCCATGTGCACAAAAAGAACCCCAAACCATGACGCTGCCGCGACCGAATCGGTCAACTTCTCTGACGGATACTTGAGCGTAACGTTCACCTCGTCTGCGGTACCCTCGGACCCGGCCATCGGTAAATCTTAAAGTGAATCGAGATTCGACACTAAAGACAACCGAATTCCACTGTCTTTGAGTAAATCGCATGTGTCGGTTACGGCGATGAATAGGTGCAGCGTTTTCTAACAAAGATGAAAATAACAATTTGTATTCCATGACTACATGCAAATACAAGCAAATATCATTGTATACAGCCATTGAATAACCCTTGCTGTATTCGATGGTCATTGAATCATATGCATTGAATAACCCTAGCTGTATTCAATGGCTTGAGCATGGACTACTTTTTCCAGAATAACGTCAAAACTGTAATGACGTGGCAACTAGGCAACCACATTTTTTGTAAAAAAGAAAGAAAAAAGGGCGGAACTTATGATGAATTTTAACGTTAGTGGTAATGATTTTTTTATGATAATCTGGATAGAAGGTCTACGGTGGATTTTGAGATTTGCATTGAGTTCTATCTATTAATTTGTTTTTTTCTGGTTCAAGTTACGTGTTTATGTTCAGTTTAAAGGAGCTAAGTCGCTAACATTTTGGATCTAGAAATGGACACAAATGGGTAGCAACGCAAATAATAATGTAATATGAATGTGTATACCTGATTTACATTCAATTGTTTCCGTTTTACTTTAATTTCCAAAAAAAGTTATGTTCGGCGAAATATGCGAGGTATCCAAATCGATGGACGACTTCTAGCGCAGTGCCGGACTGGGCCAACTTTGCCAATGGCAAGTGGGCCTAAGCCGAAAAAAAATATGGGCCTAAGTCTCAAAGAAAAAAGTAAAAAAAAAGAAAAAAGAAAAGGTAGTAAAAGAGGGGAGGAGAGAAAACAGGGAAAGGAAAGGAAAGAAAAGCAGAAAGATAGATTTCGTTGGAAGAAAGTTCAAGAAACAAATTCTACCACCTGGTGGAATTATGCATAAATTCATGAGTTTAACCTCAAGATGGTGACAGCATTATAAACCGACAATCTTTCTTCAGTCACTCCCAGCTCTTGATAAGTCATTAAAACCTAATAAATGGCCAAAGACTGTACTGTTGAATATGACAAATTCTGTGAATTCTTGACTATGACAAATTTGATTTCTCTATTCGTATTCGAGGATGAGTGATTAAATAGCTCGCAGGTCACCATATATCTCCATCCGCTGCTCTGGCCTGAGGTGCTTGGAAAATGGGTTTGCGACTGTTTTTTTCAAAATTTTCTGGAGGGAGAAACCCCCCAGACCCCCTCGAGCGCTCGTAGGCGGGCTTCGCCCGCCATTTGCTCGTGGGCCTTGTCACAGGTATGGCAAGTGGGCCTTCAGCCCACCAGTCCGGCACTGTTCTAGCGTCTGGTTATTCCAATCTACGCATGAAAATACTCCTTTACTACAGCATACTTGAAAAATCTGAGTCCAGGGCCCGATTCCTAGAAAATTCTTAAGCACGTTCTTATGCTTAGATTTTAGTCGACTTTGCATTTAAGTAAACTTACCTTATTTTGTGTTCCCAGAAAATTCTTAAGAACGGCCTTGTGCTTCGATTTTAAGTAGACTTCATTGTAAGCACAAGAACGTTATTATGCGTTCCAAGAAAAACTTAAGCACAACTTCGTTCTTAAACATAGCCAGTCTAAGCAAGGTATAGGGCTTGCTTGCCAACCTTAAGTCTGTTACTGCTTCAAAAAGATGGCTGACCGTAGAGTTATTCGACGGCATTTCCGACACCTTTTGATACCAAAGAGACAATTACAAGACAGGGAAAATTCTTCTCAAAAAGAAATTAAGAATGCTATAGAAAATTTTACATCTAGGGCCTTATAGGCCTACCCTTCAACCAATTTATGTATTTGCCAATTAGTAAACAATAGGCTACAAACACACAGGCTGATCAGGCGCTCTCACAATTATTCAGTTAGTTTGTAGGCCTATGTGTCTGCGTGTTTTTTTATAATATATTTTGGCACGTTTTACAATTATGTAGGCCTATACAGGGGACATGTCAATCAAAATCAACCACAATGAAGCAGACGACAAATTTATGACGTAATTCTCATACCAAAGTTGTTTTTATAACGTTAAAGAGCATCGTAGTCTCAGTGTATGGTAAGCTTTACCAGTCACAATGTGCTTAGACTTATACTTGACTTGTGCTTACGTAAGAATGGTCTTGAGAATTTTCTAGGGACGGTATTTTTATAAGATTCTTACGTAAGTAAAAGTGAAGTATGACTTTGTGCTTACTTTAAGAATTTTCTAGGAACCGGACCCAGGATGTGAACAATCGTTTTGACTTGTGGGATACTTAAGCCTTGTTCTACCAGTGCCTTATTACAATTGCTGCTGATAGACACACTATGGTACACCTTTCGTGTACAAATGTTAACAAAAAATTATTTTATCTTACATATCAGAAGTTCATTTTTTTCCGGTAAGATAACATCATAAATGTTGATTTAAATTGACCAATAATTCGTGTTTTCGATGTCGAAGATTTTGGAGATTTGTGAGTTACAGACTTGGGTCCTTTAACTTTAAGCAAACTTGCATCGATTGACCTCACGAGTTTGTTTCTGCACGTGTTTTTTCAGGTTTTTCCTCTTTATATGCTCAAAAGTCACGTAACCCACGTGACTTTACAATTTTATGAAATTAAAGGTTTCTTACTACTTACGTTAGAAACACTTTAAAATTTATTTGACTTACCAGAAAAAAAAATTGTTGAAATTCATCAGTGTCAAGTTTTTAATTTGGCCAAGTAGTTTGTAAATCTTTGAAATTACAAATAACAAAACAATTCCAGTTTAATTAAATCATTTTGTTTTATTGCAGATAGTTAAAAGATATAGTTGGATTCAAGGCACAACAATCGTCCGTGTTTAAAGTCCCCATGTGTTATGGCCATACATGTAAACGACAGATAGCAAATTATTATTAGGTCTACTTTATAATGATGACTGTGTGACATCAATGGAAACTTTAAATGACTGTAATATTTATCGATAGGGTTTTTTTCGATTCTTTTTTTTTTAGGATTAGAACGGGATTTGTTTTGAAATAAACTAACTCGGATTGTTAAGACCAGGATATTTTTTTTATAATAAACTAACTGCATTCTCTTTTACTTAATAGAAGAACAGGCATACTACAGACCAGGAACTTAACCTCTCCCCAAAAATCTTAAACCTAACGCAAGACCTAGCCCTAAGCACACTCCCCGGCAACAATCACCTCAACTTCTTGTCTCAGATAATCAGTGCAGCGTGGACAGTCCCACGACCACGATTCAATCGATTTCCGTGGCCCGTCGGCCCGACTGAGCATGTTCAGTCGTAGTCGGATGCAGTCGTAACCCATCGTTTCTGTGTGGACACTCACGCGACACGATCAATTGTCTTACTGTTGTTTAGCCAATCAGAGAGTAGAATTTAGTAATGTGACTGTGCAGGTCACGTCCTCATTGTTTTCACTGGAAAATCAAGATGGCAGATTTTTGGACAGAAGAGAGAATAATAATAATATAATAATAATCTCGTCATTTTACAAGGGTAGCAAATTAAGCCTGGGTCTTGTTTCCAATTTGGCCCTTGGCACAGATCGTGCGAATGATTTCGATCATTAATGCAGGAAGAAACCGAAAAACTCGAGGGAAACCTGCCTTACAACGATAACGTTCTTGCCCTGAGCTGGGATTGAACCCTCGATGCACCTTTGAGAAGCCGCCCCTCTATCGCCACGGCATTCCGACCAGCTTAGAGGATGAGTTGGTTAACATGTGGGAGGCAAGCCTATGTCTCTACAACTTTTATGCTTTCGGTTTACCTTTGGAATCACTCGCTAGAAGGAAGTGGCGTAATTACTCTGCAAATAATCCGGGCCTGGGTGGACTGGTACCGTCGTAGGCAAGTGAAGTAAAGACGCTGAGTCCTGTCGGGTTGTGGGTAGTCGTAGCGGTATGGACCGGGCTTAACCCAGTTAACATCTCGTGACCTTTTAAAATAGATCTGACCATACCCCCCCCCCTTTGCCAAAAGCCTACTGAACACGGTGGTGGCTACAGTTTCAATTGATCTTTTTCGAATTTAGCTTGCAGAATCGGGGTCATGACTGGACGACACCTGTCGGTATTCAACGTTTCGCGACTATCAATTCCAAAGTGCGCCACCCCGCTTGACGGTAACCTTCCAAGCGCGATTTACAACGGATTCTTTTCAAATTTGCTGTGAAGCATTGTGGTCACAAGAGAGTCAACCCTTTCGATATTAAGAGTTGTGTGACTTTACCAGTCAGGAGTCCCCTAGTCTTGTTGCGTTTTAGGGACTACAATTTTATACGCCCACATTTTCATGTGGACGTATTATGTCGTCGCCCCTGTCCGTCCGTCCGTCCACAATTGTTTGTGGACCCTCTACAGGTCACAATTCTTGTCCGATTTTGACGAAACTTGAAATATAACTTTATCCCCAAGAGATCTGGGCTGCTTTCGATATTGGAATGTATCGGATCGAAACTTCATGGATTATGGCCCCTGGTTGTACGAAAAAAACGTTTTTAGCTTGTAGAGAATTTTGAGCCGATTTTGATGAAACCTGATGTGCATGTTTATAACCCGGAGAGCTTTGTTGCTTTCAATATTTGCGCCTATCGCAACGTAATTTCCTGAATTATGGCCCCTGATTGTCCGAAAAATTGCCTAGTTTAGCTTGTGGTCTCTCTGGGGGTGACAATTATTATCC
The DNA here is from genome assembly GCA_917208275.1 of Patella pellucida. Lineage (NCBI taxonomy): Eukaryota > Metazoa > Mollusca > Gastropoda > Patellidae > Patella > Patella pellucida. The sequence continues at coordinate 22,063,878 of OU795036.1, read as the reverse complement.
GATTTGAAAACCGTTAGAGTTTGAGTTCGAATTTCGGGAAAATCGGATCAAAATTGCCATACAAAATGGCCGCCGTTTGTACGGGAATACTGTTAAAAAATGGTATATCAAGGTTGTGGACCCTGTAGAGGTCACAATTTTAATTCGATTTTGATGAAACTTAAAATGCATGGTGATAACCCAAAGATCTTGGTTCCTTTCGATATTTGCGCATATCGGATCGTAACTTCCTGAATTATGGCCCCTGATTATACGCAAAATCGCCTTTGTTTAGCTTGTGGTCTCTCTGGAGGTCACAATTATTATCCGATTCAAAAAATCGTTTGATTATACATGTATCACCGTTACACTCTAAGGAAGGTTGAGTTCGAATTTCGGGAAAATCGGACCAAAATTGCCATACAAAATGGCCGCCGTTTGTACGCGAATACTGTTAAAAAATGGTATATGAAGGTTGGGGACCCTGTAGAGGTCACAATTTTAATTCGATTTTGATGAAACTTGAAATGCATGGTTATAACCCACAGATCTTGATTTTAATGAAACTTGAAATGCATGGTTATAACCCACAGATCTTGATTCCTTTCGATATTTGCGCATATCGAATCGTAACTTCCCGAATTATGTCCCCTGTTTAGCTTGTGGTCCCTCTGGAGGTGACAATTATATCCGATTTGAAAAACCGTTCGATTATATCACCGTAACACCCTAACGAAATTTGAGTTCGAATTTCGGGGAAATCGGACCAAAATTGACATACAGAATGGCCGCCGTTCGTACGCGAATACTGTTAAAAAATGGTATATCAAGGTTGTGGACCCTGTAGAGGTAACAATTTTAATTCGATTTTGATGAAACTTGAAATGCATGGTTATAACCAAAAGATCTTGGTTCCTTTCCATATTTACGCATATCGGATCGTAACTTCCTGAATTATGGCCCCTGATTGTCCGAAAAATGCCCTATGGTCCCTCTGGAGGTCACGATTAATATCCAATTTTTAAAAAAAAACGTTTGACTCTATCACCATTTCACCCTACGGAAGGTGGAGTTCGAATTTCTAGAAAATCGGACCATAATTGCAAGACAAAACGGCCGGCGTTTGTACACGAACAGTGTAAAAATATGGCATATAAAAGTTGTGGGCCCTGTAGAGGTAACAATTTTAATTCGATTTTAATGAAACTTGAAATGCATGTTTATAACCTAAAGATCTTGACTCTTTTCGATATTTGCGCATATCAAATTGTAACTTAATGAATTATGGCCATTGATTGTAGGAAAATCACTTTCGGTATTGCTTGTCCTCTATCCATCTCTCGAAAATGTGGACGTATCCTGCCTGGCAGTGCCAGCGTACTATCTTTTTATGAAGCATTAGGACCGAGAAGATTAACCCTTGGATTTGTGACGTCATATCAAACATCAAAATCCCACAATTGATATCCAATTACGGTGAATACGTAAACTATCGATTTCCAGTGTTTCGCGAAGTCGCCCCCCCCCCCCCCCCGTTTGTCGAAAACCTTGCAAACGCGATAGAGCTTACAGTTCCATCGGATTCTTTTTAAAGTTTACTATGAAGCATTGTGATCATGTTAGGGATGAACCCTTTCGATTTGTAGTGTTGAGTGCCTTCCATTCAGGACTCTTAATTCCCAGTCGTGTTAGAGACTACATTTTCTAACTGGGACTATGAGAAGATTAACAAATGAAATTCGAAAGGATGAACCAAGTTAATGTTCATCACTCTATTAGTAACCTTTTCTCTTACTGGGATATTTTATATATCCGAAAAAGCTTGATGGCACGATAAAGATTAGATTTCTTGAAGGATCCTAGATGATTATTAAATTTTGTCAAAATATAAGCTTTGCTAGAAATTCGATCTACACATACGAAAGCCCCTTGCATATAGAAGACAGGCTGCTAGATAGTGACACCATTATGTGTCATGTGGGCGCCCCATTGGGATTTCATAGTATACAGTAATTTTCTATTCAGATTGCGTTGCTCTACTTTCTATGTATACCAAAAATTGACATATTCTTATTGTCATTATTTACCTATAAATACTTTCGTTGGAATGTATCTTTAATATTTAATCGATAAGCATATATGAAAGTAGATTTCTAGTGACTGTGAACAATAATTAAAGACTAAGCCTACAACAAATTAAATACGTCTGTCGCATACTTAGTCATTGTTAATTACTTCGTGTTGTTTTATTTTTGTCATTTGAGCTACAGTATAGTAGAACATCATCCTAAAGATGCCTTTGTTCAATTGAACTGTCCTCCCATCCAACTAATGACGTTCAATCTTTTGAACAATACTGGTTTTACCAAATTACCTTGGACCGAATAAGATTATAACACAGCCTTTTAAATATTTAAGTGTAAAGTAAATACTTGACCCAAAATTAAAAGTCTTATTTAAAGATAGGTTGCTTTGTGAAGTATAATTGCTTTGTGAAGTATAAAACAAACAATAGACCAAATAACTTTAAATGTAGTCAATTCAAGTATAAACTTGGTGTTCTGTAACAACTAATAAGCAGCCGAAAAAAGATGAGTCTTTAATTTTAACTGTAAATAGTCATTGATAAACCTGGACAGAACACCAAGTTTATAGTTATATATCGCTGATTACATAAAACATTATTTGAATGTAGATAGTCTTAAAAGATTGGGTCAAGGAAAAATATTTAAATGGAAAGTAGAGATATCCAATGTTACTAGAAAAATACCGAAAAACATTCATTGAGCGTATACAGGTAAAAAATCAATCTGATCGATAGACTAACCCTACCTGCAGAGAAGTGACTCTGACACAATGAACAGCCATGATATCTACATGCCGTTACCTAAACGTCACAGGTCGCAAGGTTAACGCACAAAAGTCAGTTTGTAAACAAACAAACGAAAGTACAATGACTTCGACGAACAGAAAACCCGCGTCGTATCAGGGTTGTCTGTGCAATAACACGGACACAAAACTCGAGATTGAATAATAATACCCGGAAGAAAATGGGATTTTAACAGAATTAGCAAGTTTAAACGGACATTTGACACACGCGGGGCCGCACTATTTTGTGCTTCGGTCGGGGTTATTTCACATAATACAATAAATCATGCTAATGTTTTTAGCGCGGGGATTGACTAGTAGTTAATTTATTTCAGTTCTAAACAAAAATTTAAAACTTTAACGCATTTTTTTAAAAAGTTCTGGCTGGGATTACTGAGCAAAATGGCCATTCACTGGATACGTGCGAAAAAAAAAGCCAGCTACCATAAAACTCGTCACGTTAGTTACGTACGGTAAAAAATGTAAGGGTTCCCCCAATCATCAGTCCAACGATTAGGAATTTCTGCATGCACGATGTCAAAGGTCACACGCGAAAATTCGTGTCGTTTCAAACCGCGAGATTCAGGAATAATTCACAATGCCGAGATATGGCTGGTCATTGATTTGGCGGGGCGGGGTGCGGTGCCGGGGGGGGACCTAGAAAAGCATTTAATTTCATTGATGAAACAATGGCTGCATCCGCTAATATTAATCGGACAGTTTCATTGAATAGCATTTGCCGCCATCAATTGTAGCGTACATCCCTCACCCTGTCCGTGAAATTTTGTATCTTTCCTGTTCGCTTTACACCGTGAGATATTCAAGCTATCCTTTTGTTTATGTTTGACACTGAAACTTCTTCTACGTGTAAAATTATATATTCTGAAAACATAATACTCAAAAACTAAACACAATTATAATTTAAAACTGCTTAAAAATCCCATCCGGCGTTAAAATATGTGACGCCTAACGAAGATATCACTATTACGGCTAAGTTTGGTTTTATTATTTTGCGATATAGAATCCTAACAATTCGTATATCTCTTTATATTAAAAGTATATTTGTAATGTTTTGACAGGAGACAGTAGTGAGTACGCATATTATACAATCGGCAAACTCCGGTGTAAAGGGTGAGTAACCCTTAATATATTTATATTGTGACAAACTGAACATTTTGGATAAATCACTTTATTTTATACTCATCTTTGAGCTTAGTTATTTTGTAACTTATGAACTTTGTGCTGGTATATTGAATGAATGAATGAAATGGGGTTTAACGTTCTACGCTTAAGCACCTAACCTGGGCTAATTGAAGACGGGTGGTATATTGAAGCCGCGGTGTCCTGCTGAGTAAGACGTCGGTTCGCTAACCCTACAACATATAGTCGTTTGGATGGGACGAAAACCTGAGGGCTTGTGTGAACATTGGTGTGCACATAAATGCACCCATTGCTCATTGGGGACAATTGCCCTGATAGTACACTGCATGACGGATTTCATTAGCCCAGTCGAAGTACAGTGGGGCGTTAATCCACATTTCATTTCATTTAGTTAATTTATTTAATAAATAACAGATACCTTTACTTGAGCAGTATGTAAATAACTTTTTTAAAAAATCAACAAGTAACAAAGGAGTGTTTATCCCTGTCATATAGTTGACTACTGTCGATCATTATTAATTCAGTTTAATGAAATCATTTTGTTTCATTGCAGATAGTTAAAAGATACAGTTGGATTAAAGGCACAACAAACGAGATAGTTCGCAATAATATAGATCTCTATTAAGTTAACATACGCAATTAAGCCCTTCCAACTATCTTAAAGTCCTCGTGAGTTATTGCCTAGCTTGTAGACGAGAGATAGTAAATTATCATTAGCTCCACCCCCAATATTTTGCCAACAATAATGATTTCTTTGAACTGGCAGTGGCGTTGCGATCTACTCTAATATCAAATCCAACATCGGACCTCCTTGTGGCTTCTCTTATAATTAATTGGTGATCCTGTTAGCGGCTGTTACCATCTACCCGCCCAGGGATGTGTGGAAAAGCTTGTGAACACAATAAAAAATTAGATTTCTTGAAGGGTCTTGGATCCTTTTTTAAGTTTGTCAATATATAAGTTTTGCTTTCGGATAAAAAAAAATTTCAGTGGAGGACAGTAGCATAAAGATTCTCTGATTTTTTAAAGATATTTATTCTGCATGTCAGCTATCTATTCTAACCCTGTTCATTCATTTTGTACAGTTTTTCGTTTAATTAAAATGTCTCGTTTCCTTGAGAAAAGTTTACTACGATTTTACTCTGGGACAGCTTATTTACCGCAAATTTATCTAATCGTTTAATCGGAATTACTTATCAGCTACTGAATTGATCACAACCATTCAGATTAAACTATAAAAATCGATAAGTTTTATTGTTTTGTTCATATACTATAATCACTTTGATGATCTTGTCAATCTTATTATGTTCCAACACAATGGAAGTCTCAAGAGGATAACAACTACTAGATGCGACGATAAAAATAATGATTAAGAATGACTTCAAAATATCACAACAATCTATATCACTAAATGTTTAAATGTGTTTCTTAAAGTAGCTAAGTCTCCGACTCAATATCATCCAATCGTTGACATTGAAAACACGAACTACAGAACGGTCTCCTACCTAATGTTTATGTCTAAAGTACTTGAACGTCTCATAGCATCATCGGAGAGGTCATGCAGTATGCCTACAGAACAGGTCACAGTACTGAAACAGCTCATTTGCGCGCTCAGAACGACCTTCTTCACTTAGTCGATGCTACTGGGGCGGATATTATAGTTTTGTTGGACCAGTAGCTTTCGACACCATTGACCATCAAGTTCTCCTTAAAACTCTTAAAGAACGTATTGGAGTTACCGGTGATGCCATTGTATGGTTATCTTCATATTTGAGTAATTGCCATCAATCAGTTATCATTGATAACATCAAATCAAACCCGAACAATCTTATATACGATGTTCCACTAGGCCCAATTCTGTTTACAGTCTTTTGACTCTATACCCTGTGCAGACGACACCAACTCTATTTGGGATTTAAACCAACGGACTCGACAATGGCTGCAGGTTCTCTGTCTAAATTGCTAATATGTATAGAAGATATTAAATATTGAATGACAAAAAAACTTCTTAAAACTGAACAATGAAAAAAACGGAATACCTCATTATTAGCTCCAAACAGTCGAGATCCAAAATTAACCTTCCATACTTTGAATTAGGAAACTGTGTTATTCGCCCTTCAGCTAGTGCTCGGAATCTTGGGGTTATAATGCATTCCACCCTTCACTTAGACCACCATGTCAATAATATCAGCAGAAAGGCACATTTTCATATCAGAAATATTAGACATATTCGACGATATCTAGATAAATCTACTGTAAAATATTTTGTCCAGGCCATGGTAACATCACAACTTGACTACTGTAACACACTTTTATATGGAATCAATCAGACTTTACTAAACAAACTCCAAATGATTCAAAACACTGCTGCTAGATTAGTTACCCTAACTCAAATCAGATCACACATTTCCCCAGTTCTATAAGAATTACATTGACTTCCTATAATTAGATCCAGGATCCAATATAAAATTCTAGTAATTGTTCACAAATCAATTAATGGAAGAGCACTTCAATATCTGCAAGAATTGCTACAAGAGTACAAACCAAAACGTCAACTAAGATCAGGCAGTGGACTCAAATTGTCTGTCCCTACATGCGGAACCAACTATAGTGATAGGATGCTCATGGAGTCTGCTGCTATTTATGATCTACCTCTAACACTGAAACATATAGAAGATACGAACAACTTTAAATCCAGATTGAAAACTATTCTTTTCAAGAGAGCTTACGACTAAGCCCATTTGAGCAGGCATCCATTTGTGTTCAATTGAACTGTCTTCTAATATAATATATCTTGAACAATACGGGTTTTACCAAATAACCTTGGACCAAATCAGATTACATTAACGAGAGAGACATAGAGAGACATAAAAATGGGGTTTAATGTCCACTCGTTACAAACTAGGTCATTTCGAGACTAACACATGGTTCAATTTTTTTTATTCCAATAATTCGCGTGCGCAGTGGGAGGAAACCGGGGGGAGCACGGATAAAACCCCCACGCTCGAACAGGCGACCCTACTCCTTGTCACGCTCAACCGGGGATTCGAAACCACGCCCGGGAATCGAAACCACCGCAGTTGACTCAATGACAGACCTTATGATACAGCGCGCGCGTGCTAATCATTTTGCCATCCAACAACGAACATCAAAACATTTAAGATTTTCATAAAGTGCAAAAAAAACCATAGAACAAACGTTAAAAGTTTTAAATGAATTATAGATTGCTAAATGAAGATCTGAATCCCTGATAGAATAATATAAATTTCCATTATATTTGTAAGAGATACTTACATACCCATCGTTCACTTTTAGAACATTTTGGTGACGGTAATATGATTCAAATGGCGAACTGTTTTCTCGCTCAAAAATCGTCGCTACTCCAGCCGTATGAAGCCACAGTAAGCGGGTTTCGAAAAAAAACTGTCGACTATTTTGATTACATGTATTACCTTTTTTTTATTTTATAAGACAAAACGAAACATCAAATGATCACCGCTTGGATTAATCATTAGGAGTAAATAACATTATATAGAAAAAGTCCGTGCGTTACTATTTTTTTATTAAGTAGAGAATGAATTAAAACAAGGGAATACATGGGCCTTTTCCATTTTTTCATACAAAGTGTCATTAGTGAAAAGAAGTCGCAGTGACTCAGTAAGGGGTTGGCTCACTACCCAGGGTTGGTCTTGGTCCGTCGTGGTTTCTTCTTGTCAGTGGTGCAGGACGGATGGGGGGAGCTCAGTGAGTAGGGCCATAATTTCTGGGTCAACTTCCACAGGCCAGTTGGACCCCATTAACGCTAAAGACACATTGAGCTTGTGTGTCATACAGCATCAACAGCAGACATTCGACAGGAAGGGAGATAACTCCTTTTTTTTACCATTAATGAATTTCTAATATTTAATTTTATGCCAACTTTAAAATTATAAGTATAACCGACGGTTTTGCTGATATCTAACTGGCAGGCATCATGACTAATTTGTTTACTCTTACCACTTCTAATTCTGTTGATTCAGAAGACAAAATTAAGGAATTTATTGATGACAAAATTCTCAAGACCTGTGAACTTGAGTGTAAATCTAACTTCTGTGAATAAAGAAGTTTTGTCGGCTTTAAAACCCAGTACACGATAAAACGATATCAAAATGCAAAATATTCAAGGGCCACTTTGGCTAGACATGTAGACAGGCCGAAGGAGATGAAAAATCGGATCTGAAATTCAGGAGTTTGATCCCAGGAGAACACGTACCTATGCCGTATATTTAAACTTTTCTGTAATCCTTCTAATGCTGTAGGAAGACGTTGGTTTAACCAGTCAGATGTAGTGATTTGATTTAGCCAAAAGAGTTAAAGAACTGAAAGATCGTGGCCCTGACAATGCCAGTTCTGGTTACAATAGAGTTAAAAGTGCTTCTCGTTATAACAACCAACAGGGAAAGTCTTTTTTATGTACAGTTGTCAGTCAGTTTTTTATGTTATACCGGTCCTTATTGTAAAGTGGTTGGTGCCTTTTCTATTCAATGGCAAAACCGGGTCTATGCTTTCCTACAGTTTTCGTTGATCGGCAAGGTTCTAACTAAGATTGAATAAGACGATTGCGAAGCTGTTATGATTCTCCCTTGGTGGACCACTCAATCATGGTTCCCTAGATTATTTGAAATGTTGATTGCTTTTCCTTTTATTTTCCCTGGAAGGTTTCCAAAAATAACCTTGCTCGCAGTACGGATGCAGGGCGATGGACAGTCTGGGCCCTTGGACAAGGAATTAGGCGTAAAAAGATCCTGAGCTGTTGGTGGATCTCTGCCCCGGGCTCAGAAATATTTGAAAGATACATGTCTCTAGCGTCATTTTGGCGTATGTCTGGGGTAACTGGGGGTCACATGCACTACGTTTTACCACATGCACTTACTGTTCTAATACTAAATAGATGTACTTTGACAAGAGGTTTTAAGCAAGCAAACAAATGGAAATGTATTAATTGATTATTTATTGTGTTTACCAATTAACCAGAAATATTTACTTTCAGTATAGATTAACTTCTGATACTTCAACAATAACTGAACATCCGTAACATTTTTTTTGAGTAAATTAACTTGCTATACATTTATAAATATTGGCCATTAACAGATGAATGTATCTAGTTTTATTCCAGTAGATCATCTACTTGACGTTTATAGATCATTTAATGCATTTCGTGATATGTTAAATATTACAAAACAAAGAACGACGGAAGGCGTGCGACCAGTGGATAATTTCATTTAGCCAATTAGACTTTGGTAAAGTAACAACATGCCGGTGTATGCCGAACTAGTTTTACTGGGTTTATTTCTTCAAACGTATTTTTTTATGACAGTTACGGGAAGTGAAACTAGGGAAATTACATACTCTTTAAAACAGAATAATGCTTTGGCAAGCAATTGGTCCAGAATGACAACTGTAAGGAGTAGAACTTTGTGTAGTTTTGAATGTGGAATCGAACTATACTGTGCGGCCTTTGGTTTTAACGAACTTGGTGGAGAATGTTATCTGTATGATAACGATGTTACTGTTGAAGTTTATAGCCAACATTCGAACACAAATATTTACATCAGTAACACAAGTAAGTATAATTTAATCCTCTTACACCAGGCAAAGATGACGAAATCCTGGAATCCTACGATGACACTTATCAAATCACGACTTCCACGTTATGTACGTACTTGTTTTAAATAGATAAAGCTCTGGAGCTCTTTGTTATCTATGTTTATATAATTTTTTAACATCCATAATACAAAACCCGTGCCAACTTGACGGTGAACAATTAACATTGGATCTATGTAAGAATTCATCTTTAAGTCACTGGCTCCATCCGTAAAACTCACACCTTTTTAACATCGGATATACCATGTTGGTGAATTCATATCTACCCATGGTTCTTAAAACCAGTACAATCGTAGGTTATTATTATATTTCTTACTTTCAACATTATGCATGTATATCCGAGAACTCAAAATTGAATTCGACAGCTAAACGCATATTCAAATCCAAAGTTAAATTACCCCTTTCACCACCATATATTTTTTGGCTTATACCAGATACTTTACGTATAGATACAGTTGCGGGTACCTTTGCATTAGCTACCCGCTGAATTACCAGGCACCCCTTGTCATTTCAAACCCCCATTTAAAACCTTTACCCGAAAACCTAAAAGCGATTGTCGCGGATTACACAGGTCTATACCTTAACCTTACTTAAACATTTCATTCATGCACAATCAAACGTAAAGTCTTCAACCTCCAAAAGACTTCCAAAAACATAATTACGATCTAAGCAGCAGAACAATGCCTATAAAGTTTTGTGTTAACCGCGCGAAATCTCCATTTCAATATACTCCTCCTACTGAGGCATGATTCATTTACCCTTACCCTAGCTTATTTTGTTTCAGTTAGTTTTTCTTATTTTTTACAGACCATAACTCATATCTAAACCTTATTTTCCTAAGTTATTCAGAACAATATTTTAACATTCTTTTTAGGCTTGTTTCGATGCTATCTCTAGTTCATTAATTGCTTCGAATAACTGAAGAGATGTTTCAGGAACTCAATTTGACCATTCTTTTTTAAAATAAATGAAAAAATAAATATAAATAAATAAACAAATAATACTTTATTACGAATAAATGAATATCCGTTTCAGGATGTGGTTCGTTACCTACCAGACAAAACGCATCACCAGAATCAATGCACGCCACATATCCTGCTGGTGCTAGAGTTAACTACATATGTATGGAAGGTTGCTATTTAAACGGGTCATCTCAAGCCCAATGCCTTCCCTCTAGTGATTGGCAAATTGAAGCATTCACATGTAAAGCGGGTAAGTTGACAGAGATGTGTGTATACAAATAGGTGTCAGATTCCATCTTATTTTCAATGTGTTAGTAGACGAGGGGTAGGAGTGTTGCGATGAATTAAAATGCTATTAATTACTAACGTTTCTGTACTTCTTTTTAAAAAGAACACAATATTATACTACGAGAGATTTTCTCACGCTGTTTATTACCCTTTATTCCAAGCAGGGGCCCCACAAGCATATGTGGCGCCCAAGGGCAAACGTTTCAGTTGAAATGAAAATCTTCTGGATTTAGTATCGCTTTTGTCTGCCAACTTGTACCAGAATTAGTTTACTTTTATCAGTTGTTGGTCAATTGTTTGATAACATGTTTCTTATTCAAACCGTGTTAAACCTTCTTATCTATATGTTTAACATCTACACATTTGTGCCATCCAGGAAACATCAAATAATGAATAAATGGACAAGTATATATTAATGCTAATTTTGTTAGTTCGAGGTGGGAATTGACGATTGTAAGTTAGTTTTGTCCATGCCATGTTATTTTGAACGTACCTGGATTGTTTTGTTGTTCTTGTCTCTTCTACATCGCCGGAATTCATGACCAATTAACTGGAAGCCATGTTAAATGCTGAAACTATTTTATTATTCGTATTATAGCCCAATCCTGCCAGGAAGCTTATAATCTAGGAGCAGCCCAGGCACCAACGGTAATCATCAGACCGGATCCAAATCATGCAGCTGTGACGGTGTCTTGTGAGACTACAAACAATGATGTTTATACGATTATAGGTAAATGTCTTTTAGTCCTTGTGTTACTTTAACTGTAAGGAGCTTTGATAGAGCCATCAATTTCTAGCCGTGTAACTGTGGATTGTTTTTAAAGTGAGGGTATACCGTTGTCACGAGCGTCGGACATACTTCTGACTAGATAAGAAACGTCACCTCACACCCCTCTGAGTTTCGAGATAAGCGATGGTGCTATATAGTTTCAGGTGGCAACCCCCCAACGCTTATCACAACGGGCCTCAATTAAGTAAAATTGACAAATTTTTCTTCAAATCAACGATTGATCATTGTTGTTCAAAACATTGCTGTCACATCTACCTCTATTAAGCAGCGAATCCTACCTGACACGGGTACAAACCCCCGCTTTTTAAATCGAAGCGATATTTGATTGCATTATACCACAGAAGGGGCCTCGTGTACAATAGTCAATCAAAGTACTAACCGGATCCAAGTTTCGCAGGAGTAATACACCATAATTATGAATGCCCGTATCAATTTCGATAAAAACAACGCTTGGTTTACTTTATTGTCAATATAAATAAAAGTTGTTTCAGTAGATTATATAAAATTAACTTATTTTTAAAAATTTGTTACATGCATTAATAAATAAATAAGGTTTGCCAGGTAAAACTAAAGGCACTCAATCGTAGCAAAAACAAGAACATCAGTATATTTCAACGCTTTTAGCTACGTTGTCGTATATCCAGGATTTGCACTTGAGGGTACGAATGCTCTCTACGCATACCGTACATTGGCCGATTTTGCTAGGCTAATCTTACGACCTATGCCTCATAGTGCTAGCCCAACGAAACGGTATCCGTTCGTGCACCACGAAAACATCTCTTCAAATGTCCTAAATGCTTTTCTTTAAAATCTTCAAAACTCTTGCATGATGTTACTTGCTGTGTATACTATATTATAGGTCATGATGCGGCTAATCGGACGTACGTAATAGGCTATGAAGAAGCCAGAAGTTTTGTGGGAACGATAAATTACACAATTCATCTGCAACAAGTCATAAACATAGTTGATGCCTCGGCTGAATGTGAACAATATATAAAATTTGAATGTCGTGGTGTTGAAATAGCTGTAGATGTCGGGTTAAATACACGCACGGGCACCTTAGCAACTTATTTAATTGGGGGAGTAAAGGGTCAGAATGATTGCGCGTGTCATCTTAATAATTCCTGTATTGATGGTTTACAATGTAATTGTCAAAAGAATGATCCTGTATTAAGGGTTGATGAGGGATATATTCGATATAAAGAAGACCTACCAATTACTGCTATCTTGGTCGGTGATACGGGTATGTATACTGTTTTAGATATTTTGCCATAGTTCGAATTCAATCCCGTGATAATCTAATGCCACATTTCTCAACCTTTTATCACCGCTCATCCCTAAATGAATTCTCAACCAACCCATTTACCCCCAGAGTTTTGAGGAGGGTTACTTACAGCGGAGCCGTGGCCGACGAAACCGGTCACCGCGAGCGACGTAGGCGCAAAGCCCGTCGAGGAGGGTCCGGGGGTGTTCCCCCCTAGAAATTATTTGGAAGTTGGAGCCCGGAAACCTGATTTCCAGCCTTTTGAGGCCATCCTAACCGATTTTTTTAATTCTCGGGACAGTGTTTGTGAGTGCTTATCGCATGTCATTCCGGGCATTCAGTCTGTTCCAGTATGTAGTTTTTATCACAACCAGCATTGAAAATCTAGATTCACAAAGATATGTTGTAACGAAAAAATTGACAACTCAAATCTTGAAATGCAACTTCAGTGAAATGCACCTTCACCTCTCATAGGCATCCACAACCCTTATATGACCATTTTTGCAGTTACTGGGAGTGTGGTCATTCACCTCTTGGACGCGCGTCATCCCCCCCCCCCCCCAGGTTGAGAAATGCGGGTCTAATGGGTCTTTGTTTATTATTATGTGGTCTTTGTTTATTATTATGTTTAGGACGAACCCGACTATTTAAATGGGTATTATAATGATAAAGCATTTCCCTTTTTCTGGTTATCCATCGTGGCTAATGGGTTTCTGGTATCTTGTGCAAACGAGTTTCACGATGCAAGTTGGCCATAACCGTTGTCAACCATATTTCTCCTGTGAAACACATCATTAAGGAAAGTCGATCGAAATTCAGTAACAGTAACAAAGGGAATCAAAAAGGTAAAAGATCCAATCACAAACAACAATTTAAAAAAGGTAATTAGTTTACTAAAATATCTTTCGGAGTAAGTCGTGATTATTAATTGGTTACGAGGACTTTCAAATTATTTCATTGAATAAACAGAGTAACGCTGATAAGAAAATGATTGTGGGGCCATATTGGTTTTTTTTATTATTCACAACGAAGCCCAATAGATGATCATTTGTAACAGCACGGGGAAAATATTAAAGGGGCAATAACACTCTTGCTGGCTTGACAGGTCCAGACAAAATAGCCCTATTCTAGCTACTAGATGTTTAAGTGTCCTACATGTGTAAATTATCAATTACATCCCATTTTACTCGTCCAAAAGGTTCAACAATATGTTTAAATCCAAGTTGCATTTGAAAGTGTTTACGTAAAGCTTTTCAAACCATTTAGTTGAATTTTTCAAAATTTTTAAATTCGGTGGGTTAAGATGAAATTTGTATCATCAATTAATTGGAATATTGTAAATAGTACAATTTGTTGACCAGAATAATGATTGGGGCATATTATTCATTTACAACAAGAGTGGTATTGGGGCTTTAAGTAGTAACAACGTTTATTATAATTACTAGTGAGGAAGTGATGTCGGCTTGCCATTCCCCATGGCTTTCAGTATTTGTTTCAGACTGGTAGGTAGGGACAAAGAATGTGGTATTGACGGGCAATGCTTTTCTGATGGGGGATTTTGATGGTCTCTCCTGGTGTTTTTTGTGGTTTCATTGATTTGTTGTGGGTTGGGGTAATTATTCAAATTGCAGAACACATGGCGGCAACGAACCCAGGCAATTGAAATGCAATATATAAGTTGGTCTTTGGAGCAGAACAGCATAATGTCAAACCCCATCTCAGTTCAGGTCGTGGGTGTTCGAGCATTCCCTTTATTTAGTTCTAACTCAGAATATTCATCTCCAGGGACATCTTCATCTAAAATGATCATTTCTGTCTTCAGAAAGCTGATTCACAATTTCATAAGGCATGGCGTGAAAATATATAGCTGTTACGGCTGAGTTTTATTATATGGCATTAAATTTCGAATATAATAATGTAATCTGAATATGTATAAACTGCTTTACTTTCAATCGTTTATACATTTGCTCTAATTTCAAATAAGTTGTGCTCGGCGAAGTCTCAATCAAATAGCAATCTCGAGCGTCTGCTTATTCCATTAAATTATGCATGCTCTCGCCGTTTGGTTGGACTTGTGGAATGTCTCGCCTCATGCGTGTATCAATGGTAAAATGTGTATGTTATCTTAAATCGGCCTATTGCAAGTCTTTATTTAGTCTTCAGATGTTAAAGAAATTATTAATTAGACCTTTATTTACACGACAAGCTTAAAATAAACTCTGAAGACCCACGGATAGCTTGGATACAGTTAAGATTTTAACTGTCTCGTCCATTTAAAATTAAATCCATAAATTGCGGCTCGAGCTAACGTTTACCGATACTCGCTAATGTCAATACAGAAAACAGGTGATGAAAAGCCTGCCAAGCGAGGCTACCATGGCCACTGAGCATGCTACTTGATAGTCGAGAATATGTGGGTGGAGTTATCGTTTGTCAATACAACGGTCGCCAATTCTCATAGACGGTGACGACACAATTGATGCATATTTCTAGTCCAAACTTCTAACAGTGATATTTCCGTTCAGAACAAAGTAACATTATACCAAATTAGAGAAATCAGTGAAGCGTGTATAAGAATAAAGCCTGGTGTCTACACCTGACTGACTAGAAACGAACTGGAAGTGAGATCAGCTAACCTCTCCGGGTCATAAGCCTCCATATCCACCATCTTTGTTTCAAAGTTTGCAACAAGTATGGCGGCTTGGGGGCGTTAACTTTTTTTTAATTCAAATATTTCGATATTTTTGTAACCGAAGGGCCACTACTTATTATATACTCAGCCAAATTAAAAACTTTACACCCGGGATTTTTGATTTCTTAATATTTGGTTTAAGGCAACTATTTTAGTGTTATGTGTGCACAGAAGACCTTGACATCAACAGAAAGCAAGAATACGTCTCGCCGAAAGTCCTTGACATTGATTCACAGACTTGGAGAACAATCAGAATAAAGTGTGTAGTAACGGTTATGGCCTCCTCTAGCGTTTCGCACTGCCACACAAAGTCTTCTCATGGATCTCAGAACATTAGTAACCACTACCCGAGGAAGACGTCGCCACTGCTCAGCAAGAGCATGTTGAAAGTCCTGAATCGTCAGTGGTGGATGCACTTGCTGACGAACACGTCGACCCATTCGTCCCAGATTTGTTCAATAGGATTGAGGTC
Organism: Patella pellucida; assembly: GCA_917208275.1. Lineage (NCBI taxonomy): Eukaryota > Metazoa > Mollusca > Gastropoda > Patellidae > Patella > Patella pellucida. Next base: position 22,047,759 of record OU795036.1, on the reverse strand, counting down.
GGGGCTAAGCGACAGCAATCCAGGACTTGGACACCGGCCTTTCTTAAAATATTCTGGGTAGCAATTGCATTGTCTTGTTGAAAAGTTAGTCTAGGCCCATGTCTCGGCATAAACGGGAGAAGAACAGGTTGCAAAATCTGATCCCTGTACTGGACAGCATTTAAGGTCACTTGGGACAACAACAAGAGGAGAACATCCATGTGCACAAAAAAAAAACCATACCATGACGCTGCCGCGACCGAATCGGTCAACTTCTCTGACGGATACTTAAGCGTAACGTTCACCTCGTCTGCGGTACCCTCGGACCCGGCCATCGGTAAATCTTAAAGTGAATCGAGATTCGACACTAAAGACAACCGAATTCCACTGTCTTTGAGTAAATCTCATGTGTCGGTTACGGCGATGAATAGGTGCAGCGTTTTCTAACAAAGATGAAAATAACAATTTGTATTCCATGACTACATGCAAATACAAGCAAATATCATTGTATACAGCCATTGAATAACCCTTGCTGTATTCGATGGTCATTGAATAACCCTAGCTGTATTCAATGGCTTGAGCATGGACTACTTTTTCCAGAATGACGTCAAAACTGTAATGACGTGGCAACTAGGCAACCACATTTTTTGTAAAAAAGAAAGAAAAAAGGGCGGAACTTATGATGAATTTTAACGTTAGTGGTAATGATTTTTTTATGATAATCTGGATAGAAGGTCTACGGTGGATTTTGAGATTTGCATGTAGTCATAGAATAAAAACAGAGCTCAATAACCATTGAATACCGCTCGGGTTATTCAATGGTCATTGAGTTCTATCTATTAATTTGTTTTTTTCTGGTTCAAGTAACGTGTTTATGTTCAGTTTAAAGGAGCTAAGTCGCTAACATTTTGGATCTAGAAATGGACACAAATGGGTAGCAACGCAAATAATAATGTAATATGAATGTGTATACCTGATTTACATTCAATTGTTTCCGTTTTACTTTAATTTCCAAAAAAAGTTATGTTCGGCGAAATATGCGAGGTATCCAAATCGATGGACGACTTCTAGCGCAGTGCCGGACTGGGCCAACTTTGCCAATGGCAAGTCACTTGCAAAGCCGAAAAAAAATATTGGCCTAAGTCTCAAAGAAAAAAAGAAAAAAGTAAAAAAAAAAAGGTAGTAAAAGAGGGGAGGAGAACAAACAGGGAAAGGAAAGGAAAGAAAAGCAGAAAGATAGATTTCGTTGGAAGAATGTTCAAGAAACAAATTCTACCACCTGGTGGAATTATGCATAAATTCATGAGTTTAACCTCAAGATGGTGACAGCATTATAAACCGACAATCTTTCTTCAGTCACTCCCAGCTCTTGATAAGTCATTAAAACTTGATAAATGGCCAAAGACTGTACTGTTGAATATGACAAATTCTGTGAATTCTTGACTATGACAAATTTGATTTCTCTATTCGTATTCGAGGATGAGTGATTAAATAGCTCGCAGGTCACCATATATCTCCATCCGCTGCTCTGGCCTGAGGTGCTTGGAAAATGGGTTTGCGACTGTTTTTTTCAAAATTTTCTGGAGGGAGAAACCCCCCAGACCCCCTCGAGCGCTCGTAGGCGGGCTTCGCCCGCCATTTGCTCGTGGGCCTTGTCACAGGTATGGCAAGTGGGCCTTCAGCCCACCAGTCCGGCACTGTTCTAGCGTCTGGTTATTCCAATCTACGCAGGAAAATACTCCTTTACTACAGCATATTTGTAGAATCTGAGTCCAAGGCCCGATTCCTAGAAAATTCTTAAGCACGTTCTTATGCTTAGATTTTAGTCGACTTTGCATTTAAGTAAACTTACCTTATTTTGTGTTCCCAGAAAATTCTTAAGAACGGCCTTGTGCATCGATTTTAAGTAGACTTCATTGTATGCACAAGAACGTTATTATGCGTTCCAAGAAAACACTTAAGCACAACTTCGTTCTTAAACATAGCCAGTCTAAGCAAGGTATAGGGCTTGCTTGCCAACCTTAAGTCTGTTACTGCTTCACAATAGGCTACAAACACACAGGCTGATCAGGCGCTCTCACAATTATTCAGTTAGTTTGTAGGCTTATGTGTCTGCGGGTTTTTTTAAAATATATTTTGGCACATTTTATAATTATGTAGGCCTATACAGGGGACATGTCAATCAAAATCAACCACAATGAAGCAGACGACAAATTTATGACGTAATTCTCATACCAAAGTTGTTTTTATAACGTTTAACAGCACCGTAGTCTCAATGTGCTTAGACTTATACTTGACTTGTGCTTACGTAAGAATGGTCTTGAGAATTTTCTAGGGACGGTATTTTTATAAGATTCTTACGTAAGTAAAAGTGAAGTATGACTTTGTGCTTACTTTAAGAATTTTCTAGGAACCGGACCAAGGATGTTAACAATCATTTTGACTTGTGGGATACTTAAGCCTTGTTCTACCAGTGCCTTATTACAATTGCTGCAGATAGACACACTATGGTACACCTTTCGTGTACAAATGTTAAAAAAAAATTATTTTATCTTACATATCAGAAGTTCATTTTTTTCCCGGTAAGATAACATCATAAATGTTGATTTAAATTGACCAATAATTCGTGTTTTCGATGTCGAAGATTTGTGAGTTACAGACTTGGGTCCTTTAACTTTAAGCAAACTTGCATCGATTGACCTCACGAGTTTGTTTCTGCACGTGTTTTTTCAGGTTTTTCCTCTTTATATGCTCAAAAGTCACGTAACCCACGTGACTTTACAATTTTATGAAATTAAAGGTTTCTTACTACTTACGTTAGAAACACTTTAAAATTTATTTGTTGAAATTCATCAGTGTCAAGTTTTTAATTTGGCCAAGTAGTTTGTAAATCTTTGAAATTACAAATAACAAAACAATTCCAGTTTAATTAAATCATTTTGTTTTATTGCAGATAGTTAAAAGATATAGTTAGATTCAAGGCACAACAATCGTCCGTGTTTAAAGTCCCCATGTGTCATGGCCATACATGTAAACGACAGATAGCAAATTATTATTAGGTCTACTTTATAATGATGACTGTGTGACATCAATGGAAACTTTAAATGACTGTAATATATATCGATAGGGTTTTTTTCGATTCTTTTTTTTTTTAGGATTAGAACGGGATTTGTTTTGAAATAAACTAACTCGGATTGTAAAGACCAGGATATTTTTTTTATAATAAACTAACTGCATTCTCTTTTACTTAATAGAAGAACAGGCATACTACAGACCAGGAACTTAACCTCTCCCCAAAAATCTTAAACCTAACGCAAGACCTAGCCCTAAGCACACTCCCCGGCAACAATCACCTCAACTTCTTGTCTCAGATAATCAGTGCAGCGTGGACAGTCCCACGACCACGATTCAATCGATTTCCGTGGCCCGTCGGCCCGACTGAGCATGTTCAGTCGTAGTCGGATGCAGTCGTAACCCATCGTTTCTGTGTGGACACTCACGCGACACGATCAATTGTCTTACTGTTGTTTAGCCAATCAGAGAGTAGAATTTAGTAATGTGACTTTGCAGGTAGCGTCCTCATTGTTTTCCCTGGAAAATCAAGATGGCAGATTTTTGGACAGAAGAGAGAATAATAATAATAATAATAATAATCTCGTCATTTTACAAGGGTAGCAAATTAAGCCTGGGTCTTGTTTCCAATTTGGCCCTTGGCACAGATCGTGCGAATGATTTCGATTATTAATGCAGGAAGAAACCGAAAAACTCGGGGGAAACCTGCTTTACAACGATAACGTTCTTGCCCTGAGCTGGAATTGAACCCTCGATGCACCTTTGAGAAGCCGCCCCTCTATCGCCACGGCTATCCGACCAGCTTAGAGGATGAGTTGGTTAACATGTGGGAGGCAAGCCTATGTCTCTACAACTTTTATGCTTTCGGTTTACCTTTGGAATCACTCGCTAGAAGGAAGTGGCGTAATTACTCTGCAAATAATCCGTGAGAGTCGGGCCTGGGTGGACTGGTACCGTCGTAGGCAAGTGAAGTAAAGACACTGAGCCCTGTCGGGTTGTGGGTAGTCGTAGCGGTATGGACCGGGCTTAACCCAGTTAACATCTCGTGACCTTTTAAAATAGATCTGACCATACCCCCCCCCCCCTTTGCCAAAAGCCTACTGAACACGGTGGTGGCTACAGTTTCAATTGATCTTTTTCGAATTAAGCTTGCAGAATCGGGGTCATGACTGGACGACACCTGTCGGTATTCAACGTTTCGCGACTATCAATTCCAAAGTGCGCCACCCCGCTTGACGGTAACCTTCCAAGCGCGATTTACAACGGATTCTTTTCAACTTTGCTGTGAAGCATTGTGGTCACGAGAGAGTCAACCCTTTCGATATTAAGAGTTGTGTGACTTTACCAGTCAGAAGTCCCCTAGTCTTGTTGCGTTTTAGGGACTACAATTTTATACGCCCACATTTTCATGTGGACGTATTATGTCGTCGCCCCTGTCCGTCCGTCCGTCCACAATTGTTTGTGGACCCTCTACAGGTCACAATTCTTGTCCGATTTTGACGAAACTTGAAATATAACTTTATCCCCAAGAGATCTAGGCTGCTTTCGATATTGGAATGTATCGGATCGAAACTTCATGGATTATGGCCCCTGGTTGTACGAAAAAAACGTTTTTAGCTTGTAGAGAATTTTGAGCCGATTTTGATGAAACCTGATGTGCATGTTTATAACCCGGAGAGCTTTGTTGCTTTCAATATTTGCGCCTATCGGAACGTAATTTCCTGAATTATGGCCCCTGATTGTCCGAAAAATTGCCTAGTTTAGCTTGTGGTCTCTCTGGAGGTGACAATTATTATCCGATTTGAAAACCGTTAGAGTTTGAGTTCGAATTTCGGGAAAATCGGATCAAAATTGCCATACAAAATGGCCGCCGTTTGTACGCGAATACTGTTAAAAAATGGTATATCAAGGTTGTGGACCCTGTAGAGGTCACAATTTTAATTCGATTTTGATGAAACTTAAAATGCATGGTGATAACCCAAAGATCTTGGTTCCTTTCGATATTTGCGCATATCGGATCGTAACTTCCTGAATTATGGCCCCTGATTATACGCAAAATCGCCTTTGTTTAGCTTGTGGTCTCTCTGGAGGTCACAATTATTATCCGATTCAAAAAATCGTTTGATTATACATGTATCACCGTTACACTCTAAGGAAGGTAGAGTTCGAATTTCGGGAAAATCGGACCAAAATTGCCATACAAAATGGCCGCCGTTTGTACGCGAATACTGTTAAAAAATGGTATATGAAGGTTGGGGACCCTGTAGAGGTCACAATTTTAATTCGATTTTGATGAAACTTGAAATGCATGGTTATAACCCACAGATCTTGATTTTAATGAAACTTGAAATGCATGGTTATAACCCACAGATCTTGATTCCTTTCGATATTTGCGCATATCGAATCGTAACTTCCCGAATTATGTCCCCTGCTTAGCTTGTGGTCCCTCTGGAGGTGACAATTATATCCGATTTGAAAAACCGTTCGATTATATCACCGTAACACCCTAACGAAGTTTGAGTTCGAATTTCGGGGAAATCGGACCAAAATTGACATACAAAATGGCCGCCGTTCGTACGCGAATACTGTTAAAAAATGGTATATCAAGGTTGTGGACCCTGTAGAGGTCACAATTTTAATTCGATTTTGATGAAACTTGAAATGCATGGTTATAACCAAAAGATCTTGGTTCCTTTCCATATTTACGCATATCGGATCGTAACTTCCTGAATTATGGCCCCTGATTGTCCGAAAAATGCCCTATGGTCCCTCTGGAGGTCACGATTAATATCCAATTTTTAAAAAAAAACGTTTGACTCTATCACCATTTCACCCTACGGATGGTGGAGTTCGAATTTCTAGAAAATCGGACCATAATTGCAAGACAAAACGGCCGGCGTTTGTACACGAACAGTGTAATAATATGGCATATAAAAGTTGTGGGCCCTGTAGAGGTAACAATTTTAATTCGATTTTAATGAAACTTGAAATGCATGTTTATAACCTAAAGATCTTGACTCTTTTCGATATTTGCGCATATCAAATTGTAACTTAATGAATTATGGCCATTGATTGTAGGAAAACCACTTTCGGTATTGCTTGTCCTCTATCCATCTCTCGAAAATGTGGACGTATCCTGCCTGGCAGTGCCAGCGTACTATCTTTTTATGAAGCATTAGGACCGAGAAGATTAACCCTTGGATTTGTGACGTCATATCAAACATCAAAATCCCACAATTGATATCCAATTACGGTGTATACGTAAACTATCGATTTCCAGTGTTTCGCGAAGTCGCCCCCCCCCCCCCGTTTGTCGAAAACCTTGCAAACGCGATAGAGCTTACAGTTCCATCGGATTCTTTTTAAAGTTTACTATGAAGCATTGTGATCATGTTAGGGATGAACCCTTTCGATTTGTAGTGTTGAGTGCCTTCCATTCAGGACTCTTAATTCCCAGTCGTGTTAGAGACTACATTTTCTAACTGGGACTATGAGAAGATTAACAAATGAAATTCGAAAGGATGAACCAAGTTAATGTTCATCACTCTATTAGTAACCTTTTCTCTTACTGGGATATTTTATATATCCGAAAAAGCTTGATGGCACGATAAAGATTAGATTTCTTGAAGGATCCTAGATGATTATTAAATTTTGTCAAAATATAAGCTTTGCTAGAAATTCGATCTACACATACGAAAGCCCCTTGCATATAGAAGACAGGCTGCTAGATAGTGACACCATTATGTGTCATGTGGGCGCCCCATTGGTATTTCATAGTATACAGTAATTTTCTATTCAGATTGCGTTGCTCTACTTTCTATGTATACCAAAAATTGACATATTCTTATTGTCATTATTTACCTATAAATACTTTTTTTGGAATGTATCTTTAATATTTAATCGATAGGCATATATGAAAGTAGATTTCTAGTGACTGTGAACAATAATTAAAGACTAAGCCTACAACAAATTAAATACGTCTGTCGCATACTTAGTCATTGTTAATTACTTTGTGTTGTTTTATTTTTGTCATTTGAGCTACAGTATAGTAGAACATCATCCTAAAGATGCCTTTGTTCAATTGAACTGTCCTCCCATCCAACTAATGACGTTCTATCTTTTGAACAATACTGGTTTTACCAAATTACCAAATTAAGTGTAAAGTAAATACTTGACCCAAAATTAAAAGTCTTATTTAAAGATAGGTTGCTTTGTGAAGTATAATTGCTTTGTGAAGTATAAAACAAACAATAGACCAAATAACTTTAAATGTAGTCAATTCAAGTATAAACTTGGTGTTCTGTAACAACTAATAAGCAGCCGAAAAAAGATGAGTCTTTAATTTTAACTGTAAATAGTCATTGATAAACCTGGACAGAACACCAAGTTTATAGTTATATATCGCTGATTACATAAAACATTATTTGAATGTAGATAGTCTTAAAAGATTGGGTCAAGGAAAAATATTTAAATGGAAAGTAGAGATATCCAATGTTACTAGAAAAATACCGAAAAACATTCATTGAGCGTATACAGGTAAAAAATCAATCTGAACGATAGACTAACCCTACCTGCAGAGAAGTGACTCTGACACAATGAACAGCCATGATATCTACATGCCGTTACCTAAACGTCACAGGTCGCAAGGTTAACGCACAAAAGTCAGTTTGTAAACAAACAAACGAAAGTACAATGACTTCGACGAACAGAAAACCCGCGTCGTATCAGGGTTGTCTGTGCAATAACACGGACACAAAACTCGAGATTGAATAATAATACCCGGAAGAAAATGGGATTTTAACAGAATTAGCAAGTTTAAACGGACATTTGACACACGCGGGGGCCGCACTATTTTGTGCTTCGGTCGGGGTTATTTCACATAATACAATAAATCATGCTAATGTTTTTAGCGCGGGGATTGACTAGTAGTTAATTTATTTCAGTTCTAAACAAAAATTTAAAACTTTAACGCATTTTTTAAAAAAGTTCTGGCTGGGATTACTGAGCAAAATGGCCATTCACTGGATACGTGCGAAAAAAAAAGCCAGCTACCATAAAACTCGTCACGTTAGTTACGTACGGTAAAAAATGTAAGGGTTCCCCCAATCATCAGTCCAACGATTAGGAATTTCTGCATGCACGATGTCAAAGGTCACACGCGAAAATTCGTGTCGTCTCAAACCGCGAGATTCAGGAATAATTCACAATGCCGAGATATGGCTGGTCATTGATTTGGCGGGGCGGGGTGCGGTGCCGGGGGGGGGGGGGGACCTAGAAAAGCATTTAATTTCATTGATGAAACAATGGCTGCATCCGCTAATATAAATCGGACAGTTTCATTGAATAGCATTTGCCGCCATCAATTGTAGCGTACATCCCTCACCCTGTCCGTGAAATTTTGTATCTTTCCTGTTCGCTTTACACCGTGAGATATTCAAGCTATCCTTTTGTTTATGTTTGACACTGAAACTTCTTCTACGTGTAAAATTATATATTCTGAAAACATAATACTCAAAAACTAAACACAATTATAATTTAAAACTGCTTAAAAATCCCATCCGGCGTTAAAATATGTGACGCCTAACGAAGATATCACTATTACGGCTAAGTTTGGTTTTATTATTTTGCGATATAGAATCCTAACAATTCGTATATCTCTTTATATTAAAAGTATATTTGTAATGTTTTGACAGGAGACAGTAGTGAGTACGCATATTATACAATCGGCAAACTCCGGTGTAAAGGGTGAGTAACCCTTAATATATTTATATTGTGACAAACTGAACATTTTGGATAAATCACTTTATTTTATACTCATCTTTGAGCTTAGTTATTTTGTAACTTATGAACTTTGTGCTGGTATATTGAATGAATGAATGAAATGGGGTTTAACGTTCTACGCTTAAGCACCTAACCTGGGCCAATTGAAGACGGGTGGTATATTGAAGCCGCGGAGTCCTGCTGAGTAAGACGTCGGTTCGCTAACCCTACAACATATAGTCGTTTGGATGGGACGAAAACCTGAGGGCTTGTGTGAACATTGGTGTGCACATAAATGCACCCATTGCTCATTGGGGACAATTGCCCTGATAGTACACTGCATGACGCATGACCGACTTCATTAGCCCAGTCGAAGTACAGTGGGGCGTTAATCCACATTTCATTTCATTTAGTTAATTTATTTAATAAATAACAGATACCTTTACTTGAGCAGTATGTAAATAACTTTTAAAAAAATCAACAAGTAACAAAGGAGTGTTTATCCCTGTCATATAGTTGACTACTGTCGATCATTATTAATTCAGTTTAATGAAATCATTTTGTTTCATTGCAGATAGTTAAAAGATACAGTTGGATTAAAGGCACAACAAACGAGATAGTTCGCAATAATATAGATCTCTATTAAGTTAACATACGCAATTAAGCCCTTCCAACTATCTTAAAGTCCTCGTGAGTTATTGCCTAGCTTGTAGACGAGAGATAGTAAATTATCATTAGCTCCACCCCCAATATTTTGCCAACAATAATGATTTCTTTGAACTGGCAGTGGCGTTGCGATCTACTCTAATATCAAATCCAACATCGGACCTCCTTGTGGCTTCTCTTATAATTAATTGGTGATCCTGTTAGCGGCTGTTACCATCTACCCGCCCAGGGATGTGTGGAAAAGCTTGTGAACACAATAAAAATTAGATTTCTTGAAGGGTCTTGGATCCTTTTTTAAGTTTGTCAATATATAAGTTTTGCTTTCGGATAAAAAAAAATTTCAGTGGAGGACAGTAGCATAAAGATTCTCTGATTTTTTAAAGATATTTATTCTGCATGTCAGCTATCTATTCTAACCCTGTTCAGTCATTTTGTACAGTTTTTCGTTTAATTAAAATGTCTCGTTTCCTTGAGAAAAGTTTACTACGATTTTACTCTGGGACAGCTTATTTACCGCAAATTTATCTAATCGTTTAATCGGAATTACTTATCAGCTACTGAATTGATCACAACCATTCAGATTAAACTATAAAAATCGATAAGTTTTATTGTTTTGTTCATATACTATAATCACTTTGATGATCTTGTCAATCTTATTATGTTCTAACACAATGGAAGTCTCAAGAGGATAACAACTACTAGATGCGACGATAAAAATAATGATTAAGAATGACTTCAAAATATCACAACAATCTATACCACTAAATGTTTAAATGTGTTTCTTAAAGTAGCTAAGTCTCCGACTCAATATCATCCAATCGTTGACATTGAAAACACGAACTACAGAACGGTCTCCTACCTAATGTTTATGTCTAAAGTACTTGAACGTGTCATAGCATCATCGGAGAGGTCATGCAGTATGCCTACAGAACAGGTCACAGTACTGAAACAGCTCATTTGCGCGCTCAGAACGACCTTCTTCACTTAGTCGATGCTACTGGGGCGGATATTATAGTTTTGTTGGACCAGTAGCTTTCGACACCATTGACCATCAAGTTCTCCTTAAAACTCTTAAAGAACGTATTGGAGTTACCGGTGATGCCATTGTATGGTTATCTTCATATTTGAGTAATTGCCATCAATCAGTTATCATTGATAACATCAAATCAAACCCGAACAATCTTATATACGATGTTCCACTAGGCCCAATTCTGTTTACAGTCTTTTGACTCTATACCCTGTGCAGACGACACCCAACTCTATTTGGGATTTAAACCAACGGACTCGACAATGGCTGCAGGTTCTCTGTCTAAATTGCTAATATGTATAGAAGATATTAAATATTGAATGACAAAAAAACTTCTTAAAACTGAACAATGAAAAAAACGGAATACCTCATTATTAGCTCCAAACAGTCGAGATCCAAAATTAACCTTCCATACTTTGAATTAGGAAACTGTGTTATTCGCCCTTCAGCTAGTGCTCGGAATCTTGGGGTTATAATGCATTCCACCCTTCACTTAGACCACCATGTCAATAATATCAGCAGAAAGGCACATTTTCATATCAGAAATATTAGACATATTCGACGATATATAGATAAATCTACTGTAAAATATTTTGTCCAGGCCATGGTAACATCACAACTTGACTACTGTAACACACTTTTATATGGAATCAATCAGACTTTACTAAACAAACTCCAAATGATTCAAAACACTGCTGCTAGATTAGTTACCCTAACTCAAATCAGATCACACATTTCCCCAGTTCTATAAGAATTACATTGACTTCCTATAATTAGATCCAGGATCCAATATAAAATTCTAGTAATTGTTCACAAATCAATTAATGGAAGAGCACTTCAATATCTGCAAGAATTGCTACAAGAGTACAAACCAAAACGTCAGCTAAGATCAGGCAGTGGACTCAAATTGTCTGTCCCTACATGCGGAACCAACTATAGTGATAGGATGCTCATGGAGTCTGCTGCTATTTATGATCTACCCCTAACACTGAAACATATAGAAGATACGAACAACTTTAAATCCAGATTGAAAACTATTCTTTTCAAGAGAGCTTACGACTAAGCCCATTTGAGCAGGCATCCATTTGTGTTCAATTGAACTGTCTTCTAATATAATATATCTTGAACAATACGGGTTTTACCAAATAACCTTGGACCAAATCAGATTACATTAACGAGAGAGACATAGAGAGACATAAAAATGGGGTTTAATGTCCACTCGATACAAACTAGGTCATTTCGAGACTAACACATGGTTCAATTTTTTTTATTCCAATAATTCGCGTGCGCAGTGGGAGGAAACCGGGGGGAGCACGGATAAAACCCCCACGCTCGAACAGGCGACCCTACTCCTTGTCACGTTCAACCGGGGATTCGAAACCACGCCCGGGAATCGAAACCACCGCAGTTGACTCAATGACAGACCTTATGATACAGCGCGCGCGTGCTAATCATTTTGCCATCCAACAACGAACATCAAAACATTTAAGATTTTCATAAAGTGCAAAAAAAAACATAGAACAAACGTTAAAAGTTTTAAATGAATTATAGATTGCTAAATGAAGATCTGAATCCCTGATAGAATAATATAAATTTCAATTATATTTGTAAGAGATACTTACATACCCATCGTTCACTATTAGAACATTTTGGTGACGGTAATATGATTCAAATGGCGAACTGTTTTCTCGCTCAAAAATCGTCGCTATTCCAGCCGTATGAAGCCACAGTAAGCGGGTTTCGAAAAAAAAACTGTCGACTATTTTGATTACATGTATTACCCTTTTTTTATTTTATAAGACAAAACGAAACATCAAATGATCACCGCTTGGATTAATCATTAGGAGTAAATAACATTATATAGAAAAAGTCCGTGCGTTACTATTTTTTTATTAAGTAGAGAATGAATTAAAACAAGGGAATACATGGGCCTTTTCCATTTTTTCATACAAAGTGTCATTAGTGAAAAGAAGTCGCAGTGACTCAGTAAGGGGTTGGCTCACTTACCCAGGGTTGGTCTTGGTCCGTCGTGGTTTCTTCTTGTCAGTGGTGCAGGACGGATGGGGGGAGCTCAGTGAGTAGGGCCATAATTTCTGGGTCAACTTCCACAGGCCAGTTGGACCCCATTAACGCTAAAGACACATTGAGCTTCATTCGGCAAACCTCGACTGATTCCGGTGCCCTATATCTAGACTCGGCTGTATGATGTAGTACGCCATTTTGGAACTATTTTAAAGGACCCGGATAAACATGGTTGCCCCCAGGAGATGGGTGCCAGTCAAGTCGTCCACAAGCGAAGTCGTCCACAACCGTTGGTGGAGTCGTCCACAAGGCATTGATTTACTTTGTTGTTTATTTGCCGGGAGAAAGGGTGACCACGCAGAAAAAAAACTATACTAATTAAAAATACATCGTGTGGACGACTCCAAAACACGTATTACAAAATCCAGAAAATTTTTACTTTGTTGTTTATTTACCTAGAGAAAGGGTGACCACGCAGAAAAACTATACTATTTACAAATACATTATGTGTCCAGAAATTATACTAAGTCGTGTGGACGACTCCACCAACGGGTGTGGGCAGCTTAACCAGATTTTGGGACTTTTTTGTAAAAGCGGAACGTTTTCCTGTTAGAGTAAATCGGTAGTCGATAAGCCGCATCGCAAATGTATGGTCGTAGGTACATATCAATGACTATCATACATCCGAGTCTAGATGAAGGTTACGGAGAGTACCGGAATCTGTCGAGGTTTGCCGAATGATTGAGCTTGTGTGTCATACAGCATCAACAGCAGACATTCGACAGGAAGGGAGATAACTCCTTTTTTTACCATTAATGAATTTCTAATATTTAATTTTATGCCAACTTTAAAATTATAAGTATAACCGACGGTTTTGCTGATATCTAACTGGCAGGCATCATGACTAATTTGTTTACTCTTACCACTTCTAATTCTGTTGATTCAGAAGACAAAATTAAGGAATTTATTGATGACAAAATTCTCAAGACCTGTGAACTTGAGTGTAAATCTAACTTCTGTGAATAAAGAAGTTTTGTCGGCTTTAAAACCCAGTACACGATAAAACCATATCAAAATGCAAAATATTCAAGGGCCACTTTGGCTAGACATGTAGACAGGCCGAAGGAGATGAAAAATCGGATCTGAAAATCAGGAGTTTGATCCCAGGAGAACACGTACCTATGCCGTATATTTAAACTTTTCTGTAATCCTTCTAATGCTGTAGGTAGAAGTTGGTTTAACCAGTCAGATGTAGTGATTTGATTTAGCCAAAAGAGTTAAAGAACTGAAAGATCGTGGCCCTGACAATGCCAGTTCTGGTTACAATAGAGTTAAAAGTGCTTCTCGTTATAACAACCAACAGGGAAAGTCTTTTTTATGTACAGTTGTCAGTCAGTTTTTGATGTTATACCGGTCCTTATGGTAAAGTGGTTGGTGCCTTTTCTATTTAATGGCAAAACCGGGTCTATGCTTTCCTACAGTTTTCGTTGATCGGCAAGGTTCTAACTAAGATTGAATAAGACGATTGCGAAGCTGTTATGATTCTCCCTTGGTGGACCACTCAATCATGGTTCCCTAGATTATTTGAAATGTTGATTGCTTTTCCTTTTATTTTCCCTGGAAGCAGACCTGTCAACTCTACCGCATCACGCGGTAGAATGCCGCGAAATGGCCTCGTGTACCGCTCTACTGCGCTGGATAGATTTCTACCGCATTCTTAAACAAAGTTTTTTTTTTAATTGTTCGCCAAAACTTTGGAACTAAGGGAAGCAACTCTTTGCATGTAAACAAAAAAGATTGCGACTTTCTGTTATCAACATCGACTTGGGGTGTTGTAAGGTGTAATTTAGCTAAGAGATTTGTTCTCGAATTCGTTTCAACCTTTTTTAGAGTCAATAAAGTGGATATATTATTGCCACGTGTTCCAAATACTCTTAAAATATGTAGCGATAAACTAAACAAATAGCGACCAATTTACGGCAGCAATGGCTGACAGTTTCGTTTGCGCGCGTACGTACGTACAGCATGTAATACAATACTTCGAATGCAACACAACCTGGAACTTTAATTTCAAAATGAGAATACGTCTTACATTGAGGGCTCCCTCGAATAAATTTTAAAGCAGATTTACGGAATTCCGTGAGAAAAAATCCCGTACACTGAATTGCATTAGATTAAGAGGATAAACGTCACACTCACAGTATGAAAATGAAAAGCATGTTCGATGCCAATAATATTTTATTATTTACTTATTTAGTCGCTATGCAAAACTTATTTTTTTAGGCCCTCCTCTCTCTATTCCTAATCAAGAATTTCTGTAGAATCTATATAATAATTACAATTATCTTACATTAAATAAAATTGACAAAAACTGTCAGAATAGGAAACCCACGTCAGACGAGGATTTTTTTTTTTTTAAATCATACTAATACAATATATACTAATAATAGTAATAAGTTAAAACAAAAGAAAAATGGTAGAATCTACTGCCAGTGTAGGCCCAATACTGGACTGCTAATTTTAATTATTTTTTCTTTGCAAATAAATACTAATTATTTCTTTCTGTAGGGTACATATTCAATTTTGGTTTAATAAATAATTTTAGATATGGTTCATTGCTAATGTACTGTGTGTATTTTATTTATTACCCATTTAATGCAATTTTTGTATTGTTAGGCCTACAATTCAATGTATCATTTGACATTTCCAAATTAATTACCCTTGGAAGTGCGAATTTACGCGTTTTTGGAAATCTACTGCCAAATCATGGTTTCTACTGCCTTTTTTACACTACCCTACTGCATTTCAGCTCTGAGGGGTTGACAGGTCTGCCTGGAAGGTTTCCAAAAATAACCTTGCTCGCAGTACGGATGCAGGGCGATGGACAGTCTGGGCCCTTGGACAAGCAATTAGGCGTAAAAAGATCCTGAGCTGTTGGTGGATCTCTGCCCCGGGCTCAGAAATATTTGAAAGATACATGTCTCTAGCGTCATTTTGGCGTATGTCTGGGGTAACTGGGGGTCACATGCACTACGTTTTACCACATGCACTTACTGTTCTAATACTAAATAGATGTACTTTGACAAGAGGTTTTAAGCAAGCAAACAAATGGAAATGTATTAATTGATTATTTATTGTGTTTACCAATTAACCAGAAATATTTACTTTCAGTATAGATTAACTTCTGATACTTCAACAATAACTGAACATCCGTAACATTTTTTTTGAGTAAATTAACTTGCTATACATTTATAAATATTGGCCATTAACAGATGAATGTATCTAGTTTTATTCCAGTAGATCATCTACTTTACGTTTATAGATTATTTTAATGCATTTCGTGATATGTTAAATATTACAAAACAAAGAACGACGGAAGGCGTGCGACCAGTGGATAATTTCATTTAGCCAATTAGACTTTGGTAGTTAACAACATGCCGGTGTATGCCGAACTAGTTTTACTGGGTTTATTTCTTCAAACGTATTTTTTTATGACAGTTACGGGAAGTGAAACTAGGGAAATTACATACTCTTTAAAACAGAATAATGCTTTGGCAAGCAATTGGTCCAGAATGACAACTGTAAGGAGTAGAACTTTGTGTAGTTTTGAATGTGGAATCGAACTATACTGTGCGGCCTTTGCTTTTAACGAACTTGGTGGAGAATGTTATCTGTATGATAACGATGTTACTGTTGAAGTTTATAGCCAACATTCGAACACAAATATTTACATCAGTAACACAAGTAAGTATAATTTAATCCTCTTACACCAGGCAAAGATGACGAAATCCTGGAAGCCTACGATGACACTTATCAAATCACGACTTCCACGTTATGTACGTACTTGTTTTAAATAGATAAAGCTCTGGAGCTCTTTGTTATCTATGTTTATATAATTTTTTAACATCCATAATACAAAACCCGTGCCAACTTGACGGTGAACAATTAACATTGGATCTATGTAAGAATTCATCTTTAAGTCACTGGCTCCATCCGTAAAACTCACACCTTTTTAACATCGGATATACCATGTTGGTGAATTCATATCTACCCATGGTTCTTAAAACCAGTACAATCGTAGGTTATTATTATATTTCTTACTTTCATTGTTATGCATGTATATCCGAGAACTCAAAATTGAATTCGACAGCTAAACGCATATTCAAATCCAAAGTTAAATTACCCCTTTCACCACCATATATTTTTTGGCTTATACCAGATACTTTACGTATAGATACAGTTGCGGGTACCTTTGCATTAGCTACCCGCTGAATTACCAGGCACCCCTTGTCATTTCAAACCCCCATTTAAAACCTTTACCCGAAAACCTAAAAGCGATTGTCGCGGATTACACAGGTCTATACCTTAACCTTACTTAAACATTTCATTCCTGCACAATCAAACGTAAAGTCTTCAACATCCAAAAGACTTCCAAAAACATAATTACGATCTAAGCAGCAGAACAATGCCTATAAAGTTTTGTGTTAACCGCGCGAAATCTCCATTTCAATATACTCCTCCTACTGAGGCATGATTCATTTACCCTTACCCTAGCTTATTTTGTTTCAGTTAGTTTTTCTTATTTTTTACAGACCATAACTCATATCTAAACCTTATTTTCCTAAGTTATTCAGAACAATATTTTAACATTCTTTTTAGGCTTGTTTCGATGCTATCTCTAGTTCATTAATTGCTTCGAATAACTGAAGAGATGTTTCAGGAACTCAATTTGACCATTCTTTTTTAAAATAAATGAAAAAATAAATATAAATAAATAAACAAATAATACTTTATTACGAATAAATGAATATCCGTTTCAGGATGTGGTTCGTTACCTACCAGACAAAACGCATCACCAGAATCAATGCACGCCACATATCCTGCTGGTGCTAGAGTTAACTACATATGTATGGAAGGTTGCTATTTAAACGGGTCATCTCAAGCCCAATGCCTCCCCTCTAGTGATTGGCAAATTGAAGCATTCACATGTAAAGCGGGTAAGTTGACAAAGATGTGTGTATACAAATAGGTGTCAGTTTCCATCTTCTTTTCAATGTGTTAGTAGACGAGGGGTAGGAGTGTTGCGATGAATTAAAATGCTATTAATTACTAACGGAAACGAATTATAATAATATGATTTCGTTTCTGTACTTCTTTTTTAAAAAAAACACAATATTATACTACGAGAGATTTCCTCACGCTGTTTATTACCCTTTATACCAAGCAGGGGCCCCACAAGCATATGTGGCGCCCAAGGGCAAACGTTTCAGTTGAAATGAAAATCTTCTGGATTTAGTATCGCTTTTGTCTGCCAACTTGTACCAGAATTAGTTTACTTTTATCAGTTGTTGGTCAATTGTTTGATAACATGTTTCTTATTCAAACCGTGTTAAACCTTCTTATCTATATGTTTAACATCTACACATTTGTGCCATCCAGGAAACCTCAAATAATGAATAAATGGACAAGTATATATTAATGCTAATTTTGTTAGTTCGAGGTGGGAATTGACGATTGTAAGTTAGTTTTGTCCATGCCATGTTATTTTTGACGTACCTGGATTGTTTTGTTGTTCTTGTCTCTTCTACATCGCCGGAATTCATGACCAATTAACCGGAAGCCATGAATAATTTTATTATTCGTATTATAGCCCAATCCTGCCAGGAAGCTTATAATCTAGGAGTAGCCCAGACACCAACCGTAATCATCAGACCGGACCCAAATTATGCAGCTGTGACGGTGTCTTGTGAGACTACAAACAATGATGTTTATACGATTATAGGTAAATGTCTTTTAGTACTTGTGTTACTTTAACTGCAAGGAGCTTTGATAGAGCCAGCAATTTCTAGCCGTGTAAACTGTGGATTGTTTTTAAAGTGAAGGTATACCGTTGTCACGAGCGCCGGGCATGCTTCTGAGTAGATAAGAAACCTCACCTCTCATCCCTCTGTGTTTCGAGATAAGCGATGGTGCTATATAGTTTCAGGTGGCAACCCCCCAATGCTAATCACAACGGGCTTCAATTAAGTAAAATTGGCAAATTTTTCTTTAAAACAACGTATGATCATTGTTGTTCATAACATTGCTGCCACATCTACCTCTATTAAGCAGCGAATCCTACCTGACACGGGTACAAACCCCCCGCTTTTTAAATCGAAGCGATATTTGATTGCATTATCACACAGAAGGGGCCTCGTGTACAATAGCCAATCAAAGTTCTAACCCGATCCAAGTTTCGCAGGAGTAATACACCATAATTATGAATGCCCGTATCAATTTTGATAAAAACAACGCTTGATTTACTTTATTGTCAATATAATAAAAGTTGTTTCAGTAGATTATATGAAATTAACTTATTTTTAAAAATTTGTTACATGCATTAATAAAGAATTAGGTTTGCCGGGTAAAATTAAAGGCACTCAATCGTAGCAAAAAACAAGAACATCAGCTTATTTCAACGCTTTTAGCTACGTTGTCGTATATCCAGGATTTGCACTTGAGGGTACGAATGCTCTCTACGCATACCGTACATTGGCCGATTTTGCTAGGCTAATCTTACGACCTATGCCTCATAGTGCGAGACGGTATCCGTTCGTGCACCACGACAACATCCTTTAAATGTCCTAAATGCTTTTCTTTAAAATCTTCAAAACTCTTGCATGATGTTACTTGCTGTGTATACTATATTATAGGTCATGATGCGGCTAATCGGACGTACGTAAAAGGCTATGAAGAAGCCAGAAGTTTTGTGGGAACGATAAATTACACAATTCATCTGCAACAAGTCATAAACATAGTTGATGCCTCGGCTGAGTGTGAACAATATATAAAATTTGAATGTCATGGTGTTGCAATAACTGTAGATGTCGGGTTAAATACACGCACGGGCACCTTAGCAACGTATTTAATTGGGGGAGCCAAGGGTCAGAATGATTGCGCTTGTCATCTTGATAATTCCTGTATCGATGGTTTACAATGTAATTGTCAAAAGAATGATCCTGTATTAAGGGTTGATGAGGGATATATTCGATATAAAGAAGACCTACCAATTACTGCTATCTTGGTCGGTGATACGGGTATGTATACTGTTTTAGATATTTTGCCATAGTTCGAATTAAATCCCGTGATAGTCTAATGCCACATTTCTCAACCTTTTATCACCGCGAGCGACGTAGGCGCGAAGCCCGTCGAGGGGGGTCCGGGGGTGTTCTCCCCCTAGAAATTATTTGGAAATTGGAGCCCGGAAATGTGATTTCCAGCCAATCTAGGCAATCCTCCAGGCGTTTCAGAGGAACGTAAAACTGTCCCTTTTCTATAGAAGCCATCCGACATAAACCGCGGTACCTTGCACGGGCCTGCAACCCCTGACCACATTGGCATTGAATATGGAATGAATACGGATCGAAGTTGAGATTCAAAAATCACCAAATTTATATTTTAATGAAAATACGTTGTTTCCAGTTCAGTGCGAAATTTGCTCCTGGTAATTATCACGATTTTTTTTAATTCTCGGGACAGTGTTTGAGAGTGCTAATCTCATGTCATTTCGGGCATTCAGTCTGTTCCGGTATTTAGTTTTTATCACAACCAGCGTTGAAAATTTAGTAGATTTACAAAGATATGTTGTAACGAACGGCATAACACAGGAAAGCTCCAGCGAAAAAATGGACAACTCAAATCTTGAAATGCAACTTCACCTCTCATTATAGGCATCCACAACCCTTATATGACCATTTTTGCAGTTACTGGGAGTGGGGTCATTCACCCCCTGGACGCGCGTCATTCCCCCTCGGGGACGAATTCACCCCAGGTTGAGAAACGCGGGTCTAATGGGTCTTTGTTTATTATTATGTTTAGGACGAACCCGACTTTGTTTAAATGGGTATTATAATGATAAGACATTTCCCTTTTCTTGTTATCCATCGTGGCTAATGGTTTTCTGATATATCTTGTGCAAACGAGTTTCATGATGCAAGTTGGTCATAACCGTTGTCAACCATAATAATATATCTCCTGTGAAACACATCACTGAGGAAAGTCGATCGTAATTCAGTAACAGTAACAAAGGGAATAAAAAAGGTAAAAGATCCAAACACAAACAACAAATAGAACAAGGTAATTAGTTTACTAAAATATCTTCCGGAGTAAGAAGTGATTATTAATCGGTTACGAGGACTTTCAAATTATATCATTAAATAAACAGGGTAACGCTGATAAGAAAATGATTGTGAAGCCATATTGTTTTTTATTATTCACAACCAAGCCCAATAGATGATCATTTGTAACAGCACAGGGAAAATATTAGGTTCTAACAATGTTTATTATTATTACTAGTGAAGAAGTGCTGTCGGCTTGCCATTGGCTTTCAGTATTTGTTTCAGAGTGGTAGGTAGGGACAAAGAATGTGGTATTGATGGGTAATGCTATTCTGATGGGGATTTTGATGGTCTCTCTTTGTGTTTTTTGTGGTTTCATTGATTTACTGTGGGTTGGGGTAATTATTTTAATTGCAGAATACATGGCGCCAACGAACCCTGGCAAAATGATCTTTTCTGTCTTCAGAAAGCTGATTCACAATTTCATTAGACATGGCGTGAAAAAATATAGCTGTTACGGCTGAGTTTTATTATATGGCATTACATTTCGAATATTACAATGTAATCTGAATATATATAAACTGCTTTACTGTCAATCATTTATGCAATTGCTCTAATTTGAAGTAAGTTGTGTTCGGCGAGGTCTCAATCAAATAGCAATCTCGAGCGTCTGTTTATTCCAGTATATCGTGCATGCTCTCGCCGTTTGGTTGGACTTGTGGAATGTCTCGCCTCGTTCTTTCGAGTCCCTTTTTACAAATGATGCCGAAACGCACTATGGTACACGATTCGTGTACCAATGGTAAAATGTGCATGTTATCTTAAATCGGCCCATTGTAAGTCGGGGACGTGAAGGTAGCTCGTTGTTCGTTATTCGTTGCTCGTTATTGGCGAATAACGAACAACGAGCTGGTTTGTTGTTCGTTATTGGCGAATAACGAACAACGAGCTGGTTCGTTGTTCGTTATTCACCATATATGGAATAAGTAACATAATAAAGGTACTCTAAGAGAGACTATGTCGGGAGTGGGTTTTTATGAGTCTAATTGGTTAATAAATCTTCAAAATCTTGGGAAAAAGATTCTAACAGTCTGTTTTTCTACCCGAACAACTAGCAGTTTCATATTGGTGAATGACGAACAACGAGCTGGTTCGTTGTTCGTTATTCACCAGGTATGGAATTAGTTACATTATAAAAGCACTTTTAGAGAGAATACGCCGGGAGTGGGTTTTAATGAATTTAACTGGTTAATAAATCTTCAAAACCTTGGGGGAATGATTCTAACAGTCTGTTTTTCTACCCGAACAACAAGCAGTTTCATATTGGTGAATGACGAACAACGAGCTGGTTTGTTGTTCGTTAATGGCGAATAACGAACAACGAGCTGGTTCGTTGTTCGTTATTCACCAAATATGGAATTAGTAACATAATAAAGGCACTTTTAGAGAAAATATGCCCAGAGTGGGTTTTTATGAGTCTAATTGGTTAATAAATCTCAAAATCTTGGGAAAAAGATTTTAACAGTCTGTTTTTCTACACGAACAACTAGCAGTTTCATATTAGTGAATAACGAACAACGAGCTGGTTTGTTGTTCGTTATTGGCGAATAACGAACAACGAGCTGGTTCGTTGTTCGTTATTCACCAGATATGGAATTGGTAACATAATAAAGGTACTTTTAGAGAGAATATGCCGGGAGTTGGTTTTTACACGCCTAATTGGTTAATAAATCTTCAAAATCTTGGGAAAAGATTCTAACAGTCTGTTTTTCTACGCGAACAACTAGCAGTTTCATATTGGTGAATAACGAACAACGAGCTGGATTGTTGCTCGTTAATGGCGAATAACGAACAACAAGCTGATTCGTTGTTCGTTATTCACCAAATATGGAATTAGTAACATAATAAAGGCACTTTTAGAGAGAATATGCCGGGAGTGAGTCTAATTAGTTAATAAATCTTTAAAATCTTGCGAAAAAGATTCTAACAGCCTGTTTTTCTACTCCAACAACTAGCAGTTTCATATTGGTGAATAACGAACAACGAGCTGGTTCGTTGTTCGTTATTCACCAGATATGGAATAAGTAACATAATAAAGGCACTTTTAGAGAGAATATGCCGGGAGTGGGTTTTTATGAGTCTAATTGGTTAATACATCTCAAAATCTTAGGAAAAAGATTCTAACAGTCTGTTTTTCTACACGAACAACTAGCAGTTTCATATTGGTGAATAACGAACAACGAGCTGGTTTGTTGTTCGTCATTGGTGAATAACGAACAACGAACAACGAGCTGGTTCGTTGTTCTTTATTCACCAGATATGGAATTAGTAACATAATAAAGGCACTTTTAGAGAGAATATGCCGGGAGTGGGTTTTTATGAGTCTAATTGGTTAATAAATCTTCAAAATATTGGGAAAAAGATTCTAACAGTCTGTTTTTCTCTCCGAACAACTAGCAGTTTCATATTGGTGAATAACGAACAACGAGCTGGTTTGTTGTTCGTTATTGGCGAATAACGAACAACGAGCTGGTTCGTTGTTCGTTATTCACCAGATATGGAATTAGTAACATAATAAAGGCACTTTTAGAGAGAATATGCCGGGAGTGGGTTTTTGTGAGTCTATTTGGTTAATAAATCTTCAAAATCTTGGGAAAAAGATTCTAACAGTCTGTTTTTCTACCCGAACAACTAGCAGTTTCATATTGGTGAATAACGAACAACGAGCTGGTTTGTTGTTCGTTATTGGCGAATAACGAACAACGAGCTGGTTCGTTGTTCGTTATTCACCAGATATGGAATTAGTAACATAATAAAGGCACTTTAAGAGAGAATATGTCGGGAGTGGGTTTTTATGAGTCTAATTGGTTAATAAATCTCAAAATCTTGGGAAAAAGATTCTAACAGTCTGTTTTTCTACACGAACAACTAGCAGTTTCATATTTGTGAATAACGAACAGCGAGCTGGTTTGTTGTTCGTTATTGGTGAATAACGAACAACGAGCTGGTTCGTTGTTCGTTATTCACCAGGTATGGAATTAGTAACATAATAATGGCACTTTTAGAGAGAATGTGCCGGGAGTGTGTTTTTATTAATCTAATTGGTTAATAAAACTCAAAATCTTGGGAAAAAGATTCTTACAGTCTGTTTTTCTACATGAACAACTAGCAGTTTCATATTGGTGAATAACGAACAACGAACAACGAGCTGGTTCGTTGTTCGTTACTCAGCAGATATGGAATTAGTAACATAATAAAGGCACTTTTGGAGAGAATATGCCGGGAGTGGGTTTTTATGAGTCTAATTGGTTATGAAATCTTCAAAATCTTGGGAAAAAGATTCTAACAGTCTGTTTTTCTACCTGAAAAACTAGCAGTTTCATATTGGTGAATAACGAACAACGAGCTGGTTTGTTGTTCGTCATTGGCAAATAACGAACAACGAGCTGGTTCGTTGTTCGTTATTCACCAAACAGTCTGTTTTTCTACCCGAACAACTAGCAGTTTCATATTGGTGAATAACGAACAACGAGCTGGTTCGTTGTTCGTTATTCACCAGATATGGAATTAGTAACATAATAAAGGCACTTTAAGAGAGAATATGTCGGGAGTGGGTTTTTATGAGTCTAATTGGTTAATAAATCTCAAAATCTTGGGAAAAAGATTCTAACAGTCTGTTTTTCTACACGAACAACTAGCAGTTTCATATTTGTGAATAACGAACAGCGAGCTGGTTTGTTGTTCGTTATTGGTGAATAACGAACAACGAGCTGGTTCGTTGTTCGTTATTCACCAGGTATGGAATTAGTAACATAATAATGGCACTTTTAGAGAGAATGTGCCGGGAGTGGATTTTTATTAATCTAATTGGTTAATAAATCTCAAAATCTTGGGAAAAAGATTCTTACAGTCTGTTTTTCTACATGAACAACTAGCAGTTTCATATTGGTGAATAACGAACAACGAACAACGAGCTGGTTCGTTGTTCGTTATTCAGCAGATATGGAATTAGTAACATAATAAAGGCACTTTTGGAGAGAATATGCCGGGAGTGGGTTTTTATGAGTCTAATTGGTTATGAAATCTTCAAAATCTTGGGAAAAAGATTCTAACAGTCTGTTTTTCTACCTGAACAACTAGCAGTTTCATATTGGTGAATAACGAACAACGAGCTGGTTTGTTGTTCGTTATTGGCAAATAACGAACAACGAGCTGGTTCGTTGTTCGTTATTCACCAAACAGTCTGTTTTTCTACCCGAACAACTAGCAGTTTCATATTGGTGAATAACGAACAACGAGCTGGTTCGTTGTTCGTTATTGGCGAATAACGAACAACGAGCTGGTTCGTTGTTTGTTATTTACAAGATATGGAATTAGTAACATAATAAAGGCACTTTTAGAGAGAATATACCGGGAGTGGGTTTTTACACGCCTAATTGGTTAATAAATCTTCAAAATTTTGGCAAAAGATTCTAACAGTCTGTTTTTCTACGCGAACAACTAGAAGTTTCATATTGGTGAATAACGAACAACGAGCTGGTTTGTTGTTCGTTATTGGCGACTAACGAACAACGAGCTGGTTCTTTGTTCGTTATTCACCAGATATGGAATTAGTAACATAATAAAGGCACTTTTAGAGAGAATATGCCGGGAGTGGGTTTTTATGAGTCTAATTGGTTAATAAATCTTCAAAATATTGGGAAAAAGATTCTTACAGTCTGTTTTTCTACCCGAACAACTTGTAGTTTCATATTGGTGAATAACGAACAACGAGCTGGTTTGTTGTTCGTTATTGGCGAAAAACGAACAACGAGCTGGTTCGTTGTTCGTTATTCACCAGATATGGAATTAGTAACATAATAAAGGCACTTTAAGAGAGAATATGTCGGGAGTGGGTTTTTATGAGTCTAATTGGTTAATAAATCTCAAAATCTTGGGAAAAAGATTCTAACATATTCTCTCTAAAAGTGCCTTTTTTATGTTACTAATTCCATATCTGGTGAATAACGAACAACGAACCAGCTCGTTGTTCGTTATTCGCCAATAACAAACAACAAACCAGCTCGTTGTTCGTTATTCACCAATAAGAAACTGTTAGTTGTTCGGGTAGAAAAACAGACTGTTCGAATCTGTTTCCCAAGATTTTGAAGATTTATTAACCAATTAGACTCACAAAAACCCACTCCCGGCATATTCTCTCTAAAAGTGCCTATATTATGTTACTAATTCCATATCTGGTGAATAACGAACAACGAACCAGCTCGTTGTTCGTTATTCACCAATATGAAACTGCTAGTTGTTCGTGTAGAAAAACAGACTGTTAAAATCTTTTTCCCAAGATTTTGAGATTTATTAACCAATTAGACTCACTCCCGACATATTCTCTCTAAAAGTGCCTTTATTATGTTACTAATTCCATATTTGGTGAATAACGAACAACGAACCAGCTCGTTGTTCGTTATTTGCCAATAACGAACAACAAACCAGCTCGTTGTTCGTTATTCACCAATATGAAACTGCTAGTTGTTCAGGTAGAAAAACAGACTGTTAGAATCTTTTTCCCAAGATTTTGAAGATTTATTAACCAATTAGACTCACAAAAACCCACTCCCGGCATATTCTCTCTAAAAGTGCCTTTTTTATGTTACTAATTCCATATCTGGTGAATAACGAACAACGAACCAGCTCGTTGTTCGTTATTCGGCAATAACAAACAACAAACCAGCTCGTTGTTCGTTATTCACCAATATGAAACTGCTAGTTGTTCGGGTAGAAAAACAGACTGTTCGAATCTGTTTCCCAAGATTTTGAAGATTTATTAACCAATTAGGCGTGTAAAAACCCACTCCCGGCATATTCTCTCTAAAAGTGCCTTTATTATGTTACTAATTCCATATCTGGTGAATAACGAACAACAAACCAGCTCGTTGTTCGTTATTCACCAATATGAAACTTCTAGTTGTTCGGGTAGAAAAACAGACTGTTAGAATCTTTTCCCCAATATTTTGAAGATTTATTAACCAATTAGACGCATAAAAACCCACTCCCGGCATATTCTCTCTAAAAGTACCTTTATTATGTTACTAATTCCATATCTGGTGAATAACGAACAACGAACCAGCTCGTTGTTCGTTGTTCGTTATTCACCAATAACGAACAACAAACCAGCTCGGTGTTCGTTATTCACCAATATGAAACTGCTAGTTGTTCGTGTAGAAAAACAGACTGTTAGAATCTTTTTACCATGATTTTGAGATTTATTAACCAATTAGACTCATAAAAACCCACTCCCGGCATATTCTCTCTAAAAGTGCCTTTATTATGTTACTAATTCCATATTTGGTGAATAACGAACAACGAGTCAGCTCGTTGTTCGTTATTCACCAATATGAAACTACTAGTTGTTCGGGTAGAAAAACAGACTGTTAGAATATTTTTCCCAATATTTTGAAGATTTATAAACCAATTCGACTCATAAAAACCCACTCCCGGCATATTCTCTCTAAAAGTGCCTTTATTATGTTACTAATTCCATATCTGGTGAATAACGAACAACGAACCAGCTCGTTGTTCGTTGTTCGTTATTCACCAAAAACGAACAACAAACCAGCTCGTTGTTCGTTATTCACCAATATGAAACTGCTAGTTGTTCGGGTAGAAAAACAGACTGTTAGAATCTTTTTCCGAAGATGTTGAAGATTTATTAACCAATTAGACTCACAAAAGCCCACTCCCGGCATATTCTCTAGAAAAGTGCCTTTATTATGTTACTAATTCCATATCTGGTGAATAACGAACAACGAACCAGCTCGTTGTTCGTTATTCGCCAATAACGAACAACAAACCAGCTCGTTGTTCGTTATTTCACCAATATGAAACTGCTAGTTGTTCGGGTAGAAAAACAGACTGTTAGAATCTTTTTCCCAAGATTTTGAAGATTTATTAACCAAATAGACTCACAAAAACCCACTCCCGGCATATTCTCTCTAAAAGTGCCTTTATTATGTTACTAATTCCATATCTGGTGAATAACGAACAACGAACCAGCTCGTTGTTCGTTATTCGCCAATAACGAACAACAAACCAGCTCGTTGTTCGTTATTCACCAATATGAAACTGCTAGTTGTTCGTGTAGAAAAACAGACTGTTAAAATCTTTTTCCCAAGATTTTGAGATTTATTAACCAATTAGACTCACTCCCGACATATTCTCTCTAAAAGTGCCTTTATTATGTTACTAATTCCATATTTGGTGAATAACGAACAACGAACCAGCTCGTTGTTCGTTATTTGCCAATAACGAACAACAAACCAGCTCGTTGTTCGTTATTCACCAATATGAAACTGCTAGTTGTTCAGGTAGAAAAACAGACTGTTAGAATCTTTTTCCCAAGATTTTGAAGATTTATTAACCAATTAGACTCACAAAAACCCACTCCCGGCATATTCTCTCTAAAAGTGCCTTTTTTATGTTACTAATTCCATATCTGGTGAATAACGAACAACGAACCAGCTCGTTGTTCGTTATTCGGCAATAACAAACAACAAACCAGCTCGTTGTTCGTTATTCACCAATATGAAACTGCTAGTTGTTCGGGTAGAAAAACAGACTGTTCGAATCTGTTTCCCAAGATTTTGAAGATTTATTAACCAATTAGGCGTGTAAAAACCCACTCCCGGCATATTCTCTCTAAAAGTGCCTTTATTATGTTACTAATTCCATATCTGGTGAATAACGAACAACAAACCAGCTCGTTGTTCGTTATTCACCAATATGAAACTTCTAGTTGTTCGGGTAGAAAAACAGACTGTTAGAATCTTTTCCCCAATATTTTGAAGATTTATTAACCAATTAGACACATAAAAACCCACTCCCGGCATATTATCTCTAAAAGTACCTTTATTATGTTACTAATTCCATATCTGGTGAATAACGAACAACAAACCAGCTCGTTGTTCGTTATTCACCAATATGAAACTGCTAGTTGTTCGTGTAGAAAAACAGACTGTTAGAATCTTTTTACCATGATTTTGAGATTTATTAACCAATTAGACTCATAAAAACCCACTCCCGGCATATTCTCTCTAAAAGTGCCTTTATTATGTTACTAATTCCATATTTGGTGAATAACGAACAACGAGTCAGCTCGTTGTTCGTTATTCACCAATATGAAACTACTAGTTGTTCGGGTAGAAAAACAGACTGTTAGAATATTTTTCCCAATATTTTGAAGATTTATAAACCAATTCGACTCATAAAAACCCACTCCCGGCATATTCTCTCTAAAAGTGCCTTTATTATGTTACTAATTCCATATCTGGTGAATAACGAACAACGAACCAGCTCGTTGTTCGTTGTTCGTTATTCACCAAAAACGAACAACAAACCAGCTCGTTGTTCGTTATTCACCAATATGAAACTGCTAGTTGTTCGGGTAGAAAAACAGACTGTTAGAATCTTTTTCCGAAGATGTTGAAGATTTATTAACCAATTAGACTCACAAAAGCCCACTCCCGGCATATTCTCTAGAAAAGTGCCTTTATTATGTTACTAATTCCATATCTGGTGAATAACGAACAACGAACCAGCTCGTTGTTCGTTATTCGCCAATAACGAACAACAAACCAGCTCGTTGTTCGTTATTCACCAATATGAAACTGCTAGTTGTTCGGGTAGAAAAACAGACCGTTAGAATCTTTTTCCCAAGATTTTGAAGATTTATTAACCAATTAGACTCACAAAAGCCCACTCCCGGCATATTCTCTAGAAAAGTGCCTTTATTATGTTACTAATTCCATATCTGGTGAATAACGAACAACGAACCAGCTCGTTGTTCGTTGTTCGTTATTCACCAATAACGAACAACAAACCAGCTCGTTGTTCGTTATTCACCAATATGAAACTGCTAGTTGTTCGGGTAGAAAAACAGACTGTTAGAATCTTTTTCCGAAGATGTTGAAGATTTATTAACCAATTAGACTCACACAAGCCCACTACCGGCATATTCTCTAGAAAAGTGCCTTTATTATGTTACTAATTCCATATCTGGTGAATAACGAACAACGAACCAGCTCGTTTTTCGTTATTCGCCAATAACGAACAACAAACCAGCTCGTTTTTCGTTATTCACCAATATGAAACCGCTAGTTGTTCGGGTAGAAAAACAGACTGTTAGAATCTTTTTCCCAAGATTTTGAAGATTTATTAACCAATTAGACTCACAAAAACCCACTCCCGGCATATTCTCTCTAAAAGTGCCTTTATTATGTTACTAATTCCATATTTGGTGAATAACGAACAACAAACCAGCTCGTTGTTCGTTATTCACAAATATGAAACTGCTAGTTGTTTGGGTAGAAAAACAGACTGTTAGAATCTTTTTCCCAAGATTTTGAAGATTTATTAACCAATTAGACTCACAAAAACCCACTCCCGGCATATTCTCTCTAAAAGTGCCTATATTATGTTACTAATTCCATATCTGGTGAATAACGAACAACGAACCAGCTCATTGTTCGTTATTCGCCAATAACGAACAACAAACCAGCTCGTTATTTGTTATTCACCAATAAGAAACTGCTAGTTGTTCGGGTAGAAAAACAGACTGTTCGAATCTGTTTCCCAAGATTTTGGAGATTTATTAACCAATTAGGCGTGTAAAAACCCACTCCCGGCATATTCTCTCTAAAAGTGCCTTTATTATGTTACTAATTCCATATCTGGTGAATAACGAACAACGAACCAGTTCGTTGTTCGTTATTCACCAATATGAAACTGCTAGTTGTTCGGGTAGAAAAACAGACTGTTAGAATCTTTTTCCCAATATTTTGAAGATTTATTAACCAATTAGACTCATAAAAACCCACTCCCGGCATATTCTCTCTAAAAGTGCCTTTATTATGTTACTAATTCCATATCTGGTGAATAACGAACAACGAACCAGCTCGTTGTTCGTTGTTCGTTATTCACCAATAACGAACAACAAACCAGCTTGTTGTTCGTTATTCACCAATATGAAACTGCTAGTTGTTCGGGTAGAAAAACAGACCGTTAGAATCTTTTTCCCAAGATTTTGAAGATTTATTAACCAATTAGACTCACAAAAGCCCACTCCCGGCATATTCTCTAGAAAAGTGCCTTTATTATGTTACTAATTCCATATCTGGTGAATAACGAACAACGAACCAGCTCGTTGTTCGTTATTCACCAATAACGAACAACAAACCAGCTCGTTGTTCGTTATTCACCAATATGAAACTGCTAGTTGTTCGGGTAGAAAAACAGACTGTTAGAATCTTTTTCCCAAGATTTTGAAGATTTATTAACCAAATAGACTCACAAAAACCCACTCCCGGCATATTCTCTCTAAAAGTGCCTTTATTATGTTACTAATTCCATATCTGGTGAATAACGAACAACGAACCAGCTCGTTGTTCGTTATTCGCCAATAACGAACAACAAACCAGCTCGTTGTTCGTTATTCACCAATATGAAACTGCTAGTTGTTCGTGTAGAAAAACAGACTGTTAAAATCTTTTTCCCAAGATTTTGAGATTTATTAACCAATTAGACTCACTCCCGACATATTCTCTCTAAAAGTGCCTTTATTATGTTACTAATTCCATATTTGGTGAATAACGAACAACGAACCAGCTCGTTGTTCGTTATTCACCAATATGAAACTGCTAGTTGTTCAGGTAGAAAAACAGACTGTTAGAATCTTTTTCCCAAGATTTTGAAGATTTATTAACCAATTAGACTCACAAAAACCCACTCCCGGCATATTCTCTCTAAAAGTGCCTTTTTTATGTTACTAATTCCATATCTGGTGAATAACGAACAACGAACCAACTCGTTGTTCGTTATTCGGCAATAACAAACAACAAACCAGCTCGTTGTTCGTTATTCACCAATATGAAACTGCTAGTTGTTCGGGTAGAAAAACAGACTGTTCGAATCTGTTTCCCAAGATTTTGAAGATTTATTAACCAATTAGGCGTGTAAAAACCCACTCCCGGCATATTCTCATTAAAAGTGCCTTTATTATGTTACTAATTCCATATCTGGTGAATAACGAACAACAAACCAGCTCGTTGTTCGTTATTCACCAATATGAAACTTCTAGTTGTTCGGGTAGAAAAACAGACTGTTAGAATCTTTTCCCCAATATTTTGAAGATTTATTAACCAATTAGACACATAAAAACCCACTCCCGGCATATTATCTCTAAAAGTACCTTTATTATGTTACTAATTCCATATCTGGTGAATAACGAACAACGAACCAGCTCGTTGTTCGTTGTTCGTTATTCACCAATAACGAACAACAAACCAGCTCGTTGTTCGTTATTCACCAATATGAAACTGCTAGTTGTTCGTGTAGAAAAACAGACTGTTAGAATCTTTTTACCATGATTTTGAGATTTATTAACCAATTAGACTCATAAAAACCCACTCCCGGCATATTCTCTCTAAAAGTGCCTTTATTATGTTACTAATTCCATATTTGGTGAATAACGAACAACGAGTCAGCTCGTTGTTCGTTATTCACCAATATGAAACTACTAGTTGTTCGGGTAGAAAAACAGACTGTTAGAATATTTTTCCCAATATTTTGAAGATTTATAAACCAATTCGACTCATAAAAACCCACTCCCGGCATATTCTCTCTAAAAGTGCCTTTATTATGTTACTAATTCCATATCTGGTGAATAACGAACAACGAACCAGCTCGTTGTTCGTTGTTCGTTATTCACCAAAAACGAACAACAAACCAGCTCGTTGTTCGTTATTCACCAATATGAAACTGCTAGTTGTTCGGGTAGAAAAACAGACTGTTAGAATCTTTTTCCGAAGATGTTGAAGATTTATTAACCAATTAGACTCACAAAAGCCCACTCCCGGCATATTCTCTAGAAAAGTGCCTTTATTATGTTACTAATTCCATATCTGGTGAATAACGAACAACGAACCAGCTCGTTGTTCGTTATTCGCCAATAACGAACAACAAA
The DNA here is from genome assembly GCA_917208275.1 of Patella pellucida. Classification (NCBI taxonomy): domain Eukaryota; kingdom Metazoa; phylum Mollusca; class Gastropoda; family Patellidae; genus Patella; species Patella pellucida. Next base: position 22,015,127 of record OU795036.1, on the reverse strand, counting down.
CCAGCTCGTTGTTCGTTATTCACCAATATGAAACTGCTAGTTGTTCGGGTAGAAAAACAGACCGTTAGAATCTTTTTCCCAAGATTTTGAAGATTTATTAACCAATTAGACTCACAAAAGCCCACTCCCGGCATATTCTCTAGAAAAGTGCCTTTATTATGTTACTAATTCCATATCTGGTGAATAACGAACAACAAACCAGCTCGTTGTTCGTTATTCACCAATATGAAACTGCTAGTTGTTCGGGTAGAAAAACAGACTGTTAGAATCTTTTTCCGAAGATGTTGAAGATTTATTAACCAATTAGACTCACACAAGCCCACTCCCGGCATATTCTCTAGAAAAGTGCCTTTATTATGTTACTAATTCCATATCTGGTGAATAACGAACAACGAACCAGCTCGTTGTTCGTTATTCGCCAATAACGAACAACAAACCAGCTCGTTTTTCGTTATTCACCAATATGAAACTGCTAGTTGTTCGGGTAGAAAAACAGACTGTTAGAATCTTTTTCCCAAGATTTTGAAGATTTATTAACCAATTAGACTCACAAAAACCCACTCCCGGCATATTCTCTCTAAAAGTGCCTTTATTATGTTACTAATTCCATATTTGGTGAATAACGAACAACAAACCAGCTCGTTGTTCGTTATTCACAAATATGAAACTGCTAGTTGTTTGGGTAGAAAAACAGACTGTTAGAATCTTTTTCCCAAGATTTTGAAGATTTATTAACCAATTAGACTCACAAAAACCCACTCCCGGCATATTCTCTCTAAAAGTGCCTATATTATGTTACTAATTCCATATCTGGTGAATAACGAACAACGAACCAGCTCATTGTTCGTTATTCGCCAATAACGAACAACAAACCAGCTCGTTATTTGTTATTCACCAATAAGAAACTGCTAGTTGTTCGGGTAGAAAAACAGACTGTTCGAATCTGTTTCCCAAGATTTTGGAGATTTATTAACCAATTAGGCGTGTAAAAACCCACTCCCGGCATATTCTCTCTAAAAGTGCCTTTATTATGTTACTAATTCCATATCTGGTGAATAACGAACAACGAACCAGTTCGTTGTTCGTTATTCACCAATATGAAACTGCTAGTTGTTCGGGTAGAAAAACAGACTGTTAGAATCTTTTTCCCAATATTTTGAAGATTTATTAACCAATTAGACTCATAAAAACCCACTCCCGGCATATTCTCTCTAAAAGTGCCTTTATTATGTTACTAATTCCATATCTGGTGAATAACGAACAACGAACCAGCTCGTTGTTCGTTGTTCGTTATTCACCAATAACGAACAACAAACCAGCTTGTTGTTCGTTATTCACCAATATGAAACTGCTAGTTGTTCGTGTAGAAAAACAGACTGTTAGAATCTTTTTCCCAAGATTTTGAGATTTATTAACCAATTAGACTCATAAAAACCCACTCCCGGCATATTCTCTCTAAAAGTGCCTTTATTATGTTACTAATTCCATATCTGGTGAATAACGAACAACGAACCAGCTCGTTGTTCGGTATTCACCAATAACGAACAACAAACCAGCTCGTTGTTCGGTATTCACCAATATGAAACTGCTAGTTGTTCGGGTAGAAAAACAGACTGTTAGAATCTTGTTCGCAAGATTTTAAAGATTTATTAACTAATTAGACTCACTTCCGGCATATTCTCTCTAAAAGTGCCTTTATTATGTTACTTATTCCATATTTGGTGAATAACGAACAACGAACCAGGTTATTGTTTGTTATTCGCCATTAACGAGCAACAATCCAGCTCGTTGTTCGTTATTCACCAATATGAAACTGCTAGTTGTTCGCGTAGAAAAACAGACTGTTAGAATCTTTTCCCAAGATTTTGAAGATTTATTTACCAATTAGGCGTGTAAAAACCCACTCCCGGCAAATTCTCTCTAAAAGTGCCTTTATTATGTTACCAATTCCATATCTGGCGAATAACGAACAACGAACCAGCTCGTTGTTCGTTATTCGCCAATAACGAACAACAAACCAGCTCGTTGTTCGTTATTCACCAATATGAAACTGCTAGTTGTTCGTGTAGAAAAACAGACTGTTAGAATCTTTTTCCAAAGATTTTGAGATTTATTAACCAATTAGACTCATAAAAACCCACTCCCGGCATATTCTCTCTAAAAGTGCCTTTATTATGTTACTAATTCCATATTTGGTGAATAACGAACAACGAGCCAGCTCGTTGTTCGTTATTCACCAATATGAAACTGCTAGTTGTTCGGGTAGAAAAACAGACTGTTAGAATCTTTTTCCCAACTTTTTGAAGATTTATTAACCAATTAGACTCATAAAAACCCACCCCCGGCATAGTCTCTCTTAGAGTGCCTTTATTATGTTACTTATTCCATATCTGGTGAATAACGAACAACGAACCAGCTCGTTGTTCGTTATTCGCCAATAACGAACAACAAACCAGCTCGTTGTTCGTTATTCGCGAATAACGAACAACGAATAACGAACAACGAGCTACCTTCACGTCCCCTTGTAAGTCTTTATTTAGGCTTCAGATGTTAAAGAAATTATTAATTAGACCTTTGGCTTTATTTACACGACAAGCTTAAATTCAACTCTGAAGACCCACGGATACCTTGGATACAGTTTAGATTTTAACTGTCTCGTCCATTTAAAATTAAATCCATAAATGGCGGCTCGAGCTAACGTTTACCGATACTCGCTAATGTCAATACCGGAAACTTGTGATGAAAAGCCTGCCAAGCGAGGCTACCATAGCCATTGAGCATGTAACTTGATCGTCGAGAATATGTGGGTGGAGTTATCGTTTGTCAATAAAACGGTCGCCAATTCTCATAGACGGTGAAGACACAATTGATGCATACTTCTAGTCCAAACTTCTAACAGTGATATTTCCGTTCAGAACAAAGTAATTTGACCGAAATTTTCAACATCTTTATACGCCCACATTTTCATGTGGACGTATTATGTCGTCGCCCCTGTCTGTCCGTCCGTCCGTCCGTCCACACTTGTTTGTGGACTCTCTACAGGTCACAATTCTTACCCGATTTTGACGAAACTTGAAATATCCCCCAAAGATCTCGGCTGCTTTCGATATTGGCATGTATCGGATCAAAACTTCATGGATTATGGCCCCTGATTGTACGAAAAATCATGTTTTTAGCTTGTGGACCCTATAGAGGTCACAATTTTGAACCGATTTTGATGAAACTTAACATTCATGTTTATAACCCTTAGATCTTAGTTCCTTTCGATATTTGCGCCTATCGGAACGTAATTTCCTGAATTATTGCCCCTGATTGTCCGAAAAATCACCTATTTTAGCTTGTGGTACCTCTGGAGGTCACAATTATTATCCGATTTAAAAAAAAACGTTCGAATATATCACCGTAACACCCTAAGGAAGGTTGAGTTCAAATTTCGAAAAAATCGGGCCAAAATTACCATACAAAATGGCCGCCGTTCGTACGCGAATACTGTTGAAAATAGTATTTCAAGGTCGTCGACCCTGTAGAGGTCCCAATTTTAATTCGATTTTGACGAAACTTGAAATGCATGGATATTACACAAAGATCTTGGGTCCTTTTGATATTTGCGCATATCAGATCGTAACTTCCTGAATTAATGCCCCTGATTATACGCAAAATCGCCTTTGTTTAGCTTGTGGTCTCTCTGGAGGTCACAATTATTATCTGATTTACAAAATCGTTTGATTATATCACCGTTACACCCTAAAGAAGGTTGAGTTCGAATTTCGGGTAAATCGGACCAAAATAGCCATACAAAATGGCCCCTGATTGTCCGAAAAATCACCTATTTTAGCTTGTGGTACCTCTGGAGGCCACAATTATTATCCGATTTGAAAAACCGTTCGATTATATCACCGTTACACCCTAAGGAAGAATGAGTTCGAATTTCGGAAAAATTGGACCAAAATTACCATACAAAATGGCTGCTGTTCGTATGCGAATACTGTTGAAAAATTGCATATCAAGGTCGTCGACCCTGTAGAGGGCCCAATTTTAATTCGATTTTGACGAAACTTGAAATGTATGGATATTACCTAAAGATCTTGGGTCCTTTTGATATTTGCGCATATCGTATCGTAACTTTCTGAATTAATGCCCCTGATTATACGCAAAATCGCCTTTGTTTAGCTTGTGGTCTCTCTGGAGGTCACAATTATTATCCGATTTAAAAAATCGTTTGATTGTATCACCGTTACAAGCTAGGGAAGGTTGAGTTCAAATTTCGGGAAAATAGGACCAAAATTACAATACAAAATGGCTGCTGTTTGTACGCGAATACTGTTAAAAATGGTATTTCAAGGTTGTGGACCCTGTAGAGGTCACAATTTTAATTTCGATTTTGATGAAACTTAAATTGCGTGTTTATAACCAAAATATCTTGATACGTTTCGATATTTGCGCATATCAAATTGTAACTTAATGAATTATGGCCTTTGATTGTAGGAAAAATCACTTTCGGTTTTGCTTGTTCTCTATCCATCTCTCGAAAATGTGGGCGTATCCTGCCTGGCAGCCGCTGGTTGTTTTACCATCCATTTTTGAAATATTATTATAGCAAGAATGGCCACCTCTTTATAAAACTCTTAACTAATGTATCTTTAAATAGTGGATATCATAAGCCGATATTTTCCCGGTAAAATCACAACACCAATTTTGATTGAAATTGATAACCCATCCGTGTTTTCAATGTTGAAGATTTTGGGTGATATTGAGTTAGAGACTTAACTACTTTAAAGCGGTTAGAGGCTAAACTACTATAAAGCGAGAATTTCAAATTTTCTAAGAAAGTCAAAACATAATTATTTTATATCAACTGCTCAATAGGTTATCAACTCACTATTATACGATCATTGGCATTATTTCCTACCCTTAAAAATCATTGACCCGGGAAATAATAACACATTCACCTCCCTTGCTTTTCTGTTGTCAACATGGAAAAGTCATCTCCCAACGTTGGAATTTGAAAAATATATTTTTGCCAAATTCTCAGCTGGCAATAGTGAATTATAGGATTAATAGGATTATTCTTTAACAAGGTAGGGCTGTTTATGGATACCATCTATTTTAAGGCTTTATTTTAATATTTTTTTAAAAAATATAACGTCAAAAATTGAAATTTCCGCTTTAAGTATAAACTTAAAAGTATATTTGTAATGTTTTTACAGGACACAGTGGTGAGTACGCATATTATACAATCGGCAATCTCAAGTGTAAAGGGTGAGTGGACCTAAATATATTTATATTGTGACAAATTGTGACATTTTGGATGGTATATTTTACCATAACACTACATTTGATATTAAAAAGGACTACTACTTATATAGTTTGTAAATCTTTGAAATTACAAATAACAAAACAATTTCAGTTTAATTAAATCATTTTGTTTTATTGCAGATAGTTAAAAGATATAGTTGGATTCAAGGCGCAACAAACGAATGAAATGTTGTTTAATGGCATGTCAGTTCCAATTGGGCTATATCGCAACAACCGAGATCGTTCATGCTCAAAGTCCCTATGTGTTATGGCCTGGCATGTAAACCACAGACATAAAATTATTATTAGGTCTACTTTATAATGTTGACTGTGTGACATCAATGGAAACATTAAATGACTGTAATATATATCGATAGTTTTTTTTTATTCTTTTTTTAGGATTAGAATGTGGTTTGTTTTGTAATAAACTAACTAGGATTGGTGTGACATCAATGGAAACTTTAAATGACTGTAATATATATCGATAGGGGTTTTTTTTATTCTGTTTTTAAGGATTAGAACGGGGTTTGTTTTGTAATAAACTAACTCGAATTATTAAGACCAGGATAATTTTTGTGGTGAACGATATGCATTCATCCCCAACTTCTTAAACCTAACGCAAGACCTAACCCTAAGACTTACACTCACCCACAATCCCCGGCAACATTCACCTGAACTAACCCAGTTAACATCTCGTGAACTTCTAAAATAGATCTGACCATACTATTACGGTATATACTATCAATTTTCGGTGTCTCACGGCTCGTCGTGTCATAGAGTTACACCCTTTGCCAAAATCCTACTGAACACGGTGGTGGCTATGGTTTTTAATGAATCTTTATCAAATTTAGCTTGCAAAATCAGGGTAATGAGTGGACGACCCCTGTCGGTATTCAACGGTTCGCGGCTATCAATTCCAAAGTTCCCCACCCCGCTTGCCGATAACCTTTCAAACGCGATAGACAGTTTTTACAATGAATTCTTTTCAAATTTGGTGTGAAGCATTGTGGTCACGAGAGAGTGAACCCTTTCGATATTAAGAGTTGCGTGACTTTACCATTCAGGGCTCCCCTAGTCTTGTAGCGTTTTAGAGACTACAATTTTTTTATATAAAGCATTATGACCGAGAAGATTAACCCTTGGATTTGTGACGTCATGTCAAACATAAAAATCCTACAATTGATATCTTATTAAGGTGTATACGTATACTATTGATTTCCGGTGTTTCGCGCAGTCCCCCCCCCCCCCCCGTTTGTCGAAAACCTTGCGATAGAGCTTACAGTTTCATCGGATTCTTTTCAAAGTTTACTATGAAGCATTGTGATCATGTAAGGGATGAACCCTTTCGATGTTTAGTGTTGAGTGCCTTCCATTCAGGACTCAATGCTGTATTCGTTACAAGGAAATAGTAAATACCACATGTGTCGTGTTCGGGTGCACAAGTGGGAAAATCAACATGGCTACCATTTTCCTTTCAAGGATTATTAAACCCCTAATCACCATTTGTGAAATCCAAATCGCTAAAAGTAAAATAAAATAAAAACCAAGTACGAACAATCCAAACCGTAAGACGAAATTCGAAGTCCTAAAAAACGTTATAGGCAAAATAGTATATTCAAGCAAAATAGTGTAATCAGCAAATGGACTGCTCCCCGTGTACAAAATACACGACAAACAGTGGTAACAGGTGTCCGGAAGAGTAAGCTTACCCTGCCTGGCTAGCCACACCCGCCATAGCTGCATCCAAACTATTAGGCGAAATCTAGGTAAAATGGCGTAATTGGCCAATGAAATATCAGTATGCAAATCGCTAAAAGGAAATATCTACATATACCGTTGATAGTCTATATTGGTTTAGTTTTCTTAATTACATTTTTAAATAATCAATCTAAGAACAATTTATCGTATTTAAAACCGTGACAAATAAGATAAAGGGTATTGTCAATTAGCTTAGCATGTGCATAATTAATTGTTACGGTATGTAGACATTTTAATTTCATAGAAACATAGAATGTTAGTCCTGAAAAGAGCTAGTTTGTGCCGAGCGGTCGTTAAACCACAGTTACTATTGTGTTGAAATAGACCGTACCGTCCTAAAGCCGCACGGTACAATAACAAAAAGCTAGTACAATATAAAAAACGGGTATTTTTCTCGTTTTCTGTTTAATGTGTTTCTTGTCATTGTTCAGGAAATGTATCCCGATATGTAAAATTCTATAAATCCCGTATTTAGATCGGTATGTACATCCACAACAAACATATAACTACAAAAATAGTATATTAGCGTTCAAAACACTTTTATTTTTGTGACTTTGGCTGCCATCTTGTTACGTCATATTATGTCGTGAACTCGATATAGATTTAGCTTCCCCAGTTCTCCAGTAGAAATTACGACTTCCGAGCCAGTTTTTGTAGTTACGAACGCTATTTACCAACTCGTTTGTCGTATTTTCCATAAAACGGAGGAGTAACGAATACAGCAATAATCCCCAGTCGTGTTAGAGACTACATTTTCTAACAGATCGTATTTCAAGTTTTTTTGTGAGAAGATTAACCACCGGAATTCGAAGGATGAACCAAGTTAATGTTCATCACTCTAACCTCTTCTTTTACTAGGATATTTTATATATCCGGAAAAGCTTGATGGCACGATAAAGATTAGATTTCTTCAAGGATCCTAGATACTTATTAAATTTTGTCAAAATATAAGCTTTGCTAGAAATTCGATCTACACATACGAAGAGCTCCTTGTATATAGAACTTAGAAGACAGGCTGCTAGATAGTGACACCATTACATATGTGTCCTGTGCGCGCCCCATGGGGTTTTCATAGTATACAGTAATTTTCTAGTCAGATTGGGTTGCTCTACTTTCTATGTATACCAAAAATTGACATATTCTTATTGTCATTATTTACCTATAAATACTTTCGTTGGAATGTATCTTTAATATTTAATCGATAAGCATATATGAAAGTAGATTTCTACTGACTCTGAACAATAATTAAAGACTAAGCCTACATCAAATTAAATACGTCTGTCGCATACTTAGTCATTGTTAATTACTTCGTGTTGTTTTATTTTTGTCATTTGAGCTACAGTATAGTAGAACATCATCCAAAAGATGCCTTTGTTCAATTTAACTGTCTCCCATCCAACTAATGACGTTCTATCTTTTGAACAATACTGGTTTTACCAAATAACCTTGGACCGAATAACATTATAAAACAGAACAGAACAGCTTTTAAATATTTAAGTGTAAAGTAAATACTTGACCCAAAATTAAAAGTCTTATTTAAAGATAGGTTGCTTTGTGAAGTATAATTGCTTTGTGGAGTATAAAACAAACAATAGACCAAATAACTTTAAATGTAGTCAATTCAAGTAGTTTGAGAAGGTACACTGGTTCACTTTTTTCTGGGTAGTCTGTGAATAGCAATGGTCGTTGGACCAAATTCGGTTAAAATGTGCTCTATTCTTTATTCAGAATTTTATTTCATAGACACATCGGTTGCATAAAGCTCCATGCCAATACGTTTTAAATATACGAGTGGTGACTAATTTCCTTTAGCAAAATAGACTTAGGTAAAGTGTTATGGTGACGTGGGTGACGGGGCTCCCGGAACCATGGCCAAAATTTACGCAACCAGTATGGATGTCACTCGCTACATGTAAGTGATGCAACACTATGAAGAAACTGTTCGTAGGGCCTAAGAATGTTGATGTCAGCTAATATTACATATGTGATAAAACAGAGATCATTGCAACAGTAGATGCGTAACGAAGATTTGACGAAACGGGAAGTGACGCAAAAATGAAATTTAAGACCTTTCTTATGCCCCCATCAGACCTAGTGGCGTCCTTCCTGCGCTGTTGCGACTAGAAAATTTACAAGGTAAACGCAAACAAAACACGAGAAAATGTACCAAAAATTTACAAACTTGAAAGAAGTCGCGTTTTTTACCCCGTCAGACCGGGATGGCGCCTTCACTGCGCTGCTACATCGACGGAATATGGCCCCAAAGCCCGTCAAGGTCGCAAAGAATGTGGTAAAGCGTGGTGGTAACGCCAGATATCGTGCTGTGATCTCGATGGTCGCAAATGATCGCCGAGTCATGGCGTTTGTTTTGAGCATGTTCAAATCAAACGCCAAGGTTCTGCGATCTGCCCTGGAAAGATGTGAAAACAATTTTTTTTTTCAAGTTTGTGATATTTTGGGACACTGTCGTACGTTGTGTTCACGTTTGTGCATTTTCTTGTCGCCGTACGGTCGCTGCAGTGCAGTAGGGACGCGACCCCATCTGACGGTGACTATGCGATCATTCACGACCATGGAGACAACAGCACTGTATCTGACGTTTCCACCACGATTTTACCGCGCTTGTGGCGATCTTAACGGGCTATGCGGCCATTTTCCGTCGCCGTAGCGTCGCAGCAACGACACCACCACAGTCTGACGGGGTATTGGATCGCAGAACCCTGGCGTTTGTTTTCAACATGCTCAAAATAAACGCCGTGAACCAGCGATCATTGTCGAGCATGGTGACCACAGCACGATACCTGTCGTTCGCACAACGCTTATGGCGATCTTAATGCGCTCTAAACTCATTTCCCATCGCCGTAGCAGCGAAGTAGGGTCGCCACCCGGTCTGACGGGGGTATTACTAATTAGATCAAAGTTCCTTCTCGTATGTCTGTAAAATAAGCAATGTGCATTAACAAATTAAAAAAACCCTACAAAATGTGGTACCCAATATCGTATATTCGACACCCTGGAAACATACAATCTTCATATCAAAATCTGCGATATAGCCATCCGTGGAAACGAATGTTAATTGTAGAAGGCTAGCAACATCAAAACACGTGACGGCATCGCTGTCTTTGTTTCAATGTCATATAAAATGCCGTGCTTAATTATAATTCACTGGACAGTGAATATATTTCTTATATCTTGTCTTTTTTTGATTCGATGAATTGACATTCATTCTTATGTGTTTACAAGCTGATATTTTACTATTCTTCTGTGTCCTGTGTCGTTTTAAATCAACATCAACGTTTATGGCAGCAGACCATCCATAAAGAGAGCTGATTTGTGTGAATGCAGCAGACCGGTGCCAATATTTGATAATAAGATTTCCCGGGGCTAATCCGATCTACCAGGGCAGTCACACTTACTGAATGTTTCTGATATTCTTTCATAGTGAATTGACATCAACATATAGCACCTACAAGTAACACATGCATACATGTTATAGTTATTAACAAGCCAGCAATGAGGTTGGTGTCCCCCGGCGAAATCCCCAAATAGAATGATGACAAATATTAATTAGTCGTACATTTATTTTTTTTTCAAAAGTATCGAGGAATCAAACTATACACTAAGTTTAATCACTCTATATTTGATAGAATCCAGATTATCTTGTCCAACAGCATCTACCAATAGAGTTGATTAGCTCTGCTTAGCTCTAGCTCAAAATGTTAATCATTGAACTCAGTCAATACATTCGCCTACATCAAGTTTAAACATTCTACCTAAATTAGTTGTCATGATCCAAAGTCTTGAGCCAATCAAATTGCTTATCAATCCTTAGTCTAAGCAGAAAATTTGCACCATCTAACTTAGTCATAGTAATGATATACTGAATTTATATTTGGAGTTTCATCGCTCTCACTTCATTATAATCAAAGTTGTCGTGCAAGAAAGCATCAACCAACCAAATTGCTTAGCTTTACTTACCGTAAGCAGACAAGGTTCATCATCGAACTCCATCACCTAATGAACACCTACAACAGTCACCTTCAATTAGAAGGGCAGCTTTTGTGTTCCAAAGTCTCTACCACTTCAATTGTTTATTGCTCGATCTGCTTACCCTCAGCATGCTCATTATCGAACTTAGTCAAGGTATTGATCAAACGTAACTAACGTGACGACATTTATGACGTAGTTGGCTTTTTTTTTTCGCACGACTGGCCATTTTGCGCAGTAATCCCAGCCAGAATTTGGCTATTTTGTTAAAAGTCTTAAATTTTTGTTTAGAACTGGAATAAATTAACTATTAGTCAATCCCCACGCTAAAAACATTAAAATAATTGATTGTGTATATCTGAAATCGACCCGACCTAAGCACAAAATAATTCCAAGATGTCAGCGCCCATGAGCGAAAAGTTTCGGGACGCTATACATTTTCAAAGTCGAAGTTAGGAGTTACAAACTTAAATTTGAAGGAAAAACAAGTGGGGGATTACATGCTTGTTATGAATGTCACGACTGTGAAGCTGTGTTACTGACATGTTATGGAAAGGGCCTGATTTTTCAAATTCTCCCATGGATATTACAAAGAGATACAAGGAAGAGTGAAGCCGTGATTGTTATTGTTAGTGCGTTGACCTCATGACATGCGACGTATAGACCACGTGATATGAAAACATGTCGATTGACTGGCTCGGAGATCACTTCTCCGCAGGTAGCGTGTCTCAGATGTTCAGAATGGGTATTGATGTAATGAAACCTTTACACCAAGTGTCATATCACTCTCACTTAATTAGAACTGAATTTATCGTGTCCTAAAGCATCAACCAATCACATTGCTTATATCCGTGTTAGGCCATCGACTTTGAGCCCTATCGAATTGGATACCTATCAAATTCGGAAACCCGGGCGAATTTGTACTCCTGTCGAATTTGAGACCCGGGCGAAGCCGGTTATCCTGCTAGTATGAAATATTAAGGTGTTGATAACATCAATTCGAAGCGTACTGTATAACCGCATTTTACTACAATAAAAATTATTGATAAAAAGTTGAAATCCAGCAAATTGCAGTAAACATAATATGTTTTAAACGACATATTTGATAGATATAGAGAATCTCCTACGAGTGTAGAGCCTCGGTTTTTTTTACTTTATCAACTTGTGTTGATATTTTTTGGTATCAAAAAACACGAGTTAGAGATTTTATTTATTACCCAATCCTTTCTTACATGCACAAATAAATGAATACAATTCTTTGGTATATATTTCACTTTTACAGATCCTAATTACATTACAGCGTAGTGATACATCATTTTTGAAAGCAGTTTAGCTATTGTATAGTCCTATATACTGACCCAGTTTTTTCCTTCAAGGTCAATTAAATAAAAGCAGTTTCGCTTTTTTTTATAAAAAAGTCACTCTTTACTTAAACAAAGTGGTTTCTTTAAAATAAAAGAAAGTAGTTCCTTTTTGATTGACCAATCAAATTTATGTAAAGCGATATCACCACTAGTGTATATATCACAGTAGATTATGTAATTTATCACACAAGCGATATCTACTGTCAAATGTATTATTGGGCGATAAAGAAAATTAGTAGCCAATTGTTTTTGGTTGGAGAAGGGGTAGAAAAGGTAATAGAAAACAGGTATAAGTGTAAAACTTATCATACAGCAACGGACTGTGAAAATTCGTGTCAAGCCAGGGGTATTGTAACCTAGTTGGTTACTTCCATAAAACGGGAACAACAGTATAATCTGCCAAGCCAGCAAGAGTGGTATTGTCCCTTTAAAATTACCACACTTCTATCATGATTGTCTTTCGTTGTATTCCTTTCAAACCCACGAACCAAATATATATTCGGAATATTTTATGCACGGAAGAGTCGTAACCTGGTTCTGCGTTTTGTCCAGCTCATTTCCATTCAATGCAAAAATCTAACATTCCGACATCCCGTGGAAGGTTTTACAGAAATCTATATATCTGAAATTGTTTACACTGAGTCTGGAAAAGTCAACAGCAGGACTACAAGCCAAAATAATAGGTCGCTAATATCGCGATGTGTTCATTTCCTAATTTATACTTTCCAAGTTGCATTTTGGATTGGCGCCTTCTTACTAAAATGCGTAAATACAAAAAAATAACTGAGTCGAAAGTCGACATAACACTACACAAGCAGAAATTCAAGTCGAAAGGGTAGAGTCGTGTAACAACGAATGGCGCTATTATCGTGGTCTGTTTATTACTGAATTTCCCATTTTCTTACATGAATTTGCCATTCGACGGTACGCTATACAAGCCTAAATCGACTCGAAAATAGGAAATGAACACATCGCGATATTAGCGACCTATTATTTTGCAGAATAAAAAATAAATAAAGGAATCCCGATCATCAAGTCGCATTATTCAGTCGAATGGCTAATTCCAAAAAATTGGAATAATGCGACTTGATGATCGGGATTCCTTTAAATTTTTTTATTCTGCAGTAAAAAATATAACTACTGGGACCGGGACATTCACAGTTTAACGAAGAAATGCGAGAGAGAGAAAGAGAGACATGGAGAAAAAGAGAGAGAAGGGGTTTAACTAGTGGTTTTAATTTTATTTCAATAATTCGCTTGCGCTTAGGGGTCTTTGGCAGTGGGGGGGCCGGAGGACCCGGAGAAAACCCACGAGGCTCGACAGGCGAAGAAATGCCATGTGCTTTTATACGAGAAGGCATATATTTAAATGCCATTTAAAGACATGTCTTTTGTTCGCTTAATTCATGAGATTTTCGCTTATTTCTGTTGATAAGTCTACGCTGATGAAATAATTATTAATATTTCGGTGTTTCGACAAAAATTAGATTATTTGCTGACTTACTTATCTTCACCATAAGAGTTATATATATAAATAACTCTATGCTTCACAACCAATGGTTGATAGCGAGGCATGCGTGAAGGGTGGGAAGTAGAGTTAGATCTATATTTAGACAGTTGGAAAACACCTTTCTATTAAAGTCACAACTTTTCCGCAGCAAATACTCGCTCTGGAAAATTATTCACTCGACAAACCTCAGCAGATTCCAGTACCCTACATAAATCATTGGGTGTATGCCGAATTACGCCATTAGAACAACTGTCAAGTTCCCGAATTCCAAATGACGTTATTGAGGAATGGGAAGAGTGTTTTCTCATACAAAGCTTTCAATGTCCGATTTTCTTGAAACTAAGGAAAACTTTGCAATAAATATTCTACACGCTCTGCGAATGACGCAATTTTGAGAACTTCTTTCTAAAAACGGTAAGTTTTCCTAATAGGCAATTGTTGTATAGTTGTAGATGCATAATACTTACCGCCATACAACCGAGGCTAGATGTAGAGTACCGAGGTCTGCCGTGGTTTGCCGAATGGAAAACGATATAATTGAAAGTTGGAAAACCCATTTTTTTCTTCTGCTTCATCGCGTCCGTTCGTGAAGAAACCTATAACTACAAAACAGACCAGGAAGTATTTGGACTGTTTTAAAATGTAAGTTTAACGTTTTAGTCCAATAGATTGAAAATGTAGATCATAATACTAATAATAATAATTTAAATATGTTTAAATAAAATGTATTTTAGTCGTCGTCGTCATTTCTGTAGTTTAACGTTCATTTCCACCAGGGGATGTCTGTTAGTCAAATGTTAACTTCTGAATACCATTGAAATCTTTTATTATGTTGGCTAAGGGTTCTTGTAAATATTGGAATTATAGAAACCTCATAAATCTTACCATTTTATGATTTGACTCTTTTTTTTAAACCGAAAAGTCAAGGAAAAACATTCCGAGTTTTAGGTTTTCATTACAGTGTAAAAACTGAAAATCGGAAGTGTTTTCTTCTTTTTTCATCAAATATACCTCATTCATCAATCTTGTATCAGTATGTATTCAAAGTTTTACATATTTAAAGCAACACATAACAGGTAGTGGCGGACTAACATGGTATCGAAGATACCCCATAAGGTGGTTGTTACAAACCTGGGGTCGAACCGAGACTTGCATAGATAACAGACCTTATGATCTACAGCCCTCGTGCATAGAAATGTATACAGTATATATTTCGTGTAAGACCACGCGTCACGGGTTAATTTTTATAACTTTTTTTTTTTTACTGAAGCCAAAGTAATATACACTACATTAGCTTATACAAAATGTTACAATGGATCTAATTTTATATGCCAACACCGATCTGTCAGATGATACCAATTCTAACGTATATGAAATAGTGCAAAACAAATATAAAAGATAGCAAGCGGTTTTATAAAAAAAACGTGTGCGCGCGCTGTATCACAAAGCCTGTCATTTAGTCAGCTAGCGTGGTTTCGAATCCGCGGTTGTATGTGTCAAGGAGTAGGGTCGCCTGACCAACCTCGTGGGTTTTCTCCGGGTCCTCCGGTTTCCCCCCCCCCCACAAAGACCCCTACGCGCATATTGAAATAAATTTAAACCATATGTTAGCCCCGAAATGACCTTGTTTGTGTCGAGTGGACGTTAAACGCCATCTCTCTCTCTCTCTCCCTCCTCTCTCTCTCCCTCTCTCTGTCTCTCTCTCTCTCTCTTGGTAGCAATCTAAATCTATGTATCGGTTGTAAAGGGAGATTACTGCGTAAATATTTCAATTGTCTGCAAATTATCGAGCATTCGTTTCAATTATTATACATGTACTGATATGCTGCTTATTGACGATATCAGGTTTGTATTTTAAAATATTGGGTAGTATTTGGTGGTATCATAGACTAAACCACTTGTACTGTTCAATTGTCCTGCAATTAATAGATAACACATCTGTTAAAATGCGTGTGGACAGAGCACCAGAGTAAATAATAGTGGATTAGCGAGGTGACCTGTGGTTCCGTAAAAGAATTTAAGATGATATGTATCGGAAAATTATAACCGCGGATAGGCCCTTCTAAAATAAAGAAAAAATAATATCCTTATAAATATCAACTTCTGGTAGGGCCTACTGGTCGGTAAACATTTTACCTAAATGGAAATGGTTGTCAGTTCCATTTTAAGCAATACAAGGATATTTTTGCTCAAAAAAATACATGCAGATCTATGTTTCGTTTCATGTATCTATTCTTTCGATGGCCTACACGCCTACACTACCTGAAGGTCTGATAAGTTATATTTGGAGTTTACTTCAGTTCAGGGGTCAAACGAACAGCTTTTGATCATATGACGTCAAACATTGATTAATCAATCAGTGTTGACGTTTCTAGGGGTTTACCCACAGTTCCGCACAAAGAACGCCAATGAATCGCCGTAACAGACCGTTTCATTGGCTAATTCCACAAAAATGTAAAGACAAGTAAAAGGAATTATAAAAAACGAAGGAAATATGATCTGTGTTTTAATCAGATTGCATGCAACGGCTTATACGTTTCCGTGAGTAAATAAGGTCAGACATTGCCCTCGACCAAGTGTCTATAAACTACCATTTCTCATTTATTGTTTCAGTTTAATGAATTGCAAGAATCACGAATCCCAGAAGTGTGGATTTAAGTTAATCCATCATCGAAAGGGTACTGAAATCAGGGGTTCGTATCATAAAGAGTAGAAGATCTGCAGGTAACTAATGAACCGGTCTATACCAACAACACACAGCCATAGCGAAGACAATGGCAACCCAAAAAAATATGTCCAGGGAGGTGCGCAAACACGTTGCATCTATGATCAGCGAATTGACTCGATTGGGGTCTTTCTTCATTCTGATTAACCAGCCTGGTTTTAATTATAATATTCGATACGGTCCTATAAGACTAGCTAAACAAGGTATATTTTACCACGAAGAATATAATATTTTGATTTGTTATTTCTGTGAAAAGGAAACCGACGTAAATGAATTAAAGAGCAACTCGATAATAATTATTCTACACAACAGCACGTGTTCTTTTAAAGATGGATCACGGGAAAATTCAACAACCAATAATATCCCCATCCAACATCCAGATGATGAACATTGTCAATTGATCAATAATGAATTACATGAACGGTATTGTGTAAATGACAACAATCCGTTTCAGTCGATATTCCAGGAAAACATTGGTCAACAATCAAGAGATGGTTTGTTGGGGACGCCACTGCCAAATTATTTCAATAATCTTAATGATAATCCTTTTGATTTAGTTTCGACAAATTTTTCCGATTTAACATCAACTATGAGAATAGATATTCTTGAAAGTCAACCATTGCTGAATAATTTATCCACGCAAAGCAACTCTGTTCCTCCCCCTTCATTGGGTCTTCCGGTTGCTAGTAATCAGACTGTCGATCAGCCAAACATCCCTTTCTGTTACCCAACACGTGACAATAATTCACAGCATCGTCTTCGTCGACAACAAAGTACTGATTGTGGTGATATTCCTGATCGTCTCAACTCCAAAGATACCGGGACGATGGCAAATTATCAAAACAGATTGGACACTTTCAAGAATTGGCCCCATCATTCAATTTCATCCCGCGATATGAGTAAGGCAGGTTTTTATATGACAGGTAATTAAAATTTATTCAAAAAAGTTTATGGTATAATTTATTAATCTTTTAACGACTGAACCCCATAATATTCTATTGATATATTTAACAAGTCTAGAACTTAACTGTTGTTTAATATATTACATAGTTTAATACAACCATAAAATTGTTGTAAAATTCAAATTATTCACACACGATCACGGAAATGATAAAATGTTTCCTATTAGTTACCCATCTGATTATTAGTAAGTGAATCGTCACGATTTTCAACTTGACAGTTGACTAAAACGTGAAAATCGAACTGGAACGATGTAGATAGAAGCACCAAGGCCAACCAAATTTTAAAATTGGTAATTTTCAGAAATAATGTGTTCAACTGTGTACTATAATTGAAACGGTAAATTTATTCGTTACATTTAATTTTTAGAAACGATAATTTATATAGGAGGGTATTCATTATCGTGTACTCATATCTCTCCGTAGTATCACGGAACTAAACCAACCCGGATGGGTGACATTTAAGTAGGTTATTTAATTTTAGCGGTCACGTCTCTTCATATTAGCACCCGTCATCGTTATTTAGGTTAGTACAGAAACGTGGGACGGTAAACCCCGTTTCATTCCTTCATATTAGCAAGAAACCGAGCCAAAACATGTGTGACTTTACATAGATTTAAACGGGACGCCATGCATTTTTTCTACAAAACGATAGAAACACGTCATTCATTAAAAGCGTGTGATAAAACAAAATGTGTTTGAGTTATATTAGAGAACATATTCATGGATTAACTGTTAAAGTTTTATTGTAACATATTCGCACAAATAAACTCAGCAACTATAATTATGCGGGCAGGGTATTAAGTCTTTGTAGGGGGTGGGGAGCTGAGAGATGTGGTGTTTAACGTCCACTCGACACAAACTAATTCATTTGCGGGACTAAAATAGGGGTCTTTAGCAGTGGAGGGAGATGTGAGAACAATACAAGAGGCTGGACAGGCGACCCACCTCCTTGCTACTTGATTCAATGACTAACATTATGATCCGTAGTGGGGGTCCGTGGGTTATTCGCCTAGTGGTCTAGAGTGCCACTCTTCGACCTCTAGCTGGCCGGTCCCCCCTGGCTTGCGGCTGTGGTTTCGAGCCCGAGTGTGAGCGTGGAGATAGGGGCGCCTTCTCAACCCCGTGGGTTTCCACCGGGCACTCCGATTTCCTCCCACTGCTAAAGACCCCTACGCGCAAGCGAATTATTGAAATAAAAATTGAAAACCATACGTTAGTCCCAAAATGACCTAGTGTGTGTCTAGTGGACGTTAAACCCCATTTCTCTCTATTCGATATTGCACCCTAAATATTTTATAAATGTATTTTACAGACAGGGGAGACTCTGTAAAATGTTTTACTTGTGATATAATTTTAAAAGACTGGGAGCCAACTGATGATCCTTTTACTGAACACCAAAAATGGTCGCCAAGCTGCTCTTACATTACTGAAAACTACCCTAATAGCAAAAGTGAAAATATATCCGAGGTACGTATTTTTGAAAAATTTGGCTGATTTTTTCAATATCCTAATGGTCGTGCTGAGAGCTTATATTGGCAGAAGAAGATGCACTCTGCCAAATTTGTTAATGTTTAGTCGGGGAATTGTATCGTATTGTATATAGAAAGTCGACACCGGAAACTCTGCTTTATATTGAGAAATATATGAAGTAACAACATGATTATGGTAATTTCTGGGATTCCACTGTCGACTCTTTATCAAATGGTTGGATAACCTGTCTTGATTTCAAATGGATGGATAACCCGTCTTGATTTCTCAGTTGGATTTGAATAGAACTTTAATTGGTGAAATATGTTTAGTTAACAAAAGGGTAACTGTTACTAACAAACTCCCAGTTCAGGGTGAGTTTAACTTATTTAATACAAGATTCTAATAGTAAGTGCAGGAGGACCGCACTACACGCAAAACAATAATATACAAGAGATACGTTCATTTCTATCTAGGAATATATTTGTCGGGAATATTTTTTTTTAAACTAGATATATGTTTATATTTATTATAGAAAAAACATAATCTTGAAACCTTGAACCCATCGGGTAAGCTTTAGTTTTATTTTTTTATTTCTTTATGATAACAATAAGATAACCCTTGTCGAAACGTCGTGCTTCACTGTACAAACCAGTGATTGTTATTCATAAAAATGTGGTCTTTTTTTTGGTTCGAATTATATGTACATTGAAATAGAATAGGTTATACCCGAATGCCCATTTTAAATACTGACTCGACTCGACTATTGGTATTGTTGTCATGAGATAACCAAAAACAAACATTGTGATAGGGTGGGTGACCGTCATAGCCAGGATTATGTACGTAGTTGTTAAAGGACAATATTGGTGTCAGCAATTATCACATTATGTGATAGAACTGGTTAACACGTTCCAAATATAATTTTAGAAATAGCTCGTACAGTCCCTTCTTTATATCCAATCTATAACATACTTAATAAAAGCATAGTAACGCATGGACACTTTCTATTTTTTAAGTTTTCTCTTATCTAGTGACACTCAATTCTTTTTATGAATCGTTAGATATCCCCTCAGTCTCACATGACAACTTCGAAGGAATTATCAATGAGCAGAATACGTCCGTGTAGCTGTTATCGATCATTACTTTAGTCAGTTATATAGAAGGATAACTCGTGTTTTAATTTTGCTTTCGTCATTTCCGTTTCTTCAAATCCTCATTACTCATCTATCGTAGCAATGCTGTCTGTGTTAAAATAATTCCATATTTTACATATTTCTGAAGCATTGGCCCGAGAAATCCATCTCTGAGATGCTTTTCAATCCACGAAATCATTGTCAGCGGTGTGAAATTTAGAGTACATGTACATCATATAATTTTGTTTATCCATATTCAATTCATTTTTATTTTAACTTCACGGTATTTCAGTTCAAATAACAATTTGTAATTGCTCTCAGTATTTACAGTGTACGTGAAAAATGTATTTCTTTTTTTATATCCACAGCTACAGGTACTAATACTATGCCATCATCAGTTCTAACTTCTACAGGTAAATAACATAATGACTGTATATTATTTACATATACACTTAAAATATGTAATTGCACTCATTTTTAACGGTGTAGTTATCAAATAAACTGTGCAGGGCGCGGATTCGCAGTAGCAAGAAGAAGGAGGGGTAGCATATTGTTTACTTACAAATAAGATTCAACTCTTTAAAACCGTGACTAACCTGAAAGACATAATAGTTTGAACGGTTTGAACTGTGACTTATAGCGTATAGTTTGAACTACAAGACGTATGGTTTATACGGTTTGAGCTGTGACTAGCCTACAAGACGTATAGTTTGAACGGTTTAAGCTGTGACTAGCCCACGAGAAGTATAGTTTGAACGGTTTAGGCTGTGATTAATCTACAAGACGTATAGTTTGAACGGTTTGAGCTGCGACTAATCTATGGAACTAAGAGTTTTGTTGCTACAAATAACATTATTCCTGTCCCGTTTTCACTGCAATTTAAATGATAATTTACTTGCCCAATGCCTATTATAATGCTGCTTTATTTATATTCCCTATATTAATTATTATTTAATAAAAATATATATTAAGTGCATTAATATACAGTAAGACATTGGCTCATCTGTCAAGTTCAGTCATATATTATGTGAATAAATTGCTTTTTTCAGAAGCCGATTCGTTGAGGGTAGAAAATGAAAAACTGAAAAATGAAACAACTTGTAGAATATGTTTTGAAAACCCAGCTGAGATCTTGACATTACCCTGTGCCCATATATCGTGTTGTGCTACATGCGCAGCACCATTGAAAACATGTCCAATATGTAGACGAGTAATACAAGGAACCGTGAAAATATTTTTATCGTGAAACAAATTTAGGGCTTTTAACAAGAATGGTTAAAGATGTAACTGAATGTCATCGATTTAGGGGTTTACCGGGCGTACAAAGTCAAAAATCAACATATAAAAAAACAAAAACCCGATTTTATATAACGAGGGTATGTTTTTGTAACGTTTTCTTCTACCGATCAGGCCCATCCAACAATAACGAAATTCTTCGGCAATCTCCGGAAACATTCGGTTTTGACGTCATCTCAGGAAGGAATGGACATCAATATTATCAAAGACACTAGAGTAACTGCGATCGGTTGAATGGCTTTGAACGCTCGCAGAATCGTCGCCAATACCGGCTCTCTCTATGAATCACAGCATAATAATATGCCTGACATTGTTGACGTGTTCCTGAGATGACGTCACGCCAGGCTAGTAGACTGGTTAATTTTGTTTCCGTGAGTGTCGAGAAAATTGAAATTGAAATTCGTATTGTGTCTAAACCGCTGGGCAAATCACATTGAAATTTTATATTCAGTCTATTTGAGGATTAAACTACACATATTTGGTGAAAAAATGGTTTATTGGATTTACATTCAGTTATATCTTTAATTATAAACAGACCCTTACATGATGATTTTATATTTGCATCGATGTTGGTTAAGGGAAATATAATTAAAATAATTAACTGTGGAAAAATCCTTTCTTTTCCCACAGTATTGGGCTTATACATGATTAAATGTGTTGGTTTCCTTGACGATTTCCTTATAAATTCATTGCCCACAGCATAGCCGCATAGTTATAGTTTGGGATTCACTTGGAGGTATTATAATGTTATAGTGTATCTTTGTATGTATTTTAAATATTATTTAATTTTTGTTACAGTAGCAACTGATCAATGCCCCGAATCGATATCTCATTAATATATTTAGATATTTACTTTCTGAATTATAATTAATGTAACGATGTATATTACGTAATATTAGTATACAATAATGTAACCCCAAACTTGTATATGTTCTGTATTCTAATAGTTGTTTTGGTCCCTCGTTTATTAAGAGTATGGTTTTAATAATTTATCAGAGTTTTCGTCGTTAATGTTAGAAAAGCTACGAACCCCACATAACAGTACTACGGCAATAAAACGTGATTATCCTTCAGCCTCATCCAGCTGGGTGGACTAGAATAATATATGGATAAAGTCTCGTGCATGAGCCTATATAACATAACGCAAACTAGATTATTTCGTGACTAACACGGTGTGGAGTTTCATTTCAATGAATGACTTGCGCGTAGGGGTCTTTAGCAGTCGGTGTGTTGGGGGGGGGGGGCGCACCGGCATTGTTTATGTTCTCGACCCTTTTTCACAAATTACATGAACAAAAATCACTTTAACAAATGTTAACTAAAAAAAATCAAAATAAAATTTTCGGCACGGGCGCGTGGAACGGCTAGACCAGATGTGGCATGGTCCGGGGGAATCCATGTTCCTGAAGCAACAACTGCTAGTTTTACAACATCTGGCCGTTGCTCGTTTTCTTCACAATTCCCGTTATAGCTACGTTATACCGAACCCCACGGATACCTTGACATTGGTTGAACCTTGAACTTTGGAACTCGATTAATACATTAACAGAACACAGTTTTTATGGGTACAATCACTAGTTTATTCTAACAGCACGACGTTTCGACAAGTATCCTCTTATCGTTATCAAGCACAATGACATTTAGTAAACTTAAGTTCAATATATTCATAATGAAACCATTTACATGGATTGACATGAAATGTTTGGTAACTTGATGTATCCAAAACTGTTACCGAAATTCTAAATTTGTTTTTTATATTCTGTAAGTTTAAAAACAAATCGGTTGATTATACGGTCTGTAGCCATGCGAAATTCCTGTCAGGGCGGCGGAAGCAGTTCTTGATTTGGGGGCGGGAGGGGGTGCTACAGTACTAGGACTTTAGGCGAGATTCCGGGAGCTGTTTAAGGTCTTGATCGTCAGAGACGTTGTCTGTGCGATTTCTAGCTAATAAAATCCCTTACCATGCAAACACAGTCGATGGTGGTTTCCTGCGATGATACATAATAGTACAGAGGTTATGGACACTCTAGCGGCCACAATTAATTATCGTTGTACGATTTTGATGAAATTGACAATGTATGTTTTTAACCGAAAGTTTTGGGAGATTCTTTCGATCTTGGCGATATAGTATGGATGAGTTCGACTTTTGTACGCATCAGACCTTGCATTCTAGAGCTATAACCCTTGCTTTATACGAAGAATGTGAAAAAAATCGAATTAGATACCCCTGATTTCTTGAACCAGCAGTTTTACAAGAAAGTTCATAATCCGCTACAAGTGACGTGTTAATGATGGTAAACATTATAAGATAAATAGGTTTGATTGCAAAAAACCTCCCGCCCACTGGGAGCACCATTACGAGTTAATCAAATGATCACAAAACCTACCCAAAGGACGGTCTTATATAGAACCACCCACTTCAGCTGAATGTTGGGAAGTCTTCAATGCTTCAAACCAACTTTTATAACGCCTTTCGACGGAGGAGCCCCCAGTTCGCATCCATGGTGTTTGGATCTATCCTTGCACTAAACTTAAAAGCCGCCATATATATAGGCCTATAGACCTACGCCCTTGCATGTCAAATTACCATTCTCCAAAATACATTTAATATTTAACTCCAAATTCCAGAATTTGAAACTACAAAAATAGTTATGGTAGGCCTTCGTAGCTAGGCTAACTAAATAAAAGACGCTCCTGTTTTGTGGCCAAATCTAAATAATAAACTACCTGCAGATTTCAAGGGTCACGGGGTGTAAAGGGCACGTAATTGTTGTCGAGTGAATAAATGAAATGGGGTTTAACGTCCTACGCTTAAGCACCTAGTCTGGGCTAATTGAAGACGGGCATACGCCATACAGTGTGCTATGAAGGAAATTTTGCCCGGGCAGCAACTGAATTCCAACTGCCAAGGGTTCTTTTACGTGCACGCCAATGTGTACACGGGACCTCGGTTTTTCGTCCCATCCGAACGACTAGGCAGCTGTCCTTGTCAGGCACTCCTGCATCACTGACAAGGGGAAATCGAGATGAACTTTCTCGGCCAGTGCAGGAATCGAACACCCGACCTCCAGGCTAGCGAACCAGCGCCTTATCCACTTAGCCACCGTGATCCCCAATTGTTGTCGAGGATTGCGCGTTAGGATTACTGGTAGGTTAGGGCTTGGTCTAGGTAAGGGTTAGGGGCAATTATAAATTCAGAAAATTTCTATATTTAATTATCTGTACTGATAAAAGGGAAATTTTCTGAATTTGTCGATCTGTATAATATATTACACATACAAATTTTCTAAATTTGACGATCGGTATATTATACGAAGCTGACAATTCAGAAAATTTCTGAATTTGTCGATAGGTATAATACACAGATGTGACAATTCAAAGATTTTCTGAATTTGACGATCGTTATAATATATGAAGCTGACAATTTAAGGTTAGGGTGAGGGTAAGGATTGGGTTGGGTTGGGTTAGGGTTAGGGTTATTTTATTTTTAGCATAATATACAAAGCTGACAATTCAGGGTTAGGGTTATTATACCGATCGTCAAATTCAGAAAATTTCCGAATTGTGAGATTCGTATATTATTATACAGATCGCCAAATTAAGAAATTTTCTGAATTGTCACACCTGTGTTATTACATGTATATATTATATAGATCGCCAAATTCAGAAATTTTCTGAATGTGAGCCTCGTATATTATACAGATCAACAAATTCAGAAAATTTCCTTTTTATCTGTACAGATAATTAAATATAGAAATTTTCTGAATATATCTATTCCCAAGGGTTAGGGTTAGCGCCAATGGTTAGTACCTTCATACCGGAATATGCCGAGGTTTGCCGAGTGCGAGTCAGGGGATATTTCAGGGGTCTAAGAGAAATAACTCTAGTTAACGTTGTTTGTAGGGGACGTAACTCCTTATGTGAGTCTCGTTTGTCCAAACTAAATATTAAATGAAAACAATTTTTTTTTATTGACGATCAGACAGTGTAAATAAACGATGTAACTGTAAGTATCTGTAGATTGATATGATGACTATCAGATAATCCACTCTATCATGAGATAATATATCACGGGCCACAAATAATAGAACAATAGTTTGAGTAAATTTTAATAATTTTTATTATTTCATCACAATCTATAGTATTTGTCTACTGTCAGGATGGATGTAATTCAGATGAGAAGAAAAGAGATATTTTTATTTCAGAAATATAAAATTAGATAGAAACGCCCATTAAATAAATAACTGGCATCTTGAACATACAAAAATATTAATTTAATGGTAAATAAAAACAAATTTCACAACACACTTATTTATACATTGTCCTGGTTGATTATTTTCAAAGTATGGCAAATTTGGTAAGACATGGAAAGTATTATTATAGACTAACAATCATATAGTAGAAAAATAATTTGGATTACCGTACCCGTAAAACCCCCAACAGTTGAAAGGTGGGCAACAGTCAAATTGTGTTATTCTTAATGAATAATTATAAGGTAATATGGATGAGTTTCTGTATTTTGTTTTATTGATATGATACTTGTTTAGTTTTAGTTTTAAATTTAATAAAGAATGAATAAATGAAATGGGGTTTAACGTCCTACTATTATGCACCTAACAGCTGGGCTAATGGAAGACGGGCATACGCCATACAGTGTGCTATGAGGGAAATTTTGCCTGAACAGCGGCGCTAAGGCCTACTCTTATATCCAATTCCAACTGCCAAGGGATCTTTTACGTGCACTCCAATGTGTATACAGGACCTTGGTTTTTCGTGCCATCCGAACAACTAGTCAGCTGTCTTTGTCAGGCCCTCCTTCTGTATCACTGTCTGACAAGGGGAAATCACGTCAGAAAATCGAGATGAACTTTCTCGGCCAATGCCATCGAACACCCAACCTCCAGACTAGCGAACCAGCGACTTATCCACTTAGCCACCACGATCCCCTTTTAAAGGACCTAAGTCCGTAACTCAAAATTCTCCAAAATCTTCGACATCGAAAACACAAATTATTGGTCAATTTAAATCAACATTGATGATGTTAACTTACTGGGAAAAGATGCAGCTTCTGATATCTGATATTTAAGATAAAATATTTTTTTTAACATTGGTACACGAATCGTGTACCAAAATGCGCTTCAGCTTAAGTTGTATCGAGAGACTAGAGGGACGAGGCTAGACACATTGCATTGTATCAAGCGGCAGAATGTAAACTGGAATAACCAAGCGCTAGAAATGTGGACTAGATTGAGACTGCAAGGCTTATTTCGCTGGATATACGGTTACTGATTTGAAATTGGAGTAAAAATGGAAACCAATGAATGTAAACCAGTTCATATACATTCACTTTTGTCAATTTCTAAGTCCCAAATATTAGTGATTTAGCTCCTTTAAATTTAAAGATAATTTCCCAAAAAAAGTATTTATCGACAGGGCTATTTCCAATAAAAGTATGGCATTTTTGGTATATATTATATGGAAAGTAGAAACATCTAATCTTACTAGAAAAATACTGGATTCCCCGAACAACGCCAATGGAGCTCATACGGGACAAAAATATAAGAGTTTCCCTAATCATCAACTCAACGATTAGGGATGTCTGTTTGAGTGACGATAAAGCTTGTAAGAGAAGATCCCAGCTTTAGTGAGTGCTTTATGTATTAATAAAATAGTTGGTGAACTTAAGCGTACAACATTTTCTAAGTAAAAACCGCAGAAAAAGACATTATCAGTGGATTTAATTAGGTTTTGATATTTATGATGAATAATCAGCGATTAAAGATAACATCTTCTTGTAAATGCAAAGAATTCTCCTCCGGCTTCACAACCGTGGCGTGACACAAACATGACCTCTTTTAAACCATTTTTTATAGCAGAGTTTCCCTCACAAATTCAATGTTTTGAAAAAGATTTGAAGCAAAATGTGGATAGATTAAATAGTTTTAATATGTTTTAAGTCCAAATATATCATCAAATCACAAAGGTTGTTGAGGGAAAGTAACTTTAATTCTGACTGAGGTGAGGACCCACCCGTATTGTATGACGCCACACCGATCAGCATTGAATATTCGCTTGGCTGCTACAGTCACTGGGATCACGGTGGCTAAGTGGATAAGGCGCTGGTTCGCTAGCCTGGAGGTCGAGTGTTCGATCCCTGCATTGGCCGAGAAAGTTCATCTCGATTTTCTGACGTGATTTCCCCTTGTCAGTGATACAGAAGGTGGGCCTGACAAGGACAGCTGCCTAGTCGTTCGGATGGGACGAAAAACCGAGGTCCCGTGTACACATTGGAGTGCACGTAAAAGAACCCTTGGCAGTTGGAATTCGATATAAGAGTAGGCTGTAGCGCCGCTGCCCGGGCAAAATTTCCCTCATAGCACACTGTATGGCATATGCCCGTCTTCAATTAGCTCAGGTTAAGTGCATAACAGTAGGACGTTAAACCCCATTTCATTCATTCATTCTGCTACAGTCACTGATAAGGATGACATCAACGGGACTTAATGAGTCTCAAATATTAACTTTTTTCCTCTGACAAATTAAATTCTGAAATATTTAAGGTGAGTATTTGAAAAATAAATGAATGTGTTTGAAGTATACCTGGATAAAAAATATTCCTATTTAGCGTAAATAGGTAAAGAAAATAGTACACAAAGGCGTAAAATGGGTAAAAAGATATAATTCTGCCCGTACCAGTTCATCTTGATTTGTTGGTAAACATTATGATGTGACGTCACCCGTAGAACTATAGTGGTCTCACCTTTTAATGTTTGTCATCTTGGACAGAGATAAAAGACGACTGTCACATTAACTCTGTAAAAAAAATTGCTATGCTATGACCCAACAGGTGTGCCTTTATGATTTAATTATATCCATTGCAGATTGAAGATATGAAATCATGGCTGAAGATAGAGAAGTATTAAGAGAAATATGGGAAGGCAGGATACCTGTTTGTTTTACACTTGCGGAAGAAGAAGTTTACAGTGGTGAACAGCCAGATCCATATTATGTTAGTAACATTAAACACTATTATATGTATATGATAAATTGAAAATTCCATGACATGTGTCATACTCGGCAGGCAACATAAACAAGCACCATCAGTAAGTCTTGAGTACAAATATTTGAAGGTCCTCATTTATATCAAAACCAGCAGATTATCGACGGTATAACTATGGGTTTTGTTTTTATAATCAATTCATGTATATTTTAATATGTATTTAATTGTGAAAAATAAGAGATTGTTTGAAAAATTGACTTTCAGTGTAAAAATTTAATAACTTGTTAAAGATACATTATTTAAGTAAGATTTAAATAAAGAACTAGCCATTCTTGCTATAATAGTTCAAAAGTAGATGATGTAAAATGAATAATTTGACAGACGTGTGCAATAATTTCAACCATGATCCTGGTTGATTGAAGCTAAGTCTGGGTCCGCCATATTTGATTTAATCAAAGTATCGGTGAACCGTTTGTTTAATGTTAGAGAAATCTGATGCCATTGAGAGTTGATTAAGGCCTGGATCAGTTAATTAATGTCTAATTAATACTTTAAAAAACATTTCAGGCCCAAAGAAAGACCTGCTATAAGCAGATTTAGCATAATGCATGTTTAATATTCGGTGATATCTGTTATGTTTTAGTTACTGGTTCCAAGGCAGAGTTATTTCCCTCTAGTTACAGATAAAGTTCAACGACATTTTGTTCAAAGTGTTGACCCTGAGAAACATGGAGAAATGTGGCTGGAATATGAAGGGCAGCCTTTAAAATGGTAAAGAATACTGCAACAAAATACTTAAGAGATTTAGGATGTTGTCAGCTGTTGTAAACTATAATAACTTGTGCTCAAGTAGGGATCTAGAAAAGCAATAAAAACTGCATTATCTATATTATTTAACTATCAGTACAGGACTGATGCATTCTCTTGATCTAACATACGAAGACATGACTGATGCTTCTTCATGATCTTATCTAACATACAATTACAGGACTGATGTTCCTTCATGATCTAATATAAGATGACAGGACTGATGCTTTCTCTTTATCTAACATACAGTGACAGGACTGATGCTTTCTTTCGATCAAACATACGATTACAGGACTGATGTTCCTTCATGATCTAACATAAGATGACAGGACTGATGCTTTCTCTTTATCTAACATACGATGACAGTACTGATGCTTTCTCTTGATCTAACATATGATAACAAGACTGATGTTTTCTTTCGATCAAACATAAGATGACAGGACTGATGTTCCTTCATGATCTAACATAAGATTGCTTTAGTGTATACATGTAGATTAATATTGGGTACCGGTAATTGTATTGTATTTCTATTTGATAGGCATTATCCTGTTGGTGTTCTATTTGATCTCTTTACAAGTGGAAATTGTTTACCATGGAAAATTACAGCTCATTTTCAGGTGAGTGGCTTACAATTTCAGAGACATTTGATATAAATCCCAATAATACTTGTATTGGCATTTGTAAAATAGTCCTCTGAGAAATCTCTTGACTTCGGAGTTGTGTGGTAGTCGAATAGTTAACAAATTTGGCTCATTATTGAAACTTCCCATGGACCCACTTTGTTCGGGACAATGTGTCTAGTCCTTGGGAAGGGAACAAAAAATAAAGGGTTTTGATAATTGGTATCAGATTTCGAAGCCAAAATGCAACTACCCAAACAAAGTTCACCATCCTCTCATTGCCTACATGATTATTCAACATAAAAAATTTAAAGGACACAAAATGACCCCATTCCATTCAAGACATGGTCTCTTAGGACAGGGATCAAGGTGGCTAAGTGGATAAGGCGCTGGTTCGCTAGCCTGGAGGTTGAGTGTTCGATCCCTGCATTGGCCGAGAAAGTTCATCTCGATTTTCCGGCGTGATTTCCTCTTGTCAGTGATGCAGAAGGAGGGCCTGACAAGGACAGCTGCCTAGTCGTTGGGATGGGATGAAAAACCGAGGTCCCGTGTACAAATTGGAGTGCACGTAAAAAATCCCTTGGCAGTTGGAATTCGATATAAGAGTAGGCCGTAGCGCCGCTGCTCGGGCAAAAATTTCCCTCATAGCACACTGTATGGCGTATGCCCGTCTTCAATTGGCCCAGGTACGGTGCCTAAGCGTAGGACGTTAAACCCCATTTCATTCATTCATTCAGTCTCTTAGGACATTTTCAATCAATGACTATAACTAATGTTACTTCCTTGATTAATGAGGAATCCTCTGAACATTGGTCATGTCATTCATATGATTCTAGACTTCAACTTCATACAACCAAACTTTAAGAAATATAGACAAATTTGATATTTTCAGGGGTTTCCTGAAGAAGAGCTCTTACATTGTCCTTCAAAAGAAGCAATCGAGTCCCATTTTATGTCTGTGGTGAAAGAAGCTGATGCTTTAAAACATCGTGGACAGCTGGTCAATAATATGCAGAAAAAAGACCATAAACAATTATGGACTGGATTACAAAATGGTGTGTAAAATAATAATAATACTGTCTATTTTATACAGCCACATTGTATACTGTCACCTGTGTCCATTGCAGAGGCATATTACCCCAGAGGCAGTGTAGGCAGCTGCCTAGGGCCCAAGTATAAATATGGCCTGTAAAAATTTTGACAACCTTTTTCAATTTGATATTTTACATTATTTATATTCACTGGATTACGCTTCCGACGAACCTTAGTCGGTTGTGTCAGCCATTCACTATGAGGGGAGAAGGCCCACACGGTCAATGACAACTATCGAGATGAGATGGTGAACCAATTCCGCAAAAGGGTCCGCCAAAGTCTTGATCTGCCTCTGGTCCAATGATCTGTCGATCCAATCTCGAACCAGAAAAATTTTGGAGAAAGAAATTTCTCTGGTGACACTGGGTAGCCATTTTCCCGGAAGGGACGAATCACACGACTGTCACATGACATGTATTTATTTTACGTTTCCGGATGACCGAATCACTTAAAAATATACACACGCGTAGAAAAATAGATCTTTACGAAAACTTAAATTTTTACATTTAGGAACCACGTTTGTTATGTCAGCGAGTTGACTTTGACTCAAGAATCATTTCACAACAAACAAAACGACGATCCGACATCTTGTTTTCGAGAAAAAGACCCCAAAAAGATTGTCCAATCAGAGGTCAGCATGGGCGGGGCTTATGCGTTAAAAATCTGAAGATAATGGACGGTCTTTGGCCCCAACGGCTGACTCTGGGAACGAGATTGCTGTCGATCCACAAGGAATTTATTTTGTGTTAAAGTAGAAATATGTTGCACTTTATAACTGTTTAATATCTTGTAAATGCTCAGCAAAAAACGTATATGAACCATAAGATGGCAACCATTATGACCTACTTCAATGATTTAACACCATTTTGTTGCCAGGCAACCATTTTGTAAAAATTGGTGATTACAATTATATGTTTGACAATAGTTTGAATATTTCCAGATAAATTTGATCAGTTTTGGTCAGTAAATAAGAAGTTAATGGAATCATCAGGAGAAGATATGTTTAAATATATTCCATATAGAATTTATCAGGTGAGTAAACAAAGGTTACGTTTTGGGTCTGAAATTAGGGCTCCAAATAATTGTGAAAGTCTGTAAACATGGGTTTTAGAATTGATCAATGCATCTATTAGAGCAAGATAATATTTTGAATTGTGTTATTAAATGTTAAGGATTTATTGAGTAATTAACATGATTTTGTGCAGCTACTCTCAATCATATGGGGGGGGGATGGATGGCTGAATAGTTAGCATGACCACACTGTATCATAAAGCCAGTGATTGAATCAACTGGCGTGGTTTCGAATTCCCAGTTGTTCGTGGCAAGGAGTAGGGTCGCCTGTCCAACCTCATGGTTTTTATCCAGGTCCTCCAGTTTCTTTCCACTGCTAAAGACCCCTATGTGCAAGGAAATTTTTGAAATAAATTAAACCATATGTTAGTCCGGAAATGAACTAGTTTGTGTCAAGTGGAAATTAAACCCCATTTCTCTCTCTCTCTCTCTCTCTCTCTCTCTCTCTTAATCATGTGCTTTAGAGATATCATTGCCCCCACAGTCCATTATTATTTAGAGAGAAAGCTTGTATTTCGAAGAATTGTAGCGAAAGTGTTTTTATTGCAGCTGATGCTAAGATTAGAGTAACATAATCTTGTACTTGACTGCTTTGTTTTAATGTTTTTGTAGATAGACAGACCATATATACAGAAATTATTTCGCCCAGTGACAGAAGAAGGGGATTATAATACACTGGCCGATCTATTAAAGTCAGTTAATGGTGGGGAATCTACAGATAATAGAGAAGGTAAGTAAATACTTATATACTGCTACAATAATGTATTGTATACTCAAATCTGATGTATTATCTTTATTATACCCCAGTTATAAAATGTCTATTGCACGATTATTGACTATACCCATTGAAATGGGTGGGGGGTTTTCAACATTGGACTGTACGTGAGAAAGAATCAATTATCTTTGAGGTGCTATGTCACTTTGTTTTGAAACTATGGGGATGCTCGATTGTCATTCCTGAATGTCCCAAATTGACGGAATTTTAAATGAGTGACGCGAAATTCAGTCATTGAGTACCCCCCATGTGGCACCCTATAGAGCAACAACTGGCACATGTGCCAAATATTGTACATTGGATGATTAGAAATATATCCTTGCAACCCTGTGTAATTAGCGCTCTTAAGCAACCAGTTTGTTGGACATTCAGCGCTTTATAAATAGATTATTATTATTAAGACTTTTTAAAAAGTTTATTATTTTATGCTCATTGTTTTTAGCCAATGTTAACTTCCTTCATATTAATCTGTTTTTAGTTATAAATATACATAATGAATCTAACTTGGGAAGATGGACTTTTTGTTCTGCAATCATCCTGTCACTGCTCAATACTCATGCAACCCTGTCAACATTTGCAGATTTGTATATTGCGAAAATTAAGAGTTTTGTACTTTTTGAAAATTAAGACTTTGTTTTACATTCCAGAAGTTTTGAAGAACAGGCGTGTTTTAATACAGGGTATCGAACCACCATTAGAAACACCAGTTTTATGGTTGAGTGAACATCTTAGTTATCCAGATAATTTTCTTCATATATGTATTGTAAATAAAATCAAAAATGAGAGCTGATATGTAATTTAATAAAAAGCTATTTTTATTGTATCTTGATAAATGAAGCACCCTTTTTAAAAATGCTATGTGTAAATTTGGGAGGAGAAACAGCTTGCATTGGAATTGGCATTAAATTCTTGATCTTATGTTAAGGTTTGTTTTTGACAGAGGTGAGACTGAGAACATAGTCAAGTGGTATTAAAGACCAAGACTGGCTTGTGAAGAGAGTGAGGGGCAGGGCCTCGTTTTACATGGTGACTAGACGGCACTGCCGCCGCGCACTGGCCAAACTGTGCCGCCTACTGAGCTCAAAAATTGAAGACAGGGCGGCAACATACATTCTCTTTGAAAATCGCTGAAAAAGTTTTTCCCATGTGCCAAGCATGCCTGGGGTTAATAATCTGTCCGTGTTTGATGGTTGAAACCGTACGTAATACTATATCATAATCATGGTGTGAAGGTTTACAAAATCGTCTTTCTGTTTTGGCCTCATCATAGCACACTGTATGACGTTTGCCTGTCTTCATTAGCCCAGTAGGACGTTAAACCCGATGATCTCGAGTTTACAGGGTATTAATCAAACCATGGTTTAACAAGATGCCAAAACTAATAGTGTATCAAATCTTCGAAACTATTGATTAAGTGCTCAGAAATCAAGTCTAAGGGAGTCAATTTTTAAAATTTCCTGGGGGAGCACCACCCAGACCCCCCTTGCGGCCATTCAACCCCCTCACATGAATGACTTATGTTGTGGTGAGGGGGGACATAAATCTAACTTGTATTATTCATCATGAATTGCCAACTCATTTGATGCACTGGTGACTTAGAACAGGACTTGGGTTAAGTCAATGACACAGGAC
This sequence comes from Patella pellucida, assembly GCA_917208275.1. Lineage (NCBI taxonomy): Eukaryota > Metazoa > Mollusca > Gastropoda > Patellidae > Patella > Patella pellucida. Next base: position 21,980,633 of record OU795036.1, on the reverse strand, counting down.
ATGACTCAAACTTGTTCCCTCCTGTTTTTTTTTAATTTAATAGCATTTTGGAAAAGAGCTCTTCAACTGTTCTGTGGGCAATATTGTGGATACTTTTGTTGGAAGAAGTTTTATGAAAACATTCTATTTAAATGTATAGTATTTTTTGTTGTAATTAATGAAGGAATAAACTGGATTTTGTTGTCATTTAGCTGTTCTGTTTATAATTAATCTCAAAATTACAATGCCACTCCTAACAACTACCATTTGGAGTCACGCAGACTCACTTTCTCGGGATTTTCCAGCCAGTGGTGCAGGATGGAGGGCCAGGCAAGTGAAAAGATAGGTTGCTAGGAAACGAAACATACACACGCCTCGGCTTCTCAATTTACTAATTTAAATAGTACATATAAATGTCTCCCAAATGGATGGTAATTTTTTGTACACCCACATTTTCATGTGGGCGTAAATTGTTGCTCTTCGTCACAAATTTTATCTGATTTTGAGGAGACTTAAAATATAGGTTTATATCCCAGAGATCTTGGTCCTCGTGATATTGGCATGTATCGCAAGGTAACTTACTGAATTATGGCCCTCGTGTATGCCAAATCGCTTTTATTTTAGCTTGATCTCTATTGCTATCTAGTAAATTCTTACCTCAGATATTAGGTCTAAAGCAGTAAAACAAAGCAAAGAAAGGTACATCCTTGAACCATTTTAATAAAAAGATGATTCCCCGAAGTAAGTGTCTATTATTAAGCCATTTGACACAATGAAGGGGGGGGGTAGCTCTGCACATTAGCATTGAGTAATAAATGGAGAAAGCTGTAATGGTATTCAATGCCAATAAGTGGACTAAATCTTGCTACCTGGAAAGGGGAGTTAAGGGCTAAAGCATCCACCTTAATTGTTTCCCCCCCCCCCCCCCACAAAAAAGTTTACATCAAAAAGGAAATTGAAATATGATACATTACTTCTGTGGGTAGCTGTTTTACATAATTATTATTATGATACTGATCCCTGCTCACAGATAAATTATCTGTTACAGACCATACAGGCCTAACAACAATCGTCATCATTAAGTAAGTACACAAACTCAATTCCCCCCTTGTCTGTCATGCAAGTCACAGCCTATTCATTAGGATGATATGAAAAACGGAGACGTTTGCTTGCAAGAAAAAAAAACCTTGAGAGAATTATTTCAATTTGCTGTCCAGGCAAAAATTTCACACATACCACACGGTGTGGCATACGCTCATCTTCAGTAGCACAATCAGATCTGAACAGTAGTACGTTAAACCATTTCATTCATCGAGTAAACTCAAGAAAAAACTAGCAAAATGATGACTAAAGAATGAAAACCTTGTTTAGTGTAATAATAATAATAATGTCTAAATAACAAGTTCGATGACATCGAGTTGAAATCTTTGCTGATAAATGTACAAAATAAAAGAGTAAATATACAACTAGCTTTTTCTTAAGTTGAAATATAATCTAGATTACCCAGCCATTGGATGTGCTTTAGTTGAGTTTGTGTACAATTAAGCTTAGTAATCTAGACTATATGCATTTAAATGAAGACAAATATAAAATGCAACAGCGGCATGGGCTACATGAATTATAATTCTTATTATATAGGTTATATATAAAAACACAACCAGAATTTCAAATCGATTATAATTTACCATGCATAATATTTCAGATTTTTGTTAAACAGCAACCACCTTAGTCAGTGTCTGACGTAGCTTGGGTTGCCTCCCCTAACCTATGGACTGATATCACTAACTTCCCCCATTCTGATATTTATTATTACCAAATTTAGCACTGTCTCAGAATTTTGTGCCCAGGGCCATGATGGTCTCACCCATACTACGCCACATGCATACTTCCCAAACTATTATTGAGTAACAAACTTTTAAATACATCTCAATTTGTATAACTAAATCTAATGTGGTTGTCATTTCATGCAATAAATCATAATGGGCTTTATATTTTATCTATTAAATGATTTTCGAATTGTTTCTTGTAACTTACAGTATATCTAATACATTTATCATAAGAAAATGTATTTAATTCTAAAACATCTTAATATAACAATAGTCATGGTGTAACATTTTCAAGTTACATACTATTGTTACACCAATTAAGATACCCTAGTTGTGTCTTACAATAGTGTACAATCTGGTAATAGCGATTCCTTTAATTAATGATATGGCCCTTATGACCTCTCAAGCCACTGCAGATCCCAACAAAAAATTCTGGACATGAAAGGGTAAAAAACTAATTTTTCAATATTATTAGGTTTTTTAATGGATACAAATTTTAAGGGCTTACAATTTTTAAACCTTCAAGTTCTGATCAATTAAGAAATTTCTGAAATGTTCTGATCAATTAAGAAATTTCTGAAATGTTCTGATCAATTGAGAAATTTCTGAAATGTTCTGATCAATTAAGAAATTTCTGAAATGTTCTAATCAATTAAGAAATTTCTCAAATGTTCTGATCAATTAAGAAATTTCTGAAATGTTCTGTAACTAAGATATGTGTTAACGGAAAAGTTTTCAGGGGTTAAAATGTTTTGTAAATACTTATTTCACCTTCCACAGGATTGTACACTATAGTATAGTAAGAGACAATCTAGCTGTATTATAGATATACTCTATTTACATATACATATATCTACATAAGACAGGAATTAAATGATATGTAATACACTATTAAAATAATTGATGAAACTACATAAAGTACTCAGAATTATATACAAATCATAATACTATAAATAATAACAAAGAAATGAGAGTAAGAATGTAAACAGATGAAAAATAATAACTATACACAAATACATAACAATTACTAATAGTATTATACAACAAGACATATAGACCTACTACATACATGGTATTGTATCAAATATTTCTCACTTTAACTTGGTTTAAGATGCACATAAAGATCTATTAGAATATAGTTTTATGAAACAAATAAGGGTAGCTATATACAGAATAACAATTACTTAGCTTTTATCGTAGCAACTAGGCTTCTCTAGTCTTCATCATTTATAAATAATAATAAAAGCTAATAATTGTTATTCCATATAGTTATCTTTTTTTATTTTATGTTTATCAATTACTAAAAGTCATTTAAACTAGTTTTAATTAATTCATTACTACATTAGATAGAAGTAACAACAAGGTTGTACTTGTCACTGGCAGTGATCGTGGTCAAACTCAATATTCATTAGTCACAGACTGGAGATTCACAGAACACAATTCTATAGAATACAATTACTGTTTATTACAGCGGGGCGCTTCAACTATTACTAAAGACCAAAGAATCCTCAAGAGACTCGCTCAATAATAAACAGTAATCCAATTATATTTCATAGAATTGTGTCCTTTTGCAATTCAAAGGAATAATGTCTCAATATTTAAGTCTAAACTTTAACAGGCAGACTAGACGTGGAAGAATTTTCCTCTTTCTCATTGTAAAGCTAATATTCAAGCCATACATGTAGATCTCAGAATTTCTTAAATGATCAAGTTAAAATATAGATCAGTTACATAATTTTGAAAACCATCTCAGGATAGTACAGTTATTTTCAGTTGGCCATGTATCTATAAAAGTAAATAAATGACTAATAGTAATATATAATACAAGAAAACAAACATATACTATTGTTTTACAGATATATAAGTTCTCTATATGGCAGTTTCTTACAAATAAATGAACCCCATCAACATCAAGATTTCATTCAAAATTAATGTCTATTGTGTAATCCTATACAAGGGAATAAAAATGGAAAATGACATTAATAACACTTTTTACAAACAAGCAAATTCACACAACCTTTAAAAGATCAATAGCGGACACATTATATATCTGAACAGATACTTTAATCAAAGAAACATAAAATTTAATTTGAACTGGGAAGTGTCCTGTTTCACTCTGAACTAATGAAGAGCTTAAAAGCAAAAGGTGGAATATGCGAAAAAGGTGATAATTGCACAGTGAAACAATATTTGTCAGTATAATATGTTACATGTAGTTTCTATCCTATAGTTTAACAGTAAGCAGAAATTATATGCCCCACATTGTACAACTCTTACTCAAAATGACTATAATAGATTTACATGTATTGCATTTTGCATTTAAACTCTTTAAACGTAGATTACAAATGGAACTATTCCAGTTTGTTAGGATAAAACGTTTTTTATAATGCACATTAATTACAACCTATGTTGGAGTAACAGCACTTTCAGTAGCATAACTTTTAGCTCCAGCCAAAATATGATAAGACATTTTCCAAACCAATGTCCTATATCTCGTCTGATAAAACAACAGTGCTCTCAATTCAGCCATTTTTGCCGGTCTTTACTATCTCCATGCGGAGAAATTGACCAGCTTCAGAACTTATGTCAGCCAATTTACATGCCATAAAATTAGAATTTCAATGAATTCAACCATAAACAAGGTGATACAAATAAATTTATAGTCTTTATGTGTAAAAAGACTGAAAAATATATGGAAAAGAATGGCACAATGCTAAAACATGTCATATTCTTCAGGAAAAAAAAACATCTTGCCGATCCAAGGTAAACAAAATACATCAAAATTTGGACGACTGGAACGACCATGAAGTGAAAGCCCTGCTGTTAAGCAGAATTAATGAAATAATGTATTAAATTCACTTATTTGATCATTTTTTAAATTGGTATTTCTCTTAAACATCTGGCATGGAGTTATCTGGTTTAAGAAAACATGCATATACATATACAATGAATACAGTAAATGATTTCTCACAACAAATACATATTTTATAATCATTAAACTCTAATATACTAATCTACATTTCTACAGTATAATTGTATATATCATCTATAAAGGTTGAATTACTGATAAATAAAAATAAAAAACAAACCAAAATTTAATAAAAAAGAAAGATTACACATAACAGATTGTGCATAGATATTGTTTACACTGGTTTAAAACACCTTGTTTTAAATATCCTTCAGGCAGAAACACCATCAAATTTCTCATGGGCAATCTTTTTTCACAATTAATCGTTAACAAGCCAACAATGAGGTTGATTGCCCCTGCTGCAATCTCAAAATAAATAGATTGCACATATTAATTAATGGGGTTTAACGTCCACTCGACACAAACCAGGTCATTTTGGGACTAACATATGGTTTAATTTTATTTCAATAATCCGCTTGTGCATAGGGGTCTTTAGCAGTGGGAGGAAACCGGAGAACCCACAGAAAACCCTACGAGGTTGGACAGGCGACCCTACTCCTTGTCACGTACAATTGGGGATTCGAAACCATGCCAGTTGACTAAATGACAGGCTTCATGATACAGTGCACTCAAGCTAACCATTTGGCCATCCTACCCCAACCATTCCCCCCCCCCCCCCGTTTTGAAAAATATCAAGCAATCAAACTGATTATCTTTACTTAAGACTATTTCTAGCCGGATGTTGATAGTGTGGTTGACAAAGTATACACTGAATGTTGGCGTGGCCTGTCTCCGTTTTCATACGTCGTACAATCGCCATACTTGTTCTATCAAACTAAAACAAGTATGGCGGTTATTTTTTTTAATTTAATTATTTCTGAAGTTTTGTAATCAGAATTCAGCTTTAAGTTATTGTGTTCCAAACTGCTTATCTCTGTGTATCCTTAGTGGAAATTCCGCATGATCAAGGCATTCACCTAATAGACACCTACACCAATTTTCAACATTCTAGCTCAATTAGAAGGAGTGCTGAGAGCTTTGTGTTCTAAAGTTTCAACCAAGATGAAAAAGCTCATCGAACTTAGATGTAGTCAAGGTATTGATGTAATGAATCTATTCACAAGGTTTCACCATTATCACTCAATTAGATTCAAATTTTTCGAAAGGTTGAGGACAAAAAGGTGTGGTAAGCATCGACAACCATGATCAAGAAAATGAGAAACAGGGTTTAACATTCATTTGACACAACAAGGATGTTATCTTTACTCCATTATTAGGCAAGCAACTTTGCTGTCAGAAAGTGGCATACAGGACCCTGGGGAGGAGGTACAGAAATTGGAGGGACTGATGAATTTCAAAATTGCCTATGAAAAATCTTATGGTGTGTATGGACCTTAATAAATGAAGATATGACGATGTGGTTATAGTTTTGTTGAGGGTGAGATCAAACATTGCATAGTTCTTAAATCTCATTAATGTAACAATGTTTTTTATATTTCTTGTTTTTTTGAGAAAATCTCACATAATATGATGTTATATAAAGACAGTGAAAACAAGGGTTTGCCACTGGAGATGACAAAACAAGGGGTCAATTCTGCCACACAAAAAAACACAAAATGAATCTATGACCCAATACACTAGCTAGATATATAATTGCTATTACACAGAGGTTAAAGTTCGTGGAGTTCCTTTAATAATGAAATCTGACACCCGGATTATAGCTAATATAAAACTACAGAGAGTATATCTAGTAAATTATAATGATGTGGTCAAAAAATATCCAATACAGAAAACACAATGGCCTCATCTTAACTAATTTAAATATACAACTTACTAATTGGGGGCCTTTTTCATAAAAATCTAAATCTCCATAAATAGATTGAGCTACAATCGTTAGGGATTTACGTTTTCATGGAAAAGACCACAAATCTGAAATAATCTGAAGACCTTTGTGTAAATAATTTGTGTTATAACATAAGATAATGCACCAAGATTTCAACAATTTAATAGGATTTCACATAATATATGTGCATCTTTTAAACATTTTTCAAACAAACCTTGTGTCAGATCAAATTGACTTTTATATCTCACTAACAAATGTAACAAGCAATGAACCAGTAAGAACAAAAACAAGTTTACTCTTTAAAAAAAATCATCAACTAGTGCTTGAGCAAGATGTGCAGCTAAGCCCTATAAAATAATAACAATGATATTGGCACTCTATTAAAAACCTTTATATAAAAAGACATATATATATATATTCACATTAACAGATTAATGGAGTCATTATTATATTTACATCATGGTTTTATCTGTGGTCATAATAATCTTTAAACTATCAATTATTCTTAATTTCAAATCAAATCTTAAATCTATTAATTCAAACTACGGATGATTTGTTATATTAAACTAATATGAATTATTCATACTTTCAAATCAAATCTTACAACTACTTAATTTCAACCTATTCAAAGGTCTTGTTTTGTTGTCATGACTAATCTTTTCATGTTGGATTTTGTTACAGTATAATTCTTTTGAAAGATGCAAATATATACAATTAAGTCTAGGGATAATTTTCTAAGAGTTCTACAACTTTTAACTAATAAATCCTATCAACTTAATCACAGGTGCAATATATATATATATATATATATATATAAACACAAACTTTTTATCAAAGCTGAAGGATTTGACGTCCATATATAATTTGAAAGACGTGCCATCTTTATAAAACTCTAGACTTAATAAGAGTCTGTTTTTATTCCTAGCCACCTGTACCCATTGGTTCCACATTACTTTCTTATTTCTGGTGTCTTGAGAAACCTATATTTATAGAACCTTCCATTTCCCTATAGCTACTTCCCTAAAGTAATATAAAACCAAGGGATAGGAGAATGACTAAGCCTGGTATTTATTTGTCAAATATAATATAGTAGTTCATATATATTATTTAATCAAATCTTCCATCATTTAATTAATTAGTAATTACCTATGTAAACCATATCACCCTGGATAACACCATCAATCTGATCTGGATGACAGAATGATAGTCTTGATCATCCATGGTGATATGTGGTGTACGGCGATAGCAACTAAATGCCACTTTATATGTACACTCATATGGCACAAATATTTGAACATTTCGTTATCAAATAACTTAATCCCTTCCACAATCTCATCGTTATATAATATATACATATATCACATCTATGTCTATTGTTATTCCTTTCCTCCTACAGCTATACAGATATAACCATATATACATACTAAATATAGATATAGCATAAAAACAAAAGTAGTATTAGAACAGATCACATTATAGAACACTGATCTTGATTTCATTGGAAATGAAATAGACAGAGACAAAGAAATGAAAGTACGGGTTTGTAAGGTAAATGTACATGTATCAACACTAACCATTCAATATAAATAGTGCCAATAAGAAAGTGCAAGCATTTAGAAAATTACTCTTTAAGTGAAAATCTATTCTAGCAATAAGTTAAACTGCTATCTTAATTAATATATTCACATCTTTTAATGTTAACGATAAACATTCATCAGATGAATGTAATTAATCTTTTAACCCAAATCTACCCATTTAATACTAATCCTTAAAACCATATCTGTTTATTTTTCTATAAAATATGATATAATAATGTCAATATAAAAGTTGTACTTTACTCTATTTTTTTATACCAAAAATATCTTCATCCTTCAGGGTTTTTTTTAATATATTTGTTAAATTATGAATATTTAAGTTTTGTCACACTGCTATAAAAAAAATAATTTTGTATGTTTATTTAATAAACACCTTACATGTACATAAATATAAACTTTCTTCCTAGATTCTAACATGAATAAATTAGGAGCCTGGAGCATGTATAAATATTGTGCTATTAAATAATACTAATGAGGTGCATATTGATCTTCATCTCAAACTACGATTATTGCTTTAAACTAACTAAATCATCCTGCTAATAAATTACAAGCCAACAACAAATTCTATATTGAAATGGACATTACCCAAAGAATTGGAATCGATACACACAACATGTATGAATGAAATAGATTTATGAGTAAGTTATGGTCATAAAGGATCAAAATGAAAAATGTCAAAAACTGAATTAGAACCTAAATACTAACCTAAAAGTTCCATTTAATACCGCTCACAATCATGCTCTTTAAAATGCAACAAATCAATCCCTACTATTCCTACGACCAATATCAAATTTGAAATAAAAAGATTTCGCAAAAACCCTGTATTACATTTGAACACATAAACACAATAATATAATATCAGGTTTGACCAAATTGCTTATTGGATTACAAAAACATGGTTTCTTTATGGGTACGTGACTGAACAGTTTTTGTGTGAGTGGTTGTTTGTTCTGATACTTGTCGGGAATAATTCTTCTCAATAAAATATCCATTCTGCGTGTCCGATTCCCTCTCCTCACTCCGCTCCTTAAAACCAGACCTTTGTATATCGTGGTCAGTTTTAGTTGATTTCAACTGACGCGTTAAGGTCCCATCTCGTCCGTTAACAAATGTTGTTTGACTATTTTTAGAAAATGTGATTAACCCGTCGGATTTACTTAGTGGCATACCGGACAGAAATCTTCCATCATAGTCATTCACAACCATACTATCTTGTTCTTCGCACAACATACCGTTTATATTATCATAATCCGAAGTAACTGATGGTGATTTAGTATCTGAGTCCATCTGTTCATCATTCCCATTTTGATGTGAACTATGACCCGGAATAGTTTCATCTGGTGTGGTAGCGGGTACGGGTGTGGCTGTGTTATCATATTCAAACATCTCATCCTCATCAATCTGTAACTGAAGACTCATACTAGCAACATCAGATGCATCTGCGAAGGAAGTGCGGGAACTTGGTGCTGAGGTATGTGCGCTATAATCCGCTAAAGACACCCTCGAATTTGCTGCGGTATCATAGTAAGAGGACTTATCGTCAACCGAGTATTCTGAATAACGACTGGATTGCAATGAGCGGGTGTCTCCGCGACTGCGGGACATTTCTGGGGTTGATAAGTTACCATTACGTTTCCGTAAATAGGCTGTTTTACCACCCTTTGGATTACGTCTAAAATGTTCATCAACAGTTTCAGCTGACCTATGTCCTATTAATTGTTCAATGCTCGGTTCTATATCTAAACCAAACGGTAAAGTTGGTCGTTCATTAACCTTAGGTTTGGGCGGAGCATCCATTCGAGCTTTACGTAATTCTTCCATACAGATCTGTAATTGTTCTATAACTAAATCATCTTCATATATAAACTCTTTCTCCAATTTACTTTGAAAAAACTCTAATAAATCATCCATCGACATTTTAGCAATTCTTCCTGAAAAATACAGTAAGTATTTGTACTATGTGATGAAAACAGAGAATGGGTTTAACTACATGTAGATGATTTCAGGACTAGCTAATTCTTTACATGCTTGGTTCTGTTACAACATGAGGAAACCAGAAGAGATACACAGTTGTAACTCAGGTTACTCATTATGTAAAATCAAAAGATGAAACCAACATATTCTGTCTGTACTTTTATATGAATATGGCTCAGTATGGACCCAGTATAGCACCAGTAGCATTTTGAAGGGGGCACGTCTGGCTCTGAACCCATAAAAATTAGACCTTGAGAGTTTACAAGGTTTTCTTGACAGGGCCAATAACAATTGTTATGAGTGTATGAATTAGATACGTTTCCTCCTTAAGACTAGCCGAATAAGCCCAGGAAGGTTGAAAAAAATCTCTAAAACTCCATATTTACAAAGTTGTAGTGATAAGGGCAGAGTTTCAACATGCTTTCTCTAGAACACTCCTTGGCAGGTACAAGGGTAGTAACTCTACTAAAAATTGTTTTTAATAGAGTGCCTCCCAAATAAAAACTAAACAATCACAGAAAAAACACAATAACCTGGCAAGTATTTATAGGAATGGCCAGACAGACAGATGTCCCCAGGTCACAACAATTTACTCCAACATGACACGTAAACATTTAAAAACGACTTACTTTTATGTACTTTGATTATACAGTAGGACATAGAAACTAGTAATCGATCCCCTTCTAACATATATATATCCCATAATCGAAGCGTTAGATGAAATGGAGTCTGGAATAAAAATAACAAAACAAATAAACTTAATATAATGGACTGGTCCTGAAGCCAAATGGTGTATGAAGTCCTATCTTTTTGCACTAACAGGGCTAATAAGGACAGGCATATGCTATGATGAAAATTTTACAGATAGTTGCATTTATTTCTACTTTTCATCAAATTCCAACTTTCTCTGATTCTATCACATGTACCACAACTGTACACAGGACCCGTTGCTTTTTTTAAGGGGGGAGGGGTGGTGGAAAGTCCCATCTGAACAGCTAACACGTTGTTGTTTGCTTGACCTTGAGCCCCCTGGACTCCCAGGAATGTAACATTATGAATTTTAACATATTATTTAGGTGGTGGTTCTTTGGTGATGGACACAGGATCACTTTTAAGAAAAGTGGTGATTTTGTCTGTTTTTCTCCAAAAATTAAATACTATATTTCTGTCAGCATTACAAGACAGATTTCCCCAAAAACTTGTTTATATTAAAATTCTTATCTTCATTTCACTCTTATATTACTACTACTTATAGGCACAATATCAAGAGGTCAGTCACCTTATATACAAAGATTATACATCTTATATTTTCTATACATCAGTATTCACGACTGTAACAAGACATATTAAATAAGTAACGGTTACTTACCCTATCTAAAAAACATTGTAAAAACCATTTTATTGTATATAAGGAAGCATAGATATCATTCTTCTCCTGAAATACGCAATATAGAAAAAAATATTTCAGTGAAATTAATCATAAACATAGAAACATGTAGAATCATCGCATTCCCTTTCTTGATCAAGAAATAATATAACCGTTTGCCCTCCATTAGAATGAATATTTAATTAAATAAGTTCATTATGACAAACATAAATCTATTATGAAGTTGATTTGGCCCAGGATTATTTTCTAAAATATAATTACCAAATGGCGCCGTATTTTTGGAACAAATTTCTTAAGGATTGAATCATGATGTTCCTGGAATCTTAGCAGCTTTGGAAAGCCAGGAATAAAGAAACCTGTAAACAGCAAAAAACATGGAAATAAAGATTTGCACACAATTTGAATATGCATACAAAATATTAGTATAATACACAATGTAAATGTAATCAAAGAAAGCAAGTTCCAAAAAATATTAATCATTTACTATAATTTACTATAAAATGACCCAGAAGTGACAGGTATCGCAATCTGTACACTGTACATGGTAACAGAGACCTGTGGTACATTGATTTAACCTAATATACAATGCCAGCACTAATCCAATCCGATCTTCAGAATGACATGCAAAAATAATCTTTCGTCAGTTTCGGTCAAAAAATTTGGTCCTAAGTTTGGAATAATTTGACATGTGCTTACCGTGTATTGTATGTTTGTCACTAATAAACATCTGGGATAAACTCCAAAACGCATCCTGCAATAATAATAGTATTATATCATTTTAATTTTCAGAGCATCATCCCTTCTGGAGATTATTCACACAATATTTTCAATTGAAAGGGATTCAAACTTCCTCAAATCACAAGCAGTGGCTTTAATCCAGATGTGAATCAAAGTTTCCCTATTGTCAAAGTTATGCAAATAGCCAGTCCCCATACAGACGATTTACTTTTACGAAACAAAGACATTAATAGCGTAATGACATAAAAACAAATACAGATGTGTATCCTAGTTTCCCTGATGTAAATAATCAGTTACAATACAGACGATTTGCGATTTTGCGAAAAAAAGACGTAATGACATAAAAAACAAAGATTACCTACCTCTTCATTAAGGTACATTAGGAGAACAGCTGCTATTTCACTCATTCCTTGACAATATCCAACTTCTGTGTTATAAACAGAATATGCTGCTAAAACATGGAATAAAGCTTGTTGTCTGTAATAAATTATACATACATTAGAATAGAGAAACAGAAATATAGGGTTTAACATCCACTTGACACAACTAGATCCTTTCTAGACAACTTGAGAAACCCCCACCAAGTTCCACAAAGTTACCTGTATTCATGTCACATGCAATTGATCCTACTTGACGAGATAATACCTGGACTAAAATATGGTATATTTTATTATCAATTTGTACTCGAGGCTCCTTAGCAGTGAGAGGGACTGGAAAACTGGAGAAAAATCCACAAGGTTACGTGTACAACCCTTATTCTTGGGCTGCATAATGACACACACTTGTCACACACAGCATGCTCCTTTGGACCACAGACTGACATTTCAAACAATGATACTTATCACATTTGTTAAAAAATTAGAGATAAACTTACTTGACACCATATCTTTCTCTAAACATGATATGATTTCTATATGTTCTATTAACATCTAAATCTATCTGCCGAATTGATGTTGACCTATTTCTAGCACGATTCCTCATTCGCTGGAAATAAAAGAATACAAGTGTGAATCTATTCGAATTCAATAATTATCCCAGTGGCATCATTTGTGTCAATCCTAACATTTCTACATGTCTGTTTCTCGAGATAAAATTTATTGTAATGTTTTCAGTTTGTTATGCTCAATATCTACAAAGTGTTCTTTAATTAGATTTGAAAAGATATGTTGGCTCTCTCCCACATACATTTGTATTGTTTCTGACATGGGAACCTTGTTTAATAAGTAGACTGTATTTCTTGCCAGTTGTACCACTAGCTGCTGTTTTGGTCTAGTTTGATGCATACATGTATATCACATTTTGTCACCAGATCCATTCACTTGATTTGATATTTGTTGTACACTATTTTGCCTTATTACAATATTTGGCCTATACCGTTTTTTTAGAACTTTGAATTTTGTCTAATGGTTTGGATTGTTCGTACTGGGTTTTACTTTATTGCATGCAAGGTCTATGTAATTTGTGTCTTATCACAGGTTTGTTTTTACAGTGTTATTTGTGTGCAGTGCGGTCCTCCTGCACTTACTATTGTTCGACACACTGTTCAACTAGCCTTTGACAGCTACTGTAAAGTAAGTAAAAATACATCTGAGATTTCTATTCTGGCAATGCCGCAAGATGTCGATGATACACCGATGAAATTTATATTCTACTGTCTATCAGAAATATATATCTGACTAGATATATATATCTGACTAGATATTTACCTGATAAATGCCTTGTTGTTCAGCTTTAACTTTATTAATATTTAGTAGTCTAACCCAAACTTCACCTCGTAATCTATCAGGTATACCTTTATATACACGTCTTGTAAACTACAAAAATCATTACATATTATTACATATATTTACCATGCACCTCTCTAACACAAGTTGTATTTCAACTGTAATCAATTTCTCAAGTTTTTACACTTGAAGATTGTTATTGACTCTAGACATTTTACATCTAATAATCATAGAGTTTCCTAAGGTGACCCTAATTCTTTACATGTATAAGCCGGACTACGAAATCATACCACTTCAACTCAATGGCAGGTCTCATAACCTAAAGAACATGCACTAATCATTGGGCTACGAGACACCCAAACTGTCTGAATAGGGTGCGGTATTGCTAGACACTATGATAAATTAGTCTTTGCGATATTCCAAATTATCTACAAGTTATTTGCTTTAAAATAAATCTGTAAATAACTTTAATCACATTTATCAGAAAGCTAAGTTATGAAATGAAGTAAATAAATGATATTTGGGACTTTCCAATGCTGTCAGTACTTCATTAATGGCTTACATATTTTTTTGGTTTGCTTCTTGAAGGCAGGAATAGGATATAAGCAAAGCAGGTAATTAACTTTCTGTGTTTGCAATCTGGACGTGTTTTTATTTCAAGAAATTGTAATAAAATGATGAAAAAGCAATAATGAACTTCGCCAGCTGTAACATGGACATATAATCAACTGAGCTTTGTAGTAAAATGTGACGATTTGATTTAGTCAATCCTATTTTTACTTTGAACCGATTATAGTTTGAGAAAATCAGTCGTTACAATCACACGTTAATTGCAGTACAGTTACAATTAGGGCAATGAATTACTATAAGGAAATGTGTAGAATTCAGATCTTAAAATATCAACAAAAAAAATGGCACCATTTTATAATAAACCTTGTGTCGAACCCTTTCTTACACCCTTACTATATCTACACTATAAACTATATTCATGACGTAAATATTTGATTTTTCTAAATTTTGTAAATGGTTACATTGTAAATACAACTGACAATGCGCCACAAGAGTTTTCATTAGAGCTGCAATATTTACAATTGTGCTGTTGTTATGGCAATAGTAAAATTGGGTAAGGCCTTTGTGTCAAATAAATATAGATATATTTTTTTCTTTTAGATAGGTACTTCAAGGTTATAATGCTATACACTAATTACTAGTGTCGAACAGATGAAAACAAGCATATAATGTTTTTTTATTAAAACAAAAAATTGCATTGACAGATAAATGTGGGAGTATTTACTAACTATCCAACAGTAAACTTGTGATCCAAAGTCAACTTACTGACCGCAAAATTCAGTCCAAGTGACAGGTAGTTTTCACAAAACTATCACTTCTAATAACAATATCAACCACCAATTAATTGGGAGCAAATTGATTCTTCACCAGATGATTAGTCAATCTATATCCTTCACCTATTAATCAAGGAGGGGGGGGGGGGTTAAATTGTTCAGCCATCAATTAATCAATTCAAGATTTTGGTAATCATCCCACCCTGGTAAATTGTCTATTTTACAATCTAATGAAGGAATTGAAACGTGCATTATGTTTTTTGTTAGTAAATGTTATATAAGTTTATACATAGCTCATTCTTACTTTTACCTTTTCACCAGGGAAATATTTGTCCCAATTTTTTAACATTTTAACCCATTTCTGTGTTCTTTCTAATTCTTGTAGTTTCATCTGCAAAATACAACAACAGGAAATATTATACACTTTGATATTGACTAGTTCACGGTTCCTGTCTTTGATTTCTACCAGTTAACTCTAATTAGGCTCACCCACATGTATGTAAACAATTTCCTTCCAGGTTCTTTGCGAAAAAGACTTATTCAAATCAAAAGTATTCGGTTGTGCTGTTCAAAAAAATGAGTTCTAAATATTCAAGTTAGAAATATTAAACAAAATCTCTCTCATGTGATTAAAGGGGCTACTTATTTGTCAAGACTAGAAAGAAAATAATAAGACTTGATGCTTAATATTCAAATACTGAAATTTAGATTGCAATTTACATCTGATTTTATTTTAGACCTGGAATTCAGTATAATTCTTTTTGTAAAACCTGTCGTAATATTTCTCTATACCGTGAAAGCAAAAACTGACAAAAAATTGTCTACTTAAATTTTAATGTACAGTCGTATCGATATATCAAAGAAATTAGCTAGCATGCAGTCTTGTTATATATATCACAGTGCTCAGTGTTCTTTCAATATCACAAATTATGACAGTTAATCATGTCTCTTATCTTATACACTTTTACAACATGTGATATATTTACTTGTAAAAAAGGGTTGTCACTTGTCAATGGATCTTGGTGCACAGCAGGGTTTTGTTATTGGACTCCCATCATGAAGTTTGTTTCAGTAATATAACAGACATTATAACATCCATCATAACAGCATGACTTGTATTATATTAACAACATGACTTGTATTATATTCATAATAACACTTATAGCAAGAATACATTAAGTACATTAAATACCATTCAATGAATTAATTATGAATTGTGTGATATAAATCAATAACTAGTCATACCTTAGTTTCTATGGCATCTGTAACTTCCGGCAGTGCCGTGTCACTAAAACACAAATATAATACTTACATGTATATAATACTTATTATCATTTATATTTACCCTAATATATGTACTGGTCAGTAACAGTATTTAGGATGTAAGCTTATTACACACTCATAAAATTCATAACAAGAAAGATGTCCATTTATTTAAACAACAACTTGCACAATGTCCACAGATGGATGCCTATATACATGTGGCTAACATCAATCTTTATTGGAATTGTACCGATATATATATATTTAGGCCTAGCAAAATCTATAACATTTTAGGAATTGTATATACAAGTAGGCCTAGCAAAACCTAAAAGATTTTAAATATTACATGTAGCAAACGATAATATGGTATATATACACATGTATATTGTTCTAATCTACATCTATACAATTTATACTTACTGGATAAATCCATATCTATCAGTAACATGATAGACCTCAAATGCTGGGTCTTCCCATGGGTCAATTTGTGCCCCTTCTTCTCTTCCCTAAAAGACACAATATGCACATACATGTATTGTCCATGTACAATAACCAGAACTAAATACATTGACCCCTTGTATATAAACCTTTATACAAACCTTAAAATAATCATTTTAGTTGCACTTGATAAAAAGACAGGTCCTAATGGTATTTTAAACATATACACATGTATGTTAAAAATACCAAGAAAAAATGGATACAGACAAATCTTGCCAAAAAAATTTGTCATGGCACCAGAGGAAATGTGAATGACAAAGCCTGATTTTTAGCCTGACATTGTCTATAATAAGAAGGGTCTTATTTCCAATCTTCCCCACATGTACATGTGTCTAGGATAGATTTACGGTGTCAGAAGAATTATTTTCATCTGTGTTTATCTACACTTATTCTTCTTTCCTATATGCACTCTATTGCATTATGTTGTCAATTATTTATAAAAAATGGAAGCATTAATGAGGAACAGGTTAAATCAATCAACATGTATTTAGGGACAGCTTGATTATAAGGCGTCATGGATAGATACATGTAGACAGTTTATCAACATGTGCATATCAAAACAAAGTAATGCCAAGAGTCCTGCACCTGATACCCCACTCTTCATTGTACTTTTTATTTGAAGCGGAAAAACCTAGAATTGTGAATCAATATTGATCACAATGTTATGTCAGAATAAACCAGGCATTGCATTCACAGAGAAGCAATCATGCATGTTGTAATAGTGTAGTCCAGTACAGATCAGTGTGACCTTTTTTGTCTAACAGCATCACATAAGGAGAAAGAGAGAAATGGGGTACTGTCCACTCAACATAAACTAGGTCATTTTCAAATATGCTTTACAGTTGGGGAATAAAAAGGAAGGCCCGGAGAAAACACATGAGGCTGGGCAGGTTATAATACCCCCCTCCCCCCCTACTGAATAACATGATCTGCATACATACATGTACATATTTATATTAATCAATTATATGTAATAAACTAATATATATACAAATTTTATGCATACATGTACATTAGTAAATGCCACATGTTTTTATGACTCATTTCTGAAACCATGTAAACTCTGTAGCTGATTTCATCAAATATATTACAAACATAAAGATTTACTGTCTAGGATTCATATCTTAGTAAATATTGAAAGGAATTACGGAATGGTATATTTTTGAACTGATATTGCTTGTATAGATCTGACTTCCACAATCTCTCAAATAACAATCAGTTGGCTTTAAACTTTAAGGAAATGAATCAGGTTTTAATGTCCTACTTTTCTGCACCAACTGGGTTAATGAAGAAGGAGACAAATTAATATAAGCCTTTGAGTTGTTTTTGAATCCTTAACTTTTGACAGTGTATGTATAATATATATCTTATTTGAATAAAATATTGTTTAAATCAATGAAGAAGGGCATACACCATACAGTGTATATGGCCTACTCTGATATCAAAATCCAACTGGCAAGGCTTATTTAACAAGCATGTCAATGTGTACAGTCGACCTCCGTTTTTCGTCCCATCAAAATGACTAAACAGTCATTGTCAGGACATTCTTCCTGCATCACTGCATGGGGGAACCGTGCTTATAAATCCCTGGAAACTTTCTTGACTAACACCAAGGTGAGCCAACATCTAACTCACTGTGGCTTTAATGATGCATGTATCTATTATGTACGTATAAAAGTGTGATGTTAATTGATTTAGATGATTTTGTGCCAAATTAACTTTAGGATTGTTTCAAACATATTTATTTAACATTAAATACCATGGTTTTTCTACAATCATCTATAGTATAAAGCTTCAGCATATGCTTCTTATAAATATTAGTTGTAGTAAAAATAACTATTCATTAACTTTACATGCATATGTGCAATTTCTTTCCATTTTCAAATTACAGAATGAGGGTTCAATCACAGCTCAGGGCAAGAACTTTATCGTTGTAAGTGAGAGGGATATTCTGTCTCCCGTCCGATCAGGCAGGTTTCCCCCCCCCCCCCGAGTTCTTCGGTTTCTTCCTGCAGTAATGATTGAAATCATTCACACAATCTTTGCCAAGGGACTAATTGGACACAAGCCTCAGGCTTAATTTGCTACCCTTATAAAATGACGAGATTTTTTTTATTATTATAAGTAAATGTAGCCTACATTGTAAACCAAGCAGTCCATGGACCTCAAGTGCCTACATGTAAATGTTTGTCTGTATTGAAGATTACATTTAGTAAGAATGTATGAATGCCTGTGACATCTGACATTTAATTCATTAAATAATAGGGCCAGTCAAACAGTTTAAAAATGCCATTAAAAAGAAATATTATGATTTGATGTCAAACATGCGGTCTCAAGCCGTCCATAACCCACTTTCATGGACAAATTTGAACAAATCTCAATTTAAGCACAAACATTCTTAATTAAGCAGGAATCCATAATGAGTTTTGTGAGAAGAAATCAACAGTGTCTATATTTGCCATATTCAAGGATGTGATTGCGTAGGAAAGGAAGCTTGACCCAATTGTTACTTTAAAACAGACAGCGCGTTCGTGTTTGATTCTTGAGGTAATGGAATAGTACCAACTAACTATGATATATCTACATAGATTATCATGCCATTTGATGTATTTCAATGCGTAATGCTTTAATATCCCCAAATATCGGTAATTGTCTGTATCAGCTGATATGTTTGGCTGTTAATATCTGATATCGGTAAAACCTTTAGGTGCCATATAGGACCATCACTACCTTTGATAGAAAAAAATTATCTTACTTTATCATATCGACCAACAATTTCTGCCCTCTCCTTGTTAGCCCTTTTTATTTCCTCAATTTCACTCAAAGCACTAGACGCTAAAAATACAAACAAAAACATGAATAATAGAAGTGGAATGTACATCCATTTCCTGAAAAAATAGTGATCTTTTAAAATTAACACAAAACATACAAGCATGAATGATCGCATACAGATTACAGAATAATTTCCTTACTGTCAATAAAACAAAACCAATGCATGTACAATGTACCAGTATGCAAGGTGTGACATCTGATGAGGCTCAGGCCTGACAATTCGAGTTGAGTCCTTTCAAACCATTTATTGATTGATTTGTAATTATTCTCTATCACGGTTACCAACCCTGTCATATATGTACATGTATAACAGTTTGTCTTAAACATTGATCATAAATTATGGTGTTCCATGGAGAATCTTTTGGTAAATAAAAGCAAAATTATTGCCGTTTTGACAAGATTCAATAATATACTAATGGGAAATAATTATTAATTATACAATGTGAGAATGTGTTATAACTCTTAAAAGCAATTAACAGATATTGTTGAAATTCAAACAAGACTCTTCATTAATCTGAACAATGCTTGTGAATTTCAAGCATAATTACTGTCACTGGAGCAATCACAATTTTTTTTTCAATAATTCAAAGAAATTGTTAAATTCAAGAGGCTTCTTTGTCTCACTCATTTGTTTGATGCATATAAATTCGAAGCAGATCCGTTAACAACTTTTGCACTAGAGCACTGCCAAGATTCTACAATATGAGCATCAATTCAAAGAGAGGATTTACAGGATAAATTTGATAGTAGAGAACAAAAATATATCTAATATCAATATTTAAATGATGACAAAAGGTTTCTTGTTTGCCGGTCTCTACTTGAGCACATTTGTTTTTATCAGAAATGACAGGCAGACACAATATTTAAATCGAAGATCTGTTCTGCATCATAGTCCTAGATAAACCATGTATTTCAATAAGAATTTAGTAAAGTTCGTCTGACCTATACATGTATTGAAATTTCAACACTGCCAATATTACCTGGTTATGTGTGGGTCTAGGGTCTGATACTCTGAATAAATTTACATATATGCATTCTTACTGTTCATATTATGTTATTATGAGAGACAAATCTGGCCATCCACTGCTGTGGCGAAGACATTTAAGGTTCTGTTTACAAGATGTACATGTACACATTCGATCAACAAACAATGATGTCAAATGCTTTACAGAAAGTAATATATATACATGTATATATACATGTATATGATATAAAACTTTTTTCTTTTCCTCAACTGACTGAACAAAGATGAGTTCAAGTCCAAATTAACCCTGCCCAATATTTCAAGCTAAAATTGTATGTACATGTATTTACAGGCCTCAGCCACAACCTACATGTACATGTAGATACACTGTCAACCCATGACTTAAACACATTAAATATACTGAACCACTTGTAAATAAACTGTGTATACATTACCATTTTATTACTAATATAAACTACTAAAATCTGGGTTAGGTACAGTAACTAAATAATATCTATAACATAGTGTATATATACAATATACTTTTACTTACTCATGATAGATTGCCAACATTCTGTCTTCAATCTTCTGTGAAAGAGTTTTAGGAGTGCATAGCTGAAAAGGAAATATATTTTCCTGTTATATAATAAACATTATAAGCTGTAATAATGTTTTAGTTTTGATCATCCAGATGCCATACATATATATGCCAATTAGTTAGGCAAACTTTCTGATTCAGCACATTCAGTTCATATGTAGGACATGTTAATGAAGAGGGAAGAAACAATGACAATCTTAATCACACTAAATATACTGGGTGTTTATAAATTATTAATCATTTTAGAGAATTAAACTTCAAATTTCCTGCGTCACCCTCTTAATCAAATTTATCATATCCTGTATACATTGTATATTGATTAATGTTTCATCATTATGTTCCGCGAAATTTTAAAATTAAACAATAAATAAATGGATAAACGAGACTTAGTCTTGTTTGTCAAGTACAGTTTCTATGATAATAAACAATCTAAACTACATCTTCAAACACTCAGAAATTCTGTACTTTTTGTTGTCTTATATTTGAACCATTGCATACATGTATCTAAGAAAAACAGCCAACTCTTTATCTAAGTTTTACATAATGCATCTTTAATAAAATACATTTAATCACAAAATGAAATAAAATGAGGTTTAAGTTTAACATCCTACTGTTCTGCTCAGAACTGGGCTAATGAAAGAGAGAGAGAGAAATAACGTTTACCGGGTAACGTCCACTCAACACAAACTAGGTCATTTCAGAACTGCTTAATATAATTTTAATAATTCGCTTGCGCGTAGGGGTCTTTAGCAGTGGGAGGAAAACGGAGAAAACCCATGAGGTCGAATAGGCGACCCTACTCCTTGCCACATAAAACCGGGGTTTTGAAACCATGCCAGTTAATTCAATGACAGGCTTTATGGTACAGCATGTATGTGCTAACCATTCAGCCATCCAACTGTCAAGGGATCTTTTACATGCACACCAATGTGTACACAGTAACACTGAACCGAATGACTATACAGCTGTCCTTGTCAGGTCCTCCGTCCTGCATCACGGACAAATATAGATGAACTTTCTCAGCCAATGCAGGGATCGAACACCCAACCTCCAAACTAGTGATAAGGCGACTGACCCACTTAGCCATCATGACACAAATGGCACTGGCTTGTGTGAATCACCTGAAACTACTGAATTGAAATAAACCATATTTGGATTGAGATTAAAGTTTCAAATGATAAAAAGTTGCAAAAAAACAAGGAATCATTGTCCCGTTCTATTCAGTATGTACATACATGTACATGCACAAGTCTCAGTATTAGTTTTAGCTAGATTCATTTATCAAATAAGAGGTCAATTTTTGTTTAAGTTAATGTATCTGCACACGTACATGTACAAGTAATTCCTCAAAACAGATTCAACAATCAACATAGTGTATCCTGTGTTCAAGAAAAGAACACATTCCTGTAAGGAACTAAACAACTTAAGAAAATGATGAATTTAGCCATTGGAGAGCAAGGAATTTATGTAACCCAACCTTGGGTCAAGTCCAGTTTAATGCAATTACTACATGTATGTTTTGAAGCAGTTTACATGTAATGACGAAAAGAACAATGGAATATTGAAAGTCATAAGTTTTGCACAATTACAGCTTAATTATTTTTTATGGCAAGTACATTATTAATATTTCCTACTATGAATCTATGATGAGCCTAAAATATAAGCAATGGCATCAAAGAAATAGATTATTTTCAATTCTGGCAAAAATCCGATATCAAAGCAGTAGACTGTAATTGACAGTGTAATCAAAGATTAGCACTAATTAGCATTCAATCAATCAATCAGATTAAATAGTTTTCTTTGTAGGTCACATACAGTCATTGTGTTTCTACTTGCAAGTAAAGGTATGGAATCAATTTGATTAATTTAGGGTATTTGTTAAAGATGCATCGTGTAAGATTAGAAAGAGTTGGCGGTTCTTGCTATGAATGATAGTCCCAAAATATATAGCATTCCAAATTAATATATTCAAATTACCCGGTTTTGACAAGATGTGTGCGGTATACAGACAACTCATCCCAATATAATAGTAAGTGAGAGGGGGGGGGGCTAGACAACCTATCCCAAGTTAAAAACATGGGTCGAGATACAATGTATAAGACAACTCATCTCAACAAATATAAGCCACCAATAAACCAAGGCTCTGTGATACAAGTTTATTAATTTAGTACTTTTTCAATGTAATGGGTGGTAAAAAAATAAACAAAATAATTGAATGATTACATTACAAAAATTAATATATTGTTGGTAATAACCCTCAACCCCTGGTGGCTTATAGAATGGGTAACATGAACAAACTGGTGAAGCAGAACAGAAACTTATTTATGTACAGGATATTAAAGTTCAAGGGATTGTACTACATGTACATATAAAATTATGTCCAGCTTTAATTTCTGTCTAAGGGAGTGTTGCCATACCCTTTTCCTGTTTTCCAGTACATGTACATATATATTTAACATAAAGTATTATAAAGGTCCTAATTATTGATTATAATTAATAATACATGTACGATACTGTTCAAAGTCATAATCATTTACCTATTACAGGTGCATTGGGCTTCACTAAAACTTGATTACCTAAAGCTATTACAAAACATAACTCCCATGTAATGTAGGCCTACCAGTACATGGATTTGTCTAAACATTCCACCAACATTTAGTGTACCTGTCAGTGGTGGGGGTGTTTTTTGACACAACTTCAAATTTGTAGATATTTCGAAACATCTTGGATAGATGTGTGTGAATGATTAAATAAATAAAGTACAGTGCTTCTGGCTGGGGAAACTGTGAATGAAAATACTCAAATTGGAAACCTTGAATTTGAGGATTAGGCACATCACAGTACAAATCTGGATCTGAACGAGTCAATAAACAGGTCAGGGTATAATCTCGTTTTGCCCTGTAACATTAGATACGTGACACAGAAAAATATGCAAGTCAAGAGTCCAGGCCCAACTTCTTTTTCTCTATTTCATTTGTCAAACACAATCATAAAAATGGCAGTCATCATCATTTCCGAGCACTTGTTTAGTTTAAGAAACTCAACAATTTATACGAAAGACTGGCATTTAAGCGATAGTGACAGACCAATTAAAGAGTAATAACATCCCAGCTGTTAAGAAAACATGTTTAAAACGCACGTAATGTGTCTACTTTTATAATTCAAGTATAATTAGGCCTGGTACGTACCTGTGTATTATTTGTGTCTTATCGGGAACACCAACATGTCACGTGACCAGTAAAATCAATTAACTTCCGGTTCAAGCACCTCCAAAGAGTTACTTCCCTTTAAATTTAAAACGAGTTACCTCCCATTACCCATTATCATTTTCTACTAATCTAATTAGGCATATTCGAATAACCACCGTAAAGGCCCTAGCTACGAGAACGTACGACACCGGTAGCTAAAAACATTGAGATATACTGATGTGTTTGTTTTTAGCTACTATTGAATGCCTTAGTTCCCAAGTGGCAAACTCAATTTCTTCATTAATGCACGTAACAACTAAAATCTTTTAAAAAAGTTAATTTGACACCATATTATGACCACTTAAACTTAACGGGCCTTTCTATCTGAATATAATGGAGAGCGGGCTATTCCGAACCGGTCGACACATCCTACGTATGAACCATGCATCTTTTCTTACTACATATTTTTGTAGCCTTGTGAAATTGTGATCGTCTATAATTTATAATTTGTCTCCAGCTGTCTTTGTTTCCACTTCACGTTGTGTATTTTCTTCTTAGGACTACTGTTTTCTTAAGACGTTTGTCTTCTCAATATAACAATCATAGAAATACATACTGACATATATTTCTATATACTGACATATATTTCTATGTAACAATACAACAGTTCGTTTTTACATTTTAAAGCATAGCCGGATACATGGATACAAGCATAGTACAGATTACAATACTAACTAAAGTCATTCTCAAATACGAGCCAGCCAAACTGGTCAACCATATAACTTCCTTTTTGTATTGTAGATTTATAGCTTTATTTCTGAAAGAAGTCATTAAATCTCTACACAGTGTGTTTTTGTCCAGCCCCAATGACGATATGCCCGAATAAATAATAAAACAGAGATTTTGGTAATTAATTATCGCGCAAAATCAGATCCTAATAAACATTTCATAATTCATATTAATGTATAATATAGGCCTAGTCTAAACTGATTAATTGACGAAAGGTGGTAAATTGAACAAAGGACTTATATTTTTCAAAACTCACCGCCCTCTTATAAAGTAATGAAAAACAAAATACCTTTCAAGTGACTATAAATTCGTCATCTTGTATTTTTTCTTATAAAGTGATAATATGCTATAGGCCTATCTAAAATAAATTAGATTTTGTATTTTAATTTTGTTTATATGTTAGTTCATTACGCCAGATGGCAATACTGGACTGAATGTCAACTTGTCCAACGGACACCATTTTTG
This sequence comes from Patella pellucida, assembly GCA_917208275.1. Lineage (NCBI taxonomy): Eukaryota > Metazoa > Mollusca > Gastropoda > Patellidae > Patella > Patella pellucida. Next base: position 21,954,719 of record OU795036.1, on the reverse strand, counting down.
CACCCGGCGGGAAAAATTCCAGGCGAAGATTCGGATTGGATAATGGTAATTTAAAGTAAACTTAGTCTCTAACTCAATATCATCCAAAGTCTTCGACATTCAAAACACGAATTATTTGTCATTTTAAATCAACTTGATGCTGGGATCTTAACGGGGAAAATTGGGTTTCTGATATCAAATATTTAAGACAAAATAAACATTGTACAACTGGTACACAAATCGCGTAACATAATGAGTTTCAGCACAATTTGTAACAAGGGACTTGAATACTAAGACTAGACATATTGCACAAGTGATGTCAAACGGTGACGTCATATTTTTATCTATGACCGAAGTGATATCGCAGTGATTTTCTTATCTGGGCAGCGTGCGCAATAAATGCGATCGGTATAGACTGGAATAACCAGACGCTAGGGATTACCATATTCTATTAAGACTTCAGACGTATTTTGCCGAACTTAACTGGTCTGAAATTAGAGTAGAAACGGAAACGATTGAATGTAAATCGATTAATAGGCCTACACATTCATAGTACATAATTATATGCGTTGCGTCCCATTTGTGTCAATGTCTAGGTCCCAAATATTAAAGTTTTAGCTTTTTGAAGATAAGAAATGTCCGTTTTAGATCGAAGTACCACAACGAAAAAAATCAATCATATATTGTCATATCGGCACATTATGACATGAACCTATACTACGTTATATATAATTGACTGGGAACTTTGGCTGTGAGTAGAGAGAACATCCCAAACTTAGGCTGCCTATCTACTGCTAGCTTCGGCTGGTATATGACGTAGGTGGAACGCTGTGTGCAGTATGTAGAGAGAAGTGATGAATAAATCTCACCTTATTAGATTTTTGAGGCGATAGTTATTTCAGGTAGGCACTATTTATGAACTAGATGACTATAGCGATATCACAGAAGAACACTCGTGTCTCACATTGTATATAGGTTGTATCGAAATAAAAGTTTAGCGAACGTGGGCCAAGTGGTTAATAGGGATAGGGTACCCATTTGGAATTTTGTTGACCAGGTAATATGGTCAATTTTGAACTGTTGGACACCTGTGCTAACGTACTCGTTTTCACAATAAAGGGTCTAGGTCTTTGCAGAATCATGCGTTTGAACATTCATTTTAGAGTGTTGAGTACCAAAATAGATGTTTATGAGACCAAATTAAGTAAAGAGCGTTTTCCCTCTTTCAGGTTTTTCTCCATTTCCGTGCATATTTTTGTCGTTTCATATTATGCGCTAAGAATGTTAAATAAAATAACATGGGTATAATGTCAAGCCGAGTTAATGAACAAGGGGCCCATGTTGTATTGACTATGCTATAGAGAGGAAATTTGCCCGGACAGTGACATATTGGCCTACCTTTCGTCAAATTCCAACTGTCTGGGGTTCTTTTACGAGCGCACCAACGTGTACGGACAAACCAAACATTGACAGAGCTTTGTTCATTACCTTCCTTTTCATACCAGCTTTCGCGTAAATTCCAACTGCCTAGAGGTCGTTTACGCGCACACCAACGCCACCCTTTTTTTCATCGCAGCTTTTGTATAAGTAAATTTCTGATAGTATTCAAGATGGTAGAGGTATGCATATAGTCTTCGAGCTAATATGATGCCACACAGTCGTATTTTGTGGTACATATCTAAACCCTTTATGGAAGATCTTGCCTCGATTTATCTCTTTAGTATATTATAGCAGGATAACCGGCTTCGCCCGGGGCCTAAATTAGCCAGAGGCCCAATTTTCCCGGGTTCCAAATTGGCCCGGGTCCCAAATGCGATGGTGGTTAATTTGATACCACACACGCACCCATACACACATCATTGGTTTTATTTACATGGATAGATTATGTTTGTTACTACAGGTCAGACAAGATGAGGTTTGACGACGATTTTTAGGACCGTTTGGGAAATACCAGAAAATACGATGCTTTTTATTGTGTCTCTGTTCGATCGCGCCTTCGTGGCATGCTTTTAATATGATATTTATCGGTCCTGAGCCACAATTCCACTGTGATCTTCAAAACGAAACCTTTCTGACAGCAAATTATCTATATGTTAGTCAACATGAAAAGGGTGTTCTAGAGTTATATGATGTTTATGATGGTAATGTTAGCCTTATCCTATCACCCAACATCTACACCAGCCATTGTTATGATTGTACCAGGGGATATTGGTATTCTAAAGAAAACTATTTATCAACGATAGTTTCATAGGTAAGTAGAATATATCTGTTGTGGTTTAGCATCGGCTCAACACTTGACTGTGAGGCAAATAATCGGTTTTATCTTTCGTGTGGAGTATAAGATGCTAAACGTCGTGAGCCGAAAGCATCCACCGGGATGGGATAATTAAACTACAGTATTTGTATTGTTGGTAGGTTTAATTCTTAATGTGAGAGATTAAAATATTCCCAATATTAGGTCTTTAAACCAACATATTTATACGTATCCGAAGAAAATATTCCTACTTATTCAATATTCCTAACTGGTTAATCCCCCAAAAAAATCGCAACTACTCAAATTTTTTAACCAGTTAAATCCTCTTGACTTTTGACGATTCAATGATAATACTTTAAGTGTGGTTTAATGGTCGAGGGCGAGACATTAAGTATTATATTGTAACAACAAGAGGACCGTCTAAAATTAACTAATATTAAAATACAGATGTGACGTCATCTTTTGATGTTGGCGTACCATTATTTCAAATAATGTACGGGTAACTTGCCAAGGGTACATTATAACAATATTAGACTGGCATGACGTTTTTCACTGTAAACGCACGTGCGGAGTGTCTGTATTTTAAGTAGTTTATTCGTCTCGGGCTTAGACATATAATATTTTGTAAAAACACTCGGACCTTGTTACAATATATTACTTAATGTCTCGCCCTCGACCATTAAACCACACTTATGACGATATATGATAACTTCACAGGTTGCGTATATTACTTGCAGGTCCCCCAAGAAAAAAATTTTGGATTATTTGACGGTCGCAAACGCATTTTACTGCTATTCCAGCCCATAAAGTTAGGGTTTTATTAGATTTCGGGCACTTTATTTTGCTAAGTAGATGAAATAAAATAAAACTTCTCACTTTTCCCGTCTGCCCGAAAAGTCAGCTTGCCCGAAAGTTAGGGGGGAAATTGCCCCCCCCCCGCTCTTGCCCCCCGGCTCGTACGCCTATGGGGAAGAGCCCCAGTCCGCCCCAGACAGTAAAAAACAAAAATATTTACATTTTGACAAGTTAGGACGTGTTTAATATTTTATTTTATTTGTAGATTTGGTCGACGTCCTATGTTTTTTGTTGGTACTGTTATATTGTCGATTGCTGGAATCATTGGTGACACTGCTCAGAACATCTATATGTTTCTCTATCAATGTATTTTATACGAGGTCTAGCTTATACAAAAATATTTCTTGTAGCTTTTACATTGTGTAAGTAGCGTACCTTTTTCTAAAAACCGCTCAAAGAAAACATAAAATGATATGACTTTGACCATGCCCATTTTATTCGCCCATATTTTATGTGGATCTGTATTGTCATCGCCACTGTACATATCCGTCTGTCCGTCCACAATTCCTTTCGATATTGGCTTCTATCGGATGGAAACTGCATGGATTACCTGCCCTGCTTGAAATGCATGTTTATAACCCAAAAAGCTTGGTTCCTTTCGCTATTTATATCAATTTTAGGTTACAATTTTTATACGATTTGAAAATAAAACGTTTAAATATATCACCGGTACACCCTAATGATGGCTGAGATCGAACATCGTGAAAAATCGGATTAAAGTTGACGGACAAAATGGCCGCCCCTCGTTCCCAAATAGTGTATATTATAACATATAACTTGAAAACGTACCCCGCCCCCTCATCCCAATAGCCTAGCCCAGGGGATAGTAAAGTGTGTTACAAATAGCCCCTGGCATATCCGAAACAGCCCAAAATATCTTGGTGTCTGGCGGGGGAAGATAAAGGGCATTATTATCTTAATTAAAAAGACGTTTTGCGTATTGTCGCATACAAATGTCTTGTTGTCGGGTTTTCCGACATCACGACATTTTAACCCGACAATACGACAATTTTACGCGTCATTACGATATATTTATAATGTGGTGGTATCGGGTGAAAATGTTGTATTATCGGGTGAAAATGTCAAGATGTCAGGTTAAATGCCGTGATGATATCAATCAGCCACCATACGTCACTGCCGATGGTACTTATGACGGGCATGCGCCATAGGAATTCTAATTGTTGAGGGTTCTTTTATGTGCATGTCAAAGTTCATGGATCCTCGTTCCATCCAGGTCAACGTCATTTATACCACCGACAAGGACCAACGCAGAAAAATCCGGCGAACTTTCTCGGCCAGCACCGGCATTGAACCTCCTGGATAGTGAGTATGCACCTTACTGTCTAAGCAACGGCGGCTCCCAGTTATAATTTTTCAGCCCTAAGTAATATTCAACAAATCATATTATGTGTTTCATGCTCTTGGGAAGCTTCAGCATATATTTTGAAAGACATACAAACGGTCAGTTTTCAAGTTGGCCATTACAATATTTGTATCTACAAAAGTATTGTCCAAATTGAGTTTAACGTCCTTCTTTTCTGTTCCGACAGGGCTAATAAAGACGGTTTGTCGTTCCATCGAAACGTCTAGACAGTCCCTTGGAATGCCTAAATTCCGTCCTGCTCCACTGACAGGGAAAACAACGCCGGAAAACAACGCCGGAAAACCTCGAGTGCTTTCTCGGCCAACACCGTGAGTAACACGGTCCTAATTAGCATTGAAGTAGTGGACTGCAATGTGGATTACAGAATAAGAGAACTTTACAATTCATGAATCAATGTGTTTCATATAAGTTTAAATTAAAAATCAACAAAAAGCAAACATTGGTACAAAAAATATTTGAATAAACATTAAATATAAAGCGGTTGTTTCAAAATTGTATCTGAGAATGTGAGGAACCACCCCCACTCGGCAAATCTAGACAGATTCCGGTACCCTACATCTAGACTCGGATGTATAAGGGCCCGGATAAAAATGACTGCCCCTATGGAGAATATATCAACAAACTGGAACATGGCTGCCATTTTGGGACTTTTTTGTAAAAGCGGCACGTTTTCCTATTAAAGTAAATCGGTAGTCGACTAGCCGCATCGCAAACGTATGGTCGTAGGTAGGCCTACATATCACTTACTGTCATACATCTGAGTCTAGATGTAGGGTTACGGAGGGTACCGGAATCTGCCGAGGTTTGCCGAATGAAACCACCCCTACACAGTGGAATTTGAAATCTGTCCTTCTTAAAGATATATTATGGGAGATATTTATAGAGAGTTGACCATTCTTGCTATAACAGCTCAAAAGAAGACGATGAAAGAGATATTGAACATTTCAGTCAAAATACTTTATTCTGAACATAGTTCTCATTGTTGTAATATTTGACTAGAAATGGTAGTCAAATGTATCTTCACCTTGGCCGATCGCATGATTGACAGGCGTTAATTCCACCTACATATTCTCGATTACCAAGTAACGTTTTCAATGGCATGTGGAATCGCTCAACAACGGCATCGCTAAGTACACTATCATTTAGCCTCGATCTAACAGATGACGTCAACGTAACGGTTAATAATAAACTTCGCATGGGGCTCCATTTATGAATTAATCAATCAGTGAAATCCTATTTAAATCCAAGCTGTAGCCGAGCCATCCGTGGGTCTACAGAGTTGATTTTGGGCTTGTTGTTTAAAAAAAGATCTAATTTATAATTTCTATAAATTCTGACTTGTAATAATCAGATTTAGCTCTTGCATAATGTATCTTTAACTGTTTGGACTACTTGCTTTATAAGTATCGGAGAGGAGTCCATTTGAACGCCAAATTATTTAAGCTCAAAATATCGAGCCGTTTAGAAGTAATTATAAAATGGGTTCTGAGAGCATTCCACGAAGAATTATTCAGTTATATTGACTATAATGAATTATAGCCTAGATTTATCCTTAAAGGGATAACTTTATGATGGATCGAGATCATCTAGATTTAAATCTTTTAGCTGTCTTATTCTCACTCCACGCATTTCTTTTACCCTTAGTCGTTCCCTCAACTTCAATATTCGTTGCTCTCTATTCCTTTGGGCATTCATCATTTTTTCTTTCTGAAATTCATCTTTTTCTTTCATTCTTACTGCTGCAAGCGTTGGCATTATATTGTCTTCTTCCCTTTTCTATTGGAAAAAATAAAAAATTTTTTTAATTTATTCAACACTGGACTGAACTCATTAGGGATAGGTGCACGAGCAGGACAGAAGAAAACGTGAGAAATCAAGGTTGGCACAGAGTAGGGTTTAGGTTGCAAAAACAAATAAATAAGGCTCTATTGGACTATAATTTCTAGTAGCTGTTGGTGGCCATTGAATGGCAGGAAAACGCAACCGAGACCGTCTTATTTTCGTAATACCGCCGGTTTAAAAAAAAAGAAGCCGCACCGGGGTCGTTCACCTATGGACTACCGTATGTGGTGTTGACTCGGAAAGCGTGTCTAATGGTGCTAACCCGATGTGCACATTAGGCGTTTTGGACAGCTAAAATTTTGAGACGTGGAAAAACAATTTGATATACGCAACCATAAAACTGCATCTATAAACTGCTGTAGTTATATCGTCGCAAAATGACTGGTATTGTATCGACGAGATGTTAACCATTCCTTTCCATATAGGACACAATAGTATTACTGACCTCTCGTCCCTTGTCCAGTTGTCTCTTTCTTGGTTGTCCTTCTGGTAGTTTTGGGTTGACGTGAAGGATCTCGAAACTGAAACCAGCCGATGTTTGTGTCCCACCTCGACTGACCAAAGAAGCACCGATGTGATCTCCAGTTATTTGTCTTCTACCTCTTACTATCTCCGACTTATTTTGTTTTTCTTTCAATCTATCTCTTAATTCTTTTAACCGCATCTCTCTGTTTTGCTCGGCGACAACCATTTTATCTTTTTCTAAATCTTGTTTATCTATGATTCTTTTTTGTATGCGTTTTTCAAATGCTGCCCTCTTTTCCGCACATTCATGGTGGACTTTCTTGATCACACCCTCTTTTATTTCCTATTGAATGCAAAAAGTATTAAATAACGAGTTGTACTTACTTTTACATCCACAATCTGTGGAAATTTGAGTAGTTGTGCTTACTCTTACTGTAACACGAGATTCCGGGGCGAATCAAACCTTTTAGAAAAGAGGGTAGTGGGTGATTATTTAAGAGTAAGTAACCAAGGTATCATTTACTGGAAATGAGACATAGTCAGGGGCCGCGGAGCCGGGGGGGGGCTAAGGGGGCTTTAGCCCCGACAATAGTTTTTAATAGTGAAAAATAAAATGACGCCAAAAGCGAAAAAAAAAGCGAAAAAAGGTTGGGGGGGGGGGCGGAACATAATTAACATTCGAAAATCGTATCTAGATAAAGATAAAGTTGCGGGATATAAGATGAAAGGATATTGTCCACAGTTTGTGTTCTTATGCTACTCTCACTGGCTAATATCCTTGTATGCGATTATGAAAATTGGACATTCGCGGTAAATGCGTCAAAAATAATAAGAAATACTGAAAAAAGGGTGCTTGCGATTAGCGCGTTACGAAAGAAACGACACAAAACATCATACATGCGTGGCGATTTGCGTATAAAACCCCTCTATGAATTTAGCAACTATTGATTAAACATTTGTAAGGCCTCGCTGTTTTCAATATTTCTCAGATCAACATTATATATTCCGACCGCTCCTGTTAAATCCACACAAATGCCTTATGATCATCGCGAACACCTTGTCGTCAATTATAATGTGATTGCTTACGAAAGTCTTGCGAAAGCAACCAGAATATTATTCTAGGAGCACCCCATTTACAACCGCGAATACTCACGAACTCTTACGACGGTCTCTGCAGTGGCGAATTATATTCGGAAAAATTATATTCGCTACTGTCTACGGTTGTGTAAATAATAAGGTTGGTATGGAGTTCAGTTATTTCTTTTTAGCTTTGTCCTACCTCTCGCCGTTTGTCTGCTTTTTCCAACTTTAGTGTTATCTCCTCCTCTGTAATACTGCTAACCTCTCTTTTCTGATATTTTGCCGGGATTGGTTTCCTGGGACCAGCCTCCACTACATCAAATCTTATACTCCACTCCTGCTGATTTCTCGCTGGACTTGGTGAAGAAGATGTCTCCATTCTTCTATTTCTGGTTGTAACACAAAAGAGATCAGATTTATCTTTAAATCTACCATTTCCTTGATTTTCTGTATTTTTAACCAGTACTGGTTCAACTCTGTTGATAGGGTTAGAATAAATGCATCCCATTTTTTAATCCGTAAAATGCGCGTAACTCTATCTACATTGTAGGCATAGATAAGACGTTACTGGGTTACAAGTAGTGCATCATGGGATAAGACACAATTGCGTGACGTTGCTTCTCCGGTTGAGCGCTTATCTATAAACATGGTGTTTACGCTGGGCCTTACATATCTATAACTTGGCGAAATTTATCGCCGAGCGTATTACGTGTAGAATACCAAGACATATTTATACTTATGTTATTGAAGGAATATTGTTGTCGGGATAAAATATCGCGATGTCGGGTTATCTGCCATTTCCCTCTCAATATTCAAGACATTTCCCGTAGGACGTTAAATACCATTTCATGTCATTTTATTTTTCTACTTTTCCGCACAAATCGGACTATGGAAGATAGGCATACGCTATGCAGAGTGCTAGGGCAGAAATTTTCTAGGGACGATGACATATCTTCATCAAATTTATGTGTACGCCAATGTATACACATGAACTTGTTTTTTTTTGTACCATCTACACAACTAGACACTTTTCTTAGCCAGACCTTCGTCCTGCACTACAGGATCACGCAGCAAATTTCTGGGAACATTTTTTGACCAATACTAGGATCAGTGTAATCATCATTGTAGGCTATTTTGAGAGGAAGATGGCTGACAACCTGACATCACGACATTTTGACGCGACATGACCACACACGTCGCTTTAATTAAAATAATATTTATAATTCCCTTTCTCCGGACAGACACCAAGACATTTTGGGCTGTTTGGAATATGCGCATAGGCGTGGATCCCCAAAAATTTAGTTTTGGACAATGAAAAATTCGACCTTTTTTTTCTACTAACGTTTAGAGAAAAAAATATAATTAATTTATTTCTATGAGATCCACACTGCCCCAAAAGTATTTTCTCGTCTTTTTCTTGTCTACTGCATACCCGAAAATATGCCCGAAGCTCTCTTATGATAGGTATGCCCGAAAAAACGGGCATCGGGTCGGAAACTAGCAGGGGAAGCTAGCAGTGCCCGTTTTTTCGGGCATACCTATCATAAGAGAGCTTCGGGCATATTTTCCCATACTGTCATCGAGCCCTAATAAAACACTAATTTTACTTTTCTTGTACAGTAATTGAAAATCACGAATTTGTAATGAGTTGACTATGGGTTAAAACATTTTGTCTGGAGCCACTCTACTTTGTACGACATTTTACGGGCATCGATTATTATTTGTGAATGTAGATAATACAGTCTGATTCAGGGCCGGATTAACCATGGGGCACCATGGGGCACAGGCCCCAGGGCCCCCCACATTAGGGGCCCCCCACAAAAAATCTTAGTTGCGTCCAGCCCCCTCCTCTAGAAATGCCATCATTTCATAGCACTTGCATGGATTAGTCCACTGAAATAACGCCAGAATGCGCTAATTATTTTTTCTGGGGGACGTACTTCTAAATGGCTCCACACAAGTGCCTGAAATGCCAGGAAATCATGTTTCCGGCCTCCAATTTATGAAAATTTCCAGAAAAATAAGGCGTCTCCTTCCAAACAATTGACAACCTTTCAATTATAAAATAATACACTTGATTATGATCACAAAGTGATGCTCCTAAGGCACTGATGAGTCGGTCGGTTTTAATGGCGCCTACACCTGATCCAAACTTTCTTATATCTCTTATGTCGATAGCCACCACAGGCGCGGACACCAGAAGCGAATTCAAAAAATCTGCCGCCATATAAAATACAAAATGGCCACTCAGATATTACCCAAATGGCAGAAAAACGTGTTTCCTGCATCGTTATTTTTAAAATTTTCTGCTGGAGGACCCCAGACAAGGGTGCCGTCTCCAAAGGCGAAGGGCCTCTCCTATCACCTCTTTCTGGATCGGCGTCTGACCCACCACATGACATTAAAGGGTTCGTTTTAGTCGCCCTTATTCGCATTTGACAGGACCTTGTTGGTCTTTGGGGGCGCCGCCACCAAATTACATGATTAGACATTTTCGTTCTGGTCGCCCTATCCACGTCGCCTTATGGTGTTTCGGACTAGTTCTAGTTTAGAGGATAAGGAGTTTCTCATTTTGGTGTCCTTAACATCAAAATAAGAAATAGCACTGCCGAAATTGACATACGGGAGCGACGTTGATTGCAGCTCCAAGCCCATCACCCCCACGTACACGTTCCGCACTCAGTAACTCGGACATTATATTGGCGTCCCCAACACTCTACTGCACCTCAACTTTTACAATAATACATACGGCCCTGCCCCAGACCCCCTTGTGAGGGCTTCGCGCCTTCGGCGCTCGCGGTCGGTGATTATGGGCCCCCACATGTTCCAGGCCCCAGGGCCCCCACCATGGTTAATCCGGCGTTGGTCTGATTGAATGGTTGGAATTCAGGGTGGGTTTTCGGTTACAAAACCATTGGATACTTTTGGAGTTGCCTACACGGGCTAGAATAGTAGAAAGCGCATTTTTCTCCGGGAGGGTAAGGCCTCCATACCGCGCGACGATTGATTGTTGTTTGAAATTCGGATTAGCCAGGTAGGCTATATTGGACCAAATTGAAGTTACTGTATTCACAGACTGGAATAGCAGGAAAACGCATTTGCAGCAGTTACATTTTCAAAATTTTCTCCCGACGGTCCCGTATTCGTGGACTGTAAATGATTGATTAGAATTCAAGTCAGTTACATTATTCAAGATATAGCTAAAATAGTTCGAAAAAAGATGGTGTGAAATGAATAATTTGAAAATTTCATTCAAATTACTTTATTGCAAGCGAAGATATTGGCATTTGAAAGTTTGGCAGACGTGTGCAATAATTTCAACCACGGTCCTGGTTGATTGAAGCTGAATCTTGAAACGCCTGGAACCCGCCATATTGATTAAATCAGAGTATCGCTGAAACGTTTAAATCTGTTTTATATCGGAGAAATCTGATGCCATCCAGGCCTGGATCAGTTAATTAATGTCTAATTAATACTTTAGAAACCATTTCAGGCCAAAAGAAAGACGCGAGGGGGTCTGGGGCAGGGTCGTATGTAGTATTGTAAAAGTAGGGGTGCAGCAGAGTGTTGGGGACCTAAATTAATCGATTTATGAGATATATTATTTGACAAAGATAATAATCCGATATGCCACCAAATCGCATATTTGGGGTTCATTTTTCAAAATTTTCTCGGGGAAGAGCCCCAATTCGCCCAAGACAGTAAAAAACAAAAATATTTACATTTTGACAAGTTAGGACGTGTTTAATTGTATTCTATTTGTAGATTTGGTCGACGTCCTATGATTTTTGTTGGTGCTGCTATATTATTGATTGCTGGAATCATTGGTGACCCTGCTCGGAACATATGTGTTTCTCTACCAATGTATTTTATACGAGGTCTAGCTTATACAAGAATATTTCTTGTAGCTTTTACATTGTGTAAGTAGCTTACCTTTTGCTAAAAACCGCTCAAAGAAAACATGAAATGATATGACTTTGACCATGCCCATTTTATTCGCCCACATTTTACGTGGACCTGTATTGTCATCGCCACTGTACTTATCCGTCTGTCCGTCCACAATTCCTTTCGATATTGGCTTGTATCGGATGGTAACTGCATGGATTACCTGCCCTGCTTGAAAATCATGTTTATAACCCAAACAGCTTGGTTCCTTTCGTTATTTATATCCTTTGATGTACGAAAAACCACGTTTTTAGATTGTGGTCCCTCAAGAGGTTACAATTTTTATACGATTTGAAAGTAAAACGTTTAAATATATCACCGGTACACCCTAATGATGGCTGAGATCGAACACGTGAAAATCGGATTAAAGCTGACCCTCGTTCCCAAATAGTGTATATTATAACATGTAACTTGAAAACGTACCCCGCCCCCTCATCCCAATAGCCTAGCCAAGGGGATAGTAAAGTGTGTTACAAATAGCCCATGGCATATCCCAAACAGCCCAAAATATCTTGGTGTCTGGCGGGGAAAGATAAGGGGCATTATTATCTTAATTAAAGATACGTTTTGCGTAATGTCGCATACAAATGTCTTGGTTCCGGGTTTTCCGACATCTAGACATTTTAACCCGACAATACGACAATTTTACGCGTCATTACGACATATTTAATGAAAATGTTGTATTATCGGGTGAAAATGTCAAGATGTCGGGTTAAATGCCGCGATGATATCAATCAGCCACCATACGTCACTGCAGATGGAAATATGACGGGCATGCGCCATAGAAATTCTAATTGTTTTAAGGGTTCTTCTATGTGCATGTCAAAGTTCATGGATCCTCGTTCCATCCAGGTCAACGTCATTTATACCACCGACAAGGACCAACGCAGAAAAATCCGGCGAACTTTCTCGGCCAGCACCGGCATTGAACCTCCTGGATAGTGAGTATGCACCTTACTGTCTAAGCAACGGCGGCTCCCAGTTATAATTTTTCAGCCCTAAGTAATATTCAACAAAACATATTATGTGTTTCATGCTCTTGGGAAGCTCCAGCAATATATTTTGAAAGACATACAAACGGTCAGTTTTCAAGTTGGCCATTACAATATTTGTATCTACAAAAATATGTCCAAATTTAGTTTAACGTCCTTCTTTTCTGTTCCGACAAGGCTAATGAAGACGGTTTGTCGTTCCATCAAAACGCCTAGACTGTCCCTTGGAATGCCTAAATCCGTCCTGCCCCACTGACAGGGAAAACAACGCCGGAAAACCCCGAGTAGTTTTCTCGGCAAACCCCGAGTAGTTTTCTCGGCCAACACCGTGAGTAACACGAGACCACCTACGGTCCTAATTAGCATTGAAGTAATGGACTGCAATGTGGATTACAGAATAAGAGAACTTTACAATTCATGAATCAATGTGTTTCATATAAGTTAAATTAAAACTCAACAAAAAGCAAACATAGGTACATTAAATATTTGAATAAACATTAAATATAAAGCGGTTGTTTTAAAATTGTAATAGCTGGCTGTAATACTATCTTAGAATGTGACGAACCACCGCCACTCGACAAATCTCGACAGATTCCGATACCCTACATCTAGACTCTGGTGTATAAGGACCCGGATAAAAATGATAGCCCCCATGGAGATTATATCAACAAACTGAAACATGGCTGCCATTTTGGGACTTTTTTGTAAAAGCGGCACGTTTTCCTGTTAAAGCCGCATCGCAAACGTATGGTCGTAGGTACATATCACTTACTGTCATACATCCAAGTCTAGATGTAGGGTTACACAGCGGAATTTGAAATCTGTCCTTCTTAAAGATATATTATGGGAGATATTTATAGAGAGTTGACCATTCTTGCTATAACAGCTCAAAAGAAGACGATGAAAGAGATATTGAACATTTCAGTCAAAATACTTTATTCTGATCATAGTTATCATTGTTGTGATATTTGACTAGAAATGGTAGTCAAATGTATTTTCACCTTGGCCGATCGTATGATTGACAGGCGTTAATTTCACCTACATAATCTCGATTATCAAGTAACGTTTTCAATGGCATGTGGAATCGCTCAACAACGGCATCGCTAAGTACACTATTATTTAGCCTCGATCTAACTGATGACGTCAACGTAACGGTTAATAATAAACTCCGCATGGGGCTCCATTTAAGAGTTAATCAATCAGTGAAATCCTATTTAAATTCAATCTGTAGCTGAGCCATCCGTGGGTATACAGAGATGATTTTGGGCTTGTTGTTTAAAAAAAGATCTAATTTATAATCTCTATAACTTCTGATGCCAAAATTAAGCTTTGTAATAATCAGATTTAGCTCTTGCATAATGTATCTTTAACTGTTTGGACTACAACGCCACTTGCTTTATGAGAATCAGGAGAGGAGTCCATTTGAACACCAAATTTTTTAAGCTCAAAATATCGAGCCGTTTAGAAGTAATTATAAAATGGGTTTTGAGAGCCTTCCACGAAGAATTATTCAGTTATATTGACTATATAATATAGCCTAGATTTATCCTTAAAGGGATAACTTTATGATGGATCGAGATCATCTAGATTTAAATCTTTTAGCTGTCTTATTCTCACTCCACGCATTTCTTTTTCCCTTAGTCGTTCCCTCAACTCCAATAATCGTTGCTCTCTATTCCTTTGGGCATTCATCATTTTTTCTTTCTGAAATTCATCTTTTTCTTTCATTCTTACTGCTGCAAGCGTTGGCATTATATTGTCTTCTTCCCTGTTCTATTGGAAAAAATAAAAAAAAATTTAAATTTATTCAACACTGGACTGAACTCATTAGGGATAGGTGCACGAGCAGGACAGAAGAAAACGTCAGAAATCAAGGTTGGCACAGAGTAGGGTTTAGGTTGCAAAAACAAATAAATAAGGCTCTATTGGACTATAATTTCTAGTAGCTGCTGGTGGCCATTGAATGGCAGGAAAACACAATCGAGACCGTCTTATTTTCGTAATACCACCGTATTTTCGTAATACCACCGTATGTGGTGTTGACTAGGAAAGCGTGTCTAATGGTGCTAACCCGATGTGCACATTAGGCGTTTTGAACAGCTAAAATTTTAAGACGTGGCAGTCGTTGTCTTGGAAAAACAATTTGATATACGCAACCATAAAACTACATTTATAAACTACTGTAGTTATATCGTCGCAAAATGACTGGTGTTGTATCGACGAGATGTTAACCATTCCTTTCCATAATATAGGACACAAGAGTATTACTGACCTCTCGTCCATTTAAGTTTTGTTTTTGATTTCCCTTGTCCAGTTGTCTCTTTCTTGGTTGTCCTTCTGGGAGATTTGGGTTGACGTGAAGGATTTCGAAACTGAAACCAGCCGATGTTTGTGTCCCACCTCGACTGATCAAAGAAGCACCGATGTGATCTCCAGTTATTTGTCTTCTGCCTCTTACTATCTCCGACTTATTTTGTTTTTCTCTCAATCTATCTCGTAATTCTTTTAACCGCATCTCTCTGTTTTGCTCGGCGACAACCATTTTATCTTTTTCTAAATCTTGTTTATCTATGATCCTTTTTTGTATGCGTTTTTCAAATGCTGCCCTCTTTTCCGCACATTCATGGTGGACTTTCTTGATCACACCCTCTTTTATTTCCTATTGAATGCAAAAAGTATTAAATAACGAGTTGTACTTACTTTTACATCCACAATCTGTGGAAATTTGAGTAGTTGTGCTTACTCTTACTGTAACACGAGATTCCGGGGCGAATCAAACCTTTTAGAAAAGAGGGTAGTGGGTGATTATTTAAGAATAAGTAACCAAGGTATCATTTACTGGAAATGAGACATAGTCAGGGGCCGGGGGGGGGGGGGGGGGGGGCTAAGGGGGCTTTAGCCCCGGCAATAGTTTTTAATAGTGAAAAATAAAATGTCGCCAAAAGCGAAAAAAGGTTGGGGGGGTATGGGTGTGGTGTTTAGTGGGGGCGGCCACATTGCGTGAATTATTTTCAGTAGCTTTGTCCTACCTCTCGCCGTTTGTCTGCTTTTTCCAACTTTAGTGTTATCTCCTCCTCTGTAATACTGCTAACCTCTCTTTTCTGATATTTTGCCGGGATTGGTTTCCTGGGACCAGCCTCCACAACATCAAATCGTATACCCCTAGAATCTGGAACTTCAGGTCGGCTAATCCACACCTGCTGATTTCTCGCTGGACTTAGCGAAGAAGATGTCTCCATTCTTCTATTTCTGGTTGTAACACAAAAGAGATCAGATTTATCTTTAAATCTACCATTTCCTGGATTTTCTGTATTTTTAACCAATACTGGTTCAACTGTGTTGATAGGGTTAGAATAAATGCATCGACTTAGCGAAGAAGATGTCTCCATTCTTCTATTTCTGGTTGTAACACAAAAGAGATCAGATTTATCTTTAAATCTACCATTTCCTGGATTTTCTGTATTTTTAACCAATACTGGTTCAACTGTGTTGATAGGGTTAGAATAAATGCATCCCATTTTTTAATCCGTAAAAAGCGCGTAACTCTATCTAGGCATAGATAAGACGTTACTGGGTTACAAGTAGTGCATCATGGGATAAGACACAATTGCGTGACGTTGCTTCTCCGGTTGAGCGCTTATCTATTAACATGGTGTTTACGCTTGTGTATCATTTTTACGCTGGGCCTTATATATCTATAACTTGGCGAAATTTATCGCCGAGCGTATTACTTGTAGAATACCAAGACATATTTATACTTATGTTATTGAAGGAATATTGTTATCGGGATAAAATTCGCGATGTCGGGTTATCTGCCATTTGCCTCTCAATGTTCAAGACAGTTCCCGTATAACACGATTTTATGTCACATTTATTTACTACTTTTCCGCACAAATCGGACTATGGAAGATAGGCATACGCTATTCAGGGTGCTAGGGCAGAAATTTTCTAGGGACAATGACATATCTTCATCAAATTTATGTGTACGCCAATGTATACACGTGAACTTTTTTTTGTACCATCTACACAACTAGACACTTTTCTTTGCCAGACCTTCGTCCTGCACTACAGGGCCACGCAGCAAATTTCTTGGAACATTTTTTGACCAACACTAGGATCAGTGTAATCATCATACTGTAGGCTAGAGGAAGATGGCTGACAACCCGACATCCCGACATTTTGACGCGACATTACCACACACGTCGCTTTAATTAAAATAATTTTAATAATTCCCTTTCTCCTGACAGACACCAAGACATTTTGTGCTGTTTTGAATATGCGCATAGGCGTGGACCCCCAGAAATTTAGTTTCGGACAATGAAAAATTAGACTGCTACAAACGTGTTCTCCACCCACTTGGAGCTGCTCAGCTGCAATCAACGAACCCTTGAATGTCTTGTGGTGGGTCAGACACCGACCTAGAGGAGAGGCCCTACGCCTATGGGGGCGGCACCCTTGTCTGGGGACCTCCCTCAGAAAATTTTGAAAAATAACGATGCAGGAAACACGTTTTTTTGCCATTAGGGTGATATCTGAGTGATATCTGAGTTTGCTTCTGGTGTTCACACCTTAGGTCCGCGCCTGTGGTGGCGCCCGATAGCCTCCACATAAGAGATATAAGAAAGTTTGGATCAGGTGTAGGCACCATTAAAACCGACCGACTCATCAGTGCCTTAGGAGCATCACTATTTGATTATAATCAAGTGTATTATTTTATAATTGAAAGGTTGTCAATTTTTTTGGAGGGAGCGCCCCGGTGATAAATGCGAGTGCTATGAAATGATGGCATTTCTAGATGAGGTGGCTGGACGTAACTGAGATTTTTTGTGGGGGGCCCTGGGGCCTGTGCCCCATGGTTAATCCGGCCCTGGTTACGCTATTGCGGTGAGGGGGGGGGGCGTTTTGAAGTTATCTGCTATAATATACACTATTTGGGAACGAGGGTCGGGCGTTTTGAAGTTATCTGCTATAATATACACTATTTGGGAACGAGGGTCGGACATTTTGTCCGTCAGCTTTGATCCGATTTTAACGATGTTCGAGCACAGCCATCATTAAGGTGTAACGTTGATTTTATTAAATCTTTTTTTTCTTTTTTTTTTCTAAATCGTATAAAAATTGTAACCTCTTGTAACCTCAAGGCTAAAAACGTGTTTTTTCGTACAATATATAAATCAGGAAGTGACCATCCACTTAGCGCAAATGGCGAAAGGAAGCAAGATGTTTGAGTTATAAACATGCATTTCAAGTCGCTATATACCATATTTTTTTTACACTATTTACGTCAGTCCGGCAGTTTTGGTCCGATTTTCACGAAAGTCGGCAGACATTACGGTGTAACGGTGATTTCAAAGCGTTTTTTTTTTAAATCTGATCATAGAGGAACCACAAGCTTAAGACGCGCCTTTTCGTACAACCAGGGGTCATAATTCAGGAAGTTACGCTCCGATATGCGCAAATATAAAAAAAAAACAAGATCTCTGCCTTTGGTTTATAAACATGCAGTTTAAGCAGGGGAGATAATCTATGAAGTTGGAGATATACTTAATGTTTCAAAAATGTTTCGAAAATGTCATAGTTCAAGTTTCGTTAAACTTGGATAAGAATTGTTACTCACAGAGAAACAAATTGTGGACGGACAGACGGACAGGGGCGATGACAATACAGCTCCACATAAAATGTGGCCGAATAAAAATAAAATGGGCACATCTTGTAAAGCAAAGGTCGAGGTCACATCATTTTATGTTTTCTTTGAGCGGTATTTAGCAAAAGGTAAGCTACTTGCGCAGTGTAAAAGCTACAAGAAATATTCCTGTATAAGCTAGACCTTGTAGAAAATACATTGGTAGAGAAACATATAGATGTTCTGAGCGGTGGGGCTAATGATTCTAGCTATCAACAATATGGCAGTAGACATAGGCTACTAACAAAAAAACATAGAACGTCGACCAAATCTACAAATAAAATAAAATATTAAACACGGTCTCACTTGTCCAAATGTAAAATATATTTGTTTTCTACAGTCACCAAAATATGCGATTTGGTGGAACATCGGATTATAATCTTTGTCAAATAATATATCTCGTAAATCGATTAATTTAGGTCAAAAATCCGACCTGCAAGTAATTTACGCAACCTGTGAAATTTTTATATAGTCATATTATTAATTAACGTATTATCACGGTATCGTAAAGAGTCAAGATAATTTAAAATGTGACAAGTTGAGAAATCTTTTTATATTAACCAGTTAGGAATATTGAATAAGTAGGCATATTTTCATTGAAAAATGTCCAATTTTTGTTGCCGGGGCGCTAGTTGATTCCTGCTGTGTAATATAAGTTGTTCTTAAAGCAGGAATGTACCGTTGATTAATAAAGATATTTTTGTATGAATAAAAACAACCGACACTAGAATATATCATAATCAGCAATTTATTTGCTTATGACGTCAGCAGATAAGTGTTTCTCCAGATACGCACCGGCGAGTAACAGTTTACAGAAGTACACTAAAAATGAAAAGAGACCAGGGCCCGAGTTCACAAAGCATACTTAAGTACAAATCTATGCTCAACTTTGAGAATTTTCTCAAATCAAACGTTCTCAGAATAAATGGAGTTCACAAAACAATTTGAAAACATTTTTGTTCTCAAAGTTGAGAAAGTTCTCAAATATTTGAGAAAGCTGCTAAGCGTACTTAAGTCTAAAATTTTTACAGATATTTTAGTAATAGTAGGTCTATGCTAATACTAATAGTACAATTATTTATAAATAAAGTATTTATGATTTTTAAAACGGCATTAATTTCATAACATTCAAGCTTTGGTTTTTTTATATAGATTAAAATTAGTTTTTTAACTGTCAGTTCCTTATTTAAATCTTACACACAATGTTATTACTTAGTTAGACATAGGGCCTACTTCTTTGTTTTATGTTATAGTTATGATACTTCTTTTTTAATTTTCCAATGCCCCTCTTTTTTGTTATAAATTCACTGAAATAGTAAACAATATTTAAATGGTAGATTTAGTTAGAATTTGTAATTTAATTTATAGGCCTACTTATAGGCCTATTTTGACCGTGATTCGTGTGAATGTGATATTTATCTAATATCACGATATTATTAGTATTTTATATTAATAAGTATCACTATTAATAAAGATTAAACTTGTTGAAATTTTAATATTGATTTGATTTGTGTGAATAAGATAGTAGGCCTACCTGTAGGCTAACGATTTAGGGATAAGTCTATTAATAAATAGGCCTAAGCTAAACTTACGACACCTATTTTCTTTCATTTTGGAAATTTTCCCCAAGGCACCACACCCCTTTATTTTACCAAATAAAGTAGCTTCCCTATATATTCTTCTATTAGAATCATCTCCTCTGCGTTTGATTAATTAGCGGCCCTCTTCCTGCCACCGCCTTCCATTTTTAGTTTGTGACAAGCATAACAGACGACGTTGGAATGTGTTTGTTTACATTTTTCGTTACAGCGAATGTCATAATAATAATAACTCTATTTAAGAAGGGTAAAGGATAAGGCTGTAGAAGCATTTCTACCATCCTGCCCTTCGTGAAAAAAAATAATTATATTATAATACAAAGACTAAAATACAAAGATGATAGTGATAGGAGCTTGTTCATTTGACCCAATTATAAGCAGCATCTTCAGTCGAGTTTTCATTGAATAAAAACAATAATTCACTCGGTTTGTTCATACATATTTGTTCAATTACAAGTGGAAATAAAGTAAAAATGATAATAATATAGTTATTACTACAATTCCATTCATTTCTTATTGAACCCGCTAATTCTACGGTGTAAAACACTGGTATCTAAAAATAGATTTTATTCCTAGTGATTTCATTGGCTAATAGATAGAGCTGACCCCAGTCGCTTGTAGAATTGAAAACAAATAACATGACGTAATCGATGACTCCGTTAAACAGAATACTCAAGCTGAGAATTTGCTCAACTGCTTTTGTGAACACCAAAATTGAGAATGTTCTCAACTTGAGAATATTCTCAACTTTGAGCAGAAATATTGACTGAGATTTTTTTTTCTTTGTGAACTCGGGCCCAGGGCCATCGCAAGCTTCTGTGCCCCCTCCCACGGGTACCCCTTGCATGTGATATTTACTGACCCCCTTTGACAATTTCTGGTATGAACGTAGATACCCCCCCCCCTCGGGCACAAATGGGTCGCAATGCATATAATCATGTAATATGAATGTATATGAACTGATTTACACTCAATCGTTACTAATCTTATTGTAATTTCTAATCAGTGATGTTCGGCGAATAACGCCAAAAGTCTCAATCGTATAGCAATCTCTAGCGGAAAGATGACAATGTCAATGTTGATTTAAATTGACAAACAATACGTGTTTTCAATGTTGAACCTTTGGATGATATTGAATTAGAGATTTTCTTTTATCATCCAGTAGCGTCATTTCTGTGTCCTAGCGGGAAAGGATGCGATTTCGGTCATAAACAAGATGTCAGTCTCCCAACTGTTTTGAAATCTCGAGCAAAGTGAGAACTTCCTTATTCAGTGCAGGTTTCGTGGAGAATTGAAACAGGGGCGGATTCGCCCATAGGGCTGATATAAAGGACTTTCTGGGCTGGATGTGGGCTGGAATTCGGAATCCTGCAATGAGGCCGGTCGGATGATCGCCCGTGGGGCCGGTCGGACAAAAAATGAAAAATTAATTTTTATCCAATTCTAAAAAATACTTTTTCTGCTTAACATAATCATGTTGTATGTGGCCGGTGGCTTTAACGTGCCACTGGAGTCTGGAATGGGCTGGTATAGTAGACTTTCTGGGCTGGGTGTGCTGGGTGTGGGCTGGAATTCGGAATCCTGCAATGGGGATTCCGAACTTCATCCGACAATTTCATCGGATTCACCCGACATTGTCGCCCGCAATTTTACTAATTATTAAGTCACCTTCACCCTGTTTGTGGGGATATGCCAGAAACGTCTGCCGATGGTTCGTAACTCCCTAATAAATTCAATTTTAAGGCCTCAGAAAGTTTGATCATAGCTGGTATGTTGGCTGAATATGAGTGCGAGACACTTTCCTGAGTTTCCTGAGGCTGGTGTTAAAAAACATACCTTGCCTTTTTTATTACCTCGTTATTTTCAGAATTAGGATGTCGGGAATGGTCTCAATTTGCGGGAAATGGCCTCCCATTTCCAAAAATTCAAAAACGAATTGTGTCTCGTACGCCTTTGCATGTCCGCTCCTACTCCGTCAAGGCCACCTGTTATACGGCCTTGAGACAGCGAAAGAACGTTATCTCAGTCGTCGTCCCCATAAATCAGATATGCCACCAAATCGCATTTTTAGGGTTCATTTTCAATATTCTGGTCCAGAAAGTTTATTATATGGTTGTCATGGGAATAGATTGCTAAATAATCATATGAAGCTACCTACAATAGACCTATTTAGATCAAACATAGTGAATATTTAGTAAGTATAAATGTAGAAGAAAGTAAGTAAGAAAATTATTTATTTCAGAAAGATGACGTGGTTTATATACATACGTGTAAAGTATACATAAGATAAACAATAGTATAGGGCACATGATACCCTAGTCGGTATGAAAATATATATACATGTATAGCATTTCTTTATATTATGTATTCAGGAGTAGTCAGGAAATGACTGACCAACAGCTTTGTCCCAAGAATAATTACTTACGTTTACGTTGACTAATGACTTTTTGAATATCTAAAACCAGATCAACAATAAAAAAATAAATACGCGTGCTAAAAGCTTTGGGGTCAAGAGTAGTAATTTGGGACACAGCTCCTCTTCTCCATACGTTTCAATTAAGCATATTGTTAAAAATCTTGAAAAAATGAAATCCAAAACCCAGCCTTAAACTCTTCAAAAAACTTAAAGTGGGGGGTATACGGACAATATGAAAACGTACGATGACATTAACATGTGATGTAAGCCTGTAAAATAATTAAATAGATGATGTGAGTTGGGGGGGGGGGGGGGGCAGTTCAATAATACATGTACCTTTTATAGGTGCACTATTTAAGATTTAGAAAATGAGCTGACCGTTCTCGCTATAATATTTCAAAAAAGGATAATACAAAATGAATATAAGTTTTAATTCAAATTACTTTATTTTGAGCGAAGTTATCAATGGTTGTAGTCCTGACAAGATGTGTGCATTGAAGTCTTGGCCTCGCTTCTTTATTTTTAAATTGAATCATTAAATGACTGAATCGTTCTAATCTACCTAGCATCGGAGGAATCCGATGGCATCGAAAGTTGATTATGGTCTTGTCATGTTAATGTCTAATTTTATAAAAGTGTAAAGCCCAAAGAAATGTCTGAAATAGGCAGAGTTGGCTCGTACATAATGCCTGTTTAATTGTTTAAATTATTTGATTTGATCATATCGGATAAAAAAAGTCCTTGATTTCGTGGATAGTTGGACAAATCAGCTGCGAGCCTTCCAGTATGTTTTTGATCCATCCGATCAAAGGCATATTCATTTTCAGTATTATAAACATGATCAATCAAATCATGTCCGAGGCGGTTTTTATCTAAACACCGAATGTCTATCTTGTCTGCCACTTTTTTAAATGACATCTAGAAGTACAGTTAACTATTCACAACAAAGACCAACACGGGATAGGAAAATAACCATTTCCCTGTTATTGAAGTATATTTGTCATTAAGTTGAAAATGTGAGCTGTATGTATCACGAAATATCGTTATTTAAAGATGGGTTCCCAGCAAAGTATTTATCGGCTGGTTATTTCCAATAAAGGTATGGCAAATTTGGTATTTATGAAAAGTATAGACACCCAATCTTACTAGAAAAATACTAGATTACCTGAAAATCGCCCATGGGGCAAGGACTAGGCAATATAGTCAGGGAATCACTAACTGTCAACCCGACAGTATTTGCTGGCTTAGATCAGGGAGCAGTTGTTATTTCTTGCATAAAAGGTTAGGCGGTTTTGGGAACATTGCGGGTTGTCAACGTACAAAATACTCTGCAATTTAAAGGTGTAAAAAGAAGTTGACAGAAATAATTAAGAATTTATTTAGGCCTCAATAATATGGTAAATGTAAAGTAAGTAATGATAGATACATTTTGAAATATGGACCCTCCCACAATGAAGTTAAGTTGGCAGACATTGCGTTTAACAACAGTTTACTTACAGCTATAGGTATCCCCGGCGAAAACAGAGTTTTGAAAGGGAATTGAAGCAAATTTTTGATAGATTGGTTACTTTAAATATGTGTTTAGTCAAAATATATACTCAAATCACAAAGTTTGTACCTGGTAATGCATCTTTAATAACATAGTAGTAGCACATATTGTATGGGCTACCTCGTGTTGCGTTTGGTTTATCTTATCAAATTCTATCACATAAACTGATTCATAAACATGTTTTATTGTCCGTTGACATCCATTTTAACCAGAAGACAATTCTACATTTTCAACAATGCGTCAACACTGGGTGGTTATTATAAAATAAATGTGTTCCATAGTTGTATCAATTGGTTTTAATGTTTCTGGTACCCTACATCTAAGCTCGGCTGTATGACTGTATGTACCTTCTCCACATACATTTGCGATGCAGCTACCGGTTTACATGTAAGCTCGGCTGTATGACTGTATGTACCTTCTCCACATACAGTCCCTAAATGGCGTCTTTTGTAGAGTGTATATTATAGGCCTATACCTAAATGAGCAGAGATATTGTCTCAAGGGTGCTGGTTTCATCAAATTCCCTGGTAATTCCCTAAACCCAATGCCAAACTTGACGTTTGTTTATATCATAATACACTCTCCACATAAATCTCCGAGGGCGCAGCCATTTTTTATCCGGGACCTTTAAAATAGTTCCAATATGGCGGAATTCGTCATACAGCCGAGACTAGATGCGTAGTATCTGTCGAGGTTTGTCGAATGGAGTTAACGGCTTACTCGACAAAAATCAGATTATCCATTATTCGTAACTATATTTCAAACATGTATCTTGTTATTCCAATGAATATATAAAAATAAGAGCTATGATATAGATGATACGTGTGTAATTATATACAAATAAAACTTTTACAAGAAATATTATAAACGGCAATGATGGTGTGACGTTGTGTAATGAAAACGACATTGTCAATGATATGATATTTTAACAAAGGTATATGAAAGGGCTATAAAAGCTATAATTATGCTAAACTAGTGAGGTAACATCTTTTTCTAGCATTTCTCTCCCTTCTTCTTTATCACTATCAGGCTTAACCACGGGTTCTCTGCAATTAAAACAAACAGTTTATATGATAAGTTTTTTCTAGATATATATTTAATAATCTAAATTTTTATTTTATACAGACATCAAACAAATAAAAAATACAACAAATATTATAAAAAAATAAATAAAATTATTTACATATGATAAGGTTATCAAAACATATATGATGGGGTTATATATATAATATATGTTTTAGTTATTTAAAGGTATATTTTAGCTATTTAAATATAAATGTTTTAGTTATTTAAAGGTATATTTTAGCTATGTAAACATATATTTTAGCTATTTAAATACATATTTTAGTTATCGAAACTAGAAAAAGTAAAATCAAATATATGAAATTGTTTACATCCAAACTCGAAAACTCCAACTCGAATATGATATTGTTTACATCAATACATGGAAACTCTTAACTCAACATCCGTCAGTTAAAGCCCCAATACCACTCTTGTTGTAACTGAATAATATGTCCAAAACTTTATTCTGGTTGACAAGCCAGCAAAAGTGGTATTGTCCCTTTAAGAATAATAACCCTCTTAATACGACATATCATCAATATTCCATTACCAATCAAAACGGCCATTGTAATCAATCTAATGACACAGATTTCACTCACCTGCCAAATTTTTTGGCATCGTCTATGGTTTCAGGAAGATCTTTATGGAGTGTTTCAGGTAAAGTAAGCGCAGCGCATCCAGCAAATATAGAAGCCAGACCACATATTAGTAATGGTAAGGACGGCCCAAAATTCCCCCCAACCACCGTGCCCTGAAAAAGAAATTGAGAGGCGGTGTTTTTTGGGGTTTTTTTATTTATATTTAATCTTTTAAAATGGATATTTGAAGAAAAACATAAACTATATCTGTGCCATTTAATCAAGCTCACAATACCAGATTTAAAAATGTTGAAAGTCACACAGCGTAAATATGGAGATTTGTCAAAGACTCCCAAGTGCACTACGTTTGTCGTTCGTTGATTATGGATATACCGCCCCGCCCCCCACACGCCGGTAAAACGGATTCGAAAGGAGGAAACGGGTGTATCAAACACTTCCATAATATTCAGACAGTGTCAGTTTTATGATTTCCCAAAGTAAATAACGGGGTTTAACGTTGTACTGTTCTTCTCCGTCTAGGCTGATGGAGATGGCATAAGCCATACAGTATGCTATGAGGGAAATGTGTTCTCTTATTTCGAATTCCAACTGTCAGGGGTTCTTTTACGTGCACGCCAATGTGTACAATAGATCTTGGTTTTCGTACTAAACGAAGTACTATATGTTGGCCATAGTAAATTTCCTGTAGTCTACTGCAGGGGCCGCGGAGCTAGGGGGGCTTTAGCCCCGGCAATAATTTTCAATAGTGAAAATAAAATGTCGCCAAAAACTCAAAAAAGCGAAAAAAGGTTAGGGGGGGGGGTATGGTCAGTACCCCCCCCCCCCCGAAATCGGGCCCGCTCCGCGGCCCCTGGTCTACTGTAAGCGCCATGAAATGTTATCCTAAAACCGAACTTTGCTAACGCTATTGTATTGAAACAGCCAACTAGGATACCTTTTCCAAGTTTCCAGGCGAGAACATTTCTTGTTTCTCATAGTTTTGTCACAAAACATCGACGACATTTTTATTTATTTTGATGAAGTTATTTTACCAAATCCGCTATGTACGGAGATACCATTCCACCAATTCTAGCAAATACACTTCCAGCACCCATAAAAGAATTACGAAGCACTGTAGGAAATAGTTCCGCCGAGTAAAAAAATATAACAGCAAATCCTGCAGCAGCTCCAACTTTACCAATGAGGGCTAAAATTATGTTAATCCAGTTAAGAGCTGCAACAGATTAAAAAGAACATTTGAATATACTAGTAAACATTACAATTTATGATCGGTCCTATGTGTGTGAAATAGCTTTATTTTACGTCCGTTTCCACCGATGTTTGGATGGTGGTATTTGTAGTCTGGTGATCGATGACAACAATCATCATCGTCAGCACCGGGATAATTATGATAATGATATAATCATACTGTGTCGGGGACAAAAATCATCATCGATGAAATAATTATAATGACAATTCTGTGTAGGTGACTACAATCATTATTGACAGCGCTGGGATAAGAAGTATTTTAACGTTCGTGCTCGTTCGTTTCTTGGGTTTCACGTCCACTTTCAACCCGAGGTGATATCGTAGACAAGTGTTTCCTTAGAAACTTGCCAGTGTTAGCCACACATGCAAGGAGGGCTAGGTTTGGCTAGAGGGTAAGACATAGTGTCTTGCGTGGTTGTGACCAAAGTCAGATTCATGTCAGATTCATCCAAAGGAGAAGCTCCGGGTGTTTTTTAACGTCCATTTGTCCTGAACTCATATCCCAGATAAATGAGATATCAAAGTCGGACACGATTTATATATAATGGAGATGTTTATGTTGGGTTTAAAGAACAAGGTTCTGAAAAAGAAACTTCCTCTACCTACATAACCTTTTGAACCCGAATAACCCCTCATTCTTTCTAGGAAATTACCGGAAGTTATCGAGTAATTCCGAAGTGTGATCGGCCATGCAAGGGCGAACTGGGAAACTCTGGGCCCTCGGACCATACCTGGTGTCCTGTTCCCTGTTTCCATGAAGAACACGTGACATGATGAGAAAACGCACAAATCGTGTTTGTTTTGTCTATAGAGTTTAGCCATTATATTTTTCAGTGAATGCGAGGATGAATTGTATTTATTTTTTTAATCGCGGCTTGGGCACCGGGCTCCTCTAGACCCTCTGATCCCTTTTATGTTAAATAAAAATGCTTACATTCATCTCCATAGAGATTAACAAATAAGGTACCAATACATGCTAATCCACCGACCAACATACTGGTACAGTGAACTTTCTTTCTTCCAAATCTGTTCAAGAACAACAGACATAGAACATAGGCGACTACTTCCATAAACGTCAAGAGTTCAAAGTTCACGTAAAGATTACCGCCCAATGAATCAGCATTCATACTCAAACCGTAAAATACCATGCTAACTACAAACCTAAAGAAAAAAAAAAGTTATTGGTGTATAAATCCACAAGAAATTTGAACTGGTCGTGGCTGGTATAGTGTACGGGGTGGGGAACGTTGGTGGGTGGTTGGGTTGTGGAGTTGTCAAATGCATGCGCTTTAACTCGTAAGGTCTGTTATTGGGCCTAAGTTTACTCGTGGTTCTCTAGTTTCCTCCCATATGGGCAAGCGATTTGATATGACCTAGTTTGCGTCTCTATACTAACCGGACAAGCGTTCGACTGGGGGGGGGGGGGGCGCTACGTTTGTTTTCAAATGAGAGCAAAATATCGCATTTAATTCCACCCAATGCAGTAATGTTACGGTTGTTTTATCAATACAGCATGAATACAAAAACGCACAATAAAAATTCCCTTTTCTCTCAAATTCCATTCTATTCTTGCGTATTACGAAAATAGAAGTTCGGCACCCATCATGCACGAGATGACATTATGTGGCATTCGGTCAACCTCGACAGGTTCTACGCATCTAATTTTACCAACATACCGAAGTGTATGACACAAGAATGTATTATATCTAAATGTGCATTTACCAGTTAATAAAGATGACAACTGTTCTAAAAACTAATATAGGTGACTTGAAGACTTGCCAAACGTCAACTTTGTGAACGTTTTCTTGTGAAACAGGCTCTCCCGCAACGTCATCCTGTTTAAACAATGATTTAGGTAATTTAACTTGGTTCACTCTTGCCATATCTCTTATAATTGTTTCAGCTTCTTCGTGACGACTTTTCGCCATTAACCATCGGGGTGATTCAGGTATAAGCCTACAAGAAATAATGAAATGAGTTTTAACGTTTTACCTTTCTGCACTAACATGGATAAGAAGACGGAAATGTAATTGGGTTAACTTACTACTGGTCTGCAAAATTAAATTAAATTAAATTGGGATTACGCCCTACTGTTTTGTTCCAACTGGGCGAATGAAGACGGGCTTACGCCATGCATTGTGCAGTGAGTGAAATTTTGCGGGACCGCGGCGCTACGGCCTACTCTTATATCGAATTCCAACTGCCAAGGGATCCTTTACGTGCACGCCAAAGTGTACAAGTGATCTCGGTTTTTTCGTACCATTCTAAAGACTAGACAGCCAGCTGTCCTTGTCAGACCCCCCGCCGTGGGCCATTTTCTCGGCCAACACCGTTCATACGACCAGACAATACAGCCACGAATGTTCTATTTCTTGTCCGGGGGGGGGGGGGTGTATGGCTAAATGGTTAGCGTGCGCGGGGTGTATGACAAAGCCTGTCATTGAGTTAACTGGCTTGGTTTCGAATCCCCGGTTGTACGTGACGAGGAGAAGGGTCGCCTCTCTCTCTCTATTTCTTGTCGTCGAGAATCAAGTGTCAAATCCTCTTTACCCATGATCTGTATCTCAACCGTACGAGGTCGGGCTGAACAGTTGTAAGCCTATCTGTGAACACCTCAACAAAGTCGATGGTTTTGAGATGCACACATGTTTGCCAACGATGTCCCACCCTCTAGTAATAGATGTTGATCAGCCATCAGCATGCCATTTGCCCGGGTAATGTTGTCTAGAATTGCCTTCAATGACGGGGGTTATCGCCAAGGATCACCTATCACTAGGCTATCAGTTGAGACCATGTCGACATGTCTCTGTGTTAGGGTTAGTCCTTTCAGTTGCACGTACATGTATACAGTGATGATTGCCCATTTTTGACCATTTCTGGGGATATCAATAAGCAGGTTCACAAGATGATCTGGTATGAAGACAATAAGAACACTACAGGACAGTTCTTACGACTATGATTCATTCAATAGTAGTAGGATGTTAAACTACATTCATTCATTCTATAATTGTAGTTGTTGCTGGCAAAAGTTTGCTGCACCCCAAATGATCTATCCTTTTAAGACTTAAGACATTTTTAGCCAGCCCTTATATCATGCATTATTGATTTTTAACTATCACAAGGCCTATATTAAATGTTATTAAGGGTTATAAAGTATGTTATCAATATATATATATCAAAGAACGACCATAGTCATACTAACCACCAATACGACAGAAGTATTATAGACGGGAAGGCGAAGGTCATCTGAAGAAGCTGCCAGTCTCTCAACGCATAGGCCACGCCTCCTAATATCATGACTCCAAACGCCCAGAAATACTCAACAATGATGCCTGCCAACATTCGTTTAGACGGCCCAACAAGTTCAACACCTGTAGAATATAAGTCAGGTCAAATGTTTATGAACCAGTTATATAAACCTGGTTGTTGTTATAAATATTGGCACCATTTCCCTATATATACATGAAGTGTGTGTTAATGTCCTATGAGTCTTTTCTGATATCAAAAAATACGACAAGGAGATTTTATTTATTTAACCCTTTCTTACATGCACAAACAAATAAATATAATTCTTTCCAATATTTTTTAATTTTTTTGCACCTGATTACACGATATTCGGTCTCCCGTCCGATCAGGCAGGTTTCTCCGAGTTCTTCGGTTTCTTCCTGCAGTAATGATCAAAATCATTCGCACGATCTGTGCCAAGGGCCAAATTGGAAGAAGGCCTCAGGCCTAACTTGCTACCCTTGTAAAATGACGCGATTATTATTACATTACAGCGTAGTGATACATCATTTTTTGACAGCAGTGCAACCTTTTCAAAGTCCTTTATATTGACCCAGGGTGTTTCCATCAAGGTCAATCAAATAAAAAATAGTTCATGTTTAATAAAAAAAAAAAAGGTTACTTTTAATTTAAAAAAAAGAACTGTTCTTTGTAAATACTGTTTTGCGTTTTGTAAACTTCGTAGGACTATATGAAGTTAGTACGGGGTTGTGTAGATTGCAGACGAATTGTGAAACATGTCTGTTAATTTATCGCTGAGGTCTATTTTGAATAAGACTAATTCCACTTAAATGGGTGAATTTGTTTACCCTGTTCTCTAAATAGTTTTATTCTAGTACCATAAAATCAAAGGTACGTACCTAAAACAAAAACAACAAGGAAAAGTCCACTATTAGATATTCCGGTAAAAAATCGTAGACATACGTAAACGATGAATGAAGGTGCCCATGCAGTAGCAATTGATGACGTAGAATGTATGACAATCAACAACATCAACGCCATCTTACGACCAACCCTGAAAATATAGTAATTCAATCAATTATATTTTTATTATCATAGAAACCCTATTGTAAATACAAGCTTGATTATGATATACACTACTAAGATAACATGTCGAAAAAATACCAATCTATATTTCAATGGCATACACTACATGAAGATCTGGGGCCAGTTGCTCAAAGCTCCGTTATCTTTTAACGATCCGTTAACTTTAACGGAGAGAAAGATTGTTGCTCGAAATAAGGCCCTGAACATTCTGTGGTGCAAATTTTTACTACAGATTTATGCCAATATAAAAAATAAAGTATTCTATAGTGTTTTCTGTAGTAAATTTAACAAACAACACGTTACCAAGATATGTCCGTTAGTTAACGGGTAGTTAAAATAACTTAGTTTTGAGCAACCGACCCCTGGCCACTAGTAGTGGGGGTCGCGTCAAGGGTCATACGACCGACATTTGACCTATATCGTCAGACTTTTGATTAACCCATCAGCGTTTAGATTTCTACTGGGATGCCCTTCATGTCCGTACACAGCACGCTAAGAACTCGCCGCAACATACCGTTTCATTGGCTAATCCCTCACATCAACCAAAACGCGGGTTATGTAACAATTCTTTCATGTCCTACTGTAGTAAAGACGAGTAAAGTGGAATTTTGAACTGGAAAAAAGAAACGAAATAGGTTCTGTGTTTTAATCAGACTGGAAAAATACTGTCATTATCGGGGATTGTCTTCCTTGTTGTTACGATGTATTATTTAGAGCGAGGCCTAGCTGTATCAGTACATATCCAGGGCTATAGGGCACAATGGAGACTTCACTGAAAATAATTTTGCAATGTCAGGTATATAATTTTGCAGTTTGTCCTCTGGGTTTCTGATTATTTATGGGGAGCCACTGTGGCTAAGTAAGACGCTGGCCCCCTACCCTGGGGGTCTTGGGTTCGATCCCGGTGTAGGCCGAGAAAGTTCATTGGGGGTTTCCGGTGTGGTTTCACCTTGTCAGTGGTGCAGAACGAAGGGCCTTGGCAATTGGAATTCGATATAAGAATAGGCCATAGTGCCGCTGTCCCCGCAAAATGTCCTTCATAGACACTATATTTCGTAAGCCCATCTTCATTAGCTCATTCGGAGCAGAAAGTATGACGTTAAACCCCATTTTACTTCGTGTATGTCTTTGACGGTTCTCCTGCTGTTAGTTGATGACGTAAAGACTACTTACGCATCAGCTATGATCCCTGTTAAAACTGATCCTAGAAGATATCCGCTCATTAATATCATTCTAGCATGAGCTCTTGCTAGTTTATCTTCACACACCAAATTAAACTGTAAAAAAAAATCAAATTTTTGTCAGAGTAAGAACAATAAGTTTTCTGGTCATTACCACAACCCCCTTACTAGCAGCATGTGCAACATAAGTCTTGATCTCTCCTTAACCACGTACATCTTATCACGCCCTTCACGTAATACCCTGTCTATTTCGGCACTAAGTTTGATTGGGTATAAGCCCAGCTTGTGATCCAATCAGATTCCTTCGTTAAAAATATCGTTAGATTATCAAGTTTCACATTTCTAGCTAAAATGTCTACATGTGACAATCGAGTTGCAAAGTTCAAGGCTCGATCAATGCAAGGTTGTTAGAAATCATGGCTGATCAAAAAAGAGTTTCCTTTTTGGGGGTTTCCGTGAGTTTCTCAATTGAAAAAAAATATCAACGACTGTAAACTTGTCTATTTCTTTTCCTGTCGAGGCTGCCATATTTGTTTACAGTGTGTTATGTGCCACAACCTCTGATTGGACAATGCTAACGGGTCACGTGTAAACACAGCGAACGCAATTGAAGCAACGGTTAGATTTTGTAAAACTCGCAGCTGTTGCTTCAGGAAAATTTGGATTTAGCTCATAACTCCGTATCATATTTGGGGGAGTGGGGTAGGGGTAGTGGGATTGTATGGTTAAGGCCCTACATTTGAGCTTA
Organism: Patella pellucida; assembly: GCA_917208275.1. Taxonomy (NCBI): domain Eukaryota; kingdom Metazoa; phylum Mollusca; class Gastropoda; family Patellidae; genus Patella; species Patella pellucida. The sequence continues at coordinate 21,921,507 of OU795036.1, read as the reverse complement.
ATATTAATCTATCACCTGATCAGCTGGCCATGATACCAGTTTAGTCAATTTAGTGTAAAGCTAGGACACTGACACTTCCCGGGTCAAGGTCATGCAGGGGAAATTTTTCTTGATATTTGCTCGTTCATCAACATATTGCAAAGGCATGGTTTTATGAATGATTAGGAAATATTTTGTTATCTGATAACATATATTATGTAAATATGGCTATGTATTTAAAATGACAACCGTCTCCATTATCTCAGTTTTTGCAGAATAGTATAATATTAACCCCAAAGTTCATTTCCCTTGTCATCAAGACATATTCCATATTTGCAATTTTTTCTTTTGGTTTTTGTTAACTTTTTCAATATTATATGTTCTTTTTTATTCTTTTATATTTTGTTTTTGCTTGGGGAGGGGGTGGGAGAGTTGGTGTGAATGAGATTGGGTCGTCGGAATGGGAGGGGGGGGTGAATTAATTTTAATTATATACCGTAAAAGCTTATAGCAATTCATAAACCGTATCGTGTCTATTACGAATTTGTGCTGATCATGAATTTTTTTTCATTTTATCAGTGAGCTGACAATCTTCTTTATCAGTAGAAACGACGATGGGCTCAGTGAATGAGGGGGCAAATAAATAGTCTAGTCGTGTTGTTAGGTTGGGGCGAAAAAACAGAAGGCGCCGTGTACCGTTCGCGTGCACACAAAGGTAGGCCTACCCATGACAGTTGGAATTTGAAATAAGAATAGGCTGCAATGCCACTGTCTATGCGTATTCTTTAATAGCGACCTTAAATTACCCCAGGCAACCATCATCAACAAATAAAGAAGACTAACAGTATCAAGTGAACCTAAAGTTTGGCCAGCAGCCGATTTCAAAGCACAGCTTTATATCAACTCGCATTATTCTGTACATGTCAGGGCATTATAGAGCTCGTAGATGCGCGAAAGAACTCCTGGATTCAGTGTTGAGGTGAGATTGGTGGTTATAATCCACTCTCGGTAGTGTATGGTGTTAAAAAACGTCATCGCGGCCATCTTGGAATATGGATGTTTTTTCAAAAATCGAAGCCTGTCAATCGATGCACACTTTAGGCTCTTTTTGATTATCGTCGCGACAAGAAGAAGAGCAACAACAGAAACAAGAAAATTACCAAGTGTATGAAACTAGTTCAAGAAACTTACTTTAGTAATAACTGTGTCATCAAAGAATTCCTTATCATAGACCCACATACTGCATTCATGTTGACCGGATCCTTCACTTCTATTGGTTGCGGCATCGATAAGATGACACTTATCGTATGATCTCTGACCTTTGAATGATACGCTGATGGGAATGGATTGATTAATTAATGATCTATGGGAATCATCGATTACTTTATACGAATCGTTATGTAAGGATGGAATGGCACATCTGAAAATATTAAAAGTAATTTTTAAAAATAAAAGCACAATAACTAACTTCTCTACGGTGCCCCATATACGACGTTTAAATATTTTTTTTAGTTTTGGGTTTTGTTTTACCTAAATCTAGAAAACAAAATCCAAAACTAAAAAAATATTTAAAAGTCGTATATGGGCCACCGTACTTCTCTGATTGCTGATTTTTCAATTAATCCTTATTGGATGCGTATTATATATCCATTATTTTGCCATCAATCAACTTCCAGATTGTAGCAAAATCACAAATATAATAACAGAGACTAATTCATTTATTGGGAAACAATTAGGTTTAACACGAACGTACCATATAAAGAAATGGCTTTTTAAAAATATATATATGTTTCTTTCGCTTACCAACAATCAACGTTACGACCCTATTCTGCTCCGACTTAATTCATATTAAAGGGGCTAAATCGCTAACATTTGGGACCTATAAAATTGACACAAGTGGGTCGCAACGAATATAATTCTGTAATATGAATGTATATAAACTGACTTACATTCAATGGTTTCCTTTTTTTACTCAAATTTCAAATAAGTTATGTTCGGCGAAATAAGCCAGCAGTCTTGTTATTCCAGTCTACATACGATGTTTAGTTTGGGGCAATGTGTCTAGCCCCGTCCCTGGAGTCTCTTGTTACAACTGGGACTGAAGCGCATTATGGTACACGATTCGTGTACCAATGGTCATTTTTTATGTCTTAAATATTAGATATTAAGAGCCCGTGTTTTCCGGTAAGATCACAGCATCAATGTTGATTTAATTTGACAAATAAATCGTGTTTCCAATCATTTTGGATGATATTGAGTAAGAGACTTAGCTACTTTAAGTTATAATGTTATAATGAAATTTTAACCAATCCGTCACCCATAATTACTCAAATTACTATAACGTTTATATGAACTATTTTCTAAACAGTAGCGTGAGGGGGGGGGGCAGTTTTGGTTCGTTATGTTTAAAAAAAATGTCGTTTTTCTGCCGGGACATTTAAATGATACAGGATGCCTGACACATTTTTTGTTTGTATAACAATTGAATGTTCTTGGATGTGTTTTGTGTTGGGTTGTGGCACAACGTTAGCATGCCAACGGGCATAATATAAATACGGTTACTAAAAAAACTCCAGCTTATTATTATGTTGAAAATATAATTGAATCAAATTTAACCAATGGCCAGGGGTGAACTTGTATGTGATATCACCCTCTATGGAAGCGGGCGTTAACCGTACCCCCAATGCACTAAGGAACTCCGATGAAGTCTACAAATAACTGCGTAAAATATATTAAAGCAATTCATCAATACATAGAGCTATAAGGTACGTCTACTCATCACAAAATTTAATAACCGATGGACCTAACTGAAATAGTATCGAACGTCCAGGAAAAAGTAAGTGCACTTTGCCTGGTTCTCGTGAACGAAACCCACCTAAATTTGTATCCCAGAGACCAAAAGACATTTGGAATGTGTAATAGAACAACAGAGTGCACATTCGTTGGCAAGGTGGGCAGCAAATCTAACTAACTAACTATGTACATGTCTTTTCCTTTTACATTTTGGCTCAGAAATGGGTTAACTATTTTGATAACGATCTTTTTTTTACGCGCACGTGTATTTTAACACAAAATTTTTTAAATAGAATCTGATCCAAGTAAACGAAACTGAAATCAATGTCACTTTTTCAAAAATAGAAAAAAGATTGACTTTTGACGTGATCAGGTAAAAACAAGATCCACAGAAAATTATTAAATTAGTTTAAAAACTTACCTGTGTTTTGGAACACCGAGAGTAAAAACTGAAATCATTGTCTGAATTCCTGCAAAAAGTGCAGGAAGACATAGGAGAAAATATACACGTTTTTGGTAAAGACCAAACTCGCCTATCTTTCCCGCAATCACATCAAACTTCATGATGATCTCTGCTGAAGTTGTGGGCAGTCTATGATGAATAATTCCTCCTAGTGTCTGTAATCAGACCCAAGATGTTGATAACATATATCATATATGTAACAATAGACTGTCTTTGTCCTCTGTGCTTTTATCAAGTGCCGACACTAGATATAGCGTCTTATTATACTTATAATACACTAACATCAATTTCATTGGATATAATCTACCCAACTGACTTCTCTATTCTACAATTAGATATGCAGCTGATAAACCCATATTTTTATAAATCTTCCAGTTTCTACACGCAGTTTGCTAGTTTCAGCCAGAAATCTACTGACCGCTATTTAGGCGTATTATATAACACTTAGTATGACATAATATTTAAGTCAATGTAGATAAGAATCGCGTCTCTTCGCTTTTAACATACTCGAAAATAATCCCAAAGATATATATATCATATTAAGGACGCAAAATGCCTAACTCTGGTTCTGACAGCTTGAACCCTAGGTGATACCTGCAGAATAAATTAACACAGCTTTTGATAATCAGTTTACACTGGTTTTCGACAGTTCATGCACTTATGGAGGTTGAGTATGTAATACGTTACACATAGAATGCCAATATTATCTTGGTCATGGTGTCATCTTTACTACCAGGGTTAAGGCGCTTGTGACTTTAGTGGTCAATATTGACTTTTGGTCATTATTCTAATCTGACCAGACTGTATGGTAGCTGTAGTTTAGAGATTCAAAAGTTATATCCCATCCTTAAACATAATTAAGATAGTAATATCTGTGGCCAATGCAGCCAATTATACGCCATGCTGCACTGTGCTGTCAGGGAGACATTTTGCCCAGCATTCATTTTAGTTCTATAGCAGCTAATCCAAAACGTTGGAATGAACACAAAGTGTTAGCAAAACGGAAATGGACGCGTTCTAGTGTCCAGAGTCTGTTTCATTTTGTTTCATTAGGGAACGCGTCTAATATTCGGATATAAATGCTTAGTATTTGCTTAGAACTTGATATGATCTGTGTTGAACACCAGACGTACGTACATGTATCGATCTGAATACACTTCCTGTTGAACACGTTCAAAATCTGTTTCATTACAGCGTCCTGTGAAGACGCCCCTGTTAAATCGCCCCCACCCTCACCCCGCGCCATATTTTTTCCGCAAGTACTCCTTTCTTCGGGTTATTGCACGCAAGTAATTATGCGGCAAGATACAAGTATAACGACGCCTAATTTTAACATAGAAGTGAGACTTTCAGAAGAAACCCCCAGTTGCGAGGGTCATGATTAGTTAACTGAACCCCATCTCACTTCCGTTGTATCTATAACAGATTAGGTCCTTGTGTCCCTAGACAGATGGTCAGTCTTCTCCACACACCAAAAATTGGCCAGTCCTCTCCAAAAAAAGAAAGAAAAAACCCCGTAATTACAGGTTTACTCAAAGTTTTTTTTTATACAAATGGAAACGAAAGTGTTGGTTTACTAAAAATTAATACTTTTATATAAATCGAAATGGAAAATAAATAGAAGAGACTGGGCCGGTCTATTGTGTCCCTTATCCATCAAATAAGTTACTGCTATTAGTTATAGCCAGTTGAAACAAGCAGTCACCATGCGATATACACCCACATTTTGTAAGAAATGTATGGGGAAGATGTAAAAACCTCTCATTTAAGAACTTTTTGTTAAGTTTTCTCTGAATGGGACAACAATTGTAGCCCATCTGGAGCGCCTACAAACTCCATACATATTTCACATTTTGCTTTAAAAGCAGGAGCTATAGCTCTAGAATGTAAGACCCTGTTCGTACCTATATCGAACTCATCTAAGAACTTTTGATCCTTAAGTTTCATTTCATGAATAGGACAACAATTGTCGCATCCGGAAGGCCCACAAGTAAGAACTAGTGACCTTTAGATGGCCCACAACCTGGGCATTACATGCTTTTACACTATTTGCGTAAACGGGGGTGGCCATTTGACTGAAAGATTTTCATGAAGTTCGGACCATAATTATTATCTAACGGTGCTATATTTGGACAGTTTTGTAAATACGATTTTTTTTTTTAAAAAGGTGACCTATAGACGGTCCACAAGCTAACAACGAGATATTTCGTACAGACAAGGTTTATAATCCAGAAAGTTACGGTCCAATATCGAAAGGAACCCAGACCTTTGGAATATATCAAATTTGATGAAAATTCAAATTCGAACCACACGGTGGTCCACAACCTGGTATAAGGGTAGCGGCCATTTTGTGGGGCAGTTTTGGTCCGATTTTCACGAAATTTGCACTTAAAGGGGCTAAATCGGTAACATTTGGGACCTAGAAATTGTCAAAAGTGGGTCGCAACGCATATAATACTATAATATGAATGTATATAAACTGATTTACATTCAATGGTTTCCGTTTTTTCCCAATTTCAAATCAGTTACGTTCGGCGAAATAAGCCATGTAGTCTCAATGTAGTGCAAATTTTTATAGCGACTGGTTATTCCAGTCAACATACACCGTATGGTATGTTGCAATATGTCTAGCCTCGCTCCTCAAGTCTCTTATTAAAACTGGGACCGAAGCACACTATGGTACACAACTCGTGTACCAATGTTAAAAAAAATATTTTATCTAAAACATCGGATATCAGAAGCTTATCTTTTCCCGGTAAGTTTACATCATCAATGTTGATTTAAAATGTCCAAAAATTCGCGTTTTCGATGTTAAAGATTTTAGAGGATTTTGAGTTACGGACTAAGGTCCTTTAACTGTGATATATTAGAACAGTAAGCTAAATATAAGTGACGATCCTATTTGCGCCAATATGCAAGAAACCAAGATCTTTCGGTTATAAACATATATTGCCAGTTTCATCAACATCGTATAAAAATCGTGACCTCTAGAGTTCCGTAACCTTGGTATTAATATAAATTATATTTGTAAAGTTCAATATCGCAGGAAACCACCATCGACTGTTTTGCATAGTATAAGGGATTTAGAAAGGAAATAAAATTTCACTTCAAAGCTGAGTTATTTTATTAGCCGAAAATCGCTCTAAAAGCGTCTCTGAAGATCTAAATCCCAAGGACCTTCTGGGGCCTAGGTGGACCCTGATCCAAAGTCCTAGGATGATAGTCCCCCGCCCACCCAAATCAAGAATTGTTTCCGCTGGCCCTGATATAAATTTGATCAAAGTGAGAAGAAAGTTATGTATACGCGGCCAACAACTAATCCTTTTAGTCAACTTATGCTAGGTTCCCACGTGTCGATACCATCATCAGGATTGGTACGACTGACCTCAATATAATATGATAAGACCTGATACGATCACTACGATTACTCTACGAATAAAACCACGATTTCAATTGTAGCACGATTTGTGATAGTGGGAAATAGCATTAATATTTGGAACCTGAAGATCTGAGATGAGCAAATAAGTGCTTTTATTTTTTAATTAGCTTCCTTCCTTAAGAAATTGGAGGCATAATTTTAATAAATGCACTGTTCTCGAAGAATACAAATTTTTAAATTGGTGTATCCTTAAAGGGACAAAAACACTCTTGCTGGCTTGATAGGTCCAAAAAAATAGCCTTATTCTAACTACAAGATGTTTAAGTGTCCTACCTGTTGTGTTAATTATCCATTACAACCTATCTTACTTGTCCAGAGGTTTCGAAAATATGTTTAAATCCAAGTTGCATTTGAAAGTGCTTACGTAAGGCTTTTCAAACCATGTTACGGCATGTAAGTGAATTTTTCAAATTTTTAAAATTAGGTATGTTAAGATGAAAATTATATCATTTTTTAATTGAAATATTGTAAAATAGTACAAATTGTTGACCAGAATAAAGATTGGAACATATTATTCAGTTACAACAAGAGTGGTATTGGGGCTTTAATATTGGTTTAGTTATTATAGAGAACCCAGTCAGAGAAAAGTAGATCGTCTATTTACCTGTATTTACACTCATGTATGTGTGGCTGTTTGATATATTATAGGTAATAATATATGTCAAGACGTAATATATATCTAATCTGTATATAGATCACTGGTCAATACGGAGTAAACTCTTACAGCGTAATAGGTCATTTACCTCCAATCAAAACGTGAGAGAGAGAGGAATGGGGTTAAACGTCCACTTGACACAAACTAAGTCATTTGGGACTTACACATGATTCAATTTTATATCAATAATAGTGAGCTTTAGCAGTGGAGAGGGGGACCCGGGGAATCAGAAAAATGTTCAGGATTGGAGTAAGAGAGACAGAGAGAGAGAGGAGGTGGGGGCGTGTTAACGTCCACTCGACACAAATGAGGTCATTTCGGTACTAACATATGGTTTAATTTTATTTCAATAATTCGCTTTCGCGTAGGGTCTTTAGCAGTGGGAGGAAACAGGAGGACCCAGAGAAAACCCACGAGGCTGAACAGGCGACCCTACTCCTTGTCACGTACAACCTGGGATTCGAAATCACGCACGTGCTAACCATTCGGCTAACCAACCCCCAGTGGTCGCCGCGGTGGTTAATAAAATGAAATTTGGGTTAACGTCCTCTGGGCTCCGAGCTGAACAAATGAAGACGGACATACAGTGTGTTATATGAGAAAAATTTTGCCCGAACAGCACCGCCATACGGCAAATTTTTATATCGAAATCTTTGACGTGCACGCCAATGTGTAATGGAAATCTCGGGTATTCGTCTCATACGGACGACTGGACACCTGTCCTTGCCAGGCCATCCGCCCTTGCCAGGCCACCCGTCCTGTCGTACGTAACTAACGTGACGAAAATTAACTGGTAGCTACCCTAACTTCTCCGCAGGTAGCGTGTCTCAGATGTTCAGAATGCCGTCCTGTATCACTGACAAGGGGGTACCACGCCCGAAAATATGGATAAACTTTCTAAGGCAATGCAGGGATCAAACGCCCGATGATCGCTTACCCGCTAACTTAGAGGTCCCGTTTTCGATCCCGGTGTTGGCCCAGATTGTTCATAGGGATTGTCAGTGGTGCTGACCAGGGCCAGGGACAACGTATAATATATAGTCGTTCTGGTGGAACGAAAAACATAGATCCCATGCAGGCGCCCGGGCAAATTACCATCATAGAAAACTGTATGGCGTATACCCGTCTTCACCCGTCCAGTCAATGCAAAACAGGTCAACGTCACATAGTGCGATGAGGGAAAATTCCCCGTGATAACAATTGGATTCCAACTGCAAGTGTAATTTTATACATGCACGCGAACGTGTACACTTCATTAATGACAAATGAGCACTACGCTGGAATTTATTTCCATCATAGAAAACTGTATGTCGTATGCCCGTATTCATCCACCCAGTCGGTGTAGAACAGTAGGACGGGATAGTGCGCTATGAGGGAAAATTCCCCGGGTACAAAGTGTCGTTTTAAACATGCACGCGTGAGAGAGAGAGAGGAATGGGGTTTAACGTCCACTCAACACAACTAGGTCATTTCGGGACTAACATGTGTTTTTTTTAAATTTTATTTCAATAATTCGCTTGCGCGTAGGGGTTTAGCCGTGGGAGGAAACCGTAGTGCTCGGAGCAAACCCACGAGATTGAGAAGGCGCCCCCATCTCCATGCCACATACGCTCACACCAGGGCTCGAAACCACAGCCGCAAGCCAGAGGTGACCGGCTAGCTAGAGTTCGAAGCGAGACAATCTAGACCACTAGGCCATCCGATCCCCCCCCCCTCACATGCACGCGAACGTGTACACTTGATTATTGACCAATTTAGAGCACTACGCAGGAATGTATCTACTTTTACAACAGAAATAAAAAGTAGATTTACTTTGGTTGCCTTTTTTATGAGTTTGGTTTTACATTCCAGCAGTAGTCTTTATTCTTACATAACAGGTGGCATACTAATCTGGAACAATTTATATGTACTCTTCGTCATACTGATCACGTGTACTGAAATAGGTCAATGCTAGATCTCAGGTTATGACCCAAAACTAGGTTAGTAAATATGCCAAGAAAACTTTTAGTATATATTTCTTGTATTGGTACCGGTACAAGTAAGTGAAATGTTGGCAACCAAACTTTGTATTGTTACGACATATCTTTTCAATTTGTCGCCATCCATGCAATAGAATCTGGTCAGCTTAGGTAACAAGTCTGTGAGCTCACCTTCGCAATACTGGGACCAGAAAGAGCAATCACCGTTTAATGGATAACGGCTGATATTCATTGAACTAAAAAATGTCAACCGGTACCACAGATAAATTCAACCACTTCAAACTGGATCTAACCCGTTCTTTAGATTATATTCCATCACGGGGATGGTGATACAGTTTCTCAAAAGCTCCTGTTATTTCTAAAGCCAATTTGTTTTCCATTTGAATAATTTTAATAATGAATGAATGAAATGGGGTCTAACGTCCTACTATAATGCACCCAACAAGGGCTAATGGAAGACGAGCATAAGTGTGCTATGAGGGAAATTTTTGCCCGGGCAGAGGCGCTACGGCCTACTCTTATATCGAATTCCAAATGCCAAGGGATCTTTTACGTGCATTCCAATGTGTACACGGGACCTCGGTATTCCGTCCCATCCGAACGACTAGGCAGCTGTCCTTGTCAGGCCCTTCTTATGCATCACTGACAAGTGGAAATCACGCCGGAAAATCGAGATGGACTTTCTCGGCCAATGCAGGGATCGAACACCCACCTCCATGCTACCGAACCAGCCACCGTGATCCCCCTAATTTTAATAAAAGAACGGTTCAGTGTTTATGGTCTTAAACTCTGTTTAAAACTGACGTGGGGGCAAAAAAGATAATACAGTTTAAAATGCCTTCAGGACCCTGTTTCTCGAAATCTTAACTACAGATAAAATCAAAAATTTTGGTGGATATTTCAATTTTGATTGGCTAAGCACTAAAATCAATCTAATATTATCCAATCAAATTACTAAAATTTGGATTTTATCTCCCTTAAAATTTCGTGAAACAGGCCGTCTCCATTATTTACAACAGACTAATCTATAATAGTGGACAACTTTTGTCAGATTCAAATTTAACTATTATTTGTGTTGATAATAAAAACCTCTCCAAACATTTGCATCTTTATTTATTTTATTTTTTTTAAAGTAACATGATTCACGGCTGAGTTCAACGACCAAAGTATGTCAAGGAATTCCTACGATTACACCTTGAAATGATTTGAGAGAGTACACTCATAGTACAGACGACAACCATCTGTTAGCACAGTGTTCATAGTTTACCTCGTCCTCACCTATTTACAACTAATATCACCGTCACACAATTGTTTTTGTCTATTATTTTGAGATTAATAAACACGTGGATATATTGTTTTAGGGATATTGTTTTCAAATTATTTACGTCATCAGATTATATCTTCTGTTTTGTACCGGGTGTAATTTACAGATTTTACAATGAAACAAAGGGTAGATTTTGTGCTTTTAGTTTTATTGTATACAACGATATGAAATAGATGACATGTCTCGATGGGGCTGAATCGGTGACATTAAGAGAAAATGTCAAAAATTTTAAAATTATCAAATTCCCAATGGCCATTTTTGAGATTTAATAAGTAAAGCCAACTTCCTTACCTGATCAGTGAATTTGCAAAGGCGAAAATAAAGGCGAAATCTTTCCATATAATTATATGATTTGATTAAAGCCAACTGCTATGCGAAATATTTGTTCATTTTAAAATGGCAGTCGAACCAGAATCACGCCGTGTCATGTCACTTGAAAATACAGAAAAACTGTTCGGTAAGATAGGATTGTGATTTCAGTATTACACTCTTTACTATTTTTAACAGAATAATTTATTTCCATGTAGACTTTTATGATATGTGTTGCAAGTTTTGCAATTGGACCTAATTTTACTAGCTCCAAGCATCGAATAGTGTATCAAGTATAGCCTATCAATTGCAGTCGTAGATAAGAATTATCACGGCTACAAATTGGATCTACACCCGAACCCACAGCTGCCATCTCACGAACGTCGTCCGCGATTGTTCGTCAACAGCCGCAGTCCAGTAAGATGCTACCCCTAACTGAAGTTGTAGGCGAATGGTTTTTCTTTTGATACTGGTTGGTTGATGGCTGAATGGTTAGTGTGCGCGCTGTATCATAAAGTCTGTTATTGGGTCAACTCATGTGGTTTCGAATCCCCGATTGTACGTTGAATAGGATCGCCTGTCCAGCATCGTGAGTTTTCTCCGGGTCCTCCAGTTTCCTCCCAAGCGAATTATTGAAATAAAATTAAAAACGATATGTTTCATCCTGAAATGACATAGTTTGTGTCGAGTGGACGTTAAACCCCAGCTCCCTCTCTCTCTCTCTTTCTCTCTCTCTCACACACACACTTTAGGTTAAATCCTATTACTCTCTCTTACCTTTTGTATATATTATACACGTACCCCATTGGTTTCTTACTCTAAATATAACTAAATGCAGCTATAACGCAACCAGGGCCAGGGTGGCACAGTGAGTAAAAAAATCGGTTCAATAACCTGGAGGTCATGTGTTTGATTCCTGCTGCGCTGGACGAGAGAGTTGATCTACCCTACTTTAAAGGCCCAATAACACTCTTGTTGTAACTGAATGATATGTCCCAATCGCTGGTCGGATAGCCGTGGCGATAGAGAGGCGGCTTCTCACCAATGCAACGAGGGTTGAATCTCAGCTCAGGGCAAGAACTTTATCGTTGTAAGTGAGACTCGTGAGAGGGATATTCGGTCTCCCGTCCGATCAGGCAGGTTTCCCCCGAGTTCTTCGGTTTCTTCCTGCAGTAATGATCGAAATCATTCGCACGATCTGTGCCAAGGGCCAAATTGGAAAAAGGCCTCAGGCCTAATTTGCTACCCTTGTAAAATGACGCGATTATTAATATTATCATCATTCTGTTCAACAAATTGTATTATTTTACAATATTCCAATTAATTGATGATACAAATTTCATCTTAACACAGAGAATTTAAAAAAAAAATGGAAAAATTCAACTACATGGTTTGAAAAGCTTTAAGTAAACTTTTTCAAATGCAACTTAGATTTAAAAATATTTTCGAGCCCTCTGGACCCAGAGCCTTATATATATAGGGCTCTGTCTGGACCCGCCTGGACAAGTAAAATAGGATGTAATGGATAATTTGCACGACGGGTATGACACTTAAACATCTAGTAGTTAGAATAAGGCTATTTTTTTTTCTGGACCTGTGAAGTCAGCAAGAGTGTTATTGTCCCTTTAATACCATCTAAACCTACGCTTGAAATTCTTTTTAATCCGCCAGAATTCTTGCCAAGGCAGTAGCAATGTAGGCCTACACATACTATGCTTTTAAAAGAAGGGTGTGTCTGTCGGGTCTACATGCAATTCCGTTGGTTTCTGTTGAATGTCCTTACCCCAAATTTGGTCACCATACACTTATGTACAAGGGTATACTTTACACCATATTTAAATATCATTGTCATACTTCCATTGTTGATTCACATTGGTATCATCCCCATGGTACATGTATATTTCTCATATTTTCATTATTTATATCATATTATCCCCATATAGTATTCCATGTCAAATGTATTTTTCTTTTTAAAAAAATTGTATGCATGTATGTTGATTTATAAGTATGTTTTGTATACTGTCCTTAATGGACGTAATATGCAAATAAGGTTGATAATGACCTGACAAAGGACAAGATATTGTCGTTCGGATTTTGCGAAAAATCAAGGTCTCGTGTACATATTGGCGTGCGTCCCTAGAGTCGCTGTGCGGGCACAATTCAGCTGGCCATAGCGCACTGTATGGCGTACGCGTATTGTCGCCTTCATTAGCCCAGTCGGAGATAAACCGTAGATAATGCGTTAAGACCCTTCCACTTTATTTCCTTTCTGGACAAGGCATTGCGTCCTCTAACCCACGTTGAACAACTGTGTAGGATGTTCCAACACTGCGATTTTTCGGTGTGACGTTGAAGTATGGAGGGGGGGGGGAAGTATGCTAGTTTTATTGTTTTGTTCTGCAACCCTATGCCCAGTACAGTTAATTAATATAGATTCAGTTTCCAGGTGAGATTCTCCAGATGGCCAGTAAACTGGTATGCCTAGAAATTTTATGCTTCTAAGAAATGACACATGCAAAGCTAAAAATGATCGTAAACAAAAAGTTATACTGGAATTAATTCCATCTTTTTTTTAAGAAGATGCCATTTTATGGGAATTGTTGAATAAGGGAGGCAACTACATCTAATAGTGCACATTAAATAGTGAACAAAATAAATCTGATCAGGATTTTATTTAAGAAAGAAATATGTCTATAGATCCTATACTAGGATATTTCTAGGGCTAAACGGGCAGATGTTTGAACTAAGATGTGATCAATAAAAAAAATGTCGGGAAATCTGTTTGAAGTAGGCCTAATTATTTGTTTTGTTCCATTTTTATCTGAAAGATGGCTAATGGGAAGATTTTTAAGTCTTAGACTGTAGGCCTATGTTTTACCAAAAACAAAAATATTTTGACAATGTTTCACGAATTTCGGTTCGGAGTAAAATCTAAAAAGTTTTTAGTGGAGTTCGTTGGGTGCCAACATATATATTAACTTTTATAAGTTTTTGGTTTTTTTTTTCATTTTCCCTTGGACTTTAAAATGTTACTACTGGTAAATCGAGCAAGAATAGTGCGAGTTATCTGCCCCTGTTGATAACTCTGCAGGCGAGCGTGGAAGTGCAAAATTTGTTTTATCATCATTTATAAATATAATCACATATTTTGTTTATTACCATATTGACATAATGGAAATTAGTGATGTTGAAATATTTAGATCGGTGTTAGTTTTTCTATGGATCGTTTATGGATGGGAGACGTATTTATCCTATCGACAGGTAACCACTTCTGTGATAAACACCTCACCGTCTCAACACAACAGTCTGAGTCGGCAGCAATGCCTATAGGAGGTTTTTCGTGTGACGCATTTCCGGTATCTATTTTTAGCCTGGCCGAATTTATCCCGCAGTTTAACATGGAAAATGTGAGGGAAAGCGAGGTTTTCTCTCTTTTTCTCTTTATATAAAACATATTCTTTAATTCCACTCTTGTTGTAAGTTGCGTGTAGCATTCGTAATAAATAACTGATTTCAAATCATGTCTTAGTTATTATTTTTTTGTTTTAATGACGATATACTGCGTTGTAGCAGACGATATGTCAAGCTCGCGCACGGTTCAATAGTCTCTATCATCAAGATAAATATTCTCTGTATGTTGAAGACTAGGCCGGAAGTTCTGGGTGACCGAGACTAACGTCCAGTTGGCCGTACGCTAAAGCATTACACAGATATTGTTGTATGCAGACGATTAATATGTTTTGTGTTAATTGTACTGCAAACAAATAATAAATAATATCTGTTTGTTTGTAAAATGTCACGAAATAGCGCATAAGAGTAAACAATATGGATTATAGAGTGGTGCCCTGCGGTTCCACGAAAGAATTATTCAAGACGATATTAAAATTTAAGCACGACCGTAGCAAGTCTAAAAAATGATGACAAATAATAATCACGCTGTAAAAAATAATTCTGTATATAATGCACCAGTCCAGTTATTGCATTCAACAGTTGTTCTCCGAACCAAATACTAAATTAGAAATTAATAAAATAGACATAAATCTATCGTTCTCTATTCTTGGTTGCGACAATTGATCATCGTTTTGTTCTTTCTGTTATTCATATTCCATCAAGAGAAAATTTTATAAAAATGGCTGAAGTTTTACCACGTAAATCAAACAACTATTTTTCATTGGTTATAGAGCCGTCTTAACGCGGGGAAATTTACAGTAGCTATTGGCTATACAACACGCATAAACAATCTTATTTGCATATTGCATTCTATTTATAGAATTATTAGCTGGAATTATTTTTTTAAGTCGATAGCCTCAAGGACCAACATAGTAGGCCCTACCGTGTTTTGTGTAAGAGTATAGCATGCAACGCTAGCAGACGATATATCAAGTATTAGCCGCGTACGTATACACTGTCCAGTCGGCAGTTGAATGTAAATAGGATAGACCATTTAAATCTATTATGTTAATTAATAGTCCTGTAAGTAATAGATAGCATCTGTTTGGTCGTAAAATGCGTAATAAACTTGACTAAATACTAATTCGAGCAATGAGCACGAATCAGTCATCCACTGTTTTCCTCAGTTGCATACGGCCATTACGGGTCTGGTAAAGTTGCCGTATCTTTCATATATCGAAGTTTCTGTAAATATCTGTTTTCGGCATCAGTCGGTAAACCTTTCACGTATATAGAAATGGTGGTCGGTTCCATTTTAGGTAAAAGAAGCTTACTGTACGACGGTATTTTCACAAAAAAACACACAATGGCCTATGAGTTTCAGTCTAGCAATTCGGCCAGCTCGTCTGCGCATGCTCGAAAATGACGTCAAAAGGGAAACCCGTAAAAGCTCCTATTACACAAGTCTCGCCGGCTCGGTCTCTCTAGGCGTAATGTTTATGCCAGTTTATGCCATGGAATAATGAAAATGAAATGGGATTTAATGCCCTATATTTCTGTACCAACCGATATGAAGACAGAAACATACAATATATCCACCGAATCTCCCTAAGCTATATAAATAAAAGCCAGTTTAGAGATCCGAAGGGAACTACCCTAACTAAGCCTAATTGATTCCCATCATCCATTTCCATTATCTCCAGCCACTCCAGGACATTTTTAACATTCATTCTCCAACAATCTCCTGGCATCTGCACAGAAATAGTCCCAAGTTGTCTGATTCTTACACCTAGTTGAATGGTTTTGGGGAGGAAGGGAGTAGGGTCTTAATCGTTGCAACTTTGTAGGCCTACCGATAAAATTGTTTTTGTGTCTGTTTCTGAACCGTTGATTTGAAGGTACAGACACTTTGGAAAATTTTATGTGGATTCTCTCATTATATTCATGGATAGAAAGCTTAATTATTTCCCTTTCCATGGATAAACATGTACATTATGGAAGACCAAATGGGACAATATTCATGATTCGTGTTTCTACATTCCAGTTTGAACATTTTAGACACGAACGCAGCATTCTAAACTAATGATTCTCGTTTCTACATTCCAGTTTGAACATTTTAGACACGAACGCAACATTCTAAACTGATGATTCTCGTTTCTACATTCTTATGTCAACACTTCATGCACAAAATCAACATTTTAAACAAAAAATTGACTTTATGTTTCATTTTCGCCGTTTTATCGGTAACTTTTATACATCATTAAATATTAAAATTATAAAATAATTTCTTAATTTTACACGACAAAGAAATCAATTCAATGGTTTCTGAAAGTGTCTAATAAAAAAAATCTGAAATTTGAACTCTTGTAAAAATATCTTCTACGTTTCAAAAAGTCTTGAAGTTAAAATCTTGAAATGAAAATGTCCAGAAAAATAATGAATTATGAACATTATTACACCAGAGGGCGCTAACCGAAAACAATTTGGCGACCTATTCGGCTAGCGACCTATTCGACAGATCCAGCTGGTAGGTAACCTGTTCGTTGGCAACAGTCGAACAAACTCATTTTTTTTATTAATCAATCAAATTCAATGTTACGTCTATCAAATGAAAGTATAATATATTATTATTTATCCATTCCTTTAGCTCAGAATAGCGATGTAATTTCGCATTATCTTACAAAATTCTGGACATCCAACTAAATATATTCCGAACGGTATTGAATTAAGCTTTCCCAAATATTATTAGTAAAAGTTGGCACAGTCATATTAAAGGGGTGCACCCTCATCCTATACATGGCCAATTTTGAAAATAAAAAGATTTAAAGGGAAAGACTGTTAATGTTAATATACCGTGTCAAAATTCGGACCACCGTACACAATTCTGACGATCCAACTAAATATATTCGAAAAGGTAATTGAATAAGCTTTCCAAATATTATTAGTAAACGTTGTCACAATCATATTAAAGGGGTGCACCCTCAACCTGGGCATAGCCAATTTTTCAATATTCTAAATGTAAAGATAGGCCTGTGTTTTCTTTCGAAGTCCAAATTCTGAGCATCTGGCTATGTATATTCTGAAAGGTACATGTAATTGAATAAGCTTTCTACATAATATTAGTAAAAGTTGGCACAATCATGTTAAAGGGATGCGCTCTCATCCTAAACGTCGCAAATTTTTCACAGCACTATAATAAATCTTGTTTAATCACCTTTCGGGATATATATAGCTGGATGCTCAGAATTTTGTACCGGTCTATATTTACATTTAGAATATTGACAAATTGGCTATGTTTGATTGTGTCCACTCTTACTAATAATATTTGGAAAGCTTATTCAATTACCTTTCAGAATATATATAGCTGGTTGCTCAGAATTTTGTACGATGATCCGAATTTCGACTTCGAATAAATACCGGCCTATCTTTACATTTAGAATATTGAAAAAATGGCTATATTCAGGTTGAGATCGCGCCCCTTTAATATTATTTTGTCAACTTTTACTAATAATATTTAGAAAGCTTGTCTAATTACCTTTCAGAATGTATATAACAGGATGCTCAGAATTTTGTACGATGATCAGTATTTTGACTCGGAATATCACTGTTCTTTCACTTTCAAATTGAAAGCGCGCCCCTTTAATAAGATTGTGCCAACTTCTACTAACAATATTTTGAAAGCTTGTTCTACTAATAGGCTAATATTTGGAAAGCTTGTTCAATTACCCTTTATAATATATTTAGTTGGATCATTAGAATTTTGTACGATGGTCCGAATTTTGACACGGCATATTAACATTAACAGTCTTACCCTTTAAATCTTTTTATTTTCAAAATTGGCCATGTTTAGGATGAGAGTGCACCCCGTTAATATGACTGTGCCAACTTCTACTAATAATATTTGGAAAAAGCTTATTTAAATACCGTTCGGAATATATTTAGTTGGATGTCCAGAATTTTGTAAGATAATGCGAAATTACATCGACATTCTGAGCTAAAGGAATGGATAAATAATAATATATTCTACTTTCATTTGATAGACGTAACGAATTTGATTGATTGATAAAAAAGGATGAGTTTGGTCGACTGTTGAATTTATTCTGAATAGGTTGCCAACGAACAGGTTACCTACCAGCTGGATCTGTCGAATAGGTCGCTAGCCGAATTGGTTGCCAAATTGTTTTCGGTTAGCGCCCTCTGGTGTAACAATGTTGATAATTCATTATTTTTCTGGACATTTTCATTTCAAGATTTTAACTTCCAAGACTTTTTGAAACGTAGAAGATATTTTCACAAGAGTTCAAATTTCAGATTTTGTTTATTAGACACTTTCAGAAACCATTGAATTGATTTCTTTGTCGTGTAAAATTAAGAAATTATTTTATAATTTTAATATTTAATGATATATAAAAGTTACCGATAAAACGGCGAAAATGAAACATAAAGTCAATTTTTTGTTTAAAATGTTGATTTTGTAAATGAAGTGTTGACATAAGAATGTAGAAACGAGAATCATCAGTTTAGAATGTTGCGTTCGTGTCTAAAATGTTCAAACTGGAATGTAGAAACGAGAATCATTAGTTTAGAATGTTGCGTTCGTGTCTAAAATGTTCAAACTGGAATGTAAAAACACGAATCATGAATATTGTCCCATTTGGTCTTCCATAGTACATATGCTAGGGAATGAATCAATGTGAAATTCTCAAAATCTCTTGATCCTTTTTTTAAAGGGCCAACAAAATCTGATAAAACAAAAAGGGGCTATCCTATCATACAGAGACACATGTTGGGTCACAACATTGCCTCTTGAAACAGTCTTTGGAAAAATCCCCCCCCCCCCCAAAAAAAAAAAAGATTGCAAGAACTTTTAGTTTGATGGGTTGTAGGAAAGTATTTTTTTAGTAAATAAGATTAAGATATGCTGTGAAGATTTTTTGTTTTTCATTAAAATTACTTTCTTCAAATTTCTTATGGTTGAGATAGTAGACAGATTAATTGATTAGACCATATTGTACATGTAGGCCTTGATTGCTGCCTTTATGGTTAACTCGAAAAGCTTAGCCCCCTTTTTCCAATAATTTACCATTCTTTTTTTTAGAGAAAGATTTACAGAACAGCAACAGTTGTACCCGATGAATTAGAGAAAGTATTAGACAAAGAAACATTTGAAAAAGCCAGATTGTATGGATTAGATAAGAGTAATTTTGGGTTTTGGTCAAACTTGTATTCACAGATTGAGTCTACTGTAAGTATGATAATAAATAGATAAGAAAGTCAGTGTTTCATATTTAGCTGTCAAAATTGAACTAAGTCCTGTAATGATGAACTCTTACTGCACACCCCATGATGCTCACATTCTTCTACCTTTTCCTTGATTGAAAATATGTGTACATGTATGTCACTTCTTACTTTTGTTGCATGCACAAAATCTGTTTGTATTTGTGATTAATTTATAGGTATATTTATCAATTTCATTTTATTAAGTCGATAGCTAGTGATTGTCGTGTAAACAAGCATTGTACTTGTTACTCTCATTAATTGCATGCAAATATTCGTATCTGTAGTTGTTTTTATAGCTACATACACATGCATTCATTTATGTATTGTTTTTCATCCCACCCTGGTTAATACGTAAAATTTTGATTCTGGTGTAAAATCTGCACTCATTTATTTTCCCTATATATCTTTGGGTTTTTTGAGGGGGGGGGGGTTGTTAATTTTTTTATTTATTTATTTTTTTAAATTTTCTCTAAATTTATCTTTTTAATTATTCTGTTATTTTATTAAACACAAATAACTTAATAATTATATAATAAAAGAAAATCCTCAATGTTTAACTTCTTAACTCAGAGGGGCCTGCGCTTCTGTCACCTAAATGTATGTCATTTATTAAACAAATTAGATGAACTAAAACTCCTGATTGAAAACTATGATATAGTAGGTTTTTCAGAAACACATTTAAACCAAAATATCAAGGATGATTATCTAACTATACCCGGATTTCACCCCCCATTTCGTAAAGATCGTTGCAATGCAGCCTCGTCTGGAACGATACTGTATGTAAGAGAGTCACTGAAATGTAAACAAAGAAATGATTTAGAACACAGTAATATTGAGTCACTCTGGGTTGAAATCAATTTAAAAAACACCCAGCCTTTATTAGTTTCATGTACATATAGAAATCCTGCATCAAGATCTAAGTGGTTAATAGATTTTAAGGAAATGATGGACTTTATAATACATGTAGATAAGAATTACGAAGTAATAATCTTAGGGGATATAAACATCGATCTGCTAAATCCTGTCAATAAATACTGGACTGATATTCTCGATAATTACCATCTAAAACAAATTATTACAAGTCCAACACGTGTATCAAATAGGTCTTCTACATTGATTGATCATGCCATTGTTTCTTCTCCCAATAATATTATTGAATCTGTTGTCCCCTCATACTCTATTTCTGATCACTTCCCAATCTGCTTTACCTGGCGAAAAAAGGGTATCAAAATCCCCAAAACAAGACCAATTTATATCAGATATAGATCATTCAAAAAATTTAACGAAGCCAACTACCTGAATGACTTAGCCTCTGCAGCCTTTGATAATATATTTCACTTCAATAATCTGGATGAGTGTCTTGATTTATGGTATAAAATTCTCACCCCAATTATAAATAAACATGCTCCTCTCAAAACTAGACGTGTCAAAACTGCCATTAAACCACCCTGGTTGTCCAACGAAATATTAGAAATGATGCACAATAGAGATTATCACAAGAAAAAAGGAAATATAACTTTGTTCAAAAAATGTAGAAACAGTCTAAAATCTATGATCCGATCTTCTAAATCTGAGTATTTAAAAAGCCTTGTTTCTGACAGTCGGAACTCTAAACAAATTTGGAATGCAATTAAAACCTCTGTCAACAGTAATAATAATATGACTCAATCTCTCCCTATTGATCCTGAACTTTTCAACAACCACTTTACAAATATAGCTGACAAACTCATAAAGGATAATATTAACAGGTACAAATCTACAAACGACTGTCTTCTCCAAAACTTCATTAAATCAAAATTACCTCAAACTACCGAATTTGACATTCCTCTTATAAAAATTCATGAAGTATGCAAGGCCTTAGAGTCACTAGACATTACTAAGTCAGTAGGTGTAGACATGGTAAATCCCCGTTTCCTCAAGTTAGGGTCATATTATCTCTCAAATAGCTTAACATATATATTTAACTTGTGTATTAAATCACATTATTTTCCAAAAGTATTCAAGAAGGCGAAGGTGTTGCCGGTTCATAAAAATGGACCAAAGACTGATCCAGATAATTATCGGCCTATATCAATACTTCCAACAATTTCAAAGATACTTGAAAGACATATTCATCGTAATCTGTACGGTTATTTAACTAAACATAATCTGATAAATACCTATCAATCCGGATTCAGAAATAACCATTCTTGTTTGACTGCCCTTACCAATATGACTGAAAACTTTTATGAAGCCAAAAGTAACCTTATTGGTGTAATATTTTTCGATTTTAGAAAGGCTTTTGATCTAGTTAACCACAATATTCTCTTAGCTAAATGTAATTTGTACCAACTTTCAGCCAACACTATCAATTTCATTAGTTCTAATTTATATCACTGGGCCAGAGTACAATTGCTAATGGAAACACATCCACTTTTCAGCCCGTCATACATGGAATCCCACAGGGGTCCATCCTAGGACCTTTACTGTTAAACATTTTTATAAATGATCTTCCCCTCCACCTGCAGGCCTCCTGTGACCTATTTGCTGATGACACTACGGTTTATTCTGCCGCAAATAATATGTCTGACCTTCAATCCAAATTACAATTAAATACTGATTCCCTACTCAAATGGTGCCAAATTAACCTTATGCTTGTAAATGAACAAAAAACTAAATGTATGGTAATAACAACTAAACAGAAAAGAAAACTTATTCAGTCTGACTTGTCAATAATTATTAATAATTCTATTATAGAAAATGGGGATCACGGTGGCTAAGTGGATAAGGCGCTGGTTCGCTAGCCTGGAGGTTGAGTGTTCGATCCCTGCATTGGCCGAGAAAGTTCGTCTCGATTTTCCAGCGTGATTTCCCCTTGTCAGTGATGCAGAAGGAGGGCCTGACAAGGACAGCTGCCTAGTCGTTCGGATGGGACGAAAAACCGAGGTCCCGTGTACAAATTGGAGTGCACGTAAAAGATCCCTTGGCAGTTGGAATTCGATATAAGAGTAGGCCGTAGCGCCGCTGCCCGGGCAAAATTTCCCTCATTGCACACTGTGGCGTATGCCCGTCTTCAATTAGCCCAGGTACGGTGCTTAAGCGTAGGACGTTAAACCCCATTTCATTCATTCATTCATTATAGAAAATGTCTCCAACTTCAAACTACTAGGTGTAATCATTGATAACCATCTTCAGTGGAATGAACATGTTAAATATGTTTCAAAAATCATTAACCAAAAATTGTTTCAACTTCGTAAATTAAAACAACTTCTACCTATTAAATTTCGATCTATGTTTTATAAATCAAATATTCAACCCTATATTGATTACTGTTCACCTATATGGGATGGCTCTGATAAATATTTTCTAGATGTACTTCAACACAAGCAAAATTCAGCTCTTAAACTTATTCTTGATGTTCGACACACTGCCGAAATTTCGAATGCAGCCAATAATAACAATATCAATGTTTTGAATGTGGAAAACAGGCAACTATTAAATAAATACATGCTCTTGTACAAAATTATAAACCAGCAATGCCCAAACTACCTCGCTGAAACACTGTTATATAATTCTACCCCTTACTCTAACATTAATAAACGACTGATTGTACTAAGACCAAATCTTAGTGTAGTCAAAAATAGTATTAAATTCTGTGGAACACGCCTATGGAATACATTACCATGTTATCTCAAACATTTTAAATCCGGCAATGCCTTCCGCGCCCAACTAATTAAATATCTAAAAAAAAATTAATTACTGTCTTTCATCGATTTGATTAACCTGATATTCATACAATCTACATTGTTGCATGTATTCCTTGTGAACTTGTCACAGTCATTATCAATCTTTAACACCATATTGCATCTTTAATGTTTCCAAAAATGTACATCTGTAAATATATGTTCAACTTATTGTTTTTTGTGGGTTGTTTTTTTTTTTGGGGGGGGGGGCCTGTTTATATATATATAATGTATATATATCTTATATTTATAATATGCATATCATATATATATTTTTTTTACTAATGTATAAATTTATATTTCTTTTCTATCTATTAATGTACATATGTTCCCATTGTTTAAAGGGCAAAATGTAAGAAAGGCCATTGGCCTAATTTTCAACCCTTTTAAAATAAAGTTATTATTATTATTATTATTATTATTATTAATCTCATCACTAGCAAGGCCAGGTTTAAATTTTGGATTTATAAAAATCATTCCCAATACCACTTATTATGTCAGACAAAGAAATTCATGTTTTCTGGAGGTTCATTTATAATTTTAAATCATGTCAGATAAATTCACAGCTTTTAAATTCCATAATACATATCCCATCAAGTCAACTGCCCAGAGGGCTTACATTGTCACAGCTGTTCATATCATTCTGCTGATCTGTGAGTGTACCGTAGTTTTTAGTTTTGGGTTGTATAAAAAAATTTCAATCTTTTTTATTATTTTACTACGTCTCAGTACTATGATTTGTTTCAGTCGGACATTAAACCATATTTCATTACATGATTTGTTTCTGTTCTTTTGTAAAACATTTTTTAATTTCAATAATTTAGTTTATATTAATAATTGGTGGACTACCTTGGTTATGGACGAAATCTGGTAGACTTTTGGCAAGATATGATTATGGACCAGAATATGAGGTAAGTACAGTAAATTACTAATCAATTTAAACTGTACATTTAAAAAAAACCAAAAAACTTTAATGTATTTAACAATTACCGGTATGTGTTTTTGAATCCTGTGATTTTTCGGAGTGTAATTTGGGTACCGGTAGTATATACTGCTGATGTAGTACCAGTAGTTACAACATGTATAACACATAAATTTGTATAACTGTAAGAGTTTGGAAAAGAATAGACTGTCCGATTTGTCATAATCAGGTAGTTTAGCAGCACAGATATTTATTTTTTTTACTTAACCTGATTTCATGAACACTGGGTTTTTGTATTTAAACTTTTTAAAAAAATGGAATGACCAAAGACATGAGTGTTATCTTCTAAAAAAGATCTTTAATTATGTACTGCTGTAGAATTTAAAACCACCTTAGTACCTATTATAGTCTAAATAACAACCATGATATTCTTTTTTAGAAAACTGTCTATTATAAAGAATAAACATTTCATGTTTTGTAATTTATTTATTGCTTGATTTTGCAGATTACTCAATCAATAGTATTTACATTATTAGCAACTGTATTTTCTGTTGTGACATCATTACCCTGGTCCCTGTATAGTACATTTGTTATAGAAGAAAAACATGGCTTTAACAAGCAGGTAATTATATCACAGCTATATAAATATGTCACCAATGGTTGCTGATATCTCTCTCCCTTCATCCAAATGTTACTTTTTTTTCCAAAGGGTCATTTCGTTCCGTGATTGAATTGTTCAACATATGCGTGTCAGATCAAAAAGTCTTGTCATTGAGCCAAGGGGCAGGGTATCAATTTCCCCCTTGTATTTGACAAGGAGAAAGCCCTCCTGTCTTAACTCTGTGTTTTTTCTTCCATTCGTCTGTTTTCCTCCAACAGCTACAGACCCTGCCTGTAAGCAAATTATTGAAATGAAATTCAATTTTATTTTAGTCCCTAAATTACCTAGTTTGTGTCGAGTGGACTTTAAAACCCCATTTCTCTTGTTTCAAGAGGATAAATCTGTTACCGTAAAGAGATAATTCAACAAAAGAGTGCCTCATCCATTAACAAGTGGGATCACGGTGGCTAAGTGGATAAGGCGCTGGTTCGCTAGCCTGGAGGTTGAGTGTTCGATCCCTGCATTGGCCGAGAAAGTTCATCTCGATTTTCCGGCGTGATTTCCCCTTGTCAGTGATGCAGAAGGAGGGCCTGACAAGGACAGCTGCCTAGTCGTTCGGATGGGACGAAAAACCGAGGTCCCGTGTACAAATTGGAGTGCACGTAAAAGATCCCTTGGCAGTTGGAATTCGATATAAGAGTAGGCCGTAGCGCCGCTGCCCGGGCAAAATTTCCCTCATTGCACACTGTGGCGTATGCCCGTCTTCAATTAGCCCAGGTACGGTGCTTAAGCGTAGGACGTTAAACCCCATTTCATTCATTCATTCATTAACAAGTGTTTTTGCCCTGAAAATTATTCATTTTCCCTGGAAACTATTTGAATTGTGACTCATTGTAAGGGTAGGATTTGCTGGAAATAGAATATAGATGCACAAATTATTTCATATACATGTCATTTCTCTCGGAGATATGACAAAATGTAATTTGGTATGTGATGTGAAGTGAATTCCCCCCAGAATTTTGTACGAAGAAAATGCTTCTTTTATGTTTTAATTAGGTTCAGAATCTTCAGTTATTCAGTTAATAGAATTTATTTTCCAATTCTAATTTCAGACATTGGGATTTTTCTTGAAAGACCAGGTAAAGAAGATTGTTGTTATGCAGTGTATAGCTTTACCAATTACAGCCTCGTTATTATATATTATTAAAATGGGTGGAGATTATTTCTTTATATATGTCTGGCTCTTCACCTTAGTTATGTCACTGGTATGTAAAAACATATATTATATCTATTTCGTACTGGTGATCAAGCCACTGATAGTCATTTCCATTGATCACATTTTTCTCCGCTTTATCCACATTGAAATCTATTTCAATAAAGAAAACAAAATTCAAATATCCACACAAGACAATAAATCGGCTTAAGAGAATACCCATCAAAATATTTTTAGTGAAGATAATGGTACTGGCCTGTTTGTACTATCTCCTGTTTTTATTGTCGATGAATTTTGACAAATTTTCAATTCTTCATAATATTTTTGTAAACGGCACAAAATTGAACCTTTTTCCTTTTGGACATTCAACTTTCACAATATAATTTACAAGGGGTTCAAAATCCTTCAAAGGATTTGGTAAACAGGTTACTGTGTTTTCCAAAATATATTGGTACAAGTAATTTAATAAGAATCCCGGTTATATGATAGCTGGAGGAGTAGATTTTGTCACCTTTAATCGAGAATGCTTTTTTTTTTTAAGTTATAAAGATTGCTACTATATGTAGTATATCAAATATTTTATTACAGTTATTAGTGAGAATCAATGCTGATTATATAGCACCACTATTTGATTTATTTATATTTTATTACAGTTATTAGTGAAGATCAATGCTGATTATATAGCACCACTATTTATATTTTATTACAGTTATTAGTGACTATCTATGCTGATTATATAGCACCGCTATTTGATAAATTTACACCTTTACCTGATGGAGAACTACGAAGTAATATTGAAAAGTTAGCTGAAAGTATTAACTTCCCTTTAACGAAACTTTACGTTGTTGATGGTATGTATCAATCAGATTAAGAAAAATTAACTAAGGCCAGTAAACCAAATAAGGCCATGACCAAATATTCTTTTTAGAAAAGTAAACTACTACCCAAAAATGTTTAAGTTTACATTTAAATCAATTGTCTTTTATAACCCATGGTTGCCACTGATAAATCCTATTATATTGACAGTAATGTGTTGGTCGCAAATAACCAAGTTGATGAGGAAACAGATCCTATTTCCATTCAGTGATTTTCATAATTGAATTGAATTAGTCTCTTTAAATAAACTGTTTAATAATTTAGATAAAATTTCAGGCTTAAAGAAAGATTTGCAATAGTCAGATTTAGCTATTGCATAATGATGTTTAATTTTCTTATTCCAGGTTCAAAGAGATCTTCTCACAGTAATGCCTATTTTTATGGATTTTTTAAGAATAAAAGGATTGTATTATTTGATACTTTGTTAGAAGATTTCACTCTTCCCGATGATGATAAGAAAACAGACGAAACAGAAAAGAAAGAAACAGAGGAAACAGAAAAGAAAGAAACAGATGATAGTATTAAAGAAGAGGTATAAATAGTAAACCACAACCAGTCACTGACAAAACTTAAAAGGGAGGGGTTTAAACAATGAGATTTGTCTGTGAAATTGTCCCAGTAATCTGTAATGCCATTTGTCACTGACTAAACTTAAAAGTGGGTTTAAACAATGAGATTTGTCTGTGAGATTGTCTCATGAATATGTGATGTCATTTGTCTGTGAAATTGTCTCATGAATCTGTCATGCCATTTGTTGAATCTGTAGACAAATTTTTTCTGTAGACGATGTTGTGTGTTCTAAAGCATGCATGTCAGATCATAAGATCTGTCATTGAGTCAAGTTGTTTGGTTTCATTTCCAAGCTAGATGAAAAGGGGTGGGGGTCACTCCCAACCTTGTGGGTTTTCTCTCTCATGCTTAAGACCTGCAAAATTGAAAAAAAAATTGTAGGTATGTTTGTCTGATTTGTGTCAAGTGGGCGTTAAACACTATTTCTTGCTCTCGCTCTCTAGTAATAGCACCATTTAATACCTATTAAGCCTCTGCAGCTTTGACTTTGGTGGCCAAAGCCTTGGTCTACCAAGACAATGTTTGCCTTCTGTTATGTTTTGTATCATTTAGAGTGTTGTTATCCATCCTTGATGAGGACTCTAATCAAACAATTTAATAATTGTGGCTGATCGACCTGTGAATTTATTGTATTAAAAGAATAAATAATGTTCTGTTGATAGTCAGATGATAAAGCCGGGGGAGATGAAGTTACAGAGAAATTAGAAAATGATAAAACAACAAAAGATGAGGATGAAGAAGAGAAGACAGAAGCTAAAGATAGGAAGAAAGTTGGTTGTAATAATGAAGAAGTATTAGCTGTTCTATCTCATGAATTAGGACATTGGAAACTAAATCATGTTCTTAAAAATCTTGTCATTAGCCAGGTAAATTGATCTTTTCTGGATATTTAAAGCAACATCATGTTTATAGAAAAAAAAATTTTTTTATGTTAACCATGAATAGCTGGGGCTCCCCAAGTACTAGTATTAGGTCTTATGATACATAGACTGGAGAACTGAAACGATAACTTTTTTTTTATTAGCAATATTTTATTCAGATTTGTATCTGAATAGGGATTGGGGAACAGGCATAGCCTATATTAAACCCCTCTCCATAAAAACTTCAAACTGTACAAGCGTCAAGCATATATCATCATTAATTAGATCACTTGTCTCATTTTTTTTCAAGAAACTTGGGTAGTGATTATTTACATGAACAAGTGCTAAAGTGTTGATTGTAAATAAAACAGAAAATTATTTTCATGATACTGATGTAATAGTTATAATAATATGACAATTTGTCATAAATTCATAATATAAAAATCTCATATGAAATATAACCTTTGTTGCAATTCATTTCAGGTGAACACGTTTCTATGTTTTATGATGTTTGCTATGTTAATCAATCGTAAAGAACTGTTTACAGCTTTTGGCTTTAATACACAACCAACATTGATTGGTCTACTAATCATATTCCAGTTTGTTTTCTCACCATATAACGAGGTAGGATGTTATAACATTCATTTGGCTATTTATCTGCTTTTATGGAGAACATACAGTTTCTGTCGGTCATGCGGCTGTTAGCAATTTACAGCTTTAATGTGCAAAGATTGTTTAGACTTAACTTGAAATATTTGAACAAATTTGTTCTTACATACATAATATGTTCCTTGAGAATTGGGGCGATGACACACTGATTAATCAGTTTGAATGCCCCAGACGAACAATTTGAATTACTATCTGAAAATATTTATGTTAGCAATACTCTACTTGATTCAAAAAATATCAAAGCAATTGTTGTTTTTTTTTTCTTTCCAGATTTTGTCATTCTGCATGACAGCTTTAAGTAGGAAATTTGAATTTCAAGCTGATTCTTTTGCCAAGAAATTACAGAGAGCTACAGCTCTACGATCAGCATTGATTAAGCTGAATAAAGACAACTTGGGATTTCCTATATCAGACTGGTTATTCTCAACATGGCATTATTCACATCCACCATTAATAGAACGTCTTAATGCTTTAGAAAAAACAGAATAAATAAGATCTCAACTACTGGTAGTCTATAAATAATATCAGATTGTATTACCTGACTTTGTTGTCAAATATTTTGAAAGTTTAAAGATGTGTCATAATTAAGAACATATCAAAAACCAGTGGTTTGATTGTTGTTGTTAAACTCCACTGACATGAGACATATTTTATTTGACAAATCAAATTGGCTTTATTGCCATAGAGCTTTATGAAGAATTAAAACGACTGGTTGCTTTAGTGATATGATTGGCTGTTATAAATAACTCACTAACTCAGGGGTAATAGAAAGTAGATTAGATTGCATTCTAGAGTAAAAATCAAGAACAAAATATTTGTAATCAAATTTGAATTAAAGTTTGATTCATTATAGAAGTCTAGATTTATTGAATTATTGCTATAACAGATAACTGATCATTGCTATCATCAACAATCATCATTTAGTTAACATATTGTACAACAAAGTCAAGTAACTCAGTTACATATTAAGATGTATGTCACAAGCCTTAATATTGTGAAATGGCTTAATGCCCATCTTTTAAAGTCTTATGATTGTCATTTGAGGGATATTTTGTCCTTTGCAAACTTTTGCAAGTTGAATCACTAAGAGGAATATCAGTCCAAAAATGTTTCAATTTTGTTTGTGTTTACAAACATATAATAAATTGAAAATTGGTCAAAATTTGGCATCCTCTAAACTAGAGATGATCATATCATAAAGGCTAGGGCAGACAAGAGTATTCTCTCACCCAATTTGTGCCCATTATAAAAATTGTTCTAAAAATCACTTGTGTACCTGTTCACTGTGACGATTATTCTACTTGGCAAACCATTCGCTTGATATGCCTGCTCGACTGTCTGTGTCTGGCGTATATTGTTGAGCTAACAATTTATATGTAAGCTATCATTGATATCACATGATCTCAATATGGCTTCCAAATGAGTCCAATAATCTTCGCTAAAATATTTTGATTGGCTTCTTTTTTTAATCAGACTGAATCTAAGCAGGGATATTTTGCTTTTCTTTTTTTTAACTAAATGATAGATTATTGATTGTAGTGTGGATTAAGCCGTGAAAAATTATAGATGGTATAGCTGTACTGGTATCACGCTTAGTTGTCTGTATTTAATTTTCCATGCCTTTAGCTTCAGTTATTGGGTCAATTTGGTGTGATTTCGTTCACATATTTGAACCTGACAATGAGCAGGCTCCTCCCACTGCTAAAGACTTTTAAACACTGAAATAAATATTGTCCTGAAATAACCTAGTTGTGTTGAGTAGATGTTAAACCACATTTCTATCTTATTTGTTACTCACTAATTATCATTATTCCGTATTGTTGCATGTATCCAAATCATTTCCAGTGAATTAAAAGGGCATTATATATGTTCCTCTTCTGATACGAATTGCAAGTTACCTATAATGAATCAAAATCTATTTCTGCTTGTGTTTCTTGTTGACATTCATTTAGATGTATAAATATACACACCATCATTTTATTTATTTTATTATAAATGTCAAGTGGCTTTTTTTGTAAATTTCATTGTACATGTTATATTAAATATGATTTTATAAAGAAACTGTTTTTGATGAATCAGGTTATAAAATCATGTTTTCAAATACAGTTTTATGATTTTATTATCTTCTTGTTATAATATATTATGAAACTGTGAAACTTAATAAACAAATCATTTTCTTTCATGTAATTTGTCATTGAGATTTGATTAACAGTTGCACGCATGAAACATTATGGTGCTAGCTATCCTTCAGTATATTTGAACTACTAGTAATGACTCATACCCCTCGCAGTGTTCCGTTTGATTAGATGCTAACCCACTACTCTGCCCTGTATCTGTAAATTGTATAATGCTAACGGCATACAACGGAAAAACACTGTATTGTTGGTTACATCATTTTGCACTCGACCAAATGTTGACTCACTGCTGGAAAGGGGAGAAATTCTTGTTCTAAATGATGATTTGTCAATAGTCTGATTAACTACTAATCGTTAACTGCGTTAGAAAAGCATTACCTTTAAAACAGGGCGTCAAATTGGACGAACTATGTTTACATTACCAGTGCATAGCAGAATATTTCAGTAAAACTAATTGCGTGACAATTGAGGGCTATCAACATTGACATAAAGTAAACAATACTGTATGGAAACGAACAATACTTTCACTGTTTTCTAAATTTAATACCTTAAATCACTGTCCAAAGATTTAGGGAAGACCCCAGTTAAACGAAGGACTTTTATTACTACACAAAAACATTACTACACTTTCAACTCCGGTAATAGGGGCTGCAATTTTACCCTTTTCATCCTCCAATTCCAGCTCTACACTGGACTAGACTCTCAATCTCAGCAGGCTCTACTGGCAAGTTTCTTAGAAAACATTTGTCTGTAATATCAGGTGTTAACCCTCACTAACAAAATAATGGCCAGTTTAATTCTGGACACACAAAGAAAAGCATAGGAACGGTGCAAGTACCAGTAGAATATCTGTTACTGGGAAATTAGTCCAAATTTTCATCCATAAGAATAAACTTCAAAATATGATGTGACAGTTGTTTTATTTACATTAAATATGATATATTATGTTCATAAATATAACGATGAACTATCATTATTTCGCTTCATTATTTGTTTTAATTTCTTCTCTGCATCAGGATTAATCTGTAATAAAAAAATCAAATATAAACATGTAAAAAGATTACCGGTGTCCCTTAATAGACATTATATAGTTCATTTGGAAGTCAATAAAAAGTAGAGAAACGTTGATGGGCCATTCAACAGAGTATTTCACCCGGCTGAAATTTTTCTATTCATAGAAACAGCATGAAATGGGGTTTAGCATCCTTCTTTGGGAACACAATATATGCAGTAGACTGATGGAAATTTTTCCCAGACAGCAGAGTTTCTGCAGATTCGTCAAAAGATTCTCTTATATAGGCCTACACAGAATCTTAGTTTTTGTCCCATCCAAACATTTGGACGCGGTTTCTATGCCAGACTTCATTTACAACACAAAGATACGAATGGGGTTTAACATCCACTCCACACAAACTAGGTTATTTCAGGACTATCCTGTGGGCCAATTTTATTTCAATAAATTGATTGTGTGTATGGGTCTTTAGCAAGATCGGGAGAAAGTTTGACAGGTGACTTAACTCCTTGTCACACACAGGCTGGAAAATCGAAACTACAAAACTTGATTCAATGTCATATATCTTATATTCTTTAGTGCAAACTTTAGACTATTCAGCTACCTCCCCCCCCCCCCAACACACACACACACACTTTACAGTTAATCATGTCAACACACACTTGACAGTTAATCATGTTATGTAAAACAAGTTATATTTATAGCACGGCTTGCATGAGTTAACACCTTTTAACATCGACACAGCAAGTTGAGATGTTAAACCTGTAAACGAATGAAGCGTGCTATAAATGACTTGAAACATTGACACCTACTCAACATGCTTGTTGTTATTGCACATAAAACCCACCCCACTTCTCTATATGATTTCTACTAAAACTAACCTAAACCAGCAAAAGAGTGTAATAACATTGAACATGTCTAGTTATTGCACCGTTAAGCTCCCCAATCTACTGACTAGAGGGAAAACAATCTGCTTATTCAACAAAAAGAACAAAGGAAGATTTAGCGTCCATGTTACAATTAACAATAACTGAGACCAATTTATATCGAAATCTATTCTCTTCAAATCTGTATATGTATAATACAATGAGATGTAGGCGTTGAGTGAACTATCATTGAAAAAGTTATCTACCTGTAAAATCTTTATGGTTGGTAACTTTAAAACTGGTAAAAAGGCTTTCACTGTTGGTATGTCAAAATGTATCACATCCGTATAGCACACAAACAAACTGGATTTTAGTTCATTAATCTGGCTATATGCTAAAACTGAAAAAAAAACAGATTATTAATATAATAATAGGTTGAAAAATTAAATGGGACATAACTTTTCTTGACCAACAAGGTCAATGTGACATAAGATGCACATTGGTGAATATTTTTTCCATAAGACAATTTTTTTCTCAAAAGGAATGATTTATACATAGATTACATGTGCACCGACAGATTATTTTATGTAACTATGATCTATATTATCAATATATATGATTTATATTATCCATATAGAGCACTGTTTGTAGTTTATAACACTGTACTAACTTTGTGCTGGTAAAGATGAAACTATATTAGGTTGTTCTAATGTTGAACATATACAAGATGGCTTCCTTTGATCTGTGTACAGGGCTTTTAAAAATGGGGTTTTTATTTCAGATAATGGAACATCACTTTTATAGTCACATGTAAGAGCACTAGATAACACAACTATATCACAATTCTTACAGTCTAGGTTTGAAAACATCTGAAACAAAAAAAAATAATATAAACACTTAGTAGTGCTGTGACCCTGTTATTTTTTTTTAGAAATAAAATGAAATTTAATGCCCTACTTTTATGCACCCACTGGACTAATGAAGACCTGCATAAGCCATACGGTGTGCTATGAAGGAAATGGCCAACTCTTATTTCAAATTCACACTGTTTTTTGTTCCATCTGAACAACTAGACACTGTTTCTTTTCAGACACTCCATCCTGCACCTCTGACAAGGGGAAACGATGCCGGAGATCAAAAGGAACTCTCTCATCCAACAATAGAAGCAACGCTGAGATCTCTTTGTTAGCGAGCCAGCATCTTACTGCGGCTCCCAAATTAGTTTAGTTAGAGAGTGAAATGAATATTCTCACATTGCTCGTACTGGGAATATGTTTACTGATAAACATTGATTATTAGTATTGGACATTTTCTAATTAATTTGGAAATGTCATTTAAAGCCACTGATCGTCAATTACATTTTTCTAATATATAATTTTTATGGCTTAATCCACACTTAAATGTCAAATTTTTACATATCATTTAATTATAATGTAAACAAAATCTCCTGGTCTGTGTTTCTCAATCAGATTAAATCAGGTGAAAGGGAGTTCTGGCTTGTTTTGATAACACCTGTAAACATCGTCTGCATGATGTTGACAAATTTTCAATTGATCATATCTTTGTACATGTTTATCATGTACTGGACGAAATTAAAGCATATTTGGACTTATATTCCTTTTAGAGAGAGAGAGAGAGAAATGGGGTTTAACGTCCACTCAACACAACTAGCTCATTTCGGGACTAACACATGGTTCAATTTATTTCAACAATTTGCCTGGGCGTAGGGGTCTTTAGCAGTGGGAGGAAACCAGAGTGCCCGGAGGAAACCCACGAGGTTGAGAAGGCGCCCCTATCTCCATGCCACATACACTCACACCAGGACTCGAAACCACAGCCGCAAGCCAGAGGTGGACGGCCAGCTAGAGGTCGAAGCGCTGTACTCTAGACCACTAGGCCACCCCAACCCCCCATATTCCTTTTAGAACTTAACTTTTACGTTATTGTACATGTATGTTTGCAAGATATTAAAAATACCTCAAATGGAGATCAGAGCTTTAAATCATATAATCATTACATTGAAACACAAATAGCTAATAGATAATATTTTCTATTAATCCTAGATTAAAATACAATATGCAATTACATATATAGGTCACATAAAGTATGTACCTGTTGAACCCATGAAAAACTTTGTTCAGGATGGACTTTTGTTTGACACTGACAGAGAAATATAGATGGAGATTTTGCAGCTCTGTAGATAGTACTTATTTTAGTAATTTTTGATTGTAATGATAACTGTTCTTCATCACCAACTCCACAAAACACACCACCAAGTAACGTATCGTCGTCAGATCTCACATATGCTTCTAGAAAAGCTGTCAATAGAAAATAAATACAAAATCTCACTCATCACAGTGGAGACAATAACATTTGTGTCATGATTAACCCTTTATTAGCACCTGGTACATGTAACTATGTTACTATTGACTACCCTAGTCAACCCTTTAGCACCTGGTACATGTAAATATTGACTACCCCAGTTACTTGAAGAAAATTATAGAAAAGGTACATCTCTGGGCAGAAATAAAACAGCTGTTCCTTGATCGCCTCAAACTGCCCGATCTATGTGAATAGATTTCTTGGCCTGCACCACAGCTATGCATGTGAAGAGGCCGTTTTGTGAGGTCTAGGGAATCCTAACAGAGTAAATGACTATGTACATGTATAATCGGCATATTTATAACATCTGATAAAAAAAAATTTGTATCTGTTTATTAATTTAAATGCAACTTTTTATTGTAGGCTATATTCCTACAATATACATACATACATAAAACAATTATGTAAATCGTCGCCCATAAGTGAGGGAGACTACACAACAGTAATGGTAAGATTTTATTGTATCGAAACATCCATTGACAAGGACATATAAACATGTACATATATCATAACAATATGACAAATAATATATACATTTAAAACATGACAACCGCTAATTTTAATCTACATGTAGGTACACATTTGTCATGTAGTGTCACTAGTGTGACAGGCAATTGGAGTTTTTTTTATTAATATGTTAATTAAATAGCAAATAAATAGCCCCACAGAATTCATAGTGAATGTTATTCCATGAATAACCGTTCCTTGATAAAACATAAAAGATAGGTTGCTAGGCAACAAAACATTTATAATACACTAAAATTTAAAGTCAATCGGGTATTAACTTTAGTCTCTAGAGCATCCACAAGTTATTTGAAGTAATCAAGGGCCATAACTCTGACTGCAATTATTGGAAATCACTGAAAATCAATAGGCGTCTTCGTCTTTAGTCTCTAGAGCGTCCACAAGATTTTTTGAAGTGATCAAGTGCCATAACTTTTACAATAATTATTGGAAATTGTTGAAAAGCAATAGGATTCTTCGTTTCATGATTTTATACATTGTGTATAAATTTAAAGTCAATCGGTTAATAACATTGGCCTCTAGAACATCCACATAATTTTCTGAACCCTGGCAGTTATTATCAGAAATCGCTGAAAATCACTGTGTAAAAATTTGAAGTCAATCGTATATTAACTTTAGCCAAGGGCAGTGGCGACGACAATATACAACTAAATTTCAATGTGGGCGTATAAAAATGTGAAATATAAATAAAGCTTTACCACATGAGACATTGTCCGTTGCTATCATCAACACAGAACAAGTCAACTTTCCATCCTTATTTAATTGGCCTGTTACATCATCTGTCCAACATACTTTAGAGTTACTGAAATAAAGGATTTTTGAGAAAAAAAAGATGCATGTATTAATACTGACTAGCATAAGCCAAATGAATACAAAGACATTAGATAAAAACGTTGATGTGTTTGTTTTTAACTATGATTGGATGCCTTTAGTTTCAAGTGTCAAACTCAATTTCTTTATTAATGCATGTAACATCTTTAAAATAACAATAATAATCAATCATTGATTTCATGTCAATTTTGTTTAAAGCGATAGTTTCAAATTTTCTAAGAAAGTCAAAAAATTAATTATTTCTACGTCTTTTGCTTATACGTTATCAACTCACTATTATATGATCATTGGCATTATTTCCAACCCTTAAAAATCATTGACACAGGAAATAATAACACAATTACCTCCCTTGTTTTCCTATTGAACATGGAACAAACATCTCCCAACGTTGGAATTTGAAGTTGAAAATGATATTTTTGCCAATTTCTTAGCTGGCAGTAGTGAATTATAGGATTAATAGGATTATTCTTTAACAAAGTAGGACTGTTTATGGATACCAATACCATCTATTGTAAGGCTTTATTTTCATAAATTTTAAAAATATAACTTAAAAATTGAAATTTCTGCATTAAAATTTAAAACTAGCGGGTGTAAATCACTTCGAAAAGTGCTACGTTGAAGTTAATAGGAGTAAATCTTATGTCTAGTTCAGCTCTAAACGTCGGTCTCATTACACTCACCCTGAACGTTCAGGGTTTGTCCCATTCAATCAATGTCGAAAAAAATTGGAGAACAGTCAATTTTGCTGGACAACTTTTTACTGCTAACCGACGGGGTGTCAATCCGTGTGAAAGCATGTACAATGTAACGCCTGTACATTGCGTTTCGTCTTGTATGACCGACATTCCTGAATATGGACGTTGACCTGCAGTTAGAGTGCCATGGCGGGGAAATGTAACTTAATGGGAGGGGACGTATTTTTAACAGCGTGTTGTGTCGCTCATACTGTCTCTAGCGAAGTAAGCAAGGTCTTATTTTGTCGCTAAGATGTTCGTTTACACTGTACAGGCGCCCACACGGATTGACACCCCATCGTTTGGCAGTGAAAAGTTGCCCAGTAAAATTGACTGGGGTTTCAATTATTTTCGACATTGATTGAATGGGGCGGTCCCTGAACAGTCAGGGTGAGTGTAATGAGACCGACGTTCAGAGCTGAACTAATCTTATGTCGTAACACGGAGGGTTGGGAAATGAGATTTGTTATCTACAAAGGTATGCTCCTATGATTGGTGTTTATTACATAATAAACAGAAAAACTAATCGTTGGAGTGACTTTTCTCGACGACAATCGTCGTTGAAAAATGAATTGTGCTTTTTGTATGTAAAGATTCCATAACTTAAGCTCACTTTAATTGGATAAAATCAGTGAAGAATACTAAAAACTGAGGGAAACCTGTAATATAATGGCAGATCATCATCATCATCCTCTTCTTCAACAGCTCTAGAGCTCACCGGCAAAATTTCTCCAAAGAACGTCGCCATTTTGACAAGTGCTTCTCGCAAATTCTCGCGTTGAAATTGTGGTATAAATTCATATAAATCGTTTGAAAATGTAACATGTTTTTAGATGTTATATGTCATTATTCATTATTATGTATAAGTAAGGGAGTTAAGTTAAGGGCACTAAACATTGTCACGTGATCTTTGTTTATTTCTATCGCGTTTATTTTATGTCAAATTTTAGTTTAGTGCCATATGGATAGACTTGCTATCCAGTCCGTATTCATCTATTACGTTTTTGATGTAAAATAGACTGGATTTTCAAGACTGTCATCGTGCATGGCATCACGAAAAACGAAAACAACAATGGATGCGACTGTCAGGGTAAGTCAAATAAATATCGCATCTGTTATGCTCTTATAAGCTTTGTTCAATTTTGTTAGACAAACATTAAAAGCGACTGACAGCTTCATGAACAAACTATGTTTTGCAGCAAACCAAATTAATACTTTTAGCGTAAAAAACCTTCACTTTGCAGCCGGCATCACTGATCAGTGACTGAGAGGCTTCATTATATTTCGACTGTCAGTCAATGTAATGTCATAAATTCAAATAATTGTCATGTCAGCCAGGTTGCTTTTTTTTCCCTTTATTTTGCACGTTGCATCCCTCTTAATTCAAAATAGTTTTTTTTAAAATATGGCAGGCAATAGATCATGATTTGTTTCACACTCACAGTCACAGAAGCAATCGACAAGTGCCATATTTAATATTAATTATTATTTATGATAAATTGAATATTTTTATTAAAGCAAATTATTTATTACTGAATTAGCTTAGAATATTGGATTTTGAAACTGAAAATTGTTTCTCAATGTCATTCATGCTGAGTATAACCGAAACGCATCATAAAACTTTTTGAAAGTATGAGTTAAATGGGGGTTCAGTAAGTATTTTTTATCTGAGTCCGACTAGAAAAAAGTCACCGACGTCTTGCACATTGACCAATGGAATTATTTTCATGTTCTAAAGGGTTATGGGGATCACATGGGTAAGGCGCTGGCTTACTAGCCTGGAGGTCAAGTGTTCGATCCCTGCATTTGCAGAGAAAGTTTATCTTGATTTTCTGGCGTGGTTTCCTTATGTCAGTGATGCACTGAAAATACATTTTGGATTATACAACACTGCACACATGGTTGGCTAAAATCATATGTCAATGTAGCAGAGTTTTTTCTTCTAACATACATGTACACATATAATTGTTATCTGTTAAAGGGACAATAACACTCTTGCTGGCTTGACAGGTCCAGAATAGTTTTTAGCCTTTTTTTAACTACTAGATGTTTAAGTGTCCTGCCTGTTGTATAAATTATCCATTACAACCTATCTTACTTGTCTGGATGGTTCGAAAATATGTATCATTTATTAATTGGAATATTGTAAAATGGTACAATTTGTTGTCCAGAAAAA
The DNA here is from genome assembly GCA_917208275.1 of Patella pellucida. Taxonomy (NCBI): domain Eukaryota; kingdom Metazoa; phylum Mollusca; class Gastropoda; family Patellidae; genus Patella; species Patella pellucida. The sequence continues at coordinate 21,881,802 of OU795036.1, read as the reverse complement.
AGATTGGGACATATTATTTAGTTATAACAAGAGTGGTATTGGGGCTTTAAATAGTGTTATAGTAGACTTTACTGTAACTTTTACTATTGTTAGTCCTTGAACTTCACAATTTCACTGTGCTGTGTTAGAGCAGCATCTAACAATGGTACATGGTACATAAAACATTCGGCCATTGGTTATAAGGCAATTTGTAGGATAATTATTTTGATAATCAGATCTTCAATCTTATTAAAACACAGATCTCATTTCGTTTCATTTTTTATAGTTCAAAATTCTGTTTATTTGTCTGTACTAAACTAGGATCTGAAACAGTTGAAGGTATTTAACCTGCGTTCTGGATGGCGTGAGGGATCAGTATTTTAATTCAGATTGTCAGATCACTAACCAAGCTGGCGTATACTAGATTACTAAAAAATAGTTGGAATGAGATTTTTATCACCAGATATCTTTCTTTTAAAAATGAAAAGAAAAATTCCAATCAAGAAAGTATTTGAAACTAATTGATTTTACAACATTGTAGATATATATTATGATGTATATGAATATAGGATGATAGAATTCTTTATCAACTGATCATAAGGAAGCATTTTATTAAAAAGCAAGCCAGCAGCAAATGCAGTTTTTCAAATGATACACAAGAAAAAACTTGGATCAAGAATTTTGAAAAATCAAGTATTTTCTGTTATCAGCATTCATCTTTCCTTTAATTAACTGTCGTTAAGTCAAAACAAAACATGTACATCAATGCCAAACAAGTATCTAACATACTTTTTATTATAATCTTGTAAATTGCGTTTAAAGAATAATTTTTAGCCCTTCGGCTTATTATGGTTTAATAAGGATCGATCGAACTTATTGTAGATAATAAGCTGAAAATATAATATGAATGAAGAAACCAGAATATAACGAAGTTGCTACACATACATGTAGTTCTTTTTCGTCATAAATCACTGATAAAAGTATTTCCACTTGAATGCATGAATGAAATGGGGTTTAACGTCCTACGCTTTTGCACCTAATCAGGGCTAATTGAAGACGGGCATATACGCCATACAGTGTGCTGTGAGGGAAATTTTGCCTGGGCAACAACTGAATTCTAACTGCCAAGGGATCTTTTATGTGCACGCCAATGTGTACACGGGACCTCAGTTTTTCACACCATCCGAATGACTTATAGCTGTCCTTGTCAGGCCCTCCATCTGCATCACTGACAAGGGGAAACCACGCCGGGAAATCGAGATTAACTTTCTCAGCTAATGTAGGGATCAAACACCCGACCTCCAGACTAGAGAGCCAGCACCTTACCCACTTAGCCACGTGATCCCCATTTCGATTAGATGTTTATTGTTTATTTATTACAATGTCAATGACTCAATGTACATGTAGTAAAATACGTCTTGTCCATAGGTTTTTCTTGTCGGTTTTGTTTTGTGTGTAGTGTAGTTCTCCTGCACTTACCATTGGAAATGGAGGTTTGTTCATATGGGGCGAACTGAATTTATAGGCAATGAGGCATACATTTGTCTTGAGTTATAATATTTACTCTTACAAAAGATATAAAATTACAATATTTATTTACTTATCTACAGGTATTAGATGAATTTATTACTTTACTTTACCAATTTTTTATTTCTTAAAATCCTTTCGTACATTGAACGATACTATCCCTGGAGTGGTCATTTGTTTTTAGTCTGCATAGAATCTCCAGTGATCATGTCATAATTAATTTAACCCTCAAGCGCTGGATACATTTACGGGGGTTATGTTATATCCTTGCTGGAGTCTAAAAATATCCCAAACTACTGCTCCCTAGGCCGCCTCAACTGCTGCTCTCTAGACCGCCTCAAACTGCTGCTCCCTAGACTGCCCCTAACTACCAGTCATTTGAATACCCTGTATTGTAATTTGTAGGACCTACCGGTACATGTAATATATATATATATACCCGTTTTTGGGGGGGTGTCAGCTGTTCCACTGACGAAGGTGGTTCCAGGCACTGTACATGTAAGTAAGGAGCACTGGTTTCAGGGAGTGCAATTACTAACAGGTTCAGGGAAGTAGGAATTGGAAATTGCAGTCTGTTGGTTCAGGTTGTATTGTCTGTCAGTCCAAAGCTCACAGAAAAAAGCTTTGCCTTTTGCCGAAATCAAACAGTTGAGGATGTTTGATTGAAAAATTGTGTACAGCACTATCTGCATCATCGTGTATTTATGTAATAATAAGTTATTTTAAGAATAAACATCCCAAATATAGTCAGTTTCAGGCAGCATTTGTCTCTTTTTCATAATTCCATGTTGTAACAAATGTCGTTTTGACAACTGACCTTTCATAAATAGATAATAGTTTCTTTTGATGTCAAACCAGCCCAGCTTTTTTCTAAGAACTATGGTTTAACAAGAAATCCTCAACGTGGATTCCAAACTGTTCTTATACTGTCCCTAACAGCAGTATCGTAAACGCATTCCCCATAATGAACGAAAAAGCGAATATTTTCTCTATTGTGTGATGTAAGTTCAAGGTCTGAGTTTTCAGTACTGAACTGGGTTAAATAACTCAATGTCTATAGAACCTATATGTACATGTACATGACTATTAAACCACTAGTTGTTGCAGTTCTGCATGTGATCCCAATTTTTTGGAAGTCAAAAATATACTCAGTTCTGTCATCATATATTCAATTGTAGACACTAAAACAATTGACCAAAGTGTTAAGCTTGGAAATAACGAATTTAGTTTTATCTGACATAATGTCAGGATAGGAACTACTGAACATGTACCAGACATTTTAAACTTTTGTGCTGGACAAATCCTGATTATGTGACTCACAATTTCTGTGACCAGACAGGTGCATTACATGTATTTTCATGAGGCTTGCAAAATTGATATTTTATACCAGCAAAGCTTGTCTGAAGGAGACAACAGGACAGGAATGCAAAGCCTGTGTGGAAATTAACAGACATCTCAAGTTTCCAAGATCTTGCCCGGAGTTCACAGAGTTCAAGAAACATTCTCAGACTTAAGTTAAGAATTTACTCAACTTTCAATCACTGTTCATGAGAAATATCATTGATCCAGAAACACAAAACTTTGCACATAGTTTCTTATTGATGTAATTAATAAATTAAAACAACACAGATTTTATAAAGGACTATATTTTAGATAAAATTAAGGCCAACAATTTTGGGTAAATTCTCAACTTAAGTCTAAGAATGTTTTGTGAACCCGGGGCCTGTTTGTAATCCATAAACGAATTTGACAGACATTTAATGGAAATATACATGTAAAAATGATGCAGAACAGCAGGATGTTAACCACATTTCATTTCATTTCACATGTAAAATGTATCATTATAATTTATAATGTTACACCCAACATCATTAAACTATAAATATCATTTATTGCTATAAAATACCTTTAGGCTACAATTCATGTAATGCATGCATATCCTATAAAAATATGTGGTTATAAATAGTGATGCATAATTTAACTTTTCGGTTTACAAAATTAAGTTTGTGTAAACATTCATATTACGTTGTGATTTACAAGAAAAACTTAATTCAATCACTTACATTTTTAAAAACTTTAAATAGACCTGTTTAAATCTTAAACTACCGGTACATTGATTTCTTGTTTAAGAGGCATTCATATCTTATAGACCTTTAAGAAATTAAGGAATTTAGAGGATGCTCATGTAACATTATTTATCGATACTTTAAGGAGGGCTGAAGAGATCTTTGTCAGAAGTACTTTAGAAGTGTACATGTATCTTGGTGACTTGTATATGTGTAGATACAGTGTATTAATACTGGCACTACTAATGACAGAAAACAGTTTTGGTACCTGAATCTCTGTACATGTGTCAGATAGGAACACTTACTTAACAGGTGAATTCAGTAAGACGTCACCCTCGAAATAACAGTTTTATTTGCACCTGACAAAATGTCTGACCCTACGGAACTAGTACCAGACATATTATAAATAACACTAAAACACTGCAAATAGACAAATCTGTGTCAGAGAAGATGACAGTCAGTGGCACCAGAGGAATTGTATCTGACAAAAGGCTCAAATACTGTAGTTTCTGACAATGTCTGTGACGGGTGCCTTCTTTCCAGGCAGCTGTATAAGGATACCACGTTCACCATATTATTGCTTATTTGGCGATAATATTCCATGACTGTCGTTTGCCAAATAGAATCTTCCAGAACATCCGAACTGATAAAGACAATGGCAAATATAATATTAGCTTTTAAGCTCCCAATGATAGTGAACAAAAGACTGACTTAGTTTCCCACAATTTGCCTTTAATATATATTATTTATGATGATTTTACAGCATCAAGTCTCATAGTGTAAGGCATGATTCTGTATTCAGTATTCCTCTGATAATTGAAACACAACATCTATAACTAATTTACCAAGGATTGAATGCCCATTAATACAATTGTAATGATTATTTAATGTTTCCGCAAACTAGAATGCAATAAAGTTTTGGGGTGAAAAGTATGCTATAGTTGTGATCATTGTTATTAAACATGGATTATGCAAGAGCTAAATCTGCCTATTGCAGCTGCAGGTCTTTTTTTAAGCCTGACATGTTATCTAAGTTATTACATGTAATTAGACATTAATTAACATATCCAGACCATAATTAATTGTAGATGTCATCGCTAGCCTTGAAAGGTAAAAATATTAAATAATAACAAAATACTTGGTTTAGATCCACATAAGTCGGATGATAGTTAAGTACCTTGTTTTTTATTATAATATGTACCTACGTTAACTGGTTGTTTTTTTTATTGATTGTCGTTTATGATATGATGACAGAGAAGATTGTCAACACGTAAAATCTTCTATGAGAAGACTATAAAGTTGATTTATTATAGGATAGAGATTTAACCCCACATCAAGCTGACCTGGCTTAACCCTTTCTTTATTACAAACCTTGAATTCACTTTGATCGTGGACGATGTGGAGACAGGGAAATTATCCTTAATCTTGAGCTCTATAGAATGGATGCATGTGTAATTGCTACTATGTGTGTATTTGAATCAATGAAATAAGTATTTTATATTCAAATTAGTATTATGAGATGGAACATAAATGTTTCTAAAAAGGTAAAATCATTTTCCTCAAATTTAAATTGACACATTTAATTTGTTCATTTAAAGATGGATTTCAACAAAAGTAATTATTAGGTGGTTATTTCCAACGAAAGTATGGCAATTTTGGTATATACATGTATAGAAAGTAGAGACACCCTATCTTAGTATACTGGATTCCCTGAAAAACAACTATGGAGCATGCAAAGGACAAAAATGAGAGCTTAATTATATGTACTTAAACATACAAATAATTCTTTGACTAAATTGCGAAAAAAAAAGTGGACAGGGGATAATCTCAGAATTAACTTAGGCTTCGCTTCTTCTTTTACATGTATATGTAATGAATTCTTCATAGGCTTGGCCAGTTTCTGCAACTGCCAAATCACATGACACACATAGCAGCATCATTAATCAATTTTTTGTACCCCGCCTTTCTAATTGAGCTAGAATGTTCAAACTCGGTGTATGTGTTTATTAGGTTAATACCTTGATGGAGTTCAAAGATGAGCATTTTCTGCTTAGGGTAAGCAGAAATAAGCAATCTGATTGTTTGATGCTTTGGTGCAAGGTAAGCAAGAGTGTTGAATTTGAAACTTCAAAATCGAATATAAATTCCTAATATCATTACCTTGACTAAGTTCAATGGTGCAAATTTTCCTAGGCTAAGAACATACAACTCTGTATTTTATTGAGGTAGAATGTTAAACTTGACGTAGATGTCCATTAGGTGAATGTCGTGACTGAGTTCAATGATTAACATTTAAAGCTAAGCAGTGCTAATCAATTTTTATTGGTCGATGCTTTGGGACTTGGGACCAGATAATCTTAATTCTGTCTGGTAGAGAGTGATGAAACTTAGTGTATAGTTTGATTGCTCGATACTTTTGAAAAAAATAAATGCGATTAATTAATATGTGTCATCTATTTATTTTCGGATATCGGCGGAGGACATCAGCCTCACTGTTGGCTTGTTATAGCTTGGGTTAACTTTAATATGTTTTTAGTCCAAATGTCACCCAGTTTCAGTTTGAAGATGAGAAGGCTTTTTTAAGGCTAATTAACAAGATAAATATTAAGACTCAAGATTTGAGTGTTCTACTTTATGGTCATCCCTTATAAAGTGTTTTTATTGGTTTACCATCATAAGAGTGGAGTTTGTACATGTACAGTCAAATGAATTTTGAGACCTAAGTTGTTTCCTGATGTCTCAAATAGTTCAGATTTGGTAAAGATGCAGCCATTACGAAGATTCAGCTGCATGTTATAAGGCCCCGAGTTTACAAACATTCTAAGACTCAGAATATACTCAAAATTGTTCTTCTTCAAAAAACTTTTGTTGTTTAAATGTATCAAATACATCCAATCCATAAGGAACTATGTCTGAATCAAAGATATTTCTCGTCAACAGGGAATGAAAGTTGAGTAAATTCTTAACTGAAGTCTGAGAATGCTTTGTGAACTCAGGGCCTGATTGTGTAATAAGGAAAGTTTTCAACTGACATCGGACCCTGAGACATTTACTTTTGACGTGTTCATGGGGGGGGGGGGGAACGTCTTTTGTCTGTGCTGTGCTGTATATCTGCAATCATAAGACACTTTCAAATTTTGCTGTACACCTCCCCTCCCCCTCTTTGGAATTTCCCAAATACACCACTTGATGTGTCATTCCCTCTACTTATGTCTATTTCTAAAAAACCTTACGACAAACTCATTTAATTAAGAATCAATAACAGAAATATAAAATAGTTTGTCATAAAAAAGATTATATTATAAATTCTTTAATAGGTTTGGAAATTATTATTATTATTCTAATCTAGAAATACCGGTTATATTGATTTTATAGGATACTATCATTAAACATCATTAAAATATTTTTCCCTATCAGTTACAGACATACAATAATATATTTGTTTTTTTACAATATGAATTAATTCATTGCTGCAGAATATTAATATAAATGTTTTTGTTGTTTTGTTGTGGAAATTTACAATGGTATATTACTTTTCACATGGTTAGGCCATGTGTTTACAGTGACTTTGCCGATCTTTTTTTCTTTTTTGTGACCCAAATTACAGACCCTAATTATTTCCTCTCATTTCTGTAAGATGGGAAGGGCCTGATAAGGACAGTTGTCTAGTTGTTTAGATGGGGCGAAAAACTAAGGTCCTGTGAACACATTGGGACGCACATAAAAGATCCCTTGACAGCTCGAATTCGATATAAGAGAAAGTCATAGTGCCGCTGTCTGGGCAAAATTTCCCACATAGCCCACTGTATGGTATATACCCGTCTTCATCAGCCCAATTAAAAGCAGAACTGTAGGATGTTAAACCCCATTTCATTTCCCAGATACTACAAGTTGGTCTTGTCATGGCTTTCTGCAGACAAATTTAAACACTGATATTTTGTTATGCACAACACCTCCAATCAGTAATCAAGCTAGAATTGCCAGGACATAATTAAGAAACACTTTTGCTGCAAGTATCATTGTATGGCATTAAAGTTTACCCCACAAACCCCATGAAAAAGTAAAACAAAATTCGACCTAATTCTTTGCAGCTAATGAACCATAAACACAGTATTATTTATTGTTGGTCTTATCAACATGGATCAACTTTAACATGCTTCTGAACAATCTATTCAGGGTTCAATAACTTCCAAAGTAACATATTTACGTTTAGTGAAGACAGCAAAATCATTTAATAACATAATATTCTCAGTTTAAAAAAAAGGTCCATCAAAAGATTTTAGTGACGATTATAGGTGGCAAATACAGATTTTCAATCTCTTTAGAGACTTCATCAATGACACAGTCCATAACAAATAGAGACTCATCATAGATATTTTATACCAAGGATAGCCAACCAGTAAGTCTACTTATTAATTTTGGATATTTTATTATTTCAAGCATATCTTTATTAGTGAATGTCATCTTCTTTTACATTATTCTTTTTTCAGTTTAGAAAAACGTGTTTAATAAATCAAACAAGGAAAGACACACTCTTGTTCTGTAATGGTCATTCTGTAATGAAAGTCGGCAACCATAAAACAAAACAAACCAAAGTAAATTGATTAAATGTTGAGCTTTTAATCTGTTTGATGTTGCTCCTCCGTTAATTGGGATTGAACAATATACACGAGGATAATTAATTGGCAGTGGTTTCCATTCGTGGTCTACTGAACACTATTAATTTTATTACACCCGACAGTTTACATCACGACACGCACGAAGTTTCGTCGTGTCCGGGAATTTATGATTTAGCATAAAATATGCTATTTTTCCGACGTGCAAAATGACCTACGGGTCTGACCCAGATCCGGTCATCTCCCGGAGCTGTAGGTCCCGACCGGCATATACGGCCGACATGGAACCCATGGTCATTTCATTTAGGTCTATTATAAACATATATTTTATTTACAAGAAGTACTGGTAGACCGGGTATAGTGCATCTGAATTTATGTGTGAACAAATTGACACATGAGGTACATGCATGTAAAAGTAAAAGGTTTCCCCCCTCCCCCTCTGTTTTATACTATAAACTCAAGCCCCAGAAGATTAATATCATGTTGGTGTGAATGTATATTCTAGAGGGGAATCAGTTTGATTTTTATACGCCCACATTTTCATGTGGACGTATTATGTCGTCGCCCCTGTCCGTCTGTCCGTCCGTCCGTCCACAATTGTTTGTGGACTCTCTACAGGTCACAATTCTTGTCGGATTTTAACGAAACTTGAAATATAGGTTTATCCCCAAAAGATCTCGGCTGCTTTCGATATTGGCATGTATCGGATCAAAACTTCATGGATTATGGCCCCTGATTGTACGAAAAATCACGTTTTTAGCTTGTGGACCCTATAGAGGTCACAATTTTGAACCGATTTTGATGAAACTTGACATGCATGTTTATAACCCAAAGATCTTGGTTCCTTTCGATATTTGCGCCTATCGGAACGTAATTTCCTGAATTATGGCCCCTGATTGTCCGAAAAATCACCTATTTTAGCTCGTGGTACCTCTGAAGGTCACAATTATTATCCGATTTGAAAAACCGTTCGATTACATCACCGTTACACCCTAAGGGGGGTTGAGTTCAAATTTCGGGACAATCGGACCAAAATTACCATACAAAATGGCCGCCATTCGTACGCGAATACTGTTAAAAAATGGTATATCAAGGTTGTGGACCCTGTGGAGATCACAATTTTAATTCGATTTTGATGAAACTTGAAATGCATGGTTATAACCCAAAGATCTTGGTTCCTTTCGATATTTGCGCATATCGGATCGTAACTTCCTGAATTATGGCCCCTGATTATACGCAAAATCACCTTTGTTTAGCTTGTGGTCCCTCTGGAGGTTACAATAATTATCCGATTTAAAAAATCGTTTGTTTATATCACCGTTACACCCTAAGGAAGGTTGAGTTCGAATTTCGAAAAAATTGGACCAAAATTGCCATACAAAATGGCCGACATTCGTACGCGAATATGGTTAAAAAATGGTATATCAAGGTTGTGGACCCTGTAGAGGTCACAATTTTAATTTTGATTTTGATGAAACTTGAAATGCATGGTTATAACCCAAAGATCTTGGTTCATTTCGATATTTGCGCATATTGGATCGTAACTTTCTGAATTATGGCCCCTGATTATACGCAAAATCGCCTTTGTTTAGCTTGTGGTCCCTCTGGAGGTCACAATTATTATCTGATTAAAAAAATCGTTTGATTATATCACTGTTACGCGCTAAGGAAGGTTGAGTTCCAAGTTCGGAAAAATTAGACCAAAATTGCCATACAAAATGGCCGCCATTGGTACGCGAATACTGTTAAAAAATGGTATATCAAGGTTGTGGACCCTGTAGAGGTCACAATTTTAATTCGATTTTGATGAAACTTGAAATGCATGGTTATAACCCGAAGATCTCGGTTCCTTTCGATATTTGCGCATATCGGATCGTAACTTCCTGAATTATGGCCCCTGATTATACGCAAAATCGTCTTTGTTTGTCTTGTGGTACCTCTTGAGGTCACATTTATTATCCGATTTAAAATATCGTTTGATTATATCACCGTTACACCCTAAGGAAGGTTGAGTTCGAATTTCGCAAAAATTCGGAACAAAATTGCCATACAAAATAGCCGCCGTGTGTACGCGAATACTGTTATAAAATGGTATATCAAGGTTGTTGACCCAGTGTATAGGTCAATATTTTGATTCAATTTTGATGAAACTTGAAATGCATGGTTATAACCCAAAGATCTTGGTTCCTTTCGTTATTTGCACATATCAGATCATAACTTCCTGAATTATGGCCCCTGATTGTCCAAAAAATCGCCTATGGTCCCTCTGGAGGTCACGATTATTATCCGATTTAAAAAAATGCTCCACTCTATCACCTTTACACCATAAGGAAGGTTGTTTGAATTTCAGGGGAATCGGACCATAATTGCCAGACAAAGTGGCCGCCGTTTGTACGCTTATAGTGTTAAAATATGGTATATCAATTTTGTGGACCCAGTATAGGTCACAATTTTAATTCGATTTTGTTGAAACTTGAAATGCATGTTTATAACCTAAAGATCTTGATTCTTTTCGATATTTGCGCATATCAAATTGTAATTTAATGAATTATAGCCTTTGATTGTAGGAAAAATCACTTTCAGTTTTCCTTGTTCTCTATCCATCTCTCGAAAATGTGGGCGTATCCTGCCTGGCAGTGCCAGCTTACTATCTTTTTACAAAGTATCACTGGTATGCTGAAATCATCTGGGTTGATTGTGGATTTGATATAATGCTAATTTTATCCTAGAGTAACCATGTGAATTGTTGTGATTATTCCTACATAGAGACCAGGAATAAAAATATTCACACCTTTCTGGGTAAGAAACTGGATTGAATCAAAAATTTCGAGAAAGGATTTAAGATTTTCAGTTTCTTTCAAAACTCTTGCCTTAGAATAGTCACGAATAGTCACATACATGTATGTACATATTCCTTGAGGATTTGACAGGCTGTACTATAGCATAATATATTTATGCTTACATCTGTGTAAAATTGTTCACTAATGATAAGCCTCATTATACTACATGTATATATATATTATCTTGGTTCATACATGTATGATATACTGTATTTATGCTTGTATTGATTATGGCACTAATTTAGTTGCGATTGATTTTTGTATATGTTTGTATGTGTAAAAATCAATATACTTTATAATTACTCTAAATATAGAATTGTGAAGGGCTATTAATATCTGTATTCATCTTATCCTGTAGTTATTGGTTAAGTCTCAAATGGTTGTTTGGTTTGTTCGATTATCTGAAAGTAATTTATAGAATTTATGAAATGATAGATAGGGTTTAACCTCCTTCGTTTCTTTACTGACTAGGGTAATGAAGAAATGATAGAGACTATAATTTTATTACCTGTAGACTTTAGGCGTGATTGCATGTACATGTAGGCTCTCGGTTTTACCCTATTAATTACATCTGCCACAATCTATAGGAACAGCTTGAAGACATGTCTTGATACTGCACCATTGACTATTCTTTAAATTACATATTAAAGGCCCCATGTCTCATTTGAATTTTTGCTGAAATAGCAAATGTTTCACAACTTAATACATATTAAATATATGCCGAATGGTTAGTGCAGTCACGTTGTATCAAAAGGTCTATCATTGATTCAATTGGAGTGGTTTAGATTCCCCGGTTGTACATCACAAGGAGTAGTGTCGTCTGTCCAACCGTAAACAAAACAAAATGAACCGTATGTTAGTCCCTAAATGACCTAGTTTATGTCGAGTGAACGTTAAACCTGATTTCTCTTTCGCTCTTAATTCAGGCCCATCAGGTTTTTCCGCTGCCAATAAAAGATAGCGGCAAATTGTTCTTCTCACCCTCGGGCAGCATAGATCGAACGATACATCAAATCTTTAAGGAAATAGTACAAGGAAACAAGTATATATATGATGTATCTTTTTAACATTCTTTCATCTGTTGTGATTAAGAATGTTTTAACACATTACCAGCTACTCAGCTTGTCACAGAACTTGGATGTGGTTGAAACCTTTTAATGGTTATTAATGTTATAGTATAGATTTCTGTAAAGGTTTTAGATTTTAATTGTGTTTCAGATGTTGGCTTTCTGAAGTTTTTGCGTGATTATTTACACAGTATTATTGTCCTTGCTTTTAAAACCAGATGGGCTCTATTATTAGAATGTGCTCTTATAGAATAATAATAGGTGTGCTCTTGTCAAATTTTGTCTTTCTTGTCCTTCATTGTTTATGGTGTTATTTCCATTGCTCCAGTGACGGATCATGGCGAAGGCAACAGAGGTAAATGTTCGGCCCAGGGCCCTCTGGGGTTAACCATATTTAAATTTCAAACAAAGTAATAAGCCTTTTAGTCCTTAAAGACAATGTTAGTAAGAATTTATTCAAGTATGTCCAAGTAGATTTTAATTGAGAGTATTGTATTTGTTTGATACCCTAGAGAAAAGCCAGGAATGTTGTGAGTGTGTAAGAGGTGGTCCTAAAGGAGATTCATCAGCATGTTTAATGATTTACCGTACTAGTACATGGTACATGTAACGTCATAATGATGTCGCTATAATATTGATCCCAATACTCAGGATACAATATACCAACAGCTGGCTATGACTTACACAATACTCACCCCTTCCAATCATAATATTATTCTTTCTTTCTTCATCAAATATTAAAATTGATTTAATGAAATTTAGAGAACTTGCAAAGATATTGGATTTATAGAATAACAGAGGATTGAAGCTGGATTAATTGTTGTATGTTATCAGTACCCTGGACTGTTTGGATTATAAGCAATGGTTTATAGGAGTTATCAGGTAAGGTATTGTTGTATACATATTACATACATACTTAAGGTCTTTAAATCACAGGAATGCAAGATATATAGGTCAAGGTTGATGTCAGTATTAACACATAGATTTGTGATGTGCTCGTAGAACTAGGCAGTGAGCCAGGCAGTGTATACTTAGCATACACTTTCCAGCATACATGATAACTACGTATAATTGCCACTGCTCATTCGAGGAGGACTTTATTGCTTAGTCATATGGCAAGTTTACATAGAGTTTTGAATCATATATTCTTTGAGTTTTAGAAATATCTTTTGAATTTTATGTATAACTACTTTCGAATTCGATCCTGGTTTTATTGAGTGTACAGTAGGTTTGAAGAACTGTTTAATCTTGTTTCCATCCGGGTCAGTTGTGCGAGATGGATGGTCTGGTAAGGAAAAATGTTTTTTTTTTTGGTTTGAACAAACCACAGAGGTCCTATGTACACATTACTTCATGTTCCTGAAGCAACGGCTGCGAGTTTTACTGCATCTAACCGTTGCTTCAACACTGGGCAATTCCCAAACTTTTACGCTTGTTGTGTTTACATGTGACTAATTAGCATTGTCCAATCAGAGGTCATGGCACATAACACTCACACTGTACTGCCGCCAAGATCAAACTGGCACGCAATAGCTACCACTTTGTAATAAGACCACTCACCACACAATAAGGAATTCGCTTGATGACCATGACTTCAGTGAAATCATGTGCTTAACGTAGGAATCTGATTTGATCACAGTTTGGGCCTATACCCAATCAAACTTAGTGATGAAAAATGCAGAGTGTTATGTGAAGGGCTTGATAAGATGTATGTAGTAAAGGCGAGATCAAGCCTTCTATTGAAGATGACATTACTAGAGCATGTAAAAGATTCCTTGGCAGTGTAAAGTAATGTAGAACGTAGCTCATACCTCCAGGAAAAATTACTCTCAGAGTGCACTATGCTTGCATGTCTACATTAGCTCAGCTGGTGCAGAACAGTAGAATGTTAAAAAAAGAAACAATGATACAGTTTTATGTCTGTGTATAGTCAGACAGCTTTCCTGAATGTATATATATTGTCAAGAGTAAAAGTCAGAAAATGGGAAATGTGTTTTGGTATTTGGTAATCCATTCATGAATTATTGAAGGTTATTTTAACCCAAGGCAGCAAGAGTAGAGAAAAAACACCATTAAATTGATTGCTGACTCTAATTATGATGGAGAGAGAAATGGATCTTGTAAAAGACGACCGTGTTTATGAGAAATAAAGCCTCCCATTTGATGTGTTGCTGTTAGATATAAGAATAGATTCGTAATATCTGTAGCAATATATTAAATCTAAGAATAAGTTTAAAGTAGAATGTTATAGCAGAATATTAGATAAAAGTACAAAATTTAAAATGTCATAGCAAGATGTAATAAATGATTGTAATAAATATTTTTTATAGATCACTCAGACTCTTTTATTCTCAGTAATCTTTCTCAGATATAAAATTGAGTATACATTGATTCAGATAAACCATAAACAGAAAGCCGTTTTTATTGCCGCACATTGATACGAAAAACAAAACAGCAGTTACATGTACACGATTTTATTTTCCATTTTTTTCTATTTAAATCAATTATGCGTCTGGTTTAAATATACCACATATGGTGGTAGATATATTTTTAGTTATTCAAGAATCAAACAAAAAAGTTTGAGAGAAAAAAAAATTGTTATATTGGAAAACTATCAATTGTTGTCGCTCAATACCTACATGTTAGGAAAATAAGGAATTCAAATTATTCTTGGCATATTGAAAGTGGAATCTTTACTTCATTTGTGGATGAAACAAGCTACAACTGTACAAACTTTTATCTCCATATTGCCTGTTTAAGATATTCAATACTTTACACACTTTATGGTAGCAGATTTTGAGTCAGCCTTTAAAGTTTGATTTTACAGATTAGGCCGCAATTAAATGTGTAATTTAAATGTTTACAGAAATTTCACATTAAAGAATTAGTTACAAATGTGATCTATACAACAACTTAAAACTTTTTATTATAAGTGAAGCAATATTATTTATAACATTTTTAATGAATACTGATCTTGAACAAGTACTTTCTTTTATATTGTTATTGACAATTTCCGTATACATAGTCATAGGTTTGTTTTAATTTTACCTCAAACTAGGGTAATTTGGTGAGGGATAACAGAAATTTACTTGGCCTTATGCATATAAAAGGTTTGTTTTAATATTTGCTCATGACCTTCAGTATTGTGTACAAAGTAGAGTGTGCTTATATTGCATGGTAGAACTAAATAACACTTGTCATTTGATTAGTTCAGATAGGTAACAAATGTGTAATTTGGAATGCAAGTGATGTTTGTTTTCTTGCCATTTTCTGTATGGATATAATACATACATGTATTAGGTTTGTATTAACTTTCGCCTATATAAGCCATCTAAGAATCTGCTTGTGACTTTTAGTGTTGTGTACAAAGCAGAGTGTGCTTGTATTACATAATAGAACACTAGATATCACCTGACTTGTAAGTAGTCCGATAAAGTTATATTTATTTGTAGATTTGAAATGCAACTGATGTTTATTTTCATTGCCATTTTCTGTATGCATATGTTTATTTGAAGTTTTACCTATATAAGCTAAGACTCTGCTTGTGACCTTTTAAGTGTTGTGTACAAAGCTGAGTGTGCTTATATTGAATGCTAGAACACTAGATACCACTTGTCATGTGAGGAGCTCAAATGAGCTGAGAAGATTTGAAAGCCACTGATGCTGTTTTCGACCATACATTAGTACCATATAGAAAAGAAAGTTGTTTCATAGCTGTTGATATTGTACAGTAATAATATGATGTACCAAAGGAATACATTCTCTATTGGAAATAATTACTATAGGGTATAATTATATGATCAACGATGTCTGTTTATATACCAGAGACATAAGTAGAGGACCAACTGATAGCAGACTAAGCCATGATGAGTTTATTTCTTATTCCTGTATTTAGACGAGCTCCAAGTTATTACTGTATCCAGATAAATCAATGTTTCTTCTCCTATAAAACACTCTCAACTTTTTAACGCCCTCTCTCTCATCACTTGCCATTTCTTTGAATACAGATTACTTCCCCGCACTCCGATGATTCCTTTGACGAGCTAACTACAAAAAAGGAGAAAATGAAAGCCACATTCAAGATCATTTATGGAGAGAATTCGCTTGGAATTTTAAATCAAAAATATATGTTCTAAATATGTTGTTGCTATGTGAATGTCAAACTTTGAATGAAGAAATTCTATATTAAGATATTTTAGTTACATAGAGAAAGTATTGAATGAAATAAAGACGAAAAAGTGCAAATTACATAGTTTATTTGTTACATTTATATATTCAAGTGTTAATTTAAAGAGACATTTTTCATATCTGTTACCAATCATACATTACAGTAAAAGGCAAGATCCCAGGTATTATTGATGAAAATAGGCTTAAAAGCACTAAATCTCTTGTTATTTTCCATAATATTTGAAATTAAAAACTTGGAATTAGAATTCAATATTGACAGAACACAGTTTTTATGGGGATCAGTCATTAGTTTATTCTAAAAGCAGGAATTTTCGACAAGTATCCTCTTCAATATTAATCAATTTCAATCAATATTGATGATGTTATTATCTTGCCTTGAAACTAAAGGATCCTAATATCCAATATTTAAGACACAATTAACATTTTATAATCAGTATACAAGTCAAGTATTTTATGGTTTCGGTTGCCATTTTGTAAAGAACAAATAAAAACATCTCCTACAAGAAAATCTGAAAGTAATTAGTAAAGGCTGTTTCACAAACAACAAAATAAAATAATGGACTAAGCATTTTGAACTGTATTTCACCAAACATACTTGATTAGAAATTACAATATTTTTGTTCAAAAATTGAATATAAATCACTTTACATGAATGTTAACACCAAAATGTGAAAAAGTATCCCAAATAGCTTGTGTGAAATTTTAAGCTCCAGGCATCTTTGTAATTCACAAAGTTTTACTAGGCTTAAATTGAGGTTACATAATAACTCATTAGGAATTGCATGAGTGAATTTGTTATCATGA
This sequence comes from Patella pellucida, assembly GCA_917208275.1. Lineage (NCBI taxonomy): Eukaryota > Metazoa > Mollusca > Gastropoda > Patellidae > Patella > Patella pellucida. The sequence goes on along the minus strand of OU795036.1, from coordinate 21,864,715 downwards.
AAATCACTATCGCTTACCAGTATAACTTCATTTGTAAAGAAAAATAAGAGGTTAAACCCCATTTTGTTTCTAAAAATTTGATTCACTCAGTTATATCTGTTGATCATCAAATACCTATATATTAGATCAAATTGTATGTAATATTTATCTACCATCATCCATGTAGACGTATTTTATATATTTTCAAGTCATACAGGATGTTGTTAGTCTTCAGTGAGATTAGCGATCAAAAACACTGTGTCAGTGGTGATTGGGTTATTTAAAAGATAATTAGTATTTAAAAGGTTATTTTGAAACTGATGAAATCTTTGAATTGCAGTTAGACATCCGGTTTAACTACTGTTTATTTACATTTATTGACAAGATACAGATCTGTTTTCTTCAGATTTTAACATTAATTGCAGGCAGACACCATCTACTTAAATGCCTTATTATTAGGCTGAAAGCTTATTTTAAATGTCAATCGGTTTACCCCTGATGACAGACAAGTGATGTGAACATCCTTTCGGAAGCACATCAAATGTCTGGTAGAGAAGATGTGTCTATCTCAACCTGTATATATGTCGATAGTTTTAAATTAAATGGTTTACGGTTGATGAGCTGTAAATAATGAAAATCAAACATACTAAGAATAGAATTTAGTGGGAAGTCCATTTTTGGTAAATTAACCAGAGATATCCATTATTTATGCTTCCAGTGGTTAGCTTGAGTTTCATGAATGTATGACATGTATTTTGATAATAAAGTTTTAAAACTCCATCAGAGATAAATTTCAAAATATCAGATATTTAAAACCAGATTTTTCCCCAGACAAAGTCTTAATTTGTGTCTAACTTTGTCTTGTCAGTGACTGCAGTGACAAGTGGCTTTATTTCCAGACATGGCTCACATGAAGGTACCGGTAGTATTATTACCAACATGCTGTGAATATTAATTGACTGGTGTCTATAAGGGAGTTGAGATGACCTACCACATGTAATATTGCTCTAAAGTATCAAGCTCTAGCTGGCCATCGCTGGTTCAATCCCAGGTTTGAGCAAACGTGACTTGGAGCTTAGAGCATCTTCTGAATGTCAACGGTTTATTCTCAGTACTCTCAGCTCCTCCCACAGCAATACAATTTGATATAATTTTCAGTTTTTCAGAGTATTGATAAAAAAAAAATCGCTTAGGCCTTAAATCATGTTCTATTTAAAATCTCAAAACCTAAAAATGTGAAACTATAAAAACTTTTGAACAGAGCAACGATGTACTTTTGGTTTTTAAATTAGTTGTTAATCCAAAGAAATACATTGTAAGAAGCAAAACTTTGACTGTTTCTAAAGAACAGAAAATAAAATTGGTGTGTCCTGAGAGTTTTGATTGTTTGTTGTCAACCTAGCCATGATCTTTATTTATTGTCATAGACTTTTCAATATTACTTTGATCTGTCTTGTTGATACCAATTAGCAGTTTATTGATTCTTTATTATCTTGGCTGATTAGGTTAGTATCAGATATAAATTATATGTATTCTACCATGCTGTCATTTGTTTAGCAAACCGGCTTTGTAAGAGAATTCCCCAGGTGACAGCTAAATTACCATTAAATATAGCAGGAACTTGTAGTGGAACCATTGTGCCATTGGTGTCACAGATAATAGGTTTAATTATATATATATATATATTAAGACATTAATAGATTTTCCGATTCCCATATATGGCTTCTGATTTGCGTGTAGGTGGGGAACTGATCGAGCTGGATTTAATTGAATAACAAAATAGTTAATTAGTCTTCGTACTGACAACACCTAAAGCATCAGAGCTCCATAGCTATCGACTAAATTTATCCTAGATAAAGTAGCCTAGCTAAGACTCCAAAAGACTTCTCAAATCCAGAAAGACTACTAGATACTACAAAGATCATCTAGTCCAAAGTAGATTTAAGGCTGTCTTTATCTTTTTCTTCACACCTTTACAGGGTATAAGGTTTACTTTCTTTATATTTTGCATTCTTCATCAGTCTTTCATTTTCTTTAATTTACTATTTTATTCTACTTTATTTTCTTTGTTTATTTTCTTTGTTTATTTTCTTTGTTTATTTTCTTTGTTTATTTTCTTTGCTTATTTTCTTTGCTTATTTTCTTTGCTTATTTTTACTTTTTTTTTATTTTTACTTTTTTTACTTTATTTACTTTTTTTTACTTTATTTACTTTTTTATTTACTTTTTTTACTTTATTTACTTCCTTTGTTTATTTTACTTTATTTACTTTAATTTACTATCTTATTTTATTTTCTTCAATTTAATAATTTACTTTAATTAAAGCTTATTTTCTTAAATCCTCATATTTTTCACCCCTAATATAATCTTCTTTTTTTTTTATTATACTTTTTACCCACTTTTCAGCTATATATTATAAAGGATATACCACATTCCTATCTTTATTTGTTTTTATATTTCTATTTTTTTATTTTTTGGTCATTTTACTTTTCTTTCTATCATCAACTAACAAAGAAGCTCAGTGTACAAGCCAACTGATTGAGCTCACCACAAGCTTCTTAAAACAATAACAAGCTAATTTATTTATATAACTAATAAGTCTGATAACTGTTAAGTACACTCATACAAGCAATAGGAACCCATAGTTAATTAGTATTAATCACACTGATTGACTAGCGGTTCTTTGTGGAAAGGGGTAACAACAGGTATATCAACTTACGTCATTAATTAATATAACCCTAATCAACACTGTTCATTCCCTCCTTTAGTTTTCGATTATATATTTCGGCAGCATAAGAACGATGGCGACAGAGGCTAGCTCACCAATGTCCATGGCTGACGCGTTTAACAGCAGCCCTGCACCAAAGTTCTTTCCTGCAGCAAAAAGGAGAGAGGAACAGACTCACGTCGTACTGGTGAGGCCACTGGAAGGCAAGTCCTTTCAAGGAGCCAAACTTACGGCAGTGGGGAAGGAACTTAAGAGTAAGTGGGGTATTACTAGCATACCCGACTTAAAGATAACTGTTTCAGGACAACTTAGACTTGCCTTAAAAAGTAGGTCTGAGATGGATCTGGCGCTAGCTCAGAACGCACTTCTCGGTATAACCGTGACGGTGTCCGAACCGATCACCTTGTCTATTGATAAGGTTGTTGTTCATGGGATACCGGCCGAATATACCGGGGAGGAAATTCTGGAAGATTTGACAGAGAGGGGGTACCAAGCTACCGAGGTATACCGGTTTAATGTGGCCCAGGGGAAGGATCAGGGAAGCGTCGCCCTGTCCTTCAAGAAAGGTTCCGCACCTGAGGCCCTTAAAATCGTGTACCTCAATCGCCGTACCCACCCCTATGTTCAGAGAGTGAGACAGTGTACCAAATGCCAGAAACTGGGACATACGGTTAAGTACTGTAAAGGAAAAGCCATATGCGCCCAATGCGGAGGAGAACACGCGGTGGCTGAGTGTAGGGTGGGTAGTAAAATTAACTGCTCAAACTGCAAGGGCAGCCACGCAGCCAACTCCCCGCAATGCCCAAGAATTCTAGCGACCAAAGCAGCTCTACGCCTGCAAAGCAAGGACAAACTCACCTTTAGGGAGGCAACCCAACAAGTAAAAAACAAGGAGAGGGAAGCAAAAGTAGTCAGAGAACCGGTGGTGGAACCAAAGCAAGCTCCAGCACCGACTCTCTTGACATCCGATGTAACCCCCACCCCTAAAGGTAAAGACAAGAAGAAGAAAGAGAAGAACATATCAACCAAACCTGCAGAGGTCAAACAGAAGACACCCAAGAAAAAAAAAGAGGAACCGAAAACGAAGAGTCATGAAGAACACTTCATTCCTAAATTTAAAACGGAAAGTGGCTTCATGAACTTCATGATCGAGTTCCTCAGGGTGGCCGTATCCAATGAGGACCAAACTACCAAGATGGAAAGCTTACTCGGCAAAGTAAGGACACACATGGTCAACGCCGATGTCCTGTGTGTCATGATTAACTCAATCAACATAGTAAAAAAAAGATCAAGAGAAGAAGACGACGACGAAGAAACCACAAAAAGTGATCAAACGGCAAACCTCGCACTCCGTAGAAGGATATCTCATGTTCGTCACTACAGCACTGGCGATATGCCCAGTTGCTTGCCGGTTTTAACACCAAAGACGAACACTAATGAGGTACCTCCTATGGAATGTGAAACGCCAATTGAACAATAAAAAGACAATACATAGAGGCATCCATCCGGACAGTCATCATGGCGGGCCAGGTTAAAGTTCTACAACTTAATGTTAATGGACTGGCCCCCAGATGTGCTGAGCTGAGAAAATACATCACACGCAACCCCAGGGATGTAATTTGCCTCCAAGAAACCAAGTTACTACCAACCTCGAAAGACATCTACATACCCGGATACACTTGTGAGAGAAGGGACAGACCAGGAAGTACGACACGTGGCGGCGGCATTGTCATCTATATCCGTGATAACCTAAATTATATTTCTGTTTCACTGGACGTAGAAGGACCTCTAGAAGCAATGGGCATAGCCATCACATTGAGCAATAATACAAATTTTAAAATAGTGAATGTCTATGTACCCCCAGATGTCACGAAAAAACCAGTTGACTTCCAGTCACTTCTCGATCAACTTCCACAGGGCGAATCATTGTTTTGCGGGGATTTCAACGCAAAACACGTCCTGTGGGGGTCGCCGAGGAATGACTGCCGGGGGACTAGCCTATGCTCAATAATAGAAGCAAACGACTTATGCATGCTGAACGATGAGAGCCCTACTTTTGTTGGAGGAAATGCCCCACCTTCGCACCTAGATCTCACGTTCTGTACGCTTGGTCTGGCAAACCGCTGCGACTGGCAAGTACACGAAGACGAAACACTTGGCAGTGACCATCTCCTGATAGAATTCTGCATTCAGGCCGAAGCAACCAGGGAAGTCTATAACGGGAGACCCAATTGGATTATGAAACAAGCTGATTGGGTTAAATTCCGTGTAGGCTGCCTTGAGTGGAAGGAAGAAGATATCATCGATACCAACATCGATGTGTACGCTACCAACATTACGAGCTCTATTATAGGTGCTGCTAACGACTCCATTCCAAAGACTTCTGGCGGAAAACCAAAGACTAGAAAACCATGGTGGTCACCGGAATGTCAGAAGGCGGTCAACGACAGAAGGAAGGCCCTCCGCCTACGAAAACGCCACTACAATGAAGCCAACCACCAAAATTACCTTAAGTTGAAATACGCTGCAAGAGACACCATAAAAAAGGCACAAAGTGGGCACTGGATGACATTCTGTAATGCGTTGAATAAAAACACGCAAACGGGTGCCGTCTGGAAGAAGCTGAACGCCATGAACGGGAAACGCAGATCATTCAACATACCAAACCTTGAAGATGGAGATAAGTATGTTACGAACGGCAAGGAAAAGGTAGATCTACTAGCAAAAACTTTTGCTGATGCAAGCAGAGACGAAAACCAATCACCAGAGTTTCTGAAGAGGAAGGAAATCTTTTACTCGCAGCACCCTTCATTAGTAATTGAATCTAATGAAGTGGCTGAACCAATCAACCTACCCTTCTCTGAGGGAGAGTTAAATAAGGCGCTTTCCCTCAAGAAGGATAGTGCGGCTGGTGAGGACAAAGTAAAGTACTCCATGCTCAAACATCTACCAAGAAACGCCAAGACGATACTACTAAACTTCTTCAACACATCCTGGCTGTCAGGAGAGGTACCTAAAGAATGGCGAAAAGCAAACGTCATACCTCTACTGAAAGCTGGGAAAGAGAAGAACAAGGTAGAGTCATATCGACCAGTAAGTTTGACATCCACACTATGCAAAACATTGGAAACAATGGTTAATATCCGATTACAGTTCTATCTGGAGAGCAACCGATTGATCGACGAAAATCAAAGTGGTTTCAGGAAAGGACGATCAACAATGGACCACTTGGTTAGACTACAGCAAGTCATGTCACAGGCCCTTCTCTCGGGAAACCTGTTATGTGCCGTGTTCGTAGATCTGACCAAGGCTTTCGATTTAGTTTGGTTAGACGGGCTGCTCTTCAAGTTAGGACGTATCGGTATAACGGGCATAATGTTTCGGTGGATTAAAAGCTTTCTGAGCGATAGAAGGATACAGGTGAATGTTGGCAGATTCCTGAGTGCCGAGCAAACATTAGAAAATGGCACGCCTCAGGGGTCTGTTATCAGTCCCACTCTCTTCAACATCATGATCAATGACATTCACAAATCGTCCTACCTCGATTCTAAAACTAACTTGGCTAAATTTGCCGATGACAGTACCATATGGAGAAATGGGGCGAGCTTCTGTGACCTACAAAAGAATATGCAAAGAGCCTTAGACAAATTCATGACATGGGCAAACGACTGGGGATTTAAAGTCTCGGAGAAGAAAACAGTCGGCATGCTTGTGAGCAGGGATAGAGGGATAAACAGAATGACTCTGTGTATGAACGGGAAAACCATCGAGTTCAAAGACCAAACCAAGTTCCTTGGCGTAATCTTTGACCGACGGTTGACCTGGAAACCGCACATCGACTGGACTGTAGATAGATGCTCCAAAATCCTAAACTTAATGAGAAAATTAACGGGCAGTACGTGGGGCGCCAATAGAGTTACACTAATGATGGTATATCGTGCTCTAATACGTTCTGTATTAGACTACGGCTCTTTGGCCTTTATGAACTGCGCGCCAACACTCTTAAGCAAGCTTGACACCATCCAATACAAAGCTCTGTGCATTGCGACTGGCGTAGGGCTCGGGACTAGGCGAGAGGCACTCCTACAAGAAGTCGGGGAGTTGCCCCTATCCCTAAGAAGAAAAGAACTGGCGACAAGGTATTGGGTCAAGATATCACAACTAGGTGAAAGATCCCCAACATTTCTCAGTCTACAAAAGACAAAATATGTAAGAGATCCCAAAAAGAAAACCTTCAGCCAGGGTATCAGAGAAACGATCAGGGAACTACGACTGGGGGAGCTCGTGATAAATAAACACGACCCCCCAGTTGTCGCCCCCTGGACGCTCCCTATACCACTGGTCAATCTAGATCTACTACAGAAAACCGACAAGAAAAATAACCCCAGTGCTGCACGTGCTTACTCTCTAGAACATTTGGAAGACAACTGGCCGTCTGATGACTGGGACTATGTGTACACGGATGGCTCACGCAATCCCGAAAGGGGCACCAGCTCGTTTGGAATATACCTGCCAAACGGGGAACAGGGAATAAGCAGGAAACTGCCCAATAACTGTTCGGTGTACACTGCAGAGCTTGTTGCCATTCGTGACGCTATTTCATGGATCTCCCATCAAAAGACCGGCAAGTTCGTCATTCCAAGCGATTCTCTGAGCAGTCTGATTTCAATCCAAAATGACAACTCGGAATCAAGACCAGAAGTCATTTTGGAAATCAGGCAGCTATATCAGAGGGTCCTAGAGAAGGGAAGCAAATTAGAGCTCGTCTGGATTCCATCACATGTCAACATTAAAGGAAACGAGGAGGCAGATCGACTCGCCAGCGAGGGTCTCAAGGACACAGCTACACGCCGCCTCATAGACTACAGCACCACGGAAATCTACAGTATGGTCAAAAGACAGGTCAATTCAATCTGGGAATTAAATCTCGTTGAACTTGACACATACAGATTCCGACTGGATGACGAGATCTACACCAAGACAGCAACCAATCACCCTAGACGAGATATATGCAGACTCATATCGAAACTAAGGGTGAAAGAGAGGCTGCGAGACTACAAACACCAAGTCATCGTCTGTGAGTGCGGAGAAGAGTGTACCACCAACCATGTCCTGGTAGACTGCGAGGTTTACAAGGAAGAGAGACGGGACTTAGTGAGAATGATGGAGACCAATAACATACCATTCAACACTAAGAACCTACTCTTCCCTAGACCAGATCTGAAGCTACAAATCTTCGAAGAAGTCCACACCCTAATGGACACAGTTGGACTAAGTAAATTAGTGAAATAAGAAAGGGTCACGGCTAGATAAATTCTCCATACAACGTAGGATGGTTGAGTAAAAACGTCCTCACGAAGGAAGCCCAACCATCCTATACATTTATTTTAATTTATTCATTTTACTTTATCTTTATACTTTACTTTTACTTAAATTTATTTTATATTTATTTATTACCTTCAATTTATTTTTTATTTTTTCTACTTATTTTTTATCTCAACTTATTTTTTTTTTTATATACGACGTAGGGTGGGGAAGTAAAAACGTCCTCTCGAAGGAAGCCCAGCCACTCTACAACTTTATTTTAATTAATTCATTTTACTGTATCTTTACTTTACTTGAATTTATTTTATTTTATTTAATTTTATTTTTATTTATTACCTTTAAATTAATTAACTAATTAATTCATTTTACTTTATCTTTACTTTTACTTTAATTTACTTTTACTTTAATTTACTTTATTTTATTACCTTTAATTTATTTTGACTACAACTTTATTATACTCTCTTTATTTATTTAATTTTATATTAGTTTAATTTACTACTAACATCTACTAAACTGGCGGGATAGTGGAGTAAGAGGGAGTCATGATCAGATGGGCTCTGCATCTAAACACTATTCTGCCAAAACAAATACCAGTGGGATAGTGGAGTAAGGGGAGACCACGAGAAGACAGGTCTGGCACCTAAAAACACAAATCCCACAAAGAAGACATCTACCAAACCAGAAACAGAAGAGATCATCTACCAACGATGTGTTTTTATTAAATAAAGGGAAGAACTTCCCACTAAAACCTAATCCATGGCCTAAGGCCAAAATGGAAAGATTGCAAAATCATATTCTAAAAATCAGGAAGCAGCTTCGGCTCTCCTATGTCTTGTCTGTGATATCACTTAAGTGGAAGCAGACGTTAAACACCAAAAGAAGAAGAAGAAGAAGAAGAAGTTTAAAGGGTCAATCCCGGTAATGTTTTTGGGAATAAAACTGCTTAATTTCGTGTAAAAATCCATTAAGATCCCCTACCTTAGGGCCGAGCAACTAACTCAATATATATGTGATACGTTTTCAAACAACTTAAACCCACCAGTCTTCATCTTGAAATGGAGTCCGGTGTCCCAAACTGTATTATGCGGTGATTTGATAAAACCAGACTTTTATTTTATAAATATAATGTGGCAGTGAAATTTAGCTTTTGTTATCAAGTACAGACCTTGACCATTCGTTGTGTAGACCTATAAAGGAGGGGGAATCGATTATCAGGTCACCCAACGAAAGAATTGACCCGAAATCGTAAAAGGGTTACGTGTTCGGATAAGCTGTTTTAACGTTCACAACCAAACAACTCAATATTTTGAGCTGAAATTTTGAGTCAGGGTATATACATCATTCTTCTATATTTTTGCGTTTAAATTTCATACGTACTCGGATTTTTATTTTTGAGGCTCTGTTCTATTCGGGACTGTCCCTTTAAAGGTTAATTTATTTATAAAAAAGGGATTTACAATACATCTGAATCGATTCGGTTTTTGATTGGGAACATGGATTGGACAGAGTTGTACTTTTGGTATCCCAGGAATAAATTGTTTTTGTCATTCAAGTAAATGTTAAAAATATCTAAAGTAGACTTATTTCATTATTTTACAAGATAATGTAGAAAAGGATGAAATAATTGTCGTACAAGGAAGCTAATAAAAAAAAATATAAAGAATTAAGAGGATGATAGTTGTTATATCTTTTTTATAAATAAGCTGATTGCTAAAGGCTATACATGTATTTATTATTAGTGTTCAAAAATCAATTTCGTCTGATTTATTGTATGCCATATTTGTTTTATGATCCATATTTGTTCTGTGATCTATATTTGACTTAGTCGATTAAATAATGTCAGATCACAGTAATATACAACAGCAAGGTACATGTATTATGACGTCAGAGTGATATAATAGGAAAAGCATGGATTGAATATAGTAAAATACTTTGCAAGAGGAGAGCAATGATGCAGGAATGAGGGGCTAGCAAGAAACATCATCTAGTGATTTCAAAAAATTTCTTATCGGACATTTTTTTCCCGAAAATAAAGGGGCATAACTCTTATCGTTATTTACGCAGACGATTTCAAACCACAACACAGGACCTTGATTTTTCATCTCATCAATGAGATGAAAAATCAAGAATCTAGTCGCTCTGATGAGATGAAAAATCAAGGTCCTGTGTACATGTATATTTGCATGCATATTGTAACCCTAGACAGTTGGATTGGAATTGAACCAAGGCTTTGCCAAAATGCAACAGTCAGGACGAAATTTCCCTCATAGAACACTGCATGGAATATTCCCTTTTTCATTAGCGTTGGTGACGAACAGTAGGACATTAAACCCTATTTCATTTCTTGCAAGTAGTGTGTTGTTTTGATACAGTAAAATGATCGATGTGTTCATTAGTGTGGTAGATTTTTGGTGGTACAAGTTATAATTTTATATCTAGTTGAATAAGAAAACCATTGCATAATGGTAGCAGTTGTGAGTTGTCTAGTCATTTCATGAAAAAGACCCAAGAAAGACGTTTATAAATAGAAGCCTTCTGGAAATTAATCCCCACTGTTCGCAATTTCATCATTGTTCGCCTCCATGCAGTAGTATGTGGCCATTATCTTCAGTCATTTGAACAAATCAATTTGACACATCAGAAAATGCCCAAAGGCATAGACAGTAACATTTATCATTTGCTAAAACATAGTTTCGACTCTAAGAGATGTTGTAAATTACGTACAATAAATGTAGATAATTATACCATTACACAAGAATTGTGGGCAGATTAAATTTTTATAAATGTCATTTGAATAAACTGAAAGATTGTCAAATACATAATGCATGAAACTGAACAGAAATGAAATAATCTGCTCTGCCTTCTGCCAAACGCTGTCCCATCTGTCATTTTGTGTTAAACAATAGGCTATAAATAAAGAGACCAATTAGTTATTATGGATACAATAGGCTTCATTCAATAATTCAACTTATATGTCTATTATTAAACTTATATGTCTATCATTAATATTAAAGTATCATGAATCAAGTACTGGGAATTGTGTAGTCATAAAAATGATTAATTGCCTAATACAGAGCTTAACAGGGCACATGTAGGTTTAAGGATTTTAAAAAACAAGACCTATTTTTAGGTTGAAAGCCGAAAGGTAAATATTCTTAACTTTGAATTACGAGGTTAACCATTGTACGTATGTAGATCCTAAATTGAGCATTAGGTTCCCCAAGTACTTAACGATAGCTACACTGTATATATATTATGTATGTAAGTACATGTTTAAAGAGAAAAATTATACGCTCAGGGCAAATTATTTCATGCATACTATAAACATGTATAGTTACTGAGTACTTAAATAAGGTTGTTTACCATGTGTACCATATTAACTGAATTTATTTCTTATACAAATTATAATATTTTTTTATGCATTCAGCAAAAGCAAATAAACTCGGAAACAGTAACAATATTTTGATGCAAAAGACAAAATTATTGTATATATACTACAAATTATACTATACAAAGCAAAAACCCGCAACACACATCATGGGTATCACAAAACTTCATTAATTGAAGAAGGTAAGCAGAGAAAAAATCAGATTAAAAAACCTTCAAATGGTGTCCCATCTATCAAACATAAAGATAAATAGGGTAAATGGGTAGTATTAATCTGATATACATGTATTTACTGTTTTAGAATATATTCTTTAATGTGCGCCATTTAGCCTGAAGGGATTTTTAAAATCTATACAAATCTGTAAAGTGTGGAGAGAAATTTAAAATAGATTTGAATATGTTGTATGTTATGCCTTTATAGAAAAGATCATAAACATGCTTTTATTCTTTTCTCATACCAAGCATCAAAATAGATTGTTTTATTGTTTGTTTTTATAATTTGAATTGTACCACAATGGCTGATGTAGAATATTATATATATCGTTATCTTTTGATTTTAACTTAATTAGCGGAATACTTATATAATTAAAAATCTATTGCCAGAACAACAATTTTGTACGCTTTGATAGTTTATAAAAATAATGTCTGGGTTATTCTTAGTGAGATAAATATAAATCAAGCTCATAATTAGTGTGACAGTATTGAAATAGATTTGTCTGTATGTCTATCTCTCTGTCAAAGTGTACTAAATTCGATAATGAACATTTTCTGTTATGGCTAAAGCAGAGATTAATAATGTGATTGGTTAAGACTTCGGAACACGATAGCTATTGGTGAGACTGATGAAAATTGGTTTATTATTTCACTACATCAAAACCATGCCTATGTTCAGTCATGGGCATTTTCTGCTTTTAGACTTTGTTTGCTCATGCTTTACAAATTGATAAATTTGTAATTAGCTAAAGATACATTATTAAAGAGTTTAATAAAGGGTTGGCCATTCTTGCTTAAATAATTAATATATAGAAGATTAAAACAGAGAATATTGAAATGATAAAGAATTTGATTGGTTGAGACTTTGGAACACAATAATTCTCCTTTTAATTGAGGTAGAATGTTCAAACTTTGTGTAGACATTCATTAGGTGAATGGATTGATGGAGTTAGGTAATAAACATTGTCTGCAGTAAGCAAATATAATCAATCTGATTGGTTGATGCTTTGGGACACGATAACGTTGGTTATAATTAAGTGAGAATGATGAAACTCTGAATATAAATTCATCATATTATTAACACGACTAAGTTCATTGATGAGAATTTCCTGCTTAGTCTAAGTAGCAATAAGCAATTTGAACAGTCAAGATTTTTGGACATAACAACTCTGCTTTTAATTGAGGTAGAATGTTTTAACTTGACCTCGATGTTCATTAGGTGAATGACCTTGACTGAGTTCAATGATTAACATTTCAAGCTAAAGCTAAGCTGAGCTAAGCAATTGATTGGTTGATGCTTTAGGACAAGGTAACTTTGATTCTATCTGATAGAGAGTGATGAAACTTAGTGTATGATATAGTTGATAATGATATTAGTTTTATCGCTTGATACTTTTGAAAAAAAGTAAATGTGTGATCAATTAATATGAGTCGTCTATTTATTTTGGAATTTCAGCGGGGGACATCAGCCTCACTGTTGGCTTGTTTTATATTAATAAAAATGTGATTTTTTTTTTCTTTTCAGAACAAATGAATTAAGATGGAAGTGAGAACTTGTTATTCTAATCTCAAGTCTCCCTTAACCAGTGAACAGATGAAGCTACATGTATAAATGGCTTTGGATACCTATGTCAACATGTCTTTTAGTAGTATATTTAAGAAAGCGACAAACTTGTTGGGTTTAGGTACAGATAGCGTTAAATCACCCCCTTTAGATGGAGAGATTATATATTGTAAGAATAACGTGTGTGTACATCCACCAGCACCGTTAACACTAGAAGTAGAACATCATCCTGGTTATTTAACAGTGAGAGCTCAACAAGATGATGTAAGTATATTTGATAATGCATGGGTAATATTCCCCATGTAATGAACTCGATAAGACAGTCCGTGAAGGAGAGTCAACTGGATTAAAACTAATATTCTTCAAATACAGTCTTTTGACTTAGGGAGTATTATTTTTTATTTTTAATCCCAACCGTAACACCAAGATCTAATCTTAAAATACAGTATTATCAAGTTCATTACTTGGGGAATATTACTTTTATCCATTATTATTTTTTTCCTTTTGTCCCCATTCGTCTCACTGAGATCCAAGTTACCAAGGATTCTTCCACCCACCTGATGTACAGTCAATAAGGATTTAATTCTTCCCAGTCTTGGATTTTATTTAAATTTGATAATATATGTGCACTATATTCCATCCATACATCGATGGCTACTGCATAATACATTTGTCTCTATCTCTGAAGTCTAAATTAGAATTAAGCAATCATTTCTGAATGCGCGCTGAATCATAAGGTCTGTCATTGAGTCAACTAACAGGGTATGGATTCCCTGGTTATACTTGACAAGGAGTAGGGTCACCTGTCCAACCTTGTGGTTTTTTTTAGCCTGGTTCTTCTGTTGAAACCCCTACTTCCAAGCAAATTATTAAAAACAAATTGAACAATATGTTCGTCTTGAAATGACCTTGTTTTCATACAAGATTAATATTGGAAATAAAATGAAAAAGTTTTTTGCTAATGAAGACGATACTGTTGAAATCTAATTGAAAAGTCTTGTTACTAGATCAATGATAACTTTATGATGTCTTAAAATCTATGTTTTTCTTTCCAGGATAAAGGTCCAACATTATTTTTAACATGGATTCCGAATGCGTCTCTAAAAAAGAATCCAAAAAGTATTGAAAGTAGTCCAAGTAAACCTAAAGGGTTTACTCCACGGGCCAGTCCTAGGAAGGCACCAAAACAAGAATTCGCTAAACCTGATGAAGATATAACTCCATCTCCAGTTGAATCCATAGTAGACCAAGCCAGCGTCAACTCAAACTGTCTCAGTGAACAAAAGTTAGATAAGGATCAAGTACCAATCCCGAACAAAAAACACAGTGTAGATAATACAAGTGTTAGTTCCGATTTTTCTCTTGGTTCGCGCAATGAATCTCACAGCCTGGATAGCTGGCAGCATAAAGAAGATGGAGGATGTCGCTTGGGAAACAAGTTAAGCTCTAGTTGTAAATCTCAAACTGATTCGGGTATTGGCTCCGAGGAAGCTATCACAACACATAATGTATCCATTATACAGAATAATGAAAAAGGTACAGGGTTAATAACCAAACCTTCGAAAGTAGGTGTTAATGTGAATGACTTGCACGAAAAAAACTGTAACTCTAATGGTGAAGTTAAAAATTTGTTGAACACCACTCCTTCTAAAGATGATGATCCATCATCTCAGGAAAGCGATGGATTAACTTCAGAAGAACAATTAGCTGCCATGATGAAACGTAACAAACTTCATGCTAAAGCTCGTGATTCTACTGACCCAGCTCGAGCTGTTAAAAGCATCGTCATGGACGGAGATCAACTTCAAGTAGTGACAGAAGAAAAGGATGTATTTCTAGAAGCATCCAAAGATCCTCACGAAAAAAACATCAATAAAAACGAAAGTAAATTTGAAACAAGTAGTTCTCAATCCACAGATGTTGAATCTTTAAGTTCTGATTCAACCAATCCTAGCCCGTCTGACAGTCGATATGAAAGCCTAGTGGCTGAACTAAGACAGAACGGTATTGGTCAGAATATTCCTGAGATTAATTATTGTTGTGACACTTTCGAGGACATTGGTAAGAGACGTGAAAGTATTAAATGTGGAATACAAGTTCCCAATGAACTAGATTTGAGTAATTTTATTATTCCACCACCCAACACACCAATGCTAACACCAGATATTTCTGTGACTCGTTGCCGTAATGATTCTTCTTCTTCCACAACAACGTCGGGACCCGACTCTCATCCCCCAACCCCTTACTCCTCTGATGCTGAATCATTACCAGGTTCTCCATCAAAAGAGGACTCTGTTCACTCGTCAACAAGTAGTGTTGGGTCTATAACTACCTATAATATGACCTTCCCAGAGAACTCAGTATCTTATTCTAATTATCGGAAAGAAAGAAAAAGTGCCAAAGAACAAGTTTGTGGAGTATTTTCTGTAGACCTGGGTGAGTATGTTTTCATTGTGCCGGATCCAAGCATATTGAAACAGTTTTTTGCTGTGTACTAAATCTCACTTAAATAATTACTCATAAAGGTATTTTCGTTTAATATGCCTACATTTATATTTCACGTAGCACATAGTTGATCATGACTCACATAAGTATTCAACTATTATACAACGTTTTGAGATATCCCCAAATTGTTAGTTTGTTTTTCATTTTGAGTGAAATCTGTATCTCTACAGGCCCTGGACACTTACAGCTAGGTCTCACACCCTTTACTTTATCTGATGTGTGCATTTGTTGTTGGTGATGTCTGTATATTGTGTCTTGTTTGTGTGTGGTGCAGTCCCCCATGAACTTACATGAGATATGTTGTAAACCCGCAGTTGGTTATGACATAAATTAAGTTAATGTAATGTTTGAGAAATGTTTTGTTTTTGTGTAGGGCTTTTGTAAATTGTCTCTTTAATATAAGTTTGTTTCAATTTTGCCAGAAGCTTGTATCATTACAGGCCTGAGATTGTTAAGTGCTTGTGTAATGTATCTTGTCCACGCGTTTGTCATCTAGGTTCCTGTTAGTTTGTGTGTGGTGCAGTTCTCCACACTTACAACTAAAACATTGCAGTTTGACATTTAGTTTAGAGAACTACAAAGAAAAGAAAATTAAATTTGGTTTAACGTATTACTTTTCTGCACCGACTGGGCATATGCCACATAGTGTGCTATCAGGGAACTACAGTCTATACTCTCTTACTATATATTGAATTCCAACTGTCGAGGGATGCTGTAAGTGCACATCAGTTTGAAAACTGCACCCCAGTATTTTGTAACATCAGAACGACTGCCAGAGAAAAGTAGTCAAAACTTAATTTCAAGACTGTGAAAATGTGTTCTAATTCTGATATGTACATGTTTACAATGTTTACCTTCAAACTATCTTGTATCAATATCAATATTATATTTTATAGTTAAATCGTGATAATAATAGAATAATAAATCTACTGATCAGTGACAATCGCTATAGTATCAGTTCCTCTTTAAATCTTTTCAAGTGAAGTTCTATCACAGACTATGCACAGTGCGCATTGGGTTTTTTTTCTATTTCTTTCAAACTTATTTTATCTTTGTAGTAGTTTTTCTCTTATGCTCTTCATGTATTAAAATTGTACAGTGTAGACAGAACATTAAATTTGAGGAATAAAGAAATTGAAACTAAATGAAATGAAATAAACTAGTACATTAATAGTGTTTAGCAATATATAGAACACAATAGTAACTTAGAGTTGGACGGTAACGAAAAAAAAGATATTGTCATAATAATTTTGAATACTTGGGTCGAAAATCGTCAGTTGATGTCAAGCTATTGTTGCTAACTTTTACCCTAGCTGGTACTTAATAATACAATTTTTTACTTATGAATTTAATTCTATCAATAGAATGTCATAGGTGATGATAAAGCATATTATCATAAAAATTAGGACAGGATATACCTGTTTTTCGACATTTTTAATTAAATCTGATATCAGAAAATCTTGGATGATTTTATCACGATTTACTGGAAAAGCGGTGTATAGCCCAACTCTACACAATATAAAACACAACAGTACACATGTTGTGTTTTTAATAGTAATTATGGTTCTCAATATATTACAGGTCAGATGAGGTCGTTACGATTATTTTATAGTGATAACGAATGTACCCAGGGGCAAGTTGTTATAGCTAGTCGTGAATCACAATATAAAATATTGCATTTTCATAGTGGAGGACTGGATAAACTAGCAGAAATATTTGAACAATGGAATCTTTTCAGGAAATCGCAAGTAAGTAAATTTAATTTGTTTTTAGAAATAAAGAAATATATTTTTAGATATCACGAAAAGCACACATTAATGTCAAATTTGAATTTTTTTTATTAAATAATTATTGTAATTTTTAATAAATTACGTTCAGTGAAATACATGAGCAGTCAAAATTGAACGACAGTTGTTTACATCTGCTTAGTCCATTCTTCATTTTCTTTATTTATATTGTCGTTTGGTAATCTTCTATTACTAATTACCTCATATTTCCGCATGTTAGGCGTTTAGCTCCTAAATTATCAACGCTAGATAAACTTCTGGTTTGAAGTTATTCAGATTTAAAATAGGCCTATCAATTCTGTTCACCGACATGGCTGCAAGCTTATAGCATAGCGATTCAACAAAGATCAATGAAATTTCAATTCGACATATCTTTGTCAATACTGAATGAAATTGAACCATTTATGGACCGATATTAGAGATTCATCTTGCGCTATATTGTTATTTGCAAGGAATTCCTATCGTATTACTTTTATCTTATTGTTTATGATTTAGAAGAAACCTCACTAACAGTCGTTGATATTTATTTTACTGTCTTCTTTATCCCAGTGGGTGCAGAACAGTAGGATGTTTAACCCCCATCTCAATCCAATTTTTAATTCGATATTTACATGTATTAAATTGATTCTGAATGCGTTACAACTTCTATACTGTAAACGTTGAATCTGTAGACGGAATATCAGTCCAAATAGTTCACTTCTGTTTTGTATTTACAAAGATATGAAGTATTCAAAATTATGCAGAATTTGGTTTTCTCTGTAGACGATATAAACATGTCAGTGCCTACTAAATTTTGTTTTGCGTGTAGTGCAGTACTCCTGCATTTACTATTAGAGTAGAGTTTTAGCCCTTCGTACTGCAGAATGTTCTCGTTGTCGGGCTTTGCTCCTGTTAGCTCACTACATTTATTTGTTTTTAGCGTTTTCCGAGTTTCTGTCCGGATTATCGCCCTTATTGTTAAAATTATTTGACGTTCTAACACCTGACGTCGATTGGCTGACTATCGCCATTGAAGAGACGACCACTCACAAGATCGGTCGCATTAATTTTTTTTTTGTTACGTCTTTTATGTAAATCATTTTAGTGAAGCCTGTACCAAGACAGGCCCGGGACTGTACAGCGCAGTGGACGCTTACGGCTGGCCCCCGGATCCATTCACTTGATTTGATGGTTGTTTAGTTTTTGCAATGTCTATTTTCTGTCTTGTCCGCAGGTTTATCTTGTAGATTTTTTGGTTTTTTTGTTTTGCGTGTAGTGCAGTACTCCTGCATTTACTATTAGAGTAGAGTTTTAGCCCTTCGTACTGCAGAATGTTCTCGTTGTCGGGCTTTGCTCCTGTTAGCTCACTACATTTATTTGTTTTTAGCGTTTTCCGAGTTTCTGTCCGGATTATCGCCCTTATTGTTAAAATTATTTGACGTTCTAACACCTGACGTCGATTGGCTGACTATCGCCATTGAAGAGACGACCACTCACAAGATCGGTCGCATTAATTTTTTTTTGTTACGTCTTTTATGTAAATCATTTTAGTGAAGCCTGTACCAAGACAGGCCCGGGACTGTACAGCGCAGTGGACGCTTACGGCTGGCCCCCGGATCCATTCACTTGATTTGATGGTTGTTTAGTTTTTGCAATGTCTATTTTCTGTCTTGTCCGCAGGTTTATCTTGTAGATTTTTTGTTTTTTTTGTTTTGCGTGTAGTGCAGAACTCCTGCATTTACTATTAGAGTAGAGTTTTAGCCCTTCGTACTGCAGAATGTTCTCGTTGTCGGGCTTTGCTCCTGTTAGCTCACTACATTTATTTGTTTTTAGCGTTTTCCGAGTTTCTGTCCGGATTATCGCCCTTATTGTTAAAATTATTTGACTTCTAACACCTGACGTCGATTGGCTGACTATCGCCATTGAAGAGACGACCACTCACAAGATCGGTCGCATTAATTTTTTTTTTGTTACGTCTTTTATGTAAATCATTTTAGTGAAGCCTGTACCAAGACAGGCCCGGGACTGTACAGCGCAGTGGACGCTTACGGCTGGCCCCCGGATCCATTCACTTGATTTGATGGTTGTTTAGTTTTTGCAATGTCTATTTTCTGTCTTGTCCGCAGGTTTATCTTGTAGATTTTTTGTTTTTTTTGTTTTGCGTGTAGTGCAGTACTCCTGCATTTACTATTAGAGTAGAGTTTTAGCCCTTCGTACTGCAGAATGTTCTCGTTGTCGGGCTTTGCTCCTGTTAGCTCACTACATTTATTTGTTTTTAGCGTTTTCCGAGTTTCTGTCCGGATTATCGCCCTTATTGTTAAAATTATTTGACGTTCTAACACCTGACGTCGATTGGCTGACTATCGCCATTGAAGAGACGACCACTCACAAGATCGGTCGCATTAATTTTTTTTTGTTACGTCTTTTATGTAAATCATTTTAGTGAAGCCTGTACCAAGACAGGCCCGGGACTGTACAGCGCAGTGGACGCTTACGGCTGGCCCCCGGATCCATTCACTTGATTTGATGGTTGTTTAGTTTTTGCAATGTCTATTTTCTGTCTTGTCCGCAGGTTTATCTTGTAGATTTTTTTTTTTTTTTTTGTTTTGCGTGTAGTGCAGTACTCCTGCATTTACTATTAGAGTAGAGTTTTAGCCCTTCGTACTGCAGAATGTTCTCGTTGTCGGGCTTTGCTCCTGTTAGCTCACTACATTTATTTGTTTTTAGCGTTTTCCGAGTTTCTGTCCGGATTATCGCCCTTATTGTTAAAATTATTTGACGTTCTAACACCTGACGTCGATTGGCTGACTATCGCCATTGAAGAGACGACCACTCACAAGATCGGTCGCATTAATTTTTTTTTGTTACGTCTTTTATGTAAATCATTTTAGTGAAGCCTGTACCAAGACAGGCCCGGGACTGTACAGCGCAGTGGACGCTTACGGCTGGCCCCCGGATCCATTCACTTGATTTGATGGTTGTTTAGTTTTTGCAATGTCTATTTTCTGTCTTGTCCGCAGGTTTATCTTGTAGATTTTTTGGTTTTTTTGTTTTGCGTGTAGTGCAGTACTCCTGCATTTACTATTAAGTAATATCTTTTGATGGGCCTCTTTTTTAATATGATTGAATCAAAGTTTTCATAATTACATCAACAACTATAAAATATTGAATTCAGTGGTTTATTTTCCGAATTCCATCTAATATAAATGGAACAAATTGTTTTTGTTGTAGACAAAAGATAGTGACACACCTTATCGACAGTTTCTAGTTATGAAACCCCAAGTCACTGACGACCAGTGTCATCCTGAGGAAGGTGTGTATCCCAGGGTGACAGAGGACGTTTGGCAATCACATATGATGGATGATGGCATCGTAGAAGATGATTATCAACTCAGAAAGGTTTGTTTATTAATTGGTATATTATTTCATTTTTTAGAAGTTTTTTAATCAAATGATGTTGAAAGAGCCTGAAATTTAGTTGAAAAAATGGCATACAGTTCGTCATGAGATGTAAAAGATGTTAATACAAAAATGTTTCTAATCCCTTGACAACTACAGTCAAAAACCACATTCAAAAATCTGGGGGAACTTTTTGGGCCACCAACATTGGCCCTCCTGGTTAGTGCCTTGTTTACTTGACCACTGTGAGTCCCAATCATTTATTAGGCGATCAGAAATAACGTTGTTTTATTTTTTTGTTGATATTTCAGGCAGTATTTTTTGGAGGACTAGATCCTCTACTTCGACATGAAGCTTGGCCATATTTACTTAAATTCTATCCTTTCAATTCAACATTTGAAGAACGAGAGAAAATCCGTAATGATAAATATATTGAGTATCAGAATATCAGAAAACAAAGGTAGGTAACTTTATGAAAATCTCATTATTTTTAATTGAATGGTAGACTAACTGATGGGATATAATTATCACAGCTGTTTGCATCCTAACTACAACTATCTGTCATAATAAAATTGAAACATAGAAAAAATGACCTTGAATTTAATTCTATACTGTAAATTTATTTTTGGTTTGATGCCTGCCTGCCTTACCCAAATCGCATCTTGAATCTATTCTCGAGAGTGAGGAACTGAGAGAATTAACATTCATCCGAATCAAAACAAAATATATCATTTTTGGCATATACTTGCGTTTTTATGACATACTCTACGATAAATACATCTTACACCACCCCACCCCATGAATTTCTAATGTGAAAATAATTAACATAGTGCCATGTTAGAACTGTTTGCATGTAATATTTGTTGTTTTTGATGGTTTTTGTCCATGATTTTGTTGTAGGGAATCTATGGATGAAAAGGATGCTGAGAGGTTCTGGCGAGCTATTCAGTGTACAGTAGAAAAAGATGTTGTCAGGACAGATAGAAGTCATCGATATTTCCGTGGTGAAAATAATCCAAACATTGAAATATTAAAGTATGTGTTGCGTTTACAATTTAACAAGCTAGCCTTTTGGTATTGACCCCAATATTTTCATTGAAGGAAGTGATTCTACTCTACTCTGTTAACAAATTTAAAGTTTAGAACATCAGAAGCCAGAAAAGATTTGATTTAAAGACCAGTTGCTTCCCTTGGACTAATGTTACAGAAAGAGTTGTTAAGTTCAATCCATTAAAGTAACAATATTGTATGGAATTAAAACCCATTACATATATATAATGGCCATCTACGTACCTATTGCCACATTTCTCAAATGAAACATTTGAAAACTCCCTTTTTTCAATTCGTTGTCATTTGTGTTCAGTAAGTGATGTTTTGAGATATAAATTATGCGCATTATGAATATTTCAAGTATCGGAACTTAAACTGTTAGAATTTCTAAATTGTTATAGGTACATATTCAATAATCTGTATAATTAATTAGGACGATTTTTTTTGACTTGCTACTTTAAGCATTAGTCCTCCTGTCTTTGTGACATGTGATCTAGCCCTTTCTGTTCCATTCCTATCACAAATAGATAACATTATAAAAGAGATATAATCCAAGTTTTTGATTTAGAATAGGAGGGGAAGAGACGTACTGAATTTTTAAAAACTAAATGTTATCAATTTCTGTTGTGTGTTTGTCTATCAAAAAGGTGACACAATTATAATATGGAACATGAATATTTCTTGCAACATTTTGACAAAGGTTCTCAAATATTTCTCAATGAAAGTTTCCACCATTCAAGCGTGTTTTTTGTCCCTTCTTATTGCTGAACTTCAGTAAGTGGTCAGAAGACATCTTATGAATTTCTATCCTGTTTTGATTTAGATCTTAGATTGAAACATTTGTAAAAACCTAGTAAATTCAGAGTGATGCATTGGAATTGGATATTTCTAATGAATTTTAAAGTTAAACATATTTGTTTTTGATTTCAGAAATATACTGCTGAATTACGCTACAGCCCATCCACAGATGGGTTATACTCAAGGCATGTCAGATTTATTAGCACCGATTCTAGCAGAAATACAACATGAAGTTTATGCTTATTGGTGTTTTGAGGGACTCATGCAGAGAACTATATTTGTTAGTTCACCTCGTGACAGTGACATGGATAAACAACTTGTAAGTTTACTTTTAATTTCAATAATTTCTTTATTTGAAAATAAGCGGTGCAGTAAACCCTCCATGTTTTATCTGATTTATAAGTGACATCATTTATTCCTCTTTTGTTGGTTTTTCATTCCTTTATTATGCAATGTAACATATTATAGAGAAATAGACTTGACTTAGAACTAGCTCTGTGAGAGTGCCAACAGAAACATAAAAAATTGTATTTTGACTGTTGAATGAACATTAAGAATTAAAACAAGTATGATAGTATAGACCAGATACTGAGTATGACAGTCCATCATTCAATGCACAATTTTCCAAGGAACAAGCTTGCCAAGTTTAAGGTCAATCATACTTGAAATTACTAAAGCAGATGAGTAATACGGTACACAAAAAGGTAAAACAATAATCAGTGATTGTTTTTATTGTTTTCCAGAGTTATTTACGCGAGTTAATGAATCTAATGGTGCCCAAGTTTTACAAACATCTGGTAAAATTAGGAGATGATGCTATGGAACTTTTATTCTGTCACAGGTATTATTGTTGTCTATCATCTATAGGGGGGATCGGATAGCTGAATGGTTAGTTTGCGCGCGCTGTATCATGAAGCCTGGCATTGAGTCAACTGGCATGGTTTCGAATCCCCGGTTGTACCTGGCTAGGAGTAGGGTTGCCTGTCCAACCTCGTGGGTTTTCTCTGGGTCCTCCGGTCTCCTCCCACTGCCAAAGACCCCTACGGCTAAGCGAATTATTGAAATAAAATTAAACCATATGTTAGTCCGAAGTGACCTAGTTTGTGTCGAGTGGACGTTAAACCCCATCTCTCTCCCTCTCTCTTTTAATAGGATTAATAAGATATCGATCGGGATGCATATAAATATTAAAGATAATGAAATTTATGTAGGATAATGCCAATAATGGTGATGCCCAATATATACATTGTCAAATGGTTTTAATTAAAAACAATTGATATTTTTGAAATCCTATGTACATGTATATTGCCAGAAATTCATCATTATGAAAAATCGTAATTTTGCCAGCTTTAATCTATTTCAAAAATAAATCCAAACCTGTTAGCGCTACATTAATATAGCAAAAGACTCTCATCCCCACTTTGTGCATAACCTTCAAAAAACACCCCCCCCCCCCCTCAGCATATATAACCCTTAAGAAACTTACTCCTGCCCCCCATCCACCAATTATTGTGTAAAGAATGTATTTAATAAATATATTTAATAATTATTATATTTCAGATGGATATTACTGTGTTTTAAGAGAGAATTTTCAGAACGTGATGCCTTGGTGATTTGGGAAGTCTGCTGGTCACATTATCAAACAGATTATTTTCATCTATTAATTTGTGTTGCTATCGTATGTATCTATGGCGATGATGTTGTTGAACAAAATCTTCCTGCTGATGAAATCCTCCTTCATTTTAGTAGTTTAGCTTTACACATGAATGGTAGAATGGTCTTAAAAAAGGTATGTACTCAAAACTAGCAAAAACAAAAGAACGTAATCTCAAGAAACTCTCCGTAAACTAGCAAAAATGAAAGAAGATTAATGCTTTACTGTAACATGACCTAGAGAAATAAAGTTTTTTAAAAGTGGATGAAATCCTGCTTCCTACTAGTGTTTCATTGAATGTAAAAGGAATTAGTTTTTACTGAGCCTTCATTTTACTATAAACATGTTTTTGTAAGTAAGATGCTAAAAAATAGCTCCCAGGTCAAATCCTGGTGTTGGCCTAGAAGATTCTTCTGACATTTTTTGCATGGTGTCTCCCTTTCAGATGTGCAGGATAAAGCATCTGGAAAAGAACAATGTCTAGAAATTATGACATTACTAGATTTAACGTAGAAAATATTAAATAACTAAGTATGTTTTAGAAACTACATCACTAGATATGTTGTAGAAAGTATGGCATCACTAGATATAAAGTAGAAATTATATAACTAGATACCTTGTAGAAATTACATCACTAGATATGTCGTAGAAATTATTGCATCAATATATATCTGTTGTATTTGATTGTTTCAGGCAAGAGGGTTATTACATCAGTATCGTAAAAGAAGGAAAATCCCCTGTACTCTACATGGACTCTGTACCCATTGTGATCCCGGTATGTGGGACAGTGGACATGTACCTACTGTAGAATGTATAGGACATCCAGATGATACTCCATGTCCTTATTCTAGTACACCCAGTTCTCCAAGTTCCCCTAACTAATCATCATACCATCGATCTCAAATATTAAACACATATTTTTTTTGTCCATACTGGATTTTATTTGTTTATTTCTGAAAGAGGTGATCTCCCTTTAATAACTTCTTCCAGAATTTGTTTCCAAGGTTACTTCCAACAGTACAATTTAAGTACAATTAATTATTAGGTCATACAACAAAAATTCTGGTTCTTCAAAACAATCTGAAGCAGGAGAGAGATTTTGGTTTTGTCATAATTTTTGGGTCAAAGGAACATGTGGCTTATTACAAACTTTACATTCCAAAGTTCTATATTTACATAATTACTAATTCTTGGGTTAAATACATGTAACACATGACACAATTATATGTAAGCACATTTATTATAACTTAACCTACATGTACTGGAGTCTTCTGAACGCTGGCTCGCTAGTCTGTAGGTCACATGTTCTAACCCTGCATTGGCAAAGAAAGTTCATCATGATTTTCTGGTTTGGTTTCCCCTTGTCAGTGGTGCAGAATAAAGGGCCTAACAAGGACAGCTGTCTAGTCGTTAAGATAGAATGAAAACCCTGGGACCCATGTACACATTGGTGTGCGCGTAGAATATCCTTGTAGCTGGCATTCAATATAAGAGTAGGCCATAATGCTGCTGCTCTGGGAAAATTTCCTGCATAGCGTATGTCCGTCTTTATTAGCCTAATCAGAGCAGAATAGTAGGACGTTTAACCCCATTTCATTTCTTCTGAATTCAACAGGAAATGTTCACTCCAGTTACCTCCCTTCAGCGTGGGAAATAGAAACATCGCATAATTCAGGTGTAGGTTTTTATGTTTTAGAAAATAAATGACTCATTATTATTCTTTTATCTTGATGCATTTATATCTGAGAACCAGAATATTTGTTTATAGCCATAGTATGAATATATCGTGTTACTAGGATATCGATTAGGCACATCTATTTATATTTAGATAGGATAACTCGTGAGTATACATGAATTGATAATAGACAAAGAGCTAACATAATTTTAAGATGGCTGTCATACATATAAACCTTGTATCAAATTACTTAAGATTGCTGTCATACATATAAACCTTGTATCAAATTACCTAAACATTTATTGCAATTAGTATATATATGAACAAAAATAAGGTCAAAAACGTTATGTATATAATAACTTTAAATATTAAAACTAAAAGGGGGGGTTAAAAAATACAAATCAAATGTATATGCCTTAACAACATTAAGGATTGATTGTTTTGAATAATATTTGGACCAATAGCAGTTTACAAGTGTCATTTTTATACTTGAAGTTTATTCAGGCATGTTGTGTCTTTAAGGATATTAATTTTATTATTAGGGCCTATAGGTTTATTTAGTTACCTACATATATTATTATAAGTTATATTATTATATACAAATATTCCATATTAAATTATATTATGTTTTAAAAATGTATTGGTTTTTCATTTAATATGGTTGTGGACTTAAATTAAAATAAATTGAAGAAGAATATTATCATATTCTGATTATCTTGAATCTCAATATATACAACCATTCCAAGATTCCAGTCAAATTTAAACATTGATTCTTAATTACTCACTTTTGTGAATGATTATTTATAATTTATAAAAACTAATATTATTTTTTTATTTTCCCTATTTATTAACATTCCTGATAGAATATTATTTGATGTAATATGTTCAGACATGGTTACAATAATCGATATGACAGTCATAATAAGATTTCCATATGGACCTGGTTCATTTTGTAAAAATTAGTTAAAGTGATCAAGTAAGTAAAATTTGTATTTAGAGACTGATGTTGTATTATATAAATTATATAAATTGTATTTAATTACTGTGTATAAACCTTGTATTGTACTATAATATATTCCCTATTAAATATTTGACTGAATCAGGCAGCTAAAAAAAAACATTGAACAAAATCGCTAGAAATTACATATTAATACTCTGGATTCTAATATTAATACATGATGTATAAGTAATTATATATAAACATTTGAACAAAAGTCAAGAATGGAGTTAAGTGGCATGTAGTTGGTGATTTGCATCAAAATATAGTATTTACATTCTTGAACTCTGAAATAGAGCTATGTTATAGAAGCTGTTTTTTCACTATTAAAGAGTGCTTTGATTTCAACACACAACCACCGAAAAGGCTGTATATCAATTTTTTGTTGATAATTTTGAGTAGATGGGTGGGTATGTGGATTAAAATATTACAAGGCATGTCCGTTGGTATGGCTTCTTAAGTTGTCTCTGTATTTATTTTTATCAAGATTTTCGTCGATTACACGAATGGCTAAGAAGAATTGATAATAACAATGGTTTCAGATATTTCAAATTATTATCTGAGTATTTGTACAATGTCTCTACAACAAACCTTATATTGTTAATAAATATATGTTAATATTGTAACCGTTCTATCATTGCTTGACACTATATAAGTTGTGTTTGTAGACTATATATGTGACCCCTGATAGCAAAATGAGTTAGTCGCATGTCTTTTACGATATGAACAAAAATGTAAAAATAGGCTAAAACTATCCTTTTAATATATACCATGAAGGGTAAAAGTTTATAATTTGTTCATGTGTTATCGTAAACAAATCAATGACTTGCTGGTTACTGGTAACATATTTCTAGTTTTACAGCTGTGTGTGGGTTGTAGCGTAATCTTCATGTTGTAATAATATATATTTATCATTATTGGATTGTACATAAAATATATATCAGTATATATTACACTTATGTAAATTATTTCGTATTGTGTTCATTTTATTGATGTATTCATTCCATGGTTAAATTTAATTGTAACGTTTTGTAGAGAGTAAATATTTGACCATATTATTTATTTAAATTAATTATCAAATATTTTTATAAAATTTAAGAAGTACGGGTACATCACATTCCTGTAGAAGTTTTTATTTTGTTAAAACAAAATTAAACATTTTTATTTAAGTTTTGAAATGTAAATTATAGATACAAGTATTCGGATTACCTGATACGTGAATGTATCTAAAGGGAAAAATGACTAATGATTTATTATAAAGCATACCATACAATATTGATACCACTGCACTAAAAGACCACAAGGCAATAAGGTACTTACTGGTTTTTACAATAAATTGACAGATTTTCGAAAGCATATAATTTTCTCAATGCTGTGTTAGATCTACATCCCATTGGGTCACTGTCACAGTCCGTAAGTTTTTGTTGTTCTTTTTCAGGGGAATATACTTCTCCGTCTTTTTCCTGGATGTTTTTTTGGCTGTATATTTTTTTTCCTACGGTTACTCCAGGTAACCTTTTCATGCAAGTCACATTATTTCCAAATAGATTTTTAGATGGCAATATCTCAAGTCATTATTTAAATATCACAGATTTTCACAGATTACCATTGTAAATATAGAGATTCATTTAGTTACATGTATATTATTATCTTTTGAAAGAATCACATACCTACCATGTTGTGAAACATTTGATAATTGTTGTACTACTCAAAAATTACATGTTATACTATAGGTTTAATATTCTGTTATAGTAGAATTTATTTGTTAATGATTGTGTATGATCAATGTCATTATTTATATTACTAGTATAATCTGTGAAATAAAGTATGATCAATGTCATTATTTATATTACTAGTATGATCAATGTCATTATTTATATTACTAGTATAATCTGTGAAGTATGATCAATGTCATTATTTAATATTACTAGTTTTGTCTGTGAAATTTTTGCTGTGAGTATGATTAATGTCATTATAAATAGTACTAGTTTAATCTGTGAAAGATCTATTCATTATTAATTTAATTGTGTAGCATGCTATATTGTACATATTATTGATGTTGATGTTGCATACGTATATTGTTATCTCATGTGCAAGCTCAAATTACTCAACTGATCTGTAGATTAAACAATAGATTTGTTTTGTATTACTACTTCCAGTCATGTTCAGTATTGTTAGTATTCAGATTACTCAACTAGTATGTGATCTGTAGATAAGAAGGGATTAATTGTTTAAGATTTGTTTGTGTTCATGTATCTATCATTATATATGAGCTTCTAATTACCAACTGGATGGTTTCAAATTTGTCTTTCAATGATTGAATTACTTTTCTTGTTTACCCTTTTCTCTTGTGACATAATGTTGTTTTTACCATATACTACATTCCAATATTGAGGTTAAAGATCCACTCCCCCCAAAATAGGTTATTTCAAGACTAACATATTATATATTTATATATATAATCTGTTGTGTGTGTGTCATGTAGAAATGTGGTATTGAAACCACATCATTTGCATTGATGACTGATCTTAAGATGTAAAGTGCATACATTACACCACTTGGTCATCGAACACCCATATATCTAGACTGAACTCAAATATATTCAGCATAGGAAAATAAATTCATCCCAAATGATCAACACTGTCTCAAAAAAAGTTTTTTTTTATATATTAACATTAAATTAATTGGTTAGTCTTAACTTCTGGAAATGGTGCCATTTCAGTCAATCTCTGATTTGTGGTATACGATTTGAATAAGATCATTAATAGAAACCGACTTGAAATGGCTACAATTCATGCAAGAAGTGATTGATTTGACTTTTATTCTCACAACAGATTAAACCTCATAATTACTTACTGTTATATATCTATGTACATTATTTAACATTGTTAATTGTTTGTTTTTCTCTTCCTAATCACTAGTCATTGTGTAAAAATACAATGTATCATACTGTTATATTCAATAGTTTGTTTTATTTTAGCAAGAGAGAGAAAGGGAGAAATTGTTGTTTAACCTTCAATAAACAACACAAACTAGGTCATATTGGGACTCGCATATGGTTCAATTCGTTAAGTCGCTATCTATAGTTTTTAGTCGAGTCACAAGTCTTGTTCATGTTGCCAGTTCATAAATCAGTCAGGGTTGCTGAGTCAGGATAAATATTTTGAGTAGCAAGTCAGATCTTTGATGCATTCTAAGTTACCACGTCTGGTATAACCACTTTATTAGGACTCAATTACATCCTCTGGATTTAACCAATTTACATTTAACATTTCAAAATGACTGATCAGACGCAACAGCAAGTCTTGTCTTCGACCCAAGCAAGAAAGCAAGAAGTTAATCGAGGGTGGAGATTCATTTGGTTTCTTCATCAAGGAGTTATGGTTGAAGAATATTTTCATAGTGTCTGTTGTTTAACCTAACATTAATAATACATCTGGCTTCCGTAAGACTTTTGTTTGCGAATCATGAACCCCACGTTGCCATTCTGAAAAATCCCCAGATATGGCCAAATTTCTTTAACATTCTATGCAAAACAAGAGTGGTTGAAATAATCAAGGGGCGCATGAGTATCTGTACTTGCAAACTCACTATCACCACACCCCTGGCTGTCACATTAAATGAATTAACTCATTTTATTGATAAGAAAAGACAAAGTGGACAACGAACACTCCCTTGAAACTGGGTTAAAGCTGGACTGGCTTCGGCATCTATCTGGATGCTGGATCAAGTACTGATACTGGTGGGGTCGTAGGAGTAAATAATAAAAATTAAAAATCCCCGTGCAACAGCATGACAAATAGACTGGAACTAGTTGAGAAGATTTATTGGCACAATTCATTTTATTGATATAATGGGGGTCGGTTTTTCACATCAATGAGAGCGTATGGGGTAAACTGCCCTGTCCCATCAGAGGAATTAGTTCTGGCATCCACCTCAGAGGAATTCAGTAAGTCTAGCTGTTTGGATGGGTAAAAAAATGAGAACCCTTGACAGTTGGAAATTGAAATATGAGGTGTAGGTCAGAGCACCGCTATCTGTGAAAAATTTGCCTCATAGCAAACCGTATGGCATATGTCTATCTTCAATATTCTCCATTAGCAAGGTTGGTGTAGGATGTGAAAGCCAATTTCATTTTCCTCTCTCATGAACATTTTCCTGCCTTGCTTTTATGTATTAAAACAAAAGACAAAAATTTATAGTCATGTTTATTACATACCAGTAACAATAACAGAATGCACCCACGTACATTACAAACAAATAGATTCTGTATTCTCCAGGTCAATACTGTTCATACACCTCCCAGTGTTCCATTTGATTAGAGCTAATCCCACATAACTGCTGGAAAGAGGGAACATTATTGTCCTTAATTATGATTGATCAATAGTCCTTTTAACTACCAGTCACCGACTGCGTTACAAAGGCATTACCCATAAAACAGGGCATCAAATTGGACCAAATATGTTTACATAACGTTACATCATGGCGCACGATTTTATTATGCCCATAGCAGAATATTGCAGTAAAACTTATTGGGTGACAAACGAAGCTATCAACATTGACATAAAATAAACAATACTGTATGAAGGCGAACAGACTTACACCATTTTTAATACCTTAAATGACTGTCAAAAGTTTTAGGGAAGACCCCAGATTAAACCAAGGACTGTCATGTTGCTGTACTCCCTCAAAAGTTCAAGTATCAGAAGCCAATCCAGCAATGGTCATTGCTTCAGGAATATGATACTGTTTAATCTAATAAATATTTAGATATAGCCCAAATCAATTGATTCGAGAATACAGATTTAAATTTCTTGAGCAATTTATGAATAATATAAAAATTAAAGAAGCATTATGTTAGAGCTAAATTTGTCTAAATAGTATTGCAGCACACTTTTCGGGCTCCAAATGTGATATAAATTATTTTTTAGACATTTATTTACATTACAAGCCCATAAATCAACCCTTTATACCACCGGATGGCTTGGATATTGCGTGGATTAGACAAAATATGCGTTAAACACTTCTATCACATACCAAGCCACAATTTTTCAGAAATGCATGAAATTCCTTGCCGAGACAGTCTGCTGCCTGAAACTCAATAAAAGTAGACACAATAAAAGTAACCATTCACAGCTTTGCTCAGTAAATTTGACTAATATTTCAATGCATAATCCTTATAAGACATATATAGAATTAGATTTCACAAATTAAAACACTTATATGGATATACTACTACTGAATCTTGTTAATAAATCTAGAAGTAGTAAAATCCATAGACATGTAAGTGTTTTTAATTTATTTCAATACACATTGTATTCTTTTTTTTATTACCTATTTTTGAAATATTATAGAAAAGACAACCAGCTCAATTTTCTCTAAATTTCACATAATGTCTCCTTAATATATTAGTCATGTAATGAAAAATAAATAGTAATGAAAGCCCACACAAATTTGTACAATGCTAAAAACAATTAACACTTAAAAGTTATTTCCAACATAATATACAACGTTTCCTTCATTTACACTCTTTAAAATAGAAATACATTTATATACAATCTTGTCATCAAAAATAAAACATTTTATAAATTTCACTACACATAATCATCTAATGCTAATGAATTTATACACACATCAAATTATTACTTTAATTAATTCTCCTTTTGTTTCATCTCAAAATAAGATACAATTTCACTTGACTTAATTCATCAAGAATTCAACATGCAGTAGCAGTAAGACTGGCACCACTTATAAGCTTTGATGCCTCTTCCACTTCTAACCTATGTGACTGCTAATATGCAATAATAAAAGATGAAATGCAGTCCATAACTAATCCAGCTGCCTAAGTTTCCTTGATAAAAGAACATGTTTTATATATACAAAGAGTACGAAAGTCCATTAAGAATGTGAATTACACTCACTGAGTTTGAAAACGGATATAAAATTCTGCTTAAATTTAATCCTAAAGCAATATACTGTATACATGTTTAAAAACATGAACTTCAAATATAATATATTCAAAAATTAATCAAATAAAAGTAATGAAAAATAAACATACAACCATTAGTTCAGGTAGATTGAAGAATTGAACACATGTCACGTTAGACAATAGAATATATTACAAAATACATAAACCAAATATACATGTATCTATAAATGTATTATCACCTGACAGTGCTTTTATCAATCCATTTAATCATTTTTATTGTCACTAATGTAATAATAAATATAAGTTTATTATAGATAGATTTCCCATCACACCAATAAATTTAAATTAGAAGGATTATTTTTTTAAAAAGTGACAGGCACAAAACTATTTTGATTCCATTCTTAAACATTGGATTTTAAACAATCTGTACATATTCAGAAGGAACAGAGATTTTTATATTATGTGTAGTCAGGAACAGGGAATTTTTTATTATGTACATAGTCAGGAACCGAGATTTTACACATTCTGCACAGGGATTTATTATATTCTGTATATAGTCAAAAACAGAGATTTTTACATTCTGTATATAGTCAGGAACAGAGATTTTTACATTCTGTACATAGTCAGAAACAGGGATTTTATACATTCTACACAGTCAGGAAAAGGAATTTTATACATTCTACAGTCAGGAACAGAGATTTGTTATATGCTGTACATAGTCAGGAAGAGGGATTTTTACATTCTACACAGTCAGGAACAGTGATTTGTTATATTCTGTACATAGTCAGGACCAGATATTTTTACATTCTGTACATAGTGTGGAGTAGGGATTTGGCAAATTATATGGCAATATCACTAAACATGAAAAAAGATTCTTCAGAGAATAATATCAAGTACATTAAACATGATGTATATGTAAATACAAAACAAAAAGGAAATGACTATTTTAAATATAAGTATCAGTAAACATTGTGACAGGATGAAACTTTGACCCATAAATGAATAATAATATATGTATATAGGATGAACACTCTAAAAGTGACAATTAAACTGTATTAGGCCAAAATAAAAAATACCTGTGTTTACGGTAATCTGACTGACCCTATTTTTATGATTCAAAATAGCTGACCATAAATTGATTTCTTCATTTCGTCACGATCTATAATCCAGTCTTGGTGTGATTCTCACCAAACAAGTTCCATAGCGAAGTAACAGTAAACTTGAGTAAACACAAGCATTTTTTTTAACTAAAAGAGGTAGTATTATCTTGAAGATCTATTGTTAGAAAATTGAAAAAAGGAGAACAGAACAGAAAAAAATTAGCTGAATTGATAATTCTATAGTATTGAGCTTGCATTCCCTCAAACAGGTCAACCACCCACTCAAATTTATTTTTTGTACCTAATCTGAACACAAACAACAATAGCTTCAAATTCATTAATACAACCATTATACTTTCCTTTTAATATTTCAAATGTTTGCCATTGTGTGGTCAATTTGTAAATAAAATAAAAAATAATTGGAGACAATTCTTAAAAAATATATTTCAAATACACACATATAAAATACCATTTAGATTTATACAGAATCATTTAATAATTAAATGAGCACATAAAATGACCATATCAAAGTGATATATGTACTTAAAGGTCGTATGACTCATTTATATTCAATTTTCAAAAAATAAACCAGTTTAAAAAAAACAGCTCGCGACCTGTCTTCGAGAAGGCTTTTTATTTGAAACTGGTTCATATGAACGGGTTGGTTTAAAGCCCCAGCTTCATCTAGCTTTGAGCATGCGCAGTAAGTAGTAAGTTACATTCCTATAAAAATATTGGGGTCAGGCAGTGCCAATGTTATCGAAAGCTTGGGAGAACCGAATAAAGAATATGACGCTACTCAAGCGCAATTAACTAAAAAAAAAAACCGAAGAGGCCAGAATAGTTAAACTGGTTTGGCTTATAGTATGTGTCAATGCAACATGATGCTTTCTTAAAAGCTGTGGCGATTATGAACTGGTTTAAAAATAAGCGTCTGAACGGGCTATAATTTATTATTATTTGGTAGTCTTTGTTTCAGCCATTAATAATTACTTCCAGATTTTCTTGTAGGATATTAATTTTGTTTTTCATTACAATAACTCGTGTACCAGGCTGGGATAATGGTAATGGAATGTAATCATTACATTTTTTAAATAATGGCCATGTAATGAGTAATGGCATGGTAGATTTCAAAAGTAATGAGTAAATGTAAATGTAATTAATTACATTCCAAACACCATGTAATGGTCAAAAACATTTCAATTACATTTTATTTACACATTTAAATCTGATCAATATAACTAGCCTCAAATTTTATGGCACCAAAGAAGTAAATTAAGTCTATCTGACACAAATTCAATTCATATAATTTTTAAAAAAAAAAGTTTAAATTAGTTTTAATAAATTATACTAGGAATAAGAAGGCATTAAAACAT
The DNA here is from genome assembly GCA_917208275.1 of Patella pellucida. NCBI lineage: Eukaryota > Metazoa > Mollusca > Gastropoda > Patellidae > Patella > Patella pellucida. The sequence goes on along the minus strand of OU795036.1, from coordinate 21,829,270 downwards.
TTTTATATATTTTGAATTTGGAATATTATGGAAAATACTGAATTAGAGGTTTAGCTCTTTTAAAGTCGATGTTTATTACACCAAATTCACAACAATCTCATTAAAATTATTCGATTATGACAATTTATGTCTTGGAGCAACAACATAATACGTCCACATGAAAATGTTGGCATATAAAAAATAATCAGTTTTTTTCCGCCACAACAACCATACTTTAAAAGTATCCCATATTTTGGGCAATAATAGAAATTAAGATCATTATTAAGTTGTTTTACTGAAGAAGAATATAAAAATATTTCATTTACCGCTGCTGTAATATTGATAAATTATATCAATTGGATCATTAATATAAAATACTGATAAAAAATACTGCTACAACACAGAATTAAAAATCTCTAAGTTTTATATATCTAAGTTCAGTAGAAAAATATAAATGCACCAGTTTACATGTATGTATGTATATATATCTAAACAAACTGTTACGAACAGCTAAATCTCAACATTATAAAATTACCTCATCAATCAAAAAGTAAGATAGTAATCCCAATGAAAATATGAGAACTATGTGCGTTGGAAAAAGAGGGAGTACCTTTCAGACTTAAAGATATATTCTTTTAACCACAATCGGGTCATCTATTCGACTACATATATACAATGGCTGCAGTATTAAAATTATATAATACGATCATAACATGGGCTTTACAAATAAAATCTTTGAGAAGGTACTGTGTTTGGTAAAAGATATATTTTTCCTGGTAGTTTGAATACATTTTCTAATTGATCATTGTTTATTTAGGATGTAATGATGTCAATTGTCTTGAAAATATACCCTCAAGATGAGAATAAATGTGTATTTATGTGTTGTTGACAATTCTAACAACAACAGAATAACAACTGACTATTGAACAACAGCCACCAACAATTATTAATAATATATCTTTAAACTTTATAAATATCGACATATTAGACCAGTTGAGTTTAAGATGAAATATACAGGGTAATATATAGGCTAGTAATGAACTACCTATTGCACCTGAAATTAAAACATTTAAATATATTATTGATAACCCTTTAACTCTTAGAACTCTGCAGGCCAGTTTTCCGGCCTAGGGAATCCCCTTTTTAACACGTTATAATTCGACCTGCCTTTCGACCAATCAGTGGCCGTGTTTACATCTTAACGTTTACTTCCGATCTACTGCAATCTTTTCCGTTTTCTGTGACTTGTGGACAGTTATTTTGTCAGAATTGTCGCGTCAAAATGAGTCTTGGTGACGTAATCGGTGAGATTATGAGTGTGTGTAGAGAGTGTGCTAGGCGATGGTCATGACTCTAAAAGTGAATTTGAGAGCGAATCTGACCGTGATCCTACTAACTATACTACTACTAGCGCAGACAGTATGTACAGATAATGATATTCCTGTAGCTATATTCCTGGTGGGCGTGGCGATGCCGCAGAGAATGCCAGATGACAGAGAACACATGGCAGAGTAAGGGGAAGGGCTTCTTATGTCAGACCGCCTTCCCCCCCCCCTTCCCAGGATGGACTAGAGATGCAAGAGAGTTCAATGAACATGCTTTCAGCCCTAACCAAGCAGTAGGGCCTAGAGAGTACACCACTTGAACACCATTTCCAGAAAATCGCGCCCTGGGAGCCCGGGGTGGGGGTGCGGTTTGATTGGGGGCCAACAGAGTTCAAGGGGTTAAATACTTTTCTGTCCCTTTGAGCTGATTCAGCCGTTGATGAAGATTAGTTTTAAATTCAAGCCCCTTTCTTAGAGACCATATCATAATAGATACACAAACGATAGATACACAAAGCTTATTTCACAGTACAAAAAATAGATTATATGAAATCAATTTTTGATCAAAAATGATCATATTGTCAATTCAAGTATGTATGTGCATATTTTATCACAGTTCACTTTTATTGTAATCAACGAACACTGCCAAGTTACATCTTAGCACATTTTGAATCACTTGCAAACTACAATATTGTAAAAGTTAGATCAATAATCCTATCAAAGATTCAATTCCGTTCAGTATTTACAAAGATATGTTGATTTGAAATTTCATTGATCTTTGCTGCTCCGTTTGTAATAAGCTTGTTGCTAATTAGTTGTGAGCAAACAGAATTGGTATACCTATTCTAATTCGCAATGGAATCCCAGACAGGAGTTTACGTAGCATTGGTATGTGTGCATACATGTATGTATAAGCAAATTTGGCATGGATTTGATATTTTAGCGAAAAATGCAAATGATGCATCATGACTTTAATAACAGATTTTAAATATACTTACCAACAAATGCTAAGATATAAGCAAAATTATTTCTAAATAAAACGGCTAGACCAGCAGCCATTATTACCAATAGTGTTCTCAATATATTTCTCTTCCATGCTGGTATCTGAATTTTATCAATGCGAAAAATAAAACTTAAAATTTGATGGTATACGGAAAAAAGTGAGGCTGACATCCCCAATATTAAATATAGATGACCCTCATTACCGTAATTCCATGTCCTGGCACATTTATAATTCTTTCTTATAAAGCATTAAGCAATCACATTGCTTATCACTAAATTGTGCATAAAATGCTCATTATCGAGCTTAGTCAAGGTATGGATGTTATGAAACTATAGTATACATGTACACAGTACATACACCACACCTAAGCATAACATGCTTATACACCACGCCTAAGCATAACATGCTCCTCTTCGACCTAATAAACACCTACATTCCAGCTCAAGAATTATTGTGTCCCATAAAGTGTGAAGAACGTCCACATTTTAATTGTCCCCTGCTTTCTACGATAAACATATCATACTTGTTAATATAATGTTTTGTCATATATGTAGAAACAAGTCAAGTTTTTTAATATTGTTGATAAGACAATATAACCTTACTATATGTACATGTATGACAGAATATTTTACAAAACCACAATCGTACAAAAAAAACAACAGAACTACATTATAGGTTCAGTACTGGTAATACTTGCGTACCGGTACTTAATTATAAAAATACATATACACAATGTATAATTGCTGCATGAATAGGGTTATTCTACAATAAAACAATTTTATTCTACAATAAAACAATTCATCATAACACCAGTGTCAAGAGTGTAAACCATTATACTCAAATCAAGAAAACAATTGGAAAGAATTCAAGTTTAGTAATAACAGAGGTTTAATTTTATTTCAATAATTCGCTTGCGTGCAGAGGTCTTTAGCAGTGGGAGGAAACCGGAAGACCCGGAGAAAACCCACAAGGATGGACAGGCGACCCTATTCCTTGCCACAGAATAAAAAAATTGCTCAAATGATCACCTTTTCGGTAACTTATATTTTAAATGATATTATAGCATCTGGATTGGTGTTACATATTTCTGACTGCAAGTATATGTATCATATGAGCAGATATTTGGTACCAGTTAATTATCAACTACTGACAGTAAGTGTGGAGAATAAGAAATAAACAAAAAGTTAATTATATTCATCATACCCTTGGTGAAACTACAGCAGCTACAGGTAATACTGATGGTTTATCACCAATCAATGGTTGGCTGTCATCAGATATTACAAGTCCTTCGTCTTCATTACCACATGATTTCTTTGGACCACAAATACGACCTAAATACAGACAATTTTATTTCTGATTATTTTACAAAAAATGGAACTCTACTCTTAAACATTAACGTATTTATATAGCGCCTATAGCCACCTAAACACCAAATTAATGATTCCAAAGGCGCATGTTTGGTTAAGAGATCCAGCAATTATCCAAAGTGTAATTGGAACAAATACGTTTTGAAGGTAGAATTTGGGGATGACAGGAAGTTTTTTTTTCTTCTGAAGGGAGAGATCGACAATAATGTGGCTTTGATATTAATTCTATTATATTTAACTGTATCAAATATCAAAAAAAAAGAAATAACCCAGATTTTACATTGAAAAAGGATTAAGTTTTGAAAATCATTAAGTTTAATTTTGAAAATCATTAAGTTTAATTTTGAAAATCATTAAGTTTAATTTTGAAAATCATTAAGTTTAATTTTGAAAATCATTAAGTTTAATTTTGAAAATCATCAAGGTTTAATTTTGAAAATATACTGAAAATTTTAGTCAAAATGCTCCACTCTGAGCAATAGGCAGATTTAGCTCTTACATAATGAATGTTTAAGTTGTTGATATTTTGATACAATAAAATAATATCTAATGAAGTTAAATTACATGATTCGAACTTACCTTCAGTAAAAGTATAGATTTCCATTAACTCTATCACCGGGTACAACATTAAAGGAAAAGTTAAAACTACTCCTATACACAAACATAAATTTACAGTCAGAGAAAAAGCACTGCCCAATGGAAGATTTCCATTAATCATCTGTGCCACATCCACTCCAAATCGTAAATATCCAAAAATACCGAAAAAAGATAACACCACAGAAAGGAATAGGATAGCTCCATGTAGAAAACCAGAAAATAGATGACGATTCCCGACCATGCTTGATTCAATCGGGATGACCTATAATATACACAAAAATTCAAAATTACTTACAAATAACTTAGGAAAACATACGTGTATATATAGAATAATATCATCTGGCAATTTGGTATTCCATCCATTTATATTAGTGAATTTCTACTTACAGTTCCAATACCTTCAAAAGCACCAGTTACCATTCCAAAAAATACTGGAAGTCCTTCCATGTTGACAAAAAGTTTGTATGTTTTACTTAGTGTAAATCCTAAAACCAAATTATCAATCGTTATTATTAGAACTATACATCTTACGAGAAAGAAAATGAGTGACAGTATATTGTTATTTTTGGTGAAATGTAGCTTTCATACTTTCTTTCTTCTATGAAGAAAGTAAGCTTTGTGTATATTGTACCAAGGAAATGAAATCAAATGTGTACATGGTACTTTAGTTGTTCTTTCTATCCGAACCACTAGAGACTGTTGCTTGCCATGGAAAAACTAGACCGAAAAATCCAAAGGAAGTGTATCTTCATCTTGTATCATGAAAATAAGCTACATGATTATAACATGTACATGTATCTTGTATCCATCTTTTGTCAAGAAAGTAAACTAAGTGTATCTATAATGTTGTTTTATTTATGGTTGTTTATATATATCACATTGATGATCGTGATATTGAGATGGACTTAGCCGTGAGGCCTAACTGGGTTACTGTAGTCCCCAGTATCCAGATATTTTGTGATGTACAATATTATAAAAGGGGCCAGTTATAATACATTTAATAAGCGATATGGACACTACAGTATCTTGTATCGAAAAAACCAGTATCTTTGAAATACATTTAGCATTTCTTCTATGGAGAGGAAAATACAGTTATGTTCTATTAGATTAGATTATTATAAAATTAATACATGTAAAAGAGGATGACAGTCATTCTCAACGGAGAGGTAGAACCATTTTGTGTAATGGAATCAGTAGGACCTTAAACTGAATTTCATTTCATTTCTCTAGTCTTAAATTGTTTAGAAACTGTCTACTTGTAAGAAGATATTTTACAAATATTTACATAAGTTTACACAGCATGTGAACTTACCATCAAGAAGAAATACAGTTACAGAGACACATCCAATCAATATGGAAATATTAGCTGCGACACTGACAGGTCCAAGATGGCGGATATTTCTCATATAGGAGAAACCAATAAATATAGGTAAAGGAATGAGAACAAGATATTGCAGCAATGGAGCCGTTGATGTATAAACATGCTTAGATAAAACAGTCCATGATGAATTATTTTTTCCCAACATTAAACTATCGTCTAAACCATCATCATCATCATCAAGTAATGAAGAATTTCCAGAGGTTTCTGGATAAGATGAATTCGTTAAATTTAAATCAGGAAAACGATTGCCGTCTCTCTTTAAATTATCTAATAAAGCTAACTGAGGATGGCTGGCATGTAGTGGCATGTCTTCGGTAATTAAATGGAATTTCTGTAATTCTTTTGGAAGATCTGATTTTATGATAGAATTAGTCTTACAGTTGGACATGTTAATAAAACTTTGATTGGTTGAATTTCGAAGTATGTCACAGGTTGCTAATGGAAACATGGAGTAAATCGTGTTTCCTATTAAAATGAAATATCCAACACAAAAACCAAATTGTGTTAACAGGATACAAGCATTGACGATATATAATCCGATATCTCCTAGAGCTATCTGTCCGACATCTCCATATGTCAAACTACGCTTCATTTTAACTTTCATTTCTGAAAAATAATCATCTGTGTCACCATCTTCTTCCTCCTGTTCATCTATATCCCCCAATAATTGCTTTCGATGTTCATGTAAAACCTTTTTAATGGCTAAATTTTTACATTTGACAATCAGATGACAACAGTGATCAGTTACGCTTGCAATTAGAAACAAACCAATCATTCCAGCCTGAAAAACAAACATCCATTTCATAAAGCATATATAATTAATGAAACATATGTTTGTGAAGTTGTAGAATATCCTTCATTTAATATCAAATAACCAGATGTTACTCTGTATAATAATCTATTCTATTCGCAGGCACTTTATTTTTTTCTAAAATAAGATCGCTTGCTTTGACAAGGGTTGTCAAGAGAAATGTTTTTTTTTAAATTAAATTTCTAAATTTTCTTTCCTTCTACATACCAAGATTGACATTTATTACATGCATATAGCTGATCATCTTTGGTACAATTACTAATTGAAAGAAAGTATATATATTATAAAACTTGTAATGAATTCTGGGGCAGATCCAAACCAAAATTTTTTTGTAAAACAACACTTTTATGAGAAAAGTGTCATGGTCGTGTGCTTTAACCTTTATTATCTGATGTTGGGATAAGATGGGCAATCAAAGTGTGAGATAATGATATAAACATATGTGATATCACAGTTTAATGCTTTGCATCAATGAAATTGAATCACAATGTGATCCTATTATAAATTCATAATAAAAATTGATGTCAAATGAGGCGTTGGATTTTTCACTTTAAAAAGCTCAGTCTGTTTGTAAGCCTATGCAAATTGGAGACAAACCATCATGCATTGTCAACTGTAACCATGCAAACCCCCCTCCTGCAATAATTCCTGGATCCACCCATGGAATGCGGTGTTAAAATTCTATAAATGAATGAATGAATGAAATGGGGTTTAACGTCCTACTAAATTCTATAAAAGAAGCATGAGCCATATGCTCTTTAAGGAAGCTAATTATTCATTGAAGTGTTAAGTGTAGGCATTTGTATCTCAATTATAATATTATCAATCTAGAAACTTACTCTACATCTAAGCTTACTTGTTTGGTATTGTTCGGGACTAAAACTTCAAGAAGTTCAAGTAAGGAACTATGTAATTATAACCCTAATTTTAATTATCTCTATAGTAACTATTTGTTTTATTGTATCATCCTGATAACACTAATTATCATTATCTCAATATATATTTGTTGCTATACATATCCTGATAGTGTGGGAGAATGATCCTGATACTGACATAATAAAATCGAGTAAATAGATATAGAAGTATAAGTATAAGCTTATGTTATCTTTAAGAAAAGATATAGTTTATACTGAAGAGTATTCAGTAAAATTATAATATGTAATATATATACTTACAACTAGTCCACTCTGACGAAAGGCGAATGATATGCCAAGATAGTTGGATCCAATAAATGCCTTAACCATGTTAGCAAAATCAGATACATTGGTGTGCCATTTTATCTGGCGACTTGACCTATGAAAAAGATATAAAATTATATATTTTAAACACTCAAATAAAAGGCAATTACATTAAAGGGACAATCCTGAATTAAACAGAGACTCAAAAATAAAAGTCTAAGAATGTATGAAAATAAAACGCCAAAATATAGGGGAATGGTGTATTAAGGGGGGTGGCTCCAATTCTATGAGAAAATATTTGTTTTTTAAATTGCACTGTCAACTATTAAAGCTAATGTTCTGAAATTTTCAGGACTTTATCATTATCACAGTCACACAAGTTTTTGAAAAATCTGCATTTCGGTACCTGGACCACGCCCATTTCCCATAATCTAGGATGGCCACCCCATGCTGTTGAGGACTTTATCATTATCACACAAGTTTTTGAAAAATCTGCATTTCGGTACCTGGACCACGCCCATTTCCCATAATCTAGGATGGCCACCCCATGCTGTTGAGGAAAAGGGTAAAAAAAAAACTGCTTTATAAAATATAGATTGTTATATATCCTACTAAAGCTAAAACACCAAGGAACATAATTATCTATATTTGAGTGTCATAAGCTGTAGTAGAAACAAGTGATTAAAATAAATGTCAAATTTATTCAATATTTTCTCATTGAATTGGAGCCCTCCCCCTTAAACTTGTCCCAAAATTTTTACTAAAAATATTGAGTTGTTTGGACGTGAACGCCAAAACTGCTTATCCGGACACGTAACCCTTTTAAGATTTCAGGTCAAATGTTTAATTGGGTGATCTTATAACAGATTACGGTTACTTGAGAGGGTTATGCAGTGAATAACCAATGTGCCCTACTTCATAGTGAGAGGCAAATTTCAACTACACATTATTTTTATAAAAAATGTTTGGTTTAATTCATATACCACAAAATACACCTTGGGGCACCGATCTCAAATTCCAGATGAAGACTGACAGATTTAAGTCGTTTGAAAACGTATCATAAATACTGAAGTAGTTGCTCGGACCTTGACTCGAATATTTTAAGGGATTTTAACACAAAATTAAGCAGTCTTATTCCCTAAACAAATATCCGGATTAGCCCTTTAAGAGTAGACACTAGCTTAGTAGACTACAAACTACTACCGCTACTGTAAATTAACCCTGAATTCTTTTTAAATTCATACATTACATATTTAATAATCGTGATTAGAACACAAAAACTGCAATATGCAGCTCATTATGAGCTGTCAATGTGGGATGTCAAAACAGGCAGTGCTACTTTCACTTTCATGTGACGTGGAGCAAGTGCGAGTGTCCCAATGGTAATTCACAACCCCTTACCCACTGGATGCTGGTGTTCCTTCTTCCATCGTTGTTTTATTTGTATGCCAAGAATGTAACTCGCAATACTTCAATATATCTTCCTAAGTTTCCATTCATTGGATTCTTAGCTAAAATATTTATAAAATCACAACATTCTTGGCTTGCTCTTCCAGCCATGAAATACCATCTTGATTACGTCGTTTTGGATAAGCGGGCCTAAACAAATCATGTGACTTGCCAAAAATTTCCATGATAGCCTTCATTGGCCGAAGATAAAAATATACAGCCAATCAGAGTGAGAACTATTTAAAGATGGCGGAAATTTCGAAGTTCATTAAAAACAAAAACATCTGTATACTTTGCTCCGATTATAACACAGTGGAGATAATTGTATAAATAAAACGGACAGGATTGTAAGTTGAGGAACCGTGAGGACCTTATATCTAGGCTAGGCCATGGTATGACTGACATGAAGAAATAGGCTACACAAATCATGATGTCAATATGAAATTTAGGCTTTAGTTTTAGCAGATACTATCTGATCATGAGATAGATCTATAGATAGTCTATAGATAGACCTCATCACAAAAAACATACACTGACAGTATACATACAGACACTGATTAGACAGAGCTACGGAATTAATTGGCATTGTTTCATTGTGATTGTACCGTACGTACTCTGTGTAGGATCAATTTCAATATCTGGATGCTCAAATTTTGTTTTTCTTAGCATATCACTTATATTCAAACATTAATGTTCCCTTGAGTTGATCGTATTACTTCGTACTCGTAGATGAAACATAAAATTTCAAGTAGACCTGATCCCATGAACCATACTGGTACCACTCAATGGTCAGGGACCAGGCCAGAGTGTACTCCAGGGTGTCTAGAGGTTTCGTCGATACGTAACCTCTAGGTGCCAGTAATAGTTCAGCCATTGAGCACCGTCCGACTGAATTTTTTGCGCATCGAACTGAAAGGTTTCAGTCGATAAAGCATCGAGCTGAAAGGCGCCAGTCGATAAAATCTGAATGCATGTCCTACCTTATTGTATGATCCTCCTTGAGCAACAATGACACTTACTGACAAACAAACGTTGTTCAGTGAAACCGGTTTATCCAATATCATACACACTAACATTTCATAAAGTTGCCAAGTTGGGATAATTTGACCTTTTTTTGACGTCATATCCTCCCCATTAAAAAATGAGAACACTTGTTTTAGCGAAACGAAATGCATTATTGTAAAATATTTCTATGGATTAGGTATGAATTTTTTTTGTAGATAGGAGTTGCACATAAAGTAAAATAGTGTTTGAAGGGATCGAACTCCCGACGTCCAGGCTAGCGAGCCAGCACCTTACCCACTTAGCCACGTGGAAGAGCCCCCATGAGCCTCAAAATTAGTTTTTAAAAAAAAAAACATCACTAAATCTTATTAGAATCGAAATAAAAACAATGACATCAACAACATGTCATGATTTTTGTTTATTGCTCATATTGATGTCTTTTTAATCAATGACTTGCACATTAAAAGGATTGCCTTCAAATAAACTCTTGATTTCGTTTCGTGTTGAACCCTGTTGCTAATATGCATGTTGCCGGCCTTCACCTCTCGCCAATATAGGTGATTTCCGGTTTATCTTTTTTTATTTGGTATCTCGGAGTATTTTTGTGAAATCTCTTAAAATAGACAAGAAAACAGATTTTGTGGAAAGTAGATGGATATGATATGTAAGTTTAATGTGTTAGTGTTGCAGATAACTGAAAATTGGGAGTTTTGCCGTACGCTGAAAGAAGTAAACTAGTTATCAAATTCTGCGGCGAGCTTTTGACCGTTCGGATGTTAGATGTTACGTTGTCAGCATATCAAAAGAGTAACATCTAACTTGTTGGATTAGCCAGAGTGTTGTTTAGTACTTTCTGTCTGTAATAATAAGTCAGCTGCTCAGACATTTTTATATGCCCACATTGGAAATGTGGTCGTATATTGCCGCCGCCCTGCCCGTCAGCCGTCCACAATTTCTTGTGAATGCTCTAGAAGCTAAAGTTAGTATCCGATTGACTTTAAATTTATACACAGTGTTTAAAGGCCATGAGGCGGGGAATCCTATTTATTTCCAGCGATATCCAATAATCACTGCCAGACTTAAGCCTGTAAGGCCCGTGATCACTTGGAAAAATCTTGTGAATGCTCTAATGGCTAAAGTTAATATCCAATTGACTTTAAATTTATACACAGTGTTTAAGGTCATCATGAGACAAATAAGCCTATTGATTTCAGCGATATCCTATAATTACTGCAAGAGTTATGGCCCTTGATCACTTCAAAAAGTCATGTGGACAGAGGCCGAAGTTAATATCTCAATCTGATTGACTTTAAATTTATGCACAGTGTTTAAGGTCATGAGACGAAGAATACTATTCATTTTCATCTATTTCCGATAATTACTGCCCGAGTTAAGGCCCTTGATCACTTCAAAAATGAATTTTGATAATTAGAATAGCTAAATCCATGATATTAAATGTTTCGTATACTATTATTAGTACCGGTAATACTAAACGTTAGCATGGAGGAGAACTTTATAAAGCCAAACAAATTCTTATGATTTTCTGATAATTACATAATGAGTTGTTACTCTTAATCAGATTTTGGTGTTTAATAAATGTTTCATTACTGAAAAAAGTAAAAATATTCGACAACTATTGTTGTCTGCTGTGGGCGTATGTTTCGTTGCCTGGCAACCCTATCTTTAAATCCTCACTCGGTCAACAGGTACCATAACGTCCCTATGGTTTTGTTTCAAAATTTTGTGCTGTCTCCAGATATTTATATATTTTGAATTATTATAGTTGATAGATTGAATATGGAGGAAGAAGATATGTATGAAGATTGTGTCACACATGCTGGAGAAGCTATAATTGTAATAACAACAGAGCAGTTAGAATTTACCAAAATAGCAGAACTTCAAGAATTATGGGAGAACATAAATATTTTAAAAGAAAAATCCAACCAAAAGATCAAGGAAGATATAGAAGGTCAAATAAACTTTCATTCTAATTTATTATAAATAAATATTTAATTTTTAAATGCAGAAGACAATGTACTGGTACTAAGAATTTTTTCAAATTAATGAACCACTGGAAAACTCACTGTCAGTTACTGTACTCGAATGTCGTAAAATAAGCTTTTCCAAAAAATTTAACCATAAAATACAAAAGTCCTGTAACCATTGTTGCTATGTGTAAAAACCCTTAAAATAAATATTGATGCATAAATTGACATAATCACAAAAACTGTCCTATTCTGTGAAAGAAATATATTGCTAAGTACAGTTTAAAATTACATCAAAAATTGTCCGGATGGTAAAACTTTTAATAGTTTATGTATTTGTAGCTCTTCAAAGCATATTACAAGAATTAGAAGATCCACTCGAAAAATCGAAATTAGTGGACAAGGAAACTGATCTGACAACAAGGTGTGAAGAAACCATGAAAAGATTGGGCAAGGTAACAGAAGAAGGTCAACAATTACAATCAAAAGTCAAATTGGAAGAAAAGGAAAAAGAAACGTGCAAAAAGACTTTATTAGATGTCACAAAAAATAAAAGCTATTCACTACCTAAAGCTAAGTATGTTGTTGATAGACTTTTGAAATTATGGTTCATATATGTCCAATTCAACTTATTTTTTCTAAGGGAGTTTGTAAAGTTCCTATAATTAAATATGAAATATTAAGTCTTTCTCGACCTGAAAGGAAATAAAACGGGGCATGATGTCTTAATGAAGACTGCCATACGCCATTCAGATGCAGTGTGCTTACTCTTCTACAAATTCCAACTGTGAAAGTTTTTGAATATCCCATCCGAAAAAATATTACAGGAACTTGCTTTATAAACACTAAAATGTCCCGGTATTCATTTTAAATAATTACCATTAAATTAAGAATGCAATGGTAGATAATGTTCCGACTTAGGTAAGTTGGTATTCAATGAGATTTAGAATTAAAATAAGGTCAATCCAAAGAATTTGGCAAAGATTATAGATGGTGCTGACTGACTTGTAGTTTGTCTTGTCTGCAAGTTTTTCTTATCAATTTTGTTTTTCCAATAGTGCGGTTCTCCTATGGTTATTATATGGTTTGCAAAGGATGCCAAATACATGTGTTGACACATGTTCAATTTATCAAATCTCTGAAAATATGGAATGGAATCATTTTTGGGTTAATATTCCTGTTCAAGATTCAACTTTCAAATGCAGTATATAGTTTGCAAGGGATGAAAAATACCGCAAATAACAATGAGATATTTTCAAGCCCAAGGAGAGGGGGTTGCATCTGGCACATGATTCTGGGTCCATGAACCCAGGCTGCCCATTAATCTTTTATGTCAGCATGGTCAGTATTCGTGCCCCAAATTCTGTCTTAAACTCCTTGCACAGATGAGGGAAGGGGGGCCCAAAATGTGTCTTGCTCTGGTGCATAAAAAATTCTCTTGGCGTCTCTGGATACTTTAAGTAAACATCTGACACAGAGATTGATGAGGTTGTCTTTCACCTCTAGCAGTTGACTACGCTATAATGAGGTAACAATATGTTATCAAAAGAATACTTTCTCCAAACTATTAAATATATCATAATAATTGGTTGTTCTTTCCTTTGTAGGTATAATGTGAACCTTTATTGTAATATCAGTAATATTAGATGGCAGCTAGATTCTACACAAGATGATATTAAAGGCTGTATCCTTTCACATTATTTATATATAAACTCATCAAATTTGATACTGCTAAATATATTATTTTATTTACTTGTAGTTGACTTTAAAATATCTTACCACATTGTATTGCTTCTTTGGGATCACAATAACTTTTATTCTAGTTGAGTCAGAGTGGTGAAACTTGGTGTATAGTTTCACTACATGTCTAATCTCTACAGTTTTCATAAAGTGATCACGCTCAGTGGTCTTAAGAATACACAGTTATGGCTTATGCAACTCAGGAATATAGAACCATTATCAAAGCAGACAATTATATTCTATAAAACATACATGGGTTTTTTTTTTACATATTTTCCTTAATAAGAACCTTAGATGTATGTAAGAAATCTGACGTACAACCATTTTCACTCGACACCAAACAACATTCAAAATTTTACATATCTAATTATTTATGGGATTTAATGGAAGAAGATTAGTGAAGAAACCAGATGATTATATACACTTATTCAGAACTCAGTGCTATTTTATTTCTGACTCTTAAACTACTCACAGCTGCTGACAGGAATGGTGATTTCCCCATATTCCCCAGAAATATGACCTATGAAGACATCAAGTTTGACGGAGGGAAAAGTTATTCTTAAAGATGCCTTCCAGAGAACAAACTGTGATTTGATGATATATTTGGACTAAAAACATATTCAAACAAATTTATCTATCATTCAAAAACATGCTTTAAATCCCTCTCAAAACATTTTAATTGGCAGAAAGCTACTATAATCAGTGTTTATCCCGTGACTTGATTAGGGGAGAATCCATTATTATCTTGGTTTTTTTTGTTAGTCAATTTCCATCTACTGCAAATATTGAAGCATAAGTAAATTCCTGGATTCTTCTCTGTGAATTTCTTTTTCCACCCTCTAATTCTCTCAATGTTAGCCATTAGATCAACACTCAAGAAGCGCTCCTTACCCCACTGAAGCAGACAGCTTTAGGGATCCCCTTAAATTTTTGTCTTGTGCATGCCAAATGGGTGTTTTTCAGGAAATCCAGTATTTGGATGCCTCTACTATCCATATATACCAAAATTGTCATACATATTGGAAATAACTACCTGATATTGATACATACTTTTGTGAGAGTATCTTTAACCAATATTTTCATTGGCTTAGCTAAATCCCTACCTCAAAAAACCATTACTGTTTGAGCAGACGTAAAACAACCAAGGTACTGCTACTACGAGTAAACTAATGAAAGGAACATTTTGGTATGTCAATGTAATATCACAATTTAAGAGTATATTTCCCTATGTACATATTTGTGTCAAGTCTAGTTCAAAATTATTAGTATACAAATGTAAAAAAGTATTTAAATGTCATTTATTTTGGCGCCTATTCAACCTCGTGGATTTCCTCCGGGCACTCTGGTTTCCTCCCACTGCTGAAAACCCCTACGCGCAAGCCAATTATTGAAATAAAATTAAACCATATGTTAGTCCCGAAATGACCTAGTTGTGTTGAGTGGACGTTAAACCCCATTTCTCTCTCTGTACAAATTGTCCCTTGCAATCCTAACACAACTGTAACCTACTCTTGAGTGACATTTAGTGAAGGGGAAAACACATTAAGGGAGACAATCACTAGTTTTATTCTAAAAGTGCAATGTTTCAACAAGCATCCTTTTAAAGTTATCAAGAATAATGAACCTGACTAGAATTGTCTTCTTATTTATGTCACAGAAATGAACTCTTAGACTTTACAGTTAGTTTACATTTCACAGGCTACAAATTGATATGTATCATTCAGATTTAATGAAAAAAGGAAAGAAACTGAGCTTACCACCTAGAATCTAATAAACGTATCCATTAGTTTGCCCTTCAGAAAGTGTTAAATGCCATCAAGATTTATCAAAAAAAATGTCCAGTTTCTGCTACCATGTATTTTAAGAAACACAGTTTAGTTTTGACATTGGTTGTCTAGTTTATGACCATTTAGTTTTGTTCTGATATTGGTTGTTGGGTTTATGCCCTTTTAGTTTCATAAACTAGACGACTGATGTCAAAACTAAACAGTGTTTCTTAAACTACACGGTAGCTCAAACTGGACGTTTTTGATGAATCTTGACGACAGCATTTACACTTTCGGGATGGCAATCTATTAACTGGATAGGAGTATTAGATTCTAGATGGTAAGCGCAGTTTCTTTCCTTTTTCATCAAATCTGAATGATAGTGTAACTTATACATGATAGATCAATTTCATAAAAAGTGTTTACTTTCTTGACATGGTTAAACAGTAATTTTAACTTCAGACTTTATCCAGAAACCTGTGTATGTAATATGTATCTATATCGTGTAATATATAATCTTCATGTACTGGTTCATTTATTTGAGATTTTTTGTGTTGATTCCTGTGAATATTAGTATTTTAAACACTATCATACATGTAGCATACTGTTTTGTAGTAAACAGTTCTTTTATACATCCAACATTTTATTTGAAGTTTTTAATTCCAGTAATCTGTGAAAATCAGATTCTGTATATTACATTTGTTATTCAAGATGGGTTAATAAATATTTCAAAAACTCAAATCCGTCCTTTGTTATACTTATTGATACATGTATAAGCTTACAATTTCTTTTGGGGAAAAGAACATCTTGTGTCATCTGTGTATTTAGGGATTAGAAACATCACTTTTCATTCCTTCCACCCCAATTCATTGACAATTGTTTTAATTGATCTACATGCCACATGATCTATCTATTTGGACCGGTCAGCCTTTAAATAACATCATTTAGCAGAGGACCATCGTCAGGTTGGGTTAAGTTCACAAGCCTATGGCGATTTTATCCTTTTTTTGATTATGTAAAGTCATTTAAATTTACTTAGGTGTTTTACTACATTTCACAAAAAAGGTTATTTTGAAAAGGGTTTTTCTTTCAATATGCTGACATACAATACAACATTTAGAAAATATGCCCCCTTATTGTTAGCTTGTTTTCCTTTTGTTGAAAGCCTGTATCACAACAGATCCTAGATCCATTCACTGTACAGTGCAGTGGATTTTACAGCTAGCAGTTCCGTCTTCATCGTATTCCAACTCTCAAGGTCACTTTTGTGCACACATCCACATAAAGGGAACCCAGACGTTGGTCAACACAGGTTATCAATCTTGGTACTCACTAAACCACCATGATTTTTATCTTTGAGAATGTTTTACATAACAAGATATCAATGATAGTTCTATGTCATCTAAAAATGGTGGGAGGACCTGGAGGTACTTGTTATGCCGCCGACCCTAGGGTAAGGGTTGGGTTAGGGTACCCTAACCCTATACAATAAGGGAGCCGCGGGACGGCGGCATAGCAGCACGGCGACACAACAATACCCTCCCGAGAAAACCAACGAGGTTGGACAGGCGAGAAACTGCTTCTTGTCACATACAACCGGGGCTGTGTTTGAATAATGACAAACAATTTGACTGCATATATACGTGTAATAGTTTTATTTTCTAAACTTGATTCAGATTTTACATATCTATAGCACTTAATGTTGAATTTAATAAATTGTACAATTAAAATGTCTGAATCTAGATAATAACCATTACCATGAGAATGAAGCATTGTATATACAAAGAATTAAAATACAACATTTATTTAATGAAATATAAATGAGTGAACAACAGTAGGCATATACATAAGTTAATAGCAAATTAAAGGGGATTTCCGCTTTTTGGCAAGCACACATGTATAACGGCTGAGTTAATTATTGTCACTGTGCACTATTTCAGTATTTCCATTAGTTTGTGTGAATGGCTTTGTCCCCTATTAATTCATATATAATGACCTATATTTAATATGAAATATGTATATATACAATGATATAAACAAAAAAAAGCGTGTGGTTTAATTGTCGCGAGCGAGAAATTAAGTAATATATAAAAACAACAAGAGTGACGTTACTCCCAAGTTGATGTTTTAATATATTATCCAATGTCTTAAGCTCGAGATCATTAACCAACTTAAAATCGGACACGCGCGTATGCTTTGCAATGAAATATGTCACAAGGGTCCAAAATTTAACTAGAACAAATAATGTACCCTTGCTACATTGGCCGTTAACTGGTAACGGTGATGTTTAGCTTATTAACTAGATTTAAAAAGCATGTTGAATAAATGCATATTTTAAAATAGCTAACAATTCAAACAATATAATGCTACAATCTAGAAGTAGCTCATTCAATATAACATGTATATGAGATCTTCAGTTCATAATGTAGAATGGAATATCATAGTGATGTAAATTAAGATATGAATGAATCATAATTCACTAGAACAATCGATTTTGCAATATTACTGCCCATGAAATACAAGTTTTAATCATTCATAAACTTTTCAAGTTCAAACACATTTTAATCAATTCACACAAAATTAAATTTTAAGAGATATATTTTATCAATTTACATGAAAGGGTTAATAATTTTACATAAAGATGCCTTATGTAGGAGTTTGGATTCAAATCTTGTATAAATTATTATTTAGACATTTATTCACATGACAAGCCCATAATCAACTCTCTAGACAATGGATGGCCGATATGTAAATGTATTGAAATGTGATCACCCTTTAATGATTTAATTTAAAAATTAACCAATAACGTTACTAGGTTAATAAACAATCTTGTCAAACAGTGATAACATCACTAAGAATAAAGTTATTTGAATGGAACTTTCAAAATATTCATTTTTAATGATCTATTTTGGAACTATTATAGCAAGAACAGTCTGTTCTTTATCTAAATCTTACATAATGCATCTTTAATATATTAAAATGTAACATTGTGTTTTAACTTGGTGGTGGAGGAGGAGGAGGTGGCGCTACCATCATGGGGTTCATTCCAGCCATAGTGTTAAAACTGTTTGGTGGGGGTGGAGGGGGAACTGGGCTATAAGTCATCTGTTGACTAGTAACTGGAGGTGGGGGTGGGGCATTCATTGTATTTTGCACTGCATTTTGTTGCCATGGGGGTAAAGCGGAGGGAGGTGGAGGAGGGGGTGCTGCTGGCATCTGAGCTCCCCATCTACTTGTGTTATTGGTTGGCGGTGGTGGTGGAACACCAGAAACTGAAAGAACAAATAGAAAATTTAATTTTAATATGCTATCTTAATGTAAGAATTCATGCACAAATGTAATGTAAATATATTCATATTCAAGAAACCAAGTGGTTTCCAGTAAACTTAGTCATGTTGCGGTCATGAACGGTTGATAAACAAATTGTCCACGAGAAGAGAAAATAAAGAAGGGCTTTACAGATCTAACTATTAAAAACATTACTGTCTTCAATCTATTGTTTTATTATTTTTGTCCTCAATGATTTATTAGTTTTAAGATAGGTTGCCAGGCAACAAAACATATGCCGACAGCAGCTAAATCGTCCGGGCGGTCAATAAATAAGAGTTGTCGCATATTTTACTTTTTTTGGTAATGAAACATTTATAATACACTAAAATCTGATTAAAAGTAACATCTCATTATGTAATTATCAGAAAATCATTCGAATTTGTTTGGCATTGATAAAGTTCTCCATGTTGTTCAAGTTATCGAAATTCATTGAAACTCAATATACTTTTTTGTCAATCAGATATTAACTTTAGCCTTTAGTGTTCAAGGGCCATAACTCTGACAGTAATTATCGGAAATTGCTGAAATAAAAAAGAATTCTTTGTCTCATGACCTTAAACACTGTGTATAAATTTATATCCAGTTGGATATTAACTTTGGCCTCTACAGCATGCACAAGAATTTTTTGAAGTGATCAAGGGCCTTAACTCTGACAGTAATTATCGGAAATCACTAAAAATCAAAAGGCTTCTTCGTTTCATGACCTTAAACACTGTGTATCAATTTAAAGTCAATCGGTTATTAACTTTAGCCTTTAGAGTGTCCACAAGATTTTTTGAAGTGATCAAGGGCCATAACTCTGACAGTAATTATCAGAAATTGCTGAAAATCATGACCTTAAACACTGTGTGTAAATTTAAAGTCAATTGGATATTTACTTTGGCCTCTAAAGCATCCACAAGATTTTTTGAAGTGATCAAGGGCCATAATTCTGACAGTAATTATTGGAAATTGCTGAAAATCAATAGGATTCTTTGTTTCATGACCTTAAACACTGTGTATAAATCTAAAGTCAATCGGTTATTAACTTTAGCCTCTAGAGCGTCCACAAGCCTTTAGTGTTCATGGGCCATAACTCTGACAGTAATTATCGGAAATCGCTGAAAATCAATAGGCATTTTGTCTCATGAACTTAAACACTGCGTATAAATTTAAAGTCAATCGGATATTAACTTTAGCCTCTAGACGCCGGACGGACGGACAGACAGGGGCGACTGCAATATACGACCACATTTCAATGTGGGCGTATAAAAATTGAAAGCCCCATTAACAAGATTGTTGAGCTTAAAATACATACCTTGATTTTGAAGCCATGGCATGTTTGCCATTGAATTCTGGGCTTGAGTTGAAGGTGGTGGAGGAGGTGGGGCTGTTATCATTGTTGGGGGTGGTGGTGGTGGAACTCCTAAAAATAGAAGAGTATGGTTAATTTCCAACAAGCACATTTGGCTTTGGTAAACCAAGTGTAAACCATTTATCCTAATTAGCAATTAAGTAGTCACATGTATAAGGATATATTTGTGGCCAGAACTGACCACAAAATGCTATTCATCTAGTTAGGGATGATGCTCTTCAAGAAAAGGTTAATACCCCGCCAACTCATGTATGACCAACATGAAACTAGCCATGCTTATTTCTTTGACGATTCTGCATCAATCAATTTTTGATATGAAGTCAAAATATGAGACAGATGCAATGATGTAATACTAATGTCTTCTCAAATCACACGATTCACTAAAATCTCATAATTGTAATTCAACAAAAGTTTAAGGAACTACTTACCTATCATCTGTGATGTTGGTACATTTTGCATCCCCATCTGGGGCTGTTGTTGTTGCCATGGTGGTAATGGTGGTTGGTTATTCTGTCCCATATTCTGTCCCATGTTCTGTCCCATAGGAGGTGGGGGAATAGGCGGAGCCATATTAGGAGGTCTATTTAACTGAATCTGTGATTGGTTAATCTGTTGATTCATCAAGGGTTGTGGTGTACCTGTAAATCGTGTCGGCGCCATTGATATTGGTTGTCTCATTTGTTGATTATTCTGGGGTGGGGGCATCTGATGCTGTTGTTGTTGCTGGTGTTGCTGCTGCTGTTGCCAAGGTGGGTTCATAGCCTAAAATTATTGAATGATAATGCATTATGGATTTTGCAAAAAGGCATGATTTAAATTATTCATGTAACAATTGAGAAAATCTAGAATTTCAGGCCTCTATATATTAGTTCAATATGCAGTAAAGAGACAATAAATCATATGGTGGTATTAAAAAGGGGACACAACTCCATATTTTCAAACTTCTGTCAAATTAATTTGTTCCAAATTTCAGATATATTGCAAAATATCGGTTGCATTCTACACACAAACTTGGAATGGAGATCGTTAACTTACCATAGGATTAGGAGGTGGAGCTTGGAATGGTGTTCTAAAGTTATGTTGTATCGATGTTCTCATTTGCGTAGATTGTGTCGTTTTAGGTGGAGGGCCCTCACCTAATTCAGCCATTAGTGACATATACTGAAAAGAGAAAAGTGAATAAATTTTCTGAAACCCATTTTTTAATACTTTATACGTACAGTGAAAATGAGACTTTAGAAGCCAAAAGGATAATTTTTTAAAGGGTATTACTATATCTATCTTACCTCGCTGTCCATTTTAGCTTTATCTGCTAGTGATGTTACTGGTAACTGTGTCATACCTCTAAATGTATCTCCTGGTCTAAAAAATACACAATGGATAATTTAATTAACATGCTTCAAAGTTAAGACACATGGTTTCAACAATATTTTATTTCTATTATATCATAATTATTCACAATACTGATATTGTGGATCTGAAAACAAGCCATAGTTAAGTCACATGAATCCTAGCCTTTATCAAGTGAATTTTTGATGGCCGAATGGCTCAATTTTACACTTTAGATCATAAGATCTGTAACTGAGTAAAGTGGCATGGTTTCGATTCCCCCCTTTTCGGTCTGCTCTTGGTTTGTTGGCGGTTCTCTGGTTTCCCCCTACTGATAAATACCCTATTTCACTCTGTCTCTCCCTATAATGTAAAGTGGTATCAGGTGTTCTGTAAACCGTAACATAACTCTGCCTCACATGCTACAACAACAACGGTTGTTGTATTAACTACAAATCTCTTTCTGTTTAATTGTGTTGTTTAATCTTTTACCCTTATTGTTTTGTTATTTATCTCTTTAAATGGCTTCACAATGTAACTCCTATATATTCATCCTAAATTTACTAAATGTCATTTTGCTTGATAACGATAAGAGGATGCTTATTGAAACGTTGTGCTTTTTGAATAAACCAGTGATTGTACCCCATAAAAACTAAGTTCTGTTAATGTGTTTCAAAATCGCTAAATGCCACTTAAAGATTATCTCTTTCTGATACTCTGTTTGAAATTAAAACTTCAAAATATTCATGTTACACCAATGCTATTGTCAGTGAATGGCATATTGTTTATCACTGGGCTAGCGTATTGTATGGAAGACACTTACCGTTTTTGTTTACAATCTTGTGCTATATGACCAGTTCCTCCACACAGACTACATAGTATAGTGTTTGTTATAATATTCTGGGCTGCTTGAAGTTGTTTTAATTTACTGCAAAATTTATTTTAAAATTGTCAATAATATATACAAGAACTTCCTAATAGTAGATAGAATAATGGCCAATGTCAATCAAATTTTAATTAATAATTTAATTGGATGACATTATGACAAGGTTTTCTATAATGCAGGTTTCAGCACAAAGGTGGCATCAACAGTGCTCCATACAGCATTGTAGTTCTTGTGTGTAATATATCAGGTTTACTCAGTGGATCCTAACATCAGTGTTAAGTCTGTTTTTCATGTATGTGTTTTCACCAGTTACATAGACATGTTGACATTACATGTACATGTATATATGAAAAACATGCCTTATAGTTTCACCGTACTAACAAATGTAATATGCTTCTAAAATTCAGAGCATTAACTACAAAAACTTACGCTAAACCATCGTTTTCTCGTAAAGTACCATTAAGTAAAGCTAATTCTCGTAATTGTTGACGTCTCAGATCATTTTGACCTTCTGGTACATCAATACCTTGTTTAATTATAGTCTTTATCTGAAAAACACAAAAGTAACAATTTTTAAACTAGCATTCTTAAACGACAAGATTTCTAAAATAAGCTTAAATTATTCAATGCAGACATTTCTGAAAACTGAACAAATACTGTGATGGAGATTGAAAATGTTATGTATTTACATTCTTTGATCACATACAATACGCTTCATAAATACTTTTATACAAAATGAAGATTTTTCAGAAACAGAAAGTAAATATTGAAATTAGAAAAGAAAACCAACCTTTTCTACAGCTTTTTTAACATTTTCAGGATTATTAGCAGTAACGTATGCATGTAGTGGTTCATCTTCACCAGGAAGAGGCTGACCATCTTTACGGCCAATCTTGCCTTCTTTAACTGAACCCTTACCCCGTATAATAATTTTAGCACCAGTCTGAAATATCAACGAATCAATTGAATGAATATTTGCTATTGTGAATTATTATGGTTTCAAAAAACAAGGTAATTATATTTCATGATGCCTGAGAAACAGCACAATAATTATTCATTTAGAACTTTATTTAATATTTCAGACTCCATGTCACATATAAACTGGGAATTGAAACCATACCATTTTTAAAATGAAATGACAGAGAAATGGGGATTAACGTCCACTCGACACAAACTAGGTCATTTTGGGACTTACATATGGTTTAATTTTATTTCAATAACTCACGAGTCTGGACAGACGACCCTACTTCTTGCCACGACAACAAGGGACATGGAACCACGGCAGTTGACTCAATGACAGATTTTATGATACAGCGCGCATGCTAAGCATTCAGCCATCCAACCCCCCATGAAATGACAGCCCTTATGGTCTAAAGTACATAGAACACCCAACCCATCTTTTAATTCAGAATCATGTGGATCCTACACTGCATCAAGTTCTTATAGTAGTCCACATTGTTCCAACGCAGGACAACAATTAATATACTTATTTCATTACGTACATCCTTTTCTAGACTCTTAAGTGTATTTCCACGTGGTCCAATGAGAAGACCAACAAAGCTGATATCTGGATGTTCATCTTGGGGTATCATAACCCTATCATTCACACGAACTATAAGAGGCCTACAAGATTCAACAATTATTATACATATTACATTACGTACATCCTTTTCTAGACACTTAAGTGTATTTCCACGTGGTCCAATGAGAAGACCAACAAAGTTGATATCTGGATGTTCATCTTGGGGTATCATAACCTTATCATTCACACGAACTATAAGAGGCCTACAAGATTCAAATATTAAACTAAATACAAATCTCTAATATCATTAATATATTTCTAATTATGTAAATTTAAGATAAAGATCTTGCCATTCTTGCTATAAAAGCTCAAATATAAATAATGCACAATGAATATATTGAAAATTTCATTCAAATTACTTCATTCTGAGCGAAGCTTTTGGGCTTTAAGGCTTGGCTAGATGTGTACATTGATTGTAACCACCTAATGTCTGTTAAAAGCCAAACCATTCTAATCTACTTAATATCAGAGACAACCGATGGCATCGAGAGTGAATAATGGTCTTGTCTTGTTAATAAATGTCAAATTAATATTTTATGTAACAGATTTAGCTCTTGCATATTGCCTGTTTATGCTGGCAATGTTCCAGAATACATTATACCATTACATTACAACTAGAAGCTAACAATTTAAAACCTACTTGTAGTCTGCAGGGGGTTTATATTCTTTGTTTAAATCTACGGCTTCTGTAACTAATCGATGTCTTTCTTCTTCCAACTTTTTCCGTGTACGATATTCTCGTGTATTTAACCGCTTTCCTTCATTATTGTAGATCGGCTCTGGAGATGGTGATCTGAGGAAGAGGGGAGATAATTTATGTTTGCCAAATCTCATGCAATTTGTAGGATATCAGTTGAACTCCGATTTCCAGTGAATACAAATAAGAGTGACAGAAGGGGTAATGGTTATGGGGTGGAAGTCTAAGGGATAATTATTCAATAGGTGAGGAAGTATTTTTACATGTATTAAACTATTACGTGTTAATTCAAAATGAATTGAAGCAACTCAAAATTAACCAAGAACCAATGAGCCATCTCTTTAACAATTAATACCAAAGCAAACTCCTTGTTTTGTTATTCTTTACTATAGATTAAGGAAACAAATGGTAAGCATAAATCCATTGCCAATATAGTATTACATATAGCTTATAGAGAATACAAACAGACTATTAAGTAAGACAAGTACCACAAATTTTGTGTGCGGGCATCCCAATAACCACAGATTAACATTTTAAATATAGCCTACTAGTTCTGGAATAAATTATTTACAAAACAATTGGGATATATTTTTCAAATTAAAATGTTTGAATACTTTATATCTATTTCTAGTACCTCGGGGAAATGGGAAGGCAGGGCAGGAAGGGTATTTGGTTTTGGTATCTATAAACACTATTCAAATTCAATTAGGAATTGTATTATCAAAATTATTGATTGAGAAATAATTGTGGAAGAATATCAAATCTGATAGATTTGTTAGGGGGAAAACTAATTTAAATGTACTATAAACAAAAAGCTGAGGGTTAGAAATATTGTTGTTATCACCCCTGGTGTTGCACCGCCAATATATCTACTTTCATTTTGTTATTAAAGTTGCAATACACTTGTGCAAGTTGAAATAGCTTGCATTCATTAATTAGGCTTTCATCATGCCACCTGCTATCATATATTAATTTAAAAATTCTAGCATTTTAAGAGAACACTCTCAGATAAATAATATTGCTTGTAATAATGTTGTAAACTGACATTTGTTAACCAGCTAATTTACTAACATGTGGGAGGTTTTCCGATACAGTAAGCTGTAAGATGGCCACAATATATATGATGCTTCTACATTACGGCGGGACTCAATTATACAGATTGATAATTATATTGCTACTTTAAAATTTCTGTTTATTTTAGTTACATGTAAGAAGCCTGGGACAACATGTCATTGTTCAAATTCATGCAAATTTCATTAAAAAGAAACAGAATTAATATACATATAGTAAATCAATGATAAAGTGTGTAATATCATTATATCATAATCATGCAATCTGTCAATCACAATAAAAGTTCAAAAATTAACAAAAAAAAGAAAAGAAATTATTGATTAGAATTAGGATATAGAATTACTTATGATAAAATATTCAATTGATCATATCTTTCAATATAAATAATATGGTGTCAAAAATAAAATATTAATATAGTTTTTTTTAAAAAAAGAAAAAGTTAACCAATTTTGTTTGTGTGTATTTTTGCATGACGTTGATCTGTCTTTCTGCTGTAAAATGAGATGTGTTATGATAATGGTCGCGTTCAAACCTGGCTTCTGGATTCGGCGGTATTCCCAAATCTCCTGTACGTAGCTTACGTGATATTTCTTCAATCTGTAGGTGCACTGTAACACAATGATTAAAGTAGGAGCAAAGGTTAACATTATATATACAATAAATACTTAATCAAACCAATCTGGACACACAATTGATATTTTGATTTCCACATATTTTCTCAAATTTATTTATAGCATTGTTTGTCTTTTTCAAGTCCAAAATATGTCATTAAACAAACAATTTCTTCAATTGCTTTAAAGAAAAGAAATGCACAATTTTTATGAGGTTGGTATTTTCAAAACGATTTATTAAGACAAACGTTTAACATGTCATTTTTATGGCTGGGATTTCAAGACAAAAGTTAAGGAAATGGATGATCCAGATTGACTTAAAAACATGTAGAATAAAGTTGTTTCTCCACCTAACTGTAAATCAAATAATCTGTTATTACTTCTTACCTTAGTAGATCTACATGTATATCATAAAACAATTTTATTTCATTTTCTGAAATAATTCATGTAATTTAGACAATTTCAATAGTGTTTTAATTTTAATGATACATGTCTGAAATATGGGTTTATGTAATTAAATTTTTCATTAAGGTAGGTCCCCTAAGACTCTTAGTAAGAGATTTGAAATTTACGCTAGTACAGGTCAGCCAGGAAAGTAATTTTCAATATTTAAACTAAACTTTGAACATTTACAGACCAAGTTATTCTAAGCATAAACTATGAAAAGATAGCCACCCAAACAGCGGAAATATGCCCAAACAGCAGCGAAATGCTGAATACATGTATTGATCGAGTTTGTCCTCTCATGACTACAATGCTTCACACCAAATTTGAAAATAGTCTGACAAAAAAAAATCTAGCCTCTATTATGTTCACAAGCCAATTGTTGACGGACAGGGTGATAACATAATACACAAAAATAGAAATTTGGTGTGTAAAAAAATGTTATAAGTGTCAAGTGTCAAAAGCTATGCAAACATTTAAATCCTTGAGCGCATGAAAAATCAATTCTTTTTAGATAAGACCTATTAGAGGTACATGTAAAATAAAAATAGTAAGTCTAATATTTGCTCTGATATCTATAATAATATATATTTTAAAAGGTATATATTGTTATTTATTTCATAAATTTAAAACCAAATATTTCATAAATTTTAAACAAAATAAAAAAAACTATCAGAAAATTGTTTTTTAAACTTACATTAATATATTTAGTAATAATTTTACATGTATTTTGATTTGTGTTTTATTTTCACTATTGTCAATAGGTTTTATTAGAATAAAAAAAAATTCAAAACCTATTGTTTACGGGGACCCAGCTTAATTTTCAACTGCAAATAAAAACAGATTACTTATCAAAAAGAAATTAATTTAGTTACTATTATCATTTTACATGTGTCAGCTTCACCTAAACTGAAATTTGAACGTTAGGGGAGAAAAAAGTAAATGTTGCAATTATTAATCCTGTTGAAAAATGGATTACTTTCTTTTAATTATTACATTATTTAATTTACCACAACAATGGAACATATACAATTAAAATATAGGTACCTTATTGAAATCAAACTTAATTATTTGGTTATGTCATATGTACATGTCTAATGATTTTATGTAGTAGATTTAATCTTAATCAAAGTTTAAAATAAACTGTGCTGATAAATACAAGTTATGAGCAGTATTTTAAACTACGAAAAAGATTAAATAAATCAATTTACATAGAATATACTATTCATATTCAGTGTTTATGTTGGGAGTCCATGGTACATTCTTTTACCAACTGATTTCAAATTACATTTTAAACCAATCGGTACAATCATGCATCCATTCCATATTGTATTCTAATACAATATGTAGACTGTCCAATGACATCACTGTAAGTACAAAGTTTGACCATTGTTCTGAACCAAATCTTACACTTGCCAGAACAACAGTATAATTCACATGGAAACAATTTACAAGTTTACACACCTATATATTGTCTTTGTTGTTCTGGAGATAAGTTACATGGTAATGCAGCAGGCATCCCAGGTATGCTTGTCTTATCATCATCATCGGTGTTCCAGCGACTTTTTCTTTTACGCCTTCGTTCACTTGCACTATCTGATGCTAGAAAAACAGACAAATATTACAACTATGGATTTAATACATACGATAGTCGAATAGTCCATTTATCGAGTTATCCAATGGTATTTAGTTGTTTTGATCTGACAGCATCCAATGGATAGATTGCATTTTTTTCTTTCAAAATATTGTATATTTTTGTATGACTACTTTTGGTTTTTGGATCACTGTCAGGAGCAGTTTTGAAAGAAAAGAATACTTATGAGCATAGATGAAATGAAACTTATATTACTAGAATTGGATTAACTTTGGGAATTTCAAAATGTAGGTCAAATTTTAAAATCTTGAAAAATGACAAAGATTGTCTCATAAACAACTTCAGAACTTGTTTTTAATTTTCAATGATAGAAGTGGACAATGATGTTTCGAAATGTTCAACTGCAATCGTCCTGGAAAAATCTCAGGGTTCTGAAAATAAATGTCATTTGTTTGAAAATTGGTGAAGAAGTGACAAAACTACAGCCGATTTTTTTATTTTTTGGCAGCTTACCCATTTCTTACCTTGTCGGGCTACACGGAAGTTATGAAGTAACCATCACATGGTTTCCCCGCTAGAAAATTAGACCCCAGATCGTTATCGTATCGTTTCTCGTTACTTGCAGCCTTACTAATAGTAATACTAGTGTACGTACTACACCTCTACACTTACGGTTATCTACTCTAAATGAGAAATAGAGACAAGAGTAGGCCTATGAACACACTATGCTATGACGTAAGAAAATATAATAGTACCAGTAATAATATCATCTTTACTTTAGACTTTAGTGTAGTAAAAACAATTGAATTGTTTTTCAGAGGAAAAATAATTATTCTTAATCAATTCTAAGCTTTTGGGGGGCTACATAGTATGAATGCACTAAGGCCATCACAACATTTGAGTGTATGTACATGTAGTACCTACACAGTGCTACAGTACTTGTACTCATTATCATGTAGTAGTATTAGTATCAGTATCATGTTTAAATGTAGGTCAACGACCGTCGGCGTCAACCACATCACCAATCAATTTCTTTATTTACCGACACGGATATGTGTTTCCCTAGAAATTATACATACCATCATCACAATTTTCCAGCTCTCTTTTTATGGTGCTAGTCACAAATGAATAATTCATCATAATTACAATTAACTGGGTACTCTTATCTATACTAAAGTTAATTTGAGATAAAGAAATTAAGAAAGCAAAACCTTCAACGTTGTAAGACGAATGGGTAAAAAATATGGCTGCTCTACATGTAGACAACGAAACGAAATAAAAATTAACAAACTATACATGTCCTCTCTTTCAAGACATTCATGAACCAATGTAATGTGTTTAAAGATGTGTTAAAATTATTAATCACATACACTTAGAAATATTGTTCCAATAGTGAGTGAAAATATGCTATTAGCCTACTATTCGTTTCGTTTAATAATGATAAAGAATAATTTTATTTTTTTAAATAGCCAGCCAAAATTGATTTTATTACGTTAATCCACATTTACCGGCCGCGTTTAGTCAGTGTTTCCAACAGAATTGGGTACAGCCGTCCAAATAAATGTCCAAATAAAAGTCATTAATTATCAGATAAAAAATGGGGGTTATAAATTTTGTTAAGGATTATCTCCCTTGTGGCGCTTTTTGCAATATGGGTGATGTAAACACGTGAAAACAGAATTGCTAATGTCCAAAAAACAATATTTCAAGAAATAGAGGTTCTGACACGGCGCTCAGTCGTTGTCAACCCACAAGATGGTTAAAGAACAGTTCAGAGAAGCCGATGTGGCTAAGAAAATGTAATAACCTTCATTAACCTGTCGGTGAAAACTGGATAATAATCATACATTGGCATAACCGGCACATTTTGTTCAAGCGAACGTGTTTTAAAGGAGCTAAATCGCCAATATTTTGTTAAGTTTATATTCAAAGAAACATTTAACACCCTAAGCACAACACTATAGGAAAGCTATCGACCGGAAAGCGCTTCTAGCGCTTCCAATTATAACCTCTTACTATTAAACACCAGTTAACAGGGTTTCCCTTGTCAGTGATGCGGGCTGGACAAGGGCAGCTGTCTAGTCGTGTTGATGGAACAAAAAGCAGAGGTCCAGTGTACACATTGGCGTGCACGTAAACGATCCCTTGGCAGTTGGAATTTGATATAAGAGTAGGCCGTAGTGCCCTGCCCGGGCAAAATTTCCCTCATTGAATAGCACACTGTATGGTGTATTCCTGTCTCCATTAGCCAGGGTTAGGAGCAGAACAGTAGGACGTTAAACCCCATTTGGGTTTCCAGGAGAGAGATTTTCAATTGTTCAAATCACAGGACTAGGATATCGAGCTCTATCACCCTAATTGTCAGTACCGGTATCATGAAGAATTTGAATATTTAAAAAAATTAGAATCTGTCATTTATTGCTTTTCCTACCCCAGATAGATTCTAATTTTTTCAAAAAATTACAGTTTTTTGTTTTGCCTCTGGTTACCTACATTTAATTTTGTCTTTGTATCGCTGTTCACATTGACTGACACGTGACTGTACTGTTTAACAATAAAAACTTGTCCAGTAAAAAGTACTGGGGATTCAAAACGTTTCAACAAGGAGTCATTAGGCCAGTTCTTGAATGTACAGGGCAAATGTAACAAAACTTACATACAGAGCTAAACTGGAGCAAGGCTTGCAATTAAGCTTGAAGATCACATGGATAGTTTAAAACAGTCTTTTGGCATTATTATTACAAGAAGTCACAACTATAATTGGAAACCTAATTTGCATTTTCAAATCTCTGATAGTATAAAGTGAACATGGGTAGTAGAAAGTGCAATAGAATTAAAATGTGTTGATTTTCAAAAATGTTTAATTAAGAAATGGCAAACACAGAGACTCTCTGACATTAACCTTGATATTCACTGTGACATATTTCGCAAATCTTATACAAACTGATATATTTCATAATAATATGAGTTCTATTTTTCATCCAATTTTATAATTGTACTCTATTTCAGAAGCCATGTTACATTTGGGATGATGAATTCTCAACAAATGCAGCAGGTTTCTCATATGCATGTTGTCAGTAAAAATCTCTACAATCAAGATGGAAGTCGAAAACCTGTTATCAATGGTGTTCTTGATCATAGAATGGTATACACATTTTTATTTCTTCACTCCTGTTAAAGATAATTAAAGGATACATTTGATCAGAGGCATCAATATAACCAGTGCAAGGTGTATTTGTTCATACTATGATTGTACTTTAGGCCTACATTCATTTTGACATTATTCTGTATTTTCTTTAATAGTGGGAATTTTTTTTTTACAGGGAACCAGTGATAAGGAGAATAGTTGTGAATCGTGTGGAAAAGGATTAGTTGATTGTATTGGTCACTATGGTTATGTTGATCTTGAACTACCAGTATTTCATATTGGTTATTTTAGAACAACGATAACACTTCTGCAGATGATT
Organism: Patella pellucida; assembly: GCA_917208275.1. Taxonomy (NCBI): domain Eukaryota; kingdom Metazoa; phylum Mollusca; class Gastropoda; family Patellidae; genus Patella; species Patella pellucida. Next base: position 21,797,319 of record OU795036.1, on the reverse strand, counting down.
TGTAAGGTGAATGGATGTTTGCACTATTATACTTACATGTCTACAAGCTAGTGTTTGTTCCAGTTGTTAGTAGAAATTGCAAAATAAAATGATAATTCTGCTCAGCAAAACTACATTTAAAGTTTAAATGTTCAAAATATTTAAGATACATTATTGGTGATTAGATAATAATAATAATAATCGCGTCATTTTACAAGGGTAGCAAATTAGGCCTGAGGCCTCTGAGGCCTTTTTCCAATTTGGCCCTTGGCACAGATCGTGCGAATGATTTCGATCATTACTGCAGGAAGAAACCGAAGAACTCTGGGGAAACCTGTCTGATCGGACGGGAGACCGAATATCCCTCTCACTTACAACGATAAAGTTCATGCCCTGAGCTGGGATTGAACCCTCGTTGCATTGGTGAGGAGCCGCCTCTCTATCGCCACGGCTATCCGACCAGATAAGAGCTTGCACTTCTCACTATAGGCGTACTATCATAATTAAAAACTAGATGATGTTATGGGAATATGCTGAACATTTCAGTCAAATTGTTTCACTCTAAGCCGAGAAAACCTTATTTTAAAATCTTTTAAGCCTCAATTGTCATTGTGCTATCATGATAAGTAACAAAGTCTTGATTATCCATTTTGGGGATTAATCACCAACGGACATTGAATAGCAGATCGGATTCATATCCATTGAAAACCGGACAGATAAGAGTTTATTATGTTATTTTCATAGTTAAAGGGACAATAAGGCTCTTGCTAGCTTGACAGCTCCAGAAAATAAAAAATAGCCTTATTCTAAGAATGAACTAGATGTTTAAGTGCCCTGTCTGTTGTGTAAAATATCCATTACATCATAATTTACTTGTCCAGAGGCTTTCGAAAATATTTCAAAATCCAAGTTACATTTGAAAAGGTTTACATTAGGCTTTTCAAACCATTTAGTTAAATTTTTCCAATTTTTTAAATTAGGTGTGTTTAGATGAAATTTGTATCATCAATTAATTGGAATATTGTAAAATAGTACAATTTGATGACCAGAAAAAGATTGGGAAATATTATTCAGTTACAACAAGAGGGGTATTGAGCCTTTAATAAATGTCTAATTAATAGTTTATGTCACACTTCAGGCCTAAAGAAAGACCTGCAATAGTCAGATTTACCTCTTGTGTAATATTGCATGTTTAACTGTATTCAAAATACCAGGTTAGGTGCAGAAGCATAGGACGTGAAACCCCATTTCAATTATTCAAAATATCTATCATCCAATTAGGTTTGATGTTATAAACAATTTCATAATGTTTTTAGCGTTGCAGCAACATACTTCTTCATCCAGCAGATAAAAAGAATTATTTGGATGCTTTAAAGCGACAAGGAATGACCTATCTTCAAAAGAAGGGCATGAAGAAAAAGATACACGAAAAGTGTAGAAAAGTTACTAAATGTGTACAATGTGGGGAATATAATGGTATGGAAATTGGTGTTTTTCATTTACTATTAAGATTAATATGTAATAAGTAATTTTCCTGACACATAGTGCATATAATGGGTGATATCTTCACTTCCAGCATATTTTCAACTGATCACTTTTCAAAAATTTAGAATCATACATTTAAATCTATTTTTAAGGCTTACTACCGAGTTTATAATAAATTTTTTAGAACTTGCTCTGATAGATTGATAACAGGGAATTTTGTTTTAACCTGCACATCATGAACTGTTTATAATCCTATGTTAAATTGTAGGAATGACAAAGAAATGTGGTATGTTGAAGATTATACATGATTGTTATAAACCTGGTCGAAGAGGTGGAGAACAAATTATTGCTGAATTTGTTGGTTCATTTGACAATGCTAAAAAGCACAATAGTGAGATTGAACCATTGCTAAATAAAGTTCAGGTAAATTCCATGACTTTTACTGACGTTGGTTTGATCCCATTATGGCGTTTTACAAAGAGTAAGGTGGTAGAACCAACCTTGTGCTATTTGCTTTTTTTACACTGTAAGAAAATCTTTGTTATAAAAAATTATATTATTGGATTCAGTTATCAGTATTTGACCAGATATTTACATATTTTATTTCAGGAAATTTTAAATCCTCTGGTGGTTTTGAATCTTTTTAAAAAAATTAAAGATGAAGTAAGTAAATACGTATTTTTAGGATATTTTTCCTTGAGAGCTTCTAGTCCATGTGAATACAAATTATTAAAATGAAATTCTGTGCTAATAGTTTTACTCTTTAAGACTTGTCAATCTCGATTCATATATTTGTTTTGCATTAACTTGTGTTATAGAATGTTGAATTGTTCATCTTTATATGATTAATTGTTGGTTTTATAGGATGTTCCTTTGTTAATGATGAATCCTAATGTAGGTCGTCCAGAAGATATGATTCTAACTCGTATAGTGGTGCCACCTATCTGTATTAGACCTTCTGTAGTATCAGATCTTAAATCAGGAACGTAAGTTTTTCTTACTAAACAAGTGAACGGTAAAACAAGGCCCAAGTTAAGGCCCAATTCATACATATTCCACAAAAAAGTGCTGCTGTTTGGTAAATGGGGATGGGGTGGGAGCAGATTAAGATAAACTATATGTATATATATATGGTATGGAATTAAAGCTATTTTTATAAGACATGGTTTACTTATTTATCAGGAATGAAGATGACATCACAATGAAATTTACAGAAATTATATTTTTAAATGATGTAATACAGAAACATAGAGCTTCTGGTGCTAAGATGCAGATGATCATGGTAGATACTAAAGAATTTTCTTCTTTTTTTTTAAATTAATCAAATAAGGTATAAGAAAGACAAGTGCTAACTTTCGTTGCAGAATCTTTATCTCTTTAATTACATATGTTGTAGATTTATCTCAGTATAAGTCGATTACATGCATTAGATCAATTTATGAATTTTTAGGGGTTCATTTCAATTTTCAAGATATTGTTAATCATTCAAAATAACACATGTTCTTTATTTGTTGATTTTTGGGATATTAATTGATTTCATCGAAAAAATATATTAAAGATGTATTATATGTTATTAATTTACAGGAAGATTGGGATTTTCTACAATTACAAGTAGCTTTACTGTATAACAGTGAAACATCTGGTATACCACTTCATATGCAGGTAATAATATTATCTCTTACATACATTACATATATAATACATATGTCCATCCTATAATTTCTTGTGGGTTGGATGGCCGAATGGTTAGCGTGCGCGCACTATATCATGAAGCCTGTCATTGAGTCAACTGGATTGGTATGGAATTCCCGGTTGTACAGGGCAAGAAGTAGCGTCGCCTGTCCAACGTCGTGTTTTTTTCCGGTTTCCTCCCACTGCTAAATACCCCTACGCTCGGCGCAAGCGAATTATTGAAATAAAATTAAAAACCATATGTTAGTCCCGAGATAACCTAGTTTGTGTTGAGTGGATGTTAAACCCCATTTCTCTGTCTCTCTCTCCTATGATTTCTTCTTACTCCTTATTCTTGTGTAATGTTTTAAAGATTCGCAAATCACATAAGAATTGTTATATTGGTATCAATATCTGAAATTATATTGTTTTAGCCGAAGAAAGCTTCCCGTGGATTTGTTCAAAGATTAAAGGGTAAACAAGGTAGATTTCGTGGTAATTTGTCTGGTAAAAGAGTAGATTTTTCGGGAAGAACCGTAATCTCCCCTGATCCTAACATGCGAATTGATCAGGTAAGTTTTAAACAAGAATTAAAATTTATTTTGATTTATTTTATTTCTATAATTTAATGTTGAAACTTAATTTGTAGTAATGTCCAGAATCTTTATACTGTAATGTATATTTGTAATGTTGCTTGCAATTTTTTTGAACATAATTTAATGACCATGGATGCTGGATTCGCAATGTCAAAGTCCTGGGTTTCTATCCTGATGTGGGCCAAGAAGAACCTCAGCATTTATTTAACATCCGCTTCCACTGTGGTGATATCGCAGACATCAGCATTTATTAAGCATGGTTTCCATTTGTCAGGGTTAGTACAATGGTTCGGATGGGATAAGAAACTTAAGTCAACTGTGGTACACATTGGTGTGAAAATAAAAAAAAATTGACAGTTGAAATTCAACGTCTAAGAATAGACAGAAATGCAGCTGACTGAGCAAAATTTACAAGTCAATGTGTATTCCATTCCTAAAATGATCTTGCTTCAAAATGTATGAAAACTAGTTTAGTGCTGTGTATCAAAAGCATATCTCTCGGAATATTTTTACTGAATGACTAACACTTTCAATATGATTTATAAGTTTGATGAATAGTGTTTTGTCATCTATTTAGGTAGCTGTACCAGTTCTTATAGCTAAGATTTTAACATATCCAGAACGTGTTACAGCAGCTAATATTAAACTAATGAGACAATTAGTATTAAATGGAGCTGATACTCATCCGGGGGCTAATTTCTTACAACAACGTGGAAATAACATCAAAAGGTAAATGATATTGAATTACTTTCTTCGTCTATGGACACCTTTTTTGATTACAAATTTCTTATTGAAAGATACAAGAATGCATTGGTAAATACTCCACCTGATACTGAAAAAACTTTTTAATTTTACCAACTGTATGTCCATAGAGCGGGATTCATTATTTGTAATGTGTTTATGTAGTTAGAACTCTGGACTCTAAACAAAAGTAGCCGGAATTCAAATCCCCATGTGAACTGAAAACATCCTTTGTTCGTCACTTATCCTTAAATGGGCTGGTGCCTGCAAGGATGACATGGAAATTGTGTGTAGTTGTTCGTATCATACGAAAAACAAGTCCTGGTTACAAATTGGTAATGCACATATAGGATCCTTAGGGGAAAAGTATGTAGAAATGCTGTTTTGACAAAATTCTCCTCGCATTGTGCATCTAAAGTAAAAACACTGTATGTTCGTCTGAAAATAATATGTGTATGGTAAAATGTTGATAAAATGTTTTATTCTGAGTTACAATATAAGGTACTGATCACAAGTTAAGCACTTGCAACTCAGTAAACCAATAGTTATAATGGGGAATGTCTGTCTATTTATATTATAGGTTTTTAAAGTATGGAGATCGTGAGAAGATGGCGAGTAGTTTAAGATTTGGTGATATTATAGAGAGACATATGATGGATGATGATGTCATTCTATTTAATAGACAACCCTCTCTACATAAACTTAGTATACAAGCTTTTTATGTAAGATATAACACTAATATTCTAGTACCATGTGGATCTCAGTTGAGTTAGATCCAGTCATGTATCTGTAACTTTAAATTTGATATAGACATCAAATAACAAATAAAAAACTATTTATGGAATAACAATTACTATGATTTGTTACCCTGGGACGTTTCAACAAGTCATTATTACGCATATACACACAAAAAGGTTTAGAAATCTACCATATATTGTTAGGCTTTATTTTAATAAATTTTAAAAATATAACTTAAACACTTGAAATTGCAACTTTAAAAGAATTTTACATCAACTAATCTTCTCAAAAGGTGCTGATTGCAATGGTGGATTGTAAATGACAAAATACAAGAATTATTGGGGTCACTCTTTGGAATTTTCTCTTTTTTTAAGATGCGATTGTCTGTTTGATATAATATACTTATATTGTGTTATTTTTTACAGGCTAAGATAATGCCACATAGAACATTTCGATTTAATGAATGTTGTTGTAATCCATTTAATGCTGATTTTGATGGGGATGAGATGAATCTACATTTACCTCAAACAGAAGAAGCTAAAGCTGAAGCCATTACTCTGATGGGGGTGAGTAGATTTAGCTTGATGCTTAATAAAAATGCTAAATAACAAATGTTTTTATTATTCCATAAACAAAATCAAACGGACTTGGATATTTTTTCTTGTAAGTGTTATAATGCATATTTCAATAAATGTTTTGATGGACGAATCATTATCACATAACAAATCAGCCAGACAAGAATGCTGTTTTTAAAAGTACTTTATGAACTACAGTATCCAAACCACTATAGATGGGCGGTATTTATAAACATTCTAAGAGTTGAAATCAACTCTTAACTGTCAAAAATTACTCCTAACTTTGTAGATTTCCCTTAGACCTATTTATAAAACATTTTACTTTAAGAATTACTCCTAACTATGACACATATTTAGGAGTCCTCCTAACTTGTTAAAAGTAGTCTTATCTTGGTTAACATGGCCGTCCGTGTACGCCGCCTAAGAGAGTTTAAAACAAGCAGAGATTTCTTAGTGGAGTACAACAATGACGAGTTGATAAGGAGATGTCGAATGGACATGGGTGGGATTCTTTTTTTGACAGATTTAGTTTGGTTAGTACCCAAGTCTTACATTTAGTTAAAAGTAACTCTAAGACCCTTTATAAATATTTCTAGAGAGTAACTTTTAACATAATGTTGTTTTAGGAAGCCTTAGAGTAAAAGTTAAGAAAACTCTAAGAATTTTTATAAATACGGCCCCTGAACTGGAGGGACAAATTTTCAAAATGTTTTTTTTACATTTTGGCTTATGCTTTAGAAAATGGTTTACCATTTGTTCCTTTTTGAATGATTTCAGTCAAAGTCCAATATTGTAACTCCAAGAAATGGAGAACCACTGATAGCTGCTATACAAGATTTTATTACTGGTAGGTTCTCACAAGAAATAAATACAATGGTTCGATAATAAAACATTAAACATCACTATCTATATTACTTAGCAACTGTTCTTTACATTTAAAATTTATTAATGGTTTATGAAGGGTATACCAACAGGCCACGGTGTTACCAAAGCTCTTACATTGCAAAGGGTCACAGAACATCAAACAACCATTTCAATTGGATTTTTAGTAAATTGTATACTACCCATGACATTCTAATCCTCTCTATCCCACAAAATGATATGATAATAATCTCCATGAGTCATCACTGCAAAAACAAATTTGATTTCATCATGGTTATATTTACATCTGGGGGGTTGAATGGTCGAATGGTTGGCATGTGCACGCTGTATCATAAAGCCTGTCGTTAAGTCAACTGGCGGGATTTCGAATTCCTGGTTGTACGTAACAAGGAGTAGGGTCACCTGTCCAGCCTCGTGGGTTTTCTCCAGGTGCTCCGGTTTATTCCCACTGCTAAGGACCCCTACGCGCAAGCGAATTATTGAGATAAAATTAAACTGTGTAGTAGTTCCGAAATGACCTAGTTTGTGTTGAGTTGATGACCCCATTTCTCTCTATATACATATATTTACATCTGTTTTCTGGACTGGCAGAACTCAATTTCATGTTACTTAGTTGTAATTCGTTAATTCAGAGATTTTCACACTCAATATTATCTCTGGTTGTTAGTTGTGTGGAAACATGTATTAGCATCGCTACCCCAAATTTTAGATAAATTATGATTTTGTGTTGTGTGCTACCTTCCTTAAAAAATTAATCTTATATTTGCTGTATTTTCTAGGAGCCTATCTTATAACACAGAAAGATGTATTTTTTGATCGTAGTAGAGCTTGTCAACTAGTCGCTTCCATGTTATCAGCTAAAGATGAAAAGACTAGAATAGATCTACCTCGTCCTGCTATATATAAGGTGAGTTTTATGTTAATACTCAATCAATAGAGTTGATAGAAAATGTGGTTTGATTTTGTTGTTAGAAGATTTTATTGTTTTTATAAAAGCCTTTAAGCAGCAATATGTATATATGCACGGGAGAATATCCTGCTATCAATAATCAGCCCTTTATCATACTATTTGTGAAATGTGCACGCTGATTGTGTAATTGTAACATGTTAATCTTCGGGAACCTACAATGTCCATTATTTATCTAACGTCTATAATGTTACTTATATAGACGTTATAGCTATTTCCAACTAATTTGTAAGATTCAATAAGTTAATAATAAACCAGCTACTATCTTTTAACTTAATGCAAATATTTCAAAAATTGATAGCAATATTGCTACAGTGTATTTTAATCTTAAATTGTGAAGTTTATGTACAGAACACTCATATTGATTTGTATACTTTGTGATGTCTATATTACAGCCATGTAAATTATGGACAGGAAAACAGATATTTAGTTTATTAATACGTCCTAATAAACATTCACCAGTTAAAGCTAATCTGAGAACTAAAGGAAAAAATTATACTGTTGGAGAAGATCTATGTTATAATGATTCATGTAAGTACTGGTTAATCAGAGCTGATATACAAAAACTGGATTTCTTAAAATTAAAATATATTTCAGTAAAAAAAAGTATTGTATCCATTTTGAAAATATTTAGATCTTGTTTTTCCAAAGTTTTAATGGAATAATTTTAATGTCATTAAAGATGCATTATGTAAGATTTAGATAAAGAGCTGGTTGTTCTAGCAATGATAGTTTTAGAATGGATAATAGTGTTGACTTATTAATAATAAGCAGCCTCAATTTTCCATTTTTCACTAGCCAATTAAATGGCATGTTTGGTCAACTCCACTTAATATCCAAGCCATTCGATGATCTAGAGAGTTGAATATGTATTTGTAATGTTAATAAACGTCTAAATAATACTTTAAATAACATTTGAATTCAGAAAAAAGACTTTCAATAGGTAGATTTGGCTCTTACATGATGTATCTTTAAAGTATGGATGCTTTCAAATGCAGGTGTTTCATTATGCATAAAACAAGTTTTGCACATGCTAATAGTAAGTGCAGGGGGACTGCACCACATATGATTTACACAAAAGACAAACATAGCGACAAGACACCATACTCAAAAAAAAACAACAACAAACAAACAATTCAAAAAAAGCGAATGGATCCGGGGGCTAGCCGTAAGCGTCCACTGCGCTGTACAGTCCCGGGCCTGTGGTGACACAGACTTCACTCAATTTGAAAACAACTGGGAATGCAACCCAAAGAAATAATTATATAGTGTCAGCATGAGTCATGATCTATTATATGTTGTAAGAATTACGAATGTAAGTATATTGTTGTATAAATTCCGCTACACAAGTAACCACATAGTTAAATGTATCAGGAGTAGGCCTAGTTCAAACTAAATCAAATCAATAAAAGGATTGAAGTATATTAAATGCATTTAGGACACACATTACAACCGACACAGAAACAAAAACAAAACTGATTACAAGAAGCAAAGGAATATAGACTATCTAGGGAGACAGCCGAGCCGTCTGCTGACTGAGTGGCGTTAAGTGAATCTGCCGTAATAGTTGTTATGACGTCGTGGTTTAGAAGGTGCAATTTCCCGATAAAAAAGGGCGATAATCTAGATAAATTAACGTTGAAATATAAAAAAAAAAAAACTATTAGTTTTTAAGACCATGCAATTGTACAAACCATAGTATAATTATTATATAATGTCCCACGTAAGAAATGCAAAACAGGAATGCTAAAGAAATAGTAAGTTATTAGTGTAATCCTAAAGGCATAAAAATAAGGGCAATAATCCAGATAGGACTAGACATCTAGAAGCAATTTATATAGAGTCATTATCCAATATGTAGTCAGTAATATCGTTATAAGAAATGTCAAACTTATTATGTTGAAGAAATGGAAGTTTTGAAATTTCTTTCAAAATGCGTAATTGTGTACCACCTTTGGCCGTGCACTTAAAATTAAGAGTTTTTATTCGGGAAAGAAATAGTTCTTTATTGTTGCATATTTTTAAAAATCGTAATGCCTGTGAATAGAAAACATTGTATAGTGTCGTATCTGGTATGTTACTATGAACTGACGGGTATTTTACTACTTCAAAACCAAATTTGTCCGTTAGGATGCTTTGTATAATATTGGGTGGGGTGGGGGATGGCCGAATGGTTAGCCTGTGCGCTCTGTATCATAAGTTCTGTCATTGAGTCAATGGGTGTGGTTTCGAGTCCCCGTTTGTAGGTGTCAAGGAGTAGGGTTGCCTGTCCAGCCTCATGGGTTTTCTCCGGGTCCTCCGGTTTCCTCCCACTGCTGAAGACCCCGTAAGCAAATTATGGAAATAAAATTGAACCCTGTGTTAGTCCCAGAATGACCTAGTTGTGGCTGGTGGACGGTAAACCCCATTTCTCTCTCTCTGTATAATAGTGCTCTTTATTTCAGTTATTGTAGTTAGAAACAGTCAGTTATTATGTGGTGCTATGGATAAAGGAACCCTGGGATCAGGATCTAAAGCTAATATTTTCTATGTCATACTACGAGATTACGGTGAAATATATGCAGCTGATGCATTATCAAGACTTGCTAAACTCTGTCCTGCTTATCTATGTAAGTGTGTTTTTATGATCGTTTATTGAAGTCGCCTCCTTCAATACCTTCAAACATTTCTTGTTGACAGCCTAAAGATTGTATTTATCTCTGATCTTTTTAGAATATTTATAAAGGACATAATGCATACATGTAAATTTAGACAGAATCAACTATGTTGATAACAGTGATCAGACAAAGAAGCCGATTGAATTTCAACAATTGCTATAATTAGCCGTGCTGGTAGAGCTATGAAGCTCATTTTACTTTAGAATCTTATTACTCAAACAAAAATTATCTCAAATTTGTGAAAAGAAGAATTATATTGAATTTCAGTTATGAACCTTGTTTATCTTTGTTGCTGACTTTGAAGAACCACGCTAATGCTTTAACACCAAAAAACATCATCTGATCTACTGAATGAATGAATGAATGAATTGGGGTTTAACGTCCTACGCTTAAGCACCTAACCTGGGCTAATTGAAGACGGGCATACGCCATAGAGTGTGCTATGAGGGAAATTTTGCCCGGGCAGCGGCGCTACGGCCTACTCTTATATCGAATTCCAACTGCCAAGGGATCTTTTACGTGCACTCCAATATGTACACGGGACCTCGGTTTTTTGTCCCATCCGAACGACTAGGCAGCTGTCCTTGTCAGGCCCTCCTTCTGCATCACTGACAAGGGAAATTCACGCCGGAAAATCGAGATGAACTTTCTCGGCCATTGCAGGGATCGAACACTCAACCTCCAGGCTAGCAACAAGCGCCTTATCCACTTAGCCACCGTGATCCCCCTGATCTACTGAAATGTATCTAATATATTGAAAAGCAGCAATACCACTTCGTATTTATATAACATGGATATCAATATTTATTTATGGTACATTTATAATATATGACTTCAGAAATAAGGATTGATTTTTCTGTGGAAATTTCCCTGTTTAAAGAATAAGTGTTTTCTCTTGAATCCAATATTCCAATTCCTGAATTCCGTGAAAATTAATTGATTTTTTTGGTTTTTGTATTTTCAGCTAATCGTGGTTTTTCCATTGGAATAGGGGATGTAACTCCACAGGCTGGATTGATCAAGGCTAAAAATCAACTGCTAGATGACGGGTAAGATGTTACATTAATTTGTGTTTTTTCCTTACTTATTCCAAATTGTAAATGAAATTGAACATGATATTGAATTGTAATTATTTTTTAATTTTGTGGTTACCTTTGGTATTAATATTATACACCGAATTCATTAGTAGACTTGGATAACTGACTAATTTTGTCACTAAAACGTATTGAAGAGACATCATACAGATATTAAATAAATCTCAAATATTTTATTGTAAACATCTAATGTTATTTAATTATAGGTATACAATGTGTGATGGATATATTCGAGATTTAGAAGATGGCAAATTACAAACACAACCTGGTTGTTCAGAGGAAGAAACTCTTGAGGTAGGAAACTAAATAATGAATTGCATCTGTAAAATTAGAGTTCTCTTAATGAACTTGGTTTAGTGAGTAAGACACTGGCTAGCTACCCAGGTCCTCAAAAACATTCTGGTAAGGTTTCCCAGTTGTCAGACGTGGACATGGAAGAGTGTCTTTATGTTCGTTGGGACAAAAAAAAGACATGAATGTAACAGAATCCTTGGAATTTGAATTAAGAGTAGGCCATAGTGCTTCTGTCCAGGCAAAACTTCCGTCATAGCACACTGTATGGCATATGTCTGTCTTCATAAGCCAAGCAGTACACTTCATTTCGTTTTTTAATAAAGTCATTTAACAGTCCATTCATGTATCTTTCTGATTGGCATTGAAAGGTATTCCCAGAAAATCTGTTTGTTTGGGATGGATATGTTTTAATTCTTATCACACATCATTCCTTTAAAGATTAAATATTATAGACCAATAATTATTTGTTTGTTACAGGCTATGATATTACGTGAATTATCTGTTATTCGAGATCATGCTGGTAAAGCTTGTTTAAGAGAATTACATAAAAGTAACAGTCCTCTCACAATGGCTATCTGTGGATCAAAAGGTATATTATCAACCATTATATTTTTGGGTAGGCAAGACAGAGGCTTTCATTGTTTCGAAGTTTCTCTCATAATATTTTAACATATAAGTAAAGGAATTAGATTCTGTTTTCATTTAAGGTGTTTACAGAAAAGTAAAACGTTAAACCCCATTTGATTTTGTTTAATCATACAATGTTTGTGGCCCTCAGTTGACCATGTCATATCTCTAACATGATTATCATTCTAGGATCATTTATCAATATATCTCAGATGATTGCTTGTGTTGGTCAACAGGCTATCAGTGGACATCGAGTACCTAATGGTTTTGAAGATAGAGCTCTACCTCATTTTGAGAGACATTGTGAGTTCATTTTTTTTATAGAAATGTCTTAACTAATTGAAGCGAGCTGTAGTAGCTCGGTGAGTGAGGTGCAGGCTCGCTAACCAGGATGATTCACTCCTGGGGTTGGCCAAGGAAGTTTCTCAGGACTTTCCTGCAAGGTTTCCCCTTGTCAGTGATGCAGGACTGAGTGCCTGACAAGGAACAATGTCTAGTCATTTGAATAAGACGGAAATTAAAGTATTGTTTTCGTAAATATAACAAGTGTACAAGTTTTTAAGTAATCTAATGTTTCCTTCGTCTTGACCTTACAGCTAAAGATCCTGCTGCCAGAGGCTTTGTAGCTAACAGTTTTTATTCTGGGTTAACACCAACAGAATTCTTCTTTCATACTATGGCTGGTAGAGAGGGTCTAGTAGACACAGCTGTCAAGACAGCTGAAACCGGATATATGCAAAGACGACTTGTCAAGGTATTTCTCAAGTAAAATAAATAAAAAGTTCTATATATCATTAACAGTCATATTTTTGGAGCTATAATAATTATATGTGCATATGCGTTCAGATACATTTTGATACGCTAAACATGACTGCTAGAATTGACCTCAATATATGATAAGACCTGATCAGATCATCACAATTACTTGTACACGTCTCTGTGAGTTGGTGGTTGACGGTACTTGTTAGTTCCTCTAGTTCTATTGTATATTGTATTATATTGCAGTCATTAGAAGATTTATGTCTACAGTATGATATGACTGTAAGAACATCAGTAGGAGAGGTTGTACAATTTGTTTATGGTGCAGATAATTTAGATCCTGCTGCTATGGAAGGAAAAGAAAAACCAATGGAATTCCATCGAGTCTTAGATCATATTAGAGTAAGTTTATGTCTTTATTATGAAAAGAGATTCACCTAAACTAGATTTACTGCCAATATCATTAATTTGTACCATGTTGCCATAGAAAATAAATTACATTCCCTTGTTCCTATATTTATTTTAGGGGGGTTGGATTGCTGAATCATAAAGCCTGTCTTTTAGTCAACTGCAGAGTTTCGAATCCCCGGCTGAATGTGGCAAGGAGTAAGGTCACCTGTCCAACCTCGTGGGGTTTCCCCCGAGTCCTCCGGTTTCCTCCCACTGCTGAAGACCCCTACGCGCAAGCGAATTATTAAAATAAAATTAAACCATATGTTAGTCCCGAAATGATCTAGCTTTTGTCGAGTGGATGTTAAACCCCATTTCTCTCTCTATATATATATTAATTTTATTAGGCAACAACAATGGATACATACAGAGAAGAACCATCCATGGATGGACCCCTACTTCTCTCTACAACACAACATCTATTATCTAAAACCCCATGGACAAATTGTTCTAAAGATTTTATTCAAGAGATATTGTAAGTATAATGAGAAAGACTCGTTGTCTTATAAATTCTGCTTTCAATAAATTTATTTCTAATAAACACAAGCATGCCACATAATAAGGAACACAATTACTATTTTAATTAAAGTGATGTTTCTTTGAGAGTTCTCTCAACATTTTCAAGCAGATGAGAACCCTCAAAGAAACGTTGCTTTAATTAAAATAGTAATTGTGTTCCATATTATGTGCTTGTGTTTATTACCTATGTCAATTGCTAAATGCTGCTTAAAGAAGAAATTTATATCTATGTAATATATTATAAAGATATTTGTGCATGTCTGCACTTGAACATGTAGATCATAATATATAATTTGTTACGGCTAGCTGATAACAGAGCACCAATAATCTGGAACATAGAGACCATAATTTTACAATTGTGGCTGTATTCCTTGCATGGTGGCGTAAAATTATTATAAAGTTACCTGTGCAGTGGTTGTATTTTGTGGTTTATAATTAAAAAGCGTTTTGTTGCAGTATTGCATCTGAGGTACATATATCCACCATTGTATTGTTAACATAAGGTTTAGCTTTGGAGAGAATTTATATAGGCCTTTGTGTGTTGTTCAATCCAATTCTGTTTATTGAATAAAATAGTGTTTAAACTAGGTACATGACAATATTTTTAAAAAAAACGTAATTAGTTAGAAATCAAATTTCTTGTTACCACAGCTAACCCAAACTGATATGTTTTTGTCCAAAACATTTCTGTCATGTTCATTTACGGAAGTGAAAGTAGATTTAGAAATAAAGAGCATTTGTAATATTATTTTATTAACAGAGATTTTATAAAGACAACAGCCAATAAAATAACACAATTAAGAGAGGAGTTTTCTAAAGGAGCACTGAATGAAACCCCTAAAGGTATGTAATACATTCATAATTTACCTTGATTGGGCTGGAAAGTAAATGACCTATTAGTCTAAAATAGGTCTTAATGTTATTCTCCAGAATTACGTTTTTTAGAGGGTTGGGGGGAGGAGAGGTGGAATGTCGATGATCTGAAGCTATATTGATTATATATGAAAAGTAATTTGATCATTTGCTTAATCACATAGGCTTTCTCTTGTTGTTTTTTCTCTCTCTCAGGTTCAAATTAGGAATCATATTAATTCAACCTTGTAAATTTTTTTCTGTCATTTGTATGGTTTTTCCCATAGCTAAAGAAACTTGTGCATGAAATAATACAAATTCAGTATTGTTGTATTAGACCTAATAAGATATTCTACTTTTGTAATGTGATTGTTAAACTATATTTATTGTTTTTCTCCTGACCTTTGCCTTTGTGTTTCCTCAGGTCAAATCAACATTGACGTAATTTATATATTTAAATTAACAGTTTATTATAATAGTTTGTTATTTGAATAAGACTTCAGAATAAATCTGAAACATTTCGATGGAATATGCTTAGATTGAGATGAGATAATGAATTGATTCTATTTTTCTTTTTCTTTTAGTTATTTATGAATTAGAGAGAGTAAGTCAGAGTCAAATAGAGAAATTTTTAGAATGTTGTCATGATAAATTTATGAGAGCTCAAATAGAACCAGGTTAGTGTATTCAAATATTTATTAATAAAATAACTTCTTTTAGAAAAAAATGGTGTGGGTTCCCATTATCTGGCTGGTGAGAACAATATTACTCTAGTGTGTTGTGTGTACAAATTGGCTGTGTATAAAAATCAAAATAAGGTATTTGAAAATGCTACTCCCTAATCAAAATCCCCCTCTTATGGCTATACATTCAACACATGCCCATAGAAAATACCATATGTTAGTCTCAAATAGTAAATGCAGGAGGACTGCACTACACGCAAAACAAAAAAATCTGCAAAATAAACCTGCGGACAAGACAGAAAATAGACATTGCAAGAACTAAACAATTATCAAATCAAACCAAAAGAAGCTCTCGTAGTTTGTAATTGTTGGTGTTATAATATTACAGGAACAGCTGTAGGAGCTGTTTGTGCCCAGTCTATAGGTGAACCAGGTACACAGATGACATTAAAGACTTTCCATTTTGCTGGTGTTGCTTCCATGAGTATCCTTTTACTGATGTATATCTATAGAAAGTGAAATGTTATTGTAGATGATTTTATTGAAATGAAAATTTAATCTAATTTTACTTTATGGTAAACAGTGGCGTATCTAGGTGGAGCAGCTTAGTATAAAAAAATTCATGTACTGTTCTGTTATGAAACGTGTAAAATTGAGTTTGTAGGTTAAGTTGATGTAGCTAATGAAATAAATAATTTCGTCGAT
This sequence comes from Patella pellucida, assembly GCA_917208275.1. Classification (NCBI taxonomy): domain Eukaryota; kingdom Metazoa; phylum Mollusca; class Gastropoda; family Patellidae; genus Patella; species Patella pellucida. The sequence goes on along the minus strand of OU795036.1, from coordinate 21,781,045 downwards.
GGGGAGTCAAATGGTCATATCTCGCATATTTTGCAGAATACACTTTTCGGCTACGTCAGAATGCGAAATTTTTGCGCATCTTTTCATCTAGTCGTTATAATTCTAATACAATAAAAAGAGGTTTTATAGATACTGTTAAAATATTGTATGTCAGGTGTTCCAAAGAAGTGTCAATATTAAGAGCGAAAATGTTGTATTTCCTTGAAAAATTCAACTTTGTGTCTAACCAAAGCATTACAATCAAACGAAATAAAGCCTACATTGTTTTATGGTTAAATATGTATTATTGAAATTATTGTTGAGGCTCAACTGTGTGAAATTGAAGCAGGTAAAGGTTAATTTGTATCTTGTCTTTGCTGTGTAAAATTGCAAATACCTAGCTTTCACTCCTTATTTCTGCACTATATGTTTATCTCGGCTACATACTGTTTAATGGCTACACATACATTTTGTACAGAAATATTACAGACAATCTTCAGAAATACATCATTTTACACATGACATAATGATGTGACGGTTTTATAAGACATTTTGATTCATAATCCTCTCCAAGACAATTTCACAACAACCCAGATATGACCTTTTGAGTCCCCATGACTAAATACAGGTTCAGATATGTGCTACAAATCACCATTATGACCCTAACGTTTCAAAACTTTCGGTGGAGAGACCCTACTTCCCTCGAGGCCCCCAAACCAAATATTTAGCAGTAAATTCTTCTCTCTTTATAAATGGATTATGTTTCCCCAAATTTAGGTATTTATCTGAATCAGATATTGATCAAATTTAATACAATGTGGAAATAGTTTTTGTTTACTTTAACTTTATAAAAGATATCACACTTGGTGTACCTAGAATTAAAGAGATAATTAATGCTTCTAAAAATATCAGTACTCCTATAATAACAGCTCAGTTAGATGTTGAAACGGATGCTGAATTCGCTCGAGTTGTAAAAGGTAGAATAGAGAAAACTACATTAGGAGAGGTAAATAGAATTACTAGAATTTCAATACTATCTGTTATATCAAGACCTTGTTGTCATGTTTAATTATATAATTATCTATAAATATGCATTACTAGTGTTAAACTAGTGTAGTGCCTATGTTACTCCCCGGCAGGAGCTGTCTTTGTACCAAAAATTTCAGACTCTTTGTTCCCTGAGTATTAGACTCTGGACATCTCTAGTGTAGTGGCTAATAGATTTAGACCATAATTTATAGGTAGGCCTCTCTAATTTGATGTAATGCATTAGATGTATATTTGTTGTAATATTTTGTAGGTTTCTGAGTATATTGAAGAAGTATATATAGCGGATGATTGTTTTATACTAGTTCGTCTTGATTTAGATAGAATTAAACTATTAAAGGTAACATTTACATAGAACCGATTTATTGATACCTAATGTGTATCACATCCTTGGTGTATTGGGTGATATCTAATGTGTATCACATCCTTGGTGTATTGGGTGATATCTAATGTGTACTACACTACATCCTTGGTGTATTGGGTGATATCTAATGTGTACTACACTACATCCTTGGTGTATTGGGTGATATCTAATGTGTACTACACTACATCCTTGGTGTATTGGGTGATATCTAATGTGTACTACACTACATCCTTGGTGTATTGGGTGATATCTAATGTGTATCACATCCTTCGTGTATTGGGTGATATCTAATGTGTACTACACTACATCCTTGTTGTATTGGGTAATATCTAATGTGTACTACACCCATTGCGGGGTTGGTGACACCTAATATGTACTATATCCTTGATGGTGTTGGTGATACCTAATATGTACTATATCCTTGATTATGTTGTTGATACCTAATATGAACTATATCCTTGATGGTGTTGGTGATACCTAATAATACTAATATGTACTATTTCCTTGATGGTGTTGGTGATACCTAATGTACTACGCCCTTGGTGATACCTAATGTACTACGCCCTTAGTGATACCTAATGTACTACGCCCTTAGTGATACCTAATGTGTACAACAACCTCAGTGAGCTGGGTGATACCTAATGATGGTTATACCCAACCCTCCTATGGGGTAGTACATGTACATACACTTACAGTAACCATATTCCATAATGAAAACATATTAGATTTGGATACTATTGCATCAAACCAGACACCTAATTCCTGAAGGCGTGTAAAATAATGTATTTTTTGATATTATTTTAGCTAGAGGTAAATGCTGATACAATCAAACATTCTATCTGTACATCAAAACTTGGAGTCAAATTTCAGGTAAACATTTTTTGGATCACTTACTCTTATTACACTTAATGTTTTGTCTAAGGTCGTCTGCTAACATTATTTTATATTTTTACTAAAGTCCCAAAACAGGTTATTAAGCTCAGTCTAGTCTATAATAATTCTTCTAGTGTCTTCATTGATGGGGCAGTGAAAGTTCCTCAGAATATATCCGACTTTGCTCCCCCTTGTCAGGGATGCAGGACAGTGGTCCTGGCAAGGACTGACTAGTCATTTGAATGGGACAAAAAACTGAGATCCTGTATGCAAAATTGGTCATTTTGTCGGTAATAACTAATTTCTCATTACAAGAAACCTTTACATTTATATACTATTTAGTGACAGTTATATTCCGAATAATAAAGATCTTTCATAGTTCAGATAACTTCATTGGTTCACTTATTATTATTGCCATATTGGTCCTAAACTATGCTTTAAGCTAAATATTTTAAGATATGCAAAAGCGAGATGATAGGTTTTTTAATGCCTATTGAATATCCATTTCTGCTGGTCATTTCGATTAAATTCTTCTGTAAAAAAACCCAGAATATAAGCCATAATTTATTAATTGATTAATATGTTTTCAGGATATTGAAATCCACACTGATAGTGTACTTACTGTAAGTGCTAGAGAAACCAGTAAAAGTTCTATGTATTACATTCTACAAAACTTAAAGAAGATGTTACCATCTGTTATGATCAAGGTATGTTTCTTTTTGTTATGACTAAGATATGTTTCTGTTATGATTACCCGTAATGTATTTTTCCATATGTTACGACTAATGTGTATTTCCATGGTGTTACGACAGATGTGCATTTCCATTTGTTATGACTTAGGTATGTTTCTGTTATGATTACTGGTAATGTGTATTTCCATATGTTACAACTTATTTGTATTTCCATCTGTTATGACTAAATTTTATTTCCATCTGTTATCATTAAAGTATGTATAATTTGAAGACAAATTGTTCAAAATATTTCTGTCCACTATGTTACACATAACCAAAGTAAAAAATAGTCTCAAAATAACCAATTATTCCATTGATGACAATATTAAGAACACACTGTTTGATACCATTAAAGATTTATGGTAAAAGTTATTTATATTTTATTAAGGGTATTACTTCTGTCACTCGAGCTGTTATCCATTTTGATGAAAAGAAGGGAGATAACTCATATAAACTGTTAGTAGAGGGAGATAATTTGCAAGCTGTTATTGCTACAAAAGGTAAGGAAAAAGAATATTCCGCAAATAAGTGTTTATTTAGAAACCCTGTACTGCAGACCAATAATAATGTGATTGTTAACCAGGTTGATGTAATGGACATGAAATTAATAGTGTGACATTGAATGTCTAGATCAGTGCTTCTCAACCGGGGTCCATGTGCACCCCCAGGGGTGAATTCGAAATGCTAGGGGGTGAAATGTGGTAAAAGGGGGAATTGGGGGTGAATTATACACAAAGGGGTGAATTTTGTGAATAGGGGGGAATTTGCATACATTGAGTTATCAGACTCCTGACCGGGAGCCATCAGTCAAAATGTTACCGACCACAAACCCGCATAGGCATTGGTCGGAAACTAAATGACTGACTAGCATAATTAATTTCGACGCTGAGTACATGTATAACGGCGCTTCTCCTATCTCGTCTAAATGTGAAATAGACTATCACTACAGGCAGCTAGGTAGGATAGATCGTCGATTACTTAGTTTCTTTTTACACCCAAACTCTACAGGGCCTAAATAGGGATTCCCAATTTAATTTCAATTATTTGTCTTTAGTGTTGGTTGCTCAATTCTAAGTTTCTCCGTGTCAATGTGACAATAGGCACTGTATTGTGCGATTGTGCATTATTACCTGCAGTATCACACAACAAAGCTAGTCACGTAGTGTATTAACATCATGGCTACGAAAACGAAAGGTTAAAGTCCGAAAATATTCTATTGATTATCTGAATTTTGGATTTATTGCGGCACCTCACGATGAACGATTACCCCTGTGTCTGTTATGTGATCAAACGTTGTGCAATGATTCCATGAAACCGATAAAACTTGAACAACATTTGAAAGCTAAACACCAGGAGCATGCCAAAAAACCAGTCAAATATTTTAAAGACATAAAACTGAAACGTGAAAAAGAGAAACCAAAGTCAATCGAGTCATTGTTTCGAAAACAAGTGTCAAATTTGGAACGCGGGTTGGAGGCAAGTTACGAAATATCGTTATTGATTGCAAAGAATGGAAAACCTCATTCAATCGGTGAAGAGTTGATCAAGCCTGCATTATCAGTTTTCGCTCGCACTGTACTACAAAAGGGCGATGATGCAGTTGGAATTAATTCAGTACCTCTCAGTAACGATACCGTACGCCGGCGAATCGATGAAATGGCAACGGATGTTCATGAACAACTGATATCCAAACTACGAAACAGAAAGTTCACAGTGCAGATGGACGAATCGACAGTCCGCAGAAGTGAAGCGTTGCTACTCGCTTATGTGTGATATGTCGAGAACGGACAATTCAGAGAGGAGATGCTGTTTTGTGAGCAACTGAAAACAACCACTACTGCGTTAGATATCTACACAATATATACCAAATACATGACAGAATCACATATTCCGCTACAAAACGTAATATCATGTGCAGCAGATGGTGCTCCAGCTATGATGGGTAGACGGCAGGGAGTTCTGAAGCTGATGAAGGGTGACAATCCTGGCATGTTGACTGTGCACTGTGTCATTCATCGAGAGAATCTTGTGGCTAAAAACCCCTCACCAGAATTGAGCACTGTCATGAAAGCAGTTATTAAGTGTATCAACCTAATCAAGTCAAATGCTAAACAAGAACGCCTTTTCAAAGATTTCTGTTCGCAAATGGAAGAAACTCATATTCGCTTAATATTGCATACAGAAGTGCGCTGGCTGTCCAAGGGTAACTGTTTGGATCGGTTTGTTGAGTTGTGTGATGCTTTGGATGAGTTTCTGGCTGATAAAGACGAAATGGCCGTCTTACGAGGGGCCGAAGCAAAAGCACAAGTCTGCTATCTCGCCGATATTTTCGGAAAGCGCAATGGTTTGAATGCAGAGTTGCAGGGTGCAAACAAGACCCTTCTTGATTCAAAAACGAAAATATTCGGTTTTGTTACCAAACTCCGTCGTTACAGAATGGAAATAGCCAGACGAGAGTTTGCGAACTTCATTCGTTTGAGTTCTTGTGATGATATTTCAGATCGGGTCTTGACTGTGATCACGCATCACCTACAAAGTATGATGGCAGAGTTCACACAGAGATTCGTCGACTTGAGTGAGATGGACTTTCCTGGGTGGCTTCCTCAATATAAATTGGTTGATCTCTGGGACGTTGGGCAACAGTTCCAAGATGAACTTGCTGATCTTCAGAACGACCCATCAGCTGAACTTATCCACAAAGCAAAGCGCCAGTTCATGTGGCTTGATGAAGAAATCGTTGAAAATTATCCAAATTTGAGTACACAAGCACAGAACTTACTATTACCTTTCCCCACTTCATATCTCGTGGAATGTGCATTTAGCGCTGTAGCAGATTTATTGACAAAAAAACGAGGCAGTCTGGACATTACTGAACGCGGCGATCTACGCCTGAAGTTAACAAAGTTAGTTCCGGATGTTAAGACCCTTGTTCAAAACCACCCAGCACAAGGTGCTCACTAAAAAAGGGTCATGACATCTCCACTGAACTTTTAATGTGTAAATTGTAAATCCATGGCAATTTTTAATAATAAATATGTGTTTGAAACGATACCTAATTAGTATGTTTTAGTTTTTAGTAATTCAATGTTCTATAGTGCTAGGGGTGAATAGCAGAAAAAATATTTCTCAAGTGGGGAACTGTATCATAAAGGTTGAGAAGCACTGGTCTAGATGTATCATTTTAAGCAAAAGGAATCCCTTACAAACTACAAGATGAATCTCTAATATGAATATTGGTCCTAAAGTGGTTTAATTCCGTTCAGTTTTACAAAGATATCTTTAATTGAAATTTCATGTAACTCTTCTGCTTGCCGGCAATCTGATTAGCGTTGCCAGGAGAAATTGTTGAATTAAAGTAAATAATGTGTACATAAATTCAAAACATCAGATTGTAACGTAATGACCCCAAGGCTCCTGGAAGCCATTGTGGCCCAGTGGGTTAGTTGCTTGTTGGCTAACCAGGTCTTGGGTTCGCTACCATATTGGCTGAGAAAATTCCTCAAGATTTTTCCACGTTGCTTACCTCCTTCTCAGTGCTGCAGGATGAAAAAACAACATACTATGCGTTGGCTTGCACATAAAAAAAACTTTGACAGTTGGAATTTGAAAAAAGTGTAGGCCATTTCCCTTATAGTACACTGAAGAAAAGTAGGATGTTAAACCCGATTTCATTTTATATCGTTCCCCAGACCTACTGTATCGTTATGTTAATAAAGATTATATGTATATTTTTGTAGGTGTTAAAGGAACCCATTCTACATCTAATAATACATATGAAGTAATGAAGACATTAGGTATAGAGGCAGCTAGAACTACTATCATGAATGAGATTATATATACTATGGTCAATCATGGTATGAGTATTGATATTAGACATGTCATGTTATTAGCTGACCTTATGACCTTCAAGGTGAGTTTTTACTGACAAGTACATCAAAATAAATAATATTAATTGTAGATATTTTAGGGGTCAGGATATTTCTGTAAAATAAGACAATTTATGCCTTTTGGTAAACCAATCAGCATTGATGTTTCCAGTAGGACACCCACAGTTCCGTACATCGCTACTCGTTACAACAGACCGTTTTATTGGCTAATCCCTCACATCAACCAAAACGCAGGTTATATAACAACCGTTCCAGATCCTAGTGTAGAAAAGACAAGTAAAACGAAATTATTAACTATAAAAAACGAAATGAAATAGATCTGTGTTTTTATCTGATTGTTAGATAAAGGATGACTTAATTCTGAGAATTTATTCATTATGCAATGGTTATTTTAGGGTGAGGTATTAGGTATAACTAGGTTTGGTCTGGCCAAGATGAAGGAAAGTGTTCTTATGTTGGCTTCTGTAAGTATTTCACATGGATTTTGATGTATTTAACTATAACTCCATTGTAGAATATAAAATGAATAATATTCATTGTAAAATGTCGGCTATCACTTCTTATTTATCCATTTGGGGATCACGTGGCTAAGTTGGTAAGGTGCTGGCTTGATAGCCTGGAGGTCAAGTGTTCGAGAAAGTTCATCTCGATTTTCCGGTGTGGTTTCCCGTTGTCAGTGATGCAAAACAGGGCCTGACAAGGACAGCTGTCTAGTTGTTTGGATGGGACAAAAAAACAAGGTCCTGTGTACACATTGGTGTGCACATAAAAGATCCCTTGGCAGTTGGAATTTGATATAGGAGTAGGCTGTAGCGCTGCTGCCCGGACAAAATTTCCCTCATAGTGCACTGTATGGCATTAGCCCCAGGTTAGGTGCATAACATTAGCCCCAGGTTAGGTGCATAACAGTAGGACATTTCATTTATTTATCTATTTGAGCCCCACATAATAAGTAGGGAGGGAGCCCCACATAGCCAAAAATTGGCTCTAATAAAAGTTGAAATAACTTCTGTATTTATGAAATAACTTCTGTGTATGACAGAGAGACAGGAGACAGTTTTATAGATACGTACAATAATAGATTACCATGTTTTAACTGTTGACACTACAACAAAATTAAATGTTCTTGGCACCCTTTAAATTTATAAAGTATACAGGGGTTAAGTGTAGATAGAAATGATTTCAGTGTGGTCTATTATATTGACAGACAATATGTATAATGTTTTAATATTTACAGTTTGAGAAAACAGCGGATCATTTATTTGAAGCATCTTATTATGGTCAAACAGATACAATCAACGGTAAGGAACTTATTACAATTTCCAACTCATCTAAATCATTCTATTTATATAAATTAATCCTTTAAAACCAAATTATATATTCACTACAATTTGTGGATTGGTTTGACTGAAATCAATGGATAATCGATAGGGCTGCAATGATTCATCGATATAAACAATGGCGGCATTGCCATTGTTATCCAAATAATAATTTTTAAAAAATAGACTGATATTAGGTTTTAAAACACAATATGAAGAATCCTTATTCAATAACAAACAGTTTTCACATGTGCTGTTACATCGAACGTAGTAATATGAACTGGCACAGGCAGAATTATAATATCTTTTTACCCATTTTACGCCTCCGCGTACTATTTTCTGTGCCTATTTACGCTAAATATCGAATATTTTCTATACAGATTTACTTCAAACACCTTAATTTATTTTTCTAATACTTCAAAAAAAATGTTTAAGGATTTCATTTGTCGGAGGAAAAAAGTTAATATTTGTGACTCATTAAGTCGCATCGATGTCATCCTTATCAGTGACTATAGCGACCAAGCCAATATTCACTGCGGATCAGTGTGGTGGAGTGTATTAGATTGTGTTATATTACAGGAGTTAGTTAGTGTAATGTGTTATATTACAGGAGTTAGTTAGTGTAATGTGTTATATTACAGGAGTAGTATTAGAATGTGTTATATTACAGATGTTAGTTAGTGTAATGTGTTATATTACAGGAGTTAGTTAGTGTAATGTGTTATGTTACAGGAGTTAGTTAGTGTAATGTGTTATATTACAGGAGTTAGTTAGTGTAATGTGTTATTTACAGGAGTTAGTTACTGTAATGTGTTATGTTACAGGAGTTAGTTACTGTAATGTGTTATGTTACAGGAGTTAGATGTGTATTTAGTGTATTACTGTGTTATATATTTCAGGTGTCAGTGAGTGTATTATAATGGGTATCCCTATGAGTATTGGAACTGGTTTATTTAAACTACTTTATCAATATCCTTTTTAAATAAAACTTTCTTTATCGCTGATGTTAAATCTGATCCTATTATTTTGAGTCATGGGCTGTGAATTTTTTCTCAGTGGGCTTTACCTTCCAGTTTTGGTCAAACTTATGTGACTGTTTGTAATGAGGGTCGAGGCCAGGCCTAAAATTCAATCGCTCATATCTCAGTTCAGAGTGAAGCAATTTGAATGAAATTTTCAGTAATTCTTTTTATGTTATCTTTTTTTTACTTATTAGATTGATAACTGCCATAATTTCCCTGTAAGTAATTGAACTTGTAAGGGGTAATGATTTGACAACCCACAAATTACAGCAAATATGCCATTTTCTGTCTCTTTCTTCATTGTTTTTCTTAACAACCATCACAGCTAATAAACCTTCAACTTTATCTCGGCGTCCATTAGTCTTCAATAATCAAGAATTCCATATACCTGAAGCAGGATTAAGTTAGCAAAGGAGGATATATATATACCAAAATGCAATAAAAAAAACTTTCTATCAGAACATAGTGCTCTAACGGTTTTGGTTATTTGAAGCCAATCATGGAGAAAACTGATTATTTTTGTCTATTTTACACTGTCTCATGATCATGAAGGTGGGATTTAAAGGATAAAAGTAGGTATGTATCTGCTATGAAAGATATATGTCACTGTACAGTGTGTAGCCTTCTACGAAAGTGTGATATATTAAAGAGGTAAATTTTCTACTTCCCCATATTTCTACTTTAAATACATAAGTGACTCCATCCTTTGATGTTGGGGTATCATTATTTCAAATAATGGTACAGGTAATGTTCCAAGCTTACATTATTTATACTAGTTGAAATATTGGACCCACTTGACGTATTTCATCGATATACAGGTGAATAGAGTCTGTATGTCAGTTGTTTTACTTAATGTCTCAATCTTCATTAAACCACACATACTCAAGGAGAACGCTTACCACTGTTAATACATGACACAATTAGATGTAATACAAGTTACTTGACGAGAGTTTATTTCTAGCGATGTAATGGTGAGGGTTATCCCGTCTTTATCAAGCAAGGAATGACAACCATAGTACAATGAGAATATATTATATTATATGTATGTTCATGTTTCCATATCTTGTTTAGGAACTATTATTGAATATTGTCCCGCAATAAGTGCAAGTTATTTCCTTTTAAAATACAGATGTGACGTCAAATAATGGTACAGGTAATGTTCCAAGCATACATTATTTATACTAGTTGATGTATTTCATTGAAATGCACTTACTGGGTAGTGTCTGTACTTTCAGTTGTTTTAATAGTATCGTGCAAGATATTGCATATTACATTAATACAGCACGATTGGCATAGTCTCGCTCTTGACGATTAGACCACATTAAATAATCATGATGAAATCAATATAGTTTTTTTAATTTAATATTAATCAGGAGATTCACACTCCGAGCTATTTTGGTATTTCCAGTTAACTGAATAAGAAATAATTTTCAACTTGATTTAGACTTGTACTGCCTTACCAATAATGAGCTCAAATTCTGTTTCCTGTATATTAGATTTATTAAACATAATAGAACTTTAATATTTAAATCTGTTTTGAGCCAAACATAGGAGTATACAAAGATTAAAAACAATGATGAAAGTGGTTGATTTTATAATATATTTTTTTTCGTGGCGAATGCTGAATTTTGATTATTTATATGATGTACTTTTTGTTAATAAGAAGAGAAAGTGCTGCTTTTTTGTTATTTTTATCTTAAAGAAATAATAATTATGATTGTAAAGGATCACAGGTTATGGTAAGGTCTTCGGACTTATTGGGTGGACAGTTTACCAGTGGGGTGTTTACTGGTAAGACTTCTTTCCACAGAGTCGATATTTTACAAATGGGTTGTAGTATTAAGCAGTCCTGTTACAGGGTCAATGGGAGATAGACTATAATTAATTTCCCTTATTGACTTTAATGTTATTTTTCTTCTCTTTTCCTAGCAACAACTTTTACCCATAATTACCGTGGGCTTGAAACTGTCCACCACTGGCATAGTCTCTATTCCAAAGCTTGTATAAGGTTGACCATTGAAATTTTGATAAACAGGTTACTTCCAGAGTTGTGTAACTATCTGCCATAACCAACCTCAACAAAATGTGTCAATTCATCGAGAAAGTAATTGGTGGTCTGCATCCATTGGAGGAGACAAGTTATCTCCCTTTAGTCTTCAAGCTGTTTTTTTATTAAACCATTGACAGAGACAGTTTTATTAGACATATTCCATATTTTATCCTATTATACGATACAAGCATGTGAGAATCTTCCAATCAATTGATTCCAAAAATAAGCTATTTACGAGGTAGATAAATTTTAACTCTTGACATCTGACTAGTGGAATATTATTAAAATAGGAATCGATAGGTGGGAAACCGCACAACATTTTGATTAAACCTTTATCACTCACCAACCTTTGGTTTAAAGCTATTTAAGAGATTCAAAAATTTAAGATCTAAATTGTTACTGTTAATTTTTCATCTGATACATAAAGTCTTGGTAATCTCTGACTTAAACTTGTAGCAATTTCATATGGAATAGTCTTCAACTCCGCTGCAAGTTTTGTTAATGAATGTCCAGATGTATAGTCATTTTTCATCACATAATAGACTTTTTGTGAGTCAAGGCTATCGAGTTTAACAGTGATTGCATCCATTGAAACACGTCCCACTATAGGAAATCTTTTACCATCAATAGATGTCAGATATCCACCAGCAGATGAGAGAAGTCGTCTATAACCATCAGCATAACCAATACTAAATGTTCCTATTATTTCTTCTTCCTTACATCTGAAATCATACATCATATGCTATACATTAATTCAAATATGTTCTGGGAAGGGTTTGGCAATTTGGGGATTAAGATTGATTTTTGATCAAAACTCAGTGTTGCTTGGACATCAAGCCCTTTCTTTTCTAGTCAGTTCTAGATGGTTCTAAAGAGGGAGGTCTTGTGTATACCATAGACAACATGTTAAATCTAGTCTGAGCAAAACTTACCTGCAGAAAACTTGGGAAATGAAATGGGGTTTAACATTTTCTAGTCATTTCTGCTCCAACTGGGATAATGAAGACAGATATATGCCATCTGTTACTCAGGAAATTTGGCCTGGACAGCAGCACTACTGCCTACTGAATTCCAATTGTCAACAGTTCTTTAACATTCACAAAAACTGACTGGACTTTGCATTTTTGTCCCATCCAAACAACTAGACATTGTTTTGCCAGGCACTCCGTCCTGAACCATTGTCAATAAGAAACCGGCTTGGAAAATCATTTAACCAACAAGGGGATTAATCCCAGATCTAGCCAACACCTTACACGTAATGCCATCACTGCTCCCATATTACTTATGACATAACCCTTGACCATCTCAGTGTAGTAAAGTATTGTTTGAACTAAGTTTATTTGTATATAAATAAACTATAAACTACTTACTGGTATGTTTTATCATAACCAACATAAGATCCTGGTGGTAATAATTTAACTAATGTAGGTTTCGCTAACCATGATAATGCTGGTTTTAAATTCAGTGATTTGATTTTTTCTACAGTAGCTTCACTTGGATCTGGAACAAAAGTAAACAAATTCTAAATATTTTTGGGCAAACAAAAAGAAGATTCAACTATTTCAAAAAAAAAGTTTCAAAACATTAAAAAAGACTCCTATTTTTAAGTAATACATATTAGACAAAGAATGATTTTGCGAGAGAGGGTATATGTCATCCATTTGTCAATAAATAAGTATTGCATTGCTGAGATATTAACCACGTTCCATTGTAGTCATTCAGACATCAAGTTGAAATTCCCCAACAGAAATCGAAATAATTTTTGAATTTTTAACTGGCAACTATTTGGTAAGAAACTAGAACTAGGTCATTTCGGGACTAACACGTTCAATTTTATTTCAATAATTCGCTTGCAAGTAGGAAACCAGATAAAACACACAAGGTTGGACAGGCGACCCTACTCCTTACCACGTACAACCGAGGAATCGAAACCACAGCAGTTTACTACAGCACATGTGCTAACTATTTGGCCATCCAACCCCCAGGAACCAGTTTCAACTGTCACAAACCTTCAATAGCATTTGTTTTTCATACTAATATGTCTAGTTGTTTATCATATAGATCTACACTACTAGAGCAATATACTAATATAACTTATCTTTATCATATAGATCTACACTACTAGAGCAGTATACTAATATAACTTATCTTTATCATATAGATCTACACTACTAGAGCAATATACTAATATAACTTATCTTTATCATACTACTAGAGCAGTATACTAATATAACCTATCTTTATCATATAGATCTACACTACTAGAGCAATATACTTATATAACTTATCTTTATCATACAGATCTACACTACTAGAGCAATATACTAATATAACTTATCTTTTTCATATAGATCTACACTACTAGAGCAGTATACTAATATAACTTATCTTTATCATATAGATCTACACTACTAGAGCAATATACTAATATAACTTATCTTTATCATATAGATCTACACTACTAGAGCAATATACTTATATAACTTATCTTTATCATATAGATCTACACTACTAGAGCCATATACTAATATAACTTATCTTTTTCATATAGATCTACACTCCTAGAGCAGTATACTAATATAACCTATCTTTATCATATATATCTACACTACTAGAGCAGTATACTAATATAACCTATCTTTATCATATAGATCTACACTACTAGAGCAATATACTTATATAACTTATCTTTATCATATAGATCTACACTACTAGAGCCATATACTAATATAACTTATCTTTATCATACAGTTCTACACTACTAGAGCAATATACTAATATAACTTATCTTTATCATATAGATCTACACTACTAGAGCAGTATACTAATATAACTTATCTTTATCATATAGATCTACACTACTAGAGCCATATACTAATATAACTAATCTTTATCATATAGATCTACACTACTAGAGCAATATACTAATATAACTTATTTTTATCATACTACTAGAGCAGTATACTAATATAACCTATCTTTATCATATACATCTACACTACTAGTACTAGAACAGTATATATATATATATATATAAAGTTTCACCTGGTGGAAGACCATACATACAGATTCCTACACTACTAGTACTAGAACAGTATATATATATATATATATATATAAAGTTTCACCTGGTGGAAGACCATACATACAGATTCCTGGTCTAACAAAATCTAAATCTCTACCATAACCTTGTATAATAGCAGCTGAATTAGCTGCATGTACTTTAATTCCTCTACATCTGTAACACAAGTCATAATAAATACATTTATCTGTTTGGTTTTACGATTTCCTACTTTCCAACATAAAAATATAATTTCTTGGCATATAATCAGTGATATTTTATAATGTAATTACCATTATAATTGGAAGCTTTTTGATAGATGTTTCTCTAAAAACCTTCAATATGCAGCAACTTGAAGACTAAAGGAATACTATCCTTAATTTCTTGTATATTGAGGTTCTCATATTAATATGTATATATATATATATAAAATATTTAAATTTTTAATATTGTGTGTAGGAGTTATTCAGATTTTGATTAAGGCAGACAATTCACCAAGATCAAATCTAACAAACGTTTGAAGACTAAAGGGGAATAACCCATTTTATTACTTTGGGCTCAGACTAGTCATCCTTTCCTATTGACTTAAATCCATATCATTCTTTGGCTTATAAAATTATTTTGACCTTTTTGATGATGTTAATCTTTACAACCACTTAGACTAGAGCCCAACATGTTACAAACCATCTAATAAAAATGTTAAAGGGGGTCAACCAAATGTTTTTCTTCATCCAGTCAAAGTAATCTACAGATTGAAATGTCTTTTTGTACAAGATTTTTTTTAATTTCATCTTTTTACTTTCTGGTAATTCCACCCCCAAATCATGAATATTAAACAAATTCAGAAAGGAAATGTAAAAACTACCATTCTTCTTAGGTTTTACAAGTAGATCAAACAGTCAAAAAAACAGTAGGGGGAGGGGGGGAATTACTATAAATAGACGAGTTTAAAGCTTAGATATTACCGTAAGTCTTTAGTTGCTGTAAGAAATGTATCTAATTGTTGTTGAGTAAATATCGAATCATCCCACGCTTGGCTAAAATGTGTCATAACACTATGAACAGGTATCTTCAAATCATCACATTTCTGTAACACAATATATATCATGTGACCATTTTATTCATAGAGTTCTAGGAGTTTAGTGTAGACTATTCAGTTAATTATGAGAGAGCCACAGTGGCTCAGTGAGTATGGTGCTGGATCACTAACACAGAGAAAGGTTCCTCAGGAGATTCCAAGTCTGATGCTGTATGGAGGGTCTGACGAGGCAAATGCAATTAGTCAATCAGTTGGAAACAAAAGGGTTCTCTCCAACCGGACTCGAAATTTCTTTTGATAAAACTAACTGTAAATACTGCTCTTAAAGTATATCCTGGTGTCTTTAGTTTATGCCTGGCCTATATCTAAATAATTCATCAAAAGTCACGTAAATTCATGACTTTGCAAGAACATTAACTAGTTTAGGGCCTCCTGAAAAGGGACCGAATAGATTGATGTTAAAAGAGGTTTCAAATTCCTCCATTACGTGAGTCATTTATTAGTAAAAAACGCATAAACTAATATGTTATATATTCTTTTACAATTATACAATAAATTACTCATTGTCAGGTCATGTAGAAAGATATAGGCTACTGCTAAAACCTGCAAATTTCTATATTCCATGGTAGACCTTAACTTACCGCATAAATTAATTGGTATATTATTTTACATGTAGGAAAATGTTTCTGTGCCATCAAATAAACAGCGTATTGTTTATTCACAAGGAAAGATATGGTGTTATACGGGTTATAAATTAACAATTGGTATACTAGTATTTTACAGCTACAAGAAAGCTTACATTTATATCGAAAATTCCAATAAATAATTCATATTGAATTTCTAACATGTTAGATTTTCATAATTCGTTTTTAAATTCAGAGACATCGAAAAACCATATAAAGGTCATATCTTATGAGATAGTGACTGGTTTTCTACCCCAACCAAACCATTTTTTACCAAATTTCGTAGTCATTTTAAAAAATGTAAAAGGGTTTGGTGAAATTTGTTATTTTGGAATATTTGACCTCTATTACCACTTTGTAATTTTAGATTTTTATAAAAAAAATCTGTTTTTGTCCCACCAGTTAAACCCACTAGTTAAAGATACCACTCTCAGAAACTTCCATGAGACAGCCATATTGAATTATGTTAATTACGTCATTTTACCTTGGCAGATATTGGCCGAATTTAAGTATGATGTTGTCTACCGTAATATAATTATGATTGAACCACACTAAATTGGTTTCTTTTGTAATTTGTTTGGGGTCACTCCACTTCTGGTATTAACTAGCCCTGCCTATGAGTATGACCTCACTGAGCGACTGTGGCTCTCCCGCATGTTAAGAGAATAGAAAATATTCAATTGTATTCACAATGTGTGTGCTCAATTCTCACCAGTATTGAATATTAAGCATTTTGGTTTGGGGAAATCTGGACCTATCCAAGTTTTTTCCTTTTGTATCTTTTAATCTGACATTCCACAATTTCAGACCCCAATCTAAATCACTGCCAAACAACTATTATATACAATATATGATAATAATTAAGCTTTCAAATGGAAGCTTATTATTATTGTTAAAGGGATCTTTCTGAAACTTTTAGGTATCCCCCCAAAATGGGTGGTGACTGTTGATTAAATATATTTTCGAATCCCCAAATTTTACGAACAAATGCATTTGACCTACATTGCTGTAACTTTGTGACTATTTGACATATTTTACTAATTCTTTTTTCTTTGGGTACCTTGAAACATTTACTTCAAATCTGCAATTTTGAAAATTCCTTGAGATCAACTTCTTTAAAAGTTGCACAATTTTCAAGAAATTTAGTATGTAGGTAGATCTTACCGATGCGACTTGATCTAAATGATCTCCCCCTTGTTGAAATTAACGATCAAAGTTTTCTGTACTAGCTAATTAAGCACTGATGTGTTCACAAAAGATTAAGTCTGCCAATTGAACCAGAAGTGCCACGATCTTGAAATGTGAAATTTCCATAAGGCTTTTGCAATATTTTACTTACAGATATGTGAGTTACATTTTCTGAATCCTTAAAGAAATGCCTAAGAATCTATAAAATTAGAATTTTGATATGGTCATCTGACGCTCACCATTTTGAATTGAATATGAGAAAAAGTGAAAAATCGACTATAACGGACATGAAAATGAAAACAATTGGTCGTAGTATGGAGAATATGTCTCCTATTTCCAACATGAATACAATTCTGGATGGCCAGGTTGAGTTTTGGGTATTTTAAACAGTCACAATTTTAAATTTTGTATTTGACGTTTTTCGTGCCAACATTGTTGTTTACAAGTGACAATCTCATTAACTTAGCTAGATTTTGACTGTTTTTTTTAGATTCTTCATAAAACCCATAACATGTGACAATTGGTCGTAGTATGGAGAATATGTCTCCTATTTCCAACATGAATACAATTCTGGATGGCCAGGTTGAGTTTTGGGTATTTTAAACAGTCACAATTTTAAATTTTGTATTTGACGTTTTTCGTGCCAACATTGTTGTTTACAAGTGACAATCTCATTAACTTAGCTAGATTTTGACTGTTTTTTTTAGATTCTTCATAAAACCCATAACATGTGACAGGAGGTCACTGTGGATGAAAGCTTTCATATCTGCTTCGCAGATCTAGTTATAATTATTGTTATGCCCCTACCTGAATCAAACTGTTTAATTCTGTCAGTTGACATCCATTTCTACCCATACCAGTATCAAATTTGATCACTATCGAACCAGTAATCTGATAAACAGAAAAGGTGCTTCAAATTAGGTCTATTTAATACCATAGACCTAACCAACTTATCATTTAAAATCACATAATATATGGAATTATTTTAATCACTTGGCAAGTGTTGATATAAACATGCAATCCGGCATTGGTGTAATAATTCAAAACAAAGAAATAAAACCATGATAATAAAAAAAACAATTAATAGATAAATCATTCAATTGGCATGTTCATGTGACAGTTTTATAAACAATAAGGGAATATACTAAATCAACATGTTATTAGCTTTAGAAAAAATTACATCCTTGGTTAGTCACCTTTTAATAGCTAGCACACAATTAATGTTTTGAAGGAATAGAATCAATCTGCTTAAAACAAAATTCCATTACACTAGGATCTGGAAGAGTTGTTATATAACACCTGTTCTGGGTGTTCTGAGGGATTGGCCAATGAAACGTTCTGTTACAGCAAGTTTTTAGTGTGAGGTGCAGAAACTGTAAGTGACACTCATTAGCCATTGTTCAAATTTGTTATGACAGTGTGAGGGGTGTGAACGACAATGAGGAGGTAAAAAAAATGACCCTGTAAAAATAATATTACCTTGTTTTGGTTTAGGTGCCAATCGGACCATGCTTGCAAAAACTCTGTCGTACATGTTGTAGGAGTTAGATTAAACTTACAAGTTGTATGTATATCTTCTTTAATACAGCTTCCTATAATATAGATAGATTAGATATATACTACAGTATATAAAATATAGTCTACAACATAATATAAGAAACCGTGACTCAATGAATAGGACGTTGGTTTGCTCGCTAACCTGGATGACCGGTGTTCAATCATGGTGGTGTGGACCCAGAAGTTAATCATAATTTTCCAGCATGGTTTTCCCTTGTTCAGAGGTACTGTGTACACATATTGGTGTGCACGTAACAGAACCCTTGACAGTTGCAATTCAAAGTAAGAGTAGACCATCTCTCACTGTCTGGACAAAATTTGTCTCATAGCACCTGTTGGCCTGTCTCCATTGGCCAAATTGGGGCCGAAAATTAGGACCGTAGTCTCCATTTCATTTCATGTGTCACAAACAATTAAGTGCATAGAAATAAAATATAATAAATATATACCCAAAAAGAATATTACATACAACTAACTGACATTTAATTCTGTATAATAGAAAGAAATAATGGATAAATAATTAATAAATGACTAATATACTGTGGATTAGTATTTAATTATATAATGATAATGACATTTGGATTTATTGTTGTGAGCCTGAAATATCACAGTATTTTCATCATCTTCGTTATGAAGCATGCTCACAGTTATTCCTAACTTGTATATTAGATTAGAATTTTATAAAATAGAAATGAATTATTTATAATTAATGAAAAATTATACTATATTACGATTCCAAAAGGTCTCATTTTTAACTTGGAGACAGATTTAAAAAAAATTTAAATTTGACAAAGCATGACCTATTTTAGTTTTACAAGAATGAAATTTGGAATATATTTTACATCGATGCTGGCTCACTAGCCTAAGAGTTGCAGGTTCACTCCTGGTGTTGGTCGAGTAAGTTCTTCAGGGTTTTCCAGTGTGGTTTCCTCTTGTCAGTGAGGCAAGTAAAAGATCCCTTGGCAATTGGAATTTGATATAAGATTTCAACATGGGTTGATTTCATTACATTAATATTTTAAATAATTTCAATTTGAGACAAAAAATTGATAAAATTCTATTAGTTTTAATTGACATGCTCACCTAGAATCTGTATATAGCCTGTCACACCATATTGCCTCAACTGAGCCCCCTCCCAAGCTGTGGCAACGGCAAAGTGTGATATTCCATTAGCTTCCAGGTATCGGGCTATTTCTAAACTTCCATGGCCATAAGCATTGGCTTTAATTACAGCTATCACATCTAAATATTAAAAATTACACATTATTGTATAGATGTAAACTAACAATGAACATCTGTTCGAACAAGATGTCCAATAGATGACATTGTGACACTTATAATATTTTCATGAAGCATGAAGCAAGGCATGTAAGGTTAATGGTTTAGGTAACATTTAATAATATTTCATGAATCTTGAGAAAATATTTTCAATATGCCATTACTAACTGACTAAATAAATTAAAATAATGCAATTTTAGAGCTCTTAAAGATGCATTATGTAGTAAGAGATAAATCTGCCTTGCAAACCTTTCGTTTGGCCTCAAATGTTATATAACATTTATTAACATTCCAAGCCCATAATCAATACTCTAGACCATCTCATAGTAATGAAAATCAAGACTAAATTGCACTTCAAACAGCTAAGAATGAAGTAATTTGACTGAACGTTTAACATATTCCCGTATTCTTTAACTATTATGAGAACTGTCAGCTCTTTATCAAATCTTACATAATACCCAAAAGATCAATTTCTGTAGGCCTACTGTTGAAGTTTCACTGAAATAGCTGAAGATTACCCTAACACAGTGGGTCCTAAAGTGGAACCGCAAGATCACATTCAATAAAAAAAAAAATCATTTATCCAAAATAAAACCAAGTTTCCAGTATGGGAACCGCTGCCACATTTTCTTGGCTACAGCCAGTACAGGATCAATTTGGCTTTTTTTGTGTGATGTTATCAAACTTTATTTTTACATAAGAAACCTAAGAGCCAACAAATTGTTGGAAAAGGAGAAAACTTCTTTATATTAAAAGTTTAATTATCCAACATTAAACCAAAGTACACAAATTATTGTCTATTGAAATAAGTGGATGATAATTATAAACGACCACAAAGAAGCTTGAACGTGGTACACGTACCATGCAACTTACAAAGTGTAAAGATAGATAGGCGTAGGCCATATGGTCGAAATTGGGGTCAATTACTTTAATAACCTCAGGCCCATCGGAACGATATTGGTATTGGCGGGGCTGTTCATTGCTCGTGAACGGGATAGATCCCGTAAACGGGTTCACGGGATATATACGACCCCCCCCCCCCCCCGCTTCCGACGTGCCTGAAAATAATCACACATTGCTGATAAATCTTCCATTAATACGGATAAATTGTATAAAAAAAAATACAGTTAGCATATTTTGATTCAGATCTGAAAGAACAACTAGTACGCAACTACTATATATTGGCTTTGAGTAGGCTACCTTGTCAAAATAAACGATTCCATTTTTAGCACCAGCATCAATCAATGAAATAGTGCCGACAGTTATTGATAACGTCCAATAAATGAATGAACGGGCTTTGCGTGCAGACTATCAATGCTCAGTCTGCATCATCCAATCACAGAGTACGGGGAATGCTGTTGAGACTGTCTTGCTCTGCATGCCGACTGGCTTCTTACTAACTTAGTTTTCAAGAATTTTTCACTAACTGTATTACTAAATCCTTCTTACCAACTAGGTCAAGCCATGCCATGGTAGCCAGTCAGAAAAGCTAAAAATAACCCTACCTGTTGTTTTACTGCAAAATTCTCTCAACGTATTTATATTGTGTAATATGGTATCCAGATCTATTCTCAAATAAGACGAACGACCGGCCAACTCAAATTCTTTCTGTATATTATTATCATCCATTTTAGGCCCATAGAAGAAGCCCAAAATAAATGGCATTAAAATATCGATCGTAATTTCAGTGGCCGAAGACCAAGAGAACCAAAACACGACTAATAAATATAGGATTAGAAACCAGGCGAAACGGATTAGATCTTGCGTCGAGGCCTATTCATTTTGAGACCAACATGTTGTAATATAATATAGGGCGGATGTTTAGAATTACCCCGAACGACACCGATCACTGCCGAACAACACCGAAGTATCTTCTTATCAGTTAGGTAAATATTAGGTTGTACAAATATGAGCCATAATTCAGACCCGCCTTAAAATATCCCAGAAATGCAGTACTAGTAGTTGGTTTGCGCGTTATTTTTTTAGTGTTGGGCAGTCGGGGAAAAGGGGGTGGGGGATCCAAAATTCTAGATGTCGAAGTCGTCGTCTGTGTATGGCTATAAAGTATTATATTTTATTGTTATAGAACAATCCAGTCACGTTACTGGATTGACTTACAGGAAGGAAATGCTGTCCCGATTAAAAATTATTTACAAACTGAACAACATAATGACATTCTTTTAACACTATTTTATTAGATTGAAGTTCCAATTTATAGAACTGTAAATGCTTATGCTTAACCCTTTCCGGCCTTTCGGGCCCAAGCTGTTAGGTTTTAAAATAATTTCTTGTTTTATGATATTTTATAGATGATTTCGGGTTGGTTAGGGTATCCACAAAATTATTACAAGGGGGAACCATAATCGGATGCGCTTGCATGGTAAGGGATTTGGAAAAGAAATAAAATTTCACTTCATTTCTAGGTAATTTCATTAGCCTATAAGTGTCTTTAGATCCCCATGAGCTTCCGGGCCTAGCTGCTAGCCCCCGCCGAAATCAAGAATTACTTCCGCCGGCCCTGCCTACATTAAATGATGATCTCACCGGTCAATGATAGACCTTATGGTGCAGCGCGCACGCGCTAACCATTCAGTCACCCAACTCCTTATAGTGAAGTCAAGTAAAACGAAATTTAGAACTATAAAAAATCGAAACGAGGCAGGATCTGTTTTTTAATCAAAATAGTCGTAAGGTACATGTAGATGCAAATCTTTTATTTTTTAAAACGTGAAAAGAAGGCCAATATTTGCAGTTACCAAGCTTCAATGAGCTAGAATGCTTACTAGTTTGTTCCGCACGACTGTCTTTCGTTTCCTCTATCTCTTTTTTTATAAGCAATATTTTTATTCAGATTTGTATAGGAATAGGGACTGGGGAACAGGCATAAGCCTCTTTCTCTTTGTAGGGATAATTGATATTTCTTAGATAGGATCTGTACCCGTCCATGGCCGCAGATCTTACCAAAATAAAAAAAATTGGGGGGGGGGGGCGGCGTGATGGCGGACGCGAACCGTTCTGTCTGCGGGGGTCTGGGGGTCCTCCCCCATTAAGTTTTGAAAGCAGGATGCCTGAAAACCCTATCTAAGACCATTTCTGAGCATTCTGCAGAGATGAACGTACCAACGTAGGAAGAAACTGTTGAGATGTATATGAGTGGGGGGAAACCGGAGAAAACCCACGAGGCTGGAGAATCGATTCAGAAAAAAGGGCGCACTCTTGAGGTCTACAGTGACATAGACAATTTCACTTCTAGACGAACATTTTGAAAATGGCTTGAATTTAATTAAGATGAACAACAGATATGTGTTCAAAATCAAATGTTTTATATGACAAAAACGAATTAAGTTTCTTTAGTGTCTGCAATGTCAGTCCTGTAACATAATAGATGTCTTTATGTTTGTTTAATTGATTTTAAAAAAGCCTTTGATAGTTTGGAGAGGTCTCTTCTACAAACTATAAGATTTAGATGTAAATGGTAGTGTTTATAAATGTTTTAAAAATATGTTTTATAATAGCCAACTACAAATCAAAGATGGAACTACACTAATTGAAACGTTTAAGAATGAAGTGGGCGTCATGCAAGGAAATAACCTTAGTCCGTTATTATTCAACATTTTTATTGACAAGCTCCCATTTATATTGTGCTTGTAAATAGAAAGTGAGGTAAATTTACACTCACTGTAAATTTACATTTTTACATTCACTGTAAAGTTACGTGATGTTTGTAAATCTAAATCTACCATTAAGGGGTATATTTACAAGTCAGTGTTGCAGCCCCCCCCCACCTCCCAATAATCTGCTCGTATAAATCCCGTTTATTGGGCAGGCGTGGTGTCAAAAGAATTCGGACCCCCTGGATTTCGCTCCCCTTGCTCGCCCCCCCCCCCCCCCCCAATATCAATATCGTTCCGACGGGCCTGGTTAAATTCATATTTCTGCCAGTCATTTTACGGTAAAAATACAATTTAAAGTGTATATTTACTTGAAATATACTTTGAAAAGGTGACATTTTTATAGGGAATGCGTTGGTCCCCACTCGGAAGTAGTCCTAGGTTCGATCCTGGCAAACACTTAAAAGTTATGCGGACCTTTCAGCCAAGCATGCAAAACATCATTTGATAATGGAAAGAAATTAAATAAAATGGGTTTGGCGTCCTACTGTTCTGTTCTACTTCTTAAAAGGAAGGAGTAGAAGGAATGACAAAAAGCAAAATGTCCCACACAACCCTAGGTATGGCATATCACTGTCCATACGCCAGTTAGGGGCATTCAGATATTTAATAACCTATTTCTCTAAAATGACATAACAGTAAATAATTTGCACAAAATTTGATTCGTGGTTAGAGGGGAATAACCGATCTGAACACTATTTGGCAACACTATCTCGCCAATGTCGGGATCGAACACCCGACCTGCAGGCTAGCGAGCCAGCACCTTACCCACTTAGCCACGTGGCTCCAGTGGCCAAAGAGGAAATGGCCGATGTGGCCACTATTTGACGGTTAATTTACAATTTATTGTAAAAAGAATAATTGAAATGGCATGTATATTACTATATACAGCTCAAATAATGTAAACTGACAATACAAATGGTTGTATCTCTACATTGAATTTGATGTAAGCGTGAATTAGCTTTATATGCATTTCCATGTTATGTAAGTTAACAAACTATGTGATTTTTTAGGTATACTTATAACTGTAAATATACATATAGTTTTAACAGTTTAATAGCTACACGGGACCTCGGTGTTTCGTCCCATCTGAACGGCTAGACAGCCATCCCTGATCGGCCCTCTGTCATGCATCACTGACAAAGCGGGGGGGGGGTCTGGATGAACTTTCTCGGCCAATTGAGGGATCTAATACCCATCCTCCAGGCTAGCGATCCAGCGTTTTGCCGACTTAGCCACCGTGACCCCCTCATAAGTGATTTTTTTTACAAAAGGTAATGAAGCCTTCGAAGGTCTATCAATGTTAAAGTTCTAAAGAGATTTATAATTACACGTTTCCTGTAAATTCTACACCTATCCCGCATTTAAACGGGGGATCATGGTGGCTGAGTGGATAAGGCGCTGGTTCGCTAGCCTGGAGGTCGGGTGTCCGATCCATTGGCCGAGAAAGTTTATCTCGATTTCCCGGCGTGATTTCCCCTTGTCAGATATGCAGAAAGAGGGCCTGACAAGGACAGCTGCCTAGTCGTTCGAATAGGAATGGGACGAAAACCCGAGGTCCCGTGTACATATTGGAGTGCACGTAAAAGATCCCTTAGCAGTTGGAATTCGATATAAGAGTAGGCCGTAGCGCCGCCGCCCGGGCAAAATTTCCCTCATAGCACACTGTATGGCGTATGCCCGTCTTCTATTAGCCCAGGTTAGGTGCATTATAGTAGGATGTTAAACCCCATAATGCGAGTCGTGTACCATAAATTCCGCCCCAGTTTAGATAAGAGACTTGAGGAGCGAGGCTAGACATATTGCACCATACCATACGGCGTATGTTGACTGGAATAACCAGACGCTATAGAAATTTGCACAGATTGAGACTGCATGGCTTGTCTCGCCGAACACAACTGATTTGAAATTGGGGAAAAAACGGAAACCATTGAATGTAAATCAGTTTATATACATTCATATTACAGTATTATATGCGTTGCGACCCATTTTTGACAATTTCTAGGTCCCAAATATTAGCGATTTAGCTCCTTTAACACGAAGCACACAGGCACTTTATATAAGCAAAATGAATGCAAAGAGGATTTAATGTCCTAAATCTCTAACAAAACCGACAGGACTAATGAAGACGGGTGTCGGGTATCTACGCCACGCAGTGCGATATAATGGGAATTTGTGCCCAAACAGTAACGAAATCCCAATCGCTAACATTTGGGATCCAGAAATTGACAAAAGTGGGTCGAAACTCATATAATACTGTAATATGAATGTATAAACTGATTTACATTAAATGCTTTCCGTTTTACTCCAATTTCAAATCAGTTATGTTCGGCGAAACAAGCCATTCAGTCTCAACCCAGTGCATTTTTTTTAGCGCCTGGTTATTCCAGTCCACATATTATTATGCAGTGTGATACAGTGCAATGTGTCTAGCCTCGTCCCTCGAGTCTCTCAATAATCCTAGGACCGGAGCGCAATATGGTACACGATTCGTGTACCAATGTTAGAAAAATTATTTTATCTTAAATATCGGATATCAGAAGCTCATCTTTTCCTGGTAAGTTTACATCATCAATGTTGATTTAAATTGACCAATAATTCGTGTTTTCGATGTCGAAGATTTTGGAGGATTTTGAGTTACGGACTTAGGTCCTTTAAAGGAGCCAAGTCTCTAACTTAATATCATCCAAAATCTTCTACAATGAAAACACGAATTATTTGTCAATTTAAATCAACATTAATGTTGTGATCTTACCGGGAAAAGATTGTTTTCTGAAATTCAACATTAAAGACAAAATATTTTTTTACAATTGGTACACGAATCGTGTACCATTATGCGTTTTAGCCCCAGTTCTATCAAAACACTCAAGGAACGCGGCTAGACACTTTGCACCAAACCAAACGGCGTATGTTAACTGGGATAACCAGACGCTAGAAATTTTCATTAGAATGAGATTACTGGCTTATTTCGCGGATCATTACTGATTTGAAAATAGAGTAAAAACGGACGCAATTGAATGTAAATCAGTTCATATACAATCAGATTACATTATTATATGCGTTGCGACCCAATAGGGTCAATAGGTCCCAAATTTTAGCGATTTATCTCCTTTAAGTGCATGCCATGGTTTACGCGGGACCTTGAGTTTTCGCTCCATCCGAACAAGTAGCGGTTCTTTGCCAATTCCCCGTCCTGTACAACTGACATTTAGAAACCACACTGAAAAATTCCGAGGAGCTTTATCGGCCAACATGGCCTCCTTCTGTAGGAGTCTACCTAAATAACCGACAACTTAAAGGGCCTAAATCGTTAATATTTGGGACCTAGAAATTGACAAAAATGGGTCACAATGCATATAATACTGTAATATGAATGTATATAAACTGATTTACATTCAATTGTGTACCAATAGTAAAATGTGTAGTTTGTCTTGATTTAAATTGACAAATAATTCTTGTTTTCAATGTCGAAGACTTTGGATGATATTGAGTTAGAGACTTGGCATCTTCCGGAAGCAACGGCCGCGAGTTCAACAACATCTAACCCTTGCCTCAACACTTAGCTATTCCTAACATTTTACGCTGGTTGTGTTTACACGTGACAATTAGCATTAAAATCATTGTCCAATCAGAGGTCGTGGCACATAACACACTCACATTGTAGCGCGTGACTGTAGTAAACAAATATGGCAGCCTCCACAGAAAAAGAACGAGACAAGTTTACAGCCGTTGAAAGTTTTTTTCAATTGATAAACTCACAGAAAACCAAAAAAAAAGGCAATTGAAGCATAGACATTTTATTTAGAAGCGCGAGACTTGATAATCGTGACGAATTTTTTAAGGAAGGATAAATAAAATAAATTGAAAGTAGTCTTATTTTTAGTAACTCATTTAACGAAGGAATCTGATTGGATCACGGTTCGGGCCGGTACCCAATCAAATTTAGTGCCGGAAAATGCAGACTGTTGAGTGAAGGGCTTGATAAGCTGTATGTAGTTAAGGCGAGATCAAGCCTTCTATTGAAGATGGAGACTTGGCTACTTTAAAACAAATAACCTGCTTGTATGGAATTAATGTTTTATTAGAATTATCATACTGTAATCAAATAAACGATTATTTTTATTTCCTGTACAGTTTATGATCCAAAAGTTGAAACCCGGTTATCAAATTAATATTTAGAGATTGTGCCATTTATGTAAAAATAATTAAATTGCCCTTTTCCGGTTCGAATGCGCTCTGTCATCATACCACTCAAACAACGCTGAACCAGTCTATTTATATCCGAAATTTGTATGATATTTGGAATGTTTAAAAGACAAGGTTGAAACCCGGCATAGCTGCATCGCATTTTTTCGACCGGTTACAATAATCATGGACACTGTATTATAAGGTCCATGCAATAATGTATACTTTATATACATACTTGGTATGTAGAAAATAAGGGGATACTCCATTTTACGTTCCGGAATTAAATTCTGTCAATTCCGATAATAGTGTCAATCGAGTGAAATGGAGAATTTCGCAGTACAACGCATGTGCCGACTGCATAAAAATTATTTCAACCAATAATGACAGCGTACGTAACTAACGTGACGTAATTTAGGGTAGCTGGCTTTTTTTCCGCTCGTATCCAGTGAATGGCCATTTTACTCAATAATCCCAGCCAGAATTTGGCTTTTTTTTAAAAATTGCGTTCAAGTTTTAAATTTTTCTTTAGAACTGAAATAAATTAACTATTAGTCAATCCCCATGCTAAAAATATTAGCAGAATTAATTGTGCAATAGACATTACAGAATATTTGAGGTCATTATTTTCCACATGCCCTACTAATTCTGTTCTGTAGAATATTATAGTATTTCGTCCTATAGAAAATGGAGTAGCCCCCATCGCCCAACGCTCTAGAATTTCTATAGAAACTGGTAATCTATGACTAATGCAATTGTTAAACAGTTAACGGAGTCCAACACATCCGTTAAATATAATGGCAAGTTAAGGACACGTTACTGTTAACGGGACTTCCAGCAAAAGCCTTTCTCTCCGT
The DNA here is from genome assembly GCA_917208275.1 of Patella pellucida. Taxonomy (NCBI): domain Eukaryota; kingdom Metazoa; phylum Mollusca; class Gastropoda; family Patellidae; genus Patella; species Patella pellucida. Next base: position 21,752,254 of record OU795036.1, on the reverse strand, counting down.
TAACGTTACAGATCCGTTAATTCGCCATTATATTTAACGGAGGTGTTGTTAACAGGTCCATAAAAGTTAACGGGACTTCAAGCAAAAGCCTTTCTCTCCATTAACGTTGCAGATGCGTTTACTCGCCATTAAATTTAACGGGGGTGTTGTTAACAGGTCCATAAAAGTTAACGGGACTTCAAGCAGAAGCCTTACTCTCCGTTAACGTTGCAGATCCGTTTACTCGCCAATATATTTAACGGAGGTGTTAACAGGTCCATAAAAGTTAACGTAGCTTCGAGCAACCGGCCCCGGGTTCTGTTCTGTTCTGAGGGGGTTTTAACGTCCACTTCCACCTAGGGTGATATCGTAGACAATTGTTTCCTAAGGAAACTTGCCAGAGGCGGCCACATGTGAGGCCAGGTCCGGCGTAATCTAAACGAGACATAGTGTCTCTGCAGGGAGCGCCCAAGGTTTCATCCAAATGAAGCGTCCGGGTATAGTTGGAGAAAAGTGGTGGCGAGCGGGCGTTAATCTTGTCCGCTTTGCCATAATGCCAGGATACATGGGTAGATGGGCCTGTCAGTACGGGGGGCCCGAGGGCCCAGCCCGTGTCGGCCCCTTTCAAAATAAGAGATGGTTGGGTGGTTAAGAGGCCCAATGGGCTCACCTCCTGACCTATCTCATTGGAAACTAAGTAATAAGGTAGATGTCATTACCGATCCAGGTAGTACCAGCAGCAAATAAATTATCATTCTCCTGCCAAGCGTTAAAACGGTCCCATGGTGTAAGACCTTCCTTCACGTAGGTTGGTCCGTCTCCCGATATCCCTCGGGTGATCACTTATGGATCCCGGCCGTTGGGTCCTGGGGTAAGCCCCCAAATCTTCACAGAGTAGAACACTCTTTTTGGTGTATGACCTCCCTCCACGTTGGGGGGTCCGTCTCCCGTTGTCCCTCAGGATGATCACTTGTGGATCCCGTCCGTTGGGTTTCGAGGATGGGCCTCGGGTCGTCACTGAGTAGAACACTCTATTCGTTTCAATGGGGTCACACAATCATGCCATGGATACCTATCTCACACACGAAATCATAGATTAACTCATAGATCTCGTGTTTGCTCACTCTTGGATAGAGTAAGTTAGGAACACTAAGGACCATGTTAAGGGTGCTCAGTTTATCCGTGAGAGGTTTCCGTTCGGCTGTGAAGCGATCACAGTCGACTAGAATATGTGCTGGCGAAACGTCCGTGCCGCAACTGCACCTTATAGGCTTGTAGGTACGATGTCTTAACGTCTCTTTTACCTTCAGCTTTGTTATCAGCCGGCAGATTCTTCTGCGGGGATGGTTGACAACAAACTTGGCGATCAAGGATTCATTACTTCTGAATCTGTATGTGTTGAGTTCCACGAGGGAATTCTCCCATTCAGATCTGACGCGGAGCCCAACCATACTTTTGACTTCGTACAAGCTATAAGGGAGATCGACACTAGGTTCATCCAGCTGTGACCCCTTAAGGGCGAGCCTGTCCGCCTCTTCGTTCCCCCTTAGGTCCACATGCGAAGGGACCCACGTAAGTACTATCTGGCTGCCTTTTGCCAAAGCCACCTCGTAAGCCTGATATATCTGGGTCAGCAGTTCGGGACGGGCGTCCGACCTCTGGTTCCTTATAGATTCTAGGCTACTTAGAGAGTCGCTGAGGACGGCATATTTAGATTTCCTTTGGCTGGATATCCACACTACGGCTTCCTTGATCGCGTACATTTCCGAGGTGTACACAGAGCACATGTTTGGCAGTCTATTTGCTACCTGTAACTCCTTCCCCGGGGTGTAAATCCCGAAGCCCGTCGTACCGTTTTCGGGGTTGTGCGATCCGTCCGTGTATATGTGAGTCCAATTAGGCCAGTTATCTTCGATGTGAGCTAACGAGAGAAATTTGGCCGCCTGTGGGTTGCTCCCTTTATCCACCTTCAGTACGAGGGAGGTATCGACCGGGGGTACTGGAAGGGTCCAAGGTGCCCTACACGTATCCTCTACACCGTGTATGATGAACTTATCGAGGCCATAATCTCTGACCATTTTGCCAACTGCCTGACCGTACGACTTTTTGGTGTCGTCCTTGGATGCTCTAAACTTTGAGATCTCTTGGGAGGCAGGACACCTTTTTCCCAATCGGGTTAGTTTAGCCCAATGTCCTAGGGTCAACTGTTTCCTTCGTAGTGACAGAGGGAGTTCACCTACTTCCTGTAGTAACGACTCGCGCTTGACTCCCATGCCACAGCCTGTGGCAATGCAGAGGGCCTTATACTGGATGGTGTCAAGCGATTTGAGTGTGCCGGGTTTTGCATTTAAGAAGGCCCCGGGACACTCACTACCGTTATATTTAATAGGTTACTTGTGATACCTTTCATTTTGATAATAGACCAGAGGGAGGAGGGGGGCATTGTCACCCGAGTGGGGGCAAATTCTGAGTTAACTTTTCTAGAGGCATTTTTCGTAAGGAATCCGAATCTGGTAGGTAATAAGCCAGGCAAAGGGGCGTTTCCGAGATAATCGAGGTCAAAGGTCACGGAAGGCCAAATAACGAAAGAAACGTATATAATTCAAAATCTTTCCAGAATAGGGCCGAAAATCATTGATGACAACAATGAGACAATTATAATACAGTAATATAATAATAACATTTATCTGGAATTTTCGTACCATACTAAGAACCGTATTTTGACATTGAATACCCCCCCCCCCCTTCATTATCATTATCATAGTAATTGATTTTAATAGCACACAACTTTGTTCGCTATTTAAGGTAAGTAAACATGAATGTGCCATAATATTACTTACATAGTTGAAGAGGGTAATAAACAAGCTTTTCGCTGATATGTAACATTATATCTGGAATTTCGTACTAAGAACCGTATTTTGGCATTGAATACCCTCCCCCTTCATTATCATAGTAATAGAGCTTAATACCACCAAACTTTGATCGCTTTTAACTTTAAGGTAAGTAAATATGAATGTGCCATAAAATTATTTACATATTTGAAGAGAACAACCAAAAAGCTTATCTGTAATATGTAACAATATCTCTGGAATTTCGTTCTAAGACCCGTATTTTGGCATTGAATACCCCCCCCCCCTTCATTACCATTATCATAGTAATTGAGTTTAATACCACACAACTTTGATCGCTATTTAAGGTAAGTAAAAATGAATGTGCCATAATGTTACTTACATTGTTGAAGAGGGTAATAAACAAGCTTTACTGTGATATGTAACATTATATCTGGAATTGCGTACTAAGAACCGTATTTTGGCATTGAATACCCCTCCCCTTCATTATCATAGTAATAGAGCTTAATACCACCAAACTTTGATCGCTTTTAAAGGGAAGTAAATAAGAATGTGCCATAAAATTATTTACATATTTGAGGAGAACAACCAACCAGCTTTTCTGTGATATGTAACAATATCCCTGGAATTTCGTTCTAAGACCCGTATTTTGGCATTGAATACCCCCCCCCCCCTCTTTATTATCATAGTAATAGATTTTAGTACCACCCAACATTGATCGTTTTGTAAGGTAAGTATATCTTAATGTGCCAGCAAATTATTTACATATTTGAAGAGAACAATCATCAAGCATTTCGCTGATATGTAACATAATATCTGGAATTTCGTTCCAAGACCCGTATTTCGGCATTGAATACCCCCCCCCCCCTTTATTATCATAGTAATAGAGTTTAATACCACCAAACTTTGATTGCTTTTTAAGGTAAGTAAATCTTAATGTGCTAGAAAATTATTTACATATTTGAAGAGGACAATTAACAAGCCTTTTGCTGATATGTAACATTATATCTGGAATTTCGTACTAAGACCCGTATTTTGGCATTGAATACCCCCCCCCCTTCATTATCATAGTAATAGAGCTTAATACCACTAAACCTTTATTGCTTTTTAAGGTAATCAAATATGCAGGTGCCATAAGATTATTTACATATTTGAAAAGGGTAATAAATAAGCTTTTCTGTGATATGTAACATCATATCTGGAATTTCGTAATAAGACCCGTATTTTGGCATTGAATACCCTCCCCCCTTCATTATCATAGTAATAGAGCTTAATACCACCAAACCTTGATTGCCTTTTTAAGGTAATTAAATATGAAGGTGCCATAAGATTATTTACATATTTGATAAGGGTAATAAATAAGCTTTTCTGTGATATGTAACATTATATCTGGAATTTCGTACGAAGGCCCGTATTTTGGCATTGAATACCCCCCCCCCCCCCCCTTCATTATCATAGTAATAGAGTTTAATATCACACAACGTTGATCGCTATTTAAGGTAAGTAAATATGAATGTGCCATAATATTACTGACATATTTGAAGAGGGTAATAAACAAGCTTTTCTATGATATGTAACATTATATCTGGAATTTCGTACAAAGAACCGTATTTTGGAATTGAATAACCCCCCCCCCTTCATTATCATAGTAATAGAGCTTAATACAACCAAATTTTGATCGCTTTTTAAGGTAAGTAAATATGAATGTGCCATAAATTGGTTTTACATATTTGAAGAGAACAAACAAAAAGCTTTTCAGTGATATGTAACAATATATCTGGAATTTCGTACTAAGACCCGTATTTTGGCATTGAATACCCCCTCCCCCTTCATTATCATAGTAATTGAGTTTAGTACCAACCAAACTTGACCGTTTTGTAAGGTAAGTAAATCTCAATGTGCCAGACAATTGTTTACATATTTGCAGAGAGCAATCAACAAGCTTTTCTGTGATATGTAACATTATATCTGGAATTTCCTACTAAGACCCGTATTTTGGCATTGAATACCCCCCCCCCCCCCGTTTCATAATCATAGTAATAGAGCTTATACCACCAAACTTTGATCGCTTTTTAAGGTAAGTAAATATGAATGCACCTTAAGAATTACATATTTGAAGAGAGCATTCAACAAGCTTTTCAGTGATATGTAACATTATATCTGGAATTTTGGCATTGATTACCCCCCCCCCCCCCTTCATTATCATAGTAATAGAGCTTAATACCACGGGTATGCAGGTGTCATCGCAGCTAATTGTTATTATTATACATGTATTACTGTATTATAATTATCTCATTGCTGTTATCAATGATTTCCAGCCCTATTCTGAACAGATTTTGAATTATATACGTTTCTTTCGTTATTTGACCTTCCGTGACCTTTGACCTCGATTATCTCGGAAACGCCCCCTCACCTGGCTTATTACCTACCAGATTCGGATTCCTGGTGAAAAATGCCTCTAGAAAAGTTAACTCAGATTTTGCCCCCACTCGGGTGACAATGCCCCCCCCCCTTCTCCCTCTGGTCTATAAGGATCAAGTTCATAATATAGTCGCATTTGCCATTCGCTCCAATTCGCTATCATGGACCGTTTATGGTATTCTAATCATGTTCAAATTCGTTGATTCGGGAGATTTTTTTATCTAAACTTTTTCTTTTAGCCATGATATAAGAAAGCAACCCCAAAAATAAAATGAACACATACTCTATTGACTCATTAAAGCTTAAAAACACAAGATATTGTATAGACCCCTTGGATATAGGTCCTCACAGGGCGCCCACAGTATCGGTATATTGAACAGCGTCTCTCTTTGCTATATTGATTGGATTGCTATTTAAATAGATACGTGTAGAGTAACGGTACGTGTACATTGATTTATAGAACAATAGGCCACGTGTAAACTTTGTAGCACCATGGGCCTTTGAATCTGACATGGAGACAGGCCCGAGGCTAGTGGGGGGCCGGGGGGGGGGGGGCATGGCCGTTCCTCTCGTAATTTTTCTGTCCTTCTACGGAAAAAAATCGCTGGTTAGCTATGCTCGCATTTTCGCCGGGAGAGAGTTTTAGTACGACATATCCTCTCAAATTCGGCCGAGGGATAGTAAATGTCGGCTGGAAACTTTTAATTTTCCGACACATTCGCCAACTGCATGTCATAGAGGTCTAAATTCACTTTCACAGCTTCTAATTTTCGTGCTCTCCCCTCCTCCTGCTTAGGGCAGTCGGCGATGACCTTCGTTCATTGATTTTTTGTTGTCGGTAATTTTATCTTCCTCGCCCCCCTATGTCGGCTAAATTTTGGTTTCTGGCTTCGGGCCTGCATGGAGAGCGGACATCTTTTCTTACTCCTTATTTAGGAGCCTTGTGGTCGTATAGAATTTGTATCTAGTTGTATTTGCTTCCACTTCAAGTTGTGTGTTTACTTCTCCCTGTTTTCTTAAGACGTTTGTCCTCTCAGTAGTTACAACAATACAATGCAGCAATTCGTTTATACATTTTATATAGCAAGCCTGATACATGGATACAAGCCTAGTACAGATTATAATACTAACTGAAGTCATTCTCAAACACTAGCCAGCCAGGCTCGATTTAGGCTTATTTAATTTGCTGTGCCAGCCCTCTACAGTCCACATGAGACTCAGTTCACATTTATTGAACCAAATTGATTCATTACTTTGTAAAAAATCATTCATAAAACAGTTCACATGAGACTTATTAAACACAGTTTACATGACACTTATTAAACGGTTAATCCATATCTAATTAGGTGAACACATTTCAGATACAGACCATAATCCCCCAGCCCTGAACCCTTAATCCCCCTAATCAATATTTTGAGCTGGATGAGAACACCCCAATTGAGCCAAATGACGTCTAAACCCATCCTTATATGGTTGAATGGAAATTGACTGTAGAAAATATCCATGAGATATCTGTTGCAATCTCCCAAACAGAGTTGTCTTCCCTTGCGAGACTTGCGTGGAGAATGAACATGTTTTTGACATAGAGCCAGTTAAGTTTCGGTTCTAGAAAACTCTTTTCTATATAACGATATGTCATTCTCACTCATTTTGATTTAAGTACATGTATTTTTGGTACACATATTATGTGAATCTGTTTGAATCTACTTACTTGCCAAATCATTAAATAATACAATATAATGTCATCTTATTTATTCATTCCTTGCCTATAAATTGAAAACAATGTAGCAACGACTATATTGCTACAACTTTGGTATGGACATAGGCCACAATTCTATGGCATACAATAAAGAATCCTTGACAGTTATAAATAAGTGGAAATCGATATAATGTTGGCGGAAACGCCGCTACCCGTGCAATATTTTCCTTGTATCAGACTGCATGACAAATACCCATATTTAAAAGCCCAGTTGCTGAAGAACAGTAAGAGGTTCAACCCCATTTAATTTGAATTCTACCCTGAAATGCTAGTTAGATAATTTCAGCTTTAGATCGTTCCCATCATTGAGATGGCGATTGAGGTCAGACGAAAATATCAATTCAAACGACAGCTTGGTTATTCCTTCAATCCAGTTTACTGTTAATTAAAAGTAGAAACAAGCAATTAACTATACCTCAATAAACGTGATTGTTGCGGAAACAAACAACTTATTGTCTTTTTGAACAAGACAATTTGTATTATTTCACGTAGCAATTTCGTGTAGTCTTACATACAGTTTTAATAGGACAACAGATGATTGTAGATGTACGCCATCGTATGGTTTGCTCAATGCCCTGTTTAAAACAATTGTTTTAACGTCCTACTGTTCTGAAACCTACTGGGTTATAGAATATCATATTCCTGAAGCAACGGCCCAACAATCCCTCTCTGGCCATTGCTGGATTGGCTTCCTTATACTTCAATTTTTGAGGGAGTGTGTTAACTGTTTATTCTTCCCGTTCAATCAAATCAATCACTTGAGTACAGCAACATGGTAGTCCTTCGTTTAATCTGGGGTCTTCTCTAAAACTTTGGACAAAGATTGAAGGTATTAAAACGTGAAAGTCTGTTCGTGTCCATAGCCTCGTTTGTCATGCAATTAGTTTTACTGCAATATCCTGCTATGCGCTGGTTAATCTAGCATAAAAAAACGTGCAGTCATGACGCAACGTTATGTAAACACAATTGGCCTAACTAGACGCCCTGTTTTTTAAGGTAATGCCTTTGTAACGCAGTCAGCGATTGGCTGTTGATAGGACCACTAACCAGTCATAATTAGCGACAAAATACCCACTCAGTCCAGCAGTGGGTAGTAGGGTTAGCTCTAATCTAACGGAACACTGAGAGGAGTATGTAGAATATGGGCATACGCAAAACATGCTATGATGAGTATCTTTCTCGGACATCGGCGCAACGGCCTACTCGCAAGGCTTCTTTTACGTGCACGCCTTCGTGTTGTTCGCCCCATCCGATCGAGTAGACGCCGTTCCTTTCCAGGCCCTCTTTCATGCCCACTAACCACAGCAGTTAGTATGGTCGTTAAAATAAGATTTTTAATCATAAGCATGGCATTTACCCTACTCCTCGCAGTGCTCCGTTTGATTAGAGCTAATCCCACTTCACACTGCTGGAAAGGGGGGAACTTTTTGTTCTAAATTATTATTTGTCAATAGTCCCATTAACAACCAATCGCTAATTGCATTACAAAGGCATTAAAACGAATACTCCTCTGGGTGTTCCGTTTGATTAGAGCTAATCCCACTTAACACTGCTGGAAATAGGGAACTTCTTGTTTTAAATTATGATTTGTCAATAGTCCCATTATCAACCAATCGCTAGCTGCGTTACAAAGGCATTACCATTAAAACACATACTCCTCGGAGTGTTCCGTTTCATAAGATCTAATCCCACTTAACACTTCTGCAGAAAGAGGGAACATTCCTGTCCTAAGTAATGATTGATCAATAGACCGGTTAACTACCAATCGCTGACTGCGTTACAAAAGCATCACCCTTAAAACAGTGCGTCAAATTGGACCAAATATGTTTACATAACGTTATGTCGTGGCGCACGATTTTATTATGCCCAATTAACTAGCGCATAGCAGAATATTGCAGTAAAACTAATTACGTGACAAACGAGGTTATCAACATTGACTTACACCTTTAATGCCAAAGTTTTAGTGAAGACCCCAGATTAAACGAAGGATTGTCATATTTCTGTACTCGGTGACAAATTTGAATGAACGAGAAGAATAGACACACTCCGTCAAAAGTATCAGAAGTCAATCCAGCAATGGTCAGACAGGGATTTCTCGGGCTATTGCATCAGGAATATGGTTATTTACTGAATATGATTTACTCAAAACACACTACTGATGTATTAAAAAAATAGGTAAGTAATTACATTCATCAACATTTCTATGTACAGACTTGTTTTGTTTTGTTGTTTTTTTTTTTGGGGGGGGGGGGTAAATAATTAAAACCAAATACGAACTATCCAAACCATTAGACTCATTAGACAGAATTCGAAGTCCTAAAAAAACGGTATAGGAAAAACAGTGTAATCAGCACGTGGACTGTTCACCGTGTACAAAATACACGACAAACAGTAGTAACAGGTGTCCAAAAGAGAAAGCTGGCGCGCCAAAGATGCATAGGACTCATATGAAGCACGAACTGGAACGGAATGTAACCTATCAAGGGTTCTTCTATTAGGGCCTACGTGCATTCGTCCCATCTGAACGACTTGTCAGGTCCTAAGTCCTGGACCACAGGCAAGGGGATACAACGCCGTAAAATCCCGATTAACTTACTCGGCCAACACCAGGAGCGAACCCGCGACCTCCAGGCTAGCGAGCCAGCGTCTTACTCACTTAGCCACCGTGGATTCTGTACGAAACCAAGAATGAAAATAAAAATATTTGACAAATATGAGGACGGACACGTACGATATGGGGAAACCATACTCTGGAAAATCCAGAGAAGCTTTATTATCCAATATGGCCTCCTTCTGCAAGCTACATATAAATAATTTGCCTGTATGGGATTGATAATTTATAGAATCATTATACTTTTATCAAATAAACGATGAAACCTTGGTTATCAAATGTTTCTTGTTAAATTTTACATTTTATCATTTCGTGATAAAGAGAACGCTAGGTGAAATGTCGCTAAAGAATAAACAGTAATATTGTATTCCATAGAATTCCAACCCGTGTATTCCAGTTTAATTCTTAAATAAGAATTTTGCCCCCATCTTGCCGAAACCTATCCATACCGATAGTAATGCTTGTCAGCACGACAAAAGTTTTTATACCGACATCTTAATGTGGACGTATATTTCCATATGTGGATGTATATTTTCATCTTCGATCTCTATCGATATTCATAATTCACAGCCCTCCGTTTCTGGATTACTCCCCTTTGTCGAAAAACTTGTGAATATTTGTTTTCATATTTGGTTGAAAGAACTATAGAATAAATTTATTCAAATTTGCTCAACATTCACGTCGTCCTTCGGATAATCCGCAGTTGAGACAGCATTGCTGGGACGTATTCCAAGCTCTGTGTGGTTATCTTTATATAGTGATTCATAATATAGAGTTTCCAGTTCTCCGAAACCTTTAATTTATCACGAATAACGCCTTCATCTGTATCAGAGCGCTGTCTTGTATTCGATATGCCCACCTTACCAATCACTTTGCAGAAGTTAAGCGAGTCTATGTTTCTACATTTATCGAATGACTTTTGTTGTTCACTCAATTGATATGATCTCTTTAAACACCTCTAACAGTTTACCAAATGAACAGTTGGTATTTTGAGCAGTCTGTTGCCTGAATACCGAAGTGTTCTACTTTGCAAATGATTTGAAGGGACAATAACACTCTTGTTGTAATTGAATAATATGTCCAAATCTTCATTCTGGTCAACAAATTGTACTATTTTACAATATTCAAATTAATTGGCGATACAAATTTCATCTTAACACACCTAATTTAAAATTGGAAAAAATCAACTGTATGATTTGAAAAGCCTTACGTAAACACTTTCAAATGTGACCTGGATTTAAACATATTTTCGGACCCTCTGAACAAGTAAAATAGGATGTAATGGATAATATTTACACAAAAGGTAGGACACTTAAGCATCTAGTACTATTATATAGTTTCTGGAGCTGCCAAGTCAGCAAGGGTGTTATTGTCCTTTTAATGATTCTTTCATATATATAGGTGATTCATAATAAAAGTGTATCCCTGTTGAATTGGTAGCCAATGGATTATTTTAAGAAAATAGATGAAATATGATCATGTTTATGGGTTTTGGTAAGTAATCCTGCAGAGTAGTTCTGGACACATTGTATTTTTTTGGTATTTGTTTTTTGGGAGTTGATCGAGTAATGCATAGTGGGTCGAGTCTTCTTGGTTATCACGGGTCATATAGTGTCGGAGGTGAGAGGATGACTTGTTGATCTCGTTATCAATTGAAGTCATGTTTTGTATGTCTAGCTGTTTAATGTTGCCGTCTGTTACCAATACCAGAAACTCTGTTTTGTCTGGGTTGAGTTTAAAAAGTGTGCTGCATCCGTCGATGTATTTCTTCCATGCAGGATTCTATCACCTTGATCGTTGGTATACGTGTGATGGCATCATATTCGATGTAAAGCTTGTGGTCATCAGCGAATAGAAGAATGGAAAGCCCATGCTTCTTCGCAGTTTTAGATATTGGTTGGTAAATATGATGAAAAGTATATAGCCTAATACTGAACCCTGTGGTACTCCACGGAGCATACGCAACTTCGTTGACTTCTCTCTCTGGGTGTGAACAGGTTGTGAACGCTTTGGGAGGCATGGTTTAAATTACGAATAGACAGTGCCTCGAATAGCAATTTATATGCACAATGAAGCAACGGGAGAACTAAAAGCGCGAAGACCACACATTTATGAACACCGACTGCCTGGTTAGTTAGTTCTGTGACAAGCTTATGATATCAAGTCTATTTGAGTACATATTTTGTAGGGAGCTAAGGTTGCTGACATGGCGGTAAATATGTAGTTTGGCTTGGCTTTTTAAGCACTGTTTCCCAATAGCTACACCATAATCACGAGTAAGATTTGTTGACTTATTTACAATTTGTCCTACAATTGATCTAAGAAGAAAGAAACGGAAGATGTAAGGCTGGTGACGACCTAATCCTCAATAAACCTACTATATACATGTACTCATTTTCATCCTATCCATTTCCACTAGGCATCCACCATACCAGCTTTCTCTAATTGGATACACTGTGAACAATATGCGGGGTCATTGGGGAGGGGGGGGGATGTCGGCCATGAATCTCTGAACAAATTTTGACGACAAAGAAACTGGGTTTATTTTATTCACAGAAATGGGAATAAAATAAAATATACCAAACCACGGATCAACTATTATAAATTCAGAACGACTATAAAGTGATTAGTAACGAAACAAAGAGGATTCCGCTGTTGAGTAGATATATTTTGTAATAATATTAATGTAACTCTCTACTAACAGAGAAGAGAATAAACCCAGTTTATCTGTTTGATAATTCCCATCGCTTAACTCGCTTTCGGTAAAACTTACAAATGATCAAAGAGTTCCTCCTTTTATTCACATTTCTGATGTATTTTTGAAGATTCTGATCATTTATTACATAGGCTATAGGTGCAAGATGTGAATATGATGAAACTCTTTCAAATGAATTGGGATACCTCAATGACATTTGAAAACTTAATTTGAAATATACAGGACGCAATTATATTCATACACTTACTGCTAATTAATTACCGAGTCATCGTGGCGTTTCATTGTTGAACAAAGAAGTCTAGTTGAAACGTTGCTCAGTAATAAACAGTATAATTTGTATTATTCTACCGTACAGATTATAATTGCGCTTGGAAATCTATTATATTGCCTACATCTGTTTACATGTACTTTATAGCCTGCAGTTAAAATACTACAGTAAATATATTATTTGAATCATATAACTTTTAACCAAAAATAATATTTCAATCCCCCCCCCCCCCCCGTTACGGGACCATCTTAACCCGTTGGCGTGAAAGGGTGGTCCGTCTTTTTATCATCAGCACTATATTTTCCAACCAGATTATTGGGAAGCTAACAGTACACAGCACAAATCCTTGGGGTACACCAAACAAAATTTAGTTGCGCGACCCTAAGGTAGAGGAATTCAGCAGTTTTGTTCTCCAAAAATATAATCGGGATTGGCTCTTTAAATTTTATTTTCATATATTACATTTTAACTTGGTGTCATGTTTGGTTTTAAATGAGTTTGGTGTCATGTGCGGTAACTTTATTAACTACTCTCAAATCAACTTTGGGTTATTCTACTCTATGTTTGCTCAAAATATTGGATCGGGAAAGAAGATAATAACGGAAATTCAATTTCATACGAAATCGACCGTGGAGATAGTTAAACTCGTGTAATCAACCATAACATAAAACCTAATTTAATATATTTTACAGTGAGCCATAGTCATGTAGATATACGTTCCTGCTAACATGCATTCATGGACTAATTTTGGAAGAAATGCGACGACTGATATGCCGTTGTGACGTCACAGTGAAGTCATGACGTTGTAGAGACATACCGTCGCAATTTTTGGACTCGCTGGTACCGACAGCCGCCATCTTCGATTTTGTCACGCCCCCTGTCCTTATTTGGACTCCCATTTTGGTAAACTTTCTTTTCCTTGCCTAGGACATCATAACGAGCCAATAGAAAACAAAAAACCTCCTGTTGCAATTTGTTCTACGTAAGACATCATTTAGCCGTCGTTTGACCCACCTACTAGACTGGCCCAGTCTCTTCTATTTATTTTACATTTCGATTTATATAAAAGTATTAATTTTTAGTAAACCAACACTTTCGTTTTCATTTGTATAAAAAAAAAATTGAGTAAACCTGTACCAGCACCAGAGACTGGACAATTTGCGAGCTTCACAATAAAATGGGCGTTCCTGTCATGTTTTACGTTGTTCCTTATTTGGAATGATTGACAGTTATCAAGCAAGCCCCGAGTCACGTGACATGAATCGTGCGTCTCGACTGGAGTGCAAAGCAGTCATGCTTAGACCGCCCGAGGGTTGACGTCACGTTATTGTTAGATATGTCGTGACCACGTGCACGACGTCACACGACCTACATAATGCAGGTTGACCCACTAGATGAGAATGAAGCTCTTATTTGCCCAGTCTCTAGAGATTACGTTTTTTTTTCGGGGGTTGGCCAATTTTTGGTGTGTGGAGGAGACTGGCCACCAGTCTATCCGCCTACATGTCATTCCGAAAATCTGTTTATTCGAGAGACTGTTCCATGTAATTCAGAATCGGCAAGACCTATTCCCATCTAAATATTATAGTTCCAGGTTGTATTGTATTCCAAATATTGTATTTGGTGTTGTACGCATGCGAACGAAAATGTCGGCCATTGCTGCCGTTAACGGGTCGCAATTTGTTATATGTCATTCAGTCCCACGCATTTTAAGATTATTGGAACACGTGTCAATTATTATATCCGCTCGTTTCATTAGAAAGTTCGTAGTCTGGCTACTATTTGGAACTTTTAGCATTGGTTTTAAACATCGTAATAGGGTAAATTTTGAAAATAAAAAAAAAATAAAAATCTGGTCGGGTATAATTTTCTGGGCGGGCGAGGACGATCACCAACTAATTTTTTTTATGTCGCCCAATGCAGTATAAACATTCGAGTCAGTAAGCGCAAACACATCGAAGCAGACGAAAACAAGTCACCCGTAAGATGTCAATCAAACCACGTGATGTATATACTAATTAGCCATGTGGTTTGAATTGAGACACAGCGTACTGTTCAGTGTGGGTGAATTTACGCGACGGATTTGTGTACTAAACGTTAAAAAAACATAAATTCGTATTTATAATATCCTTATAAACATGGGCATTTGATCAGATTTTTGGCCAAAGGACGACGCGTGGACACAATACAGTAGTAAACTTCTGCCAAATCTATATGCTTACTATAGATCCCAGTGAGTGTGTTGAACCAACTATGTCACTTCCGGTTTAAATAAAATTAATTTCTCACTTACAAAACCTTTTTGACTGTGTGTTACAGAGGGAATTATTTATAAATATATATTTAAGATTTATGGAAACCTTGTTTAAAAATCGTTGGTCTTCCCCTTTAAATACTCTCAAATGTCGAGAATGTATTGTGTTTATCATGTATTTACCACAAGTGACGTGACAGATTGTGAAAATCGTTTCTTTATCAATAAATATGAAAAGGTTATACAAGTTTTAACAATGGTGAATATAATATGAACATAAAGGAATGTATTGCATAGATTTTAAATTAAAGCAGCTGACTGGAAATATAACTGGCTTTGAAAAAAAAAATGATAAAATTATAGATAAACGGCATTTTGACTAAAACAGTCTTACTAGTCAAAGACAGTGTTTTGTTGTATTTGTCATAAGCATCCAAATTATTGCAAAAGGTAACCAACAAGGAATGGTATGGGGGAAATTTTCAACATACTATTCCTGGAATTGTCAATGCTATTGCATTTTAAATGATATTTATCCTGGTATTACATGTATATATGTCTTGTAGCTTAGGAGGGACTTGTGGAAAATTAGTTTTTTGGCAAACTAAAAAAGTTGCCCCATTAAAAAAAGATTTTATTTTTATTATTATTATTATTATTCTATGTGCACATCATTTTTTGCCCCATCCAAACTAAAAGGACTGATCCTTGTTAAGCACCTGGCTGGGAAATGAATAACTAAAACAAAATATTCAAGACAAAGCATTCCATATTTATTATTATCCTTTTGGCATTTAAAACTCATTTAAAACCAACCTTTTTTACCAAACTCATTTAAAATCGAACATGACACCATGATAAAATGTAATATATTACGACAAACCCTAACCCTAAGAAGAAAAGGTCATTAAACGACATTACAAACATACATAACAGGAACAATTTTGTATGATATATATTATCTTTTTAATATAATCCTTTGAGATTGAACATAACATAACATATGGTTTGAACATGAATGTTTTATATTGTAACATATATTTTATCTTTTCAATATAATCCTTTGAGATTGAACATAACATTACATATGGTTTGAACAGGAATGTTTTTACATTTCATCTTGACCAATGAAACAGATCACTGTATAAATACTTGGCAAATATACAATCAACATAATATAGATTTATCAATAATTTATACACAAATATCACAACCATCACATTGATTATAACTTAAAAATTCATAAATAAATATTTATCATTTCTATAAATTCTATTTTCAAATAAAGCTGAAAAAGGTTTTCATTACAGATGGCACTCAAACCATAGAAAACACATACCATGTACTGATTTTTAAATCTTCATTGAGTCCTTAATATTGGACATTAGGATCCCATATTTTCACAGTAAGATAAAAACATCAATATTGTTTAAATATTATGTATAGGATTCAGTAAGAAGTTTAGGTCTGATAAAGTAAGTACATGTATCTACAACCAAGACACCTTAATGTTATGAACATTACCCTTTATATACATGTAAATAAGGATGACTCCCCCACCCCCTTTAAGTATGCTCATTCAATACTTCAGGCAATTCTTAATAATTCCTTTAGTATAATATATATACCATAACAGATTTTTTATTAAATCCTTTTTTAACAAGTGCCAGAAAACACGAATTCCACATAAAAATATAAAACAAATTCGCTTAAATACTATATAGATAATAAAATAGATTAAAAATTATAATCTGTTTTTAAGTAAAACATAAGTGTATGTTATACATGTTTTTGTATATCGCTAATAAATTGTCCAGCAATAGCCAATCTTTAGATAAAAGCAGTTGACACATGTTTTAATATGCATGTAATAACAAAATATTGTTCAATAATTGTAATGATTAATTAAGCAACAAACTTTAAAAACAAACTGAATAAAAAGAATCACATAAACGAAGTTAGTGTCCTTGCAAACTACAATATTGTGAAAGATAAATCTTTAAAAGGCACATCTGTTGAAATATGGTTCAATTCCATTCAGTATTTGCATTGATGTGATGAATTGAAACTTTATCAACATTCGGCTTCTTGTGTGGATGAAATATACATAATACGATCTAACCAAGCCAGCAGCACAAATAATCTTTACTCAAATCTGCTCCATTGACCTCTGTTTTATTCCAACTGAAGGACATTATTTACTGTTGATATTTTGATTAATTTTCTTAATTAAAATTGAGCCGCGAAAAATTAGACAATCAGCAACTCTCAACAATCATAAAATATAATCATTTCATCGTTAATGGTTATATATTGGTAATAACATATTAAATGGAAGACATTACTGTTTGATAAAAGTATTAATAGTCATAACACCTTCTCCGTTTTTATTACATATACACAAATTATTTACAAAAATGGTTTATTAATTCGCAATGATAAACCAACATCTGTTGCTAGGTTGCATTTGAAAAATAATACAAAGAACTTTTAATTTCAATGACATTTCATTTAGTTTTTAATAATTGTTTCCGAAACTCGTGTATCGCAATTTTTCATAGTAATATAAAATACTTGATAAATAGTACAGAGAACTTATATGCCATTTAGTTTTTATCAATTCTTTGCGAAACTCGTGTATAAAATTTTTTCAAAGGAATAGAAAATACTTCCCATTGCTAAACTGATATCTCAATCGCCTTTTTTTTATATATTATATAATTTTTCTAAACATTTGAATGGAAAGTTTTTTTATTGAAACATGAAATAAAAACTGCAGACCGTCAATAAGCTAATATAGTGGCTGAATGCTCCCTTTTATATCATCATGTCTTCAGAACTAACATGAAAGGTAACTCTATGCAGATTAATCATACTCTGAACCGATTGTGATACTTATTTCACCAGGATGTACAAATGTTGCATGATACCACATGTTGGTGTCAACCACAACTGTAAAAATATACACAACAAAAATTATAAATATTGACTACACGGGAGGAAACACAAGTCAATAACATAAAAGTATAAGATGCTTAAAATTTAACAAGCTTTTTTATATTTTTTGTAATGTTTAATCAGGGGTATAAGTGTGCTATACAGGAAATTTTGCCCGGACCTTGTTTTTTTTGTCCCATCCGAATGACTAGACAGCTGTCCCTGTCAGGCCCTCCTTCCTGCATCATTAACATGGGGGAACCACGCTGGAAAATCTGGATGAACTTTCTAAACCAATGCAGGGATCAAACACCTTATCCACTTAGCCACCGTGATCCCCTTAATGATTGAATAAATAGGCAATTGAAACATGTGAAAGATGTTTTGTTTGAAATTTCAAAACTGAAAAATTTAGAACTAACAAGCTTTTAAGCAGTGCAACCAAGTACTTTTTAAATTTGACTTTCAACAGGTGTTCCCCCCAAAAAACAGAAAATAAAATTGATGTGGTCCAAGACATAGTGAGTTGCCTGGGAGGTTTAAGTTTGGTTTGTAGCTAATAAAAATGTCATGGGATTGAAAATTTCGTGTCAAAATACAAGATTATAAAAATTACTTACAAATATCTCCTTTTTCTACAGTTACATTCATCGAGTGACAAATATTTTCACATTCAGGACTAGGTACAAGGTCCCACGTTTTTTTCCCTGATAGTTGTGCTTGCCATGATGGTCGTTCAACATAATCAAGCTGATGAAAGAAAATAAATTATTAGTTTGCATTAATACTTTACAATAATCTTCAAGTGACTTTGGATGATAATCAAGTCTAGATTTTAAAATATACAGTAGAATCTGTATGAGCAGCCACTCCTATGCAGCGATATCTACGATAAATTCCCCCCGAAAAAAATTATTGCTGTCAGCACAAAAAACACAGAGATTTTATTAAGAGGCCATTCTCGGTAAGCGGTCAGGCATGAAAATTCCCTTGGGTGGCTGCTTAATACAGATTCTACTGTACAACAAAAGGAGTCTTTGAATGATAATCAAGTCTAAATTATAAAAAAAAATGTACAAGTGGCTTTGAATGATAATAAAGTCTGGATTTTAAAATAGACAACAATACACTGTAGGAGTCTTTGAATGATAATCAAGTCTAAACTGTATAAAAAAATGTACAACTGGATGTACTTGAATGACAACATTGTATTAAATTCTATTGATTTTCAAGTAAAAAAAACTTTTATAAGAAATCAGTGATGTGCTAGTATAGTATGTTACTGATTCACATAATTGTCATACTACTCTAAATAATTAATCATTTCAATTATCTCTCATTTGCACAAATTAGTTGAATTTGATATTAACGTATCATTTATTGATGAATAAAATCCAAGACTGTGAAGAATTAGCTCCTTACTGAAAGTACTTGCTGTTGATGGGTGTTCTTAGGAATCCTGTACATACAGCGCAGGCAAGTATTCTCAGAATTTACTCAACTTTCAATCACTGTTCATGAGAAATATCATTGATCCAGAAACACAAAACTTTGCACATACATGTAGTTTCTTATTGATGTAATTGATAAATTAAAACAACACAGATTTTATAAAGGACTATACTTTAGATAAAATAAGCCATCAATTTTGAGTAAATTCTCAACTTAAGTCTGAGAATGCTTTGTGATCTCGGGACCAGATCTCAGTGATACGGTTGGGGATCGATTTAAGTAAGATAATAAAGTAAAGGTACAGTTTGTTGCTTGGGGAGAGAGAGAGAGAAATTGGGTTTAACGTCCACTCGACACAAACTAGGTCATTTCAGGACTAACATATGGTTAATTTCTTTTCATTAATTCGCTTGCGCGTAGGGGTCTAGAGAAGTGTGAGAAAACCGGAGGACCCGCTGAAAACCCACTGGGCTGGACGGGCGACCCTACTTCTTGTCATGTACAACCAGGGATTCGAAACCACAACTTGACTCAATGACAGGCTTTATGATACAACCTGCCTCGTTGCTTGAGGAATATTACCTTTACTTTATTTATGGATGAACTTACGTGCATGAAAGCTCCTAGCCCACTTCCTCCCATAAACATCCAGTCTATGGTACTAGATTCAGAATCTTTGGGTATAAAATAAGGTCGTTCATAGTGGCTTCTTAATATCTTGGCAATTCCTTCATGGCAGTTACTCCTGGAAACAAACATACAGTAATGTTAACTGATATTCAGGGTACCATTAGAGTCCTTACACCCATGCAAGTCTTGCATAAATACCAAATAAAATTTGTGATACTCAGCATATGAATTAATATGACACAAAATATCCCAAGTTGAATATGTAATTAAGCATAATATTACGTAATACTGAAAGGATTTCTGTTACAATATGTAATACTAACAAAGTGTCAAGTACAATATGTAATACTGAAAAAGAGCCAAGTTCAATATTTAATACTGACAAAGTGTCAAGTAAAATATGTAATATACTGACAAAGTGTCAAGTACAATATTATATATTACTGATAAAGTGCAAAGTTTTTTGTAATACTATTTATGATATATAAATGTCTAATATACCAATATAAATGGATGATTGTAAATGTTATTTGAGTGATACACTTTAATCTTGATATTCTGAATATAACAACATCAGATCACATCAGATCACAATAATAACACATTTTTATAATGGCGAAAACACATCACATATCATTTCTCCCAAATACAAAAAATTTAATTTGAAAAATGAAATGGGGATTTAACATCCTCCTTTACTGCATCGACTGGGCGAATGAAGAAAAATATATGTGTCTACTCTTTATACTGAATTAGAACTTCAAGGGTTGTAAATCAGACCTCGGTTTTCCATACTAACCAAATGCCCTCTGTCCTGCACTACCGACAAGGGGAAACCACACGGAAAAAATCCTGGGTAATTTTCTCATACAACACCGGATCCAACCCCAAACACCCTACACACTGAGCTATTGCAGCTCCCTATAATGGTAAGAAGGTGGAAAATCCAATACATGTATACAATATTGAGGAGATCCTAGGTATATACGGCCCAAAATAGACTAGGAAATACAGAAAATTTTCACATTCTTTTGCCTCCTTAGTCCTTTATCTCTTTTTAGGGGGGTTGGATGGCCGAATGGTTAGCATGTGCACACTGTATCATAAGGTCTGTCATTGAGTCAACTGGCATGGTTTCAATACCCCTGTTGTATGTGACAGGGAGTAGGGGATTGCATGTCTAACCTTTTGGGGTTTTTCCCTGCGGCCTACATTTTCCTCCCACTGCAAGCGAATAATTGAAATAAAATTTAACCATGTGTTAGTGTCCCGAAATGACCTAGTTTGTTTTGAGTGGGCGTTAAATCCCATTGCTATGTTGCGCTATGAGCACGCTTTGTTGATTTGGCACTATATAAATGGACATATTATTATTATTATTATTATTTCTATGTCTCTCTTATTTCTTTTTACTTGCATTGATCCCAAAATTTATTTGTAGTTTCTTTGGTTTTGGTTGTATTTTAACAGAGATGAAATGAAGCTTTGGTGAATTATCCTATATTTCTACATCAACAAAAAAGTCAATGTTTTTTTTATTTAATCGGAATAAAGACATCACTGAAGGGAGTAAACAACATGTGTCACCACAGATAAATTACATATTGATTCTTTGTCTTTGTATATAAACTTTAAACATAGTATATACCAAATACCTATAAACATGTAACACAATAATAATTGGAAAGTTACAGCCCCAATACCACTCTTGTTATAACTGAATAATATATTCCAATCTTTATTCTGGTCAACAATTTGTACTATTTTACAATATTTCAATTAAAAAATGATACAAATTTCATCTTAACACACCTAATTTTAAAAATTGGAAAAATTCAGCGTTACTAAGCACTCTCAAATGCAACTTGGATATAAACATATTTTCGAACCCTCTGGACAAGTAAGATAGGTCGAAATGGATAATTTACACAACAGGTAGGACACTTAAACATCTTGAAGTTAGAATAAGGCTAAAAAAAAAATTCTGGACCTGTTAAACCAGCAAAAGTGTTATTGTCCCTTTAAAGCGCTTGTCTACTTATAGTACAGGGGGAGTTGTTATTTGGAGGTAATAAGCTGTGTCTTCACATATCAGAAATGAAATGAAATGGGGTTTAACCTCCTTCTCTTCTGCATCTAACCTGGGCTTATTGAAGACGGCGCTACGCCTACTCTTATTATAGCGAATTCCAACTGTCAAGGGATCTTTTACGTGCACACCAATATTGGACTTGGTTTGTCAGGTGATAGCGATATTCTAATATTGTCAGTTTGAAAGAATGTGAAATGTAATATTACATTATACAATACAGGTCTGATAAAATGGCTTCCTAAACGAAATCAACTACCAACATTTTTTTCATCCCGGTAATTTGCATAGGGGCTGAAAATAACTTTTCTTCAACGAGCTCTACGTTTGGCATGTCTGGCACAGTTCCTTGGCAGGTTTTTGTAGACAAGTGTAAGTAAACGGGGCTATGGACTTTGGTTTTTCTTTGATTACATGTCACAGCCAATCACAGGGTTTTAGACAACTAATTGGCTTCTAACAGCCATCAGCACAGAATTAACCATTTTTTTTAATTTAAATATATCTGTGATTTCTCCTATAATGTGGGGGGATGGATTGCACATGCTTGCTGTATCATAAAGCATGTCATTAAGTCAACTGGCGTGGTTTTGAATCCCCTGTTGTACCGTACATGACAAGGATTAGGGTCGTCTGTCAAACCTAGTGGGTTTTCTCCAGGTTCTCCGGTTTCCTACCACTGCTAAAGGCACCCCTACGTGCAAGCGAATTTTTGATATAAAATTAAACCGTTAGTCGCGAAATGACCTAGTTTGTGTCTATTGGGCGTTAAACCCCTTTTCTCTCTCTCTCTCTCTTTTCCTATAATGTAATATTGATAGTCTAAGTATCATTAATTGAAAGGAACTACATTTGCTTAAATTCAGCTTTTCAAGTCATTATAAATATCATCTCAGACATATCAATATATAATATAGATGTACTTATATTCTAACTTAAAATATTTTATCCATGGTTCAAGCCTTAGGCGCACACAACACAACACATGGCACCACTTTCTATTCTGTGGCTTATTGAGATTACAGTATTCAAAGGCCCTGTTAAATAATTTTATATTCTATTTTACGCTGAACTTTGCCAATAATGTATATATAATTATTTTTCACGTTTCAGTCAATGAATGGGTAATAAAATCTTTGTAGACATTAATTTATATAATAGATTAGCATGAGAAAGAGTCACATTGATCAACAATGGAAATACTCTTGACTGAAACCAAGCTTAAAGTTTTCTTAATCAATAGTTAATAATGAAATGAATTAAAATGAAATAGGGTTTAATATCCTACTGTTCTGCTCCATCTAAGCTAATAAACACAATGTGCCATGACGGGAATTTTGCCTTGACAGCAGGGCTTTCTTATTCCAACTGACAAGGGATCTTTTACATGCATGCCAATGTGTACACAGGACCTCAAATTTTTATCCAATCCAAACGACTATACATTGCCCTTGCCAGGCTCTCAGTCCTGCACAATGACAAGGAAGAACCACTTTAGATAATCAACACAGGGATCAAACACAGATCTCCAGGTTAGCGAACCAATGTCTTACTCATTGAGCCACTGTGGCTTTATAATCAATGGAGCAATATGGTCTAACACTGACACAACCCGGTCCACAATTTCTTTTGAGCACCCTAAAGACTCCTTTTATCCCGCAATCTTTTCTAAATTTATAAATGCTGCTTACATTACATGAAGTTTATTAAATTTCAGCACTTTTTGTAATAAATAATAAAAGGCAGAATTATTGTGTGTGTGGGGGGGGGGCTTGCCAAAAGGCTTATTCGTGTTAGATCATAAGGTCTGTCATTGAGTCATTTGAGTACCAAATTTTATTCCAATTTTGAATTTTCTGGGACCTGTGAAAAAAATTTAATGATTAAATCATGTACACACATGCTGATAAAATGTTTTTCATTACAATATTAAAAATGTTTTCCCTGATGAATTTCAAATGTAGAATTATTGACTTTTGACTCAATAAGTTTTTTCCTTGTATCGCTGACAAGCAAATCTAGGCTCTGATCAATAAACATTGAACATATATTTTAATACATAATATACAGACAACCTGAAGATTACTATAATATTCATATTGTAAATACCCAGCCAAAGCAAATATTGTAATTTAGTCCAAGAGAAAAAAAAATTAATAACATCTACAAATAAAATTGCTTGGTAACAAGTTGCGAACGAATAAATATTAATCACTGAGTGATATCAGTTATAGTCCTGAGACTTTATTTTTACCTATAATATTATATAGACTAGAGCACAGCGGTTATCACTTATATAAGCTATAGTGGGAATATTGATATAAAGTCTAAAGAGACAATAGATGATATAAAGTCTAAAACAACAATAGATAGTATAAAGTCAAAAAAAAGTACAAAACATGAAATTAGCATATTGATTTGTCATTTATTTTTCCAGGCACACATGCTAATTCTTATTTTATTAATTCACTTCATGCTTTTTTAGTAATAGAAATGCAGGAAGCCAAGAAAAACACATACAGTCAAGCAGCATAATGTATGATTAGATAATGTGCTGTAAGTTCTCACTATGATAGTTCTTGCTGAAAATTTCGGTCAAATAATTTCACTCTGAGCATAGATATTATCCGTAGAATTATAGGCTAACCCCTGATCATCATTACTACCGTTGTTACGATAATAAACAAAGTTTTAATTATCAAATTTTAACAGTAACCTCATCCACCAAAAACCATATTTAAGGCCTAAAGAGAGAACAGCAATAGACAGATTTAGCTCTTTATCTAAATCTTACACAATCCCCTAGAGCTTTAAGCAGGTGACAAACAATCTTGGTATCAACATGACAGATCGGTGATTTACAGTCACCCAAACCCCAAAACAATTCATATAAGACATAATAAATGTTGTTAGCTTCAAACAGGATATGGTGAAAATAACATTAATAAACATAGTTTATAAAATGACAGATACCGGTACTTGAAATTCTTATTAATATTCACATTGAAATGAAATAAAACAACAAGAAAATCTACACTCACTACACTGCATAAATAAAAATTTGCATTTTTAGAGAGAGAGAGAGAGAGAGAGAGAGAGAGAGAGAGAGAGAGAGAAATGGGGTTCAAAGCCAGCCCACACAAACTAGGTCATTTTGGGACTAACATATGGTTTTAATTTTATTTCAATAATTCGCTTGCTCGTAGTGGTCTTTAGCAGTGGGAGGAAAATGGAGGACATGGAGAAAACCCATGAGGCTGGACAGGCGACCCTACTCCTTATCACCTACAACCAGGGATTTCAAAACCACGCCAGTTGACTAAATGACAGGCTTAATGACACAGCGCGCATGTGCTTTACAATTCCGCCATCCAACCCCCTGCATTTTTAGAATGGCAGAAATTTCTTGTTGTTGTCTGTCTTGAATATTGGTTATTATAATGTGCTAAAAGTGTGTTCTAGGGGGAACATCAGTCAACATTTTCCTTTTCAGGTGATTTTGAGGTTTAAAAATTTGAATTAAAATTAATAAAGTTTATTTTTCTACCAGAATCAAAATCCATTAACATTGTCAATTTTTCATCAATTTACTCCAAATACTGGAAGCCATTTACAATAAGGTTAACAAGTTCATCTCGGTTAAGAGCAGCCATCATTGTTTCCAGCGAGTTTCATCAAGTTGCAATCATTAGCGGGGATTACGATCATCAATGAAGAGAAGAGAAGAATAGCGAGAAGAGAATCGAGAGAAAGAGAAAGAGAGAGAGAGAAATAGGGTTTAACCTCCACTGGACACAAACTAGGTCATTTCAGAAACAGGGAAGAGAAGATAAAATAACGCAAGTGACAATAAGTAATGTTGTACATGTCAAGAGTATGTGATATAGTAAATTACTACATGTACATACAACATTAATTATTTAAAGTTTGTTCATATTTTATTATTAATACATCCTGGAAATAAATATATATATGTTGAACAAAATCATCTGATTTAGAGGCTAATTTACTTTTTTGAATAATTGAGAACGAAACAGCCAAGCGTGTAAAGAAACCACTTCCAACCCTTACACATTGTAATGAAATCTTGACGAAATCTTCACACACAAGATTTTCTCAATATAGAAAACAACAAATTAAAAAAAAAATTGTAACATGCTCATAAATTTGTAAAATATTGTATATGCCTACACCTGAGAAAATACATGGACAAATAAACTCTGCACTCAAATATTCTATGAGCATTTTAAACTGAAATTCCTGTGGGTTTTTTTTCATTAAATGTGAGAAACTCCAATAAGATGTTTAAATCTTAAAAAGAGAATAAAATTCTGAAGTCAATACACTTGATTAAAGGACCTAAGTCCGTAACCCACAATCCTCCAAAATCTTCGACATCAAAAACACAAATTATTGGTCAATTTAAAATCAACATTGATGATGTTAACTTACCGGGAAAAAATGAGCCTCTGATATCCGATATTTAAGATAAAATAATTTTTAAACATTCGTGTAACATAGTGCGTCTGTCTATCAGCATCAATTGAAAGGCACTGGGAGAACGAGGCTAAAATATCCCACAAATCAATGCGATTGTTCATATCCATGTGACGCGGATTCTACACAAATGCTGTAGTAAAGAAGTATTCTGCTTAGTCCATGGCGAAAATTAACATTTCCTGTGTAGACTGGAATAACCAGACGCTAGCAATCACTCATTGGGATACCTCGCGTATTTTGTTAAACATAACTTTTTTTTAAATAAGAGTAAAAACGGAAACAATTACATGCACATCAGGTCTACACATTCATATTACATTATTATATGCGTTGCTACCCATTTGTGTCCATTTCTAGGTCCAAATTGTTAGCGACTTAGCTCCTTTAAATTGTTCCCTACATTTTAAAACTATAAGTAAACACAAGACTACTGTATTTTATTAAAGCAAGAATTTCATATTTTCTAAGAAAGTCAAAACAAAATTATTTCTGTCTTTTGCCCCATTGGGTTTCAACTTACTATTATACGACCATGGGCATTATTTCCCACCCTCAAAAATCATTGACACAGGAAATAATAACACAATTACCTCCCTTGTTTTCCCACGCATTAGCCATCTTCAAACGTTGGAATTTGAAGTTGAAAATGATATTGTTGCAAATTTCTCAGCTGGCAAAAATTAATTTTAGAATTTATAGTATTATTTTTTAACAAGGTAGAACTGTTTATGGATACCATCTATTTTAAGTCTTTTTTTTAATACATTTAAAAAAAATAACTTGAAAATTTGAAATTGTAACTAAAAATATTTTTGAAGATATTCATAAATTTTTAAAACAGTGTCCTGTAAAGATAAATAGGTAAACTTTTTAAATACATACCAGCCAAAATACCATGGTCTTTCACCCTCTTCGAAAGCAACTCTTGCATCTGTCATATTTAGTGCCTGTTGTAGAGTTTCAAACTCGGTTTTATAAGGAAAAAATTGACATTCTTCCTCAGTAATTTCAAATGCACCCTCCGTGTTTGAATATAAATCTTTAAAAAAATCGTAACTAAATGTTTGCATGGCTGTCCAATTGCTTGTAGCATCTTTAATTAAAACTGGCACTCCAGTAAAGGCATATTTTGCCATAAAAGTTTCCACGGAAAGGCTTCTTTCTATTGGCACTGCTCTTAAATCTCGGCATACTTTGCAATTTGCAAGTGGTCGTACCATTTCTGATATTACTGGGTTTATATCAATTACACAACGGGAGCCATAAACCATATCATACACAGCATCCTTCGCCCCTAACTGAAAACCAATCGCGGTGAAGGCAACTAATACTACTAACTGTATCTGAAATAACGGTCGGTTTAATATTTTGTATTGAGATTTAAGTCCTTTCTTTTGAACTGATTTGTCAGAACCATTTTCCACCGTTGGGTCTGTTGATAGAAATGTCTCTTTAATCTCCTGGTCGTCAAGACCTTTCTTCAGCGCATTTTCGCGTATCTTTAGGAACTTTTGCGTAAGTTCATCAATTCGGGTTTTTTCTTTGATAGCTTTAGCCATTTTCACGATCTTGTCACCACTTTGGATAGCTTCTGTATTGTGAAATAACACTGTAAATAAAGAAACAGGATACGATAGACATGTTTACAAGTATTACCCGGATGATATTCCCCACAGTTAGTCAAATGTCAACTATGTTTATTTATAGCTCTATTCAAATTGGGGGTTGACCATGTATATCAAGCACCCATTGAGTTTGTTATCCATACGCTTGCTTACCTTTACCGCTATACCCAAATTTTATTTTGTTATTTTCTGGAACGCAAATATTGTTTCCTCTATCCGTGTTTGCGGTCGATCTCTGCCTAGTCGATATTTAACTTGACGTATGTATACTTAAAATCTGTTTTGATTGTTAACATATTGTCATTGTCCAATCATATTCCTATCTTCCATTATTGCTTTGTAAGTTACTTCCCACAAATATCATACCTGACAAAATGTACAAACTATTGACCAATCAAGAGTGGCTATCCTGTGCGACATTTGTAGTCACATTTATTTAACGCGTGCGATTTAAAGTGGCTGGTTAGTCGTTGCGTCAGAGTTTAAGGTTTTCATCCAAGTATGTTCGTGGCAAATATTACGGGGTGGTTGGGGCGGAGTTGTTAGAGCGCCGGCGTTAGATAGGTCTGACATTTAGTCAATAAATGAATGAAATGGGGTTTAACGTCCTACGCTTAAACACCTAACCTGGGCTAATTGAAGACGGGCATACGCCATACAGTGTGCTATGAGGGAAATTTTGCCCGGGCAGCAACTAAATTCCAACTGCCAAGGGTTCTTTTACGTGAACGCCAATGTATACACGGGACCTCGGTTTTTCGTCCCATCCGAACGACTAGGCAGCTGTCCTTGTCAGGCCCTCCTTCTGTGTCACTGACAAGGGAAAATCACGCCGGAAAATCGAGATGAACTTTCTCGGCCAATGCAGGGATCGAACACCCGACCTCCAGGCTAGCGAACCAGCGCCTTATCCACTTAGCCACCGTGATCCCCCTACATTGAGTCAAGTGGCAAGTGGCGTGGGTTCGAGTTCCCACAAGTTGGGCATGGCCATATAGGTTTTCTCCGTATTCCCTCCACTGCTAAAGGCCCCTGAGCGGGAGAAAATTTGGAAATGGAATTGAACCATATGTTTGTGCCGAAATGACCTAGGTTGTGTGATTATGTCACGCAGACGTGACGTTTAATACCACCCCTCTCTCTCTATCTCCCACTTTATACATAAAGCCGGCGACTTTGTTTAAGTGGCTCGCTAGCCTTGGGGTCGGGTGTTCGATCCCTGCATTGACCGCGAAAGTTCATCTTGATTTCCGGGACTGCTGTCTAGTCGTTCGGATTGGACAAAAAACCGAGGCCCCGTGTACATATTGGCGTGCACGTGTAAAAGATCCCTTGGCTATTGGAATTCGATATAAGAGTAGGCCGTAGCGCCGATGCCCGTGCAAAATTTCCCTCATAGCACACTGTATGGCAGAAGAGTAGGACGTTAAACCCCATTTCACTTCTACATGGCATGGCAATGTTTACACGGGGTCTCGTATTTGTTGTCCCGACCGAAATAGGCCTATACTAGACACTGTTCCATACCAAGCTCTCCGTAGTACATCACTGAAAATGGGGAAACCAGGCTGATTAATTCTCGTGAAATTTTTCGACCAGCACGGGGATCGAACCACAGCCCCCCTCCCCCCAACCCCCTGCAGTAAGTAGACATTTCACTCACTGGGCCATCGTGCCTTAAATATAAAAGCATGGTGATCAGAAACGGATTGAAAAGGTACATGTATACAATATTGACATATACAGAACACTGTATGAACAGTCATAAAGCGGTATGAGGTTTAACGTCATACGTGTCTGTGACATGAATATTGAAAAAAAATATTTAGAAAACAGGCTGTTGTATAGCCTGGCACCGTATTGTATACGTGACGGACGAATATAGGTATAACTTCTCTTACCACGTCATTTTTATTCACACGAAAGGTAATGAAGTTGGAAAAAGGCAATTTAATCGGTACGTAAATCCAGCACCTTTTCCATTGGTGATAAACTCATGTGTGCACAAATACCGCTGTCAGGTGTTTGATGAGCACTTGTATCTAGGCTGTGTTCCCGGTTATACTAATAACTAACAATTTCTAAATTACTTTTCCGCACCTCGACAATAGATCGCACGTTTGACAAGAACAGTATATCAGATGGATCGTGTTGATTAATATAAGTCCAATTAAAGGATATTATTTTTAGCGCCAACTTATCGATTATATTGTTTGTTATCATTCCTGTAGTTTTATTCAACTGGTTCTTGCATGCTTTCTGGTTAGCAGGAAACAAGAGAAATTTTATTAACAATAATAGATCGATTTGGCCTATTCAATATAGGATACTGTTTTCTATAAACACGCGTATGTTGAATCGTGGAAGACGTATTGGAAATCTAATCTATAAAAGAGACAAGTAAAGTCTACAAGGAATATAATATAGTTGTCAACGTTGAAACTAAATTATAATTATCTCGCCACACCTTGAAGTGCAAGTAGAGGTATATAAATCATTCGACAAATCATCTCCCCAATTATTGTTATCTTATTTTCTCAGTTGAAGCCAAGTTTGAACAAGAAACACCATTCCATTTCATCTTAATTCCCATCGATATATAAACACTTGTAGAACAAAATCGTGTTTGTTTTAAATTGTTCTCAGTCTATTTCTTGCAAAATGTTTGCGTATATAAACTGCCAGGCAACCGCTGCAGGTTACTGTAATTTCTAATCAGGTATGTTCAGCGAAGTACGCGAACAATCAAAATGGCAGTCGTTGGCGTCTGGTAATTCCATGCAGGCTTGTGGAATATAGCCCCGTTCTTCGAGTCCCTTGTTACAAATGGCATTGAAACGCGTTACGGTACACGAGTCGTGTACCAATGGTAAAATGTATATTTTGTCTTAAATAATGGATATCAGAAGCCCATCAATGTTGATTTAATTTGACAAATAATTCATATTTTCAATGTCGAAGACTTTGGATAATATTTAAAGTATTGGCTATCGGAAGCTCCTCATTCACAGTTAGATAAAATCAATGTTGATATTGACTAATATAATGTGGTGTATATGCAATGTCGAAGATTATGGATTATATTGAGTTAGGGACTTGGCTCATTTAATGGAGCTAAATCGCTAATATTTGGGGCCTAGAAATTGACATAAATGGGCAGCAACGTATATAATAATGCAATAAGAATGTATATGAACTGATTTACATTCAATCGTTCCTGTTTTTACTCTAATATCAAATCAGATATGTTCGGCGAAATAAGCCCATCTTTTCTAAGACCACAACATTAATGTCTATTTTAAATTGACAAATAATTCTTGTTTTCAATGTCGAAGACTTTGGATGATACGTATGTAAAAACATGACGAAATTTATAGTAGCTGGCTTTTTTTTTCGCACGTATCCAGTGAATGGCCATTTTGCTCAGCCAGAATTTGGCTATTTTTTAAAATTGCGTTAAAGCTTTAAATTTTTGTTTAGAACTGAAATAAATTAACTATTAGTCAATCCCCACGCAAAAAACATTAGCAGAATTCATTGTGTATTTGTGAAATAGACCCGACCGAAGCACAAAATAGTGCAAATAGTGCGGCCCCCGTATGTGACAAATGTCCGTTTAAACCTGCTTATTCTGTTAAAATCCCATTTTCCTTCGGGGATTATTATTCAATCTCGAGTTGTGTACGTCCGTGTTATTGCACAGACAAACCCAATACGACGCCGGTTTTCTGTTCGTCGAAGTCATTGTACTTTCGTTTGTTTGTTTACAAACTGACTTCTGTGCGTTGACCTCGCGACCCGTGGCGTTTAGATAACGGCATGTGCATATATCATGGCGGTTCACTGTGTCAGAGTCACTTCTCTGCAGGTAGGGTGAGTGGATGATATTGAGTTAGGGACTTAGCTACTTTTAGTCGGACTCGAGCCCGTCTTGCATGACTCACAGGATTTGTTCGGTCGCATTAAAGACGCCGTCCTGGTCTGACGGTACGGGGACATAATTGGAATTTGTCACATATTTTTAACTATTGATTGTTTAACAGAAGGTATAGTTTTTCATTTATTGTTTAGGTTTCGGCTGTTTCACGGGGATTATAATGTAAAATCTATATCTATCGGATTGCTTGGTAGCCTATTTATATATTAAATCAATCACATATTATATTTCAAACGACAGAATATTCACGGTGCATATTTGCTAATAGTGTCTGTCTTGACGTGATGGTCCTAGCTCGTACGTAACTAACGTGACGAAATTTATGGTAGCTGGCTTTTTTTTCGCACGTATCCAGTGAATGGCCATTTTGCTCAGCCAGAATTTGGCTATTTTTTTAAAATTGCGTTAAAGCTTTAAATTTTTGTTTAGAACTGAAATAAATTAACTTTTAGTCAATCTCCACGCAAAAAAACATTAGCAGAATTCATTGTGTATATGTGAAATAGACCCGACCGAAGCACAAAATAGTGCCAATAGCCTAGGCCTAGTACGGCCACCGCATGTGTCAAATTTCCGTTTAAACTAGCTAATTCTGTTAAACTCCCATTTTCTTCTGGGGATTATTATTCAATCTCGAGTTGTGTCCGTGTTATTGCACAGACAACCCTGATACGACGCAGGTTTTCTGTTCGTCGAAGTCATTGTACTTTCGTTTGTTTGTTTACAAACTGACTTCTGTACGTCGACCTCGCGACATGTGACGTTTAGATAACGTCACGTGGATATCATGGCGGTTCACTGTGTCAGAGTCACTTCTCTGCAGGTAGGATGAGTCTGTCGTTCAGATTGGGTCCTAGCTATCACGGATATTGTTAAATTCCTCATTTGTTTCTGGCTGTAAGTCGAAGGTTCTGAAAGAGACGTTAGTGTTTCCGCTACCAAAAATGCCCAACCTTATAAAAAAATTCTTAAAGAATTACAGGCCCGTTTTTAATCTTTATTTCCTTTCAAAATTTATTGAGAAAGCTGTTGTATCCGAATTTAAAAGAGCTTTATACACTTATAATCTGTCATTTATTAGACCAGTTCTTGAATATGGCAATGTCGTTTTGGATAACTGAAATAAGAAAGACTCTGATTTATTAGAAAGTTTCCAGATAGAAGCAGGGCGAATGACAACAAGGCTACGACGAAATTATCAAAGAAAATTGATATATTCTGAACTTGGATGGGGGCTACTGTCTGATCGCAGGGAAAAACCAAAAAAACTAATCATGCTTTATCAAATCTTTTATGGTTGTGCGCCGACACATCTGCAAGATATCTTATTGGGAGATACTAATTGTAGGCACGGCCGCTTTATATTAATGAGTATTTTGGGTAATACTAACCCTTACCCTAACCCTAACCCTTTTAAGAGGTGTAAAACGTAAATAATATCCAAGTTCAGTCTACGAAAAAGGGTTAGGGTCAGTTTTCCCCAGATTCTCATTTATATAAAGCGGCCATTTTGAACTCCGGAAACACGCAAACCTGCCAAACCGCCATACAATTAGCCTCTCACTTATTTGATTTCTTTCATTTCTTGAGTTATAACCCGCGTTCTTCAAATTTCAACCTCCAAATTCCTCCATGTGAAAACAATATCTTATTTTAACAGTTTCTTTCCTAATGCTATACGAACAGGGGCGCCGGAACGGCGCGAGGGCCAGGGTACCAAAAGATAAGGGGGCGTTGGTCACTCTAGAAATTTTGAAAATGGCAATTCCGAGAACACTGTTTAGAGCGCCTCTAGCATTCAAAATTCCAACATAAAACCCTTAAAAATATATGATAATGAGAGCAATTACATATCTATCATTTAAAAATGAATAGACTAAAAGGTTAAACACTTTCATCATTAGGGCACGGGTATACATGTATACCCCAGAAAAGGGCAGGGTACCATTTGTAAATCCTGGTAACCGGGTTCCGGCGCCCCTGTATACGAATATGGAACAATTTGCCTACTCACGTCAGAAATTCAAATAATCTAAATCGGTTTAAAACTAATATCTCTAAGCTACATGTATATCCCTTTCCAAAAAATAAGCCCTATCATAACGTTGGTAACAAAAAAGAGAATAATTTACACTGCCAAATATGAAAAAATAGTACATGTTATAGTAACCTTAAACGTCACCTCCAAGAACAATTTTATCCGATTCTGCTGCTTGTCCTTATTGGCCGAATGAAGTAGAAGATTCATATCACTATTTTTAAAATCAAAATTTGTGCATATCATGGCGGTTCACTGTGTCAGAGTCACTTCTCTGCAGGTAGGGTGAGTGGATGATATTGAGTTAGGGACTTAGCTACTAATTTAATTAGACTAGCAAAATTATAAATGATCAAAAAATTACTTTACGAATTATTTTGCATGGAGACGAAAGCTTATCATTGGAATCAAATATACAATAAATTAAGATCTGTTCACCTTTTTATCAAACAAAGTCACAGATTTTAAATTCAAAATTAGTGCAAAATATACTTCCACACATGCAGCCTTTATATGTTCTTTAAATTTTATGTTTGTACATTCTTCAAATATATTTTTAAATAACATACTTCTCTTTATTATATCTGTGTATTTATGGAAAGAGCTGATATGGGTCTCAAGCCTGTTGCTCAATCTCATTCGTTCATGAATAAAATATTGTTTTTTTTAAAAAAAACCAAAAAAAACCCGAAGTATTCCAATGTGCATAATTAACGAAGACTTTCGAGGTCAACATCAGGACTAAACCCGTGACCTCTGGTTCTTGTTTTTAATCTCGAATATAGGGTCAATATATTCTTTGAAAAGTAGTAACTTTTGACAGGCAAAGAGTGTACACAAACTTTCGTTTCGCCACCATGGTTCCTTTCATATTCAGACTTGAAATAAAACAGAAAATGATGTTACAGCAATCAGCAAGAAATAGTTCTCTCTTTTGTTTAGATATAGTCTCTAAACGATATTCATGAGTCGTGAAACTCAGAGTTAGAACGTCCAATTAATATATTTTTTAAATATTTTTATAAATATCTTATTCCCTTTCCAACCCAGTGCGTACTGTTCCAAAGACTCAATCAAAACGTCATTCATGATAAATCCCTCCAGCCTATCGTGTTCTGTTGAACTTCATTTGTACATTGAATGACAATTCTAATAACTATTCTGTCTCCAGAGAAAATTAGGCTTCGTTGGGTTGTAATTTAATAGCTTTTTAGTTTGTTCCGTTGTCTTTATTAAGACAGCTGCAGTGAATTATATTTAAAGGTGCATTAAAAGAGCTAAATCGCTAATATTTGGGACTTAGACATTGGCACGAATGGGTCGCAACACATATAATAATGTAATATGAATTTATATAAACTGTTTTACATTTAATCGTTTCCGTTTTACTGTGAATTATCACCAGTTATGTTCGGCGTAATACGTCAGAAGTTTCAACCGAAAGTCAGTTTCTACCGGCTGGTTATTTCAGTCAACTTCGATAGTATTTAATTGCGCGTGCTCTCAAAATAAGAATATGACATCAACGTTTGACATGACTTTTGGAATTTATCTAGCCTCATTCTTTTGAGCACCTTATTACAAATGGCGCCGTAACCCACCCATTATGGTACACGATTCGTGTACGAATGGTCAAATGTTTATGTTGTCTTAAATATTGGATATCAGAAGCCCATCTTTTCCAGGTAAGATCACGACACCAATGATGATTTAAATTGCAAAAAAAAACATATTTTCAAAGTCGAAGATTTTGGTGATATCGAGTTAGCTACTTTAAGTAAGAGCTAAACTAGATTTTTAAATGAATCTAGGAAAAAAAG
The DNA here is from genome assembly GCA_917208275.1 of Patella pellucida. Taxonomy (NCBI): domain Eukaryota; kingdom Metazoa; phylum Mollusca; class Gastropoda; family Patellidae; genus Patella; species Patella pellucida. The sequence continues at coordinate 21,716,369 of OU795036.1, read as the reverse complement.
TCACAGGAAAAAAAGTCACAGTAAAAAAGTCACAGAAAAAAAGTCACAGGTAAAAAAGTCACAGGTAAAAAAGTCACAATTTATATTGTTGATAAGTGTGAAGAACTTGGCCATGAGATGTTTGTAAAAAACGATCGTGACTGATTTCAAAGACAGTATTTTGCGCTCTTTGCTTGTCGTGTTTGGTAGAGACGTGGCAGCCAAAGGATGCTTCTACCACCTGGCACAGTCAACCTGGCGACAAGTCCAGACACTAGGACTAGTACCCCACTACAAGGCCTAACCCTCTCCATGAGAAGACCCCCCCCCCCCATGTTCCCTCCTGAAGTTTGGAACGTACATGACGCAACCATGAACAACATCTGCGGGGGATGGAACAACAAGTTCTACAATCTTGTCGGCCAACACCATCCATCCATCAGGAGAGTGGTGGAGTGGTTCCAGAAGGAATCAGCCACAGTCCAGACTGTCGTTGCCCAGGATGCCATCGGCAATCGACCTGTCAGAAAGGTCAAAAAGAAATTTGTAAAGATGCAGACACAGCTACGAAATCTGTGCAGAGATCGTGTCACCGGTGCCAAATTATGCGTATTAATACATTGGAACCACTAATACAGAGACACGTGCAGTGTGGTTTTGAAAAGGGTCGGTATAACTGTAATGGTTACAGCACCACAGCACCATTCTGTCCGGAAGCCGTTTAAAAGTTATATTAAGAGGCGTAGAGCTCCATTCTGCGGAACCTTAAAGCTACAATTTCATACTTTTAAGTTATATTTTTAAGATTTATTGAAATAAAGCCTTAATATAAATATAAGGTATCCATAAACAGTCCTATACCTTGTTAAAGAATACTCATATTAATCCTATAATTCACTAATGACAGCTGAGAATTAGCAAAATATCATTTTAAACTTCAAATTCCATCGTTTTAATATAGCTTATGCATGGAGTGAATTGGAAAACAGGGGAGTGTTATTATTTCCTGTGTCAATGATTTTAAAGGGTGGGAAATAATACCCATGGTCGTATAATAGTGAGTTGATAACCTATTGAGCAAAGACAAAGAAATAATAATGTTTTGACTTTCTTAGAAAATATGAAATTCTCGCTTTAAAATAGTTTAAAAGCACATTTTGTGTAATATGCATGTATATAAACTGATTTACATTCATTTTTGTTATTTTCAGTGAAATACGTGAGCAATCTAAATTGACTGGCAGTCGTTTGCGCCTAATTAGCCAATAGTCTACACTTCTTTTTTATTGACTTGCGGGGTATGTTTTGTTTTATTCATAAGCTGGGTATCATAAGCAAATATTTTTACGGTAAGGCAACATCATCAATATTGATTGAAATCGGTCAATATTGAATTCTAGTTTTTATTTTTAATCTCAAATATTGAGTTAGACCGATGCAGTCGATGCGCCCTTGAAGAATATTCTTCGAAATTAGTAACATTTGACAGGCGTAGAATGTACACAAACTTTCATGTTAAAAACAGTTTCGCCCGAGCTGAGTATCAACCTCTGCTTCCTAAATACAATAGTATATGGTTACACTAACGGGCTGCCATAAGGTAAAGCCCCTTCCAATATCATTACCGCCTAGAAGGGAATAAAACAACGAAAAAAATCGGCATATAAGGAGGTAGGCTACAAGGATACCGGTTTTTAACCATTCGGTAAATTTATGACCTCCATCGTGTAGACATAAATAAGGGCAACTTTCCATACATGATTTAGACTCGGTTATTCATAAAATCTTGAAGTATTGTTTTCTTTTTGTAGAGTTATCTTAAAGATTTAGGGTCTTGTAACAAAAGCTCCGTGTAGTATCATGAGTTGTCTGTCATGTGAATAGCGGGCAAACCGCAAAACCGGTCGCCACATCCGGCGTATGACCCATGCAACTTTTCTTACTACATATTTTGCACCAAATCAAATATGTAGTACCATGGGTCGTCTGTCACTGACTGTCAGACGTGGGAAGTTGACATCGTAAAACCAGTAGCCACACCCGGTGTATGGCCCATGCATCTTTTCTTACTATACACATTTTGGAACAGCCCTTGATCAATCATTGTCTCTGATGTGTGTTTCTTATTCTTTCTTAGGACTCACGTTGTGTATATTTTTGTCTTCGCCGTTAAGACGTTTATCTACTCAGTAGTTACGACGTTCGTCTACCAGGAATAACAATGTATCAGTTCGTTTTTAAATTTTATATCAAGCACTGGTTACATAAGATACTAGCATAGATTACAATACTGACATTATGTCAATCATTGGGAATCTGCTGATAGAAATTGCTACACCTTCTCCCTCTGGAATCTTGTGACTGTCTTCCCAGAAATATGATAGTTTTCCAGCCCCGAGGTATGGCTGTCTACTATCTAATTGGTCAAATACGACATAAATAAATTATAATGGTTGGCCATTAAGCCCAATGACGTGGAAAACCATCCTGATATGGACAGCGGAAACATACCACCAGGAGCTTCAGACGTGTTATTTTGTTATTAACCCAGAATTAAATGTTTACCAAATTATAACTTATCACTCATCCATTTGAGTACATGAGATCTAGCGTCTTTACAATACATTTATGGGAACCCAATAAGTATTTAAAGATATAATATAATGCGATCATTAATTTAAAAAGCAACTCGTGTTGGTCTTCAGGTCCCCGTGCTGGAGGTCATAAATTTACCAAACGGTAAATACGGGTTGTCATTTACCATATTGTAGGTGGTTATATAATTGGATCGAGTGAATTTATTTCAGAACATAATAAAATGCTTGTTTGGGATATCACTACCGTACAAACAGCTGTCAAACCACTCTCTATTACTAAATTTGTATTGAAATGTTGATTTATAAATGTTTCTATAGAAGAATCAGACCCCATGACAACGATGGCTCAGTGAGTAAGACGTTGACTCGCTTAACTAGAGATGCCGTTTTAAATCCCTAGGTTGATCGAGAACGTTGGCCGGGCATTTCCGGCGTGATTCTCCCTTTTCAGTGGTACAGGACAGAGGGCCTGGCAAAGGACAACGTATATATAGTCTTTCTGGTAGAACAAAGCCGAGGTACCGTGTACACATTTGCGTGCACACGAAATAACCATCGACAGTTGGAATTCGATATAAAAGTGAGCCATATTGCCGCAGTCCGGGCAAAATTTTCCTCATAGTACACTATATGTGGTATGTCCGTTTTCATTAGCCCATTCGGAGCAGAACCATAGAACGTCAAACCTCTTTTCATTTCATGTCCTTTCATTTCATTGGTAGCTTATACAGGTGCTTGAAACATGAACAATGCCGAATGAATGAGTGTTATGAATGATTGACACAATGCTGAGTTAATTCTCATAACCTTTCTCTTGAAAAAGAATACTTCTTTTCGTGATATTGGCAAGGTTCTTCGCTGATTGGGGTGCATGGGGCAAGGTTTTGTACTCTAGAAAGCACCATTTACAGTCAAATTTCCCAAGTGTTTTCCCAGTGTGCTATTTGTGTTGCAGTCCTAATACTAAAGTTGCCCCCTAATTAGTTCTAAAACTATTTTTGTGTCATAAATATAAATGCCATTTATTATGCTGCATATATTTATGCCAAATAAGTCTATCTATCTACCACACTGAGATACAAGATGCATTGTGTGGGTGTGACGAACAATGGCCAGAATATGCTTTCTTTTCACGGTTGGTGCAAGGGCCCCTAGTAAAAATGGCTAGCCAGTAGCCCCATGTAAGCTTAAAGGAGCTAAGTCCGTAACGCAATATCGTCCAAAATCTTCGACATTGAAAACACGATTTATTTTGCAATTTAAATTAGCATTGGTCTTGTGGTCTTACCTGGAAAAGATGGGCTTCTGATACCCAATATTTAAGATAAAATAAACATTTTACCATTGGTACACGAATTGTTTACTAGAATGCGTTTTAGCCCCTGTTCTAGCAAGAGACTCGGGGAACGAGGCTAGACACATTGTACCAAATCAAGCGGCATAGACTGGATTAACCAGAAGCTAGAAATTTGCATTTGATTGAAACTGTTTCGCCGAACATAACTGATTTGAAATTAGAGTAAAAACGGAGACGATTGACTTTAAATCAGTTCATATACATTTCATATTACAGTATTATTATACGTTGCGACCCACTTTTGTCAATTTCAAGGTCCCAAATGTTAGCGATTAAGCTCCTTTAATACGACCTCGCCTTCGACAACAGTTAGTCCCTGGTTTTCTAACGGCTATTATCCAACATTATCCAACAGCATACAATAGAGAAAATCCTGCAAATAAATCAATATTTTCCTGAAAATATCTATCAACATTTTATGAAATCTTAGTGATAAGCAGGGTGCCAAGAAGAAATTCACGCCCACGGAAATGATAGGCCACTCGCACTTTCAAGCATCACTTCATGTTTTGTCCTCAATTAATTATTTGGTTTATGTTGTCGATATGTCTGTAGGTATTGTTTGATGCGTGGCAAACGATCGTGCAGGCATTATCCTGAGTAATAACGATGATTACAGATCTATAAATTATAATTAAAGTGAATGAAAATATGGAAAATATTGATCGGTTAAGTACTAAAACGATTAGTGTAATTTATTAACGATGTAGATTTAATCTAGGATAAATCTCAGCTGACACGAATGACACTTATTGTCGTACATCAGCATGCTCTCTAATTACAACCGTGTCTCCTCTTAATTAACCGGAAATCAATTATCTTAGCAGATCGCGTGTTTGTGGCCTTGATGACATACTGCAAAATTTGAACAGCTGAAATATGAAAAAAGGCTGGCTTCCGGTGTTGGCAGATAAACTTCTTTGGGATTTTCCAGCAATGTTTTTCTCCGTGTCAGTGCAGTGCGGCTTAGCAGGGACAAGTAAGCGGATACGTCGCTGTCCAGCCAAAATTTCGACCATAACATGTCGTATTGCGCATTCCCACCTTTAATGTCTTGCGGATGGTCCATGAGCCACGATGGCTCTGTGAGCAATTAGGACGTTGGCTCGCTAAACTGAAGGACCCGTGTTCGATTCCGTCATAGAATGTGCATCAGGAATTTCTGGTGTGGTTCCCCCTGTGGTGCAGGGCAGGGCCTGGTCAGGGACAGTGTATAGTCGGTCGGATGAGGCGTAAACATGAGCTGTTCAAATTGGAGTGCGTGTAAAAGAATCTTTCGCCGTAGCGTCGTTTTCCGGTCAAAATTTATCTCACATTCCACTGTATTGCTTATGTCCGTTTTCATTCGCCCAGTCGGCGAAGGACGTTAACCCCATTTCATTTTATTTCATTTCTGGTTGGTTCAGAATAGCAGGACGTGAAACCTAATATTATTTCCTGAATTTAGAATTTCCATGTTACCACATTTATGGCAAGTTTTGATGCATTTGTGTGGAACGTTTCACCACAAGATAAAATACATTCCACCATATTTTCATAGAGTGTTTTGGATTTGTGGTGTATTTCACCACAAGACTTCCTAAGGATATTTAACTTGGGGGGAAAAAATATTTTCTTTTTTAAATTTCTTTTCGGACCGACTCTATGTTTCGACTTTTCATATGGTGTTAAATCGTACAGTAGCATGCCCACAGTCCCTTAAGCCCTGAAACTATGTTAGTTGGGACCTCTCATAAACTAAGGAAGAGAAAAGAATACAACAATCGGTGATTCTGCCAGCCTGAAAAACCCTTGTTGTTTTCCTTGGGTCAACCATAGAAATATATATTTCTATGGGTCAACACTTACTATCAAAACACACGTTGATGAAATTGGGCCGTGTAATATGTTTCTATCATATACGTTGCATCAGAGACATTCGCCCCTACATCACTGCAGATGCTGCTAAAACAGTAGTTTAGGTGCTAATACTATACTGTCTGCTGTTTAAATTACAAAGAATCCAGAACATCGATAGGATTTGGACTAATGAGTCCACGATCGGGTACGTGCAGATACGATCGGACACGTTTCGATATGATCATCAGGAACCGATGAGCTCTTTTGCGTTATGATACGACTGTGGCCGCAGTGTCTTTCACAATTGGGATTGGAGTGATCAGCCGGACTGACTATGAACTACGATCCAGTACGATCTGAAGTGATGATCACGATTGACAAATATTGGTGTTGATTGTAGAAAATTTGTGGACCGTCCAAAGCTTTTCTACGATCGACACTATAGCTACGACTTTCCTCGAGGTAAAAGACCTGATAGGATCACCACCATAACTCCACGATTAAAACAATGATTTCAATGGGCGTTCTCGCTAGAGATAAAGGGGCATAAATTCAAAGAAGAATCGGTCCCACGTGACCTCTTTGTATACCACACATTATTGTTTTCCTGTACATTCAATACGAACTGATGTGTTGATAAACCTAAGTTTTTGTCGTTAATAGGGAATTTAATCCCTGTACATCGAAACATGGTCCTTTTACCATCGATAAGGTCACGTAGAACCGCCTTTTGACTGGCGACGCCCGGTGGGAATTCCTTCAGCGAGGATGCCCATTGTAGCGCGAATCGTGATAGCATTTCAACTCTCTCCGTCCTGGCGTGGGGATAAGGGGATTTTCCGGCCTATTCAACCCGGGGACGGAGGTCTGGAGTATAGTATTTTGGATGGTACGAAACACGGAGGTCCCGTGTATACATTGACACGTATGTAAAAGAACCGTTGACAGTTAAAATTCCATTAATGTCCAAGCAAATTTTCCCTAATGTCATAGAACATTTTATGGCATATACCTGTCTCCATTAACCCGGTCAGTGTAGACCAGCAGGACGTAAAACCCCACTTCATTCAGTACACTTAATTTTTGAGACTCCTCGATTCTAAGGATAAATTGTGTTCGTATCATAAAGGACGGCTAATTTCTGCCATGAATCACTGACTACGCTCGAATATGTTCCATCATAATATATTTTATTAATGAAAATACATTGATTATTTTCTATTCATACATGTGTATTACAATGTGTATTTATATATATCTGTAAGAACGTGTTTCAAGAAGAAAAAAAACCGGATGCATGCATATTTAATCAACCATGACAAACACAGCATATTACTTTAGTATTTCTCGCGATTGCTTGTTGGAGGTTGGCGTCTTTTGCCATGATTGGGATTTCGCAGAGAGTACATGTTATTATATAACAGCTGCACAGTGCTGGACTGGTTGGCCGATGTCCCACTTGCCATACCTGTAACGAGGCCCACGAGCAAATGGCGGACGAAGCCCGCCTACGACCGCCCCTGTGCGAGGCGCGAGCGCTCGAGGGGGGTCTGGGGGGTTCTCACCCCCAAAATTTTTGAAAAATAGACAGCCGCAAACCCATTTTCCAAGCACCTCAGACCAGAGCAGCGGATGGAGATATATGGTGACATGCGAGCACTTTAATCACACATCCTCGAATACGAATAGAGAAATCTCCTCCCCTCTTTTACTACCTTTTCTTTTTCTTTTTTTTTACTTTTTTCTTTTTTTCTTTGAGGCTTAGGCCCATTTATTTTTTTCGGCTTAGGCCCACTTGCCATTGGCAAGTGGGCAAGTGGGCTCAGTCCGGCACTGCAGCTGCATGTGTATATAGCTTGGGGTTGGCCTGGTTTTATTATATAATAGTGACGTAAGTAACTAAGGGGTAGGGTGGCATAAAGTGTTATTATATTATAGTGAAGTATATAGCTTGGGTGGGGTGGAGTCGAATGCTTGCGCTTTAGATGAAATTGTATCTCAGTCCACAGGAATCTGACCTTCTTTCCGTATATATATACCATGTCGTACCAGACAATATATAATAAAAATATATTGTCTGGTACGACATGGTGTGTGCATATATATACGGATAGAAGGTCAGATTCCTGTGCTCAGTGCCGTGCTGGGAAGCACATGTAAACGTCTACCTGCCAAAACAGTAGGGTCACTTGTCTAGTTGCGATGGCTACGTCTCGGTACTCTTGATTCCTCCCATGCGGAAGCCTATAACTGAAATAAAATCGACCTATTTGTTAGTCCGGAACTAATCACCTACATGTATTTTGATCGAGTGGGCGTTAAAGGGGCTAAGTCTCTAACTCAATGTTTTCCATAAATTTCGAAATAAAAACACGAATTAGAATTCAATATTGATACATTTCAATCAATATTGACGTTGTTATTTTGCTGTGAAATTATCATCTCCAATAGAAGACTTGATCTCACTTTAACTACATACATCTTATCAATGCCTTCACGTAATACCCTGCATATTTCGGCACTAAATTTGATTGGGTATTCCCCCAGCTTATGAGCCTATCATATTCCTTAATCATCGCGAATACTGAGTCTCGCGCTTTTATTTAAAAATGCATTAAGTTATCGAATTTTCCCTTTACTTTTCATTTTCTTCTTCATACTTCAGATCACATTTGGAACCCGTTTACCCTTCATAAATAAATATCTGCTACAAAACTGCATTTCAACATACACAACCAACTGAATATTTGATGAATCTTTACAAGTATTGGTTTACTACAAGTCCCAGTGGATTATTATCCAATTACAGAAATTATTCAGACATCTCTTTAGCTTCTATGGGTTTACCGTATCAACAACTAGGCTTGTTTCTTCATAGCATACGACTACATTTTTTTAGGGAATGAGTTTATAAAGCGCCGCATTTTCTTTTGTCAGAGACTCTAAGTTGGAAAGCTTGTGGAATGTGGCGGACATATAAGGGGTTTCGGGGAAGGGGATTTAAAAAAATAAAAGATTGTTTTTCTAAGGCGACAATCTTTTAGAATGTGGTACAACACAGCTATATAGGGGGTTCTGAGAAAAATTTTCTTTAACAAAATCAATTTAATTTAAAAAATGGTAATAGCGTTTGGAACCCTTGTGGTGAAAAACACCACAGACCCAAAATTATTCCAAGTCGGAAATCTTTTTTCAATGTGGTACCACACAAGGTATATAGGTGGTGTTAGGTTGAGGAAACCTGAGAATAATCGAACGATTGAAGACATCGACGGTTACAACTTTTATTATAGCAGAGACGAACCATAATACACAAGACGGTGCATGTACAAATGTAACGTGTGGAAAAAGTACCGGTGCATACTTAATTATGACACCGATGAAAATGTCCGAACAAGATCTACACAATGTTAATCTCACACCCCCTTTGGACTTCATAGCAAGAGTCTTGAAGTATTAATAAATGAAGGTGTGTTAAACACAAAATGTCACTAAACACTGTACATATCCAAATAATTTGGGGTAAATCTGACTCGTTTACTCCGTCTTGGTTCCAATGTTGGAGTGTCGCTTATCGTTGGTGGTACAGGATCTGCGGTAGCACCTCTTCAAGTGTCTTCTTCTGTCTTCTTGATAGGTCGAAGAAGGCGGCGGTTACGCCATATGCATCTGCCAGAAGGAAGACGTAATCTGTAGTCACGACTTCTGCCTATGGAGATGACCGTAGCACATCTATCCCAGAGCTTGGACTGCGGGTTCTGAATGCGCACCTCAGTGCCAATCTTCAGCGGAGCGAGGGATTTAGAGTGGGAATCATAGATTTCAGTCGCTCTGTTGATCGCCTCCGCTGTACGACTGTCATGTTCATCCATAGACTTGAGCCATTTCTCGTCAAATGCGCGGTGGTGAGTCGGTACCCGTGAACGTATTGGATGACCGTACACAAGTTCTGCAGGGCTTTTCCCACTAATCCATGGCGTGTTTCTTCGTAGAAGTCTTCTGACACACGAACACCTGTTTTCTGAAGGAGGCGCTTGAGTTGCTTCACCGCTGATTCTGCAAGCCCGTTTGATTGAGGATACTCGGCCGTAGACAAACGATGACGTACTCCCCAATGCTGCAAAAATTGTTGTGTTTCCTCCGCAACAAACTGTGGTCCACCGTCCGAAAAGATACGAGTTGGACAACCAACAGAAGTGAACAATGAACGTAAGCAACGTTTCAGAACAGAGGCTGTAGGTGGCGCTTTCAATTCGAACAGTTCCGGCCAACCAGAATATCTGTCTACGACGGCTAAACAATGGTTGCCGTCGATAGAAAAGAAATCAGCAGCGATCTTTTCAAATGGTCTGTGAGGTAGTGGATCGCGTTCCAATGGTTCTGGAGTTTGGCTCGGGAGGTGAAGTTGACATTGCTCACATGCTTCTACCGTGGTCCGAATGCCTGAAGTAAGACCTGGCCAGTATACAGTTTGTCTGGCACGTCTAAGAGTTCGATCGATACCCTGGTGGGACGAATGCAGGCGCATCAGGACGTCTCGTCGCTTGGAACGCGGAATTAGTAGTCTGTGCCCCTTTAATATTAGACCATTCACGACTGTCAAATCTCCAAGTATTTTTGAATACTGACGCAACTCAACATCTACAGTGACCTTATCTTCATCGCTGAGTGCTTTGAGTAGAGACTGGTACTCTGAGTCTTGTTTTCCTGCAACCCGGATTTCTTCTAGAATAGGGTCGACCAGCGTATCTACCTGTAAATCATCAATTTCCCGCTCAATAGCAATGGCGGTAGTGCGTTGTAGAGCACACACGTACCAATAAATCTCCTCTTCTTCCTCTAGATCTTCAACAGTGGGTTCGTCGACCGGGGTTCGGGAGAGTGCGTCGGGAATTCTGTGATCCTTGCCCTTCTTCCATGTTGTGGTGAAAGTGTATGGCGCTGTGGCGACTTTCAAACGTTGAATTCGAGCGTTATCCACACAGTCGATAGTCTGATGATCGAGGATTGAAACTAAAGGTAGGTGATCAACAATCAAAGTGAAATGAGGTAGCCCATAGAGATAAGTGTGACATTTCTTCATACCCCATCTGACCGCTAACAACTCTAGCTCGACCATGGCATAACGTGCTTCTGTTTCTGTGATGAATCGACTGTGAGCGGCGATTAGACGCCAATGACCTTCATCGTCCCGTTGCAGGAGTGCCAAGCCAAGTCCTTTCGTGCGAGAAGCATCTGTCTGTAACACGGTAGGGCGTCTTGGGTCGAAGTTGGCAAGTACGGGAGGTGATAGAAGTGCTGTTTTCGTTGCTTCGAACGCTCTGTCATGTTCTGGAAGCCAGCGAAAGTCTGAACTCGCCTTCAGTAGTGGGCGGAGTGGTTGCATGGTGCCCGATACACCAGCAGAGAAACCGGCAAGCTGTTCCACAAGCCCGAGAAAGGATCGTAAGTCCGTAATGTTGCTCGGCTTCGGGAAGTCTTGGATCGCTCTGATTCTTGATGGATCGGCCTTAATCCCCTCGCGACCAACAATGTAACCTGGTCCTGTGCAAGGCGAATCTTGTGTGGATTTAAAGTAATGCCTGCGTCACGACATCTGGAGAGAAACATTTTGACTTGGGCAAGGTGTTCATCAAGATCGGTTCCATACAAGAGCACATCGTCGACTATTTTTTCCATGCAGGGAATGTCTGCAAGTGCTGCGTCCGTGCGACGGTTATATTCATCTCCTGCAGAAGTAAGTCCCATTGTAGCTCTGAGGTGTTTGAACCTTCCCCAAGGTGTGCAGAATGTTGTCAGAAGCTGGCTCTCCTCATCCAGTGGCACTTGGAAATAACCATGCTTTGCATCAAATGTGGAGAAGTATCTCGCTGCTGGGGGTATGACCGTAACGACATCATGTGGTGTGCGAACTGGATGATGTGGTCGCTTGACAATCTGAGAGAATCGCTACGAGGTTTGGTCTGAATTCTCATTGGGTGGAGCCAATCAGTTGGTTCGGTGACTGGCGCAATGACAACTTTCTTCTCAAGGTCATCGAGGAGCTCCTTTGTTTTCTCTCTCAAGGGAATCGGTATAGGGCGTGGCCCATTGACTTGAAAAGATTTGACGTCATTCGTCAGCTCAATGTGGATGGGTGCGCACTCCATCGCACGTAACGGTTTGTCACCATCAAACACATCAGCAAATTCTTCAAGAAGCGCTGTTTTGGTGGCCTCCAAGTTGTCGTTTGCAGGATTATGTTGTAATACATGGTTGGCTCTTATTTGTTGAGGAAACGGCGCTGGTACCAATCTGAGATCCTGGCACACCCGACAATTGATGAGGGTGCCACGGAATTCGTCCGAAATCAGAAATGTGGCTGGGATGCGGACATCGCCATACTCGAGCTCAAATTCAGCCTTGCCGCATGTTGAAATGTGCAAGTCATTCGCAGCGAGAATCACATCATCTGTCTTGACAGGTTTTCGTGGATCCAATCCGAGTTCTCTGTAGTGTTCAACTGACATCAAGTTGGCACCAGCTCCAGTGTCTGGGAGAACATTCCCCAAGCTTCCAAACACCTCCCCTGAGTGTATGCTGTAGAACTGGAGTTTAATTTTGGGCAACTCGCAATATGTATCACTTGTTTTATGGATCCTTCCGCAGAAAATGGACGACACCATGGCGTTTCGTTCGACATTCCGACCACGACCCCTGGTGGCTGGTGCCGGTGTATCGTTCAGCTGTCTTCGAGCGGAAAGACAAACGCTCCTAAAATGTCCACGTTTGCCACAGTTGTCACAGACCTTGTCAATTGCCGGGCAATCATTCTTATCCTGGTGCTTTTTGTAACCACAGTTTTCACATTGGTCTGATGGTGGGCGAGCACGACTGCGGCCCCGAGAACGGGTTCGTCGTCGGTGACTCACTTTATGGACGTGACGTGTAAAGCCGCTGAGTGTTGCTTGATTCGCGAAAGCGGCCTCTGAGGCCTGGCAAATCTCAATTGCTCGCTGCAAAGTTGGGAATGCTCGCTCCTCGAGAAGATCACGCTTTGCCTTGTCGTCCTTGGTTCCGACGATAATTTGTGTTACCAATTGGGAATCGACACATTGTGGGCATAGTTCAGCGTCTTCAGCTAATTCTGTGAGTGCAAATCGAAATTTATCGAAAGTTTCATTTTCACCTTGCTTTCGTTGATGGAAATTTACTCTGTCCACTGCAATGTTTCTTTGGGCCCTGAAGTACGCCTGGAGTTTGTCCAGGATGAGTTCGACGGTAGTCTGAGGAGACTTGAGATCGATTCCACAGTGTACCTCTACGATCTGACTTGCATGAGATCCGAGGGCCGTTACGAGTGCGTACACCTGCATCTCCCGTTCGAAAGGAACCAACCTCTGCATCATTGCGTTGTTGTTCCAAGTCTTGCGCCAGTCACGGAAATGCTTGACCGTGGAATCCTGCGGCAGCGGCGGGTTGTGAACGACCTGGGGACGGTGTCACATTCAAGGACCTGCCTCGGAGAGAGCGAATCGCTATAATGACGTCATCAGATTGCTGTGAAAGCTCACACTCGGTCTTGGAATGTTCATCCTGTCTTGCTTGTTCGTCGGTCATGTCCTCCAGCACCTGACATCGTATTACAGAGTCGGCATACTTCTGCATCGCATTTTCTAAAGTGTCAGCCAAATTCCCAGCTACGGAAAGTTCACTAGCATCGAACTGTGGGGCTGCTTAGCGTAGATTTTCAGCCTGCTGTCGAGCACAGCCTAACAATCTCTTGACCCGTGCATAACACTGACCGCGACTTCTCCTCGCTGCTGTAGTTTCAAACGACGCCATCTTGCTAGATTAAGACATGTTGGGCCTAAACTACAATCTCGGTAATCTGCAATTATTCTCGTTCCAAAGGGGTTAGCCTTGTCCTGGCCTAATCCTGGGAATATTCCGTCGTGGAATATCCTATCGGCGACGCCATGTTAGGTTGAGGAAACCTGAGAATAATCGAACGATTGAAGACATCGACGGTTACAACTTTTATTATAGCAGAGACGAGCCATAATACACAAGACGGTGCATATACAAATGTAACGTGTGGAAAAAGTACCGGTGCATACTTAATTATGACACCGATGAAAATGTCCGAACAAGATCTACACAATGTTAATCTCACAGGTGGTCTTAAGAGAAATTTTAAAAAATATATGTTGTGGAACTCTTGTTGTGAGACACACCACAGATCCGAAACACTCTATCAAAATTATTCGAATATTTTTATTTATTACAGACGACGCGGGCCACGCCATACTGATCGCCACATCCTACGAAATCTGGTGATGTTTTTTTGACACATAGAACTGCTATGTTTTGGTTCTGTAACTCTTTTTATGTGTCAACCTGTCACTTATATTTTTATTGCATATTTGGTACAAATTGGCCAAAGTCATAAATTAATAAAATATAATGCCACAACAGCAACAATTTTAGCAATATTGCTACACGCGTCGGTATCCCATGAATGGATAGAAAGAAGGCCCAAAATATTACACAAAGATCCCCAGAGATAGCCAAATACAGAATTTCACAGCAGTTTAAACATAGTACGTGAATAGATAGAAAGAAGTCCCAAAATATTACACATAGATCCCAAGAGATAATCAAAAATAAAAATTAACAGCAGTTTAAACATAGTACGTGCATGGACTTCTCCACTTGAGTTCCACTTATCGGTAAATCTATAAATAATTTATACGCATGAGATAGTTCCATAGAAAAAGTCCTATAATGTCTTTACTGCTCTGGTGTTTGCTTGAAATACATCCGTTAATCCGTTATTGATGTTTTATCGACAGAGATGAAGGCAATATGGATTTAATTGTCACAGTTTTCTATAAAGACTAAGGCCCAAAGTAGATTTTCTGACCAGTCATATTCTGGAAAGCTTACTAAATATTTACTAAGGCTTTTATAAACTTTGATTAGCTTTTCATTGAGTTAATCATTATTCGAGAATACCATAAAAGGGGTATTCTGGAACCTTGACTTGTACCTAATCTTTGACTAAGTCGCCCCAAATATTTGTCATCTCAGGGGGGTAGTTCAAGAAAGGGTTAAGTGCATGGATAGCTCACTTTATTTATTCTTTACACCATACATTCCCATTCTCCATAATTCACACACACTTCATATACTCAACTTACACTGTCTGCCTATAATTTTATACTATATATTCGATTCACGCCCCCCCCACACACACACTCACACAAAACAAATAACACGAAATTTTCGAGCCGTAAAGAATGCATGTTCCTCCAGAAGCAACGACCGAGAGTTTACATCATTGTTTCTCAAAGGGGTGGGAGTGGGGTTCAGCCAAACTAATGTATCAGCATATTTAATGACACTTTCAAGCGATTATGTAGAGAGAGAAAAACACAAGGTGAAGTCGACTAGAAATGACATTTGTTGCATTAAAAGAATTTGTTACATTTTTAGTTGCAGTGTCATATGCTCACACAATACTTCGAATCTGATTAAAACACATATCTAATTTCGTTTCGTTTTTTATAGTTCAAAATTTCGTTTTTAATTGTCTTTACTACATGTAGGTTAGGCCATCGAAAGTATAAAAAACGAAACGAAATATTGATCTATATTGACAATATATCCAACAAAGAGATGTAAAAAATGAAAAACAGCCAAGTTCAAAGCGGAGCGAACTCAATAATTATATTATAGGTCTTTGAAACAGTATAATTACAAATACTGTCAATGTTTTAAATAAACGATATTATATTTAATATATCTCATGAAATTTATTTAATTGGCAGTTAGTTATATGTATAAAAATTTTAAAAGGAATATCTAAACGGCCAATTAAGTTCTATTGAAACATGAAATAGACACAATTTATGTTTATACGCGAACAAATTAATTAAAATAATAATTACAATTTGAATCTTCCAGGTCACCGGCCTATACGTCTGGTGTTTTTTTTTAAAGAGTCGATCCAGATTATATTTTGGAGAATAAAGTTGCTTAATTTTTAGTGAAAAGCCCTTAAAATCCCCTCTACCTTTGGGTCGAGCAACTAATTCAATATTCGTGATACGTTTTCAAACAACGTAAACCCCCGCTTGTCTTCATCTGAAAACGGGAGACCGGCGTCACGGTTCTTAAACACAATGCCTGCATGTTTTTGTAATCTACTTCCTGTAACTCTTCCCTTTCTTCAATGATAAAAAAAACCTTCTGTAATCAATGATTATATGAAATCAAATTTTAAAACTTAACTTCAATCGTTGACGAAGATAAGTTCTAGTCTAAGGTTAGCTAATCTGACTTTTGAGAAAGCCAATTAGGCCTACTGATTAGACCTAAACACGGATTATTTTAGACACTGTTCGATAATGTTAGTTTTTACTATCTTTAGTTACAATAAAAACGACCACCAAAATGATTCTAACTATGAAATCGTTTTTTTTTAGTTTAAATACCAAAACTTGTACATATGTTGTAAGCTCGTGTCTAGAATTTAAAAATGTGAAGTTTTCTAATTTACAACTCTTTCTCAATTTCGTGTCATTGTTGTCAGAACAGTATCACCTTCATAAGGTGAAAATAGAATTGTTGATTTGGGGAAAAATACAATTACAAATGTCTGATTTATAAAACTATTAATAAGAGCATTGAATAAAGAGCTGTTTGGTCTTCCATATTGTTGTGCGAAATTATACTTCTATATAGCCAAAGTTGAAAAATATAACTTATCATGTGTTCACTGTCGACACAGTAAGCCGAAAATGAAACAAGGATTAGTAAGCGTCCGCTTAATCGCTCGGAACAAAAATTTAATTATTTTTGTCACGAAAGATAAAGCGATGGTCGGCAGATTTACTTATTTCAGTTTCAATTTTGGCTTAAAATCAATTAAATCTCAACACTGTCTGTAGCTTTATTTATAGACGAAACATTTTACTTTCGGCGAAATTAAAAGAAGTTTAGCCATTTTGGCAGTAAACAACTGTCTAAAAAAAACAGATTTTGAAATAATTCAAAGGGATTTAGCTGCTTTCAGTCTGGCGGGATCGATATTTACTGTACTTATTTTATGATTAATCCATATCCATCAAGTTAATGTCTACAATCTACCTATGGGATGTTCCCATGTAAGAATTCTATCCCCTGGCATATCTAGTTTCTTGACACTAAAATGTTATTTGTTTGAATGAAATTTGATGGGGTTTAACGTCCTATTTTTCTGCCCCCTCAAGGACCAATAGGACTTGCTTCTAGGACTTCACGTTGTTATGAATAATTTTATTCTTCAATTAATTGACTCTGCAACACTTTTTACGTTAACTAAGTTTTTATATCTTTATAACATCCATATATAATACATAACATATAAGCTACATATAAGTTTTCGTTCCCCAGCTTGTGTTCTCAGACGAAAAGGCTGCGGTGTTCCCCTGGGAAGCCATTCAGTGGTATCTACTTCCCAGTCTAAATGAATATCCGAAGGAAATTCAACCGCGCACGTTCTTATAAAGGAGTTACGTGCATGAGTCATTAGGTACTTCCTTTACCGGATTGGTCATCAGTTGCACATATTCTACCATAGATTTCAACATGGTGTACTTATATGGGCGTCTAAGAAGATGACTGGACACGTTTCTGAAGCATTGGATTATCATACCATGATGTCATTGCCCGACTTTAAACTTCCAGACATTTTCTTGGTAGCCTAGAATGTTGTCACATGTACCAGCTAACAACTTCAATATATTAAACAGAGCCCCTAACAGAACTTCTAATTTCTACATTATCTATAGTGTTATATGGCTGCTTTCAGTCATGCGGGATCGATATTTACTGTACTTATTTTATGATTAATCCATATTCATCAAGTTAATGTCTACAATCTACCTATGAGATGTTCCCATGTAAGAATTCTATCCCCTGGCATATCTAGTTTCTTGAAACTAAAATGTTATTTGTTTGAATAAAATTTAATGGGGTTTAACGTCCTATTTTTCTTTCCCATCAAGGACCAATAAAGACGGACATACCCTACACAGTGTACGCCAATGTGTTCTTTACGTGCACGCCAATGTGTACACGGGACCGTTCTTTCACATTTATTCACCAATAATGCGGTAAATCAGAATACTTTACTGCACATGTCAGATTATTTTGATCTGCACATGTCAGATTATTTTGATAGATCTAAATAAAGCCGTCAATGGAATAAGTAAACAACATCTGGCACCACAGATAAAGTATATATTGATTATTTCTCTTTGTGTATAAATTTAAAGGAACGAATGAAATGGGGTTTTAACGTCCTACTATTTATGCACCTAACCTGAGCTAATGGAAGACGGGCATACGCCATACAGTGTGCTATGAGGGAAATTTTGCCCGGGCAGCGGCGCTACGGCCTACTCTTACATCGAATTCCAACTGCCAAGGGATCTTTTATACGTGTACTCCAATGTGTACACGGGACCTCGGTTTTTCGTCCCATCCGAACGACTAAGCAGCTGTCCTTGACAGCCCCCCCCCTTCTGCATCACTGACAAGGGGAAATCACGCCGGAAAATCAAGATGAACTTTCTCGGCCAATGCAGGGATCGAACAACCGACCTCCAGCGCCTCACCAACTTATCCACCGTGATCCCCTAAACTTAAAGGGGCATTATGTAAGATTTAGATAAAGTGCTGACCGTTCTCGCGATACTATTTCAAAAACAAATAATACAAAATGAATACATGTACCGGGTGACACCAAAAGCGTTCATCACCTAAACTAGAATAACTTTTGAAATAATTAATCAATTCTTTTTATTTTTCAGAGTTTCCAAGAAGAATTTTGTGTCACTCGGCATATTGATAATTTCATTAAAATTACTTTATTTCAATAAAGTTACTTATATCTATTATTCCCATTTTAACGATTGGTGATGTAACGCACCAACCCCGATCGACAATGAAATGTAATACACTAACCCCGACAGTGAAATTCTATGCACGAAACCTGACAATGATATATACGATACGCATCCACACTGACATTGGCATTGGTATGTAACCATTATCCCACCCAGAGCAGAACAGAAGAAAGACCTGCAATAGTAGACAGATTTAACTCTTATATAATGCAATTTTAAATGGCGTGTAGCTCTATAACATATACCTTAAAATGGACGACAACAGTCCAAAACGCTAACAGTCCAATTGACGAGTCATTTACAGTGACTATCTCGATTTGAACAGAGTCTCAAAATAAAATTCAGGTTTCGAAGACATCTAAGCGCCAAAATATAGAGGAATGGTGTATTTTCCTTGTCTCAAAATTTCAGGCCAAAATATTGAGTCGTTTGGACGTGAACGTCAAACCTGCTTTTTCGGACAGGTAACTCTTGATTTTGGATAAATTTTTCGCGTTGGCTGACCTGATAATTGATTCCCGTTTGTTTAGAGGCCCCATTCTTATATTTTTAAATTATTCGTACTGACCCCGGATCGTACTATAGTATGTTTTTCCGCCCCCTGGAGTGTCTGGGTTTTTTTCCTCAAGGCTGGTTTTATAAAATCAGGATTTATTTCAGTGCATCTGGGGCAATTTAGGCAGCGATTTCATTGATGTTTTGAATTCGTTGACAATTTTCATACTACCAAGGCAATGTGAAGGATGTTTTGGTCATTTCCCATGTACATTTTGACGATACGCACGAAACTATCAACAGTTAAGAGAATTCAACCAATTTTATAAATGAGCCACAACAATCACATCGCGGGATGGGGTCCCCGGAACTGGTTAGGACATATTAATTGGTAGAACCTGTCAGTTATGTAATTTAGTTAATTTTAGGGCCTACCCCATCCCTGGGCCCCCGAAACTCTGTTGGTACATACCAGTCCTGGGGCCCCCAATATCCCTTACTGCCCCAATCCCTGTTCCCTCAGCCCAAGTACTGGTTGGCTCCGTCCGGAATAAAATATTGGTATGACCCAGAATTGTGGGGCGGCCCGGGACATTTGTCCCACTTTGCCTCCCCTAGATCCGATACTGGGTCTATACAGTGAATGTACTTTTTAACGAAAGATAAATTTCCCCTACAAATAAAAGTCTGGTTTTATCCAGACCCCGCATAAAACAGCTTTGGACACCGTTCTCCATTTTTCCAGATTAAGACTGCCGGATTTAAGCTGTTTGAAAACTTATCACATAATATATTGAGTTAGTTGCTCGGCCTGAAGGTGTAGTATTTTAAGTGATTTTAATTTAAAATTGAGCTGTTTTATTCTCCAAAATATTATCGGGATTGGCACTTTAACTGTAACTAAAGTATATCTCCTTATAATTAAATATGTACATTTAATACAACTCGACACCGTTCCTTGGCAGACCGTCTGTTCTCCATCGTTGACAAGGGTAAACCTCGCCGGGAAAACCCGAGGAACTTCTGGTTAACAAGCCTTACTCACTGGACAACAGCGACTCTCAAATAGTCCGATTTTTATACGCCCACATTTCAGCTTGGGTGTATTATGTCGCCATCCTGTTCGTTGGCTTGTGAAAGCGATATATAGAAGCTATGGTTTTTGACGGATTCTTTTCGAATTTGATTTGAAGAATTGTGGTCATGAGAGGATGAATTATGTCGATTTTCTTACCAGAGTTATACCCCTTTTCAAAAATCATTGTGAACGCGATAGAGGCTATAGTTCTTGGGGGATCTTTTTCATATTTGGTGAGTTGTACTGGCGTGAATGATCCTATATAGAGAATCAGCAGACCCCCTTGTCGAACCTGAGTTTGTTTCAAAATGGTCCATAACTTTCAGTTGACCACAATCCCATTCCAATTTCTTTTCCAATTATTGAAGAGGCATTATTCGAGATTAGATAAAGATTGACTGTTCTCTCTATAATAGGTATAATAGATAAAACGTAAAAAGAAGATGTTGAAAATTTCAGCCAAATTACTCCTCTATGAACTGCGATATCAGCTTTTGAATTTTAAGTCTAGCCTAGATCACCATTACTAATATAAAGTCGGTACGAGCGTTGAACAGAACATCGGATTCAAATCCAGTGAAAATCTGACACACAAGACATCAAGTCTATCATGGTATGGACAGTGGCGGAGCCACGGGGGGTAGGGGGGGGGGGGTAACCCCCCACTTTTGAAAATCATGGCCATCCCAATTTTGCTAAAAATGACATAAAATTTATGGGGGGGGGGGGGGGAGATACTTTTTTTGTGCATTATATTATATTAAAGTGCAACATCAAATGTTAGAAAGGGCTTTTCTCGACCTAAAACGGGTGTGTCCAATAGCTGGAGAAGGGCGTTTCCCTAATAAGCAAAAAGGACGTGGCTTTTTACCCCCCCACCCCCACCCCACCCTGTATACAATTCTCTTAAAGAAATGATAGTCCGAGCAATAGAAATGAAATGGAATGGGGTTCAACGTCACATTGTTCTGCTTCGAACTGGGCTAATGAAGACGGCGCCATACAGTGTACGCCTACTATGAGATAAATTTTGCCCGGATAGCGGCACCATGGCCTACTCTTTCCAAATGTCAAGGGATCTTTTACTTGCACTCCAATGTGTCTGCAGGACCTCGGTTTTTCGTCCCTTGCGAACGACCAGGCAGCTGTCCGTGTCCTGCTTCACTGACAAGGGGGAATCACGCCGGAAAAGGCTGGTGAGCCAGGACGCTGGCTGAGCCAGCGTCTTACCCATCCCCCCCCCCCAGGCCCCCGGTGTTATAGAACAAAAGGTTTTATTTATATGAACTATTATCCCACTATTTTGTAACATGGGAACTATAGGCAACACGAACCGCAACTCTGTCAGGAATACAGATAATAGAATAACGTCGACAGCAAAGTTTAAAGTCACGGTATTATGACGTCATAATAGTATGGCGTCATTTGAGTCGGAATCTTCACTGAAACTGCACGTTCAAAAAGCTTTTAGCGAATTTATCTTCTAGTTTTTGCTTTTTAAAAGAGAAAAAGGGTATGTATACGATGATTTTACAATTTAACATTATTTTTTTATGATTTAAATGGAATGTATATTCCAATTAGTAATTACTTGAAGGGTTAAATCCTAATATGTTCAAAACATTTGACCTTTTTTATGTCAGTTTTTGTAAGCTCTATTTAATAAATATAATGAAATATGATGTTAAAGTTTTAGATTAAAGAGAACTGTAAAAAATGATATTTTATTTCTAGATTTATATATTAGAACAATATAAAAATGATTTTTTTTTAATTTTTAGAATTACATTAGATAACTACAGTTTTTGTGTTTATAGATTTATATTAGTGAACTACATAAAAATAATTTTTTTTTATATTTTTATTAGATTATTATATAAAATGGATGATAAAGATCTTCCTCCATTCTTGAACAATTGGTTAGGTAAGTAGAACCTTGGTCGACATAATTTCATACGTTTCCATCTACGACAATAGACAAAAGCATAACAAAGTGGGACTAATACGAATTGTAGAAATATTTTACTTTCTTTCTATTATTTTATTGTTTGTAAAATACTTCTCTGAACCAAGATAGATGAAGACATTATAATACACAGTCTGAAGTGTCGACTTCTTATTTTTCAGCCAATTGGACATTTGACGAGAAAAGACTTTTACTAATTGGAGCGTTTCGATTGAGAACAAAGATTAATTCTGGAATAGAAAATCAAATATCTGCAAATGCTTTAGATAGAATGATACAAAATCTGGTAGCTCCAAGAGATTTAAACACAGTTGATATTGATATAGAACATGATAAATATCCAATAGAACCTATAGTAACTGTTTTATCTACTGGCAACCCCGATTTAAGTAGTGATGAGGACGATCTCTCACCAAGATATGTAGACCACTTTAAAGGTAAGCTTGGGATAAATTTTTACAAGATTAGATCGTTTTTTTGAAACACACTATCATTGGCAGACTTTTAAAAAAGACAATGATTAAAATGAAATTCGTTTCAAAATATATTAATATGAATGCTAGGTTTTGGGTGTAATAAATTGTATTTTAATACTAAATCAATTACAGAACTTGTTTATAATATATTGAAGAATATAATTATGACCAAATCTTATTATTAAAATCTAAACAAGAAATTATTATTATTATTACAAAATTTATCTAGCGCCCCTTTCAAAGGTGTGTTCGAGGGCACTTTACAGTGTAACAAAAACATACATTTAAAAAGTAAATAACATCAAGAGTGTTAAGAATACATTAAATAAGCAATTATTTCTAAAACCACATAAAAGAGCTACGATAGACAAAATATTAGGTGTTAAATATTGTTATAAGCCTTTAAAAAAAAAAAAGTTTTAGTGTGTTTTTTAAAGTAACTAGCGATGATGAAATTCGAATATTTAATGGTATTTGATTCCACAGAATAGGCGCTTGATAACTAAATACATATCTGAATAAAATATTGCTTATAAAAAAAGTCTGTTTTTTAAAGTATCTAGCGATGATGAAATTCGAATATTTAATGGTAATTGATAACTATATACATATCTGAATAAAATATTGCTTATAAAAAAACGAACGTGCCCCATAACCAGAAAGGTTTACAATTGTTTGCTTGAAAAGTAATTTATCAGATGAACGTAGGGTTCTCTGTCTGGGCTATATAATTCTAAAAGTTCAGATAAATATTTATTGGTATGATAAAATATAATCTTGAAAGTTTTTCAATAATATTGCTCACCTATATTGTATTTACAGGTATCAATAATACTATTCCACGTTTTGTACAGAAAGATATAGATAATGTAACTACAGGTATATATATTATAATTATATATCTTATATCTTTCTTACTTGGGGGATTGGATGGCCAAATAGTTAGAAGGTCTGTCATTAAGTCAACTAGCGTGTTTTAAATTCCCCGGTTGTATACATGCCGAGGAGCAGGGTCGCCTGTCCATCCTCATGGGTTTTCTCTGGGTCCTCCGCCCCTCCCCACTGCTTAAACACCTACGCACAAGCGAATTATTGAAATACAATTGAACCATGTGTTAGTTCCGAATCAACCTAGATTGTGTCGAGTGGACGTTAACCCCCCTCTCTCTCGCTCTCATCTCTCTCTTTTTTCCCGTAGCCAAGTAAAAGTGTGTTGCTGTTAGTCAATTGAATTCTATACCCACCCGTTTATCAATTTACGTATCACCCATTTGTAACCAAGCACGGCCCTTTAAAATGATTTTTTTTTTTCTAGTTTTAGATTTAACCCCTGATAAACCAACAAAACCTAAAGAATCTAGATTTCGACGATGGAGACGAAAAACAGCTAAAAACATAAGGAGACTTTTCACATGTTGTGTTAAAACAGATGAAGTATGTGTGGTTTAGGAATTCGAATTATCCAGATCTGCTTAAGGGCAGAAAAAAAACCTCAGGGATAAATTAAATAAATGCCATTTTTAAAATATTATGGTTATATAAATAGTCACGATAAGAGTGCTACAATGAAAGAAAATCACTAAAAGAACTTTTGTATGATATATTATATTTGTTATTTATATTATTTTATACACATGTGTAGACATATTTATTTTTATACAGATAATTATTTATACAAACAAATATAACATTATCTATTTTTATAGTAAATACGTTAAAAATTGAAATATAAAAAATTAAAAAAAAAACCGACCCAAAAACCTCCAAAAATCCGTCCGTTAGCCAGTTAATATTTTATAACAATATAAATTATAAATGTTTATTATTATACAGATTTTTTATACAACAGTTTATATTAATGTTTATATATTGACAATCAATAAAAATATTTAAATAGGTAAATAGTCTTTCTTTGTATCCATGGTTATTTTATAATCTTTCAAAGTTTCAAAACATGTTTCTATTCAGTAAAGTGATGCATCAAACTATAATCAAATTTCACATAGCTGTTTTATTGTGACAGTGTGGAATGTTTTTGCAATAGTAAACAGTGTACATCTAACTTCTATTCACCTTAAAGTTTTTGTTTATTCCATTCTGCACACTCATAGAAATACATTAGCAGTAGATTAACACCAGTCCATGTAGATTTAGATCTGGTCCAGATATTTGTAATAAATATATAGTACGTGTACCACTTCAGCAAATATACAACACAAATGTTAATATACAGCAATAAATACGTAGCAATGCGCGCAGTATATAAACAAACTGGTGCGATAGACATATACAAACAATCTGTACTGATTTGATAGATATACAACAGACTAAGGTAGTAGATATAAAATATACCTACTGATGTTATAGTACAAGGCATATATACCTATTCAGTAGATATACAGCAGTTATAGACTGAGGCAGTACAAGATATATCACAGTTGCAGACTCGTGCTGTAGATATACTACATTTGTAGTCTCGTGCAGTACATATACTGCAGTTGTATGTCATACAGTAGATATACATCACCTATACTATAGACCAATACAGTAGATATACAGCACTTATAGGCCAGTACAGTGATATACAACAGATATATGTTTATGCAGTAGATACTAAAGAGATCAAGTAGACATGGTACAAGGGTTAATCAGCGAAATGGATGTTTGAGATGTGTTGTTGACGTTTGGGAAAGTAGACGAGGGAGTGTAGGGGGTGATAGTTAGATGTATTATGAATGGTTAGATTGGATGTGGTGTTACGGTGAAATACTATGCCGCCATCGTAACACCACAGCTTTATGATTTGTTAGACAGGAGTGATGTAATAAGTGCGACAATAATAAATAACATATTTCTGATTTTATTTTCGTCTTTTCCCACTTGCACTGGTTGTACGCCATTTTGAAACTAGCTGACGAAGACAGCTCGGGCGGCGATTGTTCGACTCCGGGCTGCTCTGTCAGTATCTAACAAACGCATTTAGTTCGCGTACAACTTTTATCGAGAGTTGCCAGGCAACGAAACATACGCCCACAGCAGCTAAATCGTCCGGGTAGTAAACAAGAGTTGTCGCATATTTTACCTTTTTCGGTAATGAAACATTTATAATACACTAAAATATGATTATTAAAGTCAATCGGTTATTAACTTTAGCCTCTAGAGCGTCCACAAGATTTTTTGAAGTGATCAAGGGCCATAACTCTGACAGTAATTATCTGAAATTGCTGAAAATCAATGGGCTTCTTCGTCACATGACCTAAACTCTGTGTATAAATTTAAAGTCAATCGGATATAAACTTTGGCCTCTAGAGCATTCACAAGAATTTACGAAGTGATCAAGGGCCATAACTCTGACAGTAATTATCGGAAATTGCTAAAAATCAATAGGATTCTTCGCTTCGTGACCTTAAACACTGTGTATAAATGTAAAGTCAATCAGATATAAACTTTGGCCTCTAGAGCATCCACAAGAATTTTTGAAGTGCTCAAGGGCCATAACTATGACAGCAATTATCGGAAATCGCTGAAAATCAACAGGCTTCTTCGTCTCATGACCTTAAACACCGTGTATAAATTTAAAGTCAATCGATTTTTAACTTTAGCCTCTAGAGTGATCAAGGCCCATAACTCTGACAGTAATTATCTAAAAATCAATAGGCTTCTTCATCTTATGACCTTAAACACTGTGTATGAATTCACTGTCAATCGGTCATTAACTTTAGCCTCTAGAGCATACACAAGAATTTTTGAAGTGATCAAGGGCCACAACTCTGACAGCAATTATCGGAAATCGCTGAAAATCAAAAGGCTTCTTCGTCTCATGACCTTAAACACTGTGTATAAGTATAAAGTCAATCGGTTATAAACTTTAGCATCCAGAGCGTCCACAAGATTTTTTGAAGTGATCAAGGGCCATAACTCTGACAGCGATTATCGGAAATCGCTGAAAATCAATAGGCGTCTTTGTCTCATGACATTAAACATCGTGTATAAATTTAAAGTCAATTGGATATTAACTTTAACCTCTGGAGCGTCCACAAACAATTGTGGACGCCGGACCGACGGACGGACGGACGGACCGCACTTACTACACTCGTCACTAGGCTTCCTATACATAATATTATAAGATTCAATTTACACCCTTTTTAATTAACACACCTTATCTAGAGTTATAATCCGAATGTTATTTTTTTTATCGAGATCCGTAGGTATTTACCTTTTTGCTAGATTTTTAAACGGCAAACGTATGTTTTAACCTTGACCTATTACTCAGTGATAAACTTCCGCCGCAAAAAGAGTTCTCGTCTTTTATTATTAGTATCATGTGCGGCAGGTTAGTTTGCTTCTAAAATCGCTGTTCTCCGTTCCAAAAAATACAAAAGTAATTTTCTACCAGACAACCATGGTTCTTTTCACCGAGACTAGATAATTTCTCTCGGTGTAAGGATATTATCGCTATGAAGTTTAATACCGTTGGTTTGCTTAGAAACAAATTGAGAGTGGATCAACTCTGTACTGAAAATTCTGTGCGTAATAAATATGAACGGTCTTCAAAACATTCGGTTTATAATTAGCGATACACAGGTACAGTGGCAAGTGTTATACATCACAGACTAATACCTTAAAAACAAAACAAAAAAAATAGTGCCCGTGTGCGTGCCAGTAATAGAAAAACTAAGAGTTCGAGCATAAAAAATGCACGGTCGTACCAGGCGCCATGTCATCTAGATAGTAAGTTGACCGGTTCTAAGTATACGTATAACTTTCTATGTTTCCTGTTAACTGAAATAAAGATTTTTTTCAGAAATGTAAGCCCGATAAACCCAATAATATATCACAACTCAGAAATATTTTCTGTTTTCATCTGAAAATAACTTCACAAAATTATTTCTCGCAATATTCACATGTCTAATGAAGATTAAAATCGATTTTCGGCTTATTGGATTGTATTTAGAAGATTGCCTATATCATTGGATCAGGTGAGGGTGCAGACTGATTACCTCTGGTAAATTAATACACATAGCCATCCCAATTTTGCTAAAAATGACATAAAATGGGGGGGGGGGGGGGGGGGGTAGATCCTTTTTTTGTGCATTATATCATATTAAAGTGCAACATCAAATGTTAGAAAGGGCTTTTCTCGACCTAAAACGGGTGTGTCCAATAGCTGGAGAAGGGCGTTTCCCTAAGCAAAAAGGACGGCGCCGCCGCTGGGTATGGATAAGTTACTTAATGTCTAATTAATACTTTATATAACATTTCAGGCATATTAAGTTAAATTATTTTTTTTAACATTGGTACACGAATCGTGTACCTTGATGTGCTTCAGTCCCAGTTGTAATCAGTAACACCAGGGACGCGGCTAGACACATTGTACCAAATCAAACGGCGTATGTAGACTGCAATAACCAGACGCTAGATTGGAATTGCTGGCTTATTTCGCCGAACATTGGAGTATAAACGGGAGTCATTGAATGTAAATCAGTTTATATACATTCATATAACAGTATTATATGCGTAGAGACCCACTTTTGTGAATTTCTAGGTCCCAGATGTTATCGATGTATCTTCTTTAAGTTCTATATATAAAGCGCAAAATTTGTCTATACAACTGATTTTGAATCCATTGTCAACAGTGTTGTGCACTATTACGGAGTTTCCATGTTTTAAATGAATTACTTTTCTAGATTCTTTGTTTATTTGTCCGTGCAGCACAATAAGCTTAAAGCAAATTTCCCTTCCTAAAATGGATTGAAAAACAATTTCCTGTTGATAACGGAAATTGGTGATAATCGGATGCGACATGGTGTGGGTATTTATATTGTTAATTTAACTTATCAATGAAAAACCGTAGAAAATAGAAGGTAACAATAACAGTAAACAATGTCGGATAAATTTAGATTTACAGTGTAGGTGTACTACAGTGTGATGTAGGTAAACGCGGTAAAGACAAAACAATGATTCCACGTGCCCCCCCCCCCCCCCAGCACACACACAGAGGTTAAATTTACAGGTTCCTCATATTTACTGTTCATAAAACAAGATTACTCAGTAATTTTTGACGAATGTGAGATTGTCGAGATTTTGTACGGTTACCCAGCTTAGAATTGTTGCACATATCAGACGGCCAATCTCAACACAAAGCACTGACCGGAGGCTCGGTGCGCGGGGTGTCCACCAAATAGGCACAAAACCCGACCCAACTTTTCTAGAGTAAAATTTTGCGTAGAATACGATGCCGAGTGGTAATCAGTCCGTCGTTGGGGCGTTTTTAATATATTCAGGGTCAAACGTCAAATGAGGTCATTTGCACCGAAAGTGAATGCGCAACCATTCTTATATCATGAAAATATGCTGAAAATGATCGAAAGTTATCACTCTTTCAAAAAAAATGTCAACTTGCTAAATTCACCTTTAGTCTTTGTGACGCCGGGGGTCAAAGGTGAAATTTTCTGATTAATCACTAGAAAGATTTAAAGCAGTAAAAGTCAGCGTAAAATTTAAAAACTAAACCGAAACCTGTTCTTGTTAGGGACATTTAAAATATATCTTTAGGTGGTCTTATTATGTTTTAAAGGACCTAAGCCCGTAACTCAAAATTCTCCAAAATTTTCGACATCGAAAACACGAGTTATTGGTCAATTTAAATCAACATTGATGATGTAAACTTATTAGGAAAAGATGAGCTTCTGATATCCGATATTAAAATTTAAGATAAAATATTTTTTTAACATTGGTACGAATCGTGTACCATAATGCGCTTCAGCTCCAGTGGTATCGAGAGACTCAAGGGACGGGGCTAGACACATTGCCTTGTATCAAGCGGCAGAATGTAGACTTGGATAACCAGGCGCTAGAAATGTGGACTAGATTGAGACTGCAAGACTTATTTCGCTGGATATAGCTGATTTAAAAATGGAGTAAAAACGGAAACCAATGAATGTAAACCAGTTCATATACATTCATATTACAGTAGTATATGCGTTGCGACCCACTTTTGTCAATTTCTAGGTCCCAAATATTAGCAATTTAGCTCCTTTGAATAATGTACTTTTGGTTTACTTGTCTGTGCTAGTATTATAAGCTGAAATCAAACTTCCCTAAAATAGAATTATGGATTTAATACACCTTCCTGTTGTTAACGGAAATTGGTGATCATCGGATGCAGCATGGAGTTCGTATTAATATTGTTAATTTGTAGTTATCAATGAAAAACTGTAGGAAAAAATAGAAGGCAAATTAAAGGTAAACATTTTCGGATAAATTTAGATTTATTTGGAATACAATATATAGATTAGTTATTTCTAGACTAGCGAGGTCATTCGGGACTAACATGGATCGATTGTAATTCTCTCTGTAACAATTAAAGCCCCAATACCACTCTTATTGTAACTGAAAAATATGTCCCAATCCTTATTTTGGTCAACAAATAATTGTACTATTTTACAATATTCCAATTAATAAATGATACAAATTTCTTCTTAAAGTCACAATAACACTCTTGTTGTAACTGAATAATATGTTCCAATCTTTATTCTGGTCAACAATTTGTACTATTTTACAATATTTCAATTAAAAAATGATACAAATTTCATCTTAACACACCTAATTTTAAAAATTGGAAAAATTCAACTACATGGTTTGAAAAGCCTTACTTTCAAATGCAACTTTGATTTAAACATATTTGCGAACCCTCTGGACAAGTAAGATATAGTTTAAACAATATTTTATTCGTTAGAAAAGGATTGAACAACAGGCAAAGCCTATATAAGTTCTTTCCAATGGATACAGAATATAATAAATGATAAATATAAACATATACATAAAAATAAGATTAAGTATAATAAATTGTAAAACCGAACATATATACAGTTACATGTGGAAATGGTATATGCAAAATATAGCTGGTGCAATTATTTAGTATTGTTCAACAATATGTAAAATCAAATCAAAACCTTTTGGTACTTTTAATAAAATTATGGACTTTTTCAAAAATAATAATATTAGAGGTATTCGAAAGATCTTTAGAGCCATTCAAAATTAGATCTAGATTAATAGTTTCTGTGAGTACCTTTAATGAATTTAATAGTTCGACTCGAATAGATGAATACGATGGACAAGTAAAGAAGAAGTGGAAGTTATCTTCATTCAAAGATTTACATTTTGGACATATTTTTGATTCAGATAGGTAATGATGAAAAAGGTGATTATTGAGATTACTAGATGTATTTCTTAGTTGGCAGTGGATGATATTTTCCTTACGGTTTCCATAATGAAAGTAACTAGGTTTTTTATGTATAGGATAATGATTTAGGAGACCGGTCTTAAAAGTATTGAGAGATGGCGAAAACTGCAACTGTAACGGATAATTTACACAACAGGTAGGACATTTAAACATCTTGTAGTTAGAATAAGGCTAATTTTTTTTTCTGGACCTGTCAAGCCAGCAACAGTGTTATTGTCCCTTTAACACACCTAATTTTAAAAATTGGAAAAATTCAACTATATGCCGTAACATGGTTTGAAAAGCTTTACGTAAACACTTTCAAATGCAACTTAGATTTAAACATATTTTCGTACCCTCTATTATAGACAAGTAAGATAGGTTGTAATGGATAATTTACACAACAGGTAGGGCACTTAAACATCTAGTAGTTAAAATAAGGCTATTTTTTTTTCTGGATCTGTCAAGCCAGCTAGAGTGGTATTGTCCCTTTAAACATATTTTCGAACCCTCTAGACAAGTAAGTAAGATAGGTTGTAATGGATAATATACACAACAGGTAGGACACTTAAACATCTAGTAGTTAAAATAAGGCTAATTTTTTTTCTGGACCTGTCAAGCCAGCAAGAGTGTCATTGTCCCTTTAAAGGTTTAGAATTCTGTGTCGTTTATAAATCTGGGTTGTCTCTGCAACACTATACTTCGTAATTAACAATGGAGAAAGAAGTCTATGAAGAAATTCGTGCACTATATAAAAAGGTATGTGAATGGGGTTGGTGCGATTTCTCGGCTTACGCTGTTCTTTGCGCATACATGTATATTATACATTTTGTTAGAAAGTATATAAACTAAACGCAGAGCACGCACATAGGAAATTCCATACTTCTCACCGCGTTTCGATTGATTAGAGCTAATCCCACTAGGCCTACTCACTGCTGGAAAGAGGTGAAACTCCTGTTCTAAATCATGATTGGTCAATAGTCCGACAACTACCAATCGCTAACTGCGTTACAAAGGCACAATGCCTACCCTTTAAACAGGGCATCAAATTGGACGGAATATGTTTACATAACCTTACGTCATGGCTCACGATTTTATTATGCCTAATTAACCAGTACATAGCAGAATATTGCAGTAAAACTAATTGCGTGACAAACGAGGCTATCAATATTGACATAAAGTTAACAATACTGTATGGAGACGAACGCTTTCACCGTTTTTAATACCTTAAATCACTGTCCAAAGTTTTAGGGGAGACCCAATATTAAACGAAGGACTGTCATGTTGCTGTACTCATCGGGGATGGGGAAAAAAGACACACTCCCTCAAAAATTCAAGTATCAGAAGCTAATCCAGCAATGGCCAGGGGAAAGACTGTCCCTGAACTATAGGGGTGTATATCATTGTCAATATACATCTCCATGTGTAGGACCAATCTGCATATTAAAACACAGAGACCCCTAGAACTTTGCAGGATTAAACCTGTCTATATAGAACCTCAAGTGTATTATAGGTACATTGGAAACTGGTCACTAACTGCGACTATGTCTCTTTTCAAATACATGTATGGTATATCAAAAAAAAAATCTCTAGTAGTCATAGACGATTTTTCTTTGGGTGCTGTATCATTTTTTCCCCGAAAAACACGGCGGTAGCTTCCTAAAAATGAGCCTACGTGTACAACAATCATTGAAATTCGCTAAGAGCTAAATAATTGTTTACATTGACTGATCTCATAATTATTCATCATCACTGCTAATTAACGATTGTGAAATTTAAATGAGCTAAATTGATATTCTTTGTCACTGAGGGTAAAAGCTCCAGTCACAGTCGCGAGATTAAAATCACAAATAATCGTTGTACAATCTCGACAAAATAATGTCAAGTAGCACCAGACGGGGTGAATTTCTGAAACGGCAGTTTGAGTTGGAGAACTAGACACTCTTAATAAAAATAAGAATTTTTTAAAACTGAACTGGGGTTGGGAATTGCATCACCCCACCAAATGGTCCGTAAAAGTCCCGGATTTCGGGTTCTTTATAAGAGCCCGAAAAATATCCTCCCCCCCCCCCTCTCGGCGTGTACGCCTATGCCGATAGAGAAGATTTAAAAACTGTCATAAGCAGGCACGTAGCAATACGAATCCAGTCGGAGGGGCGCCCATTGTGACAATTGTCGGGCCGCACATAATGCATAATGCCGAGAAAAAATTGGTTGGGCTACCATAATGCTGGATGAGATTGGTTAATGAATTGGACGCCCAAAACGGCATGATAATCTTTAAAATCCAAACAAGTCGCACTCTAACCCGATTATTATAGGTAGGTTAAAGTCGTATTGCTTCCTTCAATTTTTTATAATGTTTATATCAAAATATCATAATACGCCATTATCGCAAATTCAACTTCTAAATTGACATTTTTCATCTTTTTCCAGGTGCATACCCCATTTTCCAAAATTGGCGGTGGGGAGACTCTCTAGAGACTCTTCTCCGGAGGGAGGCGTGTCCACGGTACTGTTCGCCATAGACCGTCAAGTGTAGGTACATCGGCGCCCCCAGAAGCCTTGAACCCCCACCCCCACCCCCACCCAAAACGATTTTGGGCTAGCTATGGGCCTAATAAGAACTAACACATGACATAATTATATGGAATAGCCTCGGCTACAAGTTATTTTTGTGACAAGAACACCAGCTACTGTGCAAAGCTCTCCTAGTTAAAGGGAGATAACCCTATATTCAGGGTTATCTTCAATTTTGATAGCGCCACCAGTCTTCCTTTTTACAGGCAACCCTTCTCGGTGCAAAATCATTTATTGGTATGGCTAAGTAAATCCAAGTCCATCACTTAAAAAAAACAGTTTACAGAAGAATTTATATTATCTTTTCTTAAAATAAAACCTAAATCATCGTTTTATATCATTATTTCTTCCGTATGTTATGAATTTTGTGATATATCCTTCGCTAAAGTTGCGTGGGTCAGTTGATAAACAAAATACCGTATAGTGTTTTGATACAGGCCGTGCTGCACGTTTTCATGATATAGAAAACTGACTATATCAGCTTTTTATAAATCCTTTTTGTTATAGATACCTTCTGGATTATTTATGTGAGAATATATAGCTAGCACATACTGAGTAGAGGTGATACAATTCCATTAATTCCAGTTATTTGGGAACAATCGCCCGATCGGAATCCTTTTTATTCTATGCAATTCTGACTCTGGTTAGAGATGCCAAAGTTTGAGAGTTGAAGTATCTGTAGATCTATGCCTAATAAAGTGTATAGAAAATTTTGAATGGTTTACTTTCAAAAAGTATCTTGATTTGAAATTTTCAGAAAATGTAGCTTCGCCTTGCAGTAGAACTAAATATAAGCTTAGCTGGTCGGATAGCCGTGGCGAATGTATCGAGGGTTCAATCCCAGCTTAGTGCAAGAACTTTATCGGTGTAAGTGAGAGGGATATTCGGTCTCCCATCCGATCAGGCAGGTTCCCCCACCCCCGCAGTAATGATCGAAATCATTCGCACGATCTGTGCCAAGGGCCAAATTTGAAACAAGTCTCAGGCTTAATTTGCTACCCTTGTAAAGATGACGAGAGATTATTTATAAGCTGCCCTGTCTCCCAAGAATAAATAGTTTGATCATTTTGCAGAGAACACATCATTTGAGGGTTATCTTCCTGTGAACGCCTCTCCAAAATCTTACAGCTTCTCAATATTTTTACAGTGGCAATTAAATTATATTTTAGTTATCTGCAATTTACATTTCTTTTTTCAGATTTGCACACCAGTGAGGCAATATGGTAAGAAATGATTAAATATTTTTTAAATTGGGTGTTGATAATCGAAGGGGGGTTGGATGGCTGAATGTTTAGCGTGCACGCTGTATCATAAGCCTGTCATTGAATCCCCCGTTGTATGTGGCAAGGACTAGGGTTGCCTGTCCAAATTCGTGGGTTTTCTCCTCGCGTCCCGTGGTTTCCTCTCGCTGCTAAAGACCCCTACACGCAAGATAATTATTGAAATAAAATTTTAAAAACCATGTGTTAAACCCCATCTCTCTCTCTCTCTCTCTTAGAAATGAATCCAAGCAATTCATCCAAATTAGTAATTCACAGAATTTATTTAACACACATTATGCAAGAGCCAAATTTGCCTATTATAGGTCTTTAGGGCACTTTAGGCCTTAAATAATACATGGTCTGTAAAACCCTGTATAGATAGTTACATCTTGTGGTTTTTGTATTTCAGACTTACACGATTTTTCCAACTCATTCTGATGACATTTTGTTTGATTTGAATTCTCTAATTTTGTCTTACAGCCTAAACAGATTAAGGAAATCAAAGATTTCTTGTTAACAGCAAGACGAAAAGATGCAAAATGTAAGTAAAGGTTCTACCAATTTCTTTGTATTTTCCTTCCCACTCCCCAAAAAACCAATGCACCCCAAGGCCCAAACTTGCTAATGATGTTTAACTAACGCTTTTACGATCAATAATGAGATCAAATCCTTATCACTGAAGCAAGTTCAATTCTTCAAATTTGGCAAGTCACTGAGAAAAACATAAATATTTTTGAAGTAATGCTTTTACGATCACTTTAATTAATGAGATCAAATATTTACTACCAAAGTTTTTAGATTTATCCACATCTCCTATCAACAGGGGGGAGTGGGATGGCCTAGTGGTCAAGAGTGCCGCACTTCGACCTCTAGCTGGCCGACCACCTGACTTGCGGCTGTGGTTTCAAGCCCGGGTGTGAGTGTATGTGGCATGGAGATAGGGGTGCCTTCTCAACCTCGTGGGTTTCCTCCGGGCACTCGGGTTTCCTCCGACTGCTAAAGACCCCTACACGTAAGCAAGTTATTGAAATAAAATTAAACCATATTTTAGTCACGAAATGACCTACATGTAGTTGTGTTGAGTGTACGTTAAACCCCATTTTTCTCTCTCCCCCTAATATCAGCAAACTGTCTTATGATTAAAGTTGCTCATTGAAAACTTTGTGCAGCGCAGTTTAAATGTATATCAAATTTTAGCATGGAGAATCCTGATTTTGAGTAAAGTTTTATTTAATCAGTGTTAATGGAACAATATTTATATTGGAGTTTTTGATACAAGGTTTTCGTCTTCGCATCTTGTTTTTTTTTTTTTAATGTATGGCTATGTGTATAGTAACATTCGTAACATTCCCAGTTGTAGTAGCCTATTTGGCAGCAACTACCTCATTAATTAACATCAATATTTGTGAGTAATAATTGTAGTTAAATTTCAAGTGATAGCAGGATAGATTGCAGTTGTTACCTAATCAGATAAAATCAGTATATTTGTGAGTAATAAGTGTAGGTAAACGAGTGATGGCAAGCTAGATTGCAGTTAAAATCTGTATTTGTTGAGTAATAAGTATAGTAACATTCCTATTGATTACAGTTCAGTTAGCATCAGTTATAGAAAGCAGCAGTTATATAAAAATCATTGTCCAGTTCTAACTATAGAGTAAGATGATGACATCATGCGTGTCAAATGATCTATAAACTAGATTGGAATCTATCTTTAACATCTGTGTTTTATGGATGATTTAGTTGGATGATAATTGATGTTTATAGTGTAAGATTAATGGGAAGTCTGATTACTTTATACAGCATCATTTGTATTACTATGGCTACCATATTGATAAATTTACAGAATTTGTCAGATTTAGGGCAAGGAATTTTATAAACTACTCAATTTCCACTGGTCAATTAACCCATGCCAGAATCAATGCTTTCTTTCGTGCATCAATGCATATCTACACCAATCTCTCATTTTTGATATTTCACTGTTATAGTTATCTAGATGTATACCTGGATGTACAAATAATTTATCTCAATGTAAAGTGCAGCAGGGGATCCACAACACATGTAAACAAATCGAAACCAAGACAAGACCTATATCACAATTGCAATCAGTAAACATCCAAACTACTATTATCATATAAAGTGAATGGATAAGATGACTTTCCGTAAATGTCTGAGTAGAACAGTAGGAAGTTAAACCCCATTTCATTTTTCTGTAAATATCCACTGCACAGTAGTCATGAACCCTGCACTAAATGTTTCACTAAATAAAAACAAACTCCCAACAAGGGAGATCCCCAAACTAATTGAGGAACATGATTTGCAAACTAAATGTTTTTCTTGATGCAAAGTGTTAGACATGCTTATGATGAACTCATACACCTCTTGTATTATAAAGATGATTTTAAATTTAATTCTGAAGCAAGTCACCAACTTACACATTCTGCACACAGAGAACTTCATACTTTATCTTGTATATTTTTGTTTTGCGTGTAGTGTGGTCCTCCTGCACTTACTATATTAGAGAATAGATCTCCCCCTGAATGGCCACTATATCTAAAAAATTAAGATTATTTTATTAAATAGAAACGAAGTAAATACTAATCAAAATTCGCAAAGTGTACTGTGTGTTTTAGACTAAAATCATCTAAATTTCATGTAGGAATTTAAATGTCAGTCGGCTAGCTCAGTGTCTGTTCTCAATTGGAGCTAATTGTAGATGGGCAACGTAATTTTAGTATGCAAATTTTAATGTAATCCTTGTATTGTCCCCAAAAACTAGAAAAGGGATTTGTACTGGCCTACTTTGCCTAGATGTTATCTTAATAAGTTATATTTAATATAACCAATGCACAAGGGGGTGGGGGGGGAGAACAATTTTTAAATAAATGTTAAGTGTTTGAGAGACTTATATGATTAGGTTTTCTGTGAGTCGTCTGGTTTCCTCCCACAGGTAATTAAGATAAAATTAAATGCATGTCTAGTGAATGTTAAATCTAGTTTCATCTATGCTGATTATTCAGATTACTGCAACTCGAGTTGTTTTAACTTGAACTAGAGACTTGCTTATGATGAATTCATACACCTCTTGTATTATATTAAAGATGATTTTAAATTTAATTCTGAAGCAAGTCCACAACAAATATATAATCCTTGTATTGTCCGTAAAACTTAGAAATGGGGATTTGTACTGGTCTCTGTTGGTTGACAATATTTGAGAATAACTAGGTCATTGGCTAGAATATCCAGTCTTTTACATTATCGTGGACAAAATCTAAGGGGGGTAACTAGCATTAAAACCAGATGTGGACACATAGAATTTGAGAAGTGCCATTTCCAAAAATTCATATGCATTGTCAGTTCGATATCCAACGCTCTAAAAAAAATTTGTAAATTTTCTCTTCATTGACCATATCTGTTTTTTCATTAATCCCAATTCGTCGTCACGATTCATGTTATTTATGATAATTCATGAGTTAAGGGAATTATTTAGGTGGGCAACTCTTATTTGACTTGGCAAATTTTACTAGACAATCAACGACATAAAAAATAAACCCCCTGTTTATGCATGGGCAGTGGAACTTTTTAGCTAATGTTGACTACTGACACAGAGCTCGTTACTTTGAAGACTTGGAGATTCTGGGGAATTTAGACCGTTTGTGTTGTTAAAAGCAGTTTGACAATTCTAAGTTTTTCAGAACACTGCAGTAATTTAATTAAGTACTTGGTATCTGTACATCATTTGCTTTATAGAATTTAATAAAGGTTAAATTAACATATTTTCAACTTAAAATTTTAGGATTGAATGGGTTTAAAGTGGGGACTTTAGATCGTAAAGGTCTGTCAGACTTAAGTGGTGTAGTTTTGAGCACACACTTGTATGTGGCAAGGAGCAGGGTGGCTTGCCCAACATGTCACAAGCCAGGTTTAAGGGGATTGAGATAAATTGAATCGTATGTTAATCCCGAGATGACCTAGTTTGTGATGTGTGAACATTAAGTTGGTTAGGTATATTTTTGCATACTGCTGTGCTCATTATTCAGATTTGTTCAAACATGTTAGTTAGTTTAGGTGCAAGACAGGAGGACCTTAAGAATTAGACATTTACCACAGACAAAACATAACTGAAGTATGTTGAATGTATCTGAAGTTTAGAAAACAATCTTAAATATATTGCTAATGATGTTTAACTAACGCTTTTACGATCATTCATGAGATCAAATAATTACCACTGAAGCAAAATGAAATACTTATGATTAGTTTTAAAATGTGTTATTTATGAAATCTGTGCCTGTTACAATCTATGAGAGTTAGATAAAGAGTTGGCTGTTTTTGCTATAATAATTGTAAAATATATCGAAAATTTCAGTCAAATTTAATTTATCAAAGTTGACAAATGTATGAAGTTTTAAAGAACATAGGAGGCTGATTTGTCCTATCCACTGAGTAGCTAAGCCATCCAATGATCTAGAAAAGTGATTATGGGCTAGTCATGTGAATAAATGTATAAATAATTATTTATACAACATTTTAAGACCTGCAATAGGCAAATTTATCTCCAACATAATTGCATCTTTAATGTATTGCTTTGTTTGCAATAAGATTGCCAGTGATCTGATTAGAATCTTGGCTTGTTGAATAATAACTGATATTACATTCCTAGTGATAGAAAGATCAGCTGTAGTTATATAAAAATAATTGTCTAGTTCTAATTATAGAGTAAGATGATGACATCATGCGTGTCAAATGATCTATAAACTAGATTGGAATCTATCTTTAACATCTGTGTTTTATGGATGATTTAGTTGGATGATAATTGATGTTTATAGTGTAAGATTAATGGGAAGTCTGATTACTCTGTTTAATAAAGAATCTTTGATTTTTGGTACCTATGGAATAATATTACCATTGAACCAATTAGCTATGTAATTTAATCCCAAACAAAAGCTCTTCAGAAATTATGGATTGATGCATGTAGCATACAAAGATGTTGGCTGAAAAAAATCCTTGTGATTTGCCAACATGGGGTATTCCCCCATGAAAGTGAGAGTTGGCTGATAAAAATCCTCATTATTTTTTTAACATGGTTCAGGGGTTTCCCCTCATGAAAGTGGTGTAGGTAGGAAGGTCTGAGGAGGTACAAAACTAACGAAGCATATACACTTAAAAGAACCAACTTCATTAGCCCAGTTGGAGCAAAAAAGTAGTACTTTATACTTCATGTCATAAAAAAATGCTTGAATCTGGCGTGCGCAATCATGGCACACCTCAGTGACGGTTTGCGGATCGCACGCCTCAAACCGCAAGGCCTGATGTTGAATGTATCTGAAGTTATGAGAACAATCTTAAATATATTGCTAATGATGTTTAACTAACGCTTTTACGATCATTCATGAGATCAAATAATTACCACTGAAGCAAAATGAAATACTTTGGTTTTAAAATGTTTTATTTATGAAATCTGTGACTGTTAAGATCTAACATTGCCAGTGATTTGATTAAAATATGGGTTTGTTGAATGACGATAACATTCCTAGTGATAGAAGGATCAGCTGTAGCTATATAAAAATCATTGTCCAGTTCTAACTATAGAGTAAGATGATGACATCATGCGTGTCAAATGATCTATAAACTAGATTGGAATCTATCTTTAACATCTGTGTTTTATGGATGATTTAGTTGGATGATAATTGATGTTTATAGTGTAAGATTAATGGGAAGTCTGATTACTCTGTTTAATAAAGAATCTTTGATTTTTGGTACCTATGGAATAATATAACCATTGAACCAATTAGCTATGTAATTTAATCCCAAACGAAAGCTCTTCAGAAATTATGGATTGATGCATGTAGCATACAAAGATGTTGGCTGAAAAAAATCCTTGTAATTTCCC
Organism: Patella pellucida; assembly: GCA_917208275.1. Taxonomy (NCBI): domain Eukaryota; kingdom Metazoa; phylum Mollusca; class Gastropoda; family Patellidae; genus Patella; species Patella pellucida. The sequence goes on along the minus strand of OU795036.1, from coordinate 21,675,694 downwards.
AACATGGGGTATTCCCTCATGAAAGTGGTGTAGGTAGGAGGGTCTGAGGAGGTACATGTATAAAATTAACGAAGCATACACTTAAAAGAACCCACTTCATTAGCCAAGTTGGAGCAAAAAAGTAGTGCTTTATATTTCATTTCATAAAAGAATGCTTGACAGTTGAAATTTGAGTAAACACTGTATCCGTATCCTGAAATACAATACAATACAGGATGAAAAATAGTCCAGATTACTGTAATTCTAGTTGTTTTAACTTAAACTAGAGACTTGCTTATGATGAACTCATACACCTCTTGTATTATAAAGATGATTATAAATTTAATTCTGAAGCAAGGAATCTTTCATACTAATATTGGTTCCTTTAGGTTAGAGTGGAGATTTTTATTGGCCCAGGTTGTGTATTAATTTGAAATATTTAAGAGATAACCCTGTAATCGTTTGATGTTGTGTATTTTCAGCTGTTAAAATAAAGAAGAATCGATACAATGTTAAATTCAAGGTACGATGTAGCCGATATCTCTACACATTAGTTATACAGGACCGAGAAAAGGCTGATAAATTACGTCAATCTCTCCCTCCAGGTAATTATCAAGGATGTTTATATCTAATTTGTAGCCATTCTGTGGTGTACCACAACATTCTCATTAGCACGCTGTATCATAAAGCCTGTCATCTGTCAACTGCCGTGGTTTTGAATCCCCGGTTGTATGTGGCAAGGAGTAGGGTCGCCTGTCCAACCTCATGGGTTTTCTCCAGGTCCTCCAGTTTCCTCCCACTGCTAAAGACCCCTACATGCAAGCAAATTATTGAAATAAAGTTAAACCATGTTAGTCCCGAAATGACCTAGTTTGTTTTAGATTGGAGGTTAAACCCTATTTCTCATAATAAATTAAAACATTTAGATACTTTTTCGACATCTGTATAGTCCATTGGTTACTTTTTAGTTAAATGTAAATTTCATCTAGCCAGTATATATTACTTAACAGTTTAATTGTTTATTACAGGTCTAGCTGTTAAAGAATTGAAGACAAAAGAAAAACCTCAAAGCAAAAAGGAATAAAGAAAAATGTTAAATTATTGCAGTTGTTGGACGTTTTTGTTCTCCCAAGTTTTAAATAAGCTTCAGGATGTTTTAGGTTTTGGATCTAGAAGCTTGATTGGGGCGTTAGGGGGTTGGGATGGCCTAGTGGTCTAGAGTGCCGCGCTTCGACCTCTAGCTGGCCGGCCACCTCTAGCTTAAGGCTGTGGTTTCGAGCCCTGGTGTGAGCGTATGTGGCATCGAGATAGGGGCGCCTTCTCAACCTCCGGGGGGGGGGGATTTCTCGGGCTTCTCCGGTTTCCTTTCACTGCTAGAGACCCCTACGCGCAAGCGAATTATTGAAATAAAATTAAACCATATGTTAGTCCCTAAATGACCTAGTTGTATTGAGTGTACGTTAAAGCCCGTTTCTCTCTCTCTCTCTCTCTGATTGGGGTGTTCTTGAAGAAATGTATGGGTAATGTTCAATTGAGCTTAAATTATCGATGTCTGATACTGTTTGCTTTTTACATTGACACTATTGGTGTTCAGTTGTTAAGTACCAATAACATCAGAGATTGTGGGGATTGTATACCTCTTGACCTTTAAAAACCTTGAATCAATAAGTTCTTACTGTCAAATACTTAATCATGGATTTTCAGTTAAGTGCTCCTGTGTACATGTATTGGCTGTTGCAACCAGGTCTCTGTTAAGATTGAATCATTAAGGAGGGGGGGGGGAATTTAGGACTGGACGATATTTGAAAATTTCAATATTTGCGATATTGTTTCAAAAATCCTAAATATATTGTCAATATTGCAATATTTTGGTGCACCAAGCAAGTGTTGTTGAAATAGCGTACAAATTACTAGTGTTTCCATTCTTGGCAGCAACATTTCTTCTACATATTCTACATAAAAATTTTATTTCATCAAATTCAAAGTAAAGCCAAATCCAGCTTGTACAGTTGTCCCAAAACGATATATTGGAATATTGCTGTTTTCTGAGGGTCTTAAAATTACCGTGGATATAATTTCCAAACTGCGATATATTGATTTATCGAAATTACTGTCCAGCCAAAGGCTGAATGGTTAGCATGCGCTCTGTATCATAAAGACCGTCATTGAGTCAACTGGCATGGATTCGAATCCCCGGTTGTGCGTGGGTTTTCTCCGGTTTCCCCTCTACGAGTTATTGCCCTTGATCACTTCCAATAATCTTGTGGTTAAAGAAATTAATGAGTAATAACCACCAACAGTCTGTAGTGTATTGTAAATCCGTTGGCTTTTCGGGTAGAAATCATGGAATAAGCTTTATTTTGTAGGTTTTGATGTTTGATGACAAAAAACCAATGTTGACATTTTTTCTGAGAATGTTTTCATAGTATGGGAGGCCATTATTTGAGGGTAGCCTTTTTGCGATAATATTCCAAATTATTTTTATATATTCACCTTATTTATAATGTTATCGACATATCAACTGTGATTTTGGCAATGCATTAACATTGGCAGGGTTCATGACTATATTTCAGATTGTTTCCATCATTTCATGATGATATTTCTAAGATGGCGACCATTTTTAGCGGGGAAAATCAATCGATGGGCGGATTTCGATTAACTGCTTCTGCCGGATAATGTCCCCAATCAAGATGTTGATTATAATGACATGTATTGATGGTGCGCATAGTGGCTGAACGTTAAAGGTTAAAAACATTTTTCGTAATAACGGAACCGTACACAGCTTAGATTTAAATATATCTAGTGTGTCGGAGGAAGGGATGTTCAGTCTTAAAGCATTCCAGTCCCTGATGGTCCTTGGGAAGGAGGCATATTTCCTGTAATAGTGTTTGGTGTCAATATATATGTTTTCGGTCACAGCAGGGGCGGATTGGGGCCGGGAACCGGTCTGGGCTCCCATGTCGGAGCGGCCCCTTTTACTGACCGCGGAGCCCGGACGGGGAGCCAGTACATGTAGCTCTTCCTCGGGAAAATTTTGAAAATGAACCCCAAATATTTGGTGGTATATCTGATTTATGGGGACGGGGACTGAGATAACGTTCTTTCGCTGGGAGGCAGACACCCCCCCCCCCCCAAGAATATTTTGGTATATTTGACGGCTGAAAACACCTTTTCCTGCTATTTCAGCCAGTGAACAAAGCAAATTCTAAGTGGTCTAATATAGTCTAATTAAGACGGATGACTTGAATTCAAATAAATCGTTTACAGTCCATGAAGATGGGACCGTTGGGAGAAAATTTTGGAAATTTAACTGCCGCAAACGCGTGTTCCTGCTATTCCAGTCTGTGAATACACCAACTTCAATTTGGTCCAATATAGCCTATATACCTGGCTGACCAGAATTTCAAACAACCCATCAATCGTCGCGGGGTATGGGGGCTTCACCCTCCCGGAGAAAATTTTGAAAATTTAACCACCGCAAACGCCCGTGTAAACAACTCAGAAAGTATCCAATGGTTTTGTAACCGAAATAAAATTAAATCCAAGTAAGAACAAAAATTCTTAAAAAAAACTGTAAAGGCAAAATAGTGTAATCAGCAAATGGACTGTTCACCACTCTAAATTCCAACCATCCAATCAGCTTCAGGTCCCGTGTACACATTGGAGTGCGCGTAAAAGATTCCTTGGCAGATGGAATTCGATATAAGAGTAGGCCGTAGCGCCGCTGCCCGGGCAAAATTTTCCTCATAGCACACTGTATGGCGTATATTAAGTGCATAACAGTAGGACGCTAAACCCCGTTTCATTCATTCATTCCAATCAGCTTCATTCAAAAATAATAATCGATGCTCAATATAAATTCGTGGTATTCAATTAAAAAAGGGGAATTAGTGTTTTATTAGCGCTCGATGACAGTTAGGGAAGCAAAACTAGAAATGCCCGAAAAAAATTCAGGTTTACAGACAACGGTACCGGTTTTCTTCGAGAGGCGAAGAAGTGGAGATGACCTCGTATGGACACCCTAAGAAAATTTTGGCAGCTTTACGGACGCAAACGCGTTTTACTGCTATTCCAGCCCGTAAAATTAATATTTTTATAGATTTCGGTCACTTTATTCTGCCAAGTAGATAAAAAAAGATTTTTCTTCCCGCTTTACCCGTAAACCCTAAAAGTCAGCTTGCCCGAAACTCAGGAAAGCGTCTCGCACTCATATTCAGCCAGCAGACCAGCTGTGACCAAATTGAATTTTTGGGGGAGTAACGAACCACCGGCAGACGTTTCTGGCGTATCCCAACAAACAGGGTGCAGGTAACGTAATAATTGGTAGATTTGCGAGCGACAGTGACGGGTGAATCCGATGACAATTTCGAATGAAATTCGGTATACCCGTTGCATGATTCCGAATTCCGGCCCACACCCAGCACAACCGGCCCAGAAAGTCTATTATACCAGCCCATTCCAGACTCCAGTGATGACTTGGCGACCCGTTAAAGCCACCGGCCACATAAAACATGATCATGGCCGGTCCCCCCCCCCATCCCATATTATGTCCGGCTTTTTTCATTTTTTTCCGATCGCCCGATGGGCCAATCCGCCCCTGGGTCACAGATTCCATTCCTGGCATTCACAACCTTGTCAAATAATCAATTATTGTAAGTGAGAGGGATTTTCGGTCTCCCATCCGATCAGGCAGGTTTCCCCTGAGTTCTTCGGTTTCTTCCTGCAGTAATGATCGAAATCATTTGCACGATCTGTGCCAGGGGCCAAATTTGAAAAAGGGCTCCGGCCTTATTTGCTACCCTTGTAAAATGACGCGATTATTATTATTATTATTAAATTTTCATATACTTAGCATATTACCAAGATGGCGGGAAAATGAGACGATGTGCAGATTTTGATTAAGTGCTAGTGTTTGGTGTCAATATATATGTTTACGAAGGTGCAGAATCAATTTCTGACATTACCAGCCTTGTAAAATGACCACATGTTCACATATTTAGTACATTTCCAATATTGGTGGCGGGAAAATCGGACGATGGGTTGATTTCGATTAAGTAGTTGTCTTTAGTGACAATATATGTTTTCGGGGAGACGGATTCATTTTCTGTCATATACAACTATGTAAAATGGTCGTATGTTCACCAATTTAGCATATATCCAAGATGGTGGAACGTTTTCTGAACACATTGTTATCATTTATTTATCATCGATTTTCCTGGGAAAGCAAGGCCTATTCCGGACATGAAGGCAAAGAGAGCATAGCGGCAGCATGCACTCGGCAAATCTCGACAGATTCCGATGCCCTACATCTAGTCTCGGCTGTATGATGAATTCCGCCATTACATATTTCCTGTAATAGTGTTTGGTGTCAATATAATATATGTTTTCGGGGTCACAGATTCCATTCCTGGCATTAACAACCTTGTCAAATAATCAATTTTTGTAAGTGAGAGGGATTTTCGGTCTCCAGTCCGATCAGGCAGGTTCCTCCCGAGTTCTTCGGTTTCTTCCTGCAGTAATGATCGAAATCATTTGCACGATCTGTGCCAGGGGCCAAATTTGAAAAAGGCCTCCGGCCTTATTTGCTACCCTTGTAAAATGACGCGATTATTATTATTATTATTAAATGTTCATATACTTAGCATATTACCAAGATGATGGGAAAATGAGACGATGTGCAGATTTTGATTAAGTGCTAGTGTTTGGTGTCAATATATATGTTTACGAAGTTGCAGAATCAATTTCTGACATTACCAGCCTTGTAAAATGACCACATGTTCACATATTTAGTACATTTCCAATATTGGTGGCGGGAAAATCGGACGATGGGTTGATTTCGATTAAGTAGTTGTCTTTAGTGACAATATATATGTTTTCGGGGAGACGGATTCATTTTCTGTCATATACAACTATGTAAAATGGTCGTATGTTCACCAATTTAGCATATATCCAAGATGGTGGAACGTTTTCTGAACACATTGTTATCATTTATTTATCATCGATTTTCCTGGGAAAGCAAGGCCTATTCCGGACATGAAGGCAAAGAGAGCATAGCGGCAGCATGCACTCGGCAAATCTCGACAGATTCCGGTGCCCTACATCTAGACTCGGCTGTATGATGAATTCCGCCATTTTGGAACTATTTTAAAGGACCCGGATAAAACAATGGCTGCCCCCATAGAGATTATCATTCTCCACGCAAGTCTCACTATCCAGCATTGACTGCAAGGGTAGACAACTCTGTTTGGGAGATTGAGAGATTATATCAACAAACTAAAAATGGCTGCCCCCATAGACATTATATCTAGAAAAGACGCCATTTTGGGACTTTTTTTTGTAAAAGCGGCACGTTTTCTTGTTAAAGTAAATCGGCAGTTGACTAGCCGCATCGCAAATGTATGGTCGTAGGTACATATCACTTACTATCATACGTCTAGATGTAGGCTACGGAGGGTACCGGAATCTGTCGAGGTTTGCCAAATGCGGCAGCATGGTGCTTACGTCACGTGCCCATCACGACCACGCCAAGCGCTTACTACATCATCTTACTACGCTCATGGCCAAGATCAGGGGCCTGTTTCACGAAATTTTAACTTAAGATAAAATCCAAATTTTAGTAAATACTTCAATCTGATTGGCTAAGCGCTAAAATCAATCTTATACTATCCAATCGAATTACTAAAATCGGATTTCATCTTAGTTAAAATTTCGTGAAACAGGCCCCTGGTTGTGCAAAAAGTGTTCCCGCCATGATCTCGTGGTTACCAGACAGACCGGGATACGTACTCGCCGCACTCCAGTGACATGCTTACCAGGCCTATAGAGACTGTGCCATGATAACCCATCCTCAGTCACTTTCAAAGCAGAGAACAACCACAGTCAAGCAATAAAGAACATTTCATAGTTTTCTTGATGTTTCCATTTGGAAGGCTCTGAACGATTGCTTCCACACGCATCTTGGGGTCAGTTGATAATATAACCCATGCTATAAAGGTTTCTTATACCAAATATTGACACAAAAACGAGACTACGTAATTAAAATCAACACATCGTCCCATTTTCCCGACCGACATAAAAAGCTGTATTGAAAATATGCGAACATGTGATATTTTTACACAGTTAGGCCTATAAACGGCAAAAATGGAATCTGCTCCCCGAAAAATATATCCTGGTACCATAGACGACTACTTAAATAAATATCCGCTCATCGCTCCATTTTACCGCCCAAAATGGCCGTCATATTGTATATTTTCAAAATAGGTGAACGTTTAATCATTTTACACAGTTGTTACTGACCGACATGAATTCTGTGCCCTTGAATACATATATATTGACACCAACGACGACTACTAAATCAATATTAGCACATCGTCCTATTTTGCCGCCAAAAATGACCGCCATCTTGGAAATATCCTAAATATATGAACATATGATCATTTTACAAGGTTGTAAATGCCAGGAATGGAATCTGTGACCCCGAAAACTTATATATTGACACGAAACACTACTACTTAATCGAAAGCAACACATTGACCGATTTTCCCGACAAAAATGATCGCCATCTTGGAAATATTATCATGAAATGATTGAAAACAATCTAAAGTATAATCATGAACCCTGCCAATATTGATACATTGCCAAATCACTGTTGATATGTCGATAACATTATAAATAAGGTGAAAATAAAAAAAATAGTTGGAATATTATCGCAAAATGGTACCCTCAAAAATTGGCCCTCCATACTATGAAGACCTACTCAGAAAAAATGTCAACATTGTTTTTTTTGTAATCAAACATCAAAACCTACAAAATAAAGCCTATTCCATGATTTCTACCCGAAAAGCCGACGGATGCGATTTATGTTACAAATCCTAGCGCACTACAACATTGTGGCTAAAGAATGGTAGAGTTTACGCATTATGTTATGTGCATGGGAGAGAGATTAGAGAATCCTATTGATAGTAACAATTTCAGATAGTTACTTCAATCTGCGCCACCTACCACTCAACCGGCTCACCCTACTGGGTCAGAAGTCTAGACATGGTTTTGTATCTTGAACATTACCGGGGACAAAGAAACGGACACTACCGGTACATGAAAAGAGGAAGGAAATTCCAAGATATATGGTAGCACTTTGTCATCACCTTAAAATGTGAAACTAAATCCATTATCAAATCCGCTTTATTAATGAGGTAATATTGGTCATATATAGTTACATTTTCAGGAATTCGAATTCCCGCCATTTTTTCTATATATTTGGACACACATAATTTGCGACTTCCGCAGCTTTACTTGGAACTTCTGCCGAGTCAGCTGCTGTAATTTGCCATGATGAACTTTGTAAACAGACATTGACATCTGATGATGTTAAACAGTTCCCATGAACTGTTCCAAAATTAAGCAGTCCAAGATTAACTTCAGCTAATTCAAGTTGTGTTGTTTCTACACTGATCGGGCTGTTATCCACGGAAGCCCCATCAGCAACCAGCATGACATATTGGTTTCTAGCACGTGGTACCGAGTCTAACATCAATCGAGCAGCTTTATAACCTTCTTCTGTTTTCGTGTCAGTGAATTCAGCGGAGAAATTATCAATCGATGTATTTATTCTCGCCAAATCACTTCCTAGATCCACAACAGCCCTACCGGTGTTGCTGACCATCACCACTCCAAGACGACAGGCGGTTAAGTTCATGTTAATGGCCATCTGTTTAACAAACATGCCTAAATTTGCATCGTAAGTAACTGCTGTGCCTGAGAATGTACGAGTACTTTCAGAGTCATCAATAATAAGAACAATATCTGACTCAAACACTGAAACAAAGTAATCATCAAATATAGAAATTGATTAATGGACAATATTGGTGCCAGTCATTATCACATGCGATAGAGCTGGTTAAACACATTCCAAATATACTTTTAACGCAGAGATCATTGCGACGATAGCACAGTAACACACGTTACCCGAATCAGCAGTGACGTAGCGAAAAGGAAGACACGAGCGACTGCTCTAGGCTGACTGAAGCGACGATTGATAACAGTGCATGGCTAAATTTCTGCTCACTAATAATTCCCTCGAAGACCAACAGTTGTTATATCATACTGTAAGAGGATATCTGACAATTTAATAAAGTAATTGAATGTCATTATATAAGAGAAAACGAAAGAAAAACAGAAAAAGTCAGTGAATTACCATGTTTTATAAGTTATAGAATGACTATTTCTATTTTTCTCGTGTTCTCTTATCTAATGACATTCAATTACTTTATTGAATTGTCTGATATCCTCTTATGGTCCCATATATAACACTGTTGGTCCTCGAAGGAATTATTAGTGAGTAATTGAATTAAGTAATTGAATGTCATTAGATAAGAGAAAACGAAAGAAAAACAGAAAAAGTCAGTGAATTACCATGTTTTATAAGTTATAGAATGACTATTTCTATTTTTCTCGTGTTCTCTTATCTAATGACATTCAATTACTTTATTGAATTGTCTGATATTCTCTTATGGTCCCATATATAACACTGTTGGTCTTCGAAGGAATTATTAGTGAGCAGGAATTTAGCCATGTATCTGTTATCAAACTGCGCTTCAGTCAGTTACATAGAGCAGTCGCTTGTGTTTTCCTTTTCGCTACGTAACTGCTGATTCCGGTAACGCGTAGGCTATTACTCAGCTATCCTAGCAATGAGCTCTGCGTTAAAAGTATATTTGGAGTGTGTTTAACCCACTCTATGACATATTATGGATAATCCGAAAAGTTCATAAGCCTTCGATATTTATGATAAATGGATAGTGATTAAAGACAAAATTGTCTTCTATATGCAATGAATTCTCCCCGGCTTCGCGCCCGTTGCTTGCTAGTTTGCCAGCGAAATCACGTGACACAAACATGACCTCTTTAAATTTGTTTATAGCGGAGGTAGGGCCTATTCCCTCGCGTAAACAATGTTTTGAGAAGGTTTGTAGTCGAAATGCATCATCAAATCACCCAGTCAGTAGACAGAAACGTTTATCTTAAAGTCCGTAACTCAAAAGACGTCGACATCGAAAACACGAATTATTGGTCAATTTATATCAACATTGATGATGTAAACTTACCGGGAAAAGAAGAGCTTCTGATATCCGATTTTTAAGATCAAATATTTTTTTAACATTTTTTTTAACGAATCGTGTAACAAAATGCGCTTCAGTCCCAGTTGTAATGAGAGACTAGAAGGACGAGGCTAGACACATTGTACCAAATCAAACGGCTTATGTAAACTGGAATAACCAGACGATAGAAATTAGCACTCGGTTGAGATTTCTGGCTTATTTCGCCGAACATAACTGATTTGAAACTGGAGTAAAAAAGGAAACCATTGAATGTAAATCAGTTTATATACATTCGTATTACATTATTGTATGTGTTGCGACCCACTTTTGTGAAATTCTAGGTCCCAAATGTTGGCGATTTAGCTCCTTTAAACAATTTTTAAAATCGGATAAAAATTGTGAACTCTACTTCTAGAAAATCCATAAGCTAAAAAATATCGAAAGGAATCAAGATCTTTGGGTTATTAACATAATTATATTTCAAGTTTCATCAAAATTGTGACCCCTAGACGGTCTACAAACTTGATATAGGCCTACCTATTTTTACACTATTGTACGAAGGACGGCCATTTTTTCAGGCAGTTTTAGTTCGATTTTTACGAAATTTATCTAGGCAACAAGAGGCGGCAATTGTGGTCCGATGTTCACGAAATTCGAACTGAACCTTCATTACAGTGTAACGATGGCATAATCAAATGGTTTTTTTTTATATCGGGTAATAATTGTGACCTCCAAAAGGAGCACAAGCTAATAAAGGCGATTTTTCGTACAACCAGTCCAGAGGCCATAATTCAGGAAGTTACGATCCGATATGCGCAAATATCGAAAGGAACCGAGATCTCAGGTTAAAAACATGCATTTCAAGTTTTATCAAAATATTGTGAACTTTACGGGACAAACAACATTGATATACCATATTTTTTTTACACAATTCGAGTACAAGCGGCGGCCATTTTGTCTGGCAATTTTGGTCCGATTTTAACGGAGATATAATCAAATGGTTTTGTAGCGGATATAATTGTAAATTTCAGAGGGACCACAAGTTGAAAATCATGATTTTTCCGTGATTTATCGTATTATCAGGGGACATAATTCAGGAAGTTACGCTCCGATATGCGCACATATCGAAAGGATCTAAGATTTGGGTTATAAACATACATGTCAAGTTTCATCAAAGTCAGTTCAAAATTGTGACCTTTACAGTTCACAATCTTAAAACGTGATTTTTCGTACAATCAGGGGCCATAATCCATGAAGTTACGGTCAGATATATAATATGCCAATATCGAAAGGAACCTAGATCTTATGGTGATAAACCTATACTTCAAGTTTCATTGAAATCGGATAAAAATTGTGACCTGTGGTGTGTCCACAAACAATTGTGGACGGACAGAAGGACGGACAGGGACGGTGACAATATACGTCCACAAAAAATGTGGGCGTGTAAAAAGAACTAATGGTAATGACAGTTTGAATTGGGTAAAGAGTAGGCGGAACAGTAGGACGTTAAACCCCGTTTAATTTCTTTTATCGGCAATTCTGGGTTAGCAATGGACTGGGAAGGAACCTGCGGGTATGATAGGCTAACCGGTCGATAAAGAAGTAAATGTTCTCGCGTAGTTTCTCATTAATTTTGGTTAAATTTTGGTTAGATTTCTAGCTCGGCCCTAGTCTCTCCATGGTTGGAATCTACCCATTACCCTACCATATGGGAATTGCCGACCTCATGAAACAGCCTGATAATAATCGGCGTTTTTTTCCCAATTTGTGGTTAAATGATTATGTTGATTTTTTTAGACTGGTTTCGTCCGTCCAAATTCCTTATTTAAATATTTGGCCCGTCTGAATCATTATTTCGAACCGGATCGAAACAGACCAAGCTCTTTATATGAATAAATACATGTACTAAGAACATCTACCAAACATGTGTACTTACCATAACCAATATTGGCGTTTATCACTGCAAAAGACAAACTCAAAAGATTAGAGATACATTATGGGGAGATTAGATAAAGAGCTAACGGTTCTCGCTATAATAGTTAAAAACTAGATAATGTAAAGCTGATTTGTTGAAAATTTCAGATAAATTGATCCACTATAAACCGAGATGTCAGCTTTGGAAATTTCCGCCTAGCCCCGTTCATCATTACTAAAGTTAGTACGTTAAAAAGCATACTCTCGATTATCCATTGTTTTGATTTAATTATAAGTGGGCATATAGGATTCTAATCCAGTCTATATCGAAGGCTATATCGAGAGTTGGTTATGTTCTCGAAAAGTTAAAGATACATTATGGGAGATTTTATATATAATAATAATAATAATAATCGCGTCATTTTACAAGGGTAGCAAATTAGGCCTGAGGCCTGTTTCCAATTTGGCCCTTGGCACAGATCGTGCGAATGATTTATAGAGAGTTGGCCATTTTGCTATAACAGTTCAAAAGTAAATGATGAAAGAAGAAAATATTGAAAATGTCAGTCATATGACTTTATTCTGAACATAGTTAGCATCGTTGTAGGCCTAATATTTGACTAGAAATGGGAGTCAAGTGTCTTCACCTTGGCCAATCGTTTGACTGGCGTTAACTCCACCTACATAATCTCGATTATCAAGTACAGTTTTCAATGGCATGCAAAACCGCTCATCAGCAGCCTCACTAAGTACACTCTATCATTTAGCCTCGATCTAACTGATGACGTAATGTAACAGTTGATAATCTCATCACGGTGCGCCATATTTGATTTAATCAATCAGTAAAATCCTATTTAAATACAAGCTGTAGCCGAACCATCAGTGGGTCTACAGCGTCGATTTTGGGCTTGTTGTTTAAATAAAAATCTAATTTATAATTTCTATAAATTAAGACTTGCAATAATCAGATTTAACTCTTGCATAATGTATCTTTAATTAATGTCTAATTAAACATGCATTATTCAAGAGCTAAATCTGCCTAGTGCATGTCTTTATTTGGGCATGAAATGATTTCTAAAGTATTAATTAGACATTAATTAACTGATCCAGGCCTAAATCAACTTTGGATGGCATCAGATTGCTCCGATATTAAACAGATTAAAACGTTTCAGTGATAAATCAAATATGGCGCGTCAAGACGCTTCGAGTCTTAGCTTTGATCAACCAGGACCGTGGTTGAAATTATTGCACAGGTCGGCAAAATCTTCAAATGTCAATATCTTCGCTTGCAATAAAGTAATTTGAATGAAATTTTCAAATTATTTATTTTACATCATCTTCTTTCGAACTAGTATAGCAAGAATAGCTAGTTCTTATCTATATCTTGAATAATGTAACTTTAATAATTTAAATAAGATTTCGGGCCTAAAGTTACCACCAAGACAAATAATGATCATTTTTGACTGGACAATTAACTATTCTCTGGCGTTGCATTTTAAATAAAACAACCCCTAAAAAGTGGGAAACAGAATATTATTTTCCATTTGTGATTGGTTACATCGGAGTCACGGTGGATTGGGGACTATGCTAGACAATGAGTAGGTCCCGGGTTACGACCTCGGTGTTAGCCGAGAAAGTTTCTGGGGGGGGGGGGGTCCAACCTGGCTTCCTGGGAAGAAGCTGACAATAAAATATCTTCTAGTCGTTCGGATAGAACCAAAAACCGTCGAAGAGTAGGCAGAAACGTTGCTGTTTGAACAAAAGTTCGCTCACGGCAAGGCGTTAATACACGTGACACAATTATATGGAATACAAGTTATTTGAAGAATTTATTTCCGTAACGTTTCGACGAGGCTTCGTTGTACTATGGTTGTTATTGTTTGCGATATCACCTTGGTGGAAGCGGACGTTAAATAAATATATTTCACACATTATGGTTGTCATTCTTTGCTTGATGAAGACAGAAGAACCCTCGCCGTAACGTCGCTAGAAATAAACTCTCGTCAAAGTAACTTGTATTCCGTATAATTTTGTATGCCATGTGTTCGTCTCATCAAGTTATTCATTAAATAATCTATTTTATTTGTAATAGTTATAAACGTCATCATCAATTCCATTATTATTTCAACAGATATAAATGATACATTATACTTACGTTGACAAATTGTATTTAATATGCCTGTAATCAAAGATGGCAAAAGGCTGTCGTCATCTGACCAGAACATATCGTCGTCGTCATCAATGATAGCCCTTAGATCATCAAGCTCAGTACTGGAACTCGAGAAACCCACAGAGATGATATTTATTCCCTCTTTTTTAGCTTCTTCTGCTTGTTGTGTGGTCAAAGCCTGATTCTCCGAGTTCCTGTCCGCCAAAAGGATCATAACCTTCTTACAATTCGGAGTAGATGCGGATCTAAAATATTGCCGAACACTTAATAGTCCGCGGTCTGTTTTTGCTCCACCGAATTGCGGTCTCCACATCATCAATCGTCGATAAAGAGTGGCAGGATTGTTGGTAAGAGGACAAACCATTCGTACCGTATCGCTAACCGCCATGACACCAAGACGTGCCATGGTGGGGTCCAATCGTCGTATAAAGTTGTTTATAAAGGCCAGAACACCTGGTGCCATGGTGGGTCTGAACCAGTTCATTCTCATGGTTGATCTGGAATCCCCCACCAATATTACAATATCAGCTCTCTGATTAAGTTGGCATACTGAAAGGAACATTAAAACGTCAGTATATCAATAAACCATGATTATACCAGTACAAAGCAGCACTGCAAATAAGAATATTTTATGCAGAGACTCATCTTAAAGCACACTACTTGTATTACGCGTCAAACTGAAAAGAAGTCATTGAGTAGTTTTTAGTCTTGGATTTACGTTATTTTTGATGAATTGGTGAACAAGGCATGAACTCGCTTGGGGGGGGGGGCTCTAGAAAGCACTATTTACATTCATTTAAAAAAAAAAAAAAAAAAATCTCAACCAGAAGCATCTGGTCCAGCCCTTTCCATGCACGAACACTTCTTTTTAGTGATTAATGCTATGTACATTCGTTGACTGAAACACAAACCAAGTCAGTATGCTTATTTTTCTAAACCTGAAATTGTAAATATAAATCTACTTACCGGTATTTAAATAAAATGCTTGCGTTAGAAAAGATAATGTCGCGATGATAAGAAGTAAATAAAAATATCTAAAGACGGCCATGTTCTGGTCTGAAATAGAAGTAAAAGTAGATATTGTACACGGTACATGTATAAATGGCCATCCAATATATTTTAATACGATACCTTGTGCATGTCTCTCGAGCAAAATCAAATCACTTATGTCATGTTGATTTACCTTTTTTTACTTATGATAATGACGTCTTCTTTGGTCTTTTCAGAACCGTATTGTATAGGCTATAATGTGTATGCAACAGTAGACCATGTATTCACGTTTCACGGATTGGCTCAAAATATTTAAGTAAACAAAAAGGCCGATTTTATTGTTTATATGTTGACTTCTCAAAGGCATTTGACTCGATAAATAGACCACAACTCATGTCACTGCTTCGGCAGAAAGGGGTCAAAGGGAATATGTATCAAACCTTAAAAAGTATGTACTCTGTTGTATCATCGTGTGTTAAAATTGGAAATGGCATAACCCCATACTTCGATTGCATTTCAGGCGTTCGTCAGGGCTGCGTTTTAAGCCCTCTCCTGTTTGGATTTTACATAAATCAGCTAATCGAAATGCTAGAGAACTCTGATGTGCGGGGCATATTTACAATACAAGAAGTGTCTGACATTCTAGCACTGCTATATGCTGATGATTTATGCTTAATAGCAGATAGCGTAGGTGACTTGCAAAAGAAAATGAAAGTTCTAGAAACGTTCTGTGTGCTATTTAATCTAAAGGTGAACATCTGTAAAACGAAGGTTATTGTGTTCAGAAACGGTGGCCCTCTGAGAAAGAATGAGAAATGGTTCCTGGACGGTAATAAAGTAGAATGTGTAACGTACTACAATTACTTGGGGTTACTTTTCTCCTCTAGGTTAAAATGGAGCAAATGTTTGCAAAATTTGTCACTTAAAGCAGAAAAGGCTTTAATCCCTATAAAATCACTAATGACAAAAATTGGTCATCCTTCATTAAGCACTTCGTTTAAAATGTTTGATTGTATTATAAAACCAATTTTACTGTATGGTTCCCAAGTTTGGTTTTCAGTATAGGACTGACATAGAAAAAGTACACACCAATTATTGTAAATTCATATTGGGAATTCACAAATCTGCATCCAATGATGGTGCTTTGGGGGAATGCGGTAGATTCAACCTTAATGTTTACTATATGTCATCTTGTGTAAAATATTGGTGCAATCTTATTAACATGCCATTAACAAGGTACCCTAAACAAACCTACCTAATGCTGAAAAAACTAGACGAAGTTGGTCGCACAACTTGGGTAACTAATGTCAGATTGCTACTATTTTCTCTTGGATTCGCGTTCGTCTTCCAAAACGAAAGTATTGGAAATGTTAAACTTTTCATAGTGTCCTTTAAACATCGTTTAAAAGATGTAAATATCCAAGAATGGTCGAGTAAACTGGCATTGAGTGAAAGTTTGAAAGCCTATGGTAATTTTAAGTTAGAGTTGTGTCAAGAGGCATATTTAACATGATAATTGAAAGTGTCGTGTCGGCGTAATATTACCCGACTTAGATTAAATCTATTACCACTATCTGTAAACTTATACAGAAGACACCTAAGTAACTCACCACGTTGTCCATTATGTAAAGTGGGACATGAAGACTCATATCATTTTATATTTGAGACTGCATTTGATTGGCTGACCCCTCATTTCAAGCTGAACACGAGTTAAATAACAAACCTTCCAGGTCCTAGAGTGTATAATACTAATCGTTTGCATGAAAGAAAAAAGATTTTGACGCCATACTACACCGACTGGGCCCTATGAAAACAGACATAATCCACCATACCGTGTGCTATGAGAGACATTTTGACCGAACAGCGAAGTTACCATGACTCACTCTTCGCCTGGCCCCTATATATATATAAAGAAACGACCGCCCCCCCCCCCTGACTTTTAAGCGGAAATATATGCTAAGAAATGAAGATACCATTGAAATGAAATGAAATGGGGTTTAACGTCCTACTGTTCGAAATAAAGATAATTAATAAGTCTGTTGGGGAACTTTCTAACTTTGATTAAAGATTCGATTGTGTCTGAAATATTATTCCAGCCGTTAAACGTATCATCTGCGCGTAAAACGTCCTGTAAATCAATACCCCCCCCCTCCCCAAGACTTTGCGCAAAATATGACGACCTGAAGCTGAATAGAATAGTTTGTCTTTGTCGCTGTCCGATATGGAGGAGTTTCATCGAGAAAAAAAACCGGGTGCGGATGTTGATATATTAGATCGTGACGGAACAGCATTTAAAGGGACAATAACACTCTCGCTGGCTTGACAGGTCCAGAAACAATAGCCTTGTTCTAACTACTAGATGTTTAAGTGTCCTACTTGTTGTGCAAATTATCCATAACATCCTGTGTTACTTGTCCAGAGGGTTCAAAAATATGTTTACATCCGAGTTTCATTTAAAGTGTTTACGTTAAACTTTTCAAACCATGTAAATGAATTTTTCCAATTTTTAAAATTCGGTGTGTTAAGATGAAACTGATATCATCGAATTAATTGGAATGTTGTAAAATAGTACGATTTGTTGACCAAAATAATGATTGGGGCATATTATTTAGTTACAACAAGAGTGGTATTGAGGCTTTAATAGAGCGATGTTATTCCATAAAAAAATTTCGGGATTGGGCTACCAAACTATTAGACCACCTAATCCCGCACAAATATCACTTATTCGCGGTTTTGAATTCATATTCGCTTCTAGTAGACATAAATACATAATGCATGACCGGATTATTTGGAGGAAAATAAACTGAATCTCTCCAATTATTGACGAGACATCTTGATTCGAGCCAATGATAGAAAGATTAAATTCATTAGCAACGACTTGCAATATTGTTTTTTTTTTCTTGCTAGTATCAGTGGTGTCACTAGGGGGTGTCACAGGGGGCACGTGCCCCGGATCTTTTCATGTGAGCCCCGGATCTATTTTGAGCAGACAAAATCGATAATTTGCAATAATTACACTACTTTTCCCTATCATTATTTCGAATGTCCCGAGTACGAAGAAAAGCTTTCCAGTGCGAAGCTTTTCTGGATTGTCCTTTCTGGCCCATCGTAGATTTCCTTAATAGCCTGCACTTGCACAGTTTAATACAGTATTATATAACTAAAAAAATATTTGACTGAAAATAGTGTAGAAACGATCGTGCATGACCTACATGTAGTTTACCCGCCGTGGATGTTTAGCGGGACAACAATATCACATTAAATTTAAGTTAGTGATAATTTAGCTCACAACTTCACAAGAACTCGTACATATTTCCCACTTTTCGTTATTATAACTATATTATTATATCGACAAAAATAATTCGCTGTTTGAAACATCAATAGAATACCCACGGCAACGTCATGTTGTTATAAAAACGAATACTGGAAATATGTACGAGTTCGGCCTGTGCCCCGGATCTAATTGGGTCCTAGTGACGCCTCTGGCTAGTATTCGCCCGTCAGTTTTTTTTAAAACCATCTGCTAAAATGTTCCAATATTTCGATGAAAATGTCACAGTTTCTTCATACCTGATTTTCAATTATTCTTTAATATGTCTCTCACTTTCCAATATCTGTTGCATGCAAGCCTTCCTTAATCCTCAACACATTTGTCTCATCTGACATGGTCACCTAGAAAAATAAAACTTGTCACAGAGGTAGAACATAAAGATGGACATTAAGATGAAGATGTAAAAGACAATTCGTTAATCTTTATGCCTCACTTACTTAGCACAGATTAAGCGACGGATTTGCCCCAGGGGTCCAATTTGTTACACCAGATAATGATCATAAAGAAAGAGAATTCTCTGATAATGCAAATATTATTTACAAATCACGAAAATGGCCTTCAGCATGGGTTATGACTTCTAATGTGTGATTGGCAAAAGATAATAAACCATTTAAGTACAATTTAATTTGACCGTTTAACCATGCCTTTTTTCTCTTCAAAATACCATTTTTGTCACTGGTCAGGGCGGACATGGTTACGTGTTTTAAAGGTCGGATTTCCCTGTTCTGATGTCGATGGGTCGTATGAATATTATATGATTACCACTTGTGTTTTACTTGTACATGTACTTATAACATATAACGGTAAATCTCTTTGTTCTTTGGGCTATATTCTATACCCGGAATTACCTGCAGTCTCAATAATACGTATATATAGAGAGGAATTTGGGGTTATTCTTCTGAAAGTTTAATTAAAATCTGTATCGGGGTATTCTTCCAGGGTAGGTTTTCATTCCATAATATTATAAGGTTTTTCTTACTGGAATTCTGGGATATTCTCATTTTACTTACATGTAAACATAAATGGTTTATAAGCAAGACAAAGTCCTTGGTTTCGGTTATGCTGGGGAAGAAAGACTTCAGAAAAAAAACCCTTGAGATTAAAGCCTCAGGTTTTTTTTTCTCCGGTTATTTTCTTCAGTATTTCTTTCCCCAGCACGACCTCATCAGTCCAGTACTTTATCCTACACAGAAATACTTGGCAAAACTCCTTAGGGAAATATACATACATGTATTTTATTGGTCACACTATATGCTAATTTTACTTATCAACAGAATGCGGTTTGAATATTATATTCAATTATGTAAGCGCCCCCCCCCCCCCGTTTACCTGGTCTCCCATAATATATTCAGATATCTGAAACTTTTATAATAGATTGCATTTGTGTGGCCTAACACAATACTTTGGGTGGATTGGCGGACTGTATCCTAGAGTCATTTCCTAAATAGTCAGGAAGCCGGTTGGCAATTATCGGGGGAAGTTATTAATGAAGTTTGCAAACTTTCAATAGCTGTCAATTGAACAGTGATGCTGAAGATTAGTTCAAAAAGAAAAATGCTGGTTAGGAAATATATCTTTTGTCGACCAGCTGTAGAAACGGATCCGGGAATACCAATCTGAGCTAAATTTAAAGGTTTATTATTTATAAAGACAACTTCAAGATTAGAATATTGAAAAACCTTTATTTAGATTAAATTGGAATGATTATAATATATGATAAGCTGAGAAACTATTAAGAAAAACATAAATAAAAATCACAGATCTTTGGTTTTTATAAATTTACAATATATCAGAAACTGGTCAAGGTACAAGTTGCCACAATAAACAAACACATCGAATCAAAGGTACTCATTAAAAAACAATCTGTCTGAAAATGATTGAATTGGTTCAGTTCTAACTTGTTTAGGCCACTTAAACTTTTACATCAGTGTTTATTTATTTCTCAATACAACCTTTAGGCATCGAAACTAAATACTTATGGTATTCTTAAGTTAACATAAATTTGTATTTTTTTGAGATATTTTGTAACCATCAGACTCCATTAAACACAATGAACACAGCACACATACATAAATACATTAATAATAGCACTCACGAAATTCATATACAATTGATATTCAATGATAAACCTCTCGTCAACCAGTCTTTATGAAGCTAATTTTAAGACTTGAGACTAACAAAACCTCTTTTATAATGAAAGATATAAGTAACCCCAAATGGTGAGGGTTGTTTCAGAATGATTGAAATAATGGTATATTAATTAAATTTAACTCATTCAGAATAAGAATATAGTTGAAGAACCATTAGATTAATTTAGATTATTCAAATTTTGTGGTGGAGCTTTAAGTTCTCTTACTCTGTCAAAATAGTAGCATCTACCATTATTCACCAAAAGTGCTCCGCTATTGAGTGTTTTAAAGGGACATTAACACTCTTGCTGGCCTGACAGGTCTAGAAAATGTTTTAGCCTTATTCTAACTACTAGATGTTTAAGTTTCCTACCTGTTGTGTAAATTATCCATTACATCCTATTTTACTTGTCCAGAGGGTTTGAAAATATGTTTAAATCTAAGTTGCATTTGAAAGTGTTTACGTAAAGCTTTTTAAACCATGGAGTTGAATTTTTCCATTTTTTAAAATTAGGTGTGTTAAGATGAAATTTGTATCATTTATTAATTGGAATATTGAAAATAGTACAAATTGTTGACCAGAATAAAGATTGGGACATATTATTCAGTTACAACAGGAGTGGTATGGGGCTTTAAAGTATTTCTTATTAAACATTACATTTAAAACTGTAGAATGTGTATAGAACATATTGGTATTAGGGTTATACATAGTTCATATTATTAATATCTTGTTACCCTATATTCAACTGATTTAAGCTATCCATAATTTTAATATATATCATAGAAAATATAAATTATATGACACTCCATAATATTCAATGTGTCATGGTTGATTAAATATGGTGAGGCACTTTTGAATGAATAGAAAACTAATTTCAATCATTTAAATTATAAACTGGATTAGAAATTGAGAATAAACACATTAACTTGAAAAAAAAGAGATCTTTATACTTGCAAAAGGAATGAATGTCAAAATTTGATGAATTAAGATTACCACCTCACATATTTCAATAAAATTTATGATATCCATACAATTAACTCATAATTACTTACTTCATTAATTATCAATCACTTTTTTCATTAATATTAATTTTTGTCAAAGGTTAGGTCTACATATTATTGATATTCTTGCATTACTACTGCAATAAGAACATATTTAAAAATTGTCTTGCTAATATATTCTATTATAAATGAACGATGCCTCTCGCTTGGCTTGACAACAGACATTTTAATAATGTTTATTCTGCTTTTATTTAATAAAATCAAAAATGTTTATTTAGTCTTTGAGTGTATGAAAGATGTAACATGGATTAGAAAGCATAAAATTTTTTGAATTTGATTGCCATTTCGGGCAGATAGAGAGAGAGAGAGAAATGGGGTTTAACATCCACTCGACACAAACTATGTCATTTTGGGAGTAACGTATGGTTTTCAATTTTTATTTCAATAATTCGCTTGCATGTAGGGGTCTTATTGTTAAGGTAGATAGTTCTCTGTGAAGAGGCTTTCTGTTTCATTTCTTTCAATTTTTTATTTCTGTTCTTAATAATAAATGGAGCACATTGCATTTATTTTTTGATTACCGGTACATTTAAAAAAAAAAATTTGTAAACAAAAAAATTATTTATTTAACAATTGAAAAACACTGAGATTTTGTTTATAATACATGTATATAAATATGGCACATAAATGATAAGCAGTTTTTAATTGCATAGCTTTAGTAATAAATATAAATGATTTATAAAAAGAGATTCCTAATTACTACAGTAAACAGTTTAATATGACAAAAACAGCTGAAGAAAAATTGGCACTAATCATGTCTTGGCGCCAAAATAAATTAAATAAATGTCAGTTGAAAATCTCAACCAATGTTTGGACAATATTCTGGTGAATAAGTGTGGTTTTAAGGTCTGGTGTGTCAGACAGTAAGAGATATATTGATACTGTACAAGGAGTCAGTCTGAGAGTTGCATAATTATATTAAACAATGTCTTGTCCGATGCCTTTAATGAATTTAGAATACAGATACACTATGCTGTAGATGCATTTCTATTTAATCATCCAAACATCTTGTATAAATAATGTTACGTACACGATAGGCAAAAATATTACAAAAAATTGTTTGCCAAATGATGACGTCTGTATTTTAAGAATGGATACCCAAAATACACCTCTGGTGTATTATATGTTATGGGCACCAGTTTACTCATATTAAAACAAGCTTTTAGACAAATATGGTTAATATATTTGTGGCCTTATATGATACATGATATAAGTACATCTTAATCTTTGATTTCCAATATCACACTTTTGATCAAATAGATTGAGTCATAATATAAATAACTGTAAAAATTTACAAAGCAAATATAAACAACTATGAGATTTCTTGGTGAACATTACTTCACTATTTCAACATTCCTCTCTCTTTTTCACTCAATTATGGGGCAGATGATGAAACACTTTGACAAAGACATAAGGTTTTCTTTTTCACTTCAATCTCATTTATCTTCAGTTTATTTGTTCGAGTTCTTTCTCATCAACATCAGCATCAAGATCTTTAGCTTGTTGATTTTGGTTGTTACTGGTAACAAGGGCATTAACCACTCCAATATTCTTTAACATACCATCTGTTTCATTAAACCTGTCAACAACAAAATTATCGGAATATAATCCAATGTAGTTGTAAATGATGTCAAGTTCAAAAGGAAATAAAAAAAATGTTATCATTACACCCACTAGGTCATTTCAGGACAAACATATTTCAACAATCCGCTTGTGAGTAGCAATTTTTAGTAGTGGGTGGAAACTGGAGAAAACAAACAAAGTTGAACAAGTGACCCTACTCCTTTTCACGTATAAGTGGGGAATCGAAACAGCACCGTAAGAGGGAGCATGAAAAAAAGGTTTAATGGCATAAAATAAGCATGGACACATTTCAATATTTACAACATCACCAGTACCAAAACCTATTATAAAACAAAAATAAACATACAAGTTTTTGATTCTGTCTACTCTATGCTGTGTTGACTCATCAATAAAATGACAAGGGTTGGTATCAGGGTTGGCTTCACAGTCGCTAGATACTGGTGTACTACTACCACTAGGTAAAACATCCACAATCTCGGCTTCCATTTCAGGAGTAAGTGATCTGACGGGAGGATTGTTTGCATTTTCATTTGTGTTAATTTTTAGTGGTTTCTCTGGTGAAGTTTGAAGTATTTTATACAGTTTTCCTGCAAATACAAGAAATCGATCAAATAGTTATTGAAGTGACTGTAATGCAGAATAAGTCAAATACAAAGTTTAAAGAGAGAGAGAGAAATGGTGTTTAACGTCCACTTGACACAAACTATGTCATTTCGGGGCCAACACATGGTTTAATTTTTTTTTCAATAATTTGCTCGCGCGTAGGGGTCTTTAGCAGTAGGAGGGAACAGGAGGACCCGGGGAAACCCACGAGGTTGGACAGGCGACCCTACTCCTTGTCACATACAAACAGGGATTGGAAACCTCGCCAGTTCACTCTATGACAGGCTTAATGATACAGCACACACACACTAACCATTCAGCCATTCACCACCCCACCCCCACAAATACAGAGTTTAAGATCAGAATACCAATAAACAGGTTTCCCTTTGTTCACTAATAATAAATTTGCAGAAAAATGTTTTATCTTAGCAATGGGAAGTGATTTTTTATAATCCTTTCTATATAACATACCTTACAAATTCAATAATTATCAATAATGTCTTAATTTCTTCTTTTTTGGGGAAAATTTGATATATTTGAATTTCATATGGCTAATTCCATGCCAATGTTTCACATTTGAACAAAAAAAAAAAGATAAGGAGGAAGTTCAATGCATTTTTTTTTCTTTATAATTATGTTGAAGTTATTTAAATTGAGTTGATATTTTATCTGTCTTATGTAATCACCAAAATACCAGGCATCAAAGTTGTTGGTCATTTTTAAAAAAATAGTCATGATTTAGCAACCTGAATTTAAATTGCTCTGTTGTAATAAAAAAGGGGTGGAAAATGATGATAGTGGCATATTTGTATCATATAAACTAGTAAAAAACTGTGCAGGGTATATAAATTATTTGAGGGTTGGTTAAGGCATCTTTCAAGCTGAAAATGCTAACAATAACTTATTGTCCCGTCCGTCACAGAATACACTGAAAAGTTTCCATATTAACAGAACTAGGTAATATTTAAAAGTTTAACAATAATAGCTATCTCCTCCTTTATATGGCCGATTCAGAACATATAATTAATTAGATCTAGCATGAATTACCTAAGTGAAAATTGGATTTGAAATGTGTCCCGTCTGTCACAATTGTCCCGTCTATCACAACACTTTATATGTTGCTTTCCTGCTTTAATCTGCATTTTTTTAAACCTTCAAATAGTTCAAGAAACTTGTAATAACATTGTTGAATTTTGATAGACCATTTGTCATTGATCTCTTTTATTATTTGTATTGAAAGTTCAGCTAACTTTAGGAATTTCGGGTACAAAAATTTGAATGATAAGAGATGGTTTCAAAACCTGAGCAATAACAGCCATTAGAATCATAGACTGGATTTCAAACATCAGAAGACAAGTTTTCATTCGCTCATCGTTAACTCCCAATTACTTAATCATTTCAAATAAGTTCTCTTATCCAAATTTGTACCATTTGTCACATATAAAAACTCAACCCTAAAAGGGTTTTTTTTAACATCATTGCTCTCCCCCTTGCTACAGATATGATGCTTAATTTATGGGAAACTTGACATCATTATATCATCATAACAATGTAATTTAATTTTCATTTTGATATAGAACTTTTTTTTTGGAATAAACCCTTTGAAAAATAGATGCAAATTTTAATGTCCCGTCTGTCACAGTCAATGGGACAGAATGGTTTAACATCTCCATCAGAAGCATGGAATGGATTTCAAACATCAGAAGACAAGTTTTCATCACTCATCACTCATCATTTACTCCCAATTTCTTTATTATTTCAAATAAGTTTGCATTCTCACTTGTCCAAATTTGTCCTGTCTGTCACGATGACTTTGTCCCGTCTGTCACACATAAAAACTGCCCCCTGAAAGTACCTTTTTTAACATATTGCTCTTGTCCTTGCTACAGATATGATGCTTAATTTATGGGAAACTTGACATCATTATAACAATGTAGTTTAATTTTGAATTGAGATAGAATTTTTATTTTGAATAAATCCTTCGAAAAATGGATGCAAATTAATGTCCCGTCTGTCACAGTCATGGTTTAGGTGATGACATCTACAAATTGTTTTACTGAATTATGTTTTATATTTTATATGATACTATATGTTCTTTGCTAGGAAATATCATGTTTAAATTCTCTTCTATCCTTAGTATCAGATAGAGAATGGGCTTGACATTTTACTTGGTCACCCTTTCTGTCCCGTCTGTCACGCTGGAATTAGCCATATTCTAGTTATGGAATGTGATCAAAATATAGATTTTTCGTTTTTGTTTGTTTTTAAACATTTGATAATAATAATAATAATAATAACTTTATTTAAGAAGGGTAAAGGATTAGGCTTTAGAAGCCTTTCTACCATCCTGCCCTTCGTGAAAAAATATAATACAAAAGATGATAGCAAACTAAATAAAAGAGTAGGAGTATACAATAGGAGTATACAATAATCCTAATGAAATTACATGTATAATACACAAGATGAAGGCATCAATAATAACACATAATAAAATATATTCCGGTAGCTAACAATAGCAAACAGCATAAAAGTATGTATACATGTAGATTGGACTAGTTCTATTTCTTGACGTTAAGATATTTAAAAAGTTGTTTCTTAAAAGAATTTAATTTAGTGGTCAGTTTTAAATAAGACGGCAGAGAATTCCATAGGTTTGAGCCTTTAAAACGTATGCTGTTTTTTACAAAATTAAGTTTTGGTCGCAGAGTGATTAGTTTGTTATTAATGTTGGTGTAGGGAGTTTCGTAGAAAGACAGCAGATTGAATAAATAAACTGGACATTTCTTAGATAAAATTTTGAAAATAAACTTACATAAATTGTAGGCATGGCGGTTTTCTATTGTTAAAAGATTTAGGGTGTTTATTTTTTGGTACAATTCAGCGGTATGATCGACATTAAGCAGTAGTTTAAAAGCCATGATTTGTCGTCTAGAAAGACATTCAAGAGATTTAGAGTCACATGAGTCCCAGATTGGCGAACAGTAATCAAAAAGAGTCTGAATATGAGCATTATAAAAAAGGGTGCGGTAGGAGAGAGGGAGATATTGTTTAATCTTACGGAGAAGAAAAAGTTTCTGATTTAATTTTTTAGAGATATATTGAATATGGTCTTTCCAAGTTAAATTATGATTTAAAAAGACGCCTGAAAGTTTAAAGGAGGAGACAACTTCAATTGATTCATTGTCGAGTTTTATATCAAGAGTAGTGGGGAAAAATTTTCTTTTTTGGTGGGTTGTAAAGAGTATTGCTTTGGTCTTAGTTATATTAAGTTTCATTCTGTTTTGGTTACACCAGGCTTGTATTCTGTCGGCATCAAGCTGTAGTTTTGTTTGAAGAGAGTCAACGGTTGGGCCAGAGGTGTAAACTGTCGTATCATCAGCAAAGAGGTCAATTTCGGAAGAGATTTAATGGCAAGTCATTAATGAAAATATTGAATAAAAGGGGGCCTTATATAGATCCTTGGGGTACGCCATAGTGGGTAGGCTTCATAGAAGATAGTTCGCCATTAACAAAAGTACACTGGGTTCTGTTTTTTAAGTAAGATTCTAAGAATTGTAACGCATTTTGAGAAAATTTAAAATATCTGCATTTCGTCAATAAAATATCGTAATTGACCAGATCAAAAGCTTTTTTTAAGTCAAAAAATATTGTACCACAAAGAAGATTATTATTTATAGCATCATATATACTTTTCATGATGTGAGTTAGGGCTGTAAGGCAAGAGTTTGATGTTCTGAAACCTGACTGGTTCGTATACAAGAGGTGATATTTATTTAAGTACTTACTAAGATGCCCGTGAATATGTCTTTCAAGGATTTTAGATACATTTGGGAGAATAGATATAGGTCTATAGTTGTTTGGGTCATCCTTAGCTCCAGCTTTGTGAATTGGAATAACCTTAGCTTGTTTAAATGACGAAGGATATGTATTGCAATTTATTGATAGATTGAAGACATGGGTTAGACTTTGGGAAAGATGGTCTGCGCCCAATTGAAGAAAAGGGGGATTTACTAAATCCAAGCCTACTGCCTTTGACACGTTAAGTGACTTCAGAGACTCCTTCACAAAAGATACTTTTATAAAGGGAATTTGGAAAGATACATTTGTCGGTACTTTAGAATCAATGTGCTCTCTTAACATATTATTGTTGTAAGATGGTGAATGTGTCACATCATCATTGTTCGCGTGAAGTATTTTATCGGGGATTTCGGAGAAAAAATTGTTTAGAGTATTTCCGTCCATTGGAATAGTTGAAGAGTTTTTAGTTTTGTTTATCCCTGAGTTTATTGCATCCCATACACGCTTGGGATTTTTACCATCACCGGCCAGATTTTGAAGATATTTCGATTTAGTTTTTCTAATCATGGCTTTTAAACTATTGCGACATCTTTTAAATTCTGCTTCATTTTTGTTTCTCTTGTGAAAATCGCGTTCTTTCATTAATCTTAATATTTCATTTGTTAGCCATTGTGGTTTTACAGCTGTTTTAACCCGTCTAGTTCTTATGGGGGCGTGTTGATTAATTATTGGAGTAACAAGATTATACCAAGCTGTAAGAGCGTCTTAAGGGTTATTTGCAGAATAGACTTCTTTGAAATTAATTTGACTTATATCGCAAATATAGTTTTCGTCACTGAAATGTCTGAAAGATCTATACGACACATAAATATGGCTAGTTTTAGGAATTTTTACACCTTTCTTCGACCTTTAATACATGTAGGGAAATGGTCTGAGATTGAATAATGCGAGACTACAGTTTCAATTATATGATTTGGAGAAGATACTATAATATGATCAATTAAAGTTGAAGACGAACTAGTTACACGAGTAGGAGACGAGATGATTTGAGTTAAATTATATGACTTCCTGATAGATCTTAACGTTAAAATAGATCATGTCATTGTCGGACAATCGTGAATTTTCACTGAATGACATATTTCTTATTACCTCTGGGTTCTTTTGCTATCTCGCAGAACCCGAATGAAGCTCAACAAAATGGTTCCTTTTATTTGGTAATCCTCTACAAACAGAATGCAGATTGATTTAAAATCTTTTCAGATCTAAGTGTTGTGAAGGCAAATTTGGGACCAAACTAGAAGAGGTGCATATAGTGGAGAATTTAACAGAATGCAGCAATTTGAATTTAGTAACAAGATGGTTCCTACCTCCATGTACAACAGATTCAACAGAAACAAATGCTCCCTTGTTTGAGTTTTTAACAATGGATGCTGGACTGTCACAGTTAGATGGTGGTGGATTATTACCTTCTGATTCACTCATCAAACTATCCACCTACAAATATTTTATACCAAACTCAATTAACAATAGCACTATAAACTTAGTTCACTACATTGCCAAGAACGTTTCAGAGCAGTAAATTTTGAGTAACCAGGTCAAATGTTTGCTTTTGCATTTCGTTCTGAATACAGTACCAATCCGGCAGATTGTAGTTGCACAGTCAACTTCTAGGTTTTTGTCCACTTGGGTAGCACATCTTTGAATAACTTGATGAAAAGACCAACTTATTAAATTGAGCATTAGGTCGCTCGAAATATTTTTATTACTTTGTGATTTGTTTTCAAAATTTTCAAAAACTATAATAACCAAATTTCACACATTTGTTTTCATCTTGGTAACTTATAGGTTATTGTATAGCCATGTAACAGTTGCAAATTTATTGTAGTCTGGAATAATTCACTGAATGATATTCGGTCTCCCATCTAAACATAAATAACAAGAAACAAACCTTAGCTTCTAACATAGCATGTCTATTCTCTTGTAATATTAATCTAGATAATATTGTTTCCTGTTGTTGTTTTATCTGTGTTAATTCTGCCATGATGTCAGCTGATAATGGTGGAGGTTCTACAGGATGAATCATTGTACTGTTACCAACAGGGGAGCTAATCTTAGTTTGTGTTTCAAGACATGTTATTCTCGTCTTTATTTCATCTGTTAACTGTAATGAAAATACAGATGTGACGTCGCCCTTTGATGTTGGCGTACCATTATTTCAAATAATGTACGGGCAACTTGCCAATCTTACATTATCAAAATACTAGACTGGCATGACGCATTTCACGGTAAACGCACGTGCGGATTGTCTGTATTTTAAGTCTTTAAATGCTCTCGGGCTTAAGACAATGCGTAATATATTGCGTAATGTCTCGATCTCGACCATTCAACCACACATCATACACTAGTGTCTTCACATAATGGATTCAAAATAGGATCTTTTTGTTACCGCCTTAAAACAGTGTTTGGTGAACAAATGGCTGTCAGAATGCATTTGTTATGAAG
This sequence comes from Patella pellucida, assembly GCA_917208275.1. Lineage (NCBI taxonomy): Eukaryota > Metazoa > Mollusca > Gastropoda > Patellidae > Patella > Patella pellucida. Next base: position 21,645,535 of record OU795036.1, on the reverse strand, counting down.
TTAATTTTCTAGACGGTACCCAAGTTGACTGTATTTAAATCTCACTAATGGAGCCATGTACCGTTACATAAATCTGACAACTATTTCCATTATATATAAAACATCTTTTTTATCAGCTCGTCAAACCATAGATTAAAGAACTTTCTTTCAGAAGATTTAACCCTTTGAAAACGAAATGCAGCAAAACCGGCTTGACGTTGTATCGCATATACCGTCCAGGACGTGCAAAACCCCATGTATAGTCAGGGTTCAAAGGGTTAAATGACATTTTCATGACTTTTCTAATTTGAACCTTGATACTACTCAGTAAATTATTCTTATTGCTTACTTACAGTATTAAAATTTCTTTCATTTCGAATGGACACATTTTCATTTGAAAACTATATTTTATAATCAGAATTTGCAGCTCTTTGAATTTTATGGTGTAATAAATAAGCACCAACAGAATCATGTAATAAATAAGCAAGGACTTTTCCTAACAAAACATATACAGTGGAATCTGTCACTTCCAATATCGTTCTTTTTATCACACAATGATACCGATCAACAACGAAATGTAATGAGATCAACACCCACATTTTAAGCCACTAAATTTAAAGCGATCGATATTGAAACCACTTGTGCATCATTCTGTTGATAGGGTGATCAACAAAGACCGACACATGAGTATTGATTTCACCGATAATTGACTGGTTATTACCTGTCAATCATTTGTAGGTTGACACCCACTGCTTAAAGGTCGAATAATATGATGTTAATTCAATGCAAATAGTGTTGTATAAATCTGGACATGAAAATGATGACAGATTTCACATAATGCCTTAGTATTAAGAAGCCTGATGTGAGAGAGTCAACTGTCGTATAGTCAAATTGCAACTTCTTAATGTCATTTAAAAATTACTTACCTTAAATAATTCTGATATTTGATCGAATTTGTGGTGTAGATCAGATGGTATTTCTACTGTTTGTTGACTAGATTGGAGAGTTGAAATCTGACTTGATGCACTTGCACCATCTATAACAAATGGAGATATCAACAACAACTGATTGAGTAAGTTTGTTCTTAATTGGGCCATATAAGAAAATATTCTGCTTCTCAGATAATCCAGCATTATTAAAAAAGGGCGCAAGATCTGTTTTTATTTTTATATAAATTACAGAACAAAAATGTTTTACCCCGGTAACAGGAAATAAATATAAATTAATCTGACTGAATCCAGAAAAAATGGTATTAGCTCATTTATGAGGTACACAACCCTCATAATTGTTACTGACATTTAAAGCGAGCAATCGGTACTGCTTTCAAATAACGATGATCGCCTACAATCCAGTGATCCGTATTGGATAATATCGGTGGATTATTCTTACAATTAGTTTTGAAAACACTGAGTTTTTGCTGTAATTAATATCATTATGTATCGATTTATTTCATCGATTTATTTCATCGATTTGACAATAAAATAATAGCACATCATACCATAACCAAGGGCAAGGCTACGAGACACTTTTGTCGTTTATGATCAGTTTCCTGTTTCACGAAATTTTAACCAAGATAAAATCCAAATTTTAGTAATTTGATTGGATAATATTAGATTGGTTTTAGTGCTTAGCCAATCAAAATTGAAGTATCTACTAAAATTGAGATTTTATCTTAGTTATAAATTCGTGAAACAGGGTCCTGACCAATAATAATGCGAGTAAATTGTAGTTATTTCCCTTTGAATCAGACAGTTCAGTTTATTTATTATAGTGATTTTTTAATTCTCATGCACACCGAATGCCTAGTTATACTGTAGAATTCTTTTTTTTACTCTATGTCATTATGAGTACGAGATCTATATAATTTCAATAGTCCACAATACGTAACTTCATGAGGGACTAGTGGGCAACAGTTTTCAGCACTGCCGTGTTGAATGACTTTTCTGTTTAATTAGTTATGCCCAAGCATGTGTTGCAAAGAATACTGTGATAAAGATTATCTTTTATGAATTATTGCGCGATTATCAATATTTTCAATGATACTGGATAAACATATATTCCTAAAATACAACATAGTTAGATATGATAAATGTAGTTCCTTGACGTATGTTTTAGCCAGTCATGATCCTTTGACAAAATAACAACTTCTCTCCTGGATCAGATTTTAAGTAAGGATCGTTGAGACATGGATCAAAATCGGTTTATTGCTAGGTTCCCTCTATCACGATAGCAATCAGGTTGAGCCTATCCAAACGTATCCAAAAATATCTACTTGTACCAGAATGTAGACTCCTACTCATAGGGACAATTCTACTCAATAGGGCCAATCCTATGAACCTAGCATAAGACAGTGTTCTACACCGATCTTAACATATTCAGACACTTTAATGAGTGAAAGACATTCAGACATACTGCAATACAGGCAGAATTCGTGGATCCAAGCATAAACATTACAGTCTATACATGTGTATATATAAATAATATGTATCCAAAAGCAACCAACCTCTAGGTAACCTAACAACCTCTACCGCTGCTGGTCGACCTCTCATAATACTGGATGTACCACTATAGGAGTGATTATCTTTGGCTACTCTAACACTTGTTTCTTTTTTTGCTGGTGGTTTATGTTGAATACTAGTGGCTTTAGGTTGTCTACCCTGTGGTGCACTAGTTGGTCGAGTTAATCCTACAGTTCTACTTGTACGACCAAGTGATTCTTTAGCCATCTTTTGACTCTTGGAAGTTTCTGATAGAGGAATTTGGTACAGATTTATATACTGATTGCAATGCATTGCCATATTATTTTTAATTCAATTACTTGTACATCAATTTGAACAGCTACTATTTCTATTCCAATTAAAATTTCATGCATCAAGCCATAATAATCTTTTTAATATTCATTACCCATTCAATGTTCAGCTATGAATCAATGTCTAAGCCAAAGCACTGATTAAATACCGATTTAGATAAAGAGCTGTCCATTCTTGCTATAATATTAATAGGTTCCAAAATATATAATTCAAAATCATCTTGAAAATTTAATTCTGAGCGAAATTACCACTGTTAATCGAATATCTTCCTCTCTTCTCCATATTTAAATTAAATCATTAAATGGCAATCATATTTTAATCTGTTTACATCTGCACCATCCGATTGTCCATTATATAGTTGATCATAGGCTTGTCATGTGAGCAAATGTCTAAACAATAATGTTTATATCATTTAAGCCAATTAAAACTCTAATAGTAATAAGCAGGTTTAGCTCTTACATGTACATAATGCATCTTTAATGATAATGGCACTAATGCCAGTATAATCGGTTACATCTCACTGTGCCCACTTTTGATTAATCCAATTAAGGTCTAATTAGGATTAGTGTATTAAGCGGATTAGGATTAGGTGTTATACTTATAGGTTATTAGATGGAAAAAAACAAATATTGAAAGTGACTAAATATTCAGTCTTATAATTGGTGAGAAATGTCTTGCCGAGGTCAGAACTAAAAGGTTGTTTTTTTTCACTTTGGTCAGTGTATTTGGCGTAATGCGCAGAAATATGGACTACCAAGCAGATTTTTCTTGGGTGCCAGAAATCAATAAAATCGTCAAGCAAGCAGCAGCATTACCATTAATTCCAATACAGCAGGTTGAAGATGTATGGTTGTGTGCCCTTGATGATGCACCACTGCAAATTGCAGATTACGTAACTGAGTTCTGGGTGGACAGGCAGCATGACCGAATGATGTGGAACCATTTCCACACTGAAGGTGCACGCACAATGAACCACGTTGAAGGATGGCATTCCAAGATCCCAAATATTTTTAAGTTGGTGGCTTTTTTTAAGAATGAACAAGCTTACTCCGAAGTAACCATTCTCCAGTTAGGTGCCAACGGAAATTTACGGCCTAAAAGAAGAAAGTACAGGCAACTAGAACCCCGACTCCAAACTCTGAAAACAGATCTTCAGAACGGTATAAAGACTGTATTCGAGTATGCCGATGGCGTAGCCCGTTTAACTACATTGTACATTTTCATTGTTTATCTTGTTTTTGTGTGATGTATAATATATCCATGTATGTTATACTTTTATTACATATTTTATATATAAAACATCGAAAATTGTTATATTTTCATTAAATTATAAAGTGCTAATGTGATGTATGATATATCCATGTATTATTATTAAATATATGTAATCATCGAAAAATAAAAAAAAAATACATAAAATATGTGGGTTTTTTTTTCCATCTAATTACCTATAACACCTAATCCTAATCCGCTTAATACACTAATCCTAATTAGACCTTAATTGGATTAATCAAAAGTGGGCACAGTGAGGACACACCGTATAATCAAATTAAGACTAAAAACTGATTAAAGGCTTGTGGTATCAAAAGAGTTACCTATCATTGACACTCTTCTATTTTCAGCTGATTTTGTTCGCGACTGAAATAAAAAATACATAACACATAATGGATGATCTTAAATTCGAACCCCAAATTAATGCATACATAAATTCAATTAAACTATAAATTTTATCAAATCAACAGGAATGTAGAGAAATAAAATTTGATCTCTTCCACCTAAGCACACTCTGAAATCCATTGGAAAATGATCCTTAAATAATGGCAGGCCAACTCCCAAAAGTATATTTTCTTCCTTTCATTACATTTTTCAAAATCTATGGAATTGTGCAATTTCACAATATTTTTCACTGACCTGACTAGTATTTTTGTTTAAAGATTCCATAGAAGAGGAACTTCGCAAGTTACTGGTGGATTTTGAAGTTGGTTCTAGTTCTTTTTTCTTGGCTCGAAGTAAAGATAAGACTTCTGTTGACATGATAACTTTACGTTCAGCAAATCCAGCAGAAAAAAACTGATCTTTTGTAACAAGAGGTTTGTAGTGGAATAGGTCTCTAAGGATCTGAAAAAAAGAAATGAATATTAATTTCTCATCAATACTTCAGTTTGAAAACATAACATTTACAATGAAAGGGGGCCACTGTTGATTTTATTTCAATGTGCAATGCTTGGGCAGGGAGAAATTGGCCAGCATAGCAGCATTTTGTTCTACTCTTTTTCAAATTCCAACTGACCATGGATCTTGTAACAGATGATAATGCTTGTTATTAAATTGGCAGACAGGTGAGATGATGAAAACCAAGCTTAGAAAATTACAAAGCTTTCCCAATCTTGTTCGGTAACACCCATCTTCAAACGAGGGACAACTGCAGAACTAGCTCAATAAAGAAATAATACCTTGTACACTGCTTCCATGAAACGTAAATCTGATTTCCCAAATAATTCTATATCCATGGATGCTATTTTCTCTGTTATGGGTATACTGTACTGTGTAAAGGCATAGTGATATATTGGTAGAAATGCTGTGGGTACACCTTTAGACAAACTGTCAAATAAAAAAAGTTTCATTTTAAAAATATTATATTCTCTGATTGTCAATTAAAGGATTTTTTAATCCCTTGCCAACTACAACATTGCAAAAGTTGAAAACTTTAAAAATGTTTCAATTCCTTTCAGATATGGGAGATTCCAAGTCAAGTGTATACAAGATTTTGACATTACCATCACAGATTTGAATGATGTTTGGTGTGCAAGTTAACCATGACGAAAAAACATGATGTGCAAAATTTTAGCACTGGGGGTCCCATCAGTGGCGTCCCAAACTTTGGCCCTTTTCGACTGACCATCAAACTTTGAAAATCCCTAATTTTAGTAATCCAACTTACATGAAATTGGTATCAATTTGTTCAGAAACATAGATCTTTCTAATGACCGAAAGCGCAAACTCAGACGAACGGGGGCGATAACAATATACAATAACATTTCAATGTGGCATATAAAAACTTACTTTGTAACATCAATAGGCTCCGGATATTTAATTTGTCTCACTTCTGATTGCAACTTCCGCAGGTTATTCTTGATATCCCCAGTGGTCATCTTCAACACTAAAAGATCAAAAATAGGCATTTGTGTAACACAGATTAACCTTATTGTCAAGACTCAAGGTATTATTCTGTGGGTTTGTGTTTTGTCCTTGGTATATCTCTGACACTGCAGCATGGAACTCGACCACATCACAGTTGCAAAATGAATTTACCAGTGCATGGATCTAACGTCACATAGAACATGAACTTTTGTCATGGCAACTCACACGAAATGTATCTGACTTTAAGTATAAGAAAATACAATAAAACGTTTCCTTGCAATTTTTTAGGGTCATTCTGCAATTTGACTCAACTATGTATATATATGGCCATCAGACTTTGATATGCATTTCAAATGATTAAGTGTAACAATCAGTAGGAAATCGATTTTTGAATTTTGCCATTATTTTCAAATGGCACCTCTCTGAAGAACATTTCAGAAGATCCAGTGATCATATCTCTGAAGTTATTCATTGGATTACAATCAAATCTAATATGAATATAGATATAGTATACTTAAGTATACGGTAAGTAGGTCTACTACAACAACTATTTCAGATCCTAGATTAGGGATCTCATCTCTTGATCCTTCGTGTCACAAGAGTATGAATAATACTTAGGCCTACTATTATTAACCTATTAGGGGTATTACTAATTATTACTATTAGGCCTACTTAAACAGGAAATAAATTCTGAATAGGATTCCATACAAAATGCAATTTTAGCTTGATTTAGTCGCATGTTGCGCGTAGGGTTTTCTTTAGCCAACTACTAGTAGTACTAGGCCTACTAGTAGTTGAGTTCGTTATCCTACCAGTCACTGAGTCCAGAAACTGAAGATATAAGTCTAGAGTCGAACTTACCTACCGGTGGTGGTATCTTATTTCTTGATACAATGTAATGTCAATTAGATCTGGTTAGGTTTTTAAAGTTTGAAATATGGAAGGAAAGACTGTACATTCATAAATCATGATGAATCACTAGGTGATAGAAACGGTGCTAGTACCAGGCCGACTTTTGGATTGGTCGACTTTTTTGAAAGATTCATCATTCAGAACAGACGTTATTCATTTCTTTGAATTTCAAAAATACAATTTAATACTACCTCAGTTAGGTCCCGTCAATAGCTTAATTGTCTTAGTTGATTTCTGCATAAAATGATGATCCCACCACGTGTTGTCAACTCTTCATAGAAAGATATTTTGACATAAATTATTGATCGAATATTTTGTATATGGCGCAGCTACGATAAAATGTGTCGCCACCTACATCCAGTATGTCACGTGATATAGCTTTTATAGGTCAAAAGCGTTGATCTGTTATTATTATATAGATCAGTGCACACTGATACACAGTGAATATTCGCTTGTCGCATTATAACTCTGTAAAACCGATCAGTGATCAAAAGACATTCATAATCGGAACTTTCGTAAAAATTGCATGGCTTTTCATCATAGATTTGAAGTCTGAGTACATTTTGTAGGGTGATAGGTTAATTAAATAATATGCTAGTTTCAGCATATGATCTAGGGTTTTACACACGCCTTTTTGAAACAGATTGAATAATAGGCCTAAACTCGGCCATATCCAGGTATTTGGATATTTTCGGCAGCCGGGGGTTTGGGGGTCGGATATAGAAATTTTAGATCCCCATATTGAGGTGTTATAGTCACAATTTGTGAGTGCTAAAGGTGCCAAAAATACCGGGCTGTCTGTGGATGCAACTTCCTACTTCAAGTACTTGGATCTGCGCCTGTATTAACTTCACTTTGTTCATACCTTCTTAATTTTAAGAGGAATTTTAAAACATAGCTTTTTATCAGGGCATAAAAATTAATCCAAATTTATTTTATTCTTCATTTTAAAGAGAGAGGGAGGGCGAGAGAAATTGAATTTTATTTTAATAATTTGCTTGCACATAGGGGTCTTTAGCAGTGGGAGGACCCGGAGAAAAACACACGAGGTTGGACAGGCGACCATTCTCCTTGCCACGAACAACCGTCAACCGGGGATTCGAAACCACGCCAGTTGATTCAATGACAGGCTTTATGATACAGCACGCGCACGCTAACCATTAAGCCATCCAACCCCCTCTTCATTCTAAAGAATGCCTATTTAACCTTTAATATAATATACCTGGTAATGTTTTATTTTGAACAATCTATTTGTTTATGTGCTTGAGATGAAATAGCCCGGCGAGAGAGAAATAGGGTTACTGTCCACTAAATCTTGCCTGTAATTTGAAACGTCTTGTGGGCACTCTAGAGACTAAAGTTTTAGTTATTATCCGATTGACTTGTGTTGCCCTTCATCAAATTGAAAAATTGTTTGGTCCCATGTATATAAAAATAATCACCCAAGAAGTCTATCAGATGTTAATTATTTCTGACAATTTTTTTGTGGGTGGTTACAATTCACCAAGGTGTATTATCAGCCACACAGATGCTTCTTTGTTTTTACTATTTAAAGTATACAATTTTATAAAATATCCAAAACCATGTCAAATCCACTTTGTTATTTTTATTATGGTCACATGTAAAAGCTAGAAAGAAGAATTTGCCTTGACATCAGCGCTTGGAATTTTCAAATTACATGTCAAGAGTCAGTTCTATTAACTGCACATCAATATCTTCATGGTGGATATAAAGATTAGGGATTCCAGAGGACCTTTTGGATAATTTGTGAACACTGAACAAATTCTCAAAAATTTTTGTTCCAGCAAGAAGGTTAAAGATAAAATAAAGTCATAATATATAAATAAAGTATTGACATTTTTGTAATATTACAAGTGATTACAAATACAAAACATAACAAGTCTATTGGTTGGTCACTACAATAATTTCAGGTAAAAAATGCATACTTTTATTTTATATGTCTATGTTCATTTTTTAATAAGAAAGTAAACTAAATTACAAATTTTGTATTATTGTATTTCTGATAAAAATACACAATTTACATGGGGTACATTGTAAATTTACACATTATTTCTTATAAATACAGCACTAATATCTACTAATACAGCTTCAAGGATTCAATTGTTTAGGTCTACAAGAACCCTCAAGAAAATCAGACTCTCAGGCATATCTAAAATTCTAAAAGATCAACTGGAGACTGACTGTATTGTGTAGCTTTTTTGACAATATTTAATTTCTCACTCACATTCTATTCACACACAACTAAACAGATAAAGTTTATATAAATGTTCATATCTCTGACACTAATTTAAATTTAGCATGTAATGGTGTTGGATATACATTAAAAAATTTCTTTTTTATCACAAGTCCACTTTGAACAGGTGTGTATAGTGGACTGTCTGGGTATGGTGAGATTACCTCACTTGTAACCATTACTATACCATCTCTTAAGGCATGCAATGCATTATCTCTTGTTAATTCAACCTGAAATATACAAACAAATAGTTATGACTTCCAATGGAGAGAGAGATAGTGGGAGAGAGAAATTGGGTTTAACTCCACTGGACACAAACAAGATCATTTCAGAAATGACATGGTTCAATTTTATTTCAATAATTCGCTTGCGCATAGGGGTCTTTAGCATTGAAGGGAAACCGGAGAACCTAGAGAAAACCCATGAGGTTGAAAAGGCGACCCTACCCCTTGTCATGTACAACTGGGCAATAGAAACCACACCAGTGGACTCCATGACAGACCTTATGATGCAACGCCCAATGAACTAACCATTCGGCCATCCATCCCCCCTCAAAAGGGATTAAGTTTGGCTTATAAATGGTTTGGTTTGACATTATTTTTTAAAACTTGTACTTTATTAACTAACACTTTTTAAGCGGTGGACCTGCAAATTTAGAGTGAAGTTTGTTATATGACACATGAAATATTTTTTAATTATTCTACTTCAAATACTAAAGCGATACTCGTTTTTTCCGGGCCACCTGCGTTAAATATTTCCTCCCATGCTGGTGGCCTAGTTTCTCAGTGTTCTGGTATGAAAATAAAATTTGGATCAATTAACCAATAGAGTAATATCGGGTTTAACATCCTACTTTTCTGCACCAACAGTAATAAAGACGGGCATACTGTATGCCAGGCAATATGTTATGAGAGATCATTAAATTTGCCAAGACAACAGTGTTTCTGTCTTTCTTGACAAGGGCTAATTCTAGTAATCAGTTTAAAACCATCCTGCAGAAGTACATGTAAGATAAAATGATAAGGTTGAGGGTATTTTGTAAAGAAATGATGTCAAAATTTTGTTAAGATATTATATAATATTTAGTACTATGTAAATATCATATTATACAAATGACAAATCTATATTTACATTTTCTCCAGGATAGTATCTTAATCCACGTTGAGTAGCTAATATTTCCCCAGCATGTACAAACGAGCCATCATTACGTTTCCATCCTCTATATTTAGGAAGAGTTCGTCGTTTCTTATTTCTTACAGCCCCACCTGCTTTTTTAGAAGCACACCTCACTTGTTCAGTTGGGGAAGATATACCAAGAAAACCTACAAAAACACAATATTTCTTTATTAAGCTATTTATTTTGAAATACGAGGTCCAGGTAATGTAAATTGTTCATAAAGAAAAAGAAATTACATGAAACATGGTATAAAATACAACTTTTCTGCACCAGAGGCATGATAGTCAAATATTAAGGGGACAGGACTCTTTAAGTAAATACTAGGGTGTACCGAACTTAAACATACGGTATGAAAGAGCTAAATCTGCCAATCGCAGATCTTTTTTTAAGCCTAAAATGTTATCTCAATTATTAATTTGAGTTTGACATAAACTTATCCAGACCATAACCAACTCTAGTCTGCAATTTTTACTGGATTAGAACCAGTCTTCTGCTGCTGCATGAATCGAATAATGGATATTGAGACTTTAGTTTATGTCAGACTGACTTTAGTAATGATGATTGTGGCTAGGTCCAAATTTCAATCGCTAAATTATCGTATTTTAACTATTTTATAATGAGATCTGCCAGCTCTTTATTTAATAAACCCATAAAAGTACCCACAACTGCTACAAATGGATATGGATTGAGTTCATTTTTTACACACTTCAATGTAAGATGATAACAATGAAGGTCTGAAAGTTTGAGTCATTTTGGTTGGGTGGTTCACTTGTTAGCGACGTTCAAAGATATGCTCCAAATGTCCACCATGTTGACGGAGATATGGATCCCTACTTTCTTGATGATGTGTGGTTCTCAGATGAGGCCCATTTTCTTCTAACTGGCCACGTGAACAGTAAAAACAATATTTTTGGGGGCACAGCACCACCAGAGGATGTCCTTGAGTTCAATTACACTCAGTAAAATGTACTTCAAGGTTGACCATGTCAAAGCAAAGTATCATTGGTCCTTTTTGGTTTGAGGATGAACAGGAAAGGTCCGTCATTGTCAACACAGACCGTTACATCGAGGATTTGAGTAAGTTCTGGACAACTCTCGGGAGACGTGCTCGACTTATTCGTGCAGAGCAGTGGTTCCAGCAGGATGGGGCCAGCCGGGCACCAATACACATCAAACCAAACGCTGACCTAGCTGCGACAACGCTTTCAAGAGCGACTGATCAGCAGAAGATGTGACCCTGAGTGGGCCCCGCACTCACCTGACCTTAACCCCCCAGGTTTCTATCTGGGATTATTTGAAAGACCACGTCTATGAAAACAACCCCCAGACTAAATGGACTTGAAAGCTGCAATAACAGCAAGGATCAGGGAGATTCCAGGGGCAGAGTGTGTCCGGGTGATGGACAATTTTGCACGGCGCATTCAGTAGAGTCTCTGTCTACATGGTGGACAATTGGAGCATATCTTTGAACGTCGCTAACATGTGGACCACCCAACCGAAATGACTCAAACTTTCCGACCTTCATTGTTATCATCTTACTGTGAATTGTGTAAAAAATGAACTCAATCCATATCCATTTGTAGCAGTTGTGGGTACTTTAATGGGTTGCATTCATTGTGAGTTACCCTGTATTAATATCCCATCATAATAATAGCCTATGTATATTTTCTGCGATTTTCTGTGACTGAAGACAGACAGTGTATCAAATGAAAGGCACTGGTGATATCATAGTAATAAATATAACAATATTTCTGTAAAGATAGGTTGCCAGGCAACGAAACATACGCCCACAGCAGCTAAATCGTCCGGGCAGTCAACAAGAGTTGTCGCATATTTAACTTTTTTCAGTAATGAAACATTTATAATACACTAAAATCATATAACAAGTAACAACTCATTATGTAATTATCAGAAAATCATTCGATATTTTTTGACTTTGATAAAGTTCTCCTCCATGCTAACGTTTAGTATACGAAACACTTAATATTCTGAAAATCAGTAGGCTTCTTCGTCTCATGACCTTCAATACTGTGTATAAATTTCAAGTCAATCGGATATTAACTTTAGCCTCTAGAGCATCCACAAGATTTTTTGAAGTGATCAAGGGCCATAACTCTAACAGTAATTATCGAGAATCGCTGAAAATCCCTAGGCTTCTTTGTTTCATGACCCTAAACACTGTGTATAAATTTAAAGTCCGTTGAATATTACCTTTAGGCTCTAGAGCGTTCACAAGATTTTTCAAAGTGATCAAGGGCCATAACTCTGGCACTAATTATCGGATATCGCTGATAATCCCTAGGCTTCTTCGTCTCATGACCGTAAACACTGTGTATAAATTTAAATTCAATCGGATATTACCTTTAGACGCTAGAGCTTTCACAAGATTTTTCAAAGTGATCAAGGGCCATAACTCTGGCAGTAATTATCGGATATCGCTGATAATCCCTAGGCTTCTTTGTCTCATGGCCTTAAACACTGTGTATAAATCTTAATTCAATCAGATATTAACTTTAGCCTCTAGAGCGTTCACAAGATTTTTCAAAGTGATCAAGGGCCATAACTCTGGAAGCAATTATCGGATATCGCTGAAAATCAATAGGGGACTTCCTCTGATGACCTTAAACACTGTGTATAAATTTAAAGTCAATCGGATATTAACTTTAGCCTCTAGTGCGTTCACAAGATTTTTTGAAGTGATCAAGGGCCACAACTCTGACAGCAATTATCGGATATCGCTGAAAATCAATAGGGGTCTACCTCTCATGACCTTAAACACTGTGTATAAATTTAAAGTCAATCGGATATTAATTTTAGCCCCTAGAGCGTTCACAAGAAATTGTGGACGATGGACGGACGGACGGACCGACAGACGGACGGACGGACGGGGGCGACGGCAATATACGACCACATTTCTATGTGGGCATATAAAAATGACCTAATTAAAGTGTCAGCGCAAGGTAAAAAAAAAAAACAGCACCTTCCGCATATAAATAGTTATTTATAATTATTCCTCCGGGCACTCCGGTTTCCTCCTACTGCTGAAAAACCCTACGTGCAAGCGAATTATTAAAATAAAATTAAAAACCACATCTTAGTCCCGCAATGACCTAGTTGTGTTGAGTGGACGAAACCCCATTTCTCCCTCTCTATAATTATTAAATACACATCAGTTATTGATGAAAGGGGGGTAACTCCTAAAATCCCGATTACAAAATGTGAAATGCAGGCACCTTGCGTTGCATTCAAGATATTCTAAAATAATTAAAACCAGATGAACTGAAGGGTAGACCGTAAAGCATCTACGCGCATATAAGTCAAATATTTCACATATTATACCTGAGATATTGAGGAAATTTGAAGTTTTTAAACTGAAACCTCGCAGTAAGGAGGCTGACATCTTGAATTTATCTACATACGCTAAGATATACGGACTACTTTAAAAATAATCCAAAACATATTTTTTAATATAAAAACAAACGCAACCATTTCCACTATGACAACTAATTTTGTTTCACTTCTTATTTTATTGTAATTAGAAAATGATGTTTGCTTTTGTGTATTGTTCACATCCATTGTACAGTCCTTCTCGGTTCTGCGTAGTTATATAGTAATAAAACGGTTTGGAGGCAAAATCAAAATATTGACAAGTTGGGAAAGTAAAATGAATAATTTGAATGAACTCATCTCACACGTGTTAGCAGTTTGTCCCGACGCTGAAGAAAAGTCAGTTCGATTGGATTTGAGTTTTACAGGAAGTGTTGAGACGACAATTAACAGAATTTTGGATGGGACGGTACAAATGACAAATAATTATCATTAAAATGTCATACTCATTGGATTCCAAAAAGTCAAACCCTAAAGTGACTTAAGACAAAAGAATATAGATCTAGATATTCGCTGTGTAACCAACACCATGATCTTTGAAATGAATAACCTATATTATTGGCCTAATTTCTTTACTTACAAGGACCCACCCCCACCCAATATTGGCTGCACTGCCACCCAATACTACTATACTATTGTATATAAATGATATTTGAAAGAACTCAACTAGCCTACTTCACTTTAACATTAAATAAATGTCTGTTTGTTGTCTAACTAAGAAAGAGCTAAGTTTTATTTAACCCTGTCCATGAATAAAATCACATACTTCTTCATTACTTACCCAATTTTTTTTTTTTAAAAATACAGTGTTAAATTTCGGCTAAGACTCTGTGGCACTGTAGGTGGTGCTACCTACCTGATTCAGATTCCCTTTCTATAACCATTAAAAAATGTCCATTCATGCAGCGGCGGCGCCAGCCGGTGCTGAGTGGGGGGGTAAAAAGCTATGGGGGTCTGGGGGCTTTGCCCCCAATTTTTTTTTTTTAGCCACGTCCTTTTTGCTTAGGAAAACGCCCTTCTCCAGCTATTGGACACACCCGTTTTAGGTCGAGAAAAGCCCTTTCTAACATGTGATGTTGAACTTTAATATAATATAATGCACAAAAAAAAAAGGATCTACCCCCCCCCCCCCCATAAATTTTATGTCATTTTTAGCAAAATTGGGATGGCCCCTACCCCCCCGTGGCTCCGCCACTGCATTCATGCTGTATTTTATAAGACTCATTTGTTTGGCTCGTCTGCTGAATGTTCACCTGTATCTGTGTCCATGCCTGGCAAGGTCCTCTGACTCAGACCAACCAATGTAAGGGAATAAAAATTTCTTCTTATTGTAATAATAATCAATTAAATTTATATTTTTTCTAGGCTGTAACTGCTTCTTTATCAGAGCCTTGTGAAGATTTGAGTACAACAGATATAAACAGCGACAGTTCATTTGAGTCAAACAAGAATATTCCAAAAATAAATTCTATAGATTCTAAGCAAGCCATACCCTCTAGAGTGAATGTTTTTCCCCAAGAATCTGTTGTCATATGTGAAGAAAAAAACACTGATATAAATAGTAATAGTAAGGATGAGCTTCTTCCAGAGTTAAATTACAAAAAGAAAACATCAGATACAGTGTCAATGTTAAAGAGAGAAAACCAGGACAGCAATGACATAATAGAAATAGATAAGATACATTCAACAATATTAAAATTGAACAATAATGATTTAAAATTTGATACAAATAAAGTTATTAACTCCGACATGAATGATCACAGTCCGACATATTGCATGTCTTCTGATAATGAGAATGAAATTAGTATTCATACTTATCCTACTCAAAAACCAAAATATATCAAAACAAACACATGTTATTCTCACGACTCAAGTGACGAGGAGCTTCCTGATATTGACATTGAGATTCCATCTCTTGCTGAAAGATGTAAAATGAAATCTCTATCTGTATTAGAAATGATTGATAATAGTTTGGAACCACCGGCAGTAAATAACAGTCCGTCATTCAGCCACAGCAGTGTTTATTCTGAGGATAGTGTCTCAACTACATGTACAACTATATCAGACATCACTGATGGTCAAGCTTCGAAAAAAAGGAAAAGAACACCTGAAGAAATTGCAGAATGTAAAAGACAAGCAATTGTAATTTAGATTATTATATCTTAGCATTTTATTAGATTGCAGTTACTATGTTTTATATGAAAAACTGCGGGGAATCACGTGGCTAAGTGGGTAAAGTGCTGGCTCGCTAGTCTGGAGGTCGGGTGTTCGATCCCTGCATTGGCCGAGAAAGTTCATCTTGATTTCCGGCGTGGTTTCCCCTTGTCAGCGATACAGACGGAGGGCCTGACAAGGACAGCTGCCTAGTCATTCGGATGGGACACAAAAAAGACCAAAGTCCCAGGTACACATTGGCGTTCACGTAAAAGATCCCTTGGCAGCTGGAATTCAGTTGCTGCCCTGGCAAAATT
The DNA here is from genome assembly GCA_917208275.1 of Patella pellucida. NCBI lineage: Eukaryota > Metazoa > Mollusca > Gastropoda > Patellidae > Patella > Patella pellucida. The sequence continues at coordinate 21,629,407 of OU795036.1, read as the reverse complement.
TTCCTCATAGCACACTGTATGGCGTATGCCCGTCTTCAATTAGTCCAGGTTAGGTTCAGAAACGTAGGACGTTAAACCCCATTTCATTCATGAAAAAATGCATGGATCAGTAGGTGGTGACTAAAAATTCCTAGTTTAGAATTGTGGTGAGATTGTAATCCAACATGTATAGATGACTTATTTACATGAACATTTACAAATGGCAGCACAATACTGTCTTTAGACTTTTTGAAAAAAAGCTTTTAAGGACTTGATGTTTATTATAGATGTCTTGTGGAATAAATGAACACTTTCATATTAATTTGAGGAAATATTTTGATTGTCTTGTGTTATATTGTTTTAGAATAAGAAAGAAGAACGACAAAGATTAAAAGATGAAAAGAAGGCACAGAAAGACAGAGAGGCTCAGATGAGAAAAATAGAATCCGAGAATAAGAAATCATTTCGACCAGGAGATTGTTTAAAGGTTTTATAAATTGATAAAGACTTAGATAATTTGATTGTAATCTTGACTCAGTGCTTAAGACATCAGTGCAAGCAATTTATTGAATGATTTACCATGTTATCTTGAAGTGACCATTTGCTTGATAGCAATGAGAGTATCTTCGTCGAAATGTTGCACGTTAATAAACCAGTATTTGTTATTCCATAAATATTGTTAGTGTGTTACTGTTCAATTACTAAATGTCATTTAAAGAAGAATTACTTCCAACCATACCACTAAAACCTGTTCTGTCATATCCAGGTCATCTTCTAGTAATATAGCCTCATTTTATATTAAAGGGACAATAACACTCTTGCTGGCTTGACAGGTCCAGAAAAGAAAAGCCTTATTCTAACTACTAGATGTTTAAGTGTCCTACTCCTATATGATGTGTAAATTGTCCATTACATCCTTTTTTACTTGTCCAGAAGGTTCGAAAATATCTTTAAATTGAAGTTACATTTGAAAAGGTTTACGTAAAGCCTTTCAAACCATGTAGTTGAATTAAGATGAAATTTATATTATCAATTAATTAGAATATTGTAAAATAGTACAATTTGTTGACCAGAAAAATGATTGGGGCATATTATTCAGTTACAACAAGAGTGTTATTGGGCCTTTAGATTGATCCACTGGTGTATTTTCAACACATTAGATTTAAAGCTAACATGAGATAGTAATTTTGTCCGTTAATAACATCTTAATTGTGTTTTATTTTTACTAATTTTGGACGTTAATAACATCTTAACTTTCATAATAATTGTGTTTTATTTAAGAAAATAACAGTTAGTATTGATCCTGGAATTATTAATACAAACAGTAATGGTGGACCTATATTTAAAGCTTTTGATGATCTTGGTGTCAAGTGTGAAACAGTGCCTCAATCTATTCCAAACTCTGTTATTTGGAAACGAGAAATAATAGAATGTTCACAAGATGATGTAAGTTAAAGCAGCATCCTGTATGTGCAAGCCTGAAATATTACATGCTATTAATCATCTTTTAATCATACTAATTGTTGACTATGGAGGTAGAAATTCTATTAGTTCTTGTATTTGTTAAATTTGGATGTTTGTAAGATACAATAAGTTTGTAGATGACTATGTTATGGTATGACATTTTAATTAATAATGATATAGCTACTTTAAAGTTTTATAGATAAACATGTACAATACAGTAAAATACAAAAGTACAACAAGAAAGTGGAACAAGTTTTTTTTGCTGGAAATAGCAAGGATATTTATTCTGCCTTATGCATGATTCCTGTCATAATTTTGGACATGGATTTAAAAACAACTTGCCATTTGTAATTTGTGTTTATACATATAGCCTTTATGTTTGAATAGGAGTTAAAAGGTAATCTCTTTACACTACAGTTTGTAGGAAATAATCTGATTCTATCATGAAATGATTGAAAAAAAGTATGGTAAACTAAATATGTCACAAATTTAAATAGATTTAACCATGGCAAAATGCTCTCAGATTTGAGGGTCATTGCGTTCATATCATATCATAGTACATTCAATAATGATAAATGGAATAACTAAATTATTTTTTTCAGTACTACTATTGATTGTTCATATAAGGAATATATTTACAAGGTGATAATATTGTTAATGATACATGTATATTATAGACAACAGTAAAACATACTACAGAAGAAGATATGTTGATTATGATACCCTTAGAAGATTTTTTAGCTATGATCAAAACTTATTCACAGGTAAAAAATTAAAATTAAAGGTCACCGAAAAAGCTTCATTTTTTAAAAAAGAATGCAAGTAATTAAATATATCAACATATCCTTTCCATAAGTATAATACGAACCAAAATGTCAATATTGCCTGCAACAGGTAAATTTCAATGATAATAATTTCCTCTCTTAAGATGAAATTTGTATCATCAATTAATTGGAATATTGTAAAATAGTACAATTTGTTGACCAGAATAATGATTGGGGCATATTATTCAGTTAAAACAAAAGTGTTATTGGGGCTTTAAGGGCATCTATTTATGTTTAATGTTAAGTGTCTAATAAAAACAAGTGTCCAGGTTTCATGTTATTAAATATATCGTATTATTTATTTCCAGAAACAAAAAGGTGATATGTCATCTGGTGTAACTTTAACAGAGTTTATACAGAGTCTTCAATGTGCTTTTAATAATCATTTATTTACATTTTTTGTTCATGGAGTGGAGAAATATTTCAGGTAATGGTGAATCTATTCAAATGTAATCAAGTTGATTATTGAACATTTTATTAAAAGATAGTAAGCTGGCACTGCCAGGCAGGATACGCCCACATTTTCGAGAGATGGTTAGAGAACAAGCAAAATCGAAAGTGGTTTTTCCTACAATCAAAGGCTATAATTCATTAAATTACAATTTGATATGCGCAAATATCGAAAAGAATCAAGATCTTTAGGTTATAAACATGCATTTCAAGTTTCATCAAAATTGAATTAAAATTGTGACCTATACTGGGTCCACAACCTTGATATACCATTTTTTAACGTATTCGCGTACGAACGGCGGCCATTTTGTATGGTAATTTTGGTCGGATTTTTCCGAAATTTGAACTCAACCTTCCTTAGTGTGTAACGGTGATATAATCAAACGATTTTTTAAATCGGTTAATTATTGTAACCTCCAGAGGGACCACAAGCTAAACCAAGACGATTTTGCGTATAATCAGGGGCCATAATTCAGGAAGTTACGATCCGATATGCACAAATATTGAAAGGAACCAAGATCTTTGGGTTATAACCATGCATTTTAAGTTTCATCAAAATTGAATTAAAATTGTGACCTCTACAGGATCCACAACGGTGTAACGGTGATATAATCAAACGATTTTTTAAATCGGATAATTAATGTAACCTCCAGAGGGACCACAGGCTAAACCAAGACGATTTTGCGTATAATCAGGGGCCATAATTCAGGAAGTTACGATCCGATATGCGCAAATATCGAAAGGAACCAAGATCTTTGGGTTATAACCATGCATTTCAAGTTTCATCAAAATCGAATTAAAATTGTGATCTCTACAGGGACCACAACCTTGATATACCATTTTTTAACAGTATTTGCGTACGAACGGCGGCCATTTTGTATGTTAATTTTGGTCCGATTTTTCCGAAATTTGAACTCAACCTTCCTTAGGGTGTAACGGTGATTTAATCGAACGGTTTTTCAAATCGGATAATAATTGTAACCTCCAGAGGTACCACGAGCTAAAATAGGTGAATTTTCGGACAATCAGGGGCCATAATTCGGGAATTTACGTTCCGATAGGTGCAAATATCGAAAGGAACCAAGATCTTTGGGTTATAAACATGCATATAAAGTTTCATCAAAATCGGTTCAAAATTGTGACCTCTATAGGGTCCACAAGCTAAAAACGTGATTTTTCGTACAATCAGGGGCCATAATCCATGAAGTTTTTATCCGATACATGCCAATATCGAAAGCAGCCGAGATATTTTGGGGATAAACCTATATTTTAAGTTTCGTCAAAATCGGACAAGAATTGTGACCTGTAGAGAGTCCACAAACAATTGTGGACGGACGGACGGACAGGGGCGACGACATAATACGTCCACATGAAAATGTGGGCGTATAAAAACTAAATCAAAATATCAACGGTAGACAATTTCCCATTAGATTCAATCAAATAAAAAAGGTGGTTAACAAAATATTTGGGCTAAGATTATAGGTGGTGCTGGCTTGTTTCGACCAATGACCGTCTATCGATTCATTAAATTTAATCAAATTGAAACCTGATATATTACTTTTGGGAATTCAACTTTTGTATATCAAAATGAAAATCAGAAACCTATAACCAGGTCTATACCTTTAGTACTCTAATTAGAGACCAATATTAGTGATTTAGAATTGATCTTTGTACAGTCATACCCATTATTTTCTAATTATAGATAATTATTTCTAATTTTAGTGATTTAAAACTTATCAAAAAACAGAAACATAAAGAAGCTGTGATGGAAACTGGCACAAGTGATGCCTCACGCTCTAGAAGAAGAAAAATGGCTGTTGATACAATTGTTACTCAACTCGAAATAGAAGAGGTATTATTACATCTTTGAAATTAGAAATAATATATACTGATTATCGTCCTGCTGGATCAAACCCTAAGTTGTCAATTATATTAATCCAAGACAAATCTAGTTTAAAGCTAGAATGTTATATTTTCTAAGAAAGTCAAAACATATTTATGTCTATGTCTTTTGCTCAGTAGGTTCTCAACTCAATATTATACGACCATTGGTATTATTTCCCACCCTTAAAAATCATCCACTCCTTGCATAAGCTATATTCAAACGTTAGAATTTGAAGTTGAAAATGATATTTTTGCCAATTTCTCAGCTGGCAATAGTAAATTATATGATTAATTGGATTATTCTTTAACAAGGTAGGAATGTGTATGGATACCATCTATTTGAAGGCTTTATTTCAATAAATTTAAAAAATATAACTTAAATTTATGAAATTGTAGCTTTAAGTAAGGCACCCTGTTAATTGTAATTTTTTGAAATGAAATTGCAATCAATGTCCTGCTTTTCTGCACCAACTTGGCTACATCCTACTTTTATTTCTAAATCAAACTTTAATTGGTACCTTTTCTTTCTCGCTATGCACTCCATCCTGCATCACAGGACTAGAAAATCCTGGGTAATTTTCTTGGTAAAAACTGGGATCAAACTAAGGACCTTCTGGTCAGTGAACTTGTGCCATACTCCCTGAGCTGGCGTAGCTCCCATCCATATTTGAAACAGACAATGATTTACATATAAGACTAGGTTTTAGATATTACCACTTGTTAGAATTTTTCTAATATAAAGAATTAACTTGATTATTACCTCTCGTTAACTTGAACCCTTCTAATGATAAAAACTTTATTCTCTGTAGGCAATGGTGGAAACCCAATTATTAACCAGTTGCATAATCAAGTTTGTGAACAATAGTCAACAAATCGCAGACCTTATTAGAACATTTACAAAAGCTGTAGCTGAAAAACCTGCCAAGTATGTGGATTATTACAAATCTAATTCTTAAATATAATGTATTACTTCTCAGTACAAAATACAGCGTAAATCTGTAATTGCCTGGCTTTTGATTGGCTGAAATTCCTTATCTATGAGACAATAACACTCCTCCAAATTCAAAACATGAAGAGTTATTATCCTTAGAGGCGGTCCAGGTAGCTTTGAGCACTCAGTAGTTAGTATTTAATAGACCGTAAATCCTATTTCTCTCCCACACTTACAAGTTTGTTTGGTTAACTCAACAATATTTATATGTAGTTAAACTTTTGTATTTGTTTATAGATTAAGATGTTGGTTATTTTTTAAAGACAGGGCAGATTAGAGAATGTGTTTAATTTTCTGGAAGAAGGAACAGCAGGAGTAAAAGTGGATAAAAATGGTCAGGGTTTATTAAAAGTATTTAAACATCAATTGATGCAGTTTAAAAATCTGGGTCCAGATATGGCTGATGCTATATTAGGTGTTTATCAATCACCTAGATCATTATTACAGGTAAATTGAATGTCCTAGTGATGGCTGAGAAAGTTCCTTAGGATTTTCCAGCCTTTTGCACGACCGGCTAAGCAAAGAAACGTGTTTAATTGTTTGGATGTTAAGAAAAACAGATTCCTTGTGTCAAAGTTCTTATTCCCTTTTGAAATGAAATGGCCAGAATTTTGTCAAATAAGGTACGGGTAGAAAACAATGTAATAATATTAGCTCCCATTCATTTAATATAACCAGACTTCGTCTTCAACAAAAATAATTCTTTGTAATTTGTTATGAAGAATGTTGTATGTTATTACCACAAAAAATACAATCCGTTGGTAGCATTTTGAAAATCCTCTAACAGATGGGGAGCCATGGTAGCTCAGTGAGTAAGACGTTGGCTAGCTAACCTGGAGCTCCTATGTTGGATCCCTGCGTTAGCCAAAAAAAGTTCATTGAGTTTTTCTGGAGTGGTTCCTCCTTGTCAGTGGTGAAGGGACATCATATAGTCATTGGATGGGATGGGATGAAAAACTGAGGACATTAAGATGTATACCGATCGTCATTAGCCTAGTTGGAGTCAAAACAGTCGGATGCCAAACCCCATTTCATTTTTTCCCAATAAAATATGTATCCTTATATTTGTTGTTTATTTAAAGGCATATGCTAAATGTCAGACAGAAAAGGAAAGAGAAAGATTATTAGAGAATATAATGGTAAGTTTAAATCTCAAAAAATACAGATCCTATTTTTCTTCTTCAAATTTTGTCTTATTTGACGGCACTACTCTGGGAGCTGTATCTTCTGTTTGATGAAGAAGATAAGCATATTAAATGGTCTGTTCAATCATGATTTATTCGAGATGTGTACATAATTTTGAGAGAAACTATGGATACTTCAAAAAAGTCAATAAACACTGGATATACTGAATGATTATATAAATAGTCAACATCTTTACCCCCCCCCCCCCCATCATCATCAGTCACATCTACAACACATGTGGTGGAAAGTGGAAGCGATCAAAAAATGTTGGGGGGGGGGGGGTGCATGTTGGTGTGCGTGCATGACAAAAATCTATATTTGATACAGGATGGGTAAATAAAAAGGCTTGTTATCTATTTTGTTAATATTACTTAGAGTAACAGTAAAACACAGCTCCAAGCAGTCGACAACAGGTTTTATTGGCTTTATTTAACACAGCTGTGAGCTTTACTGCACTCTAGGCTCTAGAATAGATGACTGGTAAAATTGCGGAGTTTAGATTGGCTAACAATGGTAACATCTATTATAAATGTATTTTTGTATGGTACAGGTGAGAAGAGGAGGTGGTGTTCTAGCTACCAATAGAAGAGTTGGTAAAGAAATGTCAAGAAGAATATTTTTATTTTTAACTTGTAGAGATCCAAACTTTGTTATAAAATGAAATTCATCATATTACATTAACTTATTTAATATAAGATAGAATAAGAAATTTTAATAGAAGTTTAATTTGTATATAATTCATTTATAATTTTTTATATATATAACAATTATATTTGTTAATTCATAATGAATAGTCCATTTTAATTAATCCATCCTGTTATTTTCATATATATTTAAAAATGTTGTGTGACTTCAGATATGTGCTAATCCCATAATAAAAAAGGTATACTCAAAATTGTTTGTATTTTTATTTATTTCTTTTGTACCAAATCTGGTTTGCTAATCAGGTCCTGGCCCTGGGCTTGATACAGGTGTTCCTTTTGAGTTTGCAGTCTGGTTTCCACCTTATCAGTTGTACAGCCAGGGCTTCCACTTCAAAATTTTCCCAGTCGATCATTTTTCATGTTGAGAAAGTGGGCTGTTTTTTGCACAAAATAAGAAGCCACGAATTGCCGATCCGGTTAAATTGGGTCAAGGACAGTCACAAAGAAATTTAATCTCACGTTGGCATTTATACCCACCAACCCCTCAATATAGGAACACATGTAATCAATTATCATTTATTTATTTACATATAAAAAATAAAACAAAAAGAAACATTCGCAAGTACACTATTTTATTACTTTATTTACAACATCACCCGTATATACTCGTCGTATTTATAATGGAACTGTCGTGGTATAACATCTTTAAAGAGATGATCTTCGTGTTCATGTGACATTTTATGGTTTATGGTTACTGACAGACGACCTGGTAAAGCACAACATCTAGTCATTCAGATGGAATGTAAAAAATAATGTTCCAGTGAACACATTAACATGCATATAATGCAAGAACCCATGGCAATTTGTATTCAACGAAAAATTTCCTTCCTAGCAAACTGGATGGTAAATGTCCATCTTCATGAACGATTTTGGTGCAGAAAAGTATAGATGTTAAGCCCCATTTCATTTATTGTTGTGAAAAAAACATCAGCTATAAGCTGTAACTATTTTGATGTATAACTGAAGAATGTCACTAAGCGAGAGGAGGGGGGGGGGTCAGGATTGCCTGTCCAAAAGACACTTATACGCAAGCGAATTATTAAAAGAAAATTGTACCATATCTTAGTCCTGAAATGTTTTTGTCTGGTGGAAGTTGTACCCCCGCGTCTCTCTCTCTCTCTCCTCTCTCTCTCTCTGAAAGATTCAAAACTGAAATTTATCAGATATCAAGCAAATTGAGCCTTGTAAAACATAAGATGCAGTTATGTATTTGGCCAGTGTAGAGTCAGTGCTGGATTAATCATAAGGCAAAATAGGCACGTGCCTTAGGGCCGGCCATAATTCCAGGCCACAAAATAATGAAGTACAATTTTTTTGATATTTATCAGGTGATGACAAAAATGCTTGCCTTTATTTTTATGTAAACAAATTGCATCCTTCTTCATCTACGCGTTTGTCCTAAAAAGGGCTTTCCATGCTCTGACAAAGGGTTGACATGATGTTTCGTCCCTTTACACACGTGTGGCTTGTTTACATTTGTTGTGGGAAAGAATCTCGTTAGTAATATCAAATTTAAAAAAAAAAATTCATTGATTTTGCAATTGACATTAGATGTATTTCACATAATACGATTAGTCAAAAACGTCTTGCTATACTGGCACTTCTATGCATTTAAAGTGATTTACTTCATAAAATTGACTTTAAAAAACTAACTGAAGAATTTGCAGTCACAAAAGCACGCAAAGTCGTAATCTAGCTAGGCAGGTGAATGAGGATATGTAGGCTACTTACAGTAAATGGAGTACTGTCAATCAGGGCCATATGCAGGATTTTAAAAGTGGGGGTGCAGCAGATTGGTGGGTGGGGGGCGCCAATATAATGCCCGAGTTACTGAGCGCGGAGCGGATTGTCTGGAAATTTGAAAATAAGACTGCCACAAACGCGTTTTCCATGCACTTGGAGCCGCAATCAATTTAAAGGGGCAGTCCCGAATTGGATAGAGTTTCAAAAATAAAAGTCCGAGTACGTATGAAATTTAAACGCCAAAATATAGAAGAATGGTGTATATACCCTGACTCAAAATTTCAGCTCAAAATATTGAGTCTTTTGGACGTGAGCACTAAAACAGCTTATCCGGACACGTAACCCTTTTAAGATTTCGGGTCAATTCTTTCGTTGGGTGACCCGATAATCGATTTCCGTTCCTTTAGAGGTGAATGGTCCATGTGCTGTACTTGATAACCAAAAGTAAATTCCACCGACACGTTATTTTTATAAAATAAGTCTGGTTTTATCCAATCACCGCATAATACAGCTTGAGACACCGTACTCTATTTCCAGATAAAGACTGGTGGATTAACGTTGTTTAAAAACGTATTAATATTGTGTTAGTTGCTAGGCCCTTAGGTCGGGGATTTTAAGGGATTTTAACACAAAATAAAGCAGTTTTATTCTCAAAAACATTATCGGGACTGACCCTTTAAAGTGATCTCGTGTGTCAATTTCGGCGGCACTATTTCTTGTTTTGGTGTTAAACCCACCAAAATGAGAAGTTTCTTGTCCTCAAACTTAGAACTATGTGGATAGGGCGACCAGAACGAGAATCTCTAATAATATATGTCATTTGGCCTTGACGCCACCAAAGACCGATAAGGCCCTAACAAGTGTCGATATGGCGACTAAAAAGGACCCTCTAATATCAAGTGGCGAGGCAGGCGCTGAACGGAAAGAGTGATAGGGGGACACTGCTGGAAACACGTTTTTCGGCCACTCTGATGATATCGAAGAGTCGATTTTGCATTTTATTTGGCGCCTTATTTAGGTTAGGCATTTCCTCCTGGTTCCCCCGCCTCTTAGATCCGCCCCATTGCCTCCACATAAGTGATATAAGAAAGTTTGGATCAGTGCAAACGAATCAGGTACCCATTGGAGTGTGGGCACCCTTAAAACCGCCCGACTGACTGTTCAGTAGACTACCTTAAGGGTATCACTGTGTGATAAAATCTTTTGAAGGGGCGCCTTACATTTCTAGAGGCGCGATGTACCCCTTGCACCCCGCTGGATACGGCCCAGTTGGCAATCTTCTGAATTTGTTTGTAATAAATTCCTGTTGCTAAATGTAACTTAATCCCTTTTGTCAATGAGCCCAACGTACCTGTATTTTCAGGCCACCTATCAAAATGTGCCTTAGGGCCAACAGAGCCTTAATCCGGCACTGTGTAGAGTGACTGAGTGAGATATATTATACGAAAGTTCAACAACTCAAATGAACCAAACTTTTTATACGCCCACATTTTAATGTGGACGTATATTCTCGTTTATATCCCAAATACCTCAAGCATATCCTATCACAACTTCATAGATTATGTGCACTAGATGTCACAATTTCTATCTGATTCCCATGCAACGTAAACCATATTTTTATATCCCAAAGATCTTGGATCCTTTTGATATTGCCTGTTCCCCGGTCCCATTTCATCCAATGGAAGCAAAAGATTGTTCACATAAAGAACATTTTTTGTCACATAGGCCTACCGTACCTAATCTCATGACTAATAATTAATTATAATGATTCTTACAAAACTGATTTATTTATTTACTTTTTTTTTCTTTCAAAAAGATCATTTTCAAATATGAATTACATTGAAATTAGAATAATATCAAATTAAAGAAGTTAGTAGAATAAAACTTCATAGATTATGTGCACTAGCTCTAGATCATCCCAAACTTAGGCTGCCTATCTACTGCTAGCTTCGGCTGAGAATATTGACGTAGGTGGAACGCTGTGTGCAGTATGGCTCTAGATGTCACAATTTCTATCTGATTCTCATGAAACGTAAAACATATTTTTATGTCCCAAGGATCTTGGATCCTTTAAATATTGCCTGTTCCCCGGTCCCATTTCATCCAATGGAAGCAAAAGATTGTTTTTGTCACATAGGCCTACCGTACCTAATCTAATGACTATTAATTATAATGATTCTTACAAAACTGATTTATTTATTAACTTTTTTTTTCTTTCAAAAAGATCATTTTCAAATATGAATTACATTGAAATTAGAATAAAATCAAATTAAAGAAGTTAGTAGAATAAAACTTTTTTTAATCACTTTAACTTTAAAATGTCTGCAAAATGAACAGAGAATCGCCACTTTAAATTTTATAATGGGGAGGTCACTCTCGTGGAATTAGATACAGGTGGCGTTAAGTCTGTTGTTTGTGACAGCAACCTTGATTGGTATAACTTTACGATTTATCCAATCAACGGACGGGACACAAAATTTTCCGTGAAAAAATTGTATACACAACATGGCGGTAATGTTTAAGATTTATTTTCAATTTAGGAATGTCTAACACATAATTTGACTTTATTTTGATCAAATGAACCATTTAGCTCCACCAATCACAAAAATCAACAGCGTACAAGCTCCAGTTCAAATAAAATCGCCCTCATTCACCCCCAACAGGTATAACTGGACCCATTTTTGCATGGTCAATTGAACTGCCAAATCGGAAACATGTTGTGACGCATTCTTTAAAATCTCGGCATCCGCTAGTTTATTGTCATGATAAGTCATAATACGTTTCTGATTAACATTTATGTGAAAGGGGGTAGAGCAATTCACGTTTGACATTACAATTTCGCAAGAGAACATGAGAATTTCTCTGATTTCAGTACAATAATTATTGACGATTGTATTTTTTTAGTAAACTTTACTGTAAAGTCTAAAGAAAAGACAGACAAGTGTCAAAAGGGTGCAGGGTAACCGTAAGGACTAGGGTGTAGGACTATTAATGATAGTCTGATGATTAAGTTTTGACTATCAGTTGCTATTATTTTTTGCCTGTGTTGGTGAGCAAACCCTCTGGATTTTCGAATGACCATTGAGATTCTGACGACTATTTCTATTATTATTATTGTTTGAGTTGGTTGGTGAGCGAACCTTCTGTATTTTTAGAAAGACTATTGGCATTTTGATAATTATGTCACTATATTGATGATCTCATACTACAAGAACTATACTTCAGACTTCGGATTTCCATTTTTAACTAAACGCGAGCTCATCGATTATTTAATTAGTTTATATCAATCAAGTTAAAAGTGATCTTGTGATTATGCTGTAATCATGACAGCCAAATATAAGTGTCATTTTAATTTTAACAGTTGTTTGCACTTAGTGTTACTGTTAAATTAGTCATACTAAACCAGTGTTTTGATTTGTATTTTCAGAACAATTAATTTTGATGGCCAAATTTTAAGACAATGCTGATAAAATACTTCAAACAGTAATTGATTACCGTAGCGAGTAAAGGTAATGTTTACATTTGTACCTCAGACACCTCTATGGATATCATATTATTTTAAAGCAATCTAATCGAATAAGCTTATTATATTTCAAGTTGTCGTAATTGTTCTGATTTTCTATACTTCAAACTAACACATCATATATAGCAGCTGCTATTTCGACCTTTCAAGTCTTGTATGGTGCGCTTGACTTGAGTAGTGAATTATTTTTAACTTACAGATATATATAACAAACTGAATTAGTGGCATGATTGGAACTGCAGCATTCATTCATTGGAATACTGTGATAAAACATCTATGTTTAGTAAAACTGTGTGTGGTAATATATATAGTATAAGCTTACACAACAAATAAGAGAGTTAAAAAACATCTAATTTTATACAGATTGGTTTTAGTGTACAACAATATTTAATTATTTTAATCAACATTTGTATATTCCAGACAATGCCAACAATGGTTCCTTTAGAGCGACTGTCAGAATGTGACAAAGGTAAGTTCATTTGTAAGAAACTACATCAAACAAAATATGTGGCATTTACTGAATAAAATAAAATAAAAAAAATGTTTGTAAAAATGTAAATGATTTTACGCTCTAATTGGATTTAGTTTTTTTATTTCTTACTTCAAATATATTTTTTTTACCAACTTTTCTTATAAGCCTAATAATAGATTGATGTCAGATGTTGAGGCTTGATATTTTGAATATTTTGCACAATATAGTGCGCAACCGTTTACATTACCTGTGTCTATGCCGAATATTATCCGCACAACTGCATGCATTTATAAATCTTCAAAAGATTAAATTAACACATGTTTACAGAGATAAAACATTATTTACCCTACTGAGACTGATTTTTTATTTCACCAAATGGATATTTTGAGTGAGATTTGTTACAAACAATTACAGACAGCTATTATACTGGTCTTTTTCAACATAGACAACTATTCATATGTAACTTGGAATGATACCAATGTGCTGCTTGTGCCATAGTTTAGCCACCCCTCTTTTAGGGATATAAAGTACTTTATAAATGTATTGCATGACGTCTACACACGTGTAAAATTTAAGACCCTTCATAAGAACTAAAGGTGATTTTTAAATTTCTTTTTTATATAGAATTAGTTTATCTGGCTAATCGCCTTTTACAACAGTTTTGTATACCAATAAAAGTTGCTAGTGTTGAAGATATAGGAGCATCTGTATTTGTGACATTATATGAAGGCTTATATGGTGACCAGTTGCCAGGTAAATACAAAGAATTTTCTGATATCTCATTTAAAACAGGTTCTGCTGTAATAGATATATAGGTCACATATATACAGGCAACTTTATGGACAACATTCACTAAGTTTATTTTAATTATCAATGTTTCAATTACTGTCTGTTCCAAATGACACTACGACTCGAAAATTGCTTACCATTTCTTCAATTTTTAATTAAAATGGTTATAACTTAACGACCTACCTGAAATTGACATCCCTTTACTTTCTACCTCACGTTAACTAATTTCCGAGCAAGCTATATATCATTTCTCTCGTGAAAAATCGTGTTTTGTTTACTTCGCGGTATTGAAGACAGCCATGCTTGACCTAGTTATTTGGAATATACGAAATGCAACAGGGGTGATAATTTGGCTTGGGGTCGTTTCGTCCTAATTGCAAGTTTAAATAGTTGTTTCGACCCAGTAGAATATAACTTGTTTTATAGAGCTATTTACGCGAGGTAATATACATTTGCTATTTGGGTTTTAGACCACAGCTGTTTGCTCCACTGCCTCAGATATTAAATTGGCGGCCCCAGTCTGACGGCTTTTGGACATTGATACAAACTACATACAACTGTGACCTAATATTGTAGTGACACGTCATGGAAATTTGGAAGTGTCTAAATGACAATTCAAACGAATAGTCTATCTAGCCCCGGTCGCATCTTTCCCTGCCTGCCCCCCTCTTTCTCTCTCCGTCTATCTCCGACTCGGAGACGGGCACTCGACCGGCCCGAGGAATTTCCAGCTCGTGCAAAGACTCTCCAAGTCAAGCCATAGGCGGGCGGTACGGAATGGATCTGTGACATTCCAAGTCAAGCCAAGTCAAGGCAAGTCAACGGCGGGTGCCACGGATCGGTGACACCCAAGAGGCCACGCAGCGACTCGCGGTCGCCTCTTTCCCTAGCCCTCTCTCCCCAACTCCTGCCGCCGTCTCATCCCCCGCATCTCCCTCCCTAAGTCCTAACTCCGAGACGGACATTGACATTGAAGCTGTTTTCTTTCAAGTTGATCCGATTTTCTTTAGACAAGTCGTCACAAGGACAAGTTTGCACTGAAAATTCTACACACTCGTCGAACGACGCAATTTTGATAACTTCTTTCTGAATGCGGCACGTTTCCCTCATAAGTAAACCGGTGCCGCATCGCAATTGCATAGGCAAGATGTAGGGTACCGGAATCTGCCGAAGTTTGCCGAGTGACACGCACACGGCCGCAAATAAAACAGGCGAATTCTCCCGCACAAAGATTTATTAACCGAATACACCCGATTTGTGGAATACCCTTATACCCCTACATGATATAGAGTGACCCAACTTGCGCCTTCGCAGTTGAATTGTTGATGTTCTGTGAAATTGACGGTTGGCAAAAAATGTGAAATTTACAAGAGGGTAAAGCCTTTTATCGAACTAAGAGGTGTTAAGGCTATACGCGGAAAGTAATGGGGTGACAATTCCAGGTAGGTCGTTAAGTTGCAACCATTTTAATTAAAAATTGAAGAAATAGTAAGCAATTTTCGAGTCGTAGTGTCGTTTGGAACAGATAGTAGGGTACTTTTACAGTCAAATAATGATATAGGTTGCATTGCTGTTAGTGACTAAAATTGGCATCATTATTATACCATAGGCATAGATCATAAATGTAGAAATAGTTTTGCTTTAGGACAGTATTGTTGTTCCGACCAAAAATTAATAACAGTCTTCAATTAATTGAGATTCTGCGTATAAGACTATTGCTGTAATTTGTATCAACAAAGTATAAAAGAAAACTATATAAAATCATTAATCAATGTTTAAAGCTAGTGTTTAAAAATTGTGTTATACATTAACAGCCATAAGTGATAGAACATAAATGGCTAGTTTATTATGTTATGTCTTTTAAGAAATCAATGATATGTAATTGTTTGATATTGACTATATTTCAGGTATTATTAGAGAGCCATTTACTAGAGAAGATGAGATACACAATTGTCAAACTGTCATAGATTCACTCTCAAAAGATGTTCTTCATATATCTCTGTCACATATTCGTGGACCTGAAATTATCAGTCACAGTAGAGAAGATGTATCTAATCTTTTAGAGATTTTTGTTGGTCTGTCAGATTATATCTTGACCAGGATAGAAAGTGATAATGAAGGTAAAGAAAAAAAATAGTGAATTAACAGGTTACTGATACATGCAGTAGCAGCAATATATAAGCTTATGTTAAACATATGTTATTTTTATACGCCCTCATTTTCATGTGGATATATGTTATTTTTATACGCCCTCATTTTCATGTGGATGTATTATGCCGTCCCCCCTTTCCGTCCGTCCACAATTGTTTGTGGAATCTCGACAGGTCACAATTCTTATCTGATTTTGACGAAACTTGAAATATAGGTTTATCCCCAAAAGATCTCGACTGCTTTTAATATTTGCATGTTTCGGATCAAAACTTCATGAATTATGGCCCCTGATTATACGAAAAATCACGTTTTTTAGCTTGTCGACCCTTAATGAATTATAGCCTGTAGGAAAAATCACTCTCTGTTTTGCGTGTTCTATATCCATCTCTCCAAAATGTGGGCATATCCTGCCTGGCATCCGCTAACTTTTTTTTTTTAGTCATCATAACATATCAATTATATGGGTGTAATTGAATAACCTTCTGCACATGTTTGAAATAAAGAAATGAAAAAAGATTTCAATATTTTCAAAATTATGTTTAATTTTGGGATTTGATATTGACATTGTGCGTATTATATTTAAATTCTATAATTTTACAGATACAAGATCGGTTGAAAATGGATTAAATGTTTTGAATGATCCTGACCTTGTTACACCAGAAATAATTGAAGATTTTTTAGATCGAGAACTGTCACGTACTGCTCAAAATGGAGGGTAAGTCAATAATTTGAATCCATTTAAATGTTAATTATAATAATAATAATTTATTTATAATGCACCTATTGCCAATATAAAATACTGCTCAGTGGCGCAGTAAACATTTTGTGGACATCACTCATAGAAAATAAAATTAAATGGACATTATACAATGAACCCGGATACCTGCATTAAAAGCCATAGTAGTCAACAAAAAGGTGTGTTTTCAAATTGCGTTTAAAACTTTCAATGCTATCAGATAGTTTAATATTGAGAGGTAAGGTATTCCACAGAAAAGGAAAAGCGTAAGAAATGTTTTACATACTTATACTCCATCTGATATAGTATTTTAAACTGCACACAAATTGTCTATTCAATTCAAAGTGTTTCAATAGTTAACAGCAGTATAGTAACTTTATTTTAAGATTCTTTAATAGTAAAAATGACTTAACTTTAGTTTAAAGGGACTAACCCAATTTTAACAAAGTGTCAGAAATAAAAGTCTGTGTACGTATGAAATTTGAGCGCCAAAGTGCAAAGAAATGGTGTATTTACCATGTCTGGAAATTTCAGCTCAATTGGCTCTTTACATAAATTTTAATTTTTTATGTTCTAAAGATATTCAGTTTCACCATCTACGAAGAAAACAGCAGAATATATTAACAGTCATATACAGACATCTGGTGGAAAAAGTAAGTCAATTTATTTTTCTATAAAAACAAAAATACAACTGTATGTGCCTAAAGCAAAACATTGTTCTTAATATCATTGCAGTTGGCAGATTCCATGGCTTTTAGAAGGAAGTGTTACTGCTTGGTTAAATAAGTCCCCCCCCCCAAAAAAAAACCAAAAAACTTTCTTATCATGATATTTTAGAAGAATGGTCAAATAATTATAGTTTTCTAGATGGCCATCGTTGTTTTAGCTAATCCCTTCAATTATATAAAAATAATTGAAGGGATTAGCTAAAACAACGATGGCCAAAACTATTTTACTCAAATTACCTACCAGTGTAGGTTCAGACATTACAGTTGAAAATGTTCAATATTCTTTTGCTAATTGTAGCTGTACAATATTTTTATTGAATTCTGCAGGTCCTGGATTAGATTCAACTAGTGAACTTATAAGGGAAGGTGAGAAGTGGGAAGAAAAACTTAGACAAAACATGCAAAGGGTAAATATTTTAAAACCGCATTGAAGAAAAAGTGAAATTGTAATGTTTCTTATTTACTTGTCTTTGTTTATTAAAATCTCTGATCATCATTGGAGAAATTGGTAATACAATGTATTGTTGTGAAAGTTTATCCTCTTAAAAGAATATCAGTCCGAACATAGTTATGTTTCGTTCAGTATTTTAAAAGATATTTTTAAATTAACAATTATGAACATTCAGTATCCCCTGAAGAGAAGCCAGTGCCACCTAACATCTTCCCCAAAATGTTTTGATAGGCCTCTCTTTAATGGGATGGAATCAAAACAGGGAGATTACCAGTATCTACCATTGTTATTTTGAATTTTTTTCTCAATTAAATGTTGAACATGCATTATGCAAAAGCTAATTCTGCCTATTGCAGGTCTTTCTTTGGGCCTGAAATGCTATTTAAACTTTTGATTAGACATTTATTAACTTATCCAGACCATAAACAACTCTGGATTGCATCAGATACTCTAGATTGTAACTAGATTAAAATGGTTCGCCATTAAAAAATCTAATTTAAAAATAGGAAAGCAAGGCTAAGTCGTGAATATACCAGTGCCCTGGTTACCACTATGCACACATCTTGTCAAAACTACAAACAGTGATAATTTGGCTCAGAATGAAGTAATTTAAATGAAATTTTCAATAATTTCTTTTTTAATCATAGCAGGCCAAATTTTAAAATGGTGTTCATTATAAATTTGATAACGTACTAAGCAGCAGTGTATATTTTTTATATTTTCAGATATCAGATAATAAAAGTCCAGATGAATTTGACCACATAGGAAAACGGAAGATAAGTCCTGAAAAATCAAAGACAAATGGTCATCAACAAACTGATACTATGAAAAAAAATGAAAGTAGAAAAACCAACTTAGTTCAACAACCAACTGGCTCTGATAAGGATATACATCATACGTTTACACATCATCTATATCATTATCATAAACCCCCAGCTGCAGATATATCAAATGGTAAGTTATTATCAATCGTAATACAGATACACAAAATATCAACCAATATATTTATCTCATATGATGTAGTGTTGTCATGTTTCTAAGTTCCACCATTACCATTTCTTGTGAAAGGTTTTTAAGCGATTGAAATGGGGGATCGAGCTGCTATAATTATTCTTCTGACTTTTTTTTCTGCAGTTTTTTTTTCTCTGTCCATTCTTCTGTGGCTTTTCATAAACATGAAGTGAATGCTAATTAAATGTAAAAATCAAACACCTTTTTGAAACTGTCTTCATTCGTTGATTTTATTACCCCAAAACGTTTTGTTTTCATTCAGAGGGTGTTGTATTTTAATTTTCATCAGCTTTTATTTGTAGCATTATGTTTTATTTCTGCTTCATTTCATTTCTGTTGTATTTAATTCTCTGTTGTATTTAATTCTGTTGTATACTATATAAAGCAAGATAGTAGGGTATATGTTAATATTGTTGACGCTAAAATACCCTTGACCCTAGGTCACATTTAGTGTACTAAGTTTACCAATAATATTACAATGGACAGCAGGTTTATCGTCTACCTCGTAGATATAGCTGCAGAAATCAAAATCAAAATTATTACTCAGATACGGTAAGCTAAGAGTAGTGAGGACTGTCATACACAGGGTAGGGTATGCTTATTTATTAAAGAACACCCATTACCACAAAGCTAACAATTCCTATCAGATGACTGATTATTCACTGTACTGGATAACATTAAATAGTATTGTATACAATCACTGAAACATATCAGTTTAGAGCCATTGAATCCATTTTGAATGAGGCAGGAAAACATCAGTCTTTTGCAATGCTCAATAATTTAATGACCACCATAGTTTCTTGCTTTATAGTAGTATACATTATTTTTATGCCTGTGTTCATGTTGCTATATTTAGCTGTTTCTAATACTGTTGGTGCTGTAGGAACATCATTAGCTACTCAATATTTAGATTTAGATCATCATCCATCTAGACTTCCCACATCAAAGGTCAAAGTTCCATCATCAAAATTACCGTCAAACACAAATAAGTTACCTGCTAAAAGCAGACAGATCCCAAGGCGTCATAATGGTTAGTTGACTTCAGTATATTTTGAAAAAAGATATATTTGAAACAGTATTAGCTTTAAGCCGATCATTATTGCTTATATTTCAGAGGCCTGTTTCACGAAATTTTAAATAAGATAAAATCCTAATTTTAGTCATTTGATTGGATAATATTTGATTGGTTTTAGTGCCTATCTTATCAAAATTGAAGTATCTACTCAAATTTGGAGTTTACCTTCAGTTAAGATTTCGAGAAACAGGGCCCACGAGTTTGTTAGAAATGTTGTCATTGCTTGAGTTATTGTGCATAAATAACAAATTTATTGATTTACTTTTTGTACATGTATATGCCATGGCATCTTCATTGAATATCACGGTATTTTGATGTACGCCTTATATCTGTTTTCAACGTATGATCATGATTAAAATGACACCAAAAATTATTAGGTCAGTAACCTAAATGTAATCATCATCATTCAGATAAATTCTGTATTTTTGTCATAATGCCTTGACATTATGAAGTTTATTCTCTCATGTATAAATTATTTCAATTTTAAAATTATTTCTTAGGACATTAAATAAACGAAGTGACTATTGACACGACCGTCGTGTCTGCAGCGCCATAATCTGTAAGAGCATTACCCGACTGTCGTGTCTGCAGCGCCATAATCTGTAAGAGCATTACCCGACCGTGACGTCATTTCGCGGCTTTTAAAGAATATCTGAATAAATTTGAGCGGGAAACATTTGCAAAATTTGTTATAGCAGACTCGAGGACAGTTGAGAAGGGTTAGGGTTAGGTTGCACGACGGTCGGTAAGCCGTATTCAGGTTATTCTGGTCCATGTTTTATATTCACGCACGGTCGGGTACGCAACACCAAATTTCGTTCTTGTTGGCACGACGTTGTCGTTTCCGCAATGAAGGGAGCCTGCATTGCGGAAACGATGGTCGGGTACGCAGTGCTAACAATAACCATTTGGGGCACGACCGTCGTGTCAATAACAGCTTCCTTAAATAAATGTAAAGATTTATGGCACTGGTCGCCATTTAATGGATTTTTAATAAACTTTGAAAGGCATTTAATAAATGGATAGAGCCATAAACTTACAGAAAGATAGCTTGCAAACTAGTGTACAATGAATGTTGGATGTCTGAAAGGTATATTAGATATCAGTCTGAAAATGATTCAACTCTGTTTAATAATTACCAAGATATGTTTACTAAAATCTTTTGATGGGCAATTTTTTAGTACGATTGAATGAGATATCTGCCATTGATATTTTGATTTTGTGTTTTGAATTAAATGTTTAAAAAAACTGAGTATATTTTAGCATGGATTATGCTGTGAAGAATAAAATATTGTCTGAAAAGTACTTTAATATCTTTATTCATAATTATTTCTAAACTAAACAAGTAATCAGGGATTTACAAAACTTTGGAATCAGATATTTAATCAAGCACAATATTATTATTCCTAATTCATATTTTGATTCAGATTGATTTAATCAAATAGAATTTGATTGATTTTGTTTTCAATAGATTCGTCCATGTCAGCATCTCTACCAATGAGGTTAAACCCACAGACTCAGGTACATGATAAATTACGATCTACGATAGATTCACCTAATGATTATAGACAACAGCTAGAAGATAGACAGTTTCGACCAGTCTCTAGACAATCCAGGTTAGTAATGTGGTGGAGTTGATGGCCTGTTGTTCTCAGTTTTCCATAGATTCTGGCACAGTCTACATTAGTGCTTGTATAAATATATTCTGGGTCAATGTTTTGGATCTAGATATTAATTTAGAAATAATATCTCTTAAGACAATTCTCTCGCCCAGCTTCTTTTCTTTTTTAATTTTGGAGCAGGAACTGTGCCCCAATTATTACTCATCTTGTTCTTCACCAATTCTATTATGATTTTGATGAAACTTGACATGCATTGTTCTTTGGACAGATTTTGATTTTGGAAATGATGTCAATTCCATGATGGCTGAAATGATGTCATAATCAGTTCCTGCTCCAACGATCCTTGCCTATGCTAATATTATAATTTATTTATCATAGAATTATCTTATCTAATTTTAGTGATTCACCTGTTCAGTCTCTACCAGCTAAAGGGTTAGCTTCATCGTATGATAATTTACAGAACCTAGTACAATCAACAGCAACATTAGCTAGAACAGCTGTTAAAACAAGTCCTATTAGATCACAAGCTGATACATCTTACTTTCTTACTCCCCCTAGATCTCGGTAAATTTACTATATTTATGGCTGGGTTTTGGTATGTTTGTGTTATGAAATCTTGCTGCCAAATTGATAGAATGGCGGAAACTGGTCTACAGTAAAGCTAAAAATTAAATATATGATGAAAGTCAAACCATAAGCCTTATTGTCATATAATAATTACTGTACGTTAAAATTAATCTGATGTCACGATGGATAGATGTTGGATACGCGAACCTACCACAAAAATCTTACTCAAAAATAATCCGTGTTACAAGTGGTGTGGTCAACTTAGCTTCATCTTGTCAGTGATGCAAGATTGAATACCTCTGGCCAGGAACAGTGTTTAGTTGTTTGGATGTGATAAAAACGATGAGTTACTGTGTACAAATTGGCGTTTTTATGCAAAGAAATCATTGGCAGTTGGAACTGAATGAAGAATAGTCGGTAACTCTACTGTTTGGACATGATTTTACTCACGTACACTGCATTGTGTATGCCACATGTCACACCTTATAGCTATGAGACCAAAACTTACCAGAGTTATGTGAGCAATAAATCCCCTCTCCCAATTTTTAAATGTTTAATAGCACAAGTGTATAAATGGGTTGTATAGTGTCAAAGCCTTTTCAAAAATACTTTGCAAGGATGTTAATAAACCAGTAATTGTTGATCCATCAATAGTATTATTGTGTTACTGTTCAATTACTAAATGCCACTTAAAGAAGATGTTTTCAGTATTATTATTCTGTCCCAGAATAATTGTTTATTTGATAATCCTACCTTTGTACTTGTAGACCTTTGAGAAATCAATCCCCAGTACTGGAAGATAGAAACTTAGCTAGTGAAATCAACAAGACCAGAACATCCAGAAATTTACCAGACTCAAATATGAGTGCCAACAGCTCTAATGATGTAAGTATGATACATATAGTAAATGTTGGAAGTACCGGTAGTCGTTAGAAAATCAGGAAGACATGAAATCAACCAGTTCATTAGAAAATCACTAAGTATTGTGTTGATGACATAAAATAAAAATTGTTCATTACAAAGTTAGCAAATTGTTTTAATGAATGAAACAATAAACTATATTACTCAAGATTTATATTTTGATGTTTGAACAGTCACCGGGGAGAGCTAGAAGAAAAGTTTCGTTCCTTGAAGATAGATCTCAAACTACAGATAGCAGTGGACCTTCCTTTAATCAGCATCATAGCAGAAACAGAGGGTAGGTAACAGAAATAATGTCACTTTCAATATTTTCAAATAACTAATTTCTAATAGTACTAGTGCTATCAACATGAGAAATGTTCAGTAATTATCCAAATAGCCAAAATAGTTTTTGGAAAATGGCTTTCTTGGTTTCCATGGGAACGGGGAATTTCATATTTGTGCTTACAATAAATCATTCTCTACGATCAATCTGTCTGAAACTCACACAAATACTGTAGTATAATAGTTAGTGCAGGGGGACTGCGCCACATATGATTTACAAAAAGGACAAATACAACGACAAGACATCATACTCCGAAACAGCAAACGGAACAAACAATAAAACAACAATTCAAAAAAGAGTGAATGGATCCGGGGGCTAGCCGTAAGCGTCCACTGCGCTGTACAGTCCCGGGTCTGAAGCAACACAGACTTCACTCAAGATTGAACATATTTACTCATACAAGAAAAAGCACAAACAACCCAACACAATGAAGCAAAGAAAATGTAGACCGCCTCGGGAGGCAGTCGTCTGCTAACTGAATAGTGTGACGTAAATACGTCGTAATGTTATCAATTAAGTGTCATGCAAATAAGGATTTTCAGTGTTCTAAATGAATATTTAGTGTAGTGAATTGACCATTTTATGTGCACAAATCTGTCTTTCAGTCAGGTTACCAGTCCAGATGCCTCAGAGACTAAAGTGATCAGATTTTTTCAGTGTTTATATTCAATATCATTTAGAAGATCTTGTAGACATACTATGCTAAAGTTATCTTCCAATTATTTATGCAAAAGCGTGTTGTTTTGATAATAATTACAGTGTTTGCATTATGTACATTAGACAAAGCTGTATTTTGATGTTCACTATAACTCTATTATTAATAGAGTTATTGCTCCTGACAACCTTTGAAATATATGTATGCTCTAAAGGCTCAACTTTTTATCTGACTTGAAATTTTTACATTAAACTTCTGTACATCGTGGAATATTCTATCTGATGAGATCAATAATTATTATTGATAATATATTTTAGAGCTCCTAATGTTAGTCTCGATATGAAGAGAAAGGAAGAAAGATTAGGTACTAGACACCCAGCTGTAAGAAATGGTGTTAAATATGGTAGTTATACAGACATTGGTTACCTTAGCGACAGAGAAATGGATTCTGATACAGCGAGTGATCACTATTTACAACAAAGGTAAAATGACTTAAGGTATATGTAATATATTTAGGATTCTAATTGAATCAAATAATCGCTTTTATGAGGCTGGTTGCCTAACAAAAGGGGTCTTTTATTTAAAAAAACGGTTTCAACTGATTAATATTGGCCCTGGAAAAGAAAAGTTTTGATTTGCTTCCAAATGAAAATATTCTAAAATTTCAGATTTAATGATATAGTGGATGATGTATTAAGTACGGATTCAGATCAAGTTCTGATGACTAAAAGAAGAAGAAAACCCACCAACAATCGTCAAGTTCGATTTGAAAAAACCTCAACTAAAACTGGTAAAGGTCCCCTGGTTACAGCTAGACACCAGATAAAAGAAACTAAAAAAGTCTTAAGATCTTCTGATGTAAGCTTAGTTGAGTTTTTGTGACGAGAATCCCTATTTATTATGTGTAATGATTTGAATATGATAGTGAATACTGTGTTAATATAGGTTGTTTTTAAAAAAGCAATTGCATGACTATAATATAAACCCCTTCTTATTTAAAACATCATGTGATAATCATGTGGTAACAGGTCGCGTTTATATTTTTTGGCCATTTTTATAGTCTTCACCTTGTCCATTGATTCATCTGTCAACATTTGGCTTGTGAACGAGATAGAGGCTATACATTTTTTGATGGATGTTTATCAAATTTTGTGTGAAGCATTGCAGTCATGTGAGGACAAACCCTATCAATATTCAGCCTTACACGACTTTCCATTCCAAAGATATCCCCCTTGACTGAAAACATAGGTGATTCTAATTTGAACATTCCAGAATTGAATTCAATCAAGCCTAAAAATAGTGACAGTCGTGTGAAAATGGGAATTCTAGTCGAGAACGAATGTGCCTACTACATGAGAAAATATCTCAGTCAACCATGACAGCTCAAACATATTCGTTGTGTTTCGGGGAGTTGGGATGGCCTTGTGGTCTAGAGTGCCGCGCTTCGACCCGTAGCTGACAGGCCACCTCTGGCTTGCGGCTGTGGTTTCGAGGCCTGGTTTGATCGTATGTGGCATGGAGAAAGGGGCGACTTCTCAACCTCGTGGGTTTCCTCCGGGCACTCCGGTTTCCTCCCACTGCTAAAGACCCCTACGCACAAGCAAATTATTGAAATAAAATTAAACCATATGTTAGTCCCAAAATGATCTACTTGTGTTGAGTGGAGGTTAAACCCCATCTCTCTCTCTCTCTCTCTCTCTCTCTCTCTCTGGTTGTGTTTAATTATGTCATGATTCTACTCACCATCACCTCCATTGTTGGGACTGACAGATTTGTGACCGTCCTGAATTTCGCGTCATACGATTGGAGTTCCGTCAATTCTGAATGTTCCAGGCTAAGAATCAAGCATCCGGATTGATAGAGGCTACAGTTTTTTTTATTGATAACTTTTTAAATAAAACCATTTCTATTAATGAAACCTCCCTAAACGAATCTCAACTGAACAGAATGATTTCATCAGTTAATTGTTGGTTTTGAGATTAGGATAGTCATACAGTAAAATCTAAATAAAGGAATAAACAAATCCCATTGTATTTATAAATCGATTATTTCAGATTTTAAAGAAAATGTATGCTGAAGATTATGAGGAATTTGTTGAAGAAGCCGAGTCTGATTTAAAGAAAACCAAAGATCTGGTGAAAGAAAAAGTAAGTATTCAGTGTATACACTTACACTTTGACCTATGTTGGTTAAAACAAGTCTCTGTGACTTCACAGGGTCTAGGACAACTGACCCCGAACAATTAATTATTTTTAGGGGAGTGGTTACTTGGGCAGCAAATTTGCTTACCTGAGCCTTCTTTACAAACTTTCACGCTAGCTTACATCATCTGTTAATTTCAGTAAAACAGTCCATCATTGATTTTGGGCTTAGTTAAACTAATAAATGATCTTGACCTGCACAGGTCATACTGGTTTATCTGATATCACATTATGTGGGGTTGCGGTGGGGTGACAAAGCGTGATGTTGGAACATACACACGTACATACATACATTTTATTTTTAAATTTTCATGTTACATTTTTAGGAACAAGAATACAAAAAGAAAACAGCTAAAAAGATTAGAAAACCATCTGTCTCAGTTAGATCTAATAAAGGTATGTCTTGTAAGATAACTTGAGTATTTTCAATTCTAATTAATTTTTGCAAACAGAATTTAGTTTCAAAATTGATAGACCCAAGCCTTATCGTAAGCCTTTGAGAATTGGATCGGAAGAGTATGTTTGAGACTCGTTTCTTGGCAACGGGAGCATGATCTTTTTTTAATGACATAACAATTAATTTCACTTCTAACGATGTAGAATATGAGTGTACACAATCTTGGTACTTGCAGTTCTGTTTGTGTGTTATCAAGAATGTAGTTTTGATTACAAATTGTAAGATGTTTTCATGGTGTATTCTTTCAATACTTGTTACTAATGCCCAATAATTAGATCTCTTCAATTCCATTCATACAGAATTTTTTTTATAACAGGTCCAGGAGCCGTTAAAGTACCATTAACAAAACCAGTTAGTACTAAAGTCCGAAAATGTAGTAGTAGCAGTTCTGGTATACTACCTAGAAAAACAATGTGTAAGTATAAATAATCAGGTATTTTTCTAGATATATGAAAGACTATTTATAATCAGGTATTGTTCTAGATATATTTTGTCTTTTAATACTAGTACCTAGAAATACTATTTATAAGTATTGCTCTTCATTGATTCCCAACTGTTAGTATATACACAGGTGGAATTCGGGATTTTCATAGCATCTAAACAAGTAGGAAGCATTCATTGACTACCATAGCCTCCTGATGGTGAAGGCTGCTGGGTAGATAATAACTTAGGATCAGAAGACCATTGTTTTACAGACTACAACAACCTACTATTTTTTAAGTTTCATTTCTTTCCAGTTCATATCATTCTATCTAGTTCAAGTCATTTTGATGTAGTTCAAGTTATTTCTATCTAGTTCAAGATATTTCTATCTAGTTCAAATTTTTTCTATCTAGTTCAAATTTTTTCTATCTAGTTCCAAGTTATTTTGATCTTGTTCAAGTTATTTTATCTAGTTCAAGTTATTTTCATTTAGTTCAAGTTATTTTGATCTTGTTCAAATTATTTTGATCTAGGTCCAAGTTATTTTGATCTAGGTCCAAGTTATTTTGATCTAGTTCAAGTTATTCCTAATTGGTTCAAGTCATTTCTATGATTGATTATACAAATGTCAAGGTTTCTGAAATTATTGTTAAAAGTTGATCTTTATTTCAATAGTAACTGTACATGATGAAGATGAATTATTACCGCTTTTATTAGAAGAGTTTCCTCATTTACACATGTCACAACACACATGGCATGAACTATGGAGACGTGGCCTAACACAGATAGAAAATATCACTAAAGCTTACGAAGAAACAAAACGTAAAAAAAGTAAAAGTCAAGTTCAAGTAAGTAGTTTGGAGATAAAAATTTGTATGAAAAACAATCGCTGGTTTATACACATGGCACAACATTTCATGTGTTTGATAATAAGAGAATACTTGTTGAAACAGTGATTGTTTTCTATAGAAATTGTGTTGTGTTTCAATGTGCTCCATTGCTAAATGCCTCTCAAGCATGAAGTTTGGGAATTATAACAATTAAAGAAATGAATTGAAATGAGATTTAACGTCCTACTTCTCTGCACCATGATGACAAACATAGCGCGACACAGTGTACTATGAAGGAATTTCTGTACGGGTACTCTTCATTAAATCCTGTCTGCCAAGGCTTCTTTTACATTCACTCCATCATGTACATAGGATAGGACCTTGGTTTTTCATTCAATCCAAATAACTAAACACTGTTCTATGCTTCCCCCCCCCCTCCCATCCTGCACCATTGGTCATGTTTTTGTTGACAATTCCCAAAAATGGAAGAATATAAAAATATTAGTTCAAATAATCTTTATATTTAGATCATATCTATCATTAAATTAATAAGAATTCTTAAAATTATGTCCAAAAAAAATATTCCTTAAAATTTCAGATGGAAGAAGCACTCAAACGTCATGAGATTGTAACAAGATTAGAAAAAAAGCAAATGGATAGCACGAAGAGAGTGGTATGTTTATCTTCGTTGATCCTAAATTAGTGAACATACCTCATATAAAAGAGTTTTTGAAGGGTTTGCACAGTTTATCTCATGGTTTCTCCAGGGTCCTTCTGCTGTTAAGGACCCCTGTGCACAAGTGAATTATTGAAATAAACATTAGATGTCAGGCAACAAAAAATATGCCCATCAGTTGTGAGTCAAACAACTTATAAGAAAAACTTTTGTTATGCATGGATCTCTATCATAATCTCCCGTTTCCCCTCACTGCTAAAGACCCCTACATGAAATAAAATTAAATCGTGTTTGTCCCGAAATGACCTAGTTTGTGTTAAACCCTATTTCTCTCTCTCTATCATAATCTTTTACTTGTATTATTTAACTACATTTGATCGATATTACAGCGTGAAGCCAAGGATCAGAAGAAACAACAATTACAGTTTAAAAATAAATTACATGAAAAACGTCAACAATCTGTACGAGCAAGGAAATATTATAATGAGTATGCGGTTAGAGCCAGATCGAAATTATTACGTAGAAGAACCAAAGAAGAAATGGTAAGGCACAGTTTTGATGAAGGATTTGGGTTTGAAGTAAATAAAAGTAGCTAGTCACTTGATTTGAAGAACTGAAACCAAATATAAGAATAAGTTAAATTAATCAAATTGTTGCCTTTTATCTTTTATTTTTTTCTTGTTTTTAGGTATTTAAGAAGTTATTTAAAGATGGTTTAGCTATACAGAAAGAAAGAATACAAGATATACGTAAATATTCTCGTGAACAGAAAGAGAAACAATGTAGATTACGACAAGATGAACTTGATTCTATGGAAAACTAGTATCCTTTATATTGCATAAGAGTTATTTAGTCAAGGAACGAAAATCGCTCCCCATAAATTACATATTTTTATTTGATTGACAAATGGTCACAAGTCACTGTGCAATTGTGTATGCTAAATCTTTTATTACTCTAAATACTTCTTTAAGAGTTATTTTTGAGTTTTGCAAAGTAAGGAGAACCTTTTGCAAATTTTGAAGCTCACCAATCAAATATATAGTAATCAATGGGGGACTTTTTTTTTATCAAACTATTTAACACATACATTTTGTAATAATATGTAGCGAGCCTGAAGTCTGGAAATGACGCACCCGGCACAAACATTTTCATGCACAAATCCAGGCTTTGTCTGACACTGTCTCATTTTGTCTTGCACTGATTTGTTTCAGTGTTTTTATTGTAGTACCATTGGCATCATTATTTCAAGACTTGCATTTGTGACTGGCTGAATGGGTTTAAATAATCAATAGTTTTAATACATTTAATCTCTTGTAAATCGGTTATATGCCGATTTGATTAGTAATTGTACCTTTTGTTAATTAAAACTGCTAACAGTATTCAATCCATATAAATTATTTATCCTTAACCAATGATAGTTATCATGATCAGTTTGAAATGTTAGCTGCGAAAGTAACGACAGAAAGAGAGGAATTGTTAATACGAGAAAGGGCTCAACAAAAGGTATGTTCATCATTTCAATATTTAGCATATAATTCTGATCACAGCCATGTTCTATTTCTCTGGGGTCTTGTAACAAATCTTTTATCAGAAAAGATTGTCATTAGCACCACTGACAAATGAAAACAAGGCTGGAGATTTCACTCTAGGGTAAAAAACAGGATAACCTGATAAGTAAGCCAGTGCTATACCCAATCTGTCACCAAGACTTCCATCTTTCAAGTGGTGGAGAGCTCACGATTTGATTACACATTGTATAGATGTGATTTTCCGGCATGGTTTTCCCTTGTTAGTGGTGCAGGACTGAGAGTCTAGATAGTAGGTGTGTATTCCTTGGCGTGCACGTGAAAGTACCCCTAACAATCGAATTCAATTGCTGTCTAGGCAAAATTTCCCTCATAGCATACTGCATGGTGTATTCCTGTTATCATTAGCAAGACTAGAGCAGAATGTACGATGTTAACACCATTTAATTCATTATTTCTAATAATCTTTCCTTGGTTTAACTGATAATCTAACATACTAATTTTTCCCAGGCACTAGATCAAATGAAGAAAGAATTAAGAAAGAAAATGGAAAAAGAGATTAAAGTCTATCAGGACCAACTATTCCGTGATGATGATGATGCTTACTTCCGTCAACTTGATGCTGACAGATTGCGTCAAGCTTTACATCTAGCCAAATATCAAACAACTTTCTAACTATAAACGGCTCAACTTGTTTTATGTAATGGGATGTTATTTTGAAATGACGTTTTTTATTTAAACTATGCAAATGTTTAATAAAGAATAGATAATATTTTTATGTGATGAGATCATGGCATAAAAATGCTTTTGATTTAATTTA
Source organism: Patella pellucida (assembly GCA_917208275.1). Lineage (NCBI taxonomy): Eukaryota > Metazoa > Mollusca > Gastropoda > Patellidae > Patella > Patella pellucida. Next base: position 21,598,224 of record OU795036.1, on the reverse strand, counting down.
CAGGTCAATGATTTAAATTCACTACATTAAAGGAGCTAAATCGCCAACATCTGGGACCTAGAAATTCACAAAATTTGATTGCTATGAATATAATACTGTTGTATGAATGTATATAAACTTATTTACATTCAATGGTTCCCGTTTTTACTCAAATTTCAAATCAGTTATGTTCGACGAAATAAGCCAGCAGTCACAATCAAGTGCACATTTATAGCGTCTAGTTATTCCTGTTTACATAACTCCGTTTGGTTTGGTGCAGTGTGTCTAGCCTCGTCCCTCGAGTCTATCAATACATCTGGGGCTGAAGCGTAATATGGTACACGATTATTTTATCTTAAATATTGGATTTTAGAAGCTCATCTTTTTCCAGTAAGTTTGCATCATCAATGTTGATTTAAATTGACCAATAATTCATGTTTTCAATGTCAAAGATTTTGGGGGATTTTGAGTTACGGACTTAGGTCCTTTAAGTGGACAGTAAATTATGGTGGGAATTTTTATTGCTACAAAATAAAAAGAATTGTAAGGCTTAAATAGATTCTAATGATAACGGTTTTCATTGTTTTATATGTATATATATTAAATGTCATGTATAAAGGTAAACTAGTAAATTATTTTTGTGTAATATAATAATGTTAAATTTCCATAATAAATTTATTGTAATTGTCAAAGTTAAAACTTCCTGGGTGTTACTATTTTATCATGGGGTCAGTCACTGCAGCTCAGTGGCAATATGTTCATAATATTTATAAGGAAGATGAAACCTGATTGACATAGTACAACCATATTGGTTTAATAAGCTACTATTTTTAGTCCGTAGGGTTTCTGCTCAAGGTTGCTGTGTATATAGGAAATAATTTGAGTGTTTATTATCTGTGATATTGATACTGATCTGAGTCATCTCTTTATATTAAAAGTCACTAATTTATTATACATTTATAATCATATGTATAACACATAAACTAAATTTATAATATGCTCCAGTTATGTAAATCAAATTTTCTACAATCAATAAAATATATTTAATTCTATCACCAGGATTCTGTCATGTTTTTTTCCTCCATTGATAATATTGATGGAATGAATTATTATTGCAAATTTATTCTTTAATGAACTATATAATTCACATTTATTTGAATGGCGAATACGAGTGTAAATGGATCATTTTGAGGAAAAAGGTCCAAATTAGAAGTAAAGCAACTCTTCTTACTCTGTTGTGACTACCTGGTTCAGTGTTGAAATGTTGTTCTTAGTGTCTTTTATATGGGAGTAAACCCATGACGTTGAGAAGACACCCCTTTCTCCAAGCCACATACACTCACACTAGGGATTGTGACTGGCCAGCTATAAGTTGAAGCGCGACCCTCTAGATCATCCCACCACGCAGTATTGAAATGAACAGTAGACTTTTATATCCACTAGGGTAGGCTTGGTTGTGTGATGTATTCCAGTGCAAAAACTAATAATTGACAAAAGATGGCTTAAGAGAAAACTAGTTCATTTTGGGACTAGCAGTGGGAGGAAACTGGAGAAAAGCCATGAGGTTGGACAGGGTCATGGAGAAAAGCCATGAGGTTGGACAGGGTCACTTACAACCGGGGATTCGAAACCATGCCAGTTCACAGGCTTTATGATACAGTGCGCAAGTTCTAAACATTCAGCAATCCAACCCCCCCCAGATGGCTTGAGAGAGAAATGGGGTTTAACATCCACTTGACACAAACTAGATCGTTTTGAGACTAACATGTTTTGATTTTAATTCAATAATTTGCTTGCGCATAGGGTTTTTTAGCAGTGGGAGAAAACCAGAAAACACCAAGAGGTTAGACAGGCGACCCTGTCACTTACAATCGGGGATTCGAAACCACGCCAGTCAGTTGACTCAATGACAGACTTTATGATACAGCATGCACATGCTAACCATTCAGCCACCCCCCCCCTCTCAGTTGGCTTGAAGATGAGAATGTGACAATACTGCCCATAAGATCAACATGTTTAAAGCTCAGAGCCAGGCATACAGTCTCCTAACCACTGCAAATAACCGTAGTAAGTAAAATATGCATATTCTAGCTGCATAAAGAAATAAAAAATATGAATATCATTAACAAATAATTTATTTACAAAACATTCTTTTCATAATTATCAATAACGTATTGCAATTATAGATCATTGGAAAAAAGTATTCAGATTTATATTGTATTGAAAAGAGTTTAATGACAGGTCATCAGAGAAAGAAATTGAGTTTACTCTCCACTTGATACAAACTAGGTCATTTCGAGAGGGGTCTTTAGAATTGGGAGGAAACCGGAGGACCCGGAAAAAAATCCATGATGTTGGACATGAAATCAGAAGTTCAGGTATATTATAGCCCCAATACACATATGTTGTCCTGTGTCAATAATACAGTTTTGTCTTAATAAGTTATCAAATTTTGCCTGGTCGCGATTATAGTTCAGATTTTCACTGTGGATGTACCAATATTAAATGTCATCATCTGGAAAAAGTTTATCACCACTACTTTTTCATCATCGACACCACTGTTCATATTTTTTTTGTCCTTATCTAAGTTTAATTTTAATCTGAGTTTATTTTCCTTTCCCCCCTTTCCCTTTATTTTGAAATCCTTTATTTTTCTTTGGAGGTCGACCGCCTGCCTTACTTCTTCTGCCTGCTTTATCTCCTCTCTTTTTTCTTCCTCCTTCTTTAGAGAATGTTGCACTGAAATTACAATTTAGTTTTTACATTGTAGTAATGTTAAATGTCGGAAAGAAACAATATATGTAATTAAATAATGATTATCACATCAGATGGGTGACTGTTTGCTATATATGTATTTCCAAATGAATCTTTATACTGAACATTGCTTTAAAGGGACTGTCCCGAATAGAACAGAGCCTCAAAAATAAAAGTCTGAGTTCGTATGAAATTTAAACGCCAGGATATAGAAGACTGGTGTATATACTCTGACTCAAAATTTCAGCTCAAAATATTGAGTCGTTTGGACGTGAGCGTTAAAACAGCTTATCGGGACACGTAACCCTTTTACGATTTCAGGAAAATTCTTTCGTTGGGTGACCCAATAATCGATTCCCGTTCCTTTATAGGTCTACACGGTGAATGGTCCATGTTCTGTACTTGATAACAATTAGGTAAATTTCACCGACACATTATTTTTATAAAATAAAACTCTGGTTTTATCAAATCACCGCATAATACAGTTTGGGACACCGGACTCCATTTCAAGATGAAGACTGTGGGTTTAAGTTGTTTGAAAACGTATCACATATATTGATTAAGTTGCTCATCCCTAAGATAGGGGATCTTAATGGATTTTAACACAAAATTGATGAGTTTTATTCTCAAAAACATTATCGGGATTGACCCTTGAAAGTGTACATTATGGATATTTGATACATAATGGTGCATTTTAAACACAATATCTGGCTATGGAGTTGAATTTGTTACAAGAGACAATGACCGAACAGGAATATCTTGATTATGCAAGGTTTTCAAGTGTATACAGAAGATCGGTATTCTTAATCCGATTTTTTAATTCAAGTGTTACTAGGCAGATCCTAGCCCATATATTTTTTAGATAACAAATATACAGTCTACTTACGTATCTTCCTCCTGTGACATAAATGTTTGAGCAGCTTTAGCTACATTAACTGGTGGTGCTTGACTTAATGTATGTAATATATGTAACTGTTTAGCTTTTTCTTTCTTCATATCACCAACACATGGTTCAAACTATAAATACAATCAAAATTTACAGGTTTATTTTGTCTACGATATCACCCTAGGTGGAAGTGGACGTTAAACTCCAGAAACGAACGAACAAACGTATTTATTACAAATTCGAAAAGTTGTGTCTTTCAAGTCTTGTTCACAAGAAAACCCAATGTTGTGATCAAACAAAAGGCTGAGGTTCTGTGAACATGCTGGCAATGAATATAAAAGATCTGATTGTAGATCATGAAGATGCAAAATGGCACCTGCTTTGGTAAAATTCTCACCTTTCATAATGCAATACAAAGGTACAACAAATGTTTATTAGCAATTTAAACTGTAGCATCACTATCAGATATTTTAAAGAAAGAGTCTGCATACCCTGCCTTGTGTATACATGACTTATAAGCTCAGCTAAGTAGACAGCTCAGGTAATATGCAATCAAATCTTAACCAGTGACAACCATTTTATAATAAAGTCATTAATAATATTAGTATCTATTATTTTATACCTTTCTTCTTTTGCCTTTCTCCCGTGTAGCTTTTTCTTTCGGTAATTTTTCAGTAAATTTTCCGAGTGAAGCTGTAGATTTTTTTGCTAGGATGAGAGCTTTATTTAACTGATCTTTGTTTGGTTTGTCTACAGGTGTCAACCCCACTCCAGGTACTGAATTTAATAATAAAATAATGTCTCTTCATCTATGAACTAAAGCTTATTTGAGCATAAAACTGTAAAGTATTTTGAAATTTAATTCAAATATTTATTTCTCTCATGTAGGTTAAGTTGCTTTTTTAACTACTAGATTTTATGATAAAAAAAAAAGAATTTTTCCAACGGATGAATTTAATAGTATGTTCACATGAAAATATTGTGCCATTTCAAATAATGATATGTGACAATCTCAAACCAGAAAAATTTTGGAGAAAGAAATTTCTCTGGTGACACTGGGTAGCCATTTTCCCGGAAGGGACGAATCACACGACTGTCATGTGACATGTATTTATTTTAAGTGTCTAGATGACCGAATCACTTAAAAATATACACACGCGTAGAAAAATAGATCTTTACGAAAACTTAAATGTTTACATTTAGGATCCACTTTTGTTATGTCAGCGAGTTGACTTTGACTCAAGAATCATTTCACAACAAACAAAACGATGATCCGACATCTTGTTTTCGAGAAAAAGACCCCAAAAAGATTGTCCAATCAGAGGTCAGCATGGGTGGGGCTTACACGTTAAAAAATCAGAAGATAATGGACGGTCTTTGGCCCCAGAGGCCTCCGGCCCCGCGGCTGACTCTGGGAACGAGATTGGATATGTGACCCAAAATCTTATGTGAAAAACTAGACTAAAACAGAATGAAAGTTCTAACTATGCAAATAGAAGAATTATCATAGCTCACCTTTTCCATATCGAGATCTGGCAATATTTCTTAATCTTTGCAGTTCATTCTTCGCTGTTCTCTCTTTCTTTGCAGTCGTTCGCTTGGCAAATGGGTCTTCATTTGGATCTAAATTCAAATTACATTACAATTACTTAAAATTACAAACAGAAGTTCAAGTTTTATATTAACATCTGTAACCTAATTACAAAAGAGAGACAGATGGGGTTTAACATCTACTCCATGCAACTAAGGACTAAAGTATGTTATTCCAATGATTCATTGTGCATAGGGGGCTTCAGCAGTGAGAGGACTAGGAGGTTGGACAGGCGACTGTAATATTAGTCATGTACAAGCTTGGTAATCGAAACCACACTACTTGACTCAATCGCAGACCTTATGATCTAACCTACACTCATTAGTGCTATTACAATGACCATGAATGTAGGCAGGCATAATGGTTATCTTTGGAACAAATAATTTTTTTAAAGTAAACAAAATTTCAATAAACAAATTTAGTGAATAATATTCAAACCATCAGTGATTTTATTTGGTAAGTAAGGATATTACCAGCATTAGATTTCATTTCTATTAACCAATCTTTAGTATCGTCATTAGCTCTTCCATATCCCCATCTAGGTCTAAATTCCTAATAAATAAATTAAATACATGTATGTAATTCAGGAATATATATTTATAACAAACTAAAATATATGATAGCCACATGAAATTTTTGATATGAATGACACAAAATTTAAAAGTAAAGAAATTATTTAAAGATGCACAAAGCAAAATCATCATTAGATCTGCTCTACTTTTGTATCCCTTTGACAAAGTGTTCACTTTCGGATAAAGTTATAAATATTATATTATACCTTATGCTGTTCATCCCAAACCAATTTATCTTTTTTCTTATTCTGGATACCTTTGACTTTAGCATATTTCTCCCACTTTGTCTCTGGTTTAGGTTTTGGTAACTGATAAAAATAAAAAGCCAAAAATATAAGTAATGTGTACAAATTCAATGTGAAGCTGGTTGACTCTATCTGAATGCTTTTAAGGTTTAAAACAAATTCTCAAGAACTTTTATCACAAGTTTTCGTAAATTTTTTAAACAATAACAATTGGCTCTGCCTCCTGATCAGCCTGCCTCCTGACCAGTTGAAGTGTTCCTCCTTACCTAAGTTGATTGTTAATGGTTGTAATGTATTTTTATTATGATTATCTTTTATCTTTTTGGTTTATTTATTTTCTTAGCAATTGTTATAGCACAGATCAAACAAGAAGTTGTGATTACAAGGCTTTGATAAAAAAAATATTAACCTCAAGCCATATAAAACTAAAGCAAAATATAAAGACATTAGTCTGTAAACTTACTCTTTTTTCTCGTGGAAACTGTGTTGATGGATTTGGAAGCTGAAAAAAGAAATATTAACATTATTAATGAGGTCTCTCAATTTATATACCAACTCAACATATTACAGAAACTGATTTTACTATAAATTTCCAACAATACAAATGAATATCAAAACTTACCTTGGCTAAAACTATATTTTCAACTTTTTCTACAGGTAACTAAAAAATAAATACTGGTATATAAATTGTGTAACAAACTTACGTCACTTAATCTAAAAAAAAAATTAAGTTGCATTGTTGGTCAATGGGCAGCCCCCAGTCCATGTCCTAGGTAATAACTTGCTATATTTATTGTTAAGGACAAACTACATATTAATCACCAAAAAATATGGCCAACAAGCATGATAATATGGTGGGTTTTTTTCAGTTATGTATGCATGGATTTCTATCAAAATTTTTCATGAAAAGTCTAAGAAACCCAAAAAGCATTTTTTTGGCAATAGGCCGTCGTTTGTCTGATATTCATGGAAACGCAAAAACAATGAGTTTTCTTGGAAATTAAATTAATACGTGTTAAGTATTAATAATTCCTCCCTCAGATCAAAAGTACATGTTATAAGCTACATTATGACACCAAAAACGTTATAAAATATCAACTCAAAAGTATTTTAGAATTCTTGTTGATTATAGATGGTAGACAAGGGAATTCCTGCTGATGTGATATATAGATACATGTTAATGGTCCAGTGTGGAACTCTTGCTGAAGGCGGCCATGATTGTTTACCACTGATGGCCTGAACAGTGTGTACAATGTCATAATTCATTTAGGTACTATCTAGGTCGAGGAAACCTTCTCGTTTGTTAAAAATATTTTATTCTTTCTGCTCCCATCTCCACTATTAAACAACAAACTCACGGACTGTTATGTGTTCTCTGTGTTATTTCATAAATGGTACAAGTGTGCAGAATCTTATTACGATTGGTGTTCAAAAGTTAGTGCACATCTTAGACTACTCAATGTCCTTAAGTGTTTTATTTCAAAAATATATGTAAATGTTTACTTTATTTTTAACTAACAAATATTGTTTGTGTGTGTAATACTGTTATTCTTGGAAGTTGTTTCTAGGAGTGTTAGTAGTGGGTGTTAAAGTTCCAATATCCAATTTACAAGTTATTTTTTTAAAATGTATTCAAATAAAGCCCTAAAATAGATGGTATCTATAAACAGTCCTACTTTGTTAAAGACTATATTCCTATTAATCCTATAATTCACTAAAATATTGCCAGTTGAGAAATTGGCAAACATATTATCAATTTCAAACATTAAGGATATCGCTGTTCTACAGAAGATAGAAACACAAGGGCGTTAATTGTTTTATTATTTCCGGTGTTATTTTTAGGGGAAATGTCACCTAGGTCTAGGTCAACCAAACATGATTATCATTAACTGGCAAACCACAGAAATTTAAGATCAAGACAACACCCCGTGTTATTATGGGGATATGTCACCCAGGTCTCGGTCAACCAGACATCATTATCATTAACTGGCTAACCACAGATATTGAAGATCGAGACAACACCCGCTTTTCCTTATGTAGACGTTGTTTTCCAGTGAAATAAAATGATACTATATCCAAGCTGGTCGGATAGCTGTGGCGATAGAGAGGCGACTTCTCACCAAAACAACGAGGGTTCAATCCCAGCTCAGGGCAAGAACTTTATCATTGTAAGTGAGAGGGATATTCGGTCTCTCGTCCGATCAGGCTGTTACAGTAATCCAGTCTAGAAAAGACTACTGATCTAATGAGTGAGTGTGCCGAGTCTTTTGTTAGGAGATGTCGGATATTGCCAATAGCTCTCAAATGAAAGTAACATATCTTGCACAGATGATTAACGTGTTTTTCCATTGTAAGATTGGAGTCGAGGAATACACCAAGATTTTTTACACTATCTTGTGTTTAAATATCGGCGCCTGCAATGGTCACTGTAGGCGTATCAATTTTCTTAAGGTTGTTCTTCGTTCCGACAAGCATGATTTGATTCAGAAAAGACATTTAAATAATTATGTTTTGATTTTCTTAGAAAAAATGAAATTTTCGCTATAAACAAAACTAATTTGTGCCAATTTGCAACATGTATGATAGATTTAGGGTGCTCTATAGACTATTAATGTATTTTACACTATGCTATACATTATGTACAATTTGATTAATCAAATATGTAATAAACAACTTACAGTCCAGAGTTTATTAAATAATAACTGTGTATTGTCTCTCGCTAGATTGGTCAAGTATTCATTTCTATTTGATCTGAAAATCAAAAGTATTATTGTAAACAAATCATTTCCATACCCCTCACTTTACACTATGATAATGATCTGGTCATATTAATAGTTTGAATGTAATAATATATGGTATCCCAACGTTTCGGTCCGTCATTTTTGTGGAGTCCCAAGGAAGGGTTGCAGGACCGAAACGTTGTGACACCCTTTACCAAAATTTACATTAATCTGCAGAACATCAATTTATAATATCGAGCCACGGTACGTAGCTAGTAAGGCACTGGCTCTCTAGCCTGGAGCCTACATGTTCACTCCCTGCATTGGAAGAGAAAGTCCCTCATGTTTTCCAACATGGACCATGGTTTCCCCCTTGTCAGTGGTGAAGGATGGAGGGTCCAACAGCTGTCTAGTCCTTCGGATATAGGCTATGTACATTGACAAGAACGTAAAAGATCCCTTGGGCTTGGCACTGGCAGTTGAAATCGATATATACTACATACATATAAGAGTAGGCCAAGTGCTGCTGTACGGGCAAAATTTCCCTCATAGTACAGTGTATGCCGTATGCCTGTCTTCATTATCCCCGTAGTTGCAGAACAGTAGCACACTAAACCCCATTTCATTTCTTTTATTTATCATAACAAACCCACGTGGTGGAGGAGTCATTATCAATCATACGTCCTCAGTCATAGGGAATTAGAAGATAAAACAAACAAAAACCTGAATAATTCAACGTCGATGGGATTTGGGTCATATGCCAAGAGGTTTCCGTCATCGATCTCAATATCCACATCTTTTTGAACCACAATAGTTTTATATTTAGATTCCTTTTCGGCTTCTTCCCGTAAAATATTTTCCACGAGGTCTGCCATGTTGCGGAAGTGACGTCGAAGTTTGTCACACAAATTGTAACTGGTTTCAATATTTATGTTACCGACCAATCATCGTGCGTCTTACTTGTGTGTATTTTGTAGTTTTTTGTCGTGTTTTTCCAGACCTATTATTGTCCTTCAGTGCTGCTACTTGTTAACCGAGTCTAAAGTGGGCAGTTTACGATTACTTCCTGTCGTGTTATTGCAGGAAAGTTGATTCTACCAGTCTACAGTAACTGAAAGCAAGTATGGCTTCAAATTATGATAGGATATAGCTGTAGTTTTGATGTTTGGACATTTCTGACGGATTAGTCAAAATGTGGAAGAAAGAAAATCTTCGGAAAAACTTTCTGCGAGTAAAACAGTTAGCAGACCAAAATCTTGGAAGGTGGGGCATTTTTTTTGACATTCAATTCTTATAATACCATCATCATGTAACTAAAACAATGCGATAGATGATGATTTGATACATCTTTATTTTTGCATATATTCTTTTCCTAATGAGGCCTAATACAATGTCAGTATTATTTACACTATTATGTGGCATTATGTCAATATTGCGGCAGCTGCCCTAAATATAATTGATTGACTTCATTTCATGTAACATGTCATTATTGGATTCTGTCTGGCTGTCAGTGACAGTGTGGTAAAGTGAGTCATACACATTCATACCTACAGAATCATGTAAGGTGTCTCTTCTATTGTTCATTGACAAATATAGGATTGAATCAAGGAAGTTTTCTTGATAATATAAAGAGATTAAAGATATAAATAAATATTTTATTGCATAAATTAAAGTTTAAAAGTTAAAAATGCATACATGGGTTAGTTACCATAGATCATTTGGTATCAGGATCAGTATTATAATTTGAAGTGGCGCTCAACCATTACTCCAATTATAGCTATTGTCAGATATGATGTTTTGAGCTACAGATCAGGCTAGTTTATGTATTGGATTGTATGCTAAACTTGACATCACTGACATGGAGTAAACACATTTATTATGTGAGGAATGCCCCTTACTGAATAAAAAATAGGAGCCCTTACTTGTTCTGCTTTTTTCCCCTGATCCTTCTGGGCCTGGCATGTAGATCCTCAGGAAAGCAGACTTTTATGCAGATATCTCCATCTGTCAAATTATATAGTGTTTCTCCACCCTGTATATGTATTAATTTAAAGTTGCTACCGTAGTGACTGTTATCCATAAAGTTGGGTTTATGTTATTTCAATGTATAAATGACTTGAAAATCTAGACTTTACATGTTTTAACCCAAATGAGATGAGACTTTTTAGAACCTAATTCAGAAATCAGTTAATCTTTAACCAAATGTCCAATAAACACACCACACCTTATTATACAGATCAATTTCATTAGTGTACCAACATTTACTATTACATGTATGTATGTCTGTTTATCTATATTGCACCAGACACTCCTGCACCAGACACTTATGTAGTTAAAGATATAAGTAGCTAATAGTTTCATCAAAATAAACTATTTTGTCCTTTCATCACACAGTAGTATTATGTTCAAAATAAGACCTTAGTAATAGTAGGCTCATCTGCCGGTTAGTCATTTAAAATTAAATATTCACAATTCTAATTTCTATGCTGTTCCTTGCAGATACTATACCATCGAAAAAAGCTTAGAATAACTGTAGATTAAGCTTACATGTATATAATTATTGTTGTTTATTTCTTTAATATTATTTTTTATTTTCTTGATTTCTCGTGTCAATGTCAAGAGACTGCACCAGGGTGTAAATATACACTCTATGCTTGATACAACTTATTAGAAACCTAAGAAAAAGCTAAAGTGTAAAGTTGAAATGATCTCTAAGGTAAATATAACAAAGCAAAGCACACTGTAAGGATCAACATATAGGCCTAACAATTATATACGAGAGTGTTTTCAGCACAGATATAAAAAAATGACACCTTTTGTAAACATGACATAATCTGGATCAGCTTAGAACACAAAACTGGTTAAAATTTATAGACTACCGTGTGTCACTAGAATCTGTACATTCACATTATATTATGTTATTCACTGTTATTATTTATTTGTATTAACAGTTAGTATGTTACAGGCTTAGGCTTGCTTGTAATTTGATTTTTATAAACCTCTCATGGAGTCGTTGTTTATTTACATAAAATAATTTGTATGAATTACTGAATTTGTATATGAGTACATTTAAATGATGAAATGTATGTATAGTTGTGTACATGTTGGCTAAATCGTAATACTACTGTGTCATTTAGATTTATTGATTTAAACAGTATTTATTATCATATAATTACACACAATATACTATATAATACATAATACATGTATTTATTATCATAGGATTATTATATACAACACTTAATACATGCATTTATTTTTTATTATATACAATTCATAATACATGTATTTATTATCACAGGATTATATACAATACTTAATACATGTATTTATTAATATTATCATATACCGGTAATTAATTACACACAATATACAATGCATAATTAATATATGTAATTATATTGAACTCCACAGTCTTAGTAAAACCCCTCAAATTTTCTTTTCTTTCCAAAACAATTTGTCAGATTTTGCTGTGACGAGTCTGATTAAAATTGTTTATTTATCTTTTTAAACATTAACAACCTATGAACTTACATTTATCTAGTACTTAAATCAAACTGGCTGTTGTCTGTAAATTGTATACTAAGCAGCTGATTGTGGTAAATTATGGAAGGATTTGGTGTAGTAGAGTTGTCTGATGTTGGTAGAAAGTTAGATTATAATAGAAATTTATATGCAAAAATCAAAAAAGAAAAATAAATTGGATTGATGTGTCTGGATTCTTTTTATTGCATCAAACATTTACATATTGTGCAACTTGATTCTTGACTTATTAATGATAATCAATAAATTTCAATTAAATCCGCAGTGTGTAGGTGTAGGCGTAGGCGTATGTAGTAAATTATACAATAGTATTTTTTTAATTAAAGAGTCTAGAAGATTGTGTTTCCTAACATGTAATATCATTTGTTAGTAGTTTGAATAATTTAAATCCAGTCTGATCAATTCATTAACAAGTAGAATTGAAGTGTTGGCTAAAATATTGAACTGGTAATTCCATGAAGTAGCATGTGAAAACCATTGGTACACCAGTATTTGGCCTACATTAGGGCGTGGGATGTAAAGATAAATAAGACACCAAAAACTTCTTTTTCTGCTGTTTAATCACAAAATCTACAGTATGTTTAAGTCTGTCATTGTTCTCACAACCTCACAAAACCAAGCACTTCCTACATCATTCAATTATACAGGAAGAGACAGGCTGTCAGTTAATGATCCCCTCAAACTTTTTGTCCTGTACAGTGTACATGCCCCATGGCCATGGGTGTTTTTCAAGGAATACAGTATTTTTCTGGTAAGATTGGGTTTCTATACTTTACATACTTACCAAATTTGCCAGGGAAGTAACTACCCTATAGTATAAATACTTTTTGTGAATGTGCATGTATCTTTAAATGCATTGTAGTTGTAAAATCTTCATATTCCATCTTTTCGAGGTACATGTATCAGTACTGAACATGTAAACAGCATTAACAAGATTACAGGACAACTAGAACATTTCCAGACCTAATCTAATTACAATAAATCTCATACACAAAGATTCCTGGCAAATCAATGATTTTTCTATATAAATAATGTACCAGAACGTGGGGTAATAATTATATACATGTATATATATATATATATCTTACATAATAGAATTGTTTAAAGAGTCCACTAGTAATCCCATCCATTTCTTTTTAGAAGTAAATACATGTACCGGTATGCTTTGATTGATTTCCTTTGGATTTTGAATTGTGATCAATATAAAAAAGCTTGTGTTTCACGATAAATCACATGTCAACTCGTGTTTGCTATGGAATTGCCTGTAAATTTTCTTCGAGTTGTGTAAGACTTTCGAAATGATGAGATTAAGCAGTGCATAATGCCCATATGACATGTTAGCTATCCTCGTTTCTATGAGGTTTAATCAATAAATTGAAATACCCGGTAATACAGAAGATAAGTTGTGACTCGCTGTTGGCAAGTGTATTAAAATACTGATATGGGGCAGTTGGTCACTTGATCTTGATGAATAGGATTGTATTTCAAAAATAAGTTATCTGAATACAGGCCAACACATTAGTTTGTATTCAACCAATCTTAACAAACAATATGGTTAGAATTGTCACATGCTGGCTCTGTTTTCATAGGAGTGATGAGAAAATAATAAAAAGTAACTTTATTGTACAATACTACATGTAGTTGATGATTTATGTAAACACTTTTATTACAACTTGTAAATCAAGCCTATTACTATTAGATCATTGTAGTATTTATTGCTAATTTTGCTTTGAAGTTGTGGGTCTGTATTGTACGATTTATTGATTTTCCTTCATACAAGCTGTGAATTATTTTAATAATGTCCATTTGTTAGCATGAGCAATGTTAAATGCAAGATGTACAAATCGTTTGCAGTCATTTTAGGAAAAAAACAGCTGAATGTTACTTTGAGATTTATGTATACATTAGGCAAAAGTCTTTTGGCACAATATACACTTTGTACCGTGTTGCATCAGCTGTCTACCAGTATGCTTTTCTTCAGACAAGATAGTGCCTGTCATACCTCCCAATTACATACCTTGTCTAGTAGACTAATGTAACTGCACGATAGAGCTACATGTTTGTTGGATTTCTGGTTAAAATGTTCCATCTTGGTACCTGTATGAATCTACTATGTAGTAACCCCAACAATTCATTTCTTCGTTCCTGGGGCTTAAACATATGCAAGAGCTAAATTTACCTATTGCACATTTTTCTTTAGGCCTGAAAATGTTTTCTAAACTATTAATTAGATAAGACATTTATTAACTGATCTAGGCCATAATCATGTCTCGATGGCATCATATTTTTTTCCGATATTAAATAGATTGTAACGGTTCATGTATAATTTGATTTATTGCACAAAACTAGTCAAACCTTCAAAAGCTAATATCTAAACTATTGTAGCAAGATTGGCTAGTACTTTATCTAAATCTTACATAATGTATTTTTAATGTCCTCTTTCACTGAGTTTATAGTGCAGACTAATCCCCAACTAAAACACACCTTGATATACATGCAGGTGTGTATAACTTATGTAAACCAGGTTTTATAATATACAATGTTATTGAACTGTTGTGATGTATGTACATATAGAAGAGTTTTTACAACATAACTCTTGTCTACGATATCACCCTAGGTTGAAGTGGATGTTAAACCCCAGTAATGAACCGAAAGCAACATAAATCACAGTGAGAGGGAGAGGGGTTTTACATAGGCCGAGCCTGTTCCCCAATCCCATTCAGACATCCTGAATAAAATATTGTTTATAAAAAAAATAACCTCAAAGGATATAAACATTTTATTTTATTTTATTCTTCATTACACAATGTTACTAGTCTCCTCCAGATTGCAATACACAATGCTATATAGGTCAGTATAGATTAGTGTATTCCCAACAGTAACTCACATTCAATATACATTATAACTCATACTTTATAATATACAATGTTATTATTATATTACTAGAATCAGATCTGATTTTGCCTGCAATCTGATTTGAAAAGTCCAATGAGTATAACTATATAGTCACATCGGGACATGAGCTGCCAGTGGATCCCAGCTGTCAATATACAGATTATTGATCTGTGACCGCCCTCCCTGGTAAATAAATGTATATAATTATACAAGTAAATCTCTTTGGGCGAGCATGAGGAAAGATCGGTGTAATAATATTTATTTTTATGACATATACCTGCATTTGATACATATACATACATACATGTACCTGTTTTTGTATTTTGATTAAAATAATACGTAAAGACAGCTAAAGTAGGTTTTAAATACTAGATGTATATAAAGGCTATCACTGGTGATTTATAAACGACCAAGGTCCACAAACTTAATACTTTTGTAAATAGTAAGATGTGTTTGGTAGCGAGGTTGTAGACCGTTAGTTAGTAACTTCAATGACTAAACATCAAATAGTGTCTCCTATTTTAAGCTTTGTAACATTACATGTATGTTTCAACGTGTAAAAATGTTTGATATGCATTTACAATCTTGTATTTAGCTGTAGTTCTTAAAATGTTTTACATGTATTTTTTAGGAATGTAATCTTAAATAATTAATGTTTTTTTCCATGTGAAATAATTAGGTGTGCTAGGGCAGATCTGCAAAGCTTTACATGCGATAGAACAGATTCACAAAGCTTTACATGTGCTAGGACAGACCTGTCAACCTTATATAGCCTGGGGCAGATTCCTGATTTTACATGTGCTAAGGCAGATCTCTCAATCTTATGTATATTACATATAGATACATGTATTAGGAGTAACAGATCCCCTGATCTTTTATTTGCTGGGACAGATTCCACAACTTAATTTGTGATCGACTGATCCCTGCATTTTTTTCATGTGCTTGATAGATCATTTTGTATATTATGTGTGTATACATATGTATGATGTGGTATAGGCTACTAAGTATTTTTTCAGATTGAGTAGAGCCTCCTGGCTATTTACGATATATGACCAATATTACTACCTATTGCACCCTAATTACTAAGATAACTATAATTATTAAGGTAATTAATAAATTAAAGTGTTAATTGGAAAATTATACTGATGTGTCAACTTATCTTGTTCTGTGTTAAATCATTGATTATACAGTACGTTTCAACCAGTCACTTGTTATCTATTATTTATAGTCCATGGTCCTTCAACTTGTATTACTCTAGTTTAAAGGAGCTAAATCTCTATATTTTGGCACCTAGAAATGTCGCAACACATGTAAACTGATGTACATTCAATCGTTTTTGTTTTTTCTGTGTAATTTCTAATGAGTTGAGTTACGTTTGTCGAAATACACAAAGAGTCAAAATTGAATTACAGGATATGTTTAGCCTCATTCATCGAGTTGCTTTTATACAAATGTTGCTCATAAGCATTCTAACACACCATTATTGACCAATAAGTTGTGATTGCAATGTCGAAGACTGTGGATGAGTTAGAGACTTGACACCTTTAAAGAGACGTGCCAAGGCAGTCTCAGACTAGTAATTTCTCCCCATTTGATTTCAATCCTAAAGCCATGATGACATTTCTTGGCATTTAACATCTTTTTGAATTTTCTGATGATCTTAATCATTATAACCACAAAGAATCCAATATGTCACAAACAACCATTTTGATTTTATTGCGTAGTTGATCACCCTAATTCATGTTTACTTCTCATCCTTCTATCCCAAAATCATAAATTTTCAACAAAAACACACCAAAAAATTGAAATTCAAACAGTCTTCTTTGATTATAGACCAAAATGGCAACAAAAATCTCATGCAAAAAGTGGGGACAGAGAGAAATTTATAGAGAAGTGCTAAATACATATAGAGGTGTGTGTACTGTGTAGTGAGATAAGGGAAGTAAATACTAGCCAAAGCCCAGTGTCATCATTATTGTTGTCAACTTAATACAAGTTTCAGGACAAATCTGTTGTTTTTAAAAACTTCAATGACTTAATAAAATTATATATTTTACATAGAGTTTAGGAAACATGGTGTGACAAGGAGTAGGGTCGTCTGTCCAATCTCTGGGGTTTTCTCCGGGTCCTCCGGTTTCCTCCCACTGCTAAAGACCCCTACGCACAAGTGAATTATTATATTAAAATTAAACCATATTATGTTAGGCACGAAATGATCTAGAGTGGACGTTAAACCCCATTTCTCTCTCTCTTTCTTAGGAAACATGGACAGAAGTCTAGTGTGATTGAAAGTGCATGCCAATTATACAAGTTATATAATTTGATTATGCTTAAACAAGGCATTCCATGCATCTTAAAATTGATTAAATATTTTTTCTATTAAGTGCATTTTACATTGTAATAACATGTATGTAGGGTGTGGACTTGTAAGAGAATGTTAGAAATTTGAAAATTTGAGACAATCTGCCATTCTATTTTATGAAGGTTATTGTAAATTAACTATAGTTTTATTTTCTGGTTGAAAAGTTTCTATAATAATGGAAGTTCATTGAAGGGCATTTTACATCTGTGAAAGCTAATACTGAGGGTGTGGAGTGGAAGCTAATGGAAAGTCCGAAATTAGAGATTACCATCTTAATTTTGGTTTTCACAGAAAACCGTATTGTCAATTTAATTTCAATAATTCGCTTGCACAGTGTTTTGTTTTAACTGTTGTGCATATGAATAAAATGATAGATTTTGATTATGATCTAAACCATTCATTGACTGACATCAGTTTAATGTGTAATTATATGAGTGTATTTTTGTGATTGTATTCTAGATGCATGTTAACTGTGATTTATAATATTGTATTTTGGTATTAAAACATAGAGATACCGTAATTTCATTTAATTGAGTCACAAGGTGTGTACAATCTAGGGGGTGTGTATAGACAAGTCTACAAATATACTAACTAAATGTCCAGCTGTAAACAATATGTAGTAAGATAGATAAAGATTAACTTCTTTATACTGTAAACATTGTATATAAAGTATGTTGTTATAACCCAGATTCTCTCATCTATTTATAGGTCACATACCATACTGCCTCTCATCACACACTTACTTTTTTATTGAAATACCTACATGTAGTAAATCTCTTCAAGGGGTCAGATAAGATCAATCTTTACAAAGGGAAACTGCATTCTAGTTTTAAAAGTTGCAAATAAATTAAATTTGAATTAGAGATCTTGGCACAGAATATGAGCCGAGAGCAGCAACCACTCCAAATAAATTTATTTTTAAAACGAATTAAAGTTTATGGAGGATGAAAAGTGTCTAGGATATAAATCATGGTTTGGTGTATCCATTGACAATGACATGCACTTAAAGATCCCTTGACATTCAAAATTCGAACAAGAGTAGATGGAAATGATGCTGTCTGGGCAAAATGTCCCCCAGCAAACTGCATGATGTATATCCGTCTTTATTAGCACAGTTAAAGAAGTATTATGTAAGATTTAGATAAAGAGCTGGCTGTTCTCGCTATAATACATGCAGTTCAAAAAAAGATAATGAAAAATGAATACACAAAATGTATGGACAATTTCATTCAAATTACTTTATTCTGAGCAGAGTTATCAATGTTTTGACAAGATGGGTGAATTGATTGTTACTTATCTTACCCACTGTACTGGTTGTTTGAGACTTTGTCTTACTTCTCCATTTTTAGATTAATTTATTAAATGGCCGAAATAATCTAATCAACTGAAAAACCGACACATCTGATGGCCTAGAGAGTTGATTCCATGGTCTTGTCATGTTAATAAATGTCTAAGTAATAGTTTATACATTATAAAATTTAATGCCTAAAGAAAGACACGAAGTAGACAAATTTAGTTTTTAAATAGTTCCTCTTTAAGTAAAAGAGTAGGACTTTAACTTTAAATCCCTTTACTTTTCATTTCATAATCATATCATTTCATTTTCTAACAAATCATTCTCGTCCATTCCACTCCTATGCTCTGTATAAATACAATACAGCAGATTTATTATAAGAAGTTAACATTTATGAATTTATACTGTTGTTAATAGTTTACATATTGACATATGTAGTAATAATTAATGTTCTAGTTTGACATGATGTAAATACATGTAATGTAACTAACTAGGCTGTCTTTATAAACCTTTCCTTGTTGACTCATCAGGTTAAATATACAGTGTAGTATACTAATGGCCCTAAAATTTCCTCTAATTGCAATGGTGGGAAAGAACCAAATCTGAAACTTTCGAAACTAAATATGTCCTATTACTTATCATTGTCATAATTATAGTTTAGATGTCCTGGAGAAATTGCCAGTAATTATAAATGATAGGGGGGGGGGGGAGAACAAATGTGAAACTTTTGAAAAGATCTAGAAGTACCATTGATTAATAGTCATTCACGTACTTGAAGCCCACTATTTTCTGGAAAAACCTGAAACTTCTGAAATTATACTGTTACTCATGATCAACTGTGCATTTCCGATATTCTCGAGATATTTTTAATTTATTAAGGCTGTAAGGGCAGGATGAATAGATTTGGTTGATGATGTACATGTATAAATATAAAATTATATTAAATTGTTTGATCGTAGAACTATTTCTTTGTCAATGATTTCGAATTTTTAATAATTGTTTTGGAGCAGAAAAGCTGCTAACTCTTGCCTGTCTCTTTTCCTCATAAATGGATCTGGTTATTATTCATAGATTAATAAATATTAAATATGTTAAATCAGTCAACTGTAAGCATGTTGTTTTCTGATTTGAAAGTAATATACATACATTTGGTAGACTTTTAGATATTGATGAGATAAGCTAATGTGTGATACAATGCAATGTGAATTTAAGTTCATTGAGTGCAGTGTTTAGATTTATTTGCATATACATGTATATACTTACACCTTATATCAATAAAATCTGCATATGGATGAATGATTACAGTATATAGTATTTTTGCATGAAGTGATATCTTTAAATGACCCCCAGCAAAGACAGATTGAAAAAAAATGTTCTGATATCTGCTGGCATCCTCAGGCATTTGACAGTATGCAAGGGCTGGCTTAAAATCCTATAGGGAGACACATTCTATATGTCAGTACTCTTCCTAGAATTTGATTATTGCTCCCACAGTCCAGTTTATGATTTGTATAAAAAAAGAAAAACACATCAAATCAGTAAAATATTATGTACATCATAGACTGAAGGTCAGTCTAGCAGAGCTGTATATGTACATCATAGACTGAAGGTCAGTCTAGCAGAGCTGTATATGTACATCATAGACTGAAGGTCAGTCTAGCAGAGTTGTATATGTACATCATAGACTGAAGGTCAGTCGAGCAGAGTTGTATATGTATATGTACATCATAGACTGAAGGTCAGTCTAGAAGGCTGTAATATGTTAAAGATACATTATGTTAGATTTTGATAAAGAACTCGCCATTCTTGCTATAATAGTTTGAAAGTAGAGGATGTAAAATTAATAATTTGAAAATTTCATTCAAATTACTCTATTGCATACGAAGATATTAGGTTTGAAGGTTTGACAGGCGTGTGCAATAATTTCAACCACGGTACTGGTTGATCAAAGCTAAGTCTCGGTCCTCCATATTTGATTAAATCAAAGTATCGCTGAACCGTTTAAATCTGTTTGATATCGGAGAAATCTGTAGCCATCAAGAGTTGATTATGGCCTGGATCAGTTAATTAATGTCTAATTAATACTTTAGAAAACATTTCAAGCCCAAAGAAAGACCTAAATTAAATTTATATATTCTATAAATAAATATATGTACACTGTAATATGATTTAGTACATATAAAAAGATATTGAAAATCTTTCATATTATATGATAAAGTTTTGGATGCATGCCCTAGATATAAGTATTGGCTTTTGAATAGGCAATCTTACACTTTCCTATTCAGCACAGGCTTATTAGTAATGCATGAAAAGTTAATCTTATAACTCAAACAGATATCAAAAATTATTGTAATATGGGCTCATCCTTTATTGTCTTCTGCTGTTGTAAAATCATCACCATCCATGATAAACCTCATTGTTAATCTGTTCTATATATTCTGGTACAGTCCTGATGATGTGATGTTTGAACATGCCTTCACTATCCATGATAAACCTGATGAATATACCTGATGCTGATTTAATGACAAGCCTGGATATAAGGCACCTGTCACAGACATTGTCATGTAGAAATTGAGGCATTGTCAGGAACAATCAAGCTTTGAAATGTGCCAACTGTTACAAACATTGTCAAGCACAAATCTAAGCTTTGTCAGACATAATCTCTCTGATGCCTGTCATTTAGTCTCACAAATTTGTCTTTAAATGATATATATTTAATACATGTCTGTCACAAAATTCAAGAGGTGCTAACTAATGCATTTGTGCTGGACATTTTGTCAGAGAGAACTCCAACCCTTGAATTGAATGCAAATTGCACTGTTGGTTGTTTTTGCGGAGGCTATAACGCTACATGCTTGCTTTTGATTGGCTGACCTTGTTGGCTCACGCCGTGTTCCAGATGACGGTCGATTCAGTGTTGTTGAGCGGCGAAAGGTGACTGTAGCCGACAAAGTGGAAAAAAATCAAAATAAATGATTTGTTGATTTCAGTGACCATAACAACTTGGAAGCTTGTCGTGCCATTGGAAATTGCTTGGCGTGCCACGTGGGGCATAAGTGCCGTAGGTTTCCGACCCCTGTTTTTACTGATATCTGTAATGTATATATACCGATACATAACATGTATGGCATACAGTTAATAAGTCATGTACTAGTTCAGTAATGTCATGTCCATGTACTAGTTCAATAATTTCATGTACCGGTACTAGTTTAGTAATGTCTGACATTTTGTCATGTACAACTAAAACTGTTATTTCAGACTGGATGTATCGAGTATGTTATATTTAGACATAAACTAGTATAGACATGTTAATAATTCTATAATTACTAGAGTTGAGACCATTCATATCAATATTACATTTATTGTGTTAGTGTGTTGACATATTTTTGTTGTTTTGCCCACAATGTGTTCACAGAATTGTTTACATTTTTTCTGTTTTTATATTCTCTTATCATATCGCATAGTTATCTTATCATATTGCATAGCAAGATGAACATAGATATAGGCTTAGTGATCATTAGGTTTGTGGGGGTTTGGATGGCTGAATGGTTAGCGTGCATGCGCTGTATCGTAAAGTCTGTCATTGAGTCAACTGGTGTGGTTTCAATCCCCGGTTGTAAGTGGCAAGGAGTAGGGTCGCCTGTCCAACCTTGTGGTTTTTCTCCAGACAAGCTAATTATTGAAATAAAATTTTTAAAAATCCCATGGAAGTCCCAAAATGACCTAGTTTGTGTCGAGTGGACGTTAAAACCCATTTCACTCTCTCTCATTAGGTTTGTGCAAGGTATAAAGATTTTCAATTGTAAACCATCACTTCCTGTACCATTTACAATATATTCTTCTTTAAACTGATTGTAGGTTTTATATTTTTATGTATTCATGTATATCAGTCAGATTGTATGTGATTATACATTATGAATTTTTATTATGCCCTATGGGTATTGAGAACATGTCAGATTTTTCTACAATAAAGACATTTCCAACATAATATCATTGCTGAAGACTATGTGGGTTGATAATTCATAATTCAACAGGTTATATCTATCTTGAAGACATTAATTGGGTGTTGTCTTAGAGACACACACTTATATCAGGTTGAATTCCCAGGTTTATTATCCCCAAATCTGGAAATAAGGCACCTGTCAAAGACAATGTCAGAGACAAATTCAGGTGCCATACATGTACAATCGCCCATTTTGTAGGGCACTGATTTATCTTCTTTTTTTTTTTAGTGAATTTGAGAATGTCAGGTACAACAGTTTATTAGGTACAACTACATGTAATAGCTTTATTATCATATCAGATTACACCTACACCTATACTATTTTTAACTCAATCATAGTTTAAGACATTGTAGATTGGTCCTAGTTTGACAGATATCTACCCTGTAATCTACAACTTGCAGACATTGTTTGGGTGCCATCTTGTAAACAAACACACAAAGGCATATCAAGTTAATTAGGATTATTTTATTTTTGAAATATATTCTTTAATTACACAGATTGTTTTAGAATTTTATTAGAACAGAAAATTTTAATTTTTCACATTTCATTTCACCCCAAAGCACCAGTATCTGGGTAAACTCCCCTGGTAGCGTAATGCATTGCACATGTTTAGCCCAATTGGAGCAGAAATTCATTTATATGTATGTTGGAGATTTTATTGATGGTATCCTCAAATGTTCTTTTGTTTGATTCATTGAGAGTTCATTGCTCGAAATAGTCAGACCAACCCTGATTTAAAATAAATGACTTTGTACATTTAAAGTTTGACAATGTAATGGTTAAACTCAGTTTAATGTGCTATAATTGTTTAAATGTACAAATACAATGTTCTGTAAATGGCACTCTGCTTCGGTATTCAATTTATAATGCAAAAAATTGACGCCTTGCAGGCTTTTCTCATCCGTTAAATGTTAAAACGCACAAAAAATGAAAATTACAGAATCATCCAAATGACAACTTAACAACATTTTATCCCTTTAAAAATCAAACTTACAAAAACTTAAAGGTTAGTTCAAATTTTGTACAACTAGGTATTTTAAATGTGAAAATTGGCAAGATTTTCCAATAATGAGCTGCTTGGTATACGTAAGAGATAAAATGTTTACAACTTTACAATTGTTTTTGGAAATAAAAAGAAAGTAGTTATATCTGGAAATTGAAATTAAGGAGAAATATTTCAGAATAAATGAGGCGTGCATTATCAGGCATAATTCATGTTCTAACACAAATCTGGCAATACAACCTTCTTTGATATGATAAAGTGTTATATGAGGTATAAGATGGACAGATATGCTTTGAGTAAAACTGAAAAGTTTATTATGAAATGTGTGTCCTTTTGGTCATCATCCCATCTAGCCATTTATCTGCCCAGATTAATAAAGGAATTAATTAAAACAAATTGATTGTATTAGAGGAGGACCTTTTAAACCTGCTAACATTCATTGCCACGGTGGCTAAGTTGGTAAGACACTGGCTTGGTAGATGTCGCGTGGTTGATCCTGGCATTGGCTGATAAAGTTCATTAGGATTTTCCGACGTGGTTTCCCCTTGTCAGTTGTGCAGGATGGAGGGCCTGACAAGGACAACTGTCTAGTCATTTGGATGGTACGGAAAACCGAAATCCTGTGTACACATTGGCATGACAAACTACATGCAGCGACCCATCTAGTCTACATCAGAATGTGATCACTGCGCTAGTTATCCTCCATTTAGAATGCTCACGAGATCTTTTGGGGCTGGACTTATCGACTTGACTACTACATTGTGTACACAACAGAGTAAAAATACTCCTAACTTTGTCTTCGCAAACAAAACCGCCTCTGTGAAATTATCTTTCGAGGGCGCCGCCATATTGAATAAAAGAGGACTATTTTGTGATTCGGCTTTGATTAGTTTGACATCTTTCATACACACAACGGCTTAATAAGTATATTTAATTTCATTCAAAATGACGAGAAAAGAAATAAATACTTCTAAACATTGCTAAAAGACTACTCAGTGTTTTCAAATAAAATCATCGATGTAGGAATTAAAATGTCCGTTAATTAGGTTAGGGCCTGTTCTCAGACGGAGCTACATATAGCTGTTGAAAGACAGCCTAAGTTTGGGATGATTGGCATGCATGTAAAAGATCCCTTGGCAGTTGGAATTCGATATACATGTAAGAGTAGGCCATAGTGCCGTTTCCCAGGGCAAAATTTCCCTCATAGCAGACTGTAGGCGTATACCCGTCTTCATTAGCCCAGTCAGAGCAGAACAATAGGACGTTAAATCCCATTTTAATTTTATAACTTCTGAATTCTTGCGCTTTACTAGTTTTAGGGAAATCCCCTATAAAATGTCTTGTCTGGTGAAGTGTGTCGTTAGCCAGAAACCAGCCTAGTTTAAATCATCTATAGACCAGAATAATTAGTAACACTACATACATTAAGGTCTGATTTTATCTTGTTGTAAATCGGCGTATTTTACGTCCGCTTCCACCGAAGTGATTTTATCTTGGTGTATAGAGCTATATATATATTGTAATGTATATCAACTGAGCTGTAAAGTGTAAACATTAGAGTTAGTGTCATCTATAGTATAACGTTTACACTAGCAGCTGTTGACAATAGAATCAATATTATCAATAGTTCTCTATATAATAATACTTTATTGTCATAGTTTATCCTCTATATATTTATATTTTAATAGAAATTAAGCACAATCGATTGTTTTTCACATTGTATAAAAGTTAAATTTGACAAATTGCCCTGTTGGCACTGTATTTAATTGATAAGAACAAATACCTTTAGCAAGATAATTGAAGAATCACAGTTCTATTTTTCATAGAATCCTTGTTATTGTTCTCTTAACTTTTAAAATTTTTGAAATAAAATTGAACAATATGTCATCCCCAAAATGACCTAATTAAGTGTCAATTGGAGTTAAACTCTCGCTCTCTGTCTTTCTCTATCTTAGGGGGCTTGATATGACTAAACAAGTCAATTGGGTGTGTTCCTTTTCTAATTCATATTGTTTTCAAGGAGTTCAAATACGCTAATTATAACATAGATCAGAAATTCAGGGCAAGTAAATATAGGTTTTACATAATAATCAACCTAATGACAAGTTGCAGGCTGGCTATTACAGGTATATATACATGTATGTGTTACATTAATGGCTACAAAATTTAGATTCAGACATTTTGATCGTCATTCAGCCCGATATGAAGTTGCGGTTACATTTTTATTATTATACAGGTAATGGCTTATAGTGTTTATCTTTTACAAGAGAGTAAATATATATTACAGTTTACACTTTACAGGTGGTATTTCTAGTTAACCTACTTCATGTAGGTGTACATGCAGGTATCCAGCTGTTTTCTGTACAGTTATTCAGTGGTATTATCATTCATTAAGGAAATAAATAAGTTTTGAATTATATCGGTAATCGAAGCACTGTGTAATGAATTTTTCACCAGCATTCATGATGCGTAAATTGTATGTTAAAACATGTCTTGGATTTTGCATACATATCTATGTGCTGTACAGTGAAATTAAATCAGACGAGTGGACACTGTACATTAAGCAACTAGTAAAATTCTGCAAAGCACCAATGGCAATATGTGCCACTTTAAATAGTGTCTATTTAGAATAGAAAAAAAGTTAGACCAGGTTCTTTTTCCCTCTCCAATCTTATCCCAAGTATCATTCATTTAGCGTTAATATGAACAAATGTGGTTTTATGGTGCTGCTTAAATTCTTTTTCAGAGTTTACAAATATCCCTTTTTAGAGAAAAAAGATGGGTAGTATTTAAAATGTAAATCCATCAAATGCCTTTAAGAAAACAAAGTTCTTTCCCCTACATTTTTTTCGGCAGATCCCCCAAGCAATCAATTTTGTGAGAGTAAAAAGTGGTAAACACCATATTTAACAGTAGAACATTAATGGATATAGAAAATATCTGTGTTTTGTTTTGAGTTTCTTTGTTAAATCTTGTGTTTGTTGATAAAGATTTGACTAGAACCAAGTTATTTCATGCAGGTTTGTCTATAGAAACAGCAGCAAGAATGTGTCAATACCGTTGTTTACTGTCTTCTCATTGGTCGGGACAACAGGGTTGAAGAGTAGTTAGACAGGATTGATTGGTTGTTGACGCCAAGTTATTGATATAAGGGGCATGTATAGTTTTTAACCCACTTCGGTGGAAGCAGACGTTAAATACAGCTATTTCACACATTTAACCCAAACAATAACAAAAGACATCAGGCAGACGCTGTCTTGTTAAATGGTTGGGATTTTGACCAGTGTTGGCTTTTTTTTTCTTGGACTTTTTGTAAGAAATAAATTAAATTTGCACAGATTTTCTTTGGATCTTTAAAAGATGTGTTTTGTAATCTTTTATTGTAAAATGGTGGAATAAAATTCAGTTTTAAATAAATTATAATTGCTAGAATTTGATTTCATCTAAATATGTGCATCATTCATTCATAATTCTATGAAATACTCAGGGCACAATTCTTTGAAATACACATACACAGCATTCTATAGAATATACAGGGCACAATTCTATAGAATATACAGGGCACAATTCTATAGAATACACAGGACACAATTCTATGGAATACATAAGACACAATTCTATGAAATACATAAGACACAATTCTATGAAATACATAAGACAC
The DNA here is from genome assembly GCA_917208275.1 of Patella pellucida. NCBI lineage: Eukaryota > Metazoa > Mollusca > Gastropoda > Patellidae > Patella > Patella pellucida. The sequence goes on along the minus strand of OU795036.1, from coordinate 21,570,715 downwards.
AATTCTATGAAATACACAAGACACAATTCTATGAAATACACAAGACACTATTCTATGAAATACACAAGACACAATGCTATGAAATACACTATACACAATTCTATGAAATATGTATTACACAAATCTATGTAATGCATATTACACAATACTGTGAAATACACAGGACACAATGCAATTACTGTTTATAATACTGAAGGACATCTTGACAAGGAAAATGAAATGAGAGAAATGGATTTTTAACCTAGCTCTTACACCAACCAGACTTATGAATACTGTGTCACCGGCAACTCTCGATTCTCTATAAACTAACATTTCTCAGAGATTCCTCTGTTGATGATCAATATGCAATCAAGAATGGGGTTTTGTTTTGTTTGGAGATCTTTGATCTTCATTTTATACACACCCAAAAATTTAACATACAAGAGAGTACTGTTATCTGCATTCATCCTTGGGATAGGAAAGAAAAATCTATTCCAGTCAGACATGAATTCTTTCAAATTGATATTTACTGTAAAGTTTGAGCTAAAAATCCCCCCAAGATTTCAGCCAGATATTCTTGGAATGTACTTTACTGTGTAAATCAATAATATATACACTGGTATATAGATAGAAGGAGTGTAAATGTCCTCTCAATACAAACTCTATGTCTTCTGGAATAACATGGTGTATATTTATTTAATTAGAAGTTGGAGATAACCAGTAAATCAGAGAAAATCTACCAGGTTATGCAGGAAATCTTTCTTCTTGTCACATACAAGCCTTGGATCGAAATCACACTGCTTGAATCAATGACAGACCTTATGATCTGAAGTAGCCACCCACACATCATAGAAAATCTACGTAGTTATACAGGCAATCTTGCTTCTTGTCACATACAAGCCTGGGATCGAAACCACACCACTTGATTCAATTACACTGACAGACCTTATGATCTGAAGTGCCCACACATGTTTGACTGCTTGGCCACCCAATCCCCAATCAATGAAAAAAAATCTTGTATAAAACAAAAGATCTTTAATATAGAAATCATGAGACACGGAACCTACTTGAACTTGAAACAATGAACTTGGCCGTGAGTCTTAGGACGGAAATAATTGTTCAAATGTATGACTAAATCGGGAAGTATTATATAAAAGAATAGTGAGAAATATAGGAAATAACCACTTAACGCAACATATCCAATTTTTACATTCATTCTCTAATGTAAATGTAATCAATCTCTATAGCATATGGTTTATGAACTATATCTAAGATATCTATCTACAGGAATTGACTCAATGGTCTTCAGGAATCTGGTTTCCTCTGGTTTTGTCTTGTTATCTTTTGTTTTCTTGTGCAGTGATGACAAATGGTGTTAATTAAGAATGAAGTTTACATACATGTCATGTATATATAAAGTTGTCTAAAGTCACAGTATGTTCGATACCATAAATAAATATGTAATATGTATATAGATTTTCAAAGATAGTCAGTTGTATTAGAATTAACTGACATTCAAAAATCTGATGGTAGTAAATAAACTCATCATATAATATATGTATCGTTGTTATCACAAATTTAGACTTTTGATGGATACAGAAGTTTTTTATAGTTAATCTTTACACTTTGTTTACCCTCATTTTACCATGAAAACTAGAGCACTGATTGTGCCATAGATAAATATTTTCCATGCCTCTAATCTACTGCCTGACATGATGCCAGTTTATTTCCTTTAAAAAAAGTAGTCATGTGGTTTCACTCAAAGCATCCTAAGGAACTCCATGTGCATGGCAGGTCTTCCAGGCCTAAGGTTCCACTCAAAGCATCCTAAGGAACTCCATGTGCATGGCGGGTCTTCCAGGCTTAAGGTTAAGATTTCACATAAAAACAACATTATTGATTTTAAAATTGACACTGTCACCGATAAAATGTCAGACACAAATTCAGGATGTCAGACACAATTCCACTGGTGCATGGCATTTTGTTCAGCACAGATTTTTTCTGATATTTTATTAATGTTTTTAACTTGTATACTGCCTTACCATTTTGTAAGGAACATTCAACTAAAATAATTATTTCAATATAAGACCAGGTGTTTGTAAAAAAGTAATGAAATAAAATGAAATGAGGTTTAACGTCCTACTGCTCTGCTCCAAACTGGGCTAATGAAGATGGGCATACGCCATACAGTGTATATCGAATTCCAACTGCCAAGGGATCTTTTGCGTGCACACCAATTGTATACACAGGACCTTGGTTTTTCATACCATCCGAACGAGTAGTCAGCTGTCCTTGTCACTATTGTCAGGCCCTCCGTCCTGCATCACTGACAAGGGGAGACCCTGTCACCTGTCAGAAAATATGGATGAGCTTTCTCGGCCAATGCAGGGATTGAACACCTGACCTCCAGGCTTGCGAGCCAATGTCTCATCCACTTAGCCACAGTGGCCCCTGAACAAAATAAGAGTACTTTGTACATAAACCTGCCACTATTATTTATCAGTATACAATACAGAATGGTGAGTAAGGTGCTGGCTCACAAATCAGGTGGTCTGGGTTTTGTCATGATGATATTTTAATGTGGTTTCCTTTTTAAGGAAGGGATGAAAAGGGTACAATGGTCCTGTGTGCACATTGATTGGCGTGCATGTAAAAGAACCCTTTACAGTTTAAAAATTGATGAAGAGTAGGTGGAAAGGCCACTGTCTGGGCAAATTTTACTCATGATGCAGTAGTGCACTGCAAGGTGTTAATGTATATATATATGCCCATATTTTATTAACCTCATTGGTGCATTAAGGAATTGGGCTGTGTTTTTACTAAACAATAGTTAAATTGTTTAATATGTAAGTTTAAATAGTTAACAAGGATGAGATATATTATCTAACACACTGTTAAGTGTTATAATGAATATTTGTGTAGGCCAGTTAGTTACAACTAGGACACACCCTTGTCTAATAGAATAAAACAAGTATAGTACTACTCTGTCTAATATTACACCAGATATGAATGAATGTAATATTACATGATGAATGAAATGTGGATTAACGTCCTACACTTCTGCACCTAACCTGGGCTAGTTGAAGATAGGCATAGTGTGCTATGAGGGACAATTTTGCCTGGGCAGCAACTGAATTTCAACTGCCAAGGGATCTTTTACGTGCATGCCAATGTGTACACGGGACCCTGGTTTTTGTCCCATCTGAATGACTAATATTACATGATACAGTTTACATGTACATCCACGCTTTGTTGGTCTTGTAGATTTAGATATGGTCCATAGCCCTGATTTAACTCAGACTAAATATTAAAATGTTGTATTTATAAAAAAAACATATTTATAATATTGCGTTCTGTAAAAATATGAAAGTGACACATTGTCACATATTAAGCCCTAACTGGTCAGTGTCAACAAAAGTTGCCAGGCAGCACAATCTTAAGGTGGTCTTCTGTATATAATTACAATGTAAGCTGTAGCAAAATTAAAATTGTCCTCCCATTATTTGGCAGTTTTCATTCCGAACAGTTATAGTTTACACAAAAGGTGTCATGTATTTATTTTAGTTTTTTCGTAAAATATGATCACTAGGTAATTAAGCTATATTTGTTCACTTCAAGAAATCAAGCAGTTGAACTTAGAAATTTTAAAATAACTTCATAGTAAGTAGTTTTTACTAGAAATTTATTGTTACCATTTATTTTGTGTCAGGTGTATTATTAAATGATGAAATTGACAATAATGAGTTATTATTATGGAGATACACTCTACCTGTGCAACAGAAATGAATTGAAATGGGGTTTAATATCCTCCTTTTCTGCACTGACTGGACCTATGAAAATGAGCGTATGAAGGACATTTTCCTGGACAGTGGGGCGACAGCCTACTCTTACATTCATTTCCAACTATCAAGGTACTTTTTTGCAACCTTAGATTTTTGTCCCATCAGAATGACTAGACAGCTGTTGTTGTCGGGGGGGGGGGGGGGCTCTGTCCTGCACCACACCAATGACAAGGAAGTTTCTCGGCCAACACCGGGATCTCAAGGCTAGCAAGCCAGCATCTTACTCACACAAGGTAACACAGCTGGTATAATATAAAATAGACTCAATGTGTCACTTATCAGTGGTGATCTATACCCTATGGTAACCAATGACTCATCCTTCTCACAAAAATTTCCTCATTTTAACAAAAAGTGCCACCAATATACACCCATATTTAATTATAGTTCCTTCTTGACATTTAACCTTTATGCAACGAATGTCTCAGTGGGAAATTTTCTAGAGGAACTGCCTTGGGAGAGGTTTTTTTTGTATTTGATGGTGTAGAGAAAATGTGATCAATATGTCAAGTGTTAAAATGTGTATACATGTAGGAGTTATTGATGTTAGGGAATAACATAAACAATAGCTTGCTTTAATTAATTTAAACAACAATACATCAGAATGATAGTTTTTGTTGAATACTTCCTAGCATATTGGCACATATAAAATTCATATACCTTTCATCTATACTTTTGACATCATTTTATAAAATGACATTTTGACACCGACAAGATACTGTGTAGCATTGTATTTTATAGTCGTACAATTATAGTAGGTCTTATTGAATTTGTTTGATCTGGTGTGTTATTACCATTAGCGACAATCTGATTTAAACACAGATCCAATTTCTTTCGTTTTTTATAGTTCAAAATTTTGTTTTTACCTGTCTTTACTACTCTTGGATCTGGAAGACTTGCTATTTAACTTGTGTTCTACATGAAATGAGGGGTCAACCAATCAAATGGTCTGTCGAATCGACTGTCTGTTAGATCTAGAGTAGACCATCGATAGTATAAAAAACGAAACAAAATATAGATCTATATATTAATTAGCTAGATTGCTTTAGCGATGGAGCAAGCTTGATAGAATTCAGTTAAACAGAAGTTGACTTCTTTACTGATTTTAGTTTAATTTTGGTTATGAACTGTCAAATTCAACACTTGCGTCTGAACAAATAATCCATGGATAGATCTCGACCCAACCAAACACCCAACTGTCATGATTCAATAACACCTTCAGTGTCATTCAACCCACCCACCCAATTCCACAGGTTATTTGTTTGGACTTTCAGAAAATCAGGTATGTCTAAGCATTGCCTTACGTAAAGATGTAAAATTTTCAATGACGATAAACTGCAAACTCACAAAGCAATTAAACATTAAAATTGACAATTTTGTTTTCAAACCTATTCAAAGAAACCGGATCCTTTTAAACAAACAGACCCATTAAAGGAAATCAAATACCATGTAAATATCGGATTGAACTATATAGTAAGATACACATGTACTGAGATTATTATTCAGCTTTGTATACACCCTTTCCATCCGTACATGGTCCACCATATGTTGTGGACACTTTAGAGGCTAAAGTTATCATCGAGTTGACTTGGATGATGATACAAAGGAGCCTTTTGATTTTCAACCATTTCTGGTAATTATTGTCACGGTTATTATTGCCTTGATTAATGGTACACATTTTGTAAAACAAAGACTAGGAAGAACTAGACTAGACGCCAATAAAATTTTGATCAATTCATGGGATGTTACTCTTGATCAGAATGTAGTGACTTGTAAATGCTCTCAAAAAATTATAAATCTGCAGCAACCCTGTTTCATTACCTATCTATTTTAATCTGTGGTTTCTCTGATTAGTATTGATGACCGACTGTATATCTTTAATTAACTGAATTTTTATGTATTTCAGATCAGAGAAGTCAGAAGTTTTATCTGAAGATTTATTGGCTATCGAGAAGAGAGTAGAAACAGTTAAACAAGTTTGTTCGAATATCAATAAAAAATTAGGATCAAGTTTACAGGCACAAGGAGAAAATATAGAAAAACGTTTAGTAAGTATTCCTCATTTACATATTTGAAAAAAAAAGATATCTGCACCAGATGCCACAACTTAAAAATATTTAACCATTTCAAAAATCGATTTGGATGTAAAACCATGCCTATTTTGGGGAACTGAGCTTTGGAAATTTGCTGGGTGTTAGATGGCCAAATGATTAGCATCTGCGCGCTGTATAATGGACATAAGGTCTATCAGTATCATTGAGTCAGCAGGCATAGTTTTGATTCCCCAGTTGACAAAGAGTAGGATCACCTGTCCAGCCTCATCGGTTTCTCAAGGTCCTCCGGATTCCCCCCACTGCTATAGACCCCTACGCGAAGGTAAAATTATTGAAATAAAATTGAAACATAGGTTAGTCCCAAAATGACCTTATTTGTGACGAGTGGATGTTGAACCCCATTTCTCTCTCTTGAGGAAATTGGTAACAACAAAATCTTTGTGTATATACATGTATATAACTAACTTTAGTAAAAATATCAGAAACTTATAGTGCATGCAAAATATATATTTTTATTGTTAATGTTAAATACTGTTATTAATGTTAATGGTGTGACGCTGGATGAATGACACAAAGCAAGGGTTGTCACATATGTTGTTTTGTTTGTCTGTAAAAGAATTAATGACATCATTAATGGATTTAATGTTGTTAAAACAGAGACTATAACTTACATAATCACTTGTTGTATACAATTCCCTCGTATGAAGGTAATTTTATATGCACACATTGGTCAAATAGTGTTGTCACCCCTGCCTGTCTGTCTGTCCATAAAAAATCTAGAATTACTTTATTGACAAGCTAGTAGTCTAATGGCTGAAAATTTATACACATAACACAGAACCCTATTGATTTTCAATAATTTCCAATAATTCATGTCACGGTTATGGGCTTTCAAAGACAGTCATTTATTCAGGAACATTAATTATTACGTGAATTAAATATTGAAATTTTCACTGGGTGTAATATTTGTCGTCATTCAGAATAATATGGAAGACCAAACAGCTCTTTATTCAGTGTTCTTAATTCTTATTTCTTAATTCATAGTCCTTAATTCTTATATCTTCATTTGTTGTCGTATTTCGACATTTGTAGGCCAAAATCAACATTTGTAGACTAAAACCAACATTTGTATCTTTATTCGATTTGATTTTATTATAAAATGAAAATTAAATTTCTTATAGAGATATAAATAAAATACATTTACATTTTATCAAAATTACATTTACATTTCATCAAAAACATACAACGACAAACCAATCTTGAACAAATCTCCAAATACAAATCTTGCAAAACATTTCTTGAAATACATTTCTCGAAAAACATTTCTTGAAATACATTTCTCGAAAAACATTTCTTGAAATACATTTTATTAATTTTGGCCTACAAATGTTAATTTTGGCCTACAAATGTCGAAATACGACAACAAATGAAGAAATAAGAATTAAGGACTATGAATTAAGAACTAAGAACTAAGAACACTGAATAAAGAGCTGTTTGGTCTTCCATAGAATACAACATTCTACAACATTAAAGTATGGTACATACACTAAGAATAGTTTTTGTTGAAGTCTGGTGATATTAAAGGAAAAAGGAGATTATAAGTACTCTATTTCCTACCTTGATCTCTTTTGACCTTGTGGGTTTTCTCCGGGTCTTCCGGTTTCCTCCCACTGCTAAAGACCCCAACGCACAAACAAATTATTGAAATAAAATTAAACCATATGTTAGTCCCAAAATGACCTAGTTTGTGTAGAGTCAATGTTAAACCCCATTTCTCTCTCTTTCTCTCTCTGCTTTCATCACTTTGAAAAACTTGTAGATACTCTAGTGGCTTAAATTATCGTCCGATTGACTTTAAATTTATCAGTCTCAGTGTTTATGTTGATGATACAAAGAACTTAAAAAGCCTATTGATTTTGTTTCATAAAATACTAGTTCTTGGAAGATCTGGAACCCAATCAGGTGTATACTGGGGGGTCACTGGCAATCTGCCATCTTGGTTTCTTTCTTCTCCTAAATACAGGATTGACTTGTTATGCTTTATGACCAGATTTATAAAATGTTAGTCAGTGAACATATTGAGTTAGATGTTTAGATTTATAGAATGCCAGGTCAGAGAATTAAACTTGTTCCTGATATGTTTAGCTTCTTGACAGACATTTATGGCTTTAAAAACTGAACAGAGAAAAATCTGTGCCTGACAGACAGGAATCAGAGGAATTGTGTCTGACAGAATCTGAATTTGTTCCTGACAATGTCTAATTTAAAGAAATAAGCCATTATATGGCATTAATCCACTGTTTCCCTTCCACCTTTGTGGTAGCGTCCATTTTCTTGGTAGCAGGTTATTAATATTTCATTTGTCATCATCATTTTTTCAGAAAAAATTACCAGAGACTTCTTTGGCTCATACATTAATAGAATCCTCAACGTTATTAGGTACAGGTACAGAATCTGTTCTAGGGTAAGTTATATATATAATTAATTAACAATAGAATGAATCAGTAATTAATATTGGGTACAGATGTGATTTATAATCAATGGAACTAAGAATGTCTGTGATTAGTTCAAATCTCACACATACCCACAAGGTCACAGAGTACAATGCTTCTTTTAGACAACATCTATTTTGGGGGGGGGGGGGTGCTAAAACGTACCTGTAATGCAATTGATTTTTAACATTTATTAAGTATGCAAAACCCAAGTAGCAAAGTTTGGTCCCGTTCCAGCTTGAATTTGTTTAGAGGGCTATGAAGAGCTTTAAGTAATGATCGAAATCATTCGCACGATCTGTGCCAAGGGCCAAATTGGAAAAAGGCCTTAGGCCTAATTTGCTACCCTTGTAAAATGACGCGATTATTATTATTATTATTATTACTAAGCACATATACTATAGATGGTGCTGGCTTGTTTATCTGTTCTGTGCAGAGGGGGGGGAGCAAATGGTTAGCATGCACGCGCTGTATCATAAAGCCTGTCATTGAGTCAACTGGCCTGGTTTCGAATCCCCGGTTATACGTGACAAGGGGTAGGATCATCCGTCCAACCTCATGGGTTTTCTCCGGGTCCTCCGGTTTCCTCCCACTGCTAAAGACCCCTACGCCCAAGTGAATTATTGAAATAAAATTAAACAATGTGTGAGTCCTGAAATGACATAGTTTGTCATGTGTTGACGTTAAGCCCCATTTCTCTCTCTCTCTATCTCTCTGTTTATATCTGTGCTGTGCAGAAAGTGTGAAAAATATTGTGAAATTGAACCACTTTGGACAAATATTTTTTTTAGACATTCAAATTTTACAATATATTATTGGTTTTAAAGAATTAAAAATCCCTCAAATATAAGACTGCTCAAATTATTAAAGCCAAAGGCGATTTATAAATTTTCTGTATAAATAGGGCCTACTTACAAAAACATTATCTAAATGTGAAAAAGACCACGAATGTAGTAGAATCTGTCTTCCGGAGTACAAAAAATACTACTTGATTTATTTTTCTTATTTAGATGCAAATAAGTACACTGAGTCACGTGTTCAAATAGCTAAAAAAAATCTAAAACAATTTATGGACCCAGGACATGTTGGCTACGGAATAAAAGACAATCTGGTTTATTTATAACACAAATAGTGCTTAAAATGTCATCTTTAATTATAGAAATATGTTGTTTTATTGTCTCTTTCACAGTTTAATATGTCAATTATGTGGAGAGGCTCAGAATATATTAGCTCGAGAGCAACTCCAGTACGAGATAAATGTAGAAAAAGATGTTTTAGGACCTTTACAAGCCATATTTGATGTAAGTTTAAAAAAAAACAAACATTACTGTTATTATTGCAGAGTTTCCTCCCACTGCTAAAGATCCCTACGCGCTAGAGAATTATATATATTAAATTAAACCATATGTTAGTCACAAGTGGACATTAAACCCCATTTCTCTCTCTCTCTATTACTGCAGAAATTATTATTGCATACTATACATCTCAACTATAAACCGCTGGATTGATGTTTAATAAACATCATATTATATTTGTATGTACATGTATTTGAAGAGAGATAATGGTTGGTTATTGTTCTTAAAATGGACAAAAGTTATCTGTAGTTTTAATTGGAGAAGTACATTTAGGTCTGTTGTCAGAGTTCAAAGGTGATAACGATTCTAATTCTAATGTACCTGATCATTACCCAGCTTCGAGCTGGCTTAATAAAGTAATGACGTGTGATTTGCATTTTGCAGGAAATATCACATTTCTCATGTTAATCTACACTGTTATATACTCAGTTTGATTATTTAACATTTAATGAAGAAAACAAAATCAAAATACCAACGCTTCAATTCAATCTCATTTAAACTGGTCTTGATTATCCATTTTATTGTTAAACTTTTTTAATCTAGAAGGCATACTAATGTACTTAAATCTCGGCCATCGGATAAGCTAGACAGTTGATCACAGGCTTGTCATGTTAATGAATGTCTAAATAATAGGTTGTTTAACATTTGAAACCAAAATAAAATGTAGCTCTTGCTGATCGTTTAAATTTGATGAAGAAACAACAGAAACATCTGCATTCCGTAAAAATTTCCCTCACAGTATACTGTACAGTTGCATATGTCAATCTTTTTTAAATATGATTAATGTTTTGTGTATTATAGAATGATATACCAGCTATATTAAAGGCCAGGAAACATTTAACAAAAACTACTTTAGATATGGACTCAGCTAAGGGAAGGTAAGATTATAAGCCATTATATTTTACATACATTGTAGCTATCGTGACATAATCATTATCATAAATTTTGATTCTTGATGTAAACTAATAGTGTGAATGACACTGTTTAATCTTTGACACACAAGACCAAGATATTCCTTTATTCAGTGGTTCTATGTGGTTGTCACATTCTTCTTGTGGTAAAGGTTAGGTTTATATTGTAAAACCCTCACATAAAGTACAAAATTTTGTAAAGTACTTTTTCTTAAACACACTCCATTTGATGCACAGTTCTGACCTCTGCGGCAATCATTCTTTATGTGAAATGCTGAAGTGATCGATATAAAATATCTGATATTTGCAATAGGAAATCTGTGAAGGACCTACATTTATTAAAATAAAACAACTTTCAAAATGTATCCCTTTCTTTAATTTCATGTCTGGGTATTGATAAAGAAATACCGGTATCCATTTTTTTGGTTTCAAATTTAAAAACTTTCTTAAATTAATTATTTCTCCCAAGAAATAAGATTAAGAAGAAAAACTTTAATAGGTCATCATGAAGATCAAAAAGTCAAGTTGGTGTGACCTTTGTTTCCAACAAAAGATAACAAATATTGAGTGTGTATTAGATTTATTGTCTAATGAGTTTGAAGTTGTCTTTGATGTTTCAGTGTGTGATAAATCATGTTATATTGATTATTTTATTGTCTCATTGTATATCATGTAATCTGATATCATATTGAACAAAATATCACCTTCAATAAAATGATCTAGTATAATCTGTATCATTAAACTGGTTGTATAGGCTTATACTATACAATAGGGGTCGGCAACCTTTTGCTAACTGTGTGCCGACTTAGGGTTTCAAATTATTCAGTGTGCCAAAATACATATTTTTATAACAAGGGTTAGGGTTAACCCTAAATCTGAATTAAATGCGAATTGCACTGTTGGTCGTTATTGCGGAGGCAATGACGCTACACGCTCGCTTTTGATTGGCTGACTTCATTGGCACACGCCGAGTTGCAGATGATTGTCGATTCGGTGTTGTTGATCGGCAAAAGGTGACTGTAGCCGACAAAGTGGGAAAAAAAATCAAGAGAAATTATCTGTTGATTTCAGTGACCATAACAAACTCAGCGTCCCATTGAAAATTGTGTGCTGTAGGTTGCCGCCCCCTGCTATAGAATACCCAAATAATAATACATTGAAACTGGTTCTTTGCTTTTAGGAAAATTAGTTATCCTTGGTAGTGGGTTAGACATTTGTATGGCTCTTACATGTAGTTACTGTAAATTTACATGTATATGATCCTATGCTTTTGGACTTCAACTGCTGCCATTACAAACATGTCTCATTGCATGCACGTCACATTTACCTGAAACGATAAAAGAATTATTGTGTTGACAAGACGTATAACATTCATCTTCTTTTATTATTTCTCTAGTAATATAACTTTATATACATATACTTTAAAGATCTTCATTAGCCCTGATGGATCAGAAAAGTAGGACATTAAAACCCATTTCTCACTCTCTCTTTTATATTATACAGATTAACAACGGCTGTAAGACAGTCACATGTACCAGGTACTAATATAGCCTCAGCAGCTGCTAAAGCTGATGTTATAAAAGAAGAATATGAAGAAGCACAAGCTAAAGTAGAACATGTCAAGGTACATACATATATTTATTTCTCAACAAATTTGGGGGGGGGGGGTGTGAGATGGCCGAATGGTTAGCATGTGCGTGCTTTATCATATGGCCTGTCATTGAGTCAACTGGCGTGGTTTCGAATCCACGTGACAAGGAGTAGGGTCGCCTGTCCAACCTCATGGGTTTTCTCCAGTCCTCCGGTTTTCCCACCACTGCTAAAGACCCCTACACGCAAGAGAATTATTGAAAGGTAATTAAACCATATGTTTGTCCTGAAATGACATAGTTTGTATCGAATGGTCTTTAAACCCCATTTCTGTCTCTCTGTCTCTAAATGCCAGTTGCCTAGATGCATCACGTTTTAATCCACTTGTGGGTGCCTTTTCTTTTAGGTGATGAAGAAATTAGTTTGTTAGTACTGAATTAACAGAGTACAGTTTTTATGAGAAACAATCACTTGATAACGATACCTGTCGAAACCTCGTGCTTTTAGAATAAAGCTTGTAATTGTTTTCCATAAAAACTATGTTCTGTTATTGCTTTTCCTGATCGCTAAATAGCACTCAACGATTATAGTATTGAATTGCCATTTCACTTACACAATTAGTGTAATCAATTGCTTAATAGTGCTCAATGTCAGGTGCTTAGATGTATTGAGCTCAAATCTATTCGGGCATCTTATTTAAAGTTGCTTTTGGAGTATCAATCAATTACATCATCAGTGTAATTGAAACAATTCAAGAATGTGGTCTAAGGGGAGATAATATGGGATTAATGTGAAATTGACAGAGTTGTCTCCCCATCATTAATGGTACTTCAGCTATTTAGAAACTTTTGCATTGTACAGAGCTGTAACTAATAAATTCCTACGACTATACAAAGATCCTGTTTTTATTACAGGACAGTCTAGCTGTAGAGATGTCAAATTTTATTGCTAAAGAAACAGAACATAGTCAAAAACTGTTAGCTGTGAGTATTGTTTTGTATGGGTGTTGGTATGTTCTTGGTATGTGTTTATTTATAATTCAATCATATAGTTTTCTAAATATGTTTTTCTTTTTTAATTCTCGTTAATTTATATGATGGACAAAGATGACCAGAAAATATTTACTGATGTGCAAGTGTGATGTTGTGTTTTGGACTGTGATATGACATGTAAAACAGAAAAGAAAAGTCTTTTTAATCTCAGAATGATTAATTTGAATCTTGTATTTATTTGTTTTCAGTTAGTAGAAGCTCAGGCAGCGTATCATAAAAAAGCTTTAGAAGCTATTCAAGTGGTAATCCCTAGAATGCAACATGCAATAGAAAATAATCCAACCAAGCCAGTGTTTGGTCATCAATTAGAAGAACATCTACGTGTTACTGGTCGTGATATAGCTGTAGTTTTAGAAGCTTGTGTTATGACTTTATTATTAACTGGTATGGAAGAAGAGGTAAACAAAATAAACCCACATTTCTTTAAGAATAACAAGTAAACTATTTGCTTCCCAAAAAAGAATTAAATAATTATTTTAAAGATTAAAAATAAATGATGAATTATTATTAAAGTAGAAATAAAGTATAAAGATATACAGGTCACAATTCTATGAAATAGAATTACTGCTTTGTCACCTAGTTCAATTACTAAATGCTATTAAATGACTGAATAAATGAATGAAGGATTATAAATTTATATTCACATGTATTTTTGTGTTTTTCAGGGTTTATTTAGAATAGGTGGAGCATCCTCTAAACTAAAGAAATTAAAGGTAAATGATCATTGATGATTATACTGTTGAGATAGAGTTCAAGAATCTATTTCATTAATAGTTTTCATTTAGCAGTAGAAAACACTGATGTATTTATATTCAGAGGTTTAAAAAAGATAAGCATACTGTCTAACTATGCAATAACTAGGGTTTCTAAATTTACCCCTTGAAAGCCAAAATAGGGCATCAAGGATCTGTTCAGGGGCTCTGTGGCACGAATACCAGATATGCCACAGTACAGATAATTGAGTGGAGATTTCAGAGCTGTTTTGATTCCTAAAGTAAAAGGAATGATATTTTGTTTTGATTGTTCTAGCATGTTTTGATACTAAAAGTAATGATAATTTGTTTATATTATTTTAGGCGTGTTTTGATGCTAATATTGTAGATATGGAAGAGTTTAGACATGACCCACATACTGTAGCAGGTAATATATATTTAATGGCCGCATTGGGCATTTTTTTTTTCCACTTTAGAAAGAAGACATTTTTTCCAAATTTGTATTGCATTGTTCCACTTCTGCTGATATATTAACAAAAATTGTTAATATCTTCCAGAATTACTACAAAAGGGTTATGGCCCTTGATCACTTTGTAGAATGTTTAAAATGGTTATCATTTGTTTCAATTTTTGCAAAGAATAAGTTACAGCTATTTTTGATAGTTATTGCCCTTGATTATGTTGTACAATCTTGTGAGCCTTACAGGGATATTTTCAAATCTACAATGAGTTTGCTTTTTATTTACCTAAAGAATCCCTGTGCTGTTAGATGTAACTTATGTCGTCTACTAGATTACAGGTCATGTGATATTGAGGAGCTGCTGGGACATCTCCCTGCATGTAGGAGGTCTTGTACAGAGTGATAAGGGCTGAGCAAAGAGTATGACATGCATACGATATAGGAGGTGGTTGCATGGGGTTTACTAATGTACTGATGTACGATATGATGATATGTGCAATAAAGAACTTAGACATAGATATGTATCTATTTCATATAAATGTATGACAAATTTTTGATAACTGATTGGATGATTTAGTTGCTGTTGTATGTTTTATGTACTGGCAACCTATCTTTATCTTCTAGGTGCATTAAAACAATATCTGAGAGAATTACCGGAACCTTTATTAACATATCAGTTATATTCAGATTTTATGGAAGCTGCTTCATTGTAAGTTTAATAGTCAGTATTTGTAAAAATTAATATTCAGTCTAGCTATGATGCTGGCAAAAAAAAAAGTGCACAGCAAGGATACCCCGGCTGTCGTGCTAAAGAGAAATGAGTGGCCATGTTCTCCTCTTTATGTCAATGATATATCAATAATCGTAGAAAAATAAAAGTACCCTTATTTAAAATGGCCGTGCCAATTCTGTTACTTTCTGTTTATCGTTGTCAAGATAAATCTGGGCCACTAACAATTCTTGAAATAGTTATCCATGAATTTTATGGTTGAAAGTATCATGCAATTGGTAATAAATCCACTGATTTATATAAATCTAGAATAATTGTCAATTCCTTTCTTACAGACCAAAAGATAAACTTCATCCAGCATTAAAAAAAGTAGTGGATACGTTACCGCGTATTAACTATAATAATTTTAGGTAAGTAATTTCATTGAAATCCTGATAAAATGAATGTCATGAGGCCAAAACAGACAACTGTTAGCAAGAAGACCTTTATGTAACTATTTGTTTATCTTATGACTGAAACTGTGTAATAACAAGATTTTCTTGATATGCCATTTATCACTATGGCTACCAACATCGATGTCATCAGTAAAAAAATTTAAAACCAATAATGGGATATAGAATCTACTAGTTGTCTTTTGATATCAAAAAATATCAAAAAGTCAATAAAGTAAAAAAGACGAAGCTTTGCTGAGTAGGAGATTTTATTTATCACCCAAACCTTTTTTACATGCAAAAGTTACTTTTAATAAAAAAAAGAACTGTTCTTTGAAATTAATAAAAAGGAGTTCCTTTTTGATTGACCAAATCATCTCCTAGATCTACAATTTCAAAGACTACATATTTTTTTAAATGTTCTTTGAAAAAGTCGTTGGCAAAAAATTGTCTGATTTAACATTTTATTGCAAAAAATATATGTTTGACAGAGTGAGTACTGGTCCTAGACTTTTTTTATAGATAAAAATCGTTTGATCCTGATTATCTTTTTGTTTTTGATTTCAGATATTTAATAAAATTCTTAGATAAATTAGCAAAAAATAGTGATAAAAATAAAATGAGTGCAAGTAATATATCCATAGTTATTGCTCCCAATCTACTTTGGTCACCAGGAGAAAATGCGTAAGTATACAAATATTTCTCATCTACTATAGTCTACTGTTATATCACAGAAAAACATAAAGCTTTATCTCATATACATTCATAATCATATATAATACAACAAATAAATGTTCCAAGAATCTTATCTTATCGTTATGATATTAAACAATTGATGCATAACAAATAGAATGAAATACTGTTTACTGTTCTGCTCCGACTTACGCCTTACAGTTTGCTATAAGGGAAATTTTGTCTGGACAGCAGTGTTACAGCCTACTCTTATGTTGAATTTCAACTGCCAAGGGATTCTTTATGTGCATGCCACTGTGTACACAGACCCGCTGTCCTGCACCACTGACAAGTGGAAACAGGGAAAATCTCCATGGACTTTCTCAGCCAACACCTGGATTGAAACCCGCGGCCTCCAGACTACCAAGCTAGCTGTTACTCACTTAGCCACTGTGGCTCTGCAATACATAATAGGTATCTCGTTTTATTGATTTCCAGTAAAATTAATCAAGTGACAAACATGTCTCTCAGTCATTTGACATACATGTACTGGCAAATCAGCTGTTCATGATCTCAGCTGGGTGGAGTTTGCTGGAATTGGATGTTTTTTTTATATTGTTTATTTCTATTACAGACCTAATATGTTAACAACAGGATCCTTAAGTACCATAATAGATGCTATTCTTAGTAACGCTGATTTTTTCTTCCCTGGAGGTAGGACACAATATATTCACTTTTATTGTTTATTGTATTAACATGTTTATAGCATACAGTATAAGTTGATCAATATTTTTAACATGTACAGACCGAGACGTTATCTACCATCTCAAATTTTGTTTTTAAAATATTTTAGGCCAGCCACATCAGGGTGGTGGAACCAGTTAAATTATTATAAATTATTGTATTGTTTTACACTGTCTGTATTCTCAGAATCAGTTGATTGATCTTAACCTTATGTCTATGGACAGACCAAAACCACCGTTCCTTAGACTGCCTCATACCACCTGAGATTTGAGTAACTTTCCATATTATAAGACCACATACTAGTTCGTCACAGCATGTTTTGGGTCAGTTGAAGGATCTCTAGTAAAGGCGGCTTAAGTAACAGAAAGTTTGAGATTGTAGATGTATATTCAATATTACATATATTATTTTTTTCTGGGAATAAGAAATTTATACTGTATAGATGATGACTGTTCTCTTTGTTCATATGATAAATATATAATAATCATATGTTAATAATCAATTCATAGTTCCATATATCTCACTAAATATCTTGTTCTGATATTAATGGAAATGTATTTATTTATGGAAATATTCCCTCCTTCAAGTGTATTATCATTCCATATAATTTAATACTTTTGAATTTATTTTTAAATAGAAAATAATCTATTCATAAATATATCGTTCCTTTCATTCCATGAAATCATTAGATGGTGATATAAGATGGTTCTCACTGCTGTAATGTTATTATATTTCATAATATCTGATCAAATACCATACCATAACCTCTCAAAAAATATAGAGTAATCTCAATCAATTAGAAATACTTTGACACACCAATTTGAATTTTTGTTTTTTCATAAACTGAACACCAATTTTACTTCCTATTTTGGAAGGATACAAAACCTTGTACACAATACTCGAGAAGCCGTTTTTTTTATCAAGTGGCCTGAAGAACTTGAAATTTAATTGGGTTGGCCTAAATGTATTTTTGAGCCGGTTGGGCTGAATTGACTCAGATGTTATGAATGATAATAAAGCAGTATTTATATTGAAGTTTACTCAGCCAGTCAAACATAGAGCATTAGATCATTTTGAACATTTCGGCACATGGCAGCACGCTTCCAACATCCTGTCAGATCACTTGCTTACAGCTTTTCATTGCTATATAAAGCTGCTGTTTACAATTCTTAGAAATTAATCAAAAATTATCATAGTTTCAAAAAGGAGAAGGGGTATCTTGTTTTATTGTCCTTTATTTAAGGATGAAATTTGCATGTATTTTTTTTACATCTGATATTATTGTTAGGTAATGTAGAGCTTCAAATATTATAAAATGGCTGAGGCAAAAACTTATGTACTCGTAACTTTAATTTTAATGTCTATTGTCCAGCTCCTGAAACAGTTAAATTGTTATTTCTAAATTTTTACCGTGTACTACTACTAGACAGCCAGTACCCATTTTATAATGGGTAGACTGCAACACCAGTAAAAACATCTAACTTTCAAATTTATATTGTGAGTGCAGAAGTTATTTTCCCTTGTTCATATTGTAGAATTTTGTTAACACTTTACTGATGTTTATCAGTAAAAAGATTTCATTTCAATTTAGCAAAAGAATTTCAATGGTACAACCTTTGTAGACAGCTCAGATGACTTAGTTGCTGTCTGTAGGAATATCTTGCATGTCAGCCTTTATTGATGTCTGAATCTCTACATTATAGAATATGTCATTGGGTTGCGGGTTTTAATAGCTAAATTGTTTAATAGTTTTTAGGTTCCCTTTATTAGGCACTGTATAATGACTTCCCAGGTAATCTCAACCCCGTCATCACTCTTATTCCCAAAAGTCTTTTATTTTTCTAAGTTTCCAAATAACTAACCTTCTTTTAACTCACTTTTGCATTTTTTTTTCAAAACTCAGACCTAGATTTTGCAAAAACTCTACGAGGAACAGCTCCAGCTATGTCAACGGAAAATGTTAATATTTCTACGCAAGATAAAACAGACGGGCAATCAACTCCTCCCAGTGATATCAGTCGACAAAGCTCAATCCGAAATAGTCGACTTGACTTTTATAATAATCAAGTGCCATCTCAAAACAGTCGCACGAGTTCACAAAGTAGTTTCCTTGAGGGACACCATAATTCTGGAAGTGCTAGTGAATCGAGTGATATTTTCCTGGACACAAACATTTTATGTGACACTCTTTCATTGGATGAATCACTCTCGGCAGCAGAAGGTGAAAGTTCATCTCCTCACAGCAGAAATATTTCTAGTGCGCAGACTAATCACAGCGCTAACCAATCACCAATCAGATATAATAATAACATTAATCATTCACGGACTGGGAGTAGCTCACCCCGTTCTCGGTCCGTGCCGCCTGCACAAGTTGCCAAAAGTTTCCATTCAGATGTCTATAGTACTGTTACCGCTTTACAGTCCTTAGGCTCCAGTTCAGGTTCATGGTCAGATTATTTTAGTAAAGTTCAGGCAGTTAGGGATGAAACGTTCCATCATACGCCCTCGACTCAATCCACCGGTGCCAGTAATCAAGGCATAGGGGACACAACTTCTCCTATTCCTCCTTCTGATACCAGTGTCCAGAATAGTGGGGAAACCACGGAAGAAAGCAAAGGGGCACCTTCGAACTTAGCATCCAAAAAAGGTTAGAAACAATCTGGTGTAGATGTAGATATTGCTATGGTAACATTTGGTGTTATTGGGCCTTTAAAATTCCTTGCTCTCTCTTCAGCTCCGCGATTAAATTGTTCGCGCTCTAGTATTAGATTTAGTGATAAAAAAAAGTTAAGTGATTGGGATGCGATTGGTTGCACTTGAAAAAAGTTTAAAAATTAAGATTCATGCACAAATTTAGGTAAGTTTAAAAATTAGATTCTTTAGGTAAGTAAATTTCAGGTGAAATTCGAAAAAAATAAATTTAAAACAAAACCAAACAGAATAAATTGTTTGTCTGAAAATAAAATGGGACAGAATTAAGAAGTTTTAAAAATGTGAAATAAACTAGATTAAATCAAAACAAGGAAGAATATTATTATTAATGCTTTGCTGATATTAATAACATACATTATTTTTGTTTAATTGGTTTTATTACTAAAACGACCAACCTAAAACCGTGTTATACAAATTGTTGTTATTCCCGCCATTTTACAACTTCCTATAAACTTAATCTAAATTTGTAGCAAAATTATAATCAGTATGGATTTTTATTTGTTTTCCTTTTTAATTTCCTTTATTTACGTTATTATTTCCTGTTTCCAGCTTTTGTCATTGTAAATTTTAACCAATCGAATTGTAGAATTGATTTTCTTCTGGATTTACATGTAGCTTTTCACATACCAGTTTGTTTCGCCTTTGTCACCCCTTTGCTTGCTTCCCAACAAGGATTCTTGCTCTTTTCTGCTTTTAAATTATTTGGGGAAACTAAATTCTTAATTTATTTTTAATTATTTAACTTTTTTTTGCATGGGAAACTTTTTAAAACTTGTGAGGGCTCGCCTGGAACATAGAGATTCTTATCCTGATTTTGGCATGATGGGATAGTTTAAACTAGAAGCTCCAGCATGTCACCATCACAGTTTTGAAATTTCCTGAAATAAAGAATATCGCTTGAATTGATTTTGTTTTTGATCATTTAATAAAACATTTTATTTTAGCATTTTCTTCACTTGCAGATGTGATATGAGTTTTTGGTGTTTTATATTTAAGCTTAATAATGATTTTTATCCATTCTTCCTGCATTGCAATCATATTGTAGAACTGGAAATTACATGTGAACTGGTCCATTTGTTTAAATGGGGTATATTTAAAGTCAAGTCCATATTATTGCTACTATTATTGAATGGTGTTCTACTCAAGGTGGAAGGGGGGTTGGATGGCCGAATGGTTAGCATTGAGTCAATAGGCGTGGCTTCAAATCCCCGGTTGTACATGACAAGGAGTAGTGTTGCCTGTCTAACCTCGCGGGTTTTCTCCAGGTCCTCCGGTTTCCTTCCACTGCTAAAGACACCTACGTGCAAGCAAATTATTGAAATAAAATTAAATCATATGTTAGTCCCAAAATGACCTAGTTTGTGTCGAGTGGACGTTAAACCCCATTTCTCTCTCTCTCTCAGGGCCAGCAAAATAATTTCCAGTTATACTCTATTCATTTATCAATGTGCTTCATTTTCTCTGATTCATATCAATTTCATGTATCACCTTTCATCAAACTCGATTATTTTTCATTTAAAATGTATGATCTATAGCAACAATGCACTCAAATGGACAATGTAATAGAACTGCCAGCAATGTCATTTAGTCATACCTTCAAATTTATGTACAGTACTGAATCAAATGGTCTTCCATTCTGGATGATTGAAATCGAATATGGTGAAATCTGAAGTCTTACATTTGAAGGAAAAACACCAAACGATATTCAAACATCTTAATCTTGTGATCTTGGAATAAATTGAGTGCACTGCAGCTTATATCATGTCAAATATTTCATCATGGCATTATGACAGTCTTTTGTTAGTTTAGTTCCATTAAAAATTAGTTTTATTTTTAGGTTTGCTGAGGTACATTTATATGCATAAACAACCAACTGTATTTAACTTAAGAACTTGTAGCACCTTCGTAATCCTGTTTCATCATTGTCCATTGTTGATCTCATAATGTTTGTATCAAGCCCTGCCAGAACATATTATCAAACATCAACATAATCATATACAATTGGGATTTTTAGAAATATTTTTAAAACCAATATGTAGTAAAGATATGTAGGAGTCCATTAAAACTCTCAGATTTCTAATTAGCCATTTTAAGATAAACATTGTCTGGATGTGGTTGAAATATATATTTTTTTGAGATCAAAATGGATGTGAAATAATTTAATAACCAAAAAAAGAGAAGTTCAAATGATTCCACACCCTTCATTTATAGTATAAGCTTTATACTCCAAAATAAATTGTCATTCCATACCATTAACATAAGTGGTTTCAAATCCCCGTTTGTATGTGACAACAAGAAGGGTCGCCTGTCCAACCTCGTGAGATTTTTCGAGGTCCTCCAGTTTCGTCGCACTGCTAAAGACTTGCACGTATGTGAATTATTGAAATATTAAACCATATGTTAGTTCCAAAAAGACCTAATTTGTGTTGAGTGGACCTTAAACCCCATTTCTCTCTCTTTCTCCATTAATATGAGAATTTAGTATATCAACTATTTATCATCATTGATAGCATTAACTAACATTCATTTTATCATTCTGTATTTTTGTTATGATAAATTTAGTTAATGATATCAGCAAATAAATTTGTATAATTAACAGCCACCTATACAAAAACTGTTATTATTTGGGGCAGACATTTTTATAAATAATGCACTTGAATCTCTAAGCGTTAACACGTAACAGGTGCTGAAACAATATTTTAAAATTTGCACATGTGTACATATATCTGTGTATATTCAAGTGTAGAGCATTGTAGTTGCTTTAATTAGATTTTCTTGTCCGTTATATCTGTCCTGTTTAGTTTGCTGCATCTTTGTATAGTTTATGTATTATCTATAATACTCTTACTATATCATTTAGCTAAGTAAATCTGCTATATTTGTTATAAATAAGCTACAAAAAAATGTAATTAATCATTTGCTATATATATGTTTAATAGTGATAGCTTTTTGTAGACATTGTTTAAGAATTCATAAAAGGTTTTTTTCTCATATTTTTGTAGAAGATTTTGTACACTGTATAATCATAATATTTTCTATTTCACATTTGAAATCCAATAAACTTCCTAGTATTTATCTTAATTAAACTGTATTTTTATAAATCTGTTTTTCTAATTTCAGAATTTGATTTTGCTAATGTTGGTGAACACACACCTCCGAGTATGAGCCCATCACAAACTCGGGCCGATCAGCGACCATTAGAAATAAATACCGGTAGTACCCTGGCAATTCAGACTAATAATCTTTCAGTGTCACCCAGTATAAATAGACCTGTAAGTCCAGTCTCACCTGGTATTGATGTTAATTACGGTCAGGATAATCAGAGGTAAGAAACCTATTCATGCTTGTTCGTTTGTTGTGAGCATGAGTTTATATAACCTTAGTGACCTCATGTGGGACTGTCTGTATGGTTTTTGGAATCTGAAATATTAATTCTTTCTAACCCATTCTAATCAATCATCGATTGAATACTATCAACCAATTCTTATAAATCATTGATTGAATGTCATCAACCAACTCGAATCTGTCATTGGTTGAATTCTACACATGGATTAGAATTGATCATTGGTTGATTGAATTCCACACACATTTTAGAATTGATCATTGGTTTAATTCCACATACTGTTGAAAGATGATGATTGGTTGAATTCCACATATGGAATAGAATTGATCATTGGTTGAATTCCAAACAAAGATTAAAATTGATCATTGGTTGAATTCGACACACCAATTAGAATTGATCATTGGTTGAATTTCACACACCAATTACAGTTGGTCATTGGTTGATATTTCATACACCACTTAGAATTGATCATTGGTTGGATTCTATACACCATTAAGAATTGACCTGGTTTAATTCCACACATCGATAACAGTTGATCATTGGTTGAATTCCATACACCACTTGAATTGGTCATTGGTTGAATTCTATACACCACTTAGAATTGATCATTGGTTGAATTCTATGCGCAACTTAGAATTGATCATTGGTTGAATTCCACATGCTGATAAGAATTGATCATTGGTTGAATGTCACTTTCAGTTCATAATTGATCATTGGTTGAATTCCACACACCGATTATGTATAATTGATCAAACACTGACTATGGCTGATCATCAACTCAATGATACATGGTACAGATTAAAACTCAGTATAATCTGAATGCCATACCCTGTTTGTAATTGATTTTTAATTAATCATCGACTGAATGCCAACCATTGATTATAATCATTCTTCAGTGTAATGCCCTAGTCTTACTACACTGATTACCACTGGTCATTGGCTGAATATTGATTATAATGATCATCGGTTCAATTTGTTTTATAGCCCAGAACAATATGGCACACAGAAAAGAACGGCCAAGAAACCAGCACCACCCCCTCCCCCTGACAGACCATACACAGTAGCAGTAACAGCAAGTGTAACTAAACAGACCACCAATCCGTATCAAACATGGCCCAGACATCAAGGGGCACCACTAGCATCACCAGAAATTGGATCATCAACTGTAGATATAGAGGAAGAAACAACACCAACAAAACCAGTCATGGCGGACAGACCACACCCTCCTGATAGACCTACAGGTCCCCCACCAGATCGACCTAAAGCCCCACCTCCACTAGCACCTCATCCACAAGGTCATAATCGTTCTGCTTCTACAGGAGCCATGTTTATCAGTCAGCAAGCACCCCTACAAGAATCACCGAATGGACAAGGTTTGTTTTCATCACGTGAAAGTCTAGAAAACGAACCACACATACTAACTTCACCTTCTGATTCCTCACTCTCTTCCTTTCAAATTGACAAGCATGGTAACTCTAGACGAGCATCACGGCCCACACCTCCACCACCCCCACCTCCAATAAATAAAGAATCTGAACACACACATCTTTAATGTGTATTGCCTGTTTTGTTTGGTGTGTTGTTCTACTACTGTTCAGTTTGCTAATGTTTCATATTTGAGTTTTAATGTTTGACTGCAATCTCTACAAACTATCTACCTTCTCTTTATATTTTACATTCTAATTAAAAGTCAGAGAAAAGCCAAAGATGATTCGGAAGGAACTCCTTTAAGTTTAGATTAGTAATTATTAAAGGAAACATAACCAGTATTTTTAGTGAGTAACAGTACCGGAAGTTAATTCTGTGTAAAGGGCCCTTTATGTGCCATGTGACTGGTTAGAACGTGCCATATCTGACTGTCAAATAGTGAAGCAAAAGTCCTTATTTGAGCAAATCATCTACACGGCCTTTGATTTGCATACAGGTGCTTAAATCACTTGTAGTAATTTATTACATACCTTGTTACAGTCTGTTATGGCTCCTTTATATATCCTGTCAGTCAACCCATCTGTCCACATAATATTTTTATGTTGGAGAGAATTTCTTATTTTAGAATGAACCATTATGTTAGTACATGTATTTCATCAAAGGAAAGGAAATGTGTATATAAAATATGGATTATAAGTATTATTTTAAATTAATTTGTGCAATGAAAATAAAGCATTTAACAGGTTGATTTCAATTTCTAACAAATTTTGAGTAAGGCCGAACAACCTGTAGTGTATAGTACCTGTATTTGGAAGAAACCCAAAAATATACTACATTCAAATAAACTTTGTTAAACTCCTAAAATCTAACAAATGATAGCACATGCCATGACCCGCAGTGTCATATGCTTAACTGTTGTGATGAAATCTTGAGGTAGAAGAAAAAGTCACCATGAAGGTTACAAAATGAAAAATGATCTACGTTTGGCTTATAACAAATTATTTTTAAAAGAACATCATTTTGCTCAACAGGTTTTGAAATCAACCTGTATAAAATGTCAATCATGTACATCAGGAATTCAATATGGCTACCCGTATGTGATTTTAAGTGTCACTGTTTATATTTATTATGTATATATAGTTATATTGAGAGAGATTTGTTTATTGTAATTGGTGTACAGATTATTGTGATATCATAATATGTAAATATAATTACAGAGATTTTAATTAAAAGAATTTTAAAAGAGAAGTAGAACTACAGTATAGAGTATAACAACGTTATTAAATAATAAAAAGAGATTTTATCATAAGAATATTATTATAATCGTACTGTGATTAATTGTTGTATTATTGAGAGAGATCAATTATGTGAGGACATATTATTAAAAGGCCTCCACAGAGAGAATTATTGTTTGTCGGGTAAATTCATGTCAATAATAAGTAATATGCCTTTTTACTGCTGTTGATATAGAAAAGCTGTGAGATATATATAGTATACATTGATAATTACAACTATTCACTGACTTCTGAATATTTAGACATTGAAATACTTAGATTTTGTGTTAGAATTGATAACTAAGTCAATAGTTTTATTCTTGATTAAAAAATGGAAGCTTGAGTTAGTTGGGACTGACTATGTTTTGGTCAGTAAACAAATGTGTAGGTTATAGCAATGTTTCAATTGATGAATATTTCTTCAACTAAGGGAGGAATTTTCAGATCTATCCCAAGTACCGTGGTATTGATTAAACTCTTGTAAATAATTATTGACTTGGAAAGACTGAATTTTCCTTAGGAGACTATATGTTATAATAAATACACAACTTATTTAAAACTTGTGTTTAAGGAGGTTTGAGGTTTGGGAATTGCCTGGGATAGATTTGTTAATCTCAATTTGACAAATTCAGTTTTCTGTACACTCTTCTTTTTTTTCTTTATTAAACATGCATTATGCAAGAGCTAAATCTGCCTAGTGCAGGTCTTTATTTGGGCATGAAATGTTTTCTAAAGTATTAATTAGACATTAATTAACTGATCCAGGCCTTAATCAACTTTGGATGGCATCAGATTGCTCCGATACTAAACAGATTTAAACGTTTCAGCGGTTAATCAAATATGGCGCACCTTAACGCTTCGAGCCGTAGCTTTGATCAACCAGGTCCGTGGTTGAAATTATTGCACAGGTCGGTCAAATCTTTAAATGCCTATATCTTCGCTTGCAATAGAGTAATTTGAATGAAATTTTCAAATTATTCATTTTACATCATCTACTTTCGAACTAGTATAGCAAGAATGGCTAGTTCTTATCTATATCTTGAATAATTTAACTTTAAATGGATAGAAATACTAATTTAGTTAAAAATATCTGGTTTTGTAAAATAACTGAAGTAATGCAACTGATCACTAACTATATTTTAGTCCATGTTTAATTTAGCGGTTCAATCCACACTGGATTATGTACCATTTAATTATAAAAACAAAACCAGAAAATCAACATCTGATTAAAAAGAGGTCCATCGAAAGGTGCCACTGGCTTCCTTATCGTCTGCGATCATTCGTTAAAACTTTGAACCACTTTTGGACCACCGTTATTCATTTTAGTGATTTAACATTCATAATATTGGGTTTGATAGGGATTCAAAATGCCTCAAATGATGATCAACAGTTTTAATGCATTCTTTTCTGACAATAATACAAATATTCTAGGGGTGTTTTTCAAATATTAATTATGAATATGTTGAGAAGGCCTTTTTCTGATTTATTAATCCAAAACCTATTTGATGTGATGTGATGTGAGTTACTGTTAATGTTATATTTATTCTCTACTTGTTGTATTTAGATAAAGAAGGCAGTAAAAGTGATGGGGTAAGACAAGAGGCTATGTAGATTAACACACAATTTAGTGCTGATTGACCAATTATTATACTGGTACATACATTCTCTCTCATATTTTCCAGCTTTATTATAGCATTTCTAATCAAACAAATCACAGCCATGAAGCAGTTTTAGGACAGCCAGGCTCCTTTTAAATGCAAATTGCATTTGAAATCGGAGAAATTTTGTTCAAATTCATACTGATGTTACCATAAAGTGACAAACTTTTTCATCTTTAATAAGGCAGTTTCTTAAATTTGGGTTGTTAATTAGATTTGAACCCTGTTAAAGGATATATCGACCAATAGAATTTGTAAAAAAAAAATGAAATAAACAAAATAGAAATGCTATAAAATCATATTACTCTGTATTGCAATGATCATGTACATTAAAAAAATTTGTTTCATTGAAAATAAAAGTTTGAAAGTGTACATGCAAACATTCTTTAAATAAAATATTCTATCAAATGTGAAGGTTTCTCTAATTATGGTCATATAGCTGCATGTATATAGAAGCACAATGCATACATCTAAAAATATATTATATAATTTATGATGAAATACAAATCATAATTCTTTATTCATCATGTTTTATCTCATGGTTAAGGTGTCATCAGTCATTATAAATTAATGTCACATACATCATGGAACTAAAATTCTATAGTAAGGTTAATTCCATTCATACATATACTAACTCATTTAAGAATTGTATGAAATAGTTTGGGTGAGAAAAATTGATTGATTTAGAATTTAGAATCGAATGTTATATTATATACACATTATTTTAGTAGAATAAGAGTTGACTGTTCAGAAAATTGTCAGTTTTAGTTGGTTGTCAGGATTGTGTTTTCGAGAAGAAAATAATGTTTCATGTTTCACAGTACAGATAAAAACATTTATAAGTAAAATATAATTAGTATGTAAAGCAGCATGAAAGGTGTGTTTTGGATGACTGATTAAAGGTTTTATATTTCTAATATTAAAAACTTGCTCTAATTGCATGTGGCATGCTAAAAATAACACTAACACAATATAAAAAATAGTTAATATAACATTTGACAATTTGTCGTAGAGCTAATAAAATATTGGTAGAATACCAGAATCAGAATCTTTAATGTTTAATACCCACGAAAAATCCAAGTAGTATCAAATTGAGTTCTTGAAATAAAATATATTGGGTTTTGAGTCTAGGAAGAAGTATCTTCTCCCATCTGTAACTAATTGTTCAACCTAATAAATTATCTATTGATATATATCATATATTAATTGTAAAACTAATATATTAACTAAACCTTGTATCGTTTCAGGAGTAAGAAAGTATTGTGGCACGTTAGTTTAGCATCAAATCATATACCTTAACCAGGTTTAATTTATGTCTTTATCATTTTTTGGCAATACATTTACGGTATTTCTTTTCTTACCCAAAACTCCTCTTTTTATTTTATTGATGCATGCTTGCTAAATCTGTTCAATATCAAAAGGCCTGGTTTTTGTAAATAGAATTTATTCAAAAAACAAACTGAAAGTGAAATATTAAAACCAAATGTGTAAAATTTATAAAAAGAAATATTATTTTTATTATCATCATGCTATCATTGAGGTCGCATTTATAAAAAAATAAATCATTCATAACAAAATATAAATCATGAGCATCAAGCTATTGCACAATTATGCATTGGTTGAAAAGAAAAAGGCAAGGGCTATTTTTGGTCATTAAATTAAAAAAATGATTTCTGAACAGAAATTAAAAGTTTATGAACTGCTGATGTTGAAGACATATGTAATCCTAGAATACACGTCATGTGCTGTATAAAGTTGTTCGTCATGTGCTGTATAAAGTTGTTCGTATGCACTTTCATCATAATTCATCATCTGCAATATCGCACTTGGTGCTAGCAGACATATAAAGTCTAGATGCCATTGTATCATATTGTATAGTATTGTGTCTGTACTGTCACCTATCTTAACTTTGTCACAAGTTCTTAAATGGTGTTAAAGCAATGTTGACCAGTTAAAACTTTTCAGAATATAATTATTAACATAAAAGATATTTCTGTGTAATATAATATTACAAATGCTTTATTAAACTGTTTTAACGACGCTGTAAAATTTTAATAAGGCCTTTGTCAGAAAATTTTGTTGTTTAAAGATTTTTAAAATGTATCTAAAGTAATAATAGCAACATTTAAGAAGTTTAAAGTCAATTATTATCAGTGAATATGAATTTATTCAGCTTTTAAATGTTGTATTGGCTTGCTGGAATTGAATGTGTTTTTATCATTGTGGTTGTGATTGTTAAATCTGAATAGTCAAGAAAAAAACGATCTCTTGTTTTTCCTGTTGTGTAGATTTCACTGGGCTTTAGTTGGAAATGTTTTACCCTAGTAATAATATTATAAATTTCACAAGAGGTGGTTACATTCATGTATATTTTATTTGGATGTTTTGCTGAATGTATACATCACACAATTTAATTTTCTTTAAAAACATATCAGGTTTAAAGGGGAAGCAACACCTCCTTGATTTGTTTAAAAGGCAAGTGATACAATAGCCTCTCAAGTCTCAAAGTTTCTACTAAAACTCTCAGAATATAAATATGGGGGGGGGGGTAGGGGGGAGTCAGATTACTGAAAAAAAGCCCTTGTCATTTGGCAGGTTTCAACAGGGATTGATTATACAGACATGGAAATATACCCTTTTTTCCAGAAGCAGATAAAGGAAGAGTAGGGCCTTAGGATAATGTATCTTACTTTATCTATGTTGAAACTCCTGCAAAGACCAAAAACAAGCATGAGTGTACCCTTTTAGAAATCCAGCTCTTTTTTCACTTTAGAAATAATCACATTCAAATTTGAAATAAAAAAACACAAATTAGAATTCAATATTGTTCCATGATATATTGCCGTGAAAATGTTTGATCCTAATATCCAATATTTAAGACAAAATGAACAATTTTAACCAATACACGAAACTTGTGTATGGTGTAAATGAACAAAGAAAATCATATCCCGCATTACAATGTAGGAGTAATTGTAGTAGTGGCTGTTTCACAAATGATAAAATAATAACAAATATGTAGAATGGACTAATTTCTTGTTCAGGGTTGCTGTTCAATTTGGACTGTTTGCATATTTCATCTAATGTAATTGATTAGAAATTACAATAAATTTTTAGAAATTGAATATAAATTACTGTTCATGTACTGTTAGTGTAATTGTTGCCAGTGCTATCATTTGCTTAGCTTACATCACCAGCATTTTACTAGAACACCCATTTGTCATTCAGCATGTGTCAGTTGTTGTCAAATTCAACCTTGTATTTGTGTAACAACCAACAGAGATTTTTAAAAAGAAATGTGATTTAGTTAAAAATACTTTTTTTTAAAAAAGTTTTGAAGCTCAGGTGGTGTGCTGCAAAATTTGTCATTTCAAGTAGTGTTGATTCATCCCAAATTTTCATTTAAGAACAAATTGTATAAGTAGTGGTGGCCTGAAACAAAGTTATTACTGATGCCAAATGGTTATTTGCAAATTCAGCAATTGACTTCAACACCAGTGAAAATCATGGCCATCCCAATTTTGCTTTAAATGGGGGGGTAGATCCTTTTTTTGTGCATTATATTATATTGAAGTGCAACATCACATGTTAGAAAGGGCTTTTCTCGAACCTAAAACGGGTGTGTCCAATAGCTGGAGAAGGGCGTTTCCCTAAGCAAAAAGGACGTGGCTAAAAAAAAATTGGGGGGGGGGGGGCAAAGCCCCCAGACCCCCATAGCTTTTTACCCCCCCCCCCCAACTCAGCACCGGCTGGCGCCGCCGCTGTTCAACACTATCCATTATTATTATTCACAAAAGATACTTATGTCCTAAAATCATGTTGTTTACGCATTAATATTTATAGTGGATAGATGGTTATCGTGCTATTCCCTATATTATTTTATTTATGTTAATATGTTTCTCAAGGTTTTGTTATTTATATTTTAAATGTAATATTATGTTAGAACAATATTTCAGCTTAGCCCAATGTGTGAGGTATATATTATAATATGTTCAAATGTACATACTTATTATCGCTTATGTACAAAATATTTGTACTTTGTATTTATTTTACAAGATAATTTTTGATGATGTATTATTTCTTATTTGTATAGCTCAGCTTTTAAAGTAAAATGTGATTAAATTCATTGAATATTAATGATTTTCTAATTATTTCACTCCTGATGGGCTGTGAATCTGTTAATAAATTGATAGTTTATTCACACACCAGAGCCACAATTGCTACGTTATATGGAGCGGACTATGCGTTCCTGGATTCAATCTATTTAATGCCATCCTTTCTCACCCTCCCTTGTTCAGTTCCCGTATTGGCCAAGAAATTTCTTCAGGATATTTCCATGTGGTTTCCCCTTGAAAACGGTGCAGGACGTCTCTTAAGTCTTTTGGATTGCATCGAAAACCAAGGTCCCGCGTATACATTGACAACCACTTACAAGATCCCTTGGCAGTTGGAATTCCATACAAGAGTAGGAAATCTGTAATAAGCGTGTCTTGTCTTCATTAGCTCAGCTGTTGGAGTAGGACGTAAAACAACCATCTCATTCCCTGTGCAAGACTAGCTCTTCTGTACAAAAAAACTAATCCATTTCTTAAAGCCACCTCAAGATTTCATCAAGGTCGCCGAGTTGTAAATAAGGCATGGGATTGTTGGCTTGAGCGCCTGCACCGTTTACAATTTGTGACCTTGGATCAAATCCAGAGTTGGCCTTAAATAGATTTAACTAAAGAAAACTCACTAATTTAAAACTATAATACTTATTGAAATTAAGTCCCTGACTGTTAGCGGGCATATCAAAATGTATAAAAGGATCTTTTTTCGACCGGGAGCCATGTTCAGCCGTGAAAGTACGGGGCAAAATTTCCCTTGTCGCAAACTGTACAACAATCCTTATCCCAGTCATAACAGAGCAGTGTGATGTTAAAACCGATTTCATTTCCAGTTTTTATTTGGACGTTCTCGCATCATGCCATGACATCCGCCATCTGGACAACAATCTTAACATTCTGGGGCCTGTTTCACGAAATTTTAACTAAGATAAAATCCGATTGGATAAGATTAGATTGATTTAAGTATGTACTAAAATTCGGATTTTATCTTAAGTTAAAATTTCGTGAAACAGGCCCCAGGAGTTTATGTTGACAGGGATGCTTGGTCAAGACATTCGGGTGGGGGGAATTACCCAAAACTTCTGCTCATATATTGCATACGAGTGCCAATGCTTTACACATTTGTTTACTGTGATTTTGTTGAATGCAGGAGAAAACCGCGGCTGCCACATTTAGCTAGAGATGGATAGACAAGCTTAAAAGGGTGATTTTTCATCACAAGCGCTGCGATTCAGGAAGTTATGATCTGATATGCACAAATGTCGAAAGGAACCAAGATCTTAGGTTATAACCATGCATTTAAAGTTTTAAAACTATTCAAAATTGTGACCACAAGCTTATAACATGTTTTGAAAATCGAAATGGGGGTTGGGGTGATCTAAATTTCGTTCTGTTTATACTTTCTATGGCCTACAAGACATGAAAATACTAAAAGTTTGCTTTCTATGGCCTACACAACATAAAAATACTGAAAGTTTGCGTTATACGAGTGACTTTTGACCCAGATGTCTGACATTACCTAATCAATCAGTGTTTGCGTTTCTAGTTGTTTCCCTGGCCAATCCCTCACTCCATCCAGAAGGCCTTTTATGAACTTATGTTATACAAGATCTAGAACGAAAGAATTGAAAGAGCTGGGGCTTGCTTAGAGGTTGAATGGGTCGCTGTCTATTAAGAAAGTTGAGCCAAGATATCCAAGTATCTTTGGAGATAAAAATTAATGCAACCAATGTCAAAGTGAACCTGACAAGACTGGTGAAAGAAACCCAGTCAAGACTTCATAACAATATTTTCTTTTCAAATATTTATTTGTTTTATCTAGACATATACACAAGAATTTATATCAATATAAGCAATGAGTAGGGTGATCTTTATGAAATGATTAAAATGATCTTAAACTTTACAATAAAACAAGTCTTTTAGCACTAAAATAGAGGACATCCATTTGATTTTGTTTATCTTTTGCTAAAACTTTTGGAAAAAGAACAAGTCCACTACAATAGGTCTGGAGGGGCAAATACTTCACTGAATATTTAAGACACTACTAAAAGAGGACAAAATATCATATGACTTACAAAGATGTACAAAATATCAGTTGACATAATTTAAAATATTTACAAAATTGAATGATTTTAATATCCTGGTGGTGGTGGTGGAGGGGGTGCAGCTGATGATGGGAGTGGAGGGGCCGCTGCTGCTGTTGTTGCAGTTGAAGCAGGCTGAGTTTGTGACATCCATTGACTGTACATATAAGCCATGTTATTGAGATCTGTACCAGATGATTGTTGTTGAGAGCCATACTGACTGCCATTACTCTGTGGATAAGATTGTTGGTAGCCTTGGTACCCTTGTTGTTGCGATTGTTGGCCACCGCTGCCGTAGGAATTTTGATTTCTATTTCCATAACTACCCTGACTGGAATATGAACTTGTACCACCGCGACTAGCACCACCACCTCTTGATCCACCACGAGACGATGATTGAGATGATCCACCGCTAAAACGACTGCCACCTCCGCTTGAATAAGAGGACCCGCCTCCACTACTTGAGTAAGATCCGCCGCCACGACTAGATCCACCACTAGAACCATAACCACCACGGCTTCCACCACCACCTCGGCTACTTCCACCTCCAAATCCACCACCAAAGCGACTACCACTGTCTCTGCCCCCAACCTTGCGATCTCCCCATCGGCTTCGGCCTACAAGTAAAATAGTTTAACCATTAATGAATTTATTTAATTGTCTGTAAAATGCATATATGCAGTATATACTTACTATTTATTAAATACGCATATTAAACAAAAAGATATCACAAGTGCTTTCTGTGTTCTCTAAACTTACTAGATGATTAAATCAGAATGAAAACCTGGGTTATCTATAAAGCAATGTAACAAGTATATGTTTCACAAGCTGTTCCAACATTACATATGGTTTGTTACCAATATTTGTACATGCAAAAGACTGGATTAATTTCACGAACATAAGCCTGCTTCAACCCAGTGTTAAAATTTAGACAGCAATTGGTAAAAGACACTTTTAACAATGATGTGTGCAGCAATCATTACCATCAGTTTAGTCTGTGACAGTGTGTAGAACCATGAACAAGGTGCACATCAACAGTGGTCGAGGCAAGTAAAGAGAACAACTAAAACCTACTTGTTAAAGGATTGGTAGCGGTTCCTACCTTTTCCCATCATGTGACGGGAACTCTCTGCCAACTGGATTAATTTAGGATTGATGGTCTGGTTGGCTTCTCTCAATACACCAATAAGATCATTGACTTGTTTACCATTACCAGGGGTGAAGAATGTATAAGCTGTTCCTGTGTTGTTGGATCTGGCTGTTCTACCAATTCTATGTACGTAATCCTCTGAGCAGTTTGGGTAATCAAAGTTTATCACAAACTTGATATCATCCACATCTAAATTTGTGTAAGGGTGTTTGAAAAATCACCACAAGGGAAAGAAAGTAAGAAAACAAAGATTAGCAATGGATCTTTAGATAGAAAAGTAATAACTGCAACCTGTGAAAAGTGGAAAAGTGTTATTAATTGGAAACAACCTAAACTTACTGTCTGAATTTCAATAACTTAACATCACAATAGATACAAATCAAAGTTAAACATTTCTTAAATTAGTTAAATTTTTGAATCGACAGTTTATTTAGGGATCACTCAGTCCTGAAATATTAAATAATTGAACCTTACAATCAGTATGCACACTCCCCACGAAGGGCTGGACAGAAAGTATTATTTTGGATTTATTATGTCCCTGGGTTAAAGAACTTAAAGCACTTACCTTCAGGTTTCTTTAATTCTTCGTGCAAGAAAGAAAACCCTAGGGGGCCCCACATTGTCTAGTATTCAGGGAGCGTGCATGAGATACCATCAGGCACTTTGCATCACATTCGTTTCAGAAACCGCTTTCCTCTCGTACTTGCCAATCGTGTGATAAGCTGGGAGCTACAAACTGACTGGATAATCCTTTAGTTTTTAAAACAGTCTTCTTATAAACTGTATAGATGAGTAGCCTGGTCTCCCCATGACCAAGTCCCATCGTTTCACAGATCAATGGCTATTTATAGAAGGGATTTTACAGCACGCTTTACCATATGTAGCACTTAGGTATAATAATTGGCAAGACAAAGAGAAACTACAGCAGTCTTTTGTAAAACAGATGAAGCAAAGTCCCACAATGTTGTTTTAAATTCAACTAGTTTAAAATATAAACATGTGCCAGGTTGGACACAAAAAGCAGGCTACTACAGTACTCCGACATGACTCTGAAAGCAATTTGAGGGAGGAACACACGCGCATATTTTAATACTGTTAAGCTGTTAAGGTGGCTTTCTAGTGGCAATAGATGAATATATATTTGAGTAACAGCTACGACTGCAATTCATAAATCCCAATTCAACTTTTTCAACATTTATCATAGTACGATATTTGTAGCTAACATTATAAACATTAACAACAGATTTTAGTAAAAAGATAAAATTTTATTTGTCAAAAAATTGCACAATACTGTGATTTAAGTTTATTATCCAATAAAATAAACGCCACCTCTTTGCCAACCTTTTCTACTTACGATTTTAATCCAGACATTACATCCCTTGTTACTATAAATAGAAACTATATCAGGGTTTAGAACCTTCTCCTCCCTCTCTCCTGCCCTAATCAATCAGTCATGCCGAACTATTTAATTCATTTCCTGCTACAAAAAGTCTAGATAAAACTTTACTACAAAAATGGAATCTAGATTATTTAAAGTAACTTGTAAAATGATTGTACTTTAAAATTTTAACACAGCCAGCTTTAATTTGTCTTAATCAAGACAATGATCACCTACCTAACCCTCTAGAAGCAACATCTGTAGCAATCATCATTGGTGTTTTTCCAGTTCGGAATTCTGAAAAACATGAAATATGAAAGCAAATTAAATCTATGAAAAGCAGTAATAGGATAAATTAACATGAAGGATGAATGTCAATTAAGTTATCCATTTTTATGCCTATGAAAACTTGGCTAAGAAAAAAAAAATATACACACCACTAAGAACCCAATCTCTTTCTTGTTGCGATTTATCACCATGAATAGCCATAACAGGCCACCTGGAATACAATAATAATTATAAATACAAAATAAGCACCAGATAATTTCTTAATATAAGATGATACAGTTCAAAAGCATATAGAAATATACATTAAAAGCCTAAGCAAACCACCAAAACCCACTACCCTATTACCCTGTACAAGTGAAATGAAATGAGGTTTAACATCCTACTGTTCAGCTCTGAACTTGGCTAATGAAGACTGGAATTGTACAGTAAGAAAATATATTAGCAATGTTCTATTTCCATAAATTAATGACTCACCCTTCTCTCTTCATTTTTCTGGATATATCATCACATTTACGCTTTGTTTCAACAAATATAATAGTCTTATTTTCTCTCTCCTGCATTATCTCATCTAACAGTTTCATTAATCTAGAAACAGAACAAAGGTATAATTATATAGATTTAAAACTTTCAGTTTAGAGCTTATTGTAAATGTACTATTGGTACACGTTTGCTAATGAAATACAAATTTATGTTACAGAACAAAGATGAGGCAAATGAAAAGATCTCCAATGTAAATAGGTACCAGCAACCACCCAATTATCTGAGTGGAAAATCTCTAAATTGTCAAAAAGTAGCACCTTTTCAACAGCTTGTAACTTTTTTACTTATATGTGTATATTGTTAAAAATTATACGGAAAATATCGTAAAATTTCCGGCTTTCCAATGGTGTTATTTTTATTGACTTCCAAACAATACTTAATGAAACAGAGTAATTAGTATAACACTGATAAATCTTGTTAATTAGTGCCGCGGATCGGCTTCATGCTGACATTCTGTCCCGAAATCATCTCGGTAGGTGAATTAAAAACTCTTGCGCTCGCTTGCCACTAACCAAATACATTATCTATAAATAGTAACAAAAGCAGCAAAACATGACCTTTCGTATGATACTAAATACGTGTTAATTTTCTTGTATTTAGTCACTTTAATTATTATTTAAAAATTTGTTCTGACTTCAAAGCTAATTTTAGTGTCTTAGTACTACATATAGATGTGGCAAACGTTGTACCAAATTAATCCTCATTCAATTTCCTTTCTAAAAATAATACGAAACTGTGTCTTTCTTTGCTGGCAACAGAGCGCAAAGCGCGCGAAATATAGTGGTACAAGACAATAAACGTAAACAAAGCTATTGACTATCACGCACCATGACGAAAATTCCTGAGCCCATAGAGTGTTTATCAGCGTCGATATTCAGCAAAATAGGTAATTTTGTTAATATTATTTATATATAGAATGTTACTGAGATATTAATCTATGTACGTTTGTTTTTTTTATCAACCGATGGGTTAAATTAGATTGATTATTTTTTGTTCATTTGGCCGGTAAGCCGGTCGAATTGTTTGATCGGCATTTCGATGGCTTGCACACTCAGTTGTCGTGAAAATGCATAAAAACTAAAAATATTTTAATGAAAATGAATCTTGATATTGATTTATTACATATTAATCTATCATGTTATTTATTATCAAGAATATTTATTGAGTTTTTATATGATATTTTTACGTTTTAATCCACCGAAGATGTGGAAACCGAATCGGTAAAATTCAAGATGGCGGACATCGAAGCCGATCATTTCACAAACTATTGACGATTTTCTTTTAATAATACCTCATCGTTTGTTCAAATGTTTGTTTATTTTGTTGCATTTTCACAACCTCTGTTCACATGTTGTTTGAAGTAGACAATATTATAAATTATTATATTGGTTTTAAGTTAAGTTTTCCCCCTTGCAAAATGTGAATCACTTCAACACTTGTGCCTTGGACTTTAGGTTTAGTGTTCATTATTATGCCCTAAAAGAAGTTCATATTTTTATATAAAATAACTTAATTGATATTTCAGGCATTAATCAAAATACAGTTTATGGAGATATATTTATTATTATTTTATTATTTCAGATGATGATGATTTCAAGACATTAAAAGCTATATTCACCGCAAGTGGAAGAGATCGAAGACCATCCATGCCGAATTTATGCTTGAATAATAAATTACTACTGCAATTGTATTTTCTGAAAGACGATGGAACATGGAATGAACTTGTAGATTTCGCAGTATATTATATAGATATTCAGAAATCTCGAATTAAGGGTCGAAGAAGCAGATGATTCAGAATTTGAAGATGACATTATGGAGACAGAGACAGTTATTGAAAATTCACAGTTTGGGGACTTTACGTTTAATAATCAAAGCCAATATGTAGCTGTCTTTTATGATGATGATTTTTATGTGGGACAGGTTTTGAATGTGATAAATAGTTCTACTGCAGAAGTAAAGTTTTTAGAAAAGTGCCGCATAAAAGTAAATACTTACAAATGGCCCGCGACAGACAACATTGAGACTGTCTCTGCCGTTTACGTTATTGACTGGGGTTTCGAAATGTGTACGAAGAATGGCAGAATCTGGTCGATTGACGATATGGACATGCATGTATCCAAGAAAATAATACAAAAATACAAACTTTACAAAGAACTTTATTGTTAATTGATACAGATTGGAAAGAGAACTTTGATTCTTAGTGAAAATAATTCTGAAGAAATATTTCTTAAAATAACCACTTTTAATCTCAAATTTGTCCAGAGTGAATATAATATGATGCATAATTGAACTAATTTATATGTAAAATACAGGTTATAATATCGATTGTTGTATTGCATGAATAACTTTACTCATAGAAACATATTGT
Source organism: Patella pellucida (assembly GCA_917208275.1). Taxonomy (NCBI): domain Eukaryota; kingdom Metazoa; phylum Mollusca; class Gastropoda; family Patellidae; genus Patella; species Patella pellucida. Next base: position 21,531,367 of record OU795036.1, on the reverse strand, counting down.
AGAATAAGTCCTTATGAAGCTCTAGTCCAAATTTCAATCAAATTGCTTAATTAGTCTTTAAGTTATGTCATTTTGAAGTTGGGACTCAATTTTTCACAAAAATGGCCTTTTTCCGTGGTCAAAATGGCACAATTCATCATTTTTAATTGCATATAACATTTTAAATTCCATAGCAAGAAAGATTGAAAAAATTAGCGTTAAATTACATAAACTTTTATATAGAAAAATGCTGAAAAACCCATAAATTTATATTTGCATTAAAACTTATTGCATACCAAAGTTGGCCTTCAGGCTTATTCGTACCATGTAATTTTATCATTATTTTCATTTTTGAAAGCTTATTTCAACAAAAGTTACGTGAAATAGACTTAATACATTAAATTTTTGTATAGAATGTACCTCATTAAGTACATTAAGTTGAAAATTATGCCTATTTGCATATTTATGCAACTTATAATTGCATATGAAAATGGTCCGTTTTAGCGAATTTATGCAATTAGTTCAAAATGAGATCTTTAAACTTGAATATCTCATGAACTAATAAAGGTATTTTGTTAATTTTTTTTTTGCTTGGCTTCTATTGATGGCTACTTTCATAATAAACTATTAAATATGAGAAATAATAAGAAATGAATTTTGGCTGCTGGTACCTAATGTAAACATAACTCACTTTTGTTCCTTTTCGTATTCTTGACAAACATCTATAATTTGTAGAATATTGTGATTAGCTGTTAACTGTAGAGCACCAATATTAGCCTGAACATAATCTTGGAGAAAATCTTCAGCTAACTTGCGCACTTCCTTTGGCCATGTAGCACTCCACATAAGAGTTTGTCTGTCGGGCTAAAAATAGAATTGGGTAGTTATATCAAATGCATACATTTCAGTCTTAGCTCAGCCACAGTTTTTTTTTCATTTTTCATAAATTTTTGGAATTTATCTTTGCAAAGTATTATCTGTTTTAGATACTAAGTAATGAATTTATTTCTCCAGGGTGAATGAGAAAAGTAATATTAAAACTGCCATCTGATCAACTGGTGTACTATCTCCCGATATTAAAGATACAATGTACTTACTCTAACTTGTTCAAGAATTTTTCTAATTTGAGGTTCAAATCCCATGTCTAACATTCTATCAGCCTCATCTAAAACAAGGTATGTGGTCCTCCGTAAATTTGTTTTTTCAGTTTCAAGGAAATCAATCAATCTACCTGGGGTGGCGATACAGATTTCAGCTCCTACAATAGAAGTTAAATCATGTCTAAAACATACTTTAATTTTGGAAACTTAATAATTGCAGAAATATTTATTTTACATATTTAAATTTTCACAAATGTTAGATTCTACAAACCTCTTTCTAAGGATCGTATTTGTGGTCCCTTGGGTGCTCCACCATACACACAACAATTTCGGATTTTTGATAATTGACCAAACTCTTGGGCTACAACCTGTACTTGCTGAGCCAATTCTCGAGTTGGTACTAGCACTAAACACTGAAAAAAAAGAAAAAAGTTTTATCCAACAATGCAAAATCATCTAAGTTTTCAGAATTCATATAATATAGATCATTTAAAGACCTGAAAGTTACATAAAATCACCATGTAAATTGTACTTACAATTGGTCCATCTCCAGGGCCGAGATATGGTTGAGCACTTATATGAACTAAAGATGGCAATATAAACTGAAATAAATGAAACGATTTTTAAGATTAGATTACAAAATAAAGCGTTTTAAATACGGTACCATTTTCTAGGTAATCCGAAGACCGACACATGACATTGTAAATGTGCTATGGTGCAAATATTTCCTGGGCAGCAGCACTATGGCCTATTCTTATATCAAATTCCAACTGCCAAGGAATCTTTTACGTACATCAATGTATATATGGACCTTTGTTTTCATCGTAACCAATAATCAGAAAGCTGTTCTCATCAGACCCTCCTTCCTGCACAACTGACAAAGGGGGAAACGCGTTGGAAAATCCTGATGAACTTTGTAGGCTAATGCAGGGTTCAAACATGCAACCTCCAGACTACCATGTCAGTGTTCTTTCCACTTGCCCACCGAGACTCCCCGGTACAAGATGTACAAGAAAGTATATCACAAAGGTTATTTAATGTTGAAATATAAATAAATTTCTTACCCCTAATGTTTTGCCAGAACCTGTCTGTGCAATAGCAACCATATCTAAACCAGATAAAGCAATAGGCCAGCCTTGTGCTTGGATTGGAGTAGGATTTTGCCAGTTATTGTGTCGAACTTGTCGTAGAACATATTCTGGAAAGCCTGCCTCGCTAAAACTGAAAAGGGGTTTAGGAATATTGTCACCTTTTAGAGTGATTTGGTTTTCACTATGGAAAGCATCTACTTCAGCCTGAAAGTTAATAATTAAATTCAATATAAACAGACATTAAAAATCTTTATATCTTTTAACAGGAAAAATTGGACATTTGTATCTGTGCAATGACATAATTGACAATGGTAAAAACTTGGCACAATACTAAAGTCATTGCTGTATATATAACATATGCTTATTACATTCAATTAGCACCTTGTAAGTGATCTTTATACAATCTGTACTTAGATATACAAATTTAAACTGAATTGGGGTCAAACGTCATTCTCTTCAGCATATGCCATACAGTGTGCCATCAGCTACGATCTACTCTTGAAACGAATACTAACAAGGGATATTTTACATACCAATGTGTACATGGGAACTCTGGTTTTTACATATGCCATCTGTGGTCAGGACCTCCCGGCCTGCACCACCGACAAGAGGAACCCACGCTTGAAAAAAATGATTACCATCTCCAGACTGGTGAGCAAGTGCCTTAGCCACTGTGACTCTACCTCAGTCATAAATTTGATTTATCACATTAAAGTGTACAAACCTGTGTTCTTGCTGCTACAGAAGGAGCTTCGGTGTAAAAGCTTTTTTCAAATTTTGGTAAACGGCTCAAATCCCATCTGGGTTTCCTTAGTTTTTCACCTGGTTGTGAACCCTTCATAGATCTAGGCCCTCCCATGCCTCCACCACGACCACCTCCACCTCCTCTTCTATCATATCCTCCACCGCGATCACTCCGACCAAATGCAGTTGGCAGGCCATTGCCCATACGACCACCTCCACCAAATCTGTAAGAAAAATGCATGACAATATAACCTATTTGTATTATCTGATGGACTGGACATTGTTTCGGCGGAGACCCTGTCCTGTATAACTGAAAAGATCGTAACTAACATGTGTCCTAATTAAAAATTTAGTGTTTAAACGTGGGTTTTACCTGTTGTGATAAGATTTCCAGGAAAACAAGCCATCAGTGAGGCCGATGTCTTGGGTTGGACACAAATAAATTGATGGCGAACTATCGGGTCTCTTGCTCTAATGATTCGAGTAGGGCTAAATTGACAATAAACACCCTGATAAATTTGTAACAGGAAGTGTTTATCTACTAAATTGATGACTACGTTCGATTTATATTTTAAAATATTTAGGGAAAGCACAAATGGGTCAAATGTTAATTTTCAAGAAGTAATCTGATTTTCCGGGACTAATAGGCCTATAGTAAGAATGTCTATCGGAAATCACATTTTCAACCATTTTTTGATTTTCAGTTTGCACCCCCTGGTAAACTAAAATATTTAACAACAGAGTTTCCGATAACCGGTATTTTCCGGTAAATTTTAACATGTACCGGTAAATAATCATTCCATCGGTCCGTGGGACCGGTGAACATAAACGTCAACAAATTAACTGCTCTACTTTATCTCTTCATTCATCCCTCGCGTCAAAAGCCTCGTGGCAATGGCTGTCAAAAGTCGGTGCTATTTATAGTAACTTAAGTATGCGGTATTTTCCGTCTGGTTAATCGCTGCTCAATGTCGCCGTAAAAGGAGAGAATGAATCTGAATTTAAGAGGATTTTCGATGAAACGGCACTAAATACAGAGGGTTTTCGCGTTTGAAACAGTCCGCAGTAATTTTATCGTAGATTTGAATAAGTCACTTAAAAACCCGCTTTCCCAAAGATACCCTCAACGTGTTTAATTCTCTGGACGTTGTTTTAAATCCTGCAAGATACCCTAATGCCCGCAACGAACTCGATGTTTTTGGCGGGAATTCCCTTGATATATTATTGGACTTTTTCTGTAAAGATATTCAAGACGGTGATGTAAAAATTGATCGTGCGTGCGCAACCCGTGATTTCAACCATTTTAAGCTAGTGTTATTCGGTCTGGGAACAAAATCGCTTGAAGACACCTGTCAAAATATCATTTCTGATTATTCCGATCTTTTTCCAGACTTTGGAACATTAGCCGTTATAGCTTTGGTAGTTCCTGTCAGTAGTGTACCAGCAAAAGGGGTTTTAGTCTGCAAAATTTAATACACACGTCTCTGCGTAATCGTTTATCGCAGCGCCGTATGAATAACCCAATGACCCTGAATATGCATGCACATAATTCTGAAGCCCGCCCGTTTAATTTTGGAAAGACCCGACAGATATTTAAGAGTTCTAAAGACAGACGTGTTTAATTTGTTTCAATGAATTAGTGTTTATTTCAATAAATTTATAAGATTGGTTAATGTTGTTTTTGTCAGACCGGTAAAATTACGATTGAACCGGTATTTCTAATCCCTACCGGTACGAGGTACCGGCAAATTTTGAAGCTAGCGGAAACACTGAACAAGTAGATCTAAATGCTAAAAGTACCCCCCACCCTCCGAAAAAAAAATCCTATTTCCATTCACAACACGCGTTTCTCTTTGAAGAAACCACTCCCTGAAAATAAACCACTGAATAACGGAATGCAGATACGTCATCGCCGATCAGTGGTTGGTCCTATCGACAAAGACAACTAGTGTCGCCAGCATTAATACTACCGACATAAATACCTAATGAAAACCAAACTTCAGTTTCAAACCTAATAATATCAGTACAAGAAGTACAATTTCTGAAAAACGTCGGTGAATATCCGAATTATATTTTTAAAAATTGCACATGGAAAATAAAAATGGCCGAATTTTACGTTACAAATGGCTTGAATAAACGGCATCGACTGGTGGCGGTTTTCTCATCATTTTCCGAAATCAAATTTAACCGGCAAAAACTGTACAAAACATATCAATAACGCATTAAACAAACAGATCATACCCTTTTCTATCTGATCTTCCTGAATTGTCGAACATTCTATCTCTGTAAGACATTGTATCTCTGTCGTATTCACTGCTGTAGGTTCTTCTTATAAGTGACTTGGCTGATTGCTGACAATGGCGAACGGCTTGGCTCAATAATCTTGACGTCATAAGAATTCGTACGCTCATTACTTTCAATTAACACCTGAAAAGTGATTTATTCAGAAACCGTGAACATCAGATATACATAATCCATTAATTCAACAAGTTAAAGTCAAGTCCGTGCAATAATTAAATAAAATCACAGAAATATGATGAAACTCTAACTAATGTACCCTTTTCTTTACGCGGAGGAAACGCACGTGGGTAAGAAGGACGTTGTGACAAGGTCATATAGTATATATTGGATACCGGCTATTAAACGGAAAGAAATATAAACCAGATTTTTATTATTAACTAATAAATAAACCAAAAATGATCGAAAAATTGTAGACTTTTTGGCTTAATTATCAATTTTTAAAGGTAGATGTCTTACTTTAAAATTTAATATTTTATTTTTTAGAGTGAAATTATTTCGTAGTGAGATTAACTCTTTGGAAGATTAGCCTATTTCTGGTGAAACAAAGTGAGATTAATTTCGTATAGTGAGATTAAATCTTTAGAAGATTATCTGGCGAAACAATGAAAATGCTTTCAGACCTAACAATCAGTGGCGTATAGGTGTTGATTGAAAGTAAATCTATTAAGTTATAAAACATCTAGGCATCGGTCATAAAATAAGTTGGCATGACAACAGAAAGTATTAATGAGGTTTGACATTGCTGAGTGACAAGAATGTTTCATCTGGAAGTATTATTCGTCTCTCGGTTTAAAACCTTAATTAATCGTTAGAAATGTTTTAATCTATATTATTTCGAGATATCTTTTAAATCAACGCTGGCCTTGGGAGTGTACATTTGTCTTTGTAACGTAATATAAACTTTTGTATAATGTTTACCTCCCGGCTTAGATACAAGTGTGTTAAAAGTATGGAAGAGCAAATAGCTCTTTGTCCAGCTTTCTTTTTAAAGTTTTTTTTAAAATTTAATTTATTTAAAAATAATGACCCCCCAAAAATTATTTTAGAAAATGACGTGCACTGAATTAATTTAAGGTACAATTTACAAATCTTAATCATATATTGTCAGATTTGAAATACACATATTGATTTTAAGATACAAATGTTGATTTAAGTAAATGTCGAAATATAACAACAAATTACCGAAGAAATAAGAATTAGGGATTTTAAATTGAGAACACTGATAAAGAACTAATTGGTCTTCCATAAAAATAGAATCTTGCATTATCAACTGATGAATTTGTGAAATCTTTGTAAAAATGTCGGGAATCGAACCATTTTGGGGGCGATATATAATATCTAGAGATTCAAATGCGCTTGATTTTATTAATAACTTATAACTATAAGGGCCAGAGACTTTATTGTGCAATTTAATGAAATTGGGCGTCAAGCTGTAGATCCCATTGCATTAAATTGTGTCGAGTGGACTTTAAACCCCATTTCTCCCTCTCTCTGAACTCTCATTGCATTAAAATTTACCGCGGACTTAATAACTTTGGGACGATAGCAACATCAGCTATTTGGCAAATTCGGGTTAGTAAAAACGGGAACCTTTTGCCGCTGTGAGCGGTGGTCGGGTTAGACAGACGCTATGAATTCATACGGGAGTATGAATGAATGAAATGGGGTTTAACGTCCTACGCTTAAGCACCTAACCTGGGCCAATTGAAGACGGGCATACGCCAACAGTGTGCTATGAGGGAAATTTTGCCCGGGCAGCGGCGCTACGGCCTACTCTTATATCGAATTCCAACTGCCAAGGGATCTTTTACGTGCACTCCAATTTGTACACGGGACCTCGGTTTTTCGTCCCATCCGAACGACTAGGCAGCTGTCCTTGTCAGGCCCTCCTTCTGCATCACTGACAAGGGGAAATCACGCCGGAAAATCGAGATGAACTTTCTCGGCCAATGCAGGGATCGAACACTCAACCTCCAGGCTAGCGAACCAGCGCCTTATCCACTTAGCCACCGTGATCCCCCATACGGGAGTAGGCCAACTACCTAGTACCCTGAGTTATATTTGGGGTCTTCTTTTAGCTTACTTGAAATACACGTAACTCCAGTAAAATTTTATGTTCTCTCAGCAAGATTTCCGAATATTTTACACATAGACTAAGCAATAATACAGAAAAAAAAAATGGTATTTCGTTTCGCGCAAATACCGCAGGTGGAAATGTTTATCTTACAAAGCACGTTTTCGGTGAGTGGGTTGTATCCACGGGAATTTATTTTTAATTTCCTAGATTATAATAATTTGGTTATTTTCTGATGTTATATATAGCCACGAGTTTGAATAAACTAAATCTTCTTACATGGTCATCTAATTAAGCACACATCTAATACAATAAAGAGGACAAATATTTATATAATTTACGTATTGATGACGTCACGTCTAGTTTTCGCCCGGTCATTGACCCAAGTCTTCGGGTCATCATGGACGTTTAAAAAAAAAAACCAAGAAATAAAGTCGATAACCATTTTATTTTATAATTGATTTTAAACGATTTGCTTCCTGCACAGTACTATAACTAATGTCTATTATTATACAAAGGGATTGTTAATTTGTAGCCTATACATAATATTATAATGCTTAAACTAAAATTAAAACAAAAGTAAGATAAAAAAAAATAAGTCATGTCTCAGGTGGTGATGATATAAATAATTATTTGGTACAGATTCAGATGATATTTATTATATCCTCAGCAGACACTGATTAAAGGTGGGGTGGAGTGTTCCCGACAGGGGGGAGGGGCAGCTGGGAGACATGTCAGTCCAAGGACCCAGGGCTGAGTAATTTTTTTTTTGTTACCCGGCCCTAGTTTTATAGTTATTAATATTAATATTATTTAGTTATTATTATAGCATAGTTATAGTATTATTAGATTAGTATAGGCTATAAATTAATACAAAAAAAATACATTGTTACTTATAATTGATAGTAAAGTAGAAGAAAACCAATGACGTTATGAATGTGGGAATAGCAGTGGCATGGATAGTTTTTGACTCAGATTCTCTCACTGTCAGTCCACTCTGGGACAGACACATTTTTGGCATTTTCACCTGAAGCGCTGTCTGACAAAATGAAATGGAGTTAAACGTCAAACTTGATTCCATCCCACTCGGCTAGTTTATAAGCTATGCAGTACACTATGGGTGAATTTTTGCCAGTAAGGCATTTCCTATGTCCTGCACCTCTGAGTCATCTGGCATGGTATTCGATTTACCCTGGTGGTTCTACGTGACAAGGAGTAGGGTCGCCTGTCCAACTTCATCATGAGTTTCATCCCACTACTCAGAAATTATGAAACGAAATTGAACCATACATAAGTTAGTCCCGAAATAACCTGGTAACCCAATTTCACTCCCATTCAAGTTCAGAGAATCTTTGCCCACCAAGTTATCTTGTTACTTGATAAATGAAAGTTTTGTGACTTATGTAGATTTAATTTTAGAAAATTATTTTTCAGCATTAGGAAATAAAAAGATGGAAGTTGACAGAACTTCACATGACCTGCGACCTATGACATGTGAATTAGGTCATTTGTCAAGGTCTGACGGCTCTGCAACTTTGACACAGGGGGACACAACTGTGATTACTTCTGTGTATGGTCCAGGAGATGTTCGCATATCCAAAGAAATAATTGACAAAGCTACAGTAGAGGTTACATATAAACCAAAAGTTGGATTGCCGAAATGTTCAGATAAATTGAAAGAAAGATTGATTCGGAACACTTGTGAAACCTTGATTTTGTCAGGCATTCATCCTAGAACGGGAATAGACATAATTCTTCAAGAAATGCAAAACAGTGGATCATTTCTTTCATGTTGTATTAACTCTGCCTGCTTAGCGCTTCTCGATGCCAGCATTCCTCTCGAATATTTGATAGCTGCTGTTACTTGTTGTATATCAGATAAAGGGGAAATAACTCTAGATCCTGACTTGAAACAAGAAAAGAAAAGTGTGGCAATAGTAACATTTGTTTTTGATAGTAAAGACTTTAATGTAGTCACTGTCTCAACATTGGGTAGTTTTTCTAATGAACAATTTCAATCTTGTTTAATGGCTTGTAGAGAGGCTTCTAAACATGTGATTACCTTTTACAGAGAATCTATGTTGAAGAAATTATCTAAGTCTGTTTAGTGATTACAAATTTTTTAATAAAATGTCACATTTACATGTATATAAGTTCTTAAGTTAATAAACTCGCCCATCTTTAGACCAGGAATTGACTATTGATGTCATATCAGCCATCTTGGAATTGTGGCATATCAAATATCAAAGTTGGTCAATTGTTGATTGATGTGCATTATGTCAAAATTTATGTCAATTGTACATGAATTTGCAGAGCGGATTATCCGCGTGGCTGACAAATTTTTTAGACTTCTCTGATACGAATAAAAACGCATAGACAATGAAGGTTAGGGGATGGGGTTAAGGCCCAACAGGAATCAACATAGGCCTTGACTCGAAATTAATTAGGCAGACGCCATTTTAAATAGACCCTCCAGCAACTGCCGCCTCAGGCCTTAGTGGAAATTAATCGGTAGAAGTATATTGCAGTCGCCCCGTCAGTCTGTCATCCACAGTTTCTTGTGAACACTCTACAGACTACATTTATTATCTGATTGTTTCGAAATTGATATGTGTTGTTTACATTAGCGAGATTAATTTCAATAATTTCCGTTAATTTCTTCTGGAGTTATGGCCCTTGTTCCACTTTGTTGCACAATGTGAACGCTCTAACGACAAACGTTATCAACTGATCTGTATAAAGTTGATATGCATCATTTAAATGAGTAAAACAAAGTATATTAAATTTCACTTCAGCAATTTCTATTAATTACATCTTGAGTTATGACCCTTGTTTCACTTTGATGAATCTTGAGAACGCTCTTATGATAACAATATCAACCGATCTGTTTGACATTTACACGCATCATTTAAATTAGTGAAAGGGAGAAGCCTATTAAATTTCAACAATTTCTGTGAATTATGGCCCTTGTTTCACTTTGTTGTACCTTGTTAATGCTCTAATGACAAAAGTTATTATCCGATCTGTATGACATTTATATGTATCGTTTAAATTAGTAAAACAAACAGGCCTATCGGGTTTCAGCAAATTTCTGTTAATTACATCTAGAGTTATGGCCCTTGTTTCACTTTGTTCAAGCTTGTGAACGATCCAACGACAAAAGTTATCACCCAGTCTGTATGAAATTCATATGCATTATTTGTGAAATAAAGAAGCCTTTTGAATGTCAGCATTCGTTAATTACTTCTAGAGTTATGGCCCTTGTTGTACTTTGTTTAACCATTTGAAATTTATATGTATTATTCGAATTGGTAAAATGCAAAATCAAGTCGAATTTCAAAAAAATTCTGAAGATTTCTTCCGGAGTAACAGCCCTTGTTTTAGTTTTTAGAACGTTGTGAACCCTGGAAGGACAAAAATTATAATGTCATCTGTATGAAATTGTATATTAAATGCCCCTAATTACCCGCAAAAGAATAAATATACGACAACCCTTGTGGACTGCTCGGGCTGCTTTGAGCGTATGTTTTGTTGCCTGGCAACCTATTTTAAAAGTCTTGACCCAAAGAAGACCAACGAGAAGAACAAGGTGAGAAGCATGTGGAGACCAGTTCCTGATAAAAAAAAAATGTTAATAGTGTTATTTTAAGAGCTTAATGTGTCATTGGTATTTTCGTTAAAATATCAAATTTCCCATAGCCTTCTACACACTTAATAACTATTCAAATTAATAATTTAACATTTAAAGATACATGATATACGATAAGATAAAGAACTGGCCATTCTTGCTATAATAGTTCCAAAAAAGATAATGCAAAATTTCATTCAAATTACTTTGTTCTGAGCGAAGATATTAGCCTTTGAAAGTTTGGCAAGATGTGTGCTCTGAATGTTCCCACCATACTGGATGTTGGAAGCTGGATGTTGGAAGCTTAACATCGCTTCACCATTTGTAGGTTATGGTCATGTTATGGAGAGAGAGATGGAGTTTAAGGTCCCCTGGACACAAACTAGGTCATTTCAGGATTAACATGGCTTGATGGTAAAGCACGCACACACTTACCATTCAGCCATTTGACACATAAAATGACATTGAGAGTTAATTACGGTTTGGATAAGTTTTAATGTCTAATAGTTTATTACAAGATTTCATGGCCTAAAGAAAGACCTGCAATAGGCAGATTTAGCTCTTGCATAATTAATTAAGAAATAAAATCAAAATACTAAAACTAGATAATAGCCCGGCTTGTATTCAATCAGAATTTTCCTCTACCAATTGCATTGAAAGTCTTGTTATGCTCAAGCAGTATAGATTGATGAAATTTTAATATATTATAAATACTGAATGGAATTGAACCATGTTTGGAGTTTGGGCTGATATTCCTTTTAGAGATTCAGCTTCCACATTTTTGTAGATTGCAAGGGATTAATACAGCCCTAAATGACGCATCAAGCCATACAACTTGAATTAGAGTTAGATCTTCTGTATTCCGATGTGGCCCCCCTTCTTTTCCCATTCAGGCCCGTAGCTAGCAGGGGGGCTGGTGCCTCCCCTCTGAAAAAAATTGGCACCATTTCCATTGGAAGCAATACAAAGCCATTGACCAACATGCATCAGTATGGGCGCCCTTTAAAGCCGAGTGACATTGGTGAGGTGCCAAGAAAAGGTTGGCAAGGCATCCAACCAATGTTACTTGGTTTTATGGGCTTCTTGCCAATCATGTCGTTATATTATCCCCCATTGGTGAAGTGCCTCAAAAGGAATCATATTATTGTCCCAAATTGAACAGCTACATCCATACACCAATGTTCAGAGACATTCAGCAAAACTCTGCAGACACCGTTACCCTTCCTAGCTTTAAATGTTAGCGTTTGCTATCGAAAATACATATACAATATACAATTTCTTGAAATAAAACACACTTCACAGGCTGTCGAAACTGTCCTACGTAGATGGTGAGAGAACTGTTTGACTTTCAATCAAAAACATTTTGTATTTTATTGGTCCTCTTCACATGTAGAGTTCAAAAGAAATTTGCGAGAGATATTTGACACAGGTAACATTGAAAATCTGTCTACATTTAATATGGACGAATAAAAAAACACATTTATAGCAAGTCTTTATAATATTTAATATTTCATTATAATTAATTCAAGTTTCAGCATGATAGTAATGCAGATTCACATATCAAAACTAAATAGTTTATGAAATTATTGTTGAGCTCTATATCACTAAAAGTGTAAGAGTACTTTATTGATGGCATGAGGATTTAAAATATTGTCCACTGTAAAACATTCAGTTTTCAGATTACTGACTTTTATATTAAGTGTTTTACAAATTAGGCAGTAGAATTAATTTTGCCCTTTCAGTAAATTTACATAAAAATGGTAAGCACTTTATTTTAATTTAATATTATTTTTATAATGATAAATCTGAAATCTTGTATTTCTTCTACTGCATTTTTAATGTCCTTGTAATCTGAAAAAGTGAAAAATACATGAAAATAATCATCTTATTATAGTGTTGGACGCCATACATGTAACATTATTACACTAAAGACTTAAACATATGATTAAACCAGCCTAGGAAAATGCACTTTTACCACGCTTCTGAAGATGTGGAGGATATGGATAATAGGCTTTTATAACATGTAGTTCGGTGGGTTTAACGCTGACTCACTAACCAGGAGGAACCTGGGTTCCCTGTGCTGGCCAAGAAAAATGTCATGTCTGGATTCTTCCAGTCAGTTGTGACAGCCAGAGCACCTGAGAAGGAAATGTTGTCTAGTCATTTGGAGGAGACGAACACCCCAGTTTATTCTTTGTATATTGGTCTCCATTGGCCCAGTAGATGCAGAAGGTAGGGTTTTCAATTCATTTATCAAGAATAGCAATCAATAATATAAGTTTCCTATCAATGGAATGGAGAAATGTCAAAATGAAGAAAGTTGTTTGTGCGCACAAATAATGTGATAAGTATAAAAAGAGAATAAAGCCTTTTTCATTGTCCTCTTTTGTTAAATTCACTTTCGATTTAATTGTTGGACAAACTATTAAGACCTAAGAGTTAAATCTACCAGAAGATGCAAAAAACCAACAGTTGACTCACCTCATCAAATTTATGTATTTGTCTGATATAGAAATCACCATATCTTCTAGCTACTTTAGTATCGGCTACATGAATCATGTCCTGTAATAAATAACAGAAGAACACATATTACCAAGAATTTTACTTTGATGTGAAGTTAACTCTATAATTTCTAAATATCATAAATAAATAGTATTGACTTATATGTCTTAATTATTCAGTAGTGGTATCAAATCATATAATGATATATCATATAGACTGAAAATAATGATTCCATTTTGACTCACTCTGTCTATATAGAAATCTACTTCCGATGCTGATTGGAATTCTCCATCTAAACCACTTGTACCTTTAGTCCACACAACATTCTTCATTTTATGCTATAAAATACAATACAAGTAGTGATGTGTCGAGAAAGAGGGATAGTATTCTTTCTCTCTATCCCTAATGTTGAATACACCTTTATCAACAGAGAGAGAGAAATGGGGTTTAATGCGAACTCAAAACAAACAAGTTCATTTTGGGACTAGCACATGGTTTTATTTCATTTCAATAAATCGCTTGTGCGTATGAAGTATTTAGCATTTGGAGAAAATCCATGAGATTGGACAGGCGACCCTACTCCTGGTCAGGTACAACAGGGGAATTGAAATGGCAGACCTTATGATACATAGTGCACATTCTAACCTTTCAGCCCCTCCCCATCCCACTTTATCAACAACAGGACGTCCCAGTTAATAAGTGTGACATCCGGACCCATAAAGAAAATTTTGGTTACAATGCAATAGATTATATAGAAATATCCATTACCGTTGAATATAAATAAGCTTGCTGTTTACACAGCTTTTAAAACTTGTTAGAAATCCTTGGAATTTTGAATGTGATATATTAGACCGAATTACAATTCATGTCTGTGAGGATGCGCTGTTATATTGAAGAAGTATGGTGATCAATTCAGTATCTCTTGGTATGCTCAAAATAATAAGACATGTGATACCATATTATCAACAGTATTTACACATAGACTTACCTTGAAGCACATTAACTGGGTCTTCAATACATCTTCATTCTGAAGAAAATATTTTAAATCTTTAATCAAATAATAGTCTGGGTTTTTGTTTTCATTAAATCTAAAACTATGGAACTAAAAGGCAGCGATTCACAACCTTTTACCATCGAAAACCCCTTAGAACATTTGACAAATTTCTGAGGACCCCCCAACAACTGCATCAGATTTCCCATATTAGTGACATTAGAACTCGGGCATATGCCAACACTTTTCATTTAAATTATCTCTAAACTGGGTCATCTGATACCAAAAAAATAACATCCGAGAACCATCACCAAGATGAACGGTATTCCTATTAAAATGTGACTGAATTTGGTTACTGAAATTTATTGTCTGAATACTAACAAGTTCATACTTTATTGATATATTTAGAAAAGGTAAAACCCCAACATAACTATTTAAAGTAACATCCCCTCCAACTTTAAAGTGTGTAAAATACTTACAACATCCATAAAAGCAGCCAGTTTATAAACAGGAAGCGTGGTATATAATTTTAAATAACTGAAATATTTAATTTAACATTGGAGTTATTAGTGCTCACATAAATATTCAAATAGTCACATTTAAATAATTATTCAAGGTTCTAAATTCAATGTCATTTAAACGACCATACTGTACTTTTTTTTCCAAAATTATACAAAAGAGGAAAATACATTCATTTGAAATGCTCCAAAAAGTATTTAACAACTGATCACATACAAATAATGGTATATTCGAATAGCTTATATCTAAACATTTAATAAGCAGTAGTTACCTGCGAATTGTTGGTACCAGAATCTGTTGACCAACTTCATCTAAGAAAACTCTTAGTTGAAGATTAAATGGTTCCTGAAAATCATAAATGATCATTATTAACAACAGATGTACCTAGAAAATTCTGAATTTGTTACAACTCATTTTATAAAGTGAGACTGATATTGAATTATTGCTGAACGGCGGCCATTTTGGACGCCATCTTGGATTTCGGACCCCTAGAACGTGAATAAAAAATGACACCCTAATTTTTTTAAAAACTTATGACAACTTCTTTCAAAATCAACAGAGTTTTTGCTTTTACCAAAAAAATGACACAAAATTACAAATGAGCCTACACTATGAATACAAAATGAAATACAATGGGGTTTAACATCCTACTGTTCTGTACCAACTAGGCTTCTGAAGACGTACATATTGCATGAACTGTGATTGATATTGTGTCTGGTTAGTAGTGGTTCTGCAGGTCTGCAGAGGAAACCACTTCTAAAATCTTGCGATCCATGCGATAACATCTTGGTGGTTAATGAGCCAGCGCCTTACTCATTGAAGCACCGTGACAAAAACAGACTACGGTACTTACTTTATGGTAATTAGCTCCAAGTGCTTCATAATTGGGAGGCACTGGAGACAAAAACTTTGGACAAGCAAAAGAAAAACTCTGTTCAAACTCATTAATATCCCTGGCAAAAAAAATAATAAAACAATTATTACTAAATTGATATAATAAATTTGACAGCATTGGCAATCGTAGAATTATTCAGATACATCATAGTTTTACAATCGTAGAATTATTAAAATACATTATGGTTTTACAATCGCAGAATTATTAAAATACATTATGGTTTGGCAATCATAAAATTATTAAAATACATCATGGTTCTTCAACAAAACATTATATTTAACAATTTTAAGCCTATTTTCAAAGTGCTTGTTTTCACCGATTACATTTGCATTAGGTTAACTTTTTCACCTACAGAAACATGTTCATGGAAAACAGGCCTTACCCTTTTGACATTCTGAGCATCTTATCAGCACATTTTTCACGTAACTGTGAATGAACACTTTCATCTATTCTCATTGGATGAAGTGTTAAACATATGGATAACAATGTATACATCTTATCATTAACTTTTGATATCTGGAAATAATATAACAAAATATATGTATAACATTTAATATCAGATTTTTATACTCTTTATAACATAACATCTGTTAATCCTTGTATATACAGTAGAATCTGTATTAAGCAGCCACTCAAGGGTGTTTTCATGACTGACCGCTTATATGTTAGTGCCGATATCAATAAATTTTACAATTGGATGCATTGGGAGCAAACATCCATACTTGCACCGGTAAATTTGGCTGTTGCTGAAACTTGCTTTGAATGAAAATAAAACATGTAATTTTGTACCAACATTGATACTACTGTTTAGTGTTTACTATTTCTATTTTTCTCGTGTTCTCTTATCTAATGACATTCTATTTCTTTATTGAATTGTCAGATATCCTCTTACAGTCCCATATAACAACTGTTGGTCAGAAATTTAGCCGTGTGTCTGTTATCCCTCGTCGCTTCAGTCAGTTAAATAGAGCAGTCGCACGTGTTTTCCTTTTCGTTACTTCACTGCTGATTCGGGTAGCATGTAATACTCAGCTTTCGTAGCAATGACCTCTGCGTTAAAAGTATATTTTGAATGTGTTTAACACACTCTATTCACTTATGTGATTATTACTTGCACCAATATTGTCCTTTAATACCATAAAACATCCTGAATGGTTTCTGAGATGCCCACAGGAAACAAAACAGGTAAAAGACACACAGCAACAATTCAATAACCATTCCTTAACTTCATCTGGACTGAATATTTTGATAAGTTTTGAGGGCTGAATTTCATTTTCTATTTACATAACAAATTCCCTTATATATCGATCCCATCTGATCCAGAAACTGCGAATTTTTCATTGAAACAGTAAACTATTAAATCCATAAACTGGTTGATATATAATATAAACATACCTGATCATATATTTGTGGTTTATTTGAGAGAAACATATTTTTAGTTCTCTGTATATATAATAATATATTAGAGAATGTTCGTATAGCATCCTGATATCTTCTCATCATCATGTACGCAAAACCAACATAATAAAACGTTGTGATCTGACAAGCTGGTACTCGAGAATACAGATTCTACAATAACAAAGTTTTTTACATTTAGTAACAAGTTTAATCTTGAAAACAAATAAGATACTCTTATCCTAAAGCACTACCTGGACATTGGTTATTACAAAGTTTATAGCTGCAGAGTATTATTTCCAAAACACCCATTTACAGTTACTTCTGAGTTCAAGAAGCTAATGAGTTGAATGACTTGACATAACCAATTGGTTGAGATTTATTATACGGTTTCATATTTTACTGCGCATTTAGACTACATAAACAATGCAACAAATCTCGGGCAGGGGATAAGCTGTCATTGCAACGGAGAGAACTTCATATATATAAAAACATTTGGAAATGATCTGTATTTGTGAAGAAACACTGAATCAACTGAAAATTTCAGGTTATTTTTCTCCCCGGAATTTTTTGATTAATGTTCGATTTAGAGATTCAACATTCACAATATTGTAGCTTGCAAGGGATTTCGCAATTGACATTCAGGGACTGCAAGAAATATAAAAATTTAATCACCTGTTTGTTAAAATCTATATTTTCTAGAACTTTCAATGCCTGGTAATAATCTCCTAATAAGGAGTGAAGTCGTAACAAACCCACCAAACTAAAGTAACCCAACATTTTATATAGAGATTGCTGTCCGAATTCACCAGCTACACTATCAGGATCACCTACAAATATTCAAACAGTTACATACTAAAGCTACAATCAACCAGAAGGCTAGTACACCAATCTAGAAATAAGGTACCTGTCATTGGCAGGCACAAATTCAGGCTTTGTCAGACAATACCATAAGTGCCTGTCATTCAGTTTGGCACAAGTTTGCCTTTTTTATTGTTTTAATAGTTTTAATTGACATTTTTAATGTCTGCCACAAAGCACAAAATTAAAAGTATCAGGTTCAATTAAAATCATTATTTACACAGTTCCCTTATTTAAATTTAAACAAAAATAAGCTGGGGGGGGGGGGGACTTTTCCTTGGATATACCATAAAGACTTTGTTAAGATGTCACTTTGGCCATGGACCAAAGTGGGTTATCCTTTGGTCATTAACTGAACAGCATAAGAGCAAAATTTTATACAGCGTGAAATCAGAAAATTTCAATGTTATATTTCTATTTTTATCAATGTCATCTTTTTAGTCAATAAAAATGAGACACAAAACAAATAAATCTGCAACAAATAGGGGAGAGAGAGAGAGAAAATGGGTTTAACATCCACTTGACACAAGCTAAGTCATTTTGGAACTTGCATATGGATCAATTTTATTTCAATAATTCGCTTTGGGGTAGTGGTAGGAGGAAACCTTGGGCCCTGCTCCTTGTCACGTACAACCGGGAAATAAAAACCATGCCAGTTGACCCAATGACCAACCTTGTATGATAGAACACTTGTGCTAACCATTTGGCCATCCAACTCACCCTGCAATAAATGGTGTCAATGTCTCATGAATGCATAAGAGGGGCCACAATATATTATTTAAAACTAGTTGCCTACTCACCACCACTTGTATAAACTTCTAGTTGTTTGTTTATGTTAGATTTCTCTACTAGTGAATGTAGAACATTTAACACACTATGGACATTCCATATCTACAAGTATAATCAACCATATCAATCACTGGTAATATAAGAAATAATTATATCTTAATTTAATAATACGTCCACATGAAAATGTGAGCGTATAAAAATCCAGCTGATACAAAGGACCAAATGCTTTTCTTAAAATCAGATTTTTTGAAGAAAATTTTTTTATTTTTGTGTTTGTAGCTATTTGTCAATTTTTACAGAAATATAGGTTGGTCCTGTTCTATGTTTACCATTTATTTCTGT
The DNA here is from genome assembly GCA_917208275.1 of Patella pellucida. Classification (NCBI taxonomy): domain Eukaryota; kingdom Metazoa; phylum Mollusca; class Gastropoda; family Patellidae; genus Patella; species Patella pellucida. Next base: position 21,512,156 of record OU795036.1, on the reverse strand, counting down.
TGACTATTTAAAAAACCTTACTTTGGGATTTTGTTTCAAAATTTCGAGTTCACTCTCACTCTTCTTTCCCAGTTTACACCTGTAGATACTAAAGGATTGAAACTGAAAATAAAATAAATATAAAAAACAAATTAATATACTCACAAATAATCCTTAAAGACAGCATAAAAATAAAACAACTTACCTAAGTTTATTTTTACTCTATCATAAGGATTGAGATAATTAGTTTTATAAAAAAACAATTTGAGGAAATTAAACATTTGAATATTACATACCTGATAAATAAACTCATCAATTATATCCCAGAGCCACTGATTGGGTAATTCTAATGGTACTGGTCCTTCAGAACCTAAAATTATCATTGTATAATCAATATTAAAATATTAATTAGTGTATTGTCTCACCAGCAAACCTAATATTATACGAAAATAAGGAACCCAAAAAATAAATTTCAAGCATGTTATTAGTGTAACAGGCCTTTCGGTAAATTTTAAAACCACCCAAAGCATCAATTTCTGAACAAGAGAGATAATTTATGCTTCTATAAAACTGTTTATCTTGTATTAAGCTGAGGATTTTGAAAGTATTAGACCAGCAATGAATACAATGATAATTGGCAGTTATTAAAGTTGGATTTCATGCACTCTATTAGTAAGTGCAGGGGGACTGCACCACATATGATTTACACAAAAGACAAACATAGCGACAAGACACCATACTCAAAAAACATGTTTTTTTTTTGTTATGATAATTACTGAGGTAAACTTACTTAGAATATAATTAAAGAGATTACAATAATTATAATAAGATTCAAATCTCTGATCTAATGATGGACCACTCTGAAAACAAATAAATTTTTTTTAGTACAGTAAAAATAAGACTGTTGTCAAACCAAGCATATATAGGACAAATAAGGTATAATTTATTTTCTGCATCATCTGTCTATCCACAATAAGTAGACATATATTACTACTAGTACATAAATATTCCAAAGACTGCCAGGAATAAACTCCTTACAATAAAAGAATGGAAGAATCCTCGGAATAGCGCAGGTAAGAATGGATCTTAATGACACGAATGGGGCCAGAAAGAAGTAAGAGAGAGAAATAGGGTTTAACGTGCACCCGACACAATCTAGGTCATTTCGGGACTAACTTATTGTTTTAATTTTTTATTTCAATAATTCGCTTGCACGTAAGGGTTTTTAGCAGTGGGGGGATACGGGAGGACCCGGAGAAAACTTAGGAGGTTGGACAGACGATCCTACTCCTTGTCAAGTACAACCAGGGATTCAAAACCAAGCCAGTTGACTCAAAGATACAGCGTGCACGTGCTAACCATTCGGCCATCCAACCCCATCCCCCAGAAAGAAGCAGTCTACCAAAGATAAGCCTTATTCAAAGCAAAACACATTCAATAAACTGTGTAGAAAATTTAACCCAGGACAAGTTTCGGATTTTCAACACAATCTTGTTAAGTGTGTGAGGATTATCATTTATTGATTACAATTGTATGTAATACACGACCAATTTTTGAGGGGGTAAAGCTTTAATTACTTACAGGAACTCGAGCATATATGTGTCTAAAATGAAGTTCTCTATACAGTATCATGAAAATAGGATCTGAAAAATACCAATCATAATGAAGCCACCAGTATACAATAAAATAAAAATTATAATTAAATCTAGTATACTTTATATTCACAATCTCTCTAGACTTGAAAAACAATTAAGATTTAGATTAGATTTTGTTGTTTTCTGTGTTAAATCTGACAAATTTGACCTATTTTCTGTATTTGTTCTTTAAATGTTTGTTTTGTGACACAAACGAGGATATTTTTTTTTAAAGATATGAAAGTAATATCCGTTCATCAAAGCTCACCTTCTTTTGCTATAATTGGTGCAATACTGTCAGCTTCAGGCCATGGAGAAGTTTTAAAGAAACTTTCAGTGAGTTGAGTAAACCTGAAAAGAAAGACAATTACTAAAACTGACTAACATTTTGATGAAACCATACATATATAGATTCTATATACATATATAGTTTGCTGTCAAGTTTGCAAGAAAAGCTAAATAAACTTACCCATTTTCATATGCATCTTGAATCTCATAAAGATTCTGATCCAAGATATGGCCTTGAAATTTCAAGAGAAAATTCTTGATGACCTCAGGAACAATGAATGAAGATGAATGATATTGCCTTTCATATTCTAAATCTTGCTGGGGATCACCTATAATAATAAATTCATACAAAATATAAGGAAATTTATTCAAATAAACACATACAATCATAAGATGAAGAGTGAGTGAAATAAGGTTTAATGTCCACTGGACATAAACTAGGTCATTTCAGGACTAACATTTGGTTCAATTTTTCGCTTAGGCGTAGGGGTGTTTTGAAAAATATGCCAGATATGACCTTTTGACTCCCCATCGACGAAATGTAACATTTATTTTCATTAGCTTCATCAACCCAACCAAGAAACTCAATTTTACACGTTTCATAACAGAAAAGTACATGAATTTTTTTATACTAAGCTGCTCCACATAGATACGCCACTCCACTGTTTATTATTAAGTAGAATTTTATTCAATAATAACATTTAACTTTCTATAGAGAGAGAGAGAGAGAAATGGTGTTTAACGTCCACTCGGCACAAAACTAGGTCATTTCGGAACTAACATGGATTATTTTTTTATTTCAATAATTCGCTTGCGCGTAGGGGTCTTTTTAAATGCACTGCCAAAGGTGGTACACAGTTACGCATATTTAAAGAAATTTTGAAACTTCCGTTTCATCAATATACGAAGTTTAACATTTCTTATAAGTATATAACCGAGTACATATTGGATAATTATCCAATTTAATTTAGTTTAATTTGTATAGTTACGTAGCCATGTTTGGATTATCGCCCTTATTGTTATTATTTTATTACTTCATAAATACACTTACATTGTATGCTTTCTTCTACATTCCTGTTTTGCATTGCTTGTATGGGGTATTTAGTATTATGTTTTGTGCAATTATACAACTTAAAAATTCTAATTGGTTGTTTAAACTCATAGCTTTTAGCATTATTAAATCTTGATTATCGCCCTTTTTGTTAAGAAATTCTATTGACGTCATTGATAACATAACGACGTATTTACGTCACACCATTCAGTTAGCAGACGACTGCCTCCCGAGGCGGTCTACATTTTCTTTGCTTCATTGTGTTGGGTTGTTTGTGCGTTTTCTTGTACGAGTCAATATGTTCAATCTTGAGTGAAGTCTGAGTTGCTTAAGACCCGGGACTGTACAGCGCAGTGGACGCTTACGGCTAGCCCCCGGATCCATTCACTCTTTTTTGAATTGTTGTTTTATTGTTTGTTTCGTTTGCTGTTTCGGAGTATGATGTCTTGTCGTTGTATTTGTCCTTTTTGTAAATCATATGTGGCGCAGTCCCCCTGCACTAACTATTAGCAGTGGGAGGAGTTGACTCAATGACAGGCTTTATGATACAGCGCGCACGCTAACCATTCAACCCCCGCAAGCATTAGATAAAGATACTGATAATTTATTTGGAATCTGAATAGGTTTGATTCAGGAAATTTGATTTAACTTTAGTCATAGAGTAATCAGTATAATACAGATGGCAATCACGATGACCTATTAGATATTACCAGACACCCTAATCAACAGTGAATATTCGCTAGTACCCTTCAGTCACTGATAGGGATGACATCGATGCGACTTAATAAGCCCCAAATATTAATGTTTATTCTTCTGAAAGTTGTTTCAAGTATAGGTAGGTAAAGAACATTACCTATTTAGTGTAAATGGGTACGTAAAATGAGTAAAAGTTACTAAAAGGCACCATTCTGCTCTGGATGTGACATCACATAATAAAGCAATCATCTTTTACAGAGCTACATGTATTAGTTTTTGCAATACCTTGGTGAAACAGATTGGTAACCAGGTACAATGGCCAATCGAGAGGACATAGAGAACCGACAGATAAAAAATTGCCCAGTGCATCCTGGTCACACACAAGGGCTTCCACTTAATAATTCTTTACTGTTGGATATATTTAATAAGGATGAAAACTTTAATTTCAAGTTTATTGCCATGGTAACCTATTGTGATATCATTTTTTCTATACCACTTTGTCAGTATGGTGTACATGAAAATTTCTACATCAGATTAAAAAAAAAAAATTGGTATAACAATTATTTATCAAGGAATTCCTTTGTATTAGCTATTCAATAAGCTTAGTTTGTTTCTTTGGTTAAAGGAAAAATAAGGAATCGAAATGGCCGGAAAAAGACTAATTGGATATCATTACTGTCTTCTCCTACCAATTCTGCTGGACAGAAACCACCCGTCACAGACATTGTTGGACACATTATCACATGTGTTACTGTTTAGCGATAATTTGTGTCGGACAATGTCTGCAGCAGGTGCCTTATGTCCAGGGTTGTATATGTTTGTGATAATTTGTGTCTAACAAAGTAAGTGACAGGTGTCTTTATGTCAAGATTTGATACATACCTGTATGTGATTCATAATCATACCCTGTTCCATATGTCTGACCAAACTGAAAAATATAGCACTCGCTGTAGTCTGGAAGCTACTGACGGATTGTGCTATCATATCTGTGACATAGGTTTGACCTCTATATTGAATGCCACCGATGAGATACCAAAATCTGTCAGTAGCTCCCAGATTAAATTGTAACAGTCTGTTAGTAGTAGTAGTAGCATTAGTATTAATCATGATGGACAAGTAGATTAAATTATAAGACCCTTTTAGTGTTAAAGGAAAGAGAGAGAGAGAAATGGGGTTTAAGTCCACTCAACACAAACTAGGTCATTTCGGGACTAACATTTGGTTTAATTTTATTTCAATAATTTGCCTGCGCGAAGGGTAGGGGTCTTTAGCAGTGGGAGGAAATTTAGTGTTAAAGGAGCTAAATTTCTATTATGTGAAATGTGCATGGACACTGTCGAAAATACAAGCAAAAATATTGACTTTTCAGTTTCAAGAGATAACTTTTTTTCGTTGGGATATTTAATTGTGCAATGGATTTTATTCAACCGGAGGTGATTTCTGACACATAGGTAAGTTTTTAACAATTATTAAGTAGTTTGTTTAAAATTTACCACAGTTCAGACAGTAGGCCTATTGTCTTCGCCATGATAACCAATAAACGGATTTCCTCGATTATGAACAAAATAGTTAACTTTGGTTATTATAATCTTACCTGTGTGTTTGAAATCAACTCCCGTTAAATAAAATCCATTGCACAACTAATTATCACAACCATGAAAACACGTACTCTCTTGAAATATTGATATATCACAAACTTCCCAGAGAAATTTTCCAATATGGCAGATGTTTACGTGGGAAATACCATTTTGGATGAGGGATGACAGGACCACTCGGACCAACACCAATCGGTTCAAGGCCAGTCGGACCAACTGATAGACCACTCGGCCTAAACAAAAAGACTACTCGGACCCGGCAGAAATACGACTCGGACCAATAATAAAGTGTTGTTTTAATAAATTTATGGTTGCGTTTGTTTTAATATGATTACTCGAACAAAAAATAAAGTGCCATTTTAATATATTGATAATTGTGTTTGTTTTAATAGGACTATTATAACTCGAACCAATAATGAAGTGTTTTTTGGGGATACCGAGTACCACATAAGTCACGTTTAAAAAGGGGCATTTAAAAGGGGGTCTTCGTATTATTATGTGCCATTCTCCACGCAAGTCTCGCTATCCAGCATAGTGTGGACTGTAAAGGAGGACAACTCTGTTTGGGAGATTGATTATGTGCTGTTAATATTAACGCATCAAGGTCGGATAACTTGAAAACGTGTCCCGCATCCCCATATATTAACTCAGGGGTTAATGGGGTAGAACGGAATGAAACCTCTGGGGATACCGCGAATGTGGAAAAAGTTAAAATTAGGCTATCAGATAAGAACAGTATTATGTAGAAACTGTCAAAAAGCCGGACATACCGAGTCTCATTGCGAGAGTAAATAAGAAAAATTAGATTGAAATTGTTTTCGGCACCATTATCGTTGATTTATTTTCCGTACACAAGATAATTGAACTAAACGACTCTAAATATAAGAATTCCGTGTAAGAATTATTTGCTTCTTTGAATTGTGATTTAATAATAAATAAATAGCATATCTTCTTGCCTAATAATATAATTTAATTGGTCCAACTGGTCTTTTTTTTTGGTCCGCCTGGTCTTAGTCCGAGTAGTCTTTGGTCCGAGTGGTCTGGATACCTACGACAACTAGCATTGAGTTTGAGCGTTCGCACACATTACCGTCTTTTATATTCTAGTAAAACCTCTGCAAATTTTATAGCTTTACCTTTTGAAATATTTTATTTTATTTATTTGATTAGAGACTCGGATGAGATAATTTTCTTTTGAACACGAATGCCGCACAAAAACAACTACATTCATTTTACGGGCCTTATTACATTTCTGTCAATTCGGGAATTAATGTTCCGTTTCTTACGGGTTTATTAGCATTTCAAACCCACCCAATAGGCACTTTGAGGGTTTCGCAACACGCTTAAAGATGTTACTGGGGTATTTCTGCTAAGAACTGTCTCTGAGCGGACGATGTTCACTGACAGTTCCTGTCGTGCCATATACAGGCTGCAATATGAAAATACGGTAAAATACCGTTCTTACCCACCTCTCTTCTCGGGCTGTTTTAGAACACCAACCTATTTTTCAACGTGATTCTTTTTTTCCCACCAAAAGGAACCATTTATCAATATATTTGACACAATTTTTTAATTAATAACACAATTTTCAAGTAGAATTTAGGGATGAATAAAACATGCGGTTTGCGCATGTTCGGGTCTCGTAATGGCTTTCGGATCAAACATATTTTGTGTATGTTTTTAATCGCAGAATTCTACTTGAATCATTAAAAATGTGTGTCGGCTGTGGCAAGAAATAATTTCTTAGGCGAATAAATTAGAATAAAGGTAAAAAATAGTAGGTAAGGATTCCAAAATAGCCTCAGGACAGAGGTCGGGAATAACAGTATTGCCTTCAATTGAAATTTTCGTCGCCTAAACTCAAAAGCTCTAAATACTCGCGCTTTGTTTTGATTACATCACGTGTTTGCCAAATTATCTATCAATGTTTAGCCACCCCCGCAACAGGTATATTGGATTCGTCCAATAAACACGAGGATATTGTTGACATACAACTCAGTCGAAATTACTAGTAAATTTTCAAATTTTTCAAGAGAGAACTTGTGTTCATAGTTGTGATAATTAGTTGTGCAATGGATTTTATTTAACGGGAGTTCATTACAAACACACAGGTAAGATTATAATAACCAAAGTTAACTATTTTGTTCATAATCGAGGAAACCCGTTTATTGGTTATCATGGCGAAGATAATAGCTGGTTTCATAATGATATGGTTCACATCACCTCTCATTTCAGGACTGATCAATGAATCAACTTATACGATTCCAAACTATCCAGAATCCAGGGTAAAAGTTAGGCACCCCAAAATGGACAAATTAATGATAGAGGAGAAAAATTCTTTTTAGTTTGGTCTAATAAAATTAAATTGCATTGACATTCATTTGCACTGTTATTACATTATTACGTGGTCATATGATGTAGTAGCAGTAGGCCTAGTCAGTTTAGTTACTGACTTTGTGTGCTGACAGACGGTCGGTGTTTTTGTGGCTATTTTTAGTTAACTACTCAAGTAGATTATGTTTAGCCTGTTGGATTTTATATCACCAGTTATTTTTTTTCACCCAAGGAGAACACATACTCCTTACGTTATTTCCATCTAGTTCTAGAACTATTACTTACATCTGGTTCATAAACATCGTCGCTCCACATGTTTCTTTTTGAGGAAACTTGTAATAATGGCGGAGACCGTAAGTAGTTTCCGTCGTGAAAATGGCATAAAGGGAGATAATAAGATACAGAAATTTGCACCCTTTTGTGCAAGTTGGTCGAATTCTGTAGATTTGTTGTGTTTACTTCATTAAATGAATAGGCCTATAACTACACTGTTTTACTGAAGAATTTTATGACAACATAATAGTTTTCAAACACCAATTTAACTAACTTTATATAAATGTCAAGTTGTCTCCCCTGATGTGCTGGAGTCATACTGTTGAATTTAGGGCATATGTTCCGAAATATTTTCGATTCAGCAGTGCTCATTTAGTCTGCATTATTAAGTGCTTTCTTTTTATCACTTTGGTTAGGCCTACCTGATTTAGATTTAAAATTCTCTCAATCTCACGAATAGTGACAATGGTAAAATGGGGAATTATGCGTTACAGCGCTTGTGTAGACCGAATATGAAAATACCCAAACAACAAGGACATCTCTAAATAATAGCTCAAACATGTTCGTAACACACTACTTGAGCTATAGGGACTGACAACTCTGACAGGTCTCAATTCTGTGTAACTCATTTGCAATTTTGACATTGTGGATGAACAGAGTTATAGATACGGTAGTGTGTATATTGATGTTTTACTTGTACATTGAAGCTACTGACATGCTAACAGGAACAATTACTGATTTTCAGTAATTGATTTTTCATTCATTAACAAATAACATACATTAACTTGCTCATAATTTATTTCAATTCATTTGAGATAATTTTTAACATATTTAGAATTTTGTGCATTGAAATTTGAATGTAATCAATCAATAATAACAATTCAACATCATTATTAAATTATTAGAAATTTTTTAAAACATGTTGACCATGTCAATTTGTTGTTTTTTAAACTTATTACATGTATATGAAATGAAGTAACTTAACATATTCTGTATTCAGTTACCATGTCCATTTATTCATATTATTAAACTATATCAACATTATTTTTGGATTTCGTGACTTTGGTTAATATAAAGCTCAATGTAGGTAATAATTTAATAAATAGCACAAGAGTGTCAAAACCTAGAAGAATGCCAAGACCCACCTACTTTTTGACACTCAAGAAACTATTTGTTACATTTATCTTGTATAATGTCCGCTGTTATTCAATATTTCACATACAAAAAATATTGTTTATTGACATTATAAATTATTAGTACAGAATGGACACTTCCTTTTACGGTATTACATAATTTATGACAGGGTTCTGTCATTAAACTATGGCAAAACTATGTACAAAAACAATATATTGAGCATTCTATTTCTTGCTGTAGCATTCACTTTTATAATTATTTGTTTTTCTTAGCACTAACATACAGTTTCTATCATATTATTCAAAATGACTATTAAAATAATAATTTTCAATATACGGTAATACCTTCTATCAAATTTGTTTTACTAGTTCAATGTGAAGAGTTCTGCTCCTAAATATTAAACTAAGTTCTCGAACTTTTCAACACTGATATTACTAAAAACATATAGTATACAATGTCCACTGTCATCCAAACCTTTAAAAATCATCATTTTTTAAGACACAGAAATGTCAAATATTCTTCCAGAACCATTTAAAGCAATTAGCTTTTTGTTCACAAAACAACTTTTTTTAATATTAATTGAATAAATTAAAACTGTCCTGAGATTTTTGACAAAATAAATTATAAATATGCCAGTCATGCAATAAGTACACATAAAATCTTTTTATATTTGTTTTTCTTATGGCCAACCAACATACAATGAATAAAGGCAAAAGGTTAATATTTAAAAGCAAAAGTAAAAGAACGGTCAAAGAGTTGATTCATTCAATATTAGAAATTACAGAAAGTATTATTGATTCATTTAAATAGATCAACACCCTCGACTCTGTGAAATATTTTCAAAATCTAGGTTTGATGAATGATAATATAGTGATAAAAGTAATCAACCACTCATGATTTGTAAACCCAACCCGGACACATTTCATTAAATGAAGAAAAAAATAACCTTGATAAATGCTTAATTTTACAACTAAGTTTTTAATAGGCAACTATCCACATGTAAATTACTCTAACTAAAGTATACCATCAAAGAAACAATGTACCAAAAACAATAAATTTATCTGTTACCAAAAAGAAAAGAAAAGAAAGCACATGGTTATCATCAATTTCATTATATTAACCTATTAAATTTGTGAATCAAACTTATATAATCTATTTATGCTGTAACGCTTGTAAGCTCATTTCGAATTTCTCTAAATTACTTGATAACGATATACAAAATCCTTTAGAGACTGGGAATAATGGAAAATCTGGTTTACTCGCTGCTCCCTCATCACCTTTGGCATCACATACTGCTCCCTGGAGAGACAGATCACAAGTTTCACCTGGTGTTGAATTGTTTATTTTAGAGTTATCTCCACTTACATTAGGGTTATCACAGATTGTTTTAGGGGTTATGGGATCAACACTTGTAGAATCATTTACTTTTTGGCTATCACTAGTTTCTGTACCATTAGTAACAATTTGCGTACTGACAGCAGTGCCCACTGTATCTCCATTAATTGTCTGTGTTGTGATGTTCGTTTTCAAACATGCTGTGCTACTTTCTCCATATCTAATTGCTGGCTTTGAGATGGAATATCCAGACAAATCTATCCAATTCCTTAGTCGTTTTATCATTCTGATAAAAATGAAAATTGTAATATGATTAAATAAAGAAAATTAAAAGCTTTATATAATGCAAATTTTTTTTTCTGATACATTTTTCCATTTTATCAATATTTAGCTGTATATATTGTTGGTGTAATCATCCAGAGAGAGAAATGGGGTTTTAACGTCTACTCGACACAAACCAGGTCATTTCGGGACGAACATATGGTTTAACCTTATTTCAATAATTTGCTTGCGTGTAGAGGTCTTTAGCAGTGGGGGGAAACCGGAGGACCAGGAGAAAGCCCACGAGATTGGACAGGCGATCCTACTCCTTGTCACGTACAACCGGGGATACAAAACCACAGCAGTTGACTCAATGACAGACTTTATGATACAGCTCGCACCTAACCATTCAGCCATCCACACCCCCCCCCCCTTGTAATCATTCAACTAAGTAGATTATTGATAGAACATAAAATTATATACCTTGGTCCATTGGCTAATAAATGATCCCTGACCTCATTTTCAAACACTTTTGGTGGTCGAATTGCCATAGCAGTCATTGACTAAAAAATAAGGAATACATATATGAACTGTGAAAACAGTTAAGTCAAAAATACACAATGAGAAAAGTTCTGTAGAATAAGCAGTGAATAAATATACCAGGTATTAGAATGAACTTCCCTCAAGATTTTAGGGAAATGCTAATTGTAGGCCGGTTGGGGAGATTCGACTGTTTCCGGAGTTTAAAATGGCCACTTTATATAAATGAGAATTTTGCGGAACACTAACCCGAACCCTAAACCCTTTTAGAAGTCAATCAAGGAGAATTTCTGAGTACAATGCATGTGCTGACTGCAAACAAAAATATCTCAACCAATCATGACAGTTGAAACATATTTGTTAGTTAAAATATGTCACAATTCTACTCAGACCACCTCAGCTGTCGGGACTGACAGTACTGTGACAGGACTGAATTCTGCATCACTCGATTGCAATTCTGTCAATTTGGAACGTTCTGGACTGTGAATCAAGCATCGCCTTTATCAATGTGATCAAGGGCCATAACTCTGGTAATATATGTTGATAATCAATAGGCATCTTTTACTCATGACCTTAAACATTGTGTATAAACTTAAAGTGAATAGGATGATGACTTGGGACTGTAGAGCGACTACATGATTATTGTCTGCATGGCTCATTTCCACCTACTCTTATTCAAGTTCCAGCAGACAAACTGAAATAATAAGTTAATTTTAATTAAAATACTAACTTGAACAAGTTTAAGTATAGCCATCTCATTATACATTCTGCTGTTTTCTTGTGCTTGTTCAGATCCCTTTTGTTTTTCATAACCTGCTTCATTATAATAAGGTTCTTTTACCAAAATCAGTCCTATAAAAACAGAAAATCTACCATTTATTCAAATTCTTTATTAAATCTTCCCTCTTTTCTATTTAAATGTTTAAACAAATTAAACAATTAAAAACCAGATATTATCAGTTATAACGAAAATTAATTGTGGGAACATAAATCAGTTGTAATGAAAACTTACCTACAATTAAGTAAGTTATGTATATGTTTGTGTATGGACATTAAAGGAAGAAATGTTTACCTTGAACAGAAACAAATATCTGTAACAGATTTGATTTATTACACCATAGCTCATTTCCCTGAAAAAAAACCAAAACAATACCTTTTTATCATTCACAAACATAAAAACACTCACATTAAATTCTGAGTCATTATTTGAAAATTATTAGAATAAATTGATTCATATGACCAATTTTTGGACTTTTTTGGTGCCAAAAATCCCCTGTAAATCATTCAAATCATCATGGCATTCTGTTTTCTTCTTTTAAAAATTTGTTGATTCTATTGAACCAATTAAACATTTCAAAGAAGAGAAAAACAAATAAAATTATATTAGTTTCAACTGGCATTGAATATATACTAATACTGGCATTGAATATATACTAATATTTGTGACTGTCATTTGTTTGTCTGTCTGATCAGGGATAGCGGCTACACTAGGTCTGTCCTAGACAGAAATTAGGCGTATAGGGGTAGCTCGGACTGAGGAGTAACATAGGCCTGGTGATGATGGACTTCAGAATTAAGCATGGATTAAGTCATGAAAAATACAAATGATACATCGCTTCTTTAACTAATTTCTGGTAATTGAGAAAGTAAGCTCACCTTTCCAGACCATGTACCTAGTAAACTGATACACACTTTACCATCTTCATATAGATTAGGATTTAATCGTTCTGTACAGTATGATATATAGTGTAAAGATGGTGGTGATACAGGGTAATCTGATGATAGTTGTAGATCAAACACAAATAAACCATCTTCATACGGTGTATTAGACGGTCCAACAACCATCACAGAATATACATCCTGTAATAAATAAAAAAACATCCATAAATAAAATGAAATGTAAAATTTTCTGAACCAAACTACCTACCCTCATTCATTTTTAATTACACATAGTATAAGAGAGAGAGAGAGAGAGAGAAATGGGAACTAAGATCATTTCGACACAAACTAGGTCATTTCGGGACTAACATATGGTTTAATTTTATTTCAATAATTTCCTTGAGCGTAGGGGTCTGTAGCAGTGGGAGAAAACGGAGAACCCAGAGAAAATCTCACAAGGCTGGACAGGCGACCAACCCTACTCCTTGCCACGTACAACCGGGGATTCAAAACCACGTAAATGACAGGTTTTATGATACAGTGCGCACACGCTAACCATTCAGCCATCCAACCCCCCCACACGTAGTATAAAGATCAATGTAAAGCTATTAGTTGTCAATCTATTAATAGTTGTCTGTCTACCACAACACTTACCATTCTATCTTCAAATCCTTTAACTATTATACCAGCTGGAAGACTTGTCTGTAATAACTTTAACTAAAACAAAAACATTTTCATCATTCAGGTAGGCTTAGAATATTTTGAACGTTCGTTTGATAATCTTATTATATTTTCTTGACACAAAGAGTCAGCAATTTTTGTGAGGGGTCGTTCAGGTTATCTAAAAAAGAATTTTTTTTGTGGCGCTTATAAACAAACTGATCTAAAAAGTATCCAAATTGATTTTTACATTAAAAGATCAGCCAGGACGCATTGAGGAAAACTTAAGTGTCAGTAAAGTAACATATGAATTGCAAATGAATACCAGGGAATATATGAATACTGTACAAACCTCTTTTTGAACAGCAACCATGAAAGATCTGGAGTTCTTAGGAGTATGGTTGTTGCTATAGTAATGATGGCCTAATGGTAAATCTCCATAATACTGAAAACCTGTAAATAAAATATTAAAATACAACAGCAGTTGTGGACAATACAATGTCAACTGTGAATCAGTCTGTCTCAAATAAACCTACACCACAAATCTGTGGAAATAATTATGTTAAGATAGCAGTCAACAAAGTTAAGGCTGATTGAGATAGTCAACAAACTTAAGGGGGGTGGCTCCAATTCAATGAGAAAATGTTAAATAAATTTGACATTTATTTTAATTACTTGTTTCTACTACAGCTTATGACATTCAAATATAGATAATTATGTTCCTTGGTGTTTTAGCTTTAGTAGGATATATAACAATCTTTATTTTATCAAGCAGTTTTTTTTTTACGCTTTTCCTCAACGGCATGGGGTGGCCATCCTGGATTATGGGAAATGGGCTTGGTGCAGGTTCCGAAATGCAAATTTTTCAAAAACTTGTGTGATAACGATAAAGCCCTGAAAATTTCAGAGCATTAGCTTTAATAGTTGACAGTGCAATTTAAAAAACAAATATTTTCTCATTGAATTGGAGCCACCCCCTTAAGACTGATCAAGGTGATCAACAACCTAAGACTGATTGTCGTGACCAACCCTAAAGGTCCTGATTACCAAAACTAATTTTTTACACATAAAAATAGAAAACAAACCTGTAAGGGAAAGTGGGGATCCTAACTCTTCTATTGCTATTCTACAATCATCGAGACTAACAGATGTAGCTAATTCATCTTCTGTTTTATTATCTCTATCTTGTGCTTGATGTTGTTGACACATTCTCTCAACTAAGTCCTCATCGTCATTCTCGCGAGATTCTTGAACTGCTTCTGGTGAGGAATTTTGGACATCATTGGAAGCATTTGTTGAATCAAATGACATGGTTAGATTCTCGATGCAATGATGATTCAGTTCTGATTGAACCTTAGAATTAATGATAGCATTAAGACGTAAGTTTATTTTTAAACAAATGGACAACTTTCTCTCTTGTGCGATTTTGAGCTCAATCAACGATTCATTGGTTTCTGCAGCTGTGGAAGTATTGTTTGTATTATCACAATTAGCCCCATTTTTCTCGGACTCTGTTGCCTCAGCTAACGGCTCTGCTTTGTCGATATCACAAGGATTACTGTCTGAAACACCATTAGATAAACACGCATGATTATTTGAGTTACTATCAGAGGAACACATTTTGTTCATGGAGTCTATATCACAGTTAGATTGACTAGGGCTATCGTTGGGTGTCAGAAGTGGGAGAGAAGCAGTGCTACAATCATCAGACTTTGGTTCTAAACTAAAAGGATTATCACTCATAGATTTGGTGCTGTCTCCGTTTACCATAAAATCTCCTGGACTAGAGAGAGGTGATAAAATCGAATCATCAAGATCCATCTCCGATTCCATGCTTTGGCTTTCCTTCAATTTCCTCTCAATCAGGCCATGGTTCCACGAATTATATAACTGATTTAAATGCTTAGTTATTTTTTTCGTTTTCTCTTCTCGATGTATTTTACGCAGGTCATTAATCCATGCAACAAGTTCTTCATCTTCAAAATATTTGGTTTTCAAAATTTTATCGATGCCTCTACAACTTTTATAAAATCGGATAATGATTTCGTAGATATGTGATAAGTCCAACATGGATGAAGTTGTTGCGGTCAATATTTCACCTTGTGTAGTCAGGGCATGGTGAGCTTCGGATATTTTCATGATCAGTTCTTCTTTAGCACTATCTGTAAGTTTACAGGTCTTTTTCTCTTTTTCACTGTAAAATAAGAGAGGAAACAATTGCAAATTGATGTTGACAGAGCACCTAAAATCAAACTAACTTTAAATTGCTCAGTGGCACGGTAACAATATACATACATTAAACATACAGGTCTTTCTTTTGGCCTGAAATGTTATATAAACTATTAACTAGATGATTAGTCATCGCCATCCCGCTACCTTGAACTTGTTTGGAAGGCATAAGGAAAAACAACTTCTTGGAATATCAATGGGACTAGTCAGAAGATTCATACCCTGATCATAGTATAAAGTTTTAAAAAGATTTCTTTGAACCGATAATGAAATATGCTCTAGAAATGAAATCGGGACAGAAGGAAGGTCATCAAAAATTAAAATAATAGGCTGTTGAATGTAAAAGTGTTATAAAAGGTATCTTGAACAGTTTCTGCTCTAGAATAATAATTATACACCAAAAACTAAATCAAATGTGCAGTAAATATCATTCAACAGAGATTTTTTTTTACCATGGAAACGCAAAAATGATTAAATTCCAAGAAATTTCTAATTAGCAAAAGGCACAACTACTGTAATAGAATGATGTTGGTTCAACTCAAAGTTTCAAAAAGATATTGTGAATGATTTATGAGAAATGCTCCGAAACAATATTGTGGATAAAAACTATGTCATATTTGTTTCCATGGAAACACAAAAAAATTAATATATCCAAGAAATTCCAAATTAGCAAAAGGCACAACTAATATAATAAGTTGATGTTCGTAGAAAGTTTCATGCAGATTTCTTGAATGGTTTATGAGATATGCTCTGTAAACAAATTTGAACACTAAAAACTAAGTAAAATTTGTTTCCATGAAAACACAAAAAATATAAAACCAAGAAATGTCTAAATAACAAGAGGCACAACTACTGTAATAGTTTGATGTCTGTTCAAAGTTTCAAAAAAATATCTTAAACGGTTTATGAGATGGGCTCCGAAAACGAAATCGGGACGGACGAACCCCATTTCAATATCCCTCCCTAACTTCTTTCGGTGCGGGATAATTAGACATTTATTAACATCAATAAACCATAATCAATTCTTGATGCCATCTTATGTGTCAGATTTTCACTGGATTTGAATCCAATTTTCTGCTCAATGCTCATCGATGATTTACTCCAAAAATGGATAATCAAGACTATGGGTTTTTTTTTTATCGTACTGACTGTTGGAATGAAATGAACTGAAATGGGGTTTTAACATCCTACTATTCTGCTGCTAAACTGGGCTGATGAAGGCAGACATGCGCCAAACAGTGTGCTATGAGGGAAATTTTGCCAGGGTGACGGCGCTACGGCATACTCTTATATCAAATTCCAACTGCCAAGGGATCTTTTATGTGCACTCCAATATGTACACAGGATCTCGGTTTTTAATAAAATCCAAATTACTAGACAGCTGTCCTGGTCAGGCCCTCCCGTCCTGCATTACTGAAAATGGGAAACCACGCCGGAAAATCTGGATGGACTTTCTCTGCCTAGTGAGCCAGCGTCCTACCCACTTTGCCACGTAATCCCCACTTTAGTACTGATGATCGAGGTCTCAATATATTATATCCCTATTTGAAATTCGTCTTTCACGATAATGTAGTTTGCAAGATTCATATTGGGAAAATGTCACATCGGAACTTAAACAGTATCACAGTTAGATACGACGAAACAATAGGCCTATCAAATACAAAAAAAAAATTCCGCAGGTGGTGCCGGTAATTAGTTGATTTAAAACAAAAATCTCCAGCCTATTAATAAACGAAATAACACAATCAGCAGTCTTACTTTTCTTCTCGTTCAACATCCTCATCATCTACTTCTTCTTCTGTTTCTGTTTCCCATGATGCATCACTCCCTGATGATGAACCACTTTCACTCTCACTATCACTTGAAGAACTGTGGTCTGAATCACCAAATTCACTTAACTGTTAAAAATAAATTATCTATATTATTTGATTACTGATAACGCAATGGCCTATTTTTTTAAGTATTGGAGATATTTATGTCAGTTTATGGGATATGTTCGATCCCGGTGATGGCCGAGAAAGTTTATTTTGCTTTTCCAGCATGGTCCTACTTTGTAAGAGGTGCAGGACGTAGGGCCTGGCAAGGGACAACCATGCTGTCAGGGTACAGTTTCCTTCATATCACACTGCATGGTGTATGCTTGTTTTCATTCTGCATGGTGTAGGCTAGTCTTCATTAGCCAAGTCTGTGCAAAAAATTAGGATGTTAAATTCAATTTCCTTTCATAAAGATATATAAAAGAATTATAAGCTTACATCATCGCTAACTATATATAATTCTTGTGGACAACATTCACTGATATTACCATTAGACCATTTTATGTTTAAAAATCCTTCCGAGTTTAATCTGTATACTTGTCCTACAGCTTCTAATTTCTGTTCTGTATCCTGTAGATTATCAAAACAAAGCAAAGGTTTTATCATCTCATTAACACACTACTTTATATGGTAATTGTTAAAATTTTCTTATCTAATCTTCATCAAACCAGTATTTCTATCAAAGGTATTATAATTCTTATCTCTTGATTAAAGGGCTAATCTCGATATTTGTTTTGGGAACAAAACTGCTTAATTTTGTGCTAAAATCCCTTAAAATATTCAAGTCAAGGGCCGAGCAACTTCTTCAGTATTTATGATACGTTTTCAAACGACTTAAATCCGTCAGTCTGCATCTGGAATTTGAGTCCTGTGCTCCAAGGTGTATTTTGTGGTATCTGGATTAAACCAAACATTTTTTTGTATAAATAATGTGTAGTTGAAATTTGCCTTTCTTTATCAAGTACAGCACATGGGTTATTCACTGCATAACGCTCTCAAGTAACCGTAATAGGTTATAAGGTCACCCAACTAAACAATTGACCCGAAATCTTAAAAGGGTTACGTGTCCGGATAAGCAGTTTTGGCGTTCACATACCAACGACTCAATATTCCCCTATATTTTCATACATTCTCAGACTTTTATTTTTGAGCCCCTGTTTAATTTGGAATTGTCCCTTAAAACTGGTACGGTATTTCTTTATGCAGTGCTCTGTCCATCAAAGCTACTATAGGGTAACACTAGATGGGATATTGGATACGCTTGAGATAAATAACAGGCATCTCACAATTCTTACTCTTTAAACATAAACTAGCCAAGGAATATTGGTCAGAAAATGTTAATCTTGATTGTTCTATTTGTATGTGAAGGTGCATCTACAAGGCTCAAAATAACCCTCATTTCCCATTAAACTACAGAAGTGGTACTGCCGGTAATAGATATTTCAATAATCTTTAAAACATTTTTTATGTTGAATAAATGAGAAAATACACACTTTATATTTGTAAACTTTTTTCATAATATTTGCAGCAGTTTACATTACATGCCTGTTCATGATGCATTGTACTTACCTCAAAACCTCCAACTCTAATAACACTATGTCCTGGTCGAAATTTATAGTTGGGGTGATCTTTAATATCATAAACACTAACTTCATGTACATCAGTTAATACTGTAGGTCTGTAATATATTTATATACTGGTTTAAGGCAGGTGAAGAATACATTATGAAACGAGAAAACATTAAAGAGAGAGAGAATGAATGAATGAAATGGGGTTTAACCTCCTACTGTTATGTACTTAACCTGAGCTAACTGAAGACGGGCATACGCCATACAGTGTGCTATGAAGGAAATTTTGCCTGGGCAGCGGCGCTACGGCCTACTCCAAATCAAATTCTAACTGCCAAGGGATCTTTTACGTGCACTCAAATGTGTACACGGGATCTCGGTTTTTCATCCCATCCGAACGACTAGGCAGCTGTCCTTGTCAGGCCCTCCTTCTGCATCACTGACAAGGGGAATCACGTCGGAAAATCGAGATGAACTTTTTCGGCCAATGCAGGGACTGAACACTCGACCTCCAGACTAGCAAACCAGCGCCTTATCCACTTAGCCACCGTGATCCCGAAGGGTTTACAAGAGCGAGAGAGAGAGAGAGAGAGAGAGAAAGAGAGAGAAATGGGGTTTAACATTCACTCAACACAAACTAGGTCATTTCGGAACTAACATATGGTTTAATTTTATTTCAATAATTCGCTTGGCACATAGGGGTCTTTAGCAGTGGGAGGAACAAGAAAACCCATGAGGTTGCACAGGCGACCCTACTCTTTGTCTTGTACAACCGAGGATTCGAAACCACGCCAGTTGACTCAATAACAGGCTTTATGATACAGCATGCACAGGCTAACTATTCGGCCATTCAACGCCCCAAAACATAAAAGATAAGGTCCATGACATATTTTAGTGAGTAAAACTCCCTTCTCCATCACAATTACTGATTGGCAGAGAAATAAACTGTCAGTTTACCATACTATAACTAAACTTAGGCTGTCTGTGTACAGTTAGCTTGAGAACATACACTAAGCTAGTTGACCAACATTTGAGGTCATAAATTGATAAATTTATTTGAAAACACAAAGTAATCTTCAGGAATTTTGTCAAATATTTATCCTGCTTAAATTAATGAAGTTTATTTAGTCTTTGTGTGTATGACAGATGGGAAATGGAGTATAAAATGCATTATAAAACAGTATACTATCTTTTGGATATAGCCGATAGTGGCCTTTAGGGCAGATATCTGTTCTTGAGGAATGAAGAAGATGGAACTCTGTGTGCAGAATGACAATTTACCCGTCATAAATTTAAATATTTCACAGAATCTAAATTTCATAAATACCAGTAAGGATATTAATATGAAATCTTTATACCTTCAGCTTTGTGTTCAAGTTAAATGATAATAAAAACAAGTTGTACCTTTTAGATTGACCGACATCGTAAGGTTTAACCCATTTTATGTGACAAGTTCTAGCTTTATGATCACAATCTGACACTACACCATAATTACTACAAGCTTGTGTATCTGAAATATACAATATCATACACACAAACTAATCATAATTACTACAAGTTTGTGTATCTGAAAGATACAATATCATACACACAAACTAATCATAATTACTACAAGCTTGTGTATCTGAAATATACAATATCATACACACAAACTAATCATAATTACTACAAGCTTGTGTATCTGAAATATACAATATCATACACACAAACTAATCATAATTACTACAAGCTTGTGTATCTAATCCTCTACATAAAATTCTAATCATAGTGATGACTTTTTCTCTCCATGGAGCTACTGCTTTCAAAACTCTCGAAATAAGAAAGGTATCAAAGACATCCTTCAAATTTTATAAGGCTAAATGGAAAAGTTCAATCATCAAAATATAAAAGCATTTTGATAAACGTTTTCTCAAATTTAAATTTTACATTTCAGAATTTTTTATGTATTTAATTAACTGACTAAATAAACCCAAAGACAAGACAGAAAAAACTAAAGTTTATAAAGGGAAATTCAAATATTAAAAGAAGCCCAAATATCTTCATTGTGTATCGGTTAAAGCAACTGAACATTTTTTGAGGGATTTTAAATCATTACAAACTACAGTATTGTGAAAATTGACTCTCATTTTGACCCCATCCTGTTTATATTGTCTGTAGAGGATATCAAATATTGCGAAATTGTTGAACTGGATAGAGCAATAAACTATAACACATATGTCAGACTAATTGTTCTTCCATAACTATGTGTTATAGTTTATTGCACAATATTGTATTTTACAAGGGAATTAACTCTTAAATAATGATCAGCAGCTTCAAGCTGGCAATGTGCCAGTTATTCTTGGGTGTATTGGGCTTTTAAAATCAAAATTCACAGTATAAAGCAGAGAGGGAAGAGAGAGAGAGAAATGGGGTTTAACATCCACTTGACACAAACCCGGTAATTTCAGGATTAACATGTGGTACAATTTTCTTTCAATAATTCTCTTGCCGGAAAAAAGCCACAAGGTTGGACAGGTGATCCTTCTCCTTGGGATCGAAACCATACCACTTAAGTCAATGACAGATCTTATGATCTAAAGCCCATGCTGATGACATGTTGGACAAACAATGTGCACCCAATCACCAATGCATGGGAATGAATATTTAATTATCTTAACTAGAAAATATCTACAAAATAAAGACGGTTTAATTCTACTTAAAAAAACTGGCACCAAAATGATTCAAATTGAGTAGCTGGTATGTTTACCTTTTTTAAAGACTAAGATAAGAAAAAATATAAATTTCAATTAAAATTTAATAGTATGTCTTGACAATAATCTAACGTAGATGTCCTTGATTTAATCATCTTGTGACATATATCAGTATATTCTAATAACTGTTAACATTGACACTTTCCTCTTAAAAACAAGTTTCCACCATAAATTTCATATCACAATATAAAGTATGCTTATTTTCTTACCTTTAGCATCAACAACAAAATCTCCTGGAAAGAATTCTAGTTCATCTAAATGATGGATAGGATATAAATCAGCTGATAGAACATTAGATTCTTCTGATCCATCCTAAAACATTTAATCATATTATATATCAAGGGTATTTCGAAAAGTCAAAGAGTTATAGCCATTTGAAGTTTACAGTTGATTACCAGTACTGTAGTTTCTACTGAGTTCATGCCACCATCTTAATACTGTGATAGGCTTAATTAGAATATAACAAAGAATTTTTTCAATGAAATACCAAATATCTTTTACTTGGATATATTACGGAACCAACTGGATTATACAAACCTTGTACCTTATATCAGATAACTTATGAGTGTCCACAAGATTTTTCATCAAGGACCAGAACTCGAACAATATTATTCTATTTCTTTCATAAATATATAAATAACAACTAAACATACCTGCCACTTAACATTCGCTTTAGATAAAGTATAACATATCTCTACAGGAACTTTTTCTCCAACAGCTAAATTACGATCTGGAAGATTAAATTTCATCCTTGGTCGACGACCCTTATTTTTCTTCATCATTTTACACTGAAGCGTCGGTTTCTTACGATTCTTCTTTTTCTTTCGACCTATAGAAATGATTGATAAATGATAATGTGTGCTGTTACCTTTAATTCTCTGAATGTCATTTGAGAGAGAGTGAGTAATACCTTGCAAACAACAGTATTGTCAAAGTTCTAAAAGGAATATCAGTCCAGAAATTTAAAATATTAAATGATCATATCTTAGTAAATACTGAACGGAATTGAACCATTTTTGGACCAATATATCTATTAGAGGTGCATCTTTCACATCAATGTATCAATACATTCTAACTATCGCAATTGCCTACCTGCAGATGATCCATGAGATGAACCAGAGTGTACGGAACTAGCATCTGAATCATCTGACTCTTCATCGATATCTTCATATTCATCATCACCATCATCAGCACCATCAACACCATTTAAAACGGCATCTAATAAACTACCTTCTGTTTTATTCTCACCATTTTCTACCTGTTAATAACAATGATAAATACATATCAATAAATATCAACATTTATGGTATTGAAGCTCTATTTTTGTCTTGCTGGATTGAGTCCTGTGGATCTACATGTATCTTGGTCAACTCCTTGTTAGTGAGCCAGCATCTTACACGCCGAGCAACCATGACTCCCTTATCTTTCTAATTTTTTAAACAATTAATAACATCAATTAGTTAATTATCATCAATGTACCTTATCTTTTGGAGTTTCTGATATTTGATCTCCTAGTTTAGTTAAACAGTCTGGAACAACAGATTCTTTAGGTGGTGTAGTCTCTATTTTATCATTTTCTTTTATTACATAATAAGCTCTATCTCCTATCTGTACACTACAGTGGCAAAACCAATCTAACTGAAATAATCTAAAAATAAAATTCCAATAATGAATTGATGGTCAATAGGTTTTGCAATTAAAGTTGAAGGTCAACTTTTCATTTCAGATAGGATTTTATACTATAGACAAATTGTCTGAATCCCATATTAACTAATTGAAATAATCTAATCCAATATCATTAGCACTAATTATGTTACCAATTCCACAAATTTGTGCATTTCTTTAAATTTGAGTTTCTCGCGAACCGACGAATCTGATATATATGTAAGTATTGAGAATTGTGTATTGAGAAATTTATACTCTGTTGTTTTCTTTGTGGTCATCAAATGCCAATATTTTTTTATGATGTGTTATTTCATACATATACGTCAGGACACTGGACGTCATTTAAATAAATATTATTATAACAACAAAGTATAAATTTCTCAATACACAATTCTCAATACTTAAAAATATATCAGATTCGTCGGTTCGCGAGAAGCTCGACGAAATAATGTAACACTGGGATATAAACAAAGATTTTGGTTGTTCGGCCCATGCTCTTTAATTAACCACAGAATAATAACATGAAAAATTCACCTCTTTAATTTATCTCCCTCAACAATATTAGGTGGTGGTTCTACTTTAATTTGAGGATCTTCTACATGTGAAAAACCTCGACACAACCAATGTACTTCTACACTTTCTGTTTCAACCTAAAATTTTAAGAACAAATTAAAATACATTTCAAAACAAAATTTTACAATGCTTGCCCAGACTTAATATTAATAATGTATAATCCAGTCTAACTCAGTATTCAGTTTAAATAATATGGTGACCGTAAGTCAATGAAGTCTGCACAGACATAAGATTCTATATTACTAAGCCAGCGCATCTCGGTATCCAGTTTAAAATACGATTATTATAAACCCATGGACCTCGAATTTAGCTTTAAAACTTGGAATTTTAAATTTATGATGCTTAAAAAGACTTTGATCCATACTTCGATTAACCAGCATGCAAAATACGCCCCTATTTTGCAACAGATGTATAGAGAACAAGAAATAAAAAACCCAACATATTTTTTGTACAATCAAGGGCCATAATCCAGTAAGATATAGTCTGAAAAGCACGAAATCGAAACGAAATAAGATCTTTGTGATATAAGCATATACTTAAGTTAAATCAACTTTTACACTATTTGTGTAAAAGGAGGGGCCATTTTGTTTTGCAGTTTCGAATCTGATTTTTGTGAAATTAGAACTCAAACATCATTATGCTGTAAAAATGATTTATTAAAACAATTTTAAAATAAAATAACAATTGTGACCTATTGAGGATCCACAAGCTAAAATCGCAATTTTTACAAACAATGAAAGTCCATCATCCAGGAAGTAATGGTACATTATGCGCAAGTATCAAAAGGATCCAAAATCTTTGTGATGTAAATACATGTTTTAAGTTTCAGCAAAATTGGAGGGTTCACAACCTTGATATTACATACTTTAACACTTTTTGAATACAGGGAGTGGCCATTTTGTCTGGCAGCTTCGGTCTGATTTTAACGAAATTCGAACTCAACCATAATTATGGTGTAATGTTGATAAAACTCGAACAGTTTTTTTAAATTGTAACCTCTAGAGTGTTCACAAACCAAAAACGTGATTGTTCATATACAAGTACAATCCGGGACAACAATCCACGAAGTTACAGTCACGACAGATGTCAATATCGAAAGGAACAGACATATTTTGGAGATAAACCCATATTTCAAGTTCCATCATAAAAATTGTTACCTATAGAGTGAGTGCAAACAAACTGTCGACAGACTGACAGAGGCCAAAATAATATACATCCACTAGTAAACTTAGATGAGGAAGTAAGTTTTGACACTTATGAAATGTTAGATGCTATAAAAGATAGTTTTGTGATACCCAGGACAATAAACTTAGTTTTTAATCATTTTAAAAAATAGTTTGCTGTTTTTTTCATTATTCTGTATTAACATAACCTGATGTTGCCAATAACTACTGGTAATTCAATTGTCAGCTTATAATGCCAGTATTAGAATCTATATAATAATAATACATACTTTACAGATTGTAATATATTATATTGATTTCTGACAGCTGGCTGCTTTTCACATTATAATACACAAAGGTACATTTTATTGTAGTTTGATAATAACAGATTTTCCTAATGTTAAGAGTATAACAAAGGTAGAAAGGACGGAAATCATTTCTCATGATTAACATCTTACCAACATTACCCTATTGGACAAAATATATTTCTATTACAGCAACGATTGAGTCTTTACCTAAATATTACATAATGTATCTTTAATGGGAGAAGGTTCATAATTTTTATAAATTGTCCTAAACCCTTTGTAAATTATTTGCAATAAAATATGTTACAACCAAGTGTTTTATTGGTTACATGATAAATAACTCACTGATTCAACAACAAACTGTATTGGACTGTGTTGTTTATGGTCGACATTTCGTGGATTATTAAACATCGTAGAATGAAGCCATTCAGCATCATGAAGATCTCCTAAACTACCTTTAAATTTTTCTTGAGGATAGCAACTAGTGTTCCAAAATTCTGAATGCTAAAACATAAAATATTTATAACTTTTCAATTTATATCATCATATTACCAAGTTTCTAAATATCGATAAAACTTGATCAGTAATTATACAGAAAACACTGATAATTCCATTGATCAGAGATTTAGAGATTATTTAACAAATAATCTGCAATTGAATGTCAGATATATTGTAAGGTAGACATCTAGAGAAAAAAAAGAAAATAAATGTGGATGTTGCTTACCCTAGATCTTTTGTCATCCATATTATCAAATTCACACAAGTCATCTTCTGCTATTTTACACCTAAAATTATAAGTTAACATAACAGAATTTTAATGTATTTATGACACAAATATTTGTAATATTATCAATAGTAACAAGTGAATACAAGAAATGAATGCTTAAATTATGCAAGAGCTATAAATCTGCCTATTGAACTATTGAAGATCTTTTTTATGCCTTACCAAGACAATAATAAACTCTCAATAGATTTAAATACTAATTGTGGTTGATGATTTAATGTAAAATGATTAATCAAGACTCTTTCATTACCGTAACAATGCCAGCAACAACAATTGAGGCTACATTGTAATTGTTTCGGCAAAGAGTGTAGTAATTTAACTAGGATTTTTTAGTATCCATTTTTTAGCTATTATAGCCAGAACTGTCTGCTCTTTATCAAATGTTACATAATGCCCTTTAAGGTCTGGTTCATCTTTAAGCTATTTAAAAGGACATAAAAGAGTAGATAGTTATCTTTTTATTGACAACAACTTCGCCTAAACTTTAAAAACAACCAGATAATTTGTAATAATCTATGAATATTTTATTCTAAGCATTTTGTTGCTTGTCCATTAATATTAAGAGTTTTGAAGAGTCCTTATTACTCAATGAAACAAAACCTATGCAGACTAAGTATGAACATTCCCAACCTTTCATAATTTCCAATAAATTCTTTACGATGCACAATTCAAATTTTAAATGCACTGAAGTTAAGTGGCAATAAGTCTATTAAGGCCAAAATAACTTGTCGTCCTAAAGTTGATAATAAACTATACTAATAATATTTAGAAATTCTGAAAATTTAAGCTATGGTTCTTGAAATATTCTGGAATACCGTATTACCTCGAATACAACCCAGGCCTCGATTACAACCCGGGCCTCGAATAGAACCCAGGGGTAAGGGGGTGTTGAGATAAATACAACCCGGGTCTCGAATAGAACCTGTGTCTCTAATATAACCCGGGTCTAACGTAAAACTGAATACTCCCCGTGAAAATATAAATTAATTGATGATCCATGCACAGGAAGTAGAATTGTCTCATGTCACGCACAGAGAGTTTAGCCTTCGTATATGCAATACCGACCCTGTCTGCTTGTATTACTTGTCCAAAATGTCACTCCTACAGAAGATTTTAAAGCATTAATTCGGGTCTAAAAATACAACCCGGCCTCGATTATAACCCGGGCCTCGAATAGAACCCGGGGGTCGGGGGGTGCTGAACGAAATGGGTTGTATTCGAGGAAATACGGTAATGTCTATTATTTATCTCTCTTATATAACATCACTTTCTGTAATCAAATGTTATTCTGGTAGCCATTAGCTACCAAATTTAAGAAATAGATTTTCAAAAATGTTGTTAGAAATGTTGAGGTTTGTAAAATTCAATAAATTTGTGGATGACCATAATTTAGCATGATTTATCTCCTCTTCCTGAAGCAACGACTGCTATTTTTACAACATCTGGACGTTGCTAGATTACCGTACTTTAAATTCCCGAGCTTATAGCTATGTTATCTGCAGACACGTGAACAGTAGGGGCCAATCAGAGGTTGTGAAAGCGCGGTTAGAGGAAACATCGGCATTGAACGAACCTTGAACTTTGCTATTGGATTATCACGGTAGGCAATTAACTAGGCATTTTAGCTGGAAAGCGCGAGACTTGGTATTTGCGATGATCGAGGAATCCGAAGCTGGGTGAATACCCAATCGAATAAGAGCGAAATATGCAACGTATTACGAGAAGGTCTTGATAAGATGTACGTAGTTCAAGCAAGATCATGGCTTCTTTTGAAGATGGATTTAACTCCACTTAAAGCCTTGATGAATTTGATTTTATAAAAAGAATATTGCTACTGACTAGTACTGTAACACTAACCTTGCTCCATCTGGCATTCTTATTGTTATTTTTCTGTTTATATTCTCAATTCCACCAATCCAGGAATCCAGAGTTACTTCCCCTGGATTTGTATCAAATTCCTAGAAGATCATGAAGAAAAAGTCAATTTCATATTGATGATCTTGAATCTATTTATCAATTAATACAATACAGAAAATGTTCTGTAGATTAATAATCATGTACAATGTAAGAATAAGTGCATAAATAACACAACATGATCATTGATCAGTGTAAAAAATATTGACCACCTCTGTTGTCCATTCTGATTAAGTCATTTACGTCATGAACAATATTATTGCCAATTCTATCATCAAGAATAAATCAAAATTTGACGTTACTTATGTAATCCTAGTTTTAGGTACTGAGTGATGTAATATTTATTGATCTGCACTGTGACTAGAAACAGGATTAGAAATATTGATCAGTTCTTAAACTACAAGCCTATTACGGTTATTGCCTGTAAATTATTGACTTCCCCTCCTCATTTATTCTTTATTAGTACAGATTGTGTTATTCCGTTATTTATGTCGAAATTACTAGATTGTTTGGTTTTTGCAGTCTGTGAATCAAAGACATGGTATCTACAGAACTATTATAATATTTTATATTATTTACAGAAACACATCTTTGAGGGGTAACACCACCAATAAGTGTAGTCATTTTCCTATCAGAACTTAGCCTTAAAAAATGATAAAATTATAAGAACAAAAATCAAAATCAAGACAATAGGCAGATGCTTTTTTTTAAAATCTTATTCCATTATTGAAAAGGACGAAAAATGAATAAGCTTGTGTAATCTTTTAGCGGATAGAGCAATAAACAATAACAGATGGAAAAACTTCTATTAATTTATTATGAATATGTACTTACATCTATAGGTATAAGATCTTTAGAGTTGATATTGTAAATATATTTATCTGTTCCCAGTATATGAACATGACAAATAATATCCATATCTTGTACAAAACCTTGTTGACTATCTTTACCATTAGTTATCCTTCTTATAACATCACCGGGCATAACAGATCTATCTACCAGTATCAACTATAAATAATAATACATAATAAGCCAACAGTGATGCTGATGTCCCCCGCCAAAATTCAAAAATAAATAGATGACACATATTAATATTAATTAATCGCACATTTATTTTTTTTCAAAATTATTGAGCAATTTATTTATTTAAACAATATTTTATTCATTTAAATATACAAAATTTTTATAATAGATATAGGATACGATAACAAGCTTTATCAGCTTATATAAAATCGCTTCCTTGAGCAATTAAACTATAAACTAAGTTTCATCACTCTCTATCAGATAGAATCAAGATTATCTTGTCCCAAATCATCGAACAATGACATTGAGTAGCTCTGCTTAGCTTCAGCTCAAAATGTTAATCACTGAACTCAGTTAAGACATTCACCTAATGAACATCTACATCAAGTTTAAACATTCTACCTCATTTAAAAGTACTTCAGAGGTGTTATGTTCCAAAGTCTTGAAAAATCAAATTACTTATCACTCCTTAGTCTAAGCAGAAAATTCATACCATCGAACTTAGTCAAGGTAATGAAATAATGAATCTATATTCAGAGTTTCATCGCTCACACTTCATTATAACTAAAGTTATCGTGCCCCAAAGCATCAACCAATCAGATTGCTTATCTCTGCTTACCTTAAGCAGACAATGTTCATCATCTCCGCTAATGAACGCCTACACCAAGTTTGAACATGCTACCTCAATTAGAAGAAAAGTTATTGTGTTCAAAAGTCTAGACCAATCAAATTGCTTACCCTCAGCAAATAATGTTCATTATCAAATTAAAACTTAGTCAAGCTATACACCAAGTGTCCTCACTCTCACTTGATTAGAACTCAAGCATCACCAACCAATCAAATTGCTTATCTCTGCCTACCCTAAGCAGAAAATTCTCATCTTCCAACTCCATCAGGGCATTCACCTAATACCTACACCAAGTGTGAACATTCAAACTCAATTAGAATGAGATGTGTTCCAAAGTCTCAGGCAAATAAATTGCTAATTGCTCTGCTTACTCGGAGTAGAAAATGCTCCTCATCGAGCTTAGTTAAGGCATTGATGTAATGAAACTACTGTATACACCAAGTTTCTTTACTCTCATTTAATTACAACTATAGTTATTGTGTCCCAAAGCATCAATCAATCCAATCTAATTAAAATACAGATCTATATTTCGATTTGTTTTTTATACTTTCGATGGCCTACACTACATGTAGATCTAACAACTTATAGTGGGAGATCACGTTCTATGACGTAGAAAATGACATTTGACCCCATAAGCTCAGTCATTCGATTAACCAATCAGAATCGTTGTTGCAAGTGGCTATGTTTTTGATCTATTTTTGCTTTGTTTTGATATCTGTAAAAGTTCATGTCTACCCACAGTTCCTTGCAAGAAAGGTCAAACCCCCTATTCGACAGACAATTTGATTGGCTGACCCCTCATTTAAAGCTGAACACGAGTTAAATAACAAACCTCCCAGATCCTAAAGTGTAGTAAAGACAAGTAAAACAAAATTATGAACTATAAAAAACGAAACGAAATGGGATCTGAGTTTTAATCAGATTGCAATCAATCAAATTGCTTACTCTAATGCACCGGTCAATAGGAATCTTGAACTACCCCCCTCAATGCGATTGTCATTTAGCTCAATATTTTAGGGTCAAGATTCACCCCGCAATGCACTTGAAGCCAAGACATATTCACTCAAGATTCACTTTCTCTAACGCAGGTCCAAAAATAGTTCAAGATTCACGCAATAGTCATCTTGAACTACCTCTACCCCAAGCATTCACTGCCAAATCATACACCAATTTTTAATTACAATTATCCAGATTACCACGAAAACATCATAAAGACAATCGCTTCTACAATTATACAGGTGGAATATCCTGTATAACAACCAATAATAGCAGACAGTGGTTCGTCCGTTTTCAGGAAAAAAAACGCATTTTTAAAAATACAATATTTACTGAAATGAGTTGATTGAAGATTCGACGTCTATTTGTGTTCAGCATTATTCTATTTTGTTCAAGATTCACCTTCGGCAAATATTTTCCACACCAAAGATTCACAACTCTTTCACATGTAGCTGGCCTTTTTGACATCAAGATTCAACACCGGCATGGCATCTAATAGCCGTCAATGCTTGAGGGAGGGGGGGGGTGCATAATCAGAAAATGCTCCTCTTCGAACTCCATCATTCATCATGGCATTGACCTCATAAACACCTACACCAATTAGAAAGAGTTATCGTGTCCCAAAAAGTCTGACTGACGGACGGACCCATTTTAATAATAAAACTAGGGGTGTTGTAGCAATATCAGGATTTCTGAACAAGGTGGGTGGTGGGAGGGAGGACCATTCTTCCTCAAGTGGCTTTATTGCTAAAACTTGTTACTTGAGTAACAACAGTATTCATGTTGGTGTAACATTGACAAAGCTAAAATATAATTCATTCCTGAGCACTAACAATACCATAAATGAAATATTTAGATCAGTAGCTCTTTTTTTATTCCAATATATAATATACATGTATCTTCATCAAATTGGCCTTGCTGAAGTTTCACACATCAGTATGAATGACGTGGATCTTTCCCAGACCAATATATAACAATATACATTTAGCTTCAAGGACGTGACATCACTTGGTGTATGTTGCTGTCTGCAGATGGATCATTTAAAAGATAGTAAGCTGGCACCGCCAGGCAGGATACGCCCACATTGTGGACCGACGTCCGGAGGGAAAGACATCCAGAGGCGAAGACAAAATACGTCCACATGAAAATGTGCGCGAATAAAAATCTTGTATCCTTCAGCCTTCAATACTTTATGAAGTAAGTATCAGCTGTACATACAAGCTAACATTCTGCACATTTACCTGAAAACATCATATTATGTAATTTACAATTGTCACTGTATATTTATTTGTGCAACAGTCCAGTCTGTAGCAAAAGTAGTAAGAATTTCTAAATTTATGTGCAATTAGGATGAATATTAGGCAGGGCCCTGTTTCACAAAAACTTAAATCTCCTTAAAATCATTGTAAACTAAAATTTCATCCTAACTTACAATAGAAGCGTTTCACAAAACGATTTTAAGCATTGTAGCTAAAATCCACTAAAATAATATTGTAAGTTACAATTGTATCCTAACTTAAAATAGTAGCGTTTCACAAAACTATTTTAAGGGCAATTTTAACTAAAATCGATTGTAACTTAGGATAGCTGTCACCCTCTCCTAACTTACAATCACCACATTAACACACATTGATTAGAGCTACATTGTTTGATCTATTGCGACATACAGATATAATTGGCACATAATTTTAACATACAATCATTCACAAAAACAATTTTTATTCCATTTCTTTTCATAGCATGGGGTATACAGCTACTGTCCATCCGTTTATTTTATTGTAAGGTAATCTAAGTATTTGGATGGCGCCCCATATTAGAACTCCAAGAAAAAAACACACCCAAAACTCCAGTAAACTACACACTAAAAGAACATTTATATCCAATGTCATGGAAAGAAGAGCACTCTTATCTATAAAGAAAATATCTTCGTGTTTAATATAGCAATTTTCTACGATTAGAAGGCCTAAAGGCCTATAATACTAGACATGCCATATGTAGTATTTACTCATGTTTTTGGGGTTATGCTGATTTGTAAAAAGATAAATCAATAATCTAGAATGTTTTTATTCAAAAATGTAATAGGCCTATTTGAAATAAAATTTTAATATCATAAATTTATTATTATTTCTTAATAAAGTTACGTTAATAAAACAACATAAATTTAAAAAAATAGGCGCCAAAGCTTTTTTATCTTGGGAAAAAAATCATTTAATTAAGTAAGATAGATAGACTCTTCTACCTTTTCAAAGTATCATTGAAAGTGTCTATGAGAATGACATTTCAAAATCTATAGGCATCGGAACATTGGCTTTTTGGCGTATTTATTTAATTTCAATATTAATATACTTTTAAACTACGACAAAAAATTGCAGCCTAGATTAGTCTTTTTAGAGACAAATATCATAATTTGTTTGTGAAAATTCTCAATAGTTTCTCTTTTCAAAATTACTATAAAACTGCGAAATTCAAGCGCTTTAGTTTATCGATACACATTATTTCCACTGAAGCCTGTGAGGAAATCAAATGCCAAGTTCAAGGTCAACCCACCAATACATTTCGAAACTAATAATACGCAATAAACTCATTTATTTCATCTCTCTACGACTTTCTGACCATGTGCAAACATTTCTACAACGTATGAAACTCTCCCTATTGATAATGTAACCGTTAATTCAGTCTGACAACTGTTTTTAGTTTCGAAGCGTATTTGC
This sequence comes from Patella pellucida, assembly GCA_917208275.1. NCBI lineage: Eukaryota > Metazoa > Mollusca > Gastropoda > Patellidae > Patella > Patella pellucida. Next base: position 21,478,591 of record OU795036.1, on the reverse strand, counting down.
TTTCACCGTTAGTGCCCAAAGCGGAAATCTGCACTGCGCGGGCGCAAGCGATTTTAACTAAAATCTATTAAAATTGCATTTTAAGTTACAATCGATCTTCGTGAAACGCATAAAATTTAAAATCTCATTTTGATTTTAGTTAAAATCGATTTTAAGGATTTTAGTTTAAGTTTTCGTGAAACAGGGCCCAGGAATTTAGGCCTACAAAAAAAGTAAGACATGTGCTTAAAATACCTTTAACTTTAACAATGTTCTAGTGTAGGCCTAATGACTCATACACTTATGATAAAAACTATCAACAGTAACTTCTAAAAATAAATATATAGCGTAAGAATTTTGCAAAGTGTTACAACAAACCACATGTATTTGAAATAAATGCTTGATGGTCTGTTTCTGTACCTTGACAGCTACGAGAAGAAAAACTGAACAAATAAGCTTTAGGAGTCATTAGTGTAGGCCCCTATGGCTACTACATACATAATATAATATACATGTGTTAAAATATTGACTTTTATAAAGAGTTACAACTTAAAATCTGGTATCTTTATTACCAGATGTACGGTATATTATCAATAAAATGATCACTCATTTTTTGACCATAATGAATTCAAATATAGCCAGAAGGACTGCATAGCCCCTCCACACACACACACAACAAAAATGGGTAATCTTTTTTTACTGATCTCCTGTCATGTCTTCTTTGACTTATTTTTTTAAAAAACAAATTGGATCGGCTCTATTTCCTCACTTGATGTCAAGTCGACCTTTTCTTGCGAGCCAATCAATAACCATTCCAACTTTAGCACTATTCCAACTATACCACTGTAATATGCAGTTAATTCAGTGGAATTGTTTTTAATTCTAGAATCATTCGTTGACGTTAGGCTATATTTACCTTACTTTCTTCAACCACGGTTTCTTTGCCATCCGGATGCCACGCGACACGCACGGACCCTCTTTTAACCCTTTCATCATCCATATCAGGATCTTCTTCTTCATCTTCGCTGCTGCTGAGAAATTCTGAATTTTCTATAATCAAACCGAAAACATATCCCTTGTCGGGGCTAACTTGACAGACAACGTCTTCGTCGAAGAGATTACAGGTAGCCATATTTAATCGAAATGAACGCTGGGAGTTACCGTAATAGGTCGATGGATGTCCCAGTAATATTATTCGATTCAAATAAAAAGGTAAAATAATATAAGGGGATGCCCTATGACTTCTATAATAGTAATTGAATTATCAAAGATTATTCATAATTATATCAATATCATAAATAAGCAAGAGAAATTATTTGTTTGTATTAAACCTTAAATGTGAAGTATTTAAATTTAGGTGTTTTACGGTATGTATGTTCGGCTGACTTAAAATCAGGGTGCCTCTAAAATTATTCGTCGGCAAACCAAATCTGAAAAGAAATAATGGAATTTACACATTCAGGTATCGTTACCGGTACGCAAAAGTGCGGGGGTGGGGTGTCACACACAATTAAACGAAACAAATCTACGGACAAGACACTATACAATTGGTCCTTCTCGTTCATTAGTACTTCACACAAGCCACTGTAGCCTACCTTAGTTAATTTCAAGAGAATAAGAGAACTTTTACAGAAATTTAAGCTTAACCCTCTTCTTTTTCACCCGGACTTGCGACCGGCAGAATGGGTTCAATAATCAACATTTTAATAAAATGGAAAATAACAATAAAACAAAAAACAACAAACGGCTGTTTAGTTTAATCACCACAAGAATAAATTTTATGCTTTAACTTTAACTTTATTGCAGGCCCAAATCGATTTACTTTTAGCCTCAACTTTTCTATGATAGAATGTTTTGTTTCTACATAAATTATACCGTTTTTTATTGAAAAAAAAAATGACGATATAATCCAGAACTAGTAAATAAATAATAACCCCAGAAATATTTAAATACGTATTACGTGGATCATATATAGGGACCTCCGATACTGAAATCAAGCTGTTATAGTCCTGAATGTCGAGAAAACAGATTTGTGCCTTCAATATATATATGTATATAATATATATATAATGAAATTCTAGAAAAATAATTGATTTTATAGTTGAAAAAAGAAGGCCATTAAACCGCGTTACTGCGTAGGTCTATTATTATTTATATGAATAACAAGACACGAGTATATAATCTGGGTATAGATATTAATATAAAAATAAATATGATGGAATGATAAACTTTAAAGAGCCAATCCCGATAGCATTGTTGAGAATAATACTGCTTAATTTTTGGGTTAAAATCCCTTGAAATCCTCTACCTTAGGACAGCAACTAACTCAATATAATGTGATACATTTTTTTAAAACAACTGTCTGCCAGTTTCCATCTGGAAATAGAGATCGGTGTCCCAATCTGTATTATGTGGTGTCTGGATAAAAATAATATGTAGGTCTACAGCACGTGGGTCATGCACTGTATAGACGGGAAACGATTTTTCAGGTAACCCAACGAAAATATTTACCCGAAATCTTAAAAGGTTTACGTTTCCGGATAAGCAGTCTTGACGTTCACGTCCAAACGACTCAATATTTTGAGCTGAAATTTTGAGACAAGGTTCGATATTTTGACGATTAAATTTCATTTTTATTTTTGAGACTGATCAAATCGGGATAGCCCCTTTAACTGCACCTGGCTAGACAATACATTCACATCTATACATTATTATATACTATTAGATATTTAAAAAAAATTATTATGATTTTCTTATAATTAATTAGAACATAGTGGAAAAGAAAGAAAACAAAAGTTATATGAAATGCAAAACTAGAATAAACATCATGAAAAAGCATAATATATACGTAAGTTAATTCTTTCCTAAAAATAAATTTCGATTTCTTAATCGATAGTGTATTTTATAAACTTTATTCAACTTGTATGGACAAATAAATGGTTAACATCTGGGGCCAGTAGGAACTATAGTATTATATATACGACGAATAAAGTTAGTGTTTCACTGTATATTTTAAATCTTCAAGCTTTTATAATAACCCATTAAATACATGTCATTGTAGTTAATCATGTAGTAGCACCATTTACCCGCCAATCCATCCCAATCTACCCAAAACCATCATTATTTCCATTCATATACAAGTAATAATAATTTATAGGATATCTATTTTGATAATATGCTGTTCTTTGTGCCAAATTAGCATTTTAATTTAACATCGTAATGTTTTTGTTTAAAAATGGATCTCAAAATGCAATTTCCAAGCAAGTAATTTAGTGCAAAACCGGAGTTAGTCCTTTAATTACAACTTGCTTTGAAAAAGCATCACAATTTAGCATAAATACAGATGATGAGTTAAAATAATGATGGATTTGTTACAACGCCCAAATTTGCTTGGGAATCGCATATTAAGGGGCATTTTGACATAATTAAGAACGTTAAAATTTTATATTAAAAATACCAATTTGGCACGTGAGAAACATCGAGGCCTCTTACCAAGATGAATCTAGAAATATCAGATAAATTTAAAAAAAAATATTTAATGATCCCGTGCTACAGGGGTACGAGCTCGATTGATGTTTGAAGCAAACACGTTTTCCTGCTATTCCAGCCCGCGAATACAGCAACATCAATGTATATATATAGTCAAATATAGCTTACCTTGGGTGACTTATGCGAATCCCATATCCCGAACAGCCAATTTGATCAATCGTCGCGGGTCATGGGGGACTTGCGCTCCCCGGATATATTTTTAAAATTTATCCGCCGCAAATGCGTCATGCTATTCTAGCCCGTGAATTTAGCAACTTCAAAGTTTTCAATCGGTTTGCAACCGAAATCCCACTTTATGCCGACATGAATGCCAACCATCCAATCCGACTGTTGCTGCTGCATTCACACAATAATAATCTATGCCCGAAAGTACAATTAGTATGTTATTAGATTTCTGGCACTTTATTTTGCACACTGAATGAAATAATAATTTTTGTATTTACTTTACCCGTCTTCAAGAACAGTCAGATTGCCCGAAAGTTATGGGGGGGGGGGGGGCTCCCGAGCTGACTCGTACGCCTATGATCACAAAGAGCGATATGTTATCATCATAGAGTTATATGGTTATCATATATTATAATTTTAAGTTAAAATAATGTTGGATTTTGGGAGGATTTGTGTAAATCATGCAACCCCTATATTATATAATGGGGTCCGCTTATATTAAAAGCGTCCCTTGAAATGTTACAACACTTGCTCATGGTTCGCCGACTATCTCACTTTCGTTCCAGTTTATTCCTCGGAATTAAATTTAGATTTACCATCACAACAACATGGCTGCCAGATTAACTACGCTGTCGATAGCTGCACTTTCTAAAAGGGTTTTGGACCCTAAAAAACTTCAGTCGATAAAATCTGTTGTTCCTGCCAGAACAATGGTTTATTCTGAAACTGGGGCAGTTATCGAAAAACCGGAGGTTACACGGCTAGGCATCACAAAAGTGCTGTCTGTGGTCTTACCATTTGTGACATTGGGTGGTTTCTTCAGCAGAGAGTTTGCAACCCTTCTTGAGGAACACGAAATCTTTGCCCCAGATGATGATGACGATTAAACCAGATTGTGATATATTAATATGAAGTACTAGGCTATTTTTGTAAGTCAAAATTCTTGAATGATTTCATAATTTGTAAATAAATGAAAGACCTTTTTTTTGGCATCAATGATCAAACGGCAAACGCCAACCTGGTCCAACCGGTATCTTATTCTTTCTCACTAAGCCACTGTCACTGTGTGTATTCGTAAAGTCTCTGATCATAATTCGAATGATGGTTAATCGTTTTCAAATTACAGTATCAGTCCAAAGTTTAATCAGTTCTGTTCTGTATTTACATAGTTCAGCTCTTGAGTGTAGGTCTTATTACACTCGCACCAGTGTATGTTCAGGAACCGTTGTCCTATTAAATCCTTGTCAAAATTTTTTCGCTTCCCAGTCAATTTTACTGGGCAACTTTTCACTGCTGCAGTACAAAAATTCGATTGTAATTGGTCTAGGCAAAGCAATAAATGACTGAAGGTTCAAAGATTCCAATTTTTTTCCCCAGTAAAATTCACTTGGAAGAAAAAGTTTTTCGACAAGGATATAAACGTAAAGGCCGAGTGTTATCAGACCTACGTTCAGAGCTGAACTAGTATTTACAAAAACAAGCTGGCATAAGGCGATGTATACAGCTCAACCTGGCCACGGGTTGTTAAAAGTCTCACAGGGCACCCTGGGTTCTATATATGAGGTTTTATTCCTAAGATGTATATATCATAATCTTGGATTTCTCCTTTAATTTTAAGAGCTTGAATTTTCAGTTGGTCATTTGGAATGTTAAATGTTTGGGTTTAATTGAATTGTACTACTGATCATATCCATGACCCTGTTAAAATTGAATTTAACAGCAAGTTCAATAACATGCTTCAAGATTAGAATATTAAGTGAAGAAATCTAATGCCAATTTCTCATTTTTTTGAACAATGGTTTTTAATTTGTAAATTTTTTTCTCATTTCAGATGCACTTATCTTTATTGTGGCACTAAATTGACTTAACATACCAGTAGATGTCTTTACCAGTTTGTTTATGTTTGAATGTACAGACTTTATATTAATGGAAAAAAAGTAATTTCATGCTATTCATTTCAACAAACTTTCGATAAATTCCCAATAAGAATAGCACCAAAAATGGCGATTTTTAAAAATTATGATGAAGGAGCTGTGTTTTTTTGTGCAGTACCGTAGTAAAATTAATAGTAAAAAAATCAATGAGTGTTCCGTAATGTGCATACTGTTACATTAACATATCGTCATTATTTATATATATTTATTACTGCCCAATATTAATGTTATGTTTTCATATACAACCTCTGTAACTAAAAGATTTATTCATATAGTAGAATTTATTTCTCTTCTCTTTTCTGTCTATTTTAATAATGAATTTATCTTTTCTTAGAATAATAAATTACTTGTTTGTTTTAACTATTTGGTATTAAAAGATCTGAAAATTAATCCACCTATTGAATGCCAGCTGTTATTTTAAGAATTCCATAGATGAACTTCAGTAGTCAAAGTTAGGGTTGTCCATGGGGACAAACTTTTTACATTGAGAGAGCTCAATGGCACTAAGCAGCAAGCAAACTTCAGTCGAAACGTAGCATCTTACAGGTGTCACATGACACGGATAGTGATACATACACTTTATTGTTTCCAACTCTTAACAGAAATAAGCTGGTAATTACATGTATATTGTTAAAAGTACCGGGTATTAAAGTTCTTTGTTCTAAATACCTATTTCAAATGGTTCTGTTTTTTGATGTCTGAAAGTCAGGCAACATAAAAATAGGCTTCAATTAAGCATTGGGGAAATAGGAAACCAGTTGATTGTAAAAAGTGTCGTTCATATAATTTTTCAATGAGTTACAAGTGGGCTGGTTGATCATTATAAGTCTCTGACCACTGGTGATAAAAGTCAGCCATGACAGTGATAAAAATTCCAGCTGTAGGTTTGTGATGGTAATAAATGATAATATCTTTAGTTGCATTTTGAATGTGTGCATCTATTCACTAGAACTCAACCATCAAAGATAATCTCTCAGCTTTAACATAATTGAACGGGATACACCCATCCTCGGTAGGTCCATAAAACGTGAAATTCTGGTGTGGTGCCACTGCCCCAAAAAGTTGAATTCAGTGCATGGAAAGAGCAAAGTAGTGAAATCAGGGTGTGACCAGGGTCTCAAATATCTATAAATTAAACGTTGAATGTGAATTTCATCACTGTCAGCTAAACTGTCTTTTTAGAGGTACGTTTTTGTGTTCCTTTTAATACTACACCACACCTAAATTAGAGATTGGCAAGAGAACAAGAACATTTAGTTTACATCTTGCTTTCTAAAACATAATTAAGAAACTCATGTAATTATAATTGGTCAAATATTATTTTAAACTATTATATTTACAGTTCCTCACTTCCTTTTCTTATATGATAATAAAACATAATTCTAATAAACAATATATTCTTATGTTATGTGGAGGAATATATAAAGGGATGGAAGAGCACTTCATTATAAGTTCTGTCTATTGGCAACAATCCTCACTTTGGTTATTGCACCACATCTTTTCATAATGTCTCTCTACACCTGAATAAAGGGATAAAGTATGACTTCAGGGTTATGTTTGAAAATTCAAAAACATGATAGCATAATTGTGGGGAAGAGCTTTATCGCACTTGTGAAGTGTCACAAAAAAGCATAAATTAGACACATTGGTCGACATAATAATAGTAACCTTATAGCATCTTGTGTAGAATAAAGGTTCTGTATGGAGTTATAATACCAGTAGAGTATAGACACTAAATTTACGTTTTTAGTAATATCAAACAAGCATTTTGGAGATTCAAAATGGAGGTAGTAGAAGATAAATACAGTATCCAAGATACAGCCTATGAATTTACAATTACCCATGTACTGGACTTAACATCAGTACCTCATATTTCAATTAAAAATTGAATTAAGGTATTTATAATAGAATCAAACCTTGCCTTAAGAAAATAACTGAGAGTAAAAGATTTCTGTCCCAAGACTTCACAGCCTACAAGCAAAATGTTTGATATATAGTCACCTAAATATGACCTATGTAAAGGCATAAATAAAATAAGACTTTGGTTATGATGGAAAATGTAAAACCAGAGGAAATAATTCGGATCTAATAGAAAGATTGGGGTCAAAACCTACAAAGTACACAGGTTTTATACTTGATGATGACTAATAACTTATATTGCATTACATTAAATAGTTAACTTGAATTAAAATTAAAGATTTACATACATATTATTTGGAACAACAATTGTCTGCTAAAATAAGTCCTTGGAAACTTTCTAATAGATTAAAGTCATTACTACTACAGTAGGTATCTTGAATGGTTTCTGAGATATGCTCCATAATAATATTTGTACATAAAAATAAATATCAAACTTGTTTTGATAGAAGTATAAAAGTATTCCACTGACAAATTTCTAATTAACAAAATACCAACTTCTATAATAGGTTGATGTGTGAATAAAGTGTTATACAAATATCTTGAATAGTTTCTGAGATATGCCCCGAAATAGAAATTGTATTCTATTAAAAATACAACTTGTAAAAAAAGAATTTTCTAATTGGCAAAGGGCACAACTACTATAATGGACTGATCACTGATATGAGTATAGAGTTTCTGGAAAGCAAACCAAGGTGGGATGACATATTGAACTCATTTCAATATCCCTCCTCTTAACTTCATCCAATATCAGGATAACAAACTGATCAACATTTAAAATTCAATCGAATCAACACTGTTAATCCAATTGATAAGAACAGGGCCCGGTTCCTAGAAAATTCTTAAAGTAAGCACAAAGTCATACTTCACTTTTACTTACGTAAGAATCTTATAAAAATACCGTCCCTAGAAAATTCTCAAGACCATTCTTACGTAAGCACAAGTCAAGTACAAGTCTAAGCACATTGTGACTGGTAAAGCTTACCATACACTGAGACTACGATGCTCTTTAACGTCTTAAAATAACTTTGGTATGCGAATTACGTCGTAAATTTGTCGTCTGCTTCATTGTGGTTGGTTTTGATAGACATGTCCCCTGTATAGGCCTACATAATTATAAAATGTGCCAAAATATATTTTAAAAAAACGCAGACACATAGGCCTAAAAACTAACTGAATAATTGTGAGAGCGCCTGATCAGCCTGTGTGTTTGTAGCCTATTGTTTACTAATTGGCAAATACATAAATTGGTTTCAGGGTAGGCCTATAAGGCCCTAGATGCAAAATTTTCTATAGCATTCTTAATTTCTTTTTGAGAAGAATTTTCCCTGTCTTGTAATTATTTCTTTGGTATCAAAAGGTGTCGGAAATGCCGTCGAATAACTCTACGGTCAGCCATCTTTTTGAAGCAGAAACAGACTTGGGACTTGTGCTTAGACTGGCTATGTTTAAGAACGAAGTTGTGCTAAAGTTTTTTCTTGGAACGCATAATAACGTTCTTGTGCTTACAATGAAGTCTACTTAAAATCGAAGCACAAGGCCGTTCTTAAGAATTTTCTGGGAACACAAAATAAGGTAAGTTTACTTAAATGCAAAGTCGACTAAAATCTAAGCATAAGAACGTGCTTAAGAATTTTCTAGGAATTGGGCCCAGGTCTTGTCCTTTTAAAGATGGGTTCCCAGGAAAGTATTTATCAGGTGGTTATTTCCAATAAAAGTATGGCAATTTTGGTACATATGGAAAGTAGAGATATCCAATCTTACTGGAAAAATACTGGATTCCCTAAAAAAACATTCATGGAGTTTATACAAGACAAGAATGAAGGGGTTCTCCTAATCAACAGCCTGACAATTAGGAATTTCTGCACGTGTGATGTCAAAGGTCAAATGTGAACATTGAGCGCTTGATGTATATGGGGCCATCCATAAAGTACATACGCTCAAAATGGGTAAAATTCAGAACCCCCCTCCCCCCTGTATGCTTTTGACATACCCCCCTCCCCCCCTGTACGCCCGTATGCAATCCCGGGAAAACAATCGTATAAATCAGGAGGAGTCAGATAAATAATTAAACGGATTTTAACTAGTGTTTAACCCTGGGACCGGGAATCGCAAGTTAAAGCCATCTCGCGATGTGTTTGCGCATGTCAGAGTGCATTGAATTCTTGGCCAGGTCAAAGGTCTGACGTGTGGATCCACAGGTCGTCTTTTGTACTAAACAGATATAGCATGACATAGCGCTGACAAGGCAGTCTGAGACAAAGCAGAAGATGCCCCCATCTCCAAAATTGCGTCAAACCAAGTTTGATTCATTCGTCTGAGCGAATGTCTGAGCCATATACTGATACATATACAATGACTTTATAACAATAACATCAGGAAAGCAGCACACCTCAAACGTACATGAGGGAAGTGCGCACATCCCGAAATTAGAGTTAAATATAAAAAAAATCAAGCGTACGTACATTTTGCCAATGTAACCCCCTCCCCCCCTGTACGCACCTGTACACTTTTGGCGTGACCCCCCCTCCCCCCCTTCAATCGTACATACTTTATGGATGGCCCCTAAGGTGATAAACTTTGTGGAGAGTTAGATGTACAACACTTTCCGAGATAAGGATGATGGAAAAAGACGGGGATAATCCGAGAATTTAATTAGGATTAAAGACAACATTGTCTTAAGTATGCAATGAATTCTCCTCCGACTTCCGAGGGAGGAGAGTCACAGGATATAAACATGACCTGGCTTGATCAAATTTTTATATCAGGGCATTCCTTGGCAATTACAATGTTTGAGAAGGATTTGAAGCAAAATTATTACAAATTAATTAGTTTGAATTTGTTTTTAGTCCATATATACCATTAAATTCCCCAGTTTGTACACGTGAATGTAACTTTAACTTCAACTTTAAATTCAAATTAATAAATACACATACTGGTACAAATGCATAGTATTATGGCCATAGATGAATGACTTATGTTAAAATTAATATTTCACAAGAAAGACGGTGATCACTCTACTTTAGTGGCAAAGTCAGGGTTCTTGTAAAATTCTACTTTATATTCACTTACACAAGTACCATATATTTTATGAACAAAAACAATCTACATTTAATTCATATAATTTGAAATCTAATATAAAAATCAAGTTCACAATCAATCACACTATACGCCAGCTTTGACTTTCTTCAAACTTTGTCTTTATATAACATGCTAAGTCAACAACTGATAAATGTTGCTCGAAGTTTCAAGTCATTTAACTTAAATTGATTTCAAAGTTACTGATCACCTAATTTTTCCTCAAGTTTTTTTAACTGATTTTTTGATTCCTCTTCAGCTTCATCTTCAATCTGTAACAGAGATGTAAATAATGACAAGGATTGGTTAAGCAAGTTTAGTCGAGACTGTTTGTATTATATATGTGTAACTAAGTGAAAGTCTAAAAGACGAACTGATTTGAAATATATGTGCTACCAGTATACACAAGGGAATTTATGCCTGACAACGGCACTATGACCTACTTTTATTTTCGGATTCCAACTGTCAGGGATTCTTTTATGTTCATGGGACCTAAGCATTTTGTATTATCTGAATGAGTAAACACTGTCCTTGCCAGACCCTTCCGGTCTGCACCACTGACAAAGATAAACCGTGAAAAATTCCCAGATTAAAGAGAACCCATTAAGGCCTCCTGGTTAGAGAACCAGTATCTTATAAAATATTTCAGTAATATTTAGAGAAACATACAGGAATATTTATTTCTATGATTACATGCACCATGAGAGGTTAGAGAATTTTGATCAACTGCCTTGTCTATTTGCCTTGAATTTCAAACTCTCAAGGGTTCTTTTACATGGATGCCAATGGATGCATTGTTTTTTGTCCCATCCAAATGACTAGACACACTTTCCTTTTCAGCCAGGAGAAACAAGTTGAAATTAGGACCAAACTATTTTTCTTTACCTGCTCCACTGATAGAACTTCTGGTATATAAAACTGTAACATATTCTGGACACCTGACTTTAATGTAACTACAGAACTAGGACAACTGGTACAGGATCCTTGCATTTTTAATTTAACTATACCATCTTCAAACCCCTGCAACACGAAATAAACATTTATCAAATATTACTACATGAAAGGTAAGCTCTATAGAACTCGGAAGAATGAAGTGTAAATTTATTTTAATAATGAGTCTTCAACAAAAAGAGAGAAATGGTGTTTAACCTCCACTTGTCACAAACTAGGTCATTTACGGACTAACATGGTTTAATTTTATTTCAATAATTCGTTGCGCGTAGGGGTCTCTAGCAGTGGGATGATACCGGGGGACCCAGAGAAAACCCACGAGGTTGGACAGGTGAACCTACTCCTTGCCACGCACAACCAGGGATTTGAAACCACGCCAGTTAAAGAGTCTTCAACAAACTAAACTGTACCTGTATTTGCCAGATATATGATTGCTGGCAGTTAAAGGGCATATAACAACAATAAAAATTTTAATCATTTTCTTGTACTGCCGGTAGAGATTAAGTGGAATATTAAAAGTCAAATATAGGTAAAATGTAGAATTGTTATACCATATAGACAATATCTCCACCATCTTCTTGTACAGTAGGTCTTATTCTAGTATCCAATAATTCTTTTATCATTAATACTGTTTCATCATCATCAGGGTGAATAGCTATAAATTTCATTCAATAGAAAATAAAACAGTTGTCTTTATTTATTTATATCCACAGATATAAAATCTTACAGGTATCAATAAAATCTATGTGGAAGTGTACCACATATTTTTATTAAGCCAGGCCAGTCAGCCACCACAATAATTTACAAATATGTATTATCCCCAAAACCCCATTTTGGCTACCCTGACAGTACCCGCCCCCACAAATTGTTTTCAACGGACCGGCTTAACTATTTTGTCACATTCTCCTTGTGACATTTCAATAATGGTAATTGAAGGAGGGACGCACTACACGCAAAAAACAAAAATCTACAAGATAAACCTGCGGACAAGACAAAAAAAAGGAGTAACAGAAAAAATGCGACCAATCTTGACAGTGGCCCTCTCTTCATAGGCGATAGTCTGCCAGTTGACGTCAGGTGTTAGAACATCAAATAATTTCAAGAATGTTTATTGTACTGTCTCTAGTTCTGTCTCCTTTCTGTTTTGCATATATCCTGCATGGTCTATTAGGTAAAAAAGTATCAGCAGATAGACGATGTGATGCGATTAACTGTTGAATATTTTATTATTACTGGTACCTGTATCACCAGCAGGTTGTTCATCTGTTAATACCGGTACACCACTTGCAAAAAAATCCATAATCACACCAAATATTTCAGGATTAATTACACCCCATTCTACATCATCATCTACCTATGAATCCACAGTTAAATATATTATACAACATGATCTAGAGAAAGGTGATATAACTTTATTAGGTGTACTTGGTGGCTCAGTGAGAATAGCTCGCCAGGAGATCCAACATTCCTCAAAATTTTCCAGCCTGATTTACACTTGTCAGTGATGTAGGACAGACGGCTTGGCAAAGAAAAGTGTCTAGTAGATTGGATATAACCAAAAACGATGTTCCATGTACCCAATAATGCATCTTTAATATTCTTGAAATAAAATAAAATACATTTGTTACCTTTGTGATTGTTATAAATTCTGTAGCAAAAAAAACACCCTTTACACCCTCTATTCTAAATAACTGCCTATAAATAGAAGGAAAAGAAAAAGAAAAATCTGACTAAATAGTGTCTTTAATACTTGATTTCATATTATAATATATTACTCTATTATTACTGAAGATGGTCAAGCTGTTGCCACAAGGAATGTGATTTCAGATTGATAGCACCAATTGAAAAGTAATACTATTATTAGCAACGTCACTGCCTCCCACCAAGTGATATGAAGAGTGGTTTATAGATAATATGTACATGTATAGATAACAGTGTGTGAGAGAAATGGGGTTTAACATCCACTTGACACAAACTAGGTCATTTTGTGACTAACATATGGTTTAATTTTATTTCAATAACTTGCTGGAAACCGGAGGACCCAGAGAAAACCCACGAGGTCGGAAACAAGATAGGCTGTCTTATTGTATTAAAATGCAATCCCTTTCAGTTTATTTTTTTTACAATCCTAAATCATCTGGTTTGACTTGATAATGAATTCTTCTGATTTAAAGATCTGGAATACTAACGGGCAGTGGAATCTCTAGGAATATGTTGTAGTGTTCTTTCTCTAATAACTTGAGAGTCAACTGGCGTGGTTTGAATCCTCGGTTTTACGTGGCAAGGAGTAAAGTTGTTTGTTTAACCTTGTGAGTTTTCTCCGGGTCCTCCGGTTTCCTCTCACTGCTAAAGACTCCTACGCACATGCAAATTATTGAAATAGAAGTGAACCATATGTTAGTCCCAAAAAGACCTAGTTTGTGTTGAGTGGATGTTAAACCCCATCTCTCTCTCTCCCCCTCTCCCTCTCTCTCTCTCTCTAATAAGTGGAGAATGAGAGCAATTCTCCACAGTTCTTACTGTGAAGAAAAGTACAATTACAAACTATTTTACCTGGCTAATGGTGAACATGCCGCCGATTGTGGATTTGGGAAGTCAATTGTTCCCGAATCTAAAACCTTCACTCCTGGTACATACTTTAAACTGTTAGGATTAGGGGTTTCAAATGTCTGTACAAACATACTTCTGGCTGAAATTAAATTTAGAAAAAGTGGGCATATAAAAAATGGTTGCCAACGATAGCAGTAAACATTAACATTTGACAACTTGTTTTTAATGACAAATATTGTGTGTTCAATAAGTTTTAAAATGATGGGTTGGGTTCTTATATTTTTGAGAGACAGTATTGTGTGTTTTTCCAACAGCACTGTATCTTTTGACAGAATTTAAGATATGACAAACAATAAATAGTTAGAATGGTGCAGAATTTAGCAGCAAAGTATTACCAGCACATTCTCCTTATGGTTCACTCCCATTTCGACTACGTCACATTTTGACTACACCCATAACAAGCCGAATTTTAAAAAACATGGTCTTCACCTGTTTGTTTGACACTTGTATTTAAGTTTTGTATGACGTAGTTTAGTTCAAATTATCTGTAGTTATAGGGACCGAGATTTGATCAAATGTTTCAGATTGCATATAGATATGATAATATTACCATAGGCCTACCTATATTGGCGACTACACATTTTGGTTGTAGAATAGGACATTGTAAAGTCTGTTTCTGTAAGGTGTGGATACATCTATATCGCAATATTGAAGAACTGCAGACTGTTGTTCTGTAAATAAATAAATACAAAAGCATTGTGTAGTCATAATTCAAATTCACTCAAAACATTGAGTAGATGTCAGGCTTTTAATAAGTTGATTATAATTATAGCAATCTGAAAAAGTTGATTGATAACAAATTGACCACTATGAAATCATAAATAAATCTAATTTAAAAAGAAAGAATTATTATTTGTTGAATGGCCTAATATGCCTTATTAGGAAAGAGGTAATATATATAGGCCTAGTCTGTTCCTCACACCTTTTGACTCATTTTGAGAGTGAGAATAATATAGAGCGAAGCTCTAAAGCATTGCGCGAAGCGGGGTGCTTGAGCGAAGCTCTTTTCTGGTAACACAGGAGCGTAAATGAAATGTCACCCACAGACTGTTGATTAAAAATAAATTCCGACCTGAACCGGATACACTGGGCTAAACTGGCAATGCGCTGCGCATGCCAACTTACCAAATCACGCCCAGGCGAGATTACGCGTCTCTTAGAACTATTTCTATGACACGTTCAATAAATGACGTCACATATTTTTGACGTCAAAGAAATAATTCTCACACTTTTTTTAAAACAAAATTATAAAGGTTTATATTTGTCATCAGCTTCGCTCTACTCTGGCAATGCCTGTTACATATTATGATATATTATTTATTATATAACCCCCCCCCCCCACCCCCCCAAAAAACTACTCCAGGTGGCAGAATGAGAATGCAACCTGGATCCAGTGTTTTACTGTCAGATGCAGAATAAAACATAATGTCTGAAAAAGGAGCATTAACATGCCTACAATTACAGAAAGGCTGCCTGTTCAATGTCGGAAAACAGAGTGAATAGCAGACGAATTTTCTTATTTCTCTTCTACTTCTGGTCTAATTTTAGTAAATTACGTAGTTTACATCTGGCATATCAAGGACAAATTTTATGATTTAGAGATAAAAATTGAGAAAAATCCTTGACGTTAATGGTCTGTTACATCGACACATACATCATTCAAAACTAAGACAACTGACAAACCTTCCAACGTTAAATAAAGCAGATTTATTTCGCGAAAAACACTGAAGTCCTCTGCGGGCTGCCATGTTGCAGGTTCGGAGAAAATTTATAAAATAATTTTCGAAAAGTGCCATGAAAAAACTTTTACAATAACACTGTTTTGAGAATTCATAGACAATGTGTATATTTTGGGAAATTTACCCGGGTTTAAGTGATAGTTTGTTTATTTTAGGCGAGAAATCATTGCCGGAAATGTAATTATTTACCGCGGAGCTGCTTGGCTTCCCTAACTACATCAAAATCAGTTTACTACACCAACTAATCCAAATACCCCAGAAGAGAAATTAAGTTCAATAAGGTTCGTGTCATTCTTCAAGAAAAGGTAAAATAGGTTTTTGCGTATTGAAAGTAACCTTTGTTAAGATCTATGTGTTAATAGTGTCTCCAGCAACAGGATATAACTAATATAAGTCCCCTGTCTTTCGAAAAAAATTTTGCCCCCCCCACTCCACTTCCAGTTGACTTTACAAATACAAGGGAATTTTTTACTGCTAAAACCTCGTGTGTCATTCTCTGTGAATGCCTGCACAATGTTGAATGTAAAGGGGGGACATTTTAGTAAGAATATAAGAGTATTAAGACCTTCATGCATGCTAACCTCGCTCAAGTCAGATGTGCGACACAATTTATAATCCTCTGGGGCTCTTATCCTAAACGTCTTGGCAGAAGCAATTGAATTCAAAATAAGGGGTACGGTAATGCACAAATGTACGTAATTCGGTCATGAACGGTTTTAGGCAACCAGGGGCAAAGTGGATATAATTAACTTTGTGTGTAGCCACTGCATGCTTTTCAGGAAGTAAATAAAAGTAATTTTTAAGGATTTGATTTTGACAAGTCTTTTCAATTTTAATTGAACTGTTGAAATAAGATTGTATGTGAGTTAGATCTGCCAGCCCACTATCGAATTATATACCGTACCATGAATTATCAGGAAGCCTAGTCTAAATACTTTTTTATACACATTCTTTTTGTGTGTTTTTTTTTAGTGTACAGCCGCAGTTATGCCATCAAATGCGAAAGTGTTGATTCATTATGGACCTTATGAAGCTTGTGGAGTTGTTATACACAGAGAAGCCAGATTAGAAGGACTTGAATGTAATTCTAGACACCTATTGTCGTAGTCATTTTTTGAATGCTCTTCTAAATATCTAATATTATGATGAATTTTCAAATAGTATTTAGTATATTTCCCAGAAATTATGGATCATTTTAACTTGTACATTTTCCTTTTTAAATATCTAGTTGATTTCATAAAATGGATAATTAATATTTAATAAATGTTTCCTAGGCGACAGAAAAAAGAAATCGAATTTTATTACCAATAGTTGTAAATGACAATGAAGGATGGACACTACAAAAATCAGCTTAGATTTGACAATTGTCTGGGCACTATCCAAGATTAGTAATTTGACATAATTACACAGCATAATAACAGGGCACAGTGAAAAACGAAAATATTAATTTTAATTAAATTTTCTGAAGATAACTAATTCTTTATTTTGTAGATGTAATGACTCAAGATGGCCATAATGTTGAGCTAGTTCCAATGGATGATTGGAATAAGATTGAAATTTGGGTAAATGGAGAACTTATATTTCAATGTGACATCAGAGACTTAGATTATGGTAAGTGATCCTATCCTATTTACAGATTGATATTAGTGCATGAGATTCCTTGTCAGATGAAATCAAAGAAGAGCAGGATGAAGAACATCAGACAGTCCAGACAAAATTCTCCCAATAGGACTACATTCTAGTCTCAAAAGCTTTGAGAGAGAAATGGGGTTTAATGTCCACTCGACATAAACTAGGTCATTTTGGGACTAACATATGGTTTAATTTTATTTCAATAATTCGCCTGCTCGTAGGAGAAAACCAGAGGACTCTGAGAAAATCCCCGAGATTGGACAGGCGACCCTACTCCTTGTCACGTACAACCAGGATTTGAAACCATGCCAGTTGATTCAATGACAGGCTTTATGATACACCGCACGTGCTACAATTCGGCCATTAAACCCCCTTTTGAGTCTGGAAAATTGTGCATTGGTAGAATTGCAATTGCATGACATAGAATTCAGTTCTGTTAGCCTTTATAACTGTTGTGTTGTGTATCCTATAGTATTAATATTATGCAAATATCGTGACAAATAAAAGAAAATGTTTTATCTGTCAGGAATTGGCAAGGTATGTTCTGACATGGTTCCTCTTACTAAGTTGATACTGATATCGGGAATTTAAATTGTTCTGATAAGTATTTTCTTTTTGTAGGAGGTGATGGAGATTTAGATGAAAAATGCCATGAGGCGCTAGCAGCTGTCAGGAAAGCTTTTTGAATCTGCCTTTATTACTACAAGCTGGTTCTAGTGATCTTAACATGTTTAAAATTGTCTAATACAACTCCTTATGCAGACATTTCAAGAAAAGAGATGAGAAACCTAAATGTCAGATTTAGTTAATATAGAACGTCATACATTTCATGTTACCCCCCCCCCCCCCAATAGATAGTGTATTATAAAATAAAAGCAGAGAGTGTATTGTACATTTATGAATGTTATGCCTTGATTGTTTAATTTCATCAATATTAATGCATAATTTCACAATCTAGTTTCTAGATGGCGCTTCCATTGATCTTACTCATTTTTTTTAATGCATATATTTTATATTATATTTTTTTGTACATAGTGTGACGTGATCTTTTTACTTCTTTATATAAATTTTGATGTTTCAAATGATAAGCTATTTAGTTATTGTGAAAGTATGTTTTTCATATATTTTTTTATATTGTTTTTTTTTTAAAATAATGTAACATGTTTGTTAACTGTCACCAAAAGAACCATAATGTCAGTTCAAATTACTTGATTATTTTTTTATATACAATATCTTATTTCTTTTAACTTTTTTTTATTTAGATGAACTTCCATATTTTTCATTTTCTTATCTTTCATTGCACTTGTGATTATTGTTAAAACTTTGTTTTAATTACTGCTTCCTAGCCTTGAATCAAAATATAAATTTGAATGCATGTTATATTATTAATTGACTTTTTTTTATTTATCACGACTGGTTTTAACTATTTATACATATATATACTAAAAAACTGTTTGGTAATAAAAAATTTCATTTTTTGTAAAAATGGTTTTGTGTTCAACGGAATGAATGTGAATTGTTGAAAAAAGGGCAATGCAAATGGATTACCTCCCATGGACAGTTTTCAAAATATATTTTATGATATGAAGCTACATGCAGCACATTCTAAACAAAAATATGTTTTTTTTTTCTACATTTCTGTTTCTTTTTCTGGTCTTGGCCGAGTCATTCCACGGTACTGGGTAGTGATGTAGGTTATCTCCCCTGAACATGACTAATATTTCTTCTGTCCTAAGAAAAAGGTCTCATTCGAAATTTTATTTGGATTATTTAATACCCCAATCTTCTATGTGAGAGAGAAAATCCCGCAACCACCACCGACTATTTTGATTTTAATATATGTTCTACGGTAGGAGGAACGCCATCTGAAAGAAACAATCGGGGAATACAACTAGTCCTCTGAATTTTATAAGATCCTTATCAAAATGTTGAGAATAATAATATTACTGGCTGTGTACATTTTGAACATGAGAGAGTATTATTTCCGTGATCGTTACGGTAGTGTTTTTATATACTACCTGAGAGCTTATCCACAGAATTTTCAATAGATGTATCCCCGAATTACATAAATCATGTAATTTGAAAATTGGGCTGAAAACATTTGCGGGTATTGATATCATACGTCGATGGAAGAGTTAGAAATATTGATATGTAGTATAATGGGTTGTGTCAAAAAATGACAAAAGGGTATTCCTCAAACAAAACCCTCGGCAATACCTTGGATTAATAGTATAGTACACTTACCCAGTGCCGGACTGGGCCCACTTGTCAATGGCAAGTGGGCCTAAGCCGAAAAAAAACAACATGGGCCTAAGCCCCAAAGAAAAAAAGAAAAAAACAAAGGTAAAAAAAAAAAGGAAAGGTAGTAAAAGAGGGGAGGAGAGTAAACAGGGAAAGGAAAGAAAAGCCGAAAGATAGATTTCGTTGGAAGAAACAAATTCTACCACCTGGTGAAATTATGCATAAATTCATGAGTTTAACCTCAAGATGGTGACAGCATTATAAACCGACAATCTTTCTTCAGTCACTCCTAGCTCTTGATAAGTCATTAAAACCTTATAAATGGCCAAAAACTGGAATATTTTGTGAAAAAATAAAAAAAACTTCCGGATTTCGGTTTCTCTTTCACTTTTGATTGAATGAAAATTGAATGAAAATTCAACTTTTTTCGTAAGAAATCCAGATTTATTCGGTCTGAGCTTATATCTCCATCCGCTGCTCTGGCCTGAGGTGCTTGGAAAATGGGTTTGCGACTGTCTATTTTCAAAAAAAAATGGGGGGGGGGGGGAGACCCCCCCCCTGCCCCCCTTCGGAGCCCACTCCTCGCACCTGCGGCGCTCAAATCTTTTCGATACTGGACTTTGATTAGTTAGATTATGAGTAGTTCAGCTCTGAACGTCGGTCTCATTACACTCACCCTGACCGTTCAGGGACCGTCCCATTCAATCAATGTCGAAAATAATTGAAACCCCAGTCAATTTTACTGGGCAACTTTTCACTGCCAAACGATGGGGTGTAAATCCGTGTGGGCGCCTGTACAATGTAAACGAACTTCTTAGTGACAAAATGCTTTACCTGAATATCATGCATCCCCAAAAGAACAACATCGACAGGAGTATTTTAATTCTATTGATATGCCTGTCAGCTCTATCAAACGGCGTTTTGACCAAGAGGGATTCAAAATATATCGTCGACTCGAAGACGTGATCTTGCTTTCATGCAATGGGGTTGAATGCGACACACTTATCAACGAAATCTGTACATTCTACGGAACGGATCTACACAAAGATCGGCTAGAAATTCAGCTGCAGACATTAGCCATCCACTTTCGGAATTTTAAGGCCAGTCGATGTACGCATGGTGGTTAGTTACGTTGCAGGACTCGAAACTGCAAGCCGCCAGTACTATTCTGAAGTCGCTGTCTTGTTAGATTTGATAATGGTTATGCCCGCAACTTATGCCTCCAGTGAACGATCGTTTTCTGCATTGCGACGACTAAAAACTTATCTGCGCTCTACAATGACGCAACTGCGTCTAAATAACGTGATGCTGCTTAACGCGCACACAGTGAAATTGGAAAGTTTGGATTTGGAGAAAGCAGTTGATCGGTTTATAAAAAATCACGATCATCGCACAGGAGTATTTGGTCCCCTTTCATAATTCCATATATGTTTAACTCTCGTTATAATTATGACGTCACATGAAGATACTTTAAAGAATAAAAGTTTGACATGTAAATGTGAAGTATAAATATATATTTGTAAGAGTTTTGAAAAGTATTTTTAAGTTATAAAACGGCATCTTGGTGTCTTATATTTTAAAAATCCCCCCCCCCTTTGTCGGGTGTTCGTCGACTTCTAAAGTTCTGTTATTGATACTAAATGGCCTGACCAATGTTTATTTGCTTCCGCCGGCCCTGCGATGTCACTTTAAATAAAGTTTCACAGTACGGAAAGGCTAAATAAAATCAAGAAGTAATTAAACATTTCCCTGGTTGATAAATCTGTAGTCTTTAACAGCCAGTGACTAACCTCAATGGTGTACCTGTTTATAAGCATTATTTGTACAGTCCATACAACCGAACATAATACATGAATAGGATTAAGATTAATCGCTTCATGTGTATTTTCTTGGCGTATAATACGTTTTGTTGTATGTGTAAATGGACTAAACGTAGGTCGGCTTTATGGTTCAAACAACACACTTATAGTAACAAAACGATAGTTGAAGTCTAACTTGTACATAGTTGCTAAGGTGGTGTGAAAGAAAATATAATTTTAAATCATATATTATAAAATCTGGATATAGATGCTCATAAAATAAACTAAGATGGTAAGTAAAATAAATCTATGTTATTTATTCATTTGATATACATAATCATTGATATAAGTTGATAAGAAATATATACCTTAATAGATACCTTTGTTGCTATGGACGTTTTTAGTGTATGTCTCTATATATATTAAGTAAAATAATGGCAAGTGAGTATCAAAATTAATAAAGTTCGTTGTAAGCGCTAGTCAGATGATTATTGAAAATATATAAAATAATAGAAAAGGAATAATACAAGTAAAAAAGGACAATTATTAAAATGAGTATATGGTATTTATATAACATAACAGAAAAGAAATATTAAATTTTAAAAATCCACTTATCAAAATATATTGTAAATATAAACATTATTACGACTGTGTCTGCTAGATTTGTTAGAGTTTACCAAAGAAGTTTGAAACCTTTTTAATAATTGCTTTTCCATGCTTACCCACCCTTTCGCTAAATAACGAATCAATTCCATCAGTCGGAGACTGATTGTAAGCTTGTAACATATCGTCATATCCCAAACCAATTGCTGCCAATTTACGCCCCATATACGGGCTTAAAGCTTTATGTTTAATTAAAGGTTTTAACGAACAGAAACAGATCACCGATTTCCATGAAAATACAGATTTGGGGGTTTCGGGTGCCGATTCTACCAGTTGGAATAATTCTCTGGCCATTCTTGCGTTTGATAATGCATCGCGCGGTTTGCGTCTAGGCGTATCTACAAATGCTTTAAGTAAATTGTCGAGACTGTAACTTGTGAGTTCTGGGTAAACTTTTCTAAATACCTTGTGAATATCGATAAAACCCTTAATAACCGAGGACAACATTTTTTGTAGCCCCTTGCTGTTTGATACTGCATGATATAAAACTTTACAATCGAAGTTCTTAATATAATGTCCAACGAGTATGGAACCATTTCTCTTTGTAGATATAAAATGGATGAATCTTCTTAGAGCCTCGTTTATACCTACACAATTTGCCTTTCTCCTGTATTTTCTTATAACGACACGAGTTCTTCCATTAAGTCTGGATGCTAGACGTGAATTCGTTCTGTTTGGACGAACATACACATTAAACTCCTCTTCACCCCGAACTGCGCCTATTTGTATAATATCTGATTCTTTGCCTTTAAATATAAAATGAAAACAAAGTTTCTCAACATCATGTCAATGACATGCCTTGGCATATATTCAGAGAGAGAGAAAGAGAGAGAGAGAGACGTTGCAATCGGTATACTCAGAGCCGGATTAAACATGGGGCACCATGGGGCACATGCCCCAGGGCCCCCCACAAAAAATCCCAGTTGCGTCCAGCCCCCTCCTCTAGAAATGCCATCATTTCATAGCACTCGCATTTATCATCAGGGCCGGATTAACCATGGGGCACAGGGCACCCCACATTAGCCCCCCCCCCCCCCCCACACACACAAAAAATCGCAGTTGCGTCCAGACCCTCTCTAGAAATGCCATCATTTCATAGCACTGGCATGGATTGGTCCACTGAAATAACGCCAGAATGCGCTAATTTTGTGGCAGAATTTTATTATTTTTTTCCTTAGGGAGGTACTTCTAAATGGCTCCACACAAGTGCCTGAAATGCCAGGAAATCATGTTTCCGGCCTCCAACTTCTGAAAATTTCCAGAAAAATAAGGCGCTCCCTCCAAAAAATTGACAACTTTTCAATTATAAAATAGTGCACTTGATTATGATCACATAGTTATGTTCCTAAGGCACTGATGAGTCGGTGGGTGGCGCGCCTACCCCTGATCCAAACTTTCTTATATCTCTTATGTGGAGGCTATCGGACGCCACCACAGACGCGGACCCAAGGTGCAGCCACCAGGAAAAATTGCCTCTCCCAAAAATCTGCCGCCATATAAAATACAAAATTGCCATTCAGATATCATCCCAATGGCAGAAAAACGTGTTTCCTGCATAGTTATTTTTCATACTTTTCTGAGGGAGGACCCCAGACAAGGGTGCCGCCCCCATAGGCGAATGGCCTCTCCTATCACCTCTTCCTGGGTCGGCGTCTGACCCACCACATGACATTAAAGGATTCGTTGTGGTCGCCCTTATTCACACTTGACAGGACCTTGTTGGTCTTTGGGGGCGCCGCCACCAAATGACATGATTAAAGATTTTCGTTCTGATCGCCCTATCCACGTCGCCTTATGGGGTTTCGGACTAGTTCTAGTTTAGAGGATAAGGAGTTTCCCTTTGGTGAGCGACGTTGATTGCAGCTTCAAGTGGGTGGAAAACGCGTTTGTGACAATCTAATTTTCAAAGTTTTCGGGAGGAGGGGCTGCCAGACCCCCACCCCCACGTACACACACGCACCGTTCCGCACTCAGTAACTCGGACATTATATTGGCGCCCCCAACACTCTTCTGCACCCCCACTTTTACAATCCTACATACGGCCCTGCCCCAGACCCCCCTTTTGGTGCTTCGCGCTTTCAGCGCTCGCGGTCGGCGATCAGGGGCCCCCCACATGTTCCAGCCCCCAGGGCCCCCATCATGGTTAAACCGGCGTTGGGTATACTTCTAGTATTCTGCGCTACATGTGAATTTATACTCTCACATCAGGTGGAGATGTTATTTTAAGAAAGCAAGATTTAGGACTGGGTAATCATAGCATCCTTTATGACAAATTAGGCGAGTTGACTTGTTCGACTATTAATGATGTTTAATTTTATTATTAGTTTAGGGTTTGCTTGAAATAAGCAATATATAGACCACGTAGGCTAATTCATTTTTATAGACCAGTAACATGTAAAAGACGAACCGAAAACCCACCATTTGAATCAACAAGACATTATGACCTAAAGCGCACGCGGTAAGCCGTTCGATCCAATCCCCAAATTATACAGCATATACTTACTTAAATTGGTGGTCCCAAAATCAAAAAACACCAACTCATTTTCGGGATAGCTGACGTCATTTTCAGAATCATTGGATTCCTCATTTTCCGAATCGTTGGATCCCTCATTTTCCGAATCGTTAGATCCCTCATTTTCAGAATCATTGGATTTCTCATTATTGGAATCACTGACTACCTCATATTTAGAATCGCTGTCATCCCCATTTTCGGAATCGCTGACATCCCCATTTTCGGAATCGCTGTCATCCCCATTTTCGGAATCGTTGACATCCCCATTTTCGGAATCGTTGATTTTCTTATTTTTAGAACGACTGACTTGTCGATTTTCAAAATGGCCCATTTTGCCGAGATGTACCGACTCTTCATGTGCGCATTTCTTCACCAATTTCTTCTTTTCGATCCCATCCTTCTTTTCCGAATCAACCATCTTGTTGACTTCCTCACTTTCAGGATCGCTGACCTCCTCATTTTCAGATTCAACATTCTCCCTAGGATCTATCGACCCTTCACAAGAATCACCCACGGCATCTTTTGTCGAATCCTGCCTTTTGGTCTTTAACTTCTTTTGGTTCATCACTCTCAGTCCCACGTTTCTTCCCGGTATCCATTTAAAATCAACTATTATATTATTTTGGTAGATGGTAGATGTAATGGTATTGGTTAGTTTGTATTGATATTAATACAAGTATTTACCCTGCGACATATATCTCAACTGTACATACGAAGTCTACTATGCCTATTATGATAGTGAAAGTAGATGGGTTATTAGAATATGACGTCACCTTAGCGATTAGCGAGGGGGGGGGGGTATGTAGTCAAGAATACAATTTATAACGAATAGGAGGACAGTGTAAAGATATTCGAATCATAATGACTCACGTGACATTTGGAATTCGATGAAGATCTGACAGAAATGATGTGACGCGTTCTAAATTAATGATAATGAAAGAAGATGCATTAACAAAATATTAGGTAACCTTATTGGGTGATATACTGACTCCAGTTTCTAAGAAGCCAACGTGTATCTTCTATTGAATATGATAATGAAGTATCAGGTTACCTTAGTATAAAAATACATTATATGCCCAACAAAGTTGTCCGTTTTGGATATAAAACCAAGTTATAACACACCCCCCCAGCTTCCAGTTAAACCACTGTCCTGTATTCTATTTACAAACTTCTAAAGTCGAAACAAAAGCAGGGAAATACATTAAATGTGGTTTACAGTTATATATATGCCCGAGTCCCGACACTTATATACATCACTAAACTCATTACTTTAATACCGTTTTATAGGAAGTCACCTACGACTGAATTGAAGACTATTTCATCTTGATCCTGTGAACTTTCTCGGCCAACACCTCCTGGGGCCTGTTTCACGAAATTTTAACTAAGATAAAATCCAGATTTTAGTAATTTGATTCGATAATATTAAGATTTATTTTAGAGCTTAGCCAATCAAAATTGAAGTATCTACTTAAATTTGGATTTTATCTTTAGATAAGATTTCGAGAAACAGGGCCCTGGATTTTTGGCACTCACCGAGACACTGATCCACAGTGGCTCTCATTTGGATGAGAGGGGGCACCATAAACTCGAGGGCGCTTATAAACTCTAAAGCGGGCTCGTATCCAGCTCATAAAATTTGGTGGGGCTACGGATTTTGTTGGAGGGGCTGTGGATGTGGCCGGCTAAGAACGCCCCTAAGAGATCATTATAGTTGGTGAATTATTTGGGGGGGGGGGGCTAATTTATTCGAATTTTGGAGGGAGCTAAGCTATCACATAGCCACGGGCCGACTCGAAAGCCATGCCGCAAAGCGCGGCATTGTGTTTCCTACACTTAATCCTTGCGTGCTATACATTTGGGCAAATGATCGCCTGGCCTAAAGCCTACTGGTTTATAGATTGTATCTTCTACTTTCTATCAGAGGCGTTGATTTTGTTGTGGGAACCAGATACCGCTGGGCGGGGATGGGCGTTCATACTGTACGCAGCGATCCATCTACGTCATACTTCGAGAATGTGTTCGCACCGTACGTAACTAACGTGACGAAAATTCAATGGTAGCTTGCTTTTTTTTTCGCACGTACAGAGTGAATGGCCATTTTGCGCAGTAATCCAAGCCAGAATCTGGCTATTTTTAAAAATTGCTTTAAAGTTTGAAATTTTTGTTAAGAACTGAAACAAATTAACTATTTGTCGATCCCCGCACTAATAACATTAGCAGAATTCATCGTGTATATGTGAAATAGACCCGACCGAAGCACAAAATAGTGCCAATAGTGTGGCCCCCGCGTGCGTCAAATGTCCGTTTAAACTCGCTAATTCTGTTAAAATCGAATTTTCTTCCGAGGATTTATTATTCAATCTTGAGACCCCGATAAGACGTAGGTTTTCTGTTTGTCAAAGTCATTTTACTTTCGTTTGTTTGTTTACAAACTGACTTCTGTGCGTTGAGATAACGTCATGTGGATATCATGGCTATTCATTGTGTTAGAGTCACTTCTCTGCAGGTAGGGTGAGTCTGTCGTTTAGATTGGTGTTCGCACAAGAAAACATTTATTTTTATCGTTAGTATCGTCCGATATATTTTGGGCTGTGTAGAATAAGCGCGTGTCGCAACGATATATGTTTGACACTGCTTGGTGATGACTTCAGCGCTGAAACGGCACTGGGACCTAAATCCAATCGTATGTACAACAATAATAATAATAAATATGTTCCAAAAAAAGATTTATTTTCTTAAAAACAATGTTAAAGGGAAAACTAAATTATCATGTTTATGATGACTTCACATACAATCTATGGAAGGGGTCATTTCCATATCACACCTAAGTCACGTTGGAAATGAACCCTTCAATTATTAGTTTCCTAATTGATGGTTTGTTTATTTCAATTTTAGCCATAACAATAAATGCATCTCCCGGTACCGGGCGCAATTGCTACATTGCTACGTTATCTCGAAATGAAATTTTACCGAGAGATGCATTACATGTATATTATGAAAATAATGATTAAATCTATACAAGGAATATCATTCCAGGGTGTAGTATTTACAAAGATATAATGTGGAGACATTGACGGACCTGTTTTTAATCCGTTGAATCCAAGTCTAACATTGACGGATCTGTTTTAATCCGTTGAATCTAAGCCTAGCGTTGGTGGATATGTTTGAACCCGTTGAATCTAAGCCTAGCGATGACGGATCTTTTTTAATCCGTTGAATTTAAGCCTAGCGTTGACGGATCTGTTTTGATCCGTTGAAACTAAGCTTAGCGTTGGTGGATCTGTTTGAATCCGTTGAATCTAAGTCTAGCGTTGACGGATCTGTTTTAATCGGTTGAATCTAAGTCTAGCGTTGACGGATCTGTTTTAATCGGTTGAATCTAAGCCTAGCGTTGGCGGATCTATTTGGATCCGTTGAATCTAAGCCTAGCGTTGACGGGTCTGTATTAATCCGTTGAATTTAAGCCTAGCGTTGACGGATCTGTTTTAATCCGTTGAATCTAAGCCTAGCGTTGACGGATCTGTTTTAGTCCGTTGAATTTAAGCCTAGCGTTGACGGATCTGTTTTAATTTGTTGAATTTAAGTCTGGCGTTGATGGATCTGTTTTAATCCGTTGAATCTAAGCCTAGCGTTGACGGATCTGTTTTAATCCATTGAATCTAAGCCTAGCGTTGACGAATCTGTTTTAATCCGTTGAATTTAAGCCTAGCGTTGATATTTTAATTGAGCTTTCCTTGTAAAATACTCATTTCGAGAGTACATTTGAGCAGAGATAAGCCAATTTTTTTAGCTATTATCCGGAAGAGGCGACCATGGAGAATGTAACGAACAAGCAGAAACCACCGATTTCCATGGAAATAAAGAATCCCGGGTTTCGGGTTCCAATGTCACAAACTGGAATCATTTTCTTGTCAGTTGTGCATCTGATAATGCATCATGCAGGGCGGATCTAGATTCACTACAAAATGTTTCAAGTAATTTGTTGAGACTGTAACATCTGTAACCCTTAAGTTCCGGGTAAACCTTTCTAAGTACAATATGGGTATCGATAAAGCCCTTAATAACGGAGGAAAATTCCCCAATCATTTGGTTCCGATATACAGCATGATATAAAACTTTACAATCGAAGTTGCTAATATAATGTCCAACAAGCTCGGAACCATTTCCATTCGCAGATATGAAACAACAGAATTGTTTCAAGGCCTCTTTAATACCTACACAAACTACCTCCTTCCCTCCGCTTCTCATAACACCATCTTCATACGTTATTCCATTTACTTTGGATGCCTCAAACGCAATAGGTATTTTTGGACGAATATACACTTTAAACTCCTCTTTGCCTCGAACTGCTCCTATTTGAATTATATGTGGACATGGTTCTTCTTTTCTAACTATAAAATAAAACAAACTAAGTCAAAATCATGTCAAGATTGGCCAACAAATGCAATGGCAGCAGGCAGATACACACATTTTGACATATTCATAGAGTTCCAGAGAAAGAGGGGGAGTGCTGAAGGATAATTTGTGAAACCAATGGCTAAATTCATAAGCCAGCCTCCTTTACCCCATGGTTACCTTTGGACCTCGAAAACTCCAAAACACTCTCTCACCTGACTGATCACCCGCCATTTTTAGATTCCTGAGGGCAAATGCTTCTAGAAAATCAACTCCCGCTTTTTGTCACCTTTCGGATAATACCCCCCCCCCCTTCTCCTTTAACGTCTGGTGACCTTTTGACCTCATTAACTCCTGAACGCTCCCCCACCTGACTGATCACCCACCATTTTAGGATTCCTGGGGAAAATGCTTCTAGAAAAGTCAACTCCCGCTTTTTCCCCCCTTTCGGATGATACCCCTACCCCCCTTCTCCATTACCCTCTGGTGACCTTTTGACCTCGATAACTCCTGGACGCTCCCTCACCTGACTGATCTCCCACCATTTTCGGATTCCTGAGGAAAAATGCTTCAAGAAAAGCCAACTCCCGCTTTTTGCCCCGTTTCGAATAATACCCCTCTTCTCCTTCAACCTCTGGTGACCTTTTGACGTCGATAATTCCTGAACGCTCCCTCGCCTGACTGATCACCCACCGTCTTCGGATTCCTGGGGAAAAATGACTCTAGAAAAGTTAACTCCAGCTTTTTGCCGACCTTTCGGATAATACCCCCCTTCTCCCTCTGACCTATAATAATATGTGAATTTATACTTACACGTGATGCAGGTGGTTGATTATCTAAGAAAGCATGATTTGGGACTGGGTAATCTATGACAAATCAGTAAACACTCACTTGTTTGACTAAATATGGTTTTTAATTACATTCTATATTGCCGATAACACTTACCGAAGTCGGTTGTCTCAAAATCAAAAAACAGTAATCTTGGACCATATACATCGTCACCACCCGTGTCTTTCTTCGCCGCGTTTTTCTTTTCGATCAAATCCTCTGTTTCTAAATCTACCGCCTCTTCATTGTTAGAATCACTGACCTCCTTATTTTCAGAATCGCTAACTTCCTGAAAACCTATCGACTCTTCATATGTCTCACCTATGACATCTTTTGTCGAATCCTGCCTTTTGGTCTTTAACTTCTTTTGGTTCTGCGGTTGTTCATCACTCTCAGTCCCACGTTTCTTCTCGGTATCCATTTAAAATCAAGTTCTAATGGTATTCGTTAGTTTGTATTTATCTCAACTGCGAAGTCGACTACGCCATTAATGATGGGTGTTGCTAAAACCCGGAACGGAACGAGACACGAAACGGGCGACGGAACGCTTAACAGATGGCGGTACATTCAGACCAGTTTACAAAGATATTTTACAATAATTATCCTTATAGTTTTCTTGTTTCTTACAAACATTAAATATATTATATAAGTACGTAACAAAATAGCCCAATATTTAAGGATTAACGGTACCAGAAACTTATAACTTTCTAAGTTAAAGTTGTATAGTGTACGCCAGTGCCGGACTGGTGGGCCGAAGGCCCACTTGCCATACCTGTGACAAGGCCCACGAGCAAATGGCGGGCGAAGGCGCGAGTGCTCGAGTGGGGTATGGGGAGGAAAATTTTGAAAAATAGACAGCCGCAAACCAATTTTCCATGCACCTCAGGCCAGAGCAGCGGATGGAGATATATGGTGACCTGCGAGCACTTTAATCACACATCCTCAAATACGAATAGAGAAATCAAATTTGTCATAGTCAAGAATTCACAGAATTTGTCATATTCAACAGTAGGGCCTACAGATAGTATGGTAGATATTCACTGTTCAAGGGTAAAGAATCCTTATCCTCCCCTTCAATTAAATATTGCTCGATACTAACCAATAATATGGCAAACAAAAATTGCAGCGTCAATTGCGTTTATGCTTGCCGTGGCCTTATTTCTTGCCGTATTATTAAAGTTAAGGTTCGACGTGAAAGCAGAGACGACGTCCTTCAGAAAGGGCCAAGGTCGCGTTACGGAAAACTGAGCTCAAACTTTTCAAGTCAATTTTAGGACATTTGACCTTGACTTACGACCTTGACCCCATAACATTTTTTTAAAGACTATCATCTTGGCTGCAACCACCTACGTTTAACTTTGCCCTGCTCACTGACTGAAAAATAACGTTCAGAGAACCCTTATTTCGTTATGATTATCTTGACGTATTCCTGATAAGCTCAGACCAAATAAATCTGGATTTCTTACGAAAAAAGTTGAATTTTCATTCAATTTTCCTGGTCTTCAGTCATCAAAATCGAAAGTGAAAGTGAAATCGAAACCCGGAAGTTTTTTTTATTTTTTCACAAAATATTCCAGTTTTTGGCCATTTATCAGGTTTTAATGACTTATCAAGAGCTGGGAGTGACTGAGGAAAGATTGTCGGTTTATAATGCTGTCACCATCTTGAGGTTAAACTCATGAATTTATTCATAATTTCACCAGGTGGTAGAATTTGTTTCTTCCAACGAAATCTATCTTTCTGCTTTTCTTTTCTTTCCTTTCCCTGCTTCCTCTCCTCCCCTCTTTTACTACCTTTTCTTTTTCTTTTTTTTACTTTTTTCTTTTTCTTTTTTACTTAGGCTTAGGCCCATATTGTCCGGCACTGGTGTATGCGTTATCTTGTCAATTTTACATACAAATGATTTTACTTATAAAATATTTTCTGGCTCGCTAGCCTAAAGGTTGCGGGCTTCCTCTCGGTTTTGACCGAGAGAGATCATCGTGGCGTGGTTTTCCGGCGTGACAAATTATATACACAATGTATAGGAGGGTTGGATGGCCAAATGGTGAGCACGTGCGTGCTGTATCATAAAGCCTGTCATTAAATCAACTGGCGTGGTTTCGAATCGTCTGTTGTACGTGACAAGTAGTAGAATCGCCTGTCCGACCTCGTGGGTTTTCCCCGGGTCCTCCGGTCTCCTACCACTGCTAAAGACCCCTTAGCGCAAGCGAATTATTGACATAAAATTAAAACATATGTTAGTCCCGAAATGACCTAGTGTGTGTCGAGCGGACGTTAAATCCCATTTATCTCTCTAAACTATGTATAAAAGCCAGACATTTCCTCCATAAACCCGTAATGTTCCGCATTCCGTTCCGCGTTTTAGCAACACCCCGCGTATCGTCTACAGAACAGGAGGGTTGAATGCACCGACATGACTGATGAAGACGGATATAAGCCACGCAGCACGCCACGGTTTTAGCCCAATATAATTAGGGGATTTATGCTATATAAATAATAACGTTTGGTATGTGTTCATCTAAAACGCAATTTTTAATTTGTTTTCAATATTTAGTCAAAGCTAATTTGGTTATGGTTTACTACACTGGTTATGGAAATTTACAAGATACGTCATTTGGGGTTAATTGACCCATCACCTAACTGATTTCAGAAATCTAAGCGAGTAAGGTTTGGACCCTATAAATAGCTAAACCAGGGCCCGCATATCACCCTTGATGGAACAAACTAAGCCCGAATATAAATATGATGTAGTGGTTTCAATCAGCAATCTCAGTCTGCGAGTTTAGTGGGGTTGAGATAGACTGATCTTGCTCTGTGAGTTTAGTGTGTGAGTTTAGTGGGGTTGAGATAGACTGATCTTGCTCTGTGAGTTTAGTGGTGTTGAGATAGACTGATCTTGCACTGTGAGTTTAGTGGGGTTGTGATAGACTGATCTTGCTCTGTGAGTTTAGTGGGGTTGAGATAGACTGAGTTTAGTGGAATGGAGATAGACTGTTATTTTTATGTAGTCTAGTGGAATGGAGATAGACTGTTATTTTTATGTAGTCTATGGTTTTAATCGTGTAGGCCTACCCTGCTTTGGTATAAAGATGTATTAAATAAAATATTATATTGTTGTTCCTGATAACCACATGATTTGGCCTTAGAGATTTACACTAGTATCCATGTCAGAGTTAAACCCAGACGATCACAGACTAACAATAGACGTGTAACAGGGGATGTGGTAAACGATTTGATGGCACCTCGTTCCATGTTCGACCAATGTAATATTGCTACAGCATCCTTCCGTCCAACACCATTGACAATTGGGTAAGGACACCAGTAGATCCCTAAGAACTTTTTCGGCATACACCCAGGGCCGGATTAGCCATGGGGCACCATGGGGCACAGGCCCCAGGCCCCCCACATTAGGCCCCCCCCCCACAAAAAATCGCAGTTGCGTCCAGCCACCTACTCTAGAAATACCATCATTTCATAGCACTCGCATTTATCACCAGGGCCGGATTACCCATATGGCACAGGCCCCAGGGCTCTCCACATAAGGGGCCCCCACAAAAAATCTAAGTTGCGTCCAGCCCCCTCCTCTAGAAATGCCATCATTTCATAGCACTCGCATGATTGGTCCACTGAAATAACGCCAGAATGCGCTAATTTTTTGGCAGAATTTTATTTTTTTCTGGGGGAGGTACTTCTAAATGGCTCCACACAAGTGCCTGAAATGCCAGGAAATCATGTATCCGGCCTCCAATTTCTGAAAATTTCCAGAAAAATAGGGCGCTCCCTCTAAAAAAAATTGACAACCTTTCAATTCTAATATAACACACTTGATTATGATCACATAGTGATGCTCCTAAGGCACTAATGAGTTGGTCGGTTTTAATGGCGCCTACACCTTATCCAAACTTTCTTATATCTCTTATGTGGAGGCTATCGGGCGCCACCACAGGCGCGGACCGAAGGTGCGGATACCAGAAGCAAATGTCTCTCCCAAAAAGATCTGCCACCATATAAAATTGCCACTCAGGTATAACCCAGAAAAACGTCTTCCCTGCATAGTTATTTTTCAAAATTTTCTGAGGGAGGACCCAAGACAAGGGTGCCGCCTCCATAGACGAAGAGCCTCTCCTATCACCTCTTTCTGGGTCGGTGTCTGACCCACCACATGACATTAAAGGGTTCGTTTTGGTCGACCTTATTCATTTGACAGGACCTTATTGGTCTTTGGGGGCGCCGCCACCAAATACATGATTAGAGATTTTTGTTCTGGTCGCCCCATCCACGTCGCATTATGGTGTTTCGAACTAGTTCTAGTTTAGAGTTTCTCATTTTCTTAAATGAGAAATAGCGCTGCCGAAATTGACACACGGGAGCGACGTTGATTGCAGCTCCAAGTGGGTGGTAAACGCGTTTGTAACAAGTCTGATTTTCAAAATTCGACCCCACCCCCTCGCACATACACGCACCGTTCCGCACTCAGTAACTCGGGCATTATATTGGCGTCACCAACACTCTGCTGCACTCCCACTTTTACAACCCTGCATACGACCCTGTCCCAGACCTCGCTTGCGGGGCTTCGCACCTTCGGCGCTCGCGGTCGGTGATCAGGGGCCCCCCACATGTTTCAGGCCCCTGGGCCCCCACCATGGTTAATCCGGCGTTGCATACACCTCGATCTTACTTACTGTGCCACAATGACTTCCACAAAACCCAGGGCACAAACACATTAATTTTATCGTTAGGGTGATTATGTGTGAAATATGCTATAGTGTCGATTTGTAGCATATCTAATGTACAATAATAATAATTATATTCTAAAATAGATTTATTTTCTTTAAAACAATGTTAAAGGGGAAACATGCATCCAATCAAATTTATAATAATAATAATTATATTCTAAAATAGATTTATTTTCTTAAAAACAATGTTAAAGGGAAAACAAAATTATCATGTTTATGATGACATCACATAGCCTACAGTCTATTAGTTTCAAATTTGATGGTTATTTTATTTTAATTTTAGCTATAATAATAAATGCATCTCTCGGGACCGTGCTCAAGTGCTACATTAAGATATGTAACATCTCGAAATAAAATATAAAGACCTATTTTACCGGGAGATGCATTATTATGAAAATAATTATTGAATCTCTACAAGGACAATCATTCCAAAATCAATGAATTCCTTTCAGTCTGCAATATTTCAGACAAAGACCGGTCTGTTTTTGATGCCTTTGGACCTAAGCCTACGTTGATATTTGATTGATTTTGTTATAAAAAAGCAAATTAAGATAAATATTTGACCATTGTGAGTATCTGATGCCATCAAGAGTTGATTATATATTTTAATATATTAATAGTTGATATAACATCTCAGACTTAAAGAAAGACCTGCGTTAGGCAAATATAGCTCTTGCATAATGTATGTTTAAATAATCATTTTGAGTGTAGATTTGAGCGGGGATACAACCGTGAAAATTTAGACATTTCCCCAAAAAGACAACCAGCGACTTTGAGGCTTTAACAAACCGAGACAAACCACTGATTTCCATGAAACTAAAGATTTGAGAATACATTTGAGCAGAGATAAAGCCAAGAAAATTTAGCTATTATCTGGAAGAGGCGACCATGGAGGCTGTAACGAACAAGCAGAAACCACTGATTTCCATGAAAATAAAGAATCCCGGGTTTCGGGTTCCAATGTCACAAACTGGAATAATTTTCTAGTCAGTTGTGCGTCTGCTAATGCATCATGCAATGGGGATCTAGACTCGTTACAAAATGTTTCAAGTAATTTGTCAATACTGTAACCATTGAGTTCTGGGTAAACCTTTCTAAATACAATATGGGTATCGATAAAGCCCTTAATAACGGAGGAAAATTCCTTCATCATTTTGTTACGATATACAGCATGATATAAAACTTTACAATCGAAATTTCTAATATAATGTCCAACAAGCTCGGAACCATTTCCATTCTCAGATATAAAACAACAGAATTGTTTCAAGGCCTCTTTAATACCTACACAAACTACCTCCTTCCCTCCGCTTCTCATAACACCATCTTCATACGTTATTCCATTTACTTTAGATGCCTCAAACGAAATAGGTATTTTTGGACGAATATACACTGTAAACTCCCTTTTGCCTCGAACTGCTCCTATTTGGATTATATGTGGACACGGTTCTTCTTTTCTAACTATAAAATGAAATCGAATTAGGTCAACATCATGTCAAAACTGGCCCTCCGTAGAGAGGGAGGAGGGAGAGTGTGGTGAATTTATGACCACACATGATGCAGGTGGAAAGGTTATCTAAGAAGCAGATTTTAGGACTGCGTAATCTTTGGATGGCAAATCAGAATACATTATATGGGTGTGGAATGAATATGGTTTAATTACATTCTAAATAGCCGATAACACTTACTTAAGCCGGTTGTCTCAAAATCAAAAAACAGTAATCTTGGACCATGTACATCGTCACCACTCGCGTCTTTCTTCGCCACTTCCTCCCTTTCAATGGAATCCTCATTGCATCCGTCTTTCTTCGCCATTTTCTGCATTTCGATCGAATCCCCATCTCGGGCGTCTTTCTTCGTCACTTTCTTCTTTTCGATCGAATCCTCTTTTGATAAATCTGCCATTTCTTCCCCAGGATCTATCGACCCCTCACAAGAATAACCCCCGACATCTTTTGTCGAATCCTGCCTCTTGGCCTCAAATTTCTGTTGTTTCTGTGATGATTCATCCCTCTCAGTCCCACGTTTCTTCCCGGTATCCATTTAAAATAAACTTCTATATAAACTTTCAGACATTTATTTCAACTGTATATAGGAAGGCTACGCCGCCGATAATGATAGTGAAAGTGAAAGTAGAGGCATTGACCAGATAAGAAGTCTCCTTACGGGTGATATCCGGGTATCCAATCAATGTCTAAGAAACCGCACCCAGATATCATAAATTGTATATAAAAGTTAAAAATAAATTCCTACAAAAGAAGTTATTGGAAAGTAGAGACACCCAATGTTACAAGAAAAATACTGGATTCCATGAAAAGCATCAATGGAACGAGCACAGAAAAAAATAAGAGGGTGTGGCTAATTGTCAGTCTCACGATTTACGGTTGTCTGCTCAAGTGACGTAAAAGATTGCACGCGAGTAGATTGTCTGGTCTCTTTTCACCAGGGTGCGCTTCATGACAATGTGTATGTTGATAAACAGAACAGAGAGTGGACGTGGAAAAAGTGAGAGACTTAAACGTATAACATATTCTTAGACTAAGCTGCAGAATAAGAAGTGGACAGGGGATAATCACATAATTTATTTAGGCTTCGATATTTGTGGTTGGCCTAAATAGACAGCGATTAGAGACAACGATATGCAATGAATTCCCCTTCGGTTTGGTAGAAAATTAAATTGATGTTTGAAATAATGATTTACTTGAATGTAAAGGAAATTATTTCATAAAAAAATACAAACCAGAATTTAATTATGAATGAATGAAATGTGGTTTAACGTCCTACTGTTATGCACTTAACCTGAGCTAATGGAAGACGAGAAGAATTTAATAAAGAAATATTATTGTAACCGATGAAACAGCAGTTTCTTCAAGCCCCTTTTCTACTGGAATATATGGGATTACGTGTCAGTACTGAAAAAGCGGATCACGATTTGAAATTTGTGAAAATCAGTGTTTGAAAAGAGTGAATTCGGCGTTTCTGTATACATTCTTCGAAAGCAAACTACGAAAGGAATCTTTCGCGCAAGTACTCTTTTCTCAAGGTTATTGCTGCCTCTGGACCCTCGCCTATAAGGACATAGGATGGAAGCCATGCCCCCCCCCCCCCCAAAAAAAACCCCCCTAATCAAGACTTGCTTCCACCGGTCCTGATCCTGATTACTCTCTAATCCTACACATGCATAAATATTGTCTCAGATCGCCCGATTTGATCACATTCTTATGTATTCTCACGCTGCACCACACCAGAAAAATCCCGATGTTAGCGGGGGGGGGGGGGTCAACTCTGGCTTGCGGCTGTGGTTTCGAGCCCTGGTGTGAGCGTATATGGCATGGAGGGGAGACAAACTTCCCGGACCCTTATATCCCAATTCTTAAGATTCCTTACAAAATGCCCTGGATGACTGCCTCCTCTTGTTAACAGATTTTACAAGCATCAATATTTTACTGATAGGATATATTTATAGCACGGATTTAGAAATTCGTTATTGCTGGTTATTGCCGGATTATAGCATTAATACGGGATTACACCCCTAGATTAGAGTATGGCTTTTCACTAGTTTAGCGCGTGGCTACAACAAAGGGGGGTAAAGGAATGTTAATTTTCTCTAAGCCTTGAGGACTCATTGTCTTGCGTTTCTTTATGATATTGATGTGGTTTTCGCTTGTCAGTAGTGCAGAAAGGGGGGTGTGGCAAGCTATCACGTCAAGACCGAGGTCCTGTGTACACGTTGTGCAGGTGCAGGCAAACTTTCTCTCGTGGCGAACTGCATGGCGTATGCCCGTCTTTATTAGTGCGGTGGGTACAGGAAAATATAACGTTTAACTCTATTTCATGATGATATCTTTGTTGCAAAAATGCTCCCCCTCTATTTAAAACGGATGTCGATTGTTACGGTAGTTATGTGTAAAATGTAAATGAATGGTTAACGCTACAATTTCATTTTTTTTTAGAAGTTATATTTTTAAAATTTACTAAAATGAAGCCTTAAAATAGATGGCATTCATAATCAGTCCTACCTTGTTAAAGAATAATCCTATTTATCCTATAATTCACTATTGCCAGGTGAGAAATTGGCAAAAATATCAATTCAACTTCAAATTCAAACGTTTGAACATAGCTATTCCAGGAAAATAAGGGAGGTTATTGTGTAATTATTTCCTGTGTCAATGATTTTAAAGGGTGGGAAATAATGCCCATGATCGTATAATAGTGAGTTGGTAACCTATTGAGCAAAAGACATAGAAATAATTATGTTTTGCCTTTCTTAGAAAATATGAAATTCTAGCTTTAACACGAGAAAACCCTGATATGATCTCATACCACAAAAACAATATTGTTAGTTGAGTGGTTACTATGATTGTTACACCTCAGTATAATGGTATATTAAAACAGTCGATTAATTTCCCTTGATAATACTACTAATGAATTATACACGCCACGTGTTACTTTATAATAGAGATTGAATTAAGGGGTGTACGTACACCTCAAAACAATCAACAGGTCATAGTGATTGACCCATTGACGGATTTACCTAAGGTCCCCAAGCTCTAGGTGTATGATATTTGTCATACGCTCTGTAGTTTTGACATTCGTCCTCATCTTGGTTTTGCTCAAATGTGTTTATTAAAAACCCCCACCACCATTGCATTCTTCCTATAGTCGTGAGGATGGGGGATTGGGGGGGGGGGACCTCATACATGTAATAGCAAATGACATCTTTTTTTTTTTATCTTGATCGCTTGTAAACTTTTTGACCATTCTCAGACAGAGGGGATATTATACGTGGCTTAAAACTATGTTTAAATGAAATCATAAGATTTATATATTCACACGCGAGTTTCTAATGTAATTAGGTTTGTTATTGAGTAGAAGAAACTGACACCACCGACTTAGTACATGTTGAACAACTCGTATTTATTGATCTTTGTTCTTACCTTACAGGTGATCAACAGGTAATCTAAGGTCAAACTTCACATAACCACACGTCATGGAATCTACACAAGGCTCTAATATACATGACAACAACATCTCACAGAGATCACAAGGAACATGGGTGCAGGGGTTTGAAGAATTTTATTTTGACAGAAGAGGAATCTTCCATCTGAAAAATCTTGAGTGTTGAAATTGGAGAAGTTCTTTTAAAACGAAGTATTTTTGTATTTAAGGAGGAATTTTAGAAGTGGCCTTGAAAAATATACGATTTAAAAAAAACGGCTGGAACGTCTGGTTGCCTTGTCAAAGTTCCTAATGAATTTTGGATTTTACATGTATATAAAATTCATGTGTCAATGTCAAATAGAGAAAATTCACTTCCAGTAATAATACAGATGATCTATTGTGCATTGGAATAATATATGAATGGTATTGTGTCAGTGTGATCAGATCCCTCATTTGGTATAGAATAATGTAATAATATATAGCCTACCATATAAAATATCAGTGATTATCAAGTTATATTTGTACTGATTGATGGGTTGTGACGAATAAAGACATCCCGAGGGTAATCTCTATCGATTGCAGTTTGATACATGATCAGTAACAATATTAAACACGTTGGGCTTTATTATTCTCAGTTTACCTGTCGTGTGTGATGTGATATTTTGGGATATTGGCGAT
This sequence comes from Patella pellucida, assembly GCA_917208275.1. Taxonomy (NCBI): domain Eukaryota; kingdom Metazoa; phylum Mollusca; class Gastropoda; family Patellidae; genus Patella; species Patella pellucida. The sequence goes on along the minus strand of OU795036.1, from coordinate 21,438,244 downwards.
TAATTGGGCGGTTCATCTCTCACATGAAAGGCGTTGTTCCACTCGATAGTGTGTTTGTGATCGTTGATGAATCCCAGTATATAACTACTATACAAATATATCTTAATCACATTTACGACCTTAATGTGTCGAGGTTTTAGATCACTTAATTAATAAATGGGGACAGATTGAATATGATTTTATCATGCCCAGTGTAAAGTATATTAGATAGATCGCTAGATTTTAATGTTCATTGGTAATGTGTTGACGGATTCAGCTGCATCAGTCATCTGTGATTTTTAGAACAAACTTTCGACTTGTGCATCAACACATGGATGTATATAAGAATAAGAACTGAGCTACGTGCGTTTATTTATCATATCCATAACCTTGTGAAAATTGATTAATATTTATATAGATATACTTGCATAGCGTTTAAGATAAACCATAAGAAATATACTTATTGTGTGGTGGATTTCTGTTAATATAATCATTTGTAAACATTATTCAAATGAGAGGGAAAAGAAGTTTGTTTTTACCGATGATAAGAGACACGCGAATTACTGACTGATATCAAGAAGACGAAAGACAAGCTGTAACACGTGTCGTGTATTGAGGGTGTAATGAAGTTAATCTGACAGGTTAATCCTACAGACTAAGTGGCAAACAGTAGGAGACAAGAAGATTTGACGTCAATACTTTCTGAAACTATATTTAAACTCCAATCAATGAGTGCGGTTTTAAAAACATAAATGGAGCCAAATCCCAAGCCGCCAGTGTATTAGATATATACCCAGTGTACTGCACATAAAATCAACTTCTCGAAAGGAAAAAAATAGTAGCTGTTTGTCTCATCGTTTTCATAAATTATGCACCCAATCGAAGCTATCAGTTTAAGGACATACCTAGTTTTAATTTATAGTTGTTTATTTTGTGTGTTGGAATTTTAATCGTAAGTATATTATTATATACAGAACAATATTGGAATCATGGACAGCCTAAAGCCCGACAACAATATTCCAAGGCAGGCAACGTTTGAGACGGAACCTGCTGATACTGTCCGAGGAAGGGATATTAAACGTGGCGATATTAATATCCCTTACATTGATGATAAGTCCGTTATAAATAGTACCCAGGAGATTCCCAAAGACACAGAAGCCCTAAAGAAAGAACTCCGAAAAGAACAACTCAAAGCATTGAAAGAAAAGCAGTTAAAGGGTAAAGATTTTCAAACCAAGAAAGACAAAGAGCTGAAGGATTTGAAAGAGAAACAAGAGAGAGAACTCAGAGAGGAAAAAGAGAAACTCCTAAAGATTAACAATGAGAGAGAAATGATAGCCAAGAAGGAAAGAGAACTAAAAGCCCTTAAGGACAAAGAACAGAAAGCACAAAAGGAAAGGGAATTGAAATCCAAGAAAGAAAAAGAACTGAGGGAACAAAAAGAAAGGGAAATGAAAGCTAACAAGGAAAAAGAACAGAAAGCCTTAAAGGAAAAAGAACAGAAAGCCTTAAAAGAAAAAGAACAAAAAGTCTTAAAAGAAAAGGAACTCAAAGCCCAAAGGGAAAGGGAACTCAAAGTTCAAAAGGAAAAGGAACTGAAAGTTCAAAAGGATAAGGAACTGAAAGTCCAAAAGGAAAAGGAACTTAAAGCCCAAAAGGAAAAAGAACTTAAAGTTCAAAGGGAAAGGGAGCTCAAGGCCCAAAAGGAAAAAGAAGAAAAAGACAAAAAAGACCTTAAAATACAAAAGGAATTAAAAGCCAAAAAGGAAATGGAAATGAAATCTCAACAAGAGAGGGAACTTAAAGCCCAAAAGGAGAGGGAAATTAAGGTACAGCTAAACAACGACATCAAACTTCAGAAGGAAAGAGATCTTCGAGTGCTTCGAGAAAAAGAATCGAAATTATCAAAAGCTAAACAGTTCAGCTCAAGCGATAACGTTAAACGGGTTCAAAATGAGGAAGAGCGCAAGCGGCTGATAGTTGAACAGGAATGGAAAGACGCAGAACAAGAAAATCAAAGTTCAGAGAGTGAAGAAAATAATCCCGGATGCTTCAAAAAATTAGGGAGATCTCTTTCTCCAAGTAAAAAAGACCAACGTAACCCAAACAAAGACACATCAGTGCCTGATATACTTGTTGTTGATAATGACAGATTCGCCGAAGTTCGAGTTCCAACACCAGCTAAATCAATAAATGAGGACAATTCTAAAGAAAAACAACACTTTAAGGCTGCTCCACCACACCGTCTGGATGACGAAACCCCGCGGTTTGGTAACGAAACATCCCGAGATTCGTTGATATTATCGCAGGAAAACGAATCACCTGTACCCGAAAAGCCTTCGGAAATGGTTCCCAGAACTGGTGCCTGGACCACGGAAGCGGACGATTCGTCTCATTTGAACCAAAAGTCGAAGATTTTACGCAAAGTAAACACGAATTCACCAACAAGGTCAAGCCAACCAGATGATGATGCACAGGAGTCTGCTAGATCAAGAAAAGCCAAATATCTAAGATCTAGTCCAGTAAAATCTAACCAAAATTCTAACAGCGGGAACTCTAGTCCACAGAAAAGATCTGTCGCAGACTCGACGCATGTACGGGATGATACACTGTCCCTTTCTAGCAACAGGTCTGAGACTAAAGAGTCATACGAACAAGTTTTATTTGAAAGGGACAGCCTTCTCGATGCTGAAATTAACTATATGAAACGAATCCGACAGTTGGAAGATGAAACAGCCCAGTTGACAGGAGTTATTGAAGAACTGGAAATAGAAAAGAGGGAGCTGATGTGGAACATAGAAAATCCAACTTCTGTAAATGAAACCGCACTCCTGACAAAAAAACTTCAAGATCAGATTGAAAGCCTGGAGAAAGAAATTGAAGATTTGAAAAAAGAAAGCAAGAAATACAAAATTCTTCACCATGATTCAGAAAGAAAGATAACAGAAATTGAGCAGGAAAATGACATTTTAAAAGACAAGATGATTTTGTATGAGCAAGATAAACTTCCGCAGCTCGAGCAATCACAGTTAGAAAACAAACGGTTAGACGCTTCAATGAAATTACTAAAAATAAAGTCCAAAGAAACCGATGAACATTTCGATATCCTGAAAAATGAAAACAAAGAACTGTCAGACGAACTACGAACGAGAAGAAATGAAGTCCAAGAGCTTCTGGAAAACCTGAAAAGTCAGAAAACAACGGAGCTCGAACTGCAGAAAGCCAATATTCGATTAGAGGAACGTCTAAAAAAATTCGAATCCCAAGAACAGGAATTGGCCAACTATGTTGCTCAAGCTGCCATTACAGAAGCTGAAAGGGAGCAAATACAGTTGTTGGTGAAGGAAAAAGAGAAAGAATTGAAAGAAGTGAAAGATCTCGTTGATAAGAAGGAAAATGAAATCGAGAATCAAGAGTTAGCAGTTGAACTTCAGAAAGGAGAAATTGATACTTTGAAGGATGATATAGAAAAACAAAAGAAAGAAATTGAAAAAATTATAAGTCTGGAAAAGGAAGTAGCGAGTCTTAAAAACACACTGAAACTTCTACAAAATGAACTTGACGAATCACATAAGGAGAACAAAGCCCTAAAAATGGATATCGAAGGGGGTAAAAAGAAGATTGTCAGAATACAAGAACACGTTCAAGAAGCAGCGGAAACTAATGAAAAACTGCGGAAAACAGAGGGAACGCTAGAAGAGGAAAAGAAAGCCAAGCTGAATCTGGAAGAAAAGCTTACACTAAGCAAAGACGAAGTTTCAAAACTTCAACAACAAAATATGGAACTTAGTATTAAAGTTGGAAACATGAACGAGAGATTGAAGTTCTTAGAACAGGTTAACCAAGACAACTTCAACACTGCCAGAGAGACAAAGAAAGACGTGGACGTCGATGAAAAACTTGCTTCGGAAAATAGACGATTACGGTTTCGATTGGTGGAGCACAACTTTACTGAAATTGAAGACAAAAATGCAAAGAAGGCTTTGAGTTCTCGCTTGGAAAATCTTGAACAAAAACAAGTAGATAATGAAGTGAAAGTTAAACAGCTTCAAGGTTGGGTTGATGATATATATTCAGAGTCGCCATCTCCGGCAGCAGTAAATGCGTCATATCCACCAACACAGGCGGTGCCCCGTGCAACTGCGGCTGTGCAAAGTGATAAAACTCATAATAGAACTAGCAAAACCAAAAAACCCAAAGACATATCGCCGAGACCGCCAAAGGGAAAGAAACCAAATGCGGGAGTGACTGTTAGTTTAGATAGAAACGATACAAGTCGTTGCTCGACGCCAACTTTACCCATAATACAAGATATACCGGAACAAGCATCTGTTTATAACAGCTATTTCTATATTTATAAACAAAAACAAAAACTAATGCGCCAACAACAAAAAATACGGTGATACTCGTCAAGTTTTTACAAGAACTATCCAAAGTAGTGCTAATGCTGGAAATATGTGATAATAGTTATTAACCCATCCTAATGGAAATTCTAGTGTTGGCATGATTTCATTAGCCAATCACAATAGGCATGACCATGCAAAATTTGTTTAGTGGTATTCAAGAAGTGAAAACCAATTTCATGATAAAAGTGCCAATTGATGAAATACTACAATATTGTGGAAAATGGCTTCGTTCTTAACCCTGATAATATTTAATGTAAGGTGTGCTCTTGTTTTGGAAATAGGCGTGTGGACATTCACCTTTAGATAAAACCACCAACCCATGACCTCCTTTTTTCTAGTTACAACTCTGGGAAAGAGTTTCGTTCGTAGCCTTGACAATTTTTAATGTAAGAAGTGCTCGGATTTTGGAAATAAGAGTGGAGATTCGCCTTTGAATTTACATTTTAAGTAAGGAGTATGAATATTTGAGCTTTCAAATAGCCCGTATGATCAATAATTAATGATGAGGTATGACTGGTTTTGATAAAACATATAGTCGTGTTCTTACTGTCTCTAAAATTGTGATACTCTTTTATCTGTGATATAGACAATATTTTAGTGCTTCCCGTCTCAAAATGTAGTTATACATATTTTATAAATTTGCCAAATATTTAAACATTACCTCGTTGACTGCGATATAACATGCCATTATTGATATATATGTGATTTTGAGAATTATACAGACGTCATTACATTTAGTGCTTTTGAAAAAATCAACATGGCGGGACTTTCAGATCTCTATAGTGATGTTTTGTTATGACAATTCGCGAGCACCTAAGGAGACTATGATCCCAGTCCATTTGGAAAAATGGAAGCTGCAGGTACCATTTCGGATTATTTTGGAAACCCTTAAATGTGCTTGGACTCCTCCATCTTGTGGGTCGCGCCTGGTTACTCTGATTATAATCATAAGCTAGGCTAACGATTTAATACAGACTGACTTGACGGCGCGGTTCGTGTCTTCTCACCGGAAGTATTATATGAAATAGTGTTTAGTCTACCAAGATCCGGGCTAACATGGCGGCGGTTTGCGGCACGTGCCAAGGATGAATTTACATGATTTAGACAGTATCTAAAATTCTTTTTACAGATTCCAAATAATACGTATTTGTTAATCTTTATGACTAGGATTACGTATTTGTTAAACTTTATTAGTATGAAAATGATAAAATTGTTACAAAACAAAAATTTCTTATGCTTCTTCTTATGTGAAATTTATTCGCTTCCCACTTGTATAAAAATGCATAATTGACCAGTCTAACTCATTATTCAGGCTGCAAACTCTACTTACCATAATCAGGGCCGGTTGTTAAGATGCGGGGCCCAATTTGGGAGGGACCGAAGTTACGGGATATGAATGCATTGCAATTGCAGGATATGAATACCTTTAACTATATAGGCCCAAGCGCGAACCCGGGCGGGGTGGGGGGGCACGATCACTTGGGCTGGTGTATCAGATCTTTAATTGATGATATAAACATGATATTCGCACTGTCTACGCCCAAGTAATGCGACGAAGACTCTGGGGACTACACCAAACTGCTAATGCATGCGGCACTGTGATTACCCTTTGCCCTAATGTACCCCCCCCCCCATGACACAATCCTGGATCGGGGTCTGAGGCCTATATTCAATCATATGTAAGGCCAACTATGCTTTATTTCACCATTAATATACCCGCCTGACAGCCCTGCTGCAAGAATACCTGGAAAGTTTTTATATTGGTGAACGTGAGGCCCCTTTCTAATTCTCAAAAAATGTTGCATATAAACATAATAACAAAATTATTTACGTTAAAAAAAATGCACAATTTTACTTTTGGGATATACATGTACGTGAACGAACTTATTTGAGAAATATTTAACTTCGATCTTCAATGGAATATATGTGCAAATTATATTTTAACATTTTATAGGAAATCAATTCAGATGATCAGAGATATCAAATTCCATATTTATCATATGAATTATAATATTAATCCCAATGACATTATAGGTCATGTGTATGTGTAAATAGTTAAATAACTTTCAATGACTTCTGAGCAACCAAGTCACTCCATATAATAAGTTAATATAAAAGATTTGAAGTGATAAACGTGTTCTATATTGTTTATGACTACCCTGCTAGTATTGTTAGTTAAACAACTCACTGTTCTTTGTTAACACATTTCAATGGGGCTCAAAGATACAACAGAAATAGAAAGTAAACCTGGGAGTTGAAATAACGGGAGTAGGCGTTGTGATTCGAATTTATTTTTAGCCACCATCTCCACATTGAGATAGGGGCGCCTGCTCAACCTCGTGGGTTTCCTCCGGGTCCTCCGGTTTCCTCCAACTGCTAAAGACCCCTACGCGCAAGTGAATTATTGAAGGTGGAAGCTCGGCACTCTAGACCACTAGGCCATCCCAACCTCCACTTGTTTTATGAAACAATTACGACAATCAATTAAAGATGCATTATGTAAGAATTTTTATCGGCCAATTGCAGGTTTTAATATTGGCTTCAAAGGTTACATTAACTATTATTTAGACATTTATTTACATGACAAGCTTGTAAACAACTCTCCGGAATATCGGATGGCGGAGATTTAAACATATTAAAAGGTGGTCGCTATTTAATGATTAAATTTTAAAAATGGCGAATCGAGACCCGAATAACAAGTACCGTTGTTACGATACTAATCAATATGCCACATGTTGTCAAAATTTCAAACATTGACAACCTCGCTCAGAATAAATTAATTTGAAGGACATTTTTTAATATGTTCTATTTCTAAACTATTATAGCAAGAACGGCTAGCTTTTTATATAAATATTAGATAATGCATAATGCATCTTTAATACTTATATCACGATAATCTTGTATGATCATATATACATGTACAGGCTAGAAACAAACTATTAAGATATGCCTCGCCTAAACAGAGATATAACTGACAGGATTAACAAGCTTTCACTCCCTCCATTCTATTTCCCTGATTGAACCCCTTGACATGAAATTATTAACCGGTTTATTGGCTAAAATAGGATTTGTCGGTTTATGTTCCTTTAAACTATAGAATAGGGGCCTATGTAGATCTAGATTTTGAACAAAGCATGATATAAATATACCTTTAACGGCTATTTACATTGTTTAGGTGTGTTCGGGGGGAGTTTTATTGGTTTTTGATTTATTTGTTATTGCATTCATGGTAACCAACATCTAACTTTATACAGGAAATCCCCTCTTTAACCCAGAAAACGGTACCACATTTAAATCTATTTAGTCAAGTCACTAATAAATTTCAGGGTCGGTGGAAGCAATTCTTGATTGGAGGGGGGGGGGGCTTCCATCTCAGGTCCTTATAGGCGAGGTTCCAGGGGCCATAATAACCTGGAGGAAAGGGTACTTGCGGCCAAATTATTGGGGGGGGGGCTAAATTTTCGCGTTAATTAAGAAACATGGGGTGTGGGGAGAGGCAGCGGGAGACATCTGACATTTTTGTGTACTAATACAAACTATATTGTTTTGAAAACTTTAATGTCGTTTGGCTGCAAATCTGATTTATAGGTGCTAAATCGCTAACATTTGGGACCTAAAAATTGTCAAAAGTTGGTCGCAACTCGCACAACAGCCACAAACGAAAATTGAACAGCAGGAGTAGTCTCCCCTCCTTACGTGTATTGTACTTGTGGGTTTTATTGCAATCACCCGAATTCTTTTTATACACGAAATACATGTTGAAACAAATAAATGCATTATTTTTAATTACTTTTCGAGTAAAAAAAACAGCTTAGAAGAATATATATCACCATTCAAAACAACAGTGCAAGTCTAGTCGAATACGGAAATAAGAAAGGGTGTCTACAAATGAATGCATTATTTTGTTTACTTAACCAGCGATAAAAAAAAGAATGAGAGAGAAAGAGAGAGTTTGATATCCACTTGGCAACTAATAGATCACTTCGGGGGACTAACATATGGTTCAATTCCATTTCAATAATACACTTGTGCTTTCATAAGTGGGATTAAACCGATGGACCCGTAGAAAGCCACTAGGTTGGACAGGGGATCCTACTCAGGGGCCGCGGAGCGGACCCGATTTCGGGGGAGGGAGGGGGGCTACTGACCATACCCCCCCCCCTAACCTTTTTTCGCTTTTTTGAGCTATTGGCGACATTTTATTTTCACTATTAAAAATTATTGCCGGGGCTAAAGCCCCCCTAGCCCCCTTAATGATTTATTAAACACCACCGATATATTTTAAACACCGCTATCGCCGCTAACAAAATCGATGCGCAATTGTCCAAGGAGAGAGAGAGAGAGAGAGAGAGAGAGAGGAGAGGAGAGAGAGGAGAGAGAGGTTAGTAACATCCATTCGACACAAACCAGGTCATTTCGGGACCAACACATGGTTCATGGTTCAAGTTCATTTCAATAATTCGCTTGCGCGTAGGGATCCTCTCCTTTACACGTACAACCGGGGATTCGAAACACGCCAGTTAACTCATTGACAGGCCGTATGATACAGCACGCACGTGCTAACCATTCGGTACCAACCTCCCTTGTCCAAGGAACAATCATGCCAAGTTCCATGTCCATCGTACACGGGACCCCGTGACATTATCTAAACTATTTTGTAGTCATTTCAAATAATTACATCCGCTAACATCGACGTCAAAAAATTATCTTACCTTTAACTAACACATTTGTGATAATCATCAAAAATAAAAAAAACAATTCCTGTCTATATTATAAAAGTATATTTTAATCATTTTAAACATAACAATATATAAAAACTACCATGCATCATGGATAAAACAGATTAATAAATAAAATGAAACAGGTACAATATGGTAAATATAAATACGAGCTAAGTGGTATAAGTAGCTTCAACCCTGGACCTGCTAGAATTGTATGTCGAAAAGAACAAAAATTCGAAGACTAACATGTAAGTAGGACTGGTGTAAAACAGGAATATTATGCAAATGAAAAAATAGACACCATCCCTTTCTTCAACATTTCCTTCGTTAAATGGAAAATGACAAAATAAATCGATTCTTATATTGACGGTCTATCAATTTCAATTATCGGCCTTAAATAGCCACATTAAACAATAACGTTCGCAATTCTTGCTGCTTGGTCTTCATGACGTACATAGGACAGCTTTATATAAATGCAAAGATCTGATAATATCTAGTTAACCTCATTTATAAATGTCAACTGAGTCTTATTTAATCTGCCCACCCCAATTCACAAATCAGATATTGCATGCGGGACTACAATTTTATTTCTAATATTCGCTTCGCAGTGGAAGGAAACTGAAGGACCCTAAGCAAATCTACAGGGATGGGCCGGCGATCACTCAGCCACTTGATTCCATGGTAGACCTCATGACCTAAAGCACTATTAAACAGTTTACTATATAAGTACCTACATAGACAAACTTATAACAAGTTGCGGGGGGGGGGGGGGCAAGTGCGCTCTGTAATAAGGCCTGTCGTTGAGTCAATTGTCGAGGTTTCGAATCACCGGGTGTAAATGACAAGGAGTAAGGTCGCCTGTCCAACCTCGTGATTTTTCTCTGGGTTCACCGGTTTCATCCCACTGCTAAAGACCCCCACGCGCAAGCGAATTATTGAATTAAAATTGAACCATGTTAGTCCAGTAAATATCTTTGGAGACCTGTTCAATTATTAGAACTGTCGAGTCACACATTCCCGATTTCATTTTCGTTGCTGTTCATTGAGTTCACTAGTTTATAAATATTATAACCATGATTTATGCCATTGTTTCTATCAAATGCATAGTAACAATTTGTTTATGGTTATTAATAATAAGATTATCTTATCGATTGTAAAATGGATGCCAATGTATTAGTTCTTGAGTCACACTTACAAACTTTGAAAAGATAAATTTATTGTGTAAACTGTATCGAGGCTATTCATAGTACCTCCCATAGTGTTTCGTTTGATAAACCAATACTTTGCGCATGCGAATGGAAGTTGCAATTTCTGGGTCATACAAGCAATTTCGATCCGAATATTATTTTTAATAAACTGTTTTGAAAAAGATCAATATAAGGATAATGACGAAGAGATGAAGACTATATATATAAAAACGTAAAATATAATGTATTAATATCGAGGTAAGCCGACTTGAGGTAAAATATTAAACATAACACAATTTATATGGAAAGACAATCACTGGTTTTAATATAGCACGACGTTTCAACAAGTGTCCTCTTATTGTTACAAAGAACAAATTGTGCTCAATCGTTAAATGTAACTCAAAGATTATAAAATATTGCAGGCCCAACGCACACACTACTATAGTGTGGCGTATGGGTATATAGAAGCCCCCCCCCCCCGTCTCCACCATCTCGACTCCTCTCTCTGAAATGTGCATACCCTTATTTTGTCCAAATATAAAGACAACTTGTTTTAAACCAGTGGTTGCCAGTCAAGAAACGTTCACATTTTGCAAGAGATAGATAGAGAGCACGCTATCCCCCCCCCCTTAAAAAAACAAACAATAATCCAAGAAGTTCTGGTCTAAAATGCGCGAATATCGAAATGGGCTGAGATCATTGGGGGTATTTTAAGTTTCATCAATTCGGACAAAAACTGTGACCTCTAGAGGGTCCACAACCTTTGTATTACATACTTTTTGTCATTTTGTTGGGCAGTTTCGGTCTGATTTTCACGAAATTCGAACACAGCCGTCATTAGCGAGTAGCGGTGATACATGTGAACGTTTTTTTTTTTTAAATCGGATAGAAATTGTGATCTTTTTAGGCTCCACAAGCCAAAAACGTGAATTTTCGTACAATCATAGGGACAATAGTCCTGGAAGTTACGGGCAGATATGCGCAAATATCGAAGGGAGCCAAGGTCGTTGGAATATAAACATATATATTTCAAGTTTCATCAAAATTGTGACTTCTGGAGTGTCCACAAGCTAACAACGTGATTTTCTGTACAACAAGGGGTCATAATCTAAATATAGGCCGATACATGCCAATATTGTGAGATAGACCTATATTTCAAGTTTCGTTAAAATTCCGATGAAAATTGTGACCTGTAGAGTGTCCACAAACAAATTGTCGACAAACGGGTGGACAGGGGCGACAATATACATCTACATAAAAAATGCGGGCGTATGAAAAAGGGCGTAGGCGGGGTTTATGTGATGAAGTTTGACATTTCAAAGGGTGTAGAACGTTAAACCCCATTTCATTCATTTATTCATTCAAAGGGCACAAACTAGTTCAAATATCAAAACATTTACGGGTTTCAATTTGGGACGTATTATGTCCGAAAGCTATATAGGGTAAACTGTTTGGCCGGTCATTTAATAAAACACACTACTATGAAGTTACGCTTTATAAAAACGTTACATGGAGTGCGCCATTGTGTCATTTCTGAATAAATTTCTTTCCATTCAACTGGGTATTGCGATAAAGTTATCTGGGATTAAGAAATATATTTATCTCCCATTAATTTTACTAACCATAAGCCAAGCCAGTCATAATTATCTTTGGAGAATCAAGCTCCGCGAATAAAATGCCATATATTATTCTCTAGTGTATTCGATTGCTTCGAAACCGGAAGAAGATTGTTAATCCCGACCATCTAGTTGTAAAACTCGCATTCGTTGCTCCAAGAACATGCTAGTAGGCTAATACGACAGTCACAGCCCAATCCTTTATATTGCCAAAGGTATGTGGTAGTGTACGGTATGGGCTAATGGTACGTGTCGCAAAATGTTGGTTATTTAATGTTGAAATTGTGTTCACTCATGGTTTAAACGATTCCTTAAAAACATCGATAGCATAGGTTTGCTATACTATAATATTTTAGCAATTAAAGTTATGGGGTTTTTTTTTATGTCCGACCTGATTACGTCTCTTTCAGAGGCAAAAAGGATCTTACGCGTAACGCACTACTAAGGGACAATAATATATTTAAAACAAATCCTTCTTCATTAGCTCAGTTAGTGCAGAAAAATAGAGCGTTAAACTCCATTTCAGTTCTACAATAAATGTTCATGGTTAGCTATGACTTCATACCGACATTAACTGTTATGTGCCAAACTTGCGGTTGTTAGAATTTTCTCACTTATCATTTTCAGTCTATAATTTAATATTTCCAGATCGTACGAAGTCATTTGCTCTTCGGGACGAAAAACCGAGGTCCCGTGTACACATTGGCGTGCACGAAAAAGATCTCTTTGTAGTTGGAATGCAGTTGCTGCCTGGGCAAAATTTCCCTTATAGCAAACTGTATGGCGTATGCCCGTCTTCAATTAGCCCAGGTTAGATGCATAAGAGTAGGACGTTAAACCCCATTTCATTCATTCGTTTACGACAAGTTTTCACGATGCACAAGATGGCCTTATACAATAAATCCAATGTTATTATAAAGCACACTCTTCTGTTTCTTCATTATTAAAAGCAACATTATATGTTGGTGTTTTTTCATTCATGGAAGGAACAGAAATTGTTAATGGTTTGTGTACAACGTCAGAAAATTTTGTGTCTTCGTCATTTGCGTCATATAATTGTGCGTTGCTTGGTTGAGAATGGAGCGTAACATCGCCCATACTAATATTGTTATGATTATTGATATATCCATTAATTGATCCCTGATTTTTTGGATGAACAACAGAAATGTTTCTTGTAAAATATCTCTGTTTGTCCGTCATTTCTGCTATCCTGTTCCGATGACGTCGTGCGAGGATTGGTTTCACTAAATACATTAATGCCACTATTAAAGATACGAAACCGACGAAGATACCAATAGCACCAATTACCACTAAATCTCTAATTGACACATCCTGTGCGTAAATAATTAATCCAGCGCCTAATCCGATCAAGGATAGGCCAACAAAGGCAATGCAGATGACAGAATAGACTTTGGATTCTTCTTCCTGGTAAAGTCCTTCAGGAACAGCTATAAATTGCCTTAGACGTGACTTGGTGCTAGTTGCATGGTGACCTTTTGGTCTTGCTACTGTCTTCGTCGAAGACATATTTGAAATTAGCCTGAGTTTTTATCACAGAAAGTGTTGGAAAATCATATCATGATGCTACATCCACAGATAAGTCACATGTTGCAGGGTACTTTTCCCCAATCATAAAAATTGTGTGTACAGAGTTTGTGAACCATTAACGTGTAAACAGACCCATGTCAGCCAAATTACAATAAGCCCACTTTTTTATCTTGTGAGACAAAATTCATTCCAAATCTGAAAAATAAAATAGAAATAAATGAAATGGGGCTTAACGCCTATATTTATACGTTATTGAAGACTGAAAATTAACCTAAATTAAATAAATACAACTACGTTATCACTCCCGAGTTATTAAGAATATTTAAATCTGAGATGTGAGATGACTATAATACACGGTATTTATAAATAATAATCACGTCATGTTAAAATGGGAAAAGGAATTGGAATTTAAAGCTCTGCGATACATGATGTACAGGTCTGCGCGATAGATGATTAGGCTACTCATAAAATAACAGACCGTGAAATTGATTTCAATTACTGATATTATATGTTGTTATGATTATGTCGATAGCGATAATGTTTACTCATATATTGCGAAATTGATTTTAATAATTGGTATAATAGCGATAATGTTTACTCATATATTGCGAAATTGATTTTAATAATTGGTATAATAGCGATAATGTTTACTCATATATTGCGAAATTGATTTTAATAATTGGTATAATAGCGATAATGTTTACTCATATATTGCGAAATTGATTTTAATAATTGGTATAATAGCGATAATGTTTACTCATATATTGCGAAATTGATTTTAATAATTGGTATAATAGCGATAATGTTTACTTATATATCTACAGATTGCGAAATGGATTTCAATAACACTGGTGTAATATGATTATGCCAAATAATAAAATTTCGAAAGACCTACATAGTATTTACTAGATAGTAAATGCAGGGAGCAGTGGCGGCGCAAATCTGGGGCAAAGCCCAGGGTTAAAGGGACAATAACACTCTCGCTGGCTTGACAGGTGCAGAATTTTTTTTTAGCCTTATTCTAACTACAAGATGTCAAAGTGTCCTACCTGTTGTGTAAATATGTTTAAATCAAAGTTGCATTTGAAAGTGCTTACGTAAGGCTTTTCAAACTATGTTACGGCATGTAGTTGAATTTTTCCAATTTTTAAGTGTGTTAAGATGAAATTTGTATCATTTTTTAATTGAAATATTGTAAAATAGTGCAAATTGTTGACCAGAATAAAGATTGGAACATATTATTCAGTTACAACAAGAGTGGTATTGGGGCTTTAAGGAAGCAACGACATGAGCATCAACTAGGGGTAGGGGTATCTACCCCAGAAATATTTGAAAAACAGGCTGCCGTAAATGTAGTTCCTTTAGGAACTGTCTCTGAGCGAACGTAGCGAGACATCGTTCGCTCAGAGACAGTTCCTAAAGGAACTACCGTAAATGCAGCCTGTCAATATTTCAGGCACTATATATTGACAAAACCCACTCACGAGGGCCAAAGTTGGTATTTGGGACCTCTCAAAGAAAATTTGAAAAATAGACTGTCGGAAATACTGTCTGACAGTTCAGGCACCGATTGTAGCGATATAGAGCTGATCAGATACCGTCTGTCGCCTGATCCCTTGTCTATCCGACCCGAGAAAGGAAAGTGTCAAACGAACAGACTTACGAACCTCAACGAAGCCCCCGAAAATTTGAAAAGTAGACTGCCCTCAATGACAGGCTTCATGGTACAGCGCGCACGTGCTATCCCCCCCCCCCGTGCTTTAATAGGCTACTATAGGCCAATCACAATGTTCTATCATAATAGAGTAACTGCTGTATTTCAAGACTATTCTCTCACGTGTGATCTTATTTGTTTACACGTTGTTTACATCAATATAATCTACTTACCTGGTATACAGATAACGTCGTTTTTGTTATACATGGTTATAACGTGGGAGATCAAGTATCTGGTTGAATGACGTTCAGTTGAAGCATCGGTTATTACGTTATGTACAATGTGACGTAATCGTACATCATACGACATCGCCTATACTCTTATTATCACCTGAATATTATGACTTCTTCACTTTCAACCAAGACTATAGAACGATCGATTTTACCTATATAATAACTTACCTTAGTTTCTATAATAAAATCATCAATCATTGACCGCGAAATTGAAATGTCTTTTTTTTTATCTCTACGAGCTTAGCATCTCATTCAACAGATTTCATCTGTGCCATAAGTTATGGATACAAAGTGAAACCTGAGTACGTGGGTTTTTCACATAATATGACAGGTGTCTAATTACTTTAATTAGGGTTCCGGTTAATCACCTTAACCTTTGAAGTCTAGATACTTAATAACATGTTCTGTTACGTGTGTTTTTAATAGAAAGTTGTGCTATGAACAAATATTAAGCGGATTCTTGAATCTCTAAAAACAAATAGCGATTTCACTGTCAACGAGATAAATTTATATTTAATAAAACTAGGGTCAATTAAAGTGAATTGGCGTTAATGTCCTACCCTGGGCTACTGAAGGCGGGTATACGCCTTACATTGTGCTTTAGAGGGACCTTCATTTAAAATTCTGAATGCTCGAGGTTGTTTAAGGTGCACGCCAATGTGTTCGCTTGGTTTTTGTTGTGATATTATCAGCCGTATGAATGGAATGGACACCCTTAATAGTCAGACCCCCCATCCTGCACCATTGAAACCGGGTCCGCTGGAAAATCCCGGGGAATTCCTCAGATTAAGCCCCGGATCTCGTGGAAAGTGAGCCAGTGCCTAATTGAGCTTTGGTTCGGCATCTTACAGTTGAATTTAGTCTACAAATATGCAACCCCAAACAAGAGATTTTGGTAAGAAAATAAAAAAATAAATACGAAACATAACATAGTCTGAACAATAGACCTACCCTACATGTATGCACAGCAGTGAAAAAAGCTAGCTAACATTTACTTTTCAAACGTTAGTTAGGTACGAGCCAAACCCTATTCAAATCGGTGTATCTCTTTGTATCGTGTGTTTATTATAGTAGCTATGGTATTAAATTGAATATTTACCTGGATAAAGAAGACTATAAATCAAATCGATACATGTTTGGGAAATATTATTGTTTACCATGGTAACCAATCACAATACCTACACACAAAAGACGAAGAGTTAACCTTAACAATAGTGTAAAAATTATATAAATATTATTGATATATTCTTAAAGAGTGAAAAAAATGTTCATATATAAACGTGGGTAAATATTGAATGATATTACTATAAAGGGCTGACATTATCAGCTGCTTGTTTAACATACCCACGGCTGAGAGCAGTGAGAAATAAAATCTATAACTCGTATCTATACCATCAATGACAAACTGATCAGCAGTAAATATTCGCTTGACTTTCGCATTACCGTTATGAGAGAGAGAGAGCGAGAGAGAGAGAGATGTGGTTTACCGTCTACTCGACACAAACTTGGTCATTTTGGGACTAACATATGGTTTATTCTTTTTTTTTAATTCGCTTGCGCGTAGGGGGGTTTAGCAGTGGGAAGAAATCGGAGAACACGGAGAAAACCCACGAGGCTGGACAGGCTATGAAACACAAACAGATTGCATCAATAGTACATTTTACCAATGTCTTTTTTAAAAACATTACATATATATGTCAATTTTGGTTCGGGATAACTTATAGAACAGTACAGAAATTATAGGAATTATCAGAAGTGTGCAACAGATGGGGGGGATGGGGATGAACAAATATTTGAGATTTGAATCCGTTTTGTTGCTTATATAGTTTGTTACTTTATAGTTCTAGCTTTCACACCCTTTGGAGGACAGAGGAGTGAAATTAAAGGAAATGGGGTTCCTGCTTTTCTGCACCAACTATGGGCTATGGACAAGTACACACGCCATGCAGCGCCAGCACGCTCTTGGTCATGTTTTGCCCGGACATCAGCATTTCCGCATACTCTTCATCGAATTCCAGTTTCGTGAGGCTGGAACCTCATTTTTTCGTCCCATCCGCCATACATTGCATCACCGTCAGTGATATAGGGGAAACAAGACAGAAATACCCCTAGGAACTTTTTCGGCCTGCAACGGATTTGATCCCCCTTTTTCTAGTTAGTGAGCCTGCATTTTTAGAGCCCCTTGCATAGCTTTCTAAGGAATCAAATATTTATAATTCTATATATAAACCTGCCCTAATTTTGAAATTTTACTGTTAAAATTGATTACAATCAAAGGCGGACCCAGGAAATCCTGTTAGGGGGGGGGGGGGGGGGTGTCAGTGAGAATTTTTTTGAAAAAAACGGGGTGTCAGTGGTGATTTGTGGCACATATCTATTTTTTATACTGTTATTTATTACCTCTGATTACAATTTTATCCCTAGCTATCAGGAGAAGAATCCTTTCAGGAGTAAAACAATGACTCTGATTAAATACAGTAATTGTCTATCCATAGAACTCTAGTGTTTATCTTAATGTGTTCATTTACTAAATACCATTCTACTAACAGTATACCTTTTGGAGCTTTGTGGACAATTCGGCGCCCCTCAGAAAACTTCTTATGGAACCAACTATTACCAATAAAATGTTGGCACCCATAGGGCTTGCTGGTCTGAATCTTGCAACACTAGGCTATTCCCTTAAAAGTTTGTTAGCTAACATACTTAAAATAAATGTTGGTTTATTTTTAAGGAACTTCCAAATGAAGAAATTTGTTTAGAAATCAAGAGAGATTAACAGCATAGCTGGCATTTTAGATCGCTTGAGAACTACCAAATAGTTTGGTTCCAGTTGGGATCTACGGTTGCATGTGAACTACACCTTATAAATCATGAATCCCCTCCTGGAATTTAACAAAAAATTGATGCAATCTATCCAATTTATTTGAGTGTTAATTCTAGTGGTATTCATTTCCCACTTGGTTGGTTATTTACAGATGGAAACCTATGCATATATCGCTACGAAAATATTGACCATATTTCATTGAAAACCCACTATCTAAAATGGGGAATTACAACTTAATATAGAACCTGAATTCTATACAGAAATAAAAATACCCTGATATAGAACCTTAGGTAGGCCTACACTATCATCTGTTTCATATTTCTTGTTTTGAAGCAAACTCTACTACAAGACAACAAATATAACAGTTTCTGATTGAGCCATCTTTATTTGCTCTATATTATATTACAAACAAATATTGAATAAAGTAAAAGTAGTGTTACTTTAGTTACAGTAATTACTGTTCAACCACAATATATACAAGAAAAACAATCATAACTTAATTAATCAAATACAAGTTTTCTTAGCACAAAATCACAAATCTAGATCATAAAATAAACATTTTTAGGATGTTCGTTGCCAGCATTCAAAATATATTATTAAAGTGAACTATTTTTTTCTAAATAAGATAGCTAAATATTTGAACATGCATTCATAATTAATATTTTATAGGTTATTTAATAATGATTGTTACATTTTACCTGGGCTTTAAAAATATAGAAAAGTAGAGATAGGAAGACAGAAGATATGTATAATTAAGACACAGCTGAGATAAATTGAATAAACTCTGTATTTATAGAACTCTTCTTCAAATTGTGATAAAAACAATACCATTTAGGGGTCAAATTACACTTCATTTGTTTGCTGTTTAAATAAATACAAGTTTAACTATGTGAGATGGGTTTAATGAAAATAAGTTTGAAATAAGGAGGTACATGTATCAAATGGCATTTGTCACTTATTGAGAGAGAGAGAGAACTGTGTATTTTGTACCCTACATTGACGACATCTATGAAAATAAACATGTAAATAGTAAATACTTTCTAAACTAGGTTGTAAAACAGTCAATTCATACTACTCAACTTATATTTCCAATTCCTTTCATAATACTAGCATGTAAGTTTATTCTCCCAATTTAACAACAATTGTAATTCAAGAAAATCAGAAAGCACAAATTCTAGGAGTATAAATGAAGGGAGCTTAATTTCTCGTTTCCCTTTAGAACCCTCTTTCTGCAGAAGGCTTTGATTAAAAGAATGGTCTAAAAGTTTTTAAATTCTTCCACCCTGACCAAATATGTCATAAGCGAGAATTTTAAAAAAGTATTAGTAATGTACATACAATATTTTAGTCATTCTAATTAAAATACAGATCTATATTTCATTTTGTTTTTTATACTTTCGATGGCCTACGTCAGGTTTCAAGTAAGTGATATATGACTCCATAACGTCAGTCATTCAATAAACCAATCAGAATCAATGTTGTAGTGCCTATGCTTTGGTTTGTTTTGATTTCTATCGCTGGTAATATCTACCCACAGTTTCGCACAAAAAAGGTCAAGCACAGACAATTTGATTGAGTGACCCCTCATTTCAAGCCGAACACGAGTTTAATAACAACTCTTCCAGATCCTAGTGTAGTAAAGACAAGTAAAACGAAAATTTGAACTACATGTATAAAAACGAAATAGGTTCTGTGTTTTAATCAGATTTTATTTTAGTGTATTATAAAAAAAAACTCCTAAGGGACCATTACAAAATTTCAACATCTGCATCCAAACAAATAACCTACCGAAATGGGTGGATTTGTTGAACGACTCCGCAGATGGGTGGATGGAATATGGATGTTTTTTTTTTAGATATATCCATGGGTTATTCGTTAGGAAGCAAGTGTTGAAAATTTTCAACTTTCTCTAAATCTATATTCAGATATACAATAATTTTACAATATTTAATCAACACAGATGAATTAATATATCACACTAATGAATATAACTAGTAACTAAATCATACCACATACACCAGGTAATTTACTATTAAACATTCATTAAAGAGAGCAACAGAATTATTTTAGACCTTGACATAGGTTTTCTTTTTGAAATGAAATAGGATTTAAAGTTCTACTGTTCTGCAGCAACTGGGCTAATAAAGAAACCCATACACCAAACAGTGTGATAAGTGAAATTTTGTAATGCCAGAGGCACTATACTATAATGGCCTACTCTTATCATGAGTTACAAAGGTCAAGGGTTCTTTAATTCTTACTGACTAGAAACATCTCTTTAATTTATACAAATATACAAAATAATGAAAATCTTTTTTTTTTTACATCAAACACTTTAAACTTTATAAGAAAGACAATTAAATTTCATAAAAGTGACATTATTTTAAAGAGTGCAAACAATATATTAAGTTAATATTATAAACTATGCCATTTCTACATAAAATGGACCCAGAAATATGGAAAAAATTAAGAAATATTCACTTAAAATGTGATATATTATTTCTTTTTTAAATGTTTCATATTTAAACACAGTGCCAAGAAGATTGCAACTAAAATTGAAAGGACAAATGTGACCCCATTCCTCTCTTTTGACATCACTACCACCTTACCTTACTCCTGTGGAACCATTATTTGACTGATATAATAATATATATTGCTAACTATATACTTTAAATATTATAAGAAAATATTTTTTGTATTTCAATTTATTCAGAACATGATTTTTTGTGGCAGGGTTATTTTGACACAACCATTGAGGAGATATAATACAGAAATATAGAAATAATTATCTAAGATAAGTAAACAATATACATAATATTTACAATATAGTATAATACATGTATATTACACAATGTGATCAAATTATTTAAAGGACACTGTACACACACATACTACAAACCCAATTACTGTTCATTATCAAATATTTACTAGCAAGATCTATTTCAGTAGAATATTTTTATTTACAATTCAGGTCAAATCTGAAACATTGAAATATGTTTCTTCTTTTTTGCCCATACCGTTACATCTCCTTTCATTAATGTGAATTTTTTTTTTTTACTTATATATTAGTTGATTCGTGACAGAAATATTATTGATCCTCAAAACGATCCGCCTATCCATCAATCATAAAGCATATAAAATAAGGTTGTACTATACATACTTACAATACAGGGGCCTGTTTCACGAAATTATAACTAAGATAAAATCCAAATTTTAGTAATTTGATTGGATAATATTAGATTGTTTTTAGGAGAAGCCAATCAAAATTGAAGTATATCGATTAAAATTTAGAAGTTATCTAATCAAGATTTCAAGTAACAGAACAGAGCCCAGTTCAGATTCTATTGAGCTTATAATAGATATTTTTAGAAGACTTATACTACACGTGTACTGTAATTACATATATAATACATATATAAAACAATCATTGAATCATTCGGTTACCGCTAATAATTTCTTAAATAGTAGAGAAGATAAACAAGTAAAGGTTTTTATCAAATTTTTGCTGCAAAGATGTTAACACATGTATTTACAACAGCCTCTGACCGCCATTTGTAATTATATATTATCTGACTATATTCAACGACAAGTTTATTTATGATTATTTGACATGTAACAACTTGTGACCATAAAAGTATTCTCTATATATTTACATGATAATAATATGTGTTCAGTTTATAACTTACTTCAATATACATGTACTAGAGTCAAAACAAATAATCCACAAATGTTTTTGGACGACATCGCAGATAGAAAATGGTAAATTAAATATCGGTTATTTAATATGTCAACATTTTCTAACTCGGTCAGTGCTAATCGGCAGGTGGGTCCAGATCTATCAGTGGGTTATTCGTTCAGAAGCAAGTGTGAAAATTTGCGACACTCTCTCACATACATGTACCTATCATTACTACACAACTCGATTTATTTCCATAGTCCATATGAACTCGAAAAGGTCCATAACCCTAATTTCCATGAGATTGATTTTTTGGCTCAAACTGCATTGAGAGGAAAAGGGTGAGCGCAAAATTGATTTGATTTTCACAAGGAAAAAATTGTCTAAAAACTTATCATTTAGAGTGCCAAGTGATTTGTGTATTCTCAGACAACAGTTTGAGGTGAAATTCTGTAAACATGAATTTTCACTGAACTGATTTGAGCTGGCTCCTGTTTCACAAAACTCACGAAAGACATTCTTACACATAAATTACTATACATCTATTGAACATGTACATGTTATAGAGTTAAATTAAATAGGCTTATTCAAACAGGCCCTAGTCAGGGTTATTCCAGGAAAGGGAAACCATTGCAATGCAGTTTATAGGTTTTACTATCTTGACTAAAATATTTGTATCTTTTTTATTACATTTGTTAAATGCCTCCATATATTGAGAACAGTCCAATATGATGAAATGTTAATAATCAATGCTCTGACAAATTTAACAGAAGTTTTGCTCTTGTGTTATATACATGTATTATTGAACTCTATTCATCTTATGAATCTATTGAAAGTTTTATACATCATACTTATATCTATATCTTTTTATCATAAACTCAACTATAGTATAATCATCATGATAAGAAAACATTTCAATAAACTCCATTAAGATATCTTATTAAAAGGTGGTAATTAATTTAAGATTAAGATTAAACCTAGTTCTAATTCCTGTAATTAGGAGATTATAACTCAAAGCTACTGATCGTCATTTACTTTTTTCGGACAATATGTAATTTTCTTGTTCAGTCGATGGTAAAATCTTCTCAAATTCATTATCTAATATTTAATTAAACAAGAAAACCAAAATATCAATGGTAGATAATCTCTCTCCTTGAATTCAATCGAAATTAAAAAAAGACAATCAAAGGATCTTACATAACACTAATAGGTGGCACTGGATTGTTTGTATCACTGGCAGAGAATTCTGAATGTTGAAAAGCTTTCAATTTATTATATCTTTGTAAATACAGAACGGAACTGAACAATTATTGTACTGGCATTCATTTTGGAAGTTTGCCATCCACAATATCCTAGTTAAGAATCCCTCAAATGAAGACCAGTGACTATAAACAGGGGTCTGTTTCACGAAATTATAACTAAGATAAAATTCAAATTTTAGTACATTAATTTTATTGGATAATATAAGATTGATTTTAATGCTTAGCCAATCAAAATAGAAGTATCTACTAAAATTTGGATTTTATCTTTAGTTAAAATTTCTCGAAACAGGACACAGTTGTTTAAATATCTTAATCTGAAAAGGTTCTGAAATCACAAGATTATTATTACTTCAACACATCTTTTGTTCCTTTTCTTCAAATTCTTGTCTCTGGGCCGATGAATGAAGCCATTATCCATCATTTTGAACTTTCCTAACTTACACATCATTTACACTATTCACAATGTAATATCCAGGGGCAATAACTGTGATTAAGAGAAATGAGACAGTGAGACATGAGGATATGATACATGACAACACAATGTGGATGGTATGTTAGCTGATACAACAACTTTTACGACAGTTCATTGGTGGAGAATCACATGGGTTCAAATATTTCACTTTTTTCTGTTTGTCTCGATTCACAAAACTGAGCATTCTTACTCTTGATTTATTTGTATGTGCGTAGGATTTAAGGTGTGATTTTAACGCAGGTGGTAACGGCAGTTGATCTATACCATATATGGTTGTTCTAGACACTATTGTCCTACATGCAAATTCTTGTAAACTAAGCACTGAAATGAAAATTTTTGTTTTATATTAAAGATACAGTTTTCAATTTTTAAATTTTTACTTAGATCCAAAAGTATAAGAAAATGAAATTCAGACTGCTCTGAATTATACATTAATACATGATTTTGACTATCATACACTATACTAGCTGCAACCGCAGACATCTGAGAGAACAGATAACAAGTTAAATAATGATCAACAATATGTTGGAATAAAATAAAGATCCAAATTTTATCAGATTGGAAACTAGACCTACACGCACTTATTTTCTCAGTTCCAATGCTCTTAGCTCACATTGGGATTCAAACCCTATACAGTGCAGTCAACAATCTCAACTATGTCCCTATTCAGTCCAGTGAAAGCAAACAAAAATTCGGATTATGATCCTCATGATTATTAGCATTATAATTCTGTTTTTTGCTCGATTCTCTGGTATTCTACTTTCAGTTTAATTTATGTAACTTACCTTTATTAGGGCCCCAGGAACGGGTCATACCGTTTCTTTTTAAAGCTAAACGAGATAATTCAGCAAATGATTCTGTGACGTTAAAATCACAAAGTGGACTGACTTCAAAGAAAGCCATGTCATTTTTGATCGCGTAAGTTTCTGCGGCTAATACACTAACTTGTCGATTAAAGGCTAAATGAAGACGGTTTCCGACTAAGATCTTGGGCACTCCTGGAGCATGCTGTGAAATAAAAATCAAATAAGCCATTATATTTACAGAACGACTTATGTTCCTGATGCAAATTAAATAAAATTGATGATGTAAAATTGAAAGTTTGTCAGTCAAGAACAAAGCAGCTCATTTGCTTTACATGAAAAATAATATTTCAAACTTATGATAAATGCATTCATAATGGAGAATTTAATTATTTTCTAAGTCTTTCACTGTCTTAAGTTTTAGTTGGTTTGGAGTTTTACAATCAATTTTTCATAAAATTCAACCTTTCCCCAACATGAATATTATCCTTAATTTGTTTTGCATAGATCTCAATTACAAATCAGTTTCAATGTAAATTTTCCTTGTCCTTTCATGGAGGAAAAGGATTGAATTTTCATGAGGAAATCAATGAAATAGAATATGATACATGTAACCTCATATGAGCAAAATGCTGACAAAAAAAGAAATGCATGTACGTCAGAAAACCAGCAGCTTTCATTCAATGACTGATATTTACACTACTGTCTGTGCTACATGGATTGCAAAATGGCATGCTATATCTTAAACAATCGAAGTACCATTTTAAAGAATTGTTGCATGTTATAATAAAATAAATGATTTTAACTCTACCTCATTTATTTCTTTAATCCATCTATCAATCCCATCAAAAGACCATTTACTAGTAATATCATACACCAGTAATATACCCTGTTTAGAATAAAACATATATTTAATATCATACATTAATAATATACCCTGTTTAATATAAAACATACATTTTGTTCAACATAAGACATTCTTCCCTGTTTCACACAAAATTAATATCATATACACCAGTAATATTAACAGGGTTCGTACACTAAAATATGAAGAGAATCCATGAGTTTTCCATGACTTTCCAGGACCATATAGGGCATTTTCCAGGACCAAAATTAGAGCATTGCACTGAAGGTTGTCTATGCATGTTTACTAAGATCTATTTTTCTTTACCATGCTTTTCTTTCGTATAAGTTTTACATATTGAATAAATGGGATCAAATCTCGGAGATAAATACTCATATTCCAGGTTTTCCAGGCCTGGAATTTTCATAGGTGGAATTCCATGACTTTTAAGGTTTTCCAGGAAACCTACGAACCATGATTAATTTAATAGAGAGGGAGAGAAATGGGGTTTAATGTCCACTCAACACAAACTAGGTCATTCCAGGGTCCAGGACTAACATATGGTTTAATTTTATTTCAATAATTTGCTTGCGCTTAGGGGTCTTTAGCAGTTTGAGGAAACCAGAGGACCCGGAGAAAACCCACGAGGTTAAACAGGCATCCCGACTCCTTGCCACGTACAACCGTGGATTCGCATCCGGAGGAAACCCACGAGGTTGGACAGGTGACCCTACTTCTCATCACATACAACAGGGATTTGAAACCATGCCAGTTGACTCAATGACAGGCTTTATGCTACAGTGAGCTTTATGCTAACCATTCAGCCATCCAACCCCCACATAAAACTAAACCCCCAAAATCTAAACTTGTCATAAATGTAATGGTATAAAAGAAACGCCTAACATGTACCAGTAGCTACTTACATGTACCGGTACAAAGGTCAAAAATAAATGTAAATCGTGAACTTTTAAGAATCTTCTGTAAATTTTGTAAATAATGTTAGTGTTAAAATGTACCACTTCAAGTTTATCCTTCAAGATTTAATAAAGAAAAAAAAATAAAGATATCAAAGATCGACATTTTTCTGAGAGATTCAATGTGATTAAAAAGAGGCCCCCCAAACAATATGTATAGGTAACACTGGCTAGTTTTGAACAATTCCAGTTTATGTCATCTGCTGAATGTTGACAAATTTTCATATCTTGTAAACATTGAATAGAATCAAACTATTGGGTTTAATGACTCAACACAAAAATTAATTTCGGGACTAACATATTGTTGAATTTTATTTCAATAATTCGCTTGCGCGTAGGGGTCTTTAGCAGTTGGAGGAAACCAGAGGACCCGGAGAAAACCCATGAGGCTGGACAGGCGACCCGACTCCTTCTCACGTACAACCGGGAATTCGCAACCACGCCAGTTGACTAAATGACAGGCTTTATTATACAGTACCCACATACTACCCAATTGGCCATCCAACTCCCCCTAAACTATTTTAGGGTTTCAACGTTCACAATTTCTGATATCAGAGACTTTATGAAAAATTATGCAAGTGCATTGACTATGGACTGGAGGTTTCGATCATAATCGCACATTTATATACATATGGTATTGTACATGTATATACATGTACATGTCTGTAATATAAATTTACTTATATTTTTAATTCACTGATAAAAATATAGACATAGATAAGAAATTACAATTTCTATGTCCATTTCGATCATACTCGCACATTTATATACATATGGTATTGTACATGTATATACATGTCTGTAATATAAATTTACATATATTTTTAATTCACTGATATAAATATAGATATAGATTAGAAATTACAATTTCTATGTCCATTTTTAAGAGCATAATAAATGTATTAATCGTGAATCTATTCTGTAAGTCAATATAGTAAACCACACTGTATATACATGTATACACAAACTCTTGTTTTCACTAACATTTGGTACAAGGCCAACTGAAGGGGTAAAAAACTTTCTCTCTCATAATAGTTATATGAATTAAACAGCTGTTATTACTTGTAAACAGAGTCTATAATGATCAGCTTAGCCTTGAGCATACCAGTTGTAACACTCAAATTACAGTTTTCCCATCACAAAGACATTAACAAGAGTGTTTTTTTGGTGTTAAAGTGAATGAAGATGATAAACAGCATACCTATGTTATCTAGGATTTTTGAAAGATACATTGTACATGTGATATACAATTACTACTCATTCATTATTCTGATATATTTTAAAACTGTGGCTTTTAACAAGATAAATTTGATATTTTGAAACAGATCTGATTACAAATTCTAGTTTATAACCAAAAAAAAGACCCAAAAATCAGACATAAAAACCCCTTATTTGACAAAAACCAGCAATATTAATTTTATTGCAATTTTTAAAGAGAGTTTAATGACGATGTGTGTAGTCTGTTATGATCTATCTATCTATCTCTAAAAAAAAAGGTTAAAAAATACAAAAAGGCACATAGAACGTTTTTTAAGGGACAAATTTATTAAACAGCTGATATTACAATTATTTAGAATTAAATTTAATTCAGTTTTTATCACCCATCCTCAGTTTTCAGATTAAACAAATTCTTCATCTACGTGTATATAAAAATATTGATTAATCTGATTAAAACACAGATCCTATTTCATTTTGTTTTCCATATTTTTATTGTTCAAAAATGTCTTTACTACACTAGGTTCTGGAAGAGTTGTTATACTGTATTATCAGTGTTTTGGTTAAGGTGAGGGATTAGCCAAAATGAAACAAGTCTGTTACAGCAAGTTTTAGCATGAGGTGCACGGAACTGTTGATAACTCACTAGAAACATCAACACTGATAGATCAATCAAATGTTAATGTGTGATGTCATAGGGCCAAGAGCCACTCGTATGACTCTGACGCAACATTCTACTTCAAACAGTCAAATTTTCATTTACATGTGGTAAGAAAATCAAAACGAAATCTGTATTTTAATCAGACTAAATAATGATCTATCTAATCTATCCCAAATTATTGTGTATGCACTTTGTGAATCTATAATTTTGAAAATAGTAATTATTTTACCTATTAACTGCAATTTCAAAACAGAACAAAGATTGTGATGAAGATAAGTTAGTAAATTTGAACTTTATTTTAACCTTTACATAGGTTTAGAAATGATCATTTATGCCACATCTAAAATCCAATTAACATCTGGATAATGTTCCAGCGAAAAAAAATCTGTTTAAAATTCCTGTAATTACTTTTAATACTAACAAACATGCTGATATACTCATGAGAAACCCATCAAAATCCCAAGTTGGCAAATGTTTTGTGTTAAATTATCTGTAGAGTGTTGACTTGTAGTTTTATAATAGGTTCTACGGGTAAAATGAGATAGAAATAACTAGACAACCACTTGTTTAACTTTGATAGAGATTAGGAGAACGGTACAGTAGTAGTATAGGCTATTATTATATAAACTTGGCAAACATGGACAGGATAATTATCACATATTGGCCACATTCTTGTTTTCATTAAAACATTTCAAAATAAACAACCCTAGAGTTGTGTGAGAATATACCTTGCATGTCTAGTTACTACAGGTCCATGTACAGTGTATAAGATCTGAAAAGTTCTATTGTTTTGTAAATTGTATACACATTGAGCTGAATTAAGAATTTGTAGGTCCCTGGGCTACAGAGAGAGGGAGAGAAAAGGGGTTTAACATTCACTTGATACAAACTAGGCCATTTTGGGACTTACATATTCATGGTTCGACTTTAATTCAATAATTTGCATGCATTTAGGGATCTTTAGAAGTGGGAGGATCTGGAGAAAACCCATGAGGTTGAACAAGCGACACTACTCGTTGTCACGACAACGGGAAAGTCGAAATGTCACTTGACTCAATGACAGACCTTATGATACAATGCTCATGTGCCAACCATTTCGCCATTCAACCCCCACCTGGGCTGCAGAAGCTGCCAGGCCCCATTCTGGATTTAGGACATTCTTACCCAGATACTGATAAAATTCAAAATGTTGTAACCATGCTTTAGATTAAGGTCATGCAAGAAATGTGGTTATCACACTTCAAAATGCATGCATTCTAACAGAAAACTCTTCCATTTTTGTAGTGTTAATGGGCATTTCTGACACCACAAAGGACATTAAGTATGTTTTTATCAGCTTAGTTTCTGTCAGTTTTATGGATCCATTTCAATCAAATACAACCTCATTTGTGGGTTTACAGCA
The DNA here is from genome assembly GCA_917208275.1 of Patella pellucida. Lineage (NCBI taxonomy): Eukaryota > Metazoa > Mollusca > Gastropoda > Patellidae > Patella > Patella pellucida. The sequence continues at coordinate 21,408,707 of OU795036.1, read as the reverse complement.
ATTAGACACTAGCTATGGACACTGTTTATTAAAGAGGGCAAATACAAATTAATATCAATATAACAAGGATGTCAACAATGACAGGAAAGTAATCTAACTGAATAATTATTTGTTTATGGTTAAAGTATGTTTATATCTACCTGTGCACCCCTAGAATATGATCGTAAAATTGTACAAAATCTTCCTTGTCCGGATGTATCCCTAAAATCATAATACACAAACATATTACATATCTAATAAATGTCATGTATTGTTGTACACATTGAACTAATGGCCGTTACGGGTCAACATAGTCGTTTTACTAACATCACACATAAATGAGACCATAATTTGTCAGCAGGTTTACATAAGGTGACTTTTACACAGCAACAGGGTTTCTTCCTGTAATAATTTTTCATATTTTGTGGTCATATCTACAATATGAATTCCAAGTACATGTATCAAGGGATCTGTTATAAGTACAATTTGTCTATAAGGCCTCTGTTTTCCTGTATCATCCAATTTATTGGTAGGATATAAAACATTTAAACCCCCTTTAATTTCCTGAAGGTTCTACTACTGAGTTATAATCGGTTCTGCTACTGAATTTAAATCAGTTCTATTGAGTATTTTACTCACCATAATTGTAATTTGACACGTTTACCATCTAATAATATAGTTGTAGTTTTATAATCTATACCTGAAACAAACAAACATTTGTTTATAATCTTCTTACATAATTCTAATCTTGGGTAACATATATGTAACAACTAAAGGTAAGTCATCCGAATATTCCATAAAACAGCTCTCGAAATAATGATTTTACTTGTACTGTACCAGAGAAAATACCAGGAAATAATGAACTAGTACTAGTAGTAATGGCTGTTTTGATCTTTGTGTTAAACATGTTTTTAAAACACTGTTAAAGGACAAGTCTGTGAAAAAAGGACTGGCATCAGAGACTTGTGAATGACATTGTCTGTGAATGATGCCTTATTGCCAGACTTGCGTAACAAATGTCACATTGTAAGTTATTCTTTCATTGAAAATGGGAGCATTTAAAAAAACACTAAAAATTAAAGTGATCAAGGACAATCATTAATGGTTATCATACATATTGAATTGGGTCAAAATAATTGTCAATTCAATAATCAATACTATGTCTACTTATACTAAATGGTTAAGACATTCATGATTTACTCTTTATGTAAATTTGGTTGTTTATACATGTTTGTTTTCTTTGATCCTGTATCTGGATATATTTGATATAGACAGAATGTACATGTAAATGCCATGTTATGACAAATATGATCCTAATGATTATGTGTAATTATTGCTATAATGACCTTTTTTATAAAAATAAGAAAGCTGCTGTGTAAGTGTAAATCACTCATCTGCATAATCATTATTTATATATCAGAATACTTGTTTATTATACAGTATACTTACTGTAGTATTCTACGACTATTTATAGCCTACTTAATAGTCTGAGTTCAAATTATCAGCTAGCTGTCAGTTCTGTATGCTGTTGTATGTAAACTTACTCAAGTGTGACAAGTCATAAAATCAAAATCCCCAAATAGAAAATGAACTAATATTATAAAGTTTATATGTTGTTATTAAATGTAGAAGATTTGACTACTGAATAGCCGTGTTTTTATAACATTTAGATATCGGTCTGGTTGGGAACAATTTTATGTGACAGATGAAAATGTAATGAACATTTGTCCTCATTAGTGCCTGATTAATGAACCAGTTTGATTTCTTTTGATCCAATCTAATGTTATTAATTACTTGTAGATTGAAAACATTCTCATAATAACAACATCATTATCACAAACCAACTGTGGCATGACACATATGTTGATATTTTTACACCCATTACTGTCTATATGTATCTCATGTTTACTGAAATCAATATATTGGGTCTATCAAAACATATTTATAGAACATAAACTTAGTTTTCAGTTTTAAATTATCATATAGACATATTTAAAAATAATATATTATATTTAAAATGTAAAAACTGAAATACAATGTATATTATTATGAAATATTAAAAATGATATAGTTCATGATGCGTTTAATGCACAATCTCCATCATGATTCAATTTTTGATGGTTTTATACTTGTATGGAGTAGAATCTAATAAATAAGATTGATAACAGTACACATTGCAAAACTGTGGTTGACAGAGGTTTGCAGGATTAAGGCTTTAATGTTACATGGTTTTCAATCAGTAGAACAGACAAATTATTGTAATGCAGTAAGTTATTAGAGAGCATCTGAAATCTAGAATGAATGAATGAATGAAATGGGGCTTAACATGCACTTATTTCTACACCAACCAACAAATGAAGACCTGCATATTTCTTGCAATGTGCTACATGTTTATGTATAACTATGAGAGATATTTTGCCGAACAGCAACCGATTTTCAACTGTTTATGTACACATGACCTTGGTTTTTATCCCATCAAAAACACTGAAAGTTCCTTGCTAGTTGACAGGCTCATAGTAATATAATTATTTTAGGAACTGTCTCTGAGCGGGCTATGTCCACTGACAGTTCTTATTGGGTCCTATAGCTGCAATATGAAAAAAAAACCTCCTCCCCACCTCTGTTCTAAGGCTATATTGGAATCCTTACCTACTATTTTTCATCTTTATTCTAAATTATTTGCCAAAGGAATCATTTCTTGCCACAGCCGACACACATTTACAATGATTCAACACTATGTTGACAGCCATTACGAAATCCCAACATGTGCAAACTGCATGTTTATTTCATCGCTAAATTCTACTTGAAAATTGTGTTGAATAATTAAAAAATTGTGTCAAATATATTCAAACATGTAAATGATTCCTTTTAGTGGAAAATAAAGAACGAGGTGAAAAATAGAAGGTTATTGCTCTAAGTAACTGAGAACACAGGGGGGGGGGGGTATTTTACCATATTTTCATATTGCAGAATATAAGACCTGATATATAGGAACTGACAGTGGCCATCGTCCGCTCAAAGACAGTTCCTAAAGGAACTAGCAGTGATACACTCCTGAAACCATGAACCTCCTGATAAGTAAGCCAGGGCCTTTACTATTAAGCCACAGCGACCACTGGCTTCATGTGTATTACTATTACTATTAGTAATAGCTAAGATTATGTAATCAAATCAACAAATTGTCTTTGAATCGGTATCATAATTTCCCCTGCTTGTATATGATTATGAATACATGTAATTTTAATGCATTACTATATTTACGCTAGTGTCGTTTGCACCTGCCTAATAAAAATGGTTTCTGCTACAGTTTACGTAACAAATGGTTTGAAAAAAATAAACAGAATAATTTACTCTAATCTGCTGAAAATCTATATAGATAGGCCCACTTTCTGTCAAAACACAGTTTTTTTATTTATATAGATTATAGATACATTTATTGCAATTTTTGTTCCAGTTATCAGTGCTTTTCTGCTTGTTCAATTTCCATGTAAAGTTTTAGAAAAAGATAGAGAAATTAGAAAAATAAATATATACCTGAACTAGAATAACCATAAGGTGATTCTGTCGCCCCGTTATCTAATCCTGACAACAGTTCCTCTTTACCCACATCGCTGTCACCGACCAGCAGAAATTTCAGCAAATAATCGTAGGATTTACAGGACGACTGAAGCAATCGTGGGGAACCACTAACTGCAGTGCACATCATAAACGATGCTTGGCAGTTTAATGCCAGTAGAACCCATCAGTAAAACTAATCAATGTCTATTCTATATCTAAGAAGATTATTTATGTCATTACTACTGGAGAAACAACACAAAACAAGCCTTGAATTCAGAACGACTTATTCAATACTAAACAAGACTCCATTTTCCTTTCATCATTACTAGGCATGACGGAAGTTGAACAGAAAGAGTCGCGCAGGCGCACATTATAGTGGCGGTAAATGTAAACACAAACTTAGGAGAAATTGATAAATATCAAGAATGCCGAAACTTTATAAGATTGTTTGTAAGAAATGTTCATGTGTCTACTGTATGAAGCTTTCAAATTTATCTTTGTATTTTGTGTAAACCATGTGTGGTGCAGTCCCCCTGCACTTACTAATAAACCAAGCGGAACTAAAAAACAAAACACGTCAAACTAAAAGTGACAGTCAGACTTAGCAGATGTCTAAAATTAAACGCAAACTAATTATCATAATTATTTGGTACAAACAACTGGTATAATCATGTATAGATTAGAATACCGTTCCGTTTTATCAATAACATCATAAGTAATATAATTATGGTAACAGTTACAGCATTTACTGATGATTTAGTAGTAAATTTGGCTTCTCGGGCAAGTTTCTTATGAAACACCGTTTTACAGTGAGTTAACCTAGTCACATAGTCATAGTCCCTACAATTTAATTAAGTTAGATTTAGGCTTATACCTCCAGATTACGAGATGTAAACAGGGCTCGAACTTACCCCACCCCTAACCCTGTACAAATAGCCATAACCCTCGGCCTTACCCAAACCCTAACCCACAATCTAGTCAACAATTGAACAATCATGTGCCCTAATTTTATTCACATCTCAGTGACCTTGACGAAACCTGGAGGTGGCCTAGAAGGAATAGATCTAGCCAGGAAACATTTGGCTCAGTCTGCGATATCAGTTATCACCCTGAGATGGAAGCGGACGATGTCATAGATTGATCTTTCTTTCAACTGACATTCCTAACAACTCAATACTTTTAATTTACATTTTACAGACTTGGACTACCACCGGTAATCAAATAATAAAAACATCTTTACAGATTCAAGTTAGGGAGTTTGTAATATAAATAGTCAAGATGATAATAGCTGGGCTGGCCCACTGTACCATACAGTGTCACTGTAACAAATAGGCCTACTGTACACTACCGCTACCAATAAATTTGAGTGTTTTTGGTAAACAGCTATAGACATTTGCATAAGGGTACATGTTGGTATAAATCTACAATTAAGAATGTTAGTTATCAGTAATAAAAGGACGAATGAAGTAGACATTTGCATGTATATTGATATAATTAGATAGAAGCTTAAACTTAAACAACTAAACCACCACATAATTATGAAACTATTAATTTTGAATTTCAGTTTCTATTAGATATAAATTGTAATATCATTGTTCAAAGAATGGAATTTTCGTATTTATGAAAATATTGTGAAAATAAAATGGATGATGAAAAATCAAAACTGAGGGATGTAAGTTTTTATCGGAAGCTTTTTTACCCTATGTTTTTGAAGAAGATTTTCTCTTTGCACAGTACTTAAAGCTACAATTTAATTTTTTTTAAGTTACATTTTTATTTATTTTTTTAAAATAAAGCCTTAAAATAGATGTTATCCATAAACAGTCCTACCTTGTTAAAGAATAATCCTATTGCCAGCTGAGAAATTGGCAAAAATATCATTTTCAACTTCAAATTCCAACATTTGAATATAGCTTATAGGCCTACATGGAGTGAATGGGGAAACATGGGAGGTACTTGTGTTATTATTTCCTGAGTCAATGATTTTTAAGGGTAGGAAATAATGCCCATGGTCGTACAATAGTGAGTTGACAACCTATTGAGCAAAAGACATAGAAATAATTATGTTTTGACTTTCTTAGAAAATATGATATTCTCGCTTTAAGAGATTATGGCAATTTACATATTTCAGCAGAAATGGAATTAGGTTTAACATCCTAAATTTCTGCACCAACTGAGTTAATGAAGACAGGCATATATGCCATACAGTGTGCTTTGAGGGAAATTTTGCTTGGACAGCGACGCTATGGCCTACTCTCATATCAAATTCCGAAGTTCTTTTACATGCATCCGAAAGTGTGCTCAGTAGCACAGGACCTGTTTTTTTTCGTCCCATCCAAACAATTAGACACTGTCCATGCAAGGACCTCTGTCCTGCACCATTGACAAGGTGCAAAAACCAGAAGAACTTCTGTGCCAACACCAGTGTATTGAAGCTTATTGAATAATTGATAATTATTAATTTATTTATGGTAGACTATTACTTTTATTAAAGATGTCGATATATTTTATATTTCTTTTATCAGAAAGAAAAGCAGCTGGCAAATCTCAAGAAGTTACTAGCTATTAAAGAAAGAAAATTAGAGGTATTACAAAATTAAATTATAAAAGTTTCAAAAATTCAGTAGTTATTTGAGCTGACAATAATTTCCAAACTAAATTTCTTTGAGGCTTAAAATACAACCACCAGTGCATACAGAATATGGTCAAAAAAACCTAATACACATTGTCAATTTTAAAAACTATTAGAACTAGTGCTATGTGGAGTGGAAGTTTCTCCTGTCTTTGAAACCAATTGGCTATCTGGGTTAAGTTGATAAGTGGCTAGATTTCCGGTCATGGTGTTGTACATGTAGAACGATGGTTCTTCGTCTGCCAGCTTCACTGGTTTATGTCCAGACGTTGGACACTCAGACAACTACTGTTGTTAGATATTGAAGGTAACCCAGAAAACAACATTCTAGTGCTCACAATACAAGTGTCTTGGTCCCAGAAACCCACTGTATAGGCAACAAAACTTCCAGGCACATTATATGTCCAGTAGGACTCTGTGCGGTATATCCACAGATACAGACAGGAACTTCGAAGTCTTAAGGATTAAAGACTATCCTATCAATATTCTTTGAATGGCATTTAGTAATTGGAACATAATCAAATAACACACTTTTATGGAATAACAATTACTCTGGTTTATTTCACTGCGACTTTTCAACAAGATTTCACAAGTCGTTATCATCAAGCATATACACAAATGGATAAAAAATGAGAAAAAACTATGAATATATATACAAACATCAGTGTGAATTATCCAAAGGAATGCAGGGAAAGTGAGTATGAGTAGCTATGATAAGCTATTGATAAAAACAAAGGTACACCAATATGCTTGATAACGACTTGTGAAATCTTGTTGGAACGTCGCAGTGAAGTAAACCAGAGTAATTGTTATTCCATAAAAGTGTGTTATTTGACTATCCTATCAAATTGAATGAAAAATGAATTGTCTTTAGCCATTCTTATCATAAGGCAGTACTTGACAATCATTTGAATAATAATTGTATATATATATATATATGTTTTCAGAGAAGTTTACGAGCCAACAGAGTGAGGGAACATGTGAGAAAAAAAATAAAAGAACAAGCCCTGATTGCTGCAAGAGAAGAAGACCGACAAAATGTTTCCTGTCAATCAGAGAAGACACATGAGACTAGTTTACCAAGGAAGAAACCTACAAATCGCAAAGTGTCTGCTAAAGATTCTCGATCGGAAAAATTACATTGCTGCTCAATTCAAGGAAAAGCGTCTCTTATAACCGATTCTGTACACAAAACCAAAACGTATTTTCCTTTAAGAGATGAAAAATCAACTCCTAGGCATGATCAAAGAACCCCTGATCCTTCGAAAGAGGGGAAATCATCTGATAAATCTGTATTCAATATAAAACATTTACATCATTCACCTCATAAACATGTTACTCCAATTAACTCACAAATACCAAGAAAGTTAATTCATAGTTTTACAGACAGTACATCACCACTTCTAAACCTAAGTCATATTACACCCCTAAACCTAAGTCATATTACACCCCTTTCCAACGATAAAGATGATGTCAAATTACAAAGTAAGAAAACTGCAACTTCTCATGAAGAATGTATATCAGCCGGTCAAATTGAGATAAACAACTCTTGTAATAGTGAAACAATTACCAACAAATCACATAGTTTATTGTTAAATGATTCATTAAGTTTTACTCCCACATTTAACTTGGAGACTCAGGGAGGACAACCCAATTGTCCTGATAGGGATAGTAATTTAGGTGAGCGTTATAAAGTAAAGCATGGAAGGCAGCCTGTTTGTAATCCTTCAGTGAAGTCGTTTTCTTTACCTGAGAAGTCAGATTCTGTTCTAGCTGTTAACATTTTAAGACATGAGAATTCTACTTCTGACGAGTTAGTGTTAATAAGCCAATCAAAATCTAGCATCAGAGAAGCAGCAAATCCGTCCAAATCAAAGCATGATCGAGAAAATAGACTGAAAAATTGCATCTCAAATGCTGTTGACAGAAAATCATTGAAAGTTAAAAGCCAGGAGAAAGAGAAATGGAACTATGAAAGTCAAGACAGAAAATTTGACGAAAGTTCTAATTCTCTTATGAAAGAGGAAGATCGGTTACCAGCCCGCCATTACAGAAAAGAAAAGGACAATCAAGAGTGTTCTTCTCAGCAAAGACAAGTAAATCAAAATAAAATTACATTACTTGATAATCAAGAAAATAAAAGTTCTAATAAGGAACCAACACTGGAATTAAAGACATCAAATGAAAGCTCATTTTTGAATTCCTCCCAAGAAGACATCTCAGATACCGATTCTCAAAAGTCAGTGTCGATTCTAATTACCAGAAATACAAACACTCCTACTAATGACTCCGACATTAAGACTATTGAAATATCATCTGGTGATGAGGATGAAGAAGTAAAGATCAAACCACAGACACCATATTGGTCTTCAACAAATTCTGATAAAAACAAAGACAGTAACAGTTCTCCCCTTGTCAAAAATGTAACCACCACAAATTTCAAATCTAAAATAGATACGAAAAAAATTTACCAAAAAATAGCAATTTCCAAATCTGAAATCTCACCTAAGAAACAATTACATTGTATAGTAGATGTTCTCAAGAGAAGTGATAGTGAAATTAGTCTACAAGAAGTATCACAAGATAGTCCGTCAAACAAACTACATCATTTACAGTCAATGAGAACACCTCTCTTCTGTTCTAAAAATCCTGATAATCAGTCAAATGTTGCAAAACAAGGAATCACCAAAATCCAATCAGATGAAAATGTATGTAAACAGGACTCATATTCTCAGAATTCTACTTCTCTAACTGAAACCGAAGAAGGAGATATGTTGTCATTGAAGAGAAGAAAGTTCAAAAATAGAAAAAGAAGTTTTAATAGAACTTCAATTAATAGCTGTGATAGTTCTCAAGATTCGGAGAAGAAACGAATTAAATTAGAAAAAAAGCCCAAGGAGATATCATTGTGTGTTACAGGTGCCCTGCAAGGGGATACATTAACCGGACATCCCAGCAAATCTGAAAGTCAAGATTATTTATCTTCTTGGGAAGGATTTGATGGCAATACCACAGATAGTAACAAAATGCATCAGAATGAAGCTACATCTATATCAGATAATTCTGAGAATGTAATAAATTCAAAAAGTCAGACAGGAGCGATTTCAAACTCTAAAGCCAGTGATCAAAAGAACAATTTAAAGGAGATACAGAGCGTACAAGATTCAGAGATTAGTGAACATTCAAAAAGTCAGATACAGTTAATTTTAAGTGCTGAAGTTAGTGATCAAAAGAACAATTTAAAGGAGATACAGAGCATACAAGATTCAGAGGTTAGTGAATATGTTGACAGTGTTGATGAAATTCAAGATGAGAGAAATTTAGTCCAAGATAAAATCATCTCTGTGAAAACTAACCAGTCAAATAAACATAATAACCAGACCAGACAATTTATAGAGTATTCACAATTTACTGAACTTGATGTGGTCGAGTTTTCTCAGTTTACATTTTCAGAAGAATTGCTATCGAGCCAAACTTCTGCCACAAGCAATGGTAATCCTAGGAAGAGAAGAAAGAGTCAACTCCGCAACATTATTCAGCGAAGATCTCCTCGAGTTTCTTCTGCTTGTTCGTCACTCTCTTCACAAATGTCAGAGGGCTATTCTGAAAAGTCCTCTAGATTAACTAAAAAAGAAAAATGTCTGAAAATTTCATCTGTTTTTCAATTTCTGATTGATGAAGTTAAGAGAAATAAGAGTGAAAGTGAATTTAGTTTACCAGAGAATGTTTTCAGGAAATTCATAGCAATAAAGAATTCCGAATTGGCATCAAAAGAACCCAACACAAAGAATCTAAAAAACTTTGATTCAGCTGGTCAAGCATCTCAGATCAAATCCTCCTCAGGCTCCATAAATTCTGAATCAAAATCTGAATTAAAGAAACCAGGAGAGACAACAGCCAAAATATGCAAATCAGAAAATGTTCAAGCGTTCAATTCAAAAGTTAGCCCTACTTCATTTTTGGATGTTGACCTGGTTTATGATTCAGAACCAATCATAGAGGATGACTCTTTAAGTGAACAAAAATGTTACCATAGAAATGATGCATTGGAATCACAGGATATTGATGTCTCTGTCATCTCTGAAACTGAAAATGATAAGCCTGTGGTTACCAGTGTTAAGAACTCTAAGAAATCTGCGATAATAAGTTCATTTGAAACAACACATAACCTTGGAAACATTTCCATGGAATCGGGGAAAATAGATGTGTCTGTAATATCTGAAAGTGACACTGATAAACCAATGGTAGAAAATATTGATGATAATATGCAGTACCCAAAAGCTTTAAAAAATGAAAAAGCTTTTGAGAAAACTCCATTGTTCAAGAAAAACACTTCCTTGAAAACTATTATGCCAGATGTGGATAAGATGACAACTGACTTATCTGTAAATCCTGTATGTTTGAGAAATGGTGTCCGAAATGTATCAAAGGTAATTTCTGAGTCTGCGGAAATAGTTGATAATATTAATAATGAAAAGAGGTTGCTTAGTAAGAAAAAAGAGGACACTTCAAATGATTTCATAGAATCTAACTGTAATAATCTTGATGAAGTATCAGAGGATCATACCAGAGTACTGAATATAGGGAATTCTGTAGCCACACCAAAAATATCGAATTTAAAAAACAGAAAGAACGGCTTGATATCTCATTTAAATTGTGCCACCTCAACACCTAAAGTTTCCAGCATTTCAACTTTAGCATCCGATCCATTTACAACACCAAAAGATGCTAATTTTAGAAAATGTTTTAATTTCCTAAATGATGAAGGAACTCCTCCTTTATTCAAGTCACAGAAAGACACAACCCCCTTTAAAGACTCACTTGGTGTTGGGAAGTTACTGGATGATAGCGTATTAAGTATAGACACACCTACCCAGTTTGATGATACAGGTGCCAATGAGAATATTGAACCAATAGAATGCATCAAAGTAAATACTTGCTATTCTTTTCTGTGTTATGTTTGACTAAAATTAAAACTCATAAAAATGTTCTTCTGATATTAAATGGATATTTATCCCATTTGTTAATGCTAGACTAAAGTACAAATACTCTCAATTATCTATGTAAAAAATTTATTTAAATTAATATATCAGGGTTGTTGGTATAACCGTCTTTCTGGAACCTTTTTAAGTCTATTTGAATTAGAATTTGTTATTCGATATCAATTAAACCTAATAGATTTGGACCAGGATTTTCTTTAAAGTTGTTGATGTTTATTTGTAGTTATGTCGAAGAGAACCAGTAGTATATATTAATGGTGGAAGATGGATAATGAATGGAGAGGAACAACAGTATATAATTAGTATTTTACCATCAGCTATCAGTTTATGGACTAAAGGTGATGGTGATTGGGAGAATGAACTAGATTGGTTTCTTTCACCTGTAAGTTTCTAGTAAAATTAAGAATATCTAGGTTAGAACGACTGTATCAGTCGTTTGAGTTGACATTAAAAAAATCTCTTGTAGAAGTCCCAGAGCCACAGTGACTCAGTGAGTACCCAATTTGCTACCTAATAAGGTGGTCCCAGGTTTTCGACCCTGCTGTTGTTCTGATTTCTACTTGTTAGTATTGCAAGATGGGGGGGATCTAGCAAGGAAAACTCGTCTGGTTGTTCTACTGGACGAACAATGGGACTGTGTAATCCTGATCCGCACATGAAAGACCTCGACAGTTGGAATTCAAAGAATAGTAGACAGAAGCACTTGCTGTTCGTACAAAATTCCTTATAGCTTATTGTATGGTTTATTTATATCCCCGTCTTCATTACCTCCGTTGGCGCAGAAAAGTAGGACATTAAAAACCTGTTTAATTCCATATATCAAGTAGGGGTTTCGGGTCACGTCACGTGAGCGAAATTACCGTTTGTTTACAGGAGACGCTAGCGGGAAAATACCGCTCTGACGTCACCCGGCTGGTAAATTTCCATTGACGGCATTGCTACGGCCAACTTCATTGGTGAATCCTATCGTTAGTTTTCAGGGGATTTTCATATAGAACCAATCAAACGATAGATAACATTTTTGTGATTATTATTGTACGTGATACCTCGAAATCGGACAATTAGAGCCCTAGAAAATGGAATTTATCTGTTTTGATGACTGAAAATTGCTAAATTTCGACTAAATATAAAAAAAAAATTCTTGAGGTATCATCCAGATTATAAATATTTGACAAATTATCATTCAAATTATTACGATTGTAATAAATTTTAGCTGATAATAACGATCGGATTTCAGTTTTAAAATTAGTACTAGCGATTCTGAAGGGGAAATACCGCTTACGACGTCATTCAAATATGACTGAAAAGCACTTATTTTGGTGCTGTGCTACGCATTGACGGGTATAGAGCATTTTAATTACATTATTGACGTCAATCTCGGATTTTAAAATTCCATAACTTTGGATCTAATTAGAATATTTTGATGAAATAAAAAGTATTGGGTAGCATTTTATGTATATTTTCAAAAAATATTTAAATTTTTTTTTTTTTCTCTCATTTAAAACTTTGACCTGAAACCCCTATATCAAGTCTAAAATAATTGAAATGCCAATGATGATAGTGTGTAGTCTAGTATACAACTTTAATTCATATATATTAGTTTAGTGTGGTTCTATTTTGTTACAGAGTTATCAAGCTACTAATGGTTGGTGTATTAAGAAACAGAATAAGGTTGTCATGGTAATAATGGAAGAAGATAAAGAAGGAGATCAAAGATTATCTTTATTTTTCTATGATCTAACTTCTGGGGAATCAAATATGTCTCCCATCGAGTTAAAACAAGACTTAGATTGGTGTGTATTTGATTGATTCTAAAAACTGACGCAAACCATGTCTGCCATGGCATAATTTATTTTTGTGTGCCGTAGTAGACCCTATCATCCCAAATTACTTTAAAGAAAGAAATATTGGTATTTTGTTTATTTATATTTATTTATAGGTCTATTCATTTTACAATTGTACTGTCTTTAAATTTGTATATTTGCCGTGAATATGTCACCCAGACCAATTTCTGACAATCCAATGTTAAATCTCAAAGGAATAAAGAGTTATATTTGAAAAAAACCCAAAAAACAGAGAAACAGAATGGGGCGGGACAATTTTATACTCAGTCGGCAGCTATTTTTATTCCACTACTCAGCAATTCCTGACTACATCCCTGTATAATAACATAAATCCCAGTTTTTCTAGTAAGATCTTTGTCTTATGTTGATTTTCTGTGTTATTTTTGTTTGTAATGACACAGTGGTGTTAACTGTTATTTACACATGATGATATTATATTTTTTTAGCCCTGTAACAAGTTTATTGTGTTGTATACTAGAGACTGATGAGGTTATTATTGGCTTTAATCATCCAACAACTCATTCAGCTGATAAATACCTTCTAATAGATGGCTTTAAACAATTAACAGTATGTTGTCATTTAGAGAGCAATAGAGGATATTTATTGGATGTTCAACATGTTCTACATATTGATGCTTGTGTTGTTGGGTTAACAGCTGATAGAGAAGCTGTTATTTGGTATGTATTAGGTGATATTTTACTGGACTATATCTCAAAATTTTTATAATTGCATTTTTATCTGTAAGAGTTAAATCTATTTGGGAAGAAACAAAACAAAAAAATAATTATTGAAGACATGGCATACCAAGAAACTGATCTTCTCTAAAAAAAAAAAAATACATTGGGCTCTCCAGGGAAATGCTGATAAAAAATATATTGCTTTTCTCTTAATTTCTTTCAAGGTTTCAGGGTGGTCAATGTTTTAAAACATGTTCTAAATGCCAAAGGTTTTTTTTTTTGAGTAAAATAAGCTGACTTTGTATTTACATAATTAATCACAAATTTATTTGACTTTGTATTTACATTATTAATCACAAAATTATTTGACTTTGTATTTACATTATTAATGACAAAATTATTTGACTTTGTATTTACATTATTTATCACAAAATTATTAAGTCCTTATGTGATACAAGATAGATAAGGTACCCGTTGTGTTATTATAATTTATGGTTTATTTCAGGAACCATGAAGAAGGTTTTATATTAAAGAAGATTAATTTAAGTTGTGTATTATCATCTGGTGTTTCTCTAACATCTCTACAAAATATTCAAGTATGTATTATTATCAATTAAATCATATATCTTGTATTATTTACTTTAAATATCCTACAAAAATATCACTCAAAAACCAAGCTGTATTTTTTATGTCAAGTGTTTAACTATAGAAGAAATAAATCTACTTAACCATTTGGTACTTGATATGCCATTTACTGATGATGAAATGTTTTCTATAATTTTTCTTTAAATAAAAATCACTAATTAACAATTTAATGGTTTATTCAAGTTTAGAAAGGAGAAAATGCTGTTGTTCAATAACACTGAATCACTACTTTTCAAAATTATCTCCCTTGACACATCAAGGGGAGATAATCTGAAAATTTTGTCTATATTTTAGGGTTATTTATTGTTTCATCTAATGAATCGTGTAAAGAACAGTTGTCCAGGTTATTTATTGATAGTCAATCCTATAAATGATACCAGTCTTATTCTACAAGATTATCAATCACTACAGTATTCATGGAAAGGGTAAGTACAAAATTAGGGCCTGACAAGGACAGCTGCCTTGTCGTTCAGATGGGACAAAAAACAGAGGTCCCGTGTACACATAAAAGATCCCTTCGCACTGGGAATTGATATAAGATTAGGCCGTAGCCCAGGTTAGGTGTAGAAGAGTATGACATTAAACCCCATTTCATTTCAAGTCAATATTAGAGTTGTTCATTTTTGGATTGAAGGCTTAAAGGGTTTTATTACTACTTATACAGTGATATGGATGAACGAACAAAAACTTAAGAAGGCCTTGTTAAAAGATAATTTTCAATTATCAGGATTAAAGAACGATTGGCAAGTTGCCTGTATGATTATTTGAAAAGGGTGATGTCACATCTGTATTTTAAATATATTTAATATTTCTGTTACAGGTTGAACAGTGTTGATACATTAGCTGATATGCAAATAGCTGTTGATATCCATGGTAACACAGGTTTATGGGATATGTCTTCTGGAGAACTATTGGCCAGTTTATTAACATCGGATGTTACATCTACTAGTATTAGCCAATCAAATCAGACTTTACTGTATCTTGGACTTAAAACTGGTGTTATTCATATATATTCTATTTCTTGTTCAGATGTTTTATGAGTGTAAATTAATATATTATTTAAAAGAAGTGAATATGTGAATTCAAAGTTGTTTTTCTCATAAATTAACATAATTTAAGTTTAGGCAAATATGGACACATATTTACACATACATTTTGAAAAGGCTGCAATGATCCAATGAAAAGAAATGGGTTGTACTATGATAAGTTACAGAAGATTTTTATATTTGTACCTTCCCATGTTGCTGTTCAGCATTTCCAAACAAATTCACTCCTACTAACAGCTTTGTGAGAGAAGGCAAAAACATCATAGGGACTGGTCAATTGGGTTCCACCCCACATCTGTCTGGTCAATCCCAGTAAGAAAATTTATTTTTTGCTGGATAACAGCTCCTGCCAGGCAGATACGCCCACATACGAGAGATGAACAAGCTAAAAAGAATGATTTTTTTTACAATCAAGGGCCACAACTCATGAAGTTACAATTCGATATGCGGCAATATCAAAAGGAACCAAGATCTTTGGGTTATAAACATGCATTTCAAGTTTCATCAATATTGGTTCAAAATTGTTACCTCTACAGTGTTCACAAGCTAAAAAGATGATTTTTCATGCAATCATGGGCCATAATCCATTAAGTTACATGCCAATATCGAAATGGACCAAGATCTTACGGTGAAAAACCTATATTTCAAGTTTCATTGAAATCAGATAAAACTTGTGACCTGTAGAGAGTACACAAACAATTGTGGACAGGGGCGATGACAATATACCTCCACATTAAAATCTGGGCGTATAAAAAAGAACTACAGAGTTACCATATAAAGTTTATTATGGGAAAATATGAGAATCAAGTTTCTCTTATGTCTTACAAAATACTGATATCTTAATATACTCTGTAATATGTAGTTTCAGGCTATTTGTGCTGAGAAAAGTTATTTTGAGAACAATAGAAATTGAACCTCTACTTAAAATGTCGTTTCTTGACCTCTTCAGGATTTGTATTAGATATGATGACAGAGTGCAGTAATAATGAATGGACAAGGGATTTCATCAACATATGACATGGGTCATGAAGTAACATAACAATATTGCTTACATAATTATAATATATATAATATATTCCCTAATTTTATAAACAAAATTCATTTCATCTGTTATTTACAGATCGAACAATTCATAGTACAACAAAACAAACAAGAACTATGTTTATCTTAGTTCAAATAATCTTCATTCTTGAGTTCAAATAATCAAATTATTGACAGATTTTAATTAAATTCAGGATATTTACTGAACAAATTATTTTTAAAAAAAAATAAACATGGTTATGTTGAATTTCTTTAATATCATTAATAGAAAATGAGGACTAGAGTTTGTCAGACATATGCCCCTTTAAAAGGTTCAAAAATTCATATAATTGATCATAAATACTTGGCATTCTATTTCCGGTTATCTAATTAAATTTAATATTTAAAAACCAAAAAATAATTCATTTCTTCTTTGGCATATATTCAAATTTTTAGTTTAATTTCATTTAAACAATAACAACATTGGACTAACAACAATAGTTAATAAAATAAAGCATCTTAACAAAACTATAAATTGTCTGTTTGTAAAAAATACCAACAGATACCTTTGAAATTAAAGAGGTTTTAACATCCTACTTTTCTGCACCAACTGGGAAAATGAAGACGGACATACAACATGCAGTGCCATATAAGGGGAATTCTTACCCGGGCAGTGGCATTTTTGCCAACTCGACATGTAATTCCAACAGCCAAGGTTAGTTATACATCCATGCGACCTGTATACAGGACTGCGGTTTCATCTCTCACTCCTGGGGAACTTTTTGAGCCAAAACCAAGATAAAATGTGGAACTTTACTGAGTAAAGAACAATACAGCATCCTTTACACCGTTTGTAAGTACTGTAGTAAACATCTGAAATCTATCAGTGTAACAATCAAAGTCAGCCATCTTGACTATTTTTGTAAAGATTTCATAACACACAAGAACAGTGTATCAAATGTTTTTTTACAATTCGTCAAGTAATATTTATCATAATTGTGACTTGCAATATTTAAAATTCCTTCTTTCTTAATTTCATAATTTAATATAATCTTTGGTATACAATGCAAATTTATACAAAAGTTAAGTACTAAAATAAAACACGACTATAGTTTTCCCCGTAAAATATAAAGAGAATCATTATTTAATTATGAACCTATATTTCAAAGGGAGCCTTATCAATAATGAATGTAAGAATGTTTAGAAATGATTAACTCGAAGGTTGAATCAAGCCTATAAAAATAGTTAAATGCAAATTATATATTTGAAAAACATGGTAAATGCTTTGGAGTATTGATAGTACCAAAAGACACGAACTGTATTCCTAGGTAGTCAAAGTTTATGTGTAGTTTAATGGTAGAAAACGAGACATTTATATATATTAAAATGTCTTAAGCTCGAGACCATTATACAACTTCAAATACAGACACTCACATACAGACAAGCTTTGCAATAAAATACGTCACACAAGTCCAAAATTTTAACTAGTATAAATAATGTAAGCTTGGCACATTGCATGTACCATGATTTGAAATAATGATACACAGACATCAAAGGATGACGTCACAACTGTATTTTAAGATGCTTTAAATGCCAAAACAGAAATGTTTTGAAACACAAGCCTCCTAGTTCAAAGGGAGCTGATGAAATTGTTCCACTTATGGCTAGTCCCACAACCAAAATTTGAGACAAGCGAAGCATTTAAATACCGGTAATTAAACCCCCACCATTTTTGTTTACTTCGGACAAATGAAGAAGCATTTGCCTTTCGATAAGGAATGGATAACAAACATTCTTCCATTCATGTAAATACAAATATAACTTTCAACATTATTCATATACTTAAACACAACATTCTCACAACCACCATCATCATCATCATTCTAATCATCAACACCAATATTACGGAATAAATAAGACATGGACTCGTGATGATGAATTCTCCGGATGGCCTCCACCAACATAATACTAATATCAACAGTTTTAATTTTATGGCATTGAAGTTTCTGAGCTTGATGAGGTACAGTGTTGGTGACAACAATCTGAAATAAATGAAACATAGACATCCGCTATAGTGAAAGGTTGGTCATAATACAGGTTTCCTGAAAGTTTCAGAAAAATCTGATAAGAAATTTAGCCTACTGACAAAAACGTGTGGACAGTTTTCTGCAAAAACAGATCATTACAGGGTTCCGGAACTTTAATAAAAAATTTGATAAAAACTGCAGCCTCTACTGATTTTAATATGTCCAGGTCCACATCAAAATGTGAGAGTTTAAAAATGTAAGCAAAATAGCACCATTTGTTTACATGCACCCCCAACTGGTTTTAGCTACTCAATACACAGTGTTTCAAATGTTTGTCATGACTGCAATGTTCCAAGGGTTAGGGGTTAGGGTCATGTCAATAGTGTTTTAAAGGTAAAGGTCATGTCAACAGTGTTCCAAGAGTTATTTAGAATTTGTATATTAAAGATGCATTATGTAAGAGCTAAAGATGCATTATGTAAGAGTTAAAGATGCATTATATAACAGCTATATATTTTTATTGCAGATCTTTCTTTATGGCTTAAAATGTTATAATCATTATTATTGATTGGATCATTATCCACTCATAACTTTGCCATGAATAAAGTAATATGACTGAAATTTTTAATCTATTCATATTTCATTATCTATTTTTTTTTTAGCTAATAGCAAGAATGACCAGCTTGTGATCTCAATCCTACACCTAAGAGAGAGAGAAATGGAGTTTAACATCCAATCGACACAAACTAGGTCATTTTGGGATTAACATATGGTTTAATTTTTTTCAATAATTCGCTTGCGCTTAGTCGCTTAGGGGTCATAGGGGTCTTTTTTTCAATAACTGGCTTCAGTAATAGAAAGAATGACCAGCTTGTAATCTCAATCCTACACCTAATAGTGAGAGAGAAATGGGGTTTAATGTCCACTCGACACAAACTAGGTCATTTTAAGACTTACACATGGTTTAGTTTTATTTCAATAATTCGCATGCATGTAGGGGTCTTTAGCAGTGGGAGGAAACCTGAGGACCCAGAGAAAACCCACAAGGTTGGTCAGGCGACCCTACTCTTAGCAACGTACAACCAGGGATTCGAAACCACGCCAGTTGACTCAATGACAGGCTTTATGATATAGCACGCATGTGGTAACCCTTCGGCCATCCAACCCCCCTTACACCTGAGAGACTCAATTAATTAATACCCACCTCATCTATACAGGAGTTTTCTAATAATCTAGGAGCATCTGATGACAATAAACCATGTGTAGCCATAACATAGATTTTATACGCTCCTCTTTCTTTTAATGCATCTGCTATTTTAACGAATGAATCAACATCATCTATCATATCATCAACTATAATGGCTATTCTACCTCCAACATCTCCCACAACATTTATAGGTGGCTTCTCCTTCGCATGCATAACTAAAACAAAAATAGAGAGAAATAGGGTTTAACATCCGCTCTACACAAACTAGGCTATTTTGGGACCAACATATGGTTCAAAGTTAATTCAATAATTTGCTTGTGCGTAGGGGTCTTTAGCAGTAGGAGGTATCTGGAGAAAACCAACAAGGATGGACTGGCAACCGTACTACTGGTCATGTACAACTAGGGAATCGAAACTACGCCAGCTGACTCCATCACAGACCTTATGATACAATGTGCACGTACTAACCATTCGGCAAAATAGGGCCTCACTATTTCTGGATGATGACAAAATTATGCTATTTTGACCACAATAGACTTAGAGGGTCAATAGTGGGGAATTTTGTCTGGACACATACTCACCCTCATAACTCACATAACATCTTAGACATGAATAATTCACATTAAACCATAATCAATACATAAACATAAACACAGATAAATATTAACAATGTGCATGTCTATGTGTATGAGGGACCTCAGTTTTCCGTTCCATCTGAACAACTAGACAATGCATCACTGACATCAGGAATTCACGTCCTAAAATTAAGAGGAACTTTCTTTGCCAACACCAAAGCTGAAACCTCCTGGTTAGCAAGCCAGTGCCTACACATTTAGCCACTGCAGCTCCCCTGGTGAAAGGCTTTGATTCTACTTCCTGCATGTTTCACTTTTATAGTACAATTTTTTTGACTGGATGTTTTTACCAGCAGAATTTTTCGCTTCTCCATGTATAGTACAATTAACTTAACTGGATGTTTTTACCAGCAGAATGTTTCTCTTTTTTCGTACATTGTACTTTAAAACTGGTTGACCAGCAGAATTTTTTCACTTATACTGTGCAAGTGAATTTTGGAACATGTAGTTCAACTGTCAACCCACCTGGTAACATTTCTAAACCACACTGTTTAGTTCTACCACTGATACTGTCGACTAGAGGCGGGGAATTTCTACCATCATCTTCTTCTTGTTCCGAAACCTTTTCTTCGCCGTGAATAACAGCTATACCTAATCTCAATCTTTCAGCATAAGATGTAACACGTTTCACAGAGTTGGGATTTCGAGCAACAATAACAGCATTTCTATAATCTGGAATCTAAAATATTTGGAAATGACAAAGTAAAAGTATGCAAATTGAAAAATTACAAAGGGTTGAACTTGGCTAACAAGGCAATATTGTTCAAATATAAAACGTTTAAGATATACAATTCTTAACTAAGTTTTGTGGTAGATAAACATCCAAGAGAGAGAGAGAGAAATGGGGTTTAACGTCCACTCGACATAAACTAGGTCATTTCGGGATTAGTATGATTTGATTTTATTTCAATAATTCGCTTGCGCATAGGGGTCTTAAGCAGCAGGAGGAAACCAGGACGACCCTACCACTTGTCACGTACAACCGCCGTCAACTGGGGATTCGAAACCATGCCAGTTGACTCAATGACAGGCCTTATGATACGTGCACGTGCTAACCATTCCGCCATCCAACCCCCCAGATAAACATCAAACAAAGTCCATTCATATTCTTGTTTTTGTTAGAGAAATAGCAAAATACTAAATATAGTTTATTAATTTTTTAACGAAGGGGCGTAGAGCAATACAAAATCTAAGTAAAAATTTGTATTAAATGTGACTAGCAGAAAACTTGATAATTTGTACTTTTTTTTCGGTTTTGAAATTTTAATGCTTTGCATACCACCTTAGGTACAAAGTGAATGCTGGGCAAACTTCCATCCACCAATGGGTCAATAAAGCATCAAAAAAATTCTGAAAAATATTTACCGATTCTTTGATATAATCAATAAGAAATGGTGAAGCTCGTAAATTATCTACAGGAACGTTGAAGAAAGCTTGAATCTCTTTTTGATGTAGATCCATGGTAATAATATGTGTAAAACCTAGAATATAGAAAATTAAAATAGTGTTTTTAAAAATAACTTTCACTTATAAAAGGCTAATCAGCTTACAACAGCAGAATATGATGTTTTATGTTTTATAGCTGCAATACTGTAGCAGTGTCTGTCTTGTCCACTGCTAAAATTGATATATTCTCTGAGTTTTTTCTTTTTTTTAAATACGTAAACATAGCTTCAAACGCACAATTCTCAACACATAAAATAAGAGAATTACAATAAGTAATTCCATCAGTCACAAATATTAATGAGTGTGTCACTGAGATGGTTAACAAACAGTTTTTGTTCATTTTTGGAAGTAAAATTTCTAATGATCTACGGAATGCTATGACATCACCCAGGTTAAATCTCTCCAGATATCACGTCACATAGCCCCGCCCATCACTTTCTTTTTAAGGATTTAAGATAACCAAATATTATAAGAATCTAAAATGCAGGGCATGAGCTCCATGTATGGAAAATAACTTGTATGACATCCTTCACATGCTAAATCTTGTTAAATGGCCAATTTAAGAAGAAAAAGGGAAGAAATATTGCATAGCAGTTGGATTTTATCATATTACATCATTATGCAGTAAGGTAAAATCATTATTTCAATTGGAATTGGTTTACTGTATACATTAAGCTATGTGGACAGTTTAATTGGAAATTAAGGGAGTCATTGTCTCTTAAATATTTTGTAATCAATACTGTTGCTGAAGGAAAGACAAATAGCTGACACAAATTAAAATGAAATGAAATGAGGTTTAACGTCCTACTGTTCTGCTCTGACTGGGCTAACGAAGACGGGCAGACACCATAAAGTGTGTTATGTGAGAGGAAACTTTGCCTACTCTTATATAGAATTTCAACTGCCAAAGGATCTTTTATGTGTACCCCAATGTGTACATGACACCTAAGTTTTTAAGTCATCTGAATGTCTAGACAGCTGTCACTGCCAGGAGCTTTGTCCTGCACCACTGACAAGGGGAAACCACGTCGGAGAATCCTGATGAACTTTCTTGGTCAACACCATGATCAAACCCGCCACCCAGGCTAGCGAGCCTGCGTCTTACTCACTTAACCACTGTGGCTCCCTTGACACAAAATATAAATATCTTACCAGATTGTCCCATCATGGTAGCTAACAGTTTGCAAACAATAGCACCCCGTTTTCTCATCTTACTTTGTTTAGAATATGGTAAATACGGAATAACACCCACTATATTACGTGCACAACTTGTTTTACATGCGTATGCTATAATCATCATCTCCATTACATCATTATTTATCTCTCTGTTAATAAAAAATAGTTCATTTCATGTTTACAATCATTACATTAAACTCAAGAATTTTATGAGATCTTTCATTAGTTATGAGTTATGACACTCCTTGCCAGATCAACCTTCCAATCAAATGCCATGATACAGACAACTGAAGTCTTTGATTGTCAAGATATTTGATTTGATGTCTATTATTCAAGGCCATAGGAACTATTTGGCTGTTTACAAGTTATGTCAAGAGCATGTTTTTCTCATGGATAGACCTAATAAGAAGGAGAGTTATTGTGTCCCAAAATGTGTGACAGACAGACAGACGGATGGATGGATGGAGGGACAGACAGACAGACCCAATGTAATAGTCCCCTGCTTTCTCCGAAAGGTGGGGGACAATACAGATGGTGCATAAGTGACTAGATTCTAAAAGTATTACTATACTTACTTAGTGCCAGTCTGAATGATGTAAATATCTTTCCCTCGTACCGATTCCTTGATCTCTACAACTGTCTCTAAAAATAATCAACAAAAACTTTACATCGAATAAATGTTTTCACAGGTTAATGCCTGCAAAATGTAATCAACCAGATTTTTTTCATCTCATTAATTCAAAATACCAACAGTATAGAAGTTTTGATTTCAATTGATTAAAAAGAAACCTATTAAAAGATTTTAGTGAAGTGCAGACTAATGTTGGTTCTGGCTTGTTTTGACCATACCGGTATCTCGTTAATTCTTCTGCAAAAGTTGCCGAATGTTAATTTTCTATTCAGAGATTCCACTTTCATAAGTAATGGTCCGGGTTTGATCCAGGTATTTGACTTGGACTCATGTCAGTGGTAAAGTACGAAGGGCTTGGGGACCAAAAATTGAGGAGCCTTGTAGCTTGTACATGTTGCCACATGTAAACGAGCCCCTGTAGTTGGAATTCAACGAAGAGTAGGCAGAAATACTGCAGAGCTGTCCAGGCAAAATGTCATTCCATAGCAAACTACATGGCATATGCTGGTCTTCATTAAATCGGATATCATTTGCTTTGAGTTAATATCTAATTAGAAATGTAAGCTGCTATGGTTAATTTTTTACATAGTTTATATTGCTTATGAACAGGAAGAAAAGACATGAAAAATATCCACCAGCAGTAACAATTACGGTTGAAAATTTCCTGAATTGGATTATTTTGGATTATACCAAACATTGGCTTGTTTATATCGTATGTAGAGGAAACAGAAAAAGTCTTCACAATTTTGAATTCTTCATATCATTGCTGAATAGAAATTTTGGACTGATATTCTTTTAGATATTACACATCAAAATTTAAAATTCCTCAAACAACGACCATTGGCTTGCTGGATTAACAAAAATGTAGACTATTACCTCTATTTTCTTTATGATATGCTGACATATCTCCACATCTTACTCCAAGTCTCCTGTAATATTATATAAATAATTGTGGATTATTAACCTTGTCGGATTTTACGGATTCAAGGCTTATTCAACCTGTCAGTTTTGGTTCATCAAGATCCGGTGTAATTCTACCAACTTTTGAATCACTATATTTGTACTTAAATACACATTCGGCCCAATATTATTTTGTCATTTGTAGTTGCCCACATGTGATCACACTGACCATCCCACTTCAGTGTGTAAGCATAGAGCTAAGCGCAGTGGAAACTGTTATGATGGACAGGACAGCGTCACCTTGATCTACCTTAAGCCTCAAACTCTGGTGTTTGTTTTGTGCATGCATAAATCAAGTGAAGTGAGGGATAAGCCAATGAAAAGGTCTGTTATATGGCGAGTTCTTGGCTTGAGATGCAAGAAACTGTGTGTAAAACCCCTGGCGCTACCTTCCAGTAAAACCGTTTCGATTTATAATCAGATTGATTGTATAGTCTAGTCTAGGTTCACATTGCGACAATTGACCATTGGCATTGATGCCCCCCCCCCCCCATAAGAATCAATGACTTCCCCAGTATAGTGAAATCTATAAGAAGCAGTAGCTTTCAGTACGTTCTTTACACTTATTAGCCTTTCCCTGCAATCTGCGCACCAGTGCACAGTGTCAGTCTGCCAAAGTCGCTGTCACTGCACTGAGCATGCACTGTGTTAGTTCAGCTCTGAAGTCGGTCTCATTAAACTCACCCTGAACGTTCAGGGATTGTCCCATTCAATCAATGTCGAAAAGAAATGGAGAACAGTCAATTTTACTGGACAACTTTTCACTGCTAACCGACGGGGTGTCAATCCGTGTGAAAGCCTGTACAATGTAACGCCTGTACATTGCGTTTTGTCTTGTATGACCGACATTCCTGAATATGGACATTGACCTGCAGTTAGAGTGCCATGGCAGGGAAATGTAACTTGATGGGAGGGGACGTATTTTTAACAGCGTGTTGTGTCGCTCCTACTGTCTTTAGCGAAGTAAGTTAGGTCTTATTTTGTCACTAAGATGTTTGTTTACATTGTACAGGCGCTCACACGGATTGACACCCCATCGTTTGGCAGTGAAAAGTTGCCCAGTAAAATTGACTGGGGTTCAAATTATTTTCGACATTGATTGAATGGGACGGTCCCTGAACTGTCAGGGTGAGTGTAATGAGACAAACGTTCAGAGCTGAACTAGCACGGTGTGTACACATGCATGTGAAGAACATTTCAGTAAAGCCCCTGCGACCACACCATCGTTTTTATTATTTATTACGACTTTTGTAGGATTGATGCTGTAAAGGAAATTGGGGTCACATATGTGGGCTAGGACACATGCAACACAACTAATTGAGTAGGACCATGTTTATGTTTTATAAGGGCCAGGGGGAGATCACAGTTGTAATTTAATGTTAAATGGGTAAGTTGGCATGCGGCCATTTTCGATACAAGTCCGTTTAACTTGTACAGTACCTTATCATAGCCTATGTACTCCTTTATTATAATGATAATGCAAAAATACAATCAATCAACGCAACGCATAGCGCCCATTGTACTATCGTCATCGTGTTATTTTATTAAAATAATAATATCATTCGTGATCGCTGTAATGTCATAGCCTACTTACTTTGCCACAAGATTCGCAAGTTCTGGGTGAGAATTTCCAGCTAAAACAACCATCGGACATTTCTGTCCAATTGTTTGGTTGAGACTCATAGTTCAAATCAGGGGTTTTTTTTACCCGATGAGTGTGAAGTCGAATTATTCAATTCGATTTTTCTTTTATACACCGACCTTGAACTTTATATTTCACGCCGCGGTTAGTCTACTGGGAGATAACCTCAATTATTCATACAGGTATCAGACCACACTTCAGACCACACTTCTGTGGATCATGCATGCGGTTCAAGCGTATAATAAGCATACGACATGCCCGCATAGCGCTAACACCCCCCCCCCCCCTCGCTGCAGATTGCAAATGAAACAAATGCAGTTTGGTTCAATCATAATACTATACAGAAAACGTACAAACATCCGAAAAACTTCAGTACGATTTCAAAATTAGAGAGGCACTTTATCAAATCATTCTAGTGGCTAAGTGGTTAAGGAGCTGGTTCGCTAGCCTGGAGGTCGGGTGTTCGATCCTTGCATTGGCCGAGAAAGTTCATCTCGATTTTCCGTCGTGATTTCCCCTTGTCAGTGATGCAGAAGGAGGGCCTGACAAGGACAGCTGCCTAGTCGTTCTGATGGGACGAAAAACCAGGGTCCCGTGTACACATTGGAGTGCACGTAAAAGATCCCTTGGCAGTTGGAATTCGATATAAGAGTAGGCCGTAGCGCCGCTGCCCGGGCAAAATTTCCGCCATAGCACACTGTATGGCGTATGCCCGTCTTCCATTAGCCAAGGTTAGGTGCATAAACGTAGGACGTTAAACCCCATTTCATTCATTCCATTTGGGTCATTCTCCAGTAATCCCGGCTTTTCAGGAACATATTTTCTTGAATAAAAAGGTTTATTTCAGCCTACTTTTTTACTTTTATTGTGTTGATATACCTTTGTCAAAGACGACAAAACACTGTGCAGCGAACAGCAGCGCGTTTTTTTTTTTTATTCAGGGGTTATTTATTGGCCATACAAGGTAAGTGTCATTTCCGTCACGAATGTACTTTGTACGTATGTAATATATTTTTATCTTTACGCTTCATCATGAGTAGACAGAACTTTGAATTTTGAAGAAGGCATTAATTTTCACAACATAATGCACCGTGATTTGTTCATCTAAAGCATTATTTTCATAGAACAATTCAACTTTATTTCAAAGACGAGCGCGAAAATTGTTTTCCGGCCATTTTCATGAGCTGTTAACCCTTGTTTAGAACGGAGTATCAACAGCATAACATTGAAATTTATCATAGGCGATGTACAAACACTAGTTTTAATCATAAATATCAAGCGAAATACGACAAGCTATTATTGGACTGCACAAATAGGCTAAATATGGCGAGTCACGGAGATGACATTTCGTGATGGATATGACAAGATCGTTACGGATGTGACAAAATGAATTGAAATGGGGTTTAACGTCCCAATGCTCTATTCCAATGAATACAGGCATGTACGCCATACATTGTACAATGAACAAAAATCTTGCAACAACGTCTGCTCTAATATCATTATCCGCCAATCACAGGAGGAACCTACGCATTATCTTTATCGTTTAACGCAGGGATCAAACACGGGACCTTCCGGTTAGCGAGCTAACACCTTACTCACTGAGCCACCATAGCTCACCGGATGGGACGAAAGCATTAGGATGAAAACACAGCTTTAGTTTTGTAATACTTTATTTTTTAATCTAGGTTTAGTCTTCGTTTTATCGAATCCCAATATATTTTCTCAATCTGCAAATGTCTGGCAGTAACTGATTTTGGTTCTGGAATACAAGACAAAACATCATCATACCCATACCAAATTTTATCAACGGCCGTAGGCCAGAAGAATCGGTTACTGCCTATCCTGCTCATGCAGTTAACTTCCACAGAAGTGTGATCAAAATCCGTGATGCGCCCTGGATACGGTTGACCATCGTAGACAACGACGCACCACTTGTCTAACAAAGAAACATCTGGATAAATGGGCTGTAATAGGGTAGTTTCTTCAGATGCAGTCTCATTGATTGTACCTGAAAAAAAATTGAATGTATATTAAAGTATAATGTAACAGATTTTTTTTTTCATTTTACAAACAATCTTATATCATTCTAATATCTAACCTTGTTAGGGTGCCTTTCGGCAAATAAAAGTGTATTTTACCTATATCGGATGACGGTGTTAGCAAAGCTTCTTTCAGTCCAAAACAATCACAAACAACCGTTGATCCATGACAAAAACAACTAACTACTCTATGTTTCACTACTGATGTTCGTTCATATAAAAGCTGAAATAATAAACACCAATAGTAAATAATATTCAGACAGAAAGCAAGAAGAAACATAGTGAAATACAACATATTATATGATTATTTGATAAATCAGAAAAACCAAGCACAAAATGATTTGACAGAAGGATGTAAGATTACATCAAAAGATATACTTTTTAGGGCTTTATTCCTAGTGCTTTAAGGTGTGTACGCCACATCACAAAGTCTATAATTGAGTGTTTTCCCCGGGTCCTCCAGTTTCCTCTAACTGATAAAGTCTCACTTCGTGTTAGGGATAGTTTACATTTTGCTACAATATTAACTTACCTGATGTAGTTTCATTGTTCCGTGAACAACATTCAATTGGTCTGGTACACAATCTTGAATAGGTGTGAACTGCTCCTTATCAATCAGGAATAGCTCTATCGATGTGGAAGGTTTTAGATGTTTATAGAGGTCGTTAGCATTTCTGATATCGGTACCGTTTGAGACCAGTCGATCTGCAGCCCTTTTAATTGTACCGCCGACTCCGTCCGCAGCCCCTTTACCATGACCTGCCTCTAACAGATTCCATGTTACATGTTTGTATCCCAAATTGAATGGATATTTTGATGTTAAATAAAAATTCAATTTATTTCGGTACTGAGTGGTCGGGCCGTCGCTGATGAAGTGTAGTGTTGAAACTGTTGTTGGTGGTGCTAACTTCTCAAGTATTGGTATCAAATGTGCCCAAATTGCCACTGGATCGTGTCGCATTGATGCCGAAATACTACAGAAAGGGTAAGTTTGATTGGTGCCCACATAACATAAACCAGTATGAAGAGTGACTTGATTTCTGGATGCCCCGAAGTGGACGCTCTGGACCTCTTCGCTATACTTGCATGAATAGTTCTCAGAAAAATCGACGTGTATCATTGCTTCATCGTCACGGAGTGCTGATCGCAATTCACGAAGAACTTTATATTGATGTTGTATGTTATAGAGGTGTACAGCAAACCTTTCCTTCATATCTTTTTCAAATTT
Organism: Patella pellucida; assembly: GCA_917208275.1. Taxonomy (NCBI): domain Eukaryota; kingdom Metazoa; phylum Mollusca; class Gastropoda; family Patellidae; genus Patella; species Patella pellucida. Next base: position 21,379,315 of record OU795036.1, on the reverse strand, counting down.
CTCTTTTAGGTCCCATAGTTTCATTTCAAACCTGTCTTTTACAGTTATTTTAACGTCAAATGTTTCGTCGCCATTAGCCGTAGTCTTGACCCGCTGTTCTTTCTTTGAAATCCATTGGTAGTAGTCAACCACCTTTTCCATTTTTTCTCTTGCCATATTTTCTAACCACTGGTCTCTACAAGTTTCACATTCGTTATACATGCAAGCTTTATTGTGCGTGTCACACACCATCTTTTTCATTTGGTCGACTAAATCTGATGAAGTGATGACTTGTTCTTTATAAAGTACATCGGCCATTAACCGAGGGTTACTGTGCAGTTTGCAGAGACAGGTGTCCCTATCTGAGATAGTCGGAATTACAACCCAAAAGGGTCGTAACTTTGCAAATTTTGAATATGAAATTAGGGTTGACGGATTTTCATACAAAAATTTCACATGCAAATTCTGGATGGTCTCAGACAGTAATCGCTTCTGAACCTTCTGTTTGTTACAAGTTATGGTTTCTTTTTTACCAGCTGTCATTCGACTATTGTCATCTCTGGTAAAGAAATCGGCCACTACCTTCTGAACATCTAATGGAATGGTATCATTACGACGTTTCCGTATAAGCGTTGAAAGATCAACCACTTGCTTCTTTTTGTCTGTATATGACCCTATGGCTCTTCTGTACTTCTTGACTATCCTACCTCCTACAAGACATGAAAGATAACTCTTCTCCCGCTGCTCTTTTGTTCTATTGTATCTTCTTCTGATTTCTGATACCAATGAGCCGTGAAATAAAAGTGTCCTCTTAACTTCTGGGTTAATTTTTTTCTGTGCCAAACCTCTAAGTAGCCTATTTATTTTAATTCTAGGGGAATTAGTTATATTATTCAATTTGTTGAAACCCTTTGGTACCTCTTTTTATATTTTTCGACTTTAGTTTCTAAATTTGCCATTTTCTGTTTCATCTGAGCGATTGTTCTATACGATGAACTTCTATCTCGCCTAACTTTTTTTCTTCCTCTCATGAACCTGGATTCTGGCCTAACTGGAGGGAAAACAAAGACTTGATTACCTGCATCTACCCCATCTGGGGTACATGGTGGGGTTAAAATCTGTTCTTCCATACGAACAAAAGCTTGTTTCGCTATACGTGACCGTTTTTTAGAACAGCGCCATGTTTTTCTAATCTTTCTTTTGTCTCTGTCTGATCTATCATCTATCGGTACATAATTCTCCTTCTTTCTATTTTTATCTTTACGTAGAAAATCTTCCCGAGTTTCAGGATTAGACTTTTTTCTCTCTCTGTACCTTTTCGCTCTTTCGGCGGCTGTTAACGGCATTCTACAATAAAAACATTATGAAATAAGTACCGGTACATTTGCAATAGAAAATGAAATTAAATGAAGTTTAACGTCCTCCTGCTCAGACTAGGCTAATAAAAACGCACATACGCCATACCACACAATGTGCTAGCCTAGGAGTATAAAAAGGGAAATTTTTCCCGGACAGCAGCACTACTAGGCTACCTACTATTTCGAATGAAATTCTAACTGTAAAGGGACATTTTACGTGCAAGCCGATACCTTGTTTTTTGTCCCATCTGAACAACTAGGGCCTATATTGCGGAAAATGCCGATGAACGCAAGGATCGAACATGGGGAAGATAAATTAATCATATCCGTCACATCAGTGTCATCTCCATCACGGTGGAAATCACTGGAAATGTGACGGAGATGACCGTGACGGAGATGACCACTATGACGTTTGATGGATTCTCCAGGCAACCCGCAAAGCTAAAATGGCGGGGATTCCCGCCCTCGTCGAAGGGGACACGATGACAATTCATAAACTACTAAAAACTTTACCTAAATATGGGCTTCAAATATAAATTTTCGGCGTTCGGATATGACCAGCAATAAGCATACGCATGTGGTGATTTTAATAAAGTCTTTAAAAAATTTGTAGATATGTTTAATAAGGAAGAGAGTGTACTTACGTGCATCCGTATGTTTGGCGACGTTACAGTCGCTGTCACGTGATGTTTGTATGGAGTCCCAGTGGTGACTTATTGAAATCTAAAACTGACGTGACGGATATGACCAAATATCCTGGGACAGCTTTTTTTATAAAATTTTTAAAGGATATACTAATTCTAGTATGTATGATTTAAAAATGAAATGCGAGGGTTTGTAGAATTTACTCCATTAAACATTATCAAAGCAAAAGAATTGCCCGTATTCAATGAAAAAGTGAGTTGTCCGTTTGTTAAAATTTATAATGCGCGAGCAGGGACACACTTTTTTGAGGGGATCAAACATAAAAATCGATCCCATTAATTGTGTTTACTGTTAGAAAAGGGATTATTGACTTTATTTATTCACATAATAGATCTAAGTGAATGGTATAAAAATTTTATATTTGGAATTTCGTCATAATTTTCTGATAAATTCAAAGGGTTTTGTAAGGGACACGATGGGCAGGGATTATTGGAGAATGACCCATTTAATCAAATGGATCAAAACAATTTTTTGTGAACAGTATGTTGACACATTAGTCATCAATTCATCACAATTCCAAGACATTACACAGTCTATACAACATGCACGTAGCCTATGATATGTGTCCACCGCGAGTGTCAATAACAGCCGCACATCGCATGTACATGGAGTGGATCAGACAATTGATTAACGCCCTTGGCACCTTGAACCATCCTCTTAGAAAAGCCTTACACAATCCATCGGCTGTGTTTGGTCTCGGTGCGACGTTATTAAATTTAATATCATCTGAATTTCATCCCGAAAAGTTCAATCGGGTCCGGACTAAGGACTGTTAGTGTTTACAGGGTGACCACCTTTGCTTGATCATAAAAAAAATAGTGAGGCAGTATGCATAACAATGTTGATAGTTACTTCATTTTTCGACATAGCAACAATAGAAAATCAAACTATGAAATATTCATGAAATTGTTTGATACTTACAACAATATAAATTCAAGTCATATAATATTTATATCAGCGTGTTTTGTATTCGTACACGCATCATCTTGCATATTTTAAAATAACGAACACAATTTCTTTTTTCTCGCTGTAAAAATATCTTTCTTTCATTTCAAACAAAATATATAAATTATTAATTTGCGCGACAGAACCGTTTGAAAGGGTGCGTGTAAATGTATATCATGAATGAAATTTTTAAAGTTACAATCAATTAATGGCTGCCGAATTATCATTTTAATTAAAATCTACATTAATCGTCTATCGCTAAAATTAAATCATGCCGAACGTAGGCCTACGTGCAACGTATTGGGATTTTATCGCTAATGTTTAATCATGCCGAATGTTGCGAAACTTGTTGAAAATACCCGAGAATAAAGGATGTATGCTGGTTAAAGATGCATTTGCAGATCTTTCCTTTGACCTCAAATGTTATAATATATAACTTAATTTATGCGACATTTACTTTCATACCAGGCCCATAATTAATTCTCTGGAACTTCAGATGGTTTTGATTTAACAGATTTATGATTTAATTTAAAAATTGCCATCGGCACTACCCTGTTCTGTAAATGACTCCTCTCAGAATGAAGTAATCTGACTGACATTTTCAACATATTCCCATTCATTATTCATTTTAAACTAGTATTGAGCTTTATAACTAGTATTGCCAGAACCGCCGGTACTATATATAAATCTTACGTAATACACCTTTAACTTTCCCTGGTTGATTACCATGGCATGATATACAAAATATGTTATGCATCAATAGGCCTAGACATATCTGAATTTTAATCATTCAGAGACGACAAAGCGAAACAGAGAAGCGTCTTCCAATAGTTGTTTTATATACATATATATATATAAAATATAAATGCATAGCCTTCGGGCACGGAAAATGGGTAGTGTATAATCCGAAGATCGAGGATCGCAGACCTGTATAATCCGAAGATCGCAGACCTCAACTATAATCCGCAGACCCCCTATACTATATTCCGCAGACCCCAACTATAATCCGCAGACCCCCTATACTATATTCCGCAGAATAGGACAAAGCGCGTTTTCCATGTTGTAAGTTGATAGAATAGGACAAAGCGCGTTTTCCATGTTGTAAGTTGATAGTTGGCGATTTTAGAAAATGTATTGTCAGAGAACAGAGATGTCTTCTGGTAGTGCAGGTCTTTACAATAATTTATTCAATTATTAATGTGGATTAATTATATTCATTTAATTTTATTTTCTTTGATGTGGTGAAGGCCGTGGTGTTGTCGGTTGCGCTGGTGCAATTATAATATATATACATGTATTATCATTCTCTAAAGAGTTCATTTCACTGATTCAAACGAAACGACGAATAAAATAATTTCTACATTGATGAGATGACGATGAGTTGTGGTAAACGCGCATACAGCAGTCATTAAAATACATATTTGACGCACCTTGGATTTTATAGGGAACGATAATCCCTGAAATATTGACAATTCTTCAACTAGGGGTGGTGGTGAGGAACTTGTTGCCTTTGATGCGTTCTCCGAAGAAGAGATCAAGGAATTAATCTCGGGAAGCAAACCAACTACATGTGCATTGGACCCTGTGCCCACCAAAATTCTACTGTTACATTTGGAAACATTAGTACCCGCTATTAAACGGATTATAAATATAAGCTTACAATCAGGCACATTTCCTAGAATCTGATAGGAAGCGATTGTGAAGCCCCTTATCAAAAAGTCTAATCTTGATGCAAACCAATTCAGCAATTTTATCCAACGTGTTGGAAAAGGCAGTGAAAGTCCGTCTGTCACCACACCTCTCAACACACCCATTACTGGATAGTTTCCAGTCTGCTTATGGACCTGGTCCCAGCACTGAAACTTCACTTTTACGTGTCTGTAACGAACTTCAGATATCTGTCGACAACGGCGAGGTCAGTCTGCTGACTGCTCATCCTACTCGATTTATCGGCTGCGTTCGATACAATCGATCATTGCCAATTAATACAGTCTCTATCACATGACTTCGGCATTAGAAGTATTGCATCATCCGGTAAATCAGTTCTAAATCAAGGTGTACCACAAGGATCGGTTCTTGGCCTCGTGTTATTCTTTTTCACTCTGTACACCAGATAACTTGGTAAAATCCTCTTTGATAACAATCTCTCCCATCACTTCTACGCTGATGATACGCAGTTCCTTTGTCGCTTTGAACCCATTAACTCCGCCATAGCAGTAACTAATGTTGAAAGCTGCGCAGACTCTGTCAAAACGTGGATGACTACTCATAATAATATGCTAAAATTCAACGCCTCAAAAACTGAAGCGATGCTGGTTGGAGCGAATACTAAAATGGCGAATGTTCATCATTCATCCATCGTCATCGGTGAATCACAGATCTAGTTCGCCAAAAAAGTGAAAAACCTCGGCGTCTGCCTGGACCCAAAGTTATCAATGGAACAATATATCGCCAACATTAATCGCACTTGCACTTTCACCTCCGTAATATAGGATCCATAAGACATCTGATCTCAAGAGATGCTGCTTACCACATTGTGCGATCCCTTGTACTCTCAAGATCAGGCCCGTAGCCAGCATTTTGGCGGAGGGGGGGGGGCGGGGCAGCCCGGCTGATAGGGGGGGTCTCTTCCCCCGGCCATATGGTCGACAACTTTTTGTCAGGGGGAAAAGATTATTTCTAGGGGGGAGGGGGCTTCGCCCCCCAGCCCCCCCCCCCCCCTTGGCTACGGGCCTGCTCAAGATAAGATTATTGTGTTGGGTAATTTGCCCAAAGACCAAATCAACAAACTGCAACACCGGGAGATTGAGGCGCGACGATTGATTGGTTGTTTGGTCTTCGGGTCAGCCAGGTAGGCTATATTGAACCAAATTGAGTTACTGTATTCACAGGCTTGAATAACAGGTAAAAAGCGTTTGCCGCAGTTAAATTTTTCAAATTTTCTCCCAACGGTCCCGTCTTCGTGGACTGTAAACGATTGATTGGCATTCGAGTCCGTCACCCTAATTAGGCTATATTATTAGACCAATTTGAAGCTGCTGAAATAGCAGGAACACGCGTTTGCGGCATTTAAATTTTCAAAATGTTCTCCTAATGGTCTCGTCTTCGAGGAATGTAAACGATTGATTTGAATTCGAGTCAGCCACCTTAATTATTAGGCTATATTAGACCACTTTAAAGTTGCTTTGTTCATCGGCTGAAATAACAGAAAAACGTTTTTGCAGACGGCAAATATTTTAAAATTTTCATTGGAGAGGAGCGGGGGGGGGGATTCATACAAGGTAAGCTTCGCTCCACCTCTCGGAGAGGACCGGCGCCGCTGTCAGTTAACCCGAATTATTTTCGGGCATATCGGGTTCTGCCCCCCCTAGCGTCTTCGAGCGCGTACTCGTTATGGCCAAAAGACAAGTTAGAGGTCATTAATTGTATTCACCACGACGAGATCGTTGGTAAATATTTCATTAATGTTTTTTTTTAGCCCCCCCCCCCCAAATAATTTGGCCGCAAGTACTCTTTTCTTCAAGTTATTGCGGCCCCTGGACCCTCGCCTATAGGGACTTAGTATGGAAGTCCCCCCCCCCCCCATCAAGAATTGCTTCCGCCGGCCCTGATGCTAGTTTTGAAATGGTCGTTATAATAGTTGTAGCTGGGTGAGTATAAACAATGCAGTCATGGTCTTTAATTTTTTATATAAATTCCACTGGGCAATCTAACTAACGTCAAAGAAATAACAACTACTACGCCAGGGCCTCTTTTATAACGAGTAAACTTAACTACATGTACCTTACAATACTCCCATAGTGAGAATGTTTTGTAACATATATAATGAATGAATGAATGAAAATACTTATACATGTAATGCGCCATTTCCAGAAAACTGCCCAACCGTGTTTAAAGTCCGGATAGGTGTATGTTTTACTGGTAGTGCTTCGTCTCATCCACCTCTCAGATATTGCCTAAATGCACCAAATAATGATGGCTCTTTTTTAAAAAATTTATAAGCAAGATAAAGTCCTCCACTTCGGCTATGCTGGGAAAGAAAGACTTCAGAAAAAAGCCTCGAGAGAAAAACTTCGGCCTACTGTCCACGGTTTTTTCTTTTTCGCGGGATATTTTCTTTCCCCAGCCTCGCGCTTTAAACTTTACGTATATACTAACTTTGTTCAAAGAAGTGTTCAATAGCAGGTCTTTCTACCCAGGATGAGCAGGCGGCATTAATCGAATTTTATCGTGCGTATATTATAAATAATATATGCCAAGGATATATAACCAAAACATCGAGCATTGCTAAGAGTTTCTGTTGTTTGGTGGGTAAAAAGACATTATTTGATTGAGAGTTGTTTATAATCAAATAATTGTGCTTAAGATGACTCCGAACAAAAGTGAAAAACTGCTGTTGTTATTTTTGCTTCCCTGTGTTGTTTATCTTCATAAAACTTGTACTGATTTGTCTAAACTTAGTTTGGTTAGTGTTGGACAAAAATTAGAAAATAAAAACAAAATACAGAGTTATATCGTTGGCGGGTTGATGATATGTGCCAGAGAGTGTCTGCTTCAGACAAATTGTTTATCATTTAACTTTCATTTAATATCGGGGCTTTGTGAATTAATGAGAATAGAAGCTGATCTTTCAACTTTAGTGTCATCTCCTGGTGTCGCGTATGCTTCTAAAATAGACTGGAGAAAGGAAATAACAGGACCATGTCAGTTCACGGATTGTCCACCGAATTATAAATGTGTTGCAGGATCAGATGGAACCACTTGTGTTTTGACAGAATGCGGGTTACCTTTGTTAGAATATGGAATTAATCACCTATATAATGGAACTGGTCTGGGATTTACAGCTGTTTTTACTTGTTCAGGACTTGGAATACACCCAGAAAATGTAACCCTGACTTGTTCCAGTACGACCGGTCGTTGGGAAGGTGGTCGCTGTCGAAAGGTTGCTTCGTGTGAAGCTGTTAAAGAGTGTGGTCCTGATTATGACGATGGTGAATATTGGTTATATCCTATGATATATGGTAATCGACAGAGAATTAAAGTCTATTGTTTTGGTCTTAATACGGGAAATCCACAGGCTTATGTAAGTTTACCGCCGGGTAATGAACACTATTATCCTAAATATAACTATCTCTACGCAAGCTCATGTGCTCTGGACGATAACTTTGAACGTTCAGGCGAATCTGTTTTTACAAAAATAGGTTTAAATGTCGACACCATGACCATTAGATCCGAGGATTACAAATTCGCCCAAGTTCTATGGGGCATAAATGGCGAGTACGCAGTTGCGGCAGACTGCGTTCAGCGACCCACTCAAACATGCATCCAAGGAATGTATGGTTCTTTCAAGATAAATACAACTGGCACCGGCGTCATCATTGACCAAACGACCACATGGGTTTTATTTGGATGGGGTTCGGCCAAGAAATATTTTACTCGGGACAGCGATCAGGTGATTGAAATTCAATGTGCAGGATACTGTGGAGGCTGCCAACCGGAATCCGGTGTTAAATTGCAAGTGGACAATGACACAGTTTTAGATGACAATATGGCTAAAGAAGTTTCATGTTCTCCTTAAATGGACAATAACACTCTGCTGGAGCTACATTAAATTAACAATAGCCTTATTCTAAATACTAGATGTTTAAGTGTCCTACCTGTTGTGTAAATTATCCATTACATCCTATTTTACCTGTCAAGAGGTTTCGAAAATATTTTTAAATCTAAGTCACATTTGAAAAGATTGACGTTAGGCTTTTCAACTCATTTATTTGAATTTTCCAATTTTTTAAATTAAGTATGTTAACAAGAAATTTGTATTATCAATTAATTGAAATATTGTAAAAGAGTACAATTTGTTGACCAAAATAAAGATTGGGACATATTATTCAGTTACAACAAGAGTGGTATTGAGTCTTTAAAGATGCATTATGCTGGTCATATTTTTACAAACTATTATTTAGACAAGCCCATAATCATCTATCTAGACTATAGGGTGTTCGTGATTTTGAATGGATTGAAACACGATCGTCATTTTAATAATTTAACTTAAAAATGGATCGAGACTGTTTATTATCGTAAGTTATTGACAATCGCGACTATATTATAAGGACTGAAATTTTCAATATATTCATGTTTTTCATTTCCCAAATTTAAGTTATTATAGCAAGAACGATCAGTTCTTTATCTAAATATTACATCTTTAAGCCTCCCGGCACACCGAAGAATCGACTTCAGTTTATATTACGTTCTACGGACTTTTTGAATTTCTTGTACCCGCCTCTCGACCTCTGGGCAGTAATTCATTTATATCTATTAACACCGACAGATAAGTTGATGACAATAAGCTTAACGCACAATTAATATTCCCACCTCATTACGCTTATAAATAAAGAATTCGAATTAGAAATATTTATTTTTATTTATGTTGCTAAAAACAAGAATACTTGGAAACAAATGTAATATACAGTGTATACACTGTCAGAAAACAATTGGTAAATTAAAGCGGTGGACACACTAGCCGAATCGTTCGGCCGAATTAATCGGCGTCGAAATTCGCCTATCTAAATTGATCATACTAAACGACGATTCGTATCGTTTTCGTGGGCATATATAATTATTACCGTCCTCTTACTCGCCACCTTCTGTTTGGTGATACTCACCGTATAAAATTGCGGGTTGGCTTACTTATCATCGTACTAAACCTGTACTGGTGGGTTAGACATACTTGTCCTGGTTCATATCGTGTTCTTAATATTAAATATTAACGATTTATATGGCATTTTTACAACCATGAAACACCATCGCACGCCAGACGCCCCCCATCCCAATAACATTTTCTTTCTCCTACTTCCATAACCACTCCAGAGTTTCGCTTACCCTTTCCGTGCTATGGACATCGGATAAATATTTCGCTAGCCACACCACATTTCTACTGCATGATGTACTTTAACTAATTTACATTTTATCCAACATAACGTTTTAAATTAATCAAATGATAGGAAACCCATTTATCTTGCAATTCTCCACCAATTTTTTATTTATGATTACAATCTTATACTATGTATTTATATTTTATTGTAAATAATGTCCTCGGGAGATGAATTTATATAAACCCCGAATTGTTTTCAGATCCCACAATCATATAGTGTACTTTTATAATATGTAAATATTTATTGAATAAATAGTGTCAGAAAAAAAAATAAGAGACAGTAAATTTACAAAGTAATGTGAAAAAACGTTAAAGCAGCTAAATCGGTAACATTTGGGACCTATAAATTCACAAATATGGGTCGAAATGCATATAATACTGTAATATGAATGTATATAAACTGATTTACATTCCATGGTTTCCGTTTTTACTCCAATTTCAAATCAGTTATGTTCGGCGAAATAAGCCAGCAATTTTCAATCAAGTGCACATTTCTAGCGTCTAGTTATTCCAATGTTAAAAAATTTATTTAAACTTAAATATCGGATATCAGAAGCTTATCTTTTCCCGGTAAGTTTACATCATCAATGTTGATTTTAAATGACCAATAATGCGTGATTTCTATGTCGAAGATTTTGGAGGATTTTGAGTTACGGCTTTGCCCATTTTCAGTTCAATATTGGAATAATACATATTTAAGTATGTATGTTTACCGGGTTTTAATGTGCCTTCGATTTCATCAAAGTTTATTGTAAAAAAGAGTGATACTTGGTGAAAAAATATACTATTAATTAAACAATTATTAACATGACAAGACCCTGATGATTAAATTCAAAAATGGATAATCCAGACTATATTTTTTATGGCATGACTTTAGAAGTGATGATCGAGGCTATGCCTAACATTTAATCGCTAATATCTCGGTTCAGAGTGGAGCAATTTTCAGAACATTTCCTTTACATTAGATTTAAACTATTATAGCGAGAAATGCTATAATTTTAATATAGTTCTAACCTAAAAGGTAAATTTACAAAATATTGTGAATAAACGCAAGATATGTAAAATTACATGTTTGCTTATAGTTATTTTCAATTCAGTTTGAAAATATTACATTACATATGAAAGAATGTATTTTTACTGATTTTGAATGTGTCTTTAATTTCATCACCGTTTATTGTAAAAAAAAAGACACGAAACTCTGTACAAATACACAAAACTCCGTAAAAATACACCAGACTTGGTAAAACTACTATTGTGGAGAATATACCAACAATAATTGTACAAAAACTACTTGTAATATTGTAATTTCACATAAATTTCTAACAGTGTATAGTGTTGGATTACATTGCATAGACCCGCGAGGAGTGCAACTCTGTGTGTTAGATTACATTGCATAGACCCGCGAGGAGTGCAACGTAATAACAAATAAATCCATATTATATCGGTTATCGGTGTCTAATGATTTGACATGTTCCTACTTTAATATAATTTATAGAATTTTGTTTGCATTTATTTTATTGAATGTTTGATTAATTTTCAATTCTTGTCACGATGCAAATTTTTTGATCAATATATGTATTATCTGTCTGTGTAGTGGAATTTGTATTACATACGTTCTAATCGATCTGAATAAACACCCTAACACATCGTTAAATACTATTGATATATATTTTAAAATAATAAACTACATATTTCAGCTATATTAATCAATTATCACCAGAAGACCAGTGACCCCAGCAATAACAATTTTAAAGTGATATTGTAAGCACAGTGATTCAGGAATAAGTTGTTAAAAATTTAAAATGTACTACGTTTGGAAATGTATTTTTTTCAAGGTTATTACAGGTCATATACACACGATCACCATATTATGGCTTTCGGAATGTTAATAAATATTTTTATCTTATGGACTCAAGAAACATAATACAAAACACAGAAAAAATATAGTTAGATGTTGTATTTGATTTTAAGGTAAAAAATTGTCAAAATTTACGTTTTTGTGTACAATAGAGTTGTCCTCGTTCCAGGTAAAATAATATTAGTGTGGGAAGTTGCTGCAACAGTCATTCAGTCTTGAATCTACATGTTTATATCATTCACACAAAAAAAATAATGCCAGTACCAAATCCGTGTCCAAATGGGTCAAATTGGTCAAAATCCGAAATGGCCGCCGGTTTTGACGATGGCTTGAAAATTCCACCTAATTATCACAATATGATCGAGTTTGGTATCAAAATATACCCTTTCGGCATTGCTGAATCCATTCCCTTATCTTTTATGATAAGTGAACCCCTGAGTAAATATTGAGGAATGGGTGGGGGTCATTTAAGATCGCTGCCAGTTTGGGAGGGAAAATTCAAATTTTACATAAGGATCAAATATCGTAAATATTGTGGCGATTGAGTGGCTCCCCCGTGTCATTATTTCACGATATCCAATTGGGGATTTAAGTTTCAGAATGGGATTGCGGATTAACGATCCCCCTGCTTTAGAAAATAACGGAAATTGGAGACTTTATTAAAGCGGCTTATCTGAGAAATGATGGTCGTGATTCGAGTTCGATCGAAAACAACACTGGCATGTCGAAAATTGTACTGTCATTCAACTAAGTGGCTCCCCTACGTCATTAAGTCACGATATCCAATTTCAGAGTGGGATTGTCGATTTATGAATGAATGAATGAAATGGGGTTTAACGTCCTACGCTTAAGCACCGTACCTGGGCTAATTGAAGACGGGCATACGCCACAGTGTGCAATGAGGGAAATTTTGCCCGGGCAGCGGCGCTACGGCCTACTCTTATATCGAATTCCAACTGCCAAGGGATCTTTTACGTGCACTCCAATTTGTACACGGGACCTCGGTTTTTCGTCCCATCCGAACGACTAGGCAGCTGTCCTTGTCAGACCCTCCTTCTGCATCACTGACAAGGGGAAATCACGCCGGAAAATCGAGATGAACTTTCTCGGCCAATGCAGGGATCGAACACTCAACCTCCAGGCTAGCGAACCAGCGCCTTATCCACTTAGCCACCGTGATCCCCTGTCGATTTATGATACTCCTGCCTTAGAAAAATAACAGGTTAAGCGGATTAGTATTTAGATGCCGAGCCCGTCTGACCGTGACCCTCCCTTAATCCAATATCCTGCTAATTTGGTACATGTCCCCTATGTAGTTTAGTGTTATACCAATCAGCCACCATACATTATGGTGGGGTATCGGGTTCAAAATGCGATCTAGAGTAAAAAGTAGAAAATCAAGAATAATCTATGGTGCCACATGATAGAGGGATAACCACTCTTTCATTCTATGCCAAGTATTTCGAGTGGCTCAAGAAAATGAATTATAAATATAGCGGTAGTTTGGTAAACAGAATTGACATTGTTGATGTGTTTTGCGGTTTAACCGGTAATTAATTCGACCTCTTTTGCGGTGTGTACCAGTGACTTTACGAAATTATCTATGGTGCTAAAGGAATGTTTCATTTCTTGCCAGTTATTGTGTATCTTCAGTGGTTTAAATAGATTAGTAGTGCGGACATTTGTTATTCATTCGATACGCTCACTTCAACGGCTAAACATTGTGTTTTGTAAACCGCAGCTTTCGAAGATCAGGGTCTAAGTCATAAAACGTCCACTCAGAGTATCGTCTGCTGACTTCAGCCTAATCGTTTATTTTCCCGGGAAAATAGCGTATTTTAATGACATGCAGAAATAGTCACGTGATAAAATTTATTTCCGTAATATGCATGGAGAAAATCTTGAGCAGAGAATCTCGAGTCGAAAATCTTAAGTTGAAAGTCAAATGTCAAAAATTGATTGTTGAAAGAAGAAATTATGTTGTTGAAAGTAGAATATTTACGACTTAAAGCTGAAAAGGTGGACATATTAGGTTGAAAAGCACGAGCGGTATATGTTACCCACACGAAAATGTCCATTTCGGATAAGAATTTTCTCTTTTGACATTTGATTTTCTACTTTTTACTCTAGATCGCATTTTGAACCCGATGCCCCGCCATAATACATAGTCCTTTTTAAAAATTGACTTACATTATTCAATACCTTTACATTGTTTGATGCGAACTGTGTGAGTTTAAATACCGGAGGTCTTACAGTGTAATACCGTTTAAGATATTGTTCTCTGATCGATTTATAAACAGGACACTTCAGGACAAAATGGAATTCATCTTCAGTGTCGTCACTATCACAAAGTAGACAAATCCGTTCATCTATTCTACAGAATCGTTCATTCTCAATATTTAGAGCGTGTGAAGACATGTGAAATTTAAATAATACATGTTTACTTTGATTTGACAAAGGTTTCATTAGATAAATTGTCAACCAAACGTTGGAACAATGTTACAATACAGTTAACCTTTCCTACTTACATTAATTGTGGATTGCATTTGTTGCTTATAATCATTAGTTAAATTTGACCAAGGGCCCACACGAGGCATGCAGCGTTCGAGTTGGGTTTGGGGGGGGGGGGGGATTTGAAATTTGACAACCGCAAACCCATTTTCCAAGCATTTCAGACCAAAGCAAGTTATTGATTTCCTGATACAATTAGTTAGATAACAGAATGACCTCCTCCTCTCCTTTCTTTCTCTTTTTTTTTCATTTTTTCTTTATACGCTTAGGCCCACTTTTAATGAGCTTCGGGACAGGCGGGCAGGTGGGCCCAGTCCGGCATCGATTCCTTGTTTAAGGAGAACCACATTGGGTAAGGATTTTCCGACGGTTACCTTTGTCACTGGTGTAGGACAACAGGAAGCTGACCTTCTATCCGTATATATTATGTATACTCCATACCCAACTAAGGGTTTAAGTGGCCGAATGGTTAGCACGTGCGAGCTGTTTAACAAAGCCTGACATTGAGTCAACTGGCATGTTTTCGAATCTCCGGTTGTACGTGACAAGGAGTAGGGTCGCCTGTCCCGCCTAATGAGTTTCTCCGGGTCCTCCGGTTTTCTCCGACTGCTAAAGATCCCTACGCGCAAGCGAATTATTAAAATAAAATTATTGAAATAAAATGACCTAGTTTGTGTCGAGTGGACGTTAATCCCGATTTCTCTCTCTCTCTCTCCATACCAAACTAGGCAGTATTATAATATAATGCCTGTTAAAGCGTCGAATTTTCCTGCTCTCGCTTCGGTTCTTTTTATACGCCCACATTTTCATGTGGACGTATTATGTCGTCGCCCCTGTCCGTCCGTCCGTCTGGACGTCCGTCCGTCCGTCCACAATTGTTTGTGGACTCTCTACAGGTCACAATTCTTGTCCGATTTTGACGAAACTTAAAATATAGGTTTATCCCCAAAAGATCTCGGCTGCTTTCGATATTGGCATGTATCGGATCAAAACTTCATGGAATATGGCCCCTGATTGTACGAAAAATCACGTTTTTAACTTGTGGACCCTATAGAGGTCACAATTTTGAACCGATTTTGATGAAACTTTACATGCATGTTTATAACCCAAAGATCTTGGTTCCTTTCAATATTTGCACCTATCGGATCATAAATTCCTGAATTATGGCCCCTGATTGTCCGAAAATTCACCTATTTTAGCTCGTGGTACCTCTGGAGGTTACAATTATTATCCGATTTGAAAAACCGTTCGATTATATCACCGTTACACCCTAAGGAAGGTTGAGTTCAAATTTCGAAAAAATCTGACCAAAATTACCATACAAAATGGCCGCCATTCGTACGCAAATACCGTTAAATAATGGTATATCAAGGTTGTAGATCCTGTAGAGGTCAAAATTTTAATTCGATTTTGATGAAACTTGAAACGCATGGTTATAACCCAAAGATCTTGGTTCCTTTCAATATTTGCGCATATCGGATCGTGACTTCCTGAATTATGGCCCCTGATTATACGCAAAATCGTCTTGGTTTAGCTTGTGGTCCCCCTGGAGGTTACAATAATTAACCGATTTAAAATATCGTTTGATTATATCCCCGTTATACCCTTAGGAAGGTTGAGTTCAAATTTCGGAAAAAACGAACCAAAATTACTATACAAAATGGCCGCCGTTCGTACGCGAATACTGTTAAAAAATGGTATATCAAGGTTGTGGACCCTGTAGAGATCACAATAATTTTAATTCAATTTTGATGAAACTTGAAATGCACGGTTATAACCCAAAGATCTTGGTTCCTTTCGATATTTGCGCATATCGGATTATGGCCCCTGATTGTCCGAAAATTCACCTATTTTAGCTCGTGGTACCTCTGGAGGTTACAATTATTATCCGATTTGAAAAACCGTTCGATTATATCACCGTTACACCCTAAGGAAGGTTGAGTTCAAATTTCGAAAAAATCTGACCAAAATTACCATACAAAATGGCCGCCATTCGTACGCAAATACCGTTAAATAATGGTATATCAAGGTTGTAGATCCTGTAGAGGTCAAAATTTTAATTCGATTTTGATGAAACTTGAAACGCATGGTTATAACCCAAAGATCTTGGTTCCTTTCAATATTTGCGCATATCGGATCATGACTTCCTGAATTATGGCCCCTGATTATACGCAAAATCGTCTTGGTTTAGCTTGTGGTCCCCCTGGAGGTTACAATAATTAACCGATTTAAAATATCGTTTGATTATATCCCCGTTATACCCTTAGGAAGGTTGAGTTCAAATTTCGGAAAAAACGAACCAAAATTACTATACAAAATGGCCGCCGTTCGTACGCGAATACTGTTAAAAAATGGTATATCAAGGTTGTGGACCCTGTAGAGATCACAATAATTTTAATTCAATTTTGATGAAACTTGAAATGCACGGTTATAACCCAAAGATCTTGGTTCCTTTCGATATTTGCGCATATCGGATCGTAACTTCCTGAATTACGGCCCCTGATTATAGGCAAAATCGTCTTTGTTTAGCTTGTGGTCCCTCTGGAGGTCACAATTATTATCTGATTTAAAAAATCGTTTGATTATATCACCGTTACACCCTAAGGAATGTCGAGTTCGAATTACGGAAAAATTCGGAACAAAATTGCCATACAAAATGGCTGCCGTTTGTACGCGAATACTGTTCCTTTCGTTATTTTCACATATCAGATCATAACTTCCTGACTTATGGCCCCTGATTGTCCGAAAAATCACCTACGGTCCCTCTGGTGGTCACGATTATTATCCGATTTAAAAAACTTGACTCCATCACTGTTACACCTTACGGAAGGTTGAGTTTGAATTTCAGGGAAATCTGACCATAATTGCCAGACAAAATGGCCACCGTTTGTACGCTAATAGTGTTAAAATATGGTATATCAAGGTTGTGGACCCAGTATAGGTCACAATTTTAATTCGATTTTGATGCAACTTGAAATGCATGTTTATAACCTAAAGATCTTGATTCTTTTCGATATTTGCGCGAATCAAATTGTAGCCTTTGATTGTAGGAAAAATCACTTTCGATTTTGCTTGTTCTCTAACCATTTCTCGAAAATGTGGGCGTATCCTGCCTGGCAGTGCCAGCTTACTATCTTTTTTTCAACAATTCGTAATGTCAGGCAATCACACCTTTCGATTCACTCAGATATGTTTCTTCAATCAAGCCGTTTGATTTGCATAAACACTCCTCACACGGTATCATAATAGCCAATAATATACTTTTTAGCACTCTGATTAATTACGTTAATTACAGAGTCCTTGTCCGATGTGTTACTTATACAAGCGACTACACCAAGCAAACTTCAATATACCGTCCAAAATGTATTCTTTCCCCCAGGGGAATAGTGGACTGATGACAAATAACAAACAATAACAAAATAGAAAATTAACCATTTAGCTATTTAATAGAAATTATATGCTAGCTGTTGTTTTTATCTTTTTACTTTTTATTTCTCCATGAGTATCTGGAGGCCTGCTAATCGTTCTTATTTACACTCTGAAAATATAATTCTTAATCATTATTTAATATCAAAACTAACCACTAATTAATTAGACTATTGGTTGCTGTATAAAGATTACTAAGTCCCCGACGCGTAAACGAATTTTGTAAATAAGATTGAACAATATGTAAGTCCCGAAATGACCTAGTGTGTGTGTCGAGTGGACGTTAAACCCCATCTCTCCATCTGTCTCTCTCTCTGCCTACGAGTTGATGTGTAGGTAGGGGCCTAATGTCATAGAACGTGAACTCCCACTATTACTTGTTAAATAACATGTAGTAGGCCATCGAAAGTATAAAAAACGAAACGAAATATAGATCTTTATTTTAATTAGATTGGCAATATATCCTCAACCCTCCAAAAAATTCCATAGCCCCACCAAATTTTACGAACTGAGGTTGCATATTCGTCTTATTGGTTTTGGTTGCGTGTAGTGAGGTCTTCCAGCACTTGCCATTAGATATAAGTTGAACCAAATAAATAGAAACTAGATTTTCAAAAAAAATTCTTCCCCCATTTACCTTCCGTAGAAATGTACGACTATGATATTTCCGGGTTACCGTAGTTCTACTTTCGGTTTGTTTATCGGTGGCGGAAACGGTAGGTTAATCCCCAGCTCCCACAGTTTTACTTTCGGTTCTTTATTGTTTCGCCGAAATAGTTGGTGTTTGGTTAACTTTCTCGCAAATAAGACTTTATAACCACAACCTGTATAATAAAAGGTTTACAAGATTCCTGTTGTAAACTGAGTGATTCCCGAATCGCACCATCGTAGAACAGGTTAGTGATTTATATATTAAGAATTTTGTGAGTGTGTGTGTGAGAGAGAGCGCGCGGGGGTGGGGGGACTAGAGAGAGAGAGAAATTGGGTGTAGCGTCAACTCGACATAAACTAGGTCATTTCGGGACTAACATAATATGGTTCAACTTTATTTCAATAATTCGCTTGTGCGAAGGGGCTTTAGCAGTGGTAGGAAACCAGAGGACCCGGAGAAGATCCACGGGGTTGGACAGACCCTACTCCTTGTCACGTACAACAGGGGAATCGAAACCACGCCATTTGATTCAATGACATACCTTATGATACAGCGCACACGTGCTAACCACCCCTCCCCCTTGAGAAAATTGTGTAGTATCGAATGTTTGAAATTGACTTAATAAGCCCGTGAGGGGCAGATATACACCTATTTGTGACATTCCCGATACAAGGTAGGCTATTAATTACATTTGCCCTTTTGACCTTGGGCAGGGTCGGTCTGAGATTAGATGAAATTATAAAATTCGTGCACCCCACGAAAGAAAGGAATTCGAGAGTCACAAGCCTATAGATTTTCCCTATAATTGATAATTAGGTCATGTGTAGACTAGGAGTGTATCTATTTCTGGGAATTTTAGTTACAAACTTACGTCATGCGTAATATGGAAGCTTGATATGACATAGTATATTGTGTTGTTCTTTTTTTTAGTTTTTTATTTTACTTAGTTTCTAGAAAATTAAACATACATTATTCAAGAGCTAAAATGCTTATTGCAGGTCTTTCGTTAGGCCTGAAATCCTATCTAAATTATAAATTAGACATTATTTAACTTATCCGGACCATATTCAACTTTAGATTTCATCGCTAGCCTGCGATATTGACTGGATTAGGATCCGATCTGCTGCTCAGCGCTCATTCATGATCAGATCTAGAAATGGATAACCCAGACTATGTTTTTTTATGTAACTTGAAATTACTAGATAATATATTTGTGCGCTTACGATGTGTATCATTGTCAGTCCTGTCTGTTGATCCACGTGTCCACGACACATATCTTTTCTCGTGTACTGAAAAAAATGACTCTGGGGCCATGGGCCCAGATTTAAGAAGCTGAAGAATATCCCGATGTTAGGTTGCCGTTTTATTATGTGTTTAATGTAGAACCGGTAATTACCATCGTTTTCTCCCCCCCCCCCCCGAAGCTAGTACCATATGGGTTCTAATCGCCCGCCCGCGTGCGTTCTCTTTTTGTCTCTTTTTGTTTGTTTGACGCTTGAACAATTTAAAATACACTGAACTTCTGTAAATATGTTTGTTTTGTTAATTTATTATTTATTAGTATTTGATATGTATGTGAATTGACTTTGCTTCATTGACCACCTACAATACTTATATATAATTGGAGAGGACTCTTTTGTAAGTTTTAGTAACTTTTGTCCGATCCGTTTACTTTAAAGTAATAAAATTATGTTTGAATAAAAATAAAACCAACAGTTCATGGTCGGAATCAGTTGTTCACAACAGCACTTTGACGAAGCTCTCTGGGGCGTCCATGGCGTAGCTGAACTTGCTATTTATGTGCATTGAATTATAAATGGTTCTACCACTGGTGTCTTGCGTCTTGATGTTGTGGGTTGTTCCAATGGTTCCTGTAAGCAAGTTTGTAGTTTCCAATTAAATTGACCCCAAACTGTACTACTGCGTATAGCTTAACAGAAAAAAACTCATTCCTATTGTAATAAAGGTGACACCTTATCGCATAGTTATATGATTTGATGAAATCCAACTTAAAATGAACACTTTGTCGCACGTGATAAAACATCAAAATTCACTAATAATATTTGGTTACAGTAAACAAATCCTTGAAAGCGATGGGCGGGGCTATGTGGCGTGACATCTGGCGAGCGAGAAATATCGCTTCGAAAATGTAGAACACAATGCCCCAAAGAAAACCTGTTCCAGTTTGGTTCCTGCTTTATTGGTCCACTATTTATGAAATAATTATTTATTTCGATACAAAAGTGACGATATATATGTGTTAAGAATTGTGCGTTTGAAGTGTATCAATTGTGTATCAATTGTAGACGCGGACAAGACAAGACGTCGAGCGCTACAATATTGCAGATAACTGAATCACCACTAAAACAATGCAATTACATGGCATGCCCCCTCCCCACCACCACACTCACGCACAGTCATAATGGCCTCTTTTCTTTGACATTGCAGCTATGACGTCCTCTTCTGCAGCTTCAGTTTCTTGGAGAAATCAAGGTAATAACTTCTATAAAAAAGTTGTAGATGGGTTAGCACCAGTGGTAGCTCGCAAGAATCTTCAAGATGCAATGAACGCTTATTACCGAGCTGAGAGCTGTGCAGAGACTGACGACGAAAGAGCTTCGGCACAAAAGAACTATGGAATGGCAGCGTTTAAGATGGCTCAAGTGAGTTCTGCATCTGATGATACAAGTCAGGTCGAGTTTTATTACAAACAAGCTATGAAATATTTCAGCAACGCAGAGAAATATGGCAGAAGAGATAAAAACAGTGACTGGTTGCTCGGTCTTCAAACCATGTCATTACAGTGCTGGATGAGTATTCAAGATACTATTAATGGCGACCTGGAGGATCACATAAAGAAGTATCATATATATGTTGAAAATATATTAGGCGGTGATAACAAAGCCACAGCTTACTATCAGCTCACTGAGTTTTATCTAAATTTAGCTGTACAGAAAGTTTTGGAGAAGGATTATAGAACAGCCTTATCTTTGTTGAAAGACTGTTACTTTCCTGTCTGTGAAGGCATCCGGTTTGCCCAAACCAAATCTGTCACAGAGAGAATTGAGATGCTTCAAGAAGATGTCCGTATACAAACCTGTGTAGCTGAATCAATCCAGGCTTTAAACACAGGTAGGTTATATTGGAATCTCATGTTATTCTATTCGTATTTAGTTTTAGTCTTATATTTCGTATTTTAAGTGACAATCTGAAGGATATTACTTCTTTTGGGGTCCCTACCTACTATATTGCCATAAGGTTAACTTTGGTATAGTAAAACTCTATCGGTATTCTTGGGTTAGAATGGTGCCTATAGGTCGAATTTAAAAAAGCTTTTCGGGCCATAAGTCAGTAGACATCCAGAGACTTATAAGATAGGTGCGAAGCGCACAATGGGGATACGGGTGGCTTCCCCCGGAAAAATTCGAAAACTAGAAGGGCGGAGATGCCATTTCCAATTATCTGAGGTCAGAATCAAACTCTCAAATGCGTCCTCTGGATCCAGATCCGCCCTTAACAACTGCAAGAGACTATGTAGCATTTCGTTTCTTTTTTTACTTCCATGGCCTCCAATTCTTGAAAATCTAACCAGTTTGTGTCGCAGGTCGCGTCCTATGATGTCATGTTTTTCGATTAACCAATCGGCGTCTGTGTTTCAAGTGGGTATTCGGAAATACAACCTGATTTTTTATCTCTGCGAATTTCTAGCCACAGTTTCGCGTGCCAGACGACAAGCACTCTACCCAACATACCATTTTATAGGATATTCCCACACATTTAAGAACCCATTACATGTAGTTAAGACAAGTAACGGGAAATTTTAAAGTATGCAAAACGAGACGAAACTTGATCTGTATTTTAATCAGATTGTGTAGCATTTCGGGAGTAGGTCCGAGTTCTAGATTCCTTTAACTCCGACTGCAGATTTCAATTTATAATGGCTTTTGTAAAATCATAATTTAAAAGTACACAGCGTGAAGAAAATCTGGGTCATGAAGAAGACGAAACAAAATACCAAAATATAATTTTAATTTGATTGAAATTATATGTTTATGTTTATGTTTATAGCCGATGATTTATTCGTGGTTGTTGTGAGTGAAGAAGAAAACATTAACTTCGAAGCTATTTGGGATATAATAGATTGGTACAGAAAGGCTATCAATTTGACACATGGGAATGATATTGAAATGGAAGCTATAGCTCATGGCAGAATAGGCAAAATATACGACAAGATTTTAAAGCTAAAAGATCGTGCTAGGCAGTATTATTCCAAATGTATTGAGCTGGCCAACACTTTGATACCCAGAACTGTCTATGAAGAAGGTTTGTATCCATCCATATAGTGGATTATTGGTAGCAAATAAATAGCAATATGTATATCTTAAATTCAAAATGTCTATGTGTCTCCCAAATGTAGTCAAAGCACAAACGTTGCATATCTCATAAAAATACACAATTACATAATTCATTGTCTTGTATGAAAATAACATTTTTATCATAGATTTAGTGTGGATCAACATTGAAATTAGGCTACATAGTTTAAGCTTGTGATTGTTTTCTTTCCAGAATGGTATCGCTTGGCGACCAATGCCTTACAGCAGTATCAGCAAGAAGATTTGCAGAAAGAAGAAGAAAAGAAAAGGGAGGAGAGACAGGCAATTAAAGACAAGCTTAAAGATAAACTGGATGAAATGAATAAAAAGTTTGCCGATTCATCAAAGGCCGATTTTCTGAGATACGTGTACAAAACATTCCCACCTAAAAATAAAAAGCATACCTTAGGTAAGATACCGGATCAACCGGAGCCCAATGATCTGAAGAAATTATACCAGAAGGCAGTGGTTCACTATCACCCTGATAAGATTGACGTAAGTGAACACGGTATGGAATGGAAAGTTATGTCAGAAGAAATTGTAAAAGTGTTAACTTCACATTATGAGTATTTTAAACAATGTAATTAGTGACATGACTGTTTTGGTATTAGCTCTCGTCCAATTGTTGTCTTTCCTTGCTTACTTTTGGCAATAATAGAGATTAACGTCACATTGTTTCTGTTTTTAGTTTAGTAACATTTAATTCATTTTTATAAGACACATTGAAATGTGGTTGTATATTGTCGTCGCCCCCGTCCGTCTGGGATCCACAATTGCTTGAGGGCACTCTAGATTGTCTTGAAATTTATACACAGTGTTTAATGTCACGAGACGAAGATGTCTTGATTTGCAGCAATTTCCGATAATTACTACCAAGGTTATTGCCCTGAACACTTTGAAAAATCTTGTGCACGCCCTAGAGGCTAAAGTTAATATCCGATTCTATATACGATGTTTAAGGTCATAAGACGAAGAACCCTGTTGATTTTCAGCGATTTCCGATAATTATTACAAGAGTTATGGCCCTTGATAACTTTGAAATATATTATTGAGGCTTTAGAGGCTAAAGTTAATATAAATTGTTTCTCATAATTACTTCATGAGTTATCAGATTAGCATGTGTTGTAAAGGAAAGAATATACGACAACAATTTGTTAACTGCCCGGATGACTTGGCTGCTATGAGAGTATGTTTCGTTGCCTGGCACACTGACTTACGAGTATTTTTAACAATTTACTTTTATGCACGTTATTTTTTTTTTGGCCGACCTGATATGCAGCTCTTCGATATGTTATAAATACTTCCTGTCTTTTTCATTTTTTGTTTGGCTTCATTTTCATACACATAAACAACATCCGCCGACTAATATTATTACTGGACTGGGCGCAGTTATAGACATGAAGCAACACAGGTCAGAGCCAGATCCTTCGTTTTTAATTTAGCAACATTTAAATCAAAATATACGAACAGAAATACTGTACAGATTTAGAATAAAACGATTTAATGATTTATATATGCACTATTATTGAAAAAAACAAATTAGTGGTAGGCTTATACTGTCATACAAATTATTTTATGAAATCATTCAAATGCACTATATAAATAGCAGGTACTTGGGTCTTGTATTTACATACTCCAAAAACAAATTTCATCTCAAACCATTCATAATTAAAGATATCCATCCACACGAAAATGTGTCAGTTACCAGAAATTTCCCTTTTTCACAAAGACAAAATGATTATTTCAATTGAGTAAAATAATGTTCTCCATAATACGGGCACACTGCGTAATGTATAATAATAATATGTTTGTGTTGAATAAGTCTTTTATAATGGTTAATCACTGATTTTGTAGAAAATGACAATACAATAAATATATGTTTAATTCTATGGATTATTTACATTTCATTCCTGTGAGTGGTTGTTTGGGTTTCATCGACCTATGCTGCTCGCTGTGCAACTGACCCGCTGCTATTTTTTGTCCACTGAAATTTATTGATAGACTGTTTTAAATACTGTTGAATTTAATCCGGAGATTATTTAGCGTTTGTATTTTGATTTTGTTTTTTAAATTAAATGTTAAATAATCAATCGGAGTCCATATTAGTATGGACTAAGTCGTAAAGAATTTAATATTTAGCACTAAATCGTTTATGGCGCATCGGGGACTTAAACACGTGCTGTCAATGTGCACATGGGACCTAACTTCGAATATTAGGCTGGTAGAACTTCACATTCACTTGGTCGGTGGAGAATAATTCGAAACAAGTTATTCTTGATTATTATGAAAAACTATTAAAGTACAACCCCAAGAAAATGAAAATCCACCAAAATCGGCTTTGGGTAAAGAATGTGACAGACCTCCTGGTTTTCATACCCATCTAACACCTATAAAATCCAGTTGGTGGAAATTTAGCTCACTTTTCGGCATTCAAAGAATATGTATTTGTGCATTAAAATGCTTTTCCGCCATTAGACCATCGGCAAAATCATTATCACAAGAATTGAGTAAATTCTCATGTTAAAAAATTCGAATTGCCAAGACGTCTATAATTGCCCTACCCCCCAAAAGTTAAGCTAGATCTGTGCATTTACCATATAGCTACATGAAATTTGATGCATACTGCTCAACATTTCACATGTGCCAACAGAGACAACTATGGGATATGCTCACATTCGTCAGGCGTCCCTAATTTCCATATATCAAGAAAGATCATCGCCGGCCATTTTTAGTGGTTGCAGGTATCCCTACCGGGCATGACGATTTAACCAAATACTCCCTCATTATTGTGAAATACTAACATAATATCGCAATCATATTGGGTAGTATTGGGTAAATCTTCCAGTCGCCCCATCAGACGGTCCTTTTTTCCCCACGCCATACAAAGCCAGGCGAGCCCATTTACTGACGGGGCGAAAATTGTTGCAAAAGATTTAGCATACAAATGACAATGGCCATACTTTCTCAGTGACAGGGTACCTCAGCCGGAAATGAAATTGCTCCACATAAGTTATTGTGCATTACCACATCGCTTCATGGCTAACGTATAAATTGTATCTTGAAAACCATCAACTCCTAAGCATTTTCAGTGATGAAGAAGAACCTCTGCCCTGTGGAGCATACAAACTTTGAATCGGGCCGTTGCCAACAACCATTGGCTCACCGTTGACTGTTTCACTTTTATCTCAAGCTTGCACGAACGGTAGTCTTAATGATTCTGATCATGAACCCTGGACAGCAGAATCCAGTTCTGATCCAGAAGAGGACGTATACTAGTCTATTTAATGGACCCTTGAATTACCTCCGATAAGGATTCTCTCGTCAGAGCATGTTCTGCAATTCAGCGTCACTAACTCGGATACACGTAAAATTCTACGCAACATATTGAAGTCAATTACCCAGACTATTGACATCCTTGTCAAGGTTTGTCAAAAAGCCACAAGCCAATAAGATCAACAAACTAAAACTCAACAACCATGCACCTGCTAAAACATATCATAATGAATATCAAAACTGTTAAAATCAATCTTAGTCTACGTATCCTCCCTCCACACCTCTACACGGGTGATCAGATTATCTAGTTTGTACCCATGGAAACAAAACCTTAGACGCATAATGAGAGATGAGACAACGTTGGAGTGAGCACCGGGAGGTAAAGTCGACTATTTACGACACCAAATCTGCTATATCATCTCCAAAACCCTCAACAACATCACCAAAAAGAAGAAGACATCGTCCGCTCAGAGACAGTTTCGAAAGGAACTACCAAGAACTTAAAGATGGAAGCTATCATACATTCGTAATGTAGGCTATACACCGGACTACGTCAGCACTGTCAACACTCTTCAAGACCAACCTACACACATATTCCTGAAGCAACGGCCCGATAAATCCCTCTCTGGTCATTGCTGGATTGGCTTCGGATTCTTGAACTTTTAAGTAAGTGTGTCTATTCTTCTCGTTCAATCAAATCTACCACTTACGTACAGTAACATAACAGTCCGTCGATTAATCTTGGGTCTTCCTTAATATTTTGGACAAAGATTTAAGGTATCAAAAACGTTGAAAGTCTGTTCGTTGGCATACAGTAGTGTTTACTTTACGTCAATACCGATAGCCTCGTTTGTCACGCAATTAGTTTTGCTGCAATATCCTGCTATGCACTGGTTAATATAGCATAAAAAAACCGTGCAGCCATGACGTAACGTTATGTAAACACAGTTGCCCTAATTAAACGTCCTGTTTTTAAGGGTAATATCTTTGTAACGAAGTCAGTGATTGGTAAGTAATATGACCACTGACCAGTCATAATTAGTGACAATAATACCTGCTCAGTCCAGCAGGGAGTAGTAGGATTAGCTCTAATCAAACGGAACACTGCGAGGAGGATGACCTACACACGGGTAATGAATGATCCCATTTCTGTATACTAAACATCCGTAACACCCCAAATCCTGTAACTCATCTGCGACCATCAAAACGCACCAAAGCCAGGTGTTATGAGACCTACGATCAGAGCTGAACTATTACAACCCTAGACACAAATAAATGTTTGCACAAGAAAAATGTTTGCGAAAACTAGATTTAGGGACTATATAGAGGTAATTTGGCCCAAACAGCGACTTTAATTTTTTTGTTTTTCGAATTCGAACTGCCAATTAAGTGTTCTTTTACGTGCATGCCAACAGGCGTAGTAAAACACTAGGACATTAGTTACCCACCCCCCACATTAAAATTTCATTTATTTAATCATGTTCCGAAAAGTAATTATAAACACCAGTTCGGCTCTGAACTACTGCACGATATATCTACTCCTTTATAATAATAATTGTAGCAAGAAGTTAGTGGTGGTGGGGCGTAACAGTCAAATAAATTAACAACAGCGAGTAATAGATGGTTTTTATTACAAAATTGATTCAGGTGAGTCTGATTTTAAATCAGATTTTATCAAAATTTCAACAACATATAATTGTTCCACATTGACACATACAAATTACATATAATTACACATCTGTAGATATATTGAAATATAGAACTTCAATATTAAATAACATTACAGTGAAAATATTCTTGATGTCACCATCCAACTCAAATAACTCACTTTTTATAAACAACCTTTGGGTGTGGCAAATTATTAGAAACTTTAATTTAAAAGCCTCTGATATTCTTGCCTCTTTCATTTTGGTTTTACTCTCAAAGTGGTAATACATTTTACCATGGACCTTATAATACATTATTAGGTCCATGATTTTACTAAAGAATTTTTAATAGCTTAAATTTATTTGACAAACCAGTTCAATGCCAAGGCTAACATACATTATGGGAGATTACATAAACAGCTGACAGTTCTCACAATAATAGATAATAACTAGATAATGTAAAGACAATTTGCTGACAATTTCAGTCAATTTGATCCACTCTGGACTGAAAAATTATCAATTTTCCATTTCATGATTTAATCATGAATGAAAGTTGAGATGTTATCAATGTAATGATTATTGTTAAAATAGCTTATTCATTATATGTTATCATAGTTTTCCCCAGAATTTAATAATCCCTTAACATACTACACTTTAGACATAATACTTAGCAACAGCATTATGTTATTTTTGAAATAGTTTGTCTATGTTGCAGACGCCTGTTGTGGTGTTACATGCATTATTGCTTAATTTTTTGAAGGCTATGTCCAGATAATTGGACAAGCTGTGGAACCCATGTGTCAAACAAAGGTACAGGTATGCTGTCTTTCCTGTTTAAAATTTAGTGTGGAGAAAACGAACCTTATTGCCAATAGGCATTCTGCGACCTTCCATTCCAGAATTCGAAGAGGTTTAAAAGATCCTTATCAAACTTGGTAAGCTGCTATCTGTTACTGTGGTAATATTTTTTTCGAGACATAGCGTCCGGGTTGTATCATAGGGTCTGTCATTGAGTCAACTGGTTGGTTTCGATTCCCTTATGTTGTATGTGACAAGAAGAGGGTCGCTTGTCCAACCTCGTTGATTTCCTCCCATTGCTAAAAACCCCTACGGCCTAATCGCAAGCTAATTATTGAAATAAAATTGAACCATATGTTACTCCTGAAATGGCACAGTTTGTGTCGAGTGGATATTAAACCCTATTTATCCATCTCTCTCTTTTCTTTTCATATGCTATAACCAAGTGAATAAGCAGAACAATAATAACATCTATTTGTCATTAATATTTCAAGTATGAGACCAAGTGAAAGATTTATTTTTTTAAGTCCTGTCCAACCAATTGTACAGTTTTGTATAGGATGATTTTACCATACTTAGAATAACTTTAATACAAATGTATTAACAAGAGTACAAAAATGTAAAAAGATTGTTGCACATTAATAATCCACAGAAACAAGTATTACAATGTAAAAGCATTCATAAAAATATTTACATTTCATCTTAAAAAAAACACAAGAAAACAACAAACAATTAAATAAATTAAAAAATAAAATCTGCTCACAAATATCTACATTTTCATATTTGATATGAAATATAACAATTAAGGGAAACGTTGAAGAAAACAAGCGAACCGTGCCGTTGATGTCCCCCACCTCAGTCCTTCAATTAATTGATGACATTCATTAATTACTTTCAAATTTATATTTTGTATAAAGCATCAAGGAAATAGTTTACCACTATGCTTAACCTGAGCATTGTTGGACTTGGTAAAAGTATTGATGAAATGAAACTATACACAGACATGAGAGTAGTGAGAAGTACAATTGGCTGAAACCATCAATGCAGCAAGAATTTTTACGTCAAAGTCCGTAATGAGCTTAGCGTAGATTACCAAAGGGTGTTCCGATTGAAGCAAAAGCTATTTTTATTAGTTTACATATGGCGATAATTTTTGTTTGAATAATTTTTATGTGGCTTTTTTTATTGGTTTGTAGTTGAATTTATACAAATTGATTGAAGTTGATTGGCTGAAATCAGGCAATTGACTGAAAACTCTCATGTCTGTATACATTAAGTTTCATAACTCCACCAAATCAGAATCAAAATTCATAACCTACAAAAATCGTAAGCAGAAAATGCTGATCATTAAACTCAGTCAAGAAATTCACCTTTTTGAACATCTGCACCATGTTTAAACATTCTACCTCAATTATAAGCAGATAAACTGTGTCCACAAGTTGCAAGAGACAAGCCTAATGTGAAGGTAAGGCAGGGGACAATAAAAAAGAAAATCCTAGTCATTAGAAATATAGATATTTAGGCATACAATATCAACTCACACTTTAAGAAAGATTATACAAAATTTCTATCAGGTTGGGTATTGACTGGTATTTGTATTATAAACATAGCAACTTTAATAAGCTTAAAATTTTCTAAATGAATCAGAAAATTTGACAGGTTTGTCTAAACTTTAAATATTTCTGTTGTTCATCATCAATGAATTAAATATAAGTCGTTTTAATATACAAAGTTTTACAACTTAAAATCAATACATACTTATGAGATGGGTGGGTGGTGGGTAATAGAGTAGTCTAAACTCTCTTAAGCTTGTGCTTTAGATCATAATATGGCAAAGTTTAACAATATTAACAATAAACCAAAAACTGACTTTACAGAAAGGCATATGTTTTAGACCATAATATTGGAAACATTACATAACCCAAAAACTGACTTTATAGGAAGGCATATGCTTGAGCAGCCGCGGAACTACTAAAAGGCCAATTTAGTTTTTAAATGTACAACCTGTGACCTAAATTAGAGAAATTCCACCTCTGATCACCTGTATTATTTCCTACCTACTAGACTAAAACAAGCAAGACATTATTTTATTAAAACAACATAAACAAAACCATAAAATGTTGAATGTATGATGCAAATGGAAATGGTTTTACTGATTGAGCTTTGGTACTTTTCAAATAATGCACAGCCATATTCTACATGCCTTATGTTTTGCACATTGTCGATTATCATTATGTAACAGTGTAACATGTTTTGCACATTGTCGACTACCATCATGTAACAGTGTAACATGTTTAAAGTCATTATAAATCAAGTTTATTTCACCTAAATTTTAAATTCTTCCTAAAATCTGCTCAGGGTCCGACATTCATTGAGAGAATATGAGGCATGTATCATGTGGCCATACTGTATCGTTGTATCAGGTCTTTACATATTATTTCTATAATTGTCAAAGTTTAAAACTAACTGGAATACCAATCTGATTAAAATTCAGATCTATATTTTGTTTCATTTTTTTAATACTTTCAATGGCCTACACTACATGAAGATCTGACAAGTTGTACTGGAAGGTCGCGTTGATGTTTCTAGTAGTTTACCAACATTTCCGTGCTTGGCATGCCAAGAAGTCACCAAAAAAGATGGTTTTATTGGTTATATAAACCCCTCACGCCATCCAGAACACCTGTTATATAACAACTCTTCCAGATCCTAGCATAGTATTAGGGAATAAAAAGAAATTTTGAATTATGAAAGATGAAATGAAATTGAATCTGTGTTTGAATCAGATTGCTGAAATACTGAAGTTATATAGAACATCATCACTTCAATTTGGAAGGAAAGTGAAAGTACTGATTTGGTTTGCTGCCAGATAGATCAGGCCAATATTAAGATATAATTAATGCTATTTTCAGTACTAATCCAAGAGATAATTCTTTATTAAATATTTCATCCATATAATCTTAAATCTGCATTATCACTCTTCACTTGAAATAAATAAATTATGGCTATTAATTTTGAATACTGATAATATATTCAAAATAAATAACCCACATGGCTAGCTTATGACAATAATTATTGTATTAAATCTCTTGCCTACTTTTTAAAATATAGTATTTAGCCTAAACAAATAAAAGATGAGCATAACAGCAATGGATCTAATTTGACCATTCTTAATTGAAGTGAATAGTCAAATCAAGTCCCATTCAAAAAAAAAAATTGTACCAATAAGAAATGAGAGGGTTGGTGCCCCTTTGAATAATGGTAGTTAATCCAAAATCTTATTAATAATTAATAATAAATAAGCTACAAAGCAAATCAATAATATACTTTTAAGTATACTCTATATTAAATGAAACATGCTTAAAATAAACTATTAGGATTAGTCCATGAAGGTCTTTTTTTTTGGGGGGGGGGAGGGGGGAAGTCACATGTTTTAATACTAAGCAAATCAATAACATACTTAAAATAAACTATGTTTAATGAAGCATTTTATAGATGGGGGGGGGGGGGATACTATATCTTAATCATTTTTTAATACTTATATTATTATAAAAATGGAAATTGTGGAAGTGGAAGCCATGAAACATTATAACATAATTACAATAACAATATCAAAAAGCTAACATTACAAAACATAATAGATCAGTATCAAAAACTGTTAATAAACATGACAGTGAGAAAGACAACAATAATTAGATAAAGCAATGAACAAATGGTCATTTTCTAATTATTTATGTAGGAAATACTTGTATGGTATTATATACAAGGATAGATTCAGGATGCTAGGAAACGGGGAGGGTCCTACTTTGGACAGAGGCAAAATAAAGGAAATCAGTCCCCGTCACTTTCAGGGATACATCCATAGATTTCATAGCACTAACATCATATGTACACGCCCACTTTCAAAGTTCCTGAATCTGTACTTGAGTTTATACAGTCAATATGATATAAGAAATAGTATATATATAAATAATAAAATATAGTTCCATTGAACCTAAAGCTTATTCAAATTGACTTATTTAAAGTGGCCAATTAATGTATAGTGTAATAGTATGTGAACTTTATCAGGCAAAGATAACAAAACAATTGTATAATTTAAAATATGTTTTACAAAGGTACAAAACAATTGTTAAAACTAATCTTACATCTAAATACTGTAAAACATGAAATAACTATAAATGGAATAGCCCACAGCAATTATTTCATGCCGAAAAAATCTCAGCTTTTACAGTATTTAATGTTTCTCTTATCCAAGATTTCTTATATTTTAACATGATTTTAAAAAAAGTTGGAGGAAAGAAATTATATTTTTGTGGGGATCAACACCATGCAGGTTATGTTTGGTTTACTGTGTAAATGTGACTTATAATTCGGGTAAAAGTAATATTTCTCATTTCTCCAGTTAACAATACATTCTAGTGAAAGTAATATTTCTCATTCCGCCAGTTGACAATACATTCAGGTGAAAGTAATATTTCTCATTCCACCAGTTAACAATAGATGTACATTTTGGGAAAGTAATATTTCTCATTCCACCAGTTAACAATACATTCAGGTGAAAGTAATATTTCTCATTCCACCACTTAATAATACATTCTGGTGAAAGTAATATTTCTCATTCCTCCAGTTAACAATAGATGTACATTTTGGGAAAGTAATATTTCTCATTCCACCAGTTGACAATACATTCAGGTGAAAGTAATATTTCTCATTCCACAAGTTAACAATACATTCTGGTGAAAGTAATATTTCTCATTCCACCAGTTGGTAATACATTCTGGTGAAAGTAATATTTCTCATTCCACCAGTTGACAATACATTCTGGTGAAAGTAATATTTCTCATTCCACCAGTTAACAATACATTCTGGTGAAAGTTATATTTTCTCGTTCCACCAGTTGACAATACATTCAGGTGAAAGTAATATTTCTCATTCCACCAGTTAAATACATTCAGGTGAAAGTAATATTTCTCATTCCACCAGTTAACAATACATTCTGGTGAAAGTAATATTTCTCATTCCACCAGTTAACAATACATTCTGGTGAAAGTAATATTTCTCATTCCACCAGTTAACAATACATTCTGGTGAAAGTAATATTTCTCATTCCACCAGTTAACAATACATTCTGGTGAAAGTAATATTTCTCATTCCACCAGTTGGTAATACATTCTGGTGAAAGTAATTTTTCTTATTCCACCAGTTGGTAATACATTCTGGTGAAAGTAATATTTCTCAATTTTAATGTGCTCAATCACTAAATGCCACTCAAGGACTGTAGTTACTAATCTATGTATGCGACACTTCAAAGAGTATTCTACCTTGACAACATTGTCAGAATGCTCTTTGAAACGTTACTTAAATACATAAGTACCATATTCTTTGGTAGATTAGATGCAATTGTGTTTATCAATTATGTTCCATAAGTACCTGTTTTAGTTTATTACTTTATCCAATTAATAAATACTACTACAAGACTAATATTTAAATAAAAAGACTTTGTGATAAAGTAAACATGACATTATTACATACATTGATTTGGCATAAACAGATCACAGTGTAGCTCTTCATGTATATCTTCCTAATACCATTGTCCGCATTAGGTGAGGTACCTGCAATATAAAAAGTCTTAATTAATAAATATTTTTTTTCCAGAAATAAGAAACACACGATATTCAGTTAAACCCATTAACCTGGACACAATCCATCAGCCGCAAGTTAATTTGTGACATCAAACTTAAAGTCCCTGACCAGGGTTGTACTTATATCCATTATTTCATATTTAAGTAAGAAAACAAAATATCAACAGTACATAGATAATCTTCTAGCTTGAACTCAATCAGATTAAAAAGAGTCCCATCAAAAGAATTCACCCAACACTGTGTAAATTATCTGCAGATATTTCAAATTCATCATATACCTAGTTCTAAATTGTTCAATTTAAGACCTCTTATGTGATTGTTATTGTAAATTTGTGGCTCCTTGTGTAATGCTAACCTTAGACATGCACAACTGACTCATTCGGCAAACCTCGACAGATTCCGGTACTCTCCCTAACCTACATCTAGACTCGGATGTATGATAGTAATTGATATGTACCTACAACCATACATTTGCGATGCGGCTAGTCAACTACCGATTTACTTCAACAGGAAAACGGGCCGCTTTCACAAAATAGTCCCAAAATGGCGTCTTTTCTAGATATAATCTCTATGGGGCAGCCATTTTTTAGTTTGTTGATATAATCTCCATGGCCAGGGGGGCAGCCATTGTTTATCTGGGTTCTTTAAAATAGTTCCAAAATGGCGGACTTCATCATACAGCCGAGTCTAGATGTAGGGCACCGGTATCTGTATTATGCTTAAAGGGATATAACTCATGATTCTAACTTTTATAATTTATAATTCTCTTCACGACTTCAATTAAAATTTATGCCATTCCTTGGCCTGTAACATTTTGGGGGGATATTCCGCTGATCTTAATCTTTATAACGACTAAGAGCCAAACATGTCACATTCATCTAATACAAATTGTGATGGGTGTCGACCATCTCGATTTGACCTTTGCCTCAAAATCATGACTTACAAAATCCTGATGGAAATTAAAATAACTCTTCTTCCATTCCAAACCAAAATGTCAACAGAAAATGCTGTGAAACATAGGGGGAAAGGGAGAATTGCTTAAAATAGATGCACCACATTGGTCCATTGGCCAGGGGAAGCAATTACTAGTCTGAGTCCTTCAGTCTGTCCCGTATCTTACCTCCTCATGATTATTAATAGCACTTGTAACCATTTTTTCTATATTTCTCATCATGGCTACTTTTTGTTGAGGTTTTAACGGGTAGGATATCTTTTCATCACTTCCTGACTGTAATCAAATTAAAATACAAGTTTATACTTTCTATATACAATAAACTATATGTAATTATACTAGAAGAATTATTTCACATAACCACACTTTAAAAAATATAAATTTGTTCCCTATAAATCAAGGGTGACATGGTGGCTCACAGAGTAAGATGCTAACTAACCAAGAAGTCTGAGGTTTGATCCCAGTTTTCCACTGTTGTTTAACCCTTTTCGGTGGTGCCAAACGGGTTGATGATACAAAAATGGGGTTCTGGACGTGTTGGCATACACATACAAGAACCTTTGAAAGATGGAATTTAAAATAAGAGTAGGTCCTAGCGCTGCTATCCAGGCAAAATTTTCCTTAAAGCACACAGTATGGTGTAAGCCCATCATTGTTAGCTCAGTCGGAGCAGAAATGTAGGACGTTAAACTATATTTCATTTCTTATTAATAAACAATAACGATTTATATCCCATAATACCGTACACTTCTATATGAAAAATAAAACAGTATGTAGCAAGTAAGTCTGTAAGTTAATGTTTAGAACAAAATGAATGCAATTGAGATTTTGGTTTTTATGAAAACTTAATGTGATATTAAATCATCATAAGTGAAGCCTAATGAATTCATTACAATAACAATTATATTTTTTCTAATTCAATAGATTTTCAAAAATTTAGTAGCTAAATTTCCAAGTTAAATGTCTTACCTTATACCAAAAATTAACAGAAACAGTCATACCATGATTTGGTACTGATTCTACCTGATGCCACCTGCAATTATACAACATTCTACCTTCGACAAAATAATCAAAATATTTAAACTTTACCCAAAAATTGTATTGAAACAGTTTTAAATCAAAATTTAACGGGCTACTGTCAAAATTATGTCTCTGTAATACATCAATGCATTGTCTCAATCAGCCACAACATCCTAGTTCTCAATGTACAGAGGGTATGGGCCAGTCGTCCACATTTTACGAAATGTGACTGGATAATCAACCACATCAATAACAAAACTCCCTGTTATGCATGGGCAATGGAACTTTTTAGCTAAAGTCAAGAAAAGGTTAACTTTTTTTCTCTTGACAATGAATTAAGTTATATAATATTTGTCTGAAATTAAGAAAAAGTTAACTTCCCTTCTCTTGACAACAAATTAAGATAATGAATATTTGTCTGAATGACAGAGACTAATTAAAGTATGGTATTTTAAGCAAAACTAACCAATAAATTGGTAAATATAAAACATCACCAGGACCAACAATTGCTTCATAACCTCGTAAATCTTGGAATTTAGGAAAACGTCGTAAATCTGGGGAATCAAAATCAACCTGTAAAATATGAGTTTATCTTGAAGTATACACAAGACATGCAAACTGATAAAACATTTTTTCCATAAATGATGATGTACACAAAAATGTTGAACAGTATAAATGATTCTGCAAGAGTCAAGAATGAGTGTGATCTTTTACATGCATCTTGTGGACAGCCCTATGAAGTTTGTAGTCTACTTCCATACACATCATAGGTCAATTGATGAAATCAAAATGGTTACAGGTAAAGAGAGAGAGAGAGAAATGGGGTTTAACATCCACTTGACACAAACTAGGTAATTTCAGGACTTACATATGGTTTAATTTTATTTCAATAAGTAGCTTAAGGATGGGGCCTTTAGCAGTGGGGGGAAACCGGAGAAAACCCACAAGGTTGGACCGGCAACTCTACTCCTTGCCCCGTACAACCGTGGATTCGAAAACCAGTTGACTCAATGACAGGCTTTATGATACAGTGTGCGCAAACAAACCATTCAGCCACCCCCCCCCCCTATGGTTACAGGTAAAAATTATGAATGGGCTAAAGATCTTTAATTCATATTAAATATAATGACCCATTATTCATAAATCCTTTGAAATCCAAACACCAGATTAAATGTACTTAGGTGCAAGCTTATATTGGACAATAGCTTTTGATATATAGTTTAAATCATTTTTACGTTTAGTGATGGTGAGTATAGTGTTACAAGGCAATCTTATAATTGGCCAACGTGGAAAAAATTGCAAGACAGTTTTTCTGTATGGAAAGAGAATAAATCGAGTATATAACAATATTTTGATCACCTTCCAAGCATTATTTTCATGTACAAAACCACTTTTATCAATAAAGATTATTTTTTCCACTGCTGCTCTTGTTTTTTGTTATTTTCAAGTCAATTATACTGTTCAAAGAAATATTTTATCACTTTTCGGTTTTTATAAACAATTCAACAAAATTATTTTTCACATGTCAAGACAAACAAATTCCCATGTCAAGACGTAAAAAATTTGCATGTCAACACTAAAAAATTCACATGTCAAGACGGAAAAAATTTGCATGACAACACTGGAAAAATTCACATGTCAAGACGGAAATATTCACATGTCAAGACAAAAAAAATCATATATCACGAGCATGTGAGCCAAGAGCATGTGACCACTAAAACCAGCAGTTATTATCTGAAATTGCTGAGAATCAATAGGATTCTTTGAAGTGATCAATGGTCATAACTCTGGCAGTAATTATCGCAAATCGCTGTAAATCAATAGGATTCTTTGTCTCATGCCTACTGTCAGTGTATAAATTTAAAGTCAATCGGATATTAACTTTAGCCCCTAGAGCATCCACAAACAATTGTGGACGCGGGACCGACTGACGACAATATACGACCACATTTTTATATGTGGGCATATAAAAATAGTCTTGCAATTAATTCTGCTTTGGCTTGCCATACAATCTTGTCTTAACCATTTTTATATTTGAGATTTTTACACGTAAAAAGAAGAGAATAAACCGTGAATGAATAGACTAACCTGACTCTGTCTATCATGAGGATGATAAACTGGAAAAGGGTACAAACATTCAAACATAGAAGGATCAAATAATAAAAATCTTTTATAACCACCAATCTGTGCAAAAAAATTCTGTTGTTCATCATAATGTGCTGGAGTTGTCACACCTGAAAATTACATTAACATCGCAATGTCAATTATAATTTTAGTTCTTTAACCCTTGTGCATTTCAGGAGGACATTTTTCAGGTCATGACTTATAAGTAAAAATGACAAAAAAAGGTTAAATATTTTATTTTACTAAATAGAGGAGTTCAAGACCTATCCGAATATATATACATTTATATGATTTATTCTTAAATTTAAAGAGTTACAGGATATATTCTTAACTATGTGCTTTTCCTAGTTCGAACCTCAAAACAATCTGACGGTTAAAGGGTTAAACAGGATTCTAGTTATCTAAAATCAAAAAGTAATGGCCTAATCACTTGCAATATATTATAAAATATACCATAATCGTATAAAATCTACGGGAAGTGGTTAGCCACAAAATTTATACAAAAAAACCTAAGTAATCCCCTTTAATCTACTGTTGTTGTTTTTTCAATAGGTTTTGTCAAAAGGCTTTATTAATATTCATGTCATGTTGTTTACTGTAGAAGAGTTTCTGTCACAGTAAAAGTTTAATAATGACAATTAATGTTTTATGCAGTCTTTAAGTTCAATACAATGGCTTTCAAAATGTTAAAGTTTATCTGGTACCCACCCAACATGGTTACATTAATCAAAGTTTCAAAATATACCCGACATGAATAGAGAATTATGGAAAATGAATAGATTAGGCCATACAATAAAAAATACTCTGGTTCTCAGACAATTTTTCAAAAACACATGATGCAGTAGAAAGGTTTTTATTTTAGTACTTTTATTTTGTCAAGAGATCGATATGGACTAAATGATTTTCTCCTACATATCACATTTATCCCCTGTTGGTCATAGTAATGAATGATTATCCAGTATCATTTATTATTGACAATAACATTTATAAAGGTTGAGTATAGTACACTTACAGCTTCATTCATATTTTTAAATAGTTGCTACCTGTAAATTAGGAGGAAAATATTGAAGTCTGGTAATTAATGGGATAGTTTTTATTTTATCAAATAAAATTGATCATACAGCCCTTTCTTTATAAGTGACATGGTAGTTTTTAAGAACCAGAATAATTTTTTTATGGCCTTATGTAACATATAATAAGTTATCAACACTTCTAGTCAATGAAACACATGCACAACACAGCATATTTTGTCAACTAGATAGACCAACTGTTTACATTGATTTAGGACCATAAAAGAGTAAACTGCTGAGTAACACCAAAATATAAATAGCTTAAACAAAAAAAATCTGAATTCATTGAATTTTTTCTTTGTTCTCTTTTCTCTTATGTTTAAAATATTTGATTCAATTTTCAATATCTAATAAGCTCTACACTATATGACAATGAGTCCGGTTATTATTTGTGTGGACACAATGCAAACAATTGATCAAAACACAACTCTTAGTTGCGTGCCATTTTTAATTAGATAATTGATCATCTGAATTATATTGATCACTAAAATAACAGAAACTAACCAACATGCCTGGAAATAAAAGTTATTATTGGTAGCCGACAACACGACATTTTGAACTTTGTGCCAGACATGTATATCAACCAATACATAGCAAAAGACAAATCAGTGCTTGAAAAATGATGGTTTTTGCCTGACAAAGCCTGAATACATGTATATGTCTGACATTGTCTGTGACAGGTGCTTTATTGTCAGACTTCCTAACCATTTGACATGACGACGGACAAAATGGCCTAGGTTACAACACTAAGTTCAAATTTTGTATCTATGCTCACCATCCATTCCAACCAGAAGTAAATTAGAAGTAAGAGCACCCCATTTATATTTCTTCTGCTGTTCCGTGATCCAACTCCAATTAAACTTGACAAAATCTACAACAATACTCTTGCCAACACTATCATTTAATGCTTGTTGTAAATAATAACTACAATAAAATGTCCAGGTATATTACTACTGTTAGAATAATAATACAATTGAATATGAGGTTGATTTCTTGCATAAGGGATAAACAAATCAAGGGTGTGGTGAGAGGCGACCATTGATTTTGTATAAGAAATTCAGGCATTTGTGGAATAAGATAGCATGTTTGAGCAATGTCATCTGTTGAGCATCATCATCATGAACTGGTGTTTTCTCATCTGTAGTAATGTTAGAACAAATCTGGTAATTTTGTGCCAATCGAGTTGAAAACTGCACTGAAAATGACATACTTTAGACCTAATCCCACTCAACACTGTTGGAATGAAGGTAAATTTCTGTTCCAAACTATGACTGGTCAATGGTCTGATTAACAAACAATACCTAACTGTGTAACAATATCATGCGGGTTTAAACAAAGCTCCAGAAATGTTTACATAACGTTTATGTCATGACTCACGTAATTTATTACGCCCAATTAACAAGTGCATAGCAGAATATTGCAGATCTAAAAACAAATTGCATGACAAACAAGGCTATCAAAACACTATGATGTAAAATACTGCTTGTAGACACTACACAAACAATACATACATGTATGTCGTTTTTAATACGGTACATGTACCTTAAATCACTGTCCAAAGTTTTAGGGAGACCCCAGATTAAATGAAGGGCTGTCATGGGGGAGATTTCATTGAGCAGGAAGAATAGACACACTCCCTTAAAAAAGCTCAAGTATCAGAAGTCATTCCAAAAAGGGGCAGAGGGCAATTTCTCAGGCCATTGTTTCTCCAGGAATATGTGAAAAAACATGTGTTTTATTCCATTTGGAAGGAGGGTGCAAAAGGAGAGGATAACAATCACTTATAAATGTAGTTAACTGATTTGTTATCTATTCTTTTTCAGGTCATTATATTCTTATGAACATAGCATTTTATTGTACCGGTACATTTATAATTATTAAAATACAAACAATAACACAATGTAGCACTTAAATGACAAAGAGAGAGAGAGGAATGGGGTTTAACTTCCACTTGACACAAACTAGGTCATTTCGAGACTAACATACGTTTTAAAAATTTTATTTCAATAATTTGCTTGCGCGTAGGGGTCTTTTGGAGTGGGAGGAAACCAGAGGACCTGGAGAAAACCCACGAGGTTGGACAGGCGACCCTCCTCCGCATCACATACAACCTGGAATTCGAAACCAGGCAAGTTGACCCAATGACAGGCTTTACAATACAGCACGCTCGTGCTAACCATTCGGCCATCCAACCCCCATAAATGTATAAAGAGGAGAATTGTAATTTAAAGGAAAACTTACATTTTGTCTCCTGTTTTATGATTTTTAACTTTTTCTGTAAATTCCTGGAACGTCATTTCTTCATGATTTGTTTGAAGCACAAGATTAGGAAAATTGGGTAATTTTTTATCATCATAATACAAAAATTTATTTTTAGATGAAGAATATACAGTATGTTTCCCACTTCCAATATTAGAATATAAATAATCCAAATTCCAATGCTGGGCTGATTTAACAAGGTCTGTATCTGTTAGAATCACAGGTCTCTGACAATGAAAAAAAACAATAACATTAACTGCTTACATGTAGCTGCACGAGTAAAGGATGTTCTTCAATCTTTAACTTACATTTGAGCTGAATCACTCACATATAAAATAAACTTTATGATCAGTTGACAGTTGACACGTATCAAGAAATGGAAGCATTGGTACCAGAGAAAGGGTCAAATGCTCAATGGGCTAAATAGAAAATGTTTTGTTTGTCTGACAAATTAACTACAATTGGGAATTAATTTTAAAATGATGACTCAGAAAGCTGTGACCCTTTATAAAATTGTTGTATGCATACATGTGTTGTACTGTTGTTACTAATAAACTTTATTTTTTAAAGGTTTAGGCACAAAATTTATCCAAGTACAGAACAGGCAAATCGTTTTTGCAGGTTTTCAATAAAATTAGGAGGGTGAGAAGTGAAAGAAACCTTTCAGAGCAAAAAATATAACCTTTCATGTCATTGAACTTTATTGCTTAGTTTATGTAATACATGTACTCATGTAGCATTCTAATGTTTTTAAGAGGGATGCCTGATTTTCGAAGAATTTCAATAATGACACAGTCAAGAAATTACGTGTGAGTTAAGAAATTACTTGCAACTAGCTGATATAAAGTTAACACAGAATTTAAAAACCAATATGTTCATGATGAAAATCCAAACATAAAACATGAATGTTTTTTTTGTTTTTTTTCAAAATACAAAAAGTAGAGCTAAAAAGTAAGTATCTAAAGTAAGTATCTAAAAACATTGAGCGAAGAAATATGTTTACATTAAATCTATCTATACTTTGTATACAAATGTGTACGTGAAATTTGACAGTTGATATGTATGGAGAACATATTAGCTTTATTAATGTGCCTACACTAAATAGTACACAGCAATCATTTACATCTGGTACTAGCTGCATTATGTCACGTACGCACGAGCTAACCGTCGTCTGCTAAAAGATAACCCAGTCTAACAAAAATACCATCATCACTGCGAAGCCTGCTAGTGCTACAAAAAAGCATCCGCTGTATTTCATTAGGATGGGATAGATTTTACTAGTCCGTAATAAATCGTTACATGCATATTACAATTGACAAAATTGATCTAATATAATAGAGTTTAAGAAATCATTGACTTTTTTGAAACGGATCCAAAAATGATTTCCATGTTGTCCAAGTATCCATTATATATCTATACAAAAGCTTTCCCTATTACCTCATTCCTGATGAGTGCTTCCACTTCGGGGTCGTTATATTTCAGTCTTGGAATCGGCTCTGTTTGGAATGAATACTGTTTAACTTCTCTCGGAATATTCCGAACAGTCTCCTCGACATTTTCTTCCCATCCGTTCGTCGCCATGATGGGACTTCCTTGGGAGTGCTTATTGAATATGTACTTGCTTCATTTGTTGACATTCACAATTATTTAATTCTGCAGTTTAAAATTTAAATAAAATCTATTTTATTTTACTTCGTCGCTTCAATTAAACAAGTATTTATTGTTTGTCAGTGGATAATATATGCATAGGTAAGATCTTTGGTATGATTTTATGATATGTTTTTTGTTCAATAACTGATCCCTATATTAAAGGTAGGTAACTCTATATGGACTAAAATCTACTTTCAGTTTATCTTCTGGATGCAGACAAGATAAATAGGCTTGTTAATAATAATAATAAAAATAAATTTGTTATCATTTATCAATTAGAAAATGTTATATTTTAGACATATTATTTTTATTTTTACCTTTTCTTTTCAACGAGGATTAAAAATGCCACCCTGCTCAGCTTCATAAAAAAAATGAACGCCTTGTAATGTGATCCTACATCATTACAAAAAATGATTACTCTCTTTAAAAAAGCTCAATTTGTATGTATGCCTATGTAATTTAGAAACGACGATGACAGATTTCCGTAACAGGAACCTGGCAAACTCCCTCCAGCAAGAATGCCTGGATCCGCCCCTGAGATGGTGGGGGTGCAGTAATACTTTGTGCCATAGATATCTTTTTTCTTTTCAATTTATTGTTTCGGTGGAATTTTTCGAATTTTGTCAATGACGTTCTATAGTATAAGAATTCCTGCATTAACTCGGCAAAAAATTTAAATGTATGTTTTCATATTCCACACTTTTTCATATAAAATTAAATTTTTCGATTTTGGTACCGACTTTGAGACAAGATTCACTATACTAGTCCAGTCGATTTTCACGAAACTGGCATTGGTCTGTATATACAGTAATATACACCGCCCGCGTTAAAGTCATAAGTCGTGGGTATCAATGAAAATACCATACTCGTTCAAAACTTACTACTAAAAGTAAACAGTGGCTTTCAAAATGCCAAGTTATTTCTTATATTTTATTTGCCGCTGTACCCGATTTGGTTCGGCCCGCTACTTTAAAAAAAAATGTATAATATGACCATAATCGTACATAGTCTTATTAAAGGGACAATAACACTCTTGCTGGCTTGACAGGTTGAGAAAAAAAAATTAGTCTTATTCTAACTACAAGATGTTTG
Organism: Patella pellucida; assembly: GCA_917208275.1. Lineage (NCBI taxonomy): Eukaryota > Metazoa > Mollusca > Gastropoda > Patellidae > Patella > Patella pellucida. The sequence continues at coordinate 21,335,051 of OU795036.1, read as the reverse complement.
TGTAAATTACCTGTTGTGTAAATTATCCATTACAACCTATCTTACTTGTCCAGAGGGTTCGAAAATATGTTTAAATCCAAGTTGCATTTGAAAGTGCTTACGTAAGACTTTTCAAACCATGTGACAGCATGTAGTTGAATTTTTCCAATTTTTAAAATTAGGTGTGTTAAGATGAAATTTGTATCATTTTTAAATTGAAATATTGTAAAATAGTACAAATTGTTGACCAGAATAAAGATTGGAAAATATTATTCAGTTACAACAAGAGTGGTATTGGGGCTTTAAGATAGGTAAAATATAAATAAATAACACATATAATTCATCGCGCGGTGTATACGGTTGTTTTTCAGAGTGGTAGGGCGCCGCTATAATGCCAAGTTAAGCCCTGTTTATACAGAGTGCGAACTCAAACGCGTCCATCGCGAACCCGAACGCGACCGCGACTTTTGAGCAGTTTTGCGCGAACACGAACGCGGAAAACCGTCGACTGCTTTCGCGATTGCTTGTCTTTTTCTAGCTGTGAGAGATGAATTTTGGCATTTGTTACCATGGCTCAGATGGAATCAGACACAGACGATATCTTGGCACAGTATTTGAACATAAAACAACGAAGGCAGAGAAATAGGCGAATAGCAGCGCATGTAATTTTACAGGGAAGAAGTTAGTTTTGAGAATACCATCACCTCGTAGAAGAGCTATATTTCCTTCCGGAAGAAATTCCAACAGTATTTTCAATTTCAATGATCAATTCTAACTCGATATTGTCCTTTCAGCTTTTACAAGTAGACTGAATATTGCACACTGGTGGGATCAGGCCTAGCGGTTTCAATTCGTGAAATGATGTCATGGAAAGTGCCCGCTGTTTGGTTCATTGGGGAAAAGTTTGCGCGAACTTCTGAAAAATTCGCTCGGGAGGCAATCAAGGCGGTCGTTCGCGCGAATCAATATTTGTTCCGGTTCGGACTCTGTATGAACGGGTTCTCTAAAAGTAACCAAAGCATTCCAGGACGAAAAGGCGCGTTCGCGTTTGGGCTCGGGTTCGCGCGCTGTATAAACAGGGCTTTACTGTGCGCCATATTTCATGGTCGGCAGATTTTTATGGAGGGGCATTTGTTCCTTGTGCCCCCCCCCCCCGCGCCTGTGGCGGCCATGGCCTCCACATAAGTGATATAAGGCAGGCATACTGTGTGATCATAATCAAGTGTATTATTTTATAATTGAAAGGTTGTCATTAGGGGGGGGGGGCGCCATGTCTCGGGGCGCCTTATTTTTCTGGGGGTGCTAGATACGGCCCTGATGCTGTATACAAGAGATCTTATAAAAAGAAGCAACAGAGTAAATAAACTATCGACTGTGATAGGTACCAAGTTTGGGCGCGGAATCTAACAGATGCGTAATCGTTCGAATAGGCCCTACCTGGCGCAAAGAAATAAAAAACTAAACGAGTCTAACCGTGACACCGGATCATAATGTACATAAATGTAGACCTAATAATATATGAGAACCACATGTGAGTAGATAATAAACATAACTTCAATTGAAAACCGATTGGTGAAAAGTAGTGAAGCAACGTGATAACGCAATTTGTATGTGAAACTTGGAACCAAATACATAATAATTCATTTTCACCTGAGTTTAATAAAACGGATACTGAGATACATGTATTGAGTCATACTCATTACCGAGTCAAACAGCGAAAGTGGTACCAGTAGACCTACCAGTCTCGAAAGTCGAAACCTATGCTAAATTTGTTACTGATTGGTGGAGGGATATTCTATTAATATTGTTATTTTGGATGGATTGTCCAAGCAGCCATATTATATTGATAGTTCGATAACTGTTACAAGGGCTGACAACTGATTGAGTTCATTGTTTCAAATACCAGTTCAATATTTTGTAGAAGTAAATTAGAGTATAATTATTTACCCAATTATATACATACATTATGCAAGATTTAAATCTGCCGTTTGCAGGTCTTTATGTAGGCCTGAAATGTAACCTAAATTATTAATTAGACATTAGGCCTGAAATGTAATCTAAATTATTAATTAGACATTAATTAACTTATCCAGATCATAATTAACTGTCGATGTCATCGTTAGCCTGCGATATTTAGCAGATTGGAATACATTTTTCGTAAATAATTAAACTTAAAAATGGATAATCGAGACTTTTTTTTATCGTAATGATGATCGAGCCTAGCCTAAAATTTACATTCAAAAAATAATATCTCGGTTCAGAGTGGAGCAATTTGACTTAAATGTTCAGCATATTATATTTACGTTAATATATCTATCTTTTAACTATTATAGCGATAACTGTTAACTACTTATCTTATTTCCCATAATGCCCTTTTAAGTAAAATGCTTGGCGCTACGGCCTTCTCTTATATCGAATTCCAGCTGCCAAGGGATCTTTTACGTGCATGCAAATGTGTACACGGGACCTCGATTTTTCGTACCCTCCGAACGACTAGACAGTTGTCCTTGTTAGGTCTACCGCCCTGCATCACTGACAAGGGGAAACCACGCCGGAAAATGTGGATGAACTTTATCGGCCAATGCAGGGCCTAACGCAAGACCTCCAGGATAGCGACCTATAGCGTTTTACCCACTTAGCCAAGTGATCACCTGTTGAGAGTTAAACGCCACTGATTGAAATATACATACTATAGCCTTCTGTTCTGCCATTAACTGTATTAATTAGAAGAGAGAGAGAGAGAGGGAAAGAGAGAGAGAGAGAAATGGGGTTTAACGTCCACTCGAAAAAAAACCCTAGTAGAATGAGCCGTATGCAAAGTTAGAGAGAAATCGGTCGACGCATCAACAACAATATTGACCTTTGTCCATACTGAGAGGCAGACACTTTATATAAAATATATCAAATTAGGAGTGACAAGAATTCAACTGCTGTCCGTAAAAAATCTAAAAGTAGGACGTTACCCGCCATTTCATTCATTCTTCACTCATTTATTTTATTGGTTTTTTATTTATATTTTTTAGCTAAATCAGTGCTTACATTTGCGAGCCTATAGTTGTTTTAAATGAAACAGTTTTACAAATTTTAATTACATATTATTATACTTTATTGGGGGGGGATGATAATGACGTTTTTTTTCTGTGACCATGGAGGAACCACGGTGGCTATAAGTGGGTACGACGCTGGCTCGCTAGCCCGGAGATCGCGTGTTCGATCCCTGCATTGTCCGAGAGAGTTCATCGGGATTTTCCAACGTGGTTTCCCTTGTGCATGACGGAGGGCCTGGCACGGGCTGCTTTCTAATTGTTTGGATGGGACGAAAAACCGAAGTCCCCTGTTTACATTGACAGTTAGAATTCGATATAAGAGTACGCCATAGCACCACTGTCGGGGCAATATTCTTCAGTCAGGTCCGGTGGAGAAGGGGGGCTAGGGGACTAAGCCCCCCCCCCCCCAATAATTTGGCCGCAAGAACTCTTCTCTCCATGTTTTTGCGGCCCCTGGACCGCCGCCTATAGGGACCTAGGTTGGAAGCCCCCCCCCATCAAAAACTGCTTCAGTCGGCCCTGATAATATACACTACATTAAATGGTGTATGCGAGCAGAGCAAAAGGACGTTAACCCAAATTTCATTTCTTCTTTTTTCGTGGCCTTATACTGATGATATCCAAAGTTGAATTAATCAAAGAAAAATAACTACGTACAAAAACTAACAAACATTGTATTAAACGAAATATTTGTACAAATTTTTATTAAATATTAATATATTTTCTGGGAGAAATTAATGATAATGACCCTTTTTTATGTGGTCGTATAGGCCCTACTGATGATATGCCAAGTTGAATTTGTTAAAGAAAAAGAATTATGTACAAAAAGAAACAAAATGTTTTAGAGTATGTAACTTTATTTCGACAAATTTACATGGATGCCATCGTAAAACTTCAAAAGTGCAGGCGCAAACGGACGTACACTTATAAAAAACACTCATTGATAATAAAGACGTAATTTGTGTCTACTGTTCATTGCTATATTTGGACACACATTTTAAATTTAGATGTGAATAATTTTATATTTTCTTGATAACTCTTTTTTTTAATACAACCTAAGATGGATATTTTTTATACTAACTGTGCCATCTTATTCTTTTAATCAATGAATTCAATGATAAATTGTTTGCAATGTAACTAATCATAAGCAATACACAAATCTGCCTTCTGTAGAATAGGGCATCTAGAACTAAATACGTTGAATATTCGGTCATTTTAATAGTTTTGCAATGAATATTATGAAAAGAATTTACAATACGATCAATGCTCATTCGTGATTCATAACCCTGCATTAATACCAATAACACAAACGCATACGTGGTTAATCGAAGCTACCCGGCTTGTTTTGTATTATCTGCCCTTAAATTGACCGGCGAACTACTTTCTTCTTATTTATTCCTTCGCTTAGGAAATTACAACCAGTAATGATACGTTTTGAAAATATTCTTAAATTCAAACGTGAAAATACTTATATACAAATAGGTGACCAAACACAAAATGTAACGTTTAAAAAAGTATATCGGTATTTACAAATGAACTATTTTGTTAGACATTTCACCTATTTATTATCCGTCCGCCAACACCTAAGCGGAAAATAACTACACACTTCGAAAAAAGAGAAAGATTGAAGGCGATCATATGATTGCTTAGCTGTTATTTCGTACAAGAACTTGTCGAGTGCTGATTGTCATCTGTTTGGTTTATAAGTATTCATTGATAATATGCATGTTAGTTATTGAAGAACGTGAACTGTGTAGCTGTCACAACACGTGAATGAAACACTGTGTGCGTACTGTAATGTTATTATATTATGACAGCCGAGTTCAGAGATCGATTGGATTTTGTTGTCAATGACAGTTCAGAACATCGCATTGAAGACGTCTCTATTTGCTGTCAACCATCAAAGGATGTACATGTAAATACAGATTAATTTTATTCAACATATAATGGCCGCAAAGTGTCGGAAATTTATACCTAATATTTTCAACAAGGCCAAGTGCCAGACATGTTTCGGTGCCAAGGAAGCGCATTCAGCTGAAGCCTTAGAAAATAACAAGGTAAGCCGGTTATGTTATTGATTGAGCTAATTATAGTAACTTGGATCTAATTACCCCCCTTTCTTTAATTATTAATTAACTTTTGATCTGGAGTCATGCTAATGCCATCTGTCAATAACGATTTGGCTCAAAACATATTTTGAAATTAGGTTAATTTATTTAATACTACGTTTTTTAATTGCATGCTATGAACGAAGAAGGATTGTCATTTGGTCCTACTTTGTACATGCCTACTGCGTTATCATTCATTATGTTTCTTTAGGGCTCCACCCTCTAATGAATGAGTTTTTTGTCAAACTTCACTCCCTCCATAAAAAGTTGATAAGCATGTAATGATAAAAAAAACAGTTTGTTTCATAATAATTATGGATGACTAAAAACGCATTACTAATAAATTCATAATATGTCGGTGTATTCAATGAATATTTGAATGATAAATTGGAAGTTTATTTACTAATACATAAAATGTTATTTATGAGAGAAAGAAAAAACAGTCTTCTAATAGATTACTATTAGTTGGCTGATTCTGTTAAATGCATGTGACAAGACTGTTTGCCCTGGTCCATTAATAAGATTAGTGGATTGTTTTTATTGAGTTGTATGAATGTACAATAATGGTCATGATTTAATTCATGTAGATTTAAAAGGTGAAATTTTTTGGGGGATATATGTACAGTACTTGTAGCATTATACATAGTTTACTTTTATATTCCTGGTGAACTGTAATATCTGGATGTGAAATATGGTATGTGTACTGCTGATTACTGAGCAGAAGTGGGAGTTATAACCATGTAATACACAAAATATACCTGGTCATTAACCATAGTCCATAGTTGGCTCAGCTGTGAGATATTGGTATATTATTATACAATACAATATCTATAATACACATATACTTGAGGGCATTACAAGTATATGTAATACTGATAGGTAGTCAATCATAGAAAATATCACTGCATAATGGATGTTTGTATGGAGATTTCAATAGAGGGGGGGGGGGGGGGCTGTTATCTTTCAAAAGAGGTACATGTACAGTGTTGTGCTTTTTAAAATTCACACATACATGTACCATAATAATATAATAATATAATAACAGGAATATGTGGCTTAATCTTTATTAAGTACTGAAGTATACTAACCTATTCTTTTACAATGGTTTGCTAAATTTCTATGAAGATAGTTTACAATATTGGGCAAGACTTTAAGCATTCGCCCACACCACTCACATTACCTTAATTGCACAGATTCTTGAATTGCTTCCAGTATATTAATTTCAACAAACCTTATGATGAGTAATGCACACAAATTCCAAGACAGATAGTATAGTGATTGTTTTATTTTTTTAAAAGCTTATCTGCTGCATTCTAGTTTATATTGGGTCTCATTTACCAAGCTTATTATTAAAAATTGAAGCTAGGATAAAAATATTCCAAGCTTATACATTTTAAAAAAATACTTTTCGTATATATAAGCTTATGAAAGGAATAGAAATCTTTTTTCCTAGCACCATTGATTATTTGAGTGGAAGTGATCGTGGATTAATTTGTTATTATGATTTGACAGTATTACGATCAGTGTAAAACGCAATGTAAAGGATCTAACTAAGGTATTAAATTTGAGTTATCTAAATGACCAACACCTGTCTGGCTGCAGGGCATAAAAAATAACTGTCAAACATTTAGGAGCATTGAATTAGGGTACTAGAAACATACACAGATAAGTGAATGTTAATGTTTATAGCGGAACAAGTGCCCCTTTTATAAAACAAGTACCCTTCTTAGTTTGTTGTATTGTAGGGTCAGTAGAGAACATGGTTTTACACTATACAACTCTATAGTAGAACACCACCCTTTACACATCAGCCTTCAACATGATAAATTATTATTATCTTTGATAGCCAGTCAACCAATAATTTGTTTAGATAAAACGCAGTTTGAAGACATGCACATTTACATGTATTAATGTACTTTTTATGTGAACATGGTAATTGAAGTTAAACAAGGAACATTGACTATATTCTTCATTTTTGTTTCTTATTTAGATTGATTTTAAGAAAAATAGTTTACTTCCCTATTCATATCTTATGTTTTTAAAAGAAAATAAAACAGTTTTATAAATGAAGCGCTTTATCAACATAAAGTAATCAACCCCTACATGTACGTCATCATGCTACAAGTTAATTTTGTAAATTTATACATTTTCGTGTTGACTTTCTCACCTATGTAAGGATATGAAATGCTTGTGTATGTCAATTTTGACAGAAACATGTGTTTATGAGGTATACAAAACATGTATTATGATAATATTATGCTTACATGAAAATACTCAATTTTTACATGAAATATTTCTTCTCTTAAAAAGATTGATATGAATAAACAACATTCATTTGCAAAAATTTGGAAGTTGGGCTGTCTTCATTGAGTGGATTTCACAGATTTCACTTTTGCCCTTTAACAATCAATGTCAATAAAAAGAATCAAATCAAAATTTAATAACAATATACATCATTGTATTTAATTAAAATTGTAAATGAAAAACATAGTCCAACAATATGATAACTGTAACAAAATTCTGTTGTTACTAATCACAAGAGATAAATATTGGACACGGGGGTTATTGGGAAATTCAACAAAGATACAATTGGTGTTATTTGATATCAATAGGTACATGTCCACATTATATATTTATCTCCTGTAAATGTTCCTGACCTTGTGAAGTCTGGTCCTGTAAATCTTTTCATTTGTGAATAAAGATAGACAACTTGCAGGATATCCCAATTTGTTAGATGCTTGTTATTTATAATCATTTTTTAAAGATAAGCTTCGACAAGAAAAAATTCTGGTCAAATATTTATCAGTTTGAGCAACTGTTTGTACATATACATGTATACCTACGAGGCATATACATGTACATGTAGGTGTTTACCTGTAGTTTCAAAAACCTGTATTGCACATCTTCTATTTTAACATAACTTAGGCCTATATATAACATTGTGTAGATTCCATTAGGTTTTTGAACAGAAGGAATGTGTTTTTAAACCTTTTTCTAGGTAAAGTTTTTTTTTGTGAGTTGAAAGAAACGATCCTGCCAGATCAACTATTAAAATGGTATATAAAGCTGTATAAATAACAACAGATGATGTATGATTAATATAAAAATAACATCAAGTACATTGTATGACAGGTCCACAGGTTTATATTTTACTTATATAGAGTCAAAAGTTTACACATTGTCAAATTTCATAAAAAACCAAAGCAATATTTGTCAATTTATTTTGTTTATTGAAGAGTAATTACAGATGCTTGTCATATTGATAGACAGAAGAAAGGAGAAATGATGATTTAGTTTTATAATGGCTTGATATGAATATTTTAGATTGATATAAAAGTAGAAGGTCAGCTTAAATATCCCTTTGATCAGCTGACACCTTTAATAAATTGCACATAATTTACTGATTTTCAAATAAGGGCAAGATATTCTGCTTGAATAACGATTATATATGTTGCTCTCAAATTCCTTTTTGATAAGGTTTTTTTACATGTTGTTACTGGTAGAATATACATGTAGTTGATTTATTATTGAAAAAAAAAAGATAGGTCCAGGAGTATCATGAAATAAATCATTTCAAGTAAATATCCCTTTCAGGTAAAAAATGTTGAAAACAGATATTTAGAGTGTGTAAGTGGTCCGAGCCCAAGGCTAGATATTGTTTACTACACATATTTACTATATGTACATATATATATTATATCTATTTACTATTTCGTTTGGTTAATTTGTTTGTGTGAGCTCTGGGAGTCATTAATTAGGGTATTAACTCTACAGTACCTTGAACAGATAACCTCGTTAGTGAATGAGTACCCTAATTATTAATAACTAACACAGTAAACCTCGTTTGACTGATCTTTAATTAGTACTTATTGTTAGCTGTTCAAATAGTATCTTCCATAGACACCCCACTGGATATTAGAGACACATGTGGCTTTAATCAGCTTTGTCTGGACAAACATGACAGAACCTGTACTGTTTGTTGGGAAAAGACTTGAATTTTGAATTTGAAATCTGTGTAAATTTAATCTAGAAATTGAATTATGTAATTGGTACCGTGTGTTAAAGAACTGAAGACCATAGACTTGGTGAATGTTTAGTTTTGTTCTCAGATGATACATTGTAAGAGACTTTAATTACCTGCTTAAGTCAAGTTTTAATGTAAAAGTACTTATTTATATAAGAACACCTATTGATACTCCTAATTAAAACCCAATGTAAAGAGGATATAATATTTGTTGTCATTCTACTGAGTTGTGTAGAAATTATAGAAGATACCCCCTCCCTACTCCATTTAAATGACAGAAAACCACAGGTACTCATGTATTAATTACATGTTTGAGGTGAAATTTGTAGAATTTTCCTTTAAATTTAATTGGAACCAGCAGTGCCTTAAAGAGGCCTTTACAGACAATTCTATATGTAAACAAGGTCTTTCTGTTATTTGATATTGATGGCTCGTGCTGTTTTTCAGCATTCCTGTTTTTAAAGTACAAGTAAAAGAAGAAATCGAGGGGAAACACATAGTCAGAGAGATACCAGATACATGTAGGTTGTAAGCATGTAAAAATCGGTGTAACACAATATTTAAAAAAAAACCTGTCTTCATTTAAGACCAGTTGGAAAAGTCCATTTCATTTCATATATTTAAAAAACAGATTGGTTTTGTTAAGAGTTTAGTGCAGTATGGGTGACTGAATTACAGTACATGTACCTACTTTGTAACCAGTATTTTCTACTTCCTATATATTGGTGAGATGTGGTATCCATCTATTATAGCTGTAAACAACTGTCACCAGTTAGATATGCTGTATTATTATATAATATTATCTATAACTACCTACCAAAGATATATCATACTTATATAATATTATATTCCACGTTATATAACAGGATTAACTCATACCTACTTTATTTATATGTATGTCTAGTAAATTAACATATCCTGGACTAGTGTATTACATATGTTTAATATATACATCTCTGTAAACATATTTATTATATATACAGGTATGAAATGTCATGTCACTATTCTCTGTGGCATCTATGGGAACGACCTGTAAGTTTGGTTCATCCTAGTAAATATACAAGTAGTATTAGTATATACTATACACTATAAAAACTTGCATACATGCGTCACTTAGCTAATTATATTGCGTAAATTGTATAGGAATAAGTTCAGTGTTTCTTTGAAAATTAAAAAAATAAAAATGTTTTAAAAACTGTCAGTTGTCAATGATTTAAAATTTTAAAAATGCTGCTGCATCTATCATGTTGTTTGGACTATTTATCATGATTCTGAAGAAATAAATAATCAATTGGTTAACAGTAGAGAGAGACATAGGTGTTTAACATCCAGTCAACACAAACTAGGTCATTTTGAGACTAATACAAGGTTTAATTTTATTTCATTAATTCGCTTGTGCATAGGGGTCTTTAGCAGTGGGAAGAAATCGGAGGACTAAAAGAAACCCATTAGGTTGAACAGGCGATCCTACTCCTTGCCACATGCAACCAGGAAATCAAACAGAAACACATAAATGAAGTATTATACCATGTAGTAAACCATCCTCCTACATGTATACTAAATGTTAAAGAGTTTGTCTGTTCTCAGTGCATGTTTAAAAGTTAAAGCGTTGTACTTCATACTTTAATGCTACTGAGTGCTATTTGTGTAGCCTATCATCATCTGTTCTCTTAACTACATTTATAAATACAGGTAGTACAACCATGGTCTGTCAGGGTTTTTTATTTATCAAACAAGATGATAAGAAATCTACAGGAGGCCATCTTATATTGATAAACTGGACCAGTATCTTAAAGAAATGTTTGCATTTTGACTTCTTGAGTAACTCTTCTTGTATGATAATGTCTTTGAAGATGTATTTTATCATATTGAGGATTGAATTATAATCTATTGCCATCATCTGCACTCTAAGAGAGCCTGTGTAAATTTCCTTGTTGATTCATATAATATTGATAGTGATTTAGAAGTACATTGTAAATTGTGAGGATCATTTCCCTTCTATGAGAATAATATATAGAGAAAAGTAACTCTGCTATAGATAATGATGTCTTCGTTTTAATTCTTTCTGAAATTGCTGACAATCCGTGTTCCATATTTAGTAGTAGGTCATTTTTTGTCCACTTGAATTCTACCCACAAGGTTGTACACACAGCATAAATTGTCTGGAAAAGTCTAAGAAAATGAATAGAAATAAAATTATAATGTCTTTATGGAGAACTTTGTAATTAAAGCTTTAATTAAAGGAAAGGTATGTTTGAAATCCAGTCCCTACCTGACCTTATTGATGTAAATGTCAGAAGGGATGAACTTGTTATACATGTGTATACTGATATAAGTATAGTCACTCCTTATATAGTAGTAGTAGTACCTGGTGGTTTATGTCTACTTCTACAAAGTCACTCCTTACACTCGTTTTATATACCTACATGTATATACATACCTGGTGAGGTATAACAATAATAATACAGGCTCAAACCACCCACATACATACATGTACATACTCATAATGACCTTTATATTTTTTACTCTTCCCTAATACTTACATCCTACATATATCTACCTATTTCTTATAGTCGGTGATTGCCATTTTCATTAATCAGACAATAACTAAGTTTAATGGCTTTATCCACACTAAAATTTTCTCAAATTGATCATTTATTTACATTTAATTAAGAAATCATAATCAAAAGTAGCATAGGTACTGGTAGACATAAATCAACCTGGCTTGGAATTGGTCAGATGAAAAAGAGCCCCATGTGCTAACTATATCCTTTATACCGTACATGTATTATCTGCACAGTAGATTCCATATATATTCACAAATTTCAATTCATCAGATCTTTGTAAAATACTCAACTGAGTTAAAACGTGGGGTTGGGTGGGTATGTGTGTGTGGAGGTGGATGGCTGAATGGTTAGCGTGTCGAGTGTATGCTGTATCATAAATCCTGTCATTGAGTCAACTGGCATGTTTTTGAATCCCTGGTTGTACGTGGCAAGGAGTAGGGTCGCCTGTCCAACCTCGTGGGTTTTCTCCGGGTCCTCCGGTTTCCTCCCACTGCTAAAAGACCCCTACGCGCAAGCGAAATTATTGAAATAAATTTAAACCAGATGTTAGTCCTGAAATGACCTTGTTTGTGTCAAGTGGAAGTTAAACCCCATTTTTCTCTCTCTCTGTGAGTTAAACCATTTGTGGACTACTATCGCTTTTAGAGTTTAAAGTTCACAATATTGTGGTTTGCAAGGAATAAACAATCTCCCAAACGATGATAAGGGACTTTAATAAAGCTAATAATATACAGGTCAATCCTGTCTAAATATATTTATTTGGTGGGTTATTATATATCTGTCCCACATATATTTAAGGGTAATAATAGTTATAATGTAACAACACTTTTTTATAGGGGGGCTTTTGAGAACACTTACAAAGATAGCAGGGAAACATTGTGCTTCTATTTTCTCACCCTTCCTTCAAAAGAAAACGTAACTAAGTTCTGTGCATTCATGCAGTGTGCACCCACAAAACCCCTTTTAATAGTTGTTTATGTACAGTGTTTAATGTGGGTGATACTATCTTTCTACCTACTAACAGTTAATATACTTTCTCTAAGATTATTGTATTATTATCAGAAGAGTTGGTCGATTTTTTTAATCTTTTCTCACCCTTCCCATGTATATCTAATAAGTACTCTGCGCACCCACGTTTACATTATATCTTTAAATATGGTATATATTTTATATATGTTTTGTACCACCTACCAAATTTATCTTTCATTATGTATTTTTTATGATACATGTATTTGACTGCTTTTATTAGGCTTAGCCATTGTGTTTATTTTATTTGAGCTTAATATATCATTTATAGATGATTGATCAAGTATTCATTGTAATATCGGTTAACACTACTCACTGATTGTAATAAAATTTTAATGGGAGTTATATAGTTGTGTGTTAAAGATGCTGATTCACTAACAATGGGGTCCCTGGCTTGAGCCCTGTGTGGCCCTAGAAAGTCCTTCAGGATCTTCCATCATGGATTCTCACTTGTCAGTGGTGCAGGATGCAGAGTCTGACAAGGAAGAGTGTCTGGACAATCCCATGAGACAAAAAACAGAATTGTCTTCTTGTGCATGGTGTTGTGCATATGATAGAGCCCTTGATAAAGTATTTGTTACACATAGCGTTTATAAGGCCTTACTGGTTTTTAATTAAATTTTAATGGAAAAGTGTTTAAACTTTTATTATTAAAAATAAAGTACTCAAAATAATGAAAATTTTTGTGAAGCACTCAGTATCTTTATAAACTTATTAATGTTTTCTTTTTATTCTCAATTTTTTTTATTACCAAAGATGTCTCCATGGACTCATAAACCTAATTAGTCTTTGAATACCTAAAATTAGTTTAATGTCTGGTATTATTAAGCAGAATAGTTGGCCTATATCTACAACATATATAATAAATATATTAATATATAATTGTAAACTATTTATTATAGTGTACATTGTATAAGAGTATCAGCTGTTGAATATAGCTTTATATTGCACGGTATTTCACCAATCTTGGTATAGATCTATATTTAAGTAGACTATAAATCTATTAGATCATGAGTACCTGTTAATGCCTTTATTCTGAACTTGGTATATATTTATTCCACACCTATCTATAGCTTATACTTACATGTATACTGATTTGAGACTTGGTATATATATAACTACTTATAAGTAATTTATAAGCTACTGAAAACAACTGGTCAGAGGCAACCAGTCGTTGTAGGTACAGGTTGGTCTATGTGCACTTACAACTTTTTTTTTTTCATTACCCCATGTTTTACTTTTTGGGATACAGTTGTGTCTAGTTTTGTCTTTCAATGCAGTCTTGTGACTTATCAAAACAAACTGGCCTATTGGTGGTGGAAGAAAAATGGACAGAGTCTGTAGAAATGTGAAGGGTACAACCATACCTATTTGAAACGGGGAGTCACAAAATGAATGAACACTTAACATAAATTACAGGCCTATGGACTTACATGGGCCTCAAGCTCTAACCTTGAAATGGAAAGGAACTGCCACATATGTGATAGAAGACTTAGCTGGTGTGGCCTGGGCTTAAGTCTACCATTGTTAAAATTTACTGATAAATGTAGTACGTGTAAATTAAATTTTGATCATGCTTGAAGATTTCTGGTACCCCTGATAATATTTGGCGATTGTTCATAAGCTTAAAATTTTAATACAATTGGATGGCCAAATGGTTAGCATGTGCGTGCTGTATCATAATATCTGTCTTTGAGTCAAATGGGTGGTTTCAATTCCCCGGTTGTACTTGACAAGGAGTAAAGTCACCTGTCCAACCTCGTGGGTCACCTGTCCCTGTCACTGCTAACGACCCCTACACGCAAGTGAATTATTGAAATAGAATTGAACCATGTGTTAGTCCCGAAATGACCTAGTTCGTGGGGACTGGCCATTAAACCCCATTTCTCTCTCTTCCTCTCTAAACAAGCTAAGTATGTCAGATAACTGTAGATCCTTACTATAAAGAATAGAGTAGTATTTTCTCATCACGAAAAGTAGGGGTGTATTAGTGACGGTGTAATAGGTTTTGTATACACCTATTCATGAATTGTTCATAATACCTAGCTGTATATACTATATAGCTTATTATAAGTGTGAGAAATTTACTTAGTTATAATATACCTTTAACCCATATTCATTGATAATATACTTTCTACAATTCCTGCTGATGTCTATTTCGGTAGTCTTATTGTATACCTTTTATTCTATGATGTATATAGATGACCTTGGTCATTATTTACATAAGCTACCCCAGGGGTTATGAGTAAATATATAAGCTCTATGAGTATATCTCTGCAAAACCACAGTTTACTTCTACTTTTGGTTCCTTTCAAAATTTGTGGACACATTGTTGTGTTGTTGTAACAGTTGACAATAGAATTATTGATTTAATTTATTAAAGGGACAATAACACTCTTGCTGGCTTGACAGGTCCAGAATTTTTTTTTAGCCTTATTCTAACTACAAGATGTTTAAGTGTCCTACCTGTTGTGTAAATTATCCATAACAACCTATCTTACGTGTACTTGTTCAGAGGGTTCGAAAATATGTTTAAATCCAAGTTGCATTTGAAAGTGCTTACGTAAGGCTTTTCAAACCATGTTACGGCATGTAGTTGAATTTTTCCAATTTTTTAAAATTAGGTGTGTTAAGATGAAATTTGTATCATTTTTTAATTGAGACATTGTAAAATAGTACAAATTGTTGACCAGAATAAAGATTGGAACATATTATTCAGTTACATGTAAAACAAGAGTGGTATTGGGGCTTTAAAAGAGCTTTTTTTGTCTCTATTTTATAGTCATCACTTTGAAGCATGGCTGGAAATAGCCTTCCTGTAACATATATTGTCCGGCACAAATTCAAGCTTTGTCCGGCACTATTTTCCAATGTACCTGTAATTTTGTCAGGAACAGATTTGATTCTGTTTTTATTTTTTTGAATATTTGTATTGCATGCCTGGTGCAACTAAAACCCTTATTTCCAGGTCCTGATTTTAACATCCAGATTTTTTTCATTTAAATACCAAATATTTTAGAAATTCAGAAGTTAAACCTGTTTGTATACATGGAAGAAAAAAATAGGCTGCTCTGTCACATATGTTTTTACTCGGTCATTTATAGATCTCCTTATCAAATATTAACAGAAAGCCAGATGTCTTATTTCTGTAATCTACCTGTGTTTATAAATACATTCTCTTGTTATTATAATCTATAAATATACCATATGGAATATAATTGACCTTTCCAAAAGGTCAAAGTCTATCATGATAAAAATACACATGACAAGAATAATTATTTTTTACTGTTTAGTCTACACTGACCTCACTTCATTACCAGTTTCTCTTGACATGTTTGTAAACAAAAAAACCCTGTACTAATGAAATATAATGAGGGATAATGATGTAGATACCATAACCTTTGACACTGCGGGGTCAGAACATACATGTACATGTAGCAGTTTGTTTATGCATGAACATGATTGTTATTGTAGGTTTGAAGCAGGGGTAAAATTGAAAAAAAACTGAAAACCACTCCCCAATAAAGAAAACATAGTACTCTGATTTCCATCAAGGCATTTCCTTTGGCAGAATAATTACATTCATTCATTTAGCTATCCTTTAAAAGCTGACAGAGACTATGGAAGTGGACGTTAAACTCAAAAAATTGAATCTTAATTGATAATGATGTCTAAAAAATAATTTTTATTCATGTAGTATTCCATTAAGTAATTAATTCATACATTTGATTCAAAACACCCTGACTGATTGATATTCAATAGTCAGACTCAAAAATGAAATAAAAAAAAAATATTTACAATTTGTTTTTTTTGTTAAATTTTTACTTGAATCTTGATAGATTCGCAACGTAAACTCTCACGAGAATCCTTGTGTGAATTAGATTTGGAGATTTGCGTGAATTTCTAGCCCTGAGACCTTTATGAAAATCAAATGTAAATACATATTTGTAAATGTTTTCTAAACGAAGTAAACTGTTGTTTAGTTAAAGATTCGAAGAATAGTCAAAATTAAAATTGTATGAAAAGTGTTCTGCTAGACAATAAGCATACTCTGCCTCCTACAAAGCATTTTCTATCATAATATAGGAAGGAATATGTAGTATGAAATAGAAACATTTATTAATTAACATATGAAATTGACTTAAATCTATAATTTGTTGAAATCAAAATGAAGCTTGGATTGATTGGTTTATGCTAATTAGCAGTCAACATTTATTTATTGCGTCAATAGATAAAACAAATTGAGTTACAAACATCGGTCAGATGTAGATTTCAAAATTTATATAGACAAATGATTAATGAATGTATATTTCACTTGTCATGTTATCATTATATCAATCATAATACCCATATTATGTTCTGAATATGATCATTGCTTATCTATATTTCACACCTTCAAATGGATGAAATAACACATTTAACCCCTTATATTGTTTATTTAGATGGTGACCTCAGTCTGTCAGGTCAGGGCATACTGATAAAATATTGATAATTAGACAATCAGATGACAATGAGTTGATAAAATATGACTGATAATATTATAATAACCTCTTGACTCTACAGGTGTATATGAATAATAATTTGACCAAGTTAAACTTTAAATCTATTCTATATTTGACCAAATTCATAAATCTTTAATATGTCTAAACAGAATAGAAGGGAATCTCCAAAAAGGAGAAAAAAAATAATAGAAATCAAAATCTTTCCAGCCCAATGACAGAAAATCAGATTGTAACGTCTCACCAGTCAATTTGAAATCGGTGTGGGGGTAATAATTTAAAAATAAAACATAGTTTGTTACTCTTCTCAAAAGCTTTTACATGTACATGTAGTTCAAATTTAAGTTTTGAAATTTTTAACAAAACCAAAAAACCAAATTAAATCTCTATTACCTTATATGAACATCATGTACATGTAAGCAATCAGATGGGATTGAAGTTTGCCATATTCAACAAAATGCTGAGAAGAATATAAAAGTTTCTAACGTATGTTTGCTTTTAGCTGAACAACACAAAGTAGATGTTAGAAGGGATTGTTTATCTCAGACAGGTGTAGAATAGGATAAAGCAGGATTAAAGAATAAAGGTGTGTTAACTAGTTGATAATCAGGTGATATGCAGATGTAGAGGTGTAACAAAAAACATGGTTTTCTGTCTGGGAATTTACAACTTGATGCCTTGTATATTGATAAAAACATTTAAACATGCATCTGTCTCATTTATCTATATACATCAACAAGCTGTATTTATCTAATGACTCACTACCAAAATATATATTTACAAATAATATACTCAAACAAAAAAAGCTTTCACTATGTTTTGCTGATTTATCATAAAAAGAGGTGCTTTTACATTTCACGAGGGAATATAGATGAGGTTTTTATGAAGTCATTAATCTTCCTGTTTACATGAAAAAGGTGGACAATTTCATTTTTCTGGATTATCTTATAATCATATAAAAAGGCTAACATGAAAACATGTCTTTCACAATATGGTCATAACATTTTACCTTTTGATGAAAACTTGTTTTACAAGTTTTAGAAATTGAACTGTTTGCCTTGTTGTACCAGGTAGTTTTGTTTTAGATAATCTGAAGACAGCCACGGTGGCTCAGTGAGTATGGCCCTGGCTCAGTAACCAGGAGCCCATCAAGATTGTCCAGCTCAGTTTCCCCCTTGTCAGTGATGCAGAACAGATGGCCTGACAAGGGAAAAGTGTCTAGTCATTTGAATGGAACAAAAATCTAGGGTCCAGTCCACCGGTGTTAAAATTTGATAAAGCATAGGACACAAGGCAAAATGTCTTATGGAACACTGCATGAAGTATGCCTGCTTCTACATGTATTAGTCTGATTGGTGCAGAAAAGCAGGATGTTAAACCCATTTCATTACACTTTAAACAATTTGAAGATTTTTAATGCATTCACTTGGGAGATTGGTAAATCATGGTAAAACACATGGAAACTATCGAAATTCTGATTATCGGGTATATGGGTTTGGCATTGTTCATATTAGTTGTTCTGCTGGGCTTCACAGTGATAGCAACTCAATAATAAAAGATATATTAATTTAGTGTGTGGAATTCTATGTAAAAGCAGTATCATTTTTAGATGGGTTAATGTATATTTTATTAATCACACCTAGGTTTTATGAAAATATTGTTTTTAGTATGTAAATTAGTTTTTGATTAATTTTCCATATTTTCTGACATGAAACATCTGTTGTTAAGGTGATAAAAACACAGAAAATATGATGAAAGCAAATCTTCGCAGCTATTTCTCCTTGCTAGGAATTTTTTTTTTCTTTTTACCTTGAGTTTGTTATATCATCTGTGTAGGTATGAAAACCCATTTTTATTTCATATTAATTTGAATTTCTATGGTAATCTGAGATGTCTAAAAGTTTTAAAGAAACTTAAAGGGAGGTTTCAGTAATTTGATATTTTACAATGAAGCACTTGTATTGAGTATAATTAGAGATTTTATCTGTCAAATTTAGTTATGAAAGCTCACCTAGTATATAGTATAGTAATTGAGCCAATTAAAAAACCCCACAACATTGGTGGATCTTCCGCTTTCTTTCCTACTGAATGACCAGGAACACATCCGAGCATGACAGAAAACACAAGTGTTCCTCGTAACCAAGTTGAAGACTGAGAATGTTCTAGTGGACAGGCCAATGGCCCCAAAAATATTTATCTTAGCAGTTTGTATTATTTAGACATAAATTGTTCTGAAATATTATTAATATTTACCAGTAACCCTGTCTGATGGTTCTACCTTCCCTATGCATGCACAATTTGGTGGGTTTGCTCCAGATCCTAAGGTTTCCTCCCACTAGTAAAGACCTGTGTGCAAAGCAGTTTATCGAATAAAATTGTTCCATATGTTAGTCCCGAAATGGCCAAGTTTGTTCTGTGGTCATGAAACACCATCTCTTTCACTCTCTTCCTTCTCTAGCTATTCTAGGCTTGTTTCTTTATTTTTGCTTATGGCTGCCATAAACATACTTCTAGAGAACATTTATGATTATAAGCAATTTTCATTGATTTCTCCCTACATTTAGACCATTGTAAATGTCGAGATATATTTATGATTTTAAATGTAGTTTATTGTAAACCTCACAAGTTGTACAGCTGTGTTATACACAAGCATGATTGTTAATAACATTATACATGTATATATATTATGAATCTAGTATACATGTATACTTCTGTAGATGTAGATAACATGTAATATACGAGGTTACACAATCAGCTGTTTCTATACAGATATAGTTTCATCTTCTTACCTTTCTCTTCATCTACATCCTTATGTGTGAAAACATTCACAAATCATAATTTTATCTCAAATTTTTACTGAAAACAGACTTGTGTGTATTTCGAGCTCCTACATGTCCCTGAATTTTTTTTTGTGTATGAATTTAATGAATCTGTCAGGGGATAGAATCGAGTACAATTATTTTGTGAAAAAAATAAATTTTATGCCTGGTATTTGTATTAACATATTTGTTACAGATGAATTTGTTTGATTTTTCTTTAAATTATTCACAGTGTTCTGGCATTTATGTGTTTGTAAACTTAAAATTTAGCTTAATATCATTATTTTACTTTGGAAGCTGTTGAACTAAAGTTAGCATGTGCACACTGTATCATAAAGCCTGTCATTGAGTCAACTGGCATGGTTTTGAATCCCTGGAAGTAAATGACAAGGAGAAGGGTTGCCTGTCCAACCTCGTGGGTTTTCTCCAGGTCCTCCGGTTTCCTCCCACTGCTAAAGACCCCTACCCGCAAGCTAAGTATTGAAATACAATTAAACCATATGTTAGTCCCAAAATGACCTATTTTGTGTCGAGTGGACTTAAACTCCATTTCTCTCTCTCCGTTGAACTAAATATGGACTTAAAAAAAAGAAATTTGTGAAGAGTGGTGAATATGGTTCAAACCACATGACAACCGACCACATGATTTTTTTGATCGCTTTCTTTTTTATTTTATTTTTTGCTCCTATAAATTATATAGACACTTTCTTTATATATTGAGTTTTATGTGGATCAACTATTTAGAGTAGTGCCCAAGGCCTACAGATTTCAAGACTTACATTGTATGAAGTATTGTATACACTGTAAGTTGTATTTGTATACTTTATGTAGATAAGTAAAATAAAAAACGTTATCACACCCTTCTGGTATTGTGTATATGTATAGTAAGATAACAGTGTATTATGTACTGCCAGATAGTTGTGAAAAGTATTTTATAACAAGTAACGCCTTTAAGCCCGAAGGTCAAGTTATATCATGGAACATACATGTAGTATACTCTTTGATTTTATTTTTAAGTTATAGAAATTTTGCAAATGTAATCTCTCAAATTATTTTATTGCCCTTAAAGAGGTTTGCTCAACGCAAAGAAATAAAATGGAATAGATTTTTAAAATTTATTTTGAGACTAACATATGGATCATTTTTTATTCGATGTACACATGTGCAATCTAGGGAGATTAATTTAGCCTAGACAATAGCATTTCTATAAGCTTTTCAAGCACTTGTTTTATGTACACGTACATTACTCTATGCATTAACTGAGTTTTAAATTTGAATAATTCTTCGGTTAAGTAAAGTTTAAGATTGTGGATACAGTACATGATTTGTAGTCCAGGTCAATATGACATGTTGTTGCTGTATATAACAGATGTTTTATGATTATTCTATTTATACTTTACAAAGTAAAAACATGTGTTCGTCTAGTCTCTTTTAACTGACAACATATCAAACTAATCATAAACATTTGTCCAACCATGACCAAAAAATCCGGTTCTAATATAAAATACCTTGAACTGTCGGTGATACACGCTGTGTTTTAGATCATGCATTAGAATTCCATGCAGAAATGAGCTCCTTGTAATTCATCCGTTAAATGTGCTACCATCTTTCTTTCCATAATTCCATAATAAGTTACTGATGAAATTAATGAATACTGATCATGATTGGTTTGGCACTAAAATCATTGCACAAATTTTAACTTTTGGCCAATGAAAAGACTGCATTCTTAAGATATTTTAGCTCAAGTTTTGTGATTGCTTTATGTTTTCTCATGGGATTTGTAAAAATTGATCCAGAGTGAATGATTTGTCAAGGTTTTTGGGTGTAAAAAGATCTTCCCTTGAATTGAATTTCTCTGCATCTCTGTTTATTGCTTTGAGTGGCGCTAAACAATCTTAAAAAAGTTGATTCATGTTTATAAGATGTTTGCTGACAGCTTTCAACTTTAATCTCTATTTAATGTTCCGCATAAGGTGAAGGTTAACGACAGAATATGTTTTGTTTAACTATGCACATCAAGTCTTGTCAATATGCATTTAGAATTCTGTCCAAGTTTTAAGTCTTTCTACACCTCTCTGGCCTTTTAAATGTCATTACACCAACAATGATCTGCATGTTAAGTACCTCTTTACCTTTGCTTGTAAAAGTTGAAATCGTTTAGAAGGGTAGAACAAATATACTGAGCACATTGGCTGGCCTTTAAAGACTCTCATCACATGTTGTAAATGGTGATTGAGTTAATTGTCACCTGTAGGTAGTAGGTAATTAAAATCATTGTAACGAGCACCTGTTAGACAGGTGAATATACATACAGGTAAGTTCGGCTATTTACCTGGTTAATTTCTTCATGGAACAAGTCGTTATTCTTGGAAGCAACGTTCTGATTTCTATTGGGATACATGTACATGTATATGAACGCTTACAAAAAGACCAGGGATGAGTCTTGGTGTGGACATCTGAAATGTACAGTTTGCAGATTAATAATACCATTGATGCACATGCAGTAGTGTATATCATCATCATCGACATCATCATCAATGCAATGATTACTGATATTGAATAAACATCATTATTCAGTGTGATCAGATTGTAACCATGATAATGATCATCATCATTTATACCAGTCATCATCATTAATCGTGTTGATCAGTATAATAATAACCAACATTTATACCACTGTCATCATCATTAATCGTGTTGATCAGTATAATAATAACCAACATTTATACCACTGTCATCATCATTAATCGTGTTGATCAGTATAATAATAACCATCAACATTTATACCACTGTCATCATTATCATTTATACTTGTATTGTCATCATTATCATTTATACATGTACCTGTATTATCTTGATCATCATTTGTACCAGTGATCACAAGTAATCATCATCATTATCCAATGTTTACTGTCATCATTTATACATTAACACCACAATATTTTCATTGTAAAACTATAAGATTGAAGTTATAGATCTGATCTGAAATAAGAGTGCAGGATTTTCGACAAATATGTTATAAATGTTCAGTAAGAATTTTTTTGCGGCTGAAAGTTTGGCATTAAACATGAAGACATATACAACACTAAATGCTAACCTTTAAAGGGACTTACACAAAAATAAAAGTCTGAGTTTGTATGAAATATAAGCACCAAAATATAGAGGAATGGTGTATTTACCCTGTCTCAAAATTCCAGCTTAAAATATTGAGTCGTTTGGATGTAAATGTCAAAAATGCTTATCCAGATACGTAACCCTTTTAAGATTTCGAGGCAATTTTTTCGTTGGGTGACCTGATAATCTTTCGAGGTCTATATACAGTAAATGACCCCATGTAGTGTTCTTGATAATGAAGGGTAAATTTCACCTACACATTATCTTTATAAAATAAAAATCTGATATTATCCATACACCGCATTATACATTTTGGGACACCAGTTTCCATTTCCAGATGAAGACTGACAGGTTTAAGTTTAAGTTGTTTGAAAACTTATCACAAATATTGAGTTAGTTAAAGGATTTTCAGGGATTTTAACACAAAATTAAGCAATTTTAATCTCTGAATTATTATCGGGATTGACCCTTTAAGGCCTGCACGCGTCTTGTTACATCTAACATTTAACATTCAAATGTTATGTTATTCTATCATTTTAACAAGTTTTCAAAGCTTTAAAGGAGAAAAGTTATCTTGACTCCTACTCTGACTTTCAACTACATTTTGATCTTTTTTTTAGATTTATAGAATTTGTTCAAGCAATTCTTCTTTGAAAGAAAAGTTTTCAGTTGAATAACTTCTGTTTTTCTAGCACTTAACTTTGTAAAGAGTAATAGAATTAAGAGGAGATTTTTTTTATGTACAGAAATAACTTATCTAACAAAATCTATAGAACTATACAAATAATGATAGGATGTATTCAACACTTTATGTACAGGTGGAAATGTTACTGCTCGATTTTTTGAGGGAGCCAGTGCATGGCACATGCCCATCTTTTTTCGCCCAGTGGATGAAGAAAAGTATAAGTTCAAACCAGTTTTAGTTGATTTGAAAAGAAAAAGAACTTATAATTTCTGTTTTAGTTCGATTGGTCAGTAATAGAACAACCAGTGACTACATATTTTCATATAACTAAACTGGAATGATCAAAATGAAATGTGGTGTAACGTCCTACTTTTCTGCCCTGACTGGGCTAATGAAGACAGGAGGAATGATCGAATGTTCATCTTTGACATGAAAATTCTACAAACATAGTACATGTAGCTGTAATTGTGAATAGTTGATTAGTAGCTGAAAGGTACATTAGAAAGTCTAAAAACCACAAGCCAAACCTAAGTAGGGCCTACTGTCCATGAGAATTTTTATTTATCCCAGAGGCTGTGACTATAATTTGCAGAGGAATCTGGAAGTTTGGGGGTTAATAGGCCAATTTGAGATAATTTAATATTTGGTAGAATAGTAAAATGGATTGAGAAGGTAGAGCTTGTTGTATTCAATGTGGCTGTTTACCAGAGTAACTGGACTCTAGTATAAATGTCAACGTTTCTTTCTACAGGTGTAAATATAGCACCTTTACATTGACTTAGGTAGTCTCAAGTAAACAACCTAGAAAATACTTCACTTTCTTTTACTACATTGTTCATTATCGTTTGTAAAAAAAAGGCTCCTAAAGCCAGCTGT
The DNA here is from genome assembly GCA_917208275.1 of Patella pellucida. Lineage (NCBI taxonomy): Eukaryota > Metazoa > Mollusca > Gastropoda > Patellidae > Patella > Patella pellucida. Next base: position 21,310,307 of record OU795036.1, on the reverse strand, counting down.
GGGTCATCTTGAGCCTTGATGAACCATTTCCCACCAGAATTTCTTTATTCTACACGAGAAGGGCACTACAGATCGCTAGAGCATTATTAGCTTAAACCCATTTCATTTAAAAGCTGTGCCCGACCAAAATTTGCCTTTAGTGAAGACTAAGGAATTACTTCAATATTGCTCTATCATTAGCTAAGTCATTGATAGATATTTCAAATATTTTTGAAACTTCAAACAATATGAATTTTGATTCTTTTTACCCCTCAATACGATAAAATCATTTAATGGGGAAAAAGAATTTCTTTGATGAACACTAGTCACTAAATTTCTGTCAAGGTTAATATTATCATCCATCTTATTTCTGCTAGCAATCACTGTTCATTTTGTGTATTTCTTTATATTATATATTCTTAACAACGGCATAGTGCAATGTTTAAAGGTTAAGAATTTCTTATAGATTTTGACTGCATGTGAACGTTATCTAGACTGTAATTCTGGCACGAAAATGTGGAAGATTAGAACACCTATACTAAGTCAAGTTGATGCAATTAGACGTAAATTAAAATGCAGACGGTCTTGGAAGTAGGGACTAACTAAACAACATTGGAATTTGTTTTAATATGCATGTCTGAGGTAGATTGTAAAAAGAATATAATGAGACAAATTTGAAGGCAATTTGGTGAGAAAGTTGGCTCACATTTCATAATTGTGTGTAATTAGAATAGTCATTCAATAAAAAACTAATAAGTTTATATACAATGGAGATACAAATTACAAGAGAACGTGACTATTATTTGAAATACTAACTTTCAATAGAGTTGTCCCAGATTCACATATCATACATGTGGATACATGTTGAAACAGGTCGGTTTAAATATTTGTGAATCAAATTCCAAATTGTAATTAAATTTATATACCGGTAAATGAAAAATGTTTGATGTACGAATTGGATAAAGAGCAGGCCCTTTTTGCTATAATATTTTAAAAATAGGTAATGAGAAATGAATTTATTGAAAATTTGAGTCCAATTACTTTATTAGGAAAGAGCAAAGGTATAAATGTTTTTTAAGTTTTGACAAGAATAGCAGAGTCTCAATTGTCAATGCCCATATATCAAAGGCTTGGTTTTTCATTTCAATGCTAACCGATTAAATTAAGTGGATGGTCTAATTCACTTAATATCCCTGCCACCCAATGGTCTAGAGAGTTGATTATGGGCTTTGCATGTGAATAAATGTCTAGCTAATAATTTAAGTAACATTTGAAGCCAGCAAAAAGACCTAAAATATAAAGATTTACCTCTTAAAGTGTTTAAGTGATTAATGAAGTGGGACTAATGAAATTTGTGAAAATGTTTTGAACAACTTTTTTGACTGGAAAGTGAGAAGAAAAAAAAAGGCAACCACAAGATAAACAAAGAGAGATTACCAATTTAGTTTTCTATTTTTAACACCAAAATATCTTTAAAAATCTTTTAAGGTTTAAGGTTAAAAAGAAAAGTTATTTTTAAGAATAACGTGTTCTTGTGGCTGGCGTGACAAAATCACAGTCTTTAGAAAAGTTAGAAATATAACTTCAGAGAGAGAGGACGGAGTTGCTAATTAGAAAACATTACAAACTTCCTTTCCACAAATGCGACAATTTCTCAAGAAGGTGCGGATAAGTCGAGGGCATACACGGAAACCACTCACCTCACACACAGCAAAACAAACCTGCAATCAAAACGCGAAGTGAATGTCAACAATAAACAAACCGAAAGATGCACAGGAGAAAAAAAATGTGGCCTATTTACAGAAAGTACAGCAAATAACAGAAATTGGGAGATACTTGATGTTTTTTTACGAGGATTTCTATTGTTTTAAGGTTTCAAGAATTAACTGTATAAAGCATCAGTATATCTAAGAAAACATCTTTGTTTTTCTGTGTCAAAAAAATTGCATACAATTTCATCTATTCTGTTAGCTTATATGGCAGAGAGTTCTCTCTCTAAATACTGTTTAAGATTGTTAAAATTTAAGAAAAGTTTCATGGATTTCCTTTCACACCACAGATCTAAGAGTTGTTGGTTACACCTTATTCTAACACCATTTTATCAATGAGTTTTAAGACTACTTTTATCTTATGCACGTTTTAAAAGCTTTGTAGACACCATGGTTCTATTTATACTGGGGGCTTGGATGGCCGAATGGTTAGCGTACGTGCTGGTTCATACAGCCTGTCATTGAGTCAACTGGCGTGGTTTCGAATCCTCAGTTGTTTGTGACAAGGTGTGGGGTCGCCTGTAAAACCTCATTAGTTTTCTCCAGGTCCTCCGGTTTCCTACCACTGCTAAAGATCCAGACGCACAAGTGAATTATTGAAATAAAATTAAACCATGTTAGTCCCAAAATGACCTTGTTCTAATAAATAAAATGAAATAGGGATAAATATTACTTTTCTGAACTAATCTAATTACATTTTGCTACATGTACAAATCAATTCAGTATTTAATTAATGATGTCCCTTGGTGATTTCTTGTGTAATGTTTGTATACCAAGGTTTCAATCCTAGAATACAATAAGTAACTTATTATATGAATATATCTGTATGGAATCGTTGTCTTCAGTAGAGTTCTTCTTAGACACATGTCCACTATTGGTGACTGAAATTATATATTGTCACTGTTTGGAATAAATCGTTTTCCTAGATCAAGTTTCAGTATTTATAATCATTTCAAAGGTTAAAATTCACCTGTGTTCCAATTGGCGTTTCCATACAAGTTTTCAAAACGTTCCATTACATTTGCATTAGACATGGTGACAAATGCTGAACTTATTTTCTTGCTAGTCGTTTTTTCTCAACTTCTTGTTTTTTTCTCAACTTCTTGAAGAATTCCCTAGAAATGAAGATCTTTACTCAGGGAATGGTGGTTAAGATAAAAAATATCACCAGAAACTCAAATAGGTCTGAACCACAACAAACGATGTGTAATTAAGCAACGTGACTTATGTCTATAGTAAGAACAAACTTTTTAAGTTTGGTTCCCATTTTTCAACCACTTTGTTTAAAAAAACTAGTCAGGGTCAAAAACAAAGGAACGTTTTTACTTCTCAGAGATCTTATATTTGAATACCAAATTCATTTAACAAGTTTTGATAAAAAAAAAGGGTAAATTTGTTCTTTGTTTCAGGTAAAATTCTTGTAAATTCACACAAAAATTCACGTTATTTGATTTGCACAGTTTACAAATTTAGAAAGTTTTCATTCAGTGACACTTTTTACTCTGAAATTTGGGGAAAACTATAATATTGTTTATTATATGCAACGGATAAAGTAAAGATCAATTTGAGGTTAATGGCCCCAAGGTAAATTTATTCTTTGTTTTAGGTAAAATTCCTGTTTATTCCAAACAATATAAAAAACTACAACAATTTGAAGATTGATTTATAAGTTTACAAATTTAGAAATGTTCCCATGTAAAATTTATTGTAAATTGCTGGATTGATAGTTTAGAAGGGGCCTTTCTGTTAAAGGTTTGGACAATTGTGAGGTTTATTATAATGAATAATAAACTGAACTTAAAGTGTCATTGCTGCCAAGTAGAAATATAGAGAAAGTAGAACTTGAATGTATGTTTAACGTCTATTCAACTCAAAGTAAGTCATTTCAGGACTAACACATGTTTCAATTTTATTTCAATAATTTGCTTGCATGTTGGAGTCTTTAGCAGTGGGAGGAAACTGGTTGTTGACCCAGGAAATAGCCATGTGGTTGGACAAGTCGGGAATATATACATCAGTTGTCTCAATAACAGATCTTGTGATCTAAACCACATGTGTTAAACCATTCCACTAGCCAAACTCCCTGATCAGATCTGAAGTTAGTTTATTGGATGCAAGGGTTTCGATTCCCTGGATGTGCGTAACAAAGAGTATGGTCGCTTGTCCAACCTTGTGGGTTTTCTCCGGGCTCTCCTGTTTCTTCCCACTGATTCTATGCACAACCATATCTTAGTCCCAAAATAACCTAGTTTGTGTCGAGTGAATCTTAAACCCCATTTCTCTCTCTGTCTTTATTCGGTGCATATCCAAGAAATTGACAAAAGCTATGTGACAATATTAGAGAGAAATTGATTTAAAAAGCAGTTAGTCAATTGCATATGCAATTATTGTGACTGTCTGTATTCAACTGATTGATGATGTATTTTATTTGATTGGTAGGTGTTGAACTAACAATAACATCTGAGACATTTATGTTTTAATTGAATTGATGATTAAATTCGTCAAAATTAATAAAATATTTTATCATGTGAAGGATGTTGTCTCTGTACAATATAAACTATCTTTTCTTTCAAAAGAACATATTTGAAATTGTGTTCATTGAGTGGCTAATTGGTGTTATTGGGAGAATGCTGGACCATTATTAGTTAGTGGTAAGAACATTGTTTGATTTGTGAAGAAAGGAAGTGGTCACTCCTTGCGTCTCACTGACCGGTGGTCTTAGTGTTTATTTTACCGCACAGCTACGAAGAATCAACATCATTGTTAACGCTTTAAACTTAGATCTGAACTCAGTTTGAAACGAATCGGGACTCATTAGAAAGACGATAATCAACCAAGATCACAGTAAAGTCGCCATCTTAGTATTTTTGTGTTGTTCTGTCCGAGAATACTTTGATTAAATATTGACCATGGTGGACAGTTTGTTGACCATCTGATTTGACCATAGATATTGTAAGAAGCGTCTAAAACTTCTTGATCTCTGTCACATGTATGAGATAAAAGAAAAAAATGGACAAGCACGGGTCAACCCCTTCCTGGATTTACTCCTTGTGTTGGCTTGTTAAGTTTGGGCTGATTAAAAAGATTAAAATGCCTCATCTTTTACATTTTTCTTGCTTTGTTAATTGTAAAACTTTTGGTCATCTCTGTTTTAGATGAAATCACGTAATGTTTGATTTGAACCGAGCTTCGTTCATCAGTTGGCTGAATTTCTTTCTTTTCTCAGTACTTCCTCTCTAGAAAACTTTCATTAACTAATAAGAGTCTGAATGAAATAATGATATGTTTTTTGTTGATTTTTAAAAAAAATAATTACACGGTCAAGGGATTCTTTCATCCATCGGCTGTATTTTCAGTCATTGGTTGTACTTTCAGAATGGAGTTAAATCGTCAGTCTTGGATTTTAGTTAATATATTTCCACAATAAACTATCCTTTGAATTTGGGGACCATCTCATAAAAGTTACATGAAACAGTTTTTTTAAATTTTGTCCAAAAATACATCTAAAGTTTTTAAAATTTTGTCTCTTGTGGCACAAGGATGTACCAGTGCACAGCATGACAACATTGTTTTTTTTAAAAAAAAGGGTGTATTGTGTTTCTGAGATCAAAGGTTACTCATCTATTTTAAAACAATTTGAGTTATTTCTTTTTCTGCAATTTATGGCCAAGCTGACAAAAAAGTAAGATGTCATTTTTATTGTTCGGACAAGTACAAGTTTAACTTTAACCTAAAAATAATTTGTAAAAGGTACACACACAGACAAAAAAAATATAACATTGTGACAAGAGACCTAAATAACTCAAACCTGTCTCACAGGTCAAAGTTCAAGAGGAAATTTGACGTGTGCCACGAATTACAGACATAAGCACTTACAGGAAATAGTTGGTTAAGATGATTGTGCTATAAGGAAAAGGTCTGTTTCCTTTAATACTTGACGTTCAAGATACACTATTGTTCTTAACTTACTACATTATTGACATTTAAATATTACTTAACTTCTCCATGTGTTTTAGTCTTATCAAGCCATTGTTCTTTCTTCAATTGTAATAGTATATGGGACAGACCTTGATTTGAATTTATATGAATGAATGTTATAGGAGTTAAGAATATAATATTAAGACATACATGTATGTCTACAAAAACAAGTCTGGAAATAAAGAAGACACTTGTCACAAACATTGTCAAGCTCACATTCAGACTTTGTCAGATCAGACACTGGAGCCTGCCATAGATTTGTGTTTTATTCTCTTTTTTATTGTCAGGTACTATATTTAGTTCACAAGTTCCTGACATTTTGTCAGGTACAACTAACATCATTATTGTAGGCAGGCTACAAAACTAAAAGAGTCTTAGATAACTGAACAGTATCAGCACTGGTACTCGAGGTGGGATTAGGCCCTATTCAAACAGATTCAAAGAAACTTAAAAAACTATTCAAATGGATTCCAAATATCTAGATATTAGAATGACTTTGTCAGCATGTTAATATTATGCATTGAAATTAATATTATTTTTGTGTGAATAAAGGACCCAGGAGAAAAAATTTTAGTTTTGGTAAAAATGTGATTGAAAAAATATCTAAAACTAACTTCTGTATCTACACGTAGGACCCCAAAAATAACTGGTCTTGTTGATCATCAAATTAGATTGTGTTTGTAGAATTCCGAGTTCAAGCAGGTCAACTGTCATTAAATATCTTCAGTATATTTTAGTGCAGTATTTCAATTCAATAATCAATAAAGATGATTAATATTCAATTTTATTGTATATGGTCAGTGAGTGTGAAGGGTCAAGCATAACTTATTACTCTCTGACCCCTGTCCAGACTTAAAAGGTCACGGTCTAAAGATTTTTCCTGGTATATAAACAGAAACAGTGGGATATCAATCATAAAGAGATACATTGTTTCCACCCACTATATTAAAAAGAACCTCATCTTAATTTATTCAATTTTCTATGGAAACATATGAAACGAAACAGATTTTAAACCGAGTAAAAAAAAGTCAGTGGGGTTATTTGCTGAACCTTCATGTATGTGTTAACAAAGATTGTGATTTTTTTTATGGTCGTATTTTTACCCTCAAAATTGTCCAATTAAATTTGATATCCTTCATTGGTTTCACTGAACAGTTGGTTACACTAAATAAGTACTTACGATATTAGTTTTTTTTTTAACAATTTATATATGAAATTGGAAATGAATTATTAATATATGTACTGGTAGTTTCAACCTTCTAAACTTTTTAATAAAATTAGAAATTGATTTAGAAATTGAATGAAATTTGATATATATTATATTGATGTGGTTCTAATGACATTTTGGATTAAATTACAAATATTGCCGTTCCCATGAATTTTTAATATTCTGCACATTGACTTTGTTATTTATTATTTAGTCTAGTAAAATAACAAACAAACTTGTTTAGGTACATACAGACATGGTAATAATTATAAACTGTACCAGACAATACATGTATGTCAGATATTAATGAACTGGTACTGAGTTATGTTGATTAAGTAGGTTTAACATTTTTCCAAAAAATAGTTAAGCCAAGATTATATAATACATGTAGCCTACAGATTAAAATTCCTGAAGTTATATAATAACTATTTATACATAGCTTAGCTGTAGTGTCCTAATATTTTACAAACATTGAATTTGAAAAATGAATGTTATAGAGTTTAAATTGTTGATTGTATAATTGAAAGAGGGGCGTGTGGTTTATTAATGTGGTTTATTATTAATGTTAAAATGTATAGTGATGATGGTTGCATACTATAAAATGTATACACCCTCGCTCCAATAGTTCTCATGCCCAATTTATTTTGTCCTTTTTTTTGTTTCTGAATAAATTTTTTGCAAATTAAATATGTTTATCCGTGTGTGGTGTAGTACAGGTGTGATGCAGCAGTCTGTATAAAACTTCAATAAATCACTAAGTAGCCATATGGGTAACAGGCAAACCATATGCACAGAAGTTTTTAATCCTAAATCTGATCGACCCTGACCTGATAGCTCCTGTCAGTTCACCAACTGTTGATACCCATTTTACCAAATTTTGTATGCCGGGAGATATTGCCACCTACATGCATGTCCATGTACATTGTACCATCAAGTAATAATTCAGCCCCTTATTTTCAAATTTTGAAAACTTATTGAATATATATATATATTTTTTTTCAGGCATCTCGTAAAGTATCAAAGTGTGGTTATCTGTTTGTAGCACCTGATTTTGATTTTAACAGTCCATTAGATAGAACTAAGGTAAGTTAATGTTCAATATATATTAATCTTCTAGATGGTCAAAATCTCTCATTATAAGGTTACTGGTGCAACGATCCAAGCACTGAAATGTTGAATCAAACTATGTGAGCACAAATTGTTCTGTCAACACAATTCATTGGTCATTTTGAGACTAACATAGCAATTTCATTTTTATGGTTAAGTGTGCAAGGAAGAGAATTTTGCCCTTGCAGCAGCTTTTTTGCTTAGTCTTTGATTTGGTCAGGGATTCTTATACATGGACATGCATGCTAATGTGTAAACAGGTGGACATCATTATCTCATTTTTTCATCCAATCAGAATGACTAGGCACACTTTCTAGGACAATCCCGGGGTGCTATTCCTGACAATTGAAAGCTTGGCTTGAAAAATCATTAAACTTGCTATTGTTCTATGCTGGGATTCGAACATGGGACAATCTGATTTAGTGTCCTGACCACTCGACTACTATGGATCCATCTCCAGGTGCAACCTGGAAAACAAGTGATTAAAGCCTGGCTAGGTTAAAGGGATGTTCTAAAATTGGACACATATAATATAATGTCCTAATGATAGGAATGTGTTCATCCTGATATAGACCTATTACTGGTTAATTATGTTAAAAGTAAAGAAAAGGTTAAAAAGGGGCAATTAAATTGACATATTTCTTGTAGTCCGAAAATAGATCTTTTTTTATCTATTTCTTTAGAAAAAAGATTATCCATTGTCTGTAAGATACTTTCTAGGTGCATTATTGCACCTTAAATAGGCTCAACTACAGACATTTTGCTTACTTAATTCTCTAAATAGGCTTGAACACCTTTCCGGCATTGCTATAAATAAGATTATAAACTAATATAATTACAAATGTCAATTTTTGTTCATTATCCTTTCTCTATCAGACAACAATAGCTAACAGTATAGATTTATAGAGGTTATGTACATAAGAAATTGGATATTTAGGTTTTATTATTTTCCTTAATCTTGATGACCTTTGTTTTATCATGTATCTTAAGTGTGTTTTAACTGTCTTTATAAAAATACCATGTCTCCACTATTTAGGTTAATTATCTTCATGATAAAAGTACACTGTCATTTTAAAAGATACTGGGTCAAATCAAATGGTTCTTTTGAAGAACCTGAATATAAATGTAATTTACAGGGGTCGAGTCAGATTTTTTTTGTGAAATATGGCAAAGGTTTATTAAAAAAGATAATGTAAAACTTTGAACAAGCTTTGGATTGATGCATTATGAAGTTTTTCTGTTCTTGAGATGAAGAACCCTGTTGCTTTTAAAAAAATTCCAATAATTATAGTGGGAGTTAATGCTCTTGATAAATTTGAAAAATGTTTTGTGTAATCTGTAATCTCTAGAGGTATCGGGGGGGGGGGGGGGTATTGATAAGTATTGCTCTTGATCGGTTTTTAGTGTCTTTTAGATGCTCCCCTTTGCAAAACAAAACAAATATGACCACCTTTATTGGCTGCTTGGACGACTTAGCTGAAGTGAGAATGTTTCATTGCCTGGCAACCTGTCTTCTCTTTTGTGCATTAAAACACTTGGTATCTCAAGCATATAAAACTCTCAAAGAGGCTGTCAGGGTAGGATGTGAGAAATACATTTTGGAATGATGTTTCTAGTGTGGTTCCTGGAAGGTAAAAGAACCAGTACCAGGTTTAAATGATGAGAATCTCTAAGTTATTCCACTTATGAGGTCCCTCCCAACCCTTCACTTTCATGATATGACAAGAGATAAGATGGAACTGTTTTAAGCCCAATTGAGCAAAACGGAGAATAATGGCGGAAGTTTAAGATGACAGTGTGTGTTAGAAAGGCTTATTATAGTGTGGAATATGTTGGACACGTTGGCCGGTATCCCTCTAGATCTTGATCATGAGGTTCTTAGGCATCAGGCTACCAAGCCTATAGGTAAATCTGGCACTGAAAAACCCCCGCCAAGAATGTACCTAAATACAGTAAAAAAGATTCTCAGCATCTTACACATCTTTTACTACTTTATTTTACTACTTGATTTTACTACTTGATTTTATTGCACTTGTAAATATATATGAACTAAATGATATGACAAGCATTTTTCGCTGACAAAATGAAATGTTTTGTATTGGTTTTTTTTGTGTAAGAAAGGGTGTATATTTATTTTAAAGGGTGTGTTGACAGGCAGGAGATAAACTTTAACATGTAAGAATTGATGATAAATGTTTAAGAAGTGAGAAGTGAAATGACAATGTAGATAAAATAAATGTTAAGAAATGTTATATATAGTAGTGTAGATATGACAACTTGTCACACTATTAATAAATGGATTTTAAAAGTTATCTGAAGATGGACCAGTGAAAAAATTTGTATATGTAGATATCTTTTTATAAATTGCATTTTACTAGAGTGCAGAAAATAGTTCTTGCAGCATTTCTGTTTGTCTGGGTGTGGATTTTAATCCCACTTCTGCTTGCAATAATTGTGAAAAGGAGAGGGTTTATTTAAATCAAACCTCAATGGCTGCTAGTTACATCAATTATATTATTAGTTAAGAATTAAAAGTTGTGGGGAAATGAATTGAAATACCTTTTAACAGTGTACTTTTCTACACCGACTGGGTTCTATGAATGAAATTTGGTCTGGACAGCAGCACTACATGGCCTACTTTTATATCAAATTCCAAATATCGAGGATTCTTTTACGTACATGCCAACTACTGACAAATGAAAACTGTGCCGGAAAATCCTATGGAACTTCAGTGCCAACATGGGAGTGAACCAGAGATCTGGTTAACGAGCAAGCATCTTACTCACTGATCTTCCAAAGGTGGGAGGGGAGGGGCCACAAATCATATACATGTATATTCTGATTATAACAAAAATGATATCAAATATGGAAGCCTGCAAATTAATGTCACTGATTGTCATATATGTAATCATAAAGTTCCACAGCTTTATCTATGCGAAATTGTAATCCAATTGATTATGGATTCATGGAACATCTAATAGTTAGTGCAGGGGGACTGCGCCACATATGATTTACAAAAAGGACAAATACAACGACAAGACAGCATACTCCGAAACAGCAAACGAAACAAACAATAAAACAACAATTCAAAAAAGAGTGAATGGATCCGGGGGCTAGCCGTAATTAAGAACACAAAATACCAATGGTAGGTAATATTCCCCACTTAGATTCAATTGCATTAAACAATACCTGTGCTGTTAGTGTCAGCTGTAGAAGATGACAATTGTTGCACATTTTTCAATTCATTGTATTATTATAAAAACAGAAAGGAATGCAACCATTTTTGGATTGATATTCGTTTCAGAGATTGAACTGTCAAGGGATATTAAGTTCCTCAGATGACAATCATATGAGACAATTTACTTATAATATACATATGTTGGACCTTTGGAGATTTGGAGAGCAACCATCTTGTTGGATAAATTGTTCATTATAAGCAAAATAATAACGGACTACAGGGTTTAATTTAGCATAAAGAAATAACAATCAAACGGCTAAACGTACCATAAAGCATGACAGTGTGTTCCTTTAAATACAAGCATTAAGCGTTTATAATACGATAAATCCCCTCTAATGCTGTTTTATATGAGGATAATTGCTAGTGATTTTTATCTGGGGATTAGCAGGGGATTAGGAAAACCTGGTACAGGTGATTTAACATAGGGTCAAATTAAGTTGAACTCTATGTTGACCTTGAGAAACTGACCACTCCTATTGAAGATATAAAGTGTTTGAAGTAGTTAATCAATATTATCATATCTTCTACTAATGTCTACTTATTCTAAGCTTTATTAAATAAATCTACTTGTCTTAATAAGATCACCTTTATTCTATCTTTTATCTTTAAGCTTGTATTAATATTAACAACACTTTCACAACTTTTTCTCTGATGTTCTTACTTTGAAAAAATAGGATCCCATATTATTTTACATGTAATTTGCCATTACATTGTAATCATTTAAAGATGCATTATGTCAGATTTAGGTACAGAGCTGACAATTCTTGCTATATAGTTTTAAAATAGAATGAAAAATGAGTATTTAGAGAACTTCAGTCAAATTACTTTATTTTTGTCAAAGTAACGAATGCGTGATGATTTGACAAGAATAGCATAGTCTCAATAAATGATGTCTTAATTTCCATTTTAGCGTCAACTGATTACTTGGCGCCGATGGTCTAATTCACATAATATCCTAACCATCCAATGGTATAGATTATAGGCTTGTCATGTGAATACATGTAAATGTCTAGATAATAATTTATATAACATTTGAAGTCAGACAAAAGACCTGCAAAAGGTAGATTTAGCTCTTACATAATGCATCTTTGAAGACTCATTTCGTTTACATGACCAAGTAGTTGCTCCATTCTCAAATCTGCCTTCATTAGCCCTGTCGTTTGTAAGTTGTGCAGATCAGAGGATTTGGCTAAAAACATTATTTAGTTTTTTGTATAGGACAAAAACATTGAAGTGTGGAATTTAATAAAGAGTAGACAGAAATGTTGCTTTCTGGTCAAAATTTGCCTCATGACACAGACATTACCCTGATTGGAGAAGAAAAATAGGAAATTAAACTCTATTTCATTATTATCACATACATTTTAATTGTGACCATGTGTTTTTAATCATGACCATGTGTTTTCAATAATGACTATGTGTTAAAATCATGTGTTTTGATGACCATATGAAATTTGTATTTGCATGTGCATAACCTTATGTGTCTCTTGGGTTCTTCTTTCTACAATATAACAAATTATGGAAATACTAGATGTCAGTCCCGAAATGACCTAGTTTTGTTGAGTGTCTGTTAAAAAGCCCATTTCTTTCCTTGTGCGTATTTACGTCATGAGCATGTATTTGTGTTTGTCGACCGTATGATCACTAACAATATGGAATTTGTTTTCTGTGTATTGTCGAGTCTCTCCGCCTACAACAGTTCATTCAATGTTTTATCAGGTTATAAATAAACAATACACCAGCAGTCTCACTATTTGAATAAGACATCCCCAGAATTAACATCAAACATTGTTTTAGCTTAAAAACTTGCTGTTTATTGTATTAGATAATAGAAAACACGGTGCGAAAACTACATGTTTTAAGTTCGGTGAAAAAATACCCGGGATATTTCAATTGTTGTTGAGCAGTTTGGTATCAATATTTATTGGGAGTGGAGATAGCCTAGATAAAAGCTTACAACTATTTGTAAACAATTACATCAAGATAAATATTTACTTACATAACACATGTGCATGTTCTACATGGTGTATATTACACACTGGCCTGCCCACAGTACTTCCTGTCATGTATGGCAATATCTTTTAATTTGAAATGTACATGGTGGTTTGTAGAAGTTGAATTAGTTCATTTGTTATCGTTTGTTTTGATTTGTTTATATTTACGCTGTCTTTCCCACCTCGTGTAATGTATGACAATATCATCTAATATTGGGCTGATTTGTATATTGGTGGTTTGTATGTTAAATTAGTTCATTTGTTTTGTTTTGTGGACATTGATTTAACTGATATTACACATTGTCTTGTTTCCTGTCATGTGTGGCAGAATCGTCTTCGATAATTGCATGCACTGATTTGAAATGAAGATGCATGGTGGTTTGTTTTAGTTAAATTAGTTCATTAACCATTGTTTATTTTGTTTTGTTTATACTAATTTAACTAAATAACATGTTGGTTATTATAAAGGTTGCTCTGTGAACTAAACTCTTAAGATTGTTGGATAATGATTAAAAGTTTTGAAATATACATGTACGTGTTGCTTTTGTATTAGTTAAATTAGTTCCTCTTTTGTTTGTTTGTTTACACTATTTTTTTTGTCTAAACAATATTTATTCACAGAAACTGGATTGGTGAACAGGCAGAAGCCTAAAGACCCACTATTTTGACTAAAGAACATTTAAATTACTTTGTTATTGAAAAGATTGCTCTGTGAATTTATTTTAAGAGCTTTGTAATAAGGAAGAAATATTAAGGTTAATTGTGTAACTTGATAACGGTTGTTAAGTTGACATTTATTTGTAATGCACTTTTTCCGCCAGTATTCTTCATTAATTAAGTTAAACTTTCTTGATCTTGTCAATTTGATTGTCACTGTGTATAGAGAAAAAAGGTGTTTAATTAATTGAAAGTGGGTGAAAGTTGAACAAATCAAGAAAAAAGAGAACACATCAAAACCAAAATTGCGGTCATACTATGCAACTTTTTATTTGATTTCTCAGGATTTTTTTTATAAAAGAGAGATAGGAAGATTCTGTGAGAATGTGTGATTTTAGGTCACTGTAGTTCATTAGGAATTGTTGCTTTGTTAAATAGACAGTTTTTATTGACCTTTGTTAGGCAATAAGATAACATTGTGCCTTAAATCCAAGAGCGAATATGTAATGATTTTAAACAATTATATAATTTCTGTTCAAGATGGCATTACTTGGCAACCGCAATTCAGGTTTCAGTCCACATGAAATGACTGGGCTAATGAAGACAGGTAGAGTCCTAGGTACACTGGAACTTACAACACCATTCATAACAGAACTTAATAGAATGCTTTTAAGATGTGGTTTAGTTTGACTTTCAACAGGGCTATAATAGGGCAGCCCTTGTGTAATATTTAAGGGTGTTGCTATATAAATATATACATTACTCCAGAGCTGTTTGTTCACTTAATCTTTATTGACAATATTTTGTTGGCGTTATACCATGGTTTCTAATTTATTATTTAAACAATCGGAATAAAATCATTGTTTTATCTTTTTACAGAGATGGCAAAGAAGATTTTTTGTTTTATATGATGATGCTGAACTCACGTTCTCTGTTGATGATAATGTAAGTATTTGAGTTTTTTTATTTATGTGTAAAATATTTTATGGGTGTGAAACACAATAACACTATTTATGGATTAACAATTACTCTTGTCTTTATCAAGCAAGTGATAACAAAATGTTATATGTTATCACTTGCTTGATAAAGAAGAGAGTATCGAAACGTTGCATGTTAATAAACCAGTAATTGTTAATCCATAAATAGTGTTATTGTGTTACTGTTCAATTACTAAATGCCACTTAAAGAAGTTATGGGTGTGAAAGATAAACATGTAGGTGTGGTGATAACATGGATAAACATGGAGGTTTGATAACATGGATAAACATGGAGGTTTGATAACATGGATAAACATGGAGGTTTGATAACATGGATAAACATGGAGGTTTGATAACATGGATAAACATGGAGGTTTAATAACATGGATAAACATGGAGGTTTGATAACATGGATAAACATGGAGGTTTAATAACATGGATAAACATGTAGGTTTGATAACATGGATAAACAAAAATGTTTGATACATCAGAAAGTGACTGGGAATTCAATGTTTTTAGTTGAACAAGCATGAGCATAGGCCTACTATGGACTAGAAACCAAGCATGTCATTATCACAGCCATCTTGGAATTGTGACATCATATCAAAAATCAAATTTGATGCACATTTGTCCAAGGAGCAAGCATGCCCAGTTTAGTGTCCTGTTCAAGAATGTCACCACCCCTCACTCCCAAACCCCTCCCACACACATACAAACAGACACACACAACAAGAAGAAGAACAAAAAGATTAGTAGTGCTTGGGGCCCAGTTACTGAACCAAAATTTTTTTAAAAATGTTTCGAGTATAGTAAAGTGTAAGTGTGCTGGGGCCAGTGGGGGGTGAAGGGTACAGGATAAGTTCTGCAGGTATGGAGGACATTGCAAGGAAAAAGAGTTGTATGAAAAACAGATGCCCAGTCTACACATTGATGTGTACGTAAGAGAATGCTGCTGTGCTGGCAAATTTCATGCATAGTTCATCACCACATGGCAAATGACCCCTCATTGGCCCAGTTGATGCAAAAAAGTAAGATGTTGACACCCATTTCATTTATCATTGAGATGTGAAAAGATTATAGGTGGAGACACGTTCTGTATTGTTTGTCTAGCACTTACTGTCTATAAACTCTTTATAAAGAGTTTTTAATGACACTTTGCATATACAGATCTTATAGGATTTACAGCGTGTGTATGTTGACAAGTATAAAGATTTTATGAATAAAATTTTATTTGAATTAAAATTCTATTTTCAAATTGATGTGTGTGTTCATATTTAGGCCATAGCTATATGCAATTCACTCCCACAAAACCAGGCACTTGTCACACAAAAATTCATATTTTATTACAGGCACAAAAGCCTAAACTGTATGTCTTCTTGTTGCTGTGATTGAGCCGAACTCAACTTGAGATGATACAACAAATTTAAAAATTGCATTTTCATAAACTTGCCAGAAAACTTAGGCTGTGTACTATTCAAATATGCAGCAAGCTCTATTTTTATAAAAATGACCAAGAGCCTGGTTTTTGTTGCAGCAGCTCACATATACTGACTGACTGTTAAACGATTAGGTAGTTGTTCAAAGAAACAGTCTAATTCTAGTTCAATACATTTATACATGTATACATGTAGATTTAAATACTTGTTAAGAACACAGACATCAGAAATTAAAATATACATTGTAAACTATAAGTTTCTCACAGCAATCTTTTTGCTGAATCCTGAAAACTAGTTTGAGACATATAAAGCTTCCAGCTTAATAATAATGAATCATGAGAAGAATTATAATGATAAAAACAAATTTTATGAAAGCAAAAGCTCTTCTACTAACTTTTGTTCAGTATTGCCATAATAATAAAAACAAATTTAAAGCAAACAGTATTTGTTCGCTCGCAGAGATATAGAGCGCCATAACAATAATTTCTTATATGCATTTCATGACAATAAATCTTGACATTAGAACCTGTTCATTGTAATGCAGGTGCTTGATTTATTATTAATATATAAGTAACAGGTGATTATTATAAAGTACAGGTATTTAATAATAAGTAGATATAATAATATGTATATGTAGACTATTATTATATGCTATAATTACACTTACCACAATTGGCTTATACATGGCTTATATAACAATAATTACTGTATTTGATTCAATAAACACACGCCCAGACCATAAAATAAGAGTTTTAGCTTTATGTGCAAAATGTCAGGCACTACTGAATTAGTACCTGACATTTATAACTTTGTGTCTGACATGTCTTAATAATATATATAAACACCAAGAAAAGAATGACAGGCACCAGAAGGATTTTGCCTGTCAAAGCCTCAGTTGTGTCAGACAATGTCTGTGACAGGTGCCCTATTTTCAGGCTTGCATACACTCAATATTAGCAGAAAAGCTAGCAGATTAGAAGATGCACAAAACACCCAGGTTAAACACAATTATTATTGCCCCATTCCAAAAACCTAAAAGATAAATAAATTGGGGCTCGGTGGCCGAATGGTATAATTTCTGCGCTTGAGTCTTGTCATTGACTCAAGTTGTGTGGTTTTGATCCTGCACAAATTTTCAGTCGAACAGTTCATGTCCAATAATAAAGATGGCCCCATTCTGTTTTCTGGATGGAGTATCTGTTTTTGTACTCATTCAGGGTTAAACACACAGTTAAGCATAGGAAGTACAGGTGTATTATCAAAGTGCATATCAAAGTCTTTTAGTCAAATCTACAGAGCTGTTGAAAAACAAACTTTATTTCTATTGGATTACGGGGGGTAGAATGGCTGAATGGTAAGCGTGCACACGCTAAAACATAAATCCTGTCGGTTGTACGTGGCAAAGAGTAGGGTCGCCTGTTCCACATGGATTTTCTCCGGGTCCTCTAGTTTCCTCCCACCGCTAAAGACCCCTACGCACAAGCGAATTATTAAAATCGAATTAAACCATGTTACTCCCGAAATGACCTAGTTTGTGTCGAGTGGACGTTAAACCCCATTTTTCTCTCTCTGTATTGTATTAAATGAACTATGGTAGAACTGTTAGATGGACTACCATACTACAATATAACTTGTTTCTATTGTATTAACTATATGGTAGACCCATAAGAAATGATGTAAAAAGTTCAAGGTCTTATAAACAATAACAAAAAAAGCAAGCTGTCTGTCTATGATTGATAGTCTGTTCTATAGTCAATATTCTCTCACGGATATTAGTTTTACCTTAATACATAATAATTATAGTCACAAACAAGATACACACTGGCTTTATTCAAAAACTATGGAAAACTAAAAAGACATAGTTCTCACAATAGTGTCGCTGGAAGGTGAGGGAATTACCTTAATAATAACTTGAAAAGATATCTAAGAACATCTCGATCACTTATAAAATATATACACACAGGAATCGGACTACAATAGTTTGATACAAGATTTTATCATCTTAATACTAAGTTAGAAATTCAGTTATCTTGAAAAATAGATAGTAGCCCACATAAAATGAACTGTTAACAGTCATTTGAATTTAGGTAATTTGAATTAGTGACATATAGCTAGGGTTGAAATAAAATGAAATCAGGTTTTCTTCACCATCAGACTATTGAAGACAGGCTTTCGCCATGCAGTGTGCTATTAGGAAAACTTTGCTAGGACAGCAACATTTTTTCATACTCTTTGTTATATTTCAAGGGCTTCCCTCCACCACACTGACAATGGGCAAACACACTGAAAAATGCCTAAGTATTCTCTGCCAATATTGGAATCATGGTTGACGAGGTTTACCCAATACTCTTCAGGAAGATAATTTTATAGACCTATAGTTTCATTTACACAAGGTACAATTTTATGGATACACAATTAGTTTGATACTAAGCTACATTTCGATGAGGATACTCTTGTCTTTATCAATGTTCAATCACTAAATGCCAATTCAAAGAAGATCTATGTTTCATTGTTTATAAAGGTGAATGATTATAATATACACACTAGGTATAACTATATCTTATATCACCACTGATTACAGGTAGGTTGATATACCTATAGGTAGACAGATAGTGGGAAAATTAAAACAAACAATACACATACTGTTTCCTATATACTATAGACTTATCTCTGTTGATGATAAAAGTTTGAATTTCTAATACAATAGGTTCATTCTCATAGGTTTCAGAGATGCAATAAAGATAATGTATCTTGTCACAATTTTGTCATCTTCAAGGTCAGTTTCAAATAGATTCATATCAAATACAAAAGTGTAAGAAAGTTTTGTAGCTTTGGATCAAGCCTTTTTGGGGATGTTAATCACTGGGTCAGTGGGTCAACAACAATATATGTCACAGTAATTAGGTAACAGTATTCATATTTTTATAATCTAACTAGTATGTCTTCTGTCACTTTGATTATGTAGACTTAAAAACCTAGTCAGATTTTTAGGGTTCCATACACTTAATAATACTTAATATGGTTTGGTGACAGTTTGGTATGTTTCAGTATGTTGGGCCGAGTAGAAAGTATATGTTGGTCCCAGAACGATTCAAGTATTGTGTTGAGGGGACATTGTCATAACCCTTTAGGAGAGTGTTGGGCAATCAAGGGGGTCTAACATGTTTCACTTTAGATGGTAAGGTCTGTCATTAAGTGAAGTGCCATGGTTTTTATACCAAGCTTGTATGTGACAAGAAGTAGCATTGCCTGCTCAAATCACATTGACTTTCTCGGGTCCTTTGGTTAATTCACACAGCTAAAGACTCCTACTCTCAGGGAATTTTTGAGATAACAGTTTATTATTTGTTAGTCCCAAAATGATCAGTTTTCAAACATTGCATTTGAGAAGTCTGGATGTTTGTAAGCTTTGATAAGTGTGTAGAAGACCTTAATATAGTACATTTTTATTCCATGCATGCAAAAACTGAATGTGGCTGCTTTTATTAAATTTATAACAATATTGTTACTTTAACGGAGGACTACACTACACACAACAACTGACTAACTAACTAACTAACTAACTAGTACTCCACAAAACAAAGGCATGTACAGACAAAGAGATATTAACATATAAATCAAACAATTAATAGCCCAATGGTTATGATTGATATCAATTGTTTTCTTTAGCGGTTAACAGATAAATATACGGTTGGTTGGTACGATACGATGTCCTTAAGTCATGTGACGTCAATGGTTGCACTTGTTATTGTCACCACATCAAGCCTATCATTTACACTTATTATAATACATAAAACACATTTATACTTGTAGAACACACTAATTATGTTATGCTTTGGTAACTTTGGTTAGTGGGTGTTGAAAAACCAAATTACAGTGTGTACATTGAATATAGGGTTTTCATATCATTTTCATACATACAAAGCAGTACAAAGCAGTGCAGGTGTGTATAATTGCAATATTTCATTTTTCTTAAACAATATTTTATTCACTAAAATGTGTTACAGGAGAAATTAAGTTTATGCAAGTCAGGATAAACTGTTGTCATTTTAATAGTTGTCATTTTAATAGTTTAATATTCCAATTAATGCAAAAGAAATCTCCAAACAATTTAAGCCCTGGTACTTTCAATATACTTAAATAATGCCCATTGTTTATCATACTCTATTTACTGTAAACATTCATAATATTTGTAGCCATCCAATTAAAATATCAGAGATTGTATATGCCCACATTGAAATGTGGTCATATATTATTGTCAACTCTGTCTGTTGCCTCCGGTGGTCTGGCGTCTACAATTAGCATGGAGGAGAACTTTTTCAAAGTCAAACAAATTCTAATTATTTTCTGATAATTACTTAATCAGATTTGAGTGTATTAGGCTGCTGTGGGCGTATGTTTCGTTGCCTGGCAACATATCTTTAATTCTGGTAACGGTATTTGAGATTGTGGAGGTTTTTCTTAAAAGATTCAATAAGTTTAAATACGTCCAACACATATTATAAATTCATAACAATGTGGCTATTTTTAAGGAACAGGCTATTCCTACATGTACATGTAGTCTACTTCTAAAATATTGCTTTATTTGCATTGATTTTCCCTATAGCTGCTAATTATCTATAAATCATTTTAATTCTGCTGATAAAACTACAATATTATCAATAAATCACGGAACATTTTGTTTATTAGCTATTATCACAGAGAATTCAATTAATACAACACATATCCTTTTTATTGCTATAGCGTCCGGATATATTTTCTCATATTTACTGACCTGGGGGGTTGTGTATCCTTTAATTAACACAAATTAAAGTAGGACAATATTAGCTCATAATGAAGTATGACGTCAATTACATATATCCAACAAAAGGTGAATTTTAAAAAAAATGGGAGTTATCACATTTAATCAAGTCCTGGTGGCATAATACACAATCTATTTTTTAATAGAGAGTGATTTATTGAGTTGCCTCAGGACACATTGTGATCAAAACAAAATGATTGGCTTCACTCACATAGAAAACATTGGATTGTAGATTGACCAACCATTAATAAACTATAATTAAAGGGACATTATATATGTTTAAAAAATTGATACCAAAAGAGTGGAAAAGAGCTCCAAATAAAATGCTAAAAGGGAAACATTGGATTGTAGATCGACCAACCATTTAAATAAACTATAATTAAAGAGACATTATGTATTTTTAAAAATTTGATACCAAAAGTGTGGAAAAGAACTCTAAATAAAATGCTTAAAGGGAAATTATTCATGTTTCCCAACTTGTGTCGTAAAGATGCATTATGTAAAATTTAGATAAAGATAATAAAAGAATTAATATGAAGAAAATTTCACTCTAATTACTGTATTCTGAGCAACAAGTGTTTGAAGATGTAGCATACATGTAGATTTTTTTTATTATCATAGCGAATATATCTGTCCTAAGATTTAATAGAAAGTGTTCATTCTTCTGCAAAACGATACAGCCATGAATTTCATTTGATATAAAACATGTGACAGTAAGATTTATTTTGGAAGAATTTGTGTTTTTAAACCCTTGTCCTGTGGGATCCAGATTATTCTGGGATCGTATTGAGCCCTCTTTATACGGCACCCAGAATATTCTGGTATTACCAATTGTATTTATTTCCCGGCATTTTAATAGAGTTAACACCTGTGTTTGATAGGTGGCATTTCATTAAACAAAAGAAGCACAGTCTTCTGTCATTCTTGTTGATTTGTTTACATTTTTTTGCTAATTTTATGTAGATTTGGGTGCATATGTGATGTTACATGTCACTCCCCCCTCCCCCCAAATGTGATGTTATGTCACGGCTAACTGCCTAGGAAGTGTTGGATGTATTATTTAACGATGAAGATAGAACTCTGAAAATTTGATCAGAGTTTTTGACTCAGATTCTTACAGTGTCAGTGCAAAAAACCTGATATGCAGATTCTGGCAGCTACATGTATATCAGTTTTAGTAAAGGCACACAGTGACACGACGTCATGCATGTATTCCTAAAACACTTCAATTGACGACGTCATATGACGTCAACAATTCAGCTGCTTAAGGGTTAAAGCCTATGAAGTCTGATAACATTATACATCTTTATACACCCACATTGAAATGTGATAAATGTACATGTATTATACAATAAAAAATGCTAAACTCTGTCAAACTATGTACCAAAGACTACTGTTGAAGTCATTTATCATTAGAACGCAACAATGCTGAATGATCATAATAAACTCGGCATGTTTTTTTATTCAATTTTTGCACCGAAATACCTTCGCAAATAGCCTTAATGATTCTTGTAGTATGTTTGAAATTTAAGTTTGTATGGTACAATAGTTCCTTTGATGAATTCAAATGCCTTTAAGATATGATGTTAAAGATTAAAATGTATATGAGGTTCTCGTCTCCTAGATATGCAATTTATAACAGGCACTTCGTTAATTTATTTGTTTTCTGTTCTGCCAAGGCGCCATTTGCTAAGGCGGGGCATCAGGCAGAGCATCAGGCTGATCACTAGATATTGTGTGTTTTTTTTAAAGATTCAATTATGTAATGTGTACAGACATCCTTATCATGCTTTTACTGTACATCATTTTCATGTTTAATGGGTGTATATGGCTCTATTTATTTTAAGACATTAAATGAATTGACAATCACTTTAAAGGCAATGTGAATAAACTGATTTACATTCAATTTTATATCGTGATTGCTGGTCAGTTATGTTTGATGAAATATTAATTGAAATGGACCAATGTTGAATTTTGGTTTGTGTTTTAATTTTGATTATTATGGATGATGTTAAATTAAGAGCTGAGCACACTTTAAATTCTCTGGAAATGTTATTTGAGTGCATAAATTTAAAGGGGCACAATGAGAGATTAGATAAAGAGCTGGCAGTTCTCACTACAATTAAAAACTAGATCATCTAAAGGGAATTTACTGAAAATTTCAGTGAAATTACTCCACTCTGAACCATGATTTTAGCTTTTGAATGTTAGGCCTAGTCTCGATTATCATTACTAAAGTTGGTACTATAAAAAGCATAGTCTCAATTATCCATTTTTGGATTAAATCTTCAAATCAGATTAAATTCAGTAAATATTTCAGGCTAGCGATGACATCAAGAGTTGATTTTAGCCTGGAATAGGTTAATTAATTTAGATAACATTACAGGCCTAAAGTTAGACCTGCAACAGGCGGATTTACCTCTTGCATAATTTATGTTTAAGATAAAGATAGGTTAAGAACAATTATTGATGTCAGACACCTCCTGAACTCTGTATCATATTACTATTGAATCAAAGAAGTTTATATAAGGGTATGATAAATGATATGAACTATTTTATTACAATGTTCATAACGATCCATGATTGATATTTGATAAATGATATGAACTATTATTACATTGCTCCTTAACAATCCACGATTGATATTTAAAACTCTTTAGAAGTATAATGAAAGAAACTTTTTGTGATAACATCCATTTTGACACTTTGTAATTGAAAACCTAGGATAATAAATGTGTAAAACTAAATAAAAAATTTCAAGGTTATTTTGAAGGATATCAGTTTGACTCTGACCGTTTGTCTTCGTTCACCTAGTTGGTACAGAAACTAAACAGTAAATGCCATTACATTTCATTACAGTTTGTCAAAGCAGTTCTTTGGACATATTTTTCGTTTATAATTATAGAAGTTGATATTGTGTGCTTTGTAAATCAAAATTGAAATTCCGAGAAAACGATCAAAAATATCAGTAGATAAAAGGTACAACAAAATTGTGAATTTGAAGGATACGTTCAAGTATGTCAGTTTGACTTTCACCATTTATCTTTGTAAGCCGTCTTTTTGCTGAAAACTAGGACTGTAAACCCCATTTCATTTGTCAAAGTTGCTCTTTAAATTTATTTTAGATTTATATAACTATATAAGTTAACATGATATATAAAATATGTGGCAACTTGTCTGTTTAAGTAAGAACAAGTGACACTTCTTGAACATATAATTTTTTTTTACAAGTGTAAAAGTAGGTTTGGTTATTACATCATCTGAAGTTTCCATAAATTTGTACAAATTTGGGGGCTTTTTATTGTGACATTAATTGTCATGTGATAAATTATGTTCTACCTGTTCCTTTGCCATTGTAAAAATTCTTGAAATAATATATGTCTCTCTCAAAATACCATTCTAATAAATATTTAATATAATACATCCTATGCAATATCTGAATCCAAAGTCAGCATTATGTTACAATTATGTTCCACTTCACTAAAAATACCTAAGTCAAAGGGGGGTTGGAGGCCAAATGGTAAGCATTTGCACACTATTATGAGGTCTGTCATTGAGTCAACTGGCGTTGTTTAGATTCCTCTGTTGTACGTGACAAGGAGTATGGTCGCCTGTCCAACCTTGTGGGTTTTCTCTGGGTCCTCCGGTTTCCTCCCTATGCTACAAAACCCTATGCATAAGTGAATTATTGAAATAAAATTGAACCATGTATTAGTCCTGAAATGACTTAGTTTGTGCTGAGTGGACATTAAACCCCATCTCTCTCTCTCTCTTTATTTGAAGGTTTTTTTTTTACATTTTACAATTTACTATTTTTTAAACAAAGGACACCTTGAAGGAAGAACACTGATGAGATTCTATACGTGTGTTTTATCAGTCGACCCGAACATTTACATCAGTTACGGGTTGCTGATTGACAGAACTCTCTCCATTATTAAACTGAATGTGTCTATTGATTTTAGTTTTAAAGTTGTTTTATTTGTTTATAATTGCAGGTTGATACAATACCCCAAGGTGTGATTGATATGAATAAAGTCACAGATGTGATCGATACAGAGAAACAAACATCACATTTGTATTCACTCGGTATAGTTACATCAGAAAAAACACATTTTATTAAAGGAGAATCAAAAGAGGAGTCATTATGGTGAGTAAAATGTTTCTATATCTATTTATGTACGTGACAAGGAGTAGGGGAACCTGTCCAACCTTGTTGGTTTTCGCTGGGTATTTTGGTTTCCTGCCACTGCTAAAGACACCTACGTGTAAGCCAATTATTGAAATGATATCGGACCATGTTAGTCTTGAAATAACCTTGTTTGTGTCAAATGGACGTTAAACCCTCCCTCTCTCTCTCTCTCTCTCTCTCTCGTCTCTGTCTCTATCTCTCTCCCAAACTTACAACACAGACTGGTAGTGATATATGGACCAGGAACAGAGCGTAACACCATTGCTACCACCTTGGGATTGTGATGTCATATCAAAAATCAATTGATGCACAATTGTCCAAGGTACAGGAATGTCAAGTTTCATGTCGATTGTATTTGAATTAGGGGAGTCTCAGACTTTTTTCAAAGAAAGTCGCCTCCAAGAAGAATATTAAGAGCTTTCTCCCAAAAAATTTAAATTTTAAATGACCAGATTTAGAAAATGTGGAGTTTGTTTTTTGGCGTCTTTAGTTCAGATGACAACCAGATGACGAAATAATTATACAACTTTTAAGATATGGACCTTCATGCAGATTAAATCTAAATTTTAATATGAATTGTTTGCTTAATGCAAAAAAGGGATGAAAGTGTGGATGATAAAATAAAGCTTATTATGTTTAACCGTACATGCATAGTATATTAACCTATATATTGTGATGTAGGTGTAATTACATATCAGTATATTATTATAAAGAAGGTGTGGATTACTCGTAATTTACAACACAGATACAACCAAGACGCTATTTCACTTGTTTTTGTGTTCATTGATGTGTAAAAATTCCACAGGGCATTCAACTTGACTTTTAATTTAATATTGTCATCAGAAAACAACTGAATTACGTAGTTCATGAGCAAATGACATCATTGTGTGGAAATATTTGGTCAAAACAACTTAATTTGAGATAAGTAGGTTAATTTATTAGTTGTTTGGCTGATCAAGGATGTAGTAGATAATTTTCGAACATACATTATAATGTTCCAGTCCCTCATGCGTACCTTCCTATTAATTTTCCTAGTAAAAAGGATTCACTACACCTCAAGGTCACATTTTATGACAAAGTACAAAATAGTTTTCTGTCGCACCTTAAAAAAATGTTTTGTTATCTTAGCATTTTCCTGATGGAATTCATTTTATTTTGGTCTTGCTTTTGCTTTATACTGGTTTATGCATTTAATTTTAGTTTCAGATGAATTTTGATCTTTGTTTAATTATTATATTATAATTTTGAAACTAAATATTTCCTATAATGTTTATATAAATAAAACAAAATATTCCCTTTGTTTTATAAACAGCTATTACGAAGGTTGCCATTAGGCTTTCAAAAATAAACAAAAAGAAATTTACAATGTGAATTGACACTTTGATCTTATAGTTTCTATATCCTTGAAACTCTATAATATCGGTTTTCCTCTCTTAAAAAGACTAAATTATTGACAAAATGCAAATATCCTGACCTTGGGTTTACAAATTATCCAAAGTCACCTGTTAAATTTAGAAATTTAAGACACTCCACAAAGTTATGATGTGTTATAAAGAGATTAAATATCAGTTCTCAGTTTGTTACCTTTATTTATTTACACCAATTTAATTAACTTAAAGGTCAGATTTTGACCCCAAGGATCCCAATTTACACACTTTAACACATTCTAATATCAGTATCATCAGTATCAATATCAAACAATCTCCATCAAATAATTCATTTTAAGTAGTACAGGTGGGAGTGACCCAAACCAAGAATTGGTATTAAATTTATCTTGTGGGTTAATCCATGGATTGATGAGCTCATTATCAGATTACTATCAGACCATCTACAGGGTCACTTTAATAGGAAACGGGGTTAAGGGTCATCACATACATAATAATACACACAGATCAGTGTAGTGATCATTTTACCCTGTGATTATATCCCCCCTTTTCACCACATGTCTTCCTCAATCCTTTTTGTTAAAAACCCCTTTCAAAGCTAGATACATGGGGATTATTTTTGTCAATCAACACCATGCTAACCTGTATAATTATTGGGTCATTCTGTTTGACCCCCTACTAAAATCCCTACAGATCAGTCTACTAACCCAGTGGAGTCAAACAGAGATTTGGTCCTCCCCTCTTTAATCTTGAAATGTGTGTCAGTTTTATATCAGTTTGAATGACAAGTTTATACAATAGTTACCTTTATAAAGGTGAAATTAAGTATATTTCAAACCCCAGGGATAACAATATTTCATGAGATACTGACAACTTTCACTACTCTTCATTTCAATTTTTCAGACATTCATTTTACAGATTCAATTTTCCCAGTTTTATAGTTTGGAATGGATCCAAAATTCCTCAAATGACGATTTATGGCTTTATTACATTGTTATGTAGGACTTAATGCCGTGTTCCAATATTGTTAAATCCGCAATATCGATTGCTTTAAGATTTAGGTTCCTAAAGACGACAATATAGTTTAAATTGTATTACAGATAATCTAGGGGCCTAGTTTCGAAACCCTGCAAAAGATCTTTCTTTGTATTATAAATTTTATTCATACAGCATTTACAGAAGAGACAGTATCACCTGAGTTTCAGCTTATTGTTGTAGATTTAAAATACTTCCTACATAGAAATGAAATGAAAAGAAAAGTTTTTTTTAATGTCCTACATTTCTGCAATGAAGACGGTCTTATGCCATACAGTGTTCTATGAGGGGAATTTTTCCTGAACAGAGTGGCACTACGGCCATCTCTTCCAAGGTTTAATGCGAGAGACAATGTTAACACAGGATCTTGGTTTTTCATCACATTCGAATGACTAGACTGCCCTTGCCAAGCTCTCTGTCCTGCACCACTGACAAGGGTAAACCGAGTCAGGTTAACATGCAAGCGCTTTATTCACTGCGCCACTGTGGCTCTCCTTCCTACTTGGAGCAATGCCAATAGAAAGACAAATTGTCAAAAATGATGTTGGCATAAAGTTTCACATTCTTTTTGTTGTCGGTTCCAAAGATTTTTTTTAACTCATTAAGTTCTGTATACTTTGTCTTAGAACTATCAGATGCAACACTTTTGGCCAGTTCATACCATTTTTTTGAAAATCCTGAAATTTTCTGATCATTTGTAGGTCACCAAAAAAATAATACTGAATAGATCTTCGTTAACCATGTAATTATTTTAACTAAGTTCTATATATATCGAGCTTAACTATGAAACGATATACTCAATAGTAATAAGTATAAAAGCTTTTTAGTAGATTGAGATATCTCCGGAATTATACATAAATAAATGGAAATATCTTTTTAAGACATCCTCCGTACTGATTCCCTATTGATGGGTTTATGTACTTAGATCTGTATGCATTAGGAACCCTTGGGATTAACCGTTTATAGTCTTATACAGAACAATCTATTTTATTTTTATGATATAAATGTAAGTAACATGTGCTTGTAAATTTGACGTAAATAAAAGTGTTTTTTAAAAAAAGAGAAAAAGAACTAAAAATTGACCCCTTAAATTTGTAAACCATGACAGATTCAATCCCCTTTAAATGAAAAAGTCATCGCCTTTACACTTTATTTAAACGGGAATGTATTTATTTATTGGGATGGGATGTACAGTCTATACACAACTCTATACACTGTTATATATATACTCTTATATATTTAGAAGAAAATGTTAACTTAAAGATACATTATGTAAGATTTAGATTCAGAACTGGCTGTTCTTGCTATGATAGTTCAAAAATAGATCATGTGAAATGAATATTTTGATAATTTGTGTCAAATCGCTTTATTTGAAGTTTAAACAAGATAGACTTGATGGTGGAGTACCATTTCTACAGTAATAAAGTCTTGGTTATCATTTCATCATCAATTTTGAATGATAAGAGAGTTCTTATCCCTTAAATATTCAAGTCAACCGATAGCCTAGAGAGTTGATTATGTTCTTGTGTGAATAAAACGCTAAATGATAATTATATATAAAGACTGTAAAATACTGTAGATGATCAATGGAAGCTTTTAAATCAATCATTAAATTGGTTGACAATGCTATTTTCTGGAGACAATTTGATTCTGGTGACACTCAATAATATTCTAAGTACATCTTCAATTTGATTAAAGATTGTTAAAAGCCACTATAACAACACAATTATTGTCACATGTAAGTGATAAGATTGAAGTTACACACTATAATGACCATGCGACATGGTTGTTTCTTTAAGAGACATGGTGGTTTTGGTGGATCATTTTTCACATCACTGCCATCCCTGTTCTACTTGTCATTCTGTGTAAAGGTGACCTTTTACAACCAGTGTAAACCGCGTGTATACATTACTATAGGTGTTGGCTGACAAAACTTTTACTAAAACATTCTCGACTACAGTGTGCATTCAGCATTTAATTCAAGAAGTCATGAAAAGTTAGAATTGGTGACTAGAGAGTAATTAATGACTGTGGTAAGTTTAACTGGTTGTCCAGGAGGTAATATAATTTTTGTCCTTAGGTTGTGTGGGGAAAGCTGCAATGGGTCTGTAAGATTGGAGTGCTAGGATATTAAGTTCCTGACACTGCTACTCAGGATTGCCAGGGTATTAATTAAGATCCTTGCAGGGCTGCTCAGGAGCTCTAGGGAATTAACATCCTGAAAGTGCTGCCCGGGACGGGGGTTTGTGTGTGTGTGTGTGTGTGTGTGTGGGGGGGGTATGTGTTATAAGTTTCTATAGATAGGTAAAACATTATATTATATTAATTGAATTTCATTACATACTGATTATAAACATATAATTTATGAATGAGTTCCTATGATGTGAGGAAGATTAAAAACTGATCCTAAATTTTCATGTGTCAAAATGTGGTTATATATTGTATGTGGTACGACATTAGATTTAACATATAGATAAGGTATACCAATATAGGTATTGTCTCTTGTCATGTTTGTGGTTTATTCATTGAACTTATGAAGTAGGTCAGGAGGTATTTGAAGTGTTTTAAGCTAACTATGATAAAACTGATATATGTTAGATATACTAGAAGATATAACAGTGTGTAATAGTAGTAGGCGCTTGTTTTATCCACTTTATCTTAGTATTTCATCGGGCTAATATTAAAGAGACATTCCTCGTTTAAAAAATAAAAAAATAAATGCTGAATTAAGATTTTGAGAATCATTAAGATTTGAAACATCAAGTTAATAAGGCATAATGTGCAAGCTTTCAGAGCAGTGTCTGAGTTATCTGGGAACCGGACATTTGACCATGAGTCAATACCGGGTACTCAATTCCTCACACCCTAATACATAATTACAGCAGATACACGAGTACATACCACTAAAAGATACCGGTATATTTTCAAAAAAATAGGTTTAAAATCTACTTTGATCATATCTTTTAAGATAAAATAATCAGTAGCATGGTGAGATGGTCACAGCAGGGGGGTGCGGATAGGGGTTCCTTATTTTGTAACAGTGTCCTAGTGGGGTTTTGTACTAGTAGTAGCTGTTGCAGGATGTTCCAAACCGAATGACTGTGGGAAGTGTTGTAAGCTCTTATACAGATCCAGGGAATGAAACCGAGGGGGAATTAGTGCAATTTTAAAGTTCTACCCTCGCCCCCCTCGCCCTCTAGATCACCATAACTCTGTAGACAATTATTAATCTAGTTAAAATGAAGAAATTTATAACTGATTTTCAATTGATGGGGCTTCTCTTTAAATTAAACCAATTTAAATCCCACATTATTCACACAGTAATAAATATAGGTTGATAAAGCAACTCCTCCTAGTTATTATACAGTATTCCCGATATTCTTCACTGACTCTATATAAACTGAAATAAATACAATCATACAACTGATTATAAAACCCTATCAAGCGATGCGACCCTCAGTCAGCTCAGTTGTCTTATTCACATTTCATTTATGAATTAGATTATCATAATATTAATTACATACATTTGAAACTAGAATCCATAATAATCCCTTTTTTGTCAAAAATAATGTCAGATTATGTTACATTAAAAGCTTGAATAACTCTATCCAGAAATTTGCAAGACAAACGAAATGTTCGAAACCGTTGGTCACAATTAGTATCGTATTATAAAAAAGCAGATTTATATCATTATTAAAGTTTGATATTAAATAAGATCTATTATTTAACAACTGTGATTATTGTGAAAACCTAGATCTAAAATATATACGGTAACATAACCTGTCCAAAATTGACAAATTTTAATATTTATCTTAAAGAAAATCATTTATTTGACAACTTTGATTTTTTTGAGAATTTAGATCTAAATTATATAATAGAACCTGTCCGAAATCGACAAATTTTAATATTTATCTTAAAGAAGATCAGTTATTTGACACCTTTGATTTTTGTGAAAATTTAGATCTAATATATATAATAGAACCTGTCAGAAATTGACAACTTTCAAACATGTGTTTCTTTGATGGATTATTGATATCATCTATATGAAATTGACAGCTGATTGTCAATAGATTTTAAAAGTCGGTCACACAGCCCATCTTTAAAATCAGGTCATGCAGCCCCTGAATTCTATTGATCAATTTCAAACTTTATTTAGTTTGAAATTTTTATTATCTATGATCTGAGAGACACTCGGTTGTGAGAACCAAAACTCCGGTCAATCAGACCTTGAAGATGATGAATCAATGATGTATGAATCATGTACCTACGTGAATGTAGGTCTAACTCAACCCATGATGTATAACACTGAATTTAAATTTTATGCTTGAGTGAACATGAGTTGGACAATATCATTACCAGGTTACGTTTGACTTTCCGTTTCCGCTTTGTAGACTCCTCATGTTTTACCTGTAGAATTTGCTAGATGATTTCAGTGAAAGTTATATGATGTTCCCAGGTATAGCTTATTTATTAAAGGATATTTTACAGGTATTGATGGGTTTTATTGTAGACTAGTTTATTTACTTATTGCAGTGACATTGCCCCGACAGGTGATCTGACACAAATCTGGCAATACGACAATACCGTATTTAACGGTTACATTAAAGCTGCAATGAATATGTATTGTGTAAGTAGTAATAATGTGTTGTCAGTTAGTCTTTAATCACAATAAATATTGAATATGCTTATTAATTAAGAAATTATATTAGACTCAGCTTCTGTGCTTGCAGTATTCTAGAGTCATGCCCATTGCTTATCTCTCTATAAAATGCTTACTGTATAATAAAAACCAAGCAACTGGTTGTATCCGGTCACAAGCTCGGGTCTACGCCAGGTTGTGGAGGCCAGCTAATTTAAGAATTTATATTTTCAATGGTTGTCATTGAGAAATAAAAAGATTTATAAGGTTCAATAAATTGTGGATGGCCATAAATGACATACCTATAATCATTTTTAACTCAATCGATGTGGTTTGTGTTCGTAAATTAATAACAACATTTACCACCATATTGTGGGTGTTGTCTCGTATTTTTGGATAATTCATTTAACTTTATCTTTTATTCTGTGTAATTATACCTGTAATTACACCTGAGTAAAAAGAAAACAAACCCAACCTTTATTTTATTAACCAGTTAGGCTTCTAGAATACTCTAGTTTCTGTCAGTTATTCTCTTTTACATGTCAAACTAATGGATTTGAATGATTTAATCAGTATGGGTTGAGTGTAATTATTTTCTACATGTTTTTCTTCATGGATAGTTGATGCTTTTCAATTGGTAACAATTTTGTGTAATTGGTCATTACTAGTACTCATGGTTTAATGAACCATTCTATATAAGGTTATTTATAGTTTACTGTTGTGTTGTTTATTGTGGTATAGTTTACTGGGATATGGTGATTACTGGTATATCTACATATTGTAGTATATTTATTGGTATATCTACATATTGTAGTATATTTATTGGTATATTTGCTGTGGTATATTGTAGTAAATTGTACTGTGGTTTATTAAACATGCATTATGCAAGAGCTAAATCTGCTTATTGCAGTTCTTTCTACAGGCCTAAAATGTTTTCTAAAGTATCAATTAGACATTTATTAACTTATCCAGGCCTTAATCAACTCTAGATGGCATCAGATTTCTTCGATATTAAATAGATTAGAATGGTTCAGTGATACTTTGATTTAAAATATCTAACAGTTGGAAATCAAGATAGGAGTGTATCAAAGTGATGCCGTCAGAGCAAAATTTCCCTCATAGCACACTGCGTGGAATCTTGTTCATTTCATTCAATTTAAATGAACCTTGATTTTGTCACATGAAACCTAGTCTCTGATAGTCAAGTGAAATACTAGAAAGCTAATGAGCTCAATTCTATGGTAGCACAGGCCATGCACCCAATAACCTGATATTATTCAACCAACATCATAATTTGCAGATAAAATGTAACATATTGCACAGTAAATTGACTGGGGTATATTATTTATTTGTGTCATTAATACTGGTGTACATTAAATAAATTATAGGCAGGTATATACGTATAGGATATTAACCTACCCGAGGGTGCTATATTATATAACCCGCGGGCGCAGCCCAAGGGTGATATAAATATAGCAACTGAGGTATGATTGGTTAATATCTGACATATACAACGCCCACCCTTAAATTAAATGGACTCTTCCATTACAGGCCAACGACGATTGGGCTACCTACTCGGTACTTTCCGTCAAATAACGAATATTACCGAATTTATCACGTGAAATTACGTGGTTGTGTTTGTTTACAATTCGCCATTTTGAAGAATTGAAAAGCAAATGAACAAAAAAAAATGGATAGGAGTACGAAGTCAGACGAATAATCAACCCCTTTAGCAAACAAATTGGCGATGGAATTGATGTGGATGCGACTATCGATGAGGATCTATTCAAACCTAAAGAAAATTTGGATCAAAAGGTGTAGTGTGTGGACGGAAAGCTGATTCTGAAAGATATCTTAGACATGGTCGAGTATGGATAACCGATTTAAATATGCCGATAAGTACGCCGTTTATTTCTGTCTTGAATGTTACAAACTGTACCACAATACTTTTTTAATTGTTACAAGAATAAAAATTTATTTCTGTGTTTTTTTATATTATTTCGATCATCAGTGGTTGATAGGAGTCATTAGCGGTTGATATTTCATATCAACCTGTCACGACGTCATCAGCGGTTGATATGAACAGAATATCAACCTATGATGACGTCATGGCAGGTTGTTATGAGATATAACTGCTATGCACATCAAAGAGAAAACTACCGCCAGTTGTATATAGGTATGTAATTACCTATACCTGATACCTATAATTGTAATTATATATTAATTACTTATATCATGTAACAAGTCTACCTGGGTGTTAGTTAATATGTAATTCAAGATCTATATAATTTGAAACATCAACAAATTTTTATCACTCATGTACGATATAAAAAGCTGGCATAGACAGCTTGTGTCTGGATTCAACCAGCTGCTAGGTTTTTGTTTTTATGTAAGCCTAATACTTATGTGGTTTGTATGGGATATCATGATAGTATTCCCTCAGTTGCAAGGGCGATCAATGATGGTTTAGGGTTTTAAATCTAAATATTAGTATTAAGACAGTGACAATAATTTTTCAATGTCTAGTTTTTTTGATAGGTCGATAAACCAAGATTAAAGGTTTTAATAACAAAAATCATTAGTATTAAGTTAGTGAAGTCAGTAAACCAAGGTTCCGTGAACTAGTTCGTATGCATGGACAAGAACCCTTGACAGTTGGAATTCCAGTAGGCAGTATTACCCCTGTGCAGCACACTTCATAGCGTGTAACTGTCTTCATTGGCGCAGAATAATAGGACATTAAACCCCATTTCTTGTTCTAGTCATTTTGACATACATTCATCATACAATAGTTATAATATGCATATAGGTGTGAATTAATGGTTGTTATTCAGGGTATATTGTAAACCTGAATTAACGCTTGTTAAAGATGGTCACCCAGACAAGCAGTGTGGGAGACATAGATCATATTTCAATATGGAAATATAAAAAAACCTACCCAGATTTAAGATAACTAAAATAAAAAAAAATTTGAGTTGAATTTTAAAAAAAACACTAAACAAAGATAAAAACTAAGATAAAGTGTAGTTTTATATCTACACTGATGAAATGAAGTCTGGTGTAATGTCCTACTGTTCTGCACCGACTTGGCTAATGAAGACGAGCATTTAATATGCTATACAGGAAATTTTGCCCAGATAGAAGCGATACAGCCTGCTCTTCAGTGGCGGATTAAGCTCCACCAAGGCCTGAGGCGGCAGTTGCTGGAGGGCCTATTTAGTTGCGTGAGCCTAATTAATTTCGGGGTCAGGGCCTATGCTGATTCCTGTTAGGCCTAAACCCCACCCCCTAACATTCATTGTTTATGCGTTTATAATTGTATCAAAACAATTTGTTTTTACAAAATCTTTGGGCCTGAGGCTGCAGCCTCATCAGCCTCACTGATTATCTGCTACTGCTGCTCTTATAACGAATTTCACCTGTCAAGGATTCTGTTAGATATAGACCAATGTGTACATGGGACCTTGGTTTTCAGTCCCATCCGAATGATTAGACACAGTCCTTGCGAGACGGTTCACCCTACACCACTGACATTGGGGAAACAGCTTTAGCTACATGTATGTCACCATGGTGTGATAATATTGCATGCTTTACAAGATATTGTATTATTACATTAAATATACATACACTATTGACATTAAATATTTAACAGGTTGAAGTTGAATTAATCTTGTGCTGATAGAATACTAATCAATATAACTTGAGCTTTCTTTGAATTACAATATAACATATTCTATAGTCGAGCACAGGATTTATAGCAGCAATAGTTGGTTTACGAATGAAATAAGAATCATTGGCAGGAATCCTTTTCATATCTTTACCTAATTTTTACACGTCTTGTAGTTTGCTTTGTGAAAGAATTGTGCTGAGCATGACAAGTATGATTTTCATATTTTCACCAAATTTTTAAAATCTTGTATTGTGATTGTTTGGTTTTATGCCAAACACTATTCAAACTGTGATCAACAATAAGTAGTCAGATTATGACTGACAAAATAAAAAAAAATGTTGACTACCCGGAGGGTATGTTTCATTGCCTGGCAACCTACTTTTTACAATCTTGTAGTTGACTTTTCGAAAGAATTGTGCCCAGCATGACTGCCCTGGCGACTTAGCTTCTGTGAGCCTATGTTTCATTGCCTGGCAACCTATCTTTTACAATCTAGTAGTTGGCTTGACAAGAATAATTGGCAGCAACCATTTTTTTGATTATTTCATATTTTTCAAACTGTGGTCAACAATAAGTTAAATCGTTTGTTTAGTTATGGTGGTTAGGTTTGTCGATGACCATATCGATATTACTCCAGGTGGAAGGGGATGTTGAAACTTGTCTAAGTCAATATTTGTACATAGTAATGTATAAAGTGTGGTCAACAAAAGCACCCAATAAAATCTTGTTGTAAAATAACCCTTGAGGAGTTTGAATATCATAAAACGTGATTTACTGTTCATATTGGCCTGTAGATATTAATAGTGACCCACATATGGTGTTAGAATTTTTCTCTATTTTAAGAAAGTATAATAAACCTATATTTGACATTTCTAGTCTTGTGTTCACCATATTGAAGAGGTGTCAAGATAAGAGACTTCTATTTTATCTAAAAACAAGTCAAAATCTCAGGTTCCTCATCATAAAACATGGTTTTATTGCTTCAACTTTTGACCTGTTAAATGTATTTTAATAGACCTTAATATAAAAGGTTCCAGAACAGAGAAGGGGTTATTCATGTGTCCTTTGAAACGACTCTAGCATGAAAATATGATGCAGAATCTTTAAAATGATTTTATTTATTAACACCTTACAGGTTCATGAATTGCTGGGTTGGGATATCTACAAAGGTGATGCAATTTCCTAAGTCCATTTTATGAGAAAATGCTTATTTTAAATCACATCTCTGATTGTATTCTTTTAACTAATAACAATGATTGAAAGTCATTTCGGTACTAACATAAATAATATGGTAAAATTTATTTCAATGATAAACCATAGGCAGGCAATCTTACTCCTTGTCCATATTAGCTTGGGACCTAGACGATTCAACTTTAGTTAATGAGTGAATGACAGACCTTTTGTTCTAAAGCATATGCATAAGACCACTTTACCACCAAACTGCCGACAAGCTCTAAGGAATGGTATAAAATTAAGACTTAATTGATAAGCAATTAACAAACCATTGCTCCACTTGAGAGTTTTGTGTGAGACAAGGTATGCTTATTCATTCTAGAACACCTGATACCAATTTTTGTATTTAAATTATTGATTATGTTATGATTTCAGGTGGTATGATGTATTAATACAGTATCCACGCAGTTTAAAGGCTATTAAACCACGACGTAAACCACCTACTAGTAATAAAGAAAACGTCCAGGTAAACATCCAAATAAGCTTTTCACTGGGAAAAAATTATACAGTTGGACCTCACCATACTGAAATTGACGTGCTGGAGAACTAATCTGTCAGTTAATTTACACATTACAAAATCAGGGCCCTGTTTCTCGAAATCTTAACTAAAGATGAAATCCAAATTTTAGTAGATACTTCAATATTGATTTGCTAAGCACTAAAATCAATCTAATATTATCCAATCAAATTACTAACATTGGGATTTTATCTTAGTTAAAATTTTGTGAAACAGGCCCAAGAATTGTAAACAATCTAAACATAATCACATTATTATAATTTTTATGTGTAAAAACAATCAAAAATATATTTAAAAATTGGGATAATGCTGTAGATTTTCATTCTTTGAAAAAAGGTTTTGAGTGTTTCTAATTTTGTAATTGAGTAGGGTTACCCCTAATATAACAATGATTTTATTATCTAATAAAGGTGAATTCATTTCAGGACAATCTAATTTCTTATTTATATAATTTTATCCCATAATATATATTCTGTGTAATTTAAACTAAGAATAAGAACAAATGTAGATATTGACTGCTCCTAACAGGTCTAGCTTATAAATATATATATATACAGAACAGTAAACAAGAGAAATACTCTTCTATAAAATTGGTATAATTAATCTCTTTATTTAAGAATATAAATAATTTGATGGGAGCAGTTGTTATTGATTTAAAGAGTCACGAAACTGTTCATATGGATGAATAAAATATTGCCATTGATTTTCTGTTTGGTAAATGAAATGAAATATTCACTATAAAATATATTATCAGATAATGTTATTCTGTTTTGTAGCCTTCCACTAATTCAAACAACAGATTTGTCATAGAGAAAGTCAAGGGTAAAGGTGATCTGCCATCTTTTTCTACATATAGAGGAGTACGAAGTTTAAAGCATAAATATGACAAGAATTATCAGGATGGATTAAGGAAGAGCAGTAGCTTACAGGACATTTCCTCTGAAAATAAAGATTTAGGGGCAGACCTCATTAATACGAAATATCTCAGTAGTTCAGGTGACCAGATTAATTGTTATCGACGACTAGATCACGATTATCCTTTAGGAAGTCGACAACAAATTTTATCCGATCCAAAATATTCTAATCCTTACTTTACTGTTCCACGGACTTTGTGGCATCATTCTGGACGAAGTTCCACTTCGTCTTCGTCATCAGTGTTATCAACAACACCATTGACCAGCACCCCAGCTCCAGGACATTCAGTATCCTCATCAGTACGTCGAGATTCCAAGGAAGAAAATAAAAGAAGTAAGAGTGTGTCTGCTCTCGAAAGATCCCGCGTTCATCGCGAGAGATCAACAAGCCTAAAGGATTTTCCGACTACTCTATCTTTACCTAGAATTAGTCTGGACGATACTTCAAGGTCTGTTGTATCATCAGGGGGAGATAACTCGCAACCAGATACCCCAAGAGATGATGATACAGAAAGCAATGAAACAGATGAATTAAAGGTAAGTTTCTCGACACTGATTACCCAATCTATTTATTTAAAATGATTGAGAACAGAGGAGATTGTATAAATTTTTTATAATAAATATCTATTATTTGGATAAAGTTTGGTATAAATTATGTAATTCCCATATTATTTATTGTTTTATGCTTGTTTGTCAACCTCTTAACATTTTCAAGATATTGTGACATACGTCTGATACCATCTCTGTATTAACCGTCTTCTGACATACACTGGGCTAAAACAATTCATAGATATTAGACTATTGGAATTTAGAGAACTTCAAAATGATAGTTTGAGTTATCAATGTACATGTGCTTAGTCGTTTGGATTGGATGAGAATTGAGGTCGACTCGTAGTACATGGATGCTGTATCACCCATATATGCCAGACATGTGCACATGTAAAAGATGAATTGGCAGTAACAAAGCTGTCCAGGCAAATTCCTCCCACTTGCATTGTTTACTTGCCATTGAAATAAAAGAAATCATTTGTTAGTTGGCTAATGCAGTCACAGTACCGATATGTTTTATAATATCTTAACATTGTGAAGATGGTATGCCAATTAAATCCCTTACCAAGTTACCATTTCTCCTTTATCTAACAAACTGCTACCTTGTTTGTATACTAATTTAGGACAATTTCTCCAAAAAAAAATAATCCTTTTAATTTGAACTGATTTAATTATGGTATGTTAATGCCTTGACATATACCTGACATTTAAATAATCAAATTAAAATTAATGTTGATTAAACTTTTTGAGAAACTTGTCCATAAAGTCAATTATTTAATTTTATTTTTTTGTTTGTTTTTTTATTGCAAGGAATACAAACTAAAATTATTTTCTAAAGTTTGCTGTATAATTGATTAATTTAAAGTTTTGATTGAATTTAAAATATTTAAAATGGATTTAATCCTGTATCATTATATTAATAATATTAAGAAAGAATGAATAATTTGTTTTAGATGGCTCGAAGCTCTGAATTAAATTCTGGAAGTCGTTCCAACATTAACGTCCCACCCTTACCTGAGCAATCGAACACGATATTTGAGGCAAGTATATCATCATCCAATGCTTATCCTACATGTAGCTCTGTTTATCCTGTCTACGTCACAACCTTATTCACAGAACAGCTGAATAGCTGATCCAGTTTCTGAATCTACTATGATTCTGTTAGACCCTTTAAAAAAATCACTCACCTTTAGTCTTCAATTATTTTCTGTTATTATTTATTTAATCTACCTAGAGTGTAGTGTGTCTTCTTCTTGAGTAGAATAGACAAAAATAATTATCTTAATGAGACTAGAACAGACAAAAATAGTTATCTTAATGAGACTAGAACAGACAAACATAATTGTTTTAATGAGACTAGAATAGACAAGAATAATTGTCCAAATGAGAGTAGAACAGAAATAGAATGATTTTCTTAATGAGAGTAGAACAGAAATAGAATGATTTTCTTAATGAGAGTCTTAATGAGAAAAAAGCATGATTAACTCCTGCATGTTTTAAATTAATTAAAACAGAAGGGTAAATGAAGGTGAGGTTTGGTGTATATGTATATTGTTTATTATGTCCTTTGATTGTTTATATTTACACTCCCTGCTGTATATCTCATTACCTACATGCATATACCCAAGCATGCACCTGCTGTGATATTTATCGAATTTTCTACCAAAACAATAATGATAGTTAGAGCCTTTTACTGACAGGCAGACGTGTTAGGTCTGTATATTCAAACTATCAGATTCTGGCAGGTGTATACATTGTACACTTGAATGTACCTATATATCTGTAGAATTCTGGTAGACTAAACTTTTGATTAAAAAAGGATGGCAGGTATATCTATTTCAAGCGTTGTTTATTAGTGTTATATACCATACGTGCATGTAATCTATATAAGCGTGTAATAGAAGTCTGGATTTCAATATCTGGCATCACCCTCAAACACAGGAATTAAATTTTTTATGTTCAAAGAGTATTATAAAATTTAACACATCAATTTTCATTACACAGGATCTGGTTTATATGAAAAAGGGCTGGTTAATCAAGTTAGGAAAAATTGAAAAGGTAATTATAATCATCCAGTTCATAACGCCTTAATTGATATCTTGTTTTTTTCTGGTGTTATAACTTTATCTGTCTAAAAAGGAACCTGAATCCTCCTTAACGATCACTTTAAAAAAAAAAAATGATATCTTTCTCTTTGAAGATATTTCCCTGGTTGAGAAGAACCTGGAGTTTTCCAACCCCGTTCTCAAGGAGTTTTCAAACCCCGTTCTCAAGGAGTTTTCAAACCCCTTTCTCAAGGAGTTTTCAAACCCAGTTCTCAATTGTCAGGTGTGACACTAGGAAAATGACAAGGAAAATGCCTAGTAATGTGGATGGAACAAAAAATCTGACATCCATTTTTATATACTATGGCATGTAAAAGATCAAGGGACCACATGAGTAAGGTGCTGGCTCGCTAGCCTGGAGATCGGGTGTTCGATCCCTGCATTGGCCGAGAAAGTTCATCTCGATTTTCCGGCGTGATGCAGACAGAGGGCCTGACAAGGATAGCTGCCTAGTCGTTCGGATGGGACAAAAAACCTAGGTCCCATGTACACATTGGCGTGCATGTAAAAGATCCCTTGGCAGTTGGAATTCAGTTGCTGCCCGGGCAAAAATTTCCCTCATAGCTCACTGTATGCCGTATGCCCGACTTTAATTAGCCCAGGTTAGATATGCAGAAGCGTAGGACCTTAAACCCCATTTCATTCATTCAGGTAAAAGATCGAGTGGAAGTTGAAATTTGAAGAAGAGTAGGTAGAAATGCCTGTCAAGTACACCATTAACGATCCTTTAATATTTTTTCAGGAACCAAAGAAACATTGGTTTGTTTTGGCAGGAAATTCCCTCCATTATTATAAAGATGCTAAAGCAGAGGATTCTAATAATCTGGATGGAAGGATTGATTTATCAACATGTTATGAGGTGTCAGAAACTAGCCTACCTAGAAATTATGGCTTTAAAATCAAGGTAAGTTTTGTATATAGCCTATCATACAAAGGGAGGTAAATCTGGAAATAGAAAAGCTCTAAAAAGTAGATTTTAAGTCTTCATTAAAGGTCACCTCATATTACACAGACCTTTCTGTGAAGAGGGGGGCTGGATGGCCAAATGGCTAGCATGTGCACGCTGTATCATAAAGTCTGTCATTGAGTCAACTGGCGTGGTTTCGAATATCTGGTTGTACGTGACAAGGAGTAGGGTCGCCGGTCCAACTTCGTGGCTTTTCTCCGGTTTCCTTCCACTGCTAAAGACCAGGGGCTTGTTTCACAAAATTTTAACTAAGATAAAATCCAAATTTTAGTAGATACTACAATTTTGATTGGCTAAGCACTAAAACCAATCTAATATTATCCAATCAAATTACTCGAATTTGAATTTTATCTTAGGTAAAATTTAGTGAAATGGGCTTGTTTCACAAAATTTTAACTAAGATAAAATCCAAATTTTAGTAGATACTACAATTTTGATTGGCTAAGCACTAAAACCAATCTAATATTATCCAATCAAATTACTCAAATTTGAATTTTATCTTATTTAAAATTTAGTGAAATGGGCCAAAGACACATACGCGCAAGCGAATTATTGAAATAAAATTAAACCATATGTTAGTCCCAGAATGACCTAGTTTGTGTCAAGTGGACGTTTAACCCCATTTCTCTCTTTCTTTTCTGTAAAGATCATATACTTAATTTAACTTTCAGAACAATAAACAGCGATTCTTTTATCTTAGACACAATGTTTGTATCTTGGTGACGTCTATCTGGTCTACAGGAGGGATGAG
This sequence comes from Patella pellucida, assembly GCA_917208275.1. Lineage (NCBI taxonomy): Eukaryota > Metazoa > Mollusca > Gastropoda > Patellidae > Patella > Patella pellucida. The sequence goes on along the minus strand of OU795036.1, from coordinate 21,267,210 downwards.
AAGATTGTTTTAAATGTAGTATTAGGATACGATGTCATCTAGAAGTCATTCACTGCTAATGAAATATTTGTTTTAATATCAACTGATGACCAAAACTTTGTACAAATAAATACCTTATATTACAACAATATATTTTTCCTGTGTTCCAGAGATTTTCTTCACTGGTGTTCTAATAGGCCAGCATTTATAGATGAACCTGGAAATAGATTGGACACAGAGTTCTTTCTGTTGCTGTATAATATAGTATATAGAAGTTAATCTCTGGCCAGTAACTTATGTTTTCATATATTTCAATTTATTTTTGTTTCAGACTAGAAATGGAGAGTATCAGTTGGCTGCCATGACATCTGGCATTCGTAATAACTGGATGAAAGCCTTACGTCTGTGTATGGATCTTCACAACTCTAGTGCTAAGAGAAAGCATGCTTCATCTCTTGCTGGAAAAGCTTTGATGGGTTTGACAGCTAGAGCCTCTGATGATTTCGAAGTTAGTGGTGCTTCAGGTGGAACTAAAGCTGTGACAAATCCCTCTGGAGAAACGGCTTTCCAATTGGTTGGAAGTCGAAGAGAAACAAAGAATATTCGCAGACATCATTCTGACGTCAATCCTGGAAATGTCAGTAAAGTTTTGTCTGTTTCAGAGTTTTCAGGCGCTTTAGATACGGCAAACGTCAATCTATCATCGTCTACTGTTAGTAACGAGAGTCCAGGAGCAGGAACAGGTTCCAGTTCAGCTTCAGATACCACTGAGGAGGATAGATCTCGATCTTCTAGAATACCTAAGCACCATGGTAGTACTAGCAGTCAAGATTCCTTGTCTTGGTCACAATCATCGGCACCAATCAGACGATACGTTGAAGGAAGTGACAGTATCCCTTCATCTTCTACGTCATCATCTGATCATCCCAGACGGTCAAAACATAATATTACCAGTGATGTTAAGAAGGAAGAAGAGAGAAGGGATCAGTTAAGACGTGGTAAATCACCCAGTGCTAGGATCAAGGAGAAATCAAGGTCATCAAAAGCACCACGATTACATTCACCGCCACCAGAAGAAGAATATTCTAGTAAATACAGTTTACCTGCCCAGGGATCTGATGATGACATAACTCAGGTAAAATGACCTTTTGACCATTATTAATGCTAATGGGTTTTGGTGGTTGAGTGGTCTAAAGCTGCACTTTAGATCATAAAGTCTGTCATTGAATCAAGTTGTGTGGTTTTGATCCCAACCCTGTAAATGACAAGGAGTATAGTTTCCTGTCCATCATCCTGAGTTTTCTCCTCCAACTGCTCTGATGTCTTCCCACTGTTAAAGACCCCTTCATGCAAGCGAATTATTAAAATAAACTTGAACCAAATGTTAGTCCCAATCTCCCCTACTAATGCAGTTATTGAGTCATATCTACAGTTATTACAAATTCGTATTGACTAGATGACCTTTCACCCAGCCTAAACACAAAAATAAAACATGATTAGGTTTTCCTACAAGCTCACATTCTTCCACTGTACACGTGAATACCATTCAACTAAAATGGTAACAGTGTTTAATAAGAACAGAATATCCCAAGTGCATTGTTAAGCACATGATATTCTAGCTCAAATTGATCCAGCTCTACTCTTTCATAGTCTTTCATAGCTGTTGACGTAAAAGATTGTTTTATAAAACTTTCCTATGTGAACAAATATATATGTTATTTCTTGAATAAATATTTTTGCAATAAACTATTTGAAAATTACATGTATACTATTATTTTCAGGAATTATATCACGATGCCATGGATACAACAGATGGTCGTACAAATCAGGCTGCTAATATGAAAGATGGCATGTTGGTAGAACTGTTAGAAACAGAGGTGGGCATGGGAATCATTTATTCTCTAATATATTATGAAAAACATGCCCTTTTCTAATACACAAATATTAAGATAAAAAAGTATGACATATATTGTGTAGATCCTACACTTACCTTGTGAGCTAGAATTTAAATCAGTCAATTTTAGCTGTATGAAATTTCCCCAAAAGTGATATCAGATGCTCTGAGAGGTCTATTATACCGGATTCACGCATAATAGCAATACTTTATATGATGATTTGGACTGTTGATGTAAAAGTCTGAGATTTATTACTATAATTCAGTATACCTACAACCAGAAATTTTAACATCTGGTTATAGTAGGCTACAGTCGCTTGATGACGGAACAATCTGATGGATAAAACAATGAACCGGCCACTATGGTATCATAAATCAATCAACTTTGGCTCAATCACAAAGAGTTAATTATTTCTTCTTAATTAAAAAGTCAATCAGCTTACCAGCTACAAGCCATAACATTCACACTATACTGTGGTGAGAATTAGCCGCATGGTTCTTTTCATAACCCTGTAAATATACAATTAATCTTGCTGATATATACATCACATGTTCATTCAGTATACTCACCTCTAATAATGTTATTTTATAGGTTGAATCGTTAAAAGATAGTTTAGATCATAAAGAAGAAGAGCTAGTTAAGATGCAGGAAGCTAATTTAGATTTAAAGAACCGTCTTCAATCTACAAGTGATTCACAGGTTAGTCTATGTGACTCAATGATATTAAATTTTTGGACCAGGAACTGGTTCTCAAACTCTACTTATCTTGTTGATATTCTTAGGGGTGAGACTAAGTCCCCTCAATTTAAGTATACTCGACATGAAACTTGGCATACTGATCATTGAAAGACTTCAATTTTTGATATGATGTCCCCATTCAAAGATCGCAGCTATTAAGGTAATGTTCTGTCTGGTGCATTTAGTAATATAATACTTGTTTTTGCGGCAGACTTGGCAGAAGTCTGTCTTTTTAACTTTAATTCATATGTAAATACAATTATTCTATCTATGAATTAGTAAATTTATTTAATCAAATAAATATATTTGTATATTTTAGGGTAGCTTAGATAGATATAGTGGAAGCAAACAATTAGAGGCATCTCAGGTAAACATATTATTTTATCACAAACCTGACATCAGTTTTTAAAAAAACAACAATTTGTTATAAGGATGTCAAAGACATGCAAAACATCTGTTCCAAAAGCATGAATTAGGGAGGTTGGGTTGCTTATCTAATGATGTCAATTTTCTGCAGGTTTTACAGTTACCCCTGCACTACTAAAGACCATTATACACAAGTGAATTGCTATAATCAAGTTCCTCTTGTTAAACTCCAACTAAAGACGTTTTTTTATCTTAAATAAAAAAGTATAAAAATTAATGTTAATCCCCATTTCATTCTGCCTATACAGAATGAGGTGCTATGAGGAATCAAGATTTTAAAACCTTTGCATTAATGTTAATTATATTTTATTTTACAGATTCAAAGTATGAAAAGACAGATGAAAGATTCTAAGGATTCCATCCAGAGACAGAAAAATGAAATAGATAATCTAAAATCTAAATTAGACATGTCAGTCTCGAAACTTACAGGTACTGAGAAAGCACTGTCGGAAGCCCTTAAAGAACTCAAGCAAGAGAAAGAAAGGTTCCTTAAATTAACAAATGAATGGAATCGACGAATTCGTACCCTTGAAGGACAGTTGAAGGATTCCTCCAACAAACTTGAACGTAATAAAGAGAATCTAGTCAGTAAAGAACGGGAATGTCGTAGACTGGAGACCGAAATGAAAGGAGCTTTACAGAAAACAAGAGAATATGAACGTGAAATTTTAAAACTGAAAGCTATCGAAAATGAATATCAAGTTCTAAAAGAGAAGTTTGATGATAAGGAGCATGATATTGTTACATTACGTAATCAAGTTCGCGATAGGGAAGCTCAGTGTAAAAAACTGGAAGCTGAACTTGAGGAAATGGAAAAGTCGAATTCTAATGAACAAGATGCTCTGGAGAACCACATTGAACAGCTTCAGAGTAAGTTATGTGCTGCTCATCAAAGGCAGACAACAGTCACTGACTCCATTACCAACAATATGGCTGACATTCTGCTAGAAAAAGATGAAATTATTCATAAACTTGAAGAAAAATTGTCAGAGAAAGACAGAAAAATTGTTGATATGTCAGAAGAACTGCAAGCAGAAATGAGTGAAAATGCAGAATTGATTAGCAATGTTGATATTCTACAAGGTGAAAGACAGGAACTCCTTGAGAAGATTGAAAGGCTTCAAACAGTTCAAACCAAATTAACCAAACTAGAATCAGAGAACCTGTCCTTAAAGATGATCATTGATCAGTTGAAGAGAGATGATAAATCAGGAAGTCTTGATCAAAAAGAAAGGAATCAGTTTAACAAAACTATTCAAGCTCTGAATAAGCAAGTACAAGAACTGCAGCTTCAGCTTATGGAGAAATTTGAGGATTTAGACAGATCTCTAGGATCCTCAAGTCATCTCGATAGTCAGGAGCTACTTCATACCGTACTGTTGGTCGACTCAGAACTCAAAGATGTCAACGCCATGTTGTTTACTCTTCGACAGAAATTTGATAGTTATCTTGATGCTCAACAGGGTGAAAATTTAACCAAGCTGATTTCATTGGCAGATATGATTGAAGATATTGGACACAAGTGTCAGTCGGTTCAAGAGGCTTTAAAAGAAGTACCACAATCTCCTCCTCTGTCTCCTGTGAGTAAGTCACCAGAATACTCCCATGAAATAACCGTAGATTCCAAATCCAACCCCAAACAAATCCTCTCAGAATACAAAGGTTTAAAGAATAAATTTGACAGTGCTGTATCTGAATTGAAGAAACTCCGTAAAGAGATGACCAACGTTTACAGTAACTACGACAAATTAGAGAAAGAAGATACCAAAGTCAAAAGTCAGCTGATGGGAATGGAGGAAGCCTATAAAAAGCAACTTGAATCCATGATGAAGAGAGTGGAGACCCTCACAATCAAAATAGATCAAGTCAAGAACCCTGCTCTGACAACTCCTTCTAAAGCAAAACCATCAAAAACTCAACAACATGATTTGTTTGGCATGTCACAGGAGGTAGAGAAACTGTTGAATGAACTTGACAGCAAGTTTGAAGAAGTTGAAAAAAATATTTCGAAAGGAACTTCACCACCATCAGCACATGAGAAAAATAAAAAGTCAAGGATGTCTGTTTCTCCAGATGAGATTATCGGACAGCTGAAACAGATGAAAGTGCAACTTGATCACACTAATGTTAAGTTAAAGGATATTTCTGAAGAACTAACACCTAAAAAGAGTGGAAATCCAGAACACAACTCTGGAACTCATCTTCAGAAACGTTTGTCTGAGTATGGTCAGAAGATTGACACCATGACCAATAATTTGGAGAAAGCAAGCATCGAAAAAGAGTCAGATGATGTTGGCAATATTGGACAATCTGAAGGTCAGGAAATAGCATTTGAAGATTGTTTGACAGAAATCCGGGAAAGAATTGTGGAAATTGGAGAACAGCTGGATGCCATCGAAGATGATTCCTCAGAATCTGAATCCGAAGAGGATGAAGATGAAACCACTATTGATGATGTCCGAGAAAAATTATCAAACCTTTTAGAATTTGTTCAAGAACATTCCAAGCTTTCGTCTTTTGATTGGAAAGTTTTGGATAAAATGACAAGACAACATTCTGCCATAATGAGATCAAAAGCTACTAAACAAGAAACGGTTACAAAAGAAGATCGGCTTAAATTGTATGCTGATCGTGTTTCCATAGAAGCTGTGATACTAGGAGAAATGTCCACATTACTACAAAATAAATACACAGACACACCATCTAATCCTTTATTTAATGAAATGAACAATTTAAATAATTTAATTTTAGTTTTACATCAGCAATTAGACCTTGAATCTCGTCATTTAACTTTTGAAAATCGTGTTGACGATGTTTTATCATCGTATGCTGATATTTTAGCCGAAAGAATTGTGTTAGAAAGTGATTTATGTGATAATCAATGCGTGGCAAGTAAAGGACAGGTTACCATGCTGGCCATGGAAGGGTTAACTCGTTCACAAATCGACACCCAAATTAACGAAACCTTAAATAAACCACTAAATGAACTTGAATCTGTGTCTTCTCACATAGTGTCCCGTGCTTTGATTCAAGGAGAATTAACGTGTGCTTTGCAAAAAGTTAAAAACCATGTGAACACTTCTGTTGGGTCATCTACTAAACAACAAACACAGAAAGAATATGGTTTCCAGCAATTAAAATCTAGGGAGGGTACTGTTTTGGATTTCTGTGAGCAATATGAAAATAAAATGGTGGAGGCATTAGCTCTAATTGTCGCGAGGCAAGGTGAGGAATTAACAATTGAACAGGGACCAGTCAGTGTTTTGGAAGCTGTGTGTTCAGAAATATCCACCATTATGGAAAAACATATCCAAAGTTATAAACAAAAAATTCGTACCGCGAGTGAAACACAAACTGCTCATAAATTTGATCTGATAGTGTCTAGATTAAGATCAGATCGTGAGATGGTTTTAAATGACATCAAAAAACGGCACAACCATTACACAGAACTTTTAGCAAATGATGAGGACATAGACGAACCTCAAGTTTTGTTTCAATCTTTAGATAACACAATTAATAGTTTCGGTGAAATTTTATCGAAAAAAGCAATTATTTTAGCCATTTCTTCTTTTGTCGGTGAAATGTATGAGGCAAAAGATCTTTCGGTTTATGAAGAGGACGATGAGCATGACTCGATCTCATCTACAGCAGACGTCGATAGAGGTGTCAGATTCTTTATGAGAAATTTAAGTGACTATTTGCAACAGGAATCTCTCAGTAAACAAAATATAGTTTTAGAACTACAAAAATCTGATCAATTAACTGCTAGTTCTTCCCCTGATAGTTTAATTGTATCACTGCCTGATTTAACTCAATATCCCAAACACTTGTCTCCTTACGCCGAGAATCTAGTCCGTGAAGCTGTGTTTCAATCTCAAATGACATACATGATGTTGAAAATGAGACTGGAACATGAACAAGAATTATCGCAGCATAAGAAAATGCATGGAAAATTTACGCGAGGGGAAAGTGAAGATTCTGAGGTAGACTTTAACACGGCTCTAGCACCTCTTGAAGAAGTCCTTGACAGTAAATTTGAAGATGAAAGTGAGGTTCTTCACATGTTTTCACAGCAACTTGAAGCTTTACGTCAATCGTTTAATGCAACCGAATCTCCAGCATTAGAGGAAGAAATGCAACAACTTGAACATATGTTAGAACAAGAGATGATGGCAGCTCATGAACGTCATGAAGTTCAGGTGGAAGTATTTAAACAGGTAATTTTATATTCACTTATTATGTCTTGTCTCTAATATTTTACACACTGCCAGTAATAAGTCCGAAAACGCTTCAGAAACAGTTTCAGATTTATATAGGTGGAGGTGTAGATACAGTCTCAGATTTATATAGGGGGAGGTGTAGATACAGTCTCAGATTTATATAGGGGGAGGTGTAGATACAGTCTCAGATTTATATACGGGGAGGTGTGGATACAGTCTCAGATTTATATAGGGGGAGGTGTAGATACAGTCTCAGATTTATATACGGGGAGGTGTGGATACAGTCTCAGATTTATATAGGGGGAGGTGTAGAAACAGTCTCAGATTTATACAGGGGGAGTTGTAGAAACAGTTTCAGATTTATATAGGGGGAGGTGTAGATACAGTTTCAGATTTATATAGGGGGAGGTGTAGAAACAGTTTCAGATTTATATAGGGGGAGGTGTAGAAACAGTTTCAGATTTATATAGGGGGAGGTGTAGATGCAGTCTTAGATTTATATAGGGGGAGGTGTAGAAACAGTCTTAGATTTATCTAGAAGAGAATCAGAAACAGTTTCAGAATTATATAGAGGAGGTGTAAAAACAGTTTAAAATTTTTTAATCAGATTAAGAACAGGGATTTTTTTAAGTTAATTTTATTGGAATGAATCTTGTTTGTTAAACGTAGCACTTTGAGCATTCCGATATTGATGGATTTTAGTCACAATCATAATGTCAAATATCTTAATTTTTTAAATATAAGATTTATTTAAGATTTAGATAAATATCTGGCAGTTTTTTTGCTATAATAGTTCAATAGATTAAATAAACAATGAATATATTAAAAACTTCATTCAAAAAGTACTTTATTCTGGGTGAAGTAATGAGTGTTTGCAGATATAGCACAGTTTGTTTATTATCGTAGCAACGGTACCCGACAACTGAGACTTAGTTTTGGTTATCTATTTTATCCATAAATTCTTATTCCATACCAATCTCCGCTACCCAGTGCTCCTAGTGAGGTGAGTATAGTCTTGTTGTGTGAATAAATGTCTGAATAATAATTTATATAACATTTGAAGCCAGGAGAAAGACCTGCAGTAGGCAAATTTAGCTCTTACATAATGCATCTTTCATATAATTCATCTTTCAAATTACATGTATTAAAAAAAATATATGGAATAATAAATTATATTTTCAGGAGTTGAGTAAGATTGAAAAGGTTTGGGAGTGTCGTGAGAATGTTCGGTATGAATGTCGAGATCGTATGGAAGATTTAGAAGAAGAGTTAAACTATATTAAGTCTGAACATGAAGAAGAGGTAGAGAGAATGAAACAAGATGTGTTGACAGCTGTTGGTGCTATCAGAGCTAATGAAGAACTTTCAGAAACAAATCTGACAGAAAAAGTACAAAATCTCATTCATCAACTTGCTTCACAGAAACGGAATTACAAGGTAAGCAATTATACTAAATTATGTTTTATCTAGGATAATTAAATTTGGTTATCCTGATCGTGCATTTTTGAGACACAATCTTTTTTTTTTCACAGTTAGTTTCTACATTGTGTTGTAGTTAAAGTTGGTGCATTTTTCAGACAATATCTTCATTTTTCACAGTTTAATCAACACTTAAATATATATGCTCTCATTTAATTAAAAAAATGAAATCAAAATATAGTAGATAATCTCAGGAGCTAGATTAAAAAGATCTAACCTTCTATACATATAATATGCATGTATACTCGCTTGTTTATAGTGTCTGGAGAGGGTGTAAAATGCTGTGAAGTTTTTAATTCATCATGTTATTGTAAAAAGTGAACTGATCCATGTGTGGATTGATATTTCTTTTAAAGATTCACAGTGCAATATTGCAGATTGAAAAGGATTTAAAATCCCTCAAATGACATTCAAAGGCATTAATATTGTCAAAATTTTATGTTGCATTCAAACTTTTGAAAGTCAAAGTATTGGGACCAGTTGAGCCTAGAATATGATGCCTTGACATGATATGTTACCTGTATTATGAAGTACATCTCAAAGTTTTATTATATTTTTAGCTGTTCCTAGATGGTATAAAGAGAAAGATTCATAGCTTAGATAAGAATGAAATATTAAAGAAAATTGAGGAACAGTTGATCCATTTAAAAAGATCAGCATCACAAGATGATGTGAGTTTCACTAGTCAATATTATATAAATATTTCTCCAGACTCCGATGCCATCATTTTATTATGATAAATAACTGGTAATATGAATACATAATATAAAAGAACTGATACAAAGGTTTCTTGGAATTAATTGTGTGTTACGTCCTAATTTTCTGCATGAATCAGGCTACTCATGAAGACAGGCACACTTCTGTCTGGAGGGAAATTTTGCCTGTTTTGCAGTTCTACAGCCTTCTTTTGTTTCGAATTCCAACTGTCATGGTTGTACATGGGATCTAAAAGATGGCGCTGTTGTTAGCGAGGCACTCCATCTGGCACCTCTGACAAGGATAAACCACACTAACCCAAGGATTGAACCTGGTACCTCATTTTAATGAGCCAGCACATTATTCACTAAGCCACTACATTTCTGGAATAGTGTGGTAGGGGCGATTCTCTTACACATGTATAATATTTGGAATTTTTGTCATTTGGGCAGATGTCATTGCTGTAAATTTTTTCGAGAAAATATATGTTGCACTTAGAACTTTATGGGTTTCTTTTGAAAAATCAGTTCACTAGCTAAATGGGTCATGTATTTGATAGTTGATGGCTTCCTTTATTTTATTTAGGATATGTATTCAATGACGAGTTCTACATCCGAGTCTGATTTATCTCATACTGATGCTGTTGATGGTGGAGAGGAAATCAAAGTATCTGATGTCAGACCAATTAAATTAAAAAGTTCATCGGTAAGTTGAGGATAATTTGTTTATTTGAAATTGCATAACTATTAAATTGTGCAACATATATGTACAGTAACCAGCATATTAAATTGATGAAGTCCTAACGTCTGAGAATGTAGCTAAATTTTTATGTTGTAATCTTCAGACATCAAAGATATTATATATTTTAAAAGTTATGTGTTTTTGGTGCTGTCTAATTATCGATGCCATTTGGATATGATGAAAAACTGTGGTGCACCACGAAAGACATAAAAAAATCCTTGACAGTAAATGGAATCAGTGAATTGTAGGGGGAAACATTGTTATCCAGCCAAAATGCTCCTTTCTAGCGTTAGACCACTGACCATAGTAAAATAACCTATCTTTGTCAGACTCAAAATGACCAAAGAATTATGGTGACGGATTTCATTTCTTGTCTGACCTTACCAATAAATCCATTAAAACAAAAGCCCACCATAGAGATCATAATGGAAATATATAAAACATAGAAAAAGAAAAACAGTTTTGACAACATTTCTCATGATAACTTTACAGGAAAAGAATCGTAAACCAAGAGAAGCTGAATTAGATAAATTACGAAAAGAAAAAGAAGAAGCTCTAGCAGAAGAAATGAGGAATACTAAAGCAGGTTAGTTTATTCACAGTTTTAATGATAATGAAAATGATCAGTATCTTAGCAATTGGGTATATAGTGGGAAGGGATATTGCCTCAATGGAGTAGTTTTGCTATCATGTGTGTTCCATATGTACTTAACAATGTAGGAAATAGTTTCCAACTTAAGATTTTAAGAGACTCTGTTTGGGTTAGGTTAAATGTATTGGAGTAAATAATTTAATTATTATTGTAGCCTACTTGATGAGACTATGTGCTCAGTAATATTCATCTTACAATTGGCACCACAGGAATACCTACGAGTAACCCGATATAAATGATGACGTGATTGACATCCGATGCCATTGTTAACTGTACATGTGATACATTATCACCAAAACTAGATGTCACCATATCATATTGTGTTTATTATAAATATGTTTTTAATTTCAGCTCTTGATGCCATGCGTAAAGCGTATGAAGTTGAATTAGATGAAGAAAAGGATAAATATAAAGAACTCGTGTCAAAGATGTATACTGATGATTTTGTGGCTGAAATAAGACGTCAACATGTGTACGTATACTTTATATGTCTTTATGTTTGGTAAAACTCAAACGGGATAATACTTTACCAATCATTTATAAATACAAAGAACTACTGTTTTATACACCCACATTATTTTAAAAATTATTTCATGCCTTTGTGCCCTCGCTCAGTTTTTTGTGCCTTTCAAATTCTCTTATTACCTACAAAAGAATGGAAATGTGATTGCTCTGACAAATGAATTTCTGTATAGGTGTGTGTTTTGTTGTCTGGCAACCTACCTTTATTTTCATATGTCTCCATCTTGAAGATTTGATGAATTGATTGTGTGAACTATAAAATCATGAATAGTATCAAATATTGAACAAATTGATGTTTAATATGCGAATGGTTTTGAATAATGGAATTATATTTTATTTTACAGGACTGAGATTGACCGATATAGAGAGGAACTAAAACAGCTAGAGATGCATTATTCTAGTAAAACAGAAGATCATAAAATATTAGAAGTTAAAATGAAACAGTTGAAGGAAGATTATGATGCCCATATTAGACAATTATTGACGAGGTAGGATTTATTTGCATACAAAAGGTTATGCCTATATTAGTTTTGGGCTGAATAGCTCTTGCTCACTTATGAGGAGGTCCTGGTTTTGATCCTGGTGTGGATTGAGAAAGTTCTTCAGCTGGGTTTCCCCTTGTCAGTGGAGTAGCAGACAAGGAGAACTCGATTTGTCCTTTGGATGGCATGAAAAAAACGAGGTCCACCTAAACAAAGACAATTAAAATAATATAAGTCATATGTTTGGTTGTGTTACCTTTAGGACTTTAAATTCCAAGCTGAGGCTCACCATGATTTTACAATGACTGGACTATCGATATATAAATGGATAAGTACTGGAATGATAACAGGTGATATAAATGTCTAATGTTTTATTTCAGTAATGAACAGTTAAATAAGTTAGTGAATCACGAGGTGGATGAAATAAAGGAGTTTATTAAAACTAAACCAAGTCGTTTAGCTCCAGGTAGCGCTACAGTAGAAGAAGAACTTTACGATGCTCAGGTACAGTAATTAGTGTGCTCATACCGCTCTGTGTTTTTTTCTTCAAAGTTTTGTGTTATTTTATTCTAAATTGTTGTTTTTAAGAAATAAAACTGAAAAAGTATGTTTTGTGACAATGGTTAAAAACTGAATTGCAATTTTATAATTCTGTCTTCAGATCATGGTAAGAGTAAAAGATGCTGAACTTCAGAAATTACGACTTCAAGTAAAGAATCATGAAAACAGCATTCATCGCATGACAGAGGTTTGTATATTAACATATATTATTCTCATATCATAAAATCTTCATCATTTTCTTGATTTCTGTTGACTTCAGACATTTACCCCAGGATTTGACCAGTTTGAAACTATCTGATTGGCTAAACAATTCAAATTTCTTCCAATCACCTAAGCTATAAACACATCAAACTGGAAATCTTGTTAAAAGAATGCTCATGTGATGATGATATTTCCCATGATTGACCTGGTGTCAAATCTTACGTCTTTTCATTTTCTGCAAGTTAAACATGTTTTCTTTCTATCATCTAGGAACAACGGCAAACTATGACAGAGAATTTACGTGTGATCAAAGAGAATCAGGAATTATCTGCAGAATTTAAACGTAGAGAAGGGGAAACAACTGGTAGATCTGGTAAAGCTACTGATGATACAGGTGGCAAACGTCCTGTCAGAAGAGGTGAATATTATAGGTTTTTTTTAACATATCTTTCATTTTTGAGATATGGATAAACTTATAATGATACGTACTGTTTTGAAATGTAGTCCCTCACTCAATTCTACAGCCTCATTTCAATACCTTTCTAAATGGAATCGAATGTGAAATGGATACTGCCCATAGTACTAGACTTTAGAATCTGTTGGCTTGATCCAGCTCTAAAAATAAGATGTACAGAACACTATATTTAGTAACTTTGGAGGCAATTGGAACTGTACCTTGTATGGGACGTGTATTATAAATGTAAAGAAAAACATATAGAAGACACATCTGTGTGAAGAAATCAGCTTTGACATTGTTGGTGACGGGTTCTTTTTTTCTAGGCTTGGATTTAAATGTCCCCCAATCTGCCAAAATACTGGATTAATCTCAATAAGTTACTGGTCATGTTAAAATGAAAACACATCGAGACATTGGTAAACTGTAGTAACTTGGGTATGAATTCAGCCCTTAGTTTTTGGTATAATAAATGAGAAATTCACTGACTATGACTGTCTATTGATTTTTACCTGAAATTTTTCATAATATTTTCTATTTTTTTAGCCCCATCCTTTCATCAGCGAGAAAGGAGTCCCAGTCCAACATCCACTAGTAAAAAAGAGGGAGAACATGTCAGTAGAGATGGTCATAGAAGACGACATCTTGGACCAAAAGGTAGTTTATTCATTATTAATGGTGGCATTATTTTCTGAATGTAGATTCTCAAGTCACATCCATGATAATGAATTATAAAATGATAATTACAAGATTATTTTTAATTCATACATTGTGGTTGATTCGTTTTGTGAAATAAATTCAACGGTAGGCCTTGACGATGTACCTTAAATATTTGGGTAAAAGCATTTGGTATGATATGGCATCTTATTTTAAGGAAGAATAGACATGATTTTCTAGTTTCCTGATATTTCATGACATCTCCCTAAAATATAGAGAATCTCAGGGTTTGTAATTCTGAAAATGGGTCTCTGATACCAGTAAATGCAAATATATTTGTATCATTTTTAAAAAAATTATTTTTTTATTTTCAGATTTAAAACGATCTAAGAGTAGTCCCTCTCTTCCATATGTATTTGATACCAAGGGTCTGCCAGACAGTAAGCAAGGTCGCGAGATCAAAACGCCTAGATCTGTAAAAGCTGCCTCAGCTGCCAAACGTTAGAAAGAAACTGTTATTGTTACTATTAACCAAATTGTTTTGTAAAGAACAACCAGAGATCATAACTCACAACTTATTTCGAGACACTTGTTAAACCAGACAATATTCGTTGATTTTTACTCAATGTTTTAAACTGTGGCAATATATGATCCTTAACATTCACAATAACTGATGTAGAAGATTTATGAAGAGCAAGGTGTCAAAGTGTTGTGCTGAGCGGAATTAATACAATTGGTAACCTAATCTGTGTGCGCTAGAGGTTTCGACTTTTGAGAATGATGAAAGTTTATTATGATGAATATTGAAATGTTCTAACACTGGGTGGTTCAATGATCCATATCTGTCCATTTTAGTTAATTTTGTCAGAGTGATTTTGCATCCATTTTTTTTCCCCCGATCCCAGTCAAAATCAGCATTTTATTTACCTTCCCTCTTCCTATTTATATACACTGCTTGAAATGATTACTATATATGATTACATATTATTATGATACCATTGTATCTATTTTAATCTTTGATTTATATCGTGCCATATACACATACCATATCATTCAATAATTAATATTCTATATATTATTCAGAATTTCCTCGTATTTTAAATATTTCACAGAAATCTTGGGATAGTCTGCTAATGTAATAACACACAAATTTGTATGGTTTACGGAACTTATTTGACTATTAACCTTTCTGTTTGGTGAAGATATTCAGAAGTTCGGTAATTCATATTACTGGATCATGGTGGCTAAGTGGATAAGGCGCTGGTTCGCTAGCCTGGAGGTCGGGTGTTCGATCCCTGCATTCGCCGAGAATGTTCATCTCGATTTTCCGGCGTTATTTCCCCTTGTCAGTGATGCAGAAGGTGGGTCTGACAAGGAGAGTTGCCTAGTTGTTTCGGATGGGACAAAAACCGAGGTCTCGTGTACGAATTGGAGTTCATGTAAAAGATCCCTTGGCAGTTGGAATTCGATATAAGAGTAGGCTGTAGCGCCGCTGCCCGGGCATAATAGTAGGACGTTAAACCCAGTTTCATTCATTGCATCTCATCTCTCTAAGATTTGAGTAATAGACCAATAAGAATACGGAGTGAGCAAAGAGCATAGTCATTGGAAAACCTATTTTTGAATATTTGATTAAAGGAATAATTTTTATTCTAAAAATCAGTGGATTCGTAGAATAATTTTACAAGAGTTGTGAAAATTTTCCGCTGTGTGTTATTTATTTTGTTTGCGCAAGGTTGTGTATAAACAAGTTGTTTATTTGTACATTTACTCATGTGATATATCTACATCATATCATCTTCAGGGTCAAGGTTGCATATATTTTTTCTGTCTTATTTCTGCATAGTTACTAGGCAAAACTTCATATACAATGTTAATTATCTTTTCACATATTTCAGGAAAACTGTATATACCTGTAATCTGTATTATATAAAGGTGTACATGTGTAAATTGTGAATTTTGTAATTGTCAAGAAGCATTATTTTTAAACATTAACTTCAATGATTGAAATTGACAAAAACAAATAATTAAATCATATATCGGGTGTATTCTAGATTTTAAACAAACCAAGAGCATTATGCATAATAATAATAAATATAAAATATATGTATGTATATATATATCTACATGATTCTTTGCTTCATTTGGTGAAATAATGAAGCAATTCTTCTCAATGATTGATTGAGCACATTGCCTTCTGGTCACTATTATAGGAATTATCAATTTTCAAAGAGAAAGTCATTAAATGGCTCTGATCCTGGACTATCATTCAGAAATTAATTTTGAAGCATATAAACTATAGATTTAGATTTATTTATCTTATGGCATGTTTCGCTGCATTAAAAAAAATGAGCCAAGATAAATCAAGAAATTGGAATATTAGAAAATCAAATTCTTCTGTTTTTGTACTGCCAGATAATTCTATACAATTAGTTTTTGTTGATTGAAAATTCAAAGACTAGTTAGATTTAGAAGATTTATATTTTATATAATATACATAAGATCAATTCCCGATCCAAGTAATCAAAGCTATGCAATTTCTTAATTTATTGTTTTTTTTGGTATAATCCTGCTGAAAAACTATATTGCTCAAGAAAATTTTTCATTCCAATTTCTATAGAAGCTTTTTTTTATGTGACTTTTTTTATTTGTTTACAATGAGTAAGTAAATAGATTTTACTTAGTTCTAATTTATTTATTAGTCTTTAGAGATTCAGGTGTCAAGGAATCTGTTCTATTATATTTAGCATGCGACATATTACAGAATATGTTATTTCCCATTTGACTAAGTTGTGAAATAGATGTGCAATTTATAATCTTAAAAAAACAGAAATCAAAAGATTATATTAGTGGAAGTAGTTGTATACCGATTATTGTAAGAATAAAAATGTCTTAATGTCATCATGAATCGCAGCATTGTAAAGTTCTTGCCAAAATTAATTATAGTTC
Source organism: Patella pellucida (assembly GCA_917208275.1). Lineage (NCBI taxonomy): Eukaryota > Metazoa > Mollusca > Gastropoda > Patellidae > Patella > Patella pellucida. The sequence goes on along the minus strand of OU795036.1, from coordinate 21,250,558 downwards.
ATTCCTGCTTCAGAGCCAAACAATCATGCTTTTATATAACGTTTTTTTAAAAAAAGATTAGATATATTATCTTACAGTTGTATATACTTTGTCCTGCTGAACTTTAACAAAAAAATCCAGTTTATACAAAACCCATGAAAATGATATAATATAGACTGCCTTTTTTCAGATTTAGTTTTAAATTTCATTCAGGGCATCAGAAGAATTCTGGACAAGTTTTCTTGTGAAATTTTGGTAGCTTTTTTATTGTTTTAATTTAGATTAAGTATTTGTTGTTATAATTTGTAGGGCAGTAATCAAAATCAGGTTTATATACATTATTATTGATTCATATTATTATAAGTGTAGATATGTACAACCAGCCTTTTTATACCTATATGTTAAAACAGTACAGCTTACAGAAATATTTTACTTTTTAAACTGGAAGAGTGAGTCTAGTTATTGTAGATTTATAGGTTAAATATCATTATTGTGTTAAAAGAAAATGAGCTAGAATTAAGAACAGAGTGATGATTTTGATTTATCTTCAAATTAATTATTCTTATTATGCCAATTAATCATAACTGACAAATTAAAAATACATTATTCAAGAGCTAAGTCTGCCTATTGCAGGTCTTTCTTTAGGCCTTAACAATCAATGCACGCATCTTGTCAAAACTTCAAACAGTGATAACGTGGCTCAGAATAAATTAATTCAACTAAAATTTTCAATATATTAAATTCACATTATCTATTTTTGAACTATTATAGCAAGCTCTTTATCTGTATCTTACGTAATGCCCCTTTAAGGAATTTAATTGTGTGGTCTAATTGAAAATCTTACTACAGCAAAGCCCTCAAACTTACTATATATTTACCATACTTTTTTATAAAATAAACATTATTTTAGATTGTTAGTATATATGTATATTGTATATATATAATAAATAAGTATAATATATTCTATAACCTCTATTCCTATACCTCTATATATACATTACTATATACCTACTACTAATTATATATATATACATGTATATCACAATCCATCAGTTGTATATCATTTGATATTTTACGCCTTATATCCTGAAAAATATTTAATAAGTTTTACAGTCAAAATGGCCTATTCAATCTTTAATGGAAATATGTAAAAAAAAATTAATAAAATTAAGTTAAATGAAAGCATGAATGAAGGAGAGATTAAATTTACCGCTATATGGTCAGGGAAATTGTTCCGGGATAAATGTGACTGATTTTGTCTTGATTTTCTCGATTTATTATCAGCCTTTGATTAAAGCCTTCAATTTGATCACCTTTCACCTGCCTCTATATCTCAGTAATTGTGAATGGTTAACATATAATAACTAAAATCACAAAGATACGATTGTTGTTTCATTTCACTTTTATGTGTACAGAAAAACAACAATCTTTGTGATTTTTTTTGTTTTTTTTAAATTTGTTTATTGTTTATATGTGATGTTTTTTTTTGTGGTTGTATAAATTGTTTATTATTATATCTATGTATCTATTGTTGTTATATCATTGTTTTAATGTGTAATATCAACTATACTAATATCTATATACACTTGTATTATTATCATCACTATACATATCTAACATGTATATCATTTATTATGTTATATTCAAAACAGAAAAATAAAACATATATTTTGAAAAATATTTAGATTCTTTTTTTGATGTTTTTGAGGGAATTGAAATTAAATGTGACTTATCGTTTCTGGTCCATCCGGGCTCATGAAGACGGGCATATGCCATGCAGTGTGCTACATGGGACATTTTGCCCGTACGTGGAGCTACAACCTACTCTTATTTCGAATTCCAATGTGTACTCGGGACCTTAGTTTTTCCTCCCAACTTATGGACTAAATACTGTCCTCTGTCCGGGCACTTTCTCAGCCAGCAGTGGGATCGAACCCGGGGCATCCAGGTTAGCAAGCCAGCGCTTAATCACTGATCCACAGTGGTTCCTGATTATTTTTTACAGGATTTCCTATTTACAAACATATATGAAATTTATAGAATATTCTATCATAATATCTGGATGTCAAGTTACATGGAATCAATTTCCGTCCTGATCTAACAGTCCCAACAACAGATGTACGTATTATGGGTAGAATTTTTAATGTGGTTAACTGTGATTGCTGAAGATATATTTTCTTAACACATTTTATTTTGCTGAATATTTTCCATTTTACTCGAATGGTGCTGTTTATGGTATTGAGAGAATTTAATTCTGGAATGATTATTCAACTGTTCCCTGTCACAGTTATAGATAAGAATTGAATCCGATCTGACTATGATTATTGCAGTGTCTTGCTGCTGATGCCATGGACCTATATATATAATGTCCACACTGATGCCTATAATGCCAGTGTCTTTTGCAAATGGAGAATGTAAGTTATTGTGTTGCAGAGGAATTTAAGGAAACAGAAATCGGATGATGTTCCAACCTTAGCTAAGCCTTTACATTGTTGCATCATAATGCCCTGTCGCTACCCCACTTGATGTGCCTCTGAAGTGTTTATAAAATCTGGGATAGCTTGAATTGGTAATCAGACAACTCGGACCAAAGACCACTCAGACCTAGACTGCAGTCAGACCAGTTGATAGACCACTCGCACCAAGACAAAAGACTGCACCTGGACAAATATTATGCATTAGGCCTACTAATTTGCTCCTTGATTTAAAGAAAGGCTATAGGCCTATTGCTCAATATTATAATATATGCCCTGTTGTTTTTTAGTCCCAAAATGACCTAGTTTGTGTCGAGTGGACGTTAAACCTCATCTCGCTCTCTCTCTATTCATTTAGTTATTATTAAATCACATATCATAAACGTATGAGAACACACAGCCGATACTGGTTCTGATTGGTTTTCTGATATTTATGACTGTTTTAGCAGATTAAATTGGTAACCCAGGCCTAAGCATGATATTTGTCCATTTGTGTGAAATGGAATAATTCCACAAGAGTTAAGACTCAAAAATCTATTGAACACAATTATCAATTTTATTAAAACAACATTTTGTTATTTCAAAAACATTGGTCCATCGATCAGGACTATCAGTAGGTCTACTATTAGCCTACTTAGTACTAGTATTAGACTATAACTGGTGCGACATGGACAAGTATAATAATAATAATCGCGTCATTTTACAAGGGTAGCAAATTAGGCCTGGGGACTTTTTCCAGTTTGGCCCTTGGCACAGATCGTGCGAATGATTTCAATCATTACTGCAGGAAGAAACCATAGAACTCGGGGGGAAACCTGCCTGATCGGAAGGAGACCGAATATCCCTCTCACTTACAACGATAAATTTCTTGCCCTGAGCTAGGATTGAACCCTCGTTGCATTGGTGAGAAGCCGCCTCTCTATCGCCATATGGCTATCCGACAAGTAGGCCTAGGCCTATTTAAGTGGTCTGTAGTCTATGTTTTCATTTTTTTTTTGTCATACATTCCTTCAAATCCAGCATTTACGTGTTGATATACTATAATTAATTTTGGTGTCCAGAAAACGAAAAGATTAAAGTGAGATGATTTTAGTTTACGAGGATGAGTGGGGTCGAAAGTGCTTATCGTCGAAGATTTTAGTTTACGAGGATGATTGGGGTCGAAAGTGCTTATCGTCGAAGATGTCAAGTCGATGTTATTTTCTCCCTTTCAGAACTCTTTATGAAAAGAGTTACGAAACCTCATATCAACATCAACAATGGCGTCCACGGCTGGTAATTTTTTTTAATTGCGTAATCATTTTATGTTATTTACATCCTCGTGGTTTTGTGGAATTAATGATCAATGTCATCATATCTATTTGACAATAATTGGCAGACGTTCTCTAACCTCTCGCCTTATTTTGATGTCTACCTACGAATCAGCTGAGTCATCAGCTAACTGTCTGTTTCACTTTCCTCGTCACCACACATTTTCGGCTTTTTGAGACGGAAAGAGGAAATGAGGCTTTGACTGTTTTAAATATTACATTTAGGTGAAATTGTGTGCGGTATAGTTTTTACTGTTATTGTCCCCGCTGCTATTCTAGCTGTATTATCTTACAAAATACTAACGTATACATAAACATATGGCGAGATGACAATAAAAAATTTAAATCTTTATAGTTTATTTCTGGATAGATAAGATAGGGCTTTCCCAGAGCTTGAAAGCCCCTATTATTATTAATGGAGTTATGTCTAATTAATTGTCTGAAGAACAAAAAGGAAAAGTGAGCCCATCGCGCGAAGTCGCTAGGGGTAAAATTCCACTAGCTTACTTACATGATGGCTGTCTCGTCAAGACAGAATAAGAAAATTTTTCGCACTACCTACATAAATATTTTGGCTCCACACCTACCGATTTCATTGAAAACAGGTAGAATTAAAGTTTAATATATGTATTTTCTAATCAATATATTATTATACCCATGCTAACCGTCCCAAAAATTGTGCTGTTTTCTACTTTCATTTTGACATTGTAATTTCTCTGCATTTGAAGCCGCAGTTTGGTACCAATGGACAATCGGACGAGGAAGAAAAGCCAATACGCAAATTTGGCAGTAAATCATAGTAAATGTCGCTCTGAATTTTACTCTGATGCAATGAGCGAGTGACAAAATAATCCCCCCATTCGACTCTAGCACACGCTATCGTCTAAAACAATTAGCTACTTACGTTATTCCAATCAAAATATTTGTCAACATTTCTTAGCATGTCTATTTATTTATTTAAAAACATAAACCCCATTCAAAATATGATCATAAATCTGACAATATTTTGAATATGCCATCAAAATAGAATCTTTTCTCCGACATCAGACATTCACTGTATTACCGTTGGAACGATATTGATATTGGGGCGGGTGGCTGCGAGCAAAGGTAGCGAAATCCAGGGGGTCCGAATTTTTTTGACACCACGCTCATGGGACATACATATACAACGTGCCTGTATTATAAGATTCAGCACGGTTACATCTCTTAATTCCACGTTTCTCGCGAGATTTTTGCTTTCACTATATACCGCCATGCGTTAGTGTGAAATACATGTAGTTTTATTGAACTTCGGCTTCCACCAAAGAAATATAACGTATTAGGATATGTGACAAGGGAGATATTACAGGTTTATCAGTAGATTAAGTTTAAAATCACTCTTATTAGATTGATATATAGTCCGACAAAGGAGAAGAAATGCCTTCTATTCAAGATCTAATTGATCAATTGTCTGATAAAGAATTAAGTCAGCCAATCAAGGCAGATAAAGTAGTTAATCCAGGGCTCAAAATTCGCTAACCTGTATCTACCTTCATGTTCATCTTCTCATTTACATGTATCAGAAAAACTGCACTGGTACCGTTCTGTGATATGAACAGTAGCATGACTGAAAATAATTTTTGGCAAATATATAATGTGCCAAGTATACTTATTATGTAACATTATCCTAAAACTAGTCACACCAAAATATTTTTAATTGCAACATCAAAGATGTAGAACAGAACATAGTGTCTAGCTTCACCCTGTGTTTTTCTTTTCTTATTTTTATACGCCTACATTGAAATGTGGTTGTATATTGTCGTCTGTCCATCGGTCCGGCGTCCACAAGCTTAAGTTAATATCAGATTGAAATTTAATTTATACACAGTGTTTAAGGTCATGAGACGAAGAAGCCTATTGGTTTTCAGTGATTTCCGATAATTACTGTCAGAGTTATGGCCCTTGATCACTTCAAAAAATCTAGTGGATGCTCTAAAGGCCAAAGCTAAAGTTAATATCAGATTGAAATTTAATTTATACACAGTGTTTAAGGTCATGAGACGAAGAAGCCTATTGGTTTTCAGTGATTTCCGATAATTACTGTCAGAGTTATGGCCCTTGATCACTTCAAAAAATCTAGTGGATGCCCTAGAGGCCAAAGTTAATATCTGATTGACTTTAAATTTATAAACAGTGTTTAAGGGCGTTAGATGAAGAAGCCTATTGATTTTCAGCGATTTCCAATAATTACTGTCAGAGTTATGGTCCTTGATCACTTCAACAAATCTTGTGGATGCTCTAGAGGCTAAAGTTATCATCAATTTGACTTTAGATTGATGATACACAGAGTTTAAACAGTCTTGAGACGAACAAGTATTTTCAAGTTGAACAGCTAATTCCATGATATTAAATGTTTCGTATATTAAACATTAGCATGGAGGACAAATTTATCAAAGCCAAACAAATTCTAATGATTTTCTGATAATTACTTAGTGAGCTGTTACTCTTACTCAGATTTGAGTGTTTTATAAATGTTTCATTACTGGAAGTAGTAAAAATATGCGACAACTCTTGTTGACTGCCTGGACGATTCAGCTGCCGTGGTTGTATGTTTCGTTGCCTGGCAACCTATCTTTGTGTTTACCTCCATCTCTTTGAAAATGGTACTTGTAAATGGTAGTAAAAAAATGGTCTTTGGTGAAAATGTCTTAGATTAGCATAGAAACTGAAGAAGAACCATGTTCTGTAGAATAATTTTACTATTTTATTTTACAAATTAAACAGAAACAACAGAAGTTTGTGCTCCAGTAGATGACACACCAACAGAACTGAACGAAGAAGATCTCACTAGTAATACATGTAGTAATAATGACACAGAACTAAACAATGATCCAGGAGGTTGTTTGACAAACACTGGGAAAATTGTTACACAGGAAACCGGTGGTAGGTGGTTCAAATCTATATTCCAACCTTTATCACTGTAACATAATTTTAGAAACTATATTTTAAAGAACTTAAATTACCCCAACAGCACAGTGTATCTTTACTTTGAATAAACGATTCAGATATGTTGTGAATTTTAAAGTGTGTCAATGAATTTGCAATAGAATGTACATTAAAGATTATCTAGGGGGGAATTAGCTAGACTGAGACATGTTACAGTCAAGTCTGTCTGTCCCTTTAAAACAGCAATAAGTCAAGATCTATGCAAGCCGGTATAATTTGTCATCATCAATCACTACTGGTAATTGTAGTGTTGATTCTGCATTATATGGATGAAGAAATTTCAATAGTTTTAAGGGGGGGGCGTCAACGGTTTTTCCATGGAAATAACATCTCATGATAAGAGACATGTGTCATGTGACTTTATAAATAAGGAAATGGAAGCAAATTAATGAAGACACCCACTTTTCAAATGGTGAATTCGACATGGAATAAATCCCACTTGTAAGTATAATCGCTATCAGTTCTGAGTCAACATGAGTGCTTCAAATTCAGTTGTCCTGATCAGTTAATGATACATATATGTATGATCAACATAAGACATAAGCCCCCCCCCCCCTTTAAGGTCTGGTACTTTCAATATATTTGAATAGTGCATATGTTTATCTCTCTGTTTACCTCATACTGTTAGTATTTATAAATTAATAACAATATTACTGCTAAGGTGATTACTGCTCCTACTGCTACTGAGATGTTATTTTATTTTTAGATCAAAATCTAGAAGAACGAGTAAATTTTAAAGTTATTTATAATAAATCTAAATACGATGTCAACTTTGGTTTAGATGAAACAGTTAAAGAACTAAAAGAACATATACAGACTTTAACAGGTTAGTGACAGTATTACCTCCCCTGTCACCTAAACACAATATACTGGGGGTGCTCGATTGTCAGTCTGGAACGTTCCGAATTGACTGAATCGCAATTAAGTGATACAAAATTCAGAGCTGTCACAGTTCTGCCAGTCCCAACAGCTGAGGTGGTGTGACTAGAAATGTGACATATTTTAATTAACAAATATGTTTCTACTGTCATGATTGGTTGATAATTTTTTTCTGCAGTCGGCGCATGCTTTTTATAGGCCTACCCCGAAATTCTTCTCGATTGACAATATTTTTAGAATTGAGAAAATTTTCAATGGAGTATCCCCAATGTGATGTTAATGATCCCATACACCTGTTCTATAAACATCACAGATGACTATACTGCTGCTGGGCTGATTGTTATTTTCTTTTTCTGACAATATCTAATTCAACAGATCTAAAATATACTCAAATTAAGAACTGGTATTGAACATTGAAATAATTATTTAACATGAGGAAACACAAAATCAGTGGTAGATTTAGGTTTAATTTGATTAAAAAGAGTCCAATCAAAAGATTTTAATTCTTGATATCTTTAAAAATTCTAAAAGGAATTGAGTACAGCAACATGACATTCCTTTGTTTAATCTGGGTCTTCCCTAAATCTTTAGACAGTGATTTAAGGTATTTAAAACGGTGAAAGTCTCTTTGTCTCCATACAGTATTGTGTACTTTATGTCAATGTTGATAGCCTCGTTTGTCATGCAATTAGTTTTACTGCAATATTCTGCTATGTACTGGTTAATTGGGCATAATAAAATTGTGAACATATTATGTAAACATATTTGGTCCAATTTGACGCCCTGTTTAAAGGATAATGCCTTTGTAAAGCAGTTAGCGATTGGTAGTTAATCGGACTATTGACCAATCATAATTTAAAACAAGAATTTTCACTCTTTCCAGCAGTGAGTAGTGGGATTAGCTCTAATCAAACGGAACACTGCTAGGGGTATGCCCTCGACTATGTAAACAGATACCAGTACTATCCTGTACTATTCTAACGTGTTTAAAAATTTAATTTCAGGAGTACCACAAGCTATGCAAAAATTGATGTTTAGAGGTTTGTTCTATACCTATCACAGATTTCTTTTATAAAACTACATGGACATGTGTAACCGTTTTTATGATTCCTTAGTAGAACTGTTTTTTATGTTTTCATTCATCCCTGTCCTTGGTTGGATCACAGTTGAACGGCCCACACATGTTCAATTTTTTCGTCAAAATTGACCTTGCCCACACACAATTAATGTTTTAGCATCAATTTTCATTCTGATCGAAAACTTTGAGCTGAAAGCATGTCTGGCATTAGCGCAATGGGGTTTAACCTCCACTTGACACAAACTAGGTCATTTTGGGACTAACATTAATTTGCTGTCAATGTCCTCCATGTATGGGCCGCTTTAGTCAAGAATGTGCCTAAGGAATTTCCATTCTTGATTCTTCTGATCAGTGGTGCATGACAAAGGGTCAGACGAGGAAAAGTGTCTTGTTCTTCAGTGAGACGAAAAAACCCAATTCCTGTGTATACCATTAGCAGCATGTTAAAGATCTCCTGGAATCAAAATAAGATCAAGCTGTAGCCCTGCTGTCACGACAAGAATTCAATCTTAGTCTTAGCATGACATTTTGGGCAGAATAGTAAGATGTTATATATAAATAAACATTTCATTTCATTTAATATTTGATCTACCGGTATTTTAATTCCTTAGGCCTTGCCAAAGATGAGTTGACATTACGAGAATTAAAAGTTACAAAAGGAGCTAAAATAATGGTGGTGGGCTCAACATTAAATGATGTATTATCTGTTAGTGCTCCCAGTAAAAAAGAAATTGCTGAGGCCGCCAAAGCTGAAGCTTCTGCGAAAGAACCTTTCAGTGAAATGAAAGTAAGTTTTATAAACAATATTGAATAAGTAGTCTGTGGGTAGCGGGACCCATGTTAGTTTGGTTAGTATAAAGTACTGGTTCACTTAACCAGGAGGTCCAGAGAACCATCCTGGTGTTGGGAGAGAAAGTTGCCTATTTGGAAAACCTGAGGCATATTCTCAGCCAACACCAGGTTCGAACCTGGGACCTCCTAGATAAATAGCCAGCATAATATTCGCTGGCTGCTGTGTCGCCCTCATGGTAGAGTAGCAATACAGTTCTAACTGACTGGCATGTTAAAATTGGGTTTAATGTCCTTCTTTTCAGCTTAAATCTGGCTTAAGTAGACGAGTATACAGTGGGCTATGAGAAAACTTTTGCCTCAGCAGTCCCACCTGCTCTACTTCTATTTCAAACCATCAGGGTTCTTTTACGTGCACTCCAATGTGTACATGGGACCTCATCCAACTCTGAACCAAATAGTTAGTGAGTGAGCCTCTAAATCCCTGAGTCACCATCATTTCGACTAGCACCTTAAAATGAATATGATACCAATATATTTTTTTGTTACAGCAACATAAAAAAGTTTTAGATAAATATGGTAAACCTGAAGATATAACACCAGGTTATAGAAATAGAAAGGAACCATTACCAACGGTACCATTATCAGGAATGTATAATAAATCAGGGGGAAAAGTTAGACTTACATTTAAATTAGAATCTGATCAGCTCTGGATAGGAACAAAAGGTAAATATTAATTACACCTTAAATCTGTTGGTTTCATTCACGTATTTAACACAAAATAGCAGTAAATTTGCTTTTAGTTTCAAAGGTGATGCAGAGATTCTTGTACACATGTATGACTATGTCAAACAATTGGTTGAGGGGATTTAAATAGACATCCCCATGTATTTGAATTAGGAAGAAGTGGATAAGCAGCCAGTTACCAATATACACACATGCATACACCAGGCCCCAAGTTTACAAAGCATTCTCAGACTTAAGTTGAGAATTTACTCAAACTTGTTCACCTTATTTTAAGTAAAATATAGCTACTTATTAAACTTTTTTTGTTTTAATGTATCAAATACATCAATAAGAAACTATGCAAAGTTTTTTATTTCTGGATCAAAGATATTTCTCATAAACAATGATTGAAAGTTGAGCAAATTCTCAATGTACAAAATGGTTGCTATATTGTCCAGACTTGTATTCTCTGTGTAAAAAGAATTTTAAATTCGATTGAAATTATATATTGGAAAAAATATAAAAGGGAATTAGTTTCTACTAATGTATGATTGAAATTATATATTGGAAATTATTTTAAAGGTAATAAGTCTACTATTGTTTTATTGAAATTAGAATATGTTTTTGATATGAATTATTGCAGAAAGAACTGATAAAATACCGATGAATTCTATAAAAGCTGTAGTTAGTGAACCAATCAAAGGCCAAGAAGATTATCATTTAATGGTAAGTTTATTTGATATGTCTTCATGACAAAAACTTAAGAATATTTAGTGGAGAAATAATTCATCTTGTTGTCACTCAATAGTCATATGGGGAGATGCATTGCTAAGTGGGTTGACATGTGCACACAATTGAGCCATGTTAGTCCCGAAATGACCTAGAATGTGTTGAGTGTACATTAAACCCCATTTCTCCCCTCTCTCTTAGTATTCACCTAGTATAAAGTAAGAAATCCAGATTAATAAAAGATTTTTATTTCTCTCCACCAATCTGAGGGAAATTGGGTGGTGAAATATTCTAACCCATGCACTTTATATCTTAAGGTCTATCATTGAGACGAGTGGCATGGTTTTGATCCCCTACTGGTATTTGACCAGGAATAGGGCCACCAGCACCACATCGTGGGTTTTCTGTGAGTCCTCTGGTTTCCGTCGAGTGAACGCTAAAATATATTTCTATTTCTCTCTCGCTCCACAGATCTTAAATAAAAAGGAAATCAACACTAAGCACAGGACAACTGTCCCACAGACAACTCTTTTTAATCTGGTTGAATCCAACCTGAGAGATATTTGATATCCTGTGGATATTTTCGCTTTGCTTTCTTAATTAAATGTTGAATGATTAATTTGTTGAGAGGATTTTAGAACTGATTAGGCTGTGAAATTCAGATATTGTTTGAGAATTACATGATTTTGTAGGCAATATGGATAATATATGTATTTACATTTACAGGGAATACAACTAGGTCCAACAGAAGCTTCAAGATATTGGATTTACTGGGTTCCAGCACAATACGCAGATTCTGTCAAAGATTCTATTCTTGGAAAATGGCAGTTTTTTTAGAATATTGTGATTGAAACATGCATCATATAAACTCATTAGCAGCTCTAGCTGCTGTAATATCCAGGGACTTCTGTTGTTTACAACTGACTGGATGTTCCAACATCTACTGGTGAATGTCTAACAGCTGTCTGGATGTTCCAATATCTATTGGAGAATGTCTGTGAATTTAAGCACTTTAAGTAAACTTCGACTGTGGATAAATTTGTGCTTGATTACATTTGCTAAATAACCCTCATCTGAAGACAACAAAAATCAATATTCATCGTCGCCATCTTATTGATTTTTAGCCGTCAATGAAAAAAAACTGAACTGGAATGTGATAGATTGATACCCTATATGACCGTAGAAAATATTATCTTCTGCAACTCAAGGAATCCATTGTCTAACGTGTACAATGCCCTCTGTCTTCCAACAGAGAATTTAAAACAATCGTTCTCAAGTCTGTGTTCAGAATATGGATTAGTTATGCTCTATTATGATTAAAGGCAAGATTTAGGATGATCAAGTCATGTGATCCAAGTCAAGGTTTTTTAGTCTTTTTTTAAGAAGGAGACATTGGTAGACATAGGGCATGTCACACTCACTTCGGCTAAACTGTTGAATGTAGTTAACATTAAATAATATTTTAAATAATCAGAGTTTTTCAGGCAGAAGTAATATTTTCTATACTATCGGCATCGGGTGAATAAACGCCCCAGGGTCCCGCACGCCGCACACCTATGACTAACATCCACAATTAGGATGTATTTTCCTTATGCTATACACCCCATATTAATTAATTTCCAAGTACCTTGTTCAGAAAAATAATTGTTCATAAACAGTGGAACTCTGGAAATTGAATTTTGAACTTTATATTTTTAGAGCAGTCATCAACATTCGCCAGAAATCTGCCCAATTTTCTAAATTTTATATGAATGCCAGGAGAATATTTTTTAAATTTAAAAGAGTTTTAAAAGTTTATTACACATAATATGCAAATATTGTCTTTGCTTATATTTCAAAGTAAGTTGTACATTTTCATCATGTAAACAATACAAATCTCGGGTACATATTCCATGTGTATTATACTAATTATAAAATTTTAAAACTGTGGATTACTTGGAGGTTAAAGAGGCATTATTCATCTAGTTCATACTTCCTTGCCCTAAATCGCCACCATACCCAAAAATTAGAATACTGTAGTATTATTCTAGTCCGTTTCACATCTGTCATACACACAAAGACTGATCAACTTTTTCAAGGAAGCAGAATAAATACTTTACAAAATTCTCAAAGTATAAAATGTTGATTTATGACTTAAAATATCGGTCATCTAGTTTAGTGTCTTTTCTCAAGCGGAGCTAATTGTAGACAGAGAGCCTAAGTTTAGTATTAACTAGTACCACCTGACATCTTGAATACCGGTATGTTCCGGACATGTGTCAAAGAAATCAATAAAAATACTGAAAAACAACAAAGATGTTCCAGACAAAATGACAAAACTGGCACTTTGAACCCAAAATCCTGGTCCTCATTTATAATTGGTTGAACCTGTGGCGCTGACAAGAAATGTGTGCCTTATAGTTTGGATGATCGAAAAACTTACGTCCTCTCTGTCAATTAACAAAAAAAGCCTTGGCAGTTGGAATTCAAGGAACAGCACATAGAATCCCACTTGCATGAAATGAAAATACCACATGTTAGTCTCAAAATGTCCAAAGTATTGTGTAGATGAGATGCTAAAGACTATTCAATTAAAATCACCAAATGATTGAAAATTCACCTACTCATGGATAATGCCTCTAATGCTCCCAAATTTAAAAAAAACCTGAGAAACTAAGCCAAACTAAAAAAATATAACATGGTCACAAAGTGAGGCTATGTATTATTAGCTTAAGGTAGTCCTGTACTGAATGTTGAAATTGACCTTCTCAGATAAAGGCATTTAAACTTACTAACAAACACTTACTGGTGATTATGCCTCTAAATGCTCTCCATAGTCTGATAAACTACCGGTAAACTTAACTATGAAACAACTTGTTATATCACAGGTTTCTGTAAGGGGTAAATCCTTTTTAAAAATAACATTAAGCTAGATTATCCAACTTTCGAGATTTTTTGAGTATGACAGACTTATCTGTGGGTTTCTCACCTTTTCGATATTAACCCTTTTACGAGGATAACGACATTAATGTCGTTTTCCGACACACGCGCTAAACGGGAATAGCGACATAAATGTCGTTTTATCGTAAAAGGGTTAAGTCTTATGACGTCAAAATGAATATGACGTCAAACTTTCAGCCAATTAATTCCCCCACAGTTGTTGAGCAGTTGGAAAAAATATCCCCCTAAAAGGGTTAATAAATATTATATTTACTGACAAGTTACTTGCCCCTGAATTAGATAATGTCACTTACAATAGACTTTAGACATAATACTTCGTCACAGCTTAATGTCATTTTAAAAGAGATTTTCTACGTAACAATCACTTGTAGTTATATGTAGTCCTGGGCTGTGAGTTTACAAAGCATTTTCATATTTAAGTTTAGAATTTACTCAAAATTGTTTGCCTTATTTTAACTAAAGAAACTATGTGCAAAGTTTTGGTGGATCAAAGATAATTCTCATAGACAGTGATTGAAAGTTGAATAAATTCTCAACTTAAATCTGAGATTGCTTTGTGATCTCGGGGTCTGTGTTGTTTAACTAAATGTTGGATAATATTTTTCTCTGTGAATGATTGTTATATTATACTAGACAGGAGGTATATCAAATATACATCAAGTATAAGATGAATGCTTTCTTTTTGAATATGGATGCTGATATTTTTTTTCGTCATATAGCATTTATTTATAGACATACATACATCATTCAAGGTGAAAAACTTGTGTCAAAGACAGTTTTACTTTTATAAATATATATATTGGTTATTTTTAAAATTGATGTAGGTCTATTTATCAATATTACTTTAATGGTCATATTTGGTGATTTTGACTTCATCCCGTTTGAAACTTTGTTAAAGATGCATTATGTAAGAGCTGAATCGGTCTATTGTCCGTCTTTTCTGTGGCTTCAAATGTTTATAAGTTATTGTTTAGACATTGAACAGGCCCATAATCACCCATCTAGATCATTAGATGGCTGAGATATTGGATGGATTAGACAATGTCAGCATAGGGAAAATCAAGGCTTTTACTTATCACAGCAATTGTACTTGACAATCAAGACTATTAACGCTACTTCTTGTCAAAACTTAAAACTTCAATCAGAATAAAGTAATTTTTTTGAAATTTACAATAAATTCATGTTTCATTAACTACTTTTAAACTATCTGCATTAGAAATCTTACATAATGCATCTTTTATAATTGTTTCTGAATCTCAGACTCATATTGACACAACTTTACCTAAAGAAAGAATAATTAATATATCCCTGAAGGATAATTGCATTTCTCTACCAAAATAATAAGTAAAACTTTAATAGGGTAATATCATCTAAAAACACCTGTAATGACTTATTATTGGTTTTATATATTAATGTTATGTTAATATATTGATAGTGATTCAAATCTGAATTTCAGGAGTATAAAAGTTCCAGTATGTACAAAGTTAAGTACATGTAAGTTAATCAGGTTGGGAAAGGGAGATGGGGATGGGGAGGGGTGTTCTTAATTATAGTGTAAAATGTTAATTTATAATTCATTTTCTATGAAAATTGTAAATTTGAGCTTTGTTGGTTGGAGTGATGTAGCTGAAGATATTGAACATTATATTCCTCGTCCAGATATGTGACATAAATCACCATTTATGCCCGTATTTTTTCAAATTCCCCAACCAAATATCCTGCATCTACCACTACTCTGATAAGTTCATATATACCAGTAATGTTTATGCCACACCAATTTCAATTTTTGTTCTTTGAGAACATTTACCAGTATTAGCATTTTCCTTCCTGATTTTTGTTTGGGGGGGGGGGGATATAATTCAAAACCGAAAAAAACTTTATTACTCCTCTCACCTGTTTTTATTTCCAAATTTTTAAAATAAAAAAAGCCTTGTTCATGTGATTTGTTTGGCTTTAGTAAGTTATTTTGTGTATGAAGTCCCTTTAATAAAGATGCTATAATATTTTGTTTGAACCTGATTATTTATCATGAAAGTTTTGAGAAGTTCTTTATAGAATGTGTGATGAGTTGATTAGGTGCTGGCTCACTGACCAGAAGGTCCTGTTGTCTGCTGAGATATATACTTTCTAGGGATTTTCCAGCATGGTTCCCCCTGGTCAGTGGTGTGAGACAAAGACAAGGAACAGTTTTGAGTCATTCAGATTGGATGAATAACTGTGGTCCTGTGTATACGCATGCGTACATGTGAAAGAACTCTTGGCAGTTGCAATTAATAAAGAGTAAGTTGAAATGTTGCTGTCCAGGCAAAATTTCTCTTATAGTATACCTGCATGGTGTAGGCTTGTCTATTTGAGCCCGGTTGGTGCAGAAAAGAAGGATGTTAATCCTCATATCATTTCAATTTATTGAATTTGTAACACACTTATTATGGAAATTTGTATCTCGACTCATACTGAAAAAATTTACTTGTCATATTGTCAAATAACTTTGTTTCACTTGTTTATTTGCATGAAATGTGATTATAGACAAAATAAATATAGGAATTTTGTTTAAAATGCGAAAGATTGTGTTCTGGTCTGATACATTTCTGTTACACAGGGGCTAGATAATGGCAAAGTTTTATGTCAAGTAATGGGTCAGTTGATTTGACTTAAGTCCTATTCTGTATTCTATTTATATTGTCTTAATAAACCCTTTTGTACTTGGACTGTCCGGAACTGTCCTGACTAGAGTGTCTTTGACTGCCCCAAGCTGCCCTGTAATTGTGCATAGCTGTGGCACATGCAAAATGGTCCTATAACACAGAACTCTATTCACATAATATAACAACATAGCATTGCATAATGTATGTCCATGCTGAATCAGATTTTGTTGACAGGTTGTCACTATGGATACTCCATAACAGTCCCCTTGTGAAATTATCTAATTGGTCAGATTCTTGGTCAGGCATTTGAAGGAATTGAAATTTCTTATATTATTTTACAATAATTCTAGACAAGATAATGAAAGAAATTTTAATCCCTTCAATTTATGTCCGATGGTTATACCAAATTGATAGCTTATGGATTTTTAATCGATCTACAGACCCCTTTGTTTTCCCAATCATTCTTTCTTCAAATTGATTCAAATTATTTGTTCATATTTAGTCCAAGATTTTACCCAAATAACCATAGGCTCATATAGCCTACTGTTTCAGAAATGAAAATAATAATACTGAATAAAGGTAATGCTTTTAATTTTATTATTTCAGTGCCAATTAATACAGTTGATGTAATAGTTTTTGTTTATGATGTATTACAATGATCTGATCATTTCATTAACACTTTGTTTCTAACATTTTGTTTGGACTTGTGATACTTAAAATAAAAGTGGAGTTACTCCCCTTGAAGGTGTTCGTTATAATTGTCTTCTTTATACTCAAGGAGGAAGTTAATAATAATAATAATATAATAATAATAATAATCTCGTCATTTTACAAGGGTAGCAAATTAGGCCTAAGGCCTGTTTTCGATTTGGCCCTTGGCACAGATCGTTAAAGGTTTTGAAGCCTGGAATAAGTAATCTGTCATGGCAATTCTAAGGTATTCTATTGGGTACACCATCAGGGGGGACTATTTTTTTTGACAATCACAGTGGCGAATCCAGGATGAATTCCGGGGGGGGGGGACTAAAAGAGGTCAGGGGCGAAGCGCGCTCGACCTAAGGCGGGAGCATTAGAGGGGGAGAGTGCATAGGGTGTCCAAAGGGGTTAAAACTATTTGAGGTATCTTCTGGGCAATAGACCTTAAAGAAATAAAAAAAATCCCCCACAACTGGTCCGATTTTGCGTTCCTAAAATCTCTCAGGCGGGTTTGGGGGGGGGGGGTCACCCTAGTCCCCCCCCTTCCCTGGATCGACCACTGCTACGCCAAATGGGGGTTAGATCTATTCCTGTAGCTAGCCCTGATGCTTAGTCTAACCCGAACCTACAACCCCGCCAACAATCACTTGCCCTAACCTTATTTACATCCCAGCGACCTTGACGAAAATTGAGCTGGCATTGACAAATAGATTTAGCCCCAACTGGATATCAAACTGTTCTTTGATACCCACTTCGGCAAAACGGATTATTCCAAGATTCCTCTTTTTGGGGATTTACATTCTGGGTCGGCCCAACACATATTCACAATAGCTTCAGTGCTTGTATTTGGGTATCTGATATTGCTCGAGCTGATAATGAACAATACAAAATGAATTAACTTAAAAAATGATGAATTTGTAACTTTGAAAAATATAAGCAAATATACCTTCCAGCACTGGGTAACCAAAGGGCAATGGACACAACATAAGAAATTGTAAACACTAACAGAAATGCCCGAATATATACACTACAACCAACAAGACTTCAGATATTGAAAATTGTGTTTGTTTTAGCACACGAAGTCCATGGAATCCAACTATTTATTTTTCTAATATCATCCATTTTTTCCAGGGGGCCTTCGTTAGAAGTGCATGGAGTACCATCACATACATCATCTCGATTAAATATTTAAAATACTCCTGGATAGTTACCACTGTTTGTCGTGTATTTTGTACACGGTGAGCAGTCCATATGCTGATTACACTATTTTGCCATATTATACTATTTGCTATATTACACTATTTTGCCTATACCGTTTGTTTAGGACTTCGAATTTTGTCTAATGGTTTGGATTTTTCTTATTTTATTCCTTGAAACTGCCTTTGTGTTGAGCTATTTTTGCATTGAATACACATTGCTAACATTTTTATGGTTTCTTTATTCACTCTTGTGTCTGAAAGCATAAATATATCTGCATATTATTATTAAACATTGGACATATTATTATTTTCTAAGTTTCAAAGTAAAATATTTTGAAATAAATATTATTCAACACAGTGTGCAGGGGCGGAAATGAGATTGATTTAAATGATGATTTTCTTAAAGCTTGGTAAAAACATTACTTTTTTACTTTCTAAAAATCTGTATAAGATTACCATTGTATGGGGGGGGGGGTATTTTGGGGGACAGAAACCACTTAGTTCAAAATGGACCCGAACAATGTTTTCTCGAGTTTTTCGTTCAGTACCAATATCGTCATTCAGAATATTAAATTATAATGGCACTTTTCGATAGATCAGGAAATGTACATAAAAAACACATGTTTAGATATTAGTTTATTTTTATAACATGAGCGAGATAGATATCTTCTTGATAGCTGATCTACAGCTTCCATATATCATTTGGATATGCTTGCTTCAGATACCCATTCACATTGCAAATCTTCATTCCAACCTTGTATCGCAGGGTCATTATGTTCGATCATTGGTTTTGCAGCCCGTCTTCACATTGTTGCAACATAATTAGTGCGTTTAATGTGCAGCAAAAGGCTACTCAGATGGTAATAAAAAAAGAAGGGTTTGTTATTTTTCATTGCAATTAAAATTACTCCAGACGATCTTTCTTCTAGTGTCATATACTGATGTAAGTCGGCTTTCGCCGTACAAGGTACAAACAATTTTTTTCTAACCAGCAATTGCGTCCCAGCCCTTTAAAAATTGTTAGAAAGTTGGGATCTTCTTGAAAAAGAAAGACAGATTGCCACTGAAAGCATTTACCGTATAGGCCGAGATATTCTCGACACTTTGAATACTAATCTGGATTGGATCAAAAAATGTATCAAGATTAGTATTGAAAGTGTCGAGAATATCCTAGAACCGACAACAAACCACGAGGACACCAAAATATCTTACCCACACCTCTTCGCATTGCAAATTAATAGAGGTGCTGAAACAAATTGTATTTTGCTTTCTTGCTCGGGCGAAATGACATTCCAATCATTCCCCTCGCAAACGATGATCCAAATATACAAATTTTGATCAATAATGAGACGGGCAGTGGTAGAAAATATTGATATTGCGAAATGCGACTTACATGAGTAGATGGTGCTAGAAAAAAGGTTGTCTTGGCGAAAATATAACATACTTTCTTTATTACCACCTTGCGATATACGCGATTTTTTGCTGCATAGTTGGAATGAATGCGTTTCTGAAGTATATCTAAAGGATATACGAGCTGTTGGTCAGCAACCAAGAAAATATTCATCTCGCTCATATGAATTTTTGATTCTGAATCTTCTGATGAAGGTATGTCTGTCTAAGCCCTGTGTGATGTCATAACCAGTCAGAGGCTGTGGGTACATCCTTCCAAGAGCCCAGCAAGCCGAGAGGACTGTGGGTACGTCCTTCTGAGAATACCAAATGATGTCTAAAACAAATTTGATCGGGCCATTTAATTTATATAAAACGTTTCGATACATCATCCTTTACGGTGGACCATTACTATATTGGACAAGTGTTTCATTTGGGCACCCTGTTACCTGAACCTTACGTTATAAAATTGGACGTCTCTGTGCACCCAGATGGCTGGACAACAATAACCCACCTCCAGGAATGGATGGTGGCATAACTGCCAGTGAGTTGACCTAAGGTAGAATAATGCAAGGTAGTTACTTAGGCTAAATATACCCGTCACCAATTATTTAACGACATCACTACATTAAACATGACACCTTTTACAGATTTAAATAACCCCTTAAGAGTAACACGGATGTCTATGGTGGCCCATGGTCGCAATAGTGTTTCTTTTGTATTTCATTTAAAAAAATAAAAAGTTTGATTAAAAAAAAAAAATTCTTTTAAAATTTAAAAAAAAAAAAAAAAATTAAAATTTAAAAAAAAAAAAAATAATTAAAAAAAAAAAAAAATTTAATTTTAAAAAGTTTTTTTTTTTGTTTTAAAAGATTTCTTTTTTTTTAATTTTTAAAAGATTTCTTTTTTTTTAATTTAAAAAAGATTTCTTTTTTTTTTTCTAATTTTAAAAATATTTTTTAATTTTTTTTTTTTTTACTAATTTTTTTTATAATTTAAATGAAATACAAAAAAAAACCCCGCTATTGCGACCATGGGCCACCATAGATGTCCCATTTGGTCTCCGAACAAAAGAAATGTCGATATTTTTGGTAACATTATCTTAATGGTTTAATGGATAACGATCAGTAATTATATTTACTCTGTTCAATGTTGTTGTTTTTTTTACATTAGTTTGGTTTTAAATTTATTTGGTTAGCTCTTTGTTTATGGCACATTCTTTTAAATATTGACAAAGGTGAATTTAGCAGCCAGTTTAGTTGAATTGTTTATAGTTTTACCGATGTCAGTTTGTCAAGCAGTGTAAAACTGTTTTGTGTCATCAAGTGTGCTAGCTTATCAAACAGTGTAAAGATTCCACTGCCAACAACTGTGTTATGTCAACTTTTGATATGATATTATTTGGTCCTAAACAATGAAGAATACTAAATTTATTTCGTTTATAACTTTGGTGATAATTGTAATAACACTGGGCGCTTCAAAAATTGTTGCCACTTCATGGAATGAACACATTCTGAAAAATGAGACGACTTTCAAGAATTCAGAAAATAAATGTGTTCAAAGTTCTTTGATATTGTTAGCATCAATTATACGGACAATGGCATGGTCTAATATTGTTATTTTATTTGAACCAGAATATGAATATTTTGTGTTGGATATTATTCAGGAAATGGAGACAGAACAGGAACATAAAATTCCAAAGATAACTATGTATGATAAAGATTATATGGATGGGCAGAAAATCAGAGATATTTTATCCCAGAGTTATAATCCTGATACACCCAGTGTTGCATTTATCCTTTTTCTAAAAAGTCAGTTGGCTGAGGTCTTGGAAATTGCAGATCTCTACGATTTCAAATCAAACAAAACCACAAATTATCAGACCAATTCCTTCTGGGTAATTTGGAATGACGTATCACTAGTTAATAATTTTTGTTATATTCCCGTAAATTTGAAAAACTTCATTCTGTTAGATTGCAGGGGTAACTTTTTAAATTCTTTTACCTTTTCTGGCAATACCATGCAGAAGATTACCTGCAATCGCAATGGACTAGTACATTTGACATGCTCTACCACAGATCTATATCCAAATTTAAAATATAAATTAAATGGACGCCATCTTAGTGTCGGCACCTTGGAGTCATTGATGATGAAGAAAAATGTCGTAGATTTTGGCGGAAACACCACTTCAATTTATACAGGCTTTCTGAAGGACTTGACGGACATTTTATCACATAGTTTGAATTTTACTTATACCTATGTTGAACCAGAGGATGGAAAGTATGGTGGAAAGAAAAATGGAAAATGGCGAGGACTCATAGGACTTTTAGAACGCCAAGAAGTAGATGTAGTTATAGCCGACTTATCTATAACTGAGGATAGATTAGAAGCTGTTGACTACATATCACCTAGATTCTCCCAAAATGGTATTGATATCTTGTACAAGAGTGATGTGAAAACGGAAAGCGATTGCGTTAAGATATTCAAACCTCTTCATCTGTATGTTTATATTTGTACATTTGTCAGTCTCTTCGCTGTAGGATTATTTTTACTTTCTCTTGATTTTGAGGATTCTAGTTGTGGAAAAAAGAAAATGGCGGACGGTAAATTACTGCGCCTGCTGCATCTTTTAATGTCTTTAATAGGATTTGTTGCTATTAGAGGAGACGGTATTTGGCCAAGACGTGATTCGGCCCGGATTATAGTTGTGTCTTTTTGGATGCTGTGTTTAGTAATTGCAGGTGTTTACGTAGGAAACCTTGCTGCCAAGCTAACAGACACAGGGACCAAACCACCATTTACCAGTGCAAAAGAATTAGTTAAACTGTCCGATTGGAAGTGGGGTATGGCTGATGGTTTTACGCGCAGTATCATTAGTGGGACCACATATGGATTACTTTCAGAGTTATGGAAAAAGACTCTTCAGTTTAACCAGACAGATCCGACTGTCCTGGACCCTAAGAGCAGTGACCATGTTCAAAAAGTGCTAAATTCCGAAAAGTATGCCTTTTTAACCTCTTCGGCTTTGAAATCGCATGTTTTTATCAGAAAAGACTGCCTATTACAAGCAGTGGAGGGCGTGGTAGGAGACATGAGCCTAGCTATTGCAGTTACCAAACGTTCTTACCTAACTGCTGACCTGGAGAGCGTCATGTGGAAAATATTTGACAATGGATTTTTAAAAACGTTAGAAGACAGACATCATAAAGATAATCGTCCCCTTTCCTGTAAAATTAAAGAAACCATCCGTCCAATGAATCTGGAGGACATGTGTGGGAGCATATTTGTGATTGGAGTGGGGCTTACTTTCACATTGATTGTGCTGATAATCGAGATTATCAAAGGGAAAAGAAGTGAAACTGATTAAGGCCGCGGCTCACCCATCACGAGATTCCGGATTCGCTTCCATTGTTTGTCGGGAAACTTCCTCGGTATTTACCGAAGTAGCCTGCCCCTATCAGTGGTCAATAACTTTTATTTTGGCTTTTTAAAAAAATATTACTTCCTGAATTACTTCATTTCAATCATTGGCACTTTATTTCATCAACCTTTTTCAATTCGAACCGTTACCATTCACCAACAGAAACAAATAAATGGCACCAAAGGAATAAAGACAAGAAGTTTCAATGTTTTACAATGACACTACAGTTATATTTCTTTAAACACATAAAACACCATGATTAAAGAACTTTCCTTGGTTCATTCACCGATTAAACTGTTGTGACGTTGTTGATGACGTCAGTAAACCGGTGCTCGAATCATTTGAACGACAAGTTAAACAATTGTACATAAGCAAGAGAAATAATTGGTCGTATAATAATAAAACTGACTGATTATGAGGAAATGGCTCAAGAAATGCGATCATAAAAAGACTTTCACTTAGACTGTTGTTGACTGTATGTGTACAATCTCGTTCCCAGAGTCAGCCGCAGGACCGGAGGCCTCTGGGGCTATATACCGTCCATTTTATCCAAATTTGTTCAGACCTAAGCCTAAGCCCCGCCCATTCTGACCTCTGATTGGTCAATCTTTTTTGGGTCTAGTGGTCGGATCGTCGTTTCATTTGTTGTAAAATAATTCTTGAGCCAAAGTCAACTCGCCGACACTACAAAATTTGATCCTAAATGTACAAATTCAAGTTTTTGTAAAGATCTATTTTACTACGCGTGTGTATATTTTTAAGTGATTCGGACATCAAGACACGTAAAATAAATACATGTCACGTGACAGTCGTGTGATTCGTCCCTTCCGGGAAAATGGCTACCCAGTGTCACCAGAGAAATTTCTTTCTCCAAAATGTTTCGTGTTTCGAGTTTGTGCATGGTGGTGAATTTGTGTTATCTGCTACTGAGCAGACCACAGCCACGAAACAAGCATTAGGTGATAGGTGTTTCATTTATTAAAGATGCATTACGCCAGAGCTAACCTGCATATTAAATGTCTATATTTTTGCTTCAACTGTTATAAAAAAAACTATTATTTATACATTTATTAATATTACAAATCTATAACATAATATGGCTCCGATTTAAAGTAGATTAGAACGCTTCGGCCACTTAATGATGTGACTTAAAACTGGAAAAGCATGGCTAAGTTTTCAATAACAATAACATCTCGCCAAAACTACAAACAGTGATAACTTCGCTTGGAATAAAGTAATGTGAATGGAATTTTCAGTGTTATAGCAAGAACCGCCAGCTCGGTATATAAATCTTACATAATGCACCATTAAATGACGGCTGAAGCATAGTTTCTGGCAGTATTCAAATATTATTAGATTGGATTAAAGATATTTGCCTATGAGTACTAATTAAAACTATCAAGCAATTACCTAAACAAACTTCTGCTTCCTTCCGAGGATCAAATATGCATTGACATTCCCATTCCATCACCAACCAATAAAACACCCAACAAGATTTGTCCACGTCGCATTTTAACTGCCACCTTGTAAACCCAAAATGGTTAAAATTTAAAGATTTTCGCAGAAATCTTTCTCCGTTTCATTGACAACAGTTTTTTTTTTCGATTTTGCTTTTCAGACGAGAAAATTTATTGTATAATTTGTCCAGATGTGTAAACTATTGCACATAATATAAACATTATGCCCTTAAATGCGTACAGCTGGAATAATTGTTGTCATAAAGATCTGGATTGTTGCAATGGAGCACTTCTTATATAATAGCTGTAAAACAATATATTACATCATTTTATTATTTCATGAGTGTGATTCTACATCAGGAATTGTCATAAAATTAAAATATTTATACAACTAATGATGTTAGGTGTCATCTAGCTTTTAGCAGTGATGTAATCTAATGTATAATTAAGGGAAACTGTGACGTGTATCTACTGACCTTGTAATAATAATATGTCAATCGTAATTGTCATTCTAACCTCATACCGTCCGTGATTCTACTTCTCCTATAATTCTAAAGTGCCTTGGATTTCCACAAAACATTAACATGCAGAATTGATCACTTTGTCACTCCTACCATGGGGTTGCCGCTCACTTTTATTTTCTTAGCTTTGTTTGGACACAAGACTGTTGCCTCGATATATTGTCATACTTTTCTGAGCCTACCAGGTCATTACAGACGGGAGAGCACGCTATACAGTGTGCTATGAGCGAACATTTGTTCTGAGAGCGGCGCTGAAGTCCAACTGCCACTGTGGCTTGTGCTGTTCATGGCGATGGCTAACATCAGGAGGTTCCGGGTTCGATTACGGTGCTGGCAGTAACGGATTATCAGTGAGGCTGATGAGGCTGCAGCCTCAGGCCCAAAGATTTTGAAATTATTTTAAAAAAAATTTGTCTGATACGATTAAAAACGCATAGAAGATGAATTTTAGGAGGGTGGTGGCAGGCCCAACAGGAATCAACATAGGCCCTGACCCGAAAAAAATAGGCCCACGCCATTTTAAATAGGCCCTCCAGCAACTGCTGCCTCGGGCCTTGGTGGAGCTTAATCCGCCACTGGATGCTAGTCAAGAAATTGCAGGATGTCCGGCGTCGCATTGAAAACGCGTCTAGTCGACACCCGACCCTACTTGTAAGCTGCACCGTCCGAGCTAAAGTTAGCCAACAGCACAGTGCATGCCTTAAAACCATTTTCATTTCATCTGAAATTTGTAAGATACTCTAGGGCCATTTTACTGAATGAAATTTGTTAACATATTATCTTTACTAGAAAACACTATCGCGAGTTTCTGGGTTCGCTCTAGCTACAACAACGTAGCTAATACATCTGGAACGCATCTGGTACCCTACATCTATCTTTACATCGGCTGTGCGACGGTAAGTGATATTATGGGCCGTAAATACGGTCAATGATAATATATAGCTACACCCCTACAATTGGGATGCGACTACCAGTTTACTTATCATTAAAACTTGCGCTTTTAGAAAGAGATTCTCAAAATGGCACCGTTCGAAGAGTGCGTAGAGCTTTCTATGCCGAGTTAACCGAGGTGTGCAGAATGGCTTCTTTTAATGGTCGACACATAGATATCCTATAAAGTAGGATATCTATGGGTCGACAGCTTTGCAAGCACTCGGCAAATCTCGACAGATTCCGGTACCCAATATCTAGACTCGGATGTATGACCATACATTTGCGATGCGGCTAGTCGACCGATTTACCTCAGCAGGAAAACGTGCCGCTTTTAAAAAAAAGTCCCAAAATGGCAGCCATTTTTTAGTTTGTTGATATAATCTCCATGGGGGCAGCCATTTTTTATCCGGGTCCTATAGTTCCAAAATGGCGGAATTCGTCATACACTGAGTCTAGATGTAGGGTTACGGAGGGTACCGGAATCTGTCGAGGTTTGCCGAATGCTTTGCAAGATGGCTTCCTATAGTAATGAATTACAACGCCTCGATTTAAAATGCGATGCTTTGTACCCATTTCAGGTAGGATTATTTTGATATGCTTAATTGTAGTTGGGCGTGGCAGAAATATTATAAGTAACAATAATCAATCGTTGTTTTGATGAAAAATATTGTTAATTTTGTTTACTAATGTCGGGTGTTAATCGCTCCAGCATGTGCTACGTTGAAGTTCATGGGACCAACTCACGGTGGCTAAGTGGATAAGGCACTGGTTCGCTAGCCTGGAGGTCGGGTATTCGATCCCTGCATTCGTCGAGAAAGTTCATTTCGATTTTCCGACGTGATTTCCCCTTGTCAGTGATGCAGAAGGAGGGCCTGACAAGGACAGCTGCCTAGTCGTTCGGATGGGACGAAAACAGAGGTCCCGTGTACACATTGGAGTGCACGTAAAAGATCCCTTGGCAGTTGGAAGTTGATATAAGAGTAGGCCGTAGCGCCGCTGCCCGGGCAAAATTTCCCTCATAGCACACTGTATGGCATATGCCCGTCTTCAATTAGCTCAGGTTAAGTGCATAACAGTAGGACGTTAAACCCCATTTCATTTCATTCTTATCTCGAAATACCGGGGGAGGGAGATGAGGTTTGTTATCTAGGTTTGGCTCGAGCGGGGTTAGTCGAGAATGTTCCTCGACACTCTTTCAACGTGGCTTTACCCTGTCAGTGGTTAAGGACAGAGGGTGTGGCAAGGAACATTATCGAAGGGAAAGAAACAAGAAATGCTAACCGCTATAATTTAAATGTTAGTAAGGTGCAGGCTTAGTGGCTTGTCCTACTGAATTCCTTTGCGCAAGTTTTTTTTTTGTCAAATGACTACAAAAAGGTTACTGGCCTATAGTTCCCTTAATGTACACATAAACTGACCCAAAACTGTACCGCGCATAGCATAATAAACCAATCTCCATTGAAATTAGGTGAAGCCTTAAACCGCATAATTATATGATTTGATGAAACCCAACTGCTACGCGAAATTTCTCGCCTATCGAAACTATTATAACGACCGCCAGTGCCATGGCCGCTGGCACATTATTAAGAAGCATCGCTTTGAAAATGTAGAACGCATTAACACAAAGAAAAAATGAATCTGTAACTATTTAAGTCGTCAAGTCGTCAATATAATTTATGATAGAATTACTTATTTCAAACCAAACTGCAATGATATATGTTAACAATTACGCGTTTGAACCCTTTGAACTTGCGTCTTAGACAGTATCAATTGTTGCGTTACACACATAATGCTACGACGTTGCAGCATGGGGCTCCGAGGTAGCTCCGGGATTGGCTTAAATAGTTCATCGTAATTTCCGGCGTGCTTTTCCCATGTCAGTGGTCCAGGGCAGACGACTTGGGAATGAACAGCGTCTAGTGGTTCAGGTTGGGATGAGAAACCGAGGTCCCGCGTACAAGTTGGCATGGATGTAAATCGACATGTGACCCGGAAAATAAGATCGCCTAGTGATGATGAAAACCGAGTCCCACATACATGTTTGATAACTTACCATATAGAAGGGGATCGACGCCACATTAAAAGACGTGTAAACACGAGTAGAAGTTACTATATGTAAGCATATGAAAGTGTTGTTTTGATGATTTTTCCATGTTCGATTTTACAAAATTGAAAAGTATTGTCCACTAACGAAAAAACACATGAACAAATGCGCCTTGTAACGTTTGTATTTTCTACATCTGATCTTTCAACTGTTGCAATTTCTACTAGTGCATAATCGACATAATATGTAACTTCGACATCGGTATTTTCTTCCAATGTAATTTCTCCACATGTCACATCCATCAAGGCGTGGTTCCGATTTTAGCCGAAGCTTGCGTCATAAAAACAAAACCTCCCGTCAAGTAGTCACGGTCATCCAGACAATATGGCTCCTCCGCGATAGCTCCCTTTACTAACGAGCTTGGATGACCGAGGCTACCCTTCGAGGAAAGTCATTCCTACTACCAGAAAGTTGGAAGATATTCAACACTAAAAATATACCTGATTATTATTGTCCATGGCTACGATTGAACGATGTCACCAATGTGGAGCAGACGACAGGGCCGATAAGGGCGGTTCATTATTCGAAACTATAACTATGCATTCAAAATTAACGACACGAACACCAGAAATGGCGAATTCAAGACACATAAAAATAACAAAGAAAGCAAACTATTAAAAGTTGTATTAAAATTTAGCATAAACAATATGTTAGTGTTAACTTTCCGTTAAAATTATTGATGCTCCCCGTGCAACTTTCTGGAAGTAGGAATGACTCAATCTGTTTTACAGAGAATTATTTACGAATTATTTCTGTCACAGATGACTGTCTTGAACACGTGCATTGACTTCGCCTGGCGTCAATCATTTGCTCAACGGCTCGTGCGTTGTTTACAAAACACCTAACTGCTTCGGGAAAAATGATGCCTTTTACTCATTTTAATACCCATTTACACTAAATAGGAAATATTTTTTAACTACAGATACTTCAAACGTCTTTATTTATTTTTCTTATGCCTCAAAAAATGTTTTAGAATTTATTTTGTCGGAGGAAAAAAATGTTAATATTTTGCCGAATAAAGACGCATAGATGTCATCTTTATCAGTGATACTAGCGGCCAAGCGAATATTCACTGCGTGATCAGTTTGGGAATGACTTTCCTCGAAGGGTAGCCTCGGTCATCCAAGCGCGTTAGTCGAGGGAGCTATCGCGGAAGAGCCATATTGTCTGGATGACCGAGACTATTTGAAGGGAGGTTTTGTTTTTATGACGCAAGCTTCGGCTAAAATTGGAACCACGCCTTGATAGATGTGACATGTGGAGAAATTACATTGGAAGAAAATACCGATGTCGAAGTTACATATTATGTCGATTATGCACTAGTAGAAATTACAACAGTTGAAAGATCAGATGTAGAAAATACAAACGTTACAAGGCGCATTTGTACATGTGTTTTTTCGTTAATGGACAATACTTTTCTATTTTGTAAAATCGAACATAGAAAAATCATCAAAACAACACTTTCATATGCTGACATAGTAACTTCTACTCGTGTTTACATGTCTTTTAATGTGGCGTTGATCCCCTTCTGTAAGGGGGTCATGTGTTCGTTCCCTGTGAATTTATCATTGTATGTTTCCTTGTATGTGGTTAGGGACTGGGGACCAGACAAGGGACATCCTCAAATCGTTCGGATTGGGCAGCAATACCGAGGTCCCGTACACACCTGACAGAACCCCTGACAGATGGAAATCAATTGCTGTTCCAGCGACATTTCACTATAGCACACTGCATGACGCTAATATGCCCGTCTCTATTCGTCAGTGTCAAAAAGAAGGTCCCTCATCCCTTATTCATGTAGTCATATATTACGCCAATTCGATTACATTCAAGGAGAAGGCATATTGGCAAAATTTCGATATTTGCTTAAACTATCTTCATGTTTGGATAACGATTAATAGCTTTATTTATTTGGTCTTAGGTCTGTCACTTTATTTAGTGATCCATTTCGTTTAAAGTTTTATTTGATTCGCTCTTAGTGCATGCTATACCCTTTTAAAGGCTGAAAAACGTGTATTTAGCAAACAATTTTTTAGTAAAACAGAATATTCCCAGTTAAAAATGCTTTTAGTTTCACAGTTGTTAGCTTGTCAAGCCGTGTATAGGTTTCACCGTCATCAACTATGTTATATTAACTATTAAAAGGATATAATGTGATCCTAAGCAACGATGGATGCTAAAGTTCTGTCGTTCATAGCATTGATATTAATCTTTAAAACACTGAGCGTTTCCAAAATTATTTCCGCTTCATGTTGTAGACAGGAATACATTTTAAATAATGTGTCAACTTTGAAAAGTTCAGAAAATAAATGTGTTCAGAGCTCTTTGATATTGTTAGCATCAATTATACGGACAATGACATGGTCTAATGTTGGTATTTTATATGAACCAGGGTATGAATATTTTGTGTTGGATATTATTAAGAAAATGGAGACAGAACAGGAACATAAAATTCCAAAGATAACTATGTATGATAAAGATTATATGGATGGGCAGAAAATCAGAGATATTTTATCCCAGAGTTATAATCCTGATACACCCAGTGTTGCATTTATCCTTTTTCTCAAAAGTCAGTTGGCTGAGGTCTTGGAAATTGCAGACAGATATGATTTCGAATCCAACAAAACCACAAATTATCAGACCAATTCCTTCTGGGTAATTTGGAATGACGTATCACTAGTTAATAACTTTTGTTATATTCCCGTAAATTTGAAAAACTTCATTCTGTTAGATTGCAGGGGAAATTCATTAAATTCGTTCACCTTTTCTTACAATACCATGCAGAAGATTACCTGCAATCACAATGGACTAGTACATTTGACATGATCTACCACAGATCTTTATCCAAATTTAAAATATAAATTAAATGGACGCCATCTTAGTGTCGTAGATATTGGCGGAAACACCACTTCAATTTATACAGGCTTTCTGAATGACTTGACGGACATTTTATCACATAGTTTGAATTTTACTTATACCTATGTTGAACCAGAGGATGGAAAGTATGGTGGAAAGAAAAATGGAAAATGGCGAGGACTCATAGGACTTTTAGAACGCCAAGAAGTTGATGTAGTTATAGCTGATTTAACTATAACTGAGGATAGATTGGAAGCTGTTGACTACATATCACCTAGATTCTCCCAAAATGGTATTGATATCTTGTACAAGAGTGGTGTGAAAACGGAAAGCAATTGGGTGAAGATATTTAAACCTCTTCATCTGTATGTCTATATTTGTACATTTGTCAGTCTCTTCGCTGTAGGATTATTTTTACTTTCTCTTGATTTTGAGGATTCTAGTTGTGCAAAAAAGAAAATGGCGGACGGGAAATTACTGCGCCTGCTGCATCTTTCAATGTCTTTAATAGGATTTGTTGCTATTAGAGGAGACGGTATTTGGCCAAGACGTGATTCGGCCCGGATTATAGTTGTGTCTTTTTGGATGCTGTGTTTAGTAATTGCAGGTGTTTACGTAGGAAACCTTGCTGCCAAGCTAACAGACACAGAAACCAAGCCACCATTTACCAGTGCAAAAGAGTTAGTCAAATTGTCCGATTGGAAATGGGGTATGGCGGATGGTATTACGAGCAGTATCATTAGTCGGTCGAAAGAGGGGTTACTTTCAGAGTTATGGAAAAAGGTTCTTCAGTTTAACCAGACAGACCCGACGGTTTTGAATTCTATCGAAAGTATCCTTGTTCATAAAGTGCTGAGTTCCGAAAAGTATGCTCTTTTTACTTCTTCAGCTCTGCAATCGCATGTTTATATCAGAAACGACTGTTTATTACAAGCAGTCGAGGGCATGGTAGGAGGCATGAGCCTAGCTCTTGCAGTTACGAAACGTTCTTACCTCACTGCTGAACTGGAAAGGGTGATGTGGAAAATATTTGACAATGGAATTTTAAAAACTTTAGAAGACAGACATCATAAAGATAATCGTCCCCTTTCCTTTAAAATTAAAGAAACCATCCGTCCAATGAATCTCGAGGACATGTGTGGGAGCATATTTGTGATTGGAGTTGGGCTTACTTTAACATTGATTGTGCTGATAATTGAGATTATCAAAGGGAAAAGAAATAAAACTGTCATAGTTTAAATGTTTGTACTTATGGAATGTGGGACCCGTGAGATTCAAGATCCGTACCCAGTGTTGGTCGAGACGGTTAACCCTGTAAGTGGTTCATAACAGAGGGCATGATAAGTAACAACGTCCAGTAATACAAAAAAACAAGGTTCTGTGAAAACTGGGCACGTTTAGGGAAAATTGGTAAACATTCCCTCATGGCATACTGCACAGTGATATTTGCTCGGACAGTGGCGCTACGGTGAACTCCAATTCAATCTGCCAGGGGTTTCTTTTACGGGCACGTCAATATGTACATTAATTATCAGATGTAACTAGCTCTGAAAGATGCCACCACTATTGTCAAATTCCCATCACTGCTAAATGATACACACAAACCTAGCGGTGTATAGTCATGGTCATACTCGTAACACTCCAATGCCAACGATACCTACGCAATGGATAATTTCTAACAATTATAACTGCACAGTAGACATTATGTATATAAAATGAAAACTCCGTGCTTTATTTACCATATATTTTTATAACTAAATGTTTTTGTTCATAAGTGAAGGATATCAATTATAAAGTGTCACGATATTCAATAGTCACGGTATTTGATGTTATTCAAATTGCTACATAATCTTAACGAAGCAAGGGGGTATTGTAGTAATGTGTGTTCATATCGAAAATGCATAATTTTTAAATGTAATATTCCAAGGAGACACCAGACTAGTCCTTTTATTGAATGTTATTTAAGTGTATATTAGAATTAGGTAAGATTAATGTACACGCGCACATTTTTAAAATAATACACCAGGATTAACTTTTAAGTGCAGTTAGTCAAAATTTGGTTTGAAGCAATGAATAGCCACGCCTCTAGTTTATCCTGGCGTTTAGTAAAATGATCAGATTATCTACCAACCAAATGACTTGTAGGTGCGTTAATGATTTTGGTTTCAGTTTTTCAAGCCATCAAATTAGCACACAAAATTATACTAATAAATACAATTAAAGGTAAAATGTTTTATTATTTTTATACTTCTGTCTTCAGATCGTTGAATTATTAAGTAACAATTTTTTATTTATTCGATTCGTTATTATATAGCATCTAGTTTAAACCAGCTAATTTAAGTGAAAGAACTTATTTGACTTCATAGATTTATAGTCAAAAATTATAATTATACCTTTACATTATGACAAATACTAGTTTATGATATTAATATTATTAAAGAAAATGTAAGGTTGTGTATATGAAATTAAATGAAATGGGATTGAACGTCGCACTGTTATCTATTGACTGGACAAGTTCTTTTTACGAAATACATGTTAAAGTTGGGTTCCCAGCAAAGTATTTATCGGGTGGTTATTTCCAATAAAAGTATGTCAAATTTGGTATATATTTATTTATGGAAAGTATAGACACCCAATCTTACTAGAAAAATACTGGATTACGCGAAAAACGTCCATGGGGCAAGCACTGAGCAATATTGTCAGGGAATCACTAACTAGCAACCCAACAGGTTTTGCTGGCTTATTGTCTGCCAGCTTAGGTCGGGGAGCAGTTGTTATTTCTTGCTCAAATGGTTAGGCGGGTTGGGGGACATTGAGTGTTGTCAACGTACAAAAGACTGCGATTAAAAGGTCTAAAAAGAAGTAAACAGAAATAACTAAGAATTTACTTAGGCGTCAGTAAGTATGGTAAATGTACAGTAAGTATAAAGGATACATTCTGAAAAATGGACCCTCCCACAATGAAGTTAAGTTTGCTAACGTTGCGTCTAACAACAGCTTACTTATAGCTATGGGTATCCACGACGAAAGCAAAGTTTTGAAAGGGAATTGAAGCAAATTTTTGATAGATTGGTTACTTTGAATATGTTTTTAGTCCACATAAAGTTTGTACCCGGGATGGCATCTTTAATACATCAACTTCAAGAATTTAATAATGTTTATCAATATATTATATATGTAAAATTAATAAGCGGGAAAATACCGCATCGTTATTGGTTTTACTGCAATTGATATAATTAAGATTTTTTAGAATTGCAGACATCTTAGAGAGTTATATTAATTTGTGAAAAATGTTTTCTGATATTATACCACTCCTAGTTGCATATAATTATATATATATATATATTTAAATTTGCACCATCCATAATTGTTTATGCAAGTTCACTTTTACTTCATTTTTAGATAATTAGTCTTGAATAAATTTTACCCACAGTTCCGATACTGGATCTGTAGCCTTTTATTTAAAAGTCACCACGCGCGATTAAGAAAAATAGCTTGTCGTGTTTGATATTATCCATGAGATACTCCGACTCTAAAATTCCTCACAATGTCTCCAGTTTTTAATGTAAACGGCTGAAACTTGGTGACATACCTGAAATTACCACCCCGTTCTCTCTTCGTCAAGCCTTAATGCCCAGAGGTTTGATCAAATTCACTAGTCTCTTTTACATTTCATGCAGAACTTCATGTAGCGTAGGATATCGAAATTATCAAAACGAAACGAGTTACTGATCTGTATTTTAATCAGGTTGATTCATTTGTTATAGATATTCATAGTATTGCAGCCTTTCTACCAAAATGATCTCCTCAGATAATTTATTGGGCAAGATGTTCGCATAACGCCTGTCCAACCACGTGGTTTCCTCCCATTGATAAAGATCCCTATGTGCAAGCGAATTATAGAAACAAAATTGAACTATAATTATATTTATTCCTGGAATGACCTAGTTTTATCCAGTGAACGTTACCCCCCTCTTTCTCTGTCCCTCTACCTCCCTCTTTCTCTCTCCATCTATCCCTTTCTCTCGGCCACCATGCGTCTTAATCCTCCACTGTTCCCAGGTCAATTCAAACCGTTAACATTTACCAAAACGCTATTATCTGAAGGACCACCATCTCAAACCAACATATGCCTATATATCTGGTCCCATTGTTTGGCCTATTTTTAAAATTACTTCCTGAATTACTTCATTTCAACCCTTAGCACTGTGTTAATTCATAAGCCATTGTCAATTTCACCAACGCGTATTATCAGAACAAAAACAAGTAAATGGCATCAAACGACTGAAGACAAAGAGTTCCAGTGTTTACAATACCCTTACAACTAACACTTATATTTCTTTGAACACATAAAACACAATGATTAAAGAACTTTCCTTGGTTCATTCACCGATTTAACTGTTGTGACGTTGTTGATGACGTCAGAAAACCGGTGCTTGAAGCATTTAAATGACAAGTTAAACAATTGTACATGACAGAATATCATAAACAAGATAAATAATTAGTCGTATAATAATAAAAACTGGTCGATTATAAGGAAATAACCAAAGAACCCCGTCGATAAATAAAACTCAGTGTAGAGTGCAGTTTCTTAAAAAACAGTTCACTTTAATAACGGTAGCCCAAAAATATTGTCCAGGCAGGCCCGGATTAACCCTTTCGTAGGCCCTAGGCACAAAAGAAATTGTAGGCCCTATTAATACATTTTAAAACCTATGTTTGAGCGCCGCAGGCGCGAATAAACGAGCGCCGCAGGTGCGAATAATTGAGCGCCGCAGGCGCGAATATGCTAGGGGGGTTTGGGGGCATGCCCCCCCCCTCCCAAAAAAAAAGGTTTATTTCTAGAAGCTGGGAGATGCATTTCAAAGCCATTTTGTGACACTAAAAATATATGTTAATGCCGTGCGTCATATCGATATTTCACGTTGGCGGACGAAAGTTTATTTATCATTTAGTTTTCTATATTATTAATCCCTAAAGAAGTCAATCTGCCTACGAAATGGTTAATCCAGGCCTGATAATGGGACGGGACGGCAAATAGTACCCTAAAAACCGGGACTGCCCGGTAAAACCGGGACGTATAATTGGTAATCCCATGTGTGTATCGAGAAACTTTGGCAGTTTTAAACTCCTTTAAATTTAAGAAAAAAAACAACTAAAATGACATTTATATGTAATATATTCTTATGATCATGTACATGAGAAATACGAATATTTTACGCATAATCAAATTTAAACAGTTTAATGTCATTCTTTTAAAACTATTGGTTCACTGGTTTTTAAATGTGAACTTTCCGACGATTTTGATGCGCGAATTCTTTAATGATGTGGTCAAAATTGAGACGTTTTAGAATCTCGCTTTCAATTGATAGCACTGCCAGAGATGTTAATCTGCCTTGTCCCATGGTAGATCGCAAACAATTTTTTATTCGTTTTAGTTTAGAGAATGACCGTTCTCCCTCGCAGCTGGTTCCGAATATGGATAAATATATTCTGAGTGCGATATTGGTATTTGGGAAGCTAGAAACCAAGTTATCCTCTATCTGTTTCTGTAACATTTCCTGTGCTGTTAATTTATCCTGGTAAATTTCAGAAAATAACGGAAACTCGTCTACAAATGCAGCCTCGAGATCGTCCGAATAATGTTCAAAAAGTTTTTTAGCGTGACTCGCCGTAGTCAAACTGGGCATATTTCTGTCCGTTAAAAAGCCGAATCTGGAATTTAGACAAGCATATGCACATTGACGCTTTTCCATTTCGGCAATGAGCCTGTCCACGACGGGAATGAACGTTTGAAGACGAAACTTTTCGCTGCCACCGAGACTGTCAATTGCTTCGTCATCACCACCTGATTCGTCGAAAAATCGCTTTCTCGTTCGATGCCGCTGCGTATGGGCTCTGTAATTTGATGACACAAGCTCTTTTGCTTTGCTCTCAAATTGTGGAAATTCGTCCCTTATTTGTCGGAAGTAGGAAATAAGACTGTTATACAGCTTCACAACAGTGTTAATTTCAACACCAGGTTCCTGGAGCGCTTTATTCACAACGTTAGTTTTGTTCAGTATGTCACTCCAAATAACGCACATCAGGGCTGTTTCAAATAGATCGAGTTTATTGACCAGTGATCTGGCCTCATGTTTTGCCGCTGCAGGTTGACGATCATTTTGAGCAATGTCATCCAATGTCTTCCTAATTTCAGTGTAGTTGTGGGACAACGCTCTCGTGGCATCACTTCTTGCTGACCAACGTGTTTCTGATAAACTCTGAACAATGTATGTTTCTTTCTTTAAGTGAGAAAGCAGTGTCGACCAACGCTTCGGTGACGCGGACAGGAACGTATAAATTCCTTGCATTATTCCAAAAAAGTTTACGGCCTCTGGGTTACTTTCAGCTGCTGCTGTTCCCACTAAATTCAAACTATGAGCAGCACACGGTACCCATTCTGCTAATTTATTGACCTGGCGAAACCTCGACTGGACACCGGAATACGTCCCACTCATATTACTTGCATTATCGTAAGCTTGAGATCGACAATTTTCGATGAGTATTCCATGGGATTTCAGGGTGTCCTGTAAGATTCCAAAGAGATACTCACCATCGTGCTGTTCAATAGGAATGAAACACAAGAACGTCTCAACTACCCTTCCATCACTGCACGTATAACGGAATACAACTGTCAGTTGGTCCACATGAGAGATGTCCGGCGTTGAGTCTACACTAATACCGTAGTATTTAGCGTTTTTGATTTCCGAGACTATCTTGGACGTAACGTTAGTTGCGAGAATATCGATGAACTGGTTGCAAATAGTTGAAGAGAGATAACAGACGTTTCCTTTACCGGGATTTCCTCGTGTACGTATGTGCTCAGCAAGAAAGGGATCGAACTTGGCTAACAATTCCAGACAGCCAAGGTAGTTTCCATTGTGAGGGTTACCTACTATTTCATTATCGCCTCGAAACGGTAATGCTCGCTCCGACAGGAAGCTAACTACTGCAACGATTCTTTGCAAAACTTCGACCCAGTAATTGAACTGCTGAACCTCCATATTAGCTAATTCTTTGTCGATTCTACCGCACTTCTGTTGCATAACACGTTTCGACATTGCACTCAGGTGATCCTTTGATTGTTCGTGACAATTAATCCTGGTTATTGCGTTTTTCCAATCGTTGAAACCAGTTTGGAATCGGTTGTCTAAAGTTCCCATCACTGAAAATAATTTGCAAATGTAGCAAAACACCTGTCCAGTTGAAGGGGAATAAATGAGCCAGTCTCTATTTACAGTTTCTCCATTTGCTAGTCTTCTATGGAAAAAATCCTTTCGGGCAAATCTTGTCTTGTCACCAAACTGCTTACCGTGCTGAGAAAAATCAGCTTCGAGATTTTGAGATGGGATGTTTTTTGTAAAATGAGCTATAAGATTTGCTGTTACATCCCATTCGACTGGATCAGTACTATATATTCTGACATCGGCAATACTGTGCGTTTCACCGCTTTTAGAACCTTGCAAACCTTGACCCTCGTGTATTGAATTAGACCTATTCTCTGACCCGACATCATCATCAGTCCCCCCATCATTTGGCTTACGTTCTAATAAATTTTCACCTGTCGTGCATAAATTGTACTTGATTTTACTGACAATGATAAAAAAGTGTCTTTTGCTCAAAAAAAAAAACAAAAAAAAAAACAAAACAAAAGACGCTAATTAGTGATACCCTATTTTTAGTTTGCTTCCTGGAAATGTACAGTTTTAAGAGTCTATTATTAAAAAAAATAGTAGTTTGAAAATCAGTATTATAAACCCAAATTATTGCTAGAAATTGTCTGGTTATATCCAAAACAGTGGTTAAGGGCTCAATTATTAAATGTATAATTATATTCTATTACATGTATAACGTTAAAAGGGCTCTTTCAAATACTAGTAATCGTCGGTAACTAAAAATCAGTCGGTGGTCGCCGCATAAACAAACTATGCAAGGACTTTAGAGGGACCCTAAAAATTTGCTAACATACAGAACCTAGCCTCAAACCTGTTCGTAGGCCCCCATTTTCGTCGTAGGCCCTAGGCACAGTGCCTCGCGTGCCTTATGGATAATCCGGGCCTGTGTCCAGGTACTGGAGAACACATCCCAAAACAAACACAAGGTGCTAAGTGTGTCTGAAGCATAGGTTTTTACAAAATTAAATGGAGTTAAACTGTTCTGCTCTGACTGGTCAAATGAAGACGAGAGGTTTTTACAGTATCTATATAAATAAAATCAAAGTGTGTGTGTGTATGTACGCCCATTACGTATCACTACCCGAAATTAATCTCCACATAAAATGTTTTAGACCATTAAATTTGAGCCCCAGTCGAATCATGCTGGTATCAAATTAATCAGCACGATCCCGTGAATGTTTAAGGACTTTGAAATTTTGGCATGTGGCGAATTTTGGCCACCCCTGCATATCATAATCTCCGTGTGATTAAATGTTGTCATTTAATCATTATTTTATTACCGTTTGAATCTATTCTGATAAAAAAATAATGGTTTTATAATGTCGTATATACCTTTTAGCTATTCCATTTAATGCGATCAAAACTGAATTACCTAGAGCGTTACTAAAATTAAATACAGAATCTAAAAAAAGAATTAATTAATGTTTAATTGTTGATTCATGTTAACCCGATTTCTATTCTAGTACGATACTTTACACAATTGATATCGATACAGATACCGTATTTCCTCTAATAAGCGCCCGGGTGCTTATTTTTTCAGCACCCCTTGACCCCCCGGCGCTTATTAGAGGCCCGGCGCTCT
The DNA here is from genome assembly GCA_917208275.1 of Patella pellucida. NCBI lineage: Eukaryota > Metazoa > Mollusca > Gastropoda > Patellidae > Patella > Patella pellucida. The sequence goes on along the minus strand of OU795036.1, from coordinate 21,210,649 downwards.
TTGGAGGCCCGGCGCTTATATCTTTAATAGCAAATTGAATTTAGGGTAAAGTCGTCATTTACCATGGACATTGGGCCGGAGAATCTTTTGAATTACGGCATTTGATCAAAAACAATCTAATGTCTATTAGAGACCCGGCGCTTATTGGAGGCCCGGCGCTTATTGTCTCAACTACCCTTGACCCCCCGGCGCTTATTAGAGGCCCGGCGCTTATTGGAGATCCGGCGCTTATTAGAGGAAATACGGTTTATCATTTCCTGTATCATTAATACAATAAAAGACTGACATTTATAAATAACGTGTATTTAATATTTTATACATCTTTATTATTTCTATAATGAAAAGTAAATTCGGTAAATTATTTATATTAGTTTTTATTTAATAACAACAACATTATTTATTTAATTGTGTTTTTTAAAAAATTTACTTCCTTGTTCAGATTTAGCTATAATTTAATATTGCTATGTGAGACTAAATGGATTCAGTGTAACGTAATTACCAAGAGGCCAAAACATGCCCTATAGGACACTAAACTTATGAAATGAAATTTTCCATGTGGCGACACCCTTGATTCATTCACGTTTATCAGTATCTTGTCTATTTTCAATCTGATTAAAATACATAATCTATATTTCGTTGTTTTTATGACCGACACCAATGACGTCTGTTTTAGAAGTCACTGACCCCCACTACCGGGTGTAGTGAAGACAAGCAAAACGAAATTCATAACTATAAAAAACGAAATAAAGGTTAAGTAAATTAACTATCTCTCGGCCGAATTTGAGAGGATATGTCGTACTAAAACTCTCTCCCGGCGAAAATGCGAGATAGCTAACCAGCGATTTTTTTCCGACGCAGACAGAAATATTCCGACGGCCATGCCCCCCCCCACACACTAGCCTCGGGCCTGGTTTTTACATATTTTATATTTATGATATAGCTGCTTACATATGGAACAATTGATAATAGAATAAAGTCAATTTCTTTAACCCCATCCAGCCAGACTCACTGAACGAGTTTGCTGATAAAAATTGCTACATGATTTGGTCTAGGAACTCAGATGGTAATCTCTCCAGAATCTAATGAAAATCTGCCTTAAAAGTTGGCCATTATTTCTTTTATAGGAAACATGGTCATCACGCACATAATATGCTATTCATGACCCTGAAGTTCAGCAATTACTGATATGATTAGTTACTGATGCAATAGGTAAATATTCAATCACGTGTGATACATGATATTCTCATTCACACAGGACCAGCTAATATTTACCAGATTATAAGTCTTTTTTTAATAACAATCTGCCATAATAAAATTATGTGAATCTATTAACTTGACAAAGATATTAATTAATACAATATAATACCAACATTAATTCCAAGAGCAATAAGTCTAGCAATATTACTACAATATAGAGTTTAACGCAGATATGACGGACTATGTTCAATCCACTCAATATGTAAGCCTTGTGATAGTCTCAAGTTATAAATTTTTTTTTATACATTTGAAGCAAGAAAAACATCCTGCATTAGGCAAATTCAGCTCTAACATAATGTCAAACTACAAATATATAATTGTTCATTCATACGAGATAATCACCCTCTAAGTGTATTGTTTATCAGGTTTGAACCGGTATCCAGTCATATAGTAGCCTATTGAACTCGTGTGCTAAGTCACCAGTTACATGTCCGCCAAAGAGTTAAAGGGACAGTCCCGAATTTAACAAAGTCTCAAAAATAAAAGTTCGAGTACGTATGAAATTTAAACGCCAAAATATAGAAGAATGGTGTATATACCCTGACTCAAAGTTTCAGCTCAAAATATTGAGTCATTTGGACGTGAGCGTTAAAACAGCTTATCTGGACACGTTACCCTTTTAAGATTTTTGGGCAATTCTTTCGTTGGGTGACCCGATAATCGATTCCCGTTCCTTTAGAGGTCTACACGGGGAATGGTCCATGTGCTGTACTTGATAACAAAAAGTAAATTTTACCGACACGTTATTTTTATTTAAAAAAAGTCTGGTTTTACCAATCACCGCAGAATACAGCTTGGGACACCAGACTCTATTTCCAGATAAAGTCTTGCGGGTTAAAATTGTTTGAAAACGTATCACATATATTGTGTTAGTTGCTCGGCCCTAAGGTAGGGTATTTTAAGGGATTTTAACACAAAATTAAGCAGTTTTATTCTCAAAAACATTATCGGGATTGACCCTTTAATAATAACACAAAATAGAGTTTAATGGTGCTTTTAGGAAAATATTAGCCGGACAGCGCCGCCACCATTTATTACGATTCCAAATATCATGGGTTCTTCTACGTGTACGTCAAAGTGTACACGAGACCCCGACTTTTCGTTCCATTCGAATAAGTCGCTGTTCCTCGACCAAGCAACACTGAAAAGGGAAACCACACTGGAAAACCCCAAGGAACCTTTCACGGCCAACACCTGGATCGAAAACACGAAGTCCTGGTTACCGAGCCGGTGTCTGACTCACTGAGCCTAGATTAAGATACAGTGTACTGTGTTTGGCACTACTCTTTTCAGTTAAATCTTAATTAAAAATAGAATACAAGTTATATGGTTTGCTTACCACGTGGAGTGCAACATTAACATCTCAATAAGAGCTCCGTAATGTGAAATAAACTCATTAAATATATATATATATATATATGTTGGACTTAATGACCATAGCAATCACCTTTATTGCTTCTTTAAGTTAAAGACCCAATACCACTCTTGTTGTTACTAAATAATATGTCCCAAACTTTATTCTGATCAACAAATTGTACTATTTTACAATATTTCAATAAATTGATGATATAAATTTCATCCGAACCCACCTAATTGAAAAAATTGGAAAAATTCAACTGTATGATAATGAGAGGCCTCACGTAAACACTTTCAAATGTAACTTGGTTTTAAACACATTTTCGAACCCTCTGGACAAGTAAAATAGGGTGGATACTATACACAACAGGTAGGACACTTAAACATCTCGTAGTTATAATAAGGCTAATTTTATTTCTGGACCTGTCACGCAAGCCAGAGTGTTATTGTCCTTTAAAGCAGTTGATTTGCCCTATATGTCATGGTGTAATACATCATTTCAATGTACTTTTGACTGATGTCCTATTGATTAAATTATATCATTAAAAGCTTCGGGTAAACAGTCGGCTCTATGTTGATTTTAAGTATCTTAATTATGCCACTTGCCGTTCTATATTTGTATTGAATGATGCTATTAGGTAATGTGGAAGTACAATAGAAATTGTTGGCTATATCAGCTCCCTAAATTCCTAAATATAGGAGGGGGTATGATCGGGGGGGGGGGGGTCCAGAAAGATTACACATACGCTGCTCGGTACACGACACCAACCTTTCCACGGACAAATTTGTTTAGTTATAGTAGTACATGTGTCAGTTAGGCGTTGGCTCAATAACGTGGATATCCCAGACTCGATCTTTTGTGATGGTCGAGAAAGTTCCTCGGGGTTTCCAGCCTTGGTTTCCATTGTCAATGGCACAGGACGTAGACACAACATTCTCCACATTGTTATTGGCATTGTAGTAAGGAGTACGATATTCTGGCGGACATCCCGACCAATATTAAAATTAAAATATAAACGGACAATGGAATCGAAATAAAATAACACATAATATATGCGTAATTTGTTAGAATCCATTATAATTACCAATCTGATTTTATACAGATCTATATTTCGTTTCATTTTTTATACTCTCTATCTACATGAATATATGAAAAGTTGTACTGATAGTTCGTGTTACTGTCAGGGTTCTTACGAGCGGCGTTTGATGCTATGACGTCACATACTTTGATTAATCATTCAACGTTGACCTTTCTCGTGGTTTACCTACAGCTCCGTGCATGACACGCCAAAAGGTCGCCGGTAATATAACAACTCTTCCGGATCCTAGTGTAGTGAAGACAAGTAAAAGACATTTTGAACTATAAAAGACGAACCGAGATAGGATATTTTTTTGTATCAGATTGTATAATACCAGACGCTTCCCCGCTGTCATGCCTTTCACTAATCTATTTGATCAACTAATCTCATCAATCAACTAATCCAAACCCGTATTAGGGGGGGGGGGGGGGCGCATGGTCAACGCGTGTGCATCATAAGGTCTGTCAAGTGACCTTGTTTCGACAATCCGCTTGTACGTCACGTGTGCGCGTTGCAGCATAGCGTGTACGTTGCATCTAAAGGTCTGTCAAGTTACCTGGTTTCGATTTCCCAGTTGTACGTGACAAGGAGTAGGGTCGCCTGTCCAGCCTCGTGGATTTCCCCAGTTCATCCGGTTTCTTCCCACTGTTAAAATACGTTAAATCGATTTGTCGAAATTAGTCCCGAAATTTGTGTCGAGTGGACGTTAAACCCTGTCTCTCTCTCCCGCTCTCTCCTGTATTACGAAAATTTATTTTTATAATAATAGATGAGTTGCACATGGTCAATGGGTTCAAATTCCAGTAATAATAAACCATGGAAACCGAAATAAACAGAAAGCAAACACTCTTCTTAAAATGTATTAAAGCAAACAAGACTTTATTAAAGAAGTTTTTAAAAAATCGATGGCGATGTCAATGAACTGTTCCTGAGGTAAGGTTAATGACAGTTGAATTACACAGGGAATAAATAGAGGAGTAACAATAGTAGATTATTAGATTACAGATAGATTTACCAACCTATATAAATATACGTAATGAGGACGTTAACCGAACGGTTGTATGGTGTTTAACGTCCACTCGCCACAAACTAGGTCATCTCAGCACTGACGTTAGAAGTTGGAGAACACTGGAGGACCCGAAGACCTTATGATCTAAAGAGCACACCATAGACCATTTAACCTCCCAAAATCAAAGCATTAAAGCAATCTGATTAAAATAAAATTAAATGGAGTTCAACGTCCTACTTTTCAACACTATTTCTTATTGTTTTTAGCAAAGCGATGTTATTCAGTCGAAATGAGGAGGGGGGGGGATGGGGTTTTACATCCACTCGACACAAACTAGGTCATTTCGGGACTAACATATGGTTTAATTTTATTTCAATAATTCGATTGAGCGTATGGGTCTTTAGCAGTGGGAGGAAACCGGAGGACCCGGAGAAAATCACAGGTCTGGACAGGCGATCCTACTCCTCGTCACGTAAAACCGGGGATTCGAAACTAGTTTACTTAATGACAGGCTTTAGGATACAGCACGCACGTGCTAACCATTCGGACACCCCCCAGTTAAAATGGGAGGATATATACTATTCAAAAAAAGTAGGGGACATTTGATTTTGGGGGCATAATACTAAAATATGCAAATGACTACGAAAAAAGTCACTATATAACCTAACAGAAGAAACATTTCCAGTTATATGTGACGCCCAAACGCACCCATACCTACCGCATGGAATGCAGGTGATGCTCGGGATCATCATGGGGGTCCAACCCAAGATTTGCACGACTCTGACTTTGAATGTTACAGTCATTGTGGCATTGAATTCCAGGGTGGAAACATCAGTTTAATTGTTTTAGTGACCAGAAAACAAATTTTGATATGCGTCGGCATACCCAAAAATGAATGTTTCTCAGTCTGTCATAAGCAGGCTATGGTCCAGATGCCGTGATACACAATCTGTACAGGACAGACCACGCTCAGGTAGACCAAGGGCGACAACTCAAGCCCAGGATCGATTTATCCGTACCTTGGCCTTGAGAAATCGTGTCATCACAGCAAATCAGATCAGCGTTCGTCTTCAAACAGACACTGGTGTGAGAGTGAGTGGCCAGACCATTCGGAATCGACTGCATACGGGTCACCTTCGCGCCCGACGTCCTCGTGTGATCCCTTGTTTGAGAGATCATCATATTCAGGCAAGACGGAGAAATGTGATGTTTTCAGATGAGTCAAGGCTCACTGTTGATTTTTTGGACAGACGTAGGAGGGTGTGGCGTCGTCGAAACGAGCGCTTCCAAGACGTTAACGTCATCAGACATGATCGATTTGGGGGTGGTTCTGTTATGGTGTGGGGAGGCATCACTGTTGCTGGAAGAACGGCTTTACATGTTGTTGCAGGGCGTGTTACAGGCCAGTACTACCGGGACAACATCTTGGCAGTCTATGTTGTGCCGTTCGCACGACGTCTTGGCCGCCGTTTTATCTTCCAGGATGACAACGCAAGATGTCACAGGGCAAGGATCGTTAATCGTTACAGGTTACCTCCAACAACATCACCACATTACCTTGGTCAGCACTGAGTACCGACCTCTCCCCCATCGAGCATGTCTGGGACATGCTTGGACAGAGGTTACGTCAACGTCAACAACGTCCTGCCAATGTCCAAGAACGTACTGCTGCGTTGCAACAGGAATGGGACAATCTGGACCAAAATGACCTTAGACGTCTCATTAGGAGTATGCCGCGTCGGATCAATGCTTGTTTTGCAAACAGAGGAGGATTTACCCGTTACTGACTTTGTTGTGATGCTGTGGTAACTTTGCTGTTTGACCCCGGGTATCATTTTACCCTTATAATGTTCAGTCTGTGCCTTACTTAGTCTAACGATCATTTGGAATAAATCGATGAATGTGAACTTCATTTCATTTTGTCATTTGTTTCTTCGTCAGTTTTATTAGCTGACTTTAATAACACTTAAAAATCAAATATCCCCTACTTTTTTTGAAAAGTGGGCCTATATATATATATATATATCAATATATGTATGAAGTTGAAACCGTAGTAGTGTTAATATAGAAAAAATAAATAAAGGTTGAAAATGCCTTTGAAAAGTACTATTGTTTAATTGTCTACATGTTTCGCCTGAGCTTGTCAAGACATACAATAACAATAACAATGACGTGACGTCATGGAAGAATAAACACACAATAATATAATAATATTGAATTAGATATAGTATAATATTGTAATTATTTTGAAATGTTTAATTTGGGTTTAAATTTGTCAATAAAATATTGTTCCTTCAATCTCATTTTCATGGGGTCTGAATGCGGCATCTTAAAAAAAGGGTATATTTTGAATTCGCCTTTACCGCAGATATCAAGGTGTTCACTTAAAGGAATCTTCCTTAAATTTGGTTCCCTGATATGTTGTCTATGAACCGTTACTCTGTTTTGTAACTTGTTAGTGCAACCGATGTAAAGTTCGGCACACCCACTACATTTTATGACATATAATACATAAGTTACTTTACAGTTCATACTTTCATTGACAAAAAATTCTATTCCACTATCAAAAATAAATGATTTACCTTCAATTAAATATCTACACGTGCCGCAATTATCCCTTCCACATTTTACAACTTCCTTAATTGGACTGAGGGATTCAAATTTAGCCCTGGTCAATAGTGATTTAAGGTTTTTAGGTTGTCTTTTTGAAGGGATGAACGTTAGTGCATTAGTAAGTTTTTTCTTTTTATTGTCAATGAAAGTATGAACTGTAAAGTAACTTATGTATTATATGTCATAAAATGTAGTGGGTGTGCCGAACTTTACATCGGTTGCACTAACAAGTTACAAAACAGAGTAACGGTTCATAGACAACATATCAGGGAACCAAATTTAAGGAAGATTCCTTTAAGTGAACACCTTGATATCTGCGGTAAAGGCGAATTCAAAATATACCCTTTTTTTAAGATGCCGCATTCAGACCCCATGAAAATGAGATTGAAGGAACAATATTTTATTGACAAATTTAAACCCAAATTAAACATTTCAAAATAATTACAATATTATACTATATCTAATTCAATATTATTATATTATTGTGTGTTTATTCTTCCATGACGTCACGTCATTGTTATTGTTATTGTATGTCTTGACAAGCTCAGGCGAAACACGTAGACAATTAAACAATAGTACTTTTCAAAGGCATTTTCAACCTTTATTTATTTTTTCTATATATATATATATATATATTTATTCGGCTGTATAATTGTAGTCCGGTCGCTTCTTGGAATTATCAAGCTGTTAAAATTTGCTAGATTAGTCTGAAATCCCCTAATGTTTGATACGTTATCGCCCTCTTTCACAGACATGTGATACAAACACGGAACAAAATCGATTCGTTTACAGACGTTGAAAAACTCACGGAAAACCAAATAAAAGCAACCTTAGTAGCAAAATGAAAGAATAGATAAGAAAACTAAAAAGATTTGGACTAAAATGTGAAGTCGACAGTAGCATAATCATTGTTCCAGCACCATTATATTGAACGAACCTTTAATTCGATGAGCACACCTAGACATTTTAGTTTGGAAGCGAGATACTTGGTATTTGCGATGACATTTCCCGTCTAGGAATCTGAGAGGACTTGAACTGGGTCCATGAACCAATCAAAATTAGTGACGACAAATTCAAGACATTTCTTGAAGGTTTTTTATTAGATGTACGTAGTTAAAGCAAGACCAAACCTTTAATCGGTGGCTAAGTGAGTAAGATGTTAGAGTTCGATATAATAGTGAGCCGTAGCACCGCATTCCGGGCAAGATTTCCCTCATAGCACACTGTATGGCGTATTCCCGTCTTCGTTATAATTCGTTATAATAATAGCCAAGTTTGAACGGTAAACCACATTTCACTTCATAGGGGTTAACGTCAACTCGAGACAAATTAGGTCATTTCGGGACTCACATATGGTTTAACTTAGTTCAATAATTCGCATGCGCGTAGGGGGGGGGCGTAATACGGAGGACCCGGAGAAAACCAAGACGACCCTACTCCTTGTTATGTACAACCGGGGATTCGAAACCACACCAGTTGACTCAATAACAGGCTTTATGATATAGCACACGCTAACCATTAAGCCCCCCTTTCATTTTGAAGGGGGTCACGGTGGCTAAGTGGATAAGGCGCTGGTTCGCTAGCCTGGGTGTTCGATCCCTGCATCGATTTTCCGACGTGATTTCCCTTTGTGAGTGATGCAGAAGGAGGACTGGGTTAATTAGGTTCCAAATGACAAGAATAGTTTTAAATAAATAAACCAATTACTTAAATAGAAGGTTTGCCACCTTACCGTGACAGACTGGATGGGTTTTCTCGAGTTGTCTAATGCGCAGTACGACCTCTCAAATCCCAGGTTAGGCATGGACCTAAAGGGCCAGGGACCCGTGGTTTAGGGGGCCCCGCGGTTCATGGCAAAAAGAGAGAAAAAAAAATTCCAGATGAAAGTTTCATGGTAATTGATCTAGCGGCACAGGGCGGAGACTGAGCTATCCCTGAAACTTCTCTGTGAAGTTCCACTTGTTGATCGGTCCAGGCTTCTAGACATGTATGCCACGTTTCCTCTTACTGCTAAAGACATCAATGTGAGAGTGAATTATTGAAATAAAATTGCACCATAATATCCCGAAATTACCTCATTTGTGTCGAGCGGACGTTAAACCCTATCACCCTCGTTTATACCAGTCACCCAAAGTTTTTAGAAATGCGTCAATAGGAATTAATAATTGATAATCTGTGCAAGACAAGCGTATTCTTTGAATTGACATCACGGAACTGACCTAGACACATTCTTTGGACTAAATAAGTCAACGACGCTTCACTAAGAAAAAAACCCAGCCATTTGAATGACATTTGATAACCTCGTGTCTTATAACGTAACACAGATATATATATACATGTATATTGATTCTTTGTTCATCTATTTGAAGTGAATATGTGGAAAATGTAAAATAAAGACCAGGATGAGATGATTTCTTTAAAAGACAAACATAAAGTTACAAAAGATATAGGGTAAGTTCTTTTGTTCTCAGAGATTTTAAAGGGTAATCACTCCAGAATAAAAGTTAACTTATTGAGTTTAAGACCAAACACAATGAAAACTTCCTCATTTGAAGTTTACATGACATCTGAAATCATTTGACATAAATATCGCCCCATTGTCATGTTTCCCCATTTAGTGTAGCTTAATGGTCGAGTGCAAGACATTAAAGGATCTAAATCGCTAATATTTGGGACCTAGAAATTGACAAAGTTTGGTCGCAACGCATAAAATACTGTAATTTGAATGTATATAAACTGATTTTCATTAAATGGTTTCCGTTTTTACTTCAAATGCAAATTTCTAGCGTCTGGTTATTCCAATCTACATACGCCATTTGATATGGTGCAGTATGTTAGCCCCGTCCCTGGAGTCTCTTGATACAACTGGGGCTGAAGCGCATTAATTCGTGTACCAATGGTAAAATGTTTATTTTGTCTAACATATAGGATATCAAAAGCCAATCTTTTACCGGTAAGATCACAACATCAATGTTGATTTAATTTGACAAATAAATTGTGTTTTCAATGTTGAATATTTTGGATGATATTGGATTAGAGACTTAGCTACTTTAAGTAATATATTGATATTGAACTAGTGTGTTTAGCATAAGGGGTATATCTATATATTACGCAATGTCTTTCACAAGACCATTAAACAACTTAAAACACAGACACTCAAGCACGTGCATTTCTATGAAATAGGCTACATCACACGGGTCCAATATTTTAACTAGTATATATAATGTACGCTTGGCACATTGCCGCCAACATCAAAGGATGACGTCACATCGGTATTATAATCATATATAATATACATATAATAAATATGACTGAAAATCAAACCATCATGGTGTCTCTTTAATCTGATAGAAAATTGTATTACATATAGTTGACAACCAAATTAGGTTAATGTATTATTGAGGCGGATTATTGAAATAAAATTGCGCAATAAAATTTCTCTATTTTGAAACTATCGATGACAATAGTAATTACGTCATTGAAGGCTGCCATGGTAATTTCATGTTACCAGGATATAGGGAATTACACAGAGTTATATAATACAGTCAGTCCTATACTGAGACGACTTCTATTTGATCCTCAATTGTATAAAATGGTTCGTTTAAGGGGACGCCAAAGAGTCCAGGTCATCCTTCCTAAACTGGCAAAGGGGGGGGGGGGCATATCTCTGCACGGCTGCTATAACATTTCCCATAGCTGCAATAACAAGACAAATATTTTTTCATAAAAATTTGATTGAATTCTATATGGAATGAAATGGAATAAACACCCTACTGCTCTGCACCGAATGAGATAATAAAGATGGGAATACGACATATAGTGTGCTATGAGGTTAATCGACACTATGGCCTACTCTTATTTCGATTCTATATGTCAAGGGGTATATGCGTGCACGCCAATGTGTAGGCCTACATGGGACATGCAATGAAATGGGGTTTAACGTCCAACTGTTTTGCGCCTGAACTAGGCTAATGAAGACGGACATGCGGCATACAGTGTGCTATGAGGAAATTTTCCCCGGGCAGCGGCGCTACAGCTAACTCTTATATCGAATTTCAACTGCCAAGGGATCTTTTACCCCCACGCCAATGTGTCCCATCCGAACGATTAGAAAACCGTCCTTGTCAGGCCCTCCGTCTTGCATCACTGACAAGAGGAAACCACGCTGGGAAATCTGGATGAACAGTCTCGGCCAATGCAGGGATCGAACACCCGACCAGGCTAGCGAGCAAGCATCTTTCCCAGTTAGCCACGAGATCCCCCGGCCTACATTGGATGTTCTCCCTCGCAAGACTCCCGGTCCTTCACCACTGACAAGAGAATTGGCTAATATCCCCATATATAGTAACTATTCATTGATAGGTGTCGTAGAAAGAATGCGGTTGGCATGTTTTGATGTCGCGTGGCACGAGCACCTATCGTCAACGATTCAGTTTGGCATCAACCGCAGTTACCTAGCAACCCTTTCCTATTCTTAATAACGCTCCATCGAAGAAACGGCTTTATATACATTACTAGCATACTTATTCAATTGTTACAGAATTTTTGCTTTGCGAATTTACAAATTTTGTTGCAGTGCATCTAACGTCTTTAGATTACACACAGGAGGTAGGTGGATTTGTTTAATTATTAATTGATCGCATTTTGATATTGTTTATCGATGGACTTAGTTATTGATCGATACTATTGTGCTAGAATCGGCAACCTCAACGGTACGATGTCTAACGATAGATATAGATTAACCCTACGAGATGCTTCGATAACAGAGACTACCTCGCCATTGTTGATAAATAAATACACCCCCACAAATAATAAAGTAAACAAAAATTTTACGTTATTCAGATAAAATACACATAGTTTTAACTATTTGTTATATTTGGATTGCATGCATTGTTTGTTAGTGGTGATGTATCATACAATATGGTATGATATTTAAAGGGTGGCCTGTACCTGGTGTACTTTCGTCGTTAGCATGGTTACAAGAGACGAAGATCACATGCACTCATCTCAGGATGGAGAAAAATAAGGCATATTGCGTAGGCTGATGTATAAATATTATGAACGTTTTGTAATTGGATTTTATGACCAAAAAAAAAAGAAAAATAGGTCTTACAATTGTATTATTGTATTAAAATAATTGATGTCAAATGACCGAGAACATTCCCCAGGAGAGAGAGAGAAAGAGAGGGCGGAGAGGGAGAGAGGGGGGAGGGAGCGAGAGAGCCCACTAGTGCACTTGACACAAACAAGGTCATCTCGGGACTAACATCTTTAAATTACCTAATTCGCTACCGTGTGTAGGGTTCTTTAGCAGCGGGAGACACACAGTGGACCGGAGAGGATCCGCGAGGCTGGGTGGGCAACATTAAAGAATTTAGTACTATGGTCTTTAACTAATTTTAAAGATTCACGCGTTGTTTAGAAGTCATATCTAACGCACTCAAATGATTGAGTGTTTTGACACATAAAAAGGTTTATAAAACCACATTATCGTGGTGGAAAATTACTTTTTCATTATTGTGGTTAGTAACCAATTATTATAATTAATTATGTCATATTTGACCACTTAGATAATTAAAAGTCGGAACACAAGGGTAAAAAAACTAACAGCTGTTGGCTATTGAGAGGTTTAACCCAACTTTCCCCACATTTGGTTGTTTTGATAAAGGATTATGAGGTTACTAGACTGTGGGTGTAGGACTATAGTCTGTTCTAAATAATTAGTATCACTGGTGTAAACTTTGCACTCCTTTAAGAATGTGTCAACTTTCATCCTTATCCACGTTTTTCAAAAAAAAATTGTAATTTCCATCGTATCTGAATTATTCTCGGACTCTGTCCCCATTTTCCCGTTTGGATTCCATTCGATCATGATGCAGTCGGAAGAAATAACTTTATGTACGCTACTTACAGTTTGCGGATCCCAAAATATCCAGGGTTAACCCTATACTTGCTTTCCACGTTGTCCAATCTATGATAGAAAGGGGTCAAACCAATAAATATTTTGGAAAAACTCAGAGGCAGTCAATCGGACGATAATTAACATTAGAAATGGATAGATCAAAGGTGTACGATTGCCATTTTGTTATTTGTGATCTTTTGGACTGCTGATGCACTCTTTAATTAATTATAACATCATTACGGATGTCAGCTACAGTCTAATTTGATTTAAAATGGAAATTGCAATGACTCGCGCAAGGTAGCCAGAGTCGAATGACAAATAACTAGTTGAATAACAATCTTAGAGCTTTCTTCTGCATTTAGCGACACTTTAATTGATTTAAAGGGGATATCTCTATCCTCATTGTAAAGTTAAGATAAAAATAGAAAGTTGGCTGAATCAAATATTATTGTCTTCGGCTTTTGGTTGATTTGTCTTTAATTTTCACCTCTCAGACACTCTTATTAAAGGGACAATAACACTCTTGCTTGCTTGACTACAAGATGTTTAAGTGTCCTACCTGTTGTGTAAATTATCCATTACAATCTACCTTACTTGTCCAGAGGGTTCGAAAATATGTTTAAATCCAAGTTGCATTTGAAAGTGCTTACGTAAGGCTTTTCAAACCATGTTACGGCATGTAGTTGAATTTTTCCAATTTTTAAAATTAGGTATGTTAAGATGAATTTTTTAATTGAAATATTGTAAAATAGTACAAATTGTTGACCAGAATAAAGATTGGAACATATTTTTCAGTTACAACAAGAGTGTTATTGGGGCTTTAAGACCATTGCAAAGAATGCTAATAAACTAGTTCATATGATTCAGCGTAATATTTTTATGGGCTAACATTCTAATGTTAAAATGAACTCTCCAATTCGTTGTTCGCTAGTTGATTAATGTTCTATGGAGATTTTTCGTCCGCCTTAGGTTGATACTTTATTATTACTAGAGATTGTTGATGTCCTTTTTATACGCCCACATTTTCATGTGGACGTATTATACCGACGCCCTTCTCCGTCCGTGTCCGTCCGCCCGTCCACACTTGTTTGTGGATTCTCTGCAGGTTACAATTCTTATCCGATTTTGACGAAACTTGAAATATAGGTTTATCCCCAAAATATCTTGGCTGCTTTCGATATTGGCATGTATCGGATCGAAACTTCATGGATTATGGCCCCTGATTGTACGAAAAATCACGTTTTTAGCTTGTGGATCACATAGAGGTCACAATTTCGAACTGATTTTGATGAAACTTGACATGCATGTTTATAACCCAAAGATTTTGGTTCCTTTTAATATTTGCGCCTATCGGAGTTTTCGACAAATGTGATCGGCTCTAGTGAATACAGGCGCTTCTCGCTGGTGGCTATTTTAAGCTACGACCAATATAAGTTGCAAAATCAAATTTTTGTATGAAATGTGTTTTGACCAAAAATAGATCGAAAATACATTTAACTTTCATCCCTGCAAAAGAGAAAGTAGAATTCCACTCCAAAATTGTATTTTAGAAGAGATTTGTCAAGGTATACGTTCAGAAGTTATGTTTTTATCCAATAAAAAGTAAAAAACTCCACCAAAATCGGACATTGTTTTGAATTATTTCGCTTGGCTCGATTGCTAAATAACTTCTATCAAACTCCGCCCCCTGATGTCAACTTTCCAAATATGGTAAATTCATGCATATTCAATAAAATTTAATGGCGCAAGGGCCAGTAGTATCGAAGCTTACAATCTGTCTAGAGCTGTTAAGAATGACCTTTTGTTGCTAGGTCGTTGTTCTTTCAAAGACGCTGATTGGCCAATCTTCCCTTGCGCATGCGCTAAGATGTACTTGTGTTTTATGGCACGAGAGAAATGGAAGCAGGATTTAAACCCATGCCATAACATTGCTTGACTTACTTCGAGCGATATATATGAATAAAGTGTGAAAATAATAATGTCTTCCGCAAATTCTGCCGTAAGAATTGCTCGTATGCTAAATTCCATCCGGGAATTTGGCATTGGAGACGAAGAAGTTCTTGGTGTGTTTGAAGATTACTTTTCGGCTTCGTGAATCGTATGATGAAGGTTATTATCAATAGGCCTAGACACCTGGACAGCAAACAAACTTGGTAGGCCTAATAGTTTTAATGAAACGTTTATAAATATTTTAGTGTATCTCACGACTGTAATTATCAAAGTATCAAGTATATTTAAGTAATTAGAAACTTTCGCTGAAAACCACGTGGTAGACCTGATTATCCGGAACTTGTGTAGCCTACCGCTATATCTCAGTAATTGTGAACTGTACGACTTGTCCAGCCTATAATAAACTGTTCCAAATTACTTTAGAATTATTCGTATACGTGATAATTTTATAAATTCTATGGTGCCCTTCCCTTGCCTGTGACCAACTTTATTTGTTTATGTTCGATCATTAATCTAATGTCAAGTGGGCAGCCAATAAGTCGCTGTTAAATCAGAGTATTTTGTGATATAGAATTGATCTGTTTACATTATTGTGTTGTGGAAAAAAGTAATTATTCTTTTATAAACGGTTAAAAAAAAGTACCCCCCCCCCCCCGGCCTTCCCCCTACACCTAAATTTTTTTACATCCAGATTTCTTAGAGGGGTCCTAGGTGTGCAAAAACATAATAAGTGGTGTTTTAACCCTTAATTGTTTATTTTGTTGTGGAAAAAAGTAATTATTTTTTTAAACGGTTTAAAAAAAAAAGACCCCCCCCCCCACCTCCACCACCCGGCCTTCAACACACACAAAAGTAAATCCGGAATGGTAAAATTTTTTTTGCATGTATTGAATTGATTTTTAATTTGCTTAAAACGTCATTATACACTAGGACAGACTTTGGTGGAGTTGGCTTAATTTGGGACATTTTCAAATTCAAGATGGTCGTTCGTTTCAGCTGTTGCTATGGTAACAGTCGGTGACGGTCATATTATTATGCCAAAGATGTGTTATTTTGTTTATATAAATTTTATTAACAACGACGCTGTGTAATGTTGTTTTTTTTGGAGGTGTTGGATCTGTATTTCAAACTTTAACCCATATTTATGATTTGAGCATGATTTGAGAAAATTGATAAAACTTAGTCATTGTTTAACTAATCATTTTTTTTTTTTAATAAAATATTTGTTTAGGTATAGGACTATCATATGAAGAGAAATGATCAGAGCTAAGGCTGTGACAATTTTCAAGTCATTTGATTGATTTATAAGCTTGGTTGCTATGGACTTTTGAATGAGATAATAATTTCTTTGATCTTAATATTTGGCGGCCATTTTCTCAATTTCTCAGTCTGCTGAGTTCTCACCCAGAAAAGGGTATAACTTACCGAATTTTTATCCGATTTCAAAAATTTATCCAATTTTAGAAAGCTCTTGGTGTGCAGACTCCAAATCTATCAGAATCTTAATTTTGAAATTTTGCAAGAAGAGCCTGTTTTTGCTAGAGCCCCTCACAAATCGCCAGTTTTAGCTTATGGTCCCTCTGGAGGTCACAATTATTATCCGATTAAAAACAAAACTTTGATTATATCATCGTTACATCGTAGGAAGGTTGAGTTCAAATTTTGGGAAAATAGGACCGCCGTTTATACGCGAATAGTGTAGAATTATGGTATATCAAGATTGTGGGCCCTGTAGAGGTCACAAATTTAATTTGATTTTGATAAAACTTGACATGCATGTTTATAGCCCAAAGATCTTGATTCCTGTCGATATTTGCGCATATAGGATCGTAACAACCTGAAATATGGCTCCTTATTGTCCGAAAAAATTGCCCGTGGTCCCTCTGGAGGTCACCATTTTTATCTAATTTAAAAAAAAAACCCGTTTGATTATATCACCGTTACACACTAAGGAAGGTTGAGTTCGAATTTCATGAAAATCGGACCAAAATTGACAGACAAAATGGCCGTCGATTGTACGCGAATAGTGTAAAATTATAGTATATCAAAGTTGTGGACCCTGTAGAGGTCACAATTTTAATTCGATTTTGATGAAAATTTAAATGCATGTTAAAAACCGTTTGACTAGATCACCGTTACACCCTATGTTGAGTTCGAAGTTGAGAAAATCGGACTATAATTGCCAGACAAAATGGCCGCCGTCTGTACGCGAATAGTGTAAAAATATGGTATATCAAAGTTGTGGACCCTGGAGAGGTCACAATTTTTAATTCGATTTTGGTTAAACTTGAAATGCATTTTTATGACACAATTTTAAAGATCTTGATTCCTTTCGATATTTTCGCATGTCAAATTGTAACTTAATGAATTATGGTCCTTGATTTTAGGAAAAATCTCGAAAATGTGGGCGTATCCAACATATCTTTTTAAATTAAAGAGGCACTATGTAAGAGCCAAATATGCCAATTACAGTTCTTTTTCTTGCTTCAAATGTAGATTAGAACACCGCGACATTGTATGCGTTTAACGATAATAAACAACAACCTACGCTATTCATTTTGTTAAAACTTGAAACACTTATAACTTCGCACATAATAAAGTAATTTGACTAAAATTTTCAATATAATAATTTTTAATTCTCTGTTTTTGAACTATCATCGGCCAGCTCTTTATCTATATCTTACATGATGCATCCTTATCATCATCACGAAGAATGACGAGGTGTTTTTTTTTTCATTTAAAGGGGACATTATGTGTGGCAAATAACCGAATCAGCTGACTGGCCCAGTACTCATGATTTGCTGCCTTTAGTTCGATAATTTCCTTTTTTTAAAAAGTGATGCGGTATCTGAATTATCATCATTACTAAGAAAGACAAGGTTTTATTTCATAACAAGTGACTATAATCGTTGTAAACCCATCGTTTATCCTTAAGTCCTGGTTCATTGTTCTTCATGGCGCATGGAGCACTTTAGTTGACTTAGTTTTTGTAAGATTGAAATGTCAAGTGTCACAGTCAGAGATCTTGTTATACCATCACTTGCGCTCGAGCAATTTACAAAAATATCTCTAATGTTCTTACTTTTTATCTATTTCTGTTGTTCATGTATGTTTAAAATTAATCGCTTTGATCAAGTAAACACCTTTAAAAAGGATTAACACGACGTTTTCAGGATATTTAAAGTACATGAAACGTACTCTAATTGTAGAAGAGTTTTAAAAACGAATTATTTTTACTTGGGATCTTTTAATGCGATTTAATATGAAAACACTTCGTGATAGGTGTTAATCAAAGATGGTAGTTGTTGTTGATCTCAAAAACAAAAGACATTTGTTTCTTTGACAATAAGATATTTAATCTATTTTTTTTTTAATCGAATTGAAAATAAACCCTCCGTAATTATATTTATATATACAACAGTTGGTAGTTTTTTCTTTGATGTCCATAGCAATTATATCTCATAACAACATGTTATGACGTCATCCCATGTTGATATTTTTTTTATTTTATATAATTATATTATTGTGTATTTTATTCTGCGATTTGACAGTAATTCCCTTCCCATATCAACTGCTAAATACGTCATCTCAAATCAATATATTCAGCTCATATCAACCGCTGATGACGTTGACGATCGAAAAAATACAAAGAACACAGAAATTTGTATTCTTTTGACAATTAAATTTTTTTATGGTACAATTTGTAGCATTCAGAACAAAAAAAGACAGCCGGCACACTTATCGGCACATTTAGATCGGTTATCCATGTCTTTCAAAATTATCTTTTTGTCTAAATTTCGATTATTTCTGCACAAACTACAAGTATTTATAGCCCAAGAGCTCATTTGTGAAGTATTTTGGGGCGCAATCCACTGAACACAGGTGGTCAAGTCCTTCTCTGCACTTTCATGGTCCAAAATGGCAAAAGCATAAACAATGCTTTCACGTGATTAATTCGGTAATTTTTGTTATTTGACGGAAACTATCGAGCATGTATCCAACCATTGTTGCCTTTTAATGGAGGATTCCATTTAATTTAAGGGTAAGGCGTTGTAGATGTTGGATACAAATCTACTCTCCCTCGGATTGATATGACAGAGAACCCTCGGGTAGACTGGTAGTCACGACAGAAGAAGTTGTTTAAGTTTCCTTGGCGGGTGTTAGGGACACGGTACATAAAAAGGGCTAATATATCGAAAATAGTTCTGCCTTAAGACCAACGATCTCCTACTCCGTCTCTTTTTAATAGGGGATCATTGATTCTTTTATTCAGAAGTTTCGTGTGCTGTTATCTAGAAGAAACCGGGATAATGTTACCTGTTTGAAACCTATATTAGTCTTGGGCCATGAATTGCTATTGTTGTTTAGGGCGACGCTCTTCGACAAAAGGCTACGATCAACATGAAACTGGACGAAGGCGTCATGCTCATTTCCGGGTCCAATTTATGCTCGTACTTGTTGGGATAGACTAAGTATCTGTCTTAACATAAGCAAAGAAAGCGCAACATGGTTAATGCTATACAGTTCAAGTTCACTTCAGATACTCCATGGCCGTCTAGAATGCCACATATTATCTGGGATTGTAATGCATTTTAAAGAATTTGCATATAAATGAAGACATAAAAAATAAATTAAAAGAACACGGAAAGATTTATAAATTACACATAAATGATTATGTAATGTAATCGAGACTGTTGTAAAAAAAAAATTGTTAAGATATTATAGGGTTTGTATAGTTTGACGGGCTAAAACCGATTTATGAGATTATTCGTTAAATAATGAAACATGATATGTGTCGTGAACTCCACTTGCGGCACCTATAACAATTTTTAAAACGCCAACGATTGGTAAATATGCACCCTGTGTATTTCAATGAGCATAAAGACTGCACAATTAAACTTTGGAACAATCTACAAGAACTTATTAAAAACTTACTTAAACGTTAAGTACATTTAAATAAGACCCTTCGCGTGTATAACCTTTAATTAGACCACCCTTATATTATAATACTGGAAATAGAAAAGAGAATATTATTCATTGTCAATTAAGAATTAAAGCTAGTAACTTGAATAATCACGTATTCCAACATTTTCTGAGTGAAACAAAAGTGTAATTCTACAAAGATAATAACCATTATTTTTCATGTCCAGCCTACTCTGCCACAAGAACCTGTCTCCAAAATAATATACACCACCTTAAACTAAATGTAACAATGGATCTAATTTTAAAGGACAACACCGATCTTTCAGATGATACCAATTCCAACATATTTGTTATAGTGCAAAACTTTATAAAAGATAGCGGTTTTAAGCTTTTATTATTAAAACTTTGTCAACATTATGTAATATTTTATATTTTTATAACCTTAAATGTAATTATAATATATATCTAAACATTACAATCCAAGAAATGTATATATGTTTGTAACTCACTACCGTGTCCACCATTATTTACTGTAAACAGATTAGCTATTTCATATGTTTGGAGTGCACTCTTATAGGCCAGTGACAGGTTAATCTGCTCTTTGTTTGTGTCAAGGATGTTACCCCATACCCTATGGACTTTGTACAATGACATACTAAAACCATTTTACATGGGAAAAAAAGAAAATAAAACCGATTATTTATTAAATAACGGAAAATAATATGTGCCAATGACTAGAAGTACCTTATTACGTGCCATTGATTTGTTAATCTGTCCTTTGTTTATGTCAGGAATCGTTTATCTTTATTAGTGAAGTATAAAGAATTATCTAGACTGTATCGAATTAAATTACATTAGCAGCATCATGGGCCTCCAGCTCTGGTCTCCCAGACGGGTTTCATAATATAATTATTATGATATGAAGGATATAGTTAGCGATGATTTGATTAGATCTTGGTGTTCCGGTTATTTTATGCACGTTGGGTTGGATGGCCGAATGGTTAGCACGTGCGCGCTGTAAAACGTGGCCTGTCATTGAGTCAACTGGCGTGGTTTCGAATCCCCGGTTCAAGATGACAAGGAGAGGGGGTTGCCTGTCCAAACTCGTGTTTTCTCCTACGCCCAAACGAATTATTGAATTAGAATTAAACCATTATGTTAGCCCCAAAATGACCCACCCTCTCTCTCTTTACTGTGCGTACAATTGTTCGTGTATCGCATGGTGTTGATATTGCACATCTTTATTGTTCAGATCATAATACGTCTTTATTTCATGTTTCTGAAAATAGTTGACGGTCTCGTCCATTTGACAGATAAAACGGTCTTAAGTTGTAGGTATTCATATCTTAATAAACCTGCAGCTCACACACATACGCTTATAAGTCACGTTCCAGAAATAGGTAAACGAAATTGGCATATGTAAGTCAAGCATGCATGTCAAATCTGATTGAAATTATCCGATGAACGTGAATATCTGGTCTATTTCAACGTAAGAGCTAAATCTACTTACTGCAGGTCTTTCTTTAGGTTTGAAAGGTTATCTGAATTATTGTCCCACGCCTTTCGAAGAAAGCAGGGGACTATTAAAATGAGTTCGTCCGTCCGTCCGTCCGTCCGTCCGTCCGACCGTTCGTCCGTGTGTCTGCCCGTCCGTCTGTCTGTCACACTCTTTGGGACACAATAACTCCCTTCCTAATTGAGCTAAAATGTTCAAACTTGGTGTAGGTGTTTATTAGGTCAATGCCTTGATGGAGTTCGAAGATGAGCATTTTCTGCTCAGGGTAAGCAGAGATAAGCAATTTGATTGGTTGATGCTTTGGGACACGATAACTTTAGTTCTAAATAAGTGAGAATGATGGAACTTGGTGTATAGTTTCATTCCATTAATACAAGTTCGATAATGAGCATTTTATGCTCAGGGTAAGCAAAGCGATAAGCAATTTAATTGGCCGAGACTTTGAAACTCAATAACCCCCTTTCTAATGGAGCTAGAATGTTCAAACTTAGTGTAGGTGTTTATTAGGTGAATGTTTTGACGGAGTTCGGGGGTGAGCGTTTTCTGCTTAGGGTAAGCCGAGATAAGCAATTTTGATTGGTTGATGCTTTGGATCACCATAACTTTAGTGCTTATTACTTGGTTTATAGTTTCCTCACTTAAATACCTTAATGAGCATGATCTGCTCAGGGTAAGCAAAGTGATAAGCAATTTGATTAGTCGAGACTTTTGAGCACAATAACTGTCCTTCTAATTGAGGTAGGATGTTGAAACTGATAGAGAGTGATGAATCTTTGTGTATAGTTTGATTTCTCAATGCGTTTGAAAAAAAAAAGTCCGATTAATTGTGTCATCTATTTATTTTGGGATTTTGGCGGGGGACATCAGCCTCATTGTTGGCTTGTTAATCAGTCTTTAAGTAACGTATCCAGGCCGTAATGAACACTCGATGCCATCGTTATCCTGCGATGTATAGTGGATTTGAATACATTATCTCAGTCGGTGCAGAAAAGTAGGGTGTTAAACCCCATTTCCCTTCATTCCATTTCTCAAAAATGCCATAATGTGTGGGAGGTTTGTGGAATTTCTAAGAAAAAAGATACAATGGCCAGTCCTTATTACTTGAGACAAATACGGATGGAATAATATATATCGAGGGGTTAGAACACACTTGTGATAAGTCAAAATGCCTGATTTTGAGAAAATTGCAATTTAAACTTTTGATTCACTACCAAAATGTCATTAATTAATATTCTTGATCGATATTTTCAGACATTTTGAAAAAAAGCGATGGTATTGATTTATATACCAATAGAAAAAGAATTACAAGCGCTTCATTTTAATATAATAAAAATTTTGGGGTTATTTTTGACTTATCACAATTATGCTCTAAACCCTCGATATATGGAGAGTTATTCGCGGCTTTTGTCATATTAGCGGCTTTGTTCACAGATTTACTCGCGTCTTGTTTTAATTTGATGATTAGTTGTGCAGGTGTCTTGTTGGATTGTTCAGACCAAAAAGGCACGTTTATAATCCGCAGCAGCTGCTCTGGTTATTGTATATTTGTGACAAATTCTAAATATGATTTAAATTAAACCACTTTGTTGTAGACCAACTTGTCGTATTATTTATTTTATAGCGTGATTAATTGTTTTTATTTTATGAGATTATTGGGATTAAGGAATCAGCCCGGTGTTAACGAGCAAACCTCCAAAACGCATTTAATCACTGTAGAGTGTATTGGATCATGTCAAGTGTATTTTTGGGACTTTTAATGTAAGCACTAGATTCAAGATCATACCACATGGTCATTAGATGTGTTCTTTAATGATAAAATTAACAATCGACACAGTCAGGTCTACATTTCGGGAAAAAACCGGAGTAGTCATTAAGCCGCCAGTACCCAAATCAATCCCCCGACAGTAGCCTACCCTAAATCCGAGAAATACAACCAGCTTCAACAAATTGCTACCCCCCCCCTTAAATCCTAATGAAATTGCACCCTTATTTTCTATAAAACGACGTCTACCGTCAGATATATGTACCATAAAAAAATAACCATCATGCATTAACATATTCTCTTCTGGGGGTTGGGGTGGCCTAGTGGTCTAGAGTGCCGAGCTTCCACCTCTAGCTGACCGGCCACCTCTGGCTTGCGGCTGTGGTTTCTAGCCCTGGTGTGAGCGTATGTGACATGGAGATAGGGGTGCCTTCTCAACCTGGTGGGTTTCCTCCGGGTACTCCGGCCTCCCACTGCTAAATACCCCTACGCGCAAGCGAATTATTGAAATAAAAAATTAAAACCATATTTTAGTCCCGAAATGACGTAGTTGTGTTTCTCTCTCTCGCTCATATTCCCTTCATCAATATGTTATAGGTTCTTTAATGAAAAAAACAATACATTTAAAAATGTATTGTTTTTTTTCATTTGATGAGGATTTGCGTATTAGACAATTGGCTGGAATAATACATGTTTTTAAATGACCACTCTTTGTAAATCTATACTAATATTTTTGACTGTAGATTGTCTGCCTGTCTGTCTGTCTGCACTAGGGCTTTCCCGAGGTTGAAGTTTGTGTTTAAAGGTAGTTCGAACCCAGGAGTAACAAAGGCGAGGTGGCGATGGGAAACCACTTCCCGTTTTGGAGTTTTGACCCCGGACTTTGACTTCCGGGTGAAGCCGAACACCTTTCTAGTAATCTAATGGCTTAGAAATTGAAGCATAATCTAATCTGCGATATTACCCTAGATGAAAGCGAACGTTTGCCACCAAGAACGAAGAACGTGATCAATGTATACCGTCTTAAAACAGTGTATGTTTTATAGATTTGTGTGTGGGTGTTGTTATTTGTATAATACTTACTTTATATCAACAACATATACCTAAC
The DNA here is from genome assembly GCA_917208275.1 of Patella pellucida. Lineage (NCBI taxonomy): Eukaryota > Metazoa > Mollusca > Gastropoda > Patellidae > Patella > Patella pellucida. The sequence continues at coordinate 21,186,174 of OU795036.1, read as the reverse complement.
ACCTGGTGCAGGCCTATATTCTTTATCATATAGTAATATAAAATGCAATAGACTTATAATCCAGGATCAAAATGTCTTAGGTCTTTATACAAATTGAGTTCTAGAAACCGCTTATACGTGACAAGGAGTAGGGTCGCCTGTCTAATGTCGTGGGTTTTAACCCACGGCTAAAGACTCCTACGCACACGCAAATAATTAAGATAAAATTTAACCATATCTTAGTCCCGAAATAACATAAATTGTGCAGAGTAGGCGTTAATGGGTCCAAATCTCGGCGTAAATAATATCCAATACAGTTGGCAACAGGCCTAAATAAACATGCTAGTAATATTAAGTAAAAAATACAATATATTATAAACAAATATATGATACAACAGTTAGAAAAGTTAAGTAACATAATCTATTCTCAGATGTTATAAAATAGGTTACATACAAACACCTGGAACCAAACAGATGCATTAATGATTTGGTTTCATTCAAGTATTTCATTAACACTTGTAATAGACCGGGAGCCCAGGGCGTAAACCCAGCTGAAAAGCGTACCAATTTTCTCCTTTATGGTATCAATGCATGAATATTTGGTATCATCAAAATGTAAGTCTGTCGGGTTTCTGGTGGTGGGTGTGATAGTCTAGATTAGCCCACAAGTATACCACGTGAAATTCGCACAACAATGTACAATACATCTTCAGGTATCACAAAAACACTCTGACATACATCAGAACAGTTCCGGCTAATCTATTCTAGTTGGGGTCCGTTCCGTGGCATTTTGGGCGTGTCTATTAGCGGTAGCCCACCGCACAAATTGTCTGACAGTGGTCATTCCTGATTCCCGTGGTGTTACTGGACAACTCAAAAGCTGTTTTAGGTGGTACAGATTGCAGCTACTATAGCCTAGCTGTTGACTGGAAATTAGGTAACTCCTGTTAGAGATACTCAACCAATACAAATGTCTGGTAATTACATAGCTCTGTCAGGGGTACCCCACCACAAGAAATGTCTGTCAGGGTGTTTTTGTGATACCTGAAGATGTACGGTACACTGCTGAGCGAATTTCATGTGGTAACCTTTTGAGCTAATCTAGACTCGTTAGTGGGCATTGCATTTTGGGCGGGGAATACCACACCCACCACCAGAAACTCGGTAGACTTACATGTTGATGATACCAAATATACATGCTTTGACGGAGAAAATTGGTACACTTTTCAGCTAGGTTAACCCCTGAGCTCCCGCTCTATAACTCCGCCTTACTTGCCCTTGTCAAGTATTCCATAATTTATATTCTCCAATCTATATTATTCTTGCACTACTATCCTGTACAGAGCAAAAAAAAAAAATCCCAATACTACGCAATACTAACTTAATACTTACAAATACCACCACACTCTCAGTAGTGTGAAACAATAACATAATAATTTAATTATATAAATACAAGCGTTCAGTTAATTTGTGGAAAACTTGCAAAAATGGTGCGACCCAAGTGATGAGCCATGTCTCGCTGAACCAGTTACTTCCCTTGATCACCAAAAAATACTAACCAACACTATCAAGAATCAATCCGTTTCTGTTTTAAAAAATTAACCGATATAAACCAACACTTTAAGCTTTATATGACAATTGCTTACTTTTCTCTGATATTTGTTTTGTCGAGGAGCGGTTACCGCGCAGATGCAGGGGTTGGGGCTCCTTGTAAGGTGGAGTTCGGGTGTCCTTCAGAGTCTCTTTAATTCTGAAAGCTTGGGGTGTTGCCCCCCCCCAATTCTGAAAGCTTGGGGTGTTGCCCCCCCCCAACCCCCACACGGCTCTTCTACTAATTCCGTAGCTAATCAATGCGACATAAGCCGTAGCGCTCTCGTTATTATGTACACCCCGTACCACCCTTGCCCCTACCCTAGACCTACGTAGCTGTGAGAATAGGGTATAATAACATATTATAAAGATCTATAAAACATGTGGATTACACAAAAAACACTATAATTTAAATATTGACTATTTCTACTTTTACTTTCATTGAAGCATGTAGAAATATGGCCACCTGTTACATCCTTGATTTGTGCTTTATATGTTTAATGTCAATCACCTGGTTTCTATCATTGTTTACATGTTAAGAAAGGTCAATGAATAGTGTGCCAAGTCAAGCGGGAAATTCGTGTATGTATTAAATTATATTTTCTTCGAATTATTTCATATTTTGCAAATACTTAAAGCGAATGATCCTTATTTGAGCGATTTAAAGGACCTCTAACTACAATATTTGAATCTTTTAACATAATATGAGGTTAAATATAGCAAAATTCCGTTCAGTAGGCTATTGACCAAGACATGGTCATGGACATTTGATATTCAATCCACATAAACATGCCATCACCCCATACATGTATTTGCTAAAATCTTTCCAATCCGATTAAATCTAAGTTCCGAGATTAACTGCCGATGATATTTATTTTTTTGAAATAAAATAAATTTTAAATAATCCATTTGGATATTATAAAAGAAGAATTAGCGCGGATTAAGACGTGAAAAAATATACATTTTCCGAAAAATTCAAAAATGAACGTAAGCGGCTTTAATAGTAAGTGCAGGGGGACTTTCATTGTATTTGTATAAATATATCGAAGGTCAATGTTAAGAGAGATGGGGTTTAAAGCCACTTGACAGAAACTAGTTCATTTCGGAACTAACAATTTTATTTCAAAAATTCGCCATCGAGTTGGAGTATTTGCCACTGGGGGGAAACCCGAAGACATGGAGAAACACGAAGTCTCGATTGCTAGACCTTTATTATTAAGTGACCTCTTACGTGGTACGTACGTATGGTCTAATTCATTCGATATCTCGGGCATATGGTTGACTGTAGAGTTGGGCTTGTCTTGTGAAAAGATGTCTATATAAAAATCCCTAGAACATTTGAAGCCTGAAAAAGAATTAGCTCTTACATAATGCACATTCTCAATAGTTCTGCCTGTCTATCTGTTCAGGGTTAGCGGCTGTACTAGGGCTGTCCCGAGGTTAAAGTTTGTGTTTAAAGTAGTTCGAACCCAGGAGTAACAAAGGCGAGATGGCGATGGAAAACCACTTCCGGTTTGGGAGTTTTGTCCCTGGACTTTGAGTCAGTTCCCGAATAGAAGTTAAGCATCTTTGAGATGTCAGAACAGCCGGCTGAAAAATTTGTAACATTTATTTATTTAAAGGGCCAATCCCGATAACATTTTGGAGAATAAAACTGCCTATTTTTGTGTTCAAATCCCTTAAAATCTTCTACCTTGGGGCCGAGCAACTAACTCAAAATATGATATATATATACGTTTTCAAACAACTTAAATCCGTTAGTCTTAATCTGTTAATGGAGTCCGGTGTCCCAAACTGTATTATATGCGGTAATTTGATAAAACCCGACTGTATTGACCCTTAATAAAGTAGTTCGAACCCAGGAGTAACAAAGGCGAGATGGCGATGGAAAACCACTTCCGTTTTGGGAGTTTTGTCCCTTGACTTTGAGTCAGTTCCCGAATAGAAGTTAAGCATCTTTGAGATGTCAGAACAGCCGGCTGAAAAGTTTGTAACATTTATTTATTTAAAGGGCCAATCCCGATAACATTTTAGAGAATAAAACTGCATATTTTTGTGTTAAAATCCTTTAAAATCTTCTACCTTGGGGCCGAGCAACTAACTCAAAATATGATATATATATACGTTTTCAAACAACTTAAATCCGTTAGTCTTAATCTGTTAATGGAGTCCGGTGTCCCAAACTGTATTATATGCGGTAATTTGATAAAACCCGATTTTTTTTATAAACTAATGTGTAGGTCATATTACGCTTTCGGTATCAAGTACAGCAAATGGGCCATTCACTGTATTGACCCCTTAAGAAAGAGGAATCGGTTATCAGGTCACCGCACGAAAATATTGACCCGAAATCTTAAAAGGGTTACGTGTCCGGATAAGCTGTTTTAACGCTCACGTCCAACCACTCAATATTATGAGCTGAAATTTTGAGACAGGGTAAATAAACCATTCCTCTATATTTTGGCGCTTAAATTTCATACATACTCGGACTTTTATTTTTGAGACTGTTCAAATCGGGATAGTTCCTTGAACAGCTATTTAGGATTTTATAAAGTTTTTGGATTTGTAGGATACTTCATAATATTAATAGATGAATTCCGGTCTATCTGTAGTATCATACCCATATTTTGTAACCACGTATCATACCAAAATAGAAAACTGGAAAGCGTTAGCGATTTTTTTTCTTTAAAAAACTATATAATAAATTATAATTTAGAAAAGGTTTAATTTGGGTATTAAATTTTGTTCCTTATAAAATACGCCTACATTTTCATATGATATGGATTTAATTTGACGCAAAACATTTGTTTTAATCTGAAATCTACATTTAAATTAAAAAAAACCCCATAGTTTGCAGATCTATTGTTCGTGCAGATGTTCTTAAAGGCTCTTATAATTCAAGTTCACGTGTAATCCATCTCATAAAAAATGTGTTTAGAAGTAATAACCACCATTATTAAAAATTTATACATTTTTTTAATACCATAAATCACGAGTATTAAAAGAGCGGATCTGAAATTAAATGAGAGGCTTAACTTTCCACGTTACTCTACTTTAAAAGTCTAGCTTATGCCATTAGGGAGGTGTTGAATGGTTAAAGGACAATATTGGTGTCAGTCATTATCACATAAATATGTGATAGAACCGGTTAAACATATTCTAAATATAATTTGGCGTATCTCTTATAACTTGTCACTTCGGTCAGTTATATATAAGAGGGATAACTCGTGTTTTCCTTTGGCGTTCGTCACTTCCGATTCTTGACACCAGTATTACTCACCTATCGTAGCAATAATCTCTGTGTTAAAATTATATTTGGAACGTGTTTAAACAGTTCTATCACATATGTAATAATGACTGGCACACATATTGTCCTTTAACGCGAGCGCCTTGCCTATCGTTCTGTCATTGAGTCAAGTGTAGGGTCACCTGAGCAACCCCATAAGTTTTCTCCGGGTCCCCCGGTTTCCTTTCAATATTTCGCTCGCGCGTAGGGGTCTTTAGCAGTGGGAGGAAACCGGAGTGCTCGGAGGGAACCCGCGAGGTTGAGAAGGTGCCCTTATCTCCATGCCACATACGCTCACACCAGGGCTCAAAACCACAGACACAAGCCAGTGGTGGCCGGCCAGCTAGAGGTCGTATTACAATAGACCCAATAAACACGATTCTGTATATTACAGTAGACCCAATAAACATGATTATATGTATTACCGCGCGGACCTATGCGATTCCATTTATATCACTATAAAGTGAACCCAATACACATGATTTTATTACAGTAGACCTATTAAACACGATTCTATTTGTCTATGCAACGTACTACATTTGACATCAGTTTTTCCTGGAGAAACAAATTATATCATGCCCAGCTCATAAGTGAAAGTGGAACTATATTGTTATAGGAAAGGGTCACATGCACAGATTGGTAGTATTCGTAATGTTCTCAGAAAATCGGAATTCAATCAAGAGTGTGCCGAAAAAACACTGTCCTTTTAACAACCTCCCATCTCTCATTTCAATTATTACCATAAATAACTCAATGATGTAATCAAAGAACTAATTATTTACTCGAGATTAAGTAACAGCCGATACACTGATGTAGAATAGTTATCTAACAACTATATACCATGTTTTACAAATATTAATGACAGTAATTATTCCCATGATAAGAATGTCTTTGCCTGGTAACCGTAAACCCGGTCGGTATATTGGTGCATGTGAAGGCAAATAACATGTAATGTCGACAGAGATAAATACGGTGTGATATTTCTGTAACCTACTTCAGGAATCGGTCAAAATGTTTGAACTAATCTGGACCTAACAACGGATTGTCTCCGGGCAACAGATGTCGTTGACCTCTCATGACTTCTATTGCATGTCAGGAATAATATGTATGTCAGCAAAAATATCATTTGGAAGTCATTATAGATTCAACGATTCTGCTGCCACGAAACTAATAAGTATATCAGACGATGCCATAACACGGATAGGTTATATAAGTACACAGGCCGACCGATATGTCGTCTGCTGCAGCAGTTCTCAGCACACCGCCATTTTATTGATTTTCGAACGTCAACATCTCAACTGCTACAAAGACCTGTACGTCGCGTTGAATGCCATTATTTACATCATTGTGTTCTAGCCGTGCACACGTCTCTGATAAGAACTCGAGAAATTTGATACAAAGCAAATACGAAAAACTGGTTCAAGATTTCAAACCTGTTTTGTTTGGACTTTTAAAAAAAATAAATAAGGAATACATTTGCGTTGAATGACAGTTGGATCATATCGATTTGCTATTGGTCAGTTATAGGCGAGACCCTTAGTGTGAATATAATTATCTTAGCTTGACTCGGAGTGACCATTTTGATCGAAGCTAGAGCAGCTAGTATGAAGTATTTATGAAGTATTCTGTTCACCTGTATTGAAGAATAGCATGCGGATTTAACTTTTTGTTTTTAAGGAAGAAAAACATCATTTGCATTGAACGAGGTAATATTAACATTTTTACAGCCATGTATGTATGTTGGTGAGGTTCATAGATTTTATTCGGTGCACCAAGTTGTTTACCCCTGTTTAAGACATTTCGACTAGAACATTTATGCCAGTAACCCTTTGATTGCTTGTTTCATAGGCAAATGCATTGTCACCCTTAACCTCTCTCAACCTCTACGCATATAATGAATTTTTAAAATTTAGGTTTATATGTTATAAATAATCGCAACTTCTGTGATCGAAATATCAGAAACCAAATCGCCCTCCTCGAAACGCGCGACTCTGAAACATATTTTGCTGTAACAAGTAATAATAATAATAATAATAATAATCTCGTCATTTAACAAGGGTAGCAAATTAGGCCTGAGGCCTGTTTTCGATTTGGCCCTTGGCACAGATCGTGCGAATGATTTCGATCATTACCGCAGAAAGAAACCGAAGAACTCGGGGGAAACCTGCCTGATCGGACGGGACACCGAATATCCCTCACACTTACAACGATAAAGTTCTTGTCCTGAGCTGGAATTGAACCCTCGATGCATCGATGAGAAGCCGCCTCTCTATTGCCACGTCGTTTTGGGGTAGATCATGTTTTCTCTCTACTTCGTTTGATAACCAACCGCAGGATGTACTCGAGTAAAAAAATTACTTGTCATGAAAGACAAAAATTACAAAGATCACTAAAGTTGAAAAAAAAGCCGTTGGAAGATTACTTCATAAATGATGCCTTCGAAAATTGCTGTATTGAATCTTTTAAGAACTTTGTGATTTTACATATCGTTTTCATTAAACATGCTTTTTGGATTACATATTGTAGTTTGTACTAAAGATTATTTTAGTATTACATATCGTTTGTACAGGATTTCTGGACTATATTGATTGTTGCAAAGACAGAATCCCTCAGTATATTTATTATGTCAAATTATTTTTTCACAAAAGATTAATTCATATCAGCTAGATTCGATCTACGTCCATTTACTGATAAGAATTCTTATTCTTTTCAGAATACGTTCTCATCACCTTTTTACGGCAATATTCTATTTGAATAACATCATTATATTTGTTTTTCTGATTGTAAATTGACCCCATTCTTTGCAATTCACCAATAGGAATATTAGTACTAGAATTAACTTGATTCTTGACACATGTCATTAACTCGAATAATATAAAACGTTTCCTTGACAACTGAGTTCTTTCCTCAGCACGACTTGTTAATACCTGATAACACGTTCTTGGTTCCATTGACGTATGCCAGCCTTATTATCCAAGTTCATATTTCTCAATACATAATTAATATTTCTTAATAATGTGTTTTCTATAATAGAATTGCAAGAAGAGTTCTGTATTGAAATGAACCCGTTGGCTCCAGGCCATCCTACATGTATATTACAATTCACTATTGTTGCTATGTAATCTTATAAACCCATGACGTCAGTCTTCTTTAAACGAAGGAGTCAATTCTGTGTGATAATTACCTTGGAATCTTTGAGTTCAGTTGAATGGCTATGCGATTTTTCTAATGCTTAACTGGTTGGCCGAACTTTGTAATGCACGACTAGGTAGTTAACCTTAATAGTGTATGTTTAATTAGGTGGTTAAACTTATAATGTCTGTCTGGTCAGGTGACCAAACTTTATAATGTATCGTTAGATGGTTAAACTTTCTAATGTATGGTTAGGAGATTCTCTGGTGTATTGTTAGGTAGTTAAACTTTCTAATGTATGGTTAGGAGATTCTCTGGTGTATTGTTAGGTGGTTAAACTTTCTAATGTATGGTTAGGAGATTCTCTGGTGTATTGTAAGGTGGTTAAACTTTCTAATGTATGGTTAGGAGATTCTCTGGTGTATTGTAAGGTGGTTAAACTTTCTAATGTATGGTTAGGAGATTCTCTGGTGTATTGTTAGGTGGTTAAACTTTCTAATGTATGGTTAGGAGATTCTCTGGTGTATTGTAAGGTGGTTAAACTTTCTAATGTATGGTTAGGAGATTCTCTGGTGTATTGTAAGGTGGTTAAACTTTCTAATGTATGGTTAGGAGATTCTCTGGTGTATTGTTAGGTGGTTAAACTTTCTAATGTATGGTTAGGAGATTCTCTGGTGTATTGTTAGGTGGTTAAACTTTCTAATGTATGGTTAGGAGATTCTCTGGTGTATTGTTAGGTGGTTAAACTTTCTAATGTATGGTTAGGAGATTCTCTGGTGTATTGTTAGGTGGTTAACCTTTCTAATGTATTGTTAGGAGATTCTCTGGTGTATTGTGAAGTGGTTAACCTTTCTAATGTATTGTTAGGAGATCATTTGATGTATTGTTAGGTGGTTAAACTTTATAATGTATAGTTCGGAGACTTAATAATGTTGATTTAGAGGGTTAAAACTTTAAATTATGGCAAGGAGATTTTTCGATTGTAATGCATGGTTAGGTAATTAAACTGTATAAGATCGCTGGAAAGATTTGATGTCACGTAAAACTATGTTTTGAGATAGATTGGTAGGAAACGATGTGTATGGGTTCTGTTATTATGACCGACATGGACTACATGATCTACATGTCAGACTTCATTTATAACGTCTGTGTTTATTTATAGGGTAAATTTATAGAACACAGTATTTCAAAAACACGATATTGCCATTAAAGATACATTATGTAAGATTTAGATAAAGAGCTAGCGATTCTTGCTATACTAGTTAGACAATAGATAATTAATGTAAAATGAATAATTGGAAAGTTTTATTCAAATTACTCTATTGCGAGCGAAGATATTAACCTTTGAAGGCTTGACAAGACGTGTGCAATAATTTGAACCACGGGTTGGTACTGGTTGTTCTAAGCTAAGTCTCGCTTCTCCATTTTTAGCTTAAATAAAAATATGGCTGAATTGTTCTAATGTATTTAACATCGGAGAAATCCGATGCCATCGAGAACTGATTATGACCTGGATAAGTTAATTAATGTCTCATTAATAATTTAGAAAACATTTCAGGTCTAAAGTAAGACCAGCAATAGGCAGTTTTAGCTCTTACATACTGTATTTTTAATCAATGGAGGTTACATTTCTTATCTGCCTCTCCTACCTGTTCCCACACTATGCCGGACTATACCCGTCAAAAGCGACGTATCCGTCAGACAAGTATTTAAGAAAGATTTGTCTGCGATATCACACCAAGTGGAAGCTGACGTTAAGCTCGAAAAGAAGAATGATAGTATCAATAATACATTTGGCAGTACTTAACGAATTTGGGAGCTTTTTTGTTTTTAGTATTGTGTGTTCATCAAGTTGTTTTGATAAATTAATGGGTAATGTCAGCGTGTCTAAATAGGCTTACTAACATGGCAGGAAAGGCTTTCTTCTCAAGGGAATAACTTTAACGTGCGTAGAATTATCTTTTTCTTGTTCTATGGTCTGTCTCCAAATTGCTATTCAGATAACTTTTTAAGCGTAATTATTTACCTCCAAGTTACATAGCACAGTTTTAATAGTTGTTATTAGTTTATTACACAAGTTATATAAATTATTAATTAGACATTAATTAACTTACCAAGACCATAATCAACTCTTGATGCCACCAGGGGGTTGTGATATAAATAAATATAAATACGTTTTGTGGTTCATGCGGTTATCTTAAAAATGGATAATCATTTTGTTTATTATCGTAACATTGTATGGCCAGTGTTTAGGCTCAAAGTGAAGTAATTTGACTGTAATTTTTAAACTATTATAGAGAGAAATGTCAGCTCTTTAACTAAATCGTACCAAAAACCACTTAACGTGTGTAACCTATAATGCATTAAATTACGGTGTCCTAGCGACGGTGACGTCTGTCCCGGGATGATCTTTATTCGTGATCTTAAATTATTAAAGTTTATGTATTTTCACGCGCTAGTGTTTTTATAATGATAGCAATAAACACATTTAAAGACATACCATTTTTAACCATAAAAGGTCAACTCTCAAAATATCTCAATTATTGCGCAATCTGCATATGTTTCTATAACTTATAATGCTTTGAAATAATATATAATTAGCGTAATATTTTGAGTTCTGTACCCAATTACTCTTTTTATCGATATGTCTTCTTATATCCATAACGTCGGCTCTAAAATTATTTAGGGGGGGGGGGGGCTTGGAGAGGTCGGGTGGTTTATCGCGTTGTATGGATTCGATTGAGCTTTTGCGTAGCAAGGTGTAAGGTCGCCTGTCCGACTCGTCGGTTTCCTCTTGATCCCCAAACTGACAAAGACCCATACGGACATGCGAATGACTGAAATACAAATGAACGACATGTTAGTACCAAAACGACCTAGTTTGCGTAGAGTGGATGTTAAACCCCAGGTCTCCCTTAAAGTACCTCAAAATTCAAATCAGCAAACTGAAATTATATATGATGCGACCTTCAGCCTATACCGATCCTTATCACTTTGTCTATACCAATTGATATCAAAAAGAAGAAGAAATAAATGACTGCAATACTTTTATCATAAAGTCTGTCATTGAATCAACTGGCTTGGTTTCGAATCCCCGGTTGCACGTGACAAGGAGTAGGGTCGCTTGTCCAACTTCGCTGTTTTCTCCGGGTCCTCCGGTTTTACCCCACTGCTAAAAGACCCTTACGCGCAAGCGAATTATTGAAATAAAATTAAACCATAGGTAAGTACCTAACTGACTTTGTCGAGTGGAGGTTAACCCCATTTCTCCCTCTCTGGAATACTTTTACAACGTCTTGTTTCGTTTTTGGTTTAATATGAGAATGGAGCACCAGGTGCAGATATGTTGTAGATCTGCTGGTTATTGTGGATTATTTTGAATACAAGGCTATTTGGTTTGTTATATCAACTATTGATTGATATTTCAGTATATAGTATATGCGTAGGTAGTAACCATATATAAACTACAATAACAGATATATATATATATAGGAAAATGGCATGTGTATATCGAATCTATATAAAAGAAGAAAATGTCGTTCACACATAGAAAATTAGATGGTATCCATAAACAGTCCTTCCTTGTTAAAGAATAATTCTATTAAACCTATAATTCACTATTGCTGAGAAATTGGCAAAAATATCATTGTTAAGTTCAAATTCCAACGTTGGGAGCATGTTGTCAATAGGAAAACAAGGGAGGTAATTGTGTTGCTATTTCCTGTGCCAATGATTTTGAAGGGTAGAAAATAATGCCCATGGTCGTGTAATAGTGAGTTAATAACCTATTGAGAGAAAGACATGGAAATAATTATGTTTTGACTTTCTTAGAAAATTTGAAATTCTCGCTTTAAAAAATTGCAAAATACCAGATCAAATTGATGTATAGCATATTCATCTCTGAAACCTAGTAATCGTGTCATGTAAAACTGTCTAAAGCCAAATGTCTCAGGGTAAAATGAATATGGCAATGACACGAACAAAACACATCCATCAACCTCAATTTAAATAGGAAACCAAAAAAAAAATCACATTTCATAAACATAAGAAGACTTTAGTCTTCACAATAATATCATGATTTAAATTTAATCTGTTTGTCCTGTTTGTACTGATTAATCGCTCTATGGATTATATTACAATATGTAATTATATAAATCGTCTTATATAAATTACTTACTTTATGAGAATAATGAGATAAGTATGTTTGTGTAATTTATACAAAACATCTTGAAAAATGGAGAACTTAAATTATAATAATGGGGGTTTAACGAAAAGCGAGTTAAACTTTTAAAAGATTTCCATTGCAAACATTAACTAAGTTACCTATTGTAAAATTTAATCCATCTTTACAGTGTTAAGGTATATGTTTTGATGCATTGACTGCATTAGCCGACTTGTAATTCGAGATATGTTTATAGATTCAGCTCCTTAAATTTACAACAAGCAGTGACCAGGCCCGTATTTGAGCGTGAGGTGCAGGTGAAGGGGGGGGGGTGCAAAAAGTTTTGTTCCCCCTGTGAAATAGATTTACATTGTTCGTCAATGTTACAGCACCTCCGAGAACACTCCTGAATCCCCTCGTTGCTGTGATCTAGCTACGGCCGTGGCAGTGACACAAATCTTGCGCGATGCAGCCCTGAGAACACTACTAAAATGTATTTTTAAATGACGATTTAAGCCATAATATATCTTTAAATGTACGATTTAAGCCATATTGTATCTTTAAATGAACGATTTAAGACATAATGTATCTTTAAATGGACAATCAAAGCCATAATGTATCTTTAAATGAACGATTTAAGACATAATGTATCTTTAAATGGACAATCAAAGCCATAATGTATCTTTAAATGAACGATTTAAGACATAATGTATCTTTAAATGAACGATTTAAGACATAATGTATCTTTAAATGGACAATCAAAGCCATAATGTATCTTTAAATGAACGATTTAAGATTATATCTAATTGTATTAATTATTCTCTATTGTGAAAATTTAACCTTTGTAAGGCCATGACGATTCCGTGCTGGAAGGGGCTTAAAACTATCTGTTAGTGATGAAAGATATCGAGATTAGTGTAACTCCGTATTATTGTCGATTTAGACCGGGTTTATCCCTCTTGTGTTTTAACAATACATTAATTTCCCTATTGACTAGATAATGTTGTTTCTCGTCGCCTTGTGTTTTCAGAATTGAACCTAAATTTAATATGCCATACCTTATCCTTAACTTAACTTGGCATCAATATTTTACTTTAAAAAAAAAGCAAATTATGAAAGTGTCAATTTTGAAATGATCCTTAGAATATAAAAACCAAACAAAAAACCTGACACAACCACCGATCTATTCAAATGGAATTGACAGGATCAAGTATTTGACATAAGACATTTACTATGGTTTAGCAGTGGGAGGAAACCGAAGAGACACGAGGCTAAACATGTGGCCCTATTTTTTGACGTACAAGAGGTTAATCTATGACAGAGCTTTGGCTCTACAGCGCACGCCTTAGACCACCTGTCCCAGAATCTTTAGCTAACACCTCAGATCATGCTGGTGGCTTAGCGCCCGTGTGACAGATATAAGCTATATTTTGTATAGTTATGATCATGTTGGTACTAAACAAGATGCTGCGTAGGCTAAATCTTCAAATCTATTTTTGGTTGTTATTCAACGGACGCGATGGAGGCGAAGATGGTGTCGTGTTAATTGTAACAATGTAAAAACCACCTGCTCCTCTATTTTTATTTTATCTGTGAAATGTTCCTCATTATTACGATAATTAGATAGAAAACTGTGATATTTCATTAATGCTCCAATCTTAACACGCTACGACCGTTGAATAATCAATTTATCTCTTAGTTCGAATAATTTTTTATTCATAACTTATTTATCAGGGGCCTGTTTCACGAAAATTTAACTAAGAGAAAAATCCAAATTTTAGTAATTTGATTGGGTAATATTAAATTGATTTTAGTGCTTGACCAATCAAATCTGAAGCATCTACACAAATTTTAATTTTATCTTTAGTTTATATTTCGAGAAACAGGGCCCAGTTTGAATAATATTTTATTCATAACTGCGTGCATAACGAACCAAAACCATTATTTTAAGACTATAAATAGGAATCATTTATAAAAGCAATACACCAATTTAGCTCACTAGGTTATCTTTGCCTTCTGTTTACTAAGAAACCTGATATAGCCCCCCAACCTCACACGAAAAAAGCCCCCAACCAAAGCAAAAAAGAAACCGGAAGCAAAGAATAACGAACAGGACAATACCCAGCGAGATCTTTTAATGTTAACCGCAGTGATCACGGCCTTGACATAACCTGCTCGGATTCGGGAACCCTATAATGACAAAAAAATTTACACAATCGACTCGGAGACTTTCGGTAACGGGAGTGAAATTACTAGTTCGGAACCCAGGTCCACTACCTAATGACAACGAACTTGATATACCCAAAACCAAAACCCAAATGATAACGGATTTGACATTACTAGTCAATAAAACCCTAATGATAATAGAAATAGCATTGTCTGCTTTGTATACAGAATCGATGTTGTAATGGACACCCTATAGTCAGGTTGAACTTCTCCTTGCAAGTGGACTGAGGATGTGTCCAGCTAAGAACACTCCTAAGAAATCATTGTTGTTGGCTATAAAATTCACTGAATTTGGACATTTATTGATTGTACTTATAGTATTGTCACATGGGTCACGTGTTTAAAATAGTCTTTCAAGCTAGGGATAATGAATTTAATGTTCTGCAGTATTAATTTCAATGATGAGAAATAATGAGAAGTCTCTTCGCGGCATGTGTTCAGTGATTAAGCAGCAACTCTTGTCTTCCATTAACTGTGAGCTGCAACCTAAATACTTAACCTTCCATTTTGCATTTCGGTCACGCGCTGTATGTCAGCATATCGTGCACTAACCAGTTAGCTTATAAGGTGTTAACTGTGGTAATAACCCGTTACCTAGGTAACAACAAGTTAATATTTCAACAATTACCATAATGACACCTTTTACCGCTATAAGTCACGCGCTCATATCGACCTCAAATTCCAGGAGTCGTTATATGGTTCCAAATCGTCTGCTTCATCCATTAGTCGACATCTCGTCTGTTGGTCCATTTTCAATAATTACGTGAGAGATGCGTGTTCGTGAATTAATCAGGCTGAAAACCTATTTTGCTTCCTAATTATTCAAGGTATTGTGACTGATGGGCCACGAAACCGTAGCTCTGCAAATTCCTTCTGTTTTAATACCATCTTCATCAATCACGAACCACTTCCGTGTTTCAACTGCACTTGATTTGATCGAGGTCGTATTAAAATGGTGCTGGTTGGATGTCCTGCTTTTCTCTAGTCCAGATATGAAAAAAACACAAAAATGTTTTTCTTCTTTGTACGATGAACCCGTTTAAACACAAGGATATTTTTTACTCATTCAGATTTAGAAATATGGCAGTTCACCAAGCTATATAAAACCCCTCGACCATTTGAAGATTTGTAATGTAACACAATGTTATGTTGTTATATATTGGCGCCTTAAAAACACCACAAACGCGTGTCTTAGTATATGGTTGTAAATAGTACCATTGTGTAATATTTCCAAGGCTTGACCTTCCTCTATATGAACTGACACGCGCTTGACATATAAATCTACCTGTGAGTTAATGTATCGCCCTATATGCACTTAGTGATTTGTATTAACATTATGTTTTCCTAAGCCAAATGTCGATCCAGATGTGATTTACATTTAGTGACCACTGATACGTAAAGTTGACCTTTAATTAAGGTACATGTAATTAACCAATACAACCTATCATACCTCGAAGGTTAGAAATTGAATATCGATGTTTAATGAGGTTGATAAATGATCAGATAAGATCATACATAAATTGTACCTTTAGATGTATTGATTAATCGATTTCACCAATCGAAAGTACCGTTTATATTGATCATTTTATTATTTTTCATGATCGAGATCAGTGATTTATTAATCTTACAAACAGTTACTTGTTAGTTCACGGTCTGATTATTGACATAAAAGCTGTTGCCAATACTAAACTGTGTTCTCTCAGTTGTGCCAGAAGCAATGACATCGTTACAAAAACCAAGCATTTGCAAAAATACCAAACAGTCTCAGATATTCAGACGAAGCAGAAATGTCTAAATTGGAGCGCCTCTGTTCTGTAAGTTGCTTCCATTGTAGGTCCGATTTTAATTCACTACTGCATCCAATACCGTTTGGTCTCTGGAAAGTGACTGTTTAAATTATAATAATTTCAGTTGTTAGATAATATTTTTAAATAATTGAGGTATTAACTTTGTTTATTTCAGACGATGCGATATTTTGAGAAGATTCTTGAGGCTTTCTGTACTAAAGGTTGTAAAAAGTGCTGTGATTGCTGTTTCCAGGATGATAAAAAGGAAAACAAGATTGAGATACGACATTCTTTCCGTGATTCCATATTGGATTCTACCAGTAGTAACGCAGAAAGTCTGAGAAGTTTCCGTGAAAGAAACGACTCTGAAAACTCCCGAACAGATTCCGTGTCATCGTCGGGAACCCTTGATTATAAGAGATACCACACGACGCCAATTATTGACATGAAGCCCATTGAATTCTGGACGGCGAATAGAGAAAATGTTCAACCAAAGACAAAGCGACGACTACCCAGTGAAAGTGAAATAAGCGTGGAAAATTTCCAAAGAGATTTGTATGAGATTTTACCGGAAGAATCGCCATGTTTGACTGACGAGCAGAAATTGGCACAGTATCAATTGGGTCAAATTCATTTTGGACTTCAATACGAAGTTTCCTCGAAGACTTTAGTAGTTAAGACTATCGAGGCTAAAGACTTACCGCCGCCATATTGTTTAGACGAGAACAAACAGGACATGTCTCATTCTAACCCTTACTGTAAAATATCGCTTCTACCTGATCAGAAGAATTCCCAACAGACGACAGTTCAGAGAAAAACACAAGATCCCATGTGGAACGAGTATTTCTCGTTCGAAGTTTCGTATAAAGAGGTTCAAATGAGAACGTTAGAGATTTTAGTAAAAGACTTTGATAAATATTCGCGTCACTGTGTTATAGGACAGATTTATCTCCCCCTGAATAGTGTTAATTTGATTAAAGGTGGTCATATGTGGAAACCACTGATACCCGGAAGTCCAGTAAGTATCTTGTAAAATGTCATTTATACGAACTTTTACCATAATTATGTAGTTGTTAACCGTGCGGACTCCTCAAAAGGAAAATGTTATTAGGTATTCTAGAAAAGGTCCTGTGTACACCACATTGGCAAGTACGTAAAAGGGCGCCTGGTATGTGGAATTTGAAAACAGAGTAGACCCCTCATAGCGCATTGCATAGTGTCAGTCTGTCTTTTTTCCCCAGTCGGTGCAGAGAAGTTGGACGTTAAACCCTATTTGATGTCATTTTACTCATTTTACTCATGGATTTACTTACGGAATAGTCGTTTTTATGCCAGAATAAAAAAATCTCATTATTCAGCTTTTAACAAATCGTTTCTTATATAATCGATATGTACTTTAAGAGATGATAAAAAAAGAAGTAAGCGTCGTACTGCTAATTACACGATCTTTTTAATCTGCCCGTAATTTCAAATTAACCTAGATACAATGTTGAAAGGGTTCTTTTTATGTCCATAGAAAGAACTATTGCCGCTGGTATTTAAGACATTGCAAACAATTGTAAAATAGATTCGACTCCATGGCGTGAATTACCGAAACATAGATGATTGTATTGAACTTAACCACGGTCATTCGTATCATACACTTTTATCATTCTTACTCCAAAAGTGCAGAAAACAGTATAAAAGTTCAAAATAATGTTATTGTTAGAAATGGAAGACGACGCCTTTGATGATGCCAGGCTCTGTTTTCTCGAAATCTTAACTAAAGATAAAATCCAAATTTTAGTAGCACAAAAATCAATCTGTTATTATCCAATCAAATTATTAAAATTTGAATTTTATCTTCGTGAAACAGGCCCCTGATCAATAGTCTTAGTATTCCACAATCTAATGGTCCAATGAGGGTATGGGGGGGGGGGAGGTACAGAGTCGTCCGATTCTAAATTCTGAACAATTTCCAAAAGCAAGAAAATAACGAAAACGGGTAGCGATATGACAACGAGTTAACATATTTTAGTGTGATAGATCTGAGTACACGTACCATCACCTGAAATCTTCTGGTAGTTTCTTAACCAACAGCTGCATTTATATAACCACATTTATGACAAATTCCTGAATAAATAATAATATTTGGCGGATTTAGGTCTATTCGTGTAGTCAACATAATTGGCAATATGATTTATTTGGCAAATGTAAATTTTTGAAGAAATGGGTGTTTTTAATACATGTATGAAAATTCATGAAGACATGTTTTTTTTAATACATATTATGTATATAATGGAAAATTCTTGAAGACATTTTTTCTTGACAGTCAAAGAAGATTAATTTTTAAAAAAAGATTCCTGATATATATTTATGGATCACGATCTGTTTTGATAATAATCATGTGGCGGAAATACTACAGTGTTTTAAAAAATATATAGACAACTTATTGTATGTTAGATATACATGTATTTATGGAAGGCCATCAGCACCGCTATTAATACTAGGTTAAAATGAAATGGAATTGGAATTAACCCTGTTCTGTTTCGGCTGGGCTAATACAGACGGGCATACGTCACACAGTGTGTTATGGGGGACATTTTGCCAGGACTGTTGCACTATGACCCACTCTTATATCGAATTCCAACGCCAACGTAAACAGGGAACCTCGGAGTTTCGTCCCATCCGAACGACTAAATACTAGGTTAAAATAAAAGCCAGAATTTTGTCGTGACTTGCCCATAGTCATGTGATATTTTGAAGGACATAATATATTGCATTGTTCAAGCCATATGGGCGTCTTATTAAAAACATTTGATTTATGAAACAGATCAAATTATGGTGATGAATTATATAAAATGAATCCCAATGACGGAGATACAGATTGAAGCCCTATATTATATTAATACGTTTACTACAGGGATTCTTTTAATATCTAGAATGTTTTCACGTAACCACACATCATTTCATTTTATATTTCACTGTGGTCAACTGGTTCTCCGTATTTAGCAATACACGCGGGCGACCTTTTTTAGTCATTTTGTAAGCGTTTTTTAATCGCTACCGAAATTGCTAAACAATAATTACCCCTGGGCATGTCATTGTGATGTTGTCGGATGTCTAGGTGCCAAATATTAAAGAACATTTGTATTCGACCAAAATGAATTGCTCGTCACACTGTAATCGTACACTAACGGATGTGCTTGTGGCATCAAGTTATGTCTTTTTGGTCAATGCAAGCTAAATGCGATCTCAGAAAATGGCGGCTACACAGTCTGAAAGTGTGATTTCTAGTCTACGGCATCGTTGGTTGCCTAAAAATAACCCGTGTCTTTTAAGCTGTTAAGAGGAGAATTGCTAGGATTAAATAAACGATCTATCAAATGTATTGGTTTTAAAGTAAATAGAATAGACCAACGTCCCCTTCCCAACAAAAACTAAACCCAAACATACGCTATAGATTTGAGTTTTTGACTTGCAATCAATAGTTTCGTTTAAGTCACGGTTGGTTTTTAATATGGTTAGGAATTTGTTGTATGGTTTTATTACAGCTACAACTTTTAAAAATTGTTTAAATATTTACGCAGTGTCTTACTTATGGAGTATTTTAATTGCAGGAACGTCAGGATCTTGGTGAAATCTTACTCTCTCTAAATTACCTACCCAGTGCTGGAAGACTCAATGTTGACATTATTAAAGGCAAACAACTCTTACAGTCTGAATTAGTTGGTGGTGCAGGTTAGTAGAAACTTATAATTTCTATTTAGCTGAAAATATATTGCGCTGTAAACGGTCTTACCCGTTTGTTATGCAAAACCAAACCGCCATCTTGAGAATGACCAGAAGCAACCAACATGCTATATATCTTAACAGCCCTTTACGCAATACCCTACATATTTCGGCACTTAAGTTTGATTGGGCACAAGCCAAGCCGTAAAATAGACAGTGGAATTAATTTGGCTGTATATCAAGATGATGTATCAATGTAATTAGAATACAGATCTACATGTATATTTCGATTCATTTTATACTTTCGATGGCCTCTTCTACATGACGGTCTGACCAGTTGCAGTGTGAGGTCGCGTCCGAGGGCATATCAGCGGCTTTTGAAGCCATGAGTACTATGACGAAAGACATTTTGATTAACAAATAAACGTTGATGTTTCTATAGTAAGATACCCAAAGTTCTGCGCATCGCACGGCAAGCTATCGCTGCCACATACCATTTCATTCGCTTATCTCTCACATCAACCAGAATGCGGGTTATAAAACACAACTCTTCCAGATCCTAGTGTAGTAAAGAGAGGTAAACGAACTTTTGAACTGAAATAGGATTTGAAATAGGATCTGTGTTTTAACCAGATTGATTGATAATTATTTGTTCTTAACGCAACGCATCTCCCCCTCAAAAATGATAAAAAAAACGCCAACCAAAATTTAGAAGAAAAAAAACCAAAACCAAAACAAACAAAACCCTCAACAAAAACCAAAAATAACAACAAAAAATCCAAAACAAACCAAAACAAAAACCAGAACAAAAAACAAAATAAATCGAAACAAAAATGTAAGAAAACAAGCCACTCGATCCAAAGCGACACCAAAATGCAATAGATAAGCTCCGAACGTCTAAATAAGTAATTTTTATGAACATTCCATAAAAAGTACTCTAACCCAGAATCATGCCTTTAAAAACCAATGTAGCTCTCCCATGGTTCATATCTAAAAATATAGTCTAGAGAATTTCTGACCTTGGCATTTAAATCTCCCTTGGTATTTCTGACCTTGGCATTTTAATCTCCCTTGGTATATTTCGAAACCATAATCTTTAACACGTGTAGTTTGTTTTCACCGTTATAGAAACAACAATTCAATTGAGTACATGGTACATTAAAGTACATTGTTAATATATATATAACAGTTAGTACAACAAAACCACAATACAGTAACAGAAACAATAAGCCAAGCCCACGGATAAGTAAATGGAATAGGTTTAAAGTCCTACTGTTCTGCTCCTAAACTGGGCTAATGAAGACGGGCACACGCCATACAGTGTGTTATAGGGGAACTTTTGCCAGGACAGCGGCGCTACGGCCTACTCTTATATCGAATCCTAACTGCCAAGAGATCTTTAACGTGCGAAACAATGTGTACACGTGACCTCCCCATCCAAACGACTAGACAGCTGTTCTTGTCAGAACCTCCGTACTGCATTACTGACAAGGGAAAACCACGCCGGAAAATCTGGCCGAACTTTCTCGGCCAATGCAGGGATCGAACACCCAACCTCCAGGCTAGCGAGCCAGCGTCTTACCCACTTAGCCACGTGATCCCCCCACATACACACAGTTGAAAAACCACAAAACACGGACATTACAAGCGATAACCAATAAGTGTGCTACTATCAAATCAATAGAGAATGGACCCAGAGACCATCATTAGGCGTCTCCCACTGTGGTAATGAGTTCCGGGTCTGTGTACATCCATTGAAGGACAATTTAGTGTCAGCCATTATCACATATTGTGATATAATTGTGTAAACACGTTCCAAATATATTTTTAACACATATATATTTGCTACGATATATGCGTAACGAAGATGTGAGGAAACGCAAGTGAGACAAAACATGGAAAGCAAGAGTTATCCATATATATTATCTGACTGAAGCACCGAGGTTAACACGGTCGAATTTCTGCTCACTGATAAGACGAAAAGTTGTTATATTAGAATGAGAGATTGTGACAAATCGGAAAAAAAATTTGAATGTCCGTGAATTGCCATGTTTTTTTTAAGTAGAGAATGAATAAAAACAAGTGACTTTCAATTATTTTTCTGAATTGTCAGATATCCTCTCACAGTCTTATATAAATACTTTCCGTATTTGAACAAATTTTCAGTGGAAGGTGTTTAACCAGTTCTATCACATATGGCACCAATATTTGTCCTTTATAATGACCAAACCTAGTTTTGTTTGATATCACATACATATAATATTCGACATCAATTCCTAAAATATAAATTTGTTTAAATATCAATATAATTGTTCAAACAGAAAATTACTTTCATTCGTTCTTTTTTGGGTGTTTCGAGTTACTTTTAAGAGCACATGAAATGGGCTTGGGAATTTGTTTTATGCGAGTAACCAATGGTTACTATATCCATTTTTCGGCAAGTTTAAACCAATATGATTAATATTAATTCTGTAGGGGGGGGGGGGGGCGAATGCGTGCTGTCGTGCTGTATCATAAAGCCTGTCATTGAGTGGTTTCGAATCGGCGGTTGTACGTGCTAAAGAGTAGGGTCGCCGGTCCAACCTCGTGGGTTTTCTCCGGGTCATCTGTTCCCCACTGCTAAAGACCCCTACGCGCAAGCGAATTATTGAAATATGGTTAAACCATATCTTAGTCCCGAAATGGCATAGTTTATGTCTCTCTCTCTCTCTCTCTCTCTCTCTCTCTCTCTATTGAAGGAATATCGGTATTGTTTATTTCTATTGTTAATATCCATGTTCTATGAATGTCATTAAATTATTTCCAAGGTAATAAGCGTAATGGTTGTTTAATTTGTTGAGTTTTTAATGGAAAACATCTGCTCGACTTATACCACCAATATCCTGGTCATGACATTCGGATTGCATAATTACCAACTTCCTTGATTGGCCTAGAGAATAAAATCCCTTTCTCAGCCAGACAGTGGTGTAATTAACTCAGCTTAGTTGTAGTTAGTCACCAAAAGGTCTTGGAATTAACAGAGACATTCAGTCTTTCCCGTCTCTCCAATCTTCTTGGCCACTGAGACCGATGAGCTACCGGTACCCGCTAATAAGCTTCCTTCGCCACAGTAATTGATTTAGACACAAAATGTTGGTGACTTCAGCCCACGTACATGCCATAAATAACCTATAAACTGACCACAGGCTTGTTACTATGGTAACGTAGCAGGAATCGATAGCTCCATGTTGTGTCACGATGTTACAGGTGCTATATACTCTTCTATTGTACTTTTTATATACCACTTCAGTCCATTTGTTTCAGACCTTGGAAACAGACAGAGTCTTCCTTTTTGCGCTAAATCAAATGTATTAGATGGGTTTTGATGTGCTAAGTCAAAAATATTAAAACATATAATATATTATAATTAGACATGTTTTTGTTACTTACTTGTATATCGCGATAGAGAGAGAGAGAGAGAGAGAGAGAGAGAGAGAGAGAGAAAGAGAGAGAGAAATGAAGTTTAATAATACTAATAATAATAGCGACATTTTACAAGGGTAGCAAATTAGGCCTGAGGCCTTTTTCCAATTTGGCCCTTAGCACAGATCGTGCGAATGATTTCGATCAATACTGCAGGAAGAAACATCCATTCGACACAAACCAGGTTATTTCATACATATGTTTTAGTTTTATTTCAATAATTCGCTTGCGCGTAGGGGTATTTAGCAGTGGGACATGCGACCCTACCCCTTGTCACGTACAACTGGGGATTCAAAACCACGCCAGTTGACTCAATGACAGGCTTATAATACAGCGCGCACGTGCTAACAATTCGGCCACCCCCCCCCCCCCCCCCCCCTATTTGTATATCACATATTAACAATACAGTATTTTACGAATTATCAATATGTTGTTTTGGTATATAATAGATCCAAACCTACAATTATAAATAGAGTATTCTAAAACAGCACATTTTAAAGCGCGCGAAATATTCGACACCAAGACCGTTTAAGTGCACGAATATCCTGCACCGCGTATACATTCTTAAAGGAGCTAAACCTTTTTTATTAGGGAATACAAGGTATTCGATTAGGTTTATTTGATGTGCTATTTCGATCAATTATTGTTCTTTCTAAAAAAAAAGTAAGCGGAAAGTTGTCTAGTTTACTTATTGTAGTTTCACTTTGCGTTTATCTTGTTGACAGTCGAACACAAAATCGTTTATTTCTAACACTTGTTTTATCGATAGACGCAAACTTCAATGACACTGAATCGAACATTTTATTTAGGCCACAATCACATTTTTAGATTTTTTAAATTGTACATATTATTAAATAGATCGGCTTCATGAATATAGACACCTTCCTTACGTTCTTAGTCAATATTTACCATTTACGTTAGCCGCTTCAATATTTACAATTTACTTTTGCCGCTACAATATTTACCATTAACTTTAGCCGCTACAATATTTACCATTTAATTTGGCCGCTTCAATATTTACCATTTACTTTAGCCGCTACAATATTTACCATTTACTTTAGCCGCTACAATATTTACCATTTAATTTAGCCGCTGCAATTTATTTTAGCCTCTATGCAATATTTGCCGTTAACTTTAGCCGCAACGATGTTACCATTTACTTTAGCCGCAACAATAATTACCATCATACAAACTACCACGAAATGCAACAGCTATCGTAAATTATAACCATGGAAATACCGTTATAAAAAAAATCATGTAGATTCATGAATATTAAGTATGTATATATAACAGAGAGAGAGAGAGAGAGAGAGAGGGAGAGAGAGAGAGAGAGATGGGGTTTAACGTCCACTCAACACATCCACTCAACACATCTAGGTCATTTCGGGACTAACATGGTCTTATTTTTTTATTTCATATAACAATTACAATACTCACCACTCGCAAATAACAATAACAATTAAATAGCTCTCAATCAATAATTATTATTCAAGGATTAGTAAAACTTATGTTTTTGGAAAACAGCATGAACGGATGAAAAAAGACGTTTTGAAAACAATCATCACGGGGTGGTTAAGTATGAAGTATAAACAAACACGTGTTGATAAAATATCCATTGGTATTAATCTACATTAATATGTTTAGCATACTAATCCCGGATAATCTGCCGTCTAACTATATTAATCCTCACTAAATCAAATTATACGGGTTTAGCTTTGTTTACAGTAAATGACCTTGTGTAATTTAGAAGACATGACCTTGGATGATTCCGTGGGCGATGTATAAGATAGTGTGAATTGATATGTCCTTAGTATTGTCATGTGTGGGGTTGATTTAATTTTGATGTTGACAGGAAGTTGGATAAGCTGTCAATCTTCTCCACTGTTTCCCAGTTAAGAAGGATGTTATCTATCTAGCAAGCAATCAAATAGGATAAAATAGATCTTGGATCATTAAACCCAAATGCCAGCACATCTTTTAAAAGTGCACCAATGGAATATCTTGTAATGGCGCTTAGCTCTTTAGTTTTATGATACAGCCCTCATGGCTATGATATTTAGTTGTGACCAAGGAATAAATTGAGAAGGGTTTAACATCCGACCTTTCTACACTAAGCGGACTAATGAAAACGGTTTGTGGCCAAGGGCTTTAGTCTCTTGTGGGCTAAATCGGTACTGATGCATGTTACTTCCATAAGATGACCTTTGATCACACTTGGGGGGTTGGATGGCCGAATGGTTAGCATGTGCGAGCTTTATCATGAAAAAGCCTGTCACAGAGTTAGCTGGCGTGGTTTCGAATCCCCGGTTGTTCGTGGCAAGGAGAAGCTCTCTTGGTCCCAAAAATCTGTCTACCAGTCCCGGGGCCCCCAATATCCTTTACTACCCAGGACCCCAATCCTTGCCTCCTCAGCCCAGGTGCTGGTTGGCTCCGCTCGGGATAAAATACTAGTATGATCCAGAATTGTGGGGGATCTCAAATTTGGGGGTGGGGGGGCGGGACATTTGTCCCACTTTGCCTCCCATAGATCCGGTACCGGATTAAAGGGGCATCATTTACGATTAGAGAAAGTGTCGACAGTTCTCGCTATAATAGTTAAGAAAGAGATAATGAATACAGAATATGCTGCAAATTTCAGTCAAATTGCTTCACTCTGAACCGAGATTTATTAGCGATTCAATTGTATGCTAGCCTCGAATGTTGTGATAATTTACCAAGTCTGGATTATTAATTTGTGTGATAAAGTATCTATCACATAATGTA
This sequence comes from Patella pellucida, assembly GCA_917208275.1. NCBI lineage: Eukaryota > Metazoa > Mollusca > Gastropoda > Patellidae > Patella > Patella pellucida. Next base: position 21,160,076 of record OU795036.1, on the reverse strand, counting down.
ATCATCTCCACTAAAGACGGCGTCGAGAGTTAAATTAATGTCTAATTAGAGAACATTTCAGGCCTAAAGAAAGACCAGCAATGGGCAGATTTAGCTCTTGCATAATGACTGTTTAAAATTTGCCTTAATGATTATACACTCATGTTAAGCTCATTGTTTTATAAGCTGTTTCTATTTTCTATTTCCAGATCCACTTGTTAAAGTTACTCTGATACATTTTGAGAAGCCAATAAAAACAAAGAAGACATCTATAAAAAGGAACACAATAGATCCGGTATTTAATGAATCAATCAGTTTTAATATAACTCCACAACAACTTGAAAACACCAGCCTCGTCATTAGTGTATGGCACCATCCATCAAAGTGCAAGGATGAGTTTGTTGGTAGAATTGTCATCGGTAAATACGGCACAGGTCCGCACGAATTCACTCATTGGGCAAGAATGCTCCAGGCCCAAAGGTCACCTGTGGCACAGTGGCATTCACTGCGCTTGCGTCAAGAGTGTGACCAGGTGTCGCCTGCGTCGATTGCCGTCCAATAGGATCTGGTTGTTTCTGCAGTTAATGGTTGTCAAATCGAGAGAGAAGGGGAAGAATTCTGCATTCTTACGTAACTGCTGAAAATGGTTAGGGTGGCGACTGAACGACTTGTTCATATATTGCTTAAATAATATGAAACGCAACAATTTATGTATACAGTCTTTTCAGGTACCTTATAATTATAAGGATTTACATCTATGTAAACAAACATATGGTTGAACAAAAATAACTCGGTTATTTAAATAATATCACCCTACCACGACATCAACAACATATAAACACATTATAAAGACCTGTAAACGAATTCAAAAAGTTACGACCCTTTCCTTACGAAGTTGATAAATTAGCTTCGGTTGAAAGTTCGAGCTTCGCGTGATTATATCTTTGTACTACCTACATCATTCGAAAAGGGGGGGGGGGACTAAAATAACTCTTTGTCATTAGAATTTTAATTAAGTAGTCTACGTGTATATTTTTCTTGAAAAAAAATACAACTGTCATTGGACATAATATAGCAATAATGATATTATGAACCCCCAATTTAAAAACAACAGAAGATAGAAAGAAGGTCGGGTAGCAAATTAAGGAATATATATCTTGTTATTAGTTATTGTTATCGAGGGAATGCCAGAAGAATGAATGAATGTATGATTGCTTTGGAACGGAACAAAAACGTATCTACCCAAAGGGTAAAACTCATTTGCAAATATAGATATAAATGGATACCTATGTAAATAGAAATAAAATTTCGTGGCTTTTTGTAATATGTCACATAATTATTTTCTTAAATGTATAAATGTAATTTATATTATACTCCATTATGACTGTATATTATTTAATTATGTTATTAATTGTATTATGTAGATGTATTAGGACTATTATCTTAACAAAAGAAACAGGACAAAACATATTATGATTCAAGGCATGTGTTTGTGGATTTGATATAATTAAAGATGTCAGTTTTATATATATTGGTATACAATTATATGATTATTCAAGGCATTTGATATAATTAAAGATGTCAGTTTTATATATTATAGTATACAATTATATGATTAATCAAGGCACTTGTTTGTGGATTGAATATAATTATACATGTTAGTTTTATATATATTATACATATACATTATTGTTTTGATATTAGATATGTTTTTGTTTGTACATTATCATTATACTGATATGTTTTGATTTGAATGTAAATTAATGTTGTTTTGAATTATATGTACACTACAGTACACGTGAATTTATATATTATTGTTTGTTTGTTATTATCATCAGAATTGTTATGTAAATTATACTAACCGTTGTTATTGTTATTGAATTATCTTAGTTAAAAGTTGATTTTAATATTACAAATAGGGCAAACAAGATTTCAAATTTTTAAAAATTTAATGTGATTCTCGCTTATTCGAGTTAATATATATTATTTGATATATTCTTTATAATAACCCCTGGTTGTATTTTTGTAATAAGGAAGTTATTCGACCAAAAAGATACACCCAATGTCTGCACTAAACTTGTATCATTCACATAATACACTACATTAATAGACACACTATGGTTTTTACTCTATTATTTATGACTTTAAATATTTTCGAATTACACACTGCTAAAACCAAGAAGCTTTCATTAAAGTTTAAACTAGCTTATAAAAGAAGCTGTTCGTTAATCTAGTATATCCGTTAATCCATCAACTGCATCAAGGGCGGATCCAGGAATTTTTGCAGGAGGGGGTCTCTTAATTACATAGGCATACTACAACTTGTTTTTTTTTTAAAGAGAGAACTCATTTTTGTAATGATGTAGGATCACATCGTGAATTAATTCCAATGATACACGGCATTAAAATTATTTTTTTATGTAGCTGCGCAGGGTGGGGTTTGGAATCCTCATCCAGCCCTCTGGATTCGCCCCTGCGCATTTGTTGTTTCTTTTTATTCGTAAATCAATAATTGGATTAGAGAACGGACGTGACATATTTGACCTCTCTCCTGCATTAACCTGAGTATGACCTGAAAACTGGACAGATATCAGGTTAGAGTTAAAGCGATAAGGTAATATAATTCGACCTGTTAGTTAAGGCAGTATGATCGATGGTCCGACATATATATTAAGATAACAATCGGTCAATAAATACGTGCTGTGAATTATAAACTTTGAATTATTATATTCTCACTCATTATTTTTTGTCATAAGTTGAATGCGATTCAATATGAGACATCTAGGGCAGTGTGAAACATGTGAAATGGATCAGTAGGCCCTTGGTTTTTTATAAAATGGTATTAACCTGGAAACATGACACACATATTGGGCAGATTTGTTTCATGCGAACAATGGCGATGGTTTGAAATTTCGGATTTGCACGTAGTCTTCTATAGGTGTACCTCCTGTTTCAAAATCCAGGCGAGATGTCGGGTAGGATGGTCAAGTGGTCTAACGCATGCGCTTTTGATCACAACCTTCTCTGAATTCCCCCACTGATAAAGACCCCAACGTGCAATCGAATTATTGAACAAAAAGTACGAAATTACCTAGTCAGTAGCGAGTGGACGTTACCCCCTCCCCCTCTCTCTTGTATCTCAAAATAAAATCTGTTAGTTAACAATAAGAGTTGTTATTATAAAGATATGTGTATATAATAATATGTTGTATATTATTGTTTTGTATATATAAAGATTGTTATGTTGTATTATATACTGTATATTTATAAGATAAATTATTTTGTAAAGCTTATCAAATTATTAAATATCTAGATAATTTATTTCGCCAATGGATTGTAAGGTAACTTTTGGTTTCTGTCAAATTATTTTGCCACAATTTTCCTGTTATGTGACTTTTATTTGCCAAAAGTATCGGTGACTCATAGATGATAAATATATTTAGATTTAAATAAAACAATAAAATATCTTCCCTGATTTATTTATAACTTACTGTTGTGGGGTTCAACGACCAGTGATTTTTTAAGGGCCGCGGTGGATCGGCGGGTAAAGTGTTGGTTTATTAACCAGGATGTAACGGGCTGGTTAACAATGCTGCTATGGACTTTCAACGCTGATTTTCCCTCGTCAGTGGTGCAGGATGAAGGACATGCACGCAAATGCGTTTAGTATTTTGGTTTGGACAAAAAATCGAGGTTTCCATGTGTACTCATAGACGTCAGGAATAAGATTCTCTGGCAGTTGGAATTCGGCGAACAGTAGGCAAAAACGTCTTCCGAGTCACTTCGGGATAAAGATGTCTTTAGCAGTAGGCGGACAACAGGGGACCCAGAGAAAACCAGCGATGTTGGTAAGGCGATCCTATTTCTTGCCACGTACATAGGTCCAAGGCTAGTGTGGGGGGGGGGGGGGCGCCATTCCCGTCGGAATTTTTCTGTCTGCGTCGGAAAAAAGTCGCTGGTTAGCTATGCTCGCATTTTCGCCGGGAGAGAGTTTTAGTACGACATATCCTCTCAAATTCGGCTGGAAACTCTTAATTTTCCGACACATTTGCCACCTGCATGTCATAGAGGCCTAAATTCACTCTCACGGCTTCTAATTTTCGTGCTCTCCCCTCCTCCTGCTTGCGGCAGTCGGCGATGACCTTCGTTCATTGATTTTTTGTTGTCGGAAATTTATCTTCCTCCCCCTATGTCGGCTAAATTTACATACTGGGCTTCGAAACCACACCTGTTGACACAATGTTAGACCTTTTGATCTAAAGCGCACGCGTCAGACCGTTCGGAAAACAATTTCTCCGGCTAATTTAGTCTTAAACAAGAGAAAAGGGGTCCCGAGTTCACAACGCATTCTCAGACTTAAAGATACATTATGTATAATTTAGTTAAAGAGCTGATAGTTCTCACTATAAAAGCTTAAACTAGATAATGTAAATGTAATTTGTTGAAAATTTCAGTCAAATTGATCCACTATGAACCGAGATATCGGCTTTGCACATTTCCGTCTAGCCTTGTTCATCATTACTAAAATTAGTACGTTAAAAAGCATAGTCCTGATTATCCACTGTTTTGATTTAATTATCAATGAGCGTTAGCAGCATATATGATCCAAATCCAGTCGATATCGAAGGCTAGCCTTGACATCGAGAGTTGATTAAGGTCTGGATAATTTAATTAATGTCTAATTAACAATTTAGATAAGATTTCAGGCCTAAAGAAAAGGCAAATTTAGCTCTGGCATAATGCATATTGAAGTTAAGAATTTACTCAACTTTCAATATTACTGTTTATGAGAAATAGTTTTCATCCAGAAACAAAAAAAAAATTGCACATAGTTTCTTATTGAGGTATTTTAGTTCAAATAAGGCGAACAATTTTTAGTAAATTCTTAATTTAAGTCTAAGAATGCTTTGTGAACCCAGGGCCAGATTAAAAATATTAACATGCTTACGGTACTTCCTTGTTGACCGATCATGTTTATTTATGTCTTATCGGCTCCTAGGCATACACATAGAAAAATATCTTGAAGCATTATCACAACCATGGTACACCTTCATTTCCAGGATTTAAAAGAGTCTTTTGTTTCTTTTTAACAACATTTGAATGATTGGCTGAAATCATTTATAAAAGCAGAAAGCTTCCTTGAGAAAGTGACACTTAGGATCGATTTCGGAGTTAATGGACTGCTCGACCACTTTTCTGAACCAACAAATATCTGCTATTTCCTTTTCAGACAGGATTATATAATTTAAACACACTAGAAACAATCCAATGGCGTGATGAAATGTAAATTGTCAGTGAATGAAAGAATGCAATTTTTGAAGCAAGTGTTAATTTACAATCGTCATTTGTCACCCATTCGATATCTTTAGATTCTTTATTTTGTGTAGTCTATTATAATAAATCTTGAGACAATTTGATTAAAATGAAGATCTATATTTCGTTTCGTTTTTAATAATTTCGACGGCCTACACCACGTGATATGACCAGTTGTACTGGGAGGTCGCGTCAGGGGTCATATGAGCGGCTTTTGACTATATGACGTGAGAAATTGATTAATCAAATAATGATTTACCCACAGTTCCGTGCATGGCAGCCAAGAAGTCAGCATTGTAACTGACCATGTCATTGGCTAATCCCACACTCTAAACAAAACGCCGGCAATATAACAACTCTTTAAGATCCTAGTGTAGTAAAGACAAGTAAAACGAAATTTTTAACTATAAAAACGAAACGAAATAGGATCTGTGTTTTGATCAGAATAATCTTCAGACCACATCTTTGTTTTTCCTTTTTTTTTACAATAAAATATATTTAAATTAAGATATAAGTCATTAAAAAATGAAATGTGGTGACACTGAATATACATTATAGGTAATGTAGTTACAACAGTCATTTATTTTGTATTGTCTTTAAAAATACTAATATTTATGAAATTGAAAAAACGAGTATGACTAAAACTTTAGCTGAAAGAAGGGGTTTGGCCACTCTCATTAATCAATTGGCTGGTTAATCGACTGAGGACGTAGTGGATCGTTTCGTAGTCATTATTTTAATTATATAATTCGAATCATCTATCTTTTCATCTTTTTTAACTGGCCTTTTACAGCCATCTTTATCCACAGTCTGAAATACAACAGACAGGTAAAGTATTAACAGGTACTAATCGATAGTCTTAAATACAACAGACAGGTAAAGTATTAACAGGTACTAGTCGATAGTCTGAATTACAACAGATAAAGTATTAACAGGTACTAGTCGGTAGTCTGAATTAAAACAGACAGGTAAAATATTAACAGATACTAGTCGATAGTCTGAATTACAACAGGTAAAGAAGTATTAACAGGTACTAATAAACAGTCTGAATTACTGGTAATAATTGAAAGCTAACAGATAACATAAAAAGATTATTTCCAGGGAGAAGCCTATTAACAATGTGCTTGTTCAGTGTAAACGCGTGGGCTTAAGATCTTAAGATGTGTTATTGAGTTAAGTGGCATGGTTTCACCCCCCCAGGACTATAGACCGCTAGGCACAAGCGAATTGTCAGTAAAATTTACTTATTGTAATATATTGATTTTTTAAAATTATTGTCCAGCTCTATGGTGCAGCTTTAATTGGAATACATGGTCGCCACATCGGAAACGACCATATTTTGCAATGGATGGACGGAGAACAGAACATTGATAAGGCACATCTAATATGATTTAAACAGAATGTTAATACCTGTAGGCTCTGTCTCGGGAAGAGGGTAATTCGAAACGAAAGATCTTTACCGCATTTAGAAGCTAACTTAATTTATGGATATCGGTAACCTACCTCTGCTCTAACGAAATCCCCAGTTATTAAACTAACAGGATGGTGTATTAATACAGTATATAATTCTTCAACAGTCGTTGAGGGTTTTAAAGATATACAATCTCTCAATATTTCAGCTTTACGATGTCCTATAGATACATATTTACTAATTGATTTCAACGTATCTAGACAAGTTACAGGGTAGGCATAGACAGGTTTCTTTAAACTCACTGCTTTACATAGAGCTTCGTGAACGTTAGTAGACCCATATCTTAAATATAAAAAAAAAAATTTAAGTGATATTTTCCCTACTAGTGAGTGAGATACTTGAAAGTCTTTGTTCTACAACTTTGGATCACAGTTATTATAAAGTCAATTTTGTACAGGAAGTCACTGGTGTTCAGTCAAATATGTAGGCGGTGTAATCGGAGTTCACGCCCACTGATACAAACCAGGTTAAGGCAAATCTGGAGGGGAAAAAGTTCAGGGGTCAGATTTTCTTGGTCATATTTATTCATATAAATAAACAGAACGTTAATAAACACTAGAGATAAGACCACAATATCCAAGTCTGAAAGCTCAAACCATCATAATATCTCAGTCTGAAAAAAAACCCACACCATCAAAATCTCAGTCTAAAAGCACACCATCACAAATATCCCAGCCTGAACCCACACCATCTCAAATATCTCAGCCTGAACCCCAACCATCTAAATATCTCAGCCTGAACCCCACACCATCTCAAATATCTCAGCCTGAACCCACACCATCTCAAATATCTCAGCCTGAACCCACACCATCTCAAATATCTCAGCCTGAACCCCAACCATCTCAAATATCTCAGCCTGAACCCCACACCATCTCAAATATCTCAGCCTGAACCCACACCATCTCAAATATCTAAGCCTGAATCCATACCATCTCAAAAATCTCGAACTCCAACCACCTCGAATATCTCAGTATGAACGAACAACATTCCGAACATAATAATCTCAACGCACACCATCCCAAATATCTTAGTATGACGGAGACCATCACATATATTTTAGTCTAAAAGCACACAATCAAACAATCTGATTAAAACACAGATTCTACTTTGTTTCGTTTTTGTTTATAGTTAAAAATTTCGTGTTACTTGTCTTCAATACACTATAGCTGGAACATTTGTTATATTATCGGCGTTTTGGTTTAAGTAAGGGATTAGCCAATGAAACGATCTGTTACAAGATCCTGACGAGCGATGCACAGAACTGTGGGTAAACCACTAGAAATGTCAACGCTGATTGATTAATCAATGTCTGTCGTCATAGGGTCAACAGCTGCTCACTCGACCCTTGACGCGACCTTCAAGTACAACTGTAATGTAGGCCATGAAAGTATACAAAATGGAACGAAATATAGATCTGTATTTTAATAAGATTGATAATCACAAGTATGAATGCACAAATAACCCGCCAATGGCCCTAATAGCCATTGCAGAATTCTATTAACAAATCACATTCTTCCAGTAAACGTAAATAGTGTATGCTCACTTATCTAGTACATTACGTTGAATAATGTCGGCTCTAATTTTAACATCAATATTCACATTGTCTGGCATCGTTATCCTTTTTAACACTGTATCAAACTTCAAATTGTCTAATTTTATCTGGGCTTGAAGATACGATTCTGAGTCAGAACTTACCGATATACACGGTAAATCTGGATATAACTCCTGAATTCTGAATTAGTAAAAATTAAACACATATAATACCCACAGTTAGAGCTTTTTTTTAAATTTTTTTTTAGGTAATTTAACATTTAAACAAAATTTCTAGCACGCAATTTATAGAAATTGTTTTTGATTATTGACACTTACGTCAATTCAGTTAATTTTATATTGTTTTTTTCCTGTCCGATGGTTTGACTTTTGGTTATGTTTGCGTGTAGTACGTGCGGTCCTGCTGCACATAATATTAGTGTATAAAAGAATTGACAAAGTTATGGATAAGTGAAACTGATCTCCTAAGAACAAACAAAACAATCCTGCTCTTGACCATTTTAGTCAAAATTTCCGTTATCCACAATTTTTTCTAATTTTAAAGATGCATTAATTGGAGATTAGATACATAGCTGATAGTTCTCACTATAATAGTTAAAAACTAGCTAATGAAAGAGAATTTGCCGGAAATTTCAGTCAAATTGATCCACCCTGAACCGAGATTTTAGGATTTAATTTTCGGCGTGGCCTCGATCTTCACTACTAATGTCGTTAGGTATAAAACATAGTCTCGATTACCCATTTCATGATTAAATCATGAATGGAAGTTGGGCAGCAATCGGATTCTAATCCAATAAATATAGCACACTATCGTTGACACCGAGAGTTCATTATGGTCTGGATAAAAATTTAAATAACATTCCAGGTTTGAAAAGACCTGCAATAGGCAGATTTAGCTCTTGTGTAATGTATGTTTAAAGTTTGGATATCATGGGTACAGTATGCATATCTATATCATATCTGTGCTTGTTGGTCACATTTTGCAAAATTTTGGGCAATACTTATGTTTATATATCAGTTATAAGTACATTATTAAATCTCACCTTTGTATATGTTTAGAGGATGTTGGTTTATCACATTTATTAAGTACCAATAACATAGGAAATCGCAGCTGTAAAAACTCACTAACAAGATTGTGTAAAACGTCATCTTTCCATTGACGTAATACAGACAGTTCTCTAAATAGAGCAACATATTAATATTTATTATAATCACTTCCTAAAAACATAACATTCTGGAAAACCGTTATAAATCTCCGGGCAAGCTGTTATAAAAACAAAAAAAACACCCCAAAAAAACAAGTACCAACAATCCAAAACAAAATTCGAAATGCTAAAATTCTGGCCAAGCTGTTATAAATCTGTTTGACATAATATATTTTGACTTACAAATATGAGTCGTTTTCAAGACAATTATATAGATGTTTCACAGCTTTGGAAAGACAATTATTTAAAGTAAAATGCTTTTGTTCAATCTTAATGTCAGGAATTGAGAGTTTGGCAAATGCAGCACCTAGCCGTTCGAATTGGACGAAAAACCGAGGTCCCGTGTACACATTGGCGTTCAAGTAAAATAAAACTACACAGTTGGGATTCGATATAAGAGTAGGACATAGCTCTGCTGTCTGGACAAAATCTTGTTATCACACTGTATCAAGACCTACGTCCGTATTCATTACACTGTCGTCGATTCAGAAAAGTAGGTCGTTAAACCTAATATCATTTCATTTTTTGTTTATATTGCGTAGACGGTACTATATCTTATTCCACGTTCTCTCTCCCTCTCTCTGTATTGGTTAAAGTACAATATCACATAAAACTTCCTTACTTCTCTGTTATTCCTGCTTGTTGAAATGCTTTAAATATTAAAGATTTAGTGGCATGATAACCAGTAAACATGTCAATTAATTTTTCTGGTTTTCTTTTAATATTATCCCACTTGGCCATTATATTCTCATATATCCATTGACTGAAGATAAAATAAAAAAAGTTTATTGTAGACAATTTGGAGTGTTGACAAAATATGGTTAAATAATGATTGGTAGTACTATTATTCACCAGACACTTAAAGCATGGCGTCATCTTTTAATTGTGACGTCATATACCCCCCCCCCCCCCAGAGTTCATAGATCGATAGGCAATTGTCCAAGGAACAATCTTGCCAACTTTCCTGTCGATCGTACTTATAATGGCGTAGCAGTAGGCTCTTTTCGAAGAGCGTTGCTCCAATGGGGACTAGTTCCTGGTACAGAAATGGTCAGCAATAACTATACAGGAATGCAAACCTGGGTCCTTTACACCAGGTCCGTAGCCAGCTTGCTGGCGGAGGGGGGGGGCAGTCCGGCTGATAGGGGGGGGGGGGAGGGTGTTTACTCACCCCGGCCATATGGTCGACAACTTTTTGTCAGGGGGAAAAGATTTTTTCAAGGGGGGGGGGGCTTCTGAACAAAATCATCACTGTTGGAATTGTGGACTAGAGATAGGCATCAAATTACTTCGCATCGTCTCCGAGAATTGCCGATCATTTAATTGACAGACGATAACTCTGTCCACATAGTCTTGATTATTAAGTAAGATTCTCAAGGCAGTGTGAAGTAAGCTCGATTTTCCTTTTTCAATATAGGTGAATATCGAAAAACGAGCTACTCGTTTTTCAATATTGGCGAATAACGAAAAACAACCAGCTTGTTTTTCGATATTGGCGAATGTCAAAAATCGAGCTACTCGTTTTTCAATATTCAAACTTCAATCTCAAAAAAGCAGATGTAATGGATGTCGTCTACAGAATATCTCCAAAACACATTTGATTAAATCAGTTTTGTAAAAACTCATCTTTCTACTTGTTTTTTGATATTCAGAATTGAATCTTGATTATTAAGTAAGATTCTCAAGGCAGTGTGAAGTAAGCTCGATTTTCCTTTTTCAATATTGGTGAATATCGAAAAACGAGCTACTCGTTTTTCAATATTGGCGAATAACGAAAAAAAAACAGCTTGTTTTTCGATATTGGCGAATGTCAAAAATCGAGCTACTCGTTTTTCAATATTCAAACTTCAATCTCAAAAAAGCAGATGTAATGGATGTCGTCTACAGAATATCTCCAAAACACATTTGATTAAATCAGTTTTGTAAAAACTCATCTTTCTACTTGTTTTTTGATATTGGCGAATGTCGAAAAACGACATACTCGTTTTTCGATATTCAGAATTGAATCTCAAAAAGCAGATTTCATGGATGTATATCTACAGTTTTGTAAAACGAACTAAATATATCATAAATTCGAATGCCTGAGCAGTGCATTAACATACAGACAGCTCAGGCATCCTTATTGATGATATTTTTAGCTCGTATTAGAATACTGATTTAATCAAATGTGTTTTGGAGACAATCCTGAATATCGAAAAACGAGTAGCTCGTTTTTCGAGATTCGTCAATATCTAAAAAAAGAAGATAGAGCTTTATGTTTTTGAATCCACTGCTCAGGCATCCTTATTGATGATACTTTTAGCTCGTTTTAGAATACTGATTGAATCAAATGTGTTTAGGAGGCATTCTGTGGATATACATCAATGAAATTTGCTTTTTGAGGTTCAAGTTTGAATATCGATAAACGAGTAGCTCGCCCCCCCCACTCAGAAATTGCTAACAATCATTAAAGTATACACAGTTTCTTATATTAACCTAAAAAAACGTCGCTTTCCTAAGCCGGAGGTTGTAGTTTAGACCACAAATGAATTGTGGGCTAAACTACAAACGAAAGACTAGGTGGTAATAACATAATCAAGGGAGATAACCCTGTCGATACCGTTTTAGGCCACGTTGTCACAAACACTACATTACCTACGTTATTATTGACACTAAAAATAATTGTCATGTCTACGGAGTTAGGAAATATAGATGAGTCCGAACTGATGGATAAATAAATTACGTCAAAGTCGCCAAGGGTAAGGTCTGAAACGGCATCTACATCTATTGACAGAAGTAACGAGGTCAGCAAATGCTATCAGTATGCGCATATTATTAATCCCACAGTATCTCATTACTTTATAAACCATTTTATTTGTACTAATCTAAAATAGTTTTCAATAAATTAAAAAAATCACGATTTTTTGTTTGTTCGAATACTTTTAAAATGCTTATTAGACGCCTGTAACTACATACTCATAGCATGATGATTACAACAGTCTGTTAGAATGACTTTTCCTAATAATACCTCACAATGTTCGCCTCCTACGGAAGGTAATGCACCCCCGCTTAATGGTGTCTAGACACGGGTCCGGTTTGAGAAACTAGATTTCAAGGTTGCTCTAAAAGCATTTCCAGTATCATAAAATCTACAATACTGTCTTCAAACGACAGACCATATCTCTGACTTTGACTTTGATTAGGGTTGACTTACTGTAATTCATTTTGTATCCACGTGATATCTAAACTAGGATCATAATCTGTTGTTTCTTCACCTTTCTCGTTAGTTTTACCAGATACATCTACTATATGCATCAATACATCGGCATCTAACAAATCATTCAAAAACCTAAAAAAATGATATCGGTATTTAAGAGATTATTTAAAAATCTAAAGTATAACAACTAAGGTCAATGGAAGGTTTGATCTCGCTTTCTTATTAAGTTCTACCCCATCTTCAATAGAAGGTTTGATCTCGGTTTAACTCCGTACATCTTATCAATGCCTTCACGCACTACTCTACATTTGATGTCAGTAATTTCGATTGGTCAAGAACCCAGCTCCATTCCTCTCAGATTCCTCAATAGAAAATATTTCGCAACTACCAAGTCTGGCGCTTTCCAAATTAAATGTCTTGCTGTGATAATAGTGTTGCTCAGTTCAAAGTTAGTTTAATGTCAAGGTTTATGTTACTTCAATCTCAACTTTTCAACAATGCTATGTGTAATTTATGGTTTATGCTAGTAAGTTTGGTTTTCCTTGAGTTTTTCAACAAAAAACCCAGATATGAACACGTCTGTCTGTTCCTTTACGTGTTTGTATCACGTGTTTGTGGTAAAGGGAGGTAACTTACCTATAGGTTAGGTACTTTCAGACTACTGTAGCAACGGTTATATGCTTTAATACTCACAGTCGTGAACATTGTGCTGTTTTTATTTCAAGTAATGTCAATAACTTATCGCTGTACATGACGTTACCCAAGCCGACATCCTCTTCTTGTTTGATCAGTTCTTTTTAACTTCAGCGGGATTGTCAGACCAGGTACAGTTGGCAGGAGTGGTCATGGTTTATTAACAATGCGCAACATTAGAGATAATCGTAGAGAACCACCTTTAGTGGGGTTGTGTTTTGCTTTGTTATTACACCGGAGCTACAATTCGCTCTCGTCAGAGTTTGTCAACCGTGAGCAGCATTGGCTATTCTTGGGGAGAATTGTAAAGGACCTTGGACAATCTTGCGTATTCAGTCGGCAAGCGCTACATTGAATGACAAAAAATGCCAGCATGATATCAGTGCGAACATCTAGGGTTGAGATACGGATATTTAAGTTTCGCCCTGGTCAGCACTTTAAGTAAGAGCAAATATTGATCATTTGACTAATAGTATATGCATGTCTCTTTTAATTGGGTTGCAGCTAGACCAGTAGGGACGTATATGAGATATTAAGCTGCTGCTGAACTGCAATGAATCTTAACGTCTAAATCAATTATTGTGAGCAATAACGTACCTGTTACCGCGACCCTTGCCTTGTGATGCCCCAGGAACAAGACCCGCTACATCTTTCAGCAGTACTGGAATATATCTGTCATTCTTCTGATTGTGACCATGAGCTATATATATATATATATATATACATAAAGAATTATCACATGATTCTTCCCATATCAGAGAGAGGGGGCGAGAGCGAGCGAGAGAGAGCGAGCGAGAGAGAGAGAGAGAGAGAGGAGACAGAGCGAGAATGCAGAAAACGTACAAGGCAAGTTTGGAATCGAAATCACACCACTTGACCTAATGATACATCGTAAGAAATACAGAACTCGTGTTAGATCACTTGACCCCGACAAAATAATCAATTGAACTCAACAATTAGTAAGTAGCTTATGATTTCCACATATAACACACTTAAGGGGGTTTAATTTACGTTGACCTGAAGTGTTATTAGCCTATAAAAGCGTGCGGGCCTGCTTAAGAATTGTGAGTAAAATTATCGACTACGTTAATTGTTATATTAATTGCATCAACACCTTGAATTTCTAGAAATAAATGACTCAATAAATCCCCTACATCTGCAGCAATAGAAATGTTACGTAATGCACAGAATTAATAAAAAAGAACCAAACCAGAATAGAAATTTACTAAATCGTGTGATCATGTACTATACTTCAACAGTTAGATCGCGGTGTAGTGTCGCCCCCCCCCCTCCCCCAAACATCAACAGATAAATGACAATCACCTGATTTGATCTAGAGGACACGTATTTGAAAAGTCAGTCAACGGGAAATCCCACCGGTAATGATAGGATAGTTAAAAGTATTTATGTTTTAATGGCGCTCTTTGATCTACATTTCAAAGATGGCGCAGAACAAGGAAACCGAAAATGTACATTTCACAACCAGAACTATAGATCAATTAAAATAGCGCATTGAAGTAAATTTATAAAAGTACAGAAGTTAACCAAACTCACCTGCATTACATTTATTTATATCGTGGTTCTGACAAGGGCATGGTATAGAATAAAAAGCCCTGCCAATATTTGGTTCTATGGTGGTGAACGGATGGGCGCCAGTTTTGGCTAATTCTAAATTAGTTCCTGCATTAAAGAATGTGGATTTCCCTGCTGAAGGTTTACCCTGGAATCAAATATAATTTTCACGGTGTTTATATTTAAGACATTTGTCAATTCAAACACTTCAGTGCCATGACAACATTACCATATTCCAGTTTGGTGTCGGAAGAGAGACAGAGAAGGGGGCAGGGAGTAGGGAAGAGAGGATGATTAAATCTATTTATAAGGCCAGCTGGTCACTGTAGCGAGATGTAAACAGGTCTAGCGCTAATCCCAACCCTAAACCTGGTCCTAGCCCAAACTCTAATATTCCTACAATCTCGCCAACTATCACGTGTCCTAACCATAATATTTACATCTCAGTGAGCTTGCCGAAATATTTAATTTTCCTTAAGAAATAGATGTAGACCAGAGGAGATGACGGTCTCGGGCATCCATTTATGCATACTCCTCGCAGTGTTCCGTTTGATTAGAGCAAATCGCACTTCTCACTGCTGGAAAGAGGGGTAATTATTGTTCTAAGTTATGATTTGTCAATAGTCCAATTGACAACCAATCGCTAACTGTGTTACAAAGGCATTACTCTTAAAACAGGACCAAAGATGTTTACATAACGTTACGCCATGGCTCATGATTTTATTATGCCCATTTGACCAGAGCATAGCAGAATATTGCAGTAAAACTAATTGCGTGACAAACGAGGCTATCGACATTGACATAATATAATTACAAGTGTATGAAGACGAACAGATTTTCACCGTTTTTAATACCTTAAATCTCTCTCCAAAGTTTAAGGGAAGACCCCAGATTAAACGAAGGACAGTCATGTTGCTGTACTCTAATGCTAGATTTAATTGAAAGAGAAGTAAAGACACAATCCCTCAAAAGTTCAAGTATCAGAAATCAGAAGCTAATCCAACTATGGCCAGAGAGGGATTTCTCGGGCCATTGCTTCAGGAATATGTCATTTATGGGGCCATCCAGTCACAGAGTGAGATAAATTCTTCTTAATTTGGAAAGTCTAGATTTGCCTTGTATAATGTTAATTTCAGCTATTTTTACACATTTGTCACAATATGTTCGAGTACTAGACGTCACACCGGGGTAAGGGCAGCTGTACGTTTTGTTTTCCGTTTAGGTCAATAAATGAAATGGGGTTTAAGCGGCTTTTTATTAATAGGTTTATTAATTATAGTTTTCGTCATCAATAGTAATTGAACAATCAAGAGATAATATTATGAGATATTTTAAAAATACAGTCCTCATTGTGTGACGCATTCTGTTAAATTATTGCGCCATCCGGATTGACATAGAATAAAGCAGAGGCTCTGGAATAAAGAGCAAATATCGACTACAATAGGCAAATAATGCCTAACATTGACTAAAAGTATAGCGATTGTATGTTAATGTCTTGACTGAATTGAATGATTAACATTCCACGCTAAAGCTAAGCAATTTCATTGGTTGACTCTTTGGAACAAGATAACTTTGATTCTATCTGATAGAAAGTGATGTAACTTAGTGTATAGTTGATAATCAGTTTGATTGCTTGATACTTTTGAAAAAAAAATAAATGTGCGATTAATTAATATGTGTCATCTATTATTTAATTTGGGATTTCGGCGGGGGACATCAGCCTCACTGTTGGCTTCTTTTTGTTTTACTGATTTCCCAGGTCCTAAAACAGTGTCCGAATCGCCATTAGAACCTTACTTAGTAATTAAAGGGTCAATCCCGATAATGTTTTTGAGAATAAAACTGCTTAATTTCGTTTTAAAATCCATTAAGATCCCCTACCTTAGGGCCGAGCAACTAACTCAATATATGTAATACGTTTTCAAACAACTTAAACCCACCAGTCTTCTTCTTGAAATGGAGTCAAGTGTCCCAAACTGTATTATGCGGTGATTTGATAAAACCAGACTTTTATTTTATAAATATAATGTTTCGGTGAAATTTACCTTTACAGACCATGGACCATTCACCATGTAGACCTTTATAGGAACGGGAATCGATTATCGAGTCACCCAACGAAAGAATTGACCCGAAATCGTAAAAAGGTTACGTGTCCGGATAAGCTGTTTTAACGTTCACGACCAAACGACTCAATATTTTGATCTGAAATTTTGAGTCAGGGTATATACATCTTTCTTCTATATTTTGGCGTTTAAATTTCAAACATACCCGGACTTTTATTTTTGAGGCTCTGTTCTATTCGAGACTGTCCCTTTAAGTTAGAAATGTTATTAAACACTTTATGATATATGAAATCAATGTGTGTCCGCATACTGTTTACCTATGTACCTTGAAACAAAGTAGTGCAGCTATAAGGTTGTGCTAATATTTCTGGATATAATAACACCATAAAAGCCATAGAATGCAAGTAGCGATGTAGTTTATTAAAGGCCCAATAACACTCTTGTTGTAACTGAATAATATGTCCCAATCATTATTCGGCTCAACAAATTGTACTGTTTTACAATGTTCCAATTAATTGATGATACCAATGTCATCTTAACACGCCGAATTTATAAAATTGTGAAAATTCAACTATATGGTTTGAAAAGCTTTACGTAAACCTTTTCAAATGTAACTTAGATTTAAAAATATTTTCGAACCCTCTGTACAAGTAAAATAGGATGTAATGGATAATTTACACAACATGAAGGACACTAAAACATATAGTAGTTAGAATTAGGCTATTTTTTTCTGGACCTGTCAAGCCAGCAAGATTGTTATCGTCCCTTTAAGAGATTTCAAAATTTATTAGTTCACTTATTAGTTCTAACTAATTTTAAGCCAAAAACCCCACGAAACAAAAAGACAAATATTTTCGAACCACTCAACCCCATTGTTGTGGCCAAGTAACTGTAAACACAGTTCGTTTGTATTAGGCCTTAATGTTGATTTGAATCGATTATGGGAAAACATATAACTGTTCATAATTTAAATACACATAATATTTCAATACGTCATACTACTCTACTTTAATAATCAATAACAGGAAGGACTCTATTTTACAATTATACTTACATGACGTATTTGTGTACGGTTTTGATTGACAAGACAAAATTAAATATGTTATTGGTAATACATATCAAACTCAAAGGATGTAAACATAATTAAGACAAAATAGTAATAGTACAAGGGTGTTACTAGGAAAACATACCACGTAATTGGCGTTGCCATGGTAAAGTTGCATCAGGTGTTTCACACTTAGTTAGTTTAAACAATATTTTATTCGTTAGAAAAGGATTGAACAACAGGCAAAGCCTATGTTATTTCCCGTGTATACAGAATATAATAAGTGATAAATATAAACATAAACTTGCGTATATTTGTTTGCGTAAATTATAAGGGAATGTTTGGCTTTCTTATACTGAGACGAAAGAAGAGCCGTGGCCTTTTTTTGAATAAGTTGTCTTTCCTTACACCTGACACCTGAATACCTATTTGAAAAGAAATGGGTTTATGAACGTCCTACTTTTACGCACGGACTGGGTTACAGAAGATGGGGCATACGCCATGCAGTGTGTTACTTAGGAAAATTTGCTCGGACAGCGGCGCTGCAGTCTACTCTTATTTTGAAATCCAATTATCACGGTTTACAGTCCGAACGACTACCCCCCCCCCCCTCCCCTCGCTCCGTCTTGCATCATTAACAAGAGAAACCCCAGGGACCGAACAAGAGACTTGGTTAATGGGTCAGCGCTTTATATATATTAGTTATAGATTGTTTAATAGTAGAGTTTGTGCGGTTTGTTACCCCTAACAGACACGCCCAAAATACCACGGACCCCAACTAAAATAGATTAGCCGGAAGTGTTCCCATGTTCCAAAACAATTAACACTTGTGCCAGGATGCGTAGAATACTCATACCTAGCACATATGGAAGAGGCGATAAAGAGCGGGTGTAGAAACAATTTTTCTGTTCAAAAACGCAGTTGGGGGTGTGGCATTTTGGATGTGTCTGGCAGTGGTCATTCATGGTTCCTGTGCTGGAACTGAACACTTCCAAGGATGTTTAGGTGGTACAGATTTTAGCTAATCTAGCCTATACCTGTTGACTGGTAATTAGGTAACTCAAAGATACTCAAACACTACAAATGTCTGGTAATTACATAGCTCTGTCAGGGGTAACCCACCACTAGAAATGTCTGTCAGGGGTGCTGTCAGGGGTGATACCTGAAGATGTACGGTACACTGCTGTGCGAATTTCATGTGATGCACTTTTGAGCTAATCTAGACTAGTTAGGGGGCATGACATTTTGGGCGTGGAATATCACACCAACCACCAGAAACTTGGCAGACTTATATTTTGATGATACCAAATATACATGCTTTTATACCATCACGTAGAATATTGGTACACTTTTCAGCTAGGTTGACCCCATGGGCTCCTGCTCTAAGACACAATATTTTTATATGTAATTGTAATAATTGACAATATATACCTACCACTAAACCCAATACATAATCCCATTTACCACCTTGTGTTTTTACATCATAACATATTTTAACCGGTTTAGGTTGTATAGGCGATACTGGCTCTTCTTCTACCTAATCAAATTAAAAGAAATTGGGTTTTATATCCTACTTTTCTGCACGGAGTGACAATAGAAGACGGACATATGCCATACAGAGTATTATGAGGGAAATGTTGCCTACACAGCCACGCCATATTCTACTCTTATTTCGACTTCCAACTGTAAAGCGTTCTGTTCGTCCCATCCCAAAGACTAGCCAAAGGAACCCACGTTGTGGAAAGAGATTTATGATTATAGTGACAAAACAGTTTAACACTGGTCGTCAAATTGTTCGAGTGAAGCAGGGCTCGCACGTTGTCGGTCCTCAAAACTGCAATTTTCGATAAAACAAAATGTTTACATATTGTTGTATCATAAAAGTATTGTATATACCAGTAATTGTTTTATAATAGGCCTACCTAAGTAATAAAAATTGTTACATGTTGTCTTTTTATCACACATTTATGAAAGATAAAAACAAAATATATGGCGAAATATTGAAAGTCAGTATGAGCTCTGGGGTGAAGCATAAATTAATAAAATCTCACATAGACCCATAACGTACTACGGAATTAACGTCTAGCGAAGATGTGGATCAAGGGTATTTCATTGACAAAGCTCAAGGGAAGCTCATCTGATAGAATATGAATACACAGCTCTAAACCGAGGACCATATTATGCATGACATACTAAACCGAGGACCATATATTATGCATGACATACTTACCACCTCGTTATCTTCCGATTGTGATATTTGAATATGTTCGTTTATCCAGTCCTGAGCATTATCAACTAAAGTAAAAATCATGGCCATACCAATATTTTCTTCAGCCTATAATAAAATATTAATAATTGGATGGCAGCGGTTTTGAAATGAGACAAAAACGACGCAACAAACAAATGTTGAATGTTATATACAGAAATTTATTATTGCTAGTAAAGGTCCAAACTATTCAATCAAGGCGACGTAATTACGCTTCTTAATCCCAAATTGCATATTAATTGGTAGGCTACTGCTAGTAAATATGAACATCTGTGGACTTAAAAGCCAAAAATTCAACATGATTACTATGGAGGTCAATCGTATTGTTATGTACTTATGTCTAATACTGCTTTTGCAATACAAAATACCTCTATTACTTATGTCATGACACCGCTAATTCAAAATACAAATGTTTTGGCATCTTCTACATTTCACTATCTACATTAAATCTTCGTCTTAGTAACTTCTATATTGCATTAGCGAACACGTTTTATCTCGACTATTATCTTTTTATGACATGTAAGCGGAGCCTAAAAGAAATATGAAATCATCAACAATAACTTCTTCCAAGAAAAGACAACTCTGATAACCTTTTGTGTGCCTTTTTTAGTCAAAAATGGACCTTAAGGATGTCAATTCAAATTATACTATTCGAAACCACGCCAGTTTGCAACTATTCTATTTTTCTCAATGTTCAATGCTCTAGCAACCAACAAACAATTATGAATGATGGCCCCTCTGTTTAATAAAGAAATAGTAGTGAAACGAGTTAATTCGCCGCGTAGAAATTGTTTAGTTGGGTGAACGCCGAAAGAAACTGGGCGAAAGATGTTTGCCTAAATGTTACACGTGGTTATATTATTACCTGTTGTCGAAGGTGTGTTACTAGTTGTTGACACTCGTCATTGGTTAATGTATTAGATCTCATTGGTATTTCAACTATAGGTGCAACACTTGGGTATGTAGTGGGCAATGTTATCTTTAACTGTAGAGAACCTATTCAACATAAACATGTGAAACTGTATTATAAAGTGTACCAATAAACAGAGAGAGTGGAAGGGAGGGAGGGAGGAAGAGAGAGAGAGAGGCAGAGAGAGAGAGAGAGAGAGAGAGAGAGAGATGGTGTTTAACGCCCACTCGACACAAACTCGACTAACATAATATGGTTTTTAATTTCGTGCGTAGGGATCTTTAGAGGAAACCGGAGGCCCGGAGAAAACCCACGAGGTTGGACATGCGACCCTGCTTCTTGTCCGGTACAACCGGGGATTTGACACCACGCCAGTTGACTCAATGACAGGCTTTATGATACAGCGTGCACGTGTAACCATCCCCCTACAGTGCCAATAAAGCGTCCATACGGTGTATCAATCGAATATATATATTTAGCCTCTAGAGTGTTCACAAGGAATTTTGAGCGACGACTAGAGACGAATACGTCCTTAAGTGGGTGAATAAGTATCAATATGAGTATCAAAATTAAAGAGACAACATGGTCATAATATATTCAACTAATCTATGTTGATCTAAAATATAAATGCATTCCTGCTTTCAGCAACATACTTACTCCACACAGTCCTCCATAATTTATAAACAAGATTTTTACTGATTAATCTAGAGTCCACTTGACACAAACTTGGTAATTTCGGAACCAGCACACTTTTTAATCATTGCGTGGCTTGTGCGTAGATGTCTCTAGGGACCAGGGGTCGGCTGCTCAAAGCTCCGTTATCTTTTAACTATCCGTTAACTTTAACGGAGGGAAAGATTGTTGCTCAAAATAAAGGCCCCAAACATTCTGTGGTGCAAATGTTTCCTACAGATTCATGCTAATAAAGTATTCTATAGTGTTCTGTAGTAAATTTACCAAGATATGCCCGTTACCAAGATATGTCCGTAAGAGTTTAACTTAGTTTTGAGCAACCTACCCCAGGAGAATAGCCACAAGGATCGACATGTGTGTCCTACGGAGTGTCACGTAAATTCCTTGGATGAGACCAGTCATTTGACTCAGTGACAGACCTTTTAACCTTAAGCGCATGTGTTATACAAATCGACCAACGACCCCACGACGGAGATAGAAAACGAGGTATCTTTAAGTCAAACATAACTTGTTTTGTTTATTACGGAAATAAATCCGGATTCCCATCACTTACTAGGTAGAATAGCTTCAATATTGGTTAAATGAACCATAAAGCATGGCGGACTTGATGTTATTTCTAAAAGAAAAGAAAATATCCGTTGACAAAGTTTATAAAAAAATCTAATAATAGCCAATTTATTATTAGCAAAATGGACCATATATTATAACCATTTGTTCAAAGCAAAATGGACCATATATTATTATCATTTGTTCAAAGCAAAATGGACCATATAATCATTCTAACCATTTGTTCAATAGTATTGTTTTACTGTGAGATACATTCTGCAGGATTGGGTATTATCTTTAACACTAAGACTGGGTTACAACGGAACTTAAACCGCAACAGTTATAGCTTTGGAATTTACCCAAGATAAGTAAGACTCGAACTCTTACATCCCTAGTCAATATATTTACACAGATTTCAAAAGTTATGATAATAATTCTACCTCCTTATCAGTTCTGATTTGTCACGGTTTATTATAATAAAGGGGTATAACTCCAAAATCGAATGTCGAAAATAGTGGAAAATAAATGTGCTCTTCTTCCCATATGGCCATAGTATAATCCATTCAAAATTCAAAAAGTAAAAATATCAGAGATTCATAACAGCTTCTAGTGTGTTAACAAGGTTTTCTTACAAAGGGGTATAACTGCAGAAATTACTGAACATAAAAAAAACCTCATCAGATTTAAATACAATTTCGTTACGAAGGGGTACAATCGACGAAATAAATGCATTTCTTCCTTTTACCGTGTAAAATGAAAGTAATACATATATACTCAGCGCCATGGAAAACGCATCACTTTTTTTCCCCAAATATTTTATTACTAGGTGGTTTTGTATGTATAATATTATAGACCAGAGGGGGCATTGTTACCCAAGTAGGGGCAAATTCTGAGTTAACTTTTCTAGGCCAAATAGCGAAAGAAACGTATATAATTCAAAATCTGTTCAGAATAGGGCCGGAAATCATTGATAGCAGCAATGAGACAATTATAATACAGTAATATATTATAATAACAATGAGCAGCGATGACACCTACATACCCGTGGTATTAAGCTCTATTACTATGATAATGATGGGGGGGGGATTCAATGCCAAAAAACAAGTCTTAGTAAGAAATTCCAGATATAATGTTACATATCACTGAAAAGCTTGTTGATTGATCTCTTCAAATATGTAAATAGTTTTATGGCGCATTCATATTTACTTACCTTAAAAAGCGATCAAAGTTTGGTGGTATTAAGCTCTATTACTATGATTATGAAGCGGGGTGGGGGTATTTAATGCCAAAATACGAGTCTTAGTAGGGAATTCCAGATATAATGTTACATAACAGCGAAACGCTTGTTGATTGCTCTCTGCAAATATGTAAATAATGTTTTGGCACATTGAGATTTACTTACCTAACAAAACGGTCAAGTTTGGTTGGTACTAAACTCAATTACTATGATAATGGGGGGGGGGGGGTATTTAATGCCAAAATACGGGTCTTGGTACGAAATTCCAGATATAATGTTACATATCACTGAAAAGCTTGCTGTGTGGTCTCTTCAAATATGTAAATAATTTTCTGGCACATTGAGATTTACTTACCTTACAAAACGGTCAAGTTTGGTTGGTACTAAACTCAATTACTATGATATTGAAGGGGGGAGGGGTATTCAATGCCAAAATGCAGTTCTTAGTACGAAATTCCATATATAATGTTACATATCACAGAAAAGCTTGTTTATTACCCTCTTCAAATATGTAAGTAATATTATGGCACATTCATATTTACTTACCTCTAATAGCAATCAAAGCTGTGTGGTATTAAACTCTATTACTATGATAATGAAGGGGGGAGGGGTATTCAATGCCAAAATACAGTTCTTAGTACGAAATTCCGGATATAATGTTACATATCACAGAAAAGCCTTTTTATTACCATCTTCAAATAGGTAAGTAATATTATGGCACATATATATTTACTTACCTTAAATAGCAATCAAAGTTGTGTGGTATTAAACTCTATTACTATGATAATGAAGGGGGGGGGGGTATTCAATGCCAAAATACAGTTCTTAGTACGAAATTCCAGATATAATGTTACATATCACTGAAAAGCTTGCTTATTACCCTCTTCAAATTAGTAAAAAAGCTTATGGTACATTCATATTTACTTACCTTAAAAAGCAATCAAAGTTTGGTGGTATTAAGCTCTATTACTATAATAATGAAGGGGGGGTATTCAATGCCAAAATACAGGTCTAAGTACGAAATTACAGATATAATGTTACATATCAGCGAAAAGCTTGTTGATGTTCCCTTCCAATATGAAAATAATTTTCTGACACATTAAGATTTACTTACCTTAAAAAGCAATCAAAGTTTGGTGGTATTAAGCTCTATTACTATGATAATGAGGGGGGGGGGGTATTCAATGCCAAAATACGGGTCTTAGTACGAAATTCCAGATATAATCTTACATATCAGCGAAAAGCTTGTTGATTTTTCTCTCCAAATATGTAAATAATTTTATGATGCATTCATATTTACTTACCTTAAAAAGCGATCAAAATGTGGTGGTATTAAGCTCTATTACTATGATAATGAAGGGGGGGGGGGTATTCAATGACAACATACGGTTCTTAGTACGACATTCCAGATATAATGTTACATATCAGCGAAAAGTTTGTTGATTGCTCTCTTTAATTATGTAAATAATTTTATGGCACATTCATATTTACTTACCTTAAAGAGCGATCAAAATTTGGTGGTATTAAGCTCTATTACTATGATAATGAAGGGGGGGGGGTATTCAATGCCAAAATACGGTTCTTAGTACAAAATTCCAAATATAATGTTACATATCACAGAAAAACTTGTTTATTGTCCTCTTCAAATATGTAAGTAATATTATGGCACATGCATATTACTTACCTTATATAGCGATCAAAGTTGTGGGGTATTAAACTCTATTACTAAGATAATGAAGGGGGGGGGGGTATTCAATGCCAAAATACGGGTCTTAGTACGAAATTCCAGATATAATGTTATTATTATATTACTGTATGATAATTGTCTCATTGCTGTTATCAGTGATTTTCGGCCCTATTCTGAACAGATTTTGAATTATTTACGTCTCTTTCGTTATTTGGCCTTCTGTGACCTTTGACCTCGATTATCTTGGAAACGCCCCCTCACCTGGCTTATTACCTACCAGATTCGGATTCCTGACGAAAAATGCCTCTAGAAAAGTAACTCAGATTTTGCCCCCACTCGGGTGACAATGCCCCCCTCCTCCCTCTGGTCTATTATGCCTTACTTTGTTTCACACAATGCACCCAAACGCAAAAAATATTCGACGAGATGCACATGAAAACCCCAATATTCACGTGCAGCATTGTGTGTGAGCCCTTTAAAAGCATGTTTTCAACTAAATGTGCAGTACATCAACTGTGATACGTTAATCTGCCGTAATTTGCTGTTGGACGTGTGAAGGAATCGAGCTAGAGATGCCGAGACTTACTGAAAATCAACGGAAAGAAGCCATGGGAATGTCCCGGGCTGGCATGTCTACACGTGCTATTGCCAAGCACTTCGATTGTCATCAGTCAACTATTGTAAGGTTGGTGGAACGTGTTCGAGTTACTGGGTCAACACGTGACCGTCAACGTCCTGGTCCACAACGCGTTACAACCCAGACTCAAGACCGCTACATCCGGGTCACTCATCTGCGTGACAGATTCCGCCCAGCGACTTAAACAGGTACAGCAGTCGTCGGAGGACAAGGACCAGTAAGTGCCAACACCGTAACACGTCGGACTCCGTGCACGACGACCATATTATGATGGAGATATCCTCAGTGATCATTAACGTCAGCGGCGTTTGGTATGGGCTCAAGGACACAAGTTTTGGAGAAGAGCTGACTGACAAAGTGTGCTCTTCAGGGATGAGATTCGCTTTCATCTTTATCACGTTGATGGCCGTCGACGTATGTGGAGACGTCTTGGGGAACGTCTGGCAGACTGCTGCGTCTTCGAAAAGAATCGATGGGGCTGAGAAAGTGTAATGTTGTGGGGAGGCTTCACATTTCATAACCGGGCCGCCCTACACATTTGCAGAGTCGCGTTAATGCTGTAGCGTATCGTTATGATGTCTTGCAACCAATTGTTGTTCCGATGTTTCGAGCGCACCCGCAACTTCAGCCCTTCCAACAGGATAATGTACGTCCGCATACCGCCCGTTTTAGTATGGACTACCTGGCTGCTGACAGCATCAATGTCTGGGACTGGCCAACCATGTCTCCGGAGATGGCACCGATAGAACATGTCGGGGGTGAGACTGGACGCCGTCTGTAACGGAGACCACAGATGCAGACATTGCTGCTTTAGAAGCTGCTCTTGTCCAAGAATGGAACAATTTGCCCCAGGCCTTCTTTCAAACATTGGTTAATTAAATGCGATGTCGCTGCACAGCGTGCGTAAGAACCCGTGGAGGACACATGCGCTACGGACATCTGAGTCGGACTTTTGGTAATGACTCCTTGAATATTGTTCACAATAAGAAGCAAAATAAATAAGATATGTTTACAGGATCATTTTGTTATAAGAAAAACTAAGTAATGCGTTATTCATGGCGCCCAGTATCAAGTATTCTAGATATTCAACCATATCCTCTGTCGTATCGCTAGCAGTTATTGGTATATAAAATGAATTATACACGTACCTGTTAAATCATCCCCATAAATAGCTTTTAAAGCCTCTATTTCTTCGGCCTGTTCTTCTAAATGACTGGACATTTAATTTATTTTTCACCTGGGCTTTATAAGAACATAGAAATGGTTTCAGGAATTCAGACCTATATCTAACAAAATTGAAAAATTTGTAAACACGCCTCAGCAAATGAAATTGTGTTTAAAGTCCTATTCTTCTACTGTAACCAAATAAGAAAATATCTCAAGCACAAATGATAGTTCAAACATATTAGACGTTTTAAATTACGTCACGGTTCTGTCAACACCAAAGCCACGTATACGGCTTTGACTCACATCACCTCCGTTGTCAGTACTGGCAAAATTGTGACGGGACTGAATTCCACTTCAGTCGGTTGTAATTTTGTCAAATCTGGACGGTTCGGATTAGCAATTAAGCATCCCCAACGTTATAAGGGAAATGTGAGGCCTAATACACCAGCATTTAAATTTCAAATGTCAGTGATTTTTTTATGCTGGGGACATAATCCGTCTCTTTTCTTCCCTTTTGCATGCCCATTTTTGTTGATTTTTTGGTCTAGAATGGACGTCAAAGGTTTGAATTAATATTTTCTACTAGGTTTTGGTAAATATTCATGATTTTGAG
Source organism: Patella pellucida (assembly GCA_917208275.1). Classification (NCBI taxonomy): domain Eukaryota; kingdom Metazoa; phylum Mollusca; class Gastropoda; family Patellidae; genus Patella; species Patella pellucida. The sequence continues at coordinate 21,132,232 of OU795036.1, read as the reverse complement.
GCGGAAGGATAACGGACAGTGGATATGTACGGCAACTATGTTTTTAGTATGCTTCTTCATGTTTTTGTATCTCAAAATTTTGATGGTCAACCTCGTACAAATATTAGTGCAAAGACATGGCCATTAATTTGTTCCACTGTTTGTAGTGAAAAACCATTCAGCCCCACGAAAATTTGGGGAAAAGTTGGAGGTCATTGGCACAGAGGCCAGAATTAACGTTGAAGTCAATGGGGGAAATTAATGGTGGTCTGCATCCTGATCGCATCCTTCAAAACTAGGGTTGTCTCGCTTTGATTGTATGTCGACTGCTTTAGTTTTGCCGTACACAACCATTATACTCTCAGCTTTATAAATAGACACAGGGCAGTGGCGATTTATAAAGTTGGTATAATACAGTACGGGCCTACTTTTCAAAGATCGTTTGAAAAAACCAAAAAAACTACCTACCTCAAGTGTATCTTTCAAATCATATTTTAAGTTACACGTATTTCACAATTAATCGAAAGTACAGTTATAGTCTTTTTCATTCAGACGTATTTTCGTCAATTCTTATCGAAGTACGCAGCGTGTATCTGGATAATCAGGCACCAAGAGCTGCGAAATCGGTCGACCATTATCGACTTTTTGTAATAAGAGCTAATCAGGGGAGGTTATTTATACACTGACTAAAATTGGAAATTGATTTGTGCAAATTTTATTACACGTAGGCTACTTGTTTCTGAGAATATTTTAAAAGAAAGAATCAGTAACAATTGTTTATCTTTTTTCGATTTGACAACGCAAAGCAAGGAAAAAAACAAACAAACACAAAAACCTATTAATAATTGTAATCCCGTGAGTCAATGAGTGACATTTATAAATCTGTTCGAAATTAAAATAATTAATCCAGACGGTGATATTTGGGCTTCGCCAATGTGGCACTACTAGTACCGTATAGCAATAACTATTAATATAGTAATTTCGTGGGGGGGGGGGGTGCCACACACGAAAGGCAAACCCGCGAACAAATCACAAAATCCACACAGCGATTGCAACCAATAAACAATAAAGGTAGTCTATGCCTATATATATCAAATCCAATTTACAAATTTAAGAATCTTTTTTTAATTTTATAACTATTGTTGACTATTTTGCATACAGACTCAATTGTATCTCAAATTTGAGCACACAACATAGGCCTATTTGAAAAAAATAAGAGACATAATGAAATCAACAAATTTTCTTTTGATCTAACTGACTCATTATTTATATCAAACCATAAATATAACCAAACTAAATTTTTAAGTAATTGGTAACTGTTGATTGTTCCCCCATGAATTACTTCTATCGTGTATTTTAAATTATTAATGTTGCTGGGCGTTATATATTGAATTATTGGTAATGTGTACTGTTTGTCCATATTCTCATATCCCTATATGTTTTTTTTTCTAATTTTCTAATTTGGCGAAATTCGTCTTGTGACTTTTTTATTCTATTGATTGTTTTCTTTTTATGTCCGCATTGTAATTAAGTCATATATTATAAAATTGTCATCACCTCCACATGTTCGTCCCTCAGTCTGTGGTTCACAATCGTTTAGGGTCGCCCGAGCTACTCGAAATGTATATTATAAAGTGTTCATGTTCATAAGAGGAAGAAACCGATATTTATCTTCTTTTAAATCTAAACTCGGCTACCTTGATCGAATTATACCTTCATCATACTGCTCTGGCAGCAGGGAAAATCAAATTAAACACTCTCGCCTTCGACTCTCTTGCAGTGATTTAAACGGACATCGTTTTCTCAGGCATATTTCTGACAGCCCTATATGCGACTGTGGTCACGCCTTTGAAGACTCCGAACCCTTCCTTTAATCTGTCCCTTACGTTCAGATGCACGATCTGCGACAATATCAAAACTCGCAAAACTTTATCAAAATTTATTATTCGTAACTGAAAACAAAAACAATCCTGAAGAAATGTTTTCTGCAGTACATAACTTTCTCGACATCTCGAAACCATTTTGAAAATTATGTATGTTAATGTAAGAAACATTCTGATTGTGGCTTGTACGCATCGAGTATACAGTGTATATCTTACTTTACTTTTCAATATGTATATATTCATGTTTGTACTTTTATGGAGAGAGGGTCTATAGGCCTCTGCCTGTTCTCTAATCCAGTTTCTGTAAATAATAAATATTGTTTAGAAAAAAAAAAAAATTACTGGATGGTCGTGGTTAAAGCTGTTATAATATATTAATTTGACAGTTCTACACAATGTCCACGTTCATGAGACGATGAACCCCATCTTGAACAATTGCCGATAACTTGAACCGATACATGATTTGTATAATAAATTTTAATATTAGCATGAACAAAACTATCAACCAGTCAAATTTATATATCTATGATAATCACTTATGAGTTGTTACTGTTGATGTTGTAAATAAATGCTCCTATACAACTTTTGCGGATTGTATGGACGACTTGTCTATCCAGCAACGTATACATCGTGGAATTTAGTAACTTATATCCAACTCGATATGGAAACTGAAACCGAAAGTTGTATTTATTCTGAAAGGTTTCTACGGGTTCCAGATACTTGCACAGAATAGTTAAAAAAAGGATTGCACAAAGCTTTAACCCAGAATTAACCAATTTTATTCTCTTAAACATATCTGTAACTTTGCCTTTAAAGCCCTAATACCACTCTTGTTGTAACTTAATAATATGCCCCAATCATTATTCTGGTCAACAAATTGTACTATTTTACAATATTCCAATTAATTGATGATACAAATTTCATCTTAACACAGCGAATTTAAAAAAATGGAAAAATTCAATTACATAACAACATGGTTTAAAAAACTTTACGTAAACACTTTAAATGCAACTTTGATTTATACAGATTTTCAAACCCTCTGGACAAGTAAGATAGGTTGTAATAGATAATTTACACGACAGGTAGGACACTTAAACATCTAGTAGTTAGAATAAGACTATTTTTTTCTGGACCTGTCAAGCCAGCAAGAGTGGTATTGTCCCTTTAAATCTCTTAAATATATCTGTGATTTCGTCTTTAAGTAACATGGAAATAGAACTTAAAAGGGTTAATTTTTAATGACATGCGTGGTAATTAACACCGCCATAATATAAACATTGTGCATTCTAGTCCACACGGCAGTAATAACCTCACTGACATTTATTTCCTGGGAAATCACAATTAATTAATGTACCGGTTGTCGCACATGGGCAAAATATGATTATTCTTTCTGGAACATCTTCGCCATTTGGGGTATTGATATTTGCCATTAGGGAAATACACTGACACGGCTTGCGTATTATGGATTATTTTTGTACTTGATACCCGCGTTATCTATTACGTATAGGCCAATTATTAAGTTACACAATCTTTATTTAGCTTTCTGTAATTGCTTTCCACAAGAAGTCGATAAATTACTCAATTACGGGGAATTTTAATTTTGTAGTATTACGACCGGTTGTTGGTTGTGGACTCGCCATGTCTATAGGGTGTATAGGCGAATTGGTTGACGTACTTCGGTCATCTACTTCCGGTGTCGTATTAACAGATGCTTTTGTATGTCGACTTACGACTTTTCTAACCCGGTTCGATGGAGTGGGATGTTTCGTACCGCCCATACTTTTATGAACCACTTGGTTATAATGCCCAACTAGTCCAATAGGTGAATCCCCCTTTTTGTCTCGTTTGTGATGATCCTTCATGCTCGCCAGACATCTTTTTTGACTGGCTTCATCAAGGTGGGCTGTAGCTTGCGTAATATCAATCGGACTCAGATCGGCAAATGGCAATGTATGATATACAGCTATCTGAAACAAAAATAAGTTTAAACTTTATTATGAATTTTAAGGCATTATTTGTGGTTTTTTTTACTGAACCTGAAAACATTTGCCTATTGATTATCTCTAAAGGGGTAATACGACTATGCCAGACAGACGTCTTTAATCAGCCGTTGTTAAATATATTCATTTAGTATATATCTCGCGGTTTAAACAGAGTCAATCAATTTAAGAATTAGAGTTTTCAAACGTTGTATTTGAGAAATATGACTGTTTATAAGATTCGATAAGGTTGTCAGCGATGCATGCTTTAATTCCATTCAAATTGACGTGCACGTAAACGATCCCTTGACAGTTGTAATTTGATATAAGAGTAGGTAGTTGTGCCCACTCATAGCACACTGTATGGTATGCCCGTCTTCATTAGTTCAGTTCGGCGCAGAACAGTAGTAGTGGGACGTTAAACCCCATTTCATTTTAATTCAATTTCATGGTAAGTTTATTCAACTGGATTATAACAAGTGTCTTTTGTAGCAATGGCAAATAAGCTGGCATTAATGTTTGTAACCATTGCTTCATCCATCCGCGATATCTTAACACCATACATAAAAAAAATATGCTCTTTAGCTTTCGATTCTATATTTTAGCATTTAAAAATTTAATGTACTAAATTAATTGGAATAAATTAAAAACAAGGAACATTCTTCATAGTTTTTAGTAGCCGTTATTCGGAGTCGCGGTGGTTCGGTGGGTATAAAAATAGGTCGCTAGCCAAGAGGTCTTGGTCGGATGGGGCCAAAACCGAAGTCCCGTGTACACATTGGCGTTCACGTAAACGAACCCTTTGCGGTTGAGATTCGATAAAAAGAGTAATCCGTAGCGACGCTGCCCTGTCTAAAAACTCTCACAGTACACTATAGCGTACGCCTGTCATCATTATCTCAGTCGGTGCAGGCAAGTAGGACTATAAACTCTTGCTGGCTTGACAGGTCCAGACAAAAAATAGCCTCATTCTAACTACTAGATGTTTAAGTCTTCTAATGTTGTGTAAATTATCCATTACATCCTATTTTCCTTGTCCAGAGGGTTCGCAAATATGTTTAAATCCAAGTTGCATTTGAAAGTGTTTACGTAAAGCTTTTCAAACCATGTTGTTACCATGTAGTTGAATTTTTCCAATTTTTTTAATTCGATGTGTTAAAATGAAATCTGTATCATTAATTAATTGTAATATTGTAAAATACTAGTAGTACAATTTGTGGACCAGAATAATGATTGGGGCATATTAATCAGTTACAACAAGAGTGGTATTGGGGCTTTAACAAAAACCGTATTAAATACGACCTAGTCATGTCAGTAATGGTAATGTTATCAGTGATCAGATGTGAATATACAACTATTAGGTCTCCAATCTCGGTTATGAGTATGAGATGTATGTAAATCAGACTCAATTGAACGAAGCTGTAAAAATAATCTTTCCCTAGACTCTGGAAGCCTCCCTTTGTCCTCTGATAGCGTTCAAATAATCTTGTTAGACGTTTGCTTTTAGTGAACTGATTGACCTAAAATAAGTTTATCTATAGACTGTTAAGAGATACTGAATCAAAGATGTAAACAACCACGCAACTGATCTGGAATGCTTTACTATTTAGAGAAACTGTCTGTAGAACGGAAATTTTTCGAGATAAGAAAATGTCAGTGTTTGAAAGTGTCTGGTGTAACTGGTATTACTCACGACATTTACTGACATTTTATCTAATAGAAAAAAAAACTTTACATTTTAATCACACGTCACAATCCGAAGGGAATGAAAGGTTCTCGTCTTGCTCCATAAGAAGCTAATATAGTTAAAGTCACTCTTTTTTTAGATCAACTAACCGATAAGGATTGGGTTATATTTGGATGCGTGTCTAGTTAGTTACAGTACCCCAATGAATACATTTGCCAGCGCTTTGTTAAGATACAATTGAATTATGCCAGGGCTTAATTGGATCTTTGATTGCAATTATACGAATCAGTGCCAAACCCGTGTGTCTAGTATTTTTGTTTTGTTAATATTGGCCAATACAGGGTGAGCAGATTTTCAATTTATCGTTTCTTTGTTAAAACAAAAAATCTAATGGTCTATTCGGATCATGAATAAACAGCAACTTGTTTGCTTAATTTAATTTGAAGAGTTTTTGAAGAGCACTGTTCCACTTGTTTTTATCTAAGGCATTATATTATAGATTAAGCATACTCATCTAATAGCATTGATTATAGAGAGCTTAGTATATTATAAAGTACACTAAACCCTACCAGAATCAGTTGGGAAACCTTTGTTGCAATTTTTGGGGATTAGGTTTTTTTTCTATATATTGACCTGACTATAAATCTTTACTATATGGATGCTCGTAATTTATGATTTAAAGATTCCACGCAATTAGGTTTTGGATATAACCAACGTAAGTACAGTTGGAGACCAATGTCTCAAGTACGGTATTATTTCATACATTACCGAATTTGGTGTTTCTAAAATTTTTGGAAGTATTGGTGGCATTTTATGCCTGACTTGACGTTGATATCTTTTGCCTAATATGTTACTGCTCTCGTCCTCCTCTTTTTCTTTCATCGCGGGTGATCCAAGATCATCCTTGTCTTGAAGATAATCAAATTGGGCCTTAAGACGAGCAAATCCTCGTTGTTTTACCGTAGCCATGGCCTTACTCCAATAAGGTATCTTTCCCCCATTTAACACTCGCATGGTTTTAGCAGATCCACACCGCCTGATATCCTTAGGAATGGTTCGCTTTATAGCTGAAGCTTTAATAATTTTGGGCAACTGTTTCCATCTTTCACCAAATGTTCCAATGTATTTTCCACAGACGGTCCACAATCGGATGGCACAATCAGCACTGGTCGTAATAATGAGTTGCCTCTCATTGATATACTCCAAATTTGTGATTGCTTTTGTATGAGCTCTGAAGGAGTTCAAGATTAATGGTTCCTTTAATGTCTCATCGGGATTGCTGGAGATAGGAGGTGGCCTCTTCAGCAATACTTCCGATTTTTCATCATTCAAAGCGCCATCTAATGAAAATTGTTTAAGGTAGGGGAATGTTTTGGTAAGTTTCTTGAAACGCGAAAATGAGGCATCATCTGTTACTCGCCTTCTTATACAGTAATTGAAGATATCCCAAACCTTCACTACACCCATGGTATCTCCGGTTATTAGAAAACGGTTTTCTGAATCAACAACCATTGTATTGACACTGCAATCAGCTTTATGCGCTGCATTGAACTGACCAAGTAATCTGCCGCCTTGCGCCACCGACCAGAAGCGTACCCATCCTTCGGCGCCCGATGCAACCAGAGCTGCCGTATCTTTATCAGTATAGTTTCTAGTTTCTAAGAACAACATCTTTTCTATAGCTGCTTCGTAGTTCTTAGTCAAATTATCATATTCTTTGCGGCTGAAATGACAATCTTTTTTCCCGTCAGTAACATCATCATTTGAATTAAGTGCGACAAGTAGAGGGTGCTCAAAAGATTCCTCAGGTTCTATTGGGTCTTTGTGTTCTTGTCTGTCTTCATCCTTTTGAGCTTGGTCCCCAACTTCCATTTTTGATTGATTAAGAAGTCCTCCAAACTTGACATTTCTTGGCTTTGGCACTGATGCCATCCTTTGGTGCATGCTACTATTGAAGATGTATGGTGGCGACGGATCAAGCTCTCTTGTGGACTCTGATGAATCGATCCGTGACTCGTCATCACATTTGTGGTCGTAAACGGGTGTTTCTGTTTCTGCATTATCACCTCGATAACTGGATGCAATGAACGAGCTATCTTTATCACCTTTATGGGCATTGAGTTTGCAGTAGATGTGTCCAGTTTCTCGTAACCAAACTATGATCGTACCATCATAACCACCAGTAGCAATCAGGTTTGGATTATGATAAGCCATACACAGAATGTCTTCTTCATGTTTCTTCGGCCATTTTTTAAAACTCTCAAGATTTTCGCCATCTCCATAAACACCAACGTACCTAAACCACCCGGTGATATAAAACTTTGTAGGAGTACATATAATTCCTGTTACCATGGATGCATCTGGCATTGAGAATTCTTGAAGCACGGCGCCAACATTAAAATTCCACACCTATCAAAGATATAAACATAGATATATATTGCCAGCATTGCCAGAATAGCGCATAGCTTATCAAATGACACCCCCTGAAACTTTTTTTAAGGAACCAAATATTATCCACAGTCTTCAACATTATAAAAACGGCTTAATTGTCAATTTTAATTGACATTGATGGTGTTATATCACCGTTTGAAATTGGGCATCTCATATCCAACTAAAAATTTTCAAATTGGCACCAGAATCGAGCGCGAGAATGCTTTCGGGCGCTATTTGTATGAAGCGACACGATGACCGAGGCGATACAAATCCGATGTAGGAGAAAACTACTGGTGTGGACTTGAATAACCAGACGTAAAGAATGCAATTCAATTCGGACTCTTCGCATATTTTGCCAATCAGAAATTACAGTAAAAACAGAAACGATTGAATGTAAACCAGTACCGGTATATATTTATGTTACTTACATTATGTATATCCGTTGCGATCCATTTGTGTCAAAGAATAGCAATTTAGTTCCTTTAAAGTATACTTTGGAACGTTTATTGATTCAGAAATATTCCCAAAGATATATATTAAAAATGTCTACCTTAACACTGCCATCCCGAGCACCTGTAAGAAGTCTTCTCAAAGGTGGATCAAAACACATGGCTGTTATTTCTAAAGGTGTTAGGATGCCATCTTCAATGGCTGTATGAGCATTCACAAACTGCATCTGTTTTTCCCCAGTTTCGATATCCCAAACACTGATTATAGACTCTTCACAAGCACTCACAACAACCTGACAATGAAAAGAGAGGAGGTTATCAGTCAGCTTCAATACGCCTTCCAGCACCACGTTTAGATAAGAAAATTTTTAAAAAGTACATTAATCTCTTACAAGCTTTCAAATTAAAACTGTGAACAGGGAGTTCACAGACAAGATTGAAATTTATGATTTGATGATTTTGATATTCTTATATCCTGAAATGAACAATCCCATAAAATTTTACAAGATTTTGTCAAGACCTTTGTTCTGTAACGCGTTAACATTCTAAATATTACTAAATCTTTCCCGCTTTGTGATGGTAAAAATCTGATTTTTTTATCATAAGACAATTTGAGAAAAGGCCTTTGTCCATAGACGTACTAACGAACTATGAATGCTGGACTAAGGTGACGACAATATTAGGTCCAAATTAAATGTTCTTGCCATACTACAGACGGGAGGGGGGGGGGGTCTTCAGAGGACCCAATAGGGCTTGAACAATCTTGAAACCCCACCTTAAATGTTGTGTTATATAGAATCTGTAAAATTGGTTTATTGTGCGATAGGATCTCAGCATGACGTTCATCTTCTTCTCGACTTTCTAATAAACCTACAAAAAAAACATGTCACACTCACATGTTAATTCAAGCCAACAAGGCACGTTTCCTTTCATGGTTAATTGCAGAAGAATGGAGCTTTTGAGCCAGTAAATGAAGCGAGTAACGACAACTCTTAGCATTCCCCCACAAATTTAATTAACACAGTTATTTCACTACCTTATACAAAAGTCCAAATCTATGGAAGGATAACGTTGTCAATATTATATCAATTTTCACGGTGCAACATGCATATGCCAGCAGTTCGAAACACATATTTTAGATGCGTCGTAGATCCCATAGTATATGTTATACTATGCTTAGTTCTATTATGCATTTGTTTATAATACAAAAAGCAGAATGGAGAAGTATAATTTGCAAAATAACTATTATTTATAATGTATTCTGTATTATTGAAGAATGTATTCTGTATTTTAACACTGTGACTTTGGTATTGTGAAGCAATTAAAATTGCAAATTGTAAAACTAAAATACCTTTTTTGAACTGTTGACATAAGCTATTTGTACAGTGAACATTGAAATAATATTGGCAACGTTATCCTTCCGTACAAACCATGCTATAATAAGACATGCTTAATCCTTTTCGAAATTCACACAAATTTTCATGTTTGTTATTGTACTTGTGTATTATAGTAAGCGCAGGAGGACCGCACTACACACAAAACAAAACTGACAAGACAAACCTGCGGACAAGACAAACTTGCAAGATATATAGAACTGATATCGTCGGTCAACCAGGTGCATCGAAAGGGTGAAGTCATCTTATGTTAGTGAAGATGACATTTCCTGGAATAATTAAAGTCAAAATGCAAATTGAAGGAGCTGTGGGAGATTGTCGCGTGTAATTCAAAATGGTTTCCTTCGACAATAATGTGTTTCAAAGCGGCAAACCTGTCCCAATCGTCCCAATTAATTCAATCGTAATTGACATTTTCGACTGAAGAAATGACAGTAAGCTTATATAGTGTTCGTTTTTAAACGTATGCCTCTCAATCACCACGACAACTAAACACTGAATGTATCAAACGCAGTCTCTCGATTAGCTTAATTATCCAAAGGAAAGGATTTATATATTTTTGAAGACATGGTAGCCCGTCAGCTCACTAACTAAATTATATAAAATGCTGACAATCTGTGACGTTGGAGGCACGAGGCTGCGCAGCAGCAGATAAAGCGCGATAGGGAGAGTGTGGGAGGGGGCACCCCAATAAATCTTTTAAAGTTTCAATATCCTGTAAACACTGTTTTGGCATATTTTACGGGGTTAAACGCACCCCCGTAAATCGCTTTAAAGTTTCAGTTTACTGTTAACACTGTTGTGGCATATTTTACAAGGTTAAACTAAAACATTACACCAATACAGTGTTTTTTGAGGAGGATCCTTATAAAACAAATAAATAGAAAATCGCATGGCACCAGTTGATGGTCATAAACTAATATGAAAGGTGGTATTAAATTACATAGCTCGTTCTGTATGTATAAAGTATAACAAAAGAAAAGCCCCTTTTCCGTTAGCAGCGATGATGCGTGAAATTATACTTCTGGAATATTTACAAAAATTACTGACAGGCTAACTAGACACAATTTTTTGGGACACAGTTACCTTTTACTTCACACCTACTTCCAGGATGATTCTCTCTGTGTTTTATTTGAAATATGTACAGGTTCTATACAGATAGAAATCCTAATAATTGTTGTTAAAAAAATGAGTTAGGGCCTACTATGTAATTTTTGGGGGGCGAGGATCCAAGTATATTCAGACCCCCCCACCCAACCCCCCCCCCAATTATTTGACGCCTATGGCTCATGGATTCGATCGAATTGTTAAATAAGAAGATTCCAGAAGCAGCGATATTCATTTTTTGTTTTGGATTCACGCTTGAGGAAGCTCAATATTACAAACTAATTTTAAATCCAATTTCTTCATCCCCTTATTCCAAATAATCAGCAACTGATTTTTTTCAAAAGGCAGATTACATGCACAACGGTCACATTTTAAATCAATCAGAAATTTGACGTTGCTAATGCGTTCTCATGTGGAAGCGGGTGGACTGGGGAAAGGAGTAAATTCAATACCTACCTAAATTGTTGGTCGCCAGTACTAGGTGCTGCAGATCCGGGTTAAAGAATATCGTAGAAATAGGAAACGGACCAAGAGATAGCATTCTGCCACTCAGGTGTTGGAGACAACTCTGATCTTTGAGATCGAAGACTCTGATTGTTTTACTCTTATCGATGCTAACAACTTGATGTTTCTTGCCAACCAGCACAACATGGACCACGGGCTTCGTGTGTCCTTTCAGCAGAACAATACATTTGTTATTGACATATGGATTCCATATTCTCACAATATAGTCCATGCCCCCTGTAGCAATGATGTTCAGCTTTGGACAGTAATCGAAAGCAAACAGACCCTTGTCGACCCTGAAATAGGAGGGAGATTTCTTTTTCAGGAAGTCGCCAAGATATAGTGACGTTGTACTCGACTGACAACAAGATAGAAAACATCCAATTTCCGGTATGTAGGACATTTTTGAAACCCAGTCGTCATGGATACCAGTCAACCGAAAGGCTCTGATGTTAGGGTAATGACCTTTCAACATTTCGGCAAAGCTGATTCTTTTTGCTACTTCCTGTTTGCTGGGTAAAGATCCAAATAAACCACTACCTCTCTGTATTTCAAAGTAGATGCCATAACAACACCCTTCAGTATCACCCCAAACAAGCACAGATCGATTTTTGCTCTCCAAATCTGCCCAATAGTCCATAGTTGTTATACAATTTTCTAATCCCGTAATAACATAGCGTTTGACAAATTTTTTAGCCGTGATATCATAAAAGGCGATGTCTCTGTCCGTACTAGCCAAGGCTATCATATTGACGTTATAGATGCAACACATCTCGACAAACCATGGCTGTGTAGCTCTCTCGGGTGGTATGGGGATTGTATGGATTCTATTTAATCTTAATTCCATACTCCAAAATGTTACTATTCCATCTTTGCTGACTGTGACGTATTTGCCGTTCGTGTAATCAAGTTTAGTCCACCTTTTGTGCACATGCGGAGAATAAATTACACGGACGATGTTATCGTGATGTCGCGTTTGAATTTCCTTGACTTCTTTTGGAAAGGGTTTTTCTTTTAACATTTCTAACATTTGTGACTTTTCTTGGTATTCTAATAAATTGTAGCTGACGTATTCTTCCCAATCGAGAGTTCCGTCACAGTTGGCGTCCATTTTCATAAACAACTTTTCAACCGCCTCTTCGTCAATTGGCTGAAATATGTTTCAAAATAAACCATATGAATGAATGAAATGGGGTTTAACGTCCTACTTCCTGCACCAATTTTGCTCATTAAGACAGGAATAAGCAAAGCAGTGTGCGCTATTCGATATTGAATTTCAGCTGTTAAACCAATGTGTACACGGGGCCCTGGTGTTTCCTCGTAGTTCTGCACTACGGACAAGAGAAACCAAGGCAGCAAATGCCAGGTAACTTTAAAGGCCGGACAACATTATACCTTCTGGTAAGATAACCAGCGCCTTACTCATTTAACCACCATGGTCCCCGTAAACGCATATTCCTGAAGCAGCGACTGAGAGGTTTACAACGTTGTTACGGTCTTCAATTCCCGAACTTATAAGTTATTATAACCATGTTATCACTCTTTAACACAGACACGTGAACGGTCGCATCCAGTAAGAGGTTGTGAGTTGTGACACAAACACAAGAGTAAAATCAAACATGGCGACCTCCATGGAACCTTGACCAAATAATTGGTCAGTTAGTTATTTCCTTGTATTTCATATACCGCTATCGCCTATGCCAATTATGTAATTACCACGACTGTCGAAATGAATGCCAAATCGAAATTACACGTAAAATTGTGACATGTTATTATAAAGTGAAACCGAGTAGCTAGTGATATCGCGACCACTCCTTCTTTGGTAATATGATATCATTAGTATTATTATAATTACCACTATAATTTGATATGCATATTTACCAAGCTATCACTCAGATGTTTATGCAAATAACAAGTAGCTGAAGTAAGAACTTGAAAGTTACAGTTATTTAAAAAGAGATAAACATTGAGATTTTAAATAAGAACCACCTTGTTTGATGTTCGTCTGAGAGCTTCTTTAAATTCGCTCATGCTAAGACCAGGTTCACCATCTGCATCTGCTTCTTTAAATATGGACTGCAATCTGGCTAGTTTAACATTAGCTGCTATCTGCTCGGGAGTTGATTCAATCGATTGTTGAATTATATCACTATCGCGCATTCCATATTCTCGACTATCTTTATTTTTATCCATTTGCGATGATGACGAATCGGAGAAAAATAAAGACAAGCCCAATGACTTTGTGGATAGCGGAACTTTTTTCGTGGGCGACTTTGGGGTTTCTCCCCCAGGTGCCTCTTGGGTCGGCGGAGCTATCTGAACTGTTTTAGTCGCCATGCTTTCTCTTCTGACTTTTTTTTTATCTAGACTACCAGTACTTTGATTCAAAAACTTTTCACTTCCGAGATTCTGACTTCACTGACTTCAGTCTTCAAATTTGGAAATCATTTTTCATGGGAGCGCCATACTTGACAACTGTATCTAGTCACGTGATCAAGTAAACGCGTCATACTATCTGTGACGACACAATGCAGATCACGTCATACTATTGTAAATGACAAACCTTATCTATGTAAAATGGGCCTGAGAATGGATAGGTTACCGGTAAGTAATAATTTACCACTGATTTCTATCAAAAGGAAATTATATTGAAAATATAGAAATTTACCGTTAACCGATTCGTATTCGCAGTGGACACAAAGCTGCCTACCGGTTCCATGTCTCTGTGAACTCGTAGCCTAGTACAGTACAAGCTACTAGTAATACTAGTCTTACTATTTATGGAAGCATATTGCGGCCATTTCAGAATTTCTACTTCGCGGCCAGGGCGAGAAGACGAGGGCGAGGGAGCGAGAACACGAGGAAACAGGGCGAGAATACGAGGATCTCGCCCTGAGAACACGAGCATATTTTCACGTCGACTTCTCGCCCCCTCGTGCCTTGAGCTCCCGCTCCTCCGTGCCCTCGCCTTTGAAAACCTCGCCCTCGGGTTCTCGCCCTCGCCCTCGCACCTTGAGTTCTCGCTCCGTCGTGTTCCCACCTCTGAAAACATCGTGTTTTCTCGCCCTCGCCCCCGACTTCTCAAAACATTCACGGGGGATTACTGAGGAAAATATTATTGTCATGTTTACCATGCAAAATCCAAAAACGTCACCAAAAAGGCCAATTTTGTAATTTCAATGACAAATTAACCAAATATTAGAATAATCTGATTAACCCAGGGCCTTTTTTTAAGTGTGCCAGCGCCATACCACGCTGAGCGACCTAGATCCCAAAATAAACAAACAAAATATTGTTTTATCAGATTATATCTGTTAAGATTTTACAGAAAAATACAAGAATTTAAATAGCAAATATTTACAATCAAATTCCAGTTAGAGACGTCTGTAAAATAACAATGCAGTGTAATAAAGTTATTATACAGTTTCTAAAATTTAACAAAGTATTAAATGAATTATTAATACTTTTGGTTTTCAACTTAACATGGTGAATCTGGGATAGATAGAGCCAGTAAAGTCAGCTTCATATCTCTGTACATTATTTACAAAGCTTCAATAAATTAGTGGCTAGGAATTCAGAAATAACCATAAAAACCATAATCACTATACGTTGTCCCTCGCAAGCTCTCAGTCCTACAGCACAGACAAGACCAAATATTGTGACGAAGCGAGGAAGAGAGGACGAGATTACCTGAAAGGCGAAAACGCGAGAAGTCGAGGATTTTCAAAGGCGAAAACACGAGGGGGCGAGAAGTCGAGGGGACGAGAGGTCGAGGGTGTGAGAGCGATAACACGAGGGAGCAAGAAGTTGGTGTGAAAATAATCTCGTGTTCTCGGGGCGAGATCATCGTATTCTCGCCCTGTTTCCTCGTGTTCTCGCTCCCTTGTGTTCTCGCCCTCGACTTCTCGCTTCTTCGTGTTCTCGCGCCGCAATAGGCTTCCATAACTATTACACATGTCTAGCGCATTCGGCAATCCTCGACATATTCTACGCATCTTAATCTCGGCTGTATGACCATTTACGCCATATTTGATCTATTTTAATGGTTCCGAATGCAAAAAATGGTTGCCCCCATGGAGATTTTTGTGGAGAATGTATTATATCAACAAACGTCACGATTGACATTGGGTTTGTGGAATTACCAGGGAATTTGATCAAACCAGACAATATCTCTGCTTATTTAGGTATACACACTCTACAAAAGACGCAATTTGGGACTTTTTTGTAAAAGCGACACGTTTTCCTGTTTGAAGTAAACCGGTAGCCGCATCGCAAATGTATGGTCGTAGGTACATATCACTTACTGTCATACATCCGAGTCTAGATGTAGGGTACCGGAATCTGTCGAGATTTGCTGAGTGATGTCTAGCACGCAACTGCCAAATAAATGCGCTCATGTCTGCCTTACAAAGACATTATAGAACAAGACATTAATTATAACATTTACATAATAAAACAGGATAACAAAGTCAAAGAGCAGACTTGATAATAAAAACAAAATTCGGATAAAATTGTATGTTATTAAAATAGTTCTGGGTAAAGTCCTTTTAATAATGTATTCCATGACAATGGTGCTTGTACAAAGCTTGACAGGTAACCAACCAACCATGCGACGATACAGAGAGCTGTATGACTAATTATTAATGGTGCACCGGTAGACTATCGCAGATTTTTTAGTGTGTTTTTGATATTCTATAAACTCAGAAAGATTGGGCGGGGCCGAAGTATTCAAACATTTAAAGACAACTAACAATGTATTGTATTGTATTCTGTATGTTATTGGTAACCAGTAACGATTAAAATCGTTTACCAGTATGATACCTGTACTCAAAGAACTGCACTGGTTGCCCTTAGAGTATTCCATTTAATTCAAAATCTTACGTTTCACATACTGTTCCCACTTACTGAATTTCCCTGCTACAACAATTACCAACCCAGTAGAAGCCTTCGCCCAGAGAACCAGAACTATTAGTTGTGCCAAACGTAAAAAGTAATCTTGGTCTCTGAAGCTTCAAAGTGGCTGCTCCGAAACTATGGAATGAGCCTCCACTTGAACTGAAAAGTGTCGACAACATAAACATTTTCAAAAAGAAACTAAAAACTCATTGTTTAACGAAGCTTTCGTGATTTCCCGTTGCGATTTTTAAACTTTTTACCACACCATTATGAATATTGTAACAGCGCACCAGAACGCAGCTCTATAAATGCCCATTATTAGTATTATTACAGAACATAAAACATGCGACAAGAATTTTGTTCCAGAAACGAATAGCGAGTCTGACGCTGATTCTGATTTCCTTCGTACTAAAAGGGCTAATTAATCATTTGTAGATACGTTTCTGACGGGAAAAAGTCGACTAGTCACTCTTGCTCTTATTATTTTTGTTTTATAAAGTCCACCCCGCAAACCGCTAATGGCCTAACATTGTCCCCCCACCCTCATCCCCAGTGTAAATCAGCAAAAAACGTGGAGGTATTTACTCCTTCGTGGATTACACATAAATTATCCGTTGGGATTGATTCCCCAATGTTATTATTTCGATACAAATTTGTCTTTGCTTTGAAAAAATTGCTTACGTTGATTACTGGTTGTGAAAGTAGCAGCAGTTATATTTTATTATCTTTTGATCAATAGTGTTGCTGGAAGACAGCCAAAGTTCTTTCAATAATTTCTTCAATTAGCTAGATGACAGGCACATCATAAACATGGCGGTAATCAATAGATGGCTAAATATAATCCATCATAATATATGCCATCCACCTTTCTTTGAACATTACCGAATCAAAATCCGGGGCAATATTATCGATAACATCATTTAATGCGTCCTATTACCGTGGTAGTCAGGGGCTTAAATTAGTTTAGAGAGGAAATGCCAAGAGACCTTGTGGTTCGTTAAAACTAATTTAACGCTTCCACTAAACGCCCATATTTAACGTCTAATTATGAGATCTATATATACATACGATAAGGTTGCTGTCGGGGATGCCAAAGACACACGAGTTTCACTAACATCTTCGGGTTAATCTTTTAGTTAGTCTCTACCCAACATCGATAGAAAATCAATGATAAGAAATCACATCTGCCTCTAAGTAGCCAATTTATGTAATCAAAAGCCGGTTCAGACCTTCCCTGGTTGCTGACAGTAAATTAAAGAGAGCGATTTAGCCAACTCTTGAAACTGAAGTACAAAGATTGTCGTCTCATGTTTAATGTTATCGCAACGAAATGTCTTTTCGAGTGTTGAACTGATTAAGGGTAAGTCACTGTTTTTATACACTGTCCATCTCTCTTATTCGTCAAACTTTGGAGAATTTTAAAGATTTGTCTTTGAAAATGCGCTCGTGAATCAATTAAGAATCGTTATAGTAAACATTAGTCAACTGAACAAAGGATCAATTATTATCCAGCGGATAAAAATAAATCAAATGAAATGTCGTTTAGCGTTCAACTGTTCTTCCCCGAGGATAAAAATAAATGAAACAGGGTTTTGAGTCCTAATTTCCGGCACCCACTGGGTTAATAAAGACGGTTGTACGACATATACTGTACTATGAGGGAAATTTGCTCGAACAGTGGGTCTACGGCCAACTATTATTTCGAATTTCATCTGTCATAACTGACAATGACTTGTCGGTGACACAATCCCGTTCTCGAGGTTGCATCCACGAGTATTCACCGAAATGTGGGAAAAGTACATACATTCCATTCCTGGATTTTGCATAAAGTACATCTCTTTTTTAAATAACACACTTTTATGGAATAACAATTTCACTGCGACGTTTCAACTAGATTGCACAAGTGTTATTCCATTAAAGTGTGTTATTTGATTTTGTTCAATTACTAAATGCCATTCAAAGAATACATCTCTTTTTTTTTATCGGCGATCATTTCCACCTAGATCCACACTCCACAGCGCCGATGTTTTACAAAGTAGAACCTATAAAAAAAACAACCTTCATGTCTATACAATGAAGTGTTTAATTAATCTTTTATTTCGGGATTCATTTGTTATTTCAAAACGATTATTCTATAACCAGATAAAAAAGCCCAGAACAAATTACAGCTGTATTTATTGGATAACGCAAGACGGGAGTACAAAATCAATCCGTTCACTAGAGCGCTTATCACGAATAACGCCCTGAGAAGTTTAAAAGGTTTTGGATCTTAGAATTATGACATTGACAATAATTTCTCTCGCATAAGATGATTATGATACCCGGTATTATACTATCATAGTCGTTATTATGATCTTGGCGAATTAAAAGTAGATTCATTGACCGCCTTTCTAAATCTTAAAGAAAATGAAATGGAATGGGCTTAACGTCCTACATTTCTTTATCAACCAGTGTGCCAGGGCATCTGATTCCGGCTGTCAATGGGGTATTTTAGGTGCACGGAACATCGGGTGTTTGTCCCATGCCAAAGACTAGACGTACTTCCTTGCTAGGCTCCCTTCGTTATCTTCTTCTATTAGTGTTTAAAATCCTCTTCTGCGAGTGTTATTATGATTTTGTTAGGGTTCAGAGGTTTGTCATGCTGGAGGAAACTAGAGTAACCGGAGTCAACCCACGAGGTTGGGAAGCTGCTCCTACGCTCCCATATATGGATCGAAACCACGATCTAAGTTAATCGCGTTAGTAGAGCCATGGTTTAGCCGGACTAAATTAATTTATTGTAAGTTGAAACCAAATTTACTGAGCAAGTACATTATACATGCGTCAATACATGATTTTCGTTCACATTTTCAACTGCCATCTCCGGTAAACATTTCTAAATAACCGATACGACTTTCCGTGTTTCCCTTGTTGGTGTGCAACTGGCTCGGTAATAAGTCAATGGCCAATGTGGATAATTCATCCCTTATGTCTAGATTTAAATTGCGCAATTGTTACTGAACACTTTACCACAGCTTTTAAGTTATTCAACAATCGCGAACCGTTTTGACCTAAAAGCTTTATCCCCAAATGATTTTAATCTCGTTGATAGTAATGATAGTCTTGGTTACTGTTAGCATCGAGTGTGTTTAACGTTTTGTTCTATTTCACGAATTCTAATTATACGAATGCATTTTTTCCAAAATTTAAAAAAAAAATCGTCATTTTATGGAGTTTGTTGAATAATTGAATGTAAATTCTCATATCACGAGTCAATTACGTTCATCCTGAGAGAATAAAAAAACGACATGCCAGAGGCTTTTTTTTAACTTTTTACTAGCGAGGTTGAAATTTCTGGGTTTTCTATTGATTAAGTCGATTTAACAGTTCAGAACAGAACGTAATTCAATACTGTTGACAGTTTGCTAAGGAGAAAAAAATAAGAAGTAAAAGTAAACATTTACACATTATCCTTTGTTTCTGCAACATACACCATTTACGTGAATCTTTGGTAAAATACAAAAATGCAGAAATGGTTGGAGCTCGAATAAACCCTCCTAAACCCGTATTACCAATCGAGCGAATATGTTTTATCTCGCAGGAAAACATGGAATCAAAAGTAATTTCGACAAAAAACAAAGTATAATAGAACACGCTCTGTTTAAGAAAATAAGTAAGTTTACACCCCCTCCCCCCATCCATCCCACCTCTCATTTTTGAAATTTAGATAACGAGCCATGTTTTTTCTTGCTATAAAAATCGTTTAAGTATAGATAACAAATATTGAATATGTTAAAAATTTCAGTCAAGTTAAGTTATGTAAAATTTTGACTAGAACAAGCCTAAATTTTATCCAACGAGTGCCGATTAACAGTTCATATTCTCGATAAGCAAGTGTCATTGACACTATAATTAGTCTCGATTTTGAGTCCTCAAACAACAGTCTACGTGAGTGGCAGCTATTTTATCGTTTAACGCATTTATGACGGGAATTGTCTAGCCATCTCAATATTTAAGTGATCCGATTGTTAGAATAGTTGATTACGGGCTGTTCACGTCAATAAAGTCCAAAATTCTATAACATTTGAAACCAGAATAAAAGCCTGCAATCTATACCCTTACATAATGCATCTTTAAAAAGGGAGTTAACAAGAATTGTCCGG
Organism: Patella pellucida; assembly: GCA_917208275.1. Taxonomy (NCBI): domain Eukaryota; kingdom Metazoa; phylum Mollusca; class Gastropoda; family Patellidae; genus Patella; species Patella pellucida. The sequence continues at coordinate 21,111,779 of OU795036.1, read as the reverse complement.
CGTTTATGGACATACTGATATACAGACTTTTATCATTCATTAATTGTTCGTACAAAGGAAAACCGAGAAGTGAGAAATGAGTTTTATTGTGAAAGGCAACAGGTTTCCAGGCAGAAGATGCAATCCAAATGGCAATTACTGAGAAACCTATAAAAAGATTAGAAAACATGATAAAATTCTGTTAATCAACAATATTCCAATGTCCTTGTATATTAAATTTTAATAACTCTGCACAGAAACACACTGATTCTAAAATTCCATACACTTATACTCTATAGATATATTTATGTGTCTGTTCAGATGCCTTTCCATAGATAATAGGTGTAATTTAAGTCTTAATTGTGCACGATCACAAGTTTCCAGACAGAAAATGTAATACAAAACTAACAAATTTTATGAGATAAACATGAACGGATCCGAATTCGTGTGTATCAACGTTATTTCCAAATCAACGTTTTCACTTGGATTATGTATTTTGATGTAGAAATGTTTCTCTGTAGATAAAATGGTTCCGAGCCCTGGCGTGAGGGTATGTGGCATTGAGATAGAGCGCCTTCTCAACCTCGTGGGTTTTCTCCGGGCACTCCGGTTTCCCCCCACTGCTAAAGACCCCTACGCGCAAGCGAATTATTGAAATAAAATTAAATCATATGTTAATCCCAAAATGATCTAGTTGTGGTGAGTGGACGTTAAACCCCACTTCTCTCGCTCTTTCTAACTCTCCCTGTAGATATAATAGATGTAAATGTAATTTAAGTATATAAATTATTTATATAACCTTTCTACTTTCAGACAAACTGACATTAAATTGTGAATAGATCATCTGTTCAACGTCTACATTTAATATGGGTTGGAAGGGTCGTTAAATGAAATCTAAGATATTATAAAATTTAGATGGATTCTCAACGACAATAATTTGACAAAAGGGAACAAGTAACCTCTGGAGACGTAGGCGTCTTCCTTGTTCGAGCTGTTCATTGGAAATGTAATTTATTGCTCCTGAGCTGAAAAACAAGGAAAGTTATATAATTCATGCGTTCTTAGAAAACGGTACATCTGTGACAACTTAAGGTCTGTTGACGACAATAAGTATAATGACAGTAGAAATTCCAACCCTATTAGACTAACACTTAGCAATGCGTCAGTGGAAGTCAATGATAAGGTCTAAGTGTCTTTAGGCTAAGAAGAGACGATATTTGTCATTTAAACAAGAATAGTTACCAACAAACAAAATAGCTACGAGTAGATCACGAAAAGGCGAATAAATTCGATAACGTAATCATTTTGTGCTGAAGAGTACTGATCACTCTATCCGTAATCATTTATAGTTCTATTGTCGAGATTATCAATAGCACAATTGGGACCTACGCACCGGACTATACCACACAGATCATCGTCATTTGTGTAACACCGCCAATGTAAGCGGTTCGTGTAATAGTGATAAGTAACCATTGAAATGGATTGTGTTGTTGTGACAGCATTTCGATTCAGCTATGATCGATGCGGTTAGATATAATATCTATAATAATGCTTTCACTTCATTAGTTTAGGAAGGTGTTTAATCTATAAACACGGTGATATTGACGCTCTAACATCAAACCTGATAAACACACAGTTCGATATTGAAAGGTGTTTCATCCCGCCTTTGATTTTGCAACAGCTTATTGGATTTTAACTGCATAAAAAACTGAATGAAATAGCGAAACAGACATAGACAATGTTCAAAGCCAAATCAACCTACACGGTTTTATCGTTTCGTAATAGCGACATCAAGCTTGAACGATTTGAAGAATCGATCTATCATTTTGAAGCATTACACGTTTGAAAGACTTTTCAAAATCTTGAACCGTATGGTTTGTGGATAAGAAATCGGAAATTAAGTGAACATTAATCAAGTTGTGCCGGGAAAAGACAGGCGAGTTTAGAAGTATAGATTTTTCCAACTAGTGTTGTGATCCCTGCACTTTATGGATTATAACAATCATGGATGCAGCAATTAAAACAAAGGATGGTGACAATGGTGATTGTACTCTGATTATCGACACAACAAGAGCATCTTTTCCGTCAGCAAACAATAAGTATTATAAACATGATACTATAGTAAACTTATATAATGATATTAAGATATATGATCAGACAGCAGCATCCCAGGCAGAGCAAGTAAGTAAATAGATAAACAATTATTAATTTGTTTTTGCGTTATCTCACTTTTATTTTGTTGCTCACGGAGTAAGACGCTGGCTCACTAACCGGGTGATCCCGGGTTTGATGCTGATGTTAGTCGGGATTTCTCCGGTCCGGATTCTCGTTGTCAGCGGTAAAGCGTGGATGATCTTACACGGAACATCCTATAGTCGTTAGGGTGGGACGGAAAATCGAGGTCTCGTGTACATGTGCCGAAGAGATACACCTTGAAAGTTGGAATTCGACGAAGGCTTGATTTTAGGGAAACCTCGTCATTCGGACAATTCTTTCCCCACAATATACTGCACTGTTAAATTTTTTATGTATTTTTACCAGATTTATTGCCATCGTTATAGCTGTATATTTCACAGTCTATAATGTAAATTTACCTCTAGCTATTATACATCCAAGGTAAATTTACATACCTGTAAATGGGGTACATGTTAAATTACAGTGATGTTAATTTACATAAATTTGTACAATAACTTTTGAAGCTAAACATATTGTGTATTTTGACAGAGTTTATGTAATAATACCTCATAACTATTGTAGAATTACATATTATGTAATTTGCCAAGGTAACATTATTCAAAGGAATGTCTTTGTCTCCGCTTGGCTAATTATTCCTGGTTCGATCCTGGCGAACACAGAGAGTTTTGCGGAACTTTCAGCCGAGCATGTAAAACAACATTAGATATTGTAAAGATAAGTGAAATTGGGTTTAATGTGCTACTGTTCTGCTCCTTATAATGGAATGGGTCGGTGACATGACAACGTCCAAACAAAATGCCCCACACTGCTCAATGTATGACACATGCCTGTCTTTATTAGCAAGTTCGTTGCATTCAGATTTTGAATAATCTATTTCTCTAAAATGGACTAAACTGGCTGACAGACAGTAAATATTTTGTATAATATTCGATATGTGGTCACAGGGGGGAATAACCTGTTTGCGGGTAAATTTACAATTTTCTGTAAAAATAATATTTCCAGCGGCATTTCTGTTAATATACAACTCACGTGATGTATATTGACGTATGGTTGTACTACTACATTACATCTGATGTAAGTTTACATCAGCCGTGTATTCCTATGGGTCTACATCGTTTTAAATGTAAGTTAACAAACCATGTGATATTACAAATCCTGTACTGTATTTTTACTATATTTAAAACTGTAAATATACATATAATTTTGACAGTGTGCATGACACAGCAATACAGTAAAATCCATTAATTGATTTCATTTTTGCAACTCTGGTTACTAATTTCATCAACCCGAGTGTTATACCCGTATATTTATACAATTTGATCGACTCCTATTTCCCATGGTTGGAATATCTTTACAAGAATTCACTGGTAGATTTAGGAACGACAATCGTAAACGATCAAATTTAACCGAAACTTTATTACTCCCTGTAATTACGTGACGACGATTAGGGGCGCCTGCCCAACCTCGTGGGTTTTCTCCGGGTCCTTCGGTTTCCTCCCATTGCTAAAGACCCCTACGCGCAAGCGAATTATTGAAATAAGATTAAAACATGTAAGTCCCGAAATGACGTAGTTTGTGTCGAATGAACATTTAACCCCCTTTACCCCCTCTCTCTCCCTGTTATTGTCATACCAAGGTTATGGTTATTTATTTATATTTCTGATCGGTCAATATATCATTCAATAGCCGTTTGCTTAAATAGGTTTATTCAGGTGATATCACAGGTAAAAACATTGCGTAACGCCAAATACATTATACATGATATTATGGACTAGTTGATTTAATTATAAAAGAATAAAAGCCTAAAAATAGCACATCATAATGTCAAATGTTCATGAAGTACATCAAAATAAAATAACAATAGAAAAATGGAAACGAATTTGACATCCGACATCGGGAAATAATACAATTTGCCATTCCAGAAAGTTCAGATCTGAGTAAAGAAAAAACAACCAAACACCGCACATGAATAAGATATAAGATTTATTGACAATGTTTCTTCTATCTATGTTCATTTATTATTAATTTCTAACGTGTTTGTTTTTATATTGGTATGTTTTCAACTGCGTGTCTCAAATCTAACACCTGACGTCAACTGACTGGTAGACTATCACCATTGAAGAGACGACTACTATCAAGATTGGTCCTAATATTATACGTCTTTTTTGTAAATCTCTTTTAGTGAAGTCTGTACCATAACAGGCCCTGGATTGTACAGTGCAGTGGACGCTTACGGCTGCCCCCCGGATCCTTTAACTTAATTTGATTTTTTTTTAAACGTCTATTTTTTGTCTTGTACGCAAGTTTATCTTGTAGATTTTTGTTTTGCGTGTAGTGCGCACCACCCGCACTTACACTAATAAGTAACGTTAAAGATACATTAGTTAAAAGCTAAATCTGCCTAGAGCAGGTCTTTCTTTCGGCCTGAAATGTTTTCTAACGTATTAATTAGACATTAATTAACTGATCCAGGCCTTAATAAACTCTGGATGGCATCAGATTTCTCCGATGTTAAACAGATTAAACCGTTTCAGCGATACTCTGATTTAATCAAATATGGCGGACCCAGACTTAGCTTCGATCAAACAGAACCATGGTTGAAATTATTGCCCACGTCTGCCAAACTTTCAAATGCCAATATCTTCGCTTGCAATAGAGTAATTTGAATGACATTTTCAAATTATTCATATTACATTATCTACTTTCGAACTATTATAGCAATAATGACTAGTTCTTTATCTATATCTTGAATGATGTAACTTTAATGTATTCAATTTAATAACAAAATGGTGGATACAATAGGACAAGTGCATGACTATGTCTGAATAACAAAAGGCTTTTTATTAAAAAATAACATAGTTACAGATCCTGGGGTAATTTGAGTTTTACACATTATTTATTGATTTGGTCGAGTTTTTCACATTATTTGGTTTTGTGTTCAACAGCTGTCAAATTCAACTAAATATTGAAACTTGAATAAGTAAACAAATCTACTACCCCTGTATCATTCGAAACAAAAAAATATAAATCTAAAACACCAGAGTTACCCAATTCAACATTTTCGTAAAACACACCAGATCTACATAATTCAACAATTTAGTAAAAAAAAAATACCGGATTTACAAATATTTAGAAATCTAAAACAACAGAGCCACCCAATTCAACACTTTCGTAAAGACACACCAGATCTACATAATTCAACAATTTAGTAAATAAAACACCGGCTTTACAGAATTTAACACTTCCGTAATCACTCACACGATTTACAGAATTTAACACTTTAGTGAAAACAATAGATTTACTCAATTTAACAATTTTAGTAAACACAACATATTTATTTAATTTCACACTTAGTAAAACACACCAGATTTACTCAATTTAACACGTAAATAAAAAAACACCAGGTTTACCAAAACTGAAAACACTTTATTTTTGTAAAAACATACCAGGTTTATTTAATTTAACTCCTTAGTAAAACACAACAGTTTTACCCAATTACCTACTTTAGTAAAACACAGCAGATTTACTCAATTTAACACTTTAGTAAAAAATAAAACAGTTTTACCCAATTCGTCACTTTAGTAAAACACACCAGATTTACTCAATTTAACACTTTAAAAAAATAAAACAGTTTTACCCAATTCCTCACTTTAGTAAAACACACAGAATTTACTCAATTGAACACTTTAGTTAAAAATAAAAACAGTTTTACCCAATTCCTCACTTTAGTAAAGAGACACAAGATTTACATAATTCCACACTTTAGTAAAAACACACCAGGTTTACTTAATTTAACACTTAAGTGAAACATACCAGATCTCAATTTAACACTTTAGTAAAAATTCAATTCTCTCTTTAGTAAAAAAAAAAATCCACCATATTTACTCAATTTAACACTTTAGTAAAAACACATCAGACTTAATCTATCTAACACTTTAGTAAAAACACAGCAGATTTATCCAAAATACCATTAAGTAAAACACACAAGACTTGCTCAATTTAACACCTCAATAAAGACACACCAGACTTACTCAATATAACACTTTAGAGATACTCAATTAAACACTCTAGTAAAAACACATCAGACTTACTCAATTTAGCACTTAAGTAAAATACACCACACTTACTGAATTTAACACCTTAGTAAAACCCACCAGACTTACTCAATTTAACACTTTAGTAAACCCACCAAATTTACCCAATTTAACACTTAAAGGGACAGTCCCGAATTAAACAGAGTCTCAAAAATAAAAGTATGGGTACGTATGAAATTTAAACGCCAAAATATAGAAGAATGATGTATATACTCTGACTCAAAATTTCAGCTCAAAATATTGAGTCGTTTGGACGTGAGCGTTAAAACAGCTTATCCGGACACGTAACCCTTTTAAGATTTCGGGTCAATTCTTCGTTGGGTGACCCAATAATCGTTCCCGTTCCTTTAGAGGTCTACACGATGAATGGTAAATGTGCTGTACTTGATAACAAAAAGTAAATTTCACCGACACGTTATTTTTTATAAAAAAAAGTCTGGTTTTATCCAATCATCGCTAATACAGTTTGGGACACTGGACTCTATTACCAGATAAAGACTGGCGGGTTAAAATTGTTGAAAACGTATAACGAATATTGTGTTAGTTGATCGGCCCTAAGGTAGGGGATTTTAAGGGATTTTAACACAAAATTAGGCAGTTTTATTCTCAAAAACATTATCGGGATTGACCCTTTAAGCAAAACACACCACACTTGTGACTTACTCAATTTAACACCTTAGTAAAATCACACCAGGTGTAGTCCTTTAAATACTAAACTACTTACAAACCCTATTTTAACGTCTCATTTTCTTTAGTAAAACACACCAGATTTACCCAATTCAACACTTTAGTAAACCCACCACACTTACTCAATTTAACACCTATAGTAAAATCACACCAGGTGTAGTCCTTTAAATTCCAAACTACTTACAAACCCTACTTTAATGTCTCATTTACTCCAAAACACTAGAAATATGTCGACAAGATATCTAATTTCAATGCATTTTAACTCCAGATGATGTCAATATGTAAGTTGGCCTACAGTGTATGACTCTTATTAATTATTGTTATATGACTCTCAATAACAACGACTGACATTGATTGAAATAGTTTTAATGCGAGCCTTATATCCCACACCTGTTACAACCTAGATGTTATAAGTATCGATAACAATCATTTTATTTACAGGTTTGTTAATTATAGTTTGAATATCACTTTGGTCATCAATAGTAATTAAACAATCAAGAGATATATTATGAGATATTTTAAAAATACAGTCCTCATTGTGTGACGCATTTTGTTAAGTTATTGCGCAATATGGATTGAAATAGAATAAAGGGCAAATATCGACTACAATAGGCAAATAATGCCAAACATGGGCTATAAGTATACTATCTTGGACACAATAATGCCATAGTAGTGCACTATGCTTTAGGGTGAACTAGAATTGCTGTGTTTTGATGTTACAGTATGAAGTGAAGGTCAACGACTTCACTGTCACTGGGTTGTTTAGTTTAAGGGATTAGGCTACAAATGAAGGGCGAATAACTCTATTCTCTGTAACCTTAACATAGAAATGAAATTAAGTGGAATGGGGTTTAACGTCCTACTGTTCTGCTACGAACTGGGCTAATGAAGATGGGCATACGCCATACAGTGTAGGCCTACTAATTTATGGGAGAAATTTTGCCCGGACAGCGGCACTACGGCCTGCTCTTATATCGAATTCCAACTGTTAAGGGATTCTTTACGTGCACGCCAATTTGTACACGGCATCTCTGGTTTTCGTGCCATCAGACCGACTAGACAGCGAATTATTGAAATAAAATTAAACCATATGTTAGTCCTGAAATCACCTTGTGTGTGTCGAGTGGACGTTAAACCCCATTTCTCTCTTTTTCTCTTTCTCTCTCCCTCCCTCTCTCTCTCTCCCTCTTGTGTTTTTTAAAACACAATGATGTTTGGTGAAGTCCGCGTACTGTCCAAATTGAACTACAGTCGTTCACGCCTGGTTAGACCAGTCTTTACGTATTTTAAAAAAATATTGTGATTTTGTCGTTTCTGAATTGACCAGGTAATTCCGCTATATCTTGTAAGATGTGTATTTCTTTGTTCATTACAAATGGCGCCCGGAACCAAAGAGTACACGATTCTCATACTGATTTCAAAATGAATGTCAGTGGCAATTCATTTAGAAAAGAAATTTCGCATTTATCAGGAAAACAATGAGTCAGAAAGCAATTCAATGAGAGATCTATTTTTGAAACTATACAGTGTTTAACAAAATGGATATTTTCCCATGGAAACATCTAACATGACATCAAGCCAGTCTTCCATTAACGTGAACAAAGGTTTTTAAGCTTTCATTCGGAAATCGTTGTTACAAATCTCTGGCTAAGAGGCACTTGTGATAAATAAAATGTGACATTTAAACTTCCGGTTAATTTTTTATGTGATGCGCACAACGCTCTTTAGTATTATAACATGGGCATTACGTTTTAGTTCTGTATGGCGAGTTTAGAAGAGGTTTCCAGCAAATGTAATAGAAAATTCTATGTTAAGCGTTCTATGTAGTGCCCTCTCACTGTTAAAACTTAGACATTGAGTTTTAATAGGTTGCCATTAGTTTAGAATATCAAGTATCATTATGGAAGATTATATTCCATTCCAAGCGCTAAATCAACGTACTTGGTTCTGGTATACTTTTGTTATATTGATTATATTATGTTCTTTTGTTCGCTTGGCTTCACGAAAGAGGGATCCACGCTGACTCAGTAAGTAAGGCGTTGGAGGTCAGGTGTTCGATCCTTGGGTTGAACGCGAAAATGCATTTTAGGGTGTTTTCTGGCATGGTTCCCTCCTGTCAGTGGTGCAGGTCGGAGGACTTAAAAGGTTCAGCATGTAGTTGATATTCATGAAAAAAGAACCCTTAACAGTTGGAATTAGACATAAGAGTAGGCCGTAGTGCCGCACAGCATAGTATACTGCATGGCGTGTGACCGTCTTAATAAACCAAGTGCAGAAGAGTAGGACATTAAATCCCATTTCATTTCATTTCATTAACTGCTTCACAAAAGGATATAAAAGTGACCTATTTTTCCAGTAAGCTGGAAGTATTCACCCCACCCACACAATGTCATCTAAAACCCGTTTTCATTGTCTCAGTCGGTGCAGAAAAGTAGGACTTTAAACCGCATTTTATTTCATCCATTACAGCCTCTTGACCTTTAATGCCTCGTGATATATATAAAGTACGGAAGGCGGGTAGGGACATTCTAACTAAAGGCACCCAAAATGTTATGATGATAATAACCATATTATTAGATGACCTACAATCAATATATTGTAATATTAAACGTGTGTCTTTTATAATAAGACCCCCAATCGATAAACTAGGGTCAAAATACATGTTTCACAATACGTACGTAACCAACGTTCGAAAACTAAATCGTAGCTTGTTCAAAATGTTCATATAATGATAGATTCCCAAACAGACACCATTTCTTTATGTGCAGCCGATGCAGCGCGATAAGGAGAGTGTGGGAGGGTCACCCTCATATTTTTGGGCATATTTTACGGGGTTAAACTAAAACACCACACCGACATACTGGGATCCAGAGAATATATGGCGTTACCGTTTGACAGGAGTTGTGAAATGTGTCTAGCCTCGTTCTTTCTGGTCACTTGTTACAAATGAGGCTGAGACGTAAAATATTGTTTTTGTCTTAAATATTGGATATCAGAAGCCCATACCTTTTCCCGGTAATATCACAACATCAGTTTTGATTTGAATTGACAAATAATTCGTGTTGTCAACATGTAAGACTGTGGATGCTATTGAGTTAGAGACTTAGCTACTTTAAGTTTAAATCATTACAAATTCATAGCTTATGTAGTATTCCTCTCTATAAATCTATTTGTATACGTCCATTTATGATGTCGTATATTGCCGTCATCCTTGCCGCTCGTGTGTCGGTAAATCTTCATTACTTCGTTTAGCGGGTCATAGATTTATGAATTTGTTTTTGAAAGAGGCATTTTTTTTTTCAACTGGCGTAAATGCTCATGTCGTAGAAGTCTTTTAATCGTTGTGATTATTAACAGATTTTTTCTAAGCATTTCCATTCTTCTCCGTGACTATACAACCTAGAATTTATTTGGTCCAATCTGTGACAGGGTGTTTTTTTATGTGACTTAACTCATGACGACTGAGTTTGAAGTTTTATGCATTCCATGCTTGCAACTGACGTGCGCCTGGGGTATTTAAAAATCCAATTACGGAAATGCATTTTGCCCCGTATTCGTGCGCCTCATTTCAGTGGCCATGTTTACTCTGTGTATTCATCCAGATAGATGTCTTAATGAAATATTTTATCGCAGAGCCACAGTCCAATATAATGCTGTAGGGCTGTTATAATGTTATACGACATGTTTTATACCCATACAAACACATAGCAAGAAACTACGGCATCAGAGTAAACTCTGATACGGGCGCTAAATCCTTTTTTTTTAAAAGCTAGAATGAACGAAAATTAATAGTAATTTTTAAAGCAATATTCTGTGAATGTCTATAATCTGTTATTTTTAATCAGTTAAGATGGTCTAAATCCGGACAAATTGAACTGGGTTCGGGGTAGGGGCGAATAGTTAGTTCGTGAGCGTTGTATCATAAGGTCTGTCTTTGAGTAAACTGACGTTGTTTGTAGGTGACAAGAAGTAGGGACGTCTGTCCAACCTCGTGGGTTTTCTCCGGGTCCTTCGTTTTCCTTGCACTGCTAAAGACCTCTACGCGCAAGCAAATTAATAAAATTGAACCATATGTTAGTCCCATAATATGTTAATCCATCTCTCCTCAAATTGAACTGTATTCGCTCGCGCCTGGTTTGGCCAGTCTACACTGGGAGAACGTTACGCGAGAGCTTGTTCATTTTATTCTGATTTTTTAAGTAGATCGATGCATTTGTCATCTAAGCTTCAACTACAAGGATACTTGCGCACTAAACTTATTAAAACATTTAAAAAGTTTTATGGTCGACATATTGACTTAGTTGGTAAATATAATATGTCTCTCTCAGCTATTATTCTGGATATATTTAATTGACACATATTATACTATCTCCCTGATAATGTCTGTCGACTTCATCGTTAACACTGTTCATCACGTGCGTTTTGCATACTGATATTTCATTGGCCAATCACGCTATTTTACCTAGATTTCGCCTAATAGTTTGGATGCAGCTATGGCGGGTGTGGCTAGCAAGGCAGGGTAAGCTTACTCTTCCGGACACCTGTTACCAGTGTTCGTCGTGTATTTTGTACACGTGGAGCAGTCCATTTGCTGATTACACTTTTTCAACGTAATTCAACGTAAAATGGATAATCGAGACTTTGTTAAGTTGATTATAGTACTAACGTAAATAATGATGATGGAGAGAGAGGGAGAAGTGGTAACGTCTACTCGACATAAACTAGGTCATTTCGGGACAACATATAGTTTAATTTTATTTCAATAATTTGCTTGCGCGTAGGGGTCTTTAGCAGTGGGAGGGAACCGGAGGACCCGGAGAAAACCCACGAGGTTGGACAGGCGACCCTTACCTCGTACAATCTGGGATTCGAAAACCACGCCAGTTGACTCAATGGCAGGCTTTATGATACCGCGCGCGCACTTTAATCATTCAGCCATCCCCCCTCCCCCTTAATGATGATGGAGACTAGTTTATATTTGAATCGTTAATATCAGAGAAAAGCAATTTGACTAAAATTTTCAGCTTTTTATATTGTCATTATCTAACTTTTATCCATTAAAGCGAGAACTGTACGCTCTTTATCTAATCTTACTTTATTCCCCTTAAAGGGACAATAACACTCTTTCTTTTCTAACTATTAGTATGATTAGATGTTTAAATGTCCTATACCTGTTGTGTAAATTATCCATGACATGACATCCTATTTCGCTTGTCCAGAGGGTTCGAAACTATATTTAAATTTAAAGGAGCTAAATCAATAACATTTGGGACCTACAAATTCACAAAAATGGTTCGCAACGCATATAATACTGTGATATGAATGTATATAAACTGATTTACATTCAATGGTTTCCTTTTTTACTCCAATTTCAAATTAGTTATGTTTGGCGAAATAAGCCAGCAATGTCAAGCATGTGCAAAAGTCGAACGTCTAGTTATTCCAGTCTACATAACTCCGTTTGACTTGGTGCTTGGGGAAAAGTCTCGTCCCTCGAGTCTCTCAATACAACTGGGGCTGAAGCGCATTATGGTACACGATTCGTGTTTTAAAAAATTCTTTATCTTAAATATCGGATATCAGAAGCTCATCTTTTCCCGGTAATTTTACATCATAAATGTTGATTTAAATTGACCAATAATTCGTGTTTTCGATGTCGACGATTTTGGAGGATTTTGAGTTACGGACTTAGTTCCTTTATGTTACATTCGAAAAGGTTTACGTAAAGCTTTTCAAATTCGGTGTGTTAAGATGAAATTTGTATCATAAATTAATTGGAATATTGTAAAATAGTACAATTTGTTGACAAGAATAATTATTGGGGCTTATTATTCAACAAGAGTGTTATTGGGCCTTTAAGTAAGCGCATCAAAGTTTTATTTATCTATCGAGCGGCATAGCGACTGAGTGGCGTATCGTCGTTGTCATGCAATCTATTTGCTGTTTCCATACCGTAAAACAAAATTGACTAAATGTTTAACTTAATCAGAACGTGTTTGCTTTGTTTTTGATCTGTTATTACTGAATTCAGACTTCAAGTAGTTTGTAAAATAAGCTTATAGAGAAATGAATTTAAACGAGAATTTGAATCAAGACAGTTTATTAGTATTTCTATTCAAGCACGTCTGGGATGACGATGAAGTTATGATAAGAAATTTCTATTCAGGGGTCAGTCAGACTGATAGATCAATAGTTCCTTATAAATTCTGTTTGTTGATAGAGATTTCTGTCATTTACAGAACTTGCCGGGTATAAATATGGAAATATCATAGATGCAACTGATTGTAAGAACAACTCAAATGACTTGACCCGACAAACGTTTGACAATTAATAGGAAATATAATGAGGGTTAACGTCCTACTGTTCTGTACCGACTGGGCTAATGAAAACAGGCATACATCACACAGTGTTCATTGAGGGAATTTTACCCGGACTGCGGCACTATGGCCTACTCGTATATCGAATTCCAACTATCCAGGCATCTTTTACGTGCACACCAATGTATACACGGAACCTCGGTTTTTAGTTCCACTCGAAGGAGTACACAGCTGTCATTGCCGGGTCGTCTTTTTTGTACCCCTGTGAAGGGAAACCACGTCGGAAAATTCCGATGAACCTATTCTCCCAATGCAGGAAACGAACACACGACCTCCGGGCTAGTGAACTAGCGTCTTACTCATTTAGCCACCGTGGCTCCCTCGGATATTTGACAATTGTATGTCAAAGCTACCAAGTTTAACTTATACATGACTGTATTTTTTAATTTGCCATTTACTCTTTTACAGTTGTAACGATATTTCTGAATTTGATATATCCAAGATAAAATCAACTTTACGATCTATTTACACATTTCTTATCTAGTTTTGTCTCAAATTTGACATTTAGGATTCGATAAATTACAATCATAAATGTATCGTTTATTTCAATTTACTCTTTGTATGTACTCTTACAAAGAAGAGATTTCCGGACGTTGTTGAATGATCATGTGCTTATTACATTCGAATTTGTCTGCTTAGGTTGCTAACGGTACTGGGAGGATATATGGTCTGGTGAATTAATACGGTATGAAAAAGAGTACGTGACAGAGAGAAGGGCCGCCTGCCTAACCTAACCTAACCTCGTCGGTTTTCTTCCGGTTCTCAAGTTTCTTCCCACTCCCCATTTCCTTCCCTCTGCTAAAATACTGTGCGAACTCCTGGTAAATCAATCGTTGCTTTGATGTTCCCGGGTAGAAAATAATTATTTTTCAGACGTCGACGAAAGATCAAAGGACGACAATATGAACTTTCGACGACTAATAGGTTAGGGATGATGTATATTTGTAAATTTATGGACCAATTATATCCTCATTGAAGATTGATTTTGCTTTTTTTCCGGAATGTTGTATTTAACAAATAGTCACATTCTCGCCTATTTTACTTTCTAGGGCAGGGGGGGGGGGGTCTGCCATTGAGTCAAATGGTATGGTTTCGATTACAAGCTTGTACGTAAAAAGGAGAGGGGTCGCCTGTCCAAACTCATGTTTTTTTTTCTGGTTTATTCGCTCTCGTCCCCTCCCCTTGATTGTTAACATACCCTAATGATAAGCGAGTTATTGAAATACAATTTAAACATGTGTTATTCCGGAAATCAAGATCCTTTTCACAGCCTTTACAAATACTATTTTGATTTTTTTTTATTGTAACCCGAATCTTTGTCTTTTTTAAACGTCACGAAATTACATGGTTTGTTGTTTCACATCACGAAAACGTGTTGGCGCCGATCCGAACGTATCAGATTATTTGACACGAACCCTTTTTTTCTTAAATAGTTATTTGTTCAACTGAAAGTGATACGGATATTGATTACAATTCAATTGTAAATAACTAAATTGTGATCTTGTTGGGAAAGCTTTTAGCTCGATAATTTCAATTAAGTCGATTCCATGAATAGGATGGTATGCTGAAAGCACACTTGTCATCTCCAGACGTTATTTAATATGAAATTTGCGCTTTGGGTAAGGAAATTGTCAAGTTTTTATCAGCATTGAAATCTCGAAAGCTTGTCACAGATTTGTAATGTATTAATTCAAATTACGAGCCCTCCCGGAGTTTACACACATGCGACCAAATAAAGTTGGTTACCCCAAGGTGCAAAATGAAAACATTTGGGGCAAGAGCTTTTAGTTTTCTTGCTCCATCAAAATGGAACGATCTTCCAGTGTTCATCAAAGGTGCTCCTTCTATTGAGTGTTTCAAATCCAGACTTTACATACCTATTTCAACGTTATATTTAATTTAAAATTGTGTGTAAAGAGCGTATATGGGGCATACTTTAAGTGTTGAATTGACGCTATACAAATTATCGGGTATATTTTTGTGCCATGACGTGACGGGGGTCAAATAAACATGAACTGTTAATTTCCTGAACGATGTGTAGTTGGACTTACTAACGAAAATAGATTCTTCTGGAGCATGATGAAATGTAATTATTAAGGCTTCATCCATTACTTACCACAGAAATAAAATATGATTATTGATCAAGTTTGACGCACGTTGCGTACTTCAAGAAATATAACCAGACATTTAACCCTTCTCTCTTGTAGTACCATCGGTCTTTTGTCAGACGTGGAAAGCGGGACGAGTTAATCCCGTCGGGTCGCCACATCCATGACCCACCCTACGTGATCGCCTAGTATTAACAGAAAGCCACTTTCTTGCTGATTTTGCTTTCTGGGGCTTTGGATTGGGGAAACGATCTCCCGTTGGTTCAAATAGGATGGTTTCGATTACCAAGTTTTACGTTCGTTTTTACAGTTTATACATGTAGTTAAACCAAGAACGGATTACATAAGACACAAACCTAGATTACAATAAATTCATTCACTCAATCCCATTCCACCCAGATTCGCCTGCACGAGTCTGCTGATAGAAATTGCTACATCATATGATCTAGGAACTCAGATGGTAATCTCTCCGGAACCCAATGATATCTGAATCTTAAACGGCTGGTTTGTTTACAGTAATGTACATCTACCGTTTTCATTACGATAGTGCCAAGAGTGTATCTGTGTATACTACCCCTTTTGTTTACACTTACAGTAGTGTCGAGTGTGAAGCTAGATATACTAACCCCTTTGTTTACAGTAGTGTCACGTTTGAAGCCGGGTGACCCCTCCCCTCAATTGCATCAATTACCCATATTTCATCAATTTTGACTCAGACAGTGGCTTGATTGTCTGTGACATAATTGTAAGAAAATGCATAATAAATAGTTTGATAAACTACTTGTAAAAAGTTTGGACATTTTTGCTTTTGTGCGAAGGAACAATGTTCGTATACGAATTTCTAGATTATTAAGCTTAGCAATTTTCAAAAAGTATATAATTATCCGCGGAAACACCCGAGATTAAATAAGTAGTATGTTCTGGTGACGTGCCGAGTTTTTGTTTCGCCACCTTGCGAACTTGTGTTATTAACATTCAGCAAAACGGCTCTGGCAAACGTGGGATGACAAAGATCGTGTATTATGTAGTCTATTTTTTCTCAGAGAATTTTGTGGACAAATGTTGATAATTTAGAAACACTTGCGACTAAAAGTGCGATATTAATTGCTTTCTCTGAGCTCAGAATTGAATTTATCGCGGATAAAAAAAATTAAAAAATAAATCCGACGTGTTGTTCAACTGACGTCACGAGTACTCACAGGTTGATTTTGCTACTTTATCGTTGTTATTTTGAGTGGGATTTTTGTAAAAAAAAAAGTTTGTTTTTGATCTGTTATTACTGAATTCAGGCTGCAAATAGTTTGTAAAATAATCTTATAGAGAAAACAATTTGAAAGAAAATTTGAATCAAGTCAGTTGTTTAGTTTCTGTATTGAAGCATGTGATGACGATGAAGTTATGATTATAAATTTCTGTTCAGGGATCAGACCGATAGATCAATAGCCGCTAATTAAAGTCCCAGATGTAACTGATTGAAAGAACAATTTAAATGACTTTACCAGAGTGCAACGTCGGTCCATTTTGGGTTATGATGTTGTTATGATCTTTAAACGTATCTAATATTTTTGTGCTTATTTCCACTGTGCATATTCAAGATCTGTGTTACATAGTGTGCTTTTAGTCGCAGATGTTTGTAAATCAACATATGTCCACAAGATTCACTGAGACAAAATAGACTATATAAACATGGTTGTTTAATGCATGATCTGTGTCATCCCAATTTTGCCAGAACCGTTTTGCTGAATATTATACAAGTAGAACACAAAAGGTGTAATAAACAACAACAGCATCATTAGCTCAGTCGAAGAGGATCAGTAGGACGTTAAACAAAATTTATTTCATTTCATTTATAATGACACCTTCTATGTCCTAAAGTTTCAGCAGATTTGAATACGATTTGCCGTTGGGGATTTGACGTAAAATGGATAATCGTAACAGTAACAATCGAGGCTATACTGTAATTGTGTCGGTGATAATTCGGCTGAGAGTGAAGTAATTTGACTGGAAATGTTCAACATATTCCCCTTTCATTATTATAGCGAGAACTGTCAGCTCTTTATATAATCTTACATAATGTCCCTTGAAGTATGGTTGTCGGTAGTGCCACTTGTTAATAGTAACAGAAGGAGCGCCAGCGCATTACACAGAAACACCGAGCTGTAAAGACAAACTGAAATTGCAAGAATAAAATGTATGTCGGATAAACCCCGCATAAAATTTATATTTTTAGATCACGTCGGGTAGCTATCAATAGACTACCCAAATTTGAGATAAAACTTGACCCAGCTCCAATACTAAAATATTCACTATTTATCAGTTTTGAGAATATTTGTTATTTTGCTAAATTGCTGTATTGTTTTGTTCCTGGTGAAGTCAGAGATGATCTCTGTTTATGTCGACACGTCCTCAAAAAGCAAATCGTGTCGTATCTACAATTTTCTTTATCAACACAGACAGACAATAATAGCATGTGCGTGGATATAGCATTCGGGGATTGTCAACAAATTGTTGTGCATTGTTTTGAAAAGGGACGGATGCCTAGGTATTGCAACAGAACGGTCAATCGCCTTACCAATGGTGTCTCTTGATCAGTTCAAAGGACAACGGGCAAGCGAAAATTATGCAGATACAAATTTAACTAGCCCGTTATCCTTTAAACTGCCCAAGAGACGCCATTGGTTAGGTGATTGACCTTTCCGTTGCTAACCACGTCTTTGATAGTTATCTGAGGTCTGATTTGAGCCACTGAGATTCGTTAAAACAATTATTTATTGTCAAACAAAGGCACCTTTTCATTCGTTTAAAGATGGGTGTAGTAATATGGATGACAGGGATTTGTGCTAAAGAACAAATTTATAACATATTATTAAGGTATAACCCTTTTCTAAATACGCAAATTAATTGTTTACGAAATATTGTAACAATAACAGGACATGGGCTCTAGGGACAGAGAATGGGTAGATACGATGGCTTAAACAACATTGTTATCTTTCATAGTATTGATTCTTAGTTCATATCTACAAATGTAGGAAATCTATGTTGGTTATTTTTATACATTAAGTTTAATGATGATGTTGGTCGTTTACATTTTTCTTTGTTTTCATATTTGTTGACTAAATTAGGTAACAATCCCCGTCGATATGTAGGTTTTGGGTGCATGACCATTCCATATTTTGATTTAGTTATCAGTGTTTTACGTAAACACTAGAGACAAAAGAATAGTCACAGCCTAGTCAAAGACAAAAGAATAGCCACCTGTAAGGTAGGGATTGAGGGCTAGAATAGTCATACGCGCATTGGATTCTTTAGAGATCAGATACGCATTTGGGTTCTTTAGACGATCATTTCACGATGTTCTGGCCGTTCTGGTAAGACTTTTACAGGACTGGGGTTGGAGAGAAAGACATGTTAGTTTTAAATATTGTAATGTAGACTACTGTGTAAATGTTGTGACATAAAAACGTATAGAAGAAAAAACCTATCATTGTTCCTGTTACTTATTTGATTTTGGTATCGTGAGAAAACACAAAAGTGAAGTCATTTAAGAAGAGAGACACGACAGTAACAGTCCAGAGCTAACCAACCCTATAGACGATCGGGCCAAAAATAAGATGTGTAGTCGGATAGTACTGCAGGGACCAAGAGAGGTCATTTAAGTTCATGAAGTATAAAGATGCTATTATACCTTGTTATTTGTATGTAAATCACATGAAAGTAGAGTAAAACAAGAACAAATGAACTTGAATGATGACAACTACTTCACATCAAAGAAGAACTACGGCAGTGTTTGAAAAGGGAGATTACCCGAAACGGAAAGCATGGAATGGTGAAAATATCAAAACTGTGAATCTGCTCATGAAAACAATGCCCCCTCCAAGAAATGTAAAATAAATCCACTAAGAACTACAGCTTTTAATATACGCGGTAAAAGGGTTTTCTGAAATCAAACTCCGTTACTCAAGGCCGCGGAACGCTAAATACCGATAGGATAGGGTCTGACCTCTAATGACTACAGACTTAAAGCCAAAGATGCGTCACAACCCGAAGCCTCTGTCGCGTTTTCAAGCCAACTATTGAAGTATTTAAAAAATGACTGGCAGGGTGACGATTATACGCCCAAACTACCTGTGGGCGTATAAAGGTACTCCCCCCCCCCAAAAAAAAAGAATTCGGATCTGTTATAATCAGGTTACGTTATTCGAGTCGCCGACTATCTTACTGTGTAATATCGAGCGAATTATTGAAATAAAATTAAATCATATGTTAATCCCGAACTGACCTAGTTTGTGTCGTGTGTACGTGAAACCCCCTCTCTCTCTCGGAAGTTGTAGACGACGCAGGATATAGTTACTCATTCCAAAACAGATAAACCACAATTCAGAAGTTCACATAGCTATGAGTTTTCAATTCTTTATAATTATGATTTAAGCTAAGGTGATTTGTTCCATATTCCTCTGACTAAGGGCTACCGTTTTGATACTAATTCTACATCATCGTCTATTAATTGGTTCGTTGATTTAGGGATATTCGTTGATTCAGTGATATGCCGAATTTACATTTTGTCTTTCGCGTTATAATAAAGTGTCGATATCACTGAAATCACATCAGATTACTCGATCAAGATAGAAAGCGACTTCTAAAGAATCTATTAGTTCTACTGCAAGTGATTTGAGATAGTAACTGGCGGTAATTCTGCTGTGAAAAAAATGCACTGAAGTCTTGTTGGGGAAAAGCTATTGGCGTGATCACTTCAATTACATCGATTCCGTAATTTTCCACGTAACTGATAGTGTACCGGACTGTAATTGCTGTTCTAACGGGCACAAATGAATTGTTGTAGAAGATAATGAAATGTTTAATTTCCGTAACTAATGGCCAAGGAAGCAAAAAGAACATGGCTCCATCAGTCAAAGATCACAGAAATAAAACCTAACCCTTGTTTTAAGGCTTATAACGGAGATAAATTACTAGCACTCTAGTTGAGGTTACAGGAACATTTAAATAGACATATTGAGATGGGAATTATACAATATTTACTGGAGATTTTGTAGATAATCTGGATAATGAATAAAAGAATGAACTGGGGTTTTACGTCCTATTTGTATGCCCCAACCGTGATAATGGATACCGGCATATACGTCAAACATTGTGCTGTGAGAGAAATTTTCCTCGGACGGCAATTGAATTCCAACTACCAAGGTTTCTTTTAAATGCAAGCCTCTGTTTTCGTCCCACCTGAAAAAAACTATACACTGTTCCTTGTCAGGTCCAACTGATAAGAGGAAGCCACGCACGAAAATCTGGCGGAACTGTATCGACCAACAGTCGGTATCGTACCCCGACCCCTTCGCTAGTCAGCCACGAATCGTTGGTTGTCAGACAGGAGTCCGCGACATTGAACCTTTCTGGCGGGAATACGTGTTGATGCTTTCGATTATGCTAGATTTCCAAATATCAGAAAATATCTCGATACCAGAAAATTCAAATCGAAAACAATTGTTCTGCGCCGGGTGTGCTTATGAAGACGGTGGCCTATTTAAATTGGAATTCACTTCTATGACATAAATACAACAATCTCATTCCATTTTGTGATAACATGACAAAATTTCCCTCATAGCTCACTGTATAGCACAGGACAGTAGGACGTTAAACCCTTTTCATTTCATTTCACTTTATGATTTTGTGCCCTTTTTGTTAGAAAGGAAATGAATTCGAATGTCAGTAATAGCCTGATTATACAGATTTCGTGAAGGTTTCACACTTCTGGTGCTATTCTTGTGATTGAAGCTTTTCTCGTATTTATACGAAAATAAAATGCTTAAGTAAGAGTGAGAGGTGTATTTTAGAAGCCATACATAGTGTTGAGCAAGGTAGATATGTTTCCATAGAAACACCTTTCATTGCATCAAGTGGGTTTTCCATTAACTTTTACAAGTTACAAATACAATATAAAAGATTTCAATCGGAAGCCTTTATGCAGAAAACTTGGTTAATGTACACTTAAAAAAAAGAACTCGCGACATTAAAACTTCCGGTGTATTGTACAGGTGACTTGCAGAGATCTTTAAACAGCATGGCGTAGGACATTGTCATGACTTTTGAAATAGCTCCCAGCAAATGTTTAAGCTGATTCTCTTTCCAGCATTAAAAAATAGTACTTGATACTAGTATTATCACACGAAACATCTTTAGTAAAAATGCTCTGGTTGTGTGGAAAGAGACGAAAGGGTCAACTTCGCGTAGGAGGATTCAGCCCACTATCAATAATTCCTAGTTCAAAGTATCTTTAGATTCGAAATCTACTATGAACCTTTATAACGACACTCATGACTCTCTAATAATAATACTACAAAAAATAGACCCATGATCGATAAAGGATAATCAAAATGCTCATTTACGAAATGGCAAATCCGTGTTACAGTGTGTGGACATGGTCACTGTCAAACTGACAGACGTCTCATTAACAAAGGATCAGCATCCAGATCCTTTGTATTATGTATGACTCGTAGAGAGAGAGAGAGATAGAGAGAGAAAGGGAGAGAGAGAAAGAGAGAGAGAGAAATGGGGTTTAACGTCCACTCAACACAACTAGGTCGTTTCGGGACTAACATATGATTTAATTTTATTTCAATAATTCGCTTGCGCGTAGGGGTATTTAGCAGTGGGAGGAAACCGGAGTGCCCGGAGGAAACCCACGATGTTGAGAAGGGGCCCCTATATGCATGCCACGTACGCTCACTCCAGGGCTCGAAACCACAGCCGCAAGCCAGAGGTGGCCGGCCAGCTAGAGGTCGAAGCGCGGTACTCTGGACCACTAGGTTATCCCAACCCCCTGACTCGATGTTGTAGTGAGAGCATAATATTTGTCCTAGTGCATTACAACTCACCGATGCCTCCCATTCGGCAAACCTCGACAGATTCCGGTACTCTCCGTAACCTACATCTAGACTCGGATGTATGATAGTCATTGATATGTACCTACGACCATACATTTGCGATGCGGCTTATCGACTACCGATTTACTCTAACAGGAAAACGTTCCGCTTTTACAAAAAAGTCCTAAAATCTGGTTAAGCTGTCCACACCCGTTGGTGGAGTCGTCCACACGACTTAGTATAATTTCTGGACACATAATGTCACCCTTTCTACCGGTATATAAACAACAAAGTGAATAATTTCTGGATATTGTAATACGTTTTTTGGAGTCGTCCACACGATGTATTTTTAATTAGTGAATAATTTCTGGATATTGTAATACGTTTTTTGGAGTCGTCCACACGATGTATTTTTAATTAGTATAGTTTTTTTTCTGCGTGGTCACCCTTTCTCCCGGCAAATAAACAACAAAGTAATCATTTTATTCCATAAATAACAAATTCATTAACAAATTCATTAACAAATTCATAATTGTGGACGACATCACTAATAGTTGTTGATGACATCACCAATGCCTTGTGGACGACTCCACCAACGGTTGTGGACGACTTCGCTTGAGGACGGCTCGACTGGCACCCATCTCCTGGGGGCAACCTTGTTTATCCGGGTCCTTTAAAATAGTTCCAAAATGGCGGACTTCATCATACAGCCGAGTCTAGATATAGGGCACCGGAATCTGTCGAGGTTTGCCGAATGCGATGCCTCCTTCTAATATCCAAGTAATTAGACCACTGCTACTATTTAAGGAGAATAAAGTCTCCGATTATTAAATTTAATCTTAGGTCCGCATCACAGACTACATGCACACCTTGCATTGTGTACGACACTTAATTTTTTTGTGAAGCCGAGAGAGTGGAGGGACTATTTTCTATAACCGAACAAAAAGCCGAGAGAGTGGAGGGGACTATTTTCTATAACCGAACAAAAAGCAACAGTTAAATGGCAGAAGGTTTTCACTTGAATAAAAGGGGACAAAAAAACGTTTTGGATTACTCTTCTAGTGCTATTCTTGTGATTGAAGCTTTGCTCGTATTAATACGAAAATAAAATGCATTAGTAAGATTGAGAGATGTATTTCATAAACAGAATGATTCATGATGTAATAGTTTATTTTATAAAAGCAATATAGAATGTAATGTAATAATTTTCGGAATAACCCTTTTTTCCCTCTGTATCTGTAGAAATAACATGGCCATTTACAAAAAAAACCTACCTACTTAGAGAGCGCTATGAATCGCCATTATAGCTTTATGTGCGATTAAATTGAATTTAAGCCGTTAGTAAAAAGCAAAGAAGTTTCATTGAATATTGTGAACATTCAACAGACAATAATATAATAATAATAATAATAATGGACATTTATAGAGCGCCAACATCCAGCTAGATTAGCTGCTCTGGTGCGCTGTTACAATATTCATAATGGCGTGGGAAAAAAGTTTAAAAATCGCAACGGGGCATCACGAAGGCTTCATTAAAAAAATGAGTTTTTAGTTTCTTTTTGAAAATGTTTATGTTATCTACACTTTTCAATTCAAGTGGAAGCTCATTCCATAGTTTCGGAGCAGCCACTTTGAAGCTTCGGAGACCAAGATTACTTTTTACTTTTGGTACAACTAATAGGTTCTGGTTCTCTGAGCGAAGGCTTCTAGTTGGTTGGTATTGATGTAGAAGTGTGGATATGTATTCAGGGAATTCAGTAGAGTAGAGGGAACAGTATGTGAAACATAAGATTTTGAAATTAATGCGATACTCTAGGGGCAACCAGTGCAGTTCTTTAAGTACAGGTGTAATACTGGTGAACGGTTTTGATCGGGAAACAATTCTTGCTGCTTTGTGCTGAATAAGTTTTAATGGTCGAAGGGATTTTGCCGGAAGATTGATGAGAAGTGAGTTACAATAATCTAATTTTGAGGTGATCAATGCATTTACTAGGAGTTTCGTTGTTTCGAGGTTTAGGTATTTTCTGATTTTGCCAATTTGGTAGATATGGAAGTTACAGGATTTGGTTACGGCTGATATATGATCTTGCATAGAAAGAGTGCTGTCAAATGTGACTCCAAGATTTTTTTACCGTTTTACTGGGGGGTATAGCACAGTCTCCGATATTAATGCCGTCTTCGCCTATTTGATTTAAAATATTCTTTGTTCCAAGTTTTATAAGTTCGGTCTTATCGTCATTTAGTTTTAACCGGTTTTGATTTCATCCAGTGACGAACTTCAGCCACACAGTTCTCCAGTTTGGCTTTTTCAAATGGTTCAGTGGATGGTTTAAGTGCGATGTACAGCTGTGTATCATCAGCGTACAGGTGGAAGTCGAGGCCGTGATTTGAAATGATTTCGCTTAAGGGAGACGTATATGCGGTGAATAATAATGGTCCGAGAACGGAGCCTTGTGGTACTCCATATTTTAGGACAGTGACATTTGACTGAAATCCGTTGACAGATATAGACTGTGTTCTTGGGGTCAGGTAAGATCTGAACCAGTGCAGCGCTGTGTCTGAGACTCCGAAACGGAACTCTAGTCGGTCCAGTAGGATTTCATGATCGACCGTGTCAAAAGCTGCGCTCAAGTCAAGTAGGAGAAGATATACGCTGTTTTTATTATCGATGTGACACAAGACGTCATTGTATACTCGAAGCAAAGCTGTTTCTGTACTATGGTATGACTTGTAGGCAGATTGGAATGTGTTGTCGATGCTTTGACACTTGATGTGGGTTTTCAATCTACATGAGACTATCTTCTCAATTAGTTTTGATAAAAATGATAAGTTGGAAATGGGTCTATAGTTTTTCAGAATTTCTTGGTCTAGTGTGGGTTTCTTTAAAAGTGGTGTGACAACGGCGTGTTTAACAATTGGGGGAAAGTCAGCTGTTCTCATAGATGTGTTGATAATAGTCGTAATAAAGGGAAGCAGTTCATCAAGACATTTTTTCAGAAGCCACGTTGGGATAGGGTCGAGGCGGCAGGATTTGGTAGCTGATGAGCAAATGACCTTCTTTATCTCTTCTGTGGATGTCGGAGCAAAGGACCCCAAGCAAACACCACTGAAAATGGAAGCGTCACCTACTCGGTCGTGTGTTATATTATCGTCTAAGGTTTTACGTATGGTTTCTACTTTATTGGTAAAGAATGAGGAAAAGTTCTCTGCAAGTTCTTCAGTGTTCGGAACAGATGGGAGGTTTCGCTTGGTTGGTGGTTTAAGCAATTTATTCACAATATTAAATGTTTCTTTGGTATTACCAGCACTGTTCTGTATTGATTCTCGAATGAAATCATATTTAGCAGTTTTTATAAGTTTATTTGTTTTATTCCTAAAATGCTGATAAATTTGTCTATGGACTTCTAGTCTTGACTTTCGCCATATTTTTTCGGCTTTCTGACGTTGCTTTTTTGATTGGGAAATATGTTCAGTGAACCATTTAGAGTTTGGTCGAATAACAATTGACTTTAATTTTTGTGGGGCGTGTTTATTCAACAGATCTTCTAGGGCTTGGTTGTATAGATTAACTTGAGAATTAACATCTGTTTCGTGTTCTATTTTATTCAGTTTTTCGGATGATAGGATGTCAGTCTTAAACAGTTCTAATTTAAGCTGCCGGAATTGTCGGTATTCCACAGTTTCCCGTAAAGGTTCTGGCTTTTGAAGAGTAAGGTTAACACTAATACAGTGATGGTCAGAGATGCAATAATTAAAAACATCAATGGATTGTATTAAATTATCGGATTCTCTGGTAATGAGAAGGTCGAGTGTGTGTCCCTTTTCATGGGTAGAGACAGAAACATGCTGTGTTAGTTTAAAGGAGTCAAGTAGATTTTTGAACCGCATTGTTTGAGGGTTCAAATTGTTGTCAAAGTGTATGTTAAAATCGCCAGAGATAATCAGTCTGCATGTTGATGAGCACAAATTATGTAGGAGGTCATTGAAATCATTTATAAACATCTCGAAAGTGAGTTTGTTGACAGTTGATGGTGGAGGACGATAGATAGTAATAAAACGGATAGATTCACTATTCCCCTTTAAATGAGCTGAAAGCATTTCAAAACTATTGTATTGTTCACATTTAACATTTTGCATGTTAACTGATTTTTTGTGGATAAGAGAAATCCCTCCCCCTGCCCTATCAATTCTAGTAAGATTTATGGAAGAATATGTACAGGGGATTAATTCATTAAGAACGGGATCATCATTCGATTTAAGCCATGTTTCAGTCACAGCGAATATGTCAAGATCGTTATCGAGTATGAATTCATTTAACTCGAATTGTTTATTTCGCACTGATCGGGCATTAGTCAAGCAGAAAGTGAAACATTCATTCTCAACCTTTATCTTTTCAGATTTTGGTTTTGGGTAGACTTGAATTAAGTTAGATTTAGATATACCTCGATCATTGTTGCAGGTATTTCTATTGAATATTTGTTCAATCACATTGATTGACTTATGTTTTCTTCGCCCAGCCTTTTTACCCCTTTTAGTTTTAATATGTGCACTAATACACAAATTATTCAATTTATTGAAAATACTTTGATCTAGAAGCTGAGTTGAGTTGAGACATAATAACTGATCTCTAGTATACGTCATTAACATAGTCACCTGTAGTAAACTAGATGACCCTTGTCTGAGGCTGCATTGATGAGCAGAATTCACCTGTATCAAATTAGACGACCCTTGTGTAACACAGCGTTGATGAATAGCATTCACTACTATAAACAATATACATTCAGAAAAACACAGCATATGCATAATCCAGAAGTTGAAATGCTCAAATCGTTTGCTTAAACTCTCCGGAAGTGCAAAACGCACAATGTCACAAATTTTCATTAAAAATTATCCAATATTTCACGGTTGAAATCAAGAAAAAATGCAGAGCAAAAACAAGCTGCCTGTCAAGCGCTTGTCACTCATATAAAAAACAAATGTAATTTGCTAGAAACCGTGATTTGAATTTCAATTCAGTTTGTAAAATATGATTTGTAGATAAACAAAGTTGAAAGAGAATTTGAATCAATTTGTTTTATTGGTTGCGGTATTAAACTTTGTCTGTGATGACGATGGGGGGTTATGATAAGAACTTTCTATTCATCTGTATACAGCCCCATACGTAAGGTTTTTATCATTCGTTGAACTTGTTGCCTCGGGGGATGAATACATGAAAATTCCTCTAGATGCATCTTATTAAAAGCGAAATTAAGATAACTTGAGCAGGCAGGCGTATTTATGATTGGGAATTGATCGTTTTCTTTTAAGAAAATAACCTTGGCTTCTGAAATCTGATGTAGCGGCTTAATTCTGTACCCGGTTCTGTTTGGTATCTTACTATAAGTTACATACATAGTAAGCGAAATTACTATAAGTCATTGGGGAGCCGCTGTAGCTCAGCGGGTAAGGCACTGGCTCGATAACCAGGAGATCGTGGGTCCGGTTTGTTGGCCGAAAAAGTTCCCGTGTACACACACATTGAGTTGCATGTAAAAAAGCCCTTGACAGTTGGAATAGGATATTAGAGTATGCCATAGTGTCGTTGTCCGGACAACATTTCTCGCATAGCACGCTTTATGGCATATTCCTGTCTTAATTAGAACCATCGGTATAGAAAAGTTTTAATCGAATTATAAATAGCTTTAAGGGACAATAACACCGTTGCTGACCTGACAGCTCCAGGAAATAAATAATAGCCATATTCTAAGTACTAGATGTTTAAGTGTCCTACCTGTCGTATAAATTAGCCATTACATCTAATTTACTTGTCCAGGGGGTCCGAAAACATTTTGAATTCCAAGTTACATTTGAAAAGGTTTACGTTTTAAACCATTTAGTTGAATTTTTCCATTTTTTTTTAAAATTAGATGTGTTAAGATGAAATTTGTATCATCAATTAATTGGAATATTGTAAAAAGTACAATTTGTTGAATACAGATTGGGACATATTTTTCAGCTACAACAAGAGTGGTATTGAACCTTTAAAGGGCATAAAATAGTGTAATATGAATGTATATAAAGGGATTTACATTCAATCGTTTTAGTTTTTAGTCTTATTTCAAATCAGTTATAATCGGGGAAATACGCCAGAAGTCTCAATCGAATGGCAATTTTTTCGTCTGGCTATTCAAGTCTACACCGATAGTATTTTTTTGCGCCTACTCGCCAGATGAGAATATGACTGGTGGAATATGTCTAGCCTCGTTTCGAGTCCCTTGTTACAAATGGCACTGAAACGCGTTATGGTACACGATTCGTGTATCAATGGTAAAATGTTTATTTGGTCTTAAATATTGGATATCCGAAGCCCATCAAAGATCACAACATCAATGTTGATTTAAATTGACAAATAATTCGTGTTTTGTATGATATTGAGTTAGAGACTTAGCTACTTTAATAACGTCAATGACACACGGGACAACTACATGACGAGTTAGTCCGATAAATTTGATTTGACCTTCCTTGTCAAATTACCCTTCCATAGAAATAACCGGGAAATCATATCAAATTTTTTGTCGTACTTTTGTATAAATTTAATATGTAGTAATATGTAAAACTATCTTTACCGAAGGGGAATGTAAGGGCGGATATCTGAATTTCTATGTCGTTTTTATTCAATCATTCGGCTTGTGTATACTTCTTTGTGGTGTCTCATTAACGAAAGTCAGAAGAAATAAGCACACGAGTAATCGGATTAATTCCAGGAATTACAATCACTAATCTTATTGTTAAAAATAATCACTATAACCGTCCGTTTTTCTTGGCACGTGGTACTGATCATTTAGTTTTGCCCATATTCATTGACCCGCGTGTTGCAGAAAAGGAAAGAGAGAGAGAAATGGGGTTTAACGTTCAGTCGACACAAACTATGTCATTTCGGGACAAACATATGTTTTAATTTTATTTCAATAATTCGCTTGCGCGTAGGGGTCTTTAGCAGTGGGAGGAAACCCTAGGACCCGGAGAAAAACCCACGGGGTTGGACAGGCGCCTCTTTTCAATGTCACATGCAGCTTCGGATTAAAAACCATGCCAGTTCACTCAATGACAGGCTTAATGATACAGTGCGCACGTGCTAACCATTCAGCCATCCAACCCTCCCACAGAAAATGGTAACTTCATTGCATTTCTGATTTTGAACAAACATATACCATTTCTGAGTGATTAATCCCTTCCAACAAACTCAAAATTAAATAAAACAATTATAACGTGATAGACGGCTGTATTGGCGATAAGACTTTGAAAAAATATCGCAAACCATAATTGAAAAGTTGGAGATAACACAGATCAATTATTAATATAAAAAAATGGCGGCTGATACAGAAGATAACAAACTTCACTGGCTTCGGATGTATTTTCATAATTTATTATTGGTTTTTATTTTTAACGATATATTTTTTTTTTTACATCGCAAACCTCAATTGAAAAATTCAAGATAGCAGAGCCCAGGGCCGTATTAAAAAAAATAACATTGACTGTCATCCTTCCAGAAACGGTCGGTAAAGAAGATAAAAAAAATAATCTGTCTGGTTTAGGATGTTTGCCCGAGTATCAGAAGCTTTATTCGAGTTTTACCACCGTGGTTCTAATTTACAACATGTAATAAAGTCAAAGATTAATGCCAGGGGAGAAATGAGATTACATGAGTTAATTAACGTGAAAAACTCAAGCAGTAAAATTAAGATTTCAGTAAACGAAAGCAACAGAGCGAAGAGTCTAGTTTAGACAATTAAATATATTATAATAATAATGTTAGATTACTAAACGCAACTAGAGTTACTATTACACTAAATCAATATTCTTGTTAAAAATACCACCGGTCTTTGTTGATTTAAAAGGAATAAAATGGAATTAACGTTCTGCACCGACTTGGCGCGCAAAGACTAACAAAACCTTTTGATTAATGTCAAAACCAGATGACATATTGTGTTAACGTTATTTCTATTGCCCTAAAACAACCCTACGTTATCAAAGTGACCATAAAACCATTAAAACCAATCATTGATACTAGCATATTATTCTTTAGGTTTCAATTTTAAGGACATTTTGTATTGTAGCACAAATTAGAAATTTCCTCGATTCTGATTGGTCGAAAAGTGTGGTCGGATGGACAATGAACCCCCTCTGAATTATTAAGGCGAATTACTGCGTTTAAATATAACAGTGCACTCTTTTCATTTTTGTGCGCAATGATTTTCCTCAGCTAAAATCTTTATTGGCAAATATCTTCCAAGAAATTCTTCACAAATGACTATCACGCCATTTTCAAACAGTATATTTTATGAAAACACATTGCTGTAATAAGCAAAACCGTAGAAAATCTGTCATGAATTATTAAAACCCGTTTCAAGGTATCCAAATATATTCGTAACTAGGCAGTGACAGTATGAGTATGGACAAATTTGTTTTCGTTTTAGGTAGGCTATAGCCCAGCCTGGCTTCACTCACCAATTTTTCTTAATCAGGTGGAATTTTTTTAAATCACGTTTTTATCAAGTCTGGTTAGCATGAGCTACCTAATAATAAGTGATTAGGCACAAGAAATCGCTTCAAAATACAATGAGTGAGTCGAAAACTGCAGGTGATTTATTCTTATGCCAAAGTTGACATTTGTTGACAACACGCCAGAGCAGTATACATAGCAACCACTGAAATCTAAGGCTAGGTGTCACTGTCATAGTTTTATAGGGTATTTTTGCAGATCAGGCTAATTACGAATTGTAGCTATTTGAACAAGAACTTGCTACAGCATAGTGATAACGATCTACAAATAAAATAATAAAGGCTGAAAACTGACATGAAACTGTCAATCTGAAGACATTTTTATTGTCAAGAGATGTTCCTCGTTTAGTCTTGGATAGCAGGCCGGAATAATTCCAATCATGCTGACACTCTGGTCTCTTTAAATACCACAGTAAGACTAATTTTCCCTTCTTTTAAATATCTTCAAACGTTAAAAATATTTTTTTGTCGATATCCTAATAACATTTTCTTTCATAATTCATTTACCAGCAACTCGAGACTCAATCATTATAAATTTGCAAAATGAACGCAAGTGCATGTCCAAATGGGTGTCAAAACCTTTCTTAAATCGAAAATCTCAAAATATGTGTGCTACAATATCGATAAACACTTTCCTTTTACGTATTTGTCGTCGGTTTATTGTCCAATTAACCATACTTAAATTATCCATTAGAACAACTCTTGTTCTAATGATTAAAGTATGGTTAAATGGACAATCAACCCCCGATAAATACGTAACAGGGAGTGTTTATCTCCTAAATGAATATAACCACGTAAATATAAGTGAATATCGTGTGATACGGAAGCTCTTCGAACAAACATAATTATGTGGTTCGTTTAGTCTCATGTCAGCATACACAAAGGTATGACAAAACATCTTCCGAAAATACCCATGTGGTTAGATTTGATACTCGTGAGCAATATATATTAGTTCTAAAAATAAAAAAAAACGGAATCAATGGGCTTGGAATAATCCGCTGGGGTTTTGTCGGCCAACGCTGGAAGTCAAATCCGGGACATACAGTACAAGAAGTTTGTGGAATAATTATTTGATGTTTTAACAGGGTCTGTTTACTTTTGCAGGTTGATGATTGCTTGGAGATGGAAGTAAAAGATGACCTACTTAAAGATACCGGTTCTAACCACCGTGTGTTTCGTCGCCCAGTTTTACTCATCGCCATCTTGATTATAGCAGTCGCCATCTTTATTTTGTGTCCCTTTCTACAGTTGGCCACAGAATCTCACAAAGAGTCGTCAAGTGAGGATAATGACACGTGGATTACGGAACGAAGAGAAGCGGGACTGACGGGTAATTTTGTGCAGATAGACAATTTGTGGGATGGGCAGCCGCTATAAGTAATCCCGTTTAAAAAAAGAGTTATATTTAAGCTGATAAACAAAATCTCCTATCTCTTTATAAAGCAGTGTTTGACAATCTGTAACGAAATCGCGCAATTTCGATCTAAGCAGCTAATAACTGTGAAACGAAATGGCCTTTTGCGCAGTGAACCCTTTAATTAAGAACCTATATATCAAACACTGTCCTGTCATTGATAGCGGATACGAGTTGACTTTTGTTCTGACTATATAAATAACAGTGTGTGGTTGATCTTTAACAAAATTTATTTGTTTCAAATCCGACAATAAATTAGGGCTTGTGCATCATGTTGGACAGATTATTGGAAAACGTATAAAGTGCCAGGTCCTCTAACCTAAATTCAAGTGACAGTAGTGTATTAGCGTATATTAAACATGTATGGGCAATGTTAAATCTGTTACCAACACAGAATTATGGTAATGATAAAACCCCACGTCTACATTAGTTATGGTCTCAGACTAGTAATCCTCTGCCCATGGACTTTAATGTTATATATTTTAGTCATGGTATTGATCATTCGGGTGATGCTACTCTTTATAATTTTTAACCCCAACGAGCCCAACGCATGTACATAAAGAAATATATAGCTTGTGAAGCCACTTTATGTACTTTCGGTAATCGTTTACTTGCTGGTCCGTTCGCCACTATTCACCAGGAACTGGTGTCTAAGAAAGTAAGTCAACGTGCTAACAGGCAAATCTATATAATTCCAAAACATTTCCTCCTAAATTGAATAATATAATTTATAACATGTTGTTTATTAATTTGCCCGATTACACTATTTTTCTAACGGTTTGGATTGTTCACACTTGCTTTATTTTATTTGAATTTTTTCTTCGCATTTTGTAATATATTCATATTTATTCAGATACTTCCCAAGTAAAACATCTCATTGATATCTTATCTCCCGTTTGGATATTTTCGAACCGAACCACGCTTTTGATTTGGTGGCGAAGTATTTCATTCGTCTATTTGAATAGGTTTAAATTATATGGTGCACATTTAATCCATTGATATGGAGTTGTTCTGTTGAATAACGGGTTGTAAAAAATACCAAAATAATGGGGAATAATTGGTTGTAAAAAAACACAAAAACAAATCAGAAACGAGATGATCCTAATCCTTAGTGTCACTGTTTTCATTTCATTTAATTTCAACTTCACAGAAACCTCGGTTATGAGAATAAACAGTCATTGGAAAGGACATTCCTGTTATTCCGGAATCCGTGTCATTTTCATCTTCAATTGGAGACTTCAGCTGGTTTTTCTATGTACACCTTATCAAGCCCTTCACGTTATACCCTGCATATGTTGGCGCTGATTTCGATTGGGTACAAGCCCAGATTGTGAGCTTATCAGATTCCTCGATCGTTGCGAAAACCAAGTCTCACACTTTCAGGATAAAACGTCTGCGTGTGTTAATCGAATTGTAAAGTTCAAGGTTCGTTCAATGACAAGGTTTCTGTGCAGGTAGTTTTGTCATAACTTCTAATTGGACGCTACTGTTCACGTGTCTGTAGATAACGTAGCTATAAGTTCGGGAATTGTGAAGTAATCTAGCAACGTCCAGATGTTGTAAAACTCACAGTCGTTGTTTCAGAAACATGTGTCATTATTTGCTATTGTCTCACAACCTGGGAGAAGATTTTAAATTTGATTGTAAGGCTAAATCTACTGACCGGTGTTTCTCTGCATTTATTAAAATTATTTTCTATTTATTATGTAGCATTAAAATAGTTTCAAAAAATGGTGATCGTTTGTAAGTAACTCCATTAGAGGTGGAAGGTGGGGGGGGGGGGCGGTGGCTCAGAAGTTCTCGGGTTTAACTCCCTGTGATGTGGTTTCACCTTGTCAGTTGTATAGAGTGATTGGTCTGGCAAGGAACGGTGTCTAGTCGTTCGCGTGGGACGAAAATACGAAGTCCCGTGTACACACCGGCGTGATCCCATGGCAGTTGGAATTCGAAAGAAGAGTAACCTAAACCTTACCGTCTCTGTTCGGGTGGAATGTCCCTCATTGCACATTGTATGGTGTATGCCGTCTTAATTATACTAGTTGCTGCAGAACAGTATGAGGTCCAACTGAATTTTATATCCAATGTAGAAACATAAAATTACAGTAAAAGAAAACCCATAAAATATTACAAATTAAAACCATAAATAATCAACAGCCGTTACATTTTTGATCTCTATTATCTGCTATTTCTATACATGCCCAGAACCACGCATGTAGGCCAATATTGTGTGTTGTGTTTGGAATAGATAATAAAGATTGTTTCATAAATGATGTATTATTAAAACCAGACGCATGTCTATCTTATTTGTTCGTGCTAATTAGTAATAATCAGCATCCCAATCCATGTTTGTTCAGTTCAACTTTACCTTTTCTGCACGTGCCAAGAATACGTTAAGGAATATCTGATTAAATATTTTTTTTATGTAAGGGTTGTTTTAACATCAACTAATCCCACAAAGACATGTCAACAAATTTTTTAATTCAATTAAACCAACCGAGACGTGTCCACCCAAAGTCTAATTCAAGTAAACCAACCGAGACGTGTCGGCAGTGTGAAGTTGGGTCGTTTTTCGTTATTCGTTATTCGTTATTCACCAATAACGAATAACGAATAACGAGGTGAATCACCTCGTTATTCGCCAATAACGAGACAAACTACCTCGTTATTCGTTATTCGTTATTCACCTATAACGAATAACGAGGTGGATCACCTCGTTATTCGCCAATAACGAGACAAGCTATCTCGTTATTCGTTATTCGCCAATAACGAGACAAGCTATCTCGTTATTCGTTATTCGTTATTCAACTTTTTATTCGGGATTCAGCTATAAACCTAGCCATGACTAAAATAATGGATGCCAGGTATCCCCCAGTAGTATAAAACACAGCAAAACGACTTTTAGACAAAAACAGTTCACATTGTTATTAAAGCAGCGAGTAACGAGCAGTTTGTTATTCGTTTTTCACCTCGTTATTCGAGATTCAGATATGAACGTGTTTATGCATCTTTAATGAAAATATTTCAAGATTTAATTCAAAACCATCACTAGATAACAATAGAATAATGGTTTGCAAAGTATTTCCTAGCAGTAGAAGACTCATTAAATGACGTATAGCGGTGAATAACGAATAATGAATAACGAGGTGGATCACCTCGTTATTCGCCAATAACGAGACAAGCTACCTCGTTATTCGTTATTCGTTATTCAAC
This sequence comes from Patella pellucida, assembly GCA_917208275.1. Lineage (NCBI taxonomy): Eukaryota > Metazoa > Mollusca > Gastropoda > Patellidae > Patella > Patella pellucida. The sequence goes on along the minus strand of OU795036.1, from coordinate 21,076,298 downwards.
TTTTTATTCGGGATTCAGATATAAACCTAGCCATGACTAGAATAATGGATGTCAAGTATCCCCCAGTAGTATCAAGCACAGTATGGAAGCGATTTTACATAAGCAGCAATGCTTGTTATTGTATCCATATATAGTATGTTGTATATATTTGACTCACTAATGAAATAAAATATTGTTTAAACCAAGCACAGCACCTAAAGTCTAATTCAAGCAAACCAACCGAGGCATGTCCATCCAAAGTCTAATTCAAGTAAACCAACCGAGACATGTCCACCCAAAGTCTAATTCAAGTAAACCAGCCGAGACATGTCCACCCAAAGTCTAATTCAAGTAAACCAACCGATGAATGCCTATCTAAAGTCTTAATTCAACTCAACCAACCGAGACATGTCAACCAAAAGTCTAATTCAACTAAACCAATCAAAACTAAGCTAACTTACCTACAACAACCAAGAAATGTCACCAAATGTGTAATGCACCTAAATCAATCGAGACGTGTCATCAAATGTGTAATGCGCCTAAATCAACCGAGACATGTCACCGATTAGTCTAGTAAAGCAGCCGAGACATGTCAACCCAAATCCTGATTTACCTAAAGACATGTCAACCCCGGGTCTAAATTCACACAAAGCAAAGTATAGTATTGGGATTATCTGACCTGATTGATACTAGGGCCAACTCGAAACGGATCTAACTGAACTTCAGTTTCCGCCAAACTTGACTAAATTTACTTTTTAGCTTCATGCTTTGCTTATTGTGTCGTCACAGGATCACACAGTTGAATTTCACGGCGTTGACGTTTAACAGCAGCTCTAACGGGGATAGTACGTCTGTTGTGCAAATTATCCATTACATCCTATTTCCTTGTCCGGAGGATTCGAAAATATTTTTAAATTTAAGTTACATTTGAAAAGGTTTACGTAAATCTTTTCAAATTCGATGTGTTAAGATGAAATTTATATTATCAATTAATGGAATATTGTAAAATAGTACAATTTGTTGACCAGGATAATGATTGTGGCATATTATTCAGTGAAAACAAGAGTGTATGGGCCTTTAAGTAAGCATATGAAAGATTTATTTATCTATCGGGCGACATAGCGACTGAGTGGCGTATCGTCGTTTTCTGAAAATCTATATGGTTTTCTGTAAAACAAAATTGACTAATTGTTTGCATTTCCGCGCTTGTTTTTGATCTGTTATTACTGAATTCAGGCTGCAAGAAGTTTGTAAAATAATCTTATAGAGAAATTTGAATTTATTAGTATTTCTATTCAAGCACGTCTGGGATGACGATGAAGTTATGATAAGAAATTTCTATTCAGGGGTCAGTCAGACTGATAGATCAATAGTTCCTTATAAATTCTGTTTGTTGATAGAGATTTCTGTCATTTACAGAACTTGCCGGGTATAAATATGGAAATATCATAGATGCAACTGATTGTAAGAACAACTCAAATGACTTGACCCGACAAACGTTTGACAAATAGGAAATAGAATGAGGGTTAACGTTCTACTGTTCTGTACCGACTGGGCTAATGAAAAGAGGCATACACCACACAGTGTTCATTGAGGGAATTTTACCCGGACTGCGGCACTATGACCTACTCGTATATCGAATTCCAACTATCAAGGAATCTTTTACGTCCACATCAATGTATACACGGAACCTCGGTTTTTGGTTCCACCCGAACGAGTACACAGCTGTCGTTGCCGGGTCGTCCTTTTAGTACAACTGTCAAGGGAAACCACGACAGAAAATTCCGATGGACTTTCTCTTCCAATGCAGGGATCGAACACACGACCTGCGGGCTAGTGATCTAGCGTCTTACTCATTTAGCCACCGTGGCTCCCTCAGATATTTAAAAATGGATATGTCAAAGCTTCCAAGTTTCACTTATACATGAACGTATTTTTTGAATTTTGCCATTTACTCTTTTACAGTTGTAACGATATTTCTGAATTTGATATATCCAAGATAATATCAACTTTACAATCTATTTACATATTTCTTATCTAGTTTTGTCTCAAATTTGACATTTAGGATTCGATAAATTAAAATCATAAATTTATCGTTTATTGCAATATTTACTTTGTGTATGCACGCATACAAAGAAGAGATTTCCGGACGTTGTTGAATGAATTACATTCGATTTTGTCTGCATAGGCTGCTAACTGTACTGGTGAATTAATAAGGTTTGTACGTGACAGAGAGAAGGGCCGCCTGCCTTACCTAACCTAGCCTCGTCGGTTTTCTCCCGGTTCTCAAGTTTCTTCCCTATCCCCATTTCCTTCTCTCTGCTAAAATACTGTGAGAACTCCTGATAAATCCATCGTTGCTTTGATGTTCCCGGGAGAACTAATTTTTTTTTCAGACGTCGACGAAAGATCAAAGGACGACAATCTGAACTTTCGACGACTAATAGGTTAGGGATGATGTATATTGGTAATTTTTTGGACCAATTATATCCTCATTGGAGATTGATTTTGCTTTCATTCTGGAATATTGTATTCAACAGATAGTCACATTCTCGTCTATTTTACTTTCTAGGACAGGGGGTGGGGGATCTGCCATTGAATCAAATGGTATGGTTTCGATTACTAGTTTGTACGTAAAAAGGAGAGGGGGTCGCCTGTCCAAACTCATGTTTTTTTTCTGGTTCCTTCTCTCTCGTCCCATCCCCTCTACTGTTAACATACCCTAATGATAAGCGAGTTATTGAAATACAATGGAAATATGTGTTAGTCCGGAAATCAAGATCCTTTTCACAGCCTTTACAAATACTATTTTGATAATTTTATTGTAACAATGTAACCCGAACCTTTGTCTTGTTTTTTACGTCACGAAATTACACGTTTTTGCTGTTTCACGTCACGAAAACGTGTTGGCACCGATTCGAACGTATCAGATTATTTGACAAGAACTCTTTTTTCTAAAATAGTTATTTGTTCAACTGTAAGTGATACGGATATTGATTACAATTTAATTGTAAATAACTAAATTGTGATCTTGTTGGGAAAGTTTTTAGCTCGATAATTTCAATTAAGTCGATTCCATGAATAGGATAGTTTGCTTTAAGCACACTTGTCATCTCCACACGTTATTTAATATGAAATTTGTGCTTTGAAAAGAAAACAATGGGGTTGGGTAAGAAAATTGTTAAGTTTTTATCAGCATTTAAATCTCGAAAACTTGTCAGTGATTTAAAATGTATGAATTCAAATTTACGAGCCCTCCCGGAGTTTACGCTCATGCGACCAAATAAAGTTGGTTACCCCAAGGTGCAAAATAAAAACATTTGGGGCAAGAGCTTTCTTACTCCATCAAAATGGAATGATCTTCCAGTGTTCATCAAATGTGCTCCTTCTATTGAGTGTTTCAAATCCAGACTTTACATACCTATTTCAACGTTATATTTAATTTAAAATTGTGTGTAAAGAGCGTATATAGAGCATACTTTAAAGATATAACTGAATATAAATTCAATAAACCATTTTTTCAACAAATATGTGTAGTTTAATCCTCAAATAGGCTGAATATAAAATTTCAATGTGATTTGCCCAGCGGTTTAGACACAATACGAATTTCAATTTCAATTTTCTCGACACTCACGGAAACAAAATTAACGAGTCTACTAGCCTGGCGTGACGTCATCTCAGGAACACGTCAACAATGTCAGGCATATTATTATGCTGTGATTCATAGAGGAGCCGATATTGGCGACGATTCTGCGAGCGTTCAAAGCCATTCAACCGATCGCAGTTACTCTAGTGCCTTTTTTATTTGTATGATGAGGTGTCCGACGATCTTTTGAACTCGGCGACGGGGCCGATTCAACCATAATTTATGTTCGAACCGCAAACGGTAAACAGCAACAGAGGCAGCCGTGATAAATAATTATCACGTAATTTTGTTAGCTTGATAATGTTGAATACAAGCGAGTGAATTGGATTAAATATTTATTCATTTGTGCCTCACTTCAAACAAATGTTGTGATCTTCGCTCATCTTTATTTAAAAAATGTCATAAATAATGCAACAGGGAGAGTTGTAAAATGACGAAGAAGGGACGACTGGCTGTCATCACTGCCAGTAGAGTAGCCCACGTAAACTGCGCTCCGTCTTTATAAACAGGTATGTTGAAAATGCATTAGGCCTATAATTCATACAATCAAGTCATCGTTTATTTGAGAAACATAAATGAAGCGATTTACAAAAAAATAATGTAAGGAATTACGTACAGACCCTTTTGTTTACTAATATATTATAGAGGTCTACTTCGCTAAACAACATTGAACAATGTCAGGAATGTGAATGAATTTCAAACAGTTTTATGGACTATATTTCAGTGAGCACAACTATAATTTTACAATGTTGGGGAACTAATAAAATAAAAGTACAAAATGATGAATAGGCCTATACTGGTATTTTGTCTTTAAATTTAAATTATTTGATCTAATTCAAAGTAAAGTGTACAACTAATCAGAATATCAATATCACTCAGTGGAATTTTTATTTTGAATATTATTTCTTTGTAATCAAGAAGAAAAGGATATCCGATTTGTGGCATTGAAGGAGTGGATTTGTATATAAATTAGGGCCTTGTTTGACTAAAATTAAAAGAGCTATCGTGTGAATAATGCTGGTTGAAGAAAGTCTTTCTTGGTGTGCCAATTCCCTTGGCATTACCTGAACTTGATGGTACTTCCTTCGTATTGAGTATGATTTGAATGTAAACCCATACTGTAAAGTCATAGTCTGTAAAATCTGATGCCAACTTCCTTTCTAATTTATGCATAAATTATATTATTATAACTAAAACTGCATTTCTCTTATTCGACTGTAAATTGTTTTTTGTAAATTGTAGACACAGAAATCCCTGAAGAAACTCTATTTTATTGTCAAACATGCTACTACTACTAATTAATATGTATTTTTTTTTCAGACCAATAATACAAAAGCCATTGTATTTAATTGTATGAAGGAATTTCATTTGATGTGCACAAGGAATTTCTATATCATGGAAGACAGACAATAAAATATAATACCTTAATAGTGTTCATTCATCCCTAAATCCTAACTTTAAAACAATTGTTGCACAAAATGAAAAGCAGGCTGTTATGCGAGTGCCTGAAAGACTTTGAAATTAATTTCTTGGGAAGAATTGGAATACACTTAGCTTTCACCTATACATTATACACTTCCAGTTACACATTTCTATTTTTTTGGAAATAATTTCAATAAATATAATGAATGAAATCAATGGATTATTGTGAATTATTTCTATAATTTAACTGAATATTTATTTATATTCAATTCATAAGACATGCAGCTCTTGTCTGTACTGGTACAGACGTATTCAGTAAACTGTAAAATTTACAACTCCTCTATGATTGCATAAAACCATTTATTGTAACTTTTACACACAGATCACAATTTACAATAGATTGAATGAAAATATATCTAACATTGTTTCCGGCATAAATCTGACAATGTTTTTCTGATCAACAAATGTGTGAAACATTTCTTGTCAAAAATTTATACAAATTTCAGGTTCAATGTGAATGCAACTATGGTATATTTTCTTGGGCAAATTTTCGAAATCCCAAAAACATTAGCTTCACACAGTGTCACTTCACTGTCAGGAATCAGGATAGTTCAGAACAGTAATGTCTTTAGATTTTGTGGGTCTCTATTATATTGCCAATACACACAATACAAACGTTCAAATCCACAACTTTTCATATTTCAAATTTATTATTCCCATTTTAAAAAAAGAAAAAATTATTCCATTCTGATATTAACAGTACTTGGTGCCAATCCAAACTTAGTCTTGATATTTAATGCAGTCCTTAATGCTTCCATGAACAGTAGGCCTATATGCAATGCTACCTGAAATGTAAAAATTTGAAATGAAATTCCTAGCGACACAACTGACTACAGGGGGGAAACAGGCAATTTTCTCAACAAACATCTGAATCAAAATCCAAATCTCCTTGATAGTGAGCAATTGCCTTCCTCCCTGTAAATTAATTTAACACATGACTTTTTGGGAGCTGGTGGTATTTTATTAAAATTTTACAAATTTTCATAACATGCTCAGAGAATTCTGCCTGGACAGCTGATCACTGTTATAGAAATAGGTAGAGATATATAAAAATAAGGGCTAGTAGGCCTATATTATTTTAATTTTGCAAATCATCACAAAATGTACCGGTAGTGACATTTTCTGCCTGCTTATCATGTTTTGTTTTTTTTGATGACTGATCATCTTTTTTTAGTTAGATCTACATGTAGGCCTATATGACAAGGTCTAGTATTATTTTAATTTTACAAATCTTCATAAAAGAGAATTCTTCAGCATATTGGTTTTTTTTGACAGCTTATGACTGTTTTTTGGAAATAGACAGGGCTATAGTATATAATGAGGCCTAGTAGGTCTATTTATTTTACATTTACAAATCTTCACAAAATGCAGTGACATATTCTGCCTGCACATCACTTTTTTTTTAACACTGATCACCTTTTTATAGAAATATGTAGGCCTATTATATGACAAGGCCTAGTATTATTTTACTTTTACAAATCTTCATAAAAATCCCCAGAGAATTATGCCTGCATATTGTGACCTTTTTTGACAGCTGACCGATCACTGTTTTTAATTTTAGAAATAGGTAGGCCTATCACAATTTAGTTTTGACTTGGAATAGATCGAATGAGATAAATTTATTTATTTATTCTAAATAGATCAAAAAGGGCCTTACTTTTTCTGTGAACCACTTTCAACCTGGGCAACCGACGATAAAATTTCGAAACAATCTTCTGTAAAATGTTGTGAATATTCAATAATAACAGCCGAGCCCGAACTGTTGTTTGGTTGTTTAGGTCAAACGAAGTTTTCCCTGGTAGTGTGCACAAACTTCGCCCACTGTCGTCGGGTGGCCGGATTCTTTGGGAAGTTATGCGTAGACAAACTACGGGTAGTATCGGTAGAGGCACTACACTACAGCCGAACAAAACACATCCGTTGACCATCTCAGCATAAAATGGCAGTAGAAAAGGTCGCCATATTGATGTCCATTCCTTCCTGAGATGACGTCAAAACCGAATGTTTCCGGATATTGCCGAAGAATTTCGTTATTGTTGGATGGGCCTGATCGGTAAAAGAAAATGTTACAAAAACATACCCTCGTTACATAAAATCGGGTTTTTGTTTTTTTATATGTTGTTTTTTTGACTTTGTACGCCCGCTAAACCCCTAAATCGATGACATTCAGTTACATCTTTAAGTGTTGAATTGACGCTATATAAATTTTCGGGTATATTTTTGTGCCATGACGTGGCGGGGGTCGAATAAACGTGAACTGTTAATTTCCTGAACGATGTGTAGTTGGACTTGCTAACGAAAATAGATTCTTCTGGAGCATGATGAAAGTAATTATTAAGGCTTCATCCATTACTTATCACAGAAATAAAATATGATTATTGATTAAGTTTGACACACGTTGCGTAGGCCTACTTCAAGAAATATAACCAGACATTTAAACCTTCTCTCTTGTAGTACCATCGGTCTTTTGCCAGACGTGGAAAGCGGGACGAGTTAATCCGGTCGGGTCGCCACATCCTGCGTATGACCCATACTACGTGATCGCCTAGTATTAACAGAAAGCCACATTCTTGCTGATTTTGCTTTCTGGGGCTTTGGATTGGGGAAACAATCTCCCATTGGTTCAAATAGGATAGTTTCAATTACCAAGTTTTACGTGAGAAGGGGAAGGATCGCCTGTCCAAACTCATGGTTTTTTTTCTAGGTCCTCTGCTATCCACCCCTCCACTGGAAAGCGGACCGACTTATCCCGCCAGCTCTTACGTATGATGCATGCACTCTATTCTTACTACATATCTTAATAGCCTCGTCTAATATTTTCAATTGTCTTTTTGCTTCCTTTTCTTATTGTGTATTTTCTTCTTACTATCCAAGTAGTAAAGAGGTTTGTCTTCTCAGATGTGTGTCTTACCAAGAAAACCAATGCATCAGTTCGTGTTTTACAGTTTATACATGTAGTTAAACCAAGAACTGATTACATAAGACACAAACCTAGATTACAATAAAGTCATTCTCTCAATCCCATTCCATCCAGATTCGCCTGGACGAGTCTGCTGATAGAAATTGCTACATCATATGATCTAGGAACTCAGACGGTAATCTCTCCGGAACCAAATAATATCCGAATCTTAAATTGGTGGTTTGTTTACAGTAATGTACACGTTTCTTTACGATATTGCCACGAGTGTATCTGTGTATACCCCCCTTTTGTTTACACTTACAGTAAAGTCGAGTGTTAAGCTAGGTATACTAACCCCTTTGTTTACAGTAGTGTCACGTTTGAAGCTGGGTGACCCCTCCCCTCAATTGCATCAATTACCCATATTGCATCAATTTTAACAATGACAGTGGCTTGATTGTCTGTGACATAATTGAAAGAAAATACATAATAAATAGTTTGATAAACTACTTGTAAAAAGTTTGGACAATTTGCTTTTGTGCGAAGGAACAAAGATTATTAAGCTTAGCAATTTTCAAAAAGTATATAATTATCCGCGGAAACACCCGAGATTAAATAAGTAGTATGTTCTGGTGACGTGCCGAGTTTTTGTTTCGCCACCTTGCGAAATTGTGTAATATAATATTCAGCAAAACGGCTCTGGGAAACGTGGGATGACAAAGATCGTGTATTATGTAGTCTATTTTTTTTCTCAGTGAATTTTGTGGACAGGTGTTGATAATTTAGAAACATCTGCGACTAAAAGTGCGATATTAATTGCTTTCTCTGAGCTCGGAATTGAATTTAACGCGGTTAAAAAAAATCAAAAAAAAATCCGACGTTGTTCAACTGAAGACACGAGTACTCACAGGTTGATTTTGCTACTCTATCATTGTTATTTTGAGTGGGATTTTAAAAAAAAAGGAGTTTGTTTTTGATTTGTTATTACTGAATTCAGGCTGCAAGTAGTTTGTAAAATAATCTTATAGAGTAATACAGTTGAAAGAGAAGTTGAATCAAGACAGTTGGTTAGTTTCTGTATTTAAGCACGTATGGGATGACGATGAAGGCATGATTATACGTTTCTGTTCAGGGGTCAGACCGATAGATCAATAGCCGCTTATCAAAGTCTGTACGTTACCCCGTACAGAGAACTCCCACATGTAATTGGTTGAAAGAACAATTTAAATGACTTTATCAGAGAGCAACGTCGGTCCATTTTGGGTTATGATGTTGTTATGATCTTTAAACGTATCTAATATTTTTGTGCTTATTTCTACTGTGCTAATATTCAAGATCTGTGTTACATAGTGTGCTTTAAGACGCAGATGTTTGTAAATCAACATATATGTCCACAAAATTCACTGAGATAGACTTTTAAAAACATGGTTGTTTAATGCACCATCTTTGTTATCCCACTTTTACCAGAACCGTTTTGCTGAATATTTTACAAGTAGAACACAAAAAGTGTAATAAACATCAACAGCATCATTAGCTCAGTCGAAGTGGATCAGTAGGACGTTAAACAAAATTTCATTTCATTTCATTTACATGTATAATGACACATTCTATGTCCTAAATTTTCAGTAGATTTAAATACGATTTGCCGTTGGAGATTTAACGTAAAATGGATAATCGAAACTGTGTTTATTTTCGTAACAGTAACAATCGAGGGTATACTGTAATTGTGTCGGTGATAATTCGGCTCAGAGTGAAGTAATTTGACTGGAAATGTTCAACATATTCCCCTTTCATTATTATAGCGAGAACTGTCAGCTCTTTATATAATCTTACATAATGTCCCTTTAAGTATGGTTGTCGGTAGTGCCACTTGTTAATAGAAACAGAAGGAGCGCCAGCGCATCACACATAAACACCGAGCTGTAAAGACAAACTGAAATTGCAAGAATAAAATGTATGTCGGATAAACCCCGCATAAAATTTATATTTTCGGATCACGTCGGGTAGGTACTAATAGACTACCCAAATTTGAGATAAAACTTGACCCAGCTCCTATACTAAAACATTCACTATTTATCAGTTATGCCGATATTTGTTATTTTGTTAAAATTGTCTTCTGCAGTATTGTTTTGTTCCTGATGAAGTCAGAGATGATCTCTCATTATGTCGACACGTCCTCAAAAAGCAAATCGTGTTTTATGCTACAATTTTCTTTACCAACACAGACAGACAATAATAGCATGTGCGTGGATACAGCATTCGGGAATTGCCAACAAATTGTTGTCCACTGTTTTGAAAAGGAGTGGATGACTAGGTATTGCAACATTAAGGTCAATCACTTGACCAATGGCGTCTCTTGATAAGTTTAAATGACAACGGGCGAGTAAAAATTATACAGATGCAATTTTTACTCGCCCGTTGTCCTTTAAACAGATCAAGAGACGCCATTGGTTAGGTGATTGACCTTTCCGTTGCTAACCACACCTTAGATAGTCATCTGAGGTCTGATTTGAGCCACTGAGATTCGCTAAAACAATTATTTATTGTCAAACAAAGGCACCTTTTCATTCGTTAAATGATGGGTGTAGTAATATGGATGGTAGGGATTTTGGCTATAAAACAAATATATATAACATATTATTAAGGTATAAGCCTTTTCTGAAAACGCAAATTAATTGTTTACGAATTTTGTAATAATAACAGGACATGGGCTCTAAGGACAAAGAATGGGTAAATATGATGGCTTAAAGGGACAATCCCGTATTATACAGAGGCTCAAAAATAAAAGTCTGAGAATGTATGAAAATAAAACGCCAAAATATAGGGGAATGGTGTATATACCTTGTCTCAAAATTTCAACTCAAAATATTGAGTCATTTGGACGTGAACGCCAAAATTGCTTATCCGGACACGTAACCCTTTTAAGATTGATGGTCATTTTTTTCATTTGGTGACCTTATAATCGATTTACGTTTCTTGAGAGGTCTATACAGTGAATGACCCATGTACTGTACTTGGTAACAAAAGGTAAATTTTACCTACATATTATTTTTATAGAAAAAAGTCTGGTTTTATCCAGATACTGTATGATACAAAGGTCTCCATTTCCAGATGCAGACTGTCAGGTTTAAGTTATTTACAAGCGTATCACAAAAATCGGGTTAGTTGATCGGCCTAAGATAATGGGTTTTAAATGATTTTAACACAAAATTAAGCAGTTTTATTCCCAAAAAGTTATCGGGATTGGCCCTTTAAACAACATTGTTATCTTTCGGATCTGTTATAATCAGGTTACGTTATTCGAAGCGCCGACTTTCTTACTGTGTAATATCGAGCGAATTATTGAAATAAAATTAAATCATATGTTAGTCCCGAACTGACCTTGTTTGTGTCGAGTGTACGTGAAACCCTCTCTCTCTCTCGGAAGCTGTAGACTACGCAGGTTATAGTTACTCATTCCAAAACACATAAACCACAATTCAGAAGTTCACATAGCTATGAATTTTGAATTCTTTATAATTATGATATAAGCTAAGGTGATTTGTTCCATATTCCTCTGACTAAGGGCTACCGCTTTGATACTAATTCTACATCATCGTCTATTAATTGGTTCGTTGATTTAGGGATATTCGTTGATTCAGTGATATGCCGAATTTACATTAGTCTTTCGCGTTATAATAAAGTGTCGATATCACTGAAATCCCACCAGAATACTCGATCAAGTTAGAAAGCGAATTCTAAAGAATCTATTAGTTCTACTGCAAGTGATTTGAGAAAGTAACTTACGGTAATTCTCCTGTGAAAAAAAAGCACTGAAGTCTTGTTGGGGAAAAGCTATTGGCGTGATCACTTCAATTACATCGATTCCGTAATTTTCCACGTAACTGATAGTGTACCGGACTGTAATTGCTGTTCTAACGGGCACAAATGAATTGTTGTAGAAGATAATGAAATGTTTCATTTCCGTAACTAATGGCCAAGGAAGCAAAAAGAACATGGCTCCATCAGTCAAAGATCACAGAAATAAAACCTAACCCTTCTTTTAAGGCTTATAACGGAGATAAATTACTAGCACTCTAGTGGAGGTTAAAGGAACATTTAGATAGACATATTGAGATGGGAATTATACAATATTTACTGGAGATTTTGTAGATAATCTGGATAATGAACAAAAGAATGAACTGGGGTTTTACGTCCTATTTGTATGCACCAACCGTGATAATGGATACCGGCATATACGTCATACATTGTGTTGTGAGATAAATTTTCCTCGGACGGCAATTGAATTCCAACTACCAAGGTTCTTTTAAATGCAAGCCTGTTTTTCGTCCCATCTGAAAAAACTATACACTGTTCCTTGTCAGGTCCAACTGATAAGGGGAAGCCACGCACGAAAATCTCGCGGAACTGTATTGACCCACAGCCGGTATCGTACCCCGATCCCTTCGCTAGTCAGCCACGAATCGTTGGTTGTCAGATATGAGTCCGCGACATTGAACCTTTCTGGCGGGAATACGAGTTGTTGCTTTCGATTATGTTAGATTTCAAAATATCAGAAAATATCTCGATACCAGAAAATTCAAATAGAAAACAACTGTTCTGCACCGGGTGTCCTTATGAAGACGGGGGCCTATTTAAATTGGAACTCACGTCTATGACATTAATACAACAATCTCATTCCATTTTGTGATAACATGAGAAAATTTCCCTCATAGCACACTGTATGGCGCAGAACAATAGGACGTTAAACCCCATTTTATTTCATTTCATTTCACTCTATGATTTAGTGCCTTTTTTTTTTTAAAGGAAATGAATTCGGATGTCAGTCATAGCCTGATTATACAGATTCCATAAAGGTTTTCCTTGAATAAGAAGGTGCGCCCCCCCCCCCCCCCCAAAAAAAACCAAACAAAACAAACAAAAACGTTTTGGATCACACTTCTGGTGCTTTTGTCGTATTTATACGAAAATAAAATGCTTAATTAAGAGAGAGGGATGTATTTAGAGGCCATACATTATAGTGTTGAACAAAGTAGATATGTTTCCATAGAAACACCTTTCATTGTATCAAGTGGGTTTTCCATTAACTTTGACAAGTTACAATATAACAGATTTCAATCGGAAACGTTTACACAGAAAACTTGGTTGAGGTGCATTCGAAATAAAGAACTCGTGACATTAAAACTTCCGGTGTATTGTGCAGGTGGCTTACAGAGATCTTTAAACAGCATGGCTTAGTACATTGACATGACTTTTGAAATAGCTCCCAGCAAATGTTAAAGATGATTCTATTTCCAGCATTAAAAAACAGTAGGCTACTTAATACTAGTATTATCACACGAAACATCTTTAGTAAAAATGCTCTGGTTGTGTGGAAAGAGAAGAAAGGGTCAACTTCGCGTAGGAAGGATTCAGCCCACTATCAATAATTCCTAGTTCAAAGTATCTTGGCATTTCAAATCTACTATGAACCTATATGAGGACATCCATGACTCTCTAATAATAATACTCGACAAAATAGGCCTATGATCGATAAAGGATAATCAAAATGCTCATTTACGAAATGGCAAATCCGTGTTACAGTGTGTTGACATGGTCACTGTCAAACTGACAGACGTCTCATTAACAGAGGATCAGCATCCAGATCCTTTGTATTATGTATGACTCGTTGTTGTAGTGAGAGCATAATATTCGTCCAAGTGCATTACAACTCAATCTCGTGGGTTTCCTCCGGGCACTCCGGTTTCCTCCCACTGCTAAAGATCCTTACGCACAAGCGAATTATTGAAATAAAATTAAACCATATGTTAGTCCGAAATGACATAGTTGTGTTGAGTGGACGCTAATCCCCATTTCTCTCTCACCCCCCGGTAATTAGACCACTGCTACTATTTCAGGGGAATAAAGTCTATGATTGTTAAATATAATCTTACGTCCGCATCACAGACTACATGCACACCTTGTATTGTGTACGAAACTTTTTTTCTTTGTGGAGCCGGAGAGTGGAGGGGACTATTTCCAATACACGAACAAAAAACAACAGTTAAAAGGCAGAAGGTTTTCACTTGAATAAGAGGGGACAAAAAAATTCCAAAAAAAACCCGTTTTGGATCTCTCTTCTGGTGCTATTCTTGTGATTGAAGCTCTGCTCGTATTAATACGAAAATAAATTGATTCAGTAAGATTGAGAGATGTATTCCATAAACATAATGATTCATGAAGCAATAGTTTATTTTATAAAAGCAATATAGAATGTAATGTAATAATTTTCGGAATAAACCCTTTTTTCATCTGTATCTGTAGAAATAACATGGCCATTCAACAAAAAATACCCACTTAGAGAGCGCTATGAATCGCCGCTTTGCTTTATGTGCGATTAAATTGAATTTAACCCGTTAGTAAAAAGCCAACAAGTTTCATTGAATATGGTGAACATTCAACAGACAAATGTAATTTGCTAGAAACCGTGATTTGAATTTCAATTAAGTTTGTAAAATATGTTTTGTAGATAAACAAAATTGAAAGAGAATTTGAATCAATTTGTTTTATTGGTTGCGGTATTAAACTTTGTCTGTGATGACGATGGGGGTTATGATAAGAACTTTCTATTCATCTGTATACAGCTGTATACTTATTAAGGTTTTTATCATTCATGTAACTTGTTGCCTCGGGGTATTCCTATAGATGCATCTTATTGAAAGCGAAATTAAGATAACTTGAGCAGGCAGGCGTATTTATGATTGGGAATTGATCGTTTTCTTTTAAGAAAATAACCTTGGTTTCTGAAATCTGATGTCGCGGTTTAACTCGGTATCCGGTTCTGTTTGGTATCTTACTATAAGTTACATACATAGGAAGCGAAATTAAACGTGGTATTAAAATGGTAAGCATACATTAGTCATTGGGGAGCCGCGATAGCTCAGCAGGTAAGGCACTGGCTCGATAACCAGGAGGTCGTGGGTCCGGTTTGTTGGCCGAAAAAGTTCCCGTGTACAAACACATTAATTTGCACATAAAAAAACCCTTGACAGTTGGAATAGGATATAAGATTATGCCATAGTGCCGTTGTCCGGACAACATTTCTCGCATATCACGCTTTATGGCATATTCCTGTCTTTATTAAAACCGTCGGTATAGAAAGGTTTTAATCGAATTATAAATAGCTTTAAGGGATAATAACACTCTTGCTGACTCGACAGCTCCAGAAAATAAATAATAGCCGTATTATAAGTACTAGATGTTTAAGTGTCCTACCTGTTGTATAAATAAGCCATTACATCCTAATTTACTTGTCCAGGGGGTTCAAAAACATTTTAAAATCAAAGTTACATTTGAAATGGTTTACGTTATGCTTTTCAAACAATTTAGTTGAATTTTTCTAATTTTTTGAATTATGGGGTTTTAAGATGAAATTTGTATCATATCAATTTAAATGGAATATTGTAAAAAAGTACCATTTGTTGAATACAGATTGGGACATATTATTCAGTTACATCAAGAGTTGTATCGAGCCTTAAAAGGGTTTAAAATAAGGTTATATGAATGTATATAAAGTGATTTACATTCAATCGTTTTCGTTTTTACTCTAATTTCAAATCAGTTATATTCGGGGAATTACTACAGAAGTCTTAATCGAATGGCAATGTTTGCGTCTGGCTATTCAAGTCTACACCTATAGTATTTCTTTGCGCCTACTCGCCAGATGAGAAAATAACTTGTGGAATATGTCTAGCCTAGTTATTCGAGTCCCTTGTTACAAATGGCGCTGAAACGCGTTATGGTACACGATTTGTGTATCAATGGTAAAATGTTTATTTGGTCTTAAATATTGGATATCAGAAGCCTATCTAAGATCACAACATCAATGTTGATTTAAATTGACAAATAATTCGTGTTTGGATGATATTGAGTTAGAGACTTAGCTACTTTAATAACGTCAATGACACACGGGACAACTACATGACGAGTTAGTCCGATTAATTTGACTTGACCTTCCTTGTCAAATTACCCTTCCATAGAAATAACCGGGAAATCATATCAAATTTTTTGTCATACTTTTGTATAAATTTAATATGTAGAAATATGTAAAACTATCTTTACCGAAAGTGAATGTAAGGGCGGATAAGTGAATTTCTATCTCGTTTTTATTCAATCATTTGGCTTGTGTATACTTCTTTGTGGTGTCTCATTAACAAGTCAGAAGAAATAAGCACACGAGTAATCGGATTAATTCCAGGAATCACAATCACTAATCTTATTGTTAAAAATGATCACTATATAACCGTCCGTTTGTCTTGGCACGTGGCGCTGATCACTTATATTTGCCCATATTCATTAACCCGCGTGGTGCAGAAAAGAGTAAGAGAGAGAGAGGAATGGGGTTTAACGTCCACTCGACACAAACTATGTCATTTCGGGACAAACATATGTTTTAATTTTATTTTAATAATTCGCTTGTGCGTAGGGGTCTTTAGCAGTGGGAGGAACCCCTAGGACCCGGAGAAAACCCCACGGGGTTGGACAGGCGCCACTTTTCATTGTCACGTACAGCTGCGGATTCAAAACCATGCCAGTTGACTCAATGACAGGCTTTATGATACAGCGAGCACGTGCTAACCATTCAGCCACCCAACTCTCCCACAGAAAAGGGTAAACTCCATTGCATTTCTGATTTTGAACAAACATACCATTTCTGAGTAAAATAATCCCTTCCAACACACTCAAAATTAAATAAAACAATTTTAACGTGATAGACGGCTGTATTGGCGATAAGACTTTTAAAAAATATCGCAAACCATAATTGAAAAGTTGGAGATAACACAGATCAATTATTAATATAAAAAAATGGTGGCTGATACAGAAGATAACAAACTTCACTGGCTTCGGATGTATTTTCATATTTTATCATAGGTTTTTTTTTTTAACGATATATTTTTTTTAACATCGCAAACCTCAATTGAAAAGTTCAAGATAACACAGCCAAAGGCCGCATTAAAAAAACAAACATTGACTGTCAAAATTCCAGAAACGGTCGGTAAAGAAGATAAAAAAATAAGCTGTCTGGTTTAGGATGTTTGCCCGAGTATCAGAAGCTTTATTCGAGTTTTACCACCGTGGCTCTAATTTACAACATCTAATAAAGTCAAAGATTAATGCCAGAGGAGAAATGAGATTACAGGAGTTAATTAACGTGAAAAACTCAAGCAGTAAAAATTAAGATTCCAGTAAACGAAAGCAACAGAGCGAAGAGTCTAGTTTAGACAATTTAATATTATTATTATAATAATAATGTTAGATTACTAAACGCAACTAGTGTTACTATTACACTAAATCAATATTCTTGTTAAAAATACCACCGGTCTTTGTTGATTTAAAAGGAATAAATGGAATTAACGTTCTGCGCCGACTTGGCGCGCAAAGACTAACAAAACCTCTTGATTAATGTCAAAACCAGATGACATATTGTGTTAACGTTATTTCTATTGCCCTAAAACAACCCTACGTTATCAAAGTGACCATAAAACCATTAAAACCAATCATTGATACTAGCATATTATTCTTTAGGTTTCAATTTTAAGGACATTTTGTATTGTAGCACAAATTAGAAATTTCCTCGATTCTGATTGGTCGAAAAGTGTGGTCGGATGGACAATGAACCCCCTCTGCATTATTAAGGCGAATTACTGCGTTTAAATATAACAGTGCACTCTTTTCATTTTTGTGCGCAATGATTTTCCTCAGCTAAAATCTTTATTGGCAAATATCTTCCAAGAAATTCTTCACATCACGCCATTTTCAAACAGTATATTTTATGAAAACACATTGCTGTAATAAGCAAAACAGTAGAAAATCTGTCATGAATTATTAAAACCCGTTTCAAGGTATCCAAATATATTCGTAACTAGGCAGTGACAGTATGAGTATGGACAAATTTGTTT
Source organism: Patella pellucida (assembly GCA_917208275.1). NCBI lineage: Eukaryota > Metazoa > Mollusca > Gastropoda > Patellidae > Patella > Patella pellucida. Next base: position 21,058,354 of record OU795036.1, on the reverse strand, counting down.
TCGTTTTAGGTAGGCTATAGCCCAGCCTGGCTTCACTCACCAATTTTTCTTAATCAGGTGGAATTTTTTTAAATCCCGTTTTTATCAAGTCTGGTTAGCATGAGCTACCTAATAAAAAGTGATTAGGCACAAGAAATCGCTTCAAAATACAATGAGTGAGTCGAAAACTGCAGGTGATTTATTCTTATGCCAAAGTTGACATTTGTTGACAACACGCCAGAGCAGTATACATAGCAACCACTGGAATCTTAGGCTAGGTGTCACTGTCATAGTTTTATAGGGTATTTTTGCAGATGTAGGCTAATTACGAATTGTAGCTATTTGAACAAGAACTTGCTACAGCATAGTGATAACGATCTACAAATAAAATAATAAAGGCTGAAAACTGACATGAAACTGTCAATCTGAAGACATTTTTATTGTCAAGAGATGTTCCTCGTTTAGTCTTGGATAGCAGGCCGGAATAATTCCAATCATGCTGACACTCTCGTCTCTTTAAATACCACAGTAAGACTAATTTTCCCTTCTTTTAAATATCTTCAAACGTTAAAAATATTTTTTTGTCGATATCCTAAAAACATTTTCTTTCATAATTCATTTACCAGCAACTCGAGACTCAATCATTATAAATTTGCAAAATGAACGCAAGCGCATGTCCAAATACCGATTTTTTTTTTTAAAAAAGGGTGTAAAAACCTTTCTTAAATAGAAAATCTCAAAATATGTGTGCTACAATATCGATAAACACTTTCCTTTTACGTATTTGTCGTCGGTTTATTGTCCAGTAAAAAAGGCTTGAATTATCCATTAGAACAACTGTGTTCTAAGGATTCAAGTATGGTTAAATGGACAATCAACCCCTGATAAATACGTAACAGGGAGTGTTTATCTCCTAAATGAATATAACAACGTAAATATAAGTGAATATCGTGTGATACGGAAGCTGTTCGAACAAACATAATTATGTGGTTCGTTTAGTCCCATGTCAGCATACACAAAGGTATGACAAAACATCTTCCGAAAATACCCATGTGGTTAGATTTGATATTCGTTAGCAATATATTAGTTCTAAAAATAAAAAAGGAATCAATGGGCTTGGAATAATCCGCTGGGGTTTTGTCGGCCAACACTGGAAGTCAAATCCGGTACATACAGTACAAGACGTTTGTGGAATAATTATTATGATGTTTTAACAGGGTCTGTTTACTTTTGCAGGTTGATGATTGCTTGGAGATGGAAGTAAAAGATGACCTACTTAAAGATACCAGTACTAACCACCGTGTGTTTCGTCGACCAGTTTTACTCATCGCCATCTTGATTATAGCAGTCGCCATCTTTATTTTGTGTCCCTTTCTACAGTTGGCCACAGAATCTCACAAAGAGTCGTCGAGTGAGGATAATGACACGTGGATTACGGAACGAAGAGAAGCGGGACTGACGGGTAATTTTGTGCAGATAGACAATTTGTGGGATGGGCAGCCGCTATAAGAAATCCTGTTTAAAAAAAGAGTTATATTTAAGCTGATAAACACAATCTCCTATCTCTTTATAATACAGTGTTTGACAATCTGTAACGAAATCGCGCAATTTCGATCTAAGCAGCTAATAACTGTGAAACGAAATGGCCTTTTGCGCAGTGAACCCTTTAATTAAGAACCTATATATCAAACACTGCCCTGTCATTGATAGCGGATGCGTGTTGACTTTTTTTTCTGACTATATAAATAACAGTGTGTGGTTGATCTTCAGCAAAATTTATTTGTTTAAAATCCGACAATAAATTAGGGCTTGTGCATCATGTTGGACAGATTATTGGAAAACGTATAAAGTGCGAGGTCCCCTACCTATTTGTGATTTCAAGTGACAGTAGTGTATTACACTAGCGTATATTAAAACAAGGGTAATTTATAGGCAATGTCAAATCTGTTACCAACACAGAATTATGGTAATGATAAAACCTCACGTCTCCATTAGTTATGGTCTCAGACTAGTAATCCTCTGCCCATGGACTTTAATGCTATAAATTTAAGTCATGGTATTGATCAATCGGGTGATGCTACTCTTTATAATTTTTAACCCCAACGAGCCCAACGCATGTATATATAAATGAATATATAGCTTGTGAAGCCATTTTATGTACGTGATTTCGGTAATCGTTTACTGCCTGGTCCGTTCGCCTCAAAGTCATAACTAACGTCCTATACGTGTCCAACGGAAAAGCCAGGAACTGTTGACCAAGAAAGTAAGTCAACGCGCTAACAGGCAAATCTACATAATTACAAAACATTTCCCCCTAATTTGAATTGATATAATTTATAACATGTTGTTTATTAATTTGCCCGCTACACTATTTTGCCTATATCGTTTTTTAAGGACTTCGAATTCAGTCTAACGGTTTTGATTGTTGACACTTGGTTTATTTTATTTCAAATTTCTTCTTCGCATTTTGTAATATATTTATTTTTATTCAGATATTTCCAAAGTAAAACACCTCATTGATATCTTATCCCCCGTTTGGATATTTTCGAACCGAACCACGCTTTTGATTGGGTGGCGAAGTATTTTTTTCCCCTATTTGAATAGGTTTAAATTTTGTGGTGCACAATTAATCCATTGATATTGAGTTGTTCTGTCGAATAATGGGTTGCAAAAAAACCAAAACACAAATCAGAAACGAGATGATCCTAATCCTTGGTGTCATTTATTGTTTATAAAGCATTTAGTGATAGGACTAACATTGAAAAAACACATACACAATTTATGGATAACAATCACTAGCAACTTTAATAGTGCGACGTTCTAACAAGTATCCTCATATTATCGTTTACCTTGTGCTTGATAACGACAAGAGGTTACTTGTTGAAACGTTGCACTATAAAAGTTGCTGGTGATTGTTATCCATAAATTGTGTCTGTGTTTTTTCAATCTTATTGTCATTGTTTTCATTTCATTTACATTTCAACTTCACAGAAACATTTTTTGCAACCTCGGTTATGTGAATAAACATTCATTCGAAAGGACATTCGTGTTATTCCGAAATCCATGTCATTATCATCTTCAATGGAAGACTTGAGCTTGCTTTAACTTCGTACATCTTATCTAGCCCTTCACGTTATACCCTGCATATGACGGCGCTAATTTTCATTGGGTACCAACCCAGCTTGTGAGCCTATCAGATTCTTCGATCGTCGCGAATACCAAGTCTCACCCTTTCAGGATAAAATGTCCACGTGTGTTAATCGAGTTGCAAAGTTCAAGGTTCGTACAGGTCGTTATGTTATAACTTCTGATTGGACACTACTGTTCACGTGTCTGTAGATAACGTAGCTATAAGTTCGAGAATTGTGAAATAATCCAGCAACGTCCAGATGTTGTAAAACTCACAGTCATTGCTTCAGGAACATGTATCATTATTTGCTATTGTATCCCAACCCGGGAGAAGATTGACCGGTGTTTCTCTGCATTTATTAAAATTATTTTCTATTTATTATGTAGTATTAAAATAGTTTCAAAAAAGGGTGATCGTTTGTAAGTAACTCTATTAGAGGTGAAGGGGGGGGGGGGCGGTGGCTCAGAAGTTCTCGGATTTAACTCCCTGTGATGTGGTTTCACCTTGTCAGTTTTACAGGGTGGTTGGTCTGGCAAGAAACGATGTCTAGTCGTTCGCGTGGGACGCAAAAACGAAGTCCTGTGAACACATTGGCCAATCTAATTAAAATACAGATCTATATTTCGTTTCGTTTTTTATACTGTCGATGGCCTCGCTACATGTAGATCTAACAACTTATAGTGGAAGATCACGTTCTATGACGTAGAAAACGACATTTGACCTTATAAGGTTAGTCATGCGATTAACCAATCAGAATCGCTGTTGCAAGTGGCTATGTTGTTTTATTTACTTTTGCTTTGTTTTGATATCTGTCGGAGTTCATGTCTACCAAAAGTCCCGTGCCAGAGAGGTCAAACCCCCTATTCGACAGACATTTTGATTGGCTGACCCCTCATTTCAAGCTGAACACGAGTTAAATAACAAACCTTCCAGATCCTAGAGCGTAGTAAAGACAAGTAAAACAAAATATTGAACTATAAAAAAAACGAAACGAAATTTGGATCTGTGTTTTAATCAGATTGCACATTGGCGTGATCCCATGGCAGTTGGAATTCGAAAGAAGAGTAACCTAAGCCGCACCGTCACTGCTCGGGTGAAATGTACCTCATTGCACATTGTATGATTTATGCCATCTTAATTATACTAGTTGCTGAAGAACAGTATGAGGTTCAACTGAATTTTATATCCAATGTAGGAACATAAAATTACCGTAAAAGAAACCCCATAAAATATTACAAAATAAAACCATAAATAATCAACAGCCGTTACATTTTTGATCTATATATTATCTGATATTTCTATACATGTCCAGAACCACGCATGTAGGCTAATATTGTGTGTTGTGTTTGGAATAGATAAGAAAGAATGTTTGATAAATGATGTATTATTAAAACCCGACATGTCTATCTTATTCTTATTTGTTCGTGCTAATTAGTAATAATCAGCATCCCAATCCATGTTTGTTAAGTTCAACTTTACCTTTTCTGCACGTGCCAAGAATACGTTAAGGAATATCTGATTTTATGTAAGGGTTGTTTTAACATCAACTATTCCCACAAAGACATGTCAACAAAATTTTTAATTCAATTAAACCAACCGAGGCATGTCCATCCAAAGTCTAATTCAAGTAAACCAACCGAGGCATGTCCATCCAAAGTCTAATTCAAGTAAACCAACCGAGGCATGCAAACCTAAAGTCTTCATTCAACTCAACCAACCGAGACATGTCAACCAAAAGTCTAATTTAACTAAACCAATCAAAACTAATCTAACTTACTTAAAGCAACTAAGAAATGTCACCAAATGTGTAATGCACCTAAATCAATCGAGACATGTCTAGACGGGTATAAATCACAACAAGCAAAGTATAGTATTGGGATTATCTGACCTGATTGATACTAGGGCCAGTTTCAAACGGATCTAACTGAACTTCTGTGTCCGCCAAACTTGACAAAATTTACTTTTTAGCTTCATGCTTTGCTTATTGTGTCGACACAGGGTCACACAATTGAATTTTACGGCGTTGACGTATAACAGCAGCTCTAACGGGGATAGGACGTCTGCTGTGTAAATTATCCATTACATCCTATGTCCTTGTCCAGAGGATTCAAAAATATTTTAAAATTTAAGTTACATTTGAAAAGGTTTACGTAAAGCTTTTCAAATTCGCTGTGTTAAGATGGAATTTGTATCATTAATTAATAAAAAAAGAATAATTATTGGGGCATATTATTAAACAAGTGTGTTATTGGGCCTTTAAATAAGCATATAAAAGTTTTATTTATCTATCGGGCGACATAGCGACTGAGTGGCGTAGCTTCGTTGTCTGAAAATCTGTTTGTTTTTCCATACGGTATTTCCGTTATGAAAATTGATTAATTGTTGAAATTGATGAGAATTTGTTTGCATTTTGATCTGTTATTACTGAATTCAGGCTGCAAGAAGTTTGTAAAATAATCTTATAGAGAAATAAATTTGAACGAGAAAGTTGAATCAAGACAGTTTATTAGTATTTCTATTCAAGTACGTCTGGGATGACGATGAAGTTATGATAAGAAATTTCTATTCAGGGGTCAGTCAGACGGATAGATCAATAGTTCCTTATAAATTCTGTTTGTTGATAGAGATTTCTGTCATTTACAGAACTTGCCGGGTATAAATATGGAAATATCATAGATGCAACAGATTGTAAGAACAACTCAAATGACTTGACCCGACAAACGTTTGACAATTAATGGGAAATAGAATGAGGGTTAACGTCCTACTGTCCTGTACCGACTGGGCTAATAAAAACAGGCATACATCACACAGTGTGGATTGGGGGAATTTTACCCGGGCTGCGGCACTATGGCCTACTCGTATATCGAATTCCAACCATCAAGGGATCTTTTACGTGCACACCAATGTACACACGGAACCTCGGTTTTTGGTCCCATCCGAAAGACTACACAGCTGCCGTTGCCGAGCCCTCTTTTTGTACCACTGTCAAGGGAAACCACGTCAGAAAGTTTCGATGACCTGTTTCTCCCAATGCAGGGACCGGACACACGACCTCCGGGCTAGTGAGCTAGCGTCTTACTCATGTATCCATCGTGGCTCCCAAAGAAATTTGACAATTTTATGTCGAAGCTACCAAGTTTCACTTATACATGTCTGTATTTCTTAATTTGCCATTTACTCTTTTACAGTTGTCACGATATTTCTGAATTTGATATATCCAAGATAAAATCAACTTTACAGTCTATTTACATATTTCTTATCTAGTTTTATCTCAAATTTGACATTTAGGATTCGATAAATTAAATTCATAAATGTATCGTTTATTGCAACATACTTTTTGTATGCACACTTACAAAGAAGGTTGTCGGACGTAGATGTATGATCATCTGCATGATACATTCGATTTTGTCTGCCTAGGTTGCTAACTGTACTGGAAGGATAGGTGGTCTGGTTAATTATTAAGGTTTGGCAAAGAGTACGTGACAGAGAGAAGGGCCGCCTGCCTAACCTAACCTAACCTCGTTGGTTTTCCCCCGGTTCTCAAGTTTCTTCCCACTCCCCATTTCCTTCTCTATGCTAAATAACTGAAAGAACCCATGATAAATCCATCGTTGCTTTGATGTAGAAAATAATTATTTTTCAGACGTCGGCGTAAGATCAAAGGACGGCAATCTGAACTTTTGACGACTAATAGGTTAGGGATGATGAATGTTGGTAATTTTGTGGTTCAATCATATCCTCATTGAAGATTAATTTTGCTTTCATTCTGGAATATTACATGTATACCTATATTCAAAGGACCTAAGTCCATAATACAAAATCCTCCAAAATCTTGGACATCGAAAACACGAATTACTGATCAATTTAAATCAATATTGATTTACCGGGAAAAGATGAGCTTCTGATATCCGATAAATAAGATAATATATTTTTTTTTAACATTGGTACACGAAACTCATGTTTTTTTTCTGGTTCCTTCGCTCTCTTCCCCTCCCCTCTACTGTTAACATACCCTAATGATAAGCGAGTTATTGAAATACAATGGAAACGTGTGTTAGTCCGGAAATCAAGATCCTTTTCACAGCCTTTACAAATACTATTTTGATATTTTTTTATTGTAACCCGAACCATTGTCTTGTTTTCTACGTCACGAAATTACACGGTTTTGTTGTTTCACGTCACGAAAACGTGTTGGCACCGATTCGAACGTATCAGATTATTTGACAAGAACTCTTTTTTCTTAAATAGTTATTTGTTCAACTCTAAGTGATACGGATATTGATTACAATTCAATTGTAAATAACTAAATTGTGATCTTGGTGGGAAAGCTTTTAGCTCGATAATTTCAGTTAAGTCGATTCCATGAATAGGATAGTATGCCGAAAGCACACTTGTCATCTCCAGACGTTATTTAATATGAAATTTGTGCTTTGAAAAGAAAACAATGGGGTTGGGTAAGAAAATTGTTAAGTTTTTATCAGCATTGAAATCTCGAAAACTTGTCACTGATTTAAAATGTATTAATTCAAATTTACGAGCCCTCCCGGAGTTTACGCTCATGCGACCAAATAAAGTTTGTCACCCCCAGGTGCAAAATAAAAACATTTGGGGCAAGAGCTTTTAGTTTTCTTGCTCCATCAAAATGGAACGATCTTCCAGTGTTCATCAAATGTGCTCCTTCTATTGAGTGTTTCAAATCCAGGCTTTACATACCTATTACAACGTTATATTTAATTTAAAATTGTGTGTAAGGAGCGTATATAGAGCATACGTTAAGTGTTGAATTGACGCTATACACATTTTCGGGTATATTTTTGTGCCATGACGTGACGGGGGTTAAATAAACGTGAACTGTTAATTTCCTGAACGATGTGTAGTTGGACTTGCTAACGAAAATAGATTCTTCTGGAGCATGATGAAATGTTATTATTAAGGCTTCATCCATTACTTATCACAGAAATAAAATATGATGATTGATCAAGTTTGACGCACGTTGCGTACTTCAAGAAATATAACCAGACATTTAACCCTTCTCTCTTGTAGTACCATCGGTCTTTTGTCAGACGTGGAAAGCGGGACGAGTTAATCCGTTCGGGTCGCCACATCCACGACCCATCCTACGTGATCGCCTAGTATTAACAGAAAGACACATTCTTGCTGATTTTGCTTTCTGGGGCTGTGGATTGGAGAAAAGATCCCCCATTGGGCCCATTGAGTCTATTACCCAGTTTTACGTGAGAAGAAAGGGTCTTCTGTCCAAACTCATGGGTTTTTCTCTAGGGCCTCCGCTATCCGCCCCTCCACTCCACTTGAAAGCGGACCGACTTATCCCGCCAGATCTTACGTATAATGCATGCACTCTATTCTTACTACATATCTTAATAGCCTCGTCTAATATTTTCAATTGTCTTTTTGCTTCCTTTTCACATTGTGTATTTTCTTCTTACTATCCAAGTGGTAAAGAGGTTTGTCTTCTCAGATGTTGGTCTTACCAAGAAAAACAATGCATCAGTTCGTTTTTACAGTTTATACATGCAGTTAAACCAAGACACAAGATTACATAAGACACAAACCTAGATTACAATAAAGTCATTCTCTCAATCCCATTCCACCCAAATTCGCCTGGACGAGTCTGCTGATAGAAATAGCTACATCATATGATCTAGGAACTCAGATGGTAATCTCTCCGGAACCCAGTGATATCTGAATCTTAAATGGCTGGTTTGTTTACTATAGTGTGGCGTGTGGATCAAGGTACATCAACCCTTTTCTGTGCGATAGTGCCACGAGTGTATCTGGGTATACTACCCCTTTTGTTTACACTTACAGTAGTATTGGGTGTAAAGCTGGGTATACCAACCCCTTTGTTTACAGTAGTGTCAAGTTTGAAGCTGGGTGACCCTTCCCCTCAATTGCATCAATTACCTATATTGCATCAATTTTGACTATGACAGTGGCTTGATTGTCTCTGACATAATTGAAAGAAATGCATAATAAGTAGTTTGGAAAACTACTTGTAAAATGTTTGGAACTTTTTGCTTTTGTGTGGAGGAACAATGTTCGTATACGAATTTATGGTTTAAGAAACTTAGCAAATTTCAAAAAGTATATAATTATCCACGAAAACAACCGAGATTAAATAAGTAGTATGTTCTGATTACGTGCCGAGTTTTTGTTTCGCCACGTTGGGAACTTGTATAATATTCATCAAAACGGCTCTGGGAAACGTGGGATGACAAAGATCGTGTATTATGTAGTCTATTTTTTTCTCAGTCAATTTTGTGGACAGGTGTTGATAATTTAGAAACATCTGCGACTAAAAGTGCGATATTAATTGTTTTCTCTGAGCTCGAAATTGAATTTTTAACGCGGTTAAAAAAAATAAAAAATAAATCCGACGTGTTCTTCAACTGACGTCACGAGTACTCACAGGTTGATTTTGCTACCTTATCATTGTTATTTTGAACGGGATTTTTGTAAAAAAATGTTTGTTTTTGATCTGTTATTACTGAATTCAGGCTGCTAGTAGTTTGTAAAATAATCTGATACAAAAAACAAGTTGAAAGAAAATTTGAATCAAGTCAGTTTATTAGTTTCTGTATTAAAGCACGTCTCGGATGACGATGAAGTTATGGTTATAAATTTCTGTTCAGGGGTTAGACCGATAGATCGATAGCCGCTTATTAATTTCTGTACGTTACCCCGTACAGAGAACTCCCAGATGTAACTGGTTGAAAGAACAATTTAAATGACTTTACCAGAAAGCAACGTCGGTCCATTTTGGGTTATGATGTTGTTATGATCTTTAAACGTATCTGATATTTTTGTGCTTATTTCTACTGTGCTATAATATTCAAGATCTGTGTTACATAGTGTGCTTTTAGACGCAGATGTTTGTAAATCAACATATGTGCACAAAGTTCACTGGGACAAAAATAGACTATATTAACATGGTTGTTTTAATGCACCATCTCTGTCATCCCACTTTTACCAGAACCATTTTGCTAAATATTATACAAGTAGAACACAAAAGGTGTAATACATCATTAGCTCATTTATAATGACACATTCTATGTTCTAAATTTTCAGTAGATTTAAATACGGTTTGCCGTTGGGGATTTAACGTAAAATGGATAATCAAGACTGTGTTTATTATCGTAACACTAACAATCGAGGCTATACTGTAATTGTGTCGGCGATAATTCGGCTCAGAGTGAAGTAATTTGACTGAAAAATTTCAACATATTACCTGTCCATTTTTATAGCGAGAACTGTCAGCACTTTATATAATCTTACTTTAAGTATGGTTGTCGGTAGTGCCACTTGTTAATAGTAAGAGAAAGGCCGTCACCGCATCACACATAAACACTGAGTTGTAAAGAAGAACTGCAACTTGCAAGAATAAAATGTATGACGGATAAACCCCGTATAAAATTTATATTTTTGGATCACGCCGGGTAGCTACTTATAGACTATCCAAATTTGAGATAAAACTTGACCAAGCTCCCACACTAATAGTAAATGCAGGGGAATGCGTCACATATGATTTACATAAAGGACACATATAATGACAAGACATACTCCGAAACAACAAACAAACAAATAAACAATTCAAAAAAGAGTGAATGGACTATTTATCAGTTTTGCCGATATTTGTTATTTTGTTAAAATTGTCTTCTGCAGTATTGTTTTGTTCCTGATGAAGTCGTGTCGTTTGCTACAATTTTCTTTACCAATACAGACAGGCAATATATGAACGTAGATATAGCGTTCGGAGATTGCCAACAAATTGTTGTGCACTTTTTGGAAAGGGATGGATGGCTAGGTATTGCAACAGCAAGGTCAATCCCCTCACCAATGTCGTCTCTTCATCAGCTTAAAGGACAACGGGCGAGTAAAAATTATACAGATACAATTTTTACTCGCCCGTTGTCCTTTAAACTGATCAAGAGACGCCATTTGTTAGGTGATTGATCTTTCCGTTGCTAACTACATCTTGGATATTCATCTGAGGTCTGATTTTAGCCATGGCTGAGATTCGCTAAAACAAATATTTATTGTCAAACAAATTCACCTTTTCATTTGTTAAATGATGGGTGTAGTAATATGGATGGCAGGGATTTGTGCTAAAGAACAAATATATAACATATTATTAAGGTATAAGCCTTTTCTGAAAACGCAAATTAATTGTTTAGGAAAGATTGTAACAATAACAGGACATGGGGTCTAAGGACAAAGAATGGGTAGATATGTTGGCTTAAACAACATTGTCATCTTTCATAGTATAGATTCTTAGTTCATATCTACAAATGTAAGAAATATATGCTGGTTATTTTGATACATTAACTAAGCTAAAGATTAATGATGATGTTAGTCGTTTGCATTTTTCTTTGTTATACAACAAATGTCATATTTGTGGACCAAATTAGGTAACAATCCCTTCCGATATGCAGGCTTTTGGTGCATGGCCATTCCATATTTAGAATTTAGTTATCAGTACTTTACGTAAACACTAGAGACAAAAGAATAGTCACAGTCTAGTCAAAGACAAAAGAATAGGCACCTGTAAAGTAGGGAGTGGGGGCTAGAATAGTCAGACGCGCATTGGATTCTTTAGAGATCAGATACGCATTTGATTCTGTAGACGATCATTTCACGATGTTCTGGCCTTTCTGTTTAGATTTTTACAGGACTGGGGTTGGAGAGAAAGACATGTTAGTTTTAAATATTGTAATGTAGACTACTGTGTAAATGTTGTGACATAAAAACGTAAAGAAGAAAAAACCTATCATTATTCCTGTTACTTATTTGATTTTGGTACCGTGAGAAAACACAACGGTGGAGTCATATAACAAGAGAGACACGACAGTAGCAGTCCAGAGCTAACCAACCCCATAGACGATCAGGCCAAAAACTAAGACGTGTTGTAGGATAGTACTGAAAGGGTCAAGTGAGGTCATTTAAGTTCATAAAGTATAAAGATGCTATTAGACCTTGTTGTTTGTATGTAAATCACATGAAAGTAAAGTAAAACAAGAACTGCAGCCTTTCATTAACGCGTTCAAAGGGTTTTCTGAAATCCAACTCCGGTACTCAAGGCCGCGGAACACTAAATACCGATAGCATAGGGTCTGTCCTGTAATGACTACAGACTTAAAGCCAAGATGCGTCAAAAACTGTAGCCTCTGTCGCGTTTACAAGCCAACTTTTGAAGTATGGCATAATTGACTGGCATGGTGACGATTAAACGCCCAAACTACCTGTATGCGTATAAAGGTACTTCCCCCTTCCCACAAAAAAAACAACCGAAACGAATTCGGATCTGTTATAATCAGGTTACGTTATTCGAGTCGCCGACTATCTCGCGCGAATTATTGAAATAAAATTAAACCATATGTTAGTCCCGAACTGACCTAGTTTGTGTCGAGTGTACGTGAAACCCTCTCTCTCTCGGAAGTTGTAGACTACGCAGGTTATAGTTACTCATTCCAAAACACATAAACCGCAATTCAAAGGTTCACATTGCTATGAATTTTCAATTCTTTATAATTATGATTTAAGCTAAGGTGATTTGTTCCATATTCCTCTGACTAAGGGCTACCGTTTTGATACCAATTCTACATCATCGTCTATTAATTGGTTCGTTGATTTAGGGATATTCGTTGATTCAGTGATATGCCGAATTTACATTTTGTCTTTCGCGTTATAATAAAGTGTCGATATCACTGAAAGCCCAACAGAATACTCGATCAAGTTAGAAAGCGACTTCTATAGAATCAATTAGTTCTACTGCAAGTGATTTGAGAAAGTAACTGGCGGTAATTCTCCTGTGAAAAAAATGCACTGAAGTCTTGTTGGGAAAAAGCTATTGGCGTGATCACTTCAATTACATCGATTCCGTAATTTTCCACGTAACTGATAGTGTACCGGACTGTAATTGCTGTTCTAACGGACACAAATGAATTGTTGTAGAAGATAATGAAATGTTTTATTTCCGTAACTAATGGCCAAGGAAGCAAAAAGAACATGGCTCCATCAGTCAAAGATCACAGAAATAAAACCTAACCCTTGTTTTAAGGCTTATAACGGAGATAAATTACTAGCACTCTAGTGGAGGTTAAAGGAACATTTAAATAGACATATTGAGATGGGAATTATACAAGATTTACTGGGGATTTTGTAGAGAATCTGGATAATGAATAAAAGAATGAACTGGGGTTTTACGTCCTATCTGTATGCACCAACCGTGATAATGGATACCGGCATATACGCCATACATTGTGTTGTAAGAGAAATTTTCCTCGGACGGCAATTGAATTCCAACTACCAAGGTTACTGTTTTTCGTCCCATCCGAAAAAACTATACACTGTTCCTTGTCAGGTCTAACCGATAAATGGGCTCCACGCACGAGAATCTCGCGGAACTGTATCGAACAACAGCCGGTATCGTACCCCGACCCCTTCGCTAGTCAGCCACGAATCGTTAGTTGTCCGCGACATTTTGCCTTTCTGACGGGAATGCGTATTGTTGCTTTCGATTATGTTAGATTACAAAATATCAGATATCTCGATACCAGAAAACGAAAAAAAGAAAACAACTGTTCTGCACCGGTGTGCTTATGAAGACGAAGGCATATTTTAATTGGAATTCACGTCTTTGACATAAATACAACGATCTCATTCTATTTTGTGATAACATGACAAAATTTCCCTCGTAGCACACTGTATGGCACATAACAGTTGGACGTTAAACCCTATTTCATTTCATTTCATTACATTTCATTTTATGATTTAGTGCCCTTTTTTAGGAAAGGAAATGAATTCGAATGTCAGTCATAGCCTGATTATACAGATTCCATGAAGGTTATCACTTGAATAAGAAGGTAAAAAAAAAAAAATAACGAAACCGTTTTTGATCACACTTCTGGTGCTTTTCTCGTATTTATACGAAAATAAAATGCTTAATTAAGAGTGAGCGATGTATTTTAGAAGCCATACATAGTGTTGAACAAAGTAGATATGTTTCCATAGAAACACCTTTCATTGCATCAAGTGGGTTTTCCATTAACTTTGACAAGTTACAATATAAAAGATTTCAATCGGAAGCCTTTATACAGAAAACTTGGTTGAGGTACACTCGAAATAAAGAATTTGTGACATTAAAACTTCCGGTGAATTGTGCAGGTGACTTGCAGAGATCTTTTAGAAGCATGGCTTAGGACATTGTCATGACTTTTGAAATAGCTCCCAGCAAATGTTAAAGATGATTCTATTTCCAGCATTAAAAAACAGTACTTGATACTAGTATTATTACACGAAACATCTTTAGTAAAAATGCTCTGGTTGTGTGGAAAGAGACGAAAGGGTCAGGATTCAGCCCACTATCAATAATTCCTAGTTCAAAGTATCTTGGCATTTCAAATCTACTACGAACCTTAATAACGACACTCATGACTCTCTAATAATAATACTAGACAAAATAGACCTATGATCGATAAAGGATAATCAAAATGCTCATTTACAAAATGGCAAATCCGTGTTACAGTCTGTGGACATGGTCACTGTCAAAGTGACAGACGTCTCATTAACAAAGGATCTGCATCCAGATCCTTTGTATTATGTATGACTCGCTGTTGTAGTGAGAGCATAATATTCGTCCAAGTGCATTACAACTCAACCTCGTGGGTTTCCTCCGGGCACCCCGGTTTCCTCCCACTGCTAAAGATCCTTACGCACAAGCGAATTATTGAAATAAAATTAAACCATATGTTAGTGCCGAAATGACCTAGTTGTGTTGAGTGGACGCTAATCCCCATTTCTCTCTCACCCCCCGGTAATTAGACCACTGCTACTATTTTAGGGGAATAAAGTCTATGATTATTAAATATAATCTTACGTCCGCATCACAGACTACATGCACACCTTGTATTGTGTACGACACTTTTTTTCTTTGTGGAGCCGGAGAGTGGAGGGGACTATTTCCAATACACGAACAAAAAACAACAGTTAAAAGGCAGAAGGTTTTCACTTGAATAAGAGGGGACAAAAAAAACTCCCAAAGAAACGTTTTGGATCTCTCTCCTGGTGCTATTCTTGTGATTGAAGCTCTAATCGTATTAATACGAAAATAAATTGCTTCAGTAAGATTGTGAGATGTATTCCATAAACAAAATGATTCATGAAGCAATAGTTTATTTTATAAAAGCAATATAGAATGTAATGTAATAATTTTCGGAATAAACCCTTTTTTCATCTGTATCTGTAGAAATAACATGGCCATTTACCAAAAAAACCTACCCACTTAGAGAGCGCTATGAATCGCCGCTTTGCTTTATGTGCGATTAAATTGAATTTAACCCGTTAGTAAAAAGCCAACAAGTTTCATTGAATATGGTGAACATTCAACAGACAAAATGTAATTTGCTAGAAACCGTGATTTGAATTTCAATTAAGTTTGTAAAATATGATTTGTAGATAAACAAAGTTAAAAGAGAATTGGAATCAACATGTTTTATTGGTTGCGGAATTAAACTTTGTCTGTGATGACGATGGGGGGTTATGATAAGAACTTTCTATTCATCTGTAAACAGCTGTATACTTATTAAGGTTTTTATCATTCATGGAACTTGTTGCCTCGGGGGATAAATACAGAAAATTCCTATAGATGCATCTTATTGAAAGCGAAATTAAGATAACTTGAGCAGGCAAGCGTATTTATGATTGGAAATTGATCGTTTTCTTTTAAGAAAATAACCTTGGTTTCTGAAATCTGATGTAGCGGCTTAACTCGGTACCCGGTTCTGTTTGGTATCTTACTATAAGTTACATACACAGTAAGCGAAATTAAACGTGGCATTAAAATTGTAGGCATACATTAGTCATTGGGGAGCCGCGATAGCTCAGCGGGTAAGGCACTGGCTCGATAACCAGGAGATCGTGGGTCCGGTTTGTTGGCCGAAAAAGTTCCCGTGTACACACACATTAATTTGCACATAAAAAAACCCTTGACAGTTGGAATAGAATATAAGATTATGCCATAGTGCCGTTGTCCGGACAACATTTCTCGCATATCACGCTTTATGGCATATTCCTGTCTTTATTAGAACCGTCGGTATGGAAAAGTTTTAATCGAATTATAAATAGCTTAAAGGGACAATAACACTCGGCCTGGCTCGACAGCTCCAGAAAATAAATAATAGCCGTATTATAAGTACTAGATGTTTAAGCGTCCTACCTGTCGTATAAATTAGCCATTACATCCTAATTTACTTGTCCAGGGGGTCCGAAAACATTTTGAAATCCGAGTAACATTTGAAAAGGTTTACGTTTCAAACCATTTAGTTGAATTTTTCCATTTTTTTAAAATTAGATGTGTTAAGATGAAATTTGTATCATCAATTTTTTGGAATATTGTAAAATAATACAATTTGTTGAATACAGATTGGAACATATTATTCAGCTACAACAAGAGTGGTATTGAACCTTTAAAGGGCATAAAATAGTGTAATATGAATGTATATAAAGGTATTTACATTCAATCGTTTTAGTTTTTAGTCTTATTTCAAATCAGTTATAATCGGGGAAATACGCCAGAATTCTCAATCGAATGGCAATTTTTGCGTCTGGCTATTCAAGTCTACACCGATAGTATTTCTTTGCGCCTACTCACCGGATGAGATAATAACTTGTGGAATATGTCTAGCCTCGTTATTCGAGTCCCTTGTTACAAATGGCGCTGTAAAGGGGTTATGGTACACGATTCGTGTATCAATGGTAAAATGTTTATTTGGTCTTAAATATTGGATATCCGAAGCCCATCAAAGATCACAACATCAATGTTGATTTAAATTGACAAATAGCTCGTGTTTTGGATGATATTGAGTTAGAGACTTAGCTACTTTAATAACGTCAATGACACACGGGACAACTACATGACGAGTTAGTCCGATTAATTTGATTTGACCTTCCTTGTCAGATTACCCTTCCATGGAAATAACCGGGAAATCATATCAATTTTTTGTCGTACTTTTATATAAATTTAATATGTAGAAATATGTAAAACTATCTTTACCGAAGGTGAATGTAAGGGCGGATATGTGAATTTCTATGTCGTTTTTATTCAATCATTCGGCTTGTGTATACTTCTTTGTGGTGTATCATTAACGAAAGTCAGAAGAAATAAGCACATGAGTAATCGGATTAATTCTAGGAATTACAATCACTAATCTTATTGTTAAAAATAATCAGTATTACCGTCCGTTTCTCTTGGCACGCGGTACTGATCACTTATTTTTGCCCATATTCATTAACCCGCGTGGTGCAGACAAGAGTAAGAGAGAGAGAGAGAGAGGAATGGGGTTTACCGTCCACTCGACACCAACTATGTCAATTGGGGACAAACATATGTTTCAATTTTATTTCAATAATTCGCTTGCGCGTAGGGGTCTTTAGCAGTTGGAGGAAACCCTAGGACCCGGAGAAAACCCCACGGGGTTGGACAGGCGCCCCTTTTCATTGTCACATACAGCTGTGGATTCAAAACCATGCCAGTTGACTCAATGACAGGCTTTATGATACAGCGCGCATGTGCTAACCATTCAGTAATTCAACCCCCCACAGAAAAGGGTAAACTCTTTTGCATTGCATTTCTGATTTTGAACACACATATACCATTTCTCAGTAAAATAATCCCTTCAAACAAACTCAAAATCAAATAAAACAATTATAACGTGATAGACGGCTGTATTTTCGATAAGACTGAAAAAAATATCGCAAACCATAATTGAAAAGTTGGAGATAACACAGATCAATTATTAATATAAAAAATGGCGGCTGATGCAGAAGATAACAAACTTCACTGGCTTTGGATGTATTTTCATATTTTATCATAGGTTTTTTGTACCGATATAATTTTTTTAAACATCGCAAACCCCAATTGAAAAGTTCAAGATAACACAGCCCAGGGCCGTATTAAAAAAAAATAACATTGACTGTCCTCATTCCAGAAACGGTCGGTAAAGAAGATAAAAAAATAAGCTGTCTGGTTTAGGATGTTTGCCCGAGTATCAGAAGCTTTATTCGAGTTTTACCACCGTGGTTCTAATTTACAACATCTAATAAAGTCAAAGATTAATGCCAGGGGGGAAATGAAATTACATGAGTTAATTAACGTGAAAAACTCAAGCAGTAAAATTAAGATTCCAGTAACGAAAGCAACAGAGCGAAGAGTCTAGTTTAGACAATTAAATATTATTATAATAATAATGTTAGATTACTAAACGCAACTAGTGTTACTATTACACTAAATCAATATTCTTGTTAAAAATTCCACCGGTCTTTGTTGATTTAAAAGGAATAAAATGGAATTAACGTTCTGCACCGACTTTTTAAATCACGTTTTTATCAAGTCTGGTTAGCTTGAGCTACCTAATAATAAGTCATTAGGCACAAGAAATCGCTTCAAAATACAATGAGTGAGTCGAAAACTGCAGGTGATTTATTCTTATGCCAAAGTTGACATTTGTTGACAACACGCCAGAGCAACATAGCAACCACTGAAATCTAAGGCTAGGTGTCACTGTCATAGTTTTATAGGGTATTTTTGCAGATGTTGGCTAATTACGAATTGTAACTATTTGAACAAGAACTGGCTACAGCATAGTGATAACAATCAACAAATAAAATAATAAAGGCTGAAAACTGACACGAAACTGTCAATCTGAAGACATTTTTATTGTCAAGAGATGTTCCTCGTTTAGTCCTGGATAGCAGGCCGGAATAATTCCAATCATGCTGACACTCTCGTCTCTTTAAATACCACAGTAAGACTAATTTTCCCTTCTTTTACATATCTTCAAACGTTAAAAATATTTTGTTGTCGATATCCTAATAACATTTTGTTTCATAATTCATTTACCAGCAACTCGAGACTCAATCATCATAAATTTGCAAAATGAACGCAAGCGCATGTCCAAACACCGATTTTTTAAAAAAAAAATGAGTGTAAAAACCTTTCTTAAATAGAAAATCTCAAAATCTGTATATCGATAAACACTTTCCTTTTACGTATTTGTCGTCGTCGGTTTATTGTCCAAATAACAAGGCTTGAATTATCCATTAGAACAACTGTGTTCTAAGGATTCAAGTATGGTTAAATGGACAATCAACACCTGATAAATACGTAACAGGGAGTGTTTATCTCCTAAATGAATAGAACCACGTAAATATAAGTGAATATCGTGTGATACGGAAGCTCTTCGAACAAACATAATTATGTGGTTCGTTTAGTCTCATGTCAGCATACACAAAGGTATGACAAAACATCTTCCGAAAATTCCCATGTGGTTAGATTTGATACTCGTGAGCAATATATTAGTTCTAAAAATAAAAAAAACAGAATCAATGGGCTTGGAATAATCCGCTGGGGTTTTGTCGGCCAACGCTGGAAGTCAAATCCGGGACATACAGTACAAGAAGTTTGTGGAATAATTATTTGATGTTTTAACAGGGTCTGTTTACTTTTGCAGGTTGATGATTGCTTGGAGATGGAAGTAAAAGATGACCTACTTAAAGATACCGGTTCTAACCACCGTGTGTTTCGTCGCCCAGTTTTACTCATCGCCATCTTGATTATAGCAGTCGCCATCTTTATTTTGTGTCCCTTTCTACAGTTGGCCACAGAATCTCACAAAGAGTCGTCAAGTGAAGATAATGACACGTGGATTACGGAACGAAGAGAAGCGGGACTGACGGGTAATTTTGTGCAGATAGACAATTTGTGGGATGGGCAGCCGCTATAAGTAATCCCGTTTAAAAAAAGAGTTATATTTAAGCTGATAAACAAAATCTCCTATCTCTTTATAAAGCAGTGTTTGACAATCTGTAACGAAATCGCGCAATTTCGATCTAAGCAGCTAATAACTGTGAAACGAAATGGCCTTTTGCGCAGTGAACCCTTTAATGAAGAACCTATATATCAAACACTGTCCTGTCATTGATAGCGGATACGAGTTGACTTTTGTTCTGACTATATAAATAACAGTGTGTGGTTTATCTTTAGCAAAATTTATTTGTTTAAAATCCGACAATACATTAGCCTTGTGCATCATGTTGGACAGATTATTGGAAAACGTATGAAGTGCGAGATCCCCTACCCATTTGTGATTTCAAGTGACAGTAGTGTATTTCACTAGCGTATATTAAAACAAGGATGATGTATTGGCAATGTCAAATCTGTTACCAACACAGAATAATGGTAATGATAAAACCTCACGTCTCCATTAGTTATGGTATCAGACTAGTAATCCTCTGACCATGGACTTTAGTGTTATAAATTTAAGTCATGGTATTGATCATTCGGGTGATGCTACTCTTTATAATTTTAAACCCCAACGAGCCCAACGCATGTATATATAAACGAATATATAGCCTATGAAGCCATTTCGTGTACGTGATTTCGGTAATCGTCTCAAAGTCATAACTAACGTCCTAATCGTTTCCAACGGAAAATCCAGGAATTGTTGACCAAGAAAGTAAGTCAACGTACTAACAGGCAAATCTACATAATTCCAAAACATTTTCCCCTAAATTGAATAATATAATTTATAACATGTTGTTTTTATTAATTTGCCCGATTACACTATTTTGCCTATATCGTTTTTAAAGGACTTCGAATTCTGTCCAACGGTTTTGATTGTTCATACTTGGTTTATTTTATTTCAAATTCTTCTTGGCATTTGTAATATATTTTTATTTTTATTCAGATACATCCCAAGAAAAACATCTCATTTATATCTTATCTCTCGTTTGGATATTTTTGAACCGAAACCACCCCTTTGGCGAAGTATTTTATTCGTCTATTTGAATAGGTTTAAATTTTATGGTGCACAATTAATCCATTGATATTGAGTTGTTCTGTCGAATAATGGGTTGTAAAAAAAACAAATCAGAAACGAGATGATCCTAATCCTTGGTGTCATTTATTGTTTATAAAGCATTTAGTGATAGGACTAACATTGAAAAAACACAGACACAATTGATGGATAACAATCACAAGCAACTTTAATAGTGCGACGTTTTAACAAGTATCCTCATATTATCGTTTACCTTGTGCTTGATAACGACAAGAGGATACTTGTTGAAACGTTGCACTATTAAAGTTGCTAGTGATTGTTATCCATAAATTGTGTCTGTGTTTTTTCAATCTTAGTGTCATTGTTTTCATTTCATTTACATTTCAACTTCACAGAAACATTAATTGCAACCTCGGTTATGTGAATAAACATTCATTCGAAAGGACTTTCCTGTTATTCCGGAATCCATGTCATTATCATCTTCAATGGAAGACTTGAGCTGGCTTTAACTACGTACATCTTATCTAGCCCATCACGTTATACCCTGCATATGTCGGCGCTTATTTCGATTGGGTACAAGCTCAGCATGTGAGCCTATCAGATTCCTCGATCGTGGCGAATGCCAAGTCTTACACTTTCAGGATAAAATGTTTACGTGTTTTAATCGAGTTGCAAAGTTCAAGGTTCGTTCAATGTCAAGGTTTCTGTGCAGGTAGTTATGTCACAACTTCTGATTGGGCGCTACTGTTCATGGGTCTGAAGATAACGTAGCTATAAGTTCGGGAATTGTGAAGTAATCTAGCAACGTCCAGATGTTGTAAAACTCACAGTCGTTGCTTCAGGAACATTTATTATTATTTGCTATTGTTTCAGAACCCGGAAGAAGATTTTAAATTTGATTGTAAGGGTGACTTTACTGACCGGTGTTTCTCTGCATTTATTAAAATTATTTTCTATTTATAATGTAGCATTAAAATAGTTTCAAGATATGGTGATCGTTTGTAAGTAACTCTATTAGGGGGGTGTGTGTGTGGGGGAGGGGGGTGGCTCAAAACTCCTCGGGTTTAACGTCCTGCGATGTGGGGATCACCTTGTTATTTTTATAGGGTGGTTGGTCTGGCAAAGAACGGTGTCTATTCGTTAGCGTGGGACGAAAACACGAAATCCTGTGTACACATTGGCGTGATCCCATGGCAGTTGGAATTCGAAGGAAAAGTAACCTTAGCCGCACCGTCACTGCTCGGGTGAAATGTCCCTCATTGCACATTGTATGATTTATGCCGTCTTAATTATACTAGTTGCTGCAGAACAGTATGATGTCCAACTGAATTTTATATCCAATGTAGAAATATAAAATTGCTGTAAAAGAGACCCCATAAAATATTACAAAATAAAACAATAAATAATCAACAGCCGTTACATTTTTGAATATTGTGTGTTGTGTTTGGAATAGATAAGAAAGAATGTTTGATAAATGATGTATTATTAAAACCAGACGCATGTCTATCTTATTTGTTCGTGCTAATTAGTAATAATCAGCATCCCAATCCATGTTTGTTCAGTTCAACTTTACCTTTTTTGCACGTGCCAAGAATACGTTAAGGAATATCTGATTAAATAATTTTTTTTTATGTAAGGGTTGTTTTAACATCAATTAATCCCACAAAGTCATGTCAACATTTTTTAAAATTCAATTATACCAACCGAGACATGTCCACCCAAAGTAAACCAACCGAGGCATGCTAACCTAAGGTCTCAATTCAACTCAACCAACCGCGACATGTCCACCCAAAATCTAATTTAAGTAAACCAACCGAGACATGTCCACCCAAAGTCTAATTCAAGTAAACCAACCGAGGCATGCCAACCTAAAGTCTAATTCAAGTAAATCAACCGAGACATGTCCACCCAAAGTCTAATTCAAGTAAACCAACCGAGGCATGCCAACCTAAAGTCTAATTTAAGTAAACCAACCGAGACATCTCCACCCAAAGTCTAATTCAAGTAAACCAACCGAGACATGTCAACCAAAGTCTAATTCAACTAAACCAATCAAAACTAAGCTAACTTACCTACAACAACCAGGAAATGTCACCAAAATGTGTAATGCACCTAAATCAATCGAGACATGTCATCAAATCTGTAATGCGCCTAAATCAACCGAGACATGTCACCGATCAGTCTAGTAAAGCAGCCGAGACATGTCAACCCAAATCCTGATTTACCTAAAACAACTGAGACATATCAACCCGGAGTCTAATTCACTGAAAGCAACCGAGACATGTTAACCCCGGGTCTAAATTCACACAAAGCCAAGTATAGTATTGGGATTATCTGACCTGATTGATACTAGGGCCAGCTCGAAACGGATCTAACTGAACTTCAGTTTCCGCCAAACTTGACTAAATTTACCTTTTAGCTTCATGCTTTGCTTATTGTGTGGACACAGGGTCACACAATTGAATTTAACGGCGTTGACAAATAACAGCAGCTCTAACGGGGATAGGACGTCTGTTGTGCAAATTATCCATTACATCCTATTTCCTTGTCCAGTGGATTCGAAAATATTTTAAAATTTAAGTTACATTTGAAAAGGTTTACGTAAATCTTTTTAAATTCGATGTGTTAAGATGAAATTTGTATCATCAATTAATTGGAATATTGTACAATTTGTTGACCAGAATAATGATTGTGGCATATTATTCAGTTAAAACAAGAGTGTTATTGGGCCTTTAAGTAAGCATATAAAAGTGTTATTTATCTATCGGGCGACATAGCAACTGAGAGGCGTATCTTCGTTGTCTGACAATCTATTTGTTTTTCCATACGGTATTTCTGTAATGAAAATTGATTAATTGTTGAAATTAATGAGAATTTGTTTGCATTTCCGCGCTCTGTTTTTGATCTGTTATTACTGAATTCAGGCTGCAAGTAGTTTGTAAAATAATCTTATAGAGAAATAAATTTGAACGAGAATTTGAATTTATTAGTATTTCTATTCAAGCACGTCTGGGATGACGATGAAGTTATGATACGAAATTTCTATTCTGGGGTCAGTCAGACTGATAGATCAATAGTTCTTTATAAATAATGTTTGTTGATAGAGATTTCTGTCATTAAAATTTACAGAACTTGCCGGGTATAAAAATGGAAATATCATAGATGCAACTGATTGTAAGAACAACTCAAATGACTTGACCCGACAAACGTTTGACAATTCATAGGAAATAGAATGAGGGTTAACGTCCTACTATTCTGTGCCGAATGGGCTAATGAAAACAGGCATACACCACACAGTGTGCATTGGGGGAATTTTACCCGGGCTGCGGCACTATTGCCTACTTGTATATCGAATTCAAACTTTCAAGGGATCTTTTACGTGCACATCAATGCATACACGGAACCTCTGTTTTTAGTTCCACCCGAACGAGTACACAGCTGTCGTTGCCGGGTCGTCCTTTTAGTACAACTGTCAAGGGAAACCACGACAGAAAATTCCGATGGACTTTCTCTTCCAATGCAGGGATCGAACACACGACCTGCGGGCTAGTGATCTAGCGTCTTACTCATTTAGCCACCGTGGCTCCCTCAGATATTTAAAAATTGTATGTCAAAGCTTCCAAGTTTCACTTATACATGAACGTATTTTTTGAATTTTGCCATTTACTCTTTTACAGTTGTAACGATATTTCTGAATTTGATATATCCAAGATAATATCAACTTTACAATCTATTTACATATTTCTTATCTAGTTTTGTCTCAAATTTGACATTTAGGATTCGATAAATTAAAATCTTAAATTTATCGTTTATTGCAATATTTACTTTTTGTATGCACGCATACAAAGAAGAGATTTCCGGACGTTGTTGAATGATCATGTGCTTATTACATTCGATTTTGTCTGCATAGGCTGCTAACTGTACTGGTGAATTAATAAGGTTTGTACGTGACAGAGAGAAGGGCCGCCTGCCTAACCTAACCTAACCTCGTCGGTTTTCTCCCGGTTCTCAAGTTTCTTCCCTATCCCCATTTCCTTCTCTCTGCTAAAATACTGTGAGAACTCCTGATAAATCCATCGTTGCTTTGATGTTCCCGGGAGAACTAATTTTTTTTTCAGACGTCGACGAAAGATCAAAGGACGACAATCTGAACTTTCGACGACTAATAGGTTAGGGATGATGTATATTGGTAATTTTGTGGACCAATTATATCCTCATTGAAGATTGGTTTTGCTTTTATTCCGGAATATTGTATTTAACAGATAGTCACATTCTCGCCTATTTTAGTTTCTAGGGCAGGGGGGGGGGGGGGTCTGCCATTGAGTCAAATGGCATGGTTTCGATTACTAGCTTGTACGTAAAAAGGAGAGGGGTCGCCTGTCCAAACTCATGTTTTTTTTTCTGGTTCCTTCGTTCTCGCCCCTAATGATAAGCGAATTATTGAAATACAATGGAAACATGTGTTAGTCCGGAAGTCAAGATCCTTTACTCAGCCTTTACAAATACTATTTTGATAATTTTTATTGTAACCCGAACCTTTGTCTTGTTTTCTACGTCACGACATTACATGGTTTTGTTGTTTCACGTCATGAAAACGTGTTGGCACCGATCCGAACGTATCAGATAATATGACACGAACTCCTTTTTTTTCTTAAATAGTTATTTGTTCAACTCTAAGTGATACGGATATTGATTACAATTCAATTGTAAATAACTAAAATGTGATCTTGGTGGGAAAGCTTTTAGCTCGATAATTTCAATTTAAGTCGATTCCATGAATAGGATAGTATGCTGAAAGCACACTTGTCATCTCCAGACGTTATTTAATATGAAATTTGTGCTTTGAAAAGAAAACAACGGGGTTGGGCAAGGAAATTGTTAACTTTTTATCAGCATTGAAATCTCGAAAACTTGTCACTGATTTAAAATGTATTAATTCAAATTTACGAGCCCTCTCGGAGTTTACGCTCATGCGACCAAAAAGTTGGTTACCCCCAAGGTGCAAATTGAAAACATTTGGGGCAAGAGCTTTTAGTTTTCTTGCTCCATCAAAATGGAACGATCTGCCAGTGTTCATCAAATGTGCCCCTTCTATTGAGTGTTTCAAATCCAGACTTTACATACCTATTTCAACGTTATATTTAATTTACAATTGTGTGTAAAGAGCGTATATAGAGCTTACTTTAAGTGTTGAATTGACGCTATACAAATTTTCGGGTATATTTTTGTGCCATGACGTGACGGGGGTCAAGTAAACGTGAACTGTTAATTTCCTGAACGATGTGTAGTTGGACTTGCTAACGAAGATAGATTCTTCTGGAGCATTATGAAATGTAATTATTAAGGCTTCATCCATTACTTATCACAGAAATAAAATATGATTATTGATCAAATTTGACTCGTGTTGCGTACTTCAAGAAATATAACCAGACATTTAACCCTTCTCTCTTGTAGTACCATCGGTCATTTGTCAGACGTGGAAAGCGGGACGAGTTAATCCGGTCGGGTCGTCACATCCATGACCCACCCTACGTGATCGCCTAGTATTAACAGAAAGCAACATTATTGCTGATTTTGCTTTCTGGGGCTTTAGATTGGGGAAACGATCTCCCATTGGTTCAAATAGGATGGTTTCGATTACCAAGTTTTACGTGAGAAGGGGAAGGGTCGCCTGTCCAAACTCATGTTTTTTTTCTAGGTTCTCCGCTATCCGCCCCTCCACTGGAAAGCCGACCGAGCTTATCACGCCACATCCTTCGTATGATCCATGCACTCTATTCTTACTACATATCTTAATAGCCTCGTCTAGTAGTTTCAATTGTCATTTTTGCTTCCTTTTCACATTGTGTATTTTCTTCTTACTATCCAAGTAGTAAAGAGGTTTGTCTTCTCAGATGTTTGTCTTACTAAGAAAAACAATGCATCAGTTCGTTTTTACAGTTTATACATGTAGTTAAACCAAGAACGGATTACATAAGACACAAACCTAGATTACAATAAAGTCATTCACTCAATCCCATTCCATCCAGATTCGCCTGCACGAGTCTGCTGATAGAAATTGCTACATCATATGATCTAGGAACTCAGATGGTAATCTCTCCGGAACCCAATGATATCTGAATCTTAAATGGCTGGTTTGTTTACAGTAATGTACATCTACCGTTTTCATTACGATAGTGCCAAGAGTGTATCTGTGTATACTACCCCTTTTGTTTACACTTACAGTGGTGTCGAGTGTGAAGCTGGGTATGCCAACCCCTTTGTTTCAAGCTGGGTGACCCCTCCCCTCAATTGCATCAATTACCTATATTGCATCAATTTTGACTATGACAGTGGCTTGTTTGTCACTGACATAATTGAAAGAAAATGCATAATAAATACTTGTAAAATGTTTGGAACTTTTTGCTTTTGTGTGGAGGAACAATGTTCGTATACGAATTTATGGTTTAAGAAACTTAGCAAATTTCAAAAAGTATATAATTATCCACGAAAACAACCGAGATTAAATAAGTAGTATGTTCTGGTGACGTGCCGACGTTTTTGTTTCGCCACGTTGGGAACTTGTATAATATTCAACAAAACGGCTCTGGCAAACGTGGGAAGACAAAGATCGTGTATTATGTAGTCTATTTTTTTCTCAGTCAATTTTGTGGACAGATGTTGATAATTTAGAAACACCTGCGTCTAAAAGTGCGATATTAATTGCTTTCTCTGAGCTCGGAATTGAATTTAACGCGGTTAAAAAAAATAAAAAATAAATCCGACGTGTTGTTCAACTGACGTCACGAGTACTCACAGGTTGATTTTGCTACTCTATCATTGTTATTTTGAGTGGGATTTTTTTTTTTTTTAAAAGTTTGTTTTTGATTTGTTATTACTGAATTCAGACTTCAAGTAGTTTGTAAAATAAGCTGATAGAGAAATAAAGTTGAAAGAGAAGTTGAAACAAGAAAGTTCGTTAGTTTCTGTATTAAAGCACGTATGGGATGACGATGAAGGCATGATTATACGTTTCTGTTCAGGGGTCAGACCGATAGATCAATAGCCGCTTATCAAAGTCTGTACATTACCCCGTACAGAGAACTCCCACATGTAACTGGTTGAAAGAACAATTTAAATGACTTTACCAGAGAGCAACGTCGGTCCATTTTGGGTTATGATGTTGTTATGATCTTTAAACGTATCTAATATTATTGTGCTTATTTCTACTGTGCTAATATTCAAGATCTGTGTTACATAGTGTGCTTTAAGACGCAGATGTTTGTAAATCAACATATATGTCCACAAAATTCACTGAGATAGACTTTTAAAAACATGGTTGTTTAATTAACCATCTTTGTTATCCCACTTTTACCAGAACCGTTTTGCTGAATATTATACAAGTAGAACACAAAAAGTGTAATAAACAACAACAGCATCATTAGCTCAGTCGAAGCGGATCAGTAGGACGTTAAACAAAATTTCATTTCATTTCATTTATAATGACACATTCTATGTCCTAAATTTTCAGTAGATTTAAATACGATTTGCCGTTGGAGATTTAACGTAAAATGGATAATCGAAACTGTGTTTATTATCGTAACAGTAACAATCGAGGGTATACTGTAATTGTGTCGGTGGTAATTCGGCTCAGAGTGAAGTAATTTGACTGGAAATGTTCAACATATTCCCCTTTCATTATTATAGCGAGAACTGTCAGCTCTTTATATAATCTTACATAATGTCCCTTGAAGTATGGTTGTCGGTAGTGCCACTTGTTAATAGTAACAGAAGGAGCGCCAGCGCATCACACATAAACACCGAGCTGTAAAGACAAACTGAAATTGCAAGAATAAAATGTATGTCGGATAAACCCCGCATAAAATTTATATTTTCGGATCACGTCGGGTAGCTACTAATAGACTACCCAAATTTGAGATAAAACTTGACCCAGCTCCTATACTAAAACATTCACTATTTATCAGTTATGCCGATATTTGTTATTTTGTTAAAATTGTCTTCTGCAGTATTGTTTTGTTCCTGATGAAGTCAGAGATGATCCCTGATTATGTCGACACGTCCTCAAAAAGCAAATCGTGTTTTATGCTACAATTTTCTTTACCAACACAGACAGACAATAATAGCATGTGCGTGGATACAGCATTCGGGAATTGCCAACAAATTGTTGTCCACTGTTTTGAAAAGGAGTGGATGGCTAGGTATTGCAACATTAAGGTCAATCACTTGACCAATGGCGTCTCTTGATAAGTTTAAATGACAACGGGCGAGTAAAAATTATACAGATGCAATTTTTACTCGCCCGTTGTCCTTTAAACAGATCAAGAGACGCCATTGGTTAGGTGATTGACCTTTCCGTTGCTAACCACACCTTAGATAGTCATCTGAGGTCTGATTTGAGCCACTGAGATTCGCTAAAACAATTATTTATTGTCAAACAAAGGCACCTTTTCATTCGTTAAATGATGGGTGTAGTAATATGGATGGTAGGGATTTTGGCTATAAAACAAATATATATAACATATTATTAAGGTATAAGCCTTTTCTGAAAACGCAAATTAATTGTTTACGAATTTTGTAATAATAACAGGACATGGGCTCTAAGGACAAAGAATGGGTAAATATGATGGCTTAAAGGGACAATCCCGTATTATACAGAGGCTCAAAAATAAAAGTCTGAGAATGTATGAAAATAAAACGCCAAAATATAGGGGAATGGTGTATATACCTTGTCTCAAAATTTCAACTCAAAATATTGAGTCATTTGGACGTGAACGCCAAAATTGCTTATCCGGACACGTAACCCTTTTAAGATTGATGGTCATTTTTTTCATTTGGTGACCTTATAATCGATTTACGTTTCTTGAGAGGTCTATACAGTGAATGACCCATGTACTGTACTTGGTAACAAAAGGTAAATTTTACCTACATATTATTTTTATAGAAAAAAGTCTGGTTTTATCCAGATACTGTATGATACAAAGGTCTCCATTTCCAGATGCAGACTGTCAGGTTTAAGTTATTTACAAGCGTATCACAAAAATCGGGTTAGTTGATCGGCCTAAGATAATGGGTTTTAAATGATTTTAACACAAAATTAAGCAGTTTTATTCCCAAAAAAGTTATCGGGATTGGCCCTTTAAACAACATTGTTATCTTTCGGATCTGTTGCAATCAGGTTACGTTATTCGAGTCGCCGACTTTCTTACTGTGTAATATCGAGCGAATTATTGAAATAAAATTAAATCATATGTTAGTCCCGAACTGACCTAGTTTGTGTCGAGTGTACGTGAAACCCTCTCTCTCTCTCGGAAGCTGTAGACAACGCAGGTTATAGTTACTCATTCCAAAACACATAAACCACAATTCAGAAGTTCACATAGCTATGAATGTTTAATTCTTTATAATTATGATTAAAGCTAAGGTGATTTGTTCCATATTCCTTTGACTAAGGGCTACCGTTTTGATACTAATTCTACATCATCGTCTATTAATTGGTTCGTTGATTTAGGGATATTCGTTGATTCAGTGATATGCCGAATTTACATTAGTCTTTCGCGTTATAATAAAGTGTCGATATCACTGAAAGCCCACCAGAATACTCGATCAAGTTAGAAAGCGAATTCTAAAGAATCTATTAGTTCTACTGCAAGTGATTTGAGAAAGTAACTGGCGGTAATTCTCCTGTGAAAAAAATGCACTGAAGTCTTGTTGGGGAAAAGCTATTGGCGTGATCACTTCAATTACATCGATTCCGTAATTTTCCACGTAACTGATAGTGTACCGGACTGTAATTGCTGTTCTAACGGACACAAATGAATTGTTGTAGAAGATAATGAAATGTTTTATTTCCGTAACTAATGGCCAAGGAAGCAAAAAGAACATGGCTCCATCAGTCAAAGATCAGAGTAATAAAACCTAACCCTTGTTTTAAGGCTTAGAACGTAAAAAATTATACAGATACAGTTTTTACTCGCCCGTTGTCCTTTAAACTGATCAAGAGACGCCATTGGTTAGGCGATTGACCTTTCCGTTGCTAACCACACCTTAGATAGTCATCTGAGGTCTGATTTGAGCCACTGAGATTCGCTAAAACAATTATTTATTGTCAAACAAAGGCACCTTTTCATTCGTTAAATGATGGGTGTAGTAATATGGATGGTAGGGATTTTGGCTAAAAAACAAATATATATAATATATAAGCCTTTTCTGAAAACGCAAATTAATTGTTTACGAAATATTGAAATAATAACAGGACATGGGCTCTAAGGACAAAGAATGGGTAAATATGATGGCTTAAACAACATTGTTATCTTTCGGATCTGTTATAATCAGGTTACGTTATTCGAGTCGCCGACTATCATACTGTGTAATATCGAGCGAATTATTGAAATAAAATTAAATCATATGTTAGTCCCGAACTGACCTAGTTTGTGTCGAGTGTACGTTAAACCCTCTCTCTCTCTCGGAAGCTGTAGACTACGCAGGTTATAGTTACTCATTCCAAAACACATAAACCACAATTCACATAGCTATGAATTTTTAATTCTTTATAATTATGATTTAAGCTAAGGTGATTTGTTCCATATTCCTATGACTAAGGGCTACCGTTTTGATACTAATTCTACATCATCGTCTATTAATTGGTTCGTTGATTTAGGGATATTCGTTGATTCAGTGATATGCCGAATTTACATTTAGTCTTTCGCGTTATAATAAAGTGTCGATATCACTGAAAGCCCACCAGAATACTCGATCAAGTTAGAAAGCGACTTCTAAAGAATCTATTAGTTCTACTGCAAGTGATTTGAGAAAGTAACTGGCGGTAATTCTCCTGTGAAAAAAATGCACTGAAGTCTTGTTGGGGAAAAGCTATTGGCGTGATCACTTCAATTACATCGATTCCGTAATTTTCCACGTAACTGATAGTGTACCGGACTGTAATTGCTGTTCTAACGGGCACAAATGAATTGTTGTAGAAGATAATGAAATGTTTTATTTCCGTTACTAATGGCCAAAGAAGCAAAAAGAACATGGCTCCATCAGTCAAAGATCACAGAAATAAAACCTAACCCTTCTTTTAAGGCTTATAACGGAGATAAATTACTAGCACTCTAGTGGAGGTTAAAGGAACATTTAAATAGACACATTGAGATGGGAATTATACAATATTTACTGGAGATTTTGTAGAGAATCTGGATAATGAATAAAAGAATGAACTGGGGTTTTACGTCCTATTTGTATGCACCAACCGTGATGATGGATACCGGCATATACGCCATACATTGTGTTGTAAGAGAAATTTTCCTCGGACGGCAATTGAATTCCAACTACCAAGGTTACTGTTTTTCGTCCCATCCGAAAAAACTATACACTGTTCCTTGTCAGGTCCAACCGATAAATGGGCTCCACGCACGAGAATCTCGCGGAACTGTATCGACTTACAGCCGGTATCGTACCCCGACCCCTTCGCTAGTCAGCCACGAATCGTTGGTTGTCAGACATGGGTCCGCGACAATTTACCTTTCTGGTGGGAATACGTGTTGTTGCTTTCGATTATGTTAGATTTCAAAATATCAGAAAATATCTCGATACCAGAAAATTCAAATAGAAAACAACTGTTCTGCACCGGGTGTCCTTATGAAGACGGGGGCCTATTTAAATTGGAATTCACGTCTATGACATTAATACAACAATCTCATTCCATTTTGTGATAACATGACAAAATTTCCCTCATAGCACACTGTATGGCACAGAACAATTGAACGTTAAACCCCATTTCATTTCATTTCATTTCACTTTATGATTTAGTGACTTTTTTTAAAGAAAGGAAATGAATTCGTATGTCAGTCATAGCCTTACTATACAGATTTTAGAAGGTTTTCACTTGAATAAGAAGGTACCCCCCCCCCCCGAAAACAAAAACGTTTTGGATCACACTTCTGGTGCTATTCTTGTGATTGAAGCTTTTTTTCGTATTTATAAAATGCTTAATTAAGAGAGAGGGGTGTATTTTAGAAGCCATACATTATAGTGTTGAACAAAGTAGTTATTATGTTTCCATAGAAACACCTTTCATTGCATCAAGTGGGTTTTCCATTAACTTTGACAAGTAACAATATAACCGATTTCAATCGGAAACCTTTACACAGAAAACTTAGTTAAGGTGCATTCGAAATAAAGAACTCGTGACATTAAACCTCCCGGTGTATTGTACAGGTTGCTTACAGAGATCTTTAATCAGCATGGCTTAGTACATTGACATGACTTTTGAAATAGCTCCCAGCAAATGTTAAAGATGATTCTATTTCCAGCATTAAAAAACAGTAGGCTACTTGATACTAGTATTAATTTATCACACGAAACATCTTTAGTAAAAAAGCTTAGGTTGTGTGAAAAGAGACGAAAGGGTACACTTCGCGTAGGAAGGATTCAGCCCACTATCAATAATTCCTAGTTCAAAGTATCTTTAGATTTGAATACACAACGACACCCATGACTCTCTAATATTAATACTACACAAAATAGACCTATGATCGAAAAAGGATAATCAAAATGCTCATTTACGAAATGGCAAATCCGTGTGACAGTGTGTTGACATGGTCACTGTCAAACTGACAGACGTCTCATTAACAAAGGATCAGCACCCAGATCCTTTGTATTATGTATGACTCGTAGAGAGAGAGAGAGATAGAGAGAGAAAGGGAGAGAGAGAAAGAGAGAGAGAGAAATGGGTTTAACGTCCACTCAACACAACTAGGTCGTTTCGGGACTAACATATGATTTAATTTTATTTCAATAATTCGCTTGCGCGTAGGGGTATTGAGCAGTGGGAGGAAACCGGAGTGCCCGGAGGAAACCCACGATGTTAAGAAGGGGCCCCTATATGCATGCAACGTACGCTCACTCCAGGGCTCGAAACCAAAGCCGCAAGCCAGAGGTGGCCGGCCAGCTAGAGGTCGAAGCGCGGCACTCTAGACCACTAGGTTATCCCAACCCCCTGACTCGATGTTGTAGTGAGAGTAAAATATTTGTCCTAGTGCATTACAACTCACCGATGCCTCCTTCTAATACCCAAGTAATTAGACCACTGCTACTATTTCAGGGGAATAAAGTCTCCGATTATTAAATGTAATCTTAGGTCCGCATCACAGACTACATGCACACCTTGCATTGTGTACGACACTTATTTTTTTTGTGGAGCAGAGAGAGTGGAGGGGACTATTTTCTATAACCGAACAAAAAGCAACAGTTAAATGGCAGAAGGTTTTCACTTGAATAAAAGGGGACAAAAAAACGTTTTGGATTACTCTTCTGGTGCTATTCTTGTGATTGAAGCTTTGCTCGTATTAATACGAAAATAAAATGCATTAGTAAGATTGAGAGATGTATTTTATAAACAGAATGATTCATGATGTAATAGTTTATTTTATAAAAGCAAAATAGAATGTAATGTAATATTTTTCGGAATAAACCTTTTTTCCCTCTGTATCTGTAGAAATAACATGGCCATTTACAAAAAATACCTACTTAGAGAGCGCTATGAATCGCCACTTTGCTTTATGTGCGATTAAATTGAATTTAAGCCGTTAGTAAAAAGCCAAGAATTTTATTTCAATATGGTGAACATTCAACAGACAAATGTAATTTGCTAGAAACCGTGATTTGAATTTCAATTAAGTTTGTAAAATATGATTTGTAGATAAACAAAGTTAAAAGAGAATTGGAATCTATTTGTTTTATTGGTTGCGGTATTAAACTTTGTCTGTGATGACGATGGGGGGTTATGATAAGATTTATGATTGGGAAGTGATCGTTTTCTTTTAAGAAAATAACCTTGGCTTCTGATGTAGCGGCTTAACTTGGTACCCGGCTCTGTTTGGTATTTTACTATAAGTTACGTACATACTAAGCGAAATTAAACGTGGAATTAAAATGTTAGGCATACAAAAGTAAGGGTAAGGCACTGGCTCGATAACCAGAAGTTCGTGGGTCCGGTTTGTTGGCCGAAAAAGTTCCCGTGTCGCACACATTGATTTGCATATATATAAACCCTTTGAAGCTGGAATAGGATATAAGAGTATGCCATAGTGCCGTTGTCCGGACAACATTTCTTGCATAGCACGCTTTATGGCATATTCCTGTCTTAATTAGAACCGTCGGTATAGAAAAGTTTTAATCGAATTATAAATAGCTTAAAGGGACAATAACACTCGTGCTGGCTCGACAGCTCCAGAAAATAAATAATAGCCGTATTATAAGTACTAGATGTTTAAGTGTCCTACCTGTCGTATAAATTAGCCATTACATCTAATTTACTTGTCCAGGGGGTCCGAAAACATTTTGAATTCCAAGTTACATTTGAAAAGGTTTACGTTAGGCTTTTCAAACCATTTAGTTGAATGTTTCCAATTTTTTAAATTAGGTGTGGATGAAATTTGTATCATCAATTAATAGGAATATTGTAAAATAGAACAATTTGTTGAATACAGATCAGGACATATTATTCGGTTACAACAAGAGTGGTATTGGGCCTTTAAAGGGCATAAGATAATGTAATATGAATGTATTACAAGTGATTTATATTCAATCGTTTTCGTTTTTACTCTTAATTTCAAATCAGTTATATTCCTGGAACTACGCCAGAAGTCTTAATCGAATTGCAATTTTTGCGTCTGGCTTTTAAAGTCTACACCGATATTATTTTTTGGCGCCTACTCGCCAGATGAGAATATGACTTGTGATATATATATCTAGTCTCGTTCTTCGAGTCCCTTGTTACAAATGGCGTTGAAACGCGTTATGGTACACGATTCTCGTATCAATGGTAAAATGTTAATTTGGTCTTAAATATTAGATATCGGAAGCCCATCTAAGATCACAACATCAATGTTGATTTAAATTGACAAATAATTCGTGTTTGTATGATATTGAGTTAGAGACTTAGCTACTTTAATAACGTCAATGACACACGGGACAACTACATGACGAGTTAGTCCGATTAATTTGATTTGACCTTCCTTGTCAGATTACCCTTCCATGGAAATAACCGGGAATTCATATCAATTTTTTGTCGTACCTTTGTATAAATTTAATATGTAGAAATATGTAAAACTATCTTTACCGAAGGTGAATGTAAGGGCGGATATGTGAATACATGAGTTAATTAACGTGAAAAACTCAAGCAGTAAAATTAAGATTCCAGTAAACGAAAGCAACAGAGCGAAGAGTCTAGTTTAGACAATTAAATATATTATAATAATAATGTTAGATTACTAAACGCAACTAGTGTTACTATTACACTAAATCAATATTCTTGTTAAAAAAATACCACCGGTCTTTGTTGATTTAAAAGGAATAAAATGGAATTAACGTTCTGCACCGACTTGGCGCGCAAAGACTAGCAAAACCTTTTGATTAATGTCAAAACCAGATGACTGTGTTAACGTTATTTCTATTGCTCTAAAACAACCCTACGTTATCAAAGTGACCATAAAACCATTAAAACTAATTATTGATACTAGCATATTGTTATTTAGGTTTCAATTTCAAGAACATTTTGTATTGTAGCACAAATTAGAAATTTCCTCGATTCTGATTGGTCGAAAAGTGTGGTCGGATGGACAATGAACCCACTCTGAATTATTAAGGCGAATTACTGCGTATAAATATAACAGTGCACTTTTTTTCATTTTTGTGCGCAATGATTTTCCTCAGCTAAAGTCTTTATTGGCAAATATCTTCCACGAAATTCTTCACAAATGACTATCACACCATTTTCAAACAGTATCTTTTATGAAAACACATTTCTGAAATACGCAAAACAGTAGAATTATTTAAACCCGTTTCTAGGTATCCAAATATATTCCTAACTAGGCAGTGACAGTATGAGTATGGACAAATTTGTTTTCTTTTTTGGTAGGCTATAGCCCAGCCTGGTTTCACTCACCAATTTTACTTAATCAGGTGGATTTTTTTTAAATCACGTTTTTATCAAGTCTGTTTAGCATGAGCTACCTAATAATAAGTCATTAGGCACAAGAAATCGCTTCAAAATACAATGAGGGAGTCGAAAACTGCAGGTGATTTATTATAGGCCTAATCGTTATGCTAAAGTTGACATTTGTTGACAACACGTCAGGAATCACTGTCATAGTTTTATAGGGTATTTTTTTTTGTTTGGACAAGAACTGGCTACAGCATTGTGATAACGTTACAGTCTACAAATAAAATAATAAAGGCTGAAAACATACATGAAACTGTCAAAATGAAGACATTGTTGTTGATTTCCTCATAACATTTTCTTTCATAATTCATTTACCAGCAACTCGAGACTAAGTCATTTTAAATTTGCAAAATGAACACAAGCGCATGGCCAAAAAATGATTTTTATTTTTAAATGGGTATAAAAACCGCTCCTAAATAGTTCCGAAGAAAATCTCAAAATAAGTGTGCTACAATATACCGATAAACTCTTTCCTGTTACGTATTTGTCGGTGGTTTATTGTCCAATTAACCATCCTTGAATTATCCATGAGAACAACTGTGTTCTAAGGATTCAAGTATGGTTAAATGGACAATCAACACCCGATAAATACGTAACAGGGAGTGTTTATCTCCTATATGAATAGAACCACGTAAATATAAGTGAATATCGTGTGATACGAAAGCTCTTTGAACAAACATAATTATGTGGGTCATTTCGTTTAGTCAGCATACACATTAGTATAACAAAACGTCTTCCGAAAATACCCATGCGGTTAGATTTGATATTCGTTAGCAATAGGGCCTATAATATTAGATCTAAAAATAAAAAAGGAACAAACCGGTTTGAAATAATTCGCAGGGGTTTTGTCGGCCGTAGCTGGAAGTCGAATCCGGGACATACATTACCACCCCCATCCCCACACACCTAGCGCTCCACCAACGCAACCCTCTCTAAGTAAGACCTAGCTTCTTAACATCGCAAAAACCAAGAAGTTTGTGGAATAATTATTATGATGTTTTAACAGGGTCTGTTTACTTTTGCAGGTTGATGATTGCTTGGAGATGGAAGTAAAAGATGACCTACTTAAAGATACCAGTACTAACCACCGTGTGTTTCGTCGCCCAGTCTTACTCATCGCCATCTTGATTATAGCAGTCGCCATCTTTATTTTGTGTCCCTTTCTACAGTTGGCAACAGAATCTCACAAAGAGTCGTCAAGTGAGGATAATGACACGTGGATTACGGAACGAAGAGAAGCGGGACTGACGGGTAATTTTGTGCAGATAGACAATTTGTGGGATGGGCAGCCGCTATAAGAAATCCCGTTTAAAAAAGAGTTATATTTAAGCTGATAGACACAAATCTCCTATCTCTTTATAATACAGTGTTTGACAATCTGTAACGAAATCGCGCAATTTCGATCTAAGCAGCTAATAACTGTGAAACGAAATGGCCTTTTGCGCAGTGAACCCTTTAATTAAGAACCTATATACCAAACACTGTCCTGTCATTGATAGCGGATGCGTGTTGACTTTTTTTTCTGACTATATAAATAACAGTGTGTGGTTGATCTTCAGCAAAATTTATTTGTTTAAAATCCGACAATAAATTAGGGCTTGTGCATCATGTTTGACAGATTATTGGAAAACGTATAAAGTGCCAGGTCCCCTACCCATTTGTGATTTCAAGTGACCGAGTGTATTACACTAGCGTAAATTAAAACAAGGATAAATTATGGCCAATGTCAAATCTGTTACCAACACAGAATTATGGTAATAATAAAACCTCACGTCTCCATTAGTTAAGGTCTCAGACTAGTAATCCTCTGCCCATGGACTTTAGTGTTATAATTTAAGTCATGGTATTGATCATTCGGGTGA
Organism: Patella pellucida; assembly: GCA_917208275.1. Lineage (NCBI taxonomy): Eukaryota > Metazoa > Mollusca > Gastropoda > Patellidae > Patella > Patella pellucida. The sequence continues at coordinate 21,019,528 of OU795036.1, read as the reverse complement.
TGCTACTCTTTATAATTTTAAACCCCAACGAGCCCAATGCATGTACATATCAAGGAATATATAGCTTGTGAAGCCACTTAATGTACGTGATTTCGGTAATCGTTTACTTCCTGGTCCGTTCGCCCCAAAGTCATAACTAACGTCCTATACGTTTCCAACGGAAAAGCGAGGAACTGTTGACCAAGAAAGTAAGTCAACGTGCTAACAGGCAAATCTACATAATTCCAAAACATTTTCCCCTAAATTGAATAACATAATTTATAACATGTTGTTTATTAATTTGCCCGATTACACTATTTTGCCTATATCGTTTTTTAAGGACTTCGAATTCTGTCTAACGGTTTTGATTGTTCATCCTTCATTTATTTTATTTCAAATTCTTCTTCGCATTTTTTAATATATTCATTTTTATTCAGATATTTCCCAAGTAAAACATCTCATTGATATCTTATCTCCCGTTTGGATATTTTCGAACCGAACCACCCTTTTGATTGGGTGGCGAAGTATTTCATTCGTCTATTTGAAAAGGTTTAAATTATATGGTGCACAATTAATCCATTGATATTGAATTGTTCTGTCGAATAAGGGCCATACTATATACCGGAAAACACCGGAAAACACTGGAAAACACCGGAAACACCATTTTATACTGAATACCGGAAAACACCGGAAAAACACAAAATACCGGACAACACCCTAACCCTAAACCTTACCCTAACCCGTTCCCACCACCCTAACCCTAAACCTTACCCTAACCCTAATCTTAGACACTGTATTTTGACATACAATTTGTCCTGTACTACCGACAGAGAGAAACCACACTGCAAAATTTAGGGGAAGTTTCTTGACCAACCCAAGGATCAGGGTATATTATCATAGTATTGGGAGGAATATGGCCGATAACTCGACATCACGACACCACGACATATTTTTATGGTGTTTTCCGGTATTTAGTGTGTTTTCCCGTATTAAGTGGTTTACTGGAATTCAGTATAAAATGGTGTTTTCCGGTTGTTTACCTGTGTTTTCTGGTTGTTTTCCAGTGTTTTCTGGTTGTTTTCCTGTGCTTTCCGGTGTTTTCCGGTATATAGTATTGCCGGTCGAATAATGCATATAGTAAAAAAACCCAAAAACAAATCAGAAACGAGATGATCCTAATCCTTAGTGTCAATGTTTTCATTTCATTTACATTTCAACCTCACAGAAACATTAATTATTATTGCAATCTCGGTTATGTTAATAAATAGTCATTGGAAAGGACATTGCTGTTATTCAGGAATCCGTGTCATCATCATCTTCAATGGAAGACTTGAGCTGGCTTTACTACGTACATCTTATCAAGCCCTTCACGTTATACCCTGCATATGTCGGCGCTAGTTTCGATTGGATACAAGCCTAGCTTGTGAGCCTATCGGATTCCTCGATCGTCGCAAATACCAAGTCTCACACTTTCAGGATAAAGTGTCTACGTGTGTTAATCGAGTTGCAAAGTTCAAGGTTCGTTCAATGACAAGGTTTCTGTGCAGGTAGTAATGTCACTTCTGATTGGACGCCACTGTTCAGGTGTCTGTAGATAACGTAGCTATAAGTTCGGGAGTTGTAAAGTAATCTAGCAACGTCCAGATGTTGTAAAACTCGCAGTCGTTGCTTCAGGAACATGTGTCATCAACTGCTATTGTCTCACAACCCGGGAGAAGATTTTAAATTTGATTGTAAGGGTAACTTTACTGACCGGTGTTTCTCTGCATTTATTAAAATTGTTTTCTATTTATTATGTAGCATTAAAATAGTTTCAAAAAATGGTGATCGTTTGTTAGTAACTCTATTAGAGGTTGGGGGGGGGCGGTGGCTCAGAAAGTCTCGGGTTTAGCTTCCTGTTATGTGGTTTCACCTTGTCGGTTTTATAGGGTGTTTGGTCTGGCAAGTAACGGTGTCTAGTCGTTCGCGTGGGACGAAAACTCGAAGATCTGTGTACACATTGGATTGATCCCATGGCAGTTGGAATTCAAAAGAAGAGTAACCTAAACCGTACCGTCGCTTCTCGGGTAAAATGTCTCTCATTGCACATTGCATGGTGTATGCCGTCTCAATTAGACTAGTCGGTGCAGAACAGTATGAGGCTCAACTGAATTTTATATCTAATGTAGGAACATAAAATTACCGTAAAAGAAGCCCCATAAAATATTACAAAATAAAACCATAAATAATCAACAGCCGTTACATTTTTGATCTCTACTATCTGATATTTCTATACATGCCCAGAACCACGCATGTAGGCTCATATTGTGTGCTGTGTTTGGAATAGATAAGAAAGAATGTTTGATAAATGATGTATTATTAAAACCCGACATGTCTATCTTATTTGTTCGTGCTAATTAGTAATAATCAGCATCCCAATCCATGTTTGTTCAGTTCAACTTTACCTTTTCCGCACGTGCCAAGAATACGTTAAGGAATATCTGATTAAATAATTTTTTTTATGTAAGGGTTGTTTTAACATCAATTAATCCCACATAGCATATCAACAAATCTTTTAATTCAATTGAACCCACTGAGACATGTACACCCAAAGTCTAATTCAAGTAAACAAACCGAGACATGTCCTCCCAAAATCTAATTCAAGTAAACCAACCGAGACATGTCCCTCCAAAGTCTAATTCAAGTAAACCAACCGAGACCTGTCCAGCCAAAGTCTAATTCAAGTAAACCAACCGAGACCTGTCCAGCCTAAAGTCTTAATTCAACTCAACCAACCGAGACATGTCAACCAAAAGTCTAATTCATCTAAACCAATCAAAACTAAGCTAACTTACCTACAACAACCAGGAAATGTCACCAAATTTGTAATGCACCTAAATCAATCGAGACATGTCACCAAAATGTGTAATGCACCTAAAACATCCGAGACATGTCACCGATGAGTCTAGTAATAAGCAGCCGAGACATGTCCACCCAAAGTCTAATTCACCGAAAGCAGCCGAGACATTCAACCCCGGGTCTAAATTCATACAAAGCAAAGTATAGTATTGGGATTATCTGACCTGATTGATGCTAGGGCCAGCTCCAAACGGATATAACTGAGCTTCAGTTTCCGCCAAACGTGACTAAATTTACATTTTAGTTTCAGGCTTTGCTTATTGTGTCGACACAGGACCACACGTTAAATCTTATATACATATTATCCATTGGATTTATCTGGGGACGTAAACATTAATTGAACGACATCGAGTTGCCATCCCCCCAAAACCTATCATCACATCAAATCTAATCAAATTCTGAATTATATTTTTTGACTAAAATCAAAGACATCTAAATATACTCTCACAAAAAAGAAACTCAATATGACATTTCGTCGTCGGTATACCCTCGCTCTACCATCGTCTTGTTGCAACAGGAACCGCGACATGTATCTGAACCAACTGCCCTCCAGTGTCGTTGTGGCCATACCCCCAGTGTCGCATAACAGCAGCTCTAACGGGGACGTCTGTTGTGTAACCATTACATAATATTTCTTGTCCGGAGGGTTCGAAAATATTTTAAATTTAAGTTACATTTGAAAAGGTTTACGTAAAGCTTTTTAAATTCGGTGTGTTAAGCAAAAAAATTATATCATCAATTCATTGGAAAATTGTAAAATAGTACAATTTGTCGACCAGAAGAATGATGGCCATTGATGGGGCATATCATTCAGTTAAAACAAGCACATAAAAGTTGTATTTATCTATCGGGCGACATAGCGACTGAGTGGCGTATCTTCGTTGTCTGGCAATCTATTTGCTGTTTCCATATACTGTATTCTGTAAAACAAAATTGACTAATTGTTTAACTTAATCATAACGTGTTTGCATTTCCGCGCTTTGTTATTGATCTGTTTTTACTGAATTCAGGCTGCAAGTAGTCTGTAAAATAAGCTGATAGAGAAATAAATTTAAACGAGAATTTGAATCAAGACAGTTTATTAGTTTCTCTATTAAAGCACGTATGGGATGACGATGAAGTTATGATAATAAATTTCTATTCCGGGGTCAGTCAGACTGATAGATCACTAGTTCCTTATTTCTATTCAGGGGTCAGTCAGACTGATAGATCAATAGTTCCTTATAAATTCTGTTTGTTGATAGAGATTTCTATCATTTACAGAACTTGCCGGGTATAAATATGGAAATATCATAGATGCAACTGATTGTAAGAACAACTCAAATGACTTGACCCGACAAACGTTTGGCAATTAATACGAAATAGAATGAGAGTTAACGTCCTCCTGTTCTGTACCGACTGGGCTAATGAAAACAGGCATACACCACACGGTGTGCATTGAGGGAATTTTACCCGGGCTGCGGCACTATGTCCTACTCGTATATCGAATTCCAACTATCAAGGGGTCTTTTACGTGCACACCAATGTATACACGGAACCTCGGTTTTTTGTACCATCCGAACGACTACACAGCTAATGTTGCCGGGCCCTCCTTTTTGTACAACTGTCAAGGGACACCACGTCGGAAAATTGCGATGAACTTTATCTTCCAATGCAGGGATCGAACACACGACCTCCGGGCTAGTGATCTAGCGTCTTACTCATTTAGCCACTGTGGATCCCCCGAAATTGACAATTATATGTCAAAGCAACCAAGTTTCACTTATACATGACTGTATTTTTGAATCTTCCATTTAGTCTTTTACAGCTGTAACGATATTTCTGAATTTGATATATCCAAGATAAAATCAACTTTACAATCTATTTACATATTTCTTATCTAGTTTTGTCTCAAATTTGACATTTAGGATTCGATAAATTAAAATCATAAATGTATCGTTTATTGCAATTTGGTATTGGTATGTACTCTTAAAAAGAAGATATTTCCGGACGTAGATGTATGATCATGTGCTTGTTACATTCGATTTTATCTGCTTAGGTTGCTAACTGTACTGGGAGGATATGTGGTCTGGTGAATTATTAAGGTTTGACAAAGAGTATACGTGACAGAGAGAAGGGCTGCCTGCCTAACCTAACCAAACTCGTCGGTTTTTCCCGGTTCTCAAGTTTCTTCCCACTCCCCATTTCCTTCTCTCTGTTAAAATACTGCGAGAACTCCTGATAAATCCATCGTTGCTTTGATGTTCCCGGGTAAAAATAATTAATTTTCAGACGTCGACGTAAGATCAAAGGACGACAATCTAAACTTTTGACGAGGAATAGGTTAGGGATGATGTATATTGGTAATTTTGTGGACCAATTATATTCTCATTGAAGATTGATTTAGCTTTTATTCCGGAATATTGTATTTAACAGATAGTCACATTCTCATCTTTTTTACTTTCTAGGGCAGGGGGCTGGGGGGGGGGTGTCTGCCATTGAGTTAAATGGCATGGTTCCGGTTACTAGCTTGTACGTAAAAAGGAGAGGGGTCGCCTGTCCAAACTCATGTTTTTTCCTGGTTCCTTCGCTCTCGTCCCCTCCCCTCTACTGTTAACATTCCCTAATGATAAGCGAGTTATTGAAATACAATGGAAACATGTGTTAGTCCGGAAATCAAGATCATTTTCACATCCTTTACAAATACTATTTTGAAATTTTTTATTGTAACCCGAATCTTTGTCTTTTTTAAACGTCACGAAATTACACGGTTTTGTTGTTTCACGTCACGAAAACGTGTTGGCGCCGATCCTAACGTATCAGATTATTTTACACGAACTCTTTTTTTCTTAAATAGTTATGTGTTCAGCTGAAAGTGGTACGGATATTGATTACAATTCCATTGTAAATAACTAAATTGTGATCTTGTTGGGAAAGCTTTTAGCTCGATAATTTCAATTAAGTCGATTCCATGAATAGGATGGTATGCTGAAAGCACACTTGTCATCTCCAGACGTTATTTAATATGAAATTTGCGCTTTGAAAAGAAAACAATGGGGTTGGGTAAGGAAATTGTCAAGTTTTTATCAGCATTGAAATCTCGAAAACTTGTCACTGATTTGTAATGTATTAATTCAAATTTACGAGCCCTCCCGGAGTTTACGCTCATGCGACCAAATTAAGTTGGTTACCCCAAGGTGCAAAATGAAAACATTTGGGGCAAGAGCTTTTAGTTTTCTTGCTTCATCAAAATGGAACGATCTTCCAGTGTTCATCAAATGTGCTCCTTCTATTGAGTGTTTTAAATCCAGACTTTACATACCTATTTCAACGTTATATTTAATTTATAATTGTGTGTAAAGAGCGTATATAGAGCATACTTTAAGTGTTGAATTGACGCTAACAAATTTTCGGGTATATTTTTGTGCCATGACGTGACGGGGGTCAAATAAACGTGAACTGTTAATTTCCTGAACGATGTGTAGTTGTACTTGCTAACGAAAATAGATTCTTCTGGAGCATGATGAAATGTAATTATTAAGGCTTCATCCATTACTTATCACAGAAATAAAATATGATTATTGATCAAGTTTGACGCACGTTGCGTACTTCAAGAAATATAACCAGATATTTAACCCTTCTCTCTTGTAGTACCATCGGTCTTTTGTCACACGTGGAAAGCGGGACAAATTAATCCGGTCGGGTCGCCACATCCATGACCCATCCTATGTGATCGCCTAGTACTAACAGAAAGCCACATTCTTGCTGATTTTGATTTTTGGGGCTTTGGATTGGGGAAACGATCTCCCATTGGTTCAAATAGGATGGTTTCGATTACCAAGTTTTACGTGAGAAGGGGAAGGGTCGCCTGTCCAAACTCATGGTTTTTTTTCTAGGTCCTCCGCTATCCGCCCTCCACTGGAAAGCGGACCGAGCTTATCACGCCACATCCTTCGTGTGATCCATGCACTCTATTCTTACTACATATCTTAATAGCCTCGTCTAATATTTTCAATTGTCTTTTTGCTTCCTTTTCACATTGTGTATTTTCTTCTTACTATCCAAGTAGTAAAGAGGTTTGTCTTCTCAGATGTGTGTCTTTCCAAGAATACCAATGCATCAGTTCGTGTTTTACAGTTTATACATGTAGTTAAACCAAGAACTGATTACATAAGACACAAACCTAGATTACAATAAAGTCATCCTCTCAATCCTATTCCACCCAGATTCGCCTGGACGAGTCTGCTGATAGAAATTGCTACATCATATGATCTAGGAACTCAGATGGTAATCTCTCCGGAACCAAGTGATACCTGAATCTTAAATGGCTGGTTTGTTTACACTAGTGTGGCGTGTGGATCAAGGTACATCAACCGTTTTCTTTACGATAGTGCCACGAGTGTATCTGGGTATACTACCCCTTTTGTTTACACTAACAGTAGTGTCGAGTGTGAAGCTGGGTATACCAACCCCTTTGTTTACACTAGTGTGGCGTGTGGATCAATTTTGACTATGACAGTGGCTTGTTTGTCTCTGACATAATTGAAATAAATGCATAATAAATAGTTTGATAAACTACTTGTAAAATGTTTGGAACTTTTTGCTTTTGTGTGGAGGAACAATGTTCGTTTACGAATTTATGGTTTTTAAAAGAAACTTAGCAAATTTCAAAAAGTATATAATTATCCACGAAAACAACCGAGATTAAATAAGTAGTATGTTCTAGTGACGTGCCGAGTTTTTGTTTCGCCACGTTGGGAACTTGTATAATATTCTGCAAAACGGCTCTGGCAAACGTGGGATGACAAAGATCGTGTATTATGTAGTCTATTTTTTTCTCAGTGAATTTTTGGGACAGATGTTGATCATTTAGAAACACCTGCGTCTAAAAGTGCGATATTAATTGCTTTCTCTGAGCTCGGAATTGAATTTAACGCGGTTAAAAAAAATAAAATAAATCCGACGTGTTGTTCAACTGACGTCACGAGTACTCACAGGTTGATTTTGCTACTCTATCATTGTTATTTTGATTGGAATTTTTTTTTAAAAAAAAGTTTGTTTTTGATTTGTTATTACTGAATTCAGACTGCAAGTAGTTTGTAAAATAAGCTGATAGAGAAATAAAGTTGAAAGAGAAGTTGAAAAAAGAAAGTTCGTTAGTTTCTGTATTAAAGCACGTATGGGATGACGATGAAGGCATGATTATACGTTTCTGTTCAGGGGTCAGACCGATAGATCAATAGCCGCTTATCAAAGTCTGTACATTACCCCGTACAGAGAACTCCCACATGTAACTGGTTGAAAGAACAATTTAAATGACTTTACCAGAGAGCAATGTCGGTCCATTTTGGGTTATGATGATGTTATGATCTTTAAACGTATCTAATATTATTGTGCTTATTTCTACTGTGCTAATATTCAAGATCTGTGTTACATAGTGTGCTTTAAGACGCAGATGTTTGTAAATCAACATAATATGTCCACAAAATTCACTGAGATAGACTTTTAAAAACATGGTTGTTTAATTAACCATCTTTGTTATCCCACTTTTACCAGAACCGTTTTGCTGAATATTATACAAGTAGAACACAAAAAGTGTAATAAACAACAACAGCATCATTAGCTCAGTCGAAGCGGATCAGTAGGACGTGAAACAAAATTTCATTTCATTTCATTTATAATGACACATTCTATGTCCTAAATTTTCAGTAGATTTAAATACGATTTGCCGTTGGAGATTTAACGTAAAATGGATAATCGAAACTGTGTTTATTATCGTAACAGTAACAATCGAGGGTATACTGTAATTGTGTCGGTGATAATTCGGCTCAGAGTGAAGTAATTTGACTGGAAATGTTCAACATATTCCCCTTTCATTATTATAGCGAGAACTGTCAGCTCTTTATATAATCTTACATAATGTCCCTTGAAGTATGGTTGTCGGTAGTGCCACCTGTTAATATTAACAGAAGGAGCGCCAGCGCATCACACATAAACACCGAGCTGTAAAGACAAACTGAAACTTGCAAGAATAAAATGTATGTCGGATAAACCCCGCATATAATTTATATTTTCGGATCACGTCGGGTAGCTACTAATAGACTACCCAAATTTGAGATAAAACTTGACCCAGCTCCTATACTAAAACATTCACTATTTATCAGTTATGCCGATATTTGTTATTTTGTTAAAATTGTCTTCTGCAGTATTGTTTTGTTCCTGATGAAGTCAGAGATGATCTCTGATTATGTCGACACGTCCTCAAAAAGCAAATCGTGTTTTATGCTACAATTTTCTTTACCAACACAGACAGACAATAATAGCATGTGCGTGGATACAGCATTCAGGAATTGCCAACAAATTGTTGTCCACTGTTTTGAAAAGGAGTGGATGGCTAGGTATTGCAACATTAAGGTCAATCACTTGACCAATGGCGTCTCTTGATAAGTTTAAATGACAACGGGCGAGTAAAAATTATACAGATGCAATTTTTACTCGCCCGTTGTCCTTTAAACAGATCAAGAGACGCCATTGGTTGGGTGATTGACCTTTCCGTTGCTAACCACACCTTAGATAGTCATCTGAGGTCTGATTTGAGCCACTGAGATTCGCTAAAACAATTATTTATTGTCAAACAAAGGCACCTTTTCATTCGTTAAATGATGGGTGTAGTAATATGGATGGTAGGGATTTTGGCTATAAAACAAATATATATAACATATTATTAAGGTATAAGCCTTTTCTGAAAACGCAAATTAATTGTTTACGAATTTTGTAATAATAACAGGACATGGGCTCTAAGGACAAAGAATGGGTAAATATGATGGCTTAAAGGGACAATCCCGTATTATACAGGCTCAAAAATAAAAGTCTGAGAATGTATGAAAATAAAACGCCAAAATATAGGGGAATGGTGTATATACCTTGTCTCAAAATTTCAACTCAAAATATTGAGTCATTTGGACGTGAACGCCAAAATTGCTTATCCGGACACGTAACCCTTTTAAGATTGATGGTCATTTTTTTCATTTGGTGACCTTATAATCGATTTACGTTTCTTGAGAGGTCTATACAGTGAATGACCCATGTACTGTACTTGGTAACAAAAGGTAATTTTACCTACATATTATTTTTATAGAAAAAAGTCTGGTTTTATCCAGATACTGTATGATACAAAGGTCTCCATTTCCAGATGCAGGCTGTCAGGTTTAAGTTATTTACAAGCGTATCACAAAAATCGGGTTAGTTGATCGGCCTAGGATAATGGGTTTTAAATGATTTTAACACAAAATTAAGCAGTTTTATTCCCCCCAAAGTTATCGGGATTGGCCCTTTAAACAACATTGTTATCTTTCGGATCTGTTATAATCAGGTTACGTTATTCGAGTCGCCGACTTTCTTACTGTGTAATATCGAGCGAATTATTGAAATAAATTAAATCATATGTTAGTCCCGAACTGACCTAGTTTGTGTCGAGTGTACGTGAAACCCCCTCTCTCTCTCGGAAGTTGTAGACTACGCAGGTTATAGTTACTCATTCCAAAACACATAAACCACAATTCAGAAGTTCACATAGCTATGAATGTTTAATTCTTTATAATTATGATTTAAGCTAAGGTGATTTGTTCCATATTCCTCTGACTAAGGGCTACCGTTTTGATACTAATTCTACATCATCGTCTATTAATTGGTTCGTTGATTTAGGGATATTCGTTGATTCAGTGATATGCCGAATTTACATTAGTCTTTCGCGTTATAATAAAGTGTCGATATCACTGAAAGCCCACCAGAATACTCGATCAAGTTAGAAAGCGAATTCTAAAGAATCTATTAGTTCTACTGCAAGTGATCTGAGAAAGTAACTGACGGTAATTCTCCTGTGAAAAAAAAAAGCACTGAAGTCTTGTTGGGGAAAAGCTATTGGCGTGATCACTTCAATTACATCGATTCCGTAATTTTCCACGTAACTGATAGTGTACCGGACTGTAATTGCTGTTCTAACGGGCACAAATGAATTGTTGTAGAAGATAATGAAATGTTTCATTTCCGAAACTAATGGCCAAGGAAGCAAAAAGAACATGGCCCCATCAGTCAAAGATCACAGAAATAAAACCTAACCCTTCTTTTAAGGCTTATAACGGAGATAAATTACTAGCACTCTAGTGGAGGTTAAAGGAACATTTAGATAGACATATTGAGATGGGAATTATACAATATTTACTGGAGATTTTGTAGATAATCTCGATAATGAACAAAAGAATGAACTGGGGTTTTACGTCCTATTTGTATGCACCAACCGTGATAATGGATACCGGCATATACGTCATACATTGTGTTGTGAGAGAAATTTTCCTCGGACGGCAATTGAATTCCAACTACCAAGGTTCTTTTAAATGCAAGCCTGTTTTTCGTCCCATCTGAAAAAACTATACACTGTTCCTTGTCAGGTCCAACTGATAAGGGGAAGCCACGCACGCAAATCTCGCGGAACTGTATTGACCCACAGCCGGTATCGTACCCGACCCCTTCGCTAGTCAGCCACGAATCGTTGGTTGTCAGACAGGAGTCCGCGACATTGAACCTTTCTGGCGGGAATACGTGTTGTTGCTTTCGATTATGCTAGATTTCCAAATATCAGAAAATATCTCGATACCAGAAAATTCAAATAGAAAACAACTGTTCTGCACCGGGTGTCCTTATGAAGACGGGGGCCTATTTAAATTGGAACTCACGTCTATGACATTAATACAACAATCTCATTCCATTTTGTGATAACGTGAGAAAATTTCCCTCATAGCACACTGTATGGCGCAGAACAATATGACGTTAAACCCCATTTTATTTCATTTCATTTCACTCTATGATTTAGTGCCTTTTTTTTTAGAAAGGAAATGAATTCGGATGTCAGTCATAGCCTGATTATACAGATTCCATAAAGGTTTCCCTTGAATAAGAAGGTGCCCCCCCCCCCCAAAAAAAACAAACCAAACAAAAACGTTTTGGATCACACTTCTGGTGCTTTTCTCGTATTTATACGAAAATAAAATGCTTAATTAAGAGAGAGGGATGTATTTAGAGGCCATACATTATAGTGTTGAACAAAGTAGATATGTTTCCATAGAAACACCTTTCATTGTATCAAGTGGGTTTTCCATTAACTTTGACAAGTTACAATATAACAGATTTCAATCGGAAACGTTTACACAGAAAACTTGGTTGAGGTGCATTCGAAATAAAGAACTCGTGACATTAAAACTTCCGGTTTATTGTGCAGGTGGCTTACAGAGATCTTTAATCAGCATGGCTTAGTACATTGACATGACTTTTGAAATAGCTCCCAGCAAATGTTAAAGATGATTCTATTTCCAGCATTAAAAAACAGTAGGCTACTTAATACTAGTATTATCACACGAAACATCTTTAGTAAAAATGCTCTGGTTGTGTGGAAAGAGACGAAAGGGTCAACTTCGCGTAGGAAGGATTCAGCCCACTATCAATAATTCCTAGTTCAAAGTATCTTGGCATTTCAAATCTACCATGAACCTATATGAGGACATCCATGACTCTCTAATAATAATACTCGACAAAATAGGCCTATGATCGATAAAGGATAATCAAAATGCTCATTTACGAAATGGCAAATCCGTGTTACAGTGTGTGGACATGGTCACTGTCAAACTGACAGACGTCTCATTAACAAAGGATCAGCATCCAGATCCTTTGTATTATGTATGACTCGTTGTTGTAGTGAGAGCATAATATTCGTCCAAGTGCATTACAACTCAACCTCGTGGGTTTCCTCCGGGCACTCCGGTTTCCTCCCACATGCTAAAGATCCTTACGCGCAAGCGAATTATTGAAATAAAATTAAACCATATGTTAGTCCCGAAATGACCTAGTTGTGTTGAGTGGACGCTAATCCCCATTTCTCTCTCACCCCCCGGTAATTAGACCACTGCTACTATTTCAGGGGAATAAAATCTATGATTATTAAATATAATCTTACGTCCGCATCACAGACTACATGCACACCTTGTATTGTGTACGACACTTTTTTTCTTTGTGGAGCCGAAGAGTGGAGGGGACTATTTCCAATACACGAACAAAAAACAACAGTTAAAAGGCAGAAGGTTTTCACTTGAATAAGAGGGGACAAAAAAAACTCCCCCAAAAACGTTTTGGATCTCTCTTCTGGTGCTATTCTTGTGATTGAAGCTCTAATCGTATTAATACGAAAATAAATTGCTTCAGTAAGATTGAGAGATGTATTCCATAAACAAAATGATTCATGAAGCAATAGTTTATTTTATAAAAGCAATATAGAATGTAATGCAATAATTATCGGAATAAACCATTTTACCTCTGTATCTGTAGTAATAACATGGCCATTTACCAAAAAAACCTACCCACTTAGAGAGCGCTATGAATCGCCGCTTTGCTTTATGTGCGATTAAATTGAATTTAACCCGTTAGTAAAAAGCCAACAAGTTTCATTGAATATGGTGAACATTCAACAGACAAATGTAATTTTCTAGAAACCGTGATTTGAATTTCAATTAAGTTTGTAAAATATGATTTGTAGATAAACAAAGTTGAAAGAGAATTTGAATCAACATGTTTTATTGGTTGCGGTATTAAACTTTGTCTGTGATGACGATGGGAGGTTATGATAAGAACTTTCTCTTCATCTGTATACAGCTGTATACTTATTTAGGTTTTTATCATTCATGGAACTTGTTGCCTCGGGGGATAAATACAGGAAATTCCTATAGATGCATCTTATTGAAAGCGAAATTAAGATAACTTGAGTAGGCAGGCCTATTTATGATTGGGAATTGATCGTTTTATTTTAAGAAAATAACCTTGGCTTCTGAAATCTGGTGTAGCGGCTTAACTCGGTCCCCGGTTCTGTTTGGTATCTTACTATAAGTTACATACACAATAAGCGAAACTAAACGTGGAATTAAAATGGTAGGCATCATTAGTCGTTGGGGAGCCGCGGTAGCTCAGCGGGTAAGGCACTGGCTAGATAACCAGGAATTTAGATCGTGGGTCCGGTTTGTTGGCCGAAAAAGTTCCCGTGTACACACACATTGATTTGCACGTAAATAAACCCTTGACAGCTGGAATATGATATAAGAGAAGGGTCTTAAGCAGTGGGAGGGAACCGGAGAAAACCCACGAGGCTGGACAGGCGACCCTACTCCTTGTCACGTACAGCTGAGGGATTCAAAACCATGCTAGTTGACTCAATGACAGGCTTTATGATACAGCGCGCACATGCTAACCATTCAGCCATCCAATCCCCCACAGAAAAGGGTAAACTCCATTGCATTTCATTTCTGATTTTGAACACACAGATACCATTTCTGTGTAAAATTATCCCTTCCAACAAACTCAAAATTAAATAAAACAATTATAATGTGATAGACTGCTGTATTAGCGATACGATTTTGAAAAAAATATCGCAAACCATAATTGAAAAGTTGGAGATAACACAAATCAATTATTAATATAAAAAAATGGCGGCTGATACAGAAGATAACAAACCTGACTGGCTTTGGATGTATGTTCATATTTATGTGGTTCATTTAGTCTCATGTCAGCATACACATTAGTAAGACAAAATACCCATCTGGTTAGATTTGATATTCGTGAGCAATAGGGCCTATATTAGATTTAAAAACATAAAAAGAACAAACCGGCTTGAAATAATTCGCAGGGGTTTTGTCGGCCCTAGCTGGAAGTCGAATCCGGGACATACAGCTACCGCCATCCCGACACACCTACTGCTCCACTAACGCAACCCTCTCTAAGTAAGACCTAGCTTCTTAACATCGCAAAAACTAAGTAGTTTGTGGAATAATTATTATGATGTTTTAACAGGGTCTGTTTACTTTTGCAGGTTGATGATTGCTTGGAGATGGAAGTAAAAGATGACCTACTTAAAGATACCAGTACTAATCACCGTGTGTATCGTCGACCAGTTTTACTCATCGCCATCTTGATTATAGCAGTCGCCATCTTTATTTTGTGCCCCTTTCTACAGTTGGCCACAGAATCTCACAAAGAGTCGTCAAGTGAGGATAATGACACGTGGATTACGGAACGAAGAGAAGCGGGACTGACGGGTAATTTTGTGCAGATAGACAATTTGTGGGATGGGCAGCCGCTATAAGAAAACCCGTCAAAAAATAGTAATATTTAAGCTGATAAACAAAATCTCCTATCTCTTTATAATACAGTGTTTGACAATCTATAACGAAATCGCGCAATTTCGATCTAAGCAGCTAATAACTGTGAAACGAAATGGCCTTTTGCGCAGTGAACCCTTTAATTGGGAACCTTTATATCAAATACTGTCCTGTCATTGATAGCGGATGCGTGTTGACTTTTTTCTGACTACAGTAGAACTTGCTCGGGCAGGCACTCCTAATCAGCAAACACTTGCTTCAAGGAGCACCCAAAAAATGTTTGTGGTATGGGTTGGGGCAATATTGGATACCTCTAGTCAAAGAGCACCTCCATTAAGCAAGCATTTTTAAATTCCCCTTGGGTGTTTGCTTAATACAAGTTCTACTGTATATAAATAACAGTGTGTGGTTTATCTTTGGCAAAATTTATTTGTTTAAAATCCGACAATAAATAAGGGTTTGTGCATCAAGTTGGACAGATTATTGGAAACGTATAAAGTGCGAGGTCCCCTACCCATTTGTGATTTCAAGTGACAGAAGTGTATTACACTAGCGTATATTAAAACAAGGATGATGTATGGGCAATGTCAAATCTGTTACCAACACAGAATTATGGTAATGATAAAACCTCACGTCTCCATTAGTTAAGGTCTCAGACTAGTAATCCTCTGCCCATAGACTTTAGTGTTATAAATTTAAGTCATGTTATTGATCATTCGGATGATGCTACTCTTTAAATTTTTTAACCCCAACACATGTAAATATAAAGGAATATATAGCTTGTGAAACCATTTTATGTACGTGATTTCAGTAATCGCTTACATTCTGGTCCGTTCGCCTCAAAGTCATAACTATTCACCAGGGGAACCAACGTCCTATGCGTTTTCAACGGAAAAGCCAAGAACTGTTGACCAAGAAAGTAAGTCAACGTGCTAACAGGCAAATCTACATAATTCCAAAACATCTCCTCCTAAATTGAATAATATAATTTATAACATGTTGTTTATTAATTTGCCCGATTACACTATTTTGCCTATATCGCTTTTTAAGGAATTCGAATTCTGTCTAACGGTTTTAATTGTTCATCCTTCATTTATTTTATTTCAAATACTTCTTCGCATTTTGTAATATACTCATTTTTATTCAGATACTTTCCAAGTAAAACATCGCATTGATATCTTATCTCCCGTTTGGATATTTTCGAACCGAACCACCCTTTTGATTGGGTGGCGAAGTATTTCATTCGTCTATTTGAATAGGTTTAAATTAATCCATTGATATTGAATTGTTCTGTCGAAAAAGGGCCATACTATATATCGGAAAACACCGGAAAACAACCAGAAAACAACCGGAAAACACCATTTTATACTGAATACCGGAAACACCGGAAAAACACTAAATACTGGACAACGTCCTAAATACCGGAAAACACCCAAAATATGAAACCCAGAGACTAACCCTAACCCGTTTCCACCACCCTAACCCTAAACCTTACCCTAACCCGTTCCTACCACCCTAGCCCTAAACCTTACCCTAACCCTAACCCGTTCCTACCACCCTAGCCCTAAACCTTACCCTAACCCTAACCCTAGACACTGTATTTTGACATACCCTTTGTCCTGTACTACCGAGAGAGAGAAACCACACTGCAAAATTTAGGGGAAGTTTCTTGACCAACCCAAGGATCAGGGTATATTATCACAGTATTTGGAGGAATATGGCCGATAACTCGACATCGTGTTTTCCGGTATTTAGTGTGTTTTCCGGTATTTAGTGGTTTATTGGTATTCACTATAAAATGGTGTTTTCCGGTTGTTTTTCTGTGTTTTCCGGTTGTTTTTCTGTGTTTTCTGGTTGTTTTCCTGTGTTTTCTGGTTGTTTTCCTGTGTTTTCCGGTATATAGTATTGCCGGTCGAAAAATGGGTAGTAAAAAACCCCCAAAACAAATCAGAAACGAGATGATCCTAATCCTTAGTGTCAATGTTTTCATTTCATTTACATTTCAACCTCACAGAAACATTAATTATTATTGCAATCTCGGTTATGTTAATGAATAGTCATTGGAAAGGTCATTCCTGTTATTCAGGAATCCGTGTCATCATCATCTTCAATGGAAGACTTGAGCTGGTTTTACTATGTACATCTTATCAAGCCCTTCACGTTATACCCTGCATATGTCGGCACTAATTTCGATTGGGTACAAGCCCAGCTTGTGAGCTTTTCAGATTCCTCGATCGTCGCGAAAACCAAGTCTCACACTTTCAGGATAAAACGTCTGCGTGTGTTAATCGAGTTGCAAAGTTCAAGGTTCGTTCAATGACAAGGTTTCTGTGCAGGTAGTTGTGTCACAACTTCTGATTGGACGCTACTGTTCACGTGTCTGTAGATAACGTAGCTATAAGTTCGGGAGTTGTGAAGTAATCTAGCAACGTCCAGATGTTGTAAAACTCGCAGTCGTTGCTTTAGGAACATGTATCATTATTTGCTATTGTCTCACAACCCGGGAGAAGATTTTAAATTTGATTGTAAGGGTAACTTTACTGACCGGTGTTTCTCTGCATTTATTAAAATTATTTTCTATTTATTATGTAGCATTAAAATAGTTTTAAAAAATTGTGATCGTTTGTAAGTAACTCTATTAGAGGTGGGGGGGGGTCAGAAGTTTAACTCTCTGTGATGTGGTTTCACCAAGTCAGTTTTACAGGGTGTTGGTCTGACAAAGAACGACGGTGTCTAGTCGTTCGTGTGGGACGAAAACTCGAAGTCCTGTGTACACATCGGCGTGATCCCATGGCAGTTGGAATTCGAAAGAAGAGTAACCTAAACCTTACCGTCGCTGTTCGGGTGGAATGTCCCACATTGAACATTGTATGGCGTATGCCGTCTCAATTAGACTAGTCGGTGCAGAACAGTATGAGGTTCAACTGAATTTTATATCTAATGTAGGAACATAAAATTACCGTAAAAGAAACCCCATAAAATATTACAAAATAAAACCATAAATAATCAACAGCCGTTACATTTTTGATCTCTATTATCTGACATTTCTATACATGCCCAGAACCACCCATGTAGGCCAATATTGTGTGTTGTGTTTGGAATAGATAATAAAGATTGTTTCATAAATGATGTATTATTAAAACCAGACGCATGTCTATCTTATTTGTTCGTGCTAATTAGTAATAATCAGCATCCCAATCCATGTTTGTTCAGTTCAACTTTACCTTTTCTGCACGTGCCAAGAATACGTTAAGGAATATCTGATTAAATATTTTTTTTTATGTAAGGGTTGTTTTAACATCAACTAATCCCACAAAGACATGTCAACAAATTTTTTAATTCAATTAAACCAACCGAGACGTGTCCACCCAAAGTCTAATTCAAGTAAACCAACCGAGACGTGTCGGCAATAACGAATAACGAATAACGAGGTGAATCACCTCGTTATTCGCCAATAACGAGACAAACTACCTCG
Source organism: Patella pellucida (assembly GCA_917208275.1). NCBI lineage: Eukaryota > Metazoa > Mollusca > Gastropoda > Patellidae > Patella > Patella pellucida. Next base: position 21,001,003 of record OU795036.1, on the reverse strand, counting down.
TTATTCGTTATTCGTTATTCACCTATAACGAATAACGAGGTGGATCACCTCGTTATTCGCCAATAACGAGACAAGCTATCTCGTTATTCGTTATTCGCCAATAACGAGACAAGCTATCTCGTTATTCGTTATTCGTTATTCAACTTTTTATTCGGGATTCAGCTATAAACCTAGCCATGACTAAAATAATGGATGCCAGGTATCCCCCAGTAGTATAAAACACAGCAAAACGACTTTTAGACAAAAACAGTTCACATTGTTATTAAAGCAGCGAGTAACGAGCAGTTTGTTATTCGTTTTTCACCTCGTTATTCGAGATTCAGATATGAACGTGTTTATGCATCTTTAATGAAATATTTCAAGATTTAATTCAAAACCATCACTAGATAACAATAGAATAATGGTTTGCAAAGTATTCCCTAGCAGTAGAAGACTCATTAAATGACGTATAGTCGGTAAATATACCAGATTGTTATTCAAGCGGTGAATAACGAACAATGAATAACGAGGTGGATCACCTCGTTATTCGCCAATAACGAGACAAGCTACCTCGTTATTCGCTATTCAACTTTTTATTCGGGATTCAGATATAAACCTAGCCATGACTAGAATAATGGATGTCAAGTATCCCCCAGTAGTATCAAGTACAGTATGGAAGCGATTTTACATAAGCAGCAATGCTTGTTATTGTATCCATATATAGTATGTTGTATATATTTGACTCACTAATGAAATAAAATATTGTTTAAACCAAGCACAGCACCTAAAGTCTAATTCAAGTAAACCAGCCGAGACATGTCCACCCAAAGTCTAATTCAAGTAAACCAACCGAGGAATGCCTATCTAAAGTCTTAATTCAACTCAACCAACCGAGACATGTCAACCAAAAGTCTAATTCAACTAAACCAATCAAAACTAAGCTAACTTACCTACAACAACCAAGAAATGTCACCAAATGTGTAATGTACCTAAATCAATCGAGACATGTCATCAAATGTGTAATGCGCCTAAATCAACCGAGACATGTCACCGATTAGTCTAGTAAAGCAGCCGAGACATGTCAACCCAAATCCTGATTTACCTAAAGACATGTCAACCCCGGGTCTAAATTCACACAAAGCAAAGTAAAGTATTGGGATTATCTGACCTGATTGATACTAGGGCCAACTTGAAACGGATATAACTGAACTTCAGTTTCCGCCAAACTTGACTAAATTTACTTTTTAGCTTCATGCTTTGCTTATTGTGTCGTCACAGGATCACACAGTTTAATTTCACGGCGTTGACGTTTAACAGCAGCTCTAACGGGGATAGTACGTCTGTTGTGCAAATTATCCATTACATCCTATTTCCTTGTCCGGAGGATTCGAAAATATTTTAAAATTTAAGTTACATTTGAAAAGGTTTACGTAAATCTTTTCAAATTCGATGTGTTAAGATGAAATTTATATTATCAATTAATTGGAATATTGTAAAATAGTACAATTTGTTGACCAGGATAATGATTGTGGCATATTATTCAGTTAAAACAAGAGTGTATGGGCCTTTAAGTAAGCATATGAAAGATTTATTTATCTATCGGGCGACATAGCGACTGAGTGGCGTATCGTCGTTTTCTGAAAATCTATATGGTTTTCTGTAAAACAAAATTGACTAATTGTTTGCATTTCCGCGCTTGTTTTTGATCTGTTATTACTGAATTCAGGCTGCAAGAAGTTTGTAAAATAATCTTATAGAGAAATAAATTTGAACGAGAATTTGAATTTATTAGTATTTCTATTCAAGCACGTCTGGGATGACGATGAAGATATGATAAGAAATTTCTATTCAGGGGTCAGTCAGACTGATAGATCAATAGTTCCTTATAAATTCTGTTTGTTGATAGAGATTTCTGTCATTTACAGAACTTGCCGGGTATAAATATGGAAATATCATAGATGCAACTGATTGTAAGAACAACTCAAATGACTTGACCCGACAAACGTTTGACAAATAGGAAATAGAATGAGGGTTAACGTTCTACTGTTCTGTACCGACTGGGCTAATGAAAAGAGGCATACATCACACAGTGTTCATTGAGGGGAATTTTACCCGGACTGCGGCACTAAGGCCTACTCGTATATCGAATTCCAACTATCAAGGAATCTTTTACGTCCACATCAATGTATACACGGAACCTCGGTTTTTGGTCCCATCCGAACGACTACACAGCTGATGTTGCCGGGCCCTCCGTTTTGTACCACTGACAAGGGAAACCACGTCGGAAAATCCCGATGAACTTTCTCTCCCAATGCAGGAACCGAACACCCGACCTCCGGGCTAGTGATCTAGCGTCTTACTCATTTAGCCACCGTGGCTCCTTCAGATATTTAAAAATTGTATGTCAAAGCTTCCAAGTTTCACTTATACATGAACGTATTTTTGAATTTTGCCATTTACTCTTTTACAGTTGTAACGATATTTCTGAATTTGATACATCCAAGATAATATCAACTTTACAATCTATTTACATATTTCTTATCTAGTTTTGTCTCAAATTTGACATTTAGGATTCGATAAATTAAAATCATAAATTTATCGTTTATTGCAATATTTACTTTTTGTATGCACTCATACAAAGAAGAGATTTCCGGACGTTGTTGAATGACCATGTGCTTAGTACCTACGATTTTGTCTGCTTAGGTTGCTAACTGGGAGGATATGTGGTCTGGTGAATTAATAAGGTTTGACAAAGAGTACGTGACAGAGAGAAGGGCCGCCTGCCTAACCTAACCTAACCTCGTCGGTTTTCTCCCGGTTCTCAAATTTCTCCCCACTCCCCATTTCCTACTCTTTACTGTGAGAACTCCTGGTAAATCCATCGTTGCTTTGATGTTCCCGGGTAGAAAATAATTATTTTTCAGACGTCGACGGAAGATCAAAGGACGACAATTTGAACTTTCGACGACTAATAGGTTAGGGATGATGTATATATTGGTAATTTTGTGGACCAATTATATCCTCATTGAAGATTGATTTTGCTTTTATTCCGTAATATTGTATTTAACAGATAGTCACATTCTTACCTTTTTTACTTTCTAGGGCAGGGGGGGTCTGCCATTGAGTTAAATGGTATGGTTCCGATTACTAGCTTGTACGTAAAAAGGAGAGGGGTCGCCTGTCCAAACTCATGTTTTTTTCTGGTTCATTCGCTCTCGTCCCCTCCCCTCTACTGTTAACATACCCTAATGATAAGCGAGTTATTGAAATACAATGTAAACATGTGTTAGTCCGGAAATCAAGATCCATTCCCCAGCCTTTACAAATACTATTTTGATAATTTTATTGTAACCCGAACCTTTGTCTTGTTTTCTACGTCACGAAATTACACGGTTTTGTTGTTTCACGTCACGAAAACGTGTTGGCAACGATACAAACGTATGTTGGGGCAAGAGCTTTTAGTTTTCTTACTACATCAAAATGGAACGATCTTTCAGTGTTCATCAAATGTGTTCCTTCTATTGAGTGTTTCAAATTCAGACTTTACATACCTATTTCAACGTTATATTTAATTTAAAATTGTGTGTAAAGAGCGTATATAGAGCATACTTTAAGTGTTGAATTGACGCTATACAAATTTTCGGGTATATTTTTGTGCCATGACGTGACGGGGGTCAAATAAACGTGAACTGTTAATTTCCTGAACGATGTGTAGTTGGACTTGCTAACGAAAATAGATTCTTCTGGAGCATGATGAAATGTAATTATTAAGGCTTCATCCATTACTTATCACAGAAATAAAATATGATTATTGATCAAGTTTGACGCACGTTGCGTACTTCAAGAAATATAACCAGACATTTAACCCTTCTATCTTGTAGTACCATCGGTCTTTTGTCAGACGTGGAAAGCGGGACGAGTTAATCCGGTCGGGTCGCCACATCCATGGCCCATCCTACGTGATCGCCTAATATTAACAGAAAGCCACTTTCTTGCTGATTTTGCTTTCTGGGGCTTTGGATTGGGGAAACGATCTCCCATTGGTTCAAATAGGATGGTTTCGATTACCAAATTTTACGTGAGAAGGGGAAGGGTCGCCTGTCAAAACTCATGGTTTTTTTTCTAGGTCCTCCGCTATCCGCCCCTCCACTGGAAAGCGGACCGAGCTTATCACGCCACATCCTTCGTATGATCCATGCACTCTATTCTTACTACATATCTTAATAGCTTCGTCTAGTAGTTTCAATTGTCTTTTTGCTTCCTTTTCACATTGTGTATTTTCTTCTTACTATCCAAGTAGTAAAGAGGTTTGTCCTCTCAGATGTGTGTCTTACCAAGAAAAACAATGCATCAGTTCGTGTTTTACAGTTTATACGTGTAGTTAAACGAAGAACTGATTACATAAGACACAAACCTAGATTACAATAAAGTCATTCTCTCAATCCCATTCCACCCAGATTCGCCTGGACGAGTCTGCTGATAGAAATTGCTACATCATATGATCTAGGAACTCAGATGGTAATCTCTCCGGAACCAAGTGATACCTGAATCTTAAATGGCTGGTTTGTTTACACTTGTAGTATACCCAGGTACATCAACCGTTTTCTTTACGATAGTGCCACGGGTGTATCTGGGTATACTACCCCTTTTGTTTACACTTACAGTAGTGTCGAGTGTGAAGCTGGGTATACCAACCCCTTTGTTTACAGTAGTGTCACGTTTGAAGCTGGGTGAGCCCTCCCCTCAATTGCATCAATTACCCATATTGCATCAATTTTGACTCCGACAGTGGCTTGGTTGTCTGTGACATAATTGAAAGAAAATGCATAAAAAATAGTTTAATAAACTACTTGTAAAAAGTTTGGACATTTTTGCTTTTATGCGAAGGAACAATGTTCGTATACGAATTTCTAGATTATTAAGCTTAGCAATTTTCAAAAAGGATATAATTATTCGCGGAAACATCCGAGATTAAATAAGTAGTATGTTCTGGTGACGTCACTGACGTGCCGAGTTTTTGTTTCGCCACCTTGCGAACTTGTGTAATATAATATTCAGCAAAACGGCTCTGGCAAACGTTGGATGACAAAGATCGTGTATTATGTAGTCTATTTTTTCTCAGAGAATTTTGTGGACAGATGTTGATCATTTAGAATCATCTGCGACTAAATGTGCGATATTAATTGCTTTCTCTGCGCTCAGAATTGAATTTATCGCGGTTAAAAAAAATCAAAAAATAAATCCGACGTGTTGTTCAACTGACGTCACGAGTACTCACAGGTTGATTTTGCTACTCTATCATTGTTATTTTGAGTGGGATTTTTTTTTTAAAAAAAAGTTTGTTTTTGATTTGTTATTACTGAATTCAGACTGCAAGTAGCTTGTAAAATAAGCTGATAGAGAAATAAAGTTGAAAGAGAAGTTGAAACAAGAAAGTTCGTTAGTTTCTGTATTAAAGCACGTATGGGATGACGGTGAAGGCATGATTATACGTTTCTGTTCAGGGGTCAGACCGATAGATCAATAGCCGCTTATCAAAGTCTGTACATTACCCCGTACAGAGAACTCCCACATGTAACTGGTTGAAAGAACAATTTAAATGACTTTACCAGAGAGCAACGTCGGTCCATTTTGGGTTATGATGTTGTTATGATCTTCAAACGTATCTAATATTATTGTGCTTATTTCTACTGTGCTAATATTCAAGATCTGTGTTACGTAGTGTTCTTTTAGACGCAGATGTTTGTAAATCAACATATGTCCACAAAATTTACTGAGATAGACTTTTAAAAACATGGTTGTTTAATTAACCATCTTTGTTATCCCACTTTTACCAGAACCGTTTTGCTGAATATTATACAAGTAGAACACAAAAAGTGTAATAAACAACAACAGCATCATTAGCTCAGTCGAAGCGGATCAGTAGGACGTTAAACAAAATTTCATTTCATTTCATTTATAATGACACATTCTATGTCCTAAATTTTCAGTAGATTTAAATACGATTTGCCGTTGGAGATTTAACGTAAAATGGATAATCGAAACTGTGTTTATTATCGTAACAGTAACAATCGAGGGTATACTGTAATTGTGTCGGTGGTAATTCGGCTCAGAGTGAAGTAATTTGACTGGAAATGTTCAACATATTCCCCTTTCATTATTATAGCGAGAACTGTCAGCTCTTTATATAATCTTACATAATGTCCCTTGAAGTATGGTTGTCGGTAGTGCCACTTGTAAATAGTAACAGAAGGAGCGCCAGCGCATCACACATAAACACCGAACTGTAAAGACAAACTGAAATTGCAAGAATAAAATGTATGTCGGATAAACCCCGCATAAAATTTATATTTTCGGATCACGTCGGGTAGCTACTAATAGACTACCCAAATTTGAGATAAAACTTGACCCAGCTCCTATACTAAAACATTCACTATTTATCAGTTATGCCGATATTTGTTATTTTGTTAAAATTGTCTTCTGCAGTATTGTTTTGTTCCTGATGAAGTCAGAGATGATCCCTGATTATGTCGACACGTCCTCAAAAAGCAAATCGTGTTTTATGCTACAATTTTCTTTACCAACACAGACAGACAATAATAGCATGTGCGTGGATACAGCATTCGGGAATTGCCAACAAATTGTTGTCCACTTGAAAAAGAGTGGATGGCTAGGTATTGCAACATTAAGGTCAATCACTTGACCAATGGCGTCTCTTGATAAGTTTAAATGACAACGGGCGAGTAAAAATTATACAGATGCAATTTTTACTCGCCCGTTGTCCTTTAAACAGATCAAGAGACGCCATTGGTTAGGTGTTTGACCTTTCCGTTGCTAACCACACCTTAGATAGTCATCTGAGGTCTGATTTGAGCCACTGAGATTCGCTAAAACAATTATTTATTGTCAAACAAAGGCACCTTTTCATTCGTTAAATGATGGGTGTAGTAATATGGATGGTAGAGATTTTGGCTATAAAACAAATATATATAACATATAATTAAGGTATAAGTCTTTTCTGAAAACGCAAATTAATTGTTTACGAATTTTGTAATAATAACAGGACATGGGCTCTAAGGGCAAAGAATGGGTAAATATGATGGCTTAAAGGGACAATCCCGTATTATACAGAGGCTCAAAAATAAAAGTCTGAGAATGTATGAAAATAAAACGCCAAAATATAGGGGAATGGTGTATATACCTTGTCCCAAAATTTCAACTCAAAATACAAAATATTGAGTCATTTGGACGTGAACGCCAAAATTGCTTATCCGGACACGTAACCCTTTTAAGATTGATGGTCATTTTTTTCATTTGGTGACCTTATAATCGATTTACGTTTCTTGAGAGGTCTATACAGTGAATGACCCATGTACTGTACTTGGTAACAAAAGGTAAATTTTACCTACATATTATTTTTATAGAAAAAAGTCTGGTTTTATCCAGATACTGTATGATACAAAGGTCTCCATTTCCAGATGCAGACTGTCAGGTTTAAGTTATTTACAAGCGTATCACAAAAATCGGGTTAGTTGATCGGCCTAAGATAATGGGTTTTAAATGATTTTAACACAAAATTAAGCAGTTTTATTCCCCAAAAAGTTATCGGGATTGGCTCTTTAAACAACATTGTTATCTTTCGGATCTGTTATAATCAGGTTACGTTATTCGAGTCGCCGACTTTCTTACTGTGTTATATCGAGCGAATTATTGAAATAAAATTAAATCATATGTTAGTCCCGAACTGACCTAGTTTGTGTCGAGTGTACGTGAAACCCTCTCTCTCTCGGAAGCTGTAGACTATATACGCAGGTTATAGTTACTCATTCTAAAACACATAAACCACAATTCAGAAGTTCACATAGCTATGAATTTTTAATTCTTTATAATTATGATTTAAGCTAAGGTGATTTGTTCCATATTCCTCTGACTAAGGGCTACCGTTTTGATACTAATTCTACATCATCGTCTATTAATTGGTTCGTTGATTTAGGGATATTCGTTGATTCAGTGATATGCCGAATTTACATTAGTCTTTCGCGTTATAATAAAGTGTCGATATCACTAAAAGCCCACCAGAATACTCGATCAAGATAGAAAGCGACTTCTAAAGAGTCTATTAGTTCTACTGCGAGTGATTTGAGAAAGTAACTGGCGGTAATTCTGCTGTAAAAAAAATGCACTGAAGTCTTGTTGGGGAAAAGCTATTGGCGTGATCACTTCAATTACATCGATTCCGTAATTTTCCACGTAACTGATAGTGTACCGGACTGTAATTGCTGATATAACGGACACAAATGAATTGTTGTAGAAGATAATGAAATGTTTTATTTCCGTAACTAATGGCCAAAGAAGCAAAAAGAACATGGCTCCATCAGTCAAAGATCACAGAAATAAAACCTAAGCCTTATTTTAAGGCTTATAACGGAGATAAATTACTAGCACTCTAGTGGAGGTTAAAGGAACATTTAAATAGACATATTGAGATGGGAATTATACAATATTTACTGGAGATTTTGTAGAGAATCTGGATAATGAATAAAAGAAAGAACTGGGGTTTTACGTCCTAATTGTATGCACCAACCGTGATAATGAATACCGGCATATACGCCATACATTGTGTTCTAAGAGAAATTTTCCTCGGACGGCAATTGAATTCCAACTACCAAGGTTACTGTTTTTCGTCCCATTCGAAAAAACTATACACTGTTCCTTGTCAGGTCTAACCGATAAATGGGCCCCATGCACGAGAATCTCGCGGAACTGTATCGACCAACAGCCGGTATCGTACCCCGACCCCTTCGCTAGTCAGCCACGAATCGTTTGTTGTCCGCGACATTTTGCCTTTCTGACGGGAATGCGTATTGTTGCTTTCGATTATGTTAGATTTCAAAATATCAGATATCTCGATACCAGAAAACGAAAAAAAGAAAACAACTGTTCTGCACCGGTGTGCTTATGAAGACGGAGGCCTATTTTAATTGGAATTCACGTCTTTGACATAAATACAACGATCTCATTCTATTTTGTGATAACATGACAAAATTTCCCTCATAGCACACTGTATGGCACATAACAGTAGGACGTTAAACCCCTTTTCATTTCATTTCATTACATTTCATGTTATGATTTAGTGCCCTTTTTTTTAGAAAGGAATTTAATTCGAATGTCAGTAATAGTCTAATTATACAGATTCCATGAAGGTTTTCACTTGAATAAGAAGGTAAAAAAAACCAAAACGAAACCGTTTTTGATCACACTTTTGGTGCTTTTCTCGTATTTATACGAAAATAAAATGCTTAAGTAAGAGTGAGCGATGTATTTTAGAAGCCATACATAGTGTTGAACAAAGTAGATATGTTTCCATAGAAACACCTTTCATTGCATCAAGTGGGTTTTCCATTAACTTTGACAAGTTACAATATAAAAGATTTCAATCGGAAGCCTTTATACAGAAAACTTGGTTGAGGTACACTCGAAATAAAGAATTTGTGACATTAAAACTTCCGGTGAATTGTGCAGGTGACTTGCAGAGATCTTTTAGAAGCATGGCTTAGGACATTGTCATGACTTTTGAAATAGCTCCCAGCAAATGTTAAAGATGATTCTATTTCCAGCATTAAAAAACAGTACTTGATACTAGTATTATTACACGAAACATCTTTAGTAAAAATGCTCTGGTTGTGTGGAAAGAGACGAAAGGGTCAGGATTCAGCCCACTATCAATAATTCCTAGTTCAAAGTATCTTGGCATTTCAAATCTACTACGAACCTTAATAACGACACTCATGACTCTCTAATAATAATACTAGACAAAATAGACCTATGATCGATAAAGGATAATCAAAATGCTCATTTACAAAATGGCAAATCCGTGTTACAGTGTGTGGACATGGTCACTGTCAAAGTGACAGACGTCTCATTAACAAAGGATCTGCATCCAGATCCTTTGTATTATGTATGACTCGCTGTTGTAGTGAGAGCATAATATTCGACCAAGTGCATTACAACTCAACCTCGTGGGTTTCCTCCAGGCACCCCGGTTTCCTCCCACTGCTAAAGATCCTTACGCACAAGCGAATTATTGAAATAAAATTAAACCATATGTTAGTGCCGAAATGACCAAGTTGTGTTGAGTGGACGCTAATCCCCATTTCTCTCTCACCCCCCGGTAATTAGACCACTGCTACTATTTTAGGGGAATAAAGTCTATGATTATTAAATATAATCTTACGTCCGCATCACAGACTACATGCACACCTTGTATTGTGTACGACACTTTTTTTCTTTGTGGAGCCGGAGAATGGAGGGGACTATTTCCAATACACGAACAAAAAACAACAGTAAAAGGCAGAAGGTTTTCACTTGAATAAGAGGGGACAAAAAAAACTCCCAAAGAAACGTTTTGGATCTCTCTCCTGGTGCTATTCTTGTGATTGAAGCTCTAATCGTATTAATACGAAAATAAATTGCTTCAGTAAGATTGAGAGATGTATTCCATAAACAAAATGATTCATGAAGCAATAGTTTATTTTATAAAAGCAATATAGAATGTAATGTAATAATTTTCGGAATAAACCTTTTCCCTCTGTATCTGTAGAAATAACATGGCCATTTACCAAAAAAACCTACCCACTTAGAGAGCGCTATGAATCGCCGCTTTGCTTTATGTGCGATTAAATTGAATTTAACCCGTTAGTAAAAAGCCAACAAGTTTCATTGAATATGGTGAACATTCAACAGACAAAATGTAATTTGCTAGAAGCCGTGATTTGAATTTCAATTAAGTTTGTAAAATATGATTTGTAGATAAACAAAGTTAAAAGAGAATTGGAATCAACATGTTTTATTGGTTGCGGAATTAAACTTTGTCTGTGATGACGATGGGGGGTTATGATAAGAACTTTCTATTCATCTGTATACAGCTGTATACTTATTAAGGTTTTTATCATTCATGGAACTTGTTGCCTCGGGGGATAAATACAGAAAATTCCTATAGATGCATCTTATTGAAAGCGAAATTAAGATAACTTGAGCAGGCAGGCATATTTATGATTGGAAATTGATCGTTTTCTTTTAAGAAAATAACCTTGGTTTCTGAAATCTGATGTAGCGGCTTAACTCGGTACCCGGTTCTGTTTGGTATCTTACTATAAGTTACATACACAGTAAGCGAAATTAAACGTGGCATTAAAATTGTAGGCATACATTAGTCATTGGGGAGCCGCGATAGCTCAGCGGGTAAGGCACTGGCTCGATAACCAGGAGATCGTGGGTCCGGTTTGTTGGCCGAAAAAGTTCCCGTGTACACACACATTAATTTGCACATAAAAAAACCCTTGACAGTTGGAATAGGATATAAGATTATGCCATAGTGCCGTTGTCCGGACAACATTTCTCGTATATCACGCTTTATGGCATATTCCTGTCTTTATTAGAACCGTCGGTATAGAAAAGTTTTAATCGAATTATAAATAGCTTAAAGGGACAATAACACTCGGGCTGGCTCGACAGCTCCAGAAAATAAATAATAGTCGTATTATAAGTACTAGATGTTTAAGCGTCCTACCTGTCGTATAAATTAGCCATTACATCCTAATTTACTTGTCCAGGGGGTCCGAAAACATTTTGAAATCCGAGTAACATTTGAAAAGGTTTACGTTTTAAACCATTTAGTTGAATTTTTCCATTTTTTTAAAATTAGATGTGTTAAGATGAAATTTGTATCATCAATTTTTTGGAATATTGTAAAATAATACAATTTGTTGAATACAGATTGGAACATATTATTCAGCTACAACAAGAGTGGTATTGAACCTTTAAAGGGCATAAAATAGTGTAATATGAATGTATATAAAGGTATTTACATTCAATTGTTTTAGTTTTTAGTCTTATTTCAAATCAGTTATAATCGGGGAAATACGCCAGAATTCTCAATCGAATGGCAATTTTTGCGTCTGGCTATTCAAGTCTACACCGATAGTATTTCTTTGCGCCTACTCGCCGGATGAGATAATAACTTGTGGAATATGTCTAGCCTCGTTATTCGAGTCCCTTGTTACAAATGGCGCTGTAAAGGGGTTATGGTACACGATTCGTGTATCAATGGTAAAATGTTTATTTGGTCTTAACAATTGGATATCCGAAGCCCATCAAAGATCACAACATCAATGTTGATTTAAATTGACAAATAGCTCGTGTTTTGGATGATATTGAGTTAGAGACTTAGCTACTTTAATAACGTCAATGACACATGGGACAACTACATGACGAGTTAGTCCGATTAATTTGATTTGACCTTCCTTGTCAGATTACCCTTCCATGGAAATAACCGGGAAATCATATCAATTTTTTGTCGTACTTTTATATAAATTTAATATGTAGAAATATGTAAAAATATCTTTACCGAAGGTGAATGTAAGGGCGGATATGTGAATTTCTATGTCGTTTTTATTCAATCATTCGGCTTGTGTATACTTCTTTGTGGTGTATCATTAACGAAAGTCAGAAGAAATAAGCCCATGAGTAATCGGATTAATTCTAGGAATTACAATCACTAATCTTATTGTTAAAAATAATCAGTATAACCGTCCGTTTCTCTTGGCACGCGGTACTGATCACTTATTTTTGCCCATATTCATTAACCCGCGTGGTGCAGACAAGAGTAAGAGAGAGAGAGAGAGAGATGAATGGGGTTTACCGTCCACTCGACACCAACTATGTCAATTGGGGACAAACATATGTTTTAATTTTATTTCAATAATTCGCTTGCGCGTAGGGGTCTTTAGCAGTGGGAGGAAACCCTAGGACCCGGAGAAAACCCCACGGGGTTGGACAGGCGCCCCTTTTCATTGTCACATACAGCTGTGGATTCAAAACCATGCCAGTTGACTCAATGACAGGCTTTATGATACAGCGCGCATGTGCTAACCATTCAGTAATTCAACCCCCACAGAAAAGGGTAAACTCTTTTGCATTGCATTTCTGATTTTGAACAAACATATACCATTTCTCAGTAAAATAATCCCTTCAAACAAACTCAAAATCAAATAAAACAATTATAACGTGATAGACGGCTGTATTTTCGATAAGACTGAAAAAAATATCGCAAACCATAATTGAAAAGTTGGAGATAACACAGATCAATTATTAATATAAAAAATGGCGGCTGATGCAGAAGATAACAAACTTCACTGGCTTTGGATGTATTTTCATATTTTATCATAGGTTTTTTGTACCGATATAATTTTTTTAAACATCGCAAACCCCAATTGAAAAGTTCAAGATAACACAGCCCAGGGCCGTATTAAAAAAAATAACATTGACTGTCCTCATTCCAGAAACGGTCGGTAAAGAAGATAAAAAAATAAGCTGTCTGGTTTAGGATGTTTGCCCGAGTATCAGAAGCTTTATTCGAGTTTTACCACCGTAGTTCTAATTTACAACATCTAATAAAGTCAAAGATTAATGCCAGGGGAGAAATGAGATTACATGAGTTAATTAACGTGAAAAACTCAATCAGTAAAATTAAGATTCCAGTAAACGAAAGCAACAGAGCGAAGAGTCTAGTTTAGACAATTAAATATTATTATAATAATAATGTTAGATTACTAAACGCAACTAGTGTTACTATTACACTAAATCAATATTCTTGTTAAAAATTCCACCGGTCTTTGTTGATTTAAAAGGAATAAAATGGAATTAACGTTCTGCACCGACTTTTTACATCACTTTTTTTTATCAAGTCTGGTTAGCTTGAGCTACCTAATAATAAGTCATTAGGCACAAGAAATCGCTTCAAAATACAATGAGTGAGTCGAAAACTGCAGGTGATTTATTCTTATGCCAAAGTTGACATTTGTTGACAACACGCCAGAGCAATATACATAGCAACCACTGAAATCTAAGGCTAGGTGTCACTGTCATAGTTTTATAGGGTATTTTTGCAGATGTTGGCTAATTACGAATTGTAACTATTTGAACAAGAACTGGCTACAGCATAGTGATAACAATCTACAAATAAAATAATAAAGGCTGAAAACTGACATGAAACTGTCAATCTGAAGACATTTTTATTGTCAAGAGATGTTCCTCGTTTAGTCCTGGATAGCAGGCCGGAATAATTCCAATCATGCTGACACTCTCGTCTCTTTAAATACCACAGTAAGACTAATTTTCCCTTCTTTTAAATATCTTCAAACGTTAAAAATATTTTTTTGTCGATATCCTAATAACATTTTCTTTCATAATTTATTTACCAGCAACTCGAGACTCAATCATCATAAATTTGCAAAATGAACGCAAGCGCATGTCCAAACACCGATTTTTAAAAAAAAAAAATGAGTGTAAAAACCTTTCTTAAATAGAAAATCTCAAAATCTGTGTGCTACAATATCGATAAACACTTTCCTTTTACGTATTTGTCGTCGGTTTATTGTCCAATTAACAAGGCTTGAATTATCCATTAGAACAACTGTGTTCTAAGGATTCAAATATGGTTAAATGGACAATCAACACCTGATAAATACGTAACAGGGAGTGTTTATCTCCTAAATGAATAGAACCACGTAAATATAAGTGAATATCGTGTGATACGGAAGCTCTTCGAACAAACATAATTATGTGGTTCGTTTAGTCTCATGTCAGCATACACAAAGGTATGACAAAACATCTTCCGAAATACCCATGTGGTTAGATTTGATACTCGTGAGCAATATATTAGTTCTAAAAATAAAAAAAACGGAATCAATGGGCTTGGAATAATCCGCTGGGGTTTTGTCGGCCAACGCTGGAAGTCAAATCCGGGACATACAGTACAAGAAGTTTGTGGAATAATAATTTGATGTTTTAACAGGGTCTGTTTACTTTTGCAGGTTGATGATTGCTTGGAGATGGAAGGAAAAGATGACCTACTTAAAGATACCGGTTCTAACCACCGTGTGTTTCGTCGCCCAGTTTTACTCATCGCCATCTTGATTATAGCAGTCGCCATCTTTATTTTGTGTCCCTTTCTACAGTTGGCCACAGAATCTCACAAAGAGTCGTCAAGTGAGGATAATGACACGTGGATTACGGAACGAAGAGAAGCGGGACTGACGGGTAATTTTGTGCAGATAGACAATTTGTGGGATGGGCAGCCACTATAAGAAATCCCGTTTAAAAAAGAGTTATATTTAAGCTGATAAACAAAATCTCCTATCTCTTTATAATACAGCGTTTGACAATCTGTAACGATATCGCGCAATTTCGATCTAAGCAGCTAATAACTGTGAAACGAAATGGCCTTTTTGCGCAGTGAACCCTTTAATTAAGAACCTATATATCAAACACTGTCCTGTCATTGATAGCGAAGAAGTGTTGACTTTTTTTCTGACTATATAAATAACAGTGTATTTGTTTAAAATCCGACAATAAATTAGCCTTGTGCATCATGTTGGACAGATTATTGGAAAACGTATAAAGTGCGAGGTCCCCTACCCATTTGTGATTTCAAGTGACAGTAGTGTATTACACTAGCGTATATTAAGACAAAGATGATGTATGGCCAATGTCAAATCTTTTACCAACACAGAATTATGGTAATGATAAAACCCCACGTCTCCATTAGTTATGGTCTCAGACTAGTAATCCTCTGCCCATGGACTTTAATGCTATAAATTTAAGTCATGGTATTGATCATTCGGATGATGCCACTCTTTATCTTAACCTCAACGAGCCCAACGCATGTACATATAAAGGAATATATAGCTTGTGAAGCCACTTTATTGTCCGTTCGCCTCAAAGTCATAAATATTCAACAGGGGAACCAACGTCCTATACGTTTCCAACGGAAAAGCCAGGAACTGGCGACTAAGAAAGTACATGTAAGTCAACGTGCTAACAGGAAAATCTACATAATTCCAAAACATTTTCCCCTTAATTGTAGAATATAATTTATAACATGTTGTTTATCAATTTGCCCGATTACACTATTTGGCCTATACGGTTTAAATTGTTTAAACTTGGTTTATTTTATTTCAAATTCTTCTTCGCATATTGTAATATATTCATTTTTATTCAGATACATCCCAAGAAAAACATCTCATTGATATCTTATCTCCCGTTTGGATATTTTCGAACCGATCCTAACCTTTTGATTGGATGGCGAAGTATTTCATTCGTCTATTCGAATAGGTTTAAATTAAAACATTGATATTGAGTTATTCTGTTGAATATTTGGTTGTAAAAAAACAAAAAACAAATCAGACACGAGATTATCCTAATCCTTAGTGTCATTGTTTTCATTTCATTGACATTTCAACTTCACAGAAACGTTAATCGCAAGCTCGGTTATGTGAATAAATAGTCATTGGAAAGGACATTCCTGTTATTCTGGAATCCGTGTCATTATCATCTTCAATAGAAGACTTGAGCTGGCTTTAACTACGTACATGTTATCAAGCCCTTCACGTTATACCCTGCATATGTAGGCGCTAGTTTCGATTGAATACAAGCCTAGCTTGTGAGCCTATCAGATTCCTCGATCGTCGCAAATACCAAGTCTCACACTTTCAGGATAAAGTGTCTACGTGTGTTAATCGAGTTGCAAAGTTCAAGGTTCGTTCAATGGCAAGGTTTCTGTGCAGGTAGTTATGTCACAACTTCTGATTGGACGCTATTGTCCGCGTGTCTGTAGATAACGTAGCCATAAGTTCGGGAGTTGTGAAGTAATCTAGCAACGTCCAGATGTTGTAAAACTCGCAGTCGTTGCTTTAGGAACATGTATCATTATTTGCTATTGTCTCACAACCCGGGAGAAGATTTTAAATTTGATTGTAAGGGTAACTTTACTGACCGGTGTTTCTCTGCATTTATTAAAATTATTTTCTTTTTGTTATGTAGCATTAAAATAGTTTTAAAAAATGGTGATCGTTTGTAAGTAACTCTATTAGAGGTGGGCGGGGGGGGGGGGGGCTCAGAAGTTTAACTACCTGTGATGTGGTTTCACCTTGTTACTTTTACAGGGTGGTTGGTCTGACAACGAACGGTGTCTAGTCGTTCGTGTACGACGAAAACTGTGGGGTGATGTGGGGATCACCTTGTCAGTTTTATAGGGCGGTTAGTCTGGCAAGGAACGGTGTCTAGTCGTTCGCGTGGGACGAAAAAACGAAGTCCTGTGTACACATTGTGTGTACACATTGGCGTGGTCCCATGGCAGTTGGAATTCAAAAGAAGAGTAACCTAAACCGTACCGTCGCTGCTCGGGTGAATGTCCCTCATTGCACATTGTATGGTGTATGCCGTCTCAATTAGACTAGTCGGTGCAGAACAGTATGTGAGGTTCAACTGAATTATATTTCTAATGTAGGAACGTAAAATTACCGTAAAAGAAACCCCATACAATATTACAAAATAAAACCATAAATAATCAACAGCCGTTACATTTTTTAGTTCTATTATCTGCTATTTCTAAACATGCCCAGAACCACGCATGTAGGCTCATATTGTTCTTCTTCCTCTTTTGGTGTTTAACGTCTGCTTCCACTTAAGTGATATCACAGACAAGACATAGGAGAGCCGAAGCTGCTTCCTGATTTTTAGAATATGATTTTGCAATCTTTCCATTTTGGCCTTAGGCCATGGATTAGGTTTTAGTGGGAAGTTCTTCCCTTTATTTAATAAAAACACATCGTTGGTAGATGATCTCTTTTGTTTCTGGATTGGTAGATGTCTTCTTTGTGGGATTTGTGTTTTTAGGTGCCAGACCTGTCTTCTCGTGGTCTCCCCTTACTCCACTATCCCACTGGTATTTGTTTTGGCAGAATAGTGTTTAGATGCAGAGCCCATCTGATCATGACTCCCTCTTACTCCACTATCCCGCCAGTTTAGTAGATGTTAGTAGTAAATTAAACTAATATAAAATGAAATAAATAAAGAGAGTATAATAAAGTTGTAGTCAAAATAAATTAAAGGTAATAAAATAAAGTAAATTAAAGTAAAAGTAAAGTAAAGATAAAGTAAAGATAAAGTAAAGATAAAGTAAAATGAATTAATTAAAATTTATTAGTTAATTAATTTAAAGGTAATAAATGAAAATAAAATTAAATAAAATAAAATAAATTAAAGTAAAGTAAAGATAAAGTAAAATGAATTAATTAAAATAAAGTTGTAGAGTGGTTGGGCTTCCTTCGAGAGGACGTTTTTACTTCCCCACCCTACGTCGTATAAAAAAAAATAAGTTGAGATAAAAATTAAGTAGAAAAAATAAAAAATAAATTGAAGGTAATTAATAAATATAAAATAAATTTAAGTAAAAGTAAAGTATAAAGATAAAGTAAAATGAATAAATTAAAATAAATGTATAGGATGGTTGGGCTTCCTTCGTGAGGACGTTTTTACTCAACCATCCTACGTTGTATGGAGAATTTATCTAGCCGTGACCCTTTCTTATTTCACTAATTTACTTAGTCCAACTGTGTCCATTAGGGTGTGGACTTCTTCGAAGATTTGTAGCTTCAGATCTGGTCTAGGGAAGAGTAGGTTCTTAGTGTTGAATGGTATGTTATTGGTCTCCATCATTCTCACTAAGTCCCGTCTCTCTTCCTTGTAAACCTCGCAGTCTACCAGGACATGGTTGGTGGTACACTCTTCTCCGCACTCACAGACGATGACTTGGTGTTTGTAGTCTCGCAGCCTCTCTTTCACCCTTAGTTTCGATATGAGTCTGCATATATCTCGTCTAGGGTGATTGGTTGCTGTCTTGGTGTAGATCTCGTCATCCAGTCGGAATCTGTATGTGTCAAGTTCAACGAGATTTAATTCCCAGATTGAATTGACCTGTCTTTTGACCATACTGTAGATTTCCGTGGTGCTATAGTCTATGAGGCGGCGTGTAGCTGTGTCCTTGAGACCCTCGCTGGCGAGTCGATCTGCCTCCTCGTTTCCTTTAATGTTGACATGTGATGGAATCCACACGAGCTCTAATTTGCTTCCCTTCTCTAGGACCCTCTGATATAGCTGCCTGATTTCCAAAATGACTTCTGGTCTTGATTCCGAGTTGTCATTTTGGATTGAAATCAGACTGCTCAGAGAATCGCTTAGAATGACGAACTTGCCGGTCTTTTGATGGGAGATCCATGAAATAGCGTCACGAATGGCAACAAGCTCTGCAGTGTACACCGAACAGTTATTGGGCAGTTTCCTGCTTATTCCCTGTTCCCCGTTTGGCAGGTATATTCCAAACGAGCTGGTGCCCCTTTCAGGATTGCGTGAGCCATCCGTGTACACATGGTCCCAGTCATCAGACGGCCAGTTGTCTTCCAGATGTTCTAGAGAGTAAGCACGTGCAGCACTGGGGTTAATTTTCTTGTCGGTTTTCTGTAGTAGATCTAGATTGACCAGTGGTATAGGGAGCGTCCAGGGGGCGACAACTGGGGGGTCGTGTTTATTTATCACGAGCTCCCCCAGTCGTAGTTCCTTGATCGTTTCTCTGATACCCTGGCTGAAGGTTTTCTTTTTGGGATCTCTTACATATTTTGTCTTTTGTAGACTGAGAAATGTTGGGGATCTTTCACCTAGTTGTGATATCTTGACCCAATACCTTGTCGCCAGTTCTTTTCTTCTTAGGGATAGGGGCAACTCCCCGACTTCTTGTAGTAGTGCCTCTCGCCTAGTCCCGAGCCCTACGCCAGTCGCAATGCACAGAGCTTTGTATTGGATGGTGTCAAGCTTGCTTAAGAGTGTTGGCGCGCAGTTCATAAAGGCCAACGAGCCGTAGTCTAATACAGAACGTATTAGAGCACGATATACCATCATTAGTGTAACTCTATTGGCGCCCCACGTACTGCCCGTTAATTTTCTCATTAAGTTTAGGATTTTGGAGCATCTATCTACAGTCCAGTCGATGTGCGGTTTCCAGGTCAACCGTCGGTCAAAGATTACGCCAAGGAACTTGGTTTGGTCTTTGAACTCGATGGTTTTCCCGTTCATACACAGAGTCATTCTGTTTATCCCTCTATCCCTGCTCACAAGCATGCCGACTGTTTTCTTCTCCGAGACTTTAAATCCCCAGTCGTTTGCCCATGTCATGAATTTGTCTAAGGCTCTTTGCATATTCTTTTGTAGGTCACAGAAGCTCGTCCCATTTCTCCACATGGTACTGTCATCGGCAAATTTAGCCAAGTTAGTTTTAGAATCGAGGTAGGACGATTTGTGAATGTCATTGATCATGATGTTGAAGAGAGTGGGACTGATAACAGACCCCTGAGGCGTGCCATTTTCTAATGTTTGCTCGGCACTCAGGAATCTGCCAACATTCACCTGTATCCTTCTATCGCTCAGAAAGCTTTTAATCCACCGAAACATTATGCCCGTTATACCGATACGTCCCAACTTGAAGAGCAGCCCGTCTAACCAAACTAAATCGAAAGCCTTGGTCAGATCTACGAACACGGCACATAACAGGTTTCCCGAGAGAAGGGCCTGCGACATGACTTGCTGTAGTCTAACCAAGTGGTCCATTGTTGATCGTCCTTTCCTGAACCCACTTTGATTTTCGTCGATCAATCGGTTGCTCTCCAGATAGAACTGTAATCGGATATTAACCATTGTTTCCAATGTTTTGCATAGTGTGGATGTCAAACTTACTGGTCGATATGACTCTACCTTGTTCTTCTCTTTCCCAGCTTTCAGTAGAGGTATGACGTTTGCTTTTCGCCATTCTTTAGGTACCTCTCCTGACAGCCAGGATGTGTTGAAGAAGTTTAGTAGTATCGTCTTGGCGTTTCTTGGTAGATGTTTGAGCATGGAGTACTTTACTTTGTCCTCACCAGCCGCACTATCCTTCTTGAGGGAAAGAGCCTTATTTAACTCTCCCTCAGAGAAGGGTAGGTTGATTGGTTCAGCCACTTCATTAGATTCAATTACTAATGAAGGGTGCTGCGAGTAAAAGATTTCCTTCCTCTTCAGAAACTCTGGTGATTGGTTTTTGTCTCTGCTTGCGTCAGCAAAAGTTTTTGCTAGTAGATCTACCTTTTCCTTGCCGTTCGTAACGTACTTATCTCCATCTTCAAGGTTTGGTATGTTGAATGATCTGCGTTTCCCGTTCATGGCGTTCAGCTTCTTCCAGACGGCACCCGTTTGCGTGTTTTTATTCAACGCATTACAGAATGTCATCCAGTGCCCACTTTGTGCCTTTTTTATGGTGTCTCTTGCAGCGTATTTCAACTTAAGGTAATTTTGGTGGTTGGCTTCATTGTAGTGGCGTTTTCGTAGGCGGAGGGCCTTCCTTCTGTCGTTGACCGCCTTCTGACATTCCGGTGACCACCATGGTTTTCTAGTCCTTGGTTTTCCGCCAGAAGTCTTTGGAATGGAGTCGTTAGCAGCACCTATAATAGAGCTCGTAATGTTGGTAGCGTACACGTCGATGTTGGTATCGATGATATCTTCTTCCTTCCACTCAAGGCAGCCTACACGGAATTTAACCCAATCAGCTTGTTTCATAATCCAATTGGGTCTCCCGTTATAGACTTCCCTGGTTGCTTCGGCCTGAATGCAGAATTCTATCAGGAGATGGTCACTGCCAAGTGTTTCGTCTTCGTGTACTTGCCAGTCGCAGCGGTTTGCCAGACCAAGCGTACAGAACGTGAGATCTAGGTGCGAAGGTGGGGCATTTCCTCCAACAAAAGTAGGGCTCTCATCGTTCAGCATGCATAAGTCGTTTGCTTCTATTATTGAGCATAGGCTAGTCCCCCGGCAGTCATTCCTCGGCGACCCCCACAGGACGTGTTTTGCGTTGAAATCCCCGCAAAACAATGATTCGCCCTGTGGAAGTTGATCGAGAAGTGACTGGAAGTCAACTGGTTTTTTCGTGACATCTGGGGGTACATAGACATTCACTATTGTCAAATTCGTATTATTGCTCAATGTGATGGCTATGCCCATTGCTTCTAGAGGTCCTTCTACGTCCAGTGAAACAGAAATATAATTTAGGTTATCACGGATATAGATGACAATGCCGCCGCCACGTGTCGTACTTCCTGGTCTGTCCCTTCTCTCACAAGTGTATCCGGGTATGTAGATGTCTTTCGAGGTTGGTAGTAACTTGGTTTCTTGGAGGCAAATTACATCCCTGGGGTTGCGTGTGATGTATTTTCTCAGCTCAGCACATCTGGGGGCCAGTCCATTAACATTAAGTTGTAGAACTTTAACCTGGCCCGCCATGATGACTGTCCGGATGGATGCCTCTATGTATTGTCTTTTTATTGTTCAATTGGCGTTTCACATTCCATAGGAGGTACCTCATTAGTGTTCGTCTTTGGTGTTAAAACCGGCAAGCAACTGGGCATATCGCCAGTGCTGTAGTGACGAACATGAGATATCCTTCTACGGAGTGCGAGGTTTGCCGTTTGATCACTTTTTGTGGTTTCTTCGTCGTCGTCTTCTTCTCTTGATCTTTTTTTTACTATGTTGATTGAGTTAATCATGACACACAGGACATCGGCGTTGACCATGTGTGTCCTTACTTTGCCGAGTAAGCTTTCCATCTTGGTAGTTTGGTCCTCATTAGATACGGCCACCCTGAGGAACTCGATCATGAAGTTCATGAAGCCACTTTCCGTTTTAAATTTAGGAATGAAGTGTTCTTCATGACTCTTCGTTTTCGGTTCCTCTTTTTTTTTCTTGGGTGTCTTCTGTTTGACCTCTGCAGGTTTGGTTGATATGTTCTTCTCTTTCTTCTTCTTGTCTTTACCTTTAGGGGTGGGGGTTACATCGGATGTCAAGAGAGTCGGTGCTGGAGCTTGCTTTGGTTCCACCACCGGTTCTCTGACTACTTTTGCTTCCCTCTCCTTGTTTTTTACTTGCTGGGTTGCCTCCCTAAAGGTAAGTTTGTCTTTGCTTTGCAGGCGTAGAGCTGCTTTGGTCGCTAGAATTCTTGGGCATTGCGGGGAGTTGGCTGCGTGGCTGCCCTTGCAGTTTGAGCAGTTAATTTTACTACCCACCCTACACTCAGCCACCGCGTGTTCTCCTCCGCATTGGGCGCATATGGCTTTTCCTTTACAGTACTTAACCGTATGTCCCAGTTTCTGGCTCATATTGTGTGTTGTGTTTGGAATAGATAAGAAAGAATGTTTGATAAATGATATATTATTAAAACCCGACATGTCTATCTTATTTGTTCGTGCTAATTAGTAATAATCAGCATCCCAATCCCTGTTTGTTCAGTTCAACTTTACCTTTCCTGAACGTGCCAAGAATACGTTAAGGAATATCTGATTAAATAATATTTTGTACGTAAGGGTTGTTTTAACATCAACTTTTCCCACAAAGACATGTCAACAAACCAACCGAGACATGAACACCCAAAGTCTAATTCAAGTAAATCAACCGAGACATGTCCACCCAAAGTCTAATTCAAGTTAATCAACCGAGGCATGCCAACCTAAAGTCTTAATTCAACTCAACCAACCGAGACATGTCAACCAAAAGTCTAATTAAAGTAAACCAACCGAGACATGTCAACCAAAAGTCTAATTCAACTAAACCAATCAAAACTAAGCTAACTTACCTACAACAACCAGGAAATGTCACCAAAATGTGTAATGCACCTAAATCAATCGAAACATGTCATCAAATGTGTAATGCGCCTAAATCAACCGAGACATGTCACCGATCAGTCTAGTAAAGCAACCGAGACATGTCAACCCAAATACTGATTTACCTAAAGCAACTGAGACATATCAACCCGAAGTCTAATTCACTGAAAGCAACCGAGACATGTCAACCCCGGGTCTAAATTTATACAAAGCAAAGTATGGTATTAGGATTATTTGACCTAATTGATACTAGGGCCAGCTCGAAACGGATCTAACTGAACTTCAGTTTCCGCCAAACTTGACTAATTTTACTTTTTAGCTTCATGCAGGCCCGAAGCCAGAAACCAAAATTTAGCCGACATAGGGGGGCGAGAAAGATAAATTTCCGACAACAAAAAATCAATTAACGAAGGTCATCGCCGACTGCCGTAAGCAGGAGGAGGGGAGAGCACGAGTGAATTTAGGCCTCTATGACATGCAGGTGGCGAATGTGTCGGAAAATTAAAAGTTTCCAGCCGACATTTACTATCTCTCGGCCGAATTTGAGAGGATAATAATGTTGTACTAAAACTCTCTCCCGGCAAAAATGCGAGCATAGCTAACCAGTGATTTTTTTCCGACGCAGACAGAAAAATTCCGACAGGAACGGCCATGGGGGGGGGGGGGCGGCTCGCACATCCAGCCCCCCCCACTAGCCTCGGCCTGGCTTCATGCTTTGCTTATTGTGTCGACACAGAGTCACACAATTGAATTTCACGGCGTTGACGTATAGCAGCAGCTCTAACGGGGATAGGACGTCTGTTGTGCAAATTATCCAGTACATCTTATTTCCTTTTCCAGAGAGGATTAGAAAATATTTCTAAATTTAAGTTACATTTGAAAAGGTTTACGTAAATCTTTTCAAATTCGATGTGTTAAGATGAAATTTGTATTATCAGTTAATTGGAATATTGTTAAATAGTACAGTTTGTTGACCAGAATAATGATTGTGGCATATTATTCAGTTAAAACAAGAGTGTTATTGGGCCTTTAAGTAAGCATATAAAAGTTTCATTTATCTATCTGGCGACATAGCGACTGAGTGGCGTATCTTCGTTGTCTGACAATCTATTTGTTTTTCCATACGGTATTTCTGTAATGAAAATTGATTAATTGTTGAAATTAATGAGAATTTGTTTGCATTCCCGCGCTTTGTTTTTGATCTGTTATTACTGAATTCAGGCTGCAAGTAGTTTATAGAGAAATAAATTTGAACGAGAAAGTTGAATCAAGACAGTTTATTAGTATTTCTATTCAAGCACGTGTGATGACGATGAAGTTATGATAAGAAATTTATATTCAGGGGTCAGTCAAACGGATAGATCAATAGTTCCTTATAAATTCTGTTTGTTGATAGAAATTTCTGTCATTTATAGAACTTGCCGGGTATAAATATGGAAATATCATAGATGCAACTTATTGTAAGAACAACTCAAATAACTTGACCCGACAAATGTTTGACAAATAGGAAATAGAATGAGGGTTAACGTCCTACTGTTCTGTACCGACTGGGCTAATGAAAACAGGCATACACCACACAGTGTGCATTGAGGTAATTTTACCCGTGCTGCGGCACTATGGCCTACTCGTATATCGAATTCAAACTGTCAAGGGATCTTTTACGTGCACATCAATGCATACACGGAACCTCTGTTTTTAGTTCAACCCGAACGAGTACACAGCTGTCGTTGCCGGGTCGTCCTTTTTGTACCACTGACAAGGGAAACCACGTCAGATGAACTTTCTCTCCCGATACATGGACCGAACACACGACCTCCGGGCTGGTGAGCTAGCGTCTTACTCATTTAGCCACCGTGGCTCCCTCAGATATTTAACAATTGTATGTCAAAGCTACCAAGTTTCACTTATACATGAACGTATTTTTGAATTTTGCCATTTACTCTTTTACAGTTGTAACGATATTTCTGAATTTGATATATCCAAGATAAAATCAACTTTACAATCTATTTACATATTTCTTATCTAGTTTTGTCTCAAATTTGACATTTAGGATTCGATAAATAATAATCATAAATGTATCGTTCATTGCAATATATACTATTTGTAATCACTCTTACAAAGAAGATATTTCTGGACGTAGATGTATGATCATGTGCTTGTTACATTCGATTTTATCGACTTAATTGCTATTTTTACTGGGAGGATATGTGGTCTGGTGAATTAATAAGGTTTGACAAAGAGTACGTGACAGAGAGAAGGGCCGCCTGCCTAACCTAACCTAACCTCGTCGGTTTTCTCCCGCTTCTCAAGTTTCTTCCCACTCCCCATTTCCTTCTCTCTGCTAAAATACCGTGAGAACCCCTGATATTTCCATCGTTGCTTTGATGTTCCCGGGTAGAAAATAATTATTTTTCAGACGTCGACGAAAGATCAAAGGACGACAATCTGAACTTTCGACGACTTATAGGTTAGGGATGATGAATGTTGGTAATTTTGTGGACCAATCATATCCTCATTGAAGATTAATTTTGCTTTCATTCTGGAATATTACATGTATACCTATATTCAAAGGACCTAAGTCCATAATACAAAATCCTCCAAAATCTTGGACATCGAAAACACGAATTATTGGTCAATTTAAATCAATATTGATTTACCGGGAAAAGATGATCTTCTGATATCCGATAAATAAGATAATATATTTTTTTTAACATTGGTACACGAAACTCATGTTTTTTTTTCTGGTTCCTTCGCTCTCGTCCCCTCCCCTCTACTGTTAACATACCCTTATAATAAGCGAATTATTGAAATACAATGGAAACATGTGTTAGTCCGGAAATCAAGATCCTTTTCACAGCCTTTACAAATACTATTTTGAAATTTTTTATTGTAACCCGAATCTTTGTCTTGTTTAAACGTCACGAAATTACACGGTTTTGTTGTTTCACGTCACGAAAACGTGTTGGCGCCGATCCGAACGTATCAGATTATTTGACACGAACTCTTTTTTTCTTAAATAGTTATGTGTTCAACTGAAAGTGGTACGGATATTGATTACAATTCAATTATAAATAACTAAATTGTGATCTTGTTGGGAAAGCTTTTAGCTCGATAATTTCAATTAAGTCGATTCCATGAATAGGAAGGTATGCTGAAAGCACACTTGTCATCTCCAGACGTTATTTAATATGAAATTTGTGCTTTGAAAAGAAAACAATGGGGTTGGGTAAGAAAATTGTTAAGTTTTTATCAGCATTGAAATCTCGAAAACTTGTCACTGATTTAAAGTGTATTAATTCAAATGTACGAGCCCTCCCGGAGTTTACGCTTATGCGTCCAAATAAAGTTGGTTACTCCAAGGTGCAAAATAAAAACATTTGGGGCAAGAGCTTTTAGTTTTCTTGCTCCATCAAAATGGAACGATCTTCCAGTGTTCATCAAATGTGCTCCTTCTATTGAGTGTTTCAAATCTAGACTTTACATACCTATTTCAACGTTATATTTAATTTAAAATTGTGTGTAAAGAGCGTATATAGAGCATACTCTAAGTGTTGAATTGACGCTATACAAATTTTCGGGTATATTTTTGTGCCATGACGTGACGGGGGTCAAATAAACCTGAACGATGTGTAGTTGGACTTGCTAACGAAAATAGATTTTTCTGGAGCATGATGGAATGTAATTATTAAGGCTTCATCCATTACTTATCACAGAAATAAAATATGATTATTGATCAAGTTTGACGCACGTTGCGTACTTCAAGAAATATAACCAGACATTTAACCCTTCTCTCTTGTAGTACCATCGGTCGTTTGTCAGACGTGGAAAGCGGGACGAGTTAATCCGGTCGGGTCGCCACATTCATGACCCACCCTACGTGATCGCCTAGTATTAACAGAAAGCCACATTCTTGCTGATTTTGCTTTCTGGGGCTTTGGATTGGGGAAACGATCTCCCATTGGTTCAAATAGGATGGTTTCGATTACCAAGTTTTACGTGAGATTGGAAGGGTCGCCTGTCCAAACTCATTTTTTTTTTCTAGGTCCTCCGCTATCCGCCTCTCCACTGGAAAGCGGATCGAGCTTATCACGCCACATCCTTCGTATGATCCATGCACTCTATTCTTACTACATATCTTAATAGCCTCGTCTAGTAGTTTCAATTGTCATTTTTGCTTCCTTTTCACATTGTGTATTTTCTTCTTACTATCCAAGTAGTAAAGATGTTTGACTTTTCAGATGTTTGTCTTACAAAGAAAAACAATGCATCAGTTCGTTTTTACAGTTTATACATGTAGTTAAACCAAGAACTGATTACATAAGACACAAACCTAGATTACAATAAAGTCATTCTCTCAATCCCATTCCACCCAGATTCGCCTGGACGAGTATGCTGATAGAAATTGCTACATCATATGATCTAGGAACTCAGATGGTAATCTCCCCGGAACGCAGTGATACCTGAATCTTAAATGGCTGGTTTGTTTACACTAGTGTGACGTGTGGTCAAGGTACATCAACCATTTTCTTTACGATAGTGCCACGGGTGTATCGGGGTATACTACCCCTTTTGTTTACACTTACAGTAGTGTCGAGTGTGAAGCTGGGTATACCAACCCCTTTGTTTACAGTAGTGTCACGTTTCAAGCTTGGTGACCCCTCACCTCAAATACATCAATTACCTATATTGCATCAATTGTCTGTGACATAATTGAAAGAAAATGCATAATAAATAGTTTGATAAACTACTTGTAAAAAGTTTGGACATTTTTGCTTTTGTGCGAAGGAACAATGTTCGTATACGAATTTCTAGATTATTAAGCTTAGCAATTTTCAAAAAGTATATAATTATCCGCGGAAACACCCGAGATTAAATAAGTAGTATGTTCTGGTGACGTGCTGAGTTTTTGTTTCGCCACCTTGCGAACTTGTGTTATTAACATTCAGCAAAACGGCTCTGGGAAACGTGGGATGACAAAGATCGTGTATTATGTAGTCTATTTTTTCTCAGAGAATTTTGTGGACAGATGTTGATAATTTAGAAACACCTGCGACTAAAAGTGCGATATTAATTGCTTTCTCTGAGCTCAGAATTGAATTTATCGCGGTTAAAAAAAATTAAAAAATAAATCCGACGTGTTGTTCAACTGACGTCACGAGTACTCACAGGTTGATTTTGCTACTCTATCATTGTTATTTTGAGTGGGATTTTTGTAAAAAAAAGTTTGTTTTTGATCTGTTATTACTGAATTCAGGCTACAAATAGTTTGTAAAATAATCTTATAGAGAAAACAGATTGAAAGAAAATTTGAATCAAGTCAGTTGGTTAGTTTCTGTATTGAAGCATGAGATGACGATGAAGGCATGATTATACGTTTCTGTTCAGGGGTTAGACCGATAGATCAATAGCCGCTTATCAAAGTCTGTACATTACCCCGTACAGAGAACTCCCACATGTAACTGGTTGAAAGAACAATTTAAATGACTTTACCAGAGAGCAACGTCGGTCCATTTTGGGTTATGATGTTGTTATGATCTTTAAACGTATCTAATATTTTTGTGCTGATTTGTGCATATTTAAGATCTGTGTTACGTAGTGTGCTTTTAGACGCAGATGTTTGTAAATCAACATATGTCCACAAGATTCACTCAGACAAAAATAGACTGTATAAACATGGTTGTTTAATGCATGATCGTTGTCATCCCACTTTTACCAGAACCGTTTTGCTGAATATTATACAAGTAGAACACAAAAGGTGTAATAAACAACAACAGCATCATTAGCTCAGTCGAAGCGGATCAGTAGGACGTTAAACAAAATTTCATTTCATTTCATTTATAATGCCACCTTCTATGTCCTAAATTTTCAGTAGATTTGAATACGATTTGCCGTTGGGGATTTAACGTACAATGGATAATCGTAACAGTAACAATCGAGGCTATACTGTAATTGTGTCGGTGATAATTCGGCTCAGAGTGAAGTAATTTGACTGGAAATTTTCAACATATTCCCCTTTCATTATTATAGCGAGAACTGTCAGCTCTTTATATAATCTTACATAATGTCCCTTTAAGTATGGTTGTTAATAGTAAGAGAAAGAGCGCCGCCGCATCACATATAAACACTGAGCTGTAAAGAAGAACTGAAACTTGCAAGAATAAAATGTATGACGGATAAACCCCATATAAAATTTATATTTTTGGATCACGTCGGGAAGCTACTAATAGACTACCCAAATTTGAGATAAAACGTGACCCAGCTCCCGTACTAAAACATTCACTATTTATCAGTTTTGCCGATATTTGTTATTTTGTTAAAATTGTCTTCCGTAGTATTGTTTTGTTCCTGATGAAGTCAGAGATGATCTCAGATTATGTCGACACGTCCTCAAAAAGAAAATCGTGTCGTATCTACAATTTTCTTTATCAACACAGACAGACAATAATAGTATGTGCGTGTTGTGCTCTGTTTTGAAAAGGGGTGGATGGCTAGGTATTGCAACAGGAAGGTCAATCACCTAACCAATGGCGTCTCTTGATCAGTTTAAAGGACAACGGGCGAATAAAAATTATACAGATACAATTTTTACTCGCCCGTTGTCCTTTAAGACATTGGTTAGGTGTTTGACCTTTCCGTTTATAACTACATCTTTGATAGTCATTTGAGGTCTGATTTGAGCCACTGAGATTCGCTAAAACAATTATTGTCAAATAAAGGCACCTTTCTATTCGTTAAATGATGGGTGTAGTAATATGGATGGCAGGGATTTGTGCTAAAGAACAATATATAACATATTATTAAGGTATAAGCCTTTTCTGAAAACGCAAATTAATTGTTTACGAAATAAGAGGACATGGGGTCTAAGGACAAGGAATGGGTAGATATGATGGCTTAAACAACATTGTTATCTTTCATAGTATTGATTCTAAGTTCATATCTAAAAATATAGGAAATATATGCTGGTTATTTTTATACATTAAGTAAGCTATAGATTAATGCTGATGTTGGTCGTTTGCATTTGTCTTTGTTATACAACAGATGCTATATTTGTTGACCAAATTAGGTAACAATCCCTGTCGATATGTAGGTTTTGGGTGCATGACCATTCCATATTTAGAATTTAGTTATCAGTGTTTTACGTACACACTACAGACAAAAGAATAGTCACAGTCTAGTCACTTACAAAACAATAGACACCTGTAAAGTAGGGAGTGAGGGCTAGAATAGTCAGACGCGCATTGGATTCTTTAGAGATCAGTTACGCATTGGGTTCTTTAGACGATCATTTCACGATGTTCTGGCCGTTCTGGTTAGACTTTTACAGGAATGGGGTTGGAGAGAAAGACATGTTAGTTTTAAATATTGTAATGTAGACTACTGTGTAGATGTTGTGACATAAAAACGTATAGAAGAAAAACCTATCATTATTCCTGCTACTTTTTTGATTTTGGTATCGTGAGAAAACACAACGGTGAGTCATATAAGAAGAAAGACACGACAGTTACAGTCCAGAGCCAACCAACCCCATAGACGACAGTAGCAGTGCAGAGCCAACCAACCCTATAGACGATCAGACCAAAAACGAAGATGTGTAGTCGGATAGTACTGCAGGGATCACTCCGGATCAAGTGAGGTCATTCAAGTTCATAAAGTATAAGGATGCTATTAGACCTTGTTATTTGTATGTAATCACTTGAAAGTAGAGTAAAACAAAAACAAATGAACTTGAATGATGACAACTACTACATATCAAAAAAGAACTACGGCAGTGTTTGGAAAATCGAGATTACCCGAAACAGAAAGCATGGAATGGTGAAAATATCAAAACTGCTAATCTACTCTTGGAAACAATGCCCCCCCCCCCCCCCGACCAAACAAATGTGAAAGAAATCCACTAAGAACTTCATCCTTTAATTAACGCTCAAAAGGTTTTCTGAAATCCAACTCTGGTACTCAAGGCCGCGGAACGCTAAATACCGATAGGATAGTGTCTGTCCTCTAATGACTACAGACTTAAAGTCAAAGATGCGTCAAAAACTGTAGCCTCTGTCGCGTTTACAAGCCAACTATTGAAGTATGGGATAATTGACTAGCAGGGTGACGATTATACGCCCAAACTACATGTGGGCGTATAAAGGTACCCCCCCCCCCAAAAAAAAAACCGAAACGAATTCGGATCTGTTATAATCAGGTTACGTTATTTGAGTCGCCGACTATCTTACTGTGTAATATCGAGCGAATTATTGAAATAAAATTAAATCATATGTTAGTCCCGAACTGACCTAGTTTGTGTCGAGTGTACGTTAAACCCTCTCTCTCTCTCGGAAGCTGTAGACTACGCAGGTTATAGTTACTCATTCCAAAACACATAAACCACAATTCAGAAGTTCACATAGCTATGAATTTTTAATTCTTTATACTTATGATTTAAGCTGAGGTGATTTGTTCCATATTCCTCTGACTAAGGGCTACCGTTTTGATACTTATTCTACATCATCGTCTATTAATTGGTTCGTTGATTTGGGGATATTCGTTGATTCAGTGATATGCCGAATTTACATTTAGTCTTTCGCGTTATAATAAAGTGTCGATATCACTGAAAGCCCACCAGAATACTCGATCAAGTTAGAAAGCGACTTCTAAAGAATCTTTTAGTTCTACTGCAAGTGATTTGAGAAAGTAACTGGCGGTAATTCTCCTGTGAAAAAAATGCACTGAAGTCTTGATGGGGAAAAGCTATTGGCGTGATCACTTCAATTACATCGATTCCGTAATTTTCCACGTAACTGATAGTGTACCGGACTGTAATTGCTGTTCTAACGGGCAAAAATGAATTGTTGTAGAAGATAATGAAATGTTTTATTTCCGTAACTAATGGCCAAAGAAGCAAAAAGAACATGGCTCCATCAGTCAAAGATCACAGAAATAAAACCTAACCCTTCTTTTAAGGCTTACAACGGAGATAAATTACTAGCACTCTAGTGGAGGTTAAAGGAATATTTAAGTAGGCATATTGAGATGGGAATTATACAATATTTACTGGATATTTTGTAGATAATCCGGATAATGAATAAAAGAATGAACTGGGGTTTTACGTCCTATTTGTATGCACCTAACGTGATACTGAATACCGGCATATACGCCATACATTGTGCTGTAGGAGAAATTTTCCTCGGACTGCAATTGAATTCCAATTAAAGGTTACTTTAAAATGCAAGCCTGTTTTTCGTCCCATCTGAAAAAAACTATAAACTGTTCCTTGTCAAGTCCAGCTGATAACGGGAAGCCACGCACGAAAATCTCGCGGAACTGTATCGACTTACAGCCGGTATCGTACCCCGACCCCTTCGCTAGTGAGCCACGAATCGTTGGTTGTCAGACATGGGTCCGCGACAATTTACCTTTCTGGTGGGAATACGTGTTGTTGCTTTCGATTATGTTAGATTTCAAAATATCAGAAAATATCTCGATACCAGAAAATTCAAATAGAAAACAACTGTTCTGCACCGGGTGTCCTTATGAAGACGGGGGCCTATTTTAATTGGAATTCACTTCTATGACTTAAATACAACAATCTCATACCATTTTGTGATAACATGACAAAATTTCCCTCATAGCACACTGTATGGCACAGAACAATTGAACGTTAAACCCCATTTCATTTCATTTCACTTTATGATTTAGTGACTTTTTTTAAAGAAAGGAAATGAATTCGTATGTCAGTCATAGCCTTACTATACAGATTCCATGAAGGTTTTCACTTGAATAAGAAGGTACCCCCCCCCCCCGAAAACAAAAACGTTTTGGATCACACTTCTGGTGCTATTCTTGTGATTGAAGCTTTTTTTCGTATTTATAAAATGCTTAATTAAGAGAGAGGGGTGTATTTTAGAAGCCATACATTATAGTGTTGAACAAAGTAGATATTATGTTTCCATAGAAACACCTTTCATTGCATCAAGTGGGTTTTCCATTAACTTTGACAAGTAACAATATAACCGATTTCAATCGGAAACCTTTACACAGAAAACTTAGTTAAGGTGCATTCGAAATAAAGAACTCGTGACATTAAACCTTCCGGTGTATTGTACAGGTTGCTTACAGAGATCTTTAATCAGCATGGCTTAGTACATTGACATGACTTTTGAAATAGCTCCCAGCAAATGTTAAAGATGATTCTATTTCCAGCATTAAAAAACAGTAGGCTACTTGATACTAGTATTAATTTATCACACGAAACATCTTTAGTAAAAAAGCTTAGGTTGTGTGAAAAGAGACGAAAGGGCACACTTCGCGTAGGAAGGATTCAGCCCACTATCAATAATTCCTAGTTCAAAGTATCTTTAGATTTGAATACACAACGACACCCATGACTCTCTAATATTAATACTACACAAAATAGACCTATGATCGAAAAAGGATAATCAAAATGCTCATTTACGAAATGGCAAATCCGTGTGACAGTGTGTTGACATGGTCACTGTCAAACTGACAGACGTCTCATTAACAAAGGATCAGCACCCAGATCCTTTGTATTATGTATGACTCGTAGAGAGAGAGAGAGATAGAGAGAGAAAGGGAGAGAGAGAAAGAGAGAGAGAGAAATGGGGTTTAACGTCCACTCAACACAACTAGGTCGTTTCGGGACTAACATATGATTTAATTTTATTTCAATAATTCGCTTGCGCGTAGGGGTATTGAGCAGTGGGAGAAACCGGAGTGCCCGGAGGAAACCCACGATGTTAAGAAGGGGCCCCTATATGCATGCAACGTACGCTCACTCCAGGGCTCGAAACCAAAGCCGCAAGCCAGAGGTGGCCGGCCAGCTAGAGGTCGAGCGCGGCACTCTAGACCACTAGGTTATCCCAACCCCCTGACTCGATGTTGTAGTGAGAGTAAAATATTTGTCCTAGTGCATTACAACTCACCGATGCCTCCTTCTAATACCCAAGTAATTAGACCACTGCTACTATTTCAGGGGAATAAAGTCTCCGATTATTAAATTTAATCTTAGGTCCGCATCACAGACTACATGCACACCTTGCATTGTGTACGACACTTATTTTTTTTGTGGAGCAGAGAGAGTGGAGGGGACTATTTTCTATAACCGAACAAAAAGCAACAGTTAAATGGCAGAAGGTTTTCACTTGAATAAAAGGGGACAAAAAAACGTTTTGGTTTACTCTTCTGGTGCTTTTCTTGTGATTGAAGCTTTGCTCGTATTAATACGAAAATAAAATGCATTAGTAAGATTGAGAGATGTATTTTATAAACAGAATGATTCATGATGTAATAGTTTATTTTATAAAAGCAAAATAGAATGTAATGTAATATTTTTGGAATAAACCTTTTTTCCCTCTGTATCTGTAGAAATAACATGGCCATTTACAAAAAAAATACCTACTTAGAGAGCGCTATGAATCGCCACTTTGCTTTATGTGCGATTACATTGAATTTAAGCCGTTAGTAAAAAGCCAAGAATTTTATTTCAATATGGTGAACATTCAACAGACAAATGTAATTTGCTAGAAACCGTGATTTGAATTTCAATTAAGTTTGTAAAATATGATTTGTAGATAAACAAAGTTAAAAGAGAATTGGAATCAATTTGTTTTATTGGTTGCGGTATTTAACTTTGTCTGTGATGACGATGGGGGGCTATGATAGGAACTTTCTATTCATCTGTATACAGCTGTATACTTATTAAGGTTTTAATCAGTCATGGAACTTGTTGCCTCGGGGGATAAATACAGGAAATTCCTATAGATGCATCTTATTGAAAGCGAAATTAAGATACCTTGAGCAGGCAGGCGTATTTATGATTGGGAATTGATCGTTTTCTTTTAAGAAAATAACCTTGGCTTCTGAAATCTGATGTAGCGGCTTAATTCGGTACCCGGTTCTGTTTGGTATCTTACTATAAGTTACATACATAGTAAGCGAAATTACTATAAGTCATTGGGGAGCCGCTGTAGCTCAGCGGGTAAGGCACTGGCTCGATAACCAGGAGATCGTGGGTCCGGTTTGTTGGCCGAAAAAGTTCCCGTGTACACACACATTGATTTGCATGTAAAAAAGCCCTTGACAGTTGGAATAGGATATTAGAGTATGCCATAGTGTCGTTGTCCGGACAACATTTCTCTCATACCACGCTTTATGGCATATTCCTGTCTTAATTAGAACCATCGGTATAGAAAAGTTTTAATCGAATTATAAATAGCTTAAAGGGACAATAACACCGTTGCTGGCCTGACAGCTCCAGGAAATAAATAATAGCCATATTCTAAGTACTAGATGTTTAAGTGTCCTACCTGTTGTATAAAGTAGCCATTACATCCTAATTTACTTGTCCAGGGGGTTCGAAAACATTTTACAAATTCAAGATACATTTGAAAAGGTTTACGTAAGGCTTTTCAAACCATTTAGTTGAATTTTCCCAATTTTTTTTAAAATCAGGTGTGTTAAGATGAAATTTTTATCATCAATTAATTGGAATATTGTAAAATAGTACAATCTGTTGAATACAGATTGGGACATATTATTCAGCGACAACAAGAGTGGTATTAAGCCTTAAAATAATGTAATATGAATGTATATAAAGTTATTTACATTCAATCGTTTTAGTTTTTACTCTAATTTCAATCAGTTGTATTCGGGGAAATACGCCAGAAGTCTCAATCGAATGGCAATTTTTGCGTCTGGTTATTCAAGTCTAAACCGATAGTATTTCTCTGCGCCTACTCGCCAGATGAGATAATAACTTGTGGAATATGTCTAGCCTCGTTATTCGAGCCCCTTGTTACAAATGGCGCTGAAACGCGTTATGGTACACGATTCGTGTATCAATGGTAAAATGTTTATTTGGTCTTGAATATTGGATATCAGAAGCCTATCTAAGATCGCAACATCAATGTTGATTTAAATTGACAAATAATTCGTGTTTTGTATAATATTGAGTTAGAGACTTAGCTACTTTAATAACGTCAATGACACACGGGACAACAACATGACGAGTTAGTCCGATTAATTTGATTTGACCTTCCTTGTCAGATTACCCTTCCATAGAAATAATCGGGGAATCATATCAAATTTTTTGTCGTACTTTTGTATAAATTTAATATGTAGAAATATGTAAAACTATCTTTACCGAAGGTGAATGTAAGGGCGGATATGTGAATTTCTATGTCGTTTTTATTCAATCATTCGGCTTGTGTATACTTCTTTGTGGTGTCTCATTAACGAAAGTCAGAAGAAATAAGCACATGAGTAATCGGATTAATTCTAGGAATTACAATCACTAATCTTATTGTTAAAAATAATCACTATAACCGTCCGTTTCTCTTGGGACGTGGTGCTGATCACTTATTTTTGCCCATCTTCATTAACCCTCGTGGTGGAGAAAAGGGTAAGACAGACAGAGAGAGCTAGAGAGAGCGAGCGAGAGAGAGAGAGAGAGAGAGAGATGGGGGTTAACGTCCAGTCGACACAAACTCGGTCATTTCGGGACTAACTTATGGTTTAATTTCATTTCAATAATTCGCTTTCGCGTAGGGGTCTTTAGCGGTGGGAGGAAACCCTAGGATCCGAAGAAAACCCAACGAGGTAGGACAGGCGCCCCTTTTCCTTGTCACGTACAGCCTGGGATTCAAAACCATGCCAGTTAACTCAATGACAGGCTTTATGATACAGCACGCACGTGCTAACCATTCAGCCACCCAACCCCTACAGAAAAGGGTAAACTCCATTGCATTTCTGATTTTGAACAAACATATACCATTTCTCAGTAAAATAATCCCTTCCAACAAACTCAAAATTAAATAAAACAATTATAACGTGATAGACTTCTGTATTTGCGATAAGACTGAAAAAATATCGCAAACCATAATTGAAAAGTTGGAGATAACACAGATCAATTATTAATATAAAAAATGGCGGCTGATGCAGAAGATAACAAACTTCACTGGCTTCGGATGTATTTTCATAATTTATTATTAGTTTTTATTTTTAACGATATATTTTTTTTTAACATCGCAAACCTCAATTAAAAAGTTCAAGATAACACAGCCCTAGGCCGTATTTAAAAAAAAATAACATTGACTGTCATCCTTCCAGAAACGAACGGTAAAGAAGATAAAAAAATAATCTGTCTGGTTTAGGATGTTTGCCCGAGTATCAGAAGCTTTATTCGAGTTTTACCACCGTGGTTCTAATTTACAACATCTAATAAAGTCAAAGATTAATGCCGGGGGAGAAATGAGATTACATGAGTTAATTAACGTGAAAAACTCAAGCAGTAAAATTAAGATTCCAGTAAACGAAAGCAACAGAGCGAAGAGTCTAGTTTAGACAATAAAATATATTATAATAATAATAATGTTAGATTACTAAACGTAATAAGTGTTACTATTACACTAAATCAATATTCTTGTTAAAAAATACCACCGGTCTTTTTTGATTTAAAAGGAATAAAATGGAATTAATGTTTTGCACCGACTTGGCGCGCAAAGACTAGCAAAACCTTTTGATTAATGTCAAAACCAGATGGCATGTGTTAGCGTTATTTCTATTGCTCTAAAACAACCCCACGGTATCAAAGTCACCATAAAACCATTAAACCCAATTATTGATACTAGCATATTATTCTTAAGGTTTCAATTTCAAGAACATTTGTATTGTAGGACAAATAAGCAATTTTCTCGATTCTGATTGGTCGAAAAGTGTGGTCGGATGGACAATGAACCCCCTCTGAATTATTAAGGCGAATTACTGCGTATAAATTTAACAGTGCACTTTTTTTCATTTTTGTGCGCAATGATTTTCCTCAGCTTAAATCTTTATTGGCAAATATCTTCAAGAAATTCTTCACAAATGACTATCACACCATTTTTCAAACAGTATCTTTTATGAAAACACATTTCTGAAATACGCAAAACAGTAGAAAATCTGTCATGAATTATTTAAACCCGTTTCAAGGTATCCAAATATATTCGTAACTAGGCAGTGACAGCATGAGTATGGACACATTTGTTTTCTTTTTGGGTAGGCTATAGCCCAGCCTGGCTTCACTCACCAATTTTACTTAATCAGGTGGAATTTTTGTTAAATCACGTTTTTATCAAGTCTGGTTAGCATGAACTACCTAATAATAAGTCATTAGGCACAAGAAATCGCTTCAAAATACAACGAGGGAGTCGAAAACTGCAGGTGATTTATTATAGGCCTAATCGTTATGCTAAAGTTGACATTTGTTGACAACACGTCAGGCATTATACTGTCATAGTTTTACAGGGTATTTTTGCAGATGTAATTACGAACTGTAAATGTTTGGACAAGAACTGGCTACAGCATTGTGATAACAGTCTACAAATAAAATAATAAAGGCTGAAAACATACATGAAACTGTGAAACTGAAGTCATTTTTGTCGATATCCTAATAACATTTTCTCTCATAATTTTTTTACCAGCAACTCGAGACTAAGTCATTTTAAATTTGCAAAATGAACACAAGCGCATGGCCAAAAAACGATTTTTATTTTTAAATGGGTATAAAAACAGTTTCGAAGAAAATCTCAAAATATGTGTGCTACAATATCGATAAACACGTTCCTGTTACGTATTTGTCGATGGTTTATTGTCCAATTAACCAGGCTTGAATTATCCATTAGAGCAACTCGTGTTCTAGTGATTAAAGTATGGTTAAATGGACAATCAACCCCCGATTAATACATAACAGGGAGTGTTTATCTTCTAAATGAATAGAACCACGTAAATATAAGTGAGTATCGTGTGATACTGAAGCTCTTTGAACAAACATAATTATGTGGTTGATTTCGTTTCATGTTAGCATACATATTAGTATAACAAAGCATCTTCCGAAAAAACCCATGCGGTTAGATTTGATATTCGTTAGCAATAGGGCCTATATTAGATCTAAAAAAAGGAACGAACAAACCGGTTTGAAATAATTCGCAGGGGTTTTGTCGGCCGTAGCTGGAAGTCGAATCCGGGACATACAGTACCACCCCCATCCCGACACACCTACCGCTCCACTAACGCAACCCTCTCTAAGTAAGACCTAGCTTCTTAACATCGCAAAAACTAAGTAGTTTGTGGAATAATTATTATGATGTTTTAACAGGGTCTGTTTACTTTTGCAGGTTGATGATTGCTTGGAGATGGAAGTAAAAGATGACCTACTTAAAGATACCAGTACTAATCACCGTGTGTTTCGTCGCCCAGTTTTACTCATCGCCATCTTGATTATAGTAGTCGCTATCTTTATTTTGTGTCCCTTTCTACAGTTGGCCACAGAATCTCACAAAGAGTCGTCAAGTGAGGATAATGACACGTGGATTACGGAACGAAGAGAAGCGGGACTGACGGGTAATTTTGTGCAGATAGACAATTTGTGGGATGGGCAGCCGCTATAAGAAATCCCGTTTAAAAAAAGAGTTATATTTAAGCTGATAAACAAAATCTCCTATCACTTTATAATACATTGTTTGACAATCTGTAACGAAATCGCGCAATTTCGATCTAAGCAGCTAATAACTGTGAAACGAAATGGCCTTTTGCGCAGTGAACCCTTTAATTAAGAACCTATATATCAAACACTGTCCTGTCATTGATAGCGGTTGCGTGTTGACTTTTTTTCTGACTATATAAATAACAGTGTGTGGTTTATCTTTAGCAAAATTTATTTGTTTAAAATCCGACAATAAATTAGCCTTGTGCATCATGTTGGACAGATTATTGGAAAACGTATGAAGTGCGAGATCCCCTACCCATTTGTGATTTCAAGTGACAGTAAAGTATTACACTAGCGTATATTAAAACAAGGATAATTTATGGGCAATGTCAAATCTGTTACCAACACAGAATTATGGTAGTGATAAAACCGCACGTCTCCATTAGTTATGGTCTCAGACTAGTAATTCTCTGCCCATGAACTTTAGTGTTATAAATTTAAGTCATGGTATTGTTCAACCCGGTGATGCTACTCTTTATAATTTTTAACCCCGACGAGCCCAA
Source organism: Patella pellucida (assembly GCA_917208275.1). Taxonomy (NCBI): domain Eukaryota; kingdom Metazoa; phylum Mollusca; class Gastropoda; family Patellidae; genus Patella; species Patella pellucida. The sequence goes on along the minus strand of OU795036.1, from coordinate 20,960,420 downwards.
CGCATGTATATTTAAATGAATATATAGCTTGTGAAGCCATTTTATGTACGTGATTTCGGTAATCGTTTACTTCCTGGTCCGTTCGCCTCAAAGTCATAACTAACGTCCTATACGTTTCCAACGGAAACGCCAGGAACTGTTGACCAAGAAAGTAAGTCAACGTGCTAACAGGCAAATCTACATAATTCCAAAACATTTTCCCCTAAATTGAATAATATAATTTAAAACATGTTGTTTATTAATTTGCCCGATTACACTATTTTGCCTATATCGTTTTTTAAGGAATTCTGTCTAACGGTTTTGATTGTTCATCCTTCATTCATTTTATTTCAAATTCTTTTTCGCATTTTTTAATATATTCATTTTTATTCAGATACTTCCCAAGTAAAACATCTCATTGATATCTTATCTCCCGCTTGGATATTTTCGAGCCGAACCACCCTTTTGATTGGGTGGCGAAGTATTCCATTCGTCTATTTGAAAAGGTTTAAATTATATGATGCACAATTAATCCATCGATATTGAATTGTTCTGTCGAATAAGGGCCATACTATATACCGGAAAACACCGGAAAACACTGGAAAACACCATTTTATACTGAATACCGGAAAACACCGGAAAAACACTAAATACCGGACAACACCCTAAATACCCGAAAACACCCTAAATATGTAACCCAGAGCCTAACCCTAACCCGTTTCCACCACCCTAACCCTAAACCTTACCCTAACCCTAACCCGTTCCCACCACCCTAACCCTAAACCTTACCCTAACCCTAATCTTAGACACTGTATTTTGACATACTCTTTGTCCTGTACTACCGACAGAGAGAAACCACACTGCAAAATTTAGGGGAAGTTTCTTGACCAACCCAAGGATCAGGGTATATTATCATAGTATTGGGAGGAATATGGCCGATAACTCGACATCACGACACCACGACATATTTTTATGGTGTTTTCCGGTATTTAGTGTGTTTTCCGGTATTAAGTGGTTTACTGGTATTCAGTATAAAATGGTGTTTTCCGGTTGTTTACCTGTGTTTTCTGGTTATTTTCCAGTGTTTTCTGGTTGTTTTCCTGTGTTTTCCGGTATATAGTATTAATTGCCGGTCGAATAATGCATATAGTAAAAAAAAAACAAAAACAAATCAGAAACGAGATGATCCTAATCCTTAGTGTCATTGTTTTCATTTCATTTACATTTCAACCTCACAGAAACATTAATTATTATTGCAATCTCGGTTATGTTAATAAATAGTCATTGGAAAGGACATTCCTCTTATTCAGGAATCCGTGTCATCACCATCTTCAATGGAAGACATGAGCTGGCTTTACTACGTACATCTTATCAAGCCCTTCACGTTATACACTGCATATGTCGGCGCTAGTTTCGATTGGATACAAGCCTAGCTTGTGAGCCTATCAGATTCCTCGATCGTCGCAAATACCAAGTCTCACACTTTCAGGATAAAGTGTCTACGTGTGTTAATCGAGTTGCAAAGTTCAAGGTTCGTTCAATGACAAGGTTTCTGTGCAGGTAGTAATGTCACAACTTCTGATTGGACGCCACTGTTCACGTGTCTGTAGATAACGTAGCTATAAGTTCGGGAGTTGTGACGTAATCTAGCAACGTCTAGATGTTGTAAAACTCGCAGTCGTTGCTTCAGGAAAATGTATCATTATTTGCTATTGTTTCACAACCCGGGAGAAGATTTTAAATTTGATTGTAAGGGTAACTTTACTGACCGGTGTTTCTCTGCATTTATTAAAATTATTTTCTATTTATTATGTAGCATTAAAACAGTATTAATGGTGATCGTTGTAAGTAACTATATTAGAGGTGAGGGGGTGTGTGGCCCAGAAGTTCTCGGGTTTAACTCCCATTGATGTGGTTTCACCTTGTCAGTTTTATAGGGTGGTTGGTCTGGCAAGGAACGGTGTCTAGTCGTTCGCGTGGGACGAAAACTCGAAGATCTGTGTACACATTGGCTTGATCCCATGGCAGTTGGAATTCAAAAGAAGAGTAACCTAAACCGTACCGTCGCTTCTCGGGTAAAATGTCTCTCATTGCACATTGCATGGTGTATGCCGTCTCAATTAGACTAGTCGGTGCAGAACAGTATGAGGTCCAACTGAATTTTATATCTAATGTAGGAACATAAAATTACCGTAAAAGAAACCCCATACAATATTACAAAATAAAACCATAAATAATCAACAGCCGTTACATTTTTGATCTCTATTATCTAATATTTCTATACTTGCCCAGAACCACGCACGTAGGCTAATATTGTGTGTTGTGTTTGGAATAGATAAGAAAGAATGTTTGATAAATGATGTATTATTAAAACCCGACATGTCTATCTTATTTGTTCGTGCTAATTAGTAAAATTCAGCATCCCAATCCATGTTTGTTAGGTTCAACTTTTCCTTTAATGCACGTGCCAAGAATACGTTAAGGAATATCTGATTAAATACTTTTTTTTATGTAAGGGTTGTTTTAACATCAATTAATCCCACAAAGACATGTCAACAAAATTTTTAATTCAATTAAACCAACCGAGACATGTCCACCCAAATTCTAATTAAAGTACACCAACCGAGACCGTACGTAACTAACGTGACATAATTTATGGTAGCTGGCTTTTTTTCGCACGTATCCAGTGAATGGCCATTTTGCTCAGTAATCCCAGCCAGTATTTGGCTATTTTTTTTTTTTAAAAATGCGTTAAAGTTGTAAAGTTTTGTTTAGAACTGAAATAAATTAACTATTAGTCAACCCCCACGCTAAAAACATTAGCAAAATTCATTGTGTATATGTGAAATAGACCCGACCGAAGCACAAAATAGTGCGGCCCCTGCGTGTGTCAAATGTCCGTTTAAACTTGCTAATTCTGTTAAAATCCCATTTTCTTCCGGGGATTATTATTCATTCTCGAGTTTTGTGTCCGTGTTATTGCACAGTCAACCCTGATACGACGCAGGTTTTCTGTTCGTCGGAAGTCATTGTACTTTCGTTTGTTTGTTTTCAAACTGACTTTTGTGCGTTGACCAAGCGACCTGTGACGTTTAGGTAACGTCATGTAGTTATCATGGCTGTTTATTGTGTCAGAGTCACTTCTCTGCAGGTAGGGTGAGTCTGTCGTTCAGATTGCAACCGAGACCTGTCCATCCAAAGTCTAATTCAGGTAAACCAACCGAGACATGTCCACCCAAAGTGTAATTCAAGTACACCAACCGAGGAATGCCAACCTAAAGTCTTAATTCAACTCAACTAACCGAGACATGTCAACCAAAAGTCTAATTCAACTAAACCAATCAAAACTAAGCTAACTTACCTACAGCAACCGAGACATGTCACCAAATGTGTAATGCACCTCAATCAATTGAGACATGTCACCGATCAGTCTAGTAAAGCAGCCGAGACATGTCAACCCAAAGTCTCATTTACCTATAGCAACTGAGACATATTAACCCGGAGCCTAATTCACTCAATCTAATTAAAATACAGATCTATATTTCGTTTCGTTTTTTTATACTTTCGATGGCCTCGCTCATGTAGATCTAACAACTAACAGTGGGAGGTCACGTTCTATGACGTAGCAAACGACATTTGACCCTATAAGGTCAGTCATTCGATTAACCAATCAGAATCGTTGTTGCAAGTGGCTATACTTTTGCTTTGTTTTGATTTCTGTCTGAGTTCATGTCTACCCACAGTTACGTGCAAGAGAGTTCAAACTCCCGATTCGACAGACAATTTGATTGGCTGACCCCTCATTTCAAGCTGAACGCGAGTTAAATAACAATCCTCCCAGATCCTAGAGTGTAGTAAAAAGTAAAACGAAATTTTGAACTATAAAAAACGAAACGAAATTGGATCTGTGTTTTAATCAGATTGCTAATTCACTGAAAGCAGCCGAGACATGTCAATCCCGGGTCTAATTTCACACAAAGCAAACTAGACTCTTATTTGATAATAAAAAAAGAGAATAGCATTGGGATTATCTGACCTGATTAGTGATATGACCAGCTCTAAACGGATATTACTGAACTTCAGTTTCCGCCAAACTTTACTAATAAAAAATAAATTACTTTTTAGTTTCATCCTTTGCTTATTGTGTCGTCACAGGACCACACATTGGATCTTATATACATATTTACATGGTTTTACATGAGGACGTAAACATTTGAACGACATCTGGTTGCCATCCCCCAAAACACCACATCAAATCTAATTACATTCTTAATTTTATTTTTTGACTAAAATCAAAGACATCTTAATATACTCTCCCAAAAAAGAAACTCAATGTGACATTTCGCCGTCGGTAAACCTTCGATCTACCATCGCCTTGTTGCAACACGTATCTGAATCAACTGCCCTCCAGTGTTGTTGTGGCCATACCCCCAGTGTCTGTACACACTGAAGTTGAATTTCACGGGGTTGACGTATTTCAGAGCAGCAGCTCTAACGGGGACAGGCGTTAAGGGACTGTCTAATCTGAGATTCTACGCCATCCGGGAATTGCTGCTGCAGTAGAGATCGCTTTTGAGAATCGCCTCCGTCAATGAAGTAACCGGAAGGGACGATCCAGGACAGATTGGGTCACTCTGGTTAGGCCTGATCAATGCGACCACGGGTTGAACTTCGCTGTCGGTACCTATCCCAAAGGCAAGAAATGGAACTCCGGGATAACATTCAGCAGCCTGGCTACATCTGTTGGGGATTCACCTGCTTGTAATCGACCAATAGCGTTGTCACGTTGGTCTTTGTTCAGATGTGGCATCACATGGTTCGTTGAATTTTTACATGTTCAACTGATTAAGAAACCGAGTACCTCGGGATTTTAAAGGCCCTAGATTTAGGTCCCATGCAAGTAGATTGCAAAGTTGTTAACTTCGTGTGTCTTGGTGCAATCAAGCGAAATCAAATTTCGGCAAAAAAGATGACCAGTCACAATTAGTGACCCTACATTTAAAAACAATAAATTAATTTCTTTTATCCTTACATACTGATATTAAAAACAAGTAAGATTTATGGAAACAACGCCCTCGTTCAAATACAAAAATGATGAAAAATGGGCTGTGTATTTCTTTTTTTGAACAGGTATATTTTCAAGGTTGAATGAACCAAGCCTTCCACTACAATACAGAAACCAAATACCTGTATATGTGTTATCGACTGAAACATAATCCCAATATCAGACATGCTACTGTCTAATTAAAGATAACATATTGTGATAATTAAATCCATAACATGATTATATTTGACACAAGTTTCAATAATATATGATGTTCTTGGTAAGATATCAAAATCAATACAATATCTAATCAATAAGTATATCAATTTTGCCAATAAAGCCGATTTGTTCGCCAGTATGACATATAAATATCGTTTGATAGTCGGACTTTTTGGGATGTAATTTCGCAGAGATTTTAGGACGTGGTAAGTACACCTTTTCCTTATAAATTTGGCGACCCGAGAGAGAGAGAGCGAGAGAGAGAGAGAGAGCGAGAGAGAGAGAGAGAGAGGGGGGTGGGGTGGGGTGGAGAGGGTATTGAATCCTAAATCGATAATTTTAGTCGAAAACACTATTAAGTATACTTTGAGAACTTTGTTGAGTATTTATTCTGCTTCCATTTAATAAAATTGATAAAGGGCATCTAGTCTTTGTATATGATAGATGTGAAACGGAGTAGAAAACACATGTTACAAAACAGCGACACAAACTGTTGGATATGGTGGCCATTTAGGGCAGAGATTTGTGAAGGAATGAATGAGATGAACCTTCTCGGCCAACAAAATAATACATATGACTAATAGCCTTGCCACCCGTTTAAAGGACAATATTGGTGTCAGTCATTATCACATAATTATGTTGAAACCCTGATTACGCATCTATCATAGTAATGATCATTGTTTAAAAAAATATATTTGGAACGTTTTAAACCAGTTCTATCGAATAGGTGATAATGCCCGACACTAAAAACTGTCAATCCCCAGAAGACGATTTGGTCCCTTTAAAATACACCATAATGAAAGAGACAAAGGCCTGTTTATTCACGATTTTCGTATTATACGCAATTCAGCTTATTTAAAATTATTTTTAATTTGACATTCGATACACCAATCTTCATCAAGAAAATAGAATAAGCTTTTTGAACGAGACAGTAGATTTAGAGACACGATTCTTGCAAGAGCTCATATTTAGGAGGAGGTGTTGACTAGACACTATAATCAGACTATAATCGACCGAAATAAATTATGCGCTGATCAGATTTCACAATAAATTCAGATACTATTTTCACAGTGTCTATTTCGTCCATTCTCTAAATAACTATAAACAGAAACAACTATTACTAAATCACTTGCCTTTATCATCTCATGAACTCGATTAACCACTTATAGAAATCTGGCCAAGGCATGCATCGATAGCTGATAATGAAGGTGCGAGAGCCGGTTCCCGACCGACCAGAGAGCAATTACATATCTATCATTTAAAAATCCGACCAGAGAGCAATTACATATCTATCATTTAAAAATGAATAGACTTTAACCATATGGCATGGGTATACATATATACCACAGAAAAGGGCAGGGTACCACTTATATACCTGGTACCAAGGTTCCGGCGCCCCTGAGTGACTCTTCTTAATTTGAAACAGGGTGTGTTTATCTCTCAACTGTAGCACAAATCTGATATTTCATCGATCCTCATCAGCCGCTAACATGTAATAAAATGTATATATAATAGTTGGCAACAGGTGTAGTTGTAATGTTTAAAGGAGCTAAATCGCTAACATTTGGGGCCTAGAAATTCATAAAAGTGATTCGCAACGCATATAATACTGTAATATGAATGTATATAAACTGATTTACATTCAATGGTTTCCGTGTTTACTCCAATTTCAAATCAGTTATGTTTGGCGAAATAAGCCAGCAATGTCAATCATGTGCAAAAGTCGAGCGTCTAGTTATTCCAGTCTACTAACTCCGTCTGACTTACTGCAATGTGTCTAGCCGCGTCCCTCGAGTCTCTCAATACAACTGGAGCTGAAGCGTATTATGGTACACGATTCGTGTACCAATGTTAAAAAAAATATTTTACCTTAAATATCGGATATCAGAAGCTCATCTTTTCCCGGTAAGTTTACATCAGCAATGTTGATTTAAATTGACCAATAATTCGCGTTTTCGATGTCGACGATTTTGGAGGATTTTGAGTTACGGACTTAGGTCCTTTAACTATATCACACGGTATAATATATTATCATCCAAATCAATATATATTAATAATATATATCATTATTTTATAGTGTTTTCTGTAGGAATTTCTACAGTTATCTTTTTTTGCCAATGTCTTCAGTTTGTTTTTAATACTAACTTCTAAAAGTTGTTACACATGTACAATGAATTAAAAAATTCAAAATTCAGCCAATAACCAATCAGTCTTCTCTTGAATTAACTTTAATCATTGGATACTGAAATTGACTTTCCAGCAACAGAAATTTAACGGACAGTTAACAAACGACGCGTTAGCGGCAAGAGAACGACCCGTTAGAGTTTAATGGATTGTTAAAATAATTGAGTTTTGAAAAAAGACCCCTGTTCTCCTCTTATCAACTTCATTACAACCACTAGATCGACTACACTTGACAGTTCCATCCAAAACAAGTACACCGATCGTTATTGAATGAGATAGGTTGTTTTATTTGGCATACTTTTTATAGAAACAAAAGTTTTAAGTCACAGTTGAAGACATTCATTTTCAAACATATAAATGACTTGAGCAGTTTGTTGGAAATAATGCGCTTTACAAAAAAAATAAATTTATTATAAACTTAACCAGAAACACAGACACGTCCAATCAAATCAATATGATTACAATACAATTCTATACTTCGTTCTGTTTTTTCATAAAAACTACATGAAAATCTGACCGGATGTAGTGGAAGGTCTCACCAGGGATCATAAGAGCTGCTTTTAACCCTATGACGCCAGACATTGATTAATCAATCAGCGTTGACGTTTCTAGTGGTTTATTAACAGTTCCGTGGATAGCACACCAAGAACTCTCCGTAGCAGTCCGTTTCATTGGCTGATATCTCAACCAGAAGGCGATAACAACTTTTCCAGATCCCAATATATGGTGAATACCGGTATAACGAAATTTTGAATTATAAAAAAAACGCAACGAAATAGGATCCTTCGCAAAACATTGTAATAGCCCATTACAAGAAGTCCATTTTGTGTCACGTGACTTGGCTGACCCGGTATCTTTGACGTCACGCGAGCAGACATCCTTAATTGTCGGGTTGCCCCTTACACGTAGGCGGAGGGGTGGGGTGGGGGTGGGGGTGGGGTGGTAACGTTTTACCCGAAACAAATTGCAAAAGTAGCCAATACAGTTTGATTCAATGATACATACTGTCAGACAACGCCATACTCAAATTCGACCATGGCGAAATGAGGTAATTAACATTATTCGAAATGGCGATCTTCAACAAGTTTCGGAGAACGTTATCTTGTAATCATCGTGTTTTAGTGGTGAGAGAATAGCTGCGAAATGTGCTGAAATAACGAATTGGACCAAAACCTCCCTCAAAAAAAGTATTTTTCACGCAAGCTCTTTCGTAAGATGACTTTAACTGTAAGGTTTTCGATATTTGGAACTTATGGATAAATTTTCAAAATCCAACAGAGTAGCAATTCAAAATGGCATCAAACATAGAATCTAAATTGATGGATTTTAAGTTATACCTAATCGTCATATTTTTCCTATTGGATATGTCATTTATATGGTTTTCGGTGTCGTGGGCATCAATCCTGATCTCAAAAATACATTTAAGAATCCATCATGGCAGAAATGGCCACCCCAATGAAATCCCAAAAAGCGGATTTTTAATCAATCGCCATTAACCCTATTTGCGGCAAATAGGATGTAAAGGGGAATCCAAACTACACAAGAACATTAACTAGTTTCGAGACCCCTGAAATTAACATACCCCTGTTGAGAAGATCCATAAAAAGGGAGATGAAAGATAGGATGTTATAACGCATACTTTAGTCACAAGTAGAAATAAGATATGTAAAATGATAATTTGTTATCAGTTTACGGCTACAAATATTTCCGTTTTATCCAATCAACAATCTGTTGTCATGTCATGCAGAAAGATACTATGTTAAAACATGTTGCAAATTTTTATATTAGGCTACACGGTATACCTGGAATTTTCATTTAAATTGACACCTGGTATGATCGAGTATTTTACAGCAACAAAGACCTTTCAGTTGAATCGAAAATTCTAATAAACAATTTATTCATATGGTTTTCGGGGAGGAAGTGCTACTGTTGGTAGATAATATTTAATTGTTGTTTAAAAGCGTATTTTCAAAAAACTTATTATGAAGATAGCTGTTTATATGGAAGGTCCATCTGGATCTAATATAATATTTTGTGTTCATTAGGTTTCCTGATTACAATGCAATAGAGGAGGTCTAGTAGTTTATTCATCCCTTGATTTTGTGAAATAAAAAATAACATTTTGTCACCAAATCTGGATTGAATTTTGATGTAAAGTGGACGTTCCCTTTTCGTATATTTACGGTAATGTTTTTTTTATATATACATGTATACTTTGTACTGAGCTGTCTTTAAAAATATACTCTATTAGAAATGTAACACAATTATTGCCATGATACCAGGCCCGTAGCCAGGGGGTGGCACGGGGGGGGGGGGGCAACTGCCCTCCGAATACTGAGTCTTGCCCCCGCAATATCCCAAGAAAATTGGCCTTTACCGCAAAATTCATGCAGATGCCCATGCTAGTTGGCCCTCCCGAAAACATCTTTGCCCCCCCCCCCCAAAAAAAAAACTTCCTGGCTACGGGCCTGCATGATACATATCATTATAACTATATAGGTTTTTTTTTTTTTATATTTTTGAAATGTTCCCATGTTATCAATTTGGCGTGAGCCCCTTCCAATTCAGAAAACCTGTATTAAGGCCTGTGTACACTACCAACATTTTTACAACATTTCTCCAACATTCCTTGTTGCAACGCCGTGTTGGAAAAATGTTGCCAAGTGAATACAGAGAAAATAATGTTGAAAAATGTTGGAGTATTGTTGGAAATTTGTTGCAAAAGAATTGTTGGAAATTTGTTGCAAAAAGAATTGTCTGGTCAATTTTTTGTTGCAAGTTTTTGATCGTGTTGTAAAAATGTAGCTTAGTGTGCACAGAGCAAAACCAGTTTTCCAACATTCTTACAACATCTAATTGATCATGTGATTTACCTGAAGTCATGTGACAAGCCCTAGATGGACAAAATGGCAGCCCCCTTTGAGATGGAACAGGAAGAACAGGAAGGGTTTTGGACCCAAAAAAGAACAGATAAACTAATAAATGCGTGGGAAAGTTGTCCTTGTCTCTGGGAACTACCTCCAAACTGTAAAAAGACAGAGAGAAAAAGAAAATAATTTCCCGCTCTGTTTTTACAACAAACTTTCAACATATTCCCAACATATTTGCAACAAATTTCCTACACTCTTATGATAGTGTACACAGGGCATGCTGTAAAAGTGTTGTAAAAAATGTTGTAAAAATGTTGCCAATGTACACTCTGCTTTACTGAGATATCGTAGCAATGGTCGCTGTGTTAACATTATATTTTGAGTGTGTTTAACCAGCTCTGCCAGTTGTGATAATGACTGGCACTAATATTGTCCTTTAATTCGGACTGTTACTTTTCTATAGCCGCCATATTGGACAGAATTATCATAAAACTTAAATGCTATATTATTTTCAGATTTGTTTGGTGAAATGAAAAAAATACACGGAACACTGTGGCTTCTGCTTATTGGAATTGTGTTGTACACATGTCTTCAAATATATTTAATTGGAAGTTGTTGTTCAACTGACGACTTTATTCGAAAATTCCAAAGGTTCGACACCAAACAGAGTTTGGAATATAAGTTTGCTGAGTACAAGTTTCCTGATTCCATACCACGGGACATATCGGAGCTTGAGCGGCGAAAGGTCCCGAACATATTTTACTACGTTTTCTGTAGCAGTGTTCGCAACCATACTTTTACTTTTCATCATTATCTAAGTGTAATTAGCGTATGGCGGAACTTTGAACCGGATTCTATAGAGATCAATTATAAAGGGGCGATAACTCAAGACAAGTATAATATTTGGTTTGATGAATTAAAACTCAAAATACCAACCTTAATAGTTAAAGAAATGCCAGATTACTGGATGATGAACGACGGGTGTGCTTCTTCTTATGGAATAGCTTTATTACGTGATAGAGGCGGGGTTTTTGTGTCATCTGATGCAGTGTTAACCAAACATTCATTATCGCACATGGACACCCAATTTTCTCTTATTGTCGACTATACCAACAACATCAAAGTCGTGTTTAGTACTCTTAAACATCCTAATTTTAATTATATTAAAATTGGTTCTGCCCTTCGTTATGTAAATCCTAAACAGAACTTTAGCAGTATAACGAACAGTTGTTACGAGTATAAGAACAATATTTTTGAATATAGCCGATCACATTGTGTGGTAGTTATTTCTACTCTACTGCCTAAAGATTTATTCGCAGCAACGACCAGTCAAGATAACTATTTATATCATCTATATACAGGTAAAAGATCTTTAAGAATGCGTAATGATACGCAAGTGATAAGTGAAAACTGTGACGTGGATGTGCCATATGTGAAACATATTCCTAAAATAGTGCATTATATATGGTTCCATTCTGTAAAACTGACATTTACGATGTATCTTAGTTTAATTAGCACGCTGTACATAGTGAAACCAGACAAGATCTATATTCACAGCGACCTTCACATTCACGGAGAATACTGGGAAAAATTAAAAAACAATTCCAAAATTAATCTAATATATCGCGAATCCCCTAGAACCATATTTGGACATAAGGTTAAGTACTCAACTCATGGAAGTGATGTCGTTCGAGCCGATATTCTATTCAAATATGGCGGTGTATATCTCGATTGGGACGTCATCTGGCTTAAGCCAATCGATGATCTTCTTACTTCCGGTGTTTCTGCTATAGCAAACTACGATCACATGGTGGCTACTGTGACATTTCCAAGACAGATTAACCTGGGAGTCGCCATGGCAAAACCTCGTTCTAAATTTATTCAGAAATGGCAAGAGGCATTTGTGAATTATAAAACTGAAGATTTTTATTACAATGCACTAGAATTGCCATATCAAATATTTGAGAGAAACCCCGAGTTACTACATATTGAAGAAACATTACAGGTGATGTGTTTCCGTTTGAAATGCCATCCAATTTTTCACAAAGACCATCGGGATTGGACACGTAAACAGCCATTCGATTGGCACCACGTGTATTCCATTCATTTCACCTATCCAGACCCCCCAGAGTTCAAATCTGAATCCGTTTTGCTCAAATCCACAGGGATGTTTGCTGATATTGGGCGCCATGTTTTATCCCATTCTCTTGATATAGAAGATTAGGTTTTGTAATACTGCTGCAATTAAAGAGTTTGACAACCACTCGACGAAAACTGGGTCAATATTATTTCAATAATTCGCTTGCGCGTAGGTGTCTTTTAAAGTGGGGTGGGGCAGAGGACATATGCTGGGAATCGAAACCACGTCACTTTACTTAGTGACATAACTTACTACCAAAACGTTTTGATCTAAATCCAACACACTCGGTAATATACGCTTGCCACCAGATTCGACGTTGTGTTAACCTTTATTAAACGGACACCCAATAGCTTCCAGCCAATGACGTCATGTTACGGTCATGAATATCTGATTCTGGTACTAAATGAACGTTGAACAAGGAGATAATAGAAGAGATGACCAGTGGCGATTAGATTCCAAATAGCGCTAACATCACAGGCTAATTACCCGGATTGTTAACCCACTAATAACTATCTATTCCTGGAAATCTAATCTTAAAGCTGTAGAATGGGTGCGGGTACCACAAGAGTTATAACAGTCTTTATACAAAAAATCCTAACCACCATTGACGTCTCTCTACTATTTAAAACCCTTTACGTTTATTACTGAGCGACGATTATCTAGCCTTTAACCAGGAGTTGTCCAGCGTGGTTTCCCCGTGTCTAGTCGAGGGGTGGGGCTAAAAACCACGGCGGGCACACAAAAGAAACTTGATAGTCCGAACTCGAAACAAAAGAAGGCCGTATAACCCCGCTGTTCGGGCAAAATATCCCTCATAGCGCTCTGCGTGCTAGAACCCGGCCTTCATTAACCCGGTCATAAAAAAAAGGACGTTAAACCCTATTTCATTAGATTTTACAAGCATTAAACATTCGATTGGGTCTGTAACCGGAACTGGTAATGTTGAACATAGATTTAGTTTCGTAATTCAAGATGATTTTGTATTGACTGTCCAAATCACCTGTCAACTCTAATATTAGCGAAGTGGTATTCTATAGTTGTAAAAAAACAAAACATACACAAAAACACCCACTCCTCTTCTAATATTACATAGTTGAGATGTTTGACAATCAGGGATGTTGGATAAGCTTATGTATTTTAATCCGGTAGATTCCAAACAGAGAGAGATCACTACACGTTTATGTGTGGTTTAATGGTCGAGAGGTCCGAGTGTTTTTACAATTTACGCAATGTCTTAAGCTCCAGAGCATTAAATGACTTAAAATAGAGACACTCCGCACGTGCGTTTACAGCGAAATACGTCACTCGACTCTACTATTTTGATAATGTACGATTTGCAAGGGTGACGTCACATCTGTATTTTAAAAATAAATAATCAATTAATTTGAGTACATTTTAGCGTGGATTCAGCCATTAAAAGTTTAATATAGTCCGAAAAATAAAGATAATGGCTTTAATTAAACCAAGCTATTTTCTTGTAATTTTACATAATGCTATCGATAAAGTAGTAGCTGATTAAACTCTCGAATTGTGACAAAGCGAAGATATAGTTTAGATTGTTAAGCAATCTCGCATGCAATCGGAATAATAATAGATTCTGTTCTAGCTGTACTTTTCTATCCGCAACCCGGATGTTCATGGTATAAAAACCGGCCCGATGGAAGAACTGATTCTAAAGTCGAGTAATACTCTTATGTCAGTTAACGTCAGTTAATGTCACAATTTCGCGATTACGGTGTTTCACTCGTTACATTTGTGTTATAACACTGTTATTATGCAGAATAACATTCAAGTCTGTTAAGGACAAACCCTTTTTTTGGCGTCACTGCCACCGATTCCTTTCTAGCGCAATTCTTAAGAGTCGTTGCTTTCCCGGTCCAAAATCGTTATTGATCCTTCGTTGTAACATGCTTAAGGGTGAATCTTGCGTTTTGATTGGTCAATTAGATACTGTCGATTGGGCAATAAAACCCCTCTATTTTAGTAAGGCGAATAACTGCGTAAAAAAATGACCATCACACTATTTTCAAACTTCATCCTTTATCCAAACACATCTCTGAAATACATAAAATAGTAGAAAATGATTCATAAATTAATGAAAACCCTTGTCCAGCGTCATAAATTGTTCGTAACTAAGCAGTGTGGGCAATTTTGTTTTTTTGCACTCCTCAGTGTTTATCAAAGTTTGCTCAAATTCTGAATAACATGATCCGCCTGATAATGATTCATTAGTCACAAGAAATCGTTTGAAAATATAGTAACTACGGGAGGCTAAATAGCAGCTGAGATTGGCCTGGGTTAATGGGAAATTATACCAAAATTGACAATGATTGACAACACTTCAGAACGATATGCATATAGCAACCACTAGAATCCAAGGCATCACATAGAGTTGTTCAGACACAAAATGTATTATAACAAACAGAAACTATTTCTGGATTATTTTAACATTATATGATAAGACTTGTCATAAAAACATCATTCATAAACAATGGCAGTCTGGCCACATTTGAATTTTGAGGATATATAACCATTTGGAAATAATTTATTAATGGCTCATAATCAAGGGAGTTATGTCCTAGCTACGCACGTCCCTGAAACGAACTATCTTTATCGCAGTCGGAACCATCGTTTATTTCCGTGCTTCGACGTAACGGATACACTCTATGAGACGGTTGGATTTGACAGCTGCTCGCATGGGCAAACGCCCACGCCTTCAAATGTCTTAACATTAACTGTTTATAATACTGCAATGGAAATTAAAATACACGTTTAGCTGGATATGAAAAGATCGACGTTTGAGATGAATTGTTTCAAAGTTAGCCTTATACATGTATTAAAATGAACAGTGCGTTTATATCTGTATACCCTCAGACATTAGTCTGTTTATAATGGCATGTTATACAGAAGAAACGAGGGAGAGAGACATCTATGAATCTAATAATGTAACACCTTAATGTCATGAAAAATAAAATGCCGGGTAACGTACGAGGAAAATATAACGGCATGTAATGCGGAGAGGGATATAAAAAAACCTATAAATCTATTTCTTGTCCCACAGATAAATAAATATATTATTCTGTATGATGTTCGTTACGAAAAAAGAACATATTGCCGGATAAAGTATCGGGACTATATTCTATAAGTATATTACAAATAAAATTAAGATCGATCTTCAGTGAGATTTGAATTCGATAGTGGTATAGTGATACAACATAATAACAAATTCAAAATTAGAACCACGTTCTCTCGTATGGTATATACTAGCATTTACACACGAATATTTATGCTGGTATCTGTTCTATTACGTATTAATTTATGGCAGGGGCTATTGTTACGACGAGTCGTAAAAATAGTCCACAGGCTATTGTTACGACGATGCTTTCAAAGCCCTCCATCGGAGAAATTAAAAACTGAAAAGTCGTAAAAATAGTCCTAACCCTCCTAACCTTAACCCGTTTCATCTGTTAATTGCTGCCTTCAGCTCTGAAAACTTTGAAAATGTGGCTTCTTTCTCTAAGCAGGTTTTGGGGAGATTGTCAGCCATTTTGGAATTCGTTCTAAACTTTGCCCAATCTCGTCGTAACAATAGCCACTCTGTTAATTTATACAGGCATTCAAGCGCTCAAGTTTCCGAAACGTGTTTTGAAGATGCACCGATGCGCTCACATGATATTCTTTGAAGTGTAAATTTTGATTGGGTGTAATTAGATTTTCACCCCGCTACAGCCAAACACGCGGCTTCGAAACGTTTAGATTTTTAAGTTCCATGACCAAATTATGGCATTCTGCATTGTATCTTCGATTTTTGACATCATACAAAATTACTTCGTTCATAGTAGTTAGGATGCCTGTTCAGCCACGCTCGTGCGTGCATGCGCAGACGCATGCACGTGCATGCACATGACCTTGCACGTGTTTGACCTTGATGACCCCTAGCACGTGTGTGACCCCTTGCATGTGTTTGACCCCTTGCACGTGACCTTGCACGTGCAGAAAGAGAGGGCGCGCGCGCGGAAGAAAGAGAGAGAGAGAAGAGAGAGAGAGAGAGAGAGAGAGAGAGAGGAGGGAAGAAGGAGAAGAGGGGAGAAGAGGGGAGAAGGGGGAAGAACTCTTTTCCATTGATTAAGTTGGCCCTGAAAAGGGCCGTTTGTCCTCACTAGAATTGGAGAGTGCGCCGCACTTTATGTCGGTTTCGTCTAATAGCCTCCACTAATTCGGGAGGAGGTCTTTTCCTGGGAGGTGTTTTTAATACCTCGTCAGGTAAGACAAAGATATCGTCTGGGGTGATGATGGCAAGAGTATCACCCCTGAGATACATCAAGGTGTCCGAATTGGGGTTTTCACCGAGGCGAATGATCGGAGCACCGTTTGCCATTGTGACAATGAGAGATGAATGTTGTATCGTTTTATAACCGTCAGGACGAATCCATTTGATATGACGTCACGGACGAGTCCATTTATAGAGTGGCGTTACAGCGCTTAGGATAACGTTATGCAACGTTATGCAACGTAGGGTGTACGTTGGAGACTAAATAGAGATGTAATGCAACGTTATACAACGTATGTGCAACGTTATATCACGTGGGGTGTCGGACGAGTCCATGAATGGACTCGTCGTCACGACAGGAATAAAAGCGAGCGGCGGGAGCGGTTCTGGCATTTTCAAGCTATCACCGAACGAAGAAAGATGAGTTTTACATTACGCCCCGTCGATAGAAGATACAGTCGCTTATTTAGAACCGAGTCGCTATGTGTAGACATAGACTTTTTGGAAGATTGGTCCCACGTTCCAGCCGCTGATGTGCCTCAGCAACTACACAACACCGTTGAGGCCATCATTGAGGAAATTCGCCGAACTTTGAACGCCAGCGAAAGTGACTACGTACGAATTGCCATTAGTCACCCGGGACTCAAAACACCTATTTGGTTACCGTTTCGAGAGTATCGTCTGTTAAAAGCTGAAGATGTTTTACAGAAAGTGGCTGCCGTCTTACAGAGCAATGAGGAATTTCGACTCGATCAACGCATGTCCATGAATATTTGTCACGTGTCCCCTCCCGATGGTAGAGGTAGCGGAACAAACGTCAAGAAGAGACACAGTGCCAATTTTGACGAGTATTTAAAGAAAAAGAAATGCCTCGTCACCATAAAGAATACCGATGACTTGTGTTTCCAGCGAGCCATTGTCGTCGCTCGTCACTATGCGAACAAACAGGACACCCCTGAGTGGGAACGGGAGAAGAAAAGAC
Organism: Patella pellucida; assembly: GCA_917208275.1. Taxonomy (NCBI): domain Eukaryota; kingdom Metazoa; phylum Mollusca; class Gastropoda; family Patellidae; genus Patella; species Patella pellucida. Next base: position 20,942,732 of record OU795036.1, on the reverse strand, counting down.
TACAGAGGACAGGACCCCATTCGTGGCAGACGAAGAAAACAGAAGCACTCATCGATGCCGCCGGTGGAACCAAGGAAGCTTGTACGGGGATGGAAACATGGGAACTGTACGCCAAGTATTTGGGAGGACAAGGATACCAACTCAACATTTTTTCTCAAGCCATCTTTGGTAAGGCCATCTATCGAGGAACAAAGCACGTCACTGGAACACCAAAACAGCTGAACCTGTATTTACACAGCAGACATTATGACGTTATAACTTCCATGCCCGCCTTTGTGGAAAGGTCGTATTTTTGTGAGACCTGTCAAGTGGGATACAATCGTGCCGAGAAACATTCGTGTCACGTCATGTGTCAAGGATGCAAGAAAGTGGGTCCACCCTGTCTACCCGATCCCAACACAAAGACGTGTTACTGTTGTCATCGTGTGTTTGTGAGCCGGCAGTGTTTCGATAACCATCTCGCTACCCGTACCAGAGCCAATGGCAGTATATGTCATCGGTGGAAGAAATGCGTAAAATGTCAGAAGGAATGGGACGTCATCGGAGCCAAGCGAAATTTAGAAGAACATCGATGCGGTGAATACAAATGCTCCATCTGTCGTGAGTGGCACACGGCCGCAAAACAGTTTTGCTACATTCAACCGTTAAAATCACCCATCGACATGGACAGAGACAGGAAGACACAAATCGACAAACAACAGAGAACAACGTTGACCCGTTTCGTCTTCTTTGACTTTGAATGCCAGCAAGATACAGGTGAACACATTCCCAACTTATGTGTTCTGCAAGTGTGCTGTCACTTTTGTATCGATAACCAAGAACCCTGCGAGCACTGTGACACGTACTGGAATCACCAACGGGAAATTGTGTTTAAAGGACCAAACACACTGGACGATGTGGGCAAATGGTTTTTACAACTCGCTGCTCACGGTACGGTGGTAGATGGTCGGAAAAATGACAGTCACGAATCGAGTCCCGTGATCGCCGTGGCTCACAACTTTAAAGGTTACGATGGACTGCTAATTTTACAGACGCTGCACAAACATTCCGTGGCGCAACCTGAAGTTATAATGAGTGGTGGGAAAGCGATGACTATCACTGTTGGTACGGTCAAATTCATCGATTCCCTCAACTTTTTACCAATGGCTTTACGGGACATGCCCAAAACCTTCGACCTGAAAGAATTGAAGAAAGGTTATTTCCCTCACCACTTTAACAGACCGGAGAATGAAGATTACGTGGGCGCTTATCCTCCCAACACCGATTACGATCCAGATGGCATGAGCGTGTCGGAACGAGAGAAGTTTCACGCGTGGTACCAACAACACAGTCACGACGTCTTTGATTTTCGCCAGGAAATTTTGACCTACTGTAAGAGCGATGTGGATGTCTTGCGTCGGTGTTGTGGTGTGTTTCGCGAGATATTCCTGATGGACACGGGCATCGACCCCTTTGAGAAGAGTCTGACCCTGGCCTCCGCCTGCAGTCGCGTACTACGCACACACTACCTGGAGAAAGACACACTCGTCGTCATTCCTCGAGCCCTGATGCAAGAGCCGACATCGGGTCAAGACTGGCATCGCTTCCAGCCTCGACAACAGTCCAACAAAGCACTTCGTTGGTTGGAATGGGAACAGCATCGACAGACCATGGCCGCTTTCCGGAACCAGACCCCTCTACCAAACATTCGACACGCCCGCAACGGTAGTGAATGTCGAGTCGGCCCTTACAGTTTAGATGGTATGGACACGACCACGGGTACAGTGTACGAGTTTCACGGCTGTGTCTTTCACGGTTGTCCCAAATGTTTTCCGGGTCCCGTCCAAGACGTTCAACATAAACATCCCTACGATCCCTCGCGCAGTATGCGAGACTTGTACCAGAAGACCCAGGAACGTCACCGTCAACTCCAGGAACAGTACGGTATGCAGACCATTCGCGTCATGTGGGAGTGTGAGATGGAAGAAGAACGACGCCATGATCCCGAGATGAACGAATTTCTGATTGGATTGGAAGATCAGCAATGGCCCGCTCCCGAACCTCTGATGCCCCGCAACGCTTTCTTTGGCGGAAGAACCAATGCTATTCAATTGTTGGTCAACGAGTCGGCCGAAGAGATGCGCTACATCGACGTGGTGTCCCTGTACCCTTACATCTGCAAGTACGGTACCTTTCCCATCAAGGAACCCACGATCGTCACACAACCCGATCAAGACCAGTGGCAGCAGTACGAAGGGTTGATCCAGTGTTCCGTGTTACCACCTCGTGGCCTGTACCACCCGGTGCTCCCGTTTCGACGAAAACAGAAACTGGTGTTTGCCCTGTGTCGAAGCTGCGTCGACGAACACATGCAACAAGGGGAGATTGCAGAATACCAACCTTGTGATCACACCGACGAACAGCGAGCCTGGGTGGGTACATTTGTCACTCTGGAACTGAAGAAAGCGGTGAGCCTGGGATATCGCGTATTAAAAGTGTACGAAGTCTGGCACTGGAAAGAATTCAGCACCTACGATCCCGAGGCCAAAACGGGTGGTCTGTTTACGGGGTACATTAATCACTACCTAAAGAAGAAGATGGAAAGTAGCGGCTATCCCGACACCTGTCACACCGAAGAAGACAAGATCCGCTTCGTGAACGACGTGTACGACACCGAAGGTATTCGTCTGGATCCCGCATCGATAAAACCAAACAAAGGGATGCGGGCGTTTAGTAAACTTCAGCTCAACACGGCTTGGGGGAAATTCGGACAGCGAGACAATTTTCCCAAGACAGAATATATCACAGAACCCAGCGTCTTCTTTGAAAAAATGTTGGACGTGACCCAGACCGTGCGAGATGTACAGTTAGTCAACGACAACATGGTCTTGATGGAAACGTTGAAAAAAGAAGAACATGTCGCACCCTGTCCCATCACCAATGTGGTTATCGCCGCCTTCGTCACGGCCCAGGCCCGTTTGAAACTCTATTCCGTCTTGGAAAAGTTGGGAGAGCGCGTATGCTATTTTGACACGGACAGCGTCATCTACCAATATAATCCTCAATCATGGAATCCCCCGGAAGGTTCGAGTTTAGGCCAGTGGAAGAACGAGTTGCCCGAGAACGTCACCATTAAGGAATTTGTGAGCGGAGGACCAAAGAATTATGCGTACAGGCAAAGCGATGGAAAAACGGTATGCAAAGTCCGGGGATTCACCTTGAATTATCGTGCTTCCCAACAACTGAATTACGTCATCATGAAGGAGAACGTACGGCACGTCAATCAAAACGAACCGCTTGTCATCTCCAATCCGTTTAAGATTTCGAGATCACGTGATCGACGTCTCTGGACACGCCCCGAGAACAAAAAATATAAAATCGTGTACGACAAGCGTTTAGTTCAATTCAATGACAATGGCCAACCGATCAACACTTACCCCTATGGATACTGACTTTCATTTGTCAGGAACGTGGCGACCAAACAGAGAAGATGGTGAATCAGCAGCAACGAATACGGATATGGTCGAAAAACTCAGAGAACGATGGCTCAACTTTCGTGTCAGCAAATGTTATTTGCCAATAATAGAAACAAGTCAGCGCCAGGAGTGTTTCGGCTGCAGTATGGCTCACCCCAGTGTGAGATACCATGCATGTCAAGGACTAGGTGTGTCTTCCATAACGGGCCAAGCCTCGCACCCTGTTGACGATTACAGTCACTACCTCTGGTTGGACGAGCCGAAATCAGAAGACGTCGATAAAGTATTAGACAGTCTGGTGGACGATCCACTGGATCGAGTCAAGACCTGGGAAGACGAACGACGATGGCAGGAAGATGTCATGCAAGCCTTGAGAAAGTACTGGGAGATCGTTCCTGGGTTTAAGATGGCGGTGATCAAACGCAAAAATGGAGTGTGCCCCATACGCGTATGGATGGAGCAGTCATCGGAGAGAATGTTATATTGGGAACTGAATGAAATGGATACCGAAAAGATCTCTGACATGGTGATAGAAGGTTGGGAATCTCTCGGCAGACAGCTGGGGGTCAGTGAAGAGTATATTAGTCACGCCAAGAAGATTTACCCAAACGACACACGGAAACAAATCATTAACATGTTCAACCAATGGCGAAGAATGTACGACAAGGAAGCTGGCTATAGGCTGTTGGTACAAGAAATGCAGGGAAACATTAAGCGAGCCAATCTAGTGACGTTGATGGAAGCCTGTCTCGCGAGTGGAGCCGTCATCGCTTGGGACGACCTGCTACCGTATATGGGCAACCTGATGTACCAATTGATACACGGGAAGAAATAGACTCGAATCAGTTAGTTTTATGTCTGTTTTTTTATTGTACAATACCGTATGCAACATGAGCAGAAATAGGAAGAACCGTTTAAGATTTTTAGATCACGTGATCTCTGGACACGCCCCGAGAACAAAAAGTATAAAATCGTGTACGACAAGCGTTTAGTTCAATTCAATGACAATGGCCAACCGATCAACACTTACCCCCATGGATACTGACTTTCGTGTCTCGGGAAGATGGCGACCGAACAGAGATGGAGACGAACCGACAGAAAATACAGATTTGATCGAGAAACTAAGACGACGATGGCTCAATTTTCGGGTCTGCAAGTGTTACCTACCCATCATAGAGGAAAAGCAACACGAGGAGTGTATTGGATGCAAGTACGATCACCCCAGTCAGAGATACCATTCGTGTCTGGGATTGGGCGTGTGTTCCATAACGGGCCGAGCCTCACACCCTGTCGACGATTACAATCACTACCTCTGGTTGGACGAGCCGAAACCAGAAGACGTTGATAGCGTGTTAGGCAGTATGGTGGACAACCCACGCGACCGAGTCAAGACGTGGGAGGACGAACAACAATGGCGGGAAGACGTGGACGAAGCCTTGAAAAAGTTTTGGAGTGTGGTTCCGGGATTTAAGACGGTGTTGATCAAACGCAAAGACGAGTTCATCGAACCCAAAGAGAATCCCATACGTCGGTGGATGGACGAGCTACCAGAGAAAAAGAAACGATGGTTCCTGGATCAAATGGATATCAACGTCATGTCCGGTAAACTGGGCGAAGGCTGGGAATGTATTGGCAGACATCTGGGAATCAGAGAAGCACGGATCAGTCAAGCCAAGATGAGTCATCCTAACAACGCGCGCATGCAAATTTTCACCGTGTTCAACCAGTGGCGACAAAGACATGGTAATCGAGCCAGCCTGATGACATTGTTGGAGGCCTGTCACGTGAGTGAAGCTGTCATTGATTGGGAAGAAGTGCAAAAGTACGTGGAAAGCCTGGAAATCATAGACTAGACACGGACCAATAGAAACGAAGGAAAAGAAAGAACCAATCAAAAGAGAGTGACGTCACAACCAAGGGTATAAGAAGCAAAGTCTCAGAATAAAATTTCATTCTACTCTCAATGGCTAGTCAAGTTTGTTTCTCCTGTAACAATGTCGGACACTGGTATAGAGACTGCCCTGCTCGTTCCCAACAGCAGCAACGAAATCCACAACCAAGACAAGACAGATCAGCTTATGGTTCCTATGGAAAATGTTACCGCTGTGGAGAACCAGGACACTGGGCGCCCCAGTGTGGACAACGAGCCGAAGCCCAAAAAGCGAAAAGTGACGAAGAAAGAAAAGAAGACGTCAAAAGAAAGTGTTACGGGATCAAGAGACCCACCGACGACAACCACAAATGTCTCAACTGTGGACAGCTTGGTCACGGCCTGCTCGAGTGCGAAAAAGAAATCCAAACAGAAAACAACTTTGAAGCCGTTGCCAGTCGCATGTTCGACAACAACGTCGATATGCCCAGAGACAATACCCGCAGTCAGCGATACTGGTACTGGTCAGGAGAAGCGTTCGAATTCTACAGGCGCTACAAAGAAAAACAGAAAACAGAAGCCTGTCAGTCCTCCAGTTATTACCCCAACTACGAGTGAAACTGACGAAACCCCGAAGCCGGCTGTTATTTTGTTGGCGGAGAAGGAAGCAGAAAGTTTTGCCCGAGCATTCATCCAGTATGCGGGTCCGAGAGATATGACCGAAGTCTTGGCGTATCCCCCCTGTTTCGATATGAGCGAATGGGTACCCGTTGTCGTCACGTTTGCTGAAGTGGAAGACTGGCACCCACACGATACGATGCAGAAGCTGTTGGGAAAAGTGTATTGGATTCCTCGTGTCCTGAGAAACGTACCCTGGTTGAGACAAGAGATCCTGAAGAGAGAACGCGTTAACTAACATTTTTTCTTTTCCTTTGTACTATATGTTGTATTGAATGTATTTTTGAATGCTCTTTTTTGTATTTTTTGTAAAATAAAATCTGTTCTTATTTCACTCCATGTCTGTTGTTCTGTGGTGGGCGCGAAGGTATAAAAGGCAGGGGAGAAGGGGATCGGGGGACAATGCAAGATGGATGTGGCGTTCAAACACCCCTTTACCATGTTAGTCAGCGGTCCAACAGGGGTTGGCAAGACGGTCTTTGTACAGAAATTTCTCCAAGCGTCTCTGTTCGACATCCCTCCCCAACGCACCGTGTGGGCCTACGGGGAATGGCAAGAGAGTTACGAACACTTTCCATACACTTATGTCAAAGGATTGACGGATATTGACGACGTGATGGGGCAAGTCAAAGGGCCCCAATGTTTAATCGTGGATGATTTGATGGGGGAAGACACGGAGATATTGCAACAGTGGTTTACGAAAAAAAGTCATCACCACGACACGAGTGTCATTTACATTGTGCAAAATTTGTTTGACAAGCGACAGCGTACCATCAGCCTGAATGCCCATTACTTGGTTTTGTTCAAAAATCCTCGAGACGCCTCGCAAATTAGTGTGTTGTCCCGTCAGATGTACCCTTCCCATACCAAGTATATGGAGGAAGCTTTCAAGGATGCGACGAGTACCCCTCGCAGTTACTTACTCATTGATTTGAAGCCCGACACACCCGAGACTCTGCGGTTGAGAAGCAACATTTTACCCGAAGAGGAACCACCCATCGTCTACGTCCAAAAAGTATAAAAGGGGGACCTGTACCTCGAATTGAATCTGTTTGTCACGATGGCTCGCACGAAGAATACGCAGCGGAAACACCCACCTCCGACCCTTCCCCGGGCGACGTTCCCGACCCTGGCACCGGACCTTCGTGGTCCCACGGTACGAAGGCGCACTCGTCCGAACATGAGGGCCCCCAGAACCCAATGGTTACCCCCCTCGTTGACACCACCCACGAGTCCTATGTCTCCCTTACCGCTCACACCACCACGCTTTTTCTCCCCAGTCACACCCCCACGACCCATGTCACCACGTTCCCCTTCTCGGTCTCCCTCGCCGATCTTTCGAAGACCACGAAGACCACGAAGAGAAAAGAAGAGTTCTATAAAAGGATTGAAGGCGTTCATTCGCAAGTTACAACAACTGACTCCCGATATGGCTTATGGACAGCTGGCCAAAAATACGGGCAGGGCGCGTATTGGATTGTTGCAGTGGTTCAAGTTGGCGGCCAACCATTTGCTGAATGATAACATCCAACCCCTGCATGCACAACACAAGAAATGGGTGGAACGAAATCGCCAGGTGTTGACCCAATTGACGGAGAAAAACATGCCGACGGCTGAAAAACTCTCTCTGATCATGAAACCCGGAGGACGTGGATTTTTCGGGGGCGTGTTGATTCGTATCTTGCTGCGATGGAAGGAAAGGCTGCAAGAGGAAAGAAACAAGAAACGAAATAAATTCGTTCGACGAACCGCTCAGCGTGGAAAGGGTCTGAGTGCCAAAGAGTTGAATCAACATCGAGCATTGCTTCGCAAATTGACTAATCCACAAACATCACCCAACGTCAAAAAAAAGCTTCTCAAACAACAAGGCGGTGCTATCGGTGCCTTGCTCGCTATGGCCATTCCAGCATTAGCCCCCTTGGTATCTAAACTATTGGGAGGACAACAGGGTGGTAAACATCCCTGGACACGAAGGAGCGAGAGAGCGAACGCTGGGTTTGCCGAGTTCAAGAAACTATTTGGTGGATAACCTGTGGGACAGAAAGGTATAAAAAGGGAACCGGTGCATGACCCCGAGCTCAGTCATGGAGACACTGCGGTATCTATTGAACACTGCACCGAAAGACCGTCCTCTTTTACTCGAGACCCAGCCCATCGTCGACGGTGTGTGTGAGTGTATTGGAAACCTGATTCGTGGCAACGTTCCTGTGGCCGACAAAGAAATCAAACGTTTGAAAAAGGACGCCCCCTTGTTACGACGTTTGGGCACGTCTAAAACACCTTGGAAGACCCGTCGGCGACTTCTGAAACAACAAAAAGGAGGATTCTTCACCCGGTTGTTTCGGTCTTTTCCAAAAGATGAAATTCGCCAAGAAAATGAAACTGGTACCCATCGACGGACCCACCGACGTCAAACCCGTCAAAGTCATGCAAGTCGAACCCGTGTACGATCGAGATCCACTGCAGCAGGCCGTCGAAAATGTTCACCAAGACATGCAACGCGTGCTAAACGACCCAACACTGGGCGACGAAAATAAAATGCAACGGTACGGACAGTTGTTACAGCGTTATCAAACGATGCAAAAGAAACGAAAACATGTCATTCCCTTGTCGGACGAAAACATACCCGAGCACAAAGAAGAAGCAGCCGTGGTGTCGGAGATACCCATTCTGGAGTCGGTTCCCCGAGCCTATCAACATCGAGCTCGCCTTTTGTTGAAACACATGAAAGAAAAGACACCTTGGTCGTGGAATGAGAACTTGGAATTGATTCGGAATGGCGTACCCGTACCAGGTACCAATGCCATTGACATTGTGAACGATTTGGTTCGTCGGCGAAAGAATACCCAGGCCCCCATGGGATGGTTTGGCGTGATGCAAAGTTTAAAGGCCACGAACGTACCGCGCGAAGCCATTGGTAATCAAGAACGATGGAACGTATTGTCCACGCCACCCACACGGCCTCCGCCGCGACGTCCGAGAAAGAAGAAAATCTCCAGTACGGATACCCCTAGTACATCTACCAGAAGATGGCTGTCTTTGCAAAACCTATAAATAGCCTGATCATATGCCAATCGATTGAAACATGGAACGAAAGCTGAAGAAAGTATATTACGACCCGAAACACCCGGCCGCTTTCGGTGGAGCCCTGGGCCTTCACAAAGCTACTGGTGTGGCTTTGGACCAAGTCAAGACATGGTTGAAACAACAAAGGGCGTACACCTTGCACAAACCACTGAAAAAGAAATTCTCTCGGTCCCCCACGGTGGTGGCCGGGATAGATCACCAATGGCAAGCAGATTTGAGCGATATGTCGGCCTTGGCCCAACAGAATGAGGGATACAGGTTTTTGCTGTGCGTCATCGATGTATTTTCCAAGTACGCATGGGTATTGCCTCTCAAAAACAAGACGGGGGACAGTCTGGTGGACGCTTTTCGTCGAATCTTTCAAAGTCGACAACCTCTACGACTTCAAACGGATAAAGGTACCGAATTCCTCAATCGAAAAATGCAAACGTACCTGAAAAAGAAAAATATTCATTTCTTCGTGACACACAACGTCGAAACCAAGGCCAGTGTGGTGGAACGATTTCAACGGACATTGAAAGAGCGTATGTGGCGATACTTTACTCATCGACAAACACAACGGTACATCGATGTGCTAGACGAATTGGTTCGGGCTTATAATGCTAGACGACATCGTACCATTGGCATGGCACCCAAAGACGTTCGTCCCGAACACGAATGGATGTTGACAACACCTCCACGTCCCACCAAAAAGAAAAAGAAAACCATGGACACCGACACGACCGTACGTTTGGCTTTACCGAAACATGGGGCTTTTGATAAAGGTTACTGGCCAAACTGGACTCTGGAAACATTCAACGTTACACCCAACATCGGTCCCGGTTACAAACTTTTGGACGAAAGAGGTGAACCCATACAGGGTACCTTCTATCCCGAAGAATTGCAAGCGGTCCAAGTCAACGACGATGAGATCTTTCCCATCGAAAGAGTACTCGAAAGAAAAAAAGACAAAGTTTTGGTGAAATGGTTGGGCTATCCGGCGAGTTTTAATTCGTGGATCGACAGGACCAGTCTCCAAAACGTATAAATAGGAGTGAGAGACGTCAACCTCAGTCAACATGCAAGACGAAATCACGTCTACGTCCGCGAGTGCCCACAATTGGTCGCTCTTGGGAAAACGTGTGCCACAAGCGGAAATTGTCTTTTTCTGTCAAGTGATTTTAGTGTACGTCGTGGCGGGTGTTTCTTTGTCCCAGTTGGCCTTCAAACCCGACGGATCGCAGACTACCTTGTGGACGGCTTTGCTCTCCAGTACCTTGGGTTACCTGTTACCTTCACCGACCTTGAAAACCAAACATAATGAACAACGACCGACCCTTTTACCTCACGCTTCCTAGTGACAGTTCCATGTCGTGGTATCCCGACAACAAAGTCTCCACGTATCACACCCACCTGGAACCGCCACTTCTTGTCGATCATCGGGATTGGGAAGTGGGTCTGTCCATGATCACGTTACCTGACCATTGGCAAAACATCGATCAACGAGACAACACGCTCGGCTTACGCATTCATCCTTGGTCGCCCCCGAGCACGGCGTCCGAAGTAAAGATATGTCGGGACCGCCACAGGATTGACCCGTCGAATTGTTTCAAAGGTGTAAAGGGTGGTGAGATCAAGGGATCGATCGAAATGGAAACGCACATCAAGAGTGACGACTACGAGTCGCTGAGACACATCCTGGATGTCCTGAACACTAGACTGGATGATTTGTGGAACCTGACTCCCATCTACGATCATTTGGCCAATCAACCCAAACGTTTGGATCCCAATAACAAGGAAATGACCGACGAAGAGAAGAAACAGCAAATCGCCTACGAAACTCGAGAGATGATGCGTCAAGGGGCCGTATCAAGAGGTTCCTTCGTGTCTTTCAAGAAAGACAACACTAACGATAAAGTGTATCTGAAGATCAATCACGTGCAGACGCTTTTCTGGTTGGACGTGTTGCCGAAAATCGAACTTCGTCTGTGTGGTCCCATCGTGTCCATGTTGGGATGGACTGGAAACGAAATGATGATTTCCCTGCAGTCAATCGAAATGACCGGCGAAGATGGCCAAAGTCTACGGTATTTCTACGCCCACCACATCGCGAATCTTCAAATCCAGTTCGATCTGTTTTACATCTACACGGACATTATCGAACCCCAGATCGTAGGCGACGTGAAGGCTACTTTGTTGGACGTGATTCCCAGTCGACGATTGTATCACCGCCCCGCCAGGATTCACTACTTACCTCTGAAGTACAGTCGACTAAACTCCATTGGTCTCTATATAAGGAACGGAATGGGGAAAGCCGTGCCATTTCTCGACGGTAAGGTGGTGGTCCAACTTCATTTTCGCCGCCGATGATGATTCGAGTGTACAAAGGTGGAGTGCTCAGACAGCGAGGGGCTGGCAATGGTCTGGTTGTGTACAAGGGGGGAATTCTGAGACAACAGGGTGCCGGTCGATGGTCGGGGTTATTGAATGCCGTCAAATCGGTCGGGAAGACCTTGTGGTCGGCGGGCAAAGAGGCCGTGAAAAAGAATGTGGCCCAAATGTTACCCAAAGTGGGGCAAAGCGTGCTCGACGCCGTCAGTGGTCGTGAAAAATGGAACTGGAAGAAAGTCGCCCAGGACACGCTTCGCCCCGCGTTGTCAAACACGATGTCCGACACACTCAAGAACGTGGTCGCCCACCTGGAACCTATAAAAGACCCCTCACGAACCCCGTCCACTTCACATCGTCCGAAGAGGAAGAAGAAGCCACAGGTCACCTCTCACAAACGACGTAAACTAGATATCTTCGACCATGGCTACGCAGGTAATGCGCAATGATTCCTGTCCCTGCGCGCGAGACGAATTGCAGAATTTGTTCAGTGTACCCGACACGCAGACGGCCATAAACAAGGTGACCCACATTAGAAAGTATCCACTGACACCCGACCTGAACCACGATGGTCCCATCGAATTTTATATTTCCAATGCCACCACCGATTTCATCGATCTGGCCAACATGACACTACACGTGGCCCTGAAGGTGACCAAGAACGACGGGGGAGACCTGGATGCGGATAGTCAAGTCGCACCCATTAACAACTTGTTTCATTCGTTGTTTAAAGACGTCAAATTACGCCTGGGAAAGGATGCCGAAACTTTGGTCACCAACTCTCTGCCCACCTATCCCTATCGGGCTTACTTGGAGAATTTGTTGAGTTTCGGTAAGGGAGCCAAGAACGACCACCTGTCGAAACAAGTCCTGTGGGAAAAAGATACCGCCGGACAGTTCAATTCCACGAAATCCGTCGCCACCAATGGGGATGGTGGACGACAGGCACCGACTAACAAAGGATTGGAAGAACGCCAGAAAACCATCGCTGCCAGTCGCACCTTTGAATTGCAGTCACGTCTACACTTGGACATGTGTTTACAAGATCGGTATTTGATTGACGGTGTGGACCTGCGGTTGAAATTGGAAAAGCAATCCACGAAATTCTTTCTGATGTACGGTGAAGGCAACGATGCAGAAGACTACAAAGTCGAGTTCACCAAAGCCTACCTGGATATCCCGTTCGTCACTCTGGCTCCCAGTACCTACACACGGGTGGCTGCGCAACTTCAATCGTCCAACGCCAAGTATCCCCTGAAGCGTGTGGTGGTCCGCGACATGGTCATTCCCGACAATCGCACCAGTCACGTCTTAGACAATCTGTTTGTCAACGAAAGCCTACCAAAGAGATTAATCGTGGGTATGGTACGTAACACGGCCTACGATGGAAGAAAAAACAGAAATCCCTTCGAATTCCAACACAATCAATTGGAAAACATCAAATTGACCAAGAACGGTGAAATTGTAGACGAATACGACGTCAACTTTCCCCAGCGACAAGCCATCACTCCCTACCTGGATTTGATGAAAAGGGTGGCCGTCTTAAACACCCGAGAAGACCTGGACCTCCCTTTCCACGACTATATCAATGGGTACACCTTGTATTGTTTCGATTTGACCAACGACCACGGAGCCGATGGTAACTACTTTCATCCCAAAGCGGCGGGTAACCTGTCTTTGGAACTCAAGTTCGCTGCGGCCCCGACCAATCACCTCAGTCTTGTTGTGTTTGCCGAATACGACAATGTCTTGGAAATCGACGCTAACCGACAAGTCATCACAGATTGGTGAGGCTCTCTCCAATCAACAATTGACACAGACTTTAGAAAAACATCTCCCTGGTAGCGTTTTCGGGGGTGTATGGGCCCGTAATCATCTGGATATACTACGCCCGACCTCGTACCCTAAAGCCTACGTCATCAACACGGACGACGAAGACCAACCCGGCAAACACTGGACCGTGTTTGTATGCGAAGGACCAGATCACGTTACCTTCTTCGATTCGTACGGCTGTCACCCTGATGTCTACGGAGAAGCCTTTCGACGTTTCGTCCGAGATCTACAACTCCACTACCAACCCCGATGGATTCAAGGACTCGACAGTGTTGTGTGCGGACATTATTGTTTGTATTATCTATGTCATCGATTTCACGTGCCCTCCACACACGCCCTCTCCGTTTTCGGTCGCGTGTATCGTGTAAACGATATACTAGTCGAACAATGGGCCAGGGATCATTTCCCCGATTTGCAACCAGACCAGAAGAAGGGACAACGGTGTCGATGCTTTTTTGCTCTGTAAATATGTTTTTTTGTGTTCAATGCCTTTGTGTTCAAGTTCAATTTTGTGTTCAATAATATGCTTTGTAAATGTGTTCAAGTTCAATAAAATGTCGACAACATATTACGTGTCTGTTTTTTTTTGTGACGTCATGTGACGTCATGCTATTCTGATTGGTGAAAAATGGTATCGCCCCAACACATTAGACTCGTCCCGTCCCGAGCTATAAATAGGAGTGTCGAAGCCAAAAGAAGTCACAAACAAAATGGATTCTAACGATAAGAGAGTCTGTACAACTTGCGGGGGATATCACCCTTTGTTTAAGGGGAACCGGCCGGATGCCGATTACCTTGTCTGCTTCTGGTGTGGGGTAGATGTGTCGAACACCTACCATAGGAGATCTAAACATCATCTCAAATGCCAGAAGCGGCCAAGGTATTTGGCAGAAAAGCCGAAATGCTCCTGCTAGTAATATGAAGAAGACCAAACGGCCCTTTTCAGGGCCAACTTAATCAATGGAAAAGAGTTCTTCCCCCTTCTCCCCTCTTCTCCCCTCTTCTCCTTCTTCCCTCCTCTCTCTCTCTCTCTCTCTCTCTCTCTCTCTTCTCTCTCTCTCTTTCTTCCGCGCGCGCGCCCTCTCTTTCTGCACGTGCAAGGTCACGTGCAAGGGGTCAAACACATGCAAGGGGTCACACACGTGCTAGGGGTCATCAAGGTCAAACACGTGCAAGGTCATGTGCATGCACGTGCATGCGTCTGCGCATGCACGCACGAGCGTGGCTGAACAGGCATCCTAACTACTTTCATCTTAAAAGGTTTGGACTTGCAACCATTTTTTTTCAACCTGCTAATTGTTTTTAACTTTTATTATTAGCCTTCATGCGAATAATTTATTTTTTAGTCTTCCGATGTCGATTATTTAACTGAGCGATCGTGCTTTTAGGACACTTTGACAATCGCCGCAAATACTTATTTTTCCTATTTAAATCAGCCAAGGTCTCTCTATTTATTAAATTAATTTCATTAGTGTTTGTCGATGGAGTCTCGTCCACTATCCCGGGAAAAATGGGGTGTCAAGAAAATCGTCAGTCGTGATAAGTCTATTTTGAATGTCACCAAACGTCACACAGTCGTCATTTAAAGCAACTATAATAGACCGATGTTCCGTGGTTGTAGAGAATTTATTAACAGAATAAGCCTATTTTCCTTTATAATACAACGCGGAAAGTTATTTGTGACGTATATTTGCTGCGACCTCAAACTGCTCGTGCCCCGGACTTCAGAAAATACACTCGATGAGGCAGTCAGACAGATAAATGGGTCAGTTTTTATAAGGACAAATAATTGAGTCTCTCAATTACTCTACAAAAGGCAGATTCAGCTCTTACATCTTTAATATTTCAGAAAAATAGGACTTCAACTAAAGTAAGCTCTGTAATGATATTGATTTTCTAGAGGTTTGGAACCTGTTTGAAGAGTTCCAGATTATGCCGTATTAAATTCTAAAACATGTCATAGGATTCTTATGCTAGACTAAACTGAATATGTTTATCAAATCTTTTACAATAAATCGACCATCATTATGTCTTCCCCAATATCACCACACACAAAATACTAGATCACAATTTCATGCTTAGACGCTAGAATTTGGAAATTATCGGTCATACATATCAGCATAACCAACCTCTAAAAATATGTTATACGCCCGCCTTTAAAGTAGCTAAATCCATCACTCAATATCATCCAAAATCTTTGACATTGAAAACACGATTTTTTGCAATTTAAAACAGCATTGGTATTGTGAACTCACCTGGAGAAGGCTGGCTTCTGCAGATATCCAATATTTAAGACAAAAAAAAATTTAACCATTGGTACTTAAATCGTGTACTATAATGCGTTTCGGCGCCATTTGTAATATGGTGCTCAAAGAAAGAGGCTATACATATTCCACAAGTCATGTCAAACGGTGATGCCATATTCTTATTTGGAGAGCATGCGCAATTAAATACTATCGGTGTTGACTGGATAAACCAGACGCTAGGAACTGACTTTCGGTTGAGACTCCTGGCGTATTTCGCCGAACGTACCTGGTGATGATTCACAGTAAAACGGAAACGATTGAATGTTAAAAAGTTTATATAAACTCATATTTGTACAAATTTCTAGGTCCAAAATATTGGCGATGTGGCTCCTTTAAATCATAAATATTCTTCAAAAACATAATAATCTAGAGCCAAGACGTTAACAACATAGTTAACAGACTGGTTATGGTTGGCTATACGTTTGGTGGATAACAATAAATATGTCTACTGGTAGGCTACTTCCAACATGTGTATCTAAAACTTTCCCTGGTCAACCTCATAACAACTTTGGAAAAAAGAGATTGCTGTGTGTGTCATACACACGACCCATCCTTGGTATCCCCAGTTATATCGTTCCGTTCTACCCCACAATATCCTCAGTCCATTCACTTTGTTTTCACGAATTCAAACTTCCTGCCAATGATCGTAGGTTGAGTCTACGAACCAATCAAAAATCAGTTTTTATACCAGTTTACGTTCACCTCAACAATCTTTTTTTTGCAATAAAATGCGACTTACTTCCCTTCACCAAATCGATTGGTCAATCAAAATTAAAAATGTGTCTACCACGTGTATGAACCCAGGGTATAGTTGAGTAGATCGGGAATATACCACTGTAGATACCGACGATGACACACGACTCTTTGAGAAAAGGTTAGAGTAGGACAAGACAAGATTTGACATTATATTATTGTCCATGGGAATATCGTTGTTGATCCAGGTTGATCCGCCTCCTATATCGCAAAATTCCCTTTTTTAAAATTGAGTTGACACCCATCTATGAATTCCATCTAACCAAGCTTCTATGGAATATTTTGAAATGGGTTGTTTTTCAATCTCAAAACTTGTATATCGTCTGCATACAAATGGCTATTTAGTTCAAGCCGCTCACCAATGTCTTTTAGTGAAGATTATGAATAGTACATGTCCTAACACTGAACCATGTTAACAATCAAACCACAGGCACTTAAAGAGATTAAGATAAAATTTCTTACTACTGCTTGATTATAATAAATAGTCAAGCAGTAGTTAGAATTTTTTTAATCCCTTCAAGTGCCTGTGAATCAAACAGATGATATATAGACATGAACCAGTGTGAGTGAGTTTTTAACAGCCATGTTTGAAGGGGTCGAATTCACATAATTTGCTAGTAGTGTTATGAATGTTTTTCGAGATGAGATAAAAAAGATAAAAGATGAGAGAAATGCGGATATGGTAAGATTGGTTAAGATTATGTCTTGGGTATTCCTGATTTTATTTTACCGTTACGGCAGTCATTCATGGTGAATAAGTGATCATGGTAGATAAATTCTCATGACACTAGAATCTCGGCTATGTTGGAAACGAATTCCGTCGTGTCCCGGAAGGAACCTTAAAATTTGGAATTTTTAAAGCCCAGCTAGAACTTGTCGGGAGTAGTCACGAAGCTCCCACTTAAACTGTGCATACTATACAATGACTCAGTCAATTAAACATTGGCGCTCACTAACATAACCCCTGCAACAGCTGTAAATCGAAGTCAGGGGGTCAATTGTACAATACAAAGGGAATGTCTCAAGATGTTATGAGTATTGTTTTGTCCAGACATTCCATTCCATTCTTTTTGTATTCAGCGTTCGATGTAATTAAAATTCACAACATATTATGATACTTGGACTTCATCATGACAGCTTCTGAAAATTAACAGAATCAAATTCTCCTGGAGTTGACATCCTACGGTATAAAATTGATCCAAATTAAAATTCTGCCATCCGGTATCCCTTGTATTTTCCCTATAATTCCTATGATCATGACCACCATATGTCTCCTCTTATGTGGTGATTTTGACATAGACTGTTAGTTGTTAATCAACCCTTGACTTTGGCAATTACGAACATGAAACCCTCTTACATATTAAGGGGGGAGGCGAATGGTTAGCGCTTTATCATAAAGCATGGAGTCAACTGGCGTGGTTCGAGTCCCCGGTTGTGCATGACAAGCAGTAGGGTCGCCTATCCAGCCTCGTGGGTTTTCTCCAGGTCCTCCGGTTTCAGCCCACTGCTAAAGGCCCCTACGCGCAAGCAAATTATTAAATAAAATTAATCCATGTGTTAGTCCCGAAATGACTCTTACATATTTATTAATGGTTGGCAATATATAGTAAGGATAATATCTGATTGGTATCTAGTTCCATTCATACAAATAGTTTATTGCGTACACGAATGGGATGCTAGATTGAACTTTCCGGAAATAAATTCTGTCTAACCAAAAAATAGTGGCAATCAAGTGAAAACATCTCAAACAACCATAGCAGCTAAAAACATACTTATTAGCTTTAATTACGTCACTTCCGTCGGGACTGACATAACTCTGAGAGGACTGAATTCCACGTCACTCGATTTCAATTCCATCATTTCGGAACGTTCCGGCCTGACGTTCGATCATCCACAAACTAACGCATGCTAGGGGGAATAACTCGAATTAAGATTCGACTCTGTTCCCTTCAGTCGTTGAAGAATCACTATTCAGTTTCTTAACTGTTTTGGAGAAACTACCAACATAAATATCCGTTCTCAGGATAAACATCTTCTAATTAAAAACACTAACTATTAGCCTATGTCGTTTCTCTGGAATAAATTATCTGTTACTGAAACAACTTACAACAGTTGGCTGTTTTAAAACATTCTTATCTATAAGTAATGACCAGTTTATTATAACAAACCGCTACCTAGAAATTGCTTTTCGGTAACACGCTTTATCAATGGCGATATTTTTTATAGAGAGAGAGAGGTGGGGTTTAACGTCCACTCGACACTAACTATATCATTTTGGGACAAACACATGGGCCAACTTTATTGCAATAATTCGTTTCCGCGTATGGGTCTTTAGCAGTGGCAGGTAACCAGGGGATCCAGAGAAAACACACGAGGTTGCATAGGTGACCCTACCCATTGTAACGTACAATCTTGGAATCGAAACCACGCCAGTTTACTTAATGGCAGACCTTGTGATACAACGCGCACGTGCTAAACTTTCGGCCATCCACCTCCGCATAGCCAAATTTTATTTATTATTATATTAAGTTTATTGGGGACAACGGAAAGAAGGCGTGTGTGACCACCCATCACCTTAAACAGGGCGGTCCATGTTAAAATATCAATCTCTCAACAAGATATGTTTCTAACTTAACAAGGTCGTTCCGTGTTATTTCTCATAGAACTAGAATACTAACCTTCACCTTTTGCAAAAAAATCTACCTTCTTTTTACACAGCAAACAACGGTAATTGGACTAAAATCTAAACAGAAAAATAATCGGCAGCCATGTTGACATTTTGAGACATTCTTTGTTATTGATATGATTACGTGTACAGTGGGAAGGGACAAAATGTGCAAACTGGCTTCGATTCTCGGCTGTTTCAGGGGTTCTGTGAGTGTGTGCCAATGTGTAAATGGCTGTGCCTTGGTCTAGTATGCACAATTTACTTGACAGCCTCGTGGGCGCCATTCCTGACAAGTTGCAGATGGACATGAAAATTTCCATAATTTCCTCCCCGCCCACGACGGAATTCCAGTCCAGGACAGTCGAGATTCTGGTACTATTGTGCTAGCGGTACTGATAATAATAACAGTAATCAAACAAAATAAAACTCCACAACGCCGGAATTAGGGAGAGGCTTGATTTAATTAATGCAGGTACTGACTTTACCGCCAAAACGATAAATGTCATTTGTCATTCTCTGAATTCATCGCATATTTAAGGCTATAGAATTAAAAAAAAATTCACTGGTTTCATCTCAAAATAATAAAATATGTGGTCACTGGACATTATTAATTCCCTATACTCTGGTTATTAATAATCCATCTCTTTCTTTCCCCTTTCACCTTTTGCATGAGGAAATTAGTTCCCCTGCTGATGTAGAATCGAAAAATAGGGTTTGTACATGTAGTTACATTTGATGTCAGGTTTTGTTGAATATTCAAGAGACAGAAGAATAGAATAGCTAAGCGGTAGGTTTTTATTGAAACAGACAGACAGTTGCATAATTATTGGAATTCTACTTCTATTTCCATGGTGAAACTCATTTTAGCAACAGGTTGACACATGTTGTACCAACTGTAGTAGAAAGCGTTTAACTTTGGGAACAAGTTACAACTGTCAAAGAGACGAGAATTATCATTGAGTCAATAGGGAAATAACTAGCGCACTTTGGCCGTATGAAATTTTCCTTAACGTTATAAACGGAAGTTATTCCCCTTTGTACGATTAAACCGCATGGCACTCATCGGCAAATCCAAATCAAACCAATTATATCAACTGTATTATGATATGCCACAGCCAAGCCAGAGTCGTGTAGTTAGGTCGCTAGACTCGGTCATTATGTAGATCCTGGCATGAAATGCCGGTACGGATCTTTTAGTAAGTTGTAATACAATGACCCCACTAACTTTTAAAACGTAACCAAAGAAAATTGCATTGCGGTGCAGTCTTGAAATAACAGGCGTTAAACTGTATTGCCCTCGGTCTAAATCATGTTCATTAAGTTATACCATATATCTAAATCATGTTCATTTATGCCATATATCTAAAGAAATCATGCCAATCAGCAAGCAACCTGGAGCCATTAGATCAAAACTATGACGTAAGTGGTCGAGGGTAGACCGCTTTAGATTACAAAGTGTGTCAAATAGTAAGCGACGAGGGGTAGGGTCGCATGCGTTATCCCGCCGGCCTTTTGCCAGACCCACTAGCTGCTTAAGATCCATATGCGCAAGAGATTTACAATATTATGTTAGTCCCGTGTCTGCCACCAGATGTACACAACAGTAGACCAGGAGCCCAATTTTCACCTACAGGGAATCAATGCATGTATATCTGGTATCATCAGAATGTAAATCTGCCGGGGTTTTCGGTGGTGGATGTGGCTGTGTGGGTTGTGATTCTGGGCGTGAATTCTTGGGTTAGATAAGCTCAGAAGTGTACGACATGGAAATCGTACATCAGTGTACCTTACATCTTCAAGTATTACAAAAAGAATTTGACAGACATTTCTAGTGGTGGGGTACCCCAGTTATAGCTATGTAATTGCCAGACATATGTGCTGGTGGAGTATTCCCGACAAGAGTTATCTAATTTCAAGACCACAGCTAGGTCAGAGCCACCACATCCAGACAGTTTGTGCGGTGAGTTACCCCAAGCAAACACCCCAAAAACCCACGGCCCCCAACTAGGCTAGATCAGCGGGCGCTGTTCCCATGTTCCAAAAAATCAAATATTTTGGAAGAGGCGATAAACTACGGTTGCAAGAAATTGATTTTTGGGCAAACAACATTTTTTTATGCGGCTAAAATTGCCAGCCATGAAAATATTTGAGAAATATAAACTGCCATGTTGGCGTGTATATGGAAAAACCAGAAGTCACTTTTACAAAACGCAGAAACTGGGATTTTACATAAAAAACATATGCATGATGCAGCATCGTCTCAAAAATACGTAGGCCTGCATACACACTGCGGGTGTTTGACGTCAATGTTTATTATGGATACGATCACATTGTGATTTAATTTAATTGATGCAAAGCATTAATTGTGATATCACACATCTGCTCGACCTTATAAAATGACAGTCTCATTTCACGAAGAAAATTTAAGTAACACCGCCCAACCCTTGTACTTCCTATGGCTACTTACTTTAAGCTAGCCTTTACTCCAACTTCGGATCATAGGGGCATTGGGCATTAAGCCATCCAAAATATCAGTTACATTTTACAGTGTATATGTATTATCACCCAAAAACACATTTGACAGTTTGTAGATATCGCTTTTGTGATCAATTACATAATCTACTGACTATCGCTTTACATGGATTTAATTGGTCAATCAAAAAGGAACTACTTTCTTTTAGTTTAAAGAAATAAAATAAAACCAAGTACGAACAATCCAAACCATTAGACAAAATTCAAAGTCCTAAAAACGGTATAGGCAAAATTGTGTAATATCGCAAAATAGTGTAATCAGCATATGGACTGTTCACCGTGTACAAAATACACGACGAACAGTGGTAACAGGTGTCCTTGGAAGAGTAAGCTTACCCTGCCTGGCGTGAAGAGTGACTTTTAAAATAAATAAATAAGAAACTGTTTATATTGAATTGACCTTGAAGGAAATACTGGGTCAATATATAGGACTTTGCAATAGCCAAACTGCTGTCAGAAAATGATGTATCACTGCGCTATAATGTAAATAGGTTCAGTAAAAGATTTATATTAATTTATGTGTGCATGTAGAAAAGGATTTGGTGATTAAAAAATAATCTCCAACTCGTGTTTTTGATTGAAGAAAATATAAAAAAAACACTAATAGGAGATTCTCTATTTATTGTTACTTTTCAACTTGTATACTTGTACTCCATCATCGATGGGATTAGGCAATTCTTTCTACAGGCACCATTTCCAAATATCCTTGTAAACTTATCAGGGGTCGCAGTCCCAGATCTATTTACCCAACCAGATCGCAGTCCGCACTTACTCTTATATAACAAATCAGTCTTATTTATATCCTTTGTAATTGGGAAAGGTGCCGCTAGTAGAAAGATTGTGGCAGGTACCACTATACAGTATTAATGTATATTCCTTATTTCTTCTTAATCTTTTTTTTTTGAGGTGCACCCTGGGTAGAATTGAATGAATCTTGCCGCTGTGGAAAATCGAGTACATGTAGAGAGTACGCCGCCTTGTTTTGCCAAAAAGTTGAATCTTGATAATTTTTTTTTTATTGTAATGACTGGTTTTGTTTTGTGTCACAAATTAATACATAATTAATGTCGACTTCGCGATCATGTTATATATGAACAAGACATTAATGTCTTATATTAACATGATAACAGGAGGTCGGGAGTTCGATCCCTGCATTGGCCGAGAAAGTTCATCCATATTTTCCGGCGTGGTTCCTCCCCAACAAGGACAGCTGTCTATTCGTTCGGATGGGACGAAAAACCGAGGTCCCGTGTACACATGGGCGGGCACGTAAAAGATCCCTTGACAGTTGGAATTCGATATAAGAGTAGGCAGTAGTGTCCTGGCAAACTTTCCTTCATAGAACACTGTATGGCGTATGCCCGTCTCCATAAGCCTAGTTCGGAGCAGAACAGTAGGACGTTAAACTACATTAAAATTGTATTTCATTAGACGCACATGCCAAGATTATTACAATCTGATTAAAACACAGATCCAATTTCGTTTCGTTTTTTATAGTTCAAAAATGTGTTTTACTTGTATTTACTACACTCTAGGATCTGGAAGGTTTGTTATTTAACTCGTGTTCAGCTTGAAATGAGGGGTCAGCCAATCAAATTGTCGGTCGAATAGGGGGTTTGACCTCTCTTGCACGGAACTGTGGGTAGACATGAACTCAACCAGATATCAAAACAAAGCAAAAGTAGATAAAAAAGCCGCTTGCAACAACGATTCTGATTGGTTAACCGAATGACTGACCTTATAGGGTCAAATGTCGTTTTCTATGTCATAGAACGTGAGCTCCCACTATAAGTTGTTAGATCTACATGTAGCGAGGCCATCGAAAGTATAAAAAACGAAACGAAATATAGATCTGTATTTTAATTAGATTGAGATTATTATGTATTACAGTTACATGACATTAATATAATATAAACGTCATTATGTATTACACGTATATGACATTGATATCTTATATAAATATAAGCATGTATTACGGTAGATGACATTATTAAAATAACTTATGTAAACATGATTATATATTATACACACATGACTTTAATATCATATAAACATTCACAATGTTTTGTGGCTTTAAGGTTAAACTACATAGATGCTGGCTTCTTTCGTCACTGCCAAATCTTACTATCAACCCATGAAGCAAGTTATGTACCGAGCATTTTATGTTATAATAGACAGGTGGGAATGTAAGATACTGTTAAGGAACACCAATTCTGGCCAAAATGTAATTTTACACAGTTGTTTTAAACCCCACAATTGATGCTTTGAATCGTGCGATTGTCTGGTTTTACTGTTCCCAAAATGTCGACTAATTGTTGTCCATATATATTCAATTAAAACACAAATCCAATTTCGTTTCGTTTTTAAAGTTCAAAAATTCGTTTTTTCTTGTCTTTACTACACTTGGATCTGAAAGAGTTGTTATTTAACTCGTGTTCTGCTTGAAATGATGGTTCAGCCAATCAATAGGTCTGTCGAATCGAGTGTTTGACGTTATAAGGTCAAATGTCACTTGCTTGGTACCTGCCGTCAAAGAACGTGAATTTTCACTATAACTTGTTAGATCTACATGTCGCGTAGGCCGCCGAAAGTATAAAAGACGAAACGAAATATAGATCTATATTTTAATTAGATTGATAATCTGACCTAGTGTGATCCATCCATTCATCAGAACCTTGCCAATGAAATGATCTATTCAGTTCAATCGTTAGACATACATTATGCAAGAGCTAAATCTGCATACTGCAGGTCTTTCTTTAGGCCTGAAATATTATCTAAATTATTAATTAGACATTATTTAACTTATTAAGACCATTATCAACTCACGATGTCAACGCTTGACCTCGATATTTACTGGATTTGCATCCGATTTGTTGCTCAACGCTTATTGATGATTTAATCAAAAAATGGATAATCGAGACATTTTTTTATCGTAGCGACTTTGGTAGTTATGATCGAGGTTAGGCCTAAAATTAAAAAGTTGATATCTTGGTTCAGAGTGGGTCAATTTGGCTGAATTTTACAGCAAATTACTTTTACATTATCAAGATTTTACATCATATGGTGAAAAATACCAACCTTGTATCTAATCTTCCATAATGCCCCTTTAAATAACAAGCGCACTGGGAAAGCCTTGAACAGGGTTGTTTTCCACCGCAAACATGTTCCCACGGATTTCTACTGTGTCATGGTTTTAATGTAAGAAAACACAATTAATAATAACAAACGAAACTCATACCAATGGCGATATAACATAGTTCGACAAAGGTATGAAAAATAACGAATTGATAGGGTTATTGACATAAATATCAGCACCTAATTTGCTTTTTAAAATTACATTTCGGAATGAAAGTGATCATTGTGCCATGACCGAATCAGAGGACTTGAAATTGCTGAATATGCAAGTTGTCTTTATTGCTTACTCGCCCTCATTAAACTAGTTGGTGCACATTATCACGTTAAACCCTTTTCATTAACTTAATTTGGCAAGGTAGATACTATTTAATTCAAGGCTGAAATGCTTATATTTAAAATAAGAAACAACATTTTCAGCTTTTCGCTACCTTTGTAGAGGTAATGGGAGAGTAGGAAAACAGTAATGAACTCTACTTGGTTAAAAAAAAAAAAATTATTATACATGCATTCCTATTATTTTTATGAGGTTAATTTTCTCAGACGTCTATACCCATATGTTTATGCTCGTAACTAAACCATAAAATATATTTGCTCGTTACACTGTGAAATTGTATATTTTAATAATAAATATAACAGTGAACAGTTCTACACCAATACAGTGTAGTTTAGTTGATATGCTATCCATGCAACTGAATCTACAGTGATTTTAACTTTCCAAAAAAAAAAGCACTTCGTTCCCATTGAAAATTCCGGCAAATACCCCCTTTTCAGACAAAATGAACGAGATTTTAATTGAAATTTTACATTCACATTGTCCTGTTCGTCTTTTTGAATTCTTTCCGTTCCTAGAGCAATACAGGTTCTCAATCTACCGTTTTTCTCTTCTCCCAATGGAACATCAATGGTTCTGAGTTTTTCTGGAAGTCTTTAACATTCCGCCCTGCGTCACTGACAAAGGGGGGGGGGGGGCTGAAATTTGGTGTATGGGTGTAACATAGGTCTGGTCGCGATGGACTACGACGTGTGGTTCCGGAATTATACTTTCGATTTATTGGTATACCAATGCTAGTTATACTGAAGTACTTGATTGTACTCTTTTCAAGTTGTAACATGGTTTAAAATGTAACACAATACCACATCGCTTTTTTTTGCTTTAAAAAATGAATTCATATAGAAGAATTTTGGAATACCATGGTGTCTTGCGGTTTGATAATAAACAGC
Source organism: Patella pellucida (assembly GCA_917208275.1). Lineage (NCBI taxonomy): Eukaryota > Metazoa > Mollusca > Gastropoda > Patellidae > Patella > Patella pellucida. The sequence continues at coordinate 20,916,827 of OU795036.1, read as the reverse complement.
AGCGATCCTTCTGTTTTATTGGTGTGATGACGTGTTAATATTGCTTGTTTTTAGGGGTGATAATACATGTAGATTTGGTATGTAATATATGGTAATTAAGAACGGTATTTCACATGTCATTAAGTGCATATATCTATCAACAATATAATATGATATAGACTTGTAAATAATGAACACATACCACGCATCCTAATATCAGTTAACTAAATGAACTTAAATTGGGTTTAACGTCCTACGTTACGGCGCCACATGGGCTCATGAAGACTGGCAAACGCCATGCAGAAACTGTCCGTCGAATTCCAGCTGTAAGTAATTCCGTTTACATCGACATTGTGTTTAGTTCTTTCTGTACTTGGTTCTGCATATAGTTTCAGTGAATATGCATATTCTGTCTTAAATATAAATCCCTTTTTAAAGTGACGTAGATGTATGTACTGTGGGACCGTCTGATATAGTAGTTCTTTCTTTAAAAAGCGTTACAATACAACCCATACCCCAGTATCCCGTATTTGGTAACCACGGGTGCTCGCTGATAATGAGGCGGCTCGCTAACCAAGTGGGCCTTGGATTAGAATGTGTCTCTGCATTATCCAGCCTCGTTTGCTGAAAACGGAGAAGATCGCGACGAACTTTCGTTGCCAACACCGGAATCGAACCGGAACAACCTGGGGCGGTATTTATAAAAATTCTAAGAGTTGGAAACAACTTTTAACTGTCAAAAATTAATCCTAACTTTGTAGATTTTCCTAAGACCTATTTATAAAACATTTTACTTTAAGAATTACTCCTAACTATGACACATTTTAGGAGTCCTCCTGTAACACTCCTAACTTGTTAAAGATATTCTTATCTTGGTTAACATGGCCGTCGGTGTACGCCACCTAAGATAATTTAAATCAAGAAGAAATATCGAATGGACATGGATGGGATTCTTTTTGTGACAGATTTAGTTCGGCATCTACACTTAGTTAAAAGTAACTCTAAGACCCTTTATAAATATTTCTAAAGAGTATCTTTTAACTAAATGTTGTTTTAAAAAGTCTAAGAGTAAAAGTTATGAAAACTCTAGTAATTTTTATAAATACGGCCCCTGGTCAGCAGTACTGTACAATATGACATACTTGTATTACACAATAAGCAAAATACAGCATGTCGTTTAAATCATTTAAATCACCACCATATTTATAGAATTCTGAAACTATACCTTTAAAGATATTGTGAAGAAGAGGAGCGAAATGTCTGATTAAATCCTAAACATCAACAATCTGACGTAGATAATACCGATATTTATTATAATAGCAAATTCCAAGGTAAGGTATTTCATATATAAAAATATAAACACCCAGACATTGCCAGAATAACAAATTATCTTAATAGAAGGTTTTTAAAAGTTTTCGTTTATTTATTTCGTTTTTACAATATTTGGAAACGTTAGTGATCAGTAAAATACAAAGGGTTTATCGTCCCATACTGTTTTGCACCAGTCAGGTTAATGAAGACGGGTATAACCCATGAGGTGAAATACCTTCTGTCAAGGGTTCTGAAACGTGCACGATATCGTATACACTGTTCCTTAATATCACCCCCCTCCCCCATCCCGCAACACTGACGTTACCAGGCCAACACCGAGATCGAATGTGTGAACTCCAGGCTAGTGAACCAGGGAATCCAACACTTAGCTACCGTTGCTATCGGGAGAGAAAGATAAGAATGACATTAAGAAATTAAATGGAATGAAGTATAACGTCTTGCTTGGCTATTGCAGACGGGGGTACAGTAAGGGTACCGAATTACAAAACAAATATGGAGTTTTTATGAAGAGCGATGGTATCTGGGAAAATTCTAAATTCAAGAACAATTCACTAGATTACTAATTCTCCCGTAGATTAATTTACGTTATTACCACACTTCATTAGTATTCCTGATACAAATTTACAAATGAGGTTTTTCAATTCCATTAATTACAATCTTTGGGTTTATAGAATCCAAAATTATGTGGGTTGATTTCTATTTCGATTGCTGAATTCACAACAAAACGCAATTAGTAAAAGAATTAGTATTTCTTTATGGCTGTTTTGTAATAATACAGAACAAAACAGAATATTATGAATTTCAGACATTTCTTGCATTATTAATGTTGCTAATTACAGGCACACAATTCTATTTCTAAACAAAATATTTCAAATGATTTTCCAGATCTTTTTTTTCTGAAATATATCTTACGTGATTGGATTTTATTTATGTATATTGGCGTAATTTGTTTTTTTCTTATAGAATACATATTGTTTCACGGAGCTTCTTCGAAAATGAAACTTCCTACAAAAATGATTAGCTGAACAGTGGGAGGGAATTTGAATTTTGTGAAAATAAATCTTTACAGGAAATACTGGCCTAAACATTGGTTCACTTTCTTTCACTATTTACAAAGATGAATTTGAAAATTCCCTTACACTCAAGATCCTTCCTAGACCAAGAAATCCATTTTAGTCAATGGGTCCAAATTTATGTAAATATATACCAGTAGATTCATAATAAGTAGCAAATGTTTAATTGGACCTTTGGATTTGTTTATGACCATTATAAACAATCTTTGGCTGGTTTGCCAAAACGGGATATGTCCAAAACGGTTCTATACCAAAGCAATTAAATTCGCCAAAGTCAAAACGACCAAATATTGCGTCCGAATTTATATAAAATATATATCATTGGATTCATAATGATTTTCTATGGCCGTTATGACCAATATAATACGATCTATCATCTATTTGACTAAACGTTATGACCACCTTGGCTAAAATGTACGACTGTTTTGTGTTTTAATCGTATATAATCCATTTATAACAAGCTAGTGTCATCTATAATTCAGCCAAAATTATTTGATGGTCCTCTTTTTAATCATTATTTTCTATATTTGTTTCGTTATATTTTTGATCTATTAAACTGATACTCTGGGTGACAAAATGTCAACCTATGCTGTACATGTAATTTAGACACTACCACAATATAAAAGTACATTGAAAAAGTGGATGCTGTTATCAGTCTATAAATTGTATAAATGGAAGAAAACCAAGCACGAACAATCCAAACCATAAGGCAGAATTCGAAGTCCTGAAAACGTTATAGGCAAAATAGTGTATTCAAGCAAAAAAGTGTAATCAGCAAATGTATCAGTTGATTTCGACTTTTATTTTTATTATGTTCGACATTTCCTACCGAATTAATAAAGCATATGAATATAACTGACTGGGTTAGCATTTTAAAAAGTGCAAATCAGAGTTTATCGATTAAAAAAACCGTCAAAGGAGGTCTGGATCTTACTATTAAAGCGTATTTAAAATGATATAGTATGCCACGCAGTACACAGATAGATGCAACTATACACCTAGCTACACAATCTACCAGACAATCTTAAACGCCATCTTACGCTACTCGTATTTCTATTTAATGGTCCAGACTAGTAATCATTTGCCTATTGACTTCAATGTTAAATGGCCTTAACATCACAGGCTGTAGCTTTTTGCTCAAAATTCTGTTGGTTCCAATCTGCATAGGCACAATGGGGATTATATTTGGCAATCTCCTCATCATAAACTTATAGGGGGGTGACGGTTTAGATTTTTTGCTACGGGGATTTGAAGTTGACTGGGGTGAAAATCTCACTTCCGATACACTTCATGGCTCCGCCGAAAGACATTTTACACCCCCATCCCTCCGGTGTAATATCACCAGTATTATCCAAAACTGCTTTAAAATTGCAAATTTGATCCCTTTTCTCCTATTCTCCTATTCTAGACCAAAAAGTCAACGCAAAAATGCAGGAAGAGGGGAGATAAAAAGTAAGGGAAAATTTTCTATTAATAACTCGCACTACATTCGTCGCCATCATGAAAAATAGGCAAATAATTACTAGTCTTAATCCTATTGTTTGTCACACTCCTTGGTACCTGCTTGTCTGTCCATAATTTTATCACATGTTTTCAAACACAGTACGTCTGCGTTGCAGAATGTTTAAACCTCGTGTAGATGTTTATTTTGTGTATCTCCGGACGCCTAGTTTGGTGGCCAGTCTTCTCCACACACCAAAATTGGCCAGTCCTCTCCAAAAAAAACAAAACCGAAAAAAAACACGTAATCTCTTGAGACTGGGCAAATAGAGTTTCAATCTCATCTAGGTAGGTCAATCTGCATTATGTAGGTCGTGTGACGTCGTGCACGTGATCACGACATATCTAACAACAACGTGACATCAACCCTCAGACGGTCTCAGCATGACTGCTTTGCACTCCAGTCGAGACGCATGATTCATGTCACGTGACTCGGGGCGTGCCTGATAACTGTCAATCCAGATAAGGTAGGACGAAAAACATGGCAAGAACGCCCATTTTATTGTGAAGTTCGCAAATTGTCCAGTCCCTGGTGCTGGTTACAGGTTTACTCAAAGTTGTCTTTATACAAACGGATGCGAAAGGGTTTGTTTTCCAAAAATTATAATTTTATATAAATCGAAATGTAAAATAATAGAAGAGACTGGGCCAGTCTACCGGACGCCGTACGAGGATGTGCATTGTCCGCTTCGCGTAAGCGTGGATAAGCAATTTGATTTGATCCTAATTGAGTGGGCGTGATAAAACGATAGTTTCAATACTAGTCTGGAGACTCAGTGCGGGGGGGGGGGGTGTTCCACCAAATGGGCACAAAACCAGACCCAACTTTTCTAGAGTAAAATTTTGCGTAGAATACGATGCCGAGTGGTAATCAGTCCGCCGTTGGGGCGTTTTCGAGATATTCGGGGTTGAAGGTCAAATGAGGTCATTTGTACTGAAAATGAATGCGCAACCATATATTCATGATATAAGAATGGTGGCGCATTCACTTTCAGTGCAAATGACCTCATTTGACCTTTGACCCTGAATATCTCGACAACGCCACAAGGGCGGACTGATTACCACTCGGCATCGTATTCTACGCAAAATTTTACTCTAGAAAAGTTGGGTCGGGTTTTGTGCCCATTTGATGGACCCCCCCCCCCCCCCCGCGCTGAGCCTCCGGTCTATACGCTAATACCGAAACTAACAACTGTTCTGCTGAGACCAGACTGGCAATGAATCTACCGCTTTCTCTTATTTCAATTTCTATCAAGGGTTATTTCCTGACACGCTAACTTATACTACAGGGATGTTTGTATCTCAACCAACCCGAGCGCATTAAAAAAGTCAAAACATAATCATTTCTGTCTTTTGCTCAATAGGTTATCAACTCACTTTTACTCAATCATGGACATTATTTCCCATCCTCAAAAATCATTGACACAGGAAATATTAACACAATTACCTCCCTTATTTCATATTGCCTTCGTGGAATAGCCATCATTTTAGGATTAATAGGATTATTCTTTAACAAGGTAGTACTGTTTATGTATACCATCTAGTTAAGAGCTTTATTACATTTTAAAAATATAACTTAAAAACTTGAAATTACTGCTTTAACAAGAGGAAACCGCACATGAAATTGCAGGATTTTTATTTGAATCAACAGAAACACATACTTCTTTATCTGGCAGACATTGGTGACAGGAGCATGTGTCAATGACAATATCCGGTAGAATATTGCCGGATATATTAAATTCTTAAATAAATAAGGTAATTAGAAACGAGAAAAGACTGCATAAAATGATCCGGAAAATGCCTCATAGTGGCCATCTTGGATAGTTAATTCCTCTAAGAATGCCAGGGCTACACTATTCTGATTCTGAATTGAGACATATTAATGATACATAAATAGTTAGGTGGACTAGATTCTGAATCTACACATACTGAAGTTATATAATTCATCAAAAACAGTATGTGTACTATATCTCCATGTTTGTTTGGCTGATATTATATATTTAATGATATATACGAATACGAAATGAGCTATTTTGGGGAAAAGGCCGCATAACATCCCGAAAAAGGCACATGACGGCCATCTTGGATATATAAATATTTTCTCAAGATTGACAGGATGGCATCCATGAAAAAACAGTAGGTGGTTTATATTTTGAGGCATGTCGACATGCTGCCGGACTTATATTATATACTTGATGAGATAAAAGTAATTAGAAACGACATGGAAGCAAAGAAAACACGGTTAATAAAAACATAATGAATAAAGTCTAAAGTAAGTACGAAACCTCAAATGTGCTGATAAACATGGATTAAAATGCATTCTGCTGCCCGTTAGCAATAACTGACCAATATGCAGTATGTAATTCTGAGACGTATTGCATAAACTTAAACGATATATATCTCCATTATTAGCTGTCTCATTCAGTTATTGATAACTAGATAAATATATCATTTCATAATTTCATTTATTGCTAAATTGTTATGTCTCATTGTCAGTTTAAATTATATGCTAAATAATTTGAAATGTGCAAGGGCGGATAATCACATTTTTATAGTTTAATACAGGAAAAGTTTCCGTTTCGAATTTGCCCAGGGGTTTTATTTTATCCGATATAGTCAAGATTCAAACTGATTGAACTTGCTAATAGATTGTGACGGATATTGAATACGAATATGACAAGGTCCCAGTGCTGGATTACCTATTAAGCCAAGCAAAATAAGCAGGTGCTCAAGGCGTCGTGGTGATGGAGGCACCGGGGAATGTCTGCTTTGTTGGATGCCAAATTCAAAATATTGAAATATTAATTAAGACCTTTCAATTAGTTTCACAAAGCAAAAAAAGCAGGTGCTCAAGACGTCGTGGTGATGGAGGCACTGGAGAATATCTGCTTTGTTCGATACCAACTTTAAAATTAAAAATTAATTAAGGCCTTTTAATTAGTTTCTCAAAGTTTTTATCTGTTCCTACAATTGGCTATATTGTCGCAATTAATATAATGACTAGGGCCTCTGCGGGTCTTAACCGGGCCCTTCAAGGTCCACAAGATTAAGTCAGCTATTTTAGAGTCAGGTTCCCGTAATCAATTTATACCGAGTAAACAATCATGATATTGCATCGGATTGGGGCTTGGATATTGTATATCTCTGTTTAAATACAATTCACTTTGTCACAAACTCAGTGATTCCTGGCAAAATAATAAATAAAAAACATTAGAATTTTGCAAATCAAAAACATGGCAATGACATACAACCGTAGATACAGACTAGTCATAGACATATTGAATGATTCAACCAAAAAAAGAAAAACACAATTATGAACTTCGCATAGACACTTGGAATCACGTAGGTTTTCGCATTTTCTTAGTGAACACTAAGGCAGATCTCGCGTAACACAGAACTGGTAAAGAGTCACTGTTGTAACTCTTTCACAAAGCTTCACAATATCTGAAATATCAAAATTAATTTTACAAAACAGTAGGAAGTTAAAGCCGAATACATTTCAATTATTAATTAGATATTAATCGGGATTTTTTATACATATTTCCCATGTTACCGACGATATGTAAAGTCAAAGAAATAATCCAGTGACAATTTAGCAAATGTGAGTTTCATACACCCACAAATACCACAGGAGAATATTACGAAATATTCAAGCCATTGGATCTTGGATAAGAAAGTTTAGTGAGTAGGCCGGGCCCCATTAATCATAATGTCCAGTGTTTCAACCCTTTGATGGCCGGGAACGTTCTTCGGGACAGGGGGGGGGGGGTAGCCTAGTGGTCTATAGTGCCGCGCTTCGACCTCTAGCTGGCCGACCACCTCTGGCTTGTGGCTGTGGTTTCGAACCCTGGTGTGAGCGTATGTGGCATGGAGATGGGGGCGCCTTCTCAACCTCGTGGGTTTCCCCCGGGCACTTCGGTTCCTCCCACTGCTAAAGACCCCTACGCGCAAGCGAATTATTGAAATATAATAAAAAACATATGTTAGTCCCGAAATGACCTAGTTGTGTTGAGTGGACGTTAAACCCCATATCGTTCTCTTTCTCTCTTCTTCGGGACAGAAGGGGTGGCATCGGAAGAAAAGGTGTGTACTCCATTGTGCAATATAACAACTCTGTTACTGTTGTAGGTTTAAAAGGAGAGAGAGAGAGAGAGAGATAAATGGGTTTAACGTCCATTCAACACAACTAGGTCATTTCGGGACTAACATATATTTTAATTTTATTTCAATAATTCGCTTGCGCGTAGGGGTCTTTAGCAGTGGAAGGAAACCGGAGTGACCGGAGGAAACCTACGAGGTTGAGAAGGCGCCTCTATTTCCATGCCACATACGCTCACACCAGGGCTCGAAACCACAGCCGCAAACAAGAGGTGGCCAGCCAGCTAGAGGTCGAAGCGCGGTACGCTAGACCACTAGGAAATCCCAATCCCCCAGGTTTTAAAAGGACTTTATTCAACTGATGTGAGTAATCAAATGACAGATTCTCCTCTGACCAACTCTTGTTAAAATCGCACATTTATATCATAAAAAACTATGGAGCTGGACAAAACAGTTAATCAGACCGGGTGTATTAAGATATTTGTTTTATCAAAAAATCCTATTCAACTTCTTTATAATTGGTAGCACGATAAACTGTTATACATCGAAAAAGGAGTATATAGGCTGTCCGGGCAAAGTTACACCCATGGCACATTGCATGACTCCATAACGACTTTCAAATCTCGGTTTTCGGAGAAAAGTAAAACGTTGAATTCCATTTCATATTCTTTTAATTAGAATTTATGCATACCGATGAATCAAAAACAGAATCGTCAAAGGTCATCCCTTTCAGAAAGCCAGCTTCGTACAAAGGTCAGTATATAGCATCATATTTATGATAATCGATATCGAAGTTGGCTGTTCGTGAATTTAAATCTTAATAAATGATGATTGGTAGAGAGCACCCCTGGTTGTTTATCGTCTATTAATATTATAAATTGGCAGTAAGAAGGATGGAATTAAATTTTCAAGTCTTCATAATGTTTGTTATAAAACAAACTACATTAATTCTTGATAAATGATCTTCAGTAGACACTCCATCGGCTATAATTGATGTAACGCAAAGCTTGAGTTTTTGCACATTTATGATAATTCCGGTTTAAGTTGATGAGACTAGACTATAATTCTATTTAACGTCACTGTGAAGAGATACAGGGGGGATTTTATTGCTGATATTAAACTACTCAAAACTGTTTGAAGGTAAAAATGACTTAAATGAAATGAAGTTGAGTTTACCGTCTTATCTTCCTGCACCAAGTTGGTAAGTGACGATATTCACACACCATGCATTGGGCTGCTATGAGCAAAAATATTCCCGAGAGAGAGAGAGAGAGAGAGAGAGAAAGAGAAAGAAAATGAGAGAGAGAGAAAATGGGGTTTAACGTCCACTCTACACAAACTAGGCCATTTCGTGACTAACATAATACTTCGCGAAAGAAAGACGATCAAGCATAACATAATATGTAAAGGATCACTGGGGAATAGACTGGTCGAGGATAACCGAAGAAGTAAGCCATTGGTAAATAATTAATTAATAACACATTGACACCCAACAAAGTTATTAGATTGTTAATGCTTTCTAATAGAACACTTAATACCCAATTAACAATAGGCACGATTTGTACTCTCTTTATGGCACTTGGGGGTATTAGAAAACTTTATCTAATCCCTACCAAGATTTATCGCTATCGAAAGTATACATTTCTTTATTAGTTTGGGCCACCTTAATCGATTGATTCCAGGGTTTGAATAAAAGAAAGAGAGAGAGAGAGAAATTGGATTTAACGTCCACGTAACACAACCAGGTCATTTCGGGACTAACATATGGTTTAATTTTATTTCAATAATTCGCTTGCGCGTAGGGGTCTCTAGCAGTGGGGGAAAACCGGAGTGCCCGGAGGAAACCCACGAGTTTGAGAAAGCGCCCCTATCTCCATGCCACATACGCTCACACCAGGGCTCGAAACCACAGCCGCAAGCCAGAGGTGGCCGACCAGCTAGAGACACGAATGAGAACTTAATAGGAAACAGATCACTAATGATTTCCCCATTGACTTTAAGGTTAATTCTTGTCTCTTAGACCGGCTCTTACCTTTCGCAGATGATGCAATACATGGCAACCTATTTCCCAAAAGCACGTATGAGGTTCTTTAGAGGGACAATAACACTCTTGCTGGCGTGACAGGTCCAGGAAAAAATAGCCTTATATCCTACCTGTTGAGTAAATTATCCATTACATCCTATCTTACTTGCCCAGAGGGTTGAATCCAAGTTGCATTTGAAAGTGTTTACGTGAAGCTTTTCAAACCATTAAGGCATATTGTTGAATTTTTCCAATTTTTGAAATAAGGTGTGTTAAGATGAAATTTGTATCATTTATTAATTGGAATATTGTAAAATATTACAATTTGTTGACCAGAATAAAGATTGGGACATATTATTCAGTTACAACAAGAGTGGTATTGGGGCTTTAAAAGAACGTGAGATAGAAAAACTGGAAGTACAGACCAATAAACATTCAATTTTCCGCCCCACATTTCAACCTAACCACCTCTCTACTTTTGCTCCAAAGTCTTGAATATTCACCAAAACCTGGCAGAAAATATATTCTAAACCCTTTCCTTTGATCCCACACAAAAAAGTCAACAAAAATCGCCATGCAAAAGGGGAGAATAGGGAAAGGGCGAGAAAGACTAAAAATAACCTTCGCCCTTCATTCATGGTGACGCCGTAGGAATATTTGGTGAGCTGTGTCCTATGAGCCACCATTTTGAAACAATGAGTGATGCCAAGAACATTTCCCCGTCAATTTGTTTTAGTTATACTTCACACCTTATCATACACATGTCACACGGTCTATCGGGTTTGTATTTGACAGTTTTTGCTCAGATCCGAGTTAGAGTGGGACATTGGCGCGCTGGTTCCATGGATTACAAGACAATAGGCAGCAAGCAAAGAATACATTTCTAATGTGGGGGTCCACCCCGGTTTCTGTTTATTTTCACCTTGACAATTTTTTACAATTGTCGATTCATAAGAATTTTAAAAACTAATTATCAAGGTTACATTTTCTTCTAAACGTCTATCATTCAATTTATATCCAATACAATTTATTGCTTAAGAAAATTTTTACACTAATTTAATGGCTGGAAGTGTTTTTCTTTTTTAAATGTCAATTACATTTGTGTAGATAATAATGGAGGTGAAGTGGTATTTATACGTCTATCACTGCTGATATCTAACGTCAAATTAACACTTTACTTCACTCACTAAGAAAATTGATTTAAAACATTTAGGTTTGTATAAATAAAATTACCCTAAAACCAATCAAGAATTTGTGGTAGGCTGTTAAATTTACAAATTCCGTAATATCAGAAAAGTCACGACCTTATTAAATCTAATTAATAAGATCGTGACTAGACAACAGTTTAATAATATGAGGTGAAAGTCAAAATCATGTATTGTCAAAACTAGCAGAGTTCAATAAGTTCTATGCACCTAAATCATAAATGATATCCCTTTGTTACAAAATAATCTATCAACAATCAGTCAGATACAATATAAAGTGTTACCTACCCTTCCTCGTGCATTGCAGTCGATAAACTTCATAGTAGTAAGTTAACCAAAAGACAATAAATACATAACCCCAGAGAAGCTTCAAATATTCAGTGACCCAAATAAAACTGGTAGAGATTTAAAAACAACCAACCGTTTAGTTAAATATAATTTACTACGTAAGGATTTTTCAAGATTTTAGACATTTTCAAAACATTATTCTTAACACTAGGTTCCCACCATCGTAATTCGTACTACGATTTATTCGTGGGGATCCTACCAGATCTTATCATATATTGAGGTCAGTCGTAGCATTCGTGTTAATCGTATCGTGACGTATCCGAAAGCAGAAGATCGTGGATACAATAGGGAAAATCGTGTCGTAACGCATGGCACAATAGTAGATAACATTAACTTCGCTTAAGCATGTCATTATAACAGCTCCCCTAGGTTTTTTATGCTATCTTTTTTTGTTGTTTTGGGTTGATTAGGGACAAAGATATCCAATAATGTTAGGGTTCATATTTTTCCGACCCCTTGACTCGTCTGGGTGGGCACATTTTTGAAATCAGGGTTGATTTGGGACATAGATATCCAAAAATGTTGGTATCAAATTTTTCCGACCATTTGACCCGTCTGGGAGGGCACATTTTTAAAATTTCCGCCAATGATGGTTGGATTTGAATGATCTGAAGTCCATTCTCGTATTTTTTCATCATACCAAAAACCATCTATGATACACTTAAAGCTATTGGAAGTAGTTTTCATTGACTTCCGGTGGGGAATACCATTTCCGAGATGATTTCAGCTAACAGTCTTTGGATTTTCATGATCTTAAGTTCTTTCTGGGTATTTATTTCATCATGTCGACTCCATCTATGATACATTTAAATCGATTGAAAGTTGTTTTCATTGACTTCCGACGGGGAATATCAATTTCCGGTGTCAAACTCGGATTGATTTCAGCCAATAATCTTTGGTTCATTCTAGGCGTTCTTTTTTATCATGCCGGCCCCGTCTATGACACACTTTAAGTGGATGGAAGAAGTTTTTATACACTTTGGGTTGGAAATACCAATTTACGTGGCCAAACTCTGATCGATTATAGTTTAGAGAAATCTATCACGCAGTACCACTTTTTGAGGCTTCTGAAGCATCGTAAATGTTTCATGCAGTCACTTTTGGGTCATTGAAATTTTCTGTCATGAGATTCAAGACGAATCTGACGTGTGTGACAAGTAAGCAAGTTTGATATCAAAAACAAAAAAGAAATCACAAGCCAGGAGTCGCAAGAAACGAAAACAACGAAATTCCTATCTTGAAAATACATTAAATATGCAGTCCATCACATCAGCGTCCCATCATCTTCGTCCCTTTGGTTTTTTTTTATTAAACTTGTTAACTTGTTACAAATGCAAAAGTGTCTTGAACCTCATGACAGAACATTCTAGTCACCCGAGAGGGACCACATTAATTATTTTTCACCATGCTTCTAAAGCCACAAAAAGTGGTAGGCTGAGGAACTGAAAATTTGTATACCCCATCCAAATTCAAAGAAAACTACCCCCATTTGCATAGTGTATCATATATGGGATCGCATGAAGGCAAAACCGCAGGATGAACTCCCGATTATGAAAATCAAACCATTGTTGGAAGAGATGGCCATGGACTCGGTCAAAGAGGTCAAGGATTTCAACAAGGCTCCTCCGAGAGGGATCATGGGTCGAAAATTGGAACCCTAGAATAGGGTCCCCATGATGAAAAACCCCCAGAATGAACTTAAGGTCATGAAAATCCAACAAGTATCGTCTGAAATCAATCCGAGTAGGGTCCACATGATGGACAAACCTCAGAATGAACTTCAGATCTTGAAAATCCAACGATTGTCGTCTGAAATCACTCCGAGTTGGTATTTCTCACCACTTCGCTTAAAGTGTATCATAGATGGTTTTGGCATGATGAAAAAAACACGAGAATGGACTTCAGATCATGAAAATCCAAAGATTATTGGCTGAAATCAATCCGAGTGTGACACTAGAAATCGGTATTCCCCACCGGAAGTCAATAAAAACCATATGAGATTAAATATATCGCACGGCAGTTGGAAAATGGCGTAAGACAGCTGTGGGGAATAATAACGATGCCGGTACGATTTATCCTTCCGATTGTACTATATATATAACTGAAACGAAATGCTACGATTACCTCAGATCATCAGTCATGCCAGAATCTGTCGACATCGTTCCGGATCTACAAAATACTTGCTCCCTAATCACGGCAGTCATAAGTGATTAATCTTATTTGAACTATCAAACCTCAATTGCCCACAAGTGAAATTTGAATTTAATGCGACAGCATGATTTCCATAAAAGTAAGAAAAACGATACCGAATATAACAAATGTCGAAATCGTTTAAAACAAGGATTCGTCAATTTAAATCGTAGTACCTCCAGGAGATAGTTGGATATAACACAAATTCTAAACAAATATGGAATGCATTAAACTCAGCAGCTAACAAAAGGACCGGCAGTCCCCACGTACCACTGGACAGCAATATAGTTAATGACTTCTTCTCTAACGTAGCCGGTAAAATACTCAATGCCTATACAGATAATGTCCCCAGTAATACATGTATAAGGCGTGATGGTACTAATTTAAAAACCCATGTAAACTCTAAAGTACCCGATGGCGTATCTTTCAAAATTCCGTTTATTTAAACAGCTGATGTGGTTAATTCCCTACAAAAATTAGATGTTTCCAATCCTCTTCTTCCCCGCTTAGGTGCTATTCATCTTTATGCTAATCTCGCGCACATTTTTAACTTGTCAATAAATGATAACATGTACCCTTCTTTATTTAAACAAGCTAAAGGTAGTACACTTATAAAGGGGGTACCGAAGATGACCCCAATAATTATAGACCGATATCAATTCTTCCAAATATATCAAAAATGCATAAAAGACATGTTCAAAAACATCTTAACAATATTTTAAATAAACATAAACTTTTATATAGTAATCAAACAATTATTTAAATAAATATCAACTGTTATGCAGTAATCAATCAGGTTTCCGTTCACTTAGCTCTTGCCAAACAGCATTAACACATATTACTGAAATCATATATGATTACAATATAACAATCTCCTTTGTGGAGCAATATTCTTTGACTTTAAAAAGAGTTCGAGTTCGACTTAGCAAACCATGACATTCTTATTGAGAAATGTAAACAAACTTAAAAAACAGAAGTCACTTCTCGTTTGTTAATAGCATACTCTCTGACAATAAACCTATTTATCACGGTGTACCTCAAGGATCAATTTTAGAACCCATGTTATTTAATATTTTTTATGAATAATTTACCTTTATACCTATCTTTGCAACCTCTGGGTCTACTGTCAAAGAGTTAGAACACAAACTTCAACTTGACGTCAATATAGTATTAGCCTGGTGTGATCAAAACCATAATTTAAATATATCGAAAACAAAAACTATGCTAATTACAACGCAACAAAAAAGAAATATCCTCCTGCTACTTTGACTATTAAATTACGCAATGAGCCATTAGAAGTCATCTCCTCAGTTAAAAATATTAGGGTTTTTTCTCAATTATAATCTATATTGGAAAGATAATATCGAGTATATCCTGGTATATCTCTAAAAAAAAGCCAGAAAGTTGTTCAACGACGTCAAATTAAGAAAATATCTTCCAACTCCGTTCCGAATCCTTTTCTATAACGCTCACTTTGGGTTATTCGTTTGTACCCATACAACAATGTGTTTTTGTCAATTTATTATTAATTTGCACTTTTATTTCATTTATTTTGATATTAAACATGAACACATTGTAAAATTTAAAGGATACGAAACGCACGTTTATTGGTGATAATTCCATGTTAATCGAAGCAGAATATATTACCAAAGTCATACATATGAGAAAGACATTTTGTAAAGGCCACTTAGCGTATCTTTATATATTAATTGAATAATTATTTTTCTTATTTACTGAATTTATTTTGATCATGTTTAATATATGTTTGTTTCAATATCCATACATGTGATATGGGCTGCAGGCTTGCTACTGTAAGATAATACTCACCTAGCGGAAACAATTTTACAGTCTTGTCAACAAAATCTAATTATGTCATAACAATAACGTCCGGTAAACTGGTGCTATTTTTTTCTTAACGAAATTCTCTTTATATTTCAAAGAGCCTTCCTTGTTAATATCCGCCGATCATTTTTATACGCCCACATTGGAAATGTGGTAGTATATTTCCATCGACCCCGTCTATTGTCGGTACGTCCGTCCGTCGTCCACAATTTCTTGTGAACACTTTATGGACATTTATCAGTGAGACGAAGAATCCTATTGATTTTCGGGTATAGCCGATAATATATGCCAGAGTTATGGCCCTTGATCAGTTTGAAAAAATCTCGTGAATGCTCTAGAGAATAAAGTTAATATCCGATTGACTTTAAATGCACAGTATACACATTATTTAAGGACGTGAGACGAAGAAGCACAGTGGTTTTCAATGATTTCCGATACTTACTACCAGAGTTATGGCCCTCGAGCACTTTGGTAAAATCTTGTGGATGCTCTAGAGACCAAAGTTATAATTGGATTGATTTAAGATTGATAAACAGAGTTTACGGTCTTGAGAAGAACACGTATATTGATCTTCAATGAATTTTGATAACTTGAACAGCTAAATCCATGATATTAAATGTTTCGTATATTAAACGTTAGCATGAGGCAGAACTAAAAACCAATCAAATTTTAATGATTTGCTGATAATTACTTAATGAGTTGTTACTTTTAATCAGATTTAGTGCATTATAATTCTTTCAGTGCCGCCAATAGAAAACATATGCGACATAGCCACTGTTGGCGTATGTTTCGTTGCCTGGCAGCATATCTTATTTTTTTATTTTACACTATGAATGGATTGACATGTTTATATAAGTTTATATACCTTAAAGCAAATACATACGATATACCATTTAGATCACAGGGTCTGTCATAAGTTTAAACAATATTTTATTCTATTACAATAATTGAAAAAGCAATACCAATAACAGTTCATTCCTACGTTCTGCCATTGAATCAAGTGGTGTGGTTTCGATCCGAAGTTATTATTATTATTATTACAGAATATTTGTAGTGCGCCCTTTCATATAACATGTTCAGGGGCACTTTACAACATGACAATGTAATCATAAATAAACAACAAGATATTATGAACGTTATGTTAACGATTGTATACAGAGTCAGTTAAAAGCCTGATTAAATAAATGTGTTTTAAGATGTTTTTTTAAAAGAATATAGAGATGTACGTCTTAAATTAAATGGTGGATTATTCCATAAAACAGGTGCTTGATAACTAAAAGAGCGCTGGCCATAAGAGACTAGTTGAAAGGTTTTAGGCTTTAAAAGTAGTACGTAATGTTCGGCAAGGCGTATAAAGTTCTAAAAGATCTAAGAAGTAAACAGGAGCGAAATTTTTTAAACATTTAAAAGTAAGTAATGAAGTCTTAAAATCAATTCGGTATTCAACAGGTAACTAGTGTAAAGTAATAAAACAGGAGTTATATGGTCACATTTCTTAGTTAACGTAACAAGTCTAGTTGCAGTATTCTGTACTTTTTGTAATTTATCTATACGCTTTAAAGGTAGACCAACTAAAAGAGTGAATTAAAGTTATCTAATCGAGAAGTTACAAGGGAATTAACGGGTGGCTTATTGACCTCTAAAGTTACAAATTTACGTATTTTTCCTATATTTCTGATATTAAAATAGCATAATTTACAAATATTAATGACTTGAGCTCCCATAAGCATACAACTTTTAAATACTGCACCAATATTACGAGCAGAATAAGATTAAAATATATCACGATTACCAATTACAACAAATATCCAGTTTCATCATCATTCTATTTTAGAAAGTTCTTTGGCATTTCTAATTTTACTTATACAGTTCTAAAGTTGCAATTTTGATAAAATGAAAGAGGATGGACAATTAGGCGTAAATGAAATATATCATTGAGTATCATCGGCATACAAATGAAAGCTTAGACCATATTTTCTGACAATATCACCTAATGGTGACGCATAGAGGGTAAATAAATTCGGACCTAAAACAAAACCTTGAGGAACCCCATATGCAAAAACAGATTCATACGACGCGGGTGGTTTTGAACCGAAGTTTACTCGTGATAAGGAGTAGCACCGCTTGTCCAGCCTCGTAGGGATTCATTGGTTTCCTTACGGCGCTAAAGACCACAAATATTGAATTAAGATTGTACCTCATGTTATTCACGACACGGCCTACTTGATATCAAGTGGACGTTACCCCCCCCCCCCCCCACCCCACGCACACGCACATACCACTCACTCCCCCTCTTAATGAAAATTAAGCTTTAAACCCCTCCCAGAACTTTGTATTTGTTTCGAAATACCCACCCAAGTCATAAATTAACTGTTGTTAGACATGTTTGTCACCTAACTGCATTGAGTGGGGGGTCCTTTTTACATTACTTAGTGTCCAGTTAATTTACCACACTATGGGGGCCTAAATAAATTATTTTATACGTTAACCCCCCCCCCCCCCCTAATGTTTAGAAAACCGCCTAACCATTTGATCAAGAAATAAACACCACTCCCACAGTTAAGCTAGTACACAA
Organism: Patella pellucida; assembly: GCA_917208275.1. NCBI lineage: Eukaryota > Metazoa > Mollusca > Gastropoda > Patellidae > Patella > Patella pellucida. Next base: position 20,898,662 of record OU795036.1, on the reverse strand, counting down.
TAAGCTGACAGACAATAGGTCGGATTACCAGTTAGTTCTACCCTGACATTTTTGCCCAGTGCTTGCCGTGTTTCTATTAAGATTGGACGTCTATACTTTCCATATATACCAAATTTACCATACTTGTATTGGAAATAACCACACTATAAATACTTTCGGGACAATATATCTTTAATACATCTCTCGAGAGTTACGAATTAAATACCTAATTAGTCTACAGTAACGACACAACCATAAAGTTAGTATACCTTTTCTGTAATTTAAGTAGGTTCTGATGGTAATCGATTTGATTTTGTTTCCATTAATCAGTCAAGCTTAATCAACGGTAGTGTAATTAAAAGCGTCTACAAATTGATGAGTCAATGAGATTATTCTAGCAATTTGTCTACTGACTAAATAAGGTGAATTCATAGTGTAGACCAAACCGTTTCTCAATATTGATTGTACTTAGTTTAATTCATTATCAAAACTATTCCGCGATGTTGTCTAAACTTGAAGAATTCACCAGTTTTCTCTCTAGAAATAGCCTTTAAATGTTTTAAACGGGCCTGTTTTCGTCCACGGAATTAAGAGAAAACTAGGAGAGTTTATTTAATTGAAATTTTTGTTTTCGCTTCACGAAGAAAAAACCAACAAAGCCAATTAGAGACGCAAGACAGTCAGAGATAATGCAATTACCCCCTCCCCCAGCGCACTTTACAAACCAATGCTAATAAATAGTACCTATTAATAAAATGAAAGTTGCGAAACGTTGAATATCGATAGAGTTCGTTTCCAACTGACAAATTTATTTGAAGAAATATTTGAAAGAAATTCGTGAACAAGACGGCCAGGTTGACGGTATAATTAAAATCTCGGCATATCAATTTGGATTCGTTTGTTGAATTGTAAAAGTTTCGGCTGTACAACCGTAACTCCGGACCGAAACATTGCATATCGAAAAAGTTTGCCTTCTCGTCATACCAATTCTCCCCACTTGGAAACTTACATATATCGCGCTCATCAGGGTTACTAAAATCAGACATAGAGTGGGCGGGGCGCTCCTGGACGGAATTAAGGTCAATGGACCGCTGATGATCTAGAGTTCGTCCTCTCATGAACCCAATGCTTGACACCAAATTTTAATAAAAAAAACCTCCGAAAGATGTGGGTCGATTTGCATCATATCTGAGCTACGGTACTGATCGACACAATTGGGCAAAATGATTGTCAAGTAAAAAAGATCAGAATTCGGCAACGGCGTTGAAACCCGTATTAAAACAAAGGGAATTTTTCCTATTTTCCCTACTATTAACCCATGACGTCATTGCGTTCCTTTCAGTAAAATTTTCACTTAGCCCCTGTCAGGATCAACTGTTAACAGATATACTTTGCATCCCATATCAATGCATGCCAAATTGTTTCTTTCTCCAAAAGGGAATTAATTTTATATGGTTGTCTTAAAACATATAGTCATTTTCCCTTTCATCATTAATATCATTTATTTACTCAATGGAAATGTCATTTATTGATGAACATTTATCATCTAAAAAATACATTAAAGCAATCAGTTCCTACAGCTGCCTTGCTTGGGTTCTTCGTGTAAAAACAAATTGCGTGGTCGCTGGAAATTATTCCATTATCAGGAAGTGTAAATTCCGGATAAAAAAAACCCTCTACATCACCAGTTGTCAATTATTATTTTGGATTTCATTTTGGTTTTTTCTTCTCGTAGAATATGATATGAAGTTATCAAGTTTTATTCATTTATTTATTTACCGTTAATGGGAGAATTATTCATCTTTTGTTGTCTTTTTGTTTCAGGTAAATGGGGCATTCATTAAAATAGTATGGCATAAAATGGGTTTATATAGAGAACTTATAATGACACAGGAATGATCTATCCTCTTCATTGATGCACATTTTATGTACGAAACTGTAGCTTCACTGATTTGACTATATAAATGGAGCCAAATATAACTGGTAAATAAAACTGAATATCCATGTGTGATAGTGGTATGTATGCCGCGTGAAACTATTGGAATATTTGTGTTAATACCATTGACCTTATAATACATAAGGTCTGTAGTTATATACAGGGATAGTGTTATTTTTGATTGTCCACAGTATTTCTCGCTTAAGTATGCTGTTTGGTCGTAGGGTGCTGTGTGGATAACTTAATTTACAAGGTGAAGGTATATTAAAGGGCTAATCTGATTTAATATAATATTTCATTAATTGTAAAGTACAATAGGTAAATATACAAAGAATACAAGGATACGATAACAAGCTAAGCTTATAAACACCGAGGGCCAATCTCGATTATATTTTGGAGAATGAAACTGCTTTATTTGGGTGGGACGATTTACCCAATACTACCCAATATTTGTGTGAAAAGCCCTTAAAACCCCTATCTTAGGGCCGACCAACTGCATTCCGCCATTTGTCACCTTGAAATGGAGAACAGCGAATCAAGCTGTATTATACTAAGCAGCGTGTACATTGGCAACATTTCTACAACAATTTTTACAACATTTTTACAACATGCCCTGTGTACACTATAATAAGAGTGTTGGAAATTTGTTGCAAATATGTTGGGAATATGTTGGAAGTTTGTTGTAAAAACAGAGCGGCAAATTATTTTTTGGTGGGAAAATCATGGATGAATTCAAGGAGAGCACATGTGTTTTGACAAGGGCAACTTTCCCACGCATTTATCGGTTTATCTGTTCTTTCCTGGGTCCAAAACCCTTCCTGTTCTTCCTCTTCCATCTCAAAGGAGGCTGCCATTTTGTCCATCTAGGGCTCGTCACATGACTTCAGGTAGATCACATGATCAATTAGATGTTGTAAGAATGTTGGAAAACTGGTTTTGCTCTGCGACATTTAGCCACAAACTTGCAACAAAAAATTGACCAGACAATTCTTTTTGCAACAAATTTCCAACAATTCTCCAACATTTTTACAACAGTATTTTCTCTGTATACACTTGGCAACATTTTTCCAACACGGCGTTGCAACAAGGAATGTTGGAGAAATGTTGTAAAAATGTTGGTAGTGTACACAGGCCTATATATTAGTCTAGATAAAACCGCTGAAATTTACTGTCCGTTATCACGAACAGCACATGCATCACACGCAGTTTTGACCTCTATTGGAACGGTAATGGATTATCAAGTCGATCAACGAAAAAGTGACCCGAAATCTCAAAAGAGTTACGTATTCGGATAAGTGGTTTTGAGTTAGTCCAGTAACTATTTATCAATGAAAAGACAACGTGTGGCGATAATAAAACCTAAACATACATATTTTCCTTTGTTTCATTCACGATACAAGCATTCATTCATCTGTAAAAAAAAAGTTTAATGAAGAGTTTTTTAATCACAACATTCGTTGTCTTTCATGGATTCAACTTCGTTTTAAAATATAGATCAATGTTCCTGGTGTACTTTAAAAAAAAAACATTTGACAATATAAACTACCCATGAAAGATCATGTATCTTTTAGAAAATTTTCCAAGGATTCTGTTGGGTTTTGATTTATCGAACCACGTCTCCCACTGTTTCAGACATCATCAATTTTATTGAGGAGAGTCCTTGAAAAGAATCCGTGAATATTTGTTTGCGGCCCAGGTGCAGCGGTGGAAGATCAATGCTTTGTCTACAGGTTAAATTAGACCACCTGAAAGAAATTGTATGACCAGCTTATCGACAATATCCAAAGGGATATACTATTTTCTTTGATACGCCCCCTTTGAACTATTGAGGAATCGTCTTTCCGTATAATAAAAATATTTACATTTCCACTAAAATTTATTATTATGTATACCTTATGTCCCTGTTGGTTGAAACACTACCAGAAAATTACAACTGCAGCTACTAAGTTAAACATACTTTATGCAAAAGCTAAATCTGCCTAATGCAGGTCTTCCTGTAGGCCTGAAATGTTATGTAAATTCTTCATGTCGATACCATAATCAACTCGCTAAATTCTCGATTCAAATTCCCTTTACATTATCTAGTTTTTAACTATTATTGTTCGAACTGCAAGCTCTATCTAATCCCCCATGATGTATCTTTATTCATTTAGTGTATAATCTAATTGTGTACAATGAGACTCGAGATATATGATGCACATTAAACGATTTAAGACAATTCCGTTTTGGGGTGGATCTGAGTCTAGACCTTCTCCGTTGGTTATAGTCCATTAAGATACCATAGATATGATTTGAGCCTTGTCTTAAAAAGAAGCTTAAAGCAATTCCGTAACGTTTTACAATGTCCCAGCCATTTCCCGTCCCTGTGGCATATACAATATTTTCTATTTACTTGTATTCATAAATCTTAATTTCAGTAATCATTTAATCCTCCCGGTGGCTCAGACACGATTTCCCGGTTCCGATAGTTTATGCTTCGCCGTTCTTGTCATAGAACCTGACAGTTATTGTATGGAACCATACCACAATGCCAAATTGATCATTGCATTACATACATTCTATGTTTTTTTCTTTTCCGGCACCCAACAGAGAATTTGTCAGATTCTTGTGGTCGTAAATTTCATCTAATCGAAATATGTGCTCGAAACAAAAATGAATATAAATTATAATCATAAAATTTCTGAGTGATCCATTTTTTTTTAGATCAGTATTGGTTATTGCGTGAGTTGTATGGTAAACGTCATAAGCAAATAATATATATTTTGAAAGTTACACAAAATATGTGTGTTCCGTCTTTAGCTCAGATAAACATCATATAAGATAAAAGAGCGTATTTTTTTCTTATCGAAATATATGCTCGAAACAGATTATAAAATCACAAAAAAAATCATGTGTTAATTCGTTTTTTGATTAGTACTAGTCATTGCGTGATGTGTAATCAACGGAAATATGGTAACCGTCGTAGAAGATAATCAAGATAGCCAATGTAAAGTATTATACCTAAGATTTTGTTTTTCCAATTAATAACTTGTCGTATTTTTGTCCAATCACATATTTTAAATTCAGAAAATTATATACGCTTATATAGGTTAATATTGGATTTTGCATGATCGTATGATTAATAATATGGCAGTAATACCCCTACCAGACCGGGGTGTCGTCCTTACAGTGCTGCAACGGCGACGGAAAAATTGTTTTAGAGCGCGTCGAGATCGCCATGAACGTGGTAAAAGCGTGGTGGAAACGCCAGATTTCGTGCTGTGGTCTCCATGGTCACGACGTTTGTTTTCAGAATGTTCAAAGCAAACGCCAAGGTTCTGTTATTTGACCTGAAATGCTGTGATAAAGTCACGTTTTCCAAGTTTGTAATTTTTGGGACATTTTCTCGCGTTGTGTTCACGTTTGTCGACGACCTTGTGTATTGTCTTGTCGCCGTACGATCGCAGGACGCCACTCCGGTCTGACGGGGGCATAAACGACCAAGGAGAGTTAATCAGACATCATATTATTATAATTAACTTGTGTATTATAACCCAATTCCAATGACTTATTAAAGCAGCCGTCCCATGGCTATGTTTTATTCAATGAACTTGGATAATTATACGGGGAACTGCTGTCCCGCAATTACCCGGGAGTCTTTCACTACCCAATAGTTGATACGTTTGGATATGCGTGTCTACTCTCTGATAGTCGTGTTTATCCATATTCCTGAAGCAATGGCCCGAGAAATCCCTCTCTGGCTATTGCTTGAATGGCGTCTGTTTCAATGAAAGCCATCACTTAAGTACAGCAACATGATAGCCCTTCGTTTGATCTGGGTCTTTCCCAAAACTTTGGACAATGATTTAAGGTATTAAAACAGTGAAAGTATGTTTGTTTCCAAACAGTATTGTTTACATTGTATTCGTCTTGATAGCCTCGTTTGTCATGCAATTAGTTATACTGCAGTATTCTTCTATGCACTGCATGGTTAATTAGTCATAATAAAATCGTGAGCCATGACGTAACGTTATGTAACATATTTGATCCAATACTAGCACTCGTTTTAAATGTAAAGCTTTTGTAGGGCAGCTAGTGATTAGCCAGTAGACGGACTACTGACCAATCAAAATTTAAAACAACAATATCCACTCAAAATAGCAGTGTGTAGTTGGATTACCTCTAATCAAACGAAACGCTGCGAGGAGTATGTGTTTATCAGGTACCTATCCATTTAAACGATGGCGAAGATTCTTGACTTTCGTAACAATTTTCCGCAGTTCTGGAAATCATTTCCGAACGCCTCAACATCTTTTAGCTGAAACTTCCAGAGAAGGAACTTCTCGCTATGTTTAAATGTTCTCGTGTCATACTTAAATTTGCTTGAGTGTGTGAATTAGCCACAGCATTATTTTGAGATTATCAAGCAGTAGAAATGGGACGACCAGAATGATGCGGAATATGATGTTATCAATTAAAAAACACTTAATTTATCTAGACTGTTCTAACCGGGTTCTACACATTCGATCCAGCGACAATAATTCTATTAAGTATCATTATGTCGGCCGTGATTGAAATTAACGACTCTCGGAATTATCTTGAATAATCGGATTAGTGTCCATGATTGATTATAGGTTTAATTCGGTAAACTGCTGCTGGCTACCTTCAAGGAAATGAGATAAGGATATAACATTTTTCATGACTTTATATTTATAAAATAATCATCAACACTATCATGTATAGGTCTAAGAGATCCGACCTGGAAATTATGAGGTACATCAACTGGAAATACATGTAACATACTAATAAAACGTTTAACAATCCGCCATAACGTAACCAGCCTTGACAAGTAGTAGAGTCGCCAGTCCAACCTCGTTGGTTTTCTCCGGATTCTCCGGTTTCCTCCCACTGCTAAAGACCTATACGCACAGGCGAGTTATTGAAATAAAATTGAACCATAATATACTATTCAAAAAAAGTAGGGGATATTTGATTGACAAAATGAAATGAAGTTCACAGTCAAAATGATCGTTAGACTAAGTAAGGCACAGACTGACCATTATAAGGGTAAAATGATACCCGGGGTCAAACAGCAAAGTTACCACAGCATCAAAACAAAGTCAGTAACGGGTAAATCCTCCTCTGGAAATGTTTCTTCTGTTAGGTTCTATAGTGACTTTTTTCGTAGTCATTTGCATATTTAGTATTATGCCCCAAAAATCAAATATCCCCTACTTTTTTGAATAGTATATAATATGTTAGTCCCGAAAGGACCTAGTTTGTGTCGAGTGGACGTTAAACCCCATTTCCACTGTTATTCTTCCGCCTCATATTATGAACAGTCATCACAACCATGCCTAAAATAATGTAAATAAAACCTTTTATTGATTATAAACGAAAAAGGTAGCAAGATGGTTGGTGGGGCAGGGGTAGAACAAATTGAAATAGAAGTAATTAAATTCAAGTGAGGAGAATAAATGGTGGTCTCTATCCGTACCCTAACCCTTGGACATCAAAGCTTCTGTAATTTAAGATACAATGGACAGAGTCAACCCGACACTGTCATAATTATTATGGCAGAAATGTTGCCATTATTATAACTATGTTTTAACACCGCATGCTACTCCAAAGTATGTGATGCATCTCTTACATCATATATTGAACATCCGAGGTAAAATTACTGAAGGGGATGTAGCTGTCCCCACTTGGCTAAGTGGCTTTAAGTTGTTCGATCCTGGAGAACACAGAAAGTATTGGGGACTTCCAGACGAGCATGTAAAACAACATTAGGAAATGGCACAAGTAGGTGAGATAACACTGTCCAAGCAAAATGTCCCACATTTTCAATAACCTATAATCTACAAAATTCAATTTGTGGGTCAAAGGGAAAGTAACCGATGTGATCACTTTTTGTTAGTAAATTTTGAATTTGCTGTTAAAAAAAATGAATTTCAAATGACATTTCTGTTAAATTTCTATATTATGTTAAGCGTTATCTATCATATGACTTGTATTCATATGCATTTAAATGCAAGTTAACAAACAATGTGATCTAATCAACTCGACGTCGTATTTTCACTCTGCTAATAACTGTAAATACAATATGATTTTAACAATGGTCATAGTGAATGAATGAATGAAATGCGGTTTAACGTCCTACTGTTATGCACTTAACCTGAGCTAATTGAAGACGGGCAATGGTCATAGAGTTCACCGACCCATATTACAAAGAAGGGGGTTGGATGGCTGAATGGTTAACGTGTGCGCGCTGTATCATAAAGCCTGTCATTGGCAAGGAGTAGGATCGTCTGTCCAACCTCGTGGGTTTTCTCCTGGTTCTCCAATTTCCTCCAACAGCTAACGACCCCTACGAGCAAGCGCATCTAGGAAATAACATTAAAACAATATGTTAGTCCCGAAATGACCTAGTTTGTGGACGTTAAGCCCCATCTCTCTCTCTCTCTCTCTCTCTCTCTCTTTCTATTTCACTTTTAAAATGGCAGATTAAGTAGCTTTCACCAGACTGCATCTTGTTACCTGTTTGAAATAAACCAGTGTTTGCCGAATAGATGTTAATTTATAGTTCTTGATTTACTGGTATCATAGCTCCTTATCGCCTGTAGCTGACTTATAAATTTCATATAATGATATAGGCAATTAGTTGCGCCTGTGATTTCACGATAACAATTTAGTAAGACAATTAACGGCTAATTTTCACTAAACATTTATAAGGTGAGGGGGTAATTATTTGAAATAGTATACCTGTTATTTATCTTTCGCCATCTGTTTTTTTTATGTATACTCTTAGTAATTTATTTCGTGTTATCAAACTCAGAACGTCCTTTATAAACCCAAAGCTCATTAACGAATATATGGCTCAGTGAGTAGAGAAACAGAGAAGAGATAGAGAGCGATGGAGAGAGAGGGGGGGGGGGTTAACGTCCACTTGACACAAACTAGGTCATTTCGGGAATAACACTTGGTTCAATTTTATTTCAATAATTCGCTTGCGCGTAGCAGTGGAAACTGGAGGTTCGGGAGAAAACCCATGAGGTTGAAGAGGCGACCCTACTCCTTGTCACGTACAACCGGGGATTCGAAACCACCACAGTTGACAGATATTTATGATACAGCGCGCAAGTGCTTTACCACCCCACCCCCCTCTAACCTGGAAGGCCCGGGTTCAATCCCGGTAGTGGTGATGACGGAGAACCTGGTGAGGAACAGTGTCTAGGCGTTAGGATGATGCCAAACACAAACATAACATTGCTGCCCGGAAGACATTTCCTTCGTAGCACATTGTATTGAGTATGCCTTTCTTCATTATAGGCATATTGAAACATATTAAATAAGCTAAACATCTCCACTAAACGAATTTACGCCTTTTGTCGTCTAAGAGGCATGTAGCCAATCTGTTGTAATATCACGGAATACGGAGTCCAAAACTATGATTTACTTACATGAATGGGATTCAACGGGTGCTCTCACCTCTGGTATCATATTTTAAAGCAATTCCTAAAGCAATATTTGATAGTTAAGCGAATTTTTATTTTCTTAAATGCATGTTCAGGCACAATCAAATCTGATCTATTAGCATATTTATTTCTTGGAAAACACACATCACAAATATACACCCCATACTGCTCGGGAAGAAATTGAGATTGTAATCTGCAGTCAACCGTTTGTTTTCAAAACTCACTTCTTTGGGGGCCTTTAATTTATTTGATCAATGACAGATCAGTTTGTTATATTTGAATATATTTTATTCTATAATTCATTCTTCGTCTTTATTGATATATTGACACATTTAAATAAATTGAAAGCCAAAATGTCTGGCAGCAATGCCATATTTTTTTTCACTATATATAAATAAAATAAAAACCAAGTACAAACAATCCAAACATTAAGACAGAATTCGAAGTCCTAAAAACGTTATAGGCAAATTAGTGTATTCAAGCAAAATAGTGTAATCAGCAAATGAACTGCTCCTCGTGTAGAAAAGATGGTATGTCAAATTGATTTAAATTCGGAAATATATGATCGATATTTCATTTTAAATTCTTTAAAGTCTCCATACTTCCCGAGCTATAATCACCATCTATTTTTCAAGATATTTGACAAATCTATTTCTTGTTGCTGTATAAAATCACATTACATCTCAAGAATCCGAAAAAATACTATGACATGCGAATGGCTGTGTCAAAGTTTTCTGTTTCTAAATTAGTAATTTCACGCCACGCCAACAACTCATTTTTATATCTGCCATATATCTCATGGGAATTTAATTCAATTTCCATTGCCTATTATTTCTTTTATTTATCGCCAAAAAGACCTTATCTTCCGGTCATGTCACTTTGGCTTTTCGTCAAACACCACCTTCGATGATTTATCAATAGGATCATGCAAAACGTCATTCTCTACATTATAATTCGTTACTTGTACATTGCAGTACAATCCATATTCTGATATTGTACTTCTATATACACACAACCCAATCTACATTATAACCGTACAAATGACTTCCAAAGTGATTTTATACGACTTTATATTTATATGAAACATCATGAATTATTACACAAGTTTCAACTATTGTATCAATTAAATCCATTATATATAAATTGTTAATGCTAAAATCCTTGTGAAATTTAATTAGTAGAATACCATAATCATATAATATTTATTTTTATTATTATATGTAATATGTTTACGCTTTTACGTTGATTTTATCATTGAGCATTGTTTTACATTTAGCTCCATATTCCTGACATATACTGGAAGTGTGTGAAATAACTTTAGTAACTCCTCTTGGGAACTGGGTCCACTTGTCTAACGTGCGCGCTTTAGGCCATAATTCCTCTCACCTGTGTTATATGGGTTGGTTTCGAGTAGTCCCCCCCCCCCTCACGTATTCTCAAACGAGATCTGCCATGTGGTGAGTAACAATGTTCATAGTATGATTGTCTGTGTAATGTTTATCACATACTCAATAACAATGACCGGTATCTGTTAACATACCATCACTCAATTATCATACTATAAACACTCATTATATAAGTATATTATTCATGTCAAATAAATACTTCCAGTTACCTAGATGGATTCCCCTACATCAAACAGATATAAGTCTGTGTTTCATGAGTAGATGTTATTAAAGACAAGTTAATTGGACATTACCTTACACTTTAAGGTGAATAGTATTGAATTTCGACCCGGAAGCGGCATGTATTAACTGTTGTTTATCATTGAAATAGCTGCCAGAGGTAAGAAATGGTAGAATAAGTTTATGGGAACGACTTTTACTGGGTTGTCAAAGCACACCGTCTATACTAGTGGTTTCACAAATAAGATAAATTAGCTTCATTGAGAATTGAACTAAAATCTTCTTACCGACAGAACCTTAAACAACCCCCATCCACACGCTATGGTCGTAGCTTAGGAGCAGAATTAGGACAACATCGTCAAATTTCACAAATGCTACCCAGTATAATGTACCTTGAAGGTCCAGGATGACCATGAAAATATATTTGGATTAAGTTGTGCCTATTAAGAATGGAACGAAAAGCCAATGAGTAGCATCTGAGAAAAAGTTGGATCTTATCCGGAACGTTCACACCAACTTCTTAAGATGCATAACTATACCAGTCAAGACTAGCTATAAGATAGCCATATTTTACTATGGTATAAAAGGCCCAAATATCAGCATTTTAAAAAGGTTTTACGTTAAGATCCTTATCTTAAAGCGACAATAACACTCTTGCTGGCCTTATTCTAACTACTAGATGTTTTAAGTGCTCTACCTGTTGTGTGTATTATTTAATACACCCTATTTTACGAAAATGTTTTTAGACGCAAGTCTTATTTGAAAAGGTTACGTAAGGCTTTTCAAATCATTTAGAATTTAGTACAATTTGTAGACCAGAAAAATGATTGTGGTATATTTTTCACCTACAACAAAAGTGATATTGGTACTTTTATGTTTCATCGAACTGTGATCTGTAATAATGCTCTTTTACAAAGATCGAGACTGAAATGGATAATTGTAAACCGATTAATCAGCATTAAGAAGTGGTCATGTTTTGGGGAATGATTTGTCAGCTCATTTTTTTTGAAAATTTAATTTGTTAACTCAGACAAAACAGATTGTTTTTTATTTTAATTTCTAATCATCCATGGCGTGGGCAGTCGATGGCAATAGTTTCCACACGGTTATTCCAGCCTACATTAGAAGTACGGTTTGATATTTCATTTTAAATAAATTGAAATTATTAAAATTGGAATTTATTAAAGGTCTAATTATAATTATAACAATTTAAATCTGTTGCAATAAATGAGTACGGAAATGTTCAGCATACTAGTGGTCTACCGGGATTATAAACATATGAGATTAAGAAGGCAGCACCAAGTCAGATAGTCGGATGTGGTTTGTTGCATAATTCCCATCCGTCGGCTTTTCGGGTAGAAATCATGGAATAAGCTTTATTTTGTAGGTTTTGATGTTTAATTACAATTTTTTTTACTAATTAGGTCTTCATAGTATGGGAGGCCATTATGTAAGGGTAGCTATTTTGCGATAACTTTTTTTTATTTTCGCCTTATTTATAATGTTATCGACATAATTATATCAACTGTGATTTGGCAATCTAATAATATTGGCAGGCTTCATGACTATACCACAGATTGTTTTCTATCTTTTCATGATAAAATAAAACCAAGTACGAACAATCCAAACCATAAGACAAAATTCGAAGTCCTATTTCCAAGATGGCGAACAAATTTGACGGGAAAATCGGACAATGTGCTGATTTCAATTAAGTAGTAGTTTTTAGTGTCAATTTATATGTTTTCGGGGTCACAGATTCCATTCCTGACATGTACAACCTTGTAAAATAATCACATGTTCATATACTTTGCAAATTTCCAAGATGGCGGGCATTGGTGGGAAAATTAGACGATGTGCAGATTTCGATTAAGTTGTAGTGGTGTTACGGGGGTGAAGAATCAATTTCTGACATAAACAACCTTGTAAAATGATCACATGTTCACATATTTAATATTGCTGCCACATTTGGCGGGAAAACCAGACGATGAGTTTATTTCGATTAAGTAGTTGTCTTTGGTGACAATATTTATGTTTTCGTGGGGTAGATTCGATTTCTGTCATATACAACTACGTACAATTGTCGTATGTTCACCATGGCAGCAATATTGAAAATATACTAAATATGTGAACATGAATGCCGCCAATATTAATACATTGCCAAATCACTGTTGATATGTCGATAACATTATAAATAAGGTGAAAATAAAAAATAATTTTAATATTATCGCAAAAGGGCTACCCTAAAAAGAAAATGGCCTCCCATACTAGGAAGACCTACTCAAAAAATGTCAACATTGGTTCTTTGTCATAATAATAATAATAATAATAATAATAATGGACATTTATAGAGCGCCAACATCCAGCTAGATTAGCTGCTCTGGTGCGCTGTTACAATATTCATAATGGGGTGGAAAAAAGTTTAAAAATCGCAACGGGGCATCACGAAGGCTACATTAAAAAAATGAGTTTTTAGTTTCTTTTTGAAAACGTTTATGTTATCTACACTTTTCAATTCAAGTGGAAGCTCATTCCATAGTTTCGGAGCAGCCACTTTGAAGCTTCGGAGACCAAGATTACTTTTTACTTTTGGTACAACTAATAGGTTCTGGTTGGTTGGTATTGATGTAGAAGTGTGGATATGTATTCGGGGAATTCAGTAGAGTAGAGGGAACAGTATGTGAAACATAAGATTTTGAAATTAATGCAATACTCCAAGGGCAACCAGTGCAGTTCTTTAAGTACATGTGTAATACTGGTGAACGGTTTTGATCGGGAAACAATTCTTGCTGCTTTGTGCTGAATAAGTTTTAATGGTCGAAGGGATTTTGCCGGAAGATTGATGAGAAGTGAGTTACAATAATCTAGTTTTGAGGTGATCAATGCATTTACTAAGAGTTTCGTTGTTTCGAGGTTAAGGTATTTTCTGATTTTGCCAATTTGGTAGATATGAAAGTTACAGGATTTGGTTACGGCTGATATATGATCTTGCATAGAAAGAGTGCTGTCAAATGTGACTCCAAGATTTTTAACCGTTTTACTGGGGGTATAGCACAGTCTCCGATATTAATGCCGTCTTCGCCTATTTGATTTAAAATATTCTTTGTTCCAAGTTTTATAAGTTCGGTCTTATCGTCATTTAGTTTTAACAGGTTTGATTTCATCCAGTGACGAATTTCAGCCACACAGTTCTCTAGTTTGACTTTTTCAAATGGTTCAGTGGATGGTTTAAGTGCGATATACAGCTGTGTATCATCAGCGTACAGGTGGAAGTCGAGGCCGTGATTTGAAATGATTTCGCTTTAGGGAGACGTATATGCGGTGAATAATAATGGTCCGAGAACGGAGCCTTGTGGTACTCCATATTTTATGACAGTGACATTTGACTGAATTCCGTTGACAGATATAGACTGTGTTCTTAGGGTCAGGTAAGATCTGAACCAGTGCAGCGCTGTGTCTGAGACTCCGAAACGGAACTCTAGTCGGTCCAGTAGGATTTCATGATCGACCGTGTCAAAAGCCGCGCTCAAGTCAAGTAGGAGAAGATATACGCTGTTTTTATTATCGATGGAACACAAGACGTCATTGTATACTCGAAGCAAAGCTGTTTCTGTACTATGGTATGACTTGTAGGCAGATTGGAATTGTTGTCGATGCTTTGACACTTGATGTGAGTTTTCAATCTACATGAGACTATCTTCTCAATTAGTTTTGATAAAAATGATAAGTTGGAAATGGGTCTATAGTTTTTCAGAATTTCTTGGTCTAGTGTGGGTTTCTTTAAAAGTGGTGTGACGACGGCGTGTTTAACAATTGGGGGAAAGTCAGCTGTTCTCATAGATGTGTTGATAATAGTCGTAATAAAGGGAAGCAGTTCATCGAGACATTTTTTCAGAAGCCACGTTGGGATAGGGTCAAGGCGGCAGGATTTGGTAGCTGATGAGCAAATGACCTTCTTTATCTCTTCTGTGGATGTCGGAGCAAAGGACCCCAAGCAAACACCACTGAAAACGGAAGCGTCACCTACGTCACCTTCATCAATCAAACACTACAAAATAAAGTTTATTCCAGGATTTCTACCCGAAAAGCCGACGGATTTACATTAACGACCGAACTAAGCTCCTAGATATCGGCGATACAATTATAGTCCAGCATCGATCATTTCAGGCCTAAAGAAAGACTTGCAATAGGCATATTAAGCTCTTGCATAATGCCCGTTTAATGTCAAAGATAATGAGTAAGCTACCCTAAACACATTGCGGGTAATTTAAATATTTTAAATTGTTTTAAAGTTTGACAGAGATTGATTATCTGAAATCTGTAGATTAAATAAATAGAATATATATTTGTAAAGTTTTAGACAGAATGGACATCATACTATTAATCCCAGTGTAAGTTTATGATATAACTTGGGACTTCCTACTTATAGAAATAGGCCATAATTTCCAATTAGAGTCTTGTAGAGTAGAACGGAGGTGAATCCCAGGTTGATCTAAATGCAATTATATTAATGTGAAAAAAAATAACGAATACTGTAAGCCAGATTTTAGTCGGTGTTATGATAAATGCCACGCGCGAAAACTGCGGTTTTTCCTATTGATTCCTGTAAATAAGACATTTGTCTACGGCACAAATATATGTAGAACGGGACATTAATCCTTGTTCAAAGATAAATGTAATGAGATTTTAATATTGTACTTTTTGTCCCAACCGAGCTAATAAAGACGCCACATGTGATGCGGTGTGCTATGGATGACATTTTGCATGGACATTTGGATCTCTTAGCATTCTGCCAATGATATATACATGAATCCTTAGTTTTTCGACCCATCCAACTGTCCAGGTGCGTTTCAATGTCAAGCTATCTGTCCTTTGTCAACGACAAAGGGCAACCATGGCTAAAAACACATTCTCAAGCCTGGCACATGGGAGCTCCTGTTTAGCGACAGAGCACCACACCCATAGAGCCAACAAATGTGATGTGTTGTGAACCACCCATAGAGCCACCAAATGTGATGTGTTGTGAACAGTTCGGATGAAATAGTAACATCGAGGACGTCCTATACACGTCATATCTAAAAGATACCGTTATCAGACCGCTCACAGAACAAAATAGGTTGTCATGCAACATAATATATACGTTCATGGTTTTTGGTATATTTGACCAATTTCCGTAATTGTGCCCAGCACTAGAAAGGGGGCCTGCAGCTCACCAGTTACAATTTATTTCAGCCAACCAGACAGCAGGGCTTCCAGGTGTGGCTATTTTCAGGTATTAATCAATTACTAATTGTGAAGTAAAGCATAGTTTGCCTTAAATATGAATGATTATAGGCTTAGTTAAAGTTTCACAAAATTTTAAATTAGATCAAATCCAAATTTTAGTAATTTGATTGGATGATATTCGTTTGACTTTAGTGCTTAGCCAATCAAATGGTCGAGAAACAGGGCCCTGTACTGTAACTTCGGACCTCAAAAATTGGGCCTCGCATTTTCCCCAACCGGCCCTGCCCATAGACAGCTTTGTCGCTCAAGCCTTGAATGATATATGGTGTAGAAATTATCTTTCAAAATAGAATAAACCCGGAAGTGATTATCTCGGACCACTTCGACCTGTAAATGAAATAAACATAAGTGCTTATAAGATTGTGTAACATTAACAAATGAGTTCCAAAGATGAGGATGACCTTCCCTGATGAAACCTGAACTCCTCTATAATTAATTCTGCACAATAATAGAAATTACTTAGACTTTAACACCACTTTTGTCGTGTTCTTCTGCTATCCATCTTCATATTTTTCGAACAGATCTCTTTTATTTACACAGAACATAAGTAACAGACCTAAGCGGAAGTGGCATCAATTATCAAAATAAGAAACGCGGTTATCAGGGTGTGTATTATACAATTGTGGAGTAATACGAGTATAAATGATAAAACGAATCTCAAATCTCTATACAGGAATTAGATAGCAAACATTAGGGTAATAGTCAGTGTGTTCAGACTATCTAAATGAGTTATAACGGGTGAAACAATTCTAAAATCTTTATACATGAATTAAATAGCTAATATATTGATACATTTCGTTGTGTTCAGAATACGCATTAATTTAAATACAAGGCATTTAGACTTTAATGCCCCCCCCCCTTTGCAACAAACACACACACACTTACTGCATCAAAGAAATTGGCCCCATTAGCAATATTTCAGATTTTAACAAATAATAAAACTAGAGAGAGAGAGAGCAAGAGAAAGAGAGAGAGAGGGGGGGGGAAAGAGTGATGGGGTTTAACGTCCACTCGACACAAACTATGTCATTTCGGGACGTGGTTTATTTTTATTTCCAATACTTCGCTTGCGCGTTAGGGGTCTTTAGCAGTGGGAGGAAACCGGAGGAATCGGAGAAACTCCACAAGGTTGGACAGACGACCCTACTCCTTGCCACGTGCAACCGGAGATTCGAAACCACGCCAGTTGACTCAATGATAGGCTTTATGGTACAGCGCGTACACGCTAACCATTCAGCTATCCAACCCTCCATATCCCTTGTGGTGTGAAATGTTAAACAGCTACAGCTGTGTGTCAAAGAAGGTTGTTTGTCTGGAATGTAAGTTTTAGGTAAGTATAAATTGATGATTAATGGCTAAGAGGGAGTTGATAAATGGCTCGGGTCATGTCTTGTTACTTATTGGAGTTTCTTATGTACTAATTAAATGGACTGGACTGGACGGAGGGCAAAACAACCAGACCTTTGGTCGAATTTTAATAATGGCGGAGATCTCACACGCATTACCTAATAACATGACATAATGAATTTTAATTAAAAACCAAATAAAAAGCTATTTTCAATAATGACGTAGTTGGATCTTCTGGGAGTACCAAATCAACGCATCACACAATTTGAATGGTAATAGTAGCCAATGCCTCGGTCACGCTGTAAACTGAGAAATTAAACAGAAAGTAAGTAAGTAACGTAAAACCAGTCTATGTTTTTATCTGCACTATTGGTCAACGTTACATTACACATACCTAGTTTTAGTTAACCATAGGCGCACGGGCTCGATGACAGTTAGGTGCTATTTCAGCCTGTGAAAACAGCAACTTCAATTTGGTCCAATATAGCCTACCTGGCTGACCCGAATTCCAAACAACCAACCAATCGTCGCGCGGTATGGGGACCTCACCCTCCCGGAGAAAATTTTAAAAATGTAATCACCGCAAATGCGTTTTCAGCTATTCTAGCCCGTGTAAGCAAAATTATCCAATGGGTTTGTAACCGAAATCCAACTTCGAATTCCAAACATCCAATCAGGCTTTTTTATTTTCACAAATAAAAATCGATGCCCGAAAAATGTCGCATAAAACAAAGACATCAAATTCGTGATATTCAATTACAAGGAAAGTAAAATTAGTGTTTTAATAGGGCTCGATTGCAGTTAGGGAAGCAAAACTAGAAATACCCGAAATATTTCGGGTTTATAGACAGCGGCGCTGGTTTTCTTTGAGAGGCGAAGAAGCGGAGCTGACCTTGTATGCCCCCCCTCCCCTTCCCTGAAATTTTGTGATTATTTGACGGCCGCAAATTAGTGTTTTATTAGATTTCGGGCACTTATTTTGCCAAGAGGATTAACTATTTCTTTGTTCACTTTACCCGTCTGCCCGAGAGGTCAGCTTGCCCAAAAGTAAGGGGTGGGGGAGTAGCTGCATCCCCCCATCCCCGCCCCCTGGCTCGTATGCCTATGCCTATGTAGTTACTTATTACATAACTTTCATCTAGAGTCTCAGGTAAGGCGCAGTTAACAGTTGGTTTTGGTTTCGATCGACAGTAGGGTGGGGGGGTGCAAAACAGAATCTATACAATTGAATGTTAAAAGAAAATAAGTCCCATGTAGAGATTAGAGTGCACGCAATAGAGTCCCTCCTCCATAGCCCTCTACATGTCTGAGATTAAACTTAGTGTCCTACATTTCAGACTGAAAGAAGATACACAATTCGATAAAGATTAAGTACTTTGTGCGGAAAATACATAATTTCCATCTCATGAAGACAACACAAATATACAAGAAGACAATCGATACAGTAGAGACACTACAATTAGGTAAACGGATAAGATATACCATTGGGCAAGAAAATTCCGATAAAAGATGGTCTTTTGGGAACGATCCGATGACCCCAATCTCTAAAATCGCAACATGTCAACATCATCCGAATAAAAATATTGAAGATTCTTTGCAGGCCTGGTGACAGGAATTAATAGGATGTGACGTCATTTTAGTAGACGCTCATCCCTATTCATGTTTGTGTACTTCCTGAACCTTCCGCTACAAAATCATGAATATTCACCATCACCAAAACCTGGCATAAAATCGAAATTCTAAAACCAAAAATGACGTGTAAAAGGAAGGAAAGGAAAGAATTGACATATATAGTGGCACTACATTTGAGATCAAGGAACCAATTTTTAGCCTTCGTCAAGATACTGGACGAACACATCTGTACTATACGTGAAGGGTGTGGCAGATGTGAGCGCTAACTGTGCAATGTTGTCGCACTATTAATGAACAAAAGAAAGACGGTACCATATAAAAGTGTATTTGAGAAAACCAGACACTAAGCAATCCCCAGTGTATCGTGGAGATATTTTGACACCTGAACCAGCGTCTGTCGTTTTATTTAAATTCAATCTAATTAGTTGTTATTGTCGTTCAGTTTATTCTCATGTGTTTTTAATAGGCGCGTCTCTGTCCTGTGACCATCACCATAAATCGATAATTAAAATCTTTAAATAATTTCGTGGATGTCTCCGTATCGCGGCCATTGACTGATCGGGTCCATCAATTACAATATGCGCATTACAGAACTTACAATATAAATAAATGTGTTTACACCTATATGGCGTTTAAACAACCAACAAATGTTGATATAATCAGTAGATTGACTGAAGAACAACAAAATTTTGTTGGCGAATTCCTCTAAATTGACCACATTCTGAACATGGTGTTATTATTTTACTGTTCAATACATTCGCAACAAACATCTCAAGGCTCTGTTTTATTTATCTTTTTTTTGCTTATTGTTCGAAACTTAAATTTCTGACACGGACTGCAAGCAAGAACACGAATCACGAGATGGGCATCAATTGATTAAATTGAATAATGGTGTTTGTATTAAAATATATTGAACAATAATGGCCAATTATACCCATTTCACACACCGTAAAAAGTCTTATATTACTTCTTTCTTCAATTAAAAAAAGGAGCTTAGAATATGATATAGAAATTAATTATATTTATTGCTTTAATTCATGTAACAATTAGCCGTGTGTAACGGTATCTTAAATAAATGTTTTTTTGTACGAAACTCTGGCTTCACTGATTGAAACATGAAACAAGATTCCGGATAGCAATTCTTGTACGTTTGTTGTTTAAAACGCCTAAAGACACATAAATAATTTCGATGAAATGATATTTCGACATCCTAAAAACAAATCCCCGAGTTATATTAAGTTTCGCTTTTCTACGATTAAACTCTGTTTAATTTTCTTTTAGTCATTTTGCTGTTTCTAAATAGGACAGAATTTTGTCAATGCCAAAACATAAGGAATTATATTCTAACATCTTCTCTGTGACTGCATCCACATAACGTGAAATGAGAGAGAGAAATGGGGTTTAACGTCCACTTGACACAAACTAGGTCATTTCGCAACTAAAATATGGTTTAATTTTATTTGAAGAACTCGCTTGCGCGTAGGGGTCTTTGGTAGTGGGGAAGGGGACCGTAGGACCTGGGGAAATCATACGGGAATGGACAGTTGGACAGGCGATCCTACTCCTTGCCACGTACAACCGTGGAAACACCCAAGGCATGACACCGGTAACGACGTTTAGCTTACTTG
Source organism: Patella pellucida (assembly GCA_917208275.1). NCBI lineage: Eukaryota > Metazoa > Mollusca > Gastropoda > Patellidae > Patella > Patella pellucida. The sequence goes on along the minus strand of OU795036.1, from coordinate 20,877,778 downwards.
GTGCTTTGGATATAACTATCAGAAATTTGATTTATTTGAATATGTGCAGGTAATAAAGATTTTCTAGATCTTGAAATGTTCTTCGCCTCGATTACCAGAAGATGCATAGAAATGTGCTTTCTCTACCCCTTACCATTTGTGCTACTTCAATTACGATTAACCGTCTTTTGCATGCCATTTTTAATGGCTATTTGGCTCTAGGTATATGAGATTTTGGGGATTTACTCAGTTTCAAATGGGCTTTTCAAATTACAATGATGCTGTCTGCGGGAAATAGGACCAGGAATCGATTTAGATAAATGCATTTATAACTTAAAGGTTGAATTTTAAAAAAAGAATGCAAAGTGCGTATATTGGATTGTGCAATTAAAGAAAGGCGTTTAGTCCTAGCAATTACCAATGTTTGCTTTCTGAGGTGAATCTGGAAGTAGTCTCGGTCACCCAGAACCCCCTAGTCTTCGGGATGATAGAGACTAATCTGGAAGTAAACCAATAAAACAGCAATATGAGTAAACGATAAATCTTTATTTTCCGAGAAAAGAAATAATCTTTATGTTTTATGAGAAGTCATATTTAACGCCATATTGGTTCTTCAGAAGATGGCGTCTGTGAGTTTCTGATCTTTTTTGATAGTTAATATTAATGAGTTTTTATCTCCGGTCTAACATAGATTGAAGATCATGCGCAAATTCCCTAAACAGCACTCTAGTTCAAAGTCAGATTTGTTACAGCCTTGTCTGTATCAAATTAATAGAAAGGCTGTGTTTGAGGATTAGATTTTATGGGTATTATTGTTTTTAACGCTGAAAGACTGTGTAATTGTGTGTCTAGTCGGGTAACCTGTAACCGTATCTTTAAGAAGCTTGCGTTCAATTGACATGGTCTATCTTCTCCTGTAGCCAATGAACAAACGGTATGCCTGGTCAAACGAGGACTGGTAGCATGGATGCCGTGTAAATCAAACCAAAAATATAAACAACATTTTAAAAAGATCTTATTTTAATTCGAGTGGCGATATATATAACATAATACTTCAAATTTTAAGTGCATAAACGCTGTATTGTTAGAGCAAAGAAGTCCAAAAACACAGATCTTTGATTTTATGTTACAGCAGGCCTTTAAAGCCCCAACACCACTCTTGTTGTAACTGAATAATACGTCCCAATCTTTATTCTGCTCAACAAATTGAACTTATTTTACAACATTCCAATTAATTGGTGATCAAAATTTCATCTTAACACACCTTATTTAAAAGATTCGAAAAATTCCAACTGTATGATTTGAAAAGCCTTACGTAAACCTTTTAAAATATGACTTGGATTTAAACATATTTTTGAAACCTCTGAACAAGTAAAAAATTAAGTAATGGATAATTTACACAACAGGTAGGACACTTAAACATCTAGTTCTTGGAATAAGGCTATTATTTATTTTCTAGAGCTGTCAAGCAAGCAAGAGTGTTATTGTCTCTTTAACGTTTGTGACAGACTTAGTGAATCACTCTTGAGTACATGGCAGTAATGTGAGCTATATCAAAATAATGTAAAATGTAATGTAATGCAATTTAGCTTATACATAATGCATGTTTAACTTACATAATTCGATAATTTGTCAACCCTGTAAACTTTGTTTTATCTGGAAGTAATAGCCGGGAAAAAATATTCCTACAGTCAGCTTGACAAATAAATCCCAATTATTGAGAGCGTCAACCATAATTCCTTACAGTGGTTCTCAACCAGTGTGACGCAAAATCTCCCTAGGTGTGTCTCGAAATTTTGAACGGCACACTAAGAAAATGCGAAAACCCGTGCACGTCCACTGGTAGGTTCATAGTTGTGTTTTTCTTTATTTAGTTTGCGTCATTCTATGTGTGTATTGCTAGTCTGTGTTTACGTTTAAATACCATCTATGACTTGCTATGTTTTTATTTTGCAAATTTAAATATTAAGCCAGGTGTGCCGCTATTTTATCATGTGTTCCAAGGTGCGTCGTTGGCATCAAAGAACCATTGGCTTACTAGGTAACGCTAACGCTCGTCGAAGGTGTAGGTTCATTACAAAAATGAGATTGCGCATATTGGTCTTTAACAGTGGTAGGAAAACGGAGGACGCATAGAAAACCCACTTGTTACCTTAAAAAAACTCATTCTTAAAAGGAATCGGTCATTCCGACATATCAAAAGCCAATCCAGTAATGGGCAGAGGAAGATTTCTCGGGCTATTGCTTCAGGAGTACGAGTTTAATGGAAATGTGATTTTATTCCTGTCTACTATAGTTTAAAAGCATGAAAGAACTCCAGTGATACCCTTAACTCGTTATCAATAATTAATTAAGAAAAGAATAGATCTGTCATTTTTGAATTTTTGGCCATCAAGACTCATTTGCTGTCACCAGTCACATTTTGAAAGTTATCGTTTAAAGAGACATACCATGATGAATTTGAAATATTAATCAACATTATAGGCAATCTGTACCCAGAGAGGTGTCTGTTTCCTACTTCGAAAATAGATCTCAAGCGGACCAAGTTGTTGACCGACCGAACCTAGGTCCAAGCATCGCTGGGAGGAATGTATTCGAAAACAATGGTGATCGATTATTATGTCATTTGCGCATAAATGAGTACTTATCGTGATTTCATAATTGGAAATCTCTTTTCGTCGGGAAAGTCTGGTTATACTATTATTCACTTTCTGTTTTCCTGGTCGTGTCAATGTTTCCATCTATTTCTGATTTAGTGTTAATTGAGTTCCTGGTCTGTGAATTCTAATTGTTGACGAGACGATCAGTAAGATACCATTATTAGGAACTATAATTGCAATCCTAGTATTCAATATCATCAAACCTCATCATTCAACCGACTGATTGAAACCTTGATATCCATTTACTTGTTTTTGTTTAAGATCTTTTACAGAATGTTCAGATAATCGTTCGTGGTATCAGTGACCTGTTTTCAATGTTCAGATAATCGTTCTGGGATCAGTAACCTGTTGTCAAAGAAAATGAGCGAGTTGCCTCCGCAAATTACAAAATCATGTCTATTACATCAGAGAGCAATTGCAGTTGGCTGACTAAAATAATGGGGTGAACCAAATGTACGTAATAAAGAAGTGTCCGATGAACTAAATGTACGCAATATAGAGGTGTGTTTATAATTAAGAGGTAAGGGAAGACCTAATTGGACGGAATGTAGAGGTGTGTACGCAATACAGAGGTATTGGATGTGTGAGCATAAATACTTTCGCCAAAGGTCTACCATTAAAGGGGAGCTAGTGACATTATGGAAAGAAAAGCTCACCACTAATGGGGGCTGGTGACATTATGTTTTACTTTAAAAATAAAGATGAGAAAAACTCACCACTAATGGGGGCTGGAGACATTATGTTTTACTTTAAAAATAAAGGGAAGAAAAACTCACCACTAATGGGGGCTGGAGACATTATGTTTTACTTTAAAAATAAAGGGAAGAAAAACTCACCACTAATGGGGGTCGAGGACATTATGTTTTACTTTAAAAATAAATTCCCACTAAACCTAATAATGGCCATGTACCTCAATTGAAACGATTGTGGGATCATATTCCATTGTATAAGAGCCGGTGTCAAAACAAACAAGATATAGATATTTTGAGATTATCCTAAATCCACTTAGTCTATAACTCATTCGGAGGTCGTTGGTTGGCCGAGAATGTTCATCGGTATTTTCAGATCTGCTTTTCCTTTGTCAGTGGTGCAGGGCGCAGGTCCCGACAAGAACAGCTGCCTAGTCGTTCAGATTGCACGAGAAATCAGGGCCCCGTCTACACTAGTTGGCGTGCACGTAAATATGCCCTGGTAGTTGGAATTTGATATAACAATTCGCCAAAATTTCCCTCATGGCACACTGTATGGCGTATGCACGTCTTCATTTGCCTAGTAGCACCTTCAACCCCATTTCATTTGACTTAGTTGATATAGGTACAATGTCCGAATCTCTTATATTAAATCCAGGTGTGAATTTAATCGACTAACTTAGAAAGTGATAGTGTTTGATTGTCTTTCTTTGTAATGTAAGAGGCTTAACATTTTTTCTTTCAAAGGTTAAATATTTCCTCTTTGGTATAACATTATCAAGGATGTGTGCCAAAAACCAATTTCACGATATAACTGGACACTATTAGTCGCGGTAAAAGCACTCGTATAGAACTGGAACTTGTCTGGACACTTCTAAAATCCCACAATGATGTCTGATATAGAATTCTGATCAGAGATATGGTGTCTAATCAGATATTTGTAATTATTTAAGCAGTATGTTGACTGGAGCAGGAGGCAACGGGGGCAATTATAATTATTTGTTACGCCAAACGTCTGGAAGCGCCATGGAATCATATTGTAGGCATAATGTCTATTAAAAAGTCCACAAGATCACGCGCTTGACTTACCCGTTTATCTGATAGTCGTAGGGAATTTTATGAACTAAGCAAGATAAAATCCAAATTAGATTGATTTTAGTGCTTAGCTAATCAAACTTGACGTATCTAGTATCTACTAAAATTTGGATTTTATCTTTAGTTAAGATTTCGAGAAACGGGGCCCAGGTAACATAGCAGAAAATAGCTGGTACAAAGTAAACTGTAGTCTGAGAAATGATGCCATAAACTATGAACAAATGAAAAATATTCAGTATTTACCGCATAACATAGTCACCCGCAATATAGGCATACCATCATTAATTTTTCCAATGACATTTAATGTTATTGTCCTGGCCCGACCCCAACCTTTTCCAAAATGTTAGCTTGTTGGAACGCCTTTCAATACATACGGCAACAACAGTCCATATCTTTGCCCCTCAATGTTTGTATGAAGTTGACCACTGAATAGTTTGAGACACACAAACTTGAAGAACTATAAGATATATGTAACTGTCCGCCGGACATATTATCTCCTCTATCCAGTAGACATGGTACAAGGGTTAATCAGCGAAATGGATGCATGAGATGTGTTGTTGACGTTTGAGAAAGTAGACGAGAGGAAATGTGTAGGGAGTGATAGTTAGATGTATTATGAATGGTAAAAGTGGCTGTGGTGTTACGGTGAAATACTATGCCACCACCGTAACACCACAGCTAATAAATAACATATTTCTGATTTTATTGTCGTCTTTTCCCACTTGCACTGGTTGTACGCCATTTTGAAACTAGCTGACGAAGACAGCTCGGGCGGCGATTGTTCGACTCCGGGCTGCTCTGTCAGTCGTATCATGTCACTCGATATTCACGCGGTAATTCACGGAATTCTACGATAAAAAACATCAAACCACCGTGATGCGTGTACTGTATGTTTTAATCTTGACCTATTACTTACGATAAGCTTCCGCTGCAAAAGGAGTTCTTGCCTTTTTATTATTATTATAACGACTTCGTCATGTGCGGCAGGTTAGTTTGCTTCTAAAAACACTGTTTTCCGTTCCAAAAAATACAAAAGTAATTTTCTACCAGACAACCATGGTTCTATTCACCGAGACTAGATACTTTCTCTCGGTGTAAGGATAGTATCGCTATGAAATGAGTTCATACACTGTTGAGAAAATAATCCCGTTGGTTTGCTTAGTAACAATTTGAGCATGAATCAACACTGTACTGAAAATTAAGTGCGTAATAAATATGAACGGTCTTCAAACATTCGGTTTATAATTAGCGATACACAGGTACAGTGGCAAGTGTTATGCTAAACAGACCTAATACCTCAAAAGTACCTACGCGCGAAATCCCAGATTTTGGTACTTGTAAAACAAAAAAAATAGTGCCCGTGCGCGTGCCAGTAATAGAAAAACTAAGAGTTCGCGCATGAAAAATGCACGAACGTACCAGGCGCGAGGTCATCCAGCCTCTTAACTATGTATGCATTCCGCCTCAAAACCACGACCATTTATCAAAACATTGCAGAAAAGGTCATTTAAACCTGCATTGTTCGAGTTTAGACAGACATATCAACTACATGGACCTGTATATGTAAAGGGTGTTGAAGAGAAAAACTAGCTAGTAATGGAATGAAACGAAATGGGGTTTAACGTCCTACTGTTCTGCTCTGAGCTGGGCTAATGAAGACGGGCATACGCCATACAGTGTCCAATGAGGGAAATGTTGCCCGGGAAGCGGCACTACGGTCTACTCCTATATCGAATTTCAACTGCCAATGGATATTTTACGTGAACGCCAATGTGTACACGGGACCTCGGTTTTTCGTCCCATCCGAACGACTAGACAGCTGTTATTGTCAGGTATCACTGACAAGAGGGAATCACGCCGGAAAATCTAGATGAACTTGCTTGGCCAATGCAGGTATCGAACACCCGACCTCCAGACTAGCTATCCAGCGTCTTACCCACTTAGCTAAGTATTGGAACTCCTTGATTGGAAGGAACTACATTCGTAACGATATGGTGAAATTTAATGGTAGTCTGCCTCCCATTGAAATATTCTGTCTTTGTAATTACAGGAAGTATAAAGGTATATAAACAGCTAATCAACATTCGGAAAATATTGTGAAAAAGAACACCAAACACAATACGTGTTGTGTTGGAATTGGCGTTCTGAATTTAAGGCAAATAATTTGTGGACTGGGGTGATATCTTCTAGTTGTATGCGGGCGTCAAAGCTTCAATTTCATATTTTTAAGTTGTATTTTTAAAATGTATTAAAATAAAGCATTAAAATAGATGGTATCCATAAGCAGCCCTACCTTGATAACGAATAATCATATTAATCCTATTATTCACTATTGCCAGTTGAGAAATTGGCAAACATATCATTTTCAACTTCAAATTCAAACGATTGGAGATCGCTGTTCCATGATAGGGAATATACAAACAAGGGAGGCAATTAGGAGATAATTGTGTTATTATTTCTAGTGTGAGTCATTTTTAAGTGTGAGAGAGACACCTATGAGTATGATCGTATAGGCAGGTTTCCCCCGAGTTCTTCGGTTTCTCCCTGCAGTAATGATCGAAATCATTCGCACGATCTGTGCCAAGGGCCAAATTGGAAAAAGGCCTCAGGCCTAATTTGCTACCCTTGTAAAATGACGCGATTATTATTATTATTATTATTATGTAGTGAGTTGACAACCCATTGAGCAAAAGACATAGAAATAATTATGTTTTGACTGTCTGAAAAAATATGAAATTCTCGCTTTAAGTCAATCTAATTTTCACACTATTGACTAAACGGAAGTACTTACTATTATCTTTAAAGCAAAACCTGTTTTTCGACAAAACACGTAAAGTTTATTTTAATATAAAGCATCTGAAATATGTTTTTTGAAAAACAATTGGCCATATTGAGATGACAGGGTTTCTTGCCAAAGAAACAAGGCTTCATTAGTCGCAGGTGTCAAATTCCCTTTGCATTGTTTTTTTAATAAAAAGTGAAGAAATGCCTCGCCATGATTGAGCTAGATTATTTTTCCCCACAAATAGAGACTAGTAGAATCTACTGAGACTTATCGTCTTTCACTAGTTAAGTGAGATTGTTTTTTATGATCTACAATCATATGGAAATGAATCCACAGCGGAATATTTAATTACTTCTAGAACTTTGAAATGGTAGCTTTTTGTTTCGTTTCGATAACAGAAGTATTTGTAAACAAAACAAACGATATATGGAGAGCTATTTTATCAAATTTGTGAAGAGGTCTGAACAAACAAAATAGTGATGGTTTGTGTTCAGTTGAAATATTTGTTAATCATACAAATAACAGACCTGGCATGGCGAAGGAAAATAGAGTGTGCCAGGCAATGCACCATACGCCCACCACCACCCTCATAATCAGTTCCTCTGGTCAAGAATTAAGCTCTGTGGAATGAGTACACTAGGCCAATGTCCGTTAAACAAGAATCCTAACCCAGGGGCAATCGCCCCGTAATAGAAAACTTAACCATGACTGGATAGAGCGAATAAGGTAATTAAACGTGATCAACAATCGAAGAGGCTTGCGAAACAAATAGTTCGACAATAAACTATTTTGTTATGCAGAAAGCTCCACAAAAATGAAGGACTGAAAAAGAGAATCAAGTTCAAGTGCATTATGTAAGAGCCAATTGTCTTCCTATTGCCGAAATCTTTGCTTCAAATGTTATATAAATGATTAATTAGACATGACAAGTGCATAATCAATTATAGCCGTGCTGGTTATGTTCGAATTTAAATCTAGAATATTGCAGATAATACTTTAATTTTAAAAAGGAAAGTCATCAAATTAAATTCTGTATACATGTAAACTCTAAGAACAATAATTATTCTTCAAAACAGTGTGTGTATGTTTGCTATTGAAAGGTGACTATAGCCAAAGGTGAAATGTTACGTAATTCTAATGACATGTTAATTTATTATAATCCCTTATTGTTTATAAAACTGTTACAGGTAGAAAGTAACTGATAATACGGCCTGTCTGATGAACATGCCAATCGTATGATTAATCTATTAATTGTTTTATTTACCATTGTTTTATTTCTCATATTGTACATTATTACATCAATGCCTATTTATGTCAACACTTGATCCAACAAAGTGATTAGAAGTAATTCCATATAAATATATGTGACTGTACTTGATACGAGATATATGCAGACGAGATATATGCAGACTCATATCGAAACTAAGGGTGAAAGAGAGGCTGCGAGACTACAAACACCAAGTCATCGTCTGTGAGTGCGGAGAAGAGTGTACCACCAACCATGTCCTGGTAGACTGCGAGGTTTACAAGGAAGAGAGACGGGACTTAGTGAGAATGATGGAGACCAATAACATACCATTCAACACTAAGAACCTACTCTTCCCTAGACCAGATCTGAAGCTACAAATCTTCGAAGAAATCCACACCCTAATGGACACAGTTGGACTAAGTAAATTAGTGAAATAAGAAAGGGTCACGGCTAGATAAATTCTCCATACAACGTAGGATGGTTGAGTAAAAACGTCCTCACGAAGGAAGCCCAACCATCCTATACATTTATTTTAATTTATTCATTTTACTTTATCTTTATACTTTACTTTTACTTAAATTTATTTTATATTTATTTATTACCTTCAATTTATTTTTTATTTTTTCTACTTATTTTTTATCTCAACTTATTTTTTTTTTTTTATACGACGTAGGGTGGGGAAGTAAAAACGTCCTCTCGAAGGAAGCCCAACCACTCTACAACTTTATTTTAATTAATTCATTTTACTTTATCTTTACTTTACTTTAATTTATTTTATTTTATTTTATTTAATTTTATTTTTATTCATTACCTTTAAATTAATTAACTAATAAATTTTAATTAATTCATTTTACTTTATCTTTACTTTATCTTTACTTTTACTTTAATTTACTTTATTTTATTACCTTTAATTTATTTTGACTACAACTTTATTGTACTCTTTTTATTTATTTAATTCTATATTAGTTTAATTTACTACTAACATCTACTAAACTGGCGGGGTAGTGGAGTAAGAGGGAGTCATGATAAGATGGGCTCTGCATCTAAACACTATTCTGCCAAAACAAATACCAGTGGGATAGTGGAGTAAGGGGAGACCACGAGAAGACAGGTCTGGCACCTAAAAACACAAATCCCACAAAGAAGACATCTACCAATCCAGAAACAGAAGAGATCATCTACCAACGATGTGTTTTTATTAAATAAAGGGAAGAACTTCCCACTAAAACCTAATCCATGGCCTAAGGCCAAAATGGAAAGATTGCAAAATCATATTCTAAAAATCAGGAAGCAGCTTCGGCTCTCCTATGTCTTGTCTGTGATATCACTTAAGTGGAAGCAGACGTTAAACACCAAAAGAAGAAGAAGAATTGATACGTCAGTCTTTCAGGTCTATCTGACTTAGTAGCATTAGGTACTTGTCGGTTATCCGCGGCCCTGTAAAGTGTATGTAGATAATTATTATTATAAGTTTCCAGTATTAAAGAATTGAAGAACCATTCCAGTTTCTTGTAATATCTGACGGACCTCACGGTCACACAATTCTCTAAGTCATCGGATGACCGAGATTTAAATGGGTTTGAACATTTCTATTTTTAAACTATTATACATGTATAAAAGTGCGTCTTTCAATATATAACCAGCTGTGATATAATAATCTACAAAATAGACAAGCTGAGATTATTATAAAATATTACGTCACTAACTCTAGTAGGTGTCTGGTGATCACCGTAAGTCAATGAAGTTTATTACTGCTTTTTGTGCCTTTTAAAATTCCGATCCCAGATTGATAATTTGGGAACATTTGGCGTCAAGAATGCACCAGAGTTTACCAGTTGTTAAGCCGTTTTAGGTACTCGAGACGTGCTGTCTGGCCTAAGAGCTCATATCAGCCCAATGGCAACCATACACGTTGTCCAAAATTGGACTCGTTCGACCCAAACCAAGCCAAATCACCAAGGCATTTAATATTTATATACTTTCGAAATGGATATCAGGTTGGGGGGAATACAATAGCTCGGAACGCTTTTTTGTTGGCCTTATCTTTTGTGTATTATGTTTTCACAACAATTGAAACGCTTTTGTGATCTAAACTTGCTACATCAACAAAGAATTACGATGATAATTATTATAATTTTTACCACGCCTCTCTTAGCTCTTCGTTGATACACTATTGTACCGGCATTTCGCCTAATAGTTTGGATTCAGCGACGGCGGTTGTGGCGCCAGGCAGGGTAAGCTTAATCTTCCGGACACCTGTTACCATTGTTTGTCCATTTGATGATTACACTATTTTACCTGATTGCACTATTTTGCCTATACCGGTTGTTTTGGAATACTATCGGTGTAGGCTGTCATTAATACTTCATTGGACAATCACGCTATTTTACAGAGATTTCGTCTAATAGTTTGGATGCCGCTATGGCGGGTGTGGCGCCAGGCAGGGTAAGCTTACTCTTCCGGACATCTGTTACCACTGTTTGTCGTGTATTTTGTACACGGTGAGCAGTCCATTTGCTGATTACACTATTTTACCTGATTACACTATTTTGCGAATACCGGTTGTTTTGGAATACTATCGATGTAGGCTGTCTTGATAGTCCATTGGCCAATAATGCTATTTCGTCTAATAGTTTGGATGCAGCTATGGTGGGTGTGGCGCCAGACAAGGTAAGCTTACTCTTCTGGTCACCTGTTACCACTGTTTGTCGTGTATTTTGTTTTTATGGTCGAAGTAATCGACTTTGCCATGTTTTGTTTCAAATATCTGCCCTTGTTTCATATTAAATTGGCACCAATGAAAAGTCTCAACCGAAATGAAAAATGTTTTCAAGCGTTCTTGGTGTAAATAAGACTTTACTGATAGCTAATAGAGCAAAGTTTCAACCTGGATTCAGCAATGGCTGCCCTATATACTTACATATTGATAACAAAAAAATTAATTTCCAAAATATAATTATTATGTAAAAGTGGTTTTATAGGTATATAAATCTTAGTCGCGACAACCCAGACAATTATTACAACTGATTTATTGACTAACTTGGTGTTCATGACTACCACCCTCCAGGCCAGACAGGAAGTATATAAATGAGGTGTTCCCTGCTGACTATTATATTTTAATAGTTTAACTAGATTCACCAACTCCTGCTGTTTAAAGGTTGTTTAAGTAGATTTTACACATCATCGTAAATCTACTCGAAAAATTCTTGAGACGTTTAAGTGAATGAAATGGAATCGACTTAGCGTCTTTTCCGCATCTCACTGATCCATGTTACAATGTGTGATCTGTTTTGTTATATCACTTATCTAATGTTGGGAAGTCTTGGCACAGATTCTGTTTTCCTTTTAAACTCCGCTTTGAACCCCCAACTGCCAATGATAGTTTACGTTAATGACAACGCCATATTTTTGAAGCGTTCTATTCTTGCCAACTCTGTAAGTAGTTTTGTTTTTAAATGAATTTGGTATTATACATTATTAGTTATCAGACACCACAGACCAACAACATATTGGAACCGTCAAACATTGTTGAGTTCGTGCGTAGTTAGAATTGGGTTCTCGAAATTCGAACTGCCCGATGATCGTAGCTGACATTGAATCGCCGATCCAGGAGTTTGAAACACCAACTGTTCGAGGGACATGATAAGCAACGTGTTCTGAAATACCAGCAACCCGATCGTCTGTTTGTCAGCTGCTATACAGTCTATTTAAAGGGACATTAACACTCTTGCTGGCTTGACAGGTCCAGAAAAATAGCCTTATTCTAACTACAAGATGTTTGTGTAAATTACCTGTTGTAAAAATTATCCATTACAACCTATCTTACTTGTCTAGAGGGTTCGAAAATATATTTAAATCCAAGTTGCATTTGAAAGTGCTTACGTAAGGCTTTTCAAATCATGTTACAGCATGTAGTTGAATATTTCAAATTTTTAAAATTAGGTGTGTTAAGATGAAATATGTATCATTTTTTAATTGAAATATTGTAAAATAGTACAAATTGTTGACGAGAATAAAGATTTGAACATGTTATTCAGTTACAACAAGAGTGGTATTGGGGTTTTAACAATTATTATGCTTCCATCATTTTGAGACTAACATTTTCTTTTATGACCACGTGTGTAAGTGGAATTTAGTCCAGGACATCGGCGCCTTCGCTACACTTATACCAATTCCAATTCAAAGTTCTTTAATGTTCACGCCAATGTGTATATACGAGAGAATTAAACTTTTTTTGTATCCTATCTGAATAATATCTGTGTACCGGCAGGGAAATCCAAGAGATTCCTATCGAGCTATACGCTTGGATTCGAATCCGCGAATTATAGTAAGGGGATTTAAAAAACGGTAAAATGTATGGGTGATGTATCGGAATTTTTTCCAACAATATCACACTAATCTTGTATTTTAGAACCAAATCATGGCATGGGGATTATTTCAGCCCGGATAAAGCGTGAATTGTACCTAATCCAAATACACAATGTTAATTATTATATAAATATCAGCTGTTTAGATATTACCGATTATTTTTCTGGGAATTATTTTCTTTCAGCAACAGGAATAATGCTCTCGACATCCTCTGGAATGATTGGTATTTTTATATACTGATAAACACTTTATTAAATAAGCAAGTCATGAAGCGAAGATTAGCTCATATTATTATATTTTAAACAATTAAGTCGGTTAATTTGTTTTTGAAATAAACCCGACTACCCGCTATTAAAGAAGATTCTTTTATTGTAAATAACTAAGCTGGGTAGATTTCAATGTACAAATTGCTTTACCATAATTATACTCCGACATTTTATGTGGGTGTATATATTGTCTAATTCCAAGAACATGTGTCAACAATTCATCGATTACTGTATTTAACATTAAATCTACTGTTATTAAAGTTTTACACGGGGACCCTGTTCCGTTAAAAAAATTAAGTTATAATGCATTTGGTAGGATATAGTTCGAGTGTATAATACTGTGGTTAAACGACTTCGATGCTATGATTATCCGTGCCAAGGAGCAGTGCCATCTGTCTGAGCTCGTGGCTCCCACGCTACTCCAGCCCCAAACCCAACCCAGCTGCTAAAGACCACTATGCGCAACCGAATAATAGAATAAAAGATGTGTTACATCCAAAATGACATATAGCCTAATAGTGGAACAAGTGGATCCCCCGTTCTTGGGAATTAAATGCGGAATGAATGTTTGATACATTTTCTGAACCAGTATGAGGTGTAGTATTCCAGAAAAATTCCAACCGCCAATCGGTCTTGGGGAAATTTTTTTGTGGCCGGTTGAAATTTTGGCCCCCGTTGATCACATAAAACGAGGGATAATTTCGGTATGAATAGATTTTTTACATTTTCTGACGAATTATGGTAAAATCTCGCACATGATTCACAAAACGATCAGAGAATAATATTTGGTGATAATAAAATCAGAAATCATATGACGTCATCATTGAATCCAAGATGGCGGCCAAAATGCAGCTATCTCATAAGTTACCAATTTGAAGTTAAATATATCTTGTAATATGTCTATCAACAGGTTTATATATCATCTGAGTACGAATAACCTAGTAAAAACTCATTTAACACGGTATTAAATCCAGGAAAATAATATTCGTGACTCACTGATTAGTCCCCATCGTCATCCAGATCAACTGCTTCCCCATTTTACAGTTCTCTCAGCGGCAACCGCCACATACAACATTTTAATGGCACGTGCACATATTTGTGCCGCATTGGTTCCGAATCGACTTGCATATACATCTCAAAAGGTTGAGTACCGAGTCGGGAGCTGGTGGCATGTCCGTTCGGACTGGCCCATAAGGTCCTGTATCCAAAGGCTGTTCCCTTTTTTTTTTTTTTTGTAAACAATATTTTTTATTCATTAAATCTGAATTCGGATTGGGGAACAGGCTATGCCTATGTGTAACCCCTTTCTCTAATATAGATACATGTACACATTATAAATATTTACATACATACATACATATTTACATAAATATAGAGCATATATTTTGATACATCATGAAAAAAAAATAGAGACTTAGATAATTATACAGAGTTCAGGGCTTTGAATAACTTAATAGATGTTTATGAGGATTTAAATCTTTTCGAAAGGAAAATAAATTGTTGGACCTCTTTGAAAATAAGTATGTTTATCTCAGGACTAAATTTTGTTGACCCGTACAGAAGACAACTAGTTGTTTTATGGTTGTGTTGGAGGTTGTCGATTGTCTGTTTTCTTGCATCTGAATGTAAGGGGCATATGAGTAAATAGTGTTCGGTATCTTCAAATTTGTGACCACAGAGGCAAACAGGGCTGTCATCGACGTGTCTGAGAAATTTGTGGCCTTGTAAGTTCGAGCAGCATAATCTTAGTTTACTGTGGATTATTTGTAATTTTCGTATCCCTTGATAGTAGTATGGGATACGAAAATTACAAATAATCCACAGTTCCCTTGTGGCGTGTTCCCTTGCGGCGTTGGGACCTTGTTACCTGACCCTATACCCGCCCCTATCCATAGACTGTTCCCTTGTGCCTTGTGGCGTGTGCAATGTACGATGGAAAAATAGGTAAAAGAAATGTCTACATACGAATGTTAATGAGAAAGCAAATTAACACAAGACACAACTATCATTATGGGAACAGTTGTTTTATTGATAGCTCGACGATGAAATCAAGTACTGAAAAATCAGAAGGATGCCGCTATTTCAATTATTTTCCTCGCTGGTGTCATGGTAATCCTTTTTTCTAAGGTTCCACAGCAGCGGGTGACTTCTCACCTCCTCAATCAAATCAGCTTCTGTCAGTGAGGATATTGATGACAACGAATTTTAACAGTGTATATGTATCTCCATACAATATCGTACTCGTAATAGCGTGTCCCCTCTTGTGCAGCTGCGAAAGAATGGACAAGTTCATTCCCTGTGTTCCCGGCCACCAGACCACATGTTCCTGGGTACAACCTATGGGAACAGGCAAATTAAAAAGCAAAGGGTCATTGTCCGTGTGGTAAGTCACGAGGTCACAGGGGAACAAGCCACAAGGGAACAGCCTATGGATACAGGGCCTAAGATCCACTGTCATTCACCCATTCCCATTCGGTTGGATCCAATGTAGATTCGTCAAACTTTGCCCATACGACTACTTGCTAATGTATTCTTACTGCGTGGAAGTGTGTCGCTCTATTAGATGAGGCACATGCTCGACGTCAATCCGGTTCTTTTCAGCCATCATCGCTCTAAATTTTGTGAACCGAAAGCGAGCTAGTCCGTCGTCTCCGTTATAACGGTAAATATGTCCAAAGGGGGCACTACCAGCTTTACCATCAGAATCCGGCGAACTGTTCAATTTAGATATTATCTTAGCCCAATCTTGCACGCCTTTGTCGCTCAAATATTTTATTATTGAATTCCATTCCTACCATAACACGGCGAGGTCGTGTCGCTCCCTGACTAGGCATGGGCGATCCAGGGTTGGGCTAGGATAATATCTCAATTAAACAGTTCACTGGATTCTGTTGGTAAAGGTGGTAGTGCCCTCCTTGGACACATTTACGGTCATACCGGAGACGGCGGACTAGCTCGCTTGTGGTTCACAAAATTAATTAAGAACGATGATGGTTGAAAAGAACCGAATTGACGTCGAGCATATGCCTTAACTGATGGAGCGGCACACTTCCACGCACTACGAGCAAAATTGGACGAATCTGCATTCTGAATCTGAATCTGAATGTATACACTGCAGGACCTTTCGGTATAATTGCAGCGGGAGAGAGATGTGTGATTATTCACACTGATGGAGAGCTGTAATGAAGCTCCGAACTGGCCCTGCGCGCACAATTTCACTGTCTAGTTGTTCCACTCTATAGTTGTTTGGGGAAAAAAGAATGTTTATACTGGTCGCTTTTACAGTTTATGGGTTTAAAGCACTTAATTGTGATGGTTACTGGCTTGTCTATCAATAATATTTCCACTAACATAATTTTCAAATTTTTGGGGTCTGATTAACCGTTTACCACGAATAGGAGTCAGATAGGAATCAATAGGCATTGCCGGCACCAATCCCTCAGCCACCTTGTAGAAGAATGTCAGTCGTGCCATCTTTCTTCTGTCTTGAAGTGGTGGAAGTTGGAGAGTCATTAACATCTTCGTGACACAGCCCTGTTCTCGGGATTTG
The DNA here is from genome assembly GCA_917208275.1 of Patella pellucida. NCBI lineage: Eukaryota > Metazoa > Mollusca > Gastropoda > Patellidae > Patella > Patella pellucida. Next base: position 20,861,137 of record OU795036.1, on the reverse strand, counting down.
TAGTCTCCAGAGATGAAGCGTGCGGCACGGCGCTGGACTTGTTCCAGTTTGTCGATGTCCTCTTGGAGGTATGAATCCCAGACAACGGAGCTGTATTCTAGGACGGATCGCACTAACGATGGGTAGGCTGTTTTCCTGCAGGTCGGTGGACACTATTTGAGGTTTCTCTTCAAGAATCCAAGGGTAAAGCAGGCTTTGTTTGAGATCTTCGTGATATGGGTGCTAAATTTTAGGTTCTCTGTAAATGTGACGCCCAGGTATGGATTTTTTTCAACTTGCTGGAGAATGTTGTTATCTAGTTGATAATAGTGACTGGATTTGTTGTTGATACTCATGATGTAACACTTTTTCGCATTAAACTTCATACCCCATGTCAGCGCCCATTCCTCTAAAGCTCGGAGGTCCGATTGAAGTTGAAGGTGGTCTCGTCATTGGATCCAACCGAATGGTAATGTGTGAATGACAGTGGATCTTATGAGCCAGTCCGAACGGACTTGTCACCAGCTCCCATCTCAGTACTCAACTTTTTGAGGTGTAAATGCAAGTTGATCCTGAACCAATGTGGCACAAATTTGTGCACGTGCCGTCAAAATGGTCTCAAATGTGTTTGCAGCGGAGAGAACTGCAAAAGGGGAAGCAGTTGATCTGGATGACGATGGGGAATAATCGGTGAGTCACGAATATTTTTGTCCCGGATTTAATACCGTGTTAAATGAGTTTTTACTATGTTAATCGTTCTCAGATGATGTATAAATCTGTGGATAGACATATTACAAGATATATTTATCTTCCAATTTATAACTTATGAGATAGCTGCATTTTAGCCGCCATTTTGAATTTCAATGATGACGTCATATGATTTCTGATCTTATCATCACTAAATATTATTCTCTGATCGTTTTGTGAATTGTGTGCGAGATTTTACCATGATAATTCGTCAGAAAATGTCAAAAATCTATTCATACCGAAATTATCCCTATTTTTATGTGATCCCCCGAGGCCAACGTTTCAACCGGCCACAATTTTGTTTCCCCAAAACCAATTGACGGGGGGAATTTTTCTGGAATACTACACCCCATACTGGTTCAGAATATGTAACAAACATTCATTCCGCATTTAATTCCCAAGAAAAATATACCACTACTAGCCTAATATATTATGTTGAGTGGACGCTAAACCCATTACTGTTAATTATTCATATGTCATCTAAGTCCGGGTAACAAGTAGCAGTTTGTCACATTTGTAGCACACTAAAACTCTAATCGAAAGTAATATTTCTAACACAAACCCAGTGGCCAGTGGTCAAGGGGATTGTTTTTAAAATAGATCAAACTTGTGGGCGGGGCTCAGCTTAATTGTCCTACAAATTAGTTAAGAATTCTTCAAAACCGGTATTTCCACTTTAGTTCATACAGAAATAGTAGTCATTGTCACATTCACTCAGAAGAAAATAGTCATACACTAATAATCTTTTCTATTTCTGACAGAATTGCTTCCCTCCTAATCGTAGTTCTCCAAAGAAGTCAGATCCTCTTACCATTAACCACTGATGGGATTAGGTAGAATAATCGGCTTCAGACCGGTAAACTTATTTACAGGGAAATTATAAGAAATGTTAGCTCGGAGATGAAAGTTTCTGCTGTGGTGCTCTACCATTCCGTATAGAGTATTCTGAAACATATTTATTGGGTCTTCCGGTTTCCTGCCACGCGCAAACGAATTATTGAAATAAAATTAAACCATTATGTTAGTCCCGAAATAACCTAGTTTGTGTCGAGTGAACGTTAAACCCCATTTCTCTCTATCTCCCTCTCCCCCATCTTCATCCTATATCAACCAATAAAAAGACTGCTAGGAAACGGGATTGTATCAAGACCTTTTGTTGTAGCTTCTTTGTTGTCCTAACCGACGTTTACTAACATTTATAAAAATACTTGAAATAACGGTAATAACCCCGTCTTTAATTTCATGATATTTTTATCGCGTATGCCCAAAATGCCCAATCTGTAAACCATCTACACGTTTAGGATTTTCCCGGATTTCGGAGATGTCAGTCTAAGGGGGGAAAGGGGCAAGGGGGGGGGGGTATGATATTTATACGTAAACAAAATAAATAGAATTCATTGACATGTGTGCAGATCAGACTATCTTTGGGACTGACTTGGGATATTAATGTTTACGTATCTGAATTAATCAAATGGAGGTGATTTTGGTGCACTAAACCAACGTCAATAAACATTACCGATTCTAATTTTATTTTGATGTTACCGACTGGAGAATCCTTTTGAATGTTTGGATACATTTAGTCAACATTAATTTGTACTTCAGTGGACTACCCCAGGGTCTGTAAAACGTGCTAAAAGAAATTAAGTTGACCACATAAAGATATCGATGTTTAATTCTAACTCATGTTTTATGGCTATTCAAATAGTCGTAGCATTAACTTGGGATTAAACACATCGATAATATTTTTCCAGACTTAAAACACCATATCCTTTCTAATTAACAAACATATTTTGACGACCAATCTCGCCTTTTAGCAAATGAATCTTGATCGCAAGCAGCAGGAAAAAATATTATCGTTTTGATAATGTCTCTGATTGTCGGTTCAGTATAATTCTTTGTGTGAAATTGTTTAAATCCAAGTTAATTCTAAGAATTATCGTTTTAGCTTGATTGAAATTTGTATTTCTGTACTAAAATGTTAGTTGGTTATTTGCCAACAGAAATCTCATTTTTGTGATTTATCAGACATTAAGATACAAATAAAAAAAACACGTTAAATATTGTGGTTTGAAAGTATATTTTGAATGTAATAGATGGGATCATTTTCTTCTTAAGTCGACCTTCAGTAGAATCGACCATAAGTGGAATAGTCTGAACGTCTGTAGAATATAGAATAAATGACATAATATATAGTTATGTGAGACGATAAAACATAGAGTAAAGGGGTAATATACTACATCATATCATGCTTATACATTAATGGGTAATCAAGAGAGAAGGGGAGGGGGTAACGCCCCTTAGACACAAATCAGGTCATTTCGAGACTAACACAATTCATTTTTTTATTGGTGATTCGTCTAGACTTGAAATCGAACCCACGTCACTTGACTCAATGTCAGTGGGTAGACCATAAAACCCAGTGGGTAATATATTAAGCAGTTTATCTACACGTATATAGCATATGTAATATCAGGTATTTTCTTGTTATTGTTCTATATTGATAATTTTACTATTGTGAAATCTTACTGTGGTAAATCTTACAGTGGTGCAGTTTTACTGTAGTGTCCATCATACTGGAAGTGATATCAGATGTTCGTCTATTCCTTTTTTAATCTGATAAGGGTGTCACGGTGGCTAAGTGAGTTAGTCTCTAGCTCATTAACCAGGGCGTCTGGGGTTCCATCACGGTGTTGATCAAGAAAAAGTTCATCGGAAGTTAAGAGTATGGATTCCCCTTGATAGTGGTGCCTGGCAAGGACCGGCGTGTGCACATAAAAGGACCATTGACAGTTGCTCTCCAGGGAAAATGTCATTCATCACACAATGTATGGCGTATGCCCGGTTTTATTAGCTCATTTGATGCAGAAGAGTAGGATGTTAAAGCCTGTTTGATTTCATATATGAATTAACTATACGCGTTTTAGCGAGGAAAACTGGTCGAGTTGAGATATTTTAGAAGAAATGTAATCGATCAGTTTTAACGTGTGATTTTCACCCGATACTTCACACACACGAAAGTTTTAAAGCTGTCCGTCTAAAATAAGCTCCACGGGACACTAATTGAATGATCGGAACGCTAACACTAATCACAAGGGGAAATAGAGTCTCTTAAAAAACAAAAAGGAAATGGCAGTACTAGCAAGTCTCTACACTGAACAATGAGACCTTTAATTTAATATACGGGGTGGGGTTGATGCAGTGCCCGACTGTGCCCACCAGTGGCAGGTGGGCCCCAGTTCATTAAAAATAAGTGGACCCAAGTCTATAAGGGAAATAAGAGAAAGAAAAAAGAAAAGAGAAAGAAAGGAAGGTGGGTTGAAATGCTTAGAAAATGGGATTGCAGAAGTCAATTTTCAAAATTTTCGTGGGGGTGACCCATCCCAGACCCCCTCTAACGCTGGCGCGCATTTGGTGCGTTCGAGACGCGTCGCACGCGCGTAATTTTGTGGGCAATGATCAATGATCTGACAGGTGGTCCTTCGACACTGAGTGGATGGTCGAATGGTTAGCGTGTGCCCACTTTAGATATGTCATTGAGTCAACTGACGTGTTTTCGTTTCCCCAGTTGTAAATGACAAGGAGTATGGTCGCCTGTCCAACCTCGTGGGTTTTCTCCGAGTCCTCCGGTTTCCAGCCACTGCTCAAGACCTCTACGCGCAAGCGAATTATTTAAATTAAATTGTACCAGTCCCAAAATAGTTCCAACCCTCTCTCTTCTATTCATAAATGGAAAATGTTTGTATATTTAGTCATTGTATGCATGAAAAATATAAGACGGGTTAGAATAACATGACACCACAGTAAGCTGGTTTGAATACGCCACGTTGACATAGGCTAAAAGTAATATCTGATTGGTTTTGAATTTATACATAGTGTTTAAGCCTATTGATTTCCGATAATTACTGTCAAGAGTTATGGCCCTTTAGCTGTATTGACAGATCGCCTGCACGCTCTGCAAACAAAAGTTATCAACACATAGTTTAAGGTTTTCGATAACGTAAGCAGCTAACTTCATAATTTTAAATATTTTATTTTTTTGTGTACAAACGAATCGCATGGTGCAGAACTACAGGCTAAACAAATTATCTCTGATAATTACTTTATGGGTTGTTACTCTTAATCAGATTTTACTGTCTTGTAAATAGTTTTATTACCGAAAAAATACAAAATATGTGACAATCCTTGTTGACTGTTCGGACGCCTTAGCTGCTGTGGGCGTATGTTTCGTTGCCTTACTACCTATCCTTTAGGGCAGAGGTCTATTTTTAAAGTTGATGGTTCTCTGTGTACAAAATGTTCTTCACACCGAGCATTAAAGTTGTGGGTGGACTGATCATGCATATATTGAGAATAGGAAACATGTTAAATGAAACTATTCAAGTAACCTCACAGTGATTATTTTCCAAGAGCTCGATATTTATTTTGTTGCGTCTTGGGGGTTTGTTTTTGAACTTTTACATCCTTCGAAATCCATTAAGGGGCATTGTCCGATTTAGATGTAGATGAGCCGTATGCTATTCCACTTACCTCAGGGCTTGACCCAGGAATTTTGGCAGGTTTCCATTAAGGATACTTGACAGTTGACAGTGAATTATGCTATTATCGTCTCCCAATTACGTTGTCATACACACACACCGAGTCAATATTATTATGAATTAATATGATCATGCTGTGATTCAATTCCATTCATGCATAGCATTAACTTCATTGTGATATCACATAACACGTCTATTCAGTGGTTCTCAACCTTTTTTGGCAACGGTACACCTTGGAACACATGAAAAAAAGGCGGCGCGCCTGACTATATGAAAGATATTTGAATTTTGCAAAATAAAAACATGGCAAGTCACAGGCAGCATACAACTGCAGACCGAGACTAGTTATAAAACATGAAATGACTCAAACTAAATAAATTAAAACACAGTAGACATCAGTGAATACTTAATTGAGATCACGTGGTTTTTCGCATTTTCTTAGTGTGACGTTCAAAATTTCGCGGCACACTTAGGAAGATCTTGCGGCACACCTTTGTGCCGTGGATACTGGTTAAGAATCACTGGTCTATACCATTATTTCTCGCTTTGAATGCCCAACCCATCCCACCATCGCATGATACAGGAGAAGGCACACGACCTTGACCTTTTGCTCATAATATAAAATATGTTTTATAATTTTTGCTATGTAATTGAGCAGGGGAAAGCGCCCCCGCATGGATTCGCCCCTGTTTCTCCCCACACCCACATCCACGCCATCACGACTATATGGAGATACAAGTGTGTTGTAAATCCAATAAGTTTTCGTTATGCGTATATAGAATTTCAGAAATAACCATTCTTAACAATGTAAGAGAGGTTGTTTCTCGATTAATATTCTAATCGAGCAATAAATTCTTGTATTCTCACTTTTTATTATATACACGTGGACCCTTGATTATACACCGCTAGACGACGATTATGTATTTCCACAGCTTAAAATGTTTTGAACATCTCTTTCCTAGGATTTACAAACCATTATGAATTCCTAAATTATCTGTTTGGCCCGACGATTTATCGCCGGAGGGCAAATAAACACGGCAGTTCCCTCGGTACATATCATTTAGCTCAATGTTTAAAATCTCTTTCATTTTTAAGTTGTGGTTAAGTGAGCGAGATTATAAAATTACTGGTCTTAATTCGATTCGTGGGGGCGGTGTCAACGTTTTCTGTTCTACATTCTTTCAACCAGATGCAATACTCACCAATTCTCACTAGTCTCCACAATCAAGTACACGATGATAATTAAATCCATTTAACCCGTTAGCGATAGGTGTTGCACGAATAAGTCTTGGCTTACTGTTGTAAAAAATCATGATGCTAATATTCGTATGATTAGGAAGCAATGTTGTTTTAATTATTTTGTATTCACATTGAGTGACCGAAAAGCATTAATTTTTTTTTATATTGGCGTAATGATTAAGCGGAGCCATTGGATATAGACGACAGATATTTGTTGTCAATTAGATCATAATTATTATGAAGTGGTGGTGTAAGGGGCCTTAGGCGATCCAATAATTAAAATAACGCTTGCGCGGTAATTGTTAACGTGATACTGATATGCCAACAAAACTATTAATCCCGAAATTAATGACGAGTTGACCTTTAAAAATAATTCGCTTGTGCGTAGGAGTCTTTAACAGAAGGAGGAAACCGGGGAACCTGTACTCCTTGTCGGGTACAAGGTACAAGTGCAGGCGTCGACACCACGCTCGAATTGACTCAATGAAAGTCCTTATATGATTTGATGCGAACGGGTTATGCCATTCGCCACACACCCAGTCCACATATTTACAGTTTATTGAAGATTGTGTGTTAGTTAGCCAGCATTGATAACGATGGTTATAATTTAGACATCAACATCAATAGTTGATCAACTGTATTATGTAGTACTTCCGGTCTCAGCTTATCAACTATCGAATTTGGGTACTATCACAAATACGACAATTACAATTCAATCTTACATAAAGGTACTTATGGTCGGAACGAAAGCTTAGTTGAATAAATAGTAAGTTACAAAAACAGGAAATTACCAAAGTTGGCAATCGAGACTATTTACCCTATTACATTCATAAGTTCGCTCAGAATAAAATTATTTGACTGAAATTGTAAATATATTCCCTTTTCAGTATCTATTTCTGAACTTTTATACTAAATCTTACATAATGCATATTTTAGTGTAGGGTGGTATTGTTGATACTACTCCGCCATTTAATGTTGGGAGGGTGGGGATGGTTAGCATGTGTGCGCTGTATCATACTGTCTGTCATTGATTTAACTTGTGTAGTTTCGATTCACCGGTTGTACGTGACCAGGAGTAGTGTCACCTGATCAACCTTGTGGGTTTCTTTGGGACTCCGCAAGCTAATTATTGAAATAAAAGTTTGTGCCGCGTGGACATTAAACCATCTCTCTCTCTCTCCCTCCCTCCCTCCCTCCCCTCTCTCTCTCTCTCTTGAAATAATTCTTTTAAGTTTCTAGTTGTTGGACGCTTAATCCCATGGCTCTCTCTCTCAATTCACGTTATGTCGATGTAGTTACAGAGAAGATGTTTGGATATAATTCCTTATATTGTGGCATTGACAAAACTCTGTCCGATTTAGAAAGAGCAAAATGACTAAAAGTAAATTAAACAGAATTTAATCATAGAAAAGCGAATCTTAATATAACCCGGGGATTTGTATTTAGGATGTCGAAACATCATTTCATCCAAATTATTTATGTGTAATTAGGCATTTTTAAACAACAAACGTGCGAGAATCGCTCTCCAGGATCTTGTTTCATGTTTCATGTAACCATGAGTTATTGTGACAACAACAATCAGTGAAGCCAGTTTCGTACAAAAAACATTTACTCAAGATACCGTTACACACGGCTAATTGTTACATTAATAAAACAATAAATATAATTAATTCATATATCATATTCTAAACACCTTTTTTTATTTGAAGAAAGAAGTAATATAAGACTTTTTACAGTGTGTGAAATGAGTATAATTGGCCATTATTGTTCAATAAAAGTACAGTTACACGAAATATCAATAAACTGTTATGAATATATTTTAACACGAACACCATTATTCAATTTAATCAATTGATGCCCATCTCGTGATTCGTGTTCTTGCTTGCAGTCCGTGTCAGAAATTTAAGTTTTGAACAATAAGCATAAAAAGATAAATAAAACAGAACCTTGAGATGTTTGTTGCGAATGTATTGAACAGTAAAATAATAGCACCATGTTCAGAAACGACAAGGAGGATACTATAGTGAATGTATATAAAGCGATTTGTCAATGACGCGGTACGATATAGAGGACTTTGTTTAATTTAGAATATCGACAAACGCCTCATACACGCGTCGAACAAATGCGTACACACATTTTTAACCAAGCAGGGCCGTTCAAACCATACAAAATGCATACACCATATTTATTGAAATCGCAATGTGCTTAACGTAATATACGCTTAGAGATCGACTTCAGATTTTAAAAGCCCTTATTCCACAATGAGAGTCCATTTGCCGTCTTTGTAAACATTCTAAAGGTCGGGGTGTCCTAGATGGTTACCCGTAGTTCAAGTGTGGGGGGGGGGTGTTTAGCAAATATGCGACCGACTGATGCACGTGCAACAAGTACGAGTGGCGCCAAGTCAGGAGCCAAGCACCACAGGTGCGAGTTTTCTAGAGGCCAGGTAGCGGAGCTAGAGGCTGAAAATAACGGGTCGAAGCGGTTCCAAATCTAAGACGCCATCTACAATCCCACCCCACAATTAATGTCGACAACACTTAGCGTCCCGGTAAACATATAGATAGTATAGTCTATAATGGCTGGTCGCCGATCTTTATCTCGCCGGGAAGTAGTTTTATTTCAGTTGACATAATGTTGTTTTATTTATGTGAACCTATGATAAAATGTTGAACATTTGAGTCAATATCCTGGCATTGAGGTCATTGTTGTGAGAAATTACCGTGAAAGAGATGACCAAAAATGTGAGTCAATCAAACGAATCTCGATATTTGCCCCTGTCAATTCCGCCTGTTTTGTAAGTGTTCGCAGAACATTGGTACAGGCGCGAAAAAAATCAGATATTAATGTAATTTTAGTCAATGCCATGGTAAATGGGACCAAATTCACATTAAAGAGAGGATAAGAAATTGGACAGAATCTTGAGGTCTATCTGCCTATTACGCCTGTTCTGTGAGATGTATAAGTGCAATAGATCGCCTTAACATTTCTAAATTTAAAGATGTATTACGTATTTCTGAAACAAACTATGCTTCCGATAACGTCTTACCAACTGTTCGACTAATTTTATTCGTTTGACAATCAAGAATATTTTTTGAAATATTAAAATCTTCGTAACAAGCTCTCTCAATTTCTAAGACCAACATACCCATAACAGGGAATATATTTTTCAAACATGACAAGTTGGCTAGGTTATTTATTCTATTTAGTTGTAATTCAGGTGCATAGATTTGCACAGATTTTTCCCTTCTCTTTTGACATTGTTTATTTACCTCATTAATTAATTTAGCCTGAGACCGACTGCAGTGAGCAATTACTTTGAGGCCGACTATATTTTTCCCTCGGTGAAAACATTTCTTAGGCCAACATACTCACAACAGATTAAGAGTAAAAAACCTAAATATGAAAAGTTGACAAGGTTATTTTATATTATAGTTTTATATGATGTGAAAAATTTAGCTACACGGACTCACGCAAATACATTTATTAAGTATTCGGGCCTTTCCCCTTATATTCTGGCATTGTTTGTTTACCCCATTAGTTCATTTAGTCGTCGATGCCTAATTTTGAGACCGACTACAGCGACTGCACTTATTTTGAAACCGACTATTTCCCTCCGTTGGGAAATTGTTTTTCTTAGACCAACATACACACAACAGAATACAAGTGAAATACAGCATTTTTTCAAACATTATAAGTGGAGTAAGTTATTTTATACTAAAGCGTAACAGTGTGATTAGCGTAACGTATCTAGTAAGGGCAACGTGAAGTTGGCACGTTATTCGGGATTCGGGATTCGGGATTCGCGAATCACGAATACCGTGCTGGCTCGTTATTCGGGATTCGCCAATAACGAATAACGAATAACGAGCCAGCACGTTATTCGGGATTCGGGATTGGAGATTCGGGATTGGAGATTCGGGATTCGTCATTAAAACAGAACGACCTACGTTGCATCCGATCATATCCTCTACCCCCGGGGTGTGTGCTGTATCATTACGCCTGTCATTGAGTCAACTGCCATGGTTTCGAATCCCCGGTTGTACGTGACAAGAAGAAGGATCGTATGTCTAATGTCGTGGGTTTTCTCCGGGTCCTCTGGTTTCCTTATACTGCTGAAGACCCCACAACCAAGCGACGTATTAAAAACAAAATAATCTATATGTTAGTATCGAAATGACATAATTTGTGTCGAGTGGACGTTAAACCCCATCTCGAAATGACCTAGTTTTTGTCGAGTGGACGTTAAACCCCATTTTTTCTCTCTCGAATAAGGTGTTGGCTGCTTTGTTGGCGTGCACGGGGAAGTCATCTCCAACAATCACCTGTTGTATTTACCAAATCTGAATCTCGAATCCCGAATCCCGAATCACGTGTTGGCCCGTTATTCGGGATTCGCCAATAACGAATAACGAATAACGAGCCAGCACGTTATTCGGGATTCGGCATTCGGGATTCGAGATTCGGGATTCGCAACTAAAACAGAACGACCTACATTGCATCGGACCATTTCCTCTCTACCCCCGGGCTGGGGTGGGGGATGGTTTTTGGGGGTGTGGATGGCCGAATGTCAAAGCACGTGCGCGCTGTATCATTAAGCCTGTCATTGAGTCAACTGGCATGGTTTCGAATTCCCGGTCTTACGTGACAAGTAGTAGGGTCGTCTGTCTAACGTCGTGAGTTTTCTCCGGGTCCTCTGGTTTCCTACTAGTGCTAAAGAGCCCATTCGGGATTCGGGATTCGAGATTCAGGATTCGCCACTTAAACAGAACGACCTACTTTGCATCCTACCATTTCCTCTCTACCCCCAACTGTAGGGGTAAGTGAACGTTGGGTGTCCGACTAACGAGGAAACGACCTTCGTCGAGCGAATAGGGTGTTGGCTGGTTTGTTGACGTGCACGGGGCAGTCCTCTCCTGAACCCATCTCTTGTATTGTCGAGTGACGTTAAACCCCATTTTTTTTCTCTCTCGAATAAGGTGTTGGCGTGCACGGGGCAGTCATCTCCAACAATCACCTGTTGTATTGACCAAATCTGAATCCCGAATCTCGAATCCCGAATCATGTGCTGGCTCGTTATTCGGGATTCGCCAAAAACGAATAACGAATAACGAGACAGCACGTGCGCGCTGTATCATTAAGCCTGTCATTGAGTCAACTGGCGTGGTTTTGAATCCCCGGTTGTACGTGTCAACGAGAGGGGTCGTCTTTCTAACGTCGTGGGTTTTCTCCGGGTCATCTGGTTTCCTCCTACTGCTAAAGACCCCATGACCAAGCGAAGTATTGAAACGAATTAAACTATAGGTTAGTTTCGAAATGACCTAATTTGTGTCGAGTAGACGTTCTCTCTGTCTCTATCTACCCCTGAGCGTAGGGGTAAGTGAACATTAGGTGACAGACTAACAAGGAGACGACCGTTTGTAGAGCGAAAAGGGTGTTGGCTGGTTTGTTGGCGTGCACGGGGCAGTCATCTCCAGTTATCACCTGTTGTATTGTCGAATCCCGAATCCCGAATCTGAAATCCCGAACAACGAGCCAGCACGTTATTCGGGATTCGGGATTCGCCACTAAAACAGAACGACCTACTTTGCATCCGACCATTTCCTCTCTACCCCGACCGTAGGGGTAAGTGAACGTTGGGTGTCCGACTAACAAGGAGACGACCTTCGTCGAGCGAATAGGGTGTTGGCTGGTTTGTTCACGTGCACGGGGCAGTCCTCTCCTGAACCCACCTGTTGTATTGCCGAATACCGAATCCCGAATAACGTGCTGTCTCGTTATTCGGGATTCGGAATTCGCCACTAAAACATAACAACCTACGTTGTTGCACCTGACCATTTCCTCTCTACCCCGACCGTAGGTGTGTGTGGGTGTTGGGTGACCGACTAACAAGGAGACGACCGTTTGTCGAGTGAAAAGGGTTTTGGCTGGTTTGTTGACGTGCACGGGGCAGTCCTTACCAGCAATCACATGTTGTATTGCCGAATCCCGAATCCCGTGCTGGCTTGTTATTCGGGATTCGCCAATAACGAATAACGAGCTAGCACGTTATTCGGGATTCGGGATTTGGGATTCGGGATTCGAGGTTCGAGATTGGGGATTCGCCATTAAAACAGAACGACCTACGTTGCATCCGACCATTTCCTCTCTACCCCCGGGATGGGGTGGGGTGTGCTGGGGGGTGTGGATGGCCGAATGTCAAAGCATGTGCGCACTGTATCATTAAGCCTGTCATTGAGTCAAGTGGCGTGTTTTCGAATCCCAGGTTGTACGTGACAAGGAATAGGGTGGTATGTCTAACGTCGTGGGTTTTCTCCGGGTCCCCTGGTTTCCTCCTACTGCTAAAGAGCCAGCCCGCAGGTTTTTCGGGATTCGGGATTCGAGATTCGGGATTCGCAACTAAAACAGAAGGACCTACGTTGCATCCGACCATTTCCAATCTACCCCCGGGATGGGGTGGGGGTTTTGGGTGTGAATAGCCGAATATCCAAAAACCCCACGACCAAGCGAAGTATTGAAAAAAAAAACCCCATATATTTGTCTCGAAATGACCTAATTTGTGTCGAGTGGTGGTATGTCTAACGTCGTGGGTTTTCTCCGGGTCCCCTGGTTTCCTCCTACTGCTAAAGAGCCAGCCCGCAGGTTTTTCGGGATTCGGGATTCGAGATTCGGGATTCGCAACTAAAACAGAAGGACCTACGTTGCATCCGACCATTTCCAATCTACCCCCGGGATGGGGTGGGGGTTTTGGGTGTGAATAGCCGAATATCCAAAAACCCCACGACCAAGCGAAGTATTGAAAAAAAATAAACCATATATTTGTCTCGAAATGACCTAATTTGTGTCGAGTGGACGTTAAACCCCATCTCTCTCTCTCTGTACCCCCGACCGATGGTAGAGCGAAAAGGGTGTTGGCTGGTTTGTTGGTGTGCACGGGGCAGTCATCTCCAGTAATGACCTGATGTATTGTCGAATCCCGAATCCCGAATCTCGAATCCCAAATAACGAGCCAGCACGTTATTCGGGATTCGGGATTCGAGATTCGCCACTAAAACAGAACGACCCAATTTGCATCCGACCATTTCATCTCTACCCCCGACCGTAGGGGTAAGTGGACGTTGGGTGTCCGCTAACAAGGAGACGACCTTCGTCGAGCGAATAGGGTGTTGGCTGGTTTGTTGCCGTGCACGGGGCAGTCCTCTCCTGAACCCACCTGTTGTATTGCCGAATCCCGAATCCCGAATAACGTGCTGGCTCGTTATTCGGGATTCGCGATTCGCCACTTAAACAGAACAACCTACGTTGTTGCATCCGACCATTTCCTCTCTACCCCGACCGTAGGTGTAAGTGGGTTTTGGGTGACCGACTAACAAGGAGACGACCGTTTGTCGAGTAAATAGGGTTTTGGCTGGTTTGTTGACGTGCACGGGGCAGTCCTTACCAGCAATCACCTGTTGTATTGCCGAATCCCGAATCCCGAATAACGTGCTGGCTCGTTATTCGGGATTCGCCACTAAAACATAACGACCTACGTTTCATCCGACCATTTCTCCTCTACCCCCGGGGGTGGGGTTTGGGTAGTGGATGGCCGAATGTTCAAGCACGTGCGCGCTGTGTCATTAAGCACGTTATTCGGGTTTCGGGATTCGGGATTCGAGGTTCGAGATTGGGGATTCGCCATTAAAACAGAACGACCTACGTTGCATCCGACCATTTCCTCTCTAACCCCGGGATGGGGTGGGTGTGCTGGGGGTGTGGATGGCCGAATGTCAAAGCATGTGCGCACTGTATCATTAAGGGTTTTCTCCGGGTCCTCCGGTTTCACCCATTGCTAATGACCCCTACGAGCAGGCGTACTATTGAAATAAAATACAAACTATATGTTAGTCTCGAAATGACCTAGTTTTTATCGAGTGGACGTTAAACCCCATTTTTTTCTCTCTCGAATAATGTGTTGGCTGCTTTGTTGGAGTGCACGGGGCAGCCATCTCCAACAATAACCTGTTGTAATGACCAAATCTGAATCCCGAATCTCGAATCCCGAATCATGTGCTGGCTCGTTATTCGGGATTCGCCAATAACGAATAACGAATAACGAGCCAGCACGTTATTCGGGATTCCCTACTAAAACAGAACGACCTTCGTTGCATCCGACCTTTCCTCTTTACCCCCGGGGTGGGGATGGGGTGTGTGTGTGAATGTCCAAATGTCAAGCACGTGCGCGCTGTATTATTAAGCCTGTCATTGAGTCAACTGGCGTGGTTTTGAATCCCCGGTTGTACGTGACAAGAAGTAGGGTCGTCTGTCTAACGTTTTGGGTTTTTTCCGGGTCTTCTGGTTTCTTCTTACTGCTAAAGAGCCAGCACGTTATTCGGGATTCGAAATTCGTAATTCGGGATTTGCCACTAAAACAGAACGACCTACGCTGCATCCGACCATTTCCTCTCTACCCCCGGGATGGGAAGGGGTCGGGTGGGTCTGTGGATGGTCGAGTGGACGTTAAACCCCATCTCTCTCTCTATCTCTCTCTCTCTCTCTCTCTCTCTCTACCCCCGAGCGTAGGGGTAAGTGAATATTAGGTGACCGACTAACAAGGAGACGACCGTTTGTCGAGCGAAAAGGGTGTTGGCTGATTTCTCTGGTTTGTTGGCGTGCACGGGTCAGTCATCTCCAGTAATCACCTGTTGTATTGTCGAATCCCGAATCCCTAATCCCGAATAACGAGCCAGCACGTTATTCGGGATTCGGGATTCGCCACTAAAACAGAACGACCTACTTTGTATCCGACCATTTCCTCTCTACCCCCAACCGTAGGGGTAAGTGAACGTTGGGTGTCCGACTAACAAGGAGACGACCTTCGTCGAGCGAATAGGGTGTTGGCTGGTTTGTTGCCGTGCACGGGGCAGTCCTCTCCTGAACCCACCTGTTCAATTGCCGAATCCCGAATCCCGAATCCCGAATAACGTGCTGGCTCGTTATTCGGGATTCGGGATTCGCCACTAAAACAGAACAACCTACGTTGTTGCATCTGACCATTTCCTCTCTACAGCGACCGTAAGTGTAATTTGGTGCTGGGTGACCGACTAACAAGGAGACGAACGTTTGTCGAGTGAATAGGGTTTTGGCTGGTCTGTTGACGTGCACGGGGCAGTCCTTACCAGCAATCACCCGTTGTATTGCCGAATCCCGAATCCCGTGCTGGCTCGTTATTCGGGATTCGCCAATAACTAATAACGAATAACGAGCCAGCACGTTATTCGGGATTCGGGATTCGCCACTAAAACAGAACGACCTACGTTTCATCCGACCATTTCTTCTCTACCCCCGGGGGTGTAGGTTGGGTGTTGGATTGCAGAATGTTCAAGCACGTGCGCGCTGTGTCATTAAGCCTGTCATTGAGTCAACTGACGTGGTTTCGAATCTCCGGTTGTACGTGGGAAGGAGTAGGGTCGCCTGTCAAACCTCGTGTGTTTTATCTGGGTCCTCCGGTTTCAACCCATTGTTAATGACCCATACGAGCAAGCGTACTATTGAAATAAAATTAAAACTATGTATTAGTCTCGAAATGACCTTGTTTGTGTTGAGTGGACGTTAAACCCCATTTCTTTTCTCTCGTGAATAAGGTGTTGGCTGCTTTGTTGGCGTGCACGAGGCAGTCATCTCCAACAATCACCTGTTGTATTGAAAGAATCTGAATCCCGAATGCCGAATGCCGAATGCCGAATGCCGAATCCCGAATCCCGAATCACGTGCTGGCTCGTTATTCGGGATTCGTCAATAACGAATAACGAATAACAAGCCAGCACGTTATTCAGGATTCGAGAGTCGAGATTCGGGATTCGCCAATAAAACAGAACGACCTACGTTGCATCTGACCATTTCCTCTCTACCCCCGGGGTTGGGTTGGGGTGGGGGTGTGGATCGCCGAATGTCCAAGCACGTGCGCGCTGTATCATTAAGCCTGTCATTGAATCAACTGGCGTGGTTTCGAATCCCGAATCCCGAATCCCGAATAACGTGCTGGCTCGTTATTCGGGATTCGAGATTCGGGATTCGGGATTCGACAATACAACAGGTGATTACTGGAGATGACTGCCCCGTTCACGCCAACAAACCAGCCAACACCCTTTTCGCTCTAGAATCGGTCGGGGGTAGAGAGAGAGAGAGAGAGAGAGAGATGGGGTTTAACGGCCACTCGACACAAATTAGGTCATTTCGAGACAAATACATAGTTTACTTTTTTTCAATACTTCGCTTGGTCGTGGGGTTTTTAGCAGTAGGAGGAAACCAGAGGACCCGGAGAAAACCCACGACGTTAGACAGACGACCCCCTCTCCTTGTCACGTACAACAGGGGATTCGAAACAAAACCAGTTGACTAAATGACAGGCTTAATGATATAGGGCGCACGTTCTTGGATATTCGGCCATTCACACCCCAAACCCCCACCCCACCCCGAGGGTAGATTGGAAATGGTCGGATGCAACATAGGTCCTTCTGTTTTAGTTGCGAATCCCGAATCCCGAAAAACCTGCGGGCTGGCGCTTTAGCAGTAGGAGGAAACCATGTGACCCGGAGAAAACCCACGACGTTAGACATACCATCCTACTCCTTGTCACGTACAACCTGAGATTCGAAACCACGCCAGTTGACTCAATGACAGGCTTAATGATACAGTGCGCACATGCTTTGACATTCGACCATCCACACACCCCCAGCACACCCCACCCCATCCCGGGGGTAGAGAGGAAATGGTCGGATGCAACGTAGGTCGTTCTGTTTTAATGGCGAATCCCCAATCTCGAATTCCGAATCCGAATCCCGAATCCCGAATAACGTGCTGGCTCGTTATTCGTTATTGGCGAATCCCGAATAACGAGCCAGCACGGTATTCGGGATTCGCGATTCGCGAATCTCGAATCCCGAATAACGTGCCAACTTTACGTTGCCTCTAGTAAGCACTTATTTTGCGACCTATATTGCACTTATTTTGCGACCCCCCCTCCACACACATTTACGCCTCTGCCCTATAGTTGTTAGCATTATTCTCTGGTCAAAACTAAAAATCCATCGAAATTCAGAGCTGTTTACCCATTTTGCTGGAAGCTATTACTCGTCTGGAATCTTGCAAGTTCGCTTCAGGTTAGAGTTTTTAAGCTAGATGATTTTTATTCCCATTTGCAATCTACCAATGAGTAGCAATTTGTAGGGTTTTCCTACGTTGGAAAGTCTTAACCCATTGCTATCTCTTCAGATGTAACATGTGACAAGCGACAACCGGGTTTGAAAAATGAAGAAGTAATTTCCCGGCCAACGTTTGTTTGTGAGTTCAGTATGCAAATAACACAGAACCGCCATGATCCGAAATAACACAGAAGATAAATTGGTCAATTTATTATTTTTTTTGTTTTTAAAGATATGGTTTCATTCTAGCAAGAAAATATGTTGCTTTTAAATCGAGTGGTTGACTAATTACATGTCAGTTTTGGAATAGGTTCAATTTTACAGTGACAGTAATCATAACTTTTTTTTTCTACGGCATTGTCGTATCCAACAAGGAAATTGGCAGTTGAAATTGAAAATGTCAGGATGCTGGAAAGGCGAAACCTTAGAGAGACGGAACTGTTTGGAACGGGTCTTTAAAAAATGTCTTACAAAATTGAACAAGTTCCGAGTGAGTGGGGTAAATGAAGGTTTGCTTGAGAAACATATAACAGCCTAAATCTGCCTTCTGAAATTGTTAATTGGTTCGATACGAGATGATTTGAACCATTGTTGAAATACTGTCATATCTCACCAGGGACTATTTGAGAGAACTGAGAGAGGTAATTTGTGTTTGCGTTGTGTAGATTAGCTGTCGTCTACTTTAATACTCGTAGTTGTCTTTAGAGAGACGGAACTGTTTGGAACGGGTCTTTAAAAAATGTCTTACAAAATTGAACAAGTTCCGAGTGAGTGGGGTAAATGAAGGTTTGCTTGAGAAACATATAACAGCCTAAATCTGCCTTCTGAAATTGTTAATTGGTTCGATACGAGATGATTTGAACCATTGTTGAAATACTGTCATATCTCACCAGGGACTATTTGAGAGAACTGAGAGAGGTAATTTGTGTTTGCGTTGTGTAGATTAGCTGTCGTCTACTTTAATACTCGTAGTTGTCTTTCAAGTACGAAAGGGAAAAAACATGTTGGTGCCACTAACATATCTGTTCGTTGTCTTTGCATGACAAAATGGCTTTTCGTGAATAAAACCATAACTCGTTGGCGAAATGTATAAGGGAAAGCCGTACGTAACTAACGTGACGAAACTTATGGTAGCTGGCTTTTTTTTTCGCACGTATCCAGTGAATGGCCATTTTGCTCAGTAATCCCAGCCAGAATTTGGCTATTTTTTAAAATTGCGTTAAAGTTTTTAATTTTTGTGCAGAACTGAAATAAATTAACTATTAGTCGATCCCCCCGCTAAACACATTAGGAGAATTTATTGTGTATATGTGAAATTGACCCGACTGAAGCACAAAATAGTGTCAATAGTGCGGCCCCCGCGTGTGTCAAATGTCCATTTAAACTTGCTAATTCTGTGAAAATCCCATTTTCTTCCGAGGATTATTATTCAATCTCGAGTTGTGTCCGTGTTATTGCATATACAACCCTGATACGACGCAGGTTTTCAGTTCGTCGAAGTCATTGTACTTTCGTTTGTATGTGCGTTGACCTCGCGACCTGTGACGTTTATATAACGGCAGGTGAATACCATGGCTGTTCATTGTGTCAGAGTCACATCTCTGCAGGTAGGGTGAGTCTGTCGTTCAGATTGAGGGATAGCCAGGAATGGTGTTAACGTTAACGCGACACAAATTAGGTCATTTTGGGAATAACATAATTTTTGTTCTCAATAATTGGCTTGCGCGTAAAGATCTTTAGCAGTGGAAGGATAAAATCCATGTGATTGAGCAGGAGACTCTCTCTCTCTCTGTAGTAAATGAATGCCTTTTCCATTCAATGCAAGTGGTTGAAGTCGGTACCATCTACAGAGCTGGAAGAATCAATATGATAGACTAGTGTATTATAAGACAGCGGTGCTAGCACATTCATCATACTTCTGTCATACAGCCCTCAGAGTTACTTTGAGAAGAAAATGATAAGAAAAGACAAATACAAATTGATTGACTTTACATCCTGCATGAATACGGATCGTTACAGGAAGAAAACTCTATCAAGTAGAATCGACAGTATTATTGCCCACATTAAAGACCCTTGAGCTATTTGTAGAATAGGTTCATCACCCTTGAAAGGCTGGAAGTTAAGCTGCTCAGAAACTAAGTTCCTTCCGATTCATAAAACAATTTAAAAAAAACAATTATACTTGTGCTAGATTATGGCGTTGATAATTGACCCATTATTTATCTAACTTAAAAACACGAATTATAACTTTTTTTGTCCATTTAAATCAATATTTGTGCCGTTGCCTCATGGAAATATTTAAAACACAATGAACATTTTAAAATGAGTTCCGTAATCAAAGCAAGTCAATGCCGAAATAATAAAAAGGTTAATATATCCCAGAACGAAAAAATAGAAAGACATAAATATGTGGATTTGAATAACCAGGTGCAAACGACTGCAACGCAATTTTGGAGAGAGAGAGAGAGAGAGAGAGAGAGAGAGAGAGTTTAACTCGACACAAACTAACATATGGTCTAATTTTTTATTCAATAATTTGCGTGCGCGTAAGGGTCTTTAGCAGTGGGAGGAAACCGGGGGACCACGAGGTTGGACAGGCGACCCTACTCCTAGTCACGCCAGTTGATTCAATGGCAGGATTTATGATACAGCGCGCCTGTGCTAACCATTCGGCCACTCTCCCCCAATCAACGCAGTTTGGACTGTTCAAACTAATTTGAAATTACACTGAATGGCGCACAGTGTACATAATTTCATATTCTTTCATAACATTTTTAAGATTCCAAAGAATGAAGCTCTATTTCCTTTAATCAAAATAAGATGGCCAACCCGGCCTATTCATAGATGATATCGTTGTATCTGGTTTGTGTAAGGGTTAAGTACTATTAGGTTAATTAGTCGATATTGTAGTCCTAATAGAATTCGTAACGAGTATAATAAAAACAAGTTAATGTAAGCAAGACAACCCTCTGGAGATAAAGATGTGTAAAATCACACCTGTTTTATATAACTAAGATACTATAATTTACGTTTAACTGATGCCAATTAAGTACTATTATACTAATCGGTAGATAAGTATGGTGCTCTATTTCAGCCATTTCCCGGTTCACGCGACGTGCGACACGAAATTCGTGCTTTTAATATTAAGCTATAGAAAAAAAGGCGCCATCACTTTTTCTTAATGAATATAGTTTTAAAATTTTGTGCTACAATGCGCATGTACAGGGAGAATTCATTTGTCGTTTGGTAAACAGTAATTGGACACGAAGAAGTTATTTGCATTTGATGGCGTCTGTGGTGAATGGTGAATAATATTGGATGTGCAGTACAATTAAATTAAGAAGCCAGTTTATGTTACAGATGACCCATTAATATAAATCCTCAGATCCATGTAGTAAAACTACCAATAACATTCTTTATATAACACGTCTCTATCCATATTATATATTATATACTGAGCGCCATGGAAAACGCATCACTTATTGTTTCATTAAGAACATGATCCTGTATATATATATCTTATTTATTTTGCTTTTTTATTGTGAACAATATTCAAATGAGAAAAAATCAATAACAACACATTTGTACAGGGATGTTTAATCTGTAATCAATGGTATAAAGTCAGAGGGGTCAAAACCAAAAGTACGACATAGATGTCAGTAGCGCGTGTGTCATCCACCTGCTCTTACGCACGCTGTGCAGCCACGTCGCATGGAATAAACCAATGTTTGAAAGAAGGCCTGTGACAAATTGTTCCATTCTTGGACAAGGGCATCTTAAAGCTGCAATGGTGTGCATCTGTGGTCTCCGACATGTTTATCCCAGACATGTTCTATCGGTGCCATGTTGTTAGCAGCCAGGTAGTCCATACTAAAACGCACGGTATGCGGGCGTGCATTATCCTGTTGAAAGTGGTGAAGTGCGCTAAAAACATCGGAACAACAATTGCACTTCCCCACCCAATCGATTCGCTTCGAAGACGCAGCAGTCTGCAAGACGTTCACCAAGACGTCCCCACACACGTTGACGGCCATCAGCGTGATAAAGACGAAAGCGACTCTCATAACTGAAGAGCAATTGTTGCCAGGCTACGCGTCTCCATGTCTGGTGTCCTTGAGTCGCTGACGTTGATGATCCCTGAGGATAGCTCCAATTAAGGTCGTCGTGCACGGAGTCCTACTGCTCTTAGACGACGCAAGTGAGCGACCCTGATGTAGCGGTCTTGAAGTGTCTGACAATAGCACGTGTAGACATGCCAGTCCGGGACATTCCCATGGCTTCATTCTGTTTATTTTCAGTAATTCTCGGCATCTCTAGCTCGATTCCTTCACACGTTCAACAACAAATTACGACAGATTGACGTTTCACAGTTCATCAACTGCACTTTAAGTTGAAACATGCTTTTAAAGGGCTCACACACAATGCTCATGATTCACGTGAATATTGGGTTTTTCATGTGCTTCTCGTCTAATCTTTTAGTGCATTGTATTAAACAATAGTTCATGGTATAGCATATTATTATACATACAAAAACCCCTAGTAATAACATGTGATGCGTTTTTCATGGCGCTCAGTATATTTTAAATTTTATGTTCTAAACTTAAAATCGTAAACTCTAGTGTGAATGAGTGACATTTTGCTCTCTGAGTTACCAGTTTTTGAAACCATAAAATAAAAAAAGGTCTAGAAGCACATATTAATGTAATATAATCATTTGTAATATTTATATTTATTTTTTTGAAAAACAAATGTTGTAATATCTGATCAATTATGTTCGGTGAAATATGTGAACGGTTCAAATTGACTTTGAGCATTCTACTCATTTTGTAAATTATTATTTTGTCGTTTGTGAATCTGCCTTTACTAATGACTTCCACATTGTGCTGTATAGGATATGTTTTTATCCGTTAATTACAAAATGACGCCGGAAACCATAGATTCACAACGAGTGTACTGATTATAAAATTAATTTTAATTGTGTCTTAAATATTGGATATTATGGCCCTATAATTAAACTGCAAGATAACAACACCAATATTGATTGAAATTGATTAATATTCTTGTCTTTAATTTCGAATATTATGAAAAATATTGAGTTGAATACTTAGCTCCTTTAAACAAACGATGACAAGTCGCCGATAATGATGTGGAAATGGTTTCTGTTGTTTGACATCAGTTGTTTTATAGGATTTCAAGGGTTGTATTATACTTATTCCTTGGCATTTTCACAGACAGAATTTAAACAATAATTGTTTTTGGATATATTTACAATGAAATATTAGCAACCCCGAAGACATCAAGTTAAGACTGATGTTGAAAGAATCCGTTATTTATATCATTTTATATATATATGGTCCCCATTGTTGTATTACTTATGGTATGAACATTCCCTGCCATTTTTACAGAAATAATTAATGCAAGAATTGCTTTTCTTGGTAATCCTACCATGAAGAACTCAGATTAAAAATCTAAGATTACATTCACGTGTGCACTACTTAACTACAGATACAGTCTACAATCATTGAATGAAATATGGAACGACCGAAAAAAATTCTGAAATAAATCAATATATTAGGATGTAAATAACAAATAATAATTTATAATGAAAAAAGAACAGAAAAAAACTTACAAAAATTCGGGTGAATTTTTGAGAATTATTGCAGTCAAGAAAGAGGGCATTATATAAGACCAGGTTTCAAAATAGTATAATGAGGACGTTAAGAAAGCTAAGTTATACCACAACATCTATATATCAAATCGAAACAATGTCGGCAAATCCTTAAGGAATGCTAAAGCACGCTGATGTATTGACAAAATTTCTGCCATTGTCAATGACTCAAAGAAATTTCAGGGGTTTCTGCAGGAAAAACTAAAAACTTACTGATTCAACTAGTGATTTTGAGTTAACAAATAACTTTTCTAATTTCTTCATCTCTTAGATCGAAATAAAGGAGTCAGATGGACAATGTTTCTGCTCAAACTCAGTTTTTATTTACAGACAAGTCGGGATGGGAGCCATTCACTGAATTTCATCGATTTGCTGACGAAAATATCCGAAAGTTAGTCTTATCGTGAAAGAAAACAACGTGTCCAATGGATCCCATTCCATGTACCATTGTGTGCGAATACTTGGATACGCTTCTGTCTGCCATAACCTCAATATTGAATTGTAGCTTGCAAAGCGCACTTTTTCTTGAAAACTTCAAGCAGTGTGCGTCCATTCCTTAAAAATGATTCACTTGATCGAAATGTATTAAAAAACCTTCGCCCCGTTTTAAATCTCTCGGTTCTCTCAAAGCTGTCAACATAACAAATAACAATCATTGGGATTTTCAATCAGCTTATCGTTTTGGACATAGTACAGAAACTACCGTGCTGAGAGTTGTAAACGATCTGAGACGTTCAGATGACAGTAGTGATATATCAATACTCTCTCTATTAGAACCCTCGGCCGCTTTTGACACCGTCGATCACCAGATCGTCAACAGACGATATTAATAAATAATGTCCAATCGATGCTTACCTGCCTTACCTGCGGTGTGCCTCAGGGAAATTCTCGGCCCAAAACTTATTCTGCTATACTGTCATAATTTAGCCGGTATTATCAGCAAACATAACATTGATCATCATTCCTAGTAAGCTGACGATACACAGCTTGTCTCATCTTTCAAGCCCAAGGAGGTTACCAGGGCTCTGAGCTGTGTGACTGATTGTTCCAAGGATATGACGAATTGTCTGAACTAAAATAAATTCAAATTGAATGATGACAGAACAAAAAGACACCTTCAGAACATCTCAAACAAATGTTAAAATTAGAGACTCGGTTGTTCAGTTAGCTAGTGCTGTTAAGGTTATTGGTGTTTATCTTGATCCTTGTTTGTCATTTGAAACACAGAATTTTTAAGCTGTGTCAGTCCTGTTACTTTCATTTGCGACGCATCGGTGATATTCGACATCTCATCACGATTGAAGCCGCAAAATCTCTAGTACAGTCACTAGTTCTGTCCAGAATAGACTTTATTAATGATTTGTTGTATAGGATTAATCAATCAAGTCTCTACAAACTACCAAAAATACATAATGCAGAAACCAGAATCATATCACGAACCAAAACATCATCTCACATAAAACCTATTCTAAAATCCGTACAATGGCCTGAGATTCCAGCTCGCATCAACTTTAAGGTTATGTGCCTCACATAAAAGTGTCTACAACATCTTGCACCCAGCTATTTATCAGAACTACTAACAGTATATCAACCAAATCGGTCTTGAGATCTTATTACCAGAACATTCTTGTCGTTCCACACTCAAAACTGAAACATTTTGGAGACAGAAGTTTTAGTGTAGTTGTTCCTAAATTGTGGAATGATTTACAACTGAAAATCCGAAACAGCTGTGATTTGACTACTTTCAAATCACAGCTGAAGACTCACTCATTTCGAAAATTAGACTTTCTATTCAGTGTGTATATAACCATTGTCTCATTGTGCTTTGAACATGCTTTTGCATGCTCAAGTATCTATGTATTTTATTAACAGATTAATTTACTTGTACATACAGTTCTATCACATCTACAAGGAAATAAAATCCCGACCAATCAACACTTTACATAGTGATTAGCGCGAAAAATAATAGATGGAAAAAATATATATCTATAAAGAGAAAAACAACTAAAACAATTTTACATGTAACATACGGACCACGACCTAACCCCTTACAATATACGTCCCACATTGATCCGCAGTGAATTTTCGCTTGGCCGCTACAGTCACTGATAAAGGATGCCTTTCGACGCGACTTAATGAGTCACAAATATTAACTTTTTTCTCTCGACAAATTAAATTCTAAAACATTTTTTTGAAGTATTAGAAAAATAAATAAAGGCGTTTGAAGTATAATGGATAAAAAATACTCCATCTTTAGCGTAAATGGGTACAGAAAATAGTACGCGGGGGCGTAAATTGGTAAAAACATATAATTATGCCCGTATCACTTCATATTACTACGTTCGATATAAACAACCCACGTGTGATCATAAATTTGACGTTTATTTTCAATTTGTTTGCTTTTGAAACATTTGGATTATTTTCCTGTTGTACTGAACACCGTTTATTATTGATTCAGGATTCTTCACATTGTGTTTAAAACTTAATCGACCGGTTTTTCAGCGCCATCTTAATTTGTTGGTAAACATTATGATGAACTATAGCGGTCTGACCTTTTAAGGGTCAGTCATCTTGGACAAAGATAAAAGACGACTGTAAAACAGATTGTATACGTTTAACTAACATGTGTTATAGCGAATGCGCAAGTATACTAAACATAGGAACACACGGTGACAATATTGGACAGACACAGACACACATTGGACAAATAAATATTAGACAAATAAACATTAGACAAACAGACATCGGGTAAACACGCATCGGGTAAACACACGTTTGGCAAACATACATTGGATAAACAAACATTAGGCAAACAAACATGGGATGTGCATAATATTTACATTATATTGGAATTTGAGATTTCTTGTGTTCTGTGATTTTGTGTTATTTTGTAGGTCTAGGTTTTATGATTTGTTGGGCATTTGTTTTACATTGGCTGATATCAACATTGATTTAGCTGTTTAAAAAATAAAAGTTTTAGTTAGCACAGATGGCGTTTAGGGTTTAATATTTTCTATTTAGCACGAATGTCCTCGGGTACTTTTCGGCTTCTTATAAGCTGTTTTTGACATACTTATGACACGATAACGGTTTTAGTATAAGTTTTACTCAATCTAATTAAAACTAGCTGGTATTTTCGTTCTATGTAATCGGCTCGTCACGCACTGTTTTGTGCCCGGAAGTTGAGGGGGAGCGCAATCTCGACCAAGTTTCATTTCCCTACGGTAAACTACGCAGACGTGGTTACATCAGTTCTTCGAAAGTAACAGCTGGAGAGATAAGATGGAGAAGTGTAAACCAACCGGAAGAAAAACGGAACGAAATATTTGTATATACTTTTAATGATGAGGCTGATTATTTCAGTATTTTTATTTAATTATATCTATGTTGGAGACATGTATCGAACGGTGGGCGTATTCGGCAATCAAGTAAACTAGACAAGCCGACAATTGTTAACTTTTAAAATTGACAACAAATTTTTAGCGATAATAAAATATAATGAAACGGCGTGAGTTGATTGTATTACAATTACATCCTAATTTCATTTACACGGAACGTTTTACTTTCAAATGGCGGTCAAACTATACACCAAATTGAAGGTAATGAGGCAGAGAACGTGAATAACAATAACTTAATTTTCAAAATTTCCTCCTTGTGACACATTATGCCATGAGGGGTCACATTTCTGTTTAATATGAAGATTGAAAGACATATATTGGATTACATAGAATAACATGTAACGCTATGGTTGTTATTAGATCATCTCGGGTAAAATATGTGGGTCGAATTGGCGTATTGAACGTCTATTACTCATATAAATTAGATCAGTTAAATTTGATTGACTCTAATGGGCTTCCGTAGTTAATCAACCGGGTGACCAAAATATGGAATTTGTGTTTACTTTATGTTTTAAATAAATATTAACATTCAAACATTGGATTAAATTCATGTTTTTACTTTCGTATCCACGAGTCGATCACTTGGTTTCTGGTTTCCATTTTTATTTTCAATTTTAATTTGAATTTATTTTTTTATCTAAAGGAGGACACTTGCCCGAAACGTCGTAATTCGTTGCACTTAAATTGCCATTATTAATCCCCCCCCCCAACCCCCATTTTAAATAAAAAAGTACTGTTGATCCAGTCGCGAAAAATTGGAAACGGCAAGTTTAAGGCCATTAACATCGACACTCGACACAATATTCGGATAACCCATTTATCTCATATCGCTCTACCCCTACATATCAACATGATAAGCGAACTATAAAAATGAATTACATGCAACCGATAAATACGTTATCCCTCAAAGACTAATGCAATAATGAAAATAAATGACATTTTATTTAACTATACCCAACCCTCATGGGGTGTTTAATGATTTGCTTTAAATCAGATCGCATCTTCTAAATCTTCACGATGTCCTATTTGCGCTGAAACGTGTGGAATGAATGAAATGGGGTGTCCCATACTATTCAGGAGACGGGCATACGCCATACAGCATTCCACTACAACAATTTTAATCCAACACGCGACTTAGGTTCATCATCCAATCCGACCGAATAGACGCTGTTTCTTTGTCAGGTCCTCCGTTGTGTACTGGAAATTTCCGGGGGAACTTTCTTGTTTTACTATTCTGGAGACGGTCATACGCCATACAGCGTTCCACTGCTACAATTTTAATCCAACACGCGACTTAAGTTCTTCATCCCATCCGACTGAATAGACGCCGTTTCTTTGTCAGGTCCTCCGTTGTGTACTGGAAATTTCCGGGGGAACTTTCTCGTCCTACACCGAAATGAAACCCCAATTTCCTTGTATTGAGTCAACATGTCTCGAAATGATAATGGGACTTAACTAGCGTATTTAATGATGGTCTGCCTAAAATTACAAACTTGATGGAGGGAGACCACCATTAAATGTACGGCATCTAGTTACATGTTTTGGGTATGCTTCTTCAAGTTTGTGTATCTCAAAGTTTTGGTGCTCAACCTCATTCAAATTTTAGTGCAAAGACAAGGTCATTGTTTCCTCCTCTGTCTATAGTGAAAAGCATTCAGTCCAACGAAAATTTGGGGAAAAGAAGCAGGTGAGCAAAAAGGCCAGAATTAACATTGAATTCAATGGGGAAATTGATGGGGGTCTGCCTCCTGAGATATAACACAGAGTTGTATAATTCTTATATTGGATTTATCATTGTTTCTGTGAGGTTTACAAAATTAATATGGAATTAGTTTATGATCCACAATAAGCTCCTAATTCGTTATTATTGTTAAGCCGTAAAGCAATCGGGTATCATGGATTATGTATTGATGAAATTATTTCTAAAAAAAACGAACGTGATTTATGATATCTTTATTATAATTACGGTTATCCGTTTTAATATCCGACCTTATTATCCAACTATTAGCAAAACGTGTTTTAATAACACCGAAAACGGAAAATATAGGGTTATAGAAATAATCGAGCTGGTATTCATTCAGTTAAATCGATGACGACCTATAGAAAATTTTCGTTTAAGAATTATACCCATAATACATAGGCTAATTGTAAGAACATCCTGTAGGTTCCTTAATATTTAATACCCTTAAATAAAAAGATCAGCATAAATAGTCTAGATCAGTATAGTCTTTTGATTAATATTATATTACATCCGAAAATATTAAATTTACAAATATTCAGAACTTTTGTTTTCTTGTCTGGTAGACACAAACTTTGTTATTTGCTCACTATTTTTAGAAGTGGAGGCATCCAGAGCAAACGTTTGTGCTGAAGTAGGTGTCCGTTCTTTTTGTCACGTACACACATTGGCGCGAACTTACAAACCTTAAGAGTTTTAAGGCCATGCGCACGCAATTTATAATACGCTGTCCAAAAAATAAATGGACTAAAATTGTAAGAAGCGGTTTCTATGCAAATACTGTATATTCAAAACGTTATTATAGGAAGAAATACCGATCTACTAACATTACATTTAAAGCTGAACTCCGGTTACAAAAATACCGAAATATTTAAATAAAAAAAAAGTTAACACCCCAAGCCGCCATACTTGTTGCAAACTTTAGAAACAAAGATGGTGGATATGGAGGCTTATGACCTGGAGAGGTAAGGTGATCTCACTTCCAGTTCGTTTCTAGTCAGTCAGGTGTAGACATCAGGCTTTATTCTTATACACGCTTCACTGATTGCTATAGTTTTCCCCCAACAGTGAGTGACTCACTGACAGTATACCAAATTATTGAAGATTGCAAGATGTCTGATAAGGTAAGCCTGAAAATAATTATATAAACTGTGTCTACTGCAATATTATAGCCGCCTAAGCTTTACTCTAAAACAAAAGATACAAAATATGACTTACCCAGATAGTTTAGATTAGATTTCCACATGTCACCATAGTTTTGTTTGCCGCCCCAAAAATGTAGTTATGTCCTTTGGCCTTGATCTTTTTCGTGAGCAAAATACAATCTAACATGATGACATGTGAAAATCTAAACTATCTGTTTATTGCATAATATTAGTTATAATTACACTGGACATTATAGTGCGATAACATATTTGATGATTTACATATATGTGTAAGATATTCACAAGAAGACGTGGCAATAATGATATGGACCTTATATATTATAAGGTCCATGATAATATGAAGAAGACAATAGGTGATTTGTTTTTGCTGAAAATTCCAGGTTGAAGTAAGTCATCTTTTGCATCTTTTGTTTTAGAGTAAAGCTTAGGCTGCTATAATATTGCAGTATAGACACAGTTCATATAATTATTTTCAGGCTTACCTTATCAAACATTTTGCAATCTTCAATAATTTGGTATAATGTCAGTGAGTCACTCACTGTGGGGGGAAAAATAGAGCAATCAGTGAAGCGTGTATAAGAATAAAGCCCGATGTGATGTCTACACCTGACTGACTAGAAACGAACTGGAAGTGAGATCAGCTAACCTCTCCAGGTCATAAGCCTCCATATCCACCATCTTTGTTTCACAAGTTGGCAACAAGTATGGCGGCCTGGGGGTGTTAACGTTTTTTTTTATTAAATATTTCGGTATTTTTGTAACCGGAGTTCAGCTTTAAGGCCCTATATTACTGTCAATAATTGGCCGTCTACATTAGTCAGGTTGGTGCAGAAAAGTAGTACGTTAAAGCTGAACTCCGATTAAAAAACTATAGAAATAATTAAATAAAAAAATAGTTAAAACCCTAAACCATCGCCAAACCTGAGTTCAATTTGTAGAAGAAACATGGCGGTTGCTTACAGACCACGCCCAAAGCCAGTATATGCCTTTTCAAGCACAGTGTCCAACTACCTCCCGATTGATTGACGTGTTTTTACTATCAACCTTATTGGAAATATTAGTTAAACACAATTAGACGAAATATGTCAACCACGATGTACTTTTGCTCTAAAAATAAAAGAAAGATAAGTTGCCAGGCAACGAAACCTTGTCTGAGTAGTCAATAAGATTTGTTGCATAATGTATAATTTTGTTGATAATGAAACTTTTACAATACACTAAAATCTGATTGAATAAGAACCCATTAAGTAATTATCAGAAAATTATTAGAATTTGTTTGGTCCATTCTAACGTTTAGTATACAAAACATTTAATATCATGGATTTAGCTGTTCAAGTTATCAAACACTGAAAATCAATTTACTTGTTCGTCTCAAAACCTTAAACTCTGTGTATCAATCGAAGACCAATTGAAACGATTTTATATGCGTAAACACTGTGTATAAATCTAAAATCAATCGGATTTTAACTTTAGCCTCTAGAGAATCCCACAATATGCGACTACATTTCAATGTGGGCGTAATAAAAAAAGGCCTTACCCCAACAAATCTACCAACACCAACTCATTTGTGCAGTTTTGTAATCGGTGTTTAGCTTTAAAGCTTTCAACCCGACTTTATTATTCAATTTATTCAGTCATTAATTGATTACAACACAATTGTACCCTTAAGATGTTTTAGTCCAGGGCTTAAATGCGATATTCTGACTATTAATCCGACTATATCGAATAATCTGTTACCCCAATAACACAATGCCGTATTAACCTTTCTATAAGTAAAGATAATTTTGCTAGCTCACTTAATTTAGATAAATTTGAGCACTGTTCGTGCCTCAAGTTAATTGGGTATTATGTTTTCAATTTCGTGGTTTGAAGAAGATTGAGATAATAGCTTATAGTGTTCAATGTTTAACTAATATTAATTATTAATTTTACGTTAGTTTATCCCATATTTGCGCTTTATTCCCACCTCCTCTAAAACAAGATATACGAGATTACTTGTCCAATCGACACACGATATGAAATAGCAAAGTTGAAGAATTTGGTATGGATCGAAGGGACTGGAACAAAATAAAACGAAATGAAAAGAATAAACAAGAGCGAAAACAATGTGAAAATAGGTCCTTACACCAATCAAGTCAAGTGGTGCATCATTTGCATACTCTTTCGAATTCGTAGTATTTGGGATTCACTCCTTCTCATTGACATCGGTTAAGCCCGTACACTTATAGTCACAAATTTTGTTGGGAAGGGGGGCGGATGTGGATGGCCGAGTGGGTAGCCCATGCGTGATATATCATAAAGCCTGTCATTGAGTTAACTGGCAGTGGCGTTGTTTCGAATCCCCGGTTGTATGTGACAAGGAGTATGGTCGCCTGTCCAACCACTTGGGTTTTTTCCGGATCTTCCGGTTTCCTCCCACGCGCAAGCGAATTATTGAAAAAAAAATTAAACCATATGCTATTCCCGAAATGACCTAGTTTTTGTCGAGTGGACTGTTAAACACCACCCTTCTCCTCACTCTCTCTCTGTCTCTCTCATTTTGTCGAGTTTAATTGGCCTCATATACTAGAACTTCAGCTTTATAAATGTTTAGCCGCTTATATCAATGATCAATCATATTGGTCAGTAAATGTTGGGTAATTTATCTGAAAGTTGACAATGTTACATTTCCCAGCTTCGTGATTTGTCTCGATTCTATAAATCATACGATGTATATTATCGAGACAATAGAGGGGTTTCAGATCTAAATCGACATGATAATAAATCTTAGTTCACCCACAAAAGTTATGAAATTATCAAGTTTCCATTTATTACTACTAGAAAGGTTCGGTGTAGTAAATTAAAGCTACAATTATTGGTCGTATCGTGCAGAAGGTAAACTTCTTATAAGAACATCGTACATCACTTGACCATCCATCTTGTTCTATATCTACTGTTCTGGCAGCTTTAAGGTTTGCCCTTTTGTGTAATATTGTAATTCATTTTATATATACTAGATAATGTGTATTAAAGATTTGATGATGTTTCGCACAATACTGCGTTATTTTTCTCAAAATTTTAATTTTCCGATCTTTTACTCCATTAGTAAAAGAAAATTAGAATAATCTTCAAAATGGAAAAAAAAAGTGAAACACAGATAAGAGTGAAATTAAGGATAAAGGCCAAGAGGTAATTTATGAACTAATGTATGGTAATACTAATTTCAATAATTCGAATAGCGTAAGTGGAGACAGCGGAACTACTCTGAGAAAACCCCACTTATATATTATAACAGGCTTTATAAGTGGGTAAGACGCTAGCTCGCATTGACGTGCACGTAAAAGATCCCTTGACAGTAGGAATTTGATATAATTGGAAGCCGCAGTGCAGCTGTCCAGGAAAAACATTGCACTCATAGCACAATGTATGGCGTATACCCGTCTTCATTAGCCCATGCAATTCGGATCACAGTGGGACGTTAAACGCCATTTCATTTCACGTCACATTTAATTTGATCTCTCGACCACCCAAAAGACATGAAATTTTGACGGTAAAGATAAAGCGCAAGGTCTCGGTCCTTGGACCTAAAGTGGTAGTCATTTTGCCTCTTATGTAGTATCCAGATATTTCTCTGGTGGGATGTGCCCTGTTATTGGTAGCACTTGTGCTTGTTTGATGTGTGCAGCTCTTGTATTTCTCACACGTTAACCATTTATTTAATTATGTCCTGCTTCAAGTTCATGATGACCAAATACGTCTGTGATCAGGATTATAAAAATGCGTAAAAAACTGTTTTATTTCGTTTAATGTCAGCAACGAGACCATTTGTCAAGATTAAACCGCTTTTTTAGATGACAAACGCGATGAAAACTTGTAAAATTAAGTTTGATCGTATAACGGGTCGATCCTTCATATTTATAGACCATATATAACCAGAAAATATCTCTCACTGTTTTCTTTTAATCATCATTTAAACAGATTTAGAAACCTTCGCGTCAACCTTCGATATCGATTATTATAAATTTCTGTCCTGTGTAGGAAGCTGGTTTTTATTACTTCTGAGCTTTGATTCTTAAATTATTACACCTATATCATAATTGAATCTTGGATACGGTTATTTCGGCTTACATGAAGTATGGTCTGTGCATTTAGGAAACTTGCACCGTCAAATCTCTGCAAACTAGTCGATGTCAGACGCCCACAAAAAGATACGGTTATGGATACGGTTATTTCGGCTTACATGAAGTATGGTCTGTGCATTTAGGAAACTTGCACCGTCATATCTCTGCAAACTAGTCGATGTCAGACGCCCACAAAAAGCCAATCGTTTTATCCAAGCACCATCACTTGCCTACCCCGAAGGTCAAACGAACAATAAATTTTACGGTGACCGAATCTTCTCATGATATGCCCCTATCTTATGGAATGGACTGCTATTCGAAATAAATAAGAGCCGTGATAAACATTGAAGACTCATTTTCTATGACGCGATTTCGGAGGGTTTAAAAACTCTTTCCTTTTATCTAGTTTTATTATCTGTAACAACCTTCTTTAAAATTTTGTAAAGCGCGTACATTATTGTAATTTTACTGAAGTTATCCTCTTATAGAGGTGACTCTTTTAAATATCTTATTACAGGTTTATTGAACTTATGTAGTTTAATTCTTAGCAACTATCTTATTTTCATTTTTTATTTTTTATAAAGCACTTAGCTTACTGTACTTGTACTGGAGTTGTCCTCTTATGTAGTTTAATTCTCAGCAACTATCTTATTTTCATTTTTTATTTTTTATAAAGCACTTAGCTTACTGTACTTGTACTAAAGTAGTCCTCTTATGTAGTTTTATTATCTGTAAGAATCTTATTATAAATATTTTTTTGTAAAGCGCGTTGAAAATGTGCCATCCTTTTTACTGTGTAAATTCTTATGTTAGAATGAGCTATATAAGAATGTTGTTTTTATTATTATTATTATCATAATGTGCAACTGTCCATTTGATCCCCTCAATTTCCGTTTCATATCACGGACGCTTTAATTACCATTTGAACAATTATCTTCTACTTGAGGTTGTAGAGTCGAATAATATTTCTAATTGCTTACAGTAATTCTCAAATTTCAGTTCCAGATTCCATAATCACGGAACCGTTAGGGTACCATTTCAAAAATAACCGTGTAAATGGTTACACAGAGCAGTCGTTCGGTGGGACAAAACACCGAGGTTCCATGTACACGTTGGCGTACACAGTTGGAATTCGATATAAATATGAGTAGGCGGTAGCGCCGCTGCCCGATCAAAATATCCGCCATAGCATTCTGAATGGCGTATACCCGTCTGCATTACCATAGTCGGTGTAAAAAAGTAGGACGCTCAACTCCATTTTATTTGCAGGGCCGAATAACATTTCCAGTTGAAAATATTGTCCACATAACATCACAAAGATTTGTAATCACGTACAGACATATTTAATCCTGAACATAAAATGAACCTATCCCTTTTCACAAACAATGCTGGTAGGCTGCTGATTCTACTATTTATTTTGGATCAAGGGAATGGACATGTCTCTTCCTTGACTATCAAGAATTATTTTATCAATTTGAACCAATCAAATCGCCATCAAACCGAATTAAGATGTGTGCATAAACTAACAGTATTACTGTTCCAAGACATTAGCCATAAAATCCCAGATAACCGAATGATGGATTGCTTCGTACATACCAGTGACATAATTATGTTAATATTCAGGCGATTAAATCGTCCTGCCGTCTGGAGATATAACTATCGAGACATTTTATATGGATGAGAAAGAAAGTACTTTGATAGTTTTACTGGAGATGTACACGTAACTCGTGCAGTGTAACTTCATCCACCAATAGAACAGCACAGACATCGCAAAATGCCAAATTAAATGGCAAAGTCCTTTTAATACGGCAAAAAGTATAATGTTTTTTAAAATTCGAAAATTAAATCGAAAGTCTACATGAAATAAAATGGTCAGCTCAGGCATAAAGTATTATGTTTTTTAAAATTCTAAAATTAAATCGAAAGTTAATTTGACATGAAATAAAATGGTTAGCTAGAAAATCGATTGTCTACATGAAGTAAAGTCTTTTGGTGATATTTTGCAAGTTTTCATACAAACGTAAACGTATTATTATTTCTACTATACGTTCATAGAAGTTTTTGAATAATAAGTAAATTTGTATATCCTGAAAACCACAAAGACTAGAAACCTTCCGTAAGCGTAGAAAGTTTCCTTTTTTCGTAGCAAACGAGTTCCTCTGGGTTTTTAATAATATTTCAAAGATATCAATAGAAAACCATAGTCAGACGAATGTTACGTCAATGCTCGTTTGCAAAAGCCTGAAGACACAGACTGGTTAGAAAACTTCAGAATGTGGAAGGGACGTTTAACTCAAAAATTAACTGTCTTGATCCAAAATCACTGTTAAAGATCTAAAGAGGGACTAGTTATAACCCTGTTGATATTTCAACTAACGTCTATCTTTATTCAATTCTTCATATCTGGAAGAGGAAATTAACTGGATTCAATCTAAACCTGTCAAAACTAACTCAAGATAAAGCACAAACAACTTGATCAGAAATTGTTGTCAAGGGGAAAGGTTATCATCTAGGCCAGAAGAGGTCAAACAAGTCAATCTGTCCTTCAGCGCTTTTCCATTTAATATCACAACATGAAGACATATAACAAACAGGAGATGGTATACTAGATAAAGCTACCCGACAATAAAGTATTTGTCATTTGTGTTAGAAGAAGCAATATTATTTAAATGGTGCCTAGATATTAAATCAGAAATAGAAATCTATATTAACACATATATACATTCTATGGTAAATACATATATATTCGTATAACGAGATATTTACTACTCAGCTTTTATATTGCTAAGATTGTTGACCACCGATTTATTTACTTTTCTGTGGGCTGGGGGGGGGGGGTTAACAATTGAATCAAGTTTGGTTGGTAAATATTAGAAAATAATTTTAAATATATTGAGTAAACACCAACCAATTTGTTTATAATGTCTAAATCAATGGACACCAAACAACAATCCGAATTAAACAATCCATAATAAACTACCAAGGATTATTTTTGTTCAAGTCGGGGTATATTAAGGGAATGGGAGCATATAATTACCCTATTTCCTACTGGGACCTCATTTGATACAGTTCTCGCCGGTTCGTTTAATTCAAAACAGTCAATGACCAGCTGGGTTCATTGGGATAACGACAATAAATTACAAACTTTACGTTAAGGGGACTAAACTAAACACCTCCGTTTATGATTTTTAGTTAAAGACAATATTGGTGCCAGTCAATAATATTACATATGTCAGTCACGAGATAAGAGAAACCGAGAAAATAGAAAATGTCCGCATATCCCCTTGTTTTTATTCATTATCTGCTAACACATTTTAAAAGATAATTACAGTTTATTTCGAAAGGTCTATAAATATATAAAATGTTCAACAGACTGCCAACACATACAACAAATCGATTAAAATCGACAATTTTAGTTTTACCCGGTTACAATAATTCAGCGGGCAATTGCAAAAAGTCACACCCTCTATAATTACTCAAAAAATACTGGAAAGGTTTAAAATAAAGATCGTGACAAAATCTTCTTCGATGGCGATCTATTAATTTTATAAATGATTGATGAGATGGTGTTCTTTTCTATTTAAACATACTGTATTCAAATCAAGTAGAGCGATTACAAGTATTCGATGAAAAGGACAATAACTCAAATAATTATTACGATAAATCATTTTAAAATACCTGCGTATAGAAATAAAAAATTGGTGCAATGTTATATATTGTCAGCGATACTGCTGTTAAGGATACAGACGTTAATCCACTAAAAAGACAATGTTGGTGTGTGGACTTTAACACGAGCAGATTTCAAATCGTAAAGTAGTACCTGCAGTGCCAGGAAAGGTAATCATACCATTCCCAGTGCATCACGCTAAGATTTAATTAAATATAATATTTTCAGCGATGGTTGACACGGATGTCCTGCTCACCACTGTTAACACCATCCATTAAAATGTATTATTAACAACATGTTAAAAATAACGTATAACCAGACAGTTTTTTGTGACATGAAACATGGTTGCTACTTAGTGCATTCCAGGGGCGGACTGGGATCCTGAAGGGGGCCCTGTGCAGGGTAACTGAAGGGGCCCTACCCTTTAGAGTCAAACACCACAAACAACCGCGAATCCCGACGCTCCGAGCGCCGAAGGCGCGATTTTTTTGAGGAGGTTCTGGGGGGGGGGGGTTTCCCCCCAGAATTTTTTTGAAATTCGCCAGCCGGAAACCCGTTTTCCAAGCATCTGGGGATCTATTTTGGAAAAAGTAAAACTCCATTTTGGCGAGGAATTTCTCTGGGGTAGTAGGCCTATCGTTTTTTAAGCATTAGGGGATCAATTTTGGAAAAAGTAAATCTGCCGAATTTCAAAAACAAATACTTAAAATATAAAATTACTTAATAAATTGTTAAAATTACTTAAAAGTAATACTGTAGGCCAGTAATAATAAACAAGACATTGACATATATATCAACTTATGATGAATTATGGATAAAAGACTAATTATATTAAACTGGTAAACGTACAAATAACCAAATTAGTAGTTTAAACTTACAAGTATTACATGACACAAGACTGAATACTACTGCAACTGAATTCCATGTCCGAAAAATACCGCCAGATACCAGAAGCGAGAAAAATGCTATTTCAGCTGAATGGTGCTGCGCCGAAAGTGCCCGAGGGCAAATATCACAAGGTCCTACCCATATGTCATCAATTGGGCCCCCAATTTTGACAAAATAAATCACTATTTTTACTGAATTTTGGAAATAGGGACCCAATGGTCACCGAATAGAGGCCCATTTACCAATGGCAAGTGGGCCCCTACCCTTGACTATGGGCCCCCAATGTTGACAAAAATAAAACACTATTTTTACTGAATTTTGATGTATTTTTGAGTTTTTAAGCCAAAATTGGGCCCCTCTTGAAGCAAAAGGGGGCCCCTTGGCCACATGTAGACTACTGACATGTAGAGTGGGGCCCAGCTTACGTCAAATATGGGGCCCAATTGGAGGGAAATTGTAGGGACATAGCTAGCTGACATGGGGATGGGGGCCCCAAGTGGAGGCAACTGGGGCCCCAAAGCCTTGTCACAGAAATTATAGGGGTTGCAACCCCCCTTTGACACTCTTTTAAACCCTTTATGTTCACTTTTACATTAAAATATTTTTTTCATCTTGTTTTGTTTCTTTTGGAAGTGGGGGCCCGCCTGTGCAAGCACAGGCGCACAGGCGGACCAGTCCGCCCCTGGTGCATTCTATTATTATTTTTAATTGTATACTATATTACCCCATCATGACATTAAATATTATATTATCGATTAAAACTGATATGTTATTTTTTATAAGCTCCTATCAGTTTTGCTCTGTATTGGAGTTTGCTATCGTTAACCAATAATCTACAGTTGTCACGGATTTAAACTTTAACAAAACAAGTACCGACAATTCAATCCAGTTTTTCATCGAAATAACCTATCAACGGTGTCTATGGTTTTGATAGATTAAATTCGGTAAACTAATGTTGATACTTGATATCATATTGACTCTTGTTAGAGGTTACTGGCCTCATACATCGCAACTTGATATTTTGTATTCGATCATGTTGATGAATCTGGTCAATCAACAGTACTACATGTACGTCTAATATATAAAGGAAGACCATCGTACATATTATACAATTCCTAATGAGTTTTTTGGGGAGAAAAAGGGAAGATCGAGATAGATAACTTACTATTAATCTAATGTGAGGATGTCGGAATTTGTAGACCCTAGAATATGTTCGCGGTGACAGCACTGCTATCAGCATCAAGACTTAATAATGCGCCCTGTTTCAAAACAAAAACAACCCATGACACAGCCATCGTAGCCATAAATCCCATCTTCAATAGAAGGCTTGATCTCGCTTTAACTACGTACATCTTATCAAGCCCTTAACGTAATACTCTTGTCTATTTCGGCACTAAATTTGATGGGGTACATGCCCAGTCTGTGAGCATCAGATTGCTTGGTCGACGCGAATATAAAGTCTCGCGGTTTCAAGCTAATATGTTTACCGGTGATAATCGAGTTCTAAAGTTCAAGGTTCGTCCAATGTCAATGTTTCCCTGGAGTTCGCTATGTCACAATCTCTGATTGGATGCTACCTTTCACGTGACTGCAGATAACGGAGGTATAAGTTCGGGAATTGTGAAGTAAACCAGCAACGGCCAGATGCTGTTAAACTCACAGTAGTTGCTTCAGGAACACGATAAAACCCCGTTCTCAGCATGGGTAGCTTGACGCACAGATTTGATGTAAACGGGCGATAAAGTAACCCTATTATGATATAGTAATTTTATACAAATGCATGCTCATTCATACAAACCTTTCAAACAGAGCAGTCCACATTTTCATGTGGACGTATTATGCCGTCGATGTTGGCATGTATCGGACCACAACTGCATGGATTATGCCCCCTGATTGTACGACAAATCACGTCTTTAGCTTGTGGACACTCTAGAGGTCACAATTTTTATCTGATTTTGATGAAACGTGATGTGATTGCTTAAAACCCGGCGATTTTGGTCCCTTTCAATATTCACGCGTATCGAATTGTCACTTCCTGAATTATTGCCCGTTTGTATGACAAATCGCGTTTTGAGCTTGTGGTCCCTCGAGATAACCATGATTATCCGACTCTTTAAAGTCGTTCAAATATATCACCGTAACATTGGTTGAATTCGAGTTTCGTGAAAATGAGTAATGGTGTTTAATTAATATGTAATACGAAGGCTGTGCACCCACATGAGGTCACAATTTGTATCCAGTTTATATTCCAAAGATCTCGGTCCGTTTTTGATATTTGCACATTCCAAACCGTAATTTTCTGGATTATGGTACTTGATTGTACGAAAAATCGCTTTGGTTTTAGCTTGTTTTTTCTTAATCTCTTGCAAAATATGGGCGTGTCTTCAGGAAGCGATGCTATGCTGAGATCTGTATCAAAGGTATTTTTCCAGGTATTTACACCAAAGGTTTCTGCTTCAACGAATGAATGAATGAAATGGGGTTTAACGTCCTACTGTTATGCACTTAACCTGACCTAATTGAAGACGGGCATACGCCATACAGTGTGCTATGAGGGAAATTTTTCCCGGGCAGCGGCCTACTCTTATATCGAATTCCAACTGCCAAGGGATCTTTTATGTGCACTCCAATTTCTACACGGGACCTCGGTTTTTCGTCCCATCCGAACGACTAGGCAGCTGTCCTTGTCAGGCCCTCCTTCTGCATCACAGACAAGGGGAAATCACGTCGGAAAATCGAGATGAACTTTCTCAGCCAATGCAGGGATCGAACACCCGACCTCCAGGCTAGCGAATCAGCGCCTTATCCACCAAGCCACCGTGATCCCCATCATGGTTAACAAAGAATCATTGTGTATTACAAAGTTAAACTGGATGTAAAAGATCCTCTCCGCAAAAAAAAATTTCGATGAGATTCGTGATTATTTCGTTATTGTGTACTTTGTGTACCATATCTACAAATTGGACGTTAATTTGGAAAATGGTGGTGGCGTTTCGTGCAACGCGATTGACGACAATACAAGGATGGCTACATTCAGTTTTGGGTAAGTATCTTCCACCTTTCGCATAACTGACACCCACTCGTGTGCAAACCTTTCCGTTATGTTGAGATCTGTGTCAACCCTGGGCATCTGTTAGATTATAGTGTAGTGCCTATGTTTCATACCTCATTATTGTGGATTATGCAAATGTATTAGTGAGGATTACCGGAAGACCGATTGCTTCATTGTTATAAGTTGGTGTTTTAAAGATGCATTATGGGAGATTAGAGAACGAGTTGGCCGTTCTCGCTATAATAGTTAAAAGCTCGATAGTCTAAAGGCAATTTGCTGTAAATTTCAGTGAAATTGATCCACTGTGAACGTATAATTAAGCGATTGAAATTTCCGCCTAGCCTTTTTCATCATTAATAAAGTCGGTACAATAAAAAGCATAGTCCCGAATATCCGTTTTATAATTAAATCATGAAGGAGGGATTATGCAGAAAATCGGATCATAATCCAAGATCGCAGGCTAGCGATGCCATCGAGAGTTGATTATGGTTAATTAAATGTCTAATTTTTAATTTAGATAACATTTCAGGCCTAAAGAAAGACCTGTTATAAGCAGATTAAGCTCTTGCATAATGTATGTTTAAATTTTATATAATCACCTGGACAATCTTGACTTAACAAATACGAAGACAAAGCAATAGAATAGTATGCGCATGGTGGGTGACAAAAAATGAAGGAATGGTGAGGAAATTCATATTAAAAAAGTTTGATGTATTCTAAACGAAACTCATGGTTCTATTTTAAAAATGATACATGTATAGAGTATTTTAAAAATGATACATGTATAGAGTATTTCTGAGAAATTTTGTTTATGGAAATACTTCTCTTTTACTGTGTTTATTGTGATTAATTAGGCCACTTGTTGTTAACCATCAAAATCTTAGGTTTAAACCCTTTTGAAAAGAAAATGAATCACTTATAGCGCCAATTTCTATTTGTAGATTGTTCGATTTTTGATTATCTATATGCGGAAGTCCCAGTTTTCAGAAGGTCTCTCTCTAAATCCTTAGTTCGTCTAAGTATGCGGATGTGCACAGATGGCCCGTGTACCTTGCCTGAACTATTCAGCCATTTGGAAATGGTCGTTAACAGAATTTATAAGGTGTACGTGGCTCTACGGTTTCTCATTTGGGCAACCCGATAAAGTTGACCATTCGGAAATGCAAGTATATTGTTCGTTGGAACAAACACAAGGACATAATAGCGAAGACCACTCTTCGGAGGTTTAGACATGTTTCTACAGGCACAAGGTTATTGCTTGTAAATAATCGCCACTGTAACTCCACACGACAACTGGACGTTGATATTTCTTTGGAAACATATCCCAGGGCTTAGGAAATGAAATGGGGTTAACGTCCTACTGTACTGCTCCTAACCTGGGCTAATGAAGACGGACCCAGAGCTTAGAATATAAGGTGTTTAAGTGACTTCCCCACAGAACTAGTATATTTACAGAATTAAAAGTACGTATAATAAATGTACAAGAAGTCATAAGCACTAGGGCACGTTTGTGTCAGATATTTATATCATACACGTTATGGCAAAGTAGATTTTGTAAGAGAAAAAATAAACTGTTTTATGTAAAGACCTAATTAGAAACGTTCATCTATTACATGTGTTAATACTTAACATGTCAAATGAACTCTTTAAAATAGGTAATTTGGCTTATTTACGAGAACATTACAAGACTTAATAAAATAGAATTCATTTGATTTAGCATTAAGGGTGAATTTAGTATCAATAAGGGAAACCTGTATATAGCGAACTCGCAGGAACCTTACTAATGTAAAAGTTTGAAAATAAAATGGATGGACCTCTTTGATCTGGATCAAATTTTAAATTGGCCATTCCATTGGATTTTACGTTTTAATTGTTTTATTGGATGACGAAATTTACGTCCACAGATAAAAACAAATATAAAGATATAATCGATTGTGTGTACATGTGTCGAAGCCGAAAATGAAAATAAAATTCAATTTAGTAATGCACAATAAAACCTGCTTTCGATGCACCTGTCCAAACAAACATCAAATATACAGAGCGTGTCGACACAATAATCCAAACATGAAAATAAAATCACTTTTTATGTAATAATAAAATAAAACCATTAGACAAAATATTCGAAGTCCTTAAAAATGGAATTGTCAAAATAGTGGAATCAGCATATGGACTGTCCATCGACCTTTCTGAATCCTTCAGAAATATATAACGTGTCCCATTCCTAATTGGAAAAACCCATCAAGTATGCAATTCAATATGAAATTATTGTTATTTGTATGTATTTCTAGTAATGACACATTTAATTATTTGTGGTTTACATTTACTACGAACGAGGAAGTTAATGTGGGCCATTAAGCAAGTAAAACGCAAATTTGCATTCCATCACAAATATTTCATTTTCTTGGGCTCATAAGATAA
Organism: Patella pellucida; assembly: GCA_917208275.1. Classification (NCBI taxonomy): domain Eukaryota; kingdom Metazoa; phylum Mollusca; class Gastropoda; family Patellidae; genus Patella; species Patella pellucida. The sequence continues at coordinate 20,817,359 of OU795036.1, read as the reverse complement.
CCAAATGCCAGCTGCCATTAAAACTGATTTCGTGTATAGGCATACACGTCTGAGCTTTAGTATTAATTGGCGAATATTATAACAAGTCATGTACTGGCGCTTATTGGTAGAAGTTCTGCTGCCTTGTGGTACTGATTACAAAGTGTGTGATAGATACCTCGAGGTTACTACTTCTCTTAAGTAACTAGACAAAGTATTATATAATTACCGCCACCTAATGATTTAATATCCATAAAAAAGGTTGATTGAAATAAAAAAAAACCCCAAAGAAAACACAATAAAGTGACGCGACTGGTCGAGGGTTCTCTAAAATATAGAAGACACTTCTTCGGATGAAAAGAGCAGCTGCCAATGCAATTTGCTATCTGTGCCTGTCTGTATGGTATTTCCTGTATAATGTGTAACCATGCCTGTCTGTATGGCATTTGCTGTATAGTGTGTAGAGCATATGAAAGTGCGATGTTTAATTATGAAGCCAACTTGTTCGACATTTTTTCAAATATCTTTCTTAGCCAAGGTTGCGTGTTTATTTCTTTTTTACCACGGAAACGGTTTTACATATGAATACCATATACGTTTAACCACATTGTACCTACATAGGAATTGAACCACAAAAAAATTGTGTTGTACTATCTATTGAATACCATGATACAATAATAATTAGTAATTTTTGGGAGAAATAAATTAGGCATCCACTCACTTGATACGAACCAAGCTAATTAGCCCAGATTTGAGAAAATGAAGACCAGGAATCACGAACTGGTTTACCTCGATTACAGTCATACTGAACATGTGCAAACCTTGAGATAGAGACCTTATATAACCCAATAGTTGCCCCTAGATTTTGTAATAAAGCGACTTGACTCGGTAAGCGATCACTAGTTTGCTTCCCAGACAAGCCCTTTTGATAACTGTCGTAGTTGTAGCTCCAACAAAAGTGACATCGCCGACAAAACCTAGAAGAGCCAAAGCTTCTTCCTGTATATAAGAATATGATTCTACAACCTTTACAATTGCGGCCATTGACCATGGATTGGCTTAGTTGGAATTTCATGCTTTTATTAATATAATATGTAACCTTTGGTATTTATGCGACTCTTCTGGATTCTGAGTTTCTAAATGTATTCTTCGTGGATTAGTAATTCGATGCTGGGTCCGTCTGACCGTGACCCAAACCCCACCACTACCGACACTCCACTAACCTATTTTGTATTGATCATAGATGTCTTCATTGTAAAAAAAAAAATGTTTCGATATCGAGACCGTCTAGCCGTTACCCCCACTTTACATAGCTATTATACATAATTAAACTGTGTTCATGAAGTTATGAACCACTTCTAAAACAGGCAATTTGATGTGGAGTTTCGGAAAGAGTAGGTTCTTGGTATTGAGGAGTTTGCTGTTTTCTTCCTTGTGTAGCTCAGTCTATAGGCACATAACTTATGTTACATTCTGCTCCACACTCATAGACGATGACCTGACACTTCATGTCCCGTACATAGATCTCAATGATCGCCGACCCGAGCGGAAACCTGTATTTATCAAGTTCAACAAAGTTAGAACCCATATTGGATTGGTCTGTATTTTTTTTATCATGCTGTACATTTCTGAGATGCAGATGTCTTTGTTGCGAAATGGTGGGTTGATAATTGTGGCCCATATTTTGAATAAAGGGACATAACTGCGGAAGAGATCCACAAGTTTCTTCCTTCCAAGAAAATCCCCTCCAGTGTGTTAATGAGAGAACGTCTATCATACCATGATGTATATTATCTAGTTTTGCCAACTTTACACAGCTGGAAACAAACGGTGTTCCGAAAACAAAAACTACAGTTAGTGGTGGGCTGATTCTGATATCTATATTGACATCTTGATATTCTCCAACTGGCTTAATGATGAAACATGCCGTAAAAGCATTACCTTAGTAAGTGCTTAGCCTACATGTTGACACTATTGCCACCATTTGTCTAATAACAGCAGTATAATGTTATCCCCAAACTGACCTGCTGTTGAAGATGTACGACCTTTGTGATTAACCTAGTTTGTTTTAGGGCTCCCGGTGCTTACACGTTGCTACTATTACTACCAGTTTGTTTGTCTAATAATAACAGTATAATGTTCTGTCATAAACCCACTTAAGTTCTAATCACCAGGCGCCCATTAGAGTTCATGACGTAATATTTGATATATTAAATCAAAATCACAGCATGTTTGTGTATTATTATTATCATATCACGGTTGGTTATTTTTAAACATTATTCCATGTTGGGTTTTTTTATTAATGGAAAATATATCATCATATAGTTTATGTTAGTTCAGTTTTATGTAAACAGTTTAATACGTCAGTTGAGAAGTGGTTATTTTCCAATCGCAAACGAGACTAGTCGATATACAAAAAAAAACTCCCCTCGAGAAAAGCCTATGCATGTCCGTGACCGTAACCTGGTTGAAGATGAATTTAATTTTATATCCTAATGGAAGTCTTACAAATGTCTTAGATCGGAACTTTTATTACTGATAAAAAATCAAGTTTTCATTTCTTTAGCCATATAATTATTTCAGTAAATGCCATTGAATGCCAGCATGGAATATTCTTACACAAACTGAACAATAGACGTAACAGCCTGAAAAACGTTCTATAGTTTGAAATTCTGTAATTGGATCATTTTTTTTTTTAGAAATTCGTTTGATTGGTTTTTAACATATTGTGTGGTCATAGATAAAAACTTTGTTTTATTTCTTATTTATTACGTTATAATTATTATGTTAATGTTGTAGTATCTCATATTGTGTTAGCCAGGAATCATTTGTATAATGTTGTTTAAAGTAGCCAAGTCTCTAACTCAATTTCATCCAAAGTCTTCGACGTTGAAAACACGGAATATTAGTTAATTAAAAACAACATGGGAAAGGACGGGCTTCTGGTAAGATATCCAATATTTTAGACAAAATCAACATTTTACCATTGGTATACGAATCGTGTACTATAATGCGTTTCTACACCATTTGTAACAAGGGGATCGCAGAACGGGGCTAGAGATTCCAAAAATCATCCAAACGGGGAGAGCATGCACAATAGACTGGAACAACCAGACGCTCGAGATTACTATTCGATTGAGATTTCTGGCATATTTCACTGAACACAACTGATTTGAAATAAGAGTAAAAACACACACGTCTAAATGTAAATCAGTTTAAAACATTCCGTTTGCAGTATTATATGCGTTGTAATCCATTTGAGTCAATTTCTAGGTCCCAGTTGTTAGCGATTATAGCGCCTTTGATCTTTATTCAACTGATTTGTGAGACTTTTATAAAATAAATTGCTTCCACCGAAAGTGATATCGACGACAATCTCCATGTGTTTTATTAACAGAAAATGTATTGTTTTATAGTGTGTTTGTTGAGTATTGAGTTAGAATTGACTTAATAGTACTCAATGTTTTTATGTCAATTTCTAACCCTAGCATTCACACGCTGATCTTACAATACCTCTTCCAACTGAATCTAGGAAAAAAAGTCACAGTAAAAAAGTCACAGAAAAAAAGTCACAGGAAAAAAAGTCACAGGTAAAAAAGTCACAATTTATATTGTTGATAAGTGTAAAGAACTTCGCCATGGGATGTTTGTAGAAACGATCGTGACTGATTTCAAAGACAGTATTTTGCGCTCTTTGCTTGTCGTGGTAGAGACGTGGCAGCCAAAGGATGCTTCTACCACCTGGCACAGTCAACCTGCCGACATGTCCAGACAATAGGACTAGTACCCCACTACAAGGCCTAACCCTTTCCATGAGAAGACCCCCCCCCCCCTAATGTTCCCTCCTGAAGTTTGGAACGTACATGACGCAACCATGAACAACATCTGCGGTGACGGAACAACAAGTTCTACAACCTTGTCGGCCAACACCATCCATCCATCTGGAGAGTGGTGGAGTGGTTCCAGAAGGAATCAGCCACAGTCCAGACTGTCGTCGCCCAGGATGCCATCGGCAATCGACCCGTCAGAAAGGTCAAAAAGATTTTTGTAAAGATGCAGACACAGCTACGAAATCTGTGCAGGGATCGTGTCAGCGGTGCCAAATCCATTCCATTTTTCCTGTGTTTTTTTTACCTAAGCAAATTTGTGACTTTTTTTCCTGTGACTTTTTTACTGTGACTTTTTTTCCTGTGACTTTTTTTCCGCGCACCTTCCAACTAACTTTACATGATTCGATCTGAGACCTACAGGATTGAAGTTCAAGTTTCTTCCTATGGTGGCCTACAGTCTGAATAGCATTTTATCTTCTAAATATGCTAAAAAAATAATATATTTTTTTTAAATAGAGAAATAAAAATAAACAGAATTCTACATTTGCCGAGCGTCCTAATAGTCTCTTGATTAACCAGACGCTTTCAACAGTCGTAATCGTCGTAAAGTGTACAAACAAGCCTAAATTAAAAACATGTCTGAGTCTACAAAATAAAAAGCACTATGGGGTGTGTTTAAAAACAAAATCGAGAAAAGGGGGGAGAGAGAGAGGGGGAGCTCATTCCTTACCACGATAGAGAGAGTTGAATCTATCTTCCCTTACTACGAGAGAGAGAGAGAGAGGGTAAATCGGTCTTCCCTTACTTCGATCGATTCTTATTATACAAAAAAGTATTATATTTCATCTCATATTTCCAATACGCCAGTTTATCTTTTATATTAATTGTAAACAAATAACTTGACCATAGCATTGACTGTTTCTGTTGAAACCCCATATCATTTGAACAAAATATTTAGAAATCGCTAAAAGGAATATCCCAGTTGAATTCAAGCTAGAAAATATCTATATATACCGTTGATAGTCTATATTGGTTTAGTTTTCTTAATTACATTTTTAAATAATCAATCTAAGAACAATTTATCGTATTTAAAACCGTGACAAATAAGATAAAGGATATTGCCGATGAGCGGCACGGTTAATTAGCTTAGCCTGTGCATAATTAATTGTTACGGTATGTAGACATTTTAAATTCAAAGAAACATAGAATGTTAGTCCTGAAAAGACCTAATTTGTGCCGAGTGGTAGTTAAACCACAGTTACTGGAACATTGTGTTGAAATAGACCGTACCGTCTTAAAGCTGTACGGTACAATTACAAGTTAGTAAAATATGAAAAGCCGGGTATTTTTCTCGTTTTCTGTTTAATGTGTTTCTTGTCATTGTTCAGGAAATGTATTCCGATATATAAATTTCTATTAATCACGTATTCAGATCTGTATGTACATCCACAACAAACATATAACTACAAAAATAGTATATTATCGTTCAAAACTTTTATTTTTGTAACTTTGGCTGCCATCTTGTTACGTCATATGTCGTGAACTCGATATAGATTTATCTATCCCAGTTCTCCAGTAGAAATTACGACTTCCGAGCCAGTTTTTGACGTTACGAACGCTATTTACCAACTCGTTTGTCGTATTTTCCATAAAACCGAGGAGTAACGAATACAGCATTAAAGAATCTCAAACCAAACCTTAACAATCTTTAAGTCACAACTAAAAACTCACCTGTTTAAACTCTATTATCCAGATTAGAAACAGATTATTTGTGTGTGTTTTTAATGGCGACAGACTCTTTAAATGTTGCGCTTTGAGCATGCGTATATGGGTGGATTATTAAGCGCATTACAGATATACATTATGCATTATTATTATTATCGACTACTGTCTATGTGTCTATGTAGTGTATCTTGTACGCGGATTTATCTTATGGGTTTTGTGTGCGTTTGGGAGGTCTTCCCGTACTTACTATAAGTGCCTTATGTTGTAACACATGTAACAGTTCATTGTAACACACGTCGTTTCCATTAATTAAAACCAGACAAGAATCGTCTGGTTTCACGCCCACAACCTCAGTTTCTTTGATAAAGTTACAAAGTTCAAATTCTTGCAAACAAATAAGGTAGGTATGGTATTAAAAATCGTTATTAAACATGCGTCATAAAAGAGATAAATCTGCCTATTGCAGGCCTTAAATTTTTATATAAACTATTTATTAGGCATTAACATGCCATCGTTATTTGGAAAGGGTTTAACCAGTTCTAACCCATATGTGATAATGACGGATACCAATATTGTCCTTGAAATAAAGGTATTGGGTATGCATACTATTATATATATGATGCTTGCAAACAAGGGGTTTTGTAAAGGGTACTGACTAAATCATCGACTTTTCTTTCAAATTGGAGCTTGAGATGAAAAACGCACGAACTGAACCACTTTTCTTTCAAATTGAAAGTCCAGACAACATTAACTAGCATAGTGTGAACCGATCCACCTTACATTAACCCCAAGTATATTGGAAGCCACTAGGTCAAGTGTATATTCCCTGGACTACTAGTTAATAACATGATGGATGTGAATTGGATAACTATCTTATGGAGTGAAATCAAGGTCATAAATACAGCCTTGTATATTGTGTTTACATAAAATGACACGTGCAAACATAACCGACTTTTAAAACATGTAGGGTTAACTTAAATGATTGATTATTGTTTTTAAATCCAAGATATCCCGTTTACGTGCATTGTAATTGGACCCTGTTTACTCCAGAATTGACTATATTTAGATTGGTTAGGTTTCCCATACAACATATCAGCGCACTAACGCAGCCACGTTATAGTCAGGCTTAACCCCAATCTCATGGGTCGTAGAATTATTAACCTATGCAACCTTCTCACGAAGGTAAGGTATTGATGAGGGAAAGTGGCTTATACCATAATAATGGGTCCTATTGATCTATAAACTGGTATTATAGATATTAGATATTACACTCGTGTATGATATATCGTTATATATTAATCATACTTATCTTTAATTAAATTTTGATTTCTATCATCTTTTTCTTTTGTTCTACAACAAAACACAATAACCCCGCTTATCAGGACCACCTACTTTCCAAATCAGATTACAATAAAATACGATAGAGAGTAACGTCCTACTTTTCTGCACAAATGGCAAATTGAGACGGGTGAGAGATATAGAGGATACACAGAAACCATTTTTGTTTTGAAGATCTATTTAATGTTAGTACCTTCTAACATTCTTGTTTAGAGAACTTTCCCTTAATTCTGTTTTAAAATTATTTAAAACTATTTCGTTTACTGGATACCTAATGGTTCTGGGTTCCACAATAATACATTTCTGTCCAATATTTAGGAAAATAACCCCGACAAACACCCCCACGTGTCCGGTTGAGGTTTGATATTATTTAGTTTCTTCTCGCAGCTCGCCACCGTGTTTTACATCTACGAGGGGTGGCTGAAACGTTCGAAGCTTATCTTTGATAGACCTGCACAAAGTCAATGGTTTGCATTTATCTTTCTACACAGTCCCTTCGACATCATTACTAGGAAAATGGCGACCAGCTAGTTCCTTTTTATCAGTTTTGGAAACCAGTCTTAGGTCTCATCCATGGTTACAAATCCGTACAAAAAAACATCACACTTTATTTGGCCATGAACTATAGCTGTACAGGGTTGAGGAAACTGTTGAAGATCCTCCTTCATAAACTAAAGCTAGACAATCTGGTAAAACAAGAAGATAGCCAACAGCTGTCTTCCGTTTCAGGATATCATCATTGAGATCCTGATAACGTATAAGAAGGATGCTCAATTGGTGTTTCATTGATAAGGCTTGCGGCAGAGTATGATGTCGGTTGTCCAAGTTAAGTGAAGGATGCAAAGCTATTAAGAGCTTAGCCCAAAGGCACAACTCAGCTAATTCAATCCACTATCATCATAAAGTGTGGCGTTTATTGGAATGATCGATAATCATAGACTATTAACCGTTCATATCGCAGCCTCTATTCTTCAAATTATATCTTAGGAAAGTCGTTTTAGATTAGCCTACCTGTCACTTAACGTTACTTACTGCAACCAATAAGAAAGATGTTGATTACCGCGGTATGTCCGTCACTTGAATTATATCAAGGAGTCATGTTGTTCGAGGCTGACCTTATCTTCTATTGTTTTTATCACCGATATTTCATGCTGTTTGTTCAAGATTAGTCCCATTCTTTTAAACCAATTTTTATTCAATATAATCGTCGTATCCATTACCTCATTTAATTCGACATAAACTATCGTAAACAGTCTTAATCTACCATAGGTCACTGCCCATTTTCATCTAGGGTGAACCGCACATATATTTTTAAAATTACCAATGGGAATCGATTGGTCAATATGCTTACAATAGCTTACGTGTAACAATTTAGTTTGACAATTTTCCAGTTATAACTAATTAAACCTTTATATATGATGCCGTCTGAACAACTCCTTAGACCTCCGGGCAATGCAATTTATAGGGACCAAAATTCACAGGAATAAAAATCTAAACGTATATGTATTGTAATGCCAAGTATATCCCCTAAGCACCTGGCAAGCATGTCCATGCGTTAAAGCGACCCCGGTATGATTGTTCCTTTAAAAGTCCGAATCAGGGGTCTATTGTATTATATATAAAAACGCGTTCAGCAAAGAGTAATGTATTTAATAATAATAATAATTTCAAAGAGATTTTTGAGTTTTGTTTTTATTCAGTTTAAGACTTTACCCAGCTGCTGTATCATTTGTATCATAATCACAGCTTTGTTTTTACAAGCAGACTTTGCGTATTTTATGTGAATGTAATCCAACTTGCAGATATAAAACACCTTTTGGTGTCCTTAAAGATCGACTACGGTGGACTACATTTACTTAAATAAACTCAATCCTAATTTGTCCCAAAACCAATGGCAAATGACCCATGCTGTGGGAAAAGAGCCCGTTACCGATTCCTTTGTAGTCCTAACACCCGTGTTCGACAAGCAGATTATGATTCCCTCTGCTGTGATTGTTCTGTTTGGTTCGAAGGTGTGCACAATTTGCAATTCGATTAAAATAGATCCAACCGCATGTCACACTTTGTGGGAGACAATAAATTTTCTTCAAATTGATGTAGTGCTTCAAATTGGTGAAGTTGTTCATTAGGTTAATGCCTTAACCGAGTATGATGATGAACAAAAACTGCTTGCGGGTAACCTCTCATTGATGCAGAATGTCAACAAATGCATAATGTTCACATGGGAATACTCAAACTGGTGAATTTGCAGGCGTGCAAAGACCATTGTAAGGTGTCGGAACTATCGGTGTTCGGGGATTGGTTTCCGGCTGATAACTGCTGAAAACATTATTCGTTATCATGCAATATTTGCTATGGCTGTGATCCTAAAATCTTAAATTAATGTTGACATAGTCACGTAACAAAAGAAATCAAGACATCAAATTTTATTGCTTGTTTCTCTATTTCTTCAAGTCTAGAAGGAGGTTTCCATCGTTTTCAGAAAGCTAATTTCTCAATAATTTCCAGATAATTTTTTTAAAACATTGTCGCCAGCCTTGAATTTGGGTAGTCAAAATATCTGCAATTACACCAAAAAAAACCACATAAAAAATTAAACAACTCTAATAAAGCTAAATGATTTCAATACCAATCGAAACCTCTATAATGACGTAAAACAGACAAACCTTTCTGTAATAAAAACGTTTATATTGCATTCACGATGATTCATTTACCAATATTACAGGTTTTTTTTATTAAAATCAAATCACAGATTGTAAATAACATCATCTCTATACATTCAGTTATTGCAATACTTCATTACCCGTCTCCATAACTTTTCAATTGTCGAATATTCAAAAACATACATTTGAGTTTTATAACGGGGGTTAAAATCAAATTTTAAAAGCCAATAACCAGTATGTGTCTGTATGGACTTTGTTCGGCTTATAATCATTCCTACTTTACTAAATGGGTTGTATTCAATTACAATTGTGTAACTGGTTTAAAATCAAATTACAAAATGCAATAAACAAAGAATGTCTACACTGTATTGGTACGGTTTAAACTCGACCTTTTCTTTATTATACGCCCACATTTTCATGTGGACGTATTATGTCGTCGCCCATGTCCGTCCGTCCGTCCGTCCGTCCACAATTGTTTGTGGACTCTCTACAGGTCACAATTCTTGTCGGATTTTGACGAAACTTTAAATATAGGTTTATCCCCAAAAGATCTCGGCTGCTTTCGATATTGGCATGTATCGAATCAAAACTTCATGGATTATGGCCCCTGATTGTACGAAAAATCACGTTTTTAGCTTGTGGACCCTATAGAGGTCACAATTTTGAACCGATTTTGATGAAACTTGACATGCATGTTTATAACCCACAGATCGTGGTTCCTTTCGATATTTGCGCCTATCGGAACGTAATTTCCTGAATTATGGCCCCTGATTGTCCGAAAAATCACCTATTTTAGCTCGTGGTACCTCTGGAGGTCACAATTATTATCCAATTTGAAAAACCGTTCGATTATATCACCGTTACACCCTAAGGAAGGTTGAGTTCAAATTTCGGAAAAATCGGACCAAAATTACCATACAAAATGGCCGCGGTTCGTACGCGAATACTGTTGAAAAATGGTATATCAAGGTTGTGGACCCTGTAGAGATCACAATTTTAATTCGATTTAAGATGAAACTTGAAATGCATGGTTATAACCCAAAGATCTTGGTTCCTTTCGATATTTGCGCACATCGGATCGTAACTTTCTGATTATGGCCAATGTTTATACGCAAAATCGCCTTTGTTTAGCTTGTGGTCCCTCTGGAGGTCACAATTATTATCTGATTACAAAAATCGTTTGATTATATCACCGTTACGCCCTAAGGAAGGTTGAGTTCGAATTTTGGAAGAATTAGACCAAAATTGCCATACAAAATGGCCGCCATTCGTACGCGAATACTGTTTAAAAAATGGTATATCAAGGTTGTGGACCCAGTAGAGGTCACAATTTTAATTTTCGATTTTGATGAAACTTGAAGTGCATGGTTATAACCCAAAGATCTTGGTTCCTTTCGATATTTGCGCATATCGGATTGTAACTTCCTTAATTATGGCCCCTGATTATACGCAAAATCGTCTTTGTTTAGCTTGTGGTCCCTCTGGAGGTCACAATTATTATCCGATTTAAAAAATCGTTTGTTTATATCACCGTTACACCCTAAGGAAGGTTGAGTTCGAATTTCGGTAAAATTCGGAAAAAAATTGCCATACAAAATGGCTGCCGCGTGTACGCGAATACTGTTATAAAATGGTATATCAAGGTTGTGGACCCAGTATAGGTCACAATTTTGATTCAATTTTGACGAAACCTGAAATGCATGGTTATAACCTAAAGATCTTGATTATTTTCGATATTTGCGCATATCAAATTGTAATTTAATGAATTATAGCCTGTGAATGTAGGAAATATCACTTTCGGTTTTGCTCGTTTTCTATCCATGTCTCGAAAATGTGGGCGTATCCTGCCTGGCAGTGCCAGCTTACTATCTTTAAAAAAACAATCAGTAACAGAATAAATCTTAACTTAAAGTTCTGGCCAACTAGTGGTTTAGTCAATCGATTTGAATTTCAGTGTATATTCGTTTACATAATAATGGCTGTTTTTTGTGCTTTATTTGAGATATTTGTCTGCGAAAAATGAATCTGATTAATAATAATAATAATAATAGTGAGTTTTTATATAGCGCCCACATCCATTAAAATTAATGCTCAAGGCGCATTTAGCTCTCCACTTATCACAAGATATAAAAATGTTAACACCTAATAAGCAGCCGAAAAAAATGAGTCTTTAATTGCTTCTTAAAACAGCTAAGCGATTGTGAATTCTTTAAGGTCAAGGGTAATGAATTCCATAGGTTTGGTACAGTGTGTGAGAAGCATCTTTGACCAAATGTCGTAAGCCTATAGTTGGGTACCACCAGACGTAGTTCATGTTGGGACCGAAGATTTCTTTGAGGGACATAGTCAATTAGCATTGAGGACAAGTAGTCTGGTGCTTCATCTCTCTGGCATTTGTAGGCTATGCACAGAAGTTTGAATTTAATTCTGCTTTCCACTGGAAGCCAATGTAAATCCTTTAGCAGTGGTGTGATGTGGCAATTTCCATTAGATTGGCACACAATTCTAGCCGCCGTATTTTGTACAAGCTGTAATTTATGGATCAGACTGTTGTTTATGCCAAACAGAAGGCTATTGCAATAGTCGAGTCTTGACAAAATTAAAGATCGAAGACTAGTAACAAATTTGCTGTCATCTGTTTTATATACAACCTCCAATTAGTGTAAAAATTAAAAACAATTATATTAAAACATGTTTGATATTCCTGATACATCTATCAATTAAAATGCCTCTTTAATATTATCGTTATTTTTGTTAAACCATGTTGAGCGACAAGATTGCAAAAGAGCATTAGAAACTGGCCAACAAAACAAACATCAGACTTATTAATTCCTGAAGACAAGTAAATCCAAATATTTTTTTTTATGATTTATAGTTAGCCCCATAATTTGATGTTTGACGATTAGTAATATTGATGGCTTGGTTTCTCTCTTGCTTCTACAAAATAGATTGTAGATTACAGATTAATTCCCTCATAGTACTCAAGTTCAAAGTCAAGTCTATAAACTAGCTGATTATTTAACAGACTTTTTGTTTTTTAATGTCTAGTTGTTAAGTAGCATGAAACTTGACCATTAAAGTGGTCGTTTATGTTCTATGTTACACCATTAAATGTGTTTTATTCCACCATTAGCTTAGATCACATATCATTAATTGAAAACATATATAGATACATACGATTATAGATCAGTGCGTTGGATGTTATTGTCCGCCTTGATTTTCAATAAGCCCGAGGGATGATCATGCTAAGAAATAACTTGATAGTTCCAATATTAACCCTAGAGGTCTTAAACTAAACACCATATTACTGCATATTAAATAAAGTTTTTCGTACGTTGCCGTTGTAAGTAATGTTTCCGTTATTCAGCAATGGCAGAGAGGGATTTCTCGGGCCATAATTTCAAAAATATGCCCAGAAAGGAGTGTTCATAATATCTTTATAATGTTTCCCGAATTCGGCCATTTAATGTGATCCATCGAATACACCATATCTTAAATATTAGCTGGGTTTTTCATCTTAATGCACTACCAACTGAATGTTCGTGCAAAGCCAATATTCATAAAAACACGTTATAGCGATAAAATTCAAATTTGATTTGCATTATGTTACACGTATTATGAAGTAATGTTACAATTAAAGTTTAATGTATTTTAAATTCAAGTGTAAATTTACTAAAATGACACTTTCAAAATTTTATTTTGACATTTAGATTTTAAAATTTGGAATAATTAATTTATAATATTTATGGGTTCTAAAATTGTTATATTCAACAAAAATAATTGGTTTATCAAAGACATTTATTGTTTGACACCAGGACGACAAAATTCATTTATTTTTAAATTTCAGCATGCGACACAGCTTTTATTTTGAAGGAAAAATGTTAAACGTTTTAGCGTTGAATACTTTAAAAGTTAATGTCTACCGGTGTTTCATCACATATTAAAGACCGAACAGGTTACTCTTTTTAAAAGATTAAAGCTAAGGAATTTGAATTTAATGGAAAAGGTGAATTATAAATCCATTACTTCAAATACATCATTCTCTTTTCTTTGCAGAACGTGTAATCCATCAACCGGCTAACCTAAAACCCGACACATTGCGCAAAAACTCTTGGTATTCAATTATCTCCCCTTTTCTTCTGCTAGATTAAAATTTCAATGCGTCACATTTGCATCCATCTTTTGACGTGCTAATAACAACTTCCAATTTTTAAGTTCCGATCGTTAGATAACTTAAATTATTTGTTTTTCTTCTGTGCCAGGAAAGACTTGTTCGTTCTAGAAAACCAGTGTCGTTTTTAATTTTTGTTTTAGATAATATTGTAATATACATGCATATACTTTGTGGATAGTTCACTTAGAGTACAACATTACGTTCATTTTTGACACATAGTTTTACAATAGGATTTTTCAAACTTTCAGAGAACAAAAGTATTTACGCCGACTTTTCAATACACTTTGGTTGATGGTTGATGTTCTACTATAGCATATTTCCAACTTTCATTGAACAAAAATAATTACGCCGACTTTTCAATACACTTTGGTTGATGGTTAAGTGGTCCAGCGTGTGCGAGTTAGTTCAAAAGGTCTATAATTGAGTAAACTGTCGTGGTTTTGTTAAATTCCGGCCATCCTCTGTGCCTTTATTCATGTTAACAATGATATAAAGCCATTTTATAATTTATTACTTTTTTATATAATAAACGAGATTTAAATACGAAATACGATCAATCTTAATACTTATGTAAAAGATTTATGACTGTCGGTAAGCCACACCATGAATAACAAATTGTTAGCTTTTGATGTTGAAACCAAGCACCATGCACGCTTTCTTCTCTTTACATCAGGATTATGTCCATTAGAAATACTGTCGGCTTTATAGATCATCCATACGCAGAGATGACAAATTCAGTGTGGGTGTATCATTAAAGACTATAAAGTTTGAGTTTAGTTCTTGATACAGAAATAAGAATGAACAACGTAACAGGCGGTATCAGGAGTGACGGATTAACCATGCCATGGTATCCATTGCATTGGCGCACCTGCGCTATGTCTATGGAAGACCAAACAGCTCTTTATTCAGTGTTCTTAATTGTTATTTCTTAATTCATAGTCCTTAATTCTTATTTCTTCATTTGTTGTCGTATTTCGACATTTGTAGGCCAAAATTAACATTTGTAGACTAAAACCAACATTTGTATCTTAAAATCAATATTTTTAAATCGCATCTTTATTCGATTTGATTTTATTATAAAATGAAAATTAACTTTCTTATAGAAATATAAAAAAAATACATTTACATTTTATCAAAATTACATTTACATTTCATCAAAAACATACAACTACAAACCAATCTTGAACAAATCTCCAAATACAAATCTTGAAAAACATTTCTCGAAAAACATTTCTTGAAATACATTTCTCGAAAAACATTTACATTTTATCAAAATTACATTTACATTTCATCAAAAACATACAACTACAAACCAATCTTGAACAAATCTCCAAATACAAATCTTGCAAAACATTTCTTGAAAAACATTTCTCGAAAAACATTTCTTGAAATACATTTCTCAAAATGCATCCAAGCGGAACGCTCGTGGTGGGCTGATAAAGTTGAAGCGATTGTCGTCGTATTATGACGTCAATGGTTGAAACAGACTTTTGAGAAGACCTTGACACAGCAAGATTGTCTTCCGACGTGGAGGTACACGCAGATGCCACTGTTGTCACTAGGCCCTACAGACCTCCCAAGCCTTACAATTACAAAGAAAATGTAAATAAGATCTATCTTAGAAATGAGAAAAACTGGATACTTACATGTATAAATCTTTATTTTAATATTAATATTGAAAGTCAAATTACATTAGGTACAGACTATAGTCTAGATCTGTTGATAATTCAATCCAAAAAGGGCCTCGGTTATCTTAATATGAGAGGCCAGAGGGCGAAAATAAGTAGTGTTCTCCGTTCATTATCGGAGTCATATCATAAAAAAAAATCATAAGGATTAGGGTAGGCTATAGGACTTCATACACAGAGAGAGACTTTACCATTCACTCCACACGTCATTTCGAAACTATATATAACATTCGCCCTAAATTAACATAGGCTACAGCGATGCCGATAGTCAAATGTCCAAGCTTTTATTAAATCATATATCTACAGTTCTACAAACAATGAATCATTATCCATATCCATATCATTGAATAGGCCAGAGAATGGATCCTTTTGCTGATCGTAGGTCACTTGAAAATTAATCATAATCGTAGTCTTTGGTACAGTGCTATTGTTATGTTCCCCTTGCCTTAGGTCATTGTGACATGTCAGTTATAGGCTATTCCATGTGTCAGGCACAAAAAACGATAGTTAGGCCTACATTCACTATTCACAGATTATACATTGTGCTTCGGTCGGATATATTTCAGATATACTCAATGGATTATGTCAGGTGCGGATCCAAGGGGGGGGGGGGCACCCGGCGCACGCCCCCCCCCCCCTTATTCCGGCAAGCTGTAAAAAAAATTGTACCGACAACAATAAATGAATGAAATGGGCTTTAACGTCCTACTGCTATGCACCTGAGCTAATTGAAGACGGGCATACGCCATACAGTGTGCTATGAGGGTAATTTTGCCCGGGCAGCGGCGCTACGGCCTACTCTTATATCGAATTCCAACTGCCAAGGGATCTTTTACGTGCACTCCTATGTGTATACGGGACCTCGGTTTTTTGTCCCATCCGAACGACTAGGCAGCTGTTGTCCTTGTCAGGCCCTCCTTCTGCATCACTGACAAGGGGAAATCACGTCGGAAAATCGAGATGAACTTTCTCGGCCATTGCAGGGATCGAACACCCGACCTCCAGGCTAGCGAACCAGCGCCTTATCCACTTAGCCACCGTGATCCCCCTGTACCGACAATAAACACTGAAATTAGAGCGGGAACTGTGTTTAATATTTGAAGATCAGATGCCAGTAAATCGCATATATGGAGTCTTGTCCTAAAAAAATTTATGGGGGAGGACCCCCAGCCCCCTCGCAGTTGCTTCGCACCTGGGGTGCTCGTTAGTCGGGCTTCGCCCTCAAAGTAGGCTACGCCCCCCCCCCTTTCGTGATATCCCGGATCCGCCCCTGTAGTCCCCTGACTGGGATTACTGCGCAAAATGGCCATTCACTGTGTACGTGCGAAGAAAAAGCTAGCTACCGTTTAATTTTCGTCACGTTAGTTACGTACGGTCGGAAGACAATCTTGTTGTGTCAAGGTCATCTCTAAAGTCTGTTTCAACCATTGACGTCAATGGTTTCAACTATGTCAGCCCACCACGAGCGTTCCGCTTGGATGCATTTTGAGAAATGTATTTCAAGAAATGTTTTTCGAGAAATGTATTTCAAGAAATGTTTTTCGAGAAATGTATTTCAAGAAATGTTTTTCGAGAAATGTATTTCAAGAAATGTTTTTCGAGAAATGTATTTCAAGAAATGTTTTTCGAGAAATGTTTTTCAAGAAATGTTTTGCAAGATTTGTATTTGGAGATTTGTTCAAGATTGGTTTGTAGTTGTATGTTTTTGATGAAATGTAAATGTAATTTTGATAAAATGTAAATGTATTTTTGTTATATTTCTATAAGAAAGTTAATTTTCATTTTATAATAAAATCAAATCGAATAAAGATGCAATTTAAAAATATTGATTTTAAGATACAAATGTTGGTTTTAG
Source organism: Patella pellucida (assembly GCA_917208275.1). Classification (NCBI taxonomy): domain Eukaryota; kingdom Metazoa; phylum Mollusca; class Gastropoda; family Patellidae; genus Patella; species Patella pellucida. The sequence goes on along the minus strand of OU795036.1, from coordinate 20,800,107 downwards.
TCTACAAATGTTAATTTTGGCCTACAAATGTCGAAATACGACAACAAATGAAGAAATAAGAATTAAGGACTATGAATTAAGAACTAAGAACTAAGAACACTGAATAAAGAGCTGTTTGGTCTTCCATATATGTCCCCTATGGTTTAGGGGATACTTAAAAAGTTAGAACACAACAATTGTTGTCTAACGGATGCATTTTTTTTTCAAAACAGTTTTAAAACTATGTGTTGATTTTTAACCACACAGTCAGTAAAATGCGCGGGTAAACATTATTTCAGCCATTTAAATTTGATTGGAGTTTACTGAACAACAATTTGATATACATTGCTTACCATTCAACATTTAACTAAATATAATTCTTATAATTCATAATATATAATTCAACTTCTGTATAAACTTAATCTTTTTTCGGAGAGGGTTTCAGCAGGGCCCAGCCATATGTACTGCATTTCGGTCAATTTGTAATAGTATACGGGGGCTGACTTAAAGGTTTTAAGCTTATCGGTGAAAGATCTGTACAAAGTCGATAGGGTCCATTTAAATTTGCAAGGCTAGGGTGCTGGTCAAGAAGAACCAGGTCATGAAGAACTTTTCTTCAGACGACCTCAAAACTCGTTGTATCATAAGGTCTGTCTTTGACTCAACTGAAGTGGTTTTCATTCCCAGGTTGTACATGGCAACGAGTAAGCGAAATATTGAAATACAATTAAATCAAATTTGCTAGTACCGCAATGCCATAGTTTGTGTTGAGTGGACGTTACACCCCCCCCCCTCTCTCTCTCTCCCTCTCTTTTTTATGTCGATGATGTATTGTTGATGCAAAAATAATTTGTTTCAACCCAATTGATCTATCCTTTACTGGTTAAGATCTTTTCATCCCTCGTAATGCGGTGTCAGAATACAATGCTGTTCATCTTTTGACAGAAATGGAGTAGTTACCAACTACCACCAGATGTTCCAGAATCTATTGTGGACTTTATCTTTCGACGATCAAAAGATAAACGGTAAAAAGAATTCCAAAAGAAAGCCAGCACCTCTAATGTGTTTAATTCCTGCTGTTTCGGGTTGTATAATATAACAGTGAAATATTTTACTGGCATTTAAGATAAATATTTACCTCTTTATGTCGACTGAATGATAAACTAGACACCTGATATACCTCGAGTTATCCAGGTAAAACAGTATATAATTAGGACGAACACGCTAGGTGTCTAGTGAAATATATAAAGCACACTTCTTCGGGTTAAATCTGCCGTGGTATAATGTATCTTTTAGGTTCATTGTATTGTGTATTTATTTAGATTGTAGACGATCTGTGTACCGTGTTGTTGGGATAGAGGTGAAAAAGAATAAATATTACAGTTTTGTATATAAAATACACTTAAATTATTCTATTTGATAACGCGGCCCAGAAACACCTGTGAGAGTCGGCTGTGGGACACTGCTGTTTAATTAGGGAGGCCAATGGAAAACGACATTAAATTTTTATACAGAAATGCCAAATGCAGTAAGAACAGGGATTCTACAGTTTGGACTTTTTAAATAAAATTTACACTCGTGAAGACCTATTTCTACTGCATCCTGAATCTTTTCAATATGAAACTGTACAGGGAAACCGACCATTATATAACTGACCGCCGGTTCCATGTCTGTGATTTGACATAAACTATATTATATTATATTATATTAGTTGGAACCTCTAAAAAAACACTACGGACAATAACAGAAAAGAATCAAATTGGGGGTTCAATGAACGACTTCTCTGTCAGCCTGAAAATCCTTGGTGTTTTCCTAGAGTCAACACTTTCTATGGAAGGTACGTTAATGAATTGGGCATTGCATCTGAAACATTGGCCACCTGATCACGACTGATGCTGCTAAAACACTTCTAGTTCAGGCGCTAATACTGTCCCGTATTGATTATGCAAACAGTCTGCTCTTTGTACACTTACAAATAAATTACAGAGAATCAAGAACATGTAACCCCAGTGTTTAAAGCCCCAACACCACTCTTGTTGTAACTGAACAATGTGTCCAAATCTTTATTCTGGTCAACAATTTGTACTATTCTACAATATTTCAATTAATAAATTATACAAATTTCATCTTAACACACCTAATTTTAAAAATTGGAAAAATTCAACTACATGCCGTAACATGGTTTGAAAAGCTTTACGTAAACACTTTCAGATGCAACTTGGATTTAAACATATTTTCGAACCCTCTGGACAAGTAAGATAGGTTGTAATGGATAATTTACACAACGGGTAGGACACATAAACATCTTGTAGTTAGAATAATGCTTATTTTTTTTCTGGACCTGTCAAGCCAGCAAAAGTGTTATTGTCCCTTTAAGTCTCTTTACTGGTTGCCTGTCTAACTCGGGATTCAGTATAAGGTGCTGTCATTGGTGTATCAATGTCAAAATAGTTGTGCACCCTTATTTTTGTCTGGATTTTTGACAAACTATAAACTCAAACATGTGCTAACGTCGCATGGCAAAAATATACTTGCTGTTCCCAAAACAAAACTAAAACACTTTGGTAATACAAGTTTCAGTGCTGCTGCACCTCGCCTTTGGAATCAATTACCACCAAACATTAAAGAATCTCAAACTTTCACAACGTTTAAGTCACAACTAAAAAAACTCACTTGTTTAAACTCTATTATCCAGATTAGAACAGATTATTTGTGTGTGTTTTTAATGGCGACAGAGTCTTTAAATGGTGCGCTTTGAGCATGCGTATATGGATGGATTATTAAACGAATTACAGATATACATTATGCATTATTATTATTGTCTATGTAGTGTATCTTGTACGCGGATTTATGTTATAGGTTCTGTGTGCGTTTGGGAGGTCTTCCTGTACTTACTATAAGTGCCTTATGTTGTAACACATGTAACAGTTCATTGTAACACACGTCGTTTCCATTAATTAAAACCAGACAAGAATCGCCTGGTTTCACGCCCACTACCTCATTTGTATTGGAACATATTAAGAAATACGATTCTTCAACGGTACTCATTATCTACTCGAGCCGAGTTTCAGAAAGATCTCTGCAGCTGGCAATTCGCCCTTGCTGACGTGGCCATTATTATACAACGCTTGACCATAGACCATTACCAAAATAAGTGTTTCTTTGATGAAGTTACAAAGTTCAAATTCTTGTAAACAAATAAGGTGGTCATGGTATTAAAAATCGTTATTAAACTGGCGTCATGAATGAGATAAATCTGCCTATTGCAGGCCTTTCTTTAGGCCTTAAATGTTATATAAACTATTTATTAGGCATAAATATGCCATCGTTTTTTGGAAAGTGTTTCACCAGTTCTATCCCGTATGTGATAATTACTGACACCGATATTGTCCTTTAAATAAAGGTATTGGGTATGCATACTATTGTATATAATGATGCTTGTAAACAAGGGTTTTGTGAAGGGTACCGACTAAATCATCCACTTTCCTTTCCAATTGAATCTTGAGAAGAAAAACGCACGAACTGGGCCACTTTTCTTTTAAATTGAAAGTCAAAACAACATTAACTAGCATAGTGTGAACCGATCCATCCTACATTAGCCCCAAGTATATTCCTGGACTACTAGTTAATAACATGATGGATGTGACTTGGATAACTATCTTATGGATTGAAATCTAGGTCATAATTACAACTTTGTATATTGTTATTACATAAAATGATCTTCTTTGATTGGCATTTAGTAATTGAACATAATAACACAAGGTACAATTTTATGGATACACAATTACTGAGTTTGATTCTAAGCGACGTTTCGACGAGGATACTCTCGTCTTTATCAAGCAAATGATACAAAAAATATGAATGTGGGCAAATATATACAGAATATGCAACAAAGAATAATAATGCAACAAAGACAATAATCCAATCCAATTAGATCTTAACACCTTTGATTATGGGGCCATTAAGAACTAAACCTACACAACGGAAATCTCTGGTTGAATGCTGTTATATATAAAGATCAGTGTATTAACACTATTAATGTAAAACCGATTAACCTGAGCTATAGATAAACAATAAAGCAAGAGTGATCACTGATTGATAATTAAAATTTAAAAACAAGTTTATAAAATATGTTAATTCAATGATAAGAACACCATGAAAGATATATTAAAAAATGTGTTATTAGACTGAAAAAATAAATAAAAAAAATAGAGCATTGTGAAACAAATCTCCCGCTGTAAAAAAACTTTTTGTTAAGTACTGAAAAATAAGATATGGAAAATGTATAATAAGACTATGAGACCTGGGTAGGCACTGAAAAAGAAACAAAAGTATGGGATCAATTAGTAGGAAGTGCTGGAGGGAAAAAACCTATTATTTTAGTGTAAACATGGAAGAAAGAAACCGTAAATATAATATTACTATGTATAAAGGTGAAAAAATAAGAATGCTCCAGTCAACTGAAATCAATAAATGGGAAATATATCTTCAGACTGTAAACTGGATAAGTGCTGAAAGTCAAGATATGTGCAATGTGAAATTAGAATGTGAAAATCGGATAAGTGCTGAAATAGAAATAAATTATTAGAATCATTGTATGAGTTGGTCATAGGCCCTTGGTATAAATAGTCCAACATCACGGTTTAGCTTGGGCTTGATACGTTTTATGTTGATGGCCTCAAGAAGTTTCCTGGTTTTCTTCTGGTGATGATGTACTGCAAGGGTTCCGGTTTGGTCCCAGAAGATTGTATGATTTCTGTTGTTAATAATATGCTCTGCTACGGCTGAGCTAGTGACTTGTGTTCTTTCATTCTTACATCAAGTGGGCGCTTCGTTTCCCCCACGTTCTTTTCATTGTAGGAGCAAGTTATCTCGTAATTTAGACGGGTGTGAGATATGACGGATACATAGAAACCAGTTTTAAGGTATACAATTACTTTGTACCAAGGTAGGGAAAGTTGAAGATAGTGGTTTCCTGTTAAGTAAGCTATACTAGGGCGATCTATTTAATGTCCGTGCATTCTAACTAACCTGGGAAGGCTGTCTGAAACGTTCTAACCCTGTCTGTGAAAGACCTCTACAAAGTCAATGATTTGCATTTATTTTTCTACATTGTCCTTTCGACGTCATCATTACCAGGAAATGGCGACCGACTAGTTCCTTTTTTCAGTTTTGGAAACCGTTCTCATCCATGGGTAGAAATCTGCACAAAAGTATCACACTTTATTTGGCCATGAACTATAGCTGTAGTACAGGCTTCGAGAAGCTGTTGAAGACCCTCCTTCATAAACTAAAGCTAGAAAATCTGGTAAAACAAGAAGATAGTCAACAGCTGTCTTCCGTTTCTTGATATCATCATTGAGATCCTGATAACGTATAAGAGGGATGCTCAATTGGTGTTTCATTGATAAGGCTTGCGGAAGAGTATGATGTGGGTTGTCCAAGTCAAGTGGAGGATGCAAAGCTATTAAGAGCTTAGCCCAAAGGCACAACTCAGCTAATTCAATGCACTATTATCATAAAGTGTGGAGTTTATTGGAATGATCGATAATCATAGACTATTAACCGTTCATATCGTAGCCTCTATTCTTCAAATTATATCTTAGGAAAGTCATTGTAGATTAGCCCACCTGTCACTTAACGTAACTTACTGCAACCAATAAGAAAGATGTTAATTACCGCGGTATGTCCGTCACTTGAATTATATCTAGGAGTCAAGGAGTCATGTTGTTCCAGGCTGGCCTTATCTTGTATTGTTTTTATCACCGATATTCCATGCTTTTGTTCAAGATAAGTCCCATTCTTTTAAATCAATTTTTATTCAATATCATCGTCGTATCCATTACCTCCTTTAATTCGACATAAACTATCGTAAAACGTCTTCATCTACCATAGGTCAGGGGCCGCGGAGCCCGGGGGGGGGGGGCTAAGGGGACTTTAGCCCCGGCAATAATTTTTATAGTGAAAAATAAAATGTCGCCAAAAGCTCAAAAAAGCGAAAAAAGGTTAGGTGGGGAGATGGGTGTGATGCTTAGTGAGGGCGGCTACATTGCGTGGGTGATTGTCAGTAGCCCCCCTCCCCTCCCAAATCGGGGCCGCTAGGTCACTGCCCATTTTCATCTAGGGTGAACCGCACATATATTTTTGAAATTATCAATGGGAATCGATTGGTCAATATGCTTACAATACCTCACGTGTAACAATTTAGTTAACCAATTTTCCAGTTATAACTAATTAAACCTTTATATATGATGCCGTCTAAACAACTCTATAGACCTCCGGGCAATGCAATTTATAGGGACCCAACCTATACAACAATTCACAGGAATACAAATCTAAACGTATATGTATTGTAATGACCAGTATGTCCCCTAAGCATCTGGCAAGCATGTCCATGCTTTAAAGCGACCCCGGTATGATTGTTTCTTAAACAGTCCGAATCAGGGGTCTATTGTATTACAAATATTTTATATTAATTGTTTTGAATTTCTGATCAACTCTATTCAAATTCACTTAAAGATGATAATATCACGGAACGGCAAATGGTAACTAGGACTCTTTTATTAAAAAAAATCGGTTAATGGGTTTCCATTAGAACTGCAACCGAAGGTATTGTAGAGCTCTTCCCACGCAGTGACCTGTATGTTCTTAGATTCTTCATATGTCTGTCAAAAATATGTCATTAGTTCAGTATAACTCGAATATAAGAACTGTGGAAGAAAATTGTTCAATTGATCCATTAGTAACGAACAGATGCCGAGGTTCCATCGTGTAATGATTTTGCAATCAAATGAGTCCGAAAAGGGTGAAAAATTAAATGTTCTGCATCAATTTGAAGACTTAATTATAGTCTAATTTTCTCTCAGTCTCTTAATATTACGCATATTACAATAAAAACGCGTTCGGCAAAGAGTAAAGTAGTTATTATAATAATAATTTCAAAGAGATTTTTGAGTTTTGTTTTTATTCAGTTTAAGACTTTACCCAGCTGCTGTATCATTTGTATCATAGTCACAGCTGTGTTTTTACAAGAAGACTTTGCGTATTTTATGTGAATGTAATCCAACTTGCAGATGTAAAAACACCCTATGATGTCCTTACAGATCGACTATGGTGGACTGCATTTACTTAAATAAACTCAATCCTAATTTGTCCTAAAACCAATTTCAAAGTACACGCGAAAGGAGAAGAACCCGTTACCGATTATTTTGTAGTTGTATACACCCGTGTTCGACAAGAAGATTATGATTGCTGCTACTTTGATATTGTTGTTTGGTTCTACGCTTTGGACAATTCGCAATTCAATTAAAATGGGTCCAACCGTCTGTCACACTTAATTCTTCTTCAAATTTATGTAAAACTTCAAATTGGTGAAGTTGTTCATTAGGGTAATGACTTAACCGGGTATGATGATGAACAAAAACTGCTTGCGAGTAACATATTATTGATGCAGAATGTTCACAAATGCATAATGTTCACTTGGGAATTGTTCAAACTTGATGTAAATGATCGTGGTGTGAATAACGTGACTGAGTTTGTGATACTTTTTTTCTGCTTAGACTAATGAGCTATTCGTCTGGGTATATGCCTGTCATATTTTTTTGATACGAACAACTCTGCTTTTAATTGGGCTTGTATGGTCAAACATGATGTAGATATTCAATATATTATTTAGCCATCTGGGGTCGGTTGCTCAAAACTAAGTTATTTTAACGAAACTCTAACGGACCTATATCTTGGTAACGTGTTGTTGGTTACTTTTCCGTTAAATTTACTACAGAAACACATTAGAATACCTTATTTTTTACTTCAGAAATATTAGCATAAATCTGTAGAAAAAATTTGCACCACCGAATTTTTGGGACCTTTATTTCCAGCAACAATCTGTCGCTCCGTTAAAGTTAACGGCTCGTTAAAAGATAGCGGAGCTTTGAGGAACCGGCCCAAGGTCAAGGTTGGGGTATATATATTATCTCTCTCTCTCTCTCTCTCTCTCTCTCTCTATCTCTCTCGTTTCAGACATGTTTCCGTAAATCGACTTAAAACTGTAGTACTAGCTGATAGAAGGTTCTTGACATTTTGTAGGACAGCTGGCCTGATTTATAATAATAATAATCGATTATAGTTTTCGGCGATTTATTTAGTTTAGATATCAGCCTTTACTTATGCCAAATATTATATCCAGTCCTGGACTAAACACTGCACGAATAAGCAAGTGACGGGGTCACACAAAGAAATGCGGTACCACAGAGTTTTCTCCTGTCCTAGATTTGCCATGAATTTGGCCCAAGACAATAGTGTAAGGGTTAACGCCCGCTCTCACTCACGGAGATGTCGCGGAAAAATACTTGCTACGAATTTTGTGAGAGGTGGATATCGCATGCAAAAGATTAGTCAAGCTTATTTGTAGATGGGAAAGTAATTAATATTGGGTACAATTACGCACGTAGTCTGGCGCTTGACGCCACCGGGACTTGAAATGACCCCCCCCCCCGAAAAAAAATATTGTACGTTTTCTTTATTAATTAGCACTTACAAATCCGTCTACGCTTAACTTAACGTGCCCATGGTCATACGTAGTCAAGACGATGAAAAAAGCGTTATTTTGTGTCCCAAAACGACACATAGACACAGGATCGAGCCGATTTTAAATGTTCCGGGTGACAAAAACATCTAATATTGTAATCGTTTCATTAATCTGTCGTCATAAATTAAATAGGCTTGAACGTCCCACTGTTCTGCTCCATCGGGCATACGCCATACAGTGTCTGGACATCTGTTAAAGGACCTTTTACGTGCACGCCAATATCTAAACGGACCTCGGTTTTTTGTCCCATCCGAACGACTAGACAGCTGTCCTTGTCAGACCCTCTGTCCTGCATCAATGACAAGGAGGCTGGGGTCGGGGAGGGGGGCAGGCCGGAAAACAATCTGTAGTCAGAAAACATTGCATAATAAGTGTATCGTCAACACATCAGTCCAGAAATATATCTACACTTTCAATTTATTCTGTAAAGCAATTTGCAGATTTATAATAAAGGCAATAAATATATCACTCGAATCTTATATTACCTGTTTCTATTTTTCTTTCTAGTTTAATGGCTCGAATTTATTTTCGATTTAGAGAATAATGTCAATCCAGTATTCAAAAGTAGAAATAGGGGATAATTGTTGACGAGACGAATTACAAACCATGGTCATTAGTTACATAGATTGGATTCCTGTTTCTCATTATTTTGTTTTCTGATAAATTCATTGGTTACGGTTATTCTTGATTTTATATTAACTACCTCCAGCTTTTATTAGCGATTTAAATATAGAATTGAATTTCAAGCATTCTTCCCCAAATGTATGTTGGTCTAAAAGTTATTGAAATAGACCAATCGATAATATAAGTCATGACCAGAGAACATTTGGTTCTGGGTGTGACAGAGACAGTTTTTAAACGCCGACATTTTAAAGTATTAAAAAACACAACACAGTTTATATGGAAAAACAAGGAATATATTTTAATGTATGTTCTATTCCCGGTGGTCCGCAAACCACTGGCTTATGATCGGGACTTATTAGGCTACAGTTTTTTTAACGGGTGGTATCCAAATGTGGTGTAAAGCATTGAAACCATAATGGAAACAACTTTTTCTTTTGGATGGACTTCTAATATTGAAGAAAAATGACTTTACTGAAATAAAAGATGTGCTTACGTCCAAAACTGTTTATACAATTATACAGTAGAAGTGTCATTTTATCAACACTGTTATATAACATTTTATTTTATCTTACTAATGTAAATAATCTAACGATAATTTGCTAAAAATATGACGTCTTATATGAATTTATTTTACACCTGAAAAGCTTATGGATCAAATTAACACGGACCCATGGGTCTATACACGGAAATGGGGAAACAACCGGGGATTACCGAATGTGGTATTTTATTGATTTTTGTATTCTATAAACGGTAATAGATGATCATCCTAAAGTTATTTTAGATTGCATTCAATACATGTCAATATTAATTATAACTCTGCTGCCAACTTAAATCTGTATGGAATTAAAGTATTGAATCATCCAGATAGTTTTGGGTTAAATGAGATTCGTATTTATCGACTGTTTTCTTCCATGAAGTAATTTTGTAACGATCTGTTTTGCAAATACGCTTTTAAAACGATTTTTAATCTAAGGAGTTGTTTTTATTCACCCGTGTCAATAAATGGGTTAATGAAAAATCAAGTCTATGTTCAACGTAGCGATATAGGAATAACACTCCGTCCTGTTCGTCTTAGTAGCAGTAACTGTCAGATGGTGACATAATTTGTACATTCATTACCGACGGACGTTTACATTGGGGTTAAAATGGTGAAATATGTACCTATACTCATGCATATTATTATTGTATACATGTAAAACAAAACCAAGTACGAACAATCTAAACCATTAGACAAAAATCGAAGTCATAAAAAAACGGTTAGGCACAATAGTATAATCAGCATGTGGACAGTTAAAAATTAAAATTATTTATTTATTAAAGTGTCACAAATCATAAAATATATCAATATATAAAATTCAGTACATGATACATTAAGATTTCCGGTCAATATTGGCCTACGAGACACTGCAGTTAAATACTATATGTTAGTGTAAAACGTCCGAACATATTAAAACTTAGTAAAAACAATGTACTGTGAGTTACTCTACACTATACATAAAATATATTAACGTCTATTATTCTACATACGTAATAAAATACATAATATACATAATTAGTATAATCAGCATGTGGACAGTTCAACGTGTACAAAATACACGATAAACAGTGGTAACAGGTGTCCGCTAGAGTAAGCTTACCCTGCCTCGCTCATTGTGGTGTATAACTGATCCATTTCGCACAGAGAGAAATGTCTTTGAGAATGGATCGATGTCCTAAATGGCGCCATTTTAAAAAACAGCCATGCAAAGCGTGGAATACACCCACACAGAAGCAGAAGCTGCAGATTGTGAAATGCGATAGGTATCGATGACCTAAACGATTCAAGCCATCAAAAAAATCTACCAAAAAGTAAACCCTCTATATTGCGTCCACGTTCTATGGAAAATTTGCAGAGTGCTGAATATCGATAGGTACTTCCCAATGCTTCCCGAGTTATCCTTTTAAAAAAAATATGTTTAAAAGGTAGCATCTATCGCGCTAACAATCTTTTGGGCAAATGAGGGTTTATCCTCCCATAACCGGAATGCTTCCCACAACTATTGAAAACATTCTTTTAAATAATAAAATATAAGTAAACTAGTTGGTGTCTGTTCGCAAATAATCAAATCTAAATGACAAGACATTTAACAAGCGAACCCAACCACTACACCGCTATCCCGAGATATCTTGATGGATAGAGAGGGATTTAATATTTTTCTGCGATATATCACCTTCGCCGGAAGCGGGTTTTAAGTCCTACAAACGAGCGGGGTGAAATATAATAAGGATCTCGCTAAATTCTAGACCTTTTAATTCGTACTTCTGTCTTCCGTAGCTAGGTTGGTGTTTAAAGGTGAAACGTTAAAATTTACTTCCATTCATTTGTTTTCCACTCGTATTCGTACTTATTGCTTTAGTAAATCAACGCACGTAGACATGGGGATTTATTTTGTTGAAATGTCTTCGGCCCTCGCTTAATATATGTATGATCGGTGGCGGGATAATCTAACTCAGACAGACGTGAATTCTTTAACACTGATTACTAGAAAGAGGCCACTTCTATCAAGAGCCGAGAATGGATGGTGCATTGATGGGAACACATACTGATTTATTGACGGTTGACTTTAAAGTATCAGAGAGAAATAGAGAGAAAACAGGTTGGCATACGACAAGATAGGTAACTTCGGTACTAACATAACGTGCACAGTATTATTTCAATAATTTGCTTGAGTGTATGATTTGTTTAGCAATAGGATGCCCGGAAGAATCCCCACATTTAGACAGGCGAACCTACTACAACGTCCACTAAAATTAATGGCACATGTGGTCGACATCGTGTGGCGTTATTATAAGCCCACTCCCTCACCAAACTGAGATCGATATGAAATCAGTTTTACCTTTTCGCTTTTGTATATCATCACAACAACGATTGTTTGCTTTCCAAAATAAATATCCCCCGAAGAAGTTTCATCAATAAATTCCAGGAAAGATAATTGAATAAAATAATTGAAAGTTATTTATGTTTGCAAATTGTTTTTGCCGTCTGGAGATCAATATTTTTTGTAAAGAACAGAATTTATCAATAAACACAAGTCTTATGCATTTGGATTGTGTTATTACTTCATCAAGATGTTATTGTTTTGTTTGGAATGTTACCATTTACGAATGAAGTTGTGTGTTGATTGATTCCATATTGGTTTTTCTTCCCTATTAGTTTGTAATGTCAACATTTTGATAATTGTTTTCCGAAAATAAAACAAAAAGCGATTAGGCTAAAAACACAGTAATGGGTCTTGGGGATTAAGACAGATAATAAAACGCCCCCTATTTGTATAACACTTTTCAGCGGCGGACACAAGAACCAACCGATTTCCTTGCGCCCCCAGTTGGGAGAAAAATACGTGACATGACGAAAAAACGAAACTTGCTTGATTCGCCTTTCACGCATCACACCCCTAGATCATTTTACTCCCCGGATTCGGATTATTGTTTTCAGTTTATTCAATTTGTGCTACCATCATTCGACTGGTGACTTTTTCAGTTAGCTTTTGATAGTGCACAGAGCAGGGTTTACCTGTCCCTGGGATGGGGTGGACTAGTAGTGTTGTGTTGCGGTCGTGGTTACGAGCCCTGGTGTGGATGTGTGAGAGAAAGATAAATGGGATTTAAAGTCGGCTCGACTCAAACTAGGTCATTTTAGAAGTAACATATGGTTTTTAATTCTATTTCAATAATTCGCTTGCGCGTAGGGGTCTTTAGTGCACCGTCTCAACCGCATGGGTTTACTACACTCAATTACTAAAGAGTAACAACAACAACACGTGGCTTGATTACTGTTCACTCATTATCCAACACGTCATGATTACTAATAGTAAAATAATAATGCAGACAAGGTCCAAAAGATAAGACCAAACGCTAACTCTCAACCTAATGAACCTGAAATAATTCTTGTAAAAACAATTCACCAATTTCAGGTGGCATACTATTTGTAAAAGAAACAGAGTTCCATTAGCTGCAGGTGTCAGATTTTCACGATAATGTAGGAAGTGAAGACTGCATTTCTTTTAAAATTGAAATCACGTATTGTAGTGATTTACTAGACAGTTTAACAGGAAGAAAACAAATCTGAATCAACTGCGTTAATAAAGTAATGGAGAAAATCGTAAATGCATAAACATTAAGCTAATCAAACTATTCGAGTCGACTGCTGTGTTCTTTGTGATTTTCGTCGACCAAGAAAAGGAACAACAAACTTTGAATTCACACGCCGAGTTTCAGCACTGACAATTTCCAGTGTAAAGACAACCAAACAATTGCATTAATTGGAGCCCCGTCTGGAGAAGGACCACCCCGATTAGAAAACACAGTTGAAATAATATATTCTTTTAAAAATAAAAGTCATCTTCGCATCCAATGAAAAATGCAATGTCCTAAATCCGAAGAAAAGTGATCTACGAGTAGTGTGGGAAAGGTGAACCATGTTACTCATGTTACGTATTCTTAATCGCGATTGGGGCTCATGGGGCCCATAACTCAGGACTACCCAGTCCGTCCCGGAACCCACTTAATTTTGTAAAAACAAATTAACAAGCTAATAAAGTCTATTGAATTTCGGAAGTGACCGTTGGGAACGAAATCCGGTAAGGTACGAAACTGAGAATCGTCAGATTTTTGTTGTTGAATTTTTTCGTGAGCCGCGTATGATTGTTTGCTATCTTATCCCGAGTTTCAAATATATGTTAATTGTGACAGAACTACAAAATATGAATTGTAAATCTCCCAGCAGATAAATATTTTAAAAATTAGTGATTCATTTAAATTTGATATATCCCGACCTTGATATCAGCAGACACAAATCAAGCACATTGATCGAACAATAAGTTGATTTTGCTAATCAAGACGCTCGTCTCACAACTCCTCCAGGCAATAGAAAATACACCGGGCCCAATTATATGGCATACAATTATACTGTTTATTACTAAGCGTCATTTCGACTAGTATATATCCCGAACCCTTTATTAACAAAATCAAGTGTATAAAGAATACTAACAAACTTCAAGTGATCATAATTTTCATTAGGAATGTTTGACCGGAATAACTTTTCGGGTCAATATATGTAATTTGGTAGATCTCTATTTAGCATTCCTGACAAATGTTGACCGTGAACCCCGCCCCCACTCTCTCTCTAACCCACCCCAATTTAAATTACTACTCTTAGATATAAATTAAAGTTGAAAACGAATAGTGAAACTAACAGCCCACGTATATCACGATAATGTTGACAGCTTTATTTCACGCGATTTTGTTGACACGATACTGTTGATAGCTATAACAAATCTGCTATGGTTAGAGGTATGTTTATTCCAACCAAATGTTTCCCTTTTATCATAACATACCTGGAGTTTCATTTAACACGACGGCAGTGACATGTGAAGCAGAACATGATTACTCTTTCAGTAAACACCTGGCACCGCTTCCTAATAGAAGATTTTTATCAGTTGCTGGTCAGACGTTAAGAGACGGCTACCCCCCCCCCCCCGATAAACGGGCTAGTGGTTAGGAATGACTAGTGATTTTAATGATTTATACAATTTGACAGCCACTAAAACTAAAACGGGTACTTTAGTGGTATCGATGGTCAATCAGCTATAGCACCACCGTAAATTTCCACAGAGGCGGATCCGCTCTTCAGCTGGGGTACTACTTATTGAGCCACAACGACCGCTCCTCCGGGTGACGCACGGCAAGTGTGCCTTCGCTAATTCTGTCCCTCGTTTATGGAACTCTCTCCCTCTTTCTATTCGCAGTGTCCTCTCCTTAAAACACCATAAAACAAATCTTTTTCCAAAAGCACCACACTGAATGATTCATTAACAACACTACTCTTGCTTTTAACTTTGTTTTTTTTTATGTCGTATTATATGTTTTTATGTCATATTATATGTGTTTATGTCATTTTGTATTTGATATTATATGTTCGTATTGATATTATACGTTTGTATTTGATATTATATGTTTTTAAGTCATTATAGTATATGTTTCTATTTCGTACTATATGTTTTCATGTCATATATGTTTTTGTACTACGCATTGAGATTGTTTTACGATGAAATAAATAATATTATTTTTATTAGAGATCTTTAGATAGAAATGTTAGTAAATAGATATATGCACAGTCTCCATCGTGTTCACGATGTTTTCTATCACATTCTGTTATGATCCCAATACTTCAAACTAAATTTGAAAAGAATCCGCCAAAAACTGTAGTCTTTACAGAACTAAAATGGTCTCTGTAGTTGTATCGATAGCTTTATATTTAGACATTTATATTAATGACATGCTGAACTGTAATCAATAGTAAAAAATATTATAATGGCATTTTATTTTTTTTTAAAAATCAACAGTTTTAAATCAACTATTGAGTTTATTTCTATTTTCATTTTCATTTATCTATATGAAGCAGAAATAGGTTTTATATGTTATATTTAAATTAATGGACAAAAATCATGCACCAATTAAAATAAATCGCCACGGATCATATTTGTACGGGATATTTAAGGATATCATTTTTATGGTCGAAAGAATACTTGTAAAAAATTGCTTCCAGATATAGATATAAAGTGCAAATTCATTCTCAATAATCACGAAAAGAACTAAGAAAAATAATTCAAAAAGGTTTCTCTTTTCACGGTTCTTTTGTCACCTATTTTTTTTTTTATCAAAGTTGTCAATATCGGCTAGTGTCGATTTCAAGTAAATCCCAAGCCTACACTTCATTAAAGTCAAGTCTCAAATCAGATGTATAACCCCAGAAAATAAAAAAAAAAATGTTTTCAATACAAAAGGCAGTTTCTATTCAGAGAGATGTGGTGATTATATACAAATATAATTCTTTACGGTGTTTAGTTATAAAGGGAACTTTCCATTTCACTGGACCCTCAAATTGCTATATTATTGCTTGTTTATGTAAGCAAATCACAAGTTCGGCAATAAACAGTAATTGCATAATCATGCCCTGTGCATTTCCAGATCAGTTGGGTCGTGACAATGAAAGAATTGATGGACAACGAAACCTTGGTATGTTTAACTAGGGAGGCCAATGGAAAACGACATTAAATTTTTATACAGAAATGCCAAATGCAGTAAGAACAGGGATTCTACAGTTTTGACTTTTTAAATAAAAAAATTTACACTCGTGAAGACCTATTTCTACTGCGTCCTGAATCTTTTCAATATGAAACTGTACAGGGAAACCGACCATTATATAACTGACCCCCGGTTCCATGCCTTTGGTTTGATATAAACTATATTATATTATATTAGTTGGAACCTCTAAATAAAAATACGGACAATAACAGAAAAGAATCAAAATTGGGGATTCAATGAACGACTTCTCTGTCAGACTGAAAACCATGGGTGTTTTCATAGAGTCAACACTTTCTATGGAAGCTACGTTAATGAATTAGGCATTGCATCAGAAACATTGGCCACCTGATCACGACTGATGCTGCTAAAACACTTCTAGTTCAGGCGCTAATACTGTCCCGTATTGATTATGCAAACAGTCTGCTCTTTGTACACTTACAAATAAATTACAGAGAATCCAGAACATGTAACCTCAGTGTTAAAGTCTCTTTACTGGTTGCCTGTCGAACCCCGGATTCAGTATAAAGTTCTGTCATTGGTGTATGTCAAAATAATCGTGCACCCTTATTTTTGTCTGGACTTTTGACAAACTATAAACTCAAACATGCGCTAACGTCGCATGGCAAAAATATACTTGCTGTTCCCAAAACAAAACTAAAACAAGTTGGTGATAAAAGTTTCAGTGCTGCTGCACCTCGCCTTTGGAATCAATTACCAGCAAACATTAAAGAATCTCAAACTTTCACAATCTTTAAGTCACAACTAAAAACTCACTTGTTTAAACTCTAGTATCCAGATTAGAAACATATTATTTGTGTGTATTTTTAATGGCGACAGGCTCTTAAAATGTTGCGCTTTGAGCATGCGTATATGAATGGATTATTAAGCGCATTACAGATATTATTATTATAGATTATTTTCTATGTAGTGTATCTTGTACGCGGATTTATGTTATAGGTTCTGTGTGCGTTTGGGAGGTCTTCCTGTACTTAATATAAGTGCCTTATGTTGTAACACATGTAACAGTTCACTGTAACACACGTCGTTTCCATTAATCAAAACCAGACAAGAATCGTCTGGTTTCATGCCCACTACCTCATTTGTATGGGAACATATTAAGAAATACGATTCTTCGTTGGTACTCACAATCTACTCGAGCCGAGTTTCAGAAAGATCTCTGCAGCTGGCAATTCGCCCTTGCTGACGTGGCCATTATTATACAACGCTTGACCATAGACCATTACCAAAATAAGTGTTTCTTTGATGAAGTTACAAAGTTCAAATTCTTGCAAACAAATAAGCTGGGTATGGTATTAAAAATCGTTATTAAACATGCGTTATGAAAGAGATAAATCTGCCTATTGCAGGCCTTTCTTTAGGCTTTAAATGTTATATAAACTATTTTTTAGGCATAAATATGCCATCGTTATTTATAAAGTGTTTAACCAGTTCTATCCCATATGTGATAATTACTGACACCAATATTGTCCTTTAAAAAATGGTATTGAGTATGCATACTATTGTATATATGATGTTTGTAAACAAGGGGTTTTGTAAAGGGTACCGACTAAATCATCCACTTTCCTTTCAAATTGAATCTTGAGAAGAAAAACGCACGAACTGGACCACTTTTCTTTCAAACTAAAAGTTCAGACAACATTAACTAGTATATTGGAAGCCAATAGGTCAATTGTATATTCACTGGACTACTAGGTAATAACATGGCGGGTGCGACTTATGGAGTGAAATCAAGGTCATAAGTACAACCTTGTATATTGTGTTTACATAAAATGATACATGCAAACATAACAGACTTATGAAACATATACATGTAGGGTTAACTTAAATGATTACTTTTTTTTAAATCGAAGATATCCCGTTAACGTGCATTGTAATCGGACCCTGTTTACCCCAGAATTGACAATATTTAGATTGGTTAGGTTTCCCATACAGTATATCAGCTTGCTAACGCAGCCACTTTACATTGTCAAGCTTAACCTTAATCTCACGGGTCGTTTACTTATTAACCTATGCCACCTTCTCACGAAGGTAAGATATTGATGAGGGAAATTGGCTTATACCATAATAATGAGTCCTATTGATCTATGTACTGGTATTATAGATATTAGATATTACACTCGTTTATGATATATCGTTATATATTAATCATACTTATCTTTAATTAATTTTGATTTCTATCATATTTTTTCTTTATTCTACAACAAAACACAATAACCCCGCTTATCTGGACTACCTACTTTACAAATTAGATTACAGTAAAATAACATATAGATTAACGTCCTACTTGTCTGCACAAATGGTTAATTTAGACGGGTGTGAGATATGACGGATACATAGAAACCAGTTTTAAGGTATACAATTACTCTGTACCAAGATAGGGAAAGTTGAAGATAGTGGTTTCCTGTTAAGTAAGCTATACTAGGGCGATCTATTTAATGTCCGTGCATTCTAACCTTTGAGTTAAGAGAATTTCCCTTAATTCTGTTTTAAAATTCTCAAAAACTATTTTCTTTACTGCAGTGGTCCTTATGGTTCCGGGTTCGATAATAATACATTTATGTCCAATAAAAATCCCAACAAACGCCCCCGGGTGTATCCAGTTGAGGTTTGATAAATATTATTTAGTTTCTTCTAGCAGCTCGCCATCGTGTTTCACGTCTAACTGGGAAGGCTGTCTAAAACGTTCTAACCCTGTCTGTGAAAGACCTCTACAAAGTCAATGATTTGCATTTATTTTTCTACATAGTCCCTTCGACGTCATCATTAACAGGAAATGGCGACCGACTAGTTCCTTTTTTCAGTTTTGGAAACCGTTCATATCCATGGGTAGAAATCTGCACAAAAAAAGTATCACACTTTATTTGGCCATGAACTATAGCTGTAGTACAGGCTTCGAGAAGCTGTTGAAGACCCTCCTTCATAAACTAAAGCTAGAAAATCTGGTAAAACAAGAAGATAGTCAACAGCTGTCTTCCGTTTCAGGATATCATCATTGCGATCCTGATAACGTATAAGAGGGATGCTCAATTGGTGTTTCATTGATAAGGCTTGTGGCAGAGTATGATGTGGGTTGTCCAAGTAAAGTGGAGGATGCAAAGCTATTAAGAGCTTAGCCCAAAGGCACAACTCAGCTAATTCAATGCACTATTATCATAAAGTGTGGCGTTTATTGGAATGATCGATAATCATAGACTATTAACCGTTCATATCGTAGCCTCTATTCTTCAAATTATATCTTAGGAAAGTCATTGTAGATTAGCCCACCTGTCACTTAACGTAACTTACTGCAACCAATAAGAAAGATGTTGATTACCGCGGTATGTCCGTCACTTGAATTATATCTAGGAGTCAAGGAGTCATGTTGTTCCAGGCTGGCCTTATCTTGTATTGTTTTTATCACCGATATTCCATGCTTTTGTTCAAGATTAGTCCCATTCTTTTAAAGCAATTTTTATTCAATATCATCGTCGTATCCATTACCTCATTTAATTCGACATAAACTATCGTAAAACGTCTTCATCTACCATAGGTCAGGGGCCGCGGAGCCGGAGGGGGGGGGGGAGCTAAGGGTACTTTAGCCCCGGCAATAATTTTTAATAGTGAAAAATAAAATGTCGCTAAAAGCTCAAAAAAGGTTAGGTGGGGGATGGGTGTGATGCTTAGTGGGGGCCGCTACATTGCGTGGGTGATTGTCAGTAGCCCCCCCCCCCCAAATCGGGGCCGCTAGGTCACTGCCCATTTTCATCTAGGGTGAACCGCACATATATTTTTGAAATTATCAATGGGAATCGATTGGTCAATATGCTTACAATACCTCACGTGTAACAATTTAGTTAACCAATTTTCCAGTTATAACTAATTAAACTTTATATAAAAAAAATGATGCCGTCTAAACAACTCTATAGACCTCCGGGCAATGCAATTTATAGGGACCCAACCTATACAACAATTCACAGGAATACAAATCTAAACGTATATGTATTGTATCGGTACTTACAACAAAATCACCGATATTCCATGCTATCGTAAAACGTCTTCATCTACCATAGGTCAGGGGCCGCGGAGCCGGGGGGGGGGGGGCTAAGGGGACTTTAGCCCCGGCAATAATTTTTATAGTGAAAAATAAAATGTCGCCAAAAAAGCTCAAAGGCGAAAAAAGATTAGGTGGGGGGATGGGTGTGATCCTTAGTGAGGGCGGCTACATTGCGTTGGTGATTGTCAGTAGCCCCCCCCCCCCCAAATCGGGGCCGCTAGTTCACTGCCCATTTTCATCTAGGGTGAACCGCACATATATTTTAGAAATTATCAATGGGATCGATTGGTCAATATGCTTACAATACCTCACGTGTAACAATTTAGTTAACCAATTTTCCAGTTATAACTAATTAAACCTTTATATATGATGCCGTCTAAACAACTCTATAGACCTCCGGGCAATGCAATTTATAGGGACCCAACCTATACAACAATTCACAGGAATACAAATCTAAACGTATATGTATTGTAATGACCAGTATGTCCCCTAGGCATCTGGCAAGCATGTCCATGCTTTAAAGCGACCCCGGTATGATTGTTTCTTTAAAAGTCCGAATCAGGGGTCTATTGTATTACATATATTTTATATTAATTGTTTTGAATTTCTGATCAACTCTATTCAAATTCACTTAAAGATGATAAATTCACGGAACGGCAAATGGTAACTAGGACTCTTTTATTTAAAAAATCGGTTAATGGGTTTCCATTAGAACTGCAACCGAAGGTATTGTAGAGCTCTTCCCACGCAGTGACCTGTATGTTCTTAGATTCTTCATATGTCTGTGAAAAATATGTCATTAGTTCAGTATAACTCGAATATAAGAACTGTGGAAGAAAATTGTTCAATTGATCCATTAGTAACGAACAGATGCCGAGGTTCCATCGTGTAATGATTTTGCAATCAAATGAGTCCGAAAAGGGTGAAAAATTAAATGTTCTGCATCAATTTGAAGACTTAATTATAGTCTAATTTTTCTCTCAGTCTCTTAATATTACGCATATTACAATAAAAACGCGTTCGGCAAAGAGTAAAGTAGTTATTATAATAATAATTTCAAAGAGATTTTTGAGTTTTGTTTTTATTCAGTTTAAGACTTTACCCAGCTGCTGTATCATTTGTATCATATTCACAGCTTTGTTTTTACTAGAAGACTTTGCGTATTTTATGTGAATGTAATCCAACTTGCAGATGTAAAAACACCCTATGATGTCCTTAAAGATCGACTATGGTGGACTACATTTACTTAAATAAACTCAATCCTAAATTGTCCTAAAACCAATTTCAAAGTACACGCGAAAAGGAAAAGAACCCGTTACCGACTTTTTTTTGTAGTTGTATACACCCGTGTTCGACAAGAAGATTATTGTTGCTGCTACTTTGATATTGTTGTTTGGTTCTACGCTTTGGACAATTCGCAATTCAATTAAAATGGGTCCAACCGTCTGTCACACTTTGTGGGAGACAATAATTCTTCTTCCAAATTATGTAAAACTTCAAATTGGTGAAGTTGTTCATTAGGGTAATGACTTAACCGAATATGATGATGAACAAAAACTGCTTGCGAGTAACCTCTTATTGATGCCGAATGTCAACAAATGCATAATGTTCACTTGGGAATTGTTCAAACTTGATTTAAATGTTCGTGGTGTGAATAACGTGACTGAGTTTGTGATACTTTTTCTTCTGCTTAGACTAATGAGCTATTCGTCTGGGTATATGCCTGTCATATTTTTTGATACGAACAACTCTGCTTTTAATTGGGCTTGTATGGTCAAACATGATGTAGATATTCATTATATTATTTAGCCATCTGGGGTCGGTTGCTCAAAACTAAGTTATTTTAACGATCCGTTAAACTCTAACGGACCTATATCTTGGTAACGTGTTGTTTGTTAATTTTCCGTTAAATTTACTACAGAAACACATTAGAATACCTTATTTTTTACGTCAGAAATATTATCATAAATCTGGAGGAAAAATTTGCACCACCGAATGTTTGGGACCTTTATTTCCAGCAACAATCTTTCTCTCCGTTAAAGTTAACGGCTCGTTAAAAGATAGCGGAGCTTCGAGCAACCGGCCCCAGGTCAAGGTTGAGGTATATATATTATCTCTCTCTCTCTCTCTCTCTCTCTCTCTCTCCACTTCAGACATGTTTCCGTAAATCGACTAGCTGTAGTACTAGCTGATAGAGAGTTATTGATATTTTGTCAGACAGCTGGCCTGATTTATAATAATAATAATCGATTATAGTTTTCGGCGATTTATTTAGTTTAGATATCAGCCTTTACTTATGCCAAATATTATATCGAGTCCTGGACTAATCACTGCACGAATAAGCAAGTGATTAGGTCACACAAAGAAGTGCGGTACCACAGAGTTTTCTCCTGTCCTGGATTTACAATGAATTTGACCCAGGACAATAGTGTAAGGGTTAACGACCGCTCTCGCCAACGGAGATGTCGCGGAAAAATACTTCCTACGACACTTGTGAGAGGAGGATATCGCATGCAAAAGATTAGTCAAGCTTCATTTGGAGATGGGAAAGTAATTAATATATTTTATCACTTCCATATACGTATTTTTGTTAAAGGCGAAGACGTGCCTATTGAATTTCAACGTCACAGGGCGACGCAACTGGGTACACATACCTACTAGTCCTAAAATAGATGGCATGCGCACGCAGTCTGGCGCTTGTCGCCACCGTGACTTGAAATGACCCCCCCCCCCCACCCCGAAAAAAAATATTGTACATTTTCTTTATTAATTAGCACTTACAAATCCGTCTACGCTTAACTTAACGTGCCCATGGTCATACGTAGTCAAGACGATGAAAAGCGTTATTTTGTGTCCCAAAACGACACACAGACACAGGATCGAGTCGATTTTGAATCTTCCGGGTGAGAAAAACATCTAATATTGTAATCGTTTAATTAATCTGTCGTCAGAAATAAAATGGGCTTAAACGTCCCACTGTTCTGCTCCGACGGGCATACGCCAAAAAGTGTCTGGACATATGTTAAAGGACCTTTTACGTGCACGCCAATATCTAATCGGGACCTCGGTTTTTTGTCCCCTCCGAACGACTAGACAGCTGTCCTTGTTAGACCCTCCGTCCTGCATCAATGACAAGGGGGTTGGGGGCGGGGAGGGTTGCAGGCCGGAAAACAATCAGTAGTCAGAAAACATTGCATAATAAGTGTATCGTCAACACACCAGTCCAGAAATATATCTACACTTTCAATTTATTCTGTAAAGCAATTTGCAGATTTATAATAAAGGCAATAAATATATCACTCGAATCTTATATTACCTGTTTCTATTTTTTTTTTCTAGGTTAATGGCTCGAATTTATTTTCGATTTAGAGAATAATGTCAATCCAGTTTTCAAAAGTAGAAATAGGGGAAAATTGTTGACGAGACGAATTACAAAACATGGTCATTAGTTACATAGATTAGATCCCTGTTTCTCATTATTTTGTTTTCTGATAAATTCATTGGTTACGGGTATTCTTGCTTTTATATTAACTACCTCGAGCTTTTATTAGAGATTTAAATATAGAATTGAATTTTAAGCCATCTTCCCTAAATGAATATTGGTCTAAAAGTTATTGAAATAAACCAATCGATAATATAAGTCATGACCATAGAACATTTGGTTCTGGGTTCCACGGGGACAGTTTTTATAGGCCGACATTTTAATGTATTAAAAAACACATCACAGTTTATATCGAAAAACAAGGAATATGTTTTAATGTATGTTCTATTCCCGGTGGTCCGCAAACAACTGGCTTATGATCGTGACATATTAGGCTACAGTTTTTAACCGGTGGTATCCAAATGTGGTGCAGATTGTTGTCCTCGTTTTCTTTCGGAAAAAAATGTAAATTGTAAAGCGATCAGATTTCTGGAAGGCAAAAAAAAATAATGGTGTGCTTGTGGCCAAGTATATGGAAATGTTTATTAACCTCGTGCATTTCGTTTTTAATGACTAGTATTATTATATTCTTTAGATATAAAATACTTGGCATTTAGTAATACATACAGTATATAGTATTTTTTTTCTTTTGGATGGACTTCTAATATATTCAAGAAAAATGACTTTACTGAAATAAAAGATGTGCTTTCGGCCAAAACTGTTTATACAACTATACAGTAGAAGTGTCAGTTTATCAACACTAACACCGTTATATAACATTTGATTTTATCTTACTAATGTAAATTATCTAACGATAATTTGCTAAAAATATGACGTCTTACATGAATTTATTTTACACCTGAAAAGCTTATGGATCAAATTAACACGGACCCATGGGTCTATACACGGAAATAGGGAAACAACCGGGGATTACCGAATGTGGTATTTTATTGATTTTTGTATTCTAAAAACGGTAATAGATGATCATCCTATAGTTATTTTAGATTGCATTCAATACATGTCAATATAAATTATAACTCTGCTGCCAACTTAAATCTGTATGGAATTAAAGTATTGAATCATCCAGATAGTTTTGGGTTAAATGAGATTCGTATTTATCGACTGTTTTCTTCCATGAAGTAATTTTGTAACGATCTGTTTTGCAAATAGGCTTATAAAACGATTTTTAATCTAAGGAGTTGTTTTTATTCACCCGTGTCAATAAATGGGTTAATGAAAAATCAAGTCTATCTTCAACGTAGCGATATAAGAATACCTCTTCTTCCTGTTCGTCTTAGTAGCAGTAGCTGTCATATGGTGACATAATTTGTACATTCATTACCGACGGACGTTTACATTGGGGTTAAAAAAGTGAAATATGTACCTATACTCATGTATAGTATTATTGTATACGTGTAAAATGAAACCAAGTACGAACAATCTAAACCATTAGACAAAATTCGAAGTCCTAAAAAAGCGGTTAGGCAAAATAGTGTAATCAGCATGTGGACTGTTCAACGTGTACAAAATAAACGACAAACAGTGGTAACAGGTGTCCGCAAGAGTAAGCTTACCCTGTCTGGCGCATTTTGGTGTATAACTGATCCATTTCGCATACAGAGAAATGTCTTTGAGAATGGATCGATGTCCTAAATGGCGCCATTTTGAAAAACAGCCATACAAAGCGTGGAATAAACCGACACAGAAGCTACAGATTGTGAAATGCGATAGGTATCGATGACCTAAACGATTCAAGCCATCCAAAAAATCTACCAAAAAGTAAAGCCTCTATATTGCGTCAACGTTCTATGGAAAAGTCGCAGAGTGCTGAATATATCGATAGGTTCTTCCCAATGCTTTCCGAGTTATGCTTTTACAAAAATATGTTTAACAGGTAGCCTCTATCGCGCTAACAAACTTTTGGGCAAATGAGGTTTTATCCTTTCATAACCGGAATGCTTCCCACAACTCTTGAAAACATTCTTTTAAAACTAAAGCCACTATTGTGTTCGCAAGGTTTTCGGCATGTCATGGTACACTAAATATCGATAGGGTTAGTCGTCTTAGTCTCATGGCCACAATGCTTCACACAGAATTTGAGAAAAAAAGAATTCCGACAAGAATTATAGCTTCAAACGCGGTCACAGGGTTTTCGACAAAGGGGGATAACTCTTGAAATGGAAAGTCATAGAAAGTTGATTTTGGGTCGTCCCCTCATTTCCCAGTCCCTTCGAACAAAATTTGAAAAAAAATAAATCTGTTAAAAACTGTAGCTTACATCGGGTTAACAATGTTTTCTACAAAAACGGATTACTCTGGAACTCAAATTTGTGTAAAGTCCGAGTTGCTGACGAAGAATCCGACACTGAAAATGAGTGACAAACACTACATACACATTTTAAATTTGATTACTTATAAAATGGAAGCGAAAAAAAGAATTGCTGGTATATCTCGCGTTATGTCGAAATGTGAATTAAATAATAAAATATAAGTAAACTAGCTTGTTCGCAAATAATCAAATCTAAATGACAAGACATTTAACAAGCGAACCCAACCACTACACCGCTATCCCGAGATATCTTGATGGATAGAGAGGGATTTAATATTTTTCTGCGATATATCACCTTCGGTGGAAGCGGGTTTTAAGTCCTACAAACAAGCGGGGTTAAATATAATAAGGATCTCGCTAAATTCTAGACCTTTTAATTCGTACTTCTGTCTTTCGTAGCTCGGTTGATTTACTTCCATTCAATTGTTTCCCACTCGTATTCGTACTTATTGCTTTAGTAAATCAACGCACGTAGACATGGGGATTTATTTTGTTGAAATGTCTTCAGCCCTTGCTTAATATATGTATGATCTGTGGCGGGATAATCTAACTCAGACAGACGTGAATTCTTTAACACTGATTACTAGAAAGAGGCCACTTCTATCAAGAGCCGAGAATGGATGGTGCATTGATGGGAACACATACTGATTTATTGACGGTTGACTTTAAAGTATCAGAGAGAAATAGAGAGAAAACAGGTTGGCATACGACAAGATAGGTAACTTCGGTACTAACATAACGTGCACAGTATTATTTCAATAATTTGCTTGAGTGTATGATTTGTTTAGCAATAGGATGCCCGGAAGAATCCCCACATTTAGACAGGCGAACCTACTACAACGTCCACTAAAATTAATGGCACATGTGGTCGACATCGTGTGGCGTTATTATAAGCCCACTCCCTCACCAAACTGAGATCGATATGAAATCAGTTTTACCTTTTCGCTTTTGTATATCATCACAACAACGATTGTTTGCTTTCCAAAATAAATATCCCCCGAAGAAGTTTCATCAATAAATTCCAGGAAAGATAATTGAATAAAATAATTGAAAGTTATTTATGTTTGCAAATTGTTTTTTGCCGTCTGGAGATCAATATTTTTTGTGAAGAACAGAATTTATCTATAAACACAAGTCTAATGCATTTGGATTGTGTTATTACTTCATCAAGATGTTATTGTTTTGTTTGGAATGTTACCATTTACGAATGAAGTTGTGTGTTGATTGATTCCATATTGGTTTTTCATCCCTATTTGTTTGTATTGTCAACATTTTGATAATTGTTTTCCGAAAATAAAACAAAAAGCGATTAGGCTAAAAACACACAGTAATGTGTCTTGGGGATTAAGACAGATAATAAAACGCCCCCTATTTGTATAACACTTTTCAGCGGCGGACACAAGAACCAACCGACTTCCTTGCGCCCCCATTTGGGCGAAAAATACGTGACATGACGAAAAAACGAAACTTTCTTGATTCGCCTTTCACGCATCACACTCCTAGATCATTTTTCTCCCCGGATTCGGATTATTGTAATTATTGTTTTCAGTTTATTCAACTTGTGCTACCATCATTCGACTGGTGACTATTTCAGTTAGCTTTTGATAGTGCACAGAGCAGGGTTTACCTGTCCCTGGGATGGGGTGGACTAGTAGTGTTGTGTTGCGGTCGTGGTTACGAGCCCTGGTGTGTGTGTGTGTGAGAGGAAGATAAATGGGATTTAAAGTCGGCTCGACTCAAACTAGGTCATTTTCGGAGTAACATGGTTTTTAATTTTATTTCAATAATTCGCTTGCGCGTATGTGTCTTTAGTGCACCGTCTCAACCGCATGGGTTTACTACACTCAATTACTAAAGAGTAACAACAACAACACGTGGCTTGATTGCTGTTCACTCATTATCCAACGCATGATTAGTTTTATAAAAGTAATGATGCAGACAAGGTCCAAAAGATAAGACCAAACGCTATCTCTCAACCTAATGAACCTGAAATAATTCTTGTAAAAACAATTCACCAATTTCAGGTGGCATACCATTTGTAAAAGAAACAGAGTTCCATTAGCTGCAGGTGTCAGATTTTCACGATAATGTAGGAAGTGAAGACTGCATTTCTTTTAAAATTGAAATCACGTATTGTAGTGATTTACTAGACAGTTTAACAGGAAGAAAACAAATCTGAATCAACTGCGTTAATAAAGTAATGGAGAAAATCGTAAATAAGATAATCAAACTATTCGAGTCGACTGCTGTGTTCTTTGTGATTTTCGTCGACCAAGAAAAGGAACAACAAACTTTGAATTCACACGCCGAGTTTCAGCACTGACAATTTCCAGTGTAAAGACAACCAAACAATTGCATTGATTGGAGCCCCGTCTGGGGAAGGACCACCCCGATTAGAAAACACAGTTGAAATAATATATTCTTTTAAAAATAAAAGTCATCTTCGCATCCAATGAAAAATGCAATGTCCTAAATCCGAAGGAAAAATGATCTACGAGTAGTGTGGGAAAGGTGAACCATGTTTATCGTGTTACTGATGTTACGTATTCTTAATCGCGATTGGGGCCCATGGGGCCCATAACTCAGGGCTACCCAGTCCGCCCCGGAACCCACTTAATTGTGTAAAAAAATTAACAAGCTAATAAAGTCTATTGAATTTCGGAAGTGACCGTTGGGAACGAAATCCGGTGAGGTACGAAACTGATGATCGTCAGATTTTTGTTGTTGAATTTTTTCGTGAGCCGCGTATGATTGTTTGCTATCTTATCCCGAGTTTCAAATATATGTTAATTGTGACAGAACTACAAAATATGAATTGTAAATCTCCCAGCAGATAAATATTTTAAAAATTAGTGATTCATTTAAATTTGATATATCCCGACCTTGATATCAGCAGACACAAATCAAGCACATTGATCGAACAATAAGTTGATTTTGCTAATCAAGACGCTCGTCTCACAACTCCTCCAGGCAATAGAAATACACCGGGCCCAATTATATGGAATACAATTATACTGTGTATTACTAAGCGTCGTTTCGACTAGTATATATCCCGAACCCTTTATTAACAAAATCAAGCGTAAAAAGAATACTAACAAACTTCAAATGATCATAATTTTCATTAGGAATGTTTGACCGGAATAACTTTTCTGGTCAATATGTGTAATTTGGTAGATCTCTATTTAGCATTCCTGACAAATGTTGAACGTGAACCCCGCCCCCACTCTCTCTCTAACAAACTCGAATTCAAATTACTACTCTTAGATATAAATTAAAGTTGAAAACGAATAGTGAAACTAACAGCCCACGTATATCACGATGATATTGATAGCTTTATTTAACGCGATTTTGTTGACACGATATTGTTGATAGCTATAACAAATCTGCTATGGTTAGAGATATGTTTATTCCAACCAAATGTTTCCCTTTTATCATAACATACCTGGAGTCTCATTTAACGCGGCGGCAGTGACGTGTGAAGCAGAACATGATTACTCTTTCAGTAAACACCTGGCACCGCTTCCTAATAGAAGATTTTATAAGTTGCTGGTCAGACGTTAAGAGACGGCTCCCCCCCCCCCCCCGATTAGCGGGCTAGTGAGTATTCGCCGGATTTAAGGACTGGCTGGTTAGGAATGACTAGTGATTTCAATGATTTATACAATTTGACAGCCACTAAAACTAAAACGGGTACTTAGTGGTATTGATGGTCAATCAGCTATAGCACCACCTTAAATGTCCACAGAGACGGATCCGCTCTTCAGCTGGGGTACTTCTTATTGAGCCACAACGACCGCTCCTCCTGAAGGAGTCCCCCTCGTTTATGAAACTCTCTCCCTCTTTCTTTTCGCAATGTCCTCTCCCTGGACTCCTTCAAAAAACTCCCTAAAACACATCTTTTTCCAAAAGCACCACACCGAATGATTAACTAACAACACTACTCTTGCTTTTAAAGCCCCAATACCACTCTTGTTGTAACTGAATAATATGTTCCAATCTTTATTCTGGTCAACAATTTGTACTATTTTACAATATTTCAATTAAAAAATGATACAAATTTCATCTTAACACACCTAATTTTAAAAATTGGAAAAATTCAACTACATGCCGTAACATGGTTTGAAAAGCGTTACGTAAGCACTTTCAAATGCAACTTGGATTTAAACATATTTTCGAACCCTCTGGACAAGTAAGATAGGTTGTAACGGATAATTTACACAACAGGTAGGACACTTAAACATCTTGTAGTTAGAATAAGGCTAAAAAAAATTCTGGATCTGTTAAGCCAGCAAGAGTGTTATTGTCCCTTTAACTTTGTTTTTTATCATGTCGTATTATATGTTTTTATGTCATATCATATGTGTTTATGTCATTTTGTATTTGATATTATATGTTTGTATTTGATATTATATGTTCGTATTGATATTATACGTTTGTATTTGATATTATATGTTTTTATGTCATTATATTATGTTTCTATTTTTATACTATATGTTTTCATGTCATATATGTTTTTGTACTACGCATTGAGATTGTTTTACGATGAAATAAATAATATTATTATTATTAGAGACCTTTAGATAGAAATGCTAGTAAATAGATATATGCACAGTCTCTATCGTGTTCACGATGTTTTCTATCACATTCTGTTATGATCCCAATACTATAAACTAAATTTGAAAAGAATCCTCCAAAAACTGTAGTCTTTACAGAACTAAAATGGGCTCTGTAGTTGTATCGATAGCTTTATATTAAGACATTTATATTAATGACAGTGTAGACCACAGGCTTGTTTGGGGACATACTGAACTGTAATTAATAGTAAAAAATATTATAATGGCATTTGATTTTTTTTTTAAATATCAACAGTGTTAAATCAACTATTGAGTTTATTTCTATTTTCATTTTCATTTATCTATATGAAGCAGAGATAGGTTTTATATGTTATATTTAAATTAATGGACAAAAATCATGCACCAATTAAAATAAATCGTCACGGATCATATTTGTACGGGATATTTAAGGATATCATTTTTATGATCGAAAAAATACTTGTAAAAAAATTGCTTCCAGATATAGAAATAAAGTGCAAACTCATTTTCAAAAATCACGAAAAGAATTAATGAAAAAAAATTCAAAAAGGTTTCTCTTTTCACGGTTCTGTTGTCACCTCTTTTTTTTTTTATCAAAGTTGTCATTATTGGCTAGTGTCGATTTCAAGTAAATCCCAAGCCTACACTCCATTACGGTCATTTCTCAAATCAGATGTATAACCCCAGAAAATAAAATAAAAAATAAAATGTTTTTAATACAAAAGTCAGTTTCTATTCAGAAAGATGTGGTGATAATATACAAGTATAATTCTTTACGGTGTTTAGTTATAAAGGGAACTTTCCATTTCACTGAACCCTCAAATTGCTATATTATTGCTTGTTTATGTAAACAAATCACAAGTTTGGCAATAAACAGTAATTGCATAATCATGTCCTGTGTATTTCCAGATCAGTTGTTAAAATGACAATGAAAGAATTGATGGACAACGAAACCTTGGTATGTTTGTAAAAACGTATCAACAAGCTTCAGGTAGTGGTTTAGAACTCGATTTGAAACATCCAAATAAACACGCGAAATAAAAAGGATATAATTATGTGGAATAAGCAGGGCTATTTTTCAATTTTCTCGAGAAAAGGCTAAAACCACACTTAATTTCTGTGGTTTAAAATAAGAAGGGAAGTCCCCATTTGAAGGTTGTTGGGTCGTCGAGTTTATACCATACGGGGAATAATAGTCATAGCGAGTTATGTTCAATCTGTATGGTGGCCTACTGTCCGAATAGCATTTCTTTTTAAAATATGTTAAAAAAAGTGTTTTTTTAATAGTCAGGGAAGATCTCTCTCTCTCTGTCTCTCTCTTTCGTAGTAAGGGAAGATCGACAACCTCCCCCCTCGCTAACGGAAGATCAATCTAATTCTGTCTCGTAGTAAGGGAAGATCTCCCCCCCTCTCTCTCTCGTAGTAGTAGTAAGGGAAGATCGACTCCCCCTCTCTCTCTCGATCGAAATAAGGGAAGACCGATTTTACCCC
Source organism: Patella pellucida (assembly GCA_917208275.1). Lineage (NCBI taxonomy): Eukaryota > Metazoa > Mollusca > Gastropoda > Patellidae > Patella > Patella pellucida. Next base: position 20,767,905 of record OU795036.1, on the reverse strand, counting down.
CCCCCCCACTCTCTCTCTCTCGTAGTAAGGGAAGATAGATTTAACTCTCTCTATCATGGTAAGGAAGGAGCTCCCCCTCTCTCTCGATTTTGTTTTTAAACACAACCCATTGGGCTTTTCTTTTAGTAGGCTCAGACATGTTTTTAATTTAGGCTTGTTTGTACACTTTACGACGATTATGACTGTTGAAAGCGTCTGGTTAATCAAGAGACATTAGGCAAATGTAGAATGTGTTTAGCATATTCAGAAAAGAAAATGCTTTTCAGACTGTAGGCCACAACACACCTTCACCTATGGCGTGTAATTCTTGTCTTTTCTATTTCTCTGAGTATAATAAAATAGTTTGGACTTGTTTATTTTCGTATTAAATAACATAAATTTTAATTTTTACAAATTCGCTGATAGCAAATAGCACTAACAACTATCTTGGAAAAAAAACACGTTTAGTAATCAAGGCATTTTAACGCAGCCTGGGGTCGTCTGAAGAAAAATTCTTCTTGACTAGGTTCTTCTTGACCAGCACCCACGCCTTGCAAATCTAAATGGACACCATCGACTTTGTACAGATCATTCACCGATAAGGTTAAAACCTTTCAACCAGCCCTCGTATACTACTACAAATTGACTGAAATGCAGTACATATGACTTGGTCCTGCTGAAACCCTCTCCGAAAAAAGATTAAGTTGAATTATATATTATGAATTATAAGAATTATATTTAGTTAAATGTTGAATGGTTAGCAATGTTTATCAAATTGTTGTTCAGTAAACTCCAATCAAGTTTAAATTGCTGAAATAATGTTTGCCCGAGCATTTTACTGATTGTGTGGTTAAAAATCAACATAGAGTTTTAAAAAATGTTTTGAAATATAAACAAAATGCAACCGTTAGAAAACAATTGTTGTGTTCTAACTTTTTAAGTATCCCCTAAACCACAGGGGACATAGCGCAGGTGCACCATTCCAATGGATACCATGGCATGGTTAATCCGTCACTGCTGATATCGCCTGTTACGTTGTTCGCTCTTATTTCTGTATCAAAAACTAAACTCAAACTTTTTAGTCTTTAATGATACACCCACACTGAATTTGTTTCTCTGCGAATGGATGATTTATTAACAGAATCCTGATGTAAATAGAAGAAAGCGTGCATGATGCTTGGTTTCAACATCAAAAGCTAACAATTTGTTATTCATGGTGTGGCTTACCGACAGTCATAAATATTTTACATAATTATTACGATTTATCGTATTTCGTATTTAAATCTCGTTTATTATATAAAAAAGGAATAAATTATAAAATGGCTTTATATCATTGTTAACATGAATAAAGGTACAGAGGATGGACGGAATTTGACAAAACCACGACACTTTACTCAATTATAGACCTTTTGATCTAACTCGCACACGCTGGACCACTCAACCATCAACCAAAGTGTATTGAAAAGTCGGCGTGATTACATTTGTCCAATGAAAGTTTGAACTATCCTATAGTAAAACTATGTGTCAAACATGAACGTAATGTTGTAGTCTAAGTGAACTTACCACAAAGTATAATGATTCAAAAAGAATAAAAATTATAAACGACACTGGTGTTCTAGAACGAACAAGTCTTTCCTGCCACAGAAGAAAAACAAATAATTCAAGTTATCTGACGATCTGAATTTTAAAATTGGAAGTTGTTTTTTACACGTCAAAAGATGAATGCAAATGTGACGCATTGAGATTTTAATCTATCAGAAGAAAAGGGGAGATAATTGAATACCAAGAGTTTTTGCGCAATGTGTCGGCTTTTAGTTTAGCGGGTTGATGGATTACACGTTCAGCAAAGAAAAGAGGATGATGTATTTGAAGTAATGGATTTATAATTCACTTTTTCCATCAAATTCAAATTCCTTAGCTTTAATCTTTTAAAAAGAGTAATCTGTCCGGTCTTCAATATGTAACAAAAACCGGCAGTGATAGACGTTAACGCTCAAACGTTTAAAATTTTTCCTTTACAAAAAAAGATTTTGTCGCATGCTGAAATTTAAAAATAATTGAATTTTGTCGTCCTGATGTCAAACAATAAATGTCTTTGATAAACCAATTATTTTTGTGGTATATAACAATTTTAGAACCCATAAATATTATAAATTTAATTATTCAATTTTTTAAAATCTAAATGTCAAATGAGAAATCCCTCTATGGCCATTGCTGAATAACGGAAACATTACTTACAACGGCAAAACTACAGGAAAGTCGAATATAATGCTAATGCTTACATTTCCTTGGATAATAACATCCGAAAAAATTAAATATTATATGCAGTCATATGGTGTTTAGTTTAAGACCTCTGGGGTTAATATTGGGACTATCAAGTCATTTCATAGCATGATCATCCCTCGGGCTTATTGAAAATCAAGGCGGACAATAGCATTCAACGCACTGATCTATAGTCGTATGTATCTATGTATCTTTTCAATTAATGATATGTGATCTAAGCTAATGGTGGAATAAAACACATTTAATGGTGTAACATAGAACATAAACGACCACTTTAATGGTCCAGTTCCATGCTATTTAACAACCTAGGCATTACAAAACAAAAGTATGTTAAAAAAAACCAGCTAGTTCATAGACTTGACTTTTAACTTGAGTACTACGAGGGAATTAATCTGTAATCTTCAATCTATTTTGGAGAAACAAGAGAGAAACCAAGCCAACAATATTACTAATCGTCAAACATCAAATTATGAGTATAACTATAAATCTTTAAAAAAAATATTTTGATTTACTTGTCTTTGGGAATTAATAAGTCTGATGTTTGTTTTGTTGGCCAGTTTGTAATGCCCTTTTGCAACCTTGTTGCTCAACATAGTTTAAAGGGACCGTCCCGAATAGAACAGAGTCATAAAATAAAAGTACGAGTACGTATGAAAATTAAACGCCAAAATATAGAAGAATGATGTATATACCCTGACTCAAAATTTCAGCTAAAAATATTGAGTCGTTTAAACGTGAGTGTTAAAACAGCTTATCCGGACACGTAACCCTTTTAAGATTTGGAGTCAGTTCTTTTGTTGGGTGACCCGATAATCGATTCCCGTTCCTTTAGAGGTCTGCACAGTGAATGGTCCATGTGCTGTACTTGATAGCAAAAGGTAATTTTTACGACACATTATTTTTATAGAATAAAAGTCTGGTTTTATCAAATCACAGCATAATACAGTTTGGGACACCGGACTCCTTTTCAAGATGAAGACTGGTGGGTTTAAGTTGTTTGAAAACGTATCACATATATTGAGTTAGTTGCTCGGCCCTAAGGTAGGGGATCTTAATGGATTTTAACACAAAATTAAACAGTTTTATTCTCAAAAACATTATCGGGATCGACCCTTTAACAAAAATAACGATAATATTAAAGAGGCATTTTAATGACTTGTGTGAAAATTAATGATAGATTTATCAGGAATATCAAACATGTTTTAATATATTTTTTTTATTTTTTACAATAATTTGAGGTTGGATATAAAACAGATGACAGCGAAGTTGTTACTAATCAGATTCATTTTTCGCAGACAAATATCTCAAATAAAACACAAAAAACAGCCATTATTATGTAAACAAATATACACTAAAATTCAAATCGATTGCTTGTGCCAGCCATTTTCACATATGTTATAGAGTGGGTTAACACATTCCAAATATACTTTTAACGCAGAGAGCATTGCTACGATAGCTGAGTATTACACGCTGACCGAATCGGTAGTGACGTAACGACAGTGAAAACACGAGCGAGTGGTCTATATAAGTGACTGAAGCGGCGAGCGATAACAGACACACGGCTAAATTTATGCTCACTCATAATTCCTTTGAAGACCAGCCTTTGTTATATGGGACTGCAAGAGAATATCTGACAATAATATTCAATAATGTAATTGAATGGCATTAGATAAGAGAACACGAAAGAAAAACAGAAAAAGTCCGCATATTACCATGTTTTATACATCTTCAATAGAAGTCTCGAACTCGCCTTAACTACATACACCTTACCAAGCCCTTCACTTAACAGTCAACATTTTTCGGCACTAAGTTTGATTGGGTATCGGCCGCAACCGTGTTCCAATCAGATTTTGGGTTACTAAAAATAAACTACTTTCAATTTATTTTCTTTATCGAAGGCAAGGATTAGCCCATACAGAGCACGTGATCAGCGAATTCCTTATTGCATGCCGAGTTGATTGCCCTTTATTGTGTGGTGAGTGGTCTTATTGCGGGCCAGTTGATCTCGGCGACAGAGTGTTTTATGTGTCACGACATCTGATTGGACAATGCTAATTAGTCACTTGTAAACACAGCAAGCATAAAACTTTAAAAGTTCGAGAATTGCCCAGTGTTAAAGCAAGGGTTAGATGTTGTAAAACTCGCAGCCGTTGCTTCAGGAAGATGTGTTTTATAAGGCATAGAGTGAATATAAACAAGGGATTGTGTAGACTATTTTCATTTTTCTCGTGTTCTCTTATCTAATGACATTCAATTTAATTTAATTACTTTATTGAATTGTCAGATATTCTCTTGCAATCCCATATAACAAATGTTGGTATTCGAAGGAATTATTCGTGTTTTCACTGTCGTTACGTCACTGCCGATTCGGTCAGCGTGTAATACTCAGCTATCGTAGCAATGATCTCTGCGTTAAAAGTATATTTGGAATGTGATTAACCTGCTCTATCACATATGTTATAATGACTGGCACCAATATTGTCCTTTAAGATTTATTCTGTTACTGATTGGGTTTTTTAAATAAAGAAATGGTCGAGTTTAAACCGTACCAATACAGTGTAGACATTCTTTGTTTATTGCATTTTGTAATTTGATTTTAAACCAGATATACAATTGTAATTGAATACAACCCAGTTAGTAAAACAGGAATGATTTTAAACCGAACAAAGACCACACAGACACATACTGGTTATTGGCTTTTAAAATTTGATTCTAACCCCAATTATAAAACTCAAATGTTTAACGCAAAATTTGAAAACAACTGTAGTCTCTTTCGCGTTTACAAGGTTAGGACAAAGATTGGCGGCGATGATCAACTGCGGAACGCTGGAAATGATATAGGGAATTGTTTCCATTATGGTTGCAATGCTTTACACCACATTTGGATACCACCCGTTAAAAACTGTAGCCTAATATGTCACGATAATAAGCCAGTTGTTTGCGGACCACCGGGGATAGAACATACATTAAAACATATACCTTTCTTTTTTCTATATAAACTGTGATGTGTTTTTTAATACATTAAAATGTCGGCCTGTAAAAACTGTCCCCGTGAAACCCAGAACTTGTAAACACAGCAAGCATAAAACTTTAAAAGTTCGAGAATTGCCCAGTGTTAAAGCAAGGGTTAGATGTTGTAAAACTCGCAGCCGTTGCTTCAGGAAGATGTGTTTTATAAGGCATAGAGTGAATATAAACAAGGGATTGTGTAGACTATTTTCATTTTTCTCGTGTTCTCTTATCTAATGACATTCAATTTAATTTAATTACTTTATTGAATTGTCAGATATTCTCTTGCAATCCCATATAACAAATGTTGGTATTCGAAGGAATTATTCGTGTTTTCACTGTCGTTACGTCACTGCCGATTCGGTCAGCGTGTAATACTCAGCTATCGTAGCAATGATCTCTGCGTTAAAAGTATATTTGGAATGTGATTAACCTGCTCTATCACATATGTTATAATGACTGGCACCAATATTGTCCTTTAAGATTTATTCTGTTACTGATTGGGTTTTTTAAATAAAGAAATGGTCGAGTTTAAACCGTACCAATACAGTGTAGACATTCTTTGTTTATTGCATTTTGTAATTTGATTTTAAACCAGATATACAATTGTAATTGAATACAACCCAGTTAGTAAAACAGGAATGATTTTAAACCGAACAAAGACCACACAGACACATACTGGTTATTGGCTTTTAAAATTTGATTCTAACCCCAATTATAAAACTCAAATGTTTAACGCAAAATTTGAAAACAACTGTAGTCTCTTTCGCGTTTACAAGGTTAGGACAAAGAGTGGCGGCGATGATCAACTGCTTTACACCACATTTGGATACCACCCGTTAAAAACTGCAGCCTAATATGTCCCGTTCATAAGCCAGTTGTTTGCGGACCACCGGGGATAGAACATACATTAAAACATATACCTTTCTTTTTTCTATATAAACTGTGATGTGTTTTTTAATACATTAAAATGTCGGCCTGTAAAAACTGTCCCCGTGAAACCCAGAACCAAATGTTCTATGGTCATGACTTATATTATCGATTGGTTTATTTCAATAACTTTTAGACCAATATCCATTAAGGGAAGAATGCTTGAAATTTAATTCTATATTTAAATCGCTAATAAAAGCTCGAGGTAGTTAATATAAAAGCAAGAATACCCGTAACCAACAATTTATCAGAAAACAAAATAATGAGAAACAGGAATCCAATCTATGTAACTAATGACCATGTTTTGTAATTCGTCTTGTCAACAATTTTCCCCTATTTCTACTTTTGAATACTGGATTGACATTATTCTCTAAATCGAAAATAAATTCGAGCCATTAACCCGTGCACGTAAAAGGTCCTTTGACAGATGTCCAGGCAAAATTTTCATCATAGTACACTGTATGACGTATGCCCGTCGGAGCAGAACAGTGGGACGTTTTGGCCCATTTCATTTCTGACGACAGATTAACGAAATGGTTACAATATTAGATGTTTTGTCACCCGGGACATTTAAAATGGTCTCGATTCTGTGTCTGTGTCTACTGTGACACAGAGTAACGCTTTTTATTGTCTTGACTACGTATTGCAATGGGCACGTTAAGAGCGTAGACTGATTGGCTGGTGCTAATTAATAAAAACAAATGTACGATAAATTATTATTATTTTTTTTTTTGGGGGGGGGGGGATTTCAAGTACCGGTGGCAACACGGGCAAGACTGCGTGCGCATGCCATCTATTTTAGGATAAGTAGGTATTATCCTTAAGTATGTGTACCCAGCTGCAACGTCTTGTGACGTTGCAATTCAATAGGCACGTCTTCGCCTTTTACAAAAAAAACGGATATGGAAGTGATAAAATATATTAATTACTTTCCCATCTCCAAGTGAAGCTTGACTTATCTTTTGCATGCTATATCATCCTCTCACAAGTTTCGTAGGGAGTATTTTTCCGCGACATCTCCGTGGATTTGAGCGGGCGATTACACTTACACTATTGTCTTGGGCCAAATTCATGGTAAATCCAGGACAGGAGAAAACTCTGTGGTACCGCACTTCTTTGTGTGACCCAATCACTTGCTTATTCGTGCAGTGATTAGTCCAGGACTGTATATAATAGTTGGCATAGGTAAAGGCTGATATCTAAACTAAATAAATCGCCGAAAACTATAATCGATTATTATTATTATAAATCAGGCCAGCTGTCTGACAAAATATCAAGAACTCTCTATCAGCTAGTACTACAGTTTTAAGTCGATTTACGGAAACATGTCTGAAGTGGAGAGGGAGAGAGAGATAGATATATATATATTATTTTCTAAACGATTTACCCCTACCGGAGAAGAAAAATGTAAGGATAATTTAATGTATGTCATAATGAAGTACAGTGGAAGATTTTCTTACCTGGACGTATTTTTTTTTTATTTTGCATTTATCTACCGTAAACAAAGAAGTACTTGTACTTTATCTACTTTAATATATATATATATATATATATATAAACCTTGACCTGGGGCCGTTTGCTCAAAGCTCCGCTATCTTTTAAAAAGCCGTTAACTTTAACAGAGAGAAAGATTGTTGCTGGAAATAAAGTTCCCAAACATTCGGTGGTGCAAATTGTTCATACGGATTTATGCTAATATTTCTGAAGGTAAACATAAGGTATGCTAGTGTGTTTTCTGTAGTAAATTTAACGGATAATAAACAAACAATATATTACCAAGATACAAGTCCGTTAGAATTTAACGGATCGTTAAAATAACTTAGTTTTGAGCAACCGGCCAAAGATGGCTAAATAATATAATGAATATCTACATCATGTTTGATCATACAAGCCCAATTAAAAGCATTGTTCTTTCCTACCAAAAGACATGACAGGCACATAGCCAGATGAACAGCTGGTTAGTCCAGCAAATAGGTATCACAAACTCAGACACGTTATTCACTCAACGAACATTTCTCAAGTGAACATTATGCATTTGTGGACATTCTGCTTCAATAAGAGGTTACTCGCAAGCAGTTTTTGTTCATCATTATACTCGGTTAAGGCATTAACCTAATGAAAAACTTCACCAATTTGAAGTTCTACATCAATTTGAAGAAAAGCTATTGTCTCCCACAAAGTGTGACAGACGGTCGGACCCATTTTTATCGAATTGCAAATTGTCTACACCGTCGAACCAAACAGACAAATCACAGCAGTGGGAATCATAATCTGCTTGTCGAACACAGATGTATACGACTACAAAGGAATCGGTAACGGGTTCTTTTCCTTCTCACGGGTACTTTGCCATTGGTTTTAGGACAAATTAGGATTGAGTTTATTTAAGTAAATGTAGTCCACCGCAGTCGATCTTTAAGGACACCATAGGGTGTTTTTACATCTGCAAGTTGGATTACATTCACATAAAATACGCAAAATCTTATTGTAAAAACACAGCTTTGATTATGATACAAATGATAGAGCAGCTGGGTGAAGTCTTAAACTGAATAAAAACAAAACTCAAAAATCTCTTTGAAATTATTATTATTATTATCTACTTTACTCCAGGCTGAACGCGTTTTTATTGTAATATGCGTAATATTAAGAGACTCAGAGAGAAATTAGACTGTAATTAGACTTCAAATTGATGCTGATCATTTAATTTTTCACCCTTTTCGGACTCATTTGATCGCAAAATCATTACACGATGGAACCTTGGCATCTGTTCGTTACTAATGGATCAATTGAACAATTTTCTTCCACAGTTCTTATATTCGAGTTATACTGAACTAATGACATATTTTTGACAGACATATGAAGAATCTAACAACATGCAGGTCACTGCGTGGGTAGAGCTCTACAATACCTTCGGTTGCAGTTCTAATGGAAACCCATTAACCGATTTTTTTAATTAAAGAGTCCTAGTTACCATTCGCCGTTCCGTGAAATTTATCATCTTTAAGTGAATTTGAATAGAGTTGATCAGAAATTCAAAACAATTAATATAAAATATATGTATTACAATATACCCCTGATTCGGACTTTTAAAGAAACAATCATACCGGGTCGCTTTAACGCATGGACATGCTTGTAAGATGCTTAGGGAACATACTGGTCATCACGCTGATTTTGTTGTAAGTACCGATACAATACATATACGTTTAGAATTTTATTCCTGTGAATTGTTGTATAGGTTGGGTTCCTATAAATTGCTTTGCCCGAAGGTCTACAGGGTTATTCAGACGGCATCATATATAATGGTTTAGGAATTTTTAACTGGGAAATTCGTTAACTAAATTATTACACGTGGGGTATTGTAAGCATATTGACCAATAGATTCCCATTGGTAATTTCAAAAATATATGTGCGGTTCACCCTAGATGGAAATGGGCAGTGACCTATGGTAGATTAAGACTTTTTTCGATAGTTTATGTCTAAATAAATGAGGTAATGTATACGACGATGATATTGAATAGCAATTGGTTTAAAAGAATGGGACTAATCTTAAACAAACAGAATGGAATATCGGTGATAAAAACAATACAAGATAAGGCCAGCCTGGAACAACTTGACACCCAGATATTATTCAAGTGACGGACATACCGCGGCAATCAACAGCTTTCTTATTGGTTGCAGTAAGTTACGTTAAGTGACAGGTAGGCTAATCTACAATGACTTTCCTAAGATATAATTTGAAGAATAGAGGCTGCGATATGAACGGTTAATAGTCTATGATTATCGATCATTCCAATAAACGCTACACTTTATGATGATATTGGATTGAATTAGCTGAGTTGTGCCTTTGGGCTAAGCTCTTAATAGCTTTGCATACTTCACTTGACTTGGACAACCCACATCATACTCTGCCGCAAGCCTTATCAATGAAACACCAATTGAGCATCCTTCTTATACGTTATCAGGATCTCAATGATGATATCAAGAAACGGAAGACAGCTGTTGACTATCTTCTTGTTTTACCAGATTTTCTAGTTTAGTTTATGAAGGAGGGTCTTCAACAGCTTCTCGGAGCCTGTACATTAGCTATAGTTCATGGCTAAATAAAGTGTGATACTTTATTTATCCAGATTTCTACCCATGGATGAGACAGGTTTCTAAAGCTGAACAAAATGAACTAGCCATTCGCCATTTTCCTAGTAATGATGACGTCGAAGAGGACTATGTAGAAAAAGAAATGCCAACCAATGACTCTGTACAGGTCTTTCAAAGATAGGATCCGAGCGTTTCAGCCATCCCTCGTAGTTAGATGTGGAACACGATGGCAAGCTACTAGAAGAAACAGAATAATATAAAATCTAAACTGGAGTCACGCAGGGGCGTTTGTTGGGGTATTTACCTAAATATTTGACAGAAATGTATTATTATGGAACCCGGAAATATTAGGGCGCCAGTAAACGAAATAAGTTTAGAGTTTAGATAATTTTAAAACAGAATTAAGGGAAGTTTCTCTTACAAAAATGTTAGAAGGCACGAACAATAATTAGACGAAACCCTTTTCTTCAACTCCTTAAAACTGATTTCTGTGTATCCTTCATAGCTCCCACCCGTCTAAATAAGCCATTTGTACAAAAAAGTAGGACGTTAATCTATATTTTATTTTATTGAAATCTGTTATGGAAAGTAGGTGGCCCAGATAAGCGTAAGCGGGGTTATTGTGTTTTGTTGTAGAAAAAAGATGATAGAAATCAAAATTTAATAAAAGATAGGTATGATTAATTTTTACGATATATCATAAACGAGTGTAATACCTAATATCTATAATACCAGTCTATCTATAGATCAATAGGACCCATTATTATGGTATAAGCCACTTTCCCTCGTGAGAATGTGGCATAGGTTAATAAGTAAACGACCCGTGAGATTAGGGTTAAGCCTGACTATGTAAAGTGGCTGCGTTAGCAAGCTGATATACTGTATGGGAAACCTAACCAATCTAAATATTGTCAATTCTGGGGTAAACAGGGTTGGATTACGATGCACCTTAACGGGATATCTTCGATTTAAAAAAAAAATAATTAATCATTTAAGTTAACCCAATATGTTTCATAAGTCTCTTATGTTTGCATGTATCATTTTATGTAAACACAATAATACAAGTGATTTCACTCCATAAGATAGCTAACCAAGTCACATCCATCATGTTATTTACAAGTAGTCCAGGGAATATACAATTGACCTAGTGGCTTCCAATATACTTGGGGCTAATGTAAGGTGGATCGGTTCACACTATGCTAGTTAATGTTGTCTGGACTTTCAATTTGAAAAAAAGTTGTTCAGTTGGAATGTTTTTTCTTCTCAAGCTTCAATTTGAAAGAAAAGTGGATGATTTAGTCGGTACCCTTCACAAAAACCCTTGTTAACAAGCACCATATATACAATAGTATGCATACTCAATACCATTATTTAAAGGACAATATTGGTGTCAGTCATTATCACATATGGGATAGAACTGGTTAAACACTTTCCAAATACTTATTTAAATCCATTAAATATCGCAGGCTAACGATATTTAAAGAACAATATTGGTGTCAGTCATTATCACATTTGGGATAGAACTGGTTAAACACTTTCCAAATAATGATGGCATATACATGTCTATTACATAGTTTATATAACATTTAAGGCCTAAAGAAGGGCCTGCAAAGGGCAGATTTATCTCTTTTATAAACGCATGTTTAATAACGAGATTTAACACCATACCGACCTAATTTGTTTACAAGAATTTTTAACAAAGTCAAATTGTGCTGATCGTGCTTACTCCTCTGCTGCTCACAGGGTTTGGAACTCTTTACCACAAAGTGTAAAAAAAACAGTGACATATAAATTCATTTAAAAGGAACTTAAAACAGAACTTTCAGACAGTCATTCTGTTAATGACTTTAACGACATTGTTATTTGCGCCAATGAGCAACCTTTTGGTTGGAATTCCAGCGCCATATAAGATTAATATTATTACTTTGAACTTTGTAACTTTATCAAAGATACTCATATTTTGGTAATGGTCTATGGTCAGCAATGGCGCATTGCCAGCTGCAAAGATCTTTCTGAAACTATATTTTATTTTATTGAAATCTGTTATGGAAAGTAGGTGGTCCAGATAAGCGTAAGCGGGGTTATTGTGTTTTGTTGTAGAAAAAAGATGATATAAATCAAAATTTAATAAAAGATAGGTATGATTAATTTTTACGATATATCATAAACGAGTGTAATACCTAATATCTATAATACCAGTCTATCTATAGATCAATAGGACCCATTATTATGGTATAAGCCACTTTCCCTCATCAATATCTTACCTTCGTGAGAATGTGGCATAGGTTAATAAGTAAACGACCCGTGAGATTAGGGTTAAGCCTGACTATGTAAAGTGGCTGCGTTAGCAAGCTGATATACTGTATGGGAAACCTAACCAATCTAAATATTGTCAATTCTGGGGTAAACAGGGTTGGATTATGATGCACGTTAACGGGATATCTTCGATTTAAAAAAAAAAATTAATTAATCATTTAAGTTAACCCTATATGTTTCATAAGTCTCTTATGTTTGCATGTATCATTTTATGTAAACACAATAATACAAGTGATTTCACTCCATAAGATAGCTAACCAAGTCACATCCATCATGTTATTTACAAGTAGTCCAGGGAATATACAATTGACCTAGTGGGTTCCAATATACTTGGGGCGAATGTAAGGTGGATCGGTTCGCACTATGCTAGTTAATGTTGTCTGGACTTTTAATTTGAAAAAAAAGTTGTTCAGTTGGAATGTTTTTTCTTCTCAAGCTTCAATTTGAAAGAAAAGTGGATGATTTAGTCGGTACCCTTCACAAAAACCCCTGTTAACAAGCACCATATATACAATAGTATGCATACTCAATACCATTATTTAAAGGACAATATTGGTGTCAGTCATTATCACATATGGGATAGAACTGATTAAACACTTTCCAAATACTTATTTAAATCCATTAAATATCGCAGGCTAACGATATTTAAAGGACAATATTGGTGTCAGTCATTATCACATTTGGGATAGAACTGGTTAAACACTTTCCAAATAACGATGGCATATAAATGTCTATTACATAGTTTATATAACATTTAAGGCCTAAAGAAGGGCCTGCAAAGGGCAGATTTATCTCTTTTATAAACGCATGTTTAATAACGAGTTTTAACACCATACCGACCTAATTTGTTTACAAGAATTTTTAACAAAGTCAAATTGTGCTGATCGTGCTTACTCCTCTGCTGCTCACAGGGTTTGGAACTCTTTACCACAAAGTGTAAAAAAAACAGTGACATATACATTCATTTAAAAGGAACTTAAAACAGAACTTTCCGACAGTCATTCTGTTAATGACTTTAACGACATTGTTATTTGCGCCAATGAGCAACCTTTTGGTTGGAATACCAGCGCCATATAAGATTAATATTATTACTTTGAACTTTGTAACTTTATCAAAGATACTCATATTTTGGTAATGGTCTATGGTCAGCACGGGCGCATTGCCAGCTGCAGAGATCTTTCTGAAACTCGGCTCGAGTAGATTGTGAGTACCAATGAAGAATCGTATTTCTTAATATGTTCCCATACAAATGAGGTTGTGGACGTGAAACCAGACGATTCTTGTCGGGTTTTAATTAATGGAAACGGCGTGTGTTACAATGAACTGTTACAAATGAGGTAGTGGGCATGAAACCAGACGATTCTTGTCTGTGTTACAATGAACTGTTACATGTGTTACAACATAAGGCACTTATAGTAAGTACAGGAAGACCTCCCAAACGCACACGAAACCTATAAGATAAATCCGGATACAAGATACACTACATAGACAATAACGATAATAATAATAATAATACATATCTGTAATGCGCTTAATAATCCATCCATATACGCATGCTCAAAGCGCAAAATTTCAAGAGTCTGTCGCCATTAAAAAAACACACAAATAATCTGTTTTTAAACTGAATAATAGAGTTTAAAAAAGTGAGTTCTTAGTTTTGACTTTTAAATTGTGAAAGTTTGAGATTTTGATTGTTTGCTGGTAATTGATTCCAAAGAAGAGGTGCAGCAGTACTAAAACTTTTATCACTAAATTGTTTTAGTTTTGTTTTGGGAACAGCAATCGCTGTATATTTTTGCCATGCGACGTTAGCGCACGATTATTTTGACATTGATACACCCATGACAGAACTTTATACTGAATCCGGGGTTCGACAGGCAACCAGTGAAGAGACTTTAACACTGAAGTTACGTTCTCTGTAATTTATTTGTTTGGATGAGTACGAAAGCAGACTGTTTGCACAATCAATACGGGACAGCTTTAGCGCCTGAACTAGTGTTTTAGCAGCATTAGTTGTGCTCAGGAGGCCATTGTTTTTGATGCAATGTATATGGCACAATTCATCAACGTGAGCTTCCATAGAAAGTGTTGACTCTAGGAAAACACCAAGGGTTTTCAGACTGACATTCTTTTCTGTTATTGTCCGTATTTTTTGTAGAGGTTCCAACTAATATAATAGTTTATATCAAATCAAAGGCATGGAGCCGGGGGTCAGTCGTATAATGGTCGGTTTAGCTGTACAGTCTCATATTATAATAATTCAGGACGCAGTAGAAATAGGTCTTCACGGGTGTAAATTTTATTTTAAAAGTCCAAACTGTAGAATCCGTGTTCTTACAGCATTTTTGTATAAACATGTAATGTCTATTTCCGTTGGCCTCCCTATTTAAACAGCAGTGTCCAACAGCCGACTCTCACAGGTATTTCTGAGCCGCGTTATCAAATAGAATAATTTAAGTGTATTTTATATACAAAACTGTAATGCTTATTCTTATTTGCCTCTATCCCAACAACACGGTTCACAGATCGTCTACAATCTAAATAAATACACAATACAATGAACCTAAAAGATACAATACTAATTGTATATACCAGGATTAGATGCTAATTTTATATACACAGAACGTCTACAGTCTGAATAAATACACAATACAATGAACCTAAAAGATACAATACTAATTGTATATACCAGGATTAGATGCTAATTTTATATACACAGAACGTCTACAGTCTGAATAAATACACAATACAATGAACCTAAAAGATACAATACTAATTGTATATACCAGGATTAGATGCTAATTTTATATACACAGAACGTCTACAGTCTGAATAAATACACAATACAATGAACCTAAAAGATACAATACTAATTGTATATACCAGGATTAAATTCTAATTTTATATACACAGAACGTCTACAGTCTGAATAAATACACAATACAATGAACCTAAAAGATACATTATTTATACCCAATGCAGATTTAACCCGAAGAAGTGTGCTTTATATATTTCACCAGATACCTAGCGTGTTCGTCCTAATTATATACTGTTTTACCTGGATAACTCGAGGTATATCAGGTATCTAGTTTATCATTCAGTCGACATAAAGAGGTAAATATTTATCTTAAATGCCAGTAAAATATTTCACTGTTATATTACACAACTCAAAACAGCAGGAATTAAACACATTAGAGGTGCTGGCTTTCTTTTGGAATTCTTTTTACCGTTTATCTTTAAATCGTCGAAAGATGAAGTCCACAATAGATCCTTGAACATCTGTTGGTAGTTGGTAACTACTCCATTTCTGTCAAAAGATGAACAGCTTTGTATTCTGACACCGCATTACGAGGGATGAAAAGTTCTAAACTAGTAAAGGATAGATCAATTGGGTTGAAACAAATTATGTTTGCACCAACAATACATCATCGACACAAGAGAGCGAGCGATAAAGAGAAAGAGATGGAGTGAGAGAGAGAGGGGGGGGGGTAACGACCACTCAACATAAACTATGGCATTTTGATTCAATTGTATTTCAATGTAGCAAATTTGATTCAATTGTATTTCAATATTTCTCTTACTTTTTGCCACGTACACCCTGGGAATGAAAACCAATTCAGTTGAGTCAAAGACAGACCTTATGATACAACGAGTTTTGGGGTCGTCTGAAGAAAAGTTCTTCTTGACCAGCACCCACGCCTTGCACATTTAAATGGACACCATCAACTTTGTACAGATCTTTATCCGATAAGCTTAAAACCTTTCAGCCAGCCCTCGTATACTATTACAAATTGACCGAAATGCAGTACATTTGTTGGGCCCTGCTGAAACCCTCTCCGGAAAAAGACTAAGTTTATACAGAAGTTGAATTATATATTATGAATTATAAGAATTATATTTAGTTAAATGTTAAATGGTTAGCAATGTATATCAAATTGTTGTTCAGTAAACTCCAATCAAATTTAAATGGCTGAAATAATGTTTACTCGCGCATCTTACTGGCTGTGTGGTTAAGAATCAACACAGAGTTTTAAAACTGTTTTGAAATAAAAAATGCAACCGTTAGAAAACAATTGTTGTGTTCTAACTTTTTAAGTATCCCCTAAACCATAGGGGACATAGCGCAGGTGCGCAAATGCAATGGATACCATGGCATGGTTAATCCGTCACTGCTGATATCGCCTGTTACGTTGTTCATTCTTATTTCTGTATCAAAAACTAAACTCAAACTTTATAGTCTTCAATGATACACCCACACTGAATTTGTTTTCTCTGCGAAAGGGTGATCTATAAAGCCGACAGTTTTTCTAATGGACAGAATTATAATGTAAAGAGAAGAAAGCGTGCATGATGCTTGGTTTCAACATCAAAAGATAACAATTTGTAATTCATGGTGTGCCTTACCGACAGTCATAAATCTTTTACATAATTATTACGATTTATCGTATTTCGTATTTAAATCTCATTTATTACATAAAAAAGGGAATAAATTATAAAATGGCTTTATATCATTGTTAAAATGAATAAAGCTACAGAGGATGGCCGGAATTTGACGAAACCACGACACTTAACTTAATTATAGACCTTTTGATGTAACTCGCACACGCTGGACCACTCAACCATCAACCAAAGTGTATTGAAAAGTCGGCGAGATTAATTTTGTTCCATGGAAGTTTGAAATAGCCTATAGTACAACTATGTGTCAAAAATGAACGTAATGTTGTAATCTAAGCGATCTACCACAAAGAATAATGATGAAAAAGTAAATACATGTATATTACAAAATTATCTAGAATAAAATTATAAACGGCACTAGTGTTCTAGAACGAACAAGTGCCACAGAAGAAAAACAAATAATTCAAGTTATCTGACGATCTGAATTTTAAAATTGGAATTTGGTTTTTTTCCGTCAAAAGATGAATGCAAATGTGACGCATTGAGATTTTAATCTAGCAGAAGAAAAGGGGAGATAATTGAATACCAAGAGTTTTTGCGCAATGTGTCGGGTTTTAGTTTAGCCGGTTGATGGATTACACGCTCAGCAAAGAAAAGAGGATGATGTATTTGAAGTAATGGATTTATAATTCACTTTTTCCATCAAATTCAAATTCCTTAGCTTTAATCTTTTAAAAAGAGTAACCTGTTCGGTCTTCAATATGTGATGAAACACCGGTAGTGATAGACGTTAACGCTAAAACGTTTAACATTTTTCCTTCAAAAAAAAAGGTTGTGTCGCATGCTGAAATTAAAAAAAAAAGAATTTTGTCGTCCTGATGTCAAACAATAATGGTCTTTGATAAACCAACTATTTTTGTTGAATATAACTATTTTAAAACCCATAAATATTATAAATTTAATTATTCCAATTTTTTAAAATCTAAATGTCAAAATAAAATTTTGAAAGTGGCATTTTAGTAAATTTACACTTGAATTTTAAATACATTAAACGTTAATTGTAACATTAGTTCATAATGCGATATAATACGTGTAACATAACGCAAATCAAATTTCAATTTTATCGCTATAACGTGTTTCTATGAATATTGGCTTTGCACGAACATTCAGTTGGTAGTGCATATAGTTGAAAAACACAGCTAATATTTAAGATATGGTGTATTCGATGGATCACATTAGATGGTCGGATTCGGGAAACATTGTAATGATTTACGAATACTCCTTTCTCTGCATATAGTCCTGAAGCAATGACCCGAGAAATCCCTCTCTGGCCATTGCTGAATGACGGAAACATTACCCACAGCGGCAAAACTACAGGAAAGTCGCATATAATGCTAATGCTAGCATTTCCTTAGAAAAAAAACGTACGCAAAAATTAAATATTATATGCAGTCATATGGTGTTTAGTTTAAGACCTCTAGGGTCAATATTGGGACTATCAAGTTATTTCTTACCGTGATAATCCCGCTGGCTTTTCGAAAATCAAGGCGGACAATAACACCCAACGCACTGATCTAGAGTCGTATGTATCTATATATGTTTTCAATTAATGATATGTGATCTAAGCTAATGGTGGAATAAAACACATTTAATGGTGTAACATTGAACATAAACGACCACTTTAATGGTCCAGTTTCATGCTACTTAACAACTAGATATTAAAAAACAAAAAGTCTGTTAAATAAACAGCTAATTTATAGACTTGACTTTTAACTTGGCTACAATGAGGGAATTAATCTGTAATCTTCAATCTATTTTGTAGAAGCAAGAGAGAAACCGAGCCATCAATATTACTAATCGTCAAACATCAAATTATGAGGCTAACTATAAATCATAAAAAAAATATTTTGATTTACTTTTCTTCAGGAATTAATAAGTCTTATGTTTGTTTTGTTGGCCAGTTTGTAATGCCATTTTGCAATCTTGTCGCTCAACATGGTTTAACAAATATAACGATAATATTAAAGAGGCATTTTAATGACTTATGTGAAAATTAATGATAGATGTTTTAATAGAATTTTTATAATTTTTTTTACAACAATTGGAGGTTGGATATAAAACAGGTGACAGCAAAGTTGTTACTAATCAGATTCATTTTTCTCAGACAAATATCTCAAATAAAACACAAAAAAAACAGCCATTATTATGTAAACAAATATACACTGAAATTCAAATCGATTGCCTAAACCACTAGTTGGCCAGAACTTTAAGTTAAGATTTATTCTGTTACTGATTGTTTTTTTTAATAAAGTAACGGTAGAGTTTAAACCGTACCAATACAGTGTAGACATTCTTTGTTTATTGCATTTTGTAATTTGATTTTAAACCAGTTATACAATTGTAATTGAATACAATCCATCTAGTAAAACAGCAATGATTATAAACCGAACCAAGTCCATACAGACAAATACTGGTTATTGGCTTTTAAAATTTGATTCCATGTACGATTTGGAAGGTTATGGGGACGGGTAATGTAGTATTGCAATAACTGAATGTATAGAGATGATTTTGCTAACAATCTGTAATTTGATTTTAATAAAAACCTGTAATATTGGTAAATGAATCATCGTGAATGCAATAAATGCAATTTTATTACAGAATGCAATAAATGCAATTTTATTACATAAATGTTTGGCTGTTTTACGTCATTATAGAGGTGTCGATTGGTATTGAAAACATTTAGCTTTATTAGAGTTATTTTTTTAATGTGTTTTCTTCGTGTAATTGCAGATATTTTGACTACCCAACTTCAAGGCTTGCGACAATGTTTTAGAAAGATTATCGGGAAATTATTGATAAATTAGCCTTCTGGAAACGATAGAAACCTTGTTCTAGACTTGAAGAAATAGAGAAACAAGCAATGAAAATTGAAGTCTTGATTTCTTTTGTTACATGACTCTGTGAACATTAATTTAAGATTTTAGGACCATAGCCATAGCCAATATTGCATGATATCGAATTATGTTTTCAGCAGTTATCAGCCGGAAACCAATCCCCGAACACCGACAGTTCTGACACCTTACAATGGCCTTTGCACGCCTGCACATTCACCAGTCCCGTAGGCCTATATTAATGTCGCCATATTTTCTTGTATTCACACACTAAAGTAAATTCTCTGAAAGAGGGTACTTTAAATTCTTATATCCAACCAAGTGTAATTGATATGTAATAACAAAATCGATTCAGCTGAGGATTAAAGTCAGTATAGCTGTAGTGGTTATGTAGTTTATATACTCCGGGTGCACGCGCTTAACACTGGATGGTAGATGCTTTTTATAAAGTAGACAAGGGATGTAACTCTAGAAATTGTTAAAATTAGCTATTGCCTTTTTTTTATCTAAACAATATACACGTATTTGGCCACAGGTTACTAATTATTTCTCCATTGACTTTAATAGTGTTAATTCTCGTCTCTTAGACCGACTCTAACTTTTCCCCAAATTTTCGTTGTGTAGAACGCTTGCTGCCACGGATGGAGCAACATGCAATTTCCGGCCTTACATTCCAACGTAACCAACCTCACAACTCTTTATCCTTCCAGACTAATGCCCGGTTTCAACCCGTCAAAGAATCCAAAATTATCTTATCCTAGAAGTCCAAACACCGAAAACAAATCAAATTCTAGAAGTTTAAATACTGAAATCAAATCAAATAAAGAAAGTTATGACGTGATGTGATCGACTGATTCCGTTCCAGACAAGAGTTGAAATATGTTAGATTTTTTTTATTTGACGTTCTGGCCTATTAGTCAACCTATGATCGATAAATGTTTATCAGTCTGTCATAAGCAGGCTATGGTCCAGATACCGTGATACACAATCTGTACAGGTCAGACCACACTCAGGTCGACCAAGGGCGACAACGCAAGCCCAGGATCGATTTATCCGTACCTTGGCCTTGAGAAATCGTGTCATCACAGCAAATCAGATCAGCGCTCGTCTTCAAACAGACACTGGTGTGAGAGTGAGTGGCAAGACGATGCGGAAACTACTGCTAAAGGGCCACCTTCGCGCCCGACGTTCTCGCGTGATCACTTGTTTGAGAGATCATCACATTCGGACAAGACGTCGTTGGTGTAGGGATCGTCAACACTGGAGCAATGTTCTGTTTCAGATGAATCAAGGTTCACTGTTGATTTTTTGGACAGACGTAGGAGGGTGTGGCGTCGTCGAAACAAGCGCTTCCAAGACGTCAACGTCATCAGACATGATCGATTTTGGGGTGGTTCTGTTATGGTGTGGGGAGGCATCACTGTTGTGGGAAGAACGGCTTTACATGTTGTTGCAGGGAGTGTTACAGGCCAGTACTACCGGGACAACATCTTGACAGTCCATGTTGTGCCGTTCGCACGACGTCATGGCCGACGTTTCATCTTCCAGGATTACAACGCAAGATGTCACAGGGCCAGGATCGTTACAGGCTACCTCCAACGACAGAACATCACCACATTACCTTGGCCAGCACTGGGTCCCGACCTCTCCCCCATCGAGCATGTCTGGGACATGCTTGGGCATGTCTGGGACATGCTTGGGCATGTCTGGGACATGCTTGGACATGTCTGGGACATGCTTGGACAGAGGTTACGTCAACAACGTCCTGTCTATGTCCAAGAACTTGCTGCTGCGTTGGAATAGGAATGGGACAATCTTGACCAAAATGACCTTAGACGTCTCACTAGGATAAGCCGCGTCGGATCAATGCTTTTTTGGCAAACAGAGGAGGATTTTCCCGTTACTGACTTTGTTGTGATGCTGTGGTAACTTTGCTGTTTGACCCCGGGTATCATTTTACCCTTATAATGGTCAGTCTGTGCCTTACTTAGTCTAACGATCTTTTGGAATAAATCGATGAATGTGAACTTCATTTCATTTTGTCGTTTGTTTCTTCGCCAGTTTCATTAGGTGACTTTAATAACACTTAAAAATCAAATATCCCCTACTTTTTTGAATAGTATATAAAGAAATATTATTACTATTCTTACCCAGAAAATATATGTGATTCATTTTGAAAAATTCCATACTCAAAATAGCCCCATACTCTCCAATTGACTGACCTAATTAATGTAATGTAAAATTGTGTACGATTCGTAATTTAGAATGTAACATCTATAACCCGATGGCGTGGCCGGTTTTATTCAAATTTACATACAATCTATTATTTAATAGTGTAATCACGTCAAATCCGACATTATGTTTTTGCACCACCTAGCGAAGAGCATAAAATATGTAAATAAAACGTCTTTATTCGTTTATAGAGGCATACAGTTTATTATACTGTCGATTCAGCATTAAATATCTATCAATTGGATATCAGATAACTCGAATGCGATATTTTGTTTAAATCATATTCCTGAAGCAATGGTCTGAGATATCCCACTTTTGCCATTGTTGGATTGGCTTCTGATACTTGAGCTATTGAGGGAATGTGTCTTTTCTTCCCGTGCAATCAAATCTATCCCAAGTACAACAGCTCTTCGTTTCATCTAGGGTCTTCCCTAAAACTCCGGACAGTGATTTAAGATATTAAAACGGTGGAAGTATTGTTCGTCTCCAAACAGTACTGTTTACATTGTGCTAATGGACTCGTTTGTCACGCAATTTCTGCAATATTCTGCTATGCACAGTGTAATTGAGCATGATAAAATCGTAAACATATTTGGTTCACTTTGAAGCTCAGTTTAAAGCATACGTAGTAAGCTATTGGTTGTTAATCGAACTATTGACCAGTCATAATTTGGAAAAGAAATTTGCTTATATTACAGCAGTGTTAAATGGGGTTAGCTCTAATCAAACGATATACTGCGAGGAGTATGGGATTAATTATGAAGTTCAATTATTCTAAGAACTATTGTGAGAATAGAAGTGTACGCGTGTATATATTTCTTGAATGAAATATATAATGATACAAACTATAATATGACATTCGATCATCTGGACTGAGACCATTCTAGCACTGTCTCTAATGGTTTTTTTTCTTTAACGGATCTCCTCCACCAAGCTGATCTATAGCTATGCCAAAAAATATAATAGTCCAAGAGCCAGTGACGAAAAAACTGCCTCATAAGTAATAGATGGTTTGACCATATTAATTGGCAGCTATTGATAGGGCAAATTCAAAACACCCAGTCTTACGAGGTTTCAGTGGGGCATTTGGCTGGGAGGGGCAGATAAAAAGGGCCAAAAAGGGCCAAAATTTGCCTCATAAGTAATAGGATCAGAATTATTTCCAAAATGTTGCCATACAGTTTATGAATATTAAAAATATAAATCTGACCTTAAAAAGTGGGGCCATGCCCTTTTCTGACCGCATTAAAAGGTGCCGACGGGGGCCAAAATTTGCCTCATAAGTAATATAGTTGAAATTGGTGCCAAATGTTAGCTATGCACGAGGCGATTCTAAAAATATCAAATCTGACTGGTTTTAGTGGGGCGCATCCTTAATCTGACCACTTAAAAATGCAAAATCTGACCAGAAAAAATGGGGCCACACCCCTTTCTGACTGCCCTGAAAAGTGTGGATGGGGGCCCAAAAATGCCTCATAAGTAATAAGATTGAAATTGGTGCCAAATGTTAGGTATTTATGAAACGTTCTAAAAATATCAAATCTGACTGGTTCCGTTGGGGCAAACCCCTAATCTGACCACTTAAATGTGCCTAATCTGCCACGCCCACAAAAAGGGTCAAATTTGCCTCATAAGTAATATGACTGAAAATGGTGCCAAATGTTAGCTATGTATTGGACGGTTCTAAAAATATCAAATCTGATGGGTTTCCGCGGGGCAAACTCCTTATCTGACCACTTAATTGTCACCACCCGCCCCAATTTTGAATTCACATGCTTGCTTTCACTTCAAAGTTAAATCTACAAACTGACTAGCTTGACATCCCCACTATTAATTTGCAGTTTTCAACAACACAGTATAAGTTCAATACAACACGACTGACCTCCCATGTGATATGAATCTCCATTAAAGGAGCCAAGTCTTGAACTCAATATCAGCCACAGTCTTCGACATAACAAACACGACTCAATGGCCAATTTAAATAAACATCACTGTTGATATCTTACCGTGAAAAGTTGGGCTTCTAATATCCAATATGCAAGACAAAATGAAAATGTTTAAATTAGCACTCAAATTGTGTGCCAGAATGTTGTTGAGCGCCAGTTGTATGAAACGACTCGACAAATAAAGCTAAACATATACATGTACCATGTAGGAAAATACTACCAATGTAGACTGGAATAACCATATGCCAAAGACTGCCATTCAATTTGGAATCTTCGCCGAACATAACTGATTAGAAAATTACACTAAAAGCAGAAACGGTTGAATGTAAATCAGTTTATATACATTCATATTACATTTTATAATAAGTGTTGCGACCCATGTGTGTCCATTCTGGGTACCTAAAATAGCGATTCATCTCCTTTAAACATGGTATTACATTATTCATGGTCATTTCGGAACTGACGTATGGTTTAATTTTATTTCAATAATTCGCTTGCGCGTAGGGGTCTTTAGCAGTAGGAAGAAACCGCAGACCCCAGAGAAAACCCACGAGGTTGGCGGGCGACCATACTCCTTGTCCCATAGAACCGGGGAATCGAAACCACGGTAGTTGACTCAATGAGAGACCTTATGCTAGAACGCATACGCGCTAACCCCTCGGCCTCCCTCCACCACAACAAAATAACTGGATAATCAGTACATTACAATTCTGTTGGAAGTATATACCAGTTTTTCGGGGGATGGCAGCCAAGTTAATAATGTATTTGGTGATTTCACTATTTGCCATTTTTAAAAGAAGATAGTAAATTACTTTGGAACAGAGAAATCAACATTAATATCATCAAATACCAAAGGAAATATCATTTATAACAATAGAATGAATGTTAAAGAGGCAATTAAAGAGGTGTTCTCAGAATTTCATCGATAAAAGCAAACATTCGGGACATAGAATACGCATAACGTAAGGAAATACTAAATGTACCAAAGTCCACCTTATCATCAAAATTAACAATGCAGGGTATGATTCAAGGAGCGGTTTCTGAAATCGACTTTTACTCATTTATTAGGAGGGCCTGACCAGAGACAAAGAAAAGCAGAAAAGTAATTTTTTAAATCGTTATGGGCACTGTGTTAGTTACAACGGCATTGGAGAACTGGAGACGAATTAACATACAGTTCACAGGAAGAACAGTATGGATCCACATGGAATACAGAAGATATCATTCGTTACCTGTACTGCCTGGGACAATAACGACAAATTGTATCAAATACAAGTACCAGTACTGCAACAACTAACAATGATAACCAACTTCCTTTTTGTAGGACAGTGATTTACTCCAATCCTTTTAAATCTGGAACCATATAGGAAGAAGCCTAGAATGACTATCCGTGGATTTATCCCAGAAGATCTATTATTCCTAGTAGCTGTGCAGATGACAAACTATTGGATTTTATTTGGATGATTTGCATACTGCCTCTTTGAAATGTCAAGTTTATTCTTCAGTTTATATCAGCCAAACTATGCCAGATGGATTCTCTGGTTACATGAAAATATGATAAAAATAGATGAAACACATCCTGGAATATATGACTTATTCCAAATAGGTGCCCTTCCCGTACGTAGGACAGACAGTTCATGTAGATGTTACCAATCCTTTTTCAGGTATTAATATCATCATTTATAACTTCCATATTAGTTAGACATAGATGGTCCATGTCTGATTATACGAGGGCAACTATAGCTGGAGATTGAACATTTAGGCATTACCAGACCTAAATATGTAACTTCTGAATTGAGACAAGCTAATATTCAGAACACAGCCCATTGGGTCAAAATTATTGAATTGTAAACATGTCTAACCCATTCAAGAATAATGCGGCACAAGATAGATAAACATTAATGAACAGATTTTATGAAAATGGCAACATGTCTCGTGACTAATTTATTGCAGACCCCTCCCGGTTTGATAAACCCATTAAACGGCCAAAACCAAGCACATTTGCTTGTGGCATACCTACATGAATGACAAAAGATCGGCTATATCGTAGCCTACAGTTGAAAATAGAAAGCGATATGAAGGGTCGATTACTTTATCGAATTCTACTACGTCAGTCCTGGAATGAACATGAAATAATGTAATACTATGTTTAAAGGAGATGAATCGCCATTCTTTGGTACCTAGAAATGGACACACATGGGTCGCAACAATTATAATAATGTAATATGAATGTATATAAACTGATTTACATTCAATTGTTTCTGCTATTACTGTAATTTTCTAATCAGTTATGTTCGGCGAAGATTCCAAATTGAATGGCAGTCTTTGGCATATGGTTATTCCAGTCTACACTGGTAGTAGTTTCCTACATGGTACATGTATATGTTTAGCTTTATTTATCGACTCGCTTCATACAAATGGCGTTCAACAGCATTCTTGCACACGATTTGTGTGCTAATTTAAACATTTTCATTTCGTCTTAAATATTGGATATCAGAAGCCCAACTTTTCACGGTAAGATATCAACAGTGATGTTTATTTAAATTGACCATTAAGTCGTGTTTGTCATGTTGAAGAATGTGGCTAATATTGAGTTCAAGACTTGGCTCCTTTAAAGCTCCAATACCACTCTTGTTGTAACTGAAAAACATGTCCCAATCTTTTATTCTGGTAAACAAATTGTACTATTTTACAATATTCCAATTAATAAATGGTACAAATTACATCTTAACACAACTAATTTTAAAAATTGGAAAAATTCATCTACAAGCCGTAACATTGTTTGAAAAGCTTTACGTAAACACTTTCAAATGCAACTTCGATTTAAACATGTTTTCGAACCCTCTGGACCAGTAGGATAGGTTGTAATGGATGTTTACATAACAGGTAGGACACTTAAACATCTAGTAGTTAGAAAAAGGCTATTTTCTTTCTGGACCTGTCAAGCCAGCAAGAGTGTTATTGTCCCTTTAATGGAGAATCATATCACATGGGAGGTCAGTCGTATTGTATTGAACTTCTACTGTGTTGTTGAAAACTGCAAATTAATAGTGGGGATGTCAAGCTAGTCAGTTTGTAGATTTAACTTTGAAGTGAAAGCAAGCATGTGAATACACAATTGGGGCGGGTGGTGACAATTAAGTGGTCAGATAAGGAGTTTGCCCCGCGGAAACCCATCAGATTTGATATTTTTAGAACTGACCAATACATAGCTAACATTTGGCACCATTTTCAGTCATATAACTTATGAGGCAAATTTTGAACTTTTTGTGGGCGTGGCAGATTAGGCACATTTAAGTGGTCAGATTAGGGGTTTGCCCCAACGGAACCAGTCAGATTTGATATTTTTAGAACCGTCTCATAAATACCTAACATTTGGCACCAATTTCAATCTTATTACTTATGAGGCATTTTTGGGCCCCCGTCCACACTTTTCAGGGCAGTCAGAAAGGGGTGTGGCCCCATTTTTTCTGGTCAGATTTTGCATTTCAAGATTTAGATATAGCACCAAAACATTTCAAAACTGTTTCTGATCCTATTACTTATGATGCAAATTTTGACCTTTTTTGTGGGCGTGGCACTTTGGGCAGTTTTTAAGTGGTCAGATTAAGGATGTGCCTCACTAAAACCAGTCAGATTTGATATTTTTAGAATTGCCTCGTGCATAGCTAACATTTGGCACCAATTTCAACTATATTACTTATGAGGCAAATTTTGGCCCCCGTCGGCACCTTTTAATGCGGTCAGAAAAGGGCATGGCCCCACTTTTTACGGTCAGATTTATATTTTTTATATTCATAAACTGTATGGCAACATTTTGGAAATAATTCTGATCCTATTACTTATGAGGCAAATTTGGGCCCTTTTTTGCCCTTTTTATCTGTCCCTCCCAGCCAAATGCCCCACTGAAACCTCGTAAGACTGGGTGTTTTGAATTTGCCCTATCAATAGCTGCCAATTAATATGGTCAAACCATCTATTACTTATGAGGCAGTTTTTTCGTCACTGGCTCTTGGTCTATAACATGAAAATAGTTGTTTAAAGAGAGTGTAACACCATGACGTCTTATGTCTGACTGGAGAGTGGGTCTTACTGCCGATCGCCAGATCTTACATTCGACTCATGCATCTTGTTTTTTGCTACCTATATCTGTTAGCCTTGTGATCGTCTAGAGTTTGTCTCAAGCTGTCTTTCCTTCTCCTTCACGTTGTGTATTTTTACTGGTTTCTTAAGACGTTCGTCTTCTTCTGTTATAACAATACAGCAGTTCGTTTTTATATTTTATATAAGAAAGCTAAATACATTCAATCATAGTACAGATTACAATAGTCAATACTAGCTAACTCTTCTCAAACCTAACTTAATTCGCTGGGCGAGTTTGCTGATAGGAGTTCTCACATGTTCCTAGTTCTGGAATCAAATGTTGTCTGGCGAATTCTCACCAGTAGCATAATTTTGTATCGGCTGGACTTGGACATTCAATTATCTAATTAGTCAGATATGGTGTAAATAAGTATAGAGATTGGTCAATTGAGCCAAATGACGTCGACACCCACCCTTATATGGTAGAATGGAAATTCACCCACGAACATTCCCACGACATATTAAGTATCATGTTGTTGGCATATAGAGCCAGTAATGTTTGGCTAAACTACTCTTTTTATAAACCCTTATGTCACTCCTACTCTAAATTGAATTAAGTATTTTAAGTACATATCACATATCATGTGAATATGTTAGACTTGCCGAAATAATTAACTAATATAAATATAATCTTTAAAACAATGTCCTCACGACTATATCGCTACAAGAGGGCGGTCTCCGAAAAGAGGGAGAGGGAGTTATCGGGTGTAACGTCCACTCGACACAAACTAGGTCATTTTGGGACTATCATATGGTTAAATTTTAATTAAATAATTCGTTTGCGCATAGGGGTCTTTAGCAGTGGGAAGAAACCGCAAGGCCCGGAAAAAAACACGAGGCTGGACAGGCTTGTCACGTACAACCGGGGATTCAAAACCATGCCAGTTGACTCAATGACAGGCTTTATGCTAACCCTTCGGCCATACCCCTCCCCCCTACGAAAAGAGTATTTTGT
The DNA here is from genome assembly GCA_917208275.1 of Patella pellucida. Taxonomy (NCBI): domain Eukaryota; kingdom Metazoa; phylum Mollusca; class Gastropoda; family Patellidae; genus Patella; species Patella pellucida. The sequence continues at coordinate 20,738,737 of OU795036.1, read as the reverse complement.
TGCCAATAACGTTCAAAGTATTGAACAAAGTGACCGACAAGGAAAGATATGTTATAGATATGCATATTCTACACAATATTCCAACAATTTAAATAATTTCATAAAAAATGGACAAAACTATGAATAAGTGAAATTGACAAAAAAGCACACTTGTCGGCTATTAGAAAGAACGTGTTTGTCAAAATTTACATCATCCATATTTTTTTTCTATGTTTTATGAAATCATTCTAACCTTTTTTATATGATGTGTAGAAAGAATATGCATATCTATAACTTATATTTCCTTGTCGGTCACTTTTTGCAATGCTTTGAGCGCCAATTACCATCAAAGCCTTTGTCGGCCTGATAAGCAAAACCCATTTAATCAACATTTCAATTTCAAAATTTTGTGAATTTTTTAATTAAAATTTTAGAAGTGATATAGTATATGTAATGTGCATATTTATAACATTATCTTTCCTTCTCGGTCACTTTTTGCAGTACTTTTGGCGATATTGACAAGAGCGAGAGAAATGGGGTTTAACGTTCAGTGGGAAGAAACTGCAATTAGTAGTAGGACTGTTCAGAACGTTCAGAACGTTTCCAAATTAATAAGAAGCCTCCAAAATATTTAGTTTTATTATTTTATATCAGTGATGGTCTGGAATTTGTAAAACTATGCAGATAAATGTTGTGTTTCGGGTTTACTTTCACCGTAACACCGAACAACCATATCTTACTTACAAGTGTTGAATATTTTGTTTGTCTTTACAATTATTGGTTCGAGATTGAGTATGCTTCAAGAATGAATTCGACACTGCAGCCCCAAACAGACTTTTACTTGAATTGTAATGCACTTTTGTAACGGAAATTAAATGTAGAGATTTTTAAGCCGAACCTAGATTCGTATGATTGAAAATGTAAAATTCTACTTGAAATGTATTGAGGAATTCCTAATCAATTTTAACAATTATAACAGTCAATTGATCACAAATCATTAATAATCTGATATGTACAGAGGTCTGGGTTATTTAATTTTAGACAGGATTAACACGATTCTGCCAGGGTTAAGTTAATGAATTTGATGGGTAAACAGACCATTTAACACTCTATGCTATGTGAAAATGGTGAACGGTCGTGTAAAAAATATATTTGGTTATTCTCAAGTCAAATTAACGTGACATGTAATGCTTTATTTAAACTACATAAACGTTGCACATCAGAACTGTTATTGATTATTTTCAAGGGTACAATTTGACCTTGACATTGCCACGATCAGAAATAAAAGAAAGTAAAGAAATACTCTGTTTAAATTCAACGATTTATTTACAAAATTTAAGACGTACATACTACCAGTAATTATAATAATACAATAATTGTAAATGTTTAATATTTTATACATAGTTTGAAATAGAACCAGTACAGCTGCCGATTTAGACATGTGGAGGTTGTGGGTCCATGAGTGCCGTTCACTTCGAAGAAGAGAAAGATTTAACGCATACAATAGGCCATTTTCGAGCTAACATGTAGTATATTTAGTCTAATAGATAGATTGAGCGCAGATCACGATGGCCATAGGGCATAGGGTAAACTTTCGATTAGTATACGTTTAACAGTTTTATATAAAATTTAACAGGAGACCATGCAATCAGTCGTTTGTATTGATATTACGAGCCATTGTGTTCTTTAAAAATACAAACAAAACTCTTTTTTATCATCAAAAGATACACTTTTCACGTAGATTGCAACATCATAAAAATGGCGACCGTTTAATGTATGATTTCTAGTAGACATAAAAGTTTATTATAACGTTTGTAGAATCCACTATACACTAAAGAACGCAAGCTTATTGAGTCGACATCTTTAATTATTCGCTGAGCTAGTTTTTGTCAACAATCTCCACAAATCACAAAGATAACTGAGAAGAAAAACGTTGAAAATAACCCCGAACCACGAGACACCCAAGCATTCCAGAATGATTACGACTTTATGCCTAAACTGCATTGAGTTTCCACTTTGACTCTTGGGCCGGCTTTCACTACTTTCAGTGTACGCGTTACCGCGGGCTAAAAAGTCGTCCAAAAGCAAATGTAATAGGACCGTTTCAATATAAGCGATTTCGCTAGCGCGTAAAAAGTTTCGCAATAAGCAACCTTTCATCAAACGGCGTCGGCTGGACGTAGAAAATGTCGGGTCCTGGGGCCTGTTTCACGAAATTTTAACTTAAGATAAAATCCAAATTTTAGTACATACTTTAATCTGATTGGCTAAGCGCTAAAATCAATCTAATACTATCCAATCGAATTACTAAAATCGGATTTTATCTTAGTTAAAATTTCGTGAAACAGGCCCCTGTGCTGTAAAAAGAAATCCTCACTGACGCCATTTATGTGGGATTCTCCAAACTTTGCAGCGATTTTTCTGTACACATGAAATAGAAAAACATCGCGCGCGGAAACGGTGCGTTTTTCCGCTGATGGAAACGAGTACATAGAAAGCGTGTCTGAAAGCGTTAACCTGTAGCTAAAAAATGGGTTTTGGTTTCCAGGCACACTTTCTGTGCAATGGGAGGTTACATGTTACAAAAGCAAATATGTCAACCACCTTATTAACCTGTTTTTCCCGAGCTATGCATATTTTACAGAGTTCAAATGTTAAACAGTACTGACTTAATGATCTCGAACAAATATCACGCAAGAAACATTTAAATATAAACCATATTTAACATGCGATAACGGAAATATCAAAATATCTACTTTTGATTCATTATTAACCATTTCCTTTGATCAATAGCCATGACATAAAATAAGCATATGTCTGCCGGGATAGGAGTTCTAGCATTAAAGAAACAGTCCTCGGCATTATCGGGATGTCAAATTATAGCTTGAAATCATGACCAAAGTCAGACTAAGCGGAACAGTGAAATAAGGGCGAAAGCCATGGTTAGGCAGATCATTTAAAACAAAACTACCAACTATTTTCATATTCATGTTCCCATGATTTGAAATTAAAATAAATTAAATTGTATTCGAGACAAAAGTTCAAATCCATGGGTGAAATATACGTTTTAACTTTTAATTTATTTGTTATACAAATCTAGTGGTTTTGCAGGGTGATTAAGGAATGCTCGTGATCCAGAAATCTAACTACAGCATTTCTTATCTTGGAAAGATTGGAAACACATTTTACTTACGTTTCCGGGAATATTTTGAACTCTGAGATAAGAATACAGCCATCGAAATATGACCCATCATCGTTTTTATCTTGGAATAGTGACTTTAAGTGATGCGCACTTTTCCATGTAACAATCATGCCAAGTGAATTGGTGGAGCTGTAGTTTTATTTCGAAACGTGCCCTCTATAAGAACATGTTTTGTTAGGATCATCCTCGGTATCCCCAGTGGTCTCTTTCCGTTCTACTTCACTAACCCCTTGGTTAATTTGTAGGATTTTCACGATTTCAAATTATCTGCCCTTGCCTTAATTGTAGCTAAAATCTACAGACCATTCAAAAAATTGTTACAAACCAGTCGTTTCGCGTTCGTTTTTATAAGGGTGGATAACCAAATTCATGCCGACTAGCTGAATGTTATATGCAAATTTACGTATATATTTCTAACTCATTTATTAAAACATGTAGTATGTTTCGCTGATTTCAAATATGTATAAAATCTATGTTTGACTGTTATTATTATTTGGTTGAAATGTTTCATTTTGTTATGTTTATTATTTTTGAACTTATCCTTGGCAATATCTCAATTTATTAATATATTATATAGTAATTGTAATTTGTTGTTAATAAATATGCATTTAGTCATTCAGGCTACCTTCTGGCTAATTCCTAAACTTGTCTCTTGAAGTGGGGCCTTTACGCTTTGCTTACTTTACCCTATGAGAGGTTCTTCCCTTGCCAACTTCCTTTTCAATAAACAATTTATGTGACTGGTCGATAATAATATCACAATCATCAAGGGGAGATAACTTTAACACCTGTAAAACGGAATGAGACCACTGGGGATGCCGATGATGTATTCGGATAAGATTAACCCAGGGGTTGATGGTGTAGAAGGGAATGAGGCCGAGGATGTATAAGGATATACAGACCATTGCCTAATTGTCACCCCGTATATTTTAAGTAAGCCTTCAAGAAATGTCCTAGATTGTGTCGTGTTATCTTACACACACACACACACACACTCTCTCTCTCTCTCTCTCTTTCTCTCTCAGTGGATCATGGTCCTACCGATTAATAATAAAAGGTTGACTTTCCCTTTAAAAGCTTCAAGTTTGTTAATGCAAATCTAACAATAGATACTATTGATGATTAACTATTATGACGTTATTAAGAATCAATCTGATATTTGTTGAATAAATGAAAAAAATATTGTTGTTCTGACCTAGATTAACATTTTACTAAATAACCTTATTTGGTACATGCTTTAACCTTCAAATACATTTGTCCGTCTTAAATACTCTACGTTTGCGGTTGCGTCAAATAGTCCTGCAGAACTATAGCGGCACCTGGAAATTGTATACAAAGTTGTTTTTAAGATTGATTACAGTAGCCGTGGGTGCCCTCATTGAAGGGGGGGGCTAGTGGTCTAGAGTGCCGCGCTTCGACCTCTAGGTGACCGGCCACCTCTGGCTTGCGGCTGTGTTTTCGAGCCCTGGTGTGAGCGTATGTGGCATGGACATAGGGGCGCTTTCTCAACCTCGTGGGTTTCCTCTGGGCACTCCGGTTTCCTCCCAATGCTAACGACCCCTACGCGCAAGCGAAAAATTAAAAAAATTAAAACCATATGTTAGTCCCGAAATGACCTAGTTGTGTTGAGTGGACGTTAAACCCCATCTCTCTCTCTCTGTCCTCATTCAAAATTTGCCGGGTGAACCCTACTCACACATGAGCGTTTTGAGAAATTCGAGATGGCGTCCAGGACGGCCACCATTTCCATGAATAAATGAAATGGGGTTTAACGTCCTACGCTTGCCACCATTTCAAATAATCCCATATAATCCCATAGTGTTTAATGTAGGATGGTAATTTTGGAGTCTAACCGAAATCGTTCATTATATTGTGGGATGATAAGATAAAAGTAAAATTCAAAAAGCCAGCCGATATTGCCCTTTAATTCAAAAGAGGCGGTTTGGGAGTAGTATTTACAGGCCCGAGGCTAGGGGGAGGGGGCGTTCCTGTCGGAATATTTCTGTCTGCGTCGGAAAAAAATCGCTGGTTAGCTATCTCGCATTTTCGCCGGGAGAGAGTTTTAGTACGACATATCCTCTCAAATTCGGCCGAGAGATAGTTAATGTCGGCTGGAAACTCTTAATTTTCCAACACATTCGCCACTTGCATGTCATAGAGGCCTCAATTCACTCTCTCCCATAGCTCCTCCTGCTTACGGCAGTCGGCGATGACCTTCGTTCATTGATTTTTTTTCGTCGGAAATTTATCTTCCTCTCCCCCCTATGTCGGCTAAATTTTGGTTTCTGGCTTCGGGTCTGAGTATTTAAATAAACCAAACTATATCTAGAGACAAACTATATATATTTACATGAGCTGTAAATATACACCACATACATGCCTATCAAGGGACACGTGGACCGCCCTTTAAAAGAGTGGCACAAGCTATTTTTTGAACATTTGAAAAGAAAACAAATTCCACCCGCAAAACACGAACATAACCCCCACAACACTAGGTAATAGTCAGATTAATCTTTTAGTAGTGTTTCTGGTTACCGCCTGCTGGGTGAAAGAAACTAAATTGAGAACATTACAACAGGACACCAATGCTTAATTTGCTATCCTTGTAAGATTATTAATGTAGTAAGCTTGCGTCTAGCTGCACTAAGGATAGCTTAGAATGTACAGTATTTTAGGATTGTGCTACAGCCACCAGTAAAGGATTGAACGGAATATTTCCTAGTTTTGTCGAGTTATTTGCGTGGTTTTTTTTGGTAGCATTTTGTTTTATCAAATGTTCAAAAAACAGCTTGGCCCCCTCCCCTTTTAGGGCCGGATAGTGTGGCCCTGCTGACATAAGTCCCCCATTGTTTGGCATTTAGGATTTTACTATTATCTAATCATCCCACAGCGTAATGAATGAATTCAGTGTATTCCTTGAACACAAAACATCCTAGACTAAATGCTATGGAAGTTAAGTGTGACCTAGGTTCACCAAGCAGATTCTGAAAGAAGATACCCTAGGCTACTGACTGAAACCAATCATAAAAAAAACTTTGTATACAATTGCCAGGTTCGCTCGAAATATTGGGTATGGTTACCGGACTGAATCGACCCTTCCCCATTTCGCGTTCTCTATTAAAGTAAAGTTGTAATGTACAACAATAAACAACTTTGACATATTAAAAAATACATGTAATTCTTTTTTTATAAATTTTAATATAAACAATTAATTGTAGTACAAAAGCAACCAAATAATGTGATTCGTAACGAACGCCGTTGCTAGTGTTCAGTGTGTTGTTAAAAAGTTGTCTCTCGTTAACAAAAAAAAATGTCAGTTAATGCAATTTACACTATCAGCAGATGTATCAGACTACCTTGACCTTGTGAAAATGCACAATGTGTGCCAAACTGTTAATTAAGATAGAAGTCTAGTTTACTGTGTTTCGTGTGTTTACGGCATGTACATCCACGATAGACACTGCCGTATTTAAGTATATTGAATTTGGATGGTTTCTGATCAGATATGCGCGTTTCCTTGGATTATAAATGTGATGATTTCTGATGAAATGCCCCCTTAATTAAAAAAAACTCTGGCGTATGTTAATTGGTTATTCAGCAGCTAAAGCTTGTATCTCACTGGTCCGCCACTCTTTGGCGATAAAGTGCGAACGGAATTCACGAAGAAATTTCTAAAATGTCCCGAAACGTTTGCCGGGGTACTCAATTTTGTTGCTTGAGTCGCATGCTGGCATTGATCTCGTCGCTAGAATTGCGTGAATTCAAGCGAATTTTGTCTGAATTTCGCCGATAATTTGTTCTACATCCGTGCACCATCTGAATTTGTGTCGTTAGTACCCATTCAGTGTTATTCCAAGTGACAATATCGACGCTAAGTCGAGTATTTTCTTACAATTTTATGTCTCCAGCTAGTCGCGAGATGTCGTAGTTCAGTGTGATACTGGCTTTAGCAAAAGAAATGCAGTGTAGTACAACACTTTACGTGTGTGCTGCTGATCAACTGTTTCGCCTAAAGATTTTGAAATAGATACCCTCATTTCCATTGCATTGGAATAGTTGGCCTTTTATTTGAATATCTTGATTTCTTTATATTTTATAATTATACAAACTGGCTCACGGTCTCTTATAAAAGTATTGACAAACATGGAAGAATTCTTTGTGATGTCGTTTATAGTTCGGTTTGCTTACTGTGAACATCTTGATTTCGTCCAATAAGACTATAAACTAAGATGTGTTCTCTTGTAGATGAAAAGTAGGACGTTAAACCATGGCCATTTCATTTCCTGTTGTAGATATAACATTGCTCCTGGACTTTAAGCATCGGCTAATGGCGATAAGCAAAGATTCAGCCTCAATCAATGACAATATAATGGCGGTAAAACGATGCTGGAAGGGGGTAAAAAGCTATATAGATAGAGTGAAACCTTTTCCTGCAGTAATTGTCTTTTGTATAGTAGAAAATGTCAAGCTACTTACTATATTGTATCGTAAAAAACTATATAGAAGGGTTAATGTGCTGTCTAATATAATCTAGTCATTATGTTATATTGCCACCATCTTCTCCTGCCACCGTTTAACACAATTCACAGTTACCCATACCGTGAATACAGTTGCCCAGGGATTTCATTATAAAACACGTATTACTTAAGAACGATGTAACAAGTCGTTCAGCAATGTGAGGAATGTCCTACGGGGGGAAAACAGCCTAAAATCGATCATTGTGTGTTTTATAGTCAACCTTTTGGCGTTACTTGTCATCGAACATGGTGTTCCCCTCCCCAAACTAAATAGATCTCTATGTGTGTTATCGCCATGTTTTGGTACACGATGTTGTCCATCTTGTTTTTCATGTTGTATTTAATTTTGTCCTTCCACACTTGCCATTCCAAACCAATGCAAATGTAACTGAGTAGTCTATGTGTACACGCCTGAAAGTCTATGCTACAAATATTGAGAATGTCGCAAATTACGACCGATTCACATAAGGGAATGACCCAATTGACTTATTGTGTGACAGTGTAATTTTGACATCTGTAATATCAGAATAATTTGTGTGTATACCCAGACGCATTTTTTATAAACAATATTTTTATTTGGATTTTTAAAATCTCTCTCTACGGGGCACACTGTCAAGGGTTCTTTTTCGTGCGCGCCAGTGTGTACAAGGGACCCCAGTTTTTCCTTCATACCATGCGAAAGACTATACGTTGTAACTTGCCAGACCCCCGACTTGCACTACTGGCAATCTACCCCTTAGAAAATCCAGAAGAACTATCTCGGCCAAAACACGAGACCTCTAAGTTAACGAGCCAACGTCCTCCTCACTAATCCACAGCGGTTCCCAAAATGTAAAATGATGATTGTGTTAATTATTATGTACCTGACAATATTCACAGTAATTCGAGTTACAATAACAAATATTAAATTTGGCACATTATTGAAAAAAAACACTAAATAACTCGATTAGTCTTAATGCAATTATATCCAGTTACTTTCTGCTTATGGGCCAAAAAACAATTGTACACAACTTGACTTCTTGGTATGCGGAACAATTTGTAAGATAATTACTATACACACAGTTAATCCTGCAGTGCACACCACAGACACAAACGTGACCGATTTATCAAACTAACGTATCAAAATCATCGCTTGGGTACTCCAAATTGAAAATTTACCCCCACCCCCATCCCTCCCCCTCTATCTCTCTCTCTCTCTCTCGCTCTCTAACTGTGGACGACAGATACTCACATTACCATTGACGTAATACTGTTATATGATCTGTAATTGTTGCAGCTACAACAATTCCGTTTTATATTATGCTATATCTATTACGTTTTATATTATGCCCGTATTTAAAATTCTATATTGCCGATTTATTCCCTCAAGCAGTGTAATTATTTTAATAACCGGAACCATAAGATTGATTTTATCAGTGACACTCTAGTAGTGCAAGCCACATGTGCAATGCTTTCCTGGGATGAAACATCCACGGACAAAGGTGTTTTTTTCAGAATTATTTTTGAAGGTTGGTTTACACTCAAATGTCAGTAAGAAGGCGAACTACTAGTACAAAGACTACATTGGGTAATGTGTCACCAGACACCTGGGTCTAGTAATCTATGTTACTGTTCTGGCATGTTAGTTTTTACAAACGGAATCGTCCGTTACCAAAAATCAAACGTCTCCAGTGTCCGCACTTCAATCCAACGCGTGCATAAAGTGTATACCAAGAGACGGATTGGAATGTTGCAATGCAAAATGACGGATGTTGCCATTACTTCTGCATGGAAATTATATATTATTTTATGAGCAGTTATACATGCACCTGTCCGGTACAATAATCGATTATTATTGATCACCGATGTTCGTGTTAATGGAGTGAGACAATTTAACTCAAATTATGGATGAGGACGGATTAGATGTCGACGGTATATCTAGTTACCAATTTAAGTTTCACGGTGCCAGAACTTTCGTCACCAATATAAGCCATATGGAGGAACTCAAATGCATATATTATAAAATCCAACCGGATTGCAAGATCAGATCAACTTTGTTGTTAGAGCATCCACGGGATCATAACACGTGGTCAAGAGCTGCAACTCTGGAAGCAATGTGGGCATATAACAAAGAAAATAAACAACAAAACATCAAATCAATGTTATGCAACATAATCTCATGTTGCTCTCAATTTTTTCAAAACTTTTCGGTTGGTAATTTTTTTTTTAATGTGGACTTAAATTTTGAATATATAGGCACTTTACTGGAAAGTTTGTGCGGGGTAATAACATTGGTAGAGGGGGGGGGGTCCGATGCGCATTAGATAGAACCGGGAGGAAATAATTGATCCAAGTCTATTCTAAATACTTGCTTGGCTGGGATGAGATGATTGGCGGGTATCAAAGCTCAACAAATATTATGGACAGAGTTACAGCTTTTTACATGAGCGTGAAATACCATTGAAGATAGCGGGTAAATCAATGGTTGCACTGTAGTCTCATTCACAAGGAGCTACAGTTTCTTCTGATGTATGTAGACCGGCATCACGACGGTCATACTGATACCCTGTCTGTGTCGATAATATCACAACATCGCGTGTTTCCTTGTAATCTAGTTGGTATTACTGTAAATGTTTGTGAAATCATGGGCTAATTATAATAGACAGGGTAATAAGTTATATACAAGGACACGTGTCATGACATTTTGTCTCCAGTGTCATTGCCTTATCGATATCTTGACGTATTTTTGAGCAGTGTTAGTGATTATCTATCTAAGTAACACGAAAGTCGTAGTGACTTGGTGAATGAGAAGTTGGCTCACCAATCAGGAGTTCTGGTGTTTCCAGCATGGTTTCCACTCTAGTCAGTGATGCATGACGAAAATGGCAAGCATTTACTTGTCGTTTGGATTGGACGTAGTATTAGTTTCACGCCAATGCATAGGTCTACAAGGGACCTCGATTTCATCACATCCTAACAGATAGACTCTTTTCCTAACCATGGCCTTCCGTCCTGAACCACTGACAACGGGATACCACGCCGGCCAACACACTTGGATTGAACCCCGGCCCTAGTAATTGATGAACCATGAAATGATTACTGTTTTGCAAGCCAAGCATTAAATGTATGGTGATCACCATAATAATAACACAAATAGCTTACGGATGCTACATGCATTTCACCAACAAAAGGTTGGTTAGGCTGCGATGGCGGTGTAACTTTAGATAAGAAACCAGACAGCATAAAACGTCAACATTCAGAAGCAATTATGGCAAAAAAAGTACTGTGATACATGTTACAAATTACTAAAAGCGAATCGGTATTGTGATCTTAATGATCAAACTACGCAACAAAAAGTTATAAATTGCTCCAAGTAAATCTGGCTACACAAAAAATATAAACGGCTAATATATTAAACACCTAGACACCCCATCCTATTTTCTATATAGAGGTATCTAATTTGTTTATTTATAGCTTATCTGTGGGATTATCGTGGAAATATTAACTTCTTTATTCTTCAAAAAGCTTGCTATCCGTGCATACATGTAGTCGTTTCGGGTTTGTTTTTTTATTCCTAATTACATTACCCTCTGTTTGCACCTAATTCACTGTAAATCCGTATTTTTTGTTATTGTTAAAGCACTATGCATATATCACATCATGGTCTCGTTAACACAATCCTTCTGTACAAACTTTAATTAGTTGCCATTAAAATACAGATGTGACGTCATCCTTTGATGTTGGCGTACCATTAATTCAAATAATGTACGGGCAACTTGCCAATAGTACATTATTTCAATATTAGACTGGCATGATGTTTTGTACTGTAAACGCACGTGCGGAGTCTGTATTTTAAGTAGTTTAATCGTCTCGGGGCTTAGACATTGCGTAATATATTGTAAAAACACTCGGACCTGACGATCCTCTTGTTGTTACAATATATTACTTAATGTCTCGCCCTCGACCATTAAACTACACATAATATCCCTTTCTACAAAAGCCATAACAGGCCATAACATTGGTTGTGTCACCAAATACTTGGGTCTTGTAATCTTTGTTACTGTTCTGGCATGTTGGTTTTTACCAAACGGAATCGTCCGTTAACCAGAATCAAACGTCTCTAGTGTCCGCACTTCAATCCAACGCGTGTATAAAGTTTATACCAAGAGACGGATTCGAATGTTGCAATGCAAAATGACGGATGTTGCTATTATTACTATTGGCACTGCTCTATACATTGAAATTGTTATTTCATAAACGGAATAAACGGGGTTATCATATTAGTTTAAACATTTATTATGTGAGATTAGATAAAGAGTTTGGCGTTTCTTATTAGTTCAAAACTAGATCATGTAAAGGCACTTTGCTCAAAATTTCAGTCAAATTGATCTACAATGAATCGAGAATTAAGGGATTGAAATTTCCGCCTCGCCTCGATCATCGTTACTAACTTAAGTCGGTACGATAAAATAACATAGTCTTGAATATCCATTTCATCATTAAATCGCGACGGAAGGTTATGCAGCAAATCGGACCATAATCCACAAAATATCGCAGGCTAGTTGATTATGGTCTTGATAAGTTAAATAATGTCTAATTAATAATTTAGATAACATTTCAGACCCAAAGAAAGGCATGCAATAGACAGATGTATGTTTAAATGCAGAAATATATTGATTTGAAAGGAAATTAAAGACACTTTATGAGAAAATCCAGTCAAATTGCTCCAATCTGGATCGAGATATTGGCTTTTAAATTTTAAGCCTATCCTCGATCATTATTACTAAAGTCGGTGAGATAAAAACATAGTGTCGATTACCAACTTTTGATTTTAATCATCAATCAGTGTTGATCAGCAGATCGGACTCAAATCCAGTGAAATCTGACACATAAGATGATATCGAGGGTTGATTATGGTTTGGATAAGTTTATTAGTGTCTACTTAATAGTTTATATACATTTCAGACATAAAGAAAGACCCACAATAGACATATTCAGCTCTTGCATAATGTATGTTTAACTAGAAATAGCAAACCAACGCTTTCATTTCACCATGTTGTTTGTTATCAACTAGAACGTAGGTTAGATACCAGTTATCACCCAGAACGTAGGTTAGATACAAGCTATCACCCAGAATGTAGGTTATATACCAGTTATCACCCAGTTAGATACTAGTTAACATCCAGAACTTAGGTTAGATACCAGTTATCAACCAGAACGTAGATTAGATACCAGTTATCACCCAGAACATAGGTTAGATACAAGTTATCTCCCAGAATGTAGGTTAGATACCAGTTAGATACCAGTTATCATCCAGAACGTAGGTTAGATACCAGTTATCACCCAGAACGTAGGTTAGATACCAGTTATCGCCCAGAACGTAGGTTAGATATCAGTTATCACCCAGTTAAATACCAGTTATCATCCAGGACGTAGGCTAGATACCAGTTATGACCCAGAACGTAGGTTAGATATCAGTTATCACCCAGTTAGATACCATTGTCAGCTAGAAGGTAGGCTAGGTACCAGGTGTTACCCAGAACGTAAACTAGATATTGTCTCCCAGAACGTAGACTAGATGCCAATTACCACCCAGAACGTAAGTTAGATACCAGGGCCCTGTTTTTCGACATCCTAACTAAATATAAAACCCAAATTTTAGTAGATACTTCAATTTTGATTGGCTAAGTACTAAAGTCAATCTGATATTATCCAATAAAATTACTAAAACTTGGATTTATCTTAGTTAATATTTCGTGAAACAGGCGCCAGTTATCATTTAGAAGGTAGTTAGGTTAGATACCGGGTATAATCCACTTTTTAATAATTGATTACCCCCCCCCCCCCAAAAAAAAACTCCAGGTGCTTGAATTCAGTAGAACGTAATCAGAATTTTAGATGATCTGTTTCATCGATTTTAAAAACAAATGACTACTAATACTATCCTATTTAATTAAGACTACTTTGTACGCTCTTTACGGCATATGAACCTTTAAATTTTATGCTATCGTCTTTCTCCGTTTTAAAGCAACTAAATGAGTATACTGCGACCAATGTTTTGTATTATCGCTACATGTCTGTTGAGTAAATACCGAGTTATATTCATCACTTGTATTTTCTCGATGTACGTCAGTAAAACGTAAAAAAGGGCTACAGAAATATCAATAATGACATTTTCTGTAAATACATGTTGGGGTTTCTTCAGCAAAATTTATATATCTATTTCGCGCACGTCTAAACACTTTGATGTTTAAACTACAGCAAGTCAAACAAATATTATCTCAATAAAAAAAGAAAAACGAACAAACTTTAACCAGCAAAAAGGAGAATCTGTGGTTTGATTAAAGATTACCGTTTGGAATGTACATAATATAGCGGTTACACTTTCCATGATAACACTGATTGCATATAAATAACATATTGAAGGCTTGGTTGTATTTAAATTACATTGCTGATAATATTGTGTCATTCCATAATTAAATGATATTTTTAAGTGCAACCCGAAGCAACAAAGATATGGTTCTGCCGCATTTCCGATCCAAGCATGATTACCATTCCATCGAAAAACATGTCCATGCCGCCAGGAAAACTATATTTTATTCAAATCACATTATTTATCTTAAAATACTTTATGGGGAAACTACAAAGTAATGAGCAATACACGACGCTAAGCTATTAACACCATATAGACGTCACTTTGTCATAATAAAATAAAAACCAAGTACGAACAATCCAAACCATAAGACAGAATTCTAAGTCCTAAAAACGTTATAGGCAAAATAGTGTATTGAAGCAAAATAGTGTAATCGGCAAATGGACTGCTCCTCGTGCACAAAATATTATATAACTTTTTTAATACTTTTTTGGCTTATTTAAGGTTGTATTAATTTCAATCATATTTAAATAATTTTTCCCGTCGTTGTACAAATGTGTAATTTAATGAACGGAATGTCTGTTTGCGAGATGGTAAAACCAATCTAAAAATTCATTAGTCTTTATATAATTATTCATGCGTCACATAGGGATTTAGTTAGTTACCTTTTAGTGCCATATGTTGATTTATACATTTTTCTTGAAATTTACCTCATTTGAGAAATCTCAGTGAAAACTATGATAAATAAAATAAAACCATGAAAACCCCTTTCTCCGCGTTGCAAACCTTTCCTCCGCGGGAAAAAACTATTCTCTGCGAAAAACACTATTCTACGCGGTGTAAACCGTTTCTCCGCGGTATAAATTTTTCTCCGCGGTATAAACATAATATTCTCCGCGGAGTAAACTTATCAGCGGTTTAAACCTTTCCTCCGCTGTGTAACCCTTTCGCGGAGAAAATGTTTACACAGCGCAGAAACGGTTTACAGCACGTAGAAAAGATTTACGTATGACACTTGGTACCGTCCATTTTCACGGATATTATCGTTCCAATTGATTCAGATTGTGTCACCACGAATGCTTATAGCTACGTTTCGGCATACCAATCAGTCCCCGTCTAACGTTTTTTTATAGTCATTCTAGAAATGTTTTCAGTCATGTATGATTACCCAATTGAAAGACAGGTGTAGTTTCTTTCTCGCATTTCGTATTAAATGACATTGTTATATATAAATGTTGATAGAAGCTTAATGCCGATCCCACTATAGGATAGGCCTCTTGTTTTTTATTCCAGTATATAAGCAAAATACTTGCTATACCCCAGTAGAAGTTGAACTGAACTGAAATGAAATAAGGTTTAACGTCCTGCTGTTCTGCACCTAACCTGGGCTAATGAAGACGGGCCCAAGTTACCGATATGCGTGGATGCATTTGTCTGCAGTAAAATAGACTACACCATCAACAGGGTCACTGATTGTGTAGACTTTTTTGCCACTGATCACATAAATGACTAGAAACACGCAAAATTGAGCAATTTCGCACTTTAAAATATTTCAGCACATCACTTTGCACTTAAAGCGCCAATTTTCCGTCTCAACAGAATTCTTCCAGTGCAATCATACTTAATTTTACGGCGGCTATCCCCATACTACTCTTAACCAAACTTTCCTTATAAGATGGCTGTTCGCTACATTTATTTTCACTCTTCAGCACTCAATCACTTAGTTAGAATTGGAACGTCTTTGAAGTTCATTTTTCTGTAAGTTATTTGAAATACAATAAGTAAGAATCGATCTATATGCCAATCATGTCTTGATATATTACACATATACGGTATTTGAACCTCATTAAATTCGGTGAGATGAAAACTTATTCAACAGGCTATTTGCAGAAAAACTGTGCAAATCTCAGCTGGTACATGTATACTTTTAGACTATCGGGTTGAATGGTTTTAGTTTATAATACGCAATAAGGCAGAGCGTGGATTTTCAGGAGAACAACAGGAGTGACTAATCTATCTTAAGGTTTATATATTTAAAGACTAGACACGCAGATTAAAAAATACATATTCCGGTACTGAGCTAACCCCATACGAATAATCGTATATTACAATGTTCAGTCGAAATTTAAGACGTGTTCTATGCATGATACATATATACATAAGTCTACACCAATAATTAATAAGGTTAAATCGGGAACGCTGCTATTTATACTTCATGGTCTTCCACGTTCCGAAAAGAGAGAGATAAGAGAGAGAGACGAGAGAGAGATGGGGTTTAAAATCTACTCTACACAAACTATGTCATTTCGGGACTAACATACATGGTTTAAATTCATTTCAATAATTTGCTTGCGCGTAGGTGTTTTGGGAGGGACCCGGGGGAAACCCACGAGGTTTGACAGGCGAAGCCACTCCTTATCACGTACAACCGGGGATTCGAAACCATGCCAGTTGACTCAATGACAGGCTTTATGAAAGAGCGCGCACGTGCTAACTATTCGGCCATCCAAGCTCCCCTTCCCATTCCGAAGACTATTAAAGTCCCAATAACATTCTTGTTGTAACTTAATAATATGTCCAAACCATTATTCTGGTCATCAAATTGTACTATTTTACAATATTTCAATTACATCTGAACACGCCGATTTTAAAAAATTGGTAAAATTCAACTGCATTTTTTAAAAATATTTTCGAACCCTCTGGACAAGTAAAATAGGATGTAATGGATAATTTACACAACAGGTAGGACACTTATTAATTAAACGTCTAGTGGTTAGAATACGGCTATTTTTTTCTTGACCTGTCAAGCCAGCAAGAGTGTTATTGTCCCTTTAAAATGAGTTCGTCCGCCTAACAAACGTTTTAGGACACATTACTTTGCTTTCTAGTGGAGCTAGAATGCTTAAACTACTTGGTGTCGTTGTTTATTAGCTGCATACCTTGACTGGCTGTATGTCTGTCACACTTTTGGGGACATAATAACCTTTTGTATATTTTTCAAGCCTGAAGTAGGTGTCTATTGAACGTGTCTCTAGACTAAGCTTAAAGCCCCACTACCACTCTTGTTGTAACTGAATAATATGTTCCGATCTTTATTCTGGTCAACAATTTGTACTATTTTACAATATGTCAATTAAAAAATGATACAAATTTCATCTTAACACACCTATTTTTAAAAATTGGAAAAATTCAACTTCATGCCGTAACATTTAACATGGTTTGAAAAGCCTTACGTAAGCACTTTCAAATGCAACTTGGATTTAAACATATTTTCGAACCCTCTGGACAGGTAAGATAGGTTGTAATGGATAATTTACACAACAGGTAGGACACTTAAACATCTTGTAGGTAGAATAAGGCTATTTTTTTCTGGACCTGTTAAGCCAGCAAGAGTGTTATTGTCTCTTTAATGATGTTTATTTCAGTATATAACAAAACAGTTGGGTATATGAATTTTAAAGCGTTTATAAATATTTGAGAAAAGATTACCGTGATACAATCGGTGTTCAGGGATTGCATGGCCACTGAATTTTAGGCGCAAGTAACAATATAAGATTGGAAGTGATAAATGATCCCTGGTGGCGATTTGGGGTAAATTCTCAGAAGAAACTGGGTTTTCGGTCTATTTAATGCACCTATTATTTGTTTCTCACACCTCCATAATTATATATTATAATGATGCAATATGTAGTTATAAGATCTGAGGTGGATGGCGAAGTATTGAAATAAATTGGACAAATTATTACCGAAATGACGAAGCTCTCTGTCGTACCCCCCCCCTCTCCCTCTCTCTCTCTCTCTCTCTCTCTCTCTCTCACACACTCTCTCTCTCTCGCTCTCTCTCTCTTCAACTGTGGACGAAAGATACTTACCATTACCATTTCATTGACGTAATACTGTTATATGATCTGTAATTGTTGCCAGTTTTGTGCTAGCTGAGATAATCAGTAATATTAACGTTTTAATTTATAAATGTCACCTTGGCGACATCTAATTTCAGGATATTTATAAATTTCAGGAAATAAGCGTTTAAGGGGTGATTATGTACAGAGTTAGAAATGATTGTATGAAAACCCGACGCCTTGAACTGCCTAGTGGCGCAAACCTCATGATGTTCAACGTGTCACCACATCGTCCACTTAAATGTCCATATATATGAACTAACTTGATCGAGATAAAGGACAACGACTATTAAAAGTGCAAGTAGATATTTAACGCGTGCGCTTTAGACCATAAAGTCTAACATTGGGTGAGGACGGGTGGTTCTGATTCTACCTTTGTACGTGCCAAGGAGTAAACTCATACGATTCCCTCTACGGCTACAGACCCCCCCCCCCCCGTCCCAAAATGACATAGTTTGTATCGAGTGAACACTTAACCCCATCTCTCTGACTAGTTTTCTATACCCACTGGTCTTATGGTGTGTGCTTTTTCCAATTCCAACGGTAAAGAGAATAAAACGCCATGTCACCATCATCAACAGACTGACGTCGATTCCAAATCGATTAATATTTATTATAACAACTAATCATGAATAACACAAAGTATTCTCTAACGATATGTTTATTTTCATGATATTTATATGTTATGTGAACGATTAAACCAACCATGATTGGGCTCTTATATACCTTATCGACTTAAAACATAAATATACAAGTAGCCTACACAAACAATAAAATATCAATACCTATATTTAAATGCCGCTAGATATATAATATTATCGACAATAATCAGAAAATCCATGTTTATCATCATTAAAATGAAACAAAATGAAATGATTTTATATGTAAGATGCTTGATTTTATATTTCTTATTGATAAATCGAAAGTAGCCCATTCAGAAAAAATATTTAGTTGTTGCGTTTTGCTGGTCACATTTTTTTTTTCAAGGTGAGGATACGCTTAAATTAATCATTTAATTTAGAAAAGTAATCGAGATATCAATAGTAGATAATCGCACAGCTTAGAAACAAATAGTTTAAAAAGAGATCCATCAAAAGATTTTAGAGAAGATTGGGATCGTGGCACTGTCTTGTTTAAGTCATATCCCGAATATATCGTCTGCAGAGGACGCTGATACCAAATTTTGACAAATTTTCATTCTATCATATTTTTGGTAAATCCCGAACAGACACGGACCATGTGTAGACATATATACATGTATATTCCCTAAAAATTGAGATACTACTTTCACAATATGACAGTGGGAACTTTCGGGGCAGACCAAAGAAGAGCGTACTTTAAAAAGTATATTTTCTTGTTTTTGTCCGATTGGTGTTGGTTTTCTTCTAGAAACGATAAATGAGAATTTTTACGTCAAGGTCGATTTTTCCCAGTTCCTGATAAATCATGTTTCTGTTTATTTGGACCATTACAAATTTGAATCGCCATAAATAATCATTATATCACCAATATAGTATAATTAGTTATAAATAACCCCTAAGCCGATAGCGTGGTATAATTAAAGATGTACTGTCACGTTTATCACTTATACCAGCAATAATATTGAGAGAAAGAGAGAGAGAGGGAGAGAGATGGGTTTTAATGTCCACTCAACACAATTAGGTCATTTCGGGACTAACAAGGTTTAATTTTATTTCAATAATTCGCTTGCGCGTAGGGGTCTTTTGCAATGGGAGGAAACCCAAGACGTTTAGAAGGCGCCCCTATCTCCATGTCACATACGCTCACACCAGGACTCGAAACCACAGCCGCAAGCCAGAGGTGGCCGGCCTGCTAGAGGTCGAAGCACGGCACTCTAGACCATTAGTCCATCCCAACCCATCCCAACCCCCCAAAGGTACGGTTAAAGATGTACTATCACTTTTATCAACTTTACCTTGAAACTAAATGTATAATAATCAATTACATAAACCATATCATATTTAAAATCTTGATAGTTTTGAATGCATTTTGGGAGTCACGGTGGCTAAATGAGTAAGACGCTGGCCTGCTAGCATGGATTTCGCGTGTTCGGTGCCTGCATTGGCCGAGAAAGTTTATCGGGATTTTCTAGCAAGGTTTCTCCTGAAGAGGACAGCTGTCTAGTTGTTAGGATGGTATGGAAATCGCTATTCGTTGGCACCTAGAAATGCACACAAATATGTCGCAACGCATAAGATAATGCAATATGAATGTATATAGAGCAGTCCAGGGGGTCAACCTAGCTGAAAATTGATACCATATAGGTGAAAATTGGTACACTATTTTTAGCTAGGCTAACCTCCTGGGCTCCCGGTCTAATAATGTATATAAACTGATTTACTTTCAATCGTTTCTGTTTTACTGCAATTTCGATTCAGTTATGTTTGGTGATATACCCGAAGAGTCGAAAGTCAATGGCAGTCTTTGTCGTCTAGTTATTCCAGTCTACACCCGTAGTATTTTCCTGTGGCGCCCGAAATGATTCTGATTCGTCTCCCAAGATAACAACAACAATGCTTGATTTAAATTGACCAAAAAGTCGTGTTTGCAATGTCTAAGACTGTGGTTGATATTGAGTTAAAAGGCTTGCTCTCTTTAACAGTTTTTTTTTTCTAGCGAAGAGTATATAACATATAAATTATATTAACTAAAATGATAATCAGCATGCTTCAGAAATATGTCTTCAATGGAAGATAACTCTGTACTGATGTACTTGATAACAAGAAGATAATGAGTGGATATTATATTAATTATGTATATGTAGAAATTATTATCATTTAGAACACACGTTCTGAAAAGTAAGCATTTGATTTATTAGACAATTAAAATTTTAAACTTTCGTATTTCTTGATAGATATAGAAAATCTCCTTCTCGTCTTTTTTATATCAATAATATCAACACACGTCGATAATGTAAAAAAAGAAAAGGTTTAGCTGAGTTTTTCATTTACTTTATCCACGAGTGTTGACATTTTTTATTACCAAACACATTCTTACACGCAGAAATAGATATATATATTAAAGTAGATAAAGTACAAGTACTTCTTTGTTCACGGTAGATAAATGCATAAATAAATAAAATATACGTTCAGGTAAGAAAATCTTCCACTTTGCTTCATTTCGACATACATTAAATTATAAGCTAGCTATCTGCCTTCTAAGGGCGTCTTCAGATATTAATATATAATTCATTGGTATGGTTGTAGGATCTATCGCTCAGTAGAATGTGGAAGTTATCACACAAGCGATATATGTACTGTAGAATGAGTTTTTGGGTGGTAAGCTTTTTTATTATAAACAGTATACACAGGAACTCAATTCTTCGTCACAATCGAGAGAGAGAGAGAGAGAGAGAGAGAGAGAGAGAGTTTAACGTCCACTCGACACAAACTAGGTCATTTCGGGACTAACATATGTTTTAATAATTATTTCAATAATTCTTTGCGCGTACGGGTCTTTAGCAGTGGGGGAAAACCGCGGGACCCAGAGAAAACCCACGTCACGTACAACTGGGGATTCGAAACCACGCCAGTTGATACAGCATGCACGTGCTATCCATTTATTCATCCACGACCCTCTCCTCTCTTTTATTATAAACGAAAAACATGTTCACGATGGAACATCCCAAAGTCTTTCTGAGGGTCTCACATTATCTGTAACCGAGGAATCTACATACAAAATTTTAATTCCAGTCTCTCGATAGCTGGGGGGTTGGGGTGGCCTAGTGGTCTAGAGTACCGCCCTGGCGTGAGCGTATGTGGCATGGAGATAGAGGCGCCTTCTCGACCTCGTGGGTGTCCCCCGGGCACTCCGGTTTCCTCCCACTGCTAAAGACCCCCACCCGCAAGGGAATTATTGACCTAGTTGTGTTGAGTGGACGTTAGACCCCATTTTTCTCTCTCTATCTCTCTCTCTCTATCTATCTCTCTCTCTCTCTCTCGCTCTCGTGGAACTTATCATTCTGTTAAGAGAACTTTGATTGATGGTATGGCGATAGTCTTTTAGTTAATACGAAACAGCGGTCAAGTTTGTTATTTACCTGATACTGACATGGTGTAGTAATGCGTAGCTCATATTTGTCCATGGCAAGATAAAGTGTTAATTTATTGTTTGGCAAGCGTTGTAAGGAGGATGGTGGATTTATCAGTCCGAAATATAAGTTAATTAGACGGAATGTGCAGATATATTATGAGCTAAATTGTGATGGATTTTGAAACTAATTACATGTCTAAATTGGGATTAACGTTCACTCGACACACGGGGCTAACATATGGTTTAAATTTATTTCAACAATTCACGCGCACATATGAGTCTTTACCAGTGAGAGGCAACCGAGGAACCCGGAGAAAACTCAAGAGGCTGGACAGGCAACCGTACTCCGTATGACGTATAATCTGAGAATCGAATCCACGTCAGTTGAACCAATGGCAGGCCTTATGGTCTAAGCGCATGCGTTAGACGATACCCCCCCCCCCTGCATTTGTATCGACATTATCGGTAAAGTCAAACGCCTTATGTTTACACATAATGGGTCGCTCTGTATACGCTTCAACTGCAACAAATTAGTCTGGACAACAAAATAACCGAATAATTTTCTATATAGTAATGCCCGAGTTTTCTGCACAAACCGAGATATTAAAAACCAGCTTGTTTTGATTACCATCACCTGATACCTACGGTATACACAGGAACTCGATTCTTCGTCACAATCGAGAGAGAGGGAGAGGGAGAAATGGGGTTTAACGTCCACTCAACACAACTAGGTCATTTCGGGACTAGCATATGGTTCAATTTTATTTCAAAAATTCGCTTGCGCGTAGGGTTTTTTAGCAGTGAGGGAAACCGGCTTGCCCAGAGGAAACCCCAAGGTTTAGAAGGCGCTCATGCCACATACGCTCACACGAGGGCTCGAAAACACAGCCGCAAGCCAGAGGTGGCCGGCCAGCTAGAGGTCGAAGCGAGGCACTCTAGACCACTAGGCCATCCCAACCCCCATCGTCACAATCGAACGTCTTTACATAGCTTTCTTAATTCATGTGCCAGCGACCGAACATCTTGTGTTCTATCACATCTGAAGGAGCAATGGTGGTTCAGAGAGTGAGACGCTGACTCGCTATTTCCAGGTGGTCTTTCCAGCTGGTCTCAGTTTGCTCCTAGTATTGTATAACCGAGAATAATTTTGGGATTACCCGGTGCGATACAAAACAGAAAAGTAGGATGTTAAGCCCCATTTCATTTCTTACATCTCAAAATTAATCTAATCCAAAAGTAATTTAATAAATAAATAAGACGTGGTATCAGATAAACGATCTTAGAAGCTATAGAGAATCGCAGATGCTGAGTGAGTAAGACGCCGACTCATTATGCAGGGGTTCCCGAGCTTGCTCACAGTGTTGGCCACGAAACGTCGTGGGTATTTCCCAATGTGGTTTCCCCTTGTCAGAGATGGAGGGTCTGACAGGGAACAGTCTTCATTTTATGGAATGTCATGATACGAAAAACCGAGGTGCCGTCTACACATAGGCATAAAAAACTCGGAATGCCAGTTGGTCATGACACACTTATTGACAGCAAGTAAGGGGGCCCACGGTGGCTAATTGGATAAGGCGGTGGTTCGCTAGCCTGGAGGTCGGGTGTTCGATCCCTGCATTGGCCGAGAAAGTTCATCTCGATTTTCCGACGTGATTTCCCCTTGTCAGTGATGCAGAAGGAGGGCCTGACAAGGACAGCTGCCTAGTCGTTCGGGTGGGACGAAAAACCTAGGTCCCGTGTAAACATTAGAGTGCACGTAAAAGATCCCTTGGCAGTTGGAATTCGATATAAGAGTAGGCCGTAGCGCCGCTGCCCGGGCAAAATTTCCCTCATAGCATAACAGTAGGACGTTAAACCCCATTTCATTCATTCATTCATTCATTTGACAGCAAGTAAACTCGTGACAGTGGCCATTAGCATTTTATCCCATTACTGCTTCATTAAGCTAAGTATTACGATATGACTTGGGGTCACCGATCATCTTGTAAGAAAGCTCGAATTCAATAACCGACACTATTTTTTTACTAATAAGACTTCCGTGAGCACAAGAAGTAATAATCGGTGTGTACTAATAGTCATTTATTTTTGTTCTCCTGCAGAAAGCTGAACAATTGTGTCTATTACAGAACACTATTAAAGGGACAATATCACTCTTGCTGGCTTGACAGCTCCAGATAAATAATATAATAGCCTTATTCTAAGTACTAGATGTGTAAGTACCCTACCTGTTGTGTAAATTATCCATTACATCCTATTTTACAATTAGTACAATAGTACAATTAGTTGACCAGAATAATGATTGGGACAAGAGTGGTATTGAGCCTTTAACAACAGCCATTGGGTGTTGAACAATGTATAGTAATATTTTTATTAATACTGATTGATGGAACAGGTTATCGCCACATCATTCGTGGTCTATCATTACGTTGCGGTTGGTCGGTCGAATAGTCTAACACGTGCGCTTTAGATCGTAAGGTCAGTCAGTAAGTCAAGTGGCGTAGTTTCGATTCCCCGTCCACGTCACGTGTGATCGGAAGCGCACTCGTTAAGCCATTCGGCCCCCACCCCCACATGTACGGTGATGAATGTAAAAACATTGCATATCCATAACATGGTCTAGACGATGCCAGGCTTAGCGGTCTGATGGATCAGTTGATAGTTTTTTCAAGCATGAAAATAAAATAGCTAATCTGTATCGTGTGTTATCAGGAATCGGAAACCGGATACATTTTGGAAAGCAGAAGACAAATCGAAGATATTTGACACGCCTACTGTGCTATGTAAAAAATTGTATTACTTGAGGGATAATAGCTGTACATAATTTATAGGTGTAATTGATGAGACAAGAAAGTGATAAAACTAAGATTTCTGTTTACAGGTTAATATGCGGGTATACAATTCAAAAGGTACCCCCTTTTCGACTGCATCCCATTTCGACAGATTATACGGTCTGGTGGTTGTATCATCCTTACTATATACTATAGTTAAAATAGATTCTTCCATGAAAACACCACATTTCGACTACAAAGGTAATTTATATAGATAGAAAACAATGGTTTAAAAGTAATTCATTAAGGAAGCAGAAACAAAGATAATAAAAAAATAATCTACATATAAATAGAATAACAAAAACGCAGATTGAAAATTAATTTACAGAAAAATCATATAGAATAGAGCTAGCAGTCCAAATAATAAGTGGAACAATTCGATGTCGATAAGTTGAGTGGTCAGGATTTTGGGGGTAATCAAGTTTGTAGTCAAAATGGGGTGTGGGCGAAATGGTATGTAGTCGAAATGGGAGTGTGGCTGCAGTGAACAAATAAGTCATATATTTTCTTGCTGGAACTGCAACACGATGATGGCACGTTGTCATGACCCTAAGTAACCATTTTTAGGTTTTTGTCCGCCCTCACTCCACGGTCTACAACATCCAAGCTACGCCACTGATTGTGTAAACGTCACTAGGTATAGCAATTGTTATCCAGTCTTCAACACTACAAACACAAACTATCATTCCATTCAGGGGAAAATAAATGTCGACAATTGGTTAAAGTGTGAAATTTTTGCTAATTACATCTAATTTTAATGAGCAGTTTTGGTCATTTGGGGTGCAGTTTCACGAATAATCGATATTAATTAAATATAGCTTACCTTAATAGCCAATAAATTAAAGTGTAGATGGGATATGTTCGTGTTTTCGTAGTAACTGTGAAAATTTTTCTTACTGCCAATTGATTTTTAAGTTAAAAATATTTGAACATTTAAGGCGATAATCTGATAAAAAGGATTCGAAATTTTAAAAACTTTGGAGACGATGATGATCTCATGCATTGAAGAACGAGGCAAAACGTCAGTGTGTAATACTAGGTTCCCACGTCATGCGATGCGTTGTAATATGATTGCCCCTATTGAGTTAATGATCTGGTACGTGCAGATATGTTCAGATACGTTTCGATACGATCTACACCATTGCTACGAATGACCTGTAAATAACAAGTAGATAAGGCACAGGTTTTACAACTTAGAGAGATAGAGAGAGAGAGAGAGAGAAAGAGAGAGCGATAGAGAGAGAGAGAAAGGGAGAGAGGAATGGGGTTTAACGTCCACTAAACACAACTAGGTCATTTTGGGACTAACATATGGTTTAAATTTATTTCAATAATTCGCTTGAGCGTAGGGTTCTTAAGCAGTGGGAGGAAACCGGCGCCCCTATCTCCATGCCACATACAGCCAGCTAAAGGTCGAAGCGCGGCACTCTAGACCACTAGGCCATCCGAACCCCCTTATAACTTAGAACGCGATCTCTTATATATGCATTTACATAAACAAATAATCATATTACATTTGTAATCAAATCTTTTGCATATCTGAGCAGGAAGTAAATAATAATAAGAAAAGAAACAAAAATTTAATAGTAAAGTAAGTGTAGAAACTATGTGACCTCAATATATGATAAGACCTAATAGGAATCACAACGATTACTTCCCGATTAAAACCACGATTCCAATCGCAGCACGAATCATGATAGTTGCAGCCTAGCATTAGTGAAAAGTCGAAATCCCGATGTAAACTTGATTAACCAGACGCGAGCAATTGCCATTCAATTTGGACTGAACACGTATTCCGACGAATATAAATAATTAGAAATTACATGTACATGAATATAAATCAGATAATAACAACTGGTATTAATATGTTATGTTTGGTCCACTTTCGTTTAATTTATTTTCCAAAGAATAGAGATTTGGCTCCTTTAGGTTTTAACGTACCTCCAACATCGTGGGTTTTCTCCGGGTTCTCCGGTTTCCCCCCACTGTTAAAGACCCCTACGCGCAAGCGAACTATTGAAATAAAATTAAAACATAAGTTAATCTCGAAATGACTTAGTCTGCGTCGAGTGGACGTTTAAACCCATCTCTCTCTCACTCACTCTCTCTCTCTCTCTGCCCTGAAGTTTTAGAATCGATGTAACCGCGTGAAGAGTAACACGTTTTGCTTGACACGTGACAGATGACACGGTGAGAGGAAATTGGCACGTTAAAGTTAATACATTTTTAAAAAGAACGATATCATATTACACATCTGATTGTTCTGTTTATAACTGTGCATAAGCCCACAACACCGGATGAGTTTCCGAGTTGTTTACAAAAGAAAATAAAACGTCTTTATTTACTACGTGTAGTTTTTTTTTCATAAATGCGTTCGGGATTAGATATTTAAACATGTGCTATTGGTGTCATGGGAATCCACTACAAGCGGCAGACATGAACAATATGCGAACAAAACTTAACTTGTGAGTAAAAAGGTGTCATTGCGTCTCAATGCGCGAACAAGGCGCAAGAACGGCTACCACCGAAATATCGAGCCTTGCCACGACGCATTGCGCGATATTGCGGTGACAAAATTCGTACAAGTGTGAGGGTGGCATTAGCGAATTGTAGCGTACCTTGTACAGTAGCATTTTGATCTGGGGTAGCTGCTCTCTACTACTACGTGAATGGTTGATCCTTAGGTCCCATTGACACTTTCACGCAATCATGGTACCCTTTGGTACGCTAAAGTTCGTACCAAGATGGAAACTACGCGTACCATCATGGGAAACAGTCGTAAACTATGTGTACCATTGCGTGACAGTGCCGACCCAAAACCTAGAATTTGTCCAAGCTCATGTCACGAACCCGATGGCGTACCAGGTCGTACCATTTTCGTAAACTATATACAAACTATGCGTACCCGGTTAATGGAAATTATGTACCGCACTGTTGTGCACTGAGGGGTACTCAATGTCACGCATTGGTGCGCAAGGCTCATTACCTTACGACAAGATCAGATGTGGTTCACATGGGTTGAAGTTGGTATCTGCCAGTGGTCAGGAATTCTTCCCGCCACTTGACGTGTGTCACTCATTGGTGCTCACAGTTTACTCATTGAACCACATTATACTCACTCCTGCTCATAATTTACTCAATGGTGCTTATAGTTTACTCTCATATACTCATTGGCAGGTTTGCTTCACTCACAGACGCCGCACCAATCAGAGGCCTCCACGTTTTCCCAACGCTTTGTATAAATAACAAGGTCCATGTGATTTCTATACCATTTCAGAATGCCACCTAAAGGAACAAGGAAGAGGGGACGAGTGTCCAAACCCATGCATGAGTCGACAAGCAGGACAAGATTAAAACCAGCCAATGAGCCTGTGCCCACTACCAAGCTTCATCCGGGACCCAGTACCGAGCCTCAACCGGGACCCACTAACAAGTCACCATGGACCTATTACCGAGCCACAGTCTGGACCCAGTATCGAGCATCAGACTAGACCCAGTACCGAGTCTGACAGTTCATCATTTTGAAAAGTTGCCGATGGAATGGACCCTATCCAAACACCTTTCCTTTATATACACTATTTCTATGAAGTTTGCCAGTGCGTGCCACAAAATCGACTTAAAACTGAATACGCTGGCGTTGGTCAGCAACGGCACGAACTATTTAATTGACAGGCGAAGTATACATGATATCCATCCGCATTGGTACGCATGCATTAATGATTACCATTGCGGATTCAAAATGCGTGAAAGTACAATGGGGAATTACACATTGAAGAGCAAGGGTTTGGTACCGTAGCCAGTAATCCGAGATCATATTCTCGTCTACGCCTAGGTTACGAACCTTATCTCGGACCACGGAGGGTGGAGAGATAAGCTTTGATGCCATTACCTTCAACGTTGCAATGCTACTCGTGAATCACTCCCGCTAAGATCACACACAATTGACAGCATTTTTCATCGAAACAACGATTGATTATTGTTATTCATAATATTTCCGCCACATAACTACAATTAAGGACTTTATCTTTCCTGAAACGGGTACAAATCGTCGTATTTAAAATCGAGGCGTTAAGCCGTTACTAAGACAGCCATCTGTTTAAAAGGCAAATTTTGACGGCTGTCATCATGAATGCGGGGCTTAATATAACAGCCATAGAAATCTAGACAAAAAGGCAATTTTGGACTCGATCGTATCCGTCAGGATATGTTTAAAGAGGCGTGTACTAAAGGGTTTGGCGCATGCGTTAATGAGTGTAATTATGAAAGAATGTTGATATCGGTCAATGTCGAACAAAACCGCCGCTTCATAACTTTAAACGCGAATATTTAGAGTTAGGCGATAGTTTTGCCACTACATTTGCAGCTGTAATTTTCAATTACTCATAATAGCACAAACTTGTCTTATTTTAAAGATGTTACATGTATTAATAAAAAAAAAGATTTTGCAACGCCAAACTGATGGGTGCCAATCGTAGCTAGTCTACACCAATCGTAGCTAGTCTACGCCAGATAGACAGATTGCCGCATCACATAGAAAACAGCACGGCCTTAGGTCTTGATATTTGTTAGAGTTTCTCTTCTTTTTTGTTGATGTTTTTGTTAGTAACACAATATTTGCACGTATATCTGTAATTGTTTTAGCTATGTTAACATGCTTGAAATGATAAGAAATTTACGTATCTGTTTGTGAAATGAAAAAAGACAGATTTTGCACCTGTATCTTTGACTGTATCTGTCCAGATTGTTTTCTTTTAAATGAAAATATGGAATGATACTTATCGACCGGTTCATAAATGTTTTAGTAATTAATAATATTTAGTATAGCTGCGCATGGTTAAATTATAACAGACAACATATATATTATTTTAGCTTCGTGGTTTAAATTTAAGAAATAATCCCCTCCTATCCATTGGTGTTCTACAACTTGCCATTTAAGATTCAGGCTTCATTCAAATTTATTTGTTCATACGTGAAACGTGCCGCGAACTGCACGTGTCCTAATGATTTCTGCCTTTTCGCTAATGCCTAATTAGCACGTAGATTAAGATATAGTTTCATACGTCAGGTTTTTTTATTATCGTTTTTGCCAGGAACCACAATACCACCTAGTCTCTCACCATTTACTGATATATATATATGTATTTTTCTGTACAAATTACTCTTATCAACCGATGTAAACACTTTATACACAAATTAACTGGGTATGCTTATTAAAATCATTATATACGTGCGAAATAACATGTGAATTTTAAGAGAACAAATCTCACATAATTTTTATCTTAGAAAACATTTATTAAATAAAAAGGCAGTCATCTGTGTGTGTTCCCTTAGTTTGTTAATATTTAGACATAGTACACTGTACAGACGTTGAATTGACCCTCTCTCTCTCTCTCTCTCATTCTTAATATCAAACAAATAAAATATAGTTTAAAAAGAAATCTAAACCTCGTGGGTTTTCTCGGGGCCCTCTGGTTTCCTCCCACTACTACGCGCAAGCGAACTATTGAAATAAAATTAAACCATATGTTAATCCCGGAATGAGCTAGCTTGTGTCGAGTGGACGTTTAAACCCCATTTCTCTCTTCTCTCTCCAGCCTACATACCCAAAAAGGAAGTTCATTTGCGCGCGTTTACAGATAATCGTGTCGGAAGTTTTTTTTCTGTAGAAAAATGTGTTCCTGTCATTGAATTAACTGGCGTGGTTTCGAATCCCCGGTTGTACGTGACAAGGAGTAGGGTCGCCTCATCCCCCCACACACGGCTACGCGCAAGCTCCGAAATGAGCTAGTTTGTGTCGAGTGGACGTTAAATCCCATTTCTCTTTTCTCTCCCCAGCCTACATACCCAACCAGGAAGTTCATTACCGCGTTTTAAGATAATCGTGTCGAAAAAAAAAATTTTGTGCAAAAATGTGTTTTTGTTCTATTCTAGTCTGAGATTGATAACATATAATCACACGGCTGTCTTATTTACACGATAAATTCTCTTTAATATATGTCATTATCTTTAATGTATCAAGAACATTTTGCAGAGTTATCTTCCCTCAAGGTATGAATTATATATCTCAGACACGCAGATTATCGCTTTACTTGTTATTATAATTTATACAATGTTGGATATGTCAGCCAAACCCTGCAGGGTTTGGGTCACCGAGAACTGTTTGATGCAGTCTAGCATTTTTGTAGCAATATGCAGTCTATCATAAGTTATCGGGTGATATTTTGTTTTTTCACAGAACACATATGTTTGGTTTTATAAATCTCTGTATGTGTCAACCTACACTCATTTAATTTAAGTGATTGAGATATGACTTCTTTATTGGTTTTTATTTTATTTCTCTATTGTTTGAAACCAGTTTATATAATGTTTTTTTATTTAAAGGAGCTAAATATCTAATATTTGGAAACTGGAAATTGACCCTAATGGGTCGCAACGCACATAATAATATAATCTGATTGTATATACACTGATTTACATTAAATTGTTTCCGTTTTGACTGTAATTTCAAATCAATTATGTCCAGCGAAATACGGCATGAGTCTCAACCGTATTAAGTATTTATAGTGTCTGGTTATTCTAGTCTACTGCGCATGCCCACCAGATTAAAATGGCCTCAGCGTTTGACAGGAGTTGTGGAATGAGTCTGTATCTGTATCTGTATATAATACGACGCAGGAACCACTTCTGGTATAACACGTCGGGGGTGGATGGCGTCTGCTTAGTTGCGGCCCTGGAGAGCTGCTTTGAAACTCTCCACTGACTGTGCGCATGGCACACTCTCTTCTAAGCTGTTCCAATCCTGCTCTTGTTTTTGATTGGTGTCAAATATGTTGAATTTTCTATTGCCGGCACCATACCCCTAATAATCTTGAAGAGGAACACTGACCTTGATTAACGTCTTTTGCAGCGTGTCGAGGTTGAGTTCCTGTAGCATATCATGAACGCAACCATCGTTTCTGGACTTGTAGTCCTTCTTTATAAATCTAGCTGCATGTCGTTTTACCTTTTCCTGGGAGTTCATGTTCTTCACTAGATAAGGATCCCAAATAACAGCTCCGTATTCTAGGGTGGAACGAACTAACAAGGTATATGCCAACTTTCTGTAGTCTTGAGGACAATGTTTTAAATTACGTTTGAGAAAGCCAAGCGTCAAATAGGAGAAATTTGAAAAGACATTCTTTCTGGTCACAGCTGAAACGCTCTATGGTACACGATTCGTGTACCAATGGTAAAATGTTTATTTTGTTTTAAATATTGGATATCAGAGGCCTAACGTTTCGAGGTAAGATCACAACATCAATGTTGATTTAAATTGACCAATAATTCGTGTTTTCGATGTCGAAGATTTTGGAGGATTTTAAGTTACGGACTTGGGTCCTTTAAAGAGGAACATTCTACCAGTCTTATTGCATTCCCCCCTTTCTTAAAATTCTTTACTCGGTATTAGGTAAAAGGTCGCTTGAAACTTGTACAACGATCATACCAATATCTATAGGATTATATAGGAATGTAGTACATTCTTTTTGTTATTGTGATTGGTTTCACAATGAATTTCATATATATTCAGGGTCGTATTAACCTTGTGGGGGCCCGGGACATACCAACTGTGCGGGGCTCCCATTGTTGTTTGTTCAAATTGTTCGTACTGACCACAGATCGTACTAGTATGTACATGTACTCCGCCGCGCCCCTTGAGTGTTTTCCTCCAGGATTTTCTTTTTAAAATTAGGATTAATTTCAGCTCATCTGAAACAATTTAAACAGCGATTTCATTGACGTTTAGAATTCGTTAACAATTTGTGTATTTTAAACAGGCCCTTTCTCTCATGATGTTTTCATTTACTTTATTTTAGTGAAATTATTTTAGGTGACATAAAACATTAAACTCGGTTGTCTGGACTACTATACTATGATTACGTTAATTTCCCGGGACTGGTTGGGCGACTTAGGCCATAGCAATCACATCGCGGGATGGGGTCCCCGGAACTGGTTATGACTTTTTGATTGGTAGTTATGTAATTTAGTTAATTTTAGGGCCTGTCGAAACGCGGTGCTTTTATAATAAACTAGTGATTGTATCCCAAAAATACTGTGTTCTGTTTATGTGTTTCTCGATCGCTAAATGCCCCTAAAAGATTAGGTATATATATATATAGTAGCATAAATATCCCCTACGATATTAATACATTTACCATGATATACTTTTAATTGCATTGAGCAACATGACCTATTCGTTCAAGCTCACACCAACATAAACAATAATTCATTCGACGAAATAAGAATCGACACATATTATTCACTTCTAAAACAAAAACTGTTACCGCCATTTGTTAGTGCCAATTTATGGAATCGCAATATAATCATGAAACTGTTATAATATTTGGAGTACGCAAAGTCTAACAGAATAAGCTTTAACTTTGCATCCCAGATTTTTACAATACATCGTAGATGATAAGTTTATATGCAGTTAAGTGGGCAATTGTGAGCTGTTCTTGAAACGGGGATGCATTGTAGATTATCAGCTATGTGATAAGGAGTAGGGTCGCTAGTCAGTAGCATGAGTTTCACGCGAATTATTAAAATGGAGGATATGTCACTCTTAGAATTACCTAGTTTGTGTCGAGTGGACGTCTTCAATCATGCCCGTCTTTTCAAATTTCTCCCATATACCCCCCCCCACCGCCACCCTGTAAAACAATCTTCGATGGCAGTTGGCAGTATGTTTCCTACTAGTCTTTTAGTAGTATTTGGTCGCGTGTTCGTTCCCTGCATTGGCCGAGAAAGTTCCGACGTAGTTTCGCCTTGTCAGAGGTGCAGGACAGATGGCTTGACAAGGACAGCTGTCTAGTCGTTCGAATGGAACGTAAAACCGATGTCCTGTGTACACATTGGCAGTTAGGATTCGATTAAAGTGTATGCAATACGTGCCGCTGCCCGGGCAAAACTTGCCCCACAATTTGACGTATGCCCGTCTTCATTAGCCCAGTCAGGAGTAGAACATTTGTCAAATGGCTGGTTTATTTGTGCGCCAGTGTTTTTCTCAGCATTCGAACTGCTCGACTGACAAGGACAATTAGTATAGAAAGCCAACATCTCTCACCTAGTAACTCACTTTTTTTTTTATCAAAATTGAGTTAGGACCAAATTTGAAGTTACCAGGGTATGTGATTCCTGTTGTACTAGATATTCCAATCTTTTGATTTTGTAAGCAGTTACACCCATCACACAACCTAGCAACCCCCTTCATTTGCCTAGAATACCAAAGCAAAACCTAGTAACTCACTAGTCAAATCAATGGATGAGCTGGGCTTTAATTTTCATTCATTACGTTTTCCTTTGTTTTCTCAAAATAAGAAAAAGGTGAGTTACTAGGTTTTGCCATTTGACGGGAGATCTACCACTACACACAACATTATAATATTAAGTATATCCCAGACTTATTATAACTATAATACGTTAGATTTGTTTTTGTGGATTGTTTATTGATGACATAACTGTCAATAAATCAAACCACACATCATATGGTTTGTTATGTCTGTGAATCAATTGTCGTTTGTCTTGTCTCTTAACTAAGCTTATTAACTGAATGGTGTCAACTTATATAGTGGTATTTTTGACGCGTGGTTCAAATAATGGATCAGCCTATCATATGTAATAATAAATGAAACCAAATACGAGAAATACAAAACATTATATAAAATTCGAAGTCCTAAAAAACGGTATAGACAACATAGTATACTGTAATCAGCAAATGGACTGTTCATAGTGTACAAAATACACGGCAAACAGTGGTAACAGGTGTCCGGAAGGGTAAGCTTACCCTGTCTGGCGCCACACCCGCCATAGCTGCATCAAAACAGACACTATGATTTTGTTTGTTCACACTGAACATTAAAGTCTCCGGGGTTGTTATAGGAGGACGCACCGGTTAACTACAATTTGTCAAAAGTTATATCTCCAATAGAAGAACATGTTTCAATTCAGTTCAGTATCTGCAAAGACACGGTGTGTGCTGACATTTGTTCGATTTGTGCTCTCCTTGTGTAAATAATACACCGCCATCTTTATGCTTCGCGAAATCTAATTGACGGGTTTGTTTCTCATCCAATTGAATTCAAGCAAGGGGGTATTCTAGCGTTGTTATTATGATTTTGTTTTCTTTATCAAATATTCAGTAATCAATCTGAGTAATATTCGCGTGGATTAAAGGAGCTAAACCAATGACTCAATACTAATCATAATATTCGAAAACAAAAACACCAATTATAATTCAATATTGGTCAACATCGATGTTATCTTGATTGAAAATATGGGATACTAATATCCAATATTTAAGACAAAATTAATATTTTAAAATCAATACACGACGACGTGTACTCGATGGATCATGGTAACTAAATGTATGTTCATGAATGTTGTGTATAACAAAGCCATTAGATACTTTTGGCAAGCGAAATTTTTCCCATCGGTACGGATATGTGATACGTTGCGTCAATGTAGTTTTGGCAGATGTTTGCGACACGTACGTATGAAGCTAAGCTGAGCTTAGTTCTATAACACTTATGGTGGCCTTTATATATCAAGATTGCCATCAGTACTAGTCAAGTACTTGAGAAAGTGAAGTCGCTCGACAATCTTTGAGCTATTAAACAAAATAATGTCGAATCCTATTAAAATCTTCGACTTCGACTTGACAACTTTTTTTGGTTTCGCTACTGCATTATTTCAGACATTTTACACCCCTTTACCATAGCATCACATCATTTACAGATTTGCAAGGTCTCGCCTCCCTAAATTTAGTGCGTAGTACAACTAGCAATCAGCATGCAGACAGGAAAAATACTAAAATTCCGAGAAAAACTCATCTAAAATAATGATTAAATATGCACGTCCGTGTTCCAGGATACACGTAGTCATAAAAAACCGCTATGGCACAACATTTTAGGATCTTAAAGTAGTAAAATTCATTGTGTATATGTGAAATAGACCCTACCGAAGCACAAAATAGTGCCAATAGTGCGCCAATCGAGTGTGTCAAATGACCGTTTAAACATGCTAATTCTGTTAAATCGCATTTCCTTCCGGGGATTTATTATTCAATCTCGAGTTGTGTCCGTGTTATTGCACAGACAACCCTGATACGACGCAGGTTTTCTGTTTGCCGAAGTCAATTTACATTCGTTTGTTTGTTTACAAACTGACTTCCTGTAACGTTTAGATAACGTCATGTGAATATCATGGCTATTCAATGTGTAAGAGTCACTTCTCTGCAGGTAGGGTGAGTCTACCGTTTAAATTGCTTAATTTATGTGTGTGAATACGCTCTTGTCGACTACCATCGAAATATCAGGTCTCGACTTCTGATTCCTTTTAATAGTTAGAAGTTGGAAATATTCGAATACTATTCGATTATTACTAGAATACAAATCTCAAGCCCAGTCGAATATTCGAATACCGATTTGTTCGAACTCCGAAAACTAAGCCTTTAAAGCATAACCATGGATGCCTACTGTTGTGTTTATTAATTCAATGTTCATTCAGTGAAATGTCAAGTAATTTTCTTCTGTGAGTTTAATTGACAAGTAAGTGTATTTTAATCAATGAGAATCCTAATAAATGAATAAATGTCCAATTGATTGTACAGACTGTTAAACTCTTTTCCCAGCAATCGCAGCTGGATACATTGTCAAGTTGTATGTAATAGAAAGTGCAAGAGGACCGCTCTACTCGCAAAAAAAAAATATACAAGATAAACCTGCGGAAAAGACAGAAATAGACATTGCAAAAATAAACAATTATCAAACCAAGATAATTGATCTCGGGGGCCTGTTATAGTACAAACAAGACGTAACAAAATATATGCCAGTTGACGTCAGGTGTTTGTATTAAGTCAAGAGAAAGATTCGGTATCACGATTGAATACTTATAAATCATAATGAAAACATATAAATTTTAATGTATCATATACCGGATGAATTCTCAATAGATTTATAGATGGCTTCGTTTCTGTCCTTCTCACCTGCTGCAAAAGTACAAGAGCCGGAATTACCTACAGACTCGACAAGTAGACTGAAGCCTATGGCCACGCATCTTCCTGAAGCAACGGCCGCGAGTTTAACAACATCTAACCCTTGCTCCAACACTGGGCAGTTCTTGAACTTTTAAATGATCCTGTAAACATATCTTATTTATGTTGCTTCTTATTGTGAACAATATTCAAATGGGAACAAATCAATAACAACACATGTGTACACTTTTGGATGTTTAATTTGTAATCAACGGTACAAAGTCAGAGGGGTCAAAACCAAAAGTACGACACAGATGTCAGTAGCGCGTGTGTCTACTCTTCTCCATGTCTGGTGTCCTTGAGCCCATATTAAACGCAGCTGACGGTGATGATCACTGGGGATAGCTCCAACATAAGGTCGTCGTGCACGGAGTCCTACTTCTCTTAGCCAGGAAGTTGTTGTCTTGTTTTCTTTTTTTTTGAGGGGGGGGGGCAAAGATGTTTTCGGGAGGGCAAACTAGCATGGGCATCTGCATGAAGCGGTCTTGTACGCGTTGTCGACCAGGACGTTGATGGTCACGAGTTGATCCAGTAACTCGAACACGTTCCACCAACCTTACAATAGTGGACTGATAACAATTGAAGTGTGGCAATAGCACGTGTAGACATGCCAGCCCGGGAAATTCCCATGGCTTCATTCCGTTGATTTGCAGTAAATCTACACATCTATAGCTCGATTCCTTCACACGTCCAACAACAAATCACGACAGAATGACTGCACTTTATGCTGAAAACATGCCTTTAAAGGGCTGCACTTTAATATTGGGTTTTTAATGTGCACGGGCCCATATGTTTTGCGTTTGGGTACATCGTGTGAAACAAAAGTTCATAGTATTGCATAATATTATACATACAAAACCACCTAGTAATAAAATATTTGGGAAAAGGTGATGTGTTTTTCATGGCGATCTGTTTACATGTATATTAGAAACTGTTAAGCATACTTCGATTAGATTCCAGAGATGTTCCATCTGAGTTCCTAGACAGCCGCGAGGCTGACTAGGGTGGATAGATGACTATAGCTATAATATTGTAATCTGTGCTATGATTGT
Organism: Patella pellucida; assembly: GCA_917208275.1. Classification (NCBI taxonomy): domain Eukaryota; kingdom Metazoa; phylum Mollusca; class Gastropoda; family Patellidae; genus Patella; species Patella pellucida. The sequence goes on along the minus strand of OU795036.1, from coordinate 20,700,785 downwards.
ATACATGTATTCGGCTATGCTATATAAAATGTAAAAACGAACTGTTGCATTGTTATAACTGAGAAGACAAACCTCTTATGCACCGGTCAATCGGACCCCCCCCCCCTCAATCATCGACGGCTATTCGACGACATGTCGGCGTCGAATCTTGACGTAAAAATAGCCAGCTAAATGTTATAGAGTTGTGAATCTTTGGTGAGAACCAAATTTGACAAAGTTGAATCTTAAACGAAATTAAATATTGCTGAACACAAATAGACGTCGAATCTTCAACCAGCACATTTTGCCGTAATTATTGTATTTTTAAAAATGTGTTTTTCTCTGAAAAAGGACGATCATCCGCCTGTTATCATTGGCTGCCATACCGGACATTCGACCTGTATAATTGTAGACGCGATTGTCTGTATGATGTTTTCGTGATAATCTGGATAATCGCAAATAAAAAATGGTGTATGATTCGGCGGTAAGTTTTTTTTTCTTATCGATTGATTTATGGCAATTTTCCAAACAATTTTCATCATTACAAAAAATAAAGTAAAGTGTACCACCCACAGCAACCACCCAGGTATCATCTTTTTGTATCATCGCATGTTTTTTAGCTCAACTTTTACCCTAATATTGAGCAAAATACCATGATATTTATTTTAGCTCAACTCTTACCCTAATATTGAGCAAAATACCATCAAAAGGGCGAATGCTCGGGGTAGGTAGTTCAAGATGGCTATTTCGTGAATCTTGAGCTTATGTTTATTTTTTGACCTGTGTTAGAAAGTGAATCTTCAGTGGGTGTGTCTTGTCTTAAAGTACATTGTTGGGTGAATCTTGACCCTAAAACATTGAGCTAGATGACAATACAAGGTGAACGCTATAGAGAGAGGGGGGGTCAAGATTCCTATTGACCGGTGCATCAAGAAACCAGTAAGAAGCAAACACACAACGTGAAATAGAAGCAAGTAAAGCTAGAGACAAATTCTAGACGATCACAAGGCTACAGAAATATGTAGTAAGAAAAGATGCATTGTTCGTACGTAGGATGTGGCGACCGGTTCTCGACAAAACCCCGCTTTCCACGTCAGACAGAAAGGTCCATGGTGCTACACTCCGACCAGGATGTAAGCGGACGTTAAGCCCTGCGAAAAACAGCAACAACAAGTAAGGGGTATATTAAAGAAAGTGGTCCACTTTGAGAAAACTGTCAAATCCCATATAATTTCAATCAATATGTATTAAGACATGCACATACGCAGCGTTATTATGTTGCTACGTTACTGAAAATGTACAAATACAATATCCCTCGAGATGAAAGTAGAAACGACAGGCATATATGATCTAAAAATAGATGTCATATATTTTGTACCTAATTTTTTAATGTTTCAAATTCTTTGAAGTGCTACAAGGACCTGGACTATTTGTAGGCCTAAAAGGTCTTGGTAGACTGAAGCCGAGGACCTCGAGATCTTGAAGGCCTCTTATCAAGATGTATACATTTTTGACACTGACATACGCCTTTCATACACACTGTAGTCTTCAAAACACTTAATTATGTTTAAAACACAATGCCGGAAATTAATGTTATTTCCTTTCATTTCGGTATCCATTACTATTATGCATTAAAAGTAAACGATACCTTTTGTGAATTGATACCATCACTTGACGCAGCTTTTTAAAACAATAATTGTCCTATCTCCGTCAATGAGTTGTGTATAAAACTTCAAAATTTAACTACTTAAAACAGGATAAAGCATGAAAATATTGACGTTGTTTGCCTTGGATGAATACACAGAAATAAAAATATCAAAAACGGTTTAATTACAAACCTATTGGTATCGATGTTTTAAAAGTTTCCTGCGGTTCCGTCGATATCTGTTGATGGCTAAACGCGTTAACTGTCCTATTTTTTTATACTTAATACTTTGCAAATAAATGAAATTAAACGGAACTATTATGTATTTTGTGTAATCAATTCTTAAACATTTTCTCCGATAACCTAACCTTAATTGTGTTCTTATTTTAATTGGCTTTAATACAAACAACTATCTTAATACTAGCTTATGTATATTTATTAGACAGTTAGGCCTCGCCATGCGGAACTGTCTTGCCTTTAGCTGGCCTTAAAATAACTGAGGTCTTCGAGATTACCAAGTTCGTGATAATGAAGTTTGACTGTATTCGCTATAATAGTGATCAAATAAAGTGGAGTTTAACGCCCAAATGAAATGGAGTTTAACGCCCAAATGAAATGGAGTTTAAAGCCCTACCTTTCAATAACATATTGGCACAAGTTAATGAGACTCATGATTTTTAATAATATTTAACTCCTGGCCAAAATTCCAGAAAAGGGGACAGCGGGGCTAGTTCGCGCTAGGGGCAAGTCCGCACATCATCCACATCTCGCTTCTAGAGCATGATGACGCAACCGCCGCTAAATTGATTGTTCACCTGACCGACACGATTGTTTTACGTTCATTATGGTGGACATGATAAAAAAATTGTCGAATTTGTGCAGTAAATTTCTTTTTTTGCCCTGGTGAGTTTTTCTTTTTGAATTAAGTGTTTAATTGTTAACACATGCTTGGGGTTGATAACCAATGTTATGTGAAGTATGATAGGGTAATAAATAGGACACTTTGTTCGGTTCGATTCTTGACCTCCAAAAGACAACATCACGTGTTATGCATAAAAAGGTCCGGTTGGGGCTAGTTCAAACCTTTGTCTCGGGGAAAGTTCGTCCGGATGCGAATTTGACCACCGTGGGTGCAAATGTGTCCCATACCATAACGGTATTGGATATCACCATATTCTTTGAATGCATAACTGTTTTCAGGCGCGTAAAACTTAAAGGTAACCTAAGACACTTTTTTCAGAATATAAAACGATAGAGCAAAACCATGGTATACGCAAATACAAGAGGAAACGAGCTGAGGTCAAGGCAGAAGACATCAAACGGTAGGCCTTAGAACAATATAACAGCAGTCCTTATGATTATTGAACGGCGGCTCAGATGTTCGGAATAGCTAAATCTGCGCTGCGATTTAAACTTAACCAGAGTCAAGACAGTCAGCATCCAATGTATCGTTCGGATACCAAAAACCCAGACTAGTGTTCAGTGATGATCGGTAAAGCTACGAAGCATACAACTGTAACTGGAAAAAAGAGAACTCAGAAAAACCTGTATAGTCATCGATACACTAGAAAGGAAGTGCAGCAGCGTAAACTGAACCAAAACAAGACCTAGAAAACAACAACAAAGAAACTATTTCAAAAGTTAACGAAAAACAACACCAAACCAAAAAGTAAATGAGCCTGCAAACATAATGAGACATATTCTTACAGCGACGAAGAGTTCTGCTTTGTTTGCGTTGAGCCGTTTTCCAACAGTAGACCAACAAGAGGAATAGATTAAATTTAAAACTTGTTAAAGGTGCATGGAAGGGTATCGCTGCCAATATTAAATGCTCTGCGACAATGTCTTGTCCATTGATTACCAAAGTCCTAATACCGATTGGGTAGAGTTAAATGTAAAACGTCAAATTAATTTGTAAGTGTCAAATGACAAATGTTTTGTGGGAAAATGCTGTTTTTTGCCGTGTCTGCCTTTTACATTTCTCTCATTACATTTTACATTTGCGCTCTGCCACATCTCATTTACCTTTACGCTTTCTGTATAGCATTTTTCGCAGAGCATCAACTTTGATATGCCAGGTTTCGGTATATGTTAAAAGGCCACGTGACGTTCTACATTTGCATATCAAATTTGATGCTATGTGAAAGATGCTATGCAGAAAGCGTGGGCACATGAAGAAAGTGCGGACGCTAAAGGTATGGTTGCTTACATATGCCACAAATGTAATTCCGTCTGTACTGACGATGATTAGATAACATTTTATATAACGGATATGTCTACAGCTCACGTAAAAGAAGTGATTAGTTCAATTTGACTAAACAGGTTTGTTTTATATCATTAGTTTACTTTTACTATTTATTTTCAAACCTATAAAAAGTTCATTTAATACTACCAAAGAAAGATACTACATCGAAACTTTATGGAGAAGGTGGATATATTTATAATATTATTTTAGTTTAATTGAATAATTAACTCCGGGTGAACTTGCCCCATCCGCGGGACATTCGGATATGGTGACTTTGTGATGAAATTACATGTACTTGTATATGCCTGTCAAAAAAACTCTTTAATGTATGCCGTAAATTAGCCAACTCCACTGTCTTTAATCTAGTATAGTCTCGGAAACGCATCCTCCTCGCAGTGTTCCGTTTGATTAGAGCTAATCCTACTACTCCCTGCTGGACTGAGTGGGTATTATTGTCACTAATTATGACTGGTCAGTGGTCCTATTACTGACCAATCACTGACTTTGTTACAAAGGTATTACCTTTAAAACATGACGTTTAATTAGGGCAACTGTGTTTACATAACGTTACGTCATGGCTGCACGTTTTTTTATGCTATATTAACCAGCGCATAGCAGGATATTGCAGCAAAACTAATTGCGTGACAAACGAGGCTATCGGTATTGACGTAAAGTAAACACTACTGTATGGTAACGAACAGACTTTCAACGTTTTTAATACCTTAAATCTTTGTCCACAATATTAAGGAAGACCAAAGATTAAACGACGGACTGTCATGTTACTGTACGTAACGGGTAGATTTGATTGAACGAGAAGAATAGACACACTTACCTAAAAGTTCAAGAATCCAAAGCCAATCCAGCAATGGCCAGAGAGGGATTTCTCGGGCCGTTGCTTCAGGAATATGACGGAAACGTAGCTTCAACAGTTATGGGGATAATATGCTGGTTTTGTTTAAAAGGGTGCTAACTAGCCCCGCTCTCCCCTAGTTTACAAAGCTACTGTGTGTACTTTCTAGGGCATGAATGAACGTGTGATAAGCATAATACTTATGTCATGTTGGGACTAACATATGGTAATTTTTATTTCTCTTGTTATATACAAAGAGCCTTTAGTCAGGACAGTGGCCTTTCCGTCTGTTCGTCTCTACGAATTCCGACGGCCCGTGGTTATCTTACGTGCATGGCTGTGTGTACACGAGTGAGCTGCGATTTTCAGTCCTAACCGTACGACTAGGTACACGAGACGTATTGATATGCTCTCTCCAATCGAACATATCAGAGCATTAAGTCGCAAAAGTTTTTGTTTAGATATCTGGTTAAAAGAATAATGGCAGATAAATTTAAATACAATTTGTGATAAATAAAGAGAGAGAGAGAGAAATAGAGTTTAACGTCAACTCGACAAAAGCTAGGTCATTTCGGGTCTAACATAAATATGGTTTAATTTTATTTGGAGGAAAGTGGAGGTTCTGGTAAAAACCCACGAGGCTGGACAGGCGACCCTTAATTGTGACGTACAAAACGGGGATTCGAAACCACGCCAGGCTTTGTGATGCAGAGCGCGCACGCTAACCATTTAGCCATCCAACAGCCGGTGATAAATAAAACTTTCTGATTAAAGATTGGGACAAAATTTCATTTATTAATCTATGTGGTGTAGACAGATACCATTTCAATTGCCCTTCAACATGTGTGCGCAGGCGGACAGAAAAGTTTCCAGTTGCAATAACTCGCAGTATATAATCGCCTATAAATATCGATTTCCTGAAATCTATCAAGATGACATGAAGTTTGCTGGTATCGGGATACGAAACTAAAAAACGCATAGAAAATTGCTCGCTATCTGACGTGTGTATTCCCGTATAGCTAAACTGAAATGTAAACTGCCCCCAATTACGGGGGTTTGTCTAAAGGTTAGATGAATGAATTGGTTTATTTTATGTGAACAAATAATTAAAACTAAACAAATTACCATCAGAAGAACATTGATTGCACATGTGAGCATAATTACTTCCTTTCATTGGCCAATCATCTTCGTCTTGATCGGTAAATATATATATAGTAATACAGAGAGAAAGATAGAGAAAGAGGGAAGGGGGGTCTACCTGACACCAACTATGTCCTTTCGGTTGATGCAATGACAGACCTTATGATAAAGCGCGCACATGCACCCCCCCCCCCCTTGTATATTAATACATAGTAATACAAGTAGGGTAGGTCAATCATTCACATTAGCTCATAAGGTCTGTCGATGAACCAAGGGTTGAGAATTCGGCCCGAAGCTTGTGCGTGACAAGGAATAGGGCCGTGGGTAATGTTCGGGGCCCTGTTTCTCGAAATCTTAACTTAAGATAAAAATCCAAATTTTAGTAGAGAGAGAGAGGGAGATGGGGTTTAACGCCAATTCGACACAAACTAGGTCATTTCGGGACTAACATATTGTTTCATTTTATTTCAATAATTCTCTTGTGCGTAGGGGTCTTTAGCAGCTGGAGGAAACCGGAAGACCCGGAGAAAACCCACAAGGCTGGACAGACGACCCTATTCTTTGCCACGTACAACCGTGGATTCAAAACCACGCCTGTTGACTCAATGACAAGCTTTATGATACAGCACACACGTGCTAACCATTTGGCCGTCCAATCCCCAAATTGTATTAGATACTTCAATATTGATTAGCTAGGCACTAAAATCAATCTAATATTAGCCAATAAAAATGCTAAAATTGACTTTATCTTAGTTAAAATTTCGTGAAACAGGCTCCAGGTCTCCGGTCACCGGCCACTGCTAAAGATCACTTCACAGGCGAATTATTGAAATAAAACGGTACCATATGTTGGTTCCAAAGTAAGTTAAATTTTAGAATATTACAGTCTAACCCGTCTAACTTGAGCATTGGACTTTAATAGTCGTCTGAGCATTGTGTGTAAGAGAATGATTCGCTTGAACCCACATTGTTTCATGTTACAGAAAGAAGCCGAGTCGGGATTGGATGATTCTATGATAAACATGATTTATATGTATATTTTAGTCTAGACATCACTAATTAGTTATGGTTCAGATATGACAATGTTAATATATACAGCTTGAAATTTAAATATCTTAAAACAAAACGAAGAACGCTTACATTTTCAATTTCAAATTTTCAAGTTATTTTTTTTTTAAATGTATCAAAATTAAGCCTTTAAATATGATGGTATCCACAAACAGTCCTACATTGTTAAAGAATAACGCTATAAATCCTATAATTCACTTTTACCAGCTGAGAAATTCGCAAAAATATTATTTTCAACTTCAAATTCCAACGTTTGAAGATGGCTAATGCATGGATGCAATGGGAAAACAAGGGAGGTAATTGTGTTATTATTTCCCGTGTCAATGATTTTTGAGGGTGGGAAATAATGCCCATTGTCGTATAATAGTGAGTTGATAACCTATTGAGCAAAAGCCATAGAAATAATTATGTTTTGACTTTCTTAGGAAATATTAAATTCTCGCTTTAATCCAACATAATTTAAGCATGCAATTAAAAGTAGATATATTTAGCTATGGTTTTTATGGACCTAATGTTCAAGGTTATTTTTTTTTACAAAAAAACCCGAAAATTTGCTAATAATAATACGGTGCATATATATTTTGAAATCTACGGTACGAGCGTGGTAATTGATTTATGGACTGCATTTTTGCTCGGATGCGTCAAGGCCAAATAACTGAGCAGTGATAGGTGTACTTAATCAAATGGCCTACTTTATCTACTAACAGACGGTACTAAGACTATAAATTATATTCTTTGATGTTAGCTCAACCAAACAAAATGGTGATATTTATTTATATTTCAAACAAGACGTTCAATGGCCCTAAGGTGAGTTTATTTTCTAGTATGAGATGTCTTCGCTTTGAAAAATATTTGAATTAACCTTACCCTTTTATACAGTCGCGTTATAGTCTGTACTTGAATTCGATGTACCGGAAGCAACGACCGTGAGTTTTACAACATCTAACCATTGCTAGAGCAGTCAGAAATTCCCGAACTTGAAGCTGTTCTCTGCCTTTACCGAAGACAAGTAAACAGTAGCGCCAAATCAGAGGTTGTGACACAAACACCTTCAAATCAAACATAGCATCCACCACGGAAATTTGAAATGGAACGAACCTTGAACTGGAAAGCGCATGATTTGGTATTCGTAATGATCGAATAACCGGGCAGGTTCTCAAGCTGGGCTTGTACCCAATCGAAGTTGCACCGAAATATGCGGGGTATTACGTGAAGGGCTTGATAAGATGGGTGGAGTTGATGCGAGATCAAGTCTTCGATTGAAGATGAGTCACCTGCACCGGCTTTCGGTCGTGGTTTCGATCCCTGGTGTAAGCGTGTATTGCTTTGCGATTTGTGCGCATTTTCCCACGCGAAAAACCATTGCTGAAGCACAGAGTACACTAAAATAGGTCCATTTGTCTGTGTTATCACCCTCAATGGAAGCGGACATTAAATCTACGAACGACAACAACCAACAAGCAAGGGATTTGTCAAAGGAAGTGGTCTGCTTTAAGTAAATTGTCAAATCCAGTATAATTTCAAAACTTATGATTTAAAACATGCATATACTCAGGGTAATCGTATTGCTGCGTTACGGTAGACGTACGAACACATTATCCCTCCAAATGGAAGTAGAAATGTTCTTCCCGTTTGTTGTATGGGCAGGCAAATCTGATCCAAAATTTGATTTCAATGAAATTTCGTTACATCTTAAAACAGCTTTTAAAACCAATTGTTTGATGTTTCACTATTCAAAAGAAATAAAAGTGGTTTGAAACTGTTGAATGGGCTATATTTACACACATGTATAAATTGTAAAGCAGAAAAGGATAAACAAAGGTGAAGATGTTTACATTTCAATATTTCAGAATATTTGAAGTGCTTCAAGGACATGGACTATTTATTTGTAGGCACAAAAAGTCAATTAAACTATAGAAATCAGACAGAAAAACAGCATTATTAATAATGCAATTCAATACTTTTAAAACTCATGTCAAAACTTGAGATTTTTAATATTAAATATGGATGTAATATTGACGATAAATTATTTTGAGATTCCGTGAAATTAACCTCGCAAGAGAGAGAAATGGGGTTTAACGTCCACTCGACAAAAACTAGGTCATTTCGGAACTAAGATATGGTTTAATTTTATTTCAATAATTTGCTTGCGCGTAGAAGTCTTTAGCAGAGGGAGGAAATCGGAGGACCCGGAGAAAACCCACGAGGTTGGACAGGCGACCCTACTTCTTGCCACGTACAACCAGAGATTTGAAACCACGCCAGTTGACAAAGTAACAGTCTTTATGATACAGCGCCCACACGCTAACCATTCCGCCCCCCCCCCCTCAATCATATATACCAAAATAAGTAATATTCTTACAAAACGAGATAATAACTTGTCCGGTGTGTCTCTCGTTGAGACGGGTTCTATTGGACTCACAAGCGCATTAATATCCGGTCTGTCGTGGCGATTGCAGGCCACATTATTGGTCAATCCTAATAATCACCCACAAGAACCGACAAGAGCGCCCAAAGATATGTTATAGATATGACCACTTTAAGGGACCTTGCTGACATCTGTAAAGGACTCGAACGGTTTTGAATGACTAAGAATATATTCCCACACTCTGAACTTAATCGGAATAATATTCACGTCTGTAATATTATGTTAATGAGGTACTGGACTAACGTCTGGAATGCTATCTCTGATATTAATAAGCTATCAATAAAATATTTTCCTGCAAATCATTTACTTAAATACAGCTTAAACCCGCCATTTATAAGCCATGAAGACATTCACAACCTTCAGCCATCTTCTTTTTTGCGTTGAGTGGAACTAAAAATTACACATCTCTCTTATAGTGGCATTAAACACACATTACTGAAGAGTACTTAGCGATCGTATGTCGTTTTTAATTACACCTCCGATCTCCTTTAGTTATGTAAAGAATACAAAAAATTGCCAAAAATGTTTCCTATTTGGTCTAAAGGTAATTAAACACCGTGTATAATTATGAAGCGGGGTACAGTTTCTGATAACGAACATATGTAACTCATACACTTAATACTTACCTGTCTGAAACTCTTATAAAACATACCAATAAGTGTACGTCAAACTCCAGTCAATGGCTACTCAATGACCCAGTTTGTTCGGCTGGCTTTAAAAACTATATAAGGGGGATTGGATTGCCGAGTGATTAGCCCGTTCATTTTGTATCATAAGGAACGTCATTGAGTCAACTGACGTGGTTTCGATTCCTCGGATGTACGTGACAAGGAGTAGGGTCGCATGCCCATCAACGTGGGATGTAGCCGGTTCCTCCGGTTTCCTCCCACTACTAAAGATCTCCTTGAGCAAGGGAATTATTGGAATCAAATTGAACTACGTGTTATTCCCAAATGATCTGGTTTGTGTCGAGTAGCCCCACCCCCCTCTCGCTCGCTCTCTTTTTTAAAATGAAAGTAGGTCGTAGTGCGTGTACCACGACATCATAGTCTGCCATTTTGGAATTTGTATGTCGTGATAGGTAAACAATGTAACTTGCTATATTTATACATTCGGCTAACCTCGACGGATTCTACGCATCTAATCTCGGCCGTATGACGAATTCTGCCATTTGAACTATTTTAAAGGTTCCGAATGAAAACTTGCTGCCCCCTGAAGATTTCTGTGGAGAGTGTATTATATCAACAAACATCAAGTTTGGCATTGGGTTTGGAGAATTACCAGGGAATTTTATCAAACCAGCAGCCTTCAGACAAAATATCTCTACTCATTTAGGTATATATTGTATACACTCTACAAAAGACGCCCGTTGGAACCGATTACTGGACCAAGTTTTACAATTGGACTCACTGGATAGCTTTAAAGAAGCTCTACAGTCGACTGGGGGGGGGGGTGTAACCTGGGTCAGTTAATGTATAGTGTACATACCAGTTGGTTTTTTAAACGTTCACACTCAAGGGGAGCATCCGACCTCGCGCATGTACAGTTCACCAAGCACCTTCACTTTATGTCCAACCAAAAAATTGTGAAGTATTTCATTGAAGTTGAAGTTCAATTTGGAATTATTTGTAAAACCGGCACGTTTTCCTGTTCGAGTAAACCGGTAGCCGCATTGCAAATGTATGGTTGTATGTACATATCACTTACTGTCATACATCCGAGAGTAGATGTAGGGTACCAGAATCTTCCGAGAGTGTATATTGATAGCGAGAAGGACTTTCTATCCTTTGCGTCTTTATGTTATACTTTCTTATAAATGGAATTCATTTAACAGTATCAATTTATATTATCTTACGCGTACGGCTGTTTCATCATTTGAAGAAGAAATTTGTTGCGAAAGTGTATTCGGTTAAAAATATTCAATTAAATACTCACAATTAAAATCTTGTATCAGATTAAATTCTTTAAACCGAAGGCATTCATTAATAATATTATTTTGTATATTCAGTAAGTTCACTTTTATTAAGGAAATTGGCAATTGCATTTTAATAAACGGTAATTGCATTAAAGGAAAGACTCGGGGTAATTGCATTTTAATGAAAGATATAAAGTCATCAAAAATTTGACCTACATTCCACACATTTTTGCTTTTAAAGATAACACAAAATCTAAGAATTATTCAATATATATTTTTTGATATAAAAAGAAAGCTCACAAACTTTGTTACACATTTTGCACATAGACGTTTTATCTGAATCGCATCTATGAGAGAATATATTTGACATTTTAATTAAAAAGTCAGGGGGCATAACCCAGGGAGATGTGCGTGTTATAGCATGAGGTATGTCGTTGAGTCATATGTTTCTTTTTTATATTTATAATTCGCTTGCGCGTATGGGTCTTTAGCGGTGGGAGGAACCGGAGGACCCGGAGAAAACCGACTAGGCTGGACAGGCGACCCTAACCCTTGTCACGTACAACAGGGGATTCGAAACCTCGCCAGTTTACTTTAAGACAGGCCTTCTGATACAGCGCGCACGTGCTAATCATTCGGCAATTTAACCCCCAACTGGCGTACAAGACAGAAATTGTCAATGTCAAGTCGATGATAAGCGAGCACACTTACAAACATACACACTTTGATTATTCTTTCAACTGTTCTTTTTACCGCAGGTATATGACGTCACAAGTATATAATTACAGGTATTTAATGATTAGCTACATGATGTGACGTTTTGTTTGACGTGAATACAGATGGATGGCATGTGAACTATTAACATCACTCTTTAATGTCGGATCAATTTATACAGTTTAATAAAACATCCGCCAACCACAAAGGGTTATATTTACGTCTCAAGGTCACGTCGTACAGAAATGAATGAAGCTTAACGACATTAGAGAGATTGTTTTTGGGCATTAGGTTAGGCTTTTTGCTATTTTTAAGTGTGAAAAGCGGAAGACGATGATGTTGGTGTTTAAACCCGTTTCATTCTTCTTCTGCTACTCTCTCTCTATTCAACCCTTAATTTTCTTTGAAGACTTTAAAGAGCTAGCCGTTTTGCCATAATAGTTCAAACATTATGAAAAATGAATATTTCAGTGTAATTAAATTATTCTGAGCTAAGTGATGAATGTTTGACATTTTGGCAAGAAATTAGTCTCAGTTGTCAAGTACCATTGCCACGATCAAGTACCATCACCACGATTATAATCGACAGTCTCTGTGAGTTCATCAATGTTTACGTTTAGCGAAGATCTGGCATACATTGTATAATTCACCCAATATTAAAGTCTATAAAATGAAATGAAAGGGGGATTAACACCCTACTGCTCTGCTCCGAACTGTGAAGAGACTAGATTGTGAGTGAGAGAGGGACTTTCGGCACTAACATATGGTTCATTTTTTTTCAATAATTCGCTTGCACGTAGGGGTCTTTAGCATTGGGAGGAAACCGGATGACCCAGAGAAAACCCCTGGCGACACTCTCCTTGTAACGTACAACCGGTGAATCGAAACCACGCCAGTTGATTAGTGACAGACCTTACCATACACCCGCACCTGCTAACTATTCGACCATCCAACCCCGCGACCTGTAATTTTTTTTTACCTACTCTTACATAATGCATCTTTAAATGACGAAAATGTTTTGTATGGATCACGTCTAGAGAATAAATTAATGTATAAATAATAATTTATATAATATTTAAAGCCCCCCCCCACCCCCAAAAAACTGCAATAGATTTATTTCTTACATAATGCATCTTTACAGGATGGGGAGGTTAAGTATGGGTCACGTATTTATTATAAAGCAGATAGGGGTGAAGTAAAGTTTACCTTGAGGGAATTAGAGTTCACAGTATCAGTGACGTAATAATTGTATCATTGTTGTAACATCCTGACCCTGGGTTTATTCAAATCAGTTGTGTTGAGTGGACGTTAAACCCCATTTCTCTCTCTCTCCCTCTTATATATAAATCATTCTGCTTAATCAGTGGTCTACATTGGAAAAAGTGTAGCTAAATGGTGGATAATGACCGAAGACTGTCCATTATGTAATAGAAAGAACGGAGTTTATCTCTGTATTTACATAATGGACAGTCTGAGGCTATTATCTAACTGAAACCATGGCCACTGTTTCTCTAAAATAATAGACATCCTAAAGTTACATTCCCACAAACAATATCGGGGATTTAATGGTATATATTATGGACTAAAACATATTCAAACTAATCAATTTGTCATAATGTTACTTCAAATCCTTCTCAAACATTGTAATTGCCAAGGGGTGCCCTGCTATAAAAATTCGACCAAAGGCCATGTTTGTGTCACGTGACTTACCTCCCTCGGAAGTCAGAGGAGAATTCATTGCATACATAAGACGATATTGTCTTTAATCGCTTACTATTTATTACAAATATGGAATCCTAATTAAATTCTCGGATTAGCCACAGCCCGCGTCTTTTTCCGTCGTTTTTATCTCAGAAAGTGTTGTGCGTCTAACTCTTCATAAAGTTTATCAATTTGTATATCAAGCGCTCAATGTTCGCGTGTGACCTTCGACATCACGCGTGCAGAAATTCCTAATCGTCGGGCTGTTGATATGGGTAACCCTAACATTTTTTTTACCTGTATACGCCCCATGAGCGTTTTTACCAAAATTGCCATACTTTTATGGGAACCCATCTTTAAACCCATAGTGTCTTATAACACCCCAAAAATAATGGACAGTTACTTAACCCAACAACACATGTCCTGTGACTGCCACTTACTGATTAGTTAACAATTTTAATTAAAATACAAACCAAACATGGATATCAATACAGAGAGGATATATTTATTACCCACTCACGAATTGTTCCTAGTTATGCCAATGACAATGTATGGAGTGACATATTGGATATGGAAGAGAATGCAAAGCCAAGGATTGGCCACCCAAATTTTAATATAGGGTAAAATATATATTCTGATACATCGGATGTGGATACAATCCCTGACTCTAACGTGGAATACAAAGGCCATAATAATCCTAGTCATTCCAGATTTGCTGAACCGTTGCAGCAGTTGGAGTTACACAAGTAAGTTAACGATGGATTATGTGCCCAAGCAGAAAAGGGTGAACAGGGGCACAGGGGCTTGCGTACTGTTGGCCAATATTCTCAACTCTCAATTAACACTGACAGTGAAAGGGGGGGATACATACAATATTGTGAAGATGTGGTAAAAAAAACCTAAGGTCACTAGAGCGTATCAAAACCAGCAAAATCTACAAAGATATCCCATACGTCTTTATGAAAAAATACTCGAGTTTAAAGTAGGCTACTACTTCATGGTTGTTTAGAATCATTTGATGAATTTTTACACATTACAATTATTCTAAATTCGGAAGCATTTTGATTTGCCTTTGATTTAATGGATCGTAAAATCAACTTTTCATAAAATAAGTTGATCAAACTGTATTGCATGTTAAGCCACGGAAACAAAATAATCCTTCTTTCAATTGACTGGTGATGATTTAGATAATCCTGTTAAAAACCAGATTCTTTCTAGTTTTCAAGAACGACCGATGTTTTTTATCTGAGACCTAGGGAGCTACCAGATTCTAATGTATGGTATGGTGACTCGCCTATTGGAATTCATTTATTACAACAGACAATAAAAGGCATCTGCCAGGTGGCTGGATTCAAAAGGAACTATACGAACCACTCATTGAGAGCTATCGCAGCTAAATGTTTGTTTGCTGCAGGGGTAGACGAACAGCTCATTGTGGGGAAAACTGGACAGCCTTCAGAAAAAGGAAAAGCGACAGCCAACTATCTGACTTGTGTAACATTTAGTAATTGAAAATGTCCAAAATTGTGTCACCTACTAGGTCCAAAACAAAATAATTCAAAAATCAGTGATTCCAGGAAAATTTACATCCAATCTTCGGAGATATCAGTTTATTCAAAATTTATTAAGAAAAAAAATATAAATGTTTCAGAACCATATTCAGATACAAAATATTTCCGATTGGGTGTAAATGGGTACCTAAAATAGTGCGCGAAGGCTTAAAATGAGTAAAAGGCATTAATTTTTCCCAGATCAGTTTTTGTTACTACGTCCGATGTAACCAACTCACGGGATATCGAAGCCGTATTATTTAACGTCACACATAGACCTATAATGCACACCGCACAACAGTAGGACGTCGAACTCCATTTCATATAATGCACGCCAACGTAAAGGTCCGTCATTTTCTACAGACTTAAAAAAGATGGCGAAATAACTGCTGTAAAACAGATTGGTGATCTTCTTCTAGTCGTGCTGT
The DNA here is from genome assembly GCA_917208275.1 of Patella pellucida. Lineage (NCBI taxonomy): Eukaryota > Metazoa > Mollusca > Gastropoda > Patellidae > Patella > Patella pellucida. The sequence goes on along the minus strand of OU795036.1, from coordinate 20,685,122 downwards.
CCTCACTCTCTGATTATAGAATCGTTTACAGCTATAGTGGTATTGCCAACTTGCTATTACACCATTTATCTGGTTCTTGCTCAGAAGTGTTGGTTTGTTTTGTCTGTTATTCGCTAGTGATTATGTCTGGGGCTGTGGTGCTGATTGAGACCTTATTACATGTATATCTCAATTATTGTTTAACGTTTTGTTCGAATAAATATGTGCTTATATCATGTTCTGCCACCAATTGGGATTATTCAAAGCATGTTCTCAAGAGAGAGGGAGAGAAATGAGGTTTAACGTCCACTCGACACAAAATAGGTCATTCCGAACTAGCATATTGTTTAATTTTATTTAAAGAATTAACTTGCGCGTAGGGGTCTTTAGCAGTGGGAGAAAATCGGAGAACCCGGAGACAACCCACGAGGTTGGACAGGCGACGCTATTCTTTGTCACGTACATCCGCGGATTCGAAAACACGTCAGTTGACTCAATGACAGGCTTTATGATTCTTGTAAAGACTAGACATTATGTTTTATGTCTTTTAACTGCCATGAGATTACATATTATGAACCCCTGCTAGAGCATAATGCTGTTAACAAAGAATCAGTTTAACTAAAATTAATGCTCCATTCTCAGAAGATGGAAATACAATTTAATGAAATGTGGCTTAGTGTCCTACTTTTCTGCTCCGACTGAGCTAATGAAGATGAGCATACACCATGCACTACACTATTGCGCTACGGCCTATAATTTTGAATTACAACTGCCAAGGGTTCTTTTAATTGAAAGCCAATGTGTACACAGAACCTAGGTTTTCGTCCCAACTATACGCTGCCATCCACCACTGACAATGGGGGTACCACGCTGAAAAATTCCGATGAACATTTTCTTGGCCAACACAAGGAGCAAATATGGAACCTCCAGGTGGTCAGCGAGCCAAAGTCTTACTTTGTAAGCCACCGCGGCTCCCCTCGGAAGACAGCATATACATGTACTTCCGAGGTTATTAACATTGTGCACATAAATTCTATTTGAAGTCTCAATTGCATTTTTTTTCATGAACTGCATCAATTACGATGTCATATGTCTCACCAGACTTTCATTTAGGTTTAAAATAAAACCAATTAGGGTAGTGAATTATGTCTACGTATGTTTTTTAAAGAAATGACTATGGCAATTATGGCGTTAGATATATTTAGTTTAAAACATATTTTATTCAATAAGCTATATTAAAGGAGCTAAATCGCTAACATTTGGGACCTAGAAATTCGCAACGCATATAATACTGTAATATGAATGTACATGTATATAAACTGATTTACATTCAATGGTTTCCGTTTTTACTCCAATTTTTCAAATCAGTTATGTTTGGCGAAATAAGCCAGCAATGTCAATCACATGCAAAAGTCAGGTGTCTAGTTATTCCAGTTTACATAATTCCATTTGACTTGGTGCAATGTGTCTAGTCTCGTCCCTCGAGTCTCTCAAAACAACTGGGGCTGAAGCGCATTATGGAATCGTGTACCAATGTTTAAAAAACTATTTTATCTTAAAGCCAATCTTAAATATCGGATATCAGAAGCTCATCTATTCCCGGTAAGTTTACATTATCAATGTTTATTTAAATTGACCAATAGTTCATGTTTTCGATGTCGACGCTGTATCATAAGGTTGAACGCGACAAGGAGTAGGGTCGCCTGACCAGCCTCGTTGGTTTTCTCCGGGTATCCCGATTTCCTCCGGGTATCCCGGTTTCCTCCCACTCCCAAGCGAATTATTGAATTAAAATTGGACCATGTGTTAACACGAAATGCCTTAGTTTATGTCGAGTTGGCGTTAAACCCCATTTCTCCCCTCTCTCTCTCTCTCTCTCTCTAACGCGTGCGTTTGGCATCATAATGTCCATCATTAAGTTAGTCCCGAAATGACCTAGTTTGTGTCGAGTGGACGTTAAACCCCATTTATCTCTCTCTCTATCTCTCCATCATTAAGTCAAATGGCGTAGATTCGATTCTACTTTGTGTGTGTGACAAAGAGTGGGGATCGCTTGTGCAACCTTGATGATTTTCTCCATCGATTATCCCCAACTGCTAAACCCCATATTATTGAAATATAATTGAATCATGCGTTAGTTCCGAAATGACCGAGTCAAGTGGACGTTAAACCCCATTTCTCCCTATCTATATTCAAGTTGCCGTCATTACAATTTACTATTGAGTATAATATACAATTTTAGGAATGACGCAGATTGTCTTTTTACTTTGAAAGCGGGATAGATAGGGGCGTGGGTGTATGTGTGTTGGGGGAGGGAGGGGGAGGCATAACGGTTTAATCTAAAGATATGGAAGGGATTTTGAGTTTTAACGAGCCGCTAGGGTTAACATTTGGAAGAACGCGACGTGTTGGTTTATTATTAACAAAGAATGTAAATATTTATACCGGTACCCCAACTCAAATCGATATAAAATGTCGAGTTAAGAGATATATTTATCTCTATAATGGCATAAACAAACACAGACATGTTGTTTGTCAATTGATTTTGTCTTGATAACATCGATACGAAACAAATCAATATTAAAGTCGTCTGTCATTTACATCCTCACTTTGTAATTATGTGGGAACATTCGAGAAGAAATGAGAAATGAAATGAAATGGTGTTCAGTAACGTCCTACTGTTCTGCTCCGACTGGGCTAATGCTAAAGGCTTAGTCACACTAGTGGATTTATCCTGAGGTTTTATATCCATAAGCTTAATCCTTTCATGTGAACGGGAAAATTTGTCCTAAAGGCTATAGATTTTCTGACCTCAGACAAATCCTTAGGTTAAGAACAAGTCCTATTTTCGTAGGATTTGTACTGTGAATTGACCAATCAAAATGGCAGACGTCTAACCCAACCGGAAGATTACCATAAACGAGAGAAAAGATAATCTTTGTTGTTTTCTTCATATTTACATTTCTGGTATTACTGATCACATGACCAAAACCTATAGGATTTTACCTAATGTATGATCATAAAAACCCAGAGGATTTATCCTTTAAGACGTTCGCTAGGATTTGTCTTAAAGGAAAAATCCACTGGTGTGACTCAGCCTTAATGAAGACGTGCTGAGACAGAAACTTTGCCCGGTCAACTCTCATACCGAAATCCGATTGTCATGGTTCTTTTGCGTGCATGCATATCAATATGTACACATAGCTTGAGGTTGTGGTACTGAGTGTCTATAAATTGTTTTTGTCAGCCCCCCCCCCTCACCCTCCGTACTGCACTACCGACAAGGGAAAACTAATCAGTTTCTAGTAGAATTAGCCATGACAGCTAGCGGACAGATAGGACACTGGCCTCACAACTAGTTTATCCTGGGTACACATCCCAGCCTGAAAAACATCCCATTCCATTATCTTTACATACATTTTACAGTAGCTCAATCTTGATTTGTATCCACTAACAGAATTTCGTAACTCCTTGTGGTGTGGTGCGCGTGAGTTGTAGACAATTTCTGATATCCGACCAAAATGAATAGTTTAAAGAAACTATATTTATCATTCCGAGCAAAGAAGATAATTATGAATGGAGATAGATATTATGCTGTAAGGTTTAACGTCCACTCGGCACAAACTAGGTCATCTCGGGACTTGTTACCCGCAACCGGGGATTCTCAAAACCAAGCCAGTTGACTCAATGACAGGCTTTATGATACAGCACGTACATGCTAACCATCCCCCCCCCCCCAAGGCATAAAAGGCCGAGGGGCTGAAGTATATACCGATATATTTATATATAATTGTTTACATTGGACTATACATGTATGTGTAATTGGGCCATTTTAAAGAATACAGTGCCGGATCTACCTATCGGCCTGTCATCATCCTCGGGTATGTTTAAAACGCCCTTTCTTTCGCCCTTGAGTCGTGAGGTTGGGTATGGGTGGGGGGGGGGACTCATGAGTAAAATACCCTCATCAAAACCCAGCGCTGGTAGAGTTTGTTTTGGTCACGAGTAAAATTAGGATCAGTGTCACCGTGATACGCTTTGATAGGAATATGACATAGACAATTATAGTGAATAAAGTATCGCTTTAAATAAAACAGTATATAAATAAGTCTCACACATTCTTTGATTTCAGAAACAATAAGTAGAATACATGGATGAAAACATGCCAAGGGGCCTCTACCACTCACGATGTCTATGTTCAAAGGGTATTAAAACTTTGGAACCATTAATCATATAAAGGGTGCACAATTTCCAAAAATTCCAGTTGACAAGGTAATGTAATAATACGTGCATTATACAAGGAAACGTGCAAATGCTGGGTTTCCACTATCACGATTTCCACTATCACAAATCGTGGGTAACCTATTCGAACGTATCTGCACGTTATTTATAGCTTGCGGTATCTCCCGACGAATACAACCTTTTGAAAGGAATGTGAAACAAATTTTTCATAGATTAATTAGTTTGAATATGTTTTTTTCCGTTGTATATCATCAAATCACACAGTTTGTACACGGGAAAGTATCTTGAATGTATTAATAAGACTTTGTATTTTTTGATAGTTATTGTTTATGAAAAATTTCTACACAGAAATATATGTTTGCATTTTTTTAATAAATCTTAGAGCCGTTGTACTATTTCTAGTTTTAGAGAGATCAAAAATTTCCTGTAGGTTTACAATGCTCTGCAAAGTGTTTGAAAATACAATTAGTTACTTAGCAAATGATTTGTTCTTAATGGAGGCCGCGATGCCTCGGTGAGTAAGAAACTGTCGTTTAAGCCGTGAAAGATCATCGAAATTTTCCAGTATGGTTCCTCATTGTCAGTAGTGCAGGACAGAGAGCCTGGAAAGGACAGTGTCTAATCGTTTGGATGGCACCAACAATTGACATGTAAAATATCCCTTGGCAATTGGAATTCGAGGGTATGTCGTAGCGCTGCTGTCTGGGCAAAATCTCCACGATAGAGAGAGGGGAAGAAATGGGTTTAACGTCCACTCAACACAACTAGGTTCATTTAGGGACAAGCATATGGTTTAATTTTATTTCAATAATTCGGGGTCTTTAGCAGTGGGAGGAAACCGGAGTGCCCGGAAGAAACCCACCAGGTTCAGAAGGCGTCCTTATCTCCATGCCACAAACGCTGACACAAGGGCTCGAAACCACAGCCGCAAGCCAGAGGTGGCCGGCCAGGTAGAGGTCGAAGCGCGGCGCTCTAAACCACTAGGCCATCCCAACCCCCCTTCCCCCATAGAACAACGTATGAAGTGTGTATGCCCGGTTCCATCAGTCCACTCGGCAAAGAAAAGTAGAACGTAAAAAAACATTTCATTTTATTTGCATTGCTCAACATCTTGTTCAAATATAGTAGTATTGGTTTTAAATATAATCTTGCAGTTAGTTCTTAATTTAACTATTCAATAAATATGATAAAATGAAAGATAATTCGCCAGGAACATACTTTCTATATGCATTTAATTTTACACTAGACTGACTCCGTTAGATTTAGCACCATTTTTTGGTATCTAAAAAATGATGAGAGAGTCTGATTGAAAGGAAAATAATTAAAGCTTCGAAGTAAATATTAAAAAGATCGTGAAATGATATTGGCTAAACCATTATTAACCCCGTCGAACACTTCAAAGGGAAGAATTGATCACAAAGCTGATTGTTGTGCAGAAATAAGGATGCGATTGTTTGATGTTACCCCAGTGAACAAACCACTGCTTATAAGTTTATCTCATCGCGGATTTTGTTTTGCGCAATCAAATGAAATGAGGTTTTTGTATTAATTAACATCAGTGTTTAGTGCTCATGGGGCATTGAGGAAAAATAGCCTTACGTTTATGTTCCAACGAATTGCTTTTAGAGTGTACACTAGAGGTTTTACTATTGATATCGCCCCGTATGTCAAATCCAGAGATTCCAGAATTTGAGTGATCTTTGTTTACCAGTTTACTTGTTATATGAAATCCCCGCTATAGCAATTGGAATTAAATCTACTTATTTTCCTGTGATTGTTTATATATCGTTTTCGAAATAATGACTTGCGTGATATTGATTACAGCTTGCTAGGTCACATGAAGTAACACCAACTCAAGGTCGTCAAGAAACAAAAAAAAAATAATAGTTTTTCAACATTGTTTTGAATAATACTTTTTTAAAACTGTTTTGAATAATACTTTTTTAAAACTGTTTTGAATAATACTTTTTTAAAACTGTTTTGAATAATACTTTTCTAAACTGTTTTGAATAATACATTTTAAAAACTGTTTCGTATAGTATTTTTTTAAAAACTGTTTTGAATAATACTTTTTAAAATCTGTTTTGCACAATACTTTTTAAAAAAACTGTTTTGAATAATACTTTTAATTCATCATTTTACGTCCAAATGATATATCAGACCAATTATTGTATTTATATACTAATATTTGTGACTGTCGTTTGTTTGTCTGTCTGTCTGTTCAGGGTCGGCGGCTACATTAGGAATGTCCTGAGGCTATTTTTGGTGACTAGGGGTAGCTCGGACCAGAGAGTAACATAGGCCTTGTGGCGATGGACTACTACTTCCGGTTAAGGAGCTATAATACCGCAGGTGGCCTTTATATTTAGAGCCAGACGTCATTGTTTCGACCTAAACATTGAGTGACTTATATTTTTGATATGACGTCACAATTTCAAGATGGCTGCGCATGCTGCATGATCGTACTTTGTTTATTTTTCTGGGTTTTTTAAACTAGAAAAGAGTGTGTGTGTGGTTCTGGTGGTTTGCATAGATATTCACACAATAACAGTATATAATCAAACTGCATATACACGGGACGCAATTCTACAGAATCGAATTACTGTTTATCACCGTGAGCGTGTTGACTTGGATTCACTAACAAATACTACACATACTTTTACATGTTAACAAATATAACATAAATAACCCTATTCAAACTTTTAAAAATCGGTGATCATTATACTAAAAATAATATGATACAGATCTAAAACAAATTATCTTTTAGACAATATTGTTATCACGTCTTTAAATAAGTTTTCCTAATTAGTGAAATTTATAACCATCTATTTGTGGCCTAACCTATACTGTCCATACCCTAAGAAGAAACATAATTGAAATTTTATTTTTTTTATTTTTGCCAATTAAAAAAGAATTGATCAAGTATTGTATGCGAAATTTAGAAAACTGTTTTTATGCGACATTTAAAATAAGGTAAATCAGAACAAAAAAAAACATGTTTGAAGCCGGCCCACGCTTTGTTTTCCAATTAATGCGAAAGTGATTTGGAAAATGCAAGTTGATCCTTCATCAAATTCCACTTGTACGGCACGGTTTTTACAAGAGTTATCCTGTACAAATTATTCACAAATAAATATGTCGACAGTCTTGTGACTAGCTCAAATAATCCTAGAAATGCATTGTGTATTTGCTACTGTTCTGCCCCGAGTAATGGAGACGGGGAAACGCCACACATTGTATGTGCTATGATGGACATTTTGCCCATATAGCAGCGCTATGATCTACTCTCATCGAATTCCAACTGTCAATGGATCTCTTAGTGCACGCCATTGTGTACCCGGTACCCGGTTTTTTTTTCGTCCCATCTAAACGGCTAGACAACTGTCCTTGTCAGGCCCTACACCCTGCAGACCTGACAGGAGAAAACCACGCCGATAGACAAAGAAAAATGAATATTTAAAATTTTAGTCAAATTGCTTTAATCTGTGCAAGGTTATGAGTGTTTGAAGTTTTGACAAAATGTAGCGTAAATTGCTTATTATCGTAACAACGGTACTTGACAATCGCGATGTCTTTGTCATGTAAATTTAATGTTGAAATAATACGGAGCCAGAAAACATCCCTGCAGTAGGCCGATTTAGCTCTTACATAATGCATTTTTTAATAAACATTTCAGGTCGATCAGTGTATTTTTCTTGGTTGATAGAATTATCTTAATATCAGATAAAAAATCATATTGAGATGTCGAGTGTGCGTACTAATTAACTTCAACAGAACATATGATAAAAACAATTTGATAAAAACAGTCTTGTAATTCAAGTATTGGCTACATATATTTATATTTTAGTGAAATGAAATGGGGTTTAATATCCTACTTTTTTGCACAGACTGGGCATGACGAAGAAGCCTATCCCATACGGTGCGTCATTGGGAAATTTCATGCGTACGAGATAACTCGATTTTTTGGTCCAACTCGAACGACTGACCATTGTTCTTACCACTGACACAGAGAAGCCGTCCCGAAAAGTCCCGAGGAACTTTCTCGGCCAATACCGGAAACGAAGCCAAAAATTCATAGTTCGCGAGCCACAGTTTTACCCACTCCACCTTCTAATAGAGAGAGAGGGAGAGAGAGATAGAGAGAGAGAGGGAGGGAGGGGAATGGGGTTTAACGTCCACTCGACACAAACTATGTCATTTCGGGACTAACATATGGTTTAATTTTATCCGGAGGACCCGGAGAAAACCTACGAGGTAGGACAGGCGACCCTACTCCTTGTCACGTAGAATCGTGGATTCGAAACCAAGCCAGTTGACTCAACGACAGGCTTTATGATACAGCGCGCACGTGCTAGCCATCCCCCCCCCCACCTACTTATAAGTTAAGTATAGTTACTATTATATATATTTATAACGGACTGTTATAAAGTATACAGCGTTATCTTTCATCATGCACTGGATCATAATATGTAATAAAACTGCTTTGATCTTGCATAAGTTATGGATTTATTCTCTTTTTTTACTGTCAATAAAAGAGACATATTTATATGATATACGACAAGATGTCACCCAACCTACTGACATGACCTACTCAACAAAAACATAAAATATATATACCAGTTTTACGCCCTCAGGATAAACTACAGCGTTTATAACGTTGACTATCAATAAGAATCAAAAACAGCTGTTAGCTATGAAAACTTATTTAATAAATGGAGGTGTTGGTGCTGGGGTCGAAGGATCCCACGTCTGTACCTATGGATGCCTCCGATTTTCAACTACTGCTAAAGCTAATTATTAAGACAATTAAAGATACCAGGGCCGGTTGAAAAAAATGCGGGGCCCAATTTTGGAGACCCGAAGTTACAGTACAGGATACAAATACGCATTGAAGGATATGAATAACTTTAACTAAGCCTATTCATATTTAAGGCCAACTATGCTTTACTAATTGGGCAATACCTGAAAATAGTAACACTTGGCAGCATGTAAATATTTTAAGTGGATGCTGCGGGGTCCTTTCTAGTGCGGTACTCGTGCGCCAGAAACCGGTCGTTAAATAAAGCTATTTTACACATTCCCTCGTGCCTTCCATCCGCAATGTCAGCGATTTTCAATTAAAGTCAAATGGTGTTTTTTTATTAAATGTTAACTGTTAGTTACTTATTAAAATCAACGTTTAGTTGGTGGGTAGCCGCCTAACACAGTAATTTTGTATACCCCTAATGGGTTTTATTATTATTTCGTTGGTTTCAACAGTTTATGAAGCCCACGTACTCATGACTTGATTTTGCCATTCATTTTGTGGACTTTTTGTCTTTGAATCCCCTTAGGATTGATAACATAAAGCATTTGTATGAAAGGATCAAATATGAGCTGATGAGACAAAATGCCCAATTCCCAAATGACCCGTTATTGTCATATAAAGTTTATCATCATGCACACTTTCTGGCAATATCTAAATCTTGATAGAGTTTGTCATTTTTATCAAGCCATGCACATAGGAAGTAGAGCAGAGACTGTTATTTGACAGACAATTTGATAAGAATTCCCCAAAGAGCCCCTTGTTATCACACGGTACCGTCATGGAAAACAAAGTCAATTACTGCTAATGAATTGCAAAACGATTAAATGGACAATAATTGATCCCTCCGTTTAAAATATCCGGCGTGGTACTTTTCCAGATTGATGCAGATACCTTGGGGTAGTATTTAACCACGACAGTTCACCGAAAGGGCAGAACAATTTTTCCATATGACAGAACAGAGGAGTTGATAAAAAACTTAATATTTTGTGAAAATAAATAAATGAAATGGGATTTAACTTAATATTTTGTGAAATGAAATAAAATGAAATGGAAAATAACGTCCGGGCGTATGAATACCGGTACAGCTCATGCACTGTGCTAAGAAAGCAATTTTGCCAGGACAGTTGTTGCGAAATCTAACTGTTAAGAGATCTTTTACGTGCACACAAACGTGTACATGGGACCTTGGTTTTTCTCTCCGTACCACACGAACGACTAGACCAGTCATTCTCAACCAGTGTGCCGCGAGTTCTTCCTTGGTGTGACGCGAAATTTTGAGCGACACACTAACAAAATTCGAAAAACCACGAGATCCAAATTGAGTATTCACAAGGTCGGGTGTTCGCTCCTTGCATTGGCCCAGAAAGTTCGTACAGATTTTCCTATGAAGTTCCCCCTTGTCAGTGAAGCAAGACGGGGGGCCTATATTATAACAAGGACAGTTGTCTAGTCGTTCGGATGGGATAGAAACCCGAGGTCCCGTGTGCACGTAAAATATCCCCTGACAGTTGGAATTCGATATGAGGGTAGGCCGTAGTGCCGCTGTCCGGGCCAAATTTTCCGCAAAGCACGCTGTATGGCATATGGCCCAATACGGAGCAGAAAAGTAGGACGTTAAACCCCATTTCATTTCGTGTCTTGTTGTATACCGTCTATGACTTGCCATGTTTTATTTTGCTTTTTTTCATGTGTTACAAGGTGTGCCGTTCGCAAAAAAAGTTAAGAACTACTGGACAATAAGACGTTGCTTCTCGTAAGGCCCAAATTCCACTGTAAAAATGTTTTTAAAATCGTTAATTTTGTTATGCCTTTTTATGAAATTATTTAAATAATAATATGTTTATCTTCGCTGATATTGACTGTGCTGTATATGCAACATGTTTTATGTGAATAAATTGCTACAAGAAAACATAGAATTTCAGATTCCAGGCTTTAAATTAGGAGTCACCAGACCAATACGACTTCCAATGTTTTATTTACCGACTGACGTCAATCCACATATAAATGCGATTCTAACTGTTAAATTCAGGTTTTATCTTTATTTTATCATATTATAAATGATTAAGATGGATGTATATACAATAAATCATTTAAAGAACACACTGTATTTATTTGACAAATACGAACAAATCGTTTAGTCGTATACATGACTTAAGTATTTAGTAAATATAGGACAATAAACTTAAATCATATCCTGATAACCTACGTCAGGATTCAAACCGGACGATTATGAAACAAATCAAACATTTAAAGATGATACCTTTAAAGGTCAATATCCCCCCCCCCCAAAGATATAAATCTACTGAACATTTTATAAATTTAAATTGAAAAAAAAACGAATTTGTCAAATTGTTAATCCACCACAAGAAAACAGAGTAACTATTCTTTTTAAATGTTAAGCGAACTGTATTAAGATCAGATTTAACCCTTGCTCCCTGGTTGAAAGTAATTTGGGGGGTTGGATGGCTTAATGGTAAGCGAGTGTGTGTAGTATCATAAACCCTGTCATTTCGTCAACTGGCGCGGTTTCGAATCCTCGGTTGTACGTGACAAGGAGTAGGGTCGCCCCCAACCTCGTGGGTTTTCTCCGGGTCCTTCGGTTTCCTTCCGCTGCTACAGACCCCTCCGCGCAAGCGAATTATTGAAATAAAATTAAACCATATGTTAGTCCCGAAATGGCCTAGTTTGTGTCGATTGGACATCAAACCCCATTTCTCTCCATGTTATTACCGAAATGACCTAGTTTGTGGCGAGTGGACGTTAAACCCCATCTCTCTCTCTCTCCCCCTCCCTCTCTCTCTCTATTTCCGTTTCCACAGTGGGGATATCCCTGACAAGTCAGAACTAACCTCTTTAAGTTTCCAATATTTGTTTTAGGCTTGACATGTGTTCTAAGAGCAGATTTACGTAATCGATAAAACTGATTCAAATTGCGACGAATTATGAACGGTGTCTCAATATGTTGATATTTGAAAAGAATAAAATCGGGTCAGAGACTCAGAGTCCATAAATTGTATTTACTTACTCAGTTTCAGAATTGATCTTACATGTAGAATCGGAAATTTTAAGGTAGCACAATTTGACATCTGTAGGATACCATGGTTCGGCTCATATTCCTTAAACAATAGCCCAATAAACCCCACTCTAGCCATTGCTGTACTTGGAAACTGAAACTTGAGTTTTTGACGAGTATGCATAAACTTATATTAAACAATATTAGAACTAATTTGTGTGTCCGGGACCATGACTGCAACCCTTTATCAGGAACCTTAATCGGACCCTGGAAACAGCACATCCTGGAAACGTCCATTCGACACCAACATTCGCTTGCGCGTATGGGTCTTTAGAAAACCAAGGAAGTTGGGCAGGCGACCCACTCTTTGTCAGGTACGAGAGGGGGGGGGGCGAAACCACACTACTTAAAATAACAAAAAACATTTTAACCATTTGGCCACCCCCTCCCCTACCAAGAAAATCAGATGGTCTAAAAAAAATTCAAAACGATGGCGTACGGTTAGACGCTCGACCTCATTCTTTTAATTTTGTCACTCTCTCCCACCTATTCACTTGACCTAGTAACTGTGGTAGTGGTCGCAATGTTGAATGTCACATCTGTCCATGATACTACTAGCCCCGTCTACCACATTTTGGGGGGTTGGATGGCCGAATGGTTGGCAAGTGCGTGCTGTATCATAAAGCCCGCCATTTGGTCAAATGGCGTGGTTTCGAATCCCCGGTTGTACGTGACAAGGAGTAGGGTCGCCTGACCAACCTCGTTGGTTTTCTCCGGGTCCTCCAGCCTCCTCCCACTGCTAAAGACCCATATGGACACAATCGAATTATTGAAATAAAATTAAACCATATGTTATTCCCGAAATTATCTAGTTTGTGTCGAGTGGCCGTTAAACCCCATTTTTCTCTCTCTCTCTCTCTCTCTCTCCCTCTCTCTCTCTCTCTCTCTCCACCATTTTGTTTCCTGTTTCTGGGCAACCAGGCTGGGAAGTATTGGAGAATCTTCTCGGTTTACTGAAAGGTAGGGCGCGGAAATCCCCGGTTATTCAACCAGCGCCATACTCACCGGGCCACCTTGACTTTCGTTTAGTCTAAGAACACTCTAGTTTTTATAATTAAGAGAATCAGAAGATGCGTAATTGAACACTGTGGCCTACCGTGGCGATTCATTTCATACTTGGCGCTATACCAACAGGGTAATTCTAGAATTCGTATGTACTTGGATGGGAGAGGATGGTTGTGGTTAGATTTTTGGAGTAAATCGGAGGAAGGAAGGGAGGTTAATAACTATGGCGGGTATCACAAAGGTCCAGTGTAAAAATGATATATGGCATATCAACCTTCCTGCACAATTTCCAGAATACCTTCATCTGAATTCGCATTTTGACAGCTGGTTCCTATCAATTTTAGCCCATGCCCGCACACAATCTATCGCTAAATGTTAACTAATGCCAGGTTTTGATTGCTTCATATATTTTACTCTTTAAAGGAAAGGAAATTATATTTTATGGTATCAATCACCATTTTGAATAGAATGGTGAAGTTTCATTCCCTAACGGGAAGATTGTGAATAAAAGTGGGGAGGGGGGCGTCGGGTGGTTTAAAGTGTGTACTTTAGATCACAAGGTCTATCATTAAATCAATTGGCGCGGTTTCGATCCCAAGCTTCTATGTGACAAGGGGTAGGACCGAATGCTCAACCTGCATCCATAGAAAATGGAATTTGCCGTCGATTCGTCCCTTAAAGATACGAGGATGTACCGTTCAGGATCCCCCTTACTCCAATTGCTCTGGCAATAATACTACTCTCGACAGCTGCTATCAAGCGGGTCTTGTGTCTAGTCTCATGAAATAGACGGTCGTACACGGGGGTCTGGTTTTATGAAAAAGAGTGAGGCCAAACGGGGCAGTGCTTTGCAGGTTTGTTTGTAAGGCGTTGTTTCAATGAAGGTAGAAGATTAAAAATATGGTTAGATCTAAATATTAAGTCCAACTGCAGATATGGTCAAAGGTCACCAGACGAAAACAGGGCTAGCGCTAACCCTAATCCTAATCCTAACCCTATACCTAGCCCTAACCATAACCCACCATTACGTGTCTTAAACTATTTACATTTCCCACGTGCCAGATATTTGGCGCATGTATTTTTTTGTTGAGCATTTAATGGTGTTAAACTAGGAGTGGGCATTGTTAAGTTTATTGAGTACCCATCGTATCGTCGTATCGTCTACAGTCATTCAGATGGGACAAAAAACTTAGGCCCGGACTCGTGCACACATTGGCGTGCACGTAAACAAACCCCCACAGCACAATGTATGACGTAACCACGTCTGAATTAGACCAGTCGATGGATAGAAAGGTAGGATATTAAACTCCACTTCTGTTTATTCCTGTTGCATTGATAGATTTAATTAGGTAACAGCATGCTTTGATTTCTTTCCAATATTTCAATCGTAGAAAAATGCATTCGTTTGATAAACAATAAATGAGCGACCGTAGGCGGCATGCAGTATTTATTTCTGTCATCTAACCTGCCTATGATCAAATACTCAATTGTAAAACGGATCAATTGTGACATTAATATTACAAAGCTTCGTGGTGATAAAAGACAATTAATATTTCTGTAACATATTCTCTAATTTTAATACATGTATATTCACAACAAATATTAAAGCATTACATAAATTATTAATATCTAATATTGGACCAAACAATGACATATATATACACAACAGAAATATATAATATATATATATGATATATATATTTACATTATTATTATTATTATTAAATAAATATAATGGTCTTGATACTGATTTATGTTGCTACATTAGATAAGCGTGAGCATAATTAGATCACACTAATTTGAACACCCATTCAGGGGCGTGTCCAATAATTTAAGCAGCGGAGGTTCCAAGATGGAGATTAAGTCAAATTTGTCGTTATGTCGGGGAAAACTACCTGCAAATTTGATACATTCAGAATCCACGAGACAATATTTCTCATGAAATAATACATGTATAGAAGCCCAGTCTAGTGAAGCCAAACGGCGTTATTTCTATGAATGTAGGACCCAAAAAAATATTCTCTACAGCAGCAGAGCGGGGGGGGGGGGGGCACCACCTGGAGATCCCCTCTGGACACGCGCCTGGCCTTCTTAATTCTTTTTGATATTTCTTCACGATTAAAGGAATTTCAAACCATAAAGGATTTAGTTGCCCTTCCCAAAAGAGTTTAGTTCCAAATATTTATGTTTTGTGCTTTTAAACAAGACAAAACTTCACTAGACTCGAATGACTATTTATTTATCCTACCTCGAAAATCTTTAATTTGAATGGTTTTGGGCTTAGCATAAAATTATTCAATGTTTCCACCAGATTGAATTCATTTTCACATTAGTCTCGCTAAACCATAATACACGACCTCTAGAAAATCAGACATATATAATTAAATATACGTATATCTCCAAGTCTATACAGAGATTATGTAACTCCTCTGAAAGCGGTCAATGCAAAAATGAACACAAACCTACCAAGAATTTCGGAAATGGCAGATGCAGTGAATTACCGCTATGTCAGATTCGCTTTGATTAGTTAACGATATTACTTTAAGAATTGAGGCTGTAACTACCCTACTATCTATGCATCTTAACCACGATGTAAATAAAAAGATATCGCCAAATCAGTAGTTGACAAGTTACAGAGATCTGAATTTCAGATAGTTTACTTTTTAAATCCGCGGCTGCAATCGTACTGATCAGAAACGTTATTTTTATTTTATTTATGACTGCATGGCTTCATAAACATTACTCTTATCGGTTTAGCTATCGTTTCTTTACTCTTTGCCTGATTTCACCTTTTCTTTGATTGGGTTTCTGTAGATGATCCCACCAGGAGTGAACTTTGACTGAATGGCGTAGACTTTTAGTATTTAATTTCTGTTTCGTTCTAAAATGTCCAATAGGTGACTCGCAGATCTCTCGGGTTTTCTCTGGGTCTTCCTGATTTTTCCCACTGCTAAAGGTGCATATTAGCCAATAATTGAAATAAACGTGTACCATGTGTTAGTCCTGAAATGACTTTATTTGTGTTAAGTGGACGTTAAACCCGCTTCTCCGCACTCTCATTATGGCGTTGACCAACAAATGACAACGATATTAATGATACTAGAATATACCGAAGTTTCGGCATGCGTAGAAGCAGTAGGAAATTTCTTTAAGTATTAATAAAAAAAAGCCTTTGTATAAATACTTTGATTAATCACCTTAAACTAAAAAGGCGTGTTAATGTGACATATTAAATTATGATTAATGTGTCTCTGGAGGTAAGTAGGCTACCATAATAAACATTGGTAGCGGTTGTGAAAGCAGATCTAATTATCTACCTTAGTAATGTAGCAAACAGAAGACTTTGAATAAAACTCAATAAACTAATATCATATGATATAATAAATATACACAATGGACCAGGAACTGACTACGACGTCATCGCCGCCATCTTATAATTTGTGACGCCATATCAAAAAATCGAAGTCGTCGATCCATGCGCTACTGTCCGAGAAACAAACATACCAAGGTTCATGTCGATAGCCGTGGGCTATTTTCGAAGGGCGTAGCCCCACAACAAAAATAACAACAAGATGAGTAAGGACGAGGACCAGTTCCTTGTGCAACAAAAACAATCTGATCATATCACATTCATAAAAGTCTTTATCATTTCTCAACAAAAACAACCTACAACGAGTTCGTGTTATCAAAATGGTTCCAAAAATCAAGTTTTGGTGGGAAGCTATTCTGAATGCCCGAATAACAATATATTAATATACATTTCAACTTTCTGTTTTACAAATCACAACAAAATGTCAATTTCCGACGAGACTGGACAACTGTTCTCAGCACATTGATTGAGACTGGAAAATTGTTCTCAGCACATTGATTGAGACTGGACAAACTGTTCTCAGCACATTGGTTGAGACTGGACAAACTGCTCTCAGCACATTGATTGAGACTGGACAAACTGTTCTCAGCACATTGATTGAGACTGGACAAACTGTTCTCAGCACATTGATTGAGACTGGACAAACTGTTCTCAGCACATTGATTGAGACTGGACAATAGTGGTGGTTGTGGAGCTGGCTCGACGAACAGTGCTGTTAAAGTTATGCATTGTAGATGACGGTTCGAGGCTGGTATAACGCGTCTTGGGTATACAACACAGCAGATAACGGTTATAGTATTTTCTGAACTGACTGCTGAGAAAATAGAGTGCGAATGGATTGACACAAGAATTGATGAAAGTTAAACAGAATCCAAGAATTTTGAAGATATGCCAGAATTGGTTGTAAGAGGCAGAGTCATAAAAGAACCATAATAAATAAATATGCCGCGGCAACCAGCAAACACCGAAAATAAGCACGAAGGACATGACAACTTTGGCGACTTTCTTCCTCGCGGCAATTTGCCTCTGTTGGTTCAATGCTCCCTTTCCTTCACATGGCATCGTTTCGCCGCTCTTGATTAGAATTCGGGCCATCATAAGATAGAATACGGCAATGATGAGTATCGGAATAGCGAAATATATCAGAAACCGCACCAAAGCATGATATTTTGGATATGTGTCTATCATAGAAATAGGGTAGGCCAAACAGGCATGTTTATACGTACCGTTTAAATTAAGAGTGACAACGTTAGTTAAAACACCATCCGGTATAGCGATCACAGCCGAAAAACACCAGATGGATACAGCTAAAGCCAGAGTTTTCGCCATAGTCTTTCCTGTATGTTTGGACATAGGATCTACAATCGCCAAATACCGATCAACACTCAATGCAGTTAACGTAAACACTGATACTCCCAAGGATAAAGTCTGCATGAACTCATTGAATCGACAAACTAGATCACCATACGGCCATCCTATAAACGTAAATATAGTCGCAGAGAACGGAACGGATACCAGAATCAGTAGCAAATCACCTATAGATAAACTAACTATTAACACATTCGGTACGTTCCGCATAACTTTGTTAAACAGTACCGTATAAATCAACGTTCCGTTTCCAATAATCCCAACCAAAAATATCATTCCGAACACGATCGGAACCGCAATAGCTTCCGGTTCTGTGGAGATGACGAACGGATTTAAGACATTGTCCTCTGTCAAGTTGTCTTCCATTATAACGTCGTTGGTTGAATTTGCAGCTTGAACGGCCATCGTCGAGTTTGTTACTGTTGTGTCTAATATTAGCCCCGTGGCTGGTAAGGTTGATGGATAAGTCGTCATACTGCTCACTTCAATGCAATTGTTTCGAACTCAATATATTCACTATTATTTATATCAATAAGCTGTCAAATATTAAGCTCTTTAATATATACGTATTGTTTTAGACTATATTCTTTTCATTTTATTTCCCTGTTAAAATTTACTGTTCTTACTCAGGATTAAGTCTTCTATAATGATGGCTCTTTGGCACTACGTTTAAACAGTATTTACACCCGTGTCTGTAGCGATGATCTGAAAAACATGAAAGTAAGAAACAAAATTACCCACCACAGATACAAGTCAAATTTAATTGCATGTAATTTTACTGCGTTAGAAATACTTTGTACCTGCTTTCAAAACATCCGTTATTGGAAGAAAAATAAATCTAAACATATTGAGAAATAAGATTTCCTTGGGGTTATTTCTAGGCCTTTTGAAATCAATTAATATCTTCTAAGCTAATTGGCGAACAAATTTGCGCTGGCTCTCACATCTAAGAACTAATTACTTAGATAACATATCCTAAAGGTTTCTCGATACCCCTTTAAATCCAATTCTGTCTCATTAGCTGTGAGCCAGATAAAATTGTCACCTTTAATCAAAGACAAATTAACGATAATTTCAGTCTTTGCGTCTGAATCAGACACAATCTAAACATACTTCAATAAGTTTTTTTTTTTCTTAAGGGCCAGATTTGTTTTTGCCCTTCACGCAGTAACCAGCTGCATTTCAATGTATCAATACTCGTATGGTCAGATTCATTTTTATTCACATGAGCGTGTGACTGGATTAAATGATCCCCGAAATCGATTCAACGTCACAGCAGCCGGATTTGCGACGATAATTGCTTGTTAGGCGGTCAGTTGGAAACACTGTATTATTGTTACACGACGATCAGTGAGAAAAAATTCAGGTAATTGCCGAACTTCAGTCAGCTGAAGTCATCCCACCGCAAATAGTTCATTTAACAATTAACAAATAATACATAAAAAAACAACGATTTAGTTGAGAAAACACTCATCGATTACAATTTCACACACAACACATGACTCTAGTTACATTCAAATTAATCATATTTTTGACGAGTTTCTCCATTCATCTCGACAACTATATTATTAAAAATAAATAAATAAATAAATAATAATGCCCTAAAATCCAACCGAAGCTGCTCTTTGGTAACATTATGCTCAATTAAAAGAAAAAAAACCCCACTAGTTAAAAGAAATCAAAGAAGATACTAGCGAACAAGCTGTATAGCTTTTACTCAATTCATATAGTTTATGTAATCAATAAAAAAGGAGTCCTACCATATCTTAAGTGTTTTACACCAAGAATAGTGTGCACTTTGGAGCCGATCTTTATCCGTTCGATAATATGATGAATGGCAAATCCAACATTGAAAGCCTTCACGATAAGTTATCGGTTCCGTGTTAACTACTTTCTCATTATCGAGACAGAATTAGTCAGATAGACAACTCCTTGGAATAAACCGTTATCTCGGGCAGGTTTATTTCAGCATAATGACTGCAAAACCTGCTTCATTCACAGATATAATGGAATATACCTTTTAGATAACAGCAGAAAACTGGAGTGCAAATGTGTTAGGTTTGAACTGTCCTAAATGTACTGTAAATGGTCAAATAATGGTGTTTTTTTCTAAACTTTAAGTCCAAATTATGCAATATCCTTGAGAGGTCTTCCGATGTTATAAATAAAAATTATCACATAATATTCTTCTGTTGTTGGATAGTTAGCCGAAGTGTATATAGTTTATAACGAGTTATATACACGTGCTATAGCAACTAGAGTTAATCTTTGGTAGAGACACATAAAAAGGAACTTATTATATAGTCTGAGATAACTAGATGGCAACTGTCAAATTACGGCGAGGTTGTGATTTGTCGAGAAACCGAAACGAAATACGCAAGACCCACCCACTTCCTATAGTTAAGCTATTAACGGCAAGAGTTGGGTGTATACTGACAAGAGAATGTCTTATCACGCGAACAACTTCGGTTGGCTGCAATGGCTTTGGTGGAAACAATTACCTTGGAGCACGTGTTGTGAGATTCTATAATAAACTCTAGTTAATATACCAGGGTTTGTCTACCAGCCTCAATGCCTCATTACATAGCAAACTGATAAACTGATGATATACCATCATGCTATTTGATATACTTTACACAATTTATATTACAGCGCAAGTAATAAGATAGAAATGGAGGGTCTCGTCGCGTGTCGATGGTTAAAAGGTCAATAACTCGTAAATAATACGTGATTTTCTTGCTCTTTCTAAAGGCAGTGTGGTCATTTTCTGTAAGACAGATTAGATGTGACGGTAAATACGTGTAATCTACCAATACATGAATAGATCTTAAGTCGTACGTCGTTTATTCTAAATCGTGAATTGTGAATTTCTTTTCAAGCATATATCTAGCGCCGATCTAAAATCTTTTGTTAACAAAAGGTGGGTTGGGGGATAACGCATTCGTAATTTTCTTGGTTAGCTTACAAGCGCGCATCGAGGATCTTTTGTAACTAAACAGACGGTTTACCTGTAACACAATTTTGTCAATGTATTTGTTAAGCATACAAGCGCGGATTCATGGTCTTTGTGAGTAAAAAGATGGGTTTGGGAATAGCCCTTTTAAGAATAGCGAATCTTTTAAAGTACTTCCAGGATAATACATACAAATAGATAGGTTGGGAGATGATCCATCCATAAAGGGCACAGTTATAGATTTCGTTATGTGTTTAATATACACTATTATCGTTTACGTAATTGTATTACACAAATACGGCTATACGTGTAGAAACACCCCGGAGTTTCCAGCAAGTTTCATCAATCTGCGGTCATGAACCTTGAATTTCGGTCACGGTCGAACTGTCTACAAGAAGAGAAGAGAACGCCGAGTGGAATTTGAAGGTCATGATTAAGCCATCGGTAAAAGATATTGTGACGTGTTCAAGTTAGATTATAGTAAATTTAATCATACACTAAATAGTATACTAATTTAATATCTGAGAGTAAAATTTATATTTAATTTTAATCATAGTAAACAAATTACATCTGATTAATCTTATGTTGTCAATCAGAGTATACAAATTACATGTATATGTGATCTACAAATATGATTATCTTTACCGGGACAGCGGTACATTTCCCAATAGGTTCCGAATTTATGGTCCATTACTTGGACATAACGGGAAAAGGAAAAATGTTAAATAGGAAAGGCTACTGAGTAAATTTTGGAGATATTGTGTGTTTGATAGTATAATATTTTCGGTAGATAATTCATATCCCAAATTCCGGTTTTATAAAGGGTGTTTTAAGAATTATAAGAAAAATTTCATCCGTAATTCGGACATCATTTCAGGTAGAGTCATTTTAAATTCCCCGCGTTGCCTCACTTTCCTGCTGCGCCGTACTGGTAGCACTACATGCTGTGTCCCCTTTTGCACACTCTTAGTTTATTCCCTGTAGAAAATTTAGACTCCATGTACTATCGTTGGTATGGTAAATGGTTTGGTACTGGTAGTCATTATTCCAACGTCGCCAGTCCAACCTCGTGGGTTTTCTCCGGTTTCCTCCAACTGCTAAAGACCCCTACGCGCAAGCGAATTATTGAAATATTAAACCATATGTTAGTCCCGAAATGGCCTAGTTTGTGTCGAGTGGACGTTAAACTCTCTCTCTATCTCTCTCTCCCCCTCTCTCTCTCTCCAACTTTGTAATGCAGTCCACAGTGAATGCGCTTGGTGAACAATGCATTCAAAGCACGCCGCAACAGAAATAAAGCCAAACAATAAATGCTGTACACTTACGTCAAAGAACTTGAAGAAACAAAAACAGGCTTCAATCAAGTTATAGAAGTACTGCAATTTGAATACAAATATGATCGGCTTTCTAATGAACGTGTCGCCCTTCTTTTACAGCCCAATGAGAGTCTATTGTCAATTTAGTGGCTTTATAAAACGTATTTTAGAGAGATGAATAACAAGTCTTGCATTTGAATCGAATCATTGCTGACGAAACCCCACGGAAGAAGAATCGCAATACAATCTGTTTTCCTGTAGGATATCTAGGCCTACTTAGATCTCGAGAGCCACGGGGGTTTACCAGGTAAGGCACTGAATAACTAATAGGTCCAATTGTTGTCAGATAAAGTACTTTGGGATTTTTCAGTGTTGTTTCTCTTTGTTAAAGCCTGAGCAACAACCAGCGACTTATCGTCCGGATGGAACGAAAACCATGATTACGGTGGTATGAATGTAAAATAAACCCAGGCCTGACAGTCATTTAAAAAAAGGGTCTTCTGAACGAAATGCTTCAATAAAAACCATTTAGAAACAGATTAGTGCAATTAGGTAAATTAAAACATTAACGTGCCTACTTGTCAACGTGTAAACGTAGTAAGACATGAACTAGGGTTTAACGTCCTACTTTTCTGCACCGACTGAGTTAATGCAGACATGTGGTATGAGAGCAATTTTGACCGGACAGTGGCACTACGGCCTACTCTTTTTTCGAATTCAAACAGGCATGTGCTTTGTTTGCGTGCACGAAATAGTGTACACGGGACCTTGGCCTTCCGCACTATCCGAGTGAACATATACTGTTCCTTGTCCGACCCTCCGCCATGCCCCGTTGCCAAGGGGAAACCAGGCTGGAAAATCCCGAGGTATTTGCTCGACCAACACCAGGAGCGAACCCGTGACCTCCTAGTTAACGAACCAGCGTCTTACTTGCTTAGGTGCCTCGGCCCCAGACATGGAAACGGCTATATGTCTATTGATTGTAGTATTTCATCCTTTCGTCGGCCGATTCCGGGAACATCTTTTCGTCTTTTGGCGCGTAACACACAATTTAGCGGAATTTATTGAGATGTTTTTAATTCGTTTCCCAAGAGCTAGTGATGTTATTCTCAAAATGAACCTGCTATTATGCTTTTATGTTTTAACAATCATACCACGTAAAACTTCTGTGCCGGATAGTTGTTCGTTCATTCATTGCTTTATAATCAAACAACAAAGCATACATATACACAGAAGGTCAGGAGGTTACCAGAAAGTATCATCTGGACTATAAACCTAGATTTCAGTGGTGTCTGGTTTTACTAAATAAAATAATATACCACCTTTGCTTGATGTTTTCTGAGTGAGAATCAGTCCTAAAGAAACCTTGTAACAGTAAAGAGGGGGGAAGAGAGAGAGAGATAGAGAGGGGGGGGAGATATGGGGGAAGAGAGAAATGGGGTTTATTGTCTACTCGGCACAAACTAGATCATTTCGGGACAAACCTATGGTTTAATTCTATTTCAATAATTCGCTTGCGCGTAGGACAGTCGACCATACTCCTTGCCCCGTACAACCGGGAATTCGAAACCATCCGGCCATCCAACCCCCGAACATACGGTGAACTTCATGTGACAGAAACCAGAACGCCGCAAACTGTTCAACAAATAAAATATGTAGTCAACGTCTCTTTGGACTTCTAAAATATGTCATTATAGTAAAGTAAAACATATTTTCCCCTCTCTAAAATCGGCCACTATGCTTTGTACCACCCCAGCTTTTCCAAAATCATGTATGACCACCCTTGTCAGATACCATATGCGCATGTCCTTGTTTTAGCTGAGAAATGAACTGAAATGGGGTTTAACGTCCCACGGTTCTGCACTGACCTGGTAAATGAAGACATGATTTACGACCAGAAGGTATACAACGTTAGTCGGAATATTTGTTGCATACCACAATAAGTTTAATAAACCCATTTTTTGTCGGTTGTCGGATGTTTTTCCCTATAAATATTACAACTAAAAACTCTTTCAAAGATTTTCAGTTTAGCCTTCAACAAGAACCATTAAGATAAAATCATAATTAAAACAAGTCCTAGTGTTTTATAGAAAAACACTCAGTATTTTAACCTGCCACAGTGTAATTAGATTTAATCTTCTATCAAGGTGGCCCACCTAGGAGTAAATGACTTTTACATATTTTTGGTAATCTGCAAAAAACACTGTTATTTTAATGTGTTTTTTTGCAGATTACCAAAAATATGTAAAGCTATGTAGGTTAATTGTTCAAATTAAAAGTCACTTCGAGTCTTTACATCACCGTGTCCATAGCGTTCATATTTCCCAAAAAACCTAGATTATGGTCTCCTGCCTAAGCTGTGGATTTTTTCCGGCTGTTGTCCAGTTTTGTTATAAATATGTTGTAGTCAGAGAGAGAGAGAGAGAGAGAGAGAGAGAGGGAGGGAAATGGGATTTAACGCCCACTCAACACAACTAGGTCATTACGGGACTAACATATAGTTAAATTTTATTTCAATAATTCGCATGCGCGAAGGGAGTGCCCGGAAGAAACCCACGAGGTTGAGAAGGCGCCCCCCAACTCCATGCCACATATGCTCACAATAGGTGGCCGGTCAGCTAGAGATCGAAGCGTGGCACTCTAGACCACTAGGCCATCCAACCCCCGCCATTGAGTCAACTGGCGTCGTTTAGAATTCCCGGTTGTACTTGGCAAGGAGTAGGGTCGCCTGAGCAACCTCGTGGGTTTTCTCCGGGCCCTCCGGTTTCCTCCCCCTGCCAAAGACCCCTACGCGGAAGTGAATTATTGAAATGAAATTAAACCATGTGTTATTCCCGGAACGACCTCTCTCTCTCTCTTTCTGTCTCTTTCTCTCTCTCTCTCCAATATCAGTGCATAGACAGGCTGCACAATAAATAAAGTCAGTAAAATAAATCATAGATAATTTGAAATTGCTCTTTAACGACTGTACGTTTGAAATTGAATTTAGCGCAGATTGAAAGAAAACAAAAACGTTGCTATTATATGTATTGTAAAAATATTGAAAGCAAATTTAATTTGAGGTTTTACGGAGTTTTACGGAGTTTTCTGTAAAGATCTCTTCTTGTTTCACAAAAAACACAAATATACTTAATAAGAAGATATTGAAAGGAAGGCTTGTATTGACATTTAAATCTACAATCGTTCGCTTAAAAAGTAATAACCACTGGAAATTTCATTTCACTGATCTGATTCTAGTTAACTAAAAAAACAACACAATCTAGCGATATGGCATATTCTTTAGCGGAATGAAGTTATCCTTTTACACTGTAACAAACAAATCCGTGAAAAAACCTGACAAGTTCTGAAAACAAAAATTACCCCAAAAAATTTATCCGTATTTGTTTTTCCTGTAATTTCAAGAAATTCATTCAATTACCATGAATTCGATATTTAAATACAGAGAATAAAAAATTCCTGGTATTTTTATTTCCAGAATATTTTCCACATTTTTAAAACAATTTTCAAAATCCACAAACCACAAAATAACCCCACTAATAACATTTTTATTAAGACAAATGAAAAGAATAAAAATATTAGAGTTTGAGTCATTGTAACACATTGAGTAAGAGACTCTTCGCCGTCTCGCCTACTCATCCGTGGATCCTATTTTATCAATGGGGGCAGATAATGATATTGTCAAAAATACAATGACATTGTAACATGTGCACCCACTTGGGCCCATAACGTGGAAACTATTTCAAAAATAACATTAAACCATGACTAAGTATAATTATGTCTTGATTTTGTTACGTTCATAAGCGAGATTATCAAATAAATGGTCTGTCCAATTTCTAACTCAGGGGCAAATAACTCGTAGACCAGTTTTGATAACCTCGCTAATGTTGTTTTTGAAATATTTTCCATGTTACAGGCGGCTTTGTGTGCACCGTGTGCAACTTCTGAAATTCAATTCAAAAGGAAGATTCTACGAGTGAACTTCGCATCTGCAGCAAAAATATCCAGTAAATTTATTCGGTCATTCCGCCATTTACCCCGTAAACAAACAGTATTCAGTCCAATATAGAATGGATTAAGACGTTTTATTCCAAAATTTCGAGGAAACTTTTGATTTAATACTCACTATTCCATAGAAATACATAAAACGCGTAATTTGACGAAATAATTCACACTTTAAAAAACAATTTGTCCGGGAAAAAAAACATCGATTTACAGAAAAAAAGGGAAACTCGGAATTCGACTATGTAAAAAATGGAGATTTTTTACAGTGTAGATTACTTCAGTTACGAAAATCTTCAAAAACAAAATAATCTCATTGATTGGTGAATATAAATGTTCGTATAAACACCGTCATCCTGACAAAGATTTTGGTTTGTACTGGTTTGTAAACTTAAGGTCCCAGACAAACTACCAATTAAACTGAATTGAAAAATAAATTACCCCTACGTCATGAGTATTGGGCTGTGATTAAGTGGTGATTGGTGAAGACAAGTCGCCCTTGTATGACTGTCTGTGATCATTTTCTCAACTGAATAAAATTGAATGCAAATTAATGCCTTAAATTTGACAGTGTTTATGGGGGTTTCTCCAAACAGTCCTATCCCAAATCTCATTAAAGCACAGTCTTCTTCGTAGTTCATCATCATTTTTTTATTTCGTAAGACGGTAGGGTATGTGTTCTTATTTCAAATTATCGGACTATTTCACCGTCTTTGTTGACGTAGGCCAGAAATTGTAATTTTGATGGGCTGGGATATTGATCTGTTTACAATAAATATATGAATTATTATGGTTTAATTTGAAATATCTTCGGGATATTATAGAGGTTACTGGCTCACTATAGCCTGGAGGTCGGGTGTTCGATCCCTGCATTGGCCGAGAAAGCTAATCCAGATTTTCCGGCATGGTTTCCCATTTGTGTGTGACACAAGACGGAGGGCCTGACAGGAACAACTGTCTAGTCGTTCAGATGGAACGAAAAACTAAGGTCCCGTGCACAAACTGGCGTGCACATAAAATATCCCTTGACAGATGGAATTCGATAAAAGAGTTGGCCGCAGCGCCGCTGCCTGGGCAACATCCCCCATAGCACACTGTATGGCGTATGTCCGTCTTCATTAGCCCAGTTTAGGAACAAAACAGTAGGACGTAAACCCCCATTTATTTTTTTATAGGGGTTAAAGTTTAAGAATTACTATTAATCGTACAGGCGAACTCAATTAACGACTACTATTTCACAGGTGTTTTACGTTTTGACTTTTTCTTTCACGGATTTGTCGAATTACAGAACTCGAAGAACTTTCTTTGTGAGATATTTAGCTCTTCGGTGATAGGCCTGGCATTGAAAACATGTTGATGTATTGTTCGTCTGCATTTTAAAGTAAAACATTAATAAACAAGTACCGTCGTTTTACGGACCAGAAACTGACTATGACGTCACCACGGCCCTCAGATCAGAAGTCGAAGTGTGTCAGTCGATACGAAGTAGTCCACGCATGTCAAGTTTCGTGTCGATTGTACCCAAATAGGTGACCGAAGTGTTCACAGGAGAAGCAACAGGATGAGTAACACTTGTTGACCGGTTCCTGTTTTGGAAAATAATCGAACCTGTAGGAAGGCACACGAAGATTTGTATTGACTGACTTTTAAAATAAAGAGAAAAAACCTTGACAAGTGAAAGGAACGGAGTTATCCATCGTAGGAAACCCTACTGATATCCGTTGTTATTAGTTACGGTTATTCAAAGTTTAAGTGACTGTTAACTGATTTACAAGGTATCTCTGGACAATATCAAGAATTAAATTTCTAAGACGTTTATAGAAATAGCCCCTCCCCACTCTGTAGTGATCCATGTAGAAACAATTATCTATAACTATTGATTAAAAATACACACCTTCACGGTGTTTTGTCTTTGATGTTCCATAAACGATACTAGAGATATCGTACCGAGAATTGGGTGATCAGAGGGTGATATGTGATATCATCCCTGGGACGATATCACATATCACCCTCTGATGACGTCATATTAAGCAAACACAGTAAAAATAAATTTTATTAAGTTATAAAGTTAAAAGTACAGTTAATAGGATTAGAATCATTTTCTGCAGATGTTTGTAGATAAAGCGGTTCTGAAAAATTTTCGGTCTCGTAATTCTTTCTGGTGTCTTCCTCGTCTTTTACGTTTATGCCCTCATCACTCTTACTGACACCATTCTTACCTTTGCGTAGTGAAAAATATCCAAGTTTTTCTTACATTTAAGACGTAAATAAGACATCAATCCCATTACCAAACTGAATATTGAATTCATAGGGTATTTCTCGCCGTCCTTTTTTCTAACTTCAACCACGAAGTGTTTTAACCAAAAGTTTAAATCACTATTGTCCATGTGTTCAAGATCTTTAGTTATTTTCCTTTCTTCGTCATTATGTTGATTGTTTCGCCACATCAACCATGCTTAAAAAGCATTAAAAGCCCCTTTATTACGCCTTAGAATATATTTTGGTACAGCGTTATTTGCAACGTTTAAAACCGTTTCCTCTTTGACAACATGAAAACCTTTGTCATTTTCAGATCGATTTACCCCTACATCCGAAATATCGAAATACAGCGCTGGATTTCCAACATCCATATCGAAAAATATACTTCGCCTGAATCAGTCATTGACAGCATTTTACTTGTGAACTGGTCGATGTATGACTAAAATAACGCAGGTGTAATGGGCAGTGGTGGACAACAGTTCACTATTAGTATACTCATTCCAACAGTGACGTTGCCCTGCCCTTCATCATGCTAAAAACAACACGGGACGATATGGATGCGTTTATGTTGCTATATGGGGGTATGCTGACCACTCTGTCATTGAAGTGATGTCAATGTGTATGTCAAATAATACCCCACTAACCCTCGGTTCGATATTAGAAATAGCCCTCGACCTTCGGTCTCGGGCTATTTCTAATATCAACCTTGTAGTAGGGTATTATTTACTACATAAACACAAAGTTATATGGATAACAACTACTATATTTCTATTAAAGCTACTGATTAATTATATTCCCGAAGCAAATCAATGGAAGGCGAGAATATCATTTCATTAAACATTGTCATATTTCGTGGGAAATTATAGGAGCTTGTTTTCATTGGTGTATTGGTTTCAGTGACCGACTTGTTGTCTGTTATAAGATATAAGCGTTTGGGAGGACCACTCATTGTAGGCGGGAGCCCCCCCCCCCAACACTAAACTCTTACTTTTCCCAGAACACCTTATGCCACTTCTCACCAATTACCAAATACAAATCCACGTACATCTGAAGACGCCTATAGAGGACAGACAGCTAGCTTATATGATTTAATCTATGTCGAAATGAAGTAAAGTGGAGAATTTTTTATCTGGGCGTATTTTTTTATGCATTTATCTACCGTAAACAAAGACGTACTTGTACTCTATCTACTTTAATATACATTTACATGTATATAGGTTTCACAAATCACACCAATACCTCAACAATATTTCTATATTCAAATTTTAATGCTTCGGCACTTTTTTTTTTTAAAAATTCGCAACACCGGAAAAGTTCGTTTGTACTAATAATCCATGGAGTGAATGTTGCAGAAGTCTAGACTCTCATGCTACTAGGTTTATTAAACCGATTGGTAGTGTGTGCCAGGTAGTTAACCAATTTTAGCGCTGCGTCACTTCATAAGTGATCCCGATGTGGTTTTGTTTGTACACTTAAAAGCATAATCTATTTAACCCCAAAACCTAATTTTATCTGAAAAAAAGCCCTTTTATTTTTTTTAATATTTAAAGTGTGCGATCGTATTATACATTAGGACAAACATAGACAAACAAAACAGGTATACGAACTGATAAAATATACAGCAGAAATGTTAAAATTACGCATGTACATGATACATAATTATAAATGTAGATAATATTATGAAATGAGGTGGGTTTAAACGTCCTACATTTCTGCACAGACTGGGCTTACCTATACAAGGGAAACCTTGTCCGGAAGTGGTGCTACGAATGCCAACTGTTAATAGTTCTTTTACGTGCACATCTCATCCAAACCACTAGACACTGTAATAGCCAGTCCCTCTTCGTGCACCACTGTCAAGTCAAGGGGAAACCTCGCCGGAAAATTCCGAGAAAATTTAGGCAATATATAATGTCTACCAAAAGGTTCTTCCAGTGAATAGCAATCTGATCTAAAGGCAGAAGATAATCCAGATTGTTGTCTTACATAATTTTATTTATCGGGGGGGGGGGGAGGAGGTATGGGGGGTTGGGGTGGGGTCAACTTTTATGTTTTTGACATCGGCGAACGTAGTACGGCTGAATATGGGCAACATCAGCCAAGTACTATTATGTGGCCTTGATCTAGTGACGTTTCACACATATCATTCGACAATATGTTAACTGGAAGTGGGGCTGCATTAAAGACGCAGTGTGTAAATTTAGATAAAGGGCTGGCGGTTCTCGATATAATAGTTTTTTAAATAGATACTGAATAGATTAACAATTGTAGTCAAAATACTTTATTCTAGGTGATGTTTTATACAATTGAAGTTATGAAAAGATTAGTGTAGACTAGATTGTTAACGCTATGAAAAAAAACGAAATGAAATAAAAGGTGGTTTTATGGCGATATTGCGCCAACCGTAATATGGTGATGATTCTAAACCAAGTTTCTGGTTTAACGTTATCCGATTAAATAGCACAGATCGTATAATCCACTTAATATCAAAGTCATCCGATAGTCTGGAGAATTGATTATGGATTTGCCATGCGAATAAAATAATAATAATAAATGACATCTGCCGTCAGAAAAAGGCCTGCAATAGGCCGATGTAGCTCTTGCATAAACCACCTTTGAACAATTTCTCTATACAGTTAGTCACGTTAATGCAAATATTTATTTTTTTAACTGGCAGCTGAGAGCAGTTGGTGCAATGTTAAAGTACCCAATTCAAAACGGATTCGTTCAGATATGCCACATCCCATATAATTGTTTTTCTTTTCGTCCTGGGACAATTGTACCTTTAGGGTTTCGTGCAGGTTACTGACCGGCTACACATTGTCAGAACAGAATCATTAACGAATTCAATGTCCTTGGGGAAAACTGTAAAGTTCGGTCAAATAATTTGAAATGACACAAACCAGAAAATCACACGTCTAGTTTGCCAAAAACGAAATAAAAATGATTAAACAGTTGTCAAGAATTGGCGTTTCAAGAAGATTGTCGTCGACATAGCATGTTTTCTTGAATGCCCCAAGTGGAAAAAAATGTTTTCCTAACGAGAAATCATTGAATTCATGAGATGCGGTAAAAAAAAAAAATTTTTTAAATACATAGACACTTCCTCAATGGATTCGGGTTTGGTGATATAATAATTCTAGTCGAGTGAGAGAGAACGCAAAAATGATGGTTAACGTTCACTCGACACAAACCAGCTCATTTCGGGACTATCATACGGTTCAATTTTATTTCAATAATTCGCTTGCGTGTAGGGGCAGTTAGCAGTGGGAGGAAACCATGGGACCCGACAGGCTATCCTACTCTTTGTCACGTACAAGACTTACCTTGTGATTTAACGCGCACGCTTTAAACTATTCGGTCACCCAACCCGATTTCTAGGCAAGAGATCGAACCATAATATGTCGTTGATTTTAGTAGGTGGTTAAATTATTTGTTGGTAGGTCGAGTCTACATATATATTTGTCACTATCACTTGTCTGCCTGTTAATATAGCTGCTGGTTACGCAAGGGCTGTACGGGACCGGGAGTAACATAGGTAAAAGGGCGTTGTACTACTAACTCTAGTGTCGAGGTTCTGCCACTTCCGGTTCATGGTTCTACTCGTCACGCTTAAGTTACCATTATAGCTGGATAGATTGTTTTAACACGAAATCTTAACAAACAACGAACACATTGACGAGAAAAGTGTGGATAAATGTGTAGACGTACTTATAAATTTGGGAATATGAAATGAATTGAAATGGGGTTTAACGTCCTACTGTTATGCACATAACCTGGGCTAATGGAAGACGGGCATACGCCATGCAGTGTGCTATGAGTGAAAGTTTGCCCGGGCAGCGGCGATACGTCCTACTCTTATGTCGAATTCCAACTGCCAGGGGATCTTTTACGTGCACTAAAACGTGTACACGGGACCTCGGTTTTCCGTCTTATCCGAACGAATAGACAGCTGTCCTGGTCAGGCCATCCGTTCTGCATCACTGACTAGGGGAAACCACGCCGGAAAATCGAGATAAACTTTCTCGGCCAATGCCGACCTACAGGCTACCGAGCCAGCGCCTTCCCCTCTTAGCCACATGATCCCCCGTTGGGAACATGAGAACAGTCACTGTCATAATTGATATTTACCATGACCTATTATTTTACACATGTAAACACAACCTTGTGGAGCTTTTTATTTTATGCAAGAATGTTTCTTCTTCTCTTTCTTCATAGACAACATTATTTGTTTAAATTTAATTTATGTCTACATTCTGTCTTCATTAGCCTAGTTCGGAGCAGAACAGTAGGACGCTAAACCCCATTTCATTAAGAAAATTTCATTTTTCATCTCTATGTTCACATGTGTCATGGGAATTTCAAATATCAGACCACACAAAACCAACAATAGACTGACTATAAGGGGGGTTCATATTTCTCTGTTGATTTACCAGGTTGAGTTGGACCACCACCTGGTGCCGTTGTTGTGGTTGTAAGATATTAAATACCGACATTTAATAATCCCCCTTCTTATAAATAATCTATTTTAAAAGCTCAATATAAAAACAAACAATAATCAAGATTAAGGCACGCACTTAACATTTGTAATATCGATTTATTCGATTTAATAAAACATTTTTCCTGTGAACTTCATGAATTAAGATTTTTAATTTTGATTAGGAATTTAAGCCGTTCCATTCAACATAGTGTTAATATAAACGTTATGGAGATTGACATTATTTCATCATGTCCAAGCCTAAAATTATCAATTAAAAGTTGCACTCGAAAGACGAACATGTTGATTTCAGCGGTTGCATAATATTTAAGGATTAATTGACTATTGTAACATGCTTAAGAGTGAACCTCAATTAGAGACTGTCTAAGGACAAAAACACCCCTCTGTTTAGTATTTCCTTTTAATATCCTAAATAGCATGTTACAATGTCGATAAACACTTCCTGTCTTGGGTCCCAATGATCTCAGGACATGTCTATTGGACAATAACACCCCTCTAAATGCCAAACAGGAAGTGTTATCTCCTAAACGACGGTTTCCCACAGATGGGGGGTTTACAAGAGGAAAGGGTGTTAAAAGCCTGTGAAGAACTGTGTAGAAGTGCACTTTAGCTCCTTCCGTCACCATTATCAGCTCTGTGATTTCTGATATCGTGACCAAAGAAAACGGACAGGCTCTCCAGGCGTGGAATAGAAACTTCTAAATTTATCATCACACTTACACCTTTAAAACCACATAATTGACGGAATTGACATTTTGACATTAGTAATCGAGTGTCCACAATCGATTCCAAAAATCAGACCGCCTGGAACTCGTCTCTTTCTCCCTTGTACACCAAATAAATTGATGAATGACACATGTCGTACACGACTTTGGTCCCCGGCTGCTTTATTTTAAGACATGTGCATGCAAAAACGAAACATTTAACTTTGAAACAGAAGACCAAGGTACGACAAAATAACGAGTATGGGTGGATATCGAGCCAAACGACGTGGTCCTGGATCATAGTTGTTGCTGTTCGCGCACTAGCCCAGTTTCCTCATACAATCTTCCCATATTAAGTAATACATGGATACAAAGATTCGCGAGAATACACACCATTTTCTTAAAGGGCGACACAGAGAGCGGGAGAGAGAGAGAGAGAGAGAGAGAGAAAGGGAGGAGGGTTTAACGTCCACTCGACACAAACTAGGTCAGTTCGGGACTAAAATTGTATTCTATTGTTTATAAAAGTAAGGGATATCCTTACTAAACGATCACTGTTTTCTTGTTTTGGGGAGAGGGGGGGGGGGTCTTTTACTTTATTTGGGGTCCCCATTGTCATGTTGGAGGGTTTGTTATTTTCTTATGAGGTCGCCACTTTCTTGTCTATTATATTATATGGGGACACCGTTTTCTTGTTGGAGGGTGTCTTTTTTCCCCTTGGGGTAGCTGTTTTCGTGCTGCAAGATATATCTGATATTAGGTCATCGAGATCTTGTTGGTGGGTGTGTCTGTTACTAGCCTATATTAAACCCCTCTTCCAAGCTAATATCAACCCCGATTGATTATTTACAGGCTTAGCCTATATTAAACTCCTCCTTCACGCTAATATGTACTCAGATTGATTAAGAATAGCAACACTAGACGTCCCGGTTACGATTTAATCGGATTTAAAACAATGGTATCGATAAATTGTCGATGACAACAAAGTGACGTCGGCTTATAGATTTTAGAAATTTCAATTCCGAATTGAACTATTTTGGGACTGGTATTCCTACTAGAGAATCATCTTTCACAATATTGTTTAGTAGTTTACAAGTGATTCCGAGAGAGAGAGAGCGAGAGAGAAAGAGAATGGGGGAGGGGGGGTTAACACCCACACTTCATTTCCGGACTAACATATTGTATTTATATAATACGCTCCCGCATAGGGGTCTTTAGCAGTGAGTGGTAACCGGGGGACCCTGAGAAAATCCGCGAGGTCGGACAGGCGACACTACTCTTTGTCTCATTGACAGACCTTCTGATATACCGCGCACGTTCACCCGCCCCCCCCCCCCACCAGATTTCTATAGCGATAAAATATGATGTCTCAAGAGTTTAATATTGATTTTAGATTTAAGTTAACATGCCACCTGGTACCACTGTTTGCGCTGTACGATATTTAAATTGATATATAACAAAACAAATTTAACATGAATATTAGCTGTTCAATCGGTATTTATTCCAATAATACATGTGGTTGATTAAAGCGTACTGGTCCAGAAATAAAATGAACTGGGGTTTAACGTCCTACTTTTCTGCTCCTGTAGTGTTTCACGATCGAAATTTGGCCGGGCGGCGGCGCTACGACCTACTCTTTCATGGGCTATAGTTTTAAGTATACTCTAATGTGTACGTTAGATCTGTCTTTTGTTCCGTCCTATCGACCGGATCTGTCTTTTGTTCCGTCCTATCGACCGGACGCATAATCCGGAAACTCCTGGTCAGTAAGACGAGAGCATCGCTACCGTTGCAATATTCGTCCACATTCCTGCTTTGATTGATATACGGTACTTCGTAAATTGAAGAGCATGAAATATGAAATGACTATAATAAGACAAGAGGCGAAGAAGGAAAGGCGTTGGGCTTGTTTTTGATACATTCACAGTTGTCTATTCAGTATGAATAAATATGCAAAGTTTCGAGCCGGTCCATTCACAAAACCTACAGATTATCTACAGGCAAATATTAACAAAAAGTGGATGTGGTACCTACCAGGGGGCGAAAGATTCACCAAAATCAAAGAGTATACCAAGTGCCAAGATAATCCATCCAGAATTGTGGCTTTTAGACGCTAAACAAAAAACATTGGGCGTTGCCCTGCGCATGGGGTCGGGCCATGCACCAAAATCAACAATTGCCGCACTTAGACTATAAGGAATATACGTGCCAAGATGATCAATTCATAATCGCGGCCAGTATACGGTAAACACAAAAACTGGGTGTAGCTCTGCCCCTGGAAGTCGGGGCATGCACCATAATCATTTTAAAAATGTTGCTTGTGGGGAACACACAGATACACCAAGAAAACCTGTAGCCGACACCAAAAAATTGGGTGTGGATCGGACCCATGGGATCGGATATGCACCAAAAGTAATACTAATAGTGGTTATCCAAAGGGTATAAAGCATAAGTATAAAAAGTCTTCAAGACGATCCATTAGAAGTTACCACTTGTAGGTGACACACAGACACGCACAGAAAAATTGATGTGGTTCTGCCCCTAGGAGTTGGGCATGCACCCAAAAACAACAGGAATAAGTATGCAGAGTTCCATGATGATGCAATAAAAATTGTAGCCAGTAGGTGACAAACAAGCAAATACAAAAATGTGAATGACTCTGTCCCTGGGGGTGGAGCATGCACCAAAAACAATAGGAGTCATTCTTATGGTATAAGGCAGTGGTTCCCAACCTTTTTTGCCAAGGGGACACCTTGGAATTCATGTAAAACTGGCGGCGCACGAGGTTGCTAAATAAAATGAGCGCCATGGAAAACGCATCACTTTTTCCCCCAAATACTTTATTACTATGTGGTTTTGTATGTATTGTATTATGCAATACTATGAACTGTTGTTTCACACAATGCTCCCAGACGCAAAAAATATCGGCCCGTGTGAACACATAGAATTAGACAAGATGCTCATGAAAACCCCCAATATTCACGGCCAGCATTGTGTGTGAATCCTTTAAAAGCATGTTTTCAACTTAATGTGCAGTAAATGAACTGTGAAACGTCAATCTGTCGTAATTTGTTTTTGGATGTGTGAAGGAATCGAGCTAGAGATGCGGAGACTTACTGAAAATCAACGGAATGATGCGATGAGAATGCCCCGGGCTGGCATGACTTCACTTGCTATTGCCAGACACTTGAATTGTCATCAGTTCACTATTGTAAGGTTGGTGGAACGTGTTCGAGTTACTGGATCAACACGTGGCCGTCAGCGTCCTGGTCCACAACGCGATACAACCCGGATTCAAGACCGCTACATCCGAGTCACTCATCTTCGTGAAAAATTCCGCCTAGCGACTCGAACAGGTGCAGAAGACAAGGGTCAGTAAGTGCCAACACCGCAAGACGTTGCCTAAGAGAAGTAGGACTTCGTGTACGACGACCTTATGTTGGAGCTATCTTCAGCGTTGAGAGTCACTTTCATCTTTATCACGCTGGTGGCCATCAACGTGTGTGGAGCCTCTTGGGGAACGTATTGCGGACTGCTGCGTTTTCTAAACGAAGAGATGGGGCGGGGGAATGGTAATGGTGTGGTGAGGCTTCACATTACCGGATCGCCCTACACATTTGCAGGATCGCGTTAATGCTGTAGCCTACCGTGATGATGTCTTGCAACCAATTGCTGTCCCGATGTTTCGAGCGCACCCACAACTTCAGCACTTCCAACAGGATAATGCACGTCCGCATACCGCCCGTTTAAGTATGGACTACCTGGCTGCTAACAACATCAATGTCTTGGACTGGCCAGCCATGGCACCTTATTTCTGAAATTTGTTTAACTAGTTCTATCACTACTGACACCAATATTTATTTAATATTGGTTGTTCAAGACAGGAAGCTTGGCACAATAATTTTTAGCCCCGAGAACGAAAGAAATAAGAAGATTTATTCGGTGTTTGGCCGAATAGATTGACACATGTATTACTCTAGATATTTATTGTTATATGAAATGATATTTCTTTTTACTCGTTTTGTCATTAGCAAATGTCGGTATCTCAAGGAAAATTCTGACATTCGTAGCACTTTAAAAGTCCCTTGACAACTTGAAATCGAAATAAGAGTACTACATTTGTCACACACTCACACACCACGTGCTACATCCATGTTAAACATACAATGATGTACATATTACTTACCTGTCATCTTCCATACAACTGATACACTGATGAAACAAATCGTGTAAAACAGAGTGATTGCTATGATTTTCGATGTATTAAAGGAGTTAAGTCTCTTACTCAATAGCATCCAAAATCTTCAACATTGACTAAGTAAACAGTATACCATTGGTACACGAATCGTGTACCATAATGCGCTTCAGCCCAAGTTATAACAAGAAACTCGAGGGACGAGGCTAGACACATTGCACCAAATCAAACGGCGTTTGTAGACTGGAATAACCAGACGTTAGAAATTTGCACTCGATTGATAAAACTGCTGATTTATTTCGCCAAACAGAACTGATTTAAAATTGGAGTAAATTGGAGTAAAAACGAAAACCATTGAATGTAAATCGGTTTATATACATTCATTTTACAGTTTTATATGCGTTTCGACCCACTTTTGTCAATTTCTAGGTCCCAAATGTAAACGATTTAGCTCCTTTAACATATTATAATTATGTAACCTACAGTCGCTTTATAGTGAAAGACTATGTACTATACCTTATATTGAAAATAAAATAAAACTGATACGGGGTTTAACGTCAAAGTCTTCTGCACCGAGCTAATGACATGAAATGGCGTTTAACGTCATGCTGGTGGCTCCTAAACTGGGCCAATGAAGACGGGCATACGCCACACAGTATGCTGAGGGACATTTTGCCCGGACAGCGGCACTACGGCCTACTATGTAATCGAAATCTAAACTGCAAAGAGATCTTTTACGTGCATGCCAATGTGTACACGGGACCTCGGTTTTCGTCCCCCCCCCCCCCAATAATTTGGCCGCAAGTATTTTTTTTACTTCAGGTTATTGCGTCCACCGGCCGTGGTATATTATGTATTGTGCACTGTTGTACGTGGGAATAATGCTTCAAATTCCTTCCAACTATACGACCACAACCCTGATAGGTATCATAGACACATATTTTACAAATCGTATATTTTCATCAGGTAGCGGGTCTAAATGCCACTTAAGCAGATAAGAATTTGTGAAGATATCGGTTAATTCACAGCATGCTGCATACTTTAATATTCTAGATGCTACTTGTTTAATTAAAAGGATGATAAATCTTCTTGTCTTACACATGTTTTAGTAATTCAATCAGTTAATGTGCCCGCATTTCCTTTATACAAAACATTCTTTGAGGTGATTTATTTTTAAAATATAGCCCATGTACTAGAAACTTTACAAGATCTTTGCACCGGGAGAATAATAATAATTGTTACATTTATACAACGCAGCATTTCAAATTAAAATCTGTTCTGTACGTGTGTGGGAACTGTCCTAACACTGGAATCTTGAAAAGGTGTGTTTTAACAAAGTTTTGAAATTCTCTACAGTTTTGGAAGATTAACATTCTTTGGTAGTTGGTAGACTGTTCAATAAAGCCGTTGCATTTTTTTCAAGAAAGGGTGCGTCTTAAGCAACAATTAAAGCATTTGCTACTGAGGTTCGGTTTTATTTCCGTGTGTATAAAGTAGAGTAGTTGATCATGAATAGACAACACACAGAATATTTTTGAAAATTGATGGTTCTGGATGTGACCATCATCTCAGAATCCGTACTGTAAAGTCGTCGGAGGATAGGATCCAATTTTGTAATTTTAAAAAAACGTGTCATAATAATATAAGACATTAAAGGCGCATTATTTAAGACTGAGATCTCGCTAAATAGATAATAAAAAAGGATTTAAATCATATTAGTTATGAATGGAAGTTATGAATGAGAGTTATGGGTTGCAATCAGCGGACCTAATTGA
This sequence comes from Patella pellucida, assembly GCA_917208275.1. Taxonomy (NCBI): domain Eukaryota; kingdom Metazoa; phylum Mollusca; class Gastropoda; family Patellidae; genus Patella; species Patella pellucida. The sequence goes on along the minus strand of OU795036.1, from coordinate 20,645,579 downwards.
ATATGTATTACTTTTAATCCAAGTAAGACTTGTAATAAAATATCTATATAACTCTATTGACAGGCTTTTTATTGGCACTCCCCTTGGGTTTTGTTACGCATTTTCGGTTTAGTCGGCCATATTAGTGTGTAACACAGATATGGCGGATATTTCTAATCAACTTATTAAAATATCTAAGCCACGATTATACGTGTGTCATGTGATTAAATGTATGTCTAAATGATAATTTATATAGAGTTTGATATCGGAAGAACGCCGGTCAATACGCATACTTATGAAACCCCAGAAGGCGGTCTGTCACACCATGGTGACACTTAGTCAATCATGACTTCCACGCTGTGTACTTTTTACTCAATGATAAATTAACTCTGGAACACTGTGTTGGTATAACTATGTTTATATCTTTATACCATCCATAATGCAAAGGAAACTATACACACAGCTATGACATTAACAATAAACTGGGCGGCTAAAGGTATGTCTCTGTCGGAATCTCGCATGTCCTCCTTGGGAACGCCGAATAAGGTGTGTAGCACTGCTTCAAAGCCACACAAAAGAAGGCTGTGTGGACATCCTTCGGAGAATACAAAATGATACCTGAAGCAAATTTAATCGCGTACTTTAATTCATCTACATAACCATTCGGACAAGAATTTAAAAAAAAAAGAAAAAAGACTTACCTGTGCACCAGGTGGCTTGACAACAATAACGCACTTCCAGGAATGGACGGTGGCAGAACTGTCAGTGGGTTTTAAATCATATTGAGTTTAATTTCCTTCAATATATAATGTCAATGGAGTATAGTCGGCCTGTACGTAAAAATAGCATGTAAGATTTTGGATGGAATTAAAGATTGGGCCAAAGAGTACAAAAGTATTCTCAGTTAAAGGGTCAATCCCGATAATGTTTTTTTGAAAATACAACTGCTTAATTTTGTGTTAAAATCCAAATTTTGTGTCCCAAACTGTAATTATGCGGTGATTTGATAAAACCAGACTTTTATTTTATAAAAATAATGTGTCGGTGAAATTTACCTTTTGTTATCACGTACAGAACATGGACCATTCATCGTGTAGACCTCTAAAGGAACGGGAATCGATTATTGTGTCACCCAACGAAAGAATTGACCCGAAATCCTAAAAAGGTTACGTGTCCAGATAATATGTTTTAACACTCACGTCCATTGTTTGGCGTTTAAATTTCATACGTACTCGGACTTTTATTTTCGAGGCTCTGTTCTATTCGGGACAGTGCCTTTAAGAAATTACCCAAAGTGTTCACGTTAATCTAACTAAAAAATATAACCATTTCTACTATATCTACATCAATAAGATACTATGTGCAAAGTTTTGATTGTTCTCATAAACAAAACAGGGATTTGAACTTTAGTAAATTCTGAACTCAGGTCTGATAATGTTTTGTGAACTTGGGGCCGGGTGGGGGGGTGTATTCCATTGGCAGCACGTTAAAGATGCTCTGACAGTTTCCGTCATACATAGTACACTGCATGACTTATACTCGTATGCCCGTCTTTTTTTAATAAGCCGTTCAGTTAGGGTTTATTACGTACTGCACTGCATTGTATCTTAATGATGTGAAATTTCATATAAAAAAAATAGGTTTGTTGAGATATATATCGTATTCCCTGTTTTCCTCTCATGCTGCTAATGTGTATTAAGAACAGACTAGAGTTATTCTAATTTATGTGTTGAAAGCGATGAGTGTTAAATCTATCAGCTCAAATACTCATCTTCATAGCACACATACATTTAAGATATACAAAAACCACGAGAGATATGCCAAAAATTGTAAACTTTAGTGTAGACTATCATCTATTTGGTTTCATGGCAGACCAGCTAATATTGCGAAGCGAGGATACTTTACACGTAAGGTATGATCTCAGAAACTTGTCTGCACAGGAAGGGCTAATGAAGACGGACGTACGCCATACATTGTGCTATGAGGGGCATTATCCCCGGACGGTGGCATTACAACCTACTCTTATTTTGAATTCAAAATCCGCGATGGTTCACGTATTTGAAGGGACAATACCACTCTTGCTGGCTTGACAGGTCCAGCAAAACAACAATTAGCCTTATTCTAACGACTAGATGTTTAAGTGTCCTACCTGTTGTGTAAATTATCCATTAAATCCTATTTTACTGGTCCAGAGGGTTTGAAAATATGTTCAAATCCAAGTTGCATTTGAAAGTGTTTACGTAAAGCTTTTCAAACCATGTTGTTACCTTGTATTTGAATTTTTCCAATTTTGAAATTTCGGTGTGTTAAGATGAAATTTGTATCATCAATTAATTGGAATATTGTAAAATAGTACAAGTTGTTGACCAGAATAATGATTGGGGCATATTATTCAGTTACAACAAGAGTGGTATTGGGGCTTTAATAAATACATAAAGAAAAACGTTGTCTATTATTATGACTCGAACAGAAATTATTGACACAAATCTACATGTACTTAGAAACGATAATATTTGAGTGGATACCTAATTTATAATAAGTATTTTGTCGTTATTAACCCCGTCTTATCATATTTAGCACAGTAGTCGATGACTGCATTCTCTTTTATCCTATCATATTCTCTAGTTATTATTATTTCCACAGACATCTTTATGCTCAAGACCCCTGCAAAGACCGAGTTTGTGTGGAGTTGTTTGTGGAGTGGACCATCGCTCGTTCTCTCATTCTCTCTCCATATCTTTTCTCTCTCTCGTTCTCGCTCACCCAGTGAAAAGGTAACACAACCGTCGATAGGGAATATCTATACACACTGTTTCAATCTAAAGAAACGGTTTGGCACATAGAATTGTATTTTGTAACAAATGAAAGAAAACACGGTTTCTGGAGTGTGCCGTTGGTTGCCGCGGGAAATGTGGTGCCAGACAATCTTTAATCTTTAAATTGCTGTTTTTCCTTACTGAACTAGTGTTGTTACAACTTCATCTACTTTATTACACCATATCAAAGAAGAATGTATTTTATCAAGAGAGCTTCGTCCTTTTGTATCTAGTGCAACTGAACCCTTTACTTTCCATTCACGTGGAGGGTTGGGATGGCCTAGTGGTCTAGAATGCCGCACTTCGACCTCTTGCTTGCCGGCCACCTCTGGCTTGCGGCTGTGGTTTCGAGCCCTAGTGTGAGCGTATGTGGCATGGAGATAGGGGCGCCTTTTCAACCTCGTGGGTTTCCTCCGGGCACTCCGGTTTCCTCTCACTGCTAAAGACCCCTACGCGCAAGCGAATTATTGGAATAAAATTAGACCATATGTTAGTCCCGAAGTGACATAGTTGTGTTGAGTGGACATTAAACCCCATTTCTCTCTATTTCTTTCCATTCAAGTTTTAATCTGTATATAATCGATTTTATCCAGACGTTCGTCGCTTGCGAGAATTGTCTATTTTATTGTCTATTTCCTTGAAAAATGCTGTGAGTATTTATTCTATTAAAACATTACTTTCTGCGTGTGCCATTAAACGTTTACAATAGTATGTATTTATCCCAACTGAATGGCTGAATTCTGCATTCAAAATAACAGTCTTGAACATTTAGATAATGACGGCCATGGTGGTACACGGTCGTTTTGTAAGTAAGTCACTGGCTCACTAACTATACAAGAATTTTCAGTCTGGTTTCCTCTTGTTAGTGTTGTGCGGCTGCGGGATTGGTAAATGAGGAGGTCTACTCTTTCATTATCCGGATCGGTGCCCATAGTGTGAAGTTAACTCGATTTTCAAAATCGGCGAATGTTTTATATTCATATCTAAATACCGAAACACGAGAATATAGCTTCTGTTTCGATATTCAGTTTTTAATATTTATATTTATAAAAAAAAACAGATTTCAGGACTGGACAGAGAATAGCTAAGAAACGCATTTTCATTAAATCAAAAAATAAAACAGATAAAACCATATCCATTTTTAAATGATGATGCCTGAGCAGTGGATTCGCCGAATGTCTCCAAAACATTCATTACATCAGGTTTCTAAAACGAAGTAAATAAATCATAAATGAGGATTTCAGTGTGGAAGGAAACAAACGATGCAAGTATTACAGTGATTGCAGTTCTGATTCTTTGTACAGGTTTTTATCCCCAGAAGGAGATCACCAATCACTCACCAACAAAGAGTCCCATTGTATTTAGCGCGGCATAGCGTAACCCATTACCCACAAAGAGTGTCCACCATTTCCATGCGTGCCTTTGAGTTCTTGCAATTTTTATGTGTGGCCCAGTTGGTTTTTTTGTCGGTAATCAGTCTTGTTTTTGTCGGTTATCAGTGATTTTTCGGTAATTAGTATTTTTCGGATTTTCTCGGTTATTGGTATCCAAAAAGTATTTTCGGTGTTTTTCGGATATCTAAAAGAGCCACACTGTACGGCGTATGTACATATAATTAGCTCTATTGGAACAGAACATTAGGACGTTAACCCCTATTTCATTTTTTTTTCATTTATAAATAATGAGATTTGCGTGTATGTGCGTGTGTAGTTATAGCGACTTCTCTGTAAAATATGATATTTGTAAATCTAGTAATTTAATGATAAATAGACATGCTAGTCACATACATTTTATGTTGTAATTCTCGTCTAACGGGCATCTCTAATGAATGAGAGATTCTGTTGCCTTATGAAGAAGTTTACATCCATTGTCATTATCAAAAATATTTCCTTCCACTTCGTCAATTTGGCGTATTCCGTTAAATTAATATAAATACTTCATAGAATCCGCATCGAACGTACACTTTGCTCCACCAATTTCCATCAAAATATTACCCGTATTACAATAATCAGAACATGTCTAGAGCATGGTTTAATGGTATTTCCATTAACCTTTCGCAGCTCTGAAATTGGAATAATATTCAATACACCTCTTTTCATTGGTACCTGGATTCTAAGAATCGGACAAAAATTGGCAGAGATATGGGAGTTTTAAGTTTGTATATATACTCTTTCATTTGACACCATTATCTCCATTTTTTCAATTTGACCCAAGTGTACTGTTTAAATTGTACTGGAGTGGAAGGTCACATATAATAATCCTGTAGTTGTCTACTTAACAATAGGTCTCAATATAATAAATATATCTCCGTCTGTCTTTCATTAAACATACCCATGACTTTTCTGTACTCTAACAAGCCGAAATAAGTTTACGATTTGTTCGGAATATAATAAAAATCCTAACCGAAGGCTCGTTTTGAAGACGCCACTCTCAAAAGAGAGATAGAATCACATTATGTCATTGACTACGGATCTTTAATTACATCAGGGGGGAATAAGCGTGTCTGCCTTCACAAATCCTTTTGATACATGGGTGTTCATGTTATGCTTAAAACCAATTGAAAATCCAAGAGACGTGGCTTGAGCGGGCAATTATTACACTGGAGTTTGGAAGGTTATCTAGAACTACCTTCTTTAGTCTAATAATACCATTATCATAATATATTATAATACTTGCGGCTGAACCATTGGCCGGAAGTAGAAGAACTCCGAGATGGAAAGGGGTGTTGCAACACCATCAGACATATGTCATTTATTGGCTTGGAGTACACCTGAAACGTGTCATACTATCAAATAATAAGTTGCCCAACATATTGCTGTAAGAATGCAAATGCAATTATTGTTGTCGTGTTAATGAAAGTTGACGAACTTTAACCAATCAGAAATAAGCTTGCAATCAGCAGACCTACCTGACGTTTTGTGAAATTTAGACAAAATTGCAGACATGGAATGGAGACAAAATAACGCCGATACATTTTGCCCAACATGTTACCGCAAAGTTGAGCATGGTACATAATGTCAAAATATTATGTTGACGGAATTTAGTGTGAAAGCTGCCTTTTAGGCTACATTTCGGTCGTTAAGCAGCCATAGTGCTGCATGCAACTCTGACAGACACACTACTGTCACATATGTATATTTCTAGCGGTAGCTGATCATTCAAATGTATTTTGCGGATAATAAAATTGCATTAAATGAAGCGTATTTGATGGGTCAAGAATCAAAAATTCTTATTTCCTGCATGTCAACCATATTTCAAATACATTTCACCACATACAAAATGCAAAGATATTTTAGTCACTGATGGTTTAAGACTTCGGACGAAATTCTCAGATAATCCTTGAAATCAATGTCAATTTTTAATCAGTGTATAATATGATTATTTTTGATAATTCATTTATTTCTATGTCGATGTGATTTTAACAAAGAAAATACCCTGATTACTCCGAGGATTCTTTAACAATTCAATCTAAACAGGCAAATATATTATCTGTCATTTCTGTTCATTTTTAAAAAACCCAAATAAACATGTACAAGGTAATTCAATTAAAACCAGATAATTGTGATTTCTAATAGTAAGTGCAGGAGGACTACACTACACGAAAAAACAAAAATATACACGATAAACCTGCGGACAAGACAGAAAATAGACATTGCAAAAAATAAACAATTGTCAATTCAAGTGAATGGATCCGGGGGCCAGCCGTAAGCGTCCACTGTGCTGTACAGTCCCGGGTCTGTTGTGGTACGATTTCAGGTGTTACTTCCATTATGCATAGAAGTCGCTGGCTCACTAACCAGGCCGTCGGGGTTCGATCCAAATATTGGTCATCCACAATCTTACCCCAAAATGAATGTCAATTTCCTGGCATTTGAGTGAGGTCATTCTTGTGAACGAGCGGATCAAAAATGAACCGTAACTCGAGATCTACCTGCTTGTTTTGTGAGAGATGACAAACGACAAACAACCCACTCACTTTAACTGGTACTACTAACTGGGATGTCATTCTCACTGTGAATATGCTAGTGAGGACAATATATCAAGACTTGACCAGTAATTATTTTCCCATTGAAGCTTCAATGTTAAATTGTTGTAACATCACAGGCTGATTCATGTCACGTGACCCGGGTCGTGCTTGATAACTGTCAATCATTCCAAATAAGGTCGGACGAAAAACATGGCAAGAACGCCCATTTTATTGTGAAGTTCACAAATTGTCCAGTCTCTGGTGCTGGTTACAGGTTTACTCAAAGTTTTTTTATACAAATGGAAAGTGTTGGTTTACTAATAATGAATACTTTAATATAAATCGAAATGTAAAATAAATAGAAGAGACTAGGCCAGTCTAGCTGTAGCTTTTTGCTCAACATTACGTTGGTTCCAATCTTCATAGGCACAGATGGGATCATATTTGACAATCTCCTCGTCATAAATTTGAAGGGGGTGACCGCTTAGAGGGATTTGAAGTTGACTGGGATGAAAATCTTACTTCCTACACTATGATTGCTCTGCAGAAAGACAATTTACACGCCCTATCTATCCGCTGTAATATCATCAGTATACCCGAAACGGCTCTGCAATTGCAAATTTGATCCCTTTTCTCCTATAATACACCGAAAAGTCAACCAAAAAATGCAGGAAGAGGGGAGAAAAAATTGTCTATTTATATAACTCGCACTACATAAGCCTACCAAGGAGTGGGAAAATAGCGCCATAATGCAATCGAGCGCCGTAGACCAGAACAAAATTCAGATATCGATGTATATATAACTGAGCTTAAATCCGCGCCTTACACGCTCTTACATTTATGTGCATTTTGACCCATTTTATGTTTCAAGGAATAGAGATCTAGCTCCTTTAAAGTCTCAGTAACATCCTGTTTTCATAAACGGAACCAAGTACGATGCCCTCTGTCTTACCAGCTAATGAGCTATTACATTTATGTGCATTTTGACCAATTAGCTACGTTATTTATGTCTATCTCGCGTATCTATTTTTCATAAATGACCTATGTATATGCACGACCATTACCTTATCCTAATTACCTGTAATTAATAGTACAGGTATCATTTACATTACATATTGTACCTGGTTTATCATGAACTAACACCTGATTATCAGCCTGTAAATTAATTACCCGTATCTCGAGTATCAGACAACCGTTATTATATCTATTTCACCATATATCTATCATCTAGTCACGTACTTAATTATACACCTAGATAGTAGATGCCCCCCCCCCCACCTACTTTACTATTCATATCAACTGGATGCTGTAACACGTAAATAAAAGGTCAAGTTAAGTAATCATAAGCTCTCATTCGGCAAACCTCGACAGATTCCGGTGCCCTATATCTAGACTCGGCTGTATAATGAAGTCCGCCATTTTGGAACTATTTTAAAGGACCCGGATAAACAAGGTTGCCCCCAGGAGATGGGTGCCAGTCAAGTCGTCCACAAGCGAAGTCGTCCACAACCGTTGGTGGAGTCGTCCACAAGGCATTGGTGATGTCGTCAACAACTATTAGTGATGTCGTCCACAACTAAATATGTTTATGAATTTGTTAATGAATTTGTTATTTATGGAATAAAACGATTTACTTTGTTGTTTATTTGCGGGGAGAAAGGGTGACCACGCAGAAAAAAAACTATACTAATTAAAAATGCATCGTGTGGACGACTCGTCCACAAGCGAAGTCGTCCACAACCGTTGGTGGAGTCGTCCACAAGGCATTGGTGATGTCGTCAACAACTTTTAGTGATGTCGTCCACAACTAAATATGTTTATGAATTTGTTAATGAATTTGTTATTTATGGAATAAAACGATTTACTTTGTTGTTTATTTGCCGGGAGAAAGAGTGACCACGCAGAAAAAACTATACTAATTAAAAATAAATCGTGTGGACGACTCCAAAAAACGTATTACAATTACAATATCCAGAAATTATTTACTTTGTTGTTTATTTACCGATAGAAAGGGTGACCACGCAGAAAAACTATACTATTTACAAATACATTATGTGTCCAGAAATTATACTAAGTCGTGTGGACGACTCCACCAACGGGTGTGGACAGCTTAACCAGATTTTGGGGCTTTTTTCAAAAAGCTGAACGTTTTCCTGTTAGAGTAAATCGGTAGTCTATAAGCCGCATCGCAAATGTATGGTCGTAGGTACATATCAATGACTATCATACATCCGAGTCTAGATGAAGGTTACGGAGAGTACCGGAATCTGTCGAGGTTTGCCGAATGCATAAGCTCTGGCTCGCTTTTAAAATGCCGTTCTATTAATAGTGTAGGTAGAGCGGCGGCTGTGATTCTTCTGGAACGGCGAATAGCGAACGTCAACAAAATAAGGATAATGCGACTTGATGATCGGGATCCCTTTATTCCCCGTGTATTTTAATACTTATTCAAACAAAGCAACAATTCAGAAGAATATCCCCATTCAATTTTTAGTTTGGAGAGAACTAAGAGACTAATTTATCTTGAAATCTAATTTTGTTCGAAAAACTGCAAATCATAATCATTATTTCATCAGCGTAGAATTAACACATATGAGCGAATATTTAATGAATTTAGCGAATAGAAGACATGTCTATTAATGGCGTATAACAAAATACGCGGGAAATAGAGGAATCCCGATCATCAAGTCGCACTATCCCTATATCTTTGACGTTTGACACTCGCCGAATCACAGGCACGGTCAGGCTGTGGAGTAGAAACGTAATTGCTTTTGCTTTAAAGGGTTAAATTTATACAGCGTTTATCTATTTGTTTGTCTGTTCGTGGTTGCGCTAAAATCCACACCACAAAAGGAGTATGCTCAAAGCGCCGACCACACAACCAACACACACTATCACTAAGCAACACACTAATTATATCGTTTGAAGAGATAGGTCTTGAAGTTGGATTTAAACGAATTTAATGTTATAGCACTCTTGAGATTCAATGGCAAATTATTCTAAAGTGTTGCCGAGGCGTAGGAAAATGACCGCGCACCAAATGTCTTTAAATTGTAGCATGGAGTCTCAAGTAGAAATTGATCAGAAGAACGCAAACATCGTGAAGGAACATATGGGTTTACAAGTTCTTGTAGATAGGCTGGAGCCATTTTGGACACTGATTTGGGGCACAAAGACATATAGGCCTGGGGTCGGTTGCTCAAAACTAAGTTATTTTAACGATCCGTTAAACTATTAACGGACATATCTTGGTAACGTGTTGTTTGTTAACTTTCCGTTAAATTTACACTATAGAATAGTTTATTTTTTTATTTGCATTAATATGTAGAAAAAAGTTGCACCACAGAATGTTCGGGGCCTATATTTCCAGCAACAATCTCTCTCTCCTTTAAAGTTAACGGATCGTTAAAAGATAACGGAGCTTTGAGCAACCGGCCCCTGGTCGCTGTTCAGGGGCGGACTGGGTTTCTGAAGGGGGCCCTGTGCAGAGTAACTGAAGGGGCCCTACCCTTTAGAGTCAAACACCACGAACAACCGCGGAGGACGAATCCCGACGCTCCGAGCGCCGAAGGCGCGATTTTTTTGAGGAGGTTCTAGGGGAGGTTTTCCCCCCAGAATTTTTTTGAAATTCGCCAGCCGGAAACCCGTTTTCCAAGCATCTGGGGATCTATTTTGGAAAAAGTAAAACTCCATTTTGGCGAGGAATTTCTCTGGGGTAGTAGGCCTATCGTTTTCTAAGCATCAGGGGATCAATTTTGGAAAAAGTAAATCTGCCGAATTTCAAAAACAAATACTTAAAATATAAAATTACTTAATAAATTATTAAAATTACTTAAAAGTAATACTGTAGGCCAGTAATAATAAACAAGACATTGACATATATATCAACTTATGATGAATTATGGATAAAAGACTAATTATATTAAACTGGTAAACGTACAAATAACCAAATTAGTAGTTTAAACTTACAAGTATTACATGACATAAGACTGGATACTACTGCAACTGAATTCCATGTCCGAAAAATACCGCCAGATACCAGAAGCGAGAAAAATGCTATTTCAGCTGAATGGTGCTGCGCCGAAAGTGCCCGAGGGCAAATATCACAAGGTCCTACCCATATGTCATCAATTGGGCCCCCAATTTTGACAAAATAAATCACTATTTTTACTGAATTTTGAAAATAGGGACCCAATGGTCACCGAATAGAGGCCCATTTACCAATGGCAAGTGGGCCCCTACCCTTGACTATGGGCCCCCAATGTTGACAAAAATAAATCACTATTTTTACTGAATTTTGATGTATTTATTGCGTTTTTAAGCCAAAATTGGGCCCCTCTTGAAGCAAAAGGGGGCCCCTTGGCCACATGTAGAGTGGGACCCAGCTTACGTCAAATATGGGGCCCAAGTGGAGGGAAATTGTAGGGACATAGTTAGCTTACATGGGGATGGGGGCCCCAAGTGGAGGAAACTGGGGCCCCAAAGCCTTGTCACAGAAATTATAGGGGTGCAACCCCCCTTTGACACTCTTTTAAACCCTTTATGTTAACTTTTACATTAAAATATTTTTTTCATCTTGTTTTGGGTTTTTTGGAAGTAGGGGCCCGCCTGTGCAAGCACAGGCGCACAGGCGGGCCAGTCCGCCCCTGTCGCTGTGAACTACCACGTCCGGTTATACTACTTCCGATTTCACGAATTGTCTAATATTTGAAATAAGATTAAGGATTATTAATATGTGATCTTATGTATGAATTAGGTAGTACGGCACACGATGCAATCAGCACAGATGTGTTGTACAGCATTGAAACACCCAATGCTCATACCTTTTGAGCCTATTAAAGAATTGTGAGTTATTAATAAAAGTAAGACTGACCGAGTTTGTTTTTTTTTAAAAAAACAACTTTGAATTTTGTAGTCCCCTTCCCTTTATCCTATCTGAATACCTCCATACTCCATTAATACGACATATTGGTACTAGTCGATTGTTCATGCGCACAGGATTCCTTTTTACAACGAAGGTGACCTATGCCAGAATAGTATAAAGGCCCACCAGACTGTTTTGCTGTTCCGTGAAATCTGTAAGCCAAATTTTCATCAAAGGTGACCTTTGCCAGAACATGAAACACCAGATTGTTTTGTTATTCAGGTAAATCTATAAAGTGAATTTAATTAAAGTCTGATATTAAGTGACCGGAACGAATGTAGGTTTTAAGCATTCATTATCCCGAGTTTTATTATGCATATCGTCGTTAATTTACCGATAACGAAATACGTTAAACTAATCCAAGACTCAATCCTTTTCTGTTGAAATTATAAACAGAGCTACTTAAAACCTCGTAATATCTGTTTAACTATCGATAGTTATCGACACTCGTGGTTTAAATACAGTCGACGATCTGTTAGTATCATCTTATAGTCCATTAATAGATGCTCACCCACGATGATAGGAGACTAAGATTGTATTATATAAGAAATGTTGAAGATAAAACCTTGTGGGATATCTGGACATTTAGGAATAAAAGAAATATAAATCGATTAGGAAATTAAACAGCGTATAGAAAACTTATTGAGAAAAAATATCACTTACAGTTTCATTTTGTGATATAGGGCTCTTTATGAAAAAGCGTTTAACGAAAACGGTATCACGCCATGCAGTGTGAAATGAGGGGAATTTTGCTCCGAACAGCAGCGTTTCCGATAATTCGTCTTTTTGGATGCCAAGGGTAATTTTAAGAGACGCTAAAAGCAACCCCTGTATCTCTAACTAGGGGAAACTAAATTGGAAAATACCAAACAACTTTCTCGGCCAACATTCGGGATCGAACCTTCGATCTCCGGGTTAATGAGCCAGCATCATACTCACCGATCCACAGCCAGATGTATAATAGAATAATAAGATTTAATTATCAAGGGGAATTAACTCCGTGACAAGTGACATGCCTTGTTTTACCTCTCACATTAGCTTGTTCTAACAAAGATGGATGACAGAACAAGTATAAGGTGAGGTAAAAAATAAATGGCGTAAAATGAATGAGTTTTATGTATTTTTTTTCGCTAATCTTTAACATGTCGTGTGGCATGTGCCAATCTTTTAGCTGGTTGAGGTATCAAGATATAATTATTGCCAGTAATTGTATCCCGCGAATGAGGTATTACTATGTCCTTTTTAGTTGATTAATGTCATGCGATGTGTGTTAACAAGAGCCCTAAAGGGCATTAATTGCACATCAAGTTTTATTACATATTCTCATCAGGTATTTTAATGAAATGATAATAAAGGTAACATACACCCAATGTGTGTTGTAAGGTTTTGGACAAGGAAATTAGTACCAGTCATCACTTATCTTGTTCTTCTTTGCAGCGATGCTTTATAAGTAAAGAAACACAGCTCCGTGAATTCGAGGATAATCTACATGAGCCTTGGCATGCGCGTTCCTTGATAATTCCAAGACGGTATATATTACCGCCCCCCCCCTCACCCAACCCACGGGCGTATTCGAGCACAATCAACATGAGCCTGGCATGCACGTTCCTTGATAATTCCAAGATGGTATATATCCCCCCCTCTCACCCAACCCACGGGCAATTAAAAGAGTAGGATTAGGATATTGTGAAAAGTAGGTAACGGGCGAACTGTCAAGAGGTGTGGTACAAATCTCCGCGTGCCTTTGCTCGGATGAGCTAACGGATGGAGAATGTGACAAATCCACTCACTCGTGAAAATGAACTTCCACTTTGCACAAACAGACTATAACATGTAATAGACAGAACCACGATTGAGCACAAACACCCAATATTTATATCGTAAGGAAATATCTTTCTTTGTGGGATAAACCAGAGTCGATTTTGAGCATATCTGGGCCACTTTACATATTTGACACCGGTTGCGAATTATGACTACGAATTAATGACAATGCGAATCTAAACTTGAATCTTCTTGTCAAAATTTCCTAGAAGGGGGGGGGGGGCAAAAACTCAAGGGGACGAGGCGCAAGAAATATAACATATTATGGCGCAAAGCAGGCTTCTGCGACCCTTTCATCTGGTCCCTGAGATATGGACACAATCTCTTTGGTGAATTAAGAGTTGAAAGCGTACTCACTAAATAACGATACGAAGCAACGGGTAATTTTTTTAAAAAATGACCATGTTAACTACAAATGTAGAGCTGTTAAATTGTTGATGAAATCTAGCTCTTCCATGAGAAAATATTTAAGATGTTTGTTTATCATTAACTTGTAGTGGCAATTTTACGCTTTAACATCACATGACGTCATTATGTGAAGTACGTCAATACCGGATATATAGGAAGTCAGCCATTTAAAATGCAATTACGTGCAATCATTTCTTTCAAATATTACTCGAAAGACTTTAAACCGATAAAAAAAACATACTTTTTTCAAATATTATTTGCAATTTAAAGCCTTCGCAAATATCTCTTCCTGTGAACTGGGAAAATCAATAATTACATAAAACGATCTTTCACTTATTAAGCTAATTGCCCTGGAAAGCTCGGTTACGATTGCTATTGGAAAATGAAACATAATATTTTTTAACAATATTCGATATGTTATGTACAAGCTGTCATACAGTGAAGGTATAACTTCCTCTTCGAGTACAAATATGTTACGTCTAACCATTTTCACGCTTTCATTATGAAAATCTAAACATTCGTAAGCAAGAGAATGATGGTAAGCCTACGAGGCTTGCTGAAAAATTTCAGGCCTATAGAAAGACTTGCGATGCAGATGCCGAAAAACGACACAAGAAACCAGCCCATGTTTATTTTTTTATTATTTATTGCACTATCCAAATAAGTTGGTAATCTAAAGCCAGTTATTTAATAAAGGCAGTATTCTCGAACACTGAGTGAAGTAAGTACCCCATTCTGTCTCACCCCTCTCAAATGTAAGCAAGTCTTGAGTTCGGTAACCATTGTCTGTGATATCACTTAAGTGGAAGCAGACGTTAAACACCAAACAGAAGAAGAAGAGTTCGGTAACCCGTGTTGTTTACTGCTCCTGATATCGATGGTTTGCATGATAGATACTTTATAAGCATAATGTCATTAGAACGATTTTACACTATTTTCCCACACCCCTTTAACCCTGAACGGCTTGAAGTAAATTGTGTTACATGTGAACAATACAATATATTGATAACTACAGAAAGATAATTTGTCTTTAAGTCGTTTAAATCAACATAATATTACAGGTGTCCCATATAATCCATTATAAAAATAATCTTAGTAGAATAGCCTGCTCGATGTATCAAATACTCGTTTATCATGTACTTCCGGTTTTGACTTGAGGGAGGGGCTTGTGTTAGCTGTGTACTAACTGACATGTACTACTAAATATGAAAGTCCAAACTATTCGAAATAATTTGTCTACTTTACATTGATGGTTTGCCTATAAATTGACGAAGAGGGTTTGAATATTTTGTCAGGTTTATTCCCTACTATTCATAGTTTAATTGCGGGCGGATACAAATCTAAGAGGTGATTTGTATGACGAGTGATTACATGTTTGTTGGTCTTCTATTATCTCAAAATTTCTATGATCAAGATCATAGACGCTTCGTCGGGGTACGACATTACTTAGATGTTGCTCCATTGGAGACCGTTTAGCAGAGCGAGAATGGGGGAAAAACCTCAAGCTGTACAGAGGCCAGAATTAACAGGAATGTGAAATGTTTGGCTGTCTGTATCAATCAACAAAGTACTTGTCCTTTCCTATTAATATTTAGACTTTTTAAAACTGTTTAATAACAACAGCTCTATATCACGTTATTCACGTTACTGTTATGTCTGTTGTACCTGCTGTCAGAAAGTGCTTGAGGTATTTCCAGATTCCAAACGCAACATCTATTGTCTCGTTTTAATAAGAATACAGCATCAAATGAAAAGAAAAATTTATACTCATAATAAAAAGCTGGATTGCGAAATAGCTCACTGTTAGAGTGTTTCAAAACAACAATGTAATAGGTGAAGCAACATGGTAAAGGAATCCTCGCTGTTATAAAATATGATGCCTGTAAACCCATATTCCTGAAGCAATGGCCAGAGAAATCCCTCTCTAGCCATGGCTGGAGTGGCTTCTGATACTTAAACTTTTAAGGAAGTGTGTCTATTATTCTCGTTCAATCAAATATATCATTTGAGTACAGCAACATGACAGTCCTTGGTTTAATTTGGGGTCTTCCCTAAAACTTTGGACATCGATTTAAGGTATTAAAAACGGCGAAAGTCTGTTCGTTTCCATATAGTAGTATTTACTTTATGTCAATGTTGATAGCCTCGTTTGTCACGCAATTAGTATTACTGCCATAGTCTGCTAAAATAATAAAATCGTGCGCCATGAGGTAACGTTACATAAACATATTTGGTCAAATTTGACGCCCTGTTTTAAGGGTGATGCATTTGTAACGCATCTGGCGATTGATTGTTAATGGGACTATTGACCAATCATAATTTAGAACAAGAATTTTCCTTCTTTCCAGCAGTGAGAAGTGGGATTGGCTTAAATCAAACGTAACACCACAAGGAGTGGTAAATCCAGGAAAACAATTGTTGAATCATTGATTACGCATCTATCGTAGCAATGATCCTGTGATAAAATAATATTTAGAACGTGTTTAACCAGTTCTATCACATGTGATAATGACTGGCACCAATATTGTCCTTATAATAGAGGTTAAGACTTCACTGCGTCTATTTTAACTATGTGAAACAACTACTTCTGTTATCGCTTTTTGTCTTTCAGTTTGTTTTAATTCTTAAGATTAATCACATTCGAATTAAATGTGACTACCCTCCAATAATGTTGATTAAGAAATTATAAATGAAATGAAATGAAATGGGGTTTAACGTCCTACCGACTGCTCCGAACTGGGCTAATGATGACGGAAGACGCCACACAGTGTGCTAAGAGGAAAATTCTACCCGGACAGCGGCACTATGGCCTACCCTTATATCGAATTCAAACTGTCAAGGGATGTTTTACGTGCTCGCCATTGTGTACGCGGGACCTCAGTAGCTAACCTAGATGAGAAATTAAAACGGAAAGGTATTCATTTTAGCTCAAATATGAACTTTTTTTTTTAAATTTCCTATTTGTATTTATAATTTTCAATTCTGAAAAAATTATTTATAGATTATGATATAATCTCTGTTTATAATTTTGGATTTTGTATAATAATTTGTAATTTTTCATTTCCTAGATATCCGTAGATATTTTTTAAAATCAATTAAGTAGGTTATTTCTTTGCAGCATATTGATGACGGTGGCTCATTTTGCATGCTGATTTAATAGTAAGTGAAACCAAAAAAACCTATACAAAATTAGTTTTGTCATTTAAATATAGTTGATGGAAACAAGTCGCAAAGCCAGTTCAAATTGAATTTTTGTTTTGTAATTATGTATTGAATTTGTGTCAATAAAAACATTGATGTTAGCAGATTTTTTTCAAATTCGATTGATTTTAACGAGCATGTTTTTACCCTGTGTTATTGTGTGGTTTATTTGACAGATGGTGGTGTCAACTGCGAGTGAACAATGCACGCGACATCTTCGCTGTTAATTTCTAAATTTTGTTAGTTGACTCACGTTTTGTTTACTGGCCTGTCGTTATTCTTATATCCATTACGAAGCTTGATAAATCAATAGAACTCACTGACAAACTACCAACAGTTAATTACAATCGTATTCAACTTCATTCAACAAACTAAGTTCCAAGGCGACAGGACAAGCTTTCGACAGTCGCTGAAGATTATCATCGATGAAGCGGTTTTTTTACACGTTGAGAACCCCAAGACAGTTGAAAATACAATTACAAAGAATAATTATAATGACGTTTGGGTCTTAGTTGATTTTAAAACTAAACAAATTTATTCGCTTTAAAATACATTAACCCACAGGAGCTGGCTGCTTATACCGAGTGGGGAGATAGAGAGAGAGAAATGGTGTTTAACGTCCACTCAACACAACTAGGTCATTTCGGGACTAACATATGGTTTAATTTTATTTCAATAATTCGCCTGCGCGTAGGGGTCTTTAGCAGTGGAAGGAAACCGGATTGCGCCCCTATCTCCACGCCACATACGCTCACACCAGGGCTCGAAACCACAGCCGCAAGCCAGAGGTGACCGGCCAGCTAGAGGTCGAAGCGCGGCACTCTAGACCACTAGGCCATCCCAACCCCCCTCTAAAATGGGGAGGGAGCCGTGTTATCTCTGTGGGTAAAAGGATAGGGGTTTTGAGTTCGATCCTTTTGTTCGTCAAGAAAGTTTTTCAGTGATTTTACAGCAGGGAGCACGGTTTACCCGTGTCAGGATGGATAGCTTGGCGTGTAGCAGTGTCTAGGTAGTTGGGATGGGACGTTCACGTAAATGGACCCTTGACCAAATTTACCCCATAAACCCATTCGGCAAAACCTCGATAGATTCTACGCATCTAATCTCGGATGTATGACAAATTCCGCCATATTTGAACTTTTTTAAAGGTCCCGAATGAAAAATGGCTGCCCCCATGAGGATTTCTGTGGGGAGTGTATTATATCAACAAACATCAAATTTGGCATTGTGTTTGGGGAACTACCAGATAAATTTTATAAAACCAGCAGTCTTGAGACAATATCTCTACTCATTTAGGTATATACACTCAACAAAAGACGCAATTTGGAACTTTTTTGTTAAATCCTGTTAAAGTAAACCGGTAGCTGCATCGCAAATGTATGGGCGTAGGAACATATCACTTACTCGCATACAGCCGAGAAATGGCTGCCCCCATGAAGATTTTTGTGAAGAGTGTATTATATCAACAAAAATCAAGTTTAGCATTGGGTTTTGGAAATTATCAGTTATTTTATAAAACCAACAGTCTTGAGACAATATCTATGCTCATTTAGGTATATACACTTTACAAAAGACGCAATTTGGAACTTTTTTGTAAAAGCGGCTTGTTTTCCTGTTCGAGTAAACCGGTAGCCGCATCGCAAATGTATGGGCGTAGGTACATATCACATACTGGCATACAGCCGAGAATAGAGGTAGGGTATCGAGTGCCCATTAACCCTGTATGGCGCATTTTCGTCTTCATTAGCAGGTTCATTCATCCATTCCAACAGGATGTCGGCGGTAACGGCTTTCTAACGTGAAAGTTTGGCGTCGGAAAGGGATATTTTCACTTTTGTATTCCATAATCGATTTATCTTCTAATCAAGCAGATTGTTTTGAAGTTAGAATTGCATTCGGGTTTCTAACACAATTTCTTATTTCAAGGAGAAGGAAATGGATTTCCTCTAAATTATAACCTATCTTTAATTAGAGCGACCTTCTAAATCACCTTGTTGCTGATTGGGTTCTCCCCCTTTCTTTAATTGGTTGTTTGTTATTGGCAACAGCAATCAATAGTCAATTAATTACAAATAAAGATAGTAATTGTTAATCGACTTATATCCAGACATATTTGTCCAATTCGACGAAATTTCTCATCTGAAATATCACTGTCATTCCTATGGCGCTGTTCACAGTTGGAAGCTCTCAAAGATTTACTGCCACATATCCTGATGCTCTAATGAAGACTGTCAACTGAATGAATGAGTGAATAAATGAATGGGGTTTAACGTCCTACTTTTTGTACCCAAGAACACCGAACTGAACATGCACAATGACTTGGACATTTAATAAAAGATGCATTATATAAAATTTAGATAAAGGGCCCACCGGTCTTTCTAAAACTAGTTTAATTATAGATAATTTATATTTTAATATATTAAAATTTTCATTCAAATTACCTTATTCTGAGTCAAGTTACACTATTTGAAGTTTTGGACAAGATGTGGCAAATATTGTTTATTACCGTAATAACGTTCCTTGTTAATCAAGGCTCAGCAACGCTTCTCCATTTTAAATTAAATCATTAAATGGTAATCGCATTTAATCGGGTTAAATATCGGCCGTCTCAAGATCTAACCAGTTGTTTATGACAGGCTTGTCGTGTGAGAAAATGTCCAAATGGTAATTTATATAACATTTGATGCCAAAATAAAATATGCACCAGGCAGATTTACCTCTCGGATAGTGCATCTTTAAGGATTTTGTTCAGATTAATTTATAAATGATGACTACCACTGAACTTGACCTCGGCATCCTTTGTTGGTCATAAAAAAAAGTAAAGTAACAATTGTTAAACGACAAAAAAGTAATAATAATTCACATAGCAGTTATAAATGGCAAAATTGAAAGAAGGCTATTTTCACGTTAACGATTGAGACCGGATATTTGAGCCGCAGAAATTGAAAAGCAGAAATGAAACATGTTAATCCACATTTGCGGGTTATAATGCAAGTAATAATTGTTGAAGGACAAAAAAAGTAAAATTAATTCGATGCAACGACACTTCATACAGCAGTTATTAATGCAAAAAATGAAATACGACTAGTTTCAGGTTTAAAATTAAAGTCGGGAAATCTGTATTTTATTTTAACCTTTAAGGGATTGGATTTTATATGTGCACAATACAATATATTGATTACTACAGACAGATAAATTGTTTTTATGTCGTTTAAATCAACATAATATTACAGGTGTCTCCGAATAATCCGTTATATAAATAACCTTAGTATAATAACCTTCTTGACATATCAAATACCCTATACTACCGGTTCTGTCAACAGGGATAAATTTGTGTTATGTTCTTCAATGCTATTTTCTTGAAATGCATCGTCTAAATTTTGATTCCTCTTTCTGACAATTACCATTCGGATTAATTACAATCTCACTACTTTGTAAATACTACTGTTATATAAAAGTGTTGCTATTCAACTAATAATTTGAATTGGGTTTTCACCAATTTGTATTTCTAAACTTTTATTGTTGATATTGTGACCTCTCCAAGACGCATGTGTATGGCCAATGTTAAGATAAAAAGCGAAAAGAGTGAAAATTATAACCGTAACTTTTTATATTTGAAGATGTCGAACTTAAAACTTTAAAAATACATTACAAATGGATGGATTATGCCAAAAATTTCAAAAAAATATACACAAACTTGTTAAAAAATCCGATTATCAACTTCTTTAATTTTGTCTTATTTAAACATATTTTTCAATTTGAGTCGTCTATCCACATTTTAGAGTCATCCCATCATATTAAAATTCACCGGAAATGCCACCATTTTAAAAATCCCAATTCTCCTTCGATTTTTATCCAAATGTTAATAGGTTGATATTTTGGAAAGCATGTAACAAAGTGATATCATTTATAATTTAGGTGCATTGAACTCTGCTAGTTTTGACAATAGATGATTTTGACTTTCACCTCATATTAAACTGTTGTCCAGTCACGAGCTTATTAAATCTAATTAATTCAATATGTCCATTACAAGCTATACATGATCTGTGTACAAGATCCACACGGCTTCAAATGTTTATGCACATGCCGTGACGAGATAAAAGAAACAATTGCAGATATGACCATGTGTTCAACGGGTATATATTGAGGAGTTCTCTGTCAGTTAGAAGCGAAGAGCCGAGAGAGAAGGAAGGCTTGTACGAGTGTAGGGACTCACCCGAGTCCAGCCGCTGCCTTGGCAGAGGGGCAGAATAGTAAATGTATTATGTAGATGTGTTCCTGTAGAAGACTAGTAGATTTTATATTATGTAGATGTGTTCCTGTCGTAGCCTAGTTCTTTTAGTTCCAGTTGTATGTATTGCTGTTGACAATGTATTCGTGTTGAATGTATGTAACCGAAGCTGTTTAGATACCTGATGTAAATAAATCCTTTATCTACAAAACTCTTATCTGTTATCACTACGATTGTGTTACAGATATTAGTTATTGGTGCTATCGACCGGGAAGACCCCTGGGTGTGTTCCCGTGATTACGAAGAAAATCCCGCGTGGCAGAAAGAAGAAATTTTACCGCTAGACATCCGTTAGTTGGTAAAAAAAAGAAAGAATTAAAACACAATGCAGGACTGAAACGTTTATTTGTGAAACCGTGGGTGGCAGGCGCGGTTTCGATGACATGAAAATTCATAATTTAATGGAAATGGAGAAAATCACCAAACACGGAGAAATGAAGAAAATCACCAAGCACGGAGAAATCAAAGAAAAAAACCCCTCAAAAAGACTTTCGGATCAATGGCGACGAAACAGAAATTGTGTGTGATTGTTGTTTTACGGTGAGTCATTTTGTTTTTAAAAGAATATAGATTATAATTGTTTGTTTTTGAACACATATTTTGGTTTTTAAAATTAGTCGTAACACAGTATTAAGAGGTTTATGTTGAAAAGTAAAATATTTTGTGATTGTTTGGCTGGAATTGAGTTAAGTTCCTAATTAGGAAATTCTTGAATAGACGGTTGAATAGATTTTTCGTCGTCCATCGCTATATATGCGGTGAAGATATTAACTCACAAACAATCACATAATAGGCATATTCACGGTTCTATCTCCTATATTGTTTTGTGTGTGTGTTTTTATATACCCCGACGTAACAGAAATTTTTTTTAATGAGTTTTTGCCTCGTAAATTCGAGAGTTTTGTGTATTTGTGCCTCGTAAATTCGAGAGCGTTGTGTATTCCTATTAAGAGGAATCGGTTTTTTATACCCTCAAGGAAGAAGGGTCGCGCTTAGGTTAGAAGCGTATCTGTAGTGTTTTGTTTTGTTTAAGACATAGAGAGATAAACCGTTGTTAATTTTGATAAGTTCTTTGAAAAATATCTTATTTAAGATTGGTAAATGTGTTCAAATCATTCAATATCATTTTTTTCAAGTAAAAAACAATATGACAAAATCCTACGTTAATATTTTTTCTATATGTACCTTTTCTATTTTATAAAATATTTGCTATTTTTTTCTTCAAATTATATTTTGATTGTATAAATTTCTTTTTTTGTAATGTTTAGAAATGACGTTGATATTGTGTGTGTTCGTATGATATCGTGTATTACATTATCATTTAATTATTTGAAGCAAGTGTCCCACATGTGAGAATGGTGTTACTAATTAATGTTAGTTTGTTATTTACTTAGTAAATATGTTATTTATTTAGTAAATAACTTGTGGGAAGGGTAGGAAATGTAACAAAGTGATATCATTTATAATTTAGGTGCATTGAACTCTGCTAGTTTTGACAATAGATGATTTTGACTTTCACCTCATATTAAACTGTTGTCCAGTCACGAGCTTATTAAATCTAATTAATTCAATATGTCCATTACAAGCTATACATGATCTGTGTACAAGATCCACACGGCTTCAAATGTTTATGCACATGCCGTGACGAGATAAAAGAAACAATTGCAGATATGACCATGTGTTCAACGGGTATATATTGAGGAGTTCTCTGTCAGTTAGAAGCGAAGAGCCGAGAGAGAAGGAAGGCTTGTACGAGTGTAGGGACTCACCCGAGTCCAGCCGCTGCCTTGGCAGAGGGGCAGAATAGTAAATGTATTATGTAGATGTGTTCCTGTAGAAGACTAGTAGATTTTATATTATGTAGATGTGTTCCTGTCGTAGCCTAGTTCTTTTAGTTCCAGTTGTATGTATTGCTGTTGACAATGTATTCGTGTTGAATGTATGTAACCGAAGCTGTTTAGATACCTGATGTAAATAAATCCTTTATCTACAAAACTCTTATCTGTTATCACTACGATTGTGTTACAAGCATGCACCATTCGCGATCGATTGTCACAATAGTTTCTACATAGATTTGTCTTGGATAATTAATACACGGTTTCTGTTATCAATTCAGTTTTAAAATTAAAAAATTATGCCCGCAAAAGTCGACAGAGTCATTTAAAGGAAAAGTAACCGAAGCTTCCACCTTTTAGCGTTAACAGGGATCAGACCACTTTGAAAATAAAGATGGACAAGCCATTAGTTAAATGTTGTTAGTGATTGACAATAATAATAAGGTAAGAGGGAAAGATCTTTATTAACCCAATGTCCATACTATTAACACACCTTCCAATACTGATGTTTATTAATTTAAATCTTAATGTTGTACACGGAACGTTACAAAAGCCACAAAGAAGGTCAAACGTCATCCCGGCTACATATTCCCCCCGGATATTGAATGACGGGTTTTCAATACGGGATTTTATATAAAGAGTAACAAATCTTAGTCTTGTTTATTGGCTTTTACCATTCTTTATATTTAAAATCATATATTTATATTTACCAGATGGTTACTAGATAAGGAACGTTTGAACGACATCATTGCTACATAGAACATTCTGTTCAGCACCATATGAAATACACCGCCATGTCAGCTTATTGTGAACGAAAACTTGTTTTGACCAAATTCAAAAAGGATCCCCTTTGTCTTTAAGGGTGGGGGAGTAGGGAATCTGTGTTTTATTTTAACCTGTAAGGGAATGGATTTTATATGTGAACAATACAATATATTGATTACTACAGACAGATAAATTGTTTTTATGTCGTTTAAATCAACATAATATTACAGGTGTCTCCGAATAATCCGTTATATAAATAACCTTAGTATAATAACCTTCTTGACATATCAAATACTCGTTTACCCTATACTATCGCTTCTGCCAACAGGGATAAATTTGTGTTATGTTCTTCAATGCTATTTTCTTGAAATGAATCGTCTAAATTTTGGTTCATATTTCTGACAATTTCCATTCGGATTAATTGCAATCTCACTACTTTGTAAATACTACTGTTATATAAAAGTGTTGCTATTCAACTAATAATTTGAATTGGGTTTTCACCAATTTGTATTTCTAAACTTTTATTGTTGATATTGTGACCTCTCTAAGACGCATGTGTATGGCCAATGTTAAGATAAAAAGCGAAAAGAGTGAAAATTATAAGCGTAACTTTTTATTTTTGAAGATGTCGAACTTGAAACTTTAAAAATACATTACAAATGGATGGATTATGCCAAAAATTTCAAAAAAAATAGACATATTTGTTAAAAAATCCGATTACCAACTTCTTTAAGTTTGTCTTATTTAAACATATTTTTCAATTTGAGTCATCTATCCACATTTTAGAGTCACCCCATCAAGTTAAAATTCACCCGAAATGCCATCATTTTAAAAATCCCAATTCTCCTTCGATTTTTATCCTAATGTTAATAGGTTGATATTTTGGAAAGCATGCACTATTCGCGATCGATTTTCACAATAGTTTCTACATAGATTTGTCTTGCATAATTAATACACGGTTTCTGTTATCAATTCAGTTTTAAAATTGAAAAAATATGTCCGCAAAAGTCGACAGAGCCATTTAAAGGAAAAGTGACCGAAGCTGCCACCTTTTAACGTAGTTTCTGAATTGCCAAAAAATTGAATCAGAGATCTATCGATTCAGATATTAACGTTAACAGGGATCAGACCACTTTGAAAATTAAGATGGACAAGCCATTAGTTAAATGTTGTTAGTGATTGACAATAATAATAAGGTAAGAGGGAAATATCTTTATTAACCCAATGTCCATACTATTAACATACCTTTCAATATGTTTATTAATTTAAATCTTAATGTTGTACACGGAACGTTACAAAAGCCACAAAGAAGGTCAAACGTCATCCCGGCTACATATTCCCTCCGGATATTGAATGACGGGTTTTCAATACGGATTTTTATATACAGAGTAACAAATCTTAGTCTTGTTTATTGGCTTCTACCATTCTTTATATTTAAAATCATATATTTATATTTACCAGATGGTTACTAGATAAGGAACGTTTGAACGACATCATTGCTACATAGAACATTCTGTTCAGCACCATATGAAATACACCGCCATGTCAGCTTATTGTAAACGAAAACTTGTTTTGACCAAATTCAAAAAGGATCGCCTTTGTCTTCAAGGGTGGGGGAGTAGGGGAGAGAGGCTGGCTTAATGGTTAGCGTGCGCGCGGTATCGCAATGCCTGTCATTGAGTCATCTGGCGTGGTTTCAAATCCCCGGTTTTACGTGGCAAGGAGTAAGGTCGTTTGTCCTACTTTGTGGATTTTCCCGAAATGACCTAGTCTGTGACGAGTGGACGTTAAACCCCATTTCACTATCTCTCTTTTTTTGTCTTAAAAACATATGATCTCTATCGTGTTCATAAACTTGGAAAAAAATCCGTTAAAAACTGAAGCCTCTATCGCTTTCAGCAGTCTTCGGGCAAAGGCGGGTCGTGCGCAAGGAGCAGGGTTGCCGGACCGACTCCGGAACGGAAAGGCGCTTACGTTGAATATCGATATGTCAAACACGCTGCATGAAACAGACTGTGAACATCTGTTTACGTGTGGTTAACGTTTATGAGAGCGTTAATTTGGCTGTAAGTGGTAAACAGTTGTACCATTCGAGACCTTTCTTCCCTGGAAACAGAAAGCGGTCGTCAACAAGGTTATAGTGTGTGTCACAAGTTTTATCTTTTATCTAAGTTCAAATCATGATTTTATTTATTGAAAGACACAACATTTTTCTGTTGCTAACATTTGACATAAGAGACATAAGGGTTTTTATCTTTTATTTAGTGAGTAATAATAGCAAAAAAACTTAAACATAGGATATAGATAACTGTTGATAGTTCAGAACCGAGTTCATCCTATATATATCATTCCGACCTATGTCACAATATATTTTCCTTAAGACAAAATCCATCTCTTTCTCTAGAATTACTCAGAGAATCTATATTTTACTTCATTCTGTTAATAAGATTATCATTCCACCGATTATCAATTATCGATGTACTTAGCTCATGATTACCATATTAGCAGCATTAGCAAAGTCTTTTATATGTTGGACTAAGAAGCGAAGTGTTACTAATGTATGAAGTACAAATTGTACCGATGGTGGTCTTTTGTCTGGTTGTAAAAGAATATGACATCCATGCACTCGCTGTTGATGGGTGATATTAACCCCCAAAGCTTAGAAACTGTTATTTATCTGGCGATCTTTCTTATTGCCAAAAGCACTGGCAATTCAAAGTTCAATTTTATCAAAACCATGCGAATTTTACGAGCGAAGCGCGAAGGCATTGATAAATGTACAGCGATCATGTGACTAAAATTGCTTTTAGAATGTGGTTGAATGTCTCACGCAGAAAAATCCTTTTTTATGTATAAGTGTGCAGTTGTATAGACACTATCACTTGACATGCTACAGTAAATATTAGAAACTTTCCTTTCAAATCTATTGAAAACGGGTCGCTGTGATCATAACAGTAATAAAACCTAACAGCTAAACCTGTTTTTTTAGTGCTTCACAATAATTTATAGCTTCTAATCCTTTGTAGGCTGTCTACCTTTTTACACAGAATAAAGTTAATCTCTATTACTTGTTTTATGGCACAACATGTTTTTCCTTAAATCAAATCTGTTTAAATTTATTTTGTTCGTTTTGTAGAGTACGGTGTAAAAGGTTCAAATATAAAGCTATACCTCTAACTCAATTTGTATTCAATTACTAACGAAAAATCAACTCAATCTGTTGCTTTTCAATTGTTAAGTAATATATCTCAGACAACTCCCAGGGCTTTTGTGCACAGACGGGATTATGCGGTATATAAACAGGGTTATGTAGGATATAGACAGGGTTGAACATTATATAGACAGGCTGTTTAGTATGTATACAGGATCATGTGACAGTCTATAGACAAGGCTGTTTAGTATGTATACAGGATCATGTGACAGCTTTCTTAAATTTTCCGAAAAGCTACTTAAATTGACATGATCAAAAACATTCATTCCAGTTGTTTACACTTTATTGAATCACAAAACAATGACTTTTCAAACCAATTTTCAGGAACTCGTCGCACTGGGTAAAGGGAAATCTTGATTAATTAGCGGCATTTTTGTAAAGCTTATTGCACAGTTATCTCTTTTGACTATTTATGTTTTCGGTGGTACAGACATGTCCATGGGTATAAACTCGATTGTTTAATACCTAACGTAAATAGCACACCATATGTTGGTTAATAATTTCCATTATTCTGAACATACCTCTGTAGTTCTATTTCAACACAGACGATGTTAAATTATTTAATCCCGCGGAACATATACTATCTTTTTCGTGCTCACACTATGGAGAGTTTGTTTTCTGACAGTTTTGAAAGAATGGTTCTTCGAAACGGAAGCTCCATTGTAACTCCTACACCAAAACTGATATGATACGTTATCAGAGTCTACCTTTACACTCGCGTGACCAGTATTATAGATCGAATGTCTTGGCAGATTTTCGCAAAACATTTAAACAGAGAAACGAATTTATCAATAAAAAAAATCCCCTAATGACTTCTTTCCGTTTCAATTCAACACCAACAGATATGTGTGAAAGCATTACTCCACCAACAGTTTCTAAAACAATCAAATAAGAAAAGCTTAATGAAATCTGATATACCACAGGGACTAGAGACAAAACAACTATTATGTCAAATGAGATTATTTGACAAAATTAAACAAGTTTGCTAGCACAAAGTTCATCTGTTAGACATTATTGGGATTTATAAAAAAACAGCTCATGTTTTTAAAAAAAAATAAATGCCAATAATGTTCAACATATTGAAATATCAGATTGACACTAACAATATTGTTAGCCTCTAAAAATAATCGTATTGAAATAAAAAAAAAATCAAACAAAACACGAGTGGCAAAGCCATTGATTTACGTAACAGTATTGGTTAAATTATATGGACTTTATTTCAGTTCAGTTCAAGAATTGTATTACCCCGACTGTAGAAACTGTCATGGTGATCTGTCTGCCCTGTGATTATCATTGTCTAATATAATAAATGTTTGTTTATTGTAGAGATTAACACAATCCGAGTATAATGCAAGTCTTATCAATGTAGAAAAAAGCAATATTTTTGCTCTACCGAAGTCAACTAGAAATTTACGCGCCTAGCTTGATTAGGGATAAGAGCAGTTTTATGGACTTTACGTTGTGTATTATTGGCGAACAGTCTTGTCAGGTTGCGAAACTGAAATGATTGTCTCGTTATAGAGCTTTGATGATGTCGGACGTGCAGGCTTTGAATGGACAAATTTACATCCAAACCTAAAGAAATTGAAGAGTAACAGATCTCACATAGAACCACCTAGCAGATGGTCGAGGTATTTAATTATTCAAAACTATTAATTAAAGGCACCAATTTACGTCATTGACTTCTTTAACCTTTGGAACTGTAATCAGCTAACCTTATTGGTTGATTGGATATTAATACCAAATGGAACGGGGTCGAACGTCCTACTGTTTTGCACTAAATGGGCTTATCAAGACAGTTGGTGGCAGAGGTGGAACCAAGTCGCGGGATCTCGAGTTCAAGTCGAGTCCCAGGTCGCCGCACGTCGAGTTCGATTGCCAAGTCGATGACTTTAGTACCGTCTCGAGTCCCAAGTCTTCACCAAGCCCTAGTCCCGGTCGCAAGTTAATCAAATGATACAGCAATTCATGGCGAATAACGTAACCACTTGCCGCGACTCGAGTCCTAAGCTTTGTCAAGTCGCGAGTCGCCACGACTTCCGAGTCAAGACTCGTGTCGCAATGACTATTTCTAGTCGAGTCGCAAGTCGAGTAGCAAGTCGGGTCATTGATGCGACTTAGGTTGGA
Organism: Patella pellucida; assembly: GCA_917208275.1. Taxonomy (NCBI): domain Eukaryota; kingdom Metazoa; phylum Mollusca; class Gastropoda; family Patellidae; genus Patella; species Patella pellucida. The sequence goes on along the minus strand of OU795036.1, from coordinate 20,616,234 downwards.
CTCGAGTCTGAGTCGGTTACCCGAGTTCCCACCTCTGCTTGGTGATATCAAGGTAGACATATACCTGTATTTTAACCTTTTCTATGGCCTAGTACCATAGCCTACATTGCTACACATCGTTGTGAAAATCTAGGTATAGTATAAGGAGTATAACCGCCCAACGGACTGGTTATTTGTTTTATTTTTTACACTTGTCAGTGGCGTATTTCGTCTTATTATCTGTTAGCATGAGTTATTTTACAAAACAATAGAGTGATAAATCGATTATATAATATTTGTTGCGTTCGCATGATATCATGATAATGTTTGCCAGATGGTGGTCGGCCCTAATTTATCAACGTGAAAACGTGATATTGCTTAAAATACAAGAAAAGAATCAGAATTAGAACAGAAATTCGTATTTAACAAGAGAGGATGAACTAAGCACATCTTTAATTATCTGAAGTCTTAATTAGCCCAGTCGGTATAGAAACGTAGGACGTTCAACCCATTTTATTTGTTTTGCTACAAACATTTTACAAGTCTTTTATCCACTCTAATTTATGAACAGATTTTACTTTACATGTAGCTTTTAACTATTTAAAAACCCCAAACAATACCATGGCGTACAGTAAGGGAGTAACTGTGACCAGATCTTAGTGTGTCGTAATGGTACTTTGTTCAGATGTTGTCGTATAAAGTAGAATATTGTCCAAAGTGAAAGCTCCATACAACATAATACTAATTTATGAGAAGATTGAGTTGTCTATAAGACAAACAGATCAGATTAAATAATCCAAGATTATCAACACATTATCATCTTACTGTCAGCACAATAAATAAACTGAAAATAGAGTCCTTGACTTAGTGTAAGTGTGTTTCCCGAAATAACATAGACAAAGACAACACTCTGATAGATTGAATTAAACAATACATATAAAGTAATAGTATGTATAAGACAATACATATAAAGTCTGTATAGTGTCATACAGAATTAGCGGGCAGGGGGTGGGGGGATAAAGTCAAAAATACAGGGACCTACCCAACCATTTATTGATATTGACAGTGTGCATAAAAAATCTCACGAACAGTTTTAATACGTAAGTAATCCAGGGGTCCAGTCCAGCTATGGGGTTGTTACTGCGAGAACTTGTTTTTAGACATAAATGGGTTTTTTTAACTCCCCGCACTGATGACATCAATCAGCTGGACCACCTGTTTTACCTTGGTTTTTTTTTACGAAAGACGAAGTAGATGACGCACCTCTCATCTAATGTGCGTATTTTTACACCGTGAAATTTTTTTTATTACGTCTTGATGTGTAAATAATTTAAATCAAATCAACATATCCATATCTAATAAATAAGTAATAAACAACAACAACATATAGATGACGTCATTCACAAGAACCATCTGTTTATTGCATTACCTTTCGTGAATCTTTGTAATCGTCGTCTTGTACTCTTCGGTGTATTTGACTAAATTTTCAGAACATGGCTAGTTTCTGAAATTGAAATGCTTGATATCGCCATTGAGATAGATTATTCGTTTAAGAACACTCGATGTCCATTGTCTCTATTGTAGGTTTGCTAACTAAGAACATCTGATAACGTCTTTTATTAGAAGTTCTTTCACATGGTATATATAATGCGACAATTTTATTAAGGATAAATTAAAGATTTTTGATGGCGATGAAGTCTTTGCTCAAATAACATACCCATGGCGCTGGATGCGTTGTTTAAATAAATTAAGCTATTAAGTTGACAACTACTTTGTTCTTTACCTGCAATTCGACTGGATAAAACCGACTATTAATAGATTAAAAACGTGACTGGAAATTAAAGGTCGCCAATGGCAGAGGATATAAATGCAATCTGCATTGACAAGAAACAATAGTGTTGGCGTGATTAAAGAGTTAGAAAGCCAGTCGATATATATATATTTGTAAAACAAAGAACAGAAGCCTGCAAATAAAGTCAGACGGACCGTACTTTGTTAAAAACGTTTTTTCGGGTGCTCACTGACAAAATCCACATGTATCATATAACGTCTCTGGGATCTTACCTGTTAGATTACTATTGTCCCTTTGAATTTGATAGATCAACATGACCCCATCAAAGTTAGGTCCGATCACGATTCTCAGAACATCCATAACACCGAATATCTTAACTCGTTTTTAAGGTGTACGAAAATAATTTGTCGCCTAATCCGTCGCTAGATATCTGCGGTTTTGCACACAGTGAAGTTAATCTCAATTATTATGTACAATGCAGCACCATTTAATTTGGTAACAGCGTGTAATCTAAATGGTTTAAAGATAAAAAAAAATTCTTCTAAAAATACTCAACCCAATCTGTAGCATTTCAATTATCGGGTCACGTATAAACCTAAAGAATTCCCAACCACGTGATATGTAGACGAGGTTATGAAGACCTATAGTTATGTGAGGATTAATCGTTTCTTATTGAACCAAACACAGCCATTAACACTGTGATCTTTTAAGTGGCATTTAGTAACTGGATAGAACAATAAACTATAACACATACTTAGTGGGGCCACATCGATGAAAGGGGGGTTGGGATGGCCTAGTGTTCTAGAGTGTCACGCTTCGACCTGTAACTAACCGGTCACCTCTGGCTTGCGGTTGTGGTTTCGATCCCTGGTGTGACCGTATGCGCCTTCTCAACCTCGTGGGTTTACTTCGGGTACTCCGGTTTCCATCCACAGGAAAGACCACTGCGCGTGCGCTAAGATAATGAAAATGAAAAGACAACTTGTCTGCGATATCACCTTCGGTGGAAGCGGACGTTAAACACTAATAACAACAACAACAACATATCGGCGAAGTGTATAAAAGAAAGGTAGTCTGAAACTAAATAATATAAGCCAATTGAGAAACGTTTTTAGTATTCAATAGAATCGAGACATTGAATACACTTTGGGCACATGTTCCACTCACCACCATACAGAGTAAAAACAAACTGAATAGGGCCTACAAAGAAGTTCTTCCAACAATCTGATTAAAACACAGATCCAATTGCGTTTTTACTTGTCTTTACTACTGTTGGATCTGGAAGGTTTGCTATTTAACTCGTGTTCAACATGAAATGAGGGGTCAGCCAATCAAATGGTCTGTCGAATCTGTGGTATTACCAGTCAATGACAGCTATCCTAACATCAAAACAAAAGTAAATTTTTAAAAGCATGGCTGTCGCTAATTGGTCAATCGAATGACTGACGTAATCGGGTCAAATGTCGCGTGCTTGATACCTGACGTCATAGAACGTGAGCTCCCACTATAACTTGTTAAAATCTACATGTAGTAGAGGCCATCGAAAGTATAAAAAAACGAAATGAAATATGGATCTATATTTTAATTAGATTGATCTTCCAAGATAGTCTAGCTAAATGTAGATAGTCAACTGTCAAAGGTTTAATTTAAAACAAATAATGTATAATATAATAATATCTGACAACGCTTTAGGCTACCATGCCTTCGTTGTTGTAGGAGGAAAAAAAACTAATCTGTCAACTTGGTTCTGATTGGTTGAAATAGGTTTAAAAGAGTAAGGGGTTTAAAGGGTTATTTAAAAGTATAAACTGTTTTTTATGGCCTACATGTACTCTGAAAATTATTCTGATATTGAACGAGATGTGTTGGGTATGTATATTTGATATTTGGACTTTGTATGACAAGATACACTTGCTGCGGAATATGGAATATTTTAATATTATATTGAATTGGTCGTCTTGCGAGTAGTCCAAATATTGATGAATTTATACTGACGCTAACATCCAGTAATAATAGAGCAGTCTTCCTGTTACCAAAAACATTGTATATCGACACTTTTTGTAGACTTGATAAACGAGACTAATGTTTTTCTTTGACTCACATATCTTGGTTTCAAATAATTTGTAAAACAAATAAGACCTGCTTTTTAATTTCAATTCAGAATGGTTGCGGCTTCTGGTAAATATCGAAAATAGAAAAAGAAACCGTTTCTGAACAGACCGAACATGTAAATACTCGGATCAATCCGACGTGAAAGCAATAACAAAAATATTAAAACATTGGGTCAGACGAATTTTACTTTTTTTTACGGTAAATGTAAACACATAGAATACGAGTTCTCATTTAGAAGATCACATATTGAATATAAAGCTATTAAAAAACACAGTAACATGAAACGAAAGATAATTATTATCATTATATAACGTCTATGTTTGATTGAGATATATTTTCTTTTCACGGGAAAACAACCAGTCTGTAATTTGAATAAACCGAAATGTATGTCATGTATGTTTTCCTGCCAGACGATTCTCTTTAAGTTGATCTTGTAAGATGATTATAATAGACACGGATTTATTTGTTGACCCAATACTCCCTATATTGTTACGTTTGATTTCTTTCACTACAAATTGCTGTTGACAAAAGATAAATAAATAAATCTGATAATGTCTAGAACCAGAAATGATAAACTTAAAGGACAATATTGGTGTCAGTCTTTATCGCATATGGGATAGGGCTGGTTAAACACATTACAAATATAATTTTAACACATAGATCATCGCTACTATAGCTGAGTAATACAGGTTTCCTGAATCGGAAGTGACGAACGCCAAAGGAAAACACGAGTCATCTCTCTATATAACTTGACTGATTTGACGATTGAGAACAGATACACCGCCGAATTGCTGCTCACTAATAATTCCTTCGAAGACCAGAAGTTGTTATATGGACTGTAAGAGGATGCCTGACAATTTAATACAGTAACACGAGACAAATATAAAAAGTCCGTACACTCCCTTGTTTATATTCATTCTACACCTTATAAAACATGGTAATGCACGGACTTTTTCTGTTTTTCTTTTGTGTTCTCTTATCTAGTGGCAGTAATGTCGCACCACTGGCAGTATCCCCCTTCACGCATAGTACATCTAATAGCTAAAACATAAAAGTCCTAAATTGACCCATGTGAATATTTGACGAGAAGTTAAACATCGTTTCAATCGAGAGAGAGAGAGAGGGAAATGGGGTTTAACGTCCACTCGAAACAAACTAGGTCATGTCGGGACTAACATATGGTTCAATTTTATTTAAATTACTTCGTTCGGGCGAAGGGATCTTGAACCATGGGCTAATGAAGACAATATATATTCAGAAAGTGTTCTATGGGGGTCATTGACATTACGACTTACTCTTCGTGAAATCTGGAAAAAACGTCGTCATTCGTTAATTTTTGTTTTACTCAATGCAATTTGATTGGTCAGTTCATGTAATACAGTATTGTTTGCAGTATGTTATAATTCTGACGCGAAACCCTAATTTAATAATAAATATTGTGCAGATGACCAACGCTTGTTATATGTCCCCGTGACTCTCCTAGACAGAACATAATTCATTGCCCCGTGGCCTCTAAACCAGCAATATTTAGCAAATCCTGACAGAAAATGTTAATTTAAACCCTCTGCGATTCTTGACCAAACCCCCCTAACAAAAGTGATCATGCCAAGGGGAGAGAAGGGACACAGAGGGAGAATTGCAATCTATAAGTGCACAAACTAGAAATCGGACATTTATTTGGCCTGTGCCTCCTATATGATTATCAGAAGAGTCACTTGTTTTGCTATACCAACTCATCTGTATTCTTGTATTTTATCCACTTTAATTTATGAGCAGATTTTACCTTACATGTAGCTTTTAACTATTTAGAAACCCCAACCATTACCATGGCATACAGTAAGGGAGTAACAGTGATCAGATATCAGTACGTTGTAATGGTATTTTGTTCAGATTATACGAACAATCTGTTGTCGTATAGAATAGAATATTGTCCACAGCGAAAGCTCCATACAACATAATACTAATTTATGTGAAGATTGAGTTGTCTATAAGACAAACAGATGAGATTAATTAATCTAAGATAATCGCCACATTATCATCTTACTGTCAGCACAATAAAAAAAACTGAAAGTAGAGTCCTTGACTTAGTGTAAGTGTGTTTCCCGAAATAACATAGACAGCACCCTGATATATTTAATTAAACAATACAAATAGAGTCTATACTGTTTCACACAGATGAGATTATTCATGTTACTATCTTTGGTCATTCTGTCTTACACTACATCTCTTTGATGAATACGTTTCGGTTGGTTCAAAATCCTCAGTTTTATATACCCCCGAACAAATGTTAGTCTATGTTATGGACAATGTGAGGTTTTTTCGGGGGCGAAGAAGCGGAGCTGGGCCAAGAACATTTTGGAATATTTGACGCACGCAAACGCGTTTTACTGCGATTCCAGCTCGTAACATTAGTGTTTTATTAGATTTCGGGCACTTTATTTTACCCGTCCGTCCGAAAAGGCAGCTTGCTCATAAGTTATGATGAAGTAATAAGATTAAGGAAGTTGAAACATTAGTAAACCAGTATTAGTGTATAATCATTTATCCCTAGGACTCGTCAGTTCATGAAAGTAAATATACAAAGAAGGAAAATCAACCCTTTTAACGATTTTGACATTTACATAAAATTGAAAACTTAGCTTTGGCCACTAACTCTACCACGGTTATCGTCAAACCAGAATATAGCTAACATTTGAGTTTATTTTCTCTGCAGAGAAAGAAATCAGTGAATCTATTTGTTTTAGAGCACCAATCAATCAACACCGATTTCTCTAAAATATTACCACATCTGGATTTCTCTATGTTACTACATCTGAGTATATTGTATATTTCTCTATATATTTACCGCATGTTGCGAGTTGCCCCGTAAATGAAATGAATTTGGGTTTAACGTTTTACTTTTTTGCACCGACTGTGTTAAAAGCAGGTTTTCGTCACATTGTCCTGGCCAGACTCTCCGCCTCGCACGACCGAGAAGGAGGAATCACGCCAGATTACCACGATGAACTGTCTCTGCCAACATCAGGGCCTATATCTAATTAGCCACCACACCTTCAAGAGCTCCATAACACCGTGTATAATTAAATTTCCCGTTCCTTAGTCAGTGAAAACGTAACCCAGCGAACGGCAGAATAGCTATATATATACAGACTGTTTCAATCTAAATACGCTGTTTGGTGCACTGAATTTTATTTGTAACAAAATGAAATAAAATTACGGACATCAATGGAGTAGGTTTCTGAAGTGTGTCGTTGGCTTCCCGCGAGAAATTTGGTGCCAGACAATCTTAAAAGGGTTGATTTTCCTTCTTTGTATATTGACTTTCATGAACTCCCGAGTCCGAGGGATAAATGATTATATACGAATACTGGTTTACTAATGTTTCGACTTCCTCAACCTTATTACTTCATCATAACTTATGAGCAAGCTGACTTTTCGGACGGACGGGTAAAGTGAAAAAAAAATACTTGGTAAAATAAAGTGCCCGAAATCTAATAAAAACACTAATGTTACGAGCTTGAATAGCAGTGAAACGCGTTTGCGGGCGTATAACATTCCAAAATTTTCTGGGGTCAGCTCCGCTTCTTCGCCCCTCCAAGACAACCGGCGCCACTGTCTGTAAACCTGAATTTTTTTCGGACATTTCTAGTTTTGCTTCAGAGTTGGATTTCGGTTGCTTACACGGGCTTAAATTTTCAAATTTACTCCTGGAGGGTGAGGTCCCCATACCCCGCGACGATTGAATGGCTGTTCGGAATTCGGGTCAGCCAGGTAGGTTATATTGATTGGATCAAATTAAAGTTGCTGTATTCACAGGCTGGATAAGCAGGAAAACTCGTTTGCGGCAGTTAGAATTTCAAAATTTTCTCCCAACGGTCCCGTCCCCGTTTACTGTGAACGATTGATTGGTATTCGAGTCAGCCACCATCTTAATTATGATGATATAGCAGGAAAGGGTGTTCGCAGCCGTCAAATATTAAAAAATATTGGGGGGGGGGGGATACAAGGTAAGCCCTCGAGGAGGAACATCGACGCCGCTGTCTGTAAACCCTAATTTTTTTCAGGTATTTCGGGTACTGCCCCCTAACTGTCATCGAGCCTGTATGCCTATGATTAAACCCCATATCATTTTTTTAAAATAATATAACAGTTCAACATTTTCCTTGTCAGTGGTATAACATCGTTTGATGGGACCACAAACCGAGTTCAGGTGTACACCTCAGTTTTTTATTACACCGGCTGGTACAAAAAAGAAGGTCATGAAACACCATAGCATTTCATTTAAATAATATATAACAATTCAACATTGCTATATAATATAACAACTAGAAACAGAAAAAATACCCTACATTTTCGATAACATAGACTAACATTTGTTTGGGGGATATATAAAACTAGATTTTTGAACCAACCGAAACGTTTTCATCAAAGAGTTGAAGTGTAAGACAGAATTGAACAGGAATGACCAAATATATCAACATGAATAATCCCATCTGGGTGAAACAGTATAGACTATATATGTATTATTTAATTAAATATATCAGGGTGCTGTCAATGTTATTTCGGGAAACACACTTACACTAATTCAAGGACTCTACTTTCAGTTTGTAGTATTGTGCTGACAGTAAGATAATAGTGTGGTGATTATCTTGGATTATTTAATCTCATCTGTTTGTCTTATAGACAACATAATCTTCTCATAAATTAGTATTATGTTGTATGGAGCTTTTCACTATGGACAATATTCTATTTTATACGACAGCAGATTGTTCATTTAATCTGAACAAAATACCATAACGACGCACTGATATCTGATCACTGTTACTCCCTTACTGTACGTCATGGTAATGGTTGGGGTTTCTAAATAGTTAAAAGCTACATGTACATGTAAAGTAAAATCATAAATTAGAGTGGATGAAATACAAGAATACAGATGAGTTGGTATAGCAAAACAAGTGACTCTTTCGATAATCATATAGGAGGCACAGGCCAATTTCTTTTTTCGATTTCTAGTTTGTGCACTTATCGATTGCAATTCTCCCTCTGTCTCCTTTCTCCCCCTTTGACATGATAACTTTTGTTAGGAGGGTTTGGTCTAGAATCGCAGAGGGTTTGAATTAACATTGTCTGTCAGGTTTTGGTAAATTTTCCCGGTTCAGAGGCCATGGTGCAATGAATTATGTTCTGTCGACCTATAGGAGAGTCTAGGGGACAGTGGTGTTTTAAAAAAAACATATGTACAACTAACAAGCGTTGGTCATCTGCACAATATTTATCATTAAATTAGGGTTTCGCGTGAGAATCATAAAATTACTGCAAACAATACTGTATTACAAGAACTGACCTATCAAATTGCTATGAGTAAAGCAAATATGCACGAATGACGATGTTATTTTTCAGACAACGCCATTTTGAAAGAAAATAGTTGTGTTTTTACGATCGCTGTGGTATATCAGAGCTCAGAAAGTTTTTCTAATTAAATATGTATAAGCACGTTGGTGGAGTAACACATATCAGTTGGAGCTAAAAAATTTCGTAAGCTCAATAATGACACAAATCAGGTTTCATGAGTACACATATAAATAGTTTCTATCAAATAAAATGGAATAAAAGTTTGTGGAAAATTCTAAAGACATTGATTCTAACACGAACATCAATAGGGTGATATCGTTATACCAAGCGGTGGTCTCGTAATTCAACATCTAAGTGGTGCAAAGCTTGATCACTTGATGAGGGGGTTGGGTCTGGTGCCCAATCTTATAGCGAGAGAGAGAGAAATGGGTTTAACGTCCACTCGACAAAAACTAGGTCAATTCGGAACTAACATATGTTCTTTTAAAATTATATTTCAATATTTCGATTGCGCGTAGGGTCCTTAGCAGTGGGAGGAAACCGAAGGAACCGGGGGGAACCCACGAGGCTGGACATGAGACCCTACTCCTTGTGACATACAACCCGGGGAAACCCCATGAGGCTAGACAGGAGACCCTACTCCTTGTCACGTACAACTGGGGATTCGAAACCACTCAATGACAGGCTTTATGATACAGCAAGCACGTACTAACCATTCGGCCATCCAGCCCCCCCCCCCAGCAATTTTATCGAATATAGAGTGAGGCGTATCCCCACAGCGATCAACTCTCTGCTGCAACTTGGAGTCACGATATTTTAGTGGTTCCTCGAGGGTTTTCTAGCTTGGTTTGCACTTGTTGATGTTAGTGATGCAGCCGTCCAAGACGAAGAGCCTGGAAAGGAACTGTGTATTGTGGTTTGTTCGCATGGGATGAAAAACCAAGTTCCCGTATACATGTTGGCGTGCACGTGGATTTCACGAAGAGTAAGTCGTAATGTCAATGACCCCCATAGAACACTTTCTGAATATATATTGTCTTCATTAGCCCAGGGCTAAAGATCCCTTCGCCCGAACGAATTATTTAAATAAAATTGAACCATATGTTAGTCTCGACATGACCTAGTTTGTTTCGAGTGGACGTTAAATCCCATTTCCCTCTCTCTCTCTCTCTCGATTGAAACGATGTTTAACTTCTCGTCAAATATTCACATGGGTCAATTTAGGACTTTTATGTTTTAGCTATTAGATGTACAATTCGTGAAAGGGGATTATGTCAGTGATGCGACATTACTGCCACTAGATAAGAGAACACGAAAGAAAAACAGAAAAAGTCCGTGCATTACCATGTTTTTGTAGAAGTGTAGAATGAATATAAACAAGGGAATATACGGACTATTTATATTTGTCTCGTGTTACTGTATTGAATTGTCAGACATCCTCTTACAGTCCATATAACAACTTCTGGTCTTCGAAGGAATTATTAGTGAGCAGAAATTCGGCGGTGTATTTGATCTTGCTCGTCAAATCAGTCAAGTTATATAGAGAGATGACTCGTGTTTTCCTTTGGCGTTCGTCACTTCCGATTCAGGAAACCTGAATTACTCAGCTACAGTGGCAATGCTCTAAGTGTTAAAATTATATTTTTAATGCGTTTAACCAGCTCTATCTCATATGTGATAATGACTGGCACCAATAGTATTAGTGAGCAGAAACTCGGCCGTGTATCTGTTATCACTCGTCACATCAGTCAGTTATATAGAGAGATGACTCGTGTTTTCCTTTGGCGTTCGTCACTTCCGATTCAGGAAACCTGTAATACTCAGCTATCGTAGCGATGATCTATGTGTTAAAATTATATTTGTAATGTGTTTAACTAGCTCTATCTCATATGCGATAAAGACTGGGACCAATATTGTCCTTTAAGTTTATCATTTCTGGTTCTAGACATTATCAGATTTATTTATTTAGCTTATGTCAACAGCAATTTGTAGTGAAAGAAATCAATCGTAACAATATCGGGAGTATTGGGTCAACAAATAAATCCGTGTCTATTATAATCATCTTACAAGATCAACTTAAAGAGAATCGTCTGGCGGGAAAACATACATGACATACATTTCGGTTTATCCAAATTACAGACTGGTTGTTTTCCCGTGAAAAGAAAATATATCTCAATCAAACATAGACGTAATATAATGATAATAATTATCTTTCGTTTCATGTTACTCTGTTTATTAAATTAGTTTTATAGCTTTATATTCAATATGTGATCTTCTAAATGAGACCTCGTATTCTATGTGTTTACCAGTTATATTTTTTCGTCTGATCCACTGTTTTAATATTTTGTTATTGCTTTCACGTCGGATTGATCCGAGTATTTAATTTACATGTTCGGTCTGTTCAGAAACGGTTTCTTTTTCTATTTTCGATATTTACCAGAAGCCGCAACCATTCTGAATTGAAATTAAAAAGCAGGTCTTATTTGTTTTACAAATTATTTGAAACCAAGATATGTGAGTCAAAGAAAAACATTAGTCTCTTTTATCAAGTCTACAAAAAGTGTCGATATACAATGTTTTTGGTAACAGGAAGACTGCTCTATTATTACTGGATGTTAGCGTCAGTATAAATTCATCAAAATTTGGACTACTCGCAAGACGACCAATTCAATATAATATTAAAATATTCTGCAGCAAGTGTATCTTGTCATACAAAGTCCAAAAATCAAATATACATACCCGACACATCTCGTTCAATATGAGAATAATTTTCAGAGTACATGTAGGCCATAAAAACAGTTTATACTTTTAAATAACCCTTTAAACTCCTTACTATTTTAAACTATTTTAAACCTATTTCAACCAATCAGAACCAAGTTGACAGATTAGGTTTTTTTTCCTCCTACAACAACGAAGGCATGGTAGCCTAAAGCGTTGTCAGATATTATTGGATTAAAAAATTATTTGTTTTAAATTAAACCTTTGACAGTTGACTATCTACATTCAGACAATCTTGGAAGATCAATCTAATTAAATTATAGATCCATATTTCATTTCGTTTTTTATACTTTCGATGGCCTCTACTACATGTAGATCTAACAAGTTATAGTGGGAGCTCACGTTCTATGACGTCAGGTATCAAGCACGCGACATTTGACCCGATTACGTCAGTCATTCGATTAACCAATAAGCGACCGCCATGCTTTTTAAAATCTACTTTTGTTTTGGTGTTAGGATAGCTGTCATTGGCTGGTAATATCTTCCCACAGATTCGACAGACCATTTGATTGGCTGACCCCCCATTTCATGGTGACACTAGTTAAATAGCAAACCTTCCAGATCCAACAGTAGTAAAGACAAGTAAAAACGCAATTGGATCTGTGTTTTAATCAGATTGTTGGAAGAACTTCTTTGAAGGCCCTATTCAGTTTGTTTTTTTTGCTCTGTATTGTGGTAAGTGGAACATGTGCCCAAAGTGTATTCAATGTCTCGATTCTATTGAATACTAAAAACGTTTCTCAATTGGCTTATAGAGGCGGTCTACATTTTCTTTGCTTCTTTGTGTTGGGTTGTTTGTGCGTTTTCTTGTACGAGTAAATATGTTCAATTTTGAGTAGAGTCTGTGTTGCTTCAGACCCGGGACTGTACAGCGCAGTGAACGCTTACGGCTGGCCCCCGGATCCATTCACTTGATTTGATACTTGTTTACTTTTTGCAGTGTCTATTTTCTGTCTTGTCCGCAGGTTTATCTTGTAGATTTTTAGTTTTTTTATTTTGCGTGTAGTGCAGTCCTCCTGCATTTACTATTAGAGTAGAGTTTTAGCCCTTCGTACTGCAGAATGTTCTCGTTGTCGGGCTTTGCTCCTGTTAGCTCACTACATTTATTTTTTAGCGTTTTCCGAGTTTCTGTCCGGATTATCGCCCTTATTGTTAAAATTATTTGACGTTCTAACACCTGACGTCAATTGGCTGACGCCATTGAAGAGACGACCACTTACAAGATCGGTCGCATTTTTTTGTTACGTCTTTTATGTGAATCATTTTAGTGAAGCCTGTACCAAGACAGGCCCGGGACTGTACAGCGCAGTGGACGCTTACGGCTAGCCCCCGGATCCATTCACTCATTTTTGAATTGTTTTTTTGTTTGTTTTGTTTGCTGTTTCGGAGTATGATGTCTTGTCGTTGTATTTGTCCTTTTTGTAAATATGTGGCGCAGTCGCCCTGCACTAACTATTAGACTACCTGTCTTTTATACACTTCGCCGATATGTTGGTGTTGTTGTTGTTGTTATTAGTGTTAAACGTCCGCTTCCAACGAAGGTGATATCGCAGACAAGTTGTCTTTTTATTTTCATTATCTTAGCGCACGCGCAGTGGTCTTTCCTGTGGATGGAAACTGGAGTACCCGAAGTAAACCCACGGGGTTGAGAAGGCGCATACGGTCACACCAGGGATCGAAACCACAACCGCAAGCCAGAGGGTGACCGGCCAGTTAAAGGTCGAAGCGTGACACTCTAGACCACTAAGCCATCCCAACCTCCCTTTCACCGATGTCGCCCCACTAAGTATGTGTTATAGTTTATTGTTCTATCCAGTTACTAAATGCCACTTAAAAGATCACAGTGTTATCTTCACGATTAATCTTCACATAACTATAGGTCTTCATAACCTCGTCTACATTTCACTTGGTTGGGAATTGATTAGGTTTATACGTGACCCGATAATTGAAATGCTACAGATTGGGTTGAGTATTTTTAGAAGAATGGTTTTTATCTTTAAACCATTTAGATTACACGCTGTTACCGAATTAAATGGTGCTGCATTGTACATAATAATTGAGATTAACTTCATTGTGTGCAAAACCGCAGATATCTAGCGACGGATTAGGCGACAAATTATTTTCGTACACCTTAAAACACGTTAAGATATTTGGTTTTAGGGATGTTCTGAGAATCGTGATCGGACCTAACATTGATGGGGTCTTGTTGATCTATCAAATTTAAAGGGACCATTGTAATCAAATAGGTAAGATCCCAGAGATGTCGCAGTTATACTACAGATATTAGTGTTATATAATACATGTGGATTTTGCCAGTGAGCACCCGAATAAACGTTTTGAACTAAGTACGATCTGTCTGACTTTATTTGCTGTTAATACGGTCAAAGGGGAATAATTAAAGTGACCTAAAACCGAACAATTATTGACATTACATGTAAATAATCAACTATCTATAGGCCCTGTGATGACTTAGATGTTGAGTGGATTAGAATATTTCTGTCATATCTGCCTAAAACACCAAACAAAATTTATTATAATGGCAATAGTACAATCGAGAACAATCGCACCAAAACTTGCCTTTAGGAATTTGGTGCCAGATAAAACAAGAAAAGGCTTCTGTACTTTGTTTTACATTCATATATATATATTGACTGGCTTTCTAACTCTTTAATCACGTCAACACTATCGTTTCTTGTCAATGCAGATTGCATTTATAAGTGTTCTTCATTTTTGTATCCTCCGCCATTGGCGACCTTTAATTTCCAGTCACGTTTTTAATCTAATAATAGTCGGTTTCATCCAGTCACATCGCCCGTAAAGAACAAAAAAGTTGTCAACTTCATAGCTAAATTTATTTAAACAACGCATCCAGCGCCATGGGTATGTTATTTAAGCAAAGCATTCAGCGCCATCAAAAATCTTTATTTTATCCTCAATAAAATTGTCGCATTATACATACCACCTGAAAGAACTTCTAATAAAATACGTTATTAGGTGTTCTTAGGTAGCACACCTACAATAGAGATAATACAATGGACATCGAGTGTTCTTAAACGACTAATCTATCTCAATGGCGATATATAGCATTTCAATTTCAGAAACCAGCCATGTTCTGAAAATGTAGTCAAACACACCGAAGAGTACAAGACGACGATTACAAAGATTAGCCAAAGGTAATGTAATAAACAGATGGTTCTTGTGAATGACGTCATTTGTATGCTGTTGTTGTTTATTACTTATTTATTAGATATCGACATGTTGATTTGATTTAAGTTATTTACATATCAAGACGTAATAAAAAAAATCACGGTGTGAAAATACGCACGTTAGATGAGAGGTGCGTCATCTACTTCGTCTTTCATAAAAAAAAAACAAGGTAAAACAGGTGGTCCAGCTAATTGATGTCATCAGTGCGGGGAGACAAAAAAACAACATTTATGTCTAAAAGCCAAGTTCTCGCAGTAACAACCTCATAGCTGGACTGGACCCCTGGATTATTTACGTATTAAAACTGTTCGTGAGATTATTTATGCACACTGTGAATATTAATAAATGGTTGGGTAGGTCCCTGGTATTTTTTGTCTTTATTCACCCCCCCCCCCACGCTAATACTATATGCCACTAAACCGACTTTATATGTATTGTTTTAATTATATGGTCTTGTATGGCACAGTATAGACTGTATATGTATTGTGTAGGTTCAGTATACATACTTTATATGTATTGTTTAAAGGAGCTAGATCGCTATCATCTGGGATCTAGAAATTCACAAAATTGGGTCGCAACGCATATAATACTGTAATATGAATGTATATAAACTGATTTACATTTTATGGTTTTACTCCAATTTCAAATCAGTATGTTCGACGAAATACGTCAGCAGTCGCAACCAAGTGCATATTTATAGCGTCTAGTTATTCCAGTCTACATAAATCCGTTTGGTTTGGTGCAGTGTTTCTAGCCTCGTCCATCAATACAACTGGGGCGGAAGCGCATTATGGTTAAAAAAAAATTTTTATCTTAAATATATCGGCTTTTAGAAGTTCATCTTCTCCCGGTAAGTTTACGTCATCAATGTTGATTTAAATTGACCAATAATTCGTGTTTTCGATGTCGAAGATTTTGGAGGTTTTTGAGTTACGGACTAAGATCCTTTAATTCAATCTATCAGAGTGTTGTCTTTGTCTATGTTATTTCAAGAAACACCCTTACACAGAGTCTAAGACTCTACTTTCAGTTTATATTATTGTGCTGACAGTAAGATGATAATGTGGTGATTATCTTGGGTCATTTAATCACATCTGTTTGCCTTATAGACAACTCAATCTTCTCATAAATTAGTATTATGTTGTATGGAGCTTTCACTCTGGACAATATTCTACATTTAATCTGAACAAAATACTATTACGACGCACTGAGTTCTGATCATAGTCCGGATCCATTCACTTGATTTGATAATTGTTTAGTGTTTGCAATGTTTATTTTCTGTCTTGTCCGCAGGTTTATCTTTTTTTTTCTTTTTTTTTTGTTTTGCGTGTAGTGCAGTCCTCCTGCATTTACTATTACTGTACGTCACGGTAATGGTGGGGTTTCTAAATAGTTAAAAGCTACATGTAAAGTATAATCTGTTCATAAATTAGGGTTAACCACCATCTATGAGAAACATTATCATGATAGCATGCGAATACAACAAACAATATGCTTTCGATGTATCACTCTATTATTTTGTAAAAGAATGTGACTTGGCATTTGTTATGCTAACAGATAATAAGACGAAATACGCCACCGACAAGTGAACAAGTAAAACAAATAACCAGTCCGTTGGGCGGTAATACGTGTACTCCTTATACTATACCGAGGTTTTCACAACGAAATGTAGCAATGTAGACTATGGTATTATGCCATAGAAAAAGTAAAAATACAGGTATCTGTCTACCTTGTTACCACCAAGCAGAGGTGGGTACTCGAGCAACTGACTCGGACTCAATGACCTGACTTACGACTCGGAAGTCATGGAGACTTGCGACTTGACATAGCTTAGGATCGAGTGGAATCGAGTGTTTATAACTCTAACTTACGTTATTCATCATGATTTGCTGACTCATTTGATGAACTGGCGACTTGACCGGGACTCAGGCTTGGTGAAGACTTTAGACTCAACTCACTTGGTACTAAGGTCATCGACTTGGTATTCGGACTTGAGTTGCGGCGACTTTGGACTCGAGATCCCGCGACATGTTTCCACCTCTGTCACCACCCGTCTTGATAAATCCACTTAGTGCTGTAGGACGTTAAACCCCTTTCCATTTAGTATTAATTTCCACCGATAAGGTTCCCAAGGTTAACGAAGTCAATGACGTAAATTGATGCCTTCAATTAATGAAATACCTCGACTAATGCTAGGTGGTTCCATATGAGATCTGTTATTCTTCAATTTCTTTAGGTTTGAGTGTAAATTCGTTCGTGCAAAGCCCGCACGTCCGACATCATCAAAACTTGATAACGATACACTCATAACAGTTTCGCACAATAACACACAACGTGAAGTCCATAAAACTGCTCTTATTCCTAATCAAGCTAAGTTGACGCAGCGTCACATAATTTAGCATTGGGTTAATGTTTCCCGTCTGGCTAGCGCGTAAATGTCTAGTTGACTTCGGTAGAGCAAAAATATTGGGGCTTTTTTATATTGATAAGACTTGCATTATACTCGGATTGTGTTAATCTCTACAATGAACAAACATTTATTATATTAGACAACGAGTATCACAGGGCAGACAGATCACCATGACAGTTTCTACAGTCGGGGTAATACAATACTTGAACTGAACTGAAATAAAGTCCATTTCATTTAACCAATACTGTTACGTAAACCGATGTGTCTCGTGTTTTGTTGGATTTATTTTTTATTTCAATGCGATTATTTTAGAGGCCAAGAATTGTTTTAGCCTAATAGTGGAACGAGTGGATTCCCAGTTCTTGGGAATTAAATGCAGAATGAATGTTTGTTATATATTTTGAACCAGTATGGTGTGTAGTATTCCAGAAAAATTCCCCCCGACAATCGGTCTTGGGGAAAATTTTTTGTGGCCGGTTGAAAATTGCGCCCCGATGACCACATGAAAAAAGGGGGAATTTGAGTTTGTTTTTCATAACTTCTTTAATGATGGTCGTATCCTAACAAACTTGGTGTCAAACTTGGGGTTACTTCAGACGCGCGATGTCACGTTAAGGCGATGACGTCACTGAAACGTCACGACGTCATATAAAAATGACGCCATAACTCGATAAAAGAAATTATACTACATTTTAGTAAGTACCGTATGCTCCCATTTGTGCACTCATAATTAAACGTCTAATTAAACGTTTCTGTCACGGCCGTTGGCTCGATATGGATAAAGAAGTGGATAACTATGGTAAAACAGATGACAACAAAGTACCTGGAGATGTTTGTGTTATATGTGAGTCTGGATTTGAGAAGCAAATCGCGACAAAAATGTACAAAAAAGGGATGTCGACGCTCAGACGTTTTTGTGAAGAGAGAGGTGATCAGCCCTTACTAAACAGATTAGAAAGAGCGCAGTCAACATGTTTTGTGCATGAAGTTTTCCGCAGGCAGTATACGGACAAAAGACGGAGCCTCAGTGCTGATGATCGTAGCATTGACAGTTCTAGTGAACAGTCTAAGCCTAAAAGGCTTCGTTCGCATGAGTCGATATTTGACTGGAAAATTAATTGTTTCCTGTGTTCCGAACCAGCGACAATTGATTCACGACATCCCGATCGTGATCAGGTCAAAGAGGTACGTACAATGGAGGTTTGGGATACCATTACTAAACAGTGTAGGCTGACAAAAGACCATCCTTGGTCGGAAACTGTCCAGATACGACTTTATGACTGCTATGATTTGGTAGCTGTGGAGGCTAGATACCACTTACGTTGCTATAAACATTTCGTTACCACTCCGAGACTGACCGGCGGGCGAGGTCGAACCGTGGGTTGACGTAATGAAAGAATCGTTTTTATTGCTGTGTACTTGGCTCGAGACAGAGGGTGATGCGGAACTCTACACAATCACGGAGTTGCATTCACAACTTTCTGAACTGGCCGGGGATGGCAGTGAAGTGTATGGTGAAAAATGGCTAAGACAGAAGTTAAAAGCTCATTATGAGGATCACGTATTTTTTGCATACATGGGAGGTAGTAAAAAAGAAGTTGTGTGTTTTAGAGACATGGCGACATTTATAATAAGCGATAAATGGTATCAGGATCGACAGAACGATAAACTGAAAGAATTAGCAAGAATTATGGTGGCTGCGGCTAAATTGATCAGAGAAGAAATTCGAGAACGGGACTATACAAAGAGCGATTACCCAAATCCATATGATCTAAAAGATTTGGATGGCTGTAGAGATTTTTTGACACCAAGTTTGAGGACGTTTTTAGATACATTATTGAGAAGTGACCTGCAATCTGCTAGTATAGGTCATGCGATTACACAAGCAGTACGGCCAAGATCAGTGATGTCTCCTTTATTATTCGGCTTGGGTGTGGAAATGGATTTCGTATTTGGGTCACGATGGCTCAGTGACGAACTTTATACGCTTGGCTTTTCTATATCCTATGATGAGATAATACGATTCAAGCACTCTATATTGCAAGAAAAGTCTAGTCTCAACAGTATGTCACCAATCGTTTCGACTCCTATTCAGTTTGTGGCGGATAACGCCGATTCGAATATCAGGACACTAGATGGTCATGGAACCTTTCACGGGCTAGGTATAATTCGCGTTTCGAAGCAGAATTACCGCAGCCCCGGTACTGACAAGATCCGTGTCAAGAGATTAGCAAGAATGAGCGGGTCAGAGCTTATGAAGGATAGAGGTATTCCCATTCTCAATAACGTTTCTACGGGCAACCCCGCTCTGTCATCTTTCAAATTCAAGCCCTACAACGAACTGAAGTTTCCTCACATAAATCCGCCACAAGTGTATTATTCCAATTTGTTGTGGAAATCGTGCGAATTGGTGCGCAAATCGCTGAACCCCACCCACACTGGTTAAACTGGTCAGGATTTATGCAGAAGTCATTCAGTACCGATGATGTGGATGAAGACGATGTGACAATACTCCCACTCATTGATCTGGATGCCGGAAACGAGAGCAAATTATATTCATGTATAATGTACCTGGTAGACGAAGTAAGAAAACTGAAACTTAAAGAAACCACTCTCACATTCGACCAACCCCTGTATGTAAAGGCAGAGGAAATTGTGACTAAAAAGCGTATAAAGTCCGTCGTAATAAGATTAGGTGGATTTCACACACTAATGAGTGCGGTCGGCAGTGTATTTCAGTTAATGCGAGGATCGGGGATCGCAGAGGCAATGCAATGTATATATGGCCCGAATGCGGTAGTGCATATCATGACTGGAAAGGCCATATCCAGAGCCCTACGCGCGATGCGTCTGGTAGACTCGGCGTTATCACACAAGTTAATGGAACATATTCTACCGAGTATCAATGATTCAGAACAGGCCAGTGGTTACGATAATTTCCCGAAACTCTCGATTCGTGCATATGATGAACTGAAAGAACGATTCTCTCACAGTGACCGATAAAGCAACAGGGATTTCACCAATAATTGATAGAATGACTAATTCACCTGCGCTAACTGAGTTGAACGCCTGTCTCGCACAGCTTAGCAGTAAATTATCATCGAAATCACGGACTGCTAAACTCTGGCTCCAATTCAGGGCTCACATGGACACTATAAACTACTTTGTAGCTTCTGAACGTCTGAAGTGCTGGGAGGGTCATCTAGACGCATGTATCGAGTTACTCAACTTATTTGCGGCATCCGGACACATCCATTACGCCAAGACGGCGCGAATGTACATTCAAAATATGCGAAACCTACCAGAAACGCACCCGGATTTGTATAAATCGTACTATGAGAACGGAACACACGCAGTTCAACGGTCCGGCCATGTATTCAATGGCCTGTGGACTGATCTAGTCATAGAGCAGGTACTGATGCGGTCCCTGAAAAGCCGCGGTGGTTTAACGCACGGCCACGGCATGACAGAAAGTGTAAGGCAGCAGTGGGTGTATACCATGCACAACTTCACAGCAATCCACAACGCAATGACATCACTAACAGGCAAGAAACACAAAACTTCCGAACAACATGTCGATACAAGCGGATCTAGGCGTGGTAGGGACACTTTAGACTTGGAAAAGTTGATTTGTTGGTTTGATGAAAATAACCCTTTTGATCCTGAGGTTGCAGAATTGAATTCCCTATCCACCGGACTGATTGCGAAGCCTGGAGATGGTATTAACTGCGATGATGCCGATAATGTTGGACATGAAATCCAGTGCAGCATGGACAATGTTGCGTTCTCAGATGCGAAAATAAAACGCGTGTCCCAAGTAAAAACACTGGAACATTTGAAACCCAGTGTAAAAATTGGCAAAAGCGACTTGCATGTTGATCCCCGTGTATTATTTTTGCGATGCGCCGCAGTAGCACAGAGATTAGATGAGAATATAGAGGAATACTTCAAATATGAGTTGTGCGCAGTTCCACCCGCATTGTTCCATGGTAATTTCATGAGGCACGTGGAGAAGTCGGAGTTGACAAATTTATTACTACAGAAAACTACGCAGGACGCCGAACCTGATCCGCACGGGGGGATGACTGTAGTGGATGGCGGGTGGCTGATTAACCGCGTCAGGTGGAAAAAAGGAACCACTTACACATCAGTATTCAACCAGTATCGGACATAATGTGAAGGAACATTTCAGTGTCGCTGTGGTAGTATTTGATGGCTACAAAACCAGTACCAAGGATCACGAACACGAACGTCGGTCGTTGCTTGTTAAGAAACGCGCGAATACAATATATATTAAGGCTGATAATGTTGCATATTACGACCAGTCGGCATTTTTCGCTAATACCGAAAACAAGATCGGATTTATTCAAGAACTAACGCGTTTGCTTATAATCGATGGACATTGCGTAAAGTGCTGTGAAAGTGACGCTGACACCACCGTGGTGTCAACGGCCCTAAACTACGCTAAAAATGACCAACCGGTAACGGTAGTAGCGAATGACACAGACATTTTAGTATGCTAATCCATCATTGGAGTGAGAATATGCACGATATTTATTTCAGGCGAGAAACAACGAAGAAAGGGACAGTAGTCCGGATGTTCAGCCTACGCGGTGTTTGTGCAACCCTGGATCGTACGCTGAAAGAGAATATTCTTTTTGCCCATGCGTGGTCAGGCAGCGACACGACGTCGCAGTGTTATGGACAGGGAAAGAATTCAATAATAAAATATTTGTGCGACAAAGGCGTGCAAGGCTGGGCTAAGATAATATCTAAATTAAACAGTTCACCGGATTCTGTTGGTAAAGCTTGAAGTGCCCTTTTTGGACACATTTACGGTCATACCGGGGACGGCGGACTAGCTCGCTTGCGGTTCACAAAATTTAGAACGATGATGGCTGAAAAGAACCGGATTGACATCGAGCGTATGCCCCCAACTGATAGAGCGGCACATTTCCACGCACTAAGAGTACATTTGCAAGTAGACGTATGGTCGAAATTGGACGAATCTGCATTGGATCCAACTGAATGGGGATGGACAAATGGCAGTGGATTTTATGAGCCAGTCCGAACGGACCTGCCACCAGCTCCCGACTCAGTACTCAGCTTTTTGAGGTGTAAATGCAAGTCCATCCGGAACCAATGCGGCACAAATATGTGCACGTGCCGTAAAAATGGTCTCAAATGTGTTGATGTGTGTGGCGGTTGCCGTGGAGAGAACTGCAC
Organism: Patella pellucida; assembly: GCA_917208275.1. Taxonomy (NCBI): domain Eukaryota; kingdom Metazoa; phylum Mollusca; class Gastropoda; family Patellidae; genus Patella; species Patella pellucida. Next base: position 20,593,378 of record OU795036.1, on the reverse strand, counting down.
GAATGTAGAAGCAGTTGATCTAGATGACGATGGGGACTAATCGGTGAGTCACCGTTATTATTTTCCCAGGATTTAATACCGTGTTAAATGAGTTTTTACTATGTTTATCGTACTCAGATGATATATAAACCTGTGGATAGACATATTACAAGATATATTTAACTTCAAATCGATAACTTATGAGATAGCTGCATTTTGGCCGCCATCTTGGATTTCAATGATGACGTCATATGATTTCTAATTTTATTATCACCAAATAACATTCTCTAATCGTTTTGTGAATTGTGGGCAAGATTTTACCATGATAATTTGTCAGAAAATGGCAAAAATCTATTCATACCGAGATTATCCCCCTGTTTATGTGATCACCGGAGGCCCAAATTTCAACCAGCCACAAATTATTTTCCCCAAAACCGATTGACGGGGGGAATTTTTCTGGAATACTACACCCCATACGGGTTAAGAATATGTAACAACCATTCATTCTGCATTTAATTCCCAAGAAATATATACCTCTACTAGCCTATTTGTGTCAATCTGATGTTTCAATATGTTGAACATTATTGGCATTTATTTCTTTTTTTTAAACATGAGCTTTTTTTTTTATAAATGACATTAATGTCCAATAAATGAGCTTTGTGCTAGCAACTCTTTTTAATTTTGTCAAATAATCTCATTTGACATAATAGTTGTTTTTGTCTCTAGTCCCTGTGGTATATCAGATTTCATTAAGCTTTTCTAATTTGATTGTTTTAGAAACTGTTGGTGGAGTTATTCTTTCACACATATCTGTTGGTGTTGAATTGAAACGGAAAGAAGTCATTAGGGGCTTTTTTATTGATAAATTCGTTTCTCTGTTTAATTTTTTTGCGAAAATCAGCCAAGACATTCGATCTTTAATACTGGTCACGCGGGTGTAAAGGTAGACTCTGATAACGTATCATATCAGTTTTGGTGTAGGATTAACAATGGAGCTTCCATTTCGAAGAACCGTTCTTGTAAAACTGCCAGGAAACTAACTCTCTATAGCGTGAGCACGAAAAAGATAGTATATGTTCCGCGGGATTAAATAATTGTACATTGTCTGCTTGGAAAAGGACTACAGAGGTATGTTCAGAATAATGGAAATTATTAACCAACATGTTATGGTGTGCTATTTACGTTAGGTATTAAACAATCGAGTTTATACCATAGACATGTCTGTATCACCGAAAACATAATTAGTCAAAGGAGATAGCTGTGCAATTAGCTTTACAAAAATGCCACTAATTAATCGAGATTTCCCTATACCCAATGCGACGAGTTCCTGAAAATTGGTTTGAAAAGTCATTGTTTTGAGATTCAATAAAGTGTAAACAACCGGAATAAATGTATTTGATCATGTCAATTTAAGTAACTTTTCGGAAAATTTAAGAAAGCTGTCACATGACCCTGTGTACATTCTAAACAACCTTGTCTATAATGTCACATGATCCTGTATACATACTAAACAACCTGTCTGTATAATGTTCAACCCTGTCTATATCCTACATAACCCTGTTTATATACCCCATAATCCCGTCTGTTCACAAAAGCCCTGGGAATTGTTTTGTTAGTAATTGAATACAAATGGATTTAGAGGAATAGCTTTATCTTTGAACCTTTTACACCGTACTCTACAAAACGAACAAAATAAATTTAAACAGATTTGATTTAGGGAAAAAAACATGTTGTGCCATAAAACAAATAATAGAGATTAACTTCATTCTGTGTAAAAAAAGGTAGACAGCCTACCAAGGATTAGAAGCTATAAATTATTGTGAAGCACTAAAAAAGCAGGTTTAGCTGTTAGGTTTTATTACTGTTATGATCACAGCGACCCGTTTTCAACAGATTTTAAAGGAAAGTTTCTTGTCTTTACTGTAGCATGCAAAGTGATTGTGTCTATACAACTGCACACTTATACATAAAAAACAGATTTTTTGTGTGTGAGACATTCAACCACATTCTAAAAGCAATTTTAGTCACATGATCGCTGAAAATTTATCAATGCATTAGCGCTTCGCTCGTAAAGTTCCCATGGTTTTGATAATTATGAACTTTGAATTTCCAATGCTTTTGGCAATACGAAAGATCGCCAAATAAATAACAGTTTCTAAGCTTTGGGGTTAATATCCCCCATCAGCAGCGAGTGCGTGGATGTCATATTCTTTCACAGCAAGATAAAAGACGTCCATCAGTACAATTTGTACTTCATACATTAGTAACACTACGCTTCTTAGTCCAACATATAAAAGACTTTGCTAATGCTGCTAATATGGATAATCATGAGCTAAGTACATCGATAATGGATAATCGGTGGAATGATAATCTTATTAACAGAATGAAGTAAAATAGAGATTCTCTGAGTAATTCTTTAGAGAAAGAGATGGATTTTGTCTTGAGGAAAATACATTGTGACAAAGGTCGGGAATAGTATAGGGTGAACTCGGTTCTGACTTCTGAACAATCAACAGTGATTAATTTCCTATGTTTATGTTTTCTTGTTGTAATTACTCACTAAATAAAAGATAAAAACCTTTTGTCTCATGTTAGCAACAGAATAATGTTGAGTCTCTCAATACATAGAATCATGTTTCCAGGGTAGAAAGGTCTCGAATGGTACAACTGTTTACCACTTCCACTTACAGCCAAATTTACACTCTAATAAACGTTAACCCCACCTTAACAGATGTTTACAGTCAGTTGCACGTTTCATGTAGCGTGTATGGCATATCGATATTCAACGTTAGCGGCTTTCTGTTCCGGAGTCGGTCCAGGAACCCTGCGCCCTTACCACGACCCGCCTATGCCCGAAGACTTGCTGAAAGCGAACGAGGCTTCAGTTTCTATCAGATTATTTCCAAGTTTATGAACACGATATAGATCATATTTTTTTAATACATAAAAAGAGAGATAGAGAAATGGGCTTTAACGTCCACTCGAAACAGACTAGGTTATTTCGGGACATGTGGTTTAATTTTATTTCAATAATTCGATTATGCGTAGGGGTTTTTAGCAGTGGGAGGAAACCGGAAGGCCCGGAGAAATCCCACGAGGTTGGACAGGCGACCCTGCTCCTTGCCACACACAACCGGGGATTCGAAACCACGCTAGTTGACTCAATGGCTGGCTTTATGATACAGCGCGCGCACGCTAATCATTCAGCCATCCACCCCACCCCATCCCACCCTTAAAGACAAACGGGATCCTTTCTGAATTTGGTCAAAACAAGTTTTCGTTTACAATAAGCTGACATGGCGGTGTATTTCATATGGTGCTGAACAGAATGTTCTATGTAGCAATGATGTCGTTCAAACGTTCCTTATCTAGTAACCATCTGGTAGATATAAATATATGATTTTAAATATAAAGAAAAGTAGAAACCAATAAACAAGACTAAGATTTGTTACTCTTTATATAAAAACCCGTCATTCAATATCCGGGGGGAATATGTAGCCGGGATGACGTTTGACCTTCTTTGTGGCTTTTGTAACGTTCCGTGTACAATATTAAGATTTAAATTAATAAACATATTGAAAGGTATGTTAATAGTATGGACATTGGGTTAATAAAGATCTTCCCTTCTTACCTTATTATTATTGTCAATCACTAACAACATTTAACTAATGGCTTGTCCATCTTCATTTTCAAAGTGGTCTGATCCCTGTTAACGTTAATATCTGAATCGATAGATCTCTGATTCAATTTTTGGCAATTCAGAAACTACGTTAAAAGGTGGAAGCTACGGTTACTTTTCCTTTAAATTGCGGGCATAATTTTCAATTTTAAAACTGAATTGATAACAGAAACCGCGTATTTATTATCCAAGACAAATCTATGTAGAAACTGAAAAAGAAAATCGGTAGATATTTTTATAACGCCAATTGTATTTGTGTATACGTCTTTGTTGTCGAAATGCGGCACAGGCAGGATTTAACATAACGTTCACTCAATAGTAAATACAGGAGGACTGCACTACACGCAAAACAAAAAAACAAAAAATCTACAAGATAAACCTGCGGACAAGACAGAAAATAACATTGCAAAAACTAAACAATTATCAAATCAAGTGAATGGATCCGGGGGCCAGTCGTAAGCGTCCACTGCGCTTTACAGTCCCGGGCCTGTCTTGGTACAGGCTTCACTATAATGATTTACATAAAAGACGTAACAAAAAAAAAAAAAAAAAAATGCGACCGATTTTGTAAGTGGTCGTCTCTCCAATGGCGATAGTCAGCCAATTGACGTCAGGTGTTAGAACGTCAAATAATTCTAACAATAAGGGCGATAATCCGGACAGAAACTCGGAAAACGCTAATAAAAAATAAATGTAGTGAGCTAACAGGAGCAAAGCCCGACAACGAGAACATTCTGCAGTACGAAGGGCTAAAACTCTACTCTAATAGTAAATGCAGGAGGACTGCACTACACGCAAAACAAAAAAATACAAGATAAACCTGCGGACAAGACAGAAAATAAACATTGCAAAAACTAAACAATTATCAAATCAAGTGAATATAATCTTGGTAATTTAAGCACTAAAATTAATAGGGGTCAAAAGTCATTTGAAGAAGAGGGGGGGGGAGTTTACATGACAGGCGATCGTACTCCTTGTTATATAGTACAGACCTAGGATCGAAACCGTACCATCTTGCAGACTTTATCAAATGAAGAGGCACCCCCCCCCCTTCCATCAACCAAAAATATTAAAGCCGATTCTCGACATCACATCTTACCCGCAGAGCGAATATGTGTCCATGGGGACATCTTGTACGTTTATTTAGTGCAATAAACTAATGTATTACTAATGATCATCATTTATATCAACTTTACCGACAAGTGTAGCCATTGCCCCACCCCCTACACTATTATTTTTGATCCAAATCAAAGACAGGTCATTTTTTTAAATGTAACTTTCTACAAGACCTGTCCTTGAGACATGTTTGATAGTTTTATACAACCCATTCTTACACTCATACATTCTTGTCCTGGATTGTTTTTCAAGAATCTTAAAAAATATATTATTAAAATCTGTCAAAAAATTCTCTATCTTATATAACTATAACAAAAACATTTCAGCAAGCAAAATCTGTTGTTTTGTTAAAGGACCTAAGTCCGTAACTCAAAATCCTCCAAAATCTTCAACATCGAAAACACGAATTATTGGTCAATTTAAAGTTACTTTAGGCAAGAGCTAAATCTGATTGTTGCAAGTCTTAATTTAGGCTTCAGGTGTTATAGAAATTATAAATTAGATCTTTATTTACACAACAAGCACAAAATCAACTCTGTAGACCCACGGATGGCTTTTCTACAGCTTGGATTTAAATTGGATTTCACTGACTGATTTAATCATAAATGGCGACCAAGGGGAGATTACAATGACGTCATAGTTTAGACCGAGGCTAAATGACAGAGTGTACAAAGCGAGGCCACATGCCAGCCAATTTAATATACGACCTTGCTGTTATGTTAAGTTGTGGTTTGGATGTCGGTATTATACGCTCTTTTTCCACTTGTGTTTACAGAAAAATTATGGAAATTGATAAACATCGCAGCAAACATCACCTCATTGGATCACTGGTGTAGTGTTCCCTAGTATTTGTCTGCTTCGGGAGGCACGTAGCTAGGTCTACCGGTAGCTACAGTACGAAGGGTACACGCAGGCTAACAAGAAGTTGGTTATAATTATGCTTCATTGATTTGGTGCATTCCTTTTAAACCTTCGCGTCTTATCTATATAACTCTGAATTTTAATTTGTAGTAAAAATAAATGTGATACGAATTGAATTGTATCCCCGTCTCAATCCGAACAGGCGAACATCCATTGAAGACGTTACTTGATAATCGAGATAATGTAGGTGGAGTTAACGCCTGTCAATCAAACGATCTGCCAAGGTGAACATGCATTTGACTTCCATTTCTAGTCAACTATTACAACGATAATAACTTTGTTCAGAATAAAGTAATTTGGCTGAAATTTTCAATATATTCTTCTTTCACCATCTACTTTTGAACTGTTATAGCAAGAATGGCCAACTTACTATTAAAATCTCCCATAATGTATCTTTAAATCAACATTGATAATATAAACTTACCGGGAAAAAATGAGCTTCTGATATCCGATATTTAAGATAAAATATTTTTTTAAACATTGTTACACAAATCGTGTACCATAATGCGCTTCAGTCCCAGTTGTGATGAGAGACTCGGGGGACGAAGCAAGACACTTTCATATAACAGTAGTATTTACATAGTAGTGAGATTGCAGTTAATCCGTATTGTAATTGTTAGAAATAGGAATCAAAATTTGGACGATACATTTCAAGACAATAGCATTTAACAGAAATTCATCCCCGTTGGTAATCCAACAAGTTAGATGTTACTCTTTTGATATGCTGACAACGTAACATCTAACATCCGAACGGTCAAAAGCTCGCCGCAGAATTTGATAACTAGTTTACTTCTTTCAGCGTACGGCAAAACTCCCAATTTACAGTTATCTGTAACACTAACACATTAAACTTACATATCATATCCATCTACTTTCCACAAAATCTGTTTTCTTGTCTATTTTAAGAGATTTCACAAAAATACTCCGAGATACCAAATAAGAAACGATCAAACCGGAAATCACCCATATTGGCGAGAGGTGAAGGCCGGCAACATGCATATTAGCAACAGGGTTCAACACGAAACGAAATCAAGAGTTTATTTGAAGGCAATACTTTTAATGTGCAAGTCATTGATTAAAAAGACATCAATATGATCAATAAACAAAAATCATGACATGTTGTTGATGTCATTGTTTTTATTTCGATTCTAATAAGATTTAGTGATGGTTTTTTTTTAAAACTAATTTTGAGGCTCATGGGGGCTCTTCCACGGATTTGAGATCACGTGGCTAAGTGGGTAAGGTGCTGGCTCGCTAGCCTGGAGGTCAGGAGTTCGATCCCTTCAAACACTATTTTACTTTATGTGCAACTCCTATCTCCAAAAAAAATTCATACCTAATCCATAGAAATATTTTACAATAATGCATTTCGTTTCGCTAAAACAAGTGTTCTCAAATTTTAATGGGGAGGATATGACGTCAAAAAGAGGTCAAATTATCCCAACATGGCAACTTTATGAAATGGTAGTGTGTGTGTCACAGTGTGATATTGGATAAACCGGTTTCACTGAACAACGTTTGTTTGTCAGTAAGTGTCATTGTTGCTCAAGGAGGATCATACAATAAGGTAGGACATGCATTCAGATTTTATCGACTGGCGCCTTTCAGCTCGATGCTTTATCGACTGAAACCTTTCAGTTTGATGCGCAAAAAATTCAGTCGGACGGTGCTCAATGGTAGCACTATTACTGGCACCTAGAGGTTACGTATCGACGAAACCTCTAGACACCCTGGAGTACCCCGTTGGCAGAACCGGCAGTATGAGATATATCAAGAAGGTTATTATACTATTGTGTGAACTATGATAAATAATAAACGGATTTCTTCGATTATGAACAAACTATTCAACTTTGGTTATCATAAACTGACCTGTGTGTTTGAAATCAACTCCGGTTAAATAAAATCCATTGCACAGTTAAATACCACAACTAATTTACCAGGTTCTCTCTTGAAAAATTGTGCTCGAGCTAACTTGACATCTAAAAATGGTGGGAAACCCCAAGGTGAAGGCTGTTACGTCACCGAACACAATTTGGCGACCTATTCGGCTAGCGAGCTATTCGACCAATCCAGCTGGCAACCTGATCATGATTCAGACCTGTCAATCACCGTCAAGAGATTGACCAATCAGAGAGCCAGATTATATTGGCACAATCATATTAAAGGGATGCGCTCTCATCCTAAACATAGCCATTTTTCAAATTTAGAATATTAAAAAAATGACAATGTTTAGGATGAGAGCGCATCCCTTTAATATGATTTGTCAGCTTTTACTAATAATTTTTGGAAAGCTTATTTAATCACCTTTTTGAATATATATAGCCGGGTGCTCTGAATTTTGTACGATGGTCCGAATTTTGGCTCGGAACATTACCGTTCTTTACAATTAGAATATTGAAAAATTGGCTATGTTTAGGATGAGAGCGCGCCCGTTTAATATGATTGTGCCAACTTTTACTAATAGTTTTTGGAAAGCTTATTTAATTACCTTTCAGATTATATATAGCTGGATGCTCAGAATTTTGTACGATGACCCGAATTTTGACTCGAAATATTACCGTATTTTCACTTTAAAATAACAATATATTCTACTTTCGTTTGATAAGACGTTACGATGGATTTTATTGGTTGATAAAAATAGATGAGTTTGTGCGATCTTTGAATTTATTCTGAATAGGTTACCAACGAATTCATGCTTCCGAGATTTGCCGATAAGCTCCGCCCCCTTAGATACTGTTACTATGTCCCACAAATTTGACCACATCAACCTGTTCAATATGGCGATCCAGCAGTCTGTACCGTAATGTTAAACCTCATACAAATGTTTTTAAATCCCTAATTAATGACGAACTCACACTAGTGTCAAAAACAAGCAGTCCTGCGTAGATAGTTTTTTAATGCCAGTTCTACCTTTCTAATAGTTCAGAGAAAATCCCGATGGAACTAAACATTATTCGTGCAATTCTGTTATCCGTATCCACGTGAATTCCACCAAATACGTATCATAGTACCAGACTTGCGTTTTAAATGAGTACCTCGCCGTTGAGGTGTTGAATTTCGATTCTAAAAAATATGTAATACCGTAAATCCATGATTATCAAAATACAACTCCTCACCTGCGCATGATGTACCTCGTGCGGCGGACATGTAAAGCCCCCTGAAATTCCATAGGCAAAATAGTGTATTCAAGCAAAATAGTGTAATCAGCAAATGGACTGCTCCTCGTGTACAAAAATACACGACAAGCAGTGGTAACAGGTGTCCGGAAGAGTAAGCTTACCCTGCCTGGCGCCACACCCGCCATAGCTGCATCCAATCTATTAGGCGAAATGTCAGTCAAATAGCGTGATTGGCCAATGAACTATAGTATGCAAAATGCACGTGATGAACTGTCTTAACGATGTTGTAGACATTAACAGGGTGATAGTAACAGTATACGTGTCAATTAAAAATATCTAGAATAATAGCCGAGAGAGACACGTTATATTTACCAATCAAATCAATATGACGGCCATAAAACTTTTTAAAGGCCTTAATAAGTTTAGTGCGCAAGTATCCTTGTAGTAGAAGCTTAGATGACAAATGCCTCGATCTACTTAAAAAATCAGAATAAAAGGAACAAGCTCTCGTGTAACGAATTAGCTGAGACACAAACACTCCATAAGCTGGTGATATTGGAATGTTACTACTGATAAATGGAAAGTTAACAATCGGAAAGTCAAAGTCATCCCGTTTATCGTACAATTTAACACTCAGTTTATGGCAATTGTCATATTCGAGACGCAGATCCAAGTAGGAAGCGTAATTGTCACTGTCAGTGGTATTTTTAATTTCGAGCTCCTTTAAACCAATAAAGCAAAAATTTCCATGAGTCGCATTAGCACTCGCAGGAGAAGAAAGGGCGGCTATTGAGAAATTGAAACTTTAAGCTGTAATCAAACTTTAAATAGTAAGCATTGCCCACTAAGTCTGTGCTAGCTGCACATGTTCTTTTTACATTCTATAATAGGCCTACGTACTGAATAAAATAAATTTAGATTCATATGATATGTTATTTTCATATTGAAGCTACAATACAGTAAGCGATCAGAGTATTTTATCTTTGAAAACCAACAACGACTCAAATCTGTTTATTGGAAAACGTTATAGGCCTATATTTTAAATTCAATTTTAATATTCTTAAATAAATATTTTATATTTTACTGAAAGCTTACTTAATTAACATAACATCAATAAGAGAAGCACACAGGCTCCAGAAGACAATGATATTTTTTGGGGGGAGAAAAAATAAATCAAGTTGAGTTAAATAGGCCTTATCCAAAAAAGGGCGTGGCACTTTAACATTTTCAAATGGCCCATGTTAAGGTGTATCGAAATTAGATTTCAAACCTAGGAATCGAAACAACAAGTAATAAGTATTTCGTGGATTATTGTTTTAGGCAATAAAAACTTTTAAAGATCGACACTAATTTACAGCCGAGATCAATTCGTAAACAGTTACAATTATTGCCATCTTTCACATCGGCAGGGGTTGTAGGCTACTACCACTGCTACACTCCGTTTATGCTAGTTCCTTTTAGAAATATCCCACAGTGGCTTTGGTTCCCAGTGGCTGATAGTTCCAAAAGCAACTATGTTTTAAAATATGAATCATGTTTTGTAAATTCCCGAAACACAGACACACAACTAACATGTGATTGTATGTGGCAATTCTGCGTAGTTTTGCTGCCAAAAATACTATAAAACTACGAAATTAAAGAGCTTTGGTTATTTTAATTCTTACTCTGTCACTGTGGACCTAGTCCAAGCAATCAAATATGGAAATTTGAAGACCACACGATGTAGATTGGGGGCTATTCAATTTCCTTGCTCACCTGTCTTTTATTTTAGGAAACCTTAAGAATGTTATGTCATTGGCAGTCCCCGAACAGTTAAAACAACCGTAGGATCTACATCGTGTTTCATACCCCCCACTCGGGTGTTTACTTTTTCTTCTCGCTGCGAGGACTTGCAGTATAATCCCAAGATACAATGCGCGACCCACTACTTACATATGCAAATGAAGAAGTTGCTACTCTGGTTATTTTTACTCTGTGGTAGTTGTAAAGTTTGATTTCGACATCCATGTTTTGCAGTAAAATATGAGGAAGAAGCACGAGGGCAAATGTGTCACTACAATTATTTTCTAGATATATAGAATTAGAAGGTATAAAGCCATCAAAGTATTGCAAATGAAAAAACCCAAACGAAACAAGACAGACAATAGTCCGTTGTAAAACAAACCAGACATAAGTATGTGTGTGGGTGTCTGCTCCAAACCGAGTTTGTACATGACCTCGTGGGTTCTCTCCGGGTCCTCCAGATTCCTCCTACTTCTAAAGACATCTATGCTCAAGCGATTTATTGAAATAAAATTGAACCATATGTTAATCCCGAAATGGCATAGTTTGTGTCGAATGAACATTAAATGCCCCTCCTTTCTCTCTCTCGTTCTAATATTCCTTCAATTCCTAGCATCGCCTGTCCAACCTCGTGAGTCCTCCCATACTAAAGATCCCTACAAAATAAAAATGTTTTTAACAAATTATGTGTGTGTGTATTTGGGGAGGGGGTGCTGAAACCCGAGCATTTGCGTCTACTTTCTAACTGATCATGTGTTCTGTTTACGGGCAACTAAGCGCCACTTCACTAGTAAACCCCCGCGTATCATTGCGCAGAAAAAGAATGGCTGTGTGTTAAGCCGTTGTCTAGATCACAAGACATAATACACTATATTAGTTAGTACATCATACTCCGAAACAGCAAACAAAACAACCAAAAAAACAATTCAAAAAGAGTGAATGGGTCCGGGGGCTAGCCGTAAGCGTCCACTGTGCTGTACAGTCCCGGCAGGGCCGGATTAACCATGGGGCACCATGGGCACAGGCCCCAGGGACCCCCACATTAGGGGCCCCCCACAAATTTTTTTAGTTGCGTCCAATCACCTCCTCTAGAATGCCATCATTTCATAGCACTCGCATTTATCACCACGTCCGGATTAACCATGGGGCATAGGCCCCAGGACCCCCAACATTAGGGGCCCCCCACAAAAAAAATCTTAGTTGCGTCCAGCCCTCTCCTCTAGAAATGCCATCATTTCATAGCACTCGCATGGATTGGTCCACTGAAATAACGCCAGAATGCGCTAATTTTATTTTTTATTCTGGGGAAGGTAGGCCTACTTCTAAATGGCTCCACACAAGTGTTTGAAATGCCAGGAAATCACGTTTCCGGCCTCCAATTTATGAAAATTTCCAGAAAAATAAGGCGTCCCCTCCCAAACAAATTGCCAACCTTTCAATTATAAAATAATACACTTGATTATGATCATACAGTGAAGCTCCTAAGGCACTGATGAGTCGGTCGGTTTTAATGGCGCCTACACCTGATCCAAACTTTCTTATATCTCTTATGTCGAGGCTATCGGGCGCCACCACAGGCGCGGACCCAAGGTGCGGAGACCAGAAGCGAATTCCTCTCACAAAAAATCTGCCGCCATATAAAATACAAAATTGCCACTCAGATATCACCCAAATGGCAGAAAAACGTGTTTCCTGCATCGTTATTTTTAAAATTTTCTGCTGGAGGACCCCAGACAAGGGGGCCGTCTCCAAAGGCGAAGGGCCTCTCCTATCACCTCTTTCTAGATCGGCGTCTGACCCACCACATAAATTAAAGGGTTCGTTTTGGTCGCCCTTTAATCACATTTGACAGGACCTTGTTGGTCTTTGGGGGCGCCGCCACCAAATTACATGATTATACATTTTCGTTCTGGCCGCCCTATTCACGTCGCCTTGTGGTGTTTCGGACTAGTTCTAGTTTAGAGGATAAGGAGTTTCTCATTTGGTGTGCTTAACATCAAAATAAGAAATAGCGCTGCCGAAATTGACATACGAGAGCGACGTTGATTGCAGCTCCAAGCCCCCACCCCCACGTACACACACGCACCGTTCCGCACTCAGTAACTCGGGCATTATATTAGCGTCCCCAACACTCTGCTGCACCCTCACTTTTACTCCACACAAGTGCCTGAAATGCCAGGAAATCACGTTTCCAGCCTCCAATTTATGAAAATTTCCAGAAAAATAAGGCGTCCCCTCCCAAACAAATTGCCAACCTTTCAATTATAAAATACAAAATTGCCACTCAGATATCACCCAAATGGCAGAAAAACGTGTTTCCTGCATCGTTATTTTTAAAATTTTCTGCTGGAGGACCCCAGACAAGGGGGCCGTCTCCAATGGCGAAGGGCCTCTCCTATCACCTCTTTCTAGATCGGCGTCTGACCCACCACATGGCATTAAAGTGTTCGTTTTGGTCGCCCTTTAATCACATTTGACAGGACCTTGTTGGTCTTTGGGGGCGCCGCCACCAAATTACATGATTATACATTTTCGTTCTGGCCGCCCTATTCACGTCGCCTTGTGGTGTTTCGGACTAGTTCTAGTTTAGAGGATAAGGAGTTTCTCATTTGGTGTGCTTAACATTAAAATAAGAAATAGCGCTGCCGAAATTGACATACGAGAGCGACGTTGATTGCAGCTCCAAGCCCCCACCCCCACGTTCACACACGCCCCGTTCCGCACTCAGTAACTCGGGCATTATATTGGCGTCCCCAACACTCTGCTGCACCCTCACTTTTAGAATCCTACATACGGCCCTGCCCCAGACTCCCTTGTGGGGCTTCGCACCTTCGGCGCTCGCGGTCGGTGATCAGGGGCCCCCTACATGTTCCAGGCCCCAGGGCCCCCACCATGGTTAATCCGGCGTTGAGTCCCGGGTGTGAAGCAACACAGACTTCACTCAAAATTTAACATATTTCGCTCGTACAAGAAAACGCACAAACAACCCAACACAAAAAAGCAAAGAAAATGTAGACCGCCTCAGGAGGCAGCCGTCTGCTAACTGAATGGTGTGACGTAAATACGTCGTAATGTTATCAATAACGGCATGTAATCGGCTCAATTCCACGCATGTACTCGACAGAGAATAGAATTGCCAGTCGGGTTTGGTTTTATTAGGATACCCCCCCCCCTTCTCTCTATCTCTCTCGGTGATAGAGAGTGATGCAAATTAGTATGTAGTTTAATAGCGCGATACTTTTAAAACAAAAAATCAATGTCCGATTAATTAATGTGTCATCTATTTATTTTGGTTGGCCGGGGACACAAGCCTCACTGTTGGCTTGTGTAGTTTTTTCGAATTTTAGGAAATTATGAAGCTGAAAGAACCCGAGGTTACTTTTGTAGGATAAAGCAAGATACTAGGTTGTGCTGGGGAAAGAAAATCCGAAATAAATAACCCGAGAAAAGGGAAAACCTAGGGCGGTAAGTTTTTCTTCCCCAACATAACCGAAGTCGAGGACTGTATCTTGCTCATAAACCGTCTATGTTTAGATGTACGTAAAATGAGAACAAACCAAGAAAAGAAGTTCTATCATGTTTTCTTATGGGAAAAAAACATACCCTGGAATAACAACCCGATACGGTTTTAAGAAAAACTTTTAGAAAAATAACCCCAAATTCCTCTCTATATATTCAGACCGCAAGTTATTAGCGGGTATAAAATATACCCCAAGGATCAAAGAGATATACCGTTAAAGGTTTATGATGTAACATAATTTGATATATGGTAAAATGACCCCCGACAGTTGCTGGCTTGTTGTATTGTTTATTGGGGTTTGGGAAAATTATAAAGCTATTATAAAGCTGAAAAGAATCCTAGGTCATTTTATGTAGGTGTGCACATAAAAGGAACCCTTGACAGTTGGAGTTCTATATGTCTTCAAAGCAGAACAGTATGACGTTATACCCTATTTCGTTTTATTTCATTTAAACGAAAGACAATACCTTGTATATAACACACATCACTACGCTCGATAGCCGTAGCAAAGATACTTCAACCACGGTTAGATGGCTGGCTTACATTTCTGGACTAGTCAGAACTTCAGTCAAATCACTGGAGCTTCAAATTTGTTGCTCAGTTCAAAACAACAGATATCAGAACCTATTTCGTTTTATTTCATTTAAACGAAAGACAATACCTTGTATATAACACACATCACTACGCTCGATAGCCGTAGCAAAGATACTTCAACCACGGTTAGATGGCTGGCTTACATTTCTGGACTAGTCAGAACTTCAGTCAAATCACTGGAGCTTCAAATTTGTTGCTCAGTTCAAAACAACAGATATCAGAACAAGGTTTTTCGATCTGTTCATATAATTGGTGGAGCTTTGTCCGGATCGCACGATTTTCTCTTTGTTGCTCGGTTTATTTCGAAACACCATATCCCAACACTTTACAGCCTGTTTCCTGTTATCAATGGAAAATATATTTGCTATATTATTTTGTATACTTGCCTTTGTGGAGAGCAGTGATTTCCGGTTTCGCAAAGTCTACTTAGATGGGTCTGTCATTATGGATTATAATTTTTCTCTAAATAACGTGACTCTCATCCACTGTGGAATACTGTGTATTTCGACTCCTGGGTGTAAATTGTTCCACCATGACCCAGAATCATGCTATCTTCTAAATTCCCCAGCTACATCTTCAATAAATATTACAACATTTTATGGACTCGACAATTGGGAAGGTAAGAGCTACTTTTAACTGTGATATATCTATTGGAACGTTTCAGGTACTAGTGCCATCTGGTACAGGTGCCACTTGGGGTCTAAAAACCGAGATGTCGTGTATACATTAGCGTGCAAGTTAACAAAAATGGACAGTTTGAATTCGAAATAATAATTGGCCTCTGTCTGGGCAAAATCACCCTCATAGAACAATTGTTCCTGTGTATTTTCAAGCGTGGTTTCTTTTTGTCAGTGATGTTGGACGGACGGTCTGAAGTATATGTTATTGCTTTTATTCAATCGCTTGTACACTGAGGTTGTTTACAAGGCTAGTGGTGGGGGTGCGTTACGGGAGTAACAATAAATCGTTGCCATCAAAATTATGTCACCCCCTACCCCCGTCCTCCTACCGATGCATAACGTTTGGAGTAACAATACCATACTATATCAAATGATACATTTTAGACATTGGAATCCTGGTATCCCCATGTATATCATCTTATCAAAACCTAGAACCTACGTTAAACGCTGCCCTTGAAAAACTGAGTCCCATGACGGCACTCCATTCAGCCATCTGTACATAATAATTATAATAGATACAGGCAAAAAATTAAATGAGATTTAACCTCTGTTTTTCGTGCCACCCGAACGACTAGACAGCTGACCCGGCAAGGCCCTTAGTGTTCTGCATCACTGACAGGGGGAAGGTGCACTCTGTGGATGCACCACAAGGTTTATTTTATGTTGTTTAGTCATTAGTAGAAATAGGTCTTTGAACTTTTCTGTTGAATATCAAATTGATCACGACTGTATCCACGCCAGCATGTAATCAGATTGAATATTTAAAAAGAAATAAAAAAAACCCATACAAACGACCACTCGACACAAACTAGGTCATTTCGGAAATAACATGTGGCCTCTATTTTATTTCAAAAATACCCTTGAGCATAAGGATCTTTATCATTGGGAGGAAACCTGAGTTGGACAGGTACCTCAAAGACACGCGCGACCTGTCGGGGGTAACGTTTGTATTTATGGCGTTTAACATCCACTGGCATGGACAAATACTAGATAATTTCGGGACTTACGTATGGTTCAATTTTTAATTCAATAATTCGCTTGCGCGTAAGCGTCCTTAGCAGTGGGAGGACCCGGAGAAAACCAATGAGGTTGGACAAGTGACCGGGTTCCTTGCCACGTACAACCGGGGAATCAAAACACGACAGTTGACTCATAAAAATATTGTAGTTTGCAAGTGATACTTAGAACGCTAAAATGGGCCATCGGAATTAGGTAAGGTTATAGAGTATTTAAAGGACCTAAGTCCGTAACTCAAAATCCTCCAAAATCTTCGACATCGAAAACACGAATTATTTTTATACGCCCACATTTTCATGTGGACGTATTATGTCGTCGCCCCTGTCCGTCCGTCCGGACGTCCGTCCGTCCACAATTGTTTGTGGACTCTCTACAGGTCACAATTCTTACCCGATTTCGACGAAAATTGAAATATAGGTTTATCCCCCAAAGATCTCGGCTGCTTTCGATATTGGCACGTATCGGATCAAAACTTCATGGATTATGGCCCCTGATTGTACGAAAAATCACGTTTTTAGCTTGTGGACCCTATAGAGGTCACAATTTTGAACCGATTTTGATGAAACTTGACATGCATGTTTAGATCCCAAAGATCTTGGTTCCTTTTGATATTTGCGCCTATCGGAACGTAATTTCCTGAATTATGGCCCCTGATTGTCCGAAAAATCACCTATTTTAGCTCGTGGTACCTCTGGAGGTCACAATTATTATCCGATTTGAAAAACCGTTCGATTATATCACTGTTACACCCTAAGGAAGGTTGAGTTCAAATTTCGGAAAAATCGGACCAAAATTACTATACAAAATGGCCGCCGTTCGTACGCGAATACTGTTAAAAAATGGTATATCCAGGTTGTGGACCCTGTAGAGATCACAATTTTAATTTGATTTTGATGAAACTTGAAATGCATGGTTATAACCAATATTTGCGCATATCAGATTGTAACTTCCTGAATTATGGCCCCTAATTATACGCAAAATCGTCTTTGATTAGCTTGTGGTCCCTCTGGAGGTTACAATAATTATCCGATTTCAATAATCGTTTGATTATATCACCGTTACACCCTAAGAAAGGTTGAGTTCGAATTTCGGTAAAATTGGACCAAAATTGCCATACAAAATGGCCGCCATTCGTACGCGAATACTGTTAAAATATGGTATATCAAGGTTGTGGACCCTGTCGAGGTCACAATTTTAATTCGATTTTGATGAAACTTGAAATGCATGGTTATAACCCAAATATCTTGGTTCCTTTCGATATTTGGGCATATCGGATTGTAACTTCCTGAATTATGGCCCCTGATTATACACAAAATCGTCTTTGTTTAGCTTGTGGTCCCTCTGGAGGTCACAATTATTATCCGATTTAAAAAATCGTTTGATTATATAACCATTACACCCTAAGGAAGGTTGACTTCGAATTTGGAAAAATTCGAAACAAAATTGCCATACAAAATGGCCGCCGCGTGTACACGATTACTGTTATAAAATGGTATATCAAGGTTGTGGACCCAGTATAGGTCACAATTTTGATTCAATTTTGATGAAACTTGAAATGCATGGTTATAACCTAAAGATCTTGGTTCCTTTCGTTATTTGCACATATCAGATTATAACTTTTTGAATTATGGCCCCTGATTGTCCGAAAAATCGCCTATGGTCCCTCTGGAGGTCACGATTATTATCTGATTTAAAAAAACGTTTGACTCTATCACCGTTACACCATATGGAAGGTTGAGTTTGAATTTCAGAAAAATCGGACCAAAATTGCCATACAAAAAGGCCGCCGATCGTACGCGAATACTGTTTAAAATGGTATATCAATGTTGTGGACCCTGTAGAGGTCACAATTTTAATTTGATTTTGATGAAACTTGAAATGCATGGATATAACCCAAAGATCTTGGTTCCTTTCGATATTTGCGCATATCAGATCGTATGTCCTGAATTATGGCCCCTGATTATACGCAAAATCGCCTTTGTTTAGCTTGTGGTTCCTCTAGACTCTAGAGGTCACAATTATTATCCGATTTAAAAAATCGTTTGATTATATCATCATTACACCCTAAGGAAGGGTGAGTTTGAATTTCGATAAAATTGGACCAAAATTACCATACAAAATGGCCGCCGTTCGTATGCGAATACTGTTGAAAAATGGTATATCAAGTTCGTCGACCCTGTAGAGGTCCCAATTTTAATTCGATTTTGACGAAACTTGAAATGCATGGATATTACCCAAAGGTCTTGTGTCCGTTTGATATTTGCGCATATCGGCTCGTAACCTCCTGAATTAATGCCCCATGGAACAAAATTACAATACAAAATGGCTGCTGTTTGTATGCGAATACTGTTAAAAAATGGTATTTCAAGGTTGTGGACCCTGTAGAGGTCACAATTTTAATTTCAATTTTGATGAAACTTAAATTACGTGTTTATAACCTAAATATCTTGGTACTTTTCGATATTTGCGCATATCAAATTGTAACTTAATGAATTATAGCCTTTGATTGTAGGAAAAATCACTTTTGGTTTTGCTTGTTCTCTATCCATCTCTCGAAAATGTGGGCGTATCCTGCCTGGCAGTGCCAGCTTACTATCTTTCAATTTAAATCAACATTGATGATATAAACTAACCGGGAAAAGATGAGCTTCTGATATTTGATGTTTAAGATAAAATAACTTTTTTTAACATTGGTACACGATTCGTGTACCATATGGGCCTCAGCCCCAGTTGTAATAAATGACCCGAGAGACGAGGCTAGGCACATTGTACCAAACGGCATTATATAGACTGGAATAACTAGACTGCATGGCTTATTCGCCGAACATAACTGATTTGAAATTGGAGTAAAAACGGAAACCATTGAGTGTAAATCAGTTAATATACATTTATATTACATTATTCTATGCGCTGTGACCCACTTTTTTCAATTTCTAGGTCCCAAATGTTAGCGATTTAGCTCCTTTAATTCATATTTTATATAATAATAATTATTTTTACAAATTAATGATACTATTATCATATAGAAGATAAAGTATTTATTTTTTTATCAAATAAATATAGAAAGCTGTGATATTGAAGACTATCCTTTATTTGGTGGAAAGTCTTGTATGAGATTATTCAATGATTTTAAAAGTTGGGTAGATGCACGTGAGTACTGTACACAAGCAGGGGGACAACTCCTCAATATGAAATCAGACGAATTTTTCCTGAAAGAAATGGTGTTGGCGAAAATAGACGAAGGTGAGTGTGTTTCTATAAGGTCTGGCAAGGAACAACCGCATTCGGCAAACCTCGGCAGATTCCGGTACTCTCCGTAACCTACATCTAGACTGGGATGTATGATAGTCATTGATTTGTACCTACGACCATATATTTGCGATGCGGCTTATCGACTACCGATTTACTCTAACAGGAAAACGTTCCGCTTTTACAAAAAAGTCCCAAAACCTGGTTAAGCTGTCCACACCCGTTGGCGGAGTCGTCCACACGACTTAGTATAATTTCTGGACACATAATGTATTTGTAAATAGTATAGTTTTTCTGCGTGGTCACCCTTTCTCTCGGTAAGTAAACAACAAAGTAAATAATTTCTGGATTTTGTAATACGTTTTTTGGAGTCGTCCACACGATGTATTTTTAATTAGTTTAGTTTTTTTCTGCGTGGTCACCCTTTCTCCCGGCAAATATAAACAACAAAGTAAATCGTTTTATTCCATAAATAACAAATTCATTAACAAATTTATAAAAAATTTAGTTGTGGACGACATCACTAATAGTTGTTGACGACATCACCAATGCCTTGTGGACGACTCCACCAACGGTTGTGGACGACTTCGCTTGTGGACGACTGGACTGGTACCCATCTCCTGGGGGCAACCATGTTTATCCGGGTCCTTTAAAATAGTTCCAAAATGGCGGACTTCATCATACAGCCGAGTCTAGATGTAGGGCACTGGAATCTGTTGAGGTTTGCCGAATGGGAACAACCGGTCGGACAAACCGAAGCTCCGCGTAAGAAAATCCCTTATAGTAGGAATTTGGAAAACTAAAACTGTAAAGTTCGTGACAGAATTCTCAAATAAAGATTTTGTAAGTCATAGAGCTGTTTCTATTTATAATTCAGGACACCAGTATTGGATAGGCGGTAATGATCTAGTTACAAAAAAAGATTGGAGGTGGAGTGATGGATCGAAAATAGAAATCAACCAATGGTTACCCAATTATCCATCAAGATTTTTTGGAGGCTGCATGTTCTTTAACTACAAAAAATCGCGTTTGTTTGCTGATATAATCTGTAGTGTTTATACCAGGTTCGCCTGTGAAAAGCTGAAATTGTAGACGGTCGTAATGGCACGAGGAATTACCAACAATAAATTATTTTAACCATAGCTAGACATTGTTGTCCGTCTTCATCGGTCCCTGGTGGGGTCGGATGGATGTAGGGGTAAGTGTCGGAATGGTTAATGTTAGTCCCGAAATGACCTAGTTTGTGTCGGTTGGACATTACCCCATCCCCCTCACTCTCTCGTTATCCCTCATTTCAGTTCAATAAACGTTATCTATTGCGCATTGGTATAGCCATGGACCGTATATAGAAGACTGTCCATCCATATACGGTCGATGGTATAGCGTTGTTTCACTACAACAACGCCCGCAGTAAGTTCCGTTACTTAAATTACGATCATATAAATCCGAAAGCCTATTTAGTATTCTATGCTTAATAAGTATATTAATATGCATGAATAAGCACCACAGAGCTATGAAGTTCATGGGCGATTAACTCTGTATTCTGGTAGATGAATTGATAAAAGGACTAGTCGTGTGCGAATTAATATGGACCCCCCCCCCCCCATACGTTTATTTGCTTTATGTAAAATGATATGGAATTGGGATAAACGCTCTAGTTTTTTGATCCGATGAAGACGTGTTGCCTTGTGTAAAATATCTTATTGTTGGCAACCATAAAGGGTGAATCAAAACTGTTTAATTATTAAAGTGTAATAAATAATTGCAACCAGTTTTTAACAAATAGAAATACAGGAAGAGATATAAAACTCACGCGAACGATGTCCGCCAACTTTTGGAAGCGACGGGCGGAATTATGTAGCCTTATCGTGCATTTCAAATTTCTTTCTTGCGATATTTCCTATATTTAATGTTATTAGGGATACATCACAGTTTCAGTTTCCCGAGCATTTTCGGAATTTGAACCATCACAGTGAAACACAACAAGCACGCATGTTTATCCAAGGTTGCGATCCTCTCTTATGTCGTTCCAACAGTCCGGAGTATAATAATATGCATTTTTTTACATACATCCCCGTTAAAACAATTCCGCAAATGTTAAAGGTACATTATGGGAGATTAGATAAAAAGCTGTCTTAAGGGAATTTCCTGACAATTTCACTGAAATTGATCCACGCGGAACCTAGAATTTAGAGACTGAGTTTTCGGACTAGCCTCAATCATCATTAAAAACTCGGAAAAGAAACAAAATAATAAATTCTTTCTTTCGACTATGCCGTGGACAATTGCAATTTGCGTCGTGGTATTCTTTAAATAAAATACCACGGCTAAAGATGCCGTAGTTATCATTGGTTTTCTACTGCAATTTCGCTAAATACTTTAATCACGACGGCACCCGTAGTATTTTCAAGTTTAACTACGGGTGCCGTCGTGATTTTTTTACCCCTGTTTTGGGTTCTTTGGTTTCGGAAAAAGTATAAATGTTGCACCATGAAGACGGTCCGGGTGACGTTCGTCCATGTTACAAGTCCCCCATGCGCTGCGTAAATGTAGAAATATATAAATTCCCACAAAGAACAGCCTTGTTTGTTTGTGCATAGAAGTATGGTTTGTGGGACAGAACTGGCAGCCAATCTTGACCTACGCGGGCAAAATATAATCTGGCTCTCTGATTGGTCAATCTCTTTACGGTGATTGACAGGTCTGAACCATGAATTGGTTGCCAGCCGGACAGGTCGAATAGCTCGCTAGCCGAATAGGTCGCCAAATTGTGTTCGGTGACGTTACAGCCTTCACCTTGGGTTTCCCCACCATTTTTAGATGTCAAGTTAGCTCGAGCTCAATTTTTCAAGGGAGAACCTAGTTAATTAGTTGTGGTATTTAACTGTGCAATGGATTTTATTTAACCGGAGTTGATTTCAAACACACAGGTCAGTTTATGATAACCAAAGTTGAATAGTTTGTTCATAATCGAAGAAATCCTTTTATTATTTATCATAGTTCACACAATAAGTTTATTTCTATAACGGATTTTTCGGAGACACCTGTATTAAACGACATAAAAACAATTTATCTGTCTGTAGCAATAAATTTTTTGTATTGTTCACATATAAAATCCGTTCCCTTAAAGGTTAAAATAAAATACAGATTTCCCGACTTGTAAACCTGAAAAGAGCATTAATAACTGCTGTGAGAAGTAACGTTGCTTCGAATTAATTTTACTTTTTGTCCTATAACAATTACTTATATTATGAACCGCAAATGTGGATTAACATGATTCATTTCTGCTTTTCAATTTCTGCGGCTCAAATTTCCGGTCTCAATCGTAAACGTGAAAATAGTCTCTTTTTTTTTTTAACTTTGCCATTTATAACTGCTGTGTGAACTGACAATGCACCGAATTAATATTACTTTTTTTGTCGTTTAACAATTGTGACTTTACTTTTGTTAAGACCCACAAATAGAAGCCGGGGTTAAGTTCAACGAGCGAAAGAAGAAACGAGCGAGGGCAGAGCATTGCAGTCGTAGTCATCATTTATAAAGTAATCTGAACAAAACCCTTATAGATGCACCATACGAGAGGTAAATCTGCCTGTTGCATGTTTTATTTTGGCATCAAATGTTATATAAATTACCATTAAGACATTTTCTCACATGGTAAGCATGTCATAAAAAACGAGTTAGATCTTGGAACGGCCGAAATTTAACCCGATTAAATGCGATTACCATTTAATGATTTGATTTAAAAATAGAGAAGCGTAGCTGAGTCTTGATTAACAAGGAACGTCGTTACGGTATTAAACCATATTTGCCACATCATGTCCAAAACTTCAAACAATGATAACTTAACTCAGAATAAGGTAATTTGAATGAAAATTTTAATATATTAAAATATAAATTATCTATAATTGAACTAGTTTTAGAAAGACCGTTGAGCCCTTTATCTAAATTTTACATAATGCATCTTTCATTTAATGTTAGGTGCTTAAGCGTAGGACGTTAAACCCCATTTCATTCATTCATTCATTCATTTAATGTCATAGTCATTGTGCATGTTCAGTTCGGTAAGCATTTGTTTCCATCCACCGGAGCCTGATATGATGACGTCACATGTGGATTCTGGGTAAGAATAAGGGTAAGGGTAAGGGTTGTGGCCTGCAGATTTCGTCAGAGTCTCGAGATGTAGGCATGGCTAGCCCTAACCCTAACCCTGGACTAAGCCTAACCCTTATTCTAACCCAGAATCCACATATGACGTCATCATACCAGGCTCCGGTGGATGGAAACAAATGATTACCGTTTAGTTCGGTCTTCTTCGGTACATAAAGTAGGACGTTAAACCCCATTCATGTATTCATTCATTCATTCAGTTGACAGACTTTATTAGCACATCAGGATATGTGGGAGTAAATCTCTGAGAGTTTCCAGCTGTGAACAGCGCCATAGGAATGACAGTGATTTTTTAGTTGAGAAATTTCGTCGAATTGGAAAATACGTCTGGATATAAGTCGATTAACAATTACTGTCTTTATTTGTAATTAATTGACTATTGATTGCTGTTGCCAGTAACAAACAACCAATTAAAGAAAGGGGGAGAACCCAATCAGCAACAAGGTGATTTAGAAGGTCGCTCTAATTAAAGATAGGTTATAATTTAGAGGAAATCAATTTCCTTCTCCTTGAAATAAGAGATTGTGTTAGAAACCCGTATTCCATTCTAACTTCAAAACAATCTGCTTGATTATAAGATCAATCGATTGTGGCATACGAAAGTGAAAATATTCCTTTCCGACGCCAAGCTTTCACGTTAGAAAAGCAGTTGCCGCCGACATCCTAAACTTCCCATGTTGGAATGAATGAAAACCTGCTAATGAAGACGGACATGCGCCAGACAGGGTTTATGGACACTCGATATCCTACATCTATTCTCGGCTGTATGCCAGTAAGTGATATGTACCTACGCCCATACATTTGCGACGCGGCTACCGGTTTACTTGAACAGGTAAACGTGTCGCTTTTACAAAAAGTTCCGAATTGCGTCTTTTGTAGATTCTATATACCTAAATGGGCAGAGATATTGTCTCAAGACTGCTGGTTTATTAAAATGATCTAGTAATTCCCAAAACCGAATGGCAAAATTGATAATAGTTGATATAATTCACTCTCCCCAGAAATCTCCATGGGGGTGCCAATTTTAATTTCGGAATGGCGGAATTCGTCATACAGCCGAGATAAGATGCCTAGAGTCTGTCGAGGCTGGCCGAATGGGTTTATGGGGTAAATTTGGTCAAGGGTGCAATTACGTGCACGTCCCATCCGAATTACGTAGACACTGCTACACGCAAAGCCATCCATCCTGACACGGGTTAACCGTGCTGTAAAATCACTGAAAAACGTTCTTGTCCGACAAAAGGATCGAACCCAAAACCCACTGGTTGCAGAGCTATCCTCTTACCCACTGAGATACCACGACTCCCTCTCCATTTATGAAACCTTCGGTGTAAGCAACCAGCTCTTGTGGGTTAATGTATTTTAAGGCGAATAAACTTGTTAAATCAACTAAGACCAAAACGTCATTCTATTCTTTGTGAATGTATTTTCAACTGTCTTGGGGTTCTCAACGTGTTGTAATAAAAACGCTTCATCGATAACCTTCAGCGACTGTCCAAAGCTTGTCCTGTCGCCTTGGAACTTAGTTTGTTGAATGAAGTTGAATACGATTGTAATTAACTGTTGGTAGTTTGTCAGTGAGTTCTATTGATTTATCAAGCTTCGTAATGGATATAAGAATAACGACAGGCCAGTAAACAAAACGTGAGTCGACTTACAAAATTTACAAATTAACAGCGAAGATGTCGCGTGCATTGTTCACTCGCAGTTGACACCATCATCTGTCAAATAAACCACACAAAAAAACACAGGGTAAAAACATGCTCGTTAAAAACAATCGAATTTGAAAAAATCTGCTAACATCAATCTTTTTATTGACACAAATTCAATACATAATTACAAAACAAAAATTCAATTTGAACTGGCTTGCGACTTGTTTCCATCAACTATATTTGAATGACAAAAACTAATTTTGTATAGATTTTTTTGGTTTAACTTACTATTAAATCAGCATGCAAAATGAGCCACCGTCATCAATATGCAGCAAAGAAATAAACTACTTAATTGATTTTAAAAAATATCTACGGATATCTAGGAAATGAAAAATTACAAATTATTATACAAAATCCAAAATTATAAATAGAGATTATATTATAAACTATAAATTATTTTTTCAGAATTGAAAATTATAAATACAAATAGGAAACTTAAAAAAAATAGTTCATATTCGAGCTAAAATTAATAACTTTCTGTTTTAATTTCTCATCTAGGTTAGCTACTGAGGTCCTGTGTACATATTGGCGAGCACGTAAAACCTCCCTTGACAGTTGGAATTCGTTATAAGAGTAGGCCGTAGTGCCGCTGTCCGGGCAAAATTTCCTTCATAGCTAACTGTGTGGCGTCTTCCGTCTTTATTAGCCCAGTTTGGAGCAGTACAGTAGGACGTTAAACCCCATTTCATTTCTAATTTCTTAATTAACATTATTGAAGGGTAGTCACATTTAATTCGAAAGTGGCCTACCTGTTGTGTAAATTATCCATTACAACATATCTCACTTGTCCAGAGGGTTCGAAAATATGTTTAAATCCAAGTTGCATTTGAAAGCGCTTACGTAAGGCTTTTCAAACCATGTTACGGCATGTAGTTGAATTTTTCCAATTTTTAAAATTAGGTGTGTTAGGTTGAAATTTGTATCATTTTTTAATTGAAATATTGTAAAATAGTACAAATTGTTGACCAGAATAAAGATTGGAACATATTAATCAATTACAACAAGAGTGTTATTGGGGCTTTAAGAATTAAAACAAACTGAAAGACAAGAAGCGATAACGGAAGAAGTTGTTTCACATAGTTAAAATAGACGCAGTGAAGTCTTAACCTCTATTATAAGGACAATATTGGTGCCAGGCATTATCACATATGGTTAAACACGTTCCAAATATTATTTTATTACAGGATCATTGCTACGATAGATGCGTAACCATTGCTTCAACAATCGGGATTGACGAACGCAAAAGGAAAACACGAGTTATCCCTCTATATAACTCACTGAAGTAACGAATGATAACAGATACATGGACAAATTTCGGCTCACTAATTATTCCTTCGAAAACTTCTCAGAGTATATCTGACAATTCAAAACAGGGAACATGAGAAAAAATAGAAACAGTCCGAACATTCACGTGTG
Organism: Patella pellucida; assembly: GCA_917208275.1. Taxonomy (NCBI): domain Eukaryota; kingdom Metazoa; phylum Mollusca; class Gastropoda; family Patellidae; genus Patella; species Patella pellucida. Next base: position 20,566,424 of record OU795036.1, on the reverse strand, counting down.
TTTATTCATTCTATACTTATAAAACATGGTAATGCACGGACTTTTTCTATTTTTCTTTCATGTTCTCCCATCTATTGACAGTCAATTTTTATTATGAATTGTCAGATATCCTTTCACAGTCTCACACAACAACTTTTGGTCTTCAAAGCAATTATTAGTGAGCAGAAATTCGCCGATGTATGTATCTGTTACCACCAGTCACTTTAGTCAGTTATATAGAGGAATAACTCGTGCTTTCCTTTTGCGTTCGTCTCTTCCGATTGATGAAAAATTGATAACGCATCTATCGATAGCAGTGATGACTGGGATCAAATAATATTTGTAACGTGTTTAACTAGTTCTGGCACACATGTGATACTGACTGGAACCACTGTTGTCCTTTAAACATGCTTATATCTCTGAAGGAGTAAAGACATTGAGTAGATTTATTCAGCTTCTGATAATACAGTCTATAATGAATAATTGGCGTGAGATAAGCTATTCTATTTTCTGACATTATTCTTCTAAAATTATTCAGTAAATATAAGATAAGAACACCTTTAGACGTATTCCATGTCTGGTATTAACAATAGCACAATTAGATTTTCTCATAATGTTTGTGAGTTTAATCAGTTCTTTCAAGATAAAATATGGTAGAAGGCCACAAAATGACGTGGATCATCATTGCTCAACGGACGAAAATGTAGAAATTCCAACTTTTTTAATTGTTAACGAATAAACTTAATTAAAGGGGCATTATGGGAGATACAGGTTATTCATTCCCACTCGGCTTCAAATGTCACCCATATCGGTTAAGGATCTGAATAAATCATAATGTATGTTTATATTTCTTTTCCAGGAGGAGGGAGAACAGATCAACACCCCGCGCCCTGTATACCATCGAAACGTAAAGTATTATGTCCACGACATTTTTAATTAGCGAAAGGTAGAACTGCTATACTGGTTTAAACAATTTATGGGATGTTTTAAGGAAACAAAACCCGAGAAGGGCATCCATTTTAAGATACTCCAACGCGAGATAATAACAAAAAGTGGTTTATGCAATATCGATACATTTAATTTAAATTGATGTTTTTGGATTTTCAACCATTCCGTCCATTTTAATCATTATTAAGAATGTTTATTATAACAGATAATGCCGATGCTATGAACGTTTAATTGCCCCATGCGCGAAAAATGTAAAGAATGGGTGAAATGAAGTTTAACTTCATACTTTTCTGAATAAATAATAATGACACGTTAGTCGTACGCAAATCTTTTTGAACATTTCGGTGGTTTCGAATCCCTGGTTGTACGTGACAAGGAGTAGGGTCGCCTGTCCAACCTCATGGGCTTTCTCTCTCACTTGAACATTTCGGTAATCTGTATGATTAATATAGAGATAAGGACTTATTCACACCTAAACAGGTGCTTTTATTTCTCTAACTTATATTTATATGTTACCAAGATTGCCTTGATACAGTGAATAGTCAGTCTGATTAAAATACAAATCTATATTTCGTTTCGTTTATTTTATACTTTCGACGGCCTCCACTAAATGGTGATCCGACCAATTGTAGTGGGGTCGGGTCGGGGGTCATATGAGCGGCTGTTGGTCCTATGAAGTCAGACATTTGTTTAACCACCCACAGTTCCCTGCATCGCACGCCAAGAACTCGCTGCAACAGACCGCTTCATTGGCTAATCACTCACATCAACAAGAACGCGGGTTATATAACAACTCTTCCAGATCCTGGTTTAGTAAAGAGAAATAACTTTTGAACTATAAAAACGAAACGAAATAGGATCTACGTTTTAATCAGATTGGATAAAAAGTTCAACATAACTAACTGTAAATTTTGGCATAAATACATCATCGTGTCTTTAATCTCCTGAATAACCCAAGATTGTTTCCTAAAGATTATGCCATTCTACAGACCACTGCCTGAATGACCACTATGTTCAAAATTGAACCTAGGGCCTACTGTTTTCTAATGAAGTTTTAATCAGTTGTATATAGTTCATACACACAAAGACTAAATAAATATTTTATTAAATGGAAATTCTCAAAATTCTTTTAGTATTCACGTACTTAGTGTTTTTGAAGACATCGTTGATTTAAGAATTATTAAAATATCGATCAATAAGCTGCGTGTCTGATTGTAGACATTGAAACTCTCGTATGAGATTATGAAGTAATTGGAATATAGTTGACTACAAAACAAAGAATATGTTTCTGATATCTCTGCCGATTATCGGTTAACTTCCTGATACACTTATCTACTTCACAAGTGTCATCCGGGGTCATGGTGTGAATGGATACCCGGTTTGATTTGACCCCTTATGCAGGTGTCAAATGCTTTTAAGTTTCGTGTCTGTTTTGTTTTCCTGGTTTTACCATACTCCTCATGGTGTTCCGTTTGATTAAAGCTAATCCTACTTCTCACTGCTGGAAAGAGGGGAAACTCTTGTTCTAAATTATGATTAGTCAATAGTCCCATTAACAACCAATCGCTAGATGCGTTACAAAGGCATCACCCTTAAAACAGATCGTCAAATTGAACCAAATATGTTTACGTAACGTTACCTCATGGCGCACGATTGTATTATGCCCAGTGCATAGCAGACTATTGCTGTAATACTAATTGCGTGACAAACGAGGCTATCAACATTGACATAAAGTAAACACTACTGCATGGAGACGAAGAGATTTTTGCCGTTTTTAATACCGTAAATCTCTGTCCAAAGTTTTAGGGAAGACCCCAGATTAAACGAAGGACTGTCATGTTGCTGTACTCAAAAGATAGATTTAAATGAACGAGAAGAATATAGACACACTCCCCAAAAAAGTTTAAGTATCAGAACCCGATCCAGCAATGGCTAGAGAGGGATTTCTCGTGCCATTGCTTCAGGAATATCGGTTTTACAGGCATCATATTGTATTACAGCTGAGCATTCCTTTATCATGTTTCTGCACCTATTACATTTTTGTTTTGAGGCACTCTACTGGTGAGCTGTTTAGCAATCCAGCTTTTTATTATGAGTATAAATTTTTCTTTTCATTTGATGTTGCATTTCTTAAGAATTCTTATTGGAAACGAGACAATAGATGTTGCGTTTGGAATCTGGAAATACATTAAGCACTTTCTGAAAGCAGGCACAACAGTCATAACATTAACGTAAATAACGTGGCATAGAGCTGATGTTATTAAACAGTTTTAAAAAGTCTAAATATTAATAGGAAACGACAAGTACTTTGTTGATTGATACAGATATCCAAACATTCTCCATATCACATTCCTGTTAATTCTGGCATCTGTACAGCTTAAGGTTTTTTCCCACATTCTCGCCTGGGCTAAACGGTCTCCGATTGAGCAACATGCAAGCAATGTCGTACTCCGACGAAGCGTCTATGATGCTCATCTTAGAAATTTTGAGATAATAGAAAACCAACAAAATTTAATCACTAGTCATACAAATCACCTCTTAGATTTGTATCCGCCCGCCATTAAACTATGAATAGTTAGGATGCCCCGTGCTCTACAAAAAGTTGGTCTTGACACGGCCACGTGCACGCTTGGGTGGCTGTGTCTCGAACTATGATAATAGGTCAGCGCCGGAGTGTATGAGACTATAAATAGCCACGGCACTTGCATTTCTGAACAAATATTTCAGCTATTTGGGCCCTAAAAAATCTGTTGTTGACGATTTCAAACAGCAGTAAAATTAGCTTCTTTGTTATTACACAGAAGCTTTAGAAATAACGTTCGTTTTATTTTTTAAATTGCTTTATTATTAACTGTACCGTTAGGAGTGCTATCGTTTGGTTTAGTAGAAATAATATCTCTGAAACGCTTGGTTTAGGCCGGAACATGATACTAGCAGCAGTTTCGATTTACTTTTACAAGTTTCTTTAAACAGGTGTTGAGTTGACAGACGTGCTAATTTCTAAATTCAGTTTTTTGTTCCAGCTTTATTTAACGTTTCGTAAGAATTATAGTCTTGATTATCCCGACATGTCAATCAAACGTAGAATGATTGGTAGACTGGTTAAGCAAGACTAAGGTCAAAACAAGGGCAAGTAACCTGTCTTTTACTCAAAAAGTGCTGGATGTAATGGACAACACTTGGAACCAGTTTTCAGTCTAGTATTTATATGATTAAATGATCATTAGCTTATTAAGTACAGGATGCTCGTTTATTTAGTGACTATAATTGTGTGGAACTGATTTAAGGCTTGGTATATATATAAATATTGTGGAGTAATTGTCGAGATATTTGGAGATATTTATTTATGGTGGGGCACCCTAGAATAGTAGGGAATAAACCTGACAAACAATGAATTGGAATGGGGTTTAACGTCCTACTATTATGTACCTAACCTGGGCTGCCTGACAAACAATGTTAATTCGATCCCTCTGCGTCTATTTATAGGCAAACCATCCATGTAAAGTAGACAAATTTTTTCGAAAAATTTTGCCTTCCTCATTTAGTAGAACATGTCATTTAGTACACAGCTAACACAAAACCCTCCCTGAAGGCAAAACCGGAAGTACATGATAATCGAGTATTTGATACATCGAGCAGGTTATTTATACTAATATTATTTTTATAATGGATTATATGGGACACCTGTAATATTATGTTGATTTAAACGACTTAAAGACAATTTATCTTTCTGTAGTTATCAATATATTGTATTGTTCACATGTAACACAATTTACTTCAAGCCGTTCAGGGTTAAAGGGGTGTGGGAAGATAGTGTAAAATCGTTCAAATGACATCATGCGAATGACTGCGCTTAATAAGCCATCGCCATAAGGAGCAGTAAACAACGAGGGTAACCGAACTCAAGACTTGCTAACATTTGAGAGGGGTGGGACAGAATGGGGTACTAACTTCACTCAGTGTTCTATAATACGGCCTTTATTAAATAACTAGTTTTAAATTACCAACTTATTTGTATAGTGCAATAAATAATAAAAATAAACATGGGCTGATTTCTTGTGTCGTTTTTCGGCATCTGCATCGCAAGTCTTTCTTTACGCCTGAATTTTTTCAGCAAGCTCGTAGGCCTACAATCATTCTCTTGCTTGCGAATGTTCAGATTTTCATAATGAAAGCGTACAAATGGTTAGACGTAACATATTTGTACTCGAAGAGGGAAGTTATGCCTTCACTGTATGACAAATAGTTAGCTTGTACATATCGAATATTGTTAAAAAATATTATGTTTCATTTTCCAATAGCAATAGTAACCGAGCGTTCCAGTCATTAGCCTAATAAGTGAAAGATCGTTTTATGTAATTATTGATTTTCTCAGTTCACAAGAAGAGATATTTGCGAAGGCTTTAAATTGCAAATAATATTTTAATAAAGTATATTTTTTATCGGTTAAAAATCTTTCGAGTAATATTTGAAAAAAATGATTGCACGTAATTACATCTTAAATGGCTGACTTCCTATATATCCGGTATTGGCGTACTTCACATAATGACGTCATGCGATGTTAAAGCGTAAAATTGCCACTACAAGTTAATGATAAACAACATCTTAAACATTTTCTCATGGAAGAGCTAGATTTCATCAACAATTAAACAGCTTTACATTTGTAGTTAACATGGTCATTTTCTTTTATTACCCGTTGCTTCGCATCGTTATTTAGTAAGTACGCTTTAGTAAGCCTGCTTTGCGCCATATGTTTACATTTCTTGCGCCTCATTCCCTTGAGTCTTTGCCCCCCCCCCCTCTAGAAAATTGTAGTTGAGATTTTCCTTTCTCTATCAAGTACGGCACACGGGTTATTCACTGCATAGCCCGCTCAAGTAACCGTAATCGGTTATAAGGTCACCCAACGAAACAATTCACTCGAAATCTTAAAAGAGTAACGTGTCCGGATAAACAGTTTTGGCCTTTACGTCCAAACTACTCAATATTTTGAGATGAAATTTTGAAAAAAGCTATATACACAATTCCCCTATATTTTGGCGGGGTTTTTTTTCATCAATTCTAAGACTTTTATTTTTGAGCCTCTGTTTAATTCGGGATTGTCCCTTTAACATACATCACATGACATTAATCAACTAAAAAGTACATAGTAATAACTCATTCGCAGGATACAATTACTGGCAATAATTATATCTTGATACCTCAACCAGCTAGAAGATTGGCACATGCCACACGACATCTTAAAGATTAGCGAAAAAAAATACATAAAACTCATTCATTTTACGCCATTTATTTTTTTACCTCACCTCGGACTTATTCTGTCATCCATCTTTGTTAGAACAAGCTAACCTGAGAGGTAAAACAAGGCATGTCACTTGTCACGGAGTTAATTCCCCTTTATAATTAAATCTTATTATTCTATTCTACATCTGGTTGTGGATCGGTGAGTATGATGCTGGCTCATTAACCCGGAGATCGAAGGTTCGATCCCGAATGTTGGCCGAGAAAGTTGTTTGGTATTTTCCAATTTAGTTTCCCCTACTTAGTGATACAGGAGTTGCATCCAAAAAGACGAATTATCGGAAACGCTGCTGTTCGGAGCAAAAATTCCCCCATCGTACACTGTATGGCGTGATACCGTTGTCGTTAAACGCTTTTTCATAAAGAACCCTATATCACAAATTGAAACTGTAAGTGATATTTTTTCTCAATAAGTTTTCTATACGCTGTTTGTTTTCCTAATCGATTTATAATTTTTATTCGTTAATGTCCAGATATCCCACAAGGTTTCATCGTCAACATTTCTTATATAATACGATCTTAGTCTCCTATAATCGTGGGTGGGCATCTATTAATGGACGAGTTCCGATAACTATCGATAGTAAAACAGATATTACGAGGTTTTAAATAGCTCTGTTTATATTTTCAACAGAAAAGGATTGAGTCTTGGATTAGTTTAACGTATTTCGTTATCGGTAAATTAACGACGATATGCATAATAAAACTCGGGATAATGAACGCTTAAAACCTACATTCGTTCCGGTCACTTAATATCAGACTTTAATTAAATTCACTTTATAGATTTACGGGAATAACAAAACAATCTGCTGTTTCGTGTTCTGGCAAAGGTCACCTTTGATGAAAATTTGGCTTACAGATTTCACGGTACCACAAAACATTCTGGTGGGCCTTTATAATATTCGTTGAAAAAGGAATCCTGCGCGAATGAACAATCTACTAGTACCAATATGTCGTATTAATGGAGTATGGAGGTATTCAGACAGGATAAAGGGAAGAGACTACAAAATTAGAAGGGTTTTTTTTAAAAAACGCTGTCAGTGTTACTTTTATTAATAAATCACAATTCTTTTAAAGGCTCACACGTATGAGCATTGGGTGTTTCAATGCTTTACAACACAACTGTGTTGATTGCCTCGTGTGCCGTACTACCTAATTCATACATAAGATCACATATTAATAATCCTTATTCTTATTTCAAATATTAGACATGTACCCGGTGTTTCAAGAGTCGAGTCCTGAGGCAATTCGTGAAATCGGAAGTAGTATAACCGGACGTGGTAGTTCCACCCGATTCAACTGATGTTAGCCGCTTCAAGAGGACTTGGGTTAGTGGTGTTAGCCGCTTCAAGAGGACCTATATTATTAATTTATCATATATATTATTAATTTGGCTTATTGAAGCGGCTAACATTAACACAGGGTATTCTCTATGGAGAAACATTGACCAATCAAATTTAATTTAAGGACAACTCTGGGAAATGATTTTTCTATGGTCACCAAGACCTTCAGATTTTACGAGAAATCGTTTTTCAATTTCTGTTCACATTTACGGCAAAAATTAGCCTCATCGGCTTCACGTAATTGTCGCATGCCCCTAGCAGCCCCTATTAAATTATTGATGTTCAAATTGTCCACGTTAATAATTCATAACTTAAATAATAATTTATTACTCTTGAAAAGGGGTTATTGAATTTCATTTGAGTTTAAGGCTTCCGTGTGCGCGGATGACCTATGTTTTACGCCAAATATATATTTTTCCGTGGCTACCTCACTATGCCCCTAATTAGGGTTAGGGTTAGATCGAGTTGTTTAGCATCGATAACCGGATTCCTCCCGATCACTGGTCGGGAGCATAGTCTCTCGACTTCGAAAACCCTAAGAGGTCCAAAACGTTGTCATGGTCGAGGTCGGCCACGGGAGGGGGATGTGGGGCAATATTTTTGGCGCATGCGCACTAAAAAAAATTCTTTCGCAATTTGACATTTTGGCCTCCGAGGGCTGTCCGGCCCAAAAATAATTAAAGGGGCATGCACCCCCCGGAAATTTTTTTATTTTTTTGTTTGATAAAAATTCGAACGTCAAAACTTTCCTTTCGTTATGGCCCTGCCGCCCCCAAAATATCTAAGGTTCACTTCCCATAGGGGCGGAGCTGTGGACTCGAAATAATTCCGAGGATTGGAGAAGCCATGTTTGCGACACTGCCACGGCCCGATATTGAAGGGTTAGGTCTCATCTTTAATATGAACGTCAAAACTTCCCTTTCGTTATGGCCATGCCGCCCCCAAAAATCTAAGGTTCACTCCCCATAGGGGCGGAGCTGTGGGTCTAAATGAATTCCAAAGATTCGAGAATCCCTGTTTGTGACACTGCCACGTGCCCGATTTTAAAGGGTTAGGTCTCATCGTTTGATACAATGGTCCTTATGGCCCACGCTATCGACCCCGACCTAAACCTCTCAGATCCGACCCATAGGGGCCGAGATATAGGGTAGCAAACATGGCTCCTCGTCAAAATATGTTTGCCCCAAAACACCAATTTTCACCTGTAAACACTCAGAAGCACCCACGGGAGGGTTCCGAGGTTGGGTATTCTTAACGTATATCACCCCCGGATAAACCTTTTTTACCCTCGGATTTCACCCCCAGGGACCGAAAGTGGGTGAAGTCGCGTTTTTTTCACTAAAAGGCCTCGAAGTCCCACTTTGCCTGACAGGAAATGAATTCTGAGGCCATTTCCTCATTCGTAGTGTCCGATTCTAGGGTGTAGGTCCCTTTTCCGGATATTTAACCCAGAAAAAGCAGTTGCAGGGGTGTAGCATTTTTTGGAAATCGACACCGGAAGTGGTAGAGGTCTGAAAATTGGTGTGGTGATCCAGACCGATGCCCCGACCGAGGACTCGATGTAAAAATTCGGAATTTCCGGTCGCTTGGGGTTCGGATGGGGGCACATGTGCATTTTTAAGCTATCATTTTTTTTAAAATTATCAGCTCTTTTGCGGAACTTTTTCTCGCGGCTAACCCCCTAAATCATCCCCTGGGAGTCGCGTGGTACCCTTGATATTTCTCTGCGACCACCGGAAGTGGGTCAGATGGCACCACGAAGTGGATTTGACCTTGACCTTGACCTCTGAGGGTCAAACCAAGGTCACCACGCGACTCCCAGGGGTCGATTTAGTTTATAAGGCCGCGACCTCAAGGTCGTCAGAATCCACTAGGGGCGAAAGAGTTACCTCCCCTTTGCCCACAGTTGTTTTTCACCATCAAATTGACTTTCTGAGTGACTTTTTCTCCATAAAGGTCCTCCGATCAGCCCAAAAGTACGTGGCCAGGTAGAACGTACCTCCATTTGTTCTTCATTTTTTAAAATCTCCAGTCAAAAGTTGCGACCTTGACCCGCTAGGGGCGCCGGAAGTTATGCGGTTTCGGCCCCTGGAGGCCAAACTAATTAAGATAGAACCCTCGGGTCTTGACCTGTCGACCTACCGTCATGACCCACATGACATCAAAAGGCCAAGGTCATATGAAAGGGTCAAGGTCATCCAAAGAACTACATACACGCGTGTTCCGGGGCCTATGTTTCGATCCCAGGGCCACGTGGCATGTCAAAGGTCATGAACTTGGATGGACACATCAATGACCTTTTATTTAAGACCTTGACCTTTGATCTGACATTTGACCTTGAGGTCGAAAAATCCCCAAAACTTTAGGTACCGTCCGGAAATTCTTTAGAGAGGTCACGGTCGAGGTCATGGTCACGACCCACAAGGACTTTGACCGGGCAGTCCAAGTTGGTCAAGGTCATGACCCTGGCTGACATAGAAAAAAAATCACCTTTAATCTCACTGAAGTTTCACCGAGGTACGCGCATCCCCGTCTGTAAACGCCTCGAAGGGTGCCCGGGCGGGTTTCGAGGCTTGGTAATGGATAGGTATTTCCACCCCGACAAGTCGCTGGGTCATTTCAAAATGGACGTCCGGCGATCGGAAGTAGGCGAAACGGCCCCATGAAGTGACGTTTGACCTTGACCTTTAAGGGCCACGTGGCATGGAAAGGGTTATGACATTTGATGGACACATCAATGACCTTTCATGTGAGACCTCGACCGTTGATCTGATATTTGACCTTGAGGTCGAAAAATTACCAAAACTTTGGGGACCGTCCAGAAATTCCGCAGAGAGGTCAAGGTCACGACCCATAAAGCATTTGACCGGGTCGCCCATGTGGATCTTGGCCTAAGTTTGCATACAAAAATCGGATTTTGTCTCAGCGGCTCAATTTTTTTACGATTCGACTGAAAATTTAATACAACCTGTGCATGACCCCGCGCAGGCTTGTTAATTAAGACGAATCTAAAAAAAATGAGCCCCTGAATACAAAATCGGGTCTCAGCGGCTGAATTATTATTCCATTCGTCTGAAAAATTAATACAACCTGCGCATCAACCACGCGCAGGTTGTATTACATTTAGGTACCTTTCAGAGATTCGGCAGAGAGGTCAAGCTCAAGGTCACGAGCCACAAGCCCGTAGACCGGGACGTCCTGGTGGGTCAAGGTCATGACCTAGTCTGACCTCCCCGATATAGTTAAAAGGTCAACTTCAAACTCCCGAACTTTGGGAATTTGACCAAACCGGAAGTTGATGTCCTTGCGGTTACCCCCCCCCCCCCCAAATCGACCCTTGCACGTCACGTCAGGATCTCGGATTTTTTCTGCGGTCACCGGAAGTGGGTTAAAATTCGAAACAACGTTCCGTTTTCGGACAATTTATCTAAAAATTTGATACAACCTGCGCGTGGGTAATGCACAGTTCGTATTAAATTTTCAGAAAAATCGTCCAAAAATTGAGCCGCTGAGAGAAAATTTGAGTTTTGGGTGCATAAATTCGAGAAGCCATGATTGTCACTCTGCCACGTGCCCGATATGGGAGAGAGGGGTTCCAACTTTTAATACGACGAAGGGAGTCGTCTGCGCTATCGATTCCGCCCATAACATCTGGATTCGAACTCATAGGGGCAGAGATATATGGCCGCAAACATGGCCCCTCGTTTTAGGAAACCATGTTTGCCACCCTGCCACGTGCCCGATTTTAGATAATAGGGCCCAAAGTTTTAATACGACAGAGTGCGTTGTCCGGGCTATCGATTCCGCCCAAAACATCTAAATTTGTGTCAATAGGGGTCAAGATATAGGGCCGCAAACGTAGCTCATGCCTGAACTTAAAAAAAGTGACTTTTGGTGCCGAGGTTCGGTAAGCCATGTTTGGTCGCCGACCACATCGCTAAAAAAAAAGGCTATTGACTTTCTCAGGGAATATTGCCCAAAAAATGTGTTCCGATCGATCCGGAATTTGGCGACCCGATAGATCGATCCCATATTTGTTCTTCATTTTTTTTTAAATTGTCAACCAAAAGTCGTTACCTTGACCTGGTAGGGCCCCCGGAAGTAATTCCGCCCAAAACATCTAGATTTGTGTCAATAGGGGTCAAGATATAGGGCCGCAAACGTAGCTCAGGCCTGAACTTAAAAAAAGTGACTTTTGGTGCCGAGGTTCGGTAAGCCATGTTTGGTCGCCGACCACATCGCTAAAAAAAAGGCTATTGACTTTCTCAGGGAATATTGCCCAAAAAATGTGTTCCGATCGATCCGGAATTTGGCGACCCGATAGATCGACCCCACATTTGTTCTTCATTTTTTTTTAAATTGTCAACCAAAAGTCGTTACCTTGACCTGGTAGGGCCCCCGGAAGTAATTCGGTTTTTGCCACCTAAGGGCTAATCTAATAAAGTCGTGGGTATAGATCCGGGCTGACCGTGTGGGTCACTCTGGACCCAGATTGGGGGCGTTCGTCAAGGTCGTCAGATCGGATCAGAACTCGGTGACCTGATAGACCGACACAATATTTGTTCTTCATTTTTGAAAATCGTCAATCAAAAGTCTTCATCTTGATCCGCTGTGGGCCCCGGAATTAATTTCGATTTTTGCCGCTAGCGAGCCCCAGATGAGGTCACGCCCACTAAACTTTGACCTATGAACATGACCTCTTCTCCTGCATGACCTCAGTAGGTCATCTTGAAGGTTCATGGTCATCGATTCATGGGCCGAATTTCGCACTGAAACAGGGTCTGTACATTTTGCTGGGCAAGGGGGGGGGGGATCGGTTGAAGTATCTGCTCTGATAATTGTGCCAATCATTCCTCTGGAATGGGTTCGGGCGTGGTCATCTTGAAGGTTCATGGTCATCGATTCATGGGCCGAATTTCGCTCTGAAACAGGGTCTGTACATTTTGATGGATCGGGCGTATCGATAATCCAGCTTAAAACCGGGTCCGTAGCCACGGGGGGGGGGGGGGGGTAAGCCGCCATAAAAATCAAATTAGCCCCCCCCCCCCAAATATTTTGCTAACAATAATTATTTCTTAGATGTGTTCTTAGCTCAGCCCCTCCCAAAAATTCTGTAGCCCCCCAAAATTTTAAAAGCTGGCTACGGGCTCGCTTAAAACAGGGCGAAAAGGGGAAAAGTCGATTTTTTAGTTCCCTCTGGAAAAAACCCCCATATAACTCAGTCCCTATAGGTAGTAGGTGAATAAAATTTTGAGGGTTCCCGGTAGGGATCCGTGGGAAGGTGTCCATCGAAAATGGGAACGATCGACCTAGGGGTTCTAATTTCAGTAAAAGTACCCGGCAAAACTGGAATTTAGGGTAGGTGAGTACCGGATCTACAGACGTTTTCACTCGAATATCCTTAATAACGTTTTCCATTTTGTTACCCTATGGAAAAGCCCATAACCTAGCCCATAAGGTCGGTGAGCTGACGGTCGGGTACGTGAACATCCCTTACTCCAGATATTGAATGCTTCTGTGACAGTAGCGACTTTCCCCCTATAAATCCACCCCTTATCCCGGATATTCAATGCTTCTGTTGAAAACAGCGAATTCCCCCTATAAAACCAATCTCTTACTCCAGATATTTAATGCTTCTGCTGGAAACAGCGACTTTCTCCTATACAACGCATCCCTTACTCCAGATATTGAATGCTTCTGCTGACAGTAGCGACTTTCCCCCTATAAAATCCATCCCTTACTCTGGATCAATGCTTCTGTTGAAAAGAGCGACTTTTCCCTATAAAATCCATCCCTTACTCCAGATATTGAATGCTTCTGTGACAGTAGCGACTTTCCCCCTATAAATCCACCCCTTATCCCGGATATTCAATGCTTCTGTTGAAAACAGCGAATTCCCCCTATAAAACCAATCTCTTACTCCAGATATTTAATGCTTCTGCTGGAAACAGCGACTTTCTCCTATACAACGCATCCCTTACTCCAGATATTGAATGCTTCTGCTGACAGTAGCGACTTTCCCCCTATAAAATCCATCCCTTACTCTGGATCAATGCTTCTGTTGAAAAGAGCGACTTTTCCCTATAAAATCCATCCCTTACTCCAGATATTGAATGCTTCTGCTGACAGTAGCGACTTTCCCCCTATAAATCCACCCCTTATCTCGGATATTCAATGCTTCTGTTGAAAACAACGAATTCCCCCTATAAAACCAATCTCTTACTCCAGATATTTAATGCTTTTGCTGAAAACAGCGACTTTCTCCTATACAACGCATCCCTTACTCCAGATATTGAATGCTTCTGCTGACAGTAGCGACTTTCCCCCTATAAAATCCATCCCTCACTCTGGATCAATGCTTCTGTTGAAAAGAGCGACTTTTCCCTATAAAATCCATCCCTTACTCTGGATATGCAATGCTTCTGTTGAAAAGAGCGACTTTTCCCTATAAAACACATCCCTTACTCTGGATATGCAATGCTTCTGTTGAATAGAGCGACTAATTCCCCTGTAAATCCCATTCCTTGCTGACAAGAGGTACCTTACCCTATAAAACAGTAGCGACTTTCCCCCTATAAAATCCATCCCTTACTCTGGATATTTAATGCCTCTGTTGAAAAGAGCGACTTTCCCCTATGAAACACATCCCTCACTCCGGACATGCAATGCTTCTGTTGAATAGAGCGACTAACTACCCTGTAAAACCCATCCCTTGCTGACAAGAGGTACCTTCCCCTATAAAACCCACGCCTGCTTCCCGATTTGATGCTCCTATTGAAAAGACCGACTTTCCCCATGAAACACATACCTTACTCCAGATATTTAATACATGTACATCCATCCATATGAAACCCATTCATATCCCTTACTCCATATATTTAATGCTTCTGTTGAATAGAGCAACCTACTGTAGTTTTAAAATTTTAATGCTTCTGCTGAAAAGTGCGACTTTCCCCTATAAAATCCATCTCTTACTCCAGATATTTAATGTTTCTGCTGAAAAGAGAGACTTTCTCCTATACAACCCATCCCTTACTCTAGATATGGAATGCTTATGCTGACAGTAGCGACTTTCCCCCTATAAAATCCATCCCTTATCCAATGCTTCTGTTGAAAAGAGAGTCCTTCCCCTGTAAAAATCCATCCCTTTCTCCGAATATTCAATGCTTCTGTTAAAAAAAGCGACTATCCCCAGTAAAACCTATTCCGTGCGGACAAGAGGTACCGTCCCCTATAAAATCAACTGCTGCTTCCCGATATTTGATGCTCCTATTTAAAAGAGTGACATTCCCCATGAAAATGAATGCATACCTTATTCCAGATATTTAAAACATCAATCTTATGAAACCCATCCATATCCCTGACTCCAGATATTTAATGCTTCTGTTCAAAAGAGCAAGCTACTGTAGATAGTTAATGCTCCTGCTGAGAGCGACTTTGCCCTATAAAACCCATCCCTTACGGCAGATATTGAATGCTTCTGCTGACAACAGCTACTTTCTCCTATAAAACCCATCCCTTACTCCGGGTATTGAATGCTTTTACTGACAAGAGCGACCTTTCCCAATAAAACTCATGCCTTATTACAGATATTTAATACTTCTGAGCCACTTTCCCCCCAATGAAACCCATCCCTTACTCGGGATGTTTAATGCTGACAAGAGCGACTTCCCCCTATAAAACCCCATCCCTTACTCCCGATATTGAATGATTCTGTTGAAAAGGGCGAATTTCCCCGATATAACCCATTCCTTGCTCCGAATATTGAATGCTTCTGTTAAAAAGAGCAACTCTCTCCTTACTCAGGATATTTAATGGTTCTGTTGATAAGGGTGATTTTTTTCCTGTAAAATATATCCCTTACTCAGGATATTTAATGCTTCTGTTGAAAAGAGTGACTTTCCTCTATAAAATCATCCCTTACTCCCGATATTTATTGCTTCTACTAGCAAGACCGACCTTCCCCTGTGAAACTTATCCCTTGCTTCAGATAATTTTAAAATACACCTGTTGAAAAGAGCTATTTGCCACAATAAATCTAACAGAGCATAATAAGAGCAGGATTTTGAGTCGTTGTTCTTCCTCGTCAGTGGTGCGGGACATAAGGCATACTAAGGGACAACATATAATCGTTAGGATGGGACAAAAACGAGGTTCTGTGTACATATTAACGTGCACGTTAAAGAACCCTTGACAGTTGGAATACGAAATAAGAGTAGACCATAGTGTCGCTGTTCGGGCAAAATTTAAGCTCTAACAGAGCCACTCTTACAGACAAAACCAATCCTTTTCTTTAGATATTTAATGTGTGATCTAAGAGAGCGGTATGTTTTGCTGCTAAAACCCATCTCTTCAATCACATATTTAATGTGTACATCTAACAGGTTTCTTATCCAATTTGATCTGATTTTTTGAAAATATACCACTGTGTTCATGCTGACTATTTTTTGCCTACTTACCCCTCCTCAAAGAGGTTTTACCCAGAAAATTGTGATTTATTTTACTCGAAACCCGCTTCCATAGGTTACCTTTACAATTGCTCTGATTTCACCCCCTCCACTTATAATGGAAAATGTTCAACATTCACACATTTTGCTATTTTTAGGTTCAATGATACAAAATACTAACACTCCATTTCTTTTAATAATTTATTTTTAATGTCTAGAAATATTTAAAAGATTGTGATTGAGGTGTTCTTCCTTTTTAAAGAGTCTGCAGATGGAGGAAAACCCTCCCCCCTCAGTTAGATAGAACTCATATTTTCCTCCTCCTTTTCATTATTTTCTCTACTTCATATTCTGCAAAATATAATTTTAAGATTCGATATATTTCAATCATTTTGTTTTGTACAGACCACTTTAATAACTTGACATAGTTTGTGAGGTAGGTCTAATAAGCATGGGGGAAACACTATAACGGCAAAAAACATTGACATGCCTCAATGTCTTACAAACCCCCGCCCCAAACCACCTTAAAACACTGTCTTCCACAACTATCAATATTTGGTATGCATATATAAATATATAAGATATACGGAGAACAGGGAAATTCAATAGGATGTCATGGATGTCATCAATTATGAACAAAATAATTTTAAAACTGTAGCTTCTATTAAATTCAAAAAGTATTCGGAAATATAAACATCACTTCTTCTCTTTCATATACATTTATGAGAATAGGAAATGAAGGGGCTATATGTACACTACTGACCAATACATGTTGGCCATATAAACAGCCCCCACCCCATATAAATTCCATTCTTATAGCAGCCCCGGTTAACACAAGTAAGGAAGGGACCGTATAAGAATATTTTACCTTTGTAACTGTGCTGTTTATATCTAAGGTTTCGTCTACAAGGATGCTTTCTACACCTAAAATCATAAAGCCAATCATCAATCTCTACAACAAGCGGTTGCCATGCAAGATAGGCCCATATTTTGCAAGAGGTGGACAGAGAACAAGCTAAAAAAAAAGAAGCGATTTTTTTACAATCAGGGGCCATTATCCAGGAATTTACAGTCCGATATGCATTAATATCTACACAAACCAAGATCTTTGAGATATAAACATCTTTTAAGTTTCCTCAAAATCAGATAAGGAGCAGTCATTTAGTCTGACATTTTTGGTCATATCTTTATGAAATTCGAACTCAAACTTCATTGATGTGTAAAGGTGTTATATTAAAATATTTTTTAAAATGGAATATAAGTTGTGACTTCTACCGGGGTCCACAATCTAATGGAATGATTCTGTAAATTTGGGCATCCGGCCACAGATTGTATGCTATATGTACACTACTGACCAATAAATATTGTGGGTCATAAACATACATTTCAAGTTTAAAAGAATTGGATAAATATTGGATAAATAGTGACCACAGTCTAAAAACATGATTTTTCGTACAATCAGGGGCCATAATCCATGAAGTTACGGTCCAATACACACCAAAAACTAAAGGAACTGAGATCTTAGAATGATCAACATATATTTCATATTTCGTTGCAATCGGATGAAAATTGTGACCTGCAGAGACTTCACAAACAGCTCTGGATGTGGATGTATAAAAAGCATCCAAAACAGTGGTAGGAAACTTGACCCCACTTTTTGTCGTCCACAATGCCGGAATCGAAACAACAACGCATGATTCGATGACATACATTATGATCTAAAGCGTAGGTTTTAACATGTAAACACAGTCTCGTGAATAGACTCTGGCACTCTAATATGGGCTACTGAACAATAAATATTTCTTTTTGTATCAATACCAAGATCATGTCTTCCATTACAGTCGTCGATACAGTTTACATATATAATTTTATAAACGTTTGTAGATTATTGCAGTGTCTGCTACGCATGTCATGTTATCAAGAAATTATATTTCTAGTTTCTAATATACTTGTAGCTGATGGAAGTGTATAACAATACTGTACCTGTGATGGTAGCGATTTGTGGGTCATCATTTGTAATTCTACAAAATAAAACAGACAATGTTTATTTCCTTAGCTCAGGATATATTTTCAAACCACTCCATATTTTCAACTTACAAAACATAAAAGTGTAAACAATGGATCTTAAATATGCAAATGGCAACTTTCAAGTTTTGTGTGTGAGAGAGAGAGAGAGAGAGGGGTGTAACATCCACTCGACACACACTAGGTGATATCGGGACTAGCATGTGCTTTAATTTTATTTCAATAATTCGCTTGCGCAGGGGTCTTAGATACTACATGTAGATACTGCATGTAGATACTACAAGTAGTTACCACAAGTCGCACCATGAGAACGGGCCTTTAGCGTGTCCACAAGCTAAAACCATGATTTTTCCAACAACAAGGAGCTATCATCCATTCAGTTACGGTCCGCTACCAGCCAATATCTAAAGGAGCCAAGGTTTGGGGGATACAACCCTATATTTCAAGTTTTGTCAAAATCGGATGAAAATGGTGACTTGTTGTAGAGTGTCCACAATCAAAATGTGAAAAGATGTACAAACAGGCATGGGAGACAACAATATACGTCAAAATTAATATTGTGGACGCAAATAATAAAACCACTTTTATACATAGACTGATAACCATGATAACATGGGTCTGGGTCTGTTCAAAGAGAAAATAGGAAAAAATTCAGGCTACATTGGATTGGCTAGTTTTACATAAAATTTATGCGTACGGAAAGAAACACTGCAAAGATAGTGGGTATAACAAAATTTACTTACTATACAGCACATTAATTATGTTCTTGTGCACTTTGGCGTTGTATACTCAGGGATTTATTTGTCACGTTGACTCCATCTACTTAAAATAAAAAACCAATGCTGCTTATTAATAAAAATATATTTACATATCCAAAACCACCAAAACACTATTAACTTAAGAAGACAGTGGGTGTAACAAGTTTATAGTTATAAAATAAAATATATATACCTCACGCGCAGCAGTCAGTATATAGGTTTGAAAGGTATGCTTTGGAATTCCTTTGGGTTACCTTCTCCAAATAGAAATATATGGCATTTGGCTGATGAGGTCATGGCCCACAACCGAATCAACTCCATATTTACTTGATACTGGTAATTTTGTTATCTAAAATAGAATATTATGAAAAAATAAAATACATTATGAAAAACCGTTGGCTTTTTTTTGGTAGCTACTTCTTTCTTCTTCATTCAATTGATTACAGGCCGGGCCCCACGAATGCATATCCTGTAGTGTTTCTGTTTATGGAATATCAATATCATAGAATAGAAAGTAATTGATTGAATTTCAGGCATTCTTTCTGTCGCTCAAAAATATTGTATATAAAAATAAAAAAACCAAAAACATATATATGAGCTTAGTTCGTTAACACAAAAAGGAGTGTGATAGCTAGCGGTTTGCCTTTGGCCGCTTGAGACTCTGACGACTATATATTTGTCACGAACACTACTCCAATGACCCTCCCCCCATCCCGGGGCCACACTTATTATAATACAAGCCTTCTCTGCACCGCTTAACTAATTACCTGTAATAACAATTTCTAGTAGATTAATATTTGGAAATAAATTATTAGAAGTTAAGCTCTTAGAACTAAAGAATGTTTATGACATGTCCTTTCACATAATTTGATATTATTACTTGCGTGTGTGGTGCGGTGGTGCGGACGGTGGTGCGGATGTGAGAGAGAGAGAGAGAGAGAGAGAGAGAGAGAGAAATGGGGTTTAAGGTCCACTCAACACAACTAGGTCATTTCGGGACTAACATGGTTTAATTTTATTTCAATAATTCTCTTTCGCGTAGGGGTCTTTAGCAGTGGGAGGAAACCTGAGTGCCCGGAGGAAAACCACAAGGTTGAGAAGGCGCACCTATCTCCATGCTACATACGCTCACACCGCAGGGCTCGAAACAACAGCCAGAGGTCGAAGCGCGGCACTCTAGACCACTAGGCCATCCCAACCCCCTGATGCGGACCTCTTGCACTTACTAATAGAATGAAGGGAGGCATCTTTGAACTAATTTAAATTTAAGCTTTTCCAAAAATGATAATATATTAGGCCTAATAAAGGCACTAGAGTACCGTACCAACTCTTCAGGGGGGATCATGTGGCTATGTATGTCACTGTGGATTCGACGCTGGCTTGCTCTGTCTAGTCGTTCAGATGGGACAAAAAAAAAACCAAGGTTCTTTGTTCACATTCGTGACATTGGATTTGGCATTTGGCGTGCGCCGTGCACGTAAAAGATCCTGCAAGTGGCAGTTTCAATTTCATATAAGACTAGGCTATAATTTTTAATAAGAGTAGCTCCGCATCCCGGGCAAAATTTCCCTCATATAATATTATATTATGTCATAGCACACTTTAGCAACAGAACAGTGGGACGTTAAACCACATTACTTCATTATGATTTAGGCCTAGCCTACGCTTCAGTGCTAAAAAAGGCACACACAGACTGAGACCATTCATTCATTCATCCATTGACTTTTCAAGAGTCTAACGAACGTGGCTCGATCATTGCACTTTTTATAATTTTGTTCTCTGCAAACCCCCTACTTACATGGAATAAGATCCACGGTTACCAATGTTCCAACTAACTAGGGTATGTCTAGGATTATTTATTAAAAGATGTCAACGGTCCTACCTAACGCATTCCCCCAAGCGCCATTTTTGGCGATTCGGAACCATTCGGTTAATTATTTTAGGTCGCAATATCTGAAGAACAAGCCCGAGCGTACAACATCAACCAGGAACTGGCCATGACGTCATTTCAAAAATCGAACTCGGTCAGTCGATGCGCATTTGTTCAAAGAAAAGGCATGCCGAATTTCAGATCGATCTTACTTAAAATGGCGGATCCTTAGTCGGTGCTTGTGTTTGGGAGCATGACTGGGGAACAGGCGAGGAGTGAAATTAACCCCATAGGCCTACTGCCAACATCCACACACGTCGCACCCTAGCTATCTTAAAACATTGATATATGGGCCTACTGAAACACGGAGGGTAGAGAGATGAGGTCTGTTATCTAATCGCACCAACCCCCACCAGGCCTCAACGGCAGTACGGAACAGTTACAGTAGGCTACGTGACCGACAACAAAAACCGGACCGTCTGGTCGTGCGTGAAAACCCAACATAATGATTTTGATTGGTCAATATTTCTCCATAGAGAATACCATGTGTTAATGTTAGCCGCTTCAATAAGCCAAATTAATAATATATATGATAAATTAATAATATAGGTCCTCTTGAAGCGGCTAACACCACTAACCCAAGTCCTCTTGAAGCAGCTAACATCAGTTGAATCGGGTGGTAGTTCACAGCGACCAGAGGCCGGTTGCTCAAAGCTCCGTTATCTTTTAACGATCCGTTAACTTTAACGGAGAGAGAGATTGTTACTGGAAATGAAGGCCCCGAACATTCTGTGGTGCAAATATTTCCTACAGATTTATGCAAATAAAAGAAATAAACTATTCTATAGTGTTTTCTGTAGTAAATTTAACGGAAAGTTAACAAACAACACGTTACCAAGATATGTCCGTTAAGAGTTTAACGGATCGTTAAAATAACTTAGTTTTGAGCAACCAACCCCAGGCCCAGGGGCGGACTGGGCCCACTTTGGGGGCCCTGTGCAGGGTAACTGAAGTGGCCCTTTAGAGTCAAACACAACTAACAACAGCGGAGGGCGAAGCCTGACGGCCCGAGCGCCGAAGTAGGGGGTTCTTGGGGGAGGGGTCTCCCCCAGACTTTTTTTGAATTCGCCAGCCGGAAACCCCGTTTTCCAAGCATCTGGGGATCTATTTTGGAAAAAGTAAAACTCCATTTTGACGAAAAATTTCTCTGGGATAGTACGTTTTCAAGCATCTGGGGATCAATTTTGGAGAAAGTAAATCTGCCGAATTTCAAAAACAAATACTTAAAAAATAAAATTAATAAAATTACTTAAAAGTAATACTGTCGGCCTGTAATAATAAACAAGACTTCGACATATATATCAAGTTATGATGAATTATGGATAAAAGACTATTTATATTTAACTAGTAAACGTACAAATTACTAAATTAGTAGTTTAAACTTACAAGTATTACATGACATAAGATTGAATACTACTGCAACTGAATTCCATGTCCGAAAAATACCGCCAGACGCCAGAAGGGGAAAATGGTATTTCAGCTGAATGGTGCTGCCCGAGAGCAAATATCACGAGGTCCCATCCACACTAAATATGTCATCATAACAGAGGGCAGGTCCAAATAGAGGCCAACTTACCAATGGCAAGTGGGCCCATACTCTTGACTATGGGCCCCGAATTTGGACCCCAAAAAATCACTATTTTTACTGAATTTTGATGTATTTTTGTGTTATTAAGCCAAAATTGGGCCCCAATGGTCACCGAATAGAGGCCAACTTACCAATGGCAAGTGGCCCCCTACTTTTGACTATGGGCCCCGAATTTGGACAAAAATAAATCACTATTTTTACTGAATTTTGATGTATTTTTGAGTTTTTAAGCCAAAATCGGGCCCCTCTTGAGGAAAATGGGGCCCCTTGGCCACATGCAGACTAGTGACATATTGAGTGGGGCCCAGCTTACGTCAAATATGGGGCCCAAGTGGAGGAAAATTGTAGGGACAAAGCTAGCTGACATGAGGATGGGGGCCCCGAAGCCTTGTCACAGAAATCATAGGGGGTGGAGCCCCCTACCCCCTCACCTTGACACTCTTTTAATCCCTTTATGTTCACTATTACATTAAAATATTTTTTCATCATGTTTTTTTTTTTTTTTGGAAGTGGGGGCCCGCCTGTGCAAGTCCGCCCCTGCCCAGGCCTATGTCTTTGTGCCCCAAATTAGTGTCCAAAATGGCTCCAGCCTATCTACAAGAACTTGTAAACCCATTAAAGACATTTGGTGTGCGGTCATTTTGCTACGCCTCTGCAACACTTTGGAATCTCAAGAGTGCTATAACATCAAGTTCGTTTAAATCAAACCTCAAGACCTATCTCTTCAAACGATATAGGGGGAAGCGCAGGTAATTTAAGCATACTAACAGAGTACCTGAATATTTATCATCCTACCTGGGGCCAGTTGCTCAAAGCTCTGTTATCTTTTAACGGTCCGTTAACTTTAACGGACATATCTTGGTGACTGTTGTTTGTTAAGTTTCCGTTAAATTTACTACAGAAAACACTATAAAATACTTTATTCTTTGTATTAGCATAAATCTGTAGTAAAAATTTGCACCACAGAATGTTCGGGGCCTTTATTTCCAGCAACAATCTTTCTCTCCATTAAAGTTAACGGATCGTTAAAGATAACAAAGCTTTGAGCAACCGGCCCCAGGTCGATAGTCTTTTAAACCACACATAAAACGAAAACCATAAATATACTGTTCATTCCAGAAATTTTATTCTTCAATATTAATATTAACATATCAAAATATGGGAAAATGTAAATTCATAAATATGCTCAAATTAGCATCATGTGTTGTTAAATTGAGCACACCTTGTATGGAATTTGAGCATGGGTGCTCCGGTTGGCCTAGTGGTTAAGATTCAAAGATGTTTGATGCTTCTACATATGTTTCTGGCAATTATAAGTGGTGAAATTTCAATGTTTGATGCTTCTACATATGTTTCTGGCAAGCCTGGTGGTGAAATTTCAATGTTTGATGGTTCGACAGATGTTTCCGAAAGAACTAGTGATGAAGACTGCATGATATTTGATGGTTCGAAAGATGTGTGTAATGGCGGGTCTGTTGCAATTGATTCACTGGTTTGTGGTGCCATCGTAATGCTTTCAACTGTTTGCGGTGCAGTTGGAATTATTATAACGATTGTAGACCTACATGTATTATATCACATGAATCAGTGTGGGGGGGGGGGGGGGGGAGGCCTATGGCATAGGCCTACATTTTAAATGTTATGTATGTTTGTTGAGTTATCAACACCGCCGCTATCATCATCATCATCATCATCATCATCAATAATAAAGGTAAAAGGCCTGGATCAATAGACCTACGAATCATCATTATCACTGATGCTATATTGAGCAGGCATGAAGGACCTGCATTGCAGGTAAAATGAGCACCCTGCTCAAATTAGCAAAAAAGTGGGTGCTCACAATACCAACACTGTGTCGGGTCAGTTCTAGGCTTACCAGCGCAGGAAGTTATGTCATTACAGTTTACAACGCTGGATTCTACAACTCCTTAGAAAAAGGGGCTTCGTATGAGATCTTAACAAACCTTGTGTTATGTGTAGTAGTTACGTTATAACTTGTTATGTTAGAGCTCTATTTTACATAAGATGGAACGAATAATGAAAATCTTATTTAAAACACCCACGTGAAAAGCCTTGTTGACGATATTTTGTCCGGCAATCAGAAATAGGAAGTAGGTCACTGTCACGGGTAAAATTTAACAAAATATTTCATTTGACGTTCTAAACACGGGGGTGCTCACTTTTCCAACATGCTCATTTTATCTGCGCTTCCCCTAATTAGTGTGTTGCTGAGTGATAGTGTGTGTTTGTTGTGTGGTCGGCGCTTTGAGCATACCCCTTTTGTGGTGTGAATTTTAGCGCAACCACGAACAGACAAACAAATAGATAAACGCTGTATAAATTTAACCCTTTAAAGCAAAAACAATTACCTTTCCGTTTCCACACCACGGTGTCTGTGATTCGGCGAGTGTCAAACGTCAAAGATATAGGGATAGTGCGTCTTGATGATCGGGATTACTCTATTTCACGCGTATTTTGTTATACTCATTAATAGACATGTCTTCTATTCGCTAAATTCATTAAATATTGGCTCATATGTGTTAATTCTACGCTGATGAAATAATAATTATTATTTGCAGTTTTTCAAACAAAATTAGATTTCAAGATAAATTAGTCTCTTAGTTCTCTCCAAACTTAAAATTGAATGGGAATATTCTTCTGGATTATTGCTTTGGTTGTATAAGTAGTAAAATACGCGGGGAATAAAGGGTAGGCCTAATAAAGGGATCCCGATCATCGAGTCGCATTATCCTTATTTTGTTGACGTTCGCTATTCGCCGTTTCAGAAGAATCACAGCCGCCACTCTACCTACACTACTAATAGAACAACATTAAAAGCGAGCCAGAGCTTATGATTACTTAACTTGACCTTTTATTTACGTGTTACAGCATGCAGTTGATATGAATAGTAAAGTAGGTGGGGTGGGGGGTATCTACTATCTAGGTGTATAATTCAGTACGTGACTAGATGATAGATATATGGTGAAATAGATACAATAACGGTTGTCTGATACTGAAGATACGGGTAATTAATTTACAGGGTGATAATCAGGTGTTAGTTCATGATAAACCAGGTAAAATATGTAATGTAAATGATACCTGTACTATTAATTACAGGTAATTAGGATAAGGTAATGGTCGTGCATATACATAGGTCATTTATGAAAAATAGATACGAGAGATAGACATAAATAACGTAGCTAATTGGTCAAAATGCACATAAATGTAATAGCTCATTAGCTGGGAAGAAATATTACAAGAGGGCATCGTACTTGGTTCCGTTTATGAAAACAGGTTGTAACTGAGATTTTAAAGGAGCTAGATCTCTATTCCTTGAAACATAAAATGGGTCAAAATGCACATAAACGTAATAGCGTGTAAGGCGCGGATTTAATTTCAGTTACATGTACATCGATATCTGAATTTTGTTCTCGAGTCTACGGCGAACGATTGCATTATGTCGCCATTTTCCCACTCCTAGGTGGGCTTCAATTTGTTTTACAAAGTTAAAGACAGCCGATTTTTATCTTTGTCCAAGATGACTGACAGTTGAAAGGTCAGACCGCTATAGTTCAATGGGTGACGTCACATTCTAATGTTGACCAACAAATTAAAATGGCGTTTATAACGTCAAAAAAGATTACTTCTGTATCTATTTAAGCTATTAGTATGGAATATTTGTTATCCAGATAAACTTCATACACCTTTATTTATTTTTCTTATACTTCAAAAAAATGTTTTAGAATTTATTTTGTCGGAGGAAAAAAGTTAATATTTGGCAGAATTAAGAAGCATAGATGTCGTCTTTATCAGTGATACTAGCGGCCAAGCGAATATTCACTGCGAGATCAGTGTGGGTGGGCTTATGTAGTGCGAGTTATATAAATAGACATTTTTCCCTTAATTGTTTTCTCCCCTCTTCCTGCATTTCTGGGTTGACTTTTTGGTGTAGAATAGGAGAAAAGGGATCAAATTGCAGAGCAGTTTCGGGTTATACGGATGATATTACAGCGTATAGATAGGGCGTGTAAAGTGTCTTTCTGCAGAGCAATCATTGTGTCGGAAGTAAGATTTTCACCCCAGTCAACTTCAAATCCCGTAGCAAAAACTCTAAACGGTCACCCCCCTTCAAATTTATGACGAGGATATTGTCAAATATGATCCCCTTTGTGCCTATTAAGATTGGAACCAACGTAATGCTGAGCAATTAAAAGCTAAAGTCTGTAATGTTACAACAGTTTAACATTGAAGTCATTGGGAAAATAATTACTAGGCAAGTCTTGATATCTTGTCCTCACTAGCATATTCACAGTGAGAGTGACATCCCAGTTAGAAGTACCAGTTACAGTGAATGGGTTGTTTGTCGTTTATCAACTCTCACAAAACAAGCAGGTAGATCTCGAGTGTCGGTCCCATTTCTGATCCGCTCGTTCACAAGAATGACCTCAGTCAAATGCCAGGAAATTGACATTCATTTTGGGGTAAGATTGTGGATGACCAACATTTGGATCGAACCCTGACGGCCTGGGTTAGTGAGCCAGCGACTTCTATTCATAATTGAAATAACACTTGAAATCGTATCACAACAGGCCCGGGACTGTACAGCGCTGTGGACGCTTACGGCTGGCCCCCGGATCCATTCACTTGATTTGATAATTGTTTATTTTTTGCAATGTCTATTTTCTGTCTTGCCCGCAGGTTTATCTTGTATATTTTTGTTTTGCGTGTAGTGCAGTCCTCCTGCACCTACTATTAGACATCACAAATATCTGGTTTTAATTGAATTACCTTGTGCATGTTTATTTGGGTTTTTTTAAAAAAAAAAGAACAGAAATGACAGATAATCTATTTGCCTGTTTAGATTGAATTGTTAAAGAATCCTCGGAGTAATCAGGATATTTTCTTTGTTAAAATCACATCGACATAGAAATAAATGAATTATCAAAAATAATCATATACACTGATTAAAAATTGACATTGATAGATGTTATAGTTAGATATAATCACTCTAATAAAAACTATTAACGAGAAAGTGTTTCTTTTGCTATTGTTCATTAATATTTTTTAACGATGTAAAAACCAGTTGTGTAGGCCTATAAATTTCTGCATTAATAAACTTAACATAGCACAAAGACACTGACGTACGGGCTCGACGACATATTAGGAGAGGAGAGGAGGGGGGAGCGGAATCCGAAATGCCCGAAAAAATTTCAGGTTGCAGTCCTTAATCAACTCTCGATGGCATCATATTTCTCCGAGATTAAATAGATTAAAACTGTTCAGCGATATTTGATTTAATCAAATATGGCGGACCCAATCGGACCCAGACTTACCTTCGATCAACCAGTACCGTGGTTGAAATTATTGCACACGTCTGTCAAACCTTTAAAGGCCAATAATTCGCTTGCAATAAAGTAATTTGAATGAAACTTTCAAATTATTCATTTTACATCATCTACTTTTGAACTATTATAACAAGAATGGCTTGTTCTTTATCTACATCTTACATAATGTAGGCCTACCTTAAAGAGGGTTAAAGTTTTGATGTAAAATAGTCTCAAGAACCAAAGCCTCAATTACGAAATTTTCTAATGTTAAATTATGAATTGATTTGTGGGTGTTCTAATCCATTTAATATCCGATGGTCTGGGGTGTTAATTATGTATTGTTTAATAGTCGAGAGCGAAACATTAAGCAATTTGTATTTTAAGGGCTTATAATGAATACACCTTTAAAGTTGCACCGTGCTCGTGCGACACCGGTTATTACAATACAATGGTGTATTTCTGAGACAAAATGTGTCAACATAGAAGCAACTGTTATATGCACATTCAAAGAATTTGATCCATAATTGCAAGAAAAAAATATTGTGCAGGTCTACACAAAAGATAGAAAGGAAATCCTTGTTATGTTGAGAAAGGAAGTACATGACTGAGTGGTTACTTTTTATAAATTTAAGATTGATTGTACCTACGTGCATGTGATCAATAAAATCTATACTAAAAGATTAAAATTGCATTATGTCGCCATTTTCCCACTCCTAGGTGGGCTTCAATTTGTTTTACAAAGTTAAAGACAGCCGATTTTTATCTTTGTCCAAGATGACTGACAGTTGAAAGGTCAGACCGCTATAGTTCAATGGGTGACGTCACATTCTAATGTTGACCAACAAATTAAAATGGCGTTTATAACGTCAAAAAAGATTACTTCTGTATCTATTTAAGCTATTAGTATGGAATATTTGTTATCCAGATAAACTTCATACACCTTTATTTATTTTTCTTATACTTCAAAAAAATGTTTTAGAATTTATTTTGTCGGAGGAAAAAAGTTAATATTTGGCAGAATTAAGAAGCATAGATGTCGTCTTTATCAGTGATACTAGCGGCCAAGCGAATATTCACTGCGAGATCAGTGTGGGTGGGCTTATGTAGTGCGAGTTATATAAATAGACATTTTTCCCTTAATTGTTTTCTCCCCTCTTCCTGCATTTCTGGGTTGACTTTTTGGTGTAGAATAGGAGAAAAGGGATCAAATTGCAGAGCAGTTTCGGGTTATACTGATGATATTACAGCGTATAGATAGGGCGTGTAAAGTGTCTTTCTGCAGAGCAATCATTGTGTCGGAAGTAAGATTTTCACCCCAGTCAACTTCAAATCCCGTAGCAAAAACTCTAAACGGTCACCCCCCTTCAAATTTATGACGAGGATATTGTCAAATATGATCCCCTTTGTGCCTATTAAGATTGGAACCAACGTAATGCTGAGCAATTAAAAGCTAAAGTCTGTAATGTTACAACAGTTTAACATTGAAGTCATTGGGAAAATAATTACTAGGCAAGTCTTGATATCTTGTCCTCACTAGCATATTCACAGTGAGAGTGACATCCCAGTTAGAAGTACCAGTTACAGTGAATGGGTTGTTTGTCGTTCATCAACTCTCACAAAACAAGCAGGTAGATCTCGAGTGTCGGTCCCATTTCTGATCCGCTCGTTCACAAGAATGACCTCACTCAAATGCCAGGAAAATGACATTCATTTTGGGGTAAGATTGTGGATGACCAACATTTGGATCGAACCCTGACGGCCTGGGTTAGTGAGCCAGCGACTTCTATTCATAATTGAAATAACACTTGAAATCGTATCACAACAGGCCCGGGACTGTACAGCGCTGTGGACGCTTACGGCTGGCCCCCGGATCCATTCACTTGATTTGATAATTGTTTATTTTTTGCAATGTCTATTTTCTGTCTTGCCCGCAGGTTTATCTTGTATATTTTTGTTTTGCGTGTAGTGCAGTCCTCCTGCACCTACTATTAGACATCACAAATATCTGGTTTTAATTGAATTACCTTGTGCATGTTTATTTGGGTTTTTTTTTAAAAAAAAAGAACAGAAATGACAGATAATCTATTTGCCTGTTTAGATTGAATTGTTAAAGAATCCTCGGAGTAATCAGGATATTTTCTTTGTTAAAATCACATCGACATAGAAATAAATGAATTATCAAAAATAATCATATACACTGATTAAAAATTGACATTGATAGATGTTATAGTTAGATATAATCACTCTAATAAAAACTATTAACGAGAAAGTGTTTCTTTTGCTATTGTTCATTAATATTTTTTAACGATGTAAAAACCAGTTGTGTAGGCCTATAAATTTCTGCATTAATAAACTTAACATAGCACAAAGACACTGACGTACGGGCTCGACGACATATTAGGAGAGGAGAGGAGGGGGGAGCGGAATCCGAAATGCCCGAAAAAATTTCAGGTTGCAGTCCTTAATCAACTCTCGATGGCATCATATTTCTCCGAGATTAAATAGATTAAAACTGTTCAGCGATATTTGATTTAATCAAATATGGCGGACCCAATCGGACCCAGACTTACCTTCGATCAACCAGTACCGTGGTTGAAATTATTGCACACGTCTGTCAAACCTTTAAAGGCCAATAATTCGCTTGCAATAAAGTAATTTGAATGAAACTTTCAAATTATTCATTTTACATCATCTACTTTTGAACTATTATAACAAGAATGGCTTGTTCTTTATCTACATCTTACATAATGTAGGCCTACCTTAAAGAGGGTTAAAGTTTTGATGTAAAATAGTCTCAAGAACCAAAGCCTCAATTACGAAATTTTCTAATGTTAAATTATGAATTGATTTGTGGGTGTTCTAATCCATTTAATATCCGATGGTCTGGGGTGTTAATTATGTATTGTTTAATAGTCGAGAGCGAAACATTAAGCAATTTGTATTTTAAGGGCTTATAATGAATACACCTTTAAAGTTGCACCGTGCTCGTGCGACACCGGTTATTACAATACAATGGTGTATTTCTGAGACAAAATGTGTCAACATAGAAGCAACTGTTATATGCACATTCAAAGAATTTGATCCATAATTGCAAGAAAAAAATATTGTGCAGGTCTACACAAAAGATAGAAAGGAAATCCTTGTTATGTTGAGAAAGGAAGTACATGACTGAGTGGTTACTTTTTATAAATTTAAGATTGATTGTACCTACGTGCATGTGATCAATAAAATCTATACTAAAAGATTAAAAGATATATCACAAAGACTTCTCTCATTCAAACTGTTACACCATGTGTATTAATTATAAGAAACTACACGTACACTGTCAGCAGGTTCCCAATAAGTAACAATAACAAGAAAATATGGTCCAGATGGCAGATGTCTATAATGGACTTTAATTTTTAAAAAGGTGTTATCTGGTCAAATTCATAAGCATTAATTTATCAGTAATAACACAAGATTCACAAACACCCAGAAGAATTAAACAATTCCATAGATTAGATAGTGCTCCCCAAGCCACAGAGAGAGAGAGAAATGGGGTTTAACATCCACTCGACACAAACTAGGACAGGCGACCCTACTCCTTGTCATGTACAACCGGGTAATCGAAACCACGCTAATTGACTCAATGGCAGACATTACGATACATGTTAACCATCAGTCACCCCCCCCCCCCCCCTCCGAAATTGTTATTCGTGAATCCGGAGAAAACCAGTGACGAGTTTTGACATACCCGTACAACCGTGGAATCGAAACCACGCCTGTTGACACAACGATAGACTTTATGATACAGCGCGCACGTTCTTACACCACCCCACGCGAAAGACTGGGGTATCCATGCTGAAAAATTCGGTTGTTTCCCAATGCGATTCAACAAAATAATTTCATTTCATGTCAGTTTCCACAACTAACCCCGTCATTTCAGTTTATAAACTCGGTTCTCCTTTCATAAGATATACTTTCAACTGGCAACACGGGAATGGATTACTGTCAATGTTAGAACCGGTGATGTCGAACTAAAATTGCAGTAGAGAGATAGAGAAATGGGGTTTAACGTCAACTCAAAACGAACTAGATCATTTCGGGACTAACATAATAATGGTTAATTTTATTTCAATAATTCGCCTGCATGTAGGGGTCTTTAGCAGTGGGAGGAAACCGGAGGACCCGGAGAAACGTACGAGGTTGATCAGGCGACCCAATATTATTATTATTATGAACATTTTTGTAGCGCACAATTCACTAGGGATTCGAAACGATGCCACTAGACTCAATGACAGGCTTTTATGAAACAGCCCGCGCATGCTAACAATTCGGCCATCCAACCCCCCTAAAATGCAGTAATATTTTGCGATTGAAAAATAGCATAGGCTCTATTTTTCACTGCTACCATTTTTACGATAATAAACAAAGTCTCCATCATCCATTCTTAAATTAAAATATTAAATGGCGAACGTGTTTCAATCTGTTTATAATCACAACCACCCGATGGTCAAAAGAGATGATTGTCGACTAATTAGAATAAAGTTTGGGGCCAAAAGAAAGATTTACAATAGGCAAATTTAGCTCGTACATAACGCATCTGTAATATTAATGATCAAAATTAATTTGAATTTGAGGTCAACAACTAATCTGTCAGAAGAATTACATCCGGGGAGGTTAACCGGAAGTTATATTGTCTGAGAGGTTAACATATTGAACGTTATTAATGGACGTGAAGTGTATTAAGGTTTGACACACCCACGGACAAATTATACTACAGTATAATAATCAATTGACTTAGATGCATGAACGACGATTTTAACTCCCACTCAACCCATGGTGCCTCTTAGACGTGAAACCGTTTCCCATTCATGAATGAAACGTAAATCCCATTTTGTTTTATTGATAGATTTCCAAATCACCACCTCTTTAGACTCCATTTCAGTGTTTTGTGGTTAGCCAAAATAAACACGAAAGAAATGAGAATGTCGTTAATATGATTTGAGAGATAATGATGAAAAGTAAGTTTAGTAAATTGTTTCTAGTTGATTTGTTTTCTGTCTGATCCAATTGGTCTTTCTTTTATTATAAAAACTAATCGCTGAGAAAATAGAATTTTGTGTAAGGAATGTTTACCTCCGGGGCCAATACATTAGTAAACCATTTCCGCTTGAGCTGACCCACAGGAGATGAATTTCTGACAATTCCTGTCACTCTCTAACCTCATTTCTGCATATGTCCTTCTCGACGATTTTTGTCATTAATTTTCATCGGTAACCGGTGAAACAATTGCTGCGTCTAATGTCGACCAAATTCAATCTTGGATGTTTAATAATTGTTTTGGAAATTACTGGAGTCTACTGGTGTGATTATCTAAGCGGTCTTCATTTTATGATCGAAAACAAAATGTCAGAAAATCTTGATTTGTTTTCGTATTAATGAGCAAATGGCGATAAATATTAAATTGTTTTCACTTTTGTATGTGGCGTTTTGTTTTCCATATTTAATTGGCCAAAAACTCGGACCAAGAGCGGATTGTGCCAGGGGCGGACTTGGGTCAACAAAAAACAAATTGACATACACTGTATATATTTTTCAAAAAAAATAAAATTCAGTTTAGCATCAACTGAAAATATAATGGCCTTAATCCCACGAAAAAAAGGTTTGATTGCGAACAGGCAAATCAAGCTATTTTCGTTCTCTCGCCGACCATGTCACACATTCTTCACCGCGATGCGGGCACCATGAAACCAGTTGTTTCGAGAGCACATGGTTATCCTTTCCATTCCTGACTAAATGGAACAGACCCCAAAGAAGTGTTCCTTTATTTAATTTCAATACAATTAGGATTAAACATTGTCGTCTAGTTAAATTAAAACGTGGGTTAAATGCAGTCATGGCCTTGGTGTCTATGGATTTTTCAGACGTCAGATGGCAATAATTTACGATAGGGCGATTTTTGTGAATATAATTTTACCAACCGTTTTATGACAAGACTTCCTTTAAAGCCCCAATAACACTCTTGTTGTAACTGAATAATATGTCCCAATCTTTATTCTGGTCAACAAATTGTACTATTTTACAATACTCCAATTAATAAATGACACACATTTCATCTTAACACAGCTAATTTTAAAAATTGAAAAAATTTAACTACGTGCCGTTCCATGGTTTGAAAACACTTACGTGAGCACTTTCAAATGCAACCTGGATTTAAACATATTTTCGAACCCTTTGGACAAGTAAGATAGGTTGTAATGGATAATTTACACAACAGGTAGGACACTTAAACATCTAGTAGTTAGAATAAGGCTAATTTATTTTTTCGGAACCCGTCAAGCCAGCAAGAGTGTTATTGTCCCTTTAAAGATGTATAATATTAAAATTAAACATCCATAATACTTTATATTTATAAACACATATAACTTTTATTTTGGAGAAAGAGGGAGAGAAGTGGGTTTAACGTCCACTCAACACAACTAGGTTATTTCGGGACTAACATATGGTTTTAATTGTATTTCAATAATTCGCTTGCGCGTAGGGGTCTCTAGTAGTGGGGGGAAATCTGAGTGCTCGGAGGAAACCCGCGAGGTTGAGAAGGCGCCCCTATCTCCATGCCACATACGCTCACACCAGGGCTCGAAACCACAGCCAAAAGCCAGAGGTGGCCGTCCAGCTAGAGGTCAAAGCGCGGCATTCTAGACCACTAGCCCCCCCCCCCCTTTTATTTTGGAATGGTTGTCCAGAAGTATGAGTTGTTAAACGGATTAATCAGTGGGCTAATAAATGATTTACAAATGACCATAACAAAGAGCGGATACACACATTTTAAAATGTAGACTTTGCTTTTGAACGAAAATATAGGGAAACTGAACATCGCTTACGTACGACAGTTCAATGTGACACGCGAGACAGGGTGTGCTTTATAAAAACCAAATTCCTATTCTATGTTAGTTGGAACCTCTAAACAACTACGGAAAATAACAGAAAATAATATATTAATTGGGGATTCAATGATCGACTTCTCTGTCAGTCTTAAAACCCTTGGGGTTTTCCTTGAGTTAACCCTTTCTATGGAAATTCACGTTGATGAATTGTGCCGTATAATGTTTCTATCATATACATTGCATCAGAAACATTCGCCACCTGATCACGACTGATGCTGCTAAAATACTAGTTCCCGCGCTAATACTGTCCCGTATTGATTATGCAAACAGTCTGCTCTTCGGACTCACCCAAACACTTACAAATAAATTACAGAGAATTCAGAACATCACTGTCAGGATCGTAACAAGAACTTCAAAATATTCATCCATAACTTCAGTGTTAAAGTCTCTTCACTGGTTGCCTTGGTTCAGTATAAAGTTCTGTCATTAGTCGCTGACTGGTGGCCGAACTTGACTAAGTGCAGACGCTTGATGAAAATATGATGACATAGTCATAATCATTGCTAATTGATCATGTACACGTATATTCACCACAACTATATTATATCGAAAATATAGGTCCATCTAAATGATGTAATTATTACTTTTATAAGTTGTACCATATTCACTGTTCTTTGTACGTTCTTACAACATTCTTAATAAATAACATGAATTCATATGCGTATAAAAATATTACTCAATTTTACTCCTTTTTAAGTGTTTTCCGGCCACCAGAATTCGGATAAATCCAGAACATGACATCTCACGGACTCTAGATTTAAAAATCTCCCCGGGGGAGCCCCCCCCCCCCCTCCTTAGAAAGTAAGCATTAGGGTAAACACTGGTTACCCCCCTCCCCCCACCCACACACAAATAAAATTCGATATGTACGTACGCCCCTGAGGTAAATAGACATCAAAAGGCTTTTCCAGAACAAATCATTTTCCAGTCTGCTGTTAAGGGGAGACAACTACAATTTACGGGTGGTGGATTTAGGCTAGGTTTGGGAATACCAAGCAAATTCAAATTATAATTAACCTTGCCCGGTGAACATTAGATATGCGATGATTTATTTAAACATTACATTGTCACATTGTTCTCATCAATTTATTTGTGTATAAATTATTTCCATTCTTTATTTATTTATTTTATTTATACACAATTAGGGAGGCAGTACGATTTATCCAATACCACCCAATATGTATACTAACTGAATGCCACAAATTACTGCCTCATTAAGTGTGAAAAATAGAACCAAGAAAGATTACTTCAATTATATCAACAAAGATAAGTTAAATCGCGGTAAACTTGTTAATTACTATCTCATTATTGTGAAAAACCGGCAGATTATTTCAATTATATTAACCAAATTGAGGTAAATCGCGGAAAACTTGCAAAACTGTGCGGCAATAGTGATGGCCAAGACTACTGTCTTTGTAATATTACAATTAAAACGGAACAATAATGTTACGTATCATAATCCATTTGATAACCAATTAAGCTAGGACTTCATGATTGTTAAATGATTTCCCTTATTATTGTTCCATGTACCTATATAACACTGTCACAATTTCGTTCCTCATTTGTAATTTGTATGCTTGATAACGACCAGTGAATTCTTGTCGAAACGTCGTGTTTACAATATAGCGATTGTTATAGAACTGTGTTGTGTTATAATAATATTTTGAAGGGTGAGTCTGTCGTTCAGATTGAGCTCCATCCTTGTGAACAATGTTATATAGAATACCGACATAGGAAATCAAATATCCCTTCTATGTAGCAACGCCACCGACACCGATCGGAAATAATAATTTCACAAATAAATTGCTACTTTCCCGCGCTTTTTACTTAGAAAAATCAATAAAGAAAAATATTAAAACAAAATTTGAAAAATTAAAAAAATAATTAGGTTGTCCGTGCATAGAGATAATAGTAATACATACATTGTTTTGTCATTCAAATCGCACCAAAACATGAACAATTAATTTTATGTGCAAAATAGCCAAAATAGTGAGATTCATATCAAAGGTTACAAGTAGCCTACACAAAACTAATATTCATATAGTTAACAACTTTGAATTGTAATCTACTTAAATGTTAGCGGGGGGGGGGGGGATATCCCCATGCAAACAATTTTCTAGTTATACCCATATACAGCACAATTTTGATTCACTAAAAAATGTCCACAGAGTTTGTAAGTCATTATATATTTTTCTTTATACATGGGATAGGGATCGAGCTCGATTAGTGGAGCCGAGGGGATTCAGTCTCCCTTCCCGCTACACTATAAGTGGGCGCTTACGACTGCCCCCCCCCCCCACACCCGTATCCATTCGCTTGATGTGATAAAATTGTTGATTTTTGTCTTGTCCGCAGGTTTGTCTTGTAGATTTTTGTTTTGCGTCTAGTGCGGTCCTCCTGCACTTGAATAACTTATAAAAAAAGCCCTGTCGATGTTGCAGCACAAAAGAGGCCTTTATTTCACGTCTGAATAATTTCTTTCAATGCCCATATATATTTATCTTTGCATTTAGCATACCTTATACGCATCAGGTTCACAACATTTTTTAACCGGACACGAACACCTTTTTAGTAAACAGCCAATTAACATATATAGGTGTCTCTTTATCTATTTCTTGTTAGACAATTTGATTGGTAGATCCCTGTTAGACGACTGTCATGGCTGGCCGAGTGGTTTATGTGACATCAAAACAAGTTGAGGAAAGTTTGCCGACTTTGGTAAGTTTTATATTCCTTTGCAAGAGTCCGATTTTTAAGGGACTCTAATACTTTATTTCAAGTTTGTCTTACAGCCGGTGACAATGTAAGGCTATGATGTGTTGGCCCGGTCAATCAATCAATGTTTAGTGGACAAATCGATCAAAGTTATTATTAATAGTATACAGGTGCAGTGAAACATTGTATCGCTTTGAATGGTTGGATACGACATTTCTTTGGCCAGGGTGTACTATGCTTGCTAATATGGGTGACATAATCAGAATTATTTTTCACTGTGCACATAATAGAGCATTTTGATCGGGCAACCATATAATATAGTTTAATACCAGAATTTTGTTAAAGGAGCTAAATCGCTAACATTTGGGGCCTAGAAATTCATAAAAGTGATTCGCAACGCATATAATACCGTAATATGAATGTATATAAACTGATTTACATTCAATGGTTTCCGTGTTTACTCCAATTTCAAATCAGTTATGTTTGGCGAAATAAGCCAGCAATGTCAATCATGTGCAAAAGTCGAGCGTCTAGTTATTCCAGTCTACTAACTCCGTCTGACTTATTGCAATGTGCCTAGCCTCGTCCCTCGAGTCTCTCAATACAACTGGAGCTGAAGCGCATTATGGTACACGATTCGTGTACCAATGTTAAAAAAATATTTTATCTTAAATATCGGATACCAGAAGCTCATCTTTTCCCGGTAAGTTTACATCAGCAACGTTGATTTAAATTGACCAATAATTCGTATTTTTGATGTCGACGATTTTGGAGGATGTTGAGTTACGGACTTAGGTCCTTTAAAATAAAGCCTTAAAAATAAATGGCATAGGTATCCATAAACAGTACTACATTGTGCTAAAGAATAATTCTATTAATCCTATAATTCACTATTGCCAGCTGAGAAATTGGCAAAAATATCATTTTCAACTTAAAATTCCAACGTTTGAACATAGCTTTTCCATTGAGGTAATAGGAAAACAAGGGCAGTAATTGTGTTATTATTTCCTGTGTCAATATTTTTATGGGCGGGAAATAATGCCCATGATCGTATAATAGTGAGTTGATTTGAGCAAAATACATAGAAATCATTCTGTTTTGACTTTCTTAGAAAATATGAAATTCTCGCTTTCAGTGTGGTTTAAAGGGACAATAACACTCTTGCTGGCTTGACAGCTCCAGAAAATAAATAATAACCTCATTCTAAGGACTAGATGTTGAAGTGTCCTACCTGTTGTGTAAATTATCCATTACATCCTATTTTACTTGTCCAGAGGCAACGCCGGATTAACCATGGTGGGGGCCCTGGGGCCTGGAACATATGGGGGCCCCTGATTACTGACCGCGAGTGCCGAAGGCGCGAACCCACATACGGGTGTCTGGGGCCAATATAATGCCCGAGTTACTGAGTGCGGAACGGTGCGCGTGTATATGGGGGGGGGGGTGGAAGCCCCTCCCCCGTAAATTTTAAAAATAAGACGGTCACAAACGCGTTTTCCACCCACTTGAAACTGCAATCAACGTCGCTCCCGTGTGTCAATTTCGGCAGCGCTATTTCTCATTTTGATGTTAAGCACACCAAAATGAGAAACTCCTTATCCTCTAAACTAGAACTAGTCCGAAAATCCGTAAGGCGACGTGAATAGCCGGGCGACCAGAACGAAAATCTCAATTATGTAATTTGGTGGCGGCGCCCCCAAAGACCACCAAGGTCCTGTCAAGTGAATAAGGGCGACCAAAACGAACCCTTTAATGTTATGTGGTGGGTCAGACGCCGACCAAGAATGAGGTGATAGGCGAGGCCCTTCGCCTATTGGGCGGCACCCTTTTCCGGGTCCTCCCTCAGAATATTTTGAAAAATAACGATGCAGGAAACACGTTTTTATGCCATTGGGGTGATATCTGAGTGGCGATTTTGTATTTTATATGGCGGAATATTTTTTGGGAGAGGCGTTTGCTTCTGGTGTCCGCACTTTGGGTCCGCGCCTGCGGTGGCGCGCGATAGCCTCCACATAAAGAGATAAAAAAATTTGGATCAGGTTAAACCGACCGACTCATCAGTGCCTTAGGAGCATCACTATATGATCATAATCAAGTGTATTATTTTATAATTGAAAAGTTGTCAATTTTTTTGGGAGGGAACGCCTTATTTTTCTGGAAATTTTCAGAAATTGGAGGCCGGAAACATGATTTCCTGGCATTTCAGGCTCTTGTGTGGAGCCATTTACAAGTACCTCCCCCATAAAATAGCGCATTCTGGCGTTATTTCAGTGGACCAATCCATGTGAGTGCTATGAAATGATGGCATTTCTAGAGGGGGCTGGGCGCAACTGAGATTTTTTGGGGGCCCCCACTGGGGCCTGTGCCTCATGGTTAATCCGGTCCTTGTGATAAATGCGAGTGCTATGAAATGATGGCATTTTTAGAGGTGGCTGGACGCAACTGAGAATCTTTGTGGGGGGCCCCTGGTGTGGGGGGCCCTGGGGCCTGTGCCCCATGGTGCCTGTGCCCCATGGTGCCCCATGGTTAATCCGGCCCTGTCCAGAGGGTTCGAAAATATTTAAAATCCAAATCACATTAATGTAAGGTTTTTTAAGTTATTAAGTTGAATTTTTCCAATTGTTTAAATTAGGTGTGTTAAGATGAAATTTGTATCATCAATTAATTGGAGTATTATAAAATAGTAGGCCTACAATTTGTTGACCAGAATAAAGATTGGGATATATTATTCAGTTACAACAAGAGTTGTAGGCCTATTGAGCCTTTAAAGAGTCAGTATTATCACTCTTACAAAAAAATAAACATAATTAATTGTTAATAATTTTATATTTAAAAAACATGAGACTTGCTTACTTTTTTGACAATACACGAGGATATCGCCCTAGCTTTTGAGTGGAAGCTAAACCCCATCCCCCTTCTTAATTTGAATGAAAACTGATGACCTATTATATAAATTTTATGAGGTAGGGGTGAGAAATTTGTACCTGATGTTCCCCACATT
The DNA here is from genome assembly GCA_917208275.1 of Patella pellucida. Lineage (NCBI taxonomy): Eukaryota > Metazoa > Mollusca > Gastropoda > Patellidae > Patella > Patella pellucida. The sequence continues at coordinate 20,526,136 of OU795036.1, read as the reverse complement.
AACAACTTGTATAAAATACATGTATAACACTGAGCTGTATAAACTTTCTTTCTTATGGGGTTTAGCATCCTACTTTTCTCCTGCAACTGGACTGATGAAGATGGCCATACATGTCCTTAAAGCTGCACCATAGCTTACTCTTATTTCAAATTCAAATTGTCATGGTTTTTTTTCCATCCAATTCGAATGATCAGACATAGTTTCCATACTGCACTGTGCCAGAAAATCTCAATTTACTTTCGGCCAGGCCAACGAGAACGTACCTGAGACTTTCTGGTTAGACAGCCAGTGTCTTAATCACTAAGTCATTACTGTTCTCTTCATTACTCAGTAAAAATAACCAGTTTTCTGTCTCATTTAAAGCATTATATTAAAGCCCCAATACCACTCTTGTTGTAATTGAATAATATGTCCTAATCTTTATTCTGTCAACAAATTGTACTATCTTACAATATTCCAATTATTAAATGATGTAAATTTCATCTTAACACACCTAATTTTAAAAATTGGAAAAATTCAACCACATGCCGTAACATGGTTTGAAAAGCTTAACGTAAACACTTTCAAATGCAACTTGGATTTAAACATATTTTCGAACCCTCTGGACAAGTATAATATGTTGTAATGGATAATTTACACAACAGGTAGGACACGTAAACATCTAGTAGTTAGAATAAGGTTAAAAAAAATTCTGGACCTTTCAAGCCAGCAAGAGTGGTATTGTCCCTTTAATAATCCTTATGTTAACTTAGTTCAGGTAGCCACAGGCTAATTAGAGCATAGGCCTATGTTTATTATTACTAATGATTACATTAAGTGTATTTGTTTTATCATGTTCTGCAAACTAACCAAAAATAAATTATATATAAGCTAGCTTGTTGATGTTTTTATTATGGCACTTAAAAATATTTCGACCTCATTTAGCTGTGTAATCAGAAAATTTAAAGAGAATGGTGTGAATATGTGTTGACTGGTGTTGCATGTAGCATGACAATTGTAAAGATAGACAGTGAAGGAAAACAGTAATTCAAAGGTTACTTTGTTGTGATATTATTAATGAAACTATTAAATCTGTGCCTTGGATTAAGATATTCATGTTTATAATTCCAGCGTTAATTATTTAGGTGAGACGTACAGAATCAATATGGTCAAACCATGGATAAATTAGCTTGTATGTAAAATAGAACGTATAATGGAATTCGGAAAATAGTGTAGGTGAAAGTGCTAAATTCTGCACACTTAATTCTCCTCTCATACATGTAGTACATAAACTTAATGCTGTTAGTCTCAGAATTAGCTTTGTATATACAATATCAGTTAGACAGTAAATCCAATTCAGTAGTATTAAGCTTTGTTTATTTCATCTCTTTCAAGAAGTTGGGGTTGGGTGACCGAATAGTTAGCATTTGCATGTTGTATCATAAAGCCCATCATTGAGTTAACTGACGTGGTTTCGAATCCCCGGTTGTACATGACAAGGAGTTGGGTCGTCTGTCCAATCTCAGGGATTTTCTCCGCATTCTCCGGTTTCCTCCCACTGATAAAGACCCCTACGTGCAAGCAAATTATTGAAATAAAATGAAACCATATGTTAGTCCCGAAATGACCTAGTTTGTGTCAGGTGGATGTTAAACCCCCTTTTCTCTCTCTCTCTCTCTCTCTTTGAAGAAATTTCTTCTGCTAACAGGATTATAGATAACCTTTTTATTTGTTGCCCCATTAGAAAGCTTATTTAGTTTAATCAATAAGATTACACAATATTACATGTCAATAAGATACTTAGCCAAGTATTGTTATACTTATGTACTTACATAGTAGACGTTGGGTTTATCAGCCATTTGAATAGACTTTATTTATAACAAAGCTTGCTAGAAAAATTCTGATAGGCTTGATGGATCGAATATTTCTGATTCATCAAATTTCTATGTTGAAAGGTAAAAAAAATGAAAGCTTTAAATGTTTTAAAAAAGAAATTGAACATTTTGTACAAGGGTGAGGGGCTGTACATATATACCAGAAGTTTCACATTTATAATATGAAGCTTTCGCAGAAAAATGCGATAAGCAGTGGGCCACATATTTATTATTAGTCAAAATGTCCAGCTCAAAAAAGGAAAGCTTTAAACAATTTACAAAAGGATTTAGTAGTCAGTGGTGATTGTCCATATGGTTGAATAACTATGGTATCAAAGTAATAAAACTATTTTATTTTTATGAACAGACTTTAATTGCTCAAATTATGCATGAATTTTAAAATAGTTTATCAATTTTAAAATTGATTACAAATGTTCATGGGAATGCAAGGATTATCCAACAGGTTTAAGATATATATAATTTAAAATTGAAACAGCTGTGTCACTTCCTAACAAATGACCGCACAATAACTAACTACATCATTAGATATATGTGTATTCAAATTTCATTAGATATGAAACAATGGGTTTGATAAGGTTTGTTTTACTAATATACGCCCACATTAAAATATGAGCGTATATTGTCATTGCCCACATTAAAATATGAGGATATATTGTCGTCGCCCCATTCCGGCTGCAGGGCTGTCCTGCGTCCAAAAATGATTGTGGATGGTCTATAAGCTACAGTTAATATCCAATTTATATGCAGTGTTTAAGGTCAAGAAGCCTATTGATTATCAACAATTTCCAATATTAACTTCCAAAGTTATGGTCATTTTTACTAAAAGTTATTCCCATTTCACTGGGTTCAATGGTTTTCTCTCACTGCTAAAAGACCTGTATGCACAAGCAAATTATTAGAATAAAATAAGCCATGTGTTAGTCCCAGAATTACCTAGTGTATGTCAATTGGATGTTAAATTTCATTTCTCCTTCTTTCTATTTTGATGGCCCTCTTTCTAATCTGATTGAATCCAAGCCTACAGATTATCATCTGTTGATATTTTAATCTTTTAAAGGCATTTAGTAACTGGATAGAGCAAAAAACTATAACACATACTTATGCAAAACAGCTACTATTTATTTTTGGCGCTCTTGCGAAGAGTATCCTCTGAACGTTATCAAGCTAATACAAAATTATGAGGCCAATATACAGAAAAACTATGTTGTGGAAAATTTCATATTTCCCGAACAATGCATTTATTATTTAATTACTTCTTGACAAACTTTAGAACTTTTATGATATATCAATAGCCATGTTTATCAGGTCACTCAGTGTATAATGAGGCAACTGTTTAAAGTAACCCTACATGTATCAATTCTTAACATCAATTAAAGGAGACCGTTGGACAGTCTTTGGAAAGACATTTCGGTACTTTGTTACAACTGTTCCTTTAAGAACTTTTATATCATTTCAAAACATTCATTTTTTTACTACTTGGCAAAAGATTTGATTTTAACATTTGTTATGCTAACTATATAATCTCTGCACCATTTAAAGTACTTTTAACAAATACCATTTCATATGATACACCTATTTGTGACTGAATTCTAAAAACAAATAGACATATTTTCTATGCCATTTAAAGTATTTTTAACAAATTCCATTTTGTATGATACACCACCTATTCGTGACTGAATTCTAACAACAAATAGACATCTTTCTATGCCATTTAAAGTATTTTTAACACACACATACCATTTTATGACCATGTAGGTATATACCTATAAGGGTGTTAACAGGTACGCCCCTTGTGCTAAGAAAACAATGTAAATAATATCAATTTGTTATCTATTGTGTCGTGTATAAACTAGAGTTTATGTATGTACGTAACGTATTTCCATTCTGTGTGTTTATTGATTTTGTGATTAGTTGGAGTGGTTAATATACAGTTTTTAACAGAATATATATCATATAAATGAAGTTTTTAAGTACAGACAATGAATTTAGAAACATCTGCTGTTTGTTAAATAGATGAAGCATGTTAATCTAACTTGATCAATTGTTACACCGACGTCATTGACATTCACAATCAGATGGTGGGCGATCAGTTTGGACTTTTTAAAAGAATTTGTGTACTTTTTAAAATATTTTATTAAGTCAGATTTTGGAAAGTTCTCTGTTAATTGGTATATATTGTTGGATACATGTAAATATAGCTGTGTTAGTGAATTTTCTAAGACTTAAATTTTTTTGATATTGTTTAATAATTGAACTGGAAATACACAGGACATGATTTTCTATGGAACCAAGTCTGGAAATAAAGCACCTGTCAAAGACAATGTGAGTCACAAGTTCAGGCATTGTCAGACACAGTCCATCCGGTGCCTATCACTTTGTCATGAACACATTTGTTTATTTTCTGAGCTTTTGTTGATATTTTTAATATATGTCTAGTACATATTTAAAACGAAAATCATCATTTCCAGACATGTATTGTAAGGAATATAGTTATTGGTTGATAAAAACTAGATAGAACTAATCAACACATCAGAAACAAAAGTTCTATGGAAGACCCATGCTGAGTTTTGATCAATCTGATTAAAATACAAATCTATATTTATATGAAGATCTGACCGGTTGCAGTGGAAGGTTGTGTCAGGTGTCATACAAACAGCTTTTGACCCTGTGATGTCAGTCAGACATTTGATTAACAAATCAGTGTTAATGTTTCTAGTGGGTTACCCACAGTTCCGTGCACCACATGCCTAAAACTCGATGTAACAGACCGTTTCATTGGCTAATCCCTCACATTAGCCAGAATGCGTGTTACATCGAGTTTTGGGTGTGTGGTGGGTAACCCACTAGAAACATCAACACTGATTGGTTAATTAATGTCTGACACCATAGGGTCAAAAGACAAGTAAAACGTAATTTTTTACTAAAAATTTTTAGAAAAAATGGATCTGTGTTGTAATCAGATTAAGTATTGATTGCAGCTACAAATCTAAAACGATTCTCTTGTCTTTCTCTTTAAAATACCTAAAGTGTCAATTTGATAACTTCTGTATTTTGATTGGTTATAGGAAACCTCCCAATAATTAAATTTTCATTCACGCAATGTGACGTGTGACATACCTGTTTAAGATAAATGTATAGTCATTTATTGGTAAGATGTCATTAAAATGAAACATGTGTTCTTGAAAGTGAAATGTTTTTAATCTATTCGAAGTCACTTATGTATATGTGACCTGTAATAGTAAATTGAGTTGAAAATCACAGGTCTTTTAAGACATGTACGAAACTGTTGAAATATGCTAAAAAAGATCTTTTTAATTCTATAACCTGGTGGTAAAAGTCGAAATTTCTCAAATAAAGCAAACTTTTTAGAATTTTTTTTAGCTGATTTCAACATTTTGTTCATAATATATTATTGTTGACAATGAATTGTGACTTACAACTCATTTTGCTGTCACCGCTCACATATATAATATATGTCTTTATTTAATTCAACCAAAGAGCATGGCACGAAACTTACCAGTCCGGTACCATGTAAGTTATCCTTTAAATACTTACTGGCAAGAATTTTAAGAAAATATGATTTATATTTTTTGTCAACTTTTTTATGTTTTATTATGTTTTTATACTTACAGAAATCAACAGTGAGAATGATGTGACATTCAACCACCAATTATTTTATAAAATTTCCTGAAGAAGCCTTGTATTGGAAGGATGAGTTGAATTTAATAACTGGATAACCATCAAGTGCCTTATAACGGAACAAAAAATTATGTGCTACTAGTGTATGCATTGCTGAAATGTAAAATTTGCTTATTTGAATTGAAATCACCCCTCTTCCAGTTATTGATGCAAAGATTTATCACCTCTGTTAATTTATTTGTGTCTTCAAGTTCCTACATTTGTGGACAAATATCGTACTATGGTGAGACCCTGTTAACTCACATTTGTGGACAGATATCAGATTAGTGTTGAGACCCGGTTAACTCACATTTGTGGACAGAGATTAGTGTTGAGACCCTGTTAACTCACTTTTATGGCAAATATCAGATGAGTGTTGAGAATGAGACCCTGTTAACTCACTGTTGTTCTTCATATTCGAAACCAAACAAACACAACAAAAAATTCTGAATGTTTATTATGACACATACACATCAAAAACAAAACGTTATGAAATTTTCATAGCTTTAATTTTCAAGGTTGGTGCTATATTTTTTGTAATATTTGCACAAAGATAATTTCTTATGTATTATACATTGAACATAGTAACTTTACATTCAATAATAATAACCATGGCAATATTTTATACAATGAGGAGAAGCTAAATGACATTTTGTATGCATGATACATGGACATTTATATTTCATGCATATGTTATCTTCTATCTTTTGTGCAACATCCAATATCATTTTACAGCTAAACACTGTATTTGATTCTGGTGTCAATAGAATATATTTGTTTTTCATATATACACATATATGCAAATTCTTGGGCTGTGTTGCTGATAGACATAATAACACAAATTGTTGTGGTGCCTGTGGAAAAAACTCCTGATACATTTAGACAGCAAATGAAATATTTGTTCCATAGAACACACTGTGCAGCATATTTTAAGAAAACATTTTTGAAGATATGTCTTTTTCCTGTTTTTTTTGTTACCGTATTGAAGTGGAACACTAAGAAATGGACGAAGTGTGCTGATAGTTATAAATGTATAAACACGGAATAGATTTGATCATCAGAATAGAAACAAACTGAGGTTTTTGTAGACTCTCAGGGATTTATTTAGAAGAAACTGTGATTAAATGTTTATTATATTAAATTGGTGAGTTACACACCCAGCTAACAAGATGAATGCAGAGTTATTGGACTTGGGTGATCTGACAGAGGAGGAGAAAATGATGATATTAAAAGTGATAAAACGAGATGAAGATTTGCGCTGGGAAAAAACACAGCAAGTCAAGTAAGTTCTACAGTAAAGTTCTGTTGAAATCTGTGTTATTCTTGTGTATATTTCTTTATATATTTTAACTGTCTTTGATTCAAATTTTGAGCAAGATGAAAGGTACATGTACCGATATATGTTTTTTGATGATTTATTTTTTATTATTTGGCATTCTGACCTCCGTGTAACAAAAAACTTTAGCTAACAGTATTGTTCCATAGGAAAAAAATTTCATAAAGCAATAGACCGTTCTACATGAAAGTGATAAGTTTATTCTATTTATATGCCCACATTTTCATGTGGACATATATTGTCATTGCCCCTATATCCAATTTTAACAAAACTTGAAATATTGGTTTATCTCCCAAAGATCTCGGTTCTTTTCAAAATTAGATATTTCTACCCGTAACTTCATAGATTATGGCACCTTATTATATGGAAAATCATGGTCTCAATTTTTATTTGATTTTAAAATCTTACATCATACAATGTAGTTATAGATGTGGACCTGTTAGAAGTCACAATTTTTATCCGATTTTGATGAAAATTACATTGTATGTTTATATCCCAAAAATTTGGGTTCCTTTACATATTGACCCATGTCAGATCGTAACATCCTGGATAATGATCCCTAATTGTTTAAAAAATTAGGCTTGTTCTCATCCATCTCTTGCAATATATTGGCGTATCTTGCATGGCTACCCCTTTATAGTAACTTAAGCACTCTGGTGTCCAGGGCACAGAAAACCTCCAGAACCTTAGTAATCTATATAAACTATTTCATAACCCAAGTTATATGTGACACTGATGTTAGCAAATAAAGTGAGTTTACTTCAAAAGATATGTTGCCTGCTATTCAGAGGATTACAAAAAAACGATAACATGAGGGAACAGCAGGTATGGGGACAAGGTTACTTGGCAGATCAGAGATAAATGAAATATAACAACCAGACTAAAGAAGATGGACTTACATGTATGCCAGAAAGTGTGCTATGAGTGAAATTTTGTATAGATAGTGGCATTTCTTTTACGAGTCTACCAAAGTGTATACTCTGAAAACATATTGCATGCGTCGTTCTGCAATAAGGGCAACCAGATTTGAAAACTGACAGTTCAAAACTAGGTTAATTTCCTGGGTTCTTCCACTTTTTGAAAACACTACATATAACTCGAATTATGTTTAATCCTGTCTTTTTAATAATTTTAATTTTTATTTTAGTCAAATGAAGAATGACATACACAATTTACGAATACAGAGTGTTTTACGCGATGGTGATGACCTTAATAAAATGTGTGCACGGTGTCATGAACAATTTGGATACATCTTCAATAGGGGAGAAATTTGTCCACAGTGTAAATTCCGCATATGTAATGCATGTCGGGAAGAAAATCTGTCTGGAACATGGTTGTGTACTCTTTGCTACAAACAAGTGTAAGTATTTTATAATTACATTAAGGTGGGATTTTAAACTAAATATTTTCTATTTACTTTTGGGGTTCATGCATTTTCTAATGACTTCTATACATGTATGTACATATACAGGTCCCGGTTTCGAATCCTGACTGTACGTTGGATGGCCAAATGGTTAGCGTGAGTGCATTGTAACATTAGGTCTGTCATTTATTCAACTGGCATGGTTTTGATTCCCCTATCCAACCTCGTGTGTTTTTTCCAGGGCCTTTGGTTCCCTCCCACTGCTGAAGACCCCTACGTGTGTCAAATGAATTATTGAAATAAATTGAACCATATGTTAGTTATGAAATGAACTAGTTTGTGTCGAGTGGACGTTTTAACCCCCTTTTCTCTCTCTCTCTTTCCCAAATCAAACTCTTAAATGTTAACCTTGATAAAGATAAGAGGATACTTGTCGAAACGTAGTGCTTTGTTAATAAACCAGTGATTGATTCCAATAAAACTGTGTTCTGTTAATGTGTTTCCCAATCGCTAAATGCCACTTAAAGATTATCTTAAATGTTAGACAGCGTCACTTAGTGAACAAATATGCTTTTATTTACAAAATTATTAATCATCAATGCCCTTCATATTTAACCCGCATCCTCTGCTACTACAATACTTCATACTCTAATATAAAAAAAAAATTGTTATTCATCGGCCTAATCCATCTGTTGTTAAGAATAGTATTAGATCCACTGGAACTCAATTATGGAACTCATTACACTAGGGACCGGGAATCTACAAGTTTTTACGAAAAAAGGTAATAAACTACCATTATCATCTAGAATCTAATACACGTCAAGAATGTGTTAAATACCGTTGAGATTCTTCAAAAACCGTCTAGTTTGTGCTACCGTGTAGATTTAGAAAAACGTTCTAGTTTTGACATCGACCGTCTACTTTTGGAAGGTGTTTAGTTTTTATACAAGACCTAATTTCTCGTACGTTGTCGAGAAATGAACAGTGTTTAATAACACAAGATATTTAGATTTTACTCCAAATTACTACTTTACCGAGAGCCGTATATGTGGTTACGATTTATGTGGTTACAATAAAATTTATAGAAAAAAAGATTTTAAAAATATTCACGGATACAAGTTTGTCATCGTTTTATTCTTTCTGTCATTCATATAATATCCATGATTGCTGTACGCGCATCAAACAACGATCATTGTTCATTGGTTAAAGACGGTCTCAACGCGGGAAAATTTACAGTAGCTATTGGATAACAGCACGTATAAGCAACCGTATTTGCATATTGCATAAATATACTATTTATAGTATTATTAAATAAGCTGGAATTATTTTTAATTCGATCGCCTCAAGGACCAACGTAGTGCCGTATTTTTGGATATTATATGAATGACAGAAAGAATAAAACGATGACGAAGTTGTAAAAGAAGCTTACTGTACGAGATCGACGTATTCACAAAAAAAAAACCCACACACAATGGGCTATGGGTTTCAGTCTACGAATAATGCCACCGTCGTTTGGGACTGTCATTATAATGTAGGTTATATTATTTGAATGACTGCCTGCTATTGTCTATATCAATCACAAATTCCACATGTCACATGACTCGGTTCTGTCTGAAACCATATCGCTCACAGACGTGTACATGTAATTACACCACCTTCGCATGGATACAGTTCGTCAGCAGTCATAAATGTCGGTCGTAAGATTCTTTGAATAGCCGCAACCTATTGTTTAATTAATCCCCTAATCACATGGCCGGGTTTCATCCGAAACAACACCTTCCACGTTAATATGAATACGTACACTATCCCTATAAACCTCAGAATGCCTCGTTCGGCATTTTTGTTCAAACGAGGTAAAAAAAATGCCTTGTTGTCTGCAGTTCCAAAACAAGGTATTTTAAATTGCACTTTTTTGGAACGAGGTATCTTGTTCAGAATGAGACTTGGTAAAAAAGCCTCGTTTCCTAACCATTTTTTTTAAAAGATAGTTATTAGCGCTATTTGCTATCCGCGAATTTGTAAAAATTAAAATTTATGTTATTTAATACAAAAATAAACAAGTCCAAACTATGATATTATAATCAGGGAAATAGGAAAGGCAAGAATACACGCCATAGTTGAAGATGTAAAACTATTGAAGACACATAGCTACCTTGCCTTGATTAATTTATTGCCCAATCAGGTTTAGGTGTTAAGTAAAAACTGTGGTGTTGTGGAAGCTAAATTGGGGTCGTAAATTAATCATGGTAGCTGTGTGTTTTACACCTCCAACTAACTATAGCAGACAACAAATTAGTGTTTATCTGATCTAAATACAACAAATAATCCATTCTTACAAAAGTATTGAAATTCATCACATATTTCCAATACGCCAGTTTATTTTTATATTTATTGTAAAAAAATAACTTGACCATAGCATTGACTGTTTCTGTTGATACCCCATAACATTGCGCAAAATATTATTGGAGCAAAGTCGTAAAAACGCACAGCGATAAATTTGTCGGCTTTATACCAATTGTCAATTAAATGGGAAATTTAATTAAAACCAGGCCCGAGGCTTGCGGCTCGCCCCCCTCCCCCATGGCCGTTCCTGTCGGAATTTTTCTGTCTGCGTCGGAAAAAAATCGCTGGTTAGCTATGCTCGCATTTTCACCGGGAGAGAGTTTTAGTACGACATATCCTCTCAAATTCGGCCGGGAGATAGTTAATGTCGGCTGGAAACTCTTAATTTTCCGACACATTCGCCACCTGCATGTCATAGAGGCCTAAATTCCCTCTCACAACTTCTAATTTTCGTGCTCTCCCCTCCTCCTGCTTACGGCAGTCGGCGATGACCTTCGTTCATTAATTTTTTGTTGTCGGAAATTTATCTTCCCGCCCCCCTATGTCGGCTAAATTTTGATTTCTGGCTTCGGGCCTGATTAAAACGTTTAATTATGAAGACAGATGGGTATAATTATGCGAAAATAATTTATGGTATGGTGTGTATTCTTGTCTTGTCTATTTCTCTGATTATAATATCATAGTTTGAACTGGTTTTATTTTAGTATTAAATAACATAAATTTTAATTTTTACAAATTCGCTGACAGGAAAACTGCTAATAACTATCTTGAATTTTTTTTTTCCACGCCTGGTTCTGAACAAAATACCTCGTTCCAAAAAAGGGCAATTTAAAATACCTCGTTTTGGAACTGCAGACAACGAGGCATTTTTTTTAACTCATTTCGGCAAAAATGCCGAACGAGGCATTCTGAGGTTTATAATTATATAGTTTTAATATTTATCATTGTGCACTTAACATGGATTAACCTTGGCGTAATACTGGAACTACAACTTCACAATTATAATTATTTCAGACTTGCATACTATTTCAATTTTATGTTGCACTACGCAAAACACGGTATTCTTTCGGTCCTTGGGACTGTCGACTTAAAAATAATTCAAGGTAACAATACTATAAATAGTATGCTTATGCAATATGCAAATACGGTTATTTATAATGTGTGTCGTTAGCCAATAGCTGTTGTAAATTTTCCCGCGTGTAGACCGTCTTTAACCAATGAACATTTATCGTTGTTTGATGCGCGTAGTAATGTACTTCAGCCATCATGGATATTATATGAATGACAGAAAGAATAAACGATGAAAAAGTTGTATCAGTGAATATGCAAATACGGTTATTTATAATGTGTGCCGTTAGCCAATAGCTGCTGTAAAATTTCCCGCGTGTAGACCGTCTTTTACCAATGAACATTTATCGTTGTTTGATGCGCATACAGCCATCCTGGATATTATATGAATGACAGAAAGAATAAAACGATAACGAAGTTGTATCAGTGAATATTTTTATAATCTTTTTTTCTATAAATTGTAACCACATAAATCGTAACCACATATACGGCTCTCGGTAAAGTAGTAATTTGGAGTAAAATCTAAATGTCTTGTGTTATTAAACACTCTGTTTATTTCTCGACAACGTACGAGAAATTAGATCTTGTATAAAAACTAAACACCTTCCAAAAGTAGACGATCGATATCAAAACTAGAACGTTTTTCTAAATCTACACGGTAGCACAAACTAGGCGGTTTTTGAAGAATCTTGACGGTATTTAACACATTCTTGACGTGTATTAGATTCTAGATGATAATGGTAGTTTATTACCTTTTTTCGTAAAAACTTGTAGATTCCCGGTCCCTAGTGTTACCTGATTGTTTAAAATATTGTAACTCATATTATTCATTTCGAAGGAGATTATTTCAATTTGTAACTACGTAGAGACCTAGTGTAGTCGTCTTTGTACAGTAGTAGTACTTATATACATTGGAAACTGCCAGAAGAATTATATTATGGACTTTTTTATTAATTAATCTGTTTTATTATTATACCTGTATGTTTCATGTGTGCCAACTTATTATATTGTGATTTAAAATGAATATATTTTCAGTTGTGATTTTGTTAATATTCTTTTGTAAATATTGCTCTTCTGTTTGTTCAAATGTATTAAACTCTGTTATAAAGGGCAAAATTTAAGACAGGCCCCCTGGCCTAATTTTCAACCCTTTGAAAAAATAAAGTTATTATTATTATTATTATTATTAATAACCTTTTTTTAAGCTAGGTTTACACTTTCCACGTGTAGTGTGTGTGTTGAAAATGGGCCTAAATGTGTCTTGTGACTTCACTATCTCTTTTTATCTGAGTAATAGACTCTAGTTGCTTAGATTGAAAGAGAAAGTGAAGTCACAATTAGATTTGGAATTTAAATAAGTGTAAACTGATCTGCCTTTGACAAATCTGATTCCCTTATGTAGCCATAGAACCAAAAAACACATACTAAAAAAATTTCATGCTCATAACCACTGCTTTAAGTATTATACTGGCACAACTGTACATGTAGATCTTATTTATTGAAATAAATATGATTTTACATGCTGTTTATTTCATTAGCACATTGTGTTGGATTAAGTCTTTGACAAGAAAGACAACTCTTAATGGCATGAACCTGCAAAAGAACAATGCCTAAAATTATGTAGTTACGATATTTCCAAAGTATTGGGTCATAATATTCGTTCTATCATGCGATTAAGACAAATTATTCATCAAATCACCAGATACATGTATGGCATCATTTGCATCTTGCTGTCAGATTTTGTGGTTTGATCCCGTTGTTGGTAAAGACCATTCAAACAGATTATCCAGCATGGTTTCCCTTTGTCATAGGTCCGGTAGGGAACAAAGTCTAGAATCGGTAGTGACACAAAAGATGTACAGCCATACAAATTATACATATTATATCTGTTTGTGGCATGTTAAAGTAACTTTCATAATTGATATTCATACTAGCACACCCAATCACAGGTCATTAAAATCCATCACACACTTAATTAATAATCGTTATGAATCCAATGCCAGCGCAACATTTTTTGGTATATTATTTTGGGTTGATTAGTTGATCAGTGAAATTCAATGACTGAGCTGACAAGAAAAGTGTGCTGGATTGTTTGGACAGGATGTAAAAACCAATGTGAAATGAACGTTACCACATGTTAGTCACAAGATGGCCAAATGTATTGTCAAAGCCTTCTTTTTAATGCTCTGAGAAATCTTCTCTGAGATGTAATAATTGATTTAAGAAGTTCTTAGAAATATAATATATTCAAACCACTCCTTCTCATTGTTGGGGTTTGATCCTGTTTGCTCATTACACTTTATTTATTACTTTTGAACATTATCCAAAATTCTAGTACCACGTATTATTACAGGCCTTGGACTGTACAGCACAGTGGAGGCTTATGGCTGACACCCAAGATTCATCTACTTGATTAGATATTTGTTGTTTATTTCTTGCAATGTCCTTGTAGTTTGTCTTGTCAGCAGGTTTGTGTTAAAGGTTTTGTTTAGCATGTAGGACAGTTCTCCTGCACTTACTAGATACATTTTATAACGGTACACATAGCAGAAATAAGTATTTTCTCTGTCTGCTTTTAAAAGTTTATTACATTAAATTAAGCCCGTTTTCAGTTGTTTAAGATTCCAAATGGATAAAACAAATCCCCTTTATTACGATTCCTTTTAATGCCCACCTCTTAATAAAATGTCACTGTATATTGTAATATATTGTTTGTTGTCCACAAAGCAGTATATCTTTAATGATTTATTACTACTGTAGCCCAAACCAGACAATTTAAAATTGTAAATCTTATTATCAATCTACATTCAATTATTTTATAAATGTTGTTCTGTCTAGACGAAGGTATCTGTGGAATCATTAATATTTCTTCGTAAACCTACATGGAGCGACCATTATTCTGCCAATTTGCATAATGATTACATGTACGTCACCATACATGTAGTATGCTTTATTTATTAGTTCGATACATGGTTTAAGCATACACATAAAATACTCTGTGATTGTTAATAATCATAATTGATCCTTTAATAATGGTTCCACACAGATCCTTTGAGGGTGATCGCAAATCTAAACCCAATTATACATGTTTCAGATTGTTATAACGTAGCATTACTTTGTTTCAAACAAAATGACACACACAGGGCCTTAAAGTACGAAAACTGCATTTTATGCATCATTATTGACACCAGAACCAATCTGATTAAAATACAAATCTATATTTCGTTCCGTTTTTTTTATACTTTCGATTGCCTACATACATGAAGCGTTGTACTGGAAAGTTGTGTCAGGGGTTGTATGAGCGGCTTTTGACCCTATGACATTGGACATTGATTAATCAATCAGCGTTGTCGTTTCTTGTTCCGTGCATGGCGCACCAAGAACTTGCTGTAACAGACAGTTTCATTGGGTATATCCCTTTAACTAAAATTTCGTTAATACAACCCTTCCAGATCCTAGTTTTAATCAGATTGGACGCAGACACTGCTTTTTATGTTAGAATTTATTTTTTGGAAAAGATGCAACAATGGTGCCCAGTATTATCATGAGGAATTAAAGATGGATGTTTCCTCAGAGACATTTTATTTTAAGAGTAGGCCTATATTGAAGAGCGATAATAATCTTTTAACTATTGAATGGGAGGAATGGTGGCTCAGTGAGTAAGGCACTGGCTCACTAATTGAGTGTGTCTCAGGTAAAATCCCATTATTGGGCAAGAGGCCTTTTCGGGATGGATTTCCCTTGCAGGATGGAGGGCCTGGTAAGCAACAGGGTCTGGTTCTTCAAATGGTATGGAAAACAAGATTCCATGTACATTGGCCTATATTGGCATGTACCAAAAGAACCCTTGACATATAGCATTGTCTTCATTAGTCCAGTTGGTGCAGAAATGTAGGATGTTAAATTTTCGTTTCTGCATCTTTCATATGTAAACTTGTGGTTGTTTTTCAGGCAATTAAAGTTGTTAACAGGGGAGTGGATGAAACCCGAGGAAGATAAAAAAGACAAGATAAAGTATGTAGGTGATATTGTTAAAGCTTCAATAAGAAAGAGTATGACATCAGAAGGTAAGCTCTTGTTTCAATGCTTTTTTTTTACCTGAATTATTAAAGGACAATATAGGTGTCAGTCATTATCACATATATGATAGAACTGGTTAAACACATTTCAAATATAATTTCCACACAGAGATTATTGTTACGATAGAAAAGCAAAGAATGCAAAAGGAAAACATGAGTTATCCCTTTATATAACTGACTGAAATGATGAGTGATAACAGTTACACAGCTGAATTTGTGTTCACTAATATTTCCTGTTATATGGGACTGCAAGAGGATATCTGACAATTCAAGTAATTGAGTGTCATAAGATAAGAGAACACGAGAAAAATAGAAATAGTCTGTACGTACATTCTCTTGTTTTTATTCCTTCTATACCTTAAATAAACACAGTAATGCACTGACTTTCTGTTTTTCGTTCATGTTGTCTTATCTAGTAGCATTCGATTCTTTTTATGAATTGTCACATATCCTTTCACAGTCTCGCACAACAACTTTTAGTCTGCGAAGGAATTATTAGTGAGCAGAAATTCGACTATGTATCTGTTATCACTCGTCACTTCAGTCAGTTCTAAGAGGGACAACTTGTGTCCTCCTTTTGTGTTCGTCACTTTCGATTGTTAAAACCTGTATTACTCATCTATCGTAGCAATGATCTCTGAGTTAAAATTGTATTTGGAAAGTGTTTAACCAGTTCTATTACATATGTGATAACGACTCCTGACACCAATATTGTCCTTTAATGTCATGGCTTGTGGGTTTCTTAAAATAAAATTTCACAGAGTATATAGCAATGTGTATAAAATTTAATAAGAGTATAGCTTGGTACATAATAGGAAACAGACGAAAATCAAATCTCATACAGTTTACATGTATGTGAGATAGGAGTCAGCCCACAATTTTGGCTCCCATAAATTAACTTTATTGAAACTGTACGAGAGTGCTTGTGTGCCAAATGCCCTTCTGGCTAAGCTACTGTTGGGAGTATTATATTCAGTTAGCCTTAAATCACTTTTTTATTAATAAGACTAGTTTATAACAACTATTTTAATAATTTATGTATTTATGCTCTAACTGTGTCTCACATTTTCCAGTTGAAAAACTGACAACAAAAGGGAAAATTGAGATACATGTACATGTAGAAAGATTGAAGGAATCAACAATATCAGAATAATCAAATTAGAAATGTTTTTAAAAATCTTTAAATTATTGCCACCATAAGTAGTCACTGTATTGAAACATTGAAGCAAGCATCAAGTAAGAACCCCAACCAATCACTGTAGTTGAAACATAATAGGATGCATTAAACAAGAACTACAGCCAGTCACTGCAATTGAAACATTAAAACATGCATTAAATAAGAACCTCAATCAATCACTGTAGTTGAAACCCGAATCAATCACTGTAGCTGAAACATAATAGCATGCATTGAACAAGAACTTCAGCCAGTCACTGCAATTGAAACATTAAAACATGCATTAAATAAGAAGATCAACCAATCACTGTAGTTGAAACCCCAACGAATCACTGTAGTTGAAACATAATAGGATGCATTGAACAAGAACTTCAACCAGTCACTGCAATTGAAACATTAAAACATGCATTAAATAAGAAGCTCAACCAATCACTGTAGTTTAAACGTATTGATTTGTAGCATGCATTAAACAAGAACCTGACAATTTAGTTGAATCAGTAGCCTAAAGCATGCATTTTCAGAACCTCAACAATCACTGAAGTTAAAGCATACATTGAATAAGAACACCTCAATCAATCACCATAGCTTTTGCCATGTTTGATTTAGTCTTAATAAGAAAGTGAAATGAAATGACTTTTAACGTTCTGCTTTTCCGCACTGATTAGGCTAATAAATACAAAAAGTACATGTTTAAACTTTCATTTTTCACACAAATTAAGAGGTTGACTTTCAAGTTGTTGTTTTGTATTAGATTAAAAAAATCATAGCCCATAACCCATTTCTCTTTAATTATTTGAATTTGGTTTTGGTTGCACTAGAATTAGTGGTGGAGGAGTTTTGGCTTTGACTTTTTCAAGGTGGAAAATTTAGGTATTTTGCGTCAGTTTTGGCTCTTACAAAATTGGAGTGGGTCCCATTATAAATTTTGCTTTAACTTGGATAAATAAAGCCTTTAATTTGAAATTTTTTTGATTGATATTTTATTTGAAAATACTTCAATGAATAAAATATTATGATATAAAATGTCTGTTTCTTGTTTATTGTATTGAATTAAAGGGACACACATGGCAGATTGAACCAGACACTAGATCTCTAAACAGGGATCCTGGCAGAGAAAGTTCTCTGGTTTCCCTTTATCAGTGGTGCTGGACTGAGGGCCTGACAAGGACGCGTAACTTTACTCAAATTGATTATCAAACATTTAATTATGAAAATATCATAGTATTGATAATAGTAATAGCTTATAGCGAATATATGGGTGACGCTGGCTTGTTTTGACATATCTCTTGCAGTACATTTAGAGGCTGATTGTTGATTGTTGATAAATTTCAATACATCACATATTTATTAATACTTATTTCGATTTGACAACTACCTCAATATTTTAATTTGGAAAAAATTCAGAGATTTCATATGAGCATACATGTATTGCTCTTTTTATACTTTATTTATCTTTGTAACCCAAACCCAAGTGATAAATATAAGCAAATATGGAAGACAATAATTATTGAATGAAGTTACTTGATATGGGTGGTGCAGTAGCACCTTGAAAGGCCAATCACAGCTGTACTGGTATATATTTCCATCCAATCGATATAAAGCATTTCAACATAGTTAAGGAAATATATAAATATATTGATTGTACTTGAAGATCAACGGGTGATTAAGCCTGACATCCTAAGCTACTTCAGAATAAATGTAAATATATATTTACCGGTTTGTCTTATATATAAATCAATAATAATTACATAAATGAGCATTATGTCACGTACATGTAGGTTTAACTGGTGTAAAAGGGGGGGGGGAGGTTTAAAGGCGGAATGGTTAGTGTCATTGAGTCAACTGACATCATTTCAATTCTCTACATGACAAGGAGTAGGGTTGCCTGTCAAACCTTGTGGGTTTTCTCTGGGTCCTCCAGTTTCCCGTCACTGCTAAAGAATCCTATGCACAAGTGAATTACTGAAATATAATTGAATCGTATGTTAGTCCCGAAATTACCTAGTTTTTGTCGAGTGGACGTTAATCCCCATTTCTCTGTCACTCTCTCTGTAAAAAGGAGTTCTACCGGTTTCCTCCCTCTGCTAAAAGAGCCCTAAAATTATATCACGTCAATCTTGAAATAACTTAGTTTTTGTTAAGTGGATGTTAAACCCCATTCCTCTATCTCTGTTGTAATTATACTGATGTCCATAAGAGACTACTGAATAAAAAGGCTTGAAAATCATTCGGTTCCTGTATTCACATTATGAAGGGAAGAGCTAAATAAGTTTTTATTCGCATGGTTTGTGGGCGAGTAATTTCACACGCACAATTCTTTTTTGGATAAGAAGGATTATATAACTTCTTTGTGGCAGATGATCAGACCTTTAGACATCGAAGCGTTACTATTACTATAATGCATTTATCATATAAGAAATATCAGTGAATTATGATTGAAACTAATTGGATAAAAAGTTGGAATTTCTGAATGTTTTTTTGTTATCTATCCGACATAGTTCTTTTTTTTTTAAGAAATGTCATACATGAAATCAATAATGGTGCGAGTCGAGTGCGATTTTCTAGATCTGTGATATGCTAACATAACAAATACAGTTGGAGATGTGTGTAATTACCAGTAAAGGAAATAGAATTGAACTCCAGTCGTGAATTCGAGTAGAATCATACAGCTCTAGGATAATTCGTCTCTGAACAATTCATCCCCGGACATCTCATCCCCAGGAACAATTCGTCTCTGGATAATTCGTCCCAAGAAAACTTGTCCCATGATTATTCTTCCCCTAGGACAATTAACCCCTAGAACAATTTGTCCTCGGAGAGCAATAATGGTAGTTCTTAACTTAATGGTTCCTGAAGTGATAATTGATAGAAATCGCATCTGCATGGTTTTTAATAGTTCCAGATTTATCTAGGGATAAATTGTTGTGGTATGAATAGTCCCAGGTAATGAATTGTCCCGCACCCGAATCATACCTGAACCTAAGTAACAACAATGAACCTTTTCCAGCTATTCCAGCTCCAGCATATAGCGATGGTATAATGTCTGCTTGTATAGTTGTGATCTCTGAGACAAATACTTTGAATGATTAACCCGACATTTATATCGTTGTGAGTGAGAAACAATTAAACCACAGAAAGCGATTGGTTGGTTTGTTTTTTTTCTAGGATATGAGGACACTTATAATGAGTGACGAGTCTATTATGGGAATAAAATGACGAGCAAAATTGATTAATATTTAAGATGTAGACGTTCAACTCTGCTGATTGTATTACAAACATACTACAGACATATTAATCTATTACCAATACACTACACCATACTCACTTGACAATCTTATTATTTTATGATGACTTTACTTCTTTGAAACAACTGATTAATAGTATTTCTTGACTGGCCCCCAAGCACAACTCATCTTCTTGTTTTTTTTCTTGGGGGCGACACTGTTTGAGAAGACCTAAGGCTCTGCTAATTGAAGTACGTTAGACATGAAACTTGGAGTATTGCTTGGGGAAATGTACCCAGAATGATGGACTTCGATTGGTTACTTGCTCATGATACTCTCATAGTTTTTTTAACGAAAGCATGGGACTCTTTAAAATGGGTTTATTGGTGACACTTTTTGGTACACAATATCAATTGTAAATCTGCTTCGAATTAATTATTGAGCGAGAATGTTTTGGTAAATACCTAGACTGTGTTTGATGATGAGCAATTATCTGCACAGGATTAGCCGAGTTAAGAAATTGTCTTGATTTGTTTTGATTTCTATCGCTGCTAATGTTTACCCACAGTTCCTTGCAAAAAAAGGTCAAGCACTTGATTCGACATACCATTTGATTGGTTGACCCCTCATTTTAAGCAGAACACGAGTTAAATAACAGTTCTTCCAGATCCTAGTGTAGTAAAGACAAGTAAAACCAAATTTTGAACTATAAAGCATGGAATAAAATAGGATCTGTGTTTTAATCAGATTTATTTTTTCGGTTTGTGGGGGGGGCAAGATTGGATGGCTGAATGGTTAGCACATGCATGTGATTAATAAGGTCTGTGATTGTGTCAACTGGCGTAGTTCTGATTCCCCGGTTGTACATGACAAGGAGTAGGGTCGCCTGTCCTAGTTTGTGTCGGGTGGACGTTAAACCCCATTTCTCTCTCTCTATCTCTTTCTCTCTCTCTCTCTGTGTTTGATGATGAGCAATTATCTGCACAGGATTAGCAGAGTTAAGAAATTCATTGATCGAGAAAATGGGGTACAGTTGTAGATTTGGTTGGATAATTAAACAATTAATGAATTATTTGATACAGGTAGTTTTAATTGAACATAACACGAGGTACAGTTTTATGGATACACAATTACTGAGTTTAATTTTATGCTAAAGACAAGAGTATTAAACTCGGTAATTGTGTATCCATAAAATGTAAAATTGTGCCTTGTGGTGTTAATTAATGGTTGACAGGGAGGCGTCCAGACTATTATTCCCAGATTATTGTTTACCCTTAACCAAAGACATTTTATTTGCATGTACCAATATTATATAGCAAAGACACAGAACCCTTCTTATAAAAAATAAACTGAGATTTATCCAATTAATATCTTTGAATGTCTGTGATATGAAATATAATTTCCGTCTTGGAGTATGTGTATCAGTATCAGTGTATATCAATCGGTTTATGATAAAGTGTAATTTAACGTGTTGGTTTCATATTGATCTGAACCTGTCTGTTGAGACAACTCGACAGATATTTTTTTAGTTTCCTGATTCTAATCCTTGCTAGAGCCGATATTGGATCACATGAATCTTCTCTGTAGTATGGCTACAACAAATGTTTTTATCTAGAAATCTCTACTTATGATGTTAATATTGTTTTGTACTGTTCATGTCTTTCTGTTATCTATTTATTTTATGTGTATCATCATGATCTTTTAGTATTTGGTCAAATTTTCTCAATCTAATTCAAATACAGATTTATATTTCTTTTTTTTATACTTTCAATGGCCTACACTAGATGTAGATCAAACAAGTTATAGTGGGAGATCACGTCAGGTGTCAAGTAAGCGACATATGACCCTATAACGTCAGTCATTCGATTAAACAATCAGAATCAATGTTACAAGTGGCTATATGCTTTGATTTGTTTTGATTTCTATCGCTGCTAATGTCTACCCAGTTCCGCTCAGAAAATGTCAAGCACTCAATTCGACATACCATTTGATTGACTGACCCCTCATTTTAAGCAGAACACGAGTTATATAACAATTCTTCCAGATCCTAGTGTAGTAAAGACAAGTAAAACCAAAGTTTGAACTATAAAGCACGGAATAAAATAGGATCTGTGTTTTAATCAGATTGATATTTTCGGTTTGTGGGGAGGCAAGATTGGATGGCTGAATGGTTAGCAAATGCATGTGACTCATAAGGTCTGTGATTGTGTCAACTGGCGTATTTCCGATTCCCCGGTTGTGCATGACAAGGAGTAGGGTCGCCTGTCCTAGTTTGTGTCGGGTGGACGTTAAACCCCATTTCTCTCTCTCTCCCTCTCTCTCTCTCTATTTCTCTCTCTCTCTCTCTATTTCTCTCTTTCTCTCTCTCTCTGTTTGTATGTGCACTACCTAATCTAAATATTCATATGAAATTGTTTAACTCTTCTTGTGTGATTACTGATAAATTGCTTGTGAATTTGACCAGATAACACCTTTTTTAAAACTAATGTCCATTATAGACATTTGGACCATATTTTCTTGTTATTGTTACTAATAAGAAACATGTAGTTTCTTATAATTAATACACATGGTGTAACAGTTTGAATGAGAGAAGTCTTTGTGATATATCTTTTAATCTTTTAGTATAGATTTCAATTGATCACATGCACCCAGGTACAATCAAACTTAAATTTATAAAAAGTAACCACTCAGTCATATATGTACTTCCTTTCTCATTATAACAAGGATTTCCTTTCTATCTTTTGTGTAGACATGCACGCAATATTTTTTTCTTGCAATTATGGATCAAATTCTTGGAATGTGCATATATAGATAACAGTTGCTTCTATGTTGACACTAGAAACACATTTTATATCAGAAATACTAGAAACACAGTACATTTTATCTCAGAAATACTAGAAACACAGTACATTTTATCTCAGAAATACACAATTGTAATTACCAGTATCACACGAGCAGTGTGCAACTTTAAAGATGCATTATTTTATCTAAATCTTCTTTTTCCAGGTCTTTTTTCTAGCATCAAATATTAAAAAAAATAATTAATTAAACATTGATTCACATGATAATTTTATAATAAACACCCCAGACCATTGGATGGCCATGATATTAAATGGATTAGAACACCCACACATCAATTAATAGTTCAACATTAGAAATTGGTAATTGAGACTTTATGATTAGCATAATATTATTGGTACTTGATACTTTAGACTACTTTTACATCCAAACTTCAACTCTGAATAAAGTAATTTGACTGACATTTTCAATATATCCTTTTTCCAGTCCAGTATATATGTTCAAACATGTATTAAGCAAGAGGTAAATCTGCATATTCCCTTTACATCATCTGCCAGCTCTTTTATCTAACTTTCCATAATGTATCTTTAATCTATATTATAGCAAGAACAGCCACCCCTTTAGTTAAACCTTACATAATGCATTTCCAATAGAATGCTGATTTGAATATGGAAACCATGCTGGTATTATTACACAAGTTCAAAATGTCAGTATGATGGAGACTAACAACACTTTAAAGCAATTGTTTTTGTGAAGAACATGTGCTGTTGTTGAAAAAATTCAATTATTAAGCTAGCAATTATCCTGAAATCAATATTAAGGCATAAAAGAGCTTGCTACATGTTCTGATTTCGCACGGATACATAGACATGATATGTAGGATGTATAACAACAGTTAATCAGAAAATCTATCTCTTTGGATTGTTAATTCACATGTTCATTGACAAATGTTTGAATAAGAATCAATTTACATCCTTGTAAAATGAGAAACGTATATTGATTTGTATACATCTATTGTTAACACTTGACACTGTAATTGTTATGCACATTTTAAAACTAAAGATATCAAGATGCATACGTGCATGTTAAATATTGAAATCCAATTTATTTTAAAACAATTAAAATATATTTCAACAAGATGTACAGGTCTTATTGTATGTATTGTCTTTTATTGATTCCTGGCATAATGTTTGGATCCTGAGAATTGAACTTGTGTGTGATGCTGATAGAGGAATTGATCTCTGACCTTGACCTTGATTAATGGAATTGTATGATATTCAAGTATGATAGATTTTCAATAATTATTACCGTATTACGAAACACAATAAATCAATACTATATTCTATGGTATGTTTAATATCATTTACATTGTACCATACATCAGGCAGTCGCAGATTAGACTTTGGCATTTATTCATAGAATTGTATGGTATTTACAGTAGGCTAAACCCTGCTTAGTGCTTTCATGCCTGATATTACTAAATCAATAGTGTTCTTCAAGACTTTACGGTAGAACTATATGTGTGTAGGTCTTGTGATCATCACAGTGTGGAGGTAGAATTGTGTTTATGGATGTGTAATTCTGTTGTAGAACAAAGTAAAAAAGGATTGTGGTGCCAAAATTTAGATTTGCCATTGATTCCATTAGTGGTAAGGTTTTTGATAGTGGAATACAGTGCAAGTTAACATAGCATCGGAGGTGGTTAGTTCATTTTGGGACCAAAATTAATTCTGTGCAACTTAACGATAAAAAGACTCACTGTATCATAAATATAAGAATTGTATATGTATGTTTTAATGTGTTATTCCTGATAAATTCCACATTCCTGATATTTTGGTAATTCTGTTCTTTATTCTGACTAATGTCTACAGATAGACTGTGTTTATGCGTGTATCAGTTATTTCCTAATGACTGGCAATATCCTATGCAGTGTAACAATGTACTGCTCTAGAATGTTATAGGACAATGTGCTGCCATTCTCGTGTATTATGAGACGATGTTATGATGTTATATACAATAATGTACAATGGACAGGTCGAGATTAGGATACACAGAGGACGTCAATAGAGACTAATTAACTGATCATTAAGTTAGTGATTCGCTTGTGGCCATGTCACATCAAGTCAAAATGGTGAGTTATCATGATAACATGTTTGCTCATTCGTAGTATAAATATTAGTGATTGTAGGCCTAATAGGTTCATTTGTGATTGTAATGATTCAGATGCCTACTGTCAATTTTATTCTCACTGTGAAATATTAAAAAAAACACTGGAATGACTTCAATAGGGCTAACAGGATGTTGGAGGTTTCATGACTCGACAAAAAATTAAACAGACGATCTAAAATGTTCAAGTGAATTGATGGATTTAAACTTATAATGTTGTTAGTCACGACTAGACATTGAACATTTTATATATTGAAACATTTAATGATTTACTGTGATAAGCCACGCCATCAATCGCTATACCAAGTTGAGTGAATTATATAATTTGATTTGAAGAATTTCATTTTCGTATGTGCATCTTAGGAAACTGTTTGTTGTTGTTCTGAAGAATTTAAAACAGAATTTTAATATATCCAGAAGTAGCTCCAAGAAAAGCTGTGTTCTTGTATGGCGGTTTTCGATTAAGGGAGTGTGGAAGTGTTATTGAAATTCTAAAGGTGTCTTATAATTGTCTGTGACCCACTGTTACCGAACCCTAGATTAATCCAATTTACCAACGTCTCAATTCGTCAGTGTCATTAATCAAATTCCCAAAATAAAAGTCAATTTAATTCGTAATTAAAATTTTAAAGTTCTAGATGATTTTGAGACAAACAAAGCTGAAACTTCAGGACATACCCCGCTATTTGAGTCATCCACAAATTGACGTTTCTAATTAGCAGTGATCAATTGATCAATCAGGGTGTCTGTTAGTAAAGGATTGGGGCTATTTAATTTTATTTACAATGGACCGAAGGCTATGTTGCATTAACAGTCTATTTTGAAAATATTTCAATTTATGTTCCTGATTCATTCTGAGATAATTCCCAAATTAGAATTCCCGTTTGACGTTGGCTTGTGACGGTGTTGAAGGAAATCAGCAGTGTATTGCCCCATGGAGATGGTCTAATCAAACGTAATTCGACAGTGGTGTATTTAAAGTCACTTTTGATGACTTCGGCAAGTAACTAAAGGGCACCAAGAATCTTAAAGTGGTTTACAAATTCATGGCAGGACCTACAGACTGATTGGAAAATTGTGTTCTTGATGGTTTATATGCCAAAGTTCTAAGATATATCTCCATTATTTTGTGGGTTTGGTCAGTATATACCTGTTGCAATTGACCGTGTCGACAAATGTAATCTTTGAACTGCCACTTGTAAGTTTAAGAAATCGATTTCCCCCCCTCCTTTCTGTACATGATTTTTGTAGAGTTTGTTATTGTGAATTAAGCAAGAACTTTTTGTAATTGCTGTGATTAGAATTAATTATTGATTGTTGGGGTTATTCTATGAATTATTTATAACTTGTGCACAGATTATGTCTCCATTTCAAAAATGTAGTAAAAGCGTTTTATAGATTATTTCTATATATTGGAGGATTAATACTGTGTTTCATATCAACATAATGCTGGAGAGATTTAGAATGTTAATAGAAGAAGCCAGAGCTGCAGGTTGGTAATTTTTTTTAATTTCACTTAGGACACTTTAAACAAAATATTCTACATGCAGTTTGGTCATGAATTTAATATATTCTGACAGTTCGAAAACAACCAAATCAGTCAATTTACATGCCCCATTGTGACAGTTTGTTACGTCCCGTGTAAATTTTTGAATTCAAGTTTATGCTATTGCTAATCTTTCACAGCAGCAGATTGGGCCTCAGACCTGCTAAGGTTGTCAGAGGGGTCAGGGGCTTATTGCACCGAATGGAAAAATAAACTTCATCTTTGCATCTATTGAAAAATATATTGGCCTAAATCTAAGAAGAACATGATTATGAGTGGAATGCGGGAAAAACTAGTTTCTTTCTGTATTTGTCTGAGTGCCCTGGTGCTACATGTACCAAGTTTGTCTGTGTTTCAATACAGATCCATGGTTCGATCATGGTTTTATCAAATCAATGTGACAAATCTTCATCGTATTTATTTCGTACACATCTTTGAAGGTGATAAATAGAGCAAAAAATGTTTAATGACTTTTGTACCCCACATGCATACAATGATAAGAAACATTCCAGTTACTATTGATCGCTTGAACAGGTGACTTGCCATCTATTCAGGCTGTCTAAATAGCATATTTTGATCGGATATTAAGGTGATTCCGCCCTTGCCTTTTTATTTGAAATATGTACCTAGTTACAACTTTCCCTGTGTCAATTATTTTGTGTCCGGTAGGATTATATGATTTAATGAATTTTGGTGTTTTTAGGCATCTGTTTAAAGAATATGATATAGGTTTTGCTCAGTTGATGCCAAAGTGATTCATATTTAGCTACTGTCAAAATTGAACTACATGTAAATTTTTACTAAAGTCTTGGTAACCTAGACTAGATGTATATACTAGCTGAATGGCATACAGTGTGCCGTGTGATTTTTTTGCATACATGTACCTAGGAACGCCTAGATTGTTCCATCCTGTGTGGTGTTGCTAATTTTAATACATTCCCTTATGACTTCGATATGGGGAATTCCCTTCGACTAACTAGTAATTGTGTAAAACTTCAGTGCCTGGGATTTCGGATTTGATTCCTTGTAGAAGCATTTTGTCCCACATCATATCGATGGCTGAGTATGCACATGTTACATGTCCATTTTTCTTGTTTCGAGAAAATCGCATTTAAACTTTTGAATTCCTATTTCAAATCAGGGAATTATCCCAACACGATATACTATATATATGTTATATATTGGTTGATACTTCACAAATCGAGATGATCATTTGAATGAAATTGGTTCCTGACTTCTGGCAAATTGGTTCCATATTGGATATATTGTTTATGCAAATTGAACTTTTAAAACAGGTCCACATTTTGATGGACATAATGCCATTTTAGGCGACATGTCCACTGGTTACTGTTGCGTGTTATGAGTTTCAGTAGGCAAAAGTTACATGTCCACGGCTTTCAGAAGACAAAAGTTACATGTCCAAAGCTTCCAGTAGACAAAAGTTTCATGTCCACAAATATCACTTTTGCATACTAAACTTTTGCTGAATTGGGACATGTGCTATATGTTTTCATGGCAAAGACATAATACTCTAATTAATCTGGACTTACAGTATTTACACAGTAGAAGGACGTGTGTTTATGCTATTCAAAAAGGTCAAAACATCATTTTGACCAAAACTGGACATGTAACATTTGCATACTCAGCCATCGATATGGAAATACAAAAACATACGTATGGAAATACAAAAATATGAAACTTCTATACATAAATGAAAAACAACACCATTAGATTGATTATTGTCATGTGTGTAGTATCTTTACTCACAAAAACATCAATATCTACACTTGTAAATATTTAATACATACAGCTCATTGACTGGTTACATCAAATATTCAACAGTGTTCATCACTTGAGCTACATGTATGTCATTAACTGTTTATAACCAATAGAAAATGTACACATGTACAGAACAGATTTACCTTGTGAACAATGCCAAAATTAAAACTAAAACCCTTTGAGAAGAACAACCAAGAATGCTTTTGGGTTTTAAATCAGTTTCTTTTTCCAATTAGATATAGCAAATGAAATTTGGTTTAACATCCTACTGTTCTGCTCCGAACTGGGCTAATGAAGACAGGCATACACCATGCAGTGTGCTATGAGGGAAATTTTGCCCAGACAGAGACACAACAGCCTACTCTTATATCGAATTCCAACTGTCAAGGGATCTTTTACGTGCACGTCAATGTGTACACAGACCTTGGTTATCCTGCCAGCTGTCCTTGTCAGGGCCTTGGCCCTACATCAGTGACAAGGGGGAACCATGCCGGAAAATCTTGATGAACTTTTTTGGCCAATGCAGGGATCAAACACCCACTTAGCCATTGTAACCCCAAATGAATAGGCAGCAAAATTTTTATTAGTAGTTCCTGAAGAACAAAAATTTGAATTGGTGTGGATTTTCTGCGTAACACATAATTTGTGTGGCACTCAGTGGCATTAAAAAATTTGGCTTGGATTAGGCTATGACAAACTAGAAATTGTACTCAAAAAGATAATGTTACTTTAAATTAGGGATGAAAAAACTTATATCAATGGTACATAAAATCTCGGCTTGGATTAGGAAGAGGCCTATCTGCAGAGGATGCCATGATGAGAAATTACAATTTACTGTATCTTTGTAAATACTGAACAAAACAGAACCATTTGTTGACAAATATTCCTTTTACAGATTGAACTTTTACATTGTTTTGTTAGCATAGGATTAGCATCAGCGGCACTGGTTGGTTTATAAGTTTCTGAGTGTATTTGAGATAACTGTCAAAAACATTGGCCATAATAATTTTAGAAAATGTTTGAAGCTGTTTGAATGGGACAACAAAAACTGAGTCCATCCATGTATATTTCTGCATATACCTTAAAGATTTTGTTCATTCTACATATAAATTACCATATTATTTTGTTACTATGAAACATTTTTTGATTTAATAGATTTGCAGATTATGTATTGTGCCAGGAAAATCCTGCAAATGAATTCTTGTAAAAATTGCCAAATGTGTAGATAAATACCATAAAAATTGTCAGAAAGTAATGTTTGACATTAATACCTTCGTTGGGAATTGATGTGTTTAGAAATAATTGTTCAGACTGTGTGGTATACTGTCAGATTCAATGAATAATGTATGTATTAATTAACATATTTTTCTACTTCATTGAAGTAATTGATGGGTTGTGGTTGTGGATTTTATCAGAATTTATTGTTCATCCAACCACCAACACAAAATATGTATAGGTAGTAATAGGTGGCAGTAGATTACAAGTTTATATTTCTATTATGAAATAGAGATGGAGTTTATCAAGAGGGGGACTAGACACATCATATTGGATAAGGGCACCTCAGTATTTCATCCCATCCTAAAAACTAGATACACCATACCATACATGTATATTGTCAGTCCCAAACATGGTGACTCTGTAGCACTATCGAATATTTAATCTCCACTGTCTATTCTCTTCTGTGACTATGTTTCAACTACAGCACAGGTTCTATTCTTAAATATTTTATTATAATAAACTGGAAGCTTTTGTCACAAATCTTCTTTATTTTCAACATCGTGGGTTTTCTAATGGTCCACCGGTTTCCTACCGCTGCTAAAGACCCCAACGCACAAGCAAATTATTGAAATAAATTTAAACCATATGTTTGTCCCGAAATGACCTAGTTTGTGTCATGTGGACGTTAAACCCCATTTCTCTCTCTCTTCGTTCTCAAATAAGTATATCGCTGACATGACAGGTGGTGTGAGTTCTGCTGATTCCCAAATTTGTTGGTTATATGGTTTTCTTCTCTGCTAAAGACCACTATGTGCAAGTAATTTATTGAAATAAAACTGTACCATATGTCTGCCCAAAATGACTTGGTTAAACCTCCATATATCTCTCTCTCTATTCAATTAACCAGTCTTGATCTTTCGTCTAGCTAATCAGTAGATGCATTGGAGTGAGCCAGAACAATTTAACCTGTTACAATGTCAAAAATTAGATTTAGAAGACGTAGATACTGAAATCAAGTATAAACAGTATTTTTATAACCAGCTTAAACTTAAAGCGAGAATTTCATATTTTCTAAGAAAGTTAAAAAATTATTTTTTCAATAGGTTATCAACTCACTATTATACGATCATGAGCATTATTTCCAACGCTAAAAATGATTGACACAGGAAATAGTAACACAATTACATCCCTTGTTTTCCTATTGCCTCCATGGAAAAGCTATGTTCAAAACTTTGGATTTTGAAGTTGAAAATGATATTTTTGCCAATTTCTCAGCTGGCAATAGTAAATTATAGGACAATGTTGTGGACAATATTACCATATAATAACGGAAGATGGAAGGTCCCAGCGGCAATTCTGAGATGAATTTTTTTTTTTGGTTTCCCAATTTCATGTGGTATTCTTGAAGGGAAAAATACTAATAACCAAATTTATCAAAATTATTCTGAAGATAAATAAGTTGAAGTTTAATTTAGCACTACAAAGAGAAAGAGAGAGACAGGTCCTAGGAGAAACTAATATCTGAGTATTAAGAAACTTTAATACCTGAGATGGAAAACTCAACAATTTCATTATGTTTGTCTAAGCTCATTATATTAAAGAACTCATACCCTGTGGTGACCAATTATAGATCCATCCAAGTTGTCATTTTCAAATATCTTATATGAATTCTTGCTTTCAAAAACATTGCCATTTATATCCTTCCTTAAAATTCTTCCATTTATCTATTAAATAATTAGAGTGTGTATAGTGCATAGGACAGAATGCGCTAAAAAATATTAAGATGGAATATATTAAAATGATGTATGTGATCACATGTTTTTGTCCCAGGTCCTCCGTTTTCCTGCCGCCCTACATGTACACGAATTCGCGAAAGAAATTATTGAAATGAGTTTGTATCATTTAATGCACTTAGTTTGTGTCAAGAAGTAGTTATACTCCCCCCCTCGCCCTTTCTCTGTCTCTCTCACATTTACTTGGAAGTTTAACAATTTGAAGAGGGTGGGGGGATGGTAGCATGTGCTAGCTTTATCATAAGGGCTGTCATTGAGTCAACTGGTCGCCTTGTCAGTGATGCAGGAAGGAGGGCCTGACTAGTACACTGTCTACTCAATCGGATAGGATGGAAAATAGAGGTCCTGTGTACACATTGGCTTGCACTTTAAAGAACCCTTGCGGTTGGTATTTGATGTAAGAGTAGGCCGTAGCGCCGCTGCCTGGGCAAAAGTTCACTCATAGCACACTGTATGGCGTATGATTCCCCAGTTGTACATGACAAGGAGTAGGGTCGCCTGTCAAACCTCATGGGTTTTACCTGGGTTTCCTCCCACTTCTAAAGACCCCTTAGAGCAAGTGAAGTATTTTAATAAAAATTGAACGGTATGTTACTCCAGAAATGATCAAATTTGTGTCGAGTTAAATTCCATTTCTCTCTCTCCGAATTTGAAAGAACTTTCTTTTACTATCAGGTTACAGGTAAGTGGAGGAAGACAATAAACGTTCAGAATTTCGTTATTAGAATCTTATAAAATAGATATTAATGACGTAGGTATTTGGATGATCAATGCGTCACGCCCACATGTTGGTTTCACATTACAACTGATAAGCAGATATCCAACCCAATAACAAGGTGACAGCTGTCAGAGTTATTTTAGCCAATTATTAAAATTGAAATACAGTCGCAGAAATAACCACCAATTTCATCCAATAATACTTTAATGATCAACAAGATTGTAGTTTTATTTCTTTTTGAGATCACTCGCTTGTTAACAATACTGTGTATATCATGTAATCTGTTTTTGTTTGCTAGCAAAAAAGGAAAATGTTTTTGTTTGTGAATAATATAGCCGGAGCTTGTATTATTGTGCTTCATCTTCAAGTTTGAATTATACAGGAATTGTGCTCATAATTTTGTTGAATTGAAATATTGTGTCATTTATTGGTTGGTATTATCTTGTTCTTTGCGTTTATTCTTTAGAATTATGCTGTTTCTGTGTTTAAATTCTCCTCCAATTGTCCTCTAAGGTTTTGTTTAAT
Source organism: Patella pellucida (assembly GCA_917208275.1). NCBI lineage: Eukaryota > Metazoa > Mollusca > Gastropoda > Patellidae > Patella > Patella pellucida. Next base: position 20,493,453 of record OU795036.1, on the reverse strand, counting down.
TTAAACATAATGATCATTTATCTATCTACTGTGTATTTCTTATTGTTGTGTGTCATCTGGTTTCGAAGTTGTCCTTCAAATGTATTCTAAATTATTTTTACTTGTACCATCTTGTTTTAATGAATGTAATTTGTATTTTCCTGTTGTCAAATTGTCATGGAACTCTTCTACAAAGGACAGGTTTGCGTTTTATCTGAAGGAATTGAAATCTGTGTTTCCAGGAGCACTGGTACACTGTCAATTAGTGTATACTGTTTGGAAGCTTCATCTTTGATAATGTGTGCTGTGAGGGAATTTTTGCCCAGACAGAATCATCTGGTTAAAGTGGTTTAAAACCATTTAAAAGATTAAAAAAGGGCTAGAAACATCAGCTGTCAAACAGAAAAACAATATGAGAAAGAAATTCATAGTGTATTGATTTTTAGTTGATGACTACGGAAACTATTATTTTATTTTATCCAGAAGTAATTATATTGGCAATAAATTTTGTAATTGCTTCAAAAATGTTATAATTGAATACTGTTTTAATGTCAAAGTTGACATGTGTGATGGTAGTATCAATTGCATCAACTATAAAAATATTAGGTTTTCTTTTTTTATGTTTTAAGTGGAAAAATAAAAGGATTAATTTAAAGAAATAAGTACATGTAGTATACTATGGTTTCATACAACCAAATAAATTGTTACAGTGATGTTGATTTCAGTATTGGCTGAGAAAATTTCTCAGGATTTTCAGTTTGATATTTCATCAATAGTTCCCTGAAAATGGTCCTGACAAAGCCGTTTAAATGAGATAAAAAAAGCCAGTCTGGTGTGTTTGTTGATGTGCACAATTGGAAATCGATGAAAAGAAAGCAGAAAGGCTGCTGTCAATGTAAAGTTCCCTTACAGCACACAGCAAGGCCTACATATATGCCTGTCTTTATTAGCCCAGTTGGTGCAGAAAAGTAGGATGTTAATATAATCCCCTTATCATTCCACTTCAATTTCCTTGTTTTGCATTTTATGACCATATTAAAGAAATTATTCTTGTGAATGTGCCATTGTAATTGAATGAAAGTTATTGGTTTCGTTATCTCACGAGGGAGACATTAAATACATTGGACCAATACCATGATCTAGATTTATAATAGAAATACAAGTAGAAATCGAGAGCTACAACTCAAATTAGCAATTTTTTGTACCTTTCAATTGTTATTTTTTTGTATGGCTGATTTATCTGATTTTATGTTTTTTGGTCATTAAAGTAAACAAGTTCTGAAGGGAGTAGAAGCTCCATTTTAGAGTCTCAAGATATCACGTTGGAATACAGTTGGTCCCCTGTCCAATCTCACAGGTCTTCTCTGGGGTCCTCGGCTAGTTTTCTCACACTGCTGAACATATGTTTGTCCCAAAATTGAGTAGTTTGTATTGAGTGGATGTTAAACTCCAACTCTTTCTACTCTTTCATCCCCCTTTTAAAATAGGCTCACTAAATGGTATATATATTTTTTAAACCATTTTGAGAAGTTGTTGACATATATTTATAATATAATATACATATATTGTAATACAGTACTGACAAGCCATGCATTTTTCTTTTAACAATTTGGCAAACCCAGATACAGCAGAGACAATATACCATTTGGTGATCAAAAAAAAAAAGGATTGAGAAGGTCTTCTGCTGGAGAAGTGGCATTCTAATCATCTAGCAATCCCTTCACATTTACTCCCAGATTGAAATAAATATTCAGCTTCATGGATATGATCTCTCGGGATCAGTGAAATTAATCATTAATTTGAAACAATAAATTTTAGATTAATATTGATTTATTTTTGGTTTAGTGTAATAATAGAAACTTCAGATTTATATTATCATTAGTGCTTGAATACTCATGTAATACATTCATTACTGTTTCATAAAGTAGAGCCTATTGGGATATAGTGTCAATGTTGGTACAGTGTTTGTACCTCGGGGTACTAGCACCAAATATAGTCTAATCACTGCTTACATTGTTTTCTTCTCTTTCTGTGGACTGTTCATTTATCATCAGAATCAACCAGACATGACTGCAGGTTAACTTATTCAAGACTGGAACTTATGTGTCATAGGAATCAATCATTTATGACTTGACTTGACATCAAAATCATTTGTTCATAACAACATCTTGACTTGACATCAGAATCAACTGTTCATTTTGGCATCATGACTTGGCATCAGAATCAACTGTTCATTACGAGATCTTGACTTGACATCAGAATCAACTGTTCATTACGACATTTTGATGTGACATCAGAATCAACTGTTCATTATGACATCTTGACTTGGCATCATAATCAACTATTCATAACGACATCTTGACTTGGCATCAAAATCAACTGTTCATTACGACATCTTGACTTAGTATCAGAATCAACTGTTTATTACGACATCTTGACCTGACATCAAAATCAACTGTTCATTACGACATCTTGTCTTGGCATCAAAATCAACTGTTCGTGACTGCAACTTGGCTTGTCATTGGAATCGACCATTTTAGTTGCAACTTGACTTTATGTTTGAATCAACCGTAGTTTGACTTGGCATCAGAATCAAGACTTGGTGAAGCTTATTGGAAAGCACAGGGTTGTTCTACACATAGTTGAACTTCTTTACTCTGATTATATGTTGGCAAACGATAAATCTGTACTAGTTAAAGATGTGTTATGTATGAATTAAATATAAAGGTATATCTGTGCGAAGCTATGAGTGAAATGTAGTTTAGATTGCATTCAATTGGATTAAAGAGAAATATTTTACGCAACCTTTTTGAGTGGTGTTGGCTTGTACGACTTGGTCCTAAATATGTATTTTGAAGTTACTTGATAAGGTGTTCGAGAAAAAAATAATAATTTTGTTGTTTTATTTGTATGTTATGCTCATTTTGTGTAATGTGGTTACCACTGTTTTGTCTGTGTAGGATAGAGGTGCTGAGGATAACTGACTCTAACCAGATCTGAGTTTTGTTAGTATTCAATCCTGTGTCATTGAAACCTTATAAATATGATTTCTGAATCTACCTCGGAAAATTTGATTTGTTATAATTCAATTTGCACACTATTGGCAATGATTGGAAGTAATTTCTTGTCATGTCATCCCTATGTGCTGAAATGTTGTACATGCCACAGTTTCTCAGTTATCACTTTCTAGATTAAGGCGATTGTTCTTTCAGGTGAACTTTTGGATGAAATATTGTACAAGGAATAACAGTTGTGGATTTTCTTATAAATTGTATTTTCTTAAAAAAATGCAATCTCTGTGAATATATAATATGTAAGATTTACCCAGATATTGACTTTCATGGAATTATAACTTCCTCAGATTTTTCGCCAAGGAAATTAACTTTTATATCAAGAGTTTCCTGTTTTGTTTATATCATTTGTTATTATAATGATAAATAATTGAGATTGGATTGGTAGAATTAAATCATTATGTTTACCAGATTGTGCTGTGCAGGTAATTTCATTGATTTTATTTTGTGATATAATGTTTTATTATCACACATATGTATAGTTGGTATTCAGTTACCATAATTTTCTGATAATCTAATCAAACTAGGTCATTCCAGGACTAACATATGGTTTTTGATTTTATTTCAATAATTGGCATGTGCATAGGGGTCTTTAGCCCTTGGAGGAAACGGGAGGAACTGGAGAAAACCCATCAGATTAGACAGGCGACCCTACTACTTGTCGTGTACAACCCGGGATTCGAAACTATGCCAGTTGACTCAATGACAGGCTTTATGATACAGCACGCACGTGCTAACCACATTGAATCAAAACATTGAATCCAAAAGACTTTGTGATTCAGTCCTCATAACAGGCAATTTCCCTTTTAAACAAGGGGGGGTGGATGGCTGAATGTGTTGGATTGTGAAGTCTGTCATTGAGTGGCATAGTTTCGATTCCCTACATGTAGGTGACATGGAGAAGGGTCGCCTGGCTAACCATGTGAGGTTTTACCGGGTCCCCCCATTGCTAAAGATCCATATGCGCAAGCCGCAAGCGTAATATTGAAGTAAAATTGAACCATATGTTAGTCAAAAAAATGACCTAGTTTGTGTAAGTGGGTGTTAACCCCAATTTCTATCTCTCTCTCATTTCAAACTATTATTTGAATTCTGGCAATTAAAGTTTAAAGGAACTCATATATTTTTTTAAATTTGGAAATGACCTATAAGTGACACAAGGTACTATTTTATGGATACACAATTACAGAGTTTAATACTTAGCGACGATTCTACAAGGATGCTCTTGTCCTGCTCGCTTGTTCGATTACTAAATGCAATCAAAGAAGTTGTTATCATAAGAGATAGGAAATGATTTCAATAGAAAAAAAGATTAATAATTACTAAGCATCATTCCAATTTCGTCGATTTCAATACTTCACCAGATCTCAGCTGTCTTGAGGAATGAAAGATGAAGAAAATGGATTTATATACCGTAGGCAAAAAGTGTTTGATAATTTTTGAGTAGGGTAGGATATTTATTTGTTTGATTTCTATGTTGAGTTTTGTTTGTGAACAGGCCAAATAAGTCATGAGGATGATACCGGTCAGCAAGTGACATATGGAAGTACAAACCAGAAAGGTAACATAATTTACATAAAGAAATTAATTAATGTACATTTTAAAGAGTTTTATACTAATTAGCAGAGTAGAAATTAATAATTAGATATTGATTATATGTAGTGAATAAAGAAATTAACATGTATGACAGCTATAACAGATAGAGATGTTGAGTAATGATGCATTAAGGAGTGCAGGGCCTCATCATTCGCTTAGATCATCTCTTTAAATAACTGGGGTGTTACACATGTACACAACATATCGACAAGTGTTCTCTTTTCTTTCTCAATGTAGCACAAGATTTCGACAAGTATTGTTTTATCTTTCTCAATGTGACACAACAATTTCAATAGGTGTTCTCTTATATTTCTCAATGTGGCACAACATTTCAACAACTGTTCTCTTATCTTTCTCAATGTAGAACAACTTTTCGATAGTTGCTCCTATCTTTCTCAATGTGGCACAACATTTCAACAAGTGTTCTCTTATCTTTCTCAATGTAGCACAACATTTTGACAAGTGCCTTTTCTTTGAAATGTAGCACAACATTTCGACAAGTATTTTCTTTTTTTTCTCAATGTTGCACAACTTTTCGACAAGTGGTGTCTTATATTTCTCAATGTGGCACAATGTTTCGATAGGTGTTCTCTTATCTTTCTGAATATGGCACAACATTTCAACAAATGTTCTCTTAATTGTCGAAATTGTTGTGCTATATGTGTAACAATCCAGTTATTAAAATGATTGGTCAATTTTTTTCAGATTTTGAATACAATAACCTGTCCAATTTAATGGTGTAGTCAAAAAACTTTAAGTAGATTTATTTTGGTTTTAACAGCTAGCGCTAATCATGTTTCTCCAATAGTTGGTTTTATATGTAAAATGTTTGTATATCATTGTGCTCCCACTCATTTATTAATATACATGTACATGTATATGTCAAACGTCATTAATTGTGTCTGAAAAACATTGTATGTATTGTATATAATTTTCTGGCTAGAATATTCAATAGTATATAATCAAGATAGCAAAGATTTATATGATCATGGGAGGAACAACATAGATCAAGTTGTTGTTTTTTTTTATCAGTTATCAGAAGGTATGAATAATTTTCTGCTTGGAATATTGGATAAATAATCCCAAGAAGGAGCATTAAAATCTCACACACCCGATAGGAAATGAAAGGCGGAAGAATCCCTTATAAAAGTGCAGGCAGATTTGGGATCCTGGTGATGCATCTAATTAATTTAAAGCGGGGCTTATGTCGACTTTGCAACCTCCTTAAGACAATGTCATATGTATACATTCATAAAGCTTTGATATCACACATTACCGTTATATTATATAATCAATAACATAATCCTTAACATAATAGCTATATACCGATCAATGATATATAGACGTGATTAATAAATAAAGCGGGAATATGTCATCCTGACTTCTGATAGGTTAGGCCAACTTTTGTTTTTCCGGAAAACCTTCAACAGACAGTACTGTTCATTTTAAATTTTCTTTTTTTGTAGCTTGGGGACAAAATAATTTAAAAACAAAAACTTGCTTTCTTATTACATGGGAGGCAAATATAATTTAAAAATTGAAAGTGCTTGTTTGCTCTTCTTAAAGATGCATTATGTAAGATTTAGATAAAGAACTGGCAATTGGCACTATATTAGTTTAAAATAGATTATTGAAAAGGAAAATGTTTTCAAAGTTTTTATAAGAAAAGCGTAGTCTCAATTTTCATTGTAAACAAAGTTTCCATAATCTATTTTTGAATTAAATTATTATTAAATGGAGATCATGTTTCAATCCATTAAAACTCATGGCCACCTGATGTCTAGAGCGTTGTTTATAGGCTTGTCATATAAATAGATGTTTAATTGATAATTTATATAACATTTGAGGCAAATTTAAACAAATAAATTTGGTAATCTTATCTGTATTGCTTAAATAGATATTTATTCATTAAAGATACATTATGCAAGAGCTAAATCTGATTACTGCAAGTCATAATTTAGGCTTCAGATGTTATAGAAATTAAAAATTAGACCAAAATCAACTCTGTAGACCCACGGATGGCTCGGCTACAGCTTCGATTTAAATAGGATTTCACTGATTGATTAAATCAGATATGGCGCACCACGGTGAGATTATTTACTGTTATCTCTATGTCATCAGTTAGATCAAGGCGAAATGATAGAGTGTACTTAGCGAGGCTGCTTTTGAGTGATTCTGCATGTAATTGAAAACTTTACTTGATAATCGAGATTATGTAGGTGGAGTTAACACCTGTCAATCAAACGACCGGCGAAGGTGAAGACCAATTTAACTGCCAATTCTAGTCAAATATTACAAAGATGTGAACTATGTTCAGAATAAAGTAATTTGACTGAAATTTTCAATATATTCTTCTTTCATCATCTTCTTTTGAACTGTTATAGCAAGAATGGCCAACTCTCTATAAAAATCTACCATAATGTATCTTTAAGAATTAAAAATTATTTTCGTTCGGCTTTCTATCTGGATGCAAATTTCCTGTCCCATAGGCTTCTGTTGTGCAATGTATTTTTGGTGAAAACTGTAATCTCCTAATATCGTTTACTACTGGAATTGGAATTCCAATCAAACACTATTCGTGAATAAAATGACAATTTCTATGTAAAGTCTATTATTTATAGCAGGCGTAGCCTCAATGATGGCAATCAACATGGGATTTTAACGATTAGTGAATCGCTTTTCTAGTTTCAAAGTATTAAAATATTCATGAAGAAAGTAAATGGATCTAAAGATGGTCTTTAATGAATGCCCATTTATAGAACAGAACGTGTGAATCAGGGAGGTTGGGAAGCATTAAATCTATTAATCGTGGTGAATTGTTATAAATGTTTTTTCTTTACCGGTAAATGTATATCTCAACTCTATCTGTAGCTCTTTTTATGAGAATATTGACAAATAACAGCAGAATATTTTCAGTATACATGCATTGCATGTGTCCAGAAAGTATTAAGACAGCAGTGGAATGGGAAGTGTAGATGTCTGCAGCATACATTGTCTGTATCATACATTGTCTGTATATAATTTCTTACAATTCAATAATTATAAAAGTCTTGCCCAAATTAAAGCTCCTTTAGTAAATTTTAACCAAATCTGAATAATGCAAACTTTTATTTGGAGATGAACAACAACCAGTAAATTCTGTTTGATGAAATGAGCTTCAGAATAACATTTTATTAAAGTTTCTGAAGCAAGAAGGCACGATTACCTTGTCAACATCTGAAATTGATCATTTAGTAATTACAGCAGCTGATTGTACTGTTCCATGGATGGCACCCAATGGAGAAGGGTGGATATTCTGTTGAATACATTGTATTTTTGTATAAAATGTATTGTATAAAGTGTGTGAATAGATTGAATAAGTTTAAAGGGATTATGTAAACATGCAGTAGATATTATAACAAGATTTATAGAATTTTAAATGAAAATCAATGATAGTATTATACTGTTTCAACAGGTGTTGACAGAATCATTACATCTCACATACTCAAGTCAATATCAGAGTTTCTTCCACGCCTCGGATATGGTAGCTGTTGGTTGACAGCTTGGAGTTTGGACTGTTATCGGGGTTGGGTTTTTTGTGAATTTGTATAGTAACCAAAAAATATAGTCTTATATTTTTGGACCACATATAACATGAGCTAGACCACTTAGTTAATAAAACGTAAAATATTCTATATTAGAAGGCATTTATAGACCATACACAATTAAAATAGTTTTAATTTTTAAAATATATTGTTCCCGAAATGATTAAATTGATCAATCTGTAGGTATTGGCAACCTTATAAAGTTTGCTTATTTTCTGTGGAGTTCATGATATTATCTTTTACTCTCTTAGAAAAACTTTAGAACACCTTTCAGGAATTTGTTAAATTTGAACAAGAAAAATGACTACCCTTCTTGAGGATTGATTCAAGGCCACAATGTTTAATTTAATGTAAATATTTAGTGTAGCCTACAAGGACAGAAATGTACTGCAATAAATGAACACTTGAAAATGGAATTTCACCAACATCAGTAAATTATTATATTGCCAAAGTTGTCTAACAGAGTTTTACTCATTTTTAACGTTTTGTATTTAAGTTCTTTGATTGTTGTTGAAGGAAACTTTCACAAAAGTTCAGGGACAGCATTGACTTAGCTGTCCCTTGGTCTTAATTGCGAACTATAATACAATTTTTGTTCAGTGCCCGAGTTCACTAAAGTTGAGAATTTACTCAAAATTGTTCACAAAGCATTCTCAGACTTAAGATGAGAATTTACTCAAAATTGTTCACCTTATTTTAACTAAAATATAGCCCTTTATATAACTTATGTTGTTTTAATGTATCAAATACACCAACCAGAAACTATGTGCAAAGTTTTTTGTTTCTCATAAAGTGTGATAGAAAGCTGAGAATTTGCTCAACTGAAGTCTGAGAAAGCTTTGTGAACTCTGGGCCATTTCTTTTAAAATTTGAGTGGAAAATAAAAAAGAAGTGGATTTTATTACATTTAATGAGTTAATTTTTAAAGAGAGGTGTTTAGATATGTACAATTGTTTTGGTTTCAATAATTATCAGGTGAAAGCAAAACTAGACATTAAAGTAAACAGATTTCTGCTCAAATGGAGAAAAATGCTGATAACTCTTTTAATGTGTGTGGGGCAGGATGCTCCCATCCCAATTAAGGCATGGAAGTCTTACACCGAGTGAGCTTAAGGGAATTCCTTGTGACCACATCAGAAGGAATTTTATTCAAGACATCATAGGACAAAACAATCTAGGAATCCCCAGATATATCCAAATAATCAGACAGCACACTAATTTACATTCCTGCAACAAATGCCTACCACAAAAACAGATCTACTCAACACTTCCACAAACTAGATCAATCAGATCCTGCTCACTTCGCACTCTTCATTCTGCATTATTACAAAATGTTTTGTACACGCTGATATAGATAGATACATGTATTTATTATAAATAATTTATTGGATAGTGTCACGCAGGGAGATTGCGTCATTGTCTTTTAATCTTACACAATGTAACACAATTACAATGAATAACACTGTATTTATTGCGGAGGAAATCAATCATTAATATTGTAAACCATAGAAAACTAACGGTGATATATATAAATATGTCATGTGGACCTTTTAGTTAGAAAAAAACTGTGTGATTTGACTACTACAGCAAGAGAACAAATTCAGGTCCCCAAGCAAATTGAATTGCAACATTTCTGTATTAAACTGTTAAGTCGATATATAAAAATACACAGTCATTATTTTATCAGAGTCTGATTTTGATTATAACTTTTCAGTCATGTTGCGTGGAACAAATGTAACCTTCAATGTAAGCAAAAAATAATTGAGGGAGAGGGGCCATATTTTTGGGCTATATTTTTATAATAATTTCCATATATTTTTTTTTCAGGCAGTTTGCTAGGGGACAGCGATGGGTCACCTGTGTCAGGGCGAGCATCTGGTGGTCGCAATGATTCTGATCGGGCAGGGTATCCAAAAGACTCGGACAATAAAAAACTGGATCAGCTTTTTGAGTCCTTCCGATCAAATACGGCAGATAGCGATAAAAATAAAAGTGTGACACATGTTTCCTGTCGCAGACGACATGACTCCGGTTCATCTAGCTCATCTTCGGAAGGTGTTGATGGAAAGAAAGCTAATTTAGCGAAAGGGCGTTCTGTTTGTGATTCCATTACATCGTCAGAACCCGGACTAGCTTCTTCAAAACCCTCATCAGAAACCGAAAGCGCCCTTAATTCTCCAGTATTGAAATCAAAAGATTTGAGAGACACCACTGTGCCTAAACTTTCAAACGGTAATTTATCGAAAGGTAAAAATAAGAAAAAAGCTGGAGATACTCATTCAAGTTCGTCGGAGAAAGACAAATTTTCATCTACAGAGAGCGCTCAAAATTCAAGACAACGCAATAAACAAGACAATCAAACCCCAGTTTCACGTCCAGCCAGTGCCTCACCGAGAAGAAATGTTGGTTTATCACCAGAACATGTGAACATCCACAGTCGGAAAAGTTCTGGTCAATCAGATACATCTAGTGTGTCATCAGCAAGGACAGCTTCCCCTGCAACAAAAATGAGGCTTCTGGATTTAGCTAGTAGCCGTGCTTTAGAGCGAGATACGTCCGACGTTGATGACAGGAACTCCCGCAGCGGCCACGAAGGAAGTGACACTGACGAAATTCATAGCGGATATTACAAAAAACGAAGAAATAAACATCCAAGTGAGTAGTTAGTAACATCTTTAACTCTGTGACTTTTATAATTTCTAACTTCTTACATCATTCTTAATTACTGATTATAGAAAATATCGTAATTTAAAGCCTAATATATAGTTATTATTGAATATGCTGTATGCATAATTACTTGCAAATATTTTTGCAACTTTTATTTCTTTTTTTAACACAAATTCTTACACTTTTAATTCCTTTATTTTGTATTTTTCCATTGCCAAGTTATAAGTAGTGTTATTTCTCACTTTTTAGCATTTGATTTTATTTGCATTTTAATTCAGCTTGTAACAGGGAAGAACAGTAGAGGAAAGGGTTTTTAGGTGATATGTAATTGTGAAGCACCATCACTTGCAGTAGGGGCATGATGGGGGATTAAATAAAGAGTTGACAGTTCTCGCAATAATTATAATAGTTAGAAATTAGATAATGTAATTAGAATATGCTGGAAGTTTCAGTCAAATTGCTCCAATCTGACCCAAGATTTAAATTTTAGGCCTAACCTCGATCATCATTACTAAAGTCAGTACGATATTAAAAAAAAGTATTGATTATCCATTTTGATGTTAAATCATACATTACAAAATGTATTAAAATCCAGTAAATATCACAGGCTAGCGATGACATTCTTATTAGATTTTTAAAAATTCTACAGAAAAATATTTGATGTTTGAATATTTAAAGTATTATATGCACATCTTTACAATGAAAAGTAAATATTTCTTTTTTGGTTCTAAATTCTGAACTTGCTCTTTACTTGACAAACATGCTTGAATAACAAATTTTAAAAATGTAAAAAGAAATTAAAGTACCGTATGACTATTATATAATTATTAACTACATTTCCCTTACATGTACACTTTCTGCTGATTGCTGATGTTTGCTGGCAACACAGTTAAAACCATAATTTTTAAAACTATCTAAAACTTTAAAGACATAATATACTGAACAATAAAAGTGCAGGGTTGGGTTAAGTTATTGTAGTAATATAGACATAGCGCCTTCTTATCGGCCCATTTCGATAACATAAATTCAAGTAATAAAATGTCAATAGCTTGGTTGATCTTCTATCGATCATGATAATCAGACATTATGAAGAATCAATATGGAATAAGCCTTTCAATTAAATGATAATAAGAGATGACTGTTAAACAATTAAGACTACTTCAATAGACAATAAAGTCAAGTCCATTACCGTTCATGTACAGATAATGAGCAAGATGTCAATCTATTACCATTCATATCTGGTCATCGTGATTATCTGGCAATTCAGAATTATGGCTTATGTTACATACACTTAACAGACACTATGTGTCATATCTTTTATTATGGTGTAACTGTAAAGGCATATGGGTATGGGAGCCATGGGAATTCACTTACAAGGAGATCCCGGGGATAAAGATACTGAGGATTTTTAAGCGTGATATCCAATTGTCAAATTGCAATATTTTCGTTCAATGCACACCTTCCTTTGCCTATACCTACTACATATGAGATACTTAACAACTAATTTAGCTGGATTTGAAAATTGAAATGCAAAAACATTCAGGCATGCAATAAAAAATATGTTTGAATTGATTTTTAAAATGAAGTTTCAGACTACATGATTATATATTGAAGAGGTAATGGTCCCTTGACACTGTATATAATGAAAGCTGCTTTAGATCCTGGTGTAATAATCGTGTCTCATTATATATTGGTGTCATGTTGAACTTGATGTAAACTCTGTGTAGGTACATGTACGTACATCTAATGGTAACATTGCATGTACCTAAAGCATGGCTGATATAGAAAATCAGTTAAACGTGACGTGCCATTAAAATATGTACTTTTATAAATTGTTCCATTAAACATTATAAATACAATAAAGTTTGTAATTTTTCCTAAAGAATACCCATTAAAAGGTGACCTCCATGTTTGTATGCTACATGTATATGTACCAGTAAAAAGATGCTCTGAAAAAGTGTTTCTTTCAACACTATAATTACAATGAAATCTGCAGTTTTTTGCAAATAATATTTATTAATTCATAAAAGTAGTCAAATTTAATTAAGTATATGGAACATACTAGGCTAAATATTAGACTATTGAATATAATATATGCCTTTAAACTCTGCAAAAAAAAAGGTTACTATAAAAAATTCATTCAAGATGTGAACGAAAAACCTGTTTCATTTATTGTGTTATCTCATAAATACTTGAATAATTTCTGTTAACCGGAAATTATTGCCTCTCATTTATATGAAAGCCTGTATTTATTCCCTTTTTTTTTGTTCCATGCTTTGCATCTTTGATGCTGCAGACCAATCCACTTAAAATAGTGTGGTTATTCTCGTATTGATTATTCGTTTTTGTCGATTCCATGGTATAAAAAGTAACACAAACAAACAGCAAATAACAAAAATTGGGTTATGTTGCACTGCATGTACCATTACAAGCTTTCAATGTAAACAGATTTAAAGAAAAACAATTTTGTTCATTTCTTTCATTTTAAATTGATCAATTGAAATCAAGTGTTTGTCTGGGAAAGGCCGATATTTTACCCTGTCATTCAGGATGTTTTAGCTTGTATTTATTGAAAGAACAATGAAACCAATCACAAGTTATAATTACGCACTAGAGCCCAGCATTTATTTAATATATGGCATAATTGCTTTAAAGGGACAATAACACTGTTGCTGGCTTGACAGGTCCAGAAAAAAAAATTAGCTTTATTCTAACTACAAGATGTTTAAGTGTCATGCCTGTTGTGTAAATTATCCATTACAACCTTACTTTCTTGTCCAGAGGGTTCGAAAATATGTTTAAATCCAAGTTGCATTTAAAAGTGCTTACGTAAGGCTTTTCAAACTATGTTACGGCATGTACATGTAGTTGAATTTGTCCAATTTTTAAAATTAGGTGTGTTAAGATGAAATTTGTATCATTTTTTAATTGAAATATTGTAAAATAGTACAGATTGTTGACCAGAATAAAGATTGGAACATATTATTCAGTTACAACAAGAGTGGTATTGGGGCTTTAATAAAACACCACTGATTTTGGACATGGTAGCCTAATCCAGAGGTGAAATTTAAGAAGAAGTGCTAAATCCTCCAGTTCATACCACTGATGATGGCCCTGGGTTAAGATATCAGTGTCGTATTAAAGATAGTGTATACATGTAGTTGCAACATTTCCTCATTCACTCCTATGCTAGCTGTTTGTTGATTTAATTTGTTTTGTTTTAACAGGTTCAGATGATAAGAGTGGAAGGAGTGAGATAGATAGGGAAATAGATGTAAAGGGGTTTGGAGGGGATGTTCAAAATTATTCACCTTATTTTAGTCAAGATGACTGGGAATGCAATACATCTGATTCTTCTGATTCAACTATTTCTGTTTCTGATCTTTCTGTTAATATTAACCCTTTGCATGGTGCTTCATCTGGGGTTCTTGATAGCAATGCAGGAGCCCAACAGGCTAATGAACATACAGATGATTCTTCAGTCTTTGATTCCACCTCCCAAGTTTCTGCTAATAGTGAGTCTTTTGGTTCTTTGCACACTCTGTCCAGCAACAATGCACATCTCACTTCTTCAGCTCTGCAACATCTTAGCAATGCTCTAGATGAGTATCCAGATACAGATTCTGTTGATGACACCTTTACTAACACTTCTTTCGCTAATTCTCTTTCTAGTAACACTGCCTCTTTTTATACCCCTGAATCTAACCTAGAAAGCTACAATCGCAAATCTGAGGTCACACAACAACAGTTAACAAATGTGTTTTACCAAAACGTAGTTGATACTACTTCTAAAGAACTTAATTGTCTTGACACTTCATCAGATGATAATGCTGATGACTCCAAGTTAATAACAACCAAGCCAGAAGAAGCAATCAAAATATTATCGAGTGAAGCCAATTCTCCAAATCAAACTTCCAAGAAAACTTCTGTTGATCTAAAACATAAGAAAAAACCAAAATTAAAAGCAAATAAAACAGAGGACATGCAATCAAGTTCCCAGGGACCAGGTTTGGAAGAAGGTGTTGCAAACAGCACATTTGTGTCTGACATACAGAGTAGAATTAGAGCTTTGAAATTAAATTCAGAAAAGCAATTCAATGATGAAGACTCTGATGAATATTGCATCGAGCACCAGATAACCAGTGAAGATATTCCTGACAGTATGTTTATACCTGAAGAGGAACCAAACCAGAAATGTTCCAAGTATGTTTTAGACATGGAGGAGTACATTGATTTAGATGAAGATGACAATTCAACTTACACAGATATGGAAAATCAGCCTGATTCAGTAGATGGAGGGAAGACATTTATCTACGAGAAGGCAGATTATATTTTAACAGAAATGAACCGAGAACACATAAGTCAAAATTTTAGCCAGTCTAATGAGATGGGAGATCGTAAGTGGAAAAACACTTTCGAATCTTCTCAGAAAGCAATTCGATCCCAGACTGTGCCATCAGTGGTTATTGACACTTGTGAAATCCAACCTCCACCATACACCAAACAGGACCAATGTAATTTCTTCAAAAGTCAGTTTTACAGACCAGACATTGATGACACATCCGATAATTTGAGTGTGATTACAGAAACCACTGAACCAACTGATGATTTAACGCTCAATGATTTGACAACAAATGTTGACTTTGAAGAAAATGAAGATATTGATGACTTAGCCAACACTTCATTAAATATTCTCAGTGACAATAACTTTGGATCTGTAATGATCAAAAGCCCAAGGCTCGTCAAAAAGGCCAAACTGATCCGAGAGAGAGGTCCACAAAGAAAATTTCGTGGTGAAGTAGGTAAAGATGGAACCAGGAAAACGATCTCAAAGGAAAAAGCAGTAAAAAGTAATGTTGTGTCTGTTGTCACTCCAGAATGCTCTTTAGGGGACCGTAGTCGTGAAAGAGACAAGGTTGTAACTTCAGAAATTAATTTGACAGCCCAGAAAACATTCCAATCAAACTCAAAAGACAACCTTAATTCAGACCTGGAAACAGAAAGAGAGAAGATTGTTAATAGTGAAATGACAGAAACCAGTATGGTAGATGCTATTGCAAAGACTAAACACCCTCAGAATACTATCACTTCTAATGTGTGTCTTGATAATGAAAAGCTAAACTCAACCTTGACTGTGGAGGCTGATGCAGATTTTCTTAAATTAGAAGATCCCATTCTCAAAGCCAGAAAATTGGTTGCAGTGAACAAAAAGGAAATTGGGTCTGATTCTGAAGCTGGAAAACAAATCAAGAGCTCTGTATGTCAAGAAGACTTGACAGCAGGCTCTACTTTACAGTATGTTTCTGATAAACCATCTATTTCAACACCAGACAAGGGTCTTGTTCCAATTACACACGATTACCCTTTTCACACTGTGTCTGAAGTGAAAAATGGAAATTCTTGTAGCCGTCTTTTGTCAGAAAATTCAAATGCAATTTATGCAGAAGAGAATCCATCAAATCCGGACGATAAGTTTGTCATTAGTAACGCCCCAGACAATGAGGGTAATTCACAAAGAATTATAGCCATTAAAGATCAAAATGACATTGAGGCACCGATTAAACCACCTAGAAGTTTTATTGATACAGTCAAAGTAGATGGGTATTTAGACACGCACCATGTCTTAATGACTGCTTATAAGGATAATAAGAATAGCCAAGCCAATTCTAATACAGTAAAACCGGGGGAATTTATGAACAAATCTACTGGAATCAATTCAAATCTCCCAGCCTCAAAGAACTCTAACATAGAAGAATTGTCCGATTCGCATGGAAATGTGGACATCACCGGGAGACTTAATACAAGAAAACGAGATTCGGGATGCATTTTAGATGACGATTGTGATTTATTCACCCAAGAAGATATCGTGGGTCAACAAGGAGGAACACAAGTAGTTACTGAAACCATTAATATTAAGCCATCTGAAAAGACCTCATGTGAGTCAGATCGCGACGAGTATGAAACTAGTATCAATCATGAACAATTAAAAAGTCTTGAGTTAAATGGTAGAAATATTGGGTGTAAAAACTGTCAAACCGTTCCTAGTACTAGAATAGCTACAACAAATGAAATAGCCACAAATACAGAACCACTTGAAGACAAGCTTGTGGACACCACAAATTTGAACAGTGGAAATTGTTATGTGGATGTACATGACACGCCTACTTCAGACACGCCTTCTTCTGCTGCGCCCTCTTTTGCTACACCTACTAACAATACTTGTACTAACAATGGTGATGGCAATAAGGTAAATAAAACTGTTAATTCTGCAACTAACAAACGAGAAGAAGATGGTTTATCACATGATCCCAAATCGTCCCTAGTTACCCCTCCTTCCCCTAACAACAACAACGCAGAAAAGGTTAAACCTGAAAATCCTGAGAGAAAAACAACTGACAATCTACTGTCTGTAACCCGTAACGAAATGACTTCTATCCCTTCTATAACAGTATCTACCCTACCAACTGTATCTGTTACAACCATCTCCTCTGTATCTCATCTACTGATATCACATACCACAGGTATTACCAGTAATTTATTCTTCTGTAAGTGTGATACAAGTGAAAGCTTATTCTTGGATTGGGTTGAAATGAGGATCATTATTCTGCAAAATTTACATTTATATATAATTTGTACTTTAAAGCAGTCCTCTGTTTCTTTAAAAATTATAACATCAGTGTCACTCATAACCTAGATAATTGCTGAACGTTGGCTTTGTGTATAAAAACAAATTTTGTGCTTTGAGCTTAGAAAATCTTTGGGCTTTTACTTTAGAAATCAAAAAAGTAAAACAGGGCACATTTGAAATAAATATTTCTCAACGAAAGCAAAAAATTAACTTATTATGTAAAAGGAACATTCACATATAAAACATCTTTATGTAGAATGCGATGGCTTGTCTAAAAAAATAAAATGGTTGTAACTTTATATGCCTGAAAGGCTATTCACTTATTAGCCATAACTTATGTTAAAATTATTCAGTTTGAATAATATTTGATCAAATAAATTTAAATAAAACGTTTTGATTGTCTAATGTGTTATACTCTATCATTAAAGTTTTGTAGCATGATTTTGGGCTATAAAAATAAATGAAGGCCTGTTTCTGATATGTTTTATTTCCTGCCTGTCATCCTTTAATTTATTTTTTATATGTGCATGTATAGTTCTACTTCTGGTAATTATTGATTTACAACTTTTATCAGGACAGTTTTTATTTCAGGTTGTATATGACTCGTGATGATTTCTTTCAGGATTAAAATAAACTTTATCTACATCAAGACCAATAATTGGCACATTTTTAACTCCTTTTTCTAGGGAATGTCTTCAGCAAGGGTCTTGATTTTCTGGCTTTACTTTCTGTGTCAAATTACTATTGGTCAAAAAAACTTTGTAATAACCAATCCATTGTCATGTGACAAATTAAAACATGATTCTTAAGAGCTATACTTTTGTTATGTGTGTTATCATCCAATAACAAACCCTTTTTAAAATCAAATCAATTTCCATGTAACAAATCAAAAGAAGATTCAAGAATTTATATGTTTTTATAAAACAAGTGTTTGACTACAAAAAAATACATAACTAAAATGTGATGAAATTAAACAGGGATGTCACTCCCAAAAATGTCCTGTAAGTTTAATTCATTATTAAACAGAAAGCAGAAAAAAAACCTTAGAATATAATTTACAATCTATTTAATTTACCTGTAGGCTGCAGACAAACTAGTTTAGATATATATAGATACAATTTATACATTATGGCTCAATTTATATTTGAAAATGAGTATTACCCTAATTATAGTTAAGCCTTTGTTAATTAGTAAAGCCTTTAAGCAGTGAAGTAGAGCTTAAAATCAGTAATATTAACCCTTTTAATATTGGACAACCCCAAACTGTAACCACCTCTTGCACCTATGGTAGTGTAGAGAGCAGAAGTTTTGGGCAGTTTTAAAAAAGAGCTGCAAATCGTAATGTTAAAAGGTCATTTTTCACTCCTTTTTTCAGGGAAATGGGGTAGTCAATATTTATATGTATAAGATGCTGTGAAAAATAAAATAAAAATTGTATGTGTTTTTATTTTCAGATTCTGGAAATTTATCAGTAACAACTGAGGGCGTTTCAGATGGGGGCACTTCTTCTGATAATACACCAGAGCATCGAGCGTCACGTCAAAGTCGTTTGTCAATCCCATCGCTCGTGCTGACATCTGCTGATGATGTAAGTATATACTATAATCGATCTGCCTCAATTTCTCAATTCTAAAGAAGAATCCTTTTACGTTAACTCATATTTTGACAATATAATCAAATATAGCGGAAATAAAAATTGTTCGTAGCAGACACATATCCAAGTACTAGGTATTGTTATATATGAGGGCATCTGACCTGCAAACCTTTTATCTACTGATAAGAATATTCAGGAACAAAATCAGAATTTTCTTGCAGTTAATCCCCTGTGAAAATACACACTGAAATCTCACTGAAATTTCAGTGAAATCTCACTGAAATTTCAGTGAGAGATTTGGTCAAAATATTACTGAAATTTCAGTGAGATTTTAGTGAAATTTCAGTGAGATTTCAGTGAAATTTCAGTGAAATTTCGGTGAGATTTCACTGAAATTTCAATAAAATTTTGACCAAATCTCTCACTGAAATCTCACTGAAATTTCAGTAAAATCTCACTGAAATCTCACTGAAATTTCGGTAAAATCTCACTGAAATTTCAGTAAAATCTCACTGAAATTTTAGTGAAATCACACTGAAATTTCAGTAATATTTTGACCAAATCTCTCACTGAAATTTCACTGAAATTTTACTGAAATCTCACTGAAATTTTACTGAAATCTCACTGAAATTTTACTGAAATCTCACTGAAATTTTACTGAAATCTCACTGAAATTTTACTGAGATCTCACTGAAATTTTACTGAGATCTCACTGAAATTTTACTGAGATCTCAATACTAATTACTATTTCAAAGTCTTTATTTTTATTAACATGCCTTCTGAAAAAAAAAACCTCCAAACAATTACAATATTTATTACTATTTATCCCTTAAAATTTCTGTCTTCTAAATTTTCTTTTTCTTCTAGAGTGTTGTCCTTTTCTTCAATGATAATAAAAATATACGGCCTGAAATGACACAATCAAAATAATATTAAATAAAGATAGGCATGTACATGCTATGCACGCAGCAGTGTGCTGTTAGATCATTCAGCAGTTTCAAAATTATTCTGTCAAAAACAAAGCATATATTTTGAGGATAAATGAAATGTGCATCGGCTGTCAGTGCCACAAGGCTAGAACTAGAGTGCCCAGGAGTGGCAGTGCACTACTAGTACTAAGTGGCAGGTATTTATGATTTACGTCTGAATACACAAATTTATAACAGTGGATAATTTACGCTTATAAAATATCTTTTGATTTATTTGTAGTGGATCCGTAATTATAGACAGAAAGGTTTTACCGTATCTTTTAAAAACTAAACATAGCCAGGTGATACATATACATGTGTAATACTAATAATACGTATAACTTGCATGACCAAATACCAATAGACCGATCTACTAGAATTTAAACAACTATAGATAGGCTTACTCACCATGGCATTGCGGCTTTTGAATTCCGTACATTCCTCTTATAAATAACTACTTCGAAATTATTCCAACAAACCATTCCGTGTTTTGGGGGTCGTGTAATCCAGAAAATAACGTACACAAACACAAATATATTATCTCAAAACTACGCGCCCATTTCCAGGAATTTAAACGTTTGATTCAAAATGCGGAACACTTTCGCGAAACAGTGAAAAGAACTTAGGTTAATTCGCCCGTTAAACTGTATAAAATATAACACCAGTTTATCAATTTAGTTAGGAGATAAACACTTCATGTTTTGCATTTAGAGGGGTGTTATTGTCCAATAGACATGTCCTGAGATCATTAGGACCCAAGACGCGTAGCGTCGCGGGTTCTAATGTAAAATCTCAGGACATGTCTATTGGACAATAACACCCCTCTAAATGCAAAACATGAAGTGTTTATCGACATTGTAACATGCTATTTACGATTTTAAAAGAAAATACTAAAACAGAGGGGTGTTATTGTCCAATAGATGGTGTCTGATTGACCAATCAAAATGCGAGGTTCACTCTTAGCATGTTACAATAATGAATAATGCACGCGAGATCCCTTTTTGTTTGCATGGGAGTTTCATATAATTTACAACCATTATAGAATTAAAAATTACTTCGTTTGTTTTCCATTCCAAATTTTTATAGATCAGTGGGCTCGCGTAACCCGACACTCATGGAACCAAATACCCGGATGTTGACATTCCGAAAAGGTGAATTGTTTACGCTAATCGACAATGACCTCAATATTTGAATTTAAGATGGTTTAGATGTATTCTCTGTTTCACAATAAAAGAGATTGATTTCAAAACATGATTATATTACAATAATTGATCGTAAGATATATGCCGTAATGAAATTTACTGGAGCCGTAAATTGTCAAATACCCGGTTGAGTCATTCATAAGTTAAGACATCATTTTAAAGTAGTTAATATTACTTTGCACGTGTTCGAGGATTACGCAAGGTGCTGGACGAATAAAATCAACGTCAATAAAATTGTCTACTTTCTTTAGTACATTTCGTCTTCTGACATTATTAGGCCATAATTCGAAGTGCTCTCTTGGACAAATTTCAAATTTTTATATGCAGTTATTAAAATATTTGCAATGAAAAAATGAAATTTTTATTTTTTGTAATTTCAGTGAAATTTCAATGAAATTTGCAATAAAAATATTTCAGTAAAATTTCAGTAGACCAAAATATTTCAGTAAAATTTCAGTAGACCAAAATTTTGGTTTATTTCAGTGAAATTTCAGTAATAGACCAAAATATATTTTTATTTCAGTGAGATTTCAGTGAGATTTCAGTAAAATTTGGTCATTTCAGTGAG
Organism: Patella pellucida; assembly: GCA_917208275.1. Taxonomy (NCBI): domain Eukaryota; kingdom Metazoa; phylum Mollusca; class Gastropoda; family Patellidae; genus Patella; species Patella pellucida. The sequence goes on along the minus strand of OU795036.1, from coordinate 20,471,596 downwards.
ATTGGGCAAAATTTTCAAATTTCACTGAAATTCACTGAAATTTCACTGAAATCTCACTGAAATTTCAGTATTATTTTCTCTGGGGATTCTATTATGAATATATTTTGTCTTTGAAGCCCCTGATCATAGTTTGCATTTTTTGAAAAATATCTAATTTTTCACAGCTTAATCTATAATATAATAAACTCACATTGATTATTTTAAATTTAAAAAGACAACTAAACCAAAATATCGAGAGTACATAATATCCCGACTTGGACTCATTGGATTAAAAAGATGCCCATATAAAGATTTTGCCCAAAACTTGGTTATGTCTTCTGATGACGCCAAATGTTGTGAAATTTTCAATTAATCTTTTGTGGACGGACTGCCATGCTTTCCCTTTAAAGATTCAAGTTCACAATATTGTAGTTCGCAAGGGATTAACAATCCTTAAAACGGCAATCAACAGTTTTAAGTTAAAGAATTTAAGCTACTCTCTGATTTGTATAGGTTTATGGGAATTATTGTTATATACATATGTATTCAATATTCACCGCAACCAGACATTTGATTGTAATAAGTACAGTGAAGTTAGTAAGGCAGACCTTATCAAATAGCATATAAAATATATGTAGTGGGGGTTATAATAAATTGCAACAATTAGAAGCTGAAATATTGTCAAATATTATGTACCATATACATATTATAAACAATTTATTATGTGTAGAAACAAAACCCCATATGTTATATTGAATAATGTTATGTTTGTGAAGGATAGATTTGTTATATTACCGGTACATGATTAAAAAATCAATATGGTTGACATAAAAATATTTAAAAAGGTATGAGCAGCATACTATGGACTAGGAACCAAGTAAAGCGTCATGGCAGCCATCTTAACGTGACTTCATTTAAAAATTTGAAATTTGTCAATCCATGTGCATTGTTCAAGGAACAAGCATGCCAAGTTTTATATCCTTTATACTTAAATTTCCGGATCCTTAGCTTCTTTTTTTTTCGAAGACCGTCGCCCCAAAGAACAACAACAAGATGAGTAGTGCCTAGGGACTATTAAAAACTGATTAGCATGATATAAAAATACTGTATGAAAAACCGATATGGTTGATATAAAAATATTGCATTATAAACTGTATGATCGATGGAGTAGAAAGAAAATATTATATGACCGGATTTTCTCCTAAAATTGATATAAAAATAATGTTTTTATGGTAAATACTAGAGAGCAGATGATGACAACGATGATAATATTGATGATTTAGTAGCCTCACATCGATCAGGCCCATCATCAGCACGCAGCAGTACTCGTGGACCATTTTCACTGTTTAGTGTAAGTTTATGACACTTAGAAAAACTCCTTTTAACATCGGTGAAGGGTTTTATGAAGCCAATTTAGAATTTCTGGTTTATGTTCTAACACCAAAACTGTTTAACTGTCAATTAATGTCAGCCAATAAAACAATTTAGTTGATGTTCTTAACCTGTAGAAGAAGTGTTGATTTGATTTGGTTGTAAATGTTTGATCGTATCCTTATAACCCACACACTGGAGGTTCCATTGGCCCCAACAGCCTTGATAATTTGATTTTTATATCTGCGAGGATGAGGGCTGTTTTAAGCTAGTCTGTTTTGATTACATTTCATGTGTCTGAAACATGCAACATCTCTGTATAAACTCTTTTCATTCTGCATTGTTATTCAATATTGGTTTTATAGATGGTATTTACCAGTGGGAATGGAGGCTGTTCCGGACCTCCACCCACCCACAGAGACACACAATTCTGTTAATTTATCAAATATCAGATCAAATCAAATCTTCACCTTAATTTGGCACAAAATAAAAGTAAACCTAATCTTTCAACAATATTTTTGGTGGGGGGTTCTCTTTAACAATAATTAGTGGTGACTGTGTGTTTTGTTATTAATAACTAACAATTTCAGTTTTTAACTCTGGTGTTTTATGTGGAGGTTTTTTTGTAGTTTAATAGTTGTATTGAAGCACTTGCTGGTAGATCTTTGAACCCTAGATATATGAAATATATTATACCCTATGGTCTCTATAAAAATATATTGTACCCCACGGTCTCTATAAAAATATATTGTACCCTATGGTCTCTAAAACGATTATATTGTACCCTATGGTCTCTATAAAGATCATATTTTACCGTAAGGTCTGTATTAAATATATTGTATACCCTATGATCTCTATAAAGATTATATTGTACCCTATAGTCTTTGTGAAATATATTGTATTGTTACCCTAGGGTCTCCAAGAGATATTTTGTACCCTATGGTCTGTATGAAATATATTGTACCCTATGAAAAACATTGCATACATATTGTACCCTATGGTCTGTATGAAATATATTGTACCCTATGAAATACATTGCATACATATTGTACCCTATGGTCTGTATGAAAAATATTGTACCCTATAAAATATATTGCGTACATATTGTACCCTATGGTCTGTATGAAATATATGGTATACCCTAGGGTCCTAAAGAGATATATTGTATAATATTAGGGTTTTAAACTACTATCAAATGAATTTAGAATTTGAATTTATAACAACACAGATTTTTGTGATTGATAATTTTGTTTCTGTTTTACTCAGTGTTTTACTGAGTTATATGTTATACTAAATTATTTGGGTGTGTACAAATAATAAAATAATAATAATAAATATTTGTATTGAACTTATTTTACTGACAAATTCTTAATTGCTTGTGAAATTTGAAAATTGTCAAAGGAGTATCTGGTGTCATATTATTGGCCGACTTTTGGTCTAAAGATTGCAGTTATTATATAATATTTGTTTTATTTTAATAGGATAGTCGAGAGAGTATATTAAGTATATATAGTGATGCTGGTGAGATAAACTATGGTAAGATACCTGTCAGTGGGGAGGTATTATTAGGTGTAGATTATAATTATAAAACAGGTGCTCTAGAGATATATGTTAAACAGTGTAAAGACCTGGCACCAGTTGACATCAAGAAAAATAAATCAGATCCGTAAGTAATTCACACTTGTTAAAAATCCATATCATTTATTAGAAATCCATATCATTTATTAAAATTTCATATCATTTATTAGAAATCCATATAATTCTATAGAAATCTGTATCATTTATTAGAAAGCCATACCATTTTTTAAAAATCCATATAATTTATTAGAAATCATTTATTAGGAGTATATATATATGTATCTTCTTTTATAGAAATCCATAGCATTATGATTTATTATCCAGAATGACAATAGCCTCATTACTCTCCGTTATTATTGGTATATAATCATAAATATGAACTTTTCATTTTTCTTTTCAGCTATATAAAAACGTATTTACTGCCTGATAAAACAAGAAGTGGAAAAAGAAAAACCAAAATTAAGAAACATACTTTAAACCCAACATTTGATGAGGTTTTACGGGTAGGTCATATTGTTATAACCCATTCAAATTCTATCCCGTTTCCCTGTGTTGTTGGGTTCAGGTCAGAGTCGATCGCAAGAAAATGCTTTTTGGCGTGCAGATGGAACGAATAGCCAAATTCCTATGTATACCATGCAAAATTTTTATCTCCACGGTGCATGTCGGTCGTCATTAAAACAATTGTAGCAGAAATGTAAGACATATTTCTGTCATTGTACTCAACATGTTTATATGTGCACTGGATATGTTTATATGTGCACTGGATATGTTTATATGTGCACTCGATATATTTATATGTGTGTACTTAATATAGTTAAAGATGCATTATATAATAACTAAATCACTAAATCTATCTATTGCAGGTCTTTCTTCTGGCTTCAAATGCTATATAAATATTATTTTGACATTTATTCAAATGACAAGCCCATAATAGACTATCAGATGGCTGGGATATTGAATGGATTAGAACATCTGTGCCCTATTTAATGTTTATGTATATTAATTCATGTATTTTGTTCTATGATTAATTTCAGTATAATGTTAGTAAAAGTGAAGTAGAAAATAGAATATTATGGGTAACTGTGTGGAATAATGATAAATTTGGTAGAAATGATTTCCTTGGGGAAGTTATGTTATCGCTAGACTGTTATACTTTTGGTGATCCCACGCCTATATGGTATTTATTACAAGAACGGGTGAGTAAAGGGTTTCCTATTAAAATGAATTTGAATTCAGTTTATTTTATGTGTGATTGCCATGCAATAGTAAAACATTTTATTGTTATTTCCATAAAAGTGTCATTGTGTCTGGTCATCTTATTGATTCCCTTCAGCTTAAATTAAATGAGATTTTGGATAGTCTGTGTATAGCCTATTAAAATTTATGAAATGAAGTTTTCCTGAATATGTAGACAATGTTTGTTTTTCATCCTACCAGTCTTCCTTAGCCCAGTTGGAGCAGAATAGTAGGACGTTAAATTCCATTGCATTTCATTTCTGTCATCTAAATTATTGACCATATCAAACAATCCAGTACTAGAAATTATAATTTTACATTGAAATATGTATTGCCTAATTTGACAGAGAAAATGTATTATTAAACACTGCTGTAATATCTGGAAATATCCCTTAATGGTAAGGAGGAGGTTTTGATGCAAACGAATAATTGAAATAAAAAAAAACATGTTAGCCCCGAAATCACCTAGTTTGTGTCGAGTCGACTTTAAACCAAATTTCTCTCTCACTCTCTCTCACTCTCTCTCTCTCTCTCTCTCTTAATGGTTAAGGAGCCACTGTGAGTTAGTGCATAAGGTGATTGCTCACTAAGTGCAGTATAGAAGGGTCTGGCTGGTATCAGTGTCTAGTTGTTTGGCTGCCATACATAAACAAACACTTGATAGTTTGAATTTGAAGTTTACCTCATAGCACACGTGCATATCATCTGTATTACCATCTTCAGTAGCCTGGGGGGTTGGCCTAGTGGTCTAGAGTGCCGCTCTTCAACTCTAGCTGGCCAGTCACCTCTGGCTTGCGGCTGTGGTTTCGAGCCCTAGTGTGAGCGTATGTGACATTGAGATAGAGGCGCCTTTTCAACCTCCGGGCACTCCGGTTTCCTCCCACTGCTTAAGACCCCTAAGCGAATTATTGAAATAAAAATTGAAAACCGTACGTTAGTCCCAATATGACCTAGTTTGTGTCGAGTGGACGTTAAACCCAATTTCTCTCTCTCTCTCTCTTCAGTAGCCCACATGGAGCTGAAAATTAGGACATTAAACCCCATTTCATTTTCTTTCTTTACTGGTGATCAACACTTATTTCTCAATAATACTCTTTGTATTGGCCTCTAAGAGACTCAGCAGAGTATTAAAGGCATATCTATAGAGCCGACTGGGGATTAATTATCTCTGGTGAATGTTTTTAAGCACCGATACATACAAAATTAATTTTATTTTATTTAATTTTTACAGTTAGAGGAGCCACAAGTAGGGTCTTTAATGCCTTACAAGGGAGATTTAGTTTTATCAATAAAATATGTCACACCTGATCAACTAGAAAAAGAATCGTCCAAAAAACTTAAAACCAAAAAGACTAAACACCAGAAAGGAGCATTACACGTTATGGTAAAAGAAGCCAGAAACTTAACAGCCATAAGATCAAATGGAACATCTGACCCTTTCTGTAAAGGGTAAGTAGACATAGATTCCATTCACTAGATTTGATAATTGTTTATTTTTTGCAATGTCTATTGTCTGTCTTGTCCGCAGGTTAATCATGTAGATTTTTGTTTTGCATGTATTCAGTTCCCACATGTCATGGGTAGTGATTGTAGGGTCGTCAAGAAAGTGTCTGAAAAAATAGGGTACGATGTACAGATTTTGTGTTATAGATGATCCCTTGGCAGTTTAAATTTGAGTGTTTGTATTTTATTCTTCTAGGTATTTACTACCTGATAAACATAAATCTGGTAAGCAAAAGACTCCTGTTGTGAAGAAGAATTGTTCACCAGTTTGGAATTATTTATTTATATTTGATGATGTGTTACTGGATGAGCTTCCTGAACGTAGTCTTGAACTTACAATATGGGATCATGATACTTTATCCAGTAATGATTTCTTAGGGGGAATTAGATTTAACCTAGGCATGGGTAAGTAAAATTAAAGGCATATCCTTGGCTTGTCTGAACATTTTGTCATGCAACCTTTTTTCTTGAATCTCTCTGCTGATTTACTAAAATCTGTTACAATTTCTAATCAGAAATATGGTGGCCCCAGCATTCTTTAGCAAATTGGAACCCTGCCTATCCCCAAAATAAATGAGGTTGGTTTTAAAATTGAATTATGAATTACATGTGTATAATTTTATTTTTATTAATTTGAGTATACATTATAGATAAAACATAAAAAGTCCAAATTGTCCAGTCTCTCCTGCGTCATAGTGGAATCAATGATTTATAGTAGCGCACAGAATTTTCAGCACGTTTGGGAATGAAGGGTGTTGTAAAATTTACTCAGACCATCTGAGTAAATTTTACGACACCTTTTATGGATTTGTTAAATCAACTGGTCGATGCAGGTGTTGTCACATGTGTCATGGTTCATAAATCAATGCTCGGTAGTATCAGATCAGTTATTCTAGAATAATTATGCTACTTCCTAATGCAGTATTTTTCAGCTGTAAATTAAATTTATCTAGTTCCCTAGCAGTTCTCCAGTGCGAAATAATTGTATATTTTATGGTAACAAATATATATTTTTACCCTATCAATATGTGGTTTTGACCCCCCGCTTGCAAGTTACAAGGAGTATGGTCGTCTGCCAAATCCTAGTGGGTTTACTCTGAGTCCTCTGGTTTCCTCTCACTGATAAAGACCCCTAGCAAAATGAATTATTGAAATAAAATTGTACCATATGTTTGACTAGAAATGAAATGAACTGGAGTTTTTGTTAAACCCCATTTTTCTCTCTCATAGCAAGGTAAACATTATTTTTAAATTTTTTAGGTATACATGAGGGTAAATCAGTAGAGTGGATGGATGGTCGTGGCGAGGAGATAGCTATATGGCAGTGTATGTTAGATAGGCCCAACACATGGATTGACGCTTGTGTAAATTTACGTGCTAGTATGGGCAAGAGCGGTGTGAAAAACTGATCTTGATGAGACTAAAAATAGACTGCCATTACAACTGGGATTAGTACGGTTTAGACTTAAGAGTGCCCTTACAAAGTATGAAGATTTAAAACTGTAGTTGTCGAATATTAAGATATGTAAAATGAAAAGATATCATAATTCAGATCTAGCGTGGATTGGACAAATTTTTTTTATGTCCGCGGAGAAGAGATATACATGTATTCACAGAGTGGAATGGCATCAAAATGCGACTCAATTTCAGACTGTGTCTATGTTAATGGTTTGATTCAAATTTATGCAATTTAAAGTTAGTTTATAGACATCGAACAACATTAAAGAATAGCGTTAGAGTAGGTTACTTGTGATTGGATATATGCACGATACCAGTAGAACAAAAAGGGATTCAAATAATATATAGATTATGTTAGTATTTTAAGAAATGTTTAATCTATAATATTTATTTGAAATTACATGAAAACAAAAAAACTATTTATCTTATGTTTCAATGATATGAAAACACAATGTTATGGAACATTGATTGTAAAACCCCATAGTCAAATAAATTCATTAGAAATATAGTAATTACTAAGAGCATGTTTAAACCATGCCCCTTCTTTGCAATTTTTATGAAATCTGCATTATTTACTATAATTAGTGACAATGCTTTGTGTATTTATATTTTGTGTGTATTATTTGAACATTCCATTATAAGTGATTTCTTCTTTTTTTAAAACAAACTTGATATAAATAGAAAGTATAATAATCATGTCATTTGCAGGAATTAATTTATTTGTTTGAAAAGCGAAGAGAAATATGAACAAGTTGGGTTATGTTCTTCTTTTTATTATTACAATGTACGCAACCTCAAAACTTGCCTTCATGTAATAAATAGCTCTACATTTATTTATAATTTGTTGATTTTCTAAAGTTTTGTTTCAAATTATACATATATAATTACATCTGTGATATAGCAAGCTGGCTTTTTGTTGTGTAAAAAATGTATCATAAATTATATCCATAAGTTCAATAATTGTACCAATTACTTCATTTAGTTTGTTCTTATTATATATATATATATATATATATATATATATATTTGTCATAGACAATTAATTGTATTATGTTTAACATATATAGTTATTCTGGTGTGATAAAGCTAAATCCTACATAATGCATAAGAAATGGTTGAAATATAAAGTTAATACATAATCATGTATGGGGAAAATTTGAGTGACAAGGACAGTAATTTATAATAATGGTTTCTGATATAATCATGATGTGTCATCATTTATCTTGATGAACAGTATCTGTAATAAACATGTTGTAATTGTATAAATCTTGCATAATTTTGCTTTCATCGAAAACAATCTATTGGTATTTTTTCTGTACTTTTTCAGGTATATAATATAAATGGTGGCTTGTCTGATTATCTCTGTTGTAACATCATAATTAGCCTTCCTATCCCATCATTTTATTGTAGTAATTCAAAGCATTGATTCATGCTTTAAAATCCATTAACTACTGAAATCCTATTAATCTTACTGAATGTCAATGATAAAATACATATAACAGGTATAAATAAATGGGGTAAATATCCATCTGTTTAATTAGAATGTGTCAACTTCCTTGCATAGAAGGTTCTGTGATCATAATCCAGTTAGAAAATATTGTGTTTTATGTATATATGCTGGGGTTTGTTTTATACCGAATAGTGAACATACATAACCATTTTTGTGCTAAAATTAAGTTAAACATGTACACTGTAAGCCATGGATGTTACTTAAGATTTATAGAAATATTCATGTATATACAGCATTGCATTAGAAGTCAGTATAGATAAGTAATAGATATTTAATATTATTATGTTTATTTAATGATTTTATTGTTAGATTATATATACCTTTAGTCCATGTTATATCTCTATTATAACCTTGCTCTTTCTTTATACATATATGTAAAAATAATCAAAGACTAAATAAAACCATCTCTAGATATATAGTACTAGTTATTAATCAAATTGTGGGGTTGGATGACTAAATGGTTAGCATGTGTGCGCTGTATCATAAAGTTTGTCATTGACTCAACTGGTGTGGTTTCTATGACCGGGTTATAGGTGACATGGAGTAGGGATACCTGTCAAACCTCATGTGTTTTTTCAGGTTTTCCCCACTGCTAAAGACCGTGCAAGTGAAGTATTGATATAAAATCCCAAAATGACCTAGTTTGTGACAAGTTGACATTAAACCCCATTTCTTTCTCTCTCTCTAAAGCTCTATATCGTCATCTATGAAAATTCCAAAACTGTATTTGAAAAGTTTCTATTGTCTATTCATTTTGGAATACCAAATACATTAGTGCATTTCACAGTCAAAGAGATTCTTGAAGGATTATTTGCTTTAGAAAAAAAAAAAAGTTTTGTAATCATCCATGTTATTACACACTTTTATAAATCTAGGTTATTCTAAACTTCATAATGATTAGTCATGGTGTTAAGATGTACGCTTTAACATTCTCCTGGGGATCACGGTGGCTAAGTGGATAAGGCGCTGGTTCGCTAGCCTGGAGGTTGAGTGTTTGATCTTTGCATTGGCCGAGAAGGTTCATCTCGATTTTCCGGCGTGATTTCCCCTTGTCAGTGATGCAGAAAGAGGACCTGACAAGGACAGCTGCCTAGTCGTTCGGATGGGACGAAAAACCGAGGTCCCGTGTGCAAATTGGAGTGCACGTAAAAGATCCCTTGGCAGTTGGAATTCGATATAAGAGTAGGCCGTAGCGCCGCTGCCCGGGCAAAAATTTCCCTCATAGCACACTGTATGGCGTATGCCCGTCTTCAATTGGCCCAGGTAAGGTGCTTAAGCGTAGGACGTTAAACCCCATTTCATTCATTAACATTCTCCTACATGTATGATGCGGTTTCATGGTCCTGAAGCCCAATCTCGTTCCAAGAGTCAGCCGCAGGGCCGGAGGCCTCTGGGGCCAAAGACCGTCCATTATCTTCTGATTTTTTAACGTGTAAGCCCCGCCCATGCTGACCTCTGATTGGACAATCTTTTTGGGGTCTTTTTCTCGAAAACAAGATGTCAGATCGTCGTTTTGTTTATTGTGAAATGATTCTTGAGTCAGAGTCAACTCGCTGACATAACAAAAGTGGATCCTAAATGTAAAAATTTAAGTTTTCTTAAAGATCTATTTTTCTGCGCATGTGTATATTTTTAAGTGATTCGGCCCTTCCGGGAAAATGGCTACCCAGTGTCACCAGAGAAATTTCTTTCTCCAAAATGTTTCTGGTTCGAGATTGCCTGAAGCCATATATTGGGGTAATAGAGATTATACCCTTCCATGATATTTTCATTCACAATTGTTGCCCCTCTCTTTCAGAGAAAGCAGAATTCTATTGGAATAAGTTTGTCTGTCTCACTTTCCTAATACAATAACCCTGCTTCAATTCCGGTGAAATCTTAAACCCATTTGATGTTAGTTTTGACAGAATTGGATTATGAGCATTTTCTACCTAGACCAAGCAGAGAGAAGCAATTTTATTTATTTATGCGTTGAAACATAAGTTTATTATTAAATTAGTGAGACTTGGTTATTATACATGTAGTTGCATTTTCTGCTTAGGTTTAGCAGACTGATAAGCAATTGGATTATTGGATTGCTCGATGCCTTATAAAAAAAGATAAATGTGCAAGTAATTGATGAGATTAATGTATATTCAGGGAGTACTGGTTTATCAGTTTAAAATCAACTCAGTAGTTAGTAGATTGTTGCACTATTAGTGATAACAGCAGATCAGTTTTGTGAATATAAAACTGATTTACATCAGGACAGAGGCGTAACTACCGGGGGGGTATGGGGGGGTATGTACCCCCCCACTATTTTGCAGTCAGTCGGTAAATTCTCGTTTTTGTCGGTAAATTGAAACTGTCAGTCGGTAAATTTAAAAAGTTATATAGCAAATGTGTTTATTATGATTTGCCGACCAGATTCTTCGGTATTACACTGTTTAGTTTCAGAAATTTCGAAACCGCCAGTCGGTAAATTTCAAGAGTTATATAGCAAATATTTGTATCATGATTTACCGACCAGATTCTTCGGTATTACACTGTTTCGTTACAGGAATTTCGAAACCACTATTTTGCATTCAGTCGGTTAATTCTCGTTTTTGTCGGTAAATTGAAACTGTCAGTCGGTAAATTTAAAAAGTTATATAGCAAATGTTTTATCATGATTTACCGACAAGATTCTTCGGTATTACACTGTTTCGTTACAGAAATTTCGAAACCGTCAGTCGGTAAATTTCAAGAGTTATATAGCAAATATTTGTATCATGATTTACCGACCAGATTCTTCGGTATTACACTGTTTCGTTACAGGAATTTCGAAACCGTCAGTCGGTAAATTTCAAGAGTTATATAGCAAATATTTGAATCATGATTTACCGACCAGATTCTTCGGTATCACACTGTTTCTTTCATTACCGAACTTTTCGAATGTCTAAATTCACCAAAACACCCCTGTATGGAACTGCTCTGAATTCTAAATAAATCTTATATGAACTAGAATCCTTGAAAGCAGGCGCGGATCCACTGGGGGGGGGGCATCAAGCTGTAAAAAAAACACTGAAAATAGGGTGGGAGTTGTGTTTAATATTTGAAGATCAGATGCCAGGAAATCGCATATATGGAGTCTTATCTTTTAAAAAATTCTGGGGGAGGACCCCCAGACCCTCCGCAGTTACTTATATACGTAGGCTAAATGTACCTAACCAAATTTGACTGATCATGGATATACATTACCTCACAGAATTTTACCTGTCATCTAGCTGTCCCTTGGTAAGCGAGCCCTTAGAATATATATGCATTCTAAGAACTCACTTAAGGGACAGGTAAAGTTCTTTGAGCAGCATGATTTCTGAATCACCATGACCAGATTCTAAAAAAAAACACGCTCATCTTTTCAACCTTGTTTCATAGATCACTACCTCCTTCAAACCAAGTGCCTTTCCTTCATTCAGACTTTTTTTTTCAGAAATTCTTCAGGCAGTAAGCTACCGATCTGTTCCTGATGATTTTGCAGACAAAAAACACTGAAAATAGGGTGGGAGTTGTGTTTAATATTTGAAGATCAGATGCCAGGAAATCGCATATATGGAGTCTTATCTTTAAAAAAATTCCCCGCTTCGCACTTGCGGCGCTCATAATTCGAGCTTCGCCCTCAAAGTACGCCCCCTTTCGTAGTTTCCTGGATCCGCCCATGGAAAGTGTAGTCATTATATCTAACCGCTTTTTAAAAGCTATGTAAAAAAGCACATTTTTTCTATTGATCGACCCGTCGGTAAAATCGGCATTTGGATACCCCCCCGGAAATTTATCCCTAGTTACGGCACTGCATCAGGAACAAGAAAATAAAACAGGATCATAAATGAATCTGGAAAATGAACCAAACAGTAACTAAACTACACCAGTATCATAGACAATAACATTAACATGACTATATTACAATCATTCTGACACGGCAGTGGCTGAACTCCGGTGAGTCTATACACCGGCCTGTGCTCCTCTCCCGTTTCCTCCTTATAAGGAAAGGGGGTTGAATAGCCAAATGATTAGCATGTGCATTCTGCATCATAAGGTCTGTCATTGAGTCGACTTGTGTAGTTTTGATTCCCTGGTTGTATGTGACAGAGGGGGTTGGTTGGCCAAATGGTTAGCACATGCGTGCTGTATCATAAAACCTGTCATTGAGTCTACTGGCGTGGTTTCGAATCCCTGGTTGTACGTGACAAGGAATAGGGTCGCTTGTACAAATCTCGGGTGTTTCCACCGGGTCCTCCAGAGTCCTCCCACTGCTAAAGAGGCCTACCCGCAAGCGAAATTATTGAAATAAAATTTTAAAATCCATATGGTAGTCCCGAAATGACCTAGTTTGTGTCAAGTGGACATTAAACCCCATTTCTCTCTCTCTGTGACGAGGAGTATGGTCGCCTGTCCAACTTCTTTGGTTTCCTCACACTGATACTAGGGGTGGGCAAATGGAGGTCGAAATTTGGGAACAAGTGTTTTCTAAGGCGATTTTGACTGCTGAATCCGAATCTGGTGAAATTTTTGTTCTGTGACGTCATTTTGAGCTGGTTCCGTGGTTTTTAAAATGGCGGCCCAAAAATGGCTTTTTTTCTCATAAAAGCGAGACAATGTTGGAACTAGTTGTCTAATATGTTAAAATATTTGTTTTCAAGACCGTGGATTCTAAATTTGCACTCCCATTTATGATTTGATAACATCCTATGTCGATATGAGGGTAATAACTGAAAAAAAGTAATTTTGAAAATGGCCATGGAACCAGCTCAAAATGACGTCACAGAACAAAAATTTCACCAGATTCGGATTCAGCAGCCAAAATCGCCTTAGAAAACACCCGTTCCCAAATTTCGACCTCCATTTGCCCACCCCTACTGATACGTGCAAGCAAATTACTGAAATTAAAGTGAACAATATGTTAATCCCAAAAATTACCAAGTTCATGTTATAAGGAATTAAGCCTCAAAACACCAAGTCGTCATCAAAAATGGAGTTGTTTAGATTAGCTGACCAACACAGCGCATACATGCTTATAGTAATCCGGAATCTGACTATGGTTCTGTAGGCAAGTTTAAGTAGGGAGAATTTTTTTGTAGAAATGTTTAGGTGACTAAGTGAGTATTTTTGACTTGGGTGGACACTCCCCACGTGGTAGATTTTCCAGCTATGACGCCATCAAAGATGGCCGCCAACATAATATCCATATTATCCTAACTGCTCTAGTTTTCTGTCAATTTCTATGAAATAAAAGCCAGAAGGGTGCTGTTATTTGTAGAAATGTCTAGTACGTGACTAAGTGAGTATTTTTGACTTGGGTGGACATTCCCCACGTGGTAGATTTTCCAGCTATGACGTCATCAAAGATGGCCGCCAACGTTATATCCATATTAACCTAACTGCTCTAGTTTTCTGTCAATTTCTATGAAATAAAATCCAGAAGGAAGCGGTTATTTGTAGAAATGTCTAGTAGGTGACTAAGTGAGTATTTTTGACTTGGGTGGACATTCCCCAAGTGGTAGATTTTCCAGCTATGACGTCATCAAAGATGGCCGCCGACGTTATATCCATGTTATCCTAACTGCTTTAGTTTTCTGTCAATTTCTATGAAATAAAAGCCAGAATGAAGCTGTTTTTTTAGTAGAAATGTTTAGTAGGTGACTAAGTGAGTATTTTTGACTTGGGTGGACATTCCCCACGTGGTAGGTTTTCCAGCTATGACTTCATCAAAGTTGGCCGCCGACGTTATATCTATATTATCCTAACTGCTCTAGTTTTCTGTCAACTTCTATGAAATAAAGCCAGAATGAAGCTGTTTATGAAAACTAAGGTGAAATATACTCAATAGAGGTTTTTACAAGTTCAAGCAGATTCTTTGACACACATACATTTACAAAATGAACAGCAGTGTAACTCATTGGTTCTACAAATACAGGACGACTCGGTACATTTTACACAAGAGCAAGCAACAATAAAGGCATTAGGATACTTATGTACCTTGGATTGTGGAATCAACCATTTTCGGATATTTCAAAGCCAAATTGACATGGATCTAAATGAACGTTCACGTCATTAAGACAATGGTGTGTAAGTAGTATGTTTAAAAATATCTAAATAAATGTCCTTTGCTACTGTTGCTTGTAGGCGGCAAATCGCCTTATTTATGTGCAGTTAGGGTCAACATTGAATAGGGTACTGAAATAAGTCACAAACACCTGAGGTATTTTGATCCCATTCCACAAGTTTATTAAATTTATCAATGAGGCCAAATTCTAGATTTTGCAATAAACGTGTAATATATTTGCACATTCAGTTACTGGGTTACAACTTCTTATAACATCTGCGACATCTTCTGTTTATAGAGCAGAAGAAAAAAACATCAATGGTTTGTTCGCTTCCAAGGGCTTAGAAAATTTAAGTTCCTTATTAATTACTTTAATTTCGTCATTCTTAATGTTAAACTGATCTCTGATGTAGCTAAGGGTATATCCCCGACCTTGTTCCAACCCATATCTTATATCATGAGCTATGTTAGAAAAAATAAGTAACTTTCTAGATATTCCAATTCCATCTATATTATCTAATTTGAGTTTCCGTTTATATTTTAGTAAATAGCCTGAAATACAGTTATCATGGCATCGAATATCAGCACCAAAAACACTTGATTCATCATGGAGATCACATGTTTGAGTAAAAACTACCTCTTTTAGATACAGTGTGGCTTTTAAGAATTCATTAGCTCTCGAGTATTCACAAATTCTGTACTTCTTATACATGCCCTTATGAGATTTTTTTATCACAAACAATACATATGATCTGTGTTTGCGATTGGGGGGTATGGGGATTACTGTAACGACCACGTTTTCGGGTTGACTTTCTAACCTGTTCATTGTCTTTTGATAGAGATATTTCCAGGTCTTCCTCTTGAGATCTCTCTGTATCCCGTTGAATTTATTGTGGCAATATTGTTTGTAACATGGATTAGTCATATGATAGTAAAACACCCTGTCATCATCCAATGCGCTCAAACGGTCACTAACAATATCATTTCGTAGCTTTGCAGCTTCTTAAAAAATTTCTCTTCCGTTCGGCGTTGTTATAACACAATCATCACTTTCATTGCATATAATACAAGATCTTTGATCATGATAAAAAGTAGTCCCACTCGTGTTTGATTCAGATCTGGTTAATGCAATAAAATCCATATTTTTTTCATTCTAACGCCCAATATAATAATTTAATTGGGAGACCAGTTTGATAAGGTTATGTCCTGTGGTAACTATGTAC
Organism: Patella pellucida; assembly: GCA_917208275.1. NCBI lineage: Eukaryota > Metazoa > Mollusca > Gastropoda > Patellidae > Patella > Patella pellucida. The sequence continues at coordinate 20,455,674 of OU795036.1, read as the reverse complement.
AGGGGCGTGGATTTGTCATAACTTTTTTTTGGGGGGGGGGGGCGGACGAACCCTGGAACCTTTCATTGCCAAATTAAAATGATAATCATGAATAGTTTACCAGTGTTGGGGCATAGGCGTACGGGATCGATGACAGTTAGAGGGGCAGAACCCGAAATGCCCGAAATATTTTCGGGTTTACAGACAGTGGCGCCGGTCTTCCAGAACATTATGAATTATGTAACGGTTGCAAACACGTTTTCCTGCTATTTCAGCGCGTGAACAAAGCAACTTCAAAGTGGTGTAATATACCCTAATTCAGGTGGCTGACTCGAAATCCAATCAGACGTTTGCAGTTCACGAAGACAAGATCGTTGGGAGAAAGTTTTGAAAACGTGTTTTCCTGCCATCAGCCTGTGAATAAAGCAACTTCAATTTGGTCCAGGCAATATAGCCTACCTGGCTAACCCGAATTCCAAACAACCAATCAATCGTAGCAGAAATGGGGGGGGGGGGGCTCGCCCTCCCGGGGATAATTTAACCACCGCAAATAAGTTTGAATCTATTCAAGCCTGTGTAAGAAACCCCAAAAGTATCCAATGGTTTTGTAACCGAAATCCCACTATGAATTCCAACCATCCAATCAGACTGTTACAGCTGCATTCACAAATAATTATGGATGCCCGAAAAATGTCGCACAGAATAGAGTGGCTCCATACAAAATGTTTAAACCCTTAGTCAACTCAGTACAAATCAGTGGTATTCAATTGAAAGAAAAGTAATATTAGTGTTTCATTAGGGTCCGATGACAGTTAGGAAAGTAAAACTAGAAACGGCCGAAAAAAAAATCGGTTTACAGACAGCGACGTCAAGTTTTTTTGAGAGGCAGAGAGGAGCTGACTTTGTATGGAACCCGCAAGAAAATTGTGGAATATTCGACGGCCGCAAACATGATGTTTTATTAGATTAAATACAAATTTGTCCCGGTTATCAAAATCATGGGGTGGGGGGGTGAGGGGCAGAGACATATTCGTCCCCATTCCGATTCTAAGGGTGGGACCTGTCCCCCCCCCTAAATCCACGCCCATGACTATGTATGACATCACAGCTTGTGGTAAATATGTATTAGAACATCACAGCTTGTGGTAACTATTTATTATGACATCACAGCATAAATTAGTCACATTGGTGCTTTATGCACAGACATGTCTATAAAAAAAGACCAAATTCCCTTCTGAATGTGGTATGTTTTCTCAAAAATTAATAAGTATTTAATAATAAATATTTTTCTCACTTTAGTTAACACAAACAGCTTCATTCTGGCTTTTATATCATAGAAATTGACAGAAAACTAGAGCAGTTAGGATAATATGGATATAACGTCTGCGGCCATCTTTGATGACTTCATAGCTGGAAAATTTACCACGTGGGGAATTTCCACCCAAGTCAAAAATACTCACTTAGTCACCTACTAAACATTTCTACAAAAAAACAGCTTCATTCTGGAATTTATTTCATAGAAACTAGAGCAGTTAGGATAATATGGATATAACTTTGGCGGCCATCTTTGATGACGTCATAGCTGGAAAACCTAGTCAAAATTACTCACTTAGTCACCTACTAAACATTTCTACAAAAAATTTCTCCCTACTCAAACTTGCCTACAGAACCATAGTCAGATCCAGGACTATAGGTTAAAATGTCAATATCATTTAGTATCAAAACCAGCCGGGGATCAAGAAGTTCAATGCATCTAAATAATGGATCTTTTTTTAAGATAGAAATTTTTATGAAAGCTATTGAGCACTTTGTCAGATAATCTGTGCGCATTGAATACCGATTTAAAGGATTAAATCCAACCTTGAAATTATAGCGGGGGAACATTAGCCTTACTTTTGGCTTTAAATGGATAGTGTAATCTTCTGTGCAGACCATGCACATTCATAATTTTCTCCATCTGGTTTCTTACTGACACTATAAGTATAAGTATAAACCACTAACTAATCATATAGAACAGCCTAAAGCTGATGCTTAGCTAAAATTCCCTTGCACACACTAATCACTTTGATAGAAAAAAAGGTTTCTATTGAAACCACTGTGTAACCTTGACCAGATCATATGTATTTTTACAAACACATCATATGTATTTTTACAAACACATCACTATCATATTGCAGCACCAGTTAGGTTCAATAAAGACTGACTATCACACAAGATATAAAACATAAATTTATTCCATGATATAACAATGTTTGAGTCCATTATAGGTTAACGATATCACTAAACTTCTGGGATCCTTTCTGTTCTTTTTACAAGATATCATTCCATCTAATTTTTCACCTGAAGAAAAAAAGCAATTCCAAATCAATAATAACTTATTCTGGCTTGAAGAGTTACAGATGGAAGTGGGGTATGGTGGAATTAAACCAAGATCCATTGGACTGGTTATGTAAGAGACAGAACACAAATATGAATTTGTTCACCAACGACTAGAGAAGCCTTGTCGAAATGTTGCTCAATCACAAGCAATAATTGTATTCCATAGAATTGTGACCTGTATATTCCAGTTCAATTACTATATTCCATTAAAACAATTTAACAGACACAGTGTGTATACCATATCACACTCAAAATCACCTATTTCAGCATTCTCAAAGACTGTGATCTAACAACATAATGCACGAAATGACAAATAATTACATGAACTATTCCAAAGGGAGGATGTCTAATCTACTGACAGTTATTATTGGCAAGTTCCTAAGAAAGGATAAGCACGAATTAAAGATAGATAGAAATAAGTTAATACGTTACCTTTAACAACTGGTAATGGTTTGGGTAATAAAAATACAGTTTGTTTCCAGTGAGTAGGTGTTGCTTCTGGTCCGGTTGAAAATTCAATCTGTAAAAAGATCCAAAACAATATTGGTAAGGTATAGTTTTATCTTAAGATGGCTTAAACTGAAAGAAAGTTTCCAAACCATGAAGAATGCCTTTCCAGATTTGCGAGAAAAGAATCCATTCATCTTTGCTCTTTTTACACATCTAGATGTAAATGAGGTCGTCCATCCACATTAACTTGAACTTATTTCTACATAGTTTAAGTTTGTCACCGATTCTCAACAAATGTTCCAGGATGGTTTGGTTTTTGGAAATTGATGGCCTCTATCAATTTTAAGCATTTTTTCAAAAGTTGTTCCAGAGTAATGAGCCCTGTGTAATGAAATGGGGCCTAATGACCTATATTTCTTCACCAACCAGGCTAATGAAGACAGCCTCTGTCTGATACGATTGATGATAAATGTAGATTATTTCAAACTATTATTTACCAATTTTCAATAAATTTATATAAGCCTGAACATAAGGTTCCTGAAAAAACAGGCGCCATTTGTCCAGGTTTGTATATATATATAAATATGTACGTGGTATGATAATTTGTGTCTGACAAAGTCTGTGACAGGTGCCTCATGACCAGCCATGATAGTGTATGTAGTAGTTATTAGCACCCTTTCCTCGGTGTATCGGTGAATATCAGGACAGTTTTGGTCGGGGGGTCAACCGAGGCAAAGCCGAGGCGGTCCCCGACCAAAACTTTGCTGATATTCACCGATACACCGAGGAAAGGTGCTAATAACTGACTTACATCACATTTCTATCGAGTATTGTGAAGGAAAATGTGAAAATAGTATTTATTATTGAGTTGTTTCAACCAAAAAGTGACAAATGCTCTTTCATTTATCCCTTTCTGAGCCTCACGTTACATTTCATGGTAGAATGATTGCGCAGTTGAGAGACGACCTGAATAGTATTTACACGTGCGTCTTGCTATACTCTGGGCGTAAAACTATCACGTGTTTGTTTAGACCACATCGTCAAAACAACTTGTCTATGGCGAAGAGGACTGCGATATTAATAATATTATTATTAAATGTAGTGTAAAGGAAATGGTGAAAGTATGCATCAACGAATTATTTTTAATAAAATGTATGTCTTTCTAGGCGCTTCTTTTTCATCCTGCTTAGTTTTAATGCCTGTGAAGTGTCCAGCAAGAGAACTGCGCCTTCTATCATCACAATTGAATTTTGCATATTAATAAAAATCAAACCAAATTGTGGATGAGATGCCAATTGATATGTATAATAATTGATTTTTGTAATATGTTGTTATGTTAATTTAATGTCATTGTATTGTATTGTCGGGAATGAACAGTACTCTTTTTAAAAAGTGTACTGTTCATATCTGATACACAGATACTTTTTTTAAGCCCGTATTGGAAATAAACAGGCCAGTTTTATCAAAGGTTAGCAATGGCAACTAGGTATAAGTGGAATGTAACATATACATAGAATAAATAAGCTGAGCTTACCGGTTTAGTTAATCCTTTTCTAAAATAAATATTAAAATAACCAATTATAGCTGTAATATCTCCATCACGTTTAACACTCAGACTAAATGGAGTATTAAACTGGAGATCAGATATTTTACAAACACTCACATCTAATTCCTGAAATATTTACAAAAATATTGTTTACTATAAAAACCAAAAATATTAAATGAATGAAATGAAATAGCGTAAACATTCAACTGTTATGCTCTAACTGGGCTAATTAAGACGGGCATACAGGTTTAATTTTATTCCAATAATGCGCATTCCTCTTTAGCAGTGGGAGGAAAGGGAGGACCCAGAGAAAACACACGAGGTTGGACAGGCGACCCTACTCCTTGTCACGTACATCCGAGGATTAGAAACGGTGCCAGTTGACTCAACTACAGGCTTTACGATACAGCATGCATTGATAACCATTCGGTCATTCAACCCCTCTATACAGTGTGGAGTGTGCCATGGAGGAGATATTTCTCAGACAGTGGCAAGGTTTTATGTGCAGGCCAATGTGTATAAGAAACCTTAGTTTTCCGTGCAATCCTAACTACTAGACATCTGTCCTTGTCAAACCCTTCTTTCTGCATCCCTGACAAAGGGAAACCACTCTGGAAAATCCAAATGAACTTTCGTGACCAACACAGGGATCGGACCAGCAACATCCAGGCTAGCGAGCCAGCAATACTCACTGAGCCACTGTGTGGCTCCCTTACCTTTATAACACAAGGGTGTCTTATATTTATCTTTATGACACTAGGATATGTAATATTTACCTTTATGACACTAGCAGGATATGTAATATTTACCTTTATGACACTAGCAGGATATGTAATATTTACCTTTATGACACTAGCAGGATATGTAATATTTACCTTTATGACACTAGCAGGATATGTAATATTTACCTTTATGACACTAGCAGGATATGTAATATTTACCTTTATGACTCTAGAGTATGTAATATTTATCTTTATGACTCTAGAGTATGTAATATTTACCTTTATGAAATGCAATCGAATGGAATAGATTTAACGTCCTACTGTTCTGCTCGAAACTGTGCTAATGAAGATGAGCATATTTTGCCCGGACAGCGCACTGCCGCCTACTCTTATATCGAATTCCTACTGCCAAGGGATCTTTTATGTGTTCTCTAATGTGTACACGGGAACTCGGTTTTTTGTCTCATCCAAATGACTAGATAACTGTTCTTGTCAGGCCCTCCAACCTGCATCACTGACATGAGGGTACCAAGCAGGAAAAATCTAGATGAAAATTCTCGACCAACACAGGGACTGAACCCCGACCTCCAAGCTGGCAAGCCAGCGTCTCACCACAGTGACCTCTTTACATTTATGACTTAGGGATATGTAATATTTATCTTTATAAAACAGGGGTCTGTAATATTTACCCTTATAACACAGGGGTCTGTAATAACTGTTTTATTATCAATGATATCAACACATGATTCTTTTATAACTTCTGTTCTTAAACAACTCATTTTAAAACCATAAACATCATCCCAGAAACTAACATCTTTATTATAGAGTCTTTGATCAGCTATAGCAGCTAGAGATATGGTACATATATCAGGAAACACTGAAATTAGACAAATCATGGTCAATCTAGTTCATATGGTTTTTAATTTTATTTCATTAATTCGCTTGCGTGTAGGGGTCTTTATCAGTGGGAGGAAACCGGAGTGCCTGGAGGAAACCCATGATGTTGAGTAGGCGCCCCTATCTCCATGCCAAATACGCTCACACCTGCACTCAAAACCACAGCCGCAAGCCAGAGGTGACCGGCCAGCTAGACTGCTAGAGGTCGAAGCGCGGCGCTCTAAACCACTAGTCCATCCCAACCCCCCCGCACCTGGGGTCTACTGAACAATCTGTTTAATGAAACATGATCTTGTATTTAGCAGTCAGTTTGACACTATCTTTTTTTATCAAGATATTTTTATTTACGACTCAGGTTAATCCTGGTTAATTGATTGACAATATAATTTATTCTAAGGTTTTTATTGACATTTCACAGAGAAAGGAAAACTAGAATACTCAAAGAAAATAATGCAGGGTTGAACAACAATCTAATGGGCATTTATAAAGTTATTTTACTGGACTTACCCATACCACCAGGTTTTAAATATTTGTCTCTAGCTACCAATACAGTATCTAACATCGACTCAAATAGTAAAAAATATCCCATCCATTCAGATATTATTATATCAACCTTAAATAATAACAAAAATAGTCTGTATGAACCTAATAAAATAAATATCAATCTTATAATATCCAATATTATCATTGCTATTCCTTAGCTTGCTGATATGTTTCTTGTTTCTGTTTTCTTACGAGTCAGTATTTATCCACAGAATAAATGAATTACTGGCTAAATACTTTAATAAATAAAATGAAATGGTGTTTAACATCCTACTGGTATGCTCCTAATTTTGGCTAATGATGACGGGCATATTCCATACAGTGTGCTATGAGGGATATTTTGCCTGGGCAGCGGCGCACAGCCTACTCTTGTATCAAATTCCAACTGCCAAAATACTTTATAAAGATATCTTCATACAGTATGTGTTGTGAGAACATTGAGACTTAAACATCCAGTAGACTCTACGATTAAACAGCGGAAAAAGAAGATAACCCAAGAATTTACTTAGTATTTTTTTATGGTAAATGGACAGCTACTAACAACAAATACAAACTGAAATGTATTCTCCCTCAATCAAGCAGTATAACAAACAAGGTTCTTAAAAGATTTTCTTGGGTTACAGGGTAATTTTCTTCCAATTTAATGTTTGATAGGGATTTGAAGCAAACTCAAATTAGTTTAAATAAGTTTTAAGTCCAATTATATCATCAATTACACAGTTTGTGCCAATGAATTGGTGATTAATAATACCATGACAACTGCATATCCGATTTGGATTTTTGTCTTGGATTAGATGTAAAATGAACACTCTATGTTTGTCTATTTGAAAAGCGTGATAACTTCAATAGGTAATTTTACATCTATAGATAGCAAAATACCCCAATCAAAAGCTTACAGCAAATTGCTACCATCAAAATTACTGACATTGGGATAATTTTCTGTTATATTCATACACAGGACATGCTTATCCTTTAATGAACACCTGGTAACACCTTCCATTATGGGATTCATATCATGTGACAATTTCACATTCTGCCATTACTCCATTTGATCAAATTAGTCCTCTGGACTTAAATGAGAGGTAGTTAAAACCGACTGAGATATTTACCTTTTCATAGGGAAGATCCACATCTTCTAATCTGCCTTTTAATAAAGTTATTTTGTTATGTAAACCATTTTCCCTATAAATAAAACACTTCTTTAATAGAAGGAACATATTCAAAAACATATTATTATCATTAAAGCCCCAATACCACTCTTGTTGTAACTGAATAATATGTCCCAATCTTTATTCTGGTCAACAAATTGTACTATTTTACAATATTCCAATTAATTGAAGATAAAAATTTCATCTTAACCCAAGAAATTTCAAAAATTGGAACAATTCAACTACATGGTAACAACATAGTTTGAAAAGCTTTACGTAAACACTTTCAAATGAAACTGGGATTTAAACATATTTTCGGACCCTCTGGACAAGTAAAATAGGATGTAATGGATAATTTACACAACAGGTAGGACACTTAAACATCAAGAAGTTAGAAAATGGTTAATTTTTTTTTCTGGAACTGTCAAGCCAGCAAGAGTGTTATTGTCCCTTTAAAAGAACTTCACATCTTTTAATGGAAGCTACTATATAGTTTAACAGTTATATGTTTGATTCTTAATCTGACTTATGAAGTATGCCCATAAGCAATGAAAAGAGGGGGTTTTAAAAAATAGATATGTACAATGTAGTTGTAAAAATGTAATGGGGTAAGGCTCATCCCAGCCTCCTAACACCTACCACTAATTAACCTGTTCATAGTTTTTTTGCCTTATAAAAATAACGTCTTACAATGAATTTATTATGTACTTTTTTATTGGACAAGAATTGAGATTTATCATGCATTTTACCTTACAATATCCATAGCTTGATAGATGATTTCTGATTGGTCAACACCTATCACATGACTGGCACCTGCTTTAGCTGCAAACATTGAGAGTATACCAGTACCACAACCAACGTCTAGAACTATTTTATCTTTAAAATAATCGCCATTTTCTAACATAAAATCACGATAACTTTCTGTTCTAACTTTATCCTGCAACAGAGTGAAATGTTTCATTAAACACTATAAATATCTAAAATCGTTTAGTTAAATTGAAATATGATTGTAAAAATAAGGATATTAATTTCGTTGGTGGAGTCATGCAGGCTGTAGAGTAGTGTTTTGCTGTTCTTCTACTCATCATAAATATTTGAGTATATTCTCTACAACAAAGAAAACATACAATAAAACTCTTCCATTGAGAAGGGGTATTGGTTGTTCTGTAAAGAGTAAGCATACCATGCCCTGTGCGCGTCATTATATAGACAGATAACTGATTTAAACAGGTGAAGACTACTGGTTAGAAGATAACCAGCCCAGTGGTTTAAAGTATAACACAAATTTATTATTCAGTTGGAAGCAGACATTTACATTTAAAACATGTGGCTTTCGAATATGTTTTATTCCTATAAAAGCATGTAAGAAAAAAAGTAAAAAGAGAAAGGGAACTTTGGATGACAGATGATGAAACAATGACATCGTGCACAATCTTTCTTATGTATGACCATTGCCAATAATAATTGTATCATTGAATGATGTTGAATCAAATCATTTTTGAAAAAAATAATCTGTGGCCAACTGGAAAAGCACCCTTTTAAACAAATCTAAAATATATAGGTGATCGTCTCCTATCAAATTTAACTATGATTCAAACATAGGCAAAAAATATATATTGTGTATACCTATAAATAATCATTAGCCAATCAGTTTCCTTGTCAGAAGGACCAATGAACTTACTTGTAACATTTGATGATGTATACCAAAATGTGAATAAGAGTCGAAATAGGATTCGTCTTCGTCTTGTTGAAGATTTTGTACACTAGGTGGACCTACTGGTACTGAGGGTTCTGCTAACATTAATTTCTGAGCTGCTGATCTAAGCAAAAAGATTATAGGATAAAATATTTCACACTCTATAAACGAAAAAAAGAAAAATCTTTTATCAAAAAAAAGGCATGTTTAGGTCACATATCATTAACAATTGTATTTTAAAACCACGGCCTTAACTCAAAAATAAATCAATGCATTGTAATACTTTGGATGAAAAATATGGATTCATAAAATATTACTTGGCTTTACCTTAATTTGTTCATATCTTCTAGAGTTGTTTGTAAATCTGATTCTGCTACTATAGCTCGTGATTCTGATACTTGTATTTTGTTTAATAATTCATGATATTCTGATATAGACAGGGTTATTTTCTCTTTGTCTCCACCATTAACTGACATTATCTCTGATTTGAGTGGTTGGCCGTTTGGTTGAGTTGATATGTCATCCATGTTCAATGATTCTATATCTGTGAGAGAAACAAAATGTTGTTTTAGTGCTTTTAAGGTTTACAAATGACTGGTCCTTGGCTATATATAATTAAGTGGCGCATATTCTACAAAAAATGGACTGATCCTCCGCCAAGGAACCAATGATTTAACAGTTGAGTTTTTGTCATTGACAGGATTCTGTATTTCAGTCATACTAACCTTCTTCTAAAAAGAACAATGTGTGTATGTAAAAGAACATTTGACAGTTGGAATATGAGGCTGTATCGCCCCTGTCTGGGGAAAATTTCCTCCACAGCACACAAGTCTACATAGCATATTCCTGTCTTCATGGGTCCAGAGATGAGACCTGAGATGTAATTAAACTATGTAATATTTTTACCGTATTGTAGGAGCAGATCTTCAGGATCAACAGGTTTCATAAAGTCATCACTATTCCATGGTGGCTGCTGCCCTATATTTCTATTACATAAATTACTACTACAGGGTTTCTATAACATATAAAACAATATTAAAATTAGAAATAAAATATAAGAATAATAAGGTCAAATTTCAGATCAATGTTTCATTGTCAAAGGTATCTGGTTTGATAACACCAAATGAATTTAAAGAAAAAGGATTGGCATTTCATAATTCTAAGCAATTACCTGTAGCAATTACTCATTTGAATGACTTTAGAAACAAAAAAAAAGAAAACATGTTTTAAATTGGGTGAAAAATGAAATTGTCGACTAACATTTGAAGTATTGGTTTGTGGTTTGTTTTAAGAGATGTTGAATGTCAGCATATTGAGTCATTCTTGAGTTATAACCAAATTAAAACCAAAATCATGAACAGCCTGTCTACTAATTCTCTGGTTGGATACACAGAGCTTACTTTATCACTAATTCAAATTACACACTGATTGAATCAATTCAGACAATCAACAAAACTGACTATCAACTTTCTGTCTAAGTGCATACCTATACAAAAAATAAAATTACCTATGTTTAAAGTTACCCAACTGACTCTTATTTTGTTTTTAGGCCGAAATCCCCGACCACAGATATTTTGTTATTTTGGCCTAAGCAGTGGAATCAATCTTATCCTGTGGAAAGGAAATCAAATGCACAAACTGTACACAAACAAATATTTGATTTTCTAATAAGGGGGGGGGGGTGGCCTAGTGGTCTAGAGTGCTGCGCTTCGACCTCTAGCTGGCCGGTCACCTCTGGCTTGCGGCTGTGGTTTCGAGTCCTGGTGTGAGCGTATGTGGAATGGAGATAGGGGTGCCTTCTCAACCTCGTGGGTTTCCTCTGAGCACTCCGGTTTTCTCCCACTGCTAAAGACACCTACGCGCAAGCGAATTATTGAAATAAAATTAAAACCATATGTTAGTCCCAAAATGACCTAGTTATGTTGAGTGGACGTTAAACCGCATTTCTCTCTCTCTCTCCCTTCAAATAAGCTTATACATGTAAGTAAGATTGTTTATATAAATAAGTAGAGTATATCATGTAAAACATACCTTTAATCTGATAAAATTAATCATCTTTATATATGATATACTGTCCAAATTCCACAGTCTACAAACATGACTGATACTAAAATCATGCTTATCTTGACAATGATCAAATAATAATGAAGCTGATGACAGGATGCTATCACAAAATAAACATTTGACAGGACCAATCAGTTCATTGCTTTCATCATCTTCTTCATCATCGTCTTCATCATACCATCCATCTTCTTCAGAATCCATGGATACAGAAAAATCTAAGGAAATGTACATGTAATTAATGCAGAGATTCTCAACAAGTGTCTTATGTTTGCCGCAAGATCTTCCTAATTGTGCCACATAATTTTGAACGGCACATCAAGAAAATTCAAAATATCATGTGACCCCAATTGAGTATTGACTGATGTTTACTGATAGGTTCATAGCTGTGTTTTTCTTTTTTAGTTTGAGTCATTCTATTAGTAAATACAGGAGGACTGCACTACACGCAAAACAAACAAAAAATCTACAAGATAAACCTGCGGACAAGACAGAAAATAGACATTGCAAACACTAAACAATTATCAAATCAAGTGAATGGATCCGGGGGCCAGCCGTAAGTGTCCACTGCGCTGTACAGTTGTGGTACAGGCTTCACTAAATGATTTACAAAAAAGACGTAACAAAAAAATGCGACCGATCTTGTCAGTGGTCGTCTCTTCAATGGCGATAGTCAGCCAGTTGACGTCAGGTGTTAGAACGTCAAATAATTTTAACAAAAAGGGTGATAATCCGGACAGAAACTCGAAAAACTCTAAAATAATAAATGTGTCTATATGACTGTCTGTGTCTATCTATGGTTGTATTCTGTCTATGACTTGCAATCCCAGACAGCCACTCAGCTTTGGCCCAAGTATGGCCCACATCTGGCAGCCTTTGGCTAGATGTGGCCCATATCTAGCCAGATGTTGCCAGATGTGGGCCATATCTGGCTAACACTTGGCAACTATTGGCTCACTACTTATGAATTAAACTTATTTTTGTAACTGATATCTAAGAATATCTTGTCAGTTTGTTTAACAGTTTCAAATTTTTTGTTTTATATTCAAAACATTTGAAAAAGTAATATTATGCCAGAAGTTTGCCATATCTGGGCCAGAGATGGCCCACATCCAACTGGCCAAATGCCTCAAAATATCAACACAACACATTTCAGCTCAGAATATGACATCTAGTTTCAAGTAGAATTTCCCCTTGTTCTATATTAGTTTTATTACAAATAAATATTAAAAATAATATTTTTTGATGAATGTAGCCTGCTGTATATATAATATAAATGAAATCCTCTCACACCCTCCCCCAAAAGCCAGTAAATGTAAATCTTCAAAGCAAAAATAATAAATTATTCTTTAAAGAAATCAATGAAATAAAGACAAGGTTTATTAGAACACAGTCTGAGTGCTGGGTATCATGCCACAAAGTAGCTAGATTTTAATTACTATAGCAGATTCTGTACTCAGATTATACAATTTGTTGAAGCTAGCAGGTCAACCATGTTAATCTTTCAACACAGCACAATGAACAGCCCATTTACTATCTTGAAATCTGTTTCATTGGCTGAATTTAAAATTGTTAAATTCAGTGTACAACAAATTAATAGAATTTAGTACTAACAAGAAACTGAAGACATTGCAGTGGTAAAAACTGTGCATTATTTTCACAGAACTTAGTTAAAGATAGAAAGATAAGTACATTTTATTACTTCCTCTACAATAATATTAAATTAGATAAGATTTATGTGATTTAATTATTTAAATAACTGCATTTAACTATTCTTTTGCCTTGGCAAATAAGAATTATTTGACTTAATACTTTGGTACTTGCATTGAAAGACCCCTTTGGTCATGCTTGAAATAAAGAAGGAAAAACATGTTTTTTTATGTACATTTTTTGCATTTATTGCAGGTGTGATAAATAACTTCACCACAAGGATGCAATGGTAAATAATTTCAAAATGTTGTAAACAAAATGGCTGAATGGGGGGAGAACAAAGACAAGGGGAAGAGGAGATAGCTGCACAAGGAAGAAGGGGAGAATGATATTGACATGGATAATTTGTATGCCTTATAACGAACAGTGAAATCTTGTCGAAACAGTGAAATCTTGTCAAAACGTTGTGTGTATATAATATAGTGACTGTTATCCATAGAACTGTGCTGTGTTATATGGATGAATAAATTTTATTATTTAAGATTTTGCTTTTGTTGTTAATGCATGTTGTTTGTGCTGCATGCAAGATATCCTGAATTTCTACTATCATTTTGGGACTGACATATGGTTTAACCCTATTTCAATATAGGTCCCAGAGATAACTGACGAAGTTGGACAGGCTACCCTACTCCTTGTCACATGCAAGCAGGGTTTCGCAACCAAGCCACTGGACTGGTGGACCGACCTTCTAATTTCACAAGTACGTGTTAATCTATGTAGACCATGGCCATGCCCCTCAGTTTACGAAGAAGGAATAGGACAGGGAATAACGGGTTGCCGTCTTTGGCCCACATCTGGCATTGCATGAATTTCATCTGTGGGCCACATTTGGGCCAGTAATGGCCCAAACAAGGGCCAATTGTGCCATCTCTGGCCCACATGTGGCATGCCATATCTTTGCCAAAGCCTGCCAGATCTGGGCCATGCAAGGCGAGCGTGTGCATTAGCGAATCTGGGCCAGATCTGGCTCTGATTGGGCCACGACTGGCCCACGTCTGCCAGATCTGGCCCACGTGTGGCATGCCATATCTGGCCCAATCATTTTGCCAGATGTTACCTGATCTGGGCCAGATCTGGGCCAAATATGGTGTGCTGTCTGGGATGTTTGTATTTTGCAAAATTACTATATTTTTCATGTATATTTAGCCAGTAGCCAGGTGTGCCACTATTTTTTCATGTGTTCCAAGGTGTGCCGTTAGCAAATAAAGGTTGAGAACCACTGAATTAATGATAAATATATTATTTCTGGCATATATATATTATAAGGCCATCGATACTGAATCAAGAAATGATTACCCGGTAGTGTAATATTGTTCTACTTAACAGGTTAAGGTTACAATAAATATATAGCTTAATTAACCCAACGATGAAGCTATAAAAATATTTATTGTAAACCTCTTCGTTAATGTAAAGATGGGGGGGGGGGCTAGTGTTCTAGAGTGCCGTGCTTTTAACTCTAGGTGACGGTCACCTCTGGCTTGCCGTTGGGGTTTTGATCCCTGGTGTGAGTGTATGTGGCTTAGAGACCACTGCTTGGGTAACAATGAAATCCATGTTAGAGACTGGAGTCTACTCCTGACACTGACAACTTATAATTCCATATGACAAGCAAGCCAATGTATTATATAATTATCTTATAATAAATCAAATAATAATAATAATATTATGTATTTTCAGTTTCACTTCCGAACTTGAACATTAGTTCGGTAGTTCTGTTGCCCAAATATTTTAAATTAAAACTGCTGCTTTTTCATTATAAATGCTTGAGTATGCGACGATAGCGTATTATAATGGTACTTCATTTCACTGCTTTATGGCAGTCTAAAATCTAACATTTTGTAGGTAACAAACACGTGTTTACCTTCAAGAGCAGCCATTTTGTTTGTTTTTGATTAAGGTCAGGGACACCCATTGAAAGGTGAAGGTTGCAATGTGAAAGTTGTTGACGTTTCAGTTAAACACGGATATGTCTTTCCTCCACTTGAACCCGAACTCAATGGTAAACTTGTATATTTTGTCATTCTCGTGCAGATTTCTTTCATTAACAGAAATGTCCCGTGTATCAAAGATCAAAGAATATAAACGCACGTAGCCACTCTTTGGTGTTTTAATGCGAACTCACTTTATCTAAAAGCGACTCCGGCGCTATTTAAGAGATTATGTTTGACCCAATATTAACCATCGCCAATTTTTTTAAATCATGGGATAAAGTCAATTAACAAACAATGCGGGTCTACATGTACTTGTGTACATACACTATGTACGTAATTGTACTCAATCAGTGAAATTACTTTTTAACCATTAAAATTGTTGATCAACTCGTCTTGTATCTACTGTTAAATTTACTCAATCCGCTAAAATCACATCAGTATTATTTGCTGTTTTGTTTTTTAACGTTATAAACAACAGCATGTGCGATAAGTAATAATGCAGCAGATATTAATATATGATCAGTAGTGGTTTATAATACCATTGTTTAAGTATGGCGCCATTGTGTTGGGTTAGGGGAACAATGTCTCGAGAAAATCGTGCAGTCGGCTATTTTTACATTTGTAATACCGACAGTTCAAAGAAGCATTGAAGCCAATCATATACGAATTACATGATTGTGTTCAGTACTAACAACACTCTCAGCAATGTAAATTATATTAGGTGATATTATTAATCATCGCCGAATATTTTAGATCATGAGATGTTTGCTTGTGGACGAGTTTACGGACACCTGTTCAATTAGATAACAAATCTTATCTCTCCACACTCCGTGTTTCGAGATAAGATTTTGGCCTATAGTCTCCAATGTAGCACATCCCGTCGTGATTCACTCCTGCTGCGATTAAACAAAATTGACAATATTTTTCATCAAAACAACGATTGATTATTGTTATTTATAATATTTCTGCCACACTCAATTACAATTAAGCATGTAATCCTACCTGGAACGGGTATAAATCATCGCATTTAAAATCGAGGCGTTATGCCGTTACTAAGACCGCCATCTTTTTTAGAGCAGTGAAGTCTAACAGCTGTCATAATGTGGGCGGGCGCTCAATCTTAGGCTTTATAACAGCCAATCAAAAACGCAATTACATGTGGAAATACTAAATGACATCCACGTGTATATCAATGGAAGTGGATGTCTGACAATATATAGATTCAGTAATTTAAATGCGAATATTTGGAGTTAGGCGATAGTTGTGCCACCGCATTGGCCTCTGTAAGTTTAATTAGTGATAAGAGTATTAACTTATCTTATTTTAAAGATGTTACATGCATTAATAAAGAAATTGAGTTTGCAACATAGAACTAAAGCGCCTCAAATCGTAGCTAAAAACAAGAACATCAGTATATCTCAACGTTTTTAGCTACGTTCTCGTAGCTACTGTTCAATATATGAATGCAACATACAAACATCTGTCCGTATTCATGCAATAGACCATAATTATCGATTTTTACCGTAAAACAGTAATCACAATTTTCTCGTTACATATTGGTATTATATGTAGGGATGGGGCGGGAGTGTCCAGTCAAAAAAAAAAAGTGAAACGTCGACGAATAAGTTTGTCGTCAGTCATATTGTAAGTGTTCAGTTGTTTTCTTTATTTTGACATTCTGCTAACTGCGAAAATGTTTGAATAATAAATACGGGTTATTTTACAAGACATCTCTTTTGAGAATTTCCCGTACGTTTCATTTAAATGGAAACGCCCACTCGGTGTTCACTCGGTAAATCTCGGAATTCCACGATAAAAAACACGGTAAGTAAATTGGCGTTAATGTTGTATAATTCTATGTTCTATACCCGAGTCCGAAACGTCATCTACCTGAGTCCGAAACGTCATCTACCCGAGTCCGAAATGTCGAGGACAAATTTTTTAGAGTCCGAAATGACGTAAGTCCGAAATGACGCGAGACCGAAGTGACATGTAATCCATTCAACTAACAGTCTGGATAAACATGACTTGACCGCCTCAGAAATCTCAATTGCCCCTAAGTACCACTACGTTTTCCAGTCAACAAACTCGGTCGATGGTTGGGCTAAAATTTGGGAATTGTTTATTTGACTGAAATAAAAAACGCACTAACTCAAATATGATGACATCGTTTTTGTCTATTTTGTTTATTTTTTCCCCCAAGTTCAAATCTGACAGTTGAAATCAAAACTTTATTGAGATGTTACTTCAATAGCAATCCCCTAAACATCCTGTTGACCTCTCATTGGCGTGTACGTAAAAGATCCCTTGACAGTTAGCACTCGATATATAAGAGTGTCGTAGTGCCGCTGTCCGGGCAAAATTCCCACATATCACACTGTATATATGGCGTATGTATACCCGTCTGGCGTCTTCATTAGCCCAGTTCGGAACAAAACAGTAGGACGTTTAACCCCATTTCATTTTATTTTTTTCTGAGGTGGGGGGGGGGGGCGAAAATATAAGTATATTATCTTAGTCCAATGCCATCAATGCTTCATATTGAGCGACTTGTTTATTCGACTGAACTATACGACTGACTTATTCGACTGAACTATACGACTGAGTTATTCGACTGAACTATACGACTGAAGTATTTGACTGATGTTATCGACTGGACGAGACCACATGAAAATGTCAAATACCTTATCCCCAAAAGGCCACACGCCCCCCCCCCCTCCAACCCACCCGCATCGCATCATACGTGTACATGTGATTCATAATCTGGACGTATGTAGGCTATTGCCATCGCCCCTCTCTCTGTTTGTTATTGTTTGTATTTAATAATAATAGGCCCTATGTGTGTGTGTGGTGTCTGTGTGTCGCCTACAGGCCACAATTCTTACTTGATCATCTTGAAACTTTACAAACGTATTCCTTATATTACCCTAAGGATGACCCCTATTGTTTTTGGTGCATGTCCGACCCCCAGGGGCAGAGCCACGCTCATAATTCATCCAATATTATTAAAATCTAATCTATTATTAGCAAGTGATTTCAATCACGTCCGCGCTATATTAATAGAATTTGCAAATTAGTATGCTCATATCATAGGGACTCTATTCTTTTCGAGGTAGACAAGGACAGATGACTAGTCATTTGGATAAGACGAAAACCGAATTATCATGTACACATAGGCGTGCACGTAAAAGATCCCTTGACAGTTAGAACTCGATAAGAGTGGCCCGTAGTGCCGCTGTCCGGGAAAAATTCCCTCATGGCACACTGTATTATAGCGTATTCCCGTCTTCATTAGCCCAATTCGGAGCAGAACAGTAGGATGTTAAATCCCATTTCATTTCATTTCATTTCCCTCCGAGGTGGGGGGGGGGAGAAATATTAGTATATTATCTTAGTCTAATGCCATCACTGCTTCATATTGAGGGACTGTTTTTTTCGACTGAACGATATACGACTGAACTATTCGACTGAACTATACGACTGAGTTATTCGACTGTAGTATACGACTGAACTATACGACCGAGTTATTCGACTGAAGTATACGACTGAGGTATTCGACTGAACTATACGACTGAAGTATTTGACAGATGTTATCGACTGGACGAGACAACATGAAAATGTCAAATACCCCATCCCCACCCACCCCACCCCAAACGCATCGCATCCGTCCCCTATCTATGCTCATATCATATAAAGTATAAATTTAAGAGACTCTATTCTTTTCGGGGTGAACAATGGCATCTGTCTAGTCATTCGGATAGGACGGACACCCCAGGTACCGTGTAGGCCTACACATTGACGTGCACGTAAAAGATCCCTTGACAGTTAGAACTCGATATATAAGAGTAGGCCGTAGTGCCGCTTTCCGGGCAAAATTTCCCCCAACACACTGTATGGCGTATGCCCGTCTTCATTAGCCCAGTTCGGAGCAGAACAGTCGTTAAACCCCATTGCATTTCATTTCTTTTCGGGGCGGGGTGGGGGGGGGAGTATATTATCTTAGTCCAATGCCATCACTGCTTCATATTGGGCGACTTGTTTATTCGACTGAACTATACGACTGACTTATACGACTGGATTATTCGACTGAACTATACGACTGAGTTATTCGACTGAAGTATACGACTGAGGTATTCGACTGAGATATACGACTGAACTATACGACTGAAGTATTTGACTGATGTTATCGACTGGACGAGACCACATGAAAATGTCAAATACCTTATCCCCACAGGCCACACGCCCCCCCCCCCCCCTCCAACCCACCCGCATCGCATCACACGTGTACATGTGATTCATAATGTGGACGTATGTAGGCTATTGCCATCGCCCCTCTCTCTGTTTGTTATTGTTTGTATTTAATATGTGTGTGTGTGTGTGTGGTGTCTGTGTGTCGCCTACAGGCCACAATTCTTACTTGATCATCTTGAAACTTTACAAACGTATTCCTTATATTACCCTAAGGATGACCCCTATTGTTTTTGGTGCATGTCCGACCCCCAGGGGCAGAGCCACGCTCATAATTCATCCAATATTATTAAAATCTAATCTATTTTTAGCAATTGATTTCAATCACGTCCGCGCTATATTAATAGAATTTGCAAATAGGTATGCTCATATCATATATATATAGGGACTCTATTCTTTTCGAGGTAGACAAGGACAGCTGTCTAGTCATTCAGATAAGACGAAAACCGAATTATGTACACATTGGCGTGCACGTAAAAGATCCCTTGACAGTTAGAACTCGATAAGAGTGGGCCGTAGTGCCGCTGTCCGGGCAAAATTTCCCTCGTGGCACACTGTATATACTTATTATAGCGTATTCCCGTCTTCATTAGCCCAATTCGGAGCAGAACAGTAGGATGTTAAATCCCATTTCATTTCCTTCCGAGGTGGGGAGGGGGAGTATATTATCTTAGTCTAATGCCACCACTGCTTCATATTGAGGGACTTGTTTATTCGACTGAACTATACGACTGACTTATACGACTGAATTATTCGACTGAACTATACGACTGAGTTATTCGACTGAAGTATACGACTGAAGTATACGACTGAAGTATACGACTGAACTATACGACTGAGTTATTCGACTGAAGTATATACGACTGAGGTATACTAGTATTATCTTAGTCCACTGCCATCACTGCTTCATATCGAGCGACTTGTTTATTCGACTGAACTATACGACTGACTTATACGACTGAATTATTCGACTGAACTATACGACTGAGTTATTCGACTGACGTATACGACTGAGGTATTCGATTGAGATATACGACTGAACCATACGACTGAAGTATTCGACTGAAGTATTTGACTGATGTTATCGACTGGACGAGACCATATGAAAATGTCAAATACCTTATCCCCACAGGCTACCCCCCCCCCCCCCCCTCCAACCCACCCCCATCGCATCATACATGTGATTCCTAATGTGGACGTATATGATATATGTATTGCCGTCGCCCCTTACTGTGTGTATGTAATGTATCTGTGTGTGTGCTGTCATTCGGCAAACCTCGACAGATTCCGGTACTCTCCGTAACCTACATCTAGACTCGGATGTATGATAGTCATTGATATGTACCTACGACCATACATTTGCGATGCGGCTTATCGACTACCGATTTACTCTAACAGGAAAACGTTCCGCTTTTACAAAAAAGTCCCAAAATCTGGTTAAGCTGTCCACACCCGTTGGTGGAGTCGTCCACACGACTTAGTATAATTTCTGGACACATAATGTATTTGTAAATAGTATAGGTTTTCTGCGTGGTCACCCTTTCTCCCGGCAAATAAACAACAAAGTAAATCATTTTATTCCATAAATAACAAATTCATTAACAAATTCATAAACATATTTAGTTGTGGACGACATCACTAATAGTTGTGGACGACATCACCAATGCCTTGTGGACGACTTCGCTTGTGGACGACTTGACTGGCACCCATCTCCTGGGGGCAACCTTGTTTATCCGGGTCCTTTAAAATAGTTCCAAAATGGCGGACTTCATCATACAGCCGAGTCTAGATGTAGGGCACCAGAATCTTACGAGGTTTGCCGAATGTGTGTGCTGTCTGTGTGTCGCCTACAGGCCACAATTCTTACGTGATCATCTTGAAACTTTACAAACGTATTCCTTATAATACCCTAAGGATGACCCCTATTGTTTTTGGTGCATGTCCGACCCCCAGGGGCAGAGCAACGCTCATTATTCATTCAATATTATTAAAATCTAATCTATTTTTAGCAATTGATGTCAATCACGTCCGCGCTATATTAATATAATTTGCAAATTAGTATGCTCATATCATATATATAGGGACTCTATTCTTTTCGAGATAGACAAGGACAGCTGTCTAGTCATTCGGATAAGACTAAAACCGAATTATCGTGTACACATGGCGTGCACGTAAAAGATCCCTTGACAGTTAGAACTCGATATATAAGAGTAGGCCGTAGTGCCGCTGTCCGGGCAAAATTTCCCTCATGGCACACTGTATATACTTATTATAGCGTATTCCCGTCTTCATTAGCCCAATTCGGAGCAGAACAGTATGATGTTAAATCCCATTTCATTTCCTTCCGAGGTGTGTGTGGGGGGGGGGGTCGAAAATATTAGTATATTATCTTATAGTCTAATGCCATCACTGCTTCATATTGAGGGACTGGTTTATTCGACTGAACTATACGACTGACTTATTCGACTGAATTATTCGACTGAACTATACGACTGAACTATTCGACTGAACTATACGACTGAAGTATACGACTGAGGTATTCGACTGAACTATACGACTGAAGTATTTGACAGATGTTATCGACTGGACGAGATCACATGCAAATGTCAAATACCTTATCCCCACAGCCCCCCCGCCCCTCAAACCACTAGCATCATATCATACATGTGATTCATAATGTGGACGTATGTATTGCCATCGCCCCTATGTCAGTCTGTGTTTGTCACGGTGTGTATATGATATATGTAATGTATAGTGTGTTTGTAGTGTCTGTGTGTCGCCTACAGGCCACAATTCTTACGTGATCATCTTGAAACTTTACAAACGTATTCCTTATACTACCCTAAGGATGACCCCTATTGTTTTTGGTGCATGTCCGACCCCCAGGGGCAGAGCCATGCTCATAATTCATCCAATATTATTAAAATCTAATCTATTTTTAGCAAGTGATTTCAATCACGTCCGCGCTATATTAATAGAATTTGCAAATTAGTATGCTCATATCATATAGGGATTCTATTCTTTTCGAGATAGATAAGGACAGCTGTCTAGTCATTCGGATAAGACGAAAACCAAATTATCGTGTACACATTGGCGTGCACGTAAAAGATCCACTGTATGGCGTATTCCCGTCTTCATTAGCCCAATTCGGAGCAGAACAGTAGGATGTTAAATCCCATTTCATTTCATTTCCTTCCGAGTTCCGAGGTGGGGGGGGGGGCGAAAATATTAGTATATTATCTTATAGTCTAATGCCATCACTGCTTCATATTGAGGGACTGGTTTATTCGACTGAACTATACGACTGACTTATTCGACTGACTTATTCGACTGAACTATACGACTGAACTATTCGACTGAACTATACGACTGAGTTATTCGACTGAAGTATACGACTGAGGTATTCGACTGAACTATACGACTGAAGTATTTGACTGAAGTATACGACTAAAGTATTTGACTGATGTTATCGACTGGACGAGACCACATGAAAATGTCAAATACCCCATCCCCACCCAGGGCCGGATTAACCATGGGGCACCATGGGGCACAGGCCCCAGGGCCCCCCACATTAGGGGGCCCCCCACAAAAAAAATCTCAGTTGCGTCCAGCCACCTCCTCTAGAAATGCCATCATTTCATAGCACTCGCATTTATCACCAGGTCCGGATTAACCATTGGGCACATGCCCCAGGGCCCCCACATTAGGGGCCCCACAAAAAAAAATCTCAGTTGCGTCCAGCCACCTCCTCTAGAAATGCCATCATTTCATAGCACTCGCATGGATTGATCAACTGAACGAACGCCAGAATGCGCTAATTTTGTGGCAGAATTTTATATTTTTCTGAATGGCTCCACACAAGTGCCTGAAATGCCAGGAAATCATGTTTCTGGGGGGGGGTTCAAGAAAATAAGGCGCTCCCTCCCCAAAAAATTGACAACCTTTCAATTATTAAATAATACACTTGATTATGATCATATAGTGATGCTCTTTAGGCACTGATGAGTCGGTCGGTTTTAATGGCGCCTACACCTGATCCAAACTTTCTTTTATCTCTTATGTGGAGGCTATCGGGCGCCACCACAGGCGCGGACCCAAAGTGCGGAACCAGAAGCAAACGCCTCTCCCAAAAAATCGCCATACAAAATACAAAAATTGCCACTCAGATATCACCCATATGGCAGAAAAACGTGTTTCCTGCATCGTTATTTTTCAAATTTTTCTGAGGGAGGACCCCGGACAAGGGTGCCGCTCCATAGGCGAAGGGCCCCTCCTATCACCTCTTTCTGGGTCGGCGTCTGACCCACCGCATGACATTAAAGGGTTCGTTTTGGTCGCCCTTATTCACTTGACAGGACCTTGGTGGTCTTTGGGGGCGCCGGCACCAAATTACATGATTAGAGATTTTTGTTCTGGTCGCCCTATCCACGTCGCCTTATTGTGTTTTGGACTAGTTCTAGTTTAGAGGATAAGGAGTTTCTCATTTTGTTGTGCTTAACATCAAAATGAGAAACAGCGCTGCCGAAATTGACACACGGGAGCGACGTTGATTGCAGCTCCAAGTGGGTGGAAAATGCGTATGTGACAGTCAAATTTTCAAAATTTTCGGGGGGGGGGGGGGATAGTTGCTTCCAGACCCCAGCCCAACGTACACACACGATCCGTTCCGCACTCAGTAACTCAGGCATTATATTGCCGTCCCTAACATTCTGTTGCACCCCCACTTTTACAATCCTACATGCGGTCCGGCCCCAGACCCCCGCATGTGGGTTTGCGCCTTCGGCACTCGCGGTCGGTGAACAGGGGCCCCCCACATGTTCCAGGCCCCAGGGCCCCACCATGGTTAATCCGGCGTTGTCCCCACCCTTCACCCGCATCGCATCCGTCCCGTTTCTATGCTCATATCATATAAAGTATATATAAAGGGACTCTATTCTTTTCGGGGTGGACAATGGCAGCTGTCTAGTCATTCGGATAGGACGGACACCCCAGGTACCGTGTAGGCCTACACATTGGCGTGCACGTAAAAGATCCCTTGACAGTTAGAACTCAATATATAAGATTAGGCTGTAGTGCCGCTTTCCGGGCAAAATTTCCCTCATGGCTATGGCACACTGTATGGAGTATTTCCGTCTTCATTAGCCCAATTCGGAGCAGAACAGTAGGATGTTAAATCCCATTTCATTTCATTTCATTTCCTTCCGAGGTGGGGGGGGGGCGAAAATATTAGTATATTATCTTATAGTCTAATGCCATCACTGCTTCATATTGAGGGACTGGTTTATTCGACTGAACTATACGACTGAGTTATTCGACTGAACTATTCGACTGAACTATTCGACTGAGTTATTCGACTGAACTATACGACTGAACTATACGACTGAATTATTCGACTGAAGTATACGACTGAGGTATACGACTGAGGTATTCGACTAAACTATACGACTGAAGTATTTGACTGATGTTATCGACTGGACGAGACCACATGAAAATGTCACATACCCCACCCCACCCCACCCGCATCGCATCCGTCCCGTTTCTATGCTCATGTATCACATAAAGTACAAATGGACTCTATTCTTTTCGAGGTAGACAATGGCAGCTGTCTAGTCATTCAGATAGGACGGACACCCCAGGTACCGTGTAGGCCTACACATTGGCGTGCACGTAAAAGATCCCTTGACAGTTAGAACTCGATATATAAGAGTAGGCCGTAGTGCCGCTTTCCCGGCCAAATTTCCCCCAGCACACTGTATGGCGTATGACCGTCTTCATTAGCCCAGTTCGGAGCAGAACAGTCGTTAAACCCCATTGCATTTCATTTCTTTCCGGGGTGGGGTGGGGGACGAAAATATTAGTATATTATCTTATAGTCTAATGCCATCACTGCTTGATGTTGAGCGACTTGTTTATTCGACTGAACTATACGACTGACTTATACGACTGAATTATTCGACTGAACTATACGACTGAGTTATTCGACTGAAGTATACGACTGAGGTATTCGACTGAGATATAAGACTGAACTATACGACTGAAGTATTCGACTGAAGTATTTGACTGATGTTATCGACTGGACGAGACCACATGAAAATGTCAAATACCTTCTCCCCACAGGCCACACGCCCCCCCCCCCCTCCAACCCACCCGCATCGCATCATACATGTGATTCATAATGTGGACGTATGTATTGCCATCGCCCCTATCTCAGTCTGTGTTTGTCACGGTGTGTATATAATATATGTAATGTATAGTGTGTATGTGTGTCGCCTACAGGCCACAATTCTTACGTGATCATCTTGAAACTTTACAAACGTATTCCTTATATTACCCTAAGGCTGACCCCTATTGTTTTTGGTGCATGTCCGACCCCAAGGGACAGAGCCACGCTCATAATTCATCCAATATTATTAAAATCTAATCTATTTTTAGCAAGTGATTTCAATCACGTCCGCGCTATATTAATAGAATTTGCAAATTAGTATGCTCATATCATATAGGGATTCTATTATTTTCGAGATAGACAAGGATAGCTGTCTAGTCATTCGGATAAGACGAAAACCGAATTATCGTGTACACATTGGCGTGCACGTAAAAGACCCCTTGACAGTTAGAACTCGATATATAAGAGTGGGATTCCCGTCTTCATTAGCCCCACACAACCCTCCCCACCCCACCCCATTTCATTTCATTTCTTTCCGGGGGGGGGGGGGGGGGCGAAAGTATTAGTATATTATCTTAGTCAAATACCATCACTGCTTCATATTGAGCGACTTGTTTATTCGACTGAACTATACGACTGACTTATACGACTGAATTATTCGACTGAACTATACGACTGAGTTATTCGACTGAAGTATACGACTGAGGTATTCGACTGAGCTATACGACTGAACTATACGACTGAAGTATTCGACTGAAGTATTTGACTGATGTTATCGACTGGACGAGACCACGTGAAAATGTCAAATACCTTATCCCCACAGGCCACCCCCCCCCCCTCCAACCCACCCGCATCGCATCATACATGTGATTCATAATGTGGACGTATATGTATTGCCGTCGCCCCTCTCTCTGTTTGTTATTGTTTAATATGTGTCACTGTGTGTGTGTGTGTGTGTGTGTGTGTGTGTGTGTGTTGTCTGTGTGTCGCCTACAGGCCACAATTCTTACGTGATCATCTTGAAACTTTACATACTTATTCCTTATAATACCCTAAGGATGACCCCTATTGTTTTTGGTGCATGTCCGACCCCCAGGGGCAGAGCCACGCTCATAATACATCCAATATTATTAAAATCTAATCTATTTTTAGCAAGTGATTTTAATCACGTCCGCGCTATATTAATAGAATTTGCAAATTAGTATGCTCATATCATATATAGGGACGGATAGCTGTCTAGTCATTCGAATAAGACGAAAACCGAATTATCGTGTACACATTGGCGTGCACGTAAAAGATCCCTTGACAGTTAGAACTCGATATATAAGAGTGGGCCGTAGTGCCGCTGTCCGGGCAAAATTTTCCTCATGGCACACTGTATGGCGTATTCCCGTCTTCATTAGCCCCACACACCCCTCCCCAAACCACCCCACCCGCATCGCATCCGTCCCCTTTCTATGTTCATATCATATATAGGGACTCTATTCTTTTCGGGGTGGTCAATGGCAGCTGTCTAGTCATTCGGATAGAACGAAAACCCCGGGTAGCTTACCGTGTAGGCCTACACATTGGCGTGCACGTAAAAGATCCCTTGACAGTTAGAACTCGATATATAAGAGTGGGCCGTAGTTCCGCTGTCCGGGCAAAATTTCCCTCATGGCACACTGTATGGCGTATTCCCGTCTTCATAAGCCCCGCACACCCCTCCCCACCCCACCCCATTTCATTTCATTTCTTTCCGGGGGGGGGGGGGCGAAAATATTAGTATATTATCTTAGTCAAATACCACCACTGCTTCATATTGGGCGACTTGTTTATTCGACTGAACTATACGATTGACTTATTCGACTGAATTATTCGACTGAACTATACAACTGAGTTATTCGACTGAAGTATACGACTGAGGTATACGACTGAGATATACGACTGAACTATACGACTGAAGTATTCGACTGAAGTATTTGACTGATGTTATCGACTGAACGAGACCACATGAAAACGTCAAATACCTTATCCCCACAGCCCCCCCCTCCAACCAACCCGCATCGCATCATACATGTTATTCATAATGTGGACGTATATGATATATGTATTGCCGTCACCCCTTTCTGTGTTTGTCACGGTGTGTATGTAATGTATTTGTGTGTGTGGTGTCTGTGTGTGGCCTACAGGCCACAATTCTTACGTGATCATCTTGAAACTTTACAAACGTATTCCTTATAATACCCTAAGGATGACCCCTATTGTTTGTGGTGCATGTCCGACCCCCAGGGGCAGAGCCACGCTCATAATTCATGCAATATTATTAAAATCTAATCTATTTTTAGCAAGTGATTTCAATCACGTCCGCGCTATATTAATAGAATTTGCAAATTAGTATGCTCATATCATATATATGGACGGATAGCTGTCTAGTCATTCGGATAAGACGAAAACCGAATTATCGTGTACACATTGGCGTGCACGTAAAAGATCCCTTGACAGTTAGAACTCGATATATAAGAGTGGGCCGTAGTGCCGCTGTCCGGGCAAAATTTCCCTCATGACACACTGTATGTCGTATTCCCGTCTTCATTAGCCCCACACACCCCTCCCCAAACCACCCCACCCGCATCGCATCCGTCCCCTTTCTATGCTCATATCATATATAGGGACTCTATTCTTTTCGGGGTGGACAATGGCAGCTGTCTAGTCATTCGGATAGAACGAAAACCCTGGGTACCGTGTAGGCCTACACATCGGCGTGCACGTAAAAGATCCCTTGACAGTTAGAACTCGATAAATAAGAGTAGGCCGCAGTGCCGCTGTCCGGGCAAAATTTCATCATAGCAAACTGTATGGCGTATTCCCGTCTTCATTAGCCTAATTCAGAGTAGAACAGTGGGATGTTAAAACCCATTTCATTTCAATTCTTTCCGAGGTGGGTGGGGGGGGGGCGAAAATATTAGTATATTATCTTAAAGTCTAATAATGCCATCACTGCTTCATATTGATGGACTTGTTTATTCGACTGACTTATACGACTGAACTATTCGACTGAACTATACGACTGAGTTATTCGACTGAACTTATACGACTGAACTATACGACTGAGTTATTCGACTGAAGTATACGACTGAAGTATACGACTGAGGTATTCGACTGAACAATACGACTGAAGTATTTTTGACTGATGTTATCGACTGGACGATACCACATGAAAATGTGTAATACCCCGATGGTATTTGACTATATCATATATAGGGACTCTATTCCTTTCGGGTTGGACAATGGCAGCTGTCTTGTCATTCGGATAGAACGAAAACCCCGGGTACCGTGTAGGCCTACACATTGGCGTGCACGTAAAAGATCCCTTGACAGTTAGAACTCGATATATAATAGTGGGCCGTAGTGCCGCTGTCCGGGCAAAATTTCCCTCATGGCACACTGTATGGCATATTCCCGTCTTCATTAGCCCCACACACCCTACCCCACCCCACCCTATTTCATTTCATTTCTTTCCGGGGTGGGGGGGGGTCGAAAATATTAGTATATTATCTTAGTCAAATACCATCGCTGCTTCATATTGAGCGACTTGTTTATTCGACTGAACTATACGACTGACTTATACGACTGAATTATTCGACTGAACTATACGACTGAGTTATTCGACTGAAGTATACGACTGAGGTATTCGACTGAGATATACGACTGAAAACTATACGACTGAAATATTCGACTGAAGTATTTGACTGATGTTATCGACTGGACGAGACCACATGAAAATGTCAAATACCTTATCCCCACAGGCCACACGCCCCCCCCCCCCCCTCCAACCCACCCGCATCGCATCATACGTGTACATGTGATTCATAATGTCGACGTATGTAGGCTATTGTCATCGTCCCTCTCTCTGTTTGTTATTGTTTGTATTTAATATGTGTGTGTGTGTGTTGTCTGTGTGTCGCCTACAGGCCACAATTCTTACGTGATCATCTTGAAACTTTACATACTTATTCCTTATATTACCCTAAGGATGACCCCTATTGTTTTTCGTGCATGTCCGACCCCCAGGGGCAGAGCCACGCTCAAAATTTATCCAATATTATTAAAATCTAATCTATTTTTAGCAAGTGATTTCAATCACGTCCGCGCTATATTAATAGAATTTGCAAATTAGTATGCTCATATCATATATATGGACGGATAGCTGTCTAGTCATTCGAATAAGACGAAAACCGAATTATCGTGTACACATTGGCGTGCACGTAAAAGATCCCTTGACAGTTAGAACTCGATATATAAGAGTGGGCCGTAGTGCCGCTGTCCGGGCAAAATTTACCTCATGGCACACTGTATGGCGTATTCCCATCTTCATTAGCCCCACACACCCCTCCCCAAACTACCCCACCCGCATCGCATCCGCCCCCTTTCTATGCTCATATCATATATAGGGACTCTATTCTTTTCGGGGTGGACAATGGCAGCTGTCTAGTCATTCGGATAGAACGAAAACCCCGGGTAGCCTACCGTGTAGGCCTACACATTGGCGTGCACGTAAAAGATCCCTTGACAGTTAGAACTCGATATAATCGAGTGGGCCGTAGTTCCGCTGTCCGGGCAAAATTTCCCTTATGGCACACTGTATGGCGTATTCCCGTCTTCATTAGCCCCACACACCCCTCCCCACCCACCCCATTTCATTTCATTTCATTTCTTTCCGGGGTGGGGGTGGGCGAAAATATTAGTATATTATCTTAGTCAAATACCACCACTGCTTCATATTGGGCGACTTGTTTATTCGACTGAACTATACGACTGACTTATTCGACTGAATTATTCGACTGAACTATACGACTGAGTTATTCGACTGAAGTATACGACTGAACTATACGACTGAGTTATTCGACTGAAGTATACGACTGAGGTATTCGACTGGACTATACGACTGAAGTATTTGACTGATGTTATCGACTGGACGAGACCACATGAAAATGGCAAATACCCTATCCCCACACACGCCCCCCCCCCCCCCCCAGCCCACCTGCATCGCATCCGTCCCCTTTCTATGCTGATATCATATAAAGGGACTTTATTCTTTTCGGGTGGACAATGGCAGCTGTCGAGTCATTCGGATAGAACGATAAATCGAGGCACGTAAAGTCCCCTTGACAGAACTCAATATAAGAG
This sequence comes from Patella pellucida, assembly GCA_917208275.1. Taxonomy (NCBI): domain Eukaryota; kingdom Metazoa; phylum Mollusca; class Gastropoda; family Patellidae; genus Patella; species Patella pellucida. Next base: position 20,425,032 of record OU795036.1, on the reverse strand, counting down.
TAGGCCGTAGTGCCGCTGTCCGGGCAAAATTTCCATCATAGCACACTGTATGGCGTATGCCTGTCTCCATATAGCCGAGTTCGGAGCAGAACAGTAGGACGTTAAACCCCATTTCATTTCATTTTTTTTCCAGGTGGGGGTGCAATGGGGGCGAAAATATTAGTATCTACTTAAGTTTATAAACTATGGCTACGAGCAACGAGGCAATAAAAAAAATAACATGAGGGAACGTAAAAAGTAAACAAAAACAATAATAAAAGATATTGGAAGTAGTGCGTTTTTCTTTTAACTTATACTGATTACATACTATTCCAAAATTTTAATAAGCCATCGACCGATTTATACGACTGACTATTTGATTTGGACTTAGGGGCGACTCGAAATCTGTTAAAATGTCTGCAAACACAAGTAAAGAAACGTTGACAAATTACATTTTCCATGGCACCCGAACTGAATGCATGGAGGGAAGATTTATTGAAGCTTGGGTGGAAAAGACAGAGAACCAGTTAAAGGTCAGAGAATTTTTCCTCAGCTTTGACATGAAACTGTCAGATGCAAAGTCTGTAACTTACGACTTTGCATTGCCAGATAGCTTTCAGAAAAATAGAGTTGTTGGTCGACCCATGTGTATTGGCTGCAAAGACGAATTCCTAATACTCCAGTATATTACAGCATCATGTAAATATATTCGATTTATGGCAATTTTCCTGAAGTCCCAAACTTTACAGTGTTTTGAAGATACTGTTCATTTTTTTACCAGTGATTTCACAGCAATTAGCCCACTCCGATGTCACATAAGCCCAGACAAAACTTTGTGTGTACTACGATTGCCTCAAGCTATAACAAAACTAAAAAAATGGACCAAAATGTTTAAAGTTAAAAATACATTTATTGATCGACCTATCACACCGGACAATGTCTTAATTGGAACGCAACCGTTCCACCTTCGTGACCGAATGTTTCATTGTTTTCTATACCTGAAAAATGGTGATATTTTAACAGCAGACTTAGAGCCATATCTTGAGCGATGTAAATTCACTGTAAGTTGTTTAGATTCTGGAGAGAATTTAATGCAGAAAGTTCATAGAATGGGTGTTCGGTCAGTTACAATTACAGAACCTACATCAGATTCTGATGACAGTTTGGATGACAATCAGAAATATTTTACCTTAACTGGATGTTCTTTATGTTTGAATCGAGCTGGAGATATAGTAGTCCTGTACTGTCAAGGTGTAACAGACGAAACAATTCCTACATGCAAGTTGTTTTTCTACAATGCCAAAACATTAAAAAATATTCATAGTGAAGACTTTCCACTGGATAAAAGGAAATCTAAATTAGACACAATCATTTTGACTGTGACCTTTTCTTTGTGCGATACTAAACTTCAGGTATGGCTATATAAACGCGGAGCTTCACATCATGTTGTAGCAAAGGAAATAAATATAGACTCACTGACTAATGAAAGAAATAGGGGTGGATTAAAAATGCTATGTCGACAGACTATTTTGTCAACGTATGGTTTGTATGAGATTGTGAAACTTCCCCTACCCGCATCCTTGATTAATTATCTTCAGTTTAAAGACTAATAAAAAAAAAAGGTTCTCCCGATCAGTGTTGTGTTTGTTATATATATTTAAAATACAGATGTGACGTAATCCTTTGATGTTGGCGTACCATTATTTCCAATAATGTACGGGCATCTTGCCAATAGTACATTATTTAATATAGTGAACTCGTGTGTCGCATTTCATTGAAATGCACGTGCGAGATAGTGTCTGAATTTTAAGAGGTTTAATGCTCTCGCGCTTAAGACATTGCGTAATATATTGAAACAACACTCGGCTTTCGCCTCGTGCAGTATCAATATATTACTTAATGTCTCGCGCTCGACCATTAAACCACACTTACATCTATGGACCAACCATTTAACTTACACATGCATCATTGATTCACAATAATTTCAAGCCTGCTGCCATTGTTCATGGGGTCACAAGGAAAATGGTCATATAAGAATGAATACAATTTTGATATGAGCAGTTTCATTCAAGGACAAAGGTTACTGTTATGGTATGGACCAAGGATAAAGAATCTAAAATTCTCTGAACTCAATAGTTTGGGAAGAAGAAATTTTTGGGCAGGTAGTGGCACTGCTCTTATTTCAAATTCCAACTGTCAAATTTCTTTATGTGCATGCCAAGGCGTACGTGAGACCTCGGTTTTTCAATCCATCTGAACATACTTCCTGGCCAGTAGTAATCATAAGAAAATGTCACAATTTTCTGCAATTGAACCCAGGATCTCCCGGTTAGTGATCTAATGTGATTTGGAGGATGAACCTTAATATTGCTTACGAACATGCCATGTCAAATGTCAATCATACAGTCAGACTAAATCTCTGCAAATGGCAAGTATACACAAGTAAGAGCACCTAACATCCACATGACACAAATTAGGGCATTTAGGGACTAATATATTGTACAATTTTCTTTCAATAATTCGTTTGCACACAGATGTCTTTCGAGTGGGGAGTAACCAGACGACTATCAAATAATAAAACAAATAATGTATTACTTCCTTTAGTTTATTGATCAGTCGCAATTAAAATCTGGACGGTGTCACCATTGACAACCGTTAAATATAGACATAACATAGTTTTAGTCTTTTACATCAAGGCCCTAAACGAGCATTTTGTTAGTCAATTCCATCGAAAAAAATATGTGCTATGTGAGCCATGAATAACTCAGCAATAATATCACATGACTTAAGAAGAACAACCCCATGTTTCTAACATCCTTAAGTAAACAATCAAATTGTTCTCCTCTTTTAAGGACATTTAAATCATATCCTTAATGAAAGATCTACAAAATTATGAGTCAGTTTTTAAATAAAACATTTCATTGACATGCAAATACACACACAAAAAGAAATCTTTAAACTTCTAATTGCATCGAGTTATTAGATTAATCATTTTTTTTTTAAAGAAGTAATCAGATGTGATGTTAGGCTATTGGTATATAAGGCATATCAATACAATATCTAATCAATCCATTAATCATGTACAATTTACAACTCATGGACGTTATTCACTTCAGCTAATTTATTTTAAGAATTCAGACATTTCGTTGGCTAAGAACTAACAGTTGTATAACCATTTGAACTCTTATCCAATGAAAAAGCTGAATCCCAAAAATATTTTGGCTTAAGTTTTGTGAATAATTACATGTACTCGGTTTTAGCTTTCAACAGGTAAGGTGTATATGCAGTGTCAAAGCTTTCAAGTACATTTCATTTAATATTCTTCCATATGACTCTTTGCCAATTACCTATTTGTGTATTTTATATACATGAGCCAATTTCATTTATAAACTGACTTCATTATTGACTTATTTATACAATTCATATAATGGGTCCAATCACGTAAACCTAATTAATAGGTAAGACCCCATTCAATAAATACATATGTATAATACACATTTAAAAATACAGTACAGATCAGATAATAATTGCACTTTAATAACATAATACATATAATTGATAAACCAAAAGTAGAAGGTGAAACCAAAAGTAGAAAACCAAATTATGCGTCAAATGTAAATATAAGTTTATTATTCGCACAAGATGGAAACATGTAATATCAGTTGAACGACAAATATACTGGCTTAAATAATTATTTCATACATATCTTATACATATATAAAACATTTGACCGCAGGGTTAACCATGTTAAAAATTATACAAATTAAGTGAACACAAGTCATCACTTAGATTTATAATTATAGCGTACAAAAAGTTTAACAAAAGGCTCAAATATTGTCTTATTACGAAACCAACAGTGATAACATGTGTCCACATATAATAATTTAACCCCATTAATGCAATAATTTATCTACAAATGTCCATTAAGTGGAAGCACTATTGACCACAGATTTAATTTAATTGACTTGAGGCATCTCGACAAATAATATCGAAAATCAATTTTGTATTTTCGTGATGTCCAAAAAAATTAAAATAAATAAAAGACAAACAAACACTGAAACACACAAGTAACAAAGTCCTTATGAACTCTTGAATTTAGAAATCTAAAAAAAAAACGCATGCTTATTAATTACCAGCACCAAGTTCAGTATTTAACAAGGGTTTACAAAGGGAGACAACTAAACTATCTGACAGTTATTAATTCTCAAATCGTTTTCTTTTTCAATTGTGTTCATATATCACATGTTATACAATATCTGCAAGTTGGATTTAAAATAATTAATTTCTTTCCAAGCCCTCACTTATTTTCATAAAAATCCCTTGCAGATGATTTCTTCGGAGAAATATTTTTTCAAGTTAGCAATACATTTACGAATGTCTTAGCATGATTTTTCAAAATCATTAACACTACATACATTGACCTTAGAGTTCCAGTCATTATGTAGAGGAAAAATAAAATATTTAAAGTAAATGACACCGTTTTACTATACAACATAACATCTTCCATTTTCAATTATAATGAGTTTCTTTTTTTTTTGTTTATTTTATATATTTTTGAAATTTAAAGCATACATGGAAAATAAAAATTATGGTCCTTTGTGGTTAATATTTTTTTCATTTTATTTTAAGTAACTTATTTCTTTTTTTTTTTGAATGAATATGATTTGCAAAATAAAATATTATTTTTAATTTCATTTTCAAGTAATAAAATATCCAACCAAATTATTCCTTCTATTTTAGAATAGAATTAGCCATTTTCATTGTGATATACAACACATAAAAACAAAGATTTCATTCAAATATATACGATTTTTATGACTAGTTATATGTGATGATAAAGACATCGTTAACAAAAATTCATGTAAGTTTCATTATTTAATTTTTTTTTGAAAGACAAAAAGGATTCACATCTCAAGACAGCAAGGTTTTCTAAGAAATTTTAAAAGACCAATTATTCTGTCATCTTTTTAAGGAATTTTAAAGATGCCTCAATCTGATGAGTTTCAAAGCATATGTTGTCATGTAGGTGCTTTCCAGATTTGCCGTGGGAAACAAAATCCTTTAGAGGTGTCATCTGGTCCTTTAGGTTGTCGAATTACTACTATACGTGGAGCCGATTCATCAGACATGCTCTTCAAACGACTGATAAGACGCTCTGGTCGACGACTTTCACTATTAAAATTAAGAAAACAATAATTGAAAATTCATTGCAAAACTTATATAATTTCAAGACACTTATGTGAAATGATCACCATTTATTTATTCTCACACCTATACACATTACAAAACATATTGCTTTCATGTACAGAAGACAAGTGCACACTTTACCACGACAACTAAATCTACCCGCTGCCACACATGTAACTCCAGTTCCAGTTCAGAACAAAATAAGATAAGCCTAATTTTTTTTTAGGACATGTACTGATTGTTAAAACCGGGGTTTGTTTAGCTATATTTGTTAAGTGAGAGTGTTTGATAGAAAAAAAAATCAAAATCTACCATCAGAACAGCCCCAATTAGACCCATAATTCACTTGCTTCATCCAAGCTTAACAATGAAATATGCAAATAACTAAGACTGTATGTAAATAATGAATTTAGTTGGACCTAAGAAATGAAATTAAGTTAGCCCCTAATGTTCTGCTCAACTGGGCTAATGAAGGCGGGCATATGCCATACAGTGTACTATGAGGGTAATTTTGCCTGGACTGTGGTGCTACGAACTACTCTAATATTGAATTCCAACTGTCCGGGGATCTTTTATGTGCACACTAATGTGTACACAGGATCTGTTTTCCATCCCATTTGATGGACTAGACAGCTGTCCATGTCAGGTCCTCTGTGAAATCACGCCAGAAAATCATGAACTTTCTCGGCCAATGCAGGCATTGAACATGCTACCTCCAGACTGGCAAGCCAGCGCCTTACCAACTTAGCAAGCTTGGCTTCGAGTTGGACCTATGAACTAGTACCTGACATTTTGAACTTTATCTCCAACCTGTATTAAAATAACAATAAAAACGCTGAAAAAAAGACAAAATGACAGGCCCCAGTTGGTTTGTGCTTGACAAAATGACAGGCCCCAGAAGGCAAAAAAACTTGCTTCAGAGCGTTTGTGTCTAAAATGTCTGTGACGGTTTGTGGCTGGGCGATTACCACCTATGAAGAATTTTAACACTTACGTTATTTTACGAAGACTACAAGCTGAATACTTCCCGTTGCGTTGATTTTGGACAACAACAAACTCAACTTCATTGCCGGGTGTTATACCCGCTCCGTCGTGGACTTCAGTCATGTGGAAAAATAACTTTTTACCATCTTCAACTTCATAGTTAATAAATCCGAACTAGGAGAAAAATAAAATTATAGGTCATTCAATGCATTAAAAATTCAGGTTTTCTACTAGGAACATGGCTCTGTGTTGTAATTGTCTGTTAAAACTAAATTTGGAATAAGAATTCAAACATTTTATGTATAAAAAAATATGAGTTTTGTGTAAACAACCTGGTAAACTTCTCTTATTTTTTTAAAACAGCATTTTACCCAGGGTAGAAGGAGAAATCCGAAAGGGGGCAAAAAGCAGGAGTTGACTTTTCTAAAGTGTGATGCTAAATTCGTAATCTACACCAAAAGTTGTCTCAGATAAAAAAGTCCAATTACAAATGTGAGTTTAAAGCAATTGAAAGCCTGAGAAAAACTTTTCAATTTATAGCCTGTTTCAGTACCTTAATTTAAAATGGCCATATCTCGGTGAGTTTTTTATCTAGAGAGGTAAAATTTTCGGATTTGTTAGGTTAAGACTATATACTATAATATATATTTTTTATAATTTTTTTGAGGGGGCCATGTTCCCACCATTGGTCCAGGTGACATGGAATGACCCCTTTAGCAGTGGGAGGAAACCCATGAGGTTGGACAGACAACCCTAGTCCTTGTTATGCAAAATCAGGGAATTGAAACCACTCGTTGACATATCTTATGATCCAAAGTGACCCAATCCGGCAATCCCCCTTGTAACTTTTAAGATTCAGTGGTAGATATTTTACCTGTCCTTTCACAGAATCAACTGTAGCTCGAATATATTTCCTAGAAGCGGCAATATTCACAGCTCGTAACTTGCCACAGTCTTTAACGGCAGCTACTTGGAATTTAACTAAATCCCCTTTCTGTAGGAAGTCTCGTTTATCAGCCAAACTTGTGATTCCATAGGGGTAACAAATAGCCTCATCATTTACTGAAATGATAAAAAAATATGTCTTTATTGTTACATATACTTTTGGTCACAGAATTCTTAAACTATAAATCCCATGATTGGATATCGGCCATCGCCTGTATATTTGTCAACCCATTAGTTTCTGTTTTCATACAAATTACCGATGTTACGATAATAATCAAAGTATCAATTATCCATTTTTATGGTAACCGCATCGACCCAAAAACCTTATTAACCAATTTATATCACATCCATCATTAGGATCTGTGTAAACTAATTAATGTCTAATAATTTATAAAATATTTAAGGCCTAAAGAAAGACCTGCAATAGGGAGATTAGCTCTTGCATAATGCCCGTTTAATGAGAAAATCTTACATTCTTCACCAACTTGTACAAGACCTGCATATTCATCTTGATCTGGGTTAACAATTCTCATTGGTCGAATAATACGCCCTTGAAGTTGACCTAGTTCTCTTTGAATCTCCTGCAATTAAGAAATGATTAATTAAAAATTATGGTAGATTATTAAAAATTGGCCTTTATTCGATGAAAATACTAAATATCTTTACACTAATTGATTGTTTCTTGTCATTATTTCACAATGTGTAGCTTCTCAAAAGAGTCATTTATTGATTTGACCTGCCGATTCAAGCCAGTCAAAATTCACTATTTTTCTTAGCAACAACTTGTTCGCCTTCTGTAAGTAATAAATGAATAAAATGGGGTTTAAGTTCCTACTTTTCTGCTCAAACTGGGATAATAACAATGGGGTCCTCAACAGTTAAACCTCCCATGAAACAAGAATTACTGTCCTTACCATGATATGATAAAGTGAGAAATAAGAACAAAAATATAATTAAATGAAACAAAGTAGTAATATTATACTTAAAATCGTAAAAGACTACATGATTAAATCAAGCGCATTCAAACTTTATCTTTTGCCAACTCGTTAAAGCCTAACCCTAATTTCTTACCCAATCAGCAAAAAATTTATATGCACAATAATTGAATGTCTTCATGCCTATTAGATTTTTTCAGTCCAAACAATTCTTTTATTAAATTCTGAAGTTTCTTGCTCATGTTAAATATATTATAACTTTTATTCCACTTCCAGAGTTGTGTTATTTTTAGCACTTTTATTGGTTTAATGGATGTTTGTGTTAGAACAATGTACCTAAATTTGTGCAATTTAATTTTCCTCAACATACATTTTAATTAGGATTATTTTGTTTTATCAGATAACGTTCTCTGACAAAGAACTAAAGCATCAAACATCCTGACAATTCTTTTGTTTTCTAACAGTAATGAAATAATATACTTCACACTTACAACTGGTGCTACGGTTCCTTTGTTTAACTTATAGATATTTTCAGCACTTAATTTTGATGATTTTCTCGCCAAGACATACTCTACTTCATCACCGAGTTCTAATTCACCAATATCACCATCATATGAACTAAAGAATAGAATAAATTATTTAAAACAGATGAAATGAGCTCCAATTATAAAAAAACTTGTTCGACGCCATGAAAAGATACAGCAGTCAAATTGTTTTGCTTTGATAAGGGCAATTTGGGTAACACAATATATAACTTTTTTCAATGGACAAGTGAATTTTATAACATATTCGATTGTTTCCCAGAGTTCCTTATTAAAATGAACAATGTTTACAAAGACGGGGCTTTTTCAATCAAATTAAAAAGGAGAAATCAAGCTACTAGAGTGAGAGAGAGGGAAATGGGGTTTAGCGTCCAATCAACATAATCTAGGTCATTTTGGGACTAACATATGGATTGCTTTTATAAAAATAATTTGTCTATGCGAAGGGGTCTTTTAGCGGTGAGATAAAAACTGGTGGACCCAGAGAAAACCCACGAAGATAGATGGGCGAACCATGCTTCAAAATAATTGTTTTTAAAAGAAGGTAAATGTGTTTTACCTGTAGTGAAAGAAGACTTCCTTATCATGTTCAGCATTTTCTATAAAACCATAATTATCTTTTAATGTAGCGATAAAACCTTGACATCGTCCAGTTATATTACGGAGTACAACTCGTACATCAATAGCAACCTTGACACCATTACGTTTCTGTTCAGCAATACTAAATTCAACCTAGAAATAAATAATAAAATCTTGATAATTGCCTGATAATTAATGTCAATCTATGATGTACAGTAGTGTGTGTTTCTTTCATATAACACATCAAGATAAGAAATGAAATGGAGTTTAAAGTCCTTCTCTTCTGCTCAAACTGGGCTAATGAAGACAGGCATACGCATACAGTGTACTATGAGGGAAATTTCAAATTTTTGTCCATGGAAACACTAAAATAATTAAATCTGAGAAATTCATAATTAGCAAAATGCGCAACGCCTATAATACCTTGATGTGTCAAAAGTATTCAGAATGGTTGATGAGATATGCTTTTGAAACAGAATAGCGTGGATAGAGCTGTCACAGCATTCCCATAATATTGTTCAGTGAGTGAAATGTAATAAATTCTGTATCTCACTGTACCTATTACATTACAGTATTAATGAAATTTGCAGACAAATATATGAGGGTAAGTTGATTTATAGTAAACTTTTGTACATAAAGTAAGGATGAGGGTACAGTGATGACACATCGGCAAAAACAAAACATGGGGAGATCATCATGGACAACATACCTTATCACCATATCGTGGACTGTTTTTAGCATCGAGGACATCTTTAGAAGAATAATATATTTTCTGTATTGCACCATCGTAATCATAGACAATACTTCCATTTTCGCTGTCTTTACTTTTACCTAACGATAGTGTATTAAGAGACATATATATATATATATATATATAGCGAAGGAGAGATAGAAATTGGGCCTTAAGTCTACTTGACAAAAACTAGGACATTTTCATTTGGGACTAACATAAAAAAAAAAAAATTTTTTCACTAATTTATTAGTGGGAGGAAACGGAAGGACTCGGAGAAAACCTAAAAGATTAAACTGGCCACCCCTACTACCATTGGGGAATCGTATCTACGTACAGACCATATCATCTTAATGAAAGTGCATGTGCTAAAGCATTCGGCCACCCAACCCCTGTGTATCAAAATATAACACATGGCAATAGAATAAGAAAAAGAATGAGGGGTGGGTGCCGGCTGGTTGAGTGGTCTAACAAATTCAACAGAGTTAAAATGTTTTGAGGCATAATGAACAATCCCTACTGAAAACAATTTTATACATCCACTGGTCATTCAAAAATATATTTTGTAAGATAATTCTTGATCTACAGTTAGAAGTAAATATTATCAACATTGTATTTAAATCTGAAGTTACTAGCTATCCATTTTGATTGTTTTCACAGCAGAATTAAAAAATTTCTTTTGCACTTAGGGAAAGGTTCATGTTAAAATTCATTATAACTGAACGGCAAAAAGTGCTAGAGTTTAACAGCCACAATGACGAACATGTCATTTTAAATAGACCAGTATACTTACTCTGTGTTTTATGAGTACTTGGTTCCTTTTCCACAGTTCCAATATACTTCTGTGGATGTATAGTCAGTAGAGATACAGAACCCTTTATGAGTGGTTTTATCCTGATGGCAATATGACGGTTTGGGGAGGACGGATCCTATAAATATAAGAATGTCAGTTAAATTCCTTCATTCTCAACTACGTTGAAGCTGTTTGGAGAATAGCAGAGTCTTGATTGTCATTGCTACAGTTGCAAACAAAGTCTTGATTATCCATTTTATAGTTAAATCATTAACCGCCAATCATGTTTAAATCAGTTGAAAATTTTGGGCATCCGATGGCATTGACAGTTGATTGTGGTCTTGACAAGTTAATAAATGTCTAATTAAAGATACATTAGTTAAGTGTGTAATAAAGAGTTGGCCTTGTTATAATAGTTTGAAAATAGATCATGTAAAATGAATAATTTGAAAATTCAATTCAAATTATGTGTGTGTTTATTGCAACTATCGTCCTGGTTGTTCAAAGCTAAGTCGCGCTCCTTCATTTTTAAATCAATCAAGATATGGCATAATGTATGTTTAATTAATATTTCATGCTTAAGTTAAAGCAAGACCTGCAATAGGCAGATTTACCTCTTACATACTATGCCATAGAATCAAAGAGAAACGCGATCTTTTAAGCAGACTTTTTGGCATTAGTTACCTGAATAACGGTAAATTCCATATCATCCTGTACTTTAACAACATGAGTAGGATCTAGTAGTTCGCTGTAGTGAAAAAACATCCGTACATCCCGATCTACACATTGAATAAACCCATAACCTTCTTTTAAACTGGCTACTAAACCCTGAAATATACAACCAAATGAACTGGGTTTAACTGACTGATGACTTTAATACCAACTCCACAACTTTACTATGCATTATGTCAGATTTATATAAAGAGCCCTCCTTTCTTGCTACAATAGTTCAAAAAAAGATAATGCAACATGAATACATTGAAAAATTTCATTTATATTACTTTATTCAGAGTGATGTCATCACTTTTTGAAGTTTTTACAAGATGTGACAATGACATAGATTGTTAATTACCATACCAGCGGTACTTGTTATTTGAGATTTAACTTTGATTCGACTTTTTAAAATTAAATCATTAATAATGAAGACCATATTTAATCTGTTTAAATCTCTACCATCTGATGACTTAGAGAGTTGATTATAGTCTTTTTATGTGAATTAATGTCTAAATAATAGTTTATATAACATTTGAAGCCAAAATAAAGACTAGCAATAGGAAGAATTAGCTCTTAATGCATCTTTAAGATAATTAAATTTGTTATGTTAGTCAATTTAAAGAGACTTCATATAAGAGCTAAATCTACCTTTAGAAACTTTTTTTCCTGGCTTCAATATCATATATAAAATTAATAATTAGACATTCAGATGGCTAAGATATTGAGTGGATTAGACAATGTTGCCATATCTTTGGGCAGTTGATTTAAAGAATGAAATTTAAGACTTTGTGCATTAATGTCTTAAGATTACATGTATTTAGGATATTTTTCATCAAAACTTTAAAGATTGTAACTTTGCTAAGAATAAGGTAACTTCAAATATATTACTATAGCCAGAACAGACAACACTTTGTTATTAGCCTTAATGTCTCTTTAAGTCAGATATGATTGACATTCTCCAACACATATTCAGTTATAAACATTAAAAATACATTATAGACTAGTATTGTATGTAATGAAACAATTTTAGATTGACATGGCACATCTCCAAAATAATATACATACTTTGTCAGGTCAGTGAAACAAACATATTGTTCATCAATGTAGGTAATGAGATAATCTTTTTTTACTTAAGATCGACAATATCTTACAACCATATGGCTAATAAATAAACATTTCCCCAAACGCCTGATATAATAATCTACGTATTTATGTTTTTACATTTGTTTCTAATACCTAGTGATGTTTACAGTTTAACACCAATGTTGACAAAAGCTCACTACGTAATGTCTGTCAAGAGAATCGTTATTTTACAATACAGCAGTCCCAATGGTTTGCAAAATTCAAGACATTGTGAAACAAAACTAACAATTATTCTCCAAAAAAAGAGAGAACATGAAGGTCCATTTTAATACGACTTCGATAACTTTGATAGAATAATCAGAGAATTATAACTTACATTTTCTCTTTGTTCACCAACTTTTTGAAATGTTTCTTCTAAAAGAGAAATATTTGTTGCTCGTTGTAATTTATCGCGTCTATCAGTGGCCACGTTAAACTCTACAAAATCTCCCTGCATTAATGTATATTCTCCAACTTGATCTTTATCACCATACGGAACCTCCATAGTTCTGAAATGTATTATATATTAATTTACCCAAGTAGAACCCCCATAGTTCTAAAGTTTATGACACATTTATATATATGGAAAGATAAGAGACGCGGGATTTAACTCCATGTAATAGAACAATTAAGTCATGTCCAAACTAACATATAGTACGATTTTATTTCAATAATTTGCTTGTTTATCATGGTCTTTAGCAGTGGGAGAAAACAGAGAACGACCCATAAAAAACCCCTCTACGTTGGGAACGTGGATCTACATAGAAGTGTGGAAAATAACCCATGACACTTGACTCAATTACAGACCTTATGATCTAAAGTGAACATATTAGTACACTCAACAACCTGCCGTCCCACCTCAACCCGACCTTTACTCTATGGAAACTCCCCAGGTATAAAATATATGAAATAGAGAATACCCAAAATATATGGTATTAAGAGATATAGCCATATAGAACCTCCATAGGCCAGTAAAGATTAAATCTTTGATAACTCACCCTTTAGGAGTTTCATAGATGAGTCGGCCACCTAGGGGATCACTTAGACGTCGATTATTTGGATTTTTCAATTCTTTTAAAACTTTTCCTTTGATACGATTAACAGACACATCTTCAAATATAACTGTACCTTCCGGTAGACGTGATACCTCTATGGCTACTTCTTTACCCTGGTAGAGAAAAAATAAAATCCATATTTCTTAATACATTGCGCTGACTACTGAGTTCCTGAAGATTTTGCAGCCTTTCCATGGAGTTATTGGGACCAATATCTTGACACTAACAATGGTCGTGTCCTGAGAACAGGAAACTTCCCATTGTTAATGTTAGTGGTGCCAACAGAGTGCTTAGTCAGTAAGCAGAAGGGCCGCTGTCCGAGCAAAATATCCCTATAGCTCACCACATGGGATATAACCCTGTTTATAAGCCTGATTGTGCACTAAGTAGGACATTAGAAAGCTAAGATTTACTTACATTTCTATTTTGAACACAGAAGTCAACATCATCACCGAGAATCAGATCATTAATATTGCCGCTAAACTCACTATAATGGAAGAATATTTCTCGTACAACATCCGATCTCTCGATAAATCCGAAACTTTCCTTCATTGAGCAGACAACACCTTGTTGTTTCTTGTTGGTTGGAGATTCAACCAGATCCAGTTGACGTGCACGAACTTGTCCCGTTCTGCATAATAAATTATAGATTTTTTTTGACAAAGAAAAATGAGAAATTTAAAAAAAATTGGGTTAATGGTTTCGCAACTTTAATTCACCTTGAGAGGCATTTTGCATAATCTGAATTCCTTGAAAAACGAATCTTAAACCATCTATAGCTCAGCACAAAAACGACAGATTTGTCTCAAATTTCGAATACAACACAACATTATATAACTGCTGCTGCAACCATCTGATCAAATCATCGTAAATAGATTACAGAAGTGTTTACATGTTATTCAAGAGAGAGAGAGAGAGAAATAGGGTTTAACGTCCACTCTACACAAACTAGGTAATTTCCGGACTTACATATTGTTTTAATTTTATTACAATAATCCAATGCGCGTAGGGGTCTTTAGCAGTGGGAGGAAACCTGAAGACCCTGAGAAAACCCACAAGGTTGGACATGCGACTTTACTCCTTACCATGTACAACCTGCGATTCAAAACCAAGCCACTTAACTCAATGACAGGCTTTATGATACAGCGCGCGCACGCTAACCATTTAGCCATCCAACCCCCTCTAGATGTCTTTCGTAAAACATAAAAGAAGGCATTTTGAAAATTTGACTACTTAATTCCCCTATTAGCAAAATAACCATTGGTATTATCATTTTACATCACCACAAGAGTTCTTATATAAAATTTACATCGGACGCCTTATTAATAAAAACTTCAACTAAAACCCTTAATTGCTACAATATATTTCTACAAGCTTTGTGAATGAGCTTCTTGGTTCAGTAATATTTGGTACTAATAATCTGAAACTAACCGTTTATCCGTTGCTATGGTAAAATGAACATGATCACCAGCTTTAAGTTTTACTAAACCATCACAAATATCATCAACAGTATATGGTAAAAAGAAACATTCGCCACTATGTTCATATGTTACTCGTCCCATTGTATCTTGACCATTCTGTACTGTTCCCTATAATACATAGATATTATTTATAACATGTTCATTGTATCTTGACCATTCTGTACTGTTCCCTATAATACATAGATATTATTTATAGCATGTTCATTGTATCTTGACCATTCTGTACTGTTCCCTATAAGACAGAGATTATTTATAACATGTTCATTGCATCTTGAATATTCTGTACTATTCCCTAAAAGACATATTATTTATAACATGTTCAGTGTATCTTGACCATTCTGTACTGTTCCCTATAATACATAGATATTATTTATAGCATGTTCATTGTATCTTGACCATTCTGTACTGTTCCCTATAAGACAGATATTATTTATAACATGTTCATTGCATCTTGACCATTCTGTACTATTCCCTAAAAGACATATTATTTATAACATGATCATTGTATCTTGAACAGTATATACTGTTCCCTATAACACATGGATATCATTTATAACACGATCATTGTATCTTGAATATTCTGTCTGTTCCCTATACATTAAATGTCCATTTCTCTAAGCCCAAAATAATTTTTGTGCCAAAATATCTAGATAAAAAGTCTTTAGCTCTCAGTTATAACTTGTTAAAATAATAGTTTATTGAATGACAACAGCTGTTTGCATTGGTTGTATCACGTAAACGCTGCTTTAAGAGTGTCAATCGAACAGGAGGAATCTAGAAATATTTTGAAAGTAGGTTCATCATTCTTTATCTCTGGTCAGAATATGGAATAAATATTAGATGGTGCCGTAATTTCAAAGTTAGTATAATAATGAATAGTTTAACTATCTTCTTCACTTCGCCAGATTGTATTGTACCAGAATGAAATATTTAGATTTTATTGTTAAGAGTTACATGTAACAGAATAAAATATTTACATTTTTGGCTTTTGTTGGTTTTGCTTCCTGTACAATGATACCGTTACATTTTTCACCATTGACAGTTTCAGTGGTGATCATACTCTGATCAACTTTTACAACAGCTATAGCGATTGGTTTACCAGTTCGACGATCATAGGACATCTGGAATTCAACTGCATCTGAAAAAAGAATTTATAAAAATAAATGCTAGAATAACTGATTTTTCCAACAAAGAAAGCTATTTAATGCACCTTGTCACCTTAAGTGAGTGTTTCCATCATAAAATATCCTACTGTTTTGCTCTGACTGGGCTAATGAAGACAGGCATACGCCATGCAGTGGCACTATGGCCTACTGTTATATCAAATTCCAACCACCAAGGATCTTTTACTGCACAGGACCTCTGTTTTTCGTCCCATCTGAACGACAAGACAACTGTCATTGTCAGGTCAGGCCCCCTCGTATTACACCATTGATAAGGGGAAACCATGTTGGAAAATCCCCATGAACTTTCTGGGCCATTGTAAGGATCAGAACCTCCAGGGTGGCAACTCAACGCCTTACCAACTTAGCCACTGTGGCTCTTAACAAGATAGATAGACAATAGAGGTTAGCTTTCCAAATTCATGAATGTTTTGCCACCAAGTTCTTGATTATGAAAGAGTATTTTATTCTAAAATCAAATTCCTTTAACATCTAGTTCATACAATCATAGATTGTTAGAGAAATACGAAAGTAACTTCATAAATAAAGAAAAAAACACACTAATAGGTCAAGTTGTTTTAACACTAATAGTTTATACAATTATCCAGACACTATATTTAGTTAGAAGACTGGTTGAATGGAATTAGACAGTTTATAAGTTATATTAACCAGTCTCTTAACTAAATAATTAAGATGACTGAGGAGAACTGGCAGATTGCCAGGCATTTAAACCTTGTTTTAATAAAGTAAATGTCTTATATAATGATATATTGCGTCTTCTCTAACCATAATGTTGTGAAAAAAGTTATCTTTTTTTCAAAAAAAAAGAAAAGGAACAATTACTAAATGAGCGTAATTTGTACACCTTGACATGGTAAAAACATGAAAAATAAACAATAGCTGCAAGGAAATACTGAACTTAAAATTAAGGTTGTAGCCTCTGGTTGATTAAAAAGCATTATTTAACCGATATAAGTTAACACATTCTCACATAATTAGATGAAAACTTTGAGCCTACTGTAAATCAAGTCTATATGTGATAAACTCATATAGAAACGATGCCAATAATGATATGCATGGCTATTTGCAATTTTGGCATTTATTTCAGGAAAATAAATGGATTTGAATGAAATAAAGACAAAAATTCTTTAGATACATACCACCAGTTTTCATGGTATCCAAGTTACCGTTATATTCACTAAAGTGAAAAAATAATCTCGCCTCCCTATCACAGCAATTAATAAACCCGTAGGAATGCTGAAATACAATAAAACAATCATTTATTTCTTATCCGTGACTCCTTATCATTAAATTTATTGAAGTTTGCGAATGTGTAAAAGTTTAAAATTTTTTCTAAGTTTTTTTCTAAAAAATGCCTATTGATATAACTTAAAATTAAGGAAGGGTTACGATTTGTACATGGCATTTTATGGCATATAATAATTACACATAAATGTTGTTGGCGCCTCAAATTCACAAAAGTTTTAAACCAAAATATTTTAAAAATTCAGACACTTCATTGGCCAAGAACTTTAGTTTCTGCAATCAAAAGGAAGCATTTTTTAAAAATTATTTATGTTATTGTGAATAAGGGCCTAGATTCTGGGGTGTTTTTCAAATGATTTTATTCTCTTATGACTTACAATGTCTGTGTGGTTGTCTCTTCAGTTAAGTATGCTGTGCATTTTTTCGGCTTTACTAATTTAATATTCATCAAAAGAAATGATGGAAAGACAATAATCCTTACCTGAAGTTTATCAATAAGCCCGGTTTCTCGTACACCATTAGAAGTTGTACTGGTTGTTTGTAGGCTGTAGGAATTGACATTGTTTGGGCCTTGATGAAAAGACATGATGGCCGGGTCTGAGGATTGGGTTGACAGTTTCTAAAATATCAAAATTATTTTATTATAACTCATGAAACATTAACAGTTTAAGCTTATGTCAAGTCATTTCTTTTTAATTAGATTTTGATTGCTTCTCTTATGATTATTTCATTCCAATGTCCTATGATAAAGTTTAAAATCAGGCTATTTATTTCTCCGTTTATTTTTTCTAGTAAATTGTCTG
The DNA here is from genome assembly GCA_917208275.1 of Patella pellucida. Classification (NCBI taxonomy): domain Eukaryota; kingdom Metazoa; phylum Mollusca; class Gastropoda; family Patellidae; genus Patella; species Patella pellucida. Next base: position 20,406,754 of record OU795036.1, on the reverse strand, counting down.
TAACTGTTTATGTAACCTTGATTGAAGTCCATACTAGTAAAAGCCAGTGCATTGGGATACAATTATTATTGTCCAAAACCTTGTTATTACGAAGGTAGAACAGTCGTAAGCCAGTCCAAAAAGAAACGTTTGTGTGAAGTCTTGAAGGTTGCAAGACCAAATCATGGAGCTACCAATATAATTGCCCAACACATTTTTTACTGTACTTGCGTATAACCATTGAGGCAATATACTTTAACACATGGCCCAAATAATTTAAGTAATTATTCTTCCAGAAATAGATGTGTGTTATTGTTTATTGTTCTATAAAGAATTATGTACCAGTACCTTTACTTGTGGACTGTTTACTTTTCTCACAGTAGGAGATCTACCATTATAGTTGTCCATGTTGTTACAGTATGTTGAAAATCCTTCAAACCCAGTTGATGCTTGCTAGCAGTGTGTGCAAGTTTTTAATGGAATGGGCACAATCGTCGTTACGTTTGAAATTTAAAATTTCAGAATCAGTTTGATCTCTTGTTTCTCGTTAAATATGGCTCGGAAATGTTTCAGTTTTTAATTTACAAATTTAGTGCTGAAAAGATAAAAAAAATTAAATAACACAAAAAGTCAAAAGTGTGACTACGGTACTCTAGTAAAACTGTTAGTGGGTGTCTGGGTAAGACAAAGACAATAACTACCATATTTCAAGAAATAACATCATTAATCAGGTAATGAATGTACAGTAAAACAGGGAGTTAGAATAAAGGTAATGAATACTAATTATCTTTTGAATTCGCTTGAACAAACTATCCCCTTGACAAACGCCTGATTGTAGGCCATGCTCACCGTTATTTTTCTAAATTAATTTCCATTTTTGATTGCTCATTAAAAGATACCCTCCAAAAATTGTTCAATTCCGTTCAGTATATACAAAGTTGTGGTAAATTCTATTTACAACAAACTATGTCGCCCGAGTGAAACAAGAAGCCACCATCTTTTATTGGTAGCCAAGAAACCTGATGGTCCTAGTTTAAATCAGATTAAATCCAAGCTAGGCTATCTGGCATTGGTAATTTGGTTTTTTGATGTCTTAGGTAAATGTTAACTAATCCAGCAAAGTACAAATTCAGTGTATAGTAATTTAAGCCGTGAGATCATTGAATTGATATTTTAACAAAAATAAATTATGGCGCATCAGGCTTTAAATAAAGCCCAAAATCAGATAACTCATAGTAATTAATTGTTAGACCTTTTTTTTAATCCCTATTTTGGAAACAGAATTGTAGGACTAATAGAAGTCAGGAGTTCACTCTTGACTGACTAAACCATAAGACTCTAACCCAATATTATCCAAATCTTCAACTTTGAAAACACAAATTATTTGTCAATTTATATCAACATTGATGCTGTGATCTTACCGGGAAAACATGGGCTTCTGATATCCAATATTTAGGACAAATTAACGAGGCTAGACATATTGTAACAAACCAGACGGTGTATGTAGACTGGTATAACCAGACGCTAGACAACTGCATTAAATTGAGACTGCATGGCATATTTCGCAGAACATACGGTATTTGATTTAAAATTAAAGAAAAATGGAAACCATTGAATGTAAATCATTTTATATACATACATTATTATATGAGTTGCTACCCACTTGTTTTAATTTCTAGGTCCCAAATGTTAGCAACTTAGCTCCTTTAAGTTTAATAATAGCAATATGTCATGTGTCCCCATTGTAATTTTTAATAACATTGTTAACAGAAAATGAAATCAACCAAAAATGAAATAATGAAATATCTATGACATATTAGTCCGAAGGCCAAGTACATCTACTGAAAATCATAAATATTATTGACATTTGGCATGCATAATAATAATACTAATAGTAATAGCCTTGGTTGGGGATCAGATCTACTGACTGTCTCTACTCAAGACTGAAGACTTCACTCAAGTCTCAAGAGTCTCTTGTTGAGTTAGACGAAACAATAACAAATAATAAAGATCATTATTTTTCACTAACAAATTTACTATTTGCAAAGAAATAGATCCATATATTCAATTATTTATTTTTTTAAAATTAAATTCGAATTTACGAACAAGATCCAGGTGGCAATATATTTTGACGTACGACTACGAGACGATAAATTGCTGAGTTGGGCAATTTGCCCACTTTTTCTGAATAAAATGCGTAGGATCTGTTCAAGATGTGCATCTCGGTTGCCATTTTGAGGTCATTATATAAAAATCGGCGTATAATTTTAAAACTGGAATATACAATATCAACATATAGACCATGAAAAAGTATTTAAATCTCAATCTTTCTATATAAAAGAAGACAAAATTGAATTTGCGCACCCCAATTCCGCACATCACTGCAGCGAAGCCGCCATCTTAGGAAACCACTCATCGAAACTCTCTAACCAAACCTGTCTGCGCTGTCTCCTACAAAGAAAATATTTTATTTTATTAATTAAAGACCTTTTCTGTCATTTTCTATCGATTTGGCACTTAATAGTTACTTATTACAGATAGAAGGGCTTGTAATTAAACTGTTTATTTTCAATTGCTGATTTAGAACTTATGTTTAGAGACTATACATCACACTTTAATGACGTCATCAACACAAACAAAAATATCACAATCTTTTCTCAGAGTCAGGATATTATTTTATTTATTTAATTTGGAACAAGTGAAAGAGGCATACTATCAAAATAGTTCTAACCATTTGAGGTCTTGTTCCTCTATTCTTTAGAAGAGGTAATTTTATTTTCAGAAGTATCTGATCTGTATGAAAGTCAGGGCAAGGAAGGGATTGATTAGTCAAGTCAAAATTCATTTGGAAATTTCACAACTTTTCTTCTAAGTTTTATGTGATGTTGACTAATCCAAAGAAGAAATAATAATCATTAAAATACTTTGGCATTCATTGATCATTGGTATATATATTTATTATCAACACTAGTTAATATACTGGTGTATGTGTATTTAAAATCACTTTGTCCGACTGAATCTGACTGATGATAGTGATGACATAAATTAATGATTCATAATCATATAAAATTATAAAATTAAAAAAAAATATTAATAATTAATAAATATTATTTAATTAATATTATAATAATGTATTGCTTGCTCAAAACAGAGGCAAACTTTGAGTAAACTTAAGATTTTAGCCTAAATTAATTGTGTTGTTATCTGGCCATTGATTTCTAGAAGACACCCTTCCTTAAGTTGAGGCAAATGTTAAAAAAATCGTTTATTAAGAGAGAGAGAGAACGAAGAACGAAGAACTAGGCCATTTCGGGACTAACATAATTTTATTTCAATAATTTGCTTGCGCGTAGGGATTTTTAGCAGTGGAAGGAAACCGGAGGACCCGGAGGAAACCCACGAGATTGTACAGTCAACCCTACTCCTTGTCACATACAACCAAGATTCGAAACCACGCCAGTTGACTCAATGACAGACTTAAGGATACAGCGCAAGCGCTTTACCGTTCGGCCATCAAACCCCTCATTTATTAAGCTTAAGTCATTGTTAAAGAACTGAGATGGAGTTGTAGCCTACTTTATTGTAGATATGTTTTGGAAAATGTGTTAATATTACTACCGGTAATACTAAGCTTTAATCTAGGCCTACAGGAATATGACTTGGTTTCATTTTGTAGGTTTTGATTTAAATTTGTCACGATGCCGTTAGAATGGTTATTTGGACGAAAGAAAACTCCCGAGGAGATGTTGCGGCAGAACCAAAGGGCATTGAGTAAAGCAATGAGAGATTTAGATCGCGAAAGACAAAAGATGGAACAACAAGAAAAAAAAGTTATTGCAGATATACGAACAATGGCTAAAAAAGGACAAATGGTAAGTTCTGGGTCTACATCCGATATCAAAAAAACCTAGTTAGGGATTGAGCTGTGGGTAAATTAAAATCTAGTTAATGAATTCATGTCTTGGAATGACACCATTGTTATATAAACTTATAGCACTATTACAAGTACTGATAATCGAGAATATTTTGTTGATGGGGGGGGGGGGTGCAGGTCAACAACAAATTTATTTGAATCAGCCATTGTAAAAAAGTGGGGTTTTTTTTTTGCTGAATTCAGTGTAAAATTTACTTTCAACAAATTATCCTACACTACACTTAGGTGACTACAGTACACTTTTTGATTTGTTTAAATGGTTTTCTTCATTAGTCATCGTGCATGTGCAGATTCTAACTTTTGTCATAAAATTAGGTCTGACTTAAAACTGATATTGATGTAATTTTCGGTATGGTAACTTAGCAAAACTAGATAACAGTATATAAGAATGTATATTGAATGTTAAGTATCATTATCATATAAATATAATTGTTTTTCCCCCACAGGATGCTGTTAAGATTATGGCTAAAGATTTAGTTCGTACCAGAAGATATGTGAAGAAATTTATAGCCATGCGAGCCAATATTCAAGCTGTATCATTAAAGATTCAAACCTTAAAAGCTAACAATACAATGGCCCAGGCCATGAAAGGTGTCACAAAAGCCATGCAAACCATGAACAAACAGGTAAAATTACTATTTTAAAGTTATAAACCTGTAAGTACAATGTATAAGCCAGGAAATAAGACAATGATCACTGATAAAGTCAGACACAAATTCGGGCTTTGTCAGGTACAATTGACCAATTTGTCACTTTTTAATATACCTTGGCACAAAATAAAATATGTCCGGTACAAGTGTTATTGTAAGGGACAATAAAGATTATTATTTCCAGGCAAAAATTAGATTACAATTACAATTTTTTTCTCTGATGTTTATAGAACTTTATTCTATAATATAGTAGTAAGTGTTATATTACTTATAAAAAAATCAAATGAAACATGATTGATACATGGTTCTAATCATATGAATTATATAATTGTGTGCCTTTACTGATTTGAACTGTTGTATGATTTACCACATGCTTTTTTCAGTGCATTAATCCATTTGTTAATATTGTGATGTCCTTATTGGCCTTATTTCACAGATAGTCTCTTACTTACCTCTTTCTTCACTAGTCCACCATTGGTTATTTTTATTTTATCGCAATGTTTTGTTGTAGTTAAAATTACCCCAAATTCAAAAGATTATGATGGAATTTGAGAAACAATCTGAGATGATGGATATGAAAGAGGAGATGATGAGTGATGCTATTGATGATGCTATGGGGGATGAGGATGATGAAGACGAAAGGTGAATTTACATTTATATATTAAATGTACAGTGTAATAGGGGCCTGGGGAGCTGAATAATGCAACACACACACTTTAAGTCATAAGTCCAACCTTGTGAGTTTTCTCCGGGTCCTCTGGTTTCCTCCCACCACTAAAGACCCATATGCGCAAGCGAATTATTGAAATAAAATTAAACCATATGTTAGTCCCGAAATGAACTAGTTTGTGTCGAGTGGAAGTTAAACTCAATTTCTCTTTGTCTCTCTTTAAATCATAAGGTCTGTCGTTTAGTCAAGTGGCATGGTTTTGATTCTCATCTGGTTTGTGACAAGGAGTAGGGTTGCTCTAAATTTTGTGTGTTTTCTTGTTGTCCTTTGGGTTCCTCCAAGTGCTAAATGCCAAAAGGAAGCGAGTTTTTGAAATAAAACTGAGCCTTACATATTAATACTGAAATGACCTAGTTTGTGTTAAAATCCCATTTCAGTTAATTTAATCTTAACTGTACACATATATGACATCACGCATATAGAAGAAATATCAATTAAATTTAAACCAATTTTGTGTTGACCAAGATCTTACTACTAGTATTTGCCATAGCTGCGTGTTTGCTTTGATAGTTTAGCTTAACATCACTACGGATTGGTTAAAACCATTCTTGCGAAAGACAAAACCCCTCCTCATTGGTAATGTGAAATATCAAACAAACACAAACCTAAATCTTTCCAGATAATCTGTAAAATACTTGACATTATTTTAAAGAGAGCAACACTTGATAAAAGCTTTGAGATTTGTTCCTTTTTGCACAACATGGATATGTCTAAAACGATTGATTTACATTCTGATTATATTGTTTATTTATGTTTCAGTGATGCTGTAGTATCTCAGATATTTGATGAACTAGGTTTACAAATGGCTGATGATTTAAACAGTAAGTAACTGTTTTAGTATGTCTTTGTTGAATTCCATCTGCCATCCATTTTTTGTCCCATCCAAACGACTGGACACTGCTTCTTTCCAAAAATTTAGATGCAGAAAGGAATTTATTCACAGTTAGAGTTTAGTTTATTGCGGATCAATCAGATGGGCCAACGTGTAAAAATTGCCCACTCGCACAGTAGCAAATGAGTTCCACTTGTCAGATTGAACAAATTTAAAAGGGTATTCTTTGTTCCTTTGACCAATTCAACAGTTATTCCCCTTGATGAACTATCTTCGCTGGTTTATGTTGGAGACAAGACAGGTATAGCTTTGTTGATTTGCATCAGAAGTTCTTGGGTGTATTCCATTTATAAAAGCATTAACCGGAGAAGAGATTTCTATTTAGCATTTATTCCCTATTCAAAATGCATTCTTATCTTGGAAAGTGTAAAGAAACCAATTATCGTGATTCAGAATTTAAGTTATGCAGTAATGATCATCTTATATTATTTTCAGACCTTCCACAAACTGGTAAATCGTTAGCAGCAACTGGTGGCCCTGCTAAACAAGCTGTTCCAGCAGGACCTGTTAGTGATGCAGATGCTGATCTTGAGGCACGGTTAGAGAATCTACGACGTCAGTGAACAAAAGGCAGATGATAGCTAAAACCATAAACATTTAAAAATATGAATGACATGTCTTTCATATCTTACTGGCTGATTCATTCATTGAATTAAACATGCCCTGTACTTCATTTATTTCTTGCAATATTTTTCCTTTTAATTTTCAAATATCATGTTAAATTCAACTATTTTGATAATTTTACATTTGTCATATATTAATTTAATACCAATCATGACCCGAATTAGTATTGGTAACATTTATTTTAATGTAGCTATAACACAGGAATCCCAGTTGGTGAGAAGTATCTGTAGGGTATAACTTAACACTTAACCCACTTCTACCAGGAAATATAATGCCTGCTTGGCTTACATAACAACATAAGTCTTGATAAGTATTTGGATTCAGTTCATGTCCTGAATTTTCTTTTATTGACCTATGCACAAGGAAGGTTGTCCATAAAGGGTTATCTGTTTATTGAGTTATTGTAATCACCTTGAAAGATAAATTAGGATTTAGATTGGTTTTAAATTTTAACAATATACCATAGAAAATGAAATATCGTGTGGTATGTCAACGACTGAATGAGGCTTTTATTAGAATATTATAAATATGTATTACTGGATATCTTTAGAGTATGTTATTTTGCTGAAACAGTATATTTGTTTTATTTGAAGGAGGTGAGGGGGGGGGGGTATTACTATTATTGTAAAATGTAGTGCTAGCTAATTTAACAAAATGTTGCATCAGTCATTGAAGTTATTTATTGAATATTTTGATTGTATTGTGCTTGTTGTCTGTTTTACTGTTCAGCAAAGAATTTTGTTAATGGTCTAGTATAAGTTCAAATTTTATTGCCATCAAGTTACCGATTCTTCTTGTTTTTGTTTCTACAAACTGATGAAATGTCAGTACTATTTTATTATATGTTATACTTTTAGAAGAATCCATTCAACATTCATCGAACATCATGGTTACTGTTTTTAGTATATTAAGGCCATAAACTTTATAAGTCGCACAGATACTTGTCTGGTGCTGGCTTTAAGTGAATTTCTCGTAGTTAGGACCCTCACTTGGTTAATCACCTTTAGTCTTGTCAGGTAAACCTGCCTCCATTTTAATCAAACATACCTGGAGTATAAACCTAGGGGCATGCCAAAATAAATTGGGCCCTGTAGCGCCCAATGCCAGCTCCATGCTTATCTATGTGAATTGAAAGTAGAAGTTGTCATATTCATCTGGGGTCGGTTGCTCAAAGCTCCGTTATCTTTAACAGAGAGAAAAATTGTTGCTGGGAATTAAGGCCCCGAACATTCTGGAATGCCTACAGATTAATGCTAATATTTCTTTAGGAAAAAATAAAGTGTTCTATAGTGTTTTCTGTAGTATATTTAATGCAAACAACACCTTACCAAGATATGTCCGTTAGAGTTTAACGGATTGTTAAAATAACTTGGTTTTGAGCAACCTGGCCCTGTTCTTTTGTTAACTCACACCTGTGGGCCAATGTTATAGTAAACCACAAGTAACATAGGTTATCCAACAAATTATATGGAAATTAAAACGGTAAGTTGATGTAACTTAGTCATTTTAAACACCCCATTTTTGTGAATATCACCCTTGGAGTTATAATTTCGTGGCAATAGTTATTCGATCTTAATGTATAGTGGTTAAGTATTGTGAAAACTCGTTATCTAAATTTATTTGTTTATCTTCATAATAGTGATGTTGTGGATTTACTCACATATGTAATTGTCATAGAATGGAGCCACCAAACACAACGTCATGCTAATTACGTTATAGTACAATTCCAAACAAGAAAACATAAGGTTATATTAGAATTAGACTTGTTTACTATGTATATCGACAAAAGATAACTATACAAAAAGTTTTCTCATCAGTGAACTAAAAGAGATGAGATAATAAGAGAATATTAAGATTCTGAGAATTAAAACTTTCTGCTAAAATTAAAGTCTTGTTTTTATAGAACATGTACATACTGATAAATTGTAAATAGATTGTATGTAAAATAAATTTCTTTGTTTTATATAAATGACAATAAATGATCTATCATATTTAAATATTTTTTATATATACGCCCACATTGAAATGTGTTTGAAAAAAAAGAAATTGGTATCTCAAAACCATCTTTAAACTATCTATCGTTTCCAACGTAAGACTTACTTTTTTAGAGAAGGCAACTTAAACATGCATTATTCAAGATCTAAATCTGCCTAGTGCAGGTCTTTATTTGGGCATGAAATGTTTTCTAAAGTATTAATTAGACATTAATTAACTGATCCAGGCCTTAATCAAATTTGGATGGCATCAGATTGCTCCGATATTAAACAGATTAAAACGTTTCAGTGATTAATCAAATATGGCGCGCCCAGACGCTTCGGGTCTTAGCTTTGATCAACCAGGACCGTGGTTGAAATTATTGCACAGGTCGGCCAAATCTTCAAATGCCAATATCTTCGCTTGCATTGAAGTAATTTGAATGAAATTTTCAAATTATTCATTTTACATCATCTACTTTCGAACTAGTATAGCAAGAATGGCTAGTTCTTATCTATATCTTCAATACAGTTGAAGCATTATTTGGATTCACATTGAAATGTGGTTGTATATTGTCGTCGCCCCCTTCTGAACATCTGGCCAACAACTCTAGAGGCTAAAGTTAATACCAATTTACGATTGACTTTAAAATTATACACAGTGTTTAAGGTCATGGGACAAAGAAGTCTATTGGTTTTCTGATAATTACTCAGAGAGTTATGGCCCTTGATCACTTCAAAAAATCTTGTGGATACTCAAAAGAGCCCAAAGTTAATTTCCGATTGACTTTAAAGTGCTACACAGTGTTTAAGGTCACGGGACGAAGAATCTTATTGATTTTCAGCGATTTTCCGATAAATACTGCCAGAGTTATGGCCCTTGATCACTTCAAAAAATCTTATGGACGCTCTAGCTGGAGGCTAAAGTCAGATTAAAAGTTCTTGAGACGAACAAGTATATTGATTTTCAATGAATTTTGATAACTTGAACAGCTCAATCCATGATATTAAATGTTTCTTATTAAACGTTAGCATGGAGGATAACTTTATCAAAGCCAAACAAATTCTACTGATTTTCTGATAATAACTTAATGGAGTTGTTACTCTTAATAAGATTTTAGTGTATTATAAATGTTTCATTACCGAAAAAAGTAAAAAATATGCAACAACGCTTGTTGACTGCCGGACGATTTAGTTGCTGTGGGCGTATGTTTCGTTGACCGGCAAGCTATCTTTTTTTTTCTGGGGGGGGGGGGGGGGGTGAAGTTAATATTTATTTGCTGGGTGTGAATCTTGAAAAATGCCTTGGTCAGTTTAAGGCTATCAATTTTTATCACTAAATGATTGAGACTAAATGCCATGTCAACATAGTTAGATTTTTCTGGGGATAATAAGATTTTGGGGGTCGGGGGGGGGGGGGGGGTCTGGCCCCTCAGCCTGGTCTATGAAAACAAGTACCAGCTTAGGCTACTATGCACCAGGAATTGAGTATATTGACGTATTTGCAGGAATCATGGAATTGTAATGCCATATATAAAAAAAATATATCGGGTAATCCAAGTGCAATCGTCCACGGAACAAACATGCCAAGTTTCATATATGAATTGACAGAGCAGTGCCCCGAAGCACAACAAAAAGAACAATATGATGAGTAGAGCTTGGGGTCCAGTTGTTTGTTCAGAGTAAAAGGATCAATTTTTTACAGTATTGTTAGTACTTCGATACCAAAAGTTGGCCGTCATATGTGGAAATGCATATTTCAATTAATTTCCGGAATGTCTCCAAAGTGGATCTGTCAAGGGGTGTATTTCAAAAGGCGAGGATTATCGGGGAACTTGGAGAAGTTTGCAATATAGAGGTTTGATTGGAAGAAATATTAGATATCCCTTCACGAAAACACAGGAAGTTGATATAGATGTTGCAGATCTAACACGCGTCTTTCTGCCAGCCCATAAAATATCAGGAAATAGAGAAACCCGACTAAAGAATCGCCAGTTAATTTTGGAAGAAGCTTACAGCCTGATTATTTTTTTAGCAATCAAAAAAGACAAACTAATTTTCTGGACGTTTGGAGTGCCTAAATACGGTTTATCTCTTGACTCGGGATGGCTTCCAGCTGCAGCTAGAGAAACAATCAACATGTTTGGTATGGTACATACAGCAACAATTGCTAAAATATTTCCACCACAGATGAATAACCCCATGAATAAATAGAGACTGGCAAACACAACGTTTTCGACGGGGCTATAAGATGGTGAAGTAAAATTGGTGCAGTTCAGGGACATGTTGGAAGGGTCGATGAATGTAAGCGAATCCTTTGATTTCTGATACTAGAACCTAATTCTTTAAGAAGGTTACTGCATCAACGAAGAGCCCACGAATGCAGATTAAATTTTACTCAAGACAAACAGGAATTTAATAATGAATCAATATCTGTTTTCTTTAAGTTCATTCCATAATGAACATGATTAGTTGTCTCAATATGCATTCAGTATTGCTGTATTCATTATCCTATATAATTAACTACATTTATTTTCATGAAATAATTAATTGTTTATTATTTAAATGACGATGACTATAAATAACCGATCGAACAATGTGTGGAAGAAAAACAGATTGTGTTTTTTGTATTAGGGGCGAGACATCTTAAACGATCTAATGATTTGATCACAAGTGTAATAACCACGATGCACTTTGGTAAAAAGAATTGAAGATGTATATTATGTAAAATTTAGATTCGTCTACGATATCACCCCGGATGAAGTGGACGTTGAACACCAGAAACGAACTACGAAGATTTAGATTAAAAGCTGACAGTTCTCGCTATAATAGTTCTAATAAAGACAATGAAAGATGAATATAATATTGAAAATTGCATTCAAATTACTGTATTCTAGGCGATGATTATCGTATCTGACAACCGAGACTACGTCTCAATTATCTATTTTTATCGTAAGATATCGCGTGTGTTTAAATCTCGGCCATTCAGTGTGCTATAGAATTCATTATATGCGAGTACATGAGATGTAATTGAAATGAACCGAAAATATTATTGAAATAAAGGCGACGGGGAGATGTGGGATGATTTTTTAACGCGTGCACTTTAGATCATAACGTCTGTCAATGAGACAAATTGCGTGGTTTGGTTCACCGTTAATACGTGACAAGGAGTATGGTCACTTGTCCAATCCGTGTGTGTTCTCCGGACCCCCCCCCCCCCCGTCCTCAACTCCCCACTAAAGTAAAATTAGGTAGGCGACACACCAACAGAAATAAGTTGTTTAAAATTATATTCTGTAAACCTATACATTGTATTTAACATAAATAAATTGTAATAATGTTGATGCCTCAAATACATATAATAAAGAAAAGTTGTTTATACATCATAAAACTGGGTTATTTGGCAACATACTACAAATGAATCTATGACATAAAACGCACGTCATACAACTCAGATTAAATTATATTTTCAATATCAAATAATTATGTAGACTTTTTCTGGAATCAAACAGAAACTTTAGGCGTTTCATCATTTATACATATAAAGACACGTCCCTTGGGGTTACAATCGACGTTTTGAGGAACGAAGACGTTTTGTTAATTTACTTTTAAGTTTGTATGTCTCAAGTCGGGTTAACTGAGCATTTTAATCCAAGTATTTTGTAAAAGGCTTGACGAAATTCCACATTTTTTACCGCATACACAATAAAATTCATCCCAGAATTCAGTACTGCAAGAGGTGTTACCATCTGAAATACAATTTCAGGAACAGTATTTGTTAACTGTGCTAGCATTATAACTATTATATTTGGTACCCAACAAACCACAAAGATACCGAACACCAATAGAAACAACTTTACAAGTTTCATATCATTCTCGAACCCTTTCCTCGCACCAGGAGCTTCATGGCGAGTGGTTTCTTTCTGTTGCTGTCTTGCTATTTTTAAAATGTAGCCATAACATACAGCTGTTAATATGCTCAGTAAAAAGAAACTAACGCTAAGAATGTAGAGATAATACTCCGCCTTCATAAACCAATTGACCAGACAAAATTTGCAAGTGTCCCAATTATTATAGTAAATCGCTATCGTACCATGGATGAGAGATAAGAAACATCCTCCAATAATGACCATTTTCCCCCTCGCAATTGTCGAGATTGTTGGGTAGCGAAGTGGATATCTGATGTAGATGGCTCGATCAAATGCTATTGTCATCATAAAATAAAGTGACAAATTTCCCGAAGTAATTAACGTCATGTTTCTCAACATACATAACGTCTTACTCGTATCAAGGGTTCCCAATAAAGACGGGAAGTACAGAAGAAACTGCATTGGTATCAGTCCTCCAATCATCAAATCAGCTACAGCCAGAGAAACCACAAACATATTTGGTACCGTTCTTAGAACTGGGGTTCTCCGTACAGCAACTATTGTTAAAATATTTCCACCACATATAAATAAACAGAGCAATATATACAAGATAGGGAAAACTATCATCTCCAGCTCATTTGGTGACCAAGAGGTAATATTCCTACATTTGGTAATCATCTTAAATGTCGCGGCCACGGTATTAACTTGCCAACGTTCTTTATTCATTTGGAAAACCACCAGTGATGTAGTCTCAATAAACTAACGTAAAATTGCACATCATTAAGGTATCGGTTACATTGCAATTAATTTGTAGACATAGCTGTTATATCTCCATATATTTATGCACGAAGCTAAATAAAACACAGAAAATGATAGCGTACACAGTTAAAAATAATAAGGAAGTTTACACCAATTCGGGTGGCAACTAGTTGCCACCTAAATAGGCGTAACTCCTAGCCTTCAGTGGTGTAAACTGATAACACCCAACTAGTGTAGAAAATTACACCAATTCAGGTGGAAACTAGTTGCCACTTCCGGTAGTGTAAACTGCCTGATGCACTCACACAGTGTAATGTTACACCCGTTGGTGTAGATTAAGGATTACACCTCAAGGATGTTTTGTAAATTAAAATTATTACACAAAAACGGATGTAATTTGTTTGGCTGGATAGTTTAATTCAAGCCAACGACTTCTTAGTTCAGAAAACTTGAAATTGGCTAGCGGTCACTTTGATAATTAGAATAGGGCGTTTAGCCCGAGCCAGATTACATATAGACCGTTGGCTACTTCTCTTCATTTTACAGCCACATTAAATTGACAGATACCCACCAGACTGATTCAAATTCAACTGCTGTTGGGCAATTAGACAATCTGTATCAATTTATAATGAAAAGAAATCATGGGGGAAAATCAATACGCATATCCTTACTACTAAGCTAAATAATGTGGTTTATTCATTTGGGCACCTCAACTGAATTAAAAATAATTAATTAAGATATTGTACTTGGTAATATTTTGGAACGTTTACACGTCTTAAGGTGAATACAAGCTAAATCAATCTTTACTTTTCTCGTTATCAGTAAACATTCTAAAATGAGTTATAGTTATGTTACTAGGGCATTTAACGCTATATTTAACAAACAAAAGCTTTTGTAAGGCAAGATACAGTGTAAAATTGACACCTTATTCGAAGGAATGTTTCCCTAAAATAATTACACCCGTTGGTGTAAATGCAATAAAAAGCTGAAGAGGTGTAACTCATGGCAAACACCCTTTAGCGGCCACAGTTACACCTATCCTGGTGTTCAGTACTCATGACTATCGATTACACTTTTGTAACCCAATAAACGGTGTAAAAATAACACTGTTCTATGATTTATTCCCCAATAATAGCTACACCCGTTGGTGTAAATGCAATATAATACTGGTAGTGGTGTAACTAATCCAAAACACCCTACAATTACACCTATTCAGGTGTTAAGTAGTCATGAATATCGGTTACACTTGTTAGGTGTAGTTCTTTTAGTTGGATACCCTTGGAAAGGTATTACATTTAAAAAACGCTCGCTGTGGTGTAAAGTTTACACTTAATTAACACTGCTTATAGTTTTTAATTACACACATTTTTAACAGTGTAGCGTGCAATTAGAACGCACCAACATGAGATCATAGAGTAAGAGTGGTAAAATACCCAGCAAGGAATTGGCTTTATGAAGGTACATAGTGTGTCGCAGAGAGAAGGTCACACAGGTCAAATCTCTACTCAATCACCATGATTCTACTTCCAATCTTAGAGGGTCACCACGCACCACAAACACTTGGTGATGAACATGAAACACGTCCATGTTTGTTTTTTTTAATTTCCTGGAATAACTACCTCAGATATATTTAAAGTGCTACTTCGAAAATTCTCTCATTTAAGACAGTAAATTATTAATTCGGTTCGGTCATCTAGTTAAAAGACACCGATAGTTTAAAATATTGGATGGGGGGGGGGTAAAACCAAAATTGAATACAAATCGCTGGATTTATTGTTTCAGATTAAAGCCAGTGGTCGTCATTTGCATTTTGCGACCAATATTTAATACCTAACAACTTAATCCACCACTAAATGTATAAAATCGATCCTTTAACATTTAATTAAGAAAACTAGGCGCAAATATCAACGGTAGATAACTACCCTACTTGGTTTCAATTAGATTAAACCAGGGCCCAACAGAGGATGGCCTTAATTTATCATATCTTATAAATAAATGTAGCTGGCCCATTGCGTACAGCAAACGGCATGCGCTCCGGTATCAAAGGACCCGAACAAAGCGCGTCGTAAACGCAGTTTGTATTAATCCTTTCTACTCATAGCTATATGGTTGTATCCGGAAGCAAAATTCAAAAAAAAAAAATGTTTTGACAATACATAGAATTCGTGCGTTCCTTGTAAGCATCAGGGGTGTGAACTGTACTAAATCAACTGATGTCACTCTCAAGTCGAGGTTAAAACATCTGTTTTTATGCCGCTTTATTCTTTTTCAAATGGCCCAGTTCTCTAAGAAGATAAGTAGGTCGGATGGGTTGTGGACAACGGATGAATAGGAGGTTGTGGATGTTCGAGACTATGGACGAGGTCATCCCGGTAAGTTAACATCATCAATGTTGATTTAAATTGACCAATAATTCGTGTTTTTGATGTCGAAGATTTTGGAGGATTGTGAGTCCTTTAAGTGCCAGTGATGAAACTTATTGCATAGTTTCATTTCATCAATACCTTGACTAAATTCGATAATAAGCAGATCAATTAAACAATAACACCCACCAGGGCAGATTATCAAAAACCTGACAAATCCCCCATCAGAATAACCCTGCCCTTTATAGTTATTTAACATACAGAGTCAGCAACCTACTAAAGAAATCAAATATTGATACCACATTTTCGGCCCAGACCACCTTGAAATAGATATTGAAATCCAACGGCAACTGCAACCAATTATCCCGATTCAACCCAAAGGAGTCGTCTACCAAGTGGTTTGCTCCTGTAATGCATCCTATATTGGAGAAACGAAACGTCCTATTGAGAAAAGGGTAACGGAACATAGGTTCAAAGCCGCTACCAATAACTCAGCCATAGCGGAACGTCTCCATAATCACCCACAACATAGAGTTAAATGGAATAAGGTCCCGGTCTTAACCGCAAACCAACAGAACAAGAAAACCAGGAAGATCATAGAAGCTATTTTAATATAAGTAGACATTCCACTGAACTCTATAGGGACTTGGGGCTCTACAGGGCATATGATGATGTAATTAGGCACCTTTGGTTGTATTAAATCCCCCCCCCCCCATTTCATTTTACGTTTTTCATATTATATATTCTCCACAGCCTGTCCATTAAATATATATATTTTATTCTAATTTCTACTTTGGTTACTTAGTACATATTGTGTATTGTTAGTTGGACTGCACTATAGGGAACACGTCATTGCGAGTCCGAAGACATGTTACCTTCTGAGATGAGCACCAGTACCTGACCACGGAGGGGAGGGGGCATAGTGGGAAAAATGTCCCGGGCTCCCCACATAATAAGCCCCCCCCCCCCATTTCTGGGTAAGACACTCAAGGGGGCGGAGTACATACTAGTACGACCCGCGGTCAGTACGAATAATTTGAACAAACGACAATGGGGCCCCCGCACTGCTGTTGGTATGCCCACCCCACCCCACAAGGTTAATCCGACACTGAATGCAATAGCAGCAGCATCCTCATCCTTCCGATTTTCAGTAGTTGAGTTCATCGTCGAGCCATTAAAAAAACCCGGTTCGCATAACGGTTCTCATCGATGTTCGTATGTAGACTTTTCTTTTACTTATCTTTCCATCGTACATTGCACACGCCACAAGAGACAGCCTATGGATAAAGGCGGGTACAGGGTCGGGTCATAAGGTCACAACGCCACAAGGGAACACGCCACAAGGGAACAGCCTATGGATACAGGGCCTTACAGGTTGTACCGAGGGAACATATTGTATGGGAACTTGTGTGAAATTCACCCAGTTTATTGCGAGTTCCAAATTATAGCCGGACCCAGTCGGACGTGGGCGTTATGGCCGGACGTGGGCTTTGTCTGAAGACATGTTATTTTCTGAGATGAGCACCAGCGAGGAAAATAAATGCAATATCGGCATCCTCCTCCTCATCCTTCCGATTTTCAGTAGTTGAGTTCATCGTCCAACTATCAATAAAATAAAACCAGGTACGAACAATCCAAATCATTAGACACAATTTGAAATTCCTAAAAAAAGACCTGTTCGCATAATGATAGTTGTGTCTTGTGTTTATTTGATTTCTATTAACGTTTGTACATAGACTTTTCTTTTGCCTATCTTTCCATCGTACATTGCACACGCCACAAGGGGACAGCCTATGGATACGGGCGGGTACAGAGTCAGGTCACAATGTCACAACGCCTAATATGGGTGGATGATCCTATTTACAGGAATTCCTAATTGGCGAGTCTTCTTTACCGTTTATTAGAATAAAGTCGACACCACGATATTATACCAATCAGCCACTTTTCATTTTGGAATTCAATCTCCGGGCTATTAGAATAAGAGATTGTCGGGGACCCAGTTGAACATTAGGCATAGCTAATTAGACACCCCCATTTCAAAGCAATAATATTTAAACAGCCCCGAGGATAACGATAGATAAATACAGCTTCCCCGATTCTAATTTTAAGAAGTTTGTGAGGAGATTTTTGTCTTAAAACTAAGTATTTTATAAAAAATGTCTGACGGAAATCAGTATTCTTAATAGCATAAACAATAAAATTCATCCCGGAATTCAACAAGCAGAGTAGAATTATAATATACAGGACAATTCCAGGAACACTGTTTGTTAAATGGTCGATCGTTGTAGCAATCATAACAGGTAGCCAACATACCGCAAAAATTGCAAACACAAGTAAAAATAACTTTACAAGTTTTAGGTCATTTTCAAAAAAATTCTTTGCATCTGAAACTTGGCTTTTAAGAAACTGGTTCTGTTGCTTTCTGGCAATTTTCAGGATAAATCTGTAACACACGCTGGTTAATACAAAAGGACACATTTTTAATAACGAGTTGATAATTCAGTTATATGAAGCTGAATGCTTGGCAGAATTTACAAATGTCCCAATTATTGTAGTAGGCACCTGGCGTTGCCACGATGAAAGACTACAGCCACCCTACGGTTATTACAAGTCTTGCTTTTGAAGCGGTGGACAATTCTAGGTAAAGATGAGGATATCCAATGTATAATTCTCGATGACCTCGTGCCTGGTACCGTTCGTGCATTTTTATTTCTATTACTGGCACGCGCACGGGCACTATTTCTTTATATTTTACATGTATCAAAATCTGGGATTTCGCGCGGGGGTACTTTTGAGGTATTAGTCTGTGAAGTAGAACACTTGCCACTGTACCTGTGTATCGCTAATTATAAACCGAATGTGTGAAGACATTTCATATATATCACACACAAAATTTTCAGTACAGAGTTAATTCAAGCTCGATTTGTTGCTAAGCAAACCAATGGGATTATTTTCTCAACAGTGTATGATCTTATCCACAGCGATAATATCCTTACACCGAGAGAAATTATCTAGTCTCGGTGAATAGAACCATGGTTGTCTGGTAGAAAATTATTTTTTGGAACGGAAAACAGTGCTTAAGAAGCAAACTAACCTGCCACACATGAGGAAGTCATTATACTAATAATAAAAGTCGAGAACTCTTTTTGTGGCGGAGGCTTATCACTGAGTAATAGGTCAAGGTTAAAACATACAGTACGCGCATCGCGGAGCTTTCACGAAACTCGATATTACCGTGTTTTTTTTATCGTGGAATCCCGTGAATTACCGAGTGAATATCGAGTGACATGATAGTACTCCCTCGGTGTTGGAAACACGGTGTGACTCGGTGTTTATATTAATCCATGCCTCGCTTATTTGCCGTTAAGTACATGTCTAGCGATAAATTAGTGCGTACAAGGCAAAGTTTTTTTGTGGAAAATATAAAAAATGGCAACGATCAAAATGGGGTAATTTACTAGAAATAGGTCAATTCAAGACACGGAAGAAAGTATTATTAACATGAAACACTTGTTTAGTAAAAGTCTCAACCAAACGACAAATCATTAGTTGCACTTACACCTACGGTTCTTTGGTAATCACCCTTTCTCATAAAAGTTATATATTCATTGAAAACGAATAATATGCTGATGAATTTATTTGAAAATGACCTAGACAAAATCAAAATAAATATTTACACGACACGCAATCTTTTTACAAGCTCATAGAAATTGTGAGATGCACGTTGACATGCATGTCTCGACAAGCTTGACAATACCAATCGATAAATTAATGCGTACAAGTCTTACCGGGGGGCGTAGTTTTGTCCATCTAAATAATTATTCACATACTGATATATCTTTTCTGGTTTAAATCACAAATGAATTCAAATAATGACAAATAAGTCACACTTGACATCTAATATCGGTAAATCACACCTCAATTAATATGTTTTTCTGGTTTAAATCACAAATGAATTAAAAGAATTTGATTCCTGGTGTAATCACACAAAAGCTGAATTAACCGTCAACAAGTTTATAGCACTTGCTGAATGCATGTACCAGTCCATAATAACCTGCTGACGTTTTCATTTCGATACTAAAGGTTCCATCATGAGCAGTGACACGTGACGTCAAAGGAAACTAATACCATGAAATAGTCGTGTAGACAATAGGACCTTTTTTGTTAATTGTCAGTATGTCAGAGATGTAGATGTATTTTACATGCAGCTCCAATTCATTTAATAACCTGTATTTATAATTCAAATGGTTTCTCAATGAGCAGAATATCGAAATAAAGAAAACAAAGTTACATTTCATTACACTGTGCACAAACTCGTTCCTTAAAGCCCCAATACCACTCTTGTTTTAACTGAATAATTTGTCCCAATCTTTATTCTGGTCAACACCTTGTACTATTTTACAATATTCCAATTAATAAATGATACAAATTTCATCCTAACCCATCTAATTTTAAAACTTGGGAAAATTCAACTACATGCCGTAACATGGTTTGAAAAGCCTTACGTAAGCAATTTCGAATGCAACTTGGATTTAAACATGTAAGATAGGTTGTAATGGATAATTTACACAACAGGTAGGACACTTAAACATCTAGTAGTTAGAATAAGGCTAATTTTGTATGGACCTGCCAAGCCAGCAAGAGTATCATTGTCCCATTAAATAGCCCCACGACCCCTTTAACAACTTACAATACTTGTAAAGACAGTTTATTCGACACTCTTTGATGAGCTTTATAGATTAATTATTGTTATAACTATTAAAGATCATTCTGTGTGTTTGTGGATATTAATAAAACAATCAAAATTAATATTTTGGGATATAAATAATAATAATAATTACAACTTTTTGAAAGAGCTCCCAGCATATGCAGCTACAACTTGAAGTTTCAAGGAGCGCAACAGTTTTTTGTGTAATACATACACCATCCTACCGGTACCCATTTACAGCTGGGTAGACTGGAATGCAGGGATGAAGTGTCTTATTCAAGGACACAAGAACTCAGCGAACAATTCGGGTCTCGAACCTGCAACCGTTAGGTCACAAATCCTACTCTCTAACCGTTGCACCAAATCCCTCCCGTACACGAAATGGAACTAAACAACTCCAAATAACAGAAAACATTGTCGTGGATTTATTGTGGTCTAAACGGTATTATAAAGTTAACCATAAATCAAATGACCTGTTGTAAGGTGAACACTGCATGGTTTCTGGCGCCATTTTGTCTGAACCACTAAAAACAACACGTGCGGTTTTATTTCTTGATCTTTGATACACGGGACATTTATGTTATTCAAACAAATCTGCACGAGAATGGCATGTAAATGGAATATTATAATATGTATAGGAAGTCTAGTGACGAGTGTAGTAAGTAGGCTATAGACTATAGTTTTAAGTCGAGATTACTCCCTTTCAGTTTACTCTGTTTTTGCGATAACCAATTATGTGAGAAATACCATACCGGTACTGATATTCGGTTTTTAAAAGTTGTACGCGAACTAAATACGTTTGTTAGATACTGACAGAGCAGCCCGGAGTCGAACAACCGCCGCCCGAGCTGTCTTCGTCAGCTAGTTTCAAAATGGCGTACAACCAGTGCAAGTGGGAAAAGACGACAATAAAATCAGAAATATGTTATTTATTATTGTCGGACTTATTACATCACTCCTGTCTATCAAATCATAAAGCTGTGGTGTTACGGTGTCGGCATAGTAATTCACCGTAACACAACAACCACTCTAACCATTCATAATACACATAACTGTCACTCCCTACACATTTCCCCTCGTCTATTTTCCCAAACTTTTACAGCACATCTCATGCATCAATTCGCTGATTAACCCTTGCACCATGTCTACTGGATCAAACGCCATTGCAATCATGAAAAATACAGACAATTCGACAAAGGTAGACGAGATAACATATTTAGTTATACAAACTAACATGCCGTATCTTAAGATTCTGATATGGATGTAATATACCGACACATTTGCATGGGAATCACTAATCCACCTTCCATCAGATCAGCGACTATAGTCGATATATCCAAATTTTATGGTTGATTTTTGATCAGATTCGTTCTTTGGAATGTTAAAGCCGAACAACAGCACAGTCTAGTGTAAATGTTTTCCAATTGATTTTCACGTGCATATGTTTAATGCCTACTCTTTATGGTTAAAGATGCCTTCCTGTGAATTGACGATATATGTGGACTAAAAACATATTCAAAGTAACCAACCTATCAAACATTTGCTTCAATTCCCTTTCAAACTTTGCTTTCGTCGTGGATACCCATAGCTATAAGTAAGCTGTTGTTAGACGCAATGTCTGCCAGCTTAACTTCATTGTGGGAGGGTCCTTTATTCAGAGTGTATCCTTTATACTTACTGTACATTTACCATACTTACTGGGGCCTAAGTAAATTCTTAGTTATTTCTGTCTACTTCTTTTTAGACCTTTTAATCGCAATGTCCCCCAAACCGCCTAACCATTTGAGCAAGAAATAACAACTGCTCCCCGACCTAAGCTGGCAGACAATAAGCCAGCAAAAACTGTTGGGTTGCTTGTTAGTGATTCCCTGACAATATTGCCCAGTGCTTGCCCCATGGGCGTTTTTCGCGTAATCAAGTATTTTTCTAGTAAGATTGGGTGTCTATACTTTCCATATATACCAAATTTGACATACTTTTATTGGAAATAACCACCCGATAAATACTTTGCTGGGAACCCAACTTTAAATGGATTGAGTATAATAATACGTAGTATAAACAACATTAAAAGCTAATCTTTAGAGTAAAATAAACCCAGTAAAGTAAATATATAGAAATCGATTTCATATCTCATTTCATCAATTCGAAATACATGTACTTGGCGTATGTTGGCAGAAGAGCGGGAAGATCATTATCATATATTTACTGTAATACGAAACAATTTATAAAGGGTGCATACAAAAGACTATTACTGTATACTAACAACATGTAATAACTAACAGACCTATTATTATTCTTTGAATAAAGGAAATGGAATCGACATGTATATTTATAGTTAAAATATGCGTACTTTCATGACATTGAGTTGTCAGTTTATAAATACATTAGTCCGACAGCCAATCCCCATTATAAGTGTCCTGGCATGTAGTTAACCCAGTGTCTTTTATGAATTATTCATGATGCATTTTCGGGCTTTATTAACAAAATTTGACCAATGCCCAGGGATTTAATGTGGTTTCTAAACAACATCAAACTATTATAAAGTTGTGTTATTATGAATATCAAACTACTGAATCCAATGAATCTGGGTATACCTATTGGCAGCTAATTCCGCCAAATTCAAAATGGGTGCTCATAGTGGTGAGAAAATCATACTGTTTCTTAAATAGGGGGGTAATAGATTGAAATTTAGGTTTTCGACTAAGAGATATTCCGATATGGTCGCTTAATTCAAATGGCTGTAAATAAAACTACCTCGACGCCAATCCGTGTTCTAATGAAAACACAAAATCGTCACAGCTAAACACCAAACTGCTTGAACACGGATCCGATTTCTATAGTTGTCTTTACTACACTAGGATCTGCTTGAAGTGAGGGATTAGCCAATGAAACGGGCAGTTACGGTGAGGTCTTGGCGTGCGATGAACGGAACTATGAATCAATGTCTGGCTTTATAGGATGAAAAGCCACTCGCACGACCCCTGACGCGACCCAACAGGATAACAGGTTAGGGTCCATATTCAAAGGTTTTCTAAAAGTTAAGTAAAATTACTTATTTTTTCCACTTAACTGACTGAATTACCTTAGATTGGTATTCAAAGACTGTATTTTACATGTGGCTCTTTGCACAGTGAAGGGACAAAACATGGTAGTCAACTTGAACATGTTGAAAATAAAAATATATTTATATTTGTTATTATTTTGTTATTGTTCCTTATTGATGTATGGGATGTGAGGCAGAAAATACAATATAAAATACCAGCATGAAAATTACATTTTATTTTTTCTCAAAAAAACAATTGGAAACCCTCATAATTTGGATAGAGCCCAACTCCCGAAAAATAGTACCTATTGGATAAGGCTTCAGACTTTCAGCAAAAATTTAGTGTATGTTTGAATTATCTATATAGAATTGTTTAATAATGATTAAGTGTTGAATTAGGACAACGCCACGGTCTCTAGCCACTCTAAAAATAACAATATCTTTCCTTCAGTTTTCTCATATTTTTTTCATATTTTCCATCCGAGACGACAACGTCACGTTCGACATTTGGAAAAGTGTCTAAGCGTTGATATTTTACAATAAGTGCACTCACGCTGGCCAAATCTGGTAGATTTGGGCATAAAGTATGTCTTCCACCGATCTATTCCGTGTTTGGGAATCATTTGCGTGTTATTTTTGCACCCAAAAAAATGTCGAACGTTACTACAGTTCATTCCATCCGTAAACACATAAAGTTCTAGTCTCTATCATCCAGAAAAATATACTACGAATAATAGTCTGGATGCGTTGTCAACATTTGATGAAATTTGTCTTATCATAAACAACGTCTAAGGGAGTCAACTCCTCTCAAAAAAGATGTTTACACCATGATTTGGCTAAAGAGACTGGATAATAAGACACATTAAAAACCAACCGCATGAGCAATGGGCTTTACGTCAAATATTGAGAACGGCCCCAGACCCTCTGTATGTTGAAGACTAGGAGGTCCTGGGTGACCGAGACTAATACGCATGAGTAATGGGCTTTACGTCAAATATTGAGAACGGCCCCAGACCCTCTGTATGTTGAAGACTAGGAGGTTCTGGGTGACCGAGACTAATAACGTTCGACTTCGGATGAAATGCATTCCATTTTTTGTCGTAGCTTCTTACAAGTAACGGCTTTTAATAAAAATGGAAGCGAATAAGACTTGTCATTGGTGAGAATAAAGAAAACAAAAAGCGACATCGGTAAATCCACCAATTCCTCATGTTTTCATTTTCCATCAGTTTCGTAACGTTCGCAAAATAGTAACGATCGACATTTGATGGTTGCGCACTTGTTCAGAATATACACATCCGGGTTCCCGGTTCATGTCCAAATAGAGGTTCAGAGGTTGTGTCTGCTATTCGGTTTCGCACTATATCACTTTGAAAGTCATTTTCACAAATGAAATATGTTGTCAATTTATTTTCAGAGGCCATAGTCTTAATAGATAAATCTTAATAACATAGTATCCGTAAAAAGAGGTGAGTACGTATTATTTGTATTATTTACATAGCCGTTTTAGAGCGATGACTGATCCACGACCATATTTAAATCTATCTTTATACGGGTGAAGGTTGTATCTTAATTTTGACATCAAGTTTGTTCTGGTCTGCTGGGGGCGAAGCGGGAAATCAATCTCCGCATGTAGCTGTGAGCGGGAGCCGAGGAACGGTCGTCCCCGGCCCCCGGGTCCGCCTCGCTCCACCTTCTTTTAGTTTTTAGGGGGATGCAGTCCTATTAGTTAATCCCTCTATTTTTACTTTAAAATTTAGATCGAGATGATGGGGTCAAAGGTGGTTGGAGAATATCACATGATTGTATCTTATATAATGTATTTGAATTATAATTGTATATAAATTTATAAATTCCTACATAAATATTGTTAAGTCATTTTGGTCAAGGAACTGACTATGTTACTCCCTAAACTATTCTGATCGTATTCTACATCGTGAAATGTGTTCGAGGTTTCTATGCATGTTGAACAGATTTTTCCAGAACAAGGTGCAGAGTTGGATGTTGACAAAATGCAGGAGATCACAAGTTTTTTGCTTAAAGAAAGTTGCATTAGTGGAGGGGGGGGACCTAGTCATTTTGATCAGAATACCACGTTTAAATGGTTTAATAATAATAACTTGCTTGCGCATTTGGGTTGACAAGATGTGACTAGGGTAGGGAACTGGCTCGCTAGCCTGGCAGTCTGTCTTCGATCCCTGCATTGGCAGAAAAAGATAATCCGGATTTTCCGACATGGTTTCTCCTTGTCAATGGTGCGGAACGGAGGACCTGACAAGGACAGCTATCTTGTTTGGGTGGGATGAAAAACCGAGGTCCCCTGTATACATTGCGTGAACATAAATGATCCCTTGGCAGTTGCAATTCGATATAAGAATAGGGGGCCAGGAGAAAACCAATGAGGCTATACAAACAACGATAGTCCTTGTCACGTGGACTCAAAACCATGCCACTTCACTCGACTGCAGACCTTATGATCTAAAGCACACACATGAAGTAGCTGACAGTTCCAGATGAACAGCGAAACTTGAAATTATAGCTTTATCTCCCCAAGATCTGGGGATCACGGTGGCTTAGTGCATAAGGCGCTGGTTCGCTAGCCTGGAGGTCGCGTGTTATATCCCTGCATTGACCGAGAAAGTTCATCTCGATTTTCCGGCGTGTTTTCCCCTTGTCAGTGATGCAGAAGGAGGGCCTGACAAGTACAGCTGCCTAGTCGTTCGGATGGGACGAAAAACCGAGGTCCCGTGTACACATTGGCGTGCACGTAAAAGAACCCTTGGCAGTTGGAATTCAGTTGCTGCCCGGGCAAAATTTCCCTCATAACACACTGTATGGCGTATGCCCGTCTTCAATTATTAGCCCAGGTTAGGTGCTTAAGCGTAGGACGTTAAACCCAATTTGATTCATTCATTCATTCATTCCCCAAGATCTCGGTTCCTTTCGATATTAGCATGTATGGGACCGTAACATCGTGAATTATGGCCTCTGACTACGAAAAATCGTGTTTTTTAGCTTGTGGACACTCTAGAGGTAACAATTTTGATCCGATTTGGATGAAACTTAAAATGCATAATTATGAGCCAAAGATCTTGGTTCCTTTCGATATATGATATACGTGCATATCGGATCTTAACTTCCTGAATTATGACCCCCGATTGTACAAAAAATGACGGGTTTTTTCAGCTTTTATCCGATTGATAAAAAACCCTCTTATATCTCCGTTACACCGTAAGGAAGATTGAGTTTGAATTTCGTGAGAATCAGACCAAATTTGCCGGACAAAATAGCCGACGATTGTACGCGAATTGTGTCAATATATCAAGACTGTAGACCCTGTAGAGTTCGCAATTTTATTTTGATTTTAATGAAACTTCAAATACATGTTTATAACCTAAACATCTTGGTTCCTTTCGATATTTACATATATCCAGAGGCGTAACTACCGGGGGGGTATGGGGGGGGTATGTACCCCCCCACTATTTTGCATTCAGTCGGTAAATTCTCGTTTTTGTCGGTAAATTGAAACTGTCAGTCGGTAAATTTAAAAAGTTATATAGCAAATGTGTTTATTATGATTTGCCGACCAGATTCTTCGGTATTACACTGTTTAGTTACAGAAATTTCGAAACCGTCAGTCGGTAAATTTCAAGAGTTATATAGCAAATATTTGTATCATGATTTACCGACCAGATTCTTCGGTATTACACTGTTTCGTTACAGGAATTTCGAAACCACTATTTTGCATTCAGTCGGTTAATTCTCGTTTTTGTCGGTAAATTGAAACTGTCAGTCGGTAAATTTAAAAAGTTATATAGCAAATGTTTTATCATGATTTACCGACAAGATTCTTCGGTATTACACTGTTTCGTTACAGAAATTTCGAAACCGCCAGTCGGTAAATTTCAAGAGTTATATAGAAAATATTTGTATCATGATTTACCGACCAGATTCTTCGGTATTACACTGTTTCGTTACAGGAATTTCGAAACCGTCAGTCGGTAAATTTCAAGAGTTATATAGCAAATATTTGAATCATGATTTACCGACCAGATTCTTCGGTATCACACTGTTTCTTTCATTACCGAACTTTTCGAATGTCTAAATTCACCAAAACACCCCTGTATGGAACTGCTCTGAATTCTAAATAATCTTATATGAACTAGAATCCTTGAAAGCAGGCGCGGATCCACTGGGGGGGGGCATCAAGCTGTAAAAAAACCCACTGAAAATAGGGTGGGAGTTGTGTTTAATATTTGAAGATCAGATGCCAGGAAATCGCATATATGGAGTCTTATCTTTTAAAAAATTCTGGGGGAGGACCCCCAGACCCTACGCAGTTACTTATATACGTAGGCTAAATGTACCTAACCAAATTTGACTGATCATGGATATACATTACCTCACAGAATTTTACCTGTCATCTAGCTGTCCCTTGGTAAGCGAGCCCTTAGAATATATATGCATTCTAAGAACTCACTTAAGGGACAGGTAAAGTTCTGTGAGCAGCATGATTTCTGAATCACCATGACCAGATTCTAAAAAAAAAACACGCTCATCTTTTCAACCCTGTTTCATAAATCACTACCTCCTTCAAACCAAGTGCCTTTCCTTCATTCAGACTTTTTTTTCAGAAATTCTTCAGGCAGTAAGCTACCGATCTGTTCCTGATGATTTTGCAGACAAAAAACACTGAAAATAGGGTGGGAGTTGTGTTTAATATTTGAAGATCAGATGCCAGGAAATCGCATATATGGAGTCTTATCTTTAAAAATATTATGGGGGATGACCCCCAGACCCCCCGCAGCTGCTTTGCACTTGCGGCGCTAATAATTCGAGCTTCGCCCTCAAAGTACGCCCCCCTTTCGTAGTTTCCTGGATCCGCCCATGGAAAGTGTAGTCATTATATCTAACCGCTTTTTAAAAGCTATTTAAAAAAGCACATTTTTTCTATTGATCGACCCGTCGGTAAAATCGGCATTTGGATACCCCCCCGGAAATTTATCCCTAGTTACGGCACTGCATATATCGAATCGTAAATTCCTGATTTATGGCCCCTGGTTGTCCGAAAAATCGCCTTTTGTTTAGCTTGTGGTTTCTCCGGAGGTCGCAATTAATAACGGGTTTTTAAAACCGTTGGATTGTACCACCGTTACACCGTTATAAAGGTTGAGTTCGAATTTTTATGAAAATCGGACCAAATCTGTCGAACAAATTGTATTTATTTCTATAACGTGTCATTGGATAAGATCTTTAAACAACCACATTGTATTCGGGAACATCTTGCCCTGTTAAAAGGGTCATCTCTCTCTCTCTCTTTCTCTCCCTCTCTCTCTCTCTCTCACACACAAAAAGCCATTTCCATGCCGCCCACATTATATTACATCGTCGCGGTTCCAGTCCATCCACAAATTATTCTCTCTCTCTCTCTCTCTCACACACACACACACACAGACACATCAAATTCCCATGTCGTCCACATTATATTGTCATCGTCGTGGTCCCAGTCTGACCACAGGTCACAATTTTTATTGATAACGTTATTGTCCATCCATCACATTGTTGATAACGTTATTTTCCATCCATCACATTGTTGATAACGTTATTTTCCATCCATCACATTGTTGATAACGTTACTTTCCATCCACTTGTTGATAACGTAACTATAATTCCATCCAATGTAACGTTATCAACAGCGAACAAAAAACAGCATTTATTTTGTTGAAAGCTTGACGACAGATTTTTTTTTTATTTGTCTGTTTAATATATAATTCACAGATTGAATAAAAATTATTGTAAATAATTAAATCAAGAAAACAGATTTTATAGAGATATTATAGTTGTCATTTTCCATCCGAGTTATGCCGATTGATAATTCATCTATAACTTTAAAAGTACTGGGAATAAACAGTTCATTCAAAGTTATTCGAAGATGGAAATGACATACGATTACCATAAAAAAACGTCTAGCAGACATTTCTAAACCTCACATTTGTCAGTTTTATCATGTAATATCGGTGGTTCTGTTTTGCTATCTCTTGGTACTGTTACGTAAACACTCGTATCAAGGGGCAAATTAGCTAAAATATCCCAATATATGCATTTTATATTCATAAAAAAGCCCCTTGTTATAAATCAAAATAGATAAATGGCATATTATTACATTTTTTTAATCTTCCTGTCGGGAGTAAAATGTCCCTTTACTGTGCAAAGAGCCATATACTTCCACACTTAAATTATGGAATACTCATATTCGCCAAATAGCATGAATTTTCAATTTATGGATACCCTCCTCTGCCAAAAATCACGAATTTCTAGCATTTCAAGCAAGTTATGCCCAATTAAGAGCATCACTATACTCTATTAAATTCTCAGTTTACATTACTAGGAAAATGTTTGTCGAAATATTATACTGTAAAATTGTAACGCATGAAAATAGTATGATTATAATTTAGCATAATTTATGATAGTGTACATCCTTTGCCGGAACGGTTGTTTTCGTATACTTTTTATACGCCCACATTTTCATGTGGACGTATTATGTCGTCGCCCCTGTCCGTCCGTCCGGACGTCCGTCCACAATTGTTTGTGGACTCTCTACAGGTCACAATTCTTGTCGGATTTTAACGAAACTTGAAATATAGGTTTATCCCCAAAAGATCTCGGCTGCTTTCGATATTGGCATATATCGGATCAAAACTTCATGGATTATGGCCCCTGATTGTACGAAAAATCAAGTTTTTAGCTTGTGGACCCTATAGAGGTCACAATTTTGAACCGATTTTGATGAAACTTGACATGCATGTTTATAACCCAAAGATCTTGGTTCCTTTCGATATTTGCGCCTATCGAAACGTAATTTCCTGAATTATGGCCCTCTGGAGGTCAAAATTATTATCCGATTTGAAAAACCGTTCGATTATATCACCGTTACACCCTAAGGAGGGATGAGTTCAAATTTCGGAAAAATCGGACCAAAATTACCATACAAAATGGCCGCCGTTCGTACGCGAATACTGTTAAAAAATGGTATATCAAGGTTGTGGACCCTGTAGAGATCACAATTTTAATTCGATTTTGTTGAAACTTGAAATGCATGGTTATAACCCAAAGATCTTGGTTCCTTTCGATATTTACGCATATCGGATCGTAACTTCCTGAATTATGGCCCCTGATTATACGC
This sequence comes from Patella pellucida, assembly GCA_917208275.1. Taxonomy (NCBI): domain Eukaryota; kingdom Metazoa; phylum Mollusca; class Gastropoda; family Patellidae; genus Patella; species Patella pellucida. Next base: position 20,376,047 of record OU795036.1, on the reverse strand, counting down.
AAAATCACCTTGATTTAGCTTGTGGTCCCACTGGAGGTAACAATAATTATCCGATTTAAAAAATCGTTTGGTTATATCACCGTTACACCTTAAGGAAGGTTGAGTTCAAATTTCGGAAAAATCGGACTAAAATTGCCATACAAAATGGCCGCCATTCGTGCGCGAATACTGTTAAAAAATGGTATATCAAGGTTGTGGACCATGTAGAGGTCACAATTTTAATTTGATTTTAATGAAACTTGAAATGCATGGTTATAACCCAAAGATCTTGGTTCCTTTCGATATTTGCACATATCGGATCGTAACTTCCTGAATTATGGCCCCTGATTATACGCAAAATCGTCTTTGTTTGTCTTGTGGTCCCTCTGGAGGTCACAATTATTATCCGATTTAAAAAATCGTTTGATTTTATCACCGTTACACCCTAAGGAAGGTTGAATTTGAATTTCGGAAAAATTCGGAACAAAATTGCCATACAAAATGGCCACCGCGTGTACGTGAATACTGTACATGGAATATCAAGGTTGTGGACCCAGTATAGGTCACAGTTTTGATTCAATTTTGACGAAACTTGAAATGCATGGTTATAACCCAAAGATCTTGGTTCCTTTCGTTATATGCACATATCAGATCATAACTTCCTGAATTATGGCCCCTGATTGTCCGAAAAATCGCCTATGGTCCCTCTGGAGGCCACGATTATTATCCGATTTAAAAAAATGCTTGACTCTATCACCTTTACACCAAACGGAAGGTTGTTTGAATTTCAGGGAAATCGGACCATAATTGCCAGAAAAATGGCCACTGTTTGTACGCTAATAGTGTTAAAATATGGTATATCAATTTTGTGGACCCTGTATAGGTCACAATTTTGATTCGATTTTGTTGAAAAACTTGAAATGCATGTTTATAACCTAAAGATCTTGATTCTTTTCGATATTTGCGCATATCAAATTGTAATTTAATGAATTATAGCCTTTGATTGTAGGAAAATCACTTTCGGTTTACCTTGTTCTCTATCCATCTCTCGTTTACCTTGTGAACACTGTAGATGTCACAAGTTTGAAACGATTTTGATGAAAGTTCAAATGAATGTTTATAAACCAAAGATCTTGGCTCCTTTCAATATTTGCGCACATCGGATCATAACTTCCTGAAGTATGACCCCTGATTTTACGAAAAAATCACCATTTTTAGCTTGCGGTCCCTCTTGCGATCACAATTATTATCCGATTTAAAAAACATTTGATTATATCATCGTTACATTGTAATGAAGGTTGAGTTTGAATTTTGTGAAATCGGACCACAACTGCAGGACAAAATGGCAGCCACTTGTATGCGAATATTGTGTAAAAATATGGTTTATCAAGGTTGTGAACCCTGTAGAGGTCATAATTTTAATCCGATTTTGAAGTACCTTGAAATGCATGTTCATAACCCATTCAAAGATCTTGGTTCCATTCGATATATGCGCATATCGATTTGTAACTTCATGAGTTATTGTCCTTGATTGTAGGAAAAATCACTTTCTTTTTAGCTTGTTCTCTATCCAACTCTTGTATGTGGGCGTATCCTGCCTGGCAGCCGCTGGTTTTTAAATTCCATTTCAATAGATAACAATAAATAGTGGTAGTATAATGATAGATATTGTAAACTTTAATTTTTTTAACAATGTATCACGAATACCTCCACACCCTTCTTCCATGCTAAAAGAAACCTCTAGGAGAAAAACATTTCGTCGGGGTTACTGAAAATACACAAAGGCGAAATGGTGTTGTAGAGTTATCGTGTGAATCAGGGATTATCCTCTACAAACTGGTCACAAAATAGCACTGTGTTTCTCAGGGAAGCTCAATTTTCAGGAACTAAGATTCAGTGGATTTCCTATTATGCCTTTTTAATAACCTTCTCTTATTTAAATCCATGAAAAACCTGGCGAGTGTTTCAGTCAGCCAATCGGTGATTGTGAAATTAACTCTATTTTCGAATGTTTTCTGTGGCAGGCAAAACGCGAGAATTCACCGTGGTGGATTAAATAAAATTATTTCGTGCGGTATCATACGGTAAGCTAAATTACAATATTTAAAGAATTTATGTCACTTTTGTATGAACCCTTTTACATATTACCCAAAATTTGCGTTTTTGCAGAAAATATAAGAGTTTTGGATCTACGTGATCAGGAACCTTGTCTAATTTCTGTCAGTAGATTTACATTAGGCTAGTTGGTGCAGAAAAGTATGATTTTAAGCCCCGTTTTATTTTATTTCGAGAGTGGACATAGAAAAATGCCAGGTTAGCCATAATATGGTAATCGCAGTACTTTATTCAGTGCAACACGATCATAGACAACATAATACATATGTACATTTTATTTAACTATCATTATTGTATTTAATAAAGGTGAGTAATATCAACAAATAATAAGATGGGGTATCCGTGGAGATATAAAATATTAAACCGAACTGTTGCATTGTTGTTCCTGGTAGACAAACGTCTTAGCGGCTGGGACAAAACACATATAATAAACGTGAGTCCTAGCCAAAGGAAAAAATTACAAATAGAGACATTATAGACCAGGAGCCCAGAGGGTCGAACCTAGACGAACGAGGTACCAATATCTGACCATATAGGCATCTACATACTAACCTGGGATATACAGAAATGGGCGTCTGCCGGGGTCCAGTTCATGGGTGTGGCCTTGGCGTCCCCTAGAATGACCCCCAAAATGGGTTAAACTCATACATTCGAGGTACCGATCGAAACCAATTTTAAATGAAAGAGTACATCTCACGGAGTACTAAATTGCTCATAACAGACGATTTTGGCCATGGGATGGCCCAAACTGACACCCTAAGTATGGACCCAGGGGCCATAAAAAAGGGCTGTATTCATACATTCGAGGTACCAGTTGAAAATAATTTTAAATGAAAGTGTATATCCCATTGAGTACGAAATTGTCCATTACAGACGATTAGGCCCCTGGGATGGCCCAGACTGACACCCCAAAGCCGAGGTTGGGTGGGGTGGGGAACAAAATGAGTTATACTCATACATTCGAGGTACCGGTCAAAACTAATTTTAAATGAAAGAGTACATCTTACTGAGTACGAAAATGACCATAACAGACGATTAGGCCCCTGGGGTGGCCCAGACTGACACCCCAAAGCCGAGGTTGGGTGGGGTGGGGGGAAATGGGTTATACTCATACATTCGAGGTACCGGTCAAAACCAATTCTAAATGAAAGAGTACATCTCACTGAGTACGAAAATGCCCATAACAGACGATTTCAACCCTGGGTCAGCTCAGACTGCCACCCTAAATATGAACCCCGGGGCTTAAAAAAGAGTTATATTCATACATTCGAGGTACCAGTTGAAATTAATTTTAAATGAAAGAGTATATCCCGCTGAGTACGAAATTGTCCAAAACAGACGATTAGGTCCCTGGAATGGCTCAAACTGACACCCCAAAGCCAAGGGGCCAGACATGGGTTTAACACATATATTCTAGGTAACAGTCAAACAAATTTTAAATGAAAGACTACGCCTCACTGAGTGAGAAATTGCCCATAGGTTTGAAAAAAAGGTTATATTCATACTTCCAAGGTACCAGATGATATTAATTTTAAATGAAAGAGTACACCCCACTTAGTACGAAATGGTCCGTAACAGATGATTCTGGTCCCTCTCATTAGGTTTTCAAAAAGGTTCAAATGGCAAGTTTTGAAACAATTTCCCGCCTTGAATATGAATGTAGGTGCAGTATATATCGTATTTGGCTTGATTAACCATTGTAAGACTATTGATATAATTTTTGCTCTTTAACTTATTAATAGCATTATATCGTATCTTTGACTAATTATTGGATTCACACATTCTATCGAAGTCAGATCTCATGCACTCAAACAATGAGTGACGGATTTCATATAAAAAGAGTTATAATTTGGTAAAATTTAATTCTGGCTAATAACAAAATAACACGCGTGACACTTCTGGTGTTAAAGTTTCCACTGCCTATATAAGGGTGGTTTTCGACCCCATTAAGATAATTAACCAACCATTAATAAGGTCATATTTGACCAATTAGATAATTGAAGGTCCAAACCCAAAGCTACAAAGCTATCATATCTCTGGGTATAAGTCAGACAGCCGCTGGATTCCGAAGGAAGAAGATGTAGCAATGTCTATCAGCAGACTCGCTGGAATGGGATTGAAAGAATGACTTTATTGTTATCTATGCTTGTATTTTAATATGTAACCAGTGCTTGATATATAAAATGTAAAAACGAACTGATGCTTTGTTATTCCTGGTAAGACAAATGTCTTAACTAATGAGAAGATAACTGTCCTAACCACTGAGATAGTAGTAAGAAGAAAATACACAGCATGGAAAGAGAGCTAGGCGATCGAAAGGTTGTTAAAATAGTTAAAATATGTAGTAAGAAGAGAGTGCATGGGCCATACGTAGGATGCGGCGATCGGGCTTGATGACCATTTGTGGAAGTATTTCCGAAGTAGGCTAAAATAAAAACCAAGTACGAACAATCCAAATCAAAAGACATAATTCAAGTCATTAAAAACGTCATAGGCAAAATAGTGTAATCAGCAAATGGACTGCCCCTCGTGTACAAAATACACGACAAACAGTGGCAACAGGTGTCCGGAAGAGTAAGCTTACCCTGCCTTGTGCCACACCCGCAATTGCTGCATTAAAACTATTAGGCGAAATGTCGGTAAAATAGCGTGATTGGCCAATGAAATTTCGGTATGCAAAAGGCCTCACAATACCATTTGTGCTCTCGGTTCAAAAATACACTGACTGCATCATGTTGCCACCAACATGTACAATCATTAAATGAATCATAGACATAAGAACTGCAACTGTAGTGTCTTGTGAACCCACTCATTAAAATCACCAAAAAAGAACAAAACTGTCTATAGGGCAGTCATCAAGTACCTGCAACTGAAAGGACTAACTCCAACACAGATACAGTATACAGACTGACATGGTCTTCAATTTAGGGAATGATGCCCACATTCTTTTTAGCTTGTTCTCTACCCAACACTTATGTGTGGGCACCATCCTTCAAATTGAAGACCATGTCGGCCTGTATACTGTATCTGTAAATCCGTCACTCAATATTTGAGTGCATGAGACATGATTTCGATAGAATGTGTGAATCCAATAATTAGTCAAAGATACAATATAATGCCATTAATAATTTAAAGAGCAAAAATTATACCAATAGTCTTATAATGGTTACTCTAGCCAAATACGATATACACTGCACCTACATTCACATTCAAGGCGAATGACGGGAAAAAAATGTTTTAAAACTTGCCAGTTTAACCTTTTTCAAACCCAGGGAGAGGAGGGGGCATATTAGGGTGTCAGTTTGCGCCGTCCCATGGACAAAACCGTCTGCTATGGGCAATTTCGTACTCCGTGGGGTGTAGTCTTTCATTTAAAATTTGTTTTGACCGGTACCAAGAATATATGAGTTTAACCCATGTTTGCCCCCCTCGGCTTCGATGTATCAGTTTGAGCTATTCCAAGGCATAATCGTCTGTTTTGGACAATTTCGTACTCAGCGGGATATACTCTTTCATTTAAAATTAATTTCAACTGGTACCTCAGAATGTATGAATATAACCCTTTTTTAAGCCCCGGGGTTCATATTTAGGGTGTCAGTTTGGGCCACCCCAGGGTTGAAATCGTCTGTTATGGGCAATTTCGTACTCAGTGAGATGTACTCTTTCATTTAAAATTGGTTTTGACCGGTACCTCGAATGTATGAGTAGAACTCATTTTCCCCCACCCCACCCAACCTCGGCTTTGGGGTGTCAGTCTGGGCCATCCCAGGGGCCCAATCGTCTGTTATGGACAATTTCGTACTCTATGGGATATACACTTTCATTTAAAATTGTTTTCAACTGGTACCTCGAATGTATGAATACAGCCCTTTTTTAAGGCCCATGGGTCCATACTTAGGGTGTCAGTTTGGGCCATCCCAGGGTCAAAATCGTCTGTTATGAGCAATTTAGTACTCCGTGAGATGTACTCTTTCATTTAAAATTGGTTTCGACCGGTACCTCGAATGTATGAGTTTAACCCATTTTGGGGGTCATTCTAGGGGACGCCAAGGCCACACCCATGAACTGGACCCCGGCAGACGCCCATTTCTGTATATCCCAGGTTAGTATATAGATGACTTTATGGTTAGATATTGGTACCTCGTTCGTCTAGGTTCGACCCTCTGGGCTCCCGGTCTATTACTAGCGGATCAAGACAAATAAAATCTAATCAGTGGTTGATATTTCTAACGTCACAAGTTGTACATTATCAACATTCTCTGAAAACAATACATAACCGATATTCTTAAATATGTAATCCATGTTGTATGCTCCAAATTATAATCTCAATTTTTGGGCATCAGATATATTGATTTAAGAAACAATTCTTTATGAATGACAAAATAACGTGAGTACAGCTGGATCACTGGTGGAAGATATAATTATGCCAAATTTGAAATAAATCTGTTTATAGCCTTTATCGTCAATATTGAAACCACTAAACATACACAAACAATTATTACATAACATTGATTAATAAATAATTGGTATTTGTATTAAACACACACAAACAATAATTACATAAAATTGATTAATAAATAATTGAAGTTCAGCAGGAATCTTGGTTTACGGTAATATTTATTTCTTAATTTTGAATATTGCCTACGCACAGCCACGAACCCGTGACCTCCGGTCTGCGCAAGTGCGGGTTTCTTAATAGCAGACCAATTCAAACGAATTTGTTTGGGCGTTTAAATCGCAACATTCTACTAAAAATGGTGTTGAATACTGTTGAATTATTTTAACTTAGTGTCATATGTGTCGATAAATAATGATTCAACGAGAATCACGGTAAAAAAACAAAAAAACCCTAAGGATTCGAAAATAGCCCTAGAACCGAGATGGGGTAAAGCGTTATTTTCATAGTACATCTGACCTTGATCTGTATGCAACAAAATTAACAATTGGCTTAAATTCGTCTGTTGGGCAGTTACGGCCCTCAACTGAAGCCAGTAATGTGGCCTTGATCTGTATGAAACGCAATTAACAATTGGCTTAAAATCTGTGGAGCTGTTACTGCTCTCAACTGAAGCCAGTAATGATGTTTGTGTCACTTCCCGAATCTTCAACTCTTTGTTACAGATCAACTGAAGCAAGGATTTCTGTGTTGAAATTATATTTGGAATATGTTGAACCAGTTCTATCACATCTGTGATAATATCGGACGCCCTTAACAAAGTATCATAATTTAATCAAATATGACAAAGTTTAATGAAAAAAAAATCCGAAAAAATGACTGGATCCCATCACCAAATCCAATCAGGCGTCGCATGTGAAGTCAGGACGCAATCGATAAACCATAAGGCATCTTTGTAAAGAAAAATGATATCTACAGCATCAATTTCGTCTACACCATAAAGTTTACTGGATTAATAACGGGCCACCTTCATTTTAGGAGGAATGGTATTTAATAGCCCTGCTTGGTTTAATAGACACGCGTTGTTTACTAGAATTTACCATTGCGTGTTTATTGTGGAGAAATTGTCGTCCTGGAATACTTTTGAAAACCAAGTATTTTGTAAAATGTTTGACGGAAATCGGTATTCTTTATTGCATAAATAATAAAATTCATCCCGGAATTCAAGAAGCAAAGTGGAGTTGTAATATATAACGCTATTCCAGGAACACTGTGTGTTAATTGCTCAATAGTCATAACAATTATCATTGGTAGCCAACAGCATGCAAAAATTTCAAACACAAGCAAAAATAATTTCACAAGTTTTAGGTCATTTTCCGTTTTTGTCTTTGAATCTGGAAGTTGGATTTGAAAAATCTTGTTTTGTTGCTTTCTAGCTATTTTCAGGATACATCCATAACACATACTCGTTAAAATAAAGCAAATCAGGAATAGTACATGCTGTAGGTAGACTTGAAATTCTGTTAAGAAGGCCGCAGCCTGGCAGAATTTACAAATGTCCCAATTATTGTAGTAGAAATGGGTCATTCCCAAGGTTATTGATAATAGCCACCCTACAGTTATTACAAGTCTTGCGTTTGATAATGTTTGATATCGAAACGGATATGCAATATATAACGCTCGATCAAATGCAATCGCCGTGATGGATAATACAGACGAAACGGCAGACGTAGTAAATATAACAAACCTAATAACACAAAAAAATTTGCTGGTTTCATAAATTTCCAACATGGAAGGAATATACCGACAAATTTGCATAGGAATCATTAATCCACCAATCATCAGATCAGCAACTGCCAGGGAAACCACAAACATATTTGGCGTTGTTCTTAAAACTGGATTCTTCCATACCGCAACAATTGTTAAAATATTACCACCACAGATAAATAAACACAGTAATATATAAAGTAAGGGAAATACTACAAGTTCCGTGCTGCTTGGTGGCGAGTATTTCAAATTTGTACAAACGTTGCTCATCTTTTACAATAATGTTCAGTATACTGTTGGTGAAATCTGACAAGGTTCGTTCCTCGATAAGTTAAACGTAGTCTAACTATGATGTGTTAAAGCCATAGCAAAGAAGATATGGTGAAATTCAACCATTTATCGTTAAAGGGTCAATCCCGATAATATTTTGGAGAATAAAACTGCTTAATTTTGTGTTAAAATCGCTTGACATCCTCTACTTTATGCGATACGTTTTCAAACAACTTAAACCCATCAGTATTTATCAGGAAATGGAGACCGATGTCCCAAGCTGTGTCTGGATAAAACCGGACTTTTATTTTATAAAAATAATGTGTAGGTGAAATTTACCTTTCGTTATCAAGTACAACACACGGGCCATAGACATCTAAAGGAACGGGAATCGATTATCAGGTCACCCAACGACAAAAAGACCCGAAATCTTGAAAGAAATACATGTCCGGATAAGCAGTTTTGACGTTCAGATCGGGATAGTCCCTTTAATTGGTTTCAATATATGCATTACAAACCTTTTAGGCATTAAAAGCAAGTAATGAAAATAATTTTATATTAATGGAATTCATCCCAATGTGAATCAATGGTAAATAAATATAAGGATTGTATGTTTGCAGAAGTATGGTAATCGGATATGCTGTTGGCCAATATTAATCGATTTTCAGAGAGAGGTAGTTATTGTCCACTCGACACAACCAAATTACTTCAGCATTGAACTCGTAGTAGTTGGACGGATGTATTTACAACCAGCATTACCAAATCAGTTTTTAAAACGTTTGTCTTTTTCATGTAGCTTCTATCGCGTTCACAAGGTTTTCGAGGGGATATCTCTTATACGGAATATCAACAGGATATTCTCGTCACATCAAAATTTAACCAAATTTGTTAAAAACTGTAGCTTATACCGCGTTTACACGGTTTTCCACAAGGGAGGTTTACTCTGGAATAGAAGGTTGCGGAAAGCTGGAAAGCGACAGAGTTGGTCGTCTAACGAACACAACATTGCAAACATGGGGTTGGGGGCATAATAGGTACAAAATTTGAAAATAATCTGTCAAAAACTAGCCCCCAACAAGTTCACAAATTAATCTAATAACCACGGGACGGGAACCTGAGAATTAATAGAGATCATGGCCGCAATGGTTATAACCTAATTTTAAAAACCTAATTTGCACTCAACGTTAAGCTCATACCAAGATTAATTTTGTCAGCAAATGGGGGGGGGGGTAGTGGTTTGCAGTTGCAGGAGGTTGAGGAGAAGGTAGCTTAATTGGCGATGGGAAGGACTGTGTCGAACAATGTGGTTCTATACTACACTGATTCAACTCAAGTAAACACTATCAGTAATAAAGGGAACCTGTAAAATTAGTCATCATTTGTATATGAATTATTTACTCATACTAACAAAATATACTACGATAGACGTTAAGTGTATACTGTGAATCGTGCACAGAGAGGAACAATAGCATAATAATTTCACTCAAACAAGTACCCTGTGGCAGTATCGAGTCCTCCTGTCCAACTGTCATAATCCATCTCCCAAATGTCTACGATATGGGTGGGGTGTCATTGTTATGCCCCTGACAACTGTTTTGATTTGTTGACATAAATGATGATCATGTTAAATATTAATAAAAGATAATTTTCTAGGACTGTCCATCTCTAAATGAGTGTCTTGGACAACTGTTTGATTTATGGGATGTTGGTAGCCGGTGTGCGTGTGTGGACGGAGAGTGATGGCGGGAAATGAGTTCACGTTGATATAAATGATGGTTTTCTTAGAGCCTGGTAAAAACATTAATTCCACATCACATCTCTAAATAAAATATATGTATAAGATTACCATTGCATGGGGGAGAGGGCAGGGGTAAATGTATTTTTGGGGTAATAATCCACCTGAAAAGTGTTTTCTCGAGTTTTTTTGTTCAGTACCAAATATTACATTATATTTATAATGGTAGAGATCTGTAAATGCACATTAAAAAACACATGTTTTGATAGGGGGTGGTGTTATTTTACAAATGTTGATGTTCAAATTCGGGGCCCCTTCAAATGTTGTAGTTACCCTATTTATGTATGAACATAAAGTGGGGGTTAAACTGAGAGTGATAATTTAGATTTCATTAAAAATCTTCATTATTTTCCCTGTCTAAACCTAATCTTGACTCTATATTAGGGGTTTTGAGGTCGTTGAGTTCATTGGTGATATTAATTTTAAGATTTGAAAATCCAAAATGGCGGAAATCCAAGATGGTGCTCATATTTCAATAAATTTCATACGTGTTGATATTTTCTCAGTGTTTACGACCTGTCTAACATTTTACTGTTACATAAATCTTTTTATGTATACTTATCTATATTTGTCTATATATACTCACCTGTGTGTCATGTGTGCTTTTGTGTGCTTGCAGGCTAAAGTAATACAGTAACAGGCCTGAAGCCAGAAACCTAAATTTAGCCGACATAGGGGGGCGAGGAAGATAAATTTCCGACAACAAAAAATCAATGAACGAAGGTCATCGCCGACTGCCGTAAGCAGGAGGAGGGGAGAGCACGAAAATTAGAAGCTGTGAGAGCGAATTTAGGCCTCTATGACATGCAGGTGGCAAATGTGTCGGAAAATTAAGAGTTACCAGCCGACATTAACTATCTTTCGGCCGAATTTGAGAGGATATGTCGTACTAAAACTCTCTCCCGGCGATTTTTTTCCGACGCAGACAGAAAAATTCCGACAGGAACGGCTATGGGGGGGGGGGGCGGAGGGGGGGGGGGCGAGCCTCGGGCCTGTACAGTAGTGACCTCGCCAAAACCTAAAGCAACTCGCTCTTTGTTGCGATAACAGTTAGCGGGGGAATTGTATATAGAAACAGCTGGATTTGCCAGTGGACTCCTCCCTTTCAAAAAATATTTCGTAACTAATATGATGTATCTGATGCGAACTATGGCTGGTTAAACTGGACGTTCTAAAAAAAATGCAGCTCTAGTTTTGGCGTGCTTTCAGTCCAATGGTTATTTTGCAACGTATAGTATATACTATCACTACCAAACATATTACCAAGGGTGAGACTAAAGCCATACAAGATCTTAAGAATAACAAGTCCATAACTATAATACCAGCTGATAAAGGTAAATCAACCGTAGTCATGAATACTGATGAATACAATTCAACCGTCAACCAACTGCTGAATGATGCCACTACCTACAGAAAAATCAGGAAAAATTCAACAGTTCAATTAGGAAGAAAGTTATTGTGTCCCAAAAAGTGTGACAGACGGACGGACAGACAGACAGACAGACAGACGGACGAACCCATTTTAATAGTCCCTTGCTTTCTTCGAAAGGCGGAGGACAATAAACCGAAAATATTACTGAAATAAAGACGATGGGGAGTGGTGGGATGTTTTTTTAACGCGTGTACTATAGATCATAACGTCTGTTATGGGTCAGGTGGCGTGGTTTGGATCCCCCATTAATACGTGACAAGGAGTATGGTCACTTGTCCAATCCGTGTGTGTTCTCCCCCCCCCCCCCGTCTCCTCCCAAATTTGATAGTCTAGTTGCTGTCCCGTGGAAGTACCCTACCTACCTATATACCTTGTATTTAATATAAATTAATTTTAACAATGTTGATGCCTGAAATACATATAACAGAGATAGGTTTTTTATACATCAAAAAACTGATTTATTTTCGAAGAGATGAATTCGGTTAATTTTGCAACTTACAACAAATGAATCTATGACATAAAGCGCACACCATACAACTCAGATAAAATTTTATTTTCAATATCAAAGAATTATGTAGACTTTTTCTGGAATCAAACAGAAACTTTAGGCGTTTCATCATTTATACATATAAAGACACGTCCCTTGGGGTTACAATCGACGTTTTGAGGAACGAAGACGTTTTGTTAATTTACTTTTAAGTTTGTATGTCTCAAGTCGGCTTAACTGAGCATTTTAATCCAAGTATTTTGTAAAAGGCTTGACGAGTTTTTCTGGATTCAAACGGAAACTCTAGGCGTTTCATTTTTTACATGCATTGTTTGCTGTTGTCTCATATCATTTATACACATAAAGACACGTCCCTTGCGGTCACAATCGACGTTTTGAGGAACGAAGACGTTTTGTTAATTTACTTTTAAGTTTGTATGTCTCAAGTCGGCTTAACTGAGCATTTTAATCCAAGTATTTTGTAAAAGGCTTGACGAAATTCCACATTTTTTACCGCATACACAATAAAATTCATCCCAGAATTCAGTACTGCAAGAGGTGTTACCATCTGAAATACAATTTCAGGAACAGTATTTGTTAACTGTGCTAGCATTATAACTATTATATTTGGTACCCAACAAACCACAAAGATACCGAACACCAATAGAAACAACTTTACAAGTTTCATATCATTCTCGAACCCTTTCCTCGCACCAGGAGCTTCATGGCGAGTGGTTTCTTTCTGTTGCTGTCTTGCTATTTTTAAAATGTAGCCATAACATACAGCTGTTAATATGCTCAGTAAAACGAAACTAACGCTAAGAATGTAGATATAATATTCCGCCTTCATAAACCAATTGACCAGACAAAATTTGCAAGTGTCCCAATTATTATAGTAAATCGGCATCGAACCATGGATGAGAGATAAGAAACATCCTCCAATAATGACCATTTTTCCCCTCGCAATTGTCGAGATTGTTGGGTAGCGAAGTGGATATCTGATGTAGATGGCTCGATCAAATGCTATTGTCATCATAAAATAAAGTGACAAATTTCCCGAAGTAATATACGTCATGTTTCTCAACATACATAACGTCTTACTCTTATCAAGGATTCCCGATAAAGACGGGAAGTACGGAAGTAACTGCATTGGTATCAGTCCTCCAATCATCAAATCAGCTACAGCCAGAGAAACCACAAACATATTTGGTACCGTTCTTAGAACTGGAGTTCTCCGTACAGCAACTATTGTTAAAAAATTTCCACCACATATAAATAAACAGAGCAATATATACAAGATAGGGAAAACTATCATCTCCAGCTGATTTGGTGACCAAGAGGTAATATTCCTACATTTGGTAATCATCTTAAATATCGCGGCCACGGTATTAACTCGCCAACGTTCGTTATTCATTTGGAAAACCACCAGTGATGTAGTCTAAATAAACTAACGTAAAATTGCACATCATTAAGGTATCGGTTACATTGCAATTAATTTGTAGACATAGCTGTTATATCTCCATATGTTTATGCACGAAGCTAAATAAAACACAGAAAATGATAGCGTATCGTGCAATTAGAACGCGCCGACATGAGATCATAGATTAAGAGTGGTAAAAAACCCAGCAAGGAATTGGCTTTATAAAGATACATAGTGTGTCGCAGAGAGAAGGTCACACAGGTCAAATCTCTACTCAATCACCATGATTCTACTTCCAATCTTAGAGTGTCGCCACGCACCACAAACACTTGGTGATGAACATGAAACATTTCCATGTTTGTTTTTTTTAATTTCCTGGAATAACTACCCCAGATATATTTAAACTGCTACTTCGAAAATCTCTCATTTAAGACAGTAAATTATTAATTCGGTTCGGTCATCTAGTTAAAAGACACCGATAGTTTAAAATATTGGATGGGGGAGTAAAACCAAAATTTGATACATATCGCTGGAGTTATTGTTTCAAATCAAAGCCAGGGGTCGTCATTTGCATTTTGCGACCAATATTTAATTCCTAACAACTCCATCCACCACTAAATGTATAAAATCGACCCTTTAACATTTAATTAAGAAAACTAGGCGCAAATATCAACGGTAGATAATTACCTTACTTGGTTTCAATTAGATTAAACCAGGGCCCAACAGAGGATGACCTCAATTTATCATATCTTATAAATAATGAATGGAATTTGACCATTTTTGGAATGTTGTAAAATCCGAATCTAAAAACTATAATGTAGTAAACACAATAAGATAATCCAAATAAATCAGAATAATTCTACAAGAAAGATCTTCCCGAAAAGAAATGCATTAATCGCTTAAATGTAGCTGGCCCATTGCGTATAGCAAACGGCGTGCGCTCCTGTATTCAAAGGGCCCGAACAAAGTGCGTCGTAAACGCAGTTTGTATTAATCCTTTTTACTCATAGCTATAATGGTTGTATCCGGAAGCAAAATTCAAAAAACAGAAAATGTTTGGACAATACATAGAATTCGTACGTTCCTTGTGAGCATCAGGGGTGTGAATTGTACTAAATCAAACGATGTCACTCTCAAGTCAAGGTTAAAATATATGTTTCTATGGCGCTTTATTCTTTTTAAAATGGCCCAGTTCTCTAAGAAGATAAGTAGGTCGGATAGGTTGTGGACAACGGATGAATAGGAGGTTCTGGATGTTCGAGACTATGGACGAGGTCATCCCGGTAAGTTAACATCATCAATGTTGATTTAAATTGACCAATAATTCGTGTTTTTGATGTCGAAGATTTTGGAGGATTGTGAGTCCTTTAAGTGCCAGTGATGAAACTTATTGCAGGTTGTGGTAATAAAGTTTGATTTATGAACATTTGAACTCAATTTCTGCCAAACGGACGAACCCATTTTAATAGTCCCTTGCTTTCTTCGAAAGGTGGGGGACAATAAACCGAAAATATTACTGAAATAAAGACGACGGGGAGTGGTGGGATGTTTTTTTAACGCGTGTACTATAGATCATAACGTCTGTTATGGGTCAGGTGGCCTGGTTTGGATCCCCCGTTAAAACGTGACAAGGAGTATGGTCACTTGTCCAATCCGTGTGTGTTCTCCGGATCCACCCGTCTCCTCCCACTAAAGTAAATTTGATAGCTTAGTTGCTGTCCCGTAGAAGTACCCTACCTCCCTATATACCTTGTATTTAATATAAATTAATTGTAATAATGTTGATGCCTGAAAATACACACAGAGATAAGTTGTTTATACATCATAAAACTGATTTATTTTCGAAGAGATGAACTCGGTTAATTTTGTAACTTACTACAAATGAATCTATGACATAAAGCGCACGCCATACAACTCAGATAAAATTATATTTCCAATATTCAAACGGAAACTTTAGGCGTTTCATTTTTTACATGCATTGTTTGCTGTTGCCTCATATTATTTATACACATAAAGACACGTCCCTTGGGGTTACAATCGACGTTTTGAGGAACGAAGACGTTTTGTTAATTTACTTTTAAGTTTGTATGTCTCAAGTCGGCTTAACTGAGCATTTTAATCCAAGTATTTTGTAAAAGGCTTGACGAAATTCCACATTTTTTACCGCATACACAATAAAATTCATCCCAGAATTCAGTACTGCAAGAGGTGTTACCATCTGTGATACAATTTCAGGAACAGTGTTTGTTAACTGTGCTACCATCATAACTATTACATGTGGTACCCAACAGACCACAAAGATACCGAACACCAGCAGAAACAACTTTACAAGTTTCATATCATTCTCAAACCCTTTCCTCGCACCAGGAGCTTCACGACGGGTGGTTTCTTTCTGTTGTTGTCTTGCTATTTTTAAAATGTAGCCATAACATACAGCTGTTAATATGCTCAGTAAAACGAAACTAACGCTAAGAATGTAGATATGATACTCCACCTTCATAAACCAATAGGCCAGACAAAATTTGCAAGTGTCCCAATTATTATAGTAAATCGGCATCGAACCATGGATGAGAGATAAGAAACATCCTCCAATAATGACCATTTTCCCCCTCGCAATTTTCGAGATTGTTGGGTAGCGAAGTGGATATCTGATGTAGATGGCTCGATCAAATGCTATTGTCATCATAAAATAAAGTGACAAACTTGCCGAAGTAATATACGTCATGTTTTTCAACATACAAAACATCTTACTCGTATCAAGGGTTCCCGATAAAGACGGGATGTACGGAAGTAACTGCATTGGTATCAGTCCTCCAATCATCAAATCAGCTACAGCCAGAGAAACCACAAACATATTTGGTACCGTTCTTAGAACTGGAGTTCTCCGTACAGCAACTATCGTTAAAATATTTCCACCACATATAAATAAACAGAGCAATATATACAAGATAGGGAAAACTATCATCTCCAGCTGATTTGGTGACCAAGAAGTAATATTCGTACATTTGGTAATCATCGTAAATGTCGCGGCCACGGTATTAACTCGCCAACGTTCCTAATTCATTTTGAATACCACCATGGGCAGTGATATAGTCTAAATAAACTAAAGTAAAATTGCACATCATTAAGGTATCAGTTACATTGCAATTAATTTGTAGACATAGCTGTTATATCTCCATATATTTATGCACGAAGCTAAATAAAACACAGAAAATGATAGCGTAGCGTGCAATTAGAACGCACCGACATGAGATCATAGATCAAGAGTGGAAAAAAAACCAGCAAGGCATTGGCTTTATGAAGGTACATTCTACGAAACTAAAACGACAGGACTGGCCTCCCGTCTAGGCGGGCCATGGGCCAACGTAGTGTGTCGCAGAGAGAAGGTCACACGTCAAATCTCTACTCTTGTAGAGGATGTTAACGAAAAAGTTAATCACTTTGATACAATAACAAGACAGGCGGTTGATGATTGTGCTCCATTAATTGTAAAAACTGTTACTGTTCGCCCTGGTTGTGAATGGTTTAACGATGAGATACGAGAAGTCAAGAAACTACGAAAACTACGTGAATTCCATGATTGACTGTGCTAAACGTAAATTTTATTCAGACAAGATTACTAGTAATGATAAAAGTCTCAAAGAATTATTCAGTGTAGTCAAGTCACTGATAGATCGTAGTTCCTCACACTCTGTACTTCCTGAATATGTCAATACAAAAGATCTTGCTGATAAATTTTCACAATATTTAGTTAACAAAGTATCTCTCATTAATAACGATCTGAGTATTTTGAATTGTGATATTGATATTAATACCGAACCGCTCTCTGTGTCATTCAACTCTTTTAGTCTTGTAAGTGAACCTTTTTGTCTTTGCTTTAATCAAAGGGTCACCATCGAAAACATGTTCGTTAGATTCACTACCGACTTCAGTCCTTAAACTCTGCTGTAATTTTTTATCTAAATATATAACAGATATTGTCAATTGTTGTTTCAAACAAGGTATTTTCCCTACTTTGTATAAAATTGCAAATGTTAAACCGATTATTAAAAAGTCGGACCTAGATATCAATATATTAAAAAATTACCGCCCTGTGTCAAATTTAAATTTCATATCTAAAATCATAGAAAAATGTATCGCCAATCAACTCATAGAATATGTAGATGATAATAATTTACAAGAGCCCCTTCAAAGTGCATATAAGCGATTTCATAGTGTAGAAACAGCATTAACCAAGGTTCATAATGATAATATATATTGTTGTCTTTGGACAATCAACACTGTGTATTTCTTATTTTGTTAGATTTATCGGCTGCATTTGATACAGTTGACCACTCAATTCTTATCAGTCGTTTAAATGTAGATTTTGGTATAGATGGTTTAGCATTAACACTTTAACAAGTTATTTAACTGGTCGACAACAAAGAGTATCAATTAATGAAACATTTTCGAATAACAATGAAATCTTATACGGAGTACCCCAGGGCTCTGTTCTTGGACTCATTCTATTTACACTATACACTTCTCCGCTTGGCAAATTAGTTTGGGGTCATGGCTTAGACTATCAGCTGTATGCAGACGATACACAAATTTATATTGCTTTTAAACCATCTATAACAAATGATTTTAATACCAAAAAAGACAAACTAGAAACTTGTATAGTTGACATAAAAAAATGGATGTCTGCTAATTTTTTAAAGTTAAACAGTGACAAAACGGAATATATTCTTATAGGATCAAATAATAATCTAAGTAAAATATCTGATTGTAGATCCATATCTATTGCTGAGTCTGTAATTTTACCTGTTAATTCCGCAAGAAATATTGGTGTTATCTTTGACAAAAACATGAACACGATTAGTCAAATTAATAATGTATGTAAAAGCTGTTATTACCACATTTACAATATAGGTAAAATTAGAAAATATATTTCACTAGATGCAACAAGATCACTTGTTCATGCTTTTATAACTTCTAGGCTCGATAACTTTAATTCTCTCCTTGCTGGTCTGCCTGTAAAACACCTAGATAAACTTCAAAAAGTTCAAAATTGTGCTGCCAGATTAATAACTCTTTCAAAAAAACATGACTACATAACTCCAATTTTAGCTGCTTTACACTGGTTACCCATTAATTACCGCATTAATTTTAAAATACTGTTACTGGTTTATAAATGTTTTAATGACACTTCGCCCTGTTATATAAAAGATTTAATCACTGTATATACGCCAACTAGATGTTTAAGATCATCAAGTGACCCATTTCTCCTTAAACCCATCTCTGTAAATCTTTCTTCTTTCGGAGAACGATCCTTTTCTTTCCAGGTACCGAGACTCTGGAATAAGCTCCCCCTTTTCATAAGGTCGGCAAAATCTCTATCATTATTCAAACAATCACTAAAAACACATTTTTATACACAGGCTTTTAGCTAAAAAAATTCTATATATCTTGCATTTTATCATAATGATTATGTCATTCTATATATGTATGTAATTTTATCATGTAGACTTTTATGTACATTTGAATTTAATATTGATTCAATTTATGTTTTTGTAAAGCGCCTCTGAGCACTGCTCTGCAGTGGAAGACGAGCGCTGTATAAATATCGTTTTAATAATAATAATAATAATAATAATAATAATAATAAAAATAATAATAATAATAATAATAATAATCAATCACCATGATTCTACTTCCAATCATAGAGGGTCGCCACGCACCACAAACACTTGGTGATGAACATGAAACATGTCCATGTTTGTTTTTTTAATTTCCTGGAATAACTACCCCAGAAATATTTAAACTGCTACTTCGAAAATTCTCTCATTTAAGACAGTAAATTATTAATTCGGTTCGGTCATCTAGTTAAAAAACACCGATAGTTTAAAATATTGGATGGGGGAGTAAAACCAAAATTTGATACATATCTCTGGAGTTATTGTTTCAGATTAAAGCCAGTGGTCGTCATTTGCATTTTGCGACCAATATTTAATTCCTAACAACTTAATCCACCACTAAAAGAACAGTATTACCTTGACAAATATTTGAGTTATGGTGCACAACCATCACCGATGATAAACTGCCATTTTATCACTTTCATTAAGTTTCATGCTCAGGAAACAATAATTACCAGGATTTATTTCTGTATTTGAGAATAGAATATATGTTAATTGAATGAATTGCGTTAATTATGCCCAAACAAAAATCAACAATGGCTAAGAGGTGAAGTCACAGGTTGAGGGCTCTGATAGTTTTGTGAAAATTATGAAATATTAAATGAGTGTAAAGGTTTAAAATTTTGCTGGGTGCTGTAAAAGGATATGGAGCAGGGGTTTGTGTAATTAAATTTATGAACTATTAAGAAATAATTGTGATATTGAGAGAAATATTTTGAACAATATACAAACACATTAGAATTCAGAGAGCAGGTAAAGCTAATCAGTGAGTTGTGATTACAACGTGAGTTAAGTTCTACACAGGTAGCTCAACTTTGACTTGACTTATTGTATTGACAAGGTTTGGGACATTATAGTGTCTGAAGTAGAATTTAGTGTGATATAATGTCGGGTAAAAATGACAGAAAATTGCCATCAAAAAGGGCCCATGTTTCAAGTTCTTCATGTGATGAATCCGATTTAACAGCAATATATAAAAACTTAGGTGACATAAAGGATAGCATGAAGAAAATGGTAACTGTTGAAATGCTGGATGAAATAAATACAAAACTTAAAGATCTAGTAACTGTGAGTATGTTTGAGACTATGATTCAAGATCATATGGACAAATTTTTTCGTGATATCAAATTCAGAGTGCGGGATCAAGTCAAAGACATCCTGTCAATAGAATTAGAAAAACAGGGATATGAGTATGAGAGAGACAAACTCGAGATAGAGAGCCTTAGACAAGACATAGAATGTTTAAAGGGGGAACTAGATAATTGTAAGATCGTAGAAAGAGAAAATGCCTTTGCAACGAAATCAGCTTTGATAATCGCAAATAAAAACGAACAATATTCTCGTAAAAAAAATATAAAAATCTATGGACTGAAAGAGGCGAGAAACGAGGACTTAAAATCAAAATTCCTTAAACTTGCTTATGACTGTGCCGGTCTTAAGATTCCAATTATGGAAATAATTGCCATTCATAGAATACCATCAAAACATCCAAATAAACCTCGCCCAATCATATTGAAGGTACTAACAACATATGCAAAAACAGTATTAATGAGAAATCGTAAATACTTCAAAGAGCAAGGTGTTAACTTGCTAGATGACGTCACAACCAGAAACGTAGAACTCATAAATAGACTAAAATTACATGAAGAAATAGAAAGTGCGTGGTATTTTAACGGAAATGTTCGTGGTGAGACTTATGACAAAAGACGTATCATTTTCAATCTATATGATGACATAAATGAAACCCTTGCCAAGATAAAACCAGCCACCAATAACAGTTGTCAAGAAACTGTGTGTTAGCTGAGAATAATGCGTATGACTATATGTGCCCAGTGTAATATACTAACGTAGTTTTACGCTAAACCGATCTAGTTTAAAGCGTTTAAATAACACCTTTACAGAATAGAAATCAGTCAAAACATCAGTGAGCCTATTCCAACATTAAATATGTTTACAATTTGTGAATATGTGTATAACTTTATGACATTTATAATTTTATGTTTTCAGCATTTACATTCAAAACTATTTATTTATTTTTACAAACTACATGGATTTATCAGTACAACCCAATATTTATTTTATTTTGAAGTAGACATATTTGAAAATATAGCGATTGGTCATTGTTGTTACAATGGTACAAATTATTAGTATGAACAGTAGGGGGTTGAGGGATAACTCAAAACGGAAAGATCTGTTTAATTATTTAGCAGAAAAGAAATACTCAATATGTTGTCTACAAGACACACATCTTTTGAACTCGGATTTAAAAAAAATACATTCAGAATGGGATGGCGACATTATTTTAGGTGAAGGAAAAAACAATGCAAGAGGTGTCTGTATACTTCTAAATAATAACTTTGAATATGAATTAAAACAAAAACACATAGGTCAAGATGGTAATATTATAGCGGTTGAACTGCTTTTAGAAAAGACAATTACGCTGAATTTAATTACAATATATGGTCCAAATAGAGATACTCCCGAATTTTATTGTAAATTGAAAAAACTAATAAGAGAATTTGACTCAGAATTTAATATAATTTGTGGCGATTTTAACCTTGTCCTTAATTATGATCTTGATTGTTTTAATTACGTTAAATGTAACAACATAAAGGCAAGAAAAGAAGTATTAGATTTAATGAATGACGAAAATCTTGCAGATGTTTGGCGTATATATTCTCCGTGTAAGAAAAGTTACACATGGCGCAGGAAAAACCCAACAAAAAAGGCTCGTTTAGATTTCTTTTTAATTTCAGAAGAATTGATAAGTTTGATAGATACACCACAAATTTTACCTGGTTACAGAACGGATCATTCTGCGGTTTTCTTGAATATACGAACTAGTTCATTCGAAAGGGGCAGGGGATTTTGGAGATTTAATAATACACTTCTCGAAGATGTTGAATATGTTAGAATAGTCAAAAGTACAATTCTAGACACTAAAAAAGAATATGCCTCATTACCTTATGCGAGAGACAAAATAGGTCTTATTAACGATAATGAACTTTCATTTGTGATTAACGATCAACTATTTTTCGAAATGTTGCTACTCAATATTAGGTCAAAAACTATCTCCTACAGTGTATTTAAGAATCGCAAAGAAAGGGAACAAAAGCAGTTTTTGGAAAAACAGTTACTCTTTCTGCATGATTTTCTTCAGAATAAAGATGACACGTTTTTAAATGAAATTTACCAAAATTATTTAAATCAACAAGAACGATTAAGAGAGAAACACATGAAAGGGTTGATTTTAAGAGCAAATGCTACATACATTGAACACGGTGAGAAACCGTCGAAATATTTTCTAAATCTTGAAAAAAGAAATTATGTCAATAGGAACGTTACAAAAATAATTGATAAGAATCAAAAACTGATAACAAATCAAAAAGATATACTAGAAGCTATTAAAGATTTCTATAAAAATTTATACGAATCACGGGACAGTAATTTAGAAGATGTAAATCTTGATGAAGTTTTAGCGGACCATAATATTACCACTCTAAGTAACATTGAAAGTGATAGTCTAGAGGGGGAGATAACAACCAGTGAGGGCCTGTCTGTATTAAAACATATGAAAACCGATAAGAGCAGTGGAAGTGATGGCTACTCAAATGAATTTTATAAGTTTTTCTGGTCAGATTTATCAATTTTCCTTGTCCGATCATTCAATTATTCACTAAGGGTGGGTATCTTATCAGAAACACAACGGCTTGGTATTGTATCTATAATTCCGAAAGGGAATAAACCAAGGGATCTGATCAAAAACTGGAGACCAATTACATTGCTAAATACCTCCTACAAAATTCTATCGGCCTGTATAGCAAAACGTATTAAATCTGTTTTAAATAATCTAATTCACGAGGACCAAAAGGGTTTTTTAACTGGGCGGTTTATTGGGGAGAATACACGACTTTTATTTGATATCTTGCAGTATACAGA
This sequence comes from Patella pellucida, assembly GCA_917208275.1. Classification (NCBI taxonomy): domain Eukaryota; kingdom Metazoa; phylum Mollusca; class Gastropoda; family Patellidae; genus Patella; species Patella pellucida. The sequence continues at coordinate 20,352,772 of OU795036.1, read as the reverse complement.
AATTGAAAATATTCCTGGACTAATTGTTCTTATAGATTTCGAGAAGGCTTTTGATTCAGTTTCATGGAGATTTATTGATAAAACTTTAAAATTCTTTAATTTTGGACAACAAATCAGGAAATGGGTGAAAATTTTTAATACTGATTTTAAGCTCTGTGTTAAACAATTTGGTAAATCGAGTGAGTTCTTTGCCATTGGACGCGGCTGTAGGCAGGGAGATCCGTTATCGCCCTATATATTTTTGCTATGTGTTGAAATTTTGGGTAGTTTAATAAGAAACGAAGAAGATATTAAAGGAATTAATTTAGGGAGTAAAAACCAAAAAATCCTTCAATATGCAGATGACACTGCTCTGACACTTGACGGAAGTGAAAAATCTCTTAGACAGGCCTTGAATCTTCTTGATGAATTTTCAAAATATTCAGGTTTAAAACCAAACATAGAAAAAACTTGTTGTGTTTGGATAGGATCATTGAGGGGAAATCAAGAAAGATTTCTAAATATTAAAAAAAATTTAATCTGGGAAATATCGAAATTTACAGCCTTAGGAATACAATACAGTACTGATATCGATAAGATAATAGACCTAAATTATAATGTTAAGTTTCAAGAAGTTTGTCACTTGGTGTCAAATTGGTCTAAACGAAATTTGACTGTACTCGGTCGAATAACTGTCGTAAAGTCAATATTAGTACCAAAATTAAATCATCTACTTACAAGTCTACCTTCACCGGATATATCTTTTTTAAAGAATATAGAGAAATCTTTATATAAATTCATTTGGGGTAATAAAACTGAAAGAGTGTCTCGAAAAACAATGGTTCAAAATTTTGAAAATGGTGGATGTAAAATGATTGATATAATAGCATACTCTAAGTCGTTAAAAATTACATGGTTTAGGAGATTATTAAAAAATCAAAACACTGCCTGGGCAAAATTGTTAGTTGCTTCTTTACCAGATAAACAGTTATTGGTTGGTTCTTTCGGGGATGATTATTTTTATAAATTATCAAAGCGTACAAAATTGTCTTTCTGGCAAGAGGTTTTTAATTATTTAAGTATTGCGCTAATTAAGTTAAAACCAAAAGATACCGATACATATAATATTCTACGTCAGCCACTGTGGTACAATTCAAATATAAAAATAAACAATAAAACAATATATTTTGATGTTTGGCATCAAAAAGGAATAAAGTATGTTTATGATCTTTTCGATAAAGGCGTTTTTATGACATACGACACTTTCAAATCTATTTTTAATTTCTCTCCACACTTTACAGACCTGTATGGATTAAAAAAATCACTTCTGGCTAAATGGAGCACTTTAAACAACATAAATCCTAAAACAATAGATGTTAGGTTAATACTACCCATTTACCCTCAAAATATTGAATTTATTTTTATGTTTGATACTGGGGCAAAACATTTCTACACACATTTCTTAGATAAAAAAACTCAAAAAACAAAATCCGAAAACTCGTGGGAATCAGATCTGGGAATGGACTTAACTCTTGAAGAATGGGTTCGTATTTACAAGCAAACCTTTGAATTTACCGTCGATACTAGGCTGAAATGGTTTCAATTTCGACTTAATAGTAGAATAATTGGTACAAATAAATTTTTATTTAAAATTGGAATTATTAAATCAGACTTGTGTACCTTCTGCAAAAAGGAAACAGAATCTTTAACACATCTTTATTACTGCTGTGAACATGTAAAATTATTTTGGCAAAAATTAGGATCTTGGATTAAACTAAAGGTAAACTATGTTTTTGATATCACCTTGAAAACATGTTTATTCGGCATTGATACTGATGAAAATGTAATTCCAAATTTGATATATAGCTTAGCTAAGATACACATATATAAACAAAGGCTTAGAGAAAATAAACCAATTTTGAATGTATTTAAAAAAGAGATATTATACTATTTTGAAAAAGAACAAATTATATTCGGTTACAAAGTACAAGATAGATGGAAACATTTTGAAGGTCATTTCACCTGAGCTATTCCCTGTTTTCCCTGTTAACTGTCCTCATTAAGCAAGGTTTATGTAACTGGTATCCATGTAGTTTGTCTTATTGTTTTTTTTTGGTTGTTTTTTTTTGGGGGGGGGGGAGGGGATCTTATAATGTAGTATAATTCGTAGTATATAATGTACAATGTTGCTGAAATAAACTTGTGAAAAAAAAAAAAAAAAAAAAAAAAAAAAAAAAAAAATTAATCCACCACTAAATGTATAAAAAACAGAAAATGTTTGGACAATACATAGAATTCGTGCGTTCCCTGTGAGCATCAGGGGGGGGGGGGATTGTACTAAATCAAACGATGTCACTCTCAAGTCGAGGTTAACATATTTGTTTCTATGGCGCTTTATTCTTTTCCAAATGGCCCAGTTCTCTAAGAAGATAATTAGGTCGGAATTGTTGTGGACAACTGATGAAAAGGAGGTTCCGGGTGTTCGAGACTATGGACGAGGTCATCCCGCTAAGTTAACATCAACAATTGTGATCAGGGGCGGATCTAGGAATTTCGGAAAGGGGGGGGCGGCAAAATGAGGGCACGTCACCGAGGTAAGTGGTGGAAACAATTGTTTTGCGAGCGTAGCGAGCACAAACATTTTGGGAGGGGGGCGTGGTCTTTTATGAAAATTCAATCCTTGTTGGTGTATTTTTACAGCATTTGCTGTCTTATTTCTATTTATATATTCAAATTTATATAGGCTTATTCTTATAACGGTGTTTGTGTTTTATTTGAGTACAACGAATTATGACAACAGGTAGATATTGATAATTAAAACACGCTGTTTTGTTTGACTTGTGTCTCACAAATTATATTATTATTACGGTGGAATGACAATCAGGTCAAACAGAAGTTGAGAAAGCTCTCATCGTCCTCCTAGCCCTACTACCGGGCCGTAGCAATTCCATGATCAACACAGGCAAGGAATAACATTGACATTGTGGATAGGCTAGGATTATCCATAGATTTAAACAGTACCTTCAAAATTGATCGTAAAACCGAACGTACGACACCATTAACGACATCTAAACCTTTAACATTGGAGTGCCGTAAATTTGGATGATAGGGTCTACTACGGCACACAACAAAAAAATGCCGTGGCAGACATGCTTTGTGTAGTCTTTTATCCTGGCTTTGTCGTTTGCCGTGGTAAATTTCGAGCGCTGAGTTTGTGTGCAGAGAAGGACGAAGTCGAGGGGGTTTAAATACGACCGGGCGGCTTTTTTCGATTTTTTCTTTATGCTTGCATAAAATAGTGTCGCTTGGCGTGGATACATCTCTGTTCCTTGCACCTGTAGAAATTCCAAGAGCTATTTGGCTGATATTTTCTGAGAAAAGGCACTTTCAGAAGTAAAAAAGGCACTTTCAGAAGTAAAAAAGGCACTTTCAGAAGTAAAAAAGGCACTTTCAGAAGTAAAAAAGGCACTTTCAGAAGTAAAAAAGGGCACTGTCGAAAATTAGGGGGGGGGGGGGGGGGGTCGCGCCCCTTGCGCCCCCCCCTTAAATCCGCCTCTGTTGATATAAATTGACCAATAATTCGTGTTTTTGATGTCGAAGATTTTGGAGGATTGTGAGTCCTTTAAGTGCCAGTGATGAAACTTATTGCATAGTTTCATTACATCAATACCTTGACAAAATTCGATAATAAGCAGATCAATGAAACATTAACATCCACCAGGACAGATTATCAAAAACCTGACAAATCCCCCATCAGAATAACCCTGCCCTATATGGTTATTTAACATACAGAGTCAGCAACCTACTAAAGAAATCAAAAATTGATACCACATTTTCGGCCCAGACCACCTTGAAACAGATATTAAAATCCAACAGCAACTGCAACCGATTATCCCGATTCAACCCAAAGGAGTCGTCTACCAAGTGGTTTGCTCCCGCAATGCATCCTATATTGGAGAAAAGAAATACCCTATTGAGAAAAGGATAACGAAACATAGGTCCAAAACTGCTACCAATAACTCAGCCATAGCAGAACGTCTCCAGAATCACCCACAACATAGAGTTAAATGGAATGAGGTCCCGATCTTAACCGCAAACCAACATAACAAGAAAACCAGGTAGATCATAGAAGCTATTTTAATGTAAGTAGACATTCCACTGAACTCAATAGGGACTTGGGGCTCTACAGGGCATATAATTATGATGATGTAATAAGGCACCTTTGGTTGTAATAAATTCACCCCCCCCCCATTTCATTATACGTTTTTCATATTATATATTCTCCACAACCTGTCCATTAAATATATATATATTTTAGTCTAATTTGTACTTTGTTTACTTAGCACATATTGTGTATTGTTAGTTGGACTGCACTAGAGGGGACACGTCATTGCGAGTGCGATGTTGTATGTAAACTTGTGTGAAATTCACCCAGTTCATTGCGAGTTCCCAAAAATGGCCAGACCCAGTACCGTGGGCGTTGTCTGAAGACATGTTACCTTCTGAGATGAGCACCAGTACCTGATCAGGGAGGGCAGGGGCATAGTGGGAAAAATGTCCCGGGCTCCCCACATAATAAGCCCCCCCCCCCCCCACATTTCTGGGTCATACTAATATTTTATACCGGATTTCACTGACATAAAGTAAATGAAAACATCATAAGAGGATGAGTCTGTTTAAAATACTCAATTTGTCAACGAATTCTAAACCTCAATGTAATCGCTGCCCAAATTGTCTCAGATAAACTGAAATTAATCCTAATTTAAAATAAAGAAATCCTGAAGGAAAAAAACCCAGACACTCAAGGGGGCTGAGTACATACTAGTACGACCCGCGGTCAGTTCGAATAATTTGAACAAACGACAATGGGGCCCCCGCACTGCAGTTGGTATGCCCCCCACCCCCCACCCACAAGGTTAATCCGACACTGAATGCAATAGCAGCATCCTCCTCATCCTTCCGATTTTCAGTAGTTGAGTTCATCGTCGAGCTATTAACAAAAAGTTTTAGAAGCTCATAGAAATTGTGAGATGCACGTTGACATGCATGTCTCGACAAGTTTGACAATACCAATCGATAAATTAATGCGTACAAGTCTTACCGGGGGCGTTTTTTTTATCTATCTAAATAGTTATTCACATACTGATATATCTTTTCTGGTTTAAATTACAAATGAATTCAAATAATGACAAATAAGTCACACTTGACATCTAAGATCGGTAAATCACACCTCAATTAATATGTTTTTCTGGTTTAAATCACAAATGAATTAAAAGAATTTGATTCCTTGTGTAATTACACAAAAGCAGAATTAACCGTCAACAAGTTTATAGAACTTGCTAAATGCATGTACCAGTCCATAATAACCTGCTGAAGTTTTCATTTCGACACCAAAGGTTCCATAATGAGAAGTGACACGTGGCATCAAAGGTAACTAATACCATGTAATAGTCGTGTAAGGACCTTTTTTGTTAATTGTCAGTATGTCAGAGATGTAGATGTATTTTACATGCAGCTCCAATTCATTTAATAACCTGTATTTATAATTCAAATGGTTTCTCAATTAGCAGAATATCGAAATAAAGAAAACAAAGCTACATTTCATTACACTGTGCACAAACTCGTTCCTTAAAGCCCCTATACCACTCTTGTTTTAACTGAATAATTTGTCCCAATCTTTATTCTGGTCAACAAATTGTACTATTTTACAATATTCCAATTAATAAATGATACGAATTTCATCCTAACCCATCTAATTTTAAAACTTAGAAAAATTCAACTACATGCCGTAACATGGTGTGAAAAGTCTTACGTAAGCACTTTCAAATGCAGCTTGGATTTAAACATATTTTCGAACCCTCTGGACAGGTAAGATAGGTTGTAATGGATAATTTACACAACAGGTAGGACACTTAAACATCTAGTAGTTAGAATAAGGCTAATTTCTTTATGGACCTGCCAAGCCAGCAAGAGTGTTATTGTCCCTTTAAATAGCCCCACGACCCCTTTAACAACTTACAATACTTGATCTTTCTGTTAAGACAGTTTATTCGACACTCTTTGATGAGCTTTATAGATTAATTATTGTTATAACTATTAAAGATCTGGTTGTTCATTCTGTGTGTTTATGGATAATAATAAAACAATCAAAATTAATATTTTTAGATATAAATAATAATAATAATAATAATAATAATAATAATATGTCCATTTATATAGCGCCAAATCCACAAAGCGTGCTCATAGCGCGACAGAATTACTATCCCGGTCTCTAGGATACAGGTAAGCCTGATTACCTCCCTTTACAAATCTTTGAAAGAGCTCCCAACATATGCAGCTACAACTTGAAGTTTCAAGGAGCGCAACAGTTTTTTGTGTAATGCATACACCATCCAACCGGTACCCATTTACAGCTGGGTAGACTGGAATGCAGGGATGAAGTGTCTTATTCAAGGACACAAGAACTCGGCGAACAAATCGGGTCTCGAACCTGCAACCGTTAGGTCACAAATCCTACTCCCTAACCGTTGCACCAAATCCCTCCCGTACACGGAACTAAACAGCTCCAAATAACAGGAAATATCGTCGTGGATTTATTGTGGACTAAACCGTATTATAAAGTTAACCATAAATCAATGGACCTGTTGTAAGGTGAACACTGCATGGTTTCTGGTAGTTCCTTTATGAACTGTCTCTGAGCGAACGATGTCTCGCTAACAGTTCCTCACGGGCCTTATTATCAACTAGTATGAAAATAAGGCTTTTCTCCATCTCGGTTCTAAGGCTATTTTAGATCCTTACCGTCAACTTTGCACCGTGATTCTTCTTTGATCGCCAAAAGAAAACATTTCCTGACACAACCGACACAAATTTATAATAATTCAACACTATTTTCATGTAGAATTCGACGTTAGAAAAAGATAAACAAAATCGTTCAAATCTGGCCGCCATGTTTGTTAACTGACGTCAGCGCAGACCGGTCTTTTTCTAACATCGAATTCTACACGAAAATAGTGTTGGATTATTATAAATTTGTCTCGGTTGTGTCAGGAAATGATTTCTTTTGGTGATCAAAAAAGTTTCAGGGTGCAAAATAGACGGTAAGGATCTAAAAGAGCCTTAGAACCGAGATGGGGTAAAGCTTTATTTTCATACTAGTTGATAATAAGGCCCGTGAGGAACTGTTAGCGAGACATCGTTCGCTCAGAGACAGTTCATGAAGGAACTAGGTTTCTGGCGCCATGCAATCTGAACCACTAGAAACAACACGTGCGGTTTTATTCCTTGATCTTTGATACACGGGACATTTATGTTATTCAAACAAATCTGCACGAGAATGGCATGTAAATGGAATATTATAATATGTATAGGAAGCCTAGTGACGAGTGTAGTAAGTAGGCTATAGACTATAGTTTTAAGTCAAGATTACTCGCTTTCAGTTTACTCTGTTTTTTGCGATAACCAATTATGTGAGAAATACCATACTGACATTCGGTTTTTAAAAGTTGTACGCCAAAATGGAAAGATTGCAAAATCATATTCTAAAAATCAGGAAGCAGCTTCGGCTCTCCTATGTCATGTCTGTAATATCACTTAAGTGGAAGCAGACGTTAAACACCAAAAGAAGAAGAAGTAAATGCGTTTGTTAGATACTGACAGAACAGCCCGGAGTCGAACAATCGCCGCCCGAGCTGTCTTCGTAAGCTAGTATCAAAATGGGGTACAACCAGTGCAAGTGGGAAACGACGACAATAAAATCAGAAATATGTTATTTATTATTGTCGGACTTATTACATCACTCCTGTCTAACAAATCATAAAGCTGTGGTGTTACGGTGGCGGCATAGTATGTCACCGTAACACCACAGCCACTCTAACCATTCATAATACACTATTATAACTATCACTCCCTACACATTTCCCCTCGTCTACTTTCCCAAACGTCAACAGCACATCTCATACATCCATTTCGCTGATTAACCCTTGCACTATGTCTACTGGATCAAACGCCATTGCCATCATGAAAAATACAGACAATTCGACAGAGGTAGACGAGATAACATATTTAGTTATACAAACTAACATGCCGTATCTTAAGATTCTGATATGGATGTAATATACCGACACATTTGCATGGGAATCCCTAATCCACCAACCATCAGATCACCGACTGACAGAGTAAAAATAGTCGATATATCCAAATTTTATGGTTGATTTTTGATCAGATTCGTTCTTTGGAATGTTAAAGCCGACCAACAGCACAGTCTAGTGTAAATGTTTTCCAATTGATTTTCACGTGCATATTTTTAATGCCTACTATTTATGGTTAAATGGATTGACTATAATAATATATAGTATAAACAACATTAAAAGATAATCTTTAGAGTAAAATAAACCCAGTAAAGTAAATGTATAGAAATCGTTTCATATCTCATTTTATCTATTATGTTGGTAGAAGAGCGGGAAGATCATTATCATATATTTACTGTAATACGAAACAATTTATAAAGGGTGCATACACAAGACTATTACTGTTAAACTAACTACATGTAATAACTAACAGATTTATTGTTATTCTTTGAATAAAGGAAATGGAATCGACATGTATATTTTGAGTTAAAATATGCGTACTTTCATGACTTTGAGTTGTCAGTTTATACATTAGTCCGAGAGCCAATCCCCATTGTAAGTGTCCTGGCATGTAGTTAACCCAGTGTCTTTCGTGAATTATTCACGATGGTCGCCATGAGGCATTTTCGGGCTATATAGACAAAATTTGACCAATGCCCAGGGATTAAATGTGGTTTCTAAACAATATCAAACTATTATAAAGTTGTGTTATTATGAATATCAAACTACTGAATCCAATGAATCCGGGTATACCTATTGGCAGCTAATTCCGCCAAATTCAAAATGGGTGCTCATTGTGCTGAGAAAATCACACTGTTCCTTAAATAGGGGGGTAATAGATTGAAATTTAGGTTTTCGACTAAGAGATATTCCGATATGGTCGCTTTATTCAAAATGGCTGTATATTAAACTACCTCGACGCCAATCTTTTACCCGTGTTCTTATGAAAACACCAATCTGCTTGAACACGGATCCTATTTCTATAGTTGTCTGTACTACACTAGGATCTGCTTGAAGTGAGGGATTAGCCAATGAAACGGGCAGTTACGGTGAGTTCTTGGCGTGCGATGAACGGAACTATGAATCACTGTCTGGCTTTATAGGGTGAAAAGCCACTCGCACGACCCCTGACGCGAGTTAACAGGATAACAGGTCAGGGTCCATATTCAAAGCTTTTCTAAAAGTTAAGTAAAATTACTTATTTTTTCCACTTAACTGACTGAATTACCTTAGATTGGTATTCAAAGATTGTATTTTACATTTCCACACTTAAATTATGGAATACTCATATTCGCCAAATAGCATGAATTTTCAATTTATGGAATACCCTCCTCTGCCAAAAATCACGAATTTCTAGCATTGCAAGCAAGTTATGCCCCACTAAGAGCATCACTATACTGTATTAAATTCTGTATTAAATTCTCAGTTTACATTACTAGGAAAATGTTTGTCGAAATATTATATTGTTAAATTGTAACGCATGAAAATAGTATGATTATAATTTAGGATAATTTATGATAGTGTACATCCTTTGCCGTAACGGCTGTTTTCGTATACTTTTTTTAAAATTCCATTTCAATAGATAACAATAAATAGTATAATGATGGATATTGTCAACTTTAATTTTTTTAACAATGTATCACGAATACCTCGAAACCCTTCTTCCATGCTAAAAGAAACCTCTAGAAGAAAAACATTTCGTAGGGGTTACTGAAAATACACAAAGGCGAAATGGTGTTGTAGAGTTATCGTATAAATCAGGGATTATCCTCTACAAACTGGTCACAAAATAGCACTGTGTTTCTCTGGGATGTTCAATTCTCAGGAACTAAGAATCAGTCGATTTCCTATTATGCCTTTTTAATAACCTTCTCTTATTTTAATCCATGAAAAACCTGGCGAGTGATTCAGTCAGCCAATCGGTGATTGTGAAATTAACTCTATTTTCGAATGTTTGCTGTGGCAGGCAAAATGCGAGAATTCACCGTGGTGGATTAAATAAAATTATTTCGTGCGGTATCATACGGTAAGCTAAATTACAATATTTAAAGTATTTATGTCACTTTTGCATGAACCCTTTTACATATTACCCATAATTTGTGTTTTTGCAGAAAATATAAGGGTTTTGGATCTACGTGATTAGGAACCTTGTTTAATTTCTGTCAGTAGATTTACATTAGGCTAGTTGGTGCAGAAAAGTATGACGTTTTCATCTTATTTCGAGAGTTGAGATAGAAAAATGCCAGGTTAGCCATAATATGGTAATCACAGTACTTTATTCAGTGCAATACGATCATAGACAACATAATACATATGTACATTTTATTTAACTATCATTATTGTATTTAACAAAGGTTAGTAATATCAACAAATAATAAGATGGGGTATCCGTGGAGATATAAAATATTAAACCGAACTGTTGCATTGTTGTTCCTGGTAGACAAACGTCTTAGCGGCTGGGACAAAACACATATACATAACGTGAGTCCTAGCCAAAGGAAAAAATTACAAATAGAAACATTACTAGCGGATCAAGACAAATAAAATCTAATCAGTGGTTGATATTTCTAAAGTCACAAGTTATACATTATCAATGTTCTCTGAAAACAATACATAACCGATATTCTTAAATATTTAATCCATGTTGTATGCTCCAAATTATAATCTCAATTTTTGGGCATCAGATATATTGATTTAAGAAACAATTCTTTATGAATGACAAAATAACGTGAGTACAGCGGCTAAGTTGGCTACATTTTGCTACAGCTGGATCACTGGTGGAAGATATAATTATGCCAAATTTGAAATAAATCTGTTTATAGCCTTTATCGTCAATATTGAAACCACTAAACATACACAAACAATTATTACATAACATTGATTAATAAATAATTTGTATTTGTATTAAACACACACAAACAATTATTACATAAAATTGATTAATAAATAATTGGTATTTGTATTAAACACACACAAACAATTATTACATAAAATTGATTAATAAATAATTGAAGTTCAGCAGGAATCTTGGTTTACGGTAATATTTATTTCTTAATTTTGAATATTGCCTACGCACAGCCACGAACCCGTGACCTCCGGTCTGCGCAGGTGCGGGTTTCTTAATAGCAGACCAATTCAAACGAATTTGTTTGGGCGTTTGAATCGCAACATTCTACTAAAAATGGTGTTGAATACTGTTGAATTATTTTAACTAAGTGTCATATGTGTCGATAAATAATGATTCAACGAGAATCACGGTGAAAATAAACGCTAAGGATTCGAAAATAGCCCTAGAACCGAGATGGGGTAAAGCGTTATTTTCATAGTACATGTGACCTTGATCTGTATGCAACAAAATTAACAATTGGCTTAAATTCGTCTGTTGGGCAGTTACGGCCCTCAACTGAAGCCAGTAATGTGGCCTTGATCTGTATGAAACGCAATTAACAATTGGCTTAAAATCGTCTGTGGAGCTGTTACTGCTCTCAACTGAAGCCCGTAATGATGTTTGTGTCACTTCCCGAATCTTCAACTCTTTGTTACAGATCAACTGAAGCAAGGATTTCTGTGTTGAAATTATATTTGGAATATGTTGAACCAGTTCTATCACATCTGTGATAATATCGGACGCCCTTAACAAAGTATCATAATTTAATCAAATATGACAAAGTTTAAAGAAAAAAAAATCCGAAAAAATGACTGGATCCCATCACCAAATCCAATCAGGCGTCGCATGTGAAGTCAGGACGCAATCGATAAACCATTAGGCATCTTTGTAAAGAAAAATGATATCTACAGCATCAATTTCGTCTACACCATAAAGTTTACTGGATTAATAACGGTCCACCTTCATTTTAGGAGGAACGGTATTTAATAGCCCTGCTTGGTTTAATAGACACGCGTTGTTTACTAGAATTTACCATTGCGTGTTTATTGTGGAGTAATTGTCGTCCTGGAATACTTTTTAAAACCAAGTATTTTGTAAAATGTTTGACGGAAATCGGTATTCTTTATTGCATAAACAATAAAATTCATCCCGGAATTCAAGAAGCAAAGTAGAGTTGTAATATATAACGCTATTCCAGGAACGCTGTGTGTTAATTGCTCAATCGTCATAACAATTATCATTGGTAGCCAACAGCATGCAAAAATTCCAAACACAAGCAAAAATAATTTCACAAGTTTTAGATCATTTTCCGTTTTTGTCTTTGAATCTGGAACTTGGCTATGAAAAATCTGGTTTTGTTGCTTTCTGGCTATTTTCAGGATAAATCCATAACAAATACTCGTTAAAATAAAGCAAATCAGGAATAGTACATGCTGTAGGTAGACTTGAAATTCCGTTAAGAAGGCCGCAGCCTGGCAGAATTTACAAATGTCCCAATTATTGTAGTAGAAATGGGTCATTCCCAAGGTTATTGATAATAGCCACCCTACAGTTATTACAAGTTTTGCGTTTGATGATGTTTGATATCGAAACGGATTTCCAATGTATAACGCTCGATCAAATGCAATCGCCGTGATGGATAATACAGACGAAACGGCAGACGTAGTAAATATAACAAACCTAATAACACAAAAAAATTTGCTGGTTTCATAAATTTCCAACATGGAAGGAATATACCGACAAATTTGCGTAGGAATCACTAATCCACCAATCATCAGATCAGCAACTGCCAAGGAAACCACAAACATATTTGGCGTTGTTCTTAAAACTGGATTCTTCCATACCGCAACAATTGTTAAAATATTTCCACCACAGATAAATAAACACAGTAATATATAAAGTATGGGAAATACCACGAGTTCCGTGCTGTTTGGTGGAGGATATTTTAAGTTTGTACAAACGTTGCTCATCTTTTACAATAATGTTGAGTACTGTTGGTGAAATCTGACAAGGTTCGTTCCTCGATATGTTAAACGTAGTCTAACTATGATGTGTTAAAGCCATAGCAAAGAAGATATGAAATGCAAACCATTTATCGTTAAAGGGTCAATCCCGATAATATTTTGGAGAATAAAACTGCTTAATTTTGTGTTAAAATCGCTTGACATCCTCTACTTTATGCGATACGTTTTCAAACAACTTAAACCCACCAGTATTAATCGGGAAATGGAGACCGATGTCCCAAGTTGTGTCTGGATAAAACCGGACATTTATTTTATAAAAATAATGTGTAGTTGAAATTTACCTTTTGTTATCAAGTACAACACACGGGCCATAGACATCTAAAGGAACGGGAATCGATTATCAGTTCACCCAACGAAAAAAAGACCCGAAATCTTGAAAGGAATACATGTCCGGATAAGCAGTTTTGACGTTCAGATCGGGATAGTCCCTTTAATTGGTTTCAATATATGCATTACAAACCTTTTAGGCATTAAAAGCAAGTAATGAAAATAATTTTATATTAATGGAATTCATCCCGATGTGAATCAATGGTAAATAAGTATCAGGATTGTATGTTTGCAGAAGTATGGTAATCGGATATGCTGTTGGCCAATATTAATCGATTTTCAGAGAGAGGTAGTTATTGTCCACTCGACACAACCAAATTACTTCAGGATTGAACTCGTAGTAGTTGGAGGGTTGTATTTACAACCAGCATTACCAAATCAGTTTTTAAATCGTTTGTCTTTTTTATGTAGCTTCTATCGCGTTCACAAGGTTTTCGAGGGGATATCTCTTATACGGAATATCAACAGGATATTCTCGTCACATCAAAATTCAACCAAATTTGCTAAAAACTGTAGCTTATACCGCGTTTACACGGTAATCCACAAGGGAGGTTTACTCTGGAATAGAAGGTTGCGGAAAGCTGGAAAGCGACAGAGTTGGTCGTTTTACGAACAAAACATTGAAAACATGGGGTTGGGGGCATAATAGGTACCAAATTTGAAAAGAATCTGTCAAAAACTAGCCCCCAACAAGTTCACAAGCCAATCTAATAACCACGGGACGGGAACCTGAGAATTAATAGAGATCATGGCCCCAATGGTTATAACCTAATTTTAAAAACCTCATTTGCACTCAACGTTAAGCTCATACCAAGATTAATTTTGTTAGCAAATGGGGGGGGGGGGGTAGTGGTTTGCAGGAGGTTGAGGAGAAGGTAGCTTAATTGGCGATGGGAAGGACTGTGTCGAACAATGTGGTTCTATACTACACTGATTCAACTCAAGTAAACACTTAACGTCTATCAGTAATAAAGGGAACCTGTAAAATTAGTCAACATTTGTATATGAATTATTTACTCATACTAACAAAATATACTACGATAGACGTTAAGTGTATACTGTGAATCGTGCACAGAGAGGAACAATAGCATAATAATTTCACTCAAACAAGTACCCGGTGGCAGTATCGAGTCCTCCTGTCCAACTGTCATAATCCATCTCCCAAACAATCCAGATTGCAAGGTTTATATACTACCTGTGTGCACATGGATTAAAGGTAGACAGTCTGGGCGAGCCTGAATAAATTACAGGTAGATAGTTTGAAATACGACCGTGACCATAGGGGATCTCTGAAGTACAGAAACTAGGTGATATTCTCTACTGACGGGCACTTTTTTTTATATAGGTCAATTCTTTGTCCGCCATACTTGTAACAAATCAATTTATACCGAGATATCGTATGTGTTCAGCTTGGAACCATTCCTGGAGTAGGAACCCAGGGGGTTTGTTTGTTCCGAAGTGGCGTTTGAGACCATACCCCATCAGTTGAAACAGGCATAGTTCCAATTTTGTCCTCGAGTTTAGAAACAACGACCAGCTTGTTCCCCCACTATTAGCCGAATCTCGATGTTATGACAAAAATACGAGTAAAGTGTCGTGTGATTGCTTTAAAACTGTCGTGTTGTCGCGTTATGAAAAGGGCAAGATTGAACATGTCCACTATCAGCCACCATAGATTACTGTACAAAAATTGGTAAATTAACAATAAAAGAGTAGTTTTACCAGTTAGAACTGTATTTTTATTAGGCAACGTGAAGTTGGCACGTTATTCGGGATTCGAGATTCGAGAGTAGGAACCCAGGGGGTTTGTTTGTTCCGAAGTGGCGTTTGAGACCATACCCCATCAGTTGAAACAGGCATAGTTCCAATTTTGTCCTCGAGTTTAGAAACAACGGCCAGCTTGTTCCCCCACTATTAGCCGAATCTCGATGTTATGACAAAAATACGAGTAAAGTGTCGTGTGATTGCTTTAAAACTGTCGTGTTGTCGCGTTATGAAAAGGGCAAGATTGAACATGTCCACTATCAGCCACCATAGATTACTGTACAAAAATTGGTAAATTAACAATAAAAGAGTAGTTTTACCAGTTAGAACTGTATTTTTATTAGGCAACGTGAAGTTGGCACGTTATTCGGGATTCGAGATTCGAGATTTGCGAATCGCGAATCCCGAATACCGTGCTGGCTCGTTATTCGGGATTCGCAAATAACGAATAACGAGCCAGCACGTTATTCGGGATTCGGGATTCGGGATTTGGATTCGGGATTCGAGATTGGGGATACGCCATTAAAACAGAACGACCTACGTTGCATCCGACCATTTCCTCTCTACCCCCGGGATGGGGTGGGGTGTGCTGGGGTGTGTGGATGGCCGAATGTCAAAGCATGTGCGCACTGTATCATTAAGCCTGTCATTGAGTCAACTGGCGTGGTTTCGAATCTCAGGTTGTACGTGACAAGGAGTAGGGTGGTATGTCTAACGTCGTGGGTTTTCTCCGGGTCACCTGGTTTCCTGCTACTGCTAAAGAGCCAGCCCGCAGGTTTTTCGGGATTCGGGATTCGAGATTCGGGATTCGCAACTAAAACAGAAGGACCTACGTTGCATCCGACCATTTCCAATCTACCCCCGGGGTGGGGTGGGGTGGGGGTTTGGGGTGTGAATGGCCGAATATCCAAGAACGTGCGCCCTATATCATTAAGCCTGTCATTTAGTCAACTGGTGTTGTTTCGAATCCCCGGTTGTACGTGACAAGGAGAGGGGGCGTGTTTCTAACGTCGTGGGTTTTCTCCGGGTCATCTGGTTTCCTCCTACTGCTAAAGACCCCATGACCAAGCGAAGTATTGAAACGAATTAAACTATAGGTTTGTTTCGAAATGACCTAATTTGTGTCGAGTAGACGTTCTCTCTCTCTCTACCCCCGAGCGTAGGGGTAAGTGAACATTAGGTGACAGACTAACAAGGAGACGACCGTTTGTAGAGCGAAAAGGGTGTTGGCTGGTTTGTTGGCCTGCACGGGGCAGTCATCTCCAGTTATCACCTGTTGTATTGTCGAATCTCGAATCACGAATCTGAAATCCCGAACAACGAGCCAGCACGTTATTCGGGATTCGGGATTCGCCACTAAAACAGAACGACCTACTTTGCATCCGACCATTTCCTCTCTACCCCCGACAGTAGGGGTAAGTGAACGTTGGGTGTCCGACTAACAAGGAGACGACCTTCGTCGAGCGAATAGGGTGTTGGCTGGTTTGTTCACGTGCACGGGGCAGTCCTCTCCTGAACCCACCTGTTGTATTGCCGAATACCGAATCCCGAATAACGTGCTGTCTCGTTATTCGGGATTCGGAATTCGCCACTAAAACATAACAACCTACGTTGTTGCACCTGACCATTTCCTCTCTACCCCGACCGTAGGTGTGTGTGGGTGTTGGGTGACCGAATAACAAGGAGACGACCGTTTGTCGAGTGAAAAGGGTTTTGGCTGGTTTGTTGACGTGCACGGGGCAGTCCTTACCAGCAATCACCTGTTGTATTGCCGAATCCCGAATCCCGAATAACGTGCTGGCTCGTTATTCGGGATTCGGGATTCGCCACTAAAACAGAACGACCTACGTTTCATCCGACCATTTCTCCTCTACCCCCGGGGGTGGGGGTTGGGTAGTTGATGGCCGAATGTTCAAGCACGTGCGCGCTGTGTCATTAAGCCTGTCATTGAGTCAACTTGCGTGGTTTCGAATCCCCGGTTGTACGTGACAATGAGTAGGGTCGCCTGTCTAACCTCTTGGGTTTTCTCCGGGTTCACCCATTGCTAATGATCCCTACGAGCAGGCGTACTATTGAAATAAAATTAAAACTATATGTTAGTCTCGAAATGACCTAATTTTTATCGAGTGACGTTAAACCCAATTTTTTTTCTCTCTCGAATAAGGTGTTGGCTGCTTTGTTGGACTGCACGGGACAGTCATCTCCAACAATAACCTGTTGTAATGACCAAATCTGAATACCGAATCTCGAATCCCGAATCATGTGCTGGCTCGTTATTCGGGATTCGCCAATAACGAATAACGAATAACAAGCCAGCACGTTATTCGGGATTCGGGATTCGGGATTCGGGATTCGCCACTAAAACTGAACGACCTACGGTCCATCCGACCATTTCCTCTCTACCCCCGGGGTGGGTGTGGGGTGGAGGTGTGGATGGCCGAATGTCAAGCACGTGCGCGCTGTATCATTTAGCCTGTCATTGAGTCAACTGGCGTGGTTTTGAATCCCCGGTAGTACGTGACAAGGAGTGGGGTCGTATGTCAAACCTCGAGGGTTTTCTAAGGGTCCTCCGGTTTCCACCCATTTTTAATGACCCCTGCGAGCAAGCGTACTATTGAAATATACCATTAAGCCTATATCATTAAGCCTGTCGTTTAGTCAACTGGCGTACGTGACAAGGAGAGGGGTTCGTCTGTCTAACGTCGTGGGTTTTCTCCGAGTCCTCTGGTTTCCTCCTACTGCTAAAGACCCCGGGGGTAGAGAAAAATGGTCAGATGCAACGGAGGTCGTTCTATTTTAGTGGCAAATCCTGGATCTCGAATCCCGAATTCCGAATCCCGAAAAACGTGCTGGCTCTTTAACAGTAGGAAGAAACCAGAGAACCCGGAGAAAACCCACGACGCTAGACAGACGACCCTACTCCCTGTCACGTACTACCGGGGATTCGAAACCACGTCAGTTGACTCAATGACAGGCTTAATGACACAGCGCGCACGTGCTTGAACATTCTGCAATCCAACACCCAACCTCCACCCACGGGGGTAGAGAAGAAATGGTCGGATGAAACGTAGGTCGTTCTGTTTTAGTGGCGAATCCCGAATAACGCGCTGGCTCGTTATTCGTTATTCGTTATTGGCGAATCCCGAATAACGAGCCAGCACGGGATTCAGGATTCGGCAATACAACAGGTGATTGCTGGTAAGGACTGCCCCGTGCACGTCAACAGACCAGCCAAAACCCTATTCACTCGACAAACGTTCGTCTCCTTGTTAGTCGGTCACCCAGCACCCACTTACACTTACGGTCGTGGTAGAGAGGAAATGGTTAGATGCAACAACGTAGGTTGTTCTGTTTTAGTGGCGAATCCCGAATCCCGAATAACGAGCCAGCACGTTATTAGGGATTCGGGATTCGGGATTCGGCAATACAACAGGTGGGTTCAGGAGAGGACTGCCCCGTGCACGGCAACAAACCAGCCAACACCCTATTCGCTCGACGAAGGTCGTCTCCTTGTTAGTCGGACACCCAACGTCCACTTACCCCAACGGTCGGGGGTAGAGAGGAAATGGTCGGATGCAAAGTAGGTCGTTTTGTTTTAGTGGCGAATCCCGAATCCCGAATAACGTGCTGGCTCGTTATTCGGGATTCGGGATTCGGGATTCGACAATACAACAGGTGATTACTGGAGATGACTGCCCCGTGCACGCCAACAAACCAGACAAACCAGCCAACACCCTTTTCGCTCGACAAATGGTCGTCTCCTTGTTAGTCGGTCACCTAATATTCACTTACCCCTACGCTCGGGGTTAGAGAGAGAGAGAGAGAGAGAGAGGGAGAGAGAGAAAGAATGAGAGATGGGGTTTAACGTCCACTCGACCATCGACAGACCCACCCGACCCTTCCCATCCCGGGGGTAGAGAGGAAATGGTCGGATGCAGCGTAGGTCGTTCTGTTTTAGTGGCAAATCCCGAATTCCGAATTTCGAATCCCGAATAACGTGCTGGCTCTTTAGCAGTAGGAAGAAACCAGAAGACCAAAACGTTAGACAGACGACCCTACTCCTTGTCACGTACAACCGGGGATTCAAAACCAAGCCAGTTGACTCAATGACAGGCTTAATAATACAGCGCGCACGTGCTTGACATTTGGACATTCACACCCTCACCCCATCCCCACCCCGGGGGTAAAGAGGAAAGGTCGGATGCAACGTAGGTCGTTTTGTTTTAGTGGCGAATCCCGAATCTCGAATCCCGAATCCCGAATGGGCTCTTCAGCACTAGTAGGAAACCAGAGGACCCGGAGAAAACCCACGACGTTAGACAGACGACCCTACTACTTGTCACGTAAGACCGGGAATTCGAAACCATGCCAGTTGACTCAATGACAGGCTTAATGATACAACGCGCACGTGCTTTGACATTCGGCCATCCACATCCCCAAAAACCATCCCCCACCCCAGCCCGGGGGTAGAGAGGAAATGGTCCGATGCAATGTAGGTCGTTCTGTTTTAGTTGCGAATCCCGAATCTCGAATCCCGAATGCCGAATCCCGAATAACGTGCTGGCTCGTTATTCGTTATTCGTTATTGGCGAATCCCGAATAACGGGCCAGCACGTGATTCGGGATTCGAGATTCAGATTTGGTAAATACAACAGGTGATTGTTGGAGATGACTTCCCCGTGCACGCCAACAAAGCAGCCAACACCTTATTCGAGAGAGAAAAAAATGGGGTTTAACGTCCACTCGACAAAAACTAGGTCATTTCGAGATGGGGTTTAACGTCCACTCGACACAAATTATGTCATTTCGATACTAACATATAGATTATTTTTTTTGAATACGTCGCTTGGTTGTGGGGTCTTTAGCAGTATAAGGAAACCAGAGGACCCGGAGAAAACCCACGACATTAGACATACGACCCTTCTTCTTGTCACGTACAACCGGAGATTCGAAACCATGGCAGTTGACTCAATGACAGGCGTAATGATACAGCGCACACCCCGGGGGTAGAGGATATGATCGGATGCAACGTAGGTCGTTCTGTTTTAGTGACGAATCCCGAATCTCCAATCCCGAATCTCCAATCCCGAATCTCCAATCCCGAATCCCGAATCCCGAATAACTTGCTGGCTCGTTATTCGTTATTGGCGAATCCCGAATAACGAGCCAGCACGGTATTCGTGATTCGCGAATCCCGAATCCCGAATCCCGAATAACGTGCCAACTTCACGTTGCCTTTTTATTACATGTAATCTGAACTATGTTGGTTAACGTATATGTATGCTAAGGGTAAGACGCTAACTCGGTAGCCTGGGAATCGGCTGTTCGATCCCTACATTGGCTAAGGAAGTTCATCCAGATTTTCCGGCGTGATTCCCCCTTTAATGAGTATACATAAAATACAGTGTCCGATTTGTAATATCACATAGTTTGTTAATTTACATTTAAAACGATATAAATGCATATGAATACAAAGCTTATGTAGGATTGCATCAAATTTAATGTAGAAATACAACCAAATGTATCAGTTTACATTATGTGATCTCGATAGTAACATAATTGTCATTTGAATTACTTTTTTTTTACAGAAAATTGTAAATCAAATAGTGGCCGCATCAGTTATTCGTAATGTAAAACTACAATCATTTTATGTCAGTTTGAGTTATAGTAAATTTACTGTCAAATAGTGTTCAAATCGGCTATTCCCCCTCGACCACATATCGAATTTTGTGCAAAATATTTACTGTTATATGAGTCATATTAGTCTATTTTAGAGACATTGGTTACTAGTATTCAAAATCTGAATGCACCTAACTGTCATATGGCGACAGTGAAAGGGTTGTGTGGGACATTTTGCTTCGTGCCATGCCTCGTAGCACCATTTCATTTAATTTCTATTCTTTGTCAATTGATGTTTGGCAAGCTCGGCTGAAAGGTCAGCAAAACTTCATGTGTTCGCTAGGATCTAACCTTAGACTACTTAGCCTAGTGGGGACAAACTCATTCAAAGAATATTTCAAGTAAATATACACTTTAATAACCGCAAAATGACTGTCAGAAAGTTGTCAGTAAAATCGTTGTTTTTTAACACTGACTTGTAAATGTACCCCTAAATGGGAGATTTAGATTTATAAACACGACGTAGATTTACAGTAATTAAGATAAATTTACAACCAGTGTCAATTTAGTGATAGTTCGGTGGTTGAATGGGAGGAGCTGTGATTTTATGAGACAAAGTTTTTGTAGACCAGATGTTTGTGTAGATTCCGAATCTCGGTGGTGATCAGGTGTTTGTTTGTATGGAAGACCAAATGGGACAATATTCATGATTCTTGTTTCTACATTCCAGTTTGAACATTTTAGACATGAACTCAACATTCTAAACTAATGATTCTTGTTTCTACACTCCAGTTTGAACATTTTAGACATGAACTCAACATTCTAAACTAATGATTCTTGTTTCTACATTCTTATGTCAGCATTTCATGCACAAAATCATCATTTTAAACAAAAAAATATGACTTTATGTTTCATTTTCGGCGTTTTATCGATAACTTCTATATATCATTAAATATTAAAATTAAAAAATAATTTCTTAATTCTACACGACAAAGAAATCAATTCATTGGTTTCTGAAAGTATCTAAAACCAAAATCTGGAATTTGAACTCTTATGAAAATATTTTCTACGTTTTAAAAAGTCTTGAAGTTAAAATGTTCAAACTGTAATGTAGAAACAAGAATCATGAATATTGTCCCATTTGGTCTACATCAACATTATTACACCAGAGGGCGCTAGATCGAACACAATTTGGCGACCTATTCAGCTAGCGACCTATTCGACCGAACCAGCTGCATGGTACCTGGTCCGTTTGCCCTGGTTCTTATATCACTTAAGTTGGGGCTATGGGGTGCCACCACAGGCACGGATCCGGGGGGGGGGGGGGTAAATGCCCCTCTTACAAAATCTACCGCCCCATTTGGCGCCGTGAAAAAATCGACCATATAAAGAAAAAAGCCACTGGGCGCTCAGTGACTTGGTAACTGATGTTGTTAGTTTAACCATGTAAAATATGTCAAAACAGTGTTTACACACTCCCTATCGCGCTACATCGGATTTGTTAGGAGTGCTCAAATTGGTAGACGACCAGTAGGCTCGTAGCATGGCCCACCGGGGCCTGTCCAGCAGCATCAACCCCCGATCCTTTTGTCTTGATACCATACGTGCTTTGTATATAACTATTGTGATGTGTGTCGGTCTGCTGTCACCACACTCACGCAGGGCCGTCAGGGCCGGATTAACCATGCGGCACAGACCCCAGGGCCCCCACATTAGGGGGCCCCCCACAAAAGTTTTTACTACGATTTTTGTCTTCAGCACCCCTAAAAATCCATGGAAAGATATATTCAAAGACAAAACAGCAAATAAATTGCCTGGTTGTCTGGTTGTGGGGCCCCCCACAAATTTTTTTAGTTGCGTCTAGTCACCTCCTCTAGAAATGCCATCATTTCATAGCACTCGCATTTATCACCACGTCCGGATTAACCATGGGGCATAGGCCCCAGGACCCCAAACATTAGCCCCCCCCCCCCCCCACAAAAAATCTTAGTTGCGTCCACCCCCCTCCTCTAGAAATGCCATCATTCCATAGCACTCGCATGGATTGGTCCACTGAAATAACACTAAAATGCGCTAATTTTATTCTTTTCTAAATGGCTCCACACAAGTGCCTGAAATGCCAGGAAATCAAGTTTCCGGCCTCCAATTTATGAAAATTTCCAGATTAATAAGGCGTCCCCTCCAAAAAAATTGACAACCTTTCAATTATAAAATAATACACTTGATTATGATCACATAGTGATGCTCCTGGGCACTGATGAATCGGTCGGTTTTAATGGCGCCTACACCTGATCCAAACTTTCTTATATCTCTTATGTGGAGGCTATCGGGCGCCACCACAGGCGCGGACCCAAGGTGCGGACACCAGAAGCGAATGCCTCTCACAAAAAATCTGCCGCCATATAAAATACAAAATTGCCGCTCAGATATCACCCAAATGGCAGAAAAACGTGTTTCCTGCATCGTTATTTTTAAAATTTTCTACTGGAGGACCCCAGACAAGGATGCCATCTCCAGAGGCGAAGGGTCTCTCCTATCGGCGCCTGACCCTCCACATAACATTAAAGGGTTCGTTTTGGTCGCCCTTATTCACATTTGACAGGCGCGCCACCAATTTTTGTTCTGGTCGCCCTATCCACGTCGCCTTATGGTGTTTCGGACTAGTTCTAGTTTAGAGGATAAGGAGTTTCTCATTTTGGTGTGCTTAACATCAATGAATGAATGAAATGGGGTTTAACGTCCTACTGTTATGCACTTAACCTGAGGTAATTGAAGACGGGCATACGCCATACAGTGCTATGAGGGAAATTTTCCCCGGGCAGCGGCACTACGGCCTACTCTTATATCGAATTCCAATTGCCAAGGGACCTTTTACGTGCACCCCAATGTGTACACGGGACCTCGGTTTTTCGTCCAATCCGAACGACAAGGCAGGTGTCCTTGTCAGGCCCTCCTTCTGCATCACTGACAATCGAACACCCGACCTCCAGGCT
This sequence comes from Patella pellucida, assembly GCA_917208275.1. Taxonomy (NCBI): domain Eukaryota; kingdom Metazoa; phylum Mollusca; class Gastropoda; family Patellidae; genus Patella; species Patella pellucida. Next base: position 20,329,050 of record OU795036.1, on the reverse strand, counting down.
AGCGAACCAGCGCCTTATCCACCGTGATCAAATAAGAAATAGCGCTGCCGAAATGGACATACGGGAGCGACGTTGATTGCAGCTCCAAGCCCCCCACCCCCACGTACACACACGCACCGTTCCGCACTCAGGGCATTATATTGGCGTCCCCAACACTCTGCTGCACCCCCACTTCTACAATCTTACATACGGCCCTGCCTTTGGCGCTCGCGGTCGGTGATCAGGGGCCCCCCACATGTTCCAGGCCCCAGGGGCCCCACCATGGTTAATCCGGCGTTGTGTAGCATTTTAAAAGTGCGGGTTGGAGTATTGGGTTACCAAGTTATTGAGCGCCCAGTGGCTTTCTATTTATTTTATCTGGTCGATTTTTTCACGGGCGCCATACTTATGGGGCGGCAGATTTTGTAGAGGGACATCCCCCCCATCCGTGCCTGTGGCGGTGCCCCATAGCCCCAACTTAATTAATATAAGAGCCAGGGCAAACGATCCAGGTACCATGCAGCTGGTTCGGTCGAATGGGTCGCTAGCTGAATAGGTCGCCAAATTGTGTTCGATCTAGCGCCCTCTGGTGTGATAATGTTGACGTAGACCAAATGGGACAATATTCATGATTCTTGGTTCTACATTCCAGTTTGAACATTTTAACTTCAAGACTTTTTAAAACGTAGAAAATATTTTTATAAGAGTTCAAATTCCAGATTTTGGTTTTAGATACTTTCAGAAACCAATGAATTGATTTCTTTGTCGTGTAGAATTAAGAAATTATTTTTTAATTTTAATATTTAATGATAATAAAAGTTACCGATAAAACGCCGAAAATGAAACATAAAGTAATTTTTTGGGTTTGAAATGTTGATTTTGTGGATGAAATGTTGACATAAGAATGTAGAAACAAGAATTATTAGTTTTGAATGTTGCGTTCGTGTCTAAAATGTTCAAACTGGAATGTAGAAACAAGAATCGTGAATATTGTCCCATTTGGTCTTCCATATGTTTGGGTTTTTTTTACGTATAGGGGGTCAAATGTCTACGATATGGGTGGGGTGTCATTATTATTTGTAGGGAGGGCGGGGTGGGGTAGTCGGTGTGTGGAGGGGGCGGGGGGCATTATGTTGACATAAATGATGATCAAAGATCAATTTCTAGGACTGCCCATCTCTAAATGAGTGTTTATGATGACCCCGGACAACTGTTTGATTTATGGGATGTGGGTAGCAGGTGTGTGTGTGTGGACGGGCAGGGATGGCGGGAAATGAGTTCACGTTATGATGGTTTTCTTAGAGCCTGGTAAAAACATTACTTTTTAATTCCACTTCACATCTCTAATTATACCCATACTTTTTCTCGACTCTTTGATAAAAATGGGAGGGTATTCACCGATACACGGCCGTATATCAGTTGAAAAGGGACAAAAATAACAAAATCATGATTTACATATTTATTTCAACATCTCCTTCCCGTTTTGAACATGGTAAAATAGTCAGCATTTTCAACTGTCTCAGCACTTTGTGGATGTGCGTCACTCTCAGTCATTTTCTTACATTTGGTCTCACTTTCCTTTACATTTTGATATCTAGTCGCACTTTCACATCTTGTCGCACATTCACATTTTGTCGCGGCTCATGCTCATCCGTGCAGCACATAATCCAAATATTTTACTATTATAAATTTATCTCTTGACATTTTCAACACTAGAAAATTTCACATTTTGTCGCGGTTTATGCTCATCCACAGCACGTAATCCAAATATATTACTAGTCTAAATAAATCCATTGTCATTTTCCCTGTCTAAACCTAATTCTGACTCTATATTAGGGGTTTTGTGGTCGTTGAGTTCATTGGTGATATTAATTTTAAGATTTGAAAATCCAAAATGGCGGAAATCCAAGATGGTGCTCATATTTCAATAAATTCCACACGTGTTGATATTTTCTCAGTGTTTACAAGCTGTCTAACACTTTACTGTTACATAAATCTTTTTATGTATACTTATCTATATTTGTCTATATATACTCACCTGTGTGTCATGTGTGCTTGTGTGTGCTTGCAGACTAAAGTAATACAGTAATGACCTCGCCAAAACCTAAAGCAACTAGCTCTTTGTTGCGAAAACAGTTAGCGGGGGAATTGTATATAGAAACAGCTGAATTTGCCAGTGGACTCCTCCCTTTCAAAAAATATTTCGTAACTAATATGATGTATCTGATGCGAACTATGGCTGGTTAAACTGGAAGTTCTAAAAAAATGCAGCTCTAGTTTTGGCATATGTGCTTTCAGTCCAATGGTTATTTTGCAACGTATAGTATAAACTATCACTACAAAACATATTACCAAGGGTGAGACTAAAGCCATACAAGATCTTAAGAATGACAAGTGCATAACTATAATACCAGCTGATAAAGGTAAATCAACCGTAGTCATGAATACTGATGAATACAATTCAACCGTCAACCAACTGCTGAAAAATCAGGAAAAATCCAACAGCTCAATTAGGAAGAAAGTTATTGTGTCCCAAAAAGTGTGACAGACGGACGAACCCATTTTAATAGTCCCTTGCTTTCTTCGAAAGGCGGGGGACAATAAACCGAAAATATTACTGAAAAAAAGACGACGGAGAGTGGTGGGATGTTTTTTTAACGCGTGTACTATAGATCATAACGTCTGTTATGGGTCAGGGGACGTGGTTTGGATCCCCCGTTAATACGTGACAAGAAGTATGGTCACTTGTCCAATCCGTGTGTTTTCTTCCCCCCCCCGTCTCCTCCCAAATTTGATAGCCTAGTTGCTGTCCCGTGGAAGTACCCTACCTCCCTAAATACCTTGTATTTAATATAAATTAACTTCAATAATGTTGATGCCTAAAAAATACATACAGAGATAAGTTGTTTATACATCATAAAACTGATTTATTTTCGAAGAGATGAACTCAGTTAATTTTGCAACTTACAACAAATGAACCTATGACATAAAGCGCACACCATACAACTCAGATAAAATTTTATTTTCAATATCAAAGAATTATGTAGAGTTTTTCTGGATTCAAACGGAAACTCTAGGCGTTTCATTTTTTACATGCATTGTTTGCTGTTGTCTCATATCATTTATACACATAAAGACACGTCCCCTGGGGTCACAATCGACGTTTTGAGGAACGAAGACGTTTTGTTAATTTACTTTTAAGTTTGTATGTCTCAAGTCGGGTTAACTGAGCATTTTAATCCAAGTATTTTGTAAAAGGCTTGACGAAATTCCACATTTTTTACCGCATACACAATAAAATTCATCCCAGAATTCAGTACTGCAAGAGGTGTTACCATCTGAAATACAATTTCAGGAACAGTATTTGTTAACTGTGCTAGCATTATAACTATTATATTTGGTACCCAACAAACCACAAAGATACCGAACACCAATAGAAACAACTTTACAAGTTTCATATCATTCTCGAACCCTTCATGGCAAGTGGTTTCTTTCTGTTGCTGTCTTGCTATTTTTAAAATGTAGCCATAACATACAGCTGTTAATATGCTCAGTAAAACGAAACTAACGCTAAGAATGTAGAGATAATACTCCGCCTTCATAAACCAATAGGCCAGACAAAATTTGCAAGTGTCCCAATTATTATAGTAAATCGGTATCGTACCATGGATGAGAGATAAGAAACATCCTCCAATAATGACCATTTTTCCCCTCGCAATTGTCGAGATTGTTGGGTAGCGAAGTGGATATCTGATGTAGATGGCTCGATCAAATGCTATTGTCATCATAAAATAAAGTGACAAATTTCCCGAAGTAATTAACGTCATGTTTCTCAACATACATAACGTCTTACTCGTATCAAGGGTTCCCAATAAAGACGGGAAGTACAGAAGAAACTGCATTGGTATCAGTCCTCCAATCATCAAATCAGCTACAGCCAGAGAAACCACAAACATATTTGGTACCGTTCTTAGAACTGGGGTTCTCCGTACAGCAACTATTGTTAAAATATTTCCACCACAGATAAATAAACAGAGCAATATATACAAGATAGGGAAAACTATCATCTCCAGCTCATTTGGTGACCAAGAGGTAATATTCCTACATTTGGTAATCATCTTAAATGTCGCGGCCACGGTATTAACTCGCCAACGTTCTTTATTCATTTGGAAAACCACCAGTGATGTAGTCTAAATAAACTAACGTAAAATTGCACATCATTAAGGTATCGGTTACATTGCAATTAATTTGTAGACATAGCTGTTATATCTCCATATATTTATGCACGAAGCTAAATAAAACACAGGAAATGATAGCGTAGCGTGCAATTAGAACGCACCAACATGAGATCATAGTGTAAGAGTGGTAAAATACCCAGCAAGGAATTGGCTTTATGAAGGTACATAGTGTGTCGCAGAGAGAAGGTCACACAGGTCAAATCTCTACTCAATCACCATGATTCTACTTCCAATCTTAGAGGATCGCCACGCACCACAAACACTTAGTGATGAACATGAAACACGTCCATGTTTGTTTTTTTTAATTTCCTGGAATAACTACCTCAGATATATTTAAAGTGCTACTTCGAAAATTCTCTCATTTAAGATAGTAAATTATTAATTCGGTTCGGTCATCTAGTTAAAAGACACCGATAGTTTAAAATATTGGATGGGGGGGGGGGGGGTAAAACCAAAATTTAATACAAATCGCTGGATTTATTGTTTCAGATTAAAGCCAGTGGTCGTCATTTGCATTTTGCGACCAATATTTAATTCCTAACAACTTAATCCACCACTAAATGTATAAAATCGACCCTTTAACATTTAATTAAGAAAACTAGGCGCAAATATCAACGGTAGATAACTACCCTACTTGGTTTCAATTAGATTAAACCAGGGCCCAACAGAGGATGAGCTTAATTTATCATATCTTATAAATAAATGTAGCTGGCCCATTGCGTACAGCAAACGGCATGCGCTCCGTTATCAAAGGACCCGAACAAAGCGCGTCGTAAACGCAGTTTGTATTAATCCTTTCTACTCATAGCTATATGGTTGTATCCGGAAGCAAAATTCAAAAAACAGAAAATGTTTTGACAATACATAGAATTCGTGCGTTCCTTGTAAGCATCAGGGGTGTGAATTGTACTAAATCAAACGATGTCACTCTCAAGTCGAGGTTAAAACATCTGTTTCTATGCCGCTTTATTCTTTTTCAAATGGCCCAGTTCTCTAAGAAGATAAGTAGGTCGGATGGGTTGTGGACAACAGTTGAATAGGAGGTTGTGGATGTTCGAGACTATGGACGAGGTCATCCCGGTAAGTTAACATCATCAATGTTGATTTAAATTGACCAATAATTCGTGTTTTTGATGTCGAAGATTTTGGAGGATTGTGAGTCCTTTAAGTGCCAGTGATGAAACTTATTGCATAGTTTCATTACATCAATACCTTGACTAAATTCGATAATAAGCAGATCAATTAAACAATAACACCCACCAGGGCAGATTATCAAAAACCTGACAAATCCCCCATCAGAATAACCCTGCCCTTTATAGTTATTTAACATACAGAGTCAGCAACCTACTAAAGAAATCAAATATTGATACCACATTTTCGGCCCAGACCACCTTGAAACAGATATTGAAATCCAACGGCAACTGCAACCGATTATCCCGATTCAACCCAAAGGAGTCGTCTGCCAAGTGGTTTGCTCCTGCAATGCATCCTATATTGGAGAAACGAAACATCCTATTGAGAAAAGGGTAACGGAACATAGGTCCAAAGCAGTGCCGGACTGGTGGGCCGAAGGCCCACTTGCCATACCTGTGACAAGGCCCGCGCACGGGGGGTCTGGGGGGGGGGGGTGGTTCTCCCCCTAGAAAATTTGGAAAAATAGACAGTCGCAAACCCATTTTCCAAGCACCTCGGGCCAGAGCAGCAGATGGAGATATATGGTGACCTGCGAGCACTTTAATCACACTTTCTGCTTTTCTTTCCTTTCCTTTCCCTGTTTCCTCTCCTCCCCTCTTTTACTACCTTTTCTTTTTCTTTTTTTACTTTTTTCTTTTTTTTTTCTTTGCACTGGTCCAAAGCCGCTACCAATAACTCAGCCATAGCGGAACGTCTCCATAATCACCCACAACATAGAGTTAAATGGAATAAGGTCCCGATCTTAACCGCAAACCAACAGAACAAGAAAACCAGGAAGATCATAGAAGCTATTTTAATATAAGTAGACATTCCACTGAACTCTATAGGGACTTGGGGCTCTACAGGGCATATGATGATGTAATTAGGCACCTTTGGTTGTATTAAATCCCCCCCCCCCCATTTCATTTTACGTTTTTCATATTATATATTCTCCACAACCTGTCCATTAAATATATATATTTTATTCTAATTTCTACTTTGGTTACTTAGTACATATTGTGTATTGTTAGTTGGACTGCACTATAGGGAACATGTCATTGCGAGTCCGAAGACATGTTACCTTCTGAGATGAGCACCAGTACCTGACCAGTGAGGGGAGGGGGCATAGTGGGAAAAATGGCCCGGGCTCCCCACATAATAACCCCCCCCCCATTTCTGGGCAAGACACTCAAGGGGGCGGAGTACATACTAGTACGACCCGCGGTCAGTACGAATAATTTGAACAAACGACAATGGGGCCCCCGCACTGCTGTTGGTATGCCCACCCCACCCCACAAGGTTAATCCGACACTGAATGCAATAGCAGCATCCTCCTCATCCTTCCGATTTTCAGTAGTTGAGTTCATCGTCGAGCCATTAAAAAAAACCTCGGTTCGCATAACGGTTCTCATCGATGTTCGTATGTAGACTTTTCTTTTACCTATCTTTCCATCGTACATTGCACACGCCACAAGAGACAGCCTATGGATACGGGCGGGTACAGGGTCGGGTCATAAGGTCACAACGCCACAAGGGAACACGCCACAAGGGAACAGCCTATGGATACAGGGCCTTACAGGTTGTACCGAGGGAACATATTGTATGGGAACTTGTGTGAAATTCACCCAGTTTATTGCGAGTTCCAAATTATAGCCGGACCCAGTCGGACGTGGGCGTTATGGCCGGACGTGGGCTTTGTCTGAAGACATGTTATTTTCTGAGATGAGCACCAGCGAGGAAAATAAATGCAATATCGGCATCCTCCTCCTCATCCTTCCGATTTTCAGTAGTTAAGTTCATCGTCCAGCTATCAATAAAATAAAACCAAGTACGAACAATCCAAATCATTAGACACAATTTGAAATTCCTAAAAAAGACCTGTTCGCATAATGATAGTTGTGTCTTGTGTTAATTTGCTTTCTATCAACGTTTGTACGTAGACTTTTCTTTTGCCTATCTTTCCATCGTACATTGCACACGCCACAAGGGGACAGCCTATGGATACGGGCGGGTACAGAGTCAGGTCACAAGGTCACAACGCCACAAGGGCCTAATATGGGTGGATGATCCTATTTACAGGAATTCCTAATTGGCGAGTCTTCTTTACCGTTTATTAGAATAAAGTCGACACCACGATATTATACCAATCAGCCACTTTTCATTTTGGAATTCCATCTCCGGGCTATTAAAATAAGAGATTGTCGGGGACCCAGTTGAACATTAGGCATAGCTAATTAGACACCCCATTTCAAAGCAATAATATTTAAACAGCCCCGAGGATAACGATAGATAAATACAGCTTCCCCGATTCTAATTTTAAGAAGTTTGTGAGGAGATTTTTGTCTTAAAACTAAGTATTTTATAAAAAATGTCTGACGGAAATCAGTATTCTTAATAGCATCAACAATAAAATTCATCCCGGAATTCAACAAGCAGAGTAGAATTATAATATACAGGACATTTACAGGAACACTGTTTGTTAAATGGTCGATCGTTGTAGCAATCATAACCGGTAGCCAACATACCGCAAAAATTGCAAACACAAGTAAAAATAACTTCACAAGTTTTAGGTCATTTTTAAAAAATTTCTTTGCATCTGAAACTTGGCTTTTAAGAATCTGGTTCTGTTGCTTTCTGGCAATTTTCAGGATAAATCCGTAACACACGCTGGTTAATACAAAAGCAACAAAGAAGGACACGTTTTTAATAACGAGTTGATAATTCGGTTTTATGAAGCAGAATGTCTGGCAGAATTTACAAATGTCCCAATTATTGAAGTAGGTATGTTGCGTCGCCACGACGAAAGACTACAGCCACCCTACGGTTATTACAAGTTTTGCTTTTGAAGCGGTCGCCAATTCTAGGTAAAGAAGAGGATATCCAATGTATAATGCTCGATGACCTCGCGCCTGGTACCGTTCGTGCATTTTTATGCGCAAACTCTAAGTTTTTCTATTACTGGCACGCGCACGGGCACTATTTCTTTATATTTTACATGTAGCAAATTATAAACCGAATGTGTGAAGACATTTCATATATATCACGCACAAAATTTTCAGTACAGAGTTGATTCAAGCTCGATTTGTTGCCAAGCAAACCAATGGGATTATTTTCTCAACAGTGTATGAACTTATCCATAGCGATAATACCCTTACACCGAGAGAAATTATGTAGTCTCGGTGAATAGAACCATGGTCGTCTGGTAGAAAATTACTTTTGTATTTTTTGTAAGCGGTGGCTAATTCTAGGTAAAGAAGAGGATATCCAACGTATAATGCTCGATGACCTCGCGCCTGGTACCGTTCGTGCATTTTTATGTGCAAACTCTAAGTTTTTCTATTACTGGCACGCGCACGGGCACTATTTCTTTATATTTTACATGTAGCAAATTATAAACCGAATGTGTGAAGACATTTCATATATATCACGCACAAAATTTTCAGTACAGAGTTGATTCAAGCTCGATTTGTTGCCAAGCAAACCAATGGGATTATTTTCTCAACAGTGTATGAACTTATCCATAGCGATAATACCCTTACACCGAGAGAAATTATCTAGTCTCGGTGAATAGAACCATGGTTGTCTGGTAGAAAATTACTTTTGTATTTTTTGTAACGGAAAAGAGTTTTTTGAGAAGCAAACTAACCTGCCGCACACGAGGAAGTCATTATACTAATAATAAAAGGCTTATCGCTGAGTAATAGGTCATCAAGACACCACACATACAGTACGCGCATCGCGGAGCTTTGACGAAACACGATATTACCGTGTTTTTTTTATCGTGGAATTCCGTGAATTACAGTGTGAATATCGAGTGACATGATAGTACTCCCTCGATGTTGGAAACACGGTGTGACTCGGTGTTTATATTAATCCATGCCTCTGATACTGTAGTGCGTACAAGGCAAAGTTTTTTTGTGGAAAATATGAGAAATGGCAACGACCAAAATAAGGGAATTTATTAGAAATAGGTCAATTCAAGACACGGAAGAAAATATTATTAACATGAAATCCGATCAGGCAGGTTTCCCAAGAGTTCTTCGGTTTCTTCCTGCAGTAATGATCGAAATCATTCGCACGATCTGGAAATTAGGCCTAATTTGCTACCCTTGTAAAATGACGCGATTATTATTATATTATAATAAAAACGTGGTTAGTAAAAGGCTCAACCAAACTATAAAACATTAGTTGCACTTACGTCTACGGTTCTTTGGTAATCATCCTTTCTCATAAAAGTTATATATTCATATATAAACGAATAATATGCTGATAAATTTATTTGAAAATGACCTAGAGAAAATCAAAATAAATATTTAGACGACACGCAATCTTTTTACAAGCTCATAGAAATTGTGAGATGCACGTTGACATGCATGTCTCGACAAGCTTGAGAATACCAATCGATAAATTAGTGCGTACAAGTCTTACCGGGGGGCGTAGTTTTATCCATCTAAATAGTAATTCACATACTGATATATCTTTTCTGGTTTATATCACAAATAAATTTTCTGGTGACAAATAAGTCACACTTGACATCTAATATCGGTAAATCACACCTCAATTAATATGTTTTTTCTGGTTTAAATCACAAATGAATTAAAATAATTTGATTCCTGGTGTAATCAAACAAAAGCAGAATTAACCGTCAACAAGTTTATAGAACTTGCTGAATGCATGTACCAGTCCATAATAACCTGCTAGCGTTTTCATTTCGACACCAAAGGTTCCATAATGAGAAGTGACACGTGACATCAAAGGAAACTAATACCATGTAATAGTCGTGTAGACAATAGGACCTTTTTTGTTAATTGTCAGTATGTCAGAGATGTAGATGTATTTTCAAATGCAACTTGGATTTAAACATATTTTCGAACCCTCTGGACAGGTAAGATAGGTTGTAATGGATAATTTACACAACAGGTAGGACACTTAAACATCTAGTAGTTAGAATAAGCCTATTTTTTTATGGACCTGCCAAGCCAGCAAGAGTGTTATTGTCCCTTTAAATAGCCCCACGACCCCTTTAACAGCTTACAATACTTGATCTTTCTGTTAAGACACTCTTTGATGAGCTTTATATTGTTCTAACTATTAAAGATCTGGTTGTTCATTCTATGTGTTTATGGATAATAATAAAACAATCAAAATTAATATTTTGGGATAATAATAATAATAATATGTCCATTTATATAGCGCCAAACCCAGAAAGCGTGCATATAGCGCGACAGAATTACTATCCCGGTCTCTAGGATACAGTTAAGCCTGATTACCTCCCTTTACAACTCTTTGACAGAGCTCCCAACATAATTATGCAGCTACAACTTGAAGTTTCAAGGAGCGCAACAGTTTTTTGTGTAATACATATACCATCCTACCGGTACCCATTTACAGCTGGGTAGACTGGAATGTAGGGATGAAGTGTCTTATTCAAGGACACAAGAACTCGGCGAACAATTCGGGTCTCGAACCTGCAACCGTTAGGTCACAAACCCTACTCTCTTTTTTTTTTTTTTTTTTTCTTGAGAAAATTTTATTCAGGTACTAATACAACATACAAGTATACATAATCAGAACGTTAAATTACAAGTTAAAAGCATTCATTCATTCTAGTATATCAAATATACAGATGCACCCTATATTACATTAACAATCACACTCCAGACACGCATTTTAAAAAGAATAAAAAGTATAGTACCATTAACATCATATTATACATACATGTATTTACAATCTGAACACAGTGGAATATATTCGTCTATAGCTGTCAATCTCGAAACTTGGCGAAAGTGCGAAAACGTTTCGAGTCTAAAAGCTAGTTTCAATATTTTAAAATAATAATTATATATCGATATATATGGATCCATTATTTTCATAAGAAATAAATAATGATGGCAAAATAAACTTTTTAATAAAATTAATATTGTTTTTCTTACTGTAGTCTCTTACATTATTTAAGGAGCTTTTAAATACATTTTTAAATATTTTTACAACATCAATTTCTATTGCAGAAGTACTGTCAAGGGACTTCATTCTTCTTTTGTACACAGAAAATCGGGCGCAGCTTAGTATTAAATTGACTAATTCATACGGTTGAGAATCGTTTTTGGATTGAACCCCAATTAAAAAATATGTTTTAAGATCTTCTTCGGTGACATTGGTAGATAGTAAATCATTTAACATTTCTTTAATAATCATTCTTAAATATAACAAGTCTAGACAATTAAAAAACATATGTATTAAATCTTCAATTTCTTCTTTACACACTGGGCAAATGTCATCTAATGTTTTATTTATCTTTAATAATCTTGCTTTTGTCCAAATGATGTTGTGTACAACTTTATAATCTAATGCTATCATTTGCGGGTCTTTAAAATTTAAAAATACATTTTTCCATACAATATTCCAATTTATATTCATAAATATTTTCTCCCAAAATACAATACATTTTGGTTCTACAAACGATTTTCTAATAAGACTGTTATAACAGAACTTAGTTGTTAATTGGTCTGGTTCAATTCTTTCGTTATCAATTGTAAAAGTATATTCTTTTCTTTTTGGAAGAAAGGTAATATGGTTGTTAATAATATAACACCAAGTATCAGGAATATAAGACTTTATAATATCATATTGTTTTAATATCTTTTCGCTACAATACTCTGGGAAATCTGTGTGAATGATATCTAATATAGTATGAGATGGTAAGAAGTGAGGTTTTACATAATATATAATATCATAAACCTTTACAATATTACACTGTTTAAATATATCAAACTTAGTGGGTAGAAGCATTTGATTATCCTTTGATATGAAAGGATTATTAAATAAGGGTTGACAAGAAATATCGTAGATATCTAATGGACAACTTCTACAGTTATCATTTAGTTTATTCCAAGCACAAAGTAATCTTTGATAAAATACAGGTAAATTCTTAATTAAACTAGTTTTGTAATGTATTTTAAAAATATCATGGCTTAAATTTAGATCAGAGTATTTCCGTAGAAAATACGTCATTGTCTCTTTCCATACGGCGTTATGTTTATCATCAAAATATTTAATTAACCATTTGATGCACAGTGCATCCGATTTCAAACCTATGTTAGGAAGTCCCAAACCGCCTATTGGCTTATTTCCAATAATAGTTTTATACTGTATTTGTGGAGGTTTGTTGTTCCAAATATAGCTTTGCACGTGTTTTACAATGTCGTGTTCAACAGTAGCCGGTATCGGTATAACGCTCGCTGTGTACCATAGTTTAGATAACAGTAAACTGTTTGTGACAAGGATCTTGCCTTGTAGACTGATATTACGTTTAAACCACATATTTAAAATACACTTAATTTTATTAACTTTATCATCCCAATTAAGTTTTTCACACATTAACTTGTTTGGACCTAAATAAACCCCGAGTATATTAATACAGTCTTCTTTAACAACAATAGGATTTTTGAATTCATAGTTTTTGTAGACTGATTTTCCAATAGGTAATAATTCTGTTTTATGTACATTAATTTTTGCGCCAGATGCTCTGCAGTAAATTTCTAAAATTTCAAAAACTTTGTCTACAGAACCTTTATCTCCAAGTGTTAGATTTGTATCGTCGGCATGTTGATAGATTAGGGAAGTTAGATTACTATACTTAATAGAAATTCCTTTAATAGGGGACTGTTTAATTAATAAATTTAGAGGCTCTGAGCATAAAACATATAAAATAGCAGACATGGGACATCCCTGTCTTACTGAACGCTCGATTTTAAAGTAAGGTGATAAGTGACCATTACATTTTACAGCACTATATATATCTGTATACATGATTTTTATATAATTAATAAAGTTTTCTCCAAAACCGAAATATTTCAAAATATGCATCATGTATTTGTGAGAGACTCTGTCGAAGGCCTTTTCGCCGTCAATTTTTAAGATAAAACTTTCTAAATCTTCTTCTTCCGCATAGTCTATAATATCACGAATGCTTGCCACATTTTCTGAAATATTTCGTCCTGGCACTGAACATGTTTGTTCTGGCGATATAATTGAGTCTAATACATTTCTAATTCTCAAAGCTAAACAACGTGATAATATCTTAAAATCCGTTTGCAATAAGGATATTGGCCTCCAGTTCTTTAAATGCCTCTTATCGCCCTTTTCTTTAAAAATTAAAGTTATAATACCTTTCCGCATGGAGCGGGACATTATGTTATATTTGAACAAATAATTAATAACATTTAAATAAATAGGTCCTAAAAGATCCCAAAATTTTAAATAAAATTCACACGTGAGTCCGTCTTGACCTGGACTTTTCCCCCTAGACATGGAGTTAAGTGACGTAGTTAGTTCTTTTAAAGTTATCTTTTGGTCACAAAGCTCCCGATCTAAAGGAGAAATAGTTTTGGTCAAAACTGTCTTAATAACCTTCAATGAAGCATCATCCTCGTCAGTTGAGTATTCTTTAGTATACAGTTTTGAATAAAATTTTGAACATTCGTAAACTATTGATCCAGTGTCAGAATATGATATGCCGTTTTCATCAATTATTTCCCTTAAAAGTTTCTGGTTTTGTCTCTGTTTCTCAAGGTTTAAGAAATAGCTTGTGCTCCTGTCGCTCTCTGTTGCGTGTCTCATTTTCGATCTTAATATAGCGCCTGTGCATATTTCATGTTCTAATATTTCTAAATCGTGTTCTAACCTTAGCACAGTATCAATACTCTCATTAGATGTGAAAGCCAAACGGGAATATTCTCTTTCTAATTTATTTTGTATAGTATATAGCTTTTTCTTCTTCTCTCTTTTTACTTTGATAGAAAACATTTGGGCAAAGGATTTTATTTTGTATTTCAAATTATCCCAGAACTGTAGAATGTCAGTTGCGTACAGATTCCGGTCAATTTCAGAAGTAATTAAGGATTTGGTATCATTACAAAAGTCAACATTGTCAAGATGTGTATTATTAAAAATATATAGGCCTTTACCCATTTCACAGTCAGGCAAATCGAATGATAAACACACAAGACTATGATCTGATATTTTAGTATGTACAAACCATGTATGGAGAACATACGGAATACTGTTACGTGTTATCAACACATTGTCGATGCGGCTCATGCGATATTTACCGTTAACCATTTGTCTGCGCGTGAACTGGGTTTTATGAGGATATTTATGGCGATAGATATCGCATAGGTTATTCTCATATATAAAATTCTTAAAGGCATAAGTTGAAGTAGCATAATTGTACATATCTTTACATCTATCTAATTTCGGATTTAAGACGTCATTATAATCACCACATAATATATTAATCCTGTTTACTTCTATAAATAAACTAGTCGTTTTATAAAATTCTAATCTTTCTTTATAGTTATTAGGTGCATAAATGGAAAATATAGATACATCTTTATCATCAATTCTTAAGTCTACCTTTATTACCCTCCCTTCGTTATCTTTACTGTGCGTGATTATTGTATTTTTAAAACAGTTTTTAATTAAGATAGCAACCCCTCGTCTTTTATTAACACAGTAATTACTGGAGAAAATCGGACCATCCCATGAGTCTTTTATAGATACAAGGAAATCGTCATCCCAAAAAGTCTCTTGAAGACAGATAAAATCAAAATTTAAGTCAGTTAGATATGAGAAGACCGTTAGTATTTTGCTTCGATCTCTAAGTCCGTTCACATTCCACGAGACTATTTTAGGCATTATGGGTTTCAAAAAAAGGGGGTAACGGGAATAGTATTACAATATACTAAACAGATTAATAATAATATTAGGTATGCTAACATCTCTAAAACAAGTACAGTTAGATATACATATATCTTACAATTAAAAAAGATTATATTCTTTACTAAATCTGTGTTAACTATACAATTATAGGAATTATGGTACATAAAAAAGACAAAGGGGGTTTCCGACACATAGATCTTATGCACACAATACGTAGATATGAAATATTTCTTCTTCCGTTCACACATGATCAATGAATATTTCTTTTTCAGTTCGCGTATAACTGGATAATTCTTCTTCTGTTCCCACATGACCACTAAATAATAATTCTTCAGCTCGCACATAATTATTGCATATATCTTTTTTTGTTCGCACACTATAAAATAATATTCTAAAATGGTGATATTCTCGACGTCGATTATTAGGAATCTGGTAATTTTTGTGTTTTTGGCGAAGGATCTATCTTTGAATCTGATGATAGCGTACGTTTCTTCATATCACCTGTCCTTATTTGTCTCAGTTTTTCTAATGCTTCGTATCTCTTTCGACTTGCTGGTTTATTATTTAAACTAGCTTGATATTGTTTCCTGGTTTCTCGTTTGTAGTGGTATATTTCGTACTCTATATTTTCGGGTGTTGAATTACTTGTTTTTTCTTGGGTAGGGTCTACAAAAACTTCTTGACTATTGTCTGTTTTCTTTTCAGGGTTTTCATCGCCGTTTACGTTTGTGTTATTATTAGAGTTCAGTAGTTGTTTTTCTTGATTTAGATCTGTAGACATATTTTCAGTTTCAGCCAGTTCAGTATTATTAGTTTCTTCACATTTACACTCCCATGAGTAATACTCACACTGTTTGCATAAGGACTGTGTACATTGGGCTTTTTGGTGGCCTGGCTGATTACATTTATGACATCGGTTTGATGGACAGTCTTTTGCCAAGTGATTACTACTTAGACAAGTAAAACATACACGTCCCTGGTTATCATGTTTTATATAAAAGCTACGACCGTCAAATTTAGTTGCATATGGGAGACTTGAAATTTGGGGCGGAAACTTTACTTTTAAAAATCGTGTTCCATCTGGAATCTTTCTTTCTCCATGGCTGTAAAAACGCCTCTTAATCTCACCCATAGGTATTACGCCCCATAGTTCGAGTTTATCGTAAATATCTCCATCGTCTATATAATGAGGAATATGCATAAAGGATACAACTCTGACTTTCGTCCCAACTACCACATATGACAAACTCTTACCGTTTATTATGATATCGTTTTCCTCTAGTAATCCTATTTTATCCACACTATCAAAAGTTACTTCATAACACCCAGACATTGGTACACATGCTATTATCGACATACATCCAGTTGATTTTTCAATTTCATCAATAAGTTCTCCAATATTAACACGATCTTCGCTAACTATGCGAATTGTTGCCTCTTTAAATGAATACATTTTATAATAGTTCTCCTTATTATCACAGTGTTATCCCCCTAATACAATTTCTATCAAAGTATAAACACATTATACAAAGACAGACTTCAACAATACACGCAATAGACTGTAAGCTCGAGAGGACGTAGGACACGTCCATCCGCTTCGACAATCACTCGCCTTCCGACAAACCCTACTCTCTAACCGTTGCACCAAATCCCTTCCGTACACTAAACAACTCCAAATAACAGGAAATATCGTCGTGGATTTATGGTCTAAACGGTATTATAAAGTTAGCCTAGATCAATGGACCCGTTGTAAGGTGAACACTGCATGGTTTCTGGCGCCATGTAGTCTGAACCACTAAAAACAACACGTGCGGTTTTATTCCCTGATCTTTGATACAAGGGACATTTATGTTATTCAAACAAATCTGTACGAGAATGGCGTGTAAATGGAATATTATAATATGTATAGGAAGCTTGCCTAGTGACGAGTGTAGTAAGTAGGCTATAGACAATAGTTTTAAGTCGATATTACTCGCTTTCAGTTTACTCTGTTTTGCGATAACCAATTATGTGAGAAATACCATACTGTCATTCGGTTTTTAAAAGTTGTACGCGAACTTATTGCGTTTGTTAGATACTGACAGAGCAGCCCGGAGTCGAACAATCGCCGCCCGAGCTATCTTCGTCAGCTAGTTTCAAAATGGCGTACAACCAGTGCAAGTGGGAAAAGACGACAATAAAATCAGAAATATGTTATTGATTATTGTCGGACTTATTACATCACTCTTGTCTAACAAATCATAAAGCTGCGGTGTTACGGTGGCGGCATAGTATGTCACCGTAACACCACAGCCACTCTTCATTCATAATACATATAACTATCACTCCCTACACATTTCCCCTCGTCTACTTTCCCAAACGTCAACAGCACATCTCATACATCCATTTCGCTGATTAACCCTTGCACCATGTCTACTGGATCAAACGCTATTGCCATCATGAAAAATACAGACGATTCGACAGAGGTAGAAAAGATAACATATTTAGTTATACAAAGTAACATGCCGTATCTTAAGATTCTGATATGGATGTAATATACCGACACATTTGCATGGGAATCACTTATCCACCAACCACCAGATCAGCGACTGACATGGTAAAAATAGTCGATATATCCAAATTTTATGGTTGATTTTTGATCAGATTCGTTCTTTGAAATGTTAAAGCCGACCAACAGCACAGTCTAGTGTAAATGTTTTCCAATTGATTTTCACGTGCATATTTAATGCCTGCTCTTTATCATCCTCCTCGCAGTGTTCCGTTTGATTAGAGCTAATCTGACTACTCCCTGCTGGACTGAGTGGGTATTATTGTCACTAATTATGACTGGCCAGTGGTCCTATTACTGACCAATCACTGAATTCGTTACAAAGGTATTACCTTTAAAACAAGACGTTTAATTAGGACAACTGTGTTTACGTAACGTTACGTCATGGCTGCACGGTTTTTTTATGCTATATTAACCAGCGCATAGCAGGATATTGCAGCAAAACTAATTGTGTGAGAAACGAGGCTATCGGTATTGACGTAAAGTAAACACTACGGTATGGTAACGAACAGACTTTCAACGTTTTTAATAACTTAAATCTTTGTCCAAAATATTAAGGAAGACCCAAGATTAAACGACGGAATGTCATGTTACTGTACGTAAGTAGTAGATTTGATTGAACGAGAAGAATAGACACATTTACTTAAATGTCAAGAATCCGAACCGAATCCAGCAATGGCCAGAGAGGGATTTCTCGGGCCGTTGCTTCAGGAATATGGCTCTTTATGGTTAAAGATGTCTTCCCGGGTACAAACTTTGTGAATTGACGATATATGTGGACTAAAAACATATTCAAAGAAACCAATCTATCAAACATTTGCTTCAATTCCCTTTCAAACTTTGCTTTCGTCGTGGATACCCATAGCTATAAGTAAGCTGTTGTTAGACGCAATGTCTGCCAGCTTAACTTCATTGTGGAAGGGTCCATTTTTCAGAGTGTAACCTTTATACTTACTGTGCATTTACCATACTTACTGGGGCCTAAGTAAATTCTTAGTTATTTCTGTCTACTTCTTTTTAGACCTTTAAATCACAGAGTCTTTTGTACGTTGACAACACTCAGTGTCTCCAAAACCGCCTAACCATTTGAGCAAGAAATTACAACTGCTCCCCGACCTAAGCTGGCAGACAATAAGCCAGCAAAACCTGTTGGGCTGCTAGTTAGTGATTCCCTGACAATATTGCCCAGTACTTGCCCCATGGGCGTTTTTCGCGTAATCCAGTATTTTTCTAGAAAGATTGGGTGTCTATACTTTCCATATATACCAAATTTGACATACTTTTATTGGAAATAACCACCCGATAAATACTTTGCTGGGAACCCAACTTTAAATGGATTGACTATAAAAATACGTAGTATAAACAACATTAAAAGCTAATCTTTAGAGTAAATTAACCAAGTAAAGTAAATGTATAGAAATCGATTTCATATCTCATTTCATCTATTCGAAATACATGTACTTGGCGTATGTTGGCAGAAGAGCGGGAAGATCATTATCATATATTTACTGTAACACGAAACAATTTATAAAGGGTGCATACAAAAGACTATTACTGTTAAACTAACTACATGTAATAACCAACATACCTATTGTTATTCTTTGAATAAAGGAAATGGAATCCACGTGTATATTTTGAGTTAAAATATGCGTACTTTCATGACATTGAGTTGTCAGTTTATACATTAGTCCGACAGCCAATCTCCATTATAAGTGTCCTGGCATGTAGTTAACCCAGTGTCTTTTATGAATTATTCATGATGGTCGCCATGAGGCATTTTCGGGCTATATAAACAAAATTTGACCAATGCCCAGGGATTAAATGTGGTTTCTAAACAATATCAAACTATTATAAAGTTGTGTTATTATGAATATCGAACTACTGAATCCAATGAATCTGGGTATACCTATTGGCAGCTAATTCCGCCAAATTCAAAATGGTGCTCATTGTGGTGAGAAAATCATACTGTTCCTTAAATAGGGGGGTAATAGATTGAAATTTAGGTTTTTGACTAAGAGATATTCCGATATGGTCGCTTTATTCAAAATGGCTGTAAATAAACTACCTCGACGCCAATCAATTACCCGTGTTCTTATGAAAACACAAATTCGTCACAGCTAAACACCAATCTGCTTGAACACGGATCCTATTTCTATAGTTGTCTTTACTACACTAGGATCTGCTTGAAGTGAGGGATTAGCCAATGAAAAGGGCAGTTACGGTGAGGTCTTGGCGTGCGATGAACGGAACTATGAATCAATGTCTGGCTTTATAGGATGAAAAGCCACTCGCACGACCCCTGACGCGACCCAACAGGATAACAGGTTAGGGTCCATATTCAAAGGTTTTCTAAAAGTTAAGTAAAATTACTTATTTTTTCCACTTAACTGACTGAATTACCTTAGATTGGTATTCAAAGACTGTATTTTACATATGGCTCTTTGCACAGCGAAGGGACAAAACATGGTAGTCAACTTGAACATGTTGAAAATAGAAATATATTTATATTTGTTATTATTTTTTATTGTTCCTTATTGATGTATGGGATGTGAGGGAGAAAATACAATATAAAATACCAGCATGAAAATTACATTTTATTTTTTCTCAAAAAAACAATTGGAAACCCTCATAATTTGGATGGAGCCCAACTCCCGAAAAATAGTACCTATTGGATAAGGCTTCAGACTTTCAGCAAAAAATTATCTATATAGAATTGTTTAATAATGATTAAGTGTTGAATTAGGACAACGCCACGGTCTCTAGCCACTCTAAAAATAACAATATCTTTCCTTCAGTTTTCTCATATTTTTTTCATATTTTCCATCCGAGACGACAACGTCACGTTCGACATTTGGAAAGTGTCTAAGTGTTGATATTTTACAATAAGTGCACTCACGCTGGCCAAATCTGGTAGAATTGGGCATAAAGTATGTCTTACACCGATCTATTCCGTGTTTGGGAATCATTTGCGTGTTATTTTTGCACCCAAAAAAATGTCGAACGTTACTACAGTTCATTCCATTCGTAAACACATAAAGTTCTAGTCTCTATCATCCAGAAAAATATACTACGAATAATAGTCTGGATGCGTTGTCAACATTTGACGAAATTTGTCTTATCACAAACAACGTCTAAGGGAGTCAACTCCTCTCAAAAAAGATGTTTACACCATGATTTGGCTAAAGAGACTGGATAATAAGACACATTAAAAACCAAACGCATGAGCAATGGGCTTTACGTCAAATATTGAGAACGGCCCCAGACCCTCTGTATGTTGAAGACTAGGAGGTTCTGGGTGACCGAGACTAATACGCATGAGTAATGGGCTTTACGTCAAATATTGAGAACGGCCCCAGACCCTCTGTATGTTGAAGACTAGGAGGTTCTGGGTGACCGAGACTAAAAACGTTCGACTTCGGATGAAATGCATTCCATTTTTTGTCGTAGCTTCTTACAAGGAACGGCTTTTAATAAAAATGGAAGCGAATAAGACTTGTCATTGGTGAGAATAAAGAAAACAAAAAGCGACATCGGTAAATCCACCAATTCCTCATGTTTTCACTTTCCATCAGTTTCGTAACGTTCGCAAAATAGTAACGATCGACATTCGGAGGTTGCGCACTTGTTCAGAATATAAACATCCGGGTTCCCGGTTCATGTCCAAATCGAGGATCAGAGGTTGTGTCTGCTATTCGGTTTCGCACTATATCACTTTGGAAGTCATTTTCACAAATGAAATATGTTGTCAATTTATTTTCAGAGGCCATAGTCTTAATAGATAAATCTTAATAACATAGTATCCGTAAAAAGAGGTGAGTACGTATTATTTGTATTATTTACATAGCCGTTTTAGAGCGATGACTGATCCACGACCATATTTAAATCTATCTTTATACGGGTGAAGGTTGTATGTTAATTTTGACATCAAGTTTGTTCTGGTCTGCTGGGGGCGAAGCGGGAAATCAATCTCCGCATGTAGCTGTGAGCGGGAGCCGAGGAACGGTCGTCCCCGGCCCCCGGGTCCGCCTCGCTCCATCTTCTTTTAGTTTTTAGGGGGATGCAGTCCTATTAGTTAATCTCTTCTATTTTTACTTTAAAATTTAGATCGAGATGATGGGGTCAAAGGTGGTTGGAGAATATCACATGATTGTATCTTATATAATGTATTTGAATTATAATTGTATATAAATTTATAAATTCCTACATAAATATTGTTAAGTCATTTTGGTCAAGGAACTGACTATGTTACTCCCTAAACTATTCTGATCGTATTCTACATCGTGAAATGTGTTCGAGGTTTCTATGCATGTTGAACAGATTTTTCCAGAACAAGGTGCAGAGTTGGATGTTGACAAAATGCAGATCACAAGTTTTTTGCTTAAAGAAAGTTGCATTAGTGGAGGGGGGGGGGCCTAGTCATTTTGATTAGAATACCACGTTTAAATGGTTTAATAATAATAACTTGATTGCGCATCTGGGTTGACAAGATGTGACTAGGGTAGGGGACTGGCTCGCTAGCCTGGCAGTCTGTCTTCGATCCCTGCATTGGCAGAAAAAGATAATCCGGATTTTCCGACATGGTTTCTCCTTGTCAATGGTGCGGAACGGAGGACCTGACAAGGACAGCTATCTTGTTTGGGTGGGATGAAAAACCGAGGTCCCCTGTATACATTGCGTGAACATAAAAGATCCCTTGGCAGTTGCAATTCGATATAAGAATAGGGGGTCAGGAGAAAACCAATGAGGCTATAAAAACAACAATAGTCCTTGTCGCGTGGACTCAAAACCATGCCACTTCACTCGACTGCAGACCTTATGATCTATAGCACACACATGAAGTAGCTGACAGTTCCAGATGAACAGCGAAACTTGAAATTATAGCTTTATCTCCCCAAGATCTGGGGATCACGGTGGCTTATTGCATAAGGCGCTGGTTCGCTAGCCTGGAGGTCGCGTGTTATATCCCTGCATTGACCGAGAAAGTTCCATCGATTTTCCGGCGTGTTTTCCCCTTGTCAGTGATGCAGAAGGAGGGCCTGACAAGGACAGCTGCCTAGTCGTTCGGATGGGACGAAAAACCGAGGTCCCGTGTACACATTGGCGTGCACGTAAAAGAACCCTTGGCAGTTGGAATTCAGTTGCTGCCCGGGCAAAATTTCCCTCATAGCACACTGTATGGCGTATGCCCGTCTTCAATTATTAGCCCAGGTTAGGTGCTTAAGCGTAGGACGTTAAACCCAATTTGATTGATTCATTCATTCATTCCCCAAGATCTCGGTTCCTTTCGATATTAGCATGTATGGGACCGTAACATCTTGGATTATGGCCTCTGACTACGAAAAATCGTGTTTTTTAGCTTGTGGACACTGTAGAGGTAACAATTTTGATCCGATTTGGATGAAACTTTAAATGCATAATTATGAGCCAAAGATCTTGGTTCCTTTCGATATATGATATGCGTGCATATCGGATCTTAACTTCCTGAATTATGACCCCCGATTGTACAAAAAATGACGGTTTTTTTCAGCTTTTATCCGATTGATAAAATACCCTCTTATATCTCCGTTACACCGTAAGGAAGATTGAGTTTGAATTTCGTGAGAATCAGACCAAATTTGCCGGACTAAATAGCCGACGATTGTACGCGAATTGTGTCAATATATCAAGACTGTAGACCCTGTAGAGTTCGCAATTTTATTTTGATTTTTATGAAACTTCAAATACATGTTTATAACCTAAAAATCTTGGTTCCTTTCGATATTTACATATATCGAATCGTAACTTCCTGAATTATGGCCCATGGTTGTCCGAAAAATCGCCTTTTGTTTAGCTTGTGGTTTCTCCGGAGGTCGCATTTATTAACGGGTTTTTAGAACCGTTGGATTGTACCACCGTTTCACCGTAATAAAGGTTGAGTTCGAGTTTTTATGAAAATCGGACCAAATTTGTCGAACAAATTGTATTTATTTCTATAACGTGTCATTAGATAAGATCGTTAAACAACCACATTGTATTCGGGAACATCTTGTCCTGTTAAAAGGGTCATCTCTCTCTCTCTCTTTCTCTCTCTCTCTCCTCTCTCTCTCACACAAAAAGCCATTTCCATGCCGCCCACATTATATTACATCGTCGCGGTTCCAGTCCATCCACAAATTATTCTCTCCCACATTATATTGTCATTGTCGTGGTCCCAGTCTGACCGCAGGTCACAATTTTTATTGATAACGTTTTTGTCCACCCATCACATTGTTGATAACGTTATTTTCCATCCATCACATTGTTGATAACGTTACTTTCCATCCACTTGTTGATAACGTTATTTTCCATCCATCACATTGTTGATAACATTACTTTCCATCCACTCGTTGATAACGTTACTATAATTCCATCCAATGTAACGTTATCAACAGCGAACAAAAAACAGCATTTATTTTGTTGAAAGCTTGACGACAGATTTTTTTTTATTTATCTGTTTAATATATAATTCACAGATTGAATAAAAATTATTGTAAATAATTAAATCAAGAAAACAGATTGTATAGAGATATTATAGTTGTCATTTTCCATCCGAGTTATGCCGATTGATAATTCATCTATAACTTTAAAAGTACTGGGAATAAACAGTTCATTCAAAGTTATTAGAAGATGGAAATGACATACGATCACAATAAAAACGTCTAGCAGACATTTCTTAACTTCACATTTGTCAGTTTTATCATGTAATATCGGTGGTTCTGTTTTGCTCTCTCTGGGGACTGTTACGTAAACACTCGTATCAAGGGGCAAATTAGCTAAACTATCCCAATATATGCATTTTATATTCATAAAATAGCCCCTTGTTATAAATCAAAATAGATAAATGGCATATTATTACATTTTTTTAATCTTCCTGTCGGGAGTAAAATGTCCCTTTACTGTACAAAGAGCCATATACTTCCACACTTAAATTATTGAATACTCATATTCGCCAAATAGCACGAATTTTCAATTTATGGAATACCCACCTCTGCCAAAAATCACGAATTTTTAGCATTGGATGCAAGTTATGCCCCATTAAGAGCATCACTATACTCTATTAAATTCTCAGTTCACATTACTAGGAAAATGTTTGTCGAAATATTATATTGTTAAATTGTAACGCATGAAAATAGTATGATTATAATTTAGGATAATTTATGATAGTGTACATCCTTTGCCGTAACGGCTGTTTTCGTATACTTTTTTTTAAAATTCCATTTCAATAGATAACAATAACTAGTGGTAGTATAATGATGGATATTGTAAACTTTAATTTTTTAACAATGTATCACGAATACCTCTACACCCTTCTTCCATGCTAAAAGAAACCTCTAGAAGAAAAACATTTCGTCGGGGTTACTGAAAATACACAAAGGCGACAATAGTATTGTAGAGTTATCGTATGAATCAGGAGTTATCCTCTACAAACTGGTCACAAAATAGCACTGTGTTTCTCTGGAAAGCTCAATTCTCAGGAACTAAGAATCAGCGGATTTCCTATTATGCCTTTTTAATAACCTTCTCTTATTTTAATCCATGAAAAACCTGGTGAGTGTTTCAGTCAGCCAATCGGTGATTGTGAAATTAACTCCATTTTCGAATGTTTGGTGTGGCAGGCAAAATGCGAGAATCCAACGTGGTGGATTAAATAAAATTATTTCGTGCGGCATCATACGGTAAGCTAAATTACAATATTTAAAGTATTTATGTCACTTTTGCATGAACCCTTTTACATATTATCCAAAATTTGTGTTTTTGCAGAAAATATAAGAGTTTTAGATCTACGTGATCAGGAACCTTGTCTTATTTCTGCCAGTAGATTTACATCAGGCTAGTTGGTGCAGAAAAGTATGACGCTAAGCCCCGTTTTATTTTATTTCGAGAGTGGACAGAGTAAAATGCCAGGTTACCCATAATATGGTAATCACAGTACTTTATTCAGTGCAATACGATCATAGACAACATAATACATATGTACATTTTATTTAACTATCATAATTGTATTTAATAAAGGTGAGTAATATCAACAAATAATAAGATGGGGTATCCGTGGAGATATAAAATATTAAACCGAACTGTCGCATTGTTGTTCCTGGTAGACAAACGTCTTAGCGGCTGGGACAAAACACAAATACATAACGTGAGTCCCAGCCAAAAGAAATAATTACAAATAGAGACATTACTAGCGGATCAAGACAAATAAAATCTAATCAGTGGTTGATATTTCTAAAGTCACAAGTTGTACATTATCAATGTTCTCTGAAAACAATACATAACCGATATTCTTAAATGTGTAATCCATGTTGTAGGATCCAAATTATAATCTAAATTTTTGGGCATCAGATATATTGATTTAAGAAACAATACTTTATGCATGACAAAATAACGTGAGTACAGAGGCTAAGTTGGCTACATTTTGCTACAGTTGCATCACACGGGGGAAGATATAATTATGCCAAATTTGAAATAAATCTTTTTATAGCCTTTATCGTCAATATTGAAACCACTAAACATACACAAACAAATATTACATAACATTGATTAATAAATAATTTGTATTTGTATTAAACACACACAAACAATTATTACATAACATTGATTAATAAATAATTAGTATTTGTATTAAACACACACAAACAATTATTACATAAAATTAATTAATAAATAATTGAAGTACAGCAAGAATCTTCGTTTACGGTAATATTTATTTCCTAATTTTGAATATTGCCTACGCACAGCCACGAACCCGTGACCTCCGGTCTGCGCAAGTGCGGGTTTCTTAATAGCAGACCAATTCATACGAATTTGTTTGGGCGTTTGAATCGCAACATTCTACTAAAAATGGTGTTGAATACTGTTGAATTATTTTAACTTACTGCCATATGTATCGATAAATAATGATTCAACGAGAATCACGGTGAAAAATAAACGCTAAGGATTCCAAAATAGCCCTAGAGCCGAGATGGGGTAAAGCGTTATTTTCATATTACATGTGACCTTGATCTGTATGCAACAAAATTAACAATTGGCTTAAATTCGTCTGTTGGGCAGTTACGGCCCTCAACTGAAGCCAGTAATGTGGCCTTGATTTGTATGAAACGAAATTAACAATTGGCTTAAAATCGTCTGTCGAGCTGTTACTGCTCTCAACTGAAGCCAGTAACGATGTTTGTGTCACTTCCCGAACCTTCAACTCTTTGTTACAGATCAACTGAAGCAAGGATTTCTGTGTTGAAATTATATTTGGAATCTGTTGAACCAGTTCTATCACATCTGTGATAATATCGGACGCCCTTAACAAAGTATCATATTTTAATCAAATATGACAAAGTTTAATGAGAAAAAAATCCGAAAAAATGACTGGTTCCCATCACGAAATCTAATCAGGCGTCGCATATGAAGTCAGGACACAATCGATAAACCATTAGGCATCTTTGTAAAGAAAAATGATATCCACAGCATCAATTTCGTCTACACCATAAAGTATACTGGATTGATAACGGGCCACCTTCATTTTAGAAGGAACGGTATTTAATAGCCCTGCTTGGTTTAATAGACACGCGTTGTTTACTAGAATTTACCATTGCCTGTTTATTGTGGAGAAATTGTCGTCCTGGAATACTTTTGAAAACCAAGTATTTTGTAAAATGTTTGACGGAAATCGGTATTCTTTATTGCATAAACAATAAAATTCATCCCGGAATTCAAGAAGCAAAGTGGAGTTGTAATATGTAACGCTCAATCGTCATAACAATTATCATTGGTAGCCAACAGCATGCAAAAATTCCAAACACAAGCAAAAATAATTTCACAAGTTTTAGGTCATTTTCCGTTTTTGTCTTTGAATCTGGAACTTGGCTTTGAAAAATCTGGTTTTGTTGCTTTCTGGCTATTTTCAGGATAAATCCATAACAAATACTCGTTAAAGTAAAGCAAATCAGGAAAAGTACATGCTGTAGGTAGACTTGAAATTCCGTTAAGAAGACCACAGCCTGGCAGAATTTACAAATGTCCCAATTATTGTAGTAGAAATGGGTCATTCCCAAGGTTATTGAAAATAGCCACCCCACAGTTATTACAAGTCTTGCGTTTGATAATGTTTGATATCGAAACGGATATGCAATATACAACGCTCGATCAAATGCAATCGTTGTGATGGAAAATACAGACGAAACGGCAGACGTAGTAAATATAACAAACCTAATAACACAAAAAAATTTGCTGGTTTCATAAATTTCCAACATGGATGGAATATACCGACAAATTTGCGTAGGAATCACTAATCCACCAATCATCAGATCAGCAACTGCCAGGGAAACCACAAACATATTTGGTGTTGTTCTTAAAACTGGATTCTTCCATATCGCAATAATTGTTAAAATATTTCCACCACAGATAAATAAACACAGTAATATATAAAGTATGGGAAATACCACGAATTCCGTGCTGCTTGGTGGCGAATATTTCAAGTTTGTACAAACGTTGCTCATCTTTTACAATGATGTTCAGTACTGTTGGTGAAATCTGACAAGGTTCGTTCCTCGATAAGTTAAACGTAGTCTAACTATGATGTGTTAAAGCCATAGCAAAGAAGATATGAAATGCAAACCATTTATCGTTAAAGGGTCAATCCCGATAATATTTTGGAGAATAAAACTGCTTAATTTTGTGTTAAAATCGCTTGACATCCTCTACTTTATGCGATACGTTTTCAAACAACTTAAACCCACCAGTATTTATCGGGAAATGGAGACCGATGTCCCAAGCTGTGTCTGGATAAAAGATTTTATAAAAATACTGTGAAGGTGAAAATTACCTTTTGTTATCAAGTACAACACACGGGCCATAGACATCTAAAGGAACGGGAATCGATTATCAGGTCACCCAACGAAAAAAAGACCCGAAATCCTGAAAGGAATACATGTCCGGATAAGCAGTTTTGACGTTCAGATCGGGATAGTCCCTTTAATTGGTTTGAATACATGCATTACAAACCTTTTAGGCATTAAAAGCAAGTAATGAAAATAATTTTATATTAATGGAATTCATCCCGATGTGAATCAATGGTAAATAAATATCAGGATTGTATGTTTGCAGAAGTATAGTAATCGGATATGCTGTTGGCCAATATTAATCGATTTTCAGAGAGAGGTAGTTATTGTCCACTCGACACACCCAAATTACTCCAGGATTGAACTCGTAGTAGTTGGACGGTTGTATTTACAACCAGCATTACCAAATCAGTTTTTAAAACGTTTGTCTTTTTTCATGTAGCTTCTATCGCGTTCACAAGGTTTTCGAGGGGATATCTCTGAAACGGAATATCAACAGGATATTCTCGTCACATCAAAATTCAACCAAATTTGTTAAAAACTGTAGCTTATACCGCGTTTACACGGTTTTCCACAAGGGAGGTTTACTCTGGAATAGAAGGTTGCGGAAAGCTGGAAAGCGACAGAGTTGGTCGTCTAACGAACAAAACATTGAAAACATGGGGTTGGGGGCATAATAGGTACCAAATTTGAAAAGAATCTGTCAAAAACTATCCCCCAACAAGTTCACAAATTAATCTAATAACCATGGGACGGGAACCTGAGAATTAATAGAGATCATGGCCCCAATGGTTATAACCTAATTTTAAAAACCTAATTTGCACTCAACGTTAAGCTCATACCAAGATTAATTTTGTTAGCAAATGGGGGGGGGGGGGTAGTGGTTTGCAGGAGGTTGAGGAGAAGGTAGCTTAATAGGCAATGGGAAGGACTGTGTCGAACAATGTGGTTCTATACTACACTGATTCAACTCAAGTAAACACTTAACGTCTATCAGTAGGTATATAAAGGGAACCTGTAAAATTAGGCAACATTAGTGTGACAGACGGACGGACAGACAGACAGACAGACGGACGAACCCATTTTAATAGTCCCTTGCTTTCTTCGAAAGGCGGGGGACAATAAACCGAAAATATTACTGAAATAAAGACGACGGGAAATGGTGGGATGTTTTTTTAACGCGTGTACTATAGTTCATAACGTCTGTCATGGGTCAGGTGGCGTGGTTTGGATCCCCCGTTAATACGTGACAAGAAGTTTGGTCCCTTGTCCAATCCGTGTGTGTTCTCCCCATCCCCCCATCTCCTCCCAAATTTGATAGCCTAGTTGCTGTCCCGTGGAAGTACCCTACCTCCCTAATTGCTGTCCCGTGGAAGTACCCTACCTCCCTATATACCTTGTATTTAATATAAATAAATTTTAATAATGTTGATGCCTAAAAAATACATACAGAGATAAGTTGTTTATACATCATAAGACTGATTTATTTTCGAAGAGATGAACTACAAATGAATCTATGACATAAAGCGCACGCCATACAACTCAGATAAAATTATATTTTCAATATCAAAGAATTATGTAGAGTTTTTCTGGATTCAAACGGAAACTTTAGGCGTTTCATTTTTTACATGCATTGTTTTCTGTTGCCTCATATCATTTATACACATAAAGACACGTCCCTTGCGGTCACAATCGACGTTTTGAGGAACGAAGACGTTTTGTTAATTTACTTTTAATAGTTAGTGCAGGGGGGCTGCGCCACATATGATTTACATAAAGGACAAATATAACGACAAGACATTATACTCCGAAACAACAAACAAAAAAAAAAACAATTAAAAAAAGAGTGAATGAATCCGGGGGTTAGCCGTAAGCGTCCACTGCGCTGTACAGTCCCGGGTCTTTCTCAAATCGGGTTAACTGAGCATTTTAATCCAAGTATTTTGTAAAAGGCTTGACGAAAATCCACATTTTTTACCGCATACACAATAAAATTCATCCCAGAATTCAGTACTGCAAGAGGTGTCCCCATCTGTAATACAATTTCAGGAACAGTGTTTGTTAACTGTGCTAGCATCATAACTATTATATTTGGTACCCAACAAACCACAAAGATACCGAACACCAACAGAAACAACTTTACAAGTTTCATATCATTCTCAAACCCTTTCCTCGCATCAGGAGCTTCACGACGAGTGGTTTCTTTTTGTTGTTGTCTTGCTATTTTTAAAATATAGCCATAACATACAGCTGTTAATATGCTCAGTAAAAAGAAACTAACGCTAAGAATGTAGAGATAATACTCCGCCTTCATAAACCAATTGACCAGACAAAATTTGCAAGTGTCCCAATTATTATAGTAAATCGGCATCGAACCATGGATGAGAGATAAGAAACATCCTCCAATAATGACCATTTTTCCCCTCGCAATTGTCGAGATTGTTGGGTAGCGAAGTGGATATCTGATGTAGATGGCTCGATCAAATGCTATTGTCATCATAAAATAAAGTGACAAATTTCCCGAAGTAATTAACGTCATGTTTCTCAACATACATAACGTCTTACTCGTATCAAGGGTTCCCAATAAAGACGGGAAGTACAGAAGAAACTGCATTGGTATCAGTCCTCCAATCATCAAATCAGCTACAGCCAGAGAAACCACAAACATATTTGGTACCGTTCTTAGAACTGGGGTTCTCCGTACAGCAACTATTGTTAAAATATTTCCACCACAGATAAATAAACAGAGCAATATATACAAGATAGGGAAAACTATCATCTCCAGCTCATTTGGTGACCAAGAGGTAATATTCCTACATTTGGTAATCATCTTAAATGTCGCGGCCACGGTATTAACTCACCAACGTTCTTTCTTCATTTTGAAAACCACCAGTGATGTAGTCTAAATAAACTAACGTAAAATTGCACATCATTAAGGTATCGGTTACATTGCAATTAATTTGTAGACATAGCTGTTATATCTCCATATATTTATGCACGAAGCTAAATAAAACACAGTAAATGATAGCGTAGCGTGCAATTAGAACGCACCAACATGATATCATAGAGTAAGAGTGGTAAAATACCCAGGTAGGAATTGGCTTTATGAAGGTACATAGTGTGTCGCAGAGAGAAGGTCACACAGGTCAAATCTCTACTCAATCACCATGATTCTACTTCCAATCTTAGAGGGTCACCACGCACCACAAACACTTGGTGATGAACATGAAACATGTCCATGTTTGTTTTTTAAATTTCCTGGATGGGGGGGGGGGTAAAACCAAAATTTAATACAAATCGCTGGATTTATTGTTTCAGATTAAAGCCAGTGGTCGTCATTTGCATTTTGCGACCAATATTTAATTCCTAACAACTTAATCCACCACTAAATGTATAAAATCGACCCTTTAACATTTAATTAAGAAAACTAGGCGCAAATATCAACGGTAGATAGCTACCCTACTTGGTTTCAATTAGATTAAACCAGGGCCCAACAGAGGATGACCTTAATTTATCATATCTTATAAATAAATGTAGCTGGCCCATTGCGTACAGCAAACGGCATGCGCTCCGGTATCAAAGGACCCGAACAAAGCGCGTCGTAAACGCAGTTTGTATTAATCCTTTCTACTCATAGCTATATGGTTGTATCCGGAAGCAAAATTCAAAAAACAGAAAATGTTTTGACAATACATAGAATTCGTGCGTTCCTTGTAAGCATCAGGGGTGTGAATTGTACTAAATCAAACGGTGTCACTCTCAAGTCAAGGTTAAAACATCTGTTTCTATGCCGCTTTATTCTTTTTCAAATGGCCCAGTTCTCTAAGAAGATAAGTAGGTCGGATGGGTTGTGGACAACGGATGAATAGGGGGTTGTGGATGTTCGAGACTATGGACGAGGTCATCCTGGTAAGTTAACATCATCAATGTTGATTTAGATTGACCAATAATTCGTGTTTTTGATGTCGAAGATTTTGGAGGATTGTGAGTCCTTTAAGTGCCAGTGATGAAACTAATTGCATAGTTTCATTACATCAATACCTTGACTAAATTCGATAATAAGCAGATCAATTAAACAATAACATCCACCAGGGCAGATTATCAAAAACCTGACAAATCCCCCATCAGAATAACCCTGCCCTTTATAGTTATTTAACATACAGAGTCAGCAACCTACTAAAGAAATCAAATATTGATACCACATTTTCGGCCCAGACCACCTTGAAACAGATATTGAAATCCAACGGCAACTGCAACCGATTATCCCGATTCAACCCAAAGGAGTCGTCTACCAAGTGGTTTGCTCCTGCAATGCATCCTATATTGGAGAAACGAAACGTCCTATTGAGAAAAGGGTAACGGAACATAGGTCCAAAGCCGCTACCAATAACTCAGCCATAGCGGAACGTCTCCATAATCACCCACAACATAGAGTTAAATGGAATAAGGTCCCGATCTTAACCGCAAACCAACAGAACAAGAAAACCAGGAAGATCATAGAAGCTATTTTAATATAAGTAGACATTCCACTGAACTCTATAGGGACTTGGGGCTCTACAGGGCATATGATGATGTAATTAAGCACCTTTGGTTGTATTAAATCCCCCCCCCCCCAATTTCATTTTACGTTTTTCATATTATATATTCTCCACAACCTGTCCATTAAATATATATATTTTTTTCTAATTTGTACTTTGTTTACTTAGTACATATTGTGTATTGTTTGTTTACTTAGTACATATTATATTGTGTATTGTTAGTTGGTCTGCACTAGAGGGGACACGTCGTTGCGAGTGCGATATTGTATGGAAACTTGTGTGAAGTTCACCCAGTTCATTGCGAGTTCCAAAAAATGGCCGGACCCATCACCGTGGGCGTTGTCTGAAGACGTGTTACCTTCTGAGATGAGCACAAGCGAGGAAAATAAATGCAACCAGTACCTGATCAGGAAGGGAAGGGGGCATAGTGGGAAAAATGTCCCGGCCTCCCCACATAATGAGCCCCCCCCCCCACATTTCTGGGTCATACTAATATTTTATACCTGATTTCACTGACATAAAGTAAATGAAAACATCATAAGAGGATGAGTTTGTTTAAAATACTCAATTTGTCAACGAATTCTAAACGTCAATGTAATCGCAGCCCAAATTGTCTCAGATATACTGAAATTAATCCTAATTTTAAAAAAAAGAAATCCTGAAGGAAAAAAACATACTAGTACGGTCAGTACGAATAATTTGAACAAACGGCAATGGGGCCCCGCACTGCAGTTGGTATGACCCCCCCCCCCCCCACAAGGTTAATCCGACACTGAATTCAATAGCAGCATCCTCCTCATCCTTCTGATTTACAGTAGTTGAGACTGTTGAGTTCATCGTCGAGCTATTAAAAAAAATGGTTCGCATAACGGTTCTCATCGATGTTCGTATGTAGACTTTTCTTTTACCTATCTTTCCATCGTACATCGCACACGCCACAGGGGAACAGCCTATGGATACGGGCGTGTACAGGGTCGGGTCACAAGGTCACAACGCCACAAGCGAACACGCCACAAGGGAACAGCCTATGGATACAGGGCCTTGCAGGTTGTACCGAGGGAACATGTGCCTCGCGCACGGAACATCTTGTGACCGGGAACACATACAATGAACTTGTCAATTCTTTTGCAGCTGCACAAGAGGGAACACGCCATTGCGAGTATGACATTGTATGGGAACTTGTGTGAAATTCACCCAGTTTATTGCGAGTTCCAAATTATGGCCGGACCCAGCCGGACGTGGGCGTTATGGCCGGACGTGGGCGTTGTCTGAAGACATGTTATTTTCTGAGATGAGCACCAGCGAGGAAAATAAATGCATTAGCGGCATCCTCCTCCTCATCCTTCCGATTTTCAGTAGTTGAGTTCATCGTCAAGCTATCAATAAAATAAAACCAAGTACGAACATTCCAAATCATAAGACACAATTTGAAATTCCTAAAAAAAAAACTGTTCGCATAATGATAGTTGTGTCTTGTGTTTATTTGCTTTCTATCAACGTTTGTACGTAGACTTTTCTTTTGCCTATCTGTCCATCGTACATTGCACACGCCACAAGGGGACAGCCTATGGACACGGGCGGGTACAGGGTCAGGTCACAAGGTCACAACGCCACAAGGGAAAAGCCTATGTATATAGGGCCTAATATGGGTGGATGATCCTATTTACAGGAATTCCTAATTGGCGAGTCTTCTTTACCGTTTATTAAAATAAAGTCGAGACCACGATATTATACCAATCAGCTACTTTGCATTTTGGATTTCAATCTCCGGGTTTATTAAAATAAGAGATTGTCGGGGACCCAGTTGAACATTAGTCATAGCTAACTAGACACCCCCATTTCAAAGCAATAATATTTAAACAGCCCCGATTCTAGATAAATACAACTTCACCGATTCTAATTTTAAGAAGTTTGTGGGGAGATTTCTGTCTTAAAAATAAGTATTGTATAAAATGTTTGATGGAAATCAGTATTCTTAATAGCATAAACAATAAAATTCATCCCGGAATTCAACAAGCAGAGTAGAATTGTAATATACAGGACAATTCCAGGAACATTGTTTGTTAAATGGTCGATCATTGTAGCAATCATAACCGGTAGCCAACATACCGCAAAAATTGCAAACACAAGTAAAAATAACTTCACAAGTTTTAGGTCATTTTTAAAAAATTTCTTTGCATCTGAAACTTGGCTTTTAAGAATCTGGTTCTGTTGCTTTCTGGCAATTTTCAGGATAAATCCGTAACACACGCTGGTTAATACAAAAGCAACAAAGAAGGACACTTTTTTAATAACGAGTTGATAATTCGGTTTTATGAAGCAGAATGTCTGGTAGAATTTACAAATGTCCCAATTATTGAAGTAGGTATGTTGCGTCGCCACGTTGAAAGACTACAGCCACCCTACGGTTATTACAAGTTTTGCTTTTGAAGCGGTGGCCAATTCTAGGTAAAGAAGAGGATATCCAATGTATAATGCTCGATGACCTCGCGCCTGGTACCGTTCGTGCATTTTTATGCGCAAACTCTAAGTTTTTCTATTACTGGCACGCGCACGGGCACTATTTCTTTATATTTTACATGTAGCAAATTATAAACCGAATGTGTGAAGACATTTCATATATATCACGCACAAAATTTTCAGTACAGAGTTGATTCAAGCTCGATTTGTTGCCAAGCAAACCAATGGGATTATTTTCTCAACAGTGTATGAACTTATCCATAGCGATAATACCCTTACACCGAGAGAAATTATCTAGTCTCGGTGAATAGAACCATGGTTGTCTGGTAGAAAATTACTTTTGTATTTTTTGTAACGGAAAAGAGTTTTTTGAGAAGCAAACTAACCTGCCGCACATGAGGAAGTCATTATACTAATAATAAAAGGCTTATCGCTGAGTAATAGGTCATCAAGACACCACACATACAGTACGCGCATCGCGGAGCTTTGACGAAACACGATATTACCGTGTTTTTTTATCGTGGAATTCCGTGAATTACCGTGTGAATATCGAGTGACATGATAGTACTCCCTCGATGTTGGAAACACGGTGTGACTCGGTGTTTATATTAATCCATGCCTCTGATACTGTAGTGCGTACAAGGCAAAGTTTTTTTGTGGAAAATATGAGAAATGGCAACGATCAAAATAAGGGAATTTATTAGAAATAAGTCAATTCAAGACACGGAAGAAAATATTATTAACATGAAATCCGATCAGGCAGGTTTCCCAAGAGTTCTTCGGTTTCTTCCTGCAGTAATGATCGAAATCATCCGCACGATCTGGAAATTAGGCCTAATTTGCTACCCTTGTAAAATGACGCGATTATTATTATATTATTATAAAAATGTGGTTAGTAAAAGGCTCAACCAAACGATAAATCATTAGTTGCACTTACGTCTACGGTTCTTTGGTAATCATCCTTTCTCATAAAAGTTATATATTCATATATAAACGAATAATATGCTGATAAATTTATTTGAAAATGACCTAGACAAAATCAAAATAAATATTTAGACGACACGCAATCTTTTTACAAGCTCATAGAAATTGTGAGATGCACGTTGACAAGCATGTCTCGACAAGCTTGAGAATACCAATCGATAAATTAGTGCGTACAACTCTTACCGGGGGGCGTAGTTTTATCCATCTAAATAGTAATTCACATACTGATATATCTTTTCTGGTTTAAATCACAAATAAATTTTCTGGTGACAAATAAATCACACTTGACATCTAATATCGGTAAATCACACCTCAATTAATATGTTTTTCTGGTTTAAATCACAAATGAATTAAAAGAATTTGATTCCTGGTGTAATCACAAAAAAAGCAGAATTAACCGTCAACAAGTTTATAGAACTTGCTGAATGCATGTACCAGTCCATAATAACCTGCTGGCGTTTTCATTTCGACACTAAAGGTTCCATAATGAGAAGTGACACGTGACATCAAAGGAAACTAATACCATGTAATAGTCGTGTAGACAATAGGACCTTTTTTGTTAATTGTCAGTATGTCAGAGATGTAGATGTATTTTACATGCAGCTCCAATTCATTTAATAACCTGTATTTATAATTCAAATGGTTTCTCAATTAGCAGAATATCGAAATAAAGAAAACAAAGTTACATTTCATTACACTGTGCACAAACTCGTTCCTTAAAGCCCCAATACCACTCTTGTTTTAACTGAATAATTTGTCCCAACCTTTATTCTGGTCAACAAATTGTACTTTTTTACAATATTCCAATTAATAAATGATACAAATTTCATCCTAACCCATCTAATTTTAAAAATTGGAAAAATTCAACTACATGCCGTAACATGGTTTGAAAAGCCTTACGTGAGCACTTTCAAATGCAACTTGGATTTAAACATATTTTCGAACCCTCTAGACAGGTAAGATAGGTTGTAATGGATAATTTACACAACAGGTAGGACACTTAAACATCTAGTAGTTAGAATAAGGCTATTTTTTTATGGACCTGCCAAGCCAGCAAGAGTGTTATTGTCCCTTTAAATAGCCCCACGACCCCTTTAACAACTTACAATACTTGATCTTTCTGTTAAGACACTCTTTGATGAGCTTTATATTGTTCTAACTATTAAAGATCTGGTTGTTCATTCTGTGTGTTTATGGATAATAATAAAACAATCAAAATTAATATTTTGGGATAATAATAATAATAATAATATGTCCATTTATATAGCGCCAAACCCACAAAGCGTGCATATAGCGCGACAGAATTACTATCCCGGTCTCTAGGATACAGGTAAGCCTGATTACCTCCCTTTACAACTCTTTGACAGAGCTCCCAACATAATTATGCAGCTACAACTTGAAGTTTCAAGGAGCGCAACAGTTTTTTGTGTAATACATACACCATCCTACCGGTACCCATTTACAGCTGGGTAGACTGGAATGTAGAGATGAAGTGTCTTATTCAAGGACACAAGAACTCGGCGAACAATTCGGGTCTCGAACCTGCAACCGTTAGGTCACAAACCCTACTCTCTAACCGTTGCACCAAATCCCTTCCGTACACGAAATGGAACTAAAAAACTCCAAATAACAGGAAATATCGTCGTGGATTTATTGTGGTCTAAACGGTATTATAAAGTTAGCCTAGATCAATGGATCCGTTGTAAGGTGAACACTGCATGGTTTCTGGCGCCATGTAGTCTGAACCACTAAAAACAACACGTGCGGTTTTATTCCCTGATCTTTGATACAAGGGACATTTATGTTATTCCAACAAATCTGTACGAGAATGGCGTGTAAATGGAATATTATAATATGTATAGGAAGCTTGCCTAGTGACGAGTGTAGTAAGTAGGCTATAGACAATAGTTTTAAGTCGAGATTACTCGCTTTCAGTTTACCCTGTTTTGCGATAACCAATTATGTGAGAAATACCATACTGTCATTCGGTTTTTAAAAGTTGTACGCGAACTAAATGCGTTTGTTAGATACTGACAGAGCAGCCCGGAGTCGAACAATCGCCGCCCGAGCTGTCTTCGTCAGCTAGTTTCAAAATGGTGTACAACCAGTGCAAGTGGGAAAAGACGACAATAAAATCAGAAATATGTTATTTATTATTGTCGGACTTATTACATCACTCTTGTCTAACAAATCATAAAGCTGCGGTGTTACGGTGGCGGCATAGTATGTCACCGTAACACCACAGCCACTCTCCATTCATAATACATATAACTATCACTCCCTACACATTTCCCCTCGTCTACTTTCCCAAACGTCAACAGCACATCTCATACATCCATTTCGCTGATTAACCCTTGCACCATGTCTACTGGATCAAACTCTATTGCCGTCATGAAAAATACAGACGATTCGACAGAGGTAGAAAAGATAACATATTTAGTTATACAAACTAACATGCCGTATCTTAAGATTCTGATATGGATGTAATATACCGACACATTTGCATGGGAATCACTAATCCACCAACCACCAGATCAGCGACTGACAGGGTAAAAATAGTCGATATATCCAAATTTTATGGTTGATTTTTGATCAGATTCGTTCTTTGAAATGTTAAAGCCGACCAACAGCACAGTCTAGTGTAAATGTTTTCCAATTGATTTTCACGTGCATATATTTAATGCCTGATCTTTATGGTTAAAGATGTCTTCCCGGGTACAAACTTTGTGAATTGGCGATATATGTGGACTAAAAACATATTCAAAGAAACCAATCTATCAAACATTTGCTTCAATTCCCTTTCAAACTTTGCTTTCGTCGTGGATACCCATAGCTATAAGTAAGCTGTTGTTAGACGCAATGTCTGCCAGCTTAACTTCATTGTGGGAGGGTCCATTTTTCAGAGTGTATCCTTTATACTTACTGTACATTTACCATACTTACTGGGGCCTAAATAAATTCTTAGTTATTTCTGTCTACTTCTTTTTAGACCTTTTAATCACAGAGTCTTTTGTACGTTGACAACACTCAATGTCTCCAAAACCGCCTAACCATTTGAGCAAGAAATTACAACTGCTCCCCGACCTAAGCTGGCAGACAATAAGCCAGCAAAAACTGTTGGGTTGCTTGTTAGTGATTCCCTGACAATATTGCCCAGTGCTTGCCCCATGGGCGTTTTTCGCGTAATCAAGTATTTTTCTAGTAAGATTGGGTGTCTATACTTTCCATATATACCAAATTTGACATACTTTTATTGGAAATAACCACCCGATAAATACTTTGCTGGGAACCCAACTTTAAATGGATTGAGTATAATAATACGTAGTATAAACAACATTAAAAGCTAATCTTTAGAGTAGAATAAACCCAGTAAAGTAAATGTAAAGAAATCGATTTCATATCTCATTTCATCTATTCGAAATACATGTACTTGGCGTATGTTGGCAGAAGAGCGGGAAGATCATTATCATATATTTACTGTAATACGAAACAATTTATAAAGGGTGCATACAAAAGACTATTACTGTATACTAACTACATGTAATAACTAACAGACCTATTATTATTCTTTGAATAAAGGAAATGGAATCGACATGTATATTTATAGTTAAAATATGCGTACTTTCATGACATTGAGTTGTCAGTTTATAAATACATTAGTCCGACAGCCAATCCCCATTATAAGTGTCCTGGCATGTAGTTAACCCAGTGTCTTTTATGAATTATTCATGATGGTCGCCATGAGGCATTTTCGGGCTTTATTAACAAAATTTGACCAATGCCCCGGGATTTAATGTGGTTTCAGTTTATAAATACATTAGTCCGACAGCCAATCCCCATTATAAGTGTCCTGGCATGTAGTTAACCCAGTGTCTTTTATGAATTATTCATGATGGTCGCCATGAGGCATTTTCGGGCTTTATTAACAAAATTTGACCAATGCCCCGGGATTTAATGTGGTTTCTAAACAACATCAAACTATTATAAAGTTGTGTTATTATGAATATCAAACTACTGAATCCAATGAATCTGGGTATACCTATTGGCAGCTAATTCCGCCAAATTCAAAATGGGTGCTCATAGTGGTGAGAAAATCATACTGTTCCTTAAATAGGGGGGTAATAGATTGAAATTTAGGTTTTCGACTAAGAGATATTCCGATATGGTCGCTTAATTCAAAATGGCTGTAAATAAAACTACCTCGACGCCAATCCGTGTTCTTATGAAAACACAAAATCGTCACAGCTAAACACCAAACTGCTTGAACACGGATCCGATTTCTATAGTTGTCTTTACTACACTAGGATCTGCTTGAAGTGAGGGATTATCCAATGAAACGGGCAGTTACGGTGAGGTCTTGGCGTGCGATGAACGGAACTATGAATCAATGTCTGGCTTTATAGGATGAAAAGCCACTCGCACGACCCCTGACTCGACCCAACAGGATAACAGGTTAGGGTCCATATTCAAAGGTTTTCTAAAAGTTAAGTAAAATTACTTATTTTTTCCACTTAACTGACTGAATTACCTTAGATTGGTATTCAAAGACTGTATTTTACATATGGCTCTTTGCACAGTGAAGGGACAAAACATGGTAGTCTACTTGAACATGTTGAAAATAAAAATATATTTATATTTGTTATTATTTTGTTATTGTTCCTTATTGATGTAAGGGATGTGAGGCAGAAAATACAATATAAAATACCAGAATGAAAATTACATTTTATTTTTTCTCAAAAAAACAATTGGAAACCCTCATAATTTGGATGGAGCCCAACTCCCGAAAAATAGTACCTATTGGATAAGGCTTCAGACTTTCAGCAAAACTTTAGTGTATGTTTGAATTATCTATATATGACTGTTTAATAATGATTAAGTGTTGAATTAGGACAACACCACGGTCTCTAGACACCCCAAAAATGTCGAACGTTACTACAGTTCATTCCATTCGCAAACACATAACGTTCTAGTCTCTATCATCCAGAAAAATATTCTACGAATATTAGTCTGGATGCGTTGTCAACATTTGACGAAAATTGTCTTATCATAAACAACGTCTAAGGGAGTCAACTCCTCCCCAAAAAGATGTTTACACCATGACTTGGCTAAAGAGACTGGATAATAAGACACATTAAAACCAAACTCCCGCTTACGCATGAGCAATGGGCTTTACGTCAAATATTGAGAACGGCCCCAGACCCTCTGTATGTTGAAGACTAGGAGGTTCTGGGTGACCGAGACTAATAACGTTCGACTTCGGATAAAATGCATTTCAATTTTTTTAGAGCGATGACTGATCCACGACCATATTTAAATCTTTCTTTATACGGGTGAAGGTTATATGTTAATTTTGACATCAAGTTTGTTCTGGTCTGCTGGGGGCGAAGCGGGAAATCAATCTCCGCTGTGAGCGGGAGCCGAGGAACGGTCGTCCCCGGCCCCCGGGTCCGCCTCGCTCCACCTTCTTTTAGTTTTTAGTTAATCTCATCTATTT
Organism: Patella pellucida; assembly: GCA_917208275.1. Classification (NCBI taxonomy): domain Eukaryota; kingdom Metazoa; phylum Mollusca; class Gastropoda; family Patellidae; genus Patella; species Patella pellucida. Next base: position 20,287,066 of record OU795036.1, on the reverse strand, counting down.
TTACTTTAAAATTTAGATCGAGATGATGGGTTGAAAGGTGGTTGGTGAATATCACATGATTGTATCTTATATAATGTATTTGAATTATAATTGTATATAAATTTATAAATTCCTACATAAATATTGTTTTTAAGTTATTTTGGTCAAGGAACTGACTATGTTACTCCCTAAACTATTCTGATCGTATTCTACATCGTGAAATGTGTTTGAGGTTTCTATGCATGTTGAACAGATTTTTCCAGAACAAGGTGCAGAGTTGGATGTTGACAAAATGCAGGAGATCACAAGTTTTTTGCTTAAAGAAAGTTGCATTAGTGGAGGGGGGGGGGGACCTAGTCATTTTGATCAGAAACCCCCCCAGATCAGAGGAATACCATGTTTAAATGGTTTAATAATAATAACTTGCTTGCGCATCTGGGTTGACAAGATGTGACTAGGGTAGAAGACTGGCTCGCTAGCCTGGTAGTCTGTCTTCGATCCCTGCATTAGCAGAAAAAGATAATCCAGATTTTCGACATGGTTTCCCCTTGTCAATGGTGCGGAACGGAGGACCTGACAAGGACAGCTATCTTTTTTGGGTGGGATGAAAAACCGAGGTCCCCTGTATACATTGCTTGAACATAAAAGATCCCTTGGCAGTTGCAATTCGATATAAGAATAGGGGGCCAGGAGAAAACCAATGAGGCTATACAAACAACGATAGTTCTTGTCACGTGGACTCAAAACCATGCCACTTCACTCGACTGCATACCTTATGATCTAAAGCACACACATGAAGTAGCTGACAGTTCCAGATGAACAGCGAAACTTGAAATTATAGCTTTATCTCCCCAAGATCTTGGGATCACGTTGCCTAAGTGGATAAGGCGCTGGTTCGCTAGCCTGGAGGTCGGTGTTCGATCCCTGCCTTGGCCGATAAAGTTCATCTTGATTTTCCGGCGTGATTTCCCCTTGTCAGTGATGCAGAAGGAGGGCCTGACAAGGACCGCTGCCTAGTCGTTCGGATGGGACGAAAAACCGAGGTCCCGTGTACACATTGGCGTGCACGTAAAAGAACCCTCGGTTTTTCGTCCCATCCGAACGACTAGGCAGCTGTCCTTGTCAGGCCCTCCTTCTGCATCACTGACAAGGGGAAATCACGTCGGAAAATCGAGATGAACTTTCTCGGCCAATGCAGGGATCGAACACCCGACCTCCAGGCTAAGTTACATCATGGATTATGGCCTCTGACTGTATACGAAAAATCGTGTTTTTTAGCTTGTGGACACTCCAAAGGTAACAATTTTGATCCGATTTGGATGAAACTTAAAATGCATAATTATAACCCAAAGATCTTGGTTCCTTTCGATATATGATATACGTGCATATCGGATCTTAACTTCCTGAATTATGATCCCTGATTGCAGAGGCGGATCCAGGAAATCCAGTATGGGGAGGCCCGTGGGGGTCCCCGGAGAAAAATTTGGAAAACTTCGGTTTGTCAGTGGTGATTTGTGGCGCATTTCTATTTTTTTATACTGTTATTTAGGGATTTAGGGGGGGGGGCGAGCACCTAGCACCCCCCCCCCTCCCTGGATCCGCCTCTGCCTGATTGTACAAAAATGGCGGGTTTTTTCAGCTTTTGGTCCCTCTTGAGGCCACAATTATTATCCGATTTAAAAAAAACACCTTTGTTTATAACTCCGTTATACCGTAAGGAAGGTTGAGTTTGAATTTCGTGAGAATCAGACCAAAATAGCCGGACAAAATAGCCGACGATTGTACGCAAATTGTGTCAATATATCAAGGATGTAGACCCTGTAGAGTTCGCAATTTTAATTTGATTTTGATGAAACTTCAAATACATGTTTATAACCTAAAAATCTTGGTTCCTTTCGATATTTGCATATATCGAATCGTAACTTCCTGAATTATGGCCCCTGGTTGTCCGAAAAATCGCCTTTTGTTTAGCTTGTGGTTTCTCCGGAGGTCGCAATTATTAACGGGTTTTTAAAACCGTTGGATTGTACCACCGTTACACCGTTATAAATGTTGAGTTCGAATTTTTATGAAAATCGGACCAAATCTGTCGAACAAATTGTATTTATTTCTATAACGTGTCATTGGATAAGATCTTTAAACAACCACATTGTATTCGGGAACATCTTGTCCTGTTAAAAGGGTCATCTCTCTCTCTCTTTCTCTCTCTCCCTCTATCTCTCACACAAAAATCCATTTCCATGCCGCCCACATTATATTACATTGTCGCGGTTCCAGTCCATCCACAAATTATTCTCTCTCTCTCTCTTCTCTCTCTCTCTCTTTCTCTCTCTCTCTCTCACACACACACATTAAATTTCCATGTCGCCCACATTATATTGTCATCGTCGTGGTCCCAGTCTGACCACAGGTCACAATTTTTATTGATAAAGTTATTTTCCATCCATCACATTGTTGATAACGTTAACCATCCATCACATTGTTGATAACGTTATTTTCCACCCATCTCTTTGTTAATAACGTTACTTTCCATCCACTCGTTGATAACGTTACTATAATTCCATCCAATGTAACGTTATCAACAGCGAACAAAAAACAGCATTTATTTTGTTGAAAGCTTGACGACAGATTTTTTTTTATTTATCTGTTTAATATATAATTCACAGATTGAATAAAAATTATTGTAAATAATTAAATCAAGAAAACAGATTGTATAGAGATATTATAGTTGTCATTTTCCATCCGAGTTATGCCGATTGATAATTCATCTATAACTTTAAGAGTACTGGGAATAAACAGTTCATTCAAAGTTATTAGAAGATGGAAATGACATACGATCACCATAAAAATGTCTATTTTTAAACCTCACATTTGTCAGTTTTATCATGTAATATCGGTGGTTCTGTTTTTTGCTCTCTCTGGGTACTGTTACGTAAACACTCGTATCACGGGGCAAATTAGTTAAACTATCCCAATATATCCATTTTATATTCATAAAAAAGCCCCTTGTTATAAATCAAAATAGATAAATGGCATATTATTACATTTTTTTAAATCTTCCTGTCGGGAGTAAAATGTCCCTTTACTGTACAAAGAGCCATATACTTCCTCACTTAAATTATGGAATACTCATATTCGCCAAATAGCATGAATTTTCAATTTATGGAATACCCTCCTATGCCAAAAATCACGAATTTCTAGCATTGCAAGCAAGTTATGCCCCATTAAGAGCATCACTATACTCTATTAAATTCTCAGTTCACATTACTAGGAAATGTTTGTCGAAATATTATATTGTTAAATTGTAACGCATGGAAATAGTATGATTATAATTTAGGATAATTTATGATAGTGTACATCCTTTGCCGTAACGGCTGTTTTCGTATACTTTTTTTTAAATTCCATTTCAATAGATAACAATAAATAGTGGTAGTATAATGATGGATATTGTAAACTTTAATTTTTTAACAATGTATCACGAATACCTCCACACCCTTCTTCCATGCTAAAAGAAACCTCTAGAAGAAAAACATTTCGTCGGGGTTAATGAAAATACACAAATGCGACTATGGTGTTGTAGAGTTATCGTATGAATCAGGAATTATCCTCTACAAACTGGTCACAAAATAGCACTGTGTTTCTCTGGAAAGTTCAATTCTCAGGAACTAAGATTCAGTGGATTTCCTATTATGCCTTTTTAATAACCTTCTCTTATTTAAATCCATGAAAAACCTGGCGAGTGTTTCAGTCATCCAATCTGTGATTGTGAAATTAACTCCATTTTCGAATGTTTGGTGTGGCAGGCAAAATACGAGAATTCAACGTGGTGGATTACATAAAATTATTTCGGGCGGCATCATACGGTAGGCTAAATTACAACATTTAAAGTATTTATGTCACTTTTGCATGAACCCTTTTACATATTACCCAAAACTTGTGTGTTTGCAGAAAATATAAGGATTTTGGATCTACGTGATTAGGAAACTTGTTTAATTTCTGTCAGTAGATTTACATTAGGCTAGTTGGTGCAGAAAAGTATGACGTTTTCATCTTATTTCGAGAGTTGAGATAGAAAAATGCCAGGTTAGCCATCATATGGTAATCACAGTACTTTATTCAGTGCAACACGATCATAGACAACATAATACATATGTACATTTTATTTAACTATCATTATTGTATTTAATAAAGGTGAGTAATATCAATAAATAATAAGATGGGGTATCCGTGGAGATATAAAATATTAAACAGAACTGTTGCATTGTTGCTCCTGGTAGACAAACGTCTTAGCGGCTGGGACAAAACACAAATACATAACGTGAGTCCTAGCCAAAAGAAATAATTACAAATAGAGACATTACTAGCGGATCAAGACAAATAAAATCTAATCAGTGGTTAATATTTCTAAAGTCACAAGTTGTACATTATCAATGTTCTCTGAAAACAATACATAACCGATATTCTTAAATATGTAATCCATGTTGTATGCTCCAAATTATAATCTAAATTTTTGGGCATCAGATATATTGATTTAAGAAACAATACTTTATGCATGACAAAATAACGTGAGTACAGAGGCTAAGTTGGCTACATTCTGCTACAGCTGCATCACTGGGGGGGGGGGGAGATATAATTATGCCATATTTGAAATAAATCTGTTTATAGACTTTATCGTCAATATTGAAACTACTTTACATACACAAACTATTATTACATAACATTGATTAATAAATAATTTGTATTTGTTTTAAACACACACAAACAATTATTACATAAAATTGATTAATAAATAATTGAAGTTCAGCAGGAATCTTGGTTTACGGTAATATTTATTTTCTAATTTTGAATATTGCCTACGCACAGCCACGAACCCGTGACCTCCGGTCTGCGCAAGTGCGGGTTTCTTAATAGCAGACCAATTCAAACGAATTCGTTTGGGCGTTTGAATCGCAACATTCTACTAAAAATGGTGTTGAATACTGTTGAATTATTTTAACTTAGTGTCATATGTGTCGATAAATAATGATTCAACGAGAATCACGGTGAAAAATAAACGCTAAGGATTCGAAAATAGCCCTGGAACCGAGATGGGGTAAAGCGTTATTTTCATAGTACATGTGACCTTGATCTGTATGCAACAAAATTAACAATTGGCTTAAATTGGTCTGTTGAGCAGTTACTGCCCTCAACTGAAGCTAGTAATGTGGCCTTGATCTGTATGAAACGAAATTAACAATTGGCTTAACATCGTCTGTGGAGCTGTTACTGCTCTCAACTGAAGCCAGTAATGATGTTTGTGTCACTTCCCGAATCTTCAACTCTTTGTTACAGATCAACTGAAGCAAGGATTTCTGTGTTGAAATTATATTTGAAATATGTTGAACCAGTTCTATAAAATCTGTGATAATATCGGACGCCCTTAACAAAGTATCAAAATTTAATCAAATATGACAAAGTTTAATGAGAAAAAAATCCGAAAAAATGACTGGATCCCATCACGAAATCCAACCAGACGTCGCATATGAAGTCAGGACGCAATCGATAAACCATTAGGCATCTTTGTAAAGAAAAATGATATCCACGGCATCAATTTCGTCTACACCATAAAGTATACTGGATTAATAACGGGCCACCTTCATTTTAGAAGGAACGGTATTTAATAGCCCTGCTTGGTTTAATAGACACGCGTTGTTTACTAGAATTTACCATTGCGTGTTTATTGTGGAGAAATTGTCGTCCTGGAATACTTTTGAAAACCAAGTATTTTGTAAAATGTTTGACGGAAATCGGTATTCTTTATTGCATAAACAATAAAATTCATCCCGGAATTCAAGAAGCAAAGTGGAGTTGTAATATATAACGCTATTCCAGGAACACTGTGTGTTAATTGCTCAATTGTCATAACAATTATCATTGGTAGCCAACAGCATGCAAAAATTCCAAACACAAGCAGAAATAACTTCACAAGTTTTAGGTCATTTTCCGTTTTTGTCTTTGAATCTGGAACTTGGCTCTGAAAAATCTGGTTTTGTTGCTTTCTGGCTATTTTCAGGATAAATCCATAGCAAATACTCGTTAAAATAAAGCAAATCAGGAATAGTACATGCTGTAGTTAGACTTGAAATTCCGTTAAGAAGGCCGCAGCCTGGCAGAATTTACAAATGTCCCAATTATTGTAGTAGAAATGGGTCATTCCCAAGATTATTGATAATAGCCACCCTACAGTTATTACAAGTCTTACGTTTGATAATGTTTGATATCGAAACGGATATGCAATATATAACGCTCGATCAAATGCAATCGCCGTGATGGAAAATACAGACGAAACGGCAGACGTAGTAAATATAACAAATCTAATAACACAAAAAAATTTGCTGGTTTCATAAATTTCCAAAATAGAAGGAATATACCGACAAATTTGCGTAGGAATCACTAATCCACCAATCATCAGATCAGCAACTGCCAGGGAAACCACAAACATATTTGGCGTTGTTCTTAAAACTGGATTCTTCCATACCGCAACAATTGTTAAAATATTACCACCACAGATAAATAAACACAGTAATATATAAAGTAAGGGAAATACTACAAGTTCCGTGCTGCTTGGTGGCGAGTATTTCAAATTTGTACAAACGTTGCTCATCTTTTACAATAATGTTCAGTATACTGTTGGTGAAATCTGACAAGGTTCGTTCCTCGATAAGTTAAACGTAGTCTAACTATGATGTGTTAAAGCCATAGCAAAGAAGATATGATGAAATTCAACCATTTATCGATAAAGGGTCAATCCCGATAATATTTTGGAGAATAAAACTGCTTAATTTTGTGTTAAAATCGCTTAACATCCTCTACTTTATGCGATACGTTTTCAAACAACTTAAACCCACCAGTAATTATCGGGAAATGGAGACCGATGTCCCAAGCTGTGTCTGGATAAAACCGGACTTTTATTTTATAAAAATAATGTGTAGGTGAAATTTACCTTTTGTTATCAAGTACAACACACGGGCCATAGACATCTAAAGGAACGGGAATCGATTATCAGGTCACCCAACGAAAAAAAAACACGAAATCTTGAAAGGAATACATGTCCGGATAAGCAGTTTAGACGTTCAGATCGGGATAGTCCCTTTAATTGGTTTGAATATATGCATTACAAACCTTTTAGGCATTAAAAGCAAGTAATGAAAATAATTTTATATTAATGGAATTCATCCCGATGTAATGGTAAATAAATATCAGGATTGTATGTTTGCAGAAGTATGGTAATCGGATATGCTGTTGGCCAATATTAATCGATTTTCAGAGAGAGGTAGTTATTGTCCACTCGACACACCCAAATTACTTCAGGATTGAACTCGTAGTAGTTGGACGGTTGTATTTACAACCAGCATTACCAAATCAGTTTTTAAAACGTTTGTCTTTTTCATGTAGCTTCTATCGCGTTCACAAGGTTTTCGAGGGGATATCTCTGAAACAAAATATCAACCGGATATTCTCGTCACATCAAAATTCAACCAAATTTGTTAAAAACTGTAGCTTATACCGCGTTTACACGGTTTTCCACAAGGGAGGTTTACTCTGGAATAGAAGGTTGCGGAAAGCTGGAAAGCGACAGAGTTGGTCGTCTAACGAACAAAACATTGAAAACATGGGGTTGGGGGCATAATAGGTACCAAATTTGAAAAGAATCTGTCAAAAACTAGCCCCCAACAAGTTCACAAATTAATCTAATAACCACGGGACGGGAACCTGAGAATTAATAGAGATCTTGGCCCCAATGGTTATAACCTAATTTTAAAAACCTAACTTGCATTCAACGTTAAGCTCATACCAAGATTAATTTTGTTAGCAAATGGGGAGGGGGGTAGTGGTTTGCAGGAGGTTGAGGAGAAGGTAGCTTAATTGGCGATGGGAAGGACTGTGTCGAACAATGTGGTTCTATACTACACTGATTCAACTCAAGTAACCTGTAAAATTAGTCATCATTTGTATATGAATTATTTACTCATACTAACAAAATATACTACGATAGACGTTAAGTGTATACTGTGAATCGTGCACAGAGAGGAACAATAGCATAATAATTTCACTCAAACAAGTACCCTGTGGCAGTATCGAGTCCTCCTGACCAACTGTCATAATCCATCTCCCAAATGTCTACGATATGGGTGGGGTGTCATTATTATGCCCCTGACAACTGTTTTGATTTGTAGGGAGGTGGGGTCGGGGTAGTCGGTGTTGGTGTGCGTGTGTGTGGGCGCGTCATTATGTTGACATAAATGATGATCATGTTAAATATTAATAAAAGATAATTTTCTAGGACTGTCCATCTCTAAATGAGTGTCTATGATGCCCTTGGACAACTGTTTGATTTATGGGATGTTGGTAGCCGGTGTGCGTGTGTGGACGGAGAGTGATGGCGGGAAATGAGTTCACGTTGATATAAATGATGGTTTTCTTAGAGCCTGGTAAAAACATTAATTCCACATCACATCCCTAAATATATGTATAAGATTACCATTGCATGGGGGAGAGGGCAGGGGTAAATGTATTTTTGGGGTAATAATTCCACCTGAAAAGTGTTTTCTCGAGTTTTTTTGTTCAGTACCAAATATTACATTATATTTATAATGGTAGAGATCTGTAAATGCACATTAAAATGTTTTGATAGGGGGTGGTGTTATTTTACAAATGTTGATGTTCAAATTCGGGGCCCCCTTCAAATGTTGTAGTTACCCTATTTATGTATGAACATAAAGTGGGGGTTAAACTGAGAGTGATAATTTAGATTTCATTATAAATCTTCATTATTTTCCCTGTCTAAACCTAATCTTGACTCTATATTAGGGGTTTTGTGGTCGTTGAGTTCATTGGTGATATTAATTTTAAGATTTGAAAATCCAAAATGGCGGAAATCCAAGATGGTGCTCATATTTCAATAAATTTCATACGTGTTGATATTTTCTCAGTGTTTACGACCTGTCTAACATTTTACTGTTACATAAATCTTTTTATGTATACTTATCTATATTTGTCTATATATACTCACCTGTGTGTCATGTGTGCTTTTGTGTGCTTGCAGGCTAAAGTAATACAGTAACAGGCCCGAAGCCAGAAACCTAAATTTAGCCGACATAGGGGGGCGAGGAAGACAAATTTCCGACAACAAAAAATCAATGAACGAAGGTCATCGCCGACTGCCGTAAGCAGGAGGAGGGGAGAGCACGAAAATTAGAAGCTGTGAGAGTGAATTTAGGCCTCTATGACATGCAGGTGGCAAATGTGTCGGAAAATTAAGAGTTACCAGCCGACATTAACTATCTTTCGGCCGAATTTGAGAGGATATGTCGTACTAAAACTCTCTCCCGGCGAAAATGCGAGCATAGCTAACCAGCGATTTTTTTCCGATGCAGACAGAAAAATTCCGACAGGAACGGCTATGGGGGGGGGGGGGGCGAGCCTCGGGCCTGTACAGTAGTGACCTCGCCAAAACCTAAAGCAACTCGCTCTTTGTTGCGATAACAGTTAGCGGGGGAATTGTATATAGAAACAGCTGGATTTGCCAGTGGACTCCTCCCTTTCAAAAAATATTTCGTAACTAATATGATGTATCTGATGCGAACTATGGCTGGTTAAACTGGACGTTCTAAAAAAAATGCAGCTCTAGTTTTGGCGTGCTTTCAGTCCAATGGTTATTTTGCAACGTATAGTATATACTATCACTACCAAACATATTACCAAGGGTGAGACTAAAGCCATACAAGATCTTAAGAATAACAAGTCCATAACTATAATACCAGCTGATAAAGGTAAATCAACCGTAGTCATGAATACTGATGAATACAATTCAACCGTCAACCAACTCCTGAATGATGCCACTACCTACAGAAAAATCAGGAAAAATCCAACAGCTCAATTAGGAAGAAAGTTATTGTGTCCCAAAAAGTGTGACAGACGGACGGACAGACAGACAGACAGACGGACGGACCCATTTTAATAGTCCCTTGCTTTCTTCGAAAGGCTGGGGACAATAAACCGAAAATATTACTGAAATAAAGACGATGGGGAGTGGTGGGATGTTTTTTTAACGCGTGTACTATAGATCATAACGTCTGTTATGGGTCAGGTGGCGTGGTTTGGGTCCCCCGTTAATACGTGACAAGAAATATGGTCACTTGTCCAATCCGTGTGTGTTCTCCGGATCCCCCCGTTTCCTCCCACTAAAGTAAATTTGATAGCTTAGTTGCTGTCCAGTGGAAGTACCCTACCTCCCTATATACCTTGTATTTAATATTAATTAATTTTAATAATGTTGATGCCTAAAAAATACATACAGAGATAAGTTGTTTATACATCATAAAACTGATTTATTTTCGAAGAGATGAACTCGGTTAATCTTGTAACTTACTACAAATGAATCTATGACATAAAGCGCACGCCATACAACTCCGATAAAATTATATTTTCAATATCAAAGAAATATGTAGACTTTTTCTGGATTCAAACGGAAACTTTAGGCGTTTCATTTTTTACATGCATTGTTTGCTGTTGCCTCATATTATTTATACACATAAAGACACGTCCCTTGGGGTTACAATCGACGTTTTGAGGAACGAAGACGTTTTGTTAATTTACTTTTAAGTTTGTATGTCTCAAGTCGGGTTAACTGAGCATTTTAATCCAAGTAGTTTGTAAAAGGCTTGACGAAATTCCACATTTTTTACCGCATACACAATAAAATTCATCCCAGAATTCAGTACTGCAAGAGGTGTTACCATCTGAAGTACAATTTCAGGAACAGTATTTGTTAACTGTGCTAGCATTATAACTATTATATTTGGTACCCAACAAACCACAAAGATACCGAACACCAACAGAAACAACTTTACAAGTTTCATATCATTCTCAAACCCTTTCCTCGCACCAGGAGCTTCACGAAGAGTGGTTTCTTTTTGTTGTTGTTTTGCTATTTTTAAAATGTAGCCATAACATACAGCTGTTAATATGCTCATTAAAACGAAACTAACGCTAAGAATGTAGAGATAATACTCCGCCTTCATAAACCAATTGACCAGACAAAATTTGCAAGTGTCCCAATTATTATAGTAAATCGGTATCGAACCATGGATGAGAGATAAGAAACATCCTCCAATAATGACCATTTTTCCCCTCGCAATTGTCGAGATTGTTGGGTAGCGAAGTGGATATCTGATGTAGATTGCTCGATCAAATGCTATTGTCATCATAAAATAAAGTGACAAATTTCCCGAAGTAATTAACGTCATGTTTCTCAACATACATAACGTCTTACTCGTATCAAGGGTTCCCAAAAAAGACGGGAAGTACAGAAGAAACTGCATTGGTATCAGTCCTCCAATCATCAAATCAGCTACAGCCAGAGAAACTACAAACATATTTGGTACCGTTCTTAGAACTGGGGTTCTCCGTACAGCAACTATTGTTAAAATATTTCCACCACAGATAAATAAACAGAGCAATATATACAAGATAGGGAAAACTTTCATCTCCAGCTCATTTGGTGACCAAGAGGTAATATTCCTACATTTGGTAATCATCTTAAATGTCGCGGCCACGGTATTAACTCGTCAACGTTCTTTATTCATTTGGAAAACCACCAGTGATGTAGTCTAAATAAACTAACGTAAAATTGCACATCATTAAGGTATCGGTTACATTGCAATTAATTTGTAGACATAGCTGTTATATCTCCATATATTTTTGCACGAAGCTAAATAAAACACAGAAAATGATAGCGTAGCGTGCAATTAGAACGCGCCAACATGAGATCATAGAGTAAGAGTGGTAAAATACCCAGCAAGGAATTGGCTTTATGAAGGTACATAGTGTGTCGTAGAGAGAAGGTCACACAGGTCAAATCTCCACTCAATCACCATGATTCTACTTCCAATCTTAGAGGGTCACCACGCACCACAAACACTTGGTGATGAACATGAAACACGTCCATGTTTGTTTTTTTTAATTTCCTGGAATAACTACCCCAGATATATTTAAACTGCTACTTCGAAAATTCTCTCATTTAAGACAGTAAATTATTAATTCGGTTCGGTCATCTAGTTAAAAAACACCGATAGTTTAAAATATTGGATGGGGGAGTAAAACCAAAATTTGATACATATCGCTGGAGTTATTGTTTCAGATTTAAAAGCCAGTGGTCGTCATTTGCATTTTGCGACCAATATTTAAATCCTAACAACTTAATCCACCACTAAATGTATAAAATCGACCCTTTAACATTTAATTAAGAAAACTAGGCGCAAATACCAACGGTAGATAATAACCCTACTTGGTTTCAATTAGATTAAAGCCCCAATACCACTCTTGTTGTAACTGAATAATATGTTCCAATCTTTATTCTGGTCAACAATTTGTACTATTTTACAATATTTCAATTAAAAAATGATACAAATTTCATCTTAACACACCTATTTTTAAAAATTGGAAAAAATCAACTACATGCCGTAACATGGTTTGAAAAGCCTTACGTAAGCACTTTCAAATGCAACTTGGATTTAAACATATTTTCGAACCCTCTGGACAAGTAAGATAGGTTGTAATGGTATAATTTACACAACAGGTAGGACACTTAAACATCTTGTAGTTAGAATAAGGCTAATTTTTTTTTCTGGACCTGTCAAGCCAGCAAGAGTGTTATTGTCCCTTTAAACCAGGGCCCAACAGAGGATGACCTCAATTTATCATATCTTATAAATAATGAACGGAATTTGACCATTTTTGGAATGTTGTAAAATCCGAATCTAAAAACTCTAATGTAGTAAACACAATAAGATAATCCAAATAAATCAGAATAATTCTACAAGACAGATCTTCCGGAAAAGAAATGCATTAATCGCTTAAATGTATCTGGCCCATTGCGTATAGCAAACGGCATGCGCTCCTGTATTCAAAGGGCCCGAACAAAGTGCGTCGTAAACGCAGTTTGTATTAATCCTTTTTACTCATAGCTATATGGTAGTATCCGGAAGCAAAATTCAAAAAACAGAATATGTTTGGACAATACATAGAATTCGTGCGTCCCTTGTGAGCATCAGGGGTGTGAATGGTACTAAATCAAACGATGTCACTCTCAAGTCGAGGTTAAAATATCTGTTTCTATGGCGCTTTATTCTTTTTCAAATGGCCCAGTTCTCTAAGAAGATAAGTAGGTCGGATGGGTTGTGGACAACTGATGCATAGGAGGTTCTGGATGTTCGAGACTATGGACGAGGTCATCCCGGTTAGTTAACATCATCAATGTTGATTTAAATTGACCAATAATTTGTGTTTTTGATGTCGAAGATTTTGGAGGATTGTGAGTCCTTTAAGTGCCAGTGATGAAACTTATTGCACAGTTTCATTACATCAATACCTTGACTAAATTCGATAATAAGCAGATCAATTTAACAATAACATCCACCAGGACAGATTATCAAAAACCTGACAAATCCCCCATCAGAATAACCCTGCCCTATATGGTTATTTAACATACAGAGTCAGCAACCTACTAAAGAAATCAAATATTGATACCACATTTTCGGCCCAGACCACCTTGAAACAGATATAGAAATCCGACGGCAACTGCAACCGATTATCTCGATTCAACCCAAAGAAGTCGTCTACCAAGTGGTTTGCTCCTGCAATACATCCTATATTGGAGAAACGAAACATCATATTGAGAAAGGGATAACGGAACATAGGTCCAAAGCCGCTACCAATAACCCAGCCATAGCGGAACGTCTCCAGAATCACCCACAACATAAGAGTTAAATAGAATGAGGTCCCGATCTTAACCGCAAACCAACAGAACAAGAAAACCAGGTAGACCATAGAAGCTATTTTAATATAAGTAGACATTCCACTCAACTCAATAGGGACTTGGGGCTCTACATGATGATGTAATTAGGCACCTTTGGTTGTAATAAATTAACCCCCCCCCCATTTCATTTTAAATTTTTCATATTATATATTCTCCACAACCTGTCCATTATATATATATATTTTATTCTAATTTGTACTTTGTTTACTTAGTACATAGTGTGTATTGTTAGTTGGTCTGCACTAGAGGGAACACGTCATTGCGAGTGCGATATTGTATTGAAACTAAGACTTGTGTGAAATTCACCCAGGTCATTGCGAGTTCCAAAAATGGCCGGACCCAGCACCGTAAGCGTTGTCTGAAGACGTGTTACCTTCTGAGATGAGTACAAGCGAGGAAAATAAATGCAACCAGTACCTGATCAGGGAGGGGAGGGGGCATAGTGGAGAAAATGTCCCGGCCTCCCCACATAATGAGCCCCCCCCCCACATTTCTGGGTCATACTAATATTTTATACCTGATTTCACTGACATAAAGTAAATGAAAACATCATAGGAGGATGAGTCTGTTTAAAATACTCAATTTGTCAACGAATTCTAAACATCAATGTAATCGCAGTCCAAATTGTCTTAGATATACTGAAATTAATCTTAATTTTAAAAAAAGAAATCCTGAAGGAAAAAAACATACTAGTGCGGTCAGTACGAATAATTTGAACAAACGACAATGGGGCCCCGCACTGCAGTTGGTATGCCCCCCCCCCTCACAAGGTTAATCCGACACTGAATTCAATAGCAGCATCCTCCTCATCCTTCTGATTTTCAGTAGTTGAGTTCATCGTCGAGCTATTAAAAAAAACGGTTCGCATAACGGTTCTCATCGATGTTCGTATGTAGACTTTTCTTTTACCTATCTTTCCATCGTACATTGCACACGCCACAGGGGAACAGCCTTTGGATACGGGCGGGTACAGGGTCAGGTCACAAGGTCACAACGCCACAAGGGAAAAGCCTATTTATATAGGGCCTAATATGGGTGGATGATCCTATTTACAGGAATTCCTAATTGGCGAGTCTTCTTTACCGTTTATTAAAATAAAGTCGACACCACGATATTATACCAATCAGCGACATTGCATTTTGGAATTCAATCTCCGGGCTATTAAAAAAAGAGATTGTCGGGGACCCAGTTGAACATTAGGCATAGCTAACTAGACACCCCCATTTCAAAGCAATAATATTTAAACAGCCCCGAGGATTACGGTAGATAAATACAGCTCCCGATTCTAATTTTAAGAAGTTTGTGAGGAGATTTTTGTCTTAAAACTAAGTATTTTATAAAATGTTTGACGGAAATCAGTATTCTCAATAGCATAAACAATAAAATTCATCCCGGAATTCAACAAGCAGAGTAGAATTATAATATACAGGACAATTCCAGGAACACTCTTTGTTAAATGGTCGATCGTTGTAGCAATCATAACAGGTAGCCAACATACCGCAAACATTGCAAACACAAGTAAAAATAACTTCACAAGTTTTAGGTCATTTTCAAAAAACTTCTTTGCATCTGAAACTTGGCTTTTAAAAATCTGTTTCTGTTGCTTTCTGGCAATTTTCAGGATAAATCCGTAACACGCTGGTTAATACAAAAGCAATAAAGAAGGACACATTTTTAATATCGAGTTGATAATTCGGTTTTATGAAGCAGAATGCCTGGCAGAATTTACAAATGTCCAAATTATTGTAGTGGGCATGTTTCATCGCCACGATGAAAGACTACAGCCACCCTGCGGTTATTACAAGTCTTGCTTTTGAAGCGGTCGCCAATTCTAGGTAAAGAAGAGGATATCCTATGTATAATGCTCGATGACCTCGTGCCTGGTACCGTTCGTGCATTTTTATGCGCGAACTCTAAGTTTTTCTATTACTGGCACGCGCACAGGCACTATTTCTTTATATTTTACATGAAGCAAAATCTGGGATTTCGCGCGGAGGTACTTTTGAGGTATTAGTGTGTGAAGTAGAACACTTGCCACTGTACCTGTGTATCGCTAATTATAAACCGAATGTGTGAAGACATTTCATATATATCACGCACAAAATTTTCAGTACAGAGTTGATTCAAGCTCGATTTGTTGCTAAGCAAACCAATGGGATTATTTTCTCAACAGTGTATTAACTTATCCATAGCGATAATATCCTTACACCGAGAGAAATTATCTAGTCTCGGTGAATAGAACCATGGTTGTCTGGTAGAAAATTACTTTTGTATTTTTTGGAACGGAAAACAGTGCTTTTAGAAGCAAACTAACCTGCCGCACATGAGGAGGTCATTATACTAATAATAAAAGGCGAGAACTCTTTTTGCGGCGGAGGCTTATCACTGAGTAATAGGTCAAGGTTAAAACATACAGTACGCGCATCGCGGAGCTTTGACGAAACACGATATTACCGTGTTTTTTATCGTGGAATTCCGTGAATTACCGAGTGAATATCGAGTGACATGATAGTACTCCCTCGGTGTTGGAAACACGGTGTGACTCGGTGTTTATATTAACCCATGTCTCGCTTATTTGCCGTTAAGTACATGTCTAGCGATAAATTAGTGCGTACAAGGCAAAGTTTTTTTGTGGAAAATATAAGAAATGGCAACGATCAAAATGGGGTAATTTACTAGAAATAGGTCAGTTCAAGACACGGAAGAAAGTATTATTAACATGAAACACGTGGTTAGTAAAAGTCTCAACCAAACGATAAATCATTAGTTGCACTTACGCCTACGGTTCTTTGGTAATCATCCTTTCTCATAAAAGTTATATATTCATTGAAAACGAATAATATGCTGATGAATTTATTTGAAAAT
This sequence comes from Patella pellucida, assembly GCA_917208275.1. NCBI lineage: Eukaryota > Metazoa > Mollusca > Gastropoda > Patellidae > Patella > Patella pellucida. Next base: position 20,270,364 of record OU795036.1, on the reverse strand, counting down.
GACCTAGACAAAATCAAAATAAATATTTACACGACACGCAATCTTTTTACAAGCTCATAGAAATTGTGAGATGCACGTTGACATGCATGTCTCGACAAGCTTGACAATACCAATCGATAAATTAATGCGTACAAGTCTTACCGGGGACGTAGTTTTATCCATCTAAATAGTTATTCACATACTGATATATCTTTTCTGGTTTAAATCACAAATGAATTCAAATAATGACAAATAAGTCACACTTGACATCTAATATCGGTAAATCACACCTCAATTAATATGTTTTTCTGGTTTAAATCACAAATGAATTAAAAGAATTTGATTCCTGGTGTAATCACACAAAAGCTGAATTAACCGTCAACAAGTTTATAGTACTTGCTGAATGCATGTACCAGTCCATAATAACATGCTGACATTTTCATTTCGATACTAAAGGTTCCATAATGAGAAGTGACACGTGACATCAAAGGAAACTAATACCATGAAATAGTCGTGTAGACAATATGACCTTTTTTGTTAATTGTCAGTATGTCAGAGATGTCAGTATTTTACATGCAGCTCCAATTCATTTAATAACCTGTATTTATAATTCAAATGGTTTCTCAATGAGCAGAATATCGAAATAAAGAAAACAAAGTTACATTTCATTACACTGTGCACAAACTCGTTCCTTAAAGCCCCAATACCACTCTTGTTTTAACTGAATAATTTGTCCCAATCTTTATTCTGGTCAACAACTTATACTATTTTACAATATTCCAATTAATAAATGATACAAATTTCATCCTAACCCATCTAATTTTAAAACTTGGGAAAGATAGGTTGTAATGGATAATTTACACAACAGGTAGGACACTTAAACATCTAGTAGTTAGAATAAGGCTAATTTTTTTATGGACCTGCCAAGCCAGCAAGAGTATTATTGTCCTTTTAAATAGCCCCACGACCCCTTTAACAACTTACAATACTTGTAAAGACAGTTTATTCGACACTCTTTGATGAGCTTTATAGATTAATTATTGTTATAACTATTAAAGATCATTCTGTGTGTTTGTGGATAATAATAAAACAATCAAAATTAATATTTTGGGATATAAATAATAATAATAATTACAACTTTTTGAAAGAGCTCCCAGCATATACAGCTACAACTTGAAGTTTCAAGGAGCGCAACAGTTTTTTGTGTAATACATACACCATCCTACCGGTACCCATTTACAGCTGGGTAGACTGGAATTCAGGGATGAAGTGTCTTATTCAAGGACACAAGAACTCGGCGAACAATTCGGGTCTCGAACCTGCAACCGTTAGGTCACAAATCCTACTCTCTAACCGTTGCACCAAATCCCTCCCGTACACGAAATGGAACTAAACAACTCCAAATAACAGGAAATATCGTCGTGGATTTATTGTGGTCTAAACGGTATTATAAAGTTAACCATAAATCAATGGACCTGTTGTAAGGTGAACACTGCATGGTTTCTGGCGCCATCTCGTCTGAACCACTAAAAACAACACGTGTGGTTTTATTCCTGGATCTTTGATACACGGGACATTTATGTTATTCAAACAAATCTGCACGAGAATGGCATGTTAATGGAATATTATAATATGTATAGGAAGCCTAGTGACGAGTGTAGTAAGTAGGCTATAGACTATAGTTTTAAGTCGAGATTACTCGCTTTCAGTTTACTCTGTTTTTGCGATAACCAATTATGTGAGACATACCATACTGATATTCGGTTTTTAAAAGTTGTACGCGAACTAAATACGTTTGTTAGATACTGACAGAGCAGCCCGGAGTCGAACAATCGCCACCCGAGCTGTCTTTGTCAGCTAGTTTCAAAATGGCGTACAACCAGTGCAAGTGGGAAAAGACGACAATAAAATCAGAAATATGTTATTTATTATTGTCGGACTTATTACATCACTCCTGTCTATCAAATCATAAAGCTGTGGTGTTACGGTGTCGGCATAGTATTTCACCGTAACACAACAGCCACTCTAACCATTCATAATACATATAACTATTACTCCCTACACATTTCCCCTCGTCTACTTTCCCAAACGTCGACAGCTTATCTTATACATCCATTTCGCTGATTAACCCTTGCACCATGTCTGCTGGATCAAACGCTATAGCCACCACGAAAAATACAGACGATTCGACAGAGGTAAACGAGATAACATATTAAATCATCCATATCAGAATCTTAAGTATAACTAAATTTTAGTTATACTTAAGATTCTGATATGGATGGAATATACCGACACATTTGCATGGGAATCACTTATCCACCAACCATCAGATCAGCGACTGACAGGGTAAAAATAGTCGATACATGTATATCCAAATTTTATGGTTGATTTTTGATCAGATTCGTTCTTTGGAATGTTAAAGCCGACCAACAGCACAGTCTAGTGTAAATGTTTTCCAATTGATTTTCACGTGCATATATTTAATGCCTACTATTTATGGTTAAATGGATTGACTATAATAATATATAGTATAAACAACATTAAAAGATAATCTTTAGAGTAAAATAAACCCAGTAAAGTAAATGTATAGAAATCGATTTCATATCTCATTTTATCTATTATGTTGGCAGAAGAGCGGGAAGATCATTATCATATATTTACTGTAATACGAAACAATTTATAAAGGGTGCACACACAAGACTATTACTGTTAAACTAACTACATGTAATAACTAACAGATCTATTGTTATTCTTTGAATAAAGGAAATGGAATCGACATGTTTATTTTGAGTTAAAATATGCGTCTTTTCACGACTTTGAGTTGTCAGTTTATACATTAGCCCGACAGCCAATCCCCATTGTAAGTGTCCTGGCATGTAGTTAACCCAGTGTCTTTTATGAATTATTCATGATGGTCGCCATGAGGCATTTTCGGGCTATATAAACAAAATTTGACCAACGTCCAGGGATTAAATGTGGTTTCTAAACAATATCAAACTATTATAAAGTTGTGTTATTATGAATATCAAACTACTGAATCCAATGAATCTGGGTATACCTATTGGCAGCTAATTCCGCCAAATTCAAAATGGGTGCTCATTGTGGTGAGAAAATCATACTGTTCCTTAAATAGGGGGGTAATAGATTGAAATTTAGGTTTTCGACGCCAATCTATTACCCGTGTTCTTATGAAAACACAATTTCGTCACAGCTAAACACCAATCTGCTTGAACACGGATCCTATTTCTATAGTTGTCTTTACTACACTAGGATCTGGGGATCACGGTGGCTAAGTGGATAAGGCGCTGGTTCGCTAGCCTGGAGGTTGAGTGTTCGATCCCTGCATTGGCCGAGAAAGTTCATCTCGATTTTCCGGCGTGATTTCCCCTTGTCAGTGATGCAGAAGGAGGGCCTGACAAGGACAGCTGCCTAGTCGTTCGGATGGGACGAAAAACCGAGGTCCCGTGTACAAATTGGAGTGCACGTAAAAGATCCCTTGGCAGTTGGATTTCGATATATGAGTAGGCCGTAGCGCCGCTGCCCGGGCAAAAAATTCCCTCATAGCACACTGTACGGCGTATGCCCGTCTTCAATTAGCCCAGGTTAGGTGCTTAAGCGTAGGACGTTAAACCCCATTTCATTCATTCATACACTAGGATCTGCTTGAAGTGAGGGATTTAGCCAATGAAACGGGCAGTTACGGTGAGTTCTTGGCGTGCGATGAACGGAACTATGAATCACTGTCTGGCTTTATAGGGTTAAAAGCCACTCGCACGACCCCTGAAGCGACCCAACAGGATAACAGGTCAGGGTTCATATTCAAAGGTTTTCTAAAAGTTAAATAAAATTACTTATTTTTTCCACTTAACTGACTGTATTACCTCAGAATGGTACTCAAAGATTGTATTTTACATATATACTTCCACACTTAAATTATGGAATACTCATATTCGCCAAATAGCACGAATTTTCAATTTATTGAATACCCTCCTCTGTCAAAAAATACGAATTTCTAGCATTGCAAGCAAGTTATGCCCCATTAAGAGCATCACTATACTCTATTAAATTCTCAGTTTACATTACTAGGAAAATGTTTGTCGAAATATTATACTGTTAAATTGTAACGCATGAAAATAGTATGATTATAAGTTAGGATAATTTGTGACCACTCACGGCAAAACCCGGCATAAGTCGCACTAATTGATTTTGAGCTACGGCATGTTAAACCTATTTTATGCTGAAAATGCATTGCGAGGTCAATATTTTTTTGGGGGTCTAATTAGTAAGCTTAAACACTTTTTTACCGAATAAATCATCTGACATGTTGAAAATGTATTCGTAAAAGCTCTTAAATTATGTTTTTGTAAAGGGTACGCTTCTAAAACAAAGGAAAATTGACTTAAAACAATGCAAAACTTGATCGAATTCACCGAAATTGACCTCGCTGTTACAAATAGGCAGATAGAAATGTGATTCCAGTGTCTTCCCCACATTTTCGGGGTCAAGGAATCACGTAAATTCATTCGTTTAAACTTTAGATGTCGGCCATGTTGGATTCCAAGATGGCCACCATATTTTACATACTTCTGCCTATAACTTCGAAACTAAGGCAGATAGAAATTTTATTTAAGTGTCTACCCCCACATTTTCGGGGTTAAGGAATCCAGTAAATTCATTAGTTTGAACTTTCGATGTCAGCCATATTGGATTCCAAGATGGCCGCGATATTTTACATACTTTTGCCTATAATTTTGAAACTAAGGCAGATAGAAATTAAATTTCAGTGTCTACCCCAACATTTTCGGGGTCAAGGAATCCAGTTAATTCACTAGTTTGAACTTCCGATGTTGACCCCGTCGGCTCACGTCAATCCGATTGACTTAACTGTTGACAGACAAATGTGTCATTGCTCCCATTTTTTTTTGCGAGAAGTCAACCTCTGTGGCTATGATCTTTCATATCACGAACAACAATGCCGCTGCAAATCAATTCCTCAACCCCAAACAGACGCCAGTCCTCACGATGGACCAGCCTTTATACGCCGTAGCAAAGCAGCTCCAATGGCGGTTTGCATACAGAGGTGGCTGCCTTGAGAATAGTTTTATTTAAAATGATAGTAATTCGTGTTGCTTTTATGGCTAGAAACTAGTAATTTAGTTATAACTTCTATTAATTGTTTACTTCTATACCAATCACGGTCGCCATTGGTGCCTATTAACTTCGCAGCTAAACTGGGCCTCCAATACTCACCAAATTTGCTCAACTGATAGATTTTAAGGTGGTGAATCCGAAAATTTTGGTCTTGAAGTTGTGTGAAGTAGCATTCCATGCAAACATTGTCAAAATCGAAATTAATTCCTCTTCGGGTTACCAGACTTGAATGAATTGGTTTCAAAATTTTGTTTTCCTCCCTCAAAAGCACTCCACATTTGCTTATATAGAGAATATTTCATTCATCAAATCAATAGATATGAGAAACCGTCTGCCATATTGACTAGGGAAGAAATGAAAATTGAGTGGAAATTCAATGAACTTACTGGATTCCTTGATCACGAAAATGTGGGGGTTAACACTGAAATTACATTTCTATCTAACTTAGTTCCAAACTTATAGGCAAAAGTATGTCAAATATTACTGGATTCCTTGACCCAGAAAATGTGGGGGGAGACACTGATATTACATTTATATCTGCCTTAGTTTCAAAGTTATAGGCAAAAGTATGTCAAATATGGCGTTCATCTTGAATCCAATATGGCCGACATCAAAAGTTCAAAAGAATGAATTAACTAGATTCCTTGACCCCAAAAATGTAGGGGTAGAAACTGAAATTACATTTCTATCTGCCTTAGTTTCAAAGTTGTTGGCAAAAGTACATGTATGTCAAATATGGCGGCCATCTTGAAATTCAAGATGGCGGTAACCAGGGGGCGTTTCAGAGTTGGGTCCGAATCGAAAAATGATCCTACAGGGGTCCCCTATAAGTGTGCCAAGTTTCATAATTTCTCCACAAACTGAAACATTTTTCGACTTAGCCGCTGGACTATTTAACGTTCCACAGTATAAGTACGTATCTGGTACCCCTACCCTAGAATTGATTATGTGTCAGAGTCCAAAGCCCGAAAACCTATAACTTGGTTTCCAGCTTATTTATTGTACGTGTGAAAAATATTAAGATAATGCAAGGAAGTTGACATGTTCTTGAAGTCCATATCCTAGGCCAGCTCTGAGTAAAATTTAACATCAATTGGATAACATTTAATGTACATGCATGTTTGATATGGACGTTTGCTTTAAAACGAATGATGACTTTAAGATCTTATTTCTCTGCTTTAGAACTCAAGAGCTCCTTATGTGATCGCTGAACTTCAAACTGTCATTAAAAACTTTTTATTTAAGATAATTTGATGTAATAAAAAGCATTCGAATTGTAATTTCATACAGATTATGAATCAGTAACTAACACAATTTTGAAGTTTGGGTCATTATGCCTGGTTTTGCCATGATGGGTCACATTTATGATAGTGTACATCCTTTGCCGGAACGGCTGTTTTCGTATACTTTTTTTTAAAATTCCATTTCAATAGATAACAATAAATAGTGGTAGTATAATGATGGATATTGTAAACTTTAATTTTTAAACAATGTATCACGAACACCTCCACACCCTTCTTCCATGCTAAAAGAAGAAAAACATTTCGTCGGGGTTACTGAAAATACACAAAGGCGACAATGATGTTGCAGAGTTATCGTATGAATAAGGGATTATCTCCTACAAACTGGTCACAAAATAGCACTGTGTTTCTCTGGGAAGTTCAATTCTCAGGAACTAAGATTCAGTGGATTTCCTATTATGCCTTTTTAATAACCTTCTCATTTTTAATCCATGAAAAACCTGGCGAGTGTTTCAGTCAGCCAATCGGTGATTGTGAAATTAACTCCATTTTCGAATGTTTGGTGTGGCAGGCAAAATGCGAGAATTCAACGTGGTGGATTAAATAAAATTATTTCGTGCGGCATCATACGGTAGGCTAAATTACAATATTTAAAGTATTTATGTCACTTTTGCATGAACCCTTTTACATATTATCCAAAATTTGTGTTTTTGCAGAAAATATAAGGGTTTTAGATCTACGTGATCAGGAACCTTGTCTAATTCCTGCCAGTAGATTTACATTAGGCTAGTTGGTGCAGAAAAGTATGACGTTAAGCCCCGTTTTATTTTATTTCGAGAGTGGACAGAGAAAAATGTCAGGTTAGCCATAATATGGTAAGCACAGTACTTTATTCAGTGCAATACTATCATAGACAACATAATACATATGTACATTTTATTTAACTATCATTATTGTATTTAATAAAGGTGAGTAATATCAACAAATAATAAGATGGGGTATTCGTGGAGATATAAAATATTAAACCGAACTGTCGCATTGTTGTTCCTGGTAGACAAACGTCTTAGCGGCTGGGACAAAACACAAATACATAACGTGGTCGTGAGTCCTAGCCAAAAGAAATAATGACAAATAGAGACATTACTAGCGGATCAAGACAAATAAAATCTAATCAGTGGTTAATATTTCTAAAGTCACAAGTTGTACATTATCAATGTTCTCTGAAAACAATACATAACCGATATTCTTAAATATGTTATCCATGTTGTATGCTCCAAATTATAATCTAAATTTTTGGGCATCAGATATATTGATTTAAGAAACAATTCTTTATGAATGACAAAATAACGTGAGTACAGAGGCTAAGTTGGCTACATTCTGCTACAGCTGGATCACTGGGGGGAAGATATAATTATGCCAAATTTTAAATAAATCTGTTTATAGCCTGTATCGTCAATATTGAAACCACTAAACATACACAAACAATTATTACATAACATTGATTAATAAATAATTTGTATTTGTATTAAACACACACAAACAATTATTACATAAAACTGATTAATAAATAATTGAAGTACAGCACGAATCTTCGTTTACGGTAATATTTATTTCCTAATTTTGAATATTGCCTACGTACAGCCACGAACCCGTGACCTCCGGTCTGCGCAAGTGCAGGTTTCTTAATAGCAGACCAATTCAAACGAATTTGTTTGGGCGTTTGAATCGCAACATTCTACTAAAAATGGTGTTGAATACTGTTGAATTATTTTAACTTAGTGTCATATGTGTCAATAAATAATGATTCAACGAGAATCACGATGAAAAATAAACGCTAAGGATTCCAAAATAGCCTTAGAACCGAGATGGGGTAAAGCGTTATTTTCATATTACATGTGACCTTGATCCGTATGCAACAAAATTAACAATTGGCTTAAATTCGTCTGTTGGGCAGTTACGACCCTGAACTGAAGCCAGTAATGTGGCCTTGATCTGTATGAAACGAAATTAACAATTGGCTTAAAATCGTCTGTGGAGCTGTTACTGCTCTCAACTGAAGCCAGTAATGATGTTTGTGTCACTTCCTGAATCTTCAACTCTTTGTTACAGATCAACTGAAGCAAGGATTTCTGTGTTGAAATTATATCACATCTGTGACGCCCTTAACAAAGTATCATAATTTAATCAAATATGACAAAGTTTAATGAGAAAAAAATCCGAAAAAATGACTGGATCCCATCACCAAATCCAATCAGGCATCGCATGTGAAGTCAGGACGCAATCGATAAACCATTAGGCATCTTTGTAAAGAAAAATGATATCCACAGCATCAATTTCGTCTACACCATAAAGTATACTGGATTAATAACGGGCCACCTTCATTTTAGAAGGAACGGTATTTAATAGCCCTGCTTGGTTTAATAGACACGCGTTGTTTACTAGAATTTACCATTGCGTGTTTATTGTGGAGAAATTGTCGTCCTGGAATACTTTTTAAAACCAAGTATTTTGTAAAATGTTTGACGGAAATCGGTATTCTTTATTGCATAAACAATAAAATTCATCCCGGAATTCAAGAAACAAAGTGGAGTTGTAATATATAACGCTATTCCAGGAACATTGTGTGTTAATTGCTCGATCGTCATAACAATTATCATTGGTAGCCAACAGCATGCAAAAATTCCAAACACAAGCAAAAATAATTTCACAAGTTTTAGGTCATTTTCCGATTTTGTCTTTGAATCCGGAACTTGGCTTTGAAAAATCTGGTTTTGTTGCTTTCTGGCTATTTTCAGGATAAATCCATAACAAATACTCGTTAAAATAAAGCAAATCAGGAATAGTACATGCTGTAGGTAGACTTGAAATTCCGTTAAGAAGGCCGCAGCCTGGCAGAATTTACAAATGTCCCAATTATTGTAGTAGAAATGGGTCATTCCCAAGGTTATTGATAATAGCCACCCTACAGTTATTACAAGTCTTGCGTTTGATAATGTTTGATATCGAAACGGATATGCAATATATAACGCTCAATCAAATGCAATCGCCGTGATGGATAATACAGACGAAACGGCAGACGTAGTAAATATAACAAACCTAATAACACATAAAAATTTGCTGGTTTCATAAATTTCCAACATAGAAGGAATATACCGACAAATTTGCATAGGAATCACTAATCCACCAATCATCAGATCAGCAACTGCTAGGGAAACCACAAACATAATGGGTGTTGTTCTTAAAACTGGATTCTTCCTTACCGCAACAATTGTTAAAATATTTCCACCACAGATAAATAAACACAGTAATATATAAAGTATGGGAAATACTACAAGTTCCGTGCTGCTTGGTGGCGAATATTTCAAGTTTGTACAAACGTTGCTCATCTTTTACAATAATGTTCAGTAGGCCTACTGTTGGTGAAATCTGACAAGGTTCGTTCCTCGATAAGTTAAACGTAGTCTAACTATGATGTGTTAAAGCCATAGCAAAGAAGATATGAAATTCAACCATTTATCGTTAAAGGGTCAATCCCGATAATATTTTGGAGAATAAAACTGCTTAATTTTGTCTTAAAATCGCTTGACATCCTCTACTTTATGCGATACGTTTTCAAACAACTTAAACCCACCAGTATTTATCGGGAAATGGAGACCGATGTCCCAAGCTGTGTCTGGATAAAAGATTTTATAAAAATACTGTGAAGGTGAAAATTACCTTTTGTTATCAAGTACAACACACGGGCCATAGACATATAAAGGAACGGGAATCGATTATCAGGTCACCCAACGAAAAAAAGAACCGAAATCTTGAAAGGAATACATGTCCGGATAAGCAGTTTTGACGTTCAGATCGGGATAGTCCCTTTAATTGGTTTGAATATATGCATTACAAACCTTTTAGGCATTAAAAGCAAGTAATGAAAATAATTTTATATTAATGGAATTCATCCCGATGTGAATCAATGGTAAATAAATATCAGGATTGTATGTTTGCAGAAGTATGGTAATCGGATATGCTGTTGGCCAATATTAATCGATTTTCAGAGAGAGGTAGTTATTGTCCACTCGACACACCCAAATTACTTCAGGATTGAACTCGTAGTAGTTGGACGGTTGTATTTACAACCAGCATTACCAAATCAGTTTTTAAAACGTTTGTCTTTTTCATGTAGCTTCTATCGCGTTCACAAGGTTTTCGAGGGGATATCTCTGAAACAAAATATCAACCGGATATTCTCGTCACATCAAAATTCAACCAAATTTGTTAAAAACTGTAGCTTATACCGCGTTTACACGGTTTTCCACAAGGGAGGTTTACTCTGGAATAGAAGGTTGCGGAAAGCTGGAAAGCGACAGAGTTGGTCGTCTTACGAACAAAACATTGAAAACATGGGGTTGGGAGCATAATAGGTACCAAATTTGAAAAGAATCTGTCAAAAACTAGCCCCCAACAAGTTCACAAGCCAATCTAATAACCACGGGACGGGAACCTGAGAATTAATAGAGATCATGGCCCCAATGGTTATAACCTAATTTTAAAAACCTAATTTGCACTCAGCGTTAAGCTCATACCAAGATTAATTTTGTTGGCAAATGGGGGGGGGGGCGGGTAGTGGTTTGCAGGAGGTTGAGGAGAAGGTAGCTTAATTGGCGATGGGAAGGACTGTGTCGAACCAATGTGGTTCTATACTACACTGATTCAACTCAAGTAAACACTTAACGTCTATCAGTAGGTATATTTAAAGGGAACCTGTAAAATGGGGCAACATTTGTATATGAATCCAACAGCTAAATTAGGAAGAAAGTTATTGTGTCCCAAAAAGTGTGACAGACGGACGGACAGACAGACAGACGGACGAATCCATTTTAATAGTCCCATGCTTTCTTCGAAAGGCGGGGGACAATAAACCGAAAATATTACTGAAATAAAGACGACGGGGAGTGGTGGGATGTTTTTTTAACGCGTGTACTATAGATCATAACGTCTGTTATGGGTCAGGTGGCGTGGTTTGGATCCCCCGTTAATACGTGACAAGAAGTATGGTCACTTGTCCAATCCGTGTGTGTTCCCCCCCGTCTCCTCCCAAATTTGATAGCCTAGTTGCTGTCCCGTGGAAGTACCCTACCTCCCTATATACCTTGTATTTAATATAAATTAATTTTAATAATGTTGATGCCTAAAAATTACATACAGAGATAAGTTGTTTATGCATCATAAAACTGATTTATTTTCGAAGAGATGAACTCAGTTAATTTTGTACCTTACTACAAATGAATCTATGACATAAAGCGCACGCCATACAACTCAGATAAAATTATATTTTCATTATCAAATAATTATGTAGAGTTTTCTGGATTCAAACGGAAACTTTAGGCGTTTCATTTTTTACATGCATTGTTTGCTGTTGCCTCATATCATTTATACACATAAAGACACGTCCCCTGGGGTCACAATCGACGTTTTGAGGAACGAAGACGTTTTGTTAATTTACTTTTAAGTTTGTATGTCTCAAGTCGGCTTAACTGAGCATTTTAATCCAAGTATTTTGTAAAAGGCTTGACGAAATTCCACATTTTTTACCGCATACACAATAAAATTCATCCCAGAATTCAGTACTGCAAGAAGTGTTACCATCTGTGATACACTTTCAGGAGCAGTGTTTGTTAACTGTGCTTGCATCATAACTATTACATTTGGTACCCAACAGACCACAAAGATACCGAACACCAACAGAAACAACTTTACAAGTTTCATATCATTCTCAAACCCTTTCCTCGCATCAGGAGCTTCACGACGAGTGGTTTCTTTTTGTTGTTGTCTTGCTATTTTTAAAATGTAGCCATAACATACAGCTGTTAATATGCTCAGTAAAAAGAAACTAACGCCAAGAATGTAGAGAGAATACCCCGCCTTCATAAACCAATAGGCCAGACAAAATTTGCAAGTGTCCCAATTATTATAGTAAATCGGTATCGAACCATGGATGAGAGATAAGAAACATCCTCCAATAATGACCATTTTTCCCCTCGCAATTGTCGAGATTGTTGGGTAACGAAGTGGATATCTAATGTAGATGGCTCGATCAAATGCTATTGTCATCATAAAATAAAGTGACAAACTTCCCGAAGTAATATACGTCATGTTTCTCAACATACAAAACGTCTTACTCTTATCAAGGGTTCCCGATAAAGACGGGATGTACAGAAGTAACTGCATTGGTATCAGTCCTCCAATCATCAAATCAGCTACAGCCAGAGAAACCACAAACATATTTGGTACCGTTCTTAGAACTGGAGTTCTCCGTACAGCAACTATTGTTAAGATATTTCCACCACAGATAAATAAACAAAGCAATATATACAAGATAGGGAAAACTATCATCTCCAGCTCATTTGGTGACCAAGAAGTAATATTCGTACATTTGGTAATCATCTTAAATGTCGCGGCCACGGTATTAACTCGCCAACGTTCCTAATTCATTTGGAAAACCACCGGTGATGTAGTCTAAATAAACTAAAGTAAAATTGCACATCATTAAGGTATCAGTTACATTGCAATTAATTTGTAGACATAGCTGTTACATCTCCATATATTTATGCACGAAGCTAAATAAAACACAGTTAATATTTGTCTGGTGGTTGCAGGTATGATGGCATTGAATGCACGTGGACTGCCTGTTGTCGTGGCTTGATTGGTTATGGGTGAAACTGTGATTTACGTGATTGGAGATATGAATTTATATAGTCACTCTAACAATGGATTTTGGGATAAACACACGTATTCATTGATCATATCATTCATGAATCATTCGTATATATATTTCAACTAAATGGGTGTTAGACTGTGTGTCTCGTTGGTTTGGACTGTGCCAGTGTGTGTCGTTATAATGGCAAGTATTGTTTGATTTTGTAATGTTGATAATCGAGTATGTGTAGAAATATTTTGATCATTTGTTAAACACTGTGTTATGTTTTTTTATTTTATAAGCAATATTTTTATTCAGATTTGTATCTGAATAGGGATTGGGGAACAGGCATAGCCTATATTAAACCCCTCTGTGTTATGTTTTATAGGTGACCGGAGTCTGATTCTGATAATACGCTAAAGATAGTGTTACCGATATTGTTACTGTGATCGTTACCGTTCTAGTGATGTTACGGTGATTTAAAGATCTACACAAATAACCTATCAACCTTGTCATCTTAATCATCTTCTTAGATGTGTCACGGAGAGCCAAGTAGTTAGTGACTGCCGTGTGCGCGTGTTCCACCAACCCATCAGCATCTCATTAACATAATGAATGTGATTAGTGGTATTTTGAATCAGTGATATAGATTACGTGAAGCCATTAGAGAATAATTACATATATATAATTGTATTGATATATTGTATTTATATAAAGATATTTAAATTATACTGTGTTTTTTTGTTAATGTGAACTATAAGTACACGACTGTCAATCCTCCTCAAACATAACCGAAGGTCCAATTTTGTTACAAAGAATAAACTAATAACTAAACGAATGTTTGAGTTATGTTTTGGATTTATATTTCCGGATCTCTTGAAAAGTAAAATTATAATTTAATATTACGAACGAAAAAGCTAACAAGAAACCACTTTAAGCTCGATTATGAAGAAAATGATCCCTTTTTACACAAAATCATGCCCCCCCCCCCCTACAGTGGGGAGGGAATTATAAACATATTTAGAAATGTTTCATCAGACTCTTAGAAAATCATCATTTAAATCAACGTGAACTGAACTCCTTTTCCGCCAATTTTATCCCCACCCACTCCTCCACACACACACACACCCAAACCCCCCACTCCACCTCGACACAAATCAAAACAGTTGTCCTGGGACATATTTACGTGTCAATGTTAAAATACAGTCAATTTACTGGAAAATTTCTGCCAGTCAATATATGGTAAATATACCCAAATATTATTTACAGTGAAGCGATTAATATTGCCCAACAGAATATCAGATAACCATTCTTCTGCAAACATACAATCCTGAAATCCATTACTATAGTATTATTTTATTTGATATCATATTACTTTTGATGAACAGGTCTTTTAGTTTCCATTGCTTGAAAGGTTAATAATGCATTTTTTTCAAACCAATTAACGATAAATGGTTTGAATTATATATATTGCAAAACCTATCAAGCTTTTTTGTCATATCTTCTTTACTATGTGACCTAAAGACAACAAACTTACACTACATTTAACATCGCGGAATGGACCTTGTCAGATTTCACCAACAGTACTGAACAGTGAAGACTATTGTAAAAGACTAAGATGAGCAACGTTTGTACAAACTTGAAATATTCGCCACCAAGCAGTACGGAACTCGTGGTATTTCCCATACTTTATGTATTGCTGTTTTTATTTATCTGTGGTGGAAATATTTTAACAATTGTTGCGGTATGGAAGAATCCAGTTTTAAGAACAACACCAAATATGTTTGTGGTTTCCCTGGCAGTTGCTGATCTGATGGTTGGTGGATTAGTGATTCCCATGCAAATTTGTCGGTATATTCCTTCCATGTTGGATATTTATGAGACCAGCGAATTGTTTTGTGTTATTAAGTTTGTTATATTTACCACGTCTGCCGTTTCGTCTGTATTATCCATCACGGCGATTGCATTTGATCGAGCGTTATATATTGCATATCCGTTTCGATATCAAACATTATCAAACGCAAGACTTGTAATAACTGTAGGGTGGCTATTATCAATAACCTTCGGAATGACCCATTTCTACTACAATAATTGGGACATTTGTAAATTCTGCCAGGCTGCGGCCTTCTTTAAAACGGAATTTCAAGTCTACGTACAAATTGTACTATTCCTGATTTGCTTTGTTTTAACGAGTATGTGTTATGGATTTATCCTGAAAATAGCCAGAAAACACCATAACAATATTTTTCAAAGCCAAGTTCCAGATTCAAAGACAAAAACGGAAAATGACCTAAAACTTGTGAAGTTATTTTTGCTTGTGTTTGGAATTTTTGCATGTTGTTGGCTACCAATGATAATTGTTACGACGATTGAGCAGTTAACACACAGTGTTCCTGGTATAGCGTTATACATTACAGCTACACTTTGCTTCTTGAATTCCGGGATGAATTTTATTGTTTATGCTATTAAAAATAGAGATTTCCGTCAAACATTTTATAAAATACTTTGTTTTAAAAAAGTATTCTAGAACGACAATTTCTCCACAATCAACACGCAAGGAATAAACAACACGTGCCTATCATACCCAGCACGGCCATTAAATACCGTTGCTTCTTAAATGAAGGTGGCCCGTTATGAATCCCGTACACTTTATGGTGTAAGAAAACTGATGCTGCGGGTATCACTTCTCTTTACAAAGATGCCTAATGGTTTATTGATTGCGTGTCCTGATTGAATTTAGTGATGAGTTCCAGTCATTTTTTGTTTTTCGGTCTTTTTTTCTAATTAAACTTTGAGACATTTGATTGAATTATGATACTTTGTTAAATGACCTAAGGGCGTCCGCCAGTATCACAGATGTGATGGGACTGGTTCAACACATTCCCAATAATTTCAAGACAGAAATCCTTGCTACGGTTGGTCTGTAACACAGAGTTGAAGATTCGCCAAGCGAATCAAACATCATTAATGGCTTCAGTTGAGAGCAGTAACAGCCCCATAGAAACTTTTAAGCCAATTGTTAATTTCGTTTCATACAGATCAAGGCCGCGTATTTCGTTTAGCTTTAGGACGGTATCTGATAGGACTATTCTGGAATCCTTAGCGTTTATTCTTCACCATGATTCTTCTTGTTCGCCAATAGGAATCATTCTCGACACATATGAAACATTTTTAAGTAGAATGTTGCGATTCAAAAGCTCAAACAAATTCGTTTGAATTGGTCTGTCATCACGAAACCCGCCCTTGCGCAGACCGGAGGTCACGGTTTTATGGCTGTGCGTAGGCAATATTCAAAATTAGGAAATAAATATTACCGTAACGAAAATTCTTGCTGTACTTAAATTATCTATTCATCAATGTTTTGTAATAATAGTTTGTGTATGTAAAGTGGTTTCAATATTGACGATAAAGGCTATAAACAGAGATTTATTTCAAATTTGGCATAATTATATCCCCCCCCCTCCCCAGTGATCAAGCTGTAGCAAAATGTGGCCAACTTAGCCTCTGTACTCACGTTATTTTATCATGCATAAAGAATTGTTTCTTAAATCAATATATCTGATGCCCAAAAATTGAGATTATCATTTGGATCCTACAACATGGATTACACATTTAAGAATACTGTTATTATATATCGGCTATGTATGGCATGTAGAGAGCATTGATAATGTACAACTTGTGACTGTAGTAATATGCACCACTGGTTAAATTTGGGGGGGGGGGGACAAGTGGCCTAGAGTCCCGCGCTTCGACCTCTAGCTGGCCGGCCACCTTTGGCTTGTGAGCGTATGTGGCACGGAGATAGGGGCGCCTTCTCAACCTCGTGGATTTCCTCCGGGCACTCCGGTTTCCTTCCACTGCTAAATTTAAAACCATATGTTAGTCCCGAAATGACCTAGTTGTGTTGAGTGGACGTTAAATTCCATTTCTAAAAAAACAAATTGTATTTGTCGTGATTGTCTAAATATGTCTCTGGTTATATTTGTAATTATTTCTTTTCACTAGGACTCACGTTGTATATTCATGTTTTGTCCTAGCCACTGAGACGTTTGTCTTACCAGGAATAAGAATGCCTAAGTCCGGACACCCCATCTTAATATTTAGTAAATACATTATTGATAGTTTAATAAAATGTTCATATATATATTTTATGTTGTCTATGGTCGTATTTCACTGAATAAAGTACTGTAACTACCATGTGGCTAAACTGGAATTTTTCTGTGTCCCCTCTCGAAATAAAATGAAACGGGACTTAACGTCATACCTTTCTGCACCAACTAGCCTAATGTAAATCTACTGACAAAAAAATAGACACGGTTCCTGATCACGGAGATCCAAAACCCTATGTTTTCTGCAAAACACAAATTCTGGGTTATATGTAAAAGGTTTTATGCAGACATGATATAAATACTTTAAATATTGTATTTTAGCTTACCATATGAAGCGGCGAGAAATAATTTTATTTAATACACCACGGTGAATTCTTGCATTTGCATGCCACAGAAAACATTCAAAAATGGAGTAAATTCCACAATCAACGATTGGCTGATTAAATCACTGGCCAGGTTTTTCATGGATTAAATTAAGTTATTAAAAGCATGATAGGAAATTCAAAAATTCTTAGTTCCTGAGAATCGAGCTTTCCAGAGAAACACAGTACTATTTTGTGACCAGTTTATAGAGGATAATCCCTGAATTATTCGATAACTCTACAACACCATTATTGTCTTCGTGTGCCCAATATTATTTTCTTCTAGGGATTCCTTTCAGAATGGAAGAAAGGTTATGAAGATATTCTGTTTCGAAACGATTTCGAAAGTGTTGCAGAATATGCTGTTGTCAGCGATAGCAGGAATCAGGGGATTTCAATTAGGCTGAAGCGTTTTGAACCTGTTCCAATGATTAAGCCATGGTGGTTGGGGGGGGGGGTAGGAGTGACATTGGATTGTTACGAGAAATGAGACCAAGTACCAGTTAGCTTTTAGAAACATTTGCTTTTAATTCAGTATGGTCTAATAGAGGATTGTGTTTGTCTCAATCTGTTTAAAATGCACATCTATATTTTGTTTCGTTTCTTTATATTTTCGATGGCCTACGGTACATGAAGATATAACCGGTTGTACTGTGAGGTCGCATCAGGGGTCGTGTGAGCGTCTTTTCATCCTACAACGCCAGCCATTGATTCATCTATCGGCGTTGACGTTTCCCATAGTTCCGTTTATCGCACGCCAATCACTAGCCGTAACAGACCGTTTCATTGTCTAACCCCTCACTTTATTATATCCTAGTGTAGTAAAGACAACTATAACCATATTATCTGTGTTTAAGCATTTTGGTGTTTGGCTGTGACGAATTTGTGTTCTTATAAAAATACAGTTAATAGATTCGACGAGGTATGTTATTTACAGTCATTTTGAAAAACGCGACCATATCGGAATATCTCTTAGTCGAAACCCTAAATTGCTATCTACAGTATTAAGTTAACCACCTATTTGAGGAACTTTGAGGTTTCTCACCAAAACGAGCACCCATTTTGAATTGGCGGAATAAGCTGTCAATTTAGGTATATCAAGGTCCATTGTACTTAGGTGGTTTCGATGGACTAGTGGTCTAGAGTGCCGCGCTTCGACCTCTAGCTGGTCGGCCACCTCTAGCCTGCGGCTGTTGTTTCGAGCCCTGGTGTAACGTATGTAGCATGGAGATAGGGGCGCCTTCTCAACCTCGTTGGTTTCCTCCGAGCGCTCCGGTTTCCTCTAATTGCTAAAGACCCCTACGCGCGTACGCGAATTATTTAAGTAAAATTAAACCATATGTTAGTCCCGAAATTACCTAGTTGTGTTGAGTGGACGTTAAACACTATATCTCAATAACATATAAAATGTATCTTTAGGTGGTCTTAAAGGCCAAATAACACTCTTGTTGTAACTGAATAATATATCCCAATCATTAACCTGGTCAACAAATTGTAGTATTTTACAACATTCCAATTAATTAATGATACAAATTTCAAATTAACACACTGAATTTAACAATTTGGAAAAATTCAACTACAGTGTACATGGTTTGAAAAACTTTACGTAAACCTTTTCAAATGTAACTTTAAAATATTTTCGAACAGTGTACATGGTTTGAAAAACTTTACGTAAACCTTTTCAAATGTAACTTTAAAATATTTTCGAACCCTCTGGGCAATTAGAATAGGATGTAATGGATATTTACACAACAGGTGGGACATTTAAACATCTAGTGGTTAGAATAAAGCTATTTTTTCTCGACCTGTCGAGCCAGCAAGAGTCTCTGGAACGTCTTAAAAGATATTGTATAACAGAACCAAAACACTTCGAAACCTGTTTCAAAAACACGTAAAAACTGTCAAATTAAAATCCCTACGAATGCTATACATAATGATACTAGGTGTCGGAAAAATACAATTGAATAGTTCCATGCCAGGACCTATAATGTATGGCGGTATATTAGTGCCAAAATTCGTTAAAGATCCCTTGGCAGTTGGAATTCGATATAAGAGTAGGCCGTAGCGCAGCTGCCCGGGCAAAATTTCCCTCATAGCACACTGTATGGCGTATGCCCGTCTCCAATTAGCTCAGGTTAAGTGCATAACAGTAGGACGTTAAACCCCATTTCATTCATTCATTTATTCATTCATTCTAACATGCTACCGTCTAACTTCTTACGTGCTATCGTCTAACTTCTAAAGTCTATTCGTGTAACTTCTTATCTAAGACAAGGTATGTTCTAATTTTTCCATTTGTTCCTTGTAAATGGGGCCTTCTAATCTTGCAATTTTTATTTTATTTCATGTTATTTCTATTATTGTAAGGCTAAATTTTCATTTCAACAACGCTTAACATGTTTAAAACGAACATTGAACAAATTTAGTATTGATACGCCCACCTTAGCGACCGTCATTATGACGTCGTTTGGTGTCGCCACTGTATGCGCAGCTATTCATAGGGGAGACCGGGGTTGGTTGTAACCAGGGCCGGATTAACCATGGGGCACCATGGGGCACAGGCCCCAGGGCCCCCCACATTAGGGGGCCCCCCACAAAAAATCTCAATTGCGTCCAGCCACCTCCTTAGGAAATGCCATCATTTCATAGCACTCGCATTTATCACCAGGACCCGATTAATCATGGGGCACAGGCCCCAGGGCCCCCACATTAGGGGGCCCCCACAAAAGAATCTCAGTTGCGTTCAGCCCCCTCCTCTAGAAATGCCATCATTACATAGCACTCGCATGAATTGGTCCACTGGGGAGGTATTTCTAAATGGCTCCACACAATTGCCTCAAATGCCAAGAAATCATGTTTCCGGCCTCCAATTTCTAAAAATTTCCAGGAAAAAAAAGGCGCTACCTCCAAAACAAATTGACAACCTTTCAATTATAAAATAATACACTTGATTATGATCATATAGTGATGCTCCTAAGGCACTGATGAGTCGGTCGGTTTTAATGGCGCCTACACCTGATGCAAACTTTCTTTTATCTATTATGTGGAGGCTATCGGGCGCCACCCCAGGCGCGGACACCAGAAGCAAACGCCTATCCCCCCAAAAAAATCTGCCGCCATATAAAATACAAAATTGCCACTCAGATATCACCCCAATGGCAGAAAAACGTGTTTCCTGCATCGTTATTTTTCAAAATTTTCTGAGGGAGGACCCCTGACAAGGGTGCCGCCCCATAGGCGAAGGACCTCTCCTATTTTCTTCTTTCTGGGTCGGCGTATGACCCACTTCATGACATTATAAAGGGTTTGTTTTGGTCGCCCTCATTCACTTTACAGGACCTTGGTGGTCTTTGGGGGCGCCGCCACCAAATTACATGATTAGATATTTTCGTTCTGGTCGCCCTATCCACGTTGCTTTATGGTGTTTTGAACTAGTTCTAGTCCAGAGGATAAGGAGTTTCTCATTTTGGTGTGCTTAACATCAAAATGAGAAATAGCGCTGCCGAAATTGATTCACGGGAGCGACGTTGATTGCAGCTCCAAGTGGGTGGACAACCCCCACGTACACACACGCACTGATCCGCACTCAGTAATTCGGACATTATATCTGCGTCCCCAACATTCTGCTGCACCCCCACATTTACAATCCTACACACGGTCCTGTCCCAGACCCCCGTATGTGGGTTCGCGCCTTCGGCACTCGCGGTCGGTGATCAGGGGCCCCCCACATGTTCCAGGCCCCAGGGCCCCCACCATGATTAATCCGGCGTTGGTTGTAACAATATTTAGTATTTACATATATATGAACCATTTTTGTTGGATAATTGTAACTACAATACTCAAGGTAGGAGTAGGACTGTCAATATTGGCATTTACAAATATAGGCCTATCCAACTTACTGACATCTCAACTCATATCTGAGAGAGAAGGCAATAATCCAATCATTTTGTTGTAACAACCTACCCCACTGTTCAGTAATGTTGAATAACGTCGAATAAAATCAGCTTATTCATGATTCATGATGTTAGTCATGGCGAGATATCTGTACATAACAACACCAGTCTCCCTCACGTTTATATTCAGCGTTCTTGTCCTCTAACCTTCAATGATCTAACGGCGGGCGTTAGCATATGGTCAAGTGGTTTGGGGTAGGTTGTAATACTCTAATGGGTACAGAATAAAAATTACAAGATAAGAAGGCCCCATTTACGAGGAACAAATGAAGAAATTAGAATATACCTTGTCTTAGATAAGAAGTTACACGAATAGACGTTAGAAGTTAGACGATAGCATTTTAGAATTTTGGCACTAATATACCGCCATAATAATGGGGATTGGCTGTCGGACTAACTGACAACTCAATGTCATGAAAGTGCGCCTTTTTATTATCAAAATATAGATTCCATTATTCTAATGGATAGAATAACAATAGGTCTGTTTGTTATTAGTTAGTTTAAAGATACATTCCCGCGTACAAACTTGGTTATTGATAATATATTTGGACTGAAAACGTATTTAAACTATAGCAACTGCAGCGATGTCAGGTGAGAATTTATTGCATACGCAAGACGATGTTTTCTGTAATCGCTGACTATTTATTACAAATATCAAATCCTAAATAAATTCTCGCATTATTCACCGCCTGCGTCTTTTTCCTTGATTTTTGTCCCAGAAAGTGTTGTACATCTAACTTCTTATTGCAGGTATTCCTAATCGTCGGGCTGTCGATTAGGGGAACCCTTACATTTTTGTCTTGTATGCGCTTCATGAGTGTTTTTCAGGGAATGCTTCATGAGTGTTTTTTAGGGAATGCTCCATGAGTGTTTTTCAGGGTCTCCAGTATTTTTCTAGTAAGATTGGATATCTCTACTTTCCATATGCACCAAAATTGTCATACCTACCGTTTTGTAGGACTTCGAATTTTGTCTAATGGTTTGGATTTGGTGATGTCTGTACATTCATGTAAATAGAGATAAGTAAAATAGAATTATATCATGATTATTATATGATGAAGTAATTATGAGCTTTGTTTCATTCCATAATACTTATAGTACATTCCACAATGATGACTCATACTATACGTCATCGTATCGCACATGGGTAATTAGACGAAGATGTTCGCCATGCCGATTTCATGAAGTTTACCATTTCAATGTCTCGATGTAAATCATTCTTATTTAATAAATGTTTGTCTACAACGAACATAATAGATTGTTCGCACTTGGTTTTATTTCATTTATAGGAAATAACCACCAGGTAAATACTTTTCTCGGAACCCATCTTTAACAGTAATAGTCTTTGATGCACCCTCTATAAATTGTTTCGTATTACAGTAAATATATGATAGTGATCTACCCGCTTTTCTGCCAACATACGCCAAGGACATGTATTTCGAATAGATAAAATGACAAATGAAATCGATTTCTATACATTTACTTTACTGGGTTTATTTTACTCTAAAGATTATCTTTTAATGTTGTTTATACTATATATTATTATAGTCAATCCATTTAACCAATAAATGGTAGACATTAATAGGTTTACGTAAAAATCAATTGGAAAACATTTACATTAGACTGTACTGTTGGTCTGATTTAACATTTAAAGGAACGAATCTGGTAAGAAATCAACCACAAAATTTGGACATATTGACTATTTTTACGAGAGTAAGATGACTACCGTATGTACGCACATGCCATATCATCCACCAAGTACCGTAGAACTTTATTGTTCATGATGGCAATCGCGTTTGATCGAGGATTATACATTGGATATCCTCTTCGTTATCAAAATTTGGCAACCGCCTCAAAAACAAGACTTGTGATAACCGTATAGGGTGGCTGTGGTCAATAATCTTGGGAACGCCAGGTGCCTACTACAATAATTGGGACATTTGTAAATTCTGCCAGACTTCCACCTTCTCAGAAACGAATTATCAATTCTACATACAAAATTTAACATTCTTTGTTGCTTTTGTATTAACCAGCGTGTGTAAGTTACGGATGTATCCTGAAAATAGCCAGAAAGCAACAGAACCAGATTCTTCAAAGCCAAGTTCCAGATTCAAAGAAACAATTTGAAAATGACATAAAACTTGTGAAGTTGTTTTTACTTGTGTTTGGCATTTTTGCGGTTTGTTGGCTACCTGTTACAATTGTTATGACGATCAACCATTTAACATACGTTGTTCCTTAATTTTCCTGTATATTACAATTCCACTTTGTTGGTTAAATTCCGGGATGAATTTTATTGTTTATGCTATTAAGAATGCTGATTTTCGTCAAACATTTTACAAAATACTTGGTTTTAAGGCAAAAATCTCCCCACAAAACACTTAATGTTGGATTCTTGTAAGTATTATACCCCTCTGGGCACTACTTAGCGTCATTGGATACGTTAAGGCGTATTCTTTTTTAAAAATATATATATGCACTGTCGTAAATGTTGTAAATTTTGTTTAGACGCGTTCTTATAATATGTAATATCATAGATATTAATTTTGTTTAGTGATGTATTACTAGTAGGTATTTAGAATAACACAGGCTCCGGGATTTTAATTTTAAAACACATAGCGTAAAGTTATTATTAAAGTTAATATTAAAGTCCACGTTTAAAATGATGTGGTCAATTCAGAATAATATACAATTATAGTCACGGCATCACAGAAATTTAATGTTTGTGAGGAGACTCACTAGTCCGAAAACAAAACCACAAGAGAAACAGCTTTGGGTAATTGATTTCTTAACACTCAATTAACGCTTATGAAAAATACCTTATTCTATCCATGTTTTGATACGTTTCAGAGCAGGATATTGACCTAATGAACATTCGTAAATTGGTGTATTAAACTGTACCAATTTATGTTGTAGTTTTCTCATGTGAGGAATCCACCCGTTGTAAAAATTGTTTGTTGTCAAAACTGTAGGGATTGAATTGAAGTCCACACTTAATTTGATGTCAGGGCGGATGCACCACTTATATATTTAATATAACCCGAATGATATGAGTATACACTTTCTATTGCTGATATTTAATATCAATTCGATAAAAAAAAATTCAAAAATATTTTATTAGTACTGATTTAAATACTGCTAGCATAGAAGATTACTAATGCTTTAGCGGTACTATAATTAGTATTGAAGATTTAAAAATGTTCTGCAGTACCTCCGTGAAAATTGAAAGAAACGTATCTACTAGGCCTATGGAGTCACAGTCAAATAACCGAAAGAAAGATCACGGCGGCAAAATACAATGTACGTCCTGCCAACAGATAATGGACAAAGAATACTTTAAATTGCATTGCGAGAGAAAGCATGGTCACAGCACCTCTGACATTAAATTCACTAGGATATTAAAGAGTAATCAGAAAACTTTATCATCATCCTTTTCTGCTACGAAACAGCAAAATCCGGATAACGATTCTTCTCATGCTGCATCATCGCGCATCAAATGTAAAATAAGTAATAATCGTTTGACTTGTTCTTCTTTTGGTATAATATAGTGCACTAGATGTAAATAAACTTGAACTACAATGGTAATTCATATATTAAAAGAAAATAAATTTTACAAGTTCAAAAAGTCTTCTATCTTGATTCTAGATCTATCTATCTTAGATATGGATAAATTAAAAGTGAACTGGCAAAAGTAAATCATAATACGGAATATGTAGATTGTAAGTTTGAACTCATTTAGAATGGTCTTTCAGATATTAAGAGTAGATAAAGTATATACAAGTCTTCTTTACATCTGATATCTGGATAAAAAATGTAAAGTCTCATAAAATGAAAAATGTGGCAAAAGTAAATCGTTTGACTCGTTCTTGTTTTCGTAGTAATAGAACTTGTATTTTAAAGATGACTTTCTACAAGTTTTAATGCTGCTACGGACATAATTTACTACCCACTCCAAATTACTAGAAAGTATTCGAAATGCCTGGAAATCGCATCTACGGCCGTCTGGTTTTCAAAATTTTCTGGGGGACGCCCCCCAAACCCCCCGCCGGCCGCTTCGCGACTCCGGCGCTCCCAGGTGGACAGCTTTGCCGCCCAAAGCTCGTGGACTCTAAAGAAATGTATTTGTCGGGAAAATATGCCCCCCCCCCCAAACAAGTTCGGTCCCGTACGCCTATGAGAACGTTTGCAACAAGGAAGACATTGCCATGGGTCAAGCATGTGCATATTTTGCGCCTGACTTGTTGTTAGCTGTGGTTGATTCGGGTCCAGTATAAATACGTTAATAAATGTTTATTATCAGGAATTAAATTTATATATAGTGAGTGTTTAAGATTAAATATATATGTTAATAAAGTTCATACATTTGTCATTGTATTAGTTTTAATATTCCTAAACTGATACCGGGGTGGAAACATTGTGCCTGCCATACTTACATAAAGGTAAGACGGTAATTCAGAGGAAAGTAGACTATGTGTTTACCATATGTTAGTCCCGAATTGAACTAGTTGTGTTGAGTGGACGTTAAACCCCTTTTCTCTCTCTATCTTTGTTTAGGGAAATATCCCTATCCCTACTGTCCCGCAGTAATTTTTTGTGTTGTGTATGTTTAAATAGGGAGTCGACACTTTTTTACGGCGATCTTATTAGCTGTGAATGTTGTATCGTAACCCAACGATTTGAAGTTAATTAAGTCCATTTCGTTCTATGTTAACCGTTATGGGTAACACTCAGGAGTCGACACTTTTTAACGGCGATCTTATTAGCTGTGAATGTTGTATCGTAACCCAACGATTTGAAGTTAATTAAGTCCATTTCGTTCTATGTTAACCGTTATGGGTAACACTCAGGAAATGCAAATAAAATGACATTAATTGGTTTCGGTAATTAATAATTTACTGCCTTTTAAGTAAATGAGAGTCTGGCATTGGTATTGTCTAAGTTTAATAACGCCATGGTCCCCCCCCCCTTGGTTTTATTTGGTAGAATCCAATGTTAATGGCTTTGACTGAATGCATTGAGCTTCGTGAATAAATAAACGGAGATCTAAAAGCTGTGTTTATAAATCAATGTTTACTGGTGGCTTATACTGTGCAATATTTAGGAATGGATAGGTTAGTTACTTGTATTCTCTAATCTACAGTGGTGATATTTAAAAAAGACTTGTTAGTTATTTTTTTTAAGAACACCGGCAAGTGTGTCAACTATATTTTATCATGGCTATAAATTGTAGGAATATTACTTCTTGGACACCAAACGAGCTGGAGATGATAGTTTTCCCTATCTTGTATATATTGCTCTGTTTGTTTATATCTGGTGGAAATATTTTAACAATTGTTGCTGTGTGGAGAACTCCAGTTCTAAGAACGGTACCAAATATGTTTGTGGTTTCTCTGGCTGTAGCTGATTTGATGATGGGGTTGTTAATGGTACCAATGCAGTCACTTCAGTACATTCCGTCTTTATCGGAAACCTTTGAAAGGAGTATGGTGTTTTGTATATTTACTCACCTGACATATATCATTTCATCAAGTCTGTCAATTTTTTTTATGATGGCTATAGCCTTTGATCGAGCAATCTACATCAGATATCCTCTTCGTTATCAAACTATCTCAACAGTTGCGAGAGGGAAAATGGTCATTATCGGGGGATCGCTCGTATCCATCATTAACGGTACGGTGCCGATTTATTATAATAATTGGTACACTTGTAAACAATGTCTTACTTTTCGGGTTCTGAAGGTGGAGTATCATATCTACATTCTTATCGTCGGTTTCTTTTTACCGAGCATAATAACAGCTGTATGTTATGGCTACATTTTAAAAATAGCAAGACAACAACAAAAAGAAACCACTCGTCGTGAAGCTTCTGGTGCAAAGAAAGGGTTTGAGAATGATATGAAACTTGTAAAGTTGTTTCTGTTGGTGTTCGGTATCTTTGTGGTCTGTTGGGTACCAAATGTAATAGTTATGCTGGTAGAACAGTTAATACATCCTGTTCCTGGAATTGTAATACTGATGGTGACACCTCTTGCAGTACTGAATTCTGGAATGAATTTTATTGTGTATACGGTCAAAAATCCCCTTTTTCGTCAAGCCTTTTACAAAATACTTGGATTTCAGTGCTCAGTTAACCCGACTTCAGACATGCAAAATAAGTAAATTAACAAAAGATCTTCGTTCCCAGTAGTAAACTCAGTCAAAGTGTTTGTATAGCACCATCAAAGATATTTCTTTATATCTCCAATGGCATTTATTTTTATTGTTTATTCCGAATTAATTTTTCTAATCGACTAGATTTAAAATAGTAAATGTAATAAATTCACCCAGTTGTTGTCGAAATAAAAAAAAATTACGCAAAATTGTGTCAATTTCTAGGACCCAAATATTAGCGATTGACCTCCTTTAAGTGTGAACAGTCATATCAATGATCTTAACAGGAAATGTTACTTTCACAAGAAAAATATCAGTCGGATTAGAGATTATCTAGCACCCGAAGCAACAAGTAGGCCTACTCTCGTTCGCTCTTTAATCCTATTCCGTTTAGACAATCGCCTTCTTGATGGTGTGTCAAAAGAGTCCCACCAAGAAGTTATAAAGTTACAAACGCTCGTGCCCCATAAACTTCACATGTATCACCAATATTAAACACTTTACACTGGCTGTGAATACAGGAAAGGATTGATTTCAAGGATATATCGCTGACCTACCAATGTGTTAATAACTTAGCACCATCTTATTAACTGAACAAATTCAAAGTTACGAACCTTCCCAGAGTTTACGCTCATGTGACCAAATACAATTGGTAACCTCAAGATAGAGATTGGAAACATTTGGGGCAAGAGCTTTTTGTTTTCGTTCTCCCTCCGAATGGAACGATCTTCTAGTGTTCATCAAAAGTGCTCTTTCTATTGAGTGTTTCAAATCCAGGATTAAAACATACCTATTTCATTCAAAGAGCATTACATTAAGTGTGAAATTAACGTATTTGTTATTCCACTTGTCCACGCTGACTGGGTAAATGGTCACTCAATCAAAGGGTTTGACGCTATATAAATGTTCATATTATTATTATTTATGAAATGGGGTTTAAAGTCCCACTTGTTCACATTGAATGGGTAAATGGTCACTCAATCAAAGGGGGTTGACGCTATACAAATGTTCATATTATTATTATTATTATGAAATGGGGGGTTTAAAGTCTCACTTGTCCACATTGACTTGGTAAATGGTTACTCAATCAAAGGGGGTAGGGCTGCTTGATTAATCATGTCGGTTATATTAACCTTCAAGGACTGCGTATTGCAGAAAAGCATATGTGACATTTGTTATGTTTCAGTGTTTCTAACCATTTGCAGTGCCCATAGAACTGATCCTATGGTCTAGAAACATGCTTATGACAAAACGTTAGATTATAAAAATGAGAAATAATAAACAAAACGAATTTGTTATTTATTTTTATTACTAATTCAATGATCTTAGCACCAATATGATTGCCGAAACACGTATTGGTATAAATGGGTACCCTATGTTATCAACAACCAACGATATCAAGTATTCCATTTTAATTAATGTTATGATCTCATTAGGTCAGGATTTTTATTAGTTAATATGTTATTCATCTAAATGATTTTGTATTAGATAATGACCTAACCACTCTTCAACAAACAAACCAGGCTGATACCTATTCGGCATTCATTCAATTTGTAATAGAATCGATTACTTTACATCTAATTCACTTGCTTTCATATACTTATAGCTAATGGATTTAGCATTGCTTAAAAGCTTTAACGATAACAACTGTTGACTTTATTTATTTGCGTGGAGACCAATTGAAAAAACATATATTGCGTTGTGTTCCCAACAACACAGAGCTGGATATATTTAACATAGCGAGGAACGCAACTAGTGAGATTTCTAATACAACTTCTGCACAATATTTACGAATTCAGAAGATTTATGATGAGTAGCGATTGCACACATATGAAATATCCTCCACCAAACAGCACGGATCTTGTAGTATATCCTATCGAGCTTTTCAGAGAAACACAATGCTATTTTGCGACCAGTTTGTAGACGATAATCCCTGATTCATACGATAACTCTACAACACCATTATTGTCTTCGTGTGCCCAATATTACTTTCTTCTAGGGATTCCTTTCAGAATGGTAGAAAGGTTATGGAGGAATACTGTTTCGAAACGATTTCAAAAGTGTTGCAGAATATGCTGTTGTCAGCTATAGCGGGAATCATCTATATTTCGTTTCGTTTCTTTATACTTTCGATGGCCTACGCTAACCGGTTGTAGTGTGAGGTCGCATCAGGGGATTGATTCATCTATCAGCGTTGACCTTTCTAGTGGTTTTTCCATAGTTCCGTTCATAGCACGCCAATCACTCGCCGTAACAGACCGTTTCATTGGCTTACCCCTCACTTTATTATATCCTAGTGTAGTAAAGACAACTACAGTAGAACTTGTATTCAGCAGGCACTTAATAAAATCGGGAACGAACATCAATACTTGCATCGAAATATTTGACCGTCGCTGAATCTTGGGCCAAACGAAGATTCTTTACTAAAATCTCGAACATAACTTCGGTAAACTTGTCATTCTGTATTAACCTTAGATACTACTGTCTACCATTGTGATGCATTCGATAATATTTATCCATTTTTGTGAAGAAAATCGATGAATTAATATTATTTTATCATGAACAAAAAACATTCGCGGATTTTATCCCTGATTTTACAGGGGATGTAACTCTGTATGTAATATTATAGAGGGCGCTATAAACGTCTGTTTAATAACTCGGTATCCTTTCATTTTATTCATCAGTATCAATCAGTGTCGTTACGCGTGAAAACTGATCAGGTTGGTCGTTTAATAAAACAAAAGATTAATAAACAGATAATCCCGGGTTGATTGTTCTTTTTACATTTCTTTTTACCTGATCAGTGGGGTTCCAGTTAATTAACTACTACTCACGGGATTAGCGGGAGTGTTACAAAGAACGAACGACAATGGCCGTTGAATAGCCGATGTTTTGTTGATTTTATTAGTAAAATCGTGACCGTTGAAACAAGAGAATTTTGACGGGGGGAATTAATCATGATGCCTGTTGCACGCGTTATCAATTCAGACTCTTTCTTAGTGTTAATTAGTGATAGTAGTTATTTCAAGACAAGTGAGTAAGTCATGTCAAGACAGTTCAGTATCGTTCGCTTAAGCGAGAACGTGATTGTCCGTGACAGTTCACCCTCGTTCGCTCAAGCGAGAACGGGATTCTCCGAGATGTGCTCGCTTAATGGATGAAATAGCAAGATCGGGAGCTAATATAAGTGCCCGCTGCGCGCGTTGAACAGGTGCGTGTTTAGTAGAGGTTAAATTACTTAAAAAACACTCGGGGGGATTTTTTGGTGTTCGTTGAAGCGAGTGTTCGCTGATTATGAGTGCACGCCGTAGCAAGTTCTACTGTATAACAATATTATCTGTGTTTAAGCAGATTGGTGTTTTGCTGTGACGAATTTGTGTTCTTATAAAAATACAGTTAATAGATTCGACGAGGTATGTTATTTACAGTCATTTTGAATAACGCGACCACATCGGAATATCTCTTAGTCGAAACCCTAAATTGCAATCTACAGTATTAAGTTAACCACCTATTTGAGGAACATTGAGGTTTCTCACCAAAACGAGCACCCATTTTTAATTGGCGGAATTAGCTGTCAATTTAGGTATATCAAGGTCCATTGGACTTCGGGGGTTTGGATGGCCAAGTGGTCTAGAGTGCCGCGCTTCGACCTATAGCTGGTCGGCCACCTCTGGCTTGCGGCTGTGGTTTCGAGCCCTGGTGTGAGCGTATGTAGCATGGAGATAGGGGCGCCTTCTCAACCTCGTTGGTTCCCTCCGAGCACTCCGGTTTCCTCCCATTGCTAAAGACCCCTACGCGCAAGCGAATTTTTTAAGTAACATTAAACCATATGTTAGTCCCGAAATTACCTATTTGTGTTGAGTGGACGTTAAACACCATCTCAATAACATATAAAATGTATCTTTAGGTGGTCTTAAAGGCCAAATAACACTCTTGTTGTAACTGAATAATATATCCCAATCAAATTGTACTATTTTACAACATTCCAATTAATTAATGATACAAATTTCAAATAAACACACTGAATTTAACAATTTGGAAAAAATCAACAACAGTGTATATGGTTTGAAAAGCTTTACGCAAGCCTTTTCAAATGTAACTTAAAAATATTTTCGAACCCTCTGGACAATTAGAATAGGATGTAATGGATTATTTACACAACAGGTAGGACATTTAAACATCTAGTGGTTAGAATAAAGCTTTTTTTCTCGACCTGTCGAGCCAGCAAGAGTCTTTGGAACGTCTAAAAAGATATTGTATAACAGAACCAAAACACTTCGAAATCTATTTCAAAAACACGTAAAAACTGTCAAATTAAAATCCCTACGAATGCTATACATAATGATACTAGGTGTCTGAAAAAAAAACAATTGCATAGTTCCATGCCAGGACTTATAATGGGGATTGGCTGTCGGACTAACTGACAACTCAATGTCATGAAAGTGCGCCTCTTTATTATCAAAATATAGATTCCATTATTCTTTAATTCAAAGAATAACAATAGGTCTGTTTATTATTAGTTAGTTTAAAGATACATTCCCGTGTACAAACTTGGTTATTGATGATATATTTAGACTGAAAACGTATTTAAACTATAGCAACTGCAGCGATGTCAGGTGAGAATTTATTGCATACACAAGACGATGTTTTCTGTAATCGCTGACTATTTATTACAAATATCAAATCCTAAATAAATTCTCGCATTATTCACCGCCTGCGTCTTTTTCCTTGATTTTTGTCCCAGAAAGTGTTGTACGTCTAACTTCTCATTGCAGGTATTTCTAATCGTCGGGCTGTCGATTAGGGGAACCCTTACATTTTTGTCTTCTATGCGCGTCCTGAGTGTTTTTCAGGGAATGCTCCATGAGTATTTTTCAGGGTCTCCAGTATTTTTCTAGTAAGATTGGATATCTCTACTTTCCGTATGCACCAAAAATGTCATACTTACCGTTTTTTAGTACTTCGAATTTTGTCTAATAGTTTGGATTGTTCGCACTTGGTTTTATTTCATTTATAGGAAATAACAACCAGGTAAATACTTTTCTCGGAACCCATCTTTAACAGTAATAGTCTTTGATGCTCCCTCTATAAATTGTTTCGTATTACAGAAAAAATATGATAATGATCTTCCCGCTCTTTTGCCGACATACGCCAAGGACATGTATTTCGAATAGATAAAATGAGATATGAAATCGATTTCTATACATTTACTTTACTGGGTTTATTTTACTCTAAAGATTATCTTTTAATGTTGTTTATATTATATATTATTATAGTCAATCCATTTAACCAATAAATGGTAGACATTAATAGGTTTACGTGAAAATCAATTGGAAAACATTTACACTAGACTGTGCTGTTGGTCTGATTTAACATTTCAAGGAACGAATCTGGTAAGACATCAACCACAAAATTTGGACATATTGACTTTTTTACGAGAGTAAGATGACTACCACCTGTACGCACATGCCATATCCTCCACCAAATAGCGTAGAACTTATGGTGTTTCCTATACTTTATTTATTACTGTGTTTATTTATCTGTGGTGGAAATATTTTAACAATTGTTATGGAAGAATCCAATTTTAAGAACAACACCTAATATGTTTGTGGTGTCCCTGGCCGTTGCGGATCTGATGGTTGGTGGATTAGCGATTCCCATGCAAATTTGTCGGTATATTCCATCCATATCGGAAACATTAGATAACAGCAAGTTGATTTGTATAACCAAGCATGTGATCTTTTCAACTGCAAGCGCTTCGTCTTTATTGTTCATGATGGCAATCGCGTTTGATCGAACATTATACATTGGATATCCTCTTCGTTATCAAAATTTGGCAACCGCCTCAAAAACAAGACTTGTAATAACCGTAGGGTGGCTGTGGTCATTTATCTTGGGAACGCCAGGTGCCTACTAAAATAATTGGGACATTTGTAAATTCTGCCAGGCTTCAACATTCTCAGAAACGAACTTTCAACTCTACATACAAAATTAAACATTCTTTGTTGCTTTTGCATTAACCAGCGTGTGTTATGGATTTATCCTGAAAATAACCAGAAAGTAACAGAACAAGATTCTTCAAAGCCAAGTTCCAGATGCAAAGAGAAAATTTGAAAATGACCTTAAACTTGTGAAGTTGTTTTTACTTGTGTTTGGCATTTTTGCGGTTTGTTGGCTACCTGTTATAATTGTTATGACGATCAACCAATTAACACACGCTGTTCCTGGAATTGTCCTGTATATTACTATTCCACTTTGCTTGTTGAATTCTGGGATGAATTTTATTGTTTATGCTATTAAGAATACTGATTTCCGACAAACATTTTACAAAATACTTGGTTTTAAGACAAAAATCGCCCCACAAAACACTTAATATTGTATTCTTGTAAGTATTATACCTCTCGGCATTACTTAGCGTCATTGGATACGTTTAGGCGTATTCTTTTTTAAAAAAATATATATATGTACTCTCGTAAATGTTGTAAATTTTGTTTAGACGCGTTCTTATAATATGTAATATCATAGATGTTGTTAATTTTGTTAAGTGATGTATTACTAGTAGGTATTTAGAATAACACAGGCTCCGGGATTTTAATTTTAAAAACATAGCGTAAAGTTATTATTAAAGTTAATATTAAAGTCCACGTTTAAAATGATGTGGTCAATTCAGAAAAATATACAATTATAGTCAAGGCATATTCATATCACAGAAAATTAATGTTTTTGAGGAGACTCACCAGTCCGAAAACAAAACCACAAGAGAAACAGCTTTGGAAAATTGATTTCTTAACACTCAATTAACGCTTATGAAAAATACCTTATTCTATCCATGTTTTGATACGTTTCAGAGCATGATATTGACTTAATGAACATTCGTAAATTGTTGTATTAAACTGTACCAATTTATGTTGTAGTTTTCTCATGTGAGGAATCCACCCGCTGTCACTGCTGGACCTTGTTTTTGACCATTGTCTAACATCCAAGTGTACTGACCTATTGTTACAGAAGCACCATCGCCGCTTAATTCCATTGTCCAACTCTTTAGGTTTGAAAATTGCTTTATCCTTAAGAATAGCCGACACACCATCTGTCTTGTAAAGCATTTACAAGGCGTCGAGAACATGCGCAGTGTATCTGGGAAGAATCATATCTGGTCCCGAATTTGAATGGGGTGGACCTGTGGATCACTACAGCCACAAGTTTAGCTCGAGCGGTGCGCCGCCATTATTATGCAGTCATTGAATTGTTTGATACGTGATGAAGTACCCGCAACTGAAGAACGTTTGCAACAAGGAAGACATTGCCATGGGTCAAGCATGTGCAGATTTTGCGCCTGACTTGTTGTTAGCTGTGGTTGATTCGGGTCCAGTATAAATATGTTAATAAATGTTTATTGTCAGGAATTAAATTTATATATAGTGAGTGTTTATGATTAAATAAATATGTATTGGTATTGTCTAAGTTTAATAATGCCATGGTCCCCCATGGTTTTATTTGGTAGATTCCAATGTTAATGGCTTTGACTGAATGCATTGAGCTTCGTGAATAAATATACGAAGATCTAAAACGTGTGTCTATAAATCAATGTTTTACTAATGGCTTATACTGTGCAATATTTAGGGATGGATAGGTTAGTTATTTGTATTCTCTAATCCACAGTGGTGATATTTAAAAAAAAAACTCGTTAGTTATTGTTTTTAAGAACACCGGCAAGTGTGCCACCTATATTTTATCATGGCTATAAATTGTAGGAATATTACTTCTTGGTCACCAAACCAGCTGGAGATGATAGTTTTCCCTATCTTGTATATATTGCTCTGTTTGTTTATATGTGGTGGAAATATTTTAACAATAGTTGCTGTGTGGAGAACTCCAGTTCTAAGAACGGTACCAAATATGTTTGTGGTTTCTCTGGCTGTAGCTGATTTGATGATGGGGTTGTTAATGGTACCAATGCAGTCCCTTCTGTACATCCCATCTTTATCGGAAATCTTTGAAAGGAATATGGTGTTTTGTATTTTTACTCACGTGACATATATAATTTCATCAAGTCTGTCAATTTATTTTATGATGGCTATAGCCTTTGATCGAGCAATCTACATCAGATATCCACTTCGTTATCAAACTATCTCGACAGTTGCGAGAGGGAAAATGGTCATTATCGGGGGATCGTTCGTATCCATCATTAACGGTACGGTGCCGATTTATTATAATAATTGGTACACTTGTAAACAATGCTTTAACTTTCGGGTTCTGAAGGTGGATTTTCATATCTACATTCTTATCGTCAGTTTCTTTTTACCGAGCATAATAACAGCTGTATGTTATGGCTACATTTTAAAAATAGCAAGACAGCAACAAAAAGAAACCACCCGCCGTGAAGCTCCTGATGCGAGGAAAGGGTTTGAGAATGATCTGAAACTTGTAAAGTTGTTTCTGTTGGTGTTCGGTATCTTTGTGGTCTGTTGGGTACCAAATGTAATAGTAATGATGGTAGAACAGTTAATACATCCTGTTCCTGAAATTGTAATACAGATGGTGACACCTCTTTCAGTACTGAATTCTGGAATGAATTTTATTGTGTATACGGTCAAAAATCCCCCTTTTCGTCAAGCCTTTTACAAAATACTTGGATTTCAGTGCTCAGTTAACCCGACTTGAGACAGTCAAAGTAAGTAAATTAACAAAAGATCTTCGTTCCCAGAAGAGGCGGATCCAGGAAATCTAGTTAGGGAGAGCATACGCAATAGTCTTAACTGGAGAGCATACGCAATAAATACCATGTAGACTGGAATAACCAGACGCCGGAGATTTACTTTCGATTGAGACATCAGGCGTATTTCGCCGAACATAACTGATTTGAAATGAAAGTAAAGACGGAAATGATTGAATGACAATCTGTTTATATACATTCATATTACATTATCATATGCGTTGTGACCCATTTGTATCAATTTCTAGGTCCGAAATATTAGTGATCAATAATATTACCAGAAAATGTTACTTTCACCAGAAAAATATCAGTCGGATTAGAGATTATCTAGCACTCGAAGCAACAAGTACTCCTACTCTTGTTCGCACTTTAATCCTATCCCGATTAGACTATTCCAATCGCCTTTTTGGTGGTGTGTCGAAAGAGGCCCACCAAGAAGTTATAAAGTTACAAAACGCTCGGATAGCATCTCGTGCCCAATAAACTTCTCATGTATCACCAATATCAAACACTTTACACAGGCTGTGAATACAGATAAGGATTGATTTCAAGGATATATCGCTGACCTACCAGTGTGTTAATAACTTAGCACTATCTTATTATTAACAGAACTAATTCAAAGTTACGAGGCTTCCCAGAGTTTACGCTCATGTGACCAGATACAATTGGTAACCTCAAGATAGAGATTGGAAACATTTGGGGCAAGAGCTTTTTGTTTTCGTTCTCCCTCCGAATGGAACGATCTTCTAGTGTTCATCAAAAGTGCTCTTTCTATTGAGTGTTTCAAATCCAGGATTAAAACATACCTATTTCATTCAAAGAGCATTACATTAAGTGTGAAATTAACCTTATACAAATGTTTTATTATTATTAATGAAATGGGGTTTAACGTCTCACTAGTCCACATCGACTGGGTAAATGGTTACTTAATCAA
Source organism: Patella pellucida (assembly GCA_917208275.1). Taxonomy (NCBI): domain Eukaryota; kingdom Metazoa; phylum Mollusca; class Gastropoda; family Patellidae; genus Patella; species Patella pellucida. Next base: position 20,233,085 of record OU795036.1, on the reverse strand, counting down.
AGGGGGTTTGACTGCTTGCTTAATCATGTCGGCTATATTAATCTACAAGGACTGCGTATTGCTGGAAAGCATGTGTGTCATTTATTATGTTTCAGTGTTTCTAACCATTTGGAATGGCTATAGAACTGATCATATGGTCTAGAAACATGATAATGGCAAAAAGTTAGATTATAAAAATGAGAAATAATAAACAAAACGAATTTGTTTTTTTTATTTTATTACTAATTCAATGATCTTAGCACCAATATGATTCCCGTAACACGTTTTGGTATGAATGGGTATCATATGTTATCAACAAACAACTTTATCAAGTATTCCATTTTAATTAATGTTTTAATCTCAATAGGTCAGGATTTTCTATTAGTTAATTTGTTATTCATCCAAATGTTTTTGTATTAGATAATGAACTAACCACTCTTCAACAAACACACCAGGCTGATATTTATTTGGTATTGATTTAATTTGTAATAGAATCGATTACTTTACATCTAATTCACTTGCATTCATATACTTATATCTAATGGGTTTAACATTACTTAAAAGCTTTAACGATAACAACTGTTGACTTTATTTTTTTGCGTGGAGATCAATTGAAAAAACATATATTGCGTTGTGTTCTCAACAACACAGAGCTAGATATATTTAACAAAGCGAGGCACGCAACTAGTGAGATTTCTGATACAACCTTTGCACAATTCTTACGAATTCAGAAGATTTATGATGAGTAGCGATTGCACACATATGAAATATCCTCCACCAAACAGCACGGAACTTGTGGTATATCCTATACTTTATATATTACTGTGTTTGTTTATCTGTGGTGGAAATATTTTAACAATTGTTGCGGTATGGAAGAATCCAGTTTTAAGAACAACACCCAACATGTTTGTGGTTTCCCTGGCCGTTGCGGATCTGATGGTTGGTGGATTAGTGATTCCCATGCAAATCTGTCGGTATATTCCATCCATTTCGGATACTTTAGATACCAGCATGTTGTTTTGTGTTATTAAGTTTGTTATCTTTTCCACCTCTGTCGCATCGTCTGTATTTTTCATGATGGCAATAGCGTTTGATCGAGCATTATACATTGGATATCCTCTTCGTTATCTAGAATTGGCAACCGAATCAAAAGCAAGACTTGCTATAACCCTAGGTTGGCTGTGGTCTTTCATCGTGGCAACGCCACATGCCTACTACAATAATTGGGACATTTGTAAACTCTGCCAAGCTTCTTTCTTTGTAAAACCGAATTATCAACTCTTTATTCAAAATTTAACATTCTTTGTTGCTTTTGTATTAACCAGCATGTGTTACGGATTTATCCTGAAAATAGCCAGAAAGCAACAGAACCAGATTCGTCAAAGACAAGTTCCAGATGCAAAGAAAAAATTTGAAAATGACCTAAAACTGGTGAAGTTATTTTTGCTTGTGTTTGCAATTTTTGCAGTTTGTTGGCTACCAATAATACTTGCGACAACAATCGACCATTTAACACACAGTGTCCCTGGAAATGTCATGTATATAGTAACGCCCCTTTGCTTGTTGAATTCTGGGATGAATTTTATTGTTTATGCTATTAAGAATACTGATTTCCGTCAAACATTTTACAAAATACTTGGTTTTAAAAATTGGCACTAAAACTAAAATCTTTCCACAAAAATCTTAAAATTAGATTCTGGAAAGCTGTATTTATCTAATGTAATCCTCACGGCTGTTTAAATATTATTGCTTCGAAAAGGGTGTGGTTAGTCAGTTATGCCTAACGGGGGTGGTAAGTTAGCTATGCCTAATGTTAAACTGGGTCTCCGACAATCTTTATTTTAATATACCCAGAGGTTGAATTCCAATATATGCGTAGTAGCTGATTTGTATGATATCGTGGGGTCGACTTTATTTTAATAAGTGGTAAAGAAGACTCACCCATTAGCAATTCCTGTAAATAGGTACATCCATCCAGATTGTGTTTCATGAAATGAACTTCAACAATACCTTCAATTGGTAACTCCTGATTTATTTTATTGAGGATTACGGTCGAAAAACGGCAGATGGACATTGATTGTCCTAACGGATATTGAATTATTTGAATTCAGGGCCGGTGGAAGCAATTTTTGAATGGGGGGGGGGGCTTCCAACCTCAATCCCTATAGGCGAGGGCCCAGGGGACGCAACAACCTGAAGAAAGGAGTACTTAGCCCCCCCCCCCCAGCCTGGAATTAGTTTAATATCAGGCTATATTGTGTACTTATTGTTAACCCTGTTGTAATATTATTATGTTACTAGTAGGTCTTTAAATATTTAAGAATATTATAAAAACATGTTTATGCACTTCTTTAGGGGATTCGTAATTTAACCCGTGTAAACGATTATGACACGTTATTCTAGACGTAATGATATGATATCATAAAAATCGTAAATGTTACACTTTACATAAGTAGTTTACTGTTTTCAATTTTTTTTTTTTTTGATTTTTAATTTAATTTTCTTTTCATTTCAGTTTTTGATTTACATTTATTTTTTTTAAATTTAATTTTATTTCGTTTTTATTTTATTTAATTGTTTTTTTGTTTAATTTATTTATTTTTTTTATTTAATTTAATTTATTTGTTATTTAATTTATTTGTTATTTTATTTAATTGTTATTTAATTTAAGTTTTTATTTAATTGTTATTTAATTTAAGTTTTTATTTTATTTAATTTAATTTAGTTTTTATTTTATATTTCGGCTAATTTTTATTTTTATTATTTTGTTTTGTTACAGTTTTTATTTTGGGGGGATTTTATTACTCATTCTTTATGATAACCATGGGCCACCATACATAAGTAAGGACATGGTAACTCAACCGAAATGCCCCTTTCTCAACGAGTGGTGGCAGTGTGTGTGGTTGGAACAGCTAAATTCTAATATTTCCATATTATGTGTACCCATCGTATTTGGTGAATTTATCCTTATTTTATCTTGTTCTGTAGTTTATTTGGAATCATTACTAATGTAATTTATATATGTACCTTATTATGCTTAATGTCACTTTATGTATAACATGTTGATTTTATCGACAGGGATTGGCAGTAGATTATGTTCATGTTTTATTGTCTATATTTGTTTGGAATGTTTTTCTGAAGTAGTTGTTATTGGTATTCTTATTATGCCGTAAACTCCAAAAACTAGCGAACAAACCGTGGACTGGTCTGATTATCCAATACGTCATATCTATTGACCTTAAAGACTGATTCGTGGGAGATATCTTATGTTTTGGTTGTATTTATTACTTAATACGTGTTTGCATAAGATGCTTATTTGGTTAAAGTGAAATATTGTAGAATTTGTTATTTTCATACATTGTTAGATACGTTGGCAACTACCCTAATTGCTGTTAGCTACCCCCCACCCCCACCCCCCAATCGAACGACGGTTCGCGGGTGAAATGCGTACCGTAATGATATAGAAACAATCCGCCAATTAGACCCGGGCGATTGGTAGGTGTGTACTAGATAGGATTTCGAACCAAATGAATTGTTATAGTATCATAGAAATGAAATGGGGTTTAACGTCCTACTCTACTGTTCCTAATCCGAGTTAATAAAGACGGGCATACGCAATACAGTGTGTTATGAGGGGAATGTTACCCGGGCAGCGGCGCTACGGCCTACTCTTATATCGAATTCTAACTGCCAGGGGATATTTTATGTGCACGCCAATGTGTACACGGGGCCTCGATTTTTCGTCCAAACCGAACGACTAGACAGCTGTCCATGTCAGGCCCTCCGTCTTGCATCACTTACAAGGGGAACCACGCCGGAAATTCTGGATTAACTATTATCAGAAAAGGCAGGTATAGAACAGCCGAACTCCAGGATAGCGAGCCTAGTGTCTTACCAACTAAGCCACGTGACCCCCATATTATCATAGATAACACTATGTGTTTTGTTACGGTCAAATACAGCTTTTAGTAATTTTCATTCCAAAAACCATGTCATGGCAAATATATAAAAATTACGTTGAAAAACAGAAATAAACATGTTTTTGGCCAACGTTTTGATGCCTCTTGAACCTTTTCAGATCATATTACATAACAGTTCGCCCTATAGTGTTAATGTACATGAACAGAAATCAGGGGTATATACAACTGGCGGTAGTTTTCTCTTTGATGTGCATAGCAGTTATGACGTCATCATAGGTTGATATTCTGTTATATCAACCACTGATGACGTCGTGACAGGTTGATATTTCACATCAGCCGTTAATGACGTCATCTCAGGTCGATGTATTCGACTCATATCAACCGCTGATGATCGAAATAATACAAAAAAAACCCCAGAAATACTTTTTTATTATTTTGACAATTAAAAATTATAATGAAACAGTTTGAAACATTCAATACAGAAATAGACGACGTACTTATCAGCATATTTACATCGGTTATCCATACCTTTCAGAATCTTCTTTCCGTCCACACACTCCTAGACTTGAAAGTATTTATCGCCCAAGATTTCCATTATAAACTATTTTTTTGGTACAGTCCATGCACTTAAATAAAACAGTCGACCAAATCCTTCTGTCTATAAAACATAGCAAAAACCTTCAATCGTAGTTCGCTGTCAGAATTATCGGGAAAGAATGTCTTTTGATCCAAATTTTCTTTAGGCTTTGGATAGATCCTCATCGATAGTTGCATTCACGCCAATTTCATCGTCAGTATGTTGGCTAAAAGGGATTGATTATTTATCTGACTTCGTATTACTATCCATTTTGTTTTTGTATGAAATTCAATTCTTCAAAATGGCGCTGTGTTTACAAAAATACCATCTCGTAATTGCACGTGATTAATTCAGTAATCTTCGTTATTTGACGGAAACTAACCAACCGTTATCCAATCATTGTTGAATATTAATGGAAAAATCAATTTAAATTTAAGGGTGGGCGTTGTATATGTCAGATATAAACCTATCATACCTCAGTTGCTATATTTATATCACCCTTGGGCTGCGCCCGCGGGTTATATAATATAGCAACCTCGGGTAGGTTAATATCCTGTACATAATCATTTTTTGAAATACATCAAAGGCGCTTATGCCACATGTGCCTGCTGTGAGAGAGGCTTAAGGTACATGAACAGATATCAGGGGTATAATACACTATTTTAAAGATGCAGTCTGTTCATTGACTAGGCGTGATCATCAAAGCACAAATTTTAGCTTTTTGGCAATAAAATTTTTTCATGAAAAAGGTCCAAGTTCTATATGCGGTGTAAAACCACCAGAATAAACAAATCCACAGTCTGTTCCACACAGTCAGACACGGCTCCAGTAAATGGAGAACTTACTTCTGTGAATGTTCACGTTTCTGAAGCAGCGACCGCGAGTTTTAAAACATCTAAGCGTTGCTAGCTTAGTCAGAAAATCCCAAACTTATAGCTACGTTATCTACCATTACTGACGAAAAGTGAACCGCAGCGCCTAATCAGATGCTGTGACACAAACACACTCAAATCAAACTTGGTGACCTCAACGAAATACTTGACATTCAACAAACCTTGAACTTTTATTTGATTAGCAGTAGTAAAAAAAATAATTTTGTAAAAAATATTTTATTTAATTTGAAATACTACTGGAGAACAGGTTAGGCCTATGTTGACTCCTCTCCAGAATTTACAATAATAAATTTATTTTATGTACAAACGCAACATATATTACAACAAGAACATACAAAATATAAAATTATTTAAGGTTTAAATATAAACTAAGCATTTATACATATATACAGCTGCCGTTCCGTGACTTTGTATTAAATAGGCTATCCGCCCCCCCCCCAATCATATAAAAACCTTCCTTAAACGTATAGTATTGTTCTAGTATATTATGCAGAAAGTAAAAAAAAAACCGGGATGATTTCGACGTTAGAAACGTTTTGACAATTTTAATAAAATAACAGCATCTCGAAATTGCTGCTTGAGTAAACCAATAGTTTTTCCTCGGGCACCCGAATGCAGGGAGCATATTAACAGATAGTGGTAACAATCTTTTGAAAGGTGACCACACGCGCAGGCGGGGCTATCCGTTAAATGTCTCAAAAACTTAAATCACTGCAGCCTAATCTCAGCTCACTATGTATTATTTGACTTTTCCTATCTCCAATATAAAAAAGTATTGTGGAATAATATCGTCGTTTTTAATCAAGCTTGAATAAAAAGATGAAACAGAATTTGAATTTTGTACTTCGGGTTTCAATGTGTTCCATTCTCTGATCGTCGACGGAATAAATGAATTTGAAAAAATGTTTGTTCTACAAAAGTACTCTTCGAGATTGTTACAATTTCTTAGACGATATGGTGATTTTTTCTAAGGTCAGAAATATAAAAAGGAGCTAGACAGTTGATTAACATATAGAATAATTTTACTTTGTGTCTTCGTCGACGTTCAGCTATAGGAACAAATCCAGTTTCTTTATAGAGTTTTGCAGTAGTAAAATGGTGGAAAGTCTGTTCTGTATATGAAAATAGTGGCATAATTATCGATATTATCCTAAACTCTGAAAGATATAAGAATCTAATTAATCTAAAACAAAGTTTAAAAACAATGTTCAATCTATCCATTAGATTCAAGCTATTAATATGAAAGCGGTGTACTGAAATTGTTTACGGTCAGTAATTCACATAGTATGTACAGGATTTTAATCAACGAATATCGGTAAAGGTAATACATTATTTAATTTATCACTAATCGCACAAACAAAAGCTTGTGTCAATATTCATCTAAAAAACAAGCCAAGATAAACCCTGTTAGAAAGGTATAATTTCTACATTAGTTTTAGGTATATAGATATAATTTCATTTAAGCATTTCAATAACATTCGGTAATTGAACTGAAAATAGACTGGAGGCAACTTGATGGAATTCAATTACTGTTTATTACTGAGCGACGATTCGATCATATAATTATGCTATATAAATCCATTAACCCTGATCTGAAGTTGATTAAAATGAATTACTAACCTACTTTATTTCAGTTTACAAAACTGCTTTATTAATTGTTATACGAGTTTGTTTGTTTTGGGCAATAAAATTAGGATGTGACTTGTCCCTTAATTCATAACACGCTCAATAGTGTTGTGAATGCGACTCTGTCGTGGCGTTTTCCGTATTCAGCATTTGTATTTCTCGTTCTCGTTGACTTCAGTATTGGTTTAAATTTATGAAACCCAGCCATATATTATGGCATATAGTTACTTTTACTAAAATAGTTGGAACAGATGCAAAAGGAAATTGTTTAGTTGTGTATACACGCTGGTACTTGAACATCAAATGAATGAAATAAGTGCTTGGATAATATATCTTTCGGGGTTTTTGTTTTTAAAATGGATGTGATACTTAAAAGTCGATTTTGGTAATAAAAATATTCGAATAATCCGAAAGTTTGGCAATAATTCCGAGTGTTCAAGCTTCTTTATACTATACAGAATAACTATATATACCGCCTGACAAAACTTCAGGAAAGCTTCGGTAACTTCATCAATGGCAGGAATCGGAAACATAATTTAATAAATAGCCAGCAATATTGTTTTGGAATCCAACATGGTTGCTAACTGCACCGAAGTTATTTCACCCTTTAACAACAGCGATATAGAAAATATCAGTTTTTCAGTACTATATGCATTAATGAGCTTATTTATCTGTGGTGGAAATATTTTAACAATTGTTGCTGTATGGAAAACTCGAGTTTTAAGAACAATACCAAATATGTTTGTGGTTGCTTTAGCTGTAGCAGATTTGATCGTTGGTAGTTTAGTGGTGCCGATGCAATCCATGTCATTTGTACCAACGTTGTCCAATATTATCAGAAGAAACAAATATGCTTGTATAATTCATTTTGAGATTTTTAACATTTCGGTTTCTTTGTCCATAGCTTTTATGATGACGATCGCCTTTGATCGAGTTCTATATATCGGGTATCCGTTTTACTATCAAACGATGGTGACGTTTAATAAGGCAAAAATAATAATATTTGCAGGATGTGTATTATCCTTTGGTTTTGGAGCCTTGCCGTTATTATCTTATCCGATGGACGCATGTTCGGCCTGTGCTATGTTTGGTATAACAATGGTCGATTTTGAACTTTATGGAAACTTGGTTTCTTTTGGTATAGTATGCCTATTGACAAGTATTTGCTATGGTTATATTTTTAAGATTGCGAGACGACAGAGAAGACAATGTTGTAGAGATAGTGCACCACACGTCATGAATCAGATTGAACACGACATAAAGCTAATCAAGATATATTTTTTAGTCTTCGGGATATTCTTTTTGAGCTGGTCCCCAAATCTGTTGGTTGTCATTGTAGATCGCTTCACTGAATATCCTATTCCAGAGTTTGTGTTGAACATTACTATTCCGATAAGTCTTCTGAATTCGGGATTGAATTTTCTTGTTTATAGTGCCAGAAATGAAGATTTTCTGAAAGCATTTAAAAAATTGTTGCTCAGAAACAGTCGAGTTGTTCCAGAGAATCCGGGATGTCAAGCATAATTTGTTTCTGAATATCTGGTAATCGGTAGGCCTAAAACGTAGTTCGCGGCTAAAAGTGCAAAACAGGCATTGGTAATTCATTCGGTTAACAGATCGGCTTAATTTGTGGAAACCCGGGACGTTCCATTAATTTGGCCTACACTTAAAGTTGCAGTATGAAAGAGCTTAATCCAACCAGTGGCTTCAAGTTGTATATGCTCGCTAGCCTGAAGGCCGTGTCTTCGATCCCTGCATTGGCCGAGAAAGTTCATCCAGAATTTCCGGCGTGTTTTCCCCTTGTCAGTGATGCTAGACGGAGGGCTGACAAGGATAGTTGTCTAACGGTTCGGATAAGACGAAGTCCCGTATACACATTGGCGTGCACGTAAAAGATCCCTTGGCAGTTTAGAATTCGATATAAGAGTAGGCCACGGTGCCGCTGCCCGGGCAAAATATTCCTCAAAATAACACTGTAGGGCGTGTGCCCGTCTTCATTAGCTCAGGTTAGGAGCAGAACAGTAGGACGTTAAATCCCATTTTATTTCATTTCATTATCTATTTAAACAAGATCGACATCTAATATTTTAATTTGAAAATGAATAATCGAGCCTTTGTTTATCACCGTAATAACGGTAGCAATGGAAATCGTGACAAAGTGCTAAATTATCTATTTATAAAATATGAATTATTATTTAGATGAATTGACCCCAGCTGGTTTATGATATTAACTTTTCAACTTTATACACTTTCTCCTAGTTTGCTGGCAGTCAGGGGGGCGCAGACAAGACGAGGGGGACATAGATACGAGAGCGAGAGATAGGCAGAAGCCGGTGAATTGACTCGCCCGAGTTCAGCCGCTGTCGTGGTAGAGAAGCGGCATGGTTGTCTTAATGTACCATGTTAAAGTTATTATTTATCTTCCTAGTGTAGTTTAGTTCCTGTTATTATTTATGTAGCTGTTTTATATTTATCTTTCTGATGTAAATAAATCATATATTTACGAAACTGATCTCTGTTATCACTATAATAGTGTGACATTACGCTATTCTTCAAGCAGTCATAACTTCGTTCAGAATCAAGTAATATGACTGAAATTTTCAATATTCTTTTATATTACATGTATCTTCAATATATTCTTATATATTATTACATGTATCTATTGTTTAAAACTATTATACGGGGAACTATCATATCTTTATCTCAATCTTAAATAAAGGAACTACCGATTAGGTAAACTGTTACGCGTCATGGGTGTTTTTTCAGGAAATCCAGTAAGATTGGATATTTCTACTTTCCATATATACCACAATTTCCATACCCTTAATGGAAATAACCACCCGACGGATACTTTTTGTGGGAAAGTACCTTTAAAGGTGTTAATGTAAAACATCATGTTTTGTTCTAGTTAAATGAATGTTTTAGGTTCGGTTTAGCACAATTTAACTATTCCATATACATGTACATAAATCTGATGTATAAATATTGACGTGTCGTACAATTTATGTGTTTTGGTTTTTAGGAATTCGACAAAAATTAAATATACTAATAGTCTTGATCCGAAGTTTATGTGGAAGTATGTTGTCGTCGCCCCGGTCCGACCGCTCACATATTGTTTGTGGACACTCTACAGGTCACAAATTTGAAATATATGTTTATATCCCAACGATCTCGATTCCTGAACTTCGTGGATTATTGTCGATGATCACACGAAAATATTGAGGTCACAATTTTGATATTGGTGTGTATCGGACCCAATAATCCTTCATTATGGCCATTGATTGTACAATTAATGTACGAAACAGATTTGATTTGTGAACTATCTGGATGTCACAAGTTTTATTTTATTTTAAAACCTGTTCATATTTTAGTATTACACTGCTACGTGAAAATAAAAACCGAAATTGTCCGACCTAATGGCCCCTCTTTACGAAAATAGTATAATAAGTATACACTACCAAGGTTGTGCACCCTTGGTTGAAGAGCTCATAATCTACATCACTCCTGTCTAACAAATCATAAAGCTGTGGTGTTATGGTGGCGGCATAGTATTTCACCGTAACACCACAGCCACTCTAACCATTTATAATACATCTAACTATCACTCCCTACACATTTTCCCTCGTCTACTTTCCCAAACGTCAACAACACTTCTCATACATCCATTTCGCTGATTAACCCTTGTACCATGTCTACTGGATTACATCCCTGTTTGTACGAAAAATCACTTTTCTTATCTTGGTCACTGTCCATCGTTTGCAAAACAAATGGGCGTGTTTTGGATGACAACCGCTTGTTAGTTTTGAAACAACGTCATTTGTAAGATTTCCACACGAACTAAATTTTATCATAAGCTCAAAATATACTATAAACAGCACCACTTACCAGTCTACGCACACCTCTGTCCCCAATCTGAACGACCGACTCACCCTACCTGCAGAGAAGTGACTCTGACACGGTGAACCGCCATGACATTCACATACCGTTATATAAACGTCACAGGTCGCGATGTCAACGCACAGAAGTCAGTAAACAAACAAACGAAAGTACAATGTCTTCGGCGAACAAAAAACCTGCGTCGTTTCAGGGTTGTTTGTGCAATAACACGGACACAGCTCGAGATAGAATAAAAATCCCGGGGAAAAAATGGGATTTTAACAGAATTATCAAGTTTAAACGGACATTTGACACATGCGGGGGCCGCACTATTTGCACTATTTTGTGCTTCGGTAGGGTCTATATTACATATACACAAAGAATTCTGCTTATGTTTTTAGCGTTGGGGTTTACTAACAGTTCATTTATTTTAGTTCTTAACAAAAATTTATAATTTTAACGCAATTTTAAAAAATAGCCAAATTCTGGCTGGGATTACTGAGCAAAATGGCCATTCACTAGAGAAGTGCGAAAAAAAAGCCAGGTACCATAAATTTCGTCACGTTATTTACGTGTACTCTGTCCCTCTAAAGTTATATTTGTGCTTAAACTGGTAATATAGAATATTAATGGTAGTCTGCCTTCATATTATTTGTCTTTTTTATCGGAGTTGCTTACCCTGAACCGCGAGGATTTTATACCAGTCTAATCACAAATCCCCAGGAACAGTTAGACCTATTTACGGAATATCGTATGATACAAATACTAAATATTCGCGTCCGCTTACATATAGCGCAATATCGCAGAGCATTATATTCATCAGTTGTCCACAACCAATCCCCCTAATATTACTAGATAACTCGGCCATGTGAAAAAGCATATAAACAAATAATTTAACCTCGACTCGAGTTTATGAGTCGTGCAAAATTTCTAAAATTGGATCATTGCACTGTCATTAATTATACCATTAGGAGTGGCATCGTTTAGTTTAGTACAATTTACACCCCTCAGGCCCGTAGCCAGGAAGTTGTATTTTGGGGGGCAAAGATGTTTTCGGGAGGGCCAACTAGCATGGGCATCTGCATGAATTTTGCGGTAAAGGCCAATTTTCTTGTGATATTGGGGGGGGGGGGCAAGACTCAGTATTGGGAGGGCAGTGGCTCCCCCCCCCCCGTGCCACCCCCTGGCTACGGGCCTGACACCCCTGAAGCTTACAAGGAACGCACGAATTCTATGTATTGTCCAAACATTTTCTGTTTTCTGAATTTTGCTTCCGGATACAACCATATAGCTATCATATGAGTGAAGAGGAATAATACGATGCGTTTACGACACCACTTCGTTCGATCCCTTTGAATACAGGCGCGCATGTCGTTTGCTATACGCAATGGGCCAGCTACATTTCAGCGATTAATGCATTTCTTTTCCCAAAGATCTTTCATGTAGAATTCTACTGATTTATTTAGATTATCAAATTGTGTTTGCTACATTAGAGCGTTTAGATTCGGATTTTACAACATTCCAAAAATGGTTAAATTCCGTTCAGTATTTATAAGATATGATAAATTTAGGACATCCACTGGAAGGCCCTGGTTTAATCTCATTAAAACCAAGAAGGGTAATTATCTACCGTTGATATTTGGGCCTAGTTTTCTTAATTAAATGTTAAAGGGTCCATTTTACACATTTTAATGGTGGATTGAGGTGTAAGAAAATCAATAGGGTACGAAAAATGCAAATGACGACCACTGGCTTTAATTTGAAACTATAAATCCAGCGATATGTATCAAATTTTGTTTTTACCCCCCCCCCCTCCAATATTTTAATCTATCGGTGTCTTTTAACTAGATGACCGAACCGAATTAATAATTTACTGTTTTCTGTTTTATCATAAGAAATACTTACTTAAATGAGAAAATATTCGAATTAGCAGTTTAAACATTTCTAGGGTTTTTATTCAAGGAAATTTAAAAAAAAAAACATGGACATGTTTCATGTTCATCACCAAATGTTTGCCGTGCGTTGCGACCCTCTTCGATTCGAAGTGGAATCATGGCGATAGGTGGGAGATTTGGCCTGTGTGACCATTCTCTGCAACACATTACGTTGGCCCATGGTTCGCCTAGACGGGAGGTCAGAGTGGTCGTTTTAGCTCCGAACAATGCATCTTCATAAAGCCAATGCATTGCTGTTTTTATTCACTCTTAAAGCTGAACTCAGATTACAACACTACAGAAATAATTAAATTTAAAAAAGGTAACATCCAAAACAACCGCCATACTTGTTTTCAATTTCTTGAGCTAACATAGCGATCGCTTTGGGAAGACAAACACATAGGCAGACCACGCCCACTTCTAGTATTTTCCGTGTCAACCGAAGTGTCCACATCAGGGTAGTCATAGTCAACTACCAATTACGTCCTGACGGATTGAAGTTTTTCCACTATCAGCTCACAGAAAATATCATTGCTACATAATTATTATGTCGGATCAGGTATTTATTATTTTATACTAATGAAACGAAATAAGTCAATCACGATGTACTTTTGCTTTACAAATAACAGAGAAACTGCCTTATTACAAAACAATAACAATTCAACCAGCACCAACAAATTATTTCTTATTTCATTTAATTTTTGCACAACACTTATAGTATATTTATAGTATCGTTCCAAAATATACCCAAAGCAGCAATAAAACGGTTGTTCTCTTCATCAAATAAGTATGTTTGCACGTCAAAATATTCACCATCTTGTTGTTATTTGTGACGTTCAAGGGAAATAACCACTTATGTCCCTTGATGTTATGTAAACAACATGGAATTGGCTGGTCTCCGTCCATGTTCTATTGTTTTGGGTAATGAATGAATGAAATGGGGTTTAACGTCCTACGCTTAAGCACCGTACCTGGGCTAATTGAAGACGGGCATACGCCACAGTGTGCAATGAGGGAAATTTTGCCCGGGCAGCGGCGCTACGGCCTACTCTTATATCGAATTCCAACTGCCAAGGGATCTTTTACGTGCACTCCAATTTGTACACGGGACCTCGGTTTTTCGTCCCATCCGAACGACTAGGCAACTGTCCTTGTCAGGCCCTCCTTCTGCATCACTGACAAGCGGAAATCACGCCGGAAAATCGAGATGAACTTTCTCGGCCAATGCAGGGATCGAACACTCAACCTCCAGGCTAGCGAACCAGCTGTTTTGGGTAAGGCAGTTCTTCTGTTATATTTAGAGCAAAAGTACACAGTGGTTGAATTATTTCGTCTTATTAGTAAAATTATACAAAATAATATATACCTGATCATACATAATAATTGTGTAGCAATAAAAATTTTGTGAGCAAATACTGATAGTCAGGACGTAATTGGTACTTGGCTATAACTAACCGGGTGTGGACACTTCGGTTGACACGGCAAATACTGGAAGTGCAAAGCGATCGCCATGTTAGTTCAAGAAATTGAAAACAAGAATGGCGGTTGTTTTGGGCGTTTCATTATTTTTAATTTAATTATTTCTGTAGTTATAATTGGAGTTCAGCTTTAATCTATGACATAATGTTCCAACGTTCTAATTTCTGTAGTTATATTTGGAGTTCAGCTTTAATCTATGACATTATGTTCCCACGTTCTATTTACTGTAGTTATAATTGGAGTTCAGCTTTAATCTATGACATAATGTTCCCACGTTCTAATTTCCTGCTACCCCATCGTTTTCTTTGTTTTATTAAGCTGCCTGCGTAAATACATGAAGATGTAACAGCTATGTCTACAAGTTAATGGCAATGTACATGTAACTGATACCTTGATGATGTGCAATTTTACTTTAGACTATATTACAAAGGGACGCGTCTTCATGTGCATAAATGATACGAGGCGACAGCAAACAATGCCTACTTTCCGTTTGAATCCAGAAAAAGTCTTACATAATTATTTGAGACTGAAAGTATAATTTATCTGAGTTGTATGGCGTGTGCTTTATTTCATACATTCATTAACTAACCCAGTCCGTCTCGGTTAAAAAATCGAAAATAAATCAGTTTTAAGATGTATAAAAAACCCTATCACTGTATGTAGTTCAGGCATCAACATTATTACAATTAAATTTTTTAAAGGGACAATAACACTCTTGCTGGCTTGACAGCTCCAGAAAATAATTAATAGCCTTATTCTAAGTACTAGATGTTTAAGTGTTCTACCTGACTTTTGTGTAAGTTATCCATTACATCATATTTAACTTGTCCAAAGGGTTCGGAAATATGATTAAATCCAAGTCACATTTGAAAAGATTTACGTTAGGTTTTTCAAATCATTTAGTTAAATTTTTCCATTTTTTTAAAAAAAAAAAATTAAGTGTGTTAAGGTGATACTTGTATCATTAATTAATTGGAATATTGTAAAATAGTACAATTTTTGTTGACCAGGTTAAAGATTAGGACATATTATTCAGTAACAACAAGAATGGTATTGAGCCTTTAAATACACAAGGTATATAGGTTTAAAGAATATACATTTTAAACAACTTCATTCTATGCATGTGTCGGTGGGGGTAGGTTAGGGTAGGAGAGGTCTTTAGCAGTGGGGGGGGGGGGGCGGAAGGATCCGGAGCCCACCCACGGATTCGACAAGCGACCATACTCCCTGTCACGTATAAACGGTGGATTCAAACCACGCCACTTGACCCATGGCAGACGTTTTTATCTAAAGTACACGCATGAAACCTCCCACCCCTCTCGGTCGCCCTTATTTCAATAATATTTCGGTTCATTTCAATTACATCTTATATACTCATATATAATGAATTATATAGCACATCGAATGGCCGGGATTTATAATTAGCCACAAGATTTAACGATGGTAACGATAATACACGATCTACGATGCATATTCAAATAGTCATAGCATCGTCTAGAATACAGTTACATGAATGTAAATATATTCACCTTTCATTGTCTATTTTTGAACTATTTATAGCGATAACTGTCAGCATTTAATGTAAATCTTATATAATACATTTATAGATCGTTTAAGATGTCTCGCCCCTAAAACAAAAACACAATCTGTTTTTTTTCCGCGCATTGTTCGATCGGTTATTTATAGTCATCGTCATTTAAATAATGACCAATTAATTATTTCTTGTTAAGATAGTTAATTTCTTGTAAATGTAGTTAATTATATAGGATAGCGATTCATATTGAGAGAACTAATCATGTTCATTATGGAATGAACTTAAAGAAAACAGATATGGATTCATTATAAGGTTCCTGTTTGTCTTGAGGAAATTTTAATCTGTGGTCCTGAGCTCTTCCTTGATGCCGTCCATCGATCACCGTGCGCGAAGTATTCTTAAGACCTTGTTCCATCAAATCAAGTGTAGCGTTATTAAGTGCGCCGAAAAAGTAACTCTGACAGATTATGCAGATTTATGATCACACATACTTTTGATTTTTAAATTATAATTTAGTTTAATGATCCAGTGAACTTTGGTTCTTCGTGAAGTTATTTCAAAAGGGGGCTTTCCCCGTGTAGCAGCAGAGACATGACGTTTCTTCTTACAAATTGTGTAAAACAATAGTTAGTAAATAGTATACTAGTTTGTGGAAGAACCTTCTTAAAGAATTCGGTACCGGTACCAAGGAACTAGTATCAGAATATCAAAGGATTTGCTGACATTCATCGACCCTTCCAACATGTCTCTCAACTGCACCAATTTTACTTTACCATCTTATACCCCTGTCGAAAACGTTGTGTTTGCCAGTCTCTATTTATTCATGGGGTTATTCATCTGTGGTGGAAATATTTTAACAATTGTTGCTGTATGGAGAACTCGAGTTTTAAGAACAATACCAAACATGTTTGTTGTTTCTCTAGCAGCTGCTGATCTTATGGTCGGCGCCTTTGTGGTTCCGATCCAATTCCTGTCATTTGTTCCGGCCTTGTCAAAGGAGATCCGAGAAAATAAATATGATTGTCTTCTTCATTTTATGGTTACCTACAGTTCTGTTTGGTTATCTGTATTTTTTATGATGGTTATCGCCTTTGATCGAGTTTTATATATCGGATATCCGTTTATTTATGAAACGATGGTTACGGTTCATATAGCAAAAATAATAATATTTTCAGGTTGTGTTTTAGCCTTAGGTTTTGGGATATTTCCGTTATTAGCTTATTCGTGGGACGAGTGTTCAGCATGTGATTTATTTGGTATAATGAGAGTAGATTACCAGCTTTATGGAAACTTTGTGTCATTTGGTATAGTATGCTTTTTGACAAGTTTATGTTATGGATATATTTTTAAAATTGCAAGACGACAAAGAAGACAGTGCTTTAGAGATAAAACATCTCAAGTTATGAGTCACATTGAACACGATATAAAACTAATCAAGATATATTTTTTAGTTTTCGGGATATTCTTTTTGAGTTGGTCACCCAATATGCTGGTGATCATAATAGATCGTTTCACTCGCTATTCCATTTCACAGTTTGTTGTCAATATCGCTCTACTATTAGGTCTTTTTAATTCTGGAATGAATTTTCTCGTGTACAGTATCCGAAATGAGGACTTCCGGAAAGCTTTTAAGAAGATGTTATGCAGACCCAATAGAATTAACGCGATAATGTAGAAACCAAAAATTAATTGTGATTTCGTAATTCGTATTTTCTTTTATTAATCCAGACCGAATGGAACTGTAGAATGCTCTGCAAACAAGAAATTTAAGAAATTGACTTTCTAGACGCACAATATGGAGTTAATGATACAGGCGTTGTTTTAAATAGTTAGTAAGTATTTAAAACCGAACTAATTTGGACACGATGGTCGAGAATACAATCTGATTACAATACAGATCTATATTTCGTTTCGTTTTTTATACTTTCGATGGCCCTACACTACACGAAGATCTGAAAGTCATAGTGGGAGTGCACGTCAGGGGTCAAACGAGCGGCTTTTGATGCGATAACGTCAGACATTGATGACCCCATCGTCGTTGAAGTTTCTTGTAATTTAACCACAGTTCCGTGTATCAAAAGGCCAAGAACTAGCCGTAACAGACCGTTTGATTGCCTTATCCTTCACATCATCCAGAACACGTCAATGATATCCACTTTTCCAGATCCTAATGAAGTAAAGACAAAAAAAACGAAACGAAATAGGATCTGTGTTTTAATCAGATTGTCGTGCATAGAAATGATCTTAACAGAAAAAAGATGGCGGCATGAAATAAAAAGGAAGTAATGAAAACTCTACATTGTCGTAACTTCCGTTAAGATTGGTCAATGTGAATAACGTTTGGCCTAAAAATCTGCATTTGCTTTTTTGGTCTAGTACAGTGTGCATATGTGCATTTTAATTATAATACCATATTGTATTATGTATTTATATTGTATTTATGTTTTATTTAAAGCAGGGTTTGCGTTTAGTTATATAATTTTAGGCTGTTTGGCCTGAAATGAATTAAAATGGGGTTTAAAGTCTTCCTTTTCAGCATCACTATTTGACCTGATCTATTGCGCTATGGTAATTTAAAAAAGAGGTAGGTTGTAAACAAAACGTCACTATCTGTAACTACGTGGTATGGTGCATTTTTCCGTGATCTGTGTTGGGCTAAACGCCGTTCGCTGTATCGAATTCTAAATGTCAATGTTGCGGAGTTTTTTTTTTGGGGGGGGGGGTACGTGCATGACCAAACGACTAGATTTTACCTCAGCCACGCCCTCCACCCTGCACAACTGATACGGAGAATCCACGCCGGAAAATCCATGTTTGTCGGCCAACACGGACACCTACTGGTTGTCGAGCACTTTTTTTCTAAACAATGTTTTTTTAGAATATTAGGATTAGGAAACAGGCTAAGCCTATATAATCCCTCTCCCCGAGCACTAAGAACAGACGTTATAAGTCTTTTTGTATAGTTATGAAAGCTGATAAGTTAATTATTTCACGTTTATTAAAAACTTGTTTCTCTGGAGAAAATTATATTATTTCTAGAATCGGGAATTGTTTTTCAAAAAGAGCATCCATTTTACCATTAACAAAGTGGTATATAAGCGTTGACGTTATCTAGAATGGGTAAAATATCGATATAAATCGATAGTATCGATTGGACGGCCCCAGAAAAGCACTATCGATAGCGGTGGGTTACTATCGATTATCGCTCTTCGTCTATTTTTCTTGCGTCTGAAATGACACTGTTTTCTTTCAATTAATTAATACACCGCTAATCGACCGACATTTCATTGCCGATTATCGATAGTAAAAATCACTATCGATACCCAGCCTTAACGTTATCCGGGTAACTTCATTAAATTCGAACCCTATGTTATCATCAGCTGGCTATGGATGAATACGATAAGAAAGTATCTAGATGGTATTATTATAATGACAATAACCTTAATGACGTCATACCCGACGTGTTGACTTAAAAGACAAACGGTTTATATTTGGAGCTGATAATGCTTGAGATTTTTTTTAAAATATTACACGAAAAATATAACCTAAAGAATCCGCAACGGCTGTTCTTTATTGAATATTGAATATCCTAATATAAAAGGCCCTGTGTCGTTTCTGCTTCTGTGTTATTCATATAAATAAGACAATATCTAACGAACCAATTAAATCTATATAATTTCATTTTTATGTAAATATTCTTTTATTGGTCTACACTACATAATAAAATAAAACCAAGTACGAACAATCCGAACCATTAGACAAAATTCGAAGTCCTAAAAACGGTATAGGCAAAAATGTGTAAAAACGCAAAATAGTGTAATCAGCATATGGACTGTTCACCGTGTACAAAATACACGACGAACAGTGGTAACAGGTGTCCTAGGAAGAGTAAGCTTACCCTGCCTGGCGCGCCACACCCGCCATAGCTGCATCCAATCTATTAAGCGAAAACTCGGTAAAATAGCGTGATAGACCAATGAACTATCGGTATGCAAAATGCACGTGATGAACAGTGTTAACGATGTAGTACACATATATAATCAGGTAGATAGTATACCCGTCAATTAAATATGTCTAGAATAATAGTCGAGAGAGACATGTTATATTTACCGATCAAGTCAATGTGACGACCATAAAACTTTTTAAAGGCTTTAATAAGTCTAGTTCGCAAGTATCCCTGTAGTTGAAGCTTAGATGACAAATGCCTCGATCTACTCAAAAAATCAGAATAGAATGAACAAGCTCTCGCGTAACGTATTAGCTGAGACACAAACACTCCATAAGCTGGTGATATTGGAATGTTACTACTAATAAATGGAAAGTTAACAATCGGAAAGTCAAAGTCATCACGTTTATCGTACAATTTAACACTTAGTTTATGGCAATTGTCAAAATCGAGACGCAGATCCAAGTAGGAAGCGCAATTGTCACTGTCAGTAGTATTTTTAATTTCGAGCTCATCAGGATATATGAATTCTATATAATCACTGAATTTTGGATTATTCAGTGATAGAACATCATCGATATATCGATAAGTGAAATTAAAATGTCTAACTAAACGTTTATTAGATTTTACGAGTGCCTGCATGTACTCGGCTTCGTAGGAATAGAGAAACAAATCAGCAAGCAAAGGTGCACAGTTGGTACCCATGGGGATACCTACCACTTGCTGATAAATTCCCCCTCCAAATTCAACAAAGATATTATCAATTAAAAAATCCAACATCTGAATTATCTTGATGGCTGTGTATTTGTTTTTTGAATCACTATGGTTCTTGACAAAATAAGTGGAATTATAATTAACAACTAAATATTTATATCTAGCATGTCCCGATTTAGTTGAAAAGACACTGTGAATAATGTCTTTCAACCGAGTTTTTAATTTACTATGGGGAATTTTAGTGTACAAGGTACAAAAGTCAAACGTTTGTATAGATGAGACTGAAGCAAGTGATCTAGATTGCAAACCATCAAGTAATTCTTTTGAATTTTTTAAGATCCACATTTGATTAATACCACTACGAGAGTATATTTTGTCGCAGTATTTTTGAATACCCTCTTTCACTGCCGTTAGTATAGATGTCAATACTTTTGAAAGTGGTTTTGTGGAACAACGGGATGAACCTGCTATAAAACGTTGCTTGTAGGGATTTTTATGTAGTTTAGGTATCCAATATAGCAGCGGCAGATCTGTATAGGTATCACCACATGGCGTACCAAATGAAGTGAGTACAGATCTGTGATTGGATAAAATTTCATCCTTACTTAAAGTCGAGCGTTTATACGTAGCACTGTCAATAGGTTTCCCGAAATTTAGTTCTTTGAATAGGCAGTCATAATAGTACCGTTTACATATAAACACTAGATTATTGGACGCTTTGTCAGCTGGTACAATGACATACTTGTCATGTAAGGCGTTAAGATTTTCAACAATGCTAGCATCATTGAAAATAGATTTAGGCCTAGTATCAACTAACAAACGTTGCATATAAATTCTGCGTTTAAGTAAACGACTAATAGACTTAGTCCAATCTGAGAGAGTATCAGAGATAACATCTTCCCTCTTGGCCCATGATCTAGCGTAGTCCTCTACGGCATCCATAATAAGTTTGAAATTTTGATCCCATGAAAATGGTTGTGGTTCCCGGTATTTGGGCCCTTTGGATAAAATTTCACGTAACTTATTATGCTGGACTATATTCAAATCACCAGTGACTACATGTCCAGCTGGTTGGTAAATGAAGGACGACGTAGAGCAAGAACAGGATAGAGGGTTATCATATAATTCCTTTGCATTGATGTTAGATAATGCGTTTCTGTAATTAAATATTTTGGGTGCAATGGGTGTAGTGTATGTATAAGAAATCCTTGGAACAGTAACGGTTTTGAAATAAGGAGGGATGTGTGCTGTGACATGCTTATGGTGTAATATTTGGCTTAACCCGATAGCATCAACGACGGTTAGCAATGTCAAGAACAATGGAAACAACCCTATATTCAATGGATGCAGGATCAGTACCTAACCGTAAAAGAAAGGAATGAACAGAAAAATCAGCCAATAAACAACATTCTACAATTAAAGGTGCATGATGCAAGATTTAGTTAAAGAACTCGTCGTTCGTGCTATACTAGTTCAAAAATAGATAATACAAAATAAAATATTCAAAATTTCAGTTACATTACAGAGTGAAGTTATGAATGGTTCAGTTTTTAGAGAAGATTTTGCCTATTGTTTGGACAATAAATAAAGTCTCGATTATCCATTTTTAATGAATTTATAATTCGATCATCCTATGAGTTTGATGGTTGATTATGGGCTGGTCATATTTTAATGATTGTCTAAATAATATTTGTATAACATTTGAAGCCAGAAACAATGACCTGCAACAAACCGATTTGGTTCTTCCTTAAACTACACTCATTAACACTGGCAACAAATATATAAAACTTTAAAAAAAACTGTCACAGCAATTTGATCCGAAATATGGTAATTGATGAAAGAACAGATAACACATTGTACGTGGTATTTCGATTTTCTGTTTTAGTCGGGTAATTTCTGGAGATTTATATCTGATAAAAAAAAACCTGTGTGCTAAAAAAAACCCAACCTAAAG
The DNA here is from genome assembly GCA_917208275.1 of Patella pellucida. Taxonomy (NCBI): domain Eukaryota; kingdom Metazoa; phylum Mollusca; class Gastropoda; family Patellidae; genus Patella; species Patella pellucida. The sequence continues at coordinate 20,210,653 of OU795036.1, read as the reverse complement.
CAAAAAATCGAAAACACTATGCAGGCTAATGAAACAATAATACGTATTTACGGAATAGCTGTAACCATGACAAAAAAATACAGTATATCAAATAGTGAAATTGTAATAATAACAATAAAAGAGTTCGTCAAATAGTGTAATTGTAAAAATAATAATTATAAAGTTATACAAATATTTTAGCGTTATTTTTGGTAGTCTTTTATTATCACCTTGCCCCGGCGACGTAATTAAACACAATGTTTCGGCCCACTTTAATGCAGATATGGGAGTACTCATGTTTCTCCTTTCTTTGTCCTAATTTTCAAAGTAATGCAGAAAATAAAAAAGTTAATTATTTTGAAACTGTACATAAAAACCTGAATATTACAAAATATTTTTGTAAGAGCTGGATTAAGTATTAAGCAAAAAAATGGCACGTGTTTCTTAAATGCTTGAAATGAGGAGATAACAGAATATGTCAAATTGAAAATATTAAATTTAAAGGAGCTAAATCGCTAACATTTGGGACCTAGAAATTCATAAAAGTGGTTCGCAACGCATATAATACTATAATATGAATGTATATAAACTGATTTACATTCAATGGTTTCCGTTTTTACTCCAATTTCAAATCAGTTATGTTCTGCGAAATAAGCCAGCAATGTCAATCATGTTCAAAAGTCGAGCGTCTGGTTATTCCAGTCTACATAACTCGGTTTGACTTGTGCAATCTGTCGTCTAGCCTCGTCCCTCGAGTCTCTCAATACAGCTGGGGCTGAAGCGCATTATGGTACACGATTCGTATACAAATGTTAAAAAAATTATTTTATCTTAAATATCGGATACCAGAAGCTCATCATTTCCCGGTAAGTTAACACCATCAATGTTGATTTCAATTGACCAATAATTCGTCTTTTCGATGTCGACGATTTTGGAGGATTTTGAGGTACGGACTTAGGTCCTTTAACAATTTGAAATAGTTTTTCATTGTTTATTTCCTTATTTTCTGTTGCCTGTTCCTATTTAAGTAGTGCATGCAGTAGTAGTGTTATCAATCCATGCCCAATGTTTCCATAGTTTAAAAACATAATATATTATGGCCGTAGAAGACGGAATAATTGAAATTATTTGAACGTATTTTATAAAACCGAACTTTAAACTGTATGTAGCAATTATTATAATGAAGGCTGCGGATCGACTAACATGAGTTTATTGGCACTTCAAATAAATACGGCTCCGATCTATTACATTTTGTTATATGGTGTGATGTTGAAGAACGTATTCCCCCTTTATTTTTCATTGTTTCGTGTTTAAAATGGATATTCCAATGTGTTACGTGGATTGAGATTTGAACAAAATTAAACAACGGATGAATTGAACATTTTGGAACATAGAATCCACAAGAAAACCGGAATTGATAACCGGTACAATTTCCCGCGATATAAATCAAATTATATGTCTTTTTTGCATCATTATCTTGTAGTATTGGGTAGTATGGTGATATTGAGGTGGTATTGGGGTGGTATTGGGTAGTATTGGGTATTATTGGGTAAATCGTCCCTGCCATTATTTGTCATTTTTTACTGATGGAATTGTGGCAGTTTCCCTTTAAGAAATCCTAAATTATCTAAAATTATGTATATTTTCATATTGTATATTCTTAAATGTAAGCGCCCGTATTCCAAATCTGTTAGTGAATAAAATAGAGGTTTTTGTTAGTCAAACTTATCTTATATTTATCATTTTAATCCCCTATAGTTATTGAATAAAATAATGTTTAAATCATATGTCTTGTGTCGTCGTTAATTTTTTTTTATTGAGCTGCCAACTGAAAAAAAATACATATTGTTCTTTACTGCTTATCAACTTGAGTATTTTTGAAGGCTGCGTGTTGAACGGTTTCTTATTTATGTTAATTAGGGAAACCGTGTCCTTTGTGGGTGGTATAATAGTCCTGGACTCTGTAGATTTAGGCTTAGACACAAGCATTGCGCTCCTAAGTGGTTTAGAAGCTGGGATATTGGTAAAAATTGGTTTTTGCATGGCAGATATCTTGAAGATCGAAGGTGTCACCCATCAAAAGGTAAAAAGTAGCATCTAAGGAAAATTCGGTGTTTTTGCCAGGAAAGTCCGCATCAATCTCAAATCGGGTCCTAAGCTGCAACAATGGAGGGTTTCTAAATATTTTTCGTCATACTGATACCACACCCGCCATATACAGGTTGTTGGTTCCTTTTTGAGAACAACTAACGGTTGTTAACACGTTCAATCCTCTCCATAACAGCCATGTAGGGATACAGTTTTTGGTTCCACCTGACGAGGGAAGGCTCTTGTAAAATGATTCTTATTCAAACAAAATGAAGACCTCGCTATGTACATGTTATGACGAACCCGTGTAGAAATCCAGAAAACTCCTTCAAGTGTGAAGAAAAATACGCTCTAAGCACGCGCAGAAATTTTAGCCCTGTTCCATGTTGCCATCACACGTAAACCATGCCCCATACGACCTCGCTATGCTCTTGCCACGCTTACTTCACAACTTGCCGCTACACCCTAAAATACGGGGTTGGAAAGGGGGGGCTATGCTTGGTGTGGCTCAATTTGCCACGTCCTCACAGTGTACTAACTCAATTGCAAAGAAAACTACGCTCTAATTAAAGTACTCGCATAATTCACGACAATTGTGACCTGATTCCATGTTGTCGCCTACACGTGAATCATGGATTATATTCCTCGTTACGCTCTTGCATGGCTTCCTCCAAGCCCGCACGACACTCACTCGGTCATGCCCCGACAGAGCTCCATCACTTGGAGCCAAGCCCTAGCTAGGGGCAGGGTAACTGCTGAGCTCGGCGTGGTTCTATAAGCAAGAAATTGACTTCTCAGTTATCATGTGCTGAACGTATAGTGAGCGAGTGAGCGGCGCTCACTGAAGCAATGCTTACCATCCGCTACATTCTCCCCACTCCCCACGAATTTGCCACGCGGGTACAATGCATGTTCAGCACCACCTTTTACGCCCAATATTCTTACCATGGCCCACAATGCCCTTGTTGGTCGCTTTCCATCACAATATGGCTAATTATTTTAGGCATAGCGTAGCGAGGTCATGGTGTAGCTAACAGCTAGAAATTGAAAGTCGTTGTCGACTCCGCTGATACTTTGAACAGGCGGACTGTCTTAAATTGGATTTGTCACAAATTGCAGATATTTGATATTTGTATAGACTGGTGGCCAGTCTCCTCCACACACCAAAAATTGGCCAGTCCTCTTCAAAAAAAAAAAAAAGCGAAAAAAAAAGCGTAATCTCTAGAGACTGGGCAAATAGAGCTTCATTCTCATCTAGTAGGTCAACCTGCAAAAAATTAAGTAGGTCGTGTGACGTCGTGCACGTGATCACGACATATCTAACAACAACGTGACGTCAACCCTCAGACGGTCTAAGCATGACTGCTTTGCACTCCAGCCGAGACGCATGATTCATTTCACGTGGTTCGGGACTTGCTTGATAACTGTCAATCATTCCAAATAAGGAACAACGTAAAACATGACAGGAACGCCCATTTTATTGTGAAGCTCGCAAATTGTCCAGTCTCTGGTGCTGGTTACAGGTTTACTCAAATTTTTTTTTTTATACAAATGGAAACGAAAGTGTTGGTTTACTAAAAATTAATACTTTTATATAAATCGAAATGTAAAATAAATAGAAGAGACTGGGCCAGTCTAATATTTGTATTGTACATGTACAATATTTGCAGTAGCCGTCTCATGTTATTGTACTCAATATTACAGACAGACGTATCATATTTTTAAAAGCACTATATAATATCATAATTGAGCATTGAGCATAACAATAATTAGGAGATTTTAAGATATTTTGAAATGAGTAAGGATGATAATCTCTATATAAATGAAAAGTAAATTACTTGCTCTTCTTTTTAAAATATTTTTTTTTGGTTATTTTTGACTTATAACAATTATTATGTCCTATACATTTGGTGTCTTGGAATTTTTACTTTCTGTAATTCCATTGTTAAAACTATCAATGGAATTACAGAAAGTAAAAGCGAGAATTTCACATTTGTAGGGTTTTTTTTAAATGTATTAAAATAAAGCCTTAAAATCGATTTTATCTATAAACAGTCCAATCTTGTTAAATAATAATCCTTTTAATCCCATAATTCACTATTGCCAGTTGAGGAAATGGCAAAAATATTATTTTCAACTTCAAATCCAAACGTTTGAAAATAACTTCCCACATTATATCCAGTGTGACTGATTTTTAAGTTTGTGAATTATACCTATAATCGTATTATCGTGAGTTGACAACCTATTAAGTAAATGACATAAAATAATTATGTTATGAAATTCTAGCTTTAATTCATTTAGTCGCTGATGCATAACTTGGAGGCCGACTTCAGTGACTTCTGCACTTATTTTAAGATCGACTAATTTTTTCCTGGGGGGGGGGGGGGTAATCTATTGTTTCTTTCGATTTTGTTATAACGCCCGGTTTATCTGTTATCACTAAGATATTCTGCCACTGCTGATTGATTATATGCTGCCAAGGATTGGTGTTCTTTAATTCTTTTATCCAACGGACGTTTCGTCTCTTCTTGTTGAAATAATATCCTAATAACGATTCATCCTTCTGTGTACCTAGATGTTTGTTTAATGAATTATGTAAAATGTAATGATTATGTGTCGTAACGTCCACTGGACACATACTAGGTCAAGTCGGGACTAACACACGGTTCCATCCCTTTTCAATATTTCGCTTGCGCGTAGGGGTCTTGCCTTGCCACGACCCTAAACCTTGCCACGTACAACCGGGGAATCGACACCACGCAAGTTGACCAAATGACAGACCGTATGATACACCGCGCACACGCTAGCCATTCGGCCATCCACGCACCATTAATGGCCGAGAGCGAGACAATCAGTAGTATATACTGATACTTCACGAGGACGTTATTCCCAATGTTTCAATATATTTCGCAATATCTGATTCGAGGCCATTAAACAACTATCCCACGTGTGCATTTCCCTCCAATACTTCATCTAGTATAAATAATGTACGACTCTTTGAAATATTGGTACGCCGCTATTGGTATTGTAAGTAATAATGAGGCTTAATCACCAATACAAAAAAAATACTTAATCTATATTGCTAGAAGTATAAAGCATCTGAAAATTATCTTAATTTCATATACTGTGTACATAATTAGCCTAGCCAGTGGATGCTAGAGGGGGCTTTGTCATAAACTGTTGTCCTGAAAAATGGGGAAGTCAAGACCGGAAAATATTGAATTCATAAAGATCGTGAACTGAGCCCTCTCTTGGAAAAACCCTGATCATGCTATAACTGGCAAATAACCAAGTGTCTTGTTGAATGCACCTTGCTGGGTCTAATATGTAGTCTATTTAAATAGTGTGGGGGGGGAAAGCAACCGCGGTCTAATACCCCGTTCAGACGCTTATAACTTATCCGGCGATATTTATCCGGCAATTTTTGCGTTCATACGTGTTTTAAAATACTGGCACTATACTGGATTAACATTCCTAACCATGTTCCTGACCTCGTCGGTCAAGCGTCAGAGGTAAACGCGCATGAGCACTGATAGCCGCCATTTGTCTAAGATTGTTATTTACTACGCACTGCGCATGTCCAGAGGGAAAATATCCGGATATTTTAATCCTACCCGTTCAGATGCCGAAAGTTAAACCAGATAAAAAAAAAGAAGCTGAATTCAATTTACCTACGGAGGTGGACCCAAAAATGTTAGGGGGGCAAGGGCTGCTTGGGGCGCCGATGGGGCTTCTGGGGGCGCCGGTGTACCTACAGCTGAGGGTCCACGGAGAAGGGTCTATTCCCCCCAGGCGCCCGAAAAGTTTAGAAAATATGGTTTGCATATGAGGAACTATGAAAATGTCAGAAATTTTAATTTGCGATATTGGCGTATTATGATCATTATAAAAATTTGAAGGAAGTAATACGACTTCAGCGTACCTATATTAATTTATGAGAAAAACGAAATGTTTTGAATAGGGTTAGAGTGCGACTTGTTTGAATTTTGAAGATTATCACTCCTGGCGCGGGCTTGAATCAATCTCATCACCATCGGGAATTTAACCTGAATATTTCCTACAATCTCCAGTTTGCTTTCTTATAGTGGATTTCTTTGGGCGTCGGTATGTGGTCGTTTAGTCGCGTTTCCGTCATTGTAGATATCTGCCGCCACACTGCCCGACTTCTTTTTCAGGAGCATGTCTTAACACTGTTTAGTATCGCACGTTATACAATATCGATGCTGTATGTATCGGAAACCGTTATATACTTGACAGTATAAAAAGTTGAATTCCTGCTTCTTTACACTTAACGACAGATCCTGGGCAGAAAACAAACGCGATTCTAAAAATTCCCTAAAATACTGCGTTGAACGGATAAGGACTCACTAAAGGAAGTTTTATAATATCTGAAATACTAATACGAAGAGGACGCTTCAAATCCGGAAAAGGGGGCGCGCTGAATCTATACTTGAAACAAGGCGCCCAGGTTTGCGGCAGTATCTGACACCTTTGAAAAAGATCGAGCGCAACCCTGCCAGATCTATTGTCTAATGCGCTATAAACGGCAACAAGTACGGTGTGTACCTTAAACGAGTTCAATATCTAGAATAATTTTTGTAATAAATTCACTAATATACGAAGGATGCCAGTGAAATATTAATAACTGTTGAGATTCGCTAATAATTCGTGTGGCAGACCATAAACAGCCCCTGCTGACCTATGATACTAGCTGAGAAATACGAAGCGACTTCAAGTCTATAAACACAAGATAAAATGAATTGTTTCCTCATGATCATGCGGGGGGTGCGCTGTATAACGGGCGAATATAACAAAAGCCATTCAAGGGGCGCCCAATCATGCTGTATTGGGCGCCCCATTGACCAAGTCGTGAGCGCCCAACCATTCTCGCTCGAGATAATTTATTATGTGCGAACCGACAAACATACATTGTCATTATAATGCGCCCCACCAATCATGTCATTATTGGCGCCCCTCCCGGGTAAGTAACACCACAGCTCACACAGTTTTGGGCGCCCCCTCAAGATAGGTGTTAATCGTGTGATTCATTATGAGGCGCCTCATCATTTGGGTGGTGGGGCGCCTCATATAACGACATGAATAGAAGTGACATTGGTTATGGGTCCCATCAATCTAGTAGTAGGCGCCTAACCAAAGTCACTCGGCTTTAAAGGGCGCCCATACTGAATATGGACCCGTTTGTCGCTGGCTTCGTCCATTACATTTTTCTCGCAATGGATAAAGGCATTATGCGTTATGTGCGGCCAAACAATCATTTGGGTGGTGGGGCGCCTCATATAACGACATGAATAGAAGTGACATTGGTTAGGGGTCCCACCAATCTAGTAGTAGGCGCCTAATCAAAGTCACTCGGCTTTAAAGGGCGCCTATACTGAATATGGACTATTTAGTCACTGGCTTCGTATTGCGTCCAATAGAAAGGACGCCCATTACATTTTTCTCGCAATGGATATATTGTCATAATAGGGCGCCCCACCAATCATGTCATTATGGAAGGTCCTCTGGGATAAGGTGCACACAGATCACACCGTTTCGACGCCCCACCAAGTTGTGATGTTCATCGTGTGACTTATTGTGAGGCGCCCCACTATTTGAGGGGCGCCTCATATATAACGACATAATTGATGACGCTCCCATAAAACCAAGTGACATTGGTTGGGCGCCCTGTCACTCGGCTTTATGGGGCGCCCATACAGATATGGGCATGTAAATCGATGGCCTCATATTGTGTTCAATGGAAAGGGCGCCTTCGGCGCCCATTAGGGGCGCCTGCTTTTTCGAAGCGGGGCGCCGATTTTTCCCAGGGGGGGCAGCTGCCGCCCTTGCCCCCCCGCTAAATACGGGCCTGGTTATAACTGAATAATATTCTGGTCAATAAATTGTACTAATTTACAATATTCCAATAAATAAATGATACAAATTTCATCTTAACACACCTAATTTTAAAAATTGGAAAAATTCAACTATTTGCCTTAACATGGTTTGAAAAGCTTTACGTAAACACTAAGTCTTTCGACTTTGATTTAAACATATTTTTATAACCCTCTAGACAAGTAAGATAGGTTAAATGGATAATTTACACAACAGGTAGGACACTTAAACATCTAGTAGTTAAAATAAGGCTATTTTTTTATCGTGACCTGTCAAGCCAGCAAAAGTGTTATTGTCCCTTTAAACTAGTGAAAAATCTCCACATATGCGTTCAGACGACGAAAATTACTGAATTAACTATCGCCGGATAAAGTTAAACTAGTTTAACTTACACGTCTGAACGGGCTATAAGAAGATGGTTATCAAATTGATATTTCACCAATTAACAGAGGCGATGACCAGGCCAATGTTATTATCGGCTCATTTACCAATACCATGCTTGAGGGCAATTATGACCAATTACTCGGGGATAGGCTAATACTAATGGTAATGGTCGATAAAAGCACTGTTGGTTCCACTTCCTTCTTCTGTTACAATTATATATATTATGAGAAACCAAATCGGAGTATCGAGTAAGCTTTTTGGGTATGTATTTATATCATTAGCAGATACATTGGGTGTTGAAATCCAGAGGCAGCAACATTCTCAGAAGGAGTGCTTGACAAGGACAAGATAATCATTTAAGAAACATAAATCTAATTACACAATTGTTTTATTTTAATGTGTTTAGCTTATCTAATAGTCGATCTGGAACGTGAGTAACTTTGCCATAATAACTATTGATCCCCATAAATGATATTTCAGACAATCTAGATAAACATAATGTAAAAATGTGAGTATTTATAATGCGATATATCCACAAACTAAGCTTTATGCTCAAAGCGCGACACAATTAGATAACAATGTAAGATTATTTGCTGACGATACTTCCTTTATTGCAATTATAAATGATAACCCATTAGAAACTGAAGTTAATATCAACGCGGGCAAATGAATGGCAAATAAAATCTAACCCAAATAAAACTAAAAACTTAATATTCACACGTAAAAAAGTGTATGGCATAATATCATAATTTTGATCTGATTTTGATGAAACTTTTATGTTCACATCACAAAGATCTCGGGTTTTTTCAATACTCGTGAATATCGGAATGTGACTGTTAGACATTAATTTAAATGCAATTCATTGATAAATCTTTATTAGTGTGCAAAAACCAATTGCTCATCAACTTAACATTACATCTTTTCACCAGGGAGCCTCTCTAAAGGGGTATATCATTATCAACCACAGTTAACAATCCAGTCCTACTTTCTTTGTAATGAAATGAATAATTATGTTGACTGGATATAACATTATACAGAATGATGAAGATCTAATAAAAATCTTTTAAACTGATAATTATGTTCAGAATACTAAGTCTATATACTTTTTGTTCAAATATAACAGAATTGTCTCAGGTGATGCACCCGTTTGGTCAAGACATCTGCCATTTGAATACATGCAGCTGATTATTTGACTTCCAATCATCTCTTTTTATGAACTTATTTCGATCTGAGTCTCTCCTATATGCAACATGTTTGTTTGAATATAAGGCTTCTTATAAGTCTTTATTGTCCGAAAATTTGATATGAAGCATTGTCAAAAAATAGTTCACCAAGAAATGTGCCGAAAAATATTCCTATTATCTAAAGAATCATCTAGAGAGAGAGAGTCAATAGCCAAAGTACTTCGGACGACACGACAAATATTTTTTTTAGACTTTCAGGATAAAGGATTGAATTTTCCATGTGACCAACCCGATAGTAGCACGTGGTCACCTTGGCTCTTCCATCTTGGAGATTACGGAAAGAGGCATCACTGTCAATTACTATCTTTAAAATTCCATCTAAATGATGATACTTTAAATTTGTCGACTTCATATAACTGGGCAATGATAGTGTTTTGCATTGAAGTGGAAAGTTGACAAACATCAAAACTAATTTCGGGTCTATTTAGTTTCGAAATCCACAACAACTGTCCAACTTTACCACAGAGTAATGTCTTCAGTTGTTCATTAAGTGACAAGCTTTTACGGACCTCGAGGTCAATACGCACTGGGTCAATAATGTGTGCATATTCAATCTGATTCATTGAGATTGTCTCCCCATCTCGTGTTATTCAACCAAAAAAAAGAAAGAAATTTGCAGTATCTTCTTTACCAATGTTGTCTATGGCAACTTTCTCAAACCCAGTCGTTCCAGTCCACAAGAAATCACCCACTCGTACTGTCAGAATACCAATCAGATGAGTCTATACTAGCAGAATATGGCCAAATCTACCGTTGATTTTTTGCTCCACTTCTTATAAGTCTTCTTCACAGTTTCGTACCATTCAAGTGAGGCATATGCCAACACATAATATACACAATTATTTAACAAGCATACTTTATTTGGGGACTTTATTTCAAAAAGAGGTTTAAGAAACAATTTTCATGATAACATTTTCACCCTGAAGAAATGCAGTAAAAATGTACCTTCAGAACTGGTTGGGAATGTGTCTGCAGATCATTTAAGTAATCTCCTTCAAAATTGAGAGAAACAAATATATAGCCTTCTGAGAAAATTGACCATCTTTTTTCCTTAAGGGCGCAGACCCTACGAGTACAAATTAATGGGTGTTTGACCAACATACATTGTTTAATAAAGTTTGTAAATTTGGGTTTTGTAATCCACGCGCTTGAGTCTATGTAGTACTAGTGTAGTACTACCCGACTACACATCTTTGTTATTGGCCCGATCGTCTAATGTTGGGGTTGGTTGGATCTAGACTGGCTGCTACTGGTGTGTCTCTCTTCTTATAATTATAGGACTTCACATTGCTTTTCAATACAGGAACAACAAATACCACATTTCGGTTCTACAGTTTTATATACATTTAGGTTACACGGTTACAAGCATTATAACAAAGTCATTCTCTGATCCAGCCAGACTAAGCTGTTTGTCGATGGAGAACTACATGATCTCGCTTCAAGAACCAAATGAATGTCTCCCGAAACGCGCAAACCCAGTTACTTGTATACCCCTAGATTTACGCTCTTAATTATTTAATTGGTCAAATAGCCCATCACGTGTTGTTGGTCCTAAGTCGTTTAACAGTCCTTGCATACCAATACCAAATTTGGTCTGGAACAACATTCCATTAATATGGCATATGATAAATGTGTTAATTACCCCTTAGTTCAATTTATGAATCATTTCAGACACCCAGAATTAATTCTAATGCGTAATTAATGTATCAAAACAACCAGCAAAACATCCCTAACTTTGTTTAGATAAGAACCCAATTAAAACGATCTAGAATATAATGATATTTCATAAACAGTTAATTTACGTTTCAGAATAAGCCTATACTTTAATACATGTAATATTGTATATATATATTTGTTCTATGGCACTAATCCCTACCCCCAATATTACTACACAAGTACAGTATATTATTCAAGACAAATCTTAAGCTAATTAAAAATTACATGTCAATGTCAGTTTCATCAGATCTATAATTACATGTATGTTAATAAAAACCTTTGCTAACACATAATTTTTCTTTATCTGGCTGGTGAATGGCTGTCAGAAACAGAATTATCAGACGTGATATCTACATGTGTAACGTTATTAACTTTAGTAGGTCCAACAACAGTGTTAAAATCTGCTATTATATAGTGGCATCACTGTACAGTTTCAAACCTTTTTTTTACTCTCTCAGTTAACAATTCCGACACTACACAGTCGGTAAAACATAACTTTAATGATGGGAAAATCTCTTTATTCCAATATAAAGGTTCAAAGGGTACACTAACAACAATATAGTTCACATGTGACCAAATCATATAAAGTTCTGCATTTATATGCTCAGATAAAACTTGCTGAAGTAGTATTTGCTCAAAAAATCCCCGTACGTTTCCTTTCTTTAAAGCCCCAATACCACTCTTTTTGTAACTAAATAATATGTCCCAATATTTATTCTGGTCAACAAATTGTACTATTTTACAATATTCCAATTAATAAATGATACAAATTTTATCTTAACACACCTAATTTAGAAAAACACACCTAATTTAGAAAAATTGGAAAGATTCAACTATATGCCGTAACATGGTTTGAAAAGCTTTACGTAAACACTTTCAAATGCAACTTGGATTTAAACATATTTTCGAACCATCTAGACAAGTAAGATAGGTTGTAATGGATAATTTACACAACAGGTAGGACACTTAAACATCTAGTAGTTAAAAAAAGGCTAATTTTTTTTCTGGACCTGTCAAGCCAGCAAGAGTGTTATTGTCCCTTTAAGTAAGGCTGGTCATTAATCATATTGAGATAATCTAATTTCCCATTCATCATACAAGCATGGATGTCGTCGTCACGAAAACTGTATGAACACTTAACTTCGACAAGTTTTCTGCCTTAACATGAACAAGTTGTTGTGCAATCCGGACTAACCCGTATATACGGGAATTGTGGATGAACTAGCACTCCTGGACGAAAAAATTCAACATCTTTATAAGTTTTTTTAAAAAATCATGTATATGCCTGAATAGCTCTATTGTCATTTTTCAAACCCCAAGCTAAAGCCGGAACTCTTGAGAAGAGTGTTGAATCATAACTATATTGCTTGACATCAGTAATAATATGCTCTTGTAAAGAATTTATAAAATAAAATCATTTTTGTAACTTTACTACCAGTTATACAACCCTTGCGTTGTTCGAACCATTCCATACTTGCAGATTGTTGTCGTGTCAACAATTCAATATTTTCAATGTCTTAAAAATAAAATAAAACCAAGTACGAACAATCCGAACCATTAGACAAAAGTCCTAAAAAACGGTATATGCAAAATTGAATCAATAAAACGTTTCTTTGCAAATGAAAAATCAACATCAAATACTGATTTAAAAAGAGGATGTGAAAATTTATAAAGTGACAATGGGTGTGTCAATACATTAATCGCCTTTGTAAAATGTATATCAAAATCAACACACTGAACAGGTAAAAAGCGAATTTATTGAGGAATTGCACAAGGAGATGTTCTAAATCGGTCGATGTCAATATTTACAATTGGTGACATAGACGATGAAACATTACAATTTTTGACATCGGGCAATAATTTAAAAATACGTTGATAATTCTCTTCTTTTGATAATTCTGGTGCAACATTGTTAGAATAAATACTATTAGATGGTTCAGGCTTATATTTAGGGTCGATGTTTGCACTGACAAAGTATCTGTACAAGATTTCTCATCGGCAAGAAGGAAAATAAAGTAAGCAGAGTAATGATTAATGAAATGGTAAAACAATTTACGCATTGAGTAAATCATTGTACGTCATACATACTCATTCTACATTTTCTAATGCGACTTTGTTGATGTTTTTATTAAATTATTTATGGAAATTTTTAGATTTAATTGTGAAATCAAATTTAAGCAACCAGAGCTACAGCTCGAGTAAGACTAATTTTTATATTGTGTTTTCTGTACTGTTTGCTGCTCTGAGTTTGGTCTTCACAAGTAACTTTAGATACAATTAAAATTACAGTAAATTATTTAGTCCACATACCCACCGAACAGGTGCGAAATCCACCATTATGGTTGACCTGTATCTTGATCAAGAACTATAAACAAAGATTTCACGGGTCTTGAGTCATCACTCTGTGATGGTAAACACTGTGCTTTTACAATAAAAAAAAACTTTGATTTTCTTCTAACTATTTAATTAAAACACTTTTGATATGGCTTGCTTTAAAATGTGCGTAACAACGAGTAAGTTAATAGCTCTTTAAACTCTAAGGAGAAAATAAATCAGAACCATTTTAAAGCAGATATTTCTTCACAGTAGCAATGTCTAAATCTGGGAATTTAGATAGCTTCCTTGTCCAGTTTAAAAGCGAATATATACTGAGCTCCATAGAAAACGCGTCACTTATTTTTTCATATAACAAAATGATCCTGTAAACATATCTTATTTATTTTGCTTCTTATTATGGACAATATTCAAATGGGAAAACATCAATAACAACACATTTGTACACTTATGAATGTTTAATCTGTAATCAACGGTACAAAGCCAGAGGAGTGAAAACCAAAAGTACGACACATATGGTTAATTCCATGCGATTTCGCTGAACAGCGTGTACAGTAGACGCGTGTTATGATTTGTGACCAAAATACATGTACCCAATTTGACAGGCATGTTCAAATAACGAAACATATAGTAGTGATGATTATGGTCAGTGGTCATTTGGACACAGCCCACCAAATATTTCTACGAAACAAGAGCCAAAGTTATTTAAGCCTCTCTCTCCCTTCCCCACCCCCCTTTGCATAGCGATTTTTGTAGACGTTTTGGTGTAGAATCGAATTAAAGGGTTTGAAAATCATTTTCTGTCAGGTTTTGGTGAATATTCAGGATTTTCAGGCGGAAGGAACAAAGTGTTGTAAGGTTGGTTACGTTGAAATGTAGGGCATGTTTACTTGTCTCTCCTTCCATCTTCAGTATCTCAAGTTTTTCATGAAGAATCCCACACGTCCTTTTGGGTAAGAGTTTGTCACATGTTGCTCCCTTCGTGGTAGAAAGCGTTCTGTCCAACGAAAATTTGAGAAAAAAGTTACAGCCGGTCTACGTGACTAAAATTATTATTAAAGTCAATGAGGCAACCTTTGGTGTTCTGTGGCCCTTTAGAAATAATCGTTGGTCGTTGCTGAAAAAAACAGTGCTTTGATTAGATTGTGCTGATATAAAAGCTTGCCATGCCAGCCCATACATTTATACACTTCACTGCTACTAACTACAGAATACAACTGAGCGTAACAGTTGTCTTAATCTGCAAAATTGTACACCAGTTGCGCCCCTTCCCTACGATGATCGTGAACGTCCAACTTTGTTGTTAAAACTTTATGAATTTTAACCAAAATAACATATTTCGTACGAGGAACGCTCAAATAACAACATGTAGAACTAATGTTGATAATCGATGGCAATTGAATAAAAGGAGAGTACAGGTTGGTGGATGCAGAATGAAGGAACCAGCTGGACACTAGAGTTCAGTTCGGTTGCATGGGGGAGGGGCTACCGGTAGGTTAATTTAGATTTCGTTTAAGTTTTGTTTGTTTGTCCTTGCACATGTACTAACTGCTGTCGGCCACCCACCGCAGTTTTCTTTTGTTATTCCAGAACACTGGTCGGAGGTCGCAGAATGGAGGATACGGATGAAGATTAATGGTGGACAGCACGGATGAAGATTAATGGTGAACAGTACGGATGAAGATTGATGGTGGACAGTACGGATGAAAATTGATGGAGGACAGCACGGATGAAAATTGATGGAGGACAGCACGGATGAAGAGGACGCAAGACAGCAGTGATCTGTTTGGACCATTTGACTAAAAAGGCCCGGGCCATATGCCAGTAAGTTATGGTCTGAAATGCGCGAATATCGAAAGGAACTAAGGTCTTTTGGACATAAACATATATTTGAAGTGTCATCAAAATGGGACAAACATATTGTACCTCTCTAGAGGGTCCACAGCCCTCGTATTACATACTTTTACACTATTCTCGTACAAGGAGCGGCCATTTTGTCGGACAGTTTCTTTCGATTTTCCCAAAATTCTATGTCAACTTTCATTATGGTGTAACGGTGATATATTTAAACGGCTTTTAAAATCGGATAAAAATTTTGACCTCTAGAGGGTCCAAAGGCTAAAAATATGATACAATCCAGGAAGTGACAGTCCGATATGCGCGAACCGCATTAGAAATTACAGTAAAAACAGAAACGATTGAGTATAAATCAGCTTATACATTCATGTTAGATTACCATATCCGTTGCGACCGTGTCCATTACTAGATGCCAAAAAATAGCGATTTAGATCCTTTAATGACATTTCTCGGATTTACTGGATTTTAGTTCAGTACAGGTCAGACAGAGAGAGAGGGAGGGGGGAGAAGGGGGCGGGTATAAGAACAAGTTGTCGTTGGGGATTGCATTGGTAGATTAAAGATACATTATGGGAGATTAGATAAAGAGCTGGCAGTTCGCACTATAATAGTTAAAAACTACATAATGTAAAGGGAATTTGCTGAAATTTCAGTCAAATTGATCCACTCTGAACCGAGAATTTAGCGATTAAATTTTAGGCCTAGCCTCGATCATCCTTACTAATGTAGGTACGATAAATAAAAGATAGTCTCGATTAACCATTTCGTGATTTGACCATGAATGAAAATCGAGCAGCAAATCGGATCCTATAATCGAGTAAATATCGCAGGCCAACCATGGCATCGAGAGTTGGTTATGGTCTGGATAAGTTAATTCATGTCTAATTGATGATTTAGATAACATTTCAGACCTAAAGAAAGGCCTACAATAGGAAGATTTGCTTTTGTATAAGAGAGAGAAATAGGGTTAGACACAAAATAGGTCATTTCTGGACTATGGTTCAATTTTATTTCAATAATTTCCTTGCGCGTAGCGATTTTTAGCAGTGGCAGGAAACCGGAGGACCCGGAAAAAACCTACGAGGTTCGACATGCGACCATACTCATTGTCACGTACAACGGGGGATTCGAAACCACGCCAGTTGACTCAATGACAGCCATTGACAGGCTTTATTATTGGGCCACCCCCCTCTCTTTTGTATGTTTAAAGGGTGAGGAAGTACTTCAGCTAAAAACTTCAAAGGTAATTCTACAGCACACACAAGATATTAACCTTACCTTAATCCCTATCCCATCACAAAATGCATCTATTTGGTAACCTAAAACAGAAACCTTTTTCATATTATTGAAAATGTTATAATAAAGTATTTCTATTTTTAAATTTGTTTTAGGGCGTGGTGGGGGGAGGGTGTCAATGCAGGAACCACATTACTTAAGGTCGTGCTCACGCTTCCAAATAAACAAAAACCTGGCCAAATCTAAAATCCGAAGTGTCTGTCGATTCCACAAATACTGATATTTTAAAGTCTACAGAGAATTCATCATATGGACATAAAGGTTAAATGATTTATCCCTGTTTGTCATTTTATCTGTGTACTGTGTATATACACCAATTTTGTTTCTTTGTTTTAATACTATATATGTATATTATCTATGTATACATGTTTTAGATAAGCGCTATATAAGCACTGTAAATTATTATTATTATTATACAAAGCCTGTTCCCCAATCCCATTCAGACGTCCTGAATAAAAATATTGGGGGTTTTTTTTAAAAAAAGAAGAAAAGATCTCTTGGTGCCGTGTAGTAATAACGGCGGGTTCAGCACATTGGATTATACTTAATTAGTCTGTCTTTGACTTTTAAACATACCTTATAATATAATATACGCATAATATATTATGCGTGTTATATTAGCCCCTTAATTGACGTCATAACTGTCTGACTGAACAAGTTCAAATAATTCTATTTAAGAGTAAAGTTGAGTTTCGATAAAAAAAAAAAAGGGTGGGGGGTATTTGGGGAAATAATATGTTTATCTCAGAACCGGTACCAAATTCTCTATTGTATCAACTCATAATATTCATTTCTTTCTGTATTTGATAATATACTGTTCTGGTAACCTTAGCCTAATCCTAGCCCCAACCTCTTACATGCAAAATTTATGAGCTAATCTTTACTAGCATTACCCCAAACTGATCCCGCAGTGAATATTAGCTTGGCCGCTAGTATCACTGATAAAGATGACACTATAGGATATCTATGGATGACACCCATGCGTCTTAATTCGGCAAAATATTAACATTTTTCCTCCAACAAAATAAATTCTAAAACATTTTTTTGAAGTAGGCTATAAGAAAAATAAATAAAGACGTTTAAAGTATCTGGGCCCGGTTCCTAGAAAATTCTTAAAGTAAGCACAAAGTCATACTTCACTTTTACTTACGTAAGAATCTTATAAAAATACCGTCCCTAGAAAATTCTCAAGACCATTCTTACGTAAGCACAAGTCAAGTACAAGTCTAAGCACATTGTGACTGGTAAAGCTTACCATACACTAAGACTACGATGCTCTTTAACGTCTTAAAATAACTTTGGTATGCGAATTACGTCATAAATTTGTCGTCTGCTTCATTATGGTTGGTTTTGATTGACATGTCCCCTGTATAGGCCTACATAATTTTAAAATGTGCCAAAATATATTTTTAAAAAACGCAGACACATAGGCCTACAAACTAACTGAATAATTGTGAGAGCGCCTGATCAGCCTGTGTGTTTATAGCCTATTGTTTACTAATTGGCAAATACATAAATTGGTTTCAGGGTAGGCCTATAAGGCCCTAGATGCAAAATTTTCTATAGCTTTCTTAATTTCTTTTTGAGAAGAATTTTCCCTGTCTTGTAATTGTCTCTTTGGTATCAAAAGGTGTCGGAAATGCCGTCAAATAACTCTATGGTCAGCCATCTTTTTGAAGCAGAAACAGACTTAAAAAGGTTGGTAAGCAAGCCCTATACCTTGCTTGGGACTTGTGCTTAGGCTGGCTATGTTTAAGAACGAAGTTGTGCTTAAGTTTTTTCTTGGAACGCATAATAACGTTCTTGTGCTTACAATGAAGTCTACTTAAAATCGAAGCACAAGGCCGTTCTTAAGAATTTTCTGGGAACACAAAATAAGGTAAGTTTACTTAAATGCAAAGTCGACTAAAATCTAAGCATAAGAACGTGCTTAAGAATTTGGCTGAGGATATTCGCCACGGGCGTGGTAAATAGTTATTTACCACTGGTTTCCGTTATTTACCACTTGTGTTTTATTTTGGTGAAAATAATGATATAATTACTTTTAAATACTGTTTTTAATACTTTACGAACTAAATATAACACAGTTTTCATACGTTTTCTTGAAATTAAAGTGTATTTATTAAGATTAAAATACGAAAATAAACGATCGTTTTATGTGAATTTTGACAGAAGGTCGCGCAGATTTAACGGTGATAACCCAATTGGACCCTAAATACTATGTGTTGGCTTTATTGCTTTTACCGTGTGACAAATAATTTAAAATTTAATAGACATCGTGTATAGTATATAGGCTACCGATAGTTTAAACACGTGGTATGGATTTTGAGTTGACTATAGCTCAAATATTCCTTAAATTCTGCATATTATCAATATTTCGTGATTTATATCGAGATTACAAGAAACCTTCAAACCACGTGGTAAGGATTCTGCGCTAACTATGACCCGCAGGTGTACTGAATTTGGGTCATAAATTACTCTAACCAACATCTACGCGATAAAATAATCCGATTTATAAATTATGCAGCGGATGCCCAAAACGTGTGCATGTGTCTAGTCGACACGTGGTATGGAGTTTGAGCCAACTATAGCTCAAATATCTTTCAAAATCTGCAATAAGCTTATTTTCAACTTTAACTAGCGGACTGATACTAGTTTGTAGCAGTAATATCAACATTTCGTGCCTTACAGATTGCTAAAAATCACGTATTTTACCGATTTTCAAAAAACACCTGGTATGCATTCTGAGCTGACTATGACTTGGAAATGTATCATATTCGGGTCGCTAATTACTCTACCCCACATCTAGGCGATAATCAGATTTTTAAAATATGCAACGGATACCCGAGAAATGCGCATGCGTCTACTCGACACTTGGTATGGAGTTTAAGCCCACTATGCAGGGGCCGGGAACCGGCCCGGGCTCCCATGTCGGAGCGGCCCCTTTTACTGACCGCGGAGCCCGGACGGGGAGCCAGTACATGTAGCTCTTCCTCGGGAAAATTTTGAAAATGAACCCTAAATATTTGGTGGTATATCTGATTTATTGGGACGGGGACTGAGATAACGTTCTTTCGCTGGGTGGCAGACCCCTCCTCCCCCCCCCCCACCCCAAGAACATTTTGGAATATTTGACGGCTGAAAACACCTTTTCCTGCTATATCAGCCAGTGAACAAAGCAACTTCTAAGTGGTCTAATATAGTCTAATTAAGACGGATGACTTGAATTCCAATAAATCGTTTACAGTCCACGAAGACTAGTAGGCCTATCGGTCAGCGAGATAAAGTTGAAAGTGAGCTAATTGAAGATTTTGAGAAATATTCGAGCTATAGTTGGCTCGGACTCCATACCACGTGTCGAGTACACGCATGCGCACTTCCCAGGTATCCGTTGCATATTTTGAAAATCTATTTGTTTTATCGCCTAAATTTGGAATAGAGTTATTTGTGACTCGAATTTAATCTATCTCCGTGTCATAGTTAGCTCAAACTCCATACCATGTGTTTTGAAAGTCGGTAAAATACAAGTTTCTAGGAATCTGCATAAAACGCGAAATATTGATGTTACTGTTATAAACTAGTATCGGTCAGTGAGATAAAGTTGAAAGTGAACTAATTGCAGATTTTGAGAAATAGTCGAGCTATAGTTGGCTCAGACTCCATACTACGTGTCGAGTACACGCATGCGCACTTCCCAGGTATCCGTTGCATATTTTGAAAATCTATTTGTTTTATCGCCTAAATTTGGGATACGGTAATATGTGACTCGAATTTGATCTATCTCCGTGTCATAGTTAGCTCAAACTCCATACCACGTGTTTTGAAAGTCGGTAAAGTACGGGATTTCTATGAATCTGTATAAAACGCGAAATATTGATGTTACTGTTACGAACTAGTATCGGTCAGCGAGATAAAGTTGAAAGTGAGCTAATTGCAGATTTTGAGAAATATTCGAGCTAAAGTTGGCCCAGAATCCTCACCACGTGTCGAGTACACGCATCAGCACTTCACAGTTATTTGTTGCATATTTTAAAAAAACTGAGTATGTTATCGCCTAGATGTGGGATAGAGTAATTCGTGACTTGAATTTTAGTCATAGTTAGCTCAGAATCCATACCACGTGTTTTAGAAATTGGTAAAATACGGGATTCCCAGGAATCTCTAAAAAAACAAAAAAAAACACGAAATATTGATGTTATTGGTAAAATCTAGTAACAGTTCGCTAGATAAAGTTGAAATTGTAATTTGCGAACCCAATGGTGCAGATCCGAGCGATAGATTAAAGTGGTACATTAAATGACGAGTTTTTATCGGGCTTAGTAGGGATACTAAATATCATAGAATAGGATGATTTCACAAGGGCTCTTTTTACACGTGTACAAAATGGCGGATTATATATTCGTCGCTTCTGTTAAAAAATTGTCGAGTACTGATAAGAACAATGACTTCTTATGAAAATTACATTAAATTAAGTCTTCGGACGTACTGTTTATCTAAAATACGCTGACAATTGGACTATATATACATTCTGAATTTGCCAAATGAAGAGTAATTATTCGACACGCCGTGGTAAATAACCGATCCAATAGGCTTACGCTATTTACCACGGCCCGTGGCGAATATCCACTCCCTAAGAATTTTCTAGGAATCGGGGAGTTAAAAAATAGTTCCTATTTAGTGTAAATGGGTATTAAAATGAGTAAAAGGCATCATTTTGCCCGAAGCAGTAAGGTGTTATGTAAACAACGCACGAGTCGTTGAGCCAATGACTGACGCCAAGTGAAGTCAATGCACGTGTTCGAGACAGTCATCTGTGACAGAGATAATTCGTAAGAAATTCTCTGTAAAACAGATTGGTATTACCCTTGCCCTTAAATTTCGTGACCAGGGATATTTTTTTGCATTCAGTGCTTTTGTTTTTGGATGGAGTAGTCTCCCTTTAATTATAGCTTAATCGCTAATATTTGGGACCTTGAAATTGACACAAATAGGTCGCAACCATAGAGTTCTATATAACTCTATGGTCGCAACGCATATGATAATGTAATATGGATGATGTATATAAACTGATTTACATTCAATTGTTCCGTTTTTACTGTAATTTCCAATCAAAGCAGAAACGTGGACGTATATTGTAGTATTCACTATTGGCGATGTTCTTGTTTTCATTTTTTTTCTGTCCTTACTGTGTTGCCTGCGTTCGTAGTATCAATAATTAATATCATTATTTTCCAATAATTTATTTTATGGCTAATTATTGTTTATTTTTTTAACAGGGTGGCTATTGTTACGACGAGATTCAACAAAGTTTAGAACGAATTCAAAAATGGCTGCCAACCTCCCCAAAACCAGCTTTGAAAAAGGAGCGATAATTTCAACGGTTTCAGAGCTAAAGGCAGCAATAAATAGATGGAAAGGGTTTTCAGTTTTTAACCCCTCCGATGGAGGGCTTTGAAAACATCGTCGTAACAATAGTCTGAGGACTATTTTTACGACTCGTAACAATAGCCACTGCCTTTTTTTTGATCACATGGGGGCACCAAAATCATTTAATTGCTTAGGGCCTCTAAGTGTCCCTAATCTGGCCCTGGGTATGACAACCTCTCAAAGTTACAAAATGGGTCCCGTTGTCGGACTACAAGAAGAAACCTCATCTCTTAACCAGGGCCGGATTAACCATGGGGCACAGGCCCCAGGGCCCCCCACATTAGGGGGCCCCCCACAAAATATCTCAGTTGCGTCCAGCCCCCCTCCTCTAGAAATGCCATCATTTCATAGCACTCGTATTCATCACCAGGGCCGGATTAACCATGGGACACAGGCCCCCCCACAAAAAATCCCAATTGCGTCCAGCCCCCTCCTCTAGAAATGCCATCATTTCATAGCACTCGCATGGATTGGTCCACTGAAATAACGCCAGAATGCGCTAATTTTGTGGCAGAATTTAATTTTTTTCTGGGGCAGGTACTTCTAAATGGATTCAACATAAGTGCCTGAAATGCCAGGAAATCATATTTCCGGCCTCCAATTTCTGAAAAATTCCTGAAAAAAAGGCGCTCCCTCCCAAAAAACTTGACAATCTTTCAATTATAGAATAATACACTAAGTCTTGATTATGATCACATATTGATGGTCCTAAGGCACTGATGATTCGGTCGGTTTAATGACGCCTCCACCTGATCCAAACTTTCTTATATCTCTTAGGGGCCCTCCCCCCACAAAAAAATCACAATTGCGTTCACCCCCCCTCCTCTAGAAATGCCATCATTTCATAGCACTCGCATGGATTGGTCCACTGAAATAACGTCAGAATGCGCTAATTTTGTGCCTGAAATGCCAGGAAATCATGTTTCCGGCTCCAATTTCTGAAAAATTCCAGAAAAAAGGGCTCCCTCCCAAAAAATTGACCACCGTTCAATTATAGAATAATACACTTGATTATGATCACATATTGATGGTCCTAAGGCACTGATGAGTCGGTCGGTTTTAATGGTTCCAACACCTGATCCAAACTTTCTATATCTCTTATGTGGAGGCTATCGGACCCAAGGTGCGGACACCAGGAGCAAATGCCTCTCCCAAAAAATATGCCGCCATATAAAATGCAAAATTGCCACTCAGATATCACCCCAATCATAGAAAAACGTGTTTCCTGCATCGTTTTTTTTTTCAAAATTTTCTGAGGGAGGACCCAAGACAAAGGTGCCGCCCCCAAAGGCGGAGGGCCTCTCCTATCACCTCTTTCTGGGTCGGCGTCTGACCCACCACATGACATTAAAGGGTTCGTTTTGGTCGCCCTTATTCACATTTGACAGGACCATGTTAGTCTTTGGGGGCGCTATCCACGTCGCCGTATAGTGTTTCGGACTAGTTCTAGTTTAGAGGATAAGGAGTTTCTCATTTTGGTGTGCTTAACATCAAAATGAGAAATAGCGCTGCCGAAATTGATTGCAGCTCCAAGCTGGGGGAAAACGCATTTATGACAGGCTAATTTCGAAATTTTCAGGGGGAGGGGATTCCAGACCCCACCCCCACGCACACATCGTTCCGCACTCAGTAACTCGGACATTATATTGGCGTCCCCAACACTCTGGTGCACCCCAACTTTTACAATCCTAAATACGGCCCTGCCCCAGACGCCCCTTGCGGAGCTTCGCGCCTTCGGCTCTCGCGGTCGGTGATCAGGGGCCCCCCACATGCTCCAGGCCCCAGGGCCCCCACCATGGTTAATCCAGCGCTGCTCTTAACCCTCTGAGTTTTGAGCTAAGAGATGGTGCTATATACTAGTATATAGTTCCATCCGGCAAATCCCAAGGGGTATCACATCTTGTCTCAGTAGGAAAATTTGACAACATTTTTCATCAAAACAATGCCTCATTCAACCACAATTAACCATATAAACCTACCTGGAACAGACAGATACAAATCATGTCTTTTTAAATTGAAGCGATAATAGCCTGACTCTCCAACATTTTAAATTTGGCGTCTTTGACGTCAAAGAGGGGGGGGGGTCCCAGCCAATCTTATACCTGCACTATATATAATAAGAGTTTGTCTTTTTCGGGATTCTCTGGTGTCCCCACACTACACAACAGATTGAAATAATAATGTATAAGTTTATCCCTAAATGACCAAGGTTGTGTTGAGTGGACGTTAACCCCCCCCATGTCTCACTAGTAATACTGCCTTATAGCATTATACAAGGTCAACAAATAAAAAAAAGAGTGAAAACTTAATAGCATTTAAACATTCACATTTATTCGCTAAATGATATTGAACCTTAAGCAATGCTAGATACCATTAATCCATTATCATTTAAAATGAAATAGAACCTTAAGCAATGCTGGTAACATCATCAATCCATTATGGTTTTTAATGATTTGTTTATGAAACTATGTTTTTATTTCGTGTGCATGATGAATGTTTTATATATACAGTTACATAGTACAACTACATCAATTATTATAATAGAAAATTCAAAAAAGACATTAATATTTCTTAAATCCTTTTGTTACCTTCAATGGCTTAGATTTTGTTCATTCATATTATTTCATCTTTTTTAGCCTAAGTAAACAATCAATTGTTATTGTACTGTTTTCATTTGGATTTAAAAGAAAAAAAAAGTATTTTTCATTTTTAAAGAATTTAAGACAACATTACCTTTCTTGTCTTTTCCTGTTTTCAGAAAGTTTTTGATTTTTTAAGTTTTGATTAGAAAATACATATTAACTGCTAATAAAAGAAGATTATTTTTGGCAAGTAAAGTTGCATCGCAGGATGGACTTTTAGGCACCATAGATTAACATGATTCTATACAATGTATACTAGTACAGGTATTTTTGTCAAATTAGGAAACTAATCAATTCAAAAAACAAAAGAAGCGGCATGAATTGAAAGACAATGGTTCATAGTATGGCAGGTAGATTCCATATGACATTAATTACAAAATAAACAATGCATACATACATACATCACACAAAACAAATCATCATTATATAATATTTCAGCACTATGATTGCAAAATAAATATATAAAACATGACCAGCACTGAATAAGGTTATAGTACAATATTATACTGATTAATTAGCCATAATTTATATAGATTATAGGGTACTGACAAACATAGAATTATTGCCCAAATGAAATGAAATGAATGCCAAAGTCATTCTGAAGTGCCTAAATAAGGCACATTTCACCAATTTTGGATAGCCAGCAATAATTCAAGTTTTACAGTACCGGTATATAAAAAGGAAGTCAAGCATTTCTGCAATATAGACCTACCTGGTTGATGATGAGTAATAAAGTAATGAATATTACTTTTCTATGAATTTTAAAACCGTAAGAATTCAATAATTTATAAGAAATCAATAATTTAAAAGAATTCAATAACTTATAAGAATTCAATAACTTATAAGAATTCAATAACTTATATGAATTCAATAATTTATAAGAATTCAATAATTTATAAGAATTCAATAATTATAAGAATTCAACAATGTAAAATCTCTGGGTTTCCATTGTAAACAGTGAAAATTCATCCATTTCAGGCAATACTAAATAATATCTGTAAATTGTATAGATATGGGAATCCGCAGGTTTTCTGGGGTAAACAATCTCAAAATGAGACTTTACCCCCGGTTGAATCTTTAAATATATACAATATTTCCCTCATATTGTATACCACAATCAAAATAGGGTTTAATATCGAAATATATGACCAGGATTTTTAGGAGTTATTTTATATTATGCAGCATAATATTGTTGAATATATATATATTGTAAATATCAACTGTTATTTCAAATATAAACCAGCAGCACAGACTTAACAAAGCTTTATATGAAGTAAAGAGAAAAAACCTAAAACATTAAAATTGGACAATTCAATTACATTGCTGAATCAGTTTGATAAACTAGGTATAGAAAAAACCGGTTCTCAATTTATTCAAAACTATCTGGAACTTTTAAAAATAAAACTTCCATTCTAAAACAATGGTGGGACAATAAATCTAGAACACTATCCTTAAATTATTGAATAATATTAAATTTAATTTATTCCCGGACGGAAAACATAAAAAAAATCAGTAAGAAAAATAAACACTTCAATCAGGAAGTTCCATCCTACATTAAGGATCTCTGACAAAAAAATCTCTATAAATTATTCCTTGAATAGTTATTTGATTTCAGAATCGTTTTGATTATTAAAAATAAAATGCATATCAAAAAGTAACTAATGTTATTCTTAAAACAACAACCATAGAGAAAAAGGAGGCTTTTAACCCATGAGATTCTTAATTGCTTGGACATATTTTATTTACATACATAAGTGTTGGATTTTTTGCTGTTGTCAGGTAGGGTGTAATTCTATAGTCTACCGACTTTTCTTAAATATTACATACATATGTATAATTTTATAATGGAATCAGGCGATGATTCCAATAATAACCACATAGCAGATCTAAAAAGATTGTAATCTTCTAATCAATGGAAGATACATGTCAATGTAGCACTTTCATTAGGTCAAACCAAATTAATTTTAATTTCTTCAGGGTCTTGAATTTGATCAATTAAATAACTCAATGCTTTTGTCCGATGTTTTGTTAAAATTTCAAAAATTAAATATTTGGCAGTGGTGCAGCCTTGCTTTTACTCTTCTTATTATCAAATACAATGTTAGGAAAAAACTATTTTGAGTTCACTAAGATACAGATACATATTATATATTTACAATTAAAATTTATGGAAGAAGATTTAACAGATCTAGTATAAAAACAATTTATAATAAACATGGAATGACAACTAAATTATATGTAAACTCTGGGTTTTGATTTTTAACAGTAAAATAATTATGGTTAATCAGGGACCTTATTCATAAAACTTGTAATTCTCTATTAAAATACAAGTATGTTCATCAGCAATTGCTTGAGAGAACATTGGTTTAATTCAAATAGTAATTGTATTCCATATTAGGTATAAAGCGAGAATTTCATATTTTCTAAGAAAGTCAAAACCTAACTATTTCTATGTCTTTTGATTAGTAGCTTATCAACTCACTATCATATGCCCATGGGCATTATTTCCCACCCTTAAAAATCATTGACACAGGAAATAATAACAGTCAATTCCAGGCCCGTAGCCGGGGGGGTGGGGGCACAGGGGGGCAACTGCCCTCCCAATACTGAGTCTTGCCCCCCAATATTCTACGCTCCAATTGGCCTTTACCGCAAATACCAGTAGCTGCGAAAAAATTCATGCAGATGCCCATGCTAATTTGCCCTCCCGAAAACATCTTTGCCCCCCCCCAAAAACAACTTCCTGGCTACGGGCCTGGTCAATAACCTCCCTTGTTTTCCCATTGCCCCAATGCAAAAGCTTCCTTCATATGTTTGATTTTTAAGTTGAAAATTATATTTTTGCCCCATTTCTCAGCTGGCAATAGTGAATTATAGGATTAATAGCATTATTCTTAAACAAGGTAGGACTGTTTATGGATACCATCTATTTTAAGGCTTCATTTTAATACATTGTAATTGTTCCAGTTTCTTAATACCTAACTGTCAAGGTCATTATCGCTGGTTCCATTTTAACTACAATTTCACAAACAGCAACTAACACACCTTTAAAATCGGTACTCACTGGTCACAAAGTGAAACCACGATTTGATGTTCCCATCAGTTGTAAGAGATCAAAGTTTTTTTTGAATAAGCCTCCTGCGTTTTATTATGTGGTTATTTTTCATTTTGCTTTTATCTTAATGGTTGGAGAGAGATTCTCTACTACAAATATAAAGGCAATAATATTTACATATTTGATCATTCATTCACAGACTTTCTTATATAATATCTTCTCATTCATTCAATGACATTGTATGACATCATTTTAAACAATAACAGCATATTTTGATTACTCTTCAAATTTTTTACCGCACGGTCGTAAAAATTCCTGTCCTCTTTCGTGAATCCATTTATTAGACACCCATTTAACACCAACTAGGACAGGACAGGCCGCATGTCTTGTATTATAGATACCCTCACCACTTTTATATAAATTATACCAGAAAGCAGCAGCACCCTTAAATAAATAATAATATAAATGAAATGAAATGGGGTTTAACATCTTATTGTACTGCTCCGACTTAATTAAAAGGATATTTTACCAATGTATACACAGAACCTCAATTTTTCTTCCCATTCAAATGACTAGACAGCTGATCTTGTCAGGCCCTCCGCAGGGGCGGATCCAGGGCTCTAGCTGGAGGGGGTTCCAAAAAAATAAGGGCACCCCATTTTCGTCTCATACAGTATCCATGACCGGCGGCTGTTGTAGCCTCGGCTAGCGGGGGGGGGTCTGGGGAATTTTTTAAAAATTTCAGACCATTCTAAGCCACTCTGGTGGGTTTTAGAGGCATAAAACTAGATTTATAATACAGCATTGCAACAAAATTCCACATACCATGAGAAAGAAATATTGTAAGTTTAAACAAAATAAATTAATGGAATTTTCATTTTTATTTTACTTAAAATGCAAAATACTGAACCATGAATTATTGGACTGAAAACAAAACATTGAGACCTAATTCTATACACAGGTTGGCATTTAAAATGTGACCCTCAAATCGATGGGATCGATATAAAAAGGCCCTCTTTAAATAAATTCGCCATAAAGTGTGCCCTCCAAATTCAAGAGTTTGACAAGAAAAAGTCCTTTGAATACTTTTGACGTAAAAATTGCCCCTGCAATCCATGGTTTTGACGTTAAAATGCCCTCTGTATATCGACTTGGCGTTGAATGTGCCCTCCTCATTCAAGGGTATCACATTAAAATGCCATTTTTGTTCATTTAGGTACAAAAAGTGACCCTTTGATGCAAAGATGTCCCTATTTTATATCGATAGGGCAAAAAATGTGCCCCTTAGATCCATGATTTTCACGTAACAGTGCTCTGTTTTAGGCCTTAATGTGCCCTCCAAATCACTAAGCTTGAAGTGT
The DNA here is from genome assembly GCA_917208275.1 of Patella pellucida. Classification (NCBI taxonomy): domain Eukaryota; kingdom Metazoa; phylum Mollusca; class Gastropoda; family Patellidae; genus Patella; species Patella pellucida. The sequence continues at coordinate 20,181,378 of OU795036.1, read as the reverse complement.
GTAAATGCTCTTTTAATTGTACATTGATGATAGTAAATATCTAGCGACTGCTGCACAGACTACTCTCTTCACCTTAAAATCAACAAAAAAGGGCACCGAAAAATCTCGAGGGGGTTCCAGAAGCGTCAGAACCCCCCCTTGATCCACCCCTGCTCCGTCCTGTACAACTGAGAAGGAGAAACAACGATGGAAAATTCATATGTACTTTCTCGGCCAACACCGGGAGCGAACTCACTCTATTCCTTGGACCCAAAACCATGTATGCCACTTTTATCTGAGCCACCCTAGATCTCCCCCTCCTCCTCTTACGAATTAAACAACTTTACATATATAACAGAAAAATATGGTAGATATACCTTTTCAGGGAAAAGTTTGACACCAATATATGGAAACACAGTGGCACCACCAGCTTCAACATCAGACATCTAAATATTATAATAAATAAATATATAATAAACAGTCTCAGATAGCAGAAAGCATTGTTATGTAAAACCCAAGTTGTGCATAGAAATTTATTTTCAGTTTTTATTGAAATATTTAGAGACATCAGACAGCATTGTTTCGTCAGATTAAAGTTTTGAATTTTGGGTTCCTATAAATATAGTTTCATTTGCAATTTATTGAAATAATTTCAGACTCAGATTCTGAACCTAGAAATTTAGTTTCATTTATGATATCTAAACAGCTTAAAGGAGGATAAAGAAGTAAATGGTGTTTTTTTGTTAAATATTATGTTAAACTTACATAAAAGAGGAATGTTGCTATTCGGTTTCCAGTACCAAGTGATTTAAATGCATCCTTTTCTTCCTTCTGTAAGAAAAAAACAGAGAAAACTGATAACCATTCCAATATTCAATACCCAGGTCATAAAATATTTTTATATTCATATTTGTACAATAATGAACAATCAAAAAAGTGTCAAATCAAATTCTGAAATCAGCCTTGAAAAATTAGGAATTTTAATTTGGTTTCCTATGACCAAATTCTATCGAGAAGCCTAACCTGTATTTCAGTCACATGATTCATAAATTTGAAAATAAATGAGGCAAAAACTGATTATAATACAATTGCAATAATTCTGAACAGGTGATCCATTTAAAAATCTCTGTAGATTTGATAAAAATCGCTAAATATCTCTTACCAGTCGACTGTTAAGAACCTATGGTCAGATGCCAGACAAAGGTTACAATATATACAGACGTACAAAATTGAAACAGAATTTTAAAAAATATATAAAATTCAAAAAAATAAAAAATAATATATAAATACGGTCTTCATAGAAATCAATGAGTTTAATTTTTTTTTACTGCATTTGAGAAAATAAATATTTTAATTGCCATGGTAATTTGTATTCAGTATTATTTCTAACTGCTCTAATTGCTTTCTAATTATAAGATAAAGACTCTACTTTGTAGAAGCACAGAAAATGTAAATACGATTTAGATTCCATTAAATGCCAGCACTGCTATTCATTTTGAATAAGTATGACATCGGGGCTCACACTGTCGGCCGCCAAAGTCGCAATTTGCGATGTCTGGAATTAATGGTTTCAACTGATTGATAATTGCCGATAATAAAGCCTATATCTAAGCACTAGGCCTACTCATCATATTAATTAACCTTAACAAATAGATTATATTATTACAATATGTGTTGTTTTTATCATATATTTTTGGCGGCTAAAATATTCATGTTGGCGGAAAAAAAATTGTTTTACATAAAAATTAGAATCCATTTTGGCGGAAACAAATTGAAAGGCAGTGTGAGCCCTGTATGACATGCTAAGCTTTCAGAAGAAATTTAGTTGTGAGACTTTTGACTACATTAGTACAAAGTATATAAGGTAATTTAAGTCATAGAAGATGTTTTTCTTCCAATAGATGCAGGTAATAATTAAGTAAACTCAGAATTATCTAGAATTAGTATCAAGCTTCTGTCATCTTGGTTTAGAAATAAACAGAAATTTGAAGACCGGCCTTTTTGTTTACCCTGGCAAAATCAAAATGAGGTTCATAATGTCCTCCAAGACCATAATTTGCAATCTGTAAAAGAAATAAATAAAGGCAATTAAATACAGGAATTATCAGAGTGGTTCAATAATAGTGTGAATAGGTGAGAAACTGAGATGTTCTGTCCAATGGACGTCCTCACTGAAGGAATTCCCACCAGGCGTCGCCAGTAATAAGGCGGTTCCACGTGATGTGACCTAATCGATGGTAAAAGGACTGTGTTTGGACGTATAGTATTCCATATCAACACATCAGTTTGTATTGAATGTACAGGAAAACAATGCTCTGTGGTATACAATGAGGTCATGTGGGAGCGGCTCCTCTATGAAATTATGTCCCTTTTTCTCTAGCCAGGACCCCCATAGATACATTGTTTGAGTGATAAAGAAGAGAGAATTCTTGTTGAATCATCGTCAGTAACTTGTATTCCATAGTACCATATACTAAATACAAGTAAAATATTAATCTAATCCGATTTTTATAGTAGGTTTATCAAAGAAATAAACAGGAAGTTTTTCAAGCACAAGTAAAACGGCATTATCATATCTTCACATTTTCTGCATTGGTTGATTATAAAATTGTTTATAATTAAAACAACTCAATATGTCCATTTCGAGTTAAATATAAAGTTCAGCAGTAATTGTAATATCCAAAAAATTTAAGTTAGTATCTGCTGTGACATCCACCCTACAATGAAATTAAATGGTTCTGCACCGACTGGGCTTATGAAGACAGGCGTATGCCATACAGTTTGTTATGAGGGAAATTTTACCCAGACAGCAGTGTTATGGCCTACTTTAATAATGAATGTCAAGGGTTCATTTACCGGCATGACAACACTGTAATTGCCAGCCCCTTTGTCCTGCACCACTGACAAGGCAGAAACATGCTGGAAAATCTCAAAGAACATTCTTGACTAATACCGAGATGGAACTCCAGACCTCTTGGTCAATGGGCTAGCACCTTAATCACTGAGCCACCTGTATAAAACCCTATAGACTTACTCACCTGTAATTCTTCTGCTGTTTTTAATGTTAACCCTGTTATAGCTTCTATTCTTCTATTAACACGATGAACTACATCATGTTCATCATCTTTTAACCAAGCACTGAAAATATAAATATAAACTTTGGTTAAGGATTAAGCCAAAGGGGGAGGGGAGGGGGATAAATTATAGCAATATATCTACTACACCCGTGGAACAGGGGTGGGGGGCCCGCGGGGGCCTCAGCCCCCCCTTTTTTGCCCCCACAAAAATTGTTTCCAAGTCGCAGGTCTATGTAAGGGTATGCACTGAAGCTATAAATGTCTTTTATGATTGATTATATGTAAAAAGTACAATGTATAAAGACCGAATACTGGTAATGATCACAAGTCAAAGTATATAGAAGACTAAAGTTAAATGTAAAACGTCAAACGTAATGTGTCAAAATGCTGTTTTTGATATTATATTTGATATTTTGCAAATCTAGGATATCACTTGACTTATTAACATACATGGAAACAACGCCAAAATCAAACTGGCACACTATAAGCCAGCACACTACAAGAGGAAATAAACCTGGCACACTATACGAAATTTACTTCACCTTAACAAACGCTCAAATTTGGATAGTACTAGAATTACATGGGAGGTGGGGTATGCAATATACAGGTCTTAATACAGAATTCCAGATATCATGTTGTAGTTACATATCAGTGAAAGCACATTCTTTTTTGTTTGTAAATAAGGGGTAGGGTGGCCTGAATGGTTGTCATTTAGTCAACAGGTGTGGTTTCGAATCCCCGGTTGTACGTTGCAAAGTTTTACCAAAACAAGATCATCAAGTATTTCAAATGTCAAAATATTGGTGTTAAAATTCCAGTATTGTCTACAGTGTCATACATCACTGGAAAGTATGTTTCTATGCTTCTTTAAATCTATCAGTTATTTCCTGACACTTTCATGATGATGTACTTTAGAAGAGAAAGGAATGTCCCTGTTGTTTATTCGAACGAAATGTGTCACTGTGCATACCAATAACGAGATTTTGTTGCAGTCTCGGTCGACCAACAACTTTCTTATACTGTGCAAACTAGTTTTCCTTATAGTATGCTGGCTTATAGTGTCCCAGGTTGATCTTTGCGACGTTATCGTATATGTTACTCAGCTCTATAGAACTACCTGTTATTATACCAGAAAATCCTTGAACCAACACAGATGTAGATAGGTTGGGAATTTTATCTAGTATTTGATGGCTAGACATCACTCAAAATGCAAAACATCGCGAAGCTTAATTTGTTGTCGGGTCTTCGTCCCTCAATCATCAGATCCCCCCTCATTTTGGAAATCGCTCTGCGGCTCCTATACTAAGTATTTGTATTAGTAACAAAACACGACTTTATTGAGTAATTTTTTAGTTTATTTCATGTGTTTCAATATTCTTACAGGTTTAGCTTTACCTACCATTTAAATATAAATATTTATCGAACTTATATACCTTTTACTGATTCTGTAGTTTGCTGTTTCTAAGGCACCAGTTTTGGCATTCTGAACTGTGGCTCTGTGTAACTACAAATATAAATAGGTATGTTTAGTTCAGTGTTGTAAGTTTGGCTTGAATTGTATAGAACTGAACTCTTTCAATGAGCTATGAACATACAGTGTACAATAGTTCTGTATATATGTTCACTGTTCACATTATTATAAGCTGAATATTTGAGAAACTCCCTGAAAAACATTAAACATTCCTATGACTCATGTGTTTTTGAAAGTGATGATAGGTTTTCCACTTAAAATAGCTACGTATTGGTAGCTATAGCTAGGTAGATTTGTCTCAAATTTTACTCAAACAGACGGACAAAGAAACCCGAAGCACTTTACTTCCCCTTTAAAGAATAATAGATATTTGCCATGTTTGTATATATTCAATTACTACCTACTTTTGGTGTAGCTATTTGTTTAATAGTTTGTATTTCTCCATCTAACATAGCACCATGATAAATAACAATCCATGGATCCAGATGAACATCCTCTTCTTTAGCTGGTCGTAATATTAATAATGGATGGTTATTATGTTTATATCGACAGCTTAACTTTTCTTCATCTTTTACTTTCTGAAATAACAGATATTCAGGGGTTAAAGAGACACAGAACAAACAGACATGAATAGCATAAACAATGCATACAGTGGACTCTGTCACTTCCGACATCTGAATACTACAGCATTCTGTGAAATCCGTCAACATTTTCATGTCTCGATTCATTTCCTTATTATTACTTGAGTCAAAAAAGTTTTGAGTAGTCTGGATTCTGAACAATCCAATTTACGAAATCAATCAGTGGTCTCGTCAGACGATTTGTATAAAATTAACATTGCATAATCCACCTTTCAATCAGTGTGTGTTAACCGCATGCAATCACCAATAATAATGTGGGTATTTATAATGCGCTATATCCACAAACTTAGTTTATGCTCAAAGCGCGACACAATTACTATTCCAGACTCTAGGATACAGCCAGGTAAAGCCTGATTACCTTCCTTTACCCCTGAAAGCGTAGAGGTGTATAAAAATCTCTCGGAAATTATCTACAGACATTGTCTAAAAATTGCATCTACAAATTATCAAATGTTAACATATCTGTGAGAAATATTTGTCCATCTCTTGACTAAATTACAAAATTGTGCCAAGTGTATTCCTGTTTTTTTTTTAATATTTTAGTATTGCACAATTCATTTTCTTCAGAATTTTAAACAAACACATTTAAGACACTATTGAAATTTTTTGTTCAGTCAAAAAGAAATATTTTACAATTTTTCAAATAAAATTACATCAGAACAACATGGTTCTTTCATGGAAATGGAAAGAATGGCGGCTTAGAGAGTATGGCACTTGCTCACTAACCAAGTGTTCCGAGGGTTAATAGCGGTGTTAGCCAAGAAAATTGGTCCAACCTCGTTTCCCTGTGTTAACGGTGTAGAATGGAAGGCCTGGCAAGGAAAAGACATTTATTTTTTCACAAGGGACAGAAAAACCTAGGTTCATCCATGTAATTAAGGACAGTTGGAAAGTAGAAATGCTGCTGTCTTGATAAAAATATTCTCACAGAACATTGAACAGTGTATGATCATCTTCCATAACAGATTTGTTCAAAACCTCATTTCATTTCAATTCTATGATTGGCATATTTTCTGACTTCCATCCACAAAGTATACCGTTTGAAATATAATATGAATACAATTATTTACAATTTCTCTAAATTATAGCAATTATCTGTCTGTGAGCAATTTTAAGCTTACAATGTCCATTCTAATACCTTCTACAAAATATATTGATTTACAAATTATTCTTATAACATCTACATATTATGGTAATCAAGACAGATATGTCTCAATCTCAAGAAAATTAGGCATAAAAACCAAGACATGTATGTTTCAATCTATAATTCCATTGTCTTAATTAGCTAGCTGTGTCCATGTATATTTCTATATTATCGTTTTTTTCAATTTATCTATTTATCTTACATTAACTGTCTCAAAACATTTTCTGTTTTTATAATTTTATTTCCAAGATGCTGGCTCACTATCCTGGAGGTTGCATTGGCTAAGACAGTTCATCAGGATTTTCCGACATGGTTTCCCCTTGTAAGTGGGAAAGGACAGAAAACAGAGGTCCCATGCATACATTGGTGTGCACATAAAAGATCCCTTGGTAATTTGAATTTGAAATAAGAGTAGGCCATAGTGCCGCTGCCCAGGCAAAATTTTCTCATAGCACACTGTACGCCCGTCTTCATTAGTCCGATATACATGTACCGGTAGGAGCAGAATAGTAGGACGTTACACTCTTTACTTTAATACCATAATTTGAATAAAACGTGTAAAAAGAAATGAATCTGGTATGATTGACATTCTAATGAGAGGAAATTCTGCTACTAAATCACCATTTCCGGTAACTCTTTATATCGAATTTCAAAATTCATGGGTTCTTTTACATGCTTTCTAATGAGTTTCCATCCCATCGGCATGACTAGACACAGTTCCTGACCAGACCTTCATCCTGCACCATGCTGAAACAACCCAAGAGTCTATTTCTATGCAGAACTGTAACACTTTTTTTAAACCTAACAGGACTTTCAATTTAAAGTTATATTTGCATTGGTTTCTATTCTAGTTCATACTGCCATCTATATGCATCCAAGTTTTAACCCAAAAATCCTTTGTGAGATCGGATTTCATTTCTATAACATCATTTTACAGTAAACCTGTGTTTTACATGTTCCATTTTTCTAATCCGTCTTCATTAGCCCAGTTTAGGAGCAGAACAGTAGGACATTAAACCCTATTTCATTTCATTTCATTTCATTTCATTTCTATTTTTTAAAAAAATATTTCTGACAATAACGACACTGAAACAATATTCTATTTATCTTCATACAGTCTAGACAATAAAATACAACAATCTATTTAAATAGAATTTTTATTAATGAATTTCTGTCCAACCAAGCCTTGTCAAATGCTTTTTTTAAGCCATATTTAACCATGACTTATCAAATCAATTTTCAAGCGATTGTTTTGTCAAAATATTTTCCTGCGTCTAGGTACATGTCGTTTAAATTAATAAAGAAATTGTAGATTGTAGCCGCCAGGTTTTTACGTATAAAAACAGTAGGATACATTATAATGACTTACACGAACAACTGTTTTATCAATAATGATTAAATGCCGAAGGAAATAATTAGATATTTATTAACACAGTCTATCATAGTAAACGACATCAAGTCTTTTCTTGTAATTACTGTGTAGCTATTGTTACTAGTTTAACAAGTTATTGACACTTAATTACCCCAGGCAATCATTATAGGCGTAAACGCATGTCATGACAGGTAAATATACTCGTATATCATATTTAAGCATTGTTTTTTTTCTTCAGATAAATCAGTTTGCAATCTCTTCAAAGATAGATAACCAAGCAATAAAATTCATGTCCACAGCCATTAGCTGTTGTGTTTTCTGAGGAGTCCATAAAGGTTTCCACATTTTTTTATTTAATAGGACCATTTACAAGACATCAAAAAATGATTTGGAGTAATAATCCATGAAATAATTATCAGATATGATTAAATTTGATAAGTGCATATAGTTCTTCTTGGAACCAACATAATCATATTAAGCTCCTGAAATCAGCTGTTTTAAGAATGGAATAGGCCTATAGGCTAACTAAAAAATGTTTAATGTAAGTTAGCATAAAATTAAACAGTTATAGCTCTTTTTCTTTAAAACTTTAAAATCAATGAAAATGGATAAATGCCCACATTAATGGAATTTGAGTGGGTCTATACTATATACTGGAAAACACTGGAAAACTCTGAAAAACACCATTTTATACTGAATACTGGAAAACACTGGAAAACCACTAAATACCGGAAAGCACACTAATTACCGGATAACCCTAAATAGGTAACCCTAAGTCTGATCTTTTTGAAAACATTGGAAAAAACCTGGTACTCTGGAAAAAATCGGAAAAACCTAAACCTAACCCTTAACCCCTCACACACAGTTGACCAGGCTCCGGGTTACCTATTTAGAATATTTTCCGGTATTTAGTTTTCCGGTATTTAGTGGTTTTCCGGTATTCAGTATAAAATGGTGTTTTCCGGTAGTTTTCAGTTAACCCCTCACACACAGTTGACCAGGCTCCGGGTTACCTATTTAGAATATTTTCCGGTATTTAGTTTTCCGGTATTTAGTGGTTTTCCGGTATTCAGTATAAAATGGTGTTTTCCGGTAGTTTTCAGTGTTTTCTGATTGTTTTCCTGTTGTTTTCTGTGTTTTCCGGCATAAAGTGTTGCCGTATGAGTGTATGTAAATAGTAAGTGCAGGAGGACCGCACTACACGCAAAACAAAAATATGCAAGATAAACCTGCGGACAAGACTGAAAATAGACATTGCAAAAAATAAACAATTATCAAATCAAGTGAATATTTGAATTATATTCGGTGCAATACACTAACAGCTCAAATTGAGCAGCAGTCATTGGCGTAGACGTAGTTCATTCTACACAACTTAATCATTTTCTCTTTTGCATTTTGTGAATCGGTCATTTTAATTACTTTGTAATAGTTTAGTTCATTACAAATGGAGCTTTAAATATTGGATATCAAAATTCGATATTTTAACAGAGAGATAAAAACATAAATATTGATTAAAATGGACCAATAATAAAACTAATTCATGTTTTTGAATATTATGGACAATATTGAGTTAGAGGTTTAGTTCTTTTAAAACTAATTAGCCCAGTTGAAGCAGAACAGTAGGATGTTAATGCCATTTCATTTCCATTAAAACTATGTTTCAATGCACAGGAAAATTCTCAATAGAAGCAGATTGACAGCTGGTTATCTATTAAAATTTGTACAGTCCAACAACTTTATTACCAGTTACTTATATTTCAGTGACATCAATATCACATATCGGTTACTACTTATAAGAGAGATGGAGAGAAATTGGGTTTAACGTCCACTCGACACAAACTAGGTCATTTTGGGACTATTATGGTTTACGGTAACTTTATTTCTATAATTCACTTGCACGTAGGGTTGCCTGTCCAGCCTCGTGGGTTTTCTTCGGGTCCGCTGATTTCCTCCCACTGCTAAAGACCCCAACGCGCAAGTGAATTATTGAAATAAAATTAAACCATATGTTAGTCCCGAAATGACCTAGTTTGTGTTGAGTGGACATTAAACCCTACTCTCTCTCTATCAACTTATGATGCCCCTTATGCAAAACGTACAGTTTAATTATTCTATTCTGGCTGATTTTTCTTGACAGAATTCGTGCTGTCAGGTCAAAATTCCCTCATAGCTCACTATGTGTTTGCACATCTTCATTATCTTAGTCAGTGCAGAAAAGTAGGATGTTAAAAACTCCATTTCATTTCTTACTTTGAAAGAGAGCCCCTATAATTAATTCATCTGACTAAACTCTATTGACATCTATATTATTACATCTGTATAATAAATTGTTTACACGTCAATTACATGGTAAACATGTAATATAGAAACACGTGTCGTATTTAATGTCTAATTAGATGTAATTAGCAGTTCATATATAGTTCACTATATTGATGGGTTTTAACTTAAAGACACTCTATCAATTATATTTTTATCAAATTTCTAGGAAGGTACAAGCAACAAGATTATAACTTGAGGCTAGAAGTTTGAGCTCATACAAACTGTAATTATATGTAAAATGAACAACCTTTATGATACTAAGGCTATTTTCTTTTTTATCTTCATGATAAATTAAATGTTAAAACATGAGGGGAATAAGTTTATGGACAAGGGTCTAATTTACAATTTTCCTGACCACAAGTTCATTACATGTATATAAAATAAAATGGAATGTGGTTTAACGGTCTACTGTTTGTTATGCATCTAACCTGGGCTAATGGAAGACAGTGCATACACCATACAGTGTGCTTTGAGGGAAATTTTGCCTTGGCAGCGGCGCTACAGCCTACTTGATATCAAATTCCAACTGCCAAGGGATCTTTTATGTGCATGCCAATGTGAACACGGGACCTTGGTTTTTTGCCCCATCCAAATGACTAGACAGCTGTCCTTGTCAGGCCCTCTGTTCTGCATCACTGACAAGGGGAAATCACACCGAAAAATCGAACACTCGACCTTCAGGCTAGTGAGCTAGTGCCTTACCCACTTAGCCACGTATATGACTATAGAAATTAAATCATTACCGATTTAGTCTAGTCTTGGATTCTACCTTGTCACCATATTTAGATGTATGTATATAATGTACCTATAGACAAGGCTGTCATGAGTGGTGGCAGGTCCTGAGGACCTCTAATGTAATCAGAATTAATTCATAATATGTGCGTCACAAAGGGAAAAAACAAAGTATTTCATTCATTTAATTATCTTTTACGGTTACTTTCACAGGTCTCCTTGGGACTGCCTACAGGCATATATCTATGTATAAAAGTTTAACCTCAAAATCAACTACCAAACATTAGACATTTCAAACTTGGCAAACTGAATAACACCTGCAGAAACAAAACAACGGCACGCTTACCTTGATGCTGAACTACCCCCACCTCCCTCCTCCCCTGATATATAATTATGTATTTACCTGTGTTCTTTCACCTCGACATAAAGATTCATAGGTTAAAAATTCATTAGAATTTCTATAATCATCAATGTGTCGTTTATTCTTGATTTCATGGGCAGTGCCTTCACCATCATCTCCCATTTTACGAGATTTCGATTCTTCTTTAATCATTCTCTGATAATAACCACGATTATTCCTGGCTCTCTCATGATATGGATCTACAAAAATAAATATGAAAAAAAAATCCAAAATGTTTTTTAAATATGCAATATTGGATTCAAATCTTGTCCAAATAGTTTTAAATTGATACCGATTTGAAAAACAATACCAATCGCTTCCCACTCATTCTTTCAGAGCCACTGTAGTCCAAATTTTGAATATCATATACATGTATTATGAAGCCATTTGGTTATAACCCGTGCCATATGTTGATTTATATTGCATTACATGTTCAAAAGAGAGAGAGAGAAAAGGGGTTTAACATCAACTCGACACAAACTAGGTCATTTTGGGACTAACGTATGGTTTTCAATTTTTGTTTCAATAATTCGCTTGCACGTAGGGGTCTTGAGCAGTGGGAAAACACCGGAGTGCCTGGAGGAAACCCTATCTCCATGTCACATACGCTCACACTAGGGCTCGAAACCACAACCGCAAGCCAGAGGTGACCGGCCAGCTAGAGGTCGAAGCGCGGCACTCTAGACCACTAGGCCATCCCAACCCCCTACATGTTCAAGATCTAAACTTTGACACTCTATTCTATAACCTGTAGTCCTATCTAAATTATTAGATGCTGTGTTATGTTTGAAGTATTTTAAAGGAGCGGGTTAAACAGAAGACCAGTGGTCTGATTTACAAAAAAACTTAAACTGAAATAATCTAAGGGTGTAAACTATGCACTGGTATTGAGAAAATGAGAAATGGGGCTTAATTTGGGACTGACATATGGTTTAATTTTGTTATTTCTATAATTAGCAGTGGGAGGAAACTACTTCTTGTCAAAACAAGCGAAGAATCAAAACCATGCCACGCCTTCATAATACCAATTTCCACCCCCGCCGCCACACCATTATTATTATATTTTGGTTAAAGTTTTTGTGAATCAAGATACAGTATTATTTCCCACTACTCATTGAAGTGAAATTTGTTTTTAAGAAATTATTCAATATCAAAGTTTGACTGTCAGTTTCAGACATCTTTGTATATATATCCCACATATATACATATAGAAACTATTTATCAATGGATTAAACAATTGAAATATTCTAAATAGGTAGACATATGTCACGCAATAAAGTTAAATAGAGCCTATCAATGTGTATCCATACTAACTTTGCACATAAATTATCTATATAACTGTATTGGAATATTGAATTTATAACCTGAAAAATTGTAATTCTCTTTTTCTTTTATACATTCGGCAGCCTCCATTACATGAAGATCTAAGACATGATACTGATACAAGTGGCTTTTGACCACATGACATCAGTTATTTTATTAACCCGTAATAAAACTTTTGCTCCTACTCTTATTTTTTTCTTTCTATCGCTCCAAATTTACGCTCACACTAGGATTCGAAACCACAGCCGCAAGCCAGAGGTGACAGGCCAGATAGAGGTCGAAGTGCGACACTCTAGACCACTAGGCCATCCCAAGCCCCCGCCAGACAATAAGAATTGGACTCAACAGATCATCTTATTGGCTAATCCCTCACATCAACAAGAACGCAGGTAGTTATACTACATGTATAGTGTAGTTAAGACTAGTAAAACAAATTTAGAAAGATAAAAAACGAAACAAAATGAAAAAGGATCTATGTTCTAATCTGATTGATTTAAATCTTACCTATTTTCAGCAATTCATTTGTCAGTGATAAAGCATGCTGTATATTTCCTTGCTGAAAATACATGATAAAAACAATTCTAACATGAAGATTTATTATTACAAGATGCAACTTTATTCCATTTACAAATATAAAAACATGATGAAAACATATAGATAAAGCTAATTTGTTGAGCTGTTAAATACATTCTCTAATGTAATCTGCCATCAGAAAACAAATAAATTGTCTGGTATTGAAACTTTTAAATGTCAACAGATATCAATGTGACACATGTATGCAAGTCTGGAAGGAGATTTATAGCATGGGCACATTGATAGATGACAATTATTTTCATTATTAACATGACCTCTCAGAGACAGAGAGAGAGAGAGAGAGAGAGAGAGAGAGGAGAGTGAGAGAGAGATGTCCACCACTCAACACAAACTAGGCATGATTGCACCTTTTGACTCTGAAAAAGGGTTTATGCACATTGATAGATGACAATTATACTTATTATTTACATGAACTCTCAGAGAGAGAGAGAGAGAGAGAGAGTGAGAGAGAGAGAGATGTCCACCACCTAACACAAACTAGGCTTGATTGCACATAGGGATCTTTTGACTCTTTATGAGTTAAATGAAATGGGGCTTAATGTCCTACTTAAACCCCATTTCATTCATTCATTCCTACTGTTCTGTCAGGACTATCTTTTAATAGTTAAAGTTAAAGTATATGTTACACCTTTCAACCACCCATCCTCCCTTTCTGACAAAGATGTTATTTGCCAGATATCACAGTAAATAATGCAGTGAGCCATGTTAGCTACCAATACTTTATGAAATAGAAGGAAAATCTACTACTGTAGTATCTGTTCGAAGAAATTAACACTGCAAATATATTTCATTTAGGCATTTAACTGTTTACATGTACAATATAAAGCAAACAAGAAAATAAAATGAAAAATATCTCCAACAGCTGTTCATACATTACGATGCATCTGATCTGTCTTAAACTATCAATTATTAGGTGAATTTAAACAATTTTTTTTTTCACTTTTCTTCTTGTAAAATTATACAATATATTAACACTGTGAGATTGAATTGTTTATTGTTGTCTTTTTGTTTTTCACATAATTTTTTCGATATTTAATCTTTCAGATAAAAAAACAAAATTTAAATCACAACTTATTATTTATTGGATCAATTACCTAACATGTGTGATTTGTTTATTTAAAAGTTTACTTTTAAATATCATTAACTTAGCTGGTCGGATAGCCGTGGCGATAGAGAGGCGGCTTCTCACCAATGCAACGAGTTACGAGGGTTCAATCCCAGCTCAGGGCAAGAACTTTATCGTTGTAAGTGAGAGGGATATTCGGTCTCCCGTCCGATCAGGCAGGTTTCCCCAGAGTTCTTCGGTTTCTTCCTGCAGTAATGATCGAAATCATTCGCACGATCTGTGCCAAGGGCCAAATTGGAAAAAGGCCTCAGGCCTAATTTGCTACCCTTGTAAAATGACGCGATTATTATTATTATTATTATTATTATTATTATCAATTATCTTTGAAATTTGTTCTTTGTTATTATGTCATTCAGAGCAGAAGATCAGGGTATATGTTAAAGCCGATGTTTAACAGACCTTTCTCAACAGGTGGTTTCAGTATTATCAAACAAGATCAGGAGCCAAACAAGAAGAGTATAGAACATATTCCTCCAAGTTACTGTATATTAAACTAGTTTTATTTAGACCCATTATTTACTTCATATTATTAAAGCACTTTTTTGACAATCATTCAAGAAGCTTTATTTACTCAACTACTGTATGTCATATAGTAGTTTTATTTACTCTGTAGTTACAGCTGTTTATTAAAGTAGATTTATTTACTCAATTGTTAATGTTTATTTAAGTAGTTTTATGTACTCCATAGTTACTACAATGTACGTTAAAGAAGTTTTATTTACTCCATAGTTACTACAAGTACGTTAAAGTAGTTTTATTTATTCCACAGTTACTAGAAGTAGTTTTATTTACTCTATAGTTACTACGTTAAAGTAGTTTTATTTACTCCATAGTTACTATGTTTTATTTACTCCATAGTTATTGTTTATCAAAATAGTTTTATTTACTCTATAGTTACTACGTTAAAGTAGTTTTATTTACTCCATAGTTACTATGTTTTATTTACTCCATAGTTATTGTTTATAAAAGTAGTTTTATTTACTCCATAGTTATTGTTTATCAAAATAGTTTTATTTACTCTATAGTTACTACGTTAAAGTAGTTTTATTTACTCCATAGTTACTATGTTTTATTTACTCCATAGTTATTGTTTATAAAAGTAGTTTTATTTACTCCATAGTTATTGTTTATAAAAGTAGTTTTATTTACTCCATAGTTCTGTTTATTAAAGTAGTTTTATTTACTCCATATAGTTACTGTATATTTAAAGTAGTTTTATTTCCACTAATTAGCTTACCATTGCAGTAGCATAGCCCAGATAGTCCAATACTTCTTTTCGTGGTATAGTTTTGTTGTTTTCTGATGATTCACGATCTAAAGATTCTTGCATCCACAGTACACAATGATAGTAGTCTTTGTCATTATACGCAAAGCGACCCAACTCAAAACATTCTTCCGCTGATGAAAAATTGAGATATCAATTAATAAATTCAATGTCACAATGACAAGCTTTTTGAATATTAAAACTCATGCTAATTATTGGCATCTAAACTAGTTATTAGTACACAAACTCATAAAATAACAGGAATTTTATTATATAATATAAGGTTTGGTATGCATAATTCAATGCATGCACGTTCATGCTGTGAAACTGAAGATGCATAAAGTGTTATCATTGTCTTGTAACAAGTAACAAAACTGTACACAAATATTAGTAAAGTTCAAATTCTGAAAAATCTTTGAATTATGTTAGTTCTAAGTCATGCGGAAAATCTTTCTTTTTAAATAAATGAAAATGAATTTAAGAGTAATTGTGATTTATGGGTACTGTAACTGACTACACTCAACAGTTTTGTCATCTTCAATATTAGGCTTGATTTTGTTTTAACTAGTACATCTTATCAAGGCCTTCACGTTAATACCCTGCATATTTTGGCACTAATTTTAATTGGGTACAAGCCTAGCTTGTCAGCCTAACAGATTCATCGGTCGTCATAAATACCAAGTCTAATTGAGATGCAAAGTTCAAGGTTCATTCAGTATTAAGAATACCTTGGAGGTCCCGATGTCAAAACCTCTAATAGGACGTGACTGTTTATGTGTCTGTAGATAGCTTAATTAAAAGTTCGGGAATTGCGAAGTAATCTAGCAACGTCCAGATGTTGTAAAACTTGCAGTCATTGCTTCAGGAACATGAAGTTTTGTATGACTTTAATAAACACATGTTTTAATAAGACCAAAATCACATTCTATATCAATATGATGATATTAGACACATTTTTATTGTCTGGTTAAAACAGGATATAGTCTCCATTATCAAGATTGTTTTATAATGAGTTTAATTAAAACTTTATTACTGTAAATTTGTGCGCTATTATTATCATAAATGGAGATTTTTGGCTGGATAAGTACAAACTGAAAACAAATGTCAATATACAGACAATATTTGTTTATAGAAAATGATAATAATATACCCTATAGAAAGTGACTTACCCTAGATAATATACCTTATAGAAAAAGATTTACCCTAGGTAAGATGTCCTATAGAAATAAACTTACCCTAGATAATAATATGCCCTACAGAAAGAAACTTACCCTAGGAAACATGCCCTAGATAATATACCCTATAGAAAGAAACTTACCCTAGGTAATATGCCCTTTAGAAAGTGACTTACCCCAGGTAACATACCCTATAAAAAGTGACTTACCCTATATAAAGCGAAAGCTAAGTAATCTAAAACAGTAGATTTAGACAGTGTAGTGTTTATATCAGCTTGTAATTGTATTCTTTGAATAGCTTCCTGCATCCATAGTGTAGTATGGTAGAAATCTTCATCATTATATGATAATCTACCAATCTCATAACAATCGTTAGCTGAAACATGCAGCATGCATTAACATGGGTGTTACATGGTTATAACAAACATAATAGTATTATAATTGATGCATTTGGTGTAGCTAAAATCTTATTAATTGGTGAGGCTTTAACAGTGAGGGTAATATATTTTCAGGGTTCAAAGGGTTAACAGTGAGGGTAATATATTAACCCTTTTGCACATCGTAGCCCAGTTCCCTGAAAAAAAAGTTGTCTTTTTTACACTGAACCGAAACTGCCTCAAACCGATTAATCACAGAACTATTACATTGTCCTTCAATAGTTTACAGCTATTCACGATACTCTGGAGATTTGAGGTGATAGAGCAGTAATTTATAGGAAAGGGTTATAACTATGGAAAAATAATCAAAAAACCCACATTTACAAACAGTCAGATCTTGGTCAATTTTTTCTAGAAATAGCTTCAGCTCAATGCTGTTTCTACACCTTTCTCCACTTCCAATTTACATGTAAGTGCCTTTTTTATATTTTGTGATCTTACGTCACCAAGTGAATAAACCCCCCCAAAAAGGTACCAAAATGGTTTTCATTTATCATGTGCAAGTTAAAACCTATCAAACAAATACACCTACACGTACATATGGGTAACAATGCTATTCAAAAGGATTACATGATCAGTTTTTATTTTTTAAAGTTGTCAATTAGTTACTGCTTGTTAATAAACTTGAATTCAGCATTGAGACTATAGTCAATTTTATGTGTGATACAAGAATTACTATGACCAGAACAAGAAAACTAATGACATATTTAGCCACAAAAAAAAAACAACCTCCCACCCACATCAGATTTCTTTTGAAGATTTTGTCAAAGAACAAGAATACTTTCTTTTGCATGCCTGAAGTGATGTAACATGTAAACAAATACTCTGTATGAAATTTGACAAGCTTGAATTTACAAGATTGAATTCTATTTCAAAGCCATGACATTAACTATCTGCAGTGCCGCCTTTGCTGGATTTTTAATTAAGAAATGTTCAAGGCTATTCCACATATGAGGCCTCTGCCAACTTCCACCCTTATGACTCTACAAACTGATCCTGCAGTGAATATTCGCTTGGCCGCTAGTATCACTGATAAAGATGACATCTATGCGTCTTAATTCGGCAAAATATTAACTTTTTTCCTCAAACAAAATAAATTCTAAAACATTTTTCTGAAGTATAAGAAAAATAAATAAACACGTTTGAAGTATCTGTAGTTGAAAAAATATTTCCTATTTAGTGTAAATGGGTATCAAAATGAGTAAAAGGCATCATTTTGCCTGAAGCAGTTACGCGTTATGTTAACAAAGCACAAGCAGTTGAGCCACGTAAAGTCAATGCACATGTTGAAGACAGACCTCTGTGACAGAGATAATTTGTAAGTAATTCTCTGTAAAACAGATTGATGACTCTAGTGTATGTAAGAAATGTTTATGACAGGACCCCTAGATCTCGAGGCCCTAGGTCTAGCTAGCCAAGCCTATTGGTAAATCTGGCACTTGTCACTGGCTTAACATCCACACTCTTCCTAGGAAGCTAGCATGAAGAGCCAGTCTAGATGCGAGGATATAGGCGAACAGAGGATAAAATCAATTACCTCCAATTCTTTGGTTAAAGGCCTAATCATGCCTTTCAAGATACAGTGATTCAAAACTAAATTTGTAAGGTACATGTATAAGTTCAAAGAAAGGCTATCTATTTTATATGACAGATATGTCAAAATGACAAGACAATAGATTGATTATACCTAGAAATGATAATAAAATTATCAATGAACTAGGGTTTAATATCCTATTTTTTTTTTCTGCACTGACTGGGCTATTGAAGACAGGAATAAAATCGTACACGATAAAATTAAACAGAAAAATAGGCCGCCGGCTGCCAGGCAGGATACGTCCATATTTTCGAGAGATGGACAGAGAACAAGCAAAACAGAAAGGATTTTCCCTACATGGGCCATAATTCATTAAGTTACTATTTAATATGCGCAAATATCGAAAGGAATCAAAATCTTTTGGTTTTAAACATGCATTTCAAGTTTCATCTAAATCGGTTCAAATATCGATTTTAGGTACAATCAGGGGGCATAATCCATAAGTTTCCATCCGATACATATGCTAATATCGAAAGCAGTCGAGATCTTTTGGTGATAAACCTATATTTCAAGTTTTGTCAAAATCGGATAAGAATTATGACCTGTATCGAGTCCACAAACAATTGTGGTTGGTCAAACGGACAGGGGCGACTGCATAATACGTTCACATGAAAATGTTGGCGTATAAAGCATCTTGGTTACGAAATCAGGACTGGACATGTCTTGTAATGTCTGCTGGCACAACAGTGATATTGTGAAATCAGTAATTGTTAATTTGTTTATTTTTGCACCATCCTGTGAATCATCAACCTGCACTTCCACCCAATCTATTACTTATACCAGAAATAGGCGTTAATTTTAATCACATCTATAACAACATACTGTTTCTCTATAGTAATCAAATATTGACTTTCAGCTTGTTCAAATTTGTGATGGGTAGTTTCAATGTTACACTTCAATCAAATGTTTACAAAGCTCTAGAATCCAAGGTTACCTCAATATATTCTCTACCAAAAAAGAAACGCAATCTGATATTCGGTATACCCTCGCTCTACCATCGTCTTGTGGCAACAGGAACTGTGACACGTCGTTGAACCAAACTGCTCTCCAGTGTTGCTGTGGTCATAGCCCCAGTGTCTGACCCCACTGAAGTTGAATTTCACAGTGTCCAGTTTTTCAAAACTAAGGAGAGAGAGAGAGAGAGGGGGAGGGGGAGAGAGAGAGAGAAATGGGGTTTAACTCGACACAAACTAGGTCATTTTGGGACTAACATCGTTTGAATTTTATTCAATAATTCGCTTACGCATAGGGGTCTTTAACAGTGGGAGGAAACCGGAGGACCCGGAGAAAATCCACAAGGTTGGACTATATGCATTTGAACATAATTTAGTAGTTCATTCAGTACATAGAACATTTATGTCCCACTATTAAACATATTGCTCTTTTTCTTTCTTTGATATGCATTTTAACATAATTTAGCAGTTCATTTAGTACAATTGACAAAACTTATGACTACCTGTATGTCGAACACTGAGAACATCTGCTACCTATGACTACCTGTATGTGGGGTATTGAGAAGATTTTCTATGCCACTCGTGATGAAATATAGGCATAATATAATAATAAATCAGTGGAAAATAAAGGCATGTTTGGTACATTAAAATTTCCCATCACTTTTTAGGATAATAAAAAGAAAATAAAACTTGTTAGACCTGTTTAAATGGGGCATCGTTTACACTTGTTCATCTTAGTAAAGATATGGGTACTTATTCAAGTTATAGTACTAGTATCCCCGTTTGACAAGGTAATTTACTGTTTCAAATTATAAAATATCATCTTAACCATGACATTTTTTTGCCTGTAATGTATTGATTTGGCCTAATAGTTGTAGGTAAAATAAAAAAAATATATAATGAAATGGGTTTTAATGTCCTGAGGAAACAATTCCAAGATAAATTGATGAAAGACAAACACATTTTAAGAGTCCTCTGCTTTCTTAGAAAGGCATGTGATAATTAATCAACGAAGGAGTCTCAATACTGGGTACCATTTTAAATGGCCCCATTGGTAAAAGAATCCGTAAAATCTAAATCATATGCTTCATATGTTTTGTCAAATAAACTTAAAAGTCAAAAACTGAAACTTATATACCGGTACGTGAATAAAATAACAATTACTGGTTTTTAATATGCAATATTCCGACGATGATATTCTTGTCTTCAAAAGATTCCATGGGTCTAAATGTCTTTTACAAGCACTGTCAATTTGCTGACAGGAACTATTAACTTCAAAACCTCAAGATTAAAGCTGACATTTTATTACAAAACAACCACGATGGCTCAACCATGAAGGCTACTTGACTTTAATGTGATGATGGAATGGTTTATAGTTCACATAAGATATGCTGGTTTTTGGTCATAAAACAATTCAAAAATAAAATTCAGAAGTAGTATATCCATATAAGTGTGTTCATTTTAGTGAAATCTATTTCTATATATATGTCTTATGGGGATTACATAAAACAACTGTCAAATATATCTATCAAGCTGTCCACATATGTCTGTCGTCAGTTGGGTAAAATATATATAATTACAAATATAAGTGATCTGACTCAGACATATCTAAATATACTTGCATTTCCTTATTTAAAACTCACATCATGTGCCTTTATATTTTGTCAAGCTCATTCTGTAATGTTAGATAGGCTATAATAACAAATTCGACTAACAGTGCAAATTAAACAATAATATGTTAGTCTTGCAAATATCAATCAAAGTAAATCTATCATGCTATAAACTATTGTTATTATATGATTGGAATAATTTAGTATAAAATAGCATCATAACGTGTTTATCATTTTATACATTCTTGCTGCAAATAAAAAAGTAATAACCTGTTTCGAAAGTTAAATGCCCCCTCCCCCTGAATAACTTACACATATGTTTTGATTGGCAGTTTAATAAAAGTAGTTTTAGTATGTATTTAATTTTGTATATTATGTATATTCTTATATCAAACAATTTGTATATCAAACAATTGTTCAATTCAATGTTCCTAAATTCTAATCATATCTTAATTCTTTTATATTACAGTATACTTCAAGATACATTATGTAAGAGCTAAATCTACCTATTGCAAGTCTTTCATATAAATTACTAATATTATTTCACATGAGTAGCCCAATATCAACTTTATAGATCATTGGATGGCTGTGATATTGAATTGAGTAGAACACACAAGTCATTTATTAATTCAATGTTTAAATGCAAAATCAAAACTTTTTTATTATCGTAGCAATGATACTTGACAATCAAGACTATCTTAGCAAAACTTCAAACACACATGACTTCGCTCACAATGCAGTAATTTGACTGAAATTTTCAAAATATCTATTTTTGAACTATTATATGAAGAATGGCCAGCTTTTTATCTATATCTTACATAATATATCTTTAATTAACAAATTGTTCTCTTTGACCACATATAAATAAATTATACTGTGAATAGACTAGAATGAAGAATAACTTTTACCTGATAATTCAGCACATTTAGTTTTACCCAACTCTCCACTGGCTATTTTAGCTGTGTCAAGTTGATATGTATCTTGTAAACGTAATAACGCTGCCGCTGCACCGCTTAAATCTTCGTATGTTGGTAAATCTTGTTTTAAAAATTTAATCTGTTGTAACATAGCTAAAAGATAATTAAAACTAGAGTAAAAATACTATAAATATAAACCAAGATATTGGGAAACATTTCATGAATTTAGAAGAAAAAGGCTTGATACAATGTACGTCCCTGAAGCTGCACAATAATTCATCATCATTTGCATCTACCATACATAATATTATAATATATAATATAATAACTGAAATCTGTCAAGTGAGTTATTATAAATATGATCTTTTTGAGTTGGTCTCACTGTACCACTTGTTCATAAATTCCTGCTTGAATGCTAAAACCTGATGGGTAACCTATGTTACCTGCCCTATTCATACAAGTTTATTTTTGGTAAATAATGTTTTTGACATTAGATTTAATCAACAAAAATCAATATATTGACATGAATGGAACCAGATATCCCTGCAAAAGATCTTTCCAGCACTGGTCAGGAATAAAGTCTTAACTTTTTTGTTCATTAGCATTAGTCTAGCCGTAAGCACTTCTATTTTATTTCTTAATACTGTTCAGTGATTAGCGTTAATAACAACTTACTTGTAAATGTGTTATTCTGTAAGATTGGTTCGATATCTTTATCCCAATCTAATGTAAATCTTTTGACATATAAAAATGCACTAACTGGATTTCCTAAAGTTCCATCTGGATTTTTTAACGCTACATTACTGTGACTGGCGAAATCATTAGCTATGCTGAAAAGTAAACATGATTTGATTCTTTTAATATCATTAATCAACAGAATTGTGAATATTTTTACAGATGAAATCTGAAATATACATAAAATTTGATGACAAAAGCAGGATATTTCATGTGACATTAGATATGTACTATGCACTATAATATCAGTCGTCAAAAAGTCTTTATTCGCAGTAAGGATAGAGGCCTGCGGAGTGCGAGGTGATGATTACAAAAGTATGTATATTTCATGTGACATTAGACATTTACTGTACATGCACTATAATATCAGTCGTCCGGGCAGTCAACAAGAGTTGTCGCATATTTAACTTTTTTCAGTAATGAAACATTTATAATACACTAAAATCATATAACAAGTAACAACTCATTATTTATAATTATCCGAAAATCATTCGAATTTGTTTGGCTTTGATAAAGTTCTCCTCCATGCTAACGTTTAGTATACGAAACACTTAATATTCTGAAAATCAATAGGCTTCTTCGTCTCATGACCTTCAATACTGTGTATAAATTTCAAGTCAATCGGATATTACCTTTAGCCTCTAGAGCATCCACAAGATTTTTTGAAGTGATCAAGGGCCATAACTCTGGCAGTAATTATCGGATATCGCTGATAATCCCTAGGCTTCTTTATCTCATGACCGTAAACACTGTGTATAAATTTAAATTCAATCGGATATTACCTTTAGCCTCTAGAGCGTTCACAAGATTTTTCAAAGTGATCAAGGGCCATAACTCTGGCAGTAATTATCGGATATCGGTGAAAATCCCTAGGTTTCTTTGTCTCATGGCCTTAAACACTGTGTATATATCTTAATTCAATCAGATATTAACTTTAGCCTCTAGAGTATCACAAGATTTTTCAAAGTGATCAAGGGTCATAACTCTGGATGCAATTATCGGATATCGCTGAAAATCAATAGGGGACTTCCTCTGATGACCTTAAACACTGTGTATAAATTTAAAGTCAATCGGATATTAACTTTAGCCTCTAGTGCGTTCACAAGATTTTTTGAAGTGATCAAGGGCCATAACTCTGACAGCAAATATCGAAAATTGCTGAAAATCAATAGGGGTCTTCCTCTCATGATCTTAAATACTGTGTATAAATTTAAAGTCAATCGGATATTAATTTTAGCCCCTAGAGCGTTCACAAGAAATTGTGGACGATGGTCGGACGGACCGACGGACGGACCAACGGAGGCGACGGCAATATACGACCACATTTCTATGTGGGCGTATAAAAAGTCTTTATTCGCAATAAAGAATGGAGGCCTGCGGAGTGCAGGGGTGAGGACTTGGCTGTCTGACCGTTTCAGGACATGGGGTGTCAATCTTCCTCCTTATATCCCCACCTGGGGGGGCGTGGTGACCCATGATTTTGAATGAGAAATTACATCCCGCCAGGACCAAAATAAAATAATATCTATATGTGTGTGCAGGGGTGGGGTCGGGTGGCAGTCCCTCCCAGTCCTAGTGCCACCAGGTAACATTGGGCTGTGTGCAACATGCTGGAGTCAATTTGTAGAATACCTGACCCATGGTATATATTTGACACTGGTTAAGCATTATGATTATGTTGAAAACTGCATTAACATCGCATGATTTTTTGTCATAACTGAAGTGAGGGGGGGGGGGGGTGCAAAAATGAAAACCATGACGCAAAGCACGTTATTGCTTCCCTCTTACTTACCCCTGATCCACACTTAACAGTAACTAAACTAACATATAAAAACATATTTTTACTACAAATCTATTTACAATATTTGTGGAAATGCTATGCTCTATTTACTGGAAATGCACCAAATTTGGATATGTACATGCAGTTCTGTTGTTTAGCACAAACATTTTTGCTAATCAACATACCTCTGCACAAAAAGAAAAACTTCATGTACATGTGCATTAAATTTCAAGGCACTAAACAGATAAATAAAGGGGAAATCAACACTTTTTAATGAGGGAAGAGAGAGAGAGAGAAATGGGGTTTAACGTCCACTCGGTAGAAACTAGGTTATTTTGGATTATCATACTAACATACGCATTAACTTTATTCAAAGCTACGCCAGGTGACTCAATGACAGGCTTTATGATATAAAGCGTGCACGCTAACCATTTAGTCATCCAAACTCCTATATGAGGGGAGACCCTACACCTAATTACATGTATAATTAACTTAACAATGGGATTAACCTTGTGATTTTAGAGTGAAAAAAATGAAATGAAATGTGGTTTAACATCCTAAAAATCAAATGAGTTATTAAAGATGGGCAACTGTGTCAAGGGTTCTTTTACAGTCAGGCCTATATGAGAGAGAGAGAAATGGGGTTTACATCGACTTGACACAAACAACGTCATTTTGGGACTAACATGGTTTAATTTTATTTCACTAATTTGCTTGCATGTAGGGGTCTTAAGCAGTGGGAAGAAAACGGAGGACCCGGAGAAAACCCACAAGGTTGGACAAGCAACCCTACTCCTTGTCAAGTACAACCGGTGATTCAAAACCACGCCAGTTGACTCAATGACGGACTTTATGATACAGCATGCTTGTGCTAACAAACCCCTCACCCCAAATGAAAACAGGACCTTGCTTTTTGTCCCATCCGAATGACTAGACACCCTTCTTTGTCACGCCCTCTTTAATGCATTCATGTCAATCTAAGACCTCCTGGTTAGTATCACTCCGAGTAACAATGTGACACTTTAATCTGCTGGCTCCCTACACTGTCTTCTCTGATTATTACAAAAACAGAAAAATCTAACAAGACGTTTATAATAAAAACTCCATTTCACGGTTCAGTAGGAGTCTGTATCTATTCTATAACATAATAGAAGTATCATCACATCAAAATGTAAATCTGAACATTGTGGACATGCCCTTGTCATGGCTGGGAATGGAGACTTCATTATTAATTGTTTCCACGCAACTGCAGCCATTTCCTACTTATATGCACGATATAATCACTGATTGTTTCTAATCTGAAAACCCTTTTCCTCCGTTTTACTGGTGAGGAAATGATTAATGGTGTATAAAATGTCATTAGGTAGGCAGTAAAAGGAAACTAAAGCTTGATCAATATATCATATCTGGCTGGTAATGGATTACGTGTGGACCAACTTCCACCTTGAGCTAAAGAAAACAAACACCTTTTCTCATTATAAAGTGTCTTTATAGGAGTAATTGGTAACAGAGTTAATCTGTATTGAATGACTATTTGTTCAATATTTTACTAGCCCTTGAAGAGAAGGTTAATACACTCTTATATCAAACTGATCGATTGTCTATGAGTGATATAATAGTCTATATTTTAAGCATCGTAAACATCTCTGCAAGAGGGCAGATTAACTTAACTACAGAGGAATTGATTTGAGAGAAAAGAGAGAAATGGGGATTATTGTCAACTGGACATAAACCAGTTCATTTTGTAACTACAATATGGTGCAATTTCTTTCAACAATTTTCTTTCGCATACGGGCCTTTAGTTGGGGGAGAAACGGAAGATTTAGAATGGGATTAATAAACATCCCCAGGTCGTTTTGTGACTAACACATGAGACAATTTATTTACATCAATTCACTGGCATCTAGGTGTCTTTAATTAGCAGTGAGGGGAAGTTGGAGGACTCGGAGAAATGGGGTTTAACATCCACTTAACACAAAGTATGTCATTTCGAGACTAACATATGGTTCAATTTTATTCCAATAATTCACTTGGATGTAGGTTTCTTTAATTAGAAGTAAGAGGAAGTTGGAGGACTCAGAATAAGGAGGAGAAAGGGGTTAAACGTTTACTTAACACAAAGTATGTCATTTCAAGACTTACATATGGTTTAATTTTATTACAATAATTTGCTTGCATGTATGTATTTTTAGCAACAGAAGGAAACCATAGGACTGGAGAAAACTAGCTGGGAATCAAAATCACACCACTTGACTGAATGCCAGACCATAAGATCTACATCCTAACACTACCAGACCACCCAAATCAATTGACACCAGAAAAAATAGGACATGATAATTAATGTAGAGACAGAAATGGGGTTGAATGTCCATTCGACACGAACTATGTCATTTCGGGACTAACATATTTTAAAAAAAAAAAATTATTTCAATACTTCAATACGGGTCTTTAGTAGTGGTAGGAAAGCGGAGGACCCGGAGAAAACCAACTAGGTTGGACAGGTGACCCTACTCCTTGCCACGTACAACCGGGGATTCGAAACCACGCCAGTTGAATCAATGACAGAAAATTACTATAATAATCTAATTAACATAATCAATGTAACGTCCCGCAATATGATCAAGCAAACGTCGTATATATATAACTTGGTGTATAGTAGGGCAGCATGCAGCGCAATAACAGTATATTATGTATCAACCTCTCACATACTGTCCAGTGTATTAAATGTAAATAGGATAAACCATTTTTATCTTTTGTTCAGGGTGCCGCAACATAAATAAATATCTCCAAATAACTCAATAATTGCACCACAATATTTATGTTTGACACATTCATAGTCACTAAATAAAAGGCCATGTTGTAACCTATGACCATTTAACCATCGATAGATAATAGACTGAAAAATGGTTCCGAGTGTCGTCCATAACATCCAGCCATTTTTGAGCAAAAAATAGGTTACATGGCCTGGTTTTGAAATTAGTATTGCTTAACCAGTCTACCGACCATTCTTCATCTGTTTGACAGGCAGGGATAATCAAGACTATTTGTTTACGAAACATTACAGAAAGCTGGAACAAGAAATAGAATTTAGAAACAACATACGGTGGGCAACTCAACAAATGTTTTAAGAACCTTATAAAAGTTGAACGAAACCACTGCTAGTATCACGTTCCTGTACAACCTGAGTTATCAGAGATAATATTTGTTGTACTAAACCAAAAGATGCCACTACTAATTGTATAGTTAAAGCCCCAATACCACTCTTGTTGTAACTGAATAATATGTTCCAATCATTATTCTGGTCAACAATTTGTACTATTTTACAATATTTCAATTTAAAAATGATACAAATTTCATCTTAAAACACCTTATTTTAAAAATTGAAAAATTCAACTACATGCCGTAACATGGTTCGATAAGCCTTACGTAAGCACTTTGAAATGCAACTTGGATTTAAACATATTTTCACACACTCTGGACAAGTAAGATAGGTTGTAATGGATAATTTACACAACAGGTAGGACACTTAAACATCTTGTAGTTAGAATAAGGCTATTTTTTTTTCTGGACCTGTCAAGCCAGCAAGAGTGTTATTGTCCCTTTAATGATAAAGCAATTCAAAAAATAAAAACCAATTTCTAAAGCTGCTGTAATAACAAAAAGCTAAACATTACTACTATTCAGAATCGTCGACAATTGGATGTTTAACGGCTGTAATAGTTAATAGATGTGTTGAGAATTTCATGTGCAATGGATATTTATAGACTCAAAGAGAGTGCAAGATTAGCCAGAAATCACTTTGAGACAAGGTGAGAGAGAGAGAAATGGGGTTGAATGTCCATTCAACACAACTAGGTCATTTCGGGACTTACATATGGATTAATTTTATTTCAATAATTCGCTTGTGCGTAGGGTTCTTTAGCAGTGGGAGGAAACCAGAGTGCCTGAGGAAACCAACCAGGTTGAGAAGGCGCCTCTTTCTCCATGCCACATACATTCACACCAGGGCTCGAAACCACAGCAGCAAGCCAGAGGTGACCGGCAACCTAGAGGTCAAAGCGTGGCACTCTAGACAAGGCCATCCCAACCCCCCTTCAGACAAAGCACTGAAGCGTGCACATTCACTGTGTCGAGTACCACTTTAGTAGTGGGAATTGTGGGCACATGGGGCATTTGTCTTTGATGTTAATTATCCTGTTTGATTGATAAATGTGTTGAAACAGGGCATAAGAGTATATAAATTAGAGTGGTGACCAGTGAATCTACAAATTATAACCAGCCTCATATCAACTTTTGAAATTGGTCAGTAAACCGTTCATCTAAATGGAAATAGTTGTTAGTTCCATTTTAAGCAATTCAGGCTATGGGTATGAGGGTATTTTCACTAAACTGATTTTACTGTAGGACACTGTAGACGATTTTCTGTATTCCCCAAATAATCAAAAGGAATACCGGGTATACATAATAAAAATATATGCTTAATACAGTC
The DNA here is from genome assembly GCA_917208275.1 of Patella pellucida. Taxonomy (NCBI): domain Eukaryota; kingdom Metazoa; phylum Mollusca; class Gastropoda; family Patellidae; genus Patella; species Patella pellucida. The sequence continues at coordinate 20,152,246 of OU795036.1, read as the reverse complement.
TCTAATTTCAAAACAGATGATATTGTATATTCCCCAGTAAATATACATATATTATAACTCATCCATCCTTAATACAATCTCTAATACACAAATCATATTGTGTATTTCCCAGTAATTACCAGTTAATATACATATAACCCATGGACATTACACTCTATAATATACAAATCACCAATACTTAAAAGTACACTAAGTTTCAAAATGTGTATTTATTTATGCAGGAGGATTATATGAGAGGGGTTATCAGAGAATCTCACCATTTTGTGATGGTATGAAATGAAATTTATGGAATGTCTGCTAAAATCTTATCATTTCAATAAAAACTCAAATTTCAATACTTTTAGAATACTCCCTGCCTATTGTTTTTCTTTCGTAATTTTGACAAATCTTTTATTTTTATTTACCTTAGGCCTAGTCACTTAATATGCATTCTATCAAGAATTTACTAGATTAACTAAAAATGCTTCATACAGAAGTTAGATTTAAATTAAAATTTTATACCTTTTTAATTTCTCCAATCTCTTTTCTTCCATGTCAATATATTGCCTTAATGTCGAAGCAATATCTCTTTCTGCATACAAAGCTGTTTGGAGATGGGCCATAGATGTAAACATTTCACACTCAACCATGTTTGCCACGCAGGCAAGTAGAACTACCAAAATCTTCATACCGGCCAGCATTACAAGACTCTCAATGTCAAAATCAGACTTCTGGCAAAGATGTCAAACTTTTCTAATGTGTCTTAAACGGACCGTTTTGTTTGCCAAGTATGTTCCAGAAACTGCTGTCTTGCTGTTCACTTCTAGGCCGGAGACTTCTCTTTTCTTGAGATTACCAATGTTGGAAAGTTCCTGGCAATTCTAACACGTTGCAAAATGTCTACGTGCCTCTTGTAGCACACTCAATGGCATAGTTAGTAAATAATGAGAAATAAAAATGGGTTCACATCTCAAATTTCACAAGCAGCGGAGTATAGTGGGGTAATGGAATGTCTCATTTTGTATTTAGGGAGGGCAGGTTCACATAACTGTTAAAACATTTGCTATCCCGTTAATTTGAAAATTCGGAAATAATCAGCCCTTTACTTTCAAGGAGGTTTTGTACAAGTTTTACAGAATAAAATATAATTTCTCCAGCTGTTTGTACATGATAAAGAAAAAAACCCCAATGAAAACGTTTTCCGACATTGAAATGGACTAGCTTAATTCGCTATCACATGTTTCATGAAAGTCATGTGATATTTAGACAAGGCAAAATGGCGACTCAAGAAAGAGTAATTTCTCAATGCTCGTGCATTTTTATAATTATTGCTTTATTGCATATTAGTTATGGACAGTCAACCAATTATTTAATTGGGATTGGGATATCTGATATAACCGGCCCTGCAGCCGAAGTCAACTTGGTGAGAAATATAATTTTTCATACATGTCAAATGTCTGGGTTTCAGTTTGCTATCTCCAACGTAGTTCCTTTATTATGAACTGTCACAGTTCATGAAGGAACTATCTCCAACGGGCATTGGCAATTGAATCATTGGCCCCCTGTTCTGTGTTTCTGCACGAATAGATATTAAACACCTTTATCAAATGTGTATATCGTCTCTGCGCTTCCAAAATCTCTTATCTCGAATTTTCCTACTTTTCAGGAGACACAAAAAACTTTACAGATCTAATAATAACTGGCAGATTGAATTGTTCCTTCGATATATACATACTAAATAATACTACAAATCACCCTCAACCCTCTGTGTTTCGAGATGACTTTTGCTCCCATTACAACTAACGTTGCAAGCCCGGTTGTGATTCATTATTTATTGGCCTTTTACACAAAATTGACAGCATTTTTCATCGAAACAAAGATTGATTATTGTTATGAATAATATTTCCGCCACACACCACTACAATTAAGGACTTTATCTTACCTGAAACGGGTACAAATCGAGGCGTTCAGCTGTTTCCCAAGACCGCCATGTTTTTAGACTGTATATTTTGATAGTCTATATCATCCAGACAAATATTCTATGTACGTTGAAGACTAGGGGGTTCTGGGTGACCGAGACTACTGTTTTGACAGCTATCATTTCGCAAATCATAGCTAAAAACAAGCACATCAGTATATCTCAACGTTTTTAGCTTCGTTCTCGTAGCTAACTTCAACGATGTATGAGTGTGTAGCATTTATCTATAACACCAAATTAAAAAAACCAAGATACGATATTTTAAAGAATTGTTTTTCTCCAAAATGAAGAATAAGATACAATATTCGTATCTCTACTATATTAAAAAAATGAGATAAGAGTTTCTGACAGTTGTTTGTAAATATTAAATTACGTCAAAATATCGTATCTCGTAAAATATTTTTTCCAAATGTTTTATACAAAAATAACGCCGATTTTACGTTAATATTAGTGATGGGGGATATTTCTATGATGTGATAGAGACACAGATGGTTGATGCACTAAAATTAACGTAAAATCAGTGTTTTTCGAAATTTGGTCAGAGAAATCCCATGCAAAGCAATGGTCGCTCCTTGTAAGTTTACTCACAGATCTCCCACAAGGCACATTGTTTTCAAAATGGGGGATTTATGTATAGGGTATATGCATTCCATATACAAACTACCGTAATAAAATAATGACAGTTTGGTGGGCCTATAGGCCTTACTATATGTTTTTGTCAAGTCAGTAGAACAAGTTAGTTAAAATGACATTTTGTTTTTAGGATCTATTTGATTTACCATTTGCTATAAATCTGTCATAACTTTTGATACCGGTATTCTTGGTTTTTTTTATGTGGGTAGATTGTAATAAATAAATAAGATTGAGTTGTTTCTTCTAAACATTTATTTGATGACTAGTTCCATGATAATCTTACAATAAAACTAATTTATTGTAGCTTGTCTTTTTCATTTATCATTAGTTAAAGTTATGTCATTGCTATGGAAACAAATTAAATTTGTAATGTCACTTTAATTGCTAACTTTAAAACTAAACTAAAGACTTACTTTTTTTTTACCAAGTGATCCTTTGAATAGGTATAGGTAGATAATCTAGATTTTAATCAAATACAATTTTATCTGATATTGCCTTTGCTATTGTGGTTTATTATAATGCAATAGTGTCTTGCTCTACAACACAAAGTATGGATATAACTACTTCAAATAGACGTATACATAGGTTGACTAGACTAGATGTATATTTTTCATTAGCTTGAAAACATGACCTGTATGTGTTACGAAACTTCGTTATTAAATAACAGAAGTTGTTATATTCATGAATGTTTGTGTTTGTTTTGTACACATAATTGTGTTTGATAATACTAAATGGACAGGTATTAATTTAGGTGACTTTTTGATGTATGATCCTGCTGAAACTCAAGTCAATGAGAGATATATGATCTCATTGCTAAACTTTATATGTTGTTTTTTTTTGTTTTAGATGGGGTATGCAAACCCTGCCCAGACTTCTCATGGTATCCATATTCGCCAGTATAGTCGGACATTCATAGTTGGAGATAATGGAAATAAAACTAGAGTAGTGTTTGTCAATGTTGATGCCTGTATGTTATCTCAAGGTGTTAAATTAGAGGTAGGTTTATGTCAATTGTAAAAACAATACTATTTATTATAGATTAGACATGTAGGCCAATATGTTATCTTGCTTGACTGTTACATCATCAAACATTACAGTTATCAGTAGTCCTTCTGCACTTACTATTAAATTGACTCAAGGACTTTTTTTTAACAATTAATTGCCGTTTTTAAAGTAAAAATTTGTGATTTGCAATTTTCAGGGAATATCAAATTTCAAAGTGAAGCAATTTGACTGCAATTTTCAGCATATTCTCTTTTCATTATCCATATTTTACTTATTATAGTGAGAATTGTCAGCTCTTTATCTAATCTTACCTAATGCCCTTTTGAGCAACCGATATTTAAAAAAAGCTTAAATTTAAAATGAAAGACATACAGTGTAGACTAGCACTATATAAATGACATTATTATTATTATAGTTATATTTTTTTACAATATATTTGATTTTATGTCTGATTTGATCAGCTGTTGTGGGGTATATAAAATATAAATTCTACATACAACCCTTATCCCTCCATACCCTTCTTTAATGTTAAATTTGTGTAATCCACCCACACCTACCCTTTCGGACTCCTCGGTATCCTTTTTGATTAAGTCAACTGGTGTGGTTTCAAATATCTGGTTGTCTGTGACAAAGAGTATGGTCGCCTATTTACTCCAACTGCTAAAGACCCAAACATGCAAGCGCATTATTGAATTAAAATTAAACCATATGTTAGTCCCGGAGTGACCTAGTTTGTGTCAAGTGAACGTTAAACCCCATTTCTCTCTCTCTCCCTCCCCCGTATCCTTTTTACCTCTGTACCACTATTTAAGGTTAATTTGAATTGGCCCTAATTTAAGATTTTGTGATCTTCTCTCCTTCTGATTTGTATAATATATTTTGTTTATTGAATTATTTGATATACAATATATTATAGGTTTGTATCCTGATTAATAAACACTAAAATTTAACTGCATTAGAATCCATTAAAAACACCCGAAAAGTTAAACACCATTTTATTTCATGTCATTAAAGACATACTTCACTATATTATACAAAATAAGATAAATTTTTGCTAGACTATTTGATTTTGTTGTTATTTTCACAGGTTATTAAAAGATTAAAAGCATTATATGGTAATTTATATAATGAGAGAAATGTCTGTATTAGTGGTATCCACACACATTCAGGACCTGGTGGATTCCATGAATACCTTCTGTATGATATAACATCTTTAGGCTTTGTCAAAGAAGCGTTTGAACCATTTGTAGCTGGAATAACAGAGGTATGTATACTTATTTATGATATCTATTTTACATGGGAGCCGTGGTGGCCCGGAGAAGGGAGATCTGGGGTTTGATTTGAGTATTGTCAGAGAAAGTTCCTGTGAGTGTCATCCATGTTATTGTTTAATGAAAATAAGGTGGACATTGATTTGGTATCTAAACCATTCGCTGATCAGAAAAATGGGTAGATTTAACCCAGACATACTACATATTTAAATATATGTATTTTGAGGTGATATTTTGTATAGAGTATAAAGGAAAGAGTTAAATGTTTGTATTTGGTGATATTTTGTATAGAGTATAAAGGAAAAAGTTAAATGTTTGTATTTGTTAATATTTTTGTATAGAGTATAAGGAAAGCTCATGAATCCATTCAACCTGGTAATATTTATACTAACAATGGAGAACTATTAGACAGTAACATCAATCGTAGCCCAACATCTTATTTAAACAACCCTGCAGCAGAAAGAAAAAAGTAAGTAAAAGTTTATTCAGTAATGCTACATTGATAGATAGTCAGAAACACTGCATTTACATCTGATTATGGACAAGGTTATGAGGCCAAATGGGTGTCGTATTTGTTCAGAACAGTATTTTTGGCTCCAAGAGGATGTACTCGGCACTAGATCCAATTATCGGTTACAATATCAGTTCTTACAAGTGTCATGGTATTGATCCCAAGCCTGTGACAAGGAATAGGTTTGTCACCCCAACCTCATGGGTTTTTACCGGGTTCTCCAGTTTCCACCCAGTGATAAAGACCACTACACACTGGCAAATTATCGAAATAATGTTCTGGCATAAGCTTGTTCTCTCACATGTTCCTGAAGCAACGACTGCGAGTTTAACAACATCTGGCCGTTGCTGGTTTACTACACAATTCCCGAACTTATAGCTACGTTATCTGCAGACACATGAACCAGAGATTGTGAAATAGCTAACCCCACGGAAACCTTGAAATTGGACGAACCTTGAACTGTGCAACTCAGTTATCAAAGGTAGACATTTTAGCTTAAAAGCATGAGACTTGGCATTCATGACAATCAAGCAATCTGATAGGCTCTCAAGCTGGGCTTGTACTTAATCAAACTTAGTGCTGAAATATGCAGGGTATTACATGAAGAGCTTGGTAAAGATGTACGTAGTTAAAACAAGATCAAGCCTTCTATTGAAGATGGTTCTCTCAATTCATGCCCCCTAATCATCCTTTCCTCAAGTTTAGCTAAAACATTGGAATATTGCAGATGATCATTGCTGGTGTAGCTAATACCTCACACTAATATAGAGACATGATTTGCGCTGGAAGCCAGGAGAAGAATGATTGTTACAGGTTTAACAACATCAGACCTGGAAAAATACAGTTTAGATGTACCTGACACTACTGAACTAGTACTTGGCATTCTGAAATATGTGCCAGACATGTATTATAAATATCATTAAAGACATTGATAAAGGACCAGTCTGTGCAGGACACAATCTTAGATTCCATAGGGATTGTGTCTGACATTGTCTGTGACTGGTACCTTATTTCCAGATTTAGGCATATGTCTTACAGCCTTTTGAATTCACATCAAAAAAAGATTGAGAACAAGGATATAGGTAACTGCTGTCTGGAATCTGTAACTTTATCCTGTATCCACAATTTATTTTATATATTCTTTTACAGGTACAACTATGATGTAGATAAAAATATGACTGTATTAAAATTTGTTGATGCAAAAAATAAAGGCATTGGTATGATCAGGTAAAACTATATTTTAGTATACTGGCAAACTGTTGATTTCTTTTAAAGACAAAACAGGGTCTAACAGATGCACTTTAGATCATAAAGTCTGTTGTTTGGTCTAGAGGTGTGGTTTGATTCTATGTGATAAGGAGTAGCATCACCTGTCGAACCTCGTGCCCCCCGCACTGTCTCTTCTTACTGCAATATGACACTACGGTACTTGTAAGCAAATTATGGAAATACAATTGAACCAAATGTTAGTCCCACAGTGACCTAGCTGTGTTGAGTGAACATTACACCTCATATTTCTACCTCTCATTTAAAGACAGAGTTAAATCATTCCTTAAACGTTTTGGTTTGACTTAGAAAATGAGCGAATATAGTTCTAAGCATTTGCTATCTATCATATTTTCAATACTTTGTGTTTAGACAAGTTTAAAAACGATAATCAATCTTTTCTGTATGTTTGTTCTTTAATAATTTCAGTTGGTTTGCTGTACATTGTACAAGTATGAATAATACCAATGGTTATATTAGTAGTGATAATAAAGGCTATGCAGCTCAGTTGTTTGAACTAAAAATGAATAATGGAGCATTTATGGGCGAGGTATTTATAACATGTGCACTTTAGATTATAAGGTCTAGTCATTGAGTCAAGCAGTGTTAAAAAAGTAGGAATGCTTTCTTAAACTTGTATGTTTTCTCCCACTGCTAAAGACCCTGACATGCAAGCAAATTATTGAAATAAAATTGCTTCATGTAGCTTGTGTTGAGTGGATGTTAAACTCCATCTCTTCTCTCTCTTTGTTAAAAATTTGAAACTTTTGTGTATTGACTTTTCGTGATGAACCATCAAATTTTACAATTACAGCTCAGTTGATGTATGCGATCATTAATATTTTTTTTTCTACCCAAATTTCTAACCTATTTCCATATTTCTATTCTGATCTTTGACAGGGTCCATTTGTTGCAGCATTTGCTCAGAGTAATGAAGGTGATGTATCCCCGAATACAAAAGGTCCAAAATGTATAGATACTGGTAAACCATGTGACACCCCAACAAGTACCTGTAATGGCAGGGTAAATATATATATAAAAATAATTCTTTTGTGAGTAGTAATGTTGAAACCTAATCTGTTGATCAATGTGTCTTGCCTCAGTAAAATAAATAGAAACTAGAGCACTGAATGCAAAATATGGTAGATAACGCAATTTTGGGCGGGTGGGGGTACTGGGGATGTATTCTTTCTGTTTTGCTATTCTGCACAAATCAATTATTTATTTAGCTGTAAATAGTGTAAGTAGTGTTTATTTTACAGAATGAACAGTGTATAGCATCAGGACCTGGTAAAGATATGTTTGATAGTACCAGAATTATAGCTCAAAATCAATACAACAAAGCTCTGGTAAGTTACTCAACAATATAAATAATAGTTTCTCTTTTCACATGGGAATCGACATAAGAGTAGGTTGTGGTGTCAATGTCTTGGTAGCATTTCTCTCATAAGACACAACATGACATTAAAATCATTTCATTTTATTTCTGTTCACATTTATAATACCTTAAAAGATATCCCTAGCAATTAAATTTATTACACATTTGAAAGGAGAAATGTTGCCAAGCCTATTTTTTGGAATAGAGAAATACAAGGTATACTTTTTTTTAATAGGATTTGTATAATTCTGCTACAGTTAAGATAAGTGGACCAGTAGATTTTAGACATACCTATGTTGATATGACAAACGTCCAAATAAGAGTAAATTCAACAACAACAGTGAGTACAATACTTATATTTTAAAAAAAATTAGTTGAAATTTGTTTTTGGTAATTTCTGTTCCATTTTCTTTTTGATAAACACATGTTTCCTGTCCTTTAGTATATTGGACCATGTTGTCATGCACATAAAAATAATCTTTAAAGGAGCTAAATTGTTTATATTTTGGACCTAGAAATTGGCACAAATGGGTCAAAACACATAAAGATTTAGCTACTTTAATAATTGGAATTTGAAACAGAGTAGGCTGCAGCTCTGCTATCCAAGCAGAACCTTATACCATACTGAATGGTGTACACCTCTTTTATTAGCCCGAGTTATGCAGAAAAGTAGGATGTTAAACCCCATTTTATCTTGTTTTTTTTAGGTAAAGACATGTAAACCTGCCATGGGTTTTGCATTTGCTGCTGGTACAACTGATGGCCCTGGAGCATTTGACTTTGAACAAGGTAGATTGTTTTATAGGATATTCATTACTATCCTAACTATGAGGCAGGTTGTGGTGGCTAACAAGTACTCACCTTAAGATGTGGGCTGCAAAGCACTTTGGTTTTTTCTAAGCCTAGTCAAGGGGCTTTGAAATACATAATTGAGTAGGCTGTAGGCAAATTTTCAGTAGGCTGTAGGCAAATTTTCCCAATACAACACCCTGCATAGTGTATGCTTGTCGTCATCAGCTCAGACTGGGCAGAATAGTAGGGTGTTAAACCTCATTTCATTTTATTTATTTAGACAATGCCGAATAATTATTGCACTTTACAAAAACAGTACAAACTGTAAAATTTGATCCATATAAATTATTTTTAAAGTAATTCCTTGATAAAGAGGTTATTTGATATTTGATATTTTCATTTTTGAGGACAAAGAACCCTGTACAAGTAAAGGTATTTTTGAAACAAGTGTTTTCATATGTTTCAGGATCAAATAAAACTAATTTATTTTGGGATTTTATAAGAGATTTTTTGCACACACCGTCTTCTGAACAAGAAGCTTGTCATGATCCTAAGCCAATTCTCCTGGATACTGGAGAGGTAGGTTCAAAATACAGTTATTTGGGGCTTTCTTGCTCAGCATGATTCACTAAGTACAAAAAGTCTCAAGTGCTGACTTCATCAAAACAATGTTTTCGTTGCAAAAGTGATTGGTGATTAGTGTAATTTTGGATGACCTTCTTAACCCTTTGGACACTGACGCCCTGAGCGTCATTACGTCTATATACTAGCTTCCTGAGTAAAAAAATAAAAAAAAAATATTTTTGTTATATTTTTGTTTTCTGTCTTTGTATTTACTCACAAACAAGTATACAATCAATATCAATGAATAAAAATGTCTGTGTATGACAATTTCTGGATTTTTCAACAGTACGCCACCTCGTACTCCCCCCCCCCCCCCCTCCCCCTTGGATAAAAGAAAAAATGATTTTTTTTGTAAAATATTTTTTGATGTCTTTTAATTTACAAACAAACAAGTATACAACTAATATTTAATAATATAAATGAATAAATATTTATGGACCTCGGGTATTCGTCTCACCCTGCGTCCTGTACCACCGTCAACGGAATCCGACCCGGGAAATTATTCATTAAAGAGAAACATGTGGTAATTTACAAAACAAAACATATTCTTTAAAGTCACTTGCATGGCCATAATCATCGCGCCGAATAGTTTATCAACTACCTGGTCAGTAGACATCTTTCGTTTGGCCATATTTAGCGTTTATTTGATGAAAATCAAGTAAATGCGAGTCCAATAACCCCTAAAAGTATGTAAACAAAAGATCGACTTCCGTTGATAGAAAAGACCAAACATCCGATGAAACAAGGTTGCTGATTGGCTGAAAAAAACACTACACGTCTGGTAAACACGGGGCCAACTTCAGGTTGAAGCATGACGAAGCCAGGTCAATTTTTACCGGGCATTTGGTTAGTAAACGAGCAGGTACCCGTAGCGGCCGGAAAACCAGCCGCTCGTTAATCTAGGCATAGCTATCAGCGGCTGGAAAACCGGCCGCTCGTATTCTAAGGGTTAAATCATCAGATTGATAGTAGGAATACCCTTCTGGATTTAAGGCCCATATTTTATTTATAATTTAACCCTTTAGAATGAATGAATGAAATGGGGTTTAACGTCCTACGCTTAAGCACCTAACCTGGGCCAATTGAAGACGGGCATACGCCATACAGTGTGCTATGAGGGAAATTTTGCCCGGGCAGCGGCGCTACGGCCTACTCTTATATCAATTCCAACTGCCAAGGGATCTTTTACGTGCACTCCAATTTGTACACGGGACCTCGGTTTTTCGTCCCATCCGAACGACTAGGCAGCTGTCCTTGTCAGGCCCTCCTTCTGCATCACTGACAAGGGGAAATCACTCCGGAAAATCGAGATGAACTTTCTCGGCCAATGCAGGGATCGAACACTCGACCTCCAGGCTAGCGAACCAGCGCCTTATCCACTTAGCCACCGTGATCCCCTTAACCCTTTAGCAATTGGCAAATGTAAATAGTGGCTACCAGAGTTCCTTGAAGAAAGGTGATATATTCTGGTACATCAATCTTGGACAATCCGAAAACTACTGTTCCTTAGACAGCCTAAAAACATATGTGAATGATTTGCGTATTATAGGACTATTTTCCTAGCGCTACAGAGGTACATTAGATGCCAAAAGGGTTAACTAATATGTTATTACCATTATTATGTATTGTGAAATGATGTATAGGCTTCTTTTGTTTTCTAGATCACAAGACCGTATTTATGGCAACCAACTATAGTAGATACACAGATATTTAGAATAGGTCAGTTAGCTATAATTGCTGTACCCGCTGAGTTCACGTACGTATTATTTCAATTAAAGGTTGAACAGTTTAAATATGTGATGTAACCTAATCTCTTTACAAAACCATTTAGATATATCAGAGGTTTTTTGATTATTATTTAGATATTAAATTTTATCCCCCTGTGCAATATTAAAGTTTTATATTTTGATTTTTTTACAGGACAATGTCAGGTCGTAGAATGAGAGATGCTGTAGAATCAGTAAGTAGGCTATATGTAAAATATATAGATCTAATTGCATATTTGGACATTTCAATATTGTTTTATAACAGATCTGTTTTGTGTGATTTATGTATTATAACATGATTAATTTGTATCTAACAGGAATTATATTGAGATGTTCTTTGTATTGTGTTTATTACAGGCTCTGAAAACAGGTGGTTTACCTGAAAATACTATATCTGTTATTGCTGGCCTATCCAATGATTATGCTGATTATGTTGCTACCTTTGAAGAATACCAGGTAAATACATCAGCTTTGTGAATTTATTTGGATATCAAATGACAAGTTTAATTACATATCATCTACTATTTGGGTTGGTTTTCAGTTTGATTGACAGTTTCACATTATTGAAGCTACTGAAATATAGATCACTTTATTATGAAGACTAAAGGGGAGACAACTCATATTTACAATTTGAAATATCTGTATTCAATGTGTATGATATTGTATTTGTTATCTGTTAATATATTGTAGAAACAGAGATATGAAGCTGCATCGACAATTTATGGACCATATACATTACAAGCCTATATTCAAGAATTTACAAAGTTAGCTACAGATTTAACCACGGTATACAAATTTTACTAATTGTGTCATTAACTGTTCTGTTCTGTGGACAGGGTTGACGGGTTGACTTGCCACTTGTAAATCTAGAATCTTAAATCAGTTCAATTAATACATGTTATCCAGTGATGATTTCTGATTAACTATTACATGTCTTGATATCCCCCTCAATAAAGTGCCTAGGACAAGAATTTCTATTGTTAAAGAACCTTTGACAAATGCAGTTATAGGAAGACTAGGCCAAAATGCCACTGCCCTGGCAAAATTATTTCTTGGATTGTATACATGATTATAATACAATACCAAACCAACATGTCAAGTACATCTTTCCTTTTTTGAGAATGTTATTTAAAGTTGGTAAAAATAAAGAAAAGGAATGTATATGGGATAAACATATATGTAGTCTAGGATTAAAAGTAATGGATGTTGAATCCATAAAATAACATAAATATAACATGTCCACTCTAAATCATAAGTATTCATGAGGTCTGTCATTGTGGTAACTGGCATGGCTTTGATTCCAGACTTGTACATGACAAGGAGTGGTGTTGCCTGTCCAACCTTATGGGTTTCTCCTGGTCCTCCGTTTAGCCTCCACTGCTAAACCCCCTACGTGCAAACAAATAATTAAAAAAAAATTGAATCATGTGTTAGTCTCAAAAGGACTTAGTTTGTGTAGAGTGAAAGTTAAAACCGATTTGTCTCTATTACAGTGTACAGCTAGTCCTCCGGGTCCTAATCCACCTAATTTAATAAGTAAACAACTATCATTCCTTCCGATTTGTCTCTATTACAGGGTACAGCTAGCCTCCAGGTCCTAATCCACCTTATTTAATAAGTAAACAACTATCATTCCTTCTGATTTGTCTCTATTACAGGGTACTGCTAGTCCTCCAGGTCCTAATCCGCCTAATTTAATAAGTAAACAACTATCATTCCTTCCACCTGTTATATATGATACTTCTGGTAGTAGAAATTACGGAGATGTCACACTAGACGCTGAGGCTTCCTATAAACCAAATACCACAGTCACAGTTAAATTTGTTGGCGCTAATCCTAGAAATGATATAAAGGTATTTATACTATTTGTTTTAATATGTTTTTGGGAGCTGCGGTGGCTCGGTGAGTAAGACATTTGCTAGCTGGCTTGGAGGTCGGATGTCACGAAAAAATTCATTGATTGTGAAGTCATTTGGAACAGATGAAAAACTGAGGTCCTGTGTACATATTGGCAATTGGAATTTGCCCAAGGAAAATTCCCCTCATAGCACACTATAAGGCATTAATCTGTCCACGTGAGTTGTTTGTCCAGAAAAGTGCAATGTTTAACTAGAATTTCATTTTCGGGGAGGTGGGGAGGCCAATGGAGGCAGATTTTAGTCTAATTTGTCAACATTCTGTTCTATAAGACGTGTTCAGTAATGCGCTAGTTTGAATTGGTCGACTCCAGAGCAACCTACTAATCAAAAGCCCATGGGATCTTTGGGAAGATCTTTGTAAATGGTTTCTATGTCCAGGTATAATAATAATAATAATAATAATAATGTATATTTATAAAGCGCATATATCCATCCAGAAATGCATGCTCAAAGCGCTACACAATTATTAACCCGGTCTCTAGGATACAGGTAAAGTCTGATTACCTCCCTTTACCCCCGAACTCTTAGAAAGAGTCCCAACACATGCAGCATCAACTTGAAATTCAAGGAGCGCATTAGTTTTTTGTGTAACACATACACCATCCTACCGGTACCCATTTACAGCTGGGTAGACTGGAATACAGGGATAAAGTGTCTTATTCAAGGACACAAGAACTCGGCGCACATTTCTGGTCTCGAACTTGCAACCATTCGGTCACAAATCCTACTCTCTAACCATTGCGCCAAATCCCTCCCATGTGATTAGTTGTCTGATCAAGGTTAAAGGTCTAGGTTCTGTTATGCTGAGGCCACACTGACACTGTCTTAAAATGCTCTTTTCCTTGAACTATTCATAAAGGAGTAACCAATGTAATACTAGAAATAGATACAATAAAGGATTTTGTTCTTGTTTTTTTTTCTAGTTAGGAAAAACGTTTTTAACAGTGGAAAGGAAAGAAGCTAATGGTACATGGACAGTAGTTGTTACTGACAGTACATGGGAGACCAAGTGAGTTATCTCGACAATGGAACTACTTTAAATGTTGTAATCGGGTATCCCTCGTGAATGAAATAAGTTGCTATTGACAATCAAAATTCTAATAGTTTCTTTGTTTTATAAGGGCTCGAAATCTGGTCTGACACCTTTCTTCTATTTTGTCCCAAGAAAACCCCCATAATATAAAATATGAAGAACAAAACATGGGTACCGTAAACTGGGGCTACTTTGTACATTTTTCAGAGATTTTCTTTTATATTTAATAATTTATTTCAATTATGGTTTTCTTTTAAAGTGCAGTGATGGGGCTTGGTATAAGGCTACAACATGCACTGTTAAACAAATTGAAATAACCATCTTAAAATATGTTTTTTTTATAAACTATGGGTGTTCAATGTTACATAGTGGTTTGAGGTTTCTTTGAACAAATCAAAATTATAAGACTTCTGCAACAGTAATAAACACATCTTTAAATAGCACCTTCATTGAGGTTAAAATGGACACTTTTTGGCCTTTTAAAAAATAATGCTATGATAAACAAAAACTGGGGCTATTTTGAAACCGAAGGTAACTTTGAACATTTTTTGATAAATGAATAGAACAAAGTAACCCCGAAACACATGTTCAATGATGAACAAATCGGAAAAGTTAGATTTTTTAAAATACTTTTTGAATTAAGATTAAATAAAATTATATGTTAGTTTATGAATATATTTGTGACGCAGAGAAACTATTTTGCAGATTGTGAAGTTAATTATTCATATCAAACCTACAAGAAGTTCCCAGAGACTCAAAATCTACCCTTTCTCAATCCACCATGTTCATTTTGTGTGCGGACCAACAAAATATAAGTAACTTCAAAATGACCGCAAAAATAAATCACAAAAAGCTCATGAGTTTGTTGCTAATTTTTTTTTTAATGTCTTTCGAATTCGTTTTTGGCAATTTTCAGTTAAATCATTTTATCAAAAAATGTTCAAAGTTACCCCCGGTTTCAAAATAGCCCCAGTTGACGGTACTGTGTACATTAAAGAACCCTTGACATTTGGAATTGGAAATATGTGTAGGCTGTCGTTCCTTCATGCACACTGCATGACATACACATCTTCATCATTCCTGGGGAGCCACGGTGTCTAGGTGGCTAAGACACTCCCGCATTGACCGAGAAAGTTTATAGTGATTTTCCAGCATGGTTTTCCCTTGTCAGTGGTGCAGGACAGAGGGCCAGGCAAGAAGAGCTGTCTAGTTGTTTGATTGGGATGGAAACCAAGGTCCTGTGTGCACATAAAAGATCCCTAGGCAGTTGGAATTCCATATAAGAGTAGGCCATAGTGTCGCTGCCCGGACAAAATTTCCCTCATAGCACACTGTATGGGATATGCACGATCTCATTGGCCCATACAAAGCAGAATAGTAGGACGTTAAACCCTGTTTCATTTCATCAGCCTTGTTCGATCAGAAAAATAGAATGTTAAACCCTGTTTTAATTGATATGATTTCAAAAATTATCCAGTAAAACAAAATATTAAAATTAATTTGAATGAAATTTCAGATTTCACTGGCAATCATCTGGTGTGTTCTTTTTGGGAGAAAGTGAAGTGACGATAATTTGGGATATTCCTGTTAATCAACAATCAGGAACTTACAGATTACAATATTTTGGAGATCATAAAAGTATTACTGGTACTATTACACCTTTTACTGGAACGAGTAAAGAATTTACTGTTAAAGCATCCAGGCGCTAAAAATGTATTCACCATGATATGTCTCAATAAATCAAATGCTATAAATCAAATGACAATTTCATATCATCTATTATGTCCCATCCGGACTGCACAAAATATTTTGATTAACCATAGTATAGAAATCCAATGAGTTACATTTTATGTAAAGTTTTTTAATGATTTTCTGTAACTATGACACCAAAAGCTGATATTATTGTTTCAGATGTAATTAATTGTTATACATATATTTATAATATTAAGTTTGTACCTATGTATATATACATATTAGTTTTTCCTAAGTTAATAAATGTGGGACTATTAAATGGGGTTGTCTGTCAGCTGGCTGGTCAGTACTGTTTGGAATACAATGACTAGATGTTTGTTAGCAAAATGTCCTGACAGATTTAAATAATCCAAAACAAGTGATAAGCATCTTGATTGCTTGTTACCTTATAAATAGGTAATATGCGAAGTGATTAATAAGTGTCGTCTATTTATTTTGGAATTAAAGCGGAGTGTACCAAGTCTCAAAATTGGCTTGTTTAGTTTTCTTTCTGTTGTGTTCATTTATATGTTATTGTTTAATTTTATTTTCATTTTTTTTTCTTTGGTTTCATTTCAATTTCTAGCATAAATAGCAAAATTCTATACTTATATTGTGTGATATTTTTTTGCTCAAAGTACATTGATCAACTTTAATTGAAAAGAAATTAATAATTGCCCCTACCATGGTCAGTGATATTCATCCAGAATATAGCTAATGTATTGCCGTACATTTTTAATAAGCATGATTATTAAATGTCAATTTATCTAGACAGACCTTAAATCTAATTTTGTTCATAGATCATTACACAGGACAAAATCCAATAAAATACAACAACTGTATTACATGGAATTGTTTCCTGCATATTTTTAGCCACTTTGAAAATGTATTAATCTGTCCATTTGAAATTACTACTACTATACCCATAGATATATTGTACAAAAATTCAGTGCTTTTAATTATCATTTATATTGTAAGTTATTCAAATTTGTTATGTCATATATGAAGTGTATGTTATCTTATAAACCTCCATTTTGTTTCCATGACAATATAATATACAGTCTTTATATAAAAGTAAAATGCAGATATGTATATATACTAGTTATTTTTATATTGTAAAGATATATTTTTCTACCTATTTTGATATGACCATTGTCTTCCTATATAAATGTTGAATAAAGTTAATTACTTAAAAAACTCTTTGTATTATCACACCATATTTATAAACAGTTGTATTGAAATTAATTATGCCCCTAACTCCTAGTTAATTTGTATTTATTTTGAATATCAACTGTGGAAATAGGTTTCTATCGGACCTTATCGAAAATATAAACTATATCAGGTTTAGTGCACTTGTGATCAAATATTGACCGCTGCTTACCTTGTGCAAGTGAAATTCAAAGCATGTGTGGTTATTACCTCAATATGAACCCTTAAGGGAGAGAGAGAAATTGGGTTTAACATCCACAATCTAAGTCATTTCGGGGCTAACATATTGTTTAATTTTATTTCAATAATTTGCTTGCACATAGGGGTGTTTAGCAGTCGAAGGGCCCAGGGAAAACCCACGAGGTCGGACACAGGTGACCCTACTCCTTGCCACGTACAACCGGGTATTCGAAACCATGCCAGTTGACTCAATGACGGGCTACAGCGCACACGCTTACCATTCAGCCATTCCCCCCCACCCCCAACAACAACCCTAAAGGACTTAACAATACACCGTTGTGGGGTAGGAAAAATGAGATGTATGACGTATAAGAAAGTTCTACAGCGTGTATGTTTGGTCAAGAATGAAGAATAAAAACAATCTTAATCTACAGCAAAGTAGTGTGTTCATTTCATCCACACTACATGGGACTTAATAAGAATGTGCACTTGATCCATGTTCAACATTCCACAACTCCTTAAATAATTTCCAATTAATCTGTTCCTGAAACATACTACACATAGCTTAAATATAACAGTTCGAAAAAAGATATGTAAAATGAATATACAGTATTGCTAGCCTTTGACGGTTTGACAAGATGTGTGCATTAATTGTAACTACTGTACTGGTTGCTGAAAGCTTAAGCCTGGTTTCTCCATTTTTTAATTAAATAAAAAATATGACCGATCTTTCAAAGAAGATTTAAGCAAAGTTGTTAGATATTTAGTTTTAATGTTTAATTGATATCTTTGCAGTTATTTTGCAGGTATATATGTTGAATTTTTATTTTGTCTGATTATATAAGCTGTATCTTTATTTTTTAATACTTAAGCTTTTAGTTTTTATGGTTGAGGTAGAGGGTTGGGGGGTCACAGTGGCTAAGTGGGTAAGATGCTGGCTCACAAGCCTATTTTATTACTGAACGCATAAGTTTTTTCTAATTTTAACTTTAAAAAACTAACACGTATTGTGATATTAAAGCTATCATATGTATACACAGATACATTCATACATTTGGGATTTTCCCTTCTTTATTGGATATTTTGTTTGCCTCATTAACTTGTTGATTTGCTAATGCATAATTCTGCCACCAACTGTTTTTTTCACCCTGGGAGGTGTAGCACCTACTTACATTTATGCTGCTGGGCGCTGGTTACCTTAAAACATGGGGGATCGCTTGGCTAAGTGGGTAGGGTGATGGCACGCAAGCCTGGAGGTCGGGTGTCCGATCCCTGCATTGCCCAAGAAAGTTCATCTCGATTTTCAGGCATGGTTTCTCCTTGTCAGTGATGCAGAACGGAGGGTCTGACAAGGACATGCAGCTGCCTAGTGGTTTGGAGGGTACGGAAAACCAAGTTCCCATGTACACATTGGCGTGCACGTAATTGTATGAATGAATGAAATGGGGTTTAACGTCCTACTGTTATGCACTTAACCTGAGCAAATTGAAGACAGGCATACGCCATACAGTGTGCTATGAGGGAAATTTTGCTCAGGCAGCGGCGCTACGGCCTACTCTTATATCGAATTCTAACTGCCAAGGGACCTTTTACGTGCACTCCAATGTGTACACGGGACCTCGGTTTTTCGTACCATCCAAACGACTAGGCAGCTGTCCTTGTCAGGCCCTCCTTCTGCATCACTGACAAGGAGAAATCACGTCGAATAATCGAGATGAACTTTCTCGGCCAATACAGGGATCGAACACCCGACCTCCAGGCTAGCGAACCAGCGCCTTATCCACTAAGCCACCGTGCTCCCCCTTGCACGTAAAAGATCCCTTGGCAGTTGGAATTCGATATAAGTTTAGGCCGTAGCGCCGCTGCATGGGTAAAAATTTCTCTCATAGCACACTGTACGGCGAATGCCCATCCTCTATTACCCCAGGTTAGGTGCAGAAGAGTAGGAAGTTAAACCCTATTTCATTTCATTTCACCTTAAAACATCAGTAGTTGCTATGGGAGATATAACTTTTAGGTGTGTAGGCCTTGCTAATGAATACATAAAAATTGTTGTTTCTGTAGTGGTTAACAGTGAGTACAAAATTACTGGTTTAAGCCCTGTTTTCATAAATAGAATTATCTCCCTTGCTATACTGGACATAATAGGTATTGGTAACAAAAAAAAAACAGTGGTTCAAGTCCTTAGCAGATAGCCTACATATTCATTATTCATTGGTATGAACAACAGGAAGACATGTCAACACTCAAAGTAGACAGCATAGTCTTTGAGAAGTATGATGTATCCATGAAAACTGGCTTCTTGATGGAATCTCCATTGGTAGGTAGGGCTATAATTATATTCCTGTAGTTTCAATTTCAAACAGTACTTTTTTCTAAAATATCAATAGATCTACAGCACCATCACATGTAACAACATAATGTACTCAACCAGTTTTAAACAGGGCATATAAAGATGCATTATGAAAGATTTATATGAAGAGCTTTGAGTTCTTGCTAGGATATGTTAGGGTAGGCTACAATGAAAAAGGAATATTCTGAACCAAGTTGAGCTGCTTGAAGAATAACAGAGTCTCGATTGTCATTGCTACTGTACCGTTGTAACGATAGTAAACCAAGTCTTGATAATAATATAATGATAACTTTTTTTTCAAAGGAGGTTGACTGTGTTCGATCCCTAGCTGCATTGGCCAATTAAGAAAGTCCATTCAGATTTTCTGCTGTGGTTTTCCCTTGTCAGTTATGCAAGACGGAGGGCCTGGCAAGGACAGCTGTCTAGTCATTCCGATGGTACAGAAAAACGAGCTCCAGTACAAATTGGCATGCACATTAAACGATCCCTTGACAATTGACCTTTCCGTCGACTCCGCCCACAATAAGGCTTTGACCAATCAGCTTCGATTACGTTTCCCGCGAAATGACGTCGCGTTTCCACGCTTCATCACCTTAGACAAACTACGTGAATTTTGACATTTTGCCGTGTGTTGAAACGTCGTCAATCGTAGTTAAATATTGCTCACACGGACATCGTAACAGCGATAGCTGCTATCCAGACAGGTTAAAGGGTGATGTAGTGTGCATTACCTTCCCGAAACAGTTGAAAGAAATATGGGACGTGTCTTTTAATAGATAGACAGCTGTCGAAGTCGCTGCCCAATTAAATGTAAACAAACGTCAATTCTAACCTGTCAAGTGTGTTCTGAGGTAAGTAAATTATTTTTTAAATGCTAAATAACATTTAATTTTATGTACCCTATTCCAATGTTAATAAATTTGTTTTCGTTTAACCAAAAAACAATAAAATATTATGTAATCTACGCCTTTATCGTATAACACGTCGTCTGCTAACACTATGAGTAGGCCTACTTACTTAGTTACTATGACTGTAAAGTAACACTACAGTCGCCATTGTGAGTATCATTGTCAAAACGTCGGGAGCAACCTAGGTGTAGGGTAGGCCTATGTTTCTGTCGATACTGATACTGTCCTATCTTCTTTTATGTTTTTTTTTTACGAGTTATCTCACATCATTCCATAACATTCATCCATTCCGTATTGCAGAATTCGGCAACAAGGTGGGAATTTCTTCACCCTCCCCTTTCTGTTCAGTTCAAGGCCCACAGTAGGCTAGGCCTAGATAGTCTAACCAGACGGTATGTAATGAACGCTTTTATATAGGCCTAAAACTCTATTGCCACAACCAAATGAAGGCTACACTAGAGGCCTAGGCCTAATTCTAAGATAGTTTATCAAGATAGGCAATTTAGGCTAGACGAGATGTGTCTTCTAGGCCTACAGGCATTATTATTTGGTGTTTTAGTTCTAGTAGTCTTAAATGTAATGTTTGAATACTTTGCATTTTAAATGACATGTTAAATCAACTGATTTTCAGCACTTTCTGACGCTGCCTGGACCAATAGAAAATATTTCAGAACCATATTCATCTGATCATAAAATGAAAGTATAACATTAAACCAAAATTAACAAGAGCTGCAGCAATAAAAAGACAAATTGTTGACAGGTAAATAAACTAGCTTTTTAACTACTCTAATAATTTTATTATCAAATCAAGAGTTCACAATTAATACAGATCATACAAAGATAGAAAAGCGTTACTCCCATTTTTCTTGTTGCTAGGCCTATTCTTTCCAAATACATTTTCCACTGAAATTTGTTGTTTTGTCTTGCTAGTCATGTATTACGGTGAAATTCAGGGTAAATATTAATCATTTAATTTCACGACACAAATTTGTTGGGTTTATTTGAAAAACTCTGATATAAAATAGCATGGTTTTTTTTTTCGATGCTGGTGTCAATTAAGTGGAACCATACTGCAATTGTTTCAAAAATATGTAAAATTCAATTTAGGCCTTTATACACACATCACATTTTATGTATGTGTATATTTTATATCAGTCTATAGCTTATTACTTCTTTATTCTTTTACAGCAACATTCCTGAAGAAGAAAAAAAAATACAAACAATTAACAAAAAATGTATACTATTTTGCCTAAAACGTTTTTTTTTAGGAATTCGAATTTTGTCTAATGGTTTGGATTGTTCGTACTTGGTTTTATTTTATTTACTAGTACCGTATTGCTTAATATTATTAATAATCTTCGATAACCACATGTGACATATATATAAGCTAATTCTTCAAACTCTTACAAAGGAATTTAATATGTGATTTCACAATGTCACTCTATTATGCAAAGTCTGTTACCTTTTGCTTCAGAACATACATTATAAAACTGTTGCATAATTATATCTAGTCATTTAGATGTAGCCTTTACTGTACAAGTACATGTATTTTTAAATAAATAATATTTTATTAATACTTTTGAGTATTTCTTACCGGTATCTACAATCTTGGAGTCTATTCTCAAACCAAATGACATTAGGTTGATGGATAATGTGGGTGCGGATTACTGCAACAGGATCATAGAGTTATATAACTCTATGAACAGGATCAATCTTGTCACCTCTTAGTCTTGGTTTTTCTTCATTGTTGTTTTAGTGACTGATCAATGTGCATGGGTCATTTGACAGCAAGGGAGCAGTAGCCACACATCCTACAAGTTAAATCATCGTGATAAAAAGAAAATCTCGACATGCTTCTCTATTTTATTTGTTGAAAGGAACATATGGGGTGGCCTGGCCTACTATATACTATATAGACATACTGCACCAGTTATACAAAGTGTAATTTCGATGCATAGTCTTAATATTCCACTATAAAAAATTATATAGTATTAGTAATAGTAGTAGTACAAGTCACGACAATATTGAATAGCCTAACGCAACTTTGTGTTTAGTGTGGCCTACTACTACTAGGCCTTGCAATCTACATAAGTGCCTATATCCAACCTTAGTTTTCTCTAAATTTATATCAAATCCAGACCAGACTATGCTGAACTATGATGAACCTTATTAATTTAAAAGTTGCAGCTCCGATGAATGTCATACGTTGATAAGTGTATTGTATCCCACCCCCACCCCATTACGGCTACGCTTCACTAACGTTTAGTAACTCGAACATGCTTACAATTTCAATAAAATTATCGACATAAGTGATATTAAAAAAAGGAGAATTTGCTTACCCAGTCTGACAGCAACGATGGTAGTCTGTTACTTCCTTTGAAGTCGAATTTAAACGAAATAAATATGGTTTCTCGCTCTATCTATGTCTTGTCAGTTTTGACTTCCGTGACATATCCACTGATCGTTGGTCTGTCGTCAATCGCCTAAAACAGGTTCATGTCAGGAAAATATCATCATTATAGTACCCGGAGGATTGTTGTCTTTACTTCAAACTAACAATACACTTCTCTTTCAAAAATTTATTCTAAAAATTTAGCGGAAAGGTCCAAAAGATTGGCACAAGATTGAACGTCGTTCTGCCATCGCCATGCTTGTTTATGTCTAAGGCGCGTCAATGTTGTCTAAGGTGACGTCATTATAAAAAGGGGGAGGAGCTACGGGTCTCTGACGGAAAGGTCAATTGGAATTTGATGTAAGAGTAGGCCTAGGCTGCAGTGCCGCTGCCCGGGTTAAAATTTCCCTCATGGCACACTGCATGACATATGCCCGTCTTCAGTAGTGCAGTTCTGAGGACAACAGTAAAACATTAAACCCCATTTGATTTCATTTTTGTTGTGGTGGTTCCCCCTTTTCAGTGATGCAGGAGGGAGGGCTTAACAAGGAAAGCTGTCTAGTCGTTCGGATCATACAAAAAAATGATGTCCCGTTTACACATTGGTGTGCACATAAAAGATCCCTTGATAGTTGGAATTGGATATAAGAGTAGGCTGTAGTGCTGCTGCCCGGGCAAAATTTCCCTCATAGCACACTGTATGGCGTATGCCTGCATAGTTCATTTTGGAGCAGAACAGTAGGACGTCAGATACTCGATAGTCCCATGTTATACTCCTTCAGAGGAATAAAAAAGAGCTGCTCTATTTAAATCAGTAACAACTACTACTCATACCCTACTTGGGGATAACAACATTGCCCTTTAAAATGTGACTGACTGTACATAATTCTGTTATCTATGCTGAGTCATGGGGTGTGTTTACTGTTTGTGAGTAAGAATACCAATATTAGAAGTGACATGGTTTTCTCCACAAAGAGAACACTATTTATTTTGAGAATATATCTCTGCCTTGAATGGCCACCATATTAGAAAAATTAGTATACTATTTTGTAATGCGCTTTCATTCCGCTTTATATCTTCAAAGTTTAAATAAACATTTTGAAGTTTATTAAATGAAAGCAGAGCAGAATAAATTCTTCTCCAAGTATATTTAGGAATTAAGATGTCAGTCAACTAACTTCCTGTCTGTTATCAAGCAGAGCTTTTGAACACAGACCTACTGTTGTTTTTTTTCTAAACAATATTATTCACAGAACCTGGACTGGAGAACAGGCAGAAGCCTATTTATGCTATTTTTCCGGCGTGCAAAATGACCTACAGGTCTGATCCAGTTCTGGTCTTTTCTTCCAGAGCCCTAGGTCCCGACCGGCATATAATGCAGACATTTAATCCATGCTATAGATAGACCCCCCTGATCAAGTGAAATTCTGAAGATATGTATTTCAATCTTACATACTAGTACTTTTTGTCCAGTCATAAGGCAACCCAGTACTTTTTGTCTAGTCATCATGCAACCCAATCATCTATTTGAGTTATACATCTTTTGAACCTATATGGGATCATGATTTTCTTTTTTTTAGTCCGGCGGCCAAAGCTGGTGACCCAAATTTTTTGAGATAATTTTTTTTCTCGACGGTTTTATATGGAATCGGACCCGCTGAATCCATTTTTCGCTACTGGATCACTGTCAGCTTTGAGGGTTTTGAGTAATAAGCGAATTACTAATTAAATAACTAATTAAAATACCATTCGTTTAAAATGACACATACATGTCGAAATACGCCGCTGTTTGTAATGTTTTTAAATAGAATAGGACCCCGGAGTCTATTCTAGATACTAGTTCACTATCATCCAGATAGTATTTCAAATAATCCGGCGGACGTTTACGAAATAACAGGGGGACCCAAATTTTTCGAGACAAGTTTTTTCCTCGACGGTTTTATATGGAATGAGACCCGCTGAATCCATTTTTCGCTACAGGATCGCTGTCAGTCTGGAGGGAGGGTAAGCAAGTCGCTTATTACTAATTAAATAATTAAAGTTGTAGTTAATCCCAATGATTTACCATCCCCTTTTGCATAGGGATAATTCAGCACGAGTAATAACCATTGTGGAAATGCCCCACTTATGTCACCTACGGAGATCGATCACACGAACAGGGTGTGTCCACTTATTTGTGGGTGTGTCTGTCCAGAGACTGGAGCTTGGAGTCCAGTCTCCTACTGGTGGGACTACTAGCGGTGACCGGGGAAAACAAAATGTGTCTTTTCCAATTTACGTTTGAAAAAGATCTATAATAATTGGATTATCGAAAGCTGTGCCCAGGATGATATTTTTAACGTATGTATCGTAAGTGCATGCTGCAGAGTGAACCATATCAATCTATGTGTGTGGTGCTCGTTGACTTGTATGAAATGTCATCATTTTGATGCCGAAATCAGAACAACTTCGTCCCTATGCGGTCACAATAAATGCTGTAATTTTGTGAAGCCCTCATCGCTCATCCTTCATCGTAATGGCTGAAAATACATGTTATCTCCAAAGGGTGTATGAATGTACAAGTGACAAGGCGTGGGGAGAGTATGTTAAAGCTAAACCTAAAAGAATAGAAAACATGGCTAGATGTAGCAAAATTTATGAGGATGGGATTGAGGAAGATTTAAAGAATGAATTAGAATTAAACGATGGAAGCATATATATGTTTTCTATTCTTTTGGATTTAGCTTTAACATACTCTCCCCACGCCTTGTTACTTGTACATTCATACACCCTTTGGAGATAACATGTATTTTCAGCCATTTCGATGCAGAGTGAGTGATGAGTGCTTCACAAAACTACAGCATTTGTTGTGACCGCATAGGGACGAGGCTGTTCTGGTTTCGGCATGAAAATGATGACATTTCTTACAAGTCACCGCCGGTAGTCTCACTAGTAGGAGACTTGTAGTCCCACGAGTAGGAGACTGGACTCCAAGCTCCAGTCGCTTGACTGACACACCCACAAGTAAGTGGACACACCCTCTTCGTGTGATCGATCTCCATAAGTGACATAAGTGGCGCATTTCCACAATGGTTAATACTCGTGCTAAATTATCCCTATGTACATTGCAAAAGGGGATGATAAATCATTGGGATTAACTATTTAATTAGTAATTATTTAATTAGTAATTAGCGACTTGCTTACCCTCCCTCCAGACTGACAGGTATCCTGTAGCGAAAAATGGATTCAGCGGGTCAGATTCCATATAAAACCGTCGAGAAACAAACTTATCTCGAAAAATGTGGGTTCCCCTGTTATTTCGTAAATGGCCGCCGGATTATTTGAAATACAATCTGGCTGATAGTGAACTAGTATCTAAAACAGACTCAGGGGTCCTATTCTATAAATAACATTATAAACAGCGGGGTATTTCGACTTGTATGTGTCATTTTAAATGAATGGGGATTTTAATTAGTTATTTAATTAGTAATTCAGTAATTACTCAAAACCCTCCAGGCTGACAGTGATCCAGTAGCGAAAAATGGATTCAGCGGTTCCGATTCCATATAAAACCGTCCAGAAAAAAACTTATCTCGAAAAATTTGGGTCCCCCTGTAATTTTGTAAATGGCCGCCGGATTATTTGAAATACAATCTGGCTGATAATGAACTAGTATCGAAAACAGACTCAGGGGTCCTATTCTATAAATAACATTACAAACAGCGGCGTATTTCGACTTGTATGTGTCATTTTAAAGGAATGGGGATTTTAATTAGTTTTTTAATTAGTAATTCGCTAATTACTAAAACCCCTCCAGGCTGACAGTGATCCAGTAGCGAAAAATGGATTCAGCGGGTCTGATTCCATATAAAACCGTCGAGAAAAAAACTTATCTCGAAAAATTTGGGTCCCCCTGTTATTTTGTAAACGGCTGTCGGACTATTTTGAAAACTACCGAGATATAAAAAGGTAAATATCGTTTATTTGATATTTGTTTATTTTTTTACAATTTTTACAGGTTTATCTTGTAGATTTTTATTTTGAATGTAGTTCGGTACTCCTGCACTCACTATTAGACAACAAAACTGGTGTTAGAGGTGTATTTTTCATCGCTTTGCTAATTGTAAGCTGCCAATTGTCCTAGGATCACTAACTTTATCTTTGCCAGTGATAAAATGCAGAAAAAAAGTGTCAAAGCATGTTATCATCTAACATACATGTAGATAATTAACCTTTTTTTTATCTCTGACAGGAAGAACTTCCAGAATATTTTGAAGCATGGAACCATCTATCCAAAGAAATGCCAGATTTAGTGGAGAAGAAGATGATGAGGGAAGAGGTACTAAAGGTATAGGACATCATTTTAACTTAAACAGCCCAAAATTTTGGGTGGCTAAATGGTCTAATGGGTGTGCTATAGATTGTAAGGTCTGTCATTGCGTCAAGTGACTAAGTCTATCTCTCAGGTAATGCCACTGCCAAGGCAAAATGTTCCTTTTGTCATTGAACTGATTTTGATCAGTTTCTAAGACATACAGCTGATGTAGCTGATAAAATAAATGTCCTACATAATGTTCTTAGATAATGTGTATATTTATATAGGTGTAACTTAATATATAAGCTGGTCGGATAGCCGTGGCGATAGAGAGGCGGCTTCTCACCAATGCAAGGAGGGCTCAATCCCAGCCCAGGGCAAGAACTTTATCGTTGTAAGTGAGAGGGATATTCGGTCTCCCGTCCGATCAGGCAGGTTTCCCCCCGATTCTTTGTATTTTTCCTGCAGTAATGATCGAAATCATTCGCACGATCTGTGCCCAGGGCCAAATTGGAAAAGGCCTCAGGCCTAATTTGCTACCCTTGTAAAATGACGCGATTATTGTTATATTTATCATTTTAGATGCCTTATCTTGATGCCTCAAAGTTAAAGAATAGGAAAGAAATACGTCTAGCATATTTACAGTTATCCATAATAGGATCAGGATATGTTTGGGAGGAGGGTGATGCCGGAGCAGCAGAAGTAAGTACTGTGCAGGTTTAAAGTGGCAGACCTTATTCTTTAGCCGCAATAAATGAAATGAAATGGGGTTTAATGTCCTACTGTTATGCACCTAACCTAGGCTAGTGGAAGACAGGCATACGCCATACAGTGTGCTATGAGGGGAATTTTGCCCGGGCAGTGGCGCTACGGTCTACTCTTATATCGAATTCCAACTGCCAAGGGATCTTTTACGTGCATGCCAATGTGTACACAGTACCTCCTATCCAAATGACTAGACAGCTGTCCCTGTCAGGCTCTTCTTCCTGCATTTAGCCGCAATAGGGGGCTAGCTTAACCAGAAGGTCCTGGGTTTGATGGCTTTGTTGGCTGAGACAGTTCATCAGGATTTTCCGGTAACAGGTTCCGGCTTGTCAGTGGACAGTGGTGCGGGTAGATTGGCCTTGGAAAGGAACTGTGTTTGGTTGTTCAGATTAGATAGAAGAGCAGCAAGGTGTTGGCGTGCATGTAAACAACTCTTGATAGTCAAAATTTATAATAAGAAAACATGGTACTATAATTTGTATTCCTGTCTTCATTACCCTACCACCCTAGTTGGTACAGAGAAGGTCTTTGACTTTGTCTGAAATGGTATCTGCCAGATCTTTTGAATTTTTGCAGGTTGTCACAAACCTTTGTAGCAGAATACAAATCTCCTGATTTCAAGTCCAGCTTCAGTTAAAGCTATGAATGAATCTTTTGGGGCAGGGAGTGGGTTATGGCATTGTGGGTTGGAGTAAAGAATCGATCACAAAATCCACATTAAAAGACACCCCCTTCTTTAACTATATGACAATGAATAAATTTCAATGATAATGGCCATCTTGTCATAACAACAGTTTATATGTCCAAATATGGAATGGTTAGTCGAGGAGGCTGACCCCATATGGCCTGGTTAGCGGGAAAAAATTCCCACTAAAATGATTCCTGATTTTTCTGAAACTATATGATGGGTAGTCTTCCAGAAAAATTCCCCCCGTTAATCGGCCTTGGGGAAAAAAATTTACAGCCTTTTTTAGTTTTGGTATGTATACTTGCCTTCATAAATAATGTATACATTGTCAACAATATAAATGCAACATTATTTAACAGATGGACACAATGTGATTTATGATAAAGTTGACACCTAGAAGTAAATTCTAGTTCCGTTAAGTAAGCCATATGATATGCATATTACTTATAATTGCATGCTATATATATTAAAATTCAGCTATTTAAGTAAAGGGAGGTAATAATACTCCATAATATTTAGACAATGTATTATGGTACATTTCCAACAAAAATTTTTATACAATAGGGATATAAACTCACTAATAGTATGCTAAATAACAAGACATGTGTTTCTATTGAGTTATAAAATTGAACATAATATATGGCAGATAGCAATATTATTATAAACTTCGAAACAATTTGTTAACATGCTATTCATACAGTGATCAAATATCAAGTCACTCGCAATATATAACTACAGTGATCTATATCCAAAACTATAGTTGTTATTAGTCTGGACTATTTAGGTGTCTACAGACTATAAATAAAACAATACTAACAAATTGAAACTAGCTTTGCCACGTTACCCACGCCCCCAGATAAATCCTGCCGATTATAGAATATCTGAGAAAAACTTTGATTCATTAGTAATAGTATTTGCTTCAACTGTATCACTCATACCTTTCAAACGATCAGTATGGATGTGCAGAGTTGATAAAATCAACTTTCCCTGTAACATCTGTCATCTTTTCTAGAACTTGGTACGGACCTTTCGGGCGAAACTTAATTTTTCTACAAATAGTGGTTCTTGCTACAGGTGTAAACATGAAGACCCAATCACCCTTGTTGTAACTTATTTTAGTAGAATTCAAATCATCGGTTTGCCTTTGGTGTGTTGCTTGTTTCTTCTGTTTAGCAAATTTGTAACCTACCTGAAACTTTGTCCCGCGATTTGCTTCGTATGTATGTAGCTTATCCGGTGTCTCTGATGAGCTATGGTATGCTTCTTTATTTGTACCTCTCCTCTTTGCTTTATTACGCTTACGTCTTCCAATGTGTCTGACAAAAGCACTATCCGTTTTTGATTTTCGTTCTAGCTGTGGTTCCTTCTGTTTGTCTTTCTTTTTAGGTGGACACTTAACAGAAAGGTGACCCATTATCTTGCTTTTCTGACAGTTACTGCATAGTTTAGGTTTTCAATACATTGTCATGTTCCTGTAGATCATCAGATTTAGGTATCTTCCAAACTGATCAGACATACTTTTAGCCGTTTCTCTTGATGTCCATGGCGCATTGATATGACTCGAATTCAATGGCTGCTTGAACAGCATCTTCTAAACCCTCTGGCCTTGTTGGTTGAACTACCCATACCAGAGTCTTGTAGAGAATTGAGAAATGCGTCCCTTGCGAGAATATCCTATAGATCTGCTTCAGCAGTAGGGTATGCGAGGATAACGAGTCGGTTTATTGACTGGCCTAACTCTGTTAGCTTTTCATTAATCCTTCTACGCCTATTCTTTAGTTCACATCTATACATCACTGTCTGATTCCTAGGTTGAAATCCTCTTTCCAAAGCTTCCATCAAACTAGTATAGTTGTATCTGTCTACTGTCGGAAGAGAACTCAGTACTTGCTGAGCTGGACTCATCAAACCTCAGCTAAATGTAACCCTCTTTCGTCTCTAGTCCTGCCATTAATGATAATACAAGTTTCAAAATTTATAATCCTTTAATGGTGTGCATCCATCATATTTTGCTGTTGTAGCTGTAATGGAGCTCTGGACTTATTGATATCTACTTAGATAATCAGAGAAACTTGTCTCTTGGACTTTTTCTGTAACAGAGTCGACGTCTTAGAGGGGGACCCTCTAAGTGTAACCTTGTATCCTCGACCATGTTTGCCTTTCGTCTGTTAAAACTGGTGGCGGTCTGTTGTCTTCAAGGCTGTAGGTTAACTCTACTAGTTCTCTAGACAATTCTGTTAACCAGATCTCTCGTCTTTCAATTTCTTCTGGAGTCATTTCTCCTTTATCTGTTCGAAAACGGTGTGAACTGGATTCGGCCATCGCCTCTAAATTTCTGTAAATCTGTGCGAGGTATAGATTGATTTGGAGGAATAAATTGGATTCGAGTATTTTTTGTATTTTTATTTTGTAATTTGGCCTATGTAATCTTCAAATGGTAGTAGGTCCATATTAGTGTCTTAGCTATTCAATAACTAGATTACAGTCTACTAGTTTTGGGCCAAATTAAGGCAAATATAGGCTATTGGGCCATCTTATCTACAGAATACCTTTGGAATCGGACTCAGCGCCCCTAAAAACCTATATTTTGAAACTCACATGTACTACAAAATAATTATGAAAAAAATCACAAAAATCGGATACCAAACCTGAAAATATGGTTACCACGGTAACCGTACGACATAATAAACATCATTTTCGCATTCTCCGACCCCAAAAACCTATATATCGACACCATACAACGTACCATTGACCAATCAGGGGCCCAAAAACTGAAATTTTACAAAAGTTTGGATACCAAACCTAAAAGTGGCTGTAATTTTTTTCCCCAAGGCCGATTAACGGGGGGAATTTTTCTGGAAGACTACCCATCCTATAGTTTCAGAAAAATCAGGAATCATTTTAGTGGGAATTTTTTCCCACAAAATATGCCATTCTCTCCGACTAGGTTTGTGTGAATGAGTTGGTAGATGGAGAGTGGATATTATTTGATGTTTGGTATTATTACCCCACTTCCATTACTGTGGTATATTTTGTAGAGTATACCAGAATGTATTGCTGTACCATGGTATGAGATATCATCTAAATTGGGTG
This sequence comes from Patella pellucida, assembly GCA_917208275.1. NCBI lineage: Eukaryota > Metazoa > Mollusca > Gastropoda > Patellidae > Patella > Patella pellucida. The sequence goes on along the minus strand of OU795036.1, from coordinate 20,120,478 downwards.
TTCAACCTATTATATCACATCCAGGTTTCTGTTTAGTTAATTACAAACAAATAGATCCAGATAGGTAATATACTACTTATAGCTTTTCTAACTATTTGCAATATTTCAATCTTAGATACAGATAGGTATGTACATTGTACTTCGGGGTATAATCATGCATAATGTTACATCTAACGTAAAATATCATTTAAATTTCATACGCCCACATTTACATGTGGATGTATATTGTCATCAGTCCGTCCACAATTTATTTGTGGACACTCTACAGGTCACAATTTTTATCCAATTTTACCGAAACTTGAAATATAGGTCTATCTCCCACAAATCTCTGGGTTTTTTTTCCGATATCACCATGTATCAGGTCATAACTGAATCGATTATGTCTCCTGATTGTACGTAAAATCATTTTTTTACCTTGTTTAGGGGGTTGTGATGGCCTAGTGGTCTAGAGTGCCGCTTGCGGCTGTGGTTTCGAGCCCTAGTGTGAGCGTATGTGACATGGAGATAGGGGTGCCTTCTCAACCTCGTGGGTTTCCTCTGTGCACTCTGATTCCTCCCACTGCTAAAAACCCCTACGCACAAGTGAATTATTGAAATAAAAATTGAAAACCATACCTTAGTCCCAAAATGACCTAGTTTGGTTCAATGGACGTTAAACCCCATTTCTCTCTCTCTCTTTACCTTGTGGTCCCTCTAGAGTTCAAAACTTTCATCTGATTTTAAAAACCATTTAAATGTATCAGTGCTATAGCCTAATAACTTTCGAGTTAGACATTTCGTAAAAATCTGACCCAAACTGCTGGATAAAATGGCCTCTTCTAGTAGGCAAATAGTGTAAAAGTATGTCATACCAAGGATGACAATGTGGACACTCAAGAAGTCACAATTGTTATCTGATTTTTATGAAACTTGAAATGTATGATTATAATCCAAAGATCTTGGTTTCTGTCGATGTTTGCACATATTGGACCGTAACTTCATGGATTATGGCCCCTGATTGTACGAAAAATAACGTTTTTATTATAGCTTGTTCTCTATCCATCTCTTGCAAAATTGTGGTGGTATGTTGCCTAGCCAACTGTTGTTTTTTTCTGGTTATAATCTTTACAATATATTGCAATACTGGTATGTAGTAGGGCTTCAATGATACACTTACTACACGGTACGTATCCTATCATATTCTTTCTCAATTTACTAAAAAGTAAAAACAAGTACGGTACATGAAACCTGGACAAAAAAATGGGCCTATTATGTAGGCCACATCACTATTTACATTTATTATTTACATATTTTTTTTCAGGCCATTATCACTGAAGTAAGTACAATATTTGATTATTGAATACACTGATACTGGTTATTATCTATGATCATTGATCTTCGAGATAACATGAGCTAATATAAGTCACAAACAGACCCATCATACTTCATTCAGAAACATTATTTATTTACAAGATTAACCCAATAGGCCTACTTCTATTATTCAAACTCCTCACATTGATAAGCTGTAGTTAAACAGGTTTAAAGTGGGTACCACTTGGTAATAAAATATAAGGCCCATGGGAGGAAAGTATAATTCTTGGTGCTGGTTTGAGTTATTAAAGAAATTATTTTAGCAACGTTATGTAGCAGATTAACTGTGTGTCTGCTTGTACCAAGCCCTGAAATAAGGCACCTATCACTGACAATGCCAGGCACAGATTCAGGCTTTGTCAGGCACAAAACCTCTGGTGTCTGTCATTTTGTCTGGCACTGAGTTGTCTTTTAATACGCCCACATTTTCATGTGGACGTATATTGTTGTCGCCACTGTCTGTCCTTCCACAATTGTTTGTGAACACTCTACCTACATGTCACAAATTTTATCCGATTTCAATGAAAATTGAAATATAGGTTGATCACCATAAGATCTCGGTTCCTTTCGATATTGGCATGTATCGGACTGCCACTTCCTGGATTATGGCTCCTGATTATACGATCTTAGTTACTTTCGATATTTGCGCATATCGGATCGTATCTTCCCGAATTATGGCCCTTGATTATACGAAACATCGCCATTTTTAGCTTGTGGTTCCTCTGGAGGTCATAATAATATCCGATTTAAGAAAAAAATGATTATAACACCGTTACAGGGTAATGAATTTTGTGAAAATCAGACCAAAACTGTCGGAAATAATTGCCGCCTCTTGTACGCGAATGGTGTATCAAGGTTGTAGACCCTGTAGAGGTCACAATTTTAATCTGATTTTTATGAAACTTTTAATGCATGTTTTTAACCCAAGATCTTGGTTCCTTTCAATATTTGCGCACATTGACTTGTAACTTCATAAATTATGGCCCTTGATCAGAGGAAAAATGACTTTCTTTTAATCTTGTTCTCTATCCATCTCTCAAAAATGTGGGCATATCCTGCCTGGCAGCAGCTGGTTTATTGATATTATTAATACATATGTGTGGCACTAAGTTGAAAATGTCAGGTACTTGTTCATTAGTGACTAACATTTTGGCAGGTACATCTAAAACTGTTATTTCCAGGCCTGGCTTGTACAAATTTACATTGAATTGTCTATCAATGAAATAAAATTATGTTCAGGTAGCATTTGAAGGGTAGTTCTGCCTAAGTGTTTTATTTATAGAGCAGTGATGGCTCATTGAGTAAGACATTTGTTCGTGATCCTCGAGGTCCTGTGTTCGATCGAAGTGTTAGCACAGAGAGTAATCAGGATTTTCCATTGTGATTCCCCCCTGTCAATGGTGTAGATAGAAAGGAGGGTCTTTCTTGGTAAAATGTAGGCTATAGTTGTTCAGATGGGATAAAATTGAGGTCCTGTATATGCATTGACATGCCGTAGGTCGTAGAGCAGTTGTCCAGGACAATTTCTTTCGTAGCTCATTGTATGGAGTACGTCCATCTCCAACAGTTGGATGGTTAAGCCCCATTTCATTTCAGTACCTTTATAGCGATTTACTGGATTTAAGAGTATGTTGCATTATATTTTTCTAGTAATATAAAGAGTCTTTATAATGTACCAGGAGGCGATGAGTGTAATTGGTTTGTTATAGTAACATGTGCTATAGAATTAGAATTTGTTAACGCTTTACAGGTAACACTTTAATTTCTAAAAACAGTTCCCATTTTGAGTGAAACCTACTACATGCCTGACTGTACAGCGCAGTGGTGCTTATAGGCTGATAGATTAAAGCCACTGTATTTGTTGGACAATATCTAATTGTGTTCAAGTCTTAACACATGCAGAAATGTACTCATATTAGTTTTTTAGCATTTCATTTAAGAACACAAAATTTCAATGCTAGATGATCTCCCACCTTAGATTTATTCAGATTTTTTTAAAAAGCCCACCATTGCTTTGACCACTTTTCAATTATATTGTTTGCAGGGCGTGCTAAATGTTAACAAATTTTGAATTCATCGTATCTTAAATATCCATCTCTCAGATGATGATTAAAGAATTTAGCAAGTTAAATTAAATAATAGCTTTCAATTTGACCGAGTACAGAGCTGGACACACTTGTTTTACCAAGGAGCTAGGTTGCCCGTCTAACCTCTTTTGGTTTTCTCTGGGCTTCTCTCACTTCTAAAGACCCCTAAGTGCAATCAAACTATTCAAATAAAATTGAACCACATGTTAGTAACAAAGTGACCTAGTTTTTGTTGATGTTGAGTGGAGGTTAGACCCCATTTCTGTCTCTCTCTTGTTACCAGGGGGGGTTGGATGGCCGAATTATGGTTTTGAATCCCTGGTTGTACATGACAATTGTAGAGTCGCCTGTCCAACCTTGTGAGTTTTCTCCGTGTCCTTCGGTTTCCTCCTATTGCTAAAGACCCCTACGTGCAAGAGAATTATTGAAATAAAATTAAACCATATGTTAGTCCTGAAATGACCTAGTTTGTGTCGAGTAGACATTAAACCCTATTTCTCTCTCTCTCTTGTTACCAAACGTTAAAGTACTCTGAACTTACTTGCAATTGGGAGTCCAAATTCTTGTTTTATATTGTTATAAACGTAACATACAACACAATATTTCCGATCTGATTTTATTTCAGCCAATATTAAGTGTATTAAAAGGAGGTGAAAGTGGTAATATTGAAATGATGATATCAGGACTACAGAAGATCAACAAAGTTGTTAAAAACTTACAAAATGTGTTATCTAAAATGCATGGTATGTTCCTTTGAAATAGAATTTGTTCAAACTTAAAGGAGCTAAATTGCTAATATTAGGGACATAGAAATTGACACAATTAGGTCGTAACGCATATAATACTGTAATATAAATGTATATCAATCAGTTATGTTCGGCAAAAGAAGCCAGAAGTCTCTATCAAATGCAAATTTTTAGCATCTGGTTATTCCAGTCTACATAAGAATATGGCCACGCCATTTTTTTTGGTGCAATGTGTCTAGCCTTGTTCCTCTAGTCTCTTGTCACAACTAGGACTGAAACCCATTATGTTACACGATTCACGTACCAATGGTAAAATGCTTATTTTGTCTTAAATATTGGATATTGGAAACCCATCTTTTTCAGGTAAGATAACAGCATCAATGTTGATTTAAATTGACAAATAATTTGTGTTTTCAATGTTGAAGATTTTGGATGATATTGAGTTAGAGACTTAGCTACGTTAAATTGTTATGTTGGCCATTATAAGCTTATATGGATATTTTTGAGAGAGCTGCAGTCTATATGTTGTCCATAAAGAATGCTGAATGTTTAATTATTGTATCTTTTTGTAAATATTTAACAAGATTAAATATTTCTGTCAGTAATTGTTTGTATTCAATTTCTTTCCAGATAATTTGACTGCAGATACATTCTTTAATAAAATAAGACCTTTTCTTAGTGGGTAATGTATTGTATAATTTTCTCCATTTATCAAATTTAATCTGTGATATTAGGATAGTGACACAAACTAGGTCATTTCGGGACTAACATATGGTTTTTCATTTTATTCCAATAATTCGCTTGTGCGTAGGGGTCTTTAGCAGTGGAAGGAAACCGGAAGACCCGGAGAAAACCCACGAGGTTGGAAAGGCGACCTACTCCTTGTCACATACAACTGGGGATTCAAAACCACGACAGTTGACTCAATGACACGCTTTATGATACAGCGTGCACATTCAGCCATCCAACACCAAGGATACCTGTAAGAGTATTGAATTGATTGATATAGATACCTGTAAGAGTATAGTCATAGGGGTGGGCAAATGGAGGTCGAATTTTGGGAACGAGTGTTTTCTAAGGCGATTTTGACTGTTGAATCCGAATCTGGTGAAATTTTTGTTCTGTAACGTCATTTTGAGCTGGTTCCGTGACCATTTTCAAAATGACTTTTTTTCAGTTATTACCCCCATATCGACATAGGATGTTATCAAATCATAAATGGGAGTGCAATTTTAGAATCCACGGTCTTGAAAACATATATTCTAACATATTAGACAACTAGTTCCAATATTGTCTCGCTTTTATGAGAAAAAAAGCCATTTTTGGGCCGCCATTTTAAAAACCACGGAACCAGCTCAAAATGACGTCACAGAACAAAAATTTCACCAGATTCGGATTCAGCAGCCAAAATCGCCTTAGAAAAAACCCGTTCCCAAAATTCGACCTCCATTTGCCCACCCCAAGTATAGAAATGTTGGATGTAATAAACTAAGAAGTAGGTAAATCTATAAATTTGTATTTTTATATTGTATGTCTGATATATTCAGGTATATTTTGATTACAGGTGGGGTGGTAAATCTAATCCTTTACCTGGTGGGTTGATTTATGAAGGTGTTGAAGATTATGAACCTTTAACAGTATGTAATTTAATTAAATCTAAATATATCATAAACAGTTATTCTTTATACATCATAGTTGTTATTATTTATTGATCATAGTTGTTATTATTTATAGATCATAGTTGTTATTATTTATAGATCATAGTTGTTATTAAAACAATAGATCATAGTTATTTAAGATCCTAGTTGTCATTTATACAAAAGATCAAAGTTGTTATTTATACAAAAGATCAAAGTTGTTATTTATACAATAGATCCTAGTTATTATTTATACAATAGATCCTAGTTATTATTTATACAATATATCCTAGTTATTATTTATACAATAGATCATAGTTATTATTTATACAATAGATCATAGTTATTATTAGATCCTAGTTGTTATTTATACACTTCCTTGTGTAATATTCTGGTTTCCATTTATCAGTGGTGCAGGAAGGAGGACCTGACATGGAAAAGTGTCTAGTTGATTAAAGTAATCTAGATGATCTTTCCTGCAGCGACGCCAAGAATAAAATAATCAATCATTGAATTTCCCTATTCATTCATTATTCAATGGAGACAGTAAGGGTTTGATTATTATGATTTGATAGTAATGGGTTTAAATGGTTATATTTTAGATGATTGGTGGTAGTGCTGCACAAAGTGCTGTTTTACAATTACTTGACGTTACATTAGGAGTAGAACACAGTCAAGGTATATTGTTTATAAAACTTGGGAAGGAAAATCTAAGAAAATCATACAATATAAATGTATCTCATATAAATACACCTCATATATCATCCCTGAAATCGTCCGTTTATCTCCCCTTAAAGATTGTGGACTGAGCATTATATATAGGCAGGTGCGGATCCAAAGGGCGGGGGTGCACTCCGTGCACGCCATCCCTTATTCTGGCAAGGTGTCAAAAAACACCAAAAATAGGGTGGAAATCGAATAAATGGAGTCTAATCTCTAGCAGCGCTCATAATATGGCCTTTGCTCTCAAAGTATTCCCCCCGCCTTTCGTGATATCCTGACAAGCTTTGCATCATGGGTTTTATTGTTATTGCTCTCCCTCTTTCAAGACTATTGGCCGATTCTTTTCTCATATTGCTCAACCAGTGCCAAACATATAACATAGCTCAGACATGCTGCAAACCTAGAATGTTTCTCACAGCCAAGAATGTCTTGGATCCCTAATAATATAAAGATTTAATAATAATAATAATAATAATAATCGCGTCATTTTACAAGGGTAGCAAATCAGGCCTGAGGCCTTTTTCCAATTTGGCCCTTGGCACAGATCGTAGGAATGATTTGGATCATTACTGCAGGAAGAAACCGAAGAACTCAGGGGGGGGGGGTAAACCTGCCTGATCAGACGGGAGACCGAATATAACTCTCACTTACAACGATAAAATTCTTGCCCTGAGATGGGATTGAACCCTGGATTTGTGTCCTCCCAGGATGTTGTTCGTAATGCAGTCACCATGTCCCCGACTGAGCAGTTCAGTGTGATATTATATGTAATACTAATTAGAAATATTTACGTGTAAAATGATAATTGTGTCAGTTTTTTTCTTCAGATAAAAAAGATTTTATAGAGAAGATGAGGAAGTATATGTTACCCATACATCATAAATTGATAAAAGATATTGGTAGTCTCCCATTTAATATCCGTACTGTAGGTAAGTCACAAATTGCACAAATTAATGTATAGTTTCTGGTATTAAGACATATTTGTGAGAGAGGTATAGGGTTTAACAGCCACTCGACACAAACTGGGTCATTTCGGGACTAACATGGTTTTAATTTTGTTCCATAATTCGCTTGCACGTAGGGGTCTTAAGCACTGGGAGGGAACCCAGAGAAAACCCTTGAGGCTGGATAGGCGACCCTACTCCTTGTCACATACAACCGGGTATTTGAAACCAAGCCAGTAGTCTCAATGACAGGCTTTATGATATAGCTCGCGCACGCTAACAATTCAGCCATCCAACCCCCCTGATAGTCATACAAGTTAATAGTCTTCATCACAGCATACAAGACTAGTACGCACTTAAAATTGTTTCAGTAGCAATTCTGAGAAAGAGCTTATGTAGGCTTTGCCTGTTGTTCAATCCTTTCGAAATGAACAAAATTTTGATTGAACTAAACTTAAAATTCACAGGTCACAATTCTTTGCTTGATAAAAACTAGAGAAGTTGGAATGCCGCTCAATAATTGTATCTGTTAAAATTGTAACCTGTGTATTACACACTTTGTGTGGTTCTTTAACTTCATTGTGACAATATGATGTTGGAATTTGTTTTTGATAAATCCTTTATGAAATGAAATGACATGGGTTTAACATCCTAGTACATTTCCGCACCAACCGGGATAATGAAGAAGTACATGCCATGTTTTATGCTATGGTTGACATTTTACCCTAACACCCTAACAGGTGTGTTATTTCGATTTAAATCTGCCAGGATTTTTGCATGCTGCCAGTGATTTACACTGGCCCTTATTTTGCATTCCATCTGAATGACTAGACACTTGTCTTTTTAGACCGTTTGTCCAGCACCAATGACAAGGGAAAATCAAGCTGGAAAATCCTGAGAAACGTTATCGACTAAAATCCATATCCAACATGGGACCTCCTTGTTAGTGCCTTACTAAATGAGCCACTGCCTTCATTCCTTGTTAGTATATATTATAAGCCTAATAATCACAGAGCAATCACTGTTTCAGATTACCATAAAAAGAATAATCAGTAGGTATGTTGGGCTTTTCAAAAAATTATAGGGTGAAGGATGTAACATTTTAAATCTAGTATATAGGCTGTCAACAGATTAAGGAAAAATCTGGTACCATCTCTTGAGTTTCTCAATTGCTGGATCCTCTTGCAGTTGCATAACTATACCAAATTGTACAAGATTTCTGATATATTTTTGAAATAACTGATTTTCCATTTCATGATTTTCAGTTGAAGAGAGTAATGATGATAAATTACGAGAAGAATATAATTCATGTTTAACAGCTGTGGCAGATTTTAGATCCTATCATATACAAATAGTTACCAAGTAAATACCTTATTATATAATGTGAGAGAGAGAGAGAAATGGGGTTTTAACTTCCACTTGACACAAACTAGATCATTTTTAGTGACTAACATATGGTTTATTTTTATTTCAATAATTCGCTTGGGCTTAGGAGTCTTTAGCAGTGGGAGGAAACCGGAGGACCTGGAGAAAACCCACAAGGCTGGACAGGCGACGCTAGCCCTTGCCACGTACAACCGAGGATTATTATATAATGTATTTTAAAATATACAATGTATTTGAATTGTGAAGGGTGGACAAAGTCTTCAAATAAATTTTTAAATCAATTCCCCACATTTAATATAAATTCAACTATTACATGTTTTGAAAATTATTAATATGTAATTTAATTCAACATATTTAAGGTGGAGTGGGTACGATTTATATTAAGAGCTAGAATCTTGTAGTTTTGACAAGATGGTCTTGATTGTCAAGTACCAATGTAACAATAATAAACACAGTTTCGATTATCCAAATATTAAATAGCGAGGATGTTCTAATCCATTCAATATCATAGCCATCAGAAATGATTAATGGCTAGTGTGAATAAATGTCTTAATAATTTATATAACATTTAAAGCCAAACAAAAAACCTGCTATAGGCAGATTTAGCTATTGCATACTGCATCTTTAAACATGATGTTTTTTAGGTATGTAATTATATCAGCTAATAAAAAAAACAGAAGCAAGGAGTTTGAAAGTCTGGCAAAGAAAGGTACAGGTGGCACAAGTAAGGTTTTTATTATTGTTTCTGTCCCAGATTCTGTAGTGAATAAAGCTGGTTTGCCACTTTGAAACACCTGGATATATTTTCTAGTGTATAGAAAATACAATAGATGGTGCTAATTTTATAAAATACCGGGTACACACATTTTAATGACTTTTTATAATACCCTAAGGTTAGGCTTTGACTAAATGCCTGGTTTGGCTTGGTAACAGTTCATTATTATATTAGTTCCAAAAAAATAAAACAGTCTTAGTTGTTACATGCACAAGGAATTGGAACATGAATTTCAGAATCAGATGAGACTTCAGTCCTGTTGTAATATGGTTTGGAATTTCCTTGGTCTAAGCCAAAAACAGGGCTGTTCCAGAAAGTTAGTAAATTGTGTTTGATATCTACCCCAGAATAAATCAGATATTGTTAGCTGAATGAAGCTTATGTATGTAAGCCAATAGGTCTGTTTAATTTTTACCACATGTTAGAATAAATAATAAAATTGACAGATTGTAATAAGCAATAATTATATTATATTATAAGATAATGATTTTAAGACTTTGACAATTTTAAGGTCAGTAATTATCAGAAAAGTACTTGCTTGTGTGTTTAACAATTAGGAGGATATTTTAAATTATCAGTTTGTTGTCACCCTACATTGATTACAAAAGTCAGTATGACTACTACAAATACTTAAAGGTATCATGTATTTCATTTGGAATAAGACCGGGGGTTGGGATGGCCTAATGGTTTAGAGTGTCCCGCTTCGAACCCTATCTGACTGGTCACATCTGCATGGTTTGCAGTTGTTGTCTCTTTCCATGGTGTGAGGATACATGGCTCGGAAATGGGGTTGCCCTCTAAACCTTATAAGTTTTCCTTGATTGTCTCTTTAAAACAATTGTAAAAAAACCCCACCAAAAGTAGAAGTAGTAACCTACTTAACTGGGGTAACTAATATGTTATCATGTACATTGAATGAATCGGTGGTGGTTCTATTTAAATATACATTTACAAACAAATGTGACATGAACCATATCACCTAGTTAGATAAAATAAATTTGACACAATTTTATTATTTTTTAACTATTATCTTGTTTAAATTTAATTTTATTTGTATCTCTAACTAACTTGCTCTGACTAACACTATCAAGAAAGTTAAAGATTTTTTTTTTTGTCGATTTAAATATGCATCTAGTTAAAGGAACTGGACTGTGCATGTATATCCCAGGTAATACCTGTTAGTGTGGTGTTCTTGGTTTGTCAGCAGGGTGTGATCTATATATTTTCCGCGAATCCTTGGATGATCCAAAAACAACAGTGTTATGAACTGTCTGTTTCACTATAGACTTTCCAACAATGATAATCTCTCACCACATTTTCATATCTGGTGTTTGCAGGAAAATATTTGTATCTGTTAGTTCGTTATAATTTTGAATTCCAAATTGGTACTCGACTGCTATTTAATATTAAGATTTATTAGTTAAATTCACATCTAGTAATTACCTTTTATCAGGAGGTACATGTAGATAGACAGTTTTGACTTCTACTGAACCACAACTCGTAAATTTGGTGACTATTTTAGACAGATTATGGGTTTTAATACCCTGAATTGATATTTGACCAAGGATCAACCTTCTTACTCCTCGATATTGTTAAAACAAGATCTGTCATGTAGAAGACAATATGGATTAAAAGTGTAGACGCAATGAAAGGGTTAATGATACTTATTTTTGTGTCTAGATAACAGTATTCATTAAACCATACTAAAATGGTAGTAATATCAGAAGATTTTTAGAAGGTTCTAGTAGTAGAATAATAACGTTGTGAAACATTTATATTTCCAGGCTTGCTTCCGTTTTTGAAAGATCTCAGGAAAGACACCCAAGATGCTGTGCTTTAGAAACCATGATGTAGCTGCCTATATAACCTAGCTCTCAGGGCCATACCAATATTTTAATTTTATCTGTTATGGCCGGCCATACTAGTATTGGCCACACAACATAAACAGAAGGAAATTCAATCAAGTCATTTAAATAAATGAATCGACCAATTTTGATGTGATTTAGCTCCTGTCTGTACAAGATAATCAGTTTTATAATAAAACAAAATTTTTGATAATTTTTCAAACTAATTGAGTTGTCTGTGAAAAGCATAATTTCGACATTTGAATTCAACAGCTCTGATACAACTTTGGCCTTCTGGACAGGGATAATAAATCTATGTTCAGAACTGAATTTCCACATCCCTTGCATGTAACTTGGGGAATAAATCTGTGAGTCAATGCCTAAGGGTTTACAAGGTCAATAATTCTGGATAAAATATATATGTGATAGTCCATATCATTTACTCCTTGAGGCTCTAACGTCTTATCTTTACCACCACTATGTTTTGCAGAGTTATTACCCCTATTGTTGAAACTAAAGAATGCTTGATTGTCTGTCTAAATTTATAATCAAGTGACACAGAACCAAGTCCTGTCATAGTTATGCCAATTTCTGAAAAAGAGGTATTGTGAACAGAATCGAGACATAATTAAACCTTTCAGCTATGGAGATTGGTGGCCAGAAATTTGGGTGTTTACACGATGGACACCTTTCGAGGGATTGAAAGAATCCAAATCCAGAATGTTCAATCAAGAATCCCCAAAATGAAAACTATTGTCCCTGGCCTAGTAAATGATCAAGATGAACCACTTGATCTTGAAGTATTCAGCAGAAAGAAGTTATGTCCGCCTTTCCCTTGTCATGACTTCTGCACAGAAAATGAGAGGAATCATGGAAACTTGCTATTTAAACTACATGTAGGTAGATCCATTACCACTATTCAGATTTTTATATTTAGACCCATTAACACTATTCAGAATTAATATTTATTAAAGTATATAGTCATTAAAATCTAATATACAACCGTAATTTTACTTCAAATATACAAGGGACGGATTTCTCAAAATAACAATAACAAAAAAATGATGGGAGCAAATTAACAATTATAGAAAAAGAAAGTTAAATTTAATATGTTCTTCACACAACTAATCAGTTTTGTTTATTAAAGAGCAAATATTTGACCAAGTATATGTCAGCATGCTTTCAAATTTTGGGAAATATGTCATTAAAAAAAAGGACCAAAGTCAATAAATTGAAGCCACATACATATAAGGTACCGGTATTTGAAATTTCTGCAGAAGTTAATGCCTGGAATGATACTGAAAAAAGGCATATGAAATATATGTAAGACAGGGTCAGGTCAATACAAACAGAGTATACACACTTTACCATAGAATAAGGATGTGTCATAACTATATAACCATGCCCATTTATGTTGAAATGCAAACATTATATGTGACCCACTTCCATGAAACCAGACGCTTGTTGCACAATTTTATTTTGTACTATGGGCACAAAAGCAAAAACTGGATGCTTTATTGTTGCTGTGTATGACCCGAACTCAACTTCATGATGATATGAAAAATTTAAAAAGAATTGCATTTTTGGAAAGCTCAGGCTGTAGACTATTCAAATTTGCTGCCAGCTCTATTTTTTTTTTTAAAAATGACCAAGAGCCTAGTTTTGTAGGAACAACTCACATATGTCTTAATTATTTTACAGTCTAATGCATGGAATGTTTTAAGTACAGTCACAGGTCACAATGAATTAACACTTAAAAAATGGTTGGATTTTCTTAATGAAATGTTTGATAATAGTAATAGAACAGTGTCAGAATATTTACATAACAAATATCTAGAATTTTATGCATAAATTAATATTACTTTGTACATGAATTACTATACGTTAAAGCTAGTCGACTTATGGTACAGGCACCATATTATCCTTCGCCCATTTTTTCATTGTTCTAATAATATATTCTACTTGTGGATTACTGGTGTTTCTCAACATATTAATAACATCTCGTAACACTTCCCTGAAAAAAACAAAAACAACAATCAATTAGTTGAGTAATGAGATATGATTTTTTTATCGTAACATCACAGAAAATTCAACCAAGTCACTGAGAAGGAGGGAGGGAAGGGAAAATAACAAAAGTATATTGAATGAGATAGATCTTTTAAAATAGTATACATTTCTTGCACTAGATGAAATTGTCAAAACACAGCAATTATTGTCCATTGAATTGTAAGTGTTTGCATCTTTATCAAGTTTTAATTCTATACTCTCAAGTCATTTTTTTTTTTAGATTTCATGCTTAAATATGTTCCAAATTCTAATGCGAACAATCTCCATTTCTGCAGGACATCTAAGTAATAAATTAACAGTTGCAACACTACACATATAAATAAGAACATAATTAACACAAAATGTTACATGTTAAATTCTAAAGGTTTTACATAACTTTTATGTCAAAAAGTTCAATTGCTTAAATCTCAGTTCATAGTGGATCAATTTTTACCTTTACATTATCTAGTTTTTAACTATTATAGTGAGAACTGCCACCTCTTTTTGAATCTCTCATATAATGTATCTTTAAGATAAAGAAATTTAATGATTCCAAAATTCCAGCAATATAAGTCTCTAGGCTTTGATCTGTGGCGTTACTTTAGTTTGTCCTAGTATGGTAGACTAGGTGGTATATCAAGTTAAAGGTTGAACACAGAATTGACAGATGAAACAAACAGTACAAGAAAAACAACAAAACCCAGAAATCAAATACATTTATATATATATAAATATAAAACTGGGCCAACAATAATGAATAAAACTTCAAGCCAAAAGTAACTAACTGCTGAAAATTAAAACATCAAACTAAAACAAGTAATGTTTATTAACGACAAAACAACAGCTAAGTTTGATCATACCAACAGCAGAGTACAACTTGAAGTTACTAACTACATCAAACTGGTAGAGGTACCGAATTATCTCTTGCCCATTTTTTAATAACCTGACCTAAATGCTCCATCTTAGCATCACTATTATTTCGTAGTAGAAGTACTATATCACCTAATTTAACTCTGGTAAGAAGATGTGTTGAAAGGAGAAATAAGTAACATGCGAACAAGGCCATATTGAAACATCATCCTCAGTGTCCCCAGTGGTCTCATTCCGTTTCCACCCACATTAACACCGGAGTTCATCCATGGGGAAGACACATATTCAAATTATCTGACTTTGATGATTTTGCTATTTTTATGGACCAATAAAAAAAAAAATATAAAAACTGACATTGAAACATTTTTTCCATCAATAGGATGTTTTAGGACATCTTTTTGTGTGCACATGTCACGTCTTTTATATTAAATTTCTTGAAAACTTTCTCTTAATCGAGTGAGCAAGACCCCATAGTGTTTTGAACATAAACTGTGAGGCTAAGACTGGTTTGTTAGCTGTTGTTTGATTGGCTCTTAGAATCAAGCTACGATCAAGGGCTGATAATTTGAATATGTGAATCCCGCATGTTTGAAACCAAGGTTAAGGGGAGTAGAACGGAATGAGACCACTGGGGATACCGAGGATGTGGAAACATTATGAGGGTCATGGATTTTTTTCTCTAAAGATCTTGACATGATACTAAGATACTAATCTCGTAGTGGCAAGATCCCAAACTAATGATTTCAAAATTTCAAATTCTGTTCTGGTGTTGTTTAAAGTTTGATCTTGTAATGATAGAGTTGTGATGTTCAATATTTGATCTTGTAATGATAAAGTTTTGGGGCTTGTCTCACAAAATTTTAACTAAGATAAAATCCAAATTTTAGTATTTTGATTGGATAACATTAGATTGATTTTAGTGCTTAGCCAATCAAAAATGAAGTATCTACTAATATCCAGGATATTTTTATATATGAATTATTTAAATATTAGACTGATTTTAGTGCATAGCCAATCAAAATTGAAGGATATACTAGTATATGCTAATATTGGGATTTTATCTTTAGTTAAGATTTCGAGAAACAGGGCCCAGATCTTCGGGACATTAGAGCCCAAGATACACATGTAGTTACTTCAAAAACTGAGTTTCTGGAGTTGGTTAAATCCAGATTTCTGTAGGTAAGATTCTAGATCACAAGATGGGTAAGTACTTATATATATATATCAGTAATACATTTTTAGATCTTCGTATAATGTATCTCTAGATAATATGTCTGAATTTTAAGATAAATTTAACAAAAACTGAAAGTGTGTGCCAATTAATCCCTTTGATAAGTTTAAATATGGCAATCTAGACTCGGGAACAAAAGAAAATTCAAATGAATAAGGACAAAAAGAGATTATCTAGTTCCAAACCTAAAAAACATGCATATTGGTGTTATAATTATCACTATTAGCACATGGATATTGATTAAAGGAGCAAGAGAGAAATGGGGTTTAACATCCACTCGACACAAACTAGGTCATTTCGGGACTAACATATGGTTTAATTTCATTTCAATAATTCGCTTGCGCGTAGGGGGTCTTTAGCTGTGGGAGGAAACCGGAGGATTCGGAGAAAACCCACAAGGTTGAACAGGCGACCCTACTTAATGCCATGTACAACCAGAGATTTGAAACCACGCCAGTTGACTCAATGACAGGCTTTATGATACAACCCGCGCACGCTAACCATTCAGCCATCCCCCCTTTATTCAATATTTTAACCCTATTTTACCCAAGTTTTTAGTTTGAATAATTTAACAGACAAAGGCTAACTATCAAGACAGATTATATAAAAATCCACATATTAAACAGTAAACATCAATGACAGTCAGACAGAATTTAAACACAAGCGGAAGTAAGGTGCTAAAATTCATTTGTTTCTACTCCAGACTAATTAAAGTGATTATTGGGATTTTGATAAAATTAGGGAAAGTTGGGTTGTTTGTCAGTATGATATAAAAATAGTATTAAATATACCTTTGTTCGTGACCAGCTATGATCAACTGAAATACACCCACACAAGCTCCTCGTTTACCCTCCCAATATTCAGGATTTGGATCTAATCTTTCCAACACATCAAAAGCTTTAGCAGCATGGTAAAACTGTCCCATCTGAAATAAGTATGTAAATATATCAAATCAACCATCAAAGACTGGCAATTTATAATAATGTGAATATTTTAATCCTATCCGAAAGAGAGAAATGACCAGGCTATTTCAGGACTAATAAATCCAATGCACTGGTATTAATTCAAAGCACTCCGTAGACTATACTTTACAATTTATGTTTCGCTATTTTTTGGGAAAAAAAGACAAATTGTTTGACAGCCCATTGGCCTAATTCCCTACTCTTTCCAAATTAAAGTTATAATAATTATTAATATTGCCTTTGAAAAAACTGGTATGCAGTAATTCTATATACTATATCTGTGTATTTATTCTCAGCCTTATAATCTATTTCAATAAAGATTATGTCTGTGTAAGATTATATCTGTGTATTTATTCTCAGCCTTATAATCTATTTCAATAAAGATTATGCAACACATGGCCCTGTTACCTAATTAACTTGAGAGTATAATAAATTACCTTATAACAGTCGTTAGCTATAAGTTGTAAAAGACTGAAGGATTCACCAGACGTTTCCATTTTCAGATATAACTCCCACGCTAGTCTAGGTTTACGATTCATGATATCTGTTAAAAAAAGATTAAAAACATATATCGGGTTTACAAAAGCACCTTGAAATATTAAAACACATACATAAAGAAGACAGAAAGAGAGAGAGTGAGAGAGAGAAATGGGGTTTAAAGTCATTTCGGGACAAACATGGTTTAATTGTTTTTCAATAATTCGCTTGCGCGTAGGGGTCTTTAACAGTAGGAGGAAACCGAAGGACCCGGAGAAAACCCACGAGGTTGGAGACGACCCTCCTTCTTGTAATGTACAACTGGGGTTTCGAAACCACGCTAGTTGACCCAATGACAGGCTTTATGATACAGCGCGCATGTGCTAACCATTCGGCCATCCAACCCCCCATAAAGAAGACACAGAAATTTATTTCAATCTAAAATTCTATTTCCAAGTATTCTGACTCACAATGATAATCATGTACTGATTTTAAAGAGGTGTTCATGTTTAATGTAATTTTTTTTTTCAAAAATCAAACAAAAATCCTAGAAAATATTATGCAATGGCATAAACTAATCTGTCTAAAATATTTGCATACTAATTCAATGCAAATATAAAATTGTTTTATTACTAACAGGCAATCATCACCAAAGTGCTTTTTGTCTGCCTCTTGATGTTACATAGAATCAATTTTGGAGAGACCTTAAAGGGCTAATTCCGATAATTAAACGCATCATTCTTCATTTGGAAATGGAGATCGGTGTCCCAAGCTGTGTTATGAGGTGTCTGGATAAAACCAGACATTTTTTTGTGAAAACATAATTTGTAGGTAAAATTTACTGTTCGTTATCAAGTAGAGCACTTGGGTCATTCACTGCAAAGCCGTATATAGATAAAGTTGCGACAACTGTGAAGCCAGAAAATTCACATGACGTCATGAAAATATGACGTCATACGTAAAAAGACGCCATTTTGGGTCCCAGGTAAAAATGTAGCATACCTATATATATGAAATACCTATACAGATTACAGCGACGAGCAGAGGGGATTGACTCCCGGCCGGGGTCGTTAGAAGATGTTTTTCATTTATGAAGATTAAAGTTAGTTCCATGAAACTGGAAGAACGAGACTGTTGTCTCACTTTAGATGAAATGGCTATGGCGATAACATCTGGATTTGATTATGATATAAGTACTAAAACTGGAAAGTCATAAAGCGAAAAGTTTATGGAAAATCATGAAGATAAATTAAAGAATATACCAAATTGCAACCTTATTATTGATAAACTATTGAATAATTATTTTTCTTTACGATTACGTATTTATTCAAATATAGAACGGAATAGAAGACGAAAAGATTTGAAAAATAAGGGAGAATACGGAAGCAAGACTATCTATGACAATGCATTCTTTAGTGAAATCATTAAAGTGATATCATCATTGTGGCATTTCAGTAGTTTATAGTGTGTTTGATTAAATTAAATTTGGTTATTTTGTACATAACTACAGTATGATCTTTGCTATTTATTACAGATTTTATGAGAATGTTTTATAACTAACATATCTATTAATATGTTATTAACTTTATATTTACCATCTTCCTTATTATTTCAGAGGTTTTTTTTTCATTGAACAGATGCGATTCTTCTTTCATCCCTTTTACAAAAATGATTAATATTATCACTTGCATTAATTTTGATTGACTACCATTTAGTGCAAGTAGTCCACATATGTGCGTACATTTGTTTTTACTGTTTACAACAGACACAATAAATTTTACAAAACGTTTAGGAATTTGGGCATCAATAGTTCTGTATCATAATATGGAATATTAAATAATAATCATAATTTTAATTGATACAACGCAACAAAACTCTTCAAATGGCTGCTCAATGGCGCTTCAGAAACTCAGACATGGGATTTATATTTCTCTAAAATAAAGTTAAAGTAAATTGCACATGCAAACATTATTATCAATTTGTTAGATAACTATTTTGCTCTGAAAAGCCTGGGCGTGAAGAATGTAATCCATTAGAAATAAATTTGTATAGTAAAGCTATATGACGCCATGACGTCATAGTATTTATAGCGTCATAGTTGGGACCCAAAATGGCGCCTGTAAATCAGTTGTCGTAACTTTCCCTATACAGGGCTTTGATTCACTGTATAGACCGCTCAAGGAACATGAATCTATTATCAGGTCACTCAACGAAAAAATTGACCCAAAATCTTAAAAGTTTGGACTTAATATTTTGAGCTGAAATTGTGAGATAAGGTAAATATACTATTACTCTATATTGTTGCGCTTAAATTTTATACATACTTGGACTTTTATTTTTTAGACTCTGTTCAAATCGGGATAGGCCAAGACTGTCTAGTTCCATTTTATTAATTATTTACCAACATGGTTTAAAATAGTATCATAAGTAATGGGATATGACAACTTACATGTTCTAGCCAACCAACTAAGATAAGTATAGTCATTCTTCATCTTATCACTTTGTATTAATAAAAATACCTACAAAGAAAAACCCCAGATGTAAAGTAAACTATTGATTAATTATGAAAAATAATATAATGACAATCAACAATCAGTCATTTGAATGATAATGTGAAGACTTCATTCTGTGTAATGAAATGAGGTTTGAGATCCCACGTTTAGGCACCAACTGGGCTAATGAAGATGGTGATGTGCCATGCTATGTAGTGCCGTACGGAGAGTCTGAGCCTGCTTGATTTATCCATACCTGCTGACCATAGTTTGGCAATAATACCGGCAAGGTCACTTGATTTAGCCGGGGGTCTACAAAAGTTTGGCAGCGGCGTTCACCGAATGCGCCGGTTTGTCGACAGTGTCGATCACCGGCTCAAGATGGTGAACATGTCAACGAGATACAATTCACGTTATATTTTTAGGTAATACTACTAATAATAAATTTCTGCTTATTTTGCGGTCACTTACTTATAGCCATACTTTCATTTATACTGGTTTTTTTTTATTAAAACATGCCATGTAATCAATTTTATATTATAATATTATCCTGAGCCAAATTTTTTATCAGCTGGGTCACTTCATTTGCTCTGATACCAGTGTACGCCGTTTGCAAACCGGCTCGCCTATTGCCGGATAAATCAAGCAGGCCCTTTTACAAAGACAGCTGTCTAGTCTCGTGTAAACTTTGACATGCAAGTAAAAGATCCCTTGGCAGTTGCAATTCGATATAAGAATAGACCTTAGCACCGCTGTTAATTCATTCTGTGCACACCAACATATGCAATGGTGGGCCTGGGTTTTTATACTATCCTTTTAATTACCAGATTCTCCTTGACAAGGGGACAACAGCCAGCATAGAACCTGCTGATTGGTGAGCTAGTGCAATATTCACTTCACCAGGTTTATACCCAAAAAAATGACAAAAACTGCACGGACCTGAGAATAAAACTGTCTACTAACCTCTTCTGCTTCTTTAAAATTACCAACAGCTGCCTTGGCTTGAGCGTAATCAAAATTAAACGCATCATCATTATAGAAGTAACTCTGAAAAATATATATATACCAATCAAGGATCATAATCTCTCATTCAATGTAAAACTGGCTGCATTCTTTAATAAATTTGTTTATCATAAAAGTTAATAAACCTTCTCATCAGTTCAATTCTCTACCCTTCGACATCAAAGAATTAAAAACTCTAGACATCTATTTGACAAAAAAAACCACTAAAAGAATCAACAAAAACTTTTTAGCGCATTAGGAACTTTATCAAGTTATTGTTTGCACTATACAAATTCTGTGTTGATTGATTGATTTGATGTTAATATTGATTTACCTTGACTGAATTAAAGTAAATAAGAACATCTTCAAATTGCTTGAGTAAAAAGAAACAGGAGGCCATACATTGTCTTCCAGGTATGGTATCTGAAACACATGATATATTTACAGATATTTTGTTTGACAATTACAAGATTTAAGGAATAATATAATAATAGTGCACTTGTTAAAACGCACTAACTCCATACACTAAGAATATGCTTATAGCACTACGAAAATTCAATGATATTATGTGCTATGACATTTGTTATAACTCATAGTATTGTTTAAACAGGTGTGTTTTTCAATAAACTCTTGAATAACAATGTGATTGGTGCATCTTTAATGTCTGATGATAGTTTATTCCAAAATGTGGCTGAGTTTCACTGGAAGATTGCTGTCCAAATAATCTTAATTAACTTTTGGGACACAAACTAAGTTAAACTAAGTTTTGGTTAGCCAATCAAAGTGTTCGTCTTAGATGATATTTTGAAACAAGTTCCGACAGATAACTTAATGAGGTTTTGTGAATACACTGATACGCGAGTGAGAGGATATTAAATTTCATTTGGGTCTCCACTGGGAGCCAGTGAAGTTTTCAGATTTAAGGAAGATATTCAACTGGTAAATTATTTATTTAAAGATACATTTAGAAAAACATAAACATAAAAATTGTATAACGAGTTTATTCATATTTGATTTCTATAAGAGCTCCTTGATCAAAATATATATCATTAATTAAATAAAGAATAAATGATTTCTCACCACATTCACTAGCTGACCCACCAACTAATTGAAAGTATTGCTGGGCAATTTTCAGATGCTCCCTCTAAAAATGTAATCATAAGAAATATATAAGGAGTAATTGGGGTTCAACATACACTAATCACAACTAGGTCATTTAAGGGCTTACATTTGGTAATTCTTTCAAATAATTCACCTGTTGTCAGGGCTCTATCATAAGGGATAGGAAACCAAGAGACACTAAGAAAATTGAGCTCACACCTTGCATATATGACAATTAGCTCCTTTGGCCCCTGGCCTACCCCAATAAAATACAAATACACTTACAGAATTCTGTTCTTTGCATTTACTGTGTCCACTCGACACAATCTAGGTCATTTCTGGACTAACATGGTAAAACTTTATTTCAATACTTTGCTTGTGCGTTGTATCTTTTGCGGTGGGAGAAGACCTGAGGAATCTGAAAAACTTAGGATGTAGGACGGCCTACTCCTTGTCACTGACGTACAAGCATGGAATTGAATCCACACTTATGATCTAAAAAGCAAACGGTATACCACACTACACCCAACCCTTCTACCCTAGAATATATCTTACTGATCCTTGTTCTTGTCCCATAGAAGCGTTGACAACACCTTTTAATATATATTCCTGTGGTGTTGTAGGTTCTAGATCTCGTACCAGATTATACGCTTCATTTATATCATCTACAAACATAGATTAATAATAATATCATTTCACATCAATTATTGTTTATTGTTTGAGATGTCTGTGTGCAGTTTGAGTGCCTTGTCTGCAAATTTATCTTATGCTAGATTCCCTCTATCAAGATTTGTGCTACAATTGAAATTGTTGGGTAATCGTGGTGATCCTGTCCGGTCTTATCATATTCTGAGGCCAGTCATAGCAATTATATTGGCCATACCGATAATATACGAACGTATCTGCATGTAGCAGATTGTTGACTCAATAGGGACAATCTTGTGGTATCTCATCGCATGGGAACCTGGCATTATGGGTTTTGTTCAGTTGCGGTGCAGTTCTCCCTCACAAGGAGAATCCTTTTATTTCAGTTTATCCAGTCACTTTCATTCAATAATCAGAGAACAACCAGGCAAGTTACACGGCTGTAATCATGTCTTATCTCTTTTTTTTTTTAGTAACAACCTGGATGACAAATCTGTAATGTGAAGAAATGTTGTCTGGACAGGGGTAGTACAGCCAAATCTTCCTTTGATGGATCTTTAATGTGCGCTACTAAATTGTACACAGGATTCTAAGCGAATAGATGATTTTCCTTCCTTGTTTTATAAAGGAATAATTGAGCTGGAACATCCCGAGGAATTCTGGTGATTCAGATCAATGCTTAGATCAGAAATCAAATCCTTGCTATATTTGTGATCATATGGAAATAATGGATACCTACCTTGTTTAAGATAATATATAACAAGATTTAATCTTGCTTCTGGGATAACATCGATCAGGGGAGGTAACACCTGTAAAGCACCCTCGCCACCTCGAAAGACAACCTGGAAATGCATGTATATGTATGTAAGTAAATAAAAATGTAAAGGCCCACCCCACCACCAAAAACAAACCTAGGGACATGTTTTTTTTTTAATGCTCTGTTAAAGCCAAGGTCACACCTTCAAGGTGTTGGTCACCGTTTATCCAGGTTCTTGCCGCAAAAAAAACACGGTTGTGCACGGTTCCATAACAGTGTCGTTATGGTTTGCCGAAGGTCATCAAGGTGTCGGTGGCACTATGGTTATTACCATGGTAAATCCTGATACCACTACAGTATTTCAAGGTTTGACTGTGGGTTTTCCAAGTTTACCACTCTACAACCTTCCCCTGTGGCATAATGGTGCATAGTATCAACACAGTCCGTAATGCTGTGGCTACAGATAAAGCCCCAGTCACACTTTCCAGGTAATTGGACCCAGTGTTGATATGATGAGCAACAGTGGGGATTCGTTTTAGAACACTGTGGTCAATTGTTTGCTTTAAAATAGAGTTATGTCAACATCTGCCTGACAGGAAAAATTTTTGTAGTTACATATCTGGTCAGATATTTACCAACATGTTGAATTTCCATATTTGTTTTTACTGAAAGCTGTCATTATGAGATGTAGTTAAATTTGATTGAAAAATCAATGAAGGAACAGGGTGATATTACAATGATGTAGCTAAATGTAAGCTTTATTACATGCTGGTTTCTACAAAGTAAACATTATCCAAACAATATTCTTACCAAATTATGTTTAATCAGATCTCTTGCAAATATGAATGATGGGGAAGCCATTTCTTGTAATGATTTCAATTCAGCCTGAAATGTAATAAAATGCCTATATAAATAACACATTATTGCTATTTCTCATTTCTCACTGAATAAAATCTAATAAACGTTCATTTATCAATAATAGTTCTGATGGAATAAAATGAAATAAACGTTCATTCCTATGTTAAAAGCTAATCAGTAAACATCATAGAAAAAATTATTAACAATAAACCTTATTTTCAATCACGTATTTTGGAAAATACAACGAAATCATGACATAATAGTTTTTTTCAGCTCAATAGCATCATAAATGTTCTTTGAGTAAACAGTAAATTGTTAGAATGATATTACCTCTGCAGCTTTACCATTATATAATCTAAAATGGTTACATGCTTTTAGATTTAAAGCTACAGCACTATCAGTGAAGGTTTGAAGATAAACAGCTAAAACCTCCTATAAAATAACACAAACATCAGTCAGAGTTTGTTTTAACTTGTAATACACCGATATTATCATATTGGAATTATTTAAAAATTGGAAGTTTGGATTCACTCCAAAACTGAGAAATAACCAATTCTAAAACTTGTACTACTAAACTTGGTATTATATACGATTGCTTTACATTACATTCACACTGACTATTTTATTTAGAAAATTTTGGTTGTAACAAGAAATACGGAGAGAAATGGGGTTTAACGTCCACTCGACACAAACTAGGGTCATTTCGGGACTAACATATGGTTCAATTTTATTTCAATATTTCGCTTGCTAATATGGGTCTTTAGCAGTGGAAGGAAATGAGAGAACCCAGCAAAAGCCCACATGGTTGGACAGGCGACCCTACTCATTGTCATGCATAAGCAGAGAGAGGAACTATACCAGTTGACACAATGACAGACATTATGATACAGTGTGCACATATTTGTGGGGATATTTAATTGTTAAATGACAAAACGTAATCCTGTATACACAGAAATTAATGATGAAAAATATTCAAATTTTGTATTGCTCAGTAAAACAAAGAAATTGGTATTCCTTGTGTTGCTAAAATGGTTGTTACAAGTGAAATTGTGGGAATATTTTGAAATCGATATTAAGCTACCACATAACAAAATAGAAAATATTAAGTGGTTAAAATATCGAATTGTTTATTATTAGGTTTAAGAGTTAAATAAAATATCTGATTTATATGTAGATGGCACAGACAGTAACAATTGAACTCACCTGAGAGACATCATAATAATCTAATTTATAATAACATAAAGCCACATAAACATTCAAAGCTAAATAATCCCTGAAAAAAAATAAGAAGAAAATACAACCTGTTAATCAATTATAAATGATTTAAGAAACAAAATGGGGAGAAAAGAGCAAATTATCAAATTACATTACTCCTGAAAAAAGTACTTGTTACATTATTAAATGTATGTTTCTATACATAAATAATAGGGTACTAAAAAAAGGTGCTTGAACTTATGCATAGAGAGAGAGAGAAATGGGGTTTAACGTCCACTCGACACAAACTAGGTCATATATGGGCTAACATATGGTTTAATTTTATTTCAATAATCTGCTTGCACGTAGGGGTCATTAGCAGTGGGAGGAAACCGGGGACCCAGAGAAAACCCACGAGGTTGGACAGACGGCCCTACTCCTTGCCACGTACAACCGGGGATTTGAAACCACGCCAGTTGACTCAATGACAGACTTTATGATACAGTGCGCGTGCGCTAACCATTCAGCCATCCAACCCCCCTGCATAATGTAAGAACTGAATTTGCCTAAGGTTAAATTTTTAGCTTCAAATGTTATATAAATCATTAATTAGACATTTATTCACAAGACAAGCCCATAAGCAAATCTCTAGATCATTGTATGGATGTGTCATTGAATGGATAGAACACCATAGTTTATCAAGACTTTGTTTTTTATCAGTATAATGGTACATAAAAAAAAAAGACTATTTACACCATTTCTTGTCAAAATTTCAATATATTAACTTTGCATTACTATTTTTAAACTATCATATTAAGAACGACCAGCTCTTTATCTAATCTGACATAAGACATCTTTAAAGAGGAATCAATCCAAGAAAAAAGACGTAAATGTAAGTACCTGTTATCCAGTAAGATACGTTTATAAATATCAATAGCTTCTTGATAATGACTACGCAAATAGTGAATGGCTGCTAGAGATAACTGATCTTCTATGATATCCTGGAGATTCTGATGAAACCCCATTAACTGACGTTCTTCGTTAAATTTATGAGCTAAGTGGAACAACACACGGTTCTGCAGTCTACTTTTAGGACCTGAAGAACAAATAATAGAACTAATATAATGAACCTGTAGTCTGAACAAAAGTCATACACAGCATTAACCTTTAGCATAGGGTATTTAATAGTTCATTAAAAGTTAGAGTTGTAATATGTCTGTACCATTCTCTTGGCAAGTTAATTTTCCTAATAAAACATGTCTCTTATTGACCTTCTATATATGCTAAAGACTAAAGATCACAATATTTGTTTTGGTTTACATTGTAACAATTTTAGCTCCATCAAGAACAACCATGCTGTTTTTAGTGGGTCTTTGTCAAGTTGTGGTCATGAATGGCTGATTTCAGTCACAAAGAAAAGACAGATCGAACAGCGGTTAGGTTAGGTTAGACTTTGACGGATTTAGCACTATTTTGTAAAACTACAAAATTCGATATCCCCAAAATTACATTTATTCATAACTCTGATAATGCACTTGTGAAATGCCATGCACTGAATAATTGCCCTTTCTTTATAGAACACTTACTTGTAGAACATTTTATCAGAATAGTTTTTCTGCATTGTCCCATACATGTATATCATTGTCTCATGTATATCATTGTCTCATGTATATCATTGTCTCATGTATATCATTGTCTCATGTATATCATTGTCTCATACATGTATCTCATTGTCTCATGTATATCATTGTCTCATGTATATCATTGTCTCATGTATATCATTGTCCCATACATGTAAATCATTGTCTCATGTATATCATTGTCTCATACATGGAATTTGATTGGTCAATCAAAAAGGAACTACTTTTTTTTATTTTTAAAGAACAGTTCATTTTTTATTAAAAGTAACTTCTTTCTTATTAAAAAGGAACTACTTTTCTATTAAAAAGGAACTACTTTTCTATTTTTAAAGAACAGTTCATTTTTTATTAAAAGTAATTTCTTTCTTATTTAAAAGGAACTATTGACGGAAACACTTGGTCAAAAAATAGGACTTTGCTATGTTTGAAATTGCCGTCAAAAAAATGATGTATCACTACGCCATAATGTATTCAGATTCAGTAAAAGTGAAATCTATAGCAAATAATTATATTTATTTATTTCTGCATGTAAGAAGGGATTGGGTGATAAATAAAATCTCCTACTCGTATTTTTTGATATAAAAAAATATCAAGACTCGTTGATATTTTTTGATATAAGATGAATATCTCCTGGTAATACATCTGACAAGATAATTTATAAATCAGGCGACAATTACGTACCTTTATCTACAGCAGTTTTAGCTTCTGGATACATGCCCAAGAAAAAATAACAACAAGATAAATAAGACCACATATCTGGTACGCAATTCTTCTTTTGAGTCAGTCTCACATATTCCTAAGATAGAGAATTATTCAATATTATACATTTACACAGATCAGATAACTCAATAGGGTCTATTGTATTAATCTGGTTCTATCATGTGCCAAAAGTAAAATCCCTGTCTATAATAAGGTGACTCTAAGATTTTTTCCAGACTGTAATTAAAATACAACTACCTAATGTAAAATCCAAGTAGGAGACGATAAAACCCCCACACTCAATAAGATTAGAAGGGGGGAAGATTCCCTTAAACAGTGCAGACAAGTTTGGATCTCAGTGATGCTTCCAGGGATGAGCAGGAACCAATCCATATACATAATCCAAAAATACAACTATGAACTATATGAAATACAAACACTGATTTATCCTAATATAACATGATGTTTTGACAAAAGATATTTCATTGTTTCAAGTTTAAATACGATAAAGAGAACACTTTTTTTTAAATGCTGTGCTATATACATGAATAATAACAGTGATCGCATTACTTATAACTTGTGATGGGTTTTCATTGGGCTCAATCACTAAATATCACTCTAGGATTACAAACTGTAATTGATGGAATGTCTCATTAAAAATCATTATTTTTTGAGATACAGATATAAGCTTACAGTTTACTGAATAGATATTACAATTTTTTTCTCGTTGAATATAATAATATCCCATCATTTCTAAGGTTATCTTAGAATGAATAGCTATCTATGTTTAAAAGGTGTAAATAAAAAAATTTTCCACCTCCATAGCTCTTTTATAATCCCCCAGATGAAAGGCACAATAAGCTATCCACATATCTGTTTCATCATTTCCTTTGCCACTGGCTCTGTTAAACTACAAATAATTAATAGACATTTACATAATATAATATACTTTCAAATAAATATAAATGATATGAAATGAGGTTTAAACGTCCAACTGTTCTGCAACAACTTGGTAAATAAAGAAAGAGAGAGAAATGGGGTTTAACGTCCACTCAACACAACTAGGTCATTTTGGGACCATTGGTAAATAAAGAGGGGACACAATAACTATATGAGATGCATATACACTCATTTCCTCAAACCCTTATCTGTGGTAAATATTGAACTAAGCTGTCTAAAATAGTAGTGAATGACTCATGAATGTTCAAATATTCTCAAGTGCCAATATAAATTATAATATTAATAAGTATGTGAAGCTGAGCTTAAGTATTAGACAATTCAAACTGACATTCCACAGAATTATGTGCAAGTCAAAACAAATTGTGTAACTTGGAAACTAACAGCAAAATAGAAATTATATTATGTGAATAAAACACCCCAAACAAGATTGTCCAGGTGGTAAAATTTAGAATAGAAAGCATGCATCTATAACTTTTGTAACTAACGAATTTGTGTAAATTACCTCCAGAAGAGTTATGGCTCCAGTATAATCTCTTATATCCAGGAAGTCTTCATATTTTGGAAACTTTTTCTTTTTGCTGGCTTCTTTACTTGGTCCAGATGCTGCGCCAGGCCCAACGGCCGGCTTCATTCTTGAGAGCATCTGGAATAAAATGTATGATACACTTATATTTGGGTTATATATATCATAATGCGTAGGCTACAACGTACCGTTTTTAAAGGTCAAAAAAAAGTGCTAGACTTTGTTGATCTGCAGTGTGTTATTTTTAACTCTTAAACGACCCAGAGGTTTGACGTCATAACGTCATAAAAACCCACGTCATAATGGTCAATAGTATTAAAATATATATATATATACATTTTAAAGTCATATTATTAAAAAAAAACTGAAGATAGACCCTTTATACTTTATGTAAATGAATGAAATAATTTAAATTTAAGGCCATTTCATAAATACAAATTTTATACAAAAAATTTAATTAGATATTTCATGCAAACTTCATGTGTATAATGGTTATTTTTTCTGATCGGCTGTTGTGAACTAAAAATCATTCATCATCGAATCTTTTAATTTAAGCTTATTTAATTACCGTAATTGAAATTTGTTGATTAACTTAGCCTAGCCTATTATTTTAATTATCACGTTCTACTCTAGGCCTTACGCAAAACGATAAAAATCTATACCACAGATAAAATCTGAATCACTGTCATTCAATAAGGATGGTAATCCGTCATTAGAACGTTGCCGTAGAGGTCTAGATCACCGTTTTATTATAATTTTCAAGGAGAAACAGTAAGATTTTTAACTGTTAAAATGTCAAACAGGAAGTAAACAAATGAGATAAAGACGTCTGTTAATAAGGGAAATAACTCTCAATACGCTAGGAACGTTGCATTCGGCTAACATGCTTAGTCGACAAAAGTCGCCTTGGGTACTAAACGGTAACGTTATAGTTGTCGACAAAAGTCGCCTTGGGTCAGTTAAGAGTTAAAAAGGAATTGATAAATAGATTCTTGTTCGACTCATACTTTGATATTGATTAACGATCAGGACTCAAATTTAGAGGCAGTTTGCAGCTCTGTTAACTAGTAAGAGAGAGACAGAAATGATGAAATAAATGAAATGGGGTTTAACATCCTACGCTTAAGCACCTTACCTGGGCTAATTGAAGACAGGAGAGAGAAATGAGAAATGAGGTTTAACGTCCACTCCACACAAACTAGGTCCTTTTGGGACTAACATATGGTTTAATCTTATATCAATAATTCGCTTGCGCATAGGAGTCTTTAGCAGTGGGAGGAAACTGGAGGACCCAGAGAAAACACATGAGGTTGGAGAGGCTACCCTTCTCCTTGTCACATTCAACCGGCGAATCGAAACCACGCCAGTTGACTCAATGACAGGCTTTATGATATAGCGCACACAGGTTAAACATTGGGCCATCCAACCCCCCTCGAATCAAAGACAAGGCCTCAAAGTAGTCAAAGCCTGACAAAGGTTGAAGTTGAATCAATTTGGATTCTAGATTTTGAATCCACCTAACATTCTTTCGCCTCATTGACTGAGTAGTAAATCTCAAGACACTGCTTCATAAGTTAGAAGATTCTAAATCTAGCCTAATAATAATATAATATGAATTTCATTTAGGCCTAACAATCATCCTACTTATATTCCTAATCCTAATGAAAACAAAACGAAACGTATTTTTTTTTAATTTTTGAGTAGAAACTCTACGTTTATCAATCATTACTTTATTTATTACATATAAAGGTTTTCTTATTCCACATATATAAATTGTAATATAGTTCACTTTTCACATAAAAATAATTACCATCT
The DNA here is from genome assembly GCA_917208275.1 of Patella pellucida. Lineage (NCBI taxonomy): Eukaryota > Metazoa > Mollusca > Gastropoda > Patellidae > Patella > Patella pellucida. Next base: position 20,089,714 of record OU795036.1, on the reverse strand, counting down.
TGCACGTCCTTCAATGTTCCTTTTCTTTTATTTTTGTTTATTTCATTCTGTCATGCCTTCAACACCGATAGTTTATTTGCAACTAAGGAATTTGTTCCCCAATACGCAGACTCTAAATATACTTCCGTTTCCGGAATGTTTAAAATCACACGAATAACCCACTTTCTGCTTATGAACATATAATATGAGTTACTCGTGTCAAGCTGAGAAGACGACCACTCTTTCTCCACATACAAAAACGGAATAACTTGAATTGTTTCTAACGACATATAGCTTAACGGAGGCAAGCCGCCCAATCATCCACATTTAAATTCAATATTTAAAGAAGCAAATTCGCATATATTTAGTTCAATTGTTTCCGTTTTTACCCTACTTTCAAATCGATAATGTTCGGTGAAATACACAAGAAGTCTCAATCTCTAGCTTCCGGTTATTTCAGTCTACACTACTGGTAGTATTTATTTTGTATGTTTCCCAGATAAGAAACTGACGTCACCGATTGACATGTCTCGTGGATTATGTCTAGCCTCGTTCTTCGAGTCCCTTGTTACAAATATTTATTTCGTCTTAAAAATTTAATATCAGACGACCACACCATCAATGTTGATTTAAATTGACAAATAATTCGTGTTTACAATGTTTAAGGCTTGAGATGATATTGAGTTAGAGACTTGGCTACTTTAGGACAAGAGGACATTTGAAAATTGGCACGCGAATCGCACAACAGAATGTTTTCGAATGCCATTTTTAATGAAGCAACTCGATGAACGTGGCTAAACACAAGTGTAGACTAGAATAACCAGACGTCAAAGACTGCCATTCCATTGAAATTGATTAGAAATTATAGTAAAAATAGAAACGATTGAATGTAAATCATTTTATTTACGTTCACACTACATTATTATATGGCCATTTGTGTCCATCCCTAGTTGCCAAAGAATAAAGATTTAGCTCCTTTAAGCAACTCTAGGAAAATGTTGACTTCAAAAAGGTGCTTTTACATTTTAATCTTCTAACATAAAAAAAACTACGCACTTTCTCGTAAACTTCCCGATAGCCCGGTGTATGAGTATAATAATACCTGTCAGTATGAAAAAATTAAGGCCAGGATGTATAGGCCTAGCGTTATGGAGATTTTCGCCGGTACGTAAAACATAATTTTCGAGCTGAGGTGTACATGTACTGTCTCCAAAACATGAGGCAAATATTCTGAGAAATAGTGTCCATTGGAAGAGTATCAATGCTAGGATTTCCGGTAATTAGGACAGTATAAGTTTGTTTGGAATATGACATAAATGTCTTGATGAGACTGATAAAGAAGTCTCTTTAACTTTGTTTGGAATTAAAGGCAATAGAGACGACTTCAAATAATGTCACCCAATGTTATGGCAATTTGGAAATGTCGAGTTCTGTGTTTATTTATGTTAATACGCGTAGTAAGATTCAATGACTGAACTCTTGCAACAGTTTTGTGTCCCAAGAGAGTTGGGATAGACAAGGGGCCACACAACAACACATAACAGAAAGTAAAAAAAATGTGAAAGATTTATTTTGTTATATTCGAAAGTTTATCAATTTAAAATCTTGGTGTGCGTCAGAACATGCAAATTGTCCATATACGTAAAATAAACTGAATTACAAAACAGTGAACATTGGCTAAATAACAATTGCTTGCCTATATAAAATCATTTGCTTGAGCTTCTTTAAGAAAACTACTATCTCCTTTCGTCTCCATCTAGAAGAACCAATATATTTTTCCTTTAACACTGATAAGCCAAATTAACTTTTTATCAGTTTATCAAATCAGAATGATAGATTGAAATTATATAATTCAGTGGCCCCACTCCACTCCCCCGGGTCTGATTGCTAAAATCCCGACAACTCACAAATAAAATTGTAATCAACGGGCACCATCAAAATCTAATTGATTCACTGAGCCAGAAAAAAATGTTTTAAAAAATCGATACAAAATCTTATTTTCAACGAGTGTCATTTCCTGAAAGAAATTAGCCCAGGAGAACAGTTTGGTTTGTTTGCCTCCGATGAAGGAAATAGAACTATTTAATTTATTTGCCATTAGTCGTCGCCAGAGTAATTTGTTTCATTGGGACAGACGTGAATATTACCCCAATTATGTTCCTAATATCTGGAATAATCCATTATTTAATATACACACATTTAATCACCACACTATGATAAATTGCTGTTGGAGTTGATTAAAGGTTGGGATATATTTTTAAAAATATAGAATTAGGTCTATTAATGGCAAGGACATTTATATTACCCCAATAATCTTCTTAATTCCTGGGATATTCCATTTTTATGTAGGTTAAAGATGCTTTATGCCATTCTCCCCACAAGTGTCTGCAAGGGACGACAACTCTGTTTGGGAGATTGACATTATGCAAGAGCTAAATCTTCCCATTGGTGGTCTTTGTTTTGGCCTTAAACGTTATATCAATTCTTGATTAAAGGCATGTATCTACATAGAAAGCCCATTATCAACTCTCCAGATGATTGGATGGTCGCAATTTTCAATGGATTCATCAATTTCATTTGAAATTGGACAATCGAGACATTGTTATCGTAACACTGCTACTCGGCAATCGAGACTATATTGTGAACATTTCAAAGCCCGATAAATCTCTCAGTAATTTCACTAAAATTGTCATAATGTATAATCTATTTCTGAACTACTAAAGCAAGAACGACAGCCACGTATCTCAATCTTACATAATGCATCTTTAATAAATAAACATATTGTTTTGTTAACCTGTGATAAATTACTTTCAGATTTCATTAAATGCGGGGATGAATCTTTAAAAAGAGGATTAGGTCTATTACAGTCTTTGATTAGTTTATTTACAAACACATAACAAATTATGTGTTCTTTTAATAAATAGCGACAAGAAAAATGGCGAGTTGATGTATATTCAATTTGTAGAAACTGCGCAAACACAAAACGTATATTTTAGAATTTATTAGGAATAATGTTCTGTTGTGCCTACTGGAAAGGCCAGACTTCTTCTTTCTAGAACGTTTGTTAAAATTTCTCATTAATATAGATAGTTCACATAGCTTACATACTTTTTGCTGGGGTGGTTGCTGACCGAATGGATTAACGCGTGCACTTTAGATCATAATGTCGGTCACGTGATGCACGTGACAAGGAGGAGGATCGCCTGCCAAACCTCTGTTATCTGATGGTTTCCTTCCGCACATTGTTCAAATAAAATATTGTAACTTCTGAGCAGTTATGTTCGGTGAATTAACTGAATAGTTCAAATTGAACGGCAGTCGTTTACTATTGAATTCCACATTGTGTCGAAGGATATGTTTTTATCTATTCATTACAAAACCATAGGGGACACAACTCGTGTACTGATTATAAAATATTTATTGACGATTGTTGTCCAAATATTGCATATATTTAGTATCCAAATATAACAACTTCAATATAGATTGAATATGATCAATATTGAATTTCTAAATAGTGTTTTTAATTTCGAATATTATCGAAAAAATTGAGTTAGAGACGCACCTCCTTTAATTACACTACGTTGACTTTTCAAATGCCTCCAAATACAAAAAAAAAAAAAATGAAATAAATACATAGAATATTTAAAAAAAAACTTGAAAGACGTTCTCAAAATGATATAGATACTCTTAAACTGCATGATATCTTGTCCCCCTAATCTGACTGTACCAACTCATTATCGAAGAATAAAGAAAGTGTGCTTTGAACTAATGAAGATGTCCAGGGATTTGCGTACAGGAACACATTTTTAAGAGAAGTCTTAGTCCCACGAGTAAACAATTTCATTGAATGATAGACGAGTTATTATTATCAGACACAAGAGAAAACTGCAGTGTGATAATTGAAAAGATATTGAGAGTGATCGGATAAGACGAGATGAATTGATTATTCCTTCCTGACCCCCGGGTCAATATCATTTGATCATTTTGATATTATTTATAATCATATTTACACACTTGCTCTGCTTTACTCCGCTCATATAAACACTGACATAATTACAAACGTCCTTGATGAAAAGTTTTTAATGTAATTTAGAGGTTATCTAGTAAATCCTTGACATCATATCCTATAGAAATAATATCGATAATGTTCGTTTAGGAAAAAAAATGTAAATAAAAGATATATTAATATCAGAATATAATTTATATCAGAAGCTGTTTTGATTTGATCACGTAACATTTCCAAAGAGGTTAAAGCGAGAGAGAGAGAGGGAGAGGGAGAGAGAGAGGAAGAGAGATCCAATAAGTCGCTTGCGCGTATATAAGGGTTTATAGCAGTGGGTGTACATCAGAGGACCCGGAGAAAACCCACGAGGTTGGACGGGCGACCCAACTCCTTGTCACTTATAATCGGGGAGTTGATTCCACGCCAGTTGACCTAATGACAGGCTTTATGATACAGCGCGAACGTACAAACCATTCAGCCCCCCCCCCCCCCCCGTAGAGGTTAAATCAAGTATTATGTAGATTTATTTACATGTATATCAGAGGTTGTTTTGATATTATCATAAAACAACATTTCCTAACTAGCCGACAACAAATACGCACACACACACAAACAAAAAACCCAACCAACAGTCTAAATCTTAATCTTGCAACGTCATAGTTAATTTTTGTTCAAACAAATTAATTATATTCTATACAATTCTCTTAAAGAAATGATAGTCCGAGCAATAGAAATGAAATGAAATGGGGTTTAACGTCACATTGTTCTGCTTCGAACTGGGCTAATGAAGACGGGCATACGCCATACAGTGAAGGCCTACTATGAGATAAATTTTTGCCCGGATAGCGGCACCATGGACTACTTTTTCCAAATGTCAGGGTATCTTTTACTTGCACTCCAATGTGTCTGCAGGACCTCGGTTTTTCGTCCCTTGCGAACGACCAGGCAGCTGTCCTTGTCCTGCTTCACTGACAAGGGGGAATCACGCCGGAAAATCTAGGTGAACTTTCACCCGACCACCAGTCTGGTGAGCCAGTGTCTTACCCCCCCCCCCCAAGTGTAATAGAACAAAAGGTTTTATTTATATGAACTATTAACGCACTATTTTGTAGCATGCAGACCCAAGGCCCCCCCCCCACCCCCATGGCCGTTTCTGTCGGAATATTTCTGTCAGCGTCGGAAAAAAATCACTGGTTAGCTATCTCGCATTTTCGCCGGGAGAGAGTTTTAGTACGACATAACCTCTCAAATTCGGCCGGGAGATAGTTAATGTCGGCTGGAAACTCTTAATTTTCCGACACATTCGCCACCTGCATGTCATAGAGGCCTAAATTCACTCTCTCAGCTTCTAATTTTCGTGCTCTCCCCTGCTCCTGCTTAAGGCAGTCGGCGATGACCTTCGTTCATTGATTTTTTGTCGTCGGAAATTTATCTTCCTCGCCCCCCCTATGTCGGCTAAATTTTGGTTTCTGGCTTCGGGCCTGGTAGCATGGGAACTATAGGCAACACGAACCGCAACTCTGTCAGGAATACAGATAATAGAATAACGTCGACAGCAAAGTTTAAAGTCACGGCATTATGACGTCATAATGGTATGGCATCATTTCAGTCGGAATCTTCACTGCAATTGCACGTTCAAAAAGCTTTTAACGAATTTATCTTCTAGTTTTTGCTTTTTAAAAGAGAAAAGGGGTATGTATACGATGATTTTACAATTTAACATTATTTTTTTATGATTTAAATTGAATATGTTCAAAACATTTGACCTTTTTTATGTCAGTTTTTGTAAGCTCTATTTAATAAATATAATGAAATATGATGTTAAAGTTTTTAGATTAAAGAGAACTGTAAAAAATGATATTTTATTTCTAGATTTTTATATTAGAACAATATAAAAATGATTTTTTTTAATTTTTAGAATTACATTAGATAACTACAGTTTTTGTGTTTATAGATTTATATTAATTAGTGAACTACATAAAAAAAATTTTTTTTTATATTTTTATTAGATTATTATATAAAATGGATGATAACGATCTTCCTCCATTCTTGAACAATTGGTTAGGTAAGTAGAACCTTGGTCGACATAATTTCATACGGTTCCATCTACGACAATAGACAAAAGCATAACAAAGTGGGACTAATACGAATTGTAGAAATATTTTACTTTCTTTCTATTATTTTATTGTTTGTAAAAAACTTCTCTGAACTAAGATAGATGAAGACATTATAATACACAGTCTGAAGTGTCGAGTTCTTATTTTTCAGCCAATTGGACATTTGACGAGAGAAGACTTTTACTAAATGCAGCGTTTCGATTGAGAACAAAGATTAATTCTGGAATAGAAAATCAAATATCTGCAAATGCTTTAGATAGAATGATACAAAATCTGGTAGCTCCAAGAGATTTAAACAAAGTTGATATTATTATAGAACATGATAAATATCCAATAGAACCTATAGTAACTGTTTTATCTACTGGCAACCCCGATTTAAGTAGTGATGAGGACGATCTCTCACCAAGATATGTAGACCACTTTAAAGGTAAGCTTGGGATCAATGTTTACAAGATTAGATCGTTTTTTGGAACGCACTATCATTGGCAGACTTTTAAAAAAGACAATGATTAAAATGAAATTCGTTTCAAAATATATTAATATGAATGCTAGGTTTTGGCCGTAATAAATTGTATTTTAATACTTAATCAATTACAGAACTTGTTTATATTGAAGAATATAATTATGACCAAATCTTATTATTAAAATCTAAACAAGAAATTATTATTATTACTACAAAATATATCTAGCGCCCCTTTCACAGGTGTGTTCGAGGGCACTTTACAGTGTAACAAAAACATACATTTAAAAAGTAAATAACATCAAGAGTGTTAAGAATACATTAAATAAGCAATTATTTCTAAAACCACATAAAAGAGCTTCGATAGACAAAATATTAGGTGTTAAATATTGTTATAAGCCTTTAAAAAAAACAAAGTTTTTGTCTGTTTTTTAAAGTAACTAGCGATGATGAAATTCGAATATTTAATGGTAATTGGTTCCATAGAATAGGCGCTTGATAACTAATAGTAAATGCAGGAGGACTGCACTACACGCAAAACAAAAAATCTACAAGATAAACCTGCGGACAAGACAGAAAATAGACATTGCAAAAACTAAACAATTATCAAATCAAGTGAATGGATCCGGGGGCCAGCCGTAAGCGTCCACTGCGCTGTACAGTCCCGGGCCTGTCTTGGTACAGGCTTCACTAAAATGATTTACATAAAAGACGTAACAAAAAAATGCGACCGGTCTTGTAAGTGGTCGTCTCATATCTGAATAAAATATTGCTTATAAAAAATAGAACGTGCCCCATAACCAGAAAGGTTTACAATTTTTTGCTTGAAAAGTAATTTATCAGATAAACGTAGGGTTCTCTGTCTGGGCTATATAATTCTAAAAGTTCAGATAAATATTTATTGGTGCTAAATTATGAAGGCATGATTGATTCAAATGCTCGGAAATGTTAAAATATAATCTTGAAAGTTTTTCAATAATATTGATCCCCTATATTGTATTTACAGGTATCTATAATACTATTCCACGTTTTGTACAGAAAGATATAGATAATGTAACTACAGGTATATATATTATAATAACATATCTTATATCTTTCTTACTTGGGGGATTGGATGACCGAATAGTTAGAAGGTCTGTCATTTAGTCAACTAGCGTGTCTTAAATTCCCCGGTTGTATACATGCCGAGGAGCAGGGTCGCCTGTCCATCCTCATGGGTTTCTCTGGGTCCTCCGCCCCCCCCCCCCACTGCTTAAACACCCACGCACAAGCGAATGATTGAAATACAATTGAACCATGTGTTATGTCCGAATCGACCTAGATTGTGTCGAGTGGACGTTAACCCCCCCCCCCCCTCTCTCTCTCGCTCTCATCTCTCTCTTTTTTTTCCGTAGCCAAGTAAAAGTGTGTTGCTGTTAGTTTCGAATTTTATACCCACCCGTTTATCAATTTACGTATCACCCATTTGTAACCAAGCACGGCCCTTTAAAATGATATATTTTTTTCTAGTTTTAGATTTAACCCCTGATAAACCAACAAAACCTAAAGAATCCAGATTTCGACGATGGAGACGAAAAACAGCTAAAAACATAAGGAGACTTTTCACATGTTGTGTTCAAACAGATGATGTATGTGTGGTTTAGGAATTCGAATTATCCAGATCTGCTTAAGGGCAGAAAAACAACCTCAGGGATAAATTAAATAAATGCCAGTTTTAAAATATTATGGTTATATAAATAGTCATGATAAGAGTGCTACAATAAAAGAAAATCACTATTTTTAACAAGAACTTTTGTATAATATATTATATTTGCTATTTATATTAATTTATACACATGTGTAGACATATTTATTTTTATAAACATAATTATTTATACAAACAAAATATAACCTTTTCTATTTTTATAGTAAATACGTAAAAAATTGTAATATAAAACAGAAAAAACAACACCCCGAAAACCTCAAACCTCCGTCCGGTAGCCAGTTAATATTTTAACAATTTAAATTATAAATGTTTATTATTATACAGATTTTTTATACAACAGTTTATATTAATGTTTATATACAAAATAAATTCTAAAACATTTTTTTGAAGTACAAGAAAAATAAATAAAGAAGTTTAAGGTATCTGTAGTAAAAAATATTTCCTATTTAGTGTAAATGGGTATTAAAATGAGTGAAAGGCATCATTTTGCCCGAAGCAGTTAGGTGTTATGTAAACAACACACGAGCCGTTGAGCCAATGACTGACGGCGCGTAAAGTCAATGCACGTGTTTAAGACCGTCATCTGTGACAGAAATAATTCGTAAGTAATTCTCTGTAAAACAGATTGGGGCAATTCCTGTTCTAAATTATGATTGGTCTATAGTGCGATTATATACCAATCGCTAACTGCGTAACAAAGGCATTCCCCTTTAAACAGGGCGTCAAATTAGATCAAATATGTTTACTAAACATAGGTTACGTCATGGCCCACGATGTTATTATGCCCAATTAACCAGTACATAGCAGAATATTGCAGTAAAACTAATTGCGTGACAAACGATGCTATCAACATTGACATAAAGTAAACAATACTGTACGGAGACGAACAGACTTTCACTGTTTTTAATACCTAAAAATACTGTCCAAAGTTTTAGGAAGACTCCAGATTAAACGAAGGACTGTCATGTTGCTGTACTCAAGTGAAAGATTTGATTTGACGGGTAGAAAAGACACACTCCCTCAAGTATCTGAAGCTAATCCAGCAATGGCCAGAGAGGGATTTCTCGGGCTATTGCTTCAAGAAGTGTACATCTAAATTATTTTTAGTTTAAGGTTTTTGTTTATTTCATTCTGTACATCCATTCTTAGAAATACACTAGCGGTAGATTTTCACCAGTCCATCTAGATTTAGATCTGGTCCAGATATTTTTAATATAAAGTACGTGTACGACCTTAGCAAGTATACAACAACAAAGGTTAATATACAGCAATAAATACGTATCAATGCGTGCAGTATGTACACGAGACCTATAAACTGATGCGATAGATATATACAAGCTTTCTGTACTGATTTGATAGATATACAACAGACTAAGGTAGTAGATATAAAATATACCTACTGATGTTATAGTACAAGGCATATATACCTATTCAGTAGATATACAGCGGTTATAGACTGAGGCAGTAGATATACAACAGTTGCAGACTCGTGCTGTAGATATACTACATTTGTAATATCGTGCAGTATACACACGTAGTCTTGTGCAGTACATACCTGTAGATTGTGCAGTAGATATACATCACTTGTAGACTCGTGCAGTAGATATACAACAGTTATATACCAGTAAAGTAGATATACAACACGTATAGGCCAGTACAGTAGATATACAGCAGTTATGGGCCAGTACAGTAGATATACAACATATCTATGTCTATCAGTAGATACTAAAGAGATCTAGATAGTAAGTTGACCGGTTCTAGGTATACGTATAACTTTCTCTGTTTCCTGTTTACTGAAATAAAGATTTATTCTAGAAATGTACGCCTGGTAAACCCAGTGAATACATGTTCCTGTTCTCATCTAAAAAAAACTTCACAAATTTATTTCTCAAATATTCACATGTCGAATAAAGATTAAATCGAATTTCGGCTTATTGGATTGTATTTAGAAGATTGCCTATACCATTTGATCAGGTGAACTGTGCAGACTGATTACCTCTGGTAAAATACACAACTAGTATATTTACAATCTATTTTGATATATCAAATAGTATTGAAGCGATGGTAACACTACCATTATTATATAACAAATCGACGAATAAGTAGAGAATTTTGCGGAGTAATACCCGTTAGATTTCTAAAAATAGCCCCGTGGAAGGATACAACTAATGAACTGCATGTTTACATAAGAGAATAAAAAACGGATAAAATGAAAAATAGGAAAGCGATGACGGTAATTTAGGGACAAGATTTGGACTTGCGACTGAAGTTGTAATTGACAGAAATGTAGATTGATAAAGGAAGACCAATTTTACGTCATAGTTTAAACACTGTGGCTGCGAGAAGTAGTAGCTAATTGGATAACGAATAGAAGCGAGTTGGTGACAGTTCAACAATAATTGTCTAAAGGAGCTATCCAAACATGATAATGTCTATAAATGATGATTTAAAGTTGGAAGATCAGCACAGGGCAACTCTGTTATAACAGGCAATCATGATAAGCTCTCAGTTTGTTGGCTAAAATGATTCAATTGTCGATAATATTGGGGGTGATTTATAATGTACTGTTTTAAGAATGTCTAATATTATTAATTATCTTAAAGCAAGATATTGTGACTACAATGTAGCCTTTTTTAAACTATAGTATCGGTTTTTTAGAACTATATGGTAGACTTTCTACAACCATGTGTTGGGCTTTTTGCATCTATGTGGCAGACTTTCTGCTTTTATATTGTAGGATTTCTGCAACTATATTGTAGACTTTCTGCAACTATGTGGCAGGTTTTCTGCAACTATATTGTAGGCTTTCTGCAACTAAGTTGCAAGCTTTCTGCAACTAAGTTGCAAGCTTTCTGCAACTACGTTGTAGGCTTTCTTCAACCATTTGGTAGACTTTCTGCTACTATGTGGTAGGCTGTATGGTAGGCTTTCTGTAACTATGTGATAGGTTTCCTGCTACTATGTGCAAGGTCATCTTCCTGAAGCAACGGCCGCGAGTTTAACAACATCTAACCCTTGCTTCAACACTTGGCTATTCCTAAACTTTTACGCTGGTTGTGTTTACACGTGACTAATTAGCATTCAAATCATTGTCCAATCAGAGGTCGTGGCACATAACACACTCACATTGTAGCACGTGACTGAACTCACAGAAAACCAAAAAAAGGCAACTGAAGCAGTTTTAGGACCTTGACATTAATCGAACCTTGACCTTTGCATCTCGATTGTCACATAGACATTTTTTTTTAGAAGCGCGAGACTTGATAATCGTGACGATTTTTTTTAAGGAAGGATAAATGAAATAAATTGAAAGTAGTCTTATTTTTAGTAACTCATTTAACGAAGGAATCTGGTTGGATCACGGTTGTGGCCGGTACCCAATCAAATTTAGTGCCGAAAAATGTAGAGTGTTGCGTGAAGGGCTTGATAAGCTGTATGTAGTTAAGGCGAGATCAAGCCTTCTATTGAAGGTAGTGCAAGGTAGGCTTTCTGCAGCTATATATTAGGAGTGGTCTAAACTTACACAGTAAAAATTGCAATATTTAAAATTTGTTTCCTATGTATCGATGCGAAAATGCCGATGTTCTTTAAGAATGCATTTACAAATTAGAATCGATTAAATGCCCACCGTTGTATACCAAACAGATTTAACACTATACTATAGTAGTTTCTATTATAAACATACTATACTTTAGTAATTTGTATTAATAACAGATTTAACACTATACTAGTAGTTTCTATTTTAAACAGATTTAACACTATACTACAGTAGTTTCTATCATAAACAGATTGAACACTATACATAGTAGTTTCTATTATAAACAGATTTAACACTATTTATACACATAATCTGAAATAGATGTATCTAAGGTACTAGATAATCGAGCTATATTTTATCAACTATTTTAATTGTATTTAATGTTTTAGTGGAATTTAATGATTGGAAACGCCGTGCGTATATTAAACCAGTGATTGTTGTCCCGTATGCCTGTGGTTAGTTTTAGTTTTCTTTTATTGATTGACGGCGAAGTCAAAAATCCAGCAGACACATCTTGAAATAGCTATCTTATGAAAGCGTATCAGCACCAAAAGAAATAACAATACAATTCTCATTACCCGAAAGTCCTAATTAGGAGATACTAAGTCCTAATTATATATAGTTTTATTTGTAACATAAATTTACCGCCATGTGCAAATTATTGAAATAAAATATTGTAACTGCTAAGCAGTTATGTTCGGTGAATTACGTGAACCGTTCAAATTGAACGGCAGTCGTTTACTAATTACTTCCACATTGTGTCGAAGGATATGTTTTTATTTATTCAAAACAAAAAAGCACCCGAAACCGTAAGGGACACAACTCGTGTACTGATTATAAAATGTTGATTGACCATCGTGTCTTAAATATTGCATATTAGTATCCTACAACATAACGACATCAATATAGATTGAAATTGGTCAATATTGAATTATGATTCGTGTTTTTAATTTCGAATATTATGAAAAATATTTAGTTAGAGACTCAGCTCCTTTAATTACATTACGTTGACTTTTCAAATGCCTCCAAATACAAAAAAAAAATAGAAAATAAAGTAAAATATAAATAATAAACAAAACCCTTGAAACACGTTCTCAAAATGGTACAGATACTATTAAATTAAACTGTATGATATCTTGTTCCCTAATCTGACTGTACCCACTCATAATCAAAGAATAATGAATGAATGAAATAGGGTTTAACGTCCTACGCTTGAGCACCTAACCTGGGCTAATTGAAGACTAGCTCAGCTCGAAACGTCGGTCTCATTACACTCACCCTGAACTCAGAGCTGAACTAATTGAAGACGGGCATACGCCATACAGTGTGCTATAAGGGAAATTTTGCCCGGGCAGCAACGGAATTCCAACTGCCAAGGGTTCTTTTACGTGCACGCCAATGTTTACACGGGACCTCGGTTTTTGTCCCTTCCGAACGACTAGGCAGCTGTCCTTGTCATGCCCTCCTTCTGCATAACTGACAAGGGGAAATCACGCCGGAAAATCGAGATGAACTTTCGCGGTCAATGCACCAAACCCACTAAAACACGCGACCCCCCTCATCAAAGAATAAAGAAAGTGTGCTATGAACTAATGAAGATGTCCAGGGATTTGTGACAGGAACACATTTTTAAGAGAAGTCTTAGTCCCACGAGTAAACAATTTCATTGAATGTAGACGAGTTATTATTATCAGACACAAGAGAAAACTGCAGTGTGATAATTGAAAAGATATTGAGAGTGATCGGATTAGACGAGATGAATTGATTATTCCTTCCTGACCCCCGGGTCAATATCATTTGATCATTTTGATATTATTTATAATCATATTTACACACTTGCTCTGCTTTACTCCGCTCATATAAACACTGACATAATTACAAACGTCCTTGATGAAAAGTTTTTAATGTAATTTAGAGGTTATCTAGTAAATCCTTGACATCATATCCTGTAGAAATAATATCGATAATGTTCGTTTAGGAAAAAAAATGTAAATAAAAGATATATTAATATCAGAATATAATTTATATCGGAAGCTGTTTTGATTTGATCACGTAACATTTCCAAAGAGGTTAAAGAGAGAGAGAGATCTAGAGAGAGAGAGAGAGATAGAGAGATCAAATAATTCGCTTGCGCGTATATAAGGGTTTATAGCAGTGGGTGTACACCGGAGGGCCCGGAGAAAACTCACCAGGTTGGACAGGCGAACCAACTCCTTGTCACTTATAACCGGGGAGTTGATACCACGCCAGTTGACCTAATGACAGGCTTTACGATACAGCGCAAACGTGCTAACCATTCAGCCACCCCCCCCCCTTTAGAGGTTAAAACAAGTTAATGGTGGACATCATATTACGTAGATTTATTTACATGTATATCAGAGGTTGTTTTGATATTATCATAATACAACATTTCCAAACTAGCCGACAACAAAAACGCGCCCCCCCCCCCCCCAAACAACAGTCTAAATCTTAAACGTCATAGTTAATTTTTGTTCAAACAAATTAATTATATTCTATACAATTCTCTTAAAGAAATGATAGTCCGAGCAAAAGAAATGAAATGAAATGGGGTTTAACGTCACATTGTTCTGCTTCGAACTGGGTTAATGAAGAAGGGCATACGCCATACAGTGTAGGCCTACTATGAGATAAATTTTGCCCGGATAGCGGCACCAGGGCCTACTCTTTCCAAATGTCAAGGGATCTTTTACTTGCACTCCAATGTGTCTGCAGGACCTCAGTTTTTCGTCCCTTGCGAACGACCAGGCAGCTGTCCTTGTCCTGCTTCACTGACAAGGGGGAATCACGCCGGAAAATCTAGGTGAACTTTCACCCGACCACCAGGCTGGTGAGCCAGCGTCTTACCCATCCCCCCCCCCCCCCCAGGACCCCGGTGTAATAGAACAAAAGGTTTTATTTATATGAACTATTAACGCACTATTTTGTAACATGGGAACTATAGGCAACACGAACCGCAACTCTGTCGGGAATACAGATAATAGAATAACGTCGACAGCAAAGTTTAAAGTCACGGTATTATGACGTCATAATAGTATGGCATCATTTCAGTCGGAATCTTCACTGCAATTGCACGTTCAAAAAGCTTTTAACGAATTTATCTTCTAGTTTTTGCTTTTTAAAAGAGAAAAAGGGTATGTATACGATGATTTTACAATTTAACATTATTTTTTTATGATTTAAATTGAATGTATATTCCAATTAGTAATTACTTAAAGCGTTAAATCCTAATATGTTCAAAACATTTGACCTTTTTTATGTCAGTTTTTGTAAGCTCTATTTAATAAATATAATGAAATATGATTTTAAAGTTTTTAGATTAAAGAGAACTGTATAAAAATGATATTTTATTTCTAGATTTATATATTAGAACAATATAAAAATGATTTTTTTTAATTTTTAGAATTACATTAGATAACTACAGTTTTTGTGTTTATAGATTTATATTAGTGAACTACATAAAAAAATTTTTTTTTATATTTTTATTAGATTATTATATAAAATGGATGATAACGATCTTCCTCCATTCTTGAACAATTGGTTAGGTAAGTAGAACCTTGGTCGACATAATTTCATACGGTTCCATCTACGACAATAGACAAAAGCATAACAAAGTGGGACTAATACGAATTGTAGAAATATTTTACTTTCTTTCTATTTTTTTATTGTTTATAAAATACTTCTCTGAACCAAGATAGATGAAGACATTATAATACACAGTCTGAAGTGTCGAGTTCTTATCTTTCAGCCAATTGGACATTTGACGAGAGAAGACTTTTACTAATTGGAGCGTTTCGATTGAGAACAAAGATTAATTGTGGAATAGAAAATCAAATATCTGCAAATGCTTTAGATAGAATGATACAAAATCTGGTAGCTCCAAGAGATTTAAACAAAGTTGATATTGATATAGAACATGATAAATATCCAATAGAACCTAAAGTAACTGTTTTATCTACTGGCAACCCCGATTTAAGTAGTGATGAGGACGATCTCTCACCAAGATATGTAGACCACTTTAAAGGTAAGCTTGGGATCCATGTTTACAAGATTAGATCGTTTTTTGAAACACACTATCATTGGCAGTCTTTTAAAAAAGACAATGATTAAAATGAAATTCGTTTCAAAATATATTAATATGAATGCTAGGTTTTGGGTGTAATAAATTGTATTTTAATACTAAATCAATTACAGAACTTGTTTATATTGAAGAATATAATTATGACCAAATCTTATTATTAAAATCTAAACAAGAAATTATTATTATTACTACAAAATTTATCTAGCGCCCCTTTCACAGGTGTGTTCGAGGGCACTTTACAGTGTAACAAAACATACATTTAAAAAGTAATTAACATCAAGAGTGTTAAGAATACATTAAATAAGCAATTATTTCTAAAACCACATAAAAGAGCTACGATAGACAAAATATTAGGTGTTAAATATTGTTATAAGCCTTTAAAAAAAACACAGTTTTAGTCTGTTTTTTTAAAGTAACTAGCGATGATGAAATTCGAATATTTAATGGTAATTGATTCCATAGAATAGGCGCTTGATAACTAAATACATATCTGAATAAAATATTGCTTATAAAAAAAAAGAACGTGCCCCATAACCAGAAAGGTTTACAATTTTTTGCTTGAAAAGTAATTTATCAGATGAACGTAGGGTTCTCTGTCTAGGCTATATAATTCTAAAAGTTCAGATAAATATTTATTGGTGCTAAATTATGGGGGCATGATTGATTCAAATGCTCGGAAATGTTAAAATATAATCTTGAAAGTTTTTCAATACTATTGCTCACCTATATTGTATTTACAGGTATCAATAATACTATTCCACGTTTTGTACAGAAAGATATAGATACTGTAACTACAGGTATATATATTATAATTATATATCTTATATCTTTCTTACTTGGATGACCGAATAGTTAGAGGGTCTGTCATTAAGTCAACTAGCGTGTTTTAAATTCCCCGGTTGTATACATGCCGAGGAGCAGGGTCGCCTGTCCATCCTCATGGGTTTTCTCCGGGTCCTCCGCCCCTCCCCACTGCTTAAAACATCTACGCACAAGCGAATTATTGAAATACAATTGAACCAATCGACCTAGATTGTGTCGAGTGGACGTTAACCCCCCCCCCCCTCTCTCATCTCTCTCTTTTTTCCGTAGCCAAGTAAAAGTGTGTTGCTGTTAGTTTTGAATTCTATACCCACCCGTTTATCAATTTACGTATCACCCATTTGTAACCAAGCACGGCCCTTAAAAATGATTTTTTTTTTCTAGTTTTAGATTTAACCCCTGATAAACCAACAAAACCTAATGAATCCAGATTTCGACGATGGAGACGAAAAACAGCTAAAAACATAAGGAGACTTTTCACATGTTGTGTTCAAACAGATGAAGTATGTGTGGTTTAGAAATTCGAATTATCCAGATCTAGCTCTGGTTAAGGGCAGAAAAACAACCTCAGGGATAAATTAAATAAATGCCAGTTTTAAAATATTATGGTTATATAAATAGTCACGATAAGAGTGCTACAATGAAAGAAAATCACTAAAAGAACTTTTGAATAATATATTATATTTGTTATTTATATTATTTTATACACATGTGTAGACATATTTATTTTAATACAGATAATTATTTATACAAACAAATATAACATTATCTATTTTTATAGTAAATACGTTAAAAATTGAAATATAAAAAATTAAAAAAAACAACCCAAAAACCTCCAACAATCCGTCCGTTAGCCAGTTAATATTTTAACAATTTAAATTATAAATGTTTATTATTATACAGATTTTTTATACAACAGTTTATATTAATGTTGATATATTGACAATCAATAAAATGTTTAAATAGGTCAATAGTCTTTCTTTGTATCCATTGTTATTTTATAATCTTTCAAAGTTTCAAAACATGTTTCCATTCATTAAAGTGATCCATCAAACTATAAGTTTTCGTAAAGATCTAATTTTCTACGCAACCGTTCTACGCGTGTGTATATTTTTAGGTGATTCTGTCATCCAGACACTTAAAATAAATACATGTCACGTGACAGTCGTGTGATTCGTCCCTTCCGGGAAAATGGCTACCCACGGTCACCAGAGATATTCCTTTCTCCAAAATCTTTCTGGTTCGAGATTGTCAGTGTACATCTAAATTCTATTTAGTTTAAAGGAGCTAAATCGCTAACATTTGTGACCTAGAAAGTCACTAAAGTGGTTTACAACGCAAATAATGCTGTAATGAATGAATGAAATGGGGTTTAACGTCCTACGCTTAAGCACCGTACCTGGGCTAATTGAAGACGGGCATACGCCACAGTGTGCAATGAGGGAAATTTTGCCCGGGCAGCGGCGCTACGGCCTACTCTTATATCGAATTCCAACTGCCAAGGGATCTTTTACGTGCACTCCAATTTGTACACGGGACCTCGGTTTTTCGTCCCATCCGAACGACTAGGCAGCTGTCCTTGTCAGGCCCTCCTTCTGCATCACTGACAAGGGGAAATCACGCCGGAAAATCGAGATGAACTTTCTCGGCCAATGCAGGGATCGAACACTCAACCTCCAGGCTAGCGAACCAGCGCCTTATCCACTTAGCCACCGTGATCCCCCAAATAATGCTGTAATATGAATGTATAGAAACTGGTTTACATTCAATGGTTTCCGTTTTTAGTCCAATTTCAAATCATTTATGTTCGGCGAAATAAACCAGCAATCCCAATCACGTGCAAATTTCTAGCGTCTGGTTATTCCAGTCTACATACGGCCGTTTGATTCGATGCGATGTGTCTCTCGTCCCTCGAGTCTCTCATCACAACTGGGACTGAAGCGCATTATTGTGCACGATTCGTGTACCAATGTTAAACAAATTATTTTATTTTAAATTTCGGATATCCAAAGCCCATGTTTTCCTGGTAAGTTTAGATCATCAATGTTGATTTAAATTGACCAATAATTTGTGTTTTCGATTTTGGACGATTTTGAGTTACGGACTTCGGTCCTTTAAAGTTGTTGTTTATTCCATTCTGTACACCCATTCTTAGAAATAAACTAGCAGTAGATTTACACCAGTCCATCTAGATTTATATCTTGTCCAGATATTTGTAATAAATATATAGTACGTGTACGATTTCAGCAAAAATACAGAAATAAATACGTAGCAATGCACGCAGTATGTACACGAGACCTATAAACTGATGCGATAGATATATACAAGCTATCTGTACTGATTTGATAGATATACATTAGACTGATGCATACTGATGTTATAGCTACACAAGACATATATACCTATTCAGTAGATTTACAGCGGTTATAGACTGAGGCAGTAGATATATAACAGTTGCAGACTCGTGCTGTAGATATACTACATTTGTAGTCTCGTGCAGTACATATACTGCAGTTGTATGTTCATGCAGTAGATATATTCTATTCAAAAAAAAAGTAGGGGATATTTGATTTGGGGGCCATAATACTAAAATATGCAAATGACTATGAAAAAAGTCACTATAGAACCTAACAGAAGAAACATTTCCAGTTACACGTGACGCCCAAATGCACCAATAGCCACCGCATGGAATACAGGCGATGCTTGGGATCATCATGGGGGTCCAACCCAAGATTTGCACTGCTCTGACTTTAAATGTTAGTCATTGTGGCATTGAATTCCAGGATGGAAACATCAGTTTAATTGTTTTAGTGACCAAAAAACAAACTTTGATATGCGTCGGCTTACTCAAAATGAAAGGCTACGTGCCCTTGACATGCTACAGATCGGCACAACACAGGCGGTTGTGGCGCAGACGATGAATGTTTTCCAGTCTGTCATAAGCAGGCTATGGTCCAGATACAGTGATACACAATCTGTACAGGACAGAACACGCTCAGGTCGACCAAGGGCGACAACTCAAGCCCAGGATCGATTTATCCGTACCTTGGCCTTGAGAAATCGTGTCATCACAGCAAACCAGATCAGCGCTCGTCTTCAAACAGACACTGGTGTGAGAGTGAGTGGCCAGACCATTCGGAATCGACTTCATAGGGGCTACCTTCGCGCCCGACGTCCTCGCGTGATCCCTTTTTTGAGAGATCATCACATTCAGGCAAGACGTCGTTGGTGCAGGGATCGTCAACACTGGGATAATCGACGTTGGAGCAATGTGATGTTTTCAGATGAGTCAAGGTTCACTGTTGATTTTTTGGACAGATGTAGAAGGGTGTGGCGTCGTGGAAACGAGCGCTTCTAAGACGTTAACGTCATCAGACATGATCGATTTGGGGGTGGTTCTTTTATGGTGTGGGGAGGCATCACTTTTGCTGGAAGAACGGCTTTACATGTTGTTGCAGGGCCAGGCCCGAAGCCAGAAACCAAAATTTAGCCGACATAGGGGGGCGAGGGAGATAAATTTCCGACAACAATAAATCAATGAACGAAAGTCATCGCCGACTGCCGTAAGCAGGAGGAGGGTAGAGCACGAAAATAAGAAGCTGTGAAAGTAAAGTTAGGCCCCTATATAGCCTAGGTAGAGATGCCATGGACCCGAGCACACAACCGATAATATAACGTGACATGCTTACGTCATTGAAGTATGATTTGACATACAGGTGGCGAATGTGTCGAAAAATTAAGAGTTTCCGTCCGACATTAACTATCTCCCAGTCGAATTTGAGAGGATGTGTCGTACTAAAACTCTCTCCCGGCGAAAATGCGAGCATAGCTAACCAGCGATTTTCCGACGCACACAGAAAAAATCCGACAGGAACGGCCATCGGGGGGGGGGGGGGCGGCTCGCCCCCCAGCCCCCCCCCCCACTAGCCTCGGGCCTGTGCAGTGCGTGTTACAGGCCAGTACTATCAAGATAACATCTTGGCAGTCCATGTTGTGCTGTTCGCACGACTTCATGGCCGCCGTTTCATCTTCCAGGATGACAACGCAAGATGCCACATGGCCAGGATCGTTACAGGTTACCTCCAACAACAGAACATCACCACATGTTCCGACCTCTGCCCCATCTAGCATGTCTGGGACATGCTTGGACAGAGGTTACGTCAACGTCATCAACGTCCTGCCTATGTCCAAGAACTTGCGGCTGCGTTGCAATAGGAATGGGACAATCTGGACCAACATGACCTTAGACGTCCCATTAGGAGTATGCCACGTCGGATCAATGCTTGTTTGGCAAACAGCGGAGGATTTACCCGTTACTGACTTTGTTGTAATGCTGTAGTAACTTTGCTGTTTGATCCCGGGTATCATTTTACCCTTATAATGGTCAGTCTGTGCCTTACTTAGTCTAACGATCATTTGGAATAAATCGATGAATGTGAACTTCATTTCATTTTGTCATTTGTTTCTTCGTCAGTTTCATTGGGTGACTTCAATAACACATAAAAATCAAATATCCCCCCCTTTTTGTGAATAGTAGACATCACTTGTAGACTCGTGCAGTAGAAACGCAACACTTATAGGACAGTAAAGTAGATATACAGCACTTATAGATCAGTAAAGTAGATATACAACAGATCTATGTCTATGCAGTAGATGCTAAAGATATCTAGATAGAAAGTTGACCGGTTCTAGGTATACGTATAACTTTCTATGTTTTCTGTTAACTAAAATAAAGTTATATAGAAATGTAAGCCCGATAAACCCAATAATATATCACAACTCAGAAATATTTTCTGTTTTCATCTGAAAATAACTTCACAAAATTATTTCTCGCAATATTCACATGTCTAATGAAGATTAAAATCGAACTTATTGGATTGTATTTAGAAGATTACCTATATCATTTCATCAGGTGAACTGTGCAGACTGATTACCTCTGGTAAAATACACAACTAGTATATTTCCAATCTATCTTGATATATCAAATAGTAATGAAGCGATGGTAATACTACCACTATTATATAACAAATCGACGAATAAGTAGAGAATATTGCGGAGTAATACCCGTTAAATTTCAAAAAATAGCCCCGTGGAAGGATACAACTAATGAACTGCATGTTTACATAAGAGAATAAAAAACGGATAAAATGAGAAATAGGAAAGCGATGACGGTAAATTAGGGACAAGATTTGGACTTGCGACTGGAGTTGTAATTGACAGAAATGTAGATCGATATGCGAAGACCAATTTTACGTCATAGTTTAAACACTGTGGCTGCGAGAAGTAGTAGCTAATTGGATAGCGAATAGAAGCGAGTTGGTGACCGTTCAACAATAATTGTCTAAAGGAGCTATCCAAACATGATAATGTCTATAAATAATGATTTAAAGTCAGAAGATCAGCACAGGGCAACTCTGTTATAACAGACAATCATGATAAGCTCTCAGTCTATTGGCTAAAATGATTCAATTGTCGATAATATTGTGAGTGATTTATAATGTACTGTTTTAAGAATGTCTGATATTATTAATTATCTTAAAGCAAGATATTGGCTTTCTGCGACTACGCTGTAGGCTTTCTGCTCTTATGGGACAGGCTTTATGCAACTACATTGTTGGCATTCTGCAACTGTGTGATAGGGTTTCTGCTGCTATATCGTAGGCTTTCTGCTACTATGTGGCAGGCTTTCTGCTGCTATGTGGTTGGCTTTCCGCAACTAAATTGTAGGCTTTCTTCAACCCTTTGGTAGACTTTCTGCTACTATGTGGTACGCTTTATGGCAGGCTTTCTGCAACTATGTGATAGGCTTCTTGCTACTATGTGCAAGGTAGGCTTTCTGCAGCTATATATTAGGAGTGGCCCTAACTGACACTGTAAAAATTGCAGTATTTAAAATTTGTTTCCTATGCAACGATGCGAAAATGTCGATGTTCTTTAAGAACACATTTACAAATTAAAATCGATTAAATGCCCACCGTTGTATACCAAACAGATTTAACACTATACGGTAGTAGTTTCTATTATAAACATACTATACTTTAGTAATTTTTTATGAATAACAGATTTTAACACTATACTAGTAGTTTCTATTATAAACAGATTAACACTATACTATAGTAGTTTCTATTATAAACAGACTTAACACTATACGGTAGTAGTTTCTATTATAAACAGATTTATCAATATACTATAGTAATTTCTATTATAAACAGATTTAACACTGTACTATATTAGTTTCTATTCAACACTATACTAAAGTAGTTTCTATTTAACACTATACTAAAGTAGTTTCTATTATACAGAGATTTAAAACTATACTAGTAGTTTCTATTATATACAGATTTTACTACTATAGCAATTTCTATTATAAACAGATTTAACAATAGTAGTTTTTATTATAAACAGATTTAACACTATTTATAGTATAGTAGTTTCTATTACTGCTAGTAAATTTGTTTCGGGTATACACATATTCTGAAATAGATGTAGCTAAGGTACTAGATAATCGAGTTATATTTTATCACCTATTTTAGGAAACGCCGTGTGTATATCAAATCAGTGATTGTTGTCCAGTATGGTTGTCGTAGCTTTAGTTTTCTTTTATTGATTGGCGGCGAACTCAAAACCCAGCAGATGCACCTTGAAATACCTATCTTATGAAAACCAAGATGAATCTGAAAAATTGTTAAATTCAAAGCATTTTTGGAGGAATGTTTACTCTACACGACGCTAGCCTGGTAAGAACGAGATAACTAAAACTATATCAATAAATTTACTTTCTACTCGCGTAAAAATACAGTTAGTGTGTAACGACATAATGAGAGAGAAAATTCAATCAGTGTCGGTCAACATTCTAGAATTTATAACCCAAAACGTCAATGATAACATCTAAGTTAATATCATAAAAACCCCTCATTTTCTATAAGTTTATTCCTTTTTCATCAAAAATTGATTTTTAATATACAAAATAAATCATTGACTGTTATCTACGAAAGATATGTTTTATATATACGGATTTTACGGAAGCGTATTAGCGTCAAAAGAAATAACAATACTATTCTCATTACCCGAAAGTCCTAATTAGGAGATACTTAGTCCTTATTATATATAGTTTTATTTGTAACATAAATTTAACACCATGTAAGCAGTTATGTTCAGTGAATTACGTGAACAGTTCAAATTGAACGGCAGTCGTTTACTAATTACTTCCACATTGTGTTGAATGATATGTTTTTATTTATTCATTACAAAAAAGTACCCGGAACAGTAAGGGACACAACTCGTGTACTGATTATAAAATGTGTCTTGAATATTGCATATTAGTATCCTATCGTTTCACGACAACATAACGTCATCAATATATATTGAAATTGGTCAATATTGAGTTTTAATTCGTGTTTTTAATTTCGAATATTACGGAAAATATTGAGTTAGAGGCTTAGCTCCTTTAATTACACTACGTTGACTTTTCAAATGCCCCAAAATACAAAAAAAAAAGAAAAAAAAAAGAATATTTTAAAAAAAACTTGAAAGACGTTCTCAAAATGGCATAGATACTGTTAAACTGTATGATATCTTGTTCCCTAGTCTGACTGTACCAACTCATTATCAAAGAATAAAGAAAGTGTGCTTTGAACTAATGAAGATGTCCAGGGATTTGCGTACAGGAACACATATTTAAGAGAAGTCTTAGTCCCACGAGTAAACAATTTCATTGAATGATAGACGAGTTATTATTATCAGACACAAGAGAAAACTGCAGTGTGATAATTGAAAAGATATTGAGAGTGATCGGATTAGACGAGATGAATTGATTATTCCTTCCTGACCCCCGGGTCAATATCATTTGATCATTTTGATATTATTTATAATCATATTTACACACTTGCTCTGCTTTACCCCGCTCATATAATCACTGACATAATTACAAACGTCCTTGATGAAAAGTTTTTAATGTAATTTAGAGGTTATCTAGTAAATCCTTGACATCAAATCCTATAGAAATAATATCGATAATGTTCGTTTAGGAAAAAAATGTAAATAAAAGATATATTAATATCAGAATATAATTTATATCAGAAGCTGTTTTGATTTGATCACGTAACATTTCCAAAGAGGTTAAAGAAAGAGAGAGAGAGAGAGAGAGAGAGAGAGAGAGAGAGAGATATCCAATAATTCGCTGGCGCGTATATAAGGGTTTATAGCAGTGGGTGTACACCGGAGGACCCGAAGAAATCCCACGAGGTTGGACAGGCGACCCAACTCCTTATCACTTATAACCGGGGAGTTGATACCACGCCAGTTGACCTAATGACAGGCTTTATGATACAGCGCGAACGTGCTAACTATTCAGCCCCCCCCCCTTAGAGGTTAAAACTATGTAGATTTATTTACATGTATATCAGAGGTTGTTTTGATATTATCATACTATAACATTTCCAAACGAGCACACAACAAATACGCGCGCACACACACACACACACAAAACCCCAACCGACAGTCTAAATCTTAATCTTGCAACGTCATAGTTAATTTTACTTCAAACAAATTAATTATATTCTATACAATTCTCTTAAAGAAATGATAGTCCGAGCAATATAATTGAAATGAAATGGGGTTTAACGTCCTACTGTTCTGCTTCGAACTGGGCTAATGAAGACGGGCATACGCCATACAGTGTAGGCCTACTATAAGATAAATTTTGCCCGGATAGCGGCACCAGGGCCTACTCTTTCCAAATGTCAAGGGATCTTTTACTTGCACTCCAATGTGTCTGCAGGACCTCGGTTTTTCGTCCCTTGTGAACGACCAGGCAGCTGTCCTTGTCCTGCTTCACTGACAAGGGGGAATCACGCCGGAAAATCTAGGTGAACTTTCACCCGACCACCAGACTGGTGAGCCAGCGTCTTACCCCCCCCCCCAGGCCCCCGGTGTAATAGAACAAAAGGTTTTATTTATTTATGAACTATTAACGCACTATTTTGTAACATGGGAACTATAGGCAACACGAACCGCAACTCTGTCGGGAATACAGATAATAGAATAACGTCGACAGCAAAGTTTAAAGTCACGGTATTATGACGTCATAATAGTATGGCATCATTTCAGTCGGAAGCTTCACTGCAATTGCACGCTCAAAAAGCTTTTAACGAATTTATCTTCTAGTTTTTGCTTTTTAAAAGAGAAAAGGGTATGTATACGATGATTTTACAATTTAACATTATTTTTTTATGATTTAAATTGAATGTATATTCCAATTAGTAATTACTTGAAGGGTTAAATCCTAATATGTTCAAAACATTTGACCTTTTTTATGTCAGTTTTTGTAAGCTCTATTTAATAAATATAATGAAATATGATGTTAAAGTTTTTAGATTAAAGAGAACTGTAAAAAATGATATTTTATTTCTAGATTTATATATTAGAACAATATAAAAATGATTTTTTTTAATTTTTAGAATTACATTAGATAACTACAGTTTTTGTGTTTATAGATATATATTAGTGAACTACATAAAATTATTTTTATTTTTTATTTTTATTAGATTATTATATAAAATGGATGATAACGATCTTCCACCATTCTTGAACAATTGGTTAGGTAAGTAGAACCTTGGTCGACATAATTTCATACGGTTCCATCTACGACAATAGACAAAAGCATAACAAAGTGGGACTAATACGAATTGTAGAAATATTTTACTTTCTTTCTATTATTTTATTGTTTGTAAAATACTTCTCTGAACCAAGATAGATGAAGACATTATAATACACAGTCTGAAGTGTCGAGTTCTTATTTTTCAGCCGATTGGACATTTGACGAGAGAAGACTTTTACTAATTGGAGCGTTTCGATTGAGAACAAAGATTAATTCTGGAATAGAAAATCAAATATCTGCAAATGCTTTAGATAGAATGATACAAAATCTGGTAGCTCCAAGAGATTTAAACAAAGTTGATATTGATATAGAACATGATGAATATCCAATAGAACCTATAGTAACTGTTTTATCTACTGGCAACCCCGATTTAAGTAGTGACGAGGACGATCTCTCACCAAGATATGTAGACCACTTTGAAGGTAAGCTTGGGATTAATGTTTACAAGATTAGATCGTTTTTTGAAACACACTATCATTGGCAGACTTTTAAAAAAGACAATGATTAAAATGAAATTCGTTTCAAAATATATTAATATGAATGCTAGGTTTTGGGTGTAATAAATTGTATTTAATACTAAATCAATAACAGAACTTGTTTATATTAAAGAATATAATTATGACCAAATCTTATTATTAAAATCTAAACAAGAAATTATTATTATTACTACAAAATTTATCTAGCGCCCCTTTCACAGGTGTGTTCGAGGGCACTTTACAGTGTAACAAAAACATACATGTACATTTAAAAAGTAAATAACATCAAGAGTGTTAAGAATACATTAAATAAGTAATTATTTCTAAAACCACATAAAAGAGCTACGATAGACAAAATATTAGGTGTTAAATATTGTTATAAGCCTTTAAAAAAAACAAAGTTTTAGTCTGTTTTTTAAAGTAACTAGCGATGATGAAATTCGAATATTTAATGGTAATTGATTCCATAGAATAGGCGCTTGATAACTAAATACATATCTGAATAAAATATTGCTTATAAAAAAAAGAACGTGCCCCATAACCAGAAAGGTTTACAATTTTTTGCTTGAAAAGTAAATTATCAGATGAACGTAGGGTTCTCTGTCTGGGCTATATAATTCTAAAAGTTCAGATAAATATTTATTGGTGCTAAATTATGAAGGCATGATTGATTCAAATGCTCGGAAATATTAAAATATAATCTTGAAAGTTTTTCAATACTATTGCTCACCTATATTGTATTTACAGGTATCAATAATACTATTCCACGTTTTGTACAGAAAGAAATAGATAATGTAACTACAGGTATATATATTATAATTATATATCTTATATCTTTCTTACTTGGGGGATTGGATGACCGAATAGTTAGAAGGTCTGTTATTAAGTCAACTAGTGTCTTTTAAATTTCCCGGTTGTATACATGCCGAGGAGCAGGGTCGCCTGTCCATCCTCGTGGGTTTTCTCTGGGTCCTTCGCCCCTCCCCACTGCTTAAACAAGCGAATTATTGAAATACAATTGAACCATGTGTTAGTTCCGAAAATACCTAGATTGTGTCGATTGGACGTTAACAACCCCCCCCCCCCCTCTCTCTCTCTCGCTCTCATCTCTCTCTTTTTTCCGTAGCCAAGTACAAGTGTGTTGCTGGTAGTTTTGAATTCTATACCCACCCGTTTATCAATTAACGTATCACCCATTTGTAACCAAGCACGGACCTTTAAAATGATTTTTTTTTTTTAGTTTTAGATTTAACCCCTGATAAACCAACAAAACCTAAAGAATCCAGATTTCGACGATGGAGAAGAAACACAGCTAAAAACATAAGGAGACTTTTCACATGTTGTGTTCAAACAGATGAAGTATGTGTGGTTTAGGAATTCGAATTATCCAGATCTAGCTCTGATAAAGGAAAAAAATCTCAGGGATAAATTTATAAAAATGCCAGTTTTAAAATATTATGGTTATATAAATTGTCACGATAAGAGTGCTACAATGAAAGAAAATCACTAAAAGAACTTTTGTATGATATATTATATTTGTTATTTATATTATCTTATACACATGTGTAGACATATTTATTTTTATACAGATAATTATTTATACAAACAAATATAACATTATCTATTTTTATAGTAAATACGTTAAAAATTGAAATATAAAATTTTTAAAAAAAAACCAACCCAAAAACCTCCAACAATCCGTCCGTTAGCCAGTTAATATTTTAACAATATAAATTATAAATGTTTATTATTATACAGATTTTTTATACAACAGTTTATATTAATGTTTATATATTGACAATCAAAAAAAAATGTTTAAATAGGTCAATAGTCTTTCTTTGTATCCATTGTTATTTTATAATCTTTCAAAGTTTCAAAACATGTTTCTATTCAGTAAAGTGATGCATCAAATTATAATCAAATTTCACATAGCTTGTGACAGTGTGGAATGTTTTTGCAATAGTAAACAGTGTACATCTAAATTCTATTCACCTTAAAGTTTTTGTTTATTCCATTCTGCACACTCATAGAAATACATTAGCGGTAGATTTACACCAGTCCATGTAGATTTAGATCTGGTCCAGATATTTGTAATAAATATATAGTACGTGTACCACTTCAGCAAATATACAACACAAATGTTAATATACAGCAATAAATACGAAGCAATGCGTGCAGTATATACACAAACTGGTGCGATAGACATATACAAACAATCTGTACTGATTTGATAGATATACATGGAATAATTTTCACGCACCAATCCGAAAAGATAGGAATAGATTTGGTGGAGGCGTTCTTGTTTACGTTAATGAAAAACTCAATTTCAAAAGAAGGCCTGATCTTGAATTTGACACCACCGAGTGCATCTGGATCGAAGTGAAGCTTCAGAATAGGTCTGCTCCTTTGCTGATATCATGCTACTATCGACCCCCAAACTCAACAGAGTCATTCTGGCAAAAGTTTGAGGTTTCTCTTGAATTGGCACTCCAAGAATCCTCAAATGTCATTGTTACAGGTGACCTTAATATAGACTTATCTAAAAACCGGAATAGCAAATTAAACGAAATTATCATTACAAACGGCCTTGCTAATATAATCAACGAACCAACGCGGGTAACACCCACTTACTCCTCATTACTTGATGTTATCCTTGTCCAATCAGATTTAAAGGTACTTTTTGGTGAGACAATTGAATTCGATTCTCATATTTCTGACCACAAGGGTGTAGTCGGAGAAATAGACTTACAGGTCACTGAAAAGGTTAACTATGTTAGGGAGGTTGTACTCTATAATCACGGTAATTTTGAAGAACTAAATAATCTTATCAAAAGTTATGATTGGAATAGCCTATTTGAAAACTTAAATACAGATGATTCGTGCGAATCGTTTTATCGAATCTTAAATGACTTAATTAACAAATGCATCCCAAAAAGACGGGTATTAATACGCCCAAATGATAAACCTTGGTTCAACTCAGAACTACGTAAAAATATAAGAGTACGAGAAAAACTTAGGAATAGGGTCAAACGTACAAATAATCAAAGCGACCTACAAAGGTACAAAGTACAACGGAACAAGGTAAATAACCACAAAAAGGCACTAAAATCACAATATGAAGAGCAACTGTTAACTGATATATCTAGCCCTAACTCAAATCAAAAGGATTTTTGGAAACTTATAAATAAATTGGTAGGAAAAAACAATGTAACCCAAATTCCTCCATTGCACAACAAAACGGAGGATGAATTAGTTTATTCTGAATATGAAAAAGCAGAGCTTCTGAACAATTTCTTTGGATCTGTGTCAAATAATACCTCATCAACAGAGTTGCCAGAATTCAGTTCCCGCACAAATCAGAATTTTTCTCTTCCAAAAATCTTAGAGTCTGAAATAATCGATATTATAACATGTTTAAAAGATAAGAAAGCTTGTGGCCCAGATAAAATAGGACACAAATTCCTGAAAGCTACTTCGTGCTCAATATGCACACCACTTTGTTTACTCTTTAACAAATCAATTGAAGAAGGGATATTCCCAGCGTCGTGGAAAATCGCAAATGTGATACCAATTTTTAAGAGCGGATCCAAAAACATAACTGCAAATTATAGACCAATATCACTACTGAGCTGTATAAGTAAACTCCTAGAAAGGATTGTATTCATACACCTGCACAACTATTTTAAAGATAATGATCTACTATACAGTTTTCAATCTGGATTTAGGCCTAATCACTCTACTGTACACCAACTAATAGAAATTTATCAAGATTGTGTTAGTGCTATTGAAACTCATAAAATTTCTTGCTATGTTTTTCTTGATATATCAAAAGCTTTCGATTGTGTATGCCATTCTGGTCTAGTATATAAACTAAGCAAATATGGAATCGATGAAGCCTGTCTGACTTGGGTAAAAAGCTATATAAAAGGAAGGAAACAAAAAGTATTAGTAAATAATGTTTTCTCAAATCAGATTAACCTGAATTCTGGTGTGCCACAGGGATCGGTGCTGGGTCCGTTTTTGTTCCTCGTTTTCATAAATGACATCTATGAAGTACTGAACAACATCGCCAGGCTATTCGCCGATGATACTGCCATTGGTTGTACTAAATCTAGTATCGAAGACATAGAAAATTCGCTCAATAGTGATCTTTACCGATTACACATTTGGTCACAGAAATGGTTGATAAATTTTAATCCGAATAAGACTAAAGTCGTGCTATTTTCACCGAAAAAGCTAAGGAAACTGCCCTCCCTCAAATTAGGGGGAACGGAACTTGATGTTGTTCAGTACCACAAACACCTAGGCATTACTTTGTCGCAAGATTTAAAATGGGCTAACCATATTGAGAGACTTTGTAATACTGCAGGAAAGCAATTAAACATTTTAAGAAAACTCAAGTACAAATTGGATCAAAACACGTTAGACAAAATCTATAAAGCATACATTAGATCGATCTTGGAATATGCTAGTCCGGTCTGGGATAACTGTACCAACAATGATAGTATCCGTATAGAAAAAATTCAGTTAGAAGCTTCCCGTATAGTTACGGGTTTGCCCAAGTTTGCGAGTAAAGAAGCCCTCTATCAAGAAACGGGATGGGACAAACTATCAACCAGACGTTTCAGACAGAAACTGATACTTTTTTACGATATATACAACAATAATTGTCCTGCATTTCTTACAAATATCTTGCAACAATATAGTAACAAAAACACAACGTATTCTCTGCGAAATACCAACGATCTATTGACTCCACGTTGTCGAACCTCACGGTTTGAAAATTCGTTTTTCCCTAGCACGATTCGCGCCTGGAATTCGTTAGACTCGTCAACAAAAGCTGCCGCTAATAGAGCAGTATTCAAATCAAAAATAACCCAATTTGATCAACAGAAACCTCCACCTAACTATTTATTAACATGTAACAGGAAACTTAATATCTTGCATACAAGACTTCGTCACAGCTGTAGCCCATTAAAATCACATCTTTATAAATCTAACCTTGTAAATGACCAGAAATGTCGCTGTGGCCATGAAACGGAAGACACGCAACATTATTTCCAAAATTGTCCTTTGTATGATGAGCAAAGGAGTATATTATTTGATCAATTAAAAAACTATCATAACCTAAATCTGACGACACTGCTTTCCGGTGACCCGGAATTAACGACAATTCAAAATATGTATTTAGTTAAGCAAGTACAGAAATACATACAGAATACAGAGCGATTTAAATCATGATGTAGTTCTAGACTGGAAAAACACGCTACCGCCCACCCGCAAAAAAAAAAAAAAAAAAAAAAAAAAAAATTATATTTGAAATATAAATTGATTTAATGTTTGAACCTCACCAAATAAACCTTACACACCTTTCGTATATTTCGCTGTTGTAAGGTATATTATACCGTGGTGTTCTCCCTTGTCCATTTTTTAAATTACACTGAACTTCTGTAAATATGTTTGTTTTGTTAATTTATTATTTATTAGTATTTGATATGTATATGTATTGACTTTGCTTCACTGACCACCTACAACAATTATATTGTATTGGAGAGGACTCTTTTGTAAGTTCTAGTAACTTTTGTCCAATCCGTTTACTTTAAAGTAATAAAATATGTTTAAATTAACAGACTAAGGTAGTAGATATAAAATATACCCACTAATGTTATAGTACAAGGCATATATACCTATTCAGTAGATATACAGCGGTTATAGACTGAGGCAGTAGATATATCACAGTTGCAGACTCGTGCTGTAGATATACTACATTTGTAGTCTCGTGCAGTACATACACGTAGTCTTGTGCAGTAGATATATGTCATGCAGTAGATATACGTCACCTATAGACCAATACAGTAGATATACAACACTTATAGACCAGTACAGTAGATATACAACAGATATAATGTTTATGCAGTAGATACTAAAGAGATCTAGATAGTAAGTTGGCCGGTTCTAAGTATACGTATAACTTTCTATGTTTCCTGTTAACTGAAATAAAGATATATTCCAGAAATGTAAACCCGATAAACCCAATAATATATCACAACTCAGAAATATTTTCTGTTTTCATCTGAAAATAACTTCACAAAATTATTTCTCGCAATATTCACATGTCTAGTGAAGATTAAAATCGAACTTATTGGATTGTATTTAGAAGATTACCTATATCATTTGATCAGGTGAACTGTGCAGACTGATTACCTCTACAAGATACACAACTAGTATATTTACAATCTATCTTGATATATCAAATAGTAATGAAGCGATGGTAATACTTCCATTATTATATAACAAATCGACCAATAAGTAGGGAATTTTGCGGAGTAATACGCGTTTAATTTCTAAAAATAGCCCCGTGGAAGGATACAACTAATGAACTGAATGTTTACATAAGAGAATAAAAAACGGATAAAATGAAAAATAGGAAAACGATGACGGTAATTTAGGGACAAGATTTGGACTTGCGACTGGAGTTGTAATTGACAGAAATGTAGATCGATATGCGAAGACCAATTTTACGTCATAGTTTAAACACTGTGGCTGCGAGAAGTAGTAGCTAATTGGATAGCGAATAGAAGCGAGTTGGCGACCGTTCAACAATAATTTTCCAAAGGAGCTATCCAAACATGATAATGTCTATAAATAATGATTTAAAGTTGGAAGATCAGCACAGGGTAACTCTGTTATAACAGGCAATCATGATAAGCTCTCAGTCTATTGGCTAAAATGATTCAATTGTCGATAATATTGGGAGGGATTTATAATGTACTGTTTTAAGAATGTCTGATATTATTAATTATCTTAAAAGCAAGATATTGGCTTTCTGCGACTACGCTGTAGGCTTTCTGCTCTTATGGGACAGGCTTTATGCAACTACATTGTTGGCATTCTGCAACAGGCCCGTAGCCAGGAAATTGTTTTTTTTTGGGGGGGGGGGGGCAAATATGTTTTCGGGAGGGCCAACTAGCATGGGCATCTGCATGAATTTTGCGCAATACTCAGTATTGGGAGGGCAGTTGCCCCCCGTGCCACCCCCTGGCTGCGGGCCTGTTCTGCAACTGTGTGATAGGGTTTCTGCTGCTATATTGTAGGCTTTCTGCTACTATGTGGCAGGCTTTCTGCTGCTATGTGGTTGGCTTTCTGCAACTACATTGTAGGCTTTCTTCAACCCTTTGGTAGACTTTCTGCTACTATGTGGTAGGCTTTATGGTAGGCCTTCTGCAACTATGTGATAGGCTTCTTGCTACTATGTGCAAGGTAGGCTTTCTGCAGCTATATTTTAGGAGTGGCCCAAACTGACGCAGTAAAAATTGCAGTATTTAAAATTTGTTTCCTTTGCAACGATGCGAAAATGCCGATGTTCTTTAAGAACGCATTTACAAATTAGAATCGATTAAATGCCCACCGTTGTATACCAAACAGACTTAACACTATTCTAAAGTAATTTATATTATAAACAGATTTAACACTGTACTATGGTAGTTTCTATTATAAACAGATTTAACACTGTACTATGGTAGTTTCTATTATAAACTGATTTAACAGTATGTTTCTATTTTAAAGAGATTTAAAACTATACTAGTAGTTTCTATTATAAACAGATTTAACTACTATAGTAATTTTTATTATAAACAGATTTAACACTAGTAGTTTTTATTATAAACAGATTTAACACTATTTATAGTATAGTAGTTTCTATTACTGCTAGTAAATTTGTTTCGGGTATACACATAATCTGAAATAGATGTAGCTAAGGTATTGGATAATCGAGCTATATTTTATCACCTATTTTAGGAAACGCCGTGTGTATATTAAATCAGTGATTGTTGTCCAGTATGGTTGTCGTTGTTTTAGTTTTCTTTTATTGATTGGTGGCGAACTCAAAATCCAGCAGATGCACCTTGAAATACCTATCTTATGAAAACCAAGATAAATCTGGAAAAATTGTTAAATTCGAAGTATTTTTGGAGAAATGTTTACTCTACACGACACGTCCCTGGTAAGAACGAGATAACTAAAACTCATATCAATAAATTTACTTTCTTAGTATATAACGACATAATGAGAGAGAAAATTCAATCAGTGTCGGTCAACATTCTATAATTTATAACCCAATACGTCAATGATAACATCTAAGTTAATATCATAAAAAAACAATTTTCTATAAGTTTATTCCTTTTTCATCAAAAATTGATTTTTAATATACAAAATAAATCATTGACTGTTATCTACGAAAGATATGTTATATTTACGGATTTTACGGAAGCGTATTAGCGCCAAAAGAAATAACAATACAATTCTCATTACCCGAAAGTCCTAATTAGGAGATACTTAGATATATAGTTTTATTTGTAACATAAATTTACCGCCATGTGCAAATTATTGAAATAAAATATTGTAACTGCTAAGCAGTTATGTTCGGTGAATACGCGAACAGTTCAAATTGAACGGCAGTCGTTTACTAATTACTTCCACATTGTGTCGAAGGATATGTTTTTATTTATTCATTACAAAAAAGAACCCGAAACCGTAAGGGACACAACTCGTGTACTGATTATAAAATGTTGATTGACCATTGTGTCTTAAATATTGCATATTAGTATCCTATCGTTTCACGACAACAAAACGACATCAATATAGATTGAAATTGGTCAATATTGAATTATGATTCGTGTTTTTAATTTCAAATATTATGAAAAATATTTAGTTAGAGACTCAGCTCCTTTAATTACATTACGTTGACTTTTCAAATGCCTCCAAATACAAAATTAAAAGAAAATAAAGTAAAATATAAATAATAAACAAAACCCTTGAAACACGTTCTCAAAATGGCACAGATACTATTAAATTAAACTGTATGATATCTTGTTCCCTAATCTGACTGTACCCACTCATAATCAAAGAATAATGAATGGATGATATAGGGTTTAACGTCCTACGCTTGAGCACCTAACCTGGGCTAATTGAAGACTAGTTCAGCTCTAAACGTCGGTCTCATTACTCTCACCCTGAACTCAGACCTGAACTAATTGAAGACGGGCATACGCCATACAGTGTGCTATAAGGGAAATTTTGCCCGGGCAGCAACGGAATTCCAACTGCCAAGGGCTCTTTTACGTGCACGCCAATGTGTACACGGGACCTCGGTTTTTGTCCCATCCGAACGACTAGGCAGCTGTCCTTGTCAGGCCCTCCTTCTGCATAACTGACAAGGGGAAATCACGCCGGAAAATCGAGATGAACTTTCGCGGTCAATGCAGGGATCGAACACCCGACCTCCCGGCTAGCGGGCAAGCACCAAACCCACCAAGACACGCGAGCCCCCTCTTCAAAGAATAAAGAAAGTGTGATATGAACTAATGAAAATGTCCAGGGATTTGTGTCAGGAACACATTTTTAAGAGAAGTCTTAGTCCCACGAGTAAACAATTTCATTGAATGATAGACGAGTTATTATTATCAGACACAAGAGAAAACTGCAGTGTGATAATTGAAAAGATATTGAGAGTGATCGGATTAGACGAGATGAATTGATTATTCCTTCCTGACCCCCGGGTCAATATCATTTGATCATTTTGATATTATTTATAATCATATTTACACACTTGCTCTGCTTTACCCCGCTCATATAAACACTGTCATAATTACAAACGTCCTTCATGAAAAGTTTTTAATGTAATTTAGAGGTTATCTAGTAAATCCTTGACATCATATCCTATAGAAATAATATCGATAATGTTCGTTTAGGGAAAAAAATGTAAATAAAAGATATATTAATATCAGAATATAATTTATATCGGAAGCTGTTTTGATTTGATCACGTAACATTTCCAAAGAGGTTAAAGAGAGAGAGAGAGATCTAGAGAGAGAGAGAGAGAGATAGAGAGATCAAATAATTCGCTTGCGCGTATATAAGGGTTTATAGCAGTGGGTGTACACCGGAGGGCCCGGAGAAAACTCACCAGGTTGGACAGGCGAACCAACTCCTTGTCACTTATAACCGGGGAGTTGATACCACGCCAGTTGACCTAATGACAGGCTTTATGATACAGCGCGAACGTGCTAACTATTCAGCCCCCCCCCCCCCTTAGAGGTTAAAACAAGTAAATGGTGGACATCATATTATGTAGATTTATTTACATGTATATCAGAGGTTGTTTTAATATTATCATAATACAACATTTCCAAACTAGCCGACAACAAAAACGCGCACCCCCCCCCCCCAAACAACAGTCTAAATCTTAAACGTCATAGTTAATTTTTGTTCAAACAAATTAATTATATTCTATACAATTCTCTTAAAGAAATGAAAGTCCGAGCAAAAGAAATGAAATGAAATGGGGTTTAACGTCACATTGTTCTGCTTCGAACTGGGCTAATGAAGAAGGGCATACGCCATACAGTGTAGGCCTACTATGAGATAAATTTTGCCCGGATAGCGGCACCATGGCCTACTCTTTCCAAATGTCAAGGGATCTTTTACTTCCACTCCAATGTGTCTGCAGGACCTCAGTTTTTCGTCCCTTGCGAACGACCAGGCAGCTGTCCTTGTCATGCTTCACTGACAAGGGGGAATCACGCCGGAAAATCTAGGTGAACTTTCACCCGACCACCAGGCTG
Organism: Patella pellucida; assembly: GCA_917208275.1. Taxonomy (NCBI): domain Eukaryota; kingdom Metazoa; phylum Mollusca; class Gastropoda; family Patellidae; genus Patella; species Patella pellucida. The sequence continues at coordinate 20,052,235 of OU795036.1, read as the reverse complement.
GTGAGCCAGCGTCTTACCCATCCCCCCAGGCCCCCGGTGTAATAGAACAGAAGGTTTTATTTATATGAACTATTAACGCACTATTTTGTAACATGGGAACTATAGGCAACACGAACCGCAACTCTGTCGGGAATACAGATAATAGAATAACGTCGACAGCAAAGTTTAAAGTCACGGTATTATGACGTCATAATAGTATGGCATCATTTCAGTCGGAATCTTCACTGCAATTGCACGTTCAAAAAGCTTTTAACGAATTTATCTTCTAGTTTTTGCTTTTTAAAAGAGAAAAAGGGTATGTATACGATGATTTTACAATTTAACATTATTTTTTTATGATTTAAATTGAATGTATATTCCAATTAGTAATAACTTAAAGCGTTAAATCCTAATGTGTTCAAAACATTTGACCTTTTTTATGTCAGTTTTTGTAAGCTCTATTTAATAAATATAATGAAATATGATTTTAAAGTTTTTAGATTAAAGAGAACTGTATAAAAATGATATTTTATTTCTAGATTTATATATTAGAACAATATAAAAATGATTTTTTTTAATTTTTAGAATTACATTAGATAACTAAAGTTTTTGTGTTTATAGATTTATATTAGTGAACTACATAAAAAAATTTTTTTTTTATATTTTTATTAGATTGTTATATAAAATGGATGATAACGATCTTCCTCCATTCTTGAATAATTGGTTAGGTAAGTAGAACCTTGGTCGACATAATTTCATACGGTTCCATCTACGACAATAGACAAAAGCATAACAAAGTGGGACTAATACGAATTGTAGAAATATTTTACTTTCTTTCTATTAATTTATTGTTTGTAAAATACTTCTCTGAACCAAGATAGATGAAGACATTATAATACACAGTCTGAAGTGTCGAGTTCTTATTTTTCAGCCAATTGGACATTTGACGAGAGAAGACTTTTACTAATTGGAGCGTTTCGATTGAGAACAAAGATTAATTCTGGAATAGAAAATCAAATATCTGCAAATGCTTTAGATAGAATGATACAAAATCTGATAGCTCAAAGAGATTTAAACAAAGTTGATATTGATATAGAACATGATAAATATCCAATAGAACCTATAGTAACTGTTTTATCTACTGGCAACCCCGTTTTAAGTAGTGATGAGGACGATCTCTCACCAAGATATGTAGACCACTTTAAAGGTAAGCTTGGGATCAATGTTTACAAGATTAGTTCGTTAATGGAACAGGCACTATCATTGGCAGACTTTAAAAAAAGACAATGATTAAAATGAAATTCGTTTCAAATATAGTAATATGAATGCTAGGTTTTGGGTGTAATAAATTGTATTTTAATAATAAATCAATTACATAACTTGTTTATATTGAAGAATATAATTATGACCAAATCTTATTATTAAAATCTAGACAAGAAATTATTATTATTACTACAAAATTTATCTAGCGCCCCTTTCACAGGTGTGTTCGAGGGCACTTTACAGTGTAACAAAAACATACATTTAAAAAGTAAATAACATCAAGAGTGTTAAGAATACATTAAATAAGCAATAATTTCTAAAACTACATAAAAGAACTACGATAGACAAAATATTAGGTGTTAAATATTGTTATAAGCCTTAAAAAAAAAACCAAAGTTTTAGTCTGTTTTTTAAAGTAACTAGCGATGATGAAATTCGAATATTTAATGGTAATTGATTCCAAAGAATAGGCGCTTGATTACGAAAGACCGACAGGGACATCCGACTTCCATTTCCAACTTCCAGCTTCCGACTTCCATTTCCAACTTCCAGCTTCCAACTTCCATTTCCAACTTCCTACTTCCACTTCCGACTTCCATGCCCCATTGTGAAGCAAACAAACATCCAATCAAATCAGCCCTTACAAAAGGTGTTCATTTCTAACACGTGGAATCGGTAATCGACATCACTAATGACACTATCAGACGTATGTTTTGTTTGTGGACTTAAATGGAAGAAGAACTGAAGAAATTATTTGGCAATGATCGTGGGAAGGAAATATTTGAAATTTGTCAAAAAGAAAAGGTAAAATTAATTCATTATTGTGATTTTCTTTGATTATTTACATATCAGATAAAAATTGTCGTCCAACAACAGTTACGTCCCTTTAATAATATATAGGCCTAGACAATGAGTAATGACGTGTATATAAAACCAGCAAGATATTCAGATATAATTAATTCTGCTTGTAATAGCTGATTAGTCTAAAATCTGCGACCCCTCGGTTTCAGGTTACTTTTCAATCAATATAAAACTAAACAATAGTGGCAGTGACCCACGACCACGTGCCACGTGTCTTTTTATATTTTTTTTAATATTAGCCTACTCAAATTACGGAATTTATTTTTTTTAATATTTATATTGAATTGACATATCTTAATTTTTTGTAAAAGGAAGGTTTGATTTTGATTATCCTAAAGGTAATAGGTTTTTGGAAAACAATTTTTCCTGCCCCCGAGGCGAGAGGATCAGTCACGTAAAAATTGATGGTTTTTTTTAATTTTTATTGTTTTTTCTAGGCTAGATATAGAGATAGGATTATATTAATCGAAATATTTTTAGGGTTCGGGACTTCGGGTTAGGGATATATATGTGTAAACAAAATACGTGATTGTTCTCTCGGGGGCAGGAAAAAATGCCTTCCTAGGTTTTTGGACTTTGCATACGTGCTAGCTAGGCTTTTTTGCGTAAATTTCGAGCAAGACGTCAAATGGGTATAACTCTGTATATTATGATATTATGAAAAAATCTAAATTTTAAAAAAAACGGAGCCTTAGTCTTGTCTGTAACTGTTGTGGAACCACATTACTTATTCAATATTTTTAATGGCTATTTTCTTTAATCAGTTTATTATTTACTTAATTCTTGTTAAGTACTGCATTAATGAGTTTACTTTGTGGGGCATGGATAGTAAAGATTAAAGAAAGATTTTTTCTTTAAATGTTTAAGTAGTTTTAATAATTGTTTTCTTTAACTGATTTATTATTTACTTTGTTGACGACTAGAACAGTCTAATAATCTTAACACATATGGAATGTATGGGAACTACAAATTGGTCTTATTTATCCCTTAGTAGACATTTCTTTTCTAATTTATGTGTTACAGCTGACAAGCTTTAACACTGGGGTGTATAGGACTCGACTGTCTACTAGGTAATTTGAGTAGATAAGACGTGTACACGTTGACTGGCTCTAACTCTCTACTTAAAGATAGAATAACAGAAAAGGAAGGCATTATGGATAGGATAGGACATGGCATAGGACGGAACGATTTATTTTAATTACTTAGTTTGGACAATTTTTTGTATGTTTTATATATTATATTATTACTGTTTCACGACGTATTTTTACCTTACTTGATAGGTATCATCCCTCATCTTTGTGAGTTTTGTAATAGACACTTTATTAAATAATTAAAGAATGTGAACTTTACAAATTAGTTTTAATTTGGGAACCTGGGCGGAACTGGAAACATTACAGTAACAGATTCAACAATTAATTGTTCAACATTTGTCGTATATGCCAATAGGCAATACGTAACAAATTATGTCTTTTATAATTAATAGTTAGTAAAATATTTTGTTTTTATTTCAGATTTCGGATATGACAACGTTTACTAAGTTGTCGACAGACAATATGAAATTGTTAGGATTAAAATTGGGTGAAATTATCAATATACCTGTAGTTAACCTGAATGCCAATACAACAGAAGGTAAATTTAATACATTTTTTAAATTTAATACATTTTTTTTTGCCATACATGCAGGAAACCTTTTCGTAAGTAGGCCCTAATATTACTGTTCTTAAACTTAAAGATAAAGTAAAGGACACTCTAAATGTCAATTTGATGATGACATGTGGAAATCTGGACGAATTCTATTGGTAGCAACAATTGGGTTAGGGGGTGGGGGAAGTATAGCTTGTTTTAGTCTTGTGAGTATTTGGGCAGCAGGCATTGCATGGAAAAGTACTGTTTGATGAGGAAGAGACTATAAATCTGGGTACACTTGTGTAATGGTCTGTGATAAGTTAGTTACGAGTGCCTATGTTTAACACAGGTGTTTGTGTAACATGAGAGTTATTTCCCTTTTAAACTTTCTCTTGGTAAAATAAAAGTTGTTTTTTTTGGCAATCATGTTTCTTTCTATCTTCAGCTTAACGTCCATTTACCACAGAAGTGAGATCACGGACAGAATTGTTCTGTTAAAAGAACTAGCAACAAGCTATTGCACCTAATGCCCAGTAATGCATAACAAAGTGCCCATTCCTAGGGAATAGACTCATTTAAAAAAAAAAAACGTTCGAATATAATATCTCTGTTGTTTACAGTAACAGTTACATGTTATAATAATATATATTCATTGGAATTAGCAAGAAGCAAGAGTGGTATTGTCCCTTTAATGGATTCTTTCTATTTTTATAGTTGCGGTTGGTTTATAATGTCTTACTTTGATTTAAAAGTTATTTAGTTTTTTGAGTTGTGGCCCTTGCTATTCTGATAGGCTGTCTTGTGTTTATAACAGTATAATAGTTTATTGCCTTACTTTTTATGTCTTCAAAGCTGCTGTTCGGCATATTTTCATGCTGTTCATGGCTATCTTTAAAAAATACAGTCCTAAATGAATGAAGCACATTTGATTACAAGCCCTTAGAACCTACCATAGCTGTTTATAGCGCCAGGAGTCTGTACATGGCCAACATACAAAAATTAAATGCATTTAAAAAAAAAGAAAAAATGGTAATTCAAAATTTAATAAACTGCCCTGATAAACTTAAAGCAAACTTGATTGAATATACAAGCCACAAGTTTATTGAATGGTTTAATATATATTGTTATTTTAAATTTTACATACTGTAATACTTTTTTGATTCAGATGACAAAGTTAAAGAACTGTTAGTTAAAATTAAAGAAAGACATCGCTGTGGAACAAATGAGTTTAAACAGGTTTGTAATTTTATTTACATTAATTTCAAGTTGAAGTACAGTTGATTTTTTTTGAATTAATAAATTGTCCAATTATCTTATAAGCTATGTCACTCATTTGGGAGTTGCTGCTATGTAAAGTGTCTGCACATGACTAGAAGGGTTTCATTATTAGAAAGCGAGTTATGCATGTAAAAGCACGGAACAAAACAAAATTTTCTGCATTGCACAATCATTGGCATAATGCTTATCTCCAATTCGTCAGTAATTTAAGTGCTGTGAAACAATGTGACATTGTCATTATACACCTTTTATCCAATGATTCCATCTGATTAAAGTACTGTCTAGTAGGAAACTCCTGCCGTGTTTCCGTTCAGTTTTTAACTGCCCAGTATACCTATGACGGATACAATTATTTTAAAGGGGTAGTACATGTACCAAGTTTTAAAAATAAAATTTGGTTCACATATTATGCAATTTAGACGCAAAACTATAGCGAAATTTTATTTAAAGTAACACAATATAGTCTGAAACCAATTTCCAGTCCATAATAGGGGCACAGTTAACCAATGTTAACTTTGTATTTTTTTTAAAGTTCAGGTTTCAAAAAAAACAAGTATAGTATGTTATTGTTAATAATTATGTAATTATTAATTATGCGAATTTTCACAAAGGTCTAATTAATAGTAGCAGTTATTCTTACTATGTTGTTAACTGCTAGAGCAGTGGTTTTCAACTGGTTTTCTTACGAATGAGGGAGGGTCAAATGTCCCTAACACTGCCTTTCCTCAGTCAATTGAACTGAAGTAGGCCTTCTTTTTATATGCCGAAAATTTCAATTTTGGCGTATATTGTCGTCGCCCCTGTCCGGCGTTTGTACGTCTGTCTGTACGCCCGTCTGTTCGTCCACAATTGGTTGTAGGCACTTTATCTACTAAATTGCTTGACCAATTTTTTTTTTTTACATATAAGTTGTATACATATAAAAGGAGGCTCCCTTTCGATTTTGGTAGGATTCACGTAATTCGCATGAGAGTTATGGCCCTTGACTAAGAAATGGTTGTACGCACTTTTCTGACTAAACTATTTAATGGATTTTTTTTATTTTTACTTTGTACGTTTATGGGCACTAAAGAAGGCTCCCTTTCGATATTCGTGTCGTTCTCATATTTTTTGACAGAGTTATGGCCCCTGATTGAAAAAAAATTGCGATTTTAGCTTTCTGACACTCTGGAGGTCACAATTTTCATTTGATTTTAAAAACCGTTCGAATATATCACTGTTACATCATATTAATGGTTAAGTTCGATTTTCGTAAAAATCCGACGGAAACTGATATTCAAAATGGCCGCTTTCCTTAATGTAAATAGTGAAAAATCAACTTAGTACATGCTTGTGTGACCATTTTGGACTCACTAATTTTTAGATTCTTTTTATTTTTACAGTGAAGGTTTCTGGTCATTAAACAAATTCGATTTTGGTATGATTCGCTTAATTTTTATACGCCCAATGGTCGTATATTGTCGTCACACTCGCCGTCGGAGTGTCGGACCGTCGGTCTGTCCACAATCACTTGTAAACACGCTACAGGCTAAACTACTGGTTGGATTTTTTTAAAATTTGGTGTGATGCTTTGGTATTGTATGACGATGGTTTCTTTTGAATTTGGTGTCGGTTGGACAATTCGGGCCCCTGCCACGCCCTTTTTGTGGGTCTCGTATTGGACGCATTTATAGGAGTTCGTAAACACGCTGCGGCCTAAAGTTTTCAGTGGAATGTTTTGAAATTTAGTGTGGTGCTTTGGTATGGTATGACGATGGTTCCTTTCGAATTTGGTGTCGGTCCGACAATTCTGCCCCTGCCACGATCTTTTTTGTAAGTTTCATATTTAACGCATTTATAGGAGTCCGTAAACACGCTGCGGCCTAAAGTTTTTAGTGGAATGTTTTGAACTTTGTTGTGGTGCTTTGGTATGGTATGACGATGGTTCCTTTCGAATTTGGTGTCTGTCCGACAATTCGGGCCCCTGCCACGCCCTTTTTTTGTGGGTCTCATATTTAACATGTTATTAAGAGTTTGTAAAGTTTTAAGTCGAATGTTTTGAAATTTGGTGTGATGCTTGGGTATGGTATGTCAATAGTTCCTTTCAGGTTTGGTGTGGGTCAGACAATTCAGGCCCCTGCCCCCTACCACACCCTTTTTTTGTTTTAAGTGGAATGTTTTGAAATTGTGTTAGGTGCTCATGGTATATATTTTTTTTTTGCAAAAATTTTTTTTTTTTGTAAATTTTTTTTTTTTTGCAAAAATTTTTTTTTCGCAAATTTCACCCCTTTCAATTTTGTTTTTCCGAGATTGTTTTTTTTTTTTTTTTGTAAAACATTTTTTTTTTCCCAAGATTTCACCCTTTCTATTAAAATTTAGTGTGATGCTTGGGTATGGTATGACGACAGTTTCTTTCGAATTTGGTGTCAGTCCGACAGTTAAAGGGACCCCTGACACACCCTTTTTTGTAAGTTTTATGTTAGTGGATAAAGTTTTTTTAAACGCCCAGCGGATGTATATTGTAGTATTTACAGTGGCTGCTGTTTGGGCGTATGTTGCGTGGCAACCGCTCGTTGATCCAGTTATGGCCCCTTGGTTGTTAAAAAAATCACGTTTTTAGTTATTGGAATCTCGACAGAGGTCACAATTTTTGCTTGATTGTAAAAAACGTTCGAATATATCATCACAACACTGTATTTATGAGTGAGTTCCAATTTTTTAAAGATGGCACCGAAATTGATATTCAAAATGGCCGCTTTTCTTATGTGATTAGTGAAAAGATAACCAAGTACATGCTTGTACGACCATTTCAGACAAAACTATTTTATAGATTCCTTTTATATATAAAGTGAAGGCTTCTGGTCAAAAAGCGAGGCTCCCTTTTGATTTTAGTATGATTCGCATAATTTTTGACTGAGTTATGGCACCTGATTGTATAAAAAATCACGTTTTTAGTTTGTGGCCCCTCCAGAGGTTACAATTTTTATTTAATTTAAAAAATGTTTGAATATTTGAATATATCATTGTTACATCATATTGATGGTTTAGTTCGAATTTTGTAAAAATCGGGCCGAAACTGATATTCAAAATGGCCACTTTCCTTTACTTAAATAGTGAAAAATCAACCAAGTACATGCTTCTACAACCATCTCAGACAAAACTATTTAAAAGATTCTTTTTATTTTTATAGCGAAGGTTTCTGGTTAATAAACAAGGCTTCCTTTCGATTTTGGTATGATTCGCATAATTTTCGACCGAGTTATGGTTCTGATTGTATGAAAAATAAAGTTTTTAGCTTTTCTTTGATTTACATCATATTCATGTTTGAGTTTAAATTTTGTTTTGGAGATAGTCCCTTTAATAGATTTTTTACGAAAAAACGCGTTTTTAGCTTGTGGCCCCTCTAGAGGTCACAATTTTCATTTGGTTTAAAAAAACGTTCGAATAGTTCACTGTTACATCATATTTTTAGTTAAGTTCTAATTTTGTGAAAATCAGACCGAAACTGAAATTCAAAATGGCCACTTTCCTCAACTCATATAGTGAAAAATCAACAAAATACATGCATGACAACCATTTCACACAAAACTGTTTGATAGATTCTTTTTATTTTTACAGTAAAGAATTTTTGGTCAATAAACGAGGCTTTCTTTTGATTTTAGTATGATTCACATAATTTTTGACAGAGTTATGGCCCTTGATTGTTCAAAAAATATCACATTTTTAGTTTGTGGTCCTCTGGAGGTCACAATTTTCATCTGATTTAAAAAAAACGTTCAAATATATCACCGTTACATCCGTATGATGGTTGAGTTCAAATTCGGACCGCAACTGATAATCAAAATGGCCACTTTCCTTAACTCAGATAGTGAAAAATCATCCAAGTACATGCTTGTACAACCATTTCAGACAAAACTATTTTTATAGATTCTTTATATTTTTATAGTGACGGTTTCTAGTTAATTAACGAGGCTTCCTTTGATTTTGGTATGATTCGAATATATCATATCGCTGTTACATCATATTCATGTTTAAATTTGAATTTTGTTTTGGAGATTTAATGGATTATAGTAACAGTTTATGATATCTTACTTTGTTTTTAAAGTTATTTAGATTTGTCTTGTTTGGAATGTGGCCCTTGCTATTCTGATAGGCTGTCTTTGTGTAAATGGCCTATTTTTGTGTCAAAGCTGCTGTTCGGCGTATTCCCATGCTCTGCATGGCTATCTTTTCTATTTTTATAGTATTTTTATGGTGTCTTACTTTGATTTTTGTCTTGTTTGAATTGTGGCCCTTGCTTTCTGATGGGCTGTCTTTGTGTTTATGGCCTATTTTTGTGTCAAAGCTGCTGTTCGGCGTGTTCCCATGCTCTGCATGGCTATCTTTTAAACCCTTAGCCCACTTTGTGTCCCCTGAAATATGCCAAAATGTCCCCGAAGTTAAAAACCTTGGTACTAGAGCATGTAACAGATAATAATATACATATCTATATTTTCAGACAAAAAAAAAGAATGCCAATGAAGACAAAGAGATCAAAATAAGAACTAATAAATTACATGTTGGCTGGCTTCACTCTTACGATGGAATAACTTATGTCCAAAAACGATTATGTGATGGTGGTGGAACACGAGAACTGATAGTGTATTTAGATGAAGTTACATTTGATAGCTTAAAAGAACGAATGATAGCTATATTTCTGGGTCATATAGATGCAAAACTCTATACAATTAACATTGGAAATTTCAAGCGTGAAATTATTGAGAACTTTGTGGACTTGCAGAACAAAGAATGCAGTTTAAAGGCGTACATGGCTGATCATGGACTTTATGCATCTAAATTTAGATTGTATCTAATGACAACTAGTATAAATAACGCAGAATTAAAACCTGATACCGATGTACCAGATGTACCAATACCTATGGCTAAAGATTCTACTTTTACTGTAGATGTGGATGATAAATCCAAAACGCCTAATCTGTGCATCAAACATTTATCATGTAATAGGTCTATTGAATTAACTTTTTTTAAATATGTACAATCCGAAAATGATCCAGAAATAATTCTTCGACAGGTCTGTTTTAGTCGAGAGGATTGCCATAATTTAACATCAAGCATTTTGTTCCATGAAAAAAAACTTCAGGAATATGATCCTTTCATGGACAACTATCAAATCAGATCAATTACTGTAGGAGATGTCTTGTTATTAAGTGAGGAATGCAACGAAGATGGAAGTTTAAAGTATATAACGAAACCTACTGAAACTGAAGATACAGAAAATCCTATAATAATCTATCATCCAAAAGATGTATGTGGTTTTTTTGAAACGGACCTGATTGTTGGAGTCATTCCTGTTGAAAACCATAATACTGCACATTATACTTGGTATAGAGACAATGCAATACACGCTGCTGGTGTTGGTTTGATTTGTATTTGGGTTTATGAACCTGGAACATACCATGTTTCAGTTAATGTTTCTGATGATAAATGGGAAATCTCACAATCTGTTGCCATTTCTGAAAAAAGGATTGTTGCTCGAGAATCATTGGTGGATTCAAAATCTTTGTTGCCTGGAGACTCATCGGTGCATGCAGAATCTGTGGGCGCCTCGAGTGGGATACAAACTATATCGGAAAATGATCTTGTATTTAGTGAGACTGATCTGATTGGAAAAGGATCCTTTAGTTCTGTTTATAGGGGCAAATGGATGGGAACTGATGTAGCTATTAAACGCTTTAGTTTAAAACGACAAGGAAAAGCCATTTTAAGTGCAGTTGAAAGAGAAAGTTTAATTTTATGTCGATTGCGACATCCTAACATTGTTCAAATAATGGGTACTGTTACAAATAAAAACTGTATTATGCTTATATCAGAATTGGTGGATGGCGAGAATTTAGAGACGATTCTTTTTGAACACGACTGCTGCATAAAATTGTTTGAAAACTCGAAAAATTATATAGGAAAACAGATTGTTCAAGCTGTAGCTTACCTTCACAATATTTTGCCACCTATTATACACAGAGATATCAAGACAGCAAATATTTTGGTCGCAAAAAATTCATTAAATACCAAAATATGTGACTTGGGATTAAGCAAAATAAAAGTCACCCAGACTGCCATATTCACTAATAATATACATGTTCCAGGAACAATTATGTATATGGCCCCAGAACTATTATTAATGACAGCAGGCAGTAATGTCGCTAATGAAGCAAGTGATATGTGGTCAGTAGGGTGCGTATTGTTAGAATTGTTTACAAACAGGGAAACCTGGGAAACAAATGACATAGAATTGGATCTAGTAGACTTTATAAAGTCTGAAATGAAAAGAAACAGGGTACCTATGGGCATTCAGAACATGGATAGTAAGTGCTGTTGGTCAAATGTCATAAACAGATGTTTCGAATACAATGTAATAAAAAGAATAACTGCCAGGGAAATTATAGACATTATAAACTAATTGTATGGATATATTTTTTTAATGATCTATTCCATGCAAAGATTAATATAATTATCCATTACATATTTTGATTTTAAATTTGTAAACTTCTGTAAGCACTAAACCTGGTAAATTCAATTTTACTGATTATACATGTATGTAAGGTTTATCTGTAATATTACTGTCTAATAAAATAATCCATGCACTTGAATTTCATTAAATTTTAAACTATATTTTACACTCTTGCTGCTGTTATAAAGGGACAAGCCCACTCTTGCTGGTTTAAAAAAAAATGCTTATTTTAAGTTAGAAAAGATGTAAGGAAGACGATTTTTGAATTTTGATTTAGTTTCAAATTTAAAACGTTTTGTGACGCAACTATTTTATTGTTTACTATAATTATATGGAAAGTACTCTATGTCATCTTTCTAACAATACCAGGAAGTCTGACTTTAACTAAATACTCTTCCGGTTTCATATGGATTATTATTAATTTTGTTTTTTTGTTTTTTTTTTTAGAATAAGTTTTCTCCTAATTGCGCAATATATACAAATTATTCTTATTGAACTTAAATGGAGCATTTTTGAAGAAAAAATTTAAACCATAAAAAATTTAATTGATATATGACCTACTTTTCATCTGATTTTGATGGGATTTCTTTTAATTTGTTTCTTTTTACTTTGGACAAACAAATATGTTTGACAAATATTATTTTTGTTTAAGTAGCTAACAATATTTTTAGTTTAAAATATTTTTTGGGGAAATTCATGATTTTTTCAAAAATGTTATTGTCAAGTTATTATTATATTGAACTGATTTTCAGCACAGTGTCTTATTATAATAGTACGTAAATTTTGGTCTAATAATTTTTTGGTCCTACTTCCGGTTTTGGTTATTTTATGTTTTAGGCGAAACCAACTGTTTTTTTGTTTTTTTTGATAACAAAATTCTAATTTTATAAGTGAGTCGGCCACAACACTATTAGCATTGAAATGTGTCATTAATTTATGTTAACTTTAACTTCAAGTTTGGCCACCATTTTGAATTTGTTGAAAAACACACTTTTTGGATCTACTTTTTTAAGTTACTACAATTTTGCATTAGAAAGTACACTTTGTCATCTTTCCAAGGATACCAAGAAATATGATCTTGGCCTTATACTTTCGGTATTATTTCAGTTCAATGGACCACAGTCAAATAAAAACATTTGTATAATTATGTTTATTAAACAGTAATCTCAATGACCTTGACATTTGACTTCTAGTTTGAATTACTACTATTATAATATCATTGTTTACTGTTAACAAGAACCAAACTCTATCAATTCTGCTGTCGCAGAACTAGTTATTATTATTATGGATTTTGGTGGTTCAGATTATTATTTTTTTTTCTTGTCTTTTTTAGAAGTTTTCTTCTAATCGATCAATATAATATACAACTTTATCTATATCTTGGGTAGTCTAGTTCTTACTGGACTTTGAACCATAAAAAGTTAACCTACTTTACTTTTATGATCTATTTTCATCTGTTTTTATGGGATGACTTTTAAATTGTTTCTTTTTACTTTTGACAAACAAAAATGTTTGAAAAATATTATTGTTGTTTAAGTAGCTAACATTTTTTTTTTAGTTTTAAATATTTTTTTTAGATTTTTAGATTTTGAAAATTCATGATTTTTTTGAAAATGTTATTGCTAATTAACTAACGTCTTTAACATGTGCAGACATGTACTGGCTGTGTGTAATGTCAGCAACAGTCGTCCAACTTTTATTCTTTAACAATTTGTGTGAACATTATTATATCAAGCTGTATTCATTAGTTTACAATATATAATTCAAATTTTAATCTTTTTATTCTTAGTTGGGAATTTGGGAGGTTTGTGTCTGTCCGTCCAGAAATCACGCCAAAGCCGTTTAACATGTGGTGTAGAGGCGTAACCAGGATTATTCGAGGGTTATGCCAAGACCAAAATCTATGCGCGGAAGGGCTGTATCCGTGGGGTAGGGTGCATGAGACGGAGGGGTCCCCTTAAAATATTTTGATTGAGGGGTACGCTATGGCAGTGGGGGCGTACCCCTGGTTACGCCCCTGTGGTTCGTGATATGCGTTATTCAAACCTGGCTAATGTGAGATCGAGAAACTGATAAATACGAGACTAAAATAATCTGCCTTTAGTTTAATCAGAAGCTTTAAACTATTGGTTTCGGGCTCTCAAGGAAACGGTTACTCTGATAATAAATTACTACTGCTAATAAAACTTGTTGAGTACTACCATTATACCAAATATTTTTTTTGCCTGTTAAAGGGACCCTATGTAAGATTCAAATCTAATTATCGCAGGTGTTATTTCTGGCTTCAAATATTGTTTAAACAATTATTCAATCAATTTTACTAACAAAAATCTGTCGACAACCCTAACTGTTGAACTTATTTTCTTTAAATGCAGGAAATGTAATCCTCTTTAAAAAAAATGGTATTTGATTAGTAACACAAGATTATCGAAAAATAGCAAAAAAAAAACCAGTATTGCCAATAGTAGCACTACTTTGTCACAAATGCTGTTTTGAAGCAAGCCAGGGGAGGGGGTGTAAGAAACTCTGCATTATTAAGTTATGCTATTATCTTCCTCCCGCCAAATGTGGTTTTGGGCTCTGATTGTTCTGTCAAATCTAGCACAGCATAGATACATAGACACATAGATTTAGTAAAAAATACCTAGCGGTATGAAGTTCCAGTTTTATAAAATTCTCAAATATCCATTTGCGTACGAAATTCAATAGCCGATTAAAATCTCCAAACACAATGTAAACTGTTAAAACAGTAGGCCTTTAAAGTTCATACATACACAAAAAACTAGTTGTGAGGACTTTCCATATGGCATAAACTGTGGTAGGCTATCAGGAGGGGTCAGCATAATACAAATTACAGAAAAAAGATGTATTTAAATTGTGGGGTACGGACAAAAGCTCACTGGACAAAAGCTCACCAGCAAAGTGAACAAAAGCTTACCATTATTTTTTTTTGTTTGTTTTTTTTTTTTTGTTTTTTGTTAACAAAAAAATGAGATTTATTCTATTTATTTAATTTCATTATTAAATACTAACATATAAAATATATTTATCCTTTCACATTTGCATATATTCATATTTACAAATATTTACATTAAATTTTTCATATATTTACACCTCATTCAGACATTCTTTGCGAGTTTCTTCGTGTAGGCCTACATATGACCATCTACACTTAACTTCAGCGACCCTTTCTGTGTCTTGATAAGCTCCATGTTCAATGTTTGAATGAAATATTCATAAAACGTAGATGATAAGAACCACCAGGCACCAATGTAGATTAACACTTTCTTTTATCATTTCTTCTAATTAATTCTTAATTGAATTAAATGTCTTTAATCATCCATAAAATATTAACGCTCTCTTAAAATATTATGTTTCAATGTAAATAAATTAAATTAAACTTATTTATTATGTTATGTTTTATGTAAAAAAAAAAGTGCTTAAACATTTTTTTTATTTAAAGCAATTTTTAATAAAATAAAATAAAAAAATTAAAAAAATTTTTTATTTTAATGGTGAGCTTTTGTCCACTTTTTCACTTTGCTGGTGAGCTTTTGTCCGGTGAGCTTTTGTCCGGTGAGCTTTTGTCCGGTTAGCTTCTGTCCTACACTCTTAAATTGTCTGTCAACTTCAACTTCAAGTATTAGAGCGTAACGGACCTCATACGAGATGGCCTGGGGTCAGAACCGTATCGACTTTGCGTTGGTCCTTAGTGGCCCGTGTTGGGTCTAAGGCTGATTTGTGGTCTGCCGTGTTGACGACACTCGCATGTGAATTTTGGCAAATTTATTTCTAGACCATTGTGTTTTATAGTCCGCGATGATCCTGATCTATATCGGACTTGGGCTTTAACCTTTTAAGATCCTCGGGTTGAATTTGTTTTTAAATCGAAGTGGCCCGTGTTGGGTCTAAGGCTGATTTGGGGTCTGCCGTGTTGACGACACTCGCATGTGAATTTTGGCAAATTTATTTCTAGACCATTGTGTTTTATAGTCCGCGATGATCCTGGTCTATATCGGACTTGGGCTTTAACCTTTTAAGATCCTCGGGTTGAATTTGTTTTTAAATCGAAGTGACATTTCGGCCCTAATTTTCGAACGATGATTAGGCTTAGTCAAAGATTATGTCCCTCTTATTACATAGGAACTAATCTATGATGAAGCGTAGTCAGCTTTCGAAAATTCGGGCCTTAGTCTGGTGTTTTCAGACTAGTGTTTTTGACAACCGTAAAACCAGTTTCCAGTCTAGGGCACAGCTGACCCTTTTTACTTGTCTGATATAGTTACATAGTAATAATACTAAGAGTAAGAATGGTATTAACTAATGAAACGTAATCGACAAAGATATATTGACATTGCTCATCAATGAATTGCAATTGATTTCTGAAGAAAAATACAAACTATTATTTTTTTTTAAAATTGTATAATTATTTAAAATGCAGCTTGGTTGCTTTTTGAAGTTGGTACAAGTTTATATCTTGAATGAATCATAAGATTATCTAGTATTATAGATATAATTAAATGTCAGTGAAAATTATCATTATTTTTAAAATGTGTCCATCTATATGAAATTTTCTAGCCGTCTAATGATGTCTACATATAGGTACAAAGCTTCTGAAAATACTTTGGGCGTTTCTACATTTGGATACAACAGTGCTACAATTTCACTGAATTCCTTACAGCATCTTTCAACTGTACTTGTATTGGTCAGGAAATCTTTCAAATCATGAGAATTTATTGGAACCCCGTAGTCCTGGCAGTCATAGATTTCAGGAGAGAAAAACATTATATCAGGCTTACCGCCAAAGCCATCGGCATTTCTCCGTTTTTCAATATTATGTACATTCCATCGCATAGCTACATTATGGAGTTCCAATTGGAGAACTGGCATAAAACAGTATCGCAGACATTCTTGATGAATGGCATTTCCTGTGTTGTACACCCCCGAGTCACGGAAATCCTTAAAAAAATTAATCCAAAAATCAATACATTGTCTTCGCAAAATACTCCACCAGGATTCAATTCTTTGATTTGCTGTGCTTTTTCCTGTAATAAAACTATTTTTGTTTGAGAATATGTCATTATCATTCTTTCTAAAGAAAGGTTGTAGATATTTTATGCCGGTATTTTCTGTGCCTGGATCGCATCTGATTATACGAGGAACCTTTCCCATCTGTGCTACACACTGCAAGTAATATGTTGATATAACTACCGGGTCATTATTGGTTAAGCCCACTTCCAACCATAAAATTCGACGGCTAAATCCGTCAATTGCCCCATGTATTGCAAAACCATAAGGTTTTAACTTATCATACCCATCCAAATGCCAGATGAAGTTTGGTCCTGGTGTGGAATACCGTCGTCTGATTAATCGATGTGCTTTACGACGTGCTATTCCATCCGGATCAAGGACTCTCATAATTTCTAAAACTGTATTTCTTCTAACTCGAATACCATAATTAATAAACAATTTCTTCCACATTGATTTATAACCTAAACATTTTCCGCTTGTTTGTAGTTCTTTAACAATTGCATTGACAATATCTTGAAACTGGGTTTCTTCAAAGTTTACCCGCCTGTGCAATCCAAAACTTTTTATGATTCGCTTTAAGTGTCTTAGACTTAAACTGATCCCCTGGTTGGCAATCAGGGACATAATTATTTCTTTATACGAATATCCAAGGAAAAAGTAAAGGATAATTAATTGGTCTCTT
Source organism: Patella pellucida (assembly GCA_917208275.1). NCBI lineage: Eukaryota > Metazoa > Mollusca > Gastropoda > Patellidae > Patella > Patella pellucida. Next base: position 20,035,028 of record OU795036.1, on the reverse strand, counting down.
GTAATACAGTTGATTTTGCAACGCGAAGGACTGTACATTGGCAACATTATCTACCTACAAATAAAAAAGTATTGTAGTTGGTCATAATACATAATGATTAGTAGCATCTGTAAAATTAAAATTTTTATGCTCTGGATAATAGGACCTCGGCCTGTTTTACGACTCGAACAAGTGGCCAAGTGGTAACATATCGATCTGTCAGCAATGGGGTCAACTTGAGTATCGTTCTCTGCAATAGCCTTTAAGAACACTTCTTAGGGGTACTCCGGTTTCTGCTGCAGCAGAAGTATTCTAGCGCATAAGCAGATTATTTGCGTAAACATGTTGATTGGCGCAAATTGACCTGATATACGGTGTCGACGTGCCATAAAACAATATTCATTTATTCATTCATGACTCAAAGTTCAAATTTTAGTAATTTATTGAGATAATAGGCCTATCAGACTATTTTGTGGTGTGTAGCCATTCAAATTAAAATATCTATTAAAATGTGGATTTTACATTTAAGGCCCGATCTTTTTAGGGGGAGGAGCGGGGTGCAATAAACACAGTTTAATTTTTTTTAGCATTTGTTGGTCCGTTATAACAAAAGTGTGATCGTTCATAATTTTGCTGCATTTAAAGAACTAGCAAATTAATATTATAGGCTAGCTATTAATCTTGATGCAATAATGTGCATATTCCTAATCTAGAAGATAGGGTCAAGTCAAACCTGTAACTACTGTATTGGTCTATTGTTCAGAAACTTTTATGCAGATATAGGCATTAGCCTACCTTTAATGGTTGCTATATTCACATTGGTGTAGGTTATTTACTTGAAAGCTGTAATAACGATTAGCCTACTGGTTTAGATGTGCAACTGACTTATTAATTATTAATGGAAATATTATTTTAAATATGACATACCTGTAGACCTTGTTAGATGTACACTAGGCCTATCTATAAACTATACATAATGCGAACAACTTGCTTTATTGCAATCTCAGTTGTTTGTCACACACACGCTACTTATAAAATGGAGACTGAAACATGGAAACTGGAAGTCGGAAACTAGAAGCTGGAAGTCGGAAGCTGGAAGTCGGAAATGGAAGTTGGAAGCTGGAAGTCGGAAATGGAAGTCGGAAGCTGGAAGTTGGAAATGGAAGTCGGATGTCCCTGTCGGTCTTTCGTACTTGATAACTAAATACATATCTGAATAAAATATTGCTTATAAAAAAAAAGAACGTGCCCCATAACCAGAAAGGTTTACAATTTTTTGCTTGAAAAGTAATTTATCAGATGAACGTAGGGTTCTCTGTCTGGGCTATATAATTCTAAAAGTTCAGATAAATATTTATTGGTGCTAAATTATGAAGGCATGATTGATTCAAATGCTGGGAAATGTTAAAATATAATCTTGAAAGTTTTTCAATACTATTGCTCACCTATATTGTATTTACAGGTATCAATAATACTATTCCACGTTTTGTACAGAAAGATATAGATACTGTAACTACAGGTATGTATATTATAATTATAGATCTTATATCTTTCTTACTTGGGGGATTGGATGGCCGAATAGTTAGAAGGTCTGTCATCAAGTCAACTAGCGTGTTTTAAATTACCCGGTTGTATACATGCCGAGGAGAAGGGTCGCCTGTCCATCCTCATGGGTTTTCTCCGGGTCCTCCGCCCCCCCCCCCCACACTGCTTTAACACCTCCGCACAAGCGAATTATTGAAATACAATTGAACCATGTGTTAGTTCCGAAACGACCTAGATTGTGTCGAGTGGACGTTAAAGCCCCTCCTCCCCCTCCCCCTCTCTCGCTCTCATCTCTCTCTTTTTTCTGTAGCCAAGTAAAAGTGTGTTGCTGTTAGTTTTAAATTCTATACCCACCCGTTTATCAATTTACGTATCACCCATTTGGAACCAGGCACGGCCCTTTAAAATGATATTTTCTATTTCTAGTTTTAGATTTAACCCCTGATAAACAAACAAAACCTAAAGAATCCAGATTTCGACGATGGAGAAGACATTCAGCTAAAAACATAAGGAGACTTTTCACATGTTGTTTTCAAACAGATGAAGTATGTGTGGTCTAGAAATTCGAATTATCCATATCTAGCTCTGATTAAGGGCAGAAAAACAACCTCAGGGATAAATTAAATAAATGCCAGTTTTAAAATATTATGGTTATATAAATAGCCACGATAAGAGTGCTACAATGAAAGAAATTCACTAAAAGAACTTTTGTATAATATATTATATTTGTTATTTATATTATTTTATACACATGTGTAGACATATTTATTTTTATACAGATAATTATTTATACAAACAAATATAACATTTTCTATTTTTATAGTAAATACGTAAAAAAATGAAATATAAAAAATTAAAAAAAAAACCCAACCCAAAAACCTCCAACAATCCGTCCGTTAGCCAGTTAATATTTTAACAATTTAAATTATAAATGTTTAATATTATACAGATTTTTTATACAACAGTTTATATCAATGTTTATATATTGACAATCAATAAAAATGTTTAAATAGGTCAATAGTCTTTCTTTGTATCCATGGTTATTTTATAATCTTTCAAAGTTTCAAAACATGTTTCTGTTTAGTAAAGTGATGCATCAAACTATAATCAAATTTCACATAGCTGTTTTATTGTGACAGTGTGGAATGTTTTTGCAATAGTAAACAGTGTACATCTAAATTCTATTCACCTTAAAGTTTTTGTTTATTCCATTCTGCACACTCATAGAAATACATTAGCAGTAGATTTACACCAGTCCATGTAGATTTAGATCTGGTCCAGATATTTGTAATAAATATATAGTACGTGTACCACTTCAGCAAATACACAACACAAATGTTAATATACAGCAATAAATACGTAGCAATGCGCGCCGTATATACACAAACTGGTGCGATAGACATATATATACAAACAATCTGTACTGATTTGATAGATATACAACAGACTAAGGTAGTAGATATAAAATATACCTACTGATGTTATAGTACAAGGCATATATACCTATTCAGTAGATATACAGCGGTTATAGACTGAGGCAGTAGATATATCACAGTTGCAGACTCGTGCTGTAGATATACTACATTTGTAGTCTCGTGCAGTACATATACTGCAGTTGTATGTCATACAGTAGATATATGTCATGCAGTAGATATACATCACCTATAGACCAATACAGTAGATATACAACACTTATAGGCCAGGGGCCGGTTGCTCAAAGTTCTGTTATCTTTAACGATCCGTTAACTTTAACGGAGAGACAGATTGTTGCTGGAAATAAAGGCCCCAAACATTCTGTGGTGCAAATTTTTACTACAGATTGATGCTAATATAAAAAAAAATAAAGTATTCTATAGTGTTTTCTGTAGTAAATTTAACGGAAAGTTAACAAACAACAAATTACCAAGATATGTCCGTTAAAGTTAACGGATCGTTAAAGATAGAGGAGCTTTGAGCAACTGGCCCCAGTACAGTAGATATACAAAAAATATATGTTTATGCAGTAGATACTAAAGAGATCTAGATAGTAAGTTGGCCGGTTCTAAGTATACGTTAACTTTCTATGTTTCCTGTTAACTGAAATAAAGATTTATTCCAGAAATGTAAGCCCGATAAACCCAATAATATATCACAACTCAGAAATATTTTCCTGTTTTCATCTGAAAATAACTTCACAAAATTATTTCTCGCAATATTCACATGTATAACGAAGATTAAAGGGTCAATCCCGATAATATTTATGAGAATAAAACTGCTTAATTTCGTGTTTAAACCCATTAAGATCCCCTACCTTAGGACCGAGCAACTAACTCAATATATGTGATACGTTTTCAAACAACTTAAACCCACCAGTCTTCATCTTGAAATGGAGTCCGGTGTCCCAAACTGTATTATGCGGTGATTTGATAAAACCAGACTTTTATTTTATAAATACAATGTGTCGGTGAAATTTACCTTTTGTTATCAAGTACAGACCATGGACCATTCACCGTGTAGACCTATAAAGGAACGGGAACCGCTTATCGGGTCACCCAATGAAAGAGTTGATCCGAAATCGTAGAAGGGTTACGTGTCCGGATAAGCTGTTTTAACGGTCACGACCAAACGACTCAATATTTTGAGCTGAAATTTTGTGTCAGGGTATAAACATCATTCTTCTATATTTTGGCGTTTAAATTTCAAACGTACTCGGACATTTATTTTTGAGGCTCTGTTCTATCCGGGACTGTCCCTTTAAAATCGAACTTATTGGATTGTATTTAGAAGATTACCTATATCATTTCATCAGGTGAACTGTGCAGACTGATTACCTCTAGAAAAATACACAACCAGTATATTTACAATCTATCTTGATATACCAAATAGTAATGAAGCGATGGTAATTATTATATAACAAATCGACGAATAAGTAGGGAATTTTGCGGAGTAATACCCGTTTGATTTCTAAAAATATCCTCGTGGAAGGATACAACTAATGAACTGCATGTTTACATAAGAGAATAAAAAACGGATAAAATGAGAAATAGGAAAGCGAAGACGGTAATTTAGGGACAAGATTTGGACTTGCGACTGGAGTTGTAATTGACAGAAATGTAAATCGATATGGGAAGACCAATTTTACGTCATAGTTTAAACACTGTGGCTGCGAGAAGTAGTAGCTAATTGGATAGCGAATAGAATCGAGTTGGTGACCGTTCAACAATAATTGTCTAAAGGAGCTATCCAAACATGATAATGTCTATAAATAATGATTTAAAGTTGGAAGATCAGCACAGGGCAACTCTGTTATAACAGGCAATCATGATAAGCTCTCAGTCTATTGGCTAAAATGATTCAATTGTCGATAATATTGGGAGGGATTTACAATGTACTGTTTTAAGAATGTCTGATATTAGGATTATTAATGTGTTTAAAACTGTGCATAACAAACTGTGTAAGACTAATAATAACTTAACATTTTTACTAAGGTGTCGTGACAAAAACATTATTCCCAATGGTTTGTGTATAGCTTCTCCTATTCAGTCTACATCAGCTTATAAGATACTACGGAAGGCGAGTAGAAAACTGGTTTTAGAAAGAATAACATATAACCGAAATTATAAGCAACAACTGATTGTTAAAGAGCAAGAAAGTAGACGACTACTAGAACAGATATTACAACATGACCACTTGGATACCCTTTTGTCTATGCAACAAATGGCAGATACGAAACAGAATAACCAAATTAAAAGCCGCCACCTAAATAAATTCAATAGATTAAGGTTACTTGGTAGAAGCGCAGAGAACAGCAAAAAAACAGACGATATAAACATCAAAGAACATATCAACAGAACAGTAGTAAACTTATCTTCTACCAACCTAACAGAAGCACAAACCTCAGTACTAGCTAAAGGTTTAAAGTTTATACCAACTACATCAAAAGTACCTAAAGAGTCATTCATAACTCAGATAGAACAAGGACTACAAAAGCTGGCCCCAGGTGGTAAGGTTGAATTTACAAGACACCAAATTAGACAGTTACTTGAGAAACCCATCATTCATCAACCAAAAACCTAGTATATTTACAATCTATCTTGATATATCAAATAGTAATTAAGCGATGGTAATACTACCATTATTATATAACAAATCGACGAATAAGTAGAGAATATTGCGGAGTAATACCCGTTAGATTTCTAAAAATAGCCCCGTGGAAGGATACAACTAATGAACTGCATGTTTACATAAGAGAATAAAAAACGGATAAAATGAGAAATAGGAAAGCGAAGACGGTAATTTAGGGACAAGATTTGGACTTGCGACTGGAGTTGTAATTGACAGAAATGTAGATCGATAAGGGAAGACCAATTTTACGTCATAGTTTAAACACTGTGGCTGCGAGAAGTAGTAGCTAATTGGATAGCGAATAGAAGCGAGTTGGTGACCGTTCAACAATAATTGTCTAAAGGAGCTATCCAAACATGATAATGTCTATAAATAATGATTTAAAGTTGGAAGATCAACACAGGGCAACTCTGTTAGAACAGGCAATCATGATATTGATAAGCTCTCAGTTTGTTGGCTAAAATGATTCAATTGTCGATAATATTGGTAGTGATTTATAATGTACTGATTTAAGAATGTCTGATATTATTAATTATCTTAAAGCAACACATTGGCTTTCTGCGACTACGCTGTAGACTTTCTGCTCTTATGGGACAGGCTTTATGCAACTACATTGTTGGCATTCTGCAACTGTGTGGTAGGGTTTCAGCTGCTATATTGTAGGCTTTCTGCTATTATGTGGCAGGCTTTCTGCTGCTATGTGGTTGGCTTTCTGCAACTACATTGTAGGCTTCCTTCAACCCTTTGGTAGACTTTCTGCTACTATGTGGTAGGCTGTATGGTAGGCTTTCTGCAACTACGTGATAGGCTTCTTGCTACTATGTGCAAGGTAGGCTTTCTGCAGCTATATATTAGGAGTGGCCCAATCTGACACAGTAAAAATTGCAGTATTTAAAATTTGTTTCCTTTGCAACGATGCGAAAATGCCGATGTTCTTTAAGAACGCATTTACAAATTAGAATCGATTAAATGCCCACCGTTGTATACCAAACAGATTTAACACTATACTATAGTAATTTCTATTATAAACAGATTTAACACTGTACTATGGTAGTTTCTCTTATAAACTGATTTAACACTATACTATAGTAGTTTCTATTATAAAGAGATTTAACAGTATGTTTCTATTATAAAGAGATTTAAAACTATACTAGTAGTTTCTATTATAAACAGATTTAACTACTATAGCAATTTCTATTATAAACAGATTTAACACTAGTAGTTTTTATTATAAACAGATTTAACACTATTTATAGTATAGTAGTTTCTTTTACTGCTAGTAAATTTGTTTCGGGTATACACATAATCTGAAATAGATGTAGCTAAGGTACTAGCTAATCGAGCTATATTTTATCACCTATTTTAGGAAACGCCGTGTGTATATTAAATCAGTGATTGTTGTCCGGTATGGTTGTCGTAGTTTTAGTTTTCTTTTATTGATTGGCGGCGAACTCAAAATCCAGCAGATGCACCTTGAAATACATATCTTATGAAAACCAAGATAAATCTGGAAAATTGTTAAATTCGAAGTATTTTTTGGAGAAATGTTTACTCTACACGACACGTCCCTGGTAAGAACGAGATAACTAAAACTCTTATCAATAAATTTACTTTCTTAGTATATAACGACATAATGAGAGAGAAAATTCAATCAGTGTCGGTCAACATTCTAGAATTTATAACCCAATACTTCAATAATTATTGAAATGAAATATTGTAACTGCTAAGCAGTTATGTTCGGTGAATTACGTTAACAGTTCAAATTGAACGGCAGTCGTTTACTAATAACTTCCACATTGTGTCGAATGATATGTTTTTATTTATTCATTACAAAAAGCACCCGAAACCGTAAGGGACACAACTCGTGTACTGATTATAAAATGTTGATTGACCATTGTGTCTTGAATATTGCATATTAGTATCCTATCGTTTCACGACAACATGACGACATCAATATATATTGAAATTGGTCAATATTGAATTTTAATTCGTGTTTTTAATTTCGAATATTATGGAAAATATTGAGTTAGAGACTCAGCTCCTTTAATTACATTACGTTGACTTATCAAATGCCTCCAAATACAAAAAAAAAAATATGAAATAAATAAATAGAATATTTTTATAAAAAAATTTGAAAGACGATCTCAAAATGGCAGAGATACTGTTAAACTGTATGCTATCTTGTTCCCTAATCTGACTGTACCAACCCATTATCAAAGAATAAAGAAAGTGTGCTATGAACTAATGAAGATGTTCAGGGATTTGCGTACAGGAACACATTTTTAAGAGAAGTCTTAGTCCCACGAGTAAACAATTTCATTGAATGATAGACGAGATATTACATGTATTATCAGACACAAGAGAAAACTGCAGTGTGATAATTGAAAAGATATTGAGAGTGATCGGATTAGACGAGATGAATTGATTATTCCTTCCTGACCCCCGGGTCAATATCATTTGATCATTTTGATATTATTTATAATCATATTTACACACTTGCTCTGCTTTACCCCGCTCATATAAACACTGACATAATTACAAACGTCCTTGATGAAAAGTTTTTAATGTAATTTAGAGGTTATCTAGTAAATAATATCGATAATGTTCGTTTAGGAAAAAAAATGTAAATAAAAGATATATTAATATGAGAATATAATTTATATCAGAAGCTGTTTTGATTTGATCACGTAACATTTCCAAAGAGGTAAAAGCGCGTATATAAGGGTTTATAGCAGTGGGTGTACATCAGAGGACCCGGAGAAAACCCACGAGGCTGGACAGGCGACCCAACTCCTTGTCACTTATAATCGGGGAGTTGATACCACGCCAGTTGACCTAATGACAGGCTTTATGATACAGCGCGAACGTGCTAACCATCGCCCCCCCCCCCCGTAGAGGTTAAATCAAGTATTATGTAGATTTATTTACATGTATATCAGAGGTTGTTTTGATATTATCATAATACAACATTTCCAAACTAGCCGACAACAAATACGCGCACACACACACAAAAAAAAAACCCCAAACAACAGTCTAAATCTTAATCTTGCAACGTCATAGTTAATTTTTGTTCAAACAAATTAATTATATTCTATACAATTCTCTTAAAGAAATGATAGTCCGAGCAATAGAAATGAAATGAAATGGGGTTTAACGTCACATTGTTCTGCTTCGAACTGGGCTAATGAAGACGGGCATACGCCATACAGTGTAGGCCTACTATGGGATAAATTTTGCCCGGATAGCGGCAACATGGCCTACTCTTTCCAAATGCCAAGGGATCTTTTACTTGCACTCCAATGTGTCTGCAGGACCTCGGTTTTTCGTCCCTTGCGAACGACCAGGCAGCTGTCCTTGTCCTGCTTCACTGACAAGAGGGAATCACGCCGGAAAATCTAGGTGAACTTTCACCCGACCACCAGGCTGGTGAGCCACCGTCTTACCCCCCCCCCCTCCCAGGCCCCCGGTGTAATAGAACAAAAGGTTTTATTTATATGAACTATTAACGCATTATTTTGTAATATGGGAACTATAGGCAACACGAACCGCAACTCTGTCGGGAATACAGATAATAGAATAACGTCGACAGCAAAGTTTAAAGTCACGGTATTATGACGTCATAATAGTACGGCATCATTTTAGTCGGAATCTTCACTGCAATTGCACGTTCAAAAAGCTTTTAACGAATTTATCTTCTAGTTTTTGCTTTTTAAAAGAGAAAAAGGGTATGTATACGATGATTTTACAATTTAACATTATATTTTTATGATTTAAATTGAATGTATATTCTAATTAGTAATTACTTAAAGCGTTAAATCCTAATATGTTCAAAACATTTGACCTTTTTTATGTCCGTTTTTGTAAGCTCTATTTAATAAATATAATGAAATATGATGTTAAAGTTTTTAGATTAAAGGGAACTTTATAAAAATGATATTTTATTTCTAGATTTATATATTAGAACAATATAAAACTGATTTTTTTTTTAATTTTTAGAATTACATAAGATAACTACAGTTTTTGTGTTTATAGATTTATAGTAGTGAACTACATAAATTATTTTTTTTTTATATTTTTATTAGATTATTATATAAAATGGATGATAACGATCTTCCTCCATTCTTGAACAATTGGTTAGGTAAGTAGAACCTTGGTCGACATAATTTCATACGGTTCCATCTACGACAATAGACAAAAGCATAACAAAGTGGGACTAATACGAATTGTAGAAATATTTTACTTTCTTTTTATTATTTTATTGTTTATAAAATACTTCTCTGAACCAAGACAGACGAAGACATTATAATACACAGTCTGAAGTGTCGAGTTCTTATTTTTCAGCCAATTGGACATTTGACGAGAGAAGACTTTTACTAATTGGAGCGTTTCGATTGAGAACAAAGATTAATTCTGGAATAGAAAATCAAATATCTGCAAATGCTTTAGATAGAATGATACAAAATCTGGTAGCTCCAAGAGATTTAAACAAAGTTGATATTGATATAGAACATGATAAATATCCAATAGAACCTATAGTAACTGTTTTATCTACTGGCAACCCCGATTTAAGTAGTGATGAGGACAATCTCTCACAAAGATATGTAGACCACGTTAAAGGTAAGCTTGGGATCAATGTTTACAAGATTAGATCGTTGTTTGAAACACACTATCATTGGCAGACTTTTAAAAAAGACAATGATTAAAATGAAATTCGTTTCAAAATATATTAATATGAATGCTAGGTTTTGGGTGTGATAAATTGTATTTTAATACTTAATCAATTACAGAACTTGTTTATATTGAAGAATATAATTATGACAAAATCTTATTATTAAAATCTAGACAAGAAATTATTATTATTACTACAAAATTTATCTAGCACCCCTTTCACGGGTGTGTTCGAGGGCACTTTACAGTGTAACAAAAACATACATTAAAAAAGTAAATAACATCAAGAATGTTAAGAATACATTAAATAAGCAATTATTTCTAAAACCACATAAAAGAGCCACGATAGACAAAATATTAGATGTTAAAATTTGTTATAAGCCTTTAAAAAAAAGAGTTTTATTCTGTTTTTTAAAAGTAACTAGCGATGATGAAATTCGAATATTTAATGGTAATTGATTCCATAGAATAGGCGCTTGATAACTAAATACATATCTGAATAAAATATTGCTTATAAAAAAAAGAACGTGCCCCATAACCAGAAAGGTTTACAATTTTTTGCTTGAAAAGTAATTTATCACTAGAACGTAGGGTTCTGTCTGGGGTATATAATTTTAAAAGTTCAGATAAATACTTTGGTGCTAAATTATGAAGGCATGATTGATATAAATGCTCGGAAATGTTGAAATATAATCTTCAAAGTTTTTAAATACTATTGCTCACCTATATTGTATTTACAGGTATCAATGATAATATTCCACGTTTTGTACAGAAAGATATAGATACTGTAACTACAGGTATATATATTATAATTATATATCTTATATCTTTCTTACTTGGGGGATTGGATGGCCGAATAGTTAGAAGGTCTGTCATTAAGTCAACTAGCGTGTTTTAAATTCCCCGGTTGTATACATGCCGAGGAGCAGGGCAACCTGTCCATCCTCATGGTTTTCCCTGGGTCCGCCGCCCCTCCCCACTGCTTAAACACCTACGCACAAGCGAATTATTGAAATACAATTGAACCATGTGTTAGTTCCGAAACGACCTAGATTGTGTCGAGTGGACGTTAACACCCCCCTCCTCTCTCTCTCTCTCGCTCTCATCTCTCTCTTTTTTTCCGTAGCCAAATAAAAGTGTGTTGCTTTATAGTTTTGAATTATACCCATCCGTTTATCAATTTACGTATCACCCATTTGTAACCAAGCACGGCCCTTTAAAATGATTTTTTTTTTCTAGTTTTAGATTTAACCCCTGAAAAACCAACAAAACCTAAAGAATCCAGATTTCGACGATGGAGAAGAAAAACAGCTAAAAACATAAGGAGACTTTTCACATGTTGTGTTCAAACAGATGAAGTATGTGTGGTTTAGGAATTCGAATTATCCAGATCTAGCTCTGATTAAGGGCAGAAAAACAACCTCAGGGATACATTTAATAAATGCCAGTTTTAAAATATTATGGTTATATAAATAGTCACGATAAGAGTGCTACAATGAAAGAAAATCACTATTTTTAACAAGAACTTTTGTATAATATATCATATTGGTTATTTATATTATTTTATACACATGTGTAGACATATTTATTCTTATAAACATAATTATTTATACAAACAAAATATAACCTTTTCTATTTTTATAGTAAATACGTAAAAAATTGTAATATAAAAAAGAAAAAACAACACCCTGAAAACCTCAAACCTCCGTCCGGTAGCCCGTTAATAATTTTACAATTTAAATTATAAATGTTTATTATTATACAGATTGTTTATACAACAGTTTATATTAATGTTTATATATTGACAATCAATAAAATGTTTAAATAGGTCAATAGTCTTTCTTTGTATTCATTGTTATTTTATAATTTTTCAAAGTTTTAAAACATGTTTCCATTCATTAAAGTGATGCATCAAACTATAATAAAATTTCATATAATTGTTTGATTGTGTGGAATCTTTTTGCAAGAGTAACCAGTGTACATCTAAATTCTATTTAGTTTAAAGGAGCTAAATCGCTAATAGTTGGGACCTAGAAAGTCACAAAAGTGGTTTGCAACGCATATAATACTGTAATATGAATGTATAGAAACTGGTTTACAGTCAATAGTTTCCGTTTTTAGTCCAATTTCAAATCAGTTATGTTCGGCGAAATAAACCAGCAATCCCAATCAAGTGCAAATTTCTAGCGTCTGGTTATTCCAGTCTACATACGGCCGTTTGATTCGATGCAATGTGTCTCTCGTCCCTCGAGTCTCTCATCACAACTGGGACTGAAGCGCATTATGGTACACGATTCGTGTACCAATGTTAGAAAAATTATTTTATTTTAAATTTCGGATATCAGAAGCTCGTGTTTTCCCGGTAAGTTTAGATCATCAATGTTGATTTAAATTGACCAATAATTTGTGTTTTCGATGTTGAAGATTTTGGACGATTTTGAGTTACGGACTTAGGTCCTTTAAAGTTGTTGTTTATTCCATTCTGTACACTCATTCTTAGAAATACACTAGCAGTAGATTTACACCAGTCCATCTAGATTTAGATCTGGTCCAGATATTTGTAATATATAGTACGTGTACGACTTCAGCAAATATACAGAAATAAATACGTAGCAATGCACGCAGTATGTACACGAGACCTATAAACTGATGCGATAGATATATACAAGCTATCTGTACTGATTTGATAGATATACAACAGACTAAGGTAGTAGATATAAAATATACCTACTGATGTTATAGCTACACAAGACATATATACCTATTCAGTAGATATACCGCGTTTATAGACTAAGGCAGTAGAAATACAACAGTTGCAGACTCGTGCTGTAGATATACTACATTTGTAGTCTCGTGCAGTACATACACGTAGTCTTGTGCAGTAGATATACTGCAGTTGTATGTTCATGCAGTAGATATACATCACTTGTAGACTCGTGCAGTAGAAACGCACCACTTATAGGACAGTAAAGTAGATATACAATAGATCTATGTTTATGCAGTAGATGCTAAAGATATCTAGAGAGTAAGTTGACCAGTTCTAGGTATACGTATAACTTTCTATGTTTCCTGATAACTGAAATAAAAGATATATTCTAGAAATAATATATTACAACTTAGAAATATTTTCCTGTTCTCATCTGAAAATAACTTCACAAAAATATTTCTCAAAATATTTCACATGTATAATGAAGATTAAATCGAAATTCGGTTCATTGGATTGTATTTAGAAGATTACCTATGTCATTTTATCAGGGAACTATACCTCTAGAAAAATACACCAATAGAATATTTACAATTTATCTTGATATATCAAATAGTAATGAAGCGCGATGGTAATTCTACCATTATTATATAACAAATCGACGAATAAATAGAGAATATTGCGGAGTAATACCCGTTAGATTTCTAAAAATAGCCCCGTGGAAGGATACAACTAATGAACTGTATGTTTAGATTAGTCTCGGTCACCCAGAAACCCCTAGCCTTCAACGTACGGGTAAAGTCTCGGTAAGTGATCGATTTTGCCAAGCCGGGCCGATTTTGCTAGATTCTATTGCCTAAAGCCTCGGTAAGTGATAGATAATACGAAGCCGGGCCAATTTTGCTAGATTCTATAGAGCGAGACAGAAATATATCCCACAATTCACTTGGCACATCTATTATTAGAAACAAAATAGACGAGAAAATAGCATGAATCGCGATGAAGAATTAAGAAGATTGTGAGAAGCCGTACGGCTGATTCATGACGAGAGAAAATTACCATTTCAATTAAAGCCTCTACAAACAAAATTTTAGAGAGTGTCATTGTTGACAAGCGAGATGTTTAGATAGATTCAGTACGTTTTAACTTAAAAGACTGGATAATCTAGACAATGGCCGACTTTTCGTCAAATTTTAAGGACCCATCCAGACTAATATTTGTAGAATATTTGTTTGGATGATAGAGACTATGTTTACATAAGAAAATAAAAAACGGATAAAATGAGAAATAGGAAAGCGATGACGGTAATTTAGGGACAAGATTTGGACTTGCGACTGAAGTTGTAATTGACAGAAATGTAGACCGATAAGGGAAGACCAATTTTACGTCATAGTTTAAACACTGTGGCTGCGAGAAGTAGTAGCTAATTGGATAGCGAATAGAAGCGAGTTGGTGACCGTTCAACAATAATTGTCTAAAGGAGCTATCCAAACATGATAATGTCTATAAATAAAGATTTAAAGTTGGAAGATCAGCACAGGGCAACTCTGTTATAACAGGCAATCATGATAAGCTCTCAGTCTATTGGCTAAAATGATTAAATTGTCGATAATATTGGGAGCATAGGCGTACGGGACCGAACTTGTTTGGAGGGGCCAGCGTATTTTCCCGACAAATATATTGCCGTCCGCCCGCGAGCGCCGCAGGCGCGAAGCACTCGATGGGGGTTTGGGGGGCCTCCCCCAGAAAATTTTGAGAACCAGACGGCCGTAGACGCGTTTTCCAGGCATTTCGAATACTTTCTAGTAATTTGGAGTGGGTAGTAAATTATGTCAGTTGCGGCATAAAAACTGGTGAAAAATCATCTTTAAAGTACAAACTCTATTACTACGAAAACATGAACAAGTCGAGCGCGAAGCACTGGACGGGAGGTTTGGGGTCCTCCCCCAGAAAATTTTGAAAACCAGACGGCCGTAGACGCGTTTTCCAGGCATTTCGAATATACTTTCTAGTAATTTGGAGTGGGTAGTAAATTATGTCAGTTGCGGCATAAAAACTGGTGAAAAATCATCTTTAGAATACAAACTCTATTACTACGAAAACATGAACAAGTCGAACGATTTACTTTTGCCACATTTTTCATTTTATGAGACTCAGATGTATAGAAGACTTGTATCTTTATCTACCTTTAATATATGAATGACCATTTTAAAAGAGTTCAAATTTACAACTATATATATTTCGTATTACGATTTACTTTTGCCACGTCTTTCATTATATGACAGTTGTAACACAATCGTAGTGATAACAGATAAGAGTCTTGTAGAGAAAGGATTTATTAACATCTGGAGCACTTCTACATAATACTGTAATACAGGTACTTAAACTATAAGAACTAGGCTACGACACGAACACATCTACATAATATTAAATCTACTAGTCTTCTACAGGAACACATCTTAAAATATAACATTTCATCTACAATTCTGCCCTTCTGCCAAGGCAGTGGCTGGACTCGGGTGAGTCCCTACCCTCGTACAAGCCTTCCTTCTCTCTCGGCTCTTCGCTTCTAACTGTCAGAAAACTCCTCAATATATACCCGTTGAACACATGGTCATATCTGCAATTGTTTCTTTTATCTCGTAACGGCATGTGCATAAACATTTGAAGCCGTGTGGATCTTGTACACAGATCATGTATAGCTTGTAATGGACATATTGAATTAATTAGATTTAATAAGCTCGTGACTGGACAACAGTTTAATATGAGGTGAAAGTCAAAATCATCTATTGTCAAAACTAGCAGAGTTCAATGCACCTAAATTATAAATGATATCACTTTGTTACATTTCCTACCCTTCCCACAAGTTATTTACTAAATAAATAACATATTTACTAAGTAAATAACAAACTAACATTAATTAGTAACACCATTCTCACATGTGGGACACTTGCTTCAAATAATTAAATGATAATGTAATACACGATATCATACGAACACACACAATATCAACGTCATTTCTAAACATTACAAAAAAAGAACTTTATACAATCAAAATATAATTTGAAGAAAAAAATAGCAAATATTTTATAAAATAGAAAAGGAGTTGCTTCAGACCCGGGACTGTACAGCGCAGTGGACGCTTACGGCTAGCCCCCGGATCCATTCACTCTTTTTTGAATTGTTGTTTTATAATTTGTTTCGTTTGCTGTTTCGGAGTATGATGTATTGTCGTTATATTTATCCTTTATGTAAATCATATGTGGCGCAGTCCCCCTGCACTAACTAATAGAAAAACATTAACATAGGATTTTGTCATATTGTTTTTTACTTGAAAAAAATGATATTGAATGATTTGAACACATTTACCAATCTTAAATAAGATATTTTTCAAAGAACTTATCAAAATTAACAACGGTTTATCTCTCTATGTCTTAAACAAAACAAAACACTACATATACGCTTCTAACCTAAGCGCGACCCTTCTTCCTTGAGGGTATAAAAAACCGATTCCTCTTAATAGGAATACACAACGCCCTCGAATTTACGAGGCACAAATACACAAAACCCTCGAATTTACTAGGCAAAAACTCATTTAAAAAATTTCTGTTACCTCGGGGTATATAAAAACACACACAAAACAATATAGGAGATAGAACCGTGAATATGCCTATTATGTGATTGTTTGTGAGTTAATATCTTCACCGCAAATATAGCGATGGACGACGAAAAATTTATTCAACCGTCTATTCAAGAATTCCTTATTAGGAACTTAACTCAATTCCAGCCAAACAATCACAAAATATTTTACTTTTCAACATAAACCTCTTAATACTTTGTTACGACTAATTTTAAAAACCAAAATATGTGTTCAAAAACAAACAATTATAATTTATATTCTTTTAAAAACAAAATGACACACCGTAAAACAACAATCACACACAATTTCTGTTCCGTCGCCATTGATCCGAAAGTCTTTTTTAGGTTTTTTTTTTTTTGATTTCTCCGTGCTCGTTGATTTTCTTCATTTCCATCCTTGAATTAAGAATTTTCTTATCACTGAAACCGCGTCTGCCACCCACGGTTTCACAAATAAACGTTTTAGTCCTGCATTGTTTTTAATTCTTTTTTTTCTTTTTTTTCTTTTTTTACCAACTCATCGGATGTCTGGTGGTTAAACCTCTTCTTTCTGCCACGCGGGTTTTTCTTCATTATCACGGGAACACACCCAGGGGTCTTGTAGGTCGATAGCACCAATAACTAATATCTGTAACACAATCGTAGTGATAACAGATAAGAGTCTTGTAGAGAAAGGATTTATTAACATCTGGAGCACTTCTACATAATACTGTAATACAGGTACTTAAACTATAAGAACTAGGCTACGACACGAACACATCTACATAATATTAAATCTACTAGTCTTCTACAGGAACATATCTTAAAATATAACATTTCATCTACAATTCTGCCCTTCTGCCAAGGCAGTGGCTGGACTCGGGTGAGTCCCTACCCTCGTACAAGCCTTCCTTCTCTCTCGGCTCTTCGCTTCTAACTGTCAGAGAACTCCTCAATATATACCCGTTGAACACATGGTCATATCTGCAATTGTTTCTTTTATCTCGTCACGGCATGTGCATAAACATTTGAAGCCGTGTGGATCTTGTACACAGATCATGTATAGCTTGTAATGGACATATTGAATTAATTAGATTTAATAAGCTCGTGACTGGACAACAGTTTAATATGAGGTGAAAGTCAAAATCATCTATTGTCAAAACTAGAAGAGTTCAATGCACCTAAATTATAAATGATATCACTTTGTTACACAGTTCACATATTATATCCATATCTAAGACAGTTAGATCTAGAATAAAGATAGAAGACTTTTTGTATTTCACAGCCATGGTCTTTCTTTCGGTTATTTGACTGTGACTCCATAGTAGATACGTTTCCTTCAATTTTCACGGCAGTATTGCAGAAAATTTTCAAATCTTCAATACTGATTTTAGTACTGCTAAAGCATTAGTAATCTTCTATATGCTACTGCTAGCAGTATTTAAATCAGTACTGAAAATAGTTTTGATTTTTTTTTTATCGAATTGATATTAAATATCAGCAATAGAGTTATATAAGCGGTGCGTCCGCCCTGACAACAAATTAAATATGGACTGTACTTCGATTCAATCCCAACAGTTTTGACATCAAACAGTTTTTACAAATTTTGACAGTTTTCTCACCAAGTGTCCCTTGGTTGTATAATGAATGAATGAATGAAATGGGGTTTACCGTCCTACGCTTAAGCACCTAATCTGGGCTAATTGAAGACGGGCATACGCCATACAGTGTGCTATGAGGGAAATTTTTGCCCGGGCAGCGGCGCTACGGCCTACTCTTATATCGAATTCCAACTGCCAAGGAATCTTTTACGTGCACTCCAATGTGTACACGGGCCCTCCATCTGCATCACTGACAAGGGGAAATCACGCCGGAAAATCGAGATGAACTTTCTCGGCCTATGCAGGGATCGAACACTCGACCCCCAGGCTAGCAAACCAGCGCCTTATCCACTTAGCCACCGTGATCCCCCTTGATTGTATAAACACGGTACCGCTACAACTAACTTGACAAAAACCGCGCGAGAACTTAATTCATAGAAATTGATTAGTTTAACAAAGTCATAGAAAATTGAAAATAAGATTAATGAGTTACTATAAAACGATGGGCAAAGTTTACAGTTATCTTGTACTTTAACCGAATCCATTAATCAATCGACGACACTTTTTAAGTTTGTCATCCAATATACAGGAACACAGTACTCAAGAACTGAGAAAGGTCATGTGTACGTGCTAGTTTTATTCAGATGGCGTACGTGTTCTTCATTGACTAGCCTGCTTTCTTTACGCTTCTATATTATTAAAAATATTCCAAACCCGACAGACGGCGCGACGCTTCCCGACAAACTGAACATTCATTCCCGACAAGACCATAGCCTTCCCCGACAAGGCCATACCCCTATCCCACCTCATTTTCAAAAACTCCTCGAATAATGACCGATCTCACAATTCTGAGCTCTTTTTAGATTTCTATTTTTTTTTCTTGAAAATATTTGGGGGGGCCAGGCCCGCCCCCCCCCCCCGCCTCGTACGCCTATGATTGGGAGTGATTTATAGTGTACTGTTTTAAGAATGTTTGATATTATTAATTATCTTAAAGCAAGATATTGGCTTTCTGCGACTACGCTGTAGGCTTTCTGCTCTTATGGGACATGCTTTATGCAACTACATGTACATTGTTGGCATTCTGCAACTGTGTGATTGGGTTTCTGCTGCTATATTGTAGGCTCTCTGCTACTGTGTGGCAGGCTTTCTGCTGCTATGTGGTTGGCTTTCTGCAACTACATTGTAGGCTTTCTTCAACCCTTTGTTAGACTTTCTGCTACTATGTGGTAGGCTTTATGGTAGGCTTTCTGCAACTATGTGATAGGCTTCTTGCTACTATGTGCAAGGTAGGCCTACTGCAGCTATATATTAGGAGTGGCCCAAACTGACACAGTAAAAATTGCAGTATTTAAAATTTGTTTCCTTTGCAACGATTCGAAAATGCCGATGTTCTTTAAGAACGCATTTACAAATTAGAATCGATTAAATGCCCACCGTTGTATACCAAACAGATTTAACACTATACTATAGTAATTTCTATTATAAACAGATTTAACACTGTACTATGGTAGTTTCTATTATAAACTGATTTAACAGTATGTTTCTATTATAAATAGATTTAAAACTATACTAGTAGTTTCTATTATAAACAGATTTAACTACTATAGCAATTTCTATTATAAACAGATTTAACACTATTTATAGTATAGTTGTTTCTATTACTGCTAGTAAATTTGTTTCGGGTATACACATAATCTGAAATAGATGTAGCTAAGGTACTGGATAATCGAGCTATATTTTATCTTAAAAATGTATGTTAAATTTGATTTTACAAAATGAAACTAGCGCCCACGTTTGCCTTAGCTATTACGTCACTCCTGCCTCGCTATCGTGCCAACGCTTCTCTGTCAGCCCTCGCACATGGACGGTAAATTTATTAGTTTGAAGTGTTTATTGTTCGTATAGTGGTTCATCGTTCGAGATAACATGTCAGAAAGTGGTAGAGAGACGAGCTTGACTGCTGGGGCACGAATGAAAGGTATTATTAAAGAAATTCTGGCTGATAGCGACAATGAAACCGAAAATCAGACCGGGGAAAGCTTCGCTGAACAAAACAAAAATGGCGCTACCCTTGCTGGTGTGCTTCGAGACGACGTCTCACCTACTACAAGTCGTAGGTCTTGCCCTACGGAGACCGGTACAAGCCAAGATAACCCAACCTGCGATCAATCAGTATCTGCAGAGTGTGAGATTAAAAACTTGCTCGAGAATTAGATCAGTTAAAGCGCCAACGCCAAATAGCGGTACTTAAAAGACAAATTGACACAGAAAAAAAGTCTCATTGCCGAATACAACGGCGCTTATCCACAGGCCCGCGAGGCCGAAAATTCATGTATCCCTGGTATGCCATCTCAACCCTCTGGCTCCAGAAGAGAAAATCCCGAACACGATGTCAACACATCAATTTTTGGCTTAGCATCAACAAGGGCGACAAGGCCTAATAATAATAATAATACAAGAAACAATCACTCCGGTAATGGTAATGGTATTCATGGTCGACCGAATGATAATGGATTAGGTGAGCAGTCTATTTTTGATATTTTCGCTGCCAATGAAACCAACGCCAAACCTAAGGCGTTACAGATAATTAATTTTTTGTGGGACGACCCTGCCATCAACTACAAATCTTACAGTATAAGCTCCGATGTAGAGTTTCGTTTTGGGCGCCGTAAAACCTTAGACAAAGTTACCATTGAAGAATGGGGTTTTGCCAATGCTAAAATCCTTCAAGAACTCACGAAAGTGAAACGCGACAAAACCTTCAATGTCCAAGCATACCTGAAATACACTGGAGACATTTTCCGCCTCGCCTCTAAATATATTTGGGTGACAGTATTACTCTATGATAAGGAATATCGCGACCGCCAAAGTGAAGAGAATTTTGAGTGGGGCACTCCTCTTCAAGACCTGAGGGATTTTCACCTTACACTAAAACGCGATTACGGTAGTATTCGCACCATGTCTGACCAGCTGACCTCTTACCCAAGAAAACAGTTTAGCACCAATCGCGCCACCTATGATCGGCGAAGGGGCCCGTTTATGCCTGATGGCAAGGAAATCTGTAGAAATTTCAACAACAATTCTTGTTTGCGATCAGACTGTAAAATGCGACACAATTGTGCTATATGTATGTCACTTTCTTATTCTGCAATCGATGGCCATAGAAACCCGCCCGGTCGTGTTGTAACAGCATCTGAAACATCTGCTACAAGTCCTTTTTAGGACAGCTTGCCTAGTGAATTACGGGAACAACTCCCTCCGTTGGCAGGCTTGGAAAAGCCTCCTTCCCGAAACATTTACAGATAGACAAAACCTCTTAGATGGTATTCAACTAGGCTTTCACCTTACTACAAAATATGGTCCTTACTTACCAGTTCATTGCGAGAACTATTCCTCTGCACTGAAAAATCGCTCAGAAGTTGAAACCCTGCTTAAAATGGAGATTGCTTATGGTAATTACGTCGTCGCTAAAACCCGCCCTACCGTAATAAGTTCACTAGACGTTGTACAAAAGCCAAGTGGTAACTTGCGCCTTATTCACGATGCTAGCCGCCAGATGATTAAAGGAGGGCGCACCTTTTTACGCCGACTCTTAGATATGCATCAAGTTAACCCCAACAGAAATTATAAAATTGTGTTGTCGCAGGATTTCTTTTTGGACTTACATTGGTGGATTTCATTTATGGCTGTCTTCAACGGTTCTTGGATTTGCAACCCATCACCTCTCTCCATACGGATGCCTCGTTTTGCGGAGGGGGTGGTTATTTCAAGGGAGACTATTATTATGTGAATTGGTGCATTGACCTCCCAAATTTCGCGGCTGCCCACAACAATGTAAAAGAAACTTTGTCAGTTATTCTCGCCGCGCTAAGATGGGGATGTCTGTGGCGGAACAAACATGTTGTGGTATATACTGATAATCAGACCACCAAGA
This sequence comes from Patella pellucida, assembly GCA_917208275.1. Taxonomy (NCBI): domain Eukaryota; kingdom Metazoa; phylum Mollusca; class Gastropoda; family Patellidae; genus Patella; species Patella pellucida. The sequence continues at coordinate 20,012,872 of OU795036.1, read as the reverse complement.
GTGTGCTTAACAAAGGCAGTTCCAAGAATAAATCTCTGATGGGCTTTCTCCGCTTGTTATTTTGGATAGCAGCTTTTTATAATTTTGATATCACTGCTCTCTGGCTACCCGACTATAAAAATGTAATTGCGGATGCTGCCTCACGTTTGCATCAGCCCGGTCAGCTCGAAAGACTATATGACTATTTAAGCTCTTACAATTTTACGTTTAGTACCAATGAACTTTTATGTCATTTGAGATATGCCTTTTACTCTTCCAGATGGCCGCGACAGATTGTGTCTGAAAGATCCCGAAGAAACCTCCTTAAATATAAAACGTTGTGCTTGGGCTCAAACAAACCAAAAAACTTACGCCACTCATCTTAACTGCTATTTGTCTTTTTGTACCAGGATGAATTTTACCGCCGTTCCTGCTAGTGACAAAACTGTTGAACTTTATATAGCATTTTTAGTTAATTATAAGTCATTAGCCTATAGTTCAATTCGCTCCTACTTGAATATTGTCACTCTATTACACAAGTCAAAAAATTCACCAGACCCTGTTAACACTTGGGGTGTGTGCCATATGCTTAATGGCGCCAAACGTTACCTCGGTATGGCCCAATCATGTAAGTCACCGATCACACCCTCGCTTTTATTAAAGTTTATGCATATTTTAGATACAATTTAGTTTTTTTGGGGAGCTTGCCTTCTTGGATTTTTTTGGTTTTTGCGGCCAAATAATTTCCTAGTTGTGGGTGCCTTTCATCCTACCTCATCCTTGTGTCGAAAATACGTCAGCTCCTATGGTAACTCCCTGTTGGTGCATCTTCAAAAAACAAAAACTGTCCAATATCGCCAATGTCAAGTTAAGATCCCCTTACCCTTTCTAGGCTCAGCCCACCCTTTGTGTCCGGTCTCCGCCCTTAAGCGCATCTTACTCACGCCGGGTAATCCTAATGATCCACTCTTCCGCCTCCAAGATGGCCGCCCGCTTACATACCTTATTTTTCTGAAGGCCTTGCGACATTGTCTCAGGCGTTTGGGCCTACCTATGCATTTATATGGAGGACACTTCTTTCGACTTGGCGCCGCCACGTGAGCCTTTAAATCTGGTGTCCCCCTTTCTGATATCAAACGTTTAGGCACCTGGTCCAGTGATTGTGCCTTACGTTATATTGACGCAGATTTGTCTCATTTATATAATGCTATGCAACTTTTTTCTCAACCTCTCCCAACAAACTAAACAAGACTCCTAACTGGTTTGGGTTTGGGACTTCATTCATGTGTATATATGTTGTTTTTATGTTCATCATTTGTAAACATTGTATTACTTTGTATTGTTTATTGTTATCATTATTCCGTTTTAAGATTAAAGCCTTAGCCAACCTTAAAATGTAGTTAACGCCTAAATATGTTTTTCAAGTGTGTAAATTAAAAATTTATGTTAAATTTGATTTAACAAAATGAAACTAGCGCCCACGTTTGCCTTAGCTATTACGTCACTCCTGCCTCGCTATCGTGCTAACGCTTGTCTGCCAGCCCTCGCACATGGACGGTAAATTTATTACCCTCCCACCCTCCCAGTAGTATAACTAAGGGTGTGGTTACTCCTCTATATCTTATATGTGCATCATTACATCTTTGGGACTTCATTCATGTGTCTATATGTTGTTTTTTATGTTTATCATTTGTAAACATTGTATTACTTTGTATTGTTTATTGTTATCATTATTCCGTTTTAAGATTAAAGCCAACCTTAAAATGTAGTTAACGCCTTAATATGTTTTCCAAGTGTGTAAAACCTATTTTAGGAAACGCCGTGTGTATATTAAATCAGTGATTGTTGTCCAGTGACGCAGTCCTGTGGCTGAAGGGGGGGGGGGCATTGCCACCCGAGCTGTGAATTTATGAGACCAAGTTTTTCTAGACCAGTTTTTCGCGTATATTCCGAATCTGGGTGGTGAACAGGCTTGTGAGGGGTCGTTTTCGAGAGATTGGGGGGGGGGTTCTAATGTCTATGTATGGGTGTGTGTAGGGGGGTGGGGTGGGGCTGTCATTATATGGACTTAATAAATATTATAAAAACAAAAGATTTTAGGATTGCAAATCTATAAATAAGTGTTTATGATGCCCCTGGACAACTGTTTGATGTGTGGGTGGGGTAGCAGGTGTGCATGTGTGGGCGGGGGGGGGGGGGTAAAATTGGACGGAAATGATTTCACGTTGATTAAAATGATTCAAAATTGACCTGAAAAGTGTTTTCTCTAGCTTTTCGTTCAGTTCCAATATCGTCATTCAAAATATTAAATTATAATGGTATAATGTATCGCCGCAAAAGACTACTCAGGCAAGATGGTAATAAGAAAAGAAAGTCTTGTTATCTCTCATCACAATTAAAATTCCTCCAGAAGATCTTATTTCTAGTGTCTTCTTAACCAGTAATTACGTCATCCCAGCTCTTGTTAGAAAGTTGGGATTTTCTTGAAAAAGAAAGACGGATAGGCATTACCGCAATTTAGATAAAAAAAATATCAAGATTAGTATTGAAAGTGTCAAGAATATCATAGAAATGACAACCAACCATGAGGACCCCCGAATATCTTACCTACTCCTCTCCGCATTGCAAATTAATGGAGGTGCTGAAACGGCTCTAGGACAATCCGATCCCGGACAATTGGTCCCCGGACAATTCGTCATCAGACAATTCGTACCCAATGACAATTCGTTCCCGGACTATTTGTCCCCAAGGACAGTTCATCAGACAATTCGTACCCAAGGACAATTAGTTCCCAAACAATTCGCCCTCGGGTACGAATTGTCCGGGTATGAATTGTCCTTGGGTACGAATTGTCCTTAGGGACAAATAGTCCGTGTACGATATGTCCTAGGGTACGAATTGTCCTAGGGTACGATTTGTCCTAGGGTACGAGTTGTCCTTGGGTACGAATTGTCCGAGTTCGAATTGTCATTGGGTACTTATTGTCTGGTGACGAATTGTCCGGGTACGAATTGTCATTGGGTACGAATTGTCTGGTGACGAATTGTCCGGTACGAATTGTCTGGGATCGAATTGTCCTAGAGCCGTTTCAACAGGGTGAATTGTCCTAAGGTACGAATTGTCTGGTGAATTGTCCTTGGGGACAAATAGTCCGTGTACGATATGTCCTAGGGTACGAATTGTTCTAGGGTATGAATTGTCCTAGGGTACGAATTGTCATTGGGTACTTATTGTCATTGGGTACTAATTGTCTGGTGACGAATTGTCCGGGTACGAATTGTCATTGGGTACGAATTGTCTGGTGACGAATTGTCCGGTACGAATTGTCTGGGATCGAATTGTCCTAGAGCCGTTTCAGCACCTCCTTTTTTTTGTAGGTAAATATTTTGGTGTCCTCGTGGTTGGTTGTCAGTTCTATGATATTCTTGACACTTTCAATAATGGGTACGAATTTTCTGGTGATGAATTGCCCGGGGTCGAATTTTCCGGCATCGAATTGTCTGGGATCGAATTGTCCTACAGCCGTTTCAGCACCTCCATTAATTTGCAATGCGGAGAGGAGTAGGTATAATATTTTGGTGTCCTCATGGATGGTTTGTCATATTCTTGAAACTTTCAATACTAATCTTGATATTTTTTTATCCAAATTGTGGTAATGCTTATCCGTCTTTCCTTTTCAAGAAAATCCCAACTTTCTAACAAGAGCTGGGATGACTTAATTACTGGTTAAGAAGACACTAGAAAAAAAGATCTTCTAGAGGAATTTGAATTGTGATGAGAAATAACAAAACTTTCTTTCCTTATTACCATCTTGCCCGAGTAGTCTTTTCTGCGATACATTATAACATTATAATTTAATATTTCGAATGACGATATAGGTACTAAACGAAAAGCCAGAGAAAACACTTTTCAGGTCAATTTTGAGTCATTTAAATCAACGTGAAATCATTTCCCTCCAATTTTACCCCCCCCCCCCTCCACACATGCACACCTGCTACCCCACCCCACACATTAAACAGTTGTCCATGGTCATCATAAACACTTATTTATAGATTTGCAATCCTAATTTTTTTTGTTTTAATAATATATATAAAGTCCAAATAATGACAGCCCCACCCCACCCCCCTACACACACCCATACATAGACATTAGACCCCCCATATCTCGAAAACGCCCCCTCACACGCCTGTTCACCACCCAGATTCGGAATCTACGCGAAAAAATTGTCTAGAAAAACTCAAAATCCAGCAGATGCACCTTGAAATACATATCTTATGAAAACCAAGATAAATCTGGAAAATTGTTAAATTCGAAGTATTTTTGGAGAAATGTTTACTCTACACGACACGTCCCTGGTAAGAACGCGATAACTAAAACTCTTATCAATAAATTTACTTTCTTAGTATATAACGACATAATGAGAGAGAAAATTCAATCAGTGTCGGTCAACATTCTAGAATTTATAACCCAAAACGTCAATGATAACATCTAAGTTAATATCATAAAAAAAAACAATTTTCTATAAGTTTATTCCTTTTTCATCAAAAATTGATTTTTAATATACAAAATAAATCATTGACTGTTATCTACGAAAGATATGTTATATTTACGGATTTTACGGAAGCGTATTAGCGCCGAAAGAAATACAAATACAATTCTCATTACCCGAAAGTCCTAATTAGGAGATACTAAGTCCTAATTATATATAGTTTTATTTGTAACATAAATTTAACGCCATGTAAATAAAAATACAACTTTTCTCCCTTCTACGCATGCAAATTATTGAAATGAAATATTGTAACTGCTAAGCAGTTATGTTCGGTGAATTACGTTAACAGTTCAAATTGAACGGCAGTCGTTTACTAATAACTTCCACATTGTGTCGAATGATATGTTTTTATTTATTCATTACAAAAAGCACCCGAAACCGTAAGGGACACAACTCGTGTACTGATTATAAAATGTTGATTGACCATTGTGTCTTGAATATTGCATATTAGTATCCTATCGTTTCACGACAACATGACGACATCAATATATATTGAAATTGGTCAATATTGAATTTTAATTCGTGTTTTTAATTTCGAATATTATGGAAAATATTGAGTTAGAGACTCAGCTCCTTTAATTACATTACGTTGACTTATCAAATGCCTCCAAATACAAAAAAAAAAATATGAAATAAATAAATAGAATATTTTTATAAAAAAATTTGAAAGACGATCTCAAAATGGCAGAGATACTGTTAAACTGTATGCTATCTTGTTCCCTAATCTGACTGTACCAACTCATTATCAAAGAATAAAGAAAGTGTGCTGTAAACTAATGAAGATGTCCAGGTATTTGCGTACAGGAACACATTTTTAAGAGAAGTCTTAGTCCCACGAGTAAACACTTTCATTGAATGATAGACGAGATATTATTATCAGACACAAGAGAAAACTGCAGTGTGATAATTGAAAAGATATTGAGAGTGATCGGATTAGACGAGATGAATTGATTATTCCTTCCTGACCCCCGGGTCAATATCATTTGATCATTTTGATATTATTTATAATCATATTTACACACTTGCTCTGCTTTACTCCGCTCATATGAACACTGACATAATTACAAACGTCCTTGATGAAAAGTTTTTAATGTAATTTAGAGGTTATCTAGTAAATCCTTGACATCATATCCTATAGAAATAATATCGATAATGTTCGTTTAGGAAAAAAAATGTAAATAAAAGATATATTAATATGAGAATATAATTTATATCAGAAGCTGTTTTGATTTGATCACGTAACATTTCCAAAGAGGTTAAAGCGAGAGAGAGAGAGAGAGAGAGAGAGAGGGAGAGAGAGAGAAAGAGAGAGATCCAATAAGTCGCTTGCGCGTATATAAGGGTTTGTAGCAGTGGGTGTACACCTGAGGACCCGGAGAAAACCCACGAGGTTGGACAGGCGACCCAACTTCTTGTCACTTATAATCGGGGAGTTGATACCACGCCAGTTGACCTAATGACAGGCTTTATGATACAGCGCGAACGTGCTAACCATTCAGCCCCCCCCCCCTAGAGGTTAAATCAAGTATTTATGTAGATTTATTTACATGTATATCAGAGGTTGTTTTGATATTATCATAATACAACATTTCCAAACGAGCACACAACAAATACGCGCACACACACACACACACAAACCCCAACCAACAGTCTAAATATTAATCTTGCAACGTCATAGTTAATTTTTGTTCAAACAAAATTAATTATATTCTATACAATTCTCTTAAAGAAATGATAGTCCGAGCAATAGAAATGAAATGAAATGGGGTTTAACGTCACATAGTTCTGCTCCGAACTGGGCTAATGAAGACGGCGCCATACAGTGTAGGCCTACTATGAGATAAATTTTGCCCGGATAGCGGCACCATGGCCTACTCTTTCCAAATGTCAAGGGATCTTTTACTTGCACTCCAATGTGTCTGCAGGACCTCGGTTTTTCGTCCCTTGCGAACGACCAGGCAGCTGTTCTTGTCCTGCTTCACTGACAAGGGGGAATCACGCCGGAAAATCTAGGTGAAAGTCACCCGACCACCAGCCTGGTGAGCCAGCGTCTAACCCCCCCCCCCCCTCTGTCAGCGTCGGAAAAAAATCAGTGGTTAGCTATCTCGCATTTTCGCCGGGAGAGAGTTTTAGTACGACATATCCTCTCAAATTCGGCCGAGAGATAGTTAATGTCGGCTGGAAACTCTTAATTTTCCGACACATTCGCCACCTGCATGTCATAGAGGCCTAAATTCACTCTCTCAGCTTCTAATTTTTGTGGTCTCCCCTGCTCCTGCTTAAGGCAGTCGGCGATGACCTTCGTTCATTGATTTTTTGTCGTCGGAAATTTATCTTCTTCGCCCCCCTATGTCGGCTAAATTTTGGTTTCTGGCTTCGGGCCTGGTAGCATGGGAACTATAGGCAACACGAACCGCAACTCTGTCAGGAATACAGATAATAGAATAACGTCGACAGCAAAGTTTAAAGTCACGGTATTATGACGTCATAATAGTATGGCATCATTTCAATCAAAATCTTCACTGCAATTGCACGTTCAAAAAGCTTTTAACGAATTTATCTTCTAGTTTTTGCTTTTTAAAAGAGAAAAAGGGTATGTATACGATGATTTTACAATTTAACATTATTTTTTTTATGATTTAAATTGAATGTATATTCCAATTAGTAATTACTTGAAGGGTTAAATCTAATATGTTCAAAACATTTGACCTTTTGTTATGTCACATTGTCAGTTTTTGTAAGCTCTATTTAATAAATATAATGAAATATGATGTTAAAGTTTTTAGATTAAAGAGAACTGTAAAAAATGATATTTTATTTCTAGATTTATATATTAGAACAATATAAAAATGATTTTTTTTAATTTTTAGAATTACATTAGATAACTACAGTTTTTGTGTTTATAGATATATATTAGTGAACTACATAAAATTAATTTTTTTTAACATTTTTATTAGATTGTTATATAAAATGGATGATAACGATCTTCCTCCATTCTTGAACAATTGGTTAGTTTAGTAGAACCTTGGTCGACATAATTTCATACGGTTCCATCTATGACAATAGACAAAAGCATAACAAAGTGGGACTAATACGAATTGTAGAAATATTTTACTTTCTTTCTATTATTTTATTGTTTGTAAAATACTTCTCTGAACCAAGATAGATGAAGACATTATAATACACAGTCTGAAGTGTCGAGTTCTTATTTTTCAGCCAATTGGACAGTTGACGAGAGAAGACTTTTACTAATTGGAGCGTTTCGATTGAGAACAAAGATTAATTCTGGAATAGAAAATCAAATATCTGCAAATGCTTTAGATAGAATGATACAAAATCTGGTAGCTCCAAGAGATTTAAACAAAGTTGATATTGATATAGAACATGATAAATATCCAATAGAACCTATAGTAACTGTTTTATCTACTGGCAACCCCGATTTAAGTAGTGATGAGGACGATCTCTCATCAAGATATGTAGACCACTTTAAAGGTAAGCTTAGGATCAATGTTTACAAGATTAGTTCGTTTTTGGAACAGACTATCATTGGCAGACTTTTAAAAAAGACAATGATTAAAATGAAATTCGTTTCAAAATATATTAATATGAATGCTAGGTTTTGGGTGTAATAAATTGTATTTTAATACTAAATCAATTACAGAACTTGTTTATATTGAAGAATATAATTATGACCAAATCTTATTATTAAAATCTAAACAAGAAATTATTATTATTACTACAAAATTTATCTAGCGCCCCTTTCACAGGTGTGTTCGAGGGCACACTTTACAGTGTAACAAAAACATACATTTAAAAAGTAAATAACATCAAGAGTGTTAAGAATACATTACATAGGCAATTATTTCTAAAACCACATAAAAGAGCTACGATAGACAAAATATTAGGTGTTAAATATTGTTATAAGCCTTTAAAAAAAACTAAGTTTTAGTCTGTTTTTTAAAGTAACTAGCGATGATGAAATTCGAATATTTAATGGTAATTGATTCCATAGAATAGGCGCTCGATAACTATATACATATCTGAATAAAATATTGCTTATAAAAAAAACGAACGTGTCCCATAACCAGAAAGGTTTACAATTTTTTGCTTGAAAAGTAATTTATCAGATGAACGTAGGGTTCTCTGTCTGGGGTATATAATTCTAAAAGTTCAGATAAATATTTATTGGTGCTAAATTATGAAGGCATGATTGATTCAAATGCTCGGACATATTAAAATATAATCTTGAAAGCTTTTTAATAATATTGCTCACCTATATTGTATTTACAGGTATCAATAATACTATTCCACGTTTTGTCTACCCCCCCCCCCCCCAGGCCCCGGTTGTAATAGAACAAAAGGTTTTATTTATATGAACTATTAACGCACTATTTTGTAGCATGCAGGCCCGAGGATAGTGGGGGAGGGGCTGGGGGGGATTTTTTGTCGTCGGAAATTTATCTTCTTCGCCCCCCTATGTCGGCTAAATTTTGGTTTCTGGCTTCGGGCCTGGTAGCATGGGAACTATAGGCAACACGAACCGCAACTCTGTCAGGAATACAGATAATAGAATAACGTCGACAGCAAAGTTTAAAGTCACGGTATTATGATGTCATAATAGTATGGCATCATTTCAATCAAAATCTTCACTGCAATTGCACGTTCAAAAAGCTTTTAACGAATTTATCTTCTAGGTTTTGCTTTTTAAAAGAGAAAAAGGGTATGTATACGATGATTTTACAATTTAACATTATTTTTTTTATGATTTAAATTGAATGTATATTCCAATTAGTAATTACTTGAAGGGTTAAATCCTAATATGTTCAAAACATTTGACCTTTTGTTATGTCACATTGTCAGTTTTTGTAAGCTCTATTTAATAAATATAATGAAATATGATGTTAAAGTTTTTAGATTAAAGAGAACTGTAAAAAATGATATTTTATTTCTAGATTTATATATTAGAACAATATAAAAATGATTTTTTTTTAATTTTTAGAACTACATTAGATAACTACAGTTTTTGTGTTTATAGATTTATATTAGTGAACTACATAAACAAAATTTTTTTTTATATTTTTATTAGATTATTATATAAAATGGATGATAACGATCTTCCTCCATTCTTGAACAATTGGTTAGGTAAGTAGAACCTTGGTCGACATAATTTCATACGGTTCCATCTATGACAATAGACAAAAGCATAACAAAGTGGGACTAATACGAATTGTAGAAATATTTTACTTTCTTTCTATTATTTTATTGTTTGTAAAATACTTCTCTGAACCAAGATAGATGAAGACATTATAATACACAGTCTGAAGTGTCGAGTTCTTATTTTTCAGCCAATTGGACAGTTGACGAGAGAAGACTTTTACTAATTGGAGCGTTTCGATTGAGAACAAAGATTAATTCTGGAATAGGAAATCAAATATCTGCAAATGCTTTAGATAGAATGATACAAAATCTGGTAGCTCCAAGAGATTTAAACAAAGTTGATATTGATATAGAACATGATAAATATCCAATAGAACCTATAGTAACTGTTTTATCTACTGGCAACCCCGATTTAAGTAGTGATGAGGACGATCTCTCATCAAGATATGTAGACCACTTTAAAGGTAAGCTTAGGATCAATGTTTACAAGATTAGTTCGTTTTTGGAACAGACTATCATTGGCAGACTTTTAAAAAAGACAATGATTAAAATGAAATTCGTTTCAAAATATATTAATATGAATGCTAGGTTTTGGGTGTAATAAATTGTATTTTAATACTAAATCAATTACAGAACTTGTTTATATTGAAGAATATAATTATGACCAAATCTTATTATTAAAATCTAAACAAGAAATTATTATTATTACTACAAAATTTATCTAGCGCCCCTTTCACATTAGTGTTCGAGGGCACACTTTACAGTGTAACAAAAACATACATTTAAAAAGTAAATAACATCAAGAGTGTTAAGAATACATTAAATAAGCAATTATTTCTTAAACCACATAAAAGAGCTACGATAGACAAAATATTAGGTGTTAAATATTGTTATAAGCCTTTAAAAAAAACTAAGTTTTAGTCTGTTTTTTAAAGTAACTAGCGATGATGAAATTCGAATATTTAATGGTAATTGATTCCATAGAATAGGCGCTTGATAACTATATACATATCTGAATAAAATATTGCTTATAAAAAATCGAACGTGCCCCATAACCAGAAAGGTTTACAATTTTTTGCTTGAAAAGTAATTTATCAGATGAACGTAGGGTTCTCTGTCTGGGGTATATAATTCTAAAAGTTCAGATAAATATTTATTGGTGCTAAATTATGAAGGCATGATTGATTCAAATGCTCGGACATATTAAAATATAATCTTGAAAGCTTTTTAATAATATTGCTCACCTATATTGTATTTACAGGTATCAATAATACTATTTCACGTTTTGTACAGAAAGATATAGATAATGTTACTACAGGTATATATATTATAATTATATATCTTAAATCTTTCTTACTTAGGGGATTGGATGGCCGAATAGTTAGAAGGTCTGTCAATAAGTCAACTAGTGTGTTCTAAATTCCCCGGTGGTATACATGCCGAGGAGCAGGGTCGCCTTTCCATCCTCATGGGTTTTCTCTCGGCCCTCCGCCCCTCCCCACTGCTTAAACACCTACGCACAAGCGAATTATTGAAATACAATTGAACCATGTGTTAGTTCCGAAACGACCTAGATTGTGTCGAGTGGACGTTAACCCCCCCCCCCCTCTCTCTCGCTCTCATCTCTCTCTTTCTTTTCGTAGCCAAGTAAACGTGTGTTGCTGTTAGTTTTGAATTCTATACCCACCCGTTTATCAATTTACGTATCACCCATTAGTAACCAAGCACGGCCCTTTAAAATGATATATTTTTTTTCTAGTTTTAGATTTAACTTCTGATAAACCAACAAAACTTAAAGAATCCAGATTTCGACGATGGAGAAGAAACACAGCTAAAAACATAAGGAGACTTTTCACATGTTGTGTTCAAACAGATGAAGTATGTGTGGTTTAGGAATCCGAATTATCCAGATCTAGCTCTGATTAAGGAAAAATATCCCAGGGATAAATTAAATAAATGCCAGTTTTAAAATATTATGGTTATATAAAAAGTCACGATAAGAGTGCTACAATGAAAGAAAATCACTAAAAGAACTTTTGTATAATATATTATATTTGTTATTTATATTATTTTATACACATGTGTAGACATATTTATTTTTATACAGATAATTATTTATACAAACAAATATAACATTATCTATTTTTATAGTAAATACGTTAAAATTGAAATATAACTAATATTTTAACAATTTAAATTATAAATGTTTATTATTATACAGATTTTTTATACAACAGTTTATATTAATGTTTATATCAATATTGACAATCAATAAAAATGTTTAAATGGGTCAATAGTCTTTCTTTGTATCCATGGTTATTTTATAATCTTTCAAAGTTTCAAAACATGTTTCTATTCAGTAAAGTGATGCATCAAACTATAATCAAATTTCACATAGCTGTTTTATTGTGACAGTGTGGAATGTTTTTGCAATAGTAAACAGTGTACATCTAAATTCTATTCACCTTAAAGTTTTTGTTTATTCCATTCTGCACACTCATAGAAATACATTAGCAGTAGATTTACACCAGTCCATGTAGATTTAGATCTGGTCCAGATATTTGTAATAAATATATAGTACGTGTACCACTTCAGCAAATATACAACACAAACGTTAATATACAACAATAAATACGTAGCCATGCGCGCAGTATATACACAAACTGGTGCGATAGACATATACAAACAATCTGCACTGATTTGATAGATATGCAACAGACTAAGGTCGTAGATATAAAATCATCTTCAAAAGAAGGCTTGATCTCGCCTTAACTACATACAGCTTATCAAGCCCTTCATTCAACACTCTACATTTTTCGGCACTAAGTTTGATTGGGTACCGGCCCCAACCGTGATCCAATCAGATCCCTTCGTTAAATGAGTTACTAAAAATAAGACTACTTTCAATTTATTTTATTTATCCTTCCTTAAAAAAAGCTTCTAAATAAAATGTCTATGTGACAATCGAGATGCAAAGGTCAAGTTTCGATTAATGTCAAGGTCCTAAAACTGCTTCAATTGCCTTTTTTGGTTTTCTGTGAGTTTCTCAATTGAAAAAAAACCTTTCAACGGCTGTAAACTTGTCTCGTTCTTTTTCTATGGAGGCTGCCATATTTGTTTACTACAGTCACGTGCTACAGCGTGAGTGTGTTATGTGCCACGACCTCTGATTGGACAATGATTTGAATGCTAATTAGTCACGTGTAAACACAACCAGCGTAAAATGTTAGGAATAGCCAAGTGTTGAAGCAAAGGTTAGATGTTGTTAAACTCGCGGCCGTTGCTTCGGGAAGATAATATAAAATATACCTACTGATGTTATAGTACAAGGCATATATACCTATTCAGTAGATATACAGCGGTTATAGACTGAGACAGTAGATAGATATATCACAGTTGCAGACTCGTGCTGTAGATATACTACATTTGTAGTCTCGTGCAGTACATACACGTAGCCTTGTGCAGTAGGTATACTGCAGTTGTATGTCATACAGTAGATATACATCACCTATAGACCAATACAGTAGATATACAACACTTATAGGCCAGTACAGTAGATATACAACAGATATATGTTTATGCAGTAGATACTAAAGAGATCTAGAAAGTAAGTTGACCGGTTCTAAGTATACGTATAACTTTCTATGTTTCCTGTTAACTGAAATAAAGATTTATTCCAGAAATGTAAGCCCGATAAACTCAATAATATATCACAACTCAGAAATATTTTCTGTTTTCATCTGAAAATAACTTCACAAAATTATTTCTCGCAATATTCACATGTCTAATGAAGATTAAAATCGAACTTATTGGATTGTATTTAGAAGATTACCTATATCATTTTATCAGGTGAACTGTTCAGATTGATTACCTCTACAAAATACACAACTAGTATATTTACAATCTATCTTGATATATCAAATAGTAATGAAGCGATGGTAATTATTATATAACAAATCGACGAATAAGTAGGGAATATTGCGGAGTAATACCCGTTTGATTTCTAAAAATAGCCCCGTGGAAGGATACAACTAATGAACTGCATGTTTACCTAAGAGAATAAAAAACGGATAAAATGAGAAATAGGAAAGCGATGACGGTAATTTAGGGACAAGATTTGGACTTGCGACTGGAGTTGTAATTGACATAAATGTAGATCGATATGGGAAGACCAATTTTACGTCATAGTTTAAACACTGTTGCTGCGAGAAGTAGTAGCTAATTGGATAGCGAATAGAAGCGAGTTGGTGACCGTTCAACAATAATTGTCTAAAGGAGCTATCCAAACATGATAATGTCAATAAATAAAGATTTAAAGTTGGAAGATCAGCACAGGGCAATTCTGTTAGAACAGGCAATCATGATAAGCTCTCAGTTTCTTGGCTAAAATGATTCAATTGTCGATAATATTGTGAGTGATTTATAATGTACTGTTTTAAGAATGTCTGATATTATTAATTATCTTAAAGCAAGATATTGGTATCTGCGACTATATTGTTGTAGGCGTTCTCTAACTATGTGGTAGGCTTTCTGCGACTACATTGTAGACTTTTTTCAACTATAGTATAGGCTTTTTAGAACTATATGGTAGACTTTCTGCAACTATATTATAGGCTTTTTACAACTATGTGGTAGACTTTCTGCAACTATGTGGTAATCATTCTGCTACTATATAGTAGGCTCTCTGTAACTGTATTATAGATTTTTTACAACTATGTGGCAGGCTTTCTTCTACTATGTGGTAGGCCCTCTGTAACTATGTGGCAGTCTTTCTGCTACTATGTGGTAGGCTTTCTGCAACTATGCGGCAGACTTCTGTAGCTATAATACAGTTGCAGAGAGCCTACTATATAGTGAATGTAGGAAAAAAAATCAAAATCAGTATCGGAAAAAAAAGTATCAGGAAAAAAAGTAACAGTTTTCATATAAAGAAACAATTAGAGTATGGGATTTGAATGCAAGACAGACACCACCCTCCTACCCACCAGCTACGTGAATGTTCATCAAGCAACACTGCAGGGGGTATCCCGGACACACAACGCCTGTGAAGGATGGAACAATGAATTCTTCAACTTAGTTGGCCATCAACATCCATCAGTGTGGAAGACCATAAGCTGGTTTCAAAAAGACCAGAGCATGACCAAAACCATGACACAGCAGGCCGCCTATGGGGTTATGCCAAGAACAAGAAGGACGAAAAACATAGAGGTCCTTCAACGCAGACTGAAGGCACTGTGTACCTAGTACATAGAAGGCAACACTTCCATCTCAGACCTTCTGACAGGAATTGGACAGAATATCCGATTAAACAAAAACATTTGGGAACTGACCAAAAAGAAGGGACTAAAAGAAGGGAAAAAATGTCTTTAACTTGTGCAACACCTTCAAAGGTGACATTGTGTCAAAATGCATAGTGCTTGTATACCATATCATACTTTGTTAAAGTTGTTTAATAAAAAAAACTTGAAAACTGTATCTTTTTTTGCTGATACTTTTTTTCCTAGCAAAAACTGATACTTTCTTTCCGATACTTTTTTTCCTGATACTTTTTTTCCGATCATCGTTTCCTTTAGTTTATGTAACGATGTGAAAATGCCGATGTTCTTTAAGTATGCATTTTCAAATGAGAATCTGTTAAATGCCTACCGATTTAACACTATACTATATTAGTTTCTATTATGTACAGATTTAACACTGTGCTTTAGTAGTTTGTGTTATAAACAGATTTAACACTATACTATAGTAGTTTTTATTATAAACAGATTTAACACTATACTATAGTAATTACTATTATAAACAGATTTAACACTATACATAGTAGTTTTCACTATAAACAGATTTAACCCTAAACTATGGTATGTTCTTTAAATGGCATTGCTGTTATACTATGGTAGTTTCTATTATAAACAGATTTTTAACACTATACTATATTAGTTTATAATAACGTTAGTAAAGTTGTATCTAAGGTACTAGACAATAAGGCTATATTTTATCAACTATTTTAATTTTATTTAATGCTTTAGTGGCATGTAGTGATTGGAAATGCCGTGCGTATATTAAACCAGTAATTGTTGTCGAAGTCAAATCCAACAGATGCACCTTGAAATACCTATCTTATGAAAACCAAGATGAATCTGAAAAATTGTTAAATTCAAAGTATTTTTGGAGGAATGTTTACCCTAAACGACACTTCTCTGGTAAGAACGAGATTACTAAAATTATATCAATAAATTTACTTTCTACTCGTGTAAAAATACAGTTAGTATGTAACGACATAATGAGAGAGAAAATTCAATCAGTGTCGGTCAACATTCTATAATTTATAACCCAATACGTCAATGATAACATCTAAGTTAATATCATAAAAAAAAAATCATTTTGTATAAGTTTATCTTTTTTCATCAAAAATTGATTTTTAATATAGAAAAGAAATCTTTGACTGTTATCTACGAAAGACATGTTATATTTACGGATTTTACGGAAGCGTATTAGCGCCAAAAAAAATAAAAAATACGATTCCCATTACCCGAAGGTCCTAAATAGGAGATACTTAGTCCGAATTACATATAGTTTTATTTATAAGATAAATTTACGGCCAGACAAAAAAAAATACAACTTCCGTTGGCTTAAATTCCCATTTAAGAGATAAATTGTCCTTTTTTTCCTGTGACTTTTTTTCCTAGATTCCATCTCCATGCCACATACGCTCACACCAGGGCTCGAAACCAAAGCCGCAAGCCAATAAAAGATAACTAAAGCTACCAAAGTCATACGAGACAACAGTCACTGGTTTAATATACGCTCGGAATTTTCAATCACTAAATACCACTAAATTATTATGAAATACAATCAAAATATAGCTCGATTGTCCAGTACCTTAGATACATCTATTGCAGACTAGGTGTTTTATAAATACTGCAATTGTTACTGTGTAAGTTTAGACCAATCCTAATATATAGCTGCAGAAGGCCTACCACATAGTAGCAGAAAGCCTACTACATACTAGCAGAACGCCATTCACATTAGAGCAGAAAGCCTACAGTGCAGTTGCAGAAAGCCTACCCATAGTTGAAGCAAGCCTGCAATATAGTAGAAGAAAGACCTACCACATAGTTGCAGAAAGCCCACGATAGCGTAGCAGAAAACCTACCACATAGTTGCAGAAGCAGAAAGGCTACAACGTAGTCTCAGAAAACCTACCACATAGTCACAGAAAGCCTACAACGTAGTCACAGAAAGCCTACCACATGGTTGCAGAAAGCCAATATCTTTCTTTAAGATAATTAATAATATCAGACATTCTTAAAACAGTACATTATAAATCACTCCCAATATTATCGACAATTGAATCATTTTAGCCAACAAACTGAGAGCTTATCATGATTGCCTGTTCTAACAGAGTTGCCCTGTGCTGATCTTCCAACTTTAAATCATTATTTATAGACATTATCATGTTTGGATAGCTCCTTTAGACAATTATTGTTGAACGGTCACCAACTCGCTTCTATTCGCTATCCAATTAGCTACTACTTCTCGCAGCCACAGTGTTTAAACTATGACGTAAAATTGGTCTTCTTATATCGATCTACATTTATGTCAATTACAACTCCAGTCGCAAGTCCAAATCTTGTCCCTAAATTACCGTCATTGCTTTCCTATTTTTCATTTTTTCCGTTTTTTATTCTCTTATGTAAACATGCAGTTCATTAGTTGAATCCTTCTACGGGGCTATTTTTAGAAATCTAACGGGTATTACTCCGCAATATTCTCTACTTATTCGTCGATTTGTTATATAATAATGGTAGTATTACCATCGCTTCATTACTATTTGATATATCAAGATAGATTGTAAATATACTAGTTGTGTATTTTGTAGAGGTAATCAGTCTGCACAGTTCACCTGATGAAATGATATAGGTAATCTTCTAAATACAATCCAATAAGCCAAAATTCGATTTAATCTTCATTAGACATGTGAATATTTCGAGAAATAAATTTATGAAGTTATTTTCAGATGAGAACAGGAAAATATAGGAAAATATTTCTAAATTGTGATATGTTTTTGGGTTTACCAGGCGTACATTTCTAGAATATATCTTTATTTCAGTTAACAGGAAACATAGAAAGTTATACGTATACTTAGAACCGGTCAACTTACTATCTAGATCTCTTTAGTATCTACTGCATAAACATATATCTGTTGTATATCTACTGTACTGGCCTATAAGTGTTGTATATCTACTGTATTGGTCTATAGGTGATGTATATCTACTGTATGACATACAACTGCAGTATATCTACCGCACAAGACTATGTGTATGTACTGCACGAGACTACAAATGTAGTAATATCTACAGCACGAGTCTGCAACTGTGATATATCTACTGCCTCAGTCTATAACCGCTGTATATCTAATGAATAGGTATATATGCCTGGTACTATAACATCAGTAGGTATATTTTATATCTACTACCTTAGTCTGTTGTATAAAGTTTGATGCATCACTTTACTGAATAGAAACATGTTTTGAAACTTTGAAAGATTATAAAATAACCATGGATACAAAGAAAGACTATTTACCTATTTAAACATTTTTATTGATTGTCAATATATAAACATTAATATAAACTGTTGTATAAAAAATCTGTATAATAATAAACATTTATAATTAAAATTGTTAAAATATTAACTGGCTAACGGACGGATTGTTGGAGGTTTTTGGGTTGTTTTTTTTAATTTTTTTATATTTCAATTTTTAACGTATTTACTATAAAAATAGATAATGTTATATTTGTTTGTATAAATAATTATCTGTATAAAAATAAATGTCTACACATGTGTATAAAATAATATAAATAACAAATATAATATATTACACAAAAGTTCTTTTAGTGATTTTCTTTCATTGTAGCACTCTTATCATGACTATTTATATAACCATAATATTTTAAAACTGGCATTTATATAATTTATCCCTGAGATTTTTTTCCTTAATCAGAGCTCTATCTGGATAATTCGAATTCCTAAACCTCACATACTTCATCTGTTTGAACTCAATATGTGAAAAGTCTCCTTATGTTTTTAGCTGTGTTTCTTCTCCATCTTCGAAATCTGGATTCTTTAGGTTTTGTTGGTTTATCAGGGGTTAAATCTAAAACTAGGGAAAAAAATATATTTTAAAGGCCCGTGCTTGGTTACAAATGGGTGATACGTAAATTGATAAACGGGTGGGTATAGAATTCAAAACTAACAGCCAGGCCCGAAGCCATAAACCAAAATTTAGCCGACATAGGGGGGCGAGGAAGATAAATTTCCGACAACAAAAAATCAATGAACGAAGGTCATCGCCGACTGCCGTAAGCAGGAGGAGGGGAGAGCACGAAAATTAGAAGCTGTGAGAGTTTCCAGCCGACATTAACTATCTCTCGGCCGGATTTGAGAGGATATGTCGTACTAAAACTCTCTCCCTGCGAAAATGCGAGCGCTAACCAGCGATTTTTCTTCCGACGCAGACAGAAAAATTCCGACAGGAACGGCCATGGGGGGGGGGGGGGGGGGCGGCTCGCCTCCCAGCCCCCCGCCACTAGCCTCGGGCCTGCTAACAGCAACACACTTTTCATTGGCTATGGAAAAATGAGAGAGAAGAGAGCGAGAGAGGGGGGGGGGGGTTAACGTCCACTCGACACAATCTGGGTCGTTTCGGAACTAACACATGGTTCAATTGTATTTCAATAATTCGCTTGTGCGTAGGTGTTTAAGCAGTGGGGAGGGGCGGAGGACCCGGAGAAAACCCATGAGGATGGACAGGCGACCCTGCTCCTCGGCATGTATACAAGCGGGGAATTTAAAACAAGCTAGTTGACTTAATGACGGACCTTTTAACTATTCGGTCATCCAATCCCCCAAGTAAGAAAGATATAAGATATATAATTATAATATATATACCTGTAGTTACAGTATCTATATCTTTCTGTACAAAACGTGGAATAGTTTTATTGATACCTGTAAATACAATATAGGTGAGCAATAGTATTGAAAAACTTTCAAGATTATATTTTAATATTTCCGAGCATTTGAATCAATCATGCCTCCATAATTTAGCACCAATAAATATTTATCTGAACTTTAAGAATTATATAGCCCAGACAGAGAACCCTACGTTTGTCTGATCAATTACTTTTCAAGCAAAAAATTGTAAACCTTTCTGGTTATGGGACACGTTCGTTTTTTTTATAAGCAATATTTTATTCAGATATGTATATAGTTATCAAGCGCCTATTTTATGGAATCAATTACCATTAAATATTCGAATTTCATCATCGCTAGTTACTTTAAAAAACAGACTAAAACTTTCTTTTTTTTAAAGGCTTATAACAATATTTAACACCTAATATTTTGTCTATCGTAGCTCTTTTATGTGGTTTAAGAAATAATTGCTTATTTAATGTATTCTTAACACTCTTGATGTTATTTACTTTTTAAATGTATGTTTTTGTTACACTGTAAAGTGCCCTCGAATACACCTGTGAAAGGGGAGCTAGATAAATTTTGTAATAATAATAATAATTTCTTGTCTAGATTTTAATAATAAGATTTGGTCATAATTATATTCTTCAATATAAACAAGTTCTGTAATTGATTTAGTATTAAAATACAATTTATTACACCCAAAACCTAGCATTCATATTAATATATTTTGAAACGAATTTCATTTTAATCATTGTCTTTTTTAAAAGTCTGCCAATGATAGTGTCTGTTCCATTAACGAACTAATCTTGTAAACATTGCACCAAGCTTACCTTTAAAGTGGTCTACATATCTTTGTGAGAGATCGTTCTCATCACTACTTAAATCGGGGTTGCCAGTAGATAAAACAGTTACTATAGGTTCTATTGGATATTTATCATGTTCTATATCAATATCCACTTTGTTTAAATCTCCTGGAGCTACCAGATTTTGTATCATTCTATCTAAAGCATTTGCAGATATTTGATTTTCTATTCCAGATTTAATCTTTGTTCTCAATCGAAACGCTCCAATTAGTAAAAGTCTTCTCTCGTCAAATGTCCAATTGGCTGAAAAATAAGAACTCGACAATTCAGACTGTGTATTATAATGTCTTCATCTATCTTGGTTCAGAGAAGTATTTTACAAACAATAAAATAATAAAAAGAAAGTAAAATATTTCTACAATTCGTATTAGTCCCACTTTGTTATGCTTTTCTCTATTGTTGTAGATGTAACCGTATGAAATTGTGTCGACCAAGGTTCTACTTACCTAACCAATTGTTCAAGAATGGAGGAAGATCGTTATCATCCATTTTATATAACAATCTAATAAAAATATAAAAAAAGATTAATTTTATGTAGTTCACTAATATAAATCTATAAACACAAAAACTGTAGTTATCTAATGTGATTTTTAAAATTAAATTTTTTTTTTTTTATATTGTTCTAATATATAAATCTAGAAATAAAATATCATTTTTATACAGTTCTCTTTAATCTAAAAACTTTAACATCATATTTCATTATATTTATTAAATAGAGCTTACAAAAACTGACATAAAAAAGGTCAAATGGGATTTAACGCTTTAAGTTATTACTAATTGGAATATACATTCAATTTAAATCATAAAAAAATAATGTTAAATTGTAAAATCATCGTATACATACCCCTTTTCTCTTTTAAAAAGCAAAAACTAGAAGATAAATTCGTTAAAAGCTTTTTGAACGTGCAGTTTCAGTGAAGATTCCGACTGAAATGATGCCATACTATTATGACGTCATAATACCGTGACTTTAAACTTTGCTGTCGACGTTATTCTATTATCTGTATTCCTGACAGAGTTGCGGTTCGTGTTGCCTATAGTTCCCATGTTACAAAATAGTGCGTTAATAGTTCATATAAATAAAACCTTTTGTTCTATTACACCGGGGGCCGGGGGGGGGGGGGGAATGGGTAAGACACTGGCTCACCAGCCTGGTGGTCTGGTGAAAGTTCACCTAGATTTTCCGGCGTGATTCCCCCTTGTCAGTGAAGCAGGACAAGGACAGCTGCCTGGTCGTTCGCAAGGGACGAAAAACCGAGGTCCTGCAGACACATTGGAGTGCAAGTAAAAGATCCATTGACATTTGGAAAGAGTAGGCCATGGTGCCGCTATCCGGGCAAAATTTATCTCATAGTAGGCCTACACTGTATGGCGTATGTCCGTCTCCATTAGCCCAGTTCGAAGCAGAACAATGTGACGTTAAACCCCATTTCATTTCATTTCTATTGCTCGGACTATCATTTCTTTAAGAGAATTGTATAGAATATAATTAATTTGTTTGAAGAAAAATTAACTATGACGTTGCAAGATTAAGATTTAGACTGTTGGTTGGTTTTTTTTTTTTGTGTGTGTGCGCGCGTATTTGTTGTGTGCTCGTTTGGAAATGTTGTATTATGATAATATCAAAACAACCTCTGATATACATGTAAATAAATCTACATAATATGATGTCCACCATTTACTTGTTTTAACCTCTAAGGGGGAGGGGGGGGGGTGGCTGAATGGTTAGCTCGTTTGCGCTGTATCGTAAAGACATGTCATTAGATCAACTGGCGTGGTATCAACTCCCCGATTATAAGTGACAAGGAGTTGGGTCGCCTGTCCAACCTCGTGGGTTTTCTTCGGGTCCTCCGGTGTACACCTACTGCTATAAACCCTGATATACGCGCAAGCGAATTATTGGATCTCCCCCCCCCCCCTCTCTCTCTCTCTCTCTCTCTCTCTCTCTCTCTCTCTCTCTCTTTAACCTCTTTGGAAATGTTACGTGTTCAAATCAAAACAGCTTCTGATATAAATTATATTCTGATATTAATATATCTTTTATATACATTTTTTTCCTAAACGAACATTATCGATATTATTTCTATAGGATATGATGTCAAGGATTTACTAGATAACCTCTAAATTACATTAAAAACTTTTCATCAAGGACGTTTGTAATTATGTCAGTGTTTATATGAGAGGGGTAAAGCAGAGCAAGTGTGTAAATATGATTATAAATAATATCAAAATGATCAAATGATATTGACCCGGGGGTCAGGAAGGAATAATCAATTTATCTCGTCTAATCCGATCACTCTCAATATCTTTTCAATTATCACACTGCAGTTTTCTCTTGTGTCTGATAATAATAACTCGTCTATCATTCAATGGAATTGTTTACTCGTGGGACTAAGACTTCTCTTAAAAATGTGTTCCTGTACGCAAATCCCTGGACATCTTCATTAGTTTATAGCACACTTTCTTTATTCTTTGATAATGAGTTGGTACAGTCAGATTAGGGAACAAGATAGCATACAGTTTAACAGTATCTATGCCATAAGCTTTTTAAAAAATATTCTATTTATTTAATTTTTTTTTTGTATTTGGGGGCAGTTGAAAAGTCAACGTAGTGTTATTAAAGGAACTGAGTCTCTAACTCAATATTTTCCATAATATTCGAAATTAAAAACACGAATTAAAATTCAATATTGATCAGTTTCAATCTATATTGATGTTGTTACTAATATGCAATATTTAAGACATAATAAACATTGTATAATCAGTACACGAGTTGTGTCCCTTATGGTTTCGGGTGCTTTTTTGTAATGAGAGAGAGAGAAAGAAATGGGGTTTAACGTCTCCTCAACACTACTAGGTCATTTCAGGACTAACATATGGTTTAGTTTTATTTCAATAATTCGCTTGCGCGTAGGGGTCTTTAGCAGTGGGAGTAAACCGGAGTGCCAAGGGGAAACCCACGAGGTTGGGAAGGCGCCCCTATCTCCATGCCACATACGCTCACACCAGCGCTCGATACCACAGCCGCAAACCAGAGGTGGCCGGCCAGTTAGAGGTCGAAGCGCGGCACTCTAGACCACTAGGCCACCCCAACCCCATTTTTGGAATGAAGAAATAAAAACATATAAGTCATTAGTAAACGACCGCCGTTGAATTTGAACTGTTCACGTAATTCACCGAACATAATTGATTAGAAATTACAATATTTTATTCAAAAATTGAATATAAATCACTTTCATACATTCATATTACATTAATAATATGTGCTTTTTTAGAACCATTTCTGTCTATTTCGAGTTTTAAAAAAAGAGTCATACGTGTTTAGTGATGGAGGACGAGGAGTCTGGTGATGAAAAAATTCAAGAGAGAGAGAGAGAGAGAGAGAGAGACGGGGGAGAAAGAGGGGTGTGGGTTCTATTTCTTTTGATAATTCGCATGCGCGGAAGAAAACAACAGGGCCCACCTTGTTGGACAGGCGGTCCTCCTCTTTGTTACTCGAAAACAACCACGCCACGTGACTGATATTATGATCTAAAGCGCACGCGTTAATCCATTCGGTCATCAACCACCTCAGCAAAAAGTATATGAGCTATGTGAACCGTCTATATTAATGAGAAATTTTACCAAATGTTCTAGAAAGAAGAAGTCCGGCCTTTCCAGTAGGCACAACAGAACATTATTCCTAATAAATTTTAAAATATACCTTTTGTGTTTGCGCAGTTTCTACAAATTGAATATACATCAACTCGTCATTTTTCTTGTCGCTGTCTTATTAAAAGAACACATAATTTGTTATATGTTTGTAAATAAACTAATCAAAGACTGTAATAGACCTAATCCTTTTTTTACAGATTCATTCCCGCATTTAATAAAATCTGAAAGTAATTTATCACAGGTTAACAAAACAATATGTTTATATATTAAAGATGCATTAAGATATATTGAGATACAGAGCTGGTCTTTCTTGCTTTAATAGATCAAAAATAGATTATACATTATGACAATTTTAGTGAAATCACTGAGAGATTTATCGGGCTTTGAAATGTTCACAATATAGTCTCGATTGCCGAGTAGCAGTGTTACGATAACAATGTCTCGATTGTCCAATTTGAAATGAAATTGATGAATCCATTGGAAATTGCGACCATCCAATCATCTAGAGAGTTGATTATGGGCTTTCTATGTAGATAAATGCCTATAATCAAGAATTGATATAACGTTTAAGGCCAAAACATAGACCACCAATGGGATGATTTAGCTCTTGCATAATGCCAATCTCCAAAACAGAGTTGTCGTCCCTTGCAGACACTTGTGTTGAGAATGGCATAAAGCATCTTTAACCTACATAAAAAAAATGGAATATCCCAGAAATTAAGAAGATTATTGGGGTAATATAAATTTCCTTGCCATTAATAGACCTAATTCTATTTTTTTAAAAATATATCCCAACCTTTAATCAACTCCAACAGCAATTTATCATAGTGTGGTGATTAAATGTGTGTATATTAAATAATGGATTATTCCAGATATTAGGAACATAATTGGGGTAATATTCACGTCTGTCCCAATGAAACAAATTACACTGGCGACGACTAATGGCAAATAAATTAAATAGTTCTATTTCCTTCATCGGAGGCAAACAAATCTATTAAATGCCCACCGTGGTATACCAAACAGATTTAACACTATACTATAGTAATTTTTATTATAAACAGATTTAACACTATACAGAGTAGTTTCTATTATAAACAGATTTAACACTATACAGAGTAGTTTCTATTATAAACAGATTTAACACTATACTACAGTAGTTTATATTATAAACAAATTTAACACTATTTATAGTATAGTAACTTATATTTGAGCTAGTAAATTTGTTTCGGGTATACACATAATCTGAAATAGATGTATCTAAGGTACTGGATAATCGAGCTATATTTTATCGACTATTTTAATTGTATTTAATGTTTTAGTGGCATTTAATGATTGGAAACGGCTTGCTTATATTAAACCAGTGATTGTTGTCCCGTATGACTGTGGCAGCTTTAGGTTTATTTTATCAAAACCAAGATGAATCTAGAAAATTGTTAAATTCAAAGTATTTTTGGAGGAATGTTTACCCTAAACGACACGTCCCTGCTAAGACCGAGATAACTAAAACTCTATCAATAAATTTACTTTCTACTCGTGTAAAAATACAGTTAGTATGTAACGACATAATGAGAGAGAAAATTCAATTGGTGTCGGTCAATATTCTAGAATTTATACCCCAATACGTCAATGATAACATCTAAGTTAATATTATAAAAAAACCCTCATTTTCTATAAGTTTATTCCTTTTTCATCATATTAGCGCCAAAAGAAATACAAATACAATTATCATTACCCAAAAGTCCTAATTAGGAGATACTAAGTCCTAATTATATATAGTATTATTTGTAACATAAAGTTACCACCATGTGAATAAAAGTACAACTTTTGTTGCCTGAAAATCATAGGTAAGAGATACATACTGTAAAACATGAAATTATTGCGACAATTGCGATCGAGGCTCTCTCGCAATAATATCATGTTCGAATAATTTCGTAAACATTTGTTAAAATGTCGGCCACATTGAATTATCCCCCCTTCATTACATAGTCTTAATTATGAGTTACTATTTCCTAAATGGAACTCGGTATTTCCTACTTCGGACCTTTAAAGGCCAACAAATTACAAAAATGTATTTGGTACTAATATGCTTCCGTCGAATTTACTTTTAGCTGCAAAAATAAATACACCTAAAATATACAGATAATAAATGTACAAAATCAAACTGTTTGTAAACTGACAAAATAACTGTATTGATCCTGCTATTTTACAAAAAAATTAGGTTTGCTAGATCGAATGGCCATTTAATTGTACTCGATAATTAATCTATCACTTGTTAACTTATAGACTACCCTTTCATGTCAGCTAAGAGAAAGAGTACAGGTGTATAAAAATCCTTAAGTTTTAACACAGAAGTGAACAAATTTAAGAAATGTTCTTCCCCTTTTACTTTCTAGCAACAAAAGAAATAAAAATACAATTCAAGATATTGGCATCATCATATAAATAGTTTTTACACATCATAGACTTATTTATTATTAACCACACTTCTTTTCTTAGGTCCTCCTCTGAGTAGGACGTTTAACCCAGAGACCTGTTGATAATGAGTACGTGAGTATCAATATACATCATGCGCCACTGCCAAGGTGACTTTTGCGCAACCTTTTTGGTTTAATTTTATTTCAATAATTCGCTTGGGCGTAGGGGTCTTTAGTAGTTGGAGGAAACTGGAGTGCCCCGAGGAAACCCACGAGGTTGAGAAGGCGCCCTATCTCTATGCCACATACGCTCACATCAGGGCTCGAAACCACAGCCGCAAGCCAGAGGTGACCGGCCAGCTAGAGATCGAAGCGCAGCACTCCAGACCACTAGGCCATCCCAACCCCCCGCATTATCCTTTAACCAATTGTGAAGAATGGATTGGCCGATTTGTCTCAAATGTTGTACAAAATCTACTTCGAACACGTACTGCGTGAGCATAGTCAGACTACGTAAAATGTAAGAGATATGGTACGGTATAGAAATAACTTAAAGCTAGATGTCCAAATAAAACGAAATGGGCTTTAACGTCCTACTAATATGCTCCTAATGGGCTAATGAAGACGGGAATACCCCATACAGTATGCTATGAGGGAAATTTTTTCCCGGACAGCGGCACTATTAGCCTACTCTTATATGGAATTGTAACTGCCCAGGGGTCTTTTACGTGCACACCAATGTGTACACGGGACCTCGGTTTTCCGTCTTATCCGAATGATTAGAAGTTGTCCTTGTCCGACCTTCCATCCTGCACCACTGACAAAGGGAAACCACGTTGTAAAATCTCGATGAAATTTCTCTGCCAATGCAGTGATCACGATTTTAAAAATTATCATATCTTGAATTGTATTTTTATTTCTTTTGGCGCTAATACGCTTCCGTAAAATCCGTAAATATAACACGTCGTTCATAGATAACAGTCAAAGATTTCTTTTCTATATTAAAAATCAATTTTTGATGAAAAAGGGATAAACTTATAGAAAATGAGGGTTTTTTATGATATTAACTTAGATGTTATCATTGACGTATTGGGTTATAAATTATAGAATGTTGACCGACACTGATTGAATTTTCTCTCTCATTATGTCGTTATATACTAACTGTATTTTTACACGAGTAGAAAGTAAATTTATTGATAGAGTTTTAGTTATCTCGGTCTTAGCAGGGATGTGTCGTTTAGGGTAAACATTCCTCCAAAAATACTTTGAATTTAACAATTTTCTAGATTCATCTTGGTTTTCATAAGATGGGTATTTCAAGGTGCATCTGTAGGATTTTGTATTTGCCGCCAATCAATAAAGAGAGAGAGAGAGAGAGGGTGCATCTGTTGGATTTTGTATTCGCCGCCAATAAATAAAGAGAGAGAGAAATGGGGTTTAACGTCCACTCAATACAACTAGGTCATTTCGGGACTAACATAATAATATGGTTTAATTTAATTTCAATAATTCGCTTGTTCGTAGGGGTCCTTAGCAGTGGGTGGAAACCGGAGTGTCCGGAGCCAATAAAACAAACAATCACTGTTTCAATATACGCACGGAGTTTTCAATCACTAAATGCCACTAAATTATGAAATACAATCAAAATAGAGCTCGATTGTCCAGTACCTTAGATACATCTATTTCAGATTAGGTGTATTATAAATACTGCAATTTGTACTGTGTAAGTTTAGACCAATCCTAATATATAGCTGTAGAAAGCCTACCATATAGTAACAGACATCCTACAATATAGTATCAGAACGTCTACTACATAGTTGCAGACACCCTACCATATATAGTTGCAGAAAGCCTTCGCCACAGTAAAAGAAGGTCTACAATATAGTAGCAGAAAGCCTACCACATAGTAGCAGAAAGCCTACCACATAGTAGCAGAAAGCCTACCACATAGTAGCAGAAAGCCTACCACATAGTAGCAGAAAGCATGCCATATAGTTGCAGAAAGCCTGTGCCTGTCACATAGTTGCAGAAGTTGCAGAAAGCCTACCACATAATTACATAAAGCCTACAATATTGTAGCAGTACACCTACCACATAGTTGCAGAAAGCCTACAATGTAGTCGCAGAAAGCCAGTATGTTGCTTTAAGATAATTAATAATATCAGACATTCTTAAAACAGTATATTATAAATCACTCCCAATATTATCGACAATTGAATCATTTTAGCCAACAATCTGAGAGCTTATCATGATTGCCTGTTATAACAGAGTTGCCCTGTGCTGATCTTCCAACTTTAAATCTTTATTTATAGACATTATCATGTTTGGATAGCTCCTTTGGAAAATTATTGTTGAACGGTCACCAACTCGCTTCTATTCGCTATCCAATTAGCCACTACTTCTCGCAGCCACAGTGTTTAAACTATGACGTAAAATTGGTCTTCGCATATCGATCTACATTTCTGTCAATTACAACTCCAGTCGCAAGTCCAAATCTTGTCTCTAAATTACCGTCATCGCTTTCCTATTTCTCATTTTATCCGTTTTTTATTCTCTTATGTAAACATGCAGTTCATTAGTCGTATCCTTCCACGGGGCTATTTTTAGAAATCTAGCGGGTATTACTCCGCAATATTCTCTACTTATTCGTCGATTTGTTATATAATAATGGTAGTATTACCATCGCTTCATTACTATTTGATATATCATTATCAAGATAGATTGGAAATATACTAGTTGTGTATTTTGTAGAGGTAATCAGTCTGCACAGTTCACCCGATCAAATGATATAGGTAATCTTCTAAATACAATCCAATAAGTTCGATTTTAATCTTCATTAGACATGTGAATATTGCGAGAAATAAATTTGTGAAGTTATTTTCAGATAATAACAGGAACTATCTCTGAGTTGTGATATATTATTGGCTTTATCGGGCTTACATTACTAGAATAAATTTTTATTTCAGTTAACAGGAAACAGAGAAAGTTATACGTATACCTAGAACTGGTCAACTTACTATCTAGATCTCTTTAGTATCTACTGTATATACATATATCTGTTGTATATAAGTGTTGTATATCTACTGCACGAGTCTACAAGTGATTTATATCTACTGTATGACATACAACTGCAGTATATCGACTGCACAAGACTACATGCGTGTACTGCACAAGACTACAAATATCTACAACCGAGTCTGCAACCGCTGCATATACAACTGGCGTTAGTTTTCTCTTTGATGTACATAGGAGTTCTATCTCATAACAACCTGTCATGACGTCATCATAGGTTGGTATTCTGTTCATATCAACCGCTGATGACGTCGTGACAGGTTGATATGAAATATCAAACAAATTGGCGATGGAATTGATGTGGATGCAACTATCGATGAGGATCTATTCAAACCTAAAGAAAATTTGGATCAAAAGGTGTAGTGTGTGGACGGAAAGATATGAAATATCAACCGCTTATGACGTCATCTCAGGTCGATGTATTCGACTCCTATCAACCGCTGATGATCGAAATAATACAAAAAAACACAGAAATAAATTTTTATTCTTGTAACAATTAAAAAGTATTATGGTACAGTTTGTAACATTCAAGACAGAAATAAACGGCGTACTTATCGGCATATTTAAATCGGTTATCCATACTCGACCATGTCTAAGATATCTTTCAGAATCATCTTTCCGTCCACACACTACACCTTTTGATCCAAATTTTCTTTAGGTTTGAATAGATCCTCATCGATAGTTGCATCCACATCAATTCCATCGCCAATTTGTTTGCTAAAGGGGTTGATTATTCGTCTGACTTCGTATTCCTATCCATTTTTTGTTTGTTCTTTTGCTATTCAATTCTTCAAAATGGCGAATTGTAAACAAACACAACCACGTAATTCCACGTGATTAACTCGGTAATATTCGTTATTTGACGGAAAGTACCGAGTAGGTAGCCCAATCGTCGTTGGTCTGTAATGGAAGAGTCCATTTAATTTAAGGGTGGGCGTTGTATATGTCAGATATTAACCAATCATACCCCAGTTGCTATATTTATATCACCCTTGGGCTGCGCCCGCGGGTTTTATAATATAGCAACCTCAGTCTATACATAAATCTGCACGCTTTATTGCCTCAGTCTATAACGACTGTATATCTGCTAAAGAGGTATAATATGCATTGTGGCTATAACATCAGTAGGTATAATTTATATCAACTGCCTTAGTCTGTTGTATATCTATCAAATCAGTACAGATAGATTGTATATATCTATCACATCAGTTTATAGGTCTCGTGTACATACAGCGCCACATTGCTACGTATTTATTCCTGTATATTTGCTGAAGTCGTACACGTACTATATATTACAAAATATCTGGACCAGATCTAATCTAGATGGACTGGTGTAAATAATATACTGCTCGTGTATTTCTAAGAATGAGTTTACAGAATGGAATAAACAACAACTTTAAACTAACTAGAATTTATATGTACACTGGTTACTCTTGTAAAAACATTCCACACTATAGTTTGATGCATCGCTTTAATGAATGGAAAAATGTTTTGAAACTTTGAAAGTTTATGAAATAACAATGGATACAAAGAAAGACTATTGACCTATTTAAACATTTTTATTGATTGTCAATATATAAACATTAATATAAACTGTTGTATAAAGACTCTGTATAATAATAAACATTTATAAATTAAATTGTAAAAATATTAACGGGCTACCGGACCGATTGTTGGATTTATTTAATTTTTTTTTTATTTTTTTATATTTCATATTTTTTCGTATTTACTATAAAAATAGATAATGTTATATTTTGTTTGTATAAATATATATCTGTATAAGAATAAATATGTCTACACATGTGTATAAAATAATATAAATAACAAATATAATATATTATATACAAAAGTTATTTTTAGAAATAGTCATTTTCTTTCATTGAGAGAGAGAGAGAAATGGGGTTTAACGTCTACTCAACACAACTAGGTCATTTCAGGACTTACACATGGTTTAATTTTATTTTAACAATTCACTTGCGCCTAGTGGTCTTTAGCAGTTCCCGGAGGAAACCCACGAGGTTGAGAAGGCGCTTTCTTTCATTGTAGCACTCTTATCGTGACTATGTACATTATATAACCATAATATTTTATAACTGGCATTTATTTAACTTATCCCTGAGGTTGTTTTTCTGTATTAAATCAAAGCTAGATCTGGATAATTCGAATTTATAAACCACACATACTTCATATGTTTGAACACAGCATGTGAAGAGTTTCTGTATGCTTTTAGATGTTTTACTTCTCCATCGTCGCAATCTGGATTTTTTAGGTTGTGTTGCTTTAGCAGGGGTTAAATCTAAAACTAGAAATAAATAAAACATTTTAAAGTGTCATGTTTGGTTACAAATGGTTGAAACGTTAACTGATAAACGGGTGGGTATACATGTAGACTTCAAAACTAAAAGCAACAAATCTCCACTTGGCTAAGAAAAAGAGAGAAAGAGAGATAGAGTGTGTGTGTGTGGGAGGGGGATAAAACCCATGAGCATGGGCAGTCGACCAAGCTCCTCGTCATGTACAACCGGGGAATTAAAAAACCCGCTAGTTGACTTAATGACAGACCTTATATGCCAACCATTCGGCCTTCCAATCCCCCAAGTAAGAAAGATATAAGATATATAATTATAATATATACACCTGTAGTTACAGTATCTATACCTTTCTGTACAAAACGTGGAATACTATTATAGAAACCTGTAAATACAATATAGGTGATCAATAGAAGATTATATTTTAACATTTCCGAGCATTTGAATGGACCATGCCTTCATAATTTAGCACCAAAGTATTTATCTGAACTTTTAGAATTATATACCCCAGACAGAACCCCACGTTCATCTGATAAATTACTTTTAAAGCAAAAAATTGTAAACCTTTTTAGTTATAGGGCACGTTCTTTTAGTTATCAAGCGCCTATTCTATGGAATCAATTACTATTAAATATTCGAATTTCATCATCGCTAGTTACTTTTAAAAAACAGACTAAAACTTTCTTATTTTCAAAGGCTTATAACAAATTTTAACACCTAATATTTTGTCTATCGTAGTTCTTTTATGTAGTTTTAGAAATAATTGCTTATTTAATGTATTCTTAACACTCTTGATGTTATTTACTTTTTAAATGTATGTTTTTGTTACACTGTAAAGTGCCCTCGAACACACCTGTGAAAGGGGCGCTAGATAAATTCTGTAGTAATAATAATATTTTCTTGTTTAGATTTTAATAATAAGATTTGGTCATTATTGTATTCTTCAATATAAACAAGTTCTGTAATTGATTTAGTATTAAAATACAATTTATTACACCCAAAACCTAGCATTCATATTAATATATTTTGAAACGAATTTCATTTTAATCATTGTCTTTTTTAAAAGTCTGCCAATGATAGTCTGTTCCAAACACGAACTAATCTTGTAAACATTGATTCCAAGCTTACCTTTAAAGTGGTCTACATATCTTGGTGAGAGATCGGCCTCATCACTACTTAAATCGGGGTTGCCAGTAGATAAAACAGTTACTATGGGTTCTGTTGGATATTTATCATGTTCTATATCTATATCAACTTTGTTTAAATCTCTTGGAGCTTCCAGATTTTGTATTTATCTATCTAAAGCATTTGCAGATAGTTGATTTTCTATTCCAGAATTGATCTTTGTTCTCAATCGAAACGCTCCAATTAGTAGATATCTTCTCTTGTCAAATGTCAAATTTGCTGGAAAAAAAGAACTCGACACTTTGGATTGTGTATTATAATGTCTTCATCTATCTTGGTTCGGAGAAGTATTTAATAAACAATAGGATAATAGATGGGAAGTAAAATATTTCTACAATTCGTTTTAGTGCTACTTTGTTATGCTCTTGTCTATTGTCGTTTGGAATAATGTCGATCAAGGTTCTACTTACCTAAACAATTGTTCAAGAATGTGGGAAGATCGTTATCATCCATTTTATATAATACTCTAAGAAAAATATAAAAATATATAAAAAAATCAATTTTACGTATAGTACACTAAAATATAAATCTATAAAAACAAAAACTGTAGTTCTCTAATGTAAATCTAAAAAAAAATTTTTTTATGTTGTTCTAATAGAAATCTAGAAATAAAACATCATTTTTATACAGTTCTCTTAAATCTTAAAACTTTAATATCACGTTTCATCATATTTATTGAATAGAGCTTATAAAAACTAACATAAAAATAAGTCAAATGTTTTGAAAATATTAGGATTTAACGCTTTGAGTAATTACTTATTGGAATATACATTCAATTTAAATCATAATAAAATAATGTTAAATTGTAAAACTCATCGTATACATACCCTATTTCTCTTTTAAAAAGTAAAAACTAGAAGATAAATTCGTGGAAAGGTTTTTGAAAGTGCAGATTCAGTGAAGATTCCAACTGAAATAACGCCATACTATTATGACGTCATAATACCGTGACTTTAAACTTTGCTGTCGACGTTATTCTATTATCTGTATTCCTGACAGAGTTGCGGTTCGTGTTTTCTATGGTTCCCATGTTACAAAATAGTGCGGTAATAGTTCATATAAATATTAACTTTTTGTTTTACTACTCGGAGGGGGGGGGGGGGGGTTTAAATGACTAAGACGCTGACTGGAGGCCTGGTGTTCGATCTTGTGAGTGTCAGTGATGCAGCTGTCTACTCGTTCGGATTGGACGAAAACCCGATGCCCCGTGAACGCATTGCCATACACGGAAAAGATCTATTGGCATTTGGAATTCGATATAAGAGTAGGCCGTAGTGCCGCTGTCCGGGTGAAATTTTTCTTCGTAGTACACTGTATGGCGTAAGCCCGCCTTCGCTAGCCCAGCTCGGAGCAGAACAGTAGGACGTTAAACCGCATTTCATATAATTTTATTTTTTTTCCTCGTGCATATTATTTCTTTAAGAGAATTGTATAGAATCTTATTGAAAGAAAACTCGTTTCTTTTTTTTTCTTTTTATATATTATATTTTTTAGAATAAAATCATCGATGCCAATATCCTGGATTTTTTTTTCTCTTTGAAAATAGCATAATGGATTTCAATAGTCTAAAAGGTTATTCTGTAACTAAACTTCCATTCTACTCAAAGCAAGGCCATTCACGTGATTGATAAATAAATGAATTAAAGGAGCTAAGTCTCTAACTCAATATCTTTCAAAGTCTTCAAATTAAATTAACATTGGTGTTGTGATCTTACCGGAAAATGATGGGCTTCTGAAATCCAATATTTAAGACAAAATAAACATTTTACCATTGGTACACGAATTGTGTACCATAATGCGCTTCACTCCCAGTTGTAACAAGAGACTCGAGGTACATAGAGTGGAATAACCAGAAGCTAGAAATTTGCATTCGATTGAGACTGCTAGCTTATTTCCCCGAACATAACTGGTTTGAAATTAGAGTAAAACGGAAACCATTGAATGTAAATCAGTTTATATACATTCATAACAGTATTATATGCGTTGCGACCCATTTTTGTCAATTTCTAGGTCCCAAATATTGGCAATTTAGATCTTTTAAATATGTCGTGATCTGTATTAACTGGGATCAATTGTTGGAGTCACAATGGAAAAATTATTACTCGTGTTGTCATTCATTGTGAACTGTGTAAATTGTGAACTGAGCATTTACCCAACAATGGCAACATTACCCGGAGTAGATCAGTCGGATAAGTTTACGATCACCTGCATCAAGATGATTTCCCTGTTAAGAATAGTTTTATTTATAATATTATCAGTAGATTGAATAATCGCACAGTACAATCAAGTAGTGTCAAGCCGTGTTAAATCTAACATCGTTGACAAGCTCTTAAAATTGCCTGACGCTCCCGGGGATGACGTACCTGATCCAACTAATCCAAATGTTCTGTTTTACGGTTCTAAAAGGACATCTTCAGTGTATTTGACATCAGATGCTTTCGTTGAGGGTGGATTATGAACAATGTTCCACGAATCCATTAAAATATCCGGAAGGGAAGTCTTTAATTCTGGTGGTAACTACCCCCACAAGGTTCCAAAGTTTATATGGTCTATTATATATGTTGATAACGGCATGAATCATAGTGTGAAAGTAGTTACTAGGGTTGATCCGCCCCATTTATTTCTTTCAGAGACTCGGAGATAATAATGTTGTAAGGAACGTAAAGACTGATGCACCATGAACCTACAACACCGATGGGGTAGGGATATGTTCTGGTGGTCTTGTAGAGTATTCCTTCTTTCAAACTAATGATGACACGTTTAAGGTAAGCGCCCGTGAATTTTATAATATAGCAACCTCAGTCTATACATAAATCTGCACGCTTTATTGCCTCAGTCTATAACGACTGTATATCTGCTAAAGAGGTATAATATGCATTGTGGCTATAACATCAGTAGGTATAATTTATATCAACTGCCTTAGTCTGTTGTATATCTATCAAATCAGTACAGATAGATTGTATATATCTATCACATCAGTTTATAGGTCTCGTGTACATACAGCGCCACATTGCTACGTATTTATTCCTGTATATTTGCTGAAGTCGTACACGTACTATATATTACAAAATATCTGGACCAGATCTAATCTAGATGGACTGGTGTAAATAATATACTGCTCGTGTATTTCTAAGAATGAGTTTACAGAATGGAATAAACAACAACTTTAAACTAACTAGAATTTATATGTACACTGGTTACTCTTGTAAAAACATTCCACACTATAGTTTGATGCATCGCTTTAATGAATGGAAAAATGTTTTGAAACTTTGAAAGTTTATGAAATAACAATGGATACAAAGAAAGACTATTGACCTATTTAAACATTTTTATTGATTGTCAATATATAAACATTAATATAAACTGTTGTATAAAGACTCTGTATAATAATAAACATTTATAAATTAAATTGTAAAAATATTAACGGGCTACCGGACCGATTGTTGGATTTATTTAATTTTTTTTTTATTTTTTTATATTTCATATTTTTTCGTATTTACTATAAAAATAGATAATGTTATATTTTGTTTGTATAAATATATATCTGTATAAGAATAAATATGTCTACACATGTGTATAAAATAATATAAATAACAAATATAATATATTATATACAAAAGTTATTTTTAGAAATAGTCATTTTCTTTCATTGAGAGAGAGAGAGAAATGGGGTTTAACGTCTACTCAACACAACTAGGTCATTTCAGGACTTACACATGGTTTAATTTTATTTTAACAATTCACTTGCGCCTAGTGGTCTTTAGCAGTTCCCGGAGGAAACCCACGAGGTTGAGAAGGCGCTTTCTTTCATTGTAGCACTCTTATCGTGACTATGTACATTATATAACCATAATATTTTATAACTGGCATTTATTTAACTTATCCCTGAGGTTGTTTTTCTGTATTAAATCAAAGCTAGATCTGGATAATTCGAATTTATAAACCACACATACTTCATATGTTTGAACACAGCATGTGAAGAGTTTCTGTATGCTTTTAGATGTTTTACTTCTCCATCGTCGCAATCTGGATTTTTTAGGTTGTGTTGCTTTAGCAGGGGTTAAATCTAAAACTAGAAATAAATAAAACATTTTAAAGTGTCATGTTTGGTTACAAATGGTTGAAACGTTAACTGATAAACGGGTGGGTATACATGTAGACTTCAAAACTAAAAGCAACAAATCTCCACTTGGCTAAGAAAAAGAGAGAAAGAGAGATAGAGTGTGTGTGTGTGGGAGGGGGATAAAACCCATGAGCATGGGCAGTCGACCAAGCTCCTCGTCATGTACAACCGGGGAATTAAAAAACCCGCTAGTTGACTTAATGACAGACCTTATATGCCAACCATTCGGCCTTCCAATCCCCCAAGTAAGAAAGATATAAGATATATAATTATAATATATACACCTGTAGTTACAGTATCTATACCTTTCTGTACAAAACGTGGAATACTATTATAGAAACCTGTAAATACAATATAGGTGATCAATAGAAGATTATATTTTAACATTTCCGAGCATTTGAATGGACCATGCCTTCATAATTTAGCACCAAAGTATTTATCTGAACTTTTAGAATTATATACCCCAGACAGAACCCCACGTTCATCTGATAAATTACTTTTAAAGCAAAAAATTGTAAACCTTTTTAGTTATAGGGCACGTTCTTTTAGTTATCAAGCGCCTATTCTATGGAATCAATTACTATTAAATATTCGAATTTCATCATCGCTAGTTACTTTTAAAAAACAGACTAAAACTTTCTTATTTTCAAAGGCTTATAACAAATTTTAACACCTAATATTTTGTCTATCGTAGTTCTTTTATGTAGTTTTAGAAATAATTGCTTATTTAATGTATTCTTAACACTCTTGATGTTATTTACTTTTTAAATGTATGTTTTTGTTACACTGTAAAGTGCCCTCGAACACACCTGTGAAAGGGGCGCTAGATAAATTCTGTAGTAATAATAATATTTTCTTGTTTAGATT
Organism: Patella pellucida; assembly: GCA_917208275.1. Lineage (NCBI taxonomy): Eukaryota > Metazoa > Mollusca > Gastropoda > Patellidae > Patella > Patella pellucida. The sequence continues at coordinate 19,974,731 of OU795036.1, read as the reverse complement.
TTAATAATAAGATTTGGTCATTATTGTATTCTTCAATATAAACAAGTTCTGTAATTGATTTAGTATTAAAATACAATTTATTACACCCAAAACCTAGCATTCATATTAATATATTTTGAAACGAATTTCATTTTAATCATTGTCTTTTTTAAAAGTCTGCCAATGATAGTCTGTTCCAAACACGAACTAATCTTGTAAACATTGATTCCAAGCTTACCTTTAAAGTGGTCTACATATCTTGGTGAGAGATCGGCCTCATCACTACTTAAATCGGGGTTGCCAGTAGATAAAACAGTTACTATGGGTTCTGTTGGATATTTATCATGTTCTATATCTATATCAACTTTGTTTAAATCTCTTGGAGCTTCCAGATTTTGTATTTATCTATCTAAAGCATTTGCAGATAGTTGATTTTCTATTCCAGAATTGATCTTTGTTCTCAATCGAAACGCTCCAATTAGTAGATATCTTCTCTTGTCAAATGTCAAATTTGCTGGAAAAAAAGAACTCGACACTTTGGATTGTGTATTATAATGTCTTCATCTATCTTGGTTCGGAGAAGTATTTAATAAACAATAGGATAATAGATGGGAAGTAAAATATTTCTACAATTCGTTTTAGTGCTACTTTGTTATGCTCTTGTCTATTGTCGTTTGGAATAATGTCGATCAAGGTTCTACTTACCTAAACAATTGTTCAAGAATGTGGGAAGATCGTTATCATCCATTTTATATAATACTCTAAGAAAAATATAAAAATATATAAAAAAATCAATTTTACGTATAGTACACTAAAATATAAATCTATAAAAACAAAAACTGTAGTTCTCTAATGTAAATCTAAAAAAAAATTTTTTTATGTTGTTCTAATAGAAATCTAGAAATAAAACATCATTTTTATACAGTTCTCTTAAATCTTAAAACTTTAATATCACGTTTCATCATATTTATTGAATAGAGCTTATAAAAACTAACATAAAAATAAGTCAAATGTTTTGAAAATATTAGGATTTAACGCTTTGAGTAATTACTTATTGGAATATACATTCAATTTAAATCATAATAAAATAATGTTAAATTGTAAAACTCATCGTATACATACCCTATTTCTCTTTTAAAAAGTAAAAACTAGAAGATAAATTCGTGGAAAGGTTTTTGAAAGTGCAGATTCAGTGAAGATTCCAACTGAAATAACGCCATACTATTATGACGTCATAATACCGTGACTTTAAACTTTGCTGTCGACGTTATTCTATTATCTGTATTCCTGACAGAGTTGCGGTTCGTGTTTTCTATGGTTCCCATGTTACAAAATAGTGCGGTAATAGTTCATATAAATATTAACTTTTTGTTTTACTACTCGGAGGGGGGGGGGGGGGGGGTTAAATGACTAAGACGCTGACTGGAGGCCTGGTGTTCGATCTTGTGAGTGTCAGTGATGCAGCTGTCTACTCGTTCGGATTGGACGAAAACCCGATGCCCCGTGAACGCATTGCCATACACGGAAAAGATCTATTGGCATTTGGAATTCGATATAAGAGTAGGCCGTAGTGCCGCTGTCCGGGTGAAATTTTTCTTCGTAGTACACTGTATGGCGTAAGCCCGCCTTCGCTAGCCCAGCTCGGAGCAGAACAGTAGGACGTTAAACCGCATTTCATATAATTTTATTTTTTTTCCTCGTGCATATTATTTCTTTAAGAGAATTGTATAGAATCTTATTGAAAGAAAACTCGTTTCTTTTTTTTTCTTTTTATATATTATATTTTTTAGAATAAAATCATCGATGCCAATATCCTGGATTTTTTTTTCTCTTTGAAAATAGCATAATGGATTTGAATAGTCTAAAAGGTTATTCTGTAACTAAACTTCCATTCTACTCAAAGCAAGGCCATTCACGTGATTGATAAATAAATGAATTAAAGGAGCTAAGTCTCTAACTCAATATCTTTCAAAGTCTTCAAATTAAATTAACATTGGTGTTGTGATCTTACCGGAAAATGATGGGCTTCTGAAATCCAATATTTAAGACAAAATAAACATTTTACCATTGGTACACGAATTGTGTACCATAATGCGCTTCACTCCCAGTTGTAACAAGAGACTCGAGGTACATAGAGTGGAATAACCAGAAGCTAGAAATTTGCATTCGATTGAGACTGCTAGCTTATTTCCCCGAACATAACTGGTTTGAAATTAGAGTAAAACGGAAACCATTGAATGTAAATCAGTTTATATACATTCATAACAGTATTATATGCGTTGCGACCCATTTTTGTCAATTTCTAGGTCCCAAATATTGGCAATTTAGATCTTTTAAATATGTCGTGATCTGTATTAACTGGGATCAATTGTTGGAGTCACAATGGAAAAATTATTACTCGTGTTGTCATTCATTGTGAACTGTGTAAATTGTGAACTGAGCATTTACCCAACAATGGCAACATTACCCGGAGTAGATCAGTCGGATAAGTTTACGATCACCTGCATCAAGATGATTTCCCTGTTAAGAATAGTTTTATTTATAATATTATCAGTAGATTGAATAATCGCACAGTACAATCAAGTAGTGTCAAGCCGTGTTAAATCTAACATCGTTGACAAGCTCTTAAAATTGCCTGACGCTCCCGGGGATGACGTACCTGATCCAACTAATCCAAATGTTCTGTTTTACGGTTCTAAAAGGACATCTTCAGTGTATTTGACATCAGATGCTTTCGTTGAGGGTGGATTATGAACAATGTTCCACGAATCCATTAAAATATCCGGAAGGGAAGTCTTTAATTCTGGTGGTAACTACCCCCACAAGGTTCCAAAGTTTATATGGTCTATTATATATGTTGATAACGGCATGAATCATAGTGTGAAAGTAGTTACTAGGGTTGATCCGCCCCATTTATTTCTTTCAGAGACTCGGAGATAATAATGTTGTAAGGAACGTAAAGACTGATGCACCATGAACCTACAACACCGATGGGGTAGGGATATGTTCTGGTGGTCTTGTAGAGTATTCCTTCTTTCAAACTAATGATGACACGTTTAAGGTAAGCGCCCGTGAATAAGTAAACTGACTTCAAGGTTATGATTAAAACTCAGTAGGTATCTTAAGATATCGATTTTCATCTGGAATGACGGGGCATAAACTACGTTGGTAATAAAATTGACTTCCGGTATACTAATAACACTTTGTAGGTACTTCACGATTACATACTTACCCGATCTTATAGTAAGCGGTGGTAAATGCCTTCGGGTATATGCGTATTTCTAGATCATATAATACTAATTTTTACAATTGTCTTGCTTTTCAAAAGACTTAATTGATGGAAAAGTAATGCAATCTTCGGCACAATTTTCTTAATGGTTGACATCCCGTGTCCTACCAGTCCATGCTAATTAGGCATCATATAGCCGCCACGATTACATTCAAGGCATTTTAATTCCCAGTCAGTGTTTCAAAGTGAATAGAACCCCTTTAGAAATTTATAATTTACTGGTTTGCAAATGGACTGGTTGTCAGGCGGTGCGTGGTGTGTCAGGGACAAAATTGGGCCGAGTTCCATTTCGGTGGGTGGGTTGATAAACTTTTGAACAACGTTTCTATATACACCATAGACGTCATACATACCGATTGGTGTACATTTAAAGGTGGGGTGTGTCATTCGAGTAGTAACGATGCCGCAATGGATTTGGCTGGTAAAACAACCCTGTTAAATACGTCAAATATTAACATTACCAGTGTTCCACTAGAGGGCGATTTGTTCGAGAATATTAACTTTGTAATGGACGAGAAAGCAACGGGTATCGTCAAAGGCGTGTATTTAAAGCTATATTTTTAAATTATATTTTTTAAAATTTATGAAAATAAAGCCTTAAAATAGATGGTATCTATAAACAGCCTTGCTAAAGAAAAATACTACCGTTTTTTAGGACTTCGAATTTTGTACAATCAGGCCCGAGGCTAATTTTCGTGCTCTCCCCTCCTCCTGTTACGGCAGTCGGCGATGACCTTCGTTCGTTGATTTTTTGTTGTCGGAAATTTATCTTCCTCGCCCCCCTATGTCGGCTAAATTTTGGTTTCTGGCTTCGGGCCTGTGTCTAATGGTTTGGATTGTTAGTACTTGGTTTTATTTCATTAATCCTATAATTCACTATTGCGAGCTGAGAAATTGGCAAACATATCATTTTCAAAAACAAATTCCAACCTTTAAAGGGAGCTAATGCATGGAGGAAATAGGTAAACAAGGGAGGTAATTGTGTTATTCTTTCCTGTGTCAATGATTTTTAAGGTTGGGAAATAATGCCCATGGTCGTATAATGGTGAGTTCATAACCTATTGAACAACAGATATAGAAACAATTATGTTTTGACTTTCTTAGAAAATATGAAATTCTGGCTTTAAATAACTGGGTATTAGATGGTCTGACTGCGCAATTGATGTGGACAACGACCTGGGTGGATCACGACAAAGGGGGCGACTCTTTTCTTGGTTAATAAATAACATGACAAAAGCAGATAATTGCATAACAAGGCCGTCCCAAGGTAATGTTTAAATCGATCCAAAAACAAGAAACAATATTAAATTTTCATGTAGATAGATAACTGATAGGCAATGGTTGAATGCGTCTTTAAAGGTCGTGTAAATGCACATTCTGAAACCTACCGCCTGCTTAATTCATTAAAGGAAAATGAAGAGTGCTTTATAAATAAAAATATATACTGTTTCATGGTTGATCGTTTCTTATACATTCCTTTTGTTTTGCGTTCATTAAATATGCATAATGCAAAATACATATCCATTATAAGTTAAATATGTGTAGGAAAATAATCAATATGCTTTGTGTAGAAGGTGAGATTCGACTGTCAAATTCAGCTTTCTGTTTTTGACACGTTTTATCCTTGTTTTTGCTGGTTGTCATGTTCAATTATTAATTCAATTTGAAAAAAGTAGGAGAAGATCAGAGAAAATAATTTGTTTTATTTTCTGCAACAATTTATTGTGTGAATTTCAATACGTCATTGTCAACTGCACAATATTAGTTAGTTATTATTTTTTCGGATACAGTCAACTAAAGTTATTTTACTAGTGTCAAACGACTTGTCGTTGAAGTAAAGAAACGAAATGAGGTTTAGCGTCAGTGCATCCTCGGTTACCCAGTGTACACATTCCGTTCTACTCCACTATACCCTGGGTTAATCCATAGGGATTCCACGATTTCAAAATATCAGAATGTAGTTAAACTGTACGAGCCAATCAAAGAACAGTTTACAAATAAGTCTTCCGAAGACCCTTTAGCGACGTTTTTTACGTCATACAACTTGTTTACATATTTGCAAAGTGTGCAAGAACGAACTTCGGCAGCCATGTTGGGGTATTCTTTGTTGAAAAAAGATGAGAGTTACTTCCCTTCGTTTATTTCCCTTCCAAGTAACGCTTTCTGGGATTGGACGATATAAATATCACAATCAGCCAGGACAGATAATTTGAAATCGTGGAATCCCTATGGATTAACCCAGGGTATAGTGGAGTAGAACGGAATGTGTACACTGGGTAACCGAGGATGGCGTCAGTGTGGTATAAAATATATTTTGTCCCGACAACGAAACTGCAACCTACTCTTATTTCAAATTCCATCTGCCAATAGTTATATTACGTGTCTGCAAATGTGTAAACGTGACCTCGGTTTTTATCCCACCCGAACGACTAGGACCTCGGGTTTTCGTACCATCCGAACGACTAGACAGCTGTCCTTGTCAAGGCCTTCGTCCTGCATCACTGACAAGGGGAAGCTACGCCGGAAAATTGAGATGAACTTTCTCGGCCAATGCAGGGATCGAACACCCGTCCCCCAAGCTAGCGATCCAGCACCGTACCCATTTAGCCACGTGATCCCCTGTGGGATAGGCTTTCTGTATCTATATTGTAGATTTTCTGCAACTATGTGGTGGACAAGACATTGTTTGTTGTCAGGTCATCCGCCCTGCACCACTTAATGTTTAAGCCAACACCAGTAGTGAACTCTCGGACCTCCTAATTAGTGAGCCAGCGCCACTGGGCCACCTTGGCTCCCAGATATTAAGATATTGTGCCATACTATACATCTTATACTCGCGAGATATCAAATCTTCTTGCTTCCGGATGCCTTTTGTATTCTGATGAAACATGTAACTGACAGAATTAGTTGGGTTCTTATAAATTATCTTAAACATGTAGCTAATAGAATGAATAAAACAACCTTGTGGGCTTGATCGCACACCCGTGGTATGGATCTTAGTATTAAAATATTAACAGATAATATATCTGTTTATGACAAATTGACTATATAATTTGATTGTTGCTTGGGGATGAACAAACTTCATTTGAGTAAATCTGAATATTACCACCCGAGCAACATTTCTATTATTTCGTAAGAATCCATTAAGTGACATGAACAGCAGGTGAAAAAGTTTAACGTTTTCGATTAACAATTCTGCGTAATCATCAACACAGCAAGATTTCTAACATATTTGGATGGAATCGAGAGATAGAGAGAGAGTATTTAATATCCAATTGACTCAAACTAGGTCATTTCGAGACTAACTTTTTGTTAATTTTATGTCATGAATTCGCTTGAGCGTAGGGGTCTTTAGCAGTAGGAGGAATCCGGACACCCGGAGAAAATCAACGAGGCTGGACAGGCGATCCTACTCCGTGTCACGTACAACCGAGGCTCAAAGACACCCCACACCTTCTCCGCGCCAAGCGTACTTTGCCCACCCCCTTTCCGGGCGGCAATGGAGACCCTAGAGAACCATTTTTAATCCGCCACTTTATATTTCGATTAACATTTAGTATATTTTATTTCGACGCGTGTATTGCGAGCAGATACTTTTCTGCCCATACGTCTTGGAAAAATAATTGATAAGCCTAGGCCCATTCTTAAATGGGATTCCAACTGCCACGGGACCTTTTACGCGCACGCCAATGTGTTCACATGACCTCGGTTTGTAATTGTCAAGCCGCCCATACTACACCACTGACAAGAGGAAACCACGCCGGAAAATCCAGATGAACCCTTTTAGAAAGGATAATAATGGAACTACACTACTATAATAAAACCAGTGTATTCCAAATATTAAACAAGACGGATAGGCAGATAATTATTTTTTTGACAAAGTTAGAAGTTTGCACTAAGGACACCATTTGGGAAAGCAGATTTGGAAATGATCGGTCTGATTTATACTGGTAACAACATTTGTCGAACTTCTGTTGGAAATAGTCTTTGACCAATTCTGAAACGAACAACCATGTTTTCATACAATTTGGCGTTGGGTGGGGTTTGTGATGGTTGTTTTCGTAAAGATTATTTAATAAAACCAAATCAAAAAAATAGTACTAACCTTTGCAGTGCTTGAAACCGACAAGAGAATCGTTGTAGAAACGTAGCTCCTATTAAAATACAGTAATTATTTTCCAAAAAACTGTTGTGTTTATTGTAATACAATGCTATAAATGCCGTTTAAACAACAGTTTTGAGAACTAATTTACCCCTAGTTTATTTAGTAGTGACTCACATGTCAATATATAACGACAATATGGACGGTTTGTGGGATTGGGGGGTGGGGCTTGGAAAAGACGATGTAATGCAGCATAGCAAAAGGGGATCTTTTCCAATCCCCAAATTGACGTGTGAGTCCCTAACTAAATAAATTAGGCGTACAATCAAATATCAAAACTGCTGTTGAAACGACATTTACTAACTGAACACATTAGACCTATTAACCAAGGCCACCTGCAGATTTCCTCAAGGTCCCGAGATGTAAACTGGCTAGCGCTAACCCTAACCCAAGACATAACAAACCCAAAATCTAGGCCTCAACAACAATCACGAGCCCTAACCAATGTTTACATCCTTGTGACCTTGGGGAAATCTGCAGGTGGCTTTGGTTAATAGATCTGGCAGTCAAAGGACATACATGTACTTTTATAATTAATTACGTAACATTTGACCAATTAGATAAGTCACAGTCAACCCTCAAAGCCAGAAAACTAGCAAATTTCTGGGCATTCGACCAGACAGCCGCTATATTCCAGATAGAGATCCTCGGAGAAGATTGTGCAGTTTCTATCAGCAGACACCCAGCTAATCTGGGTGAAATAGGATTGAGCGAATGTTAATATTGTAATCAATGCATGTATCTTATGTAATCAGGGCTTGATATAAAATGTAATAACGACCTGATGCATTGTTATGCCTGGTAAGACAAATGTCTTAACTATCGAGGTAGTAAGAAGAAAATACACAACGTGAAAAAGAAGCAAAAGAATACAATTCAAAATACTAGACCATCACATGCGATATTTAAATGTAAATAGTTTATTATACGATAAATTTGACCTCTTGTGAAGTCATCATCATCTGTCTAAAAGAAAGGATATGTTTTAAATATCATCCGCATCTTTTATGTCAAGAAAAGCTTTCACAATGTAGATAATTACAGTTATGTAGGCCTACGGGGAATTGTAATATGAATAAAATGCATATTTGTAAAACAAAATTCAATATATTTGAATATAAAGACGAAATATCGTTTTGTCTTTTTACATTGATAATATGACAATTTTAATCCGAACAGTATATACATATTACTCCATATTGGACAAGAGGTCTCTGATGGCAAATATACATCCATTATTTAAGATGCTTAAATGATGTACATCAAAAATACATCTTTGGAGTGGTTCAGCTTTGAAAAAGCATATAAGGCTATGAGACTATAAATGGAAGACAACGGAAAAACTCCCAATATCCAACGTGTGACGCATACTCTACATATTTTAATAGCCTTGTCATCGTCCAGTATTTGTAATCCCTTCTTTTGGCTGGGACTCATGTTGTGTATCTTGTCTTACCAGATAGAGTTTAATGACGGAATGTCAACATCATATGACTCTCCTACAAATCAATGGGCACTTGGCAATCTCGACAGATTACGGTACACTATACATCTAGACTAGGATGTATGATGAATTCCGCCATTTTGGAAATATTTTAAAGGACCCGCATAAAAAATGACTGCCCCCATGGAGATTATATGAACAAACTAAAAACTGACTGCCATTTTGGGACTTTTTTGTAAAAACGGCACGTTTTCCTGTTAAAGTAAATCGGTAGTCGACTAGCCGCATCGCAAATGTATGGTCGTAGGTACATATCACTTACTGTCATACATCCGAGTCTATATGTAGGGTTACGGAGGGTACCGGAATCTATCGAGGTTTGCCGAATGATTAATTTGGTCTACTCCATCCAAGCTGGATCTCTTGAAACTCGGCGGTCTCTGCCAAATTTAGCCGCTGTCTCTCACACGTCAACAGCTCTGTTGGTTTTCTACACTTAGGTTTCGGCTTTCAATTATTTTCTAATTGGTCAAATATGATGTAAGTAATTATAATGATTGATTACTAAGCCAAATAATGCAATGGAAAGTCCCCAACACACTTGACAAATATGATATTATAGGTTCACCTAGAATCATCTATGTTTTGGTTGTTTTTTAAGTGCGTGAGATATGACTTCCTTACAATGTGTGAATCTTATTTTTATTATTTATTAAAGATACAATATGTCGCAATGGGAATTTTCCAACACAGTTGACAAATATGATATTGTGGGTTTTTGGATTATTTTTTTAAGTACGCGAGACATGACTTCTCTGCAATGTGTGAACATAATAATTAATTAAAGCTACAATATGGTCGCAAAAATAACAGTACTACAGCTGATGGTATTCCCAACATTGGAAAAGCTAAAAACGGATTTCTTACTTACCCCAGTAGAAAACTTTGTCCCGTTAGTTCTTCAGTTTGCGCAGTATGTTTGGTTTAAAACCACCACTATATTTTTACGGGTCTTTGAATTGTCGAGTGGATTTAACTACCTACGCCATACTGTGTGTTATGTGGGGCAATTTGCCCGGATAGCAGCACTATGACATACTCTTATATCGAATGTCAACTGCCCGGGGCCCGATTCGCTCGGGTCCCAATTCGTCGTGGGCCCAAAATTACCAGGGCCCAAATTCGCCTGGGGCCTAAATTTGTCTGAGGTCAAAATTCGATGGCCTAAAACATTCACGGGTCATAATGGGGGTTAGGAGCGGCGACGAAGCATTATTCGCCCTGATCCAGCTCCCGATTCGTCCGGGTCATAATGGGGGTTAGGAGCGGCGACGAAGCATTATTCGCCCTGATCCAGCTCCCGATTCGTCCGTGACCCAAATTCGATTACCTGTAACATTTACGGGGTCATGCTGGTTAATTTGATACCATAAACACACATAGATGTCTTTGATTTGATTTTATTTTTTTTACGCGTCCATTCTACCTGTTCCTCGCGAAAACATATTTTATATTTATTATCACACTGTCACTTTGCATTCTAATAGGAGATATATGGTCCCATCGAATTATTAACTAATACTCTCTCTCTCTCTTTTGTTTTCTCTCTCTCGCCTCAGTAAGAAGCGGAGAGAGCGAATGGGGTTTAACGTCCTCTCGACACAAACTAGGTCATTTCGGGACTAACATATTGTTTAATCTTATTTCAATAATATGATTGCGCGTAGGGGGTCTTTAGCAGTGGGAGGAAACCGATGGACCAGGGGAAAACCTACGAGGTTGGACAGGCGACCCTACTCCTTCCCACGTACAACCCGGGATTCGAAACCACGCCCGTGGAATCAATGACAGGCTTTATGATACAGCGCGCACACGCTACCCATTTGGCCATCCAACCCCCCTAGTGAGAAGCGGACTATACCCCATGCCATCACCAGATCTGGGGTTTCACTAAAAGATACAATGCACCAAAAGTTATTTTTCTCATACTGCTTTTACATCCTTGCGTAAATTTCTCTTCTTAATGTTATGGACTTTATCATTCCAATATATCAGACAAGTTTCTTTATCATAATTTTACTACTATACCTAAATTAACTCCATCTCTGTCACTATTGTCTAATTTATTAGATCTTTCACAGCCGGGACGAGAACAATGTCGAACTGTGTCGTTAATTGTCTTGTTCCAACTGACCAGATGTCTGTTAGTCCTGTAAAGAGAAGATGAGTCTATACCAATTTATTGCCGATAAGAATTTAATGGCGAATGATAAGCATCAATTAGTTTTGTCTCAAGGTGAACTTAAAAAGCTGAAGTGGTCTTCTGACTTTTTTTGTTAGCTCCAGCGTTAAAATCAAGACCAGCAAACCCCCTTAAAAAAGATATATTTTTGGGTCCTTATGACAGCACTACTCCGAGGCTCCGCGAATTCAAGTACCATCGACAGGAAAGCTAACATGATTGTTCCTTGGAGAATTGCGCATCGATTCCAAGGTGGCGGTGATTGCATCTTGTTTGGTTCTTGTTGTACATGTACTATCATATTTGCTTTCTCTCTTTTGTGCGGGGGGGGGGGGGGGGGCGTGGGATAGTGGTCTAAAGTGACGCGCTTCGACCTATAGCTGGCTGTGGTTTCAAGCCCTAGTGTGAGCGTATCTGGCATTGAGATAGGGGCGCCTTCTCAACCTCGTGGGTTTCCTCCGGGCACTCCGGTTTCCTCCCACTGCTGAAGACCCCTACGCGCAAGCGAATTATTGAAATAAAATTAAACCATATGTTACTCTCTCTCTCTCTCTCTCTTTTTCTCTCTTTTGGCACTTGCTGTTTGAATGCGGTTCGGCAATATCAAACATACGCTGTCTCGTACATGGTATACACCACACTTATTTCTACTCCTTACCGTATAAAATACTACCGATTAACTTAAACATACATTATACAAGAGCTAAATCTGACAATTGCCGGTCTTTCTTTAGGCCTGAAATGTTAACTCAATTATTAATTAGACATTAATTAACTTGTCTAGACCATAATCGCGTCTCGGGGAGGGTCACAAATATATGAATATGTGAAATGTATCCACGTTGCGCTTAAATTTTATAGGAAATTGCATTAAACACTAAAAGTAACAAGATTACAGACGCCTTCTCAGTTTTTAATCTTAAATATAAAGTCCAATAAAACCATAAATGTTCGTTTTCTCATTTTCAAGAACTATTTCCAATAACTGATTATTTTAACTCTTATTGCCCATCTAAATGTTCTTTAGGGAACTCTTAGATATATTTGATTTGATGGAATTTACACATGAATTCATATAAATGTTTAGCTCTGTCAAATAATTTAGAATTAACAGTCTCTAAGCCGTTTTTCGATTGATCCGTGTGCAAGCTTTCAGTTCTGATAAGACGATCGCTTGGTGTTTTAACCTACTTACCAACAGCTTATGGGATTCGTAGAATAAACAAATAGTTGCAAAAACGATATCGGGTTGTGGCTCCCCCTTGTTGCATTAAGCAATCTCAGTAGCGCTCATAGTTCCTTAAATTATCGATTTGTATTCAATTTTATTAGTTTTCTATTTTTCGTTTTTCATTTTTCGTTTTTCATTTTGTAAACAAATTATATTAATGCACACACAATTTGAATTCCTAAACTAATGTTATCATTAGTGATGTTTTTCCGAAATACAAAATATCTGGTATCACAAGTTAAATGTTCAAGAATATTCGTTTAAGGTAACGTTCCATTTCTAATTTTTGAGGTACATATTTAATTACTTTTTATATCATTCAATTACTTTACTTTATTAAATATAAAGTATTTACTTACTCTAGCTTTTTTCATTTTATGAAAGTCAATATAATGGGTTATTCTATTCTATGTAATAATTATTTTGATTTATGTAGCGTTAGTATATATGTACATGTTCTAATCGATTTCATGTTATAAGTGTTTATGTATGTTGAATAAAAAAAGCTGTAGTGGTATCGTTATTGAAAGTTAAGTCATATTGAAGTACAGCAACATTTTTCAGTTACAGTAACGTTTAATTCCCATATTTGAAATACTGAATAAGTACAGCCACGAACCCGTTACCCCCGGTCTGCGCAGGCACCGGTTCCATAATGGCGCACCAATTCAAACGAACCTTGTTTTTTATCTTTAAATCGCAAAAATCTATTGCAAATAGCGTAGAATTATTATAAATTTGTGTCAGCTGTGATAAGAAATGATTCCTTTTGGCGAACAAAGAAGAATCTCGGTGAAAAATGATTTATAAGCACACCGTCGGCAACTGTCGCAGATTGATTTATGATGCTGTACCGTTTTTTGGGGATGGGAAACTTATTATCGTTCAACTCAAATATGACGCAATTACACATGAATAATTTATGTACCATCTGATTTAAACACAGATCAAATTTTGTTTCGTTTTTATAGACAAAATTTCGTTTTTACTTGTCTTTACTACATTTGATCTGTGTAACAATATAGTCGTTGCGACATTGTGTCCAATTTATAGGCAAGGTATGTAGAAATAAGATTGCATTATATAGTATTAAATAATGATTTGGCAAGTTAGTGGTTTCAACATAGTCACATAATATGTAGTGTGTACTTAAATCAACTTAGGGTATAAGTGAAAGATTGACACAGAAAATGAGTTATATACCCAAAACATGTATCTATAAAATACCACGAGATATCACGTGCATAGAAAAATTACGAATGCATCGTTTGGCTATCATTAATTTTGGTTCAGGATCTTGGACACACTCAATTATGCGTGCTATCATTGAGTCCTATAAAACAAGTCATGGAAAAATTTTTAGACAGATTTCCAATAGATTCCAGAGAGGTTCCATCTGAGTCCCTAGACAGCAGTTTGGTTCCAGAAGGGAAAAGATTTAGCAATTTGGGATTCTTGCTTTGGGTTGAATATTATTAATATGTCTCGAAAGAAATGAGGTCCATCCTTATTATATAGCTAGTTCTCAAGTAGGGACATAGCAAAATGTCAGCTATTCGTTGTCTATCACTTCCGGTTTTAATATTTTTTGGTGATGGCGCACTGGTACACCAATGCGTTGACACCCCGACACAACCCCTGGTTACCCAACTGATAATATCACTCGTTCCATTTCAGAACTAGACGTTTCAGGTGATCCACCAAATAGCTTCTCTGTCAGATCACAGTCTGCAATCTAAGCCGCGGGGATCCACGGCCGATCGACCTACGTGACTAATACCTCATTCTTACACCAAACTCAACTGCTGAACATTTGGGGAATTCTAAAATAGATCGTTTACAGACAATAAGGATGCACACATATAAGACAATCAACAAATTAACGTGTACAGATATAGCCACAATCGAAATTGGTCTCTTAAAAGAGACCGCTGCATGAACGTGACGTATTAACCAATCACAATCGATTTTATTGACCGTCTGGGAACAGCGTGACCTCTACATGGAAACCTGACAATTGTCTGCATGAACCTATCGATAAACTTTACTGCTTGTGACCCATTTTTTTCTTATTGCCGCACATGGCATTTTTATTCCATTCTAATTCAAGAATAATGATCCAATTGTTTTAAAATCTCCAGTATGAAATTTCGTAACCCCAAACAACAGCCAACGTCAGATGGCAAATAGTGGTGAAAAACATTGGTATTTCAAATTAATTGACTTTCAGATATGGAATTAACGAACACGCTGAACCCTAAATGAATTCCTACTTGCTCGAATTACAAATGGTTAATCTGAAAACAGCAAAAATATGCAAAATACAAGTAGCTTTTCTGGAAAACCTTTTCTGTTACTTTCATATCTTACGTAAAACACACCACGTTACCAATTGTCATTATTTTGACACATTTAACCAATTTGCTCGAACAGCTTTCTTTAACTTGAAACCCTATGTACATAACAAATGAATGAAATTGGGGCTAAAATATACATAGCGATTTTGTGGATGGGAATAAACGTCCAACTTTTCTGCCCCAACAGGGCCACTGACGAAGATAGCTATATGCATAATGAATACAGGGAGTTGGATTTAACGTCCTATTATAACGAATAAACAAAATGGGGTTTAAAGTCTTACATTGTTCCTGCTCCAACCGGGAAAATGAAACCTCTATATATACATAATGAATGAATGGAATGGGGTTTAAAGTCTTACATTTGTTGCTCAAATCAGGAAATTTAAACAGCTATATACACAACGAATGGGTGAAATTGGGTTCAAAGTTTTACATTTTCTGCACCAACTGGGAAAATAAAGACGGCTATATTCATAACGAATGAATGACATAGGGGTTTAAAGTCCTGCATTTGCTACCCCAACCGGAAAATTTAAACGGCTATATACATAATGAATGAATGACATGGGGTATAAAGTCTTACAATTGCTGCTCTAACCGTTAAATGCAACGGCTATATACACAACGAACGGGTGAAATTGGGTTCAAAATTTTACATTTTCTGCTCCAACTGGGAAAATGAAAACGGGTATATTCATAACGAATGAATGAAATTGGTTTTAAAATCGTACATTTTCTACTCCAACTTGGAAATGAAGACGGCTATTTTCATAACAAATGGATGGAATGGGGTTTAAAGTCGTACTTTTTTCTGCCCCAACCGGGAAAACGAAAACGACTATATTATACATCGCAAATGAAATAAATAAATAAATAGTTATATTTAGCACTGTGTTTAATTCCTCTGATTAACTCGTACACTTGTAAAATTATATATTTATATTTTACAAATAACACGACCTGATAATATACAAACATTGTTTTAATATATAACTCAAGGTAAAACTATTGAATATGTACAAATATAACATAATAACAATTACAATTTTATAATAAAGCATTAATAACAGTTTCTAACAAACAATAATAAGTAATATCTTTACTTTTTATTAAAGGCAAACTATGTTTTGTTGTTCTGTTTCTCTTGTAAACAAAAGTGGGTATTGTGTATAGGCTCATTACAAAAAACAAATAGGCAAGTTTTAAACATATTACACCTAAGTCATGTAACAATTTATTATCTTTAGCTTTTATAAACCCAGCTGCGATGTTTGTAATTCAGTGCCAAATTTGGGACCAATAATGGTCGCTTTACACGCGGTGGCGTATCTACGGTACTGCAGGTAGGGCACGTGCCCTGGGCGCTTTTTGGTGGTGCGCCACTAAGTGGTTCTGAATGTAAGAATACTTTGTATCAGTGAAAGCAAGGAAGGTATATTTATAATTTTCATATAGTGCCATAATTTGTTAGCGAAATGATTATCGAAATTGACTTGTATTTTTTGAACTGATTTTATAATAAAGTTATCTACAGAAACGGAAGTGTCACTGTCAGATGATTATACTCAGGGGCACAATCCGATGCTTGTCATATAGTCGCCATCTTCCGAATGCGTCACTATTTACATCACTCGGCAAACCTCAGCAGATTCTAGTACCCTACTTCTAGATGTAGGGTATCGGATACTGCCGAGGTTTGCCGAGTGTGTTTACATGGCACCTTTATGTTCAATCGGCGTATTTACTCAAAGTCGTAGGTTTAAACACTATCGAAATCAACACATATCCAAATTCAGCAAATTCAATCCGCTTTATATACAGAATAGTTTGTTTGGGTTGGTCTAAGCATCAATATATCTTCACACTATATATTTCTTTTTATTTCTGTAGTTACATCTGAATGTGCGCTAATGCCAATGGGAGTTGCGGCGCATTTGACACGTAGAATGAAGTTTCCAGTACCACTGCAACTATACATTACGGTAAAAGTTAACTAGCGGCCTCCGTCTACGTTTTCCCACCTGACAAGGTTTAAGCTAAATCACTTAAAGTTTTATTGCGTCATTTTTGCGCGATATAAATCGCTTACAAACTATAATAATATTCTAAATAGATTTCCAATATGCAAATCAGTCCAAAAATGATTCAATTCCGTTCAGTATTTACAAATATATGTTGACTTGGAATTTCATTGATCTATTCTTCTCGATATTTAATGAGCTGTCGCGTCTTTTAAATCTGATTGAATCCAGTCTTTAAGATTATCCAACTTTAGTTTTGATTTAGCTTTCTTAATCAAATGTTAAAAAATCATTCCGAATACATATTATTAGCGTGGGATAAAAAATGTGAAATGTGAAATTTAGCTAAAAATAGTAAATGACGTGTCGTTCCTTTAAATCAAAAAACAAAGTTTCAAAATGGTTGGTTATATTATCTATGAGGAAAACAAATACGTGCCGTGACATAAGTTTAATAATAGCATTCATGGTCACAGAAATAAATTACAACAACAAGACTACAACCTCCCTGTGCAGATACACGTAATTGCTTACACTATGTATTTAGATGGTGGATGACCTAAAGAGATCGTGGGGTACGATAGTTTGACCCATCTAAATTATGACAAATTAATGTCTGTCTCATAGAATTACTGAACAAGCGATGGGTAATACAACCAAAAAGATTTCAGAATAGCCACGATATCTGCTCAATAATTTGAATATTCCTGGAATCTCATTTACATTACCAGGATGTCAGCCGAGAAAAACTGTCATAAACACATACGAGATCTGCAAAAAAATGTATTTCCACTCATGAAACAGGATAAAAAGGTAATTTTTCAATACTAGACCCACTTTCGTTTTGATTGCATGAATATTTTTATTTTTACAGTGTAGTCGTGCTCAAGCTACAAGCTTTATGACGTAATAGGGGAACACACAAGCAAAGACACGTATCTACAATCACCCGCAATAGTTTTAAACTTGTGATGACATCCCCTTACAGTATAGTATAATATATCATATAAGTAGTAAATGTATATACAGTTAGAAAACCACTTTACCTATGGTACTAATAAACTAAATAAGAAGAAACATACACTGCTGTGATAAAATAAAATGTGAAATTCAACTTTTTAAAGGGGCAACAAGACTTAAGGTCAGTAAAAGTTTATTTCAATAAGAGCTAAATTTAATGTATTATTTATTATAAATACGAAAATTTGAGAAAAAAAAATAGACAATCACCTGACGTCGATAAAAAAGAATTGGATAAAAAGTCAAACTTAATTTGTCAAAATGAGTTGGGAGAATTTTTAAGAAATACTTTGTCCATTTCTGACCCCCTGTCTTCAGTAGTGGAGTAGAACGTATGACGTTAAGCCCCGTTTCTTTTCATTTTCTGTCATGTTATCCCTTTAATTTGTATCAGAATACCAGGCCCATGTAGGGGCTTTTGTAGTTGGTATAAAACACGCTCCTTGTACCCCTCCTGACCTCGACAACTATCGTGCCTTCCAGCCTGCTGACCAAGGAAATTCCAAGGTTAGAGGTAGGGATAGATCATCGGATATCGATCTAAGCGGCCTGAAAGGAAGTGTGCAAGAAGGACATTTTACACCAACCCGTTGTTGTGTTCCTGTTGAAAACTAATGCTAAAGAGCATACATTATACGGGGGTGTTTATTTTTAAAATACGATAATAACACCCGAATCTTACCACTTGAAAATGTATAACGCCCCGGTAAGATTGATGCCAACCGAATCTTACCACGTAACATTTAAAGTGCAGTTAATGAATGACATAATGATAATACATTTCATCTAAAACTTTTTATACCAACACCATATAACCTTTAAAAAAACAATAAGGAGAAACAAAGGAAGCGTTATATAATAATAATTTTCCTTTCAAAAAAATCTAACGCAATAATGAGACTCCCTTGCGTGAAAATCCATTTTTTTCTTTTGTTAAACCATTAACAGCGTGTGAATCTGAAACGAAAACTAGCATGTTTGGAACCGAGTCATTAGTCGATTTATTATCGCTATTCTGTCTTGTGGCGCCATATATCTACCATATAAAGAATACCAGGAAATTGGTAAAATTAGCTTGTAATACTTGCGATGTGTGCAAGTTAAAAAAAATCTCTGAAAATAACCGTGAAAATGATAGTGTAACGACACTGATGGCGATAAACTACGACAGACTGCTTAATACGAGGGTAATGAAATGTGAATGAAATGTGAATAAAGAGCTTAGATGAAGCTGTTTTCTACTCAGCACTAATCAAGCAACAACAAACCTGTTAAACACAATTATTGATCGCATCATTCAAATATTAAAACCTATTCAAGAAAACATTTAATCTCTAATAGCCGGGAAAGCAAAATATGAAGTAATATACTTTTAAGGAGACGAAACATTTCGAGATAAATACTAATGTTTCCGCCATTAATATACTATTATATAGACGTGTTTTCTATCTGAACACCCGACTCGCCCCATAGACCGAACATCGACCTAACGTAGAGTTCAATCACGACAACGAGACTGCATAGCAATAAGTGAAACACTGTCCAGTAATAATAATCCACAAACAAGACGAGGATCACCCCTCGGTTTAAATCAAGAACATCGTTCAATACATGATTGAAAGAACTGGAAAACGGTTTCATCATTTATATAATAATACAAATACATATATAGTTTATCATGACGTCACTCAACATGGAAATCGGCATATTCTTAGTTCATATAAAGCATGTGATCAGCCATAACATAATCAACAGTGAGTTCATAGTCAAATAATTAGTGTGTGATGTTTCACCGTGTACTAGAAAAACTTGACACAACATAAACTATTTACACTATATATCGTTGAAAAATCCATGCAACAGTCAGACTGCGGCCATTTTGCAAATTCGAGGTTACGATGACGTCATTGGGTATCGTAATACATACGTAAAATCAGTTTTGTTTATCATCACAAATAAAACAGTCTCTATCTGTCAATAGGTTTTCTTGATTAAACGACTCAAACTGTTGCTGCATCAATGGCAGACTCCACTGCGGTTCCAGCTGCTTCGATTGATGTAGCAGCCGCCTCAGACGCTTCAGTAGCCAAAGCTGCCGCTTTAGCAGCCTCTGCATCCAAATAGGGCTTTAAGAAAATAGCAACGAGTCCGATTATATTTACGAGGAGATAAAATATAAAAATGATTCGATCGGTAACACAGGCAATCACTCGCCATTCCCTCACATACTTTTCTTTCTCTTCTATTTTAGCTTTCTTTTCGCGGACCTTTTCTAACATTTCTCGAATAGAGCGAACTTCTTCAAGCACCGGTCCGTAATATCTGTTGAAGTTAAACTGATCCTCTCCGGGAGTCGTGAAGCTAAAACTGTTGTCATTTGAAGAATCGTTATTACCAGGTTTGTCCATGCCGTTATCCAGAAGCCGAACCTGTCCAAACCTTATATCACGATATGGATACTGTCCACGGGCTTCGCCAACCACACGGCCAGTTTTCTTGGGGGTTAAAGGACTGTATTCAGGTTCAACAATCTTATCTCGGAGACATAATGCTCGGGCTAGTACATCAATGACAAACTGAAATGACAATAAACCCTTAGTATAACATATATACAGACATACAATTATTAATGGAGAATACGTATTAAAGGCCCGGAGTTGTTCCGATGAAACTGACACCATCAGCCGCATAATACTGTGTTTCTTTGCTCAGCATTATATGTATTAAAATATATATATTCTATATATTAAAGTAGATACAGTACAAGTATGTCCTTCTTTCGTCCAGGTAAAAAAAAATCTCCACATACAGTTTGTGCGGTGGGTTACCCCTAACAGACACGACAAAAATGCCACGGCCCCAACTATGATAGATTAGCAGACACTGGTTGGGACCGTGGCATTTTGGGCGTGTCTTTTAGAGGTAACCCATCGCACAAACTGTTTGGCAGTGTTCATTCATGATTTCTGTGGTGGTACTGAACAATTTCAACGCAGTTTTAGGTGGTACCGATTTCAACTAATCTAACCTAGCTGTGGTCTAGAAATAAGATAACTCTTGTCAGGGATACACCACCGCTATAAATGTCTGGCAATTTCATAGCTCTGTCAGTAGTACTCCACCACTAGAAATGTGTGTCAGTGTTTTTGTAATACATGTACCCGAATATGTACGTTACACTGCTGTGTGATTTTCATGTGGTACACTATTGGGCTAACCTAGCCTAGTTTGGGGACATGGCATTTTGGGCGTAGAATACCACACCCACCACCAGATACCTGGCAGATTTACATTCTGATGATACCAGATATGCATGCATTGATACCATTGATACCATATAGGAGAAAATTGGTATACCTTTCAGCTTGGTTGCCCCCCCCCCCCGCTTCCCCTGGTCTATTATTAGATAGTATTATTTTTTTCCGTTCTGTACACAGATAACCATCTACTTTGAAAATAGATCTCTGACTTGTATGGTTGCCATATTCAACAAATATAATACATAATGGGGTTCAAGGCCGCTATATATCTTTCATAAGTCTAAATAACCATTTTCAATTTTATTAAATCGAATCATTTAATACTTCTTAAAAATCTCGAAGTATACGTGAGTGTTCATTTGAAGCCGTCATGTCTGAACTCAAGCGGAGCTAACTGTAGATAAACAATGTAAGTTTCTTATGATTATTCTAAAGCAATATTTACCGATCTGAGGAATCTCGGAGCTCTGTTAATGCGAACACCTCTGAAGAACATATTAGCAACAACACAGGATAATACAGTCGACAAGGTGATCATTACCATACTCAAGCAGAAATAAGCACCTGTAGAAAAGCAAAACAAAAAGTATAATACACCATCGTACCCAATGGCTTTAAACATATTTTGTCAGTCCTGGTGTGAGCGTATGTGGCATGGAGATAGGGGCGCCTTCTCAACCTCTTGGGTTTCCTCTAGGCACTCCGGTTTATTCCCACTACTAAAGACTCCTACGCGCAAGCGTATTATTAAAATACAATTAAACCATATGTTAGTCCCGACATGACCTAGTTGTGTTGAGTGGACGTTAAACCCCATTTCTTTCGCCCTCTCTCCCTCGCCTCCATTGAACGATTTGAAGCAATCTAATTAAAATACAGATCTATATTTCGTTTCGTTTTTTTATATACTTTCGATAGCCTACACTACATGAAGATGTAGTAAAGACAAGTAAAACGAAATTTTGACCTATAAAAACGAAACGAAAATGATCAGTGTTTTAATCAGATTGGGTTTGAAGGAGAAAAATATAATGACATGGGATTTAACGTTCTACATTCCTTCATCAACCGGGATAATGAAGCGCTTTTCACCTATTATTCGTCGGATTCCAACTGTCAAGGGGTTTTGAGGGAGAGTCTCACAGCGTTTTAACGAGTGTCGAGCCCAGGGAAGACTACATAATATGCGGTAAAATTTTCAATGTTTACAGATGACTGTTTGCCAAGTAAACCAACACATTTAATATAATTAAATCGACACATATGGGTCCTTCGTAAACTTGCGCCCAAACAATACCCCGCAGATAGATCTCAATCCACCCACCCATCTGCAAGAAAATGCGTGTTGAAGACAAAATTAATTTATCTTAAACTATACGCGGTGGCTCTGACATTGCAGACCAAATGTGGACATGATAATTATATTTAAAGCACCTAGATTATTTGAACTCAGTATCTCTATAGTTATAGCGCTGTCATTGGAAAGGTTTCACTTGTCTAACCTTAGAAGGAAATGGGATTTAATGTCGAACTTGTTTGGAAGTATAGAACGAGATGTGTATACAGGTTTTAATCCACCAGCCAAACAGATCAACAGGTCAGCAATGAATTTGAGGAGTCCGAAATACAGATTGCTTTTAAATACTGTTCCATACCACCCTGTTTGCAGCTGGCAGAATATATTATCAAGACTGTTTTGTGCAAGAGAGAAACTTTTTTTAAGAACGACAGTAGCCAGGCTGCGAACCGGAAATGGTATTAACAAATGGTATCGCTTTACCTTTTTCAAATTGAAATATTATGTAATTGTTGTTTACCTATAAGTGGTATGGAAGCAGCCGCTTTAGGAGTTGATTCCGCCAGTAGCAGCAGAAGTACGAAAAACGCCAAGAAGATATTCATACCTACAAAAAATAGAACATTTTTAAGGTAATTGAAAATACACTGTATACAAAGCACAACATATTTATTTTGAGTGCATAAAATTTATGAATAACATTTTGTACAATAATAAGCAAAGTCTCGATTATCCCTTTTATTTTTAAAGTATACGTTTTCTAATCCTTTGAATATCTCGACCATCCGATGACCTAGAGAATTGGTTATGGGCTTAACATGTGAATAATATCTTAATTTATAATTTGAAGTTAGAAAGCTAGATTTAGCTCTTGTATAATCCATGTTTAATATTACATAAATGTATAAATTTCAGTTCCCACTTAACTATCATGGGACCTTGAATCGGTTTACAAAACCCATAAGCTATATGGAGGAAACACAAGTCTAGAATAACGAAATAATATATCCCTTGAGCTCTATAAATCTCATAAAGACCATTATGTTGAAACAGTTCCAATTTTAACACATTCGGCCGCAAATATTTGGACTTTTACTCAAAACAGGTATTGATTATATTTAACACAAATTTCCAAAAGGAAGAATTTGAGAACAATTTTATTGATGAGAGTTTTTGAAAGATCGACTGACGATAACCTTATATAAAAGAGAACATAAGTTTTATCAGTAGCCAATACAAATACAGCTAACTGAATTTAAACATCAAATTTGTATCTTATTTTTGAAAAGGTCAATATCAAAAATATTTTGAATATGAATATGCGAGATTTATATGAAGAGTTGGTCGTTCTTTTTGTAATAATTCAAAAATAGATCACGGAAGATGAATATAATAAAAACTTTATGCTGAGCGTTTCGAGTTGCCACGATATAGTCTCGACTGTCAAATAACATTGCTACGATAATAACTCAAATCTAATTTAACATTCAGCTATTATATACCGATTGTGATTTAATCCTTTCAAAATCACTACCGTCCCATGGTCTAGAGAGTTTGATATATTTGCTGGGCATGTGCATAAAGGCCCAATTCATAATTTATATAACATTTGGGGCCAATATAAGACCTGCAAAAGGAAGATTTAGCTCTTACATAAGGCTTCTTTAAATTGGACAATCAGACACTAAGACTAGTATTTGGGATAAAAATATCAAGAAGCCATTTTACATGATCGAAATCAGATGTCAAAACAGAGTAAGCCATTGGAAAGAGAGACGTTCCGTAATTCACCCTACATTTATGCCCGCCTTTTCTTTCAATGTAATAATAATAATACAGTCTGGTTATTGTTAACCTTTTTTAAAATAATCGCCAATTATTTCCTTAGAGTACGTTTTTCGATATCTTAGATTATGTATTACAGATCGTTTATTATCCGGGAATGGGGATATAGGGCAATAAAACTGGATTAGAATCCACTTAAATGTTTGCTGGTCTTAAGTTAAGATTCTAAACAAAAGGTTAGCAAGATTTGAATTTCGTAAATTGGTTTGACAGCTTACTGAAAGCAAACACTTTGGTGATTTTGTCAGAGCTGTTGGGGATACCATCCACCAAATTCAATTAATCAGCATTTACAAAAGAAATTGGTTAACTTGCTTATTTTTATGAACCAACATGACCATGAAGTAAATGTATTGGGGATAATTTTGCAAGACCAGTGACGTTTTTTCCTACTTTTCATTGAATTCCAATTTGCAATGGTTCTTTTACGTGCACGCCATATTCACCGAGTCACATTGATTCGACACAGACAAAAGTAAATAACCCTATGTTTTGGGCACAGTAAGTGGACATTTAGGAAAGTTGTAATTGGTGCAGATCTGTATATGAGAAGTCATTGTATCTTAAATTAAGTGGCATTTAACGTTTCACTTTTATGCATTAACCGGGCAAATGAATATAGGTCATTTTATCTGATTTACTAAACAATTTTAATTTTATTGGGAAAAAAACTTAAAAGCTGAGAAATTTATTGTGAATGCCATAAATATTCATCTAAGATGATAACGTTGGAGCAACTTTTTTCTACGGGGTTTGTGACTTGAACATAAATTGAAAGCTTTACTGTTGATCAAAGCATTCTTAATTTATATACTGGGATGTTAATTAAGATAAGAAGCTGAAACGGTAGTCAATACTACTATCCTATATGATTACCTCTATTTCGATAAGAACTAATAATTTTATTTTATTCCCACAGTCTGACAGCCTTGTAGAATTCAAAGCCCATAGGAGAAACTGTATATTATCTCTTTGGAATAATTTTAATATCTGGGACTTTGAAACGAAAACTTTTGCCACTAACACCAGATAAAATCGAATAATATATCATAATTGTGTTAAGTTTTGAAGTTTGAGAAAAAACGGACGCTGGCGATAGGAATAATTACGGAATAATCGGATTCAGAGAGGCAAACCATACATGATTTCTGGAAGTAGGTAGGGATTTGGATGTCTACACTGCTCCGAGGTGTCAAAACAATGACGTTACCAATTCAACAAGTTCTGGCCATAGATTCTCTAAGGAATTTAAATAATCACTGACTGCGTTGTCTCGAGACCTGAAGACTTAAGAACTTTTAAGTTCCATTTGATTTCGTATGTGACATATCTGATGTAATTTTAAATTGAATAAAAGGTCAAGATTTTATCTTGGTATTGTTACAATTTTCTTAGTTGGGATTCTTTTGTAATTCTATAATATATTGTTCTGTCTTTTTTTTTCATCCTGAATATAATCAATAAATTCTAATGTATATATTCCGATTTTTTTTATATTGTTTCCCATTCAGAATAAATAATATAACACATTTAAGACACCGTATCTAAACATTAGAAAATTCCGAAAAAAAACACTGTTTCAATAAATGAAGAATTCATCTTTTCTACCCTTGTCTATTATAAAAAAAAAAGCTTTTAGTAAACAACAAATTTTATTTATAGCGTATGAAGACATGCCTTGGGATGAAAATTAATAAGGCTATTAGTGCATTTTGATTTCTGAAATCACATACCGTGAATTACGATTTGATACGGTCACGCCAATCCTGCTCTCTTACAGTAGCCCCAGCATCTATTTCAGAGCCACCCGCCCCTTTGAAGGTCATCTGAAAACCGACCAAAATCTTGTAATTGTTTAAAATGTCTTTATAAAAGTGCTCAATATACCTACCTAAGATGAGTTTAGCTGGTGATTCAGGAGGTACCCAGAAGATAACAAGCGTTAGCAGCGACAGTAGGGCGCAAGGCATGATCAGAATAAACGTATAGAAAGCCACTCTTCGCTTAATCCGGATTGAAAAGGTGAGATCCGGATAGGGCTCTGGGCAACAGGTATAAAACTTCTCATTTCGTATGGCTTTATTTTCTGTAATATCCCATTCGTTATTGATGATGTATTCCAACAAATCCATCTTATCCTCCTTCGGGTCAGTAAAATGGATATTCAGTCTGAAACCATTGTAGGTCCATGAACCAAACTTAAGCGTGCAATGCTGTTCATCAAAAGGAAAGTAGAGGGTGTCAAAAGAACAGGAACTCCTTAATATAGCTTGGGGCATCCACAACAAACTGCCATCACTGGAGACAACAACCAGGGCATCACGCTGTTCTTTCAACCTGTCATCCGCGCTGAAATGATACAAATATATTGTTCGTTTTATTACTTTGAAATGCACGGAGATATACCATAAGGCGTTGTGGCGGTTTAAGATCGTGTCAAAATAATTCTACAAAAATACAATAATATAATTATTCCAGAAATGTATAGTCTTGACCTACCGTTCGAAAATGGGCACAATCTTACGATTATTTTTAATTATTAAAGAATATTCCAAAGAAGTCTTAATTATTTAACCATCAACTAAAGACTGTATCCGGAATGTCTTGCCTATTATAAATCTGGAAATATCGCTATTATGGGAACTGCGTCTATTCGGGGCTGTATACTATAGTGGGGACGCCATGTCTATGCTTTAGTTTTACTCTTTGGCATTTTAATTCGCGCCTAGTGCATACATCCGGTGTTTTTTTTTTGTTAAAACGTGCCCATTCATTCCTCTACAAGAACATGTTATTTGAACACATCATCACGAATACCAATATCATTATAGAATGTTCCAGCAGCAATTAAAAGAAATAATAAAATATCCTTTTGAAGTCTGAAATATTAATTATATAACCATCAACGGAAGAATTATCAGGAATGTATTTTCTATTATAAATCTAGAAATGCCGCCATTATGGGTAACGCATCATTTAGCAGACGCTATGTCTATGCTTTACTCTTGTCCCCGCTTTGGCGTTTCATCTTGTGCTCAAGTGCGCACATCCGGTTGGTACACTTTTTATAACCATTGGATGTCTTCGTTATCTTATTTAAAGCGATAAGTCCAAGGATACACATGCTCAAACAACCTTATTTAATTATTTACAGAAGGTTAATAATCACCATGTTGTGTTGTTTCACCATATTTTCCATCATTGTATATTTATTCATTTTTTACAGAACGTGGTGGCTCAGTGAGTAAGGCACTGCCTCGCTAACCAAGAGGTTCGTTACCGGTATTGCCCGAGGCAATTCAGATGGGACAAAACTTGCGGTCCCGTGTATACATTGCCGTGCAACAAAAGGGATCCCTGGCAGCTTTAATTCGTATAACCGTCAATTTCTATCCCGATTTTAAAAACCGTTCAAATATATCACCGTTAGACCATAATGCATAATGATGTTTAAGTTTGAATTGCGTTAAAATTGGATTGAAACTGCCCGACAGAATGACCACACGCTCCTGGTACGCAAATGAGCACAAGTATGTACAGTAATACCAAGGTTATGGGCCCTCTGGAGATGACAATGTTTATCTGATTTGTTTAGATCCTGAAAATCTAGGTTCTTGTAGATTAACGCATATTGGATGTCTTCGTTATCTTATGTCTACGTCTTTTGCTCACTAGGTTATCAACTCACTATTATACGACCATGGGCATTGTTTCCCACCATTAAAAATCATTGACACAGAAAAAAATAACGCGAGTACCTCCTTTGCCTTCCCATTCACTCCATGTATAGGCTATATTCAAACGTTGGAGTTTGAAGTTGAAAATGATATTTTTGCCAATTTCTCAGGTGGCAATAGCGAATTATAGGATTAATAGGAATATTCTTCAACAAGGTATGGCTGTTTATGGATACCATCTATTTTAAGGCTTTATTTTAATAAATTTTAAAAATATAACTTAAAAATGTGAAATTGTAGTTTTAATGTACGCTTTTTAACCACTCACACAACTTCTTGGTATAAATGTTTTTTATCTGCTAAAGATGGATTATGTAAGCCTGATGAACAGCTGGCAGTTCTCGCTATAATAATGTAAAATTAGAAAAAGTTATGAATGTTTGGCGAGAAGCGGATATATAATAAAGGCCCTCGATTTGCATAGAAACCGTTGTCATTTTTCAAATTAAATTATTTAATGAAGATCGTGTTTTAATCCGTTCAAAATCACAACATTCCCATAATCTAGGGAGTTGCTTATCGGTTTGTCATGTAAATAAATGTCAAATTAATAATTATATAACATATAAGACAAAAAGAAAGACCTACAATGGGCAGATTTAGCTCTTAAATAATGCATCTTTAATAAGAAATATCATCGTTTCGATTTTTATGTTTTGAAGGTGCAGCAGATGACCCAATTAACACGGCTTTAACGTTGTGATTAATTAAATTTTAAAATCAAATATATATTGGGTTGGTGAACATAACATGGGATATATTGGTTGTTCTCATGACAATTGTCTATTAATATAAATAATATGTGTAGATAAGTCCAAGGATACACATGCTCAAACAACCTTATTTAATTATTTACAGAAGGTTAATAATCACCATGTTGTGTTCTCTCATCACCTTTTCCATCATTCTATATTTATTCAATTTTTTTTTAAAAGGAGCTGTGGAGGCTCAGTGAGTAAAGCACTGCCTCGCTAATCAATCAGGAGTATGGCTACCGCTATTGCCCGAGACAGTTCAGATGGGACAAAACTTGCGAACACGTGAATGCATTGCCGTGCGGGCCCGATTTTAATAACCGCTTAAATATATGCCCCCTGATTGTACTTTTGTTCTTTTTTTGGTCTTTTTTTTGAGTTTGTTCTCTGTTCATCTCTTTAAAAAAAAATGGGCGTATCTTGCATGGCAATCAGTTGTTTAAAAAACTATCAAACTTTGAAATCGGGTAAAATGTGGATAATAAACAATTAACTAAGTCATTTGGCGCGTATTTTTAAAGCTTTACAACAATCGAGCTGTAAACACAGTTTATGTGAAATTTGTTTTTTTTTAAACCCAGCAGATTTTGCTTGCTTAAATGTTTTTGTTTTATAAGATAGAGGGACTTTTTGACATATTTTAATAATCTTGTCTTTAATATCCCTAAAAAACAGGTCAACAAAACACATTAATCTACTAGATGTTGAAATGATTGGGTTCTATAAAAAAATATCTAACCTGTTTAAAGAACGGGTTGAGTTAGTTTTCTTTTTAGTTAGTTAATACAAAAAGTGTAATAGGAAGCATTAGTGTCTATTACGTTTACCATATTACATTATATTGGCATCATGTACAATAAAATGTGATGTTTATCGCCCGCTGTCAACCATCTATTTGATTAAATGTAATCTACTTGTGATTAGAAATGGTCGCCTCTGCCCTGGCACCACGGCCCAAAACGTGAGCAGAGGAACTTCAGACAAATAGTGCAGATTTCAGCAGGCGAACTAAATACTTGTTTGGTCACGCTCCGTGTCTAGGTTTTCTCACCGACTTCCATAAAGTTAAACCAATATCGGTACCGTAGACCGCAAGATTCAATTCCAAGACGGAACGCAGTTTTGTGTGCATCTGACTGTAGACGTTACGTGTCCTTGTTTATTACGAACTAAGTTAAGGCGATATGGTCGAGCATTTAATATTTATCTGTGTTTAACCGGTATTGGATCCAAACGCACGTATTCCCATGGTAACAGCAGTAATTCCCCTACAGGTTGACTTTACCAATAGACCTCATTTCTTTAATCAGCGTTGTGTGCGCTTCGTCATCGTTCTCTAGCCCTACTAATTATTTTTTTTAATTTTCAACCCATCATGACGGCAACTGATGTATTCAGTTATCGAACTAGAAGATCGGGAGACAACATTTTGACATTTTTACCCGAAATTTGACTCTAATCTCCACCCGTTCGCCCTTAACACGCGCGTTTGATTCTCTTAACACTTGTCGGCTTTGATCTTTCAACTATGTTTACAAAATATCAATTTTAGCAAACAGATTCAAGTAATTATATTTGAGTTTTGGTCAGCATCATATTTATTCCTTGCATCGATATTAATCAATGAGAAGCCTTTTTGAGGCTGGTGAACATATCAGTTAATTCACCATTACTTCTACGTGATTTTTCTGTTGACTTGATCTTTAAAAGGAAGCGTTTAAATGATGAGTGGTTTGTTTGAACTTTTTCCTGCATCCCATAAAAAATTAGGACTTAAATACCGATCAGTATCAATAACAAGCTGATAATAATCCATTAATCTTATATGGATTGTAAATTTGGATCAATTACTTTACTTGTCCCACTTTAGCTAAAGATTGTAAATCAAGTGATATGCAGATATAACGATGTTCGAGGGGCATCCATTTCAGAGGGTACCCAATCACTGAAATACTTTGTTTTTTAAGAAAATTACCCTTGTTAACATCGTTGTAAAAGCTGGCATACTTAATTTGAATAAAAATATTTTTTCAATCTGTATTTACATATATTAAATCTCTCCTTTTTTCACATTTCTTAGGACTGAAGACTAATACATGAGTCTTGTGAGCAATTAATCAAGGATTTGGCAGTGGGTACCACCAAACCCCTGCATGCCACTTTTGTAAATGGAATAAATTCTATTTCCAGTTATGTGCTATATAATTAAACATATTATAAGATAGCCATTGGTTCTCCAAACCCCAAAAAAAGCGCTTTAATAACCCAAATAAAAAGGGCTTTATTTTTTTTAGAAACCTATTTCTATATTAATTTTTGCCTGATAAAAAGTAACTCAATTCTCGTCTAGACCTTTTCATTCCTGGAAGTAAATTAATTTCCAAAATTAGTATTTGATCTTAAAACGACGACACTTCTTGATGTTGTTTTTGTATAATACCTAAAAATAGGAATAAAAAAATGGTTCAAGGCGCCAAAGAACTGTTCTGATACAATACACATTGCATACCGTAGATGATAATACGCCGAATCATGTAGAACGACATGGGTAAAACTAGGGTCGTTTAATATCTTTAAGAGCTCATCAATGTCTCTTCAAGAACATTGTTTATTTTGAACATACCATCACGAATACCAATGGGGCATAATCACAAAATGTTCAAGAAGCGATTTGAGTAAATAATAAAAATGAAAATATTACTGGAGTCATAATACTCTGTTTGGAAAGTTTTGTGCTTAATGTGGAGTTTTCCATGATCTCAAGGGAATGGCTATTCTCCTTTTTTTCAGTCTTTGATATATATATATATATATATAGAGAGAGATAATTATTCGAAAGGATAATAGAAACAGCAAAGTTTATCAGAAATATATTAGTGAGATATTTAACAACTAAGAAGATGTTATTTTTTACAGTCGATAAAAAGAGATTTGGGCATACAATTTAACTGCCAGAACATGGAATCGCTACAATACTCCTGTATTCCATTATTCAGTTCCATGAGTGACGTGAAGATCCCCTTCCACTGAACTATAGTCAATTATATAAGTAGACATGGCTATTTGAGCACTTGGGGATGTCGGGCAATTTGGGGACTTGTATTTTTGTATTCAGATAGTTGTACAAGGCTGGGCTAAACGTTTCTTAGCGTTTTCCGTTTGATTCATTAAAATATATCTGGCAAAACTCATGTTATTCATAATGTGGGGAGCTGACATTCTAACTTTTGGACATACATAATTACTTTTAAAAAAAGGGTAATATGTTCAGGCACAAATATTGGTGATCTTGGAAACCCATTACATTGTATCTAATTATTTGGAAAATGTAGTAACACCGGCTCTTAAAGACAAACAAATTCAAACTCTGGAAAAATGAAATGACAAACCAATGGACCTAACCATATGAATGTAAAATAAAATTGAATGTGTTTTAACATTTTACTTTTCCGATCCACTCGGGGTAATGAAAACTGTTGTTGTCCTATTGTGCTATGTGAAATATTTGCCCAGACAGCGACACTACGGCTTACCCTTGTCAATGAGTATTTTATTTGCACGCCAGTGTTTACACTGGACATCGTTTGTTTCGTACCATCTGAATGACCAGAGGCTGTTCCTTGCCAAGCCTTCCTGCACCCCTGAATAGTGGGAACCACGTCGGAAAATTCCGAATAACTCTCTCGGCCAACAACGGGAACCACCACGTTAGCGAGCTACCGCGTCTTCCAGGGCAATATTTTGTTAAATATTAAACTATAAAAACTTACAAGTTATACAGTAATATATCAGGTAACCATATTCTAGTGGATGGTATTCTTATGTCTGTAATATTATCATATTCTGACGGCTTCCACGTTAATAACACATCCTTCCAATTCTACAACATACAAATACACTCTTTACTTGTTCGTTCTGTAATCAAATTGGTACACGGGTGTACTAACTCGTACGCTTTAGATCATAAGATCTGCCATTGAGTCTAATGGCGTGGTTTCAATCCTAATATTGTACGTGACAAGGAATGGGACCATTTGCTGTCCCCCCACTGCTATAGACCCCGAAGTGCAAGCATGAAAATTACTAATATTGATTTAACAGAGAAAAAGAGGAAAGGGGTTCGTGACACGGAGTAGGGCCACCTGTCCAACCTCGTGGGTTTTCTTCGGGTCGTCTGGTTTCTTCCCACTACTACAGACCTAATGCACAGCGAATTATTGAAATAAAGTTGAACAATATGTTAGTCCCGAAATTACCTTGCTTATAGTTTGTTTTGACTGGACACTAAGCTTCATTCCTCTCTCTCCCCCCCCCTCTCTCTCCCCCTCTCTCTCTCTCTCTCTCTCTCTCTCTCTCTTTCACCATTAAGTTTTCAAGACACGTGGGTAATTATAAATACATTCATTCCCAACTCTCTTGGGCCATGGCGAGGCGGTTCAAGGCCAACACGAGGACAACATGTTTGTGATTATATTTGTTTTTTTAAAAAATCGAAAGTTAATCAACAACTACACTTACATAATTATACCAGACATTGGTTTTCAATACTTGGTTCTTTTCATCCACGTCCAGAATCTGGATCAAGGAAAGACCAAACTTGACTGTAATACTGTCCGATGTGTTAACAACGGGTCGACCTTCCTTCCCATGTAATTCATACCTATCTAATAATTTCTTGATCAACTGTTTCTCTTTAGAAGATATGTGTTCATAGCCTGAAAAATATAAATAACATGTCATGAATACATAGAAAGAAACCTTTAACATATATATCATATATTTAAAAGTATCTGTCTCACTCAGACTACTTATTATTCCACGTGACATATGTTGGGCTCTTTGTGGTTATAAAGATTACAATAATGGGAATGTTTCTTAAAAGATGTTACAGGCTAGCGAATGACATCGATTTAACATTGAAAACAATGGGGATAGGATTACGAAGAACAATGCAAATAGTTTTATAATCTCCCAGACCCTCAAAATATTCCATTAATTACTTATTCGTTTATAATATGTCTCCCCCGTCCCTTTCCCATGGCGTTGTTTGATGGTAATTTGGTATATAATCGACGAAATGGGTTTGAATTTACATTTTCTGTCCTGTTTTGGTGAGTATTCAAGATTTTGAGGCAGAAGAGGTGGACTACACTCTGAAATGTACGACGGGTCGTTGCATATTTACTGCTGTGCTACTTCTATCTGCGTATCACAAGATTACCAATGTGAACCCCATCTGTGGTAATGAAACGCGATGAATATTTATAGAAAATTTAAACCAGGAAATGGCCAATGGGCAAAACTTGTGTTCTTCCAGTCTGAATCCAATCAAATGACTGTTATATAGCGACTCCATAGTCCAAAACGAGAGTCCTTAAAATGAAAGGCGTTTGAAATGAAATGTTGTTTAACGTTATACTTTTCTGCACCAACCGGGTAATGAAGGTTTTTTGGGGGTGGGGGTAGCATAGGCAAGGCTCATTAAACCAGAAGTTCCACTAGCTACCAGTATTATTTGCTATTCGTGTTTTATTGTGTCAAGCACCATGTGCCTCTTCCGGTGTACTTGATGTTCGGGGATCAATATTAGTTGCTATTTATATTTAAGACTATGTGTGTTATATTGTGTCAGGCATGATGTGTCACTTCCGGTGTACTTGATATTCGGTGTATAACTTGTGTTTAATTTGTGTTTGATAATGTTTTTTTTATGTTTCAAGCACAATGTATCACTTTTTGCAGCAACTTTTTTTGTTGCAAACTACAGTATCAATGTTATACAAATTATCTTTTCCAGTTATAACTTGTTCTGGTATCATTGTACCTAGTAGATGCTTTAGATATATGCATTCAAACATTTACTGGAGGACACAACAACCTGATGTCACCTTGATCTAGATATACAAGTATACCAAAATAGGTTTGCTCAACAAACAAAATGTTATGTCGACTCATTTCCAGAAAAAAACACCTTGAAGATAGACAACAAATAATAGTACAAGGCCATTATTTTTGTTTTTGCGAAGCTGTAGACGATAAAGAATTCAATATTTTTGCGCAATGTTAAGAGTCGTAACGAATTAGTCACGTTTATAAATTCAGGAAAATAAATGAAAGACATCCTAAAATGTATTAACCACTACTCAAAAAAAAACATCTTGAAGATAGACAACAAAAAAAAACAGAACAAGGCCATTATTTTCGTTTTTGCGATGCTGTAGACGATAAAGAATTCAATATTGTTGCGCAATGTTAAGAGTCGTAACGAATTAGTCACGTTTATAAAGTCAGGAAAATAAATGAAAGACATCCTAAAATGTATTACACACAACCACTACTCAAAGCACCAACCTTGTCGGGCACTTAATGTATTTTGTTCTCTTTATGACAGTCTATAAACTCTAACTAATTCTAAGAACAGATATTCTGTTGCCTAGGTTTTATTATAAATTCAAGATGACAGGTTTATTTTTGTCTCTATATTCTTATTAGTTCCCCTGAATATACATTGACGTCAACTTATTTGTTGATCTAATAAAATCTGACAATTTTCAAGTGTGAATATTTGTAAGACATTTATTTTTTGCTCTCGCCCTTTAAACCTGCATTAACCAATCTTCTCGGCAAATCTTTCTTTCCTGTAGTTTTTAGTTTCCAGTGCTTTCCAATACAAACCTACTCACAGCAGTGTAATGTGTACTAAAACTTCATTATTAATGTTGTCCAGAGAAAAGAAATGGGGATTTGCGTCCTACTTTTCTGAACCAACTCAGCAAAAAAAATCTACCATAACGTGGGCCCGTAGTCAGCTCATAAAATTTGGAAGGGCTACGGATTTTTGTGGAGGGGCTGAGGATGTCGCCGGCTAAGAACGCCTAAGAAATCATTATTGTTGGCGATATATTTTGGGGGTCTTATTCTATTTATTTATTTAAATTTTTTTTTGGCATACTAGCATGGTAGGTTAATATAAAATCTTACTTATTATAACATATTTACACCGTTTATTTGTATACCGGTATTGGTTCTATTATCATAGGTTAATACCCAATCTCAACTATTATGAAACAGTGAATTCGTTTATGTATATTGGTTTCTTACCAAACTGATTAAAATTCAGATCTATATTTCGTTTTGTTTTTATATTTTCGTTGGCCTACAATACATGAAGATCTGACCAGTTGTACTGGGAGGTCGCGTCATGCGTCATACGAGCGGCTTTTGGCCCTATGACGTCAGACATGTTATTAATAAATGAACGTTGACGTTTCCCACTTTTCTATGCAGCGCACGCCAAGAAATCACCGTAACAGACAGTATCATTGGCTAATTTCTATAAAAAACGAAACGAAATAGGATCTGTGTGTTTTAATCAGATTGGTTTCTTATATGGTAAGTTAGTACCAAATTTTACCTATTATTACAGTGAAACCGTTCATTTATTGGGTCTTGCATGGTAAGTAAGTGCCAAATATTACCTTTTATAATATAGTGATACCGTTTATTTGTATATTGTTTTCTGGCATGGTAAGTCAGTACCAAGGATTAACGTGTTAAGATAATGTCAATGATAACGGACTAAAGGATATAAAACTAGTAGACGATTGAATATCATAAATAACTTCATCATCCTTTCACGTATTAATAGTGATCATATCAGATCAGCTTCACCTAATAGCCTCTCTTCATTATCCAATTACTTATCGCTCTATCTGATCTTATAGTCATAAACTATCATATATAGGTTTCTTTAATTATACACTGCTAGATTATGATATGTTGGCCATAAATAACTACGGCGATCCGAAGAGGGCAAGGGTTAACGTACGCTAAATATTAATCGAAGTCGTTATTAAAATAAAAGTACAGTATATTTTGGAAATCAATTGCCTGGTCATTCCACCCAAAAGCTTCTACTAGATCTACAGCAGATGATTTCCTTAAAATGTAAACATTCTACATCTATTAAACCACAGTTACTTAGTCAATGTAATAATGATTGTGCGAGCCGCGGTGGCTAGGTGAGTAAGACCAGGGGGTCTTGGGTTCGCTCCCTGTTTGGTTGAGAATGCTCCTCCGCGTTTCCCGGCGTGGTTCTTCTTGTCAATAGTACATGTACTTCGGTTATTATGAACGCAGCATAAATATAGCGATTTGAGGTTTTAGATTATCCGCAATATCAAGATTTTAATTTTAGAATATCAACAATATCGCGATATGTAGTGTTAAGAGTTTAAAGGACAATCCCGAATGACGTTTAAGTGCCAAAATACAGAAGAATTGTGTTTTTACCATGTCTAAAAAATTCAGCTCAAAATATTGAGTCGTTAGGACGTGAACGCCAAAACTGCTTATCCGGACACCTAACCCTTTTAAGATTTTTGTTGGGTGATCTGTTAATCATTGATTTTCCTTTAGAGGTCTTTACAATGTATGGCCCATGTTCTGTACTTGGTAGGGCTTTTAAAGGGACGATACCACTCTTGCTGGCTTGACAGGTCAAGAATAAAAATAGCCTTATTCTAACTACTAGATGTTAAAGTGTGCTACCTGTTGTGTAAATTATCCATTACATCCTATTTTACTTGTCCAAGTTGCATTCGAAAGTGTTTACGTAAACCTTTTCAAACCATCGTGTTACCATGTAGTTGAATTTTTCTATTTTTTTAAATTCGGTGTGTTCAGATGAAATTTGTATCATCAATTAATTGGAATGCTGTAAAATAGTATAATTTGTTGACCATAGAAATTTAGTAATATTAAGATGTTGTATTCATGGTGTACACGATGGAATAAAATGAAATGGAGTTTAACATACTAGTTTTCTGCTTCATCCGGGCTAATGAAGGCGTAATCTTAGATACTGTTCAAATCAGTTCGGTTGTAAAGTCTTCGAGATTATGTTCGCAAATGTGCTTGAGTAACCCAATAATGACTAAAGGCTGACTCACATCTTTGTTTATTAAACTGGTAATGCTTTAGATAACATTTATATACAATTTTACAATCGTCATAAAACAATACTCTTGATATTAGTCCGCGATAACTCCCTTTAATAGGCACTACTTTACTACTTAATAAGTCTCTATTACCATTGAAGATTACCCGAGGTTTACGAGGGATTACAAATACATAGAATGATATGACTTGATAGGGAAACCAATCAAACCTAAGCTTAGATGCAAATTAAAAGTATGCTAGGTATAATAGACTACCAGATAAAGGCTAAGTATGAAGAATTTGTAAACCTAATTCATCTGTATTACATTATTCTCACCACTATTAGTTATAAACTTGTGACCGATAAATTATCATTCACCTTTAACCAACATCTCAATTTACAATGGAAATAAAATGAAATGGGGTATACCGTCCTACTGTTCTGCTCCGAACTAGGCTAATGAAGGCGGGCATACGCTATACAGTGTGCTATGAAGGAAATTTGTCCCGGGCAGCGGCGCTACGGCCTACTCTTACATCGCATTCAACCTGCCTGTGTATACTGGACCTTGGTTATTCTCCCAATTCGAGCTAGTAAACAACTGTCCTTGCCAGGCCGTCTGTTCTGCATCACTGACAAGATGAAACCACGCCGGGAAATATGGATGAACTTTCGCGGCCAATGTAGGAATCGAACAACCTACCCCAAAGCTTGCGAGCCAGTGCCTTACCCTCTTAGCCACCAATTTACAATGGAATTGCGTGTCTAGTAAGACATGTTCCGAGATATTCTACATAGTCAGTGGTAAACTGATCAGCAGTGCTACTACACTCACTGAAAGGGATGACGTCGGTGCCAGTTAATTAGCTCACAATATTAACCTTTTTTTCCTTCTGTAAATTAAATTCTAAAAATATGCTTTGAAGAATTAGAAAAATAATTAAAGGTGTTTGAAGAATATCCAATTTAGTGTAAATGAGTACATAAAATAGAACGTAAAATGCATCATTTAACCGGACCAGACGTCATATGTAGACAATCCACGCGCTATATAGAGGTCAATGATCGGGGAAGGGGGAAGGAGGATCATCCATTTCAGGGAGCTAGCGTCAATTCAAAGAGTGGAATTATAATTGATTCCTTTTTTTTAATTTGACCGCTAAACAGTTGACCTTTGGACATGTCCAAACCTCTGCATTCCACTGGATGATTTTGATTCTCGTTTTTTTTCAACGATATTTATCTATTTATCTGAACAATATTGTTGATTTTTAATTTGAAATTATTGTTATTAAATTATTTTTTTTTTCAAAGCTTTTTTTAAATAAAATTTTCAATTATCATTTTCGATCGTATTTATAATTTGTACCATGTCATAAGTTTTTCTAATAAATGGTCATTTTCAATTCAACCACTCTGTTGTCTTATGCTGGTAGGGTCGCCTGTCCAACCTCCTGGGGTTTCTCAGGGTCCTCCGGTTTCCTCCCACTGCTAAGACCTCTATGCGTAAGCGATTTATTAAAATAAAATTAAACCATATGTTAGTCCCGAAATGACCTAGTTTGTGTCGAGTTGTCGTTAAACCCCATACCACCTCTCTCCCCCACCCCCTCTCCCTATTAAACCGAGCAAAGATACTGTGTTGACATCAATAATATTATTTCAATATAAAATGGTCTTATAGTTGTAACTGTGGATAAATATATAAATATTACTTGGACAATGTTCTTATACATACTATTGTAACTGATCTGAATAAACCATAATCCCAAATATTAATCACGTGATTTCACTATAGGCGCTAGATGTACCTTAAATAATTACCATTCAAATGTCATGAATAGTTCAAAACCAGACATTCTTATTAGAATTTTGAAGGAAAAATCATATCGTGTCAACAGATCATCATTTGGGGTTGGAGAAGAAAGTCGGATTAATAACTAATTGGCTAGACGAAACCGTGTAATTACCTAAGGGACTTTTACCACTCTCGGTAAACAATCAATGGATGGATAAGCCTTCATTTTACCAGGAAGTAATGAAAAACCACGCTGAGTCTTAAAACATTCCTTTGGAAAAAACAAAAAGTAGAGGTCCGTTACAAAGAAAGTCACAGACAGGGAGTTTAAGTATAGCATCTAATATGAATGCACAGTCAATGGATAAGCCTTAATTGTACCATGAAGAAATGAAAAACAACGCCGAGTCTTAAAACATCCCTTTGGAAAAAAACAAAAAAGTAGAGATTTGTTACAAAGAAAGTCACCGACAGGGAGTTTAAGAATAGCATCTAATATAAATGCACAATCAAACACTAAGAATTATTCACAGAGGCTACTTTGAACATAATGCTTTCGGAGAAAACCATAAAGAACAAACGTTAATAGCTCAGAAGGTAATCAATTGGAAGTACTTGAAATGAAAGCCAACAGATTTACTTTAGTACGTTCGTTTTAATTACTGTAGTTGATTAAATATCACAAGTTTTACAAATCAGATGGTTTGGGGTCCATTTACAGGGTTTTCTTAATTACAGCATGCTATTTCTATCTGAACACAGAACAAATATATTATACCCATGATAGTGATCAAACGTAGCAATGACATCTTAATACATCCCTGTCCTGCTTTCTCTGAAACATTTCTAAAAAGAGAAAATCGCGAATCCAAGCAATCATCTGTTGGGCAAAAGTACATTCTATTTCTAAATTATTACGATAGGACGGAGTGTGTACACATTTTACGTTACTAATTGCGATAGAAAATAGTACAGGAAGTCATTAATGTGATTTTAGATCTATTGTCATTGATAAATACGTTAGTGTACAAAAAAACTACGCCGTGGATAACATCTAGTTCATGTGTTCTGATATAATTCACTTGATTCGATATTTATTTATTTTGTCTATATTTTGTCTTGTCCGCAGATTTATCTTGTAGATTTTGTTTTTTCGTGTAGTGCTGTCCTCCTGCTCTTACTATTATTATTAGGGTTGTGTGCGCTTGAAATGGACACGCGAACACATGTTGAAACGTCGTGCTATATGTGTACAAACCAGTGATTGTTATCAAACACTAAATGTCACTCGAGAATTATATTTCAGTCAACAATCTGGGATAATCTGAGACTATCTCACCTTCACGTCAAGTATAACTTATTTTTAGTTTGTTTCAAAAACTGATGGTGTATTATATGAATTCCTAAAACTCAAATGATCTAAAGGTGTTAATAGACCACATTATGCAATTATAGTAATATAAACATTTACTTAATAATAAAGAACAATTTATGCTTAAGAGAGTGTACAAGTTAACAAGAAAGAAATACCATCGGTATTATGCATTGCTGAACATTGGTTAAATTTGAATCAACTTGGAATATATCTGTATGTTTAAAGTCGTAGTATCATTATTGGCTGATTTTCTGCCTTAATATCATTCAGGCCTTTATATGATTTCAAACCGTATTTGGAAAACGCCCAACAACACTGGTTTGCAATTGTGTTTATACTGGATCTTTACGTTGGCTTAATTTTTACTCTCAGAAGTATAAGAACATTTGTGTGTTATTCGGAACCTTAATCCCAGTCTATTGCGTGGTAAATGCAATATTTAATACATTGGATTGACCCAAATTAATCTTAAAGCACAAGCTAGTATTTACTGAAATTACCCTAACCTTACCTTAAGCACAATCAGTGGTTATTTGGATTACCCTAACCTTACCGAAGCACAAGTCAGACATTATTAAGTTATTAAGATAACCCTAAGCACAAGTAAGTCCTTTTTAGGTAATCAAGATAACCCTAATCACAAGTAAGTCCGTATTAAGTTATTAAGATAACCCTAATCACAAGTAAGTCCGTATTAAGTTATTAAGATAACCATAAGCACAAGTAAGTCCTTATTAAGTTATTAAGATAACCCTAAGCACAAGTAAGTCCGTATTAAGTTATTAAGATAACCATAAGCACAAGTAAGTCCTTATTAAGTTATTAAGATAACCCTAAGCACAAGTAAGTCCTTTTTTAGTTATTAAGATAACCCTAATCACAAGTAAGTCCTTATCAAGTTATTAACATAGCCCTAAGCACAAGTAAGTCCCTATTAAGTTATAAAGATAACCCTAAGCACAAGTAAGTTCTTTTAAGATAACACTAACCTAACCCGAAGCACAAGTTAGTCCTTGTTTGGATTACTTCAACCTAGTCTTTCTGGGCTGAAAATAGCCCCATTCAACGCGTAAACTATTATACATACATGTATAACCTTCATTTAAGTGTAATGTCGAATTATTTTGGGTGTAACATTTATCCGAATGTAGCGATCGAACTACTGAAGGTGTTTTGTTACATTACTGAAAGTGGCAGTTTAATTTTCCTCCGAATGGATTGGGGTGTAAACTGAATTATTTTTTAGATTTTGTTGTGTATGTTACCGTGGATGCCGAAACAATTATAACTCAAAAAATGTCTAGTTGTCACTGAATCGTCTAAAGTTATATACTTAAGAAGGCGGAACCCGATTGTCTATTCTCAAAACAAATTCTATAGGTTAAAACTAGAATGCATGATTAATGGGCTTAGCTAATATAACAG
This sequence comes from Patella pellucida, assembly GCA_917208275.1. Classification (NCBI taxonomy): domain Eukaryota; kingdom Metazoa; phylum Mollusca; class Gastropoda; family Patellidae; genus Patella; species Patella pellucida. Next base: position 19,932,550 of record OU795036.1, on the reverse strand, counting down.
ACTAATGGATTGAAAATGGTTTACATTTTTTTGAAACAGAATTTTTTTCTCCGCCTCTGGGGAATATTCCTACAGACATCCCTTAGATAGTTTAGTTAATTATAGTATTTTTATCAGCTTTTTTTCTGGTTGCTACGGAAGCGACTATAGCAAACCCATTCAGATATTGATCATCTTCATTTAATCCTTCATATATTTTCACATAAATATCGCAGAATATAGAATTCCGTCTGTATTGTTTTTTTGTTGCGATACGATTTAACTCTAATATATTCATTCTGGGGGGTTGGGTGGCCGAATGGTTATATTAGTATGTGCGTGCTGTATGATACAGCCTGTCATTGAGTCAACTGGTGTGTAGGGTTGCCTGCCCAACCTCGTGGATTTTCTCCGGTTTCTCCTACTGCTTAAGACCCCTACGCGCAAGCGAATTATTGAAATAAAATTAAACCATGTTAGTCCAGAGTGGACGTAAAACCCCATTCTCTCTCCCCCCCCCTCTCTCTCTCTCTCTCTCTCCCTCTCTCTCTCTCTCTTCTGAAATCATTGTCACGGACGTCTTAAGGAACAACAACTCTTTGCAATTTGAACATTGTCACTTTGTTTGTTGTACACGATCTTCTACTCCATTCTTATAGAAACACAATTAAAACAAATAATGTAATGCTAAGAGGAACAGGTTCTTAATATATGACTAAACTAAATAATAACATTAAACAAAAAACCCATCTATTATTCTTAATACACGAACATATTTTTTGAAACACATGTTAAACCTAGATGAAAATTAATACATACATAGAACCTGTCAATTATTCTTAATATATGACATTGTTAAATGCATACATTAAACCTGTCAATTATTCTTAATGTGTTACACTATTTTAATATTAGGAATAATTGATAGGTTTAATGTATTTAAAGCCCCAATACCACTCTTGTTGTAACTGAATAATATGTCCCAATCTTTATTCTGGTCAACAAATTGTACTATTTTACAATATTCCAATTAATAAATGATACAAATTTCATCTTAACACACCGCATTTTAAAAATTGGAAAAATTCAACTGAATGCCGTAACATGGTTTGAAAAGCTTTACGTAAACACTTTCAAATGTAACTTGGATTTAAACATATTTTCGAACCCTCTGAACAAGTAAGATAGGTTGTAATGGATAATTTACACAACAGGTAGGCCCCCCAAACATCTAGTAGTTAAAATAAGGCTAATTTGTTTTTTCTGGACCCTGTCAAGCCAGCAAGAGTGTTATTGTCCCTTTAATAATATACATTAAACCCATCAATTATTCTCGATATAAGAAAATACCAAAGACAAACATTAACCAATCAATATTTCTTAATATAAGAAAATATTAAATACATACATTAAACCTGTTGATAATTCTTAATATATGAAAATATCAAATACATACATTAAACCTGTCAATTATTCTTAATGTATGACACTATTAGATTCATGCATTAAACCCTGTCAATTACGAAACCAAATATGTGTGTCTAGTTTTTTCATGGTATATTTTAGACTACGTCGGTATGGATCACTCTCTGAGAGTAGAATAAACCAGCAATGCGTTTTAATTTCTCCGGCAACATTATTTTTCGGGTATTTTGTGAAAGCCGGGTTATACCAAGTATGGTCCATGGCCCATGAAATTCCATTTGCATTTTTGATTTCCTCCGTTGAAATCTCAAGTCATACTTTAGGATCGTGTACTCTGACGGTGACCGAATTTAGCAAAGACATAGAAATGCGAAATCCAAAGTCAAGAAGTCTAACACAAATAGATTTTAAATGTTATTCTCTCAAGAAAAACATGTGAAAAACACGAGCTATTCTATTAGAAGATGAATGAGGCAAATATCTGCTACTGTGGATAAAGCACGCCTGAGGATACATTTGAGACGGTTTAAGAATTATCTCCGCTGGTATAGTCAGTATCAAACATTATAATTCTGTATAAAATATACAGAGTACTTTTTATCTGTTCCCAAGCGCTCGTGTTCAGGGACATTAGTTTTAAACTGATTTGGAGAGAGAGAGAGAGAGAGAGAGTAACATTTTGGGAAGAACATATGTTACATTATTTTCCATAATTGCTTTGCCCGTCGGGGCCCTTACCCGTTTAGTCGTGGTAGAAACCAGTGGACCCAGGGAAAACACACAAGGTTGAAAATGATTTGGAGCGAGAGTATAACAATTTTGGAAGAACATAAATAATCCATATTTTTCATAAGTGCCTTTTGTGTAGGTGCATTTAGTCGTTAAGTCGTGGTAGAAACCCCAGGACCCGGAGAAAACCCACAAGGTTGGGGATGAGCTGATATACTAGTTACGTACAAACACAATCTCCGTCCGTTATTAACTAGGTTATAGCTAGGTTAGTTACGGGCAATAAGGATTGAAAATTCCCAATTCCCTCACCTCACCAAAGTTTTCACAAGCAATACATTAACGTTTATTTGCAGCATTAAAAGTCCATTTTTTGCCAGAATTCATTTTTTTTAAAGTGCGTTGTTGCTAGACTGCACTAATTATTAAACGGATTGTCACCAGAATAAATTGCAAAATAATTGTTGGGGTTAGTACACATAAATGACAAATGTTGGAGAAGGTTGAGAGATATAGCGGAGATAGATTGCTCACTGCTATTGAAAAGCGTAACATAACTCAATCAAGAATTTCTCACTAGCCTGTCGGGAATCGATTCCCTTGGTTTACTCAACTTTTGCTGATGGAACGATAATTGTTTTAGAATATAACACTATATTCTGCGATCTAAGAGGCTTCACCACGCCGCACAGAAATTCTGAGGCAGCTGAACAGGTTTGAAGTGAGCCAGTCGTCCCGAACAGAGAATTAGTAAGTAAGTAGAAACACTCAGATCCAATAACTTGAAGTACAGTTCGGTATGTCTTCCGTTGTGCCCATGAATTAAACACCATATTCTTCTTTTGTCTTCGCGTGCCACTCTTCCATGACAAAAGAATTAGTGCATTCCCAGGTGGGATTTCGTCTAATATCGCATTCTCTTTACCAGTGCAATTTATGGTTGAGTTGATGTGTTTTGTTTGTTTGTTTTGGTCTTGTTTGTTCAGTTTATTTGTGGTAGATTATTTTTATTGGGGGGGGGGGGGTATTTTGAATTTAACATTTAAGGTTTTCTAATAATTAATGTCGAACGGAGATTAAGTATCTGAATAAAAAAACATTTTGTTGATTTTAATAGTAACTGAAGGAGGACCGCACCACACATAAACAAAATATGCAGTATACACAAACCCTCGAACAAAACACACATTATATACACACACATTGCAAGCAAAAGCAATCATTAACCAACGTATAAATCGAATCAGTTGAATCAGTCTGGGTTCCAGTCGCAAGTGTGCACTGTGCTGTATTGTAAAGTCCCGGGTCTGTAGTAACGCAGGCTTCACTTAAAATGGAAAATGATTCCACCTTTTCGTTTACTCCAGGATTCCAAGAGCGAAACCCAAAAGGTTACAATGTTTAAATATTTGAGGCTAGTTATCGATTATGGCAAAGTCCATCCAATAATTGATCGTACAATAATTTAATAGAAAAACTGAACGAATTGACCACTCAAATAGTATTGCTTGAATTTATGCATTTTATGTTTACATTCTTTCAGATTCCAAACACTAGAAAAGTCGTGGATGACCTAGTGAGCTAAAATTTATTTATTCTTGAATGCGCATTTCGCAATGTCTTTTATTACCAGACCCAATTTATCTTTAAATCAAATTGTTTTGAGCACTAATAAAAGATTAGGGCTTTTCTTTTCTTAATCTCTTCAGATATTTCAATAAAACATGTTTCTCTTTCATCGACAAACAAATTTATTCTAAGCCTTTTATAAATAACCAAGTTTTTGTCCGGCATCTTAGAAAGAGAAATTTACTAATTTTCTGTATCAGATTTATCAAGTATTATTTCTCAATGTAAAAAGACATTTCGTATTTTATTTACAATGGATTCTAAAGTCTGATTTGTGGTAATGAGAAAGTTTCCATCCACATGCCGCAGGAAACATGCGAGTTAAAACTATTAAAAAAACAATCCGGTATTAAAATTCCTTTAGCCAATCTGACCGACTTTACATGGCAAAAAGTTAACAAGGATTTACTTCGGCGGTGATGTCTTCAAAGGCGAATAATACAAAGAACATATTTTTCATCAAACGTTAAATGATTGCAGTGCTTTTTTTCATGGTCGGTGACCATTTTATTCGTGTTATTAGAACCCAACACCGCCTGATTCTACACGTGTATAAAAGAGTACACGACAGATTTCCAGGCGAATTCAATCGGCAGCCCGTCTATTTTCATCAGTAAGAAAATGAAGCCAAGACAATGTCTTTCTCTCTGTCACGAACTGGTCTTTGTACAGCTCGCAGAAAAAATGTTTAATTTAGGAAATGGAGCTAGTCTTGATGCTTTTATCCCGCAGATGTAAGATCTTGCCATGCTTCGGCGCCCGAAGTTAGTGCCAGCGGCTTGCGGACAGAAAGCACTGGGTTGTTTATCATTGAGTTTCGATATGGGTGGAGAAAGACTCCCAATAATTTACTATATCATTCTACCAAATTGCGTGTGCCCATTATACTTTTGAAATGATGCAAGTATATTCAATTTCCTGTAATTCAAACGAAATGGTCTATAATAGTCCAATATTCATCGATTTGTTGGAGAATAGAACGTCGCTGATGATATCCCATAGCAGTCGTGACTCGTATAATTTAATTCACTTTGAAAGGAGAATTTTAGGTTATATTGAATAGTCTATTAAGTAAGAAAAGAAGAAATTGAATTAGTCCATGTTATTATTTAAATGATAACTTCACATAAGCATAACATAATGCGGTTTTAACAAGGGTCTATTTTTAAGATGTCGCGTGATTTATGGAAAGCAATTTAATTACATTGAATGGCGAATTGGGGTTATACTAAGAATTATAGTGGTTTGGTGTTAAAAAAAGAACTTGGATGAGAGAGAGAGAGAGATAGAGAGAGAGAGAGGGGGGGAGAGGGGGACACAATATAGGCTATTTCTGGACTAACATAGTAGTACCATTTTATTTCAGTAATAAATCTTTAGCAGTTCGAACAAATCGGAGTACCCTTAGAAATACAAACTAGGTCGGACATGCAACCTGTTCACGTACAGGCATTGATACCCTATAACCTAAAGCGCACGCATTATACAACTTGACCACCCATCACCAGCACTTGGATTATATATCACTTATTATTATTATTATTATTATTATTATATACAGCCTTAATGGCATTCCAATATAAAGTAAGTTAATAAGAGTTTGAACTCTCAATATAACCGTTTTGCCTACTTCAATTATACGAAATAACAAAGCTCATACAAGCAAACTATCTAAAAACAACTATTTATATCTGAAAGGTTTCCACATAATTGGTTTTTTTTTAAAGAATAGAAATCTAAGATTCCGAACGATCAAAAGACTTTGAAAATTAAAGTGTTAGCACAAAGACATATAGAGAACTGCCACTGTATGCATCCCACGCTTCTCTAACAATTTGTTCTCTTGACAATGAGAGAAAACATGAATTGAATTTTTAAACATTGACACAATGACATTTTATGATTTATTAATATTGTGAGATAGGGCTGGTAGCGTTATTTAATGCATGTGCTTAAAGGAGCAAAGTCGCTAATATCTGGGACCTAGAAATCGACACAAATGGGTCGCAACGCAAATAATAATGTACGCCGAATGTATATAAACTGATTTACATTCAGTCGCTTCCGTTTTGACTCTTTAATTTCAAATCAGTTATGTACAGCGAAATGCGTCAGTGGTCTCAATCGAATGGCAATCTCTAGCGTCTGGTTATTCCAGTCTGTTTGACATGACTTGTGGAATATGTCTAGCCTCATTCTTCGAGTTCCTGGTTACAAATGGCTGTGAAACGCATTATGGTACATGATTCGTGTACCAATGGTAAAATGTTTACTTTGTCTTAAATATTGGGCACTAGAAACCCATCTTTTCTCGGTAAGATCACAACATCAATGTTGATTTAAATTGACAAGAACATGTAATTTGTGTTTTCAATGTTGAAGACTTTGGATGATATTGAGTTCGAGACTTTATGATCATAATCTATGTCACAGATGCTTGTGGTGTGGTTTCGATACGAAGCTTGTTATACGTTACACGGGTCTAATTTCGCGGGGTTTCTCTGGCTCCCTCTCACTGTCACAGACCCCTGTGACCTAATCCCGAAATGGACTAGTTTGTGCAGAGACTTAGCTACTTTATGATCATAATCCATGTCACAGATGCATGTGGTGAGGTTTCGATTCGAAGCTTTTACGTTACACGGCGTCCAATTTCGTGGGTTTTCTCTGGCTACCTCTCATTGTCACAGACACCTATGACCTAATCCCGAAATTGCCTAGTTTGCGCAGTGCTAACGTTACCCTCCAACCCCCTCTCCTCATCGCCCTCTTTCTCTCTCTGCGAATAAATCACGATACGAAATTTCTCATTAAGACAGTTTTTATCCGACGATACCAGTAATTGTTATAATCTGAATTTCAAACATTGGTGACTGTTGATAGAATCCAAATAATTCAAATTGTCCTGTAGTCAAAACATCAAAATTATCGGATTGAATAATGTGTTTCCGAGATAGCTATAATATGTATGCGGAGCTATGTCTGGTTTTAAAGCATTACCAGATTCTAGACATTTAATTGTTTAAAACAGGGTCCGTGTATATTACGCTCTAGACCTTAACTAAAACAAACCACTAAAGCATCATTATCGTCAAAAACACATCATTATATAGATAGCGTAATTACTCGAATCGCGTAAATTGTTAGTCATTTGCAGTTGAGAACTGAACTTGTACGCGGTTGGAGATTCGTTTTTCTGTCCCAACTGGGCTAATAAAGACGAGCATAAGCCATGAAGTAGGCCATAGAAGATAAGGTGTCGAGACAGAGGCGCTACCCCCAACTTAACTGGGTATGTAAGCGGCTCCTCTCGGTTGGCGTCATGGGTACTTAGAGACAAATAAAGCGTCTAGTTTTTGGGGAACTGAACTTGCAGGGGAGTAAAATCCAGTTGGAGACCAACCCGATGGCATGTCAGCAGTTCCTTATTTTTCAGCTGTAGTTTTGGCTAGACATAGAATTGTCTAGTTATTCGGAAAGTTGAAGATGCACAGGCCCAGTAGAGAGTGTGTGTGTATTGGGGGGGGGGGTTATTGTGGGCCCCTGGACCCTCGCCTATAAGAACCTAGGATGACCCCCTCCTCCCAATCAAAAATTGCTTCCGCCGGCCCTGATGCGCGAAGACTGATGTTCTGAAAGAATTTCCACTGGAGTTTAAATATAACCCATAACACAATGTGACTATATGTTATAAAATTTCACACACTAAATTTTGGTTGTTATGCAGTTACGTGTCATTATCGCCAAGCATCGGTATTTTTCTGCGATGTTTAAAATAAATGAGTTATAGAGAATACTACACGGTTACAGAGATCAGATATTTCATCAAACATACCTCTCCATCATCCATACATGATAACATCTTAACTATTTCACATCTATATATAGAAGTGCTCATCATGGTTCGCTTTTTGTCGAGGTCAAGAGGTACCAATCAGACGGAATAATATATTTCTTTTTGATTCTGTCCAAAAACCAAACCCTTCAAGAGATGTTGACAGTCTGCAATGATTTTGAAATATCGACTGGGGGAACAGAATGGAAATGGAAACGGGGAGCGAATGAAGAATACGATAAGGCCAATGTAGTCAAGTGGGAAGAAAACTAGTAATTTAATCATAACTTTACATAACACGACGATTATAATCAGTTACACGCTATAACTCTCCAACACAAATATTGTTACAATTGATCCGAAGTCTTTTACAAGCCAAATGACAAACTCGCATTATTATATAACCAACTTTTCTCCTGCTGCATCTACTGTATCAATTGATTACTCCAATTCAAGGAAAAGGAGAGAGAGGATTATTAAGGTTTAACATCCCCTTGAAACAAACAAGCTAATTTCGGGACTAGCATGTGGTATAATTTTATATCAACAATTCGCTTTCGTATTGTGGCCTTTAGAAGTTGGAGGAAACCAGCGGTTCGGAGAAAACCCACGTGGTTTGGACAGACATGCGACCCTACTCTTGGTCATGTAGAATATGTAATGAGACCAACGCTACTTGACTTAATGGCAGAAATACTTATGGAACTGCACACTGAATTTCGCTTTTTAAAATACATCCTAATTCGATAATTTCGGACATTTTCAAGAGATTTGGACAGCAATCATTTTTGTTTTGTATCCGAATTTTGCATTTAAGGTTCATCAAAATAACATAATTTCAAACATTGATTTTCTAAGAGATTTTGACCTGAATCTTTTTTTCCCTATTAAATCGATACAAGCGAATAAGCCGAACATTAACCGTGTCCACCGTTGCACTTTCCAGATTAAGGATTTAAACTGAAAGACTCCCGTCTAAAAAGGGTAGAGCGATTTGGCGGCTAGCGCAATTAATCGGGTTTTATGAAGCGTTTTATTGATGTTCAAGTATCGTGATGTAGTCCTAACTTTAAGTAATTATTGACATCAAGTCTAGATATGTATACAATTACTCTTATTGCTGTCAATTTATTAGATAGACAAGGGTGGGAGTTCAGTCTCGAACTACTTATATGTATATAATCTAATACAGGTTGGAGTACAGTCTTAAATTGCTGAAGAGTGAGGGGGGGGGTAACCCCCATTCGACATAAACTAGGTCATTCCGGGTTTAATCTGATTTCAATATTACAATAATTCGCTTGCGCGTAGGGGCATTGAGCAATAGGAGGAAACCGGGGAACCCAGAGAAAACCAACGAGGTTGGGCAAGCGATCCTACTCCTTGTCACGTACAACCGGAGATTCGAAACCACGCCAGTTGACTCAATGACAGGCTTTATGATACAGCGCCAACGTGATTTACCACCCGGCCATCCAACCCCTCAACAATGGCTGGAATGCAGTCTGGAACTACATGTTAAAACTAACAAGTGGAACATGCTCAGAAAATGAAGATCACAAGTTTTAGAGATGTAGACTGGTTGATTTGAGAACACCTTACCATCAATTAATATACAATGTGTTAACTCCCTCATGGCTTCACGACACTATACTGACCAGGGTAATCAAGTTCTAATCATTGTCTGCCAAATTAGATAAGACACCTCCAGATCATAAGCAAACCATTTTCAATTTTCCAATATACATGCATTATATATCTATAGAAGAAGAAGAAGAAGTGTTTATTAAAGTGTCACACGATGTACATTTACATATAGATGGACAGGCCGATAGCATATAAACAAATTTTAAAGTTAAAACCGGATACATACAAGTTCTCGCCCTTTGAGTTTCATATGAGCGTGGATATTAAAGTTTCATCTAAACAGTTACTTCCGTTACTTATTTATTTTTTTTTATACGACGTAGGGTGGGGAAGTAAAAACGTCCTCTCGAAGGAAGCCCAACCACTCTACAACTTTATTTTAATTGATTCATTTTACTTTATCTTTACTTAACTTTTACTTTATTTTATTTTATTTTATTTTATTTTATTTTATTTTATTTTATTTTATTTTATTTTATTTTATTTTATTTTATTTTATTTTATTTTATTTTATTTTATTTTATTTTATTTTATTTTATTTTATTTTATTTTATTATTTTATTTTATTTTATTTTATTTTATTTTATTTTATTTTATTTTATTTTATTTTATTTTTATTTATTACCCTTAATTTAATTAACTAATAAATTTTAATTAATTCATTTTACTTTATCTTTACTTTACTTTTACTTTAATTTACTTTATTTTATTACCTTTAATTTATTTGACTACAACTTTATTATACTCTCTTTATTTATTTAATTCTATATTAGTTTAATTTACTACTAACATCTACTAAACTGGCGGAATAGTGGAGTAAGAGGGAGTCATGATCAGACGGGCTCGGCATCTAAACACTATTCTGCCAAAACAAATACCAGTGGGATAGTGGAGGAAGGGGAGGCCACGAGAAGACAGGCCTGGTACCTAAACACAGATCCCACAAAGAAGACATCTACCAATCCAGAAGAAGAGATCATCTACCAACGATGTGTTTTTATTAAATAAAGGGAAGAACTTCCCACTAAAACCTAATACATGGCCTAAGGCCAAAATGGAAAGATTGCAAAATCATATTCTAAAAATCAGGAAGCAGCTTCGGCTCTCCTATGTCTTGTCTGTGATATCACTTAAGTGGAAGCAGACGTTAAACACCAAAAAGAAGAAGAAGAAGTTACTTCCGTCAGATCTAAGAGCCAGCGCATCCTTAAGCGTCTATCTGGCAGCTCTTTTGTTTTGGCTGTGGTCGTATACACGATGCATAGGGCTGCTGTACAAATGAAATATTGGACGATATGGATGATTCGTATAACGTATAGCTTATATACAGAGACAATATAATCAGCTAATGTTGTGAATTATTAGTTTATTACCTTCAAAACAGTAACAAATTAGTGGGCTAATGTCTGATAAAATATCAGCAATGTTTACTTGCTCCAAAATAATCGAAGCTAGAAAAGGTCGCACTCTTTCCTCATTTCACGGTCATATTTATTACTATTAAATTAATACTTAGTTTGTATCTGTTATAATTTAGAACGCTCGGGTTGAACTATAGACCTCCGGGTAATTCATCAGTAGCATAAGGGGTACTTCAGTTGGGTGTAAGGTAAGTTGCGCGGCTTTGACCTAACTCTGTGACCTACGCGGTCAATTTAAGGGCAGAACTGCGTCCAATTACTTAATGATCATAGCAACAGATACGGGGAAAATGCTGCCAATGAAGTCATTACGAAATAAATTTCTGTCTGTATTATAGAAACGGTCACTTATCCGCTTATTAGTGAGATAAGCAAGAATTTATTGCCAAAGAGCGTCTAGCATTTTGACCATCGTACTTGATTTATTACATTTATTAGAAATTGTTTCCAAACCGTAGCGCTCTAACTTCTCCTTATTGCGATATAATTGACATATAAATTATGACTGTTAGTTTGCTTGTGTGCGTTATGATAGTAATAAATAGATTAATAAATTCTCCCCACATTTTCATCAATGATTGCTCGTCTTCATCGATAATAAAATAATTTTAATGCTTAAAATCACTTTCATGTTAACGACAAATAAGTTGATAAATGACTTTTAGATCTCTGCTTTTAGGAATTTAACACGAGCCGAGGAAGCTATTTCATTCGCCCTCCTAACTTGTATCAATCTTTCATCTCCATCTGACATTAAACTCGTCTTTAAAAAATGTTTTAACTGTGTGCCGATTCTTCATCTAGTTCTGCGTCTAAGATTACTTTAATTATTTTTTCTTGTTCGCTATTTGCTATTTTCATTCTTCGTAAACATAGGATGTGTGCGCATGAATATTTTTCTCTCGTGGGATCAAGAGTGATTTGTCTGCAACAGGATATTTTGGAAGTTTTTTTTCCACTTTTTTGGATAATCGCAATATTGGACCCTTCTCTATCATTAGACAAATTGTTGTCCGACTTTTAACTGGGTCGTTTGTTCCATTATTTATTTTTTATTGCTAAAAAAGATTTTTATTTCATTTAGCATGTTGCTTCAACTAATGCTGTTTTCTGTTTGAAGACGAGCCAAGAATAATTAGTCCTCTAAAAGTGCTTCCTCAGTTTATGCTAATCAAATACCAGAAACCGATATGTCTCAACTCGTTCAAGGTCTTTCATATCCGTTGGGTTTAAAAGCTTCTTAACTGCTGTAATCAAATCTCTTTCTCGAACTTTTATAAAATAATTTCTATAAGTTGATATTTATAAAGGGTTTTAAAAAACTATATTAAAAAATATTTCCACGCGACCTTTTATTTGGGTTCCGAGTTCATCAACTTTCATGGCACAAATTGATTTTTATCATTTTATTTAAAAACTATTTTTAAAAATATTCCTTACTTTCCTTTTATTTGTGTTGTGAGTTCTACAACTTTTATGGCACGGAGCCGGCTAAAGGACCTCTAAATGAATATGGGTCGCCCCAGTTTACTGTTCTCAATTAAATGAAATGGGGTTTAACGTCCCACTGTTCTGCTCCGGACTGGGATAATGGTTTAAACAGTATTTATTTTACATATTATGAGATTAACAAAACATAATAAATTACATGGATTCGGAAACAAGCTACGAGGCTTACGCCATACAGTGTGCAATGATGGACATTTGGACAGGGCAGCTTACTCTAATATAGAATTTCCACTGTCAAGGGATCTTTTACGTGCACGCCAATGTATACACGGGATCTTATATTCCGGGAGTGTAACATGGTCTTTCAACAACTCTCACTCACCACTAAACTTCCTACTCGATGGAATGTGCATATGATATACCCTTTGTGTTGGGATGAATTGGGCTTCTAAAGTTTGGCGGCCCCATTCTAGACTTTAATTTTTGTCATAGAAATGATACTTGACAATCGAGATTATCTCGGCAAAACTTTAAATACCAATAACTTCACTCAGAATACTGTAATTTGGCTGACATTTTCAAAATATTAATTTTCTATTTTTGAACTATTGCAGCAAGAACGATCAGCTGTGTATTTACATCTTACACAATACATAACTATACAATATCTTAACTATGACAACTGTTGTCCATTCTAATTTTTGTCATAGAAATGGTACTTGACAATCGACATTATCTCGGCAAAACTTTAAATACCCATAACTTCACTCAGAATACAGTAATTTGGCTGACATTTTCAAAATATTAATTTTTTATTTTTGAACTATTGCGGCAAGAACGATCAGCCGTGTATTTACATCTTACACAATACATAACTATACAATATCTTAACTATGACAACTGTTGTCCATAATGACCTCACTGAGTATGGATCATTACACAAATAACATTGCGTGTTCTATAATAGTATTTGTAAAGACAGATATAAAGTAATCCTAAAATATTTATATCTCAAAAGGCGGATATAAGCCAAGAATGTGTATTCATAAAACGCTTCTGATAATTGAACATTTTAGAAGCAAATGGTTTTGTGAAACACATTTTATATTTTCAATTAATTCAATTAGTTCCACTATATACCTAATCCCCTTATTAGTCACTTCATATAATATTCTGTATATTGTTTAAGTATGTTTTCTAGCATGGCTTCCCCTGTGACCCAACCTAAATATTTAATGTGCTATGTAGTGTAGACATTATCATGTAAAACTTTGCCTTGAAAATACTTCGTTCCTCTAAAAGCTTTTCTCACTCCGGTAACCTCGCGTGGAAAATTGTCTCAATTACAATATGCCCAAGGAATTTCGCCATTCACTTTCTCTACTTTTCCACCAATCAAATACACGTAATGCATTTTAGTCACAACTTTCACGGGATGTTGTCATGGTGCATTGATGCCTCGCGGGAAGTCGAAATACAAAAATGACGGAATTTACCGAACTAGGAAAATCAAGGTCTCTCTAGGGACCAAACAAACTACCTCCATATTCACGACCATACTTGAGGGGCCTTAGCTGTCAAACACAATTTTCTCTTAAGAGATTTTATTTTTTAGGCTTTCCTAGTATTTCTTTCCACAGCTGTTAGTTATTCATCCACCATTGTCGTTGCGTTTTCTTCTGCTTTAACTGTATTATCAATTCTGATCACACATTAAAAACCTTCACATTTAAAAAGGGAGTAAATTAATCTTCTATGCCATATTTGTAAACTTTTTTTTACAAAATTTAAGTGATTTCTGTGTAGCCGAATACAAATTACATTTTGATAAATAATAATGTTTCGTCCGTTACAACGCACATAAACACATACGTATGGCAAATTGCATATACGGATGAATTTAAGGATATATTGCAAAGCAAATGAAAGAGGGTTGAAGGTCCAGCTCCTCGTTCTAACTGGGTTAATAAAGATGGGCGAACGACATGCAGTGTGCTTTGAGGGAAATTTTACCCCCTCGACGACGTTCTTCTACTCTCACTAGATTCCAGCTATCAAGGAGTCTTTTACGTGTATCCCCAAAGTGTACATGGGACCTTCCGACCGACTTAGGTGCTGGTCCAGTATTAGGCTACCGTACTGCACTATTGGCAAGGGGGAACTAAGCTGTAAAAATATCGGATAACTTTCTCGGCCAACACCTCATTCTGACGCGGGACCTACAGGTTAGCGAACCATCACATTTTTGCACTGAGCCACGAAAGACCAAATGATCTACCAAAAACATAGGAGTATTAATAGCAATAATGCCTTTTAAGAACCAATTAAATCGGTTTTCAGGGGTTCCACAAAAATTCAAATATGAATTTTTTAGTATTCGGAACAAAATTTTTAGTAGCTGATACCAGAGTCACCTTACTACATGTAGGAAAGTCGGTCACCTTGCAATGGACAATGAAATTGGTTTTAACGTCTTACATATTTGCACCGACTGGGCTAATACAGTGTGCTATGAGATGCATTTTGCCTAGACAGTGTCGCTGCGGCCTACTCTTATTTAAAATTTAATTATTAAGGGTTACTTTACGTGTACGACAACGTATACACGGGACCTCGGTTTTACGTACTCCCCGATCGAATAGAGACTGTCATTGGGGAGTCACGCCTGAAAATCGCGACGAACAGTGGAAAAAAAGACTGAGAACCAATGCATTAAAGGAAGATTTCAAAATTATCACCAAACCAGAATAGTGTGTCTCAACCTCTTTTGTTAATTTGAAGTGCTGTACAATCGTTAACTCTTATCCCCATCTAACTTACTTTATAACCAAAGTAGATACAACTTAAAAGAAATCCGAAATTTAAATTTAGACGGGTAAAGACATTAATTTGTAAAAGTGTTCCGGAATAAGCATATTACGTGACACAAAACATAATTACACATTTAATAGATGAAAGAATTTAATTAAGAACTGACAGGAAGAAAGCAAGAGTGTCATTCGCTGAATCTTTAAATTTATCTGCGTAAAAAGAAAACTAGCATAAGTTGAAACATTCTTAGTTTTTACTGTGACAAATAGAATACTTTAATCCCATTAACTTTATAATGACGATCCCTAATTCGGAATGCTTTGTTTCAAAGCCATTTTATTTTAACGAAAGATGACTTTCTGATATATTTTATCTTAGATAACGAGATTTTGAAAATAAAATAACTGTATCTTTGACAAGTCTGGGAAGACGAAATGGAATTAAGTATGTGGTTTCTTTCATGTAGATTGGAACCGCCACATAATTGCTCGTGGAGACATAGGCCATAAGTCCATGGTTTTTGCTCCGTCAAGTGTATAATAATATAAGTATGCACATACCATACAGACATGTCACAGAAGGCCAACATAAATATTTAATGCTTAAACTTTCTGAACTAATATTTTTTTGTTGGTCAATGATGCAGGGTTGGGGGGGGGGGGCTTGGCAAGGACGGCGTGTAGTCGTTCGGGCTTGTCGTAGCATGATCGTACGTACAAGAACTCTGGACAGCTAGAATTCGAAATCAGACTGGCCTGTTGCCTCATAGCAGACGGTATGGCGTATGACCGTTTCCATTAGCCCAGACGGTCCAGAACGGTGGGAGGTAAAAGCTCCATTTCGTTTCATTTCGTCTCAGAAATACTTTCTGTATACGAGACCTCATTCTTCGCGACCACAATGATCAGACAAACATGGCTTTGATAAATAATATATACGTTTCAAACATAAATAATAATTGTTCACTTTTTGCACTTATGTTCACATCTCAAGCCTGTTTGTAATTACATAATTACGTTGTTCTATAATTTGCTTTCAGAGCTCGAGAGCGAAGGGGCTGCCAATTAAAAAGAAGTAGGACGAAGTATAATTAAATATGCATGAGCTGATCTAAATCAGGTAGTGTATGTATGACCCCTTGGCTGTCCTACCTTCTCTAACCAGATTAACTCATCAATACAATCACACAATTCTCCGACACAACACACTCACAGATTCACCTGTTTGCGTGTCGATATAGATTAATATCCCATTATTCAATAATTATTGACCAATAGAGACTGTCATTGGGGAGTCACGCCTGAAAATCGCGACGAACAGTGGAAAAAAAGACTGAGAACCAATGCATTAAAGGAAGATTTCAAAATTATCACCAAACCAGAATAGTGTGTCTCAACCTCTTTTGTTAATTTGAAGTGCTGTACAATCTTTAACTCTTATCCCCATCTAACTTACTTTATAACCAAAGTAGATACAACTTAAAAGAAATCCGAAATTTAAATTTAGACGGGTAAAGACATTAATTTGTAAAAGTGTTCCGGAATAAGCATATTACGTGACACAAAACATAATTACACATTTAATAGATGAAAGAATTTAATTAAGAACTGACAGGAAGAAAGCAAGAGTGTCATTCGCTGAATCTTTAAATTTATCTGCGTAAAAAGAAAACTAGCATAAGTTGAAACATTCTTAGTTTTTACTGTGACAAATAGAATACTTTAATCCCATTAACTTTATAATGACGATCCCTAATTCGGAATGCTTTGTTTCAAAGCCATTTTATTTTAACGAAAGATGACTTTCTGATATATTTTATCTTAGATAACGAGATTTTGAAAATAAAATAACTGTATCTTTGACAAGTCTGGGAAGACGAAATGGAATTAAGTATGTGGTTTCTTTCATGTAGATTGGAACCGCCACATAATTGCTCGTGGAGACATAGGCCATAAGTCCATGGTTTTTGCTCCGTCAAGTGTATAATAATATAAGTATGCACATACCATACAGACATGTCACAGAAGGCCAACATAAATATTTAATGCTTAAACTTTCTGAACTAATATTTTTTTGTTGGTCAATGATGCAGGGTTGGGGGGGGGGCTTGGCAAGGACGGCGTGTAGTCGTTCGGGCTTGTCGTAGCATGATCGTACGTACAAGAACTCTGGACAGCTAGAATTCGAAATCAGACTGGCCTGTTGCCTCATAGCAGACGGTATGGCGTATGACCGTTTCCATTAGCCCAGACGGTCCAGAACGGTGGGAGGTAAAAGCTCCATTTCGTTTCATTTCGTCTCAGAAATACTTTCTGTATACGAGACCTCATTCTTCGCGACCACAATGATCAGACAAACATGGCTTTGATAAATAATATATACGTTTCAAACATAAATAATAATTGTTCACTTTTTGCACTTATGTTCACATCTCAAGCCTGTTTGTAATTACATAATTACGTTGTTCTATAATTTGCTTTCAGAGCTCGAGAGCGAAGGGGCTGCCAATTAAAAAGAAGTAGGACGAAGTATAATTAAATATGCATGAGCTGATCTAAATCAGGTAGTGTATGTATGACCCCTTGGCTGTCCTACCTTCTCTAACCAGATTAACTCATCAATACAATCACACAATTCTCCGACACAACACACTCACAGATTCACCTGTTTGCGTGTCGATATAGATTAATATCCCATTATTCAATAATTATTGACCAATTTCCCAAATGTCGGAAGAATTATTTTCGTTATCCCTCACATCGTCACTAATTGAATTAACACCCTTACTCGTCCTTGTAATATTCTACTTTTGTCGAGGCTTTCACAGATTCAGTACAGTTTATTTGCCGTCTCTATTTTTTTTAAAAGTCAAACATACGTTTGCTGAAATGTGCATGTATTCTTCAATATACGGAAGTATAGCATATAATCAATTTAGTCATTTTGTGAATAAATATATTTGTTTCGTGTTCAAAAGTGTAACTGAAAGTTTCTAAAAGATACCTGGAAGAAAACGACTATTGTTAGCGATCGAGATACAACTTATTGAAAACGGGGCATGTTGCAACAGGCAGAACTTGTTATATATTATTTCTGACATGCTTACGCATGTACACTGCATTATTTATTTTAAAACCAGTAACCATGTTAAAGTGATAATTTCAAATTTTCAAAGAAAGTCAAAAATAGGTTATACGACCATGGGCATTATTTCCCACCGTTAAAAATCTATGATATAGGAAATAATAACACATTTACCTCCCCTGTTTTGCTATCGACAGCATGGAGCGGCCATATTTTAACAATTGAATTTGAAGTTAAAAATTATATTTTTGCCAATTTCTCGGCTGACAATAGTGAATTGTATGATTAATAGGATTATTCTTTAACAAGGTAGGACTGTTTATGGATAACATCTATTTCAAGGCCATGAATGATTGGGACATGGCATTTGGGGTCCGCGTGAATTTGCCCCCGGGCGAATCCGCGTATTTTGCTAGTTCTTTTATAGTAAATGCAAGAGGGCCGCAACACATAAACAAAAGCCATTAGACAAATCTGTGGACAAGACACAAAACCTGTCGCAATGTATATATCAATTTAAGTGAATGGATCGGGGGAGGCGGGGGGGTCATCAAAATCTGGTATGTAGTGATACAGGCTCCACTTATAAGGAAAACAAAATAACAATAAGGGAGACAATCCACCCTTTCAATCCGTAATTCCATTCTAGTGTTTTGCACGTGACGTTGAATAGTGGGGCTTGTGTGACGACTTTGCAACCCAAAGCAACTAGTTGCAGTCAGTTGCAAGAGGGCCTATGTCGATTATATCAGCAACCGAGGACAACTGGGAGCAACTGAATTTGGAGCGCTTATGTCGACTCGGAACGGATAGCGATCACACTTTACACCAGACTGTTAATTTATTCATCACGTGATGCTACAATTATATTAGTATAGTATTTTCCACATCATCAACATTTGGAAAGTTGGTGTCTTCGTACGCTTCCATTTATTGCTTATTTATAAAGTCACGTGACACATGTTTCTAATCAACATTTGGAAAGTTGGTGTTTTCGTACGCTTCCATTTATTGCTTATTTATAAAGCCACGTGACACATGTTTCTAATCACGTGATGTTAATTTCTAGGAAACGAGTTGACTCCAGTTGCAAGCATGCTCATGTCGACTGCAACTAGTTGCAGCCAGTTGCAGAAAGTTGAACATGTGCAACTGACTGCAACTAGTTGCTTTGAGTTGTAAGAGGCGCTCAGGTCGACTTTTTTCAGTGGCAATTAGTTGTTTTCAGCTGCATTTAGTTGTTTCCAGTTGCATTCAGTTGCTTTCAGTTGCAAGATCGACATATTCCCCTTAAGGACAACTTCAGCAAAACTTAATTATATTTTAATTGTTTATGGCTATTGTCCCAAATCAGTTAATTGAGTATTATTCAGCAGAAAGAAAGAATCACCAGAGCATATAGTTTGCAACTAAAGCTTTAGGCTTGATCCCAGTCGACATTTAAAAACTGTTGGCCTGGATCAAACACACCATGATCATGGCGGATCCCAGCTGACTAATTAACTTCACACTTGAATCATTGATATCCAGTTGATTTCGGTTTTTATCATCCGTGGAAATGTTATGATATAGATTCTACTGTGTTACCGATACTATCTACATCTTTGATCAATTGGTATATATATTATTTAACAATAAATTGTATCCAGAATGCTGTATATTTCCCCGAACATCTCCACGTTACCGTTAAAGGAGGTGATTCAACACTTTCTATATTCTAAGGTAAGATAGATGCGTCAATTTTGGACTCCGGAAACACCCGAACGTCCCCAACCGGCATACACTTATCATCTCCCAAGACAGATAATGGTGGTGACAGCGGATCAACTTGAAGAAACTTCGAGCTGTCCACGTTCCAACGCATGACGTCACCACAGCCATCTTGAATTTTGCTGTCATATCAACCATCGAAGTCCGTCAATCGATGCGCAATTGTCCAAGGAACAATCATGTCAAGTGACATGTCGGTCATACTAGGATTGTCGGAGCACTAAGCCTGCCCAAAATAACAAGAAGAACAAGTTGAATAGCATGCTCCAAACACTGCGGTATTGAAGTCATCCCACTGGACTCTCTCAAAATTAAAAATGGTGATGTTTTGGTTAATCGGTAAACGTTGTAAATTTTGTTTGCCGATAGTTTTACGGTGTTTAGTTAGAATTACATACACGGGCAACATAATCTACACAGTGCTTGGTACCCAGGGATGAAAGTGTGGCGACTCGCCTTCACTATCTTTCAAATAAGTTAAATAAAAAAAACGTATGTTAGAACAGACCTAACCTAATTGTGTTGAGTGAACGTAAAGCAAGCCCCTATCCCCTCTCCCCATCTGTTTTCGTTAGAGGAGGGTGACAAATGCAATAAGGAATAATTTAAGAACAAAAAAGCAGCGACGAAATCATATTTAAGTGACATAAGGAATCAAAAAAGCAACGACAGTAAGGAATATTTAAACAGTGAAAGCCGAAAAAAGGAAGAAATATTTATGACACCAAACAAATAAAACAAGAAACGACAGAAAAAGGCTTTAATTTTTTAAAAGGTCCGTTACTGTCGTTTCTTATTATAGTCTTTTGATGCCATAAATATTTCTTACCTTATTCTGCTTTCATTGTTTAAATATTCCTTACTGTCGTTGCTTTTTTATTCTTTATATACGTCACTTGAATATTTGTTACCGTCGTTTCTTTTTTTGTTCTTAAATTATTTATGAATATAAATAAAGCGCCAGACGGTAACGAATATCTAAGAGACAAATGAACATAAGAAAAAACCCCAACATTTTACTTATTAAGACAGGATGTTAAACCAAGCCTTACAAAAAATCCCCCGAGAAAACATTTCTTAGCAGCAAAAACAATATTACACATTTTCTATGGCGATGATTCCCTATTGTTATGACTATTCGTGATCTTTCTTTTTCCTTTCCGCTTTGATTCGGCAAACTAGGTTCTGGTATTTCTATATAAATAATAAAGTCTTTGCAGTTACACCATTGTTTGTATGTAAAACGTCAAGGGGAGAAATGGGGTTTAACGTCCACTCGACACAAACTAGGTCATTTCGGGACTAACATATGGTTTAGTTTTATTCCAATAATTCGCTTGCGCGTAGGGGTTTTCAGTAGGGGGAGGAAACCGGAGGACCCGGTGAAAGCCAAAGAGGCTGGACAGGCGACCCTACTCCATGCCAAGTAGCCTATACATCCGGGATTTCGAAACCACGCCAGTTGACTATATGACAGGCTTTATGATACAGCACGCACGTACTAACCATTCGTCCATCCAAACACCTCCCCCCCCCCCCATATACTTCAAGGAACGGGATGACAAATAAAACGGAGACTCGTCCAACTTCTAAAAATATGCATTTGCAAATATGGGACATATCGCTTTGCCAATATTTTAGAATAGTTTGCAACAATAATTTAAAATTACCCTGCGGCATTTGCGTTTTTCGCTAAAAAAAAAAAGCCCAACAAATTTCTCACGGCTTAATCCACGTTAACATGTAATTAGATTGTTTATTTCACATAGAACAATAAAACAAAATCAAAATACCAACGCTCGATAATCTTCCGGCTGCAATACGATTTAAAACGGGCCTATCGTTTCTGTTCCTATACTCTAAATATTATAGTTTACTAGGAATTCATATTGCGTTAAATTGACGCAATGGGATTTTAACTGGAATCACAATAACAAGACTGCGACATAAAATAACAATATTCCGATGTTCCTAAATCGTTTGGATGGTTTCCATGACCCGTGTTCCCTCTTGTGGATTGCTAGACAACAATTATAATAGTCACTTAGTCTTGGGGCAGTCTGTTGGGGAAATTTGTGTGGTCGAGACCCAGATCGTCCAAAATCTAATAAATGAAATGAGACTGTTCTGCACCGACTGATGGTCGGAATGGATATGGCCTACTCTTATTTCGAATTCAAACTGTCAATGGTTATTTTACAGGCACGTCAATGTGTACCATCCAAATGATTAGACGCTCTTCTTGCCAGGAATCTGGCACCACTGACAAGCGGAGACCAGATTAGAAAATCTCCGGAAATGTTCTTGGCCAATACTGAGATCGGAAATCGGACCACCTGGTTAGTGAGCCACGGTGATTCCCCCCTCTAATCTAAACAAAAACACAAATATTACACTTTCCTCTAAATTTAGCTATTGGAAGACTCTTTGAAAGTATTTCATCCTTACATTTCACTTAACAACATAATGGCGAAAAGAAAATCGGCATCAACGAGGACTAGTTTCAACAACTACTGAATTAAACAACAACAATATTGTGACATGAAAATACATTTAAATATGTTTCAACATTAAAAATAAACTTCAATTAGTTTATTTATACTATTAAACCGAATGTTAAAACGTCTACGGATTGACAGATTTGTCACAGATTTTGTATACAAAGTGGCAGCTCCCCAGATTCGTGGTATCACTGTTTTACTTCAATTTTCGAGAAATTCATAGTGAAGACAGTTTGCAAAATTTTGCACAGCTCACATGGTGCTCGCATAATAGAATGGCGGGGTACGTTTAAGTGGATCACATGTCAGAGAGCGTGTTTATCCCCAAGATAACTATAGTTTGGATACGCCCCCATGATGTCAATATACAGGGCTTCGGGATTTACGTCCGCTTCCACAAAGGGTGAAATCGCAGACTGATTTAAATTATGTAAAGTATCCAATGAAATTATCAAACGAGACACCTCGGTTTGTTTTGAATTGACACGTTTCAAACAATGGATGCCAATTGGGCTTTGATTGGTCAGGAAGGTATTATTTTCTCTAATCAGATGAGCCAGCAGTTGATACGTCATGTTTAATTAAAGTCAGTGCAAAGGGACAACATTTAATACAAAAAAGATAAACTTATGATAAAGCCACAGTCTGGATATTTTATAATAATTAAGTCACATTCTTAATAGGTTAATTGTCTGACTAAATGGTAAACACACTTAATAACCCACTTACACTGACCTAATTGAAATCACGTGATAAACGAGTACCTGATTTGTCAGTAGAATATTTACAAAACTCAATGACTTTACAATACTTTAGATCATATAAAAAAACAAACACTTGAATTGTTGTTGAATATTAAAAATACCACCAAAGAATCGAATGGACAGTGCAGATAATAAAGATTTGAATTGTCTGTAAAATTGAAACAAAAACTTCAAGGAATTGAATAGACAGATAAAACTTACAGTTTAAGAATATTCAGATTAGGCAGCACAATGTCGTGAGGGCTCCAGTAGTACAAACGTGTATGAACCTGATTGTCACTATTCCAAATTTTGCCCACAGCATTAAATAAAATGGGCCGCATTAAATATACTTATACCTTTCGTGGAACACCTGATATGATCCCTTCAAATCAGGACAATATCTATTTATTTTTATTTTGTTTCTCTTTCGCTCATAAGATGCAAGTTTTCGAATCGTTTTGATACATATAGGATTGGAGGGGGTTGGATGGCTGAATGGTTAGCACGTGTATGCTGTATCATAAAGCCTGGCATTGAGATACTGGCGTGGTTTCGAATCCCAGGTTGTACGTGACAAGGAGTAGGGTCGCTTGTCCGAACGGGTCTTCCGGTTTCCTCCTACTCCGAGCAAGCGAATTATTCAAATAAATTTTTTAAAAAACATATGTTAGTCTCGAAATGACCTAGATTGAATTTGCCTTCTCTTTTTTAACCCAAATTTGAACAAATCAAGACCACAAGGGACGTCATACCAATCTGACAAATTAATAAAGGAAAAACCTAGGATCAAAGAATGGTGCACGCAGTTAAATGTGTAGTTTTCAGATTCCACCAATGTCGTTGTTTCCCGGATATAAGCAATCGTTACAAATGTTTGTGAATCGTATACAACCGAAAATGGGATTCAAATACATTTCAAAGTGAATTACTTCATCTTTGCAACTGAGAATGAGAAGTCGAACTAAGAATGAGAAGTCGAACTGAGAATGAGAAGTCGAACTGAGAATCGTCGTTCGGGTTGCGTGCTGTCCGGTCAAAATTCTCATCCCCAGCATTGTACTATTTTGTTTTATATTGCGACTTTGGTGGCCATCTTGGAATTATAATGTCATATCAAACATCGAAGGTTGTCAAGCGATGTCTTTATGACCACTCGACACAAACTAGGCCATTTCGGGACTAACATAGGCGTCTATAGAACAGGATGAAGCGGGGAGGGGGGGGACAAAAGAGGTTGGACAGGCGCTCCTACTTCTACTTGACAGACTTTAAGATCTAATGCGCAGGAGTTTACAAATTCCCCTCCACCTCCAAGAACAAGAAGATTATTGGAGGTATGGAAACAATTGCAGGTTCAAACATCCGCTGCAAAGCGTCCTGTCTCAAACATTAAATGTGGTATTACAATATGCACAATCTCGTTCGGTTAAAAAAGCAAATATTTACACTAATCCTTACAGTTCTTTTTAAGACGTAAATTTATTTTGGGTTTTTTTGGGGGGGGGGGGTGCACCGCGTAGCGACGTTGTCTGGTTTAAAAATATTCGAAAATATCTGCGTGTGTATATTACCTATTTATTCAGAATTAGTTTAGAGCCACAAGGGATTTTTTTTTTTTTTAAAAACCCATTGAAATCCAAAATAAATCTTTAAAAAACCCAGTTCTTTACGTGTATATGACATACACATGAGTCAATTAAATATATTAATAAAACTAAAATATCACATATTAATAATTATTTACAATACAAAGTAATTTCTTAACTTTAACACATACTTATGGAAGAACGATTTTATTTAGGCGACGTTTCGAAGAGTATTCTCTCAACGTTTTCAAGCAAGTACAGTAACAAATGTGTAGGGCAAATATATATATATATATACAAGCAATAACAACAAATTTCTTTACGTTGATTCAATATTTTGTTCATCCTTTGTTAATCCCTTATTGCACGAAAACAACCATTAAAGGCCATCTTGTTACCCCATAGTAAAACCATATTCTTTATGTTTAGTCAATTAATGAAATTCGATTTAAACTGGTTACGGTCCACTGCAATCACTATGGTTAACGAAAGTAGGCTGTTATTTGAAATTATGGAAAAAATAATTTCGATCTGCACCATTTTTAATCTTAAGAACATTGTGTTGCATCTTATTTTTGAAATAATTACATATTGAAATAATTAAAACGATGTACATCAACAAGAAAATGCAGGAAATCTTCATATTGTTTGTTTTGTTATTCATGTCGTCGGTTAAAAACTTAATTATTGAATTTTAGATCTTTTGTGAGCACATATTCATTGTTTTGTGATGAATATGGTAAAATAAACGATAAAAGTAAATAAACAATGAAGTTACTGTATATTATTAGGAAGTGCAGGTTTGTTTTAAAATTAAGCACTTGAGAATGTTTACGAGAGAGAGAGAGGTGGTTTAACGTCCACTAGACACAGACTAGGTCATTGCGGGACGAATACATGGTGCAATTTTATTTCAATAATTCCCTTGCAGTATGGATTTTTAACAGTGGGAGAAAATCGGGGGACCCGGATGAATCAAACGAGGATAGACAGGTGACCCTACTACTTATCACGAACAAGTGGTGATTCAAAACCACGCCATTTCACTCAACGACAGACCCTATTATATCAAGCGCACGTGTTAGATTACTAGACCACCTCTGTATGCCATCGCCTTTATATCATTCGAAACAAACTGTGACATAGGCCCTAAAACAAACAAATACGAAATGGAATAATATAAATTTAAACAGGTCTGCAAATTGATGAAAAAAAGATCAATTTTTGTGATAATAATAATTATCATTATTATATTTCATGATTACAGTAGTTTTCTTTGTATAGTTGAAATGTCAGATTTTAATATATATTTTTTAAATCGAAAGTTGTTACTTTTAAAAGGAAATGGGCTATTTGAATAAATAAAGTAGGTGACATATGACAAAAATATGTTAAATATGTAAGGATTAAATGCGACTCTACGAACCGTCTCCGGTGTCAATATGTTTCAGACGAAACGTCGTGAGGGTACATGGGAATCTAACTGTACAATGTCATTCCATAGACCGAACCATTGTACATTGTGATAAATAAAATGTTTTCATGCTCGATTCTAAATACGCTCGAATCACAATGGTATAGACATGTTCCGACAAAAGTAAATCCAATGATGCAGAGCCCCAAAGTTTAATTCAACCGAAAAACTATGAGTCCATAGGTCATGGGTGTTCCAAATGTCCACTTAATGTCAAAGGTTTATTCAACCGAAAATTTAGGAGTCCATAGGTCATGGAGATTCCAAATTTCCACTGAATGTCAAAGCTTAATTCAACCGAAAAATTAGGAGTCCATGGGTCATGGATGTTCCAAATGTCCACTGAATGTCAACAGCGTTTTCCTGAATATATATAGGTGCCTTTTAATCGTTATTAAATTGGGGGGGGGGGGCAATTTCAAGTTATTTTAATAACCCTAACCCTACCCTATATTAAAATATAAAACATGAGCTGAACAATTACTTTTATAAACAATATACCCAAATGTTGTGTAGACTGTTATCTTTAATGTACCGGACAACATGTCATGTTAATATGTATAGTGAAGCGCTTTGCGACAGACATAGAAATGAAGTGGGGTTTAACGTCCTACTATTTGCCCCAAGCTGGGCTAATGAAGACAGTCGACAGACATAAACCCATCATAGAAGCCATCCAAATCAAACAACATAGGTCTAATGGCTTCTTTTTATATGAATATAAATATTACCCTTTAGTTTACTAATGTATCAAATTATCATATACTTGGTAACGATAAGAGGATACTTGTCGAAATATGTGTATCAACAAGTGATTGTATTCCATATAAATTAATTGTGTTGTGTTTATCAATCTTTCTGTAATTAATCTTTATAAGACATATATAAATAGATTTCACTAAAAATAAACACACTTGTATGGACATTTGCCTGATAACGATACCTCTATGTGTATTGAAACATAGCATGTTATATAAATTCAGAAGTAGTATATCTATACATGTGTGCAGGGGCGCCGTTCGGGCCAGGGTACCAACAGCTAAGGGGGTGTTGGTCCCTCTAGAAAATTTTGAAATATGTCAATTCCGAGAACGCTGTTTAGAGCGCCTCAAGCATTCCAAATTCAAAAATAAAACCCTTTAAAATACATGATAATGAGAGCAATTACATATCTATCATTTAAAAACGAATAGGCTGAAAAACGGTTGAACACTTTCATCATAAGGGCATGGGTATACATGTATACCCCAGAAAAGAGCAGGGTAACAGTTGTATACCCTGGTACCCGGTTTCCGGCGCCCCTGCATGTGTGTTTATTTTTATCTGTAATTAGCCTTGACTAAATTAAAAATGTCTTAATTGGCATTTATGCACGGCTTGGTAGTTGTTTTCATCTTGTGTAAGCTATTATCTAATCAATATATTTAAGTACATTTAAATTATATTTTGTTTCATGAAATTAACAAGATGAGGAGAAGTGAAGTGTTGATGTTTACAGCTAAATGATTTATTATAGATGATGTGCTGTTACTGTATATCTGATAGATTTATATTATCCGCTGGTCAGGATAATTAGTATTGATAAATCAATCAATAAATATATATATACCTATATATCAAAACATACTCACCCTCATCTGTGCCATAAGTAGCCTTACACCACAATACAAGTAGGAAAATCACCAGTCGCTGTAACGGTTGCATCTTTGAGTGTCGGATGACTTCATGAAGAGAGAGGGAATGTAAGGCTAAGCTTGATCAAATATTTATCGCCAGTCACTGTATTATTTTCAACCCAGTAAGCTTTTGTTCTCTCTCAAAACTCGTTTTCAAGTCGTCATGCTTGCTTAAAGTGGAACTACGACTCGACTTCCTGAGTTGTTAAGGGGTGGAGATGAAATAGGTTTCCTCCATCAATCAACGTAATACTGTCACTGATTGGTCCTCCCAGTTTCTGTCAATCACGCCGACCAACTGCAAATATAAAATTGGATAATGATTGTTGGAGAGTTTGGAAAGCCACACAACTCCTAAACATTGGGTGATTTACAGGAATGGACAAATTCTCTGGAATTGTGCCAGAGATAGACGGTAATGCCTTACACGAAATCCGTTTAATTATCCGACGTCCTTAACTTTTCTACTTGGCTTTAGACAACCCTGGATATCGACTCTAGTTGGTGTTCTTACTAACTTATCAATGGTTATAATCAACTTGTGTATAATTCTATTATTTCTGCGGTTATACCCCAATATAAGGCAAATATATCAACAATTTTTATCAATTTTCCCAACACCGACTCTATTATAGCCTCCTCCATTAAAGATGTGATCAGTGCTTCACAAATTGTATTTTCGTCTCCTCTTCGGTTATTAAGAGCTCCGATAAGCGATCTTTTTCCAATTTTAGAAGGCAGCCAAATTACCATTATTTGTGTTTTTATTCTGAATGGCTGCTCTTATTGGATATTTATATGGCAATTTTAGTGATTTGATAACACGGTCATTACAATTACTATTAAACCTATATGTAGATCAGTAACAATTTTTGTTACTTGATAACGCAGTCATTACAATTACATGTACCGTACTATAAATCCTATAAACAGATCAGTAACACTTTTTGTGACTTGATAACGCAGTCATTGCAATAACATGTACTATAAAACCTATATGTAGATCAATAACAATTATTATTATTTTGTAAGGCAGTCATTACAATTACATGTACTATAAAACCTATATACAGATCAGTAACAATTTTTGTGACTTGATAACGCAGTCATTGCAATAACTTGTACTATAAAATCTATATACAGAGCAGTAACAGTTTTTGTGACTCGATAACGCAATCATAACAATTACGTAGACCTATATGCAGATCAGTAGCAATTTTTTTTTTTTGATCCGTTTTGACAAATTCAACATACTAAAACATTATATTAAGTCGTTTATGAATAATTAAAGCATTGCATTGACGTATTTCAAAAATGGCATTTTTTATAAAGAACGATTGCTCTGAAATAAAGACAAGTTTTATTTGTAACCATTTAAAAACAATGCAATATTTTTTGAGTGTGTTTCCAGTATCAGCCATTAGTATGATCTGCTCAGTTCTAAGATTTAAAATAAAATTGTGATTTTGTGATAACACGGAACACAATTATAAGTCAATGTTAGGAGTGAATTCAGATATCGTTTAAATCACAGAATTAAATGTAGTAAACTCCCAAACACGCGGTGATCTTTTCAAGATTAACCACGAGTAATTAAAGACGATACTGCGAATCTTTAGTCATTTAAATAAGAGTTCAAGCAGAAGTACCCCCGATTCACAAAACAGTAAAATGCATTTTTGTTCTAGAACATAGGTCAAATATGCACTGAAACACAATTTCCAATTAACTTTTATATTTAAATAATGAGCTCTTGGTTATTCTTTTATGGTTCCGTTAACCTAGTATGTTCATTGTCTAACGTCGAATTCCCAAAGAGCCATATTTTACTGCAGGAGACATGATATGTTTTTTTAAACGCCCGATGCACATGTTTTTATTTAATAAGTTCACATACTAAACAAATGTACTTTAAAAGAACACTGAAGAGGCGTGTTCCAAAGCGTTTACAAGGCCGTTGCTTTTGGTCGCAGAGCATCGGATGAAGGAAAAATAAACTGGTTTATGGGAAGACCCGGGAGATGAGCATGTCGAGACAAACCATCAATTATAAAGATATACATGCTACATGTCTATAATTCAACTGACTACGCAAAGACTCGTCTTGTATGTAACTGATGGGAAAATGGACCCTGTGCCAGGAATCAGTGGAATGCAACTATTTTACTGGAGTTGAAAAATAATTGCCTGTAATTACAGCACTGATGGAACCAGATTACATCGAGGTTAATTAAACTTTAACTCAACGTCACATGACATTTACAGATTTACATTAACTTTTAATAATACATGTATTACTGATTTACACGGACAGTAGTCTCTCCCTATATGCCAAAACCTTCTTAAAGTTTAAATGTACAACACCACTCTTGATTGGCTTGGTTGTTAACTCTTTACGACTAGAAGAGCAGAAAAAGCTATCAGTAATGGCGGTGGTAGCATCGAAAAATCTATGCTTTAGTCATTGATTGTGTGTGATTACAATGGCTGACATTAATGACACAGTTAAACACTTCTATCACAGTTTGTCTATAAACTAAATTGACTCAATCCATGGTCGCTCTTCATCTTAATTTCTACCTCAAATCAGCACAGCTATGGACATGTCTGTTACTCAGCATGCAACCGTGGCAACTTGTTATAGTTGTAAATATCCCTCGTTGATTTAGAAGAGAGGAATAAAGAATTACAGGATGTAGAAAGCAGCATGCAACTCGTGATTTTTGTTTTTTCTTCTTGAGGTTAGTTTT
This sequence comes from Patella pellucida, assembly GCA_917208275.1. NCBI lineage: Eukaryota > Metazoa > Mollusca > Gastropoda > Patellidae > Patella > Patella pellucida. The sequence goes on along the minus strand of OU795036.1, from coordinate 19,902,038 downwards.
ATTGATGGTTTCGATAAAACATTTTTTATTGCTGCGTTGTGTAAATAATGAGCTTCATTATGACACGATGATTCTCAATGAAGACTCGTTAACACCAGAGGAAATACTAGTTCCGAAATGACCAAATTGTCTTAGCATTAAACCTACACTCTATCGTCTTGTTAAGATACATTTAGACAACTCCTTAAATTTTAATGAGTATAACATTGTAGCAGGAACCGCGCTGGCTCAGTGTGTAGTATGGTGCTGACTATCTGACCATGGGGTCTCGTGCTCGCTCCCGGTTTTGGCCTAACAAGGAACAGTGTTTAGTCGTTCGAGGTCCCGTGTACACTTTGGCGTGCATGGTATTCCTCTTCATTAGATCAGTCGGTGCATTTAATTTTATTTTCTTTAGCCACTCATATATTCGCCTTTTTCCGACAAAATCTAATTTGTAACAGCTCAATCCCAACTAAACGGTTCTAAAATTGATTATTTAAGATATGATTAAAATTAAAATATCAACTTGGCTTTAATTGAAAAAGAAATATTACCACCAACAGATTTCGAAGACTCAACATATGGGTGCTGCCAGGTTCTTTACACTGTTCGCATAGGATGTCGGGTGTTGCAATATTGTACGAAATTAAATCATTTATGAACTGATTATCCATTCAGAAATTCAATTTGAAGGGGATTAGAAATTTCTAAAACGCAGATCAGCGGATTTAACCTTTAAAGCTATAAAGAGTTTGTTTATTGCTTAAAGTTTGTAGGTTTTGGGGGTAAAATCGGGATGTATTTCGCGCCGTGCTTTGAAGTAGGCCCTACATTACACAACCTTTGACATACACTTTAAATGTTTCCACCTTTGTTCAGTGGGCTAGACTCATTCTCTTATAATATATTTGCTACAGTGTTAGGCATTGAAGCGAACGCATAACTTCTCCAGTACATATATAATGGAGTTTGGGAATGGGACAGAGAACACTTCCACGCCAACAAGTAACACATAATTCACTCAGTCTCGCTGGATTGTTATTTAATTCACCTGGATGTTTCTTGGGTCTAGTGATAATATTATTTGTGACAAACCTTTCACGATATAAAGCGTCAGTCAAGCGGAATGTTACTTAAAGTAAATAGTATACATTGTAAATAATTAATATCTGGTAGGAGGGAAAGGAGGGTAACTCTCAGTGATATATAACCTCCAAGCAAATTAACTACACCATTGCAGGATGCTGTTACTGTATTTTGTTTCTTGTGGATTTGTTTTAAAGCATTATTAAATAAGCGGTTGTTGCTGCTTTCTTTTTGTTTCTTGTGGATTTGTTTAAAGCATTAATAAGTTATTTCATAGGAAAGAGGCCATCGTTACTATTCCCGCTTTAATTTCGGTAGTTCAAATCTGATTTTAATTGATGTTTCGATTTTTTTGTGTGTAATAGTAATATAATGGAATTTCAGATTGGCAGGTACATCGAATTTAATTAAACAAAACATACGTAATGATAGCACAACCGCCACAAACACATACAACAAACTATCTTACACGTTTTGTAGCAAACTTAGGGAATTCCGTTTTTAGCAAACATTTGAATGCCATTCTTTTTATACTGGACTTAGCAAGTTAGTTCGCAGATTTTGTGCTACTTATAAATAAGATATTTTAACAGTCTGATTAATATCATGTTAATGTGGCGTTGTTGCGGTCCATATTTCTAAAGTAATTGCCCAGTCTTGAAACAGGAATGAAATAAAATGAGGTTTAATATCCTAATCTTCTGCCCCCATTGGGCTAAAACGACATACAATGGGCAACGAGAGAATCTTTTCCCGGGAACTGGCGCTACGACCTACTCTTATATTCCAACTGCCAAGGGTTGTTGTTCGTGTACGCCAATGTCTAGAAAAGACACCGGTTTGTCGTCCTCTCCTGTACCAAATCGAAGAATCCGGATGAACTTTATCGTCCAACAACCGGGGACCGTATTGATACCAAAACTTGATATCAATTAGGTCATCATAGAAATAGAAGCAATACCAAACAGCGACTTAAGTTCGGATAGGTCACAAATTGACAACGAAGCGGCATTAGCGCATTGCCAAGTTCCTAAAGGTTAAAAGGGAAAAATAATGCGTTCAATCTAAATGTTTCCTCCAAAAAACAGATTTGCAATTAAGAAAATCAAACACAGACTTTTCGATACACCTGAATGATCATTTTAAAATTATATAGAAATCGGGAAGTGATAGAAAAAAAAAGAACAGGGCAATCCGATATCGTCCAGTGACTATTTGCTTTCAAATCAATATTTAAGTCTACTTGATCGGAAATCATGCATACTAGGACGGTGCCAAAGAAAAACGTGCACCAGAACTTTGTAGTGAAATAACTAAATCTCCATTGAATGGAAATCTTTCTATAGAAAATCTCTTTTAGCGACAATCAATGGCCGTCAATATTGTACTCGTAACTGCTTTCAACAGGTACTTGTTCCCAGAAAAGATGATTGACCTCCTTCTGGAGATAAAAACCTCCTCTGAAAGACACAAACTCAAGTACTATGCTGAACCTGATTCTTGCTTGATATATAACGGCGCTATCCGCTCGAATCGACAAACTGGCTGATGAATTCAATTTACTTTGGGTTAATAGCGCAACCCTATAGTCCACGGTCCTAAAGTACAGCTCTCAAATACTGTGTTAGCTCAGCCCCATTTTCCCGCTTGCTGTAAACGATTTGATTATCTGATGATCGAGGTTTCTAAACGTGCCTTTCCTGAAGGCTTCGACAATTCCACTAAAATGTTTAAGTTGTGTGTGCACAGAACTAGAAAATAACTACCAATAACAAAAGCCAATGGAAAGTGTGACATGTTGAAATTGCTTTCATGCTTTGTCATTATCTCATAAAGTTGTGTTTTCAGGACTGTTTGGGCAATTTAACTTGGAACAATTGTTTTAGCTATCGGAAATTCACAAATTGAAAATATCACAAGACTGAGAAGTAAGTCGTTAGTTAGAATAAATGTAGAAACACACGATGCATCAAATCGATATCCATTTGTATAAACTTTAACATCGATTTTGAATGTAAATCATTGCAGTTTATTCTTGAAATAATTGACTTTCTCCTTCTTCATCCGTTATTCAAGATGGTGCTGTTAGTGCAGCGCATCTTGACCCACTTCTTAGAGATAAGAAACAATGCGTTTACTTTGGGTTTTTTTCAATCTTTTTAAAATTTAAAACAAAAGTTCTTTATAGAATGTGGACATAGACTCCATGTAACCAGTTTGATCTTGTAACCATAACAACTGATGTCATGATATTAATAAATGTGATAAATAAATTGATGTTTCACTTGAATACATAATGGTGGATGTAATTTAAATGAGAGAGAGAAAAAATAGGGTTTAACGTCCACTCGACACAAACTAGGTCATTTCGGGACATAATATGGTTTCATTATATTTGGTAGTATGGGGAACCACAGGACACGGCGAAAACCCACGAGGTCGGACAGGCGACCTTACTCCTTGTCATGTACAACCTGGAAATCGAAACCACACCAGTGACTCAATGACAGCAATTTAAAGGAGCTAACTCTCTAACTTAATATTTTCCATAATATTCGAAATTAAAAATATGAAATAGAATTCGATATTGATCAGCTTCACTCAATAACGATGGTACTATAGTATCCTAATATCCACAATTTAAGACACAATTAACATTTTATTAATCAGTACACGTGTCGTGTTACCTGGTTTCAGGTGCCTTTTTGTAATACAAATATATCCTACAACACAATGTGGAAATGATTAGTAAAGGCTGATTCACAAAAAAATGATTTTAAAAAAACACGTAGAATGGACTAAGAAGGCGGAAATGACTGTCGTTCAATTTGAACTGTTTACGTATGTTACCACACATAATTGATTAGAAATGACAATATTTTTGTTTGAAAAATTTGTTTAAGTATACATGTACATGTACATTTCGGGTGTAACACCCGCTTGATACAAACTAACATAGAGGTCTTTAACAGTTTGGGGTAATCGGAGGACCCAGAGAAAACTCATGAGGTTGGATAATCCATTCTACTTGTCTTGGTATGTACAAGTTGAGTTTCGTGACCAAGCCATTTGACTCAATGAGAGATCGAATTATCAAAAGCACGTGCGTTACCCCCACACCTCCCAACACCTCTTCGGTAACAACTACGAACCAGCCACAATGTAATTGCTCGTCGAGATGCATGTCTGCCAAATCCGCAAGGTTGTTTGTATTTATTTAGAAACGTATCACAAAGCTTTATATTGTAGTTGCTCTAGACTTGAATATAGGGATCGAAGAATATCCTCACAGAATGACTCAGCTTTATTCCCCAGGGTTCCTCTTTTTAAGATACAAAATAATAGGAATGTGTCATTTTTCGGGAACGGAAAGTTCCAATACCGATATATGTCAACTCTGTTAATGTAAACTCTTCGTTGACGCACCATCTAGCCTAATTCTATGGATTTCTGTTGTTTTAATTCCATAGTTTAAACAACTCAATGAAATTTAAAGATCTCGAGAGAGTCGATTTATGGTCAAGATAAATCAACAAATGTTATGCACTATAAACGAAAAACGAATTATGACTGGAAAGGGTCATTATATAGACGCTAGAAGGATAAAATGTAACTATTGGGGATATTGGCAAATAGTTTACCATAGCAGAATGTTAATACAGAGCCAGTGAAATATCTCCGGGGTGTCATTAACTTAGTCTAAGTGCCAAACTACTGCCTAATGTTCGGTAATTGAAAATTGATAACGATAATCTAGCACTATTTGTCATTTTCTAATATTGACTCGAATGTAAACGTGGCCCTTAAGTAGAGCACGAGGACCGTAGTTTTCAAGGAGATTGCAGAAACTGGTTTATATGCCAAGAATGGCAGATTTGGAATAAAATGGCCATGCTGTCTTGTCGCTAAACAATTCTTGGTTTGAATAGACTATTTCGATCAAAAATTCTCGGTTTAGTGATGTCAATGTCTTCATTTATCCTGAATGGTTGGAGATAACGAACACCGTCTATATTTAGCTTTACGATTCGAGATTTGCCGAAACCGTGATAGACCAAAATAGAGGGACATACAAATGCACTCAGGACTTCCCTCACCTTATAGAGTGACATCATAACGGTGGGATTTGTATAGGCATTAAAATTAACGTTCTTGGGTGCTCATTGTGACAGTTTATATAGTTTGTTGGCGACCATCTTGGATTTCACAATGATGTCATGCGTTTTTCATCTAGCGGGGGTTGCAAAGGATTCCTTTACCCTTCAAACCTAGGTATAGACATTAAATTTGTTCCTCTAACATGAATAGTAGGGGTGTTATTATCAGTCATATGCAAGGGCGGCCATCTTGGACGTCATTTTTTAATTCACGTCATTGTGACGTCTTAGCGTAAAATTGATGGTATTTTTTTTAAAATCTGTGGCATCGATTTCCTATGGATAGACACCCCAATTGTTGGGTTTATAGGTCTTTATCCACATGCTATTTAGGAATAAGTGCTCTCGAATGTAATTGGCCGAGGCAAAAATTCAAAATTGCTCCAAAGAGTTTCCCCAAGAGGTAAAGGTGGGTAACTCCATGGAGGGTTAGTACTTGACCAATATATCGTAAAAAAAAACTTATCCCTCCCCCCCCCCCAAATAATTCCCGCTAATATGCTATAATTACAGCTTCTCGACCACGCTATAATCTAGGTGTTGACTTTTATGATAAACCTTTTTAAACTCCCCATTCACATGCAGCAATAGAACTGATCAGCGACATTGCCGAACTCAATGCTTGGTCTTGCACATTCTGTGAGAGATAGTTGTTTATAGTCAAGTTGAGATTTGGGTTATTTCCCCAAAAGACTTAAATCCGCAAGATATCGTTAATGGGTGTGGTATTTCCGTGTCGGCCTCCTACGTTTACCTTTCTCACTTTACTGGTAAATGTCATACACGATGCAGAATATGCACAACCGTTAGCCACTTTACTATTGGTCTTTTTGTATTTTTGTACTTCGAATTTTTAGTAGACTGATTGGTGAAAGTAGGACGTTAAACCACGTCATTTTGTTTTCTCATTGCCCTTTTTAGGACATGTAGCAGTTTAAATAGGTGACACGCTTTTATAATTAAAAGAAAATCATTGATGAAGTAGAATCATAAATAAATGAATCTATAATTTTCTATTAGACAATATAGTTTAGGGCGATAGACATGTACAGGAAACCCACAAATGCAGATTAGACTGAATAACTGACATGGCACCTGCTAGCTTCCGGTATTTTTAATAACCTGTCAAACAGATACAAATATGGATATATTTAACGGAAGTCCTAATACATATTCGCATTTTGAACAAAATAAAAAAGGAAAAATGACGTAAATTCAATTTAATGCATGGGGGGACTGAGTAGGAGTCTCGAGTATAGTATACGTGCTATGGGATCGGGGGCCATTAAAGAAGCTAGAGACCCTTTATAGTACAGTTTTGGATGAATTGGTAAGATTGTCACATGCTAAATTTGTGCAATAGCTAGCAACGTCAGGATATCGCTATACTGGCCTCGAAGGCCTCACTGTCCTATATGTCCCTGGTTTGATGATCTCCTTGCCTAATTTATTATTCGCCAGTTTTAAAGCATTAGAATCTAGAAATAAGTATCATATGTTAGACATAATGAAATAATTGGTACATCAAAGGCTAATTGGGTAATATAAAGATGAAATTGAGCATAAACTACCACCATCTACTCATCATGTATATGCTAAGGTCAAATTATTAGATTATTTATTACGTCACTATCCGAATACCAGTTCAACCTTACAACATATTTACCTCGATCGAAATCTTGACGCATCTTAACATGAAAATACCATTAATAATTAATCATTTTCAAATCATATTCATAAACCATGCCCCTAAGAACAATCTTCTTTCACGTAAATTAAAAAAATTGTTTTCATTTAAAATACAATAACAGCATTAACATGTCTGTAAGGTGGCTGTTAATTCATCAGTGTGTCTTATTTTTATGGAATCGAAGAAGCTATGTATTATTACGTACTTTCGAGACATTATCTGTACATCTACACGAATCGCACATTTAAAGGGCGTATAGCTCTATTTTTTCCGACCTTAAAATAAATTGAAATAGCATATAATATATGCTTTTAGACCCATTTCAATTTATTTTATGATTAGAAATTATAATAAATTTGTTTAAATTAAATATAAATTCCTCTATATACACAAATATTACATTAATATTATTTTTATTAATGTAATTATTAATTAAATATGTGTGTATATAGAATGATTTAATTTAATTTAAACAAATTTATTATAATTTGTATGTTTGGTGAAATAAGCGAACAATCCAAAATGAACGGTAGCCATTTTTATTATTCCTGTATTGTCTTCTGTGATATGTTCATTACAAATGGCCTCCGAAACCATAATGTTAATAAAAGTACACGAAGTCGTGTACTGGTTTTAATATGTTCATTGTGTTTTAAATATTGGATAATATGATTCCATATTTTCAAGAGAAAATAACATCAGCATTGATTGAAACGGAGCAATATTGAATTCTAATTCGTGTTTATAATTTCGAATATTATGGACACCACTGTGTTACGGGTTTAGCTTCTTTAAGACCTCTCTATGTAAAGAACAAGAACTATACAAGATTAATGCAACGATAACTCAGACCTTTCAAGCATAAATAAGGCGAGACAATGAAATTATATTTATGTTTCTTGAGGTGATCTCATCGTCTACTACATAGAAGGAAAGGGATATTATTCGCTTTTCCTTCCAGATACCATTAAAATTAAACACCGTGTGCTAGTGAGGCGGTGAACTTGTCCTCACCTTGCCTCACAGTAAGATTAGATTCACAATATGATGGTTCTCCGGGGAAATGCCAGATCATACTAAGTGAGAATCTTTCTCCCTAAAAGATTATTCCAACTCTAAAAAGAACAAATGAACTTTCATCAAATGGCCTTTTTTAGGTACATAAATGTGAGGTTATCTGTTCCGATTTCAACTTTTAAGATTGGAATTGGAGAATGACATGAATCCATTACCAATCTGCTTACACAATGACAGAAGCCATAAATACGATGTTATTAAGTTGTTAGCGATCACCTCCTATACATGTCTTACCATCTAACAAATTTAATGCTTATCAGACATATACTATAATTTTAAACATAAAAAAAATTAAAACGAATATATGTAATAAACCCGAATTTTTTTATGGAAACCAACTGATTTAATTAAAAAGGTATCATAAAGTTTCAATTCAAAATTTTTTTTATGGAAACCAGCTGATTTAATTATAAAGTTTCAATTCAAATTAATTTACAACAGCTTTTTTTTGCTTCAATTTTAGAAGTCAACCGAAGCTACCATGTAAATGGCAAACTTGTTGCAATGATCACCGACAAGGCCATCAGTTTGTTTTATTAAACCCAGTAATACAACAAATAAACATCACACAATAATAATTTGGAAGTAATATCATACGTTTGAAAAGGAGGCATTCATAAGGATTCATAAGGAGAACCTATTTGGTAGAAAGAGACTATGCGTCGAAATGACAGGCATGAGAATTACGGGCCTCGTTTCTATTGAAATAAGGATGCGCGGTAGCAGAGGCGGATCCAGGGGGGGGGGTGGCTAGGTGCCCCCACCCCCTAAATAACGGTATAAAAAAATAGATATGCGCCACAAATAACCACTGACACCCCGATTTTTTCAAAAAATTCTCATGGGACCCCCACGGGCCCCGGATTTCCTGAATCCGCCTCTGCGCGGTAGCTCAGCGAGTAAGACGTTGGCTAGTTAACCAGGATGTCCTGGGTTTGCTATCGCAAGATTAGGGTAGTATATAGCGCCACTATTAGACCACACTGTGTGGCATATGCCAGGATGGGGCTAAATGTAGGACGTTAAACCTCTAACAATTTCTTTAAATGTCAAATGTCCAACAGCTAAGGTGTACATACACTGTCTGGTACAACATACATTTAAAGTCATAGGATGTATAGTTCGGATTGAACGATTTCAGAAGCCAAGTCTAGTGCATGATCAAATACATAAAAAGTGATGTATTATGTAACTGTATATATTATTAATGGCTCTTCTCAAAATGACTGAATAGAACCAAGGCCAAAAATCGTGATACAATAGTTTCACGCGTTTCAAGACTAATTATATAAAGGATTCGCCCACAATAAAGACGCTTCAATTAATGGAGTTGGATCACACCGAGGAAATATCTGTGTATATTTTATATTCTAGACACCGACTCATTTGTATTTAAGTATAATGATATACAGTCACAAATCACTTCACAACAACTGTCTTTGAAACGCGTCCAAAATGGCCGACAAATCGGTTCAAAGGCACTCTTTGGTAGCTTCCCAATGTCAAAGGTTTATTTCAGCATCACCCGCGAATGGCGTACATGAAAGACATGAGGGTGCTGCCAAGGCATTGGCTGACTGGAGTGGAGGGTGGGGCGGTCGTCATGGGGATGTTTTTTATTTATGGGCGACTACAAATATCATATAAGTTAAAAATACCTGACCCAGTCCACTCGACCGCCTTAACGAAATAACCGCAAAATGGAACCTTTTTTAATTATAATTATCAATGGTAAACTACAATAAGTGGACCCAGGTGCAGGAATACCAGCACTCTTGCAGAAAATCGTAACATTGTCCAATTACAGCAATTACTGGTAGTTCAAACTTGTTAAGCAATCGTTTTGATAAACAAAAAATACTGTCTTGATATAACAATTGTGGTCTAAGCAGATTAAAAGGAAACTAATTTACTATGAAATTATTTGTTGCCGCCTACATTCTTTCAGTTTAAAGTCCTATTGCATGGGGATAGAAAAGAATAATTTACTGATGACTTGACAACCGAACAACTTTTATTTCGAAATTATATCGATATGAAGCGACGGAAAAGTGACAATGTAGGCGTTAAACATAGCAATAGATTAACTCTGTTATTATTTTAATAGAAAATAAAATCACATTCTAGATTGCTTATAAAACGAAACGAACACACACAAGATTTCATCTAAATCTGTACATATTGAAATCATTCAAGTTTATAGAAAATCTAAAAACTACGTTATAAAATTCGCATTTATGGCAAGGTTTGGGGGCGTTTGTGTGGAACTTTTCACCACAACAGTTCCACAAGATATTGGACTTAGAATAATTTTGAAAAAGTGTTTTGGGTCTGTGGTGTTTTTCACCACAAGAGTTCCACAAGATATTGGACTTAGAAAAAAAATAGGGTTTTTTTTACAAAGTTTCATCACAGACTATCTGTATAAACCTTGCCATGTCTAAAAATTCGTGACATGCGAATGAAGTTGATGAACACTTGATTTCAGATAGGCGATTCTATCAGTAAAAACTGTCAAAATAAGATGGAATATTTAATGAAAGTTTTAACATCGTGAAGAACTTGATTTTCTGGATCAAGAAGAAGAATTTGGGGCAGAATCGAATTTCGATGTCTATCTGCAATTCAATGGGCGTATTTTTAAATATTTTTATTTATCTATATACTGCTTCAAATGATTAGAATATCTTAATTCAAATCTCGATGTATTTGAATCGTTCGTGTTCCAGAGATAAAACGCAACCAAATAAAAAATGATGAACCAAACGAGATTTTCTAAAATCAAATACCTTAAACACATCAATGTTGAATGTTGGGTTATAAAATGACACCAAATAAGAATTGATCATCTAAAAGGGATTCTGTAAAAATGAACATAACAAATCAGTAAGACCTTCTATTGAAAGTTGGGCTATATAATGGGGCATGTAATGTATAAGTGTGGCATCGATTTTGGTGGCAAATTCAGAAAAGAATTAAACAGATATCGCGTGGGTTCGACTTTATAGTCTTAGAAAATCATTTTAATGCGAACGCGTTATTAATGCAAACTCAGATGAACTATGTGGTTCTTCTTATAGTTTTAGAAAATCATTTTCAAAAGTGCACACCCGTTATTAATACTAAGTCATATGGACTCTCTGAAGCGACTATGCAATTTTGTAAATTTGTATATAAAGGGAGTTGTTTCCCTTTATATAATCGACGTCAGTAATGATTTGACTTTCCAAACCAATATTCTTGAATTATAGATTAGCACCAATAGTGGGAAGGAAATCGATGCCACTTGTCTTTGTCATATTTTATAAAATATATTGAAATAACTCAGAATTATGTTAGCAGACCTCTTCCTCTTTGTCGAAGGCTGTTTAATTTTAGTAATAATACGCCCCCTTTTTTATCTTATGAATGATAGATTGTGTTGACTATTACTCTTTATACTGACAGTGGACAAATTACTAATAATAACAGTGTAACTTGCTTTAAGTGTGAAAACTAATTATCTGTATGCGTTTATTAACAGTCGGGTGCTGTTAAAAGTGGTGCTGGTTTTACCAATTAGCACATGCAATAAAATTACCACGGGGCAATCTATCAACAAGCACTGTCTTCAACGTGTCGTGTTCACTTCTAAAACTGTCATTCAGTCTTCTATAATCCATCATTCACTTACCCAGCAAACAAAGCTTATCATAACGCTTATAGGCGTATATATAGGGGGGGGGGGGCACTACTTTGGATAGAGCAGGATAGGTTGTTGAAAATGCGGAGCCCAGTTTAGGTAGCTCAAAGTTACAGGACATTATGAATACATTGCAGGATATGAATAACTTTAATTAGGCCCATATTTATTCATGTTAAAGGTCACCTCTGCTTTACTTCACATTTAGTAATTGATTAATAAATGAAAATAGCCACACCCCCTTTGGGGAAATGAGTCAAATGTGCCAAAAACCGGCCCCGAAGTTGAGTGAGTTGTTATAACATTCGCCCACATATCACCAGACGACAATTTAGTTATAAATATAAAAGAATGACTTTGAATATTGATAACAATATTTTATTGTCGTCTTTTCCCACTTGCACTCGTTGTACGTCATTTTGAAACTAGCTGACGAAGACAGCCCGGGCGGCGATTGTTCGACTCCGGGCTGCTCTGTCAGTATCTAACAAACGCATTTAGTTCGCGTACAACTTTTAAAAACCGAATGTCAGTATGGTATTTCTCACATAATTGGTTATCGCAAAAACAGAGTAAACTGAAAGCGAGTAATCTCGACTTAAAACTATAGTCTATAGCCTATTTACTACACTCGTCACTAGGCTTCCTATACATATTATAATATTCCATTTACACCCTTGTTAATTAATACGCCTTATCTAGAGTTATAATCCGAATGTTATTTTTTTATCGAAATCCGTAGGTATTTACCATTTTGCTAGATTTTTATAAGGCAAACGTATGTTTTAACCTTGACATATTACTCAGTGATAAGCCTCCGCCGCAAAAAGAGTTCTCGCCTTTTATTTTTAGTTTAATGACTTCCTCATGTGCGGCAGGTTAGTTTGCTTCTAAAAACACTGTTTTCCTTCCAACAAATACAAAAGTAATTTTCTACCAGACAACCATGGTTCTATTCACCGAGACTAGATAATTTCTCTCGGTGTAAGGATATTATCGCTATGGATAAGTTCATACACTGTTGAGAAAATAATCCCATTGGTTTGCTTAGCAACAAATCGAGCGTGAAAATTTTGTGAGTGATATATTTGAACTGTCTTCACACATTCGGTTTATAATTAGCGATACACAGGTGCAGTTGCAAGTGTTCTACTTCACAGACTAATACCTCAAAAGTACCTCCGCGCGAAAACCCAGATTTTGGTACATGTAAAAGAAAAAGAAATAGTGCCCATGCGCGTGCCAGAAATAGAAAAACTTAGAGTTCGCGCATAAAAATGCAGGAACGTACCAGGCGCGAGGTCATCCAGTTATTCTTGAATTGCTGGAGATCACGTTGTCTAAGTGGATAAGAAAGACACTGCCTCGCTAGCCTGGGGGTCGGGTGCTCGATCTCTGCTATGGCCGAGAAAGTTTATCCAGATTTTCCGGCATGGTTTCCCCTTGTCAGTGATGCAGGGCGGAGGGCCCGACAAGGACAGGTGTCTAGTAGTTCGGATTGGCGTGCACATAAAATATCCCTTGGCAGTTGGCATTCGACAATATACGAATAGGCTGTAGCGCCGCTGCCCGGGAAAAAATTGCCTCACAGCACACTGTATCGCGTATGCCCGTCTTCATTAGCCCAGTTTAGGAGCTGATCAGTAGGACGTTAAACACAATTTCATTTGTTGAATTACTGTGTTGGACATAACACGCAAATATAAAAATTCAAAATAGAACATGATGAAATAATTGGTTATAAAAATTGTTCCGAATTCCTAGAGTTTAAATTAAAATCATGGAATAGCTACAAAATATAATATGGAAGTAGCACACAGTATTAATGATCCTAGTGTAATATAGACATAGAGGGAGAGAGAGAGAGGGGGGGGGGTAACGTCCACTCGACACAAACTAGATGATTTCGGGACTTATATTTGGTTAAATTTTATTTCAATAATTCACTTGCGCGAAGCGGTCTTTAGCAGTACTTGCCAAACAAATGAGAGGTGGGAATACTTCTTAAAACACAAATAGGCCTATATAATCCCTTAAGTGATTGAAGATTGCTACACCAAGCCGGGTATAAATTTTATTGGCGGAGACGAGTTGAAAATCCAACTGTGAGAGTTGTGGGCTGTGTGAAATTAATACATGAATTTTAAGTTAATGGATAGAGAAAGGAGTAGGAGGACAGACGATATAATATTTCCCAATTGACTTTAATGTTAATTGGCTCTAACTTTTCCCCAAATGTTAGTTATGTATAAGGATTTCTACAACAGATGGAGCAACATGTGGCAAACTCTTGCCCAAAAGTATGTATGAGGTTCACCATGAAAATCTTGAGATACACAAGCTGGAAGTAGAGACAAATAAACATGCAATTTCAGGCCCTACATTTCAACGTAACCAACCTCACAACTCTTGTATCCTTCCTCCTGAAAATCATAAATATTAACCAAAACCTTGCAGAAAATGTATTTTCAAACCCTTTTTCCCCGATTCTACACCAAAAAGTCAACAAAAATTGCCATGTAAAAGGGGGGGGGGGGTGAGAGAGAGACTAAAATTAACTTTGGTCCTTGTTCCCAGGAATACGGTGATCTGTATCCGTATGCTGCTCGTCGGTCGGTAATTATCATGCCATGTTGGTTAATTTTAGTACTTGGTGTATCGCGGGTTTTGTTTGTATGTATGTGTGGATAAACTTTGATATTTTGGATTGTTTGAGCTGTTCTATTTTTTTGTAGTTCCGTCTTACTCGAAAATAGCCACAATATCCTTGTCAGCTATGTCAGCGCCACCCCTAAAGATTCATCTCGGCCCACTGACAATGCCGAGAAACTTTCTTAACCAACACAGGGATCGAACCCAAATTACTCCCTGATTATGAAGCAATGACTTACTCAATCAGCAACCGCGGTCATTCTTTTGTGAAACAAATCGTATGCCAAAGTACTTATTTATTTTTAAAATATGATAAACAATTTCTGTCATAAACATTTATCATTTAGAAAGCAATAACAGGGATGAGCTTAGTTCACCTTCACCTTCCCGGCTCCAGACACAAAACACACAGTAAGAGTTCTAATCAATGCATTCTGGAAAGTGAAAAGATTTTTTTTTTTAAATATTTAAATTGCAAGACTGATGTTAATAGTTAATAGATTATTTCTCTGTTAAGGGCCAAACAAGACGAACGTTCAATATCTATTTTCAGCGATTCCAGTATTTTCCTGAACACGTAAGACTTGTAGAACCTCATTGCGGATCAATATTTATTTACACATAGCCCAGACCCAACATGCTAGAATCTTTCATAAATTGACTTTTACCGCCATAATGATTAATAATCAATATCCTTACAAACGTATTGACATCATTTGGATTCTATTTTTCTTAAGAGGTAATTTGTTCTTTTAATGTTCTTGAACGTATGACAGGTTTATAGTACTGTTGGTGAAGTATTGATAGACAATTGTATCAAATTAAATTATTACTACTATATAGATCGTTGACATAGCAAACGGCTAAATAAAACCCTGAATAGCTATTGATCGGGATTACTTTAAATAAATTGAATAATATCATTTCCCTAATTAGATCTTCTAAAGTTTTTACTCCATTTTATCGGATGTTAATACATTTAATACACAAGATGTTAAAGATGCATTCTGTAAGAACTAAATCTTCCTATTGCATGTCTTTTTCTAGCTTTAAATGTTATATAAATTATTATTTAGACATTTAATCACATGAGTCCATAACCAAATCCCTATAGATATATCGCATCGCTTAGATATTAAGTGGATTGGAAAATGTCTGCCATATCTTTCTTAAACCGGAGAAGCGAGACTAGGTTTAGTATTGAAGCAATGACATTTGCAGTCAAGACTATTTACGTCATTTCATGTCAAAACATTAAACATACATAACTCAATATACATTGTTTCTTATCTATTTCTGTTCCCCCTTGTCAGTGATGCAGGACAGAGGGCCTGATCAGGACAGCTGTTTAGTCGCTCGGATGGGACGAAAAAACGAGGTCCCTTGTACATATTGGCGTGCACGTGAAAGATCCATATGATATTTGGACTTCGATATAAGAGTAAGCCGTAGTCCCGCTGTCCGGGAAAAGTTTCACCCATAGCACACTGTACGGCGTATGCTTGTCTTCATTAGCCCAGTTCGGAGCAGAACAGTAGGAAGTTAAACCCATTTTATTATCTATTTCTGAACTGCTATTGCGCGGGTGGGCACCCCAGTTTCTCCCATGGCACACTGTACGGCGTATGCCCGTCCTCATTAGCCCAGTTCAGAGCAGAACAGTAAGACGTTAAAACCCATTTCTTTATCTATTTCTAAACTACTATTGCGCGGATGGGCCCCTCTTTATCTAAATATTACGTCATGCATGTTAAAATGAAATATACTGAGATAATATTACTTTAAAAAGATTCTTAGACTACTATCATGCAATCTGTTCATGTACGCACAGTTTTCTTGCTTTAGAGCAACTAATTGGACTTAAAGCGCATTTCAGAAAATACATAACAACGGATTACAGAACGATATCATTGCATAATCTGTTTCCACTAAAGAGGTTATCTGTCATTGACAAATATTGATGAAAAGTTAACAAAACATGAATCACAAGTGGTAAAATGGGACACACGTCTCGACATCTGGATAAGGCTCTGAACACTGATCATTTTATCCCAACTGGTAAAACACTGTTGCACCTGAAGGTCGATCAGATGGTTTCGTCTTCCAGGACAATAACTCCGTCGTAAATGAACAACAAATCTGACTGTATATCTTAATTGTAAGTTCATTAGATTATCCTCGCTATAATTCGTAATCTATCTGCACACAATCTCTTAAATCTCCCGCATCCCAACCTTGGGAAAGACCCAACCCCACCTCGGGAAAGAACCTACAAACTCCTAATCAGCATGCGGGATCGAAATTTACACAAATACTCCTCCTTGAGCCACTGGACCAGTAATATATCTGCCACATAATTTCACATACGAAAGAAAGAAAATATTGTTTTTAACTTGAAATTCAGAGGAATGTCAACAATAACCTCTTAAATCATTCACCAATTATGCCATCAAGACAACGTCTAATTCTGGCGCATTTCAAACGCCCGAAGCAAAATATCTATATTTGAATTCATTAATTGACATCGATATCATCGTGGGAAATAACACTTGTTAGTTTAGGAAATATCATTAGTAAGCAAACAACTTGACTAATTATCGCCTTAACTATAGCATTTTTACGAATTGATCATCAGATTCGAAGGTTGTGTTGGGATTAGCTTGAAGAATCATTAGGGGATTGCTACCCAGCACCGATTCCCATCTTCTATTTAGACATTGAATGATTTGTGACACGCTGTTTTATCTAGATAATGCCGTTTCCATGTACTTGGTCAATTGGGAGTATGTCTGTTTGAATCGGGGTAAGTCTGAATAATGGTGATATATGGTGGCTTAAATAGTACCGATGACTTCTATAGATATTGGGCTTAATATATCTTAAGATATTTGTAAGGGAATTACGGTATCTATTGATCTCTGCTTGGTGTTTGTCTATATTATAGTGCCAGTAACGAACAGCGATGAATAAATGCATACTCTATGGAGCTTTAACTTGATAAAATATGAAAATTTGAGGTTAAATCGGGCACTTTGGCGACATTTAAGACTAAATCTATTATACAAGACCACGCGTTCGACAAAAAATAGGAATATAATGCAAGGACAAATCTAATATACTTGGAATAATTCAATTTAGTGAGAAAAGGAGAAATAAAATGGTGTATAATTTAATGCATTCCATAAAGTAAGACAGATCATGTATGTCATATGCAAGAACATGTCAAACTTTTTCGACAGAATGAATCAAATAGGAACTCTTTAACTTATGTAAAACAGAAACGTTGAATACTGTCGATTTCATGCTAATTGCAATACAAAATATCGATTCCTAAATCTGACGTCTATTTCAAAGAAAATGAAAAAGAAAAAGAAACCAATTTTACCCAACCATATGCCAGACAATTACATAACGGGGTTCAAACATAAATACCGTGTCATCCAGTACATATGGGATTAAAAGGCTGTGGGATATTCTGTGCAAAAGTAGGACGTTTACTCTATTTCTTTCATTTTTTTCACTATAATGTGAAATTTTAAGATATAACGCCGGAAGAAAGCTCAATTCGGATTGTTCGGTAGTATGTAGTAGTTATTAGCACCCTTTCCGAGGTGTATCGGTGAATATCAGGACAGTTTTGGTCGGGGGTTCAGCCGAGGCGAAGCCGAGGCGGTCCCCGACCAAAAACTGTCCTGATATTCACCGATACACCGAGGAAAGGTGCTAATAACTGACTTACATCACATTTCTATCGAGTATTGTGAAGGAAAAGGTGAAAATAGTATTTATTATCGAGTCGTTTCAACCGAAAAGCGACAAATACTCTTTCATTTATCCCTTTTTGAGCCTCACGTTACATTTCATGGTAGAATGATTGCGCAGTGTAGAGACGACCTGAATAGTATTTACACGTGCGTATTGCTATACCTTGGGAGTAAAACTATCACGTGTTTGTTTAGACCACATCGTCAAAACAACTTGTCTATGGCGAAGAGGATTGCGATATTAATAATATTATTATTAAAAATGTAGTGTAAAGGAAATGCGAAACGTGGGTCATTCCTGGTGAAAGTATGCATCAGCGAATTATTTGTAATAAAATGTATGTCTTTCTATGCGTTTCTTTTTCATCCTGCTTATTTTTAATGCCTGTGAAGTGTCCTGCAAGAGAACTGCACCTTCTATCATCACAATTGAAATAATTATTCAGTATTCTAATTTATATGTTTTGCATATTAATATAAATCAAACCAAATTGTGGAATAGATGCCAATTGATATGTATAATAATTAATTTTTGTAATATGTTGTTTTGTTAATTTAATGTCATTGTATATATTTTTGAACTGCCAGTTTCTTTCACCCGGTTTGTTTTGTTACTGTGATTTTGACTACCTTTTTTGTGTGATTTACCGGCTGCTATGAATAGAGCCATTGTTATCATTGCGATCTGGGCCGGACTAAACGTCCGCTACTTATTGCTTGAATGGTATCTTAAACGGTGTAGAAGTGTTCGTTTGTCGGGAATGAACCGTACTCTTTTTAAAAAAGTGTACTGTTCATTTCTGATACACGGATACTTTTAAGCCTGTATTGGAAATAAACAGGCCAGTTTTATCAAAAGTTGCCAATGGCAACGAGGTAGAAGTGGGATGTAAATTGTATATCACTTTGAACAAATGTTTGATGTTTGGAGTTATATCATAAACGTTCTACTTTTATTACCAACTGAGCTTACTTTTCGTCCAATTACGACTGCCAGTGTTTCTTTTAAGGACAGCCAAGTATTTTTCTGAATTGACGGATATCCTCCTACAGTCTCATATAACAACCATAAGTGAGCAGAATTTCATCCGTGTATCACTTCAGTCAGTTACATAGAAGACTACGTCGTGTGTTTTTTTTTCTTTGGTAACTTCCGTTTCTGGAAAGTTGCATACGCATCTATCGTAACAATGATCAATATGTTAAAATTATATTTGGAACTTGTTTAACCAGTTCTGACACCAATATCGCCCTTTAAACTTTGGTTCACTTATCTCACGGAGTGTGAGCTTGCCAATACTTTTTAATTTTAAATTATTTGTCCCAATTAACGTAAACACCAAAACATTTATTGCAACAAATAGTAAAACCCGTCAAAAGTAAGTACACAAGTACAAGTAAATTATACGTATATCGGTATACATTCAACAGGTGATCAATTGACTACTTGTTACAAATGTATGGAGATACCAACGACACACAATCCACTCGACCTTGTCCCAAGAATCAGTAAGTAATTAAATAATGAATGTGGTCGGGTTTCTTACTTACGGTGTCTGTGATTAGTACATAAATTTTATATGACAACATAACACATCTGACCTTTCTATCGCATTCTATCATCATACATATATTAGTACAATATACATGTTAAAGGAGGTAAGTCCTTAACTCAATATCCTCCAGAGTCTTGGACATTGTGACCCCGATTTATTTGTTAATTTAAACAACATTGATGTCGATATTTTATCGTGTAAGTGTGGGCGTCTGATATCCAGTATTTAAGACAAATTGAACATTTTAAAATTGGCACATGAAGCTAAACAAGGCTAAACATATTCCACATGAGAATATTTGTCGGTGTAGACTGAAATAACCAGACGTAAAAGACTGCCATTCAATTTGGATTCTTCGCGTATTTCGGCGAACACAACTGATTAGAAATAACAGTAAAGCAGTAACGATTGAATGTAAAACAGTTTATATACACTCAAATTATATGCGTTGTGACCCATTTGTGTCCAGAGAGGTGAGATTTAGCTCCTTTAATGTCAAAGGAAAATTGAATAATGAATCGCAATAAAACCTAACATCTCTAAAGCCTAGCTTATGTTGCCCTACGACGCGATAAAACAGTCGGCGACTAGCGGGAACTGACAGCTTATGTCGCTACGACTGATTGTATCCACGACTGGAAGCAACCAAGAGAAACCAGTTGATCGCAGTCGTAAGAGCGCTTATGTCGCCCGGCATCAGTTGAAGATTTGGAGCCACAACTGACCACATGACTGACACGTGATGACCTTCAAAATGGCCTCATGACATGGCTGTTACCGCCCCCTGGGTGCCACGTGACTAAAATTATAACAGATTCCTGTTGGCTACGTCGACTTGGCGCCAGTCGTAAGTGCGCTTATGTCGCTTGCGACTAGAGACTAGTTGTCTCCAGTCGTAGGAGTAGAACATGTGCGACTCGGAGAAACTGGATACAACTCGACGGCGACTGGCTTGCGTCCGATTCACACCAGTCGTAAGAGCGCTTATGTCGCCCAAGTAGTTACGACTGATTGTATCCACTTGATCGTAGATCAGTCGCCGATTTCCAGTCGCCGATAGTTTTATCGCGTCGTAAGGGCGACATAAGCTGGGCTTAAGGCAGCTCAACCGAAAAATATATAGAGCACACAGTCCATCACATAAGCGAGTTCATAACAGAGATATTATGTAACGCGCCAGCTTGGGACTCAGGTAATTGCTCAATTCTAAAAGCCCTCAACTAAGAATAAACCAATTTTAGTTCTTAAAATATTTTGAAATGTTTGCTTTAATCTCGGAATGACTTATATATGATGAGTGCTTAGTAGGCTATATATGATTCATTATTTATGAAATCGAATGGCTGCTTTGCTATCAAAATGAGATACATTCAAATAGTTAAAGGCACAATTATTAAAGCCTTCAACTATTATAATATGAATAATTATTTATTGATTTGAAATGGCTGTTTCACTCCCAAAACGATATACATTCAGATAGTTACATGGGATTTTATAATGGCTTAATTCCGAAAGCCTTCGACGAAGAATTGACTTGAGGTAAAACATTTTTGAAATAGCTACTTTAATCTCGAAATGGCTTACTTGGATGATTAGATGTTAAATCGCATTTCTCCTGTTGAACGACCGCTCTAAGATTTAGAAGCCAGCGATATCAAACTGTATCACTAACGACAAAAATCTCATTAAATATAAAGTAAGGAATTATTGATTAAAGAAAGGAGAGAACGGTTTTATCTTGATTCGTCGTTTTAGCACCGATACCTAGTTCAACAAGTTCTTGACACCATCTAAGGAATCTTATTAACCTATTTACATTATTAAAAACCAAATGATTGGCGTGTGATGACATATCCAAATGCTGGTTTATATTCAGATCTTTAGGATTATTTCAATTCGAAAGGGAAAATCAAATAAATTCGGTTGAATTGAATTAGGATAATTAAATAAGCGAGAAGATCTGGTGAAAACATATAAATGCCAGATTTATAATGGATCGTGTTATCTATTACGTATGTGACCAAAATACGGAAATCAGACTAATCTGTTGTTTATACGGACGAGGTTTCCCAAAAAAGTATAATTAAAATTGTGTATTTCTACAGACCGCATTCTACAATATAACATTTTTGATCGAGTTCATTCCAAATTGTATATGTATGTATATACCTAAATTGATCATAACTTCCGTTGTCTATATAAACTAGACTGTTTTGTCTATATAAACAAGACTGTCGTTGTCTATATAAACTATTCAAATGAACAATGGTATCCGGTGTTGTAGAAAGAGTAAGCCAATCATATTATAAAACCTTTCCTCGTATTTGACAAAACGTCTTAATAAATAGAGCTTCCCTGTTTTTTCTCATCCATTACAATTTCGCCATGGAGCTACCACACAAGCAAATACGAAGGATAACGCACTAGATGTAACTTATATTAAGACACTGTATATTGACAAATATGGACAGTGGGTTAAATGGATGTCTTGGACATGAATTTAGGTGATTTCCTAGAAATGGTTGTTCTCTAGTCCTGGTCTAACATTTATAATGGGAATAAGGCGTAATGTAGTTCCTGTAATTAAATGTTACAAGAAATACCTCGTCTATCTGTGAAGTAGCTCTCACCGGAACTGGTCATTCATAAAATTCCGACATTATCAAGGCATACGGTCATGACATCAAGTATGTGGATTACATTAACTGCCTTGTAGATTTCTTGTTTTGTTTTTAGATATTACAGAAACCCCGTCCTTGGGGTTTCCATGTTATGTATTCATTTGTATTGTGATAAGATTACTTGCCATTACAACGTGAAATCTAAAATACCCTTAGCTGCTGCGGGGACGGAAAATGGTCTCAGAGCGCGTTAAGATCTCCATAGGCGTGGTAACAGCGTGGTGGAAACGCCAGATAGAGTGCTGTGGTCTCCATGGTCGCCAATGATCGCTGAGTCATGTTCAAAACAAACTCCAATGTTCTGCGATCTGACCTGAAAAGCTGTGAGAACGTGATGGAGTCGCGAAGGTCGCGAGGCAAGGGTGGTAACATCTCCATGAACGTAATATATGCACAGTACACACCTGGCAAAGACGCTGCAAAAAATTGGAACATTCGCAACGGCGATTTCCCGGCGTGTTCACCACGACCCTCGCGTGTCTGCCAAAGCCCAACCAAGAGTCTTTAGGGAGTTGCCATGGCGATGTACGACGATTTTATTACTGGGCGCTTAGTGGGTCTATGGCGACCTTATGGTGTCCTCACTGCGTTTATGGCCACCATGGCGCGGTTACCCAGCTTTCATTACGCTCCAATGGCGGTCATCTTGTAATTTCCCTAAATCTGACAAGTACATATAGTCGCCGTGATTACGCAGTAGAACCGCAAGTGCGATACCGATAAACGTAGAAGACGTGTGGTAAAAACCCAATGCGCGTGTTTAGAGTGCCGTGCGTTCTCCGATGATCGCCGTTGCCAATCCAATAGATCTCAATAGACACGCCATAAGCGCGGAGATGTCGTGACGAGCTCGCCGTGAGAACGCGGTATAATCGCACAGGTCGCGGTAAGAACCTTTTTTTTTAATTTTGGGGGACATTTTCGCGCTGTGTTCACGTTTCCGGGCGACCTTGTGTATTTTCTGGTCACCATACGGTGGCAACAGCGCAGTAATTGCGCCATCCCGGTCTGACAGTATAGTACAAATAGAGCATACCATAGACACACCAAACACTGTGCATTATACACCATTGACAAACTTCAAAATTGAATTTTATCAGAAATAAAGATCGTTTGATTAGCTAAGCGTACAGACAACATTCCTGTTTGTATTTACTTGTATCAGATCGATTTAGAAACATGCTCTTTCAGAACATACTTATCGAATTTTTATTTTGCATTTGGGGCTAACATTAACAGCTATGGAAACGCTATAAATATGAACCAAGATACCCAAATGACCCTTTTAACACCAGTGCTATCCTTTCTGCTGTTCGTACTGAACAGTTTATGCACAATAGAATGTCCTAATTGTCATACAAAAACCGTTTATTTAAAGGTAAGCTTCTTATTTTTTTAAAACAAGTAACTTGTGTTAAATTCCGTTAATAATGCACCTGCTGTGTTTGCTAATTCAACCTTAGGAGAACGAAAGTCTTTTCACTTTTATCAAGCGATCAATTTAATGAGTAAAGCTTTCAGAAAGCTAATTAGACTGATAATCATATTGGCATTTTCTGTTTGGAGCTCTGTAATCAATAGCAATTTCAAGTACAGATATTACCAGAAACAGCAGAAGGTCGAGGTGAATTAACGAGAAAGTTACTGCCCCAATAACCAGGATGTCTCATGTTCACTCCCGCTGTTGGCCGAGAAAGTTCCTCGATGCAGTACGAAGAGTCTGAAAATGAACAGCTTAAGGTCGTTCCGGAGGAACACCAAGATGCAGTGTACGCACGGGAAAGAATCCTTGGCAGTTAGAATTCGAACTAAAATGTAGACCGTAGTGCCACTGTCTGAAAAAACTTTCCTTCATAGCAAACTGTATGGCGTTTGCTCGACTTCATGTTCCCAGTCGGTGCAGAACAGCTGGACGTTAAACCCCATTTAATTTCAAAAGAATTGATTTATTTATGCTAGAAGTCTTCAAAATTGCATAAACCCGGAAACATACTGAGCCACTTAATTCGACCAGCAAAATTCCCAAAGCCACCAATGCACACCTTTAGGAATTGAAATGTAAAATGGAGGTAACTCCACAATTTCATACATTTTTATTATTATTAGACTCCCCGTAGAGCAAATTATAGGAGCCGGCCAACGCATTTAAAAATATCCGATAAGACAATTAGCATGTGTTGAGCTCTTGAACTGCTAAACAGTTTTGGCTTCACGGAATAATATAAAAAGAGGTAGAGTCTCAGATACACCAAAAAAATAACAGTAAACAGATTCAAAATATCAGATAATCAGGATGTTTTGAGCTCCTTAACTGCTAAAAAAATTTGGTTTCACGGAATATCGAAAAGGAGGTACATATCCTTCTCGGATACACCAAAAATAAACAGTGAAACTATGTAACACAAAATTAGTTGTGTCAATCATTATACGATTCACAGATATTCCAAGTTCGAAATATGCAACGAGTTACAAAATATTCTACCAGGAACTCTACCATGTATCGCTTCCACGTGACCTTAAATATGGTGATTGCTCTTCTTCTTTGGGGCTAAATGAACAAAAAATATATGCGAAACTTTCACAAGCAAAGTTGGATGGGCAGACAAATGCAGGTGAGGACCCATAATTTAAATTCTTTGCAGTTCTGAAAATCTACCTCAACTCTTAAAACACCACAGGAATGCTTGTGTTTCAATACGCGTTAAGGTGTAGCAATATTGTCGTTGCGACAATTTACATCATATTTGACCAATAAGATAATCAAAAGATAAAAGCCCACAACTACAAAACTCAAATTGGTGAGAATTTGTTATACAGCAGTTTGGTTTCAGCAGGGGAAAGATGTAACAATTTATGTTAAGCAGACTCGCCTAAATCGAGTTTGGCTGGCTAGTGGTTGAGATCGACTTTAGTTAATTTTGTAATCTGCACTATGCTTGTAACCATGTATCCGGCTATGCTGTATAAAATGTTAAAGTGAACTGTTGCGTTGTTAAAGCTACTGAGAAGACAAACGTCTTAAGAAACCAATAAGAAGCAAACACACAAAGTGAAGCAGAATCAAAGACAGCTAGAGACAAATGCATGGGTTGTATGTAGGATGTGGCGACCAGTTTTAGCGGTCCGCTCTCCACGTCTGACAGAAAGGCCCATGGTGTTACAACTGATGATCCATCTTTATCTATAATCAGGAGTACACGAGACAACTACTATGCCCGATGTTTTGGGGTTAATTCACTTATGTGTAAACCTTATAATGGCTGGTCCCTGACTCGTCAACACTGTTAAAGGGACAATAACACTCTGGCTGGCAATGAAAAAATTGTCAAAATCTTCATTCTGGTCATCAAATTGTACTATTATACAATATCCCCATTCATGAGTGGTATATACATGATCTTATCAACAGTATTTTAAAAAAAATGAAAAATTCCGTTGAGTGGATGGTGTTCTCACCAATTGCACTATTAGAGACTGGTAAAATCAGTCTACATAGCGGAAATGGGGGAATCCCATTGTAGCGCATGCGCAAAGCGTCAAATACGCCTCGCTCGTAATATTTACACAACACAGGCACAGCTAACAGTTTTGCTACGATTCATGCCATACAATGAATCCATTTTTCTCGGTAAGTTTATATTGTTAACGGCTAATTATTTATGCTCTCATGGCTTCAAAGCCGCAGCGAACTACGAGGTGAATGGTACGCTCGACTGACTGCTTGGCTTCAGGTTTGGTTTACCTAATTGATGGTTCATACTTAGCTTTGATTAGACCGAAGACCGACATGGCTTCATCATTTACTTGCATTTGTTTAATTGATAATGAGTTAAATGAGTGATCATATAAATCGATTAGACCGGTATGGCTTCACCCAACTTCATTCGTGGAGTTGCAAAATGGTTTCACCCTCAAAATATATAAATAATATCAAATTAAATAAATCATTCATCAGATTTATTTCTGCACTATCGAACTAGTTGATAATTATTATGGCTGACAGTCACAGTGTTATGTGTAATAAATCCATTGGTGAAAATGAAAAAGCAGTTTCTTGTGATTCCTGTTGTAAATACACATAGGACATGTAGAACAAGTCAGACAAATTTCTTGTGTGCAATTAGGCTATTATTTACGACTTATTGATTGAATTTTATATGAGTGATGGAAAACCTCTTATTCACTTTGCATTTTGGTTTTTACAGGTATTTCGAAAGCTGTGTATTTGAGTTCAGTCAGAACCGGGAGCGATCTACCATTCTTGTGTCGAGCATGCCAGGTCGAATCATCTGATTCATTGCCAGATGTTGACAACCCCCCAACCGCCTCTACTCTACCAACTGTTGAACTGTGCCATCTGATTCATTGCCAGATGTTGACAACCCCCCAACCGCATCTACTCTACCAACTGTGCAAGCTACCCAACCTTCAACATCAACAGCATCTACATCAAGGAAAATTAGGTCTAAAAGGAAGCTACATGTTACGTCTTTTTCAACCACCCCTCCATCAACCCCACAGAGACCAAAAAGAAGGAAAAAACAAGTAGAGTAACCTGGGTCAACCAGGGCGAGGGTCGAAAGGCTCAGAAAAGAAAAAAACGAGTCAAGGTATGAAAAAAACTTTTTTATTAGTTGTAAAATATATACAAAGAAACTACAAATTTTTAAGATATAAAGAAATATTTTGTAAGCTCACAATTGTTATTATTCACACACATTCTTGTAATTATATAACCAATATATATGATCATTTCTGGTAATAATTATATAAAATATTTACACAATATATGAGCCAAGATATTATTTACTAATTGTAAACATAACATTTAAACAATTTCAGAAAATGGTAAATGAGCTTGAAATTGATGGTTGTAGGAGACTTTTGTTGTCTGTGGCCGAAAAAATGCCTGCAGTGTTATTTGACATATCTGACGAGCTAAGAAACCAACGGCCAATACAAGCCCCTAATCCAACCTCAACTGCACCAGATTGGTGTTCCTGTGACAGGTGTAGAGATATGCCAACAGATATGGAAAAGGTGTGTTGCGGTAACCGACCAGAGAACTGCATTTCATTACGACCAGTAAGTGATTTTTTTCTGTAATAATATCCTTCGATACCTTTCCTTAAAATTAATGTCATTGGCCTGTGGGAACCAGCAGCAGTGGTGTTGCAGCCAGTCATTTGAAATTAGCTGGTTTACTGAAAATAGATTTTAAAAATAGTTAATTTAATTTTTTTCAGGAGTTTGAACAGTATTGTTTAGAGGCAGGAGTATTGGATCTTGCCAATGTGTATAGGAATGACGTACTTGCAATTCAAATGGACGAAGACATGAATCGAAGAAGAAGACATTCCGCATTTAGACAATTTGTAATGTGGCGCCATGGACGTCTTGGCACAGGGAACAGGGTGGTAGTACCCTCTTGTTGTGTCTTGAAAATCAGATTCTCGTTCCCGGACAGAAATGGACAATACACAGGGTTTAATCCAAGATGCTTAGTTTGAAAAGACATTAAATAAATTTAAATCCTTTGTAAGGTTATTTAACTCCTCTAATTAAACATGGGGGGTTGGGATGGCCTAGTGGTCTAGAGTGCCGCGCTTTGACCTCTGACTTGTGGCTGTGGTTTCGAGCTCTGGTGTGAGCGTATGTGGCATGGAGATAGGGGCGCTTCTCAACCTTGTGGGTTTCCTCCCACTGCTAAAGACCCCTACGCGCAAGCGAATTATTGACATAAAATTAAAAAACATATGTTAGTCCTGAAATGACCTAGTTGTGTTGAGTGGATGTTTAACCCCATTTCTCTCTCTCTCTCTAAACTTACTATGGTACTTACTTTTCTTGAGTTATATCGTCTTGAAAGGGGCTAATTCCTACAGATGTTGTAGACATTTCCCCGAGGCCTGTTCTTTTCCTTGTCTGTATCAGAACTAAAAAACAAAATCAGTTGTAATAAGTAGTACTGTCATGTATTAAAGTGACAATAACATTACCAGTGTGTTAATGATGACAGTGTCGGGCAGCTTACCAACAGCTTCGAAAAATGATTGTGACAAATATATATGGACATAGAAAATGAGGTGTAGTGGTAATGGATATAATGCTAAGTGAATGAAACAATAATGTCATTGAATAATTGTTATTACTAGTTAAATAAAATATTAAAAATTCATATAAAAGTTCAGTTGTGTTCGTGTTTTTTAATATAATCCTCGCTTTGTAACGACCTACATAATTTTGGGATGAAACCCTCCAGGGTGATATACATGTACCATACCGGTAATTGCCAAAAAAAAAATAGTTGCAGAAACGTATGTTGCTGTACAAATATTACCTGCCATGAATGGATGATAGTTCTGAAACATGCAGTGCTCCAGCCTTTCCTTTGCTGGGTGTACTAGTGCTTGTGGAGGGCACACAAATTCCACTATAGCTGAAAAAATAAATACATGCATCTGTCATTCATCAGAAAATTGTCTGGTTATTATGGATAACTTACAATAATTTAATTTAAATTTAGGTTACTTATAAACATAGATCATGAGATATTCAAATTAAGAGTCACAACTTTCGTTGTTTGTGTTGAGTCCCAAATGACGCCAGTCAAGTCCCAAACCGAGTCCCAAATGTCGTTATGTCAAGTCCCAAACCGAGTCCCAAATGTCGTTATGTCAAGTCCCGAGTCCCAAATGACATAATACCCTAGTTAGATTAGAGAACAGTAGCTAAGTCTCTAACCCAATATCACCTTGATATTGTAATTTGACCGGGAAAAGATGGGCTCCTGACATCCAATACTTTAAAAGACATACTAGACATATTCAACAAGTCAGGACAGAGAAAGAGAAATGGGGTTTAACGTCCACTCAACATAACTAGGTCATTTCGGGACTAACATTGGTTTAATTTTAATTGAATAATTCGCTTGTACGTAGGAGTCTTTAGTAGTGGGAGGAAACTTGAGAGCCCTGAGGAAACCCACGAGGTTGAGAAGGCGCCCTTATCTCCATGTTACATACGCTCCCACCAGGGTCGAAACCACAGCCGCAAGCCAGAGGTGGTCGGCGAGCTAGAGGTCGAAGCGTGCCACTCTTAGACCACTAGGCCATCCCAACAAGTCAGGACGGTGACCCCATATTCTTACATGGAGAGTCTGTGTAATAAAAAATGATCGGCAGACACCAGTAAATTGCCATTCGATTGGAATTTACAGTAAAAACAAAAATGATTATTATGCATTGCAACCATTTGTGTCAATTTCTAGGTCGCAAATATTTTGGAAATAAAGAAAAGAAATAGAAACAATATATTTCACCTCTTTGTAGTTTGTTATAAAGACATTACAATAAACAGTAATATTTTTCAAAACGTTTCTCCATGGAAAATAGTAAGAAAATTTTAATAAGAATAGGTTGAATATAGATTCCCATGATGATAATATTTGTTTGGCAAATTTAGGCCTACCTGTCTAATAACAGCTTTGCCATTTCTTGATGAGTCTCTACTTTCAGTTTATCCTTTTGTTCCCAAGTTCACGTTTGTTATAGATCTTCTCAGCCTAAACTTTCTCTGATATTCCGCTTGCCTGCGCTTCTTGGCCGAATCGGTAACTACTGTCTTTCTAAGCATGGTGATCTTTCTACTACTGGTACTACTAATTTACTTTCTCAATAATTACACGTAAATATTACTAAAGACATCATAAATGATAAATAAACATCCGACCACGAGAGGACTCAAAGCTTGTCGATCGAAGAAGGAAAAATTCACACTGTCACTAGTCGAATTCGAGAACACAGTAGCTGATTGACACCTCCATTCAGGCAGATTAAACCTCAGACGGACTGTCTAGAATGTTATTAATCAGTTTGAATGAATTGTGTGCTAATCCAAGTCATATTAATCCCCATTTCTTTTCACATTCTCGCCCATATTTGTATTTATTTATTTACGACACACGACAAAAAGAAGAACGAGGGATTCCCTGCTCATGACATCATGGAAAGCTATTCTTAGAACAGGAAGTCAAGGGAGATAACTCCCTTGGCACAAATTGTGACAAATGGCGACAATAAAATTCAAATTCGGTTACGTAACCGAATGCAATGTGATTTGGACTTTAAAAATACTTTCGAGCACCCTGGACGAGTAAAATTGGATTTAATGGATAATTATCGCATCAGGTAAGGCACTAACTCATCTAGTACTTAGAATAAGGCTATTTTTATATTTTCTTTAGCTGTCAAGCCAGCGAGAGTGTTATTGTCCCTTTAATCCGCCTAAACCTCATACACGAGAGCCGCAGTTAACTTTCCAATGTCGGCGACTCAACGGTGTGGGAGGGCCCCTGTTTAGGGTATGTCAAAGTTTCATTTAATCCCAATTTACTGCTTGGTTAGCCATGAGATACAGCTATTTAATCTGCAAAGAATCTGTCAGTTAATTCAATTATAACTTATGACAGGCAGGATAGAAAGTCATTGGTCACTGTTAATTGCTTTCTTTCACTGTTGTTTTGAATGTCTTAAAGAGTCTTCCAGTAATAGTATGTCTATGCCAACAATGTTTCTTGGTAAGTAATTTGGATAAACAGCGAAAGGTGTGACTCTTTCTTAGATTTAAAGGTCTCAAATGTTACTGGGGGAAGGGGGCGTGTAATCAGGCTTTACCTACATAAAATAGACTAGAGAAGTGGACGGCGCTGTACGCAATGCTGGTCACTTGTCCAACCGCATGGGTTTCGCGAGGTCCCCTCGTTTCTAACCGCCTATCACTCCAAAAGACCACTGCGCGCAAGCGAATTATTTGAATCATATATTCGTCCCGAAATCATCTTGTTTGTGTCGAGTGGACGTTAAACCCCATTTCTTGCCCTTTCTGTAAACGCGGAACTACAATGCACTGTCACCTAAACTGGCCGACTAGAAGAACACAAGTTAGTTTGCACAAAATGAACCAAACCGCTGTAAGCATACAATTAACCTATAACTAAGTTATAATTGGATGCATATCAAATAATGAGACTGCACAGTCTGGAATCTTAATTTTCTATCCAAATAATTCCAATTATAATGCTTCACTACTTTTTAAAATAACTAGCGAAAACTTTATTAACATACAAGTTGAAACAAAGATGCAATCAAACTCGAAATACTACGAATTAGATGCATATCAAATAATGGAGCCATAAGAAATAAATAATGGGACTGTACAGTCTAGAATCTTCATCTTCTATCCTCATAATTCCAATTATTATCCTCCTGTCAAGCCATCTCAATACTCTTTAAATCTCCTATAGAAAACTTTATTGCTACGTGAAATGGGGATACAGAACAGCAAGTCTTCATAATAAAACCTCTTTTTCTACATTTCCAACGTTCAATTTACCCGCTTAAAAAGAAATCAGACATGCATTTATTGCTAACACTCCCACTTTTTATGCTTATTAAAACTTGCTAAATTCGTCTATTGACCACGGCAAACTAAATGTGGTGTTTAATAGCTCATTACAGCCGAAATTGAATTTTCATTGAGTGCATGAGACCACTATCAGGCACAGACGCAAGCTGATCTTTACTAGGCCCGAGTAGTTTAAGATTGTATCTGTAGACATTGATCAATCACTCCTCAGATACACTGATCCTCCGGTGGAATCGATGAATAACTGATACTAGAGGAAAAACCTATTATCCACCACCAATATTTATTGAAGGGGCGATATATGTTATGAACGGGCCATTTTCTCCACTTGGTCGAACAGTCAATCCATGTCATTAACGCTCTTTCTCAGAACACTGGAACAGCAGTTTGATTTATGGTAATAACATGGCACTGGCTTGATGGAAAATTCTGTTTTAAATTGTTGATAAGACAAACCTGTTTTTGGTCCCATAGAAAACCGATAAATACAACCGCTTTTCATTAAAAGAGCACACAGCTATGTCAACGGTAGACAATAGGAACCGATACATCAGCCACAAACGGATTGGTTCATACAATGTTTTTGTATGTACATGTAGATTAAGGGATGAAGAACCCATTCATTACATTATGTAAATTGACATTTTAACATCCAAAACACATGCGTTATATAAAATAGCTTGCTTGAGGATATAGACATAAACCCTAATAATTGTTATTTTGGTGAACAATAGAACAGGCCAAGTTGATTACCATATAGTCTTAATATGGAAAGTTTCTGACAAAACATAACGAGGGGTGGGGATGGGGTCCTTAATGTAGTTTATTCAGAATCTAAAACTCGACAACGATTTTTTGTATTGTTTTGATTAAATCCAATGGCAACATCTACACAAATCATTTGATGGAGACACATTTAAAACTTTCAAAGACCGTAACTAGTAACAGTAAATGGTGGGCGTGTAAATTATATAATTGTGTTGATATTCCTAAAATAGATTCATGACAATATACATATTGTAATAGGACGTTTATTTGCTTGAACGACTTCAATAAACTTGTAATATATTTTCCTTCGGAAGCCTGTTGCATATTTAAGAATTTACAAAATCTTCTGGAAAAGAGTTAAGGTTTAGCTTCTTTGCACGAATCAGGATAACGAAGACGGGCTGTAGGATACTTATGGCGTTTCTCACTCAAAACAGGTTTCAGTCTGGGACCTTCTGATGAGTGAGCAAGCCCTTAACACACTGAGCCACTGTGTTTCCCAGTATCTGATTAGTGAGCCACCGTGTTTCCCAGCGTTTAATTAGTTGGTCAGCCCCTAACACACTGAGCCACTGTGTCTGATTAGTGAGCCACCATGTCCCCCAGTGTCTGATTAGTGAGTCAGCCCCGAGCATACTGAGTCACCGTGTCTCCCAGTGTCCAATTAGTTAGTCACCCTGGATCCAGTGTCCGATTATTGAGTCACCCTGTCCCCCAGTGTCCGATTAGTGAGTCACCGTGTCTGATTAGTGAGCCACCATGTCTCCCAGTATCTGATTAGTGAGTCAGCCCCGAGAATACTGAGTCACCGTGTCTCCCAGTGTCCGATTAGTGAGTCACTGTGTCTCCAAGAGTCCGATTAGTGAGTCACCCTGTCTCCCAGTGTCCGATTACTGAACCAACCCGTACACATTTAGCCAGTTTCTGATTTATCTTTAGGTTCTACAAACCGATCCCTTTGTTTTCATAATATGTAGAATATGTTTGGCACTTCCATTAGCTTTTTCGCACACACACTGAAGTCTTAAACTTAAACATCCGTCAACATCCGTGGCTTGCTCCATTGTGTTTACATAGATTCCTCTCCCCATTGGTTAAGGTGGGGAATAGGGAGGGACCTCAAAAGTGGAATAGCCAGGGGCGGCTTCTCTACATCTACAACCGTCTCCTATTATATTCCTCCATGTTAATTTAGCAATAATAGATTTTTACTAAAAAATTAAACAGTATATTT
Organism: Patella pellucida; assembly: GCA_917208275.1. Classification (NCBI taxonomy): domain Eukaryota; kingdom Metazoa; phylum Mollusca; class Gastropoda; family Patellidae; genus Patella; species Patella pellucida. Next base: position 19,868,283 of record OU795036.1, on the reverse strand, counting down.
TAAGTGATCAATCCATGTTTATAGACCAGGACATTTAAATATTTAAAACCTTACTGCAAGGAATTATGTTTCCTTTAAACAAATGCTATGAAGTGGTATATTGCTACAAGATCAAAGAAAGGGTAGACTGACGTGTATTCAATGCTTCTGATCCGAAAGATCCAATTATTACAGGCCACTAATCGAATATGAACTCCGCCAACAAATCTAACGAGGAGTCAATAATGTAACAACTTTTACCTAATAAATCTAAATGCATGGCGATCTTATTAGCAAAATTATCTCAAATCCTTTTGAAGAGGTTTTTCTCTTTGTGAAAAAAAGGTAATAAATAACATATATAGTTCATATCGCCAGTAATATCGGTGAGAAACAAATGGTCTATTTGACCTTTCAGTGCTGAGTCGTAGACGATGTAACATAAGATTTTCCAGACAGTGCACCATCCCAAACACCGTCACGAGGTTGTCCCCGGATAATTGGAAAATTCATGATAGTTGACGAAGAAGTGAACCTTATGTATTGATCTGTGTAAAACTCATCATTTTGTTATTATATACGTCTAAAAGTAGTTTTAATAGATGATCTATTTCCTGTAGATATTGGCGAAAAAACGTTCACAGCGTTTAATTCCTTTCGCTCGGTTGGTTCCTTGTCTTAACGCAGCTTATACAGAGTTAAAGAGAAATGCGAAAAGTTTTTGTTGCCTAAATAACAGGAGGGAAATTTGTTGGATAGTAAGAGAGCATGTTTGGGATATAAGCAGTGCTTATTGTCATAATTGCGATTGGGTAATCCAGGAGTTGATATTGTTTGACAAAATTGAGAGAGGGTGCTGTGTAACTTTATCTAAGGTTATCTCGGGAACAGCTAGTAGGAGTGGGGTGGAACACCCACGTTGTCTGGCAGGCGATTCTGCTACTTGCCGCGTACAAGCTGGGGCGGTGTTTAGCATTACCCAAGTTCGGGATTAACATAATGGTACAGTTTTATGTAAATAATTTGGCTGTGCGAGACATTACAGGCGGGAGTGGAACTAGAGAAACCCCACGTTGCTGGGCAGGCAACTCTACAACTTTCCACGTACGAACTTGGAATCGAAACCACGCCGCTAATTGACTTTTTGGCAAACCTTTTGTATAATACTTGAGTAAAAACTCATTAAATCTTCTCAAATGACATGATGATAAACCGAATTAACTGAACAAAAAAGAAACATGCGTATTCTATCTAAAATAAAATATTTCAAGCATTGAAATCTTTAGGTAGTTCTAATGCATCGTTAATATCTAATAACACATATTGCCTTACTCAGTGCTTCTTTTGGATAAGCAGTAGAATTTGTTAACCACGTTGGACGATACAAGGTCGAAACTTAACAGTTATAGATCACAAATACTATGACCTATGACAATAGTCTCATAACTTTCTTTACACTGACAGCTCAGCCATTTCTTTGATACACCAATATATGACTAACATAATATCCATTTGACTAGAAACTGATCTATGATTTAAGTCAAGGACAAAACCAAATCACAACAAATATTCGACTTCCAATTCAACGGAATTGCTTTATGAGGCATAAATCTGCCATACGCATTTCTCTTGGCATGGAAGCCATACTAAGATCCATGTATATGTCATGTAGTTATTGTAATGGCTTCTCTATCAATGATTATTTGAAAGTTCCAAGTCTATGATATTACATATGTGTTCATTTATTCATGATTTTTCTTCCAGTAAATTTCAAACGTCTAAATAGCTCAAGAATGAATGAATGAAATGGGATTTACCGCCCTATTTTATTTTCTACACCTATCGGAATAATGAGAACGTGCACCATACGCCACATGTTCCTAAAGCACCGACCGCGGGTTTTACAAAATCTAGATGTTGCAACAATAGTCTCCTTGTTCTAAACTTATAGCTACGTTATCTCCCTTTAACACAGACACGTGGACGATATAGCGTTCAATCAGAGGTTGTGGAACAAACACACTCAAATCAAACATGGCGACCTTCTCCGAAACCTTGACATTGAACGAACCTTGGACTATGGAACTGGACTATCACAAGTAGACATTTCAGGTGGAAAGTACTGGACTTGGTATTCGCCATGATCTAGGAATCTGATAGGCTCTCGAAATATGCAGGGTATTACGTGAAGGGCTCGGTAAGGTGAACGGAGTTAAAGGGAAGTCAATCATTCTATTGAAGTTACATGCGCAATATCGTTTGTTATTACGGAAATTTTGCCAGGACATCAATTAAGTCATGAAAGAAACAGATGCATCAGCTTGTCTTTTTTTTAAACCTGTGATATACATGTAGGAGCCAACAAGGGGGGGGGGGGTAATGGAGTTTCTTAACGAATTTCATTGAAAACAATTAGATCATCTTGAATACTATAACTACTGAGAAAAATTTGAGATATTCTTCTCGGCTTCAAGTATCACATCTGGGACATCGTCTTCTGCTTCTGTATAATAATGATATTAAATGACTAAACATACGTAACTTAGGCTTGCTTTTGGGGTAGACAATTAATCAAAGTAATATATGTAATATCGTTTGACATTTTAACACTTTTAAGTGAAATTCTAGCAAAGATAATTAGAACTGAAATAATTTCTAGAACTGAATCTTCCTCATGATTTACTTTCCACTTACAATTACATTTCCATATAATCTCTACGGACCAAAATCCCATGAGTTCTTTATTTTAAAAAAACAAAAACAAATTAAGAAATTAATATAATAACGGATATGACCTTTAAAGGAAATTTTGGAGAAGACAACCATAACTGGAAGAACTGCTGGAACTGACTTCTCCGCATGACTTACTTTATACTTTCCTCCTACGCTTACAATTTCCTTTTATCTCTAGGGACCGATGTACTCAGAGATTTTTTTGATAACTGATGTGTATGATTGAATAGTAGAGTAATAAAGCAACACGATTGAAGACAATTAATCCAATGGAGCGTTATAGCTTAGTCAGATACGATCAAATCAAGCCAAAGTTAATGTTTAAGAGCTTTAGTTTTTAAGTTAGCGGAAGATTACCTCGATGGTTTTAGCGGAAGGTTAAGTAGTTTAGAATTAGAAAGCAATTTTCTGGTCGTGTTGAAAATAACCACTGTCGTTACTAAAATATTATTTGTGTTCTTTCATTCGGACTTTGATGTTAACGTCCTTTTCCGGACGGTATTTGATCAATCAATGGCTACATTATTATACGAACAACGTTTATAGAGTAATGAAATGAAATGAAATGGAGTTACATCCTAATAGCTGTTCTGCTGCGATTGGGCTAGTGAGAGAGAAAGAAAAATGGCGTTTAACGCCCACTCGACACGAACTAGGTCATTTCGGGACTAACATATGGTTTAATTTTATTTCAATAATTCGCTTGTGCGTAAGGGTCTTTAGCAGTGGGAGGACCCGGAGAAAACCCGCGAGGTTGGACAGGCGACCCTACCTCTTATCACGTACAACCGGTGATTAGAAACCACACCAGTTGACTCAATGACAGGCTTTATGATACAGTACGTATCATTCGGTCATCCCCCCCCCCCCTGTTACTACTTTCGGTCTATAATTGTATATTTCCCTGTCATAAGAAGTATCACGCTTTTTGTTTAAGAAGTACGAACATAATTATGAACCAGGAAGCGATCATTATGTCCCATGACGTCATCACGACCATCTAGGAATTTGCATAGCGTATTTCTGATTAGCAGAACGTCGGGCTATTCTTAAGACCGTCTCCCATAAATCAAGATATGCCCGTCTTCATTACCCCGACATGTGCACAAAGATAGGACGTTAAACCCGATTTCAGTTCATTTGTATTGTATTGATTATTCTATTACTTTGCGTGTTGATAGTTTGAATAAAGCTTCGACGTTTTCAAAAATTCCATTCTCTATAAATGTCATTCTTTTAGAGGCATTTAGAAACTGTATAGCGCACACTATCTGTTTGAATCCGTGTTCTTTGATCTTGTTGTTGTCATGCATGGTTTCATGATATCTTTTTATCATTTTTCTGTATACACATGTATTTGCCTCACATGTTATGCTACTGTATCAGGTTGATAACGTTGAGAGAACGCTCTTTGAAACGTCGCTTAAATAAATTAGAAGATGTAAAGATTAGGGAGAGAGGGAATTATCGAGGAAGTATTTTTAGACTGAAACTATGCAGTTTGGTTTGGATAATGTCTCAAAGCAATTGTTACGTAAATAAGAAGTCGAGCGTCCAAGGAAGGAATTTCTGTTTATGACAATGTGTTCCGTAAACTATTTGTATTATATCATTATTATCACATAAAACCATAAACATACATTTCTCCTAGTCTCAGCGGGGTATCTTTAAGTTTAATCTAGACTACAACATGCAGGCTATAAAATAATAATAAAGTGCAATATTGTGAAGCCGAACGTCTAATACACAATAGAATTCCGAAAAAAACGCATTTCATTTATTTCCAGGCGATTTATTTCATCGCGACCATATGATAAATCCATAAATAATAAGGCTATTTAACACACAATGTTGTGTTATTGCTCATTTTCCTTTTTTTTAAATTCCCAAATGACCTACTTCTATTTATCAACATTTTGTGACATAGTGTAATTTTCCGATGATCGCTGTTTAATCGTTGATTGGGTAGATGTTGATTTATTTCATGAACTAGTATGCTATCTTGTCGACACACGATCACCGATCAGTTAAACGCCATTCATTCCTCCAACAAACGGTCATTTCTGATTGCGTGCACGCTACTCCTTCCGCGAGAAGATAGAATTGAAAGTGACAGCTGATCAATATTTTGTTGTATACTTTAATCTCGTCAAGCATTTCTTATTTTTATCTTGTTCCATTGGATAAACCTGGTTATAGATTTGGGCTTTAGACCACCCTCTGAGAGAAACATAACTCAATTGTCAGGAATAATAGGAATATAGATGTTGAAAGTGCATAATTATCTATCATCCGTTATGAGATTTCTGAAAAGGAAAATGACGGCAGTTACCATGCAAGATGGCTGGATAGAATCTATTAAAGAGTTTAGCTCTGAAATAGTTAGGTCCACCACACTTCCCTATATTGTTTAGGTTTGGTCCTTTACATTGTTGCAATATTTTGTACATACACCAGCTTGTCGATGGCCAAGTGGGTGAGAGACCAATCTGATTAAAACACAGATAATATTTCGTTTCGTTTTTATAGTTTCAATTTACTTGTATTTTACTACATGTAGTGTAGGCCATCGAATTCGAAAGTATAAAAAACGAAACGAAATATAGATCTGTAGTTTAATTAGATTGGCGAGAGTCTGGCTCGCTAGTCTGGAGGTCGGGTGTTCGATTCCTGTATTGGCCGAGAAAGTTTATTCAGATTTCCCGTCGTGGTTCCTCCTTGGGACACCTACCTAGTCGTGCGGATGGTACAAAAAACGGGGTCCCGTGTACACATTGACATGTACGTAACAGATCCCCTGAATACTGAACTTCGACATTAGAGTAGGTCGTAGAGTCACTGTCCGGGCAAAATTTCCCTCATAGCACACAATATGGCGAATGCCCCCGTCTTCATTAGCCCAGTTCGGAGCAGTACAGTAGGACGATCAAACCCAACCAATTTCATTTCATTGTATCAATAAACGAGATCAGTCATGAAAAGAAAAATGACAACAGTTACCATGCATGATAGAAAGCTTATGGCGGATTTTGTAAAATAAGAGACCAGTATAGTTCTAAAATGTAGTTGCGGTTTGGCCAGGAACGATCTTGCAATGATGCTTGTGCACATGATAATTAGGACATTCTTATTTCCACTGATATTTTTGCTCGAGTAGGTTTCAGTGGCGTAGCTATGATTTCTCACCGATGGGTAAGGTGGAACCCCTAATATTTCGTACAACGAGATTAAAGTAATATTTTGTAGCTAATATATTAAATTCAATACTTTGAACAACATAATAATATTAAAAACTGTGTTAATCCCGGAATGAGTTCCTATTGCAGAGAAGGCATAACCCCGTAAGGAAAACATTGTCATTAGAAAAGGGACGAGCCCCCCCCCCCCCCGTGTATGAGTATACCAGTGTATAATCCATGGTCCTTAACATCTAAATTATTGTCAAACTTGCGAAAGCTGTATATTCGGAAACTGTTTCTTGAAACTTTGATCCAATAAGGAATGATTGAAGTGCATCACACGATTGCTCTCTCCTGCTACAATGACACAGCCTGTGTGTGTGTTTGGGGCGGGGGAGGATTCCAAAGTCCTCCTTTAAAATGCCGTGTGTCCTGAAAAACATAGCATACCAGAAACCAAAGAAACTTCTTTACCATCTGATAATACAAATTCATGTAAACCCTCCGTGTAAACAGTAGACAAATAGTTTACACCAATCAATAGGATACAACAACCTGTAAGTTGTTAATCACTTTATATATCTACCATTTCGTATCCTTGACTGCGAAAATCAAGATGTCTGCAAGCCCCTGGGTTTACAAGGTATGAAATATTGGTATTGTGTAATGTCTATTCGTCTCCCAGGTCATTATGTTGGGATCATTTAGCTGTCATGTTTTGTTGTTCTTCAATACATGCGAGACCATTGATTTACTGGGTTGTAACACGGCACTAAGAATTAAACAGCCTTGTCACGAACATGTACTGGATTTTTTTTAGACGAGTCTAGTCTTGGTTATTGATAATTTGATACCACAGTTGTTCGTTCTCACCAGGTCGTTTTGTGGTTGTTGAAGTCACCCATCAATCAGATTGACCTCCTTCGTGGATCAAGGTTAAGTGATGATATTTTTGTTGAAAGTTAAATATTTATCTAGGGCGTGTCGTGTCAAACATAGTAGAACACCACCACTTATCATTGGAAATTTTTTATAACACAGAAAACAAGGTCTTAGTAATTCAAACTCATACCGGCAAGAAGGTCTACCAGACCATTCCTATAAACTAGTCTAAATTATTGAAACTGCGTTAGGTGACAGAGGGGCCTGCTTGGGAGGTTGGGAGCGTCGCATCAAACATATCTAAAGCACCATTGCAAATCACTTATAACAAGAAAATAAAATCCAGAAACTGTGTCGGGTGTGTCTGTACTAGACGTCAAGCCTAGAGAAGGTTTGATATTGGCAATTTCTTATAAACTAGGAAATAAAGTAGATTAGTCGAAACAAAGGCATATGGTAACGTAATCCCTACTTGGCGTTCATAGAAAACGATCGAAACAGCCACTGGTGGATAAAACTGGTCATGAGTTTCAAAACATCGGTGGGCTTTTAACGTTATAATTGATCTCATGAAATAAAGATGCTGACTTGATTTTAAAGCATTGATAAAAACACATTACAATAAAACTTCACAATAAAAACGTAAAAAGCATCATTGGAATTGATCAGAATACAAGAGATGGATGATATCGAGTTAGTCCATTTTATAGTCAATCTAAAAGCAGACACATTTAGAGATGTAGAAAATATATAGAAACCATCAATCAAACATAATGGTTTTAAACAACTTCGCAACACATTGGACGTCAACCATGATAATCATCTTGATACTTCTCTGTTGAAAAGGATTTTAATCGCTTGTCAGTTATCTGAAACTTGTTGTTAATTGATGCTAGCACAGAATAAAAAGCGCGAACACGGACCATTAACCATACAGGAATCGACAAGTAACAAACATTCAAATTTGAACATTCCAGCTTTAAGAAAGAAAAACCTATTGTACTTCAACCACGATAGCCATCTTGATGACCCTCGGTAAAAAAAAGGTTTATAATCGCTTGCCAGTTAGCTGAAACTTGTCACCAATTGAGACTAGAACAGAACAATAAGCTCGAACACAGATCATTAACCATACACGAATCGGCAAGCAACAACCATTCAGCCAAATAAAGAAAACCTAGGGTATCAGCCACCAAAGCTATAATGTCCTGTGGAAATCCATGATTTGAAAAATATAATTACAGCACATAGGTATAATATCAGTCTAATGGCAAGAATATCTAGTGAGTTTATTATAAACCCGGTCTTCCATTAGTCCAGGTTAGGTGCATAACAGTAGGACGTTAAACCCCATTTCATATTATAACCCGTGCACCTGAAGCAACGACTACGAGTTTTACAACATCTGGCCGTTGCATGTTTACTTCACAATTCCCGATAGCTACGTTATCTGCAGACACGTGAACATTAGCATTGAGTATAACAGGTAGACATTCTAGCTTAAAAGCGCGAGACTTGGCATTGGCGATGACAAAGCAATCTGGTAGGCCCACATGTTGGGCTTATACATAATCAAACTTAGTGCCGAAATGTGCAGGGTATTTCGCGAAGGGCTTGTCAAGCGCGATCGAGCATTCTATTGAAGATGATTATAAGCGTGCTTGATAAATTCTTTTCAGTAAGTTTTAGTTGGTATAACTGCAGGTTGTCGCAGTGAGTATGACACTGCCCCACCAAACAGGCGGTTTCGGGTTCGAGCTCGGTGTTGACCTTAGGATTTTCAAGCCTGGTTTTTTCATAATCAAAAATGCTGTCCAAAAATTGGCGTGCACGTACGAGAGCTGTTGGTGGCTAGAAGCACAATTATCCGGGCGGTTGATGCAGAAACGTATGCTCCCATACCAACTATTTATTCCTCTCTCGTATCTTATACAAATTTGTAAACAATACCACAAAAGCTCCCAATTTCACACACAATACAGAATCCCAATCTGATTAAAATACAGCGGCTGGTCGCGTCCGCGGTCATACGGGCAACTTTTAACCTATGACGTCAAACATTTGATTAACCAATCAGCGTTGATGTTTCAATTGGGTATTTGAAAATGCGTTTCCTTTTCTTCGCCACAAATGTCTTCTCACAGTTCTGTGCACTACACGCCTAGAACTCGCAACAACATGGACGCGGGTTGTATAAGACCTCTTTAAGACCCTAGTGTAGTAAATACAGGTAAAACGAAACTTAGAACTAGAAAAAAAACGAAATAGGATATGTGTTTTGATCAGATTGATAGAATCACGCCCTATTGCTAATTTACAATCCTTTATTTACTAATTAAAAAGACTCTACCGACTGGAAGTTCGAGATTAGGGCGATCCCGAAACTGAGAAGTAGTTTGGGTTTCCGGTCCGCGGATGGATGAAACTGTGTCTTGTTATTCATCTGTGCATGCTGTGTAAATATTTTACATGGCTATTGGGTCATCGGTCAATTTGTCAATTTTTCAGTAGTGGGATCAGCGAACTTACGCCAAATTGTGATTTTCAATAAAGGTAGGCCTATTTCGATGGCCTCCACATACAAGGAGATCTGACTTTGAAAAAAAGTACACAGTTTTAATGTTTATCAATTGACATCCAAGAAGAGTTCAGAAAGTATTGACGTATTTTGATCTAGTTAATACATAATTGCTCCTCCAACAGCAGCAATGTGTTCTGTATCACTGCCAATATTGGCTCTATTTATCATTATTAAATACATACACTCTGGTATTATATTGTCATGATGCTTTCCAGAATTCAATAAATAAAGCAGAGATGTCTACCGGAGTGAATATATGCACAATCGTATTGAATGTCATCAACATAGAAGTACTCGCGAGGTCAAAGTAAATCAAACAAAATGGGACGGGGGGAGGTAATCAATAATATGACGTCTTAGTTATGCCATACAGTTAAAAATAAGTAAAATTCAGGAATTGAAATGAAGTTTAGCGCCCTTCTGTTCTTTTCCGAACTGGGCTAATGAAGACGGGCATACGCCATACAGTGTGCTATGAGGGAAATGTTGCCTGGACAGTGGTACTACGACCTACTCTTATATCGAGTTTCAACAGTCATGGGATCATTTACCCTATGTCCTGCATCACTGACAAGAGGGACCACACCGGAATATCTGGAACTTTCTCGGCCAATGCAGGGATCCAACACTCTACCTCCAGGCTAGCGAGCCAGCGCTTTACTCTACCTCCAGGATAGCGAGCCAGCGCTTTATGAACGTCAGCAAAAGAGTAGTCACGAGGTCAAAACGGCCGATCATCAATATTATGACGGCATGTTGTACAGGTTATAATAAGTTAAACTCGCGTCAGTATTACCAATTCCAATGGTATTGAACGGAACCAAAAAAAGTGGCCAAAAGGGGGCGACAAATGACGTCATGTCATACATACAGGGTAAAATAAGTAAAACCTATGTCAATATTACCAATTTGTTTCGTCTCCATGTTACTCAAGTAAGAATCCATCACGTCTATCTGATCACATCTTTAACAACCGATCAATACAGAAATTATTTTCTGAAAAGATTTTTTTTCAGAAAACGAATAGCCAAGGGTCCAATTACTGCGGATAGCTTCCCCTCTATTGATCACAAATGATCAGAAATGGAGTTAGGAGAAGTTTGCTTCTTCTTTTGGTCTTTCTTACGTGATATCGTATAAACTTAAGGCAATTCTTGTGTCATCGAAGTGTTCATCGTTTACTAAACGGTTCAAAGTTCAAAAGAGGACAAAGCCTAGGCCAGATGACAATATACCTTTTAAATGAACTTGGGGGTCTAAATACGTAATCAGTATAGCATTCATCTGACTGTCGGTTTTATAAATCCAACACATACTCTGAACAAACGGAATATCGAACGCTGTTGACCTCGAGAACAGTAGAAGTGAGGATGAACAATCATTCTGATTACAACAGAATGAAATTCTTCCTAAAAAATATCTTTCTCTACCTTTTATAGATTTGTTCAAAGATGAGCCTTCCTGGCAAGAACTATTTTAAACAATCACGTCAGACTTCTAGAAAATTTAATCAAGACGAATAGAGACATCGGTAATTTAACATCTGCTAGGAAAGGAAGTCTAATTAATTTTGTTAACTTTTGAATGACCACCTGTAAATTTATACATGGCTACATCAACCAGAATAAAACATCAAATTATCCTGAACAGGAAGTTCATTTCAGTATAATTTGAAATTGAAATAAAATTGGAGTTCGGCCTTGTCCAACTCTTATTCACCAACCGGATGAGCTCTTAAACAACCACTTTGCAAGAGCTACATCTGCCTATCGCAGGTCTTTCTTTAGGCTTTAAATGTTATTTAAACTATTAATTAGCCATTTATTAATATTACCAGATTATAACCAACTGTCGATGTCATCGTTTTGGTCCAATTTTAAGTTGATTAGAACGGTTCGTCCATTTAATTTAAACTGATGAAGCGAGGCTAAGCCTTGATAAACCAGCACGGTTGTTGCAATCACTCAACACATCTTGTCAAATATTTAAAGGCTAATATCTTAGCTCAGGTAACATTTTCAATACATTCATTTTGCATAATCTATTTTTGAACTATTAAGTCAAGAAAGACCAGCTCTTTATCTAAATCTTACAACATAATGTTTCTTAAATGAACATTTGCCGTTTCTGCCTACTTTGTATCGAAATCCAACTATCAAGGGTGCTTTTACGAGCAATGGATTTTCGTAACATCTAAACTACTAGACATCTCTCCATACCAGGCCTTCCGTCATGCACCACGGGACTAGGGACGCCAGGCTTGAATATCTTCTCATCCATCACCCGGATTCTATGGGCAGTACGTCACATAATACCTAAACTATTGCACTTTCTTATTGTCGTCATAATGACGTAAAACCGACTACAGATAGCCTCAATTCCATGTCTTGCTTGTAATTAGGATTAAAACTAACATCGGGTAGATCCCTAATAGGAAATTTGTATAACTCATTATAACCCTTCCCAAAATAGACAGTAACCCAAGTACCAAAATACGGCTATGGAGAAATAATTTTGTTAGCAAATACGGTCCAGCAGAGGTGATTAAAAATAAACAAACGCCATTATTATTTTTTTATCCTGCTGGGATTTCTAGAAATCATTCTGTGTGTCTGCTATCGAGTGCTGATTACAGTCATATAGTATAAAGTGGTGGCGCTCCATCACACTCTAACCAGACTAAACGCCAATCAAAACCCTTTACAGAAAGATGAGATGGCATCAAATTTTCTTCAGATTAAACCCTTGATGACGGGAGTCATATGTGCCAATCTATAACCAAGTCTGTACTTTATTTCACGACGGTAAAAATAAACTTTCCATTTAATATAATCTGACACCTCTTTTCAATCATCATTATTCCAAGCTGTCCTTATCTAAAATCGTCTGCGAGATTTTTAATGTCCCGCCAAAACTAGGATATCTAGAAGTTCTCCTCGAGTTACCAATTTATTTTTAATAGGAGTATATTATTCCCTTTTCCCAAACTGGACATATGAACAAGGGTACTATTGCCATGGACTTAAATGAATTTAACTGCGAGCGATATATTCGTGGAAATATCATTTAACCCAGAAGTATTAGATTTCTGACTTCCTGTCCTAAAATAGTCTGTCGTTCGACCTTCAAAGATACGTTCTCGTGAGATTAATTAAGATATCCAATACGTCTCCAAACTTATTTTTGTATCCGCAATCTAAAGAGCTTCAAACGACCAAGTAACTCAAGCCCCCCCCCCCCATACAAGAACGATATGTCAAGGACGATTATTCAATCTGTACTAAAATAATTAGAGCCTAGCATTTGTTGCATCCATTTTGGAAACAACGGCGAAATCACAGAGAACATGCCTGACTTTGAAGTATAGACTCGAATGTTGTGCTGTTTACACGACATTTATAAACGACAAATGGCGGATATTTTAAAACAGTTTACCGGAGTATTGAACTGTCACCCGCCTGCTACTGAGTTAAGGACAATATAAAGTATGCTATAATAATAAATTATAGTCTCGATTGTCGAAGTAACTCATAATATATGTCCGATCTGGAAAATACCGCTCTAATATTAAAATAACAACATTTCATTAACAAATGTATTCAAAAATGTCCCCTTTCCCCAGTAAAGCCCTAATGACCACGAACCTCTCGTTACAGTTATGGCTGACTTTTTGTAAGGAAATGGGTTCCGCTTCTTTGTAAATACAGAAGATAGACAGGTTCACTTAGTGCGAAAAAAGAAGACTCATAAAAGTTATGAATGAGCAGGAACCCTGACAAAAGTTCAAGATTACAAGTACACAACAGCTCTAGTAACGATTGCATCTGATCAATTTTATTATTTTTTGAAGAAAGTGTTACTTCTGCTCGCGAATTAAAAGAAAGGACGAAGTGATGCATGAGATCACGCTCATGGCATACTATAATCAGTCCTTCCCTTAAGTGCATATAAATGTGTGTTTCTGGGTTGCCATTTGCAATAAAAGCCACATAAACCTGACAATGGGCTCAGCAGCTACAATTCTTAAATTAAATCATTGTGCCGCTTCAAGAATTTCAAGTAGCGAAATGATTTTTTTGTGTCTTTTGTACGCGAATAGAATTCATTATTCTGTTATTGATTGTAGAATGGTTTTACATGTTATTTATTTAAGAAATTAGAGCGAAACAAAGCGAATATAACAGCTAACTAGAAAATAACTTCCTAAGGATCCCATTGATTTCTTGCTACATCCAACCCACAACTAATAATTAACCACAAAAGTTATTAGATGCTCTGATGGCATGATTTAATGACGCGGCTCATAGCTTTCAGATATCCGACCATTGGGAAGTTAGTGCAGACCTATTTTATGGGTGTAGTATTAAAACCCCTCGTTAACACTATTTCCACTGCAATCTCCGGTTACATAAAACAGTAAGCCTGCCCTTAATGTGGAAATTAAGAGTCAAAGATCGAATTTATGGCTATATTAAAGCCATCAACCAGATGCAATGCGACGTACTACTTCATCATTGTGGGAAACGTCAGGATCTCCATCGTTCTTTGGTAGAAAAAAATAAAAGCTTGAAGAGAGAAGAGAGGCGGAGCTAGGTTCATCAAATCTATTCACTGCTGATTATATTTACGGCAATTGCCATGGTAATTCTCATGGCAAACGCCATCTTGTATCGTCCAATTTTCGAGTATTCTTGCGCAATATAGTACCTACATTTGGATGTTGGGTGTAATTCAGTTTATATCTAATAAACCCTAAAATCATCACTGATTAGACATATCATTACATGCACATTAAAATCATCGTTCATTGTAGCTCATTTCATGACTTCAATTTCAGCATCTCTAATTTGTTATTATACCCACATTCTCCAATCAAGTGATTTTAAGCGTAAGAAGAAAATTGCCATTAAAGCTAGAATTGGGTAGTACATGTAACTCGCCTTATGGTAATGTGTCTGTAGACGATAATGCTGTTTATCCTGCAGTTAGTAGCAAGAGAAATAAGAGAAAATCAGTCATCGTGATCAGAACGTAAACAGCATTAACGCTCTGTAATGTAAATTCAGCAACGTAAGGCAGAAACCAATAAAAGTTTCCCGTAAACTAGAAACTTCATTACAATTTTCTATCAGGACACAAGGTCGAGTTTTTCAATATGACCGATTACACATATTACCAATGCACGACCGGGCTTTAACCAAGTTGCAATAGCAGAGAGCCTAAGGTAAAATGGTCGCCGTGCGTGCTAATAAAATGCCAGCCGTGGGTGAAATCTTAACTTTCAAAAGGCAGTGAAGTAGCAGTCAACAGGAATGAATTTGGTAATATATATTAGTTAAGTAAGATTCACAAATGGAATCAACGAATAAATCCTAAATCTCAATTTAACTTAAATGATTTTAAATTGTATGTAGACGTGAAGGCATGCTAACTATGAAAGTCATCAGTTAGATCCTGCATTTTTGCGTGACAACGATTGGGGTTCCCTGTCCTATGTCGAGGGTTATGTTTGGGCACTCCAGTTTTCTTGAAATTAAATACACCATATAAATAAATACATAACAGTTCCGTCGATCATAATAGCCAATTAAACTCCAGATCTGTGGTTATAAAGATCTAGTGTTAGTTAGTTAATCCTAGAGTAATCTCGTTAATCTCGACCTCGACTTGTTTTAATTTGGTTGTCTGTTTGGGGGGGGGGGTGCTTTAACGAAGCTTTCACCAGTCTGTGGAAATCGATATTTTGATTTTAGTTTCTTGATTATGCAAATGAACAGAGTGTGCTCATATGTGACGGTTGCTACGGTGCCACAGTTGCCGAGGCGCTGACTCAACAGATAGAGATGCACGAGAAAGTTTCCCGGATAGTTTTTAGCGGGGTGAAGAACAAAGGGTTTGGCAAGAAAGAGCGTATATTTGGTTCGGTTGGGACGTTAGGGTGCACATAATAAAAACACCTTGCTATTACATAGACGGTTTACATGGTAGAGTGCCCATTTACACGTATAGTCCGATGTAAACCGCCAAGTAAACGTATACCCCTACGTATTAGCAGCCTAATACTTACGTATAGTTAAACGTACGTTGTGTCCATAATTTGCAATGTATTTTTTTTAAAATAAGATAAGAAACAAACAATATAATTATTTTAAGTTTAAATAAATTCTTCCAATTTTGGATGCTATTATGTGAGTATATGGTTATTCTGAAGATCTTTTTTTATGATTTGTTATTTCTGTAGTGGAAGTGGTAATTCCCCTTTAAATGTTAGGCTACAAGCATTATAAATACATTACCTCATCACTTGGCTTATTACTTATATTTCCAATAAAACTCTCGAGCTAAATTTACAGGTTTTGTTTACTAAACGTGGTAGCAAGCAGTCTAAGCGATTCGATAACAAGACATTAAGGCCCGGGGCTAAATTCTGATGACAATCATCGATCGTTTGTTACATGTTTGAGTTTTTATACAACATGATGTGGTTATACTGTGTTTATTAGGCATACATGCTGGGTTGGTGTAACGACAATGCGATGATTTTGTGTGGGAGGGTCGGAGGGGATGTGGAGGGTGACATTCTGATTTACTTACCATTCCCATACTGCACTAGGGAGCCGCGGTGGCTTAATGTTCGATCCGAGTGTTTTCCTAGAAAGTTCAACTGGGTTTTCCGTCGTGGTTCCCGTTCTCAATAGTACATGACGGAGGGCCTGGCAGCGAACGACGTATAGTTGTTTGGATGGGACAAAAAACCAAGGTCCCGTGAATACATTGGGATGTTGTAGCTATGGGACAAAAAACCAAGGTCCCGTGAATACATTGGGGTGTTGTAGCTAAATAACCCTTGACAGGTGAAACTTGATATAAGAGTAGACCGATGTCCGGGCCAAATTTCCCTTATGGCAAACTGTGTGGTGCATACCTGCGCCAGAAAAGTGGGAATTGAAAACCAAGTTTGTTTCATTATATCGTAGCAAATAAACGCTGGACGTTGAAATTTGGATTTTGCCACAGTGTACGATTGAGTTTTTTTTACGTCTTTAATAGCCCTATCTGTGCAGAAAAATAGGACGTTGAACCCATTTCATTTCATATTCGTTTTGTTTTTTCATGTTTCGTATTGTTTCCGAATTGTATTTGGGTTCAGATGGCCGAATTGTTAGCACGTGCGCGCTGTATCATAAGGTCTGCTATTGAGTCAACTTGCTTGGTTTCGATTCCCCGTGGCAATGAGTAGGGTGGCCTGTCAAACCACGTCGGGTTTCTCCATGTCCCCCGGTTTCCTAACACTGCTAAAGACCCCTACGCGCAGGAGAATTGTTGAAATTAAATTGAACCATGTGTTAGTTCCGAAATGCCCTAGTTTTTGTCGAGTGGACGTTTAACCCAAATGCTATCTCCCCTGAATTATATATACACAACCGTTCAAATTTACCGTTGCGTTTCATTGCCACAATTAATATGTTAAATTTTACATTTAACCAGTCGGTCAAATAGAAATGAGATAGATCAACCGTACTGATAGGGTGTACTACAGATAATATATGGCATGCTTAATAGAGCTGTTTATTTATTTTTTGAATTAGTGCATGAAACATTTACAGTCCGTTAAATGGGAGTGGAAATAATTGATATTTACTGATAAAAAGTATAAGTGGAATGTAATAGCATAGTTAAAACTACTTTCTATAAAACAGTAGGTATATCAAACCATCAGTGTTTAGGTACTTTCTATAAAACAATAGGTATATCAAACCATCAGTGTTTAGGTACTTTCTATAAAACAATAGGTATATCAAACCATAAGTGTTTAATTTACTCTCTATAAAACAATAGGTATATCAAACCATTAGTGTTTAACTACTCTCTATAACACAGTAAGTATATCAAACCATTAGTGTTTAACTACTCCCTATAACATAATAGATATATCAAACCATTAGTGTTTAACTACTCCCTATAACATAATAGATATATCAAACCATTAGTGTTTAACTACTCCCTATAACATAATAGATATATCAAACCATTAGTGTTTAACTACTCTCTATAACACAGTAGATATATCAAACCATTAGTGTTTAACTACTCTCTATATAACACAGTAGATATATCAAACCATTAGTGTTTAACTACTCTCTATAACACAGTAAGTATATCAAACCATTAGTGTTTAACTACTCCCTATAACATAATAGATATATCAAACCATTAGTGTTTAACTACTCCCTATAACATAATAGATATATCAAACCATTAGTGTTTAACTACTCCCTATAACATAATAGATATATCAATCCATTAGTATTTAACTACTCTCTATAACACAGTAGATATATCAAACCATTAGTGTTTAACTACTTCCTATAACATAATATTATGTTATAGGAAGTAGTTAAACACTAATGTTTGATATACCTATTTAGGTATATCAAACATTAGTGTTTAATTACTCTCTGGATATATCACCACACCTTAAAACGCAGAAACTGGTCGATTCATGTATTTAACATATTAACTTCTAAAAAGGTGGCATTTCAATACTACCAAACCCAATTTCTCAAAATAACCAGGACGAGCGTAAAATATGACCTTATATTAACTATCAAAGCCGGTCAATCGATGCGCAATTGTTCAAAGAACAAGTGTGCCAAGTTAGGTTATTTTTGTAAAGAACAGTAAGACAAAGGTTACAAAGTATATATAGTAATTGGTTCAAATAATATAAACTTTTATTGAAACTAGCTTAGGAAGAGGGTCAACAGGTGGAAAATCCAGAAATGATTACCCTCCTGAACATACATTTATTTTATATTGTATCTCTGTGTAGCTATATTCCCGATCTCTTTGTTGGATTTGGTAGAGCTTTCAAACTGTTGGGGTGTTTTTCGTTGGGTTTGTTTGGGGGGGGGGGGGGTATATCTGCGCTGCTTGTTACTTCCAAGTTCTAATTGTCATGTGATGTGCAGTCCTCCTGCAATGGCCATTGAAGTTTATATCTTCCTTTTATTTTATAAGCATTAGAATCTATATAATCTAATTTTGAATCACATACGTCATGGATAGGGAATGAAGGATTATGCGTCGATATATAAAAAGATCTTATCATCACTAACATAAGCAATATGAAAAGTTTTCTCTTTTTTACAAAAGTCTAATAATACTTCCATTAATTTTTTAATAGATTTAATAGAAGGCTGGGACTGTAAAAACAAGAACAGATGAAAGCGGGTATTTTTGTTTTAAAAACTAAACTGAAGTTTCGATTAGAACTATTTTTATACTAAAGGTCATTTAAATCAAAAAAAGAACTCATGACGTATTATGCATTATTTATATGATGTTGTTGATATGGAATAAAACATATTGAACGTTGGAATAAAAATGTTTCTTATTTTGGCTGATGCTTCAGGTTTTTTTTTATCAAAATCTGAGGTGGAATAAAATATTATGTCAGTTGTTAAGTTTCGAATTAAATGTCGAGAACTTAAAGGAGCTAACCCTCTACTCGATGGAAATAAAAATGAACGAAAATATTTATGTAAAATGAATGTATATAAACTGATTAACATCAACTGTTTGAATTTTTGTTGCATTTTCCAATTAGCTACGTTCGGCGATAAACGTAATCAGTCCAAATTGAATGGTGATCTTTTTCGCCTAGTTAGTTATAGTGAACATCGGGAAACGGTATTGACGTTTTGCTTCGTCATTCAGTGCCCCTCATTACAAATTGCACTCGAGAGAACAGGCTAATAGTATCAAGTTAAGATAATAACATCAATATTAATTGATATGTTTTAAATGTCGTTGAGTATGGAAAATTTTCAGTCACAGATTTAGCTCCTTTAAAGCTATACCTGTTACTGCTGCTGTAACCATTCTAAGTTAACTAGACAAGATTAGAAGAACCTCTAAGTAGACTCGTTTCTATTCGGCGAAAAGGCGAGGAAGAGAAGTTTGGTGAGAGAGGGGACACATTCAGTCTTTTAGGATATCTAAAGCGTCAAATCTTTGCGTAACTTTAATAAATACATTTTGTTCAGGAACGTATGTATGTCACATGATATCTACGTTATTGACAGATTTTAAAACTGTAATTGTCTAGACCACAAGATCAATTAATCAAACCTAGAAAACGGAATAAAATGTAGTTCCACGTCTCGTCATCAACACAATACTTAGGTTAATCTGGGTCCAACGCATGATAATTACTTATTTCATTTAATTACAGGAAACTTCAAGGAGGGAAGATTCAGAATAGTGCCCAGACTTCCAAAATGGATTAAAGACTCTAACGCTCTTTCTTTTTTAAAGAAATGTCTTAGCAGTGAAGTTTTTAAATCTGCCTACCCTGACTGACAGTAACGATTATTGATGCGACCTTGTTATTCTGAATATTCCTTGGACTTTAAAGATGCATTATTTATCTCCAATGTAAATAGAATGTTTTTAACCTGTAATAAATACATAAGCATAATAGTAAGTGCAGGAGGGCAGCACCACACATAAACAAAACCCATAAGACAAATCCGCGGACACGACACACAATATACACATACATTGCAAATAATAAACATCAAACGCACATGTATTTCCGAGTTTGAATCGTGACGGCAACAGTGTCGTCCATTCTCTACAATGGGATTACAAAGTTTCAAAGACTCAGACTGATTAAGCAATTCTAGTTAATAGAGAAAGTGCAGTCATTAACGTTCAACAACTATACTTCTCAAGTGGTGTGATAGCCATTTGCTTTACTCGCAGACTATATTTATTGATAAGCGAGATGACCGAGTCAATCCGTATGGTAGCCTTTGACCCAAAGGTCATCGCCTTCACAGTAGCCTTCGGCTTCTGAAATCCACATTGCTATAAGTAGTGACGAGTGTCCTGCTTACTCTTGTTAGAAGGCATAATACAACTTCCCATTGGATAACTTGTATTGTCCCTTGTTGTTCTTTTTATTTATATAACAATATTTATTTAGAAACTGAGGGGATTGCATGGAGAACAGGCAAAGCCTATATACACCCATTTAGTATAAGGCAGAATCTTACCATGCCATGTGGAGATATAACACAGACCGTAAATTGGTAGTTCATATTGAATAAACCGAATGCGTGAATTCTAAATTTCTATAGATGGGAATCATTATTTATATAATAACAATATCCATTACAGATATTTTTCACAGGAACAACAGTAATACATTATCTATACATTGATTCTTTCTGTCAGGTCTAATCTTATATCGGCGATTACTTGTAATTTACATATCGCCATGCTAATTTCGTCAAATAATATCCGACTGAGTAGGAGTCGAACCACTGATGATAATAATTATGTCGATATATATTGACTCCTTAATATATCATTTTAGAACTATACCTCACGTCATCCAATAACGCGGTCATTAAGTATTTCCTAATGGAACAATCTCATATATAAAGGTAAAGCAACACTTATTAGCAATATGAGCTCAAATTATAAGTTGTAGTATACAGTAGTAAGCATACCAGTCTCGTCTAAGATAGTCTGATTTACAGAATGCTGACGCCAAAGGCTGCCAGATTTTTAAAGAGCATACCTATAAACAAATGGTTATAAATAATTATATGCAATTCAAAAAATTAATGTAGCCCATAGGCGTTACAGCCCAAAAACATCGTGTAGTGCGAACTTAATTCGGCCATCACCCATTACCAAGGTAAAACAGAACTTACGGTAGTTGTTTGGATATAGGATTCTAACACATTTTCTCATGTATAAATATTTTGGTTGCGTTTTTTATCCACACAAGGTTTGTTAGCCAGAATATATCTAATGGTTTCAAATATTATTTTAAAAACGATAGATGCCCCTTTAATGTTTTCATAAAAAACAACAAATGAATCAGCTTTATCCTTACCATTCTAGTTGCAGAACAGTACGACGTTATAATGATAATAATAGGATTCTTATTTTGCGCTAAACTCCAAACAATAAAGTCTGCTCAAAACACACACAAAGTCAATTCTAAGTTACTTTAGGGTTTGTTTTTAATATTTAGAAAACATGGATGTCTTTTATTTAGATTTAAATATTGGAAATGTTGGAGCATATTTTAAAGTCAACGAGACGTCATTCCACTTCAAAACCGCTGAAACTTTAAATGATTTAAAACCATTTTGTTTCAGTTTCCACTTTGACATTGTAATATAATGTTGAGATTGGGATCGCAGAGATTGTATTGACTGGTAGGAATTAACAAGTTCCTTTAAATACGAAGGAGCATTTCCAAGAAGGCACTGATACACAACTGTTAAAATTCAATGCAGAGAATTTAGTACTGCTGGAGATATACTAGAACATTTTGGTGATTTAGAAACTAATCTTGCTTCAGAATTTTCTAATAATTCCGATGAAATGTCAGTAAGAAGACTGTTACAGTAATCTAATTTTGATAAAATTAATGATCACACAAAGGTTGCTGTGGATTCTCTCGTTAACATATGACGGATGCGACTGATGTTCCTGAGAAGGTAGTAGCATATCTTGGTTAGATGGTTGTCATGACTGGACATATTTCACCAACTTGAACGTGATCTACTGACATCTTGGAAATTCGTGATGTTGGACCAATGAGAATGGCCTCTGTCATGTCATCATTACACTTCATTTCCTTTGCCATCCAGTATTTTAGAAGTGTCAACGAGCTGAACGTGCAACTGTGTCCATTGGTCATACAGAGAAGACTCAATTCCCATTCTTGTCTCAAATGGGCGTTGGGTCGCCGAGTTATATAATTTGTGCGTTGTAGATCATAAGGTACATCATTGGGTGGTTCAATCCCAAGCTAGTACATGAAAATTAGTGGGGTCGGCTGCCTAGACTCGAGGGTTTTCTCTGAGTGCAACTACTGCTAAAAAGCCTACTCTGACGTTTCCTGTTAATAGTGTATTTCGTACATAAAACTAAATGACATTGACACAAGCGTCAGTGAAACTGTCCACACTCATGTAGGTGTTTTTGATATTTACAATAGATCCAATTATAGTCACATTTAATGAATTGTTTAATTTCAAAGCAAAATAAACATAGTTCAATATCTTATCTACGACTGTGGTATTATGAGAAGACATGAATTGAAATAAGGGATGAAATTTATTTTAAACTTTAAGGGTACAATAAGTTGGATCGATCTCGTAATAATATTTACTATTTTAATATCATTCCGACCTTATAAAGTCTTCGTAGAGTATTTGTTGCCTCGTCCGATACTGGTAAGAAATTGTTATTACTTTATTTACACTAAGATGGCAGTGTGAAATCAATAAAACCATAAACTTTTAGTGGCATTTAGCGATCGGGAAACACATTAACAGAACACAATGTTTTGGGGTACAATCACTAGTTTTTCTAAAAGCGCAACGTTTCGACAAGTAACTTCTTATCGTTGTCAAGCACCAATGACAATCGAGTAAACTTGAGGTCAATAGAAACCAGTATTAGCTTTTAATACTGGCATGCATGTGATCTTAATATTTAACCTTTTCCTGGCATGATGGGGCTTTAATTTCAAATTGCAAATAATCACTCTTGTGAATCAGTAGGGAATTATTTTATATCAATAATCGTTACAGAAACTAAGGAAAAAATTCAACATTTCTTTGATTTATTAATAGATTTTAGTCCTTCTGGTCTCTTTGCCATCACCGTGTATTACTTTCCAGTGGTACCAGAACGAAACGGCTAGCCGACACGCAATCTTGTTGTTTACATTTCCAGTACATTTACCGAACAAATATGGTGTCCTTACTACAATATCTATAGAGATTCTATATGGCCAGATCAGTGTACTTTTACACCAAAACATTCATACAATCTTTAAAACACTGTGGCACAATATAGTTATAAGGCCAACAGATCGCGCCATGTCTTACATCATACGAAAGTTGAGCTGTCTGTCTGCAATTAGCTCCGCTTGGGGACAGACAAGAAGTTAATTAACCGACATTTCAATTACTAATTTTTAGTCGAAAACACTAAATAAACTCAAATAATTTTGAGAAGTGTCTATTCTACTCCGGTTTAATAAAATCGAAATTGGCTCTCGGTGAAAATTTTCAATAGAGTTTATTAATTAAGTGCAATTTGACGCACGACCCCTAAACAAATACACAAAGCGGTTGGCAAAACAAGATTACTTGTTTTGGGTATCTTAACCTGCATTAGTCAAACTGCACAGTCCATTCGACCAAGTTACATTCGTTTCTTTGCCTGGCAACCAATCTTTTAAATTTACGCTTTGCAGGATTTTAATCTTAAAACCTGTGACCAATAGAGTTTTCACAACACCAGGAAGCTTATAGCGACTGTAAATAGATTTATAATATGAATAAAAACTGCAAATGTCATTCGAGCAAGCAATTATTGAAATTGGCGAGCTTCTGGTTTTTTTTGTAAAGATTTTTTGTAAATGGTTTTAATAGCCTACAGTAAAGACGTTTTATAATGTAATATTTTAGGAATTAGTATTCAATACACGGAAAATATTATTAACACATCATTGAAACTATATCTAGCGGATTCTATATTGTTTTTAAGGGGAAGCTTTAAGATGGCGCATGTTCTATTTTATATTTTTTAAGATGTTCTTTTCTCGAGAGACAAGATTGATAATACACAATCAGCGATTGGAATGATATATTCGAACTCCTGGTAGTAATATTTTTAAAGACAAAAAGATTTCATTATCTTAAGAGTTACTTGAAGCGAATCTTCGAATTTTAAGGCAGTGGCCATTATGTAGGATTCGTACAAGATGTTGATGAGTCGACAATGGCTAGAGGCGCCATTACAACACACATTCAAAAATTAGTGACATACCGGCATTCGGCAAACCTCGACAGATTCCGGTACCCTCCGTCGCCTTCATCTAGACTCGGCTGTATGACAGTAATTGATATGTACCTACGACCGTACATTTGCGATGCGGCTAGTCGACTACCGATTTACTTTAACAGGAAAACGTGCCGCTTTTACAAAAAAGTCCCAGAATGGCGTCTTTTCTAGATATAATCTCTATGGAGCCAGCCATTTTTTAGTTTGTTGATATAATCTGTATTGGGGCAGCCATGTTTTATCCGGGTCCTTTACAGCCGAGTCTAGATGTAAGGTACAAAAATCTATCGAGATTTGCCGAGTGACATACCGACTGTTTTTCAATTTCTGTTTAGCATGCACATGACCCCTTCACAATGCGCTTGTGAATAAGCTGTCTTTCTAAAATATGAGAGAATTCATCGGATCGTTTGGGCGTGGTAGCCTATTCTTAGTGTCCGGCCAGGTGAGCGCATAATGGTTCGGCTGGACGAAAAATCCAGGTTCCGTGGACACGTTGACGTGGATATAAAATAACCCTTGAAAGTTGGAATTTAATTGATGGGCTATGTTATAAACCATTAATATCATGTATCGTACAGAGGCAAACTTTTCTGCAATTAACATAATAGTTTGTAACAAAAGGCCTACATTATCTTACATAAGCATTATGCGTTATATTTAAAAAAATCAGTAAGATTAAACATTTTTTAACATCAGTATTATGTTCCAGAAAGATAATATATTTTCTAATATTCACATAACATTATGGACCAGAAAGCGGCTTTACATTTTCTGCCATTAGCATAATATTATGTTCTAGAATGTTGAAAGCATATATACCACTTCAACAATAACATAAAAATTATGTACCAGAAAGATTATACGATTTCTATCATTAACACAATATAGCGAGAGGGGTTAAATGGTCCATAACCTGATCCCCAATCCCATTCATACAAAAGAAATATTATGTACCAGAAAGATGAGATCATTTCAACTAATAGCATATGATGTATCAGAACAATGGAACAGTTTCTACCTATAACATAATATTATGTATCAGAACGATGAAATAAATTCTACCAATAACATAATATTATGTACTAGAAAGGGGTAACGTGTTATACTACTAGCTTATCTAGTAACAAAACCCTCACATGTTCTACAATTTGCGTTATATTACGTAAGAGACGGTATAATATAATGTATCAGAAAAAGGTTACATTTCATACCATTAAAATTTTGTTATGTACCAGAAATAAAATGAAACCATTTCTACCATTAGTATAATAGAATTTATATTACCTTTTTTGTCATGCCAAACCTTCGTACAGTACTGGCTTTCAATTAGAAATGATCAACACTTTTACAATTATCAATCCTGTTTCTAAGAATAATAAATATTGTTTCCAACCATCAGTTTACATTATTTTAATTAAATGTAGCATATGGTAAGTATTATAGCACTAACTGACACTTGACTAAATGGCTATATTCGTTGAATTGTCTATCGGAGCATAAACGAATTTGTTTATCATAAATCACTCTGAAATATATCTACAATTGTTTATTTGGCAGTTATTGGTTAGCAAGCTTTTGTTAAAAATATAGTTCAATATTTAAGATACATTTATCGTTTATTTGCCATGCAATATCCTGTTCATATGCATGGGAAATGTTGTCAAAAATATAGTTGACTACAATACAAAATAGAAATATTATTGGAAACTGGAGCCAGTTAAAAGTATTAATAAAACAGCTGTGGATCTGGTCTAACACTACAAAAGTCTGTCACAGTACATGTAAGTAATTTAATTGTATTAAACATATGTTTTTCTAAATAATAGTATCTCAATGGAGCATTTTAATTCATTCGTAATCAATGACAAGATCGGAGCTCATACAACTGATCTTAGCTTTAGGATTGATTTAGCCGAGAGACGTAAGATGATACACGTTGAGTTCTTCTGCGTTCCGACTCATCTGTTATGGAGATGACAGCTACAGTGGTTCCGACAATGTCTAGATAACCAGGCCACGAAAGCTTGTCGTAAAGTGGTTGTCCCTCATGGTACATTAACAATAGGTCAAAATGATTTACCGTTTATAAATGTTATTCAGCAATTTTAACGATCAAGACAAAAAATTTCGAGATGTGACTTGCACGCTTCTTTATATTTTTAATTTTGATTGTACACCGACGGACCCGTTGGTCCACGATTACACTGTTAAATGCAGCTCTGCTACATATTTTTCTGTCTGCATCGGAAAAAAAATTGCTGGTTAGCTATGCTCGCACTTTCGCCGGGAGAGAGTTTTAGTACGACATATCCTCTCAAATTCGGCCGAGAGATAGTTAATGTCGGACGGAAACTATTAATTTTACGACACATTCGCCACCTGCATGTCATCTCTTGTTCTCGGGGCCATGGCATCTCTACCTAGGCTATATAGAGGCATAAATTCACTCTCACAGCTTCTAATTGTCGTGCTCTCCCCTCCTCCTGCTTACGACTTTTGGTTGTCGGAAATTTATCTTCCTCGCCCCCCTATGTCGGCTAAATTTTGGTTTCTGGCTTCGGGCCTGAATATATATTAGTATTTAAACAGTTAAAACATGACACACCCATAATCAACTCTCTGGACCATCTGATGGCTCCAATTTTAAGTTAGAACACCGCGGCCATTTACGAGTTTAACGATAAAATAGATAATCGCGACTTGGTATCGATTGCCAAGCAACTAATCTGCGCTACATTTTATCAAACTTAAACAGTCATAACTTCGAACATAATGAAGTAATTTGAATGAAATGTTCAAAATATTTATTTGCCATTATCTATTATTAAACTATTATAGCACAAACGTCTAACTCTTTATGCTTACATAATGCACCTTTTATAGTGTGAGTAGACCAGTGTTTAGAGAACATTCAGTTATTATTCAAATCATGCGAATGAGCATACGATTCAATACGATTCCTGAAGACATCCGTTCTTTTAAATTTTAAACTATAAATTGTCGCTTCGATGAGTTATTCTGCTTTGAATAATAGGTCTGAATAAATCAACGTGTGAATTAGTCAAATTTTTAATCTTATGATCTGTTCTGTAGGAGTTTCACATAAGATAACATGCTGTCAGGTCATCATTTTTTAATTTTTTTATGTTAATGGAAACTTAACTTTATACATATACTAAATTCATAATCACAAATTCATAATCATTAGAGGCGTGCCCGTACTCATTATTCTAATCGGAGCAGCACGATAGGGCGTTTAACCTCATTACATTATATCAAGGGCACACGGGTGTATTTGTCGCACGTGTGTCCGTATCACAGGCACTTATTTCCAATATTTACATTATTTTCGTTTGTTAACGATTGTCCTCGACTCCAAGCGCTGACGTCACACAAAAACATAACCAACCTCTGAAGTCTCGTATACTTCCGTCTCAAAATCATGAATATTCACCAAAACCTGACAGAAAATGTATATTCAAACTAGCTCCTTCTATTCCACACCCAAAAGGTAACAAAAATTGTCATGCAAAAGGAGGAAAATGAAAAGGGAGAGAAAATCTTAAAATATCCTTGGCTCTTGTTCCAATGATCCAGTCACTGCGGATTGATTTTGTGTGACATCAGCGCATGGTGTGGACGACAAACGTCAACGAGCGAAAAAAATGTAAATTTTGGAAATAAGTGGCTATGATATCTGTTTGTGGGGAGTATTTATGCAAATCAAACCGGCTAGATTGAAGAAAAAACCTGAGTGAAATGGCAGAGGTTAGAATGCCCGACATTACAAAAGTTGAAAGAAACGAGCCATAGCGAGAGTAGGTAAAATCAAGGCTTCCACAGGCATTGCATTCCGGTTCTTTTTTTTTATTATATATTGTCAAGTTCGGTATAGTGTATGCATATATATACGGACAGAGGGTCGGATTCTTGTGCTGTTACCGATATTATAAATACCAATTGTCTTGGGACTGAGAAAACATTCTTTCCCAGGAATCTGGAAACAAACACAGTCATAATATACTATTAGGTGTTCTCGACTTTCCAGTTACTCTGACGCTTGTATAAACACGTTCGCGTAATACTAATATAACGGTTAAAGCTATAGAATCCAAATATTTAGCGATTTCAATCTCACTTACGACGCGTGTCGCATAAATAAAGTTGTCGAATGTGGACTTAATGGTGAATTTATTCTACTTTTCTTCAATAATACAAATTCGCTAAAATGTTGGATTTTTGTTAAATGCGTGCAAATGAAAACCATTCTTATATTACTAGTTGTTCCGAATAGAAACATTATTATACGATTTATCAGATGACCTAAACCCATTTCACTCATTCTTAATAACATAATAGACCCCATACATCACTTTGTTCTCGTACTGGTTCAGCTACATGAACTAGGTCTAAAGCAATGACTATATTTTAAAAGGTTACAGAGAAATCACATTAGGTAATTGGCTAGTCCAAGTATAGATAGAGTGGGGGTCAAGATACTGGAATCAGATAACTATATCAACCGTTATTTCACGTAACAGAACTAAAGTAGTCATCTTTTATCTTATTGATCTTTAGCTGGCACCAAGGATACCAAAATATAATGAGCCTACTTATGATAGACTTATCTTAACCGATTTATCAAGTACCAATATGTATATATATATATACATATATATCATATCATATCATTTCCAACTTGACTAGACAAGTTGATTTTAAATAGGTCACTAGTGTGAAATATATTTCAAAATTGTGTTAATATGGCGAGAGAGAGAGAGAGAGAGAGAGAGAGAGATGGGGTTCAACGTCCACTCGACGGGACTAAACATATGGTTCAATTTTATTTCAATAATTCGCTTGTGCGTCGGGGTCTTTGGTCGTTGGGGGGGGGGGGGGGACCCGATGAAATCCGAAAGGTTAGACAGGTGATCCTACTCCTTGTCACGGGAATGTTAATATGGCGAACGTCTAATTTTGGAATTACATGTAAGTAAAAGATAACATAATAACACAACTCATGATATTTATAGGGATAATACTACTTTCGGTTTATCAACTAATCAGTAATTTCATACCTGAATGCATAATAAAGTAATCAACGCGTGTTTGGTAAGAAGACATGTATTATTAATAAAATTACGTCTGTGCAATGCCAAACTCCTTTTCATAAACAAGTGGCTGCTATTATGCCTAAAAATATCGCAAACATGTGGTTGTCCGTTACTCAACAAAATACCATAGCAAGTTGTCCATTACTACCAAAATACCATGTAACAAGAGATTGTCCATTACGTAGCAAAATACTACGACAGGTTGTTGTCCATTGCGTAGCAAAATATTATCGATGTGGACGTTTAAAAACGTTTAAGATAGCATCTAATACAACAAATTATGTAACAACACTGTGCCAAGTAAACTAAATTTGGTATCCGTAACCCGAAGGACTTAAGTTTTGAGAATGTGAAGCGCCGTGATAAAGTTGTCGGTCATGCCAAAAAAGTACACAGGTAAACAACAATGTCTTTGCGTGAATTTTCTGCATCAGACAGAACTGGTACGCATACCCTGTAACCTGAATGACAACTGCTCCTCTCGGGTGTATATATATGTAGAAGCTATAGAACTGACGCAGTAGAGTATTGGAATGCAGTATCCTCGTTTTTCAACGACGGGGATTTGATTTGGCAAATGCGAGCTATTGGCTATTATTACATGATAATGAGTTACCCTTGTCAGCGGTTTTGGATTGAGATACTGATAAGGACAAAACCAATCTCGAACCAGAAAAATTTTGGAGAAAGAAATTTCTCTGGTGACACTGGGTAGCCATTTTCCCGGAAGGGACGAATCACACGACTGTCACGTGACATGTATTTATTTTACGTTTCCAGATGACCGAATCACTTAAAAATATACACACGCGTAGAAAAATAGATCTTTACGAAAACTTAAATTTTTACATTTAGGATCCACTTTTGTTATGTCAGCGAGTTGACTTTGACTCAAGAATCATTTCACAACAAACAAAACGACGATCCGACATCTTGTTTTCGAGAAAAAGACCCCAAAAAGATTGTCCAATCAGAGGTCAGCATGGGCGGGGCTTACGCGTTAAAAAATCTGAAGATAATGGACGGTCTTTGGCCCCAGAGGCCTCCGGCCCCGCAGCTGACTCTGGGAACGAGATTGGGACAAAACGTCTAGTTGTTCGGATGTGACAATACACTAAAAGAAAGTTGAAATTTGATAAAGCGAAGTCGAAAACGACTGCCCGTCATAGCACACTCCATGACGTTTGTCCATCACCAATAACTCATGCTAAACTGTAGGACGTTAAACCTAATTTCATGATATAGTATGTCGTATTTAAACTGCAATTTTCAATATCTGAATGCTACAGAAATATTGTAAGATGTACTATGAAACTCGGCAACTGCTTTATGTCTAAAATAGTTGATCATTCTCTTTGTGACATTCTTTAAAAAATACTACAGGGGTGAACTTCCGCTTGGTTTATTGATAAATTATTTTATCTTAAATATAGGTGAGACGCGTGCCAGGTAAAATGATTCTAACTCAAATATACCCAATATAGGATGTACATTTATCTATAAACATATCGCTGATAATTTAATCAATGACAACACGTGATGTAAATAATACCAACACAAATTACCATGGATGTCAAACTCAACAATGAAATTTGGGACGTGGTATTCGAGCTGTCAGAGCAATTGACTCTAGAATAGAATTTTCCCTAGTTCACCTTCAGGTCTTAGATGCGAGGACCTATCGTTGTTCGGATGTGACGAAAACCCGCGGTCTACTCGTATACACATTTGTATACACGAGCGAGAGAGAGAAATGGAATTTAACGTCCACGACACAAACTAGGTAATTTCGGGACTAACATATGGTTTAATTTTATTTTAATAATTCGCTTGTGCGTATGGGTCTTTAGCAGCGGGAGGAAACTGGAGGACCCGGAGAAAACTTAAGAGGTTAGACAGGCGACCCTACTCCTTGTCACGTACAACCGAGAACATTTATACGCGTACAAGATCACTTGGCGTATGGAAATCGAAGGAGAGTAGAGTGGAAACGCCGCTGTCCTGAGATAATTTACAACTTGTAATCATAAATAAATATTTCCAAAGTCTAATTCCCATCTAATTCCAAACAACTTAGAAGAAGTTTCAATAATAACTGTTAATAATATTTCCAAACAACTTAGAAGAAGTTTCAATAATAACTGTTAGTTATATTTCCAAGTTTCAATAATAACTGTTAGTTATATTTCCAAACAAATTAGAAATTTTTTAATAATAACTGTTAGTAATATTTCCAAACAACTTAGAAAAGGTTTCACTAATAATTGTTGGAAATATTTCCATTATCACGTTACCGATAAATTCTTTTCATCATTAATATTATCTAATCCTTTTTAAACAAGATAAATGGATCCAAATTGCGGACTCTCGGTTATAGACGAGACAGATCATCGGGGTTTCAACCTTTTAGTGGTGCATGATGTAGGAGCTACCAAAGAATAGCGTGATAGTCGTTCGCTTGGTATGCATACGATAAACCGAGAACCTGTGTACACACTGTTGTGCACACACTGTTGTGCACGTAAATGGACCGTTGACAGAAGGATTACGAAAAAAGAGTAGGCCACCGTCGGGGTAAAATTCCCTTGATAGCAAACTGCAAGTCACATATGCCAGTCGGTCTTAATTAGCCGGATTGGTTCAGAAAAATAGGACGTTAAACCCTATATATCATTTCTTGCCATGTATATGCACCCTTTTGTTCAATACAACAGGTTATAAATAAATATTAATTATGTCAGAATTACTGCATCCGTTTGTTACTTGAATAAATCTATTCATTGGCATATATCAATAAATAAAATCTAACAAAGTTCAAAAATACTACATACCCTTCCTTGATTTCACGATCAACTCAAAAGATGAAAATGAATCGAAAACGCAGCACTCTATGACTTGGACAATCAAGGAGTGACTCGACACATGTTCGTGCATGTCGTTGCCCATACGCACGTAAAATATGACTTTTGCGGAGACCTTTTCAAACCTCTGAAATTAAACTTTTTATAAGTTTCAAAAGATAATCATTCTATCTTATCAACGAGATCCATTTGGTATTAAAATGATGCAGAATCTCATTTAATTTAATCTGTTTAAATCTGTTGTTATAAAGTTTATACCACGGATATCATCCCCGCGCATCTTCAATACCCTTTACAAGTAATATTCCTTTGTAATCCATCGTTTAAATACGAATCTTTATTTCTTCCTTATTTTAGAAAAGTACTCCATGCTTTGAAAAAAAACTGTGTACACTTTTTTTTCAAATCATTAATTATTTTGGGTGGATTTACTCGACTGATAATAATTGTTAGAATAGAAGTACAGATAGGCTTTACATCGCCATTTAACGTATTCTAAGAAACCTAATTAAATACGCTTAACGCTTTCATTCGAACAGAAAGGTTTTTGTAAGTCTTAGCAGCCAGTTGCTAATGCTTTTTAATTACATGAATTTTAAAGACAAGCAATAAAGTTATTTAAGTCGAACCGACTAGATTTTTGAATTTATCCTCTGTTATATGAATAATTGTGTCACCTGCATCCAACGGCGGTGATTGTAAATTTGCATGAGCAATAAGTCAACCATTGAGTTTGTATCACTTAAGCCCCATTTACATGACGAAATTTGCACACGTGCAAATATTTTGCATATATGCAAATTTACTCATGTATGCAGATTTCGTCATGTAAACGCATTTGCATACATGTGTAAAAATACTGCAGATGCAAAAGTATTTAGGGTAAGTATATGTGCAGATTGTGTCATATAAACGCTCAGCAATTTTTGCATATGTGTGTATATCTCATCTTCAGAAATATACACATATGCAAATATTGCTGAGCGTTTATATGACACAATATGCACAAATACTAACCCTAAATACTTTTGCATATATGCAAATATACTGGAAATGGCATCTAAACACTTTATTACATATTTACTGTGAATGCTTATATAACATGTGAACGCTTAGCAAATATAATTTTGCATACGTGAGTAATTAATACATATATGCAAATATGCACATATGTGTATTATTTGGTCATGTAAACGGGGCTTAAGACAGCTAATTTCTTCGCTTACCAAGTCACTTTCAAATCTTGTGAACGCGATACTGGGGTGACATTTTTAAAACTTCATGGGGCACTATTGAAATTCAGAATTTTTCGTTTATATATTTTGAAGTTATTTTCCAGTTTAGGTTGATGACGTGGTGTACAAAGTTCATTTACAATTTCAAAACCTTGTGGGGTTGTTTGGTGTGATGTAAGGGTCGTTATCGGAATTCAAAAACGACGGTTCTGGCCACAAGTTCACAAAGCACTCTCAGGCTTATGTTACGAATTTAATCAACTCCCTATTGGAAATATATCTATGCACTTAGTTTTTTTTAGTGTATTTAATACACAAAAACAAACAAAAGTTTTATAAAGAGCTATATTTCAGTTAAGATAAGGCGAACAATTTTGAGTAAATTCTTAACTTATGTCTGAGAATGATTTGTTAACTCAAGGCCAGGACTCATTTCTCGAACTCATTTTTGATCGGATACAGGACAATGCTCTCTATTTCATAAAAATCACATTACAAACTGCAATAATGGTCAAAAACAAACAAAAGTTTTATAAAGAGCTATATTTCAGTTAAGATAAGGCGAACAATTTTGAGTAAATTCTTAACTTATGTCTGAGAATGATTTGTTAACTCAAGGCCAGGACTCATTTCTCGAACTCATTTTTGATCGGATACAGGACAATGCTCTCTATTTCATAAAAATCACATTACAAACTGCAATAATGGTCGTATTGTTCCTAATTTTCCCATCTTTTAGCCATTTCCATGATTGTGTTATTGCTTGTTTTGAACACCTATACATAGTTTTTTGTAAACGTGATTAAGAGTTCATTGTGGGTCTTTTTAAAAATGAATTGTTTAGATCTTTTAACACTTGCTCAACAGGGTGTGGTAAAGGGCGTATGGTTCTATTTTTGTAATATGAATGTATGAAAGTGATTTATATTTAATTTTTTGAATTTCTAATCAGTTATAATTGATGCATTACGCGAACAGTTCAAATTGTTAGTGCATTCTACACACTTTTTAAATCATTATTTAGCCGTTTGTGAATAAGCCTCTACTAATTACTTGCATAAAGGATATGTTTTTATTTGTTCATTACAAAATGGCACCCGAAAGCATAGGGTACACGAGTCGTGTACTGATTATAATATATTAATTGCGCCTAACATATTGATTTTTAGGCACCTACAGTTTCAAGGCAAGATAACAACATCAATATTTATTGAAATTGCTCAATATTGAATTATAATTCTTGTCTTCAATTTCGAATATTATTGACTTAGCTTCTTTAACATTTACTATTGAATGCAGAATGACGACTCTACGGCCGATGGGCATCTTACAGAATCTGGCAAGTCTCCATCTTTGTTTACATAGATACAATTCCGGAACAAGTGTGACTAAATACTAACTGCGTACTTGTGAAACGTGGCTTTAAACATGTATCTTAATTGGAAGTAATTTAATCATTTTAAATGTCAAATTCAGATCTGTTCCCCAATCCCTATTCAGATACTAATCCGAATAAAACATATTGCTTATAAATAATATATATAATATATTTCGTACAAAATATAAGGTTTGCCTTAGATCTGTT
The DNA here is from genome assembly GCA_917208275.1 of Patella pellucida. Lineage (NCBI taxonomy): Eukaryota > Metazoa > Mollusca > Gastropoda > Patellidae > Patella > Patella pellucida. The sequence goes on along the minus strand of OU795036.1, from coordinate 19,833,242 downwards.
CCCCAATACCTATTTAGATACTAATCCAAATAAAATATATTGCTTATAAATAATATATATATATATTTCGTACAAAATATAAGGTTTGCCTTGAGCTACAGGAATAGTTTTAGTTTAGACTAGTAGCACCTTGTTCTTAATTTTGTTCCATGCTTTGTATTAAACACTATTATTTATTACTTAATGAGCCATGGGTATATTTACATACTATATATGGATACGATAACAAGCATTGATGTTCCGTAGTACCAAGACAATAAAGTTGCCTGAATAAATATTGCAATATAACTTTATTCCGGACGGTGTTATATGTGAACATAATTTGATCTGTTTATATTTCCTGTCATCGTTTTCCTCGAGAATCTCAAATATCAGAGGTTCATAAAAATTTAAAATTCAATTATATGACTATTTGTAAAAAGAATACCAACATTTTTATACATCATTAGAATGTCAATTATAAACTTCCCAACAACATCTAATAAAAAATTTAGAAGGTCGACGAAGACAGAAAACCAATAAAGTGTCTTTGAATGGGAACTGTGAATACCAGGCACCAAGTAGTTTTAAATCCTGACTTCCTACAAGACTACTTGTCTAAAAGGATCAGCGACAAAGTAGTTGACACTCTAAAGTGATTATTGGATAAAGCTTCGATTTAAGAAAAAGACTTGGATGGCATCAATTCATTATACAAGTTCTTTGCTCCGTTTAAATGCTACTTGGCTGAATACAATGGTTAAGACAAAAGTCTTGCGTTGTTTATATATCTGGTTTAATTAAAGGTAATTCTTACCTTGCTATGCTAGAAAAACATTTCTGCTATATCCGATAAGATGGCTTTGTTGTTTTGCATGTTATAAGACATCAGTATGACATACAATCTACTTCATAGCCTCTCTTCACACTGAGATCAATACAACAGCTTGCAAAACTAACAGATAAAACACGCATGCGTACCGGATATCGATAGGTTTACATCAATGACAATGTGTGGCGGGTTGCAGACTTTGATAGAGAATCGTCACGTTTGGTGGAACAGGCGGGCGTGGAGTCATTTAGTTCACAAATATTTCACGTATTTGTCGAAGATTTACTTGAATAATCTTTCACAAGAAACCCGGCTTATACATTATTGTACATGGTAATAATGTCTGGCGAAATTAATCTTTGTTAAAGAAACTTCACAGAAACCCAGGTCCAAAGCAGAAAACTTCATTTGGGATGTAATATTTGATGAAAGGGGAACGTGTGGTGTCTTAAGGAGAGTGTGATTAGTAAGGTTTAAAGCAGTCTGTTTTTCCTGTTTACCGCGTCCCGTTCCCTCACTTCTATAATTATAACACGACTCTCTAATATCCCAGATAAACATGGCCCCTGTCAATAATCAGTTTATTAGCCAATCCCCGCGCCGGTGTTAATATTTACATCCAATAGAAACACTAACAATTGTATTTGTGCTGATTGTTTTATATCCCTAGTAAAATGTCACATGTTAAGGATAGTGAGACGTGTGTGTGTGTGTGTGGGGGGGGGTAGTGGTCTACAGTGTCGTGCTTCTACCTCTAGCTGCCCGGTCACCTCTAGCTGGCTTTCGGTTGTAGTTTCGATCCCTGGTGTGAGTGTATGTGGCTTGGAGATGGGGGTGCCTTCTTAACCTCGTGGGTTTACTCCGAATACACCAGTTTCCCCTCACAGGAAAGATCCCTACGGGTGCGTTAAGATACTAAAAATGAAAATAAGACATCTTGTCTGCGATATCACTTTCGATGAACCACAAAGTGAGACGTTTCGATAACCTTGCGGGAACGGTGCGCCCACATATAAAGTTTTCGGGGATAGTAAGTATTGGGATAAAGTTAATTCCCTCAAGAAAGGTCAGTAATTCGGTAAATATCGCCCATATTATCAATACGTTTAGAATTATTGCCCCTGGTTTACTCACTCTTGGTGAGTTTCTATCAGACTTTTAGGAATTATCAGCATTGGGCCCTATACGATTCCTATACACGTTTACTGTGTATTGAAAAATGTATCAACCTTTTTTTATTGTGCATTGTGTTGCCAAACACGTCTCCACTCTAGACCTGAGGCATTTGCCAATTTGTGCTCTTTTTTAAAGATAATAGACTTCTAACCAAAATGCCTTGGGTTTGCTAAAACAAAAATGGTCGGAACATATTAAATATAGCATCTGTTTACCTAGTCTGGCAAACTCTGTTTTTAGTTTTGATAGAAAAAGGGAAGGGCAGCAGATAATTGGGATTTGTGAACTCCCAAAGTGGTACCAGATGTTCACGATAGAGTAAGCAACACGTTAATGCTTATACTTTTGACTTACTAAACAAGAGGGTTTTTTACATAGGCTTAGCCTGTTCCCCAATCCCGTTCAGACTAAATAATTGTGGCCACGAAAACTGTTTGGCAGAAAGTAGGATGTTAAACAACATTCCATTCCTTGAAAACTCAATATAATTCGTAATTAGATAGTGCCCTAATCAATAATAGGTTGAACGTATAACTGTGCGATTACATGACGGAGACTCGTTATCGATGGATCCCCTCTTCCTGTCATGTGATTTATTTTGTCTCTAAATTACAAACTATTCCCGCATACATGAAAAAGATCACCCAATGATATGTGATGAACGTCTTCAGGCCGCTGAGGGGGGTGGGAAGGGGTCATTCTAAGGCTAATGTGTTTATGTTGATGGTTTGAGTCATTTAGGATCCCTTCCACTTTTGGGATCGGACATATTTGGGTCTAAGAAAAGACACTTTCAGCAGTAAAAAAGGGCTGTGTCGAAAATTGGGATTCGCCTCTGGTCCGATGAGTTTATAAATGCAATGCGAGGAGGACTAGACTGCAATCGGACGCTTAGTGTGAAAGAACGGGAGTACTTCCGGTCAAGATACGAAATTAGTAATGATACATAATTCATTTTCACCATTGACGTTAATGTTAAGTCTCGTCTGTTTCCCTAAATATTAGTTGGGTTGAATATGCGTATAATTACCCGATACGCATTTCGACGTAACAAACTAGCACAGGAATTATGCAACAGCTAAATCTGTCTATTGCAGATCTTTCTATAAGCCTGAAATGTTATATTAATTATTAATTAGACATTAATTAATATAGCATGACCATAATCAACTCTCGATGCCATCTGTTCCGTTCGATTTTCCACAGATTTTTTTTAAAATGGATAATTATTATCCATAAAGACTGTAACAACAATCGAGGCTAAAACAAAAATATGGCTTTCTTGGCTTAGAATGAAGTTTTTTGACTGAAATTACAGCATATCCCCTTACATTATCTATTTTTCAACTATTTCAGCGAGAAATATCAGTTCTTCATTTAAGCTTACATAATGCCACTTTACATGTTCTTTGCGTCATTAGCATTTTCGCTAAAACATCAAACCCACGCTTAATGATTGATCATTTATCATTTAATGAAGAAATCAAAATATCAACGCTAAATTATCATCTTTCGCCTTGGATTCAAACGGATTTAAATTAGGCCCAATAAAATCAATAAAAGATGATGGTGTCGTGTCAATAACGAGCAGCATAGATCACTGAAATTTCAATTAATTATAACTTTACTGAATAAAACCCTTTCTGGACTGATATTGTTGTTTGCAAGGTATACTAATGGCTCTAAATGATGCATCGAGTCTTTATCGAACCGCTTCAAAATCACTAATATTCAACCATACGTGGTTGAAAATGGCACAAAGCGCGTTAGTTATCAGCCGACAACAGAGTGGTCAAATTGATCAAGGGCAATAATTCTGAAAGTCATTAGCAGAAATCGGCTGAAATCAACATACTTTTTTTTATCTTACTAATAAGAAATGATTTTAAAATGACGTAAACAAGATTCTGCAATCTGAATGTAGACAGTATACTACGGCGGCTTCTTTAAACCCAAGTATCAAAGAGAAAATGTGATTCACATGCACAGCCAGTGTAGATCCGTACCAGTTCCTCCATCCTGGAACCTGGCTTGAAAAATACCAACACCGGGTCGATCCTGTGATCTCCTGATGAGTGATCTAGTGTCATACTCAGCAATCCGCCGTAGTTGCCTAATTATCTGGTGCGCTAGAGATAATAGCTAGTGTCTATCACAATATGCAGTTGTAATATATGCGTATTCTTTGACTTGCCAATCTAACTGTAATCCAGTGGCAATATGATGTAATATCATGTTTCATTCCGATTAAATGTTTAGGTTGTCGTTTGTGAGTATATGTTGTCGCCCCTGCAATTCATCCGCTTGTTTACAATTCGTGTTGACGCTAACGTTTATATCTCTGGCCAAAAAATAAAACTAACAACATATTACATACAACATTTATGTATAAATATTAAAAAAACCCAGATTATGTGGTATATACAATACAAATTTATGTAGAGTTGTTGCCATTGTAAAAATCTCTACATATCATTGTTCTGAGTTTTTGATTTCAGTCGTTCTGGAAAGGTTGGAAAAGCCTGAAATTCTGAGCCTGAGAAGCGCGTCAGTGCCATGTGGATTTATAGAGCAACGTCGCTGGTAATACTTTTGACGATTTTTCTTAAGTTAATGGTATTTCCTAGTCCTATCACATAACCCTTCAGAAAACTTTACGGACAAGTATGTTCTCGATGATGTAACATCACAACATAACTATGGCGCCGTTTCTTTCTTTCAAAATGATGCTGTTGGGCGTAAATTCGTTGCCTAGCAACTCTACATTTTCATCAACTATGGGTAGTCTAAACCGTCTTACTTTATACAAATGTTTTAAAGAAACAGCATATATAATTGTTCAACACCGGTTTTAATCTGTAATGAATGATTTAGTAACAATTTCTGCATCAGAGGGCCGGAAACGGTAAGCTTAACCAAAGGTTTGAATGGAAATGGAAAACATCCGGCCACACGCGTTTTGGCCACCATTTTGTATTTTAAATGTATTTGCATGTTTCACAATGACATGCTTTGTAAATGTTCTTGAGTTTTGGTTGATATCGAATCAAAGATGAGTTTTATTGTGGATGGAAACTGCATTGCCTGTAGAAAGATATAGATTTTAAGAATCGTGTATGTTGGATGTCATCAGAATATATGTAAAACATGGATTACAATTGATTAAAATCCTCCTCAGACATAGCTGGATCTGAATCCGATATTTTATTATGCGTTATAGAGTGGTTTTAGATTTTTAGAAATATTGATTGTATAATTTAGATTGTTCTACTAAAATAATAGAGCCATTGGATTGGATTCCATACAAATTACAGTTCAATAGAAAAAATCTCTGGTTATCTCGCGTATGAAATGAAAGGAAACGTCTTGTCAACACTTCGATCATGTTTGTAACACCAATGGAAACGTCTAGTGGTTGGGATGGGGCGAAAATCTGTGGTCAATTGTGTATCACTCAGGACATTAGGTAATCTAATATTATTACCGCCTAGAAAGATAATAATACCGAAATAAATCGGCCTATGAACTCAAATTTACGACCTTAATCATGGGGCCATAAAGACCAACACGGAGCTTTTGTTATAGAGTAAACTTACAGGACCCTAACAGCAATCTTAGCGAAACATAGGTCCACCAAACACACAGGAGCAATTAATTTACCAAAAAGAAAAGCGAGCTTAAAACCATATTCCTGAAGTATGCCCGAGAAATCCCTCTTTGGCTGGATGGCTTATAATACTTGAACCTTTGAGGGAGTGTGTTATTTCTTCTCGTCCAATCAAATCTATCACTTAAGTACAGCAACATGACAGTCCTTCATTTAATCCGGTGATTTAAGGTATAAAAAACGACGTTACCCTGTTCGTCTCCATACAGTATTGTTTATCTTACGTCAATGCTGATAGCCTCGTTTGTCACGCAATTAATTTTACTGCAATATTCGGCCATGCACTTGTTAATTGGGCATAATAAAATCGTGCGCCATGACGTTACGATATGTAAACATATTTTTCCAATTTGACGCCCTGAGGGTAATGCCTTTGTAACGCAGTCAGCGATTGGTGGTTAACCGGACTACTGATCAATCACAATTTATTCGAACAGGGCCATTTTCGACACAACATGGCATATGCCCGTCTTTATAAGCAGGCAAATCCCGGTGAGTAAGGTGCTGGTTCATTAACCAGGAGGTACCGGCTTCAATCTCTCTCCTCTCTCTCTCTCTCTCCTCTTGGCAAACACCGAGATGGAACCTTGGTCCTCCTGGTTAGTAAACCAGCCCCTTACTCGCACTTGATCACAAGGTCTGTCATTGAGTCGAGCGGCGTAGATTCGAATACCCGCTTGTACGTGTCACCTGTCCTACGTCCTGGGTGTTCTTCGAGACCCCCGGTTTCCTCCCACCACTAAAGACCCCAACGCGCTAGCGAAGTATTAAAACAAAATTAAGCCATGTGTTAGTCCTGAAATGACAAGGTTTGTATCAAAAAAAACGTTAAACCCATTTTCTCTCTTTCATTTATACTTACCTTTATCTAACACCTGGTAACGCTTCTTGTATATTACAAGGCCACATACAACACTAGACATACATATTGTACCCCACCCTAATCAATATTATAACAAGTTACTTAATTGAAGGTAAACTACATTTACCCGATTAAATAATTTGTTAATAATATATATTTACATAAAGCTTTATAGAACATAAAAAAATAACATAAATCACATTATTGTTAACGTGTAGGTCTATATATTATTAGTTACACGCTCTCTGTATTGGGTTGATTTAATAGAGGGCGTCTTCCGACAACAACCGCCGATTCAGGTGAATGTTTACATTATGCTGCCATATTTTATAACATAAATACAGGTAAACCCAGTTAACAGCCATCAACACCTTTTCTTTTTTTCTGATGCAGAAGTCAACGAGTGCGATATTTACGCGTGACAATTGCATGCATTGTTTTGTGATATTTATAGTAAACTCGATTATCGGAACCAACAGAAATATCACATGATGTTTTCAATCGTTTGTCAGATCACTGGCTTCGTGTAAGACATTAGTTACAGCTTTCTGAAACAACAAAGACACGGGTTAGTGTTCTCTGAACAGTTGATTTTTCTCGCCGCTGGTTTTCTTTATCTGTACAGTCGAAACACTCGAGGGAGTCGGTAAATATACCGCGATGATTTCTACAAAGGGTGACCCGAATAGTTAATCCAACAGCCTGGTCATTATAAGGTCTTATCTAGAATATATGGAAAATTTTAATGATATTAGATGGTGTTCTTGTCTATAATAATGATATATATAATGTAAGTCTAGACATATGTAATAATGTTATATTATATACTATTGAGGATATTTTCTTAACATTAAGACTCAAATATAAATGTGGTTTTGTTTTAAATTTGTTGATATTAACCAGTTGTTCGGTGTATTCTATAAAAGGCAACCGAGTAAAAGACTAAAAGGAATAGTATTGATCCCTATACGATATTCAAGTAACAAGAACTCGAAACAAATAAGACAAAATAGAGCAGTAGAAAGTCGAATTTCTACATCTTACGAAAAAGGATAAATACGCTCCTTCCGCCGAACAGGCTAACTAAATATGTTTTTTGTCCGTGCTGCTGGCTTATCTACAACTATTTAGGATTCCAATTATGATACAACATATCTTAAATAGTAATCCTGCTTTTTGGTCCAATTGTATTACGTTTTGGTCACGAAGCATATTGGCGAACTTATGGCCATCTACAGATCCTTTAACTTTCCATTGATTTCAGACTACCATTGCATAGCAGACAATTGTCGTGGTTTCAAGCTACCATCTTGATTTCAGACTACCATCTTGGTTTCGGACCATCATCTTGTTAAACAAGCGCATGTAAAAGTCTTCTTTTCGACCACCCGGCATAGAGCTCAAGATAGCATGCAGCCTAGACGTTTTGTTCGAATGCCTTATGACTATCTTAAGAACAACTTGTTAAATTCAAATTAAAAACGCAAAGAATTACTCACGCATTGAGTTTATTAACCCCTAGTCTGAGCAAATTCAATGTTAAAGATATCCATATAAGCTCTAGCGTATAGGTAAAATGTGGTGACTCCGGTTTTGGACACAATAATTCATATATTTTGTTATTAAATGTATCTTGACAATAATATTTAAACTAATTTAACTTAGATGCTCCAAATTAATGTAATTTAAATGCGCCTTATCTAGAATGAAATGTAAATTACATGCTACAAATATAGTAATTTAGATACGCAATAGCTAGAATAATGTAACTTAGATGCGACAATTCAGGGGGGGGGGGCTACTGACAATAACTCACGCAATGTGGCCGCCCCCACTAAGCACCACAACCATACCCCCTAACATTTTTTCGCTTTTTTAAGCTTTTGGCGATATTTTATTTTTTACTATTAAAAATTATTGCCGGGGCTAAAGCCCCCTTAGCCCCCCGGCTCCGCGGCCCCTGTGCGACATAGACACCATTAAATATATTTTAGATGCGTCTTCAATTAGCTCAGGTTAAGTGCATAACAGTAGGACGTTAAACCCCATTTCATTCATTCATTCATTGCGTCATGGCTTCAAATTAATGTATTTTAGATGCGCCATAACTACATATTATGAAAATTAGCTAACGAAATTATATCTTAATATTGCAATGGTAATTTGAGTTGATAATTTCTCAAACGACAATCCCCGTGTTAAAGAAACACGGTAAACACTTTAAAACTTATCATTTTTAGTTTGGTTTTGTTTTTTTAGTTCGTATTTTTGAATACTAAAAGGAAAGTACTCGAGTAAAGGAAGTGTTAAAAGCCTCGCCATAAGATATTGAATATTTCCCATGAAAAACATAATTGGAGGTTGGCACTTCCGGTATCAAATATTTAGGAAAACGTGGGCTCTTTTGTTAATAAAGGTTCATAAAGTATATAAAATCAAACATGTGCCGTTCGAATATCGATCATGTTCTTTTATAGGGAAACAAATATCGACATAGTAATGAATGTATAAAGAAATCTAGCGACTGGATTGTTTTACTTAAAAATACAAATTGAGTTGCTTTGTGTTTTTGAAACTCTTTTAGATACATAATGGGTCTTCACAATAGATTTATTTGTGCTGCATTTTCTTTGTGAAGGCACTGAATAAGTACACGCTTAAGTTCCATCTCAACAAGATTAACAGGAAAAATTGTTTCTTCTTGTTGCAATTCTGTACATAACCTTGAAAATTTCCTAACCATGTATTTATTTGCGTTGACGTGAAGGGGGTGTCAGATATGCTTTCTAAAGATAATGGATTTTGTTTTCTTTTTGACGGGAGTGGAACGAGGGTATCACATAATGGTTGGGTTGGGTGTGGACGTGATTATCACCTATCAATTCTGCAGATAATGCATTTGCTTTGGGCGCGTCAGCTGTGCATGTGTACATGCACAGACAAACGAGGAAAATGTTTATCCGCAGTAAAGTAAAAAGAAAAGTTACGAATGGAAATAAAATAATCTGGTGTTGCTTTTACAGGCCATTTTCTACATTGTTACTTCTCGAAGCGTCTCGGGTTTTTACTTTTGAAATTATGCAGGACGATTTACCAAATACTACCCCAATAGCAATAAATTCCATCCAATACTGCCTGGTTATGATTACAACAGACGGAATACATAAACTATTTCAATATCAGTCCAGTTCAGCCATCCTTTGAGAGAATGTAACCTTTGTGTTAATTTGAAGAACGACGACGAATTGTTTATTGTGAATAGACGTGTTAATTCGTAAGTACCTAGTATATTTAAACGAATTATCGTTTCACACACTTCGCTAAATGTCAGGAATACTTTAGGGGAGTCAAGTTAAGCGCTAATTGCGATGTATAAGACATTACAGAAGCGTGGGAAGTCCGAGTAATCTAACAATTAACACTTAACATTATTAAATATTAAACAGAAACGTCATCAATGTACCTTGAACGATTAACATAACAGGACACGATGCTCTAATTTCCTGAAGTAATCCCACTGGGCATTTTTTTGCCTCAGAAGTGTACTAACGATGGATATTGGTGAGCCTCGGCACGTCGGGAACAGATTCCCAAGGGAAGATTCCGGAGCGTCACGAGCTATGTGGAACCATCGTTAGAAAATTTGTTTGTTTCCACATCGCCGATGAATTTTCCCAGTGGGGCCTAGGCATAAGATGTCATACTTACTATTCGCCAAATGTGTAGTGGAGAAGTCGGTTGGCGGGGTGGGAGTCGATGGGAAGAGGGAAAATATAGTAATTTTGTGCAGAGCGAGGATAAAAAAAAACTATTTGGTGGTGGCTGTGGATCGTGGTTAATAGTGACACTATAGAATATAAACGTTCTTTTTTTCAAAATTCTAAAAAGACCAGCGGTTGCCAGCCAAGATACGCTCACATTTTGCAAGAGATGGTTAGAGAACAAGCTAAACAAAAAGCGATTTTTCGTACAATCAGGGGCCATAATTCATGAAGTTACGATCCGATATACGCAAATATTGAAAGGAACCCAGACCTATGAGATATTAAGATACATTTTAAGTTTCATCAAAATCAGATGAAAACGTGATTTTTCGTACAATCAGGGGCCATAATCCATGACGTTATTGTCCGATATATGCCAATAACGACAGGAACTGGGATCTTTGGGAGATAGACCTATATGTTAAGTTTCGACAAATTTTGGGCGTATAAAAAAAATTCACAAAGAACAAATGAACCAGCCCCATCCTCTGCCAACTCATATTCTACAAGTTTCTACCCGCTAAGTGTGCAGTTGAGACTACTAATAATCATACATAGAAAACTAAACCCATGTGTGTGTGTCATATGGATTTAGGGTGGTACATTGGGTAGGATTAGGATCGTAAAGACTGTCATTGAATCAAGTGCCCCCCTACAAATATTTAATCATTTAAGGCTTCTAAACTTTAGTACAGCTAGCTTATCTAAGTCCCTGTTTCCTCCCAATTCTAAAGACCCCTACGCGCAAGCGAATTATTGAAATAAAATTAAACCATATGTCAGTCCCGAAATGACCTAGTTTGTGTCGAGTGGTCATTAAACCCCATGTATCTCTCTCTCTCTCTCTCTCTCTCTTTATCTATCTACCTCTCATCTAAGTCAGTAGTGGATTGACAATGTCTGCGCTTAAAGGACAATATTGGCGCCAGTCATTATCGCATATAGAGCTGGTTAACCCCATTCTAAATATAATTTTAACGCAGAGATCATTGCTACGATAGCTGAGTAATATAGGTTTCCTGAATCGGAAGTGACAAACGCCAAAGGAAAACGCGAGTCCTCCCTCTATATAACTGACTGAAGTGGCGAGTGATAACAAATACACGGTTGAATTTCGAAGACATCAATATTGTCCTTTAAGATCTTAAAGGCTGTTATTGAATCAAAGTTACCCCCTTCCCTAAATTTCAATCCCTCTTCTAAGGCTTTTAGACTATAGTGTTGCTATCTTATCTAAGTAAGTAATGGATTGACATATATAAATAATAGTCATACAAATCAGATATACCACACGTTCTACTAATCAATACCAACTAATGATCATTAGCTAAATATCAATACAATATCTGATCACATTTATTGAACTGTCAGTAAGTACAAATGACCATTAAATAGGGTGTTACTCTTATTGTAGTAATTTATGACCAGGTACAAATGATTATTGTTTTAACATCCTAGTTATACTAATTAGATCAATTAGTATTGATGAAAGCATGTACTGCAATTACTCGGAAAATATATTTATCGCCTGGATCAGTACACATAATGCAGTTAGACGGGAAATATATTTATTGTTCAAAACAATTCCTATTATAACCCTTGTTAATCTCGATTTATTTTATTATTTTCTTCCAGTGATTATTTATGTACAGTATTTAGTGGTTTGTATGCTATGATACTGGTAATACTTTTTTTTAAAAGTATATTATTGGGGTGTAATTGTGTAGTTCATATTGCAAACCTAAAATACCATCGGCTAACTATTTATGGGGACTCAACCCTGTCAAGCACTATACCACTGCGTGTGTGAAAACAAATATAACGCCCACTTCCACCGCAGTGACATCACCGAAAATTTATATGTTTGATAAAAGTGAGTGCTAGACTGTAGAATAGCGATATTGGTACTATGGTGGTTTAACGTCTAATGCATACTCCTCGCAGTGTTTCGCTTGATTATAGAGCTAATCCCACTTCTCACTGCTGTAAAGAAAGCAAATTCTTGTTCCAGATTATGCCTGGTCAATAGTCCCATTAAAACAACCAATCGCTAACTGCGCAACAAAGCTCAACATTAAACAAAATATGACTCGCGCTTTTAGTATGCCCAATTAACCAGTTCATAGCAGAATATTGCAGAAAAACTAATTGTGCGACAAACGTGGCTATCAGCACGGATATAATGTAGCCAATATGTTTTGAAACAAACAACACTTTCATCGTTTTTAATACCTTAAATCAATGTCCAAAATGTTAGGGAAGATCCCAGATTAAACGAAGGGCTGTCATGTTGCTGTAATTTGGGATAGCTTTGTTTGAACGGGAAGAATAGAGACACTCCCCCAAAAGCGCAAGTATCAGAAGCTAATCCAGAGGTTTATCGGGCCATTGATTCAGGAAATGCGTCTACTGGTGATATAGCAAAGAATGACAGTAGACGATTTCTTCTTATTCTATTCCCCGTGAGTTTACTTTCCATTTTCAGTCTGTTATTATTAGAAATATTACACTGTCAACAACAAAAAAAGGAGCAACATATACCCTCATTGGTGTATTCGTATTTCCACGTAGAAAAAGTACAAAATTCCCAAATGTTTTAACGGAGACCTTTCTGTGCATTTTCAGATTCAATAATACTTATTTCTTTTGGATTGTTAAAATGTTTGAACTGTTAGTGAGAGTGTCAGAAATTTACACAAAGTCATAAAATCTATATACCTCAAATCTAGCCACAATACTTTCACAATCTTTTCTAGTCATACAGAATTTCAGAGAGAGAAAAAAACAGACATCTGTATGACGCATTGTATGAACCTACAAACATACATCATCCATTTTTATGGCAACTGGAAAAAAATGAATCTCTGATATCTTTAATTATTAAAATCTCAGCCTTCGTGTTGAACACGACATTCGATCGGGTTTACAACGGCGTAAAATCATGTCTCTTTTGTGGGATTTCGATTTCTTTGGATTTTTGTAAATGTTTCTAAAAAATGGATATTCTCCGACTGGTATCACATAGGTTTATAAATTAATAGTATCTTTTTCAGCTTAATCTTTTCGCTTGACTACCTGGTGTTACGCCCGAAGCTTTTATTACTGCTTCAATATGAAATCAATATGGTGTCGGTTAACCGTTATAATCTATTAATGTACTTACTTTATCCGAATAAGACGTCAACTATGGTAAGCTTCGTGCTCGCAATGATTGCCAAATTTAGGAAGGCATATTGTTTTCTACTGGCCGCCAACTTGAAGCACATCTCTTATAAGTCTTCATGGCCTTTTATACGAGAAATGATCGGTGGTTTTGTCTGCTTTTAAGGACCTTTAGTCTAGCATCGCGCTGGTTACGCCATCCATGCTTCAGTTTCACTTATTGGTTCTTTATAATATTGCAACAGAACCGAATCTCTGTGATAAGGAAATATAAAAATAAGGGAAGTTTAAGACTCCATGTAATCTAGCCGTCTGCCATTCCCTTGATTTAAAATACAATATAAGCATAAGAAATATTTGAATAAACAATTTACAATAGCGCAACAAAATGCACCCTTATCAATACTGGCTAAAGCAATTGACTAAACCTTGAATAACATCGTAATGTTTTCTGTGGCTGGATCCCATTTAAAATTAGATATTTATCAATAATTTCACAAATTAAAACCAGTCTCTAAGATACAAATCGTTTCAATTAATCATTTTATAGGCTTTCTAGAATATATGTAGGCAATGGTGTATGCAAGATTTCTGGAAAAGGGGACAACAGCATTTTCTTGGGTGTATCAGGCAAAACATAATATATATGTTTCTCTTTTAAATTACGTTTTGATAATAATGCCTGTAATCAAAAACATTAATGATACCTTGTATTTAGGTATATACTATATCGAATCGACAAATGTGTTCACGCCAGTTTGGAATTCAGAAAGGTAAACCCGAATCACATGTTGAAAGCGCCAGATATAAAACAATGACACGGTCGATCTTAGCTGACATTGATTATTTACGTACTTGATGTATAAATCTACAAATAGAAAGTGTATCAAGTCTCTGATGGTGATTGAATGAACGGTCGAATAAATGAATGAAATGGGTTTAACGTCCTACTTGTCTGCACCAACCGGGATTTTGGAGACGGGAATAACCATACAGTGTGTAATGGCCCCTTTTATGTGCATTCCAGTGTATGCAAGTGACCGTGGGTTTCCGTCTTATCTGATGACTAGATGCTGTCTCGCGTCAGGCACTCCGACAACCCCGCACAGGCAAAATCCCGCGAACTTTCTCGACAAAAGCCGGGATCAATCTCGGCTTCTAAAACTCACAAAGCACGGATTAGATAATATTAATACCCTAACCGACATGTCTCAGTTTCAATTGTTTGTTACACTATTTATACAAGACGTCCTGCAAGTCTAAAAATAATAAGGAGGAACCAATATAACTCTCTTTTACCATTCTTAAGCAGATCGATATGGTGCTATCTCTGACCCACCATTGACCACGTGTATACTATACCATCATTCTTCTTTCCACAAACAATTTCCAATACTCATTAATATTTGGTCCAATCCTCCGCCAACCGCGTCGTAGATAGTATTATTTCTCATCCGTTATATCAATATCGGTGCCAACTTAATTAATTTTTATCTAAGGTAAACTCAATTTTTAATGTTTTGATTTTGTATCAACTCAATAAAAATCGTTAATTGTGACCCCCCATGGCATACTGAGTCTTAATGAGGGAATTTTGAAAATTGAGTTATTGTTATTTTCATATTCTGCGACTCAATACCTTCAATTTGATGTATAGTTTGTTTAAATCGGGCATAAATTGACTGAGTTGTGCGGCTTGAAGCCATCCAACACACCAAAGTAAGTTTTGAGAAAAATCAAGTTAAAGATTTGGTATGTTTCAAAACAAAATACCATAGCAACCAGGCCATTTATTTGCTTTTTTGGCGTGGAATATTGTTTACTGGGGGTTTTCAGGGGTGCTGAAGACGAAAATTATAATAAAAATTTCATCCGAGAATTTCCGCCATCTTTTTTTTCAAAATGGACGCCAAAATGACAAATTTTTGAGTGTTCATAAGTAACGTGTTTATTAATGTCATTGGTCGGGTTTTGGGGGTTACTGCATTAAAAATTGCAGTATAAGAGTCGCTCAGATAATATCCGCCATTTTGTTTTTCATAATGGCGGCCTAAATAATAAAATTAATCTGACAATATCGACCATTTTGTTTTATCAAAATGTCGACCAAAATTACAATTCTGATTTTGTCCCCGTATATTTGTAACCGCATGGTGCCATGTCATTTTAAATGTGTTATTAGGCACACAAATGTTGTAGTATCAAAGGGTCGACCGGACTGTATCCTCCATCTTGTGTTTCGAAATGGCCGCCAAACCAATTATTGGAGATATTATACTTGGAACTCGTGCGATATATCATTTTTGGCGTTTTCGGGGTCGCTAAAGACTACAAACATGGTTTTGGGTCGATGAAACGAATATTTATCATTTTTCATATTCGATGATTTTATGGTCACTCATCAGTTATGGTCACACCTTAAGGGTAGGGTATAGTATCAAGTATAAGAAAGGGGAACATTTTTCAAAAAACAACAGTATACTAAAATTTAATAGAACATAATAACAAATTATTTTATAATGCAACAGAAAATATTGGTCTGACTATTGTATACATCTTAATTAATTGGGTACTGATTGGTCTACTGTTTTGACTGCCGAGTTCTTATTAAAAGACGTGTCACTAGGTGTTATGATCATAGATGTAGTATTAACATGGTTTGACAAAACACCTTAATTGAAACTAGTTAGTATAGCCATTGTATAGTAATTATACTATGGAGTTTTACGTATGGCACAGTTACGATACCAGTGTACAGATTAGGCTACAATAGATAGCATTGCTTTACGGGAATTTAATTTATTAATTCATAGGGGCATCGGTAACGTTCGAGAATGGAAAAGGCAGCCATGAGAGCTCTCGGTTAGTTGAAAATTAATTGAATTCACTAAAATCTGCAGTTTTTAGAAAATGCAAGGTATGCAAGGTAAAGGTGTCGGTATGTTCTGTGTAAGATAAAGCACGAGACTGAGGTTATGCAGGGGAAGAAAGACTGAAGAAAATAGCCCGAGAACGAGATAAACCGATGCCGGTAAGCCGAGGGTTTTTTCTGAATCTTTCTTCCCCAGCATAATCGAAGTCGATGACTTTATCTTGCTTATAAACCGTCTATGTTTAAAAGTACTTAAAATGAGAATTATAGTAAGAATTCCCGTAAGAAAAACCTTATGCCAGTATATCATGTTTTCTAATGGACAAACAAACCTACCCTGGAAGAATAACCCGATACAGGTTTAAAGAACTTTATATAAATATATTTAGAAAGCAGGATATACCGGTAGTTCAGCTCTGAACGTCGGTCTCATTACACTCACCCTTGCCATTCAGGGACCGTCCCATTCAATCAATGTCGAAAATAATTGAAACCCCAGTCAATTTTACCGGGCGACTTTTCATTGCCAAACGATGGGGTGTCAATCCGTGTGGACGACTGTACAATGTAGACAAACATCTTAGTGAGAAAATAAGACCTTGCTTACTTCGGTAGAGACAGTATGAGCGACACTACACGCTGTTAAAAAAACGTCCCCTCCTATCAAGTTACATTTCCCCGCCATGGCACTCTAACTGCAGGTCAACGTCCATATTCAGGAATGTCGGTCATACAAGACGAAACGATATGCACAGGCGTTACATTGTACAGGCTTTCACACGGATTGACACCCCGTCGTTTAGCAGTGAAAAGTTGTCCAGCAAAAGTGACTGTACTCCAATTTTTTTTCGACATTGATTGCATGGGACAATCCCTGAACGTTCAGGGTGAGTGTAATGAGACCGACTTTTAGAGCTGAACTAGATATACCGGTGTCACAGTTTCTGTTGGTCGCTGGTGTGTGTTGGTTCCTGGCGCATGCGCAGTTGTAGGAGTCATCTCACACTGTTACCGACACAGTGTGTGTTGACTCCCCGTGATAGGATGACCCCTACGATTTTCTTACGGTCAGATTGGTTTCTACTATTATCTACCAATATATAGTACTACTACTGACAGTAGCCGAGGATGCTGAGTTTCTATTGTTTGTTTATTTCATTTAAAAGGAAAAATACAAATTAACGATCTTATAAAAATTGAAAAATCCCCGTCCACATGCAGAAACAGAAAAAATAATTGCCCCTTGGTATAAACGCAGAATTTGGGTGTTTCATGTTCAAGAAATAGTGGTATTTTCAGATTTAGTTTCAGATGTAGATCCCTAGTTTCTATAAAAACGGATGTTACCGGTTTTCGGATAGAGGCCAAAGCCGATAAATATCCGATACTAGTAACTAGTATAGTAGATCCCATGGTTTGCATGATAAAGTATTTGTATTTGACAAATAAAACACATCAGGCAACTTGTAAAAATTTTATTATGTACAAAATTAAAATAATGATTCAGAGAAATCCCAATCATATACAGGCCAATATTACACTAAAAACAACGGCAACAAATCACGAACGATAGAACAATTAATCTCAAGCCAATTAACTTAAATCCGTTGATCGTGTAACTACTGATCACTAAAAAAAACAGCTAATCACGATAACAAGTATGTTTATTAATGACAAAACTCTAACTAAGTACATAACACTTTTTCCTGAAATGATCAGTTATTTGAGTTATGAGGAACCATCTCACAATGGCGGAAGTGGATGAAGCTGTGTTGTCCGTGTTGCTAACGCAAACATCCGTCTCAGACATGCGCAAGTGCCCAGGAACCAACACACACCAGGGACCAACAGAAACTGTGACACCGGTATAGAACATACCCAAAAGATCAGAGATTTAACGTTACAGGTTTATAAAAAAAACAATATCACACAGCAACCATGCCATTAAATCATTCGTTATTTTGTCGTTTAATATTAATATTTTCTTCTATAAGTTCTCAAGGGTGCTGAAGACGAATATTGTAGTAAAATCATATTTCTTGTTATAACGTGTAATTTAGAACTATGTATACATTAGTAGTCTAAGTTTGTATATTATAACTTTGGTGAGTTTAACTTCAGTTAATCTCCTTAATTAATTAGCACCTTGGTGCTAGTGGTCAGAAGATTAAGGTTGTTGATTGGGTAATCAAGTTTAGTAGTTTATTTTAATCTTCTAATCATCAAAGAAGCCGCCACAACATTACAATTGAAATTAAGATTCTGGGTGTACAAAAAGTCTAAGGTTAATTTAATTTGAACAATATTTTATTCAAATAAGATACATGTTATACGTTATAAACTGTCAAAAGTTAAGGATTCAAAAACTAACCAAAGGCTTATATTTATTCGTCTCCTTATTTAATAAATATACTAAAATAGACGTATGATATATACACTGCACATACAAATACATTAACAGTGCTGTATTTTGTATTCACTATTAATCGTGCATGCAAGTAATTTAATAGTTAGTGACATTTACAGTGCCTTACCATTTCATAATACATTTAGAGGCCGTCAGATGTATAATAACGATGGTTATTGTTGTCTTTTAGATAAAATATGTATAAATTTGTGGACTGTATTAAAAATGTACATGCAAGGTAGTATTACTATCGCCGTTTGAATTCTAACATTGGTAAACTTTGGACAATGTAACACATAATGTTCCGTGTCCTCTATTGTTATTTTCAGCCTTCGATACCGTAACGATACCCCAAAAATTATGATTCCCTAATAGAATCATTGGCATGAAATGCTTAGGTTTAGTTTCGTGCATTTTGGAAGCGGTGTAATTAAACAATGGCACATATTTCCCACTCGATAATCGTCGGATTTCGACACATTGGTCGTTCTTATTATCCTGATCCATTATGATAATAGAATAATATCCAATATGCATTCTTTACTTTGCATGCCGTATGAAGCGACAGTAAACGGAATTCACCTATAAAGTTCTCTTCAGAAATAGGTTATTGGCTATTTTGTTTATTTCCATTTAAGGGCTATAAATTATTTTCTAACAGACCAAACGAGATAATTATAAAATCATCACCGCTTTGATTAGTTATCAATCAATTAATCCCTAATACCGAACCATTACTCACGACACGAACAGCGTGTTGATTATTTTACGATGTTTTTGATTAACACTCCATGGCTATCTATATTATACGATCAGAATTATGTTGCTTCATGTAATGTATTGGACGTTTAATCTTTAATAAACATACATCAAACAACAACAATTGCTTCTGCCATTTTTCATAGAAAATCGCATGTAGATAGTCCATAACATTGCTCAAATCTAATTTCTATCAATCGCTTGAGCCTCGATCCGGCACGCGTTGTCTGGGCCAATCAGCAAGTGAGTCGTGTTGGCAGCATAGCAACAAGCCAAGGTTGTTTACAGTTTTAGGGGTATTAAAACCCCTTTGTATTCCTTCAAAATGAATTCATCGGTAATTCTTTGGTCATATTTATAAACTAGAGATTCTCCGCTTTGCAACAATGCCAATTAATATGCAAGAGCAACGAGCGATCGCCCGCTGCTAGCGAAGAAACATAACTAATTTTACCGATAATTTTAAGAAATATGACAGACTTATGAATGCGGTACCCGTACAAAACGTTCAAATAAAGGCGTTCTAAAATCTTTTATTGATGTTTTGATCTTTTGTATCGATAGATAGTATATTTATAGACTCATTTTTGTTAAAATCTCAATTTCGATCAAAATCAATTATTTCACTTATTTTGTCTGTAGTCCAAAATTATATTTTCCGCATTCCGACTCAAGATGCCCTGGGCGAACACAATTAACTTTGCTGTGTTATGCTGGAGCACATCCCCGTGGAACTATAAATATATGGTTATGACGTTATCATTCTGGTGCAAAGAAATTAAGAGAAGGAATAATTAAAGATAATAATAATTCCTACGGCCTGGTAATAAATCTACGAGGATTCCTTATATGGTAAACTTGATAGAACTCAACGCGGAAAGTGGGCAGGGGAAAAGGGTACGTTAATTAAAATATCTTTTTTGACAACATTATTGAGAAAAGGTGTGGGTTTTTTTCACCGTGTTACCCTTGAAACGGTATGACCCCACTCTTCAAATGCAATTGCGAACGTTACTTTATTTGTCGAAAAGTAATCCACATTTCCTCTTCTTAAATCTTTCGGAGCAGTGGCTACTGCTAGCAGTTTCTTGGTGTTTCAAATCTGTTGTTTACATATTACATGGCTGTTCAAGCGATTTATCTCTAGAATCTTAATGTTTTTGTGATGTTGGAACAAGTATTGGCGAAGTAAACATTATATATCGAGTTGCTTCCCTTAGATCAATAAACCACTGTTTGCATCTTGTCCTCTATCGGTACTAATTCTGAACAAAAACAAATATCAGATATTATTGATTAAAACGTTTATGATTTCAAGTTTTTTTAATATTTATATATTCGTTTTGGCGAACATCAAAAGAACGATTAGAGTATTGTCCTTCGGTAATATTTTTAAAGTTCGAAATCGCAAAACGTGTTCTTAAGTCTCTTTCAATTTGTTTGTCTATTCAGTTTCCATTTCCAGCTCAATACCCACGATTAATCAATACATTTTCTTGTTTGCAATAATTTCAGTGCTTGAATTATTAATTTCATATTGTACTGCGGACTTATTGTTGTCAAGCGGAAAGACAAAGCACCAATCAGTGCATGATAATTGATGAAGCCATGCAAATAAATGTCTATAGTGCAGTGTGTGTTATGAAATGAAATGATAGTCAAGTCAATCAATCTATGTTAAATTTAGGGCAACATAGAACAAATTGCAATATAAGGTTTCTTGGTAGCTTTATGTTCGTGTGATCAACCTCTACATCATATCCAAAGTTTTCTCATTTTTGGTCCGGGAAAAGGGCCTAATTTGCATAAATTCAAAATGTCCATAACGCCTTTAATCTTGCCTTGTCATCTTGTAAATTTATTACAGATAGATACACGATCCCTGCTAGTCAGGAATTATCATAAATCAATCCCATGACGTCATCACGTCTTATTTTTACGTTAAAGGATGATGTCGGCATACACCTTTAGAATAATTACTGAGCTCTTTGAAAGAAGTTAAATGTATATAATCACATGAGCATTAAATTAGGGTACGGTCCTGAATTGTCCCATTTCTTGTAAAGTCTTGGTAGTTCATCACTTGTCACAAATAGGGGTTACCTTATTTAAGTTCGAATTATTCTTGCTCCAGTAACACGCGAAACCTTTACATTTACTATTCTGTGTCGCATTCTACTATACCACCACAGTTGATGCTTTTGGGGATTGTCTCTGTAGTTGGACTCTAATTTGTCTTTCGAAAGTCCCCAACCCCACCTTCCCAACAGCCCCACCCCCCACTGGTTAAACTTAGAAGGCTGTGCGCATGAGACAATCTAGGGAAAGGGAAGTAAAGTATTGCAAAGTATCATGATGGTTTCCGTGTGTACTCCCAGGTCTAGTTTGTCAGTGGAGGTGAATTAACCCTAGAAAAATAGTTAAATACTATTTTGGACAAGTGATCGATTACCAAGACTTTAAAAGAAATGGGACAATTCAGGACTACACTGTAATTTAATGTGCATGGGATTGATTACATTTCAATTTCTATCAGTTAATTTCTTCCAAGGAGCTCAGTCATTTTTATTTTTTGAAGTGTATGCTGGAAACAACTAAAGTCAATTTTTTTCGCGATTGTCTACGAGACTTAATCGAAGGTAACTGTAGACGTTTAAATCGGACCATCCCCGATACTGTACAGCAAGGATGGATTGCCGAAATCTTAAAAGGGTTACGTGTCCGGATAAGCAGCTTTGACGTTCTCGTTTAAACGACTCAATATTTTGAGCTGAATTTGACACAAGATCAATACACCCTTCTTCTGTATTGTGGTAAATTTCATACGTAATCGGGTTTTTATTTTTGAGATCATGTTCAAATCGGGATAGTCCCTTTAAGATAAAAAGAAATACTGTAGGGAATACGATTTACCTACAATTCGGAATAAGTTTAGATTCGGTGCGATTCGTGGAACTCGCAGCTCAAGTGAAAGCGGGCAGAAGATATACATAAATACTATAGAGAATACCATTACCAATCAAACAAAAGACACGAGTGTTAATGACATTCTTAATTCTCTCAAATGAAAAATTCTTGGCCAATCAAATCCGAACGTATAAAGGGAATGCCTAAAGGTGTTCCCGTGAGGACGACGGAAGCAAGACAAGATTTTCCAACTTTAGAATGTTTAAATTGGCGAATCTCTTGATAGTCGGCTATCGTGGCGGTAAATTAAATCACAAGATATCCTTTACTCCGGTGAATAGTTGTATCCACATGTCTTCATTTTCACAATAACCTTCAATTGACATTGGTTTAACTATGAGAATAGATCCCCTCCCTGAACACTGTTTACACCAAGCTTACAGTTGTGTGGTCCATATTATGACACTATTAATGATGCCTTTATGTCTATTTGGACACTCAAAGATGTCTTATATTTTAAATTTTAATGAAGTGTATGCTTGAAATACACCAAATTAAATTAATATCCTCGAAATATGGGCGAGTTTTAACTTAAAATATCTTCGGCTTGCTATTTAGATTGCAGTTTGGTGTCATTTTTGTATTGTTTTATTAACGTTTAGAATTATCCTAATGGGATTTTGTAACTTGAATATGTACAAAAACTGTGAAGATATTCACTGGAACCTATGATCTGAAAGATTTGTACAAAATCCTACAAATGTCAGTATCAAACGGAACACAGAACCCACTGAAGATTTTAAACGCCTTTTCAAGGTAAACGTATATCTGAGACGGTTGAACCATCATACTAACCCTAACCCACGGACTAAAGAGGTTCATGATATGCAAATTTATACAAATAAAGATACCAAAAGACCTTTACAATAACAAAAAGCGGACTATACTTACACCTAAAGTGGCGATAGAGAGGCGGCTTCTCACCAATGCAACGAGGGTTCAATCCCAGCTCAGGGCATGAACTTTATCGTTGTAAGTGAGAGGGATATTCGGTCTCCCGTCCGATCAGGCAGGTTTCCCCCGAGTTCTTCGGTTTCTTCCTGCAGTAATGATCGAAATTATACGCACGATCTGTGCCAAGGGCCAAATTTGAAAAAGGCCTCAGGCCTAATTTGCTACCCTTGTAAAATGACGTGATTATTATTATTATTATTATTAAGAGCTTTTTTTCTAGAAATCTCAAAAATGGTGCCTTTGTATCAATGTGACATTAATATACTCGCATATTAAGGAAAATAATACACACAAATTCAAGTAATACAATTCAATAATTGAAACAGCTCATGGCGATTTACATCTATGTCAGTTTCAGATATCGTCAGTTCTTGCGATGGTGTCTCCGAGCAATTATGTACAGACACTGAATTCTAATTACTACCATATCAAGTTATTTTGTTAGAGACTTAGAAAGACGTTCGGCTTAATTCAAATAGATTTATTTGGTGAAGATAAGAAGATTTCTAGATAATTAAAGCAGGAAAAAATAAAATGTTAGTTAAAAGGCAGGCCCTAGGGAATAAAAGTACACATTCTTTGTGCACTTCTAATTAACTTTGTATAAAAAACAGGGAATGTGAAGATGGAATTGTTTACCACTTATTGAGACTTCTTTTTTGACCTAAATTAATATCATGTATAACTGCATAGAAGAATTGTTTTTGTTTGTTGTGTGGTTAATATATACATGTATCTATATTCGTTGAGTTGGGTGGGATTGGACGAATCGTGCGCTTTAAACCATTGGGATTGTCAGTGAATAAAGTGACTTGGTTTCGACCCCACAAGTGACTTGGTTTTGACCCCACAAGGGTCGCCTGCCCGACTTGCTGAGTTTTCTCTTGGACATCCGGTTTCCTCCCCGTGGCAAAACCCCTACGCTTAAGCGCATTATTGTAATAACATTTATCATATTTCTTGTATACAAGAGCCCCCGAAAACAGATTCACCACGCGACTTTGCACCGAGGTTGTGCTAATAGGACTGTTTATTAAAGGCATTTATAAATTCTTCCTGTTAGAAATTCACTAGGGCACCATTTAAAAAAAGGTCTGCTCGCTGAAGCTATTGGGATATCTTTAACATTTAGTATCTAGTCTGTTAACGCAAAATTAACTTGTAATTAGCGTTAAAGGAGCTAAACCTCTAACTATTTCTATCAATGTCGATGCCTTTATTTTACCCTGAAAATATGGTTCCCTTATATCGAATATATTTAAAACACAATTAACTTTTTAAATTCAGTTACGAACGCCATGTGTAATGCACAAAGAAAAACATATTCTAGAAGGCAACGTGTAAGTAATTAAAAATGTAAAAATGTCTGATTCACGGACGCCAAACATGACTATATAGGGGGTGTTGGCTGGACGAATGGTTAGCAATTGCGTGCTGTACCATAAGCCTGTCGTTGAGTCAACTGGCGTGGTTTCGAATCACCGGTTGTACGTGACAAGAAGTAGCGTCGCCTGTCAAACCTCGTGTGTTTTCTTCGGGTCCTCCGGTTTCCTCCCACTACTAAAGATTCCCACTCGCAAGCAAATTATTGAAATAAAATTAAAACACATGTTAGTCCCGAAATGACCTGGTTTGTGTCGAGTTGACGTTAAACCCCATCCCTCTCTTCTATCTCGAAACATGCCACTTAGAATAGACTAATCAAGTGCAAATGACTACCGTCCTTTTTTAACTGTTTGTGTATTTCAGCTCCCGTCTTCCATTAGCCCAGGTTAGGTGCATAATAGTAGGGCATTAAACCCCATTTCATTTATTCGTGTATTTCACCGAATATAATTGATTATACATTACAATAAAAGATTAAAATTGAATATGAATCGGTTTATATACACTCATATTACAGTAATTTGTGTTTTTCGACCCATTTTCTTCTATTTTAACGTTCCTGACAATAGAGCTCTACTTCCTTTAAATTAACTTTTATTCGACGTCTTATTTCATTACATATACATAAAGAAAAGAAAATTATACCAACTCAAAATCAGCTTTAGGGTCCTAATGATCCCTAACGTTACAATCATGTCCCCGCTTACCCAATCATGTTTCTTAATGTATCGGTGATATAACCAAGATTGCCAACCCAGAATTCTAATGGGTTCCGAAAACTACGCAGCACAAAATACATCTATCCCAATATCCAACTTAATCTCCATTTTAATGTATTTTCATCAATTAATGTCTAGTTC
This sequence comes from Patella pellucida, assembly GCA_917208275.1. Taxonomy (NCBI): domain Eukaryota; kingdom Metazoa; phylum Mollusca; class Gastropoda; family Patellidae; genus Patella; species Patella pellucida. The sequence continues at coordinate 19,807,595 of OU795036.1, read as the reverse complement.
AATGTATGTCAGGGTCGAATACTTTGTAAAAATTCCTCTAACCAGACAAAACAACAGGCTCCCTCCCCCGGGTATAAAGCATTACAATTACCACACAGCAGGAACACCAGACGCCTTAGCCATATGAATAACATTTTGAGGATTAAACAAAAAATTTGAAGATAAATTTCAAAACTCTTTGAACTTCCTATTCGTTTGAATGATGACCCAATGATTTACTGCCTTTTAGGTTTTTTTTCTAATTTGAAGATGTAATTCCACCAACTGCAGAATGTAATCGTATAAACAAAGTATGTAAATCAGAATTAATTGCCTTCCGGCCGAGTGGATAACTCCAAGCGAAGTGGTTTGTAATCAATACTCGATATCGGCCATATTACATGTATTGTTATAAATGGCTGACTTCAACTGGTGTCTGATCAAGAGGAACACGTCGGCATGTGGCATGGTGTCAGCAACCTGTCTTTAAAGTGGGGTAAATCAATTAATGCCGGGACAGATCGATTAGTATTCTTATTTAGAGCTTATCTATATTGAGTCACTGATATTTTTTGAACTGGAAATATACAGGAAAAAGTTACATGGAATACCGTTAATTATAGTGAGGCATTTAGACTTAGATTCTCTAGCCTTTGTCAAGCAACACTAAGAATAAATAAAACAACAAAAACAACGACTTATTTGGTGTGCTTGTTCTATCTGACAAACTTGGTTAATGACTAGGTTGGTCTGACAAACTTACTTAGTCGATGACTCGGTTCCTCTGACATACCTACTTAGTTAATGACTCGGTTACTATTACAATTATTGTTTCACTCGAACATCATGGTATTTACGGGGATCACTACCTTAAATACCATATGCAGTATATTGAAACTGTAGTATCATCATGAGGCTGCAACAGTAGAAGACTTGTATCATTTGAGAGTTATTTTTATCAACATGCAAGTAAGAAAAGATTCCACGGCGACAATATAAATATCCAAATATAATCCAAGATGTCAAAATGGGTTGCAAAGAATGACCCAACCGATTTCCGTTGATTGATGGTTGTACTATATATTGACAGACTGTAGCTGACAGTAGCAATGTAATGGGATTTGGGGATGCTATATGGATACCAATAAGAGAAAAAGAGCTCATCCGTGATTCAAAAATGTTGCTGGCCACATTCCGTTTGCCGTGAGCTCTCAACATAGGTATCACATTTCTGATGTATATTTTTGCATCACTGTTGTCGCATGATTGTAGGTGATACGCAAATGTCCACCCATTTATAATTTGGCGTCCCATTACCCTGCTTAAACATTTTTAATATTGGGGATTGTGTACGTGGTCGTATGGACCGTTTGGAACTGATCGTCACCACCCACTCCACCGTGTCAGAATTAATACATGCTAGATTTGGGTCAATCCGGATACAAAAATCTTTTATTGCCAAAAATATACAGCAGAAATGTTATACCTATGCTGAGAGCTTACGGAAAACGGAAAATGGCCATAATTATTATCGCTCTTTTGGCATCGACCGTATTATAGTTTAATACACATAGTTAATGATAATAATTTTTATTCATAAATTCGGTGACCACGGTCATATGTTGTCAAGAGGACAGTTCATGGAACAGAAAAACATACTAACAGAATTATTATAACTTGAGATAGACAGCATTTCAGATCTCGGCCCAGTCTTATTTGTTTAAATGAATAGTTTTATCCACATTTCCTCATTTTCACAATAACCTTCAATTGACATTGGTTTAACTCGGAGAATAGATCCCCTCCCTGAACACTGTTTACATCAAGCTTACAGTGGTGTGGTTTATATTATGACACCATTAATGATGCCTTTATGTCTATTTGGACACTCAAAGATGTCTTATATTTTAAATTTTAATTAAAGGAACCGAGTCATCGACTAAGTAAGTTTGTCAGACCAACCTAGTCATTAACCAAGTTTGTCAGATAGAACAAGCACACCAAATAAGTCGTTGTTTTTGTTGTTTTATTTATTCTTAGTGTTGCTTGACAAAGGCTAGAGAATCTTAAGTCTAAATGCCTCACTATAATTAACGGCATTCTATGTACCTTTGTCCTGTAATATATCCAGTTCAATAAATACCATTGAAATAATATAGATAAGCTCTAATGTGAATACTAAGCGGTCTGTCCCGGCATTAATTGATTTACCCCACTTTAAAGACAAGATACTGACACCATGTCACATGCTGGCGTGTTCCTCTTGATCAGACACCAGCTTGAAATACACCAAATTAAAAAAATATCCTCGAAATATAAACAAGTTTTCACTTAAAATATCTTCGGCTTGCTATTTAGATTGCAGTTTGGTGTCATTTTTGTATTGTTTTATTAACGTTTACAATTATCCTAATGGGATTTTGTAACTTGAAGATGTACAAAAACTGTGAAGATATTCACTGGAACCTATGATCTGAAAGATTTGTACAAAATCCTACAAATGTCAGTATCAAACGGAACACAGAACCCACTGAAGATTTTAAACGCCTTTTCAAGGTAAACGTATATCTGAGACGGTTGAACCATCATACTAACCCTAACCCACGGACTAAAGAGGTTCACGATGTGCAAATTTATAAAAAAAAAGATACCAAAAGAACTTAACAATAACAAAAAGCGGACTATACTTACACCTAAAGAGCTTTTTTTCTAGGAATCTCATAAATGGTGCCTTTGTATCAATGTGACATTAATGTACTCGCATATTAAGGAAAATAATCCACACAAATTCAAGTAATACAATTCAATAATTGAAACAGCTCATGGCGATTTACATCTATGTCAGTTTCAGATATCGTCAGTTCTTGCGATGGTGTCTCCGAGCAATTATGTACAGACACTGAATTCTAATTACTACCATATCAAGTTATTTTGTTAGAGACTTAGAAAGACGTTCGGCTTAATTCAAATAGATTTATTTGGTGAAGATAAGAAGATTTCTAGATAATTAAAGCAGGAAAAAATAAAATGCTAGTTAAAAGGCAGGCCCTAGGGAATAAAAGTACACATTCTTTGTGCACTTCTAATTAACTTTGTATAAAAAACAGGGAATGTGAAGATGGAATTGTTTACCACTTATTGAGACTTCTTTTTTGACCTAAATTAATATCATTTATAACGGCATAGAAGAATTGTTTTTGATTGTTGTGTGGTTAATATATATATATATAAATGTATCTATATTCGTTGAGTTGGGTGGGATTGGACGAATCGTGCGCTTTAAACAATTGGGGTTGTCAGTTAGTAAAATGACTTGGTTTCGACCCCACAAGGGTCGCCTGCCCGACTTGCTGAGTTTTCTCTTGGACATCCAGTTTCCTCCCCGTGGCAAAACCCCTACGCTTAAGCGCATTATTGTAATAACACAATTTATCATATTTCTTGTATACAAGAGCCTCCGAAAACAGATCCACCACGCGACTTTGCACTGGGGTTGTGCTAATAGGTTTGTTTATTAAAGGCATTTATAAATTCTTCCTGTTGGAAATTCACTAGGGCACCATTTAAAAAAAAAGCCTGCTCGCTGAAGCTATTGGGATATCTTTAACATTTAGTATCTTGTCTGTTAACGCAAAATTAACTTGTGATAAGCGTTAAAGGAGCTAAACCTCTAACTATTTCTATCAATGTCGATGCTTTTATTTTACCTTGAAAATATGGTACCCTTATATCGAATATATTTAAAACACAATTAACTTTTTGAATTCAGTTACGAACGCCATGTGTAATGCACAAAGAAAAAAATATTCTAGAAGGCAACGTGTAAGTAATTAAAAATGTCTGATTCACGGACGCCAAACATGACTATATAGGGGGTGTTGGCTGGACGAATGGTTAGCACTTGCGTGCTGTACCATAAAGCCTGTCGTTGAGTCAACTGGCGTGGTTTCGAATCACTTGTTGTACGTGACAAGAAGTAGCGTCGCCTGTCAAACCTCGTGTGTTTTCTTCGGGTCCCCCAGTTTCCTCCCACTGCTAAAGATTCCCACGCGCAAGCAAATTATTGAAATAAAATTAAAACATATGTTAGTCCCGAAATGACCTAGTTTGTGTCGAGTTGACGTTAAACCCCATCCCTCTCTTCTATCTCGAAACATGCCACTTAGAATGGACTAATCAAGTGCAAATGACTACCGTCCTTTTTTAACTGTTTGTGTATTTCAGTTCCCGTCTTCCATTAGCCCAGGTTAGGTGCATAATAGTAGGGCATTAAACCCCATTTCATTTATTCGTGTATTTCACCGAATATAATTGATTATACATTACAATAAAAGATTAAAATTGAATATGAATCGGTTACAGTAATTTGTGTTTTTCGTCCCATTTTCTTCTATTTTAACGTTCCTGACAATAGAGCTCTACTTCCTTTAAATTAACTTTTATTCGGCGTCTTATTTCATTACATATACATAAAGAAAAGAAATTTATACCAACTCAAAATCAGCTTTAGGGTCCTAATGATCCCTAACGTAACAATCATGTTCCCGCTTACCCAATCATGTTTCTTAATGTATCGGTGATATAACCAAGATTGCCAACCCAGAATTCTAATAGGTTCCGAAAACTACGCAGCACAAAATACATCTATCCCAATATCCAAGTTAATCTCCATTTTAATGTATTTTCATCAATTAATGTCTAGTTCAATGTATGTCAGGGTCGAATACTTTGTAAAAATTCCCTGTAACCAGACAAAACAACAGGCTCCCTCCCCTGGGTATAAAGCATTACAATTACCACACAGCAAGAACACCAGACGCCTTGGCCATATTAATAACATTTTCAGGATAAAACAAAAAAATTTAAGATAAATTTCAAAACTCTTTGAACTTCCTGTTCGTTTGAATGATGACCCAATGATTTACTGCCTTTTAGGTTTTTTTTCTAATTTGAAGATGTAATTCCACCAACTGCAGAATGTAATCGTATAAACAATTAATTGCCTTCCGGCCGAGTGGATAACTCCTAGCGACGTGGTTTGTAATCAATACTCGATATCGGCCATATTACATGTATTGTTATAAATGGCTGACTTCAACTGGTGTCTGATCAAGAGGAACACGTCAGCATGTGACATGGTGTCAGCATCCTGTCTTTAAAGTGGGGTAAATCAATTAATGCCGGGACAGATCGATTAGTATTCTCATTTAGAGCTTATCTATATTGAGTCACTGATATTTTTTGAACTGGAAATATACAGGAAAAAGTTACATGGAATACCGTTAATTACAGTGAGGCATTTAGACTTAGATTCTCTAGCCTTTGCCAAGCAACACTTAGAATAAATAAAACAACAAAAGCAACGACTTAGTTAATGTGCCTGATCGTCGGACAAACTTGGATAATGACTAGGTTGGTCTGACAAACTTACTTAGTCGATGACTCGGTTCCTCTGACATACCTACTTAGTTAATGACTCGGTTACTATTACAATTATTGTTTCACTCGAACATCATGGTATTTACGGGGATCACTACCTTAAATACCATATGCAGTATATTGAAACTGTAGTATCATCATGAGGCTGCAACAGTAGAAGACTTGTATCATTAGAGAGTTATTTTTATCAACATGCAAGTAAGAAAAGATTCCACGGCGACAATATAAATATCCAAATATAATCCCAGATGTCAAAATGGGTTGCAAAAAATGACCCAACCGGTTTCCGTTGATTGATTGTTGTACTATATATTGACAGACTGTAGCTGACAGTAGCAATGTAATGGGATTTGGGGATGCTATATGGATACCAATAAGAGAAAAAGAGCTCATCCGTGATTCAGAAATGTTGCTGGACACATTCCGTTTGCCGTAAGCTCTAAACATAGGTATCACATTTCTGATGTATATTTTTGCATCACTGTTGTCGCATGATTGTAGGTGATACGCAAATGTCCTCCCATTTATAATTTGGCGTCCCATAACCCTGCCTAAACATCTTTAATATTGGGGATTGTGTACGTGGTCGTATGGACCGTTTGGAACTGATCGTCACCACCCATTCCACCGTGTCAGAATTAATACATGCTAGATTTGGGTCAATCCGGATACAAAAATCTTTTATTGCCAGAAATATACAGCAGAAATGTTATACCTATGTTGAGAGCTTACGGAAAACGGAAAATGGCCATAATTATTATCGCTCTTTTTAGCGTCGACCGTATTATAGTTTAATACACATAGTTAATGATAATAATTTTTATTCATAAATTCGGTGACCACGGTCATATGTTGTCAAGAGGACAGTTCATGGAACAGAAAAACATACTAACATTTTAGTTAAAATGAAACAAAATTTGAAAGAGAATCATTTTAACTTGAGATAGACGACATTTCAGATCTCGGCCCAGTCTTATTTGTTTAAATGGATACAGATCACCAAATATTCTTGGGCGAAAGTTATTTTTAGTCTCCCCCCCCCTTTTTTTTGCATGGCGATTAGTGTTGACTTTTTGGTGTAGAATCGTAAAAAAGGTTTGAAAATACATTTTCTGACGGTTTGAGGAGGTGGAAGGATACCAGAGTTGTGAGGTTGATTACGTTGAAATGTAGGGCCGTACATTACATGTTTACTTCCGCCTTGTGTATCACGCGATTTTCATAGCTGTTCCATCTGTGGCAGAAAGCGTTCTACCCAACGAAAAATTAGAGCCGGTCTAAGAGACGAGAATAAACATTAAAGTCAATGGGGAAATAATTAGTGATCTGAGGCAAAATGACACGTTGGCCTACATAGATTATAATCAACTAGTTGATTAAAGTAAAGTGAGTTGGCGAGGTGACAAACTACTAGCTCTAACTGATTGTAGACTGACAAGAAATGTTAGACTATTTTTTCTGTCGTGAAAAGTTTCCGTAAACTTTACTAATCCATTAGGATAAATGTTATTGTGGACATTTTGACGTATTGGGATTTCGGCGCAATGTTTATTTAAATAATCAAGTATTCACATTTAGTAAGGGTTCAGTTATTAACTTAAATGTCAGTAATTTTCTTTTTACATATGATCGGTTTTACCAATACTAATTAAGGATAGAGAAACCTTGTTTTTTACTTAATGTCATTCTCAATGAGAGACATCAGTGCACTGTTTTTCTTTAGCCCAGAGAGGTTTTAGGTGGTGGAATGCTCTAATGCGTGCGCTTTAAATCATGCGGCCCGTGATTTAGACAAGTGACGTAGTTTCGAGTCCAAGCCTTTCGTGGCAACTAGTAGAGTCGATTGTCCAACCTCATTGTTTTTGTCCGGATTCTTCAGGTTCATCCCTGCACCGCACTATTGAAGACCCCTACGGGGAAGCAAGCGTATTATTAAAATAACATTAATCCCCCAAATTACCTATTTTGTGTCTAGTGGACGTTTAACCGGTTGCTCTTAATTGGGGTCTATGCCAAAATTCCGCCCATTACACCTGGTGTTCCGCTAATATTAATTAATGTTATTTGACGTTCATAGGCCCAAGGTCCATAGATATTCAAGCAAAAATTCCCATGGTCAGTGATACAGAGCGGAGGTCCCGGCTTCAATCCCGTTGTTGGCCTATAAAGTTCCTTCTGATATTACAGCCTAAACTAGACGCTGTTCCTTGGTGTCTGGCCCTGTGCCCTGCACCATTGACAAGGTAAATCCATTCGGGAACCCTCTCTGTCAACACCTGACGCGAACTGGTGCACACATTAGACGTTAAATCCCATTTGATTTCATTTACTCGTTCAAACCAAATTTGTCTGGAACAGTCGTTACACGAGCATTGTTGAATACACTTGTTATATGTAAATACAGCGTGTTCCTTTCAATCGTTAATACCAGATTTGTCTGGCATAAAGTCGCCCCATAAATTCTTACCTAAAGCCATACGTCGATTGTCATTTAAAATATTATTCAGATGACTTGATCCATAATTCAAATTATTGCGATCACCATTAAATCATATTAAATGAAATTGGGTTAACGTCCTATTATTCTGCACCCAACGGTTAATTGCAAAGAATTGCGCTCTTGATGAAATTTTACCCAGGCAGTGGCCCGAGTTCTTTCTAAGCACAAGCAAGGCTGGAAAATCCGGAGGCACTTTCACGGCCAACACTGGGATCTGGTTATCGGACCGGTGCAATGGTGAATAAACATGAAAGCCCAAACTATGTTCGATACACATACAGTTTCACCCTTACTGAAACACCCGGTGCCGTCCTTCATGACATCACAAAGTTGAAATACGCTGTTATAATATCAAGTATTTTATGAAATACTGAATGGTGCCATGTTCGATACATATGTAGGGCATGTTTACAGTTATTAGAAAACCATCTTCAATAGAAGGCTTGACCTTGCCTTAACTACGTACATCTTATCAAGCCCAGCACGGAACACTCTGTATATTTTGGCACTAAGTTTGATTGGGTATAAGTCCAGCTTGTTACCCAATCCGATTCCTTTGTTAAAAATATCGTTACGATTATCAAGTCTCGCTCTTCTAGCTAAAATGTGTACATGTGACAATCGAGTTGCAAAGTTTAAGGTTCGATCAATGTCAAGGTTGTTGGAAATCATTGCTGATCAATCAAGAGTTTTCTTCTGCTTCAATTGCCTTTTTTTGGTTTTCCGTGTATTTCTCAATTGAAAAAAAAAATTAAACGACTGTAAACTCGTCTATTTCTTTTTTTGTGGAGGCTGTCATATTTTTTTTACAGTATGTTATGTGCCACGACCTCTCATTGGACAATGCTAACTAGTCACGTGTAAACACAACGAGTGCAAAAGTTCGGTAATTGCCCAGTATGGAAGCAACGATTAGATGTTGTAAAACTCGCGACCGTTGCTTCAGGGACACGTTAGAAAACCTGCTAACACCTTTCATGCAGTTAAGATGTTGAAATAGCTCACATACATTGTGGGGAATCACGGTGGCTAAGTGGATAAGGCGCTGGTTCGCTAGCGTGGAGGTCGGGTGTTCGATCCCTGCATTGGCCGAGAGACTTCATCTCGATTTTCCGGCGTGATTTCCCCTTGTCAGTGATGCAGCAGGAGGGCCTGAGAAGGACAGAAGCCTAGTCGTTCGGATAAGACAAAAGACCGAGGTCACGGGTACACTTTGGAGTGCACGTAAAAGATCCCTTGGCAGTTGGAATTCGATATAAGAGTAGGCCGTAGCGCCGCTGCCGGGCAAATTTTCCCTCGTAGCATACTGTATGGCGTATGCCCGTCTTTCATTAGCCAATGTTAGGTGCATAATAGTAGGACGTTAAACCACATTTCATTCAGTCATTCATTCACATTCATTGTATGTTACATTAACCAGTCTTTAAGAAAGGGTGATTGTATGATGGTTAATAAATATTGAGAAATAACGGGTTAATTAGTCTGGAAGGTAAGTAAGTGTCTACATATACAATTAGAACAATATAAGTATAGAACTTATAATATTAGACGGTGATCATGAATACACTACAATTGGTTAATATTAGATGATGAGACTCAATGTCCTTTCATTGATGTTTTGTAGATCAATGAATGCAACTTTTATAGCAGACGACGGAATCAGCCACTGAGCAACAATCCGTTTGACATACGTTGCTAAGACGCGTCTTGTGAATTTAAAGTGATTTTTAAGCGAGAAAATTTCTCGAATTGAAATGAGGTTTACTAAGTTACTGTTCGATTTCAATATGTTTCTGGTCATGTTCGATCGTCTGCCGGCGCCTTAAAGAGTGTTTGTGTATTCATGGACATTACAAGCAGTGAAGGGAGGAATTGTCAAAGATCGTCTGACGAGAAGAAGAGCATATTATTGTACTCTATATCCCCGGTCGTGGTGGAATCGAAGTAGCTGTTGATCGCAAACTAAACACGGCTCTATATTTATTCAGTGCTAGCTATAATCTTTCACAAATACTCCCCACCACTTACGCAGCACACGGAACAAAAACTTTTCAACAGTCACCAAAGAAATGCGATCAAGAAAGCCCTCCTGGCACACCAAGGAAATTCGATTTTTTGATTCATGAAAGCGGCGCCGTATTTCCATTGTCAGCAAGTGTAAGCAGTCGTGAAAATGGTTGTTGGTCGAGATAGATAAGTGATAGATGTAGTATAACATAACAGACAATTTATAAGAAGACTATAAACCCAATAGTAAGTTTGTTTATATACTCTAATATACTTTTCTTCTTAATTTCATATTTATTAATTACGAACCTTTTAACAAATTATTGAGTTTAATTTTATTTAGTTAGATAGGCGGGGGGGGGGGTTAATTGCATCGTAACGGTAATCGCATTTAGCATCAAAGTGATGTTGTTGACGAATTTTAAATATAAACTCGTTTTTTAAAACTACAAGTCGTATTTCAGATTCTATATATTTATTTAAACTTGGAATCTAGAGGTTATTCAATTGACATTATGCGTTATTATTATGAGAATTTTAGCCGTTTAGCTAATCTGATTCTGTATTTGTTTCTGTTATTAAATAACCACTACGTGCGACTTAACGATATTTTACTAATTGGATCCAAATTTTATTGACAATAATTATAAAAGGAAATATCTATATCCGAGAATATCTCACGTTTGAAGTTTTTCAGGGTTTTTATTCACACCTTGAAAGGTAATTTGTTTAAGCGTGGTCAATAGACGAAAGGTCTTCGACATATTGCACACATATTTTTTTTCAATCTTTTTTATTGTTTCTAATAAGCAAAGTCATTATGTTTTATTATCATAGATGCTCGAATATTTTTCAATTTACTTTTATGACATTAACGAAATAAAGAAATCAGCGTTTTATTAATTAGAATTGGTCCATATTTTGACTAAACGTGTGGGTCGATTTTACTTGTTTGGTTCGTTGCGTATACAGTGTCACAAAAGAATATGCTACGTAATACGTTTTTATTGATGTTTGCTTGTGTTTTATATAGTTAGCTAAAACAAAGACTACAGTATACGATAAACAATGTTTCTCCAATTAGTGCAGGAAGGTAGGACTCTAAACCCCATTTCATTTGTCATTAAAGAGTGTATCTAAGGATGTGTAGGATTTTAGGAAAGTGATACTGTATATCATCGCGCGCGTTGACACTGTTTGCATCCGTTCATTAAAATGGCCGACGGAACAGTGCAAACACATGTTTAATTTTGATTCAGCTATTTATATTCTTATAAACATTGTTTCGTATTTATTTTATTGAGTATGACTCATATTCCTTTTATCCGTTTTATTTTCTTTTTGATATTCTGCAAATATTACACAATATGTTATTAATCACAACAGTTCCTGCTATATAAAATAGCCTGGGGTCAGACCACATGCGATTTAATACAACTAGGCCGATCAATTTAACGGATTTTCCTCTTTGAACTATAGTTAGATCAATTGAAGATTTGCGGGCTCTATTAAATTTGTCAATTTGAAAGTTATGACATTTAATTTGCATATACTGTGTTTATAGAAGCTAAACCTATAACTCAAAATTGTTCATATATAAGTAAAATTAAACACACCAATTGGAATTCATTATTTCTTAATTTAAATCAAATATTTGTGTTGTTACCTCGTGGACATATGGGATCCTAATATCCAATATATACGACACAATGAACATTTTAAAATAAGTACACGATATCGTGTACTCTATGGTTTCGACCACCATTTGTAATGATCAAAGAAAAACATATCCGAAAGATCTGTGCAGAAACGATGAAATGACATAAAAAAACGACTTCTGGTCAATCTGCACTGGTCGGGTATATCACCATATTATAGGTATTTTTTTTTAAAAAGAAAATTTAATTTAATCACTCTATTATATACACTCATATTACGTTTAGACCTAATTTTGACTATTTAATTGAAGTACAAAACTGTGGGAGATATGAATAGAGTTTTAAGTATAAAAAATATGTGTAGTATACATGTATGTATGGTATTTAAGTGAGAAAACTGTGTAGTATATGTATAGTGCTTAAAGTATGAAAAGGGTGTGTATAGTGTTCAAAGTATGAAAACTGTGTGTATAGTGTTTAAAGTATGAAAACTGTATGTATAGTGTTTAAAGTATTAAAACTGTGTGTTTAGTGTTTAAAGTATTCAAACTGTATGTATAGTGTTTAAAGTATGAAAACTGTATGTATAGTGTTTTAAGTATGAAAACTGTGTGTATAGTGTTTAAAGTATGAAAACTGTATGTATAGTGTTTAAAGTATTCAAACTGTATGTATGGTGTTTAAAGTATTCAAACTGTATGTATGGTGTTTAAAGTATGAAAACTGTATGTATATATGTTCAAAGTATGAAAACTGTATGTATAGTGTTTAAAGTATTTAAACTGTGTGTATGGTGTTTAAAGTATTCAAACTGTATGTATGGTGTTTAAAGTATTTACACTGTATGTATAGTGTTTAAAGTATTTAAACTGTGTGTATGGTGTTTAAAGTATTCAAACTGTATGTATGGTGTTTAAAGTATTTACACTGTATGTATAGTGTTTAAAGTATTCAAACTGTGTGTATAGTGCTCAAAGTATTAAAACTGTGTGTAAAGTGTTTAACGTATTAAAACTGTATGTAAATTGTTTAAAGTATTAAAACTGTATGTATGGTGTTTAAAGTATTAAAACTGTGTGTATAGTGTTTAAGGTATGAAAGGGCTAATCCCGATATTTGTTTTGGGAATAAAACTGTTTAATTTTGTTTTGAAATCCCTTAAAATATTAAAACTGTGTGTATAGTGTTTAAAGTATTAAAGGGCTAATTTTTAGTTGAAATTTTGAGGCAAGGTAAATACACCATTCCCCTATATTTTGGCGGGTTTGTGTCATACATTTTTGAGCCCCTGTTTAATTCGGGATTGTTCCTTTACAACTGTGGGTATAGTGTTTAAAGTATGTAAACTGTATGTATAGTGTTCAAAGTATGAAAACTGTGTAGTATAACACGTATATTGTTTAACGTGTGAAAACAAAGAAGCGTACTCAATCCCATTAATTATGACCTTTGGGTATTTAATTCTTTTTCACGTTATTATAAATCGAATATGTAGGAGCAGTCTTTGTAAGTTGTAAAAAATGGCGATCTTGCGTGCACTGGCAAAATGTCGAGACAATTAAAATCACAATTAACAATAGTTAATGATCATACTATTTTATCAGAGTACAGGCAGGTTGAAATATTTGACCTGGAGTCTAGAAATTATATCTATAACGTGGAGAAATATTGTTGCAAATCGATCCCAAGTTTTCGAGTTTCATGCCTACAATGTTTTAAGAAATCATTTTTATAACCTAATTTAAACGATGCGTTTGCTCGCTATGGCAACAAAACGATATATTACATTTAGATAAATTTGAATAGTTCAAGACTCAATAAAAACATCCATATCCACTCTCCTCAGATTGGATATATAGTCTATTCCGTGGTTACATTATACCGTACCGTCAAAGTTACGCAAGTAACGATTCTTCCTGATATTATATGAACAGACAAGAGAGACAGAGGGAGAGAGAGGGAGAATGAATGGTGTTTACATCTACTCTACTCCACACAAAGTTTAAATCCGTTCAAAATCAAACCCATCCAATGGTCTAGAGAGTTTAGAGAGTAGGTAATTTCGGGACTAACAGTAGGTAATTTCGGGTCAACATACGCTAGCGCGTCGGGGTCTTTAGCAGTGGGGGGACGCGGAAGAATGGACAGGCGACCCTACTACTTGCCACGTACAAGCGTGGATTCGAAACCACAGCTATTGACGCAATGGCAGACCTTCTGAATTATAATAATGATAATGGATAAGGTCATAATCTTTATGCTACCTAGTCAGGAGCGAGACTAGCTATAAAGTTTGGTGAATTATTTAAGTTATAGACATGTAATCGTTGAATTATTTAAGTTATAGACATGTAATCTTTGAATTATTTAAGTTTATAGACATGTAGTTGGTAATCTTGTCACGAATGACCATTAAAATAGCATTGACACGACGTCTAGTACCATGGGCCTTTATGAGTACCATGGGCCTTTATGTCAGACGTGGAGAGTGGACGTTAAACAAACCCGTCCCCACATCCTACGTATGACACAAATGCATCTTTTCATACTACATATCTTAATAGCCTTGTGATCGACTAGAATTTGTATCTGTCGTTGTCTTTGGCTTCCCTTTGTATGTTTACTTCTTATATATCTCAGTTAAAAGACGTTTGTCTTTCCAGGAATAATAATGCAACAGTTCGTTTTCTATTCTATATATCAAACTGGATGCATATAAGCATTGTATAGATTACAATACTTAAATCATGCTCAATCCCTAGGCAATGGTTACAGGGCGAGTGTGCTGATAAAAGCTGTTACATCTTTTCCCTTCCAGAATCTTTATCTAATTGGTCAAATAGGATATAATTAGGCCAAATGTACAATCGTGATTCCCCTATCACATGTTTTTCGACACAATCTATCCTTGAACTTAGACCCTATTTTCCTGTTATTCTCACACTAATTCATAAACAATTAATTTGCGTTTTAAATAAACATGAAAAGTGACAACGTATAGTGGTGCGGATGGGACCTAAAGTCGAGGCCTCGTGTACAGATTGTCGTACACGTAAATGAACCCTTCTGTAAAAAAAAAAATAGGCTGTTGTCTTGGCAAATTTACCCTCATATCCCGGTTGGGCAGAACGTAAGACGTTAAACCCCATTTCATTTAACTTCTGTTTCTAAGCTGACAAACGCACACTTTACCGGAATCCTACCTGACGACCCTTTAAGACTGCAGCCCCCTTTGGGCCATATGCCTGATTGTTTGCAATTAGAAAGAAAAGAAGTTCACTAGATCTTCTTTAATGTTTCCTGAGAAATGTTCTCCAATTATTATGTCAAAATAAAAGTAGGGCTCTGACGTTATAATCATACATTTATAAATTGATAATAGTTAAACCATCTGCTTGGCAAGAAATAAAGACCTTAATTTATTAAACAGCTGCCACATGAAACGAACGATATAGTAATTGGTTAATCTATCATAAAATCATAAATAAGACATAATAGTTGATGACAATAATGTTGCCCCATACTTAACCGTTTTGAGGGAAGACTGTATCATTAAAGGGCCAATCCCGATAATATTTTTGGGAATAAAACTGCTTAATTTTGAGTTAAAATCCCTTGAAATCCTCTACCTCAGGGCCGAGCAACTAGCTCATTATATGTAATAAGTTTTCAAACAATTTAAACCCGTCAGTCTTCATCTGGAAATTGAGACCTGTTTCCTAAGCTGTATTATGCGATGTCTTGATAAAACTAGATTTGATTTTATAAAAATAATGTGTAGGTGAAATTTACCTTTTGTTATCAAGTACAATGCGTGGGCCATTCACTGTATAGACCTCTGCAGGAACGGGAATAGATTATCAGGTCACCCAACCCCAAAATTGACCCGAAATCTTACAAGGGTTACATGTCCAGATAAGCAGTTTTGACGTTCAAGTCCAAACGACTCGATATTCTGAGCTGAAATTTTGAGACACGGTAAATACACCGCTCCTCTATTTTTTGGCGTTTATATTTCATACGTACTCGAACTTTTATTTTTTAGACCCTGTTCAAACAAATCGGGATAATCACTTTAAATACCTAGCATTGTACAGCACAGAGGACGCTTACCGCTGGCGCCCGGGTTCCGAATTCACAACGCATTTTCAGAATTAGTTTATTCAATCTTCAATCACTGTTTATGAGAAATATCTTTGATTCAGAAACATAAACCTTTGCACATTGTTTCTCATTTGTGTATTTGATACATTAAAACAACAAATGTTTCTAAAGGGGGCTATATCTTAGTTTTAAAAAAGCGAATAATTTTGAGTTACATCTAAACTTATGTCCGAGAACTCGGGTCGGGGTCTATTCACTTGATTTGATATTTGTTGGGGTTTTTTTTGGCTTGTCACGTCTGTGTAATTTATGTCTTGTCTGCAGGTTTGTTTTTTCGGTTTTGTTTGCGTGTTGTGTGGTCCTCTTTTACTTACTTACCATTTTAAAAAAGCCTGTTAACCAGCTTCCCGTCTTCATTAGCTCAGTCGGAGCAGAACAGTAGGACGCTAACTTCATTTCACTTCATCTCTTTTTGTTAACCGACTTAGCTTAAATCATGATTCCAAATACGGTAAGTACGAACTTAGATTTATTCAACTGGGATCAAGTCATCATCAAATGCTCATTCAACTATTTGTTGAGCAGTGGCATCAAACAATAAAAATGACGCCCGACGTACAAGCAATTCACAGCCAAGTTTTCGTAGCAAAAATTAATACAGAACTTATATATATAACAATTGTGTTAATTCCAGAACTTATATAAAAAAATTGTGTTTTTACGAAGGTGCGTGTAGAAGTACTCCATTGAACGTATTGCTAATATGATTTATCGCCAAATAATACATTCTACAGTAGATATCGCTTGTGTGATAATTTCATAATCGCTTTACATGAATTTGATTGGTCAATCAAAAAAGAACTACTTTTTTATTTTCAAAGAACAGTTCATTTTTTTTTTATTAAAAGTAACTTCTTTCTTATTAAAAAGGGGACTAATTTTAATTAATTGACCTTGATCGAAACACTGAGTAAATATAAAGGACTTTGCATTGGTTGAATTGCTGTCAAATAATTGATGTATCACTACGCCATAATGTATTCATGTTCAGTAAAAGTGAAATTTATAGCAAAGAATTCTATTTATTTATTTCTGCATGTAAGAAGGGATTGAGTGATAAATAAAATCTTCTACTCGTCTTTTTAGATATCAAAAAATATCGACACTCGTTGATCAAGATATTTTTTGCTATCAAAAAAAACTCTTAGGAGATTCTCTTTATTCCAGTTTAAAAAAATAAACATTTAAAAAACATGTCCTGTGTGAGGTTGTATTTCAGTTGATGTCATGTGTAGCTATAATAATTTCTTGACTGCGATCTTTAATGCTTTTATAAATGAATATGCATTCAAGCAAACAGTTAGATGAACGCTTATTGACCCAAACGATGAAGGTCACTATTGATAATCAACTAATGGAAATGTTTACATGAATGTGCTTAAAAAACAGTAAAGTGGTCTAACCAAGTTATAAATATCATCCGACGACGACAGAGACGCTTTTAGTATTATTTGATCTCCACGGACATATTCTATAATAATAAGTTGTTTTAAATTTAGATGAAATGGGGTTTAAAACGTCTGACAGGGCGAATTAAGAGGACCATAACATTGTGCTATGAGTGAAATTGTTTCCATGACAGCGGCGCTACGGCCTACTCTTTTCGAGTTACAACTTTCAAGGGTTCTTTTATTTAAGTACACGCCAACATGTTTTAAATATAATTTACATAGCGGCTAAAATATGGTATCATTTCCTTCTCAAGAAGATCTTATAACACTTTTAATTTTTGCCGGAAGTTCAAATAGTTCGTGTACTTTCGTATTTAAACAGCTAGACCTACATAAACCTGTATTAATCGGATTAGACATTTTTTTTTATTCTAACCTCGTGGGTTCCGATGATATAAAGTTATAAGTCTTTTCCGAAACTTCTTCTGTTACCCCCCAAACGAATTCTTTGAAGCCATCTGTTTTGGTGTAGGTTGTTCTTGAGTAGTTGAAGTAGTGTATACCTTGAATACGGTAAATACAATTTTATTATAGGATGATATACATACATACATCAATAATTGGCCAGGATTAATGACGTGTCAGACAAGCAGTCGTCTGGACGTAAAGTTCATCTGGTCATCTGGTAACATCGTTTTTCAGATGAAATTCATGTTTCTGGACGTCTGGCCAAATAATCTGATAAAACACTGATTATGATTGCCCCATTTTATATAAAACAAGTAGAAATTAATGGTTCTCTAAAGTCAAATAAAACTATTACATACTTTTATATATACCGGCACCTTAAGATATATCTATCATAGTATATAATGGTAAAAACATAGGGCATGCAATCTAGGAAATGTACGTGGCTTAAAATTAAGTGTCTCTGCCAAATAAAACTATTACATACCTTTATATATACCGGTACTTTAAATTATATATATCATAGTATATAATGGCAAAAACATATAGAGCAAACAATCTAGGAAAAGTACGTGGCTTAAGAGGTGAGGTACCAAACTTGTTTAATTAATATCGTCTAGGTATGAATATATTTTACATTTAGATCGATAATAGTAATAGTGATTGGATGATTGATAATTTCGAACTGACTAGTTTGACCATTAAGGTATCCAGTTATAATTTAAGAAACTTCAAAGGGTTAATATGTATAGAAAAGCTTTGTTGAAAAAAGATGGTAAATGATATTCCAATTAATGACGATTATCGTTAGAAAAAAACTAATTTATGGTGAGCGGGTTATAATGATTGATGGATTGTCAATGCTCTTGTTATGGCTGTTAGTGCGTTGTTGCTGTTCTTAGTGTTTAACATTCTCCAAGCCACATACACGCTCACACCAGGGATCGAAACCACAACCGCAAGCCAGAGGTGACCGGCCAGCTAGAGGTTGAAGCGTGACACTCTAGACCACTAAGCCACCCAACCCCCTTTTAGCATGTGTTTAACGGCTAGTAGGTATACGTGTGTTGCGGTTGCCCTGTACTTATCAGGAAACCTCGGTGACTCAGTGGGTAGGGCACTGGCTCACTAACCAGTAAGTCAGGAGTTCGATCCCATTGATAGCGATAAACGACGGAAGGTCTGGTGTAGTAATTCCGGAATTATTTGTTGTGTTTTGTTTATGATCATAAATATAACTACAGGTTAGTTTGTTTATACAACTTTATTATTGAAACAGCTTTGCATAAATGTTCCTCTTTCTCAATAACTTGTATAGCTTTTGATAGCTGCTCTGAAAGTATGGGTGAGATCTGATGAATTTCGCTCCACGCCCTCTTTCATAACCCTCGTTATGTCATATGGAATAAAACACCCCTATACCCCATATTATTATTATTATTATTATTATTATTATTATTATTATTATTATTATTATTATTAGTATTAGTATTAGTATTATTATTATTATTATTATTATTAATGGTAAGGACTGTATCAAACTATCAATGTTATAATATATAAACAAACCACTCAATTAAATTTGAGTACGTGAGATCAGACTCGGTGGAGAGTGTGGACCTAATAATTAGTTCAAGATACACTATGAGACGAAAAACGAGGTCCATTGTACACGTTGGCTTGCACGAAAACAAACGCTACACAGTTGAATTTCGAAAAATGATTAGGCCGTAGCGCCACTCTCTGGTCACAGTGTCCCTTATAGCACACTGTGTGGCATGTGCCCGTCTTCATTATCCCGGTTGGTGTGAGAAAGTAGGACGTTACATCACATTCATTTCATTGCGATTACCCAATACTTACTGTAACTATCGACTTACTTATTTACACGAGTTGACCAAGACGGAATGTTTTTTAACATAATAATTCAAACGAATAACTCAATATACCAGACGGCATTCAGTCATAGTTGATTTTAATTGCGTTAGCACCATTGGTGGAATAACGGACTGGTAGGAATCTATTTTCACTATTGATTAACAACTGGATTGGAAGAATAATAAACAATTACACAGTACTACCGTACCGTAGTTACAAGACAGAATATAAACAATGATCATATGCCTACGCATCCTCATTTTACTATCCCAATAAAGCGTTTGTTTTGACAGGAAAATGTCAGGAAAATACTTTCACAGAGTTGTTATTTCATGTCGTTGAATATGACCACACGGCTTCTGAACAATGTGTAGAATATTATGTGAATATGTGTCTATATTTTCCTATGTATCCTTTTTAAACTGGAAGTAAGGCTGGCGGGATTGGGTACACATCAACTTCTTATTTCGCTTAGTTTGAGTGTAACATAATGGGTTGCTTTTTACTAACGCCGACGATACAATGGATGCTGAGATATATTATATATGAACTCTTTGGACGTAAGTAGTAAATACGAATCGATGACCCTGCGAAACATAAGTACATACACCCATCACAAATTTACTCCGCGGTTATAATAAACGATAAACTAGCATTATCTATTTTACTATATCGTACAAATATTTATAATTTTTAGTAGGTTGTATGCAAATGAGAACACCCACACTACCAAAAGAAAGGTAATAATGTCTGCGAGGTTGACAGTCAAAACCATTAGACATTCGAAGTCCTAAAAAACGGAAAAGGCAAATTAGTCTAATCAGCAAATGGACCCGTGTGCAAAATACACGACATACAGTGGTAACAGGTGTCCGGAAGTGTGAGCACCCAAACCATTAGGCGAAATCTCGATAAAATAGCATAATTGACCAATAGACAAGAGCGCAGACTAAAACTTGGAAAGTACGTGACAATAGTAGATAAAGTCACCATGATGTTAACAGCATTGTTCGACAATAGTAGATAAAATCGACACGATGTTAACAGCATTGTTCGATGTGTAAAAAGGTTTCTCAAAACAAACAACCTTTATCTTTCGCTTTACACATATAATATAGTACTTCTAATTTATGGTATCTACTTTTAACGTTCAGACACAATTTGACGATCTACATAAAACTGGCTGTTAGAACACTTACTAAAAGTGATAACAAATATAAAACTCTCTTTCGGTTGAAGAGTCATTAATCTATACAATTAGAAAAACATAGATACGGGGTGTAAAGTTGGTTTATAAACAATGCTGAATATTCCAATAATTGTTTAGAAAAGTGGACTGGAAGACACCGAGTATATTATTCTTCTTCCCTGTCTAAAACCTTGCTTTAGTTGTGCGTCTGGAATACTCGGCAGTTTTTTTGTTAACTAGTCCGGAATACCCAGTCCTGTCTGATATCTTGTCTGGAATATCCACCCCTTTCTGATAACTATATAGTAAAATATCTAACTTTTATGTAGCTGATAACTGGTCTGAAATACTTACCCCTCTCGGATAACTAGACTGAAATGCCCCGATGAATAGTCTGGAAAAACAACCGACTCGACTCAATATTAGACCATACGATCTGACAAGCCCCCACCCCCACTCACGCCCACACATCCAACCCTTCATGAAGTAATGATGGGACAGGTTTCTATGGTAAATTAATAAACGGGACACCCCGTTAGCTATGTTTAAAGAAGATCTATCTATTGTTCTTCTATACTAGCATTTCAAAAACTACAGCAACAATGTTGAGGCGATTGGTTGCTGTCGTTAAGTTCTAGCGACTAATGTATTAATAAAATTTGTTTTCTGCGCCGGAAGTGTCACCATTTTCAATTTTATGAGAAGCAAAGAAGGGATGTATTTCTGAAACCAAAAGGCGGATATTCGAAAGGTTGATATAGTTATTTAGATAGAATAAATCGGGGGAAATGTTTGGCTACTACAGAAATTCGAATTTAAAATTTCTTCTCAAACATAGCTTAAAATATAGTACAAACACAATACTTCAGTTTCACTTTCCAATTTTTATTTAGTTGATTATTTTTTTTTAAAATGGCTGATCTGCCAATGACCAGCAAGAGACGGGTTCTTTGTCTCATGATCATGTAGCTGATAGTTTGTACTTTGTGAAGAGTTGCATTGTTTTTGCCCCTGTTGTATTTAAATGAGTTGTGTAACATTTAGTGATAAACCATCTTTAAATTATAGAAATTGATTCAAGTGTAGAGGTAGAAATGCCACCATTTTTATCATGTTTTAATCACGTGTTAACAGATGAAAACATGGTATGTGTGACGTAAACAGACTCCTTTGGTCACGTTTTATAGACGTCAAATACACATCGTACAAGATAACAGAATTAACAGTCAAGATAATAATCATAATGGCGAGATAATAGGAATCCAATATAACACT
This sequence comes from Patella pellucida, assembly GCA_917208275.1. Classification (NCBI taxonomy): domain Eukaryota; kingdom Metazoa; phylum Mollusca; class Gastropoda; family Patellidae; genus Patella; species Patella pellucida. Next base: position 19,785,647 of record OU795036.1, on the reverse strand, counting down.
TCTTACGCACTATTCCTTTATCTAAATTCTCTTCAATTAATAAACAAAATTTATACTCGGATAACATTCAATGATTAAGAAAACTGGTAAATAAGACATTGTCAGATTTGTGAACTTACAAAGGTGCCTGAGTTCATGGACAAAGACCTATTCTGATTGAACCGATTAATGGTAAATGACATTATACTTGAACTGCAACACCCGTATCTTCTGAATAATAGCTGTTAGCACTCTGGTAATGGCCAACAATCTCATACTCAGTAGAATCAAAGTTAATTGAATTCAGTTAATCACTGATACTTATGAGTTTCGGTTCACACTCTTTGATACACTGCATCCATTTTACTTAGAATTGCAAGGGGAGGTTTTTACCGTTCTGAGTCGAAAACTGATCTGGTTCATGGGTATATCAAGGTCTGTCATTTTGTAGATCTGACTAGGTCCATCTTAATGTTGAGGTTTTTATTTTACATGTAATAAATAAATTTCAATAGCAACGACGCATATCATGGAGTTTTATGATAGGGTATTCTTTTTTGAGAGAATTGGTACCAGTATCCAAAATTGACAACGGCGTTTCATCACATACGGTTACGCAACATGCTTTTGCAAACTTACGTCAACTTCATGAACTATATAGGGACAAAAAAAAAGATATTTTCCATTATTACAATGGAATTTCTGATCTGCACATTGATATAGCAAGAATAAGTGCACAATTGAATTTCACCACACCCTACAGCATAACCAGCGAATTAGCCACTTTCTGTAATCGGTTTCTTAATCGGAAACTTCCGTAATCAGCAAAAATATCTCAAAGAATTGAAATTATATATAAATAATTTAAGTATAGAAACTAATTAGCATGTTATTCTTTTTTAATTTAAAAAATAAACATTGTAGAGTAGTTATTTGTTTTTTAAAAATATTTATCTCCGTAATCAGCAAAAATATCTTGGATAATTAAATTATAAATAAATAATTTATAGAAAGTAATTAGCATGTTATTTTTTTTTTTAATTTAAAAAAGAAACATTGTAGAGTAGTTATTTGTGCTTTAAAAATATATATGTCCTGTTGCTTCTATGAATTATAATTCATAACCAACGAATCAGCCACTTTCTGCAATTGGTTTCTAAATTGGAAACTTCCGTAATCAGCAAAAAATATCTTAAAGAATTGAAAATATATATTAATAATTGAAGTATAGAAACTAATTAGCATGTTATTTTTTTAATCTAAAAAAGAAACATTGTAGAGTACTTATTTGTGCTTTAAAAATATATATGTCCTGTTGCTTCTATGAATTATAATTATTAATACTGAGATAAAATCTTAAAGAAACATACACAAAGTTAACTCCAATATCAGCACTGTTCTTTTAAAAATCAATATTTATCTCTTGAAAACCACAAAAAATTCAAGTAAAAAACATAATCAGGAAACTTTAACACTGTTTGGCATTAACAATAGACAATATAGATTTCATTTCAACACGATATGGAATTTAGAACTTTAATGTAGAAAACAACACGCAGGACTCTAGACTCGTCGATAAATAACTTTAGCTATTACACTTGAGATTATAACGTTCTTAACAAGAAATGTCAACACCAGCGATCCAAGGACATGGACAATGCCAAGACGGACAATGCTAGTGTAGTAATGTACCGACCAGCAGAGCTATATCGCAAATACGTATCTATTAATGTTATAGAATTTATAAAGATATGAACTGATTATATCGTCTGAAGAACCAATGTTAACATACTTGGGTTGCAATCTTTTCATGTACTCTTCAGCATGATCTGATCGGATGTCAGACACGCTTTATACCATTTCGCCTTATTTCAGAGTCAATTAAACTCCATTCTGAATCGCGCCAGACATTTATAGAATGTTCAAGGTTGAAATAAATTAAATCGGATGAATGTTCGTCAATTAATAACCCCAAAAGACTTATTGTTCTTTTTCGTAATATCTTCATTTAGATTCCGATGCTTGGATGGGAATCCAATGTGTGTTTCCGCTCAACGAGGGGGAAAAATATATTCAGCTGTCTATCAACCTCGCCTTTTCAGACGAAATGTCCATCACGTAATAGTAAAAAAGAGATGATTCGTGTTTTAATATGTAATAAGAAACCACACTGTTAATAAAATGTTCACTAACACGATACAAATGACAGCCATATTCTATCAGATGATCGAACTTAAACTGTTCTTTTCTACATTGTCTTAATTCACCGAACCTCAATTTCCGTCTGTAACTGTGGACGTATGTAATTATGTGAACTTTTTATTAAAACAGTGCAATGTTATTTGAATTGTTGAAACCGGAAATGGTTTAAAAGAAGACGTGGGTTTGGGAAAGACTTATTTTTCAAAAATGTATTAATGTGCTGAGAGTCGTATCGCATTTATGTATAAAGTTTCTTTTGTAATCGTTGGCCACAAAAAATATATTATTGTGATAATAAAATTTGTGCTATGCCCGTTAGTTTGTTATTGTTTACATACGGGTAGCTAGCCCGTACTATTTCCGGTGGCGCGTTGATCGTTTCCCGCCACTTCGACTAGTGCGCGTTTTCTATCCAGCTGGATAGGTGTCAGTGATAGTTCGTCATAAAGAACAACTGTTTGGAACTGTTTATTTCAAGTGTGTGTGGGAGCTTATTAATTGTACGTACTATCACTGTTTAATTTTTGTTATATGTGAAGGTCTATGCTTTAGTCCTAATGTTATAGCGGTGTATTGTGTTCATCACTTTATTCCCTTTGTTAGTCGTGCGTGCTTAGCTTGTTTCAAAATGGCGACTTCGTTCCTTTTGGCATTATCGTAGATAATTATGGAGAAATCGGCAATGAAAGGGGTGCCGTTTAGACCCATTAGGGTAGTGCTTTATGGATCCTCTTATGTCAAGCGTTTGAGGCAATTCATGGATCGCAACGAAGGCTATACAAACTTAGGCTTAGATGCTCGCAACTGCCATGTTGATTGTTGGGGGAACGGAGGTTTATTGGTTCGTCAAGATCCGTTCCATCGTCTGGGACATAATTCTCACCGTTTTATAAACGCTGATATCATTATAATTCATGTCGGATCTAATGATTTATCGAATTGGTCGAGGACCCCTGCAAGGGTAGCCTCGGATATTTTAGATTATGCCCAGCAGTTATTAGAAAATTTTCATCCGCAATTTGTAGTAATTAGCCAATTGTTGCCAAGATACGTAGAGCCGTGTCACAACTTTAATAGTAAAATTCGAGAGACGAATTTGATACTCAGTGCTCGCTGTGTAGATTTCCCCAGCATTAATTTTTGGAGACATCGATCAGGGCTGTGGAATCCAGTGGAACACATCTACGATGACAAGGGTATTCATTTGTCAGACCAAAGAGGCAATTGCTTATTTCTTAAAAGTTTGAGAGATGCTGTGCTGCGGCATGTTCGCTGGTTCCACCAAAGGGTATGTTTACTTTATTCAAGATGATTCACTGCTACCACAGTGAGTGACATGAGCAATGTTTTCAACTGGGGCAATTATACCACAATTTGGTTTGTGTTTGACCTGCTTGGTCCAACACCTGCTACTCACATGTCAAACTATACCAATGCTGGTCGCTGGGTAATGAGACCTGCTTGATTTCTAGTTACACACCACACACAGGGGCAATTGTAATCTGATCTGCTTGGTCAATAGTTATTTTTAGACCAGCTTGGTCAGTAGTTGTTATGTTAGACTTGCTTGGTCTCTTGTTAATTTAGACTTGCTTGGTCACTTGCTAATTTAGACTTGCTTGGTCTTGTGTGAATTTAGACTTGCTTGGTCACTTGTTATGTTCGACTTGCTTGGTCATTCGCTTTGTTAGACCTGCATGGTCATGTCAAACTTTTTCTTTTTTAGTTTCAACATGTCTAAGAGGAGACGGCCTGTTGATGTTGCCACCAGCGAGGAAGAAGACAACATAACAACAGATTGTATGGATGATGGTGCCTCAACTTCAACAAAAGTTACATGTGTGACATCAGCTGAGGACAGGTTGTCGGAGATTATTTTACAAAAGATGTTAGAGAGGGGCTTGGTGGTTCCCCAACCCCAAACAACGCTTTCGACAGGACCTACCACACTGCCAGATGCCTCTGCTACAACGTCCACATCTGTGCCATTGCCTATGCCCCAGGTTGCTCCAGGACCCAGTTCTTCAATTTTCGAAGTAAATGCAGCTAAGTGGTTTGCTGGTACTACAGTTAATCAACAACCACAGCAATTTCCAGGTAGTGAGGCTGTTTCTTCCGTGACGTCTATTTCTTGTCATGTGTCTGACAAGATCAAATCAGATATTTGGTCAAATGCTTATATTGAATTTTCAATTTTATTACCAGAGTCTGTGTCCACTCAGTTAGCGCTTAACATTGTGGAGGGTGAGGATGAGCCTTTGTTAAAAATTTCATCTGCCCAAAAATCTAAGACATTGAATTTCACTCAGTGGCAGAGGGCCTTTGCAATATTTATGGATATTGTGATCAAAAAAGAACCCCAGACTGCCTCTGCCCTACTGAGCTACTCTGCGCTAATGACCGAGTTGGCACAGACTTATGGCATTCAAAGTTTCAATTTTTACGATTCTCAATTTCGCCGTCTGCGACAGTTACAGCTGTGGCCCTGGGACCAAATAAATGCAGACATTTGGCTAAGGGCTACAACCTTACATGGTCTGCAAGCTTCCAGACCCTTGACAGTCCAGGACAAAGGTGCTAAACGTTCTTCTGGGAGACAGGGGGTCTGCTGGGAATTCAATGGTCCGAGAGGCTGTAGACGGCAACACTGTATTTTCCCTCACATTTGTGGGAATTGTGGTTACGACCATCCCCAGTCTCGCTGTTTTGCCCGGGGGTCACGAAGCTTGACTGATTTCACTCAGCTTAGACACCAAATACGCCCCCAGTCTACCTCAGTGCCAAATCGAACGTACTTGCATCCAAGAATGACAGTGCCCCACAAAAGTCCTCAAAGTTTACCCCGCATGGCTGCACCGATACTTCAACCCCTCCCTGTTGCCCCACCTGGCAAATCTAATCCACTTGTGCCGACCAACTCTGATATTGTACACCCAAAAAATTATTCCTTTCGTTAAAGTGGTCCAACCACCAGAAAGGGTGCCAACTCCAGTTCAATTTAACAAGCTTCGAAATTTATTGGCAGGGTATGATTCCGAAGAGATAGAATTTTTATGTCAGTGCTTTGCTCAAGGTTTCCGCATCCCTTTCTCGGGTGTTAGATCATTTTATGTGTCAAGGAATCATTCATCCTGCACTAACAATCTAGATATTTTATTTAAAAAACTAAATGACGAGCTAACAGATGGCAGAATTATGGGCCCTTTTTTGGATCCACCTTTTAGAAATTTACGGTGCTCGCCATTGGGGGTTATCCCCAAACAAGAAAAAGGAGCTTTTCGGTTAATCCATGATCTTTCGTTCCCTATAGGAAATTCCATTAATTCCGGCATAAATGAAACATTTACTGTAGTTTCTTATGATTCAATTGACAACGTTGTGCAATTGGTTAAGAAAATGGGAAGAGGTGCGTTGATGGCAAAAGCTGATATCAAAGATGCATACCGCCTACTTCCCATTCATCCTAATGATTATGAGCTTTTAGGTTTTACGGTTCAATTTGGGGGGTCAACGTATTATTTTGCAGATATGTGCCTTCCAATGGGTTTGAGTATGAGCTGCCAGACTTTCGAACGGTTTAGTTCAGCCTTGCATTGGGTTATGGAGTTTCATTACAATGCCCACCTTAGCCACATGATCGATGACTTCTTTTTTATTGGTCCAAAAAATTCTAATAAATGCTCTGAATCCTTGCAAACTTTTCTGGATATTGCTAGCCATTTGGCAGTTCCCATTAAAACATCTAAAACTGTGCTACCAACTAATAAAATTACTATTTACGGGATAGAGGTTGATTCTCAGGATATATTTTTCGTTTACCGGAAGACAAAGTGGTAAAAATTCGTCGAGTGCTTCAAGGTAGTTTAAATCGAAAAAAGATATCTTTGAATCAATTACAATCTTTGCTGGGCCTCCTCAATTTTGCAACCCTGGTAGTGGTGCCAGGTCGTGCTTTTTTACGACGATTGTATGACCTTACGATAGGTGTTACAAAAAGTTATTACATGATTCGCTTAACAAACGCAGCTAAGGCAGACTTGAAAGTTTGGCACCGATTTATGCAGAGTTTCAATGGTCGATGCATGTTTTTAAATGATGCCTGGGTGGGTTCGGATCACATAAAGCTGTTTTCAGATGCTGCACAATCAAAAGGCTATGCAGCAGTGTTAGGTTCCCAATGGTTTTATGGAGCCTGGCCCCCTGGCATGGAAAGCCTAAATATTAGTGTTTTGGAGCTCTTTCCCATTGTTTTGGCTATTGAGCATTGGGGAAACTTACTAAAAAATCATAAAGTTCTGCTATTAACAGACAATGAAGCAATTGTGTTTGTAATAAATAAATCTTCCTCAAAATGCCCTCTACTTATGTCCTTAATACGACGGCTAGTTGCAATAACCATTAAATTTAACATTTTGATCAGAGCAAAACATATAACTGGAAAGTCGAATCTAGTGGCTGATTGTTTGTCACGTTTTCAATTTCAGTTGGCCAGAGCCTGGGCGCCCTGGTTGGATGCAACCCCACAGCGACTGGACCGAACCTATTTGAAGATCTGACACCAACGGCAGTGCGCTTATTAGGTGCTTGTCTGGCTCCTTCATCTAGGTCGTCCTATGCGAGGGCTTGGGAAAAGTTTATTGCATTTTGCTCACTAAAAGATTTGAATCCCTCATTTCCGTTACCGAACATTCTTATTATTAATTATTTAGCTCATTTATTCGAGACAGGGTTTTCACCAAGTACCATTGCTACTCAAGCTTCAGTTTTGGCTTTTGTACAAAAATCTCTGGGTTACTCTGATTCGATTAACTCCTTTTTGTTAAAGAATTTACTAAAAGGCGCCCGAAAAAGCCACATTTCGTCCCCATCACGCCTGCCTATTACTAGCACCATTCTTGATCAATTATTATCTGCAGTTCACATTGTCATTTCTATAAGAACCCACCAAGTTTTGTTAAAGGCAATTTTCTCACTAGCCTTTGCGGGGTTTTTCCGCATGGGAGAATTAGTTTTCAAATCGGAGGGGGGGGTCGCACAATGTTGTCCAAACTAAGAATGTAAAATTTTTATTTATAGCCAAAAAATTGTCTCATATGGAGATTTTGATGGAAAATTTTAAACATAAAACCGATAAAACGCCACTCACACTCATTCTTCGCTGCCATTGTAATTCTGTTAAATCAATATCTTGTGCACCTTGCCTTGTATTAGCATACTTGCAGGACTGTCCACACGCAGTGGGCCCGTTATTTCAGTTTTCCAACAAATCTCGGGTGCCTTATACCTTTGTCAATTCTCGACTAAACAGAATAATTGCCTTTTTGGGTCTGGACACAACCAGGTTTAAACTTCATTCCTTTCGGATAGGTGCCGCAACCTCAGCTTTCATGAAAGGTTATTCGGAAGATGTTATTAAGGTGATGGGACGTTGGAAAAGTAATGCTGTCCAATCATATATAAGATTACCTAATTTACTTTTGTAAGTGTTATCGCTAATGTAAGCTGACTTAATGGGTATAGTCGGTGGCAAGTACAATTTAGGGTTGGTTAGCAAGCATAAACTTTGTTTTTGATAGCACAGTGTTTAGACTGGCTTAATTTTATATTTTTGTAAAAAATTGTAGGCTGATATAATGGGTAGAGTCGGTGTCAAGTACAATTTAGGGTTGGTTAGCAAGCAACAAACTTTGTTTTTGATAAGCACAGTGTTTAGACTGGCTTAATTTTCATATTTTTGTCAAAAGTTATAATTGACCCTTATTAGTGTTGTTTATTCATTTCATTTAGTGTTACCATTTTGTATCTGTTTGCAGGTTAATTTGGGGCAGACATGTATTTTTATCTCTTTATTATTCTAGGGTCTACTGACCTTTACCATGTCAATATTATATTCCATTGCTGTTTATTATGTTTACGTAGTTTTTATGCAATCGCCTCTAGTCAAGCTTAATCATGTTCTAGTCATCCTTTAATTTTATTGGACGGGGTTACGATCATCTGTTACATGTTCCATTATGTCACATGGTTACATTATGTACAATTGTTAATTTCACCTATTTAGCTTATAGATTGCATGTTTAGTTTTGTTAAAGGCAATTTTCTCACTAGCCTTTGCGGGGTTTTTCCGCATGGGAGAATTAGTTTTCAAATCGGAGGGGGGGGGTCGCACAATGTTGTCCAAACTAAGAATGTAAAATTTTTATTTATAGCCAAAAAATTGTCTCATATGGAGATTTTGATGGAAAATTTTAAACATAAAACCGATAAAACGCCACTCACACTCATTCTTCGCTGCCATTGTAATTCTGTTAAATCAATATCTTGTGCACCTTGCCTTGTATTAGCATACTTGCAGGACTGTCCACACGCAGTGGGCCCGTTATTTCAGTTTTCCAACAAATCTCGGGTGCCTTATACCTTTGTCAATTCTCGACTAAACAGAATAATTGCCTTTTTGGGTCTGGACACAACCAGGTTTAAACTTCATTCCTTTCGGATAGGTGCCGCAACCTCAGCTTTCATGAAAGGTTATTCGGAAGATGTTATTAAGGTGATGGGACGTTGGAAAAGTAATGCTGTCCAATCATATATAAGATTACCTAATTTACTTTTGTAAGTGTTATCGCTAATGTAAGCTGACTTAATGGGTATAGTCGGTGGCAAGTACAATTTAGGGTTGGTTAGCAAGCATAAACTTTGTTTTTGATAGCACAGTGTTTAGACTGGCTTAATTTTATATTTTTGTAAAAAATTGTAGGCTGATATAATGGGTAGAGTCGGTGTCAAGTACAATTTAGGGTTGGTTAGCAAGCAACAAACTTTGTTTTTGATAAGCACAGTGTTTAGACTGGCTTAATTTTCATATTTTTGTCAAAAGTTATAATTGACCCTTATTAGTGTTGTTTATTCATTTCATTTAGTGTTACCATTTTGTATCTGTTTGCAGGTTAATTTGGGGCAGACATGTATTTTTATCTCTTTATTATTCTAGGGTCTACTGACCTTTACCATGTCAATATTATATTCCATTGCTGTTTATTATGTTTACGTAGTTTTTATGCAATCGCCTCTAGTCAAGCTTAATCATGTTCTAGTCATCCTTTAATTTTATTGGACGGGGTTACGATCATCTGTTACATGTTCCATTATGTCACATGGTTACATTATGTACAATTGTTAATTTCACCTATTTAGCTTATAGATTGCATGTTTAGTTAGTTGTTTCTACTATTGACATACCGTCCATGTTTGATTTGTTGTATATTAATAGATCTTGTCTTATGTTTCATGGATATTCTTTTAACATATGCCATGTCTTTCTTACCGTATTGTCATTTTAAATGCCGTCCATCTTTGATCTGTGTATATTAATAGATCTTGTTTTATGTTTCATGGATATCCTTTTACCATATTGTCAATTTGCATGCCGTCCATCTTTGATTTGGTTGTATTATTCTATACTGATTTTGTATTAGTCTTCTACCATGTCAACCTTACGATATTATCAGTTTATATTTCTGTCCATCCCGGATTGTTAAGTTTAGTATATATACTCTATATGAACGTGTATAATTTTTGATAATTTTTCTTACCAGTGAGTTGCTCATTGTTGTGTTACTTTTGTTGGTGTGATCTGTCTATTGTTGGGCACGACAGCTCAAACAGAATTCGGTTAGAGCTGTGTCTGGCCGGTTAGATGGTTTTCCATTCAGCCCAACGATTATTTGATCCTCAGAAGCATGAGGTTCTTCGGGTAATTGCTTGATAGTGTTTTAATAATCATGTATCTTTAATGCAATTTAAATATATTTAATTACTCTCAGAACCTGTGTTTCAGTCGTCATGTAATAAATTGTCATTTTCACACCAACAATATTATGGTTGTTATTTGTTTTAAGATTGTATGCCAGGGCAGAAAGCACAAAAATATATTATTGTGATAATAAAATTTGTGCTATGCCCGTTAGTTTGTTATTGTTTACATACGGGTAGCTAGCCCGTACTATTTCCGGTGGCGCGTTGATCGTTTCCCGCCACTTCGACTAGTGCGCGTTTTCTATCCAGCTGGATAGGTGTCAGTGATAGTTCGTCATAAAGAACAACTGTTTGGAACTGCCCTCCGTCCACCCCATCTTCCATCCTACTTGTGTATGATTTGTTTTTGTCATTGCTTATGACGGTTTAGTTTGCCATTGCTTATGGCTATTTGGGCCGGTTAGATGGTTTTCCATTCAGCCCAACGATTATTTGATCCTCAGAAGCATGAGGTTCTTCGGGTAATTGCTTGATAGTGTTTTAATAATCATGTATCTTTAATGCAATTTAAATATATTTAATTACTCTCAGAACCTGTGTTTCAGTCGTCATGTAATAAATTGACATTTTCACACCAACAATATTATGGTTGTTATTTGTTTTAAGATTGTATGCCAGGGCAGAAAGCACAAAACAATTATCAGGAGCTGAGTGCAAAGGAGTCGTACCGTCGTTTCTAACGAGCTTCGTCAAGCAATAGTCGCAAATGTGAAGTGTATCACACAATAAATTATTGGCCTAAGTTGATGCGTAATTCATAGTAAGTAGCACAATTTTGGCTTGCCTATGTGTCTGTCCGCCTAAAGACAAGTATGGCGGTTGTTTTGGGCGTTACCTTTTTTAAAAATTATTTTTGTAGTTTTATAATCGGAGTTCAGCTTTAATAGAACTTTATCCATATAAAGATTCATCAATATGAGAGTCAGTATATCTATCTTTCTGTTTTGAAATCTCAAATTAACTATCTGATGAACTATTGACAAGCGATGCTTCAAGGCAAATTTGAATAAAACGATTATGATTAGATTTAAGACATAACGTGTTACTTCAATTCGTTTGAGATGTCATCCCTTCATAAATGGCATCAATGCTTTACATGTCTACTTTCAACAAAACACACTAGTTACTAATATCCTACCTCTTATAACAGCGGCGTTTACCCAATTGTCAAGAATTCTTTTACGTGTACACGAAAATCGGATATTCGTCCCATCCGCACAACTAGACACGCCGTTCTACGACATTGGCAGGGGAAGGGGGACCACATTTGGAATTCTTGGGTACTTTCTCGACGAACACCGGGTTAGTAACATAGTGCCTTGCGCGGAGGTTCTAAATGGAATGCGACGCACCCGCAAACATTAACGCACTACGCTATAAACATTTTGACGGGCACATAGTGGTAGTTTTAATCTACCAAACCGCTTTACTGACACGCAATACGCCGCACTTGTTATACTGACACGTGGATCCTTAGCATTAAAGTATAGGTGCGTCTTGTACCACGGCATAATCCAGGCTTATCATGTACTCAAATGGATTGCTTAAAATAAAACAAAATCAATATATCAACGGTAGATAACCTCCCGATTTAGATTAAATGGGATTAAAAAGAGGACCATCAAAAGATTTAAGCGAAGATTACAGGTGACCCTGGCTTTTCATCATACCCTGTTTGCGACGTCCGTCTGCAGATAATGCCTAATTTTGGAAAATTTTCCATCCATCTAATCTTGAAGAATACTGAACGCAATTGAACCCTTAAGTGATTCCATGTTTTCAATATTGTTTTACTTTGCGGAGATTGGGGCTTTATAAAAACACGCGTGATTTTAAATAATTTGCTACTGAGTGATCACGAAGATATTGCTGTGTCGGGTTTAACTCAAGAGAATTCTAAGATTTTAAAACACATGGAAACAAAAAAAACCAATCTATTCTCTGTTTTGATGATCCGAAATAATAATAATGCTTTGTAATTTCCCTGGATTTTATCCTGCCTGATCATTACCATAAAACCTGCTACACATCTTTTATTATCTACTGTACTTAATAATAGGCCTACCGTATTTGATATTGGAGAAATTCCATCACGGCTATTAGAGTTGGTTCGTGAAACCAACTGCAACCCGATCAGTTATTAAAGTCTTAGTTATGGTGGCTCAGGCAGTACGGCGTTGGCTTACTAACCAAACCAGTCCTTCCCGGGTTCGGTCCAAGGGTTGGATAATGAGTCTCTCGGGATTTTTCAGCGCGGTACCCCTGTTATTGGTGTAGGGCCTGCTCGGGAACAGTGTCGAGCCATCATAAATAGCTCTCTATCTTCTAGTAATTCTAAATCATTTTTGTTCTAATCATTTAGTAGTTTTATAACGTTCTTATTAATCGGATAGTCTCATAATTCAGAAATTTGTCTAGCTATAATGTATTGCATATGTTTTTTTCTTGTACTTAATATATAGCTGTCGTGCATGTGATTCACTATATAAATGCTACCATATTTTTAGGGAACCAAGCTTACCCAGTCAGTAAGGGCTAGGTCCCACTTGTCATTTTTATGACTCAATGACTTACTGCCGATGGAAATTGTTGAACATCCACTCCGAGTCATTTCAGCACTAGCATACTATGGTATATCCTTACTCCAATTTTCAAGCTTGCGCGAAAGTGTGCGTGAGTGGTAGGAGAACTCGGAGAAACAGCGAACTTGGTCGCCCGTCTAGCTCCTTGCCTCGTTTGAGCGCATACCTTATTATATTAAGTGCATGCGTTAAGTCAAGGAACTTTTACGAACAGCTTCCACATACAATCATCAACTAGCCTTTATTTTGATATCAAATACTTGGCTCGTGATTAAGCTAAAGGACGTTGCGCTAAAGCTGCCTGCTACACCCGTGGTCGTCTAGAATTCAAGCTTAATTTGAACAATGCGCAGTACTGGTTGTCTCGTTCTGGAACAACAAAAACAACTCCTATATCACAAAAAACATATAGCTAACAGACTATGAGGTTTTTTAGCAGTCATGTGTGTGATATCGAACAAAATATTCCTGGAATGAAGCATTGCAAGTATAGAATGGTTGAATCTGAACACGTCAATGCCAGACCATCTTTGTAGCTAAATTTGTCAATGTCAGTTGCAAGGCCTCCCTTTGAGCTACTGTCAGTAATCGACAATGTTGCCATGTAGATCAAATTTTAAACGCGTTCCAGTTTTCCTTTAAATATCGCTTGATATTTTGTTACAAATGTAAAATCGAACATGAGAGAAAAACATAAAATATCTACAGAGAATCGATTTTCCTTTTTTCTTTAAAACGTTTATGCATTATGAGCTTTGAAACTTTTTGTAATATATTCCTCATTGAACTGGGATCTTTGACTATGTTTTTGCTTGAACAGCTGTATTCCATCGGGATCTAAGCTTGTTCCATCCGACTAATTTGTCTTGCACACCTAGTTACAAATGTCACGGTGCATATCTTTAAAGATTTTAAGGATAGATATAGCGCAAGTTTAAAATCGATATCAGATGGCACGAAAAAAATATTTGACTAATTATATAGGAGTGTATATCAGTAAATCAAGCTTGAGGTTCTATCATTATATAATGATATGTTATTTCTTTACACACAAATACGTTGGCATTTCTGTAGTAGATGCTAACTTCATCTGATACAGACAAAGAAAACCAGAATGATGTATTGCCTACGATTGTCTTGGTATTTACGAAAAGGAAGAGAGAGGGAGAGGGGGGGTACGTCCACTCGGCACTAACCAGGTTATTTCGGGTCTAGAATATAGCACAGTTCTGTTTTAAAAACACAATTGCGCATAGGGATCTTCGGTAGTCGGAGGAAACCGCGATGGGACGGAAAAAACTAACACCGTTCGGCAGGCGATAAACAAAAACAGCACGCCACCTCAATGCAACTCGACACTTGACACCACTATTCCCAATGTATGAATAAATATAAATACTGTGTCACCTTGCAGATAGAACAATGTCTGCTCATCCGTCGTCAGTGCCGTTCTTCATTATCCCTGTTGGTAGAGAAAAGTAGAACGTTATACACCCCATTTCATATCAGAACCTAGAATTACTCCGGTGGCACTAGCTCTTGGAACATTAAAAATGACCGCCATATCCAACAACCAGTAAACTGTTTTGGAATACGGTCCTACTCTGGTTCACATCTTTTAAACACAAAAAGACTATATCTATTTAATTTTAATTATTGAATGCACAGTATATACTTCTCAAAATTAGTGTTTTCAACTTAAATTGTTGATTTAAATTCGCACTCAAAATGTCGGTCAATCAACTAGCATTTCGTCTGTTCTCAAACGGAGCTAATTGCAGACAGTTTACTCGTGATTTTCCAGGCTGGTTTCGCGATGCCAGTACGTGTACGAACGAACAAACGACCAGAGCATCAGTCTACTTTCAGCGGGCCATACACCAAGAAGGCTGGCACCAGGTGGAAGGTTCCAGTATTAACGATGGATTCTTATGTTCGTACACAGCTTCGGTAGTCTAAATGGGATGATTTTTTTTAGAATATTTATCGGATCATGTCGGCCTCTAACGATAATATTTGATTAGGTCATGTCGTCCAAAAACGATTAAATTCCATCGGGTCATGTCGGTCTTATGATTATATTTCATCGAGTTATTACGGGCTCTAGCATTTATTTTTGCGGGTCATTTCGACCTCTATCGATTATATTATCGGGTCATGTCGACAACTAACAAGTTGATAATGTAAAAAAAATGAAGCTCTGCCGGTTTATTTTACTTTATCAACGAGTGTTGAAATTTTTTATATCAAAAAAGACGAGGAGGAAATTTAATTCATCACCCAATCCCTTCTTACATGCAGAAAGAAATAAATATAATTCTTGGCTATAGGTTTCACTTTTATTGAACCTGAATACATTATGGCGTAGTAATACGTCAATTTTTTTACAGCAATTCAACCATTGCAAATTCCTTATATTGACCCAGTGTTTCCATCAAGCTCAATTAAGTAAAAATATGTCCTTTTAATAAATGTACTATTGGGTGATGAATTCCATTACAGACTTTGAAGAAAGCACAACACATATAGAACAAACAAAAATGTCGAGTTAAAAACACGAACAATGTCGTGATGAGTACAATAAAACAATTAAAACTATACCTAAATCTAGCCGTTCTTAGTAATTTAATGCTTCAGGTAACAATTACAATCCTTTCAAGTCAACTATTGAACAATAACAAATAGTTCGAAATGTCGCTATCCTTCTTTTAGATTGACCCAACAAATGGCCGCCTGTCGTTTGAATTATACGATGGAGATGAAACACATTCAGACTATTATAGTTTAAATAGAAATAAAATGGGATCTTGTCACATACGAAAACTACAGATCTAATGGATCAAATAAGACATTTAGTAGTAATTGATTTGCTGCAGAGAGTTTTGTCTCCAAAAATGCGATCATTTTAATTCCATCGCCGCTATCACTACACTGTACATGGATATAAAATTGAATTGAAATTTGGTTTAACGCCCTACATCCTACTCTTATAGCATATTCCAACTACCAAGGTTGCCTTTACGTCCAAGCCAATGTACCAGTTCCCATTATTATTCTCAATTGACCAGTTATATGGTATCTACGACATCATTCACTGGAATATTTGTTATGATCGATTTAACCTTGACGAACTTTGTTTCAGAACACCCACTTCGTTTCTTCTGAATTTAATTGCTTTGGAACCGTTTGCTGTCGACATTGATGTCCTTGAAAACTACAGGAACTATGTTTTCCTGTGAAATGAAATATAGAAGGAAAAATAAAGTTCTTTTATCGACCTGTCTAAGGTTTGCGTGTTGCTTGTTTTATATCCCAGGTTTTAAATTCCTCAAAGTAAGCTATCGTGTTTATACTGTTAATGTCAGACATGTTGATAAAAGTTCTCTGATCAGACTCGAATGTTTTTTTTAAATTTAAAGATGCTTAAAGATCTAAATCTTCCTGCTCTAGATTTCTTTGTTTTCTGTTTGTTTGTTTTTGTTTTTGATTTGTTGGAGGGGTGGGGGCTTTGTTTACATGACAAGTAAAAAATGAACTGTAGACCTTCGGATAGCCTTGATATTGAATGGATTAGAACCCCTTCAATATTCAATCACTTATTGATGGGTAATCGCGACTTTGTTTATTATAGTAGGTATGGTACTTGGCGATCGAGACTTTATTGTAAACACTTTCAACACCCATTACTTCTCTAAGAATGTTGTACTTTTACTGACATATTTATTATCTTCAATGTTCGATATCTATTTTTGAACCAGTATTCAAAGAACAGCCATCGATGTATTTAAATATTACGTAATGCTTATTTAAAGGTTTAAACGAGATTTTAAACAAAACAGATCTATCATTTCTAAATATGCATTGCTTTTTGAACGAAAACGGCTAATAGAAAATATTGTTCCATTTTATTTATCCAAGGGGAAGAAGCTAGTTTTGATCTTTAAAAACAAAAACTTTTATTGTTTACAATAGTGTGCAATGCTTTCTTTATATTTAGATAGTTAAAGATACATTCCAATGTACGAACCAGGTGATTTGGTGATATAATTGGACCAAAAACCAGAATTCGTTAAATATATAAAAGATGATGTATCGCTGCATAGACTTGTCTACGATATCACCCTAGGTGGAAGTGGACGTTACACCCCAGATACGAACAAACGAAGCTGCATACATACCTACTGTTACATTGAGCGCCCCCTCTTAAAATGACCTCATACAACCTCCGCGCGCATCCCTTGGCGTCACGTATGGGTGTTTCACTAATCGTCGGGTTGTCAATTTTGGATACCCTGACATTTTTGCTAAGTGCTTTCGCCATGGGTGTTTTTCAGGGGATCCAGTATTTTTTTGTAAGATTGGGTGTTTCTACTTTCCATATATACCAAAGACAGATTCGATGAAATGGATTTGCTGATATTAAAACCTGGAAATGAGGCCTCCCTCCACAGATAATGTCAGGCAATAGCCTACTATAGGTTTTGACAGAATCACTTCCTCTGGTACCTGGTGTTTTTTATTAAGCACAGCTTGATTTATTTTAATGATATTTAGCATAAATGTCCTAAAAAAAGATGGCTATCTTCGGTACTAGCTCATTAGTGCCTGACATTTCATACGAAGTCATTTCTTCTTTCATCCGGTACACAAAAATATATGCCAGCCGGCTGATATTGAATCTGTTTGTGAGTTCTATTGAAGAATAGCACAGATGAGATTTCAACAATATCCAGAATATATTTGTAAATATTGCTTCATTTGTCTTCAATAAATACTTCATAAGAATGTACCAGATATGATTAGTTATATTATAGGCGGAATAATAATGTTATAAATTTTGTTTTGCTTTGTGCTTGATATCTAACGTAATAGAATGTGCCAGGCATGATTAGTTATAGGGCGAATTATTCCAAACTTTTGATATCCAAAGTAAAAGAATGCAGTAGTATTTAAGGAATGTGTCTAAGAGATATGCTTGGTAATATATTCATATTCCATTCTCTTTTATCTATTGCCTTTAATCTTTTGCACGGCTAACTACATCTTAAAAAGTGTAGTATGTGTGCTTATTTCAGAATCTTAATTAGAATTGACTCCTGACCTGTATCGATAATTTGATCATGTTTGACCTGAAGTTGTCCCCCTTTCTAAAGACCAAATGTACCACATTAAATCCCTAATCACTGGTCTGTATCCCATAATGGTATTTACCAGTGATCGTTCAAATCAGTTTATTATGTGTATCAATCATTGTCGGTGAGCTCAAGCCACGTCAAATTGATACTCTGTAAGTAGTCACGAGTTATTCACTTTACTAACGTGTTATTTACCAAGTGTTTAATCATTGAATGTTATCCGGATATATAAGGTTGTACAGGTCTTGAGGGCGGAGCTGTATCCGGGCCCTCCCCTGCTCGAGCAGAGCGTATTTCTTTTATCCTATCCATCAAAATAGCGTGGAACAAGCAAACGTGCGAAGCATTGCCGCAATTTTGGCATCACTCGCCTAAATGAATGAATGAATGAATGAAATGGGGTTTAACGTCCTCCTACTATTATGCACCTAAACTGGGCTAATGGAAGACGGGCATACGCCATACAGTGTGCTATGATAGAAATTTTGCCCCGGCAGCGGCGCTAATGCCTTCTCTTATATCGGATTCCAACTGCCAAGGGATATTTTACGTGCACTCCAATGTGTACAAGGGACCTCGGTTTTTCGTCCCACTAGGCAGCTGTCCTTATCAGGCCCTCCTTCTGCATCACTGTCAAGGGGAATCACCGCCTAAATGAGCAGAAATATTGCTTATTGCTTCAGGTCTTCTGATTTTAAAAAGAATTCTCCAGTAGTCCCCACAATCCCACTCCAAACTTGGTGTTGTTTTCACCTTGAACCCCCAATCCCTACTCGAATTCCCGAACACGCCCTCGTCATTATCTCTGGATATTTAATTATACAATGTACATTTTGTTGTATAAAGTGTGTCTCTCTGGGTCCCCGGATTCCTCAAACATCGTCTTTAATTTCAGTTCTCTAAAATGTAACAAGAATCTGTCCACGTCATAGATATCATGTTTCATTGTTTTACACGTGAATAAAACTTGACAAAAATGGTGGCATTTCTACCTGTACACTTAAATCAGTTTCTACAATTTGAAGATGATTTATCGCTAAAACCTCACTCAACTACATCTGGGGCATAAACAATCAAACTATATGTATTAACAAAGTACAAATTGTCAGCTACATGATCATGGCAAAATCAGTTAGAAATGTTACACGACCCTTTACACAACTACAAATAACATGAAATATAATATTTCAACTCAACAAGTCCGTGTAATATACACAAAAATCAGTAAAAGTTTTTAACAATATTTGTATAGATTTTATCGCCTTGGCAGTAACTAATGGAACGATATATAAACGTCACCAATTCCTATATTGGAGATAGATGGTGATCTTAACACCGCTTCTTGTTTTGGTACTTTTTGTATCAGCATTAATAATAGCAGAAGATATAACCCCACACTTATACAAGAATAAAAATCCAAACCAACTAACGAGCGCTTTAGTTGCGGTCTGGATTGTAGGGTAGAAGATTTAACTCCACGGAGAACCCTTACAGTTTATGAGAGATTTAGTTTCGGTCTGAATTGGAAGGTAGAAGATATAACCCCGCGTCCTTACAGCTAACGAGGGCTTTAATATTGGTCTGAATTGGAACAAGAGATTTAGTTTTGGTCTGGATTGGAAGGTAGAAGACATAACCCCACATCCTTACGGCTAAAGAGAGATTTAGTTTTGGTTTGAATTGTAGGGTAGAAGATATAACCCCACATTCGTACGGCCAAGGAGATCTTTAGTTTTGGTCTAGATTGCAGGGACGACTGTCAACCTAGACTTTGATTTTGTTGTCGTAAAATGCCCTTCCTCGGTTCAATGGGCATGGACACATTTGCCTCAATAACAATTTGTTGCACTTGACCATGTAAAATAGTTACCAATTACTTATTTATATACATCTACGTATATATTTAATGGTACATTATACGTATCGATTTCTCTAGTATAGTGGACTACTAAATAGTTATGTTATAGTAATTCTTCTTCTGGTTGGTTAGAGTATACGTTGAAGTAGAGATGTAAACAATATCAAACTACTGTGGCTTCGTTTTATAAAAAGAAACCTATCACTAAGATAGATAACAGTGTGTTGCAGTCTGTTGTTATTGTTATTATGTGAGTATCTTTTTATTGCTTTTTTTTATTCAGCGTGTCTTGTTTTATGCAAATTAATTATTTGTCGATTGGGTTTTTGGTGGTATAGTCGTTTAACGCGTCCAACCTCGTGAGTTTTCTCTGGGAACGCCGGTTTCTCCTGTTCAGAAGCGAGTTATTGAAATAAATATTAAACTGTATGATACTCTCGAAATGACCTTATTTGCGTCGAGTGAACGACGTTGCCGCCCCCCCCCTCTCTCTCTCCCACCAACCGTTTATGTGTAATTTTATCCAATTAAGGGAGGTATTTTATCTAAATATCCTTAAGTTTGAAGGTTGATTAAGCGGACAATATATTTTCTCTTCAAGACATTTTTAAATGTCAAAACAACAAACATATCTATTTGTAGAGATGAAAATGTTTTTACAGTCTTGATGAGCTTCACCACTGTGTTATTCTTCAAGCTGTAAAGGCATCAAGTAATAGTTTATTTGTTTGTAAGCTCTGGGGACCTCCTCATTCGGGGATTATTAATTTTACAATGTTCAATGCTCATGCAGTCATGTATATGTGTTTCTGACAAGACACGTTTACCCTTCCGGAACATCTTGTATCACTCCAAAAACATGGTTAGTCGCTAGCTAACTCTATATTGGTGGTTTAACGTATGCATCCGCAATAGTGATGTCGCAGACACTGGAGCAGTCGCTCCGAAATACTACCTTTATAGGGGTGTTTATGTGGACGAAATATTGGCTTGTGGTCGTATTAGGAGATCTAGCGTGTTTGTATGCTCTCGCCTATTGTCTCTTGTGTACCTTTGGGGTTGGATGGTCGAATGGTAATGTACGTGCGCCTGTAATTGAGTCCACTGACTTGGTTTCGAAGCCCCGGTTGTACGTGACAAGGAGTAGGGTCGCCTGTCCAACCTCGCGGGTTTACTTTTGGCCCTCCGGTTTCCTCCCACTGCTAAAGACCCATACGCGCAAGCGAATTATCGACATAAAAAAATAAACCATGTTAGTCTCGAAATGACCTATTTTGTATCGAGTGGACCCATCTCTCTCTCTCGCTCTCTCCCTCTCTCTTTCTATCCCTCTCGTGTACCTCGGCGTGTTGTATCTACATGTCGCCAGGCTTTGCAGCAGATAAATTATAATAGGAGTTGAAACTCTTTCATTCAGATAAAGAAATGAATTGAAATGATGTTTTATCTGAGTTGACAATCGGACAAGCTCTATATGATTTGTTCAAAAAGCTGACGACAGTTCTTCAAGTTATGTTTTTAACAGTTGTGGCTTGGGAATATAAAATTGATTATGTCTCAATATTGACTTTATCTGTTGATGTAAAAATTGTACGGAGACAGATGGTCATACATAATATCCGGAAAAATAACATTATTCATATGGCGTCTCATCGAAGCTCACTCTTGAATTTTATTTTATTTTCTCATCTTCTCGTCTTGTAAATATTTCGTGTTTCACCGGAACTGCCATTAAAGACAGGAATATCAGTCTACAATTAGCTCTTCTTGAGAAAAAACACGAAGCTAGTCGACCGACATTTGAATTCCTTCTTCTACGACAAGATAATGCTTGGAGGATATTTTGAGGTATTTATTCCATTTCCATTTTTTTTAATAAAATAGAAAATGTTTATGTTGTCTTTATTGTGTATGAAGGATGTCAAAAGGATTAGAGCTGTGTAACAAAATAGTATACTTATGGCGGCCATTTAGGGCAGAGATTTATTTTATAAGTATACAGTTCGCTGTGCGTAAAATGGGGGTTGAATACTAGCATGGTCAAACTTTAGATCAAATAGGTCAAACCATTTTAATATATCATTAGATAAACTTGGTGAGATAGTTTAGTCAATAGCAATAACTCAATGTTTATTGTCAAAGTCTATTTTCATAAAAAAAAAATCCATGTACGACATTTAGGAACTGTAGCAAAATTGTAAAGAATAAATTATTAATGAAATAAAAGGAAACAAAACACAACCCAGATATAACCTCATTCATTTATATCACGTATTGTAATTTGTATCTGTCAATACATAATTACACCTGTCAATCAAAACCAAAAACATACGTTTTATAATCTTTTTATATCGATTTGTCAAACCTAGAAAAAGACAACCACTGTTTAAATCCATGTAATTATTTTATTTTAATCACGGTGAATGATCATGTTCTCGAAACATTTCTTTCAATTCCACAATTATACGGTTGTTTTATATTCTTCCGTATATTTTTTTTATTTGAACCGTCTTTATTGGACCAGTCAGTGCAGAAAAGTGAGACGTTTACCCCATATTATTTATACCACTTTAAGACTAGAATTCAAAGACCATATCAGTCTAAAATTATTCAGATAATACAACTATCATGGAAGTTGTTAACAGATTTTAAGTGTGCCTACTTTTGGGTACCCTTTTTTTTGTTTTGATTTTTTTTTAAATAATTTAAGCCCTGATAATTCATGATAATTCAATATAGATTTATTGCAATTATAGAACTAAAATTAAATTCAAATTTTGGATTAAATCGCTACGCATAATTTGTAAACGCGTGTACACGGGTATAATTTGTGACGATTAACTGCCATTTACTGTATACTGTCACGATTCAACCTAATATTATTGATGAAAAATGGTTATAATTAGATTAGTTGAATGATAAGATATGTTTAACCTTATATGGAACTAAATATAACTAAGTTAACTACTCCTTCATATGAAGGAGCCGCGGTGGCTAAGTGGGTAAGACGCTGGCTCCTTAGTCTGGAGGTCACGTGTTCAATCCCTGCATTGGCCGAGAAAGTTCATCGGGATTTTCCGACGTTGTTTCCCCTTGTCAGTGGTGTCTAGTCGTCCGGTTTCCTCCCACTGCAAAAGACCCCTACACGCAAATAAAAAAATAAACCATATGTTAGTCCCGAAATGACCTAGTTTGTGTCGAGTGGACGTTTAACCCAATTTCTCCCTCTATCTCTCCCCCCCCCCTATCTCTCCCATTAGCCCAGTTTAGGAACAGTTACCGCATTTCATTCATAATGAAATCTTGAAAATTGCGTCACGAGCGTCGATGGAAGGCACAAAATAATCGACTTAGAAACATGGCGACCACTTTATATTCGTCATTTAAGAATTTTATTAATCTAGTAAGCTTGTCATATTTGATGTTCGATCAGAAGTGGTTGCCTTATCGTTAAATTGCTCTTTTATGTCATGTGTCATGGAAATGTTAGTCAAGATCGCCAACAATCTTCTTCTGTAATTGGCCTGATGGTGCAAATCGAACTCTACATCTTTTACGCCTTCTGGCTTTCTTAGTTTATTCCTTTCACTTCCCCTGGCCACTTCTCACGCTAAGATCTTATTGAAAAAACATAGCACACTGAGTGCCAATAATTCAATGAGTCAAATGAACCAAAATATTTCAATATCAACAAAAAAGCTGTCACAATTTGGTGGAAATCTCAAGTAGGTCCTTACATATTTCCGGCTTGAAGCATGAAGTGTGAATGAGCGAATTTCAATTTTCCCAATTACATACATGAACAAATTTAATTCATTTCTTTTGATTTAATAGAAAGAAATTTGTAACATTCTATTCTATATTTCTGTCAATTATGACCAATTATAAGCAATGAGGGAATAGGTAAGCCGTTGGTTCGCTAACCGGGTGCAATTACATCCATGAAGAAATTTAAATTTATTTCTTTTGATTTAATAGAAAGAAATTTGTGACATTCTATTCTATATTTCTGTCAATTATAACCTTCTTTGTCCCGCAATAAGGGCTTGGGTAAACCGATGGTTCGCTAACCGGGTGCAATTACATCCATGAAGAAATTTAAATTTATTTCTTTTGATTTAATAGAAAGAAATTTGTGACATTCTATTTTATATTTCTGTCAATTATAACCTTCTTTGTCCCACAATAAGGGAATAGGTAAACCGATAGTTCGCTAACCGGGTGCAATTACATCCATGGACAAACTTAAAGTTATTTCTTTTGACTTCATAGAAAGAAATTTGTAACACTCTATTCTATATTTGTGTCGTTTTATGGCCTTCTTCGTCAAGCAATAAGGGAATGGGTAAGCCGTTGGTTCGATAACCGGGGTGTCTTGAGAGGTCCTGGCACGGGATAACGTCTATTCGTTCGGATGAGAGGCAAAAAACGAGGTTTCGTGTGCACGTTGACGTAAAATTTCCCGTAACAGTTGGAATTCGAACTAAGAGTAGGCCGTAGTGCCGCTGCCAAAACAATTTTCCCTCATAACACACAACGTGGAGTATGCCCGTCTTCGTTAGCCTAATTGGTGCAGGAAGGTAAGACGTCAAATTCCATTTCATCAAGCAATAAACAACCATAACAATAAAGCAACTATTCACTGCACTACACGATCCAGCCGGGTTCCATTTTCAAATATTTCAAATAAATCGGAAGTATACAGCAATTTACCTCTGCAGGAGAGACTAAAAAACAATGCTCATTTTCTGCTCGGAGTAAGGTTACTTGAACATAATAAGCCAATGTTCTTCTGTAATTTGTTGACCTAATGCCACAGACTTACATGGATCAATGGCGGAATAATTCGTCGCGTCTGATTTTTAACACGTTCAATCATGATATCGCACTTATTGATATTTGCTGAACTTTGTAAATGCAAACATCAATGTTAGATGCATTTATCGATATACAAGACAAGTCTGTTTTCATCTTTATATCCGCCTCCCAGGCAATTTAAATCTTTAATTAGCGAAGACACGGCATGACATGTCTTCCTACCTTGTCCTTGTTCACCCCCAAGCTTCGCGATCGAAATGAAATTAAATGAAATGTGGTTTAACTACTGGGCTTATGAAGAAGGGCACAGTCACACAGCGGCGCTACAGTCTACTCTTATTTCAAATTACAAAGAAGTTCTCACAATTGCTTCCTTCAAAGAGTGCGTAGAATTTTTAGTGCAAACTTGTCAATGTCGGATGAACTTAAAAGAAAAATAGCTTTAGACTTTGAAATCTTTGTATGATAAAACATTCTTCAAATGCATTGTCACGGGAATCACCATTGATAATCCAGGAACTTGAAAGTAGTTCTGAGGTTTGCCGAATGGACATTGTCCCTGTCAAGCCCCCCCCCCCCCTCCTACACCACTGTTAATCGGAAACCTTGCCGATCGAAATTCTTGTACACGTTTATAAATTTCCAGTACATAGCTATCTTTATTTGGTCTAGGTAAAAAGTAAACCACCTCTTTCATTAGATTTTATAAGCTCTGACAAACAGAGTGATTGTAGCCATAACAAGGATTTTGATAATATATTGTTAGACAATTGCTAAAAGTCCCTCAAGGATTACAAAATACGTCATTTATGTCCCTTTCAACATAGTATTACGTCCGTAAATGCGGATGTTGAGACATGCAAAAATCTTACGCATGTGCCTATTCAGGAAGTCAGAAATAAAATGAAAATATGATTAATAAAATTCAACTCAACCTTTCCAATCAGAATCTAACCCTAAAAAGATTGTCCCACCAATGACCTAAATGTCACACACAGCATTCTATCACAGCCGTTCTAGTCCCGGATACACAAAACATTCTCAGGTTTAAGTTCAGAATTTACTCAAAATTGTTCGCCTCATTTTAACTAACATATAGCCCTTTTTAAAACTGTTTTCGTTTTGAAATATTAAATACACCAATAGGAAATGTTTGTGTTTCTGGATCAGAGATATTTCTAATAAGCAGTGATTTAAAGTTGAGTAAATACCTAACTTAAGTCTACATAAAATATATATGTCTATTCGGATAGTGAAGCAAACTATTCATGAACATTTTAATGTTTGATATTCATAGAAATAGTTAAGTTAATAAATCAAACATACATTCCTATCCGTTAGGATAGCAACCGTTTTCATTCAGGGTCGAATTGAGCTGGCATCAGGTCCTCAGCTGAAACGTCACTGAGTTGGCGTCCTTGCAACAGTCAAAACGAGGCACATTCTACTGGTCATTGTCCGAAACACTCACACAAATATAATTTGTATGTCCGTATGGAAAATCATATTTATTTGGCACAAACGTGTACAACATAATAAATGAAATATGATACAAATGCTTTAGACCTGATTCGTTTACCCGTATTTATTGTAAATAAAAAAAAATAACGTAAAACATTTTCTTGATATTTTTAACTTATAGTAGGCCAAAGGTTGGAATACCAATAGCCAAGAAGTCAGTACATGACAGTCAAAAGTTCAGACTGATCCTGCGGGGACAGACTGAGGTTCAAACTAGAAACGTAAACCAAACTTATTGATTTCTTATACAATGATGGTTAATCAGTTGGGCGGTTCCTGTAGATTACACTGTCACGATGATATAGTGTCAAGAATCGTGTTAAAATATATAAAAGGTTTTTGTTTGAGAAAGCCTCCAGCACCCCCAACCGCCGTATAGATTGTCTTAGGAATTTATCAATTATCTGAGTAAAGTCTTCTGGGATGACAGTTAGGTTCCTCAGCTTTCGAAAAGAGAAAAGAGCAAGATCTCTGTATATAATTTGACTGCGCATTTAATATAATCTTTAATTTCTGTTCGAAAAATGTATACATTACCACCACTGGGTTTGGAAAATTATCGTCAATAGTCTTTCTGTTCGGGACTAACATATGGTTTTAATTTTATTTCAATAATTGCGTAGAGGGTCTTTAGAAGTGGGGTAAAACCGGAGGACCCGGAGAAAACCCACGATGCTGGACAGGCGACCCTATTCCCTGTCACACACAACCAGGGATTCGAAACCACGCCAGTAGAGTCATATCAAAATGACGTTGGTAAATTTCATTTCACACCTGTCGAGCTAAGCTTCTTTGATTTTGATCAAAATAAAGTATTGGGTTTATATTGTCTAATATGGTGTAATATTTCCGTTAGTGACACGATAAGCTCGAAATCTTTAAATGTTCGTTTCGTAATATTTACCAGAGGTAATTTTGATTACTAATGTTAATTAGATTGATATTTGGTTTACACTGTCGGCGGTTGTATAGAAAATCCTCTGTTTCTTAACATAATCTAATCTATCTGCGGAACGAAAATTTAAAACCAATCAACACATCACGTTTTATTTAATTGAAACTCGTTTTCTAAAAAACAAATCAACGAGGTCTAGTCATTTCAAGCGCACTGGTTTGCATAAATCTGTTCCGGTGACCAGAGGCAACTGCTTGTTTACACGCACAATTCTTATTGAAGAATCTTACATTGATAGCAGAGCGAGAGAGATTTAACGTCCACTCGACACAAACTAGGTCATTTCGGGATTAACAATTGTCTTAGTTGTAGGGGATTTATTAACAGAGAAGAAACCTTTGCATAGTTCCACTATCACTCATATTTAGTTGTTCTTCCATACAGTCCCGATTTACCATTTCATGTATAAAGTCCCATGGGTTTATTTTACTTAAATATTATCTCGGTTTCCAAAATAAACCCTTCAATTGGTTTTCAAAAACAAATGTTCATTTTCAATGTTTTACACTAATGGAAATTAGCATTTATGTTGAAAATCAATACTTGAGAATTGGTTGTCAGAACCAGTCGTGTTTTGCACTTATATTAATTATTATTCTAATATGAGAATATTGATATGTCCGTCTAGTAAAGTTTATCATAACGTGTTGTGTTTGTACTTTAAGACACAAGAATTAATTATAGCTGGTTTAAATGGTCATAATATACTATTAACTAACTCGCATTTGTGTCATCGAGACAGTAAAATTGTTCCCATCGCTGTCATTAATACCGTAATATACAATTTGGGACCAGCTGTAACATTGGTGGTGTAAAAGAATGTACCTTTCAAAAGGTCAAATAATATCGATTTTTACTGTTTTATATTTCTCGATTTCGATTGCTCTTTAAGACTAACGTTGTTGGGGTTTTTTTTATTTAAATCTTATTTTTTAACAGTATGTATGAAATGGAGCATATTCCCTTTTAAAGCTACACAGGATTTTTTATTTCAAGAATATTTACCAAAGAATAAGCAAGAAAGTAACCGAGTTATCGCCTTTGAAACCTTTTAGTTTTGATACTTTTGGGATTAACTACGATATTAATACCATGAAATTTGGTAAGATGCTTTCGAAACCTAGTGTTGATACTTGAAAATACGTACGTAACTAACGTGACGAAATTTATAGACCCTAACGAAGCACAAAATAGTGCCAATGGTGCGGCCCCGCGTGTGTCAAATGTCCGTTTAAACTTGCTAATTCTGTTATAATCCCATTTTCATCCGGGAATTATTATTCAATCTGGAGTTGTGTCCGTGTTATTTCATAGATAACCCTGATACGACGCCGGTTTTCTGTTCGTCGAAGTCATTGTACTTTCGTTTGTTTGTTTACAAACTGCGACCTGCGGCGTTTAGGTAACGTCATGTGAATATCATGACTGTTTATTGTGTTAGAGTCACTTCTCTGCAGCTAGGGTGAGTCTGCTGTTCAGATTGTTGAAAATATTGATGAAAACATAGGGCTGGTGCTATTTGAAAACATTGATGAATACTTATGAATGCTTGAAAATAGTAATCTAAACCTAGGACTGGTGCTTTAAAATATTGATGAAAACCTAGGGATGCTACTTGATAATATTGATGAACCCTATATTATCCTGCTACTTGAATGATTGATGAAAATCGCGGGAGGCTGCTTAAAGGTGAAAACATATAGGGCTGATGTTTGAAAATATTGATAAAAAACACAAGGCTGCTACTTGAAATTATTGATAAAAAACACAGGGCTGCTACTTGAAAATATTGATGAAAACTAAGGCTGCTATTTGAAAATATACCTAGGGCTGATGCTTGAAAATATTAATGAAGTACCAATATAAAAAAATAATGCCCTAGTAATCTAATTATTAAGATAGCTTGAATAACAGTCACGAGTACTATCACTAATTTGCCCCAGCTTGGCCGATATAACGAAAGGATAAATAATTCCTTAAATAATTCAGACACAAAGCTGTCATCTTACATAAATTATCTTCAATTTCTCATCAATTTCTTTCAATATATATGCTACTTATATACCATCTTATGAATATTTAACGTAGACGAGATGTGATTTCAGGTAATTTTTCACTTCCTTTAATCAGTTCAATTCCCAAGACACCTGCTCAACGTGACCAAACTTTGATTGAGGTTTCCTAATTAATTACACTACGATTGTAGATTTCTTAAATATACATTATGTAAGAGCTAAAGTTGCCGCCTATTGCGTTTTTTTTTCTTTAGTCCTTAAATTATTCATTAGACATTTATTAATATGACAAGACCATAATCAAATCTCGATGCCATCGGATGCTCGAGATTTTGACTGGATTAGAACGGTTCTGATATTTAATGATTTGATTTTAAAATGGAGAAGCGAGGGCACGCTTTGAATATATCAGTACCGTGTTTGCAATATTGCACACAAAACAGTGTTAACTTAGCTTAGAATAACGTAATGTGAATGATGTTTTCAATATATTTATTTTACGTCATCTATTGTTGAAATGTTGTAGAATGAACGACCAGCTTTTTACCTTTATCTTACATAATGCCACTTTTATTAAGTCAACAACATATCAACTATAACAAATCCTACCTCGAAGGGATTCGGGAGCCAGACGTTTTATGTGCCAGAAATGTTTGGAAAATGGCACAAGAGTATTTGCATAATGGAATGCGTCCAAGACAAAATTTAATATTTTCAGAACGGCCCTCGGGTGTCTTGGCTTGAAAACAATAAGAACGCTGCAAAATGTCATGATATATGACTACAGAAATGCCACTTCACTTCTTATGGGCATTGGGTCTGTTAAATCACCACTTACATGAACACAGGGCAACCATTATTCCTAGCGCAAAAGTTTCTGTTTCCTCACACTTCATTGGCGATTGTTGTTGCCTTTTTGCTGCAA
The DNA here is from genome assembly GCA_917208275.1 of Patella pellucida. Taxonomy (NCBI): domain Eukaryota; kingdom Metazoa; phylum Mollusca; class Gastropoda; family Patellidae; genus Patella; species Patella pellucida. The sequence goes on along the minus strand of OU795036.1, from coordinate 19,755,842 downwards.
AATTGACTTAAAGGTTTGAAAATACCTCTTCTGTCAGGTGTTGGTGAATATTCATGATTTTGAGGTGGAAGGTTGAGATAGTTTTAGAGGTTGGTGACGTTAAAATGTGGGACCGACAGTTTACTTCCAGTTTGTGGATCTCAAAGATTTCCCTGGTGAACGCCATAAAATACTCTTGGGCAAGAGTTTCCCACATGTTGCCCAATCTCTGATAGAAAATATTCAATCCAACAAATATTTGGAAAAATGAATCGTGTTACTGAGACGAGAATTAATCGGGGAAAAAATGGTGTACTTTGTCCGTGGGCATAATTATAATTTTACTTTCTTTATTACAAATTAATGCCACTCGAGACCACGTAGAACCAGACGTCGGGGACAGATTTTAAAATATTCATTGTGTCTTTAAAAATTGGATATCAGGAGCCCATATTAAAACGGCGAAGCATCAACATCGGCATTTTTGGAAATGGGTTAATATTAGATTCAAACTGTTTTTAATTTCGAACATTGTGAATAATAATCAGTTAGAGATGCACGTCCGTAAAAGCTATCGCCTGTCCAACCTCGTGGGTTTTCTCCGGGTCCTCCGGTTCCCTTAGTCTGCTAATAAAAAAAAACCTACGCACAAGCGAATTATTGAATTAAAATTCATCTATGTTAGTCCCGGAATGACCTAGTTTTTGTCGAGTGGACGTTCAACCCCATCTCTCTCTCTATCTCTCTCTTACTCTCTCCCTCTCGCTCTCTCTCTCTCTAATCAGCTCGGAGGGCCAAGATTCAAATGAATTTGAACACATACAAGATTTAGAAAATTAACGATAAAATGGATGAGAGTGACTTAATCTCGGTTGTCCAGTTGTTACGATAATAAAGTAGCTACGCTACAGTAGATTGAATGAAATTTTCAATATTATATTCATTTCTCATTATCTGTTTTTGAATTATTATAGCAAAACCAACCAGTTATGTGTCTAAATCGTACATAATGCCTCTTTAGGCATGTCTTTTAAAGTACATTTCCAGAAAAGTATATAATTATCTACATTGATTAAATCTTCGATTTCTTTATCAGCTTATCAATTGTTTATATTTTTATATGTGTTATGGTGTAGAACAATGGAATCCACACATTCTCCCTGTACGTTTTTAAGACATTCCACTCCGTGACACTACACTTTGATAAAAAGACAATCCCCAACAGACGCAAATTGCATTTAATATTTAAATATCTTGTTTTGGCAGCGGGTTCGATGGGTGATTTTTTTCTATGTAATGAACATATCAGAGTTCGATTAGTACTGGGAATGGCTATAACTAACGATGTGGAATAATTATCGTGTAAAATGTAAGATATTCTCTTTGATGTGTTTAGTTTGTATAACATGGGATATATGGACATGGAGTGAGTGTAAACACATTACTTACTTAATAAGTAATAAGCATACAAGAAAACTTACTAACTTAAAGGGACTGTCCCGAATTGAACAAACCTCAAAAATGAAAGTCCGAGTCTGTATGAAATTTAAACGCTAAAATATAGAAGAATGGTAAATATACCCTGACTCAAATTTCAGCTCAAAATATTCAGTCGTTTGGTCGTGAGCGTTAAAACAGCTTATCCAGACACGTAACCCCTTTAAGATTTCGGGTCAATTCTTTCAACTAAAAAACAGAATCCTGTTGGCTACGTCGGCGAGGCGCCGACTTAAACCAGTCGTAATTGCGCTTATGTCGCTTGCGACTACAGACAACTAGTTGTCTTTAGTCGTAGGAGTAGAACATGTGCGACTCGGAGAAACTGGAGACAACTGGACGGCGACTGGCTTGCGTCCGACTCACACCAGTCGTAAGAGCGCTTATGTCGCCAAAGTAGTTGCGACTGATTAGTTCCACTTAATCGTAGACCAGTCGCCGATAGTTTTATCGCGTCGAGGGTGACATAAGCTGGGCTTTAACTAAACCGCGTACAGGTTGTTGCTAAAGGGTGGGTTTGACGTTTGCAATATGACCATAATTTTTCACATTTGTTGAGTTTATTCCTATAATATTCGCTTGGGTATTCCCATTAGGTTGTTAAAGAGTGGATAAGATATATCACGTACGGATGCACACATTTATAATACTAACGAAGAGGTGAACTATCTATTATACATTACTGTGGCTATTATACAAACGTTTTGGTATCATTGAGTCAACTGGCTAGGTTTAAAATATCTGGTCGCCTGTCACACGCGCAAGCGAATTATTGAAATACAATTAAGCCATATGTTAGTCCAGAAATGACCTAGTTTGTGTCGAGTGGACGTTAAACTCAATTTCTCTCTCACAAACGTTTTGCCAATTTAGTGTAAGTAACCGGTGTTGCCCGTGTAGAGGTGATTCCATAAAACACTATCCAAATTCAGCACGAAAAAAGAACCATCACCCTCATTCCCTGGACATTGTTTGATAACATCAACAATTTACACTGTTTCCTTTCCAATTTGTTGAGCAATCACAAACAACCACACCGTCTCGCCCTGGGAATATTTTGAGAATTGCCGCTCCATTGTCTATATCCTGTACCAATTTCTAATCATAAAATAAATATAGAATACAAAACACAGTTTACTATACGTCAGAATATATCTATTTATTGTATGGTCAAATTACATGTATTATCAATATGTCAATTCAATTCGTCGGCTTAGCATGACGTTACCGTAACACAGAAGCCAATCGCAAACAAATGTTTCGCTGTTCTTTATGCGAATCATTAGATAGTTCTAGCGAACTGGGTATAGCATATTAACCCGTCTATACTATGATTAATGCCATCTTGAAGGAAGCCATTTTGTCGTCTAGGTGACTTCCCTCAAGCAATAGCCTGGAACTTCTACGTTTTCTGTTGATGCTGATTTTTCTCATACCTGGATGGCGGGTTCTTCCTATTATCCACTGTACTGGATAGTCTCTAACATTTCTGGAACTTATGGGATATCTGTTGTAGCTTATTAAGAGGGTCGACTTTTAATTTATCTCATAACTGGATGACAGGTTCTTCGATAACCTTTAACATTTTGTGATCAATGATAAACTAAGTCATTCGGAAGAACTATTTCAATAATAATTCGTTTGCGATTAGGGTGTATAGCGTGAAGAAACCGGGTGGCAGAAGGAAAACCCACAAAAATTAGGCAGGTGACCTTACTCCTTATCACGTGACTCAGTGTCATTTTAGAATCTAAATTACAAGAACACCCCAGCCATGTAATATGTACATGGAGATATAAGTGTTAATAGACTCAAAAAAATCAGCGGTATATATTGTAACAGAGAGACAGAGAGAAATGGGGATTTCGGGACTAACATATGGTTCAATAATTCACTTGCGCATAGGGGACTTTAGCAGTGGGAGGAAACCGGAGGACCCGGAGAAAATCCACGAGGTTGAACAGGCAACCCTACTCCTCGTCACGTACACTATTTTAAACAGATGATATCTTGACCTTCTCTTCTACTCCCTTCAGGTTAACACAGACGAATCTTAAAATGACTTTTGTCTGAAGTTCTTGGCGCATCAAACACAAATTACTATGCCCATAAAGAATAATATTTTATTTAGATAAAATTGTCTGAGCTCTTAAAGCTTCACACATTCTTTTAGATCCCCGATAATGTAACCAGACAAGTGTATAATAGACTCCCTGTGTTACCATTTGAATAAATCTTTTATTTGGAGATCAAAAAGCTATTACCTATTCAAATACTTCATGATCTACATGTGGGAGACATTCCTAGATAATCAGGATAAATTTGTTACTGTTAGAACCGATTCCTACCAGAGCTAGCAGTGTACCCTGGGGTGATGTGTATATGGGTGTAGAAATTTGATGGTGTTAGAAAGATATTAGACCCGCGACATAATTTAATTGCTTTTGTTTTTTTGTTTGCGGAGGGTGCGGGGTGCCGATTAGGGGGGGGGGGGTAACTCAAACCCCGCCCTGGGTGAGCACAGTTCAAGTTATGTTGTGTTTGTGTTCTTTGTCAGCTGAAAGTGCGGTGGGCTCAGGATCCGCCCCACGTGGGCTCAAACTCTATAGTTAAGATATATTTAAAGAGCACATAAAGGTGTCAATCAAAGTTTTATGTACTTATAGCCAGTGGTTACATATATATACTTTACGGCAAGTTCAGAACAATCTGGATCAAATTAATAGCAAATCATCGTTGTGACCTTAAGTTGACAATTCAGAGTGTGAATAATTTACAAAAGCAATCCACTCTTTACATAATGATTCTTACTTGGTAATTTATTAAAATAAATGGAGCAGTATCTACCTTCGCAATTATCAGTCACACAATTAAGATAATGCGGCAATATCAGATTTACTCAAAAATGTTATAATCCAGTACCAGAACAGAAAGACCCGTTGTTAACATTCCTTCTACCGTAGTACATGTTACAACATGCGCCAATCAACTGAATTAGGGATGTAATCGAAATATTGAGAAGTGTTTTAGAGGGTCTGACACATAAATATGGTCATATCGAATAATTTTAATCAGATTGGCTAAATACTGACTTCAAGTTCATGCGATTTTGATATGACCTTTTTATGTGCTCTTTGAATGTTAGTCTAATGCCTTTACTGATGTAGATTTAAATACTTTTTAAAGAGAAATCTGTAACATCTCAGCATTAGTATTACATAAAAAAAAGGTTTAAATCTGAAATATCTGTAATATCTAATCGTGTATTTCATACAAATGGTTGAAGTTTGATATTCTATAATTATACTGTAATTATAAGGCAATTATTCTCTACAAGGATGTTACTGCCAGTGTATATGATTATCTAACACAAAAACAACCCATACAATTAGCTGTTTTTTTGAACCAACACAATTATTAGCAACACTCGTGTAACATGTTTTCTTTAAATGATTGTTGCTGGCTAGGATTTAAAACGTAGATAGGTTATGGAAGACAATAAAAAAAAACTAGGATTTTTTTTTTCAAACTAAATAATTTGTTTTTATTGCTTGACCTTTATTTTCTTTTTCAAACTAAATAATTTGTTATTAATTATTGACCTTTATTTTTACACGACAACATTCCATTTTGATACAGATATGTCATTGTTAATGTATTGTACTGTAGGCGTTCAAAATACGCGTAACTGGGAATAAAGCATTTGCAAAAAAGGGCTAATTAGTCTTCAATAATATTTCCATGCATAAATAAATGGCATTCTAAATTTATGTCTATGTACGAGGCATGCATAACTAAGGAAAAGGCATTTGCAAAAAAGAGCTGATTAGTCTTGCATAACATTGCTCAGTGAGCACTCAAACACCCTGACCAGTTGATATAACAGTTATGTTATAAGAACAAAAAAAAACCAGCAGGTTTGTATTCCTAATCATTACACATAGTGCAATTAATTAACAAAGAGCAGATTTATATTTATTCTCATTACGCTAAATATGGAATATTTTCTATCCAGATATACTTTAAACACCTTTATTTATTTTTCTAATACTTTAAAAAGATGTTTTAGAATTTAATTTGTCGGAGGAAAAAAGTTAATATTTATAACTCATTAAGTTGCGTCGATGTCATACTTATCAGTGACTGTAGCGGCCAAGCGAATATTTACTGTGGATCAGTGTGGAACAGTGCAGGCGCAGCCAGTAAGACTCATTCGTCAGGATGTGTTGGGTTCGCTTCCGGTCTTGGCGGAGAAAGTTCCTCGGGATTTTCAAGCGTAGTTTCCGTTTGTTGTCGGGGGCATCTAATTGTTGTGATGGGATGAAAAAGCTAGAGGTCTCGTGTACACTTTGGCGTGCACATAAAAGAACCCTTGAGGTTGAAATTCGAAATAATAGTAGGCCGTAGGGCACTGTATGACAACATTGACATAATATATCCGTCTTCATAAACCTGCTCGATGCAGAAAAGTAGGACGTTAAACCCCCTTTCATTCCATCAATGGCATGTCACTATTTTTTATTAGATGTAGGATGACAGTACTCTATTAAATGTCTATGTTGTCGTTGGTGACAATAGAAAGCTGCAAAGTAGTCTATTGTTTGAAACAACAAACCGAATAAAAATGGGCGGCCGTCTTTTTTATAATTGATTAAAGTTTTTCTCCATCTTGGGCTTGGCATTGTTTGTATGTTTTTACTATTCCCCAATCAATATATTTATCAATATTTTATGTTTTACAGGAATCAGTAGGGGGTAGTTGTTCTATGTTGGTGATTTGCTGAGATTGAGGTATAACTGTGTTGGTCGATGTCTCCGTTATCAACAATGGATATCATACAGGCTCTGGTTTCCTTCGTCGCCTTATGTCAAGTGGTACTCACCTTAGGTATAGTATATTAACCAAATCTACATATTACGAATTAGTGTTAGTGTCTAGTCGTAAGGATGGGACGATAAACCGCTGTGTTGGCAATTTTTGCCCCACAACAAACTGCATAACGTATGCCCGTCTTCACTGGACTGGTTAGTGCAAAAGTGTAGGACGTTAAACCCCAGTTTAATTGATATCACAAAATAGACAATGAAATGAAATGATGTTTAACCCCCTACCTTTCTGTATCAATTGGGGAACACCATGGATTACTTTCATGTATTGTAAATGAAATGGTGTACCTCTGGCAAAATTTAGTAATAAGAAGAAATATCGGGACCCCATTGCGTCTGCTATTATCTCTAGGCTAGTTCCTTTAGGAACTGCCTCTGAGTGAACAATGGCCGCTGACAGTTTCTAACGCTTGCTATATAGCTGCAATATGAAAAGGAACTATCTCTAGGCGTGACTAAAGCGCAAAAAGCGCAGAGCGATCAAGTTAATGTTACAGGTTATATGTCACATTGACATTACGGGCGAGCTGGGCGTTGGTGATGTAACTTAAAGGAGCTAAGTCGCTAAGATTTGGGACATAGAAATTGACAGAAGTGGGTCGCAACGCATATAATACTGTTATATGAATGTATATAAACTGATTTGCATTCAATGGTTTCCGTTTTTAATCTTATTTCTAATTAGGTATGTTCCACGAAATAAGCCATGCAGTCTCGATCGAATTCAGATTTCTAGCGTCTAGTTATTCCAGTCTGCATGCGCCGTTTGATTTGGTGCAATGTGTCTAGCCTCGGTCCCCGAGTATCTTGCTAGAACTGAGGATGAAACACATTATAGTACACGATTCGTGTACCAATGGTAAAATGTTTTTTTTGTCTTAAATATTGGATATTAAAAGCCGGTCTTTTTCCGGTAAGATCACGGCACCAATTTTAATTTAAATTGACAAATAATTGTGTTTTCAATGTCTTAGCCTTAGCTACTTTAAATTGAATTTTATTTTATTTTTTTAAATCAATTAAATTCTTAACTCGTGACAAAAATCGTAATATAAGTTCACTTTGTACGGCATGTCAACTTCTCCAAGCCAAATTGACTGAATTCGATCTTTAAAATACATCAAATACTATCGAGTCATCCTATCACGAGCTTTATCCTGTTTAAATTTTACAATTAGATTTTATATTTTATTGAATAAGATCTAGCATAGACACTATAGCTGATGTTCGACCTATATAGTGATCCACTAATACTGATGTATACTAAACGTATTCTTCTTAACGTACACTCTGCATAAACTAGGTCATTTCGGAACTAACATGGTACAATTTCATTTCAATAATTCGCTTGTGCGTTTTGGTCTTCAGCAGTAAGAGGAAATGGGTGATCTGGACAAAACCTACTATTTTTAGCAAGCGCCCCTACTCATTGTCACCCCACTTGACTCCATGGCATATCTTATGATCTATGGTCTACATAAAACTTTAATTCATAAATCAATTCAACAGACTGGACTGTTCCAGAATTCAGCTGTATACATGTCGTTTTATCGATATAAACTGTTTGATATAGGTAAATCATAGTAGATATATGGATTATCTATATCAGTGAACTCTGTATATCTCTTTAAAGATCTTCATTTATTGACCTAAGATATTAAATATCTTCTTATTTTTATTGGGCCAGGATCTAAAACGTTTTTCTTTAAATGTTGTATATGAGAATAATTGTCTAAAATAAGATTCGAAATGGTTCTAATGGAGTCCATCCATTCTGCTTTTGGTAAATAGCGTGATAGATAGTCGATAACTTAGTTTGTATATTCGATAAATATGTTTGTGTTACATGATGAATTCCCGCCTCTTTCGTTTACTCACGCTCCCAATATCCAACTCATTTTATAAATGTCAACACATTGGTTTGATTCGTTTGAAAGATTGTACGAAAAACACCGCCATGGTAAACTAATGTCCCGGTCATTCACAGTTGACTGGTCCTCCTTATCTAAAGTTTATTTCTGATTCTCGATTGAAACAAATCCCCGGACATGCTGTGGAGTTGGGTGGCCGATAGGGATAACGCATACTGTGTAGATCATAAAGTCTGTCATTAAGTTAAAGGGAATATAACACTCTTGCTGGCTTGACAGCACCATAAAATAAATAATAGCCTTATTCTGAGTACTAGATGTTTAAGTATCCTACCCGTTGTGTAAATTGTCCCTTACATTCAATTTCACTTGTCCAGAGTGGTCGAAAATAGTTTAAAATCAAAGTCACATTTTAAACTATTTACGTTAGGCTTTTCAAATCATGTACTTGATTTTTTCTAATTTTTTTAAATTAGGTGTGTTAAAGGAGCTAAATCGCTAATATTTGGGACCTAGAAATTGACACAAATGGGTCGCAACGCATATAATAATGTAATATGAATGTATATACACTGATTTACATTCAATCATTTCCGTCTTTAATCTAATTTCAAACCAGTTATGTTCGGCGAAATACGCCTGATGTCTCAATAGAAAATAAATCGCAAGCGTCTGGTTATTCCAGTCAACATGTTATATGTCTCCAGATAAGAATATGCGTCACCGCCTAGCCTCGTTCTTCAAGTCCCTCGTTAAAAATGGGCCTGAAACGCATTATGGTACACGATTCGTGTACCAATTGTGATTTTGTGTTTTAAATATCGGATATCAGGAGCCCATCTTTTCCCGGTAAGATAACATCATCAATGTTATTTAGGATTGACAAATAATTCGTGTTGTCATTTTGGATGATAATAAGTTACTGACTTGGCTCCTTAAAATGAAATTTGTACAATAGTACAATTTGTTGACATAAATAAAGATACGGACATACTATTCAGTTACAAGTGTGGTTTTAAACCTTTAAGTAGTGTTGTTTAGATTCCTAGCAAGCGAATTATTGAAATAATATTGAGCCATGTATTAGTACCAAAATGACCTAGTTTGAATGTCGAGTGTACGTTAAAGATATGGTATAGTCATTTTCGGCATATATTGTGAATACGGAATTAACTGAGCAAGAAATATTATATGTATCTTTAAGACAAGGACTATTTATATATTCAATTTCCACCTTACCATTACGATTAAGTATATAATCGACACGGGCGCAGAACATCTCTTTGCAATCGTAGTGATCAAGCCGTTGCTAGACAGATATTTTCTAAGCAGAAAACGTGCGTAGTCTGTCGATGGTACATAAAATTAAATTTCTCCGCATATATTAGTTCCCCCAGCTCTCGGTTACTGGGAGACAACCCGAATTCAGTGAGCAAAAGACGCCAGCCAGAATTAACAAAATTTCGTTTTTAATTTACAATACATCATTAAATGGTTGATGGCGGTGATAAACAGTGTATTTGGTCTCAATAAAAAGTGTTTTGTGCGTTTGATATGGAGGGTGAAATTACCATTACCGAGTAAGGTGCTTTAGAGCAATTTGAAATTAACGGAAGCCGGGGAAAGAAGTTTGTGGAGAACCCCAAACAATTTTGAGGCTTATACAATATACTGTTTTGGGGTCCCGTATTAATCTACCACGGCAAAAAGAACTAATAATAATTGCTTCCTCTGAAGCAGTTCTCTCATTATCCCCGTCTCCCTATTTCGCGTGGTATTTTTGTTGAATTTTTCATTCAGAATTGAAGACCAGTGTTTGAGTTTACGTTAACAATCAAGTTTTGGTTTGGTGAAAAGTCATGATTTTGAGGCGGAAGGGTCGGGGCCTTAACAAAACAGACATTAATACATAGAAAAGTGACACCAGAACATTTGACGGACGTAGCCAAATGTCAATCAAGATGGCCAACTCCCCTTTATCATGACTGGTCGCATGCTGGTTTTATGGGGCTATAAAAAGTTATAGTCCAGGGAATGGCATGAATTCAAGATTAAACTTAATGTTTAGAATTGACCTTGAATATCTTTAAATATCACCGCTTTAGACGCCCCAATACGACCTCCAATATGATCTACTATGATACGAATCGGTAATTGTCGATTCACATCCCCAGCGATCTACCACCAAATCCTGTGAACTTTTATTCCAATTCCCTTGATTTCAAAATTAGAAAATGATAAGAGTTACAGTTTGGGGGTGTCGCCATGGGAGTCATTAAAGCACCGAGTTATTTATTCCTTGTCGCGACCCATAGACTATAATTCCATACACAATCTAACAATATTAACTAAGTATAAATAAATCATACTCATAGGTCTATAATCCCAACGAAATAATCGAAAAAACTAATAAAAATTGTCGAGTTATATAAGATAGGAGCCAGCAAAGATGTTATCTCTATATTAATGAGATTACGTAAGAGTTAAATATGGTAATAAGCCATACTGGGACTCGTTAAGGTTCCTAATCAGTTAATCGAGATAAGTTGATCAACTTGAACGAAACGGGCATAAAGCAATTTAAAGATCATTTAGATAATTCATGAACCACATATTCTTATTGTAGATGAAATCATTCATATATTGGTTATATCTTTATATAGGATGTCCATTCTGCTATCTTAACCCCACCCCCCCCCCCTCCCATCGAATCTAGCTAAAACAAAACAAATATACAAAGTTACTGTAACGTTCGCTCACCGATATATACAATTATTATTGTAATATTAGCTCACTAATAAATACAATTATTGTAATGTTCGCTCACCAATATATACAATATTGTAATATTAGCTCACTGATAAATGCAATTATTGTAATGTTCGCTCACAAATATATACAATTATTGTAATGTTCGCTCAACAATATACACATTTATTGTAATGTTTGCTAACCAATATATACAACTATTGTAATGTTCATTCACAATATATACAATTATTGTAATGTTCACTTAATTAATATGTATGTTTGTGTGTGATTTATGTGTATTGTGTCTTGTCCCTAGATTTGCTTTGTGTAATTATGTATGGTGCAGTCCCCCTGTACTTTGTGTTAGAAGAAAGAAAAGAGCTAAATTAAGAACATCGTATTCATGAATGACACCCGTCATTTGTTTAACCTGGGGATAGTTGGAAAGGCCATAGAAGAGCCACCCAACCACCAAGTTACTTGAAATACAAAGCTACATATTATTATTGTTTGTCAAGTGAACATTAAGAACTCAATTTATTGACTGAAATCTTTATGTAGGCAAGTAATTTTCAGGAACACAAATTGACACATAATACGAAACCTGAATTAAAAAACATCTTTACGTGAAAGGATGTATAATAAAGCAATATGGATTGGATATGTTAAATTGAAATAAATTCAACAACCTTGAACGATATTTACAGTTTCCATACAGATAATGCAGCTTATCGCCAATGACATTAAAACATTTTGAATTTCGGTTAATGGTTTTTCTTATTAAACATATTTTTATGATAGATTCTGTAATAAAATTAACACATTCGTTTTATAAGTACACGCGAACCACGGTGTAATACATATGTACCAGGGTAGACAGGGCGGAGCAAGTGGGACAGTATACCTTGAGCGACACAGTTTTTCTCTTTAGTTTAATTTGATTAAAATATTTTCATGACAGATTCTGTAAAAATAGATACATTAGTTTTATTAGTACACGCGAACTACAGTGTGATACATATGTACAAGGGGGGAAAGGGCGGAGCGAGTGGGGGAGTGTACCTTGAGCGACAAAGTTAGATTTTATATTCTCACGAAAACCCTGCAAGATGGCATGGCAGCAGACTTCATATGGGTGCTTTAACTATCACAAATGTAAAGTGTTTTCTGGTCACTGAATCCTTACTGCAGCTATCGTAACATGTTCGAAATGACAGGGATTAGTGAAGCTTAAGGGACAGTCCGTAATTCTGGTTCCAATAATTAATTTGTTAAAATCGACATTGGGATATCAATTTCAAAGAAATTCGCGGGTCATATACTGTTATTATCTATGAAAATGGGTCATTTTAAAACGATGCCACTCTTTAAAAGCGATTTATTTTGTCTTGGATTTGAACCAGTTATCGTGAAAATAACCATGTATTCGGAAACTTCAATATAATCAATCATAACTAATATATTAATACACATATTATTAGATTTATTGTTACGTATAATGGATATAAAAATTTAATGTAGGAGGATTTAATGGGAGAATTGGAGACATAGATCTTACTCATTCAATATTTACCGAACTGACTACCAGCATCGTCTGAAACCATAAATGACACCCCTGCTTTTATTGACCAATTTCTTCATTTCAACTGAAACAGTTTCTAAATAAATCATATCAATGGCTTCGGGATAGTTTGGCCCCCGTTTCTATCTTTATAACATGAGCGGTTGTTAATTCATCTGGACATGATTTCAATTTAGAAATGAACTAGTTCTACCCCGATGGCATTCTGAGTATTGGTACGTTAGTAGTCGTCTCTGGAGAATCCTCGATCTTCCTTCTCGAAACTCGATAAGCTACCCCTGACCCGTACTTGTTCAGGAATCATTTCAAATAAACGTCAAATAACTCAATAAGGACTCCAGCTATTGTGTATGTTGCTCCCGTATTAGAGAGCGTCTTAACCAACCCGAGTGTCGGTTTGGTTGGATGTTTACACCCAATAATCCCGAAGATTCCGTGTCGAAGACTATAGCCCAGTTGCCTCACACCTCTCCAGTATAAGAAATTTATTTCCGATCACTACCGATATTCTGTCATCAATAAAATATTGATTTATTATGGTTTATGGGCCCGGTCAAACAAATAAAATCAGACGGGATGAGTGGCTTGATGGAAATGTACTATTAATGAGCGATAGAGATACATAATAAACTTTTTGATTATATATTATATTACTTAGAGAGAAGATTGTTATATTTTATTGCCCTTGGCCTTGAAGTAGAATACCTCGCGCCATAGGAGGAGTTGAACATACCAATCAATGCAAATAACAAATCTATAAACCGCTATATGTACATAGACCGAACATAGGGAATAAAATCAAGATGCCAAATATTGCCCAGTAATGTTATGTTAGCCATAATTGAAAAACGACTCTTTAGCCAGATTAATGCTGCAGTCATTTCCACATTTTATATGATTTAACTAATACAATTTCCCCTCTGTCTACCTAGCAGCAGAACTCTTATATCTCAAGTCTGTAATAATCAAATAGACAATTCATCAAGAAAACCTAGAACAATTCCTTTGGCAGAGTGACTATAAACTGCGTTGTTCCTACTCTGTTTTGACCCCTTTAATGCCGACATGTTTCTTCCCAAAAGCGGTAAAAGTGGGCCAACTAAATGGCTTAGATATTGTTTGATATTTAATGGCCAAATTGGGATATCGCGTGCCATGATATCTGTCAAGGGAATAATTTATAAGAGTATTTATTGGAATATTATTGTATTTAGTATAAAGACCGTTCAAATCTTAGAAGTCGCATGTAAATTAACATTGTGTGTAAGTAGGTCACTCAGAAGTATCATTTCTTAATTCTTACTTTTAGGTAGTTTTTTTTTTTCAATTGGTCTGTAATCCAGACTTTCATGAAGCAAACTCTGCACGTGTCAAAAAATTCTAAACACTTTTTTAAGACAAAACACCATGTCAAAAATAGTATTAAAATCTATCAAAACTAATGGTTCCGGCTTTCGCGCTACAACGCCGTGTAATGAATGCATCCTTAAATACTTTCAAATGTTTCCACTGTCTCAATTTACGTTCACCATACGAACAAAAATACTTTCCATAAAAAATCAATGCCCTCAGGTATATGACTAAATGTTTCCTGACTCTTGATCATGGTAGAATGTCGGCACAGAAATAGATCCATTTACGAAATGTAATAAAATAGGGTTTGACGTCCGTCTAGGTTAATGAAGATTGTTGCTCAATTTAAATCAATTTTAAAATTTAAAGTGCGTCACATGTTAAACGAAATGGTGCGTCCCTTATTTCCAGGGGTGAGGGTCCGAACGGTTAGCGCGTGCTAGCTGTAACATAATGTCTGTCTTTAAGTAAACTGACGTTGTTTCGATTTACCTGTTTTACGTGACAAGGACTAGGGTCGCCTTCTAAACCTCGTGGGTTTTATTCGGGTCGTCCGGTTTGAATCACTGCTAAAGCCCCCTACGCGCAAGCGAATTATTCAAATGAAATTGATCCATATGTTATTTCTAGGCCCTAAAGACCTCGTTTGTGTCGAGTGGGCGCTAAACACTCTCTATCTCTCTCTCTCTCTCATTTCTCTCTCGCTATTTCAAGATGAGAGGGGTGACATTTATATGAAACAAATCTCTGTATATATGACCATTAGTGTATTTATTGGTATTTTCAGGGGCCGGTAATAATACTAAGGAAGTTATATCGGCGGAGAAGGTGTTAATAAAGAAACTATTAGAAAGATATGAACGTCAGGGTAAAGTCGGGCGTCCAGTCGTCAACACATCAGATAGTTTAACTGTATATTTTGGACTGTCTTTAATACAGATTTTAGATGTTGACGAAACGAATCAAGTATTGAAGAGTAATATCTGGTACCATTATGTAAGTATTAAAGCTAGTCCTTCAGATTGAAAACCCGAGGTCCCGTGTGTACAATGGCGTGCACACAAAAGAATACTATATCCAGTTGGAATCCGATATAAGAGGGGGCGCTGTCCGGGCACAATTTCCTTAATAGCACATATTGGTGTATGCCCGTCTTTATTAGTTCAGACGTTACAGAAAAAGTAACGGGGGCCTCTTGGTTTAATTTATCATAAAGTGTACTGTGTTAGTTACATCGTTTATCGATGGACTTGTAAACCAATTCCTCATGACTCGGCTGTGTGAAAACCCGATAGCCACAAATGAACTCGTGTCACCTGATACTAAGTAAAAGCTGTCTGCGACCAGTAATGATGCACTATAACTGTCTGAGGCTATTTTCAGGGGGTCAAAAACTATTTTTACAAGAACTCCCGATGACCGGGGTGTTGAGATTAATTAGTTGGCCTTGCGTTCGTGAGTGTCAGTAGCGCAATTACATGCAAACAATTGCCAAGTATAACATTTGCGTCTCACTTAAACTGTTTAAGGCCATTTGCAGCCGGCCAAAAACTTCTTTTACAGGAACCTATGGTGACCTATGGAGTCGTTGAGATTAATTAGTTAATATAACAATTAGGAGCCATAGTTATGCGACCGAAATCATACGAAAAGTAGAAATATAACATAGGGAGATATATGGTGTAACCATGCGCATTATGCTCAGGTCCTGTTTCACGAAACCTTAACCAAAGATAAAATCCAAATTTTAGTAGAATCTTCGATTTTGATTGGCTGAGCACTAAAATCAATCTAATATTATCCAATCAAATTACTAAAATTCGGATTTTTCTTAGTTAAAATTTCGTAAAACAGAGCCCTGATTATTGTGTTAGCAATTTTCACAGAACCAACTGTTCCCTATCGATATTATTTCACTATATGTACAAATTATTCACACGATTTGTGTATTATTTTACTAACAATTTTAAAATGCCACTAAGACATTTTCAGTCGGACATAATATTTGGTAATGCCTCGTTTCTGTGCGTGTTATTAAATCTTTGAACAATCGAAATGAGATTGTGTGATAATATCACGACATAGCCAACTTTAATTTACGATAAATTATAACTGAAAAAAACGAGTAAGGAGAAACAGACAAGATATTACAAAATTCCATTCCACAGAGTCCACGTTCAACAAAAGAAGTAATTTAGTTTGTCACTATAAAAGAAACAAATAATTGCTTTCAAATATAGGAAACTGCTATGGGAATTTCGCAACACGAGATCGCTAATGAAACAAATGAAAAGACCTAGTCCAAAAGTCGACGCCAGATCAAACGATAATTTGGTTGTTGACTTCCATAATCATTTGTTCCTTATTTATGTATTAATAAAGGGACAGGTTCGGCGATAAGGGGTTGGTTCGGTGCAATGAAACTGGTCAGCCTGAAAGCATAGCCCGAATGGGCTCTCTGCCGAGCGACACAAATATTAAGGGTGGTGCGGAGGATGGTGGGTGGATGGTCAAATGGAAGGCTTGTTTCCTGAAGGTTATATCTGAAATTATATTTCTAAAATGTAATTAGAAGTTGTGTTTCGCTTAATAAACCTATCCAATCCTTGAACTGTCTACATCATAAAACTGTCTTTAATCGTCTAACATCATTTTCATTGCATTGCGTGGGAGTTTCTAGGAGGTGTGTGTTAGTAATAGAAACTCAGATTAGGCTTCTGCTCATCATCTAATGGAATTGAATCGATGCCTAAATTATCTAAAATAACATTACTCTAATCAGCAACAAACCAGAAAATAAGTTATCCAGAATAGAAACCTACCTTATGTCGTGGGTTTTTTTTTGCAAGTTGAGTTGTCAGTTCCTATTCCTATGTTTGGTGGCCGAATGGTTAGCATGTGCGTGCTGTATCATGAAGCCTGTTATTGAGTCAACTGGCGTGGTTTCGAATCCGCGGTTGTACGTGACAAGGAGTAGGGACGCCTGAAAAACCTCGTTGATTTTCACCGGGCCCTCGGTTTCTTCCCATTGCTAAATGACCTCTACGCTAAAGCGAATTGTTGAAAGAAATTATACCATAATATTATGTTAGTCCCAAAATGACCTAGTTTGTGTCGAGTGGACGTTAAACCCTAGCTACCCATAAAATCTAGCATCCCCATAGTTAATACGTCTAGATCGCTGGATTATAAATGTTTTGATTAAGTTATCGAAAACTATACCCCCCCCCCCTTTTATTTTTCTCTTCATTTTGGACTATTCAAAGAAAATGACCTTTCTAAGAAAACGAGGGTGTGGTGACCTCGTTCCCCCTTCGGGGTTTCCAGGCTACCTAAATCAAGAAACACGAGACGAGATAAGAAGGGTAATTTGAATCCTTTAAATTACATCAACGGGTCACGATCAGACTTTATCCTCATTTACACGTCTAAGTTGTACAGTGTGAATATGTCTTGGGGTAAAATGGAAACTCGAGATTCGTGTGTTAAGTCATCAATTTCATAATCTGATAACGACTCCCAGAAGGTGAAGATTAACAAGCATACAGACTTTCATTATAAAATGATCCCGCCATTTATCTTGGGCATAGACCTGATAATGTTTACACATGTAAGATAAATTCAGGAACCGCTGTTTTCAACCAAGAGTTTCTTTTCCAATTCTCGCTTTCAACAATTGTTATGGTGCGTTTGGGCTTCACATGTAACTGGAAATGTTTCTTCTGTTAGGTTCTATAGTGACTTTTTTGGTAGTCATTTGCAAATTTTAGTATTATGCCCCCAAAATCAAATATCCGATACTTTTTTTGAATAGTATATAAAAAACGACGTTTCCAAATTTCAAAATACTTGTTTCTAATTTCACTCTTGGATTAGCTTTTTTTAAAAGAGACAAACTTTTATTTTAAATTTTAATTGTATATATTTATCATATATTGTGTTTTAAATATTTATATATGTGGAGGAGTTGATATTTATTATTAATTATATTTTCTATGATATTTGTTGTTATTTACATATATGAATACACCTCTGTGATATTGTTTTAGTTTGTCTCGTTAATTTCATTATATTTGGCGCAATATGGCCCGGTTAGAGCTGACGTGCCATTAAACAACATTTCATTTCATTTCTCTTGGATTGGATGTGTCTCCTCTACCTGCAATGGATGACCTGGTCGAGGATGACAGGTAGCATGTTTGACCGTTTCTCTGAATGAAAAGTTCACTTAACTCTGCAAATATTTAGCTGTATTGAAATGATCACCGTATCAGTTTTATAGTGGTTACTTTGTTCCGTAATGGAAATTCCTAGATATACGGGATATAGTAAATAAAGATGCTTAACGTGACGTAAAGTGTCTGCCGACTGTTGTACCAGGTCTGCGCAATTATCTTAAACTCGTTTTTAAAGAGATACGTCTTCCTTAAAGTACAAGCTCCAATTGTCCATGTGGGTTGACTATAATTTGATGGAAGTGTTATAGGTCTCAATATTAAGGCCACCTGCAAATTTCGTAAGTGTTATACACCCCTCATACGATGGAATTCCTTAATGAGTTATTTATTCAATTATCTATTTGTTATTGCACTATGCATATTTTTTGCTCTGACATCTTACTGATTTCTTCTTATATACAGGTCACAATTCTATGGAATACTGCTTATTACTGAGCGACCTTTTAACTAGGCTTCTCTAGTCGTTATCAAGCAATGAAACGTCGCTCAGTAATAAGCAGTAATTGTATTCCATAGAATTGTGACCTGTATACTCTAGTTCAATTACTAAATGCCATTGAAACAGTTGATTTCTTCTTATTTTGACTTTTCATTTGTATACCCTATCCGATTTTTATCATTGTGTGCCCTTTAGTATAAAGGCCTAAGTCAATACTTTCCAGTAAGACAACATGTTCGATAAATCTTATATAAAAAATCAGATCAAATATCAGATAAATGATGTCATTGTGATCGATCATCGATTATGTTTCCTGCTCAAAACATTTGAGTGGTGAACCCACTACACAATTGTCCCACAATTGAATATAAAAGACGACCAGTGTGATCAAGTTGACATTATCGAGAAACAGTATTTTCATAACTTCATTGACATTTGATTTACTACCGATTTCTTATTGTTTGCTTTCTACTGTTTGGGACGTGATGAATGATGAGTCGCTTTACAGCAAAATATTACGATTAGGATGAAAAGATGTTTTGTTAATAATTTAATTTCGAGTACACGCCCATTGTGATTTTGGTGCAAATCGGGATGTTTTCAGTTTTATATGTTTAATATAATGGATTCGTTTGTTCATTATTAAATCGTGCAATACATAACTCATCATCAGCGAGTTGACTTTGTTGTCACAAGAACGTATTAACCAAAATAAAAAATTGTTGACCTTCCTGATTTATGTTCTGTAAAATTATAGTTCGGAAAAAAGAATTGTCAAAAATGTTTTTATTCACTTTGTCATCATAAATATATATGAAATAAAACCAAGTACGAACAATCCAAACCATTAGACAAAATGTGAAAATGTAATATATCAGTAGCATTGTTGCGCGTCAATTTGTATAAAAATTTGTTTGTCAATGTTTGAGAAACACATTCAATTTTACAACTTCCTAAAAAAAATGGTTTGTTTGAACTATGCGCACACACGATACCGTAGTTATTCAGTCGATATTTGGTAGAAATCAAATTGCGAATTTTCGGGTTAGTAGTAGTAGTATTTTAAAAGCTGAACTTTTTGATCAATCTATCCAAGAATGGAATTCTTCACGTTTTGCTTAATCTAAGTTAAGCACATATAATTCATTCACAGATCTATCTCTATTTAAATTTAATCTATGCATTGATGACTTAAAACTGAAGTTTAGAGTAGCCCTCAGTAATTTCAGATGCTCGTCGCATTCGCTTTGCATAGAAACTGACAGATATTTAAATACATGTATACCCAGGGAAGAGAGATTATGTAATTATTGTGCATTGAAGACGTTGGAAGATTTTGTAAATTTGTCCTGTATATATATATACCTTAAGAGAATTGTATATACTATCTAAGTATAATATCTATAAATTTGATGACGTCAACTGATCAAAAGCTTATCATGTCTACAGCTAAATTTATATATTTCGCTTTTGCTCAACGTACATCATTACCTTCCGAAACTTTAAAGTTTAATTTTATTGTATATATAGTATTTTTTGTTTTTGAATAACTATTATTATTATCATTGTTTTTTATCCTTTGACTTACACGTCTTTTCATCTTGATTGTATTATTGTATAATTTAAAGCTATAAGTTGTTGAACTATATGTAATAAAGAATTATTATTAGCAGTAGTAAAATCGGCCAGCAGGTTGTTACTACGTTTGGATTTACCTCAACAGTTCTCACAGACAACTTAGATATCAGATTTTAGGTTAATCCTTAAAATCATTTAAATCGTAATCTTTTAAGAACCTTAAAAGCGACACAATGATATAGTATTCCCAGATCATAGTGCGTTTTAATATACAGACAGTAGCAACTTCTGCGAATAATCGCTTTTGATTTAAAACATATTCTGGTTTTGTTTCTGGACTAATCCTATTATTAAAATACTGTATCACTTGCTGAACGAGGCATTGAAGATGGATTTATACACCCTACAATCTGACAAGGACAAGTCACCGTAAAGGAGAAAAAAACTAATTTAATTACTTTCATATCAAATATCTAGTATTGGTTTTATAGGTGGGCTCAGATGACTTGATTTGTTGAATAGATTAGTGATCTTTTTCTCGTCTAAAAACTGTAACTTCGTGTAATCTATCAAATTTGTTATGAAGAAACTAAGGAATCAGCTATAATAATCACGAATATAGTAGATATTTTTATTAGGTTATAAATTGAAATTAATGTGTAATTCTGTTGGGACTTTACACGAAGGCCGTGGCAATATTTCCTTATGTCTTGGGACTATTCTTTTTCTTTACATGAACGGCTTTACAATGAGGGTACAAACATTTCTTTAATGCGGTGACTATAAAGCGAAAAAAAAAATTGTTTTATTAAATGCTTTTAATGTACAAAAGTAGTTGGAGAAGGAAATAAATAAAAATCTAATTTTTAAATTCAAGTTTTATCACCTAGATGATGAGGTGCCTGCATGAAATATTGTCAATAAGGTGAAAATTGCAACTTTAAATTCGATTTATTCGCGCCCAACTAAGCAGTCGATAAAATGAAATTAAATCCTCTGATTATCATGTCATGAATTTTTAACCCACTGAAAACAATGATAATGTTAAAGTTGAATCTCCAAGAGGAACACGGGGTGGAGGGGGCGAATGGTTAGCACGTGCGCGCTACATGATAGGGTCTGGCGTCGTTTCGATTTCCTGGCTGTACGTGACAAGGAGTTGGGTTGCCTATCCCACCTAGTGAGATTTCCCCGGGTGAAAGGATTTCGCCACTGCTAAAGACCCCTACACACAAGCGAATTATTAAAATACACCTTCCCTCACTCGAGCGCCACCATCCTGAAAATCTACTGAGGGGCATTTTTTTAACGCGATTATAGACCAAGCCTGAAAATTGTCTAACATTAATATTTTGATTATTTTTTTTAAAGAAATGTAAATGGTAATTAATTTGATTACAACTTAGCGTTATTTGGGCCATGAAAAATGAGTTTGTATCAGAAAATATAGATTACGGTCAGCAGGGCTTTCAAATGGGGGAAGAAGGGGCTGGGGCATATGCCCGTCGGCGATGTTCTTGGGTGGGAGGATTATCTAAGTGCATACCAAAAAATACCCTTAGAATTTTTGCTGGCAAATCACCGGCCTTCGCTTCCTCTAAATCATTCAGCAAATAACAGATGGTAGAACTATGAAATAAACATAAAAAGTTTACTTATTATTTAATAATAGTTATTTGGATAACGTGTTAAACGGTTGAACAAATGTAATTTCTTTAACCATAAAAAGTCACCTGGGCGCAATGCTCATGAAGCAACGACTTCGAGTTTTACAACATCTGGCCGTTGCTGGTTTACTTCACAATTCTCGACATTATAGTTATACGTTATCTGCAGACGCGTCAACATATCGAACCCCATGGAAACCTTGACATTGAACGAACCTGTAACTCGATTATTACATGTAGACATGTATTAGCTTGAAAGCACCTGGCTTGTTATTCGCGACGACCAAGGAATCTGATAGGATCCCAGACTGGGCTTATACCCAATCAAACTTTGTCTCGAAATATTCGGGGTATTACGTGAAGAGCTTGATAAGAAGTACGTAGTTAAAGCGAGATCAAGCCTTTTATTTGAGATGCCTGGGCACAGGCACCGTAATCGTTGTTACAGTATACTAGGGGTGGGGAGGCTTGACTGAAATGTTTGCCCCGGGGCGCCACATAGGCTTGTAAGAGCCCTGGCGGTCAGCGGCTTTAAATACAATTCAAATAAATGTCACACTTGATCAATGGTATACTTTAACCCCTGCATCAGTTTTTTTCTGTACCATTCTTAGTATTTCTTCGGTAATTACCTTTTTTTTGCAAATGGCCACAGAAACCGATTTGATTGGATATTTATGAGAGATTTGGGATTCTTCCTTTTTCCAAATTTTCGGGTAGATTAGACTTGGAGAGTAATCCCTTCGATCATGAAGAAAGCAACATGACTTGAAATCAGATAGTTTTAAACTGAATTAACCTGACAACCTCCCCTTCCTCTACAATCACACAAACCGATAAAATCACTCATTTAAATTCCGTGTACGTTTCCGTGTCCAATAGTTGATGACATATTCAATTCACTGGTGGCGGTGGAATTCATTGCATTTTTTTTTTGTTTGTAGCAATGGAAATCAATTGTAAGTATCGCAAATGTTTTGAGTAAATAACGATCCACATTGACATTTGATTATTCAATACCTGTGGGATTACAAGTCAACACATTTGATTAAATAAGAACAGACTGTGTACGAAGTTGTATGCCTATGAAGTGTGCGTTATGTCCTCGACAAGAATTGTAAAGCCATTACATTTAATCCTCTACTGCTTAAAAACCTACTTTATAATTTGCACTTAACCAGGAACAATCAATTTCTGAAACTAGTTTTTTTTTCCATTATTATTATTATATTTTTTCGGGGGGTTTAATTGCCGTTGGTTCTCGATTAAATGATTGATGTCGCGCTGTATCTGAACTCTCCAGCTCGGTGAATTTCGTTGTAGTGTGTTTTTAAACAACATGTGCTGTCGTTTGGTGGTTAAAGTCATCATCAGTGCTACCGATACAGTCAAGTTCGGTTATAGCATTTATCTGGCGACATCACAGACTAGAAGAAGGGTTTAACGTTGCTAGAGGTTGCCAAACTGCTCAGCAGGGGGTCTAACTCTGTCGTTACGATTACCAGTCTTACTTCTAACATCGAACCACTGTCCCATTCCCCTCCCCGTAGTTTACATGACTTACTACTAACATCGGACCAGTGTTTAATTCACTCCCTGTGGTTTATATATGCCTTCCTATCTTACTGGACGATTTCAGTATATTGAAGTTAACAACTCCTCGTCAAGTCATCAACAACTCTTATGTGGGGTTCCACAAGGATCCGTTTTGGGCCCGATAATCTTCACGATGTATACAAAGACGTTAGGTAAACTTATTCACGATCATGATCTGCTGTATCATTTTTATGCTGATGATTCTCAGCTCCTTGATAGCTTCAAGCCACTTCCGATAGATCAAAATGTCGTCATCAAGAATCTGGAAGAGTGTCTCGATAATGTCAAAAAATGGATGTCATTCGATATGCTTAAACTCAATGATGAAAAAACTGAGTTTCTTCTCGAAGGTCCTGCTAACAGACTTACGAAATGTGACATTCAATCAATTAAGGTTGGAAACACTGAAATTCGGGTGTCTAGAACTGTAAGGAATCTTGGAATTCTTGTTGATTCTCGTCTCAGTTTTGAAAACCATGTGAGCAACATCTGTAAAATATGTCATTTCCATCTCCGAAGGATAGGGTCCATTCGTCATCTATTAACAGAAGACGCTGTTGCAACCTTAGCTCGATCCTTCGTCCTGTCCAGAATTGACTATTGCAATTCGGTACTAACTGCGTATCACGAACGAACAGATTTCAAAACTTCAAAGATTACAAAACCGCGCTGCTTACATTGTCTCAAAAACTAAATCAAGATCACACATCAGTCCAGTCCTGAACAAACTACATTGGCTCCGTGTTCGAGAAAGGATCAACTTTAAAATCTTATCGTTAACCTTTCGATCAATAAACAAATCCGCGCCAGGTTACCTTCAAAATCTAGTATCGCTGTATCAACCTAAACGATCATTACGATCAGAAGGGAAACTATTATTAGATGTACCTGCCTATAATTTGAAATCTTTTGGATCAAGAACTTTTCGATACAGTGCATCAATTCTTTGGAATACACTTCCAGAAAATATTCGACAATGTGAATCTGTGTCGGTTTTTAAATCCAAAGTGAAAACTTGGTTGTTTAGTCACTATCATTAACATCCCAAAGAGAGAACACTTTCTAGCTCCTAGTGCATTCCCTAGTGGATTGAATAGTTGCGCGATATAAATATCATCATTATTATTATTATTATTACTACTTACATCGGACCACTGTTGCATTTCCCTCCCCGCGGTTTACATGCCTTACTTCTAACATCGGAAGACTGTTCCTTTCCCCTCACCGTGATTTAGACGTCTTAGGTCTACTACTAACCTATGACCATTGTTCCATTCCCTTTTCGTGGTTTACATGCCTTTCAATATTAAAATACTAAAATCTGACCAATGTTCCATTTCCCTCCCCGCGGTTTACGTGAATCCCTACTGACATCTGACCACTGTTTTATTTCCCTCCCCGTGATTTACGTTATTTGCTTCTAACATCTGTTCCGTTTCCCTCCCCGTGGTTTACGTGACTCACTACTAACATCTAGCCATTGATGCATTTCCATCTTCGAACGACATAATGTCACTTTAACAAATCCACCCACGACTTAATCATGATAGTAAAACTAGGTTGAGGCAAACGTTTGATTAAATAGAATATACATATATTCAGCCAGCGTGGAGATTTATCTAAATCGTAGGTTGTGGTTAGAAAAGATTAATTACCTATCAAGATAATTATACCCGTTAATTTATATTTACATTGTATGTAGAATCCTGGTGGTGTTAATATCCACCTACTCTTGTTGGTGGCGTTACTAAGCAATATGTATGTAAATCCCAAAATACGTCTTTAGGACTGCATATCAACCATTGTAATTACGTTTTGTAAAGCGACTTTATTTATCAATTCCGAATTTTGACATTAACATTTAAAAATAGTTTTACACGTGCTCCTAAAAAGTAAAAGCTATTTAGATTTACTTCATTAAAATGCAGATCAATGGCATATGTTTCTTTATTGGCCACCTTGTGCAATACTCTGGACGCTATTGACCCCCCAAAAATTTCGGTTCTACTCGGTAATTAGTAGAACACTCTGGGTGTTTTAAAGAGTGCCAACGTCTAGTTGTGCAGCAAAGTTAAAGATATACCTGTCTACAACTTCCCGCCATACTTCCAGCGAATAATATCATTTTGCAGGTTATTGCACGGTAGTAGGCTTTCGTTCGTTCGTTTCTGGAGTTTAACTTCCACTTCCACCAGGGGTGATGTCGTAGACAGGGTTAGTAGGCCTTTTCCTCACCCTTTTTAGTTTTCTCTGCTTACTTAAAGGAACTTTATTGTTTTAAGGTAGACAATCAGGGTACTCCCCTTTAAAATGTTTTAATCTATAAGTTATTGCGCCTTATTTAAAATCAGCTTTGTTTAAAGCTAACTTAATGACCGCAAAATATTCTGACATTATACTAATTATGTGGTCGAGGTACCACCGCTGACGTCACTTCCTTCCTGTTATTTGACATAGTGATAAGAAAATTATTTTCTCTAGGTTAACAATTAAAGTCTGACATACTGTTTATCCACCATCTATCGCCGTGCGGCAAGGCCGGGACTCATTGATAATTTAATGTTTCTTTGCGTAGCAATAGCGCTTCCATTCGAGATGGAATGTCATCTTATTCCGGTTGATTTATTCCGCCATGACAGTTTCATCACATATGATAAATGAAGCTGGTCAAAAGTGCTGTGTATATTTATAATCAAACATGTCGCTTTCTGGCATCCACGTGATGCATTGTCTGTACCGGAAGCGTGTTGACAAACAAGATTAATGTTTACCATAGATGAGGATAAGGGAAATGTACCATAGTAGCTTACGTGTTTAGGTGAAAGGTCAAAGCATTTCCAATGTCTGACAATCTTAAAAGAGAGGAAGCTGCTGTTGTGATGTAAACAAAGATTGAGCAGAAACAAATGGCTGTATGTGTACAGTTCAGTTCAATGCAAAATGGTATAATATGTTATAGAAATCAGAAATTATCAGTTGCCTCCTGCACGACACCAATGATTAGTGTCCCTTGGAAATTATGCCAGTTCCTCCGGCAAGAAAATACCTAAATATTTCGGAAATTCTTGAAAGAAGAAGGGGCGGTTTGAAAGGTGGTTGGAGGGGGTGTAAAAGTTCGCCCGCCTGTTCATATGTCATGGGTTTCTGAGGGGTCATTCGGTTTTCTTCCAATGGGGTGTTGTGTGGTAGGTTCTTGGGAGCTAAAAGGCTGATTTGGAAATGTGGCAATGTTCTTATACTCATATACTTTATACGTCATTGGAACTTGGGAAGGAGTAGGGTATCTATCACCTGCCTAACCTGCGCAAGTCAAGGTGCATTATGAAAGAGCTAAATTTAGCTGTTGCAGATCCCTTTTCTGGCGTCAGATGTTACGTAAATTATTATTTAGACTAGAACCTCGAATGGTCGTTATTTTCTATGGATCAAAACCCGATCGCCATTTAATAATTTGAATTAAAATTTAAAATGGATAAGAGAAACCTTGTTTATTATCGGTATCGGTAAAAATCGACACTAAGCTATGTTATATCTCAACTTTAATTTCGCTAAAAGTAATATGAATGAAATATCCAATGTAGTCCTTTTCTTTTATCTTTTTTAAACTATTATATAGCGATCAATAACTGTCATTTCTGTATCTAAATCTTGCATAATGCATTTATAATAATAGACCTGATTCTGTGAGATATGAATAATCGTCATGGTATGGGTGTCTGTCTATTCATCCTACTGCCCTTTAATTATTATGTAATGCTGAAAGCGAAGCGATTAGAATAGACAAACGATAATCGGTTGACAAACGACACAATAATTTACTATATTCCGCCATTGTATTGAATCATGTACATTATCATGACAGGACACTAATCGATAAATTAACTAATCGATAAGTTACTGAGTTTAAACCAATATACGTCTATATATACCTGATACAAATATACCATTGTCCTTCATACTTATCATACTTACCATTGTTGTTTCACCTAGTCAGTGTTTACTATGCATGAAACTCGGATTTAAGTACAAAAATATTTAAACACCGGTCTCTTTTGTCTGACTTTCAGACTGGGTGGGGAGAGTTATTGATGTTACTTTATCACTATGACACTGTAGTTTTTAAATATTCACAATAAAAACAATAGTTATTACCAACGCTATGTCAATTATAATAGATTTGTATTGTTCTGTATCAAGTGGTTTGGTAAATCAACAGCCACACACGGTTTATTAGTGACTATATCGTTGCCTATAATGCCTTGCAAAACATAGCTTTTATTTACTAAGAAAACAGTGTTAATCATGAACGGAAACTATGTAAATATGTATTTGGTTAATTAAACACTGTTGGTGTATTGTTCGGTTACAATTTAATAGGTATTTGTAGTTCTGCTACCACCAATAAATATATTTATGTAGTGAGTTGTAACAAATGAATGTCATAAAACAGATCAGAAGTCACTACTTGTGGACATTGCTCCCGCAATTCAGTGTTTTCAATGCCGGAATAACCTTGTACAGAGGCCCAAAGCACTTACACGTGTATGTTGCCATTATTATCTATGTTAATACTTATAGTATTAATAATATTTGTGTATATTATGGGTTTATTTATTATGAAGACCCTGTTGAGGATCATTTGTTCAATGGTATATCTGGCAATGGAAAGACTGCAATAAATAAAAACAGCTTTGAAAAAATACCTGCATGCAGCTTAACGTCACATAAAAATGGCACGAATAACTTCTGGGTTTGCTTATTTTTACAGAAACCTTTACACTAATTAATGAAAATACAGCTCAAAGATTAGTAAACATATGCCCTGTTTGATTTGTCCATACCGGCACGAAAAACTTCTGGCTTTGTTTTTTTACAGAAACCTTTACAATTAATGAAAATACAGCTCAAAGATTAGTAAACATAGGCCCTGTTTGATTTGTCCATACCGGAGCACACGAATGACAATAGTTCGGCAATATTAGCGGCGAGGTCACTTGATTTAACGGGGTTCTTGTACTTTAGATTGTTTTGGACAACTGTGATCTTGTAGTATTTTATTTCAAATAAACTGTATTCAGAATGAAACCGTAAAATTGAATAAAATTCCTTATATTTTTCAGAAATGGAACGACATACTATTACGATGGGATCCGAAAAAACACGACGATATTCTCTTCATACGGGTTCCTTCTAGTAAAATATGGCTACCGGATATAGTTTTATATAATTTGTAAGTTGCTTTTTGGTTCTATATATCATAGTCACATTCCCAATTGTTTTCTGGAACTGTGCTGTGGGATTTCCAGACCCCCTTTTTTTATTCATTTGTATGGCACCATGTATCAAAATATATATGGCAATTAGAAATAAAAATATACCAGCCAAAAACCAGATTTTGAACTAAAATAAAAGTTGTATCCCTATTATTATCAAAACGCACGATTACAACCATGCAGTAGACTGGAAAAGGGCCATATCATTAGACTTTCTGTACGCTTGATTTCTCACCCTTACCAGTTGCAATTGGAGATTAAATACAAATTTCCTTGGTATCAAAGTACCATGTAAAGTCAATTCGTTGAATTAGTTTAATCCGCTACATTTCACCCGAGCAGTCATGTGATGTGACAGTTGTATTGCTATTTAAAGAGAATGACAAATCAAATGTATAACACCAGATCCAATGGGATTTTAGTCTCGAGCAGAATATGTTATTAATCACACCAATCCCAGAATACAGTTCACTAAACCACCTGTCAATTGATGTAAAGTACTCTATGTTTTATGGTTAGGTCTAAATATTAAGGCCGCCTGCAGATTTCATCAATGTCGCCAGATGTAAACAGGGCTAGCACAATCCCTAACCTTCGAACTCGTCAACAATCAAGTCCCCTAACCTTATTTATATCTCGCGACATTGAGGAAATTTGCATGTGACCTTAATATTTAGTTTTTTAAATACATGGAGTCAGACATAACTTTGTGAGACGTGTCAAATTAAAATGAAAGTTGAGCCACATATTTATTATCTATTATACTTTGTTGTTGTCATTGTAATTATATAGCAGCAATAGGGTATGTTTCGTCTTTCGTTAAGGAACATACGATTCCACATCTCATTTGAGGCGTTATACAATACAAAAGTATTCGTTATGCGAGATCCCCAATAAATGAGACAGTATAAGTTCGGAAATTATTATTATTATTACAGAATATTTATATTGCGCCCTTTCATATAACATGTTCAAGGGCACTTTACAAAGTGACAATGTAATCATTAATAAGTAAGATTGTTAAAATACGCCTGTCGGTACTAAAAGCTAAAACCAATCTTCGACTTCCATTATGACATTGAATCCGTTCAACTTTTTTCTAGAGATTTTTTTCTGGAACCATTGTATTTTTATCGTCCTGATTTCACATAAAGAGGATCTATATTTCCATTCAAATACAAGAAAGCTAAATAAAATCAGTTTTATTATAAGTCCCAGTATGGTGTCTAGCCTGCAGTTTTATAACCCCTCGTTTTCTATGAATAAATACCAATTTGAATGAATTTAATTTACAGAATATCACTTTACCAAATTCAACGATCAATTTTCAGCGTATATACGTCATTTTTTTTTACCCTTTTCTTCATACCGTGATCAAGAGCAAACGATCTCTTTGGAGGTTGTTTTTATATAAAAGTACATCGCATTTCTGGATAATTATATAAAAAAAAATATTTGAAAATTCAGATTGCGTCACAATAGATCAATTATTCACCTCCCAAAAATATTTCAGTTTATCAACAAGATACGTGTACATGTATAAGAAAATCAAATAGCCAGCAATTTAATATTTAATGTTAGTTAGGCCAAATAAAATAAATATGCCTGTGTTTACGCCTTACGGTTACCCGGTCGACTCTTTAATTACCCAAGTAATATAACTCGGTCTTGATGTCATTTTTTCTATACAAATTCCAACACGGAAATTTCAGGAAACTTACTCAGTATAATTAAGCTAGATATGCTAGTTACGAAATAGATAATCCTAACCCAAATGATAACAGAAAGATCCTAATATTTTGGCCCAAGTAACCATAAAACAAGTATACTATTCGTGG
Source organism: Patella pellucida (assembly GCA_917208275.1). NCBI lineage: Eukaryota > Metazoa > Mollusca > Gastropoda > Patellidae > Patella > Patella pellucida. The sequence goes on along the minus strand of OU795036.1, from coordinate 19,725,293 downwards.
ACTTAACAACTATTCAAAGATCGACCCCATCTTTAAACATTTTTTTTTTCTCTCATTTTCAGTGCTGATGATCGATTAAGGGAACAGCGAGATGCTCTGGTAGTGGTGGACAATAATGGTACTATTTTGTGGATGCCGCAGGCCATATTGAAAAGTTCGTGTTCATTTGACACGCTGTATTTCCCTTTTGATCAGCAGACGTGTAAGATGAAGTTCGGATCATGGACGTACAACGGAAACAAATTAAACATAGACTTTGTATTCCAAGAATCAATGGACATGAGTGATTTTGTCCACAACAACGAATGGGACGTAACCAAAAACGTTGCTAAGCGAAATGTACTTTATTATAGTTGCTGTCCTGAACCGTATCCCGACCTCACATTTACGTTGTCGTTAAAACGCAAGGTGGCTTTCTATACGTTTATCCTGGTCTTACCGTGTGCCCTACTGAGTTTGTTGACACTAGTGATATTTTGGGTTCCGCCAGAATCTCCAGCTAAACTACAGTTAGGTAAGGACAAACAGAATCTTTATTTGTTGGTTTCAGTTTGAAAATCACGACGACTCAGAGAGTAAGACAGTTTTCATTAGCGTCAGGGCAAAACAGTATAACGTTTAGGGTCGGGGCAAAACAGTATACTGGCAAACTAGGCTGGAGGTCGGGTGTTCGATCCCTGCATTGCCGAGAAAGTTCATCCAGATTCCCTGGTGTGGTTTCCCCTTGTCGGGGATGCAGGACGGAGGGCCTGACAAGGACAGTTTTGTCTAGTCGTTTGAATGGGACGAAAAGTGGGGGTCCCGTGTACACATTTGCGTGTAAGTAAAAGAACCCTTGACAGTTGGAATTCGATATAGCACACTACATGGGGTATGTCCGTCTTCATTAGGCCAGGTTAGACGCAGAACAGTAGGGGACGTTAACCCCAATTTCGTTTCATTTCATTTCATTTAAGTCAGTTATTTTAAATATTGACTTTCAAATTTCTGTCTGCAATGTAACAAAAATTAACGCAAATCATTTCGTCCTTTCAAATCCCACAAGCATAACTCATTAAGCAAGCGTAGACGTATATGTAAGGCAATTAGAGTTAACGGAGGTGGGGAATTCTCTTAATTAGTTTCAAGCAAACGGTATTTCATCTGTAATACATGTTGAGTTGTTATGAGTTTCAGTTATGAGGCAGTGTGGGTAGCTTATTATGAAAATTATGACAGCATAGATGTAGAATTGTTGCCATGGATACTTACAAACGTCCTTTTGTTCTGCTCATCAAAACTAGCATATGCCATGCACTGTGTTACGGGCGAAATATTGTGAAAGTTTTTTTCCAGACTAGATATTCTCTCTTTTCGGGCTCTCCGCTCTACACCATTGCAGACAAAGGGAAACCAGTGTCTTAGTCACTGAGCCATCGCCCCACCCCCCTTAGGATAATGGAGACATAATTCGTGGAGTTTCCTATTTAAGAAAGACGTAATAAATAAATTAAATTTACACACAAAAAAAGTCGAAGTGGCATCGGTAGCTGTTTTGGTGGTTGTGGGGACCCTAGTGGTTCTGTGTCGGTGACATTAAAGGCCTTAATGTTTTCGGTTTTGTGCCTTGCTATAATAAGAGAGGGGTGGCTCTCAGTTGACAGCCATATAAACGTGTTTGTAACTAGGGACTGTGTTTTCTTAAGAACTTACCTCTATCCTCAAGCTGGGGCTAGGGTTTCTTATTTTTACTTTATTAAAGCCCCAATAACACTCTTGTTGTAACTGAATAATATGTTCCAATCTTTATTCTGGTCAACAAATTGTGCTATTTTACACTATTACAATTAATAAATGATACAAATTTCATCTTAACACACCTAATTTTAAAAATTGAAAAATATCAACTACATGTCGTAACATGGTTTGAAAAGCCTTACGTAAGCACTTTCAAATGCAACTTGGATTAAAACATATTTTCGAACCCTCTGGACAAGTAAGATAGGTTATAATGGATAATTTACACAACAGGGAGGACACTTAAACATCTAGTAGTTAGATTAAGGCTAATTTTTTTTTTCGGAACCTGTCAAGCCAGCCAGAGTGTTATTGTCCCTTTAAGAGTTTGATATATTTAACTATAATTCATGATTTGGAGTTTAACCTAAAAACGGATAAACTCATTTGGTATAGTTTACGGTCATGGCGTCAGCATTAGCCACCAGTAAACGTTATTTAAAATTGTCTCTTTCTTATAGGTATGAGTGTTTTTGTTGCCTTTTTCTTCTTATTGTTGGTATTAGCTGATTTCACACCTCGAGCAGCCGCCTCTATACCTCTTATTGGTAAGATTAAGCCTATTATTTATTTATATAGATTCTTGTTGCGAGTGTTAAAGCCCAATATCAATCTTATTTCCAGACAACCTTAACATGATTTACATCCCGCTATTTTATATTGTGTATAATTATTGCTCTTGATGCTTGACCACACAAATACGGAAGTGGTTTATTAAAGATTCATTTCCTTGACAGTCGCAATTCTACATAGAGAGACAATCAAATTCTTTTTAATGACTTTTAACATCAAATGAAGATAACCTTAACTATTTAATTATTTCTTTCTGATTAATGATAGAGGATTGATATAACAAATTACGCGGGGCAAATTGTTTTCTGCTGCTTTCAACGAAATAACGTCAAAAAACCAAATGCGCGAAGTACTGCTTCCCTTTTAGCCGGTCTGGATAGTTTAATTATGTACATGTATATATGCGCCTTAAAGAACAGAGATCTGTCCTAGAGCTTCTGATTTTGTAAAACCCTTGGGTATCCCCCCCCCCTCAGCCCCAACGAGACTGGTGTATCTGCTGTTTAATTGATGATATAAACATGATTTTTGCATTGTCTCAGCCCAAGCAATGCGACGAAGAATCTGGGGACTATACCAAACCTAATGATTACCCTTTGCCCCAATATAATTATGCCACCACCCTCGACAAAATCCTGGATCAGGGCCTGCACCCTCCCTCCAATTCCTGAATACTCTCTGGATATGAACTTTTAAACCAACTGCTCTAACCCAAGGGACATAACTCCTTAGATTCAGGCTTAAAATAACCAATTCCATTGCAGGTGCGTATTTTTGTTTAAGTATGGTGATGATAACAATGTCAACTGTACTGGCGTGTATTGTAGCAAATATGTATTTCCGGGGTGTTAGAATTAACAGAGCACCAAGATGGTTCCGATATGTAAGTTCAACGTTTCCAATTTCTCTTAAGGCTTGTGAAGTCCGAACACCTTGGACTATAAATCCGTCGATTATTATGTATGAAATTGTGTGTGTATTATTTGTTTCCAACCACGAATAGCATCTTAGGAAACAATCCACAAAATCGAGCACCTAAAATCATAAAATCAACACCAAAGCAACGTCTTTGAGGATACATGGAAGTAAAGGAAATCAAATGGGGTTTAACGTCTTACTGTTCTGCTCCGTCCTGGCTTGGCTGACAAATGAAGTTAAATGGAGTTTAAAGTCCTGCTGTTCTGCTCCGAGCTGGGCTGTTGAACACGAGCATACGCCATACAGTGTGCTGTGGTAGAAATTTGACCGGACAGTGGAACTCTTACATCGAATTCCAACTGCCAGGGTTTTTTTACGTGCACACCAATGTATCCGAACAACAAGACAGCTTTCCTTGTTAGATCTTCCACCCTGCACTATTGACGAGAGAAAACCGCGTCTGAAAATCCCTATGAACTTTAAGATAATGAAAGTCAATGACATGTTTAAGAATTTGACATGAACTTTATAAAAATGTCACAGACACAAAATATGTTTTTGTATCTCAGTCTGTATCTAATCTACACGTTATTATTTATTGCCTGTCTGGTTGACTTAATTAATCAAAACTAAATGTCATTATCTGTAAGAATTTAATTGTTTTTTTAATTTTAATTTAAAGGGTCAATCCGGATAATATTTTTGAGAATAAAACTCTTTAATTTTGTGGTAAAAGCCATTAAGATCCCCTACCTTAGAGCCGAGCAACTAACTCAATATATGTAATACGTTTTAAAACAACCTAAACCCACATTCTTCGTCTTGAAATGGAGTCCGGTGTCCCAAACTGTATTATGCGGTGTTTTGATAAAACCAGACATTTATTTTATGAAAATAATGTGTCGGTGAAATTTACCTTTTGTTATAAAGTACAGCACATGGACCATTCACCGTGTAGACCTCCAAAGGAACGGGAATCGATTATCGATTCACCCAACGAAAGAATTGACCCGAAATCTTAAAAGGGTTACGTGTCCGGATAAGCTGTTTAAACGCTCACGTCCAAACGACTCAATATTTTAAGCTGAAATTTTGAGTCAGAGTATATACACCAGTCTTCTATATTTTGACGTTTAAATTTCATACATACTCGGACTTTTAGTTTTGAGGCTCTGTTCTATTCGGGACAGTCCCTTTAAGAATTGAATAACCAAAACATTAGACATATTTGACATCTTTTGAGTTAGATTTGTAAAGTAGACAACAAGCTTCGTTTTCTGAAAGGGAAAACACGCAGAGATTTCTTGAAGGGACAACAAGCTTAGAATTGAATAACCAAAAACATTAGACATAAATAAAAATATTGTGAGTTAAATTTCTGAAAAGGACAACATGCGTGGATTTCTTGAATCAAGCTACGAATTCTTAAATGGACAGTACGCTAATATTTCCTAAGGGGGTAACTACCTAATATTTATTAAATGGGCAATACGCTAAGACTCCTTCAAAGTGACAACACGCTGATATAATCAATCATTATTCAATGCGTCCAATTTGAGGTGTACATTAGCATCTATGGATTTAACATTGTCTGATTTCGCAGAAACAGTATTAAATTTTTAAAAAATCGTGTTCATTCCCCATGTTATGTTTCGTTTTAATAAAAAAACCATTGAGTGCTATATTTAATCCTTATCTATTTTTCAAACTGTTATAGCGAAAACGTCTAGCCCTGTATCTACATAATGTGAGCTAGGTTTAATTAATTTTATTTCCTCAACTTTTTTTTAAATTTAAATGATTTTTTTGTATTCTAATTGTAGTGTATGGTGAATTTTGTTGCCAGAATTTTGTGTCTTAAAGACAAGATCGTGGATATAAACACCGAATTACCCTCCAAGAAAAACTGGAGTAGCTGTGTCGTCACAGAACAAAATGGCCGCTTTAACGACCCGGAAATCAAGTTCGCAAAAGTGAGACTGTTAGATAATGGACTCGATTCAAAAAGTTCTTCGGACACATCCGAAAGCGGCGTGAAAGACAACAACATTCAAATGGACAATGGTCGCTTCAATTACTTTAGTAAAAATTCCGGCATCTTTGACGAAGTGCGGGAAATTCGCGATATTTTACAGCGTGACGAAGAGCGTCGTGTTAAAAAAGAAGAAAGAGACCAATATGTGTTGGAATGGCGGGTTCTCGCTTGTATCATTGATCGTCTGTTCTTTATTATATACCTCATGGTAAATGTTGTGGGACTTATTGTTTTATTTACAGTTAAATTTTAAAAGACAAGAAAATGTGTGAATACAGACTTTACACAATAAGGCAAAATGTGATCACCATCAAACGCATACCTTTTCACCATGATATGTAAGTGCCCAAGTATTCAGCTCGCAGCCAAGACTGATTTTTTTTATCACGGTCACATTACTCACGCTAGATGCATTTCGCGCGTTTTGTATGAACTAAATAATATGCCTTGTACAGATTGGCAGCACAGATGATCATGATTTTGTATGGCACGGGGTTAAGTAAAAAAAACAATGACACCAACCTAAATCGTAGAATTAAACTGCATTCAGGGATAGTTTCGTATTTTTACACCACTTATAGTATTTCACAGATTCAATGATAGTTTCGAATTTTCACAGCTCAATCACGAATTTTAAAGTGTGATTTTGTAGCAATATTTGCAAACGTACGAAACTCTTGGCCCCATCCATAGCTAGTATAAAATATGCACGGGCATTCCATAGGAATGAGAATAATTACATGGAAACAATGCAGGTGCTCTCCTGATTCCGAAATGGAAAGACTTATTTCAATAAAAGAATCTACGAGTTGAAATTGTTGTAGCCATGTTGCATTCGGTAAAATGGAATTTTTTAAAGGGCCTTAGTCCGTAACTCAAAATCCTCCAAAATCTTCGACATCGAAAACACGAATTATTGGTCAATTTAAATCTACATTGATGATGTAAACTTACCGGCATAAGATGAGCTTCTGATATCCGATATTTAAGATAAAATAATGTTTGTTAACATTGTGTACCATCATGCGCTTTAACCCCAGTGTTATCGAGGGACGAGGCTAGACACATTGCACTAAATCAAACGGAGCTATGTATACTGGAATAACTAGACGCTAGAAATTTGCACTCGATTAAGATTGCTGGCTTATTTCGCCGGACATAACTGATTTGAAATTGGAGTAAAAACGGAAACCATCGAATGTAAATTAGTTTATATACATTCATATTACAGTATTATATGCGTTGCGACCCACTTTTGTGAATTTCTAGGTCCCGATTGTAAGTGATTTAGCTCCTTTAATCATTAAAATATTAATATTGTTTTCCACATTTTTTATTTAATTATGCCCACACATAATCTGCCATAATAAACAAGATATTATAAAATTATGTGACAATTCATACATTCTATTTTTGGTACATGAACTGGTTCCCAAGCGCTACTGATCTTGTTATAGTTCTAAGGTCGACACTCTTCGCAAAATGTTCAAGGCTCGACGAGTTTAAGCACGATCGACATTGCATGTTTCATTTGTTCCTTGGGCTATTACGCATCGATTTTTTTTAATATGATGCCGCAATTCCAAGATGGCCGCAAAGGCGTCATGCTCGGTTCCCGGTTCATATAGTACACTAGTCTTTTGAGCTTGTCTCAATTCCATTTAACATATGGTGATCTACTGACTGCGTCTCCTTCTTTACTTTTGCACATAAATTATACATTCTTCATTTTGAAAATGTATCGTATCTAAATCCGAAAGTGGCCCTACACCTTAAAAAATGAATAGGCGATCAAAGATTTGACGTCATTATTGACCCCAATGGGTTTAAAGAGGATAAGTCATATCCCCAGATAAATCACTTATACAATGAACCCCGAGTTCAAACGAAAGGTTAACGATTTCCGGGGTCATCCCGAGGGTACATATTGAACATGCTCAAAAGGGAATAAACTTATTTCAAACAAATAAAAACACACATTTAGTTTTAATTGTTTGATTATATCGGGTTTTTTAGTATTATATTATGATATTGTTGTTGACTTAAAAACATTGAATATTGCCATTTTTATCTGAAAATAAAGAATAAATTATAATGTTGTTTTTATTTTTCACCCTTTATTTGTTTCGGAAAATTACCTTCAATTTCACAAAGTAACAGGGTTGAGAAATGTCTGTCAAGGTGATAAACTCTTTATACAGAGATGATATGGTGGATAAGCATGCGTCGAAATAACACGGTGGATAAGCATGCGTCGAAATAATATGGTGAATAAGCATGCGTCGAATGATATGATTGACAAGCATGCGTCGAATGATATGCTGGGTAATAAGCATGCGTCAAAATGATATGGTGGAAGCATGCATCGAAATGATATGATGGATAAGCATGCGTCGAAATGATATGGTAGATAAGCATGCGTCGAATGATATGGTGGTTAAGCATTCGTCGAAATGATATGGTAGATAAGCATGCTTCGAATGATATGGTGGATAAACATTCGTCGAATAATATGGTGGATAATAAGCATGCGTCGAAATGATATGGTGGATAAGCAAGCGTCGATTGATAAGGTGGATAAGCATGATTGGAACATGATGATGAGGGGATAAAGTCTGTACAAAAACTGATTTAATGGATAAACACGCAGCCAAGTGGTATACATTATGTTATATAGAATACGAATATCAGAGTATTTATCTATTCTATCATTAACCGTATTTAAAAAATTTAAAAATTCTTACATCCCACATAAAGTAAAACAATGAACCAAGTGCGTCCTCGGTTCGCCGGTGGTCTTATTCCGTTCTACTACACTATACTCCGGGTTCATCACTTTCGTTTGTTCGTTTCTGGATTTTAACGTCCACTTCCACCAGGACACCTGCAAGAGGAAGCCACAAAATAGGGTTGGTCCAGCATAGTGTCTCTACAGGGAAGCAGCAATGGGGTATTCACGTATACATCTATCTGTCCTTGATTGTAACTGGATACTATGAACCAATCAAAAGACAGTTTACAAACCAGTCTTGGTCCCATTGCTCCGTTCACAATAATATGGCGGCTTGTTTGCTCGATTGTGAGAAAATTTGCAAGAGATTTAATATAAAAGAAGTGACATGCACACAAATAGATGTCCTAAAAAATCTTTTTGGTGGGAAAGATGTTTTTATGTCAGCCAAACAGGCAGTGACAAGTCGTTACGCTATCAAGCGTATCGGTCCATAAAAATAGCACAATCATCAAAGACAGATAATTTGAATAGTGTCTCCCCCATGGGAAAATCCAGGGGTTAGTGGAATGGAACGGAATGAGACAACTGGGGGTACCGAGGATGAACCATCATCAAGGGCATATAGTTTGAATGCGTGTCTTTCTCATGTATAAACCCAGAGGTTAGTGCATGGGGTAGAACGGAATAAGACCACTTGGGGTATCGAAAATTAACTATCATCAAGGGCATATAATTTGTATGCCTGTCTTTCCCATGGATAAACCCAGGGGTTAGTGGAGTGGAGCGGAATAAGACCACTGGGGATACCAAGGATGAACCAAATAAAGCTCACAGGCTGCAATGGTGTAACCCTAGAATTTGAAAACTATATCGTTCACTCAATCGTTGACTTATATACCTATGCAACTAGGTTGGTGACAGCTAGTTGTCGCAGAGATATGTACTTTGTCATTGTTACCGAACATGCTCTTGGCACTGTCAGTTGGAGACGAAAATTGCGCTTCCAATACTAAATGCGCATTCTTCGAATTTCTATGGAAACAATGAACAAACAACAAGCTATATTGAATTCTGGCCTCTTTTATTAAACATCACGCATGTTGTTTTTTAAGCATTAGAAAAACGAAATTTAGGTCATGGAAGGCGAAAATGAAATGTAGCATCTAACTTTAACAGGGCCACGAAGATGGAGGCAGACAAAATGCGGATGTGTGCTATTTCTTCCTGATTTATTTTGCATTGGATTCATGCACATCGTCAAAAAGTATGTCATTGGCGTCCTAGCTTCGATCATTCCATGTTATATTGTCTCTGCCCCGAATATAACGATTGCGTTGGTGGTTGTCAACGTGAATACAATATAGGCTGGTATGGGATTAAAATATGGTACAATTTTATCATAAATCGCTTGCGTGTAGGGGTCTTTAAAAGTAGGGGTGGGGTGGTGCCAGGCGACCATACTCCTTTTACGTGTAGGCGTGGGCTCGAAACCACTCCATTTGACTAGGTATATTCGGGACTAACATATGGTTCAATTTTATTTTAATAATTCGGTTGCGCGTTTGAGTCTTTAGCAGTGTGGGGGGGGGGCACGGAAAAACACACGAGGTTGGACAGGCGACCCCACTCCTTGTCACGTACAAGCGTAGAATCTCATCTCTAGATAAAGGCTGTAAACAAGAATATGGTGTAATATATATTTGTACATGTTTATTCAACACATCATAAAAAATAACTCCATATTACATAATAGTACATGCAATAACTATAAACAAAATGTACGAAAAAATGTATTAATATAACACGGGCTGTTATACATACTTATATTTTACAATTCTAATGTATTATGTATATTTATAGCCCGAATCGCTTGGTGTCTGCAGCGATCTTATCAAATTCAATTAGTCTGCAATATTATTAAAACTCTAAAACGAATATTAATGAAAAGCAATATTTATCCCTATATTTGGAGAAGGAGTAAATAGACTTTGTACGCTTGTAAGCTTAAACCTACTACCTACAAATGCAATTTTTTTTAAAACAAAATAGGAAGCCCCAACCCCGTCCCTATGTCGTTTGTGTAACCTTCTAGATGAGGATATTGTAGATATTGTATATGATTGTGGGCAATTAAAAGATTTGAGAGCTCAAAATACTCCCAGGTGTTATATGCCGCGATCTTGGATACCGAGAGTGATTCGGCCTGATTAATCTGATTACGTAAAATACTGATCCTTCATAACCGGGAATAGGGGTTATGTGAACGGTGTGCAATGGTGTTTTTTTTATACTTTTGCGTCCCTTCTTATAATTAAAATAAACACTACTTGTTCCAATGCATATTTATACCCGATAATCATAACACTTAACCCGTGGCAAACAAATCATGATCTTTTTGGATCTTCTAATCTTTAATGAAGTTCAAGGCTGTCTTGAAAATCGCAGCAATTTTATTGTAAACTATCATAAAGTGCAGATAACTCTTCTGTGTTTCAGTGGTTAAATTGCTCAAGAGTGCCAAAGAATCGAAAACAAGTGTTTCACTGTAATATAAATGTAATTCATGTCTCTGTGATGCAGGACTGGTGCAAGATGGAGGTCACGGAACAATTTCTTGTCGTTAAGATGGGTTGAAGAACCGAGGTCCCGGGTACAGCTTGAAGTGGAATTCAAAATAAGACCGTATCATAGCACACGGTCGTGTTGGTGCAGAAAAAAAGGAAATGAAATGTAATGATATTAGCGGCCCACTGTTCTGCTCCGACTGGGCTAATGAAGATGGGCATACGCCATACTGTGCGCTATGAGTGAAGTTTTGCGAGAACATTGGCACTATGCTACGGTCTACTCAGTATACGGGACCTCGGTTTTTCGTTCCATCTGAATTACTATACGATGTCGCTTCACAGGCAGAAAAGTAGTACTGCATCACTGTTCAATTAGTAAACATTAGTCCCGCTTAGTGGTATATAAAACGGCGTTCACCGGTCTTCCCTTTTTATTCAGAATATCCTTTTAATAAGAGTAACAACCCAGATAAAATAGAATGAAAATTCATAAAATCTTGTTACGTCCAAAAATAACGAAACAAATACTGATTACTGGATAGGCCCTACAGATTGGAGTACTGAACTCTTGGTACATGGTGCTCGTGACGCCAATACCTGAACTCTCGAGAAAGTTTTATGTGGGCGTGATTAAATCGATGACTATATTAAACACAATAATGGACACATTAAATAAACATAACCATTTCCGGTGTATATATTTATATATATAGATGTATATATGTACATGTAGGCGTAATGGAGATACGCACGTGGGTATTTATGAATAGAAAAAGCAATTGAAAGACACGAATGAGACAGGTAGTGAGTCTAGGAGTAACGCTACGCCATCTTGGCTTTCAACATAATGGCGGCAATTCCTAAAATATTTATCAGTACGTAAAATGTAAAAAATATTCTGTCTACGACACAAGCGATAATTCGCCACTCTTCTGTGTTACGTTTTCTAATTTCCTCATTTTCTTTCCTTTCGTCAAACCTGCTAATCATTTCTCTGATAGCCGATACTTCGGTACTTAACGGGTTGGCGGGCACACGACACGGTGTTCTCCGTCTGGGCGACGGTTCACAACTACTATCATCCAGTCCAATGTCATTAATAGTAGATCTGGAGTCGATTCCATTCTCTAACAGTCTCACGCGAGCACACGCCATTTCGGAATCTTCTTCGTCAGGCTCTGTCGTGACGTAAGATGTCCATAATTTTTTATGAGAATATTCTCTTTGTACTTCGCTGATCATATCTCCCAAACACATCAACTTAGCAACGCCATCAAATATACACTGCAATGATAAACAAAATACACTATAAAAACACTGGACAACACCCGAAATAAAACTGAATGGCGTTACTATAACGCCTTATTTGGACATCATCCAGGGGCATCAAGGGTGTCGCTCTACCTTTATCTGACAGGAAAACTCTGGCTTGTGGTCGTGGATTCAATGCATATTGTGAATGTAAGTGGATTAGAGAGAAGTTCACCTTAATAACCCTGTGGGTTTACCCCGGTCACCACCACGTCAAAGAACCCTGCGCACGGGCTGGCATCATTAACAATTGCTTGTTTATTTAGGCGACGTTTCAAAGAGCATTCTGTCAACGTTATCAAGCTAATACAGTAATACAAAAATTATAACGCTAATTTATACAGAAAACTACATTGTTCATAATTTTTGTATTACTGTATTAGCTTGATAACGTTGAGAGAATACTCTTCGAATGTCGCCCAATTAAATAAGTCGCTGTTCTTCAATAAGTATGTGTTATGGTTTATTGCTCTATCCAGTTACTAAATGCCTCTCAAAAGGTTATATTCTAGAAATTCCACAAACTCACATAGTCGCAAACTGAAGACTTGCAACGTTATGCATCATGGTTCTTATGTAAAGTTTGCTCTATACAGTTACTAAATGCCACTCAAAAGATAATATTCTAGAAATTCCACAAACTCACAAAGTCGCAAACTGAAAACATGAAACGTTATGCATCATGTGGTTCTTAGGTAAAGTTTTGTTGTGTTCTTTATATTAGGATTTTAACGATTTCTTTAGATGTTATCTCGCTTTTATTTTCTATGTAACCTTTTCGTTGAATTATAAATGACATTTCGATGTTTGGATACACCTCGTTTAATCTAAAAGCATTCTTCAATTCTTCATTACTTTGAACTTAAATTTTAAAAGTACTTTTTTTATTTCAAAGCCACAAACCGTTACAAATTGTAAACGGTATCGGTTGGCGCCGGTATATGTAAAACCCATGACAGTATGAAACACTACATCTTCGATATTGTTCGTTCCAGACAACAAATTGTCATTCCAAGTATCAAATTCCAATAGTCTTTCCGTTTCATTTTACGCTACATGTTGACTCCAGGCTAATACATCGTTTTAAGGCCAGTAGAACTTAACCAAACATTAAAAAACAAGAGAACCATAATAAATTTTTCACCGAAACTGTTTAAAATTCCACATTAAACCAACGTTTACGTGCAAATAAATATCCAGTGTTAATTTAATCACAATTTTATGTAGCTCAAGTAATGATATTAAATACTTTGTGTAAGTTCATCCAGATCATTAAAGAACAGACAATCTGTGACTTAATGTTGCTGAAAGTGCAAAGCAGTAATGGTGGGTTTCGTTTCTATAGCACAACTTGGGCAATATTTCCCGATAAAATGTGGTTACCGAAAAAACAGAACATAATGTATTTTGATGCAAAGCAGTGATGTTGGGTTTCGTTTCTTCAGAATTGGGACAATATTCCCCGATAAAATGTTTACCGAAAAGACATAACATTCATTTCTATTAGTTTGTAATAAATTACACATCAGATGGCGCAAATTCAGAAGAAAATGGACAGTAACTTTAACCATTATGCAAATCTGATTAATCCCCAAAGGGGTGGCTTATTGAAAATAAGTCATTCCTGTGTTATAGAATAAGATCAAAAATATTTGTAATATTTCTTAGAAGCAAACAGTAGTGCGTATATTAATTGTTCCATGTTTAATACACTCGAAATCTATTTGGACCAGTAACCGGGACCATAACGCTAACCATCTTTTTATTCATGGAGGCGACGCTCTGAGAAAAAAGCAACGATGACGTCATGCTTGATTCCTGGTCCATAATATAGTACTATCGTACATGATGTTACAAAAATTACATCTTACATCTTAAACGCTCGTCGAGAAAGGCTATAAGTGATATATAATATAAAGCACACTTACTGAACGTAACCAATCAGGAGCTCTGTTCACTCTGACGCCTCGAAAAAACATATTAGCTATAATACAAGCTAGTACTGTTGACATAGTGATCATCACCATACTTAAACAAAAATATGAACCTGAAATAAAATAATTCAAATAGATTTACCTTTGATCTTTGCTGAATTTTTAACTAGAACATTCCAAAGGGAGTCTCGTGTCTGCACTGACTCACCAACCAGGAAGCCGGGGGTTCGATTCCGTTTTTTCTTTTCTGGCCTCCCCCTTGTTAGCAGTGCAGTTCGGAAGGCCTGGCAATGGGAGCGTCTATTCACACAGATGACCGTAAAAAAAACTCTTGGCAGGTGGAATTCGATATAAGAGTGGGCCGTGACGCCGCTGTCCGGGCAAACTCTCCCTCATAGCACACTGTATGGCGTACGCCCGTCTTCATTAGAACAGTTAGTGCAAAGTCGTAGGATGTTAAACCCCATTAATTTCATTTCAGAATACGCACCATCCAATGACACATATGCCTTAATGTGATCTTTACCTACTATCAGACGATATGCGATGTATAATACTAGTAGTTAAACAATTGGTCATTCATAAACCATAGCCTAATAGTAGTTCAATGGATATCTGATTCGTCTTATCCGTTAATCTTGGGTGGATGTAATAGACGACACAACATTAAATTTAATATTTTTTTGAAATAATGTGGGATACATGAAAATTTTATTGATCAAAACGATACGTTACAAATGAAGTGCTTATTAAAATGCACTCCAGTATAGAAGGCTTACGAAAAAACTACCCATCAAAACTTAAAGGACAATATTGGTTTCAGTCATTATCACATATACGATAAAACTAATTATGGGATGACTCGTGTTTTCCTTTGGCGTTCGTCACTTTCGATTCAGGGAACCTGTATTACTCAGCTATCGTAACAATGATCTTTGTGTTAAAATTATATTTGGATTGTGTTTAACCAGCTCTATCACATATGTGGTAATGACTGTTACCAATAGTGTCCTTTAATTATGTACGCATTTCTCATATTACATCTAATCCAGAAGATAAATGATGATAACTTGTTCAGGTTTTAATCTATATCAATAGATCATGTTTACCAATCCTTATCATTTATCATAATTTCTTATATAGAACATTGATGTACGTTTCTGTATTCATAGAAGACAGACTGATTCGTCCCTCACAGAACTTTATATAACGAATCATCTTCACGGCACCTCTCTGACTATAAAACCTGATTAACTGGAAACATTATGAACCTGTGTAGAGATAGCTGTTTTCTCTGCACATAAATAATCGGAGCAAATTAACTTTGTGGCAGTATAGATCTAATTCAATGTACCTTGTAAAAAGATATGTCTTCTCTATACACGCGTGTACGAGGAACTTTTTCTTTTCTCTTTCGTTTTTTTTTTTGCAATAAAAAAGAAATGCTTTATATATCGTGTAAATCTAATAGATAAATCAGGATCTGTGCACGAATTTCATTTTTTTTTTTTTTTTTAAAAACTCCAATTCTCTTTCGGTTTTTTTTACAATTAAAAATAAATGTTCTATATATCTTGTAAATCTAATAGATAAATCAGGATCAGATCACGTATTTCATTTTTTTTTTAAAAAAACAAAAACCTATAAATGTCAGGAAAAAAAATCTGGTTATAACAGTAAAAGAATAGTATGATTAATTTATTTCTAAACACATTTGATTTTTTTTTTCTTTTTACATTAAAAAGAATTGCTTTATGTGTCGAGTAAAATCACTATCTGTATAAATTTTCTTTTTGTCTCCAAAAAACAGAAAAAGAAAATGTTAGATGTAATAGAAATTATGAGAATGTTAAAAATGTCACGAACTTTTAGTGTATGTCAATGGCGAAAACACCTCTTCTCTAAAATTGTTTTAAAGGAAAATGGGTTTAACGTTCTACTGGTCTAATAACGACTGACATAAGCCATGCCGTGTGCTATGAGAGAAATGTGTCCCGGTTAAAGGCGCTACGACCTATTCTTATATCGAATTCCAAATGTCAAAGGATCTTTTTTACGTGCCCGCCGGAAGTTCACAATAAACTTTCTCTGTAAACACTGAAATCGAACCCGCGACCTCCAGCCTAGCGAACCAGCGTCTTACTCACTAACCGCTATGTTTTGTGTTAATAAAGGGAAGAATATATCCCATGGCTAGAGGCCGAAATGGAAAGATTGTAAAATCATATTCTACAAAACCATATTATAATACACAGGAGGAAGCTTCGTCTGTCCTAGATTTTGTCTGCGATATCTCTTTTATGGAAGCGGACGTTAAAGCGCCAAGCTACTAATACGAACTGGTCGGAAAGTTCTACCGTCTGGCATGTTACAAAAAACGTGATGTCTTGATTAGCCGGCATTATTACTTATAGGGAAATTAATGACATTTGTTTCATTAGTTGAACACATTTAATATGGACTGGTATAACCACAAGGTCAGACTTAACGCTTCTAGAACCTCAAAGAATGAAATGTGATGTAGATATTGGAAATCCTAATAAAATCTCAAATTTAACACGGTCATGGGCAATTTAGAGTTAATCAGATAACTGGAGCTTATCCAATATAGGAGCAAACCCTAAAAATCCCAAAGTAAATCAATCGGATTGTTCTGAATCCACAATTTTTTTTTATCTTAAATAAATTTTAGACAAACAAATATAAATTGCTGGGATGTTTTTCAGGAATACTTTTTGAAAATTCTCCCTCATTTCTTCGGGGAAAAATAAATTGACAACAAAGTGAATAGCCAAAGTATAAAAAGTGTAAAAAGTGTAAATATGTATATTATATCAAATGTAGTTAATTAAGTATTCATTTTATCGTTTTGTTATTTAATCACTTTTTTCTTTCACCTATTCAAATTAATTATTTCATTTAGGATAGAGGTCATAAAGGCTGTGCTTGTTAGCTCCAAATATTTAGATTTTAAAATTGTAACTAAAGGTTGCACAGAAGTGGGTTCTTTATTGATCAAGATTGGGAAGAATTAAAATTGTTTGGCCTTTGGTGTTCTTTGTGTATATTTTCAATTTTAGTGGGCCTTACTCCGATATAAAAAATACTCACCTATCAATGGTATTGACTTGGCTGCTTTCGGTGTGTAATCAGCCAGTAAGAGTAAAAGTACAAAGAAAGCAAGAAATATATTCATACCTGTTGAAAAATAAAAAGTTATTTAGAAGACTTAATAAGACAAGTGTCACAGGGAAGGAACCCTGTAGGAATCCCCACATGAGTCATTGTCATGACATTAAGGTTGGGGTGGGTATTTATTTGAGTTGGTGGCTGTTTAGGTTGCTTTTAATTGTTTTGTGGGGTGGGAGGGTGGGAGAGGTGGGCCGTGAGGGTGTGGATGGTGGGGTGGGGTGTTTTGTGGGTGTGGTTGGTGGCGGATCTACAATGTATAAAACCAAGAGTATATAATAGAACTGGTCAGAAGAGTTCGCCCTGTGTAAGTTATGAAATCAATGTACTTTTCATGACAGTTTAAAAATATATTAATATCTTTTCACATTCTTAAATCTTTGTAAATATAAAAATTGTGAAATTTTGGTAATAATCTGAGTAAATGATAAAAAAAATCTTGTTTTCTGTTATTGAATTAAATTAACAAACCTAGTTGAAGTTTTGCAGGTGATTCAGGAGGAACCCAGAATATAACTAAGGTTAATAATGATAACAACCCACATGGTAATATCAGTATAAACGTATAGAACGCTACTCGTCGACGGAAGCTGAGACGGAACGTAAGATCAGGATACGGTTCTGGACAGCAGGAATAATATTTCACATTTCTGATACCAGTGTTAGAAATCAGGTCCCATTCGTTACTGGGCAT
The DNA here is from genome assembly GCA_917208275.1 of Patella pellucida. Taxonomy (NCBI): domain Eukaryota; kingdom Metazoa; phylum Mollusca; class Gastropoda; family Patellidae; genus Patella; species Patella pellucida. Next base: position 19,707,562 of record OU795036.1, on the reverse strand, counting down.
ATAATCATGTAAATCCATTTTATCTTGCCCAATAAGAAATTCCACATTTAACTGATCCCCGCTGTAAGTCCATGAGCCAAATTTCAGTTCACAACTTTGTTCATCAAATGGAAAGTAGAGAGTATCGAATGAACAAGAACTGTTTAAGATGGCTTGTGGCATCCATAATAAATCTCCAGTGTGTTCCACTACTACTAGTGCGTCCCTTTGCTCCTTTAATCGGTCATCAGCACTGAAAGAATAATAAATGGAGGCAAACATGAGCTCGGATATGGTGTGGGAGATGCTAATTGTAGGCCGGTTGGGAGGGTCGGGTGTTTCCGGAGTCCAAAATGGCCGATTTATATAAATGAGAATTTTGGGAAATACTAACCCGAACCCTAACACTATAAAGCGGCCATTTTGGACTCCGGAAATTACCGAACCTCCCCAACCGGCCTACAAATTAGCATCCGCTTGACTCAATGACACATCTTGTAATCTCACGTGCACGCGTTAAACCGCTAGACCAAATGCAGTAAGCATAAATAAAAGTAACATAGATTAACACTAATATGTTTAATAATTTTAAAATGGACTCTTGGAAAGGCATCTGTTCATACTAAATTCAGAAACAAGACAAGTAAAACAAAATTTTGAACTATAAAAAACGAAACGATTTGATCTGTGTTTAATTAGATTCAGCAACAACCATGTTGTCAGAGAAAATACGAAATTATCTCATGTAAGTAATATTATTTTAATAACGAAGGTCCATTATATACGGAATAATATTAAATGTTGAGCGTGAATTCCATTATACTGTTACTCATATTATGAATATTAATTTCATTATAAAGTACGAAATCTGTAAATATTAATTTAGTTATAATTGTCACCAAGTATAGGATCCATAGAATAAGAATACTGAAAATGTGCACATTATTGACTTTGGTATACATTGAAATGTGCTGATGGGATATCATTAAATATCTAAGCAATATGCTTTTTTTTCAGCTAAAGTGATAAAAGAAATTTAATATATTTTAAAATCAGATAATTACTTTTAAGTACCGATGAGTAAAAATTAAAAAAAAAATACCAAATTTGAAAAAAGCAATTATAAACTGTGGCCACTGTCGCGTTAACAATGTTTTCAGAAAGGGGGATATTAACTCAGCAACGACGTGTAGTGGAGCGCTTAGGGGGTTCGTCGTTACACCAAATTTGATAATAAATCTGTCAAGCCAATTATTGAGATAAAATTAAACCATGTTAGTCCCGAAATGACCCCATTTCTCTCTCTCTCTCTCTCCTTCTCTCTCTCTCTTTCACACACCAAATTTGCAAAAATCTGTCCAAGACTCTAGTCTTTATTGCTTTAACGCACAATGGTTGACGGACGGACAGGGGCGATGACTGCACACAAAAATAAGATTTAAAACTTACAAGTTATATAGTAGTATATCAGGTAACCAGATATTATCAGATGGAACACGTACACTGGTTATATTATCATGTTCTATAGGATTCCATGTTAATAATATGTCTTTCCATTTCTAAAACATAAAGAAGTATTATCATGTTCCATAGACTCTCATGTTCTATGGGTCCCATGTTTCATGCAATGCCCGTCTTCATTATAGCCCACTCGGATCAGAACAGCAGGATGTTAAACCCGATTTCTTTTCATTTCGTTTCATACAATGTCGCATGGAATCCCATCTTTATTAATATCAAATTATATTATCATGTTCTGTAGGATCCCATGTAACAAACCTAAAATATCATGTTCTATTGGACCTAATGTTAATAGTATGTCTTTCCGTACCTAAAATATCATGTTCTATTGGACCTCATGTTAATAATGTGTCTTAACAACCCTAAAATATCATGTTCTATTGGACCTCATGTTAAGAGTATGTCTTTCCATACCTAAAATATCATGTTCTATTGGACCTCATTTTAATTATATGTCTTAACAACCCTAAAATATCATGTTCTATTGGACCTCCTGTTAATAATATGTCTTTCCATACATAAAATATCATGTTATATTGGACCTCATGTTAATAATATGTCTTAACAACCCTAAAATATCATTTTCTATTGGACCTCATGTTAATAATATGTCTTAAAAACCCTAAAATATCATGTTCTATTGGACCTCATGTTAATAGTATGTATTTCCATACCTAAAATATCATGTTCTATTGGACCTCCTGTTTATAATATGTCTTAACAACCCTAACATATCATGTTCTATTGGACCTCGTGTTAATAAAATAAAACCAAGTACGAACAATCCAAACCATAAGACAAAATTCGAAGTCCCAAAAACGGTATAGGCAAAAATGTGTAAAATCGCAAAATAGTGTAATCAGCATATGGACTGTTCACCGTGTACAAAATACACGACGAACAGTGGTAACAGGTGTCCTAGGAAGAGTAAGCTTACCCTGCCTGGCGCGCCACATCCGCCATAGCTGCATCCAATCTATTAGGCGAAAACTCGGTAAAATAGCGTGATAGACCAATGAACTATCAGTATGCAAAATGCACGTGATGAACAGTGTTAACGATGTAGTACACATATATAATCAGGGAGATAGTATACCTGTCAATTAAATATGTCTAGAATAATAGTCGAGAGAGACATGTTATATTTACCGATCAAGTCAATATGACGACCATAAAACTTTTTAAAGGCTTTAATAAGTCTAGTTCGCAAGTATCCCTGTAGTTGAAGCTTAGATGACAAATGCCTCGATCTACTCTAAAAATCAGAATAGAATGAACAAGCTCTCGCGTAAAGTATTAGCTGAGACACAAACACTCCATAAGCTGGTGATATTGGAATGTTACTACTAATAAATGGAAAGTTAACAATCGGAAAGTCAAAGTCATCACGTTTATCGTACAATTTAACACTTAGTTTATGGCAATTGTCAAAATCGAGACGCAGATCCAAATAGGAAGCGCAATTGTCACTGTCAGTAGTATTTTTAATTTCAACCCTAAAATATCATGTTCTATTGGACCTCATGTTAATAATATGTCTTAACAACCCTAAAATATCATGTTCTGTTGGACCTCCTGTTTATAATATGTCTTTACAACCCTAAAATATCCTGTTCTATTGGACCTCGTGTCAATAATATGTCTTAACAACCCTAAAATATCATGTTCTATTGGACCTCCTGTTTATAATATGTCTTAACAACCCTAAAATATCCTTTTCTATTGGACCTCCTGTTAATAATATGCTTTCCATACATTATAAAGATACCCTTGCATTACCATGTGTTGAATTATATGCTCTAGGTAGATTAGTGCTAGGATTTTCACTTATTAGACGAATTTTAGTTCAACTTGAATAAAAAGAATGGCAGATCCGGTAATGGATAAAGTTAGAAAATTTCAATTATTATTCTATTTCAAAGTGTAAATTTGAGTTTTTTGTTGGTTGTAGTATAGTGGTGTTGCAACTGATAGAATTGGATGTTACATTCGTGTGCAGATTAAAAAAAACAATCACCATTAAGACCCTGAATTTTCAAATACCCCAATACCCAAACCCCTAACTCTAACACATAACCAACTATCTTGATCACTCCAGTGTCTATAGATTAATGTAAAATGGAAACATATTCTACTATTACGGTTTATGGTTTCTACGTGTGTCCTCGGTGCCGTTAAAATTCAATAAACGAGAAATACATATAGCTTAATGCAATTAACTTTATGCTGGAACTATTTACGTTGGTATTCTTCATAATGTCAGTCTATATTTGCTTAAAGGCTTATCTTACATAAAGTCAATAACAATGAACTACCTTATCAATCTAGGTTTCGGCGCCATTTTGCTAAAAACGATTTACGAATCATTCACTCTGTGTCGGCAACGAAAATGGACAAGATAATAAAAAAAAATATTCAGTGTTCAGGGAAATTTCCAATATTCAATGTTGACTAATAGTATTTACTCGGCGTGTACCTGCTAATCATAACGAATATTTATTGAGATTAAAATTGTGTAGTTATTAAAGGGGGTCGTGAACGATTTTATCAGACCATGTAGAATTTAATGAAAAATATCCGCCATTGTCCTTAGTACATCAGGAATATTCCAGCCATGAAAATACTCAACACTATGCCTTAAACAATCACATTCGATATTTTTAATACATAATATTTACACAGGTAAAATGGTGTAGTTAGAATTAATAACATTTCCATGAAAATAAAATCCTGCACTGTCCTTGGCATATCAGAAAATACTCAAAACTGTGCCTTAAACTTCACATGCATCGCAATAACATTCGATATTTTTTTAATATCGCATATTGGATGAGATTACAATGTTACTGAAGGGACTTTATCTGGTCGTGCAAAATTAATGTCCATGAAAAATATCCTCTCAGAAATATTTCAGCTAAGAAAATACTCCGAAATACGCCCTAAATCTATGTATTACAACCAGATCTAATACCGTATACCGTATACATATATTAGTACATTGTTTGAGGGCAATGCACAATCTTGAGATCCACCATTTCATTACATATTTAGCAATAAAATTCAATAATGGGGTAGCATATCTTGTGGTATTTGGTAGTATATAGCTATAATTCGCTGCTGTTAATTTGAACAATATTTAATTCATTTGAAAACATTTAAACAACAAGTTGCTGTAAGTGTTGTTTACATGTGTATTTAATAAGCTACATAAATAAAATCAAAAATGGCTGGGTCTATGTTCGCTCCATACCAAACTTAGGCTGCCTGTCTACAGTTAGATACACTTGAGAACAGACAATAAGCAAGTGTAGCAATATAGTCGTGGGGACATTGTTTTTAAAATTATAGACATTAATTGGGGAGATAGAATAGCTTTATGTTTCACCCATATTAGTATAATATCTGGTGTGTACTGAGATCAACTTAGAGCAAATTGACATATTGATGTATAAAAAAGAGTACAGAACTGATTCTATATGTAAACATAACTGGTTATATTGTCAACAACATGTTAACAGATATTTCATGGGAATGATTGCTAGTGAATTTCCATTCTACCATATAAGGGTGGGTTGTTGACGTAATGGGCCCAATTGACCAATCTCTATACTTATTTAAATCATATCTGACCAATTAGATAATTGAATGCCCAAATCCAGCAGATACAAAATCATGCTACTGGTGATAATTCGCCAAGGAGAAAGATGTTTGAGAAGAGTTTAGCTAGTATTGACTGTAATTGTAATCTGTACTTTTCATGTGTGTATACCTACATCTGCTACATAAAAGGTAAAAACGAACTCTTGCATTGTTATAACTGAGAAGGCGAACGTCTTAAGAAACCAGTAAAAATACACAACGTGAAGGAGAAGGAAGGCAACTAGAAACAAATTCTAGACGATCACAAGGCTAACAGAATTATGTAACAAGAAATTATGCATGGGTTATACTGTACAATATTGCGACCGGTTCCTCCCCCGCTCGCCAGGTCCGACAAAAGACGCCATATTGTTACACTAGTTGATCGACATTTTAAGTCCTAAATCGATGATTTTAGTCGAAAACACTTAGTAAACTTCGCGAATTAGAAGTATTTATTGAATAGGTTTTTTTAGTCTTTGTGTGTGTGTAGAGGCGCAGTAAAAAACAATATACTAATTTGCATCTCTGTGTGCAGAATGTGTTCGCGACGCTTCGTCACCGCAATCCACACCCAAATTATGTGGTATCGAGTTAACCATTATGAAGGTGTATGTCACAGATTCTGGGCCTTGGGCAAAGCCGCGTATCCAGCTGGTACTATTATTAAACAATAATTGTTTTCTGTGTGATTTTATCGTCTGAATTTCATTCGTACATTTAAATTTTTTAGTAACTCTTCTACAAACAGAGGCGTCACTAGGACCCAATTAGATCCGGGGCACAGGCCCAACTGTACAGCTATATGGTGTATAGCGAAGCCCCGAGGCAGCTGGGTGGGGGGGGGGGTGCTGTAAGCCTCCCGAAAAAAAAATGGATTTTGAAGTAACATTTATTGAAAATCATGCATATATCGAGCTTAATCAGTTTCAACACTCAACAGTTAGCTTAATTAGCTCAGTTTATAACGTCTCTTGTTTAGTTTTTCAAACTGGTCTATGATGTGATAATCAGAAACATCTTGCAGCTTCTTCTGTTCAATACTGATAACTCCTAAGTTGTGCAGGCGCCACTGTCCCATGGTTTTTCGAAGCCAGGAATGAAGACGTCGCAAGGCACTAAAAGATCTTTCGCAACTGCAGCTAGTCACTGGAACAGTGAGTGAAATTTGAAGTAATCTTCTAAGCGAAGGAAATATGATCGGATCCAGCAGCCGATAGAGTTCAGTCATCGACTGAACCTGTGGAAGTTGAGTCAGGTAGTTTCGGGCTACAGCAATCTCTTCTGGTCTGAGCTCCGTCTTGTAGTGTTTAGCCAACCCTGCTAGAGTTTCTGTATCAAGAAAGTTCTTTGATGCGGGATTGCATGCTTGAATCCCTAACAGTATCGAATTGTTTCCTCCTGAGAATCGCCTGTTCATTTCTGAAATCATTCTGTCCAAACACGGATAGAACACATGGGTTTTCAAGCGATCGTGGGTTGTGCTGTTTTCTCTGTGTCCCGTAGAAGATTCAACAACGAAGTCATCCATTCTTTTCTGATTTTGTCGGCTATGTGATGTATTGATTGGCTCAATTCCATTATCAGAACATAAGGCAGTGGCACTTTCGAAGATGTCCCTTGCCTTCTTGTCATCACGCATGTCTTCTAGAGTTTTGCAAATAGCGTTCTTCAACATAATTGCTGTTGAAAAGTCCAAATTTTCTTTTTGTAGCAGTAGATGGAAACCTTCGGTTGTGCTAAGCAATACGTGAAACATCACCAGACAATATGGTGTGCTTACGTTTCGCATGTTTGACAATAAACCAACTGCTGTGGGTGTTTTGATTTCTTCCAGACACTGAATAACTACAGAGAAGTTTGTCATCAAAGCCTTCACTGAACGCACCCGACATGACCATCTGGTTTCTGAGAGTTGGACCAACTCGTTGGGTTCCAATCCAAGCTTAGCTTGAACGTTTTGAAACCGTTGGTGATTTATCAACGATGACGTGAAAAACGTGTACAGATTTTCTAGTAAATCGAAGAACTCCGATGCTTCTCTGATGGCTTTACACACATTGCACAACACAAGGTTAAGCTGATGGGCATAACAGTGAACGTAAATTGCTTCAGGATGATGTTCCTGGAATTTGGCCTGCACTCCATTGTGTACTCCACTCATTACAGACGCGCCATCATAGCTTTGTGCTATACATTGGAGAGCTCCCAATCCAAGATTAGTTAGGATGTGTTGAAGATTTTTGGTGATCGCCTCTGCGGTGAATTCTTTGGATTCATGGAATCCCAAGAAGTGCTCAACTGTGGAATTCGTTTCGGGATCTACATATCTCACACATACCGCTAACTGTTCTTTAAGGCCGTCTCTCGCCTCGTCCGCCATGATGGCATACATGCCGGACATCTTCATTTCTCTCACAATCTTGCACAAGATTTCATTTGAACAACATTCTATCATTTCATTCTGAGATCGTGCAGACAAATATGTGGCATTGCCTGGTAGTGTGTAAGTCTGGAGGAAAGGATCAAACTTCTTTAGAAGTTCTAGACATTCCATGAAATTGCCTTTGTTGTCATTGTCACTTGTTTCATTGTGTCCTCTAAACGCAATGCCTTGCTTCGCCAGGTACTGTGTCACACTAATTACACGTCGTAAGTATTCTCGCCGTTCAGCAATCTGACTTGAATTGGCTGCTTCTAGTCTATCAACTATATTCTCAGCAACCTTGGTTTCTTTGTATGAAATCCATCCAACCATGAATCAAGTGCGCGTTTCCAGTTTGTAACTCCAGTGCTTTGCAACCCGTCTTTATTTGCTCTAATTTGTTTTGGTCCAAAGTTTATGCATGCAAAACAAAACGCTGCATTCTTCTGAACAGAGTATTCCAGCCAAGGATGCGCGTCAAACCACGGATACTGGAATGACCGCATTTTCTTTCCAAATTGTTCATATGGATATTTAGCGAGTTTTGGTTGTGCTGGTCCAGTGGAAATCAGCCCCAAATCTTTTTGAGCCACAGATTGAGCTTCCATAGAAATGTCAGACATTATGTCATCAAAAATGTCAAACACTATGTCATCAGAGTCACCGACCATTTCCGGTACAGCAGTAACAACTCCAGAATCAGATTCTCTGCTTGGATCCGATTCGTGACTGACGGCAGTCGCCACATAACAAACTGGTTCTTCTTCAGTTGTGGAAACAGTGGCTTTCGTATTTTTCTTAAAAAACGTCCGAATATCCATTTTAACCTGCTGGCAATACTGTATTAAACGGTACAGGCAATTGGTGAAATCAAATGCAATGTATGTGAATGTGATAATCTTAAGTTCGTGATAATCTTAAGTTCGTGATAATCTTAAGTTCGTGATAATTTAGCTCACAACTTCACAAGAACTCGTACATATTTTCCAGTATTCGTTTTAATAACTACTAATATATTATTATACCGACAAAAATACTCCGCGGTTTGAAACATCAATAGAATACTCACGGCAACGTCATGTCGTCATACATGTATGACGTTAACTAAAATTTAATGTGATATTGTTGTCCCGCTAAACATACATGGCGGGTAAAATAGGTCATGCACGATCGTTTCTACACTATTTTCCGTCAAATATTTATTTAGTTATATAATACTGTATTAAACTTTGCACGTGCAGGCAATTGGGGAAATCTACGGTGAGCCATAAAGGACAATCCAGAAAAGCTTCGCACTGGAAAGCTTCTCTTCCGTACTCGGGACATTCGAAATAATGATAGGGAAAGTAGTGAAATTATTGCAAATTATCGATTTTGTCTGCTCAAAATAGATCCGGGGCACACATGAAAAGATCCGGGGCACGTGCCCCCTGTGCCACCCCCTAGTGACGCCACTGTCTACAAAATGGACGAGATTAAGCGACGTACGACAATAAAACAAATTACTTACATATTGGTACCATATATTTGTTTTTAAAACTTGATTCTGTTCATCTATATCTAGAACTTGTATTAATGATAAACTGAAGTTGACCGTCATGTGATCTTTAACATTGACTATAGGGCGACCTGTTTTACCCTGGGATTCATAACGTGCCAATAATTTCTTTATTAATATCTTCTCGGCTGGTATCTTTTCTGGTGATGACAAGCTCTCGCCTGAAAATCAAAAACATACATATGTATACCCTAGGTGGGGGAGTGATATTGGTATGTAACAAAGTTTACGTAGTTTTGCACTCTTAAGTGGAATTCTAAGAACGTTACGAAAATCGGAAAAGAGAGAGAGAGAGAGAGAGAGAGAGAGAGAGAGAGAGAGAGAGAGGGAAATGGGGTTTAACGCCCACTCAACACAACTAGGTCATTTCGGGACTAAGAAATCGGGAAGGGGACCGATTCGGTTTATTTATGTGTGTCAATCTCGAAAGCTATCTGACCTTTAACTTAAACAAAATAGAAAAAATAACGATTGATCTCACAGGATTTCAAGACAGATAGTTAAGGTGTCTGGAAATGCCTGGACTTCCTGATAACCCGTTCGTTGCTGCCAAATCAGTTGTATAATATTATGCTGTTCTTTAACGATGTCTTAACCTAGAAACAATTGCACAGTAGTGGATTTAAGTGATACTCTGATAATTAAATAAAAAATCTCAGAACAAGTTGTGGATTTAAGTGGTATTCTGTTAATTAAATATAAAAAATCCAAGAGCATAAGTAGTGGATTTAAGGGGTATTCTGTTAATTAAATATATAAAAAAAATCGCAGAACATACGTAGTTTCAAAGAGAGAGAAGGGGGGAATTGCTACTTGTTATGAATATACACTATTTTAAGTGGTTTGCTTTAAAACAAATGAGTTTAGTCAGACATAATATGTTTGCTTTGGTTTATTAATATTTTGTACATTAGGACATTTCAGAACAAACATTGTGTGTCTTTATTTCAATAACTCACTGTGCGACTGGGTTTTTAGCAGTGTAGGGGGGGGGGTGGATGGCCGAATGGTTAGCACGTGCGCGTTGTATCATAAAGCCTGTCATTGAGTCAACTGGCGTGGTTTCGAATCCTCGGTTGTACGTGACATGGAGTATGGTCGCCTGTCCAACCTCGTTGATTTTCTCCGGGTCCTCCGCTTTCCGCCCACTGCTAAAGACCCATGCGCGTAAGCGAATTATTGAAATAAAATTAAAACCATATGATAGTCCCGAAATGACCTAGTTTCTTTCTTTCTCTCTCTCTCTCTCTCTCTCTCTTAGCAGTGTTGGTAATCAGGCGTTTTAAAACCGGATCCAGGTTGAAGATTTGTCAGGTAGAACCAAGTAATCGTGAAACAGAATTACACCCGCTGCCTGATTGCGTTCTGATTGGGTAACCTCCTGATTGTTAATTACCGGTGCATGCAACGGGTTATGGCCACGCAGAACCCAGATGTTGCTACTGTCGAGGGTTCCTTTAAATATGATTAAATCTCTTGAACCCTTAAATTAGACATCTTTTTGTCCTCCTTACTGACAAAATACTTAAACAGTCAAATGAGTGAGACCCGGGCATAATATTGGTTTCAAACTCGTAAGAAGATGATATATTTACATATTAAAATGACCCATAATCTAAAAAATTATACAGCGACTGGTTAGTTCTGGCACTTCATTTTGTTTACCAAAAGCACACCGTTTCCTCTCATGAATGGGGGATGGGATGGCTTAGTGCTCTATAGAGTGCCGCGCTCCGACCTCTAGCTGTCCGGTCACCCCTGGCTTGCGGCTGTGGTTTCGAGCTCTAGCGTAAGCGTATGTGACATGGAGATAGGGGCGCCTTCTCAACCTCGTGGGTTTCTTCCGGGAACGCCGGTTTCCTCCCACTGCTAGAGACCCCTACGCGCAAGCGAATTATTGAAATAAGAACTGAAAACCATACGTTAACGCCAAAATTACCTAGTTTGTGTTGAGTGGACGTTAAACCCATTTCTCTCTCTCTCTCCTCTCATGAATATCAAACATATAACGTATAATAGATACATTGTGCGTTAAAATAAATCATTTGCCAGAAATGATGTATATCTGAACTAGTTCCATATATGCATGGAAATATATGTTTTTACATAGGCAATTAGCATCTCCAAATTAGGCATGAATAACATGCATATTTTTGGCATCAGGTTAACCAGTCAAGTAATCATTGTTTAGTGATCCGTTTCTTGATAGAGAGAGAGAGAGGGGGAGGGATAGATGGGGTTTAACGTCCACTTAACAAAACTAGGTCATTTCGGGACTAACATATGGTTTAATTTTATTTCAGTGGGAGGAAACCCACGAGGTTGAGAAGGCGCCCCTATCCCCATGCCACGCTCACACAAGGGCTCGAAACCACAGCCGCAAGCCAGAGGTGGCCGGCCAGCTAGATGTCTAAGCGCGGCACTGTAGACCGCTAGGCACCCCCACCCCTTCTTGATATAGAGAGATGCGTGTTTAGAAATCAGATGCACATTACAATTCTTAGGAGGAAGCACTGTAATGTATCCAGCTGTAACCATCTTCAATAGAGGCTTGATCTCGCTTTGACTACGTACATCTTATTAAGGCCTTCACGTAATACCCCACATATTTCGACAGTAATTTCGAATTGGTACAAGACCAGCTTGTGGTAATATCGGATTCCTCGATCGTTGCGGATACCAAGTCTCGGCGTCTCGCGCTTTCAAGCTAAATTGTCCACCTGTGATAATCGAGTTGCAAAGTTCAAGGTTTGTTTAATGTCAAGGTTACCGTGGAGGTCGCTATGTCACAACCTCTGGTTCAACGCTACTCTTCGCGTGTCTGTTGATACGGTAGTTATAAGTTCGGGAATTGTGAAGTAACCTAGCAACGTCAAGATATTGTAAAACTCGCAGTCCTTGCTTCAGAAACATGGCAGTATCGGGCTAGAGTGAGCCATCGCGTCTGTCACCTAGCCACCGCAGTTTCCGGCTGTACGAGCCCAAGATCGGCGAATTTAAATTCCATTTCAAATCGCCATTGATAACCAAAAATAGGTCAGAAAGAGACTAGTAAAATCGGATATAATCGCCCTTCTGTTCATGAGTCTGACACAGTTTTAAACGTCAAAATACCAACAATCATTGAATTAAGAAATTCAGAGCACAAAAATAAATGTCATGACTAGGGAATCGGTGACCGGGTTTTACAAACTGATGACAAGAGAATAACCTGCTTACACTTCATATCTCCCTTCTTAATGTCTCTCCTCAATTCTGTATTAAATTAGTCCTATACATTATATAACAATCTAACAAGTGAAACAGACAGTATTATTTGATAACAGAGTCTACTGCTATTGAATTACATAAAACAATGTGTTACTAGCGTGAAACAATAATCCCGTTTTAGGAATAATTTACATCGATGAGACCGAGGAAGATTCTTTGTTGTTTAATCATGCGAATGCCATGTTTCTTTGATCATTTGGTTTATTACATTAGGTTTACTGCCAGACAAAACATCGGGTGATTTTCTACATTGCTAACTTTGTAATCTGTGTGGTATTTTGATACGTGTCAGTAACTTCGGTTTGCGAATAGTAAAACTATCGCTTCAGATAGTGATGGGCTGTGATCGGTGTCGTGTAAGATGAGGGGTATATTCTCTCAGTGTTATCTGAAGAAGTTCCTCTGGATTTCAAAGAGACGTTGACAATTACAAACTGCGCCAGAAAACCCCGAGGAGCTTCCATGACCAACACAAGAATTGATCCCGTGACCCCTAGTTAGTGAGCCCGTGCCTTATGCACTGAGCCACCTTGCCCCACTTACCGATTGAAGAACGCCCACACTCTGTAAAACACCCCCCAAGTTATTAAAAAGTTTCCTCGGCTTTTGTAATACATGTATATTGTATATACGCGTGCGTTTTAAGCCAAGAGGTCTGTCATTGCGCCAAGTCCGCATGTCATGTTAGAAATTTTCAAGGAGTAAGGTAGACTGCCCAACCTCAATCTCCAGGTACATGTATTCCTATACCACTGTTAAAGACCGCTACGGGCAAATGAACTATGTTATAAAACGGTTTGTGCCGAGAGGACCGACACGACAGATAATATTATTGTACCAGCTGTTAGTCCCGAATTGACAGTCTGTGTCGAGTGGAAGTTAAAAGATACCCTCCCACCCCCGCATCCGCTCCTGTACTACTCTAATTATCTAGAGGATTTCCGTACGTGATCTTATAAACACGCCAACAGATTAAAACACAAATCCTATTTCGTTTCGTTTTGATATAGTTCAAAATTTCGTTTTACTCGTCTTAGCAGCACTAGGATCTGAAAAGAAGTTGTTACATAACAGGCGTTCTAATTGATGTGAGGAATTAGTCAATATAAGGGTTTGCTTAGTAAACCCCTAGAAACGTCAACGCTGATTGATTAATCAATGTCTATCGTCATAAGTCAAACCCGCTCGTATGGCCCATGAAGCGACCTCCCAGTACAATTGGTCAGATTTCCATGTAGTGTAGGCCATCGAAAGTATAAAAAAAAATTAAACGAAATATAGATCTGTATTTTAATCAGACTGATACACACGGTATATTAACAGTAAACAAAGGCCTTTTAAGCTCAAGGGCAGGTTTAATAGCTGAACTTAGCTCACCACAATTAGACACACAAAAACAAAACACACACGAAACGTTTTACTAATTGATTGCTTTTATCTTTCTCATTTTTTTGCACAATGTAGCCTTGGTATACAACGTCCTACCATGGCGTTTTATAGGAAACAATTACCTAATCCCAAATAGTAATTGACTCAAATGGTTTCAGACTTTCTAGCCTATTGATAGACTTGTCAATGGAGATTTCAATCTCATTCTTTGTCGACAGGGGGCTTTACGACGGTATAATCCGATCTGAGAGAAACAAAGATCTGACACGCAATAGATATAAATGTCCTATGAAATACTGACAAGTATATTGGGTATTTGTTTTAGTCTGTACATTACTGTGGGTTATTATTTTAAATTAACCTGTCAGGAAATTTGATGGAATGTCGAAACCTGTCGAGATACCAAGTCGATAAACGTATTTCCTCGGAGGGTGCGAATGGATCTCGGTCAAAATGTCTCGTCTAAAAACGGGTTTGTGATCTCTAGCTATATTGGACAGATGTTGACGATTAACTTTATATGAAAACACTCTAACTTGCATCTATATTTCACCTAAATTCCTGACCGATTAATACAGTGCTCGATCTGTTTATTATTTAGCCTGTTATGGGCAATGTTGTTATTAGTGATGGGTCGAGGAGTATCTTTTGTTGTCGCATTACACTATTTTGCCTATACCGTTTTTTGAGGACTTCGAATTTTGTCTAATGGTTTCGATTATTCGTACTTGGTTTATTTTATTTAATAAAATTGTGTTCTTAAGTGAAATAAATTAACCGTTCCTGTTGAGGTATACTGTTAAAACCATACAACAGTAACCATGTCAATTCGCGTGAGAACAGACACGAAGCTGGTTGACCGACCGATGTTCTATTATTATTGAGATAGTACTGATGTTCTATTATCATTGAGATAGTACTGATGTTCTCTTATTATTGAGATAGTACTGATGTTCTATTATCATTGAGATAGTACTGATGTTCTATTATCATTGAGATAGTACTGATGTTCTATTATCATTGAGATAGTACTGATGTTATATTATCATTGAGATAGAACTGGCGTTCTATTATCATTGAGATAGTACTGATGTTCTATTATTATTGAGATAGTACTGATGTTCTATTATTATTGAGATAGTACTGATGTTCTATTATTATTGAGATATTACTGATGTTCTATTATTATTGAGATAGTACTGATGTTCTATTATCATTGAGATAGTACTGATGTTCTTTTATTATTGAGATTGTACTGATGTTCTATTATCATTGAGATAGTACTGATGTTCTATTATCATTGAGATACTACTGATGTTCTATTATCATTGAGATAGTACTGATGTTCTATTATCATTGAGATAGTACTGATGTTCTATTACAATTAAGATACTGCTGATGTTCTATTATCATTAAGATAGTACTGTTGTGCTATAAACATTGAGATGATACTGATGAGACAGAACTATTGGGCTATTTTGATGAGCTTTTGGCAATTGAGATGGCGCTGGTGTAGCAATATAGTCGTGGCGACATTGTTTTTAATTTTATAGTCAAGGAATAAATAAATAAGTTGTTTAAAAAAACATTTTCATCTTTATAAATTATGCTCTATTGTCAGTATATTAGCTATGGTATGAGTGTATTGAAAACACAAATTAATTGTTGTGAAATACTGTGAGAATAACAAGAAAGGAGGTCTGAGTTCAAGGATAGATTGTGTCGAAAAACATTTGACGGAAAATTACCATTACGTCATTGGAGTCAATTAACCAATCTCTCTAATTATTTACATCATATTTGACCAATTAGATAATTGAATGTTCACCAGCAGATACAAAATTATGTTACTCGTGAGGATTTGCCAGACAGCGTTTGGTTTCAGAAGGAGAAAGATGTAAAAGCTTGTATCAGCTAACTGGCCCAGCGAGGCTGGCTAGTGGGAGAATGACTGTAGGTAATATTGCAGTAATGTACTATGCTTGTGTACATGTATTCGGCTATGCTATATAAAATGTAAAAACGAACTGTTGCATTTTTATAACTGAGAAGACAATCGTCTTAATAAAACAGGAAGAAGCAAACACACAACGTGAAGGAGAAGCAAAGGCAGCTACAGATAAATTCTAGACGATCACTAGGCTACAGAAATGTAGTAAGAAAAGATGCATGGGTCGTATGTAAGGTGTGGCGATGGGTTTTTGGATGGTCCGCTCTCCACGCCAGACAGAAAGGCCCATGGTGCTACACTGGTGATATATTACTATTGAGATGGTACTGGTGGTATATTACTATTGAGATAGTACTGTTGAGCTATTGCTATTGAGATGGTACTGGTTATATATTACTATTGAGATGGTACTGGTTATATATTACTATTGAGATGGTACTGGTGATATATTACTATTGAGATGGTACTGGTGATATATTACTATTGAGATGGTACTGGTTATATATTACTATTGAGATGGTACTGGTGATATATTACTATTGAGATAGTACTGTTGAGCTATTACTATTGAGATGGTACTGGTTATATATTACTATTAAGATGGTACTGGTTATATATTACTATTGAGATAGTACTGGTGATATATTACTATTGAGATGGTACTGGTGGTATATTACTATTGAGATAGTACTGGTGATATATTACTATTGAGATAGTACTGTTGAGCTATTACTATTGAGATGGTACTGGTGGTATATTACTATTGAGATAGTACTGGTGATATATTACTATTGAGATAGTACTGTTGGGCTATCACTATTGAGATAGTACTGGTGATATATTAATATTGAGATGGTACTGGTGGTATATTACTATTGAGATAGTACTGTTGAGCTATTACTATTCAGATGGTACTGCTGATATATTACTATTGAGATAGTACTGGTGTGAATTACTATTGAGATGGTACTGGTAATATATTACTATTGAGATAGTATTGTTGACATGATCATGTTGATATGATACTGGTGAAGAAAGAACAGTGTTTAGTCATTCGGATGTGACAAAAAAAAACGAGGCAACGTGTATTATACGTTAGCGTGAATGTAAAAGAGCCCCGGAGAGGTAGAATTCGAAACGATGTAAACGAACCCTGGAAAGCTGGATTTCGAAATAAGAGTAGGCCTCAGTACTGCTGCCCGGGGAAATCTCCCCCATAGCTCACTGAATGGCATATCTTTATTAGTGCGGTTGGTGATGAAAAGTGGGGCGTTAAACGCCATTTGAAGAAAAACATCCCACACTGCCTCGGATATGCCCGTTTCGATTACCCAGGTTGATGCAGAAAAGTAAAATTTTAAACATACTTTATGAAAGAGATAAATCTGCCTATTGCAGGTCTTTATGCCTTTCTTTATGCCTGAAAATGTTTTCTAAAATATTAATTAGACATTGGTTAATTGGTGCAGGCCATTATCAACTCTTGATTGCATCGGATTTCCCGATATTAAATAGATTACACTTGTTCAGGCATATTTTGATTTAATCTAAAAATGGAGGTGCGAGGTTTCGCTTCGAACAACCAGTGCGGTGTTTGACGTCTTGTCAAACCTTCAAGGGCTAATATCTTCGCTCGCAACAGAGTAATTTGAATGAAGTTTTCAAATTATTCATTTTACATTATCTACTATTATAGCAAGAATGGCTAGCTCTTTATCTAAATCTTACATAATGTATCTTGAAACCCATGTTTATTCCATTCGAATAAAAACACAAATAACTTGACAGAAATCATCTATTAAACATATTATTAAATACATCAAGTTTTTTGTGGGTTTTTTGGTCGAATTGAACCAGAGCCAGATAATAACAGATTTCTTGAATCCAATCTGTGAGTAATGGCACGGAATCATTATAAATACAGATTAAATTGTTATCAGAATCAAAGAACTTGTTATTTCTTATCAACTACTTATTTTATTTATAAGGTTTGCCTTATGACAGGTTATTTCCAGTAAATCATGAAAATGTATCAGAAATTGTTACATGTAACCCTACAAATGATATTCTCATTACGAGAAGAGTTAATACATCTCTTATATCAGTCTTGCGTTTGGTGCCAAAGAAGCCATAGGCATTAATGAGCTTATTGCAGGATTCTTTGTTACTTGTATATTTTGTATCGGGAGTTATTGAAGCGGAACTATATCGAATGGAATTGCGATTAAATGATACTTAATGAGGTGTTTTTCAGCGCATCCATCATAAAACAAACTATTATATTGACAACAAACGAATACAAATTTATTCTATTACTTGCCCGTCTACTTTTAGTGCCAGATCGATGCAGGTAACATATTGACATTGATCGATTTAATCGATAGTACCCGTCACTGATAACATAGCTGGGCTGTTTATTAAATCTAACCTATTTGAATAACCAGGAAATGCTTCCATATGAAGCTTCACTAAGGAATAAAGGAAGACAGCGTGGATTCTATTTTTAAAGGAATGGCTCTTTGCGTTTACTCGTTATAATTCGTTACCGCAGGGACCATTTTCATATCCTAAAGTCGTCGCTTACAAATAAAATGATTTTATGAATTTTATGTTGGCTTTTCATCATAAATTGACATCATTTCCCTTGTGTGTGAACCTAGTTAAAAGCTAACACATAAGCTTTTACGTCACAACAAAGGGGTCATCAACCGTTTCAATTTTTTAATAGAATCCGCTGATTTTTTTCAAATTGAGCGATTCTCCTGAGAATATGAAAATAGGAGAGATAGGAAATTGAATTTGAAGGGTTGTCGTTTAATAGAATGTTTGATTGGGAAAGTTATCCCCCTGGCTATCTCTAAATATAGCAAACATTACAAAAGAAAAATTAAATACCGATGAGTTATGTACTTTTTTATAATAATTAACAGCAAATTTATTAAAGTCGTTACTCTCAAATAGAAATCACGTTTTTTACTCTAACTAAAGATCTATCTGTGGTAGTTAGGTGTTTATCTAGACTGGTGGCCAGTCTTCTCCGCACACCAAAAATTGGCCAGTCCTCTCTAAAAAAAAACGCAAAAAAAACCCGTAATCTCTAGAGACTGGGCAAATAGAGCTTCAATCTCATCTAGTAGGTCAATCTGCATTATGTAGATCGTGTGACGTCGTGCACGTGATCACGACATATCTAACAACAACGTGACATCAACCCTCAGAATGTCTCAGCATGACTGCTTTGCACTCCAGTCGAGACGCATGATTAATGTCACGTGACTCGGGGCGTGCTTGATAACTGTCAATCATTCCAAATAAGGTAGGACGAAAAACATGGCAAGAACGCCCATTTTATTGTGAAGTTTGCAAATTGTCTAGTCTCTGGTGCTGGTTACAGGTTTACTCAAAGTTTTTTTTAATACAAATGGAAACGAAAGTGTTGGTTTACTAAAAATTAATACTTTTATATAAATCGAAATGTAAAATAAATAGAAGAGACTGGGCCAGTCTAATGTTTATCGTGTACTTGAAACAACGACTGTGGGTTTTACAGCATCGGGCCGTTGCTGGTTTACTTCACAATTCCTGAACTTATAGCTACGTTACCTGTAGACACGTCAACTGTAGAATCAAATAAGAGATTGTCATATAGCGAACCCCACGGAAACCTCGACATTGGACGAACCTTGACTCGATTAACACAGGTGGACATTTTAGCTTGAAAGCGCGAAACTTGGTATTCGCGAAGACCAATAAATCTGATAGGCTCACAAGCTGGGCTTGGTGCGAAATGTGCAGAGAATTACGTGTAGGGCTTGATACGATGTACGTAGTTAAAGCGAGATCAAGCCTTCTATTGCAGATGGTGATTTTTTGGGAAACAGTACATTAAAGAGGCGACGGGGTGATTTCGCAAAGCTCGGGGAATTTCCATTTCGTAAATTGACGTTTAAAAGTGTATTGGCTAGTCGCGTATAGGGCACTTACTTTTACACTAAGGGGGCATTTAAAGTATTTTCATGTATAAATGTGGGTCTTAGGGGATATACTTAAAGCTTTCTGTCAATTGAATAAAGTATCCACAAAGTTTACGATTAAGAACCACGAGTATCATTCATGAATAGTAGCACCGTACTAAGAACTAAAATGTTTAAGTTATGTCTATTGTCTGATAAAAGACTTTAGATGAGACTGATTTAAAGGACCTAAGTCCGTAACTCAAAATCCTCCAAAATCTTCGACATCGAAAACACGAATTATTGGTCAATTTAAATCAACATTGATGATATAAACTTACCGGGAAAAGATGAGCTTCTCATATCCGATATTAAAGATGAAATAATTTTTCTAACATTGGTACACGAGTCGTGTACCATAATGCGCTTTAGCCCTAGTTGTATTGAGAGACTCGAGGGACGAGGCTAGACATATTGCACTGTATCACACGGCATATGTAGACTGGAATAACCAGGCGCTATAAATGTGCACTGTATTAAGACTGAATGGCCTTTTTCGCCGAACATAAATGATTTGAAATTGGAGTAAAAACGGAAACCTTTTAATGTAAATCAGTGTATATACATTCATATTACAGTATTATATGCGTTGCGACCCACTTTTGTCAATTTCTAGATCCCAAATGTTAGCGATTTAGCTCCTTTAAACGTCGCTATAATAAAAAGCTAAGTCGTCGTTATTACATATAGTTATCTTTATTTATTTTATTAAGGAAGTCTGTATATTTATAAATCCAAAGAGTTTTATTAATAGAATATTAATAAATCCAAAGAAATTTATTAATAGAATATTACAATTCCTATAAATGAAATAAATGAGATTTAACGTCCTACTCCCCTACACCTTACCTGGGCAAATTGAAGACGGACATATGCCATACAGTGTGCTATGTCCGGGCAACGGCGCTACGGCCTACTATTATATCGAATTCCAACTGCCAATTGATATTTTACGTAATACTATTTTAAAACTATGAATAAATCACACCGAAATTATTTTTTAACATATTAACTACCATAATGCATTTTTATTTTCCTGCAATGTTGTGGCTGATATATTATTATGTCTGTATTTTTCTTGCAATGTTGTGGCTGATCTATTATTATCTACTATTAGTTTATAATCCTACTGAACACTTATGAATATGTCCTGCGGTTTCATCCCACTGCTAAAGATCCCTACATTATGGAAGTACATTTGAACCGTTTTATCGTTTAATCTTAGTCCCGAAATGACCGAGTTTGTGTCGAGTGGACGTTAATTAATCTCTCCCTCTTCAAGACGAAAATATATCCCAGGTAAAAGTATTTGATGTATAAAGAGTTTATTCAAAAAAATATTTGTTTTGGTTTATTAATTTTTTATACATTAATAAGTCCAAATCATGCGACATAGTCCACATTTGTTATTTATTATCATATGGTTACGGTCAGCAACCATTCCTCAGAGTGTTCAGCTGCAGTTAACACAAGCAGACGGGGAATAGTTTGATGAAAATTGTATAAGTGCACGCCTTTATTTGATTGTATATATCGATAGAATCTATAAATTAATCATGCATACGGACTCTAGGATATTTCCCAATCATATCATCTTGTATTGTGCTCTAGGCACGTCAATAACCTCTCAAGGGAGGTTACTCTTTGTCCATTGTCGTTTGTAGGCGACGAGGAAGAAATTAAACAATAGGTTTTCTTGTAGCAAGTAATTTTGTGTAACAAGAATACTTCTGTATTGTCTGGGTCCCTGGTCTAATTTTTTATTATCTGCCAGGAGACTTGTCGATACTTATATAGATCAGAAGACGATCGCTATAAGCAGACGTCTAGTTTATTGAAAACGATGACAAAAGACCCAATTCCTTAATTACAATACCTATATACACATATCATCGATGACAAACGATCCAATCCCTTAATTTTTCTACCCTGATACATATTATGGACGCTTTATTCAAATGTTGATAGCTTACAAACATAGAGGTTGTCGATCCGAGTACATATCGGTAATGGATGTATGAAATTAAAGATCTTTTAGGATTTAAAATTAAAGCGATCCGTGGTGGTCCAGTGAGTAATACTATAGTTCGCTAACCTGCGGGACCAAGGTTCGATTTGGTTTCTAATTGACAATGGTATAGGAAAGTCTACTCGTAAAAGAACACATGACTGTTGTCCCCCTTCTTGAAAAAATGTCCCCCATAGCACACCATTTCAGTTGTTTCCTTAGTTCCAATACCTAAATAATATCACCGATGCACTCAAATGTTGATCGCTTACGAAAGGGTTAGTAGCCCGAGTATACATGGGTAAAGCATATTAATAAAATTAAAGATGGTTTGTAATTTGAAATTTGGAGAATTGAAAAAAATGCTTCTAAAAGGAAACTATTCACCTGTTTGTTGAATTGGTGCAGCTGATATGATATGAATATGATTTTATTTAATAAATAATCAAATGAATTAGAACTCGGTAAGTATCATGTTTTGTAGTTTAAAATCGGTGATTATTAAATTGGGTCACCCATTGACATTTATAAACCGAGGGTATTCAATATACTAATAGATGCAACCCCAGGCCATTAATGAGAGAGAGAGAGAGAGAGAGAGAGAGAGAGATGGGGTTTAACATCCACTCGCCACACACTAGGTCGTTTCGGTACGTAGGGGTCTTAAGCAGTGGAAGGACCCGAAGAAGACACACGAGGCTGGACAGGCGATCCTACTTCTTGTCATGTCAACCGGGGATTCGAAATCACGCAGGTTGACTCTATGACAGGCTAAATGATACAGCCCGCACGTGCTTGCCATTCGCACCCCTCCCCCAAGTCACAAATAGACCAGACTTATGAAACAAATGAAATGAAATAGGTACTGTTTTGCTCCAACATGCTAAGAAAGACGGACACGCGCTATGTCGTGTGTTATGAGGGAAATGTTTCCAGGACAGCGGTACTACGACCTCCTTAATTCCAATTCCAACTGCTAACGGTTCTGTTACGTACATGCCAAAGTGCACAAGGGACCTCGGTGTTCCGTACTTTCCGAACGACTATACGTTGTATTTAGATTCAAATCTGTATGATCTGTTGGCTTAGATGTCATGAATTATCACCTAGACGAACCTAATCCTATTGTTGGTAGATTGACTTGACATTGACATTATATGTACATTTCAGTCGGTAACCGTGTTATTACTGGAAAGATAAATTGCGACTTGGATATTTAACTTAATACATACAAACTTCGACTCGGAGATTTTATTTGAAATAGCAGTTGTGTCGAGGGACGACCACTGTCAAGATCGGTCGCATTATTTCTGTTACGTCTTTTTTGTAAATCATTTTTAGTAAAGCCTGTACGATAACAGGCCCCGGACTGTACAGTTCAGTAAACGCTTACGGCTGGCCTCCGGATCCATTCACTTGATTTGATATTTGTTTATTTTTTAAAATGTCTATTCTCTGTTTTGTCCGCAGGTTTATCTTGTAGATTTTTGTTTTGTGTGTAGTGCGGTCCTCCTGCACTTACTATTAGGAATTTAAATTTCGGAAAATTTATAAAAACAAAATATTTCAGCTGGATAAATCGGAAAACTTTGTCAAAATCAAGCAAGTTTTGTCAAACCAATTTCAGTTTTTCGACTAGAAAAACAAACTTTGAAAATGTTTATATAATTAAGATAACTTACCTAATGCTAACATAATAAGAGTTACTGTTACAACTGCTCCTAAATTCTCGTCCATTTTAGTATTCAGAAGACGGCAGGATGAAGGAATTAATTTATCGTAAACACATTCTAATTCAAGTCAAACATCTGCATCTAGAAATATGCAATAACTAGAGAGGTCTATTAAACTTCTAAACATGTATATAAGTTGTTAATTCTCTGGTAGACTGACGTATATAAGAGACAAACAAGTCTATATCTATCCCTTAACAACGGTTTGAATCTAGGTCTGTCCATTCCTTTCAGTTAAATAGAATAGTCGAGTAGGTCTATTCACTGCCATCATCCCTTGAGAACTGCTTAAATATCTTGTATAATTTATGTTCACCATTTCAGATGATTACTCTGAACACGCATATAAACATAAAACTCATATTGACTGTCGAGTTCTGAAAACAAAAAGATAAAACGCCATATAAGAAAATATATTTTGCTGCAATGAACATAAAATAACAGTTTGAAAAGCTACAATAATTTATTGATTGATCGGGACGCAACAAATGGTTAAAGGTGTTTTTAATAACAGCTGTTCGTTTATTGTATTCCTGATTAATATAAGACAGATCGACAATACATTTAAACGGCTGGATAATATTAATATTGATTCTAATTTTAAAAGACTGGATATCTTTTGTATTAAAATACTAATTTTGGTCACGATTTACACGACGTAAATTAACTGTATACATGTATGTAGTTTAAACAATTATGTTATTTTGGATTCTAATTTGCAAAATTCACGCTTTGACAACATAAAGGATATATTAAAATTAAAGCACAAATTGATCTTAAAAACTGAAATATTTTTAATGATGTTAAGCAACGAAACCAAAACCTTGAACCCTTTAAGGCGAATCTGTGTCTAGGTAAGAATAGGACAGTTATAATTGCAGTATTAAGATCACCGGAAGTGGGCCTACTACAGGAAATTGTTATCAATTGTGATTATAGTTCGTGGAGTACTTTAGTGCAGCAAAGTAGGACATTAAACTTCATTCATCCTGCGACACTTATAATATTATTATATATGTCATCACCGAGATCCTTCTTTGCCATTTTTTTTTTCTTTTGATGTTTTGGCTGTGAATTTGAGTTCAGTTTTTTGTAGATTTTATATAATACATTAATACGTTAGAACAAGCGATGCAAAAGACGTTTTCCAAGTATTGTCGTCAGGACCGAATTAAACCTGTAGGGAAAGGGCTGAATTGAGACAAAAGAGCGCAAGGTTCAGTGGGGGGGGGGCGGTGTCTTGGTTGCATTCTTAGGGGATATTCTTGGCGAGTACCACAATTTAACTTTTGGTCGTGTTACCAACCCCCAAAAAGTGGGGGCCCTAGATATTCGTCACCCCTCCCCCCCCCCCAGATCCGGCGGTGATTATCCTTAGAACAAAGACTTTTAACAGATATTGTGACGTACTGGTGGCCTTGTTGTTTCTGCAGCGAATTCATTTCTGTTCCTATCAATGAAAGAATGGTTCGACAAAAACTTGTCAGGATAACAATCCGTTGTCTGTCTGTCTGTGTTGAAATGAAGTGGTTAGATATTTTGTTTGTCAGCTTTTGTGGTCGTATATAATAGATGTCAATAGTAATTTCTCAGTGAACAGTAATGGCGTTAATCTATCACCAATTACTGACTAGTAGTAATAATAATGTGACCCGAGTGTATACAAAAATCGTATAAATACAAGTACACGGCCACCATTCTTAACAGAATAATTAACCGAGGATGAATTAACTGATACCAGAGCCTGATACTAAGACGGTCATTGATTCTCATCATTCGGCTTCCTTCGGTGGTTTAATGAGCTTATCTAAATTCAAGGTTCTAGTTAAACAATTCTCTTATTTTTTTACGAAAATTGTCTTGGGTTCTACTTACAATTATGATTTAAAGTTTCTGAACTGAAGGAATTTGATTTCAAATGTATTCTATTGTGTAACTTCGAGTCTTCCAGAGAGGGAGACAGGGACAGAGAGGGGTAGTGTCCAATCAGCCATGTCTTTTCAAGACAAACATATGATACAATTTTATTTTAATAATTCGTTTGTGCACGTCAAAGAGCTACCATATGAAATTAATGTTTCCGAATGATGACATAAGCATCCAGTCTCGGGTCAGGCTTCACTAAGTTTATCTGTATTATGTTTTTCTCAAATGTATAATAACTGTTTATACCAATGTTAACGTTGTTTTGGGCTATACACTATTACATCACTTGTCTCGTTAATAAATTATGATTCTTGCCTTGTGGTGTTAGCTGCGTTTTTTAATGTGGATTCGATAGCCGAGGCGTCATTTTCGTTTGGCGGGGATTTTTCATAAGTGGCTATGTCGTTTTTAGGGAAGGTTTGTATTTCCAACTATCAGTTAAAATGTCTCAATTAGATATGACTGGATAAACTGCTGTAAACACTAGCTTTCAATGCATATAACTTTTAAAGGGGCATTTTATGTGTAAGTTAAGCTTTGTGACTCCTGGGCTGAAAAGTTTGGGGACCCCAGAATTAAAGTCTTGTTATCTATGACTAAAGGATCTTTTTTTTTTTGTCTCACGTTCATCGCGAACTTCTATCTTTTAAACTCGAATGAACTGATGTTCAATCTGATTTAAATTTGAACATTTTTTCGTTTCAGTTTACAAAAGAATACCACTTCTTAGGTCAAGTCTAAATATTAAGACAACCTGTAGATTTAAGGTCGCGAGATGTAAATAGGGTTAGGGCATGTGATTGTTGACAAGATTGTGGGGTTAGGGTTAACCCGGTTAACATCTTGTAACCTTGACGAAATCTGCAGGTGGCCTTAATATTCAAACGTAACCCCACTGGGCTACAGTAATGTGTATACGTTGACAACATTTAAAACCCGAGGGGTTGGATGGCCGAATGGTTACCACGTGTGTGCTGTATCATAAAGCATGTCATTGGGTCAACTGGCGTGGTTTTAAATCCCCCGTTGTGCGTGGCAAGGAGTAGGGTCGCCTGTCCAACCTCGTGGGTTTTCTCCGGTTCCTCCGGTTTCCTCCCACTCCAACGGGCAAGCGAATTATTGAAACAAAATAAAAACCATATGTTAGTCCCGAAATGACCTAGTTTGTGTCGAGTGGACGTTAACGGTATCCAGATCACTCGGACCAAAGACCACTCGGACCAAGACAACTCGGACCAAGCGAAATGTCTTCCGTATTTGAAAAGTGCATAAAAAATATTCTTTTTTTATTACATCAACAATTTATTAAATATTTTAATATGCCCGATGCCTTTGTAAGGGTCCGTACATAACAGCAAATATTCATATTTATTACTTCTGATGTCAACTGTTTAGTAGCCTGACTGTTTCGTACTTAGTTCATTCGTACCATCAACTTTAACAAGCATAATAACCCTTCTCCTTTGCACCCGGGCCTGGGACCGGCGTTGGCAGAGCTAAATTTTTTTAATTTTTTTTTTATGTCTATGATCGGTGCGAGTTTGGTCGGGTGGTCTATCAATTGGTCCGAGTGGTCTTGGTCCGAGTGGTCTTTGGTCTGAGTGGTCTTGGTCCGAGTGGTCTTTGGTCCGAGTGGTCAGGTATTCACGTTAACCCCTCTCTCGCATTTAAAACCCTGGAATAACATAATAACTAGTCAAGTGTTAATTAGGCCATGAACACCATGTTCATTATATATGAATGGTAAATAGTCCGGCAGCCGAAGCTCGGGACCCAAATTTTTTGAGATAAGTTTTTTTCTGGACGGTTTTATATGGAATCTAACCCGCTGAATCCATTTTTCACTACTGGATCACTGTCAGCCTGGAGGGTTTTGAGTAATTAGCGAATTACTAATTAAATAACTAATTAAAATCCCTGTTCGTTTAAAATGACACATACATGTCGAAAAAAACTGCTGTTTGTAATGTTTTTAAATAGAATATGACCCCTTAGTCTATTCTAGATACTAGTTCACTATCATCCAGATTGTATTTCAAATAATCTGGCGGCCGTTTACGAAATAACAGGGGGGACCCAAATTTTTCGAGACAAGTTTTTATTCTCGACGGTTTTATATGGAATCAGACCAGCCGAATCCATTTTTTCGCTACATGATCACCGTCCGTCTGGAAGGAGGGTAAGCAAGTCGCTAATTACTAATTAAATAATTAAAGTTGTAGTTAATCCCAATTATTTACCATCCCCTTTTGCATAGGGATAATTCAGCACGAGTGATAAACATTGTGGAAATGCCCCACTTATGTCACCTATGGAGATCGATCACACGAACAGGTTGTGTCCACTTATTTGTGGGTGTGTGAGTCCAGAGACTGGAGCTTGGAGTCCAGTCTCCTACTGGTGGGACTACTAGCGGTGACCGGGGAAAACAAAATGTTCTTTTCCAATTTACGTTCGAAAAAGATCTATAATAATTGGATTATCGAAAGCTGTGCCCAGGATGATATTTTTAATCTATGTATGGTAAGTGCATGCTGCAGAGTGAACCATATCAATCTATGTGTGTGGTGCTCGTTGACTTGTATGAAATGTCATCATTTTGATGTCGAAACCAGAACAACTTCGTCCCTATATGCGGTCACAATAAAATTAATGCTGTAATTTTGTGAAGCCCTCATCGCTCACTCTGCATCAAAATGGCTGAAAATACATGTTATTTCCAAAGGGTGTATGAATGTACAAGTAACAAGGCGTGGGGAGAGTATGTTAAAGCTAAATCCAAAAGAATAGAAAACATGGCTAGATGTAGCAAAATTTATGAGGATGGAATTGAGGAAGATTTAAAGAATGAATTAGAATCAAACGATGGAAGCATATATATGTTTTCTATTCTTTTGATATAGCTTTAACATACTCTCCCCACGCCTTGTTACTTGTACATTCATACAGCCTTTTGAAATGTATTTTCAGACATTTCGATGCAGAGTGAGTGGTGAGGGCTTCACAAAACTACAGCATTTATTGTGACCGCATAGGGACGAGGCTGTTCTGGTTTCGGCATGAAAATGATGACATTTCTTACAAGTCACCGCCGGTAGTCCCACGAGTAGGAGACTGGACTCCAAGCTCCAGTCGCTGGACTGACACACTCACAAATAAGTGGACACACCCTCTTCGTGTGATCGATCTCCATAAGTGACATAAGTGGCGCATTTCCACAATGGTTATTACTTCGTGCTGAATTATGCCTATGTTCATTGCAAAAGGGGGTGGTAAATCATTGGGATTAACTATTTAATTAGTAATTAGTTAATTAGTAATTAGCGACTTGCTTACCCCCCTCCAGACTGACAGGTATCATATAGCGAAAAATGGATTCAGCGGGTCCGATTCCATATAAAACCGCCGAGAAACAAACTTATCTCGAAAAATGTGGGTTCCCCTGTTATTTCGTAAACGGCTGCTGAATTATTTGAAATACAATTTGGCTGATAGTGAACTAGTATCTAAAACAGACTCAGGGATCCTATTCTATCAATAACATTACAAACAGCGGCGTATTTTGACTTGTATGTGTCATTTTAAACGAACAGGGATTTTAATTAGATAGTTTATTAGTAATTCGCTAATTACACAAAACCCTCCAGGCTGACAGTGATCCAGTAGCGAAAAAATGGATTCAGCGGGTCCGATTCCATATAAAACCGACCAGAAAAAAACTTATCTGGAAAAAAACTTATCTCAAAAAATATGGGTCCCCCTGATATTTCGTAAACGGCAGCCGGATTATTTGAAATACAATCTGGCTGATAGTGAACTAGTATCTAAAACAGACCCAAGGGTCCTATTCCATAAATGACATTACAAACAGCGGCGTATTTCGACTTGTACATGTCATTTTAAACGAATTGGGACTTTAATTAGTTATTTAATTAGTAATTCGCTAATTACTCAAAACCCTCCAGGCTGACAGTGATCCAGTAGCGAAAAATGGATTGAGCGGGTCCGATTCCATATAAAACCGTCGAGAAAAAAACTTATCTCGAAAAATTTGGGTCCCCCTGCTATTTCGTAAACGGCTGCCGGACTAAAACGATATTACAAAGAAGATCCCTCTGCCTCTGGAGAACCAAAATAATTTAAGCGAAAACCGTCAATTTACATACATCATTCATCACAACCAGACAATAGAAAAAAAAATGTGCCTGATCTATTCTAAGGTGCGCCATTCCCACCAAATATCTAATTAAAGGGGTTGTCCTCGATTTCACCAGATGGGGGTATCTCTATAAATAAACGTCTGGTACACTTTTGACCAACATGAAATGATCGTCAGATTTGCATTAACTGTACACATGGTAGAACTGGTTAAACCCATACCAGATATGATTTTAATACCGAGATCTGTGCTACGACTGATCCGTTACAATGATTCTAAAAATGAAGAAGTGGAGCCCCAAAAAATGAAAACATTAGTAACCCTTCAACTGGCCTCGGCCGTTCGGGGTTTCAGGATTTACGGTTAACGCCATCATAAAGCTGAAGACTCGAATTTTTCGAATAAGTAGCACGTAGTGTCGGGTAGTTGCATTTGACTCTATAGTAAGTATAAAGGCTACACAAGAGTCCATCGCCCAGAATTAAACATCTTATATACACGGAACTTTTCCTTTAAAGTTGCAATTTCAAATTTCCAAGTTATATTTTTAAAATGTATTAAAATAAAGCCTTAAAGTAGATGGTATCAATAAACAGTCCTACCTTGTTAAAGAATAATCCTTTTAATCCTATAATTCACTATTGCCAGCTGAGAAATTGGCAAAAATATAATTTTCAATTTCAAATTCCAACGTTTGAAGATGGATAATGTATGGAGGCAATAGGAAAATAAGGGTGGTAATTGTGTTATTTTTTCCTGTGTCAATGATTTTTAAGGGTGGGAAATAATGCACATAGTTGTATAATACCAATGGTGAGTTGATTACCTATTGAGCAAAAGACATAGAAATAATTATGTTTTGACTTTCTTAGAAAATATGAAATTCTCGCTTTGAGCAACAGGTAGGTTGATAATGTATCAAATTAATTCTACTTTACCTTTCATAATTGAGGAGCTATTTTAGAATTATTATTTGTGGTGTTTTGCTCTACGAGTATTGGAAGACAAGTAGAGTGTACGAAGTGTTATAACATGCACATCGATAGTTATTACAGCGTCTGGAAATTTATAATGACTACCCGTCGGCATTTTAAAATGCTTTTCTGATGGAAAGAGTGGCGAGCCTTTTAGCAAGTACCTTTTTAATGACTTCATCAAGTATGTAGCTTTTTGTTACAACTGGCTGCTTGCCGAAATAATTCGTGTTTCCTCCTCATAAATTTTGCAAGATCAATAAGAAGTTTTGAGTGGTATGTCAAAGTGCCAGTCATTAATGGAACTACACAAACAATGTGATATACGTATATTATATATATATGTGGAGTCGCGGTGGCTCAGTGCGTAGGGCAATGACTGGCTAAGCCGGAGGACTCGGTTTCGCACCCGGTGTTAGCCGAGGATATGCCACGGGGCTTCCCCTTGTCAGAGCTACATGATGAAGCTCCTAATAAGGAACCGTGTCTAGTCGGTCGGATGGTACGAAAACATTTGAAACCCTTTTCAATAAACAGAAAACTATTGAATACACCAACAATATTGGAATCGTTTATGTTAAGAATGTCATCGTGAAAATCTAGAATGTCATTGTAATTAAGAATAAAAATAATATTTATAGTCATAAATTCAATACGTGTCGCAACACATCGCACAGAGAGAGGGGGGCATTGACGGGTACTAAAGATGCAGACTAGTTCCTTTCTAGACTATATGGTTCCACTTTATTTCAATAAATCGCTTGTGAGTATGGGTCTTTCGCAGTGGAAACCCAGAGAAAAACCACGAGGTTGTACATGGGACCCTGCTCCTTGTCATGTACAAACTTGGGATCGAACACACGCTACTTAACTCAACGGCAGACCTGATGATCTAAAGTGGTCGGATTAGACTACTCGACACCCTCCCTCATACGAAAGGCCATTTTTTGAAAGGTTTATTATATTCTTAACCCGTTACGCTTCGTGCTCCATTAGTTAAAAATATAATGTTTATTCCAAGTTTGAGTTTAGATCGGTTAATGCCTGGGGAGTTTAATTCAAGCTTGTAATCTGGCTAAAACCACCAAAAATGAAAAATATATGAACCACATTACCAGCATGCTTTCTTGGTAGCTGAGGGACACCGTAAAGCACTTTCCTTACTTGAGAAAGACCACCAAATTATCTATCGGAAACGTGGACAATTTATCCACCCGTTCGACGTATTATGTCGTTGCCCCTCTCCGTTCGTCTGTTAAAATATGTTTTTATCCGATTTTGACGAAAATTTGAATATAGATTTATATCGCAAATATCTCGGTCCTGTTCGTGTCACGGATTATTGCCCTCGGTTGTGTAAAAAAAACAACAAGCTTTTAGCTTGTGAACCCTCTAGAGGACGCCATATTTCTTTTATCTTAAAAGCCGTTCAAATATATCACTCGTTAGACCATAAGGTTGTGGACCCACTTGAGGCCACACTCTTTGTTCGCTTTAGATGAGGTTTAAAATATAGATGAGTTCGATTTTGATGTGCATCAGAACTTCCGTTCCGGAGTTATGCCCCTAGTCTCATACGCAAAATGTGAAATATGTACAAGGTTTATAAACACTCCGGAGACCATAGGGGTTGAATGAACGAATGGTTAGCACGTGTGTGCTGTATCATAAAGCCTGTCATTGAGTCAACTGGTGTGGTTTCGAATTCCCGCCTGTCCAAACTCATGGGTTTTCTCCAGGTCCTCCGGTTTCCTCCCATGCAGTGCTTAAGACACCTACGCACAAGCGATTTATTAAAATAAAATAAAAAAAAACATATGTTGGTCCCGAAATGATTTAGTTTGTGTCGAGTTGACGTAAAACCCCATTTCTCTCTCTCTCTCTCTCTCTCTCTCTCTCTTCTCTCTCTCTCTCTCTCCCTCTCTCTCTCTTCCTCTCTCTCTCTCCAGAGACCATAATTGTTGGGCGATTTTGGTGCGCATCGGACGTTCCATGTCGGAGTTATGCTCCCTGGTTTTTACGCAAACTGTGAAATTTGTTAAGGTTTGTGGACCCCCAAGAGGTCACAATGTTTGTCTGATTCAAGTGCAAATCAAAAGATTTCAGATGAATCTATTTTGGTGTGCATCGGACCTTCCAATCCAGATTAATATCCCCCTTTTGTAATTGTTTTTTTTTATAATGTCACGATGTCACTCGCGCACTGAAAACAAAGTTTGAACATCATATATGGCCCGAAAATACCCAACAGAGACTTACGAGCTCTCATGTATATAAAAAGAAAATGTGCTAAAATTCCGAAGGACCCAAAAACGACAATATATCGCGGTTTTTTTTAAACAAAAAAAGCCGCAATTCCTAATTTTTAATATATCGCGCTCATTTTTTTATTATTAATTATTTTATTTTTTTATTGCCGTGCCTTGTCATCACATGGAACAAGAAATACAATGAACCCCTTCAATATTTATGTAGTTCTCAGGCTAATAGTTGGGTACCTTTAAAGCGAGAATTTTATATTTTCTAAGAAAGTCAAAGTATAATTATTTCGATGTGTTTTCCTCAAAAGGTTACCAACTCACTATTATACAACCATGGACATTATGTCCCACCCTCAAAAATCAGTGACACAGGAAATAATAACACAATTTCATTCCTTGTTTTCCCGTAGCCCTCCGTGCATTAGCCAACTCCAAACGTTGGAATTTGAAGTTGAAAATGATATTTTTGCCAATTTCCCAGCTGACAATAGTGAATTATAGGATTAATAAGATTATTCTTTAACAAGGTGGGGCTGTTTATGGATACAATCTATGTTAAGGCTCTATTTTAATACATTTCAAAACAATAACTTGAAAATTTGAAATCGGAATTTTAAAAAGCGATAAAAGAGTTAATTTGTATTAACAGATTCCTTAGAATCAGTTCCAATATGAAGATAGAAAATCTCCGACAAACAATCATATTGGACTTAATGTAAAAATCACATCCATTCAATATCTTATTATCTAAAAAAAACAAGTTACATTTTTTGGGTCATAAAAAACACATCAAGTTTAATTTAATAAATTTAGTGAAGACCCGGAATACTCTAATCTCCTCGAATGTCAGTAATCTGAAGCTCGTCAAATGAAGTATTTCTTAGATAAAACTCAAAAAATGGCTAATCAGCTTGTAGCATTATAAATCTTATTTCCTCCGAACGAATTATACCATTTGAACCGACATATTAGATAAATAGCTTACGACTGTTGGCTCATAAATAACAAATATACTCAGTATCTTAAAAAAAAATATTTTAAACTGACCCAGACCAACTTTTTTTTAATAAAAAAGGTACCATTTGGGAATGTAAAAATGCAACTTACTTGCGTTTATATTTTATTTTAGACATTATAATTTCATGTTTCAAAATGGCGCCAAAATGGGTCCAATTTTTTTTAATTTGTGAAAAGAGAAAAGGTAGCTCACTGATAGTTCGAGAAAGTTCTTTAGATTTTTCAGTTTCAGCATAGTTTCTCTTTGTCAACTGGCTGGGGCAGGGTGGAGGTTCTGGCAAAGTACATCTTCAAGTCGTTCGGTGGGATGAAAACCCCAGTTGGAATTTGAAGAAGAGAGAGAGATAGATAGATGGAGAGAGAGAGAACGTCGTTTTGAGACTAACATATGATTTCATTTCAATAATTCGCTTGCGCGAGGGGTCTTTATCAATGAGACGAAACTGGGGGACACAGTGAAACCCCACGTGGTTTCGAATCTCGGTTGTACATGACAAGGATTAGGGTCGCCTGTCAAACCTCGTGGTTTCCTCCCACTGCTAAAGACCCCTACGAAATGACCTAGTTTGTGTCAAGTGGATGTTAAACCCATTTATCTCCCTCCATGTGTTACGGTTGAACCGTAGCAAAGATCTCTGTGTTCAAAATATATGTGGGGTGTGTTTAACCAGGTCTGTCACATGTAATATTGGTGGACATCAACATTGTCCTTTAACTGTTTCAAGTTGACCCAGCTTCTGTAATCTAATGTCAGATGTACTCTGTGGCTATACCCATTATACCAGATAACGGAGCCGACCATCCGAGAGTTTATTACAATTATCCAGACATCACTAGAACCATCTGTTTATTAACACAGAAAATATATAAAGGCATGGGTAATTAAGAGTGAGATAATTATATATCTATAATTAATTGTGGCGTATAATAATAGTAATTTACGACTTGCTATTAGGTACATTTATCAGTTCAATTTATACTGTTTTATATATATGAGAGAGAGAGTGAGAGAGGGAGAGAGAGAGAGAGGGGGGGAGGGAGGGAGAGAGAGAGGGGGTTGGGAGAGATTCCACACATTCTAGGTAATTTGGGAAGGAGAATATGATTCAATTTTATTTCAGTAATTCGCTGAGGACCCGGAGAAAACCCACGAGGCTGGACAGGCGTCCCTACTCCTTGTCACGTACAATCGGGGAATTCGAAACCACGGCAGTTCATTTTATACATTCATGTAAACGAATATAAGCTAAAGATACCAATGGGAGGAGACCAATGGGAGGAGGGTGTCGTTCACAAGGCTGGGTATGGTTACATTATACAGTGTATCAACTATCAGATTATAAACAAAAAAAGCAAATTTTGTATTACTTTATTTATGAAGACCAACATAATATCACTGTAATTATAAATACAGAAGAGGACGTTGAACCCCATTGCATCTTATTTCCCGTGTAATGTAGATCAAAGTTACTCAAGATAAAATGGTGGTATGACTATATTTATTAGATTACACGGGATTATATCAGTGTAATTATTGCACAAGAGGACCTTAAACCCCATTGCATCTTATTTCCCATGTAATGTGGATCAAGTTATTCAAGATAAAATGGCGGTATGACTATAATTTATTAGATTACGCGGGATGAGTTAACTATCACATTAATAATGAAGCTAGTCATATGTACTAGAATACCCTATAACAATAGAATTACCCCATAAAGCATGTCCCGTAAAGCAATCAATTAACTTTTCAATTTACTACAACTCCTGACCGTAAACTACGTATTGACCGGATATCCGCTTAGTCAATTATCCTTTACGTTTATTCAATGGTTGTTAATGAAAATGACCAAAGAAATAAATTGAAGATAGACGTCCTACTTTTTTCTGAAAATGACCCAAGAAAACGCGAAAACCCAAAAGTGTTCTGTATTGATGATAGTCAAAGTCAAAATTCATGGGTCTTAAACTCTCTGAACTTCTAAAACAAGAGCTATCCAGATTGGTCGTTTTAATTAAATTGAATTTGAAAATGTAACATGATGTTGGGCCAGTGTTTCTTTAAGACTGTAGGTTCAGATTTGGTTTTCCAAAATGGCTCGAAATGTTCTCCTTGAAAAGTTTGAAATATTACTATGACGTTCAAATCAAAAGATCAGTAAAGTGCCAAACAATCCGAATAGTCGACGATCTGTCAACGCTACAAATTTCCTGAAATAAAACTCAGAGTGATAATATCTGACATTTGTTTTGTTTGTGTTTTTTTCTGTTTACATCCGGAAAAAACTCCATTGCCATGTGTGTTTTCTACTTTAAATCAATCACGTTTCATTAAACTTTACTATAAAGCCGGAAAAACAAGTGACGTAGTGCATTGGGTGTACATCGGTTTTGTTTGACTTGGATTTTAGTTGATTAACTAGAGCTTGGATATTACACGTTTTGGTTAAAAGCTAAATTTCTAGAATGTTGTTGTGAAAAGGTGAACAATAGTAGGGGGTGTTAATTGATGGCTTTGTCTTCATGAAACATCCTATCGATTTTTGAACTTTCTAATGGCACATTCTTTTGTAAATTAAATGCTCTCCAGGGCGTGACAAGAGGAAAAAAGTATCGCACGAATACACTTTGCTTTCATTAATATATTTTCCATTAAAAGTTTGAATATTTACAATAGAAGGTTTGCATGTGGATAAATGAAAAAAAAATTCACAAGTGATTCTGAGACCTTACCTGATTGCTGCTGTGTCACCATTATCCTCTCAGAGTTCTTAAAGTAGACTGCATTAAGGTAATAAGGCGGAGGAGAAGTATAAAGTACACACAATGAGAGTATTAATACCAAGGTTTTAGCCTTCCACTCTATCAAGTCGATATGTGAAATCGACCGGTCAACTAGAAAACATCGACGCCTTTCCTGAAGCACCTGATTTTCATGAAAATTATACTTTGGTCAACAGACAAACCAGAGTGTACATATAGATATTAGATTGCGTATAACAACTAGCGAGTCTACAATAGCACTATTGACTTCTAGTATTCAGATCCGCAGCTAATAATAGGAACCGTGTCTCATATTAAGAAATATGCTTAAAATATTCCAACGTTTATCAATAAAATCTATGGTTTACTGAAATGTGTACCAAAATGGCGCAGCCTAAATGGATGTTTGCTTTGTGCACACTGGCTTTTATTACAATTTTAAAAAACTACGTTTAATATTTCTTGACAGGTTATTGGACAAATGCATCTTCCACACACTATCTAACTATAGAGAATACCAAAGACCAACAAAAATGTGTAATCCAATGGCAATGTTCGAACGGTATTCGATGTTCTACAAAGAGTAAACATAGCCTGCAATGTTCGGGTGGTATCCGGTGTTCTAGAAAGATTAAACATACCCCGGCCCGGCACCTATCTATTCTTTTTATGTGACACGTGTAAATTTAAGGGGTTTGTTGATAGGGGTGAAGTAGCTGATGAAATTGAGTGTAAGGTCACAAATTTTCAAAATTTCCTCAGGAAGGATTCGGGTTGTATCGTCAAATGGGCATTTCCGGTATGTTTTGGGTGGATTGGGTGATCCTTTTTTGCCCCAAGCACCCCCCCCCCCCCCGTCTCGCTCTTCTTGAATCCGCGCATAACTTTAGTTAGTAACACGTGAGCCTTGCGTGTATTGCTGTAAGTAATAAAACAAAACTCGCTCTTCGTTAATAAAACACGACATATGGTGAATATACGTCTCATGATATTACTCCAAATTAACATTTAGTATCTGTGACATCTACGATAATAAATCATGTACACACAATAATCGATGTGATATTCAAAAAACAATTACGTAACTATCTATTATTAATGTTTTCACGGAGAAATAAAACAAACATTCCTGTCTTCATGAATCCATGTCATTCTCCGGGCTAGATAAGCTTATAGACGGTAGGTCACAATAACATCTGCAGTATATCTTAAAAAGAATGTCTATTATTTATTTATTTTTTTTTTTTTTTTTGGAAAAACATATATAATTGGCACAGAATCATGGTGCTAACGCAATAAGAACAATTGTTGTAATGACATTGTAAACTTTATGGTAGATCGTAAAGGGTAAGTTGTGGTTAAAGTATATATATTTATTGTATTTTTTCTTACACAAGGAGGGTATATGTTCTCATTTGAATATTTTGATAACAGTTTCTAGAATATTACAAGACCGCACTAAAAATTCAACCATCGATGTTAAAAACAAACATAAAAAGGCTAAGTCGTCCAAGGGTGAGTAAATGTTCTCATTGTTTTAACTTGTAATATAATGAACAAATGAACATGGGGTTTAACGTCCCATTTTTCTGCACCAACTGGGATAATGAAGTATGAAATACGTCATACACTTTGCTATGGGGGCAATCTTACCCGAACAGCAAATGAAATTTCGACCGCCAAGTGTTCTTTAATATGTACACGGGACCTCAGTTTGTTGCCCAATCCGAACGACTAGGCTCTATTCCATGTCAGGACCCCCGTCTTCTGCCTGCTAAAGGTTTACATGATAAAACACTGAAAGTTTCTTTAATCTAAGAAGCTAAGACGTGTGATCTGATCACCCTTCATATCTAGCTTCCAACAGCAACGAAATTTCTTTGTTAGTAATCTTAGGATGTTTGTATTATCAAATCTCCCAGTGATATTTGACACAGCAGATTAGTCAACAGTACACCATGAATATAGTTCAAGGCAAAACCTGGTAACTCACGTAATGAATGAATATTAAACGCCAGCTCATCCATTGATTTCATTTTTGAGTTACTGGGTTTTGTTGTGGTATCCCAGGCAAATTCAGGAAGTTGCTACGTTGTATCAAGGGTGTAACTGCATAGACAATCTTGCAAGATCTAGTATAACAACAGGAAGAACATACCCTAATAACTACAAATTTGGTCCTAACTCAATTTTAATATTAAAAAAAGTAAGTTACTAGGTTTTGCTTTTTGACGGAAGAGTTTCACTGGCACAGTTTTACAGTGGTGTCTGTGTTACTTGGCATGATGTACAGATAACATGCATTTCAATCAGAATCTCGTTTTATGATCTAGCGAGGCATTCCACAAGGATCAGTTCTGGGACCAGTCCTTTTCTCTAGAAGTATACCCGGTCTCAATTCATGTCATTGATGAACAGTTTCGATCTTGCTCGAGATATCAGGTTACTGCGTGTTAAACAAAGCATTCAGTAACAGGGGCAATAACTCCGTCAATTTCAATAAATATCTGTCTGATGACTAGTAGTAAAATCTGAAGAAAGACTGCACAACTAACATCGATAAAACATACATAACGAGCTTCCAGTAAAAGTTACCTCTTTTGATCTTAACGTATAATTCAGGGCAAACTGTGAAACTATCTCTTATAGATTCCTCAGAAGTAAAGTTTTTGATATCTATAGACCATCCCATTACAGAAGGTGTTAATTGGATTAATATAAAACATATGGGATGATAGGATTTTGTTTCTTTATACATAAAATCCACATCATTAAAGAGATGTTATTTAATGTGAGCAATACATAGTTTATTACTACCAGAAGATATTTATATCTTAATTTCGGGAAGAGTAATCAAAGCAAAACATACAAAAAATATAACTATTTTCACCTGGATAAATAAATAATACATAGGCATTGGTAAATAGTCGTCTCTATGGGGGTATCAATGGTTAATGAGTGAGATACTTTCAGTTTAGATATTTTTGAATTCTGTAAATATTGAATCGATAATAATAACGCATGCCTTATATTTCATTTTTTAAATGTGTTTAGCCCCAGGCTTTATAATCTACAGCTCACATGGAAACCTTTTTTAACCAAAATAATTTTGATTCAAAACTATTAGAATTGTATTATGAATGGTTATAATCCCAATTACTAGGAGGATATAGCCAGGACAGCAGTCTTTCTGTTTACAATATTCAAATAACCAGGGTCTAAATAAGTTAGGGCCTAACTTTTGACATATATTCATTTGATATTTTGCTTGACTAGGGATATTTAGCTGGCTAAAATATTATTTGCCATACGAAGTGCAGGATGACCTTTCCACAAAAAACACAAGATAAAAGACACGGACATTCAAAATAAATAAATACCTAAGGTATATATGGAATCGAGTGAATTGATCTGGGCACCGACTGTAACTTGTAAGCGTCCACTGCGCTCTACATTCCCGAGCCTGTAATAGTTAGTAAAATTGATCAGATCATAGTTTTGTTACGACTAAATACTTTGCATTGGCCCGTTGACAAACGAGAAAGGTGGAATCGGGTATTATGGAAAGAATAGACATGAGTAATTCCACTCATGTCCAAAAGGGAATCAACAGTCATAGCGATTAACGGGTCGGAAGAATATGTGTAGTTATGGTGTTCATCATTATTACCGTCAATCACAGTACATTACAAGAAGAATAAAACTTATAGATGAAGCGCGTTAAGTGTCTGATACTGATTAATACATCTATTAAGGTGTTTACACTTCATTGCATCGGATTAAAATACTTGATTGTCTCGAACACAACATGAGTTAATATTTATGAGACTTTAATATTTCTGTTGTTTAGAGAAGTGCCATATACGAAATTTGCACTGTCTTTCTACCTACAGTTCCGCTTGAGAACCGACACGGAGCTAGTTGACCGACATTTTAATTCCTACATCGACGATTTTAGTCGAAAACACTACGTATGCTTCGAGAATATTAAGAAGTATTTATTTCTTTTCCCTTCAATGGGTTGAAAATGTTATTTGGTCTTTGAGTGTATGGAAGATGTAAAACGGATTAGAACTGCATA
Organism: Patella pellucida; assembly: GCA_917208275.1. Taxonomy (NCBI): domain Eukaryota; kingdom Metazoa; phylum Mollusca; class Gastropoda; family Patellidae; genus Patella; species Patella pellucida. Next base: position 19,666,895 of record OU795036.1, on the reverse strand, counting down.
ATACAAATATCCCCACCTTTTTTTTAGTAAGGCGGCCAATTGGAACAGAGATCTGTTCTCAAAGGGGATAGTCCTCTGTGTGCTTGGCTGCTTATATTGATTAAATCAAACACGATTGTTGATCGGGTAGCCTACAACATGCTCTTGCTTTCATCATTTTATATTAAATTAGTTTATATTACAGAATATGGTCGGGAGGCCAGCATCGCTCTTATTGTATCTACGATCACAACAAGCTCGTTCATTACAACAAACATTTATTTAAACTATTCGATTCTCCCCACCACAAAAGGTTTTAAGTCAGTTATCAAGTCGCGTTCCATGTGTAAACCAAAATTAGATCAACGAATATAAATCGCCCAGCACAATGCCATCCATTTTGACAAGAGCAGTTTGTTTAGATGAGAATAATTTAATTGTATGACTGGATAACGTCAATTTGCCTTTAACAAAGGGACATAATTCAAGAAGAAAAAAACGAAAATTCTTTCAAATCCAAGAGCACTGCAGCATAGCACTTGTGACAAAAGGGTGTATTTTTGTAATATAATTCAATAAAAATAAATAACAGAGTGATGTAATAAATGTAAATTTTATTGATCAATCAATTATTGATACCGAAACGTAGTTAAACGTCTTGTTTTTCTGCACCGACTGGACTAATGAAGACCGATATATTATTATGCAATGCTATGAGGGAAATTTTGCTCGGACAGCGCGCTAAGGTCGGTCTACTCTTAGTTCGAATTCAAATGGTTTTACGTGTACTACAAACTCAATCGCCATACTTTAAACGGAATTGCCATACTTCGATCCCACTATGGACTTGTGCTGGGACAGACTTTGAGATCTACAGGGTTTAAGGACGTCTACTACTCTCCGTCATCTACTAGGGCAGACTGTAAGATCTACAGGGTTTAGGAACTTCTGCTGCTCTCCGGCATCTCAAAGAGCAGACTGTGGAGATCTACAGGGTCTAGGGACTTCTGCTACTTTCAATCATCTACTAGGGCAGACTGTGGAGATCTACAGGGTCTAGGGACTTCTTCTGCACTCCATCATCTTCTAGGGTAGACTGTGGATTTCAGAGAAGTTGGAGCTTGGGGATCTTCCGAAAATACTAATGGCTGCTGTCCCACGGGAAATCCTTCTGGCACTTATCTTTTGAGGTATGATGAAATACAGGAGGCAACGGCAGCCCTAAAGCCATCGAGCTACGACGGGCGTTCGAGGGCGCCAAGAACGATATAATGTCTCGGAACAGTGTAGAACTAGTTAGGGCTTTAAACGGACTACAGGTGGGCTTGGGCAACTTAAAAATGTACGTATTGAGAACTATTTATGAACGAACTGGGATTGTATTTTTTGAAATTGTTTACACATATTACCCCTTTTACGATTTTCTAAGACGATGTAAGTGTTTTGGCAAATTTAGATCCTGACAAAATTTCAAATATAATCTGATAAAACAAAATGACTAACACATCATTCCCGATAAGTTTGTATTTTTTTAAATTATACTTGAGAGCAGTGAATTAAAACCCGACAGGAAGAAGACATCGTTAGCAACAATTAATGAATAATCAGCCTGTCCCCGGCAACGAAACGGTTATATACGTAGGCCCTACGTATTTTATCGGGGGGTTTGGTTGGCCGAATGGTTAAACACGTGTGCGTTACATCACAAGGTCTATCAGTGATAAGCGATGTGGCTTGTGCGTAGGGATCTTTAGCTGTAGTAGTAAGCGGATAGAATTAGGGACCTCCAACGCACAAGCGAATTATTGAAATCAAATTGAACCATAATATGTCAGTCCCGAAATGACCTAGTTTGTGTTGAGTGGACAATAAACCCGATTCCTCTGCTTCTCCCACTCTTATTAACGTTTTATTTTTCTAGAATTCATATTTATTTGAGAATATTTAAAAAAATATTGGTGTTAAGATGCTGTCATGGGAACTATTTTAAAAACTTATCCAGCCTTCTAGTCGATGATTCAAGTGAAAGAATATGGCATATCACTGAACGAATCAGCGAAGTTTTGATTCAAGAAAACCAGATGTAGAAACAAACCGATATAACCCATCATTTCCATTCAATGGTTCTAAATAAAGCATTCATTGTCTTGTGGGAACCAATAAAAAGTGTGAATCGTTGCAATGGGTACACCAGAGAATTCCTGGCAAGCCTTTGTACGTTACATCTTCGATTTGTTGGTTTGGTCAGTGAAGAGGAAAATGACAAATACGATTTTTATCCTCTATGGAATTTTCGATAGATGTTTACATGAAATAATAATGTTCCTTAAATAAATGAATAAATAAGTAAATGGGATTTTGTTGCAATTATGTTCTGTGTCAAAAAGTGGGTCAATTAGAGAACTCTGTGGGGGGAATTTTAAATAGGTTATAAATGAAATGGCTAATGAAGACGAATATACTCTATACAACGTGCTCTGAGATTTTCCAAGGGATCTTTTATGTGCACGTCGATTTTTCACCCCATCCGAACGACTAGATAACTTGTCAGGCCCTCCGTCCTGCACCACTGACAAGGGTAAACCGCGGCTCCCAGAAGCAAGATGAGTTCCCATTTTTTTTTACTGTTTTCCGATATTCTATGTGGATTTAAGGGTTAATATTTTGACGTTCTAAATTACTTTTTTCTTTTTAAATCATTATTTCGTAGGGCACGGGTGGTGGGGGGGGTCGTTAAGGATAAAGCGTGTATTATTATTGAACAGTAGACGATTATTTGACTTGATATTGTTAGTTATTGCTTACAATTTAATTAATTGTAGTTTGTGTCCTGTCCGCAGGTTTGTCTTTTTGGTTCTGTGGGCATATAGTTTGAACCTCGTGGACTAGCTATGCAGAAGGAGGGCCTGACAAGGGCAGCTGTCTAGTCGTTCGGGTGGGACGAAAAACCGAGGTCCCGTGTACACATTAGAGTGCACGTAAAAGATCCCTTGGCAGTTGGAATTCGATATAAGAGCAGGCCGTAGCGCCGCTGCCCGGGCAAAATTTCCCTCATAGCACACTGTATGGCGTATGCCCGTCTTCAATTAGCTCAGGTTAAGTGCATAACAGTAGGACGTTAAACCCCATTTCATTCATTCGTTCAATTCCTGGACTAGCTAATATATTTGTTTCTATAAATATTAAATAGCTAATCAATAATTTATAAAAAGAACATTCTGAACAGAGGAGCAATAACCTGCCTTATTTTTCGTGAGTACACAAAGTTCGCACTAAATTCAGTCGCCTATAATGATAGGCTGTTACATTTTTCGCTCATTTCTCTTGGAATAGACGGTTTCTATCAGCTAATGTTTCCCGTACAAAACAAAGATGGTTGACATTACCGGAAACAGTTGATAAATGTCGGTGTTATTAATGGCCAACATTGGGAGACGAGTGTGTAATCAATTAAAATGAATTACAGGTTATAGCGTTATTCAGATACAAAACGGTGTTTTAATTATACTGGTTTGGAAGCACCAATACATTTTCTTTGATGCTTTGTGCAGTTTTTTATATTGCTTTCTGTCCATGCCAAAAATTCAAATAAATGTCTTATTTCAATTTAAAGAGTGTTTGCACGAAAGTATGGTGTGGGTCATAAAAATAAAAATCAAGATGTTGGAAATACCGGGATAGTTATAAAGTATGATATAATGATCAGTTAAATGGGTTATCAGAGCTAAATGGTGGGGAATCAATTCAGGAACACGCTTGTACAGCATTAATAATTAGGTCATATTTTCTTTATTCTGAATCAATGGACCTGAAGCATATATAACCAACTATATAATTTCATCATTTCTGACAACGAATAATGAATCGCACTATTGAATTATCTGACATGTTCAATAACATTGGAGGTGGTGGGTTCAGGATATTTTCCATATTGGAGATAGTTTTAAAAATTTGTTTGAGATTACCAGTAACCCTTATCTTCCTAATTGACCTCTATCATAACCCTTATAAAATTTATCACTTCTGGCAACAGCTTTCAATTACATACATTCTGAATATTGAATCGGACCATTCAGCTATTTGTTATCCTCATATCCATATTGGAAATATTTTTAAAAATTAGGTCTAGAAAAGAGAGAGGGAGAGAAATGGGGTTCTGCTCCGACTGGGGTAATGAAGACGGGCATACGTCATACAGTGTGCTATGAGGAAAATTTTGCCAGGACAGTGGCGCTACGGCCTACTCTTATATCGAATTACAAATGCAAAGGATCTTTTACGTGCTCTCTCATGTGTACATGAGACCTCAGTTTTTCGTTCCATCCGAACGACTAGACAGCTTTTCTTCTCAGACCCTCTGTCCTGCACCACTGACAAGGGAATCCACGCCGGAAAATCTCGGTGAATTTTTTCGACCAACACCGGGAGCGAACCCGTGATTTCCAGGCAAGCGAGCGTGTAGAAAAGAAAAGTCAGGAAAGCACAGCATCAATGGTACTGGACTTGCACCGCTAAAGGGTTTAGACAACCGCTTACAAACCATACATTATTGAATTGAAAAACTCATTGATTGGATAACTTCAATAACATTTTTTTTCCATATTGGAAATATTAAGAAAATAAAAAGGAACAACAGTTTTAGAAAAGAAAACAAAAGAAAAAAATATTTTATACAAAGCTTACCCGAAATTTCTCTTTACAGTACTAAACTTTACATCCAAAAGAAATCGGGAATAAACACAGCGATATAAGAGTCATGCCAATAATCAGCTTCCTTCACCCGATTGAACCAAGTTCTTAATAAACGGCTGTTCGGGAACTGCTTAACAATCACTTACCGTGAACAAATCTGGTGGCTTACCACAGGACTTCCCGTGGATTTGACATTCTATTATGATGTACAATTTACTATAAATCATATAAAAGCAATTAATGGAAATATGACCTGCCAACTTTTATGGTTTTTGTGTAATATTTTGTGTGATATTTATGATGGAAATCGTTCATAAAACTGTTATGATGTTCGTTTTATTGAAGAACACGATGACTTCGTGTACTGCAGTATCCTGAACACATCCAATGCAATTTATTTTTTATTTTCAAGGAAACCCCGGTTAATCCCCCGTTGATTCAAAGAGAATTGTGTTTTATTTAGATAAACATACAACTATCATGCGAAGTTATAAATATATATACATGGGGTTGGGATGGCCTAGTGGTCTAGAGTGCCGCGCTTCGACCTCTAGCTGGCCGGCCACCTCTGGCTTGCGGCTGTGGTTTCGAGCACTGGTGTGAGCGTATGTAGCATGGAGATAGGGGCGCCTTCTCAACCTCATGGGTTTCCCCCGGGCACTCCGGTTTCCTCCCACTGCTAAAGACCCCTACGCGCAACTGAATTAATGAAATAAAATTAAACCATGTGTTAGTCCCCAAATGACCTAGTTGTGTTGAGTGGACGTTAAACCCCATTTCTCTCTATATATATATAAATATATGCATATCTGTTTCTGAGGAACACGACAATACCGTGTTGCAGTCAATCTGATTAAACACAGATCCTATTTCGTTTCGTTTTTATACTTCAAAATTTCGTTTTACTTGTTTTTACTACACTAGAATCTGGGTTTTTATCATTGACGGGTTCTATCTTATGTGGGGGTTTAGCGAATAAAACGGCCTGTTACGGCGATCCGGGCTTTTGGCCAGATGGTGCACGGAACTGTGATTAAACCACCAGAAACACCAACGCTGATTGATTAATCAATGTCTGACGCCATAGGGTCAAAGTCGCTCGTTGACCCCTGGCGTGAACTCCCACTATAACTTGTTAGATCTTCATGTAGTGTATGAAAAGTATAAAAAAACTAAACGAAATATAGATCTGTATTTTAATCAGATTATGTTGCAGTATCCTGACGATACCCAAGTCAGTAGGGCTTTTTTTCCGAAAAAAAATTTAAGGGGGGGGGGCTTTAAGGAAACCGCGGTTAATCCTCTGTAGATTAATAGAGGAGAGTGCTTTATTTTTAAAAACATACCATTTTTATTTGCGAATTTATAAATACGTACGTGGTATGGTTACCTGTGAGGAGAGAATTTTGCTTGCAGAGCAATATCCTGAAAGCCTGGGTATTCTTTAAAGAGAACTCGTTTAATATGCACTTATCATTTGACAAATGTAAATGGATATTTGTCCCAAGTTCTGAAAATGATTTTTTTATTTAAAACATATTTTATTACTTTAAAGTAAACGGATTGGACAAAAGTTACTAGAACTTACAAAAGAGTCCTCTCCAATACAATATAATTGTTGTAGGTGGTCAGTGAAGCAAAGTCAATACATATACATATCAAATACTAATAAATAATAAATTAACAAAACAAACATATTTACAGAAGTTCAGTGTAATTTAAAAAATGGACAAGGGAGAACACCACGGTAAAATATACCTTACAACGGCGAAATATACGAAAGGTGTGTAAGGTTTATTTGGTGAGGTTCAAACATTAAATCAATTTATATTTCAAATATAATTTTTTTTTTTTTTTTTTTGCGGGTGGGCGGTAGCGTGTTTTTCCAGTCTAGAACTACATCATGATTTAAATCGCTCTGTATTCTGTATGTATTTCTGTACTTGCTTAACTAAATACATATTTTGAATTGTCGTTAATTCCGGGTCACCGGAAAGCAGTGTCGTCAGATTTAGGTTATGATAGTTTTTTAATTGATCAAATAATATACTCCTTTGCTCATCATACAAAATGATGGAGGGTAATGGGTTGAAAGTCCCCCCAACATAATAATTTTGAGAATAACAATATGGTAATTTTCATTTCTGTGGTTACGTGCGATAGTGCGTGTTTAGATCGAGTGGGTGTGCGTTTTAGATTATAAGGTCTGTCATTGGGTCATATAAAGCGGTTTCGATCCTGAAATTACTCAGTTTGTGCCACCCCCTCTTTCCCGCTCCCTCTCTCTCTCTCTCTCTTCTTTTCCCTTTCTCTCTCACTCTCTCTCTCTATCTCCCTCTCTCTCCGATCACCGATTCAAATTTAAAGGCAGATCTGAACAGTCTTTTTTCTTCCTTTTCTAGATTGTATGTTTGAATATCGTTATCTGCATGCATTACCTAGACTTCACTAACATGTCGGTGGCACGATGACCGTACATTTACTCTACGTCGCATCGAATCTTTTTATTAACAGATAAGATGCAGAATCACAGAGTTGATTGATTCCTGGCATTGTTACAGCATAAATAAATATTAAAACCAGTCTTTGATTAGTCAAACATCGGTTTGCTGTGTTGAATCTAAGATGGTAATTAAAGTATCGATGACATCAGACAGGCGATGAGTCCAGAGATCACAATATTTCCACCCATCCTTCAGCCATACATTTCTATACTTTCCTTACCATAAAAAAACTAACGGCAGTTCGGGGAATTTTTTGTTTGTTAAGGACGACTGCAGATTTAGTCAAAGGTCACGAGATTTTAATCGGGCTAGCGCAAACCCTAGCCCTAACTCACAATCTCGTCAGCAATCACGTGTCCTTACCCTAAATACATCTCGAGACCTTGAAGAAATCTGTAGCGGGCCTTAACTTTTAGATTTTGCCTACGCCACACCACATCCTACCCTTTCCTTTGGTATGCAAGTTAAACTTATACGTTCCTTTTCTGACTTAATTTCGAGTGACGACTAAATACTCATTTAAAAACATTTTTAAAATATCCCTTGCTCGATTGATGAATATCTAAAATCTGTCACAGACTGATTTGATCATTTTCAGGGAATATCTTCTGCGATTTTATGCATTGTTACGGAAATTAATCAGCCCCTGATTTTAATAACGACGCCATTGTGAACACTATTACTTTAATCAAGATGCCAACAGCTATCCTGCGTTCAATTTTCGACCGAATCTTATTCCTTTATGGGCATGCCTTGAAGTGAAAATCGTCTTTATTATGTCCAAAGCTTTACTCACCCTATATCAGAGATCTTCTTTTGATTTGCTTTCAGTAAGCTTAATGAAGTCACCCAGCGTCCATTGTGGTGCACAGAGCTGAAGGCTAAATACGTAACTAAAATAGTTTTGTTAACATTGTTTACCAAGTAACCATAACTTGCTCTTATCTTAAAACCCCTCGTTCCAACTCAAGATGTCAGATCAATGAATCCAACCACTTGTTCCTGGTTTAAAAGCTTTTGAAATGATAACCAAAAAAATGGAAGCAAGTTCGAGGCACTAAATCATATAGAACAAGAATGACAGTCAGTCCATTTTCAACCGTTGGGTGCTTTAAGGCGTTTAGGTTTAATCCACGCGCAGGTGTTTCGTTCCATTACCAATGTGATTTAATACAGACAGATTGTATAAAAAGGACTGTAGCAAATTTCAATTAAATGTAGAAGTATGAAAATAAAAAAGAAAAAGAAAACATCTGCAGACCATCAAACTTGACAATAGATTTGAGAACAGGTGCAGTCAGTAATTGAATTTTATAATAATTCAATCATTTGGCCACTGATCTTGCGAAAAATCGCGGCTCTGGAAGATTTGACGCTGCTTAGCTAGACCCTATATTCTGTACTACTGACAAGGGCCGGTTAATGAAGCAGGCTCTTTTTAAAGGGACAATACCACTCTTGCTGGCTTGACAGGTTCAGAAAAAATAGCCTTATTCTAACTTCTAGATGTTTAAGTGTCCCACCTGTCGTGTAAATTATCTATTACATCCTATTTTACTTGTCCAGAGGGTTCGAAAATAATATGTGTAAATCCAAGTTGCATTTGAAAGTGTTTACGTAAAGCTTTTCAAACCATGTAGTTGAACTTTTCCATTTTTTTAATTCGCTGTGTTAAGATGGAATTTGTATCATCAATTAATTGGAATATTGTAAAATAGTACAATTTGTTGACCAGAATAATGATTGGGACATATTCAGTTACAACAAGAGTGGTATTGGGGCTTTAAGTAAACAAAGGCCCTTATTATAACTGGGAGTAAGGGAGTCAGTAAGACACTGGCTCCCTCCCTCACCAGGAAGTATGGGGTTGGCTCCCAGCATCGGGCGATAAAGTTCTCAGGGGTTTTCCGGCGTTGTTTCCGACGTCAAGGGCTGCAATTATGAAGTGTAGATTGCAATTTTTCGGAAATGTTATAATTATTATTATAAAGCTCTGGTATCCTGTGAGTTCCAAAAAATACAAAGTAAAGATGGTAATGTTTAACGAAGATGTTATTATTACAAAGTAATGGTGTCCCTTGCCTTCCAAATATTAAGAAATAAAGATTTTAATGTTTTACGAAGATGGTATTATCACCGAACATCAAGTTCTGGCAACACTTAAGACTTCCAGATATGAGCGATACGATGATTTCACGGGGGAAAAAATGGGTAGGAAATAATACCAATAATTTAATCGTGAAGAACTGATGGCGGTTTTTAGAATCAGTTAATTGATTCTAACACGTCATGTAGGGTTAGTGTTGTGATGGCTCACTTCTCAAATAAAGTTTATCACATCCATCAGTTGACACTTGATGCCTTAATAACTAGCTGTAGACCATGAAAGTTAAAAGCTCGTTTCTTCGTATTGTACAGATAGAAGAAGACAGTTCAATAGCTCCTCAAACCGCTATTAGCCGTGTATACTAAGAATCAGTCTCGTAGATTAATAAGTTCCCAGTAACGCTACTTCTAAACATACATAAAGTATCAGACACTTCATCAGTGCCGTTAACTTCGTCTTAAATCCCCGGCTTTTATAAAAAGAGAATTTTATTTCCACGTAAGTTGTGTGTATTAGAAGGTATAAAAGATGTAGTTTGTGTAGTATTAAATGCTATCATTACGTTTTGTCTAAAGTGAAAGAGTTAGATCTCTTCAGAAAGCCTTTCCTTTTAGTGTATTCTTTTTGATGAATGTAGTTAGTTAAACTGACATTATGCTTATCGTTTATATCCCTCAGAAAATTGATCAACTATAATAGAGCTATATAGACAGAGATATTCTCATTTTCAGAATTTAAGAAAGTTGGGGCTTCCGTCTTTGTTGGTGGGTTTTTTTTTTTGTTCCTCTATATCTTTCAAGAGGATCATCTTTCTAATCTGGAGACTACTTCGCGATGAATTTCGAGAAATGCATTTGGAGAAATGTCAGTGAAGAAATGTTTTTGGAGAAATGTTTTGCAGGATTTGTATTTGGAGATTTATATTTACAAATTTGTTGTTCGAGATTTGTTTTTCGTTGTAGACTATGGTGAAATGTGAATGTAGATCCTTTTTCGTGATTTACTAAAAAAAAAAGTCTTTATATTATTATTAAAATAAAATTAAATTAAACAGAAATACATTTTACAAATCTGATATGACAAATGTCTGTTTGTACAGCATATGTTGATTTTAAGAAACAAGTTAATTTTAGTGTACAAATGTCGAAATAAGACAACAAGTGAAGAAATAAGAATTAAGGAGAGGGGTTTAATATACGCTATACCTGTTCTCCAATCCCTATTCAGATACAAATCTGAATAAAATATTGCTTATGAAAAAAGGGACTATGAATTAAGAAATAAAAATTAAGGACTATAAATAAAGAACAGTTTGGTCTTCCATAGATTAACCCCTCCCGCTCCCTACTCTATCTGACCACATTGTAGAAATTAAAGTCTGGAATAAGTCAGATATCTATCATCTATAGATAAACGTTAGAAGTTTTAAATAAAGACAAGGGGGATTTTATCAGGTGCATCGAAATACAGTTACAGCTGGGTGTAGATAAAGGACACACGGACCTTGCATTTTAAGTCAGTACCCGGATGTGAAGAGTCAGACTTGTGTGCTTTAAATCCACCATTGGGTGACGTGTTTGTAATTTTTTTGTCGTGGGAGTTTAACTAGGTTCCCTGACCCCCCCCCCCCCTGCTAAAGACCAATACGTTCATGAGTATTATTAAAGTATTGATATATCGTGTTAGTTCCAACTGTTCTGGTTCGACTTGTTAATGAAGACAGGTATAGTGTGGGGTCAATTTTGTCCGGACAGCATTGCTACAGTCTACTCTTATATCAAATTCCAACTACCAAGGGTTCTTTTCGGTGCACGAAAATGGGTAGGCAGGACCTCGGTTTGGCGTTTCATCCAAACTACTATACTTTGTCTCTTACCAGGTATTCCGTCCTGCACCACTGAAAACGATGAACTTCATCGGTCAACACTCAACACAGTGATCGAACACGGGTCCTCCAATTTAGCGAGCCAACGGCTTACTCACTGCGCCACAAATTTATAGCTTCACCAGTAGTTGACAGATGAAAATATTGACCTAAAACCTTTCTGTTCGCTTTTGGTAGTAAAACTATGTGTGTGGAAACTCTACCACAAAGGCTGGCCGTTGATAGACCTTCACGATTTATGACCAAGACCAATATACCGTTTTCTTTAAGCTGGACTATTTACTGTAACCCTATAGCAGGGCTTGGACACCGGTCAATACTAACAATAGTATACCGACCCGTGGTTCAAGTGAATTAGATTATTTATTACGGTTGATTAATAAAAGTCTTGATGGAATAATATCGATGTATCAAGATGTGGTATTAAACCTTGGTGTATCGGATGTTGTCCTTGTCCGCCATTATTTAAAGATGGCGGTCTGGTCACCTTTTCTGCCCACATTAAAGTAACGCCCCAGACGATTGTCTCTAGAAGCGTGTTTTGGTTGGAAACAGACAAATATTGGTAATATATGTTTGCGACCGGGCAAATTTCACCTTACTGGCATAGCATACGTTACTATGGTAAGTCGATTGATGTTTGTGGTCAGAAATGAAAAGGGGGGTTTAATGTCCTATCACTCCTATGTGCCTGTGGCAACCGGGTTCTAACTAAAAGTTAAGATCTCATGCAGATTTGGTCAATGGCCTAGCCCTAACGCTAACCCACAATCTCGTCAACATTCTCGTGTCCTGACCTCATTTACATCTCGGGAACCTGACGAAATCGGCAGTGGGTCTTAACTGTTAGATTTTGGCGTAACAACTGTACACCGATGTCCCCGCCTTCTCTTTACCGAATTCCAACTGTCAATACATGGAATACATACGCGTAGTTGGTAGTTGAAATGGATAAACGTCGGTCGGGTCGTGGAGGAGATAACTAAATTTATTTCGAAACACCCTCCATTTCCATTGATGGGATGATGCAGCCGGTATATCGCTCCTACGCTCATGAAGCCTCATTGTTTCACACCTATATATTTAATTGTTTTGTTACTTAACGGCGGCATAGCTGATATTCGTGCCTAAGAACTGCTGATCGCCAATGCAATATTCCGGCTATGCAAGGCTACATTCCTAGATCCGCGCCGAGGGAGGGTTGCTCCCGCACATCATAATTCTCCCTGTGACCCTGCCACCTGCTGTAAGTCGTTGTGACTCTATTAAAGTTACATTAGTTAGGATATAGATAAGAACTAACCATTCGTGCTATAATAGTTCGAAAGTACATGATGTAAAATGAATAATTTGAAAATGTCATTCAAATTACTCTATTGCAAGCGAAGATATTGGCCTTTGAAGGTTTGATAGACGTGTGCAATAATTTCAACCACGGTCCTGGTTGATCGAAGCTAAGCCTCGAACCGCCTGGAATCCGCCATATTAATTAAATCAAAGTATCTCTGAAACGTTTTAATCCGTTTAATATCGGAGAAATCTGATGCCATCCAGAGTTGATTTAGGCCTGGGTCAGTTAATTAATGTCTAATTAATACTTTAGAAAACATTTCAGGCCCGAAGAAAGACCTGCTTTAGGCAGATTTAGCACTTAAAATTACATTATTGAAGAGCTAAATCTGATTACTGCAAGTCTTAATTTAGGCTTCAGATGTTTATAGAAATTATTTATTAGACATTAACTAACTTATTCAGACCATAATTAGCTCTCGGTGGTAAGGCTAGACTGCGATATTTGTTGGATTTTTGTCCGATTGGCAAGAAAACTTTCCTTCGTGATTAAACAAATATATGGATAATCGAGACTATTAGTTTCGCCTTACCGACTTCAGTAATGATGACCGCATCTTCAATAGAAGGCTTGATCTCGCCTTAACTATATACACCTTATCAAGCCCTTCTACTCAACAGTCAACATTTTTCGGCACGAAATTTGATTGGGTATCGGCCCCAACTGTGATCCAATCAGATTTTGGGTTACTAAAAATAAACTACTTTCAATTTATTTTCTTTATCGAAGGCACGGATTAGCCCATACAGAGCACGTGATCAGCGAATTCCTTATTGCATGCTGAGTTGATTGTCCTTTATTGTGTGGTGAGTGGTCTTATTGCGTGCCAGTTTGATTTCGGCGACAGAGTGTTTTATGTGTCACGACATCTGATTGGACAATGCTAATTAGTCACTTGTAAACACAGCAAGTATAAAACTTTAAAAGTTCGAGAATGTCCAGTGTTAAAGCAAGGGTTAGATGTTGTAAAACTCGCGACCGTTGCTTCAGGAAGATTTGATGACCGAGGCTAAGCGGAACTTTCATTAGAATAGCCTAATAGTGGAACAAGTGGATCCCCCGTTCTTGGGAATTAAATGCAGAATGAATGTTTGTTACATTTTCTGAACCAGTATTGGGTGTAGTATTCCAGAAAAATTCCCCCCGACAATCGGTCTTGGGGAAAAAATTTTGTGGCCGGTTGAAATTTTGGGCCCCCTTGATCACATAAAACGAGGGATAATTTCAGTATGAATAGATTTTTTACATTTTCTGACGAATTATCATGGTAAAATCTCGCACATGATTCACAAAACGATCAGAGAATAATATTTGGTGATAATAAAATCAGAAATCATATGACGTCATCATTGAAATCCAAGATGGCGGCCAAAATACAGCTATCTCATAAGTTACAAATTTGAAGTTAAATATATCTTGTAATATGTCTATCCACAGGTTTATATATCATCTGAGTACGAATAACATAGTAAAACCTCATTTAACACGGTATTAAATCCGGGAAAATAATATTCGTGACTCACTGATTAGTCCCCATCGTCATCCAAATCAACTGCTTCCCCATTTTGCAGTTCTCTCAGCGGCAACCGCCACGTACATCATTTTAACGGCACGTGCACACATTTGTGCCGCATTGGTTCCGGATGGACTTGCATATACACCTCAAAAAGTTGAGTACTAAGTCGGGAGCTGGTGGTAAGTCCGTTCGGACTGGCCCATAAGGTCCTGTATCCAAAGGCTGTTCCCTTGTGGCGTGTTCCCTTGCGGCGTTGTGACCTTGTTACCTGTCCCTATACCCACCCGTATCCATAGACTGTTCCCTTGTGCCTTGTGGCGTGTGCAATGTACGATGGAAAATAGGTAAAAGAAATGTCTACATACGAACGTTAATGAGAAAGCAAATTAACACAAGACACAACTATCATTATGGGAACAGTTGTTTTATTGATAGCTCGACGATGAAATCAAGTACTGAAAAATCAGAAGGATGCCGCTATTTCAATTATTTTCCTCGCTGGTGTCATGGTAGTCCTTTTTTCTAAGGTTCCACAGCAGCGGGTGACTTCTCACCTCCTCAATCAAATCAGCTTCTGTCAGTGAGGATATTGATGACAACGAATTTTAACAATGTAGATGTATCTCCATACAATATCGTACTCGTAATAACGTGTTACCTCTTGTGCAGCTGCAAAAGAATGGACAAGTTCATTCCCTGTGTTCCCGGCCACCAGACCACATGTTCCGTGTGCGAGACCACATGTTCCTGGGTACAACCTATGGAAACAGGCACATTAAAAAGCAAAGGTTCATTGTCCGTGTGGTAAGTCACAAGGTCACAGGGGTACAAGCCACAAGGGAACAGCCTATGGATACAGGGCCTAAGATCCACTGTCATTCACCCATTCCCATTCGGTTGGATCCAATGCAGATTCGTCAAACTTTGCCCATGCTAATGTATTCTTACTGCGTTGAAGTGTGCCGCTCTATTAGTTGAGGCACATGCTCGACGTCAATCCGGTTCTTTTCAGCCATCATCGTTCTAAATTTTGTGAACCGAAAGCGAGCTAGTCCGTCGTCTCCGGTATAACCGTAAATATGTCCAAAGGGGGCACAACCAGCTTTACCATCAGAATCCGGCGAACTGTTCAATTTAGATATTATCTTAGCCCAATCTTGCACGCCTTTGTCACTCAAATATTTTATTATTGAATTCCATTCCACCCATAACACGATGAGGTCGTGTCGCTCCCTGACCAGGCATGGGCGATCCAGGGTTGGGCTAGGATAATATCTCAATTGAACAGTTCACCGGATTCTGTTGGTAAAGGTGGTAGTGCCCTCTTTGGACACATTTACGGTCATACCGGAGACGGCGGACTAGCTCGCTTGTGGTTCACAAAATTTAGAACGATGATGGTTGAAAAGAACTGGATTGACGTCAAGCATATGCCTTAACTGATGGAGCGGCACACTTCCACGCACTACGAGTACATGTGCAAGTAGTCGTATGGGCAAAATTGGACGAATCTGCATTCTGAATCTGAATCTGAATGTATACACTGCAGGACCTTTCGGTATAATTGCAGCGGGAGAGAGATGTGTGATTATTCACACTGATGGAGAGCTGTAATGAAGCTCCGAACTGACTCTGCGCGCACAATTTCACTGTCTAGTTTGTTCCACTCAATAGTTGTTTGGGGAAAAAAGAATGTTTATACTGGTCGCTTTTACAGTTTATGGGTTTAAAGCACTTGTGATGGTTACTGGCTTGTCTATCAATAATATTTCCACTAACATAATTTTCAATTTTTTGGGGTCTGATTAACCGTTTACCACGAATAGGAGTCAGATAGGAATCAATAGGCATTGCCGGCACCAATCCCTCAGCCACCTTGTAGAAGAATGTCAGTCGTGCCATCTTTCTTCTGTCTTGAAGTGGTGGAAGTTGGAGAGTCGTTAACATCTTCGTGACACAGCCCTGTTCTCGGGATTTGTAGTCTCCAGAGATGAAGCGTGCGGCACGGCGCTGGACTTGTTCCAGTTTGTCGATGTCCTTTTGGAGGTATGAGTCCCAGACAACGGAGCTGTATTCTAGGACGGATCGCACTAACGATGGGTAGGCTGTTTTCCTGCAGGTCGGTAGACACTATTTGAGGTTTCTCTTCAAGAATCCAAGGGTAAAGCAGGCTTTGTTTGAGATCTTCGTGATATGGGTGCTAAATTTTAGGTTCTCTGTAAATGTGACGCCGAGGTATGGATGTTCTTCAACTTGCTGCAGAATGTTGTTATCTAGTTGATAATAGTGACTGGATTTGTTGTTGATACTCATGATGTAATACTTTTTCGCATTAAACTTCATACCCCATGTCAGCGCCCATTCCTCTAAAGCTTGGAGGTCCGATTGAAGTTGTAGGTGGTTTCGTCATTGGATCCAACCGAATGGGAATGTGTGAATGACAGTGGATCTTATGAGCCATTCCGAACGGACTTGTCACCAGCTCCCAACTCAGTACTCTACTTTTTGAGGTGTAAATGCAAGTTGATCCTGAACCAATGTGGCACAAATATGTGCACGTGCCGTCAAAAGGGTCTCAAATGTGTTTGCAGCTGAGAGAACTGCAAAATGGGGAAGCAGTTGATCTGGATGACGATGGGGAATAATCGGTGAGTCACGAATATTTTTGTCCCGGATTTAATACCGTGTTAAATGAGTTTTTACTATGTTAATCGTTCTCAGATGATGTATAAACCTGTGGATAGACATATTACAAGATATATTTATCTTCAAATTTATAACTTATGAGATAGCTGCATTTTAGCCGCCATTTTGAATTTCAATGATGACGTCATATGATTTCTGATCTTATCATCACTAAATATTTTTCTCTGATCGTTTTGTGAATTGTGTGCGAGATTTTACCATGATAATTCGTCAGAAAATGTCAAAAATCTATTCATACCGAAATTATCCCTATTTTTATGTGATCCCCCGAGGCCAAAATTTCAACCGGCTACAAATTTTTTTCCCCAAAACCAATTGACGGGGGGAATTTTTCTGGAATACTACACCCCATACTGGTTCAGAATATGTAACAAACATTCATTCTGCATTTAATTCCCAAGAAATATATACCACTACTAGCCTAAATGGTTCACGGTTCATAGTGGGTCAATTTGACTGAAATTTTCAGCAAATTGCCTGAACATTCTGTATTTTTTAACTTTTATAGTGAGAACTGCCAACTCGTTATCTCATCTCCCATATGGTAACCTTAACCAATGTATCTTTAATCTTGCCATCATCTTTATAATATACGCAATGTTTAAATTCTCCTTACTTGTCCATCATCCATACAACAACTTTTTCTAAAATCTTGATAAAGAAATTCATTTAAAAATAGAAGCTTGAACTTCCACTAAGATTTTAATCTGATAATGAAACGTCGAGAAGGGTTCTGGTATTGGTCCAGGTCGGGAAAAAAGACAACCTGGACGTTATCTATCTTTCTTAAAACACGATCATCTTGGTATTAAATTCTCTCGTTCTAGACGCCTCGTGTTATTTAAATATAAACTAAGTAGAAAATAACCTTTGACCTACACGTATTCTCACTTACTCAGATTAAAACTACAAAAAACACAACACGGACACCTAATGTTTATTGCATTGCTCTCAATTTTTTAAAGGAAGATAAAATAAGTTACGGTAATGGTGGGATTGAAAGAAAACGCTAAAATTTAATTAAATTAAAGTGGAATTAGCAATTTTCAGAAAGAAAATAGAGATCGCATCAGGTCGTAGTTTAAACGTAAGCCGATAAAGTACAAAGATCAGAACACCTGTCAGTGGTTTTTATCTTTTATGTGGCGTTTTAATAAAAAAAAAGCGATAAATTGAAAATTAGCTGAAACGATATTTTCTTGGTAATAACGTTGTAGATCACCTGTAGAAAAAAATATTGCGTTTTGTTTTTAAAGACACATTATTCAATTATAGTTCCTTGAGGTAGTGTCTCTAGGCGGACGATGCCCACAGCCAGTTCCTATCCGCTCCGATATAGCCTCAATATGAAAATACCGCTCTTCCCATCCTCTGTTCTCTGGGCAAATTTTGTTGTTAGTTCACGCCAAAATTTTATACAGTAGGCCACACCTATTTCAATTAGGGAAGTAGTGAATGGTCTTACGCGTGCGCTAAAGGCCATAATATCTGCAATTGAGTCAATCCTATATCCTACGCAACGGGTAGTACGCAACGGGTAGGGTAGCTTGCCTAACCTCGTTGATTTTCTCTGAGTTCTTCGGTAATGCAAATTATTGAATTAAAATTGTACCTGAAATGACCTAGTTTGTGTCAAGTAGATGCTAAACACCCCCTCTGTCTCTCTCTCTCGCTCTCTCTCTCACTCTCTCGTTGATACGATCACAATGCATGCAAATTATTAATGAATGAAATACTGGTTACATTCCTGGTAATAGACGGGAAACAGGAGGCATAGTTCTAAGATGAATATCAAATCAGAAAAGAGAGACATGACCAACATAATTTGCTGGTGATATTTTTAATTATAAATGTAGCGGTTAATTAGGTACTAACATGAAATGGCTTCTGGCCATTTAAACCTTTACATGTGCTGGCACAAAGTCATCAATATTGAATTTATTGCCTTGAAGCCTTGAACTTAATTATCTGGCCTGAGAGTTTAACACTTTCAGTTGGCTAGTTTCAGTTCCTAGCCGTCACTATTCCTTCGAATTTTTACATTTCTTGCCATAGAAGAACTATTGACCAATTCACTTCACAACCATAAAGTGTTTGATCTTTAGTTTGGCTGGACAAGGTCACGTGTAGATCAGATTACTTTATGGTCAAGTACCCGTATATAATTTTCCCTCAAGCATGGATCGACTATGTGATATCTGACCCGGGTTTAGAGCGCTATTCTTCCAACGTTAGAATGCTGACCCTCAGCGATAACCATTTATATGGAAAGATCACAGAATAGAACGGAAAACTGCTTACACTAGCCATAAGAACTTAGCTCATATTAGGCCGTCACTGAGTCAGTTGGCAAAATGGCGAACGAGGCAAGGTCGCTTCGCATTATACCCCCCGTTGGTCTTCCCTGTACCTTCCGGTATCCCACCACTGCTAAAGATCCATGTGTGTTGGAAATTAAATCAAATGGAGATGAATGTCCTACTTGTCTGCACCAACCAGAATTTTTTCTCCGGTTAGTGGCGGGGGCTGGGATGGCCTAGTGGTCTAGAGTGCCGCGCTTCGGCCTCTAGCTGCCCGAATACCTCTGGCTTGCGGCTGTGGTTTCGAGCCCTGGCGTGAGCGTATGTGGCATTGAAATATGGGCGCCTTCTCAACCTCGTGGGTTTCCTCCGGTCACTCCAGTTTCCTCCTACTGCTAAAGACCCCTACGAGCAAGCAAATTATTGAAATAAAATTAAACCATATGTTAGTCCCGAAATTACCTAGTTGTATTGAGTGGACGTTAAACCCCATATCATTCTCTCTCTCTCTCTCTCTCTCTCTCTCTCTCCGGTTAGTGGCGGTCCAGCCTATTCCTCAGCTCTTGGTCAGTGAACCCGTAGATTACTCACTGAGCCACATATGGTCAGGTCTAAATATTAAGGCCAGCTGCAGATATAATCAAGGTCGCGAGATGTCAATGAGGCTAGGACACCTGATTGCTGAACGAGATTCTAGGTTTATGTTAGGGTTAGGTCGGGTGGTTTGACGAAATCTGCAGTCGGTCTTAATATTTAGACCTAACCGGCATCCGTACACCTATTTCGAACGTTATCAATAAGCATGGCAACTGGGCAAAAACTGTAATAATTTATCTTCCGTTGATTGACAATAGGTCAAGATATGACCAACAGATACGAGAGATGGACAGCTAAATGTTGTACTAAATGAAAGCCCAATATAGAATCCTCATAACTTAACAGCCATCTTATGAAAGCCTGTCTGTAAAGCAAACATTCAACTGTCAAAAAGAAAAAGGTTTGATTGGTCATCGACAAAACCTATTTTTGCTACTGAAACTAGTTGATTGAAAAGATTTAATGATATATTATGATGTGCTGTCAGCAACCTTTCAAATCTATTATATACCATAGTTATTGATGATCAGCCTTCTTTATACTTATAATCTGGCTGATTGAATCACGGGCGCCTGTAACGTGGAACACCGATTCGTTATCAGTATTAGTACTGTAGTGGGATGAATTTCGACCCAATAGTAAATGTTTAATACTTCTCCAGTATTCTTTGTTTTACCACGGGCCGTGTATATACACGGTCCATGGTTTTACATTTTAGCGTTTTAGTTACCAATGTTTATATGTTTTGTATCAACGATTGATTTATAAGATTAATACCCCAAGTGATGCATGGTAATATACACCCAAATGAGTGAGTCAGGGGGAACCTTATAAATTTGTTATTAGGAGATCAACGTCTGATCACGTCAGTGAATGAGGCAGGGTTGGGGGGACCTTCCTACAAAACCTGTTATTATTAGACCAACTTGAGATCACATCAATGAGTGAGGCAGCGGGGGGGGGGGGGGCTTCCTACAAAACCTGTTATTAGGAGATCAAATTCAGATCACATCAATGAGTGAGGCAGGGGGAACCTTCCTACAAACCTGTTATTATTAGACCAACTTCAGATCACATCACTAAGGACTAAGGGCGACATAAGATGGGCTTTAGCTAAACTTAACCTCGTGAGTTACAGAAAATGAAAACTACGCTTAAATAAACATGGCACATGGGTTTGTAAGCAGGTGAATTGAAGTTATAGCTACTATATACTATCTATTTCAAAAGAGAGAGAGAAATGGGGTTTAACGTCCCCTCGACACAAACTAGGTCATTTCGGGCCTAACATATGGTTCAATTTTATTTCAATAGTTCGCTTGTGCGAAGGGGTCTTTAGCAGTGGGAGGAAACCGGAGTACCCGGAGAAAACCTAAGAGGTTGGACAGGCGACCCTACCCCTTGCCACGTACAACCTAGGATTCGAAACCACGACTTATGATACAGCACGCACGTGCTAACCATTCGACCATCCAACCGCTCTATCTATTTCAATAATTATATTAATTGTAAAGTGATTTGAGACACTCTTGATAATTATGGGGATGGATGCCACTTTTACAATGCATTGTGATGGGATTATTCGGTGCTTAGTCTGTAAAAAGTCCGTGACTTGTCGGAAAAGTTAATCAACCCCAGGGAGAGTTAGATTATCTATAAATCACTATGTATTTATCTATATTCATTACATACACAGTAGTAGATCTTATCCACCTGATTGTATACACAAATTAAAACGAGGGGATGCTCGGTGTCGTGGGTAGATTTCAATAATGGCTGAATAGGTATTTTGTGCAACGCTGTGCATCAGTAGATTTCTTTTCTATTTCTTTCTAGTTTTTGTTTAAATATGAGCTCAGTTGGGGTATTTTTTTACATATCTGTCTGCCTCCACGCCCATTCGACACTAGATCATTTGGGGTCGTAAGACACGGTTCAATTTTATTTTAATAATTCGCATGCGCGCAGGGGTCTTTAGTGGGATGAAACTAGGGTACCCCCGAGAAACAGAAGTTGGACAGATGACCCTACACCTCGTCAGGTACAAGCGAGGAAGCGAAATCACGCCATCAGATTCGGTGTTAAAGAATTCGGCCATTCACGCCCCCCCCCCCTTAAGAGTTAGAATATGTCCGTTTTAAACCCAGTTCAATTCTCCAGTCTGATCAATTTAATAATTGGTCCAAACGTCTGTTGATTACCAACATAACAAAGATAATTCAATAGTTGCCGTCTTGTTAATCAATGTTGAATAAGTTAACTGGTTAACGAGATACGATATTTCTAGACTGTTTTTATTTCAAGGAACAGTCCCTTTTAAAATGGGGGGTTGGGATGGCCTAGTGGTCTAGAGTGCAGCGCTTTAACCTCTAGCTGGCCGGCCACCTCTGGCTTGCGGCTGTGGTTTCGAGCCCTGGTGTGAGTGTATGTGGCATGGAGACACTGGTGCCTTCTCAACCTCGTGGGTTTTCTCCGGGCACTCCGGTTTTCCTTCCACTGCTAAAGACTCCTACGCGCAAGCGAATTATTGAAATAAAATTTAACCATATGTTGAAATAACTCTTCTGGTCATCCCAATTTAAAACTTTGAAGGTGCAGTATGTAAGATTAATATAAAGAGCTGACAGTTCTCGCTATAAACTAGATAATGAAAAAGGAATTATGTTGATACTTTTAGTCAAATTACCAAATTGTGAGCGATGTTATGAGTCTCGATTGTCATTGCTACCATTGTTACAATTCGATTATTTAAGAACACAATAACCGCCAATCGTGTCTGAATCCGTTGAAAAACTCGAGCATCCGATGGCATTGAGAGTTTACATGTATTAAGGTCTTGGCAAGTGTCTAATTAATGATTATTTAAAATTGAAGAAAGACCTGCAATATGCAGCTTTAGCTCTTGAATGTATCTTTAATTTCATCCTAAACAGTCTCTCGGTACATCTGCATAAAAGTCAACTAGGTTAACAATTAAAATTATTTTGTGTTTATATAAACAGCGAGAATCCGTCATGTACCGTCTAATTTAATATAAATTGTAGCCGTATTCATTCATTCATTCATTTATTAGATAGTTAATTTACTGGTGTGGGAACAAAATTTAATTATTGTTGAACAGAAGAACGTTCTGATAGGAAATAAACTTGATAATACTTAACCGTTGTGGGAAGTGGAGGATAACTTCATTCCACTGACCAAATCATTTCTTGTCTGTTGTCAATGGGGAAGAAAGCATCTGTAATTAGTGAATGATTACTGTCCATTCGAAACACATCACATTCTTATTTTCAGATGTATTCAACCCCTGTGTCAACTAGAATTACCGTCGCTCGTTCAACTAAATAGATATAACAGACAATACGCTCAATCTTATTATAGGAAGGTGGCCCAAAGGTTTCACAGATGCTTGTTTATGTCTACAGATTTCTTATAAGGTTAAATCCTTTATAATCCCACCTATCATTTATAAAAAGGGGAGTCACTATGGTAGATAATCCGGGGGGGGGGGTAAGCAAAATTGTAATGAATTGAGGATTAAGACGCAAGTCCCACTAGTATTGACTCACAGCATTTATTTGTCAGGCCATGTTTTATGTAAATAAGAAACCTCATCTGGTAAACAATGTGGATGAACTTTCTTGGCCAATGCAGGGATCGAACACCCGACCTTCAGGATAGTGAGTCAGCTTCTTACCCACTAAGCCACGTGATTCCCTCAATGTACAATGTAATGCAATTGGGGAGTGTTTTGTTTTTTTATGTCATGAAGTTTGCTTCCATGTCATAGAGCTGCTAAAGACCAAATGCATCCTAAGTGATAATGTTTTCACCAAATTTATTTTGTGGTCGTTTTTCTGCCAACTCCGCATAAAGAATTATTGGGACCACTTCACGACTTGTAAGTAGAATTACTTAAATTATGTGGTCATTCATTCAACTGTTAAAATTCCTTTTCATGATCAACATAAAACAAACAAACAAAACTTCTCTGTTCAATTTTATTTTTATGATTTTAAAATTTATGTACAATAATAGATAAAATCAACTGGTTGTATATTTTAATATCACACACACAATCTAAGAACATAAAATGAAAGTTTCAATATTCTAAACTTTTAGTAAATATAAAACTTCTGAGTTAAAACATAACAATTTATACACATTTAAAATAATAAAATTTCTTATTCTCATACATAAAATCTTCTTTCGGACTCTAAAACAAAAATATACTTTCGGACTTTAAATACTTTAAATGCACATAAAGCTGCGAGTTGGTTGTTTATGTCATTGAGTAAAATGTTCCTGACGGTTCAAATATCTTTTGTTATTATGACTCTAAGTATGAACTAATATCACATTACGTTATATTTATTTCTTTAACTCGGCCATTCTATTTAATGCACTACCAGCTTTGAACCATGTAATCTGGCCTTCATTCATTGTTTGTTTTAATTCTATTTTATCTACTGAACCATCTTTGTGTTTTACTTCACATTGTACTGGCTGAAACATAAAAATATAACAGTAACTAAACAAGTAATGTATACAGTTTTGACCTTTTTGTTGAATCAGTAAATGAAATGGGATTTATCGTCCTACCTTTTGGCACCTACTGGGCTAATAAAGAAGTTCTGATTTTCTCAACTACATAAGATCTATTCTTACAGAATATCAGACCAGGTGGCATCAGTTATATTTTTTTAAAAAAAGGGTCTATACTTATACGGTGCCTTGGGGCAACTGGAAGAGTCACGTTTTCATTGGCCTTATACAGTACACAGGTAAAAATTCAACACTATGATTCACATTTGAGGTAAAAATTTAGCAAATGTAAACAATACATTATAATTCTGTTCTTGAGCAGTGATGCCCATATTATGCCTCACTCAAGAATGAATGAAATGGGGTTTAACGTCCCACGCTTAAGCACCTAACCTGGGCTAATTGAAGACGGGCATACGCCATACAGTGTGCTATGAGGGAAATTTTTGCCCGGGCAGCGGCGCTACGGCCTACTCTTATATCGAATTCCAACTGCCAAGGGATCTTTTACGTGCACTCCAATGTGTACACGGGACCTCGGTTTTTCGTCCCATCCAAACGACTAGGCAGCTGTCCTTGTCAGGCCCTCCATCTGCATCACTGACAAGGGGAAATCACGCCGGAAAATCGAGATGAACTTTCTCGGCCTATGCAGGGATCGAACACTCGACCTCCAGGCTAGCGAACCAGCGCCTTATCCACTTAGCCACCATGATCCCCTCCTCACTCAAGAACTCTCTTCAATAGCGCACCCTCACATGGAGTTTTATTATAAAAATAAGAATTGTTAAGTAAGTGTCTTATTGTTAATAAGAAATGAAATGGGGTTTAAGGTCCTACTGTTCTGCTCCGAACCTGGGCTAATGAAAACGAGCATACGCCATACAGTGTGCTATGAGGTCAATTTGCCTGGGCAGCGGCGCTACGGTCTACTCCTATCCAACTGTCAAGAGATATTTGACGTGCACGCCAATGTGTACACATGACCTTGTTTTTTCGGCCAATCCAAACTACTGACAAGGGGAAACCACGCCCGAAATTCTGGATGAATTTTTCAGCCAATGCAGGGAACGAACACCCGACCTCCAGGCTAGCGATCCAGTGCCTTACCCACTTAAGCCCATGATCCCTTTTGTTAATGACATTGTTGTTTTTATTTGTTAAAAAGCATGTTGTATGTGTAATGATTATATATAAATTACCTTTCCAGGTGTAAGGTCTGCTAATCCTAATAAAGAGATTCTATCAGATGGTTGAATCTTATCATAATCTGAAGGGTTGGAGAAAGTAAGAGGAAGAAGACCTTGTTTCTTTAAATTAGTTTCTGAAAATAAAAATAAATAAATTAATGTTTGTTCTTATTTCATGAAAATTAATGAAATGGGGCTCATCGTACTACTTTTCTGCACCAATCAAAATAATGAGCGAGATGTTCCCTGACTGTAGTGCCAGTGACTTTTTAAGTCCCTTGTTAAAAATGGACCCGAATCGCATTATGGTATACAATTCGTGTACCAATGGAATTTTTTTTTATTTTGTCTTAAATATTGGATATCAGAAGCCCATCTTTTCCCAGTAAGATCACAACATCAATGTTGACTTAAATTGACAAAAGATTTGTGTTTTCATTGTTGAAGAATTGGGATGATATTATGTTCGAGACTTAGCTCTTTAAGACCAGCCGCACAATGTTATTAATTTTCTATGTTTGCAACAGACAAGATGATAAATTTAAACGAAATATTACACAGTCATACTAAACTTTATTGCTTATCAACAAGAATAACACTGGGCCCCAATGGCATCTAGATACTTTTCTTTAAATTTAATTATGATCAACTTACCATGAATTCGAGCAAATGATTTAACAATGATAGCTCTTCCACCAAGATGTCTAGGTTCTAATGCAGCATGTTCACGACTACTACCTTCACCATAGTTCTCATCACCAACAACAACCCAGGGCACATTCTCAGCCTATCATAATAAAATATATATAATGAGATAACCTGTCTTTATATTCTCAGTTTATCATAAACAAATTAAAGAAAATTCATAACACGAAAAAGGTCATTCGGGACCAGCATATGGTTCAATTTCATCTCAGTAATTGGCTTGCATGTAGGGGTCTTTAACAGTGGGAGGAAACCTGCACCCTATTCTTTGTCACCTACAACTAGGGAATCAAAACCACACCAGTTGACTCAATGAAAGGCCTTATGATACAATGCACCCACGCTAACTATTCGGCGTCCACTCTCCTCCTTCACCCTCATTGAATAGATAAACTTCATATTCTGGAGGTGTTTATCAACAATCATTTCAACCCTTATCTGTATAAAAACCATGTTTTGTTATAGCCTCTACATTAATTTGTCTGAGTATAAAAAGTGATATCTTGCCTTGTATTTTCTGGCTGTATCTGGTACCCCATCATATTCACCAGTGATTTGATGTTTGACTTTATTAATCTCACCATTTTCAGCATTTACAGCACTAGAAAAATTAAACACATCAAAATATACCTGCAATTTTGGAACTAACAGAATATATTTTTGGTTTGGATAGAGGAAGTTTACTACAAAAAGGATAGGCAGGCAACTCTACTGCGGTCAAACACAGCCATTCCCCAGTCACAACAACACCCTCAAAAATATGTGAATTGCCATAAACACACACAGAAAAATATAAAGAGAGAGAGAAATGGGGTTTAACGTCCACTCAACACAAGGTCATTTCGGGACTAACACATGTTTTTTTTTAAAATTTTATTTTAATAATTCACTTGCGCGTAGGGGTCTTTAGCAGTGGGAGGAAACCCATGAGGTTGAGAAGGCGCACTTATCTCCATACCGCATATGCTCACACCAGGGCTTGAAACCACAGCCGCAAGCCAGAGGTGGCTGACCAGCTAGAGGTCAAGCGCGGCACTCTAGACCACTAGGTCATCCCAACCCCCCAGAAAAATATAAACATTTATGTATGACGTCCTTATAAACAAAACTTTATGATTAAGTTCATATACTTTCAGCAGACTTAATTCAATCAAGACATGTTATCCTCGTTGATGCAACTAGTTTGAGGGCATGGAAGGTATGCATCTGTTTTCCTAACTACAAAATATCTATACTATCATATAAATTTATAAAGAAAATAAATATTTACCCAATTAATAAGTTATTAGAGATATTATCTAAATGTCCTCTATATTTCAACCACTGACCAGCAGCACTGATATGATCTGTGGTACATTTACCTTTAGCCTGAAATTATTAACATATACAATCAGTTGTCGTCAATATATTATTTCTATTCAAACTGATCTGTTTATGAAGAATAAAGATACTGTCAGTAGTAATGAATGAACTAAAACGGTCAAAAGAAAAATAGAGAGAAAGAAATGGGGTTTAACTTCCACTCAACACAACCTAGGTCAATTCGGGACTAACATATGGTTTAATTTGGTGGGAGGAAACCGGAGTGCCTGGAGGAAACCCACGAGGTTGAGAAGGCACCCCTATCTCCATTCTACATACGCTCACACCAGGGCTCGAAACCACAGTCGCAAGCCAGAGGTGGCCGGCCAGCTAGAGGTCGAAGCGCGGCACTCTAGACCACTAGGCCATTCCAACCCCCCAAATGAACTAAAACGGTCGAAAGGAAAAAAGGTGGTTGTCAATTGTATAAAATACAAGACAAGTAAAAACTTACGAGTCCGTAGGTTTGCACTATGAGACTTACTTTTGGTGCCCCCGCAGGGACACTATGCCTCACCGATCATGCTGAACCAAGCCTACGTTGTGGCTTCCTCAGACAAGTTTCTTTCGAAACATTTGTCTACAATATCACCCTAGGTGGAAGTGGACGTTAAACCCCCAGTAACGAATGAACGAAAACTTACAAGTCCTGACAATACAAGAGAACAGTTCTCTGGACACAAATGTCACTTGTTTACGCTATGAATAACGTTAGTAGCACAACAGGGAATATTAGAGATAAACCAAAAGCAACATTATACCCACAATATAAGTGGGTTCGTCCTCAAGACAGGACTTCAAATTATTTTAACTCCTCAAGTCAAAGTCTTGGTCCCACGAACCCTGCATATAGGTCACTGAACATTCACAGTTTATCAAATTTCAACACTACCTGCATTATAAATGTGGATGTAAGACTTAAAGAATTGCAAGGAGTAGTGAATTAAGAATACCTTTATTAAAACGACCATATCTGTAAGATCTTTGCCATCCCATTTTTGGAAGGGTGATAGAAGTTGTAATCTCTGTGAATCAGGTGAAACATGAACTTTAAGACTGGAACCATCTGATGGGGGAGGTTGATATGTATCCTGACCTGGATCAAATCCTTGTGCAGGTAATTCATCACCATATGGTGATTCTAGTTTAAACGTTGTTCCTGTAAAATAAAATACAAAAATTTACAAAGAATAACAGAGGCTTGTTTCCGAAAATTACTCTTCGTCCTGATTATTTCATGAAGTTAAAAGTAACCCTTGGGACAACTCAAAGTATAGCATCAAAATATTTTAGATTTAAATAGGATTTCTCATTATCCCACCAAGTTTTAAAAAATATTCCATTGAGAACCTTATTTCTGTATCCAGCTCACAAGCTTAAACAGTCAAAATAAACGATCTGTGCCAAGGGCCAAATTGGAAAAAGGCCTCAGGCCTAATTTGCTACCCTTGTAAAATGACACGATTATTATTATTATTATTATAAGTAAACATTCACAAGATTTTAAAAATTGAAATATAAATGAAGGGATAACTCCATTTTATTTTGATGAACCTACCATCAGCTCCCTTTAATTCATCTCTTCTAGGATCAAAACCTAAATCACCAGCAATAGCCATAGCTGTTACTAATTCAGGGGAGGTAACAAAAGCGTGCGTAGCTGGGTTAGCATCATTTCTACCAGTGAAATTACGATTATAAGATGTGACTATAGTGTTCTTTTCTCCTTTCTTTACATCTTTCCTATCCCATTGACCGATACATGGACCACAAGCATTAGCTAATACAACACCACCAATATCTCTTAATGCTGCTGCCTAAAAAATATAGAATATCCATTACAGATTATTTTAAAATAGTCTCTTTAAAATCCATCAGAATTCTACTGCCCGGAGTGGACTCTCTGGCTTATTTTTGAGGAAATCAATTGGTCTTGACATCTAATCGTGTAGCCATGATTTAGTTCTAATCACCAATTAGAAATTCTTCGATTTACTTTAGTTAATGGCAATCTGGATAGTGTGGCATGCTAACAATGACCATTTACGGTACTAAAACCAAGTAGTTCGCTCATTCTCGCTATAAGTAGTAGAAACACTGCATAGTCCTCAAGAAATCAAACAAATGCAACAGGAAAATAGATCGAGCATGGATCTTCTCAATAATAAAGGGCATTTAAGGATATATTTGATTTGCTATTATATAAATGAGTTATCAAAGGTGAATGAAGAGCCCTACCTGTCCATCTCGTTCAATTGTAGCACGAATCTGTTCTGAACCAGGTGTAATGGTGAAAGCTGCTTTCGATTTTAAACCATGTTTTAAAGCTTGTCTAGCTATACTTGCTGATCTAGACATATCTTCATAACTACTATTAGTACAACTACCAATTAAACCTGTAACATAAAACATTACTATTATTAGTACAACTACCAATTAAACATTACTATTATTAGTACAACTACCAATTAAACCTGTAACATAAAATATTACTATTAGTACAACTACCAATTAAACCTGTAACAAAAAACATTACTATTATTAGTACAACTACCAATTAACATGTAACATAAAACATAACCACTATTAAACCTGTAACCTAAAATATTACTATTATTACAACTACCACTTAAACCTGTAACATAAACTACATAATGTAATGCAAATAATTTGACCTAATGAACAGCGACACTTAGTTTAAATATTTTATCAATTAAAAGTAGAATTACTGTGTTCCTAAGTCTTTCACAGACTTGCGCTAGTGGTCAATTGCACTCTACGAAAGGTGACCGGGACAACAAGTTTCAGATTTTAAACTAAACCATACATTACTTATTATCAATAGCATCAATATCACTGTCAATCAGATGCAGGGGAGACAACTACATATATATTGTTATAAACCGACAAAACACAGAAATATCATTGGACATTACAACTCCAACAAAAAAAGTAACCTAATAAAAGTTTCAATTTTCTACCTCATTTTTAAAATACAATACAGGCAGGTACAAACAACTCACCAACTTTGATTTCTGCTGGCCATCCTTTATCTTGGGCAATCTTTCCAAGTTGCGAAACAGGATGAGCTAAATCAGGAGTAAAAGGTCCATTAACATGTGGCTCAAGCTGTAAATAAAATAAATATTATTAAATATAACATTGTAAAACAACTAAATGCTTCTTCACAGTATTTCAATATTATAAGTTTCCACTTTTTTTCAAAATCAATAATCGTCATGCGAGAATTTTTTTTAGTGTAGATTACATGCAAGTTAAGACCATTCAGACACCCAATTGAATATCAATACCCCAAAAGATTATAACAGAAAACTTACTTTATCAAGATCAATCTCTATAACTTGATCATATTGAGCATTAGGATCGGCAGTTAATATACCCTTATAATTATTGGCTAGATCAGCAATATCTAGAAATAAATTAATGAGATCAATGTAGATTATAAAGATAATTTATATGATAAAACGTGAAATATTGAATGAATATCTCTAAATTGTAAACATGATTTATTTTCATTGAATATAAAATTAACTGTTATATTTGCTTGTGATGTTGAATATATGAGACTTAGTAAAGACCTGGGATAAAACAAACAACTTTGATCAATAATGTCCTACAACCCTAAAAGACTTAATATAATTGGGTTTAAATACAATCACTAATATCATTTTTCTATAGTGACATGTAGTAGACAAACTTGGAAATAAGCCACCTGCCACAGGCATTGTTGGGCACAATTTGTCTGCTGCTTGTCATTTTGTCTGCGACAAACAAGTCTTTTCTTTCTGTGTTTTAATTCAGAATATCAGGTACTAGTTTATTATTTCCAGGGAGGAGTTTTTAATCTAGACTTTTGTATTTCCTACTACTATTTCAAGTTGGAAAGGCACTTGAAAATCATGACGATTTTTATCTACATATCGGATGTAATGTTATAAATAGCAGTCAACTTACCCGCTCTACTTGTAGCTTTAAGATAATCCTGCATTCTATGATTGTAAGGAAATACTGACGTTGTTGCTCCAATCTCAGCACCCATATTACAGATTGTTCCCATACCTACAAATACAAATGCATTTCAATAATAACGGACATGGTTCTGAAGAAAGTATTGTTTATTTCAATCTCCTAATTATATGGCATCATCTATAAATAATGTTTACCCTTAATGAGGTAACACTCATAGAGAACTACGTTAACAACAGATTTTGCAATTTGGCATGACTAGCCTGTTTTAATTTGATTTGATCTGAAATCAACGACCAGGAGATTCATTTTTAATCATACACATAATAACCTATAAAGAGTATTTTAGTAGTTCAGCTGTCTCTTCTGCAAAAATTTTCTATAGAAATAGTACGAGGCTTAGAAATTGAATAATTAAGAAAGTCTATGTGTATTTTTTTTATGTCAAATGCTATTAACCCTCTCATAACCACATGCACTAAGCCCTGTCTGGTCTTAGACTACCAGACAATTACAACATGGGTGTCATATTTTGATATGTCTCATAAAAACATGTGTAACTCGAAAACAATTGAATATTTACTATTACAAGTTTGTTTTATTTTGAAGAAAAATAACATACCAATCTTCATACGCAAATTTGGTTGTCTTTCAATAATAAATGGATAATTGAAGTAAAAGTTATATTACAACACACACAAAAAATTAAAAAAGTCCCTCGGTAAATCCATTTCGGAAGAAATATCCATATATGATTCCACATTCCGTCATTTGAATTATATTTCTACGCGGTTGATTATTTTCAATGTCTGTCTATGTATAACCTTCAAATTCTTCATCAGAAGTTGTGAATTTATCACTAAAATCCTCAATAGATTCATCGGAAATATGGCAGCCATTACTCGAAAATATGTGTCGAAGATAACCGACTTTAAAATCAAAATATCTCGATAAAAATCAATAGCAAACTCGTCAATGTGACACGCCATTTTATAGCTTATTTAAACAGGAAGTTAGTTGAAGTCTCGTCTCGCCGATATGATAACGTGATTTCAGATAAAATGGCGAAATATGAATGTGGTATGTATCGGGCGGTTCGGGAGCATAGAGCAGCCAAAATGACGGGCGGTTTCGGGCGGTCCGGTTATGAGAGGGTTAAATAAATAACATTTATATACTTTTTGAATATTGTCTTTTTAATGCTCTATATTATAAAATGAATTTTCATAAGTAATTTTAATCTGTGCAGAATTAAAATAAAGTAATCATTTACCTGTACAAGAGATAGAATCAACACCTGGTCCAAAATATTCTACAATAGCACCGGTACCACCTTTAACAGTTAAAATACCGGCTACTTTTAATATGACATCTTTAGGTGATGTCCAACCACTTAATTTACCAGTTAACTTAACACCTATAACCTAGAAAATATAAAATAATACTAACATATATAAAAAAAAATCACTTCTACAATAAATAACATACTTGAATTGTAGATTCAAAACATTACTTCCCTAACTTTTACACGAGAGAGAGACAGAGAGAGAAAAAAATGGGGTTTAACGGCCACTCGACACAGACAAGGTCAATTCGCTTGTGTGTAGGGCTCTTTAACAGTGGGAGGAAACCGAGGACCCGGAGAAAACATGAAGTTGGACAGGTGACCCTTCGCCTCATCACGTACCGAGGATTCGATACCACGCCATGTGGATTTAATGACAGGCCTTATGATACAGCGCGCACATGCTCCTTATTCGGCCATCCACCTCCCCCTCTTTTCCAGGGAATCGAGGTAGACAATTTTTTACATGTTCCCAGGCCTAAAGGTAAAAAAGACATAATTTACCGAAAAATAGAGTCTTTGAAAGCAGATAAAACAAGGATATTAACAAAACTTCTGTTATGCCACGCCTTTATCAGCTGCTATAATCTTGGTCTAATATTTTATCCAAAATAAACAATACCATTATAGTAAAGATGGATAAACTAAGACCTTCAATTGACAAAATATAGAATTTGTTTCCTGTAACCTACATTAGGACATTTTAACTCCCAAGGAATATCAGCCATTACATCTACAGCATCAGCTCCTCCTACACCAATACAAACACCACCTAGACCACCTGGAATAATATAAAATACTTAATAGAGGGAGAGAGAGGAATGGACTGACACATGGTTCAATTTTATTTCAATAATTCGCTTGCCCCTAGGGGTCTTTAGTTAGTGGCAGGAAAATGGATGCCCCTGACAAACCTATGAGGTTGGACAGGCGATCCAGCTCCTTGTCACATACAACCGGGGATTAGAAACCACGCCAGTATGCAACTTTTTCTCACACAACTACACAAAACGGTGTTGCTGTAATTATCAGAAATGTTTCTATCATAAATAGACAGTTCTACAAGAATTTGTTACCTCCATTAGGTGTATGACTGTCAGTTCCTATCAACAGAACACCTGGGAAAGCGTAGTTTTCAAGAACAATTTGATGAATGATTCCACTTCCAGGTTTCCAAAATCCAACACCATACTTGGCTCCTGCAGATGCTAAGAAATCATAGACCTCTTTATTCAAATCCTATGAAATGAAACAAAAATATCATAAGCTATAAATAACTATTATTTATATATCTTGTACGTATGACATAAATTTAGAATAATAATAACGTTTTGTAAGCAGCATAATACACGGACAAAACAAAGCTTCTGTTATTCCACACCTGTTAGCTGCTATAACTTATAAGATATTCTAGGTCAAAGGTCAGATCCAAAGTCCACATTACAACTAGAGTAATGCTGGATAGACAAAGACCATTTCTACAAAAACTCTATTTCTTAATAGTCATAATTGTTGATATTACTAAAGATTAAGCGGTGTTTACACGATACAACCAATCCATACAACAGCCAATCTAATTGCGTTATATTAGACCGCATCATATGGTGTATGAAATCATATCTGACTTGGCAACCTGAATTTCTGATTAAAGATGGTTTCTTCTAACGCTTCGAGTACTTGACCTCCTACAAAATAGATTCTAAACATATCCGCGACTGGGTTCGAAGAATTAATAACACTGTATACAAAGCATGGACTTTGTGGAACCCATGGCATCAAAACTACACTAAACCAGGGATGAGAAGCTTCGACTTACTGCCATATTATTGAGTTACCAAGAAGGAAGAAATATTGCCATACAATGAATATGAACATTGCATCGAATAGAAACATTGCATCGTGTAAACAGTCGTCTAATATGCTGTTTCTGACGGTTGTATGGATTGATTGTCTTGTGTAAACGCCTCTTTAATGTAAGTATAAAACACTGATTACAGCGAGACTTTTGTGCATGTATACAATACACAAGGACTTCACCATAATGCTACCTTTTGTCTACACTAAAACACATGCTACATGTATAGTGACGTTCCATAGTATAAAATACCTTTGCTCTTGATAAATCTTTCTCACCACCAACTTGAGCCTCAATTAAATGATCACAATGAATAGTCGATGGTACGGCTACTTTAGGTAAACCACTAGAAATAAACTGTAACATAGCCATCTGAAAAAAAAATTAATAATTTAACCTATAATATTAAATCTACCAATTAAAACAATAAGAAATTTAAATGATGTTCAATGAGGGAAATTTTGCCTGGACAGCAGCACTACGCTTATATCGAATTCCAACTTCAAGGAATCTTTTACGTACATGCCAATTTGTACACGGAACCTGTTTTGTGACCCATCCGAATGATAGGGCTGGACGATATTGACAATTTTAAATAGCGCGATATTTGAAAAAATATTCACGATATATTGAAATATCGCGATATTTTTACGTGTGTAATGTTTTATTAAAACATAGGTTGCCAGGCAACGAAACATACGCCCACAGTAGCTAAATCGTCCGGGCAGTCAACAAGAGTTGTCGCATATTTTACTTTTTTCGGTAATAAAACATTTATAATACACTAAAATCTGATTAAAAGTAAGAACTCATTAAGTAATTATCAGAAAATCATTCTAATTTGTTTGGCTTTGATAAAGTTCTCTTCCATGCTGTTCAAGTTATCAAAATTCATTGAAACTCAATATACTCGTTCGTCTCATGACCTTCAACACTGTGTATAAATTTAAAGTCAATCGGATATTAACTTTAGCCTCTAGCGCGTCCACAAGATTTTTTTAAGTGTTCAAGTGCCATAATTCTGACAGTAATTATCGGAAATTGCTGAAAATCAATAGGCATCTTCATCTCATACACTGTGTATAAATTTAAAGTCAATCGGTTATAAACTTTAGCCTCTAGAGCGTCCACAACATTCTTTGAAGTGATCAAGGGCCATAACTCTGACAGTAATTATCGGAAATGGCTGAAAAACAATAGGCTTCTTCGTTTCATGACCTTAAACACTGTTTATACATTTAAAGTCAATCAGTTAATTGAGTTATTAACTTTAGCCTCTAGAGGGTCCACAAGATTTTTTTAAGTGATCAAGGGCCATAACTCTGACAGTAATTATCGGAAATTGTTGAAAATCGATAGGATTCTTAATCTTATGACCTTAAACACTGTGTATAAATTTCAAGTCAATCGGTTATTAACTTTAACCTCTAGAGCATCCACAAGTTTTTTTGAAGCGATCAAGGGCCATAACTCTGACAGTTGTTGAAAATCAATAGGCTTCTTCATCTCATGACCTTCAACAGTGTGTATAAATTTAAAGGCAATCGGTTATTAACTTTAGCCTCTAGAGCATCAACAAGATTTTTTGAAGTAATCAAGGGCCATAACTCTAACAGTAATTATCGGAAGTCGCTGAAAATCAATAGGCTTCTTCATCTCATGACCTTCAACACTGTGTATAAATTTAAAGTCAATCGGTTATTAATTTTAGCCTCTAGAGCATCCACAAGATTTTTTGAAGTAATCAAGGGCCATAACTCTAACAGTAATTATCGGAAGTCGCTGAAAATCAATAGGCTTCTTCGTCTCATGACCTTCAACATTGTGTATAAATTTAAAGTCAATCGGGTATTAACTTTAGCCTCTAGAGCGTCCACAAGATTTTTTGAAGTAATCAAGGGCCATAACTCTAACAGTAATTATCGGAAATCGCTGAAAAACAATAGGCTTCTTCATCTCATGACCTTCAACATTGTGTATAAATTTAAAGTCAATCGAGTATTAACTTTAGCCTCTAGAGCGTCCACAAGATTTTTTGAAGTAATCAAGGGCCATAACTCTAACAGTAATTATCGGAAATCGCTGAAAAACAATAGGCTTCTTCATCTCATGACCTTAAACACTGTGTATAAATTTAAAGTCAATTGGATATTAACTTTAGCCTCTAGAGCGTCCACAAGCAATTGTGGACGCCGGACCGACGGACGGACGGACCGACGGACGGGGGCGACGGCAATATACGACCACATTTCAATGTGGGCGTATAAAAATGTGTATAAATCATTGTTTTACATGTATGTTGTCTTTACCGTCAATGCGTAGCACGGCACCAAACTAAGTGCTTTTCAGTCATATTTGAGTGACGTCGTAAGCGGTATTTCCCCTTCAGAATCGCTAGTACTAATTTTAAAACTGAAATCCGATCGTTATTATCAGCTAAGATTTATTAAAATCATAATAATTTGAATGATAATATGTCAAATATTTATAATCTCGATGAAACCTCACGATTTTTTTTATATATTTAGTCGAAATTTAGCAATTTTCAGTCATCAAAACAGATAAATCCCATTTTCTACGGCTCTAATTGTCCGATCTCGAGGTTTCACTCAGAATAATAATCACAAAAATGTTATCTATCATTTGATTGGTTCTATATGAAAATCCCCTGAAAAATAACGATCGGAATCACCAATGAAGTGGGCCATAGCAATGCCGTCAGTGGAAATTTACCGGCCGCGTGACGTCAGAGCGATATTTTCCCGCTAGCGTCTCCTGTAAACAAACGGTAATTTCGCTATCATATCGATACTTTTTTAGCCCGAATCTTTGCAGACATCGAGATTGATATTAAACTATTGCAATACAATTGTTAGGAATGCATTTACATCAATTAGTAATTCAGAATCGTAGATTGAAGTGGGCTATATTTCAGCTGCTGGCTGGCCCGATTTCAACCTAAAGTCACGTGACGTGAAACCACTAGGACTATTTTATTGACAAAAAATGCATTTCAACGATGTCTTCTTATTGATTTAAATTATATCATATTTCGCACATAATTAGCAATATATCGTCAATAAATATCGCGGTATTTACGATAATCTGCAAAAAACGATATATTGCTATACCGCGATGTTTTTGGTGACCAAAGATCGTCGACGATGAAAAAATTTGACATCGCGATATATCGGGATATCGAGAATATCGTCCAGCCCTACCGAATGACTAGACAGCTCTCCTTGTCAGGCCCTCTGTCCTGCATTAATGACAAGGGGGGAACCATGCTGGAAAATCTGGATGAACTTTCTCGACCAATGCCAGGATCGAACATCCGTCCTCCAGACTGACAACATAATTTCTTTAAAGTGTGGCAGGAAATGAAGCCCCCCAAAAATTAACATTTCATTAATTCTTAAAAGTGCACAGTGTACATTTATTTTCCCTACCTGAGCAGTGGCATCTTGCATAGCAACACGATCAGGCCTCAATCTCAAATAGCTTTCACCTCTTTTAATATCCTGTAAAATGAAATAAAAATAGTAAAACGAATATCTATTATAATACAATTTTATTCAATATAACAAAACCTTAATAACATCAAATCTAGATAAAACACTAAATCTAGATCAACTCTAGAATATGAAACAAAAGGAAAGCTGCATGTACATCTCTCACTCTCTTAAAGTCGAAGTTGGGAACGCTTCTTATCAAGTACAGAGACCTTACATGTACCTTAATTATCAACTGAATTAGTTTTCATCTATCATGGACCATAATTTCCTTAATATCCATGAATTTAGTAATAAAAGAGGGAAGAAAATGGAAAGCTTTCTTTTCTAATTAAGGAACTACTTTTATTATTTCAAGCGCTGAAACTCAGCTATTACTCAATATTCTCCTCTTGTCTTGACTTATGCCAATCTTATTTCTTGAATCTGTGTGAAAGAATTTGACTGCAGATGTTAGTGACCTACTCACTACGATATACAGACATAAAATTCCATCACTGTGTCACACTAAGCTGAAAAATCTGCTATTTGAAATCAAGAACTGAAAAATGACAATAATAGGTTTACGTTTTTTAAAGAGATTACCTGATTTTTAGGGTCCTCCAAGTGACTGTACACAATCTTTTCCGAAAGAGTAAGTGGTCTGCCTAATCTGAATAAATACAATATATTCTAATATAGTTTCATTGAAATCTGTTAATTTCCTAGCAATATATAAGGCTTCAATATGCAGGCCTACACTCAACGCCGGATTAACCATGGTGGGGGCCCTGGGACCTGGAACATGTGGGGGGCCCCTGATCACCGACCGCGAGTGCCGAAGGCGGGAACCCACATGCGGGGGTCTGTGGCAGGACCGTATGTAGGATTGTAAAAGTGGGGGTGCAGCAGAATGTTGGGGACGGCAATATAATGCCCGAGTTACTGAGTGCTGAACGGATCGTGTGTGTACGTGGGTCTGGGGTCTGGGGTCTGGAAGCAACTCCCCCCCCCCCCCCGAAAATTTTGAAAATTTGACTGTCACATACGCATTTTCCACCCACTTGGAGCTGCAATCAACGTCGCTCCCGTGTGTCAATTTCAGCAGCGCTGTTTCTCATTTTGATGTTAAGCACAACAAAATGAGAAACTCCTTATCCTCTAAACTAGAACTAGTCCAAAACACCATGAGGCGACGTGGATAGGGCGACCAGAACAAAAATCTCTAAAGACCACAAAGATCCTGTCAAGTGAATAAGGGCGAAAAAAACGAACCCTTTAATGTCATGTGGTGGGTCATACGCCGACCCAGAAAGAGGTGACAGGAGAGGCCCTTCGCCTAACGATGCAGGAAACACGTTTTTCTGTCATTGGGGTGATATCTGAGTGGCAATTTTTGTACTTTATATGGCGATTTTTGGGGAGAGGCGTTTGCTTCTGGTGTCCGCACTTTGGGTCCGCGCCTGTGGTGGCGCCCAATAGCCTCCGCATAAGAGATAAAAGAAAGTTTGGATCAGGTGTAGGCGCCATTAAAACAGACCGACTCATCAGTGCCTAAAGAGCATCACTATATGATCATAATCAAGTGTATTATTTAATAATTGAAAGGTTGTCAATTTTTTTGGGAGGGAGCGCCTTATTTTCTGGAAACCCCCCAAAACATGATTTCCTGGCATTTCAGGCACTTGTGTGGAGCCATTTAGAAGTACCTCCCCCAGAAAAAAATAAAATTCTGCCACAAAATTAGCGCATTCTGGCGTTATTTCAGTGGACCAATCCATGCGAGTGCTATAAAATAATGGCATTTCTAGAGGAGGGGGCTGGACGCAACTGAGATTTTTTTGTGGGGGGCCCTAATGTGGGGGCCCTGGGGCCTGTGCCCAATGGTTAATCCGGCCCTGGTGATAAATGCGAGTGCTATGAAATGATGGCATTTCTAGAGGAGGTGGCTGGACGCAGCTGAGATTTTTTTGTGGGGGCCCCCTAATGTGGGGGGCCCTGGGGCCTGTGCCCAATGGTTAATCCGGCCCTGGTGATAAATGCGAGTGCTATGAAATGATGGCATTTCTAGAGGAGGTGGCTGGACGCAGCTGAGATTTTTTTGTGGGGGCCCCCTAATGTGGGGGGCCCTGGGGCCTGTGCCCCATGGTGCCCCATGGTTAATCCGGCCCTGCCTACACTGTGACAAAGATTCCTGATGTACTTGAACATCTCCATAATTGCGCTTGATAACGATAAGAGGATACAAAATGTACATGTGCTATACATACTTATTTGATAGAACCAGTGATTGTTTCCCATAAAAAATTGGGTGGTGTCAATGTGTTTCTCAATTACTAACTGCTAGCCCATCTTTCTTGTTTATCTCAGATTACCAAAACATTTCTTCACAAAGAAAATGCCAGGTTTAAACAGTATTTACTGTAGAAGTTAAATTCGTTGAAATGCCTAATTTAATCTGTGCAATAAAAAGGGGGGGGGGGGCAGAACCAGTAACTATATTATCATACCTTTGCTTAACAATATTCAGTTTACTTTCCATTTTATCATAATCGATGTAGTTCTGTTCCATGCGACTCATCAACACCTGAAAAAAATGGCATCAACATATAATGATATCTATCATATAATTTCTATGAGAAGTAATATTAAAAAGGTGATAAATATTTGTATAAACTGTTTGTAATCTATTGTAACGATGTGTATATATATTGATATGGATATGATATGAGAAAAGAAGAGGTTATGCTAATCATGATGACAGACAAAAGTTGATAAATCTATCAAATTAAATGCATATTCTGGAATATAATAATAATACAAAAAATTG
Source organism: Patella pellucida (assembly GCA_917208275.1). Taxonomy (NCBI): domain Eukaryota; kingdom Metazoa; phylum Mollusca; class Gastropoda; family Patellidae; genus Patella; species Patella pellucida. The sequence goes on along the minus strand of OU795036.1, from coordinate 19,625,948 downwards.
TGCAGATTCCACCCAAAGCATGCTCTATTATATAGGCAGATAGAAGATAAGGGCTAATCCTGACAATCAGTCATAGACAAAAAAGTTAAAATTGCATATATATGGACAAGGCTTATGTTTGTTTATTAACTCTGTAACCGAGTGACATGTACGGTATTCCACAGCAAATGACATGGAAGTCTTTACTCTTAGCATGACAGGACTTCGGTTTAACTTAACAGAAGAGAGTTTCTTTTGTGACACATATAATCCAAAAGTGTTGGAATCCTAAAATCTATGGGCACCCAATAAATTGATCTTAAGATGTGAATTATGTGAAAGCATGGTACCGGTACTTTGGATTTCTTGTTACTATGTAGGCCTACATAAAAATATACGATAACAAAACTTACCTTCTGTGCTGCAGCCGAAGATGCAGGGCTGGCGTGGAACAGACGACATTGTTGAGCTAAGCTCGCTAAACGAGCACTCTGAAAAGACATGAAGTTTAACATACATTGTATAAATTAAATATCTACAGAACAAAGAAAAATAAGAACTAAGCAATAGGGCTCCAAAACACTTAAATTGACAGACAATAAAAAAAATATATTTCTCCCGCCATTGTGTAATACATGTACATGCATGTATGTATGTAGGTCGCAATACTGCACCATATGTTAGCCTATTCCATGCATTCAACAGAATCTTCTGTCTCTCAGATTGTGACGTCTATTGTATATATATATGGATTACAATGTATGTAAAAAAAAGTGTCAAATGTACTCAAAACAGAAACCTGCTGTTAGGTTAGTGTCGTCAGTCACAGGAATGCTGAGCTTGTGTGATAAAATAATTCAACAATTTAGCAAAACAAACTTTCACATCACTACACTACTGTAGTAAATCAGATTGGTTATGTTATCTTGACAGAACTTTTTTATTTCAGGGAATATTTTATTATCCAATGTATTTCAAGAAACCGGTGCCAACAGCAAGTCCAAGGTTAGTTATAACTCATAATTAAGTAAGTGCTTTAATTCAAAAGAATTATAATCTGTATTTTGTAGTTTTGGAGTAAATCTAAATCTGTTTTTTATAAGGCATTTGTCTCTGACAGTAGGCTGGACAAACAATTAGTATCAGGTTTCCTAAATTACTGTCTTCAGCTTGTAATTTTGTATGGGGTTGGAAACTAGATCCATTTCTTCGGCCATTGTCTTTGTTAAATTAAAGGACCTAAGTCTGTAACTCAAAATTTAGACTTGAATAACAAGACGCTAGAAATGTGCACTCAATTGACATTTAGTGCTGATATCAAGTATCGATGCATCGGCGATGCATCGATTCGGCCGACACCGATGCGATTCTCGGCTCTTTTTGTATTATCGATCCATCGGCAAAAAGATCTAAGTACCTTTTTGTATCAGAGGATTCTGAGGGAGTTACTTAATTCGTCCACAAGAAAAGAACAAAACGTTTTGCTGTGGTTTTTTTATAATTCAAAATAAAACAATAGACGTGTAATAGAACAAATCAATGAATCCCGCACGTTGTTACGCTATACGCTTGAAGCCTTCCATTATGTCGCCATTATCCAGTGACTACCAAAATTGTCATTGCTGGTTACTTCCCCTGGCAATCATGTTCCTCAACTACACGGTTCATTTAAATCCCAAATCTATGGTCTATTGGCAAACAAACCAACCATGTCCGGAGGATAATATTTTCCTGGTCGGGTTTTAACACTTGAATAGTATTTTCTTTCACGGGCAATCGAGAATGACTTCATAAATCCCGGCTATTTATACGGCCAACAGTCTCATTCAACGAGTGTCAATCGAACTCGAAGGGTTCGAATCGGACAATATCAATGTCATAATTATAAATAACAGAAGAATATTGTCGAAATATATTTATTCAAATAAATCGACATTTCTATAATATTGATAATATAGGGAAATCTGTGTTTCTTTCGGAAATACTAGATTATTTCTGTAATTATTGTATAACAAAATGGCGGCAAAAAATTCCCGATGCATCGATGCGAGTATCGATGTTTGCATCCGATGCATCCGATGCATCGATGCGTAAAATTTTACTTGATATCAGCACTATTGACATTGCTGGCCTATTTTGTCGAACATACTGATTTGAAATTGGAGTAAAAACGGGAACCATTGAAATGATGTAAATCTGTTTATATACATTCATATTCAATTGCAATATTATATGCGTTGTGACTCACTTTTGTGAATTTCTAGGTCCCAAATGTTACCGATTTACCTCCTTTAATTGAACAAATGATCCAACCCAGGCACTGCTATTTACTAGTACCGTACTCTTGAAATTTTATTAAATTTATTTCATTCATGTTTTGCATTCCTCTATAACTATTTCCGTCTTCAATTAGCCCAGGTAAGGTGCTTAAAGGAGCTAAATCGTTAATACTTGGGACCTGGAAATTGACCCTAATGGGTCGCAACGCATATAATAATATAATCTGATTGTATATACACTGGTTTACATTAAATTGCTTCCGTTTTGACTCTAATTTCAAATCCGTTATGTCAAGCGAAATACGGCATGGGTCTCAACCGTATTAAGTATTTGTAGTGTCTGGTTATTCTAGTCTACTGGGCATGCCCACCAGATAAAATATAGTCTCATCGTTTGACAGGAGCTGTGGAATGAGTCTAGCCTCATTCTTTCTAGTCACTTGTTACAAGTGACGCCGAAACGCTCTATGGTACACGATTCGTGTACCAATGATAAACTGTTTATTTTGTTTTAAATATTGGATATCAGAGGCCTACCGTTTCCAGGTAAGATCACAACATCAATGTTGATTTGAATTGACCAATAATTTGTGTTTTCGATGTCGAAGATTTTGGAGGATTTTGAGTTACGGACTTAGGTCATAGGTCCTTTAAGCGTAGGACGTTAAACCCCATTTCATTCATTCATTCATGCTATAACTATTTCCTCCTTCAGTTCATGTTTGACTTTTTAATTAGAGACTCATTTATGTGTACATATAATATTTATATAATGTGCTTCTGGGTTAAACCATGAGATAGCAACGACACTGTTTGTTCACGAACTAATTCGCTATGAGTTCGTCTACTTTAGTTTTCTTTTCAAGGACGACCTTCGTTGGTTTCTCAAAGACATTCATTAGAATCCGAAAAATAAAGACACGTTTTCTATCGAATTTTGGCAAATGTTTAATGAAAATATGGAAGGAATCCTTGGTCTAATAAAGGGACATATCTTCCAGTGATATTAAAAGTGGATTTTCGATAAATTTCAAAAGATAGTTTACCTTTTGTGCGGCTTCTTTCAGCACATAAGCCATGTTCTCTGGTTGATGGTTGTTCAGCAATGTGACGTCATTGAGAGTAAACTCGCCTCTTTTTAAACAAGAATAAAGTCAAGGGAGATAATTTAGCTCCGCTGTAATCTCGAATGACGCTAATCTTATTAAAATTGCATTATAAGTAGATAAGACGTCACTTTGTCTTATAAATCCCTGACTAGGCCATGGAAATTTTTAACTTACACTATTTCAAGATAAAATTTAAACATAGGCCTGATAAATGAAATTATGATTATTTCATGAGTGACGAAACCCAAGCAACCAACAAGAAACTTCCCGGATTCAATTACGCAGTGTTGAATAATAATTACCTTTGTGTAATTATGTAGGCTATAGACATTAATGAACAGCCCAAAAGCGAAATAAAAAATTAATGGGGATTATGTTCATGTTTGGGCAATTCTTCTTTTGTTAAAGCTTCTCTGACGTGACTTATAGGCTTTAGATTTGTTATTAACACACTTTAAGCTAAATAAATTGAACAAAAGCCCAATCCATTACGAAAGAGACTTACAAGATAATTTCAAATCCATTCAAAAGTAGATAAACTGGTGCGTGGGTTTATTCACAGAATCGTTTGGCATGATAGCCGCATTTGTGTTGTAGAATCTCCTTCCATATTGGGCAGAGCAATAAGTCTTATTTTACTCGGTATATTGCCGACATATGTGTAACCAACACACCAATTTAAGGCGCTATTTTTAACAATATTCGTAACACTAATATAGAGGGTGGGAGTTGCAATGCTGCAGTAAAAAACTCAGCGGGGAAATATTTTCCAATGGGAACTAAAAGAAAAGCAGATACGCTAAGAATACCAAATTTTACAGAAGCGTTAATTTGCACGACGGTCGAAAATTTTCCCCATGTGATCCAATAGGCTAGAGAAACAAAATATTGTTGTTGAAAAGATCAAAATTTCACACGGTCACTATCAGTTGGAAAATGTTACTTCTTTATTGTCGGACCTCGTCGTCAAACCAAGACATTTGCTCCAGTGTTAACACGATGTCGTCTTCTGTCACCACAATTTAGTTCATTCATATTATATTCATGTATATATATCTATTCGCTTTGAAGCCAGGGGTTGGGGAATGGCTAGCACGTGCGTGCTTTATCATAAAGCCTGTCATTGAGTCAACTGGCGTACAAGGAGAAGAGTGGCCTGCCCAACCTCGTGGGGTTTCTCCGGGTCCATAGGTTTCCTCCCCGTTCTAAAAACTCCTACGCGCAAGCGAAATATTATAATAAAATTAACCATGTGTCAGTCCAAAAATGACCTAGTTTGTCTCTCTCTTTCTCGCTGTGGAGCCACATATCTTGGAAAAGAGAATCACTGGGTTATGGATATTCAGATCATTGTATTGATTCCGATAAGTAGGCCTATTACGGGGGTTTCAGCTTGCGAGGGACATTTTTTGATAAAATTCGTTCAGCACATCAGAGAGAGAGAAATGGGGTTTAACAACCACTGAACACAACTAGGTCATTTCGGGACTAACATATTTTTAATTTTATTTCAATAATTCACTTGCGCGTAGGGGTCTTTAGCAGTGGGAGGAAATCGGAGTGCCCGGGGGAAACCCACGAGGATGAGAAGGCACCCCTATCTCCATGCCACATACGCTCACACCAGGGCTCGAAACCACAGCTGAAAACCATAGGTGGCCGGGTTCGGCACATCATGTACTGTGGATGTAATAATATACGTTAAAACAACCAAAACTTTAAAATATAATATTATAACCTCAAAACATTCATATATACATGTAGAGCCGTTTAGACCAGGCAGCATACAAAATACAACACGGTAACGAAATAATATTGGGTTTAACGTCCTACTGTTCTGCTCCGACTGGATAAACCAAGACGGCCTACTATTATTTTTGTACATGAAAACAATCTTCTTAAAGGTGTTGTTAGACCATACAGTGTAAAAATATTCGACATAAGCGAAATGGAGAGACAAAAAAAAAACACGTCTTAATTTTTATGAGACTGGGAGAGAGGGGAATGGGGTTTAACATCTACTCGACACAAACTAGGTCATTTCGGGACCCTCCTTATTAATTATGATTTATACTATGGCGGTCCTAACGGGGCTCACACTAGACATTTGCAGAAATATCTTTTGCTTCGCTGCGTTCGGCACATATTTTAATGAATATACGAAAAAGGGTCAGGTTTATGGTAGGTGTAATTATCCCCGGATTGTTTATTTTTCCAACTTAATTAGTTGATTGAACAATAAATTAGCCCATATATAAATCTGTCAATGTCCGAAAATGATTGATGGATGAAATGACATTAATCCGTCAATTGTTTTATTTTAGTGTAGTTATTGTTTCCATCAACTTATGTCATCTTTAACTGCTGTCTTGATTTATGTCCGGTCTCACTCTCCACTCTGTGTTTTAATTAACGGATTAATTATAAATGATGCCTGGACCGTGCGGTGACTTAGTGACTAGGAACTATACGACGTATTATGCTCATGTGGCAGTATCTGTCTGTGATATCACTAATGTGGAAGCAGACAATAAACCCAGGCCCGAGAGCGGGGGGGCTGGGGGGCGAGCCCCCCCCCCCATAGCCGTTCCTGTCGGAATTTTTCTGTCTGCGTCGGAAAAGAATCGCTGGTTAGCTATGCTCGCATTTTCGCCGGGAGAGAGTTTTGGTACGACATATCCTCACAAATTCGGCCGAGAGATAGTTAATGTCGGCTGGAAACTGTTAAATTTCCGACACATTCGCCACCTGCATGTCATAGAGGCCTAAATTCACTCCCACAGCTTGTAATTTTCGTGCTCTCACCTCCTCCTGCTTACGGCAGTCGGCGATGACCTTCGTTCATTGATTTTTTGTTGTCGGAAATTTATCTTCCTCGCCCCCCTATGTCGGCTAAATTTGGTTTCTGGCTTCGGGTCTGGTTAAACCCCCGGATACTACTACTACTTGACAGTATCTTATCTATAACGATATCACCCTTGGCAAATGAAATGAAATGGGGTTTAACGTCCTACTGTTTGCTCCCAAACTGGTCTAAATGAAGACGGGCATACGCCATACAGTGTGCTATGAGGGAAATTTTAATTTGATATATCGAATTCCAAATGCCAAGGGATCTTTTACGTACAAGGGACCTCGGTTTTTCATACCACCCGAACGATTAGACAGCTGTCCTTGTCAGGCCCTCCTGCATCACTGACAAGGGGAAACCACGCCGGAAAATCTTGATAAACTTACTCGGCCAATGCAGGGATCGAACACCCGACCTCCAGGCTAGCGAGCCAGCGTCTTACCCACTTAGCCATGTGACCCCCCCCCCCCCCCCGCCCGACCCCAAGTGAAAGTAGACGCCAAAGCCGAAAGAATGAACGAATTTGATGGTATAAAAGAATCGAAGAAATATTGGAAATTTGTTAAATATCCGGCGCCGGGCACTGCTTAAGGTTCAAATGAAATGAAATGGGGTTTAACGTCCCAACCGGACGACTAGAAACGCTTACTTGCCAGGCCCTCAATCCTACAACACTTACAAGTTGAAACCACGCTGGAACTTTACCAGTCAACATCGGGACCGAGCTCCGGACGTCCTGGTATTCAAGCCACCGGCTTACATAGTGAGCCAGCGGATTATTCACTATGGTTTCCGGTTTAAGGATGTTTGTCGCTAACTCGAAATTTACTTCATCTTTACAGAAATGCTATTACGGAATACCTCTTGCCCCTTACTTGTATTGTTAGCGCGACTGACGTTTCTCGAATTTGGGTGATACTTATACATCCAGAGCCGGGGAAAGCAATTCTTGTTTGGGGGGGGGGGGAGAGGTTCCATCCTATAGGTACTTATAGGCGAGGGTCCAGGGGCCGCAATAGCCCCACCCACCCCACTCCGCCGGGCCTGACATCTGTAAATAAGAGAGAACTCAGATTGCAAATAAATTCAAGCTTTTACACCGATCGAAGCAAGGTTTGGATTTCGTTTTTTTAACATTTTTAAATGTTACGCACGTATGACTTAATGTGTTCGCTTTTACTTTTACTCATAGATTATATGTCTTAGTTTTGACATCGTGTGTTTTCTTCGCGTTTCTCCCCAGTCATTTAAAAAAAAAATACGATCATATTGTGCAAGAGAGAGCAAGCTAAAATAAAAAGGCAATTTTTGTACAAAAAGGGGTCATAATCCAGAATGTTACTGTCCGACATGCCGCAATATAAAAAGGAAGCGGATCTTGGGATATAAACATCCATTTGATGTTTTAATCAAAGTCGGATAAAAACTGTGACATCTAGAAGGTCCACAACCTCAAAACTTTAACACTATGTGCGACCATTTTTACAGGAAGTTTCGGTCTCATTTTCTAAAAATTCGAACTCAACCAACCTTATGGTATAACGGTGATACATTTAAACGATTTTTAAAATGGGATAAAATGTTGTGACCTCTAGAGGGTCCACAAGCTAAAAACCGATTTTACGTACAATCAAATAAACGTTGTGACCTCTAGACGGACCCCATAACCTCGGTACATACATTGACACTATTTGCATACGAGGAGCAGCCATTTTGTCGGAGAGTTTCGGTCCAATTTTCACGAAATTTGAACTCAATCGTCATTAGAGAGTAACGATGATATAGCTGAACGGATTGTAGAATCGGATAAAATTGTGACGTCCACTCGACACGAACTAGGTTATTTCGGGACTTATGGTTCATTTGTATGTTAATAATTCCCCGTGTCACGCATAACGGGGGAATCGAAACAACGTCAGTTGATTCAATGACAGACCTCACGATACAACCCCCCCCCCCTACCCCACCACCTCTAGAGGGGCCACAAAACGTTCACTCGACACAAACTAGGTCATTTCTGGACTAATGGTTCAATTGTATGTCAATAATTCCCCGTGTCACGCACAACCAGGTAATCGAAACAACTCCAGTTGACTGAATGACAGACCTAATGATACAACCATTACCCCGTCCCCCATCCCCACCATGGAGTACGTCCAGACAGACAGGCGAAAATATGGCTACATGAAAATAAAAACAGCGGCTGCCAGGCAGGATACGCCAACATACGAGAGATGGATTGAGGACAAGCTAAAAAGTATGTGATTTTTTCTACAATCAAGGGCCATGATTCGTGAAGTTACAATTCAATATGCGCAAATATCGAAAGGGGCCAAGATCTTCCTTTAGCTTATAAACATGCATGTCAAGTTTCATCAAAATCGGATTAAAATTGTAACCTCTATAGGGTCCACAACCTTGAAATACCGAGACTTTATAAAGATGTGTTTTAAGTTTCATCAAAATCGGATTAAAATTTTGACCTATACAGGGTCCACAACTTTGTTATACCATATTTTTTTACAATGTTCGCGTATTCGGATAATAATTGGGACCTCATGAGTGGCCACACGCTTAAAAAAGAGCGATTTTTCGTACAATCAGGGGCCACAATTCAGGAAATTACCGTCTTCTATGAGCAAATATTATAAACATTCATTTCAAGTTTCACCAAAATCCGATCAAAATTGCGACTTTCAACAAGCCACAAAAACGTGACTTTTCGTACACCCAGGGGCCATAATCCACGAAGTTACGGTCGGATACATGAAAATATCGAAAGGAACCGAGGTCTTTGGGGGCTAGACCTATATTTCAAGTTTCGTCAAAATCGGATAAAAAATGGGACCTGTAGAGTGTCCACAAATAAATTGTGGACGGACAGACGTCCGGACGGACAGGGATGGCGACAATATATACGTCCCTGAATGACCTAACTTTGCCCTCTCTATCTATCTCTCTATATCTCCCCCCTCCCCCCTCTCTCTCTCCGAGACACTGAAAGGAACACTTGAAATAATTGAAGTTAAAAATTACGTATAAAGTGGAAAGACCACTTGCTAGTATCTAGAGGTGGTTTGATATATAATAGTATCTGAAGTTTGTCCCATGTAGGTATGCGATATAATTAGACAGCAATTTATTACAAAAAAGTGACAGTTTCATAGCTTCGCCACACTAATATAATTTACGCTCCGTATAATATTGTCAAGGCGACATGTTAGGATGTATGCAAGAAGATAGAAAATAAAGAAGGTGTTGTTGGATAAATGAACATCTTATCCAAACTAGAACGAGACTATGAGAATGAAGCAAGAAAACAATATTTCACAATTAATATATAGACTTAAAAGTTTGATTTAAAGAAGGAGGCTACCAGGTAAGAAGTGTTATTACTATTTTCATATACACCTTGTCATATAATTTTATACATGCTATATAGATAAGATAAGAAAGCTAACCCGATTTAATGCATGAAATATACATTAGCATATCCCTATATTATACTGCCCAAAATCCCATTTTAACACAACACATTCTGTTGGTTTAAATGTATTTAGAAACAAAATAAATGACAATAATATGCCATCGTGTACAAAAGTATGTAACTGTTCAAACAATTTTAAAATTATTTTTGACAACCGCAGCTTCACGTTGATGTTAACCGGGCTCATCTTTCAATTTAAACATGGAAATTGGAATACCTTACGCTATCTCGTTCTGATGTAATAAAATTTACTTTTTTGTTTAGTTAATATTATTGACAAATGTACAATCCTCGATGTATAATGTTTTCATCAAAACTTCAATGATCTACGATTCCTGTTCTGGCTATGGGGGATGTTGCTACTGGAGTAATAATCAGCGACATAAGTAATTAACTTTGGCCACTTTAAATCTGGACAAGTTTCCCCCACAAACACCCCTAAGCGGACAATTTAGTAAATGCCCCAGAGGAACCCTGATATAGATATCGGAAAGGCCTTCCTATAAAACTTAGATTACACCAAACCAATAACCTTACATAATCTATATATTCCTTCGGGGTACAGCCAATAACTTGTCTGAGTTATTATACTTTATATTAAAGAAATTCATTTTTGATATTTTTATTTTAGGTAAAGGAAAATGTGGAGTGATGATAGCCTAGGGCCATATTCAAGTCGTGATCCAATTTTACCTAATTTATCAGATACTGGAAGTATTGTTAGTAAAAGTGGCCACAGCAATGTGGCGTCAATAAGTGTACCAGATAGAATAGGTCGATATCTGGATGACATCTACACAACTCTTGTCGATATAAAATGGCGGTGGAATTTGTTGATATTTTTTGGAGTTTTTGCATTTTCTTGGTTGGGTTTCGCAGCTTTTTATATCATGTTATCTAGTCTTAATGGTGACCTTGACGATGAACATCCCGACAACTGGAAACCCTGCGTTGCCAACATTCAATCTTTTGCTTCAGCATTTCTGTTCTCGATTGAAACCATGACAACCATTGGTTATGGATATCGGTACGTAACGGAAGCTTGTCCAGGAGCATATCTCGGAGTGCTTGTTCAATCCATCATTGGCGCAGCTCTTCAGATAGCGCTTTCTGGTTTAGTTGTTGCCAAAATTCGAAGATCCAAAAAGAGATCAAACACGATCGTCTTCAGTGAAGTGGCCTGTATCTTCAGTGATGACAACAAAATGAAATTAGCCATTCGTGTAGGTGACATGAGAAAATCCGACATAACAGCAGCTCATGTTCGAGGATTCCTTCTTCAGAAATTAAAATCCAAAAAGCATGGTAGAAGCATTCCAGTTAGTTATTTTTCTATTTCTCTCCGATCAGAAGGAGGTTCAGAACAACTGTTTCTTCCGTGGCCAATATTTGTTGTTCATGACATCGATGAAAACTCGCCGTTATGGGAGATATCAAAAGAGGATTTAATGATGGAAAACTTTGAACTGATTGTTATGCTTGAGGCTATCGATTCTTCTACAAGTTTATCGTTTCAGGCTAAGAAGGCCTACAAACCTAGTGACATTCTATGGGGGCGTCGTTTCCATGGTTTAGGGATTGTAACCGACGATGATGGAGAAAATTTCATAAGATTTGAGCTATTTCATGCAACGTTTCCAATCAGTACGCCAAGCTGTAGTGCCAAGGAAACAGAAGAACTGCAATCCGAATCCAACCCTTCGCCTGAGGAATCTAACCCTTCGCCTGAAATAATCAGAAAAAGGAAAACTTCTAGAACGAATTCAGTCAGCAGTGTTTTTTGCAGACGTAAAAGTATAAGTGACACCTTTCTTGGACCTGAGTTTGAGGATTTTGATGACAGTAGATCGCATTCTTTACTCGAAACCGAGAGGCAAAGGAAAACGTCAAGAGCGGAATCGGGCAGTGTTTTTAGCAGACGTAAAAGTATAAGTGACACTTTTCTTGGGCCGGAGTTTGAGGATTTTGATGACAGTAGATCGCATTCTTTACTCGAAACCGAGAGGCAAAGGAAAACGTCAAGAGCGGAATCGGGTAGTGTTTTTTGCAGACGTAAAAGTATAAGTGACACTTTTCTTGGGCCGGAGTTTGAGGATTTTGATGACAGTAGATCGCATTCTTTACTCGAAACCGAGAGGCAAAGGAAAACGTCAAGAACAGAATCGGGCAGTAACATTTTACTGACCTCCAGAAGTATAACCAACAAGTTACTGGTGCCAGGTGGCAGTAGATCACCCTCTTTGATCCAAACGGACAGAGTGCGGAAGACTTCTAGAACAGAATCAGTCAGTAGTGTTTTAAAAAGTCGTAAATTTTCTAACGATAATTTACTCGTATCCGAGTTCGGTAATTTTGATGGCAGTGTATCGCCATCTTTACTCCAGACAGACAGACGCCGCAAAACCTCAATCAGCAGTATTTTGAAAAACCCTAACCGTAAGACCAACACTTTACTTGTACCAGATTCTGGAGACCTCGGTGGCAGTAGATCACCACCTTTACTTCAAAGAGATAAAGAAAGGACAACTCCCAAAACGGAATCAATCAATCGTATTTTAAAAAGACCGAGGAGTGTAAGCGATTATGATGGTGATATATCATTTGAAGTACCGGAGTTTGGAGATCTCGGTGGCAATAGATCGCCATCTTTACAACAAGCAGATAGAGAAAGTAGAACAGAATTGATCAACGGTATTTTTAAAAGACCGAGGAGTGAAAGCGACATATGGCCCCTGGCTGAGGATTTTGAAGGTGATACAATTTTTGAAGATAACAACACTGGAGATCTCTGTGGTAGCAGATCGTCATCTTTACTTGAAACAGACAGAGAAAGGAAAACTTCAAATACAGAATCAAACAATGGTATTTTAAAAAGACAGAGTAGTGATAGCAACACTTTATGGGCTGCGGCTGAGGAAGTTCATGATAACAGATCATTTGAAGCTGAAAATTATATTTAACATCGCGGTACATGTATAAAATCAAACAATAAACCATTTTTAACGCCCCCAAATGACTCGTTAACGCTAATGAAATGAAATGAGGTTTAACATCCTAATTTTCTTAAACTACTGGGCTCATAAAGGCTGCCGTTTTTAACATCATATATTTTGAAAGTTGGTGTGAAGCATTGGTGGATGTGTGTCAGCCTTCTTTGACCTTCCAAGTTCCATTCCGGAGTAACCTTTGCCGTAAACCTTGTTAACGCGATATATCACGATAGATATTAGATTACTGATGCATCTTATGTACCGTTCAGACGCTTATTTCTAAACCTGTTCAAAATCGTCGGTGTTAACTGTTTTACTATTCTGACATCTTCAGTCGGAGTTTAGAGTTAATTATGCATTTGTAGATTCAAATTCTTTATTCGGTTCTCGCACGGTTTCGACAATACTGACACTGCATATTTTCCCAGGAATGTAACTAACTACGTACTGCGCATGTCCAAGGGATCGTTTACGTGCAACCCAATGTGTACACGGGACCTCGGTTTTTCGTGCCACCCGAACGACTATAGACAGCTGTCCTTGCCAGGACCTTCGTCCTGGGGTTTTAAACTGTTTATTTGCCCCACATTTGCGTTAAGAGATAGAGAGAGAAATGGGGTTTAACGTCCACTCAACACAACTAGGTCACTGGTCACTTCGGGACTAACATATGGTCTAATTTTATTTCAATAATTCGCTTGCGCGTAGGGGTCTTTAGCAGTTTGAGGAAACCGGAGTGCCCGGAGGAAACCCACGAGGTTTAGAAGGCGCCCCTATCTCCATGCCACATACGCTCACACCAGGGCTCGAAACCACAGCCGCAAACCAGAGGTGACTGACAAGCTAGAGGTTGAAGAGCGGCAAATGCCCCGCCCCCCCCCCACGTTTCCTAATGTAGAGGTACTGCTCAGGGTCTACCTTTCACTTATGATTTCCAATTGCAGCGGTGAAAGGTCCTTTTCAAAACTTAAAATGATCAAAAATCATCTACGTTCGACGATGGGCCAGGGACGTTAGGTAAATCTCTCATTAATGTCGATCGAGTATGATGTGGTTAGGGATCTCGATATTGACAGCATCATCTCCACCTTCGCTTTCCTCAAGTCGCGAAGGAAGTCTTTGTAATATACAAAGTGGCTATTGCTACGACGAGATTGTGCAAAGTTTAGAACGAATTCCAAAATGGCTGCCAATCTCCCCAAAACCAGCTTTGAAAAAGAAGCCGTTTTTTCAACGTTTTTAGAACTGAAAACCACAATTAAGGGATCGAAAGTGTTAGGGTTAGGGTTATGACTATTTTTACAATTTTATAGTTTTTAACTTCTCCGATGGAGGGCTTTGAAAACATCGTTGTAAGCCTGGGGACTATTTTTACGACTCGTCGTAACAATATCCGCTGCCATGTAAAAACGTTCACAGAAGCTTCCCTTGCGAATTTAGGAGGCCTTGTGCTCTGGGGTGCTAATTGTTCTTGTTAGAAGTTTCCTTCTAAAACTTTTTACTGACATTCATTGCTGATCGGAATTTAATGTTTTAGGTATCCTAAAATAATTAGACTAAAGTAAAGTAAATGAAAACATCATAATAGAAAGAGTCTGTTAAAATACTCAACTTTTCAACGAATTCTAAACGTCAATGAAATCGCTGCCTAAATTGTCTCAGATGCATTGAAATTTTATCCTAATTTTTAAAAACTTATTCCTGGGGGAAAACACCCCAGGCACTCAAGGGGGCGCGGTCAGTACGAACAGTTTGAACAAACAACAATGGAGCCACCACACAGCTGGTACGTCCCGGGCACCCCACAAGGTTATTCCGGCACTTCTGATCATTCATTCACTATCCTAACAGGACCTGGATTTTATGCCCGTAGGACATGTCAATTTGACAAATTCAAGGACTTTAAACTAAAAGTATTGTGCACATCCACTGACGTAGGACGTGTGTCAATTTATTGTATAATGCGATAGATTATAATTATGTAGCCCCTGTTGTTCCCTGTGGTGTTTAATGCGTTAAAATTGATCTTTTCAGAAGGTATACGCCGCCATTGCATTGTAATTGGTGTAGAAGTTTATCCCTATATTGTCTAAATTTACCTATATATTACTGGAAATCAAGTGCTAGGCTACCCTGGACACCTATTAGGCCTGTCTTATGGTAGCCCATACGATTACATCATGTGTACCTATTTCAAGAAGTAGTCAAGCACTGATGTGTCGTATGATGGTAGCCTTCTCTAATAGTATGTGCAGGAGGACTGCACTACACGCTAAACAAAAACATACAAGATAACCCTGCGGATAAGACAGAAAATAGACATTGCAAAAAATAAACAACTATCAAATCAAGTGAATGGATCTGGGGGCCAGCCGTAAGCGTCCACTGTGCTGTACAGTCCCGGGCCTGTTATTGTACAGGCTTCACTAAAATGATTTACAAAAAAGACGTAACAAAACTAATGTGAGTAATCTTGACAGTGGTTGTCTCTTAAATGGCGATAGTCTGCCAGTGATTGATGTCAGTTGGAGCCTCTTTCCCGGACTTTCAGAAGAAAAATGGTCCAACCAGAACTTCGGGAGAAATTTCCTAGTTATATGTCTAGATCGTTTTGAAATTGTCTAACTCTATGACAATTGGAGCTTACACACCTAAGCTGCCCCACCCCTTGGGGTTTGGGTGTGACTATTCCCATATACTAACGCTAACTGGGATTAAAGTTACCGTATATTAGAATTAGATATGGTATGATAAGGCTTCATTTTAATACACATGGAGGCTGACCACCATTAAATTTTACCATCTCGGTACCCACAGATTGTAGTTTGTCTATTTATTGCAATAATCGATCTCTCCGCCCCTTTTTGCATGACCATTTTTGTTGCTTTTTTGGTCTAGAATGGAAGAAGGGGGTTCAATAATATTTCGGCCAGATTTGGATAAATAATCATGATTTTGAGGCGGAAGGATACCCGAGTTATCAGGTTGGCTACGGTGAATTGTACGGCAACCAGTTACATGTTTTGGGTATGCTTTTTCAAGTTTGTGTATCTCAAAATTTTGGTGGTCAACCTCATACCAACTTTAGTGCAAAGACATGGTCATTGGTTCCTCTGTCTATAGTGAAAAGCATTTAGCCCAACGAAAATTTAGGGAAAAGATGGAGGTGGGCAAAGAGGCCAGAATTAACATTGAAGTCAATGGCCATGGGGAAATTAATGGTGGTCTGTGTGTAGTTGCTTCCCTTTAATCACAGTTCCAAATAAACTCTCCCCACTATTTGTAACTGAAATCCCACTCTTTAATTCCAACCATTCAATCATACAGTTGCATCTGCATTCACAAATCATAATCGATGCCCGAAAAATGACCCACAAAGTAGAGTGGCTCCAGACGAAATGTTTTAATCCATAGTCAACAAATTTGTGATATTCATTTACAAGGAAAGTAAAATTAGTGATTTATTGGGCGTCGATGACAGTTGGGGAAGCAAAACTAGAAATGCCCGAAAAATTTTGGGTTAATAGTGAAAAATAAAATGTCGCCAAAAGCTCAAAAGGTTAGGGGGGTATGGGTGTGGTGCTTAGTAGGGGCGGCCACATTGCGTGAGTTATTGTCAGTAGCCCCCCCCTGAAATCCCTGCCTTGTATGGATCCCCCAAGAAAATTTTAGATTATTTGTTGGCCGCAAACTCGTTTTACTGCTATTTCAGCCCGCAACATTGTTTTGCCAAGAATAGATGAATTAATTTTTTTTCCCCCTTTACCCGTCTGCCCGAAAAGTCAGCTAGCCCGAAATGACTATATGAAATGTCCCTCACAGGGTGGTAGGGTGGGTCTAACACTTCACAGTGGGAGCCCTAGGAAAAAATAGAACAAAATTACATTTATAGTTTCATTATTTTACTCTTTTATTAAATAAAAGATATTAGCACATACAAAATCTTCTCAATACTATTTGAAGTAAGTCTTGTGCTACGCAAACAAACAAAATAAAGCTTATGAGAACTTATACAAAAACAGTAGGGTGCAGAGAGAGACATGGTGATGCTCGCAGCCAACTACTTCATTGAATGCCTAGTAATGGGCCTAGTACACAGAAATATGATCAAGGACAACCTCTGAAATATGTCAAAATAGATGAAAGAAATAAATTAACAGCAATAAGTTTAAATTTTAAAAAAAACTTAATTTAATTGTATCCTATGTTTGGATGCACTCCCTGAATGAAATTGATGTTGTGGGCCATCAACACCTGCCTGTACCCCTATCTCTGCACACCACTGTATAAGAAAATGAAATGAAGTACCTTGTTTGTTATACCTGTAGTTTTATAAGATCACAGATTGATAACATCTCTATATAACAAACTGTGGTGGATCCAGGTGGGTGGCCTAAGCACCCAGGCCCCCCTATTATTCTGTATCTATGAAACAAGTAAATATGGGCTTTTTGTTGGTTGTGGTGATTTGGCTAATGAAATTGAATGTTATATTCAGGTCCAGATATTCACCACAAATCACCATATTCCCCTAGAGGTGTCTAACCAAAAAAATCCTGTGTCTGCCATTGACCACAAAATTGTTGTCATGTTTAGCAAGATTATGTTGTTTAGCAATATTTGCATAATTTGAATAAAATACAAATTTTATAGATGTACACTGGGAAATATTCAGTTTGTAAACTAAATAAAGAAACAAAATATAGATACAAAAAATCTGAAAACCCAACATTAACAAATAGATCTAGACTACATCATCTGCTGACAAATCATTAGGAGGTTTTCTTGTATCTCTTATTAATGTAATAAACATTCATTATTACGTAATGAAATCAATAAATGCAGGCCAAAACCATACATGTTTAAATTGTTATGGTAGAAATAAAATGTTAGTATTTGTGATATCATGTTTTTCTGTTCTTATTTAATGCATGCCTTCATGTAGTTATAAGTTTTCATAGCTATAACAATAGAAATTCATTTCTGCATTACTTGAAGCTTGCTGAATTTTAGGCCATATAGAAAAAAATATTCTGTTTCTCAGATATTCCCATGTGACTTTAAAATTACCAGATGCAAATATTTCTATAAAAAAATTGTATGAATCTGGAAATGTACCATAGACTCAATTATCAAGTGCGAGACCATGATTATTGATATGTACATGTATATGAATGATACTGGATATAATCATACGTTATTATTAGGAACACACGATGAGATAAATGTAGTGCCTCGAGTTAATATGCGATGTTTATGAGAAATCATTTAAACCAGTGGTGATCCGTTGACAAAATTAAAACCTGCCTCTCACATCAGAGTTTTAGAAAAGATTATCTGAGATCTAGAAATATTTTTTTGGTATGGCCTTAGGTATATATAGAAACTAATAAACCATCTACTTCTAATTGTCATAAATGTCTGAAGTTTTCATTTTCTACAAGTATTAATTTGAACACTTTTCTGAGAAATTCCATTAAAAACTGACGGGAAAAAAAATGTTTTCAATGAGTTTTAATCCAGAAGAGCATTCACTGTTGGCGATAATTACATGTTATGTTGTTTTATGTCTCCTATTTCGAATCATTAATTTGTCAAGATTAGAAGTATGTTTTATATTTAGAATCTAATTTGCGTAACATTATTGTGTTGAAATCATAAGAGTACAAGCCAAGGGGACAGTTGAAGAGAGGGGGCGAGGGAAGAAAACTACCCTTTCAAATTCGGACAAGAGCAAAAAACAAATACAAACAAAAAATCAGGAACGGTATCGGGTAAAGCAAGATCAAAGAATTAACAATAATCACAAATTAAATGCTATCTTAATAATCAACCAAAATTCTTGATAACCAACCTTCTCAAATTTGGTTTCACTAATATTTTTCACGTTTTTGGTAACGTGAGGCAAACTTGCTCAACACTTGCCTCTGAATTTTGATCAATCCTAAAACCCAGTTAGCTTTTCCAAATGAATATTTAATAGCATGTTTCTAACACAAACCCTTGTGTAAAATGACAACATGGATCAGCCCCCTGGCTAAAGAAGTTTTATTGATATTTTGCGAAACATCACCATCACAGCATTTTTGTTGAATTATTAGAATGAGTACGGTACTTTTCATCTGATCAGATTAAATAGAGAATTTATTCAATTTTCCGTTAATGTCTTTGGGTTCCAGAATCTTCCTTTTTTTACTTTTAAGGAGCTAAACCTCTGAGTTTGGTAAATTTAACTATAGGAGTGGGCTGTGATCTTTTACATGCTATTTCGATAAATGAGGGCGCAAGATCTGAACGATTCAAAAAAATGAGCAGGATTTTGTCCTGTTTACTAAATTTAGCTTCAGTTATGTCGACTAGCATACTACAGAGGCTAAATCTATCAAGTTAAAATATTCAACCAAGAGAAACTGTCATCCCACAAAACAAATCGACAAATAAAGTAATGTGAAAGCGATTACTTTAAGAGAAAAAAAGGCAATGCAGTTGTGATGTCAATTTTTAAAACACATTCTCTGACAGATAAATTCCAAATAAATGTGTGAATTTGCTATTTGTGCTATAAAGATCCTAACACTTTGTGTGCTATCTCAACCTTAAATATCCTAACATAACAAAATCTTAAATAATTCTAAAACATAAAAAATAAAAATTATGAAAAGCTTTACAAAAATACTAGTTTTAATATTAATGAGATTATGCTTAATGAATATGCATATACCTGGTACATAAATAATGAGTTACATCATATTCACAATATATTCGGTAATATTATAGTAAATATTGCTATAAATTATGTTCTCTATGAACTCTGTTGATTTGTAAATAACAAAATAACATGGAAAATCTATGGGTTATATAAATCTTATATACAAAATATACACTTATTTATTTAATTATAATATACCTATCTTAATAAAGTATTATTTATCCTAAACAACCACCCTTGATATATAATATCTTACTTATATTTACATATAATATATCATCTTGAAGAAAATATACATCTGTTATATCATAAACTGAAAATATATTATGCTATTTATAATAATATGAGGTTTAAGTTCACATTCTGGCAAACGAATGTGTGTTATCACTTTATGCTCAGAGTTAATTAACAACAGCTTATTGAACAGTGTAATAGTCTTTTGTCTTGCTATGCTAATCTCTTTGTGTGCTACCGCTAATTAAGAACTAATAAGGAATTGCTGTGAGCTTTGGCAGCTATGAAGAGCTATGATTCAACATTGTAGTTGACAGAACTGCTATCAGTCCAACTTGTTATTAACAGAACTGCTATCAGTCCCAACTTGTTATTAACAGAACAGCCATCAGTCAAACGTGTGGTTGACAGAACAGCTATGAGTCAAATTGGTGGTTGACAGAACAGGTATGAGTCAAATTTGTGGTTGACTGAACAGCTATGAGTCAAATTTGTAATGGATAGACCAGCTATCTTATCAGTGAAACTTAGTAAGCTTATAGTCCGGCAGCCGTTTACGAAATAGCAGGGGGACCCAAATTTTTCGAGATAAGTTTTTTTCTCGACGGTTTTATATGGAATCGGACCCGCTCAAACCATTTTTTGCTACTGGATCACTGTCAGCCTGGAGGGTTTTGAGTAATTAGCGAATTACTAATTAAATAAATAATTAAAGTCCCAATTCGTTTAAAATGACATGTACAAGTCGAAATACGCCGCTGTTTGTAATGTCATTTATAGAATAGGACCCTTGAGTCTTTTTTAGATACTAGTTCACTATCAGCCAGATTGTATTTCAAATAATCCCGCTGCCGTTTACGAAATATCAGGGGGACCCAAATTTTTCGAGATAAGTTTTTTTCCAGATGAGTTTTTTTCTAGTCGGTTTTATATGGAATCGGATCCGCTGAATCCATTTTTCCGCTACTGGATCACTGTCAGCCTGGAGGGTTTTGTGTAATTAGCGAATTACTAATTAACTATCTAATTAAAATCCCTGTTCGTTTAAAATGACACATACAAGTCGAAATACGCCGCTGTTTGTAATGTTATTGATAGAATAGGACCCCTGAGTCTGTTTTAGATAGTAGTTCACTATCAGCCAAATTGTATTTCAAATAATTCAGCAGCCGTTTACGAAATAACAGGGGAACCCACATTTTTCGAGATAAGTTTGTTTCTCAGCGGTTTTATATGGAATCGGACCCGCTGAATCTATTTTTTGCTACATGATACCTGTCAGTCTGGAGGGGGGTAAGCAAGTCGCTAATTACTAATTAAATAGTTAATCCCAATGATTTACCACCCCTTTTGCAATGAACATAGGGATAATTCAGCACGAAGTAATAACCATTGTGGAAATGCGCCACTTATGTCACTTATGGAGATCGATCATACGAAGAGGGTGTGTCCACTTATTTGTGAGTGTGTCAGTCCAGCGACTGGAACTTGGAGTCCAGTCTTCTACTCGTGGAACTACCGGCGGTGACTTGTAAGAAATGTCATCATTTTCATGCCGAAACCAGAACAGCCTCGTCCCTATGCGGTCACAATAAATGCTGTAGTTTTGTGAAGCCCTCACCACTCACTCTGCATCGAAATGGCTGAAAATACATGTTATTTCAAAAGGCTGTATGAATGTACAAGTAACAAGGCGTGGGGAGAGTATGTTAAAGCTGTATCCGAAAGAATAGAAAACATATATATATATATATATATATATGCTTCCATCGTTTGATTCTAATTCATTCTTTAAATCTTCCTCAATCCCATCCTCATAAATTTTGCTACATCTAGCCATGTTTTCTATTCTTTTGGATTTAGCTTTAACATACCCTTCCCACGCCTTGTTACTTGTACATTCATACACACTTTGGAAATAACATGTATTTTCAGCCATTTTGACGCAGAGTGAGCGATGAGGGCTTTACAAAATTACAGCATTTATTGTGACCGCATAGGAAAAAATTGTTCTGGTTTCGACATCAAAATGATGACATTTCATACAAGTCAACGAGCACCACACACATAGATTGATATGGTTCACTCTGCAGCATGCACTTACCATACATAGATTAAAAATATCATCCTGGGCACAGCTTTCGATAATCCAATTATTATAGACCTTTTTCGAACGTAAATTGGAAAAGAACATTTTGTTTTCCCCGGTCACCGCTAGTAGTCCCACCAGTAGGAGACTGGACTCCAAGCTCCAGTCTCTGGACTCACACACCAACAAATAAGTGGACACAACCTGTTCGTGTGATCGATCTCCATAGGTGACATAAGTGGGGCATTTCCACAATGTTTATCACTCGTGCTGAATTATCCCTATGCAAAAGGGGATGGTAAATCATTGGGATTAACTACAACTTTAATTATTTAATTAGTAATTAGCGACTTGCTTACCCTCCTTCCAGACTGACGGTGATCCTGTAGCGAAAAATGGATTCAGCTGGTCTGATTCCATATAAAACTGTCGAGAATAAAAACTTGTCTCGAAAAATTTGGGTCCCCCTGTAAACGGCCGCCAGATTATTTGAAATACAATCTGGATGATAGTGAACTAGTATCTAGAAAAGACTAAGGGGTCATATTCTATTTAAAAACATTACAAACAGCGGCGTATTTCGACATGTATGTGTCATTTTAAACGAACAGGGATTTTAATTAGTTATTTAATTAGTAATTCGCTAATTACTCAAAACCCTCCAGGCTGACAGTGATCCAGTAGCGAAAAATGGATTCAGCGGGTCCGATTCCATATAAAACCGTCCAGAAAAAAACTTATCTCAAAAAATTTGGGTCCCAAGCTTCGGCTGCCGGACTATTACTGATCATTTCAGTTTTATTTTTTTACTTAAGCAATTAATTTTATTTATAGTAATCTGGCTAATCATTTCACACTATAACTTTTTAACAATTAGTTATTTTTTTTACATAAGAAATGTCATACTTATAAATTTTGGAGGCTGCACCAGATAATCCCATCAACTTTGAGGGAACAGATCTGTAAAATAGACCGGAATATGAAATGGGGACTTTAATACTTGATTAATGTTTTAGCCCTTTGTACATGTAATATATGTCCTTACATTGGGTTGTGAAGCTCATTTTTGAAACCACTCAATAGTCCTGCTCCCTAGAACTGTCGAGTCAAAGAATTAGTTCACAGAACTCTGTGTGGCTCAAGAGGTAATATCCCAGCATCGATCAATAATGTAGTATTTAAATTGAAGAATAACATTCTTTATATTGCGATTTTATATAACATTTTCCTGAATAAGGTCCCAAGAGTGCCAAGACTCTCATTTCGTTTAACATACTGAAAGGTGGTTGACCTCTTGGATTTGAGTCAAAATAAAGTGATCAATTGGATAGATCTGATTTGCTATTTCATTAGTAATGGGACAAGTTCATCAAGATTTATTGTATCTAAACAAACCAGTGTCACCTATACGTTTTGGCAGATTCTTTAAATAGGCTTCTTTATAATAATATGACAGATTTGTGATGTGATTATGGGCTTGCCATGTGCATAATGGTCTAAATAATAATTTATATAACATTTGAAGCCAGAGATAAGAAGACACGCAAAATGCAGATATAGCTCTTACATAATGCATATTTAAATTAAAATTGATATATAAGTTACTCTTGGGGCCAGATCTACATATTCTTGTCAAATGATGACATTAGTTTTTCTAATTGTATCATTAAAAGAGACCATAATAAACAGTAATTGTATTCCATACAATTGTATCCTGTATATTTCCAGTTCAATTACCAATTTAATAAAGCCATTTAAACAAAATAATTATAGATTTTAAAGAGAAAAAGGTCAATTTAAAGATATATTCCCTCGGAGTCGTGATTCTAAATATATTACCAGCGAAATGAAATGATGTTTAATGACCCACTTCTCTGCACCAACTACGGGGTTATAAAGACGGTCATTCACCTGTGCAGCATGTGTGCAACGAAAGAAATTCTACCCAGACAGCAGTGCTACAGTCTAATCTTAATTTGAATTCCAAATGTTAAGGTTCTTTTACGTGCACGCCAATATACACCTGATCTCAGGTTTTTCATCTCATCCAATGACTAGGCACATTTCTTTGCAAGGCCCTTCATCCTGCACCACTGACAAGGGGAATATTATCATCTTAATATTATAGATATATTAAATTAAGACTAAATCTCCTAAACCTTTTTTTTTCTAAATTACAATCGCTGACTGTAACCAAGAATAAAAACTTAATTAAATTCGAATTCAGATCCTGTGTAATTTTTTACAGCATGGCCAGAAAATAAAATAACAGAAACAAAAAAACAAACAAACCAGGGTTATATTCATAAAGCAATATTTGAAAAAAAACAAAAAATCTAACTAACAAATTTGATCACTTTGTGAGAGTATCAATAGCTCAGGTCATGGGGAGAGAACTCTATAACTGGTTTGCCTTTCTAAAGATTGAGGCCTGATATATCTATATTATATATAGATATCTATACAAAGGTTTGCCTAAAAAATAGTCATTAATTAAACTACTAGAAGAAATACAAATTTAATATATAAATTGGTCTTTTCATTTCACTAGTAAACAAAATTAAATCACTTCAACACATCAAATAACAAAAGGTTTGTTTACTCAAAAACTTTTTTATCACATAGGACATAGCAAATTTAATACAATTGCTTTTACTTATTAATTTCATTGATTTCACTTAATATATTCTGTCTTATACTAGTTTATTTCAATACTGAATTATCTTATTTTCAAATACCTACATTAACCTAGCATGTCTACACTCAATTTAAAATAAAACAATATTTATGAAGCTTTAAGCTGTAGTAATAAAATCAGACTTAGAGGCATTAATAAAGCTTAGATACGCCTACTGTCAAAAAGTTTTCTATCAAATAATAGGTAAAGAAAAAAAAAATTATGTATTGAATGACTTGCTTGTCAAGTTTAACCTACTTAGCAGAATTTATATTGCATGTAATTTTGTATAATAAAATAATTTATCATTCTAACATTAAACTTAAACAACAAACTAAATTCTCGAAATATACCATAAGTTTTTAAACTTATTATACTGTGGACACTGGTTTATGATATACTGGATATTATTGTGTCAGGACCCTATTGTGTTCATTAAATTAAGTCATACTCATATTAATTATTTGTCCCCCCCCCCCTCATGGTATTTAAATATACTGGACATTATGGTGTCAGAACCCTATAGTGTTCAATAAATTAAGTCATCCTCATATTAATTATTTGTCTCCCCCCCCCCTGCAGGTATTTAAATTGTAAGTAATAGTATAATAGCCTAAAATAATTCATTATTCTAACCTGGAAAGGAGGGGTGGCGACAAATGATTAATATGAGTATACCATCCATTTTAAAACTTATTAATCTCTGGACACTGGTTTATGACATCTAGGATACATCATAAATTATTTGTCATCACCCAGGTATATAAATAGTATTAAGTAATTCAGTAATAGTATAATAAATTAATTCATTATTCTAAATATATCATCTGTTTTAAAAATCGTTATTCTCTGGATATGGGTGTATGATATATTGAACTAGGATCCTGTGGTGTTTATTAAATGAAGTCCTAGTCACAACATAAATTATTTCTGCCCCCCCCCATCCCCTTAAATATATGGACTATTTATGTTAATAAGCCTTCACTATTTTTGTGTCATATTTATACATACTTAATAAAGATGTCTCTTTTTCCTATAAATTGTCATGACTAAAAGCTAAATGTATTCACAAAATGTAAATTATTTACTAGATGTTTCATGTACCATGCACACGAACATGACATGACGTTAATAGTGATTTATTGATAAAAATTTCCATTAGTTTAAACATCTAAATACAAACGAAAATGATGAAACTACTATCGGTCAAATGTCAGAGAGTAATGTACATTAAGAACAGATATGTCTAAAAAAATATATAATCTTCTTCTTTGTCAAATATTCCATTAATTAGAACATAATATTTCCTTTATAACGACAGCTCATTAATTCTCAAAATTAGCCAAATGTAACTGAGTGTGCAATTACCCATTAACAAGTAATACTAAAGTGAAAGTATTGTTTACTTGCTATTTATAGATGCATTATGTAAGAGCTAAATCTGCCTATTGCAGGTCTTTTTGCTGGCTTTAGACATTTATTCATATAACAAGTCCATACTCTACAGGCCACCGGATGGCTTAGATATTGAGTGGATTAGACAATGTCCACTATATCTTTGATAAAATATTAATATGGATGTCACTCATAATGACTGCTGACTGAAGTACTAGAAATCAAGTTTATTTACGCTATTTCTTGTCTTAACTTTGCTCAGAATAAAGTTATTTTTAATACACACGTATTCATTTTTTATCAATTATTTTAAAACTAAAATAGCAAGAATGGCAAGATCTTTATCTAAATCTGGCATAATGCATCTTTAAATTTAAATGGCATCCTTCCATTTCAATTCTATTTTATAACTTGCCGTCCGTCATGAGTTGTGCTTTTTGTATATATTGGGGAAGAAAACGATGGCTTAAAAAATTGAAAAAAGGAAACAGCAACATAAAACATGAATAGAACTCTCCAGGTTTAATATATATGTCATGGAGATAAAATTTGTTTTAGTCTTTGAATGGAAACAGAGTCAGCGTTTATCTCAATCAACTTCGACTGTCTTTATTTTTTTCCTTGTTCTATGGATTGGTAGTTATTGGAAACCAGAGTTTTATCACTAACAGCTATTCACTTCTGCTAAATATGGAAACCGTAAAACACAATGTCCGTTTTCATCATGTTCTGAAATGAAAGGAAATTACCATTAAAGTTGTAATTACAAATGTTATTTAAAAGTTAAAAGTAATCTTTTAGCAGTCAGAATAACAAATAAGGATTTCTTTATAATAAAAAGAAAATGTTTGTTCGTAAAAAATGGTCATCAAATAAACAATGGCTATAATAATAGGGTAATTACTGAACAGTGTAACTGTCGTCACAACCTAACAATAAAGTACAGATTTAATCAGCCATTTTGATTTTTATTTGCCTACAGCTGATCACTTGTTCCTAGGCCATCTACCTTAATAAGATCAGCAGATCTCACAATACTCAGTTCTATTCTTTTGATTAGATTACGGAACTAATTTAGGCACAGAGAGAGAGAGAGCGAGAGAAATAGAATTTAACCTCCACACACAAACTAGGTCATTTTGGGACTAACGTATGGTTCAATTTCTATTTCATTAATTCACTTGCACGTAGGGGAGGAAACCCACAAGAACCCGGAGAAAACACACGAGGCTGGACAGGCCACCCTACTCCTTGTCACGTTCCACACCAGTTGACTCAATGACAGACCTTATGCTACGTACAACCATCCAACCACCCCTAATGATGATATAAGTTGTATATGACAAATTTTAGTTTCAAAAGAATCAGCCAAAGTTTTTGTCTTACTGTTTCTGTTACTGAAGACAAAATCTGATAAATCTCAAGGCTAGTTTATATTGGTTTTACAGTATATAGTGACCAAACATTTTAAATGAAATCAGATTGTCATTGCTCAAAATAGATCAAATTTACAGCCAATAATTTGCTTGCATTTTGGGGATCTTTTACCTATTTTAACAGTCGAAGGGAACTGGAGGACCCAGAGAAAACCCATGGGGGTTAGACATTGACCCTACTCCATACCATGTACAAAAGGGGAATCGAAACCATGCCAGTTGACTCAATGACAGACCTTATTTAGGAGTATAACACCAACCAGCAACTTTGTTGTCTAGATGTTGTCAAGGAAATGGGGGAAGGCAAAACATATAAGAAATGTAGGGGTATAATTTGGGGAGATTTTCAGGCCTGAAATAATGAATTTAGCTGCACCTGATAAAATGTCAGGCATTACATAAAAAAAAACATTGGCTGCCAGGCAGGATACGAACACTTTTCGCAAGAGATGGATCCAATTTTGAAAGCAACCAATATTGAAAGCAACCAAAATCTTTGGGTTATAAACATGCACTTCAAGTTGCATCAAAATTGGATTAAAATTGTGACCTCTACTGGGTCCACAACCTTGATAAACCATATTATTTTTGTCTGGCAGTTTTGGTCCGATTTTCCTGAAAATCAAATTCAACCTTCATTAAGGTTTAATGGTGATATTTTAAAACAGTTTTTTTAAATCGGATAAAAAATGTGACCTCTGGATTTGACCACAAGCCAAAAACGTGATTTTTCGTACAATCAGGGGCCATAATTCAGGAAGTTACAATCACACTTCACCAATATTGAAAGGAACCAAGATCTTAAATTGTGACCTCTACAGGGGCCACAAGCTAAAAACACAATCAGGGTCCATAATCCATGAAGTTTCGGTCTGATACATGCAAGTATCGAAAGGAACCAAGAATTTTGGGAGATAAACCTACATTTCAAGTTTCGTTGAAATCAGATAAAAATTGTAACCTATAGAGTGTCCACAAACAAATTATGTACGGACAGGTGCGACGGCATTATAATAAAAACACACACACAAAACCATTTTCATTTTTATCCATGTGTCTTATGTTCATTTGTATAAGGGAGCAGAGGTGGATTAGTCAGTATTGTGTTGACTCATTAACGAAGTATGGTTCGAATTTTTCATCATAGCACACTGCATGATACATGCTTTTAAAGTCCTGCTTTTCTGCACTGCATGGTAGAAACCTGTCTTCATTAGTCTGATTGATGCAGAAAAGTAGGCGGTTAAACCCCATTTCCATTGTATGGCACACCAAAATTCTTTAAACTATAATCGTTAATTGAACGTCATATGCCACACCTCAATCAACAATTTACCAATAAATTCTCTTCTCTTATAGCAAGGAGTGTTCTGTTATAACTAGTGGTATATATCAAATCAAACACAAGCGTCATTGTGTGGATCAACGGACCTCAAAATATTTACACTAAATGAAAAGTTGTTAGGATATTATGGAGAATCCATTAGGCCTAATTAATGACGATGGTGGCATCAATCATATTTGCTTCCAGTAAATTTTGGCGATTAAACAACTTCTTAGAGGATAAGATTTTATTGATGTTATACACCCGTATATGGTAGTGGTGATGTTCTTTTGACAAATCAGATTACAGAAGAGCCATTGAAACCACGAGGGAGACGCAGCCAGACAGCCAACTAAGTCAAGTATTCCAAAAATACCAGTCAAATCACACCACTGAAATGTCTGAGATTATCATGATGCCTACAGAATTTCCTTTACACTTCCTTATAAAGAAAGGAGCTGTCAGTCCGACATAAACATGTTATTGTTCTTTTTTTCTGCGAGATTTACTTGAACCCCTAAGTAGACGACCAGTTATTTAGGTTAATGTTAATGGTTATAGACAATTATGAGAGGTTGCCAGGCAACGAAACATATGCTCACAGAGGATAAGAATTTTGTTTTTCTAAATTCTCTTCATCGAATAACAACCATTAAGGACTCTTTTAGATGCACACCATTGTGTACATTGGAACTGATTTTCTTTTGTACAACAACAACAACTAGGTCCTCCATTTTGTACCATAAGCAAAGAGAAACCAAGATGCAAAATCACAGAGACCTGTTTTGATCCAGTGTCTTTGTAAGTGAGCGACCATGGCTTCCAGAATCAGACAATAACAGATATGATAGTATCCAGTATCCACAGTACTAATAGTGTAATAGATCTTTCTCAATTAGAAATATGAAGACCATAAATTAATCTAGTACCAGATCATTATCGCAGGGAAACCCTTACGACTCAATTCCAACATTTATCAACCAAATGAAATTTGAGCAAATCGAGTGAATCTTGCTAGATGGCACAATACACAGATGTATATTATTATGCCTTTTGACAAGGGATTAAGCTATTGATGTTATTGTTAAATACCTTATTCTAAAGAAGATAAACTATGTTTAGACTTGATGAACTAGTCTTATCAGATGTTTTACGTTCAGTATCTCTATCAAATAAACGAAGACAGATATTTATTCAGGAACATTATTGACAAGAATCGGACAACAGTACGTGAATTAAACATGGAAAATTTTGAGCATGTGTATTGATTTTGCGATATTTGTTTTGTGTGTGTGGTGATCATAAATATTAGCCTATTCAGAATTTTATTATATTCATAACAAATAATCAACAAATATAAATGGATTCAGCCTATGAATAAAATATTTTTTTAAGGCATTTTGTTACTTAAACATGCATTATGCAAGAGCTAAATCTGCCTATTGCAGGTCTTTCTTTGGGCCTGAAATGTTTTCTAAAGTATTATTTATACATTAATTAACTGATCCACACCTTAATCAACTCTGGATGGCATCAGATTTCTCCGATATTAAATAAATTGTTCTCCTCCGACTGGACTAAATAAGACCGCATACTTATGGAAAAACAGCTACCGGTACCAATTTATTTGGGTAACGTTTTGAAGAGTATTCCCTATTCCTTGCCACGTACAACCGGGGATTCGAAACCACGCCAGTTGACTCAATGACAGGCTTTATAAAACATCGTGCGCACGCTAACCATTCAGCTATCCATCCCCCCAAAAATGGATTAAGAATTGAGTTGGAACCATAGTATTGTCATATATGAAATAGAATTGAAACATGTCAGTCCCGAAATGACCTAGTTTGTGTCGAGTGGGCGTTAAAGCCTATTTCTCTCTCTCTCTGTTCACGCCATAACAACAGTCATGTTTACATCACAACTTCACACAATCAGGTGAATGTCAATCATCACCTGGTTGAATCCAGCCTAGTGTAATAAAGCTTTATGAAGATCAGACAAGGCTAATATACATGTCATTCTAAATACTAGACTAACATCAAGAACCTTATGATTATTATATCATATTATAATATACTACAATATACCATAACATTACTCAATAACTTTATAGACTATTATAGGTCATAAAAAGAAATGACAATTAAGGCCAGGCGGTGTAGGGGGGCTACTGGGGGTTTTAGCCCCCCCAATAATTTGGCCGCAAGTACTATTCCCTTCAGGCTATTGCGGCCCCTGGACCTCGCCTATAAGGACCTATAATGGAAGTCCCCCCCAATCAAGAATTGCTTCCGCCGGCCCGGCAACTTCTTATGGCACAGGTACATGAATACCCTGAATCTCCTAATTATTATATATCATAATATAATACAATTACTACAATAGACCATTATTAAACATAGCATATTTTATTACGGACTCCGCTACTTTTTTTAAGGGGGTCATGTCATTCTCCCTCCCTACGTCTCACATCATTCATTACTTAACACCAGAATTGATTTGTGTTTATCACAAAAATTGAAATAATATTTGCACAATCTTTTATTCATTCGTCGATGATACTATTGATAGACAAACGGTACAATGATCACGTGACAACCTTAACTGCAATTGCTATAAAGTAAAATTCAGTAGGCCTACGACTAGGATATATCCTTCAATAATATTACAAAAATTAAGCATCTCTCAGCATGTGTATAAAATAAAATAATCAAAATGGTACACGCAAATTAAGAACTGGTTTATTGACCTAATTCCTACCAAGATGTCACATGCTATTGGAATTCGACATTGCGAGAATACGTTGGGAAAATATCCACTAGTGTTACGTCACGATTACAAAATTCTTGAATCGGTAAATCGGACAGCCAAAAATCGTGTCGGTGCCGATTAATCAGATACCCGCCGTATATAAATTCTACAATGTCATGGCTAATAATGTCATTGTCTGTATGTACTGCGTTGATATGCGTGAGCACTGAATGGCTGACCGTATATTATTTTAATACATTTCTTTGAGTTTGAGCTGAAGAGATGTTGAAATACGCATTTGGGCCGAGTAAGACTTAGCCCTACAACTACCGTATTAACTGCTTATTAAAAATTCATTACAGGCAATAAATTACAATTCACAAGTACATCAATTCCCGTACATAAAGTTTTAATAAAGCGATAATCATATTGACGAAAAACAACAAGAGAATCCGCACAAGACGGTACAAATTAAAAAAAACACGTGCAATGTACATGCCGAGGGAGGAGAATAGAAGAGCCTCCAAGCTGGTAATGTCCGATTGGGGAACGGTTGATTCGTCATCTCGGACACACTAATGTGACATTCTGATTGTGAATTAAATAACAATATTAAAATTAATTTATACGTGAGGAATTCTATCGCTCGTAAAACGGCATCGCCAACTTCCCCATCTCATGCGGCATGCATTTAGTCCATGTTTTATAAGGTCCGTGATATGTCTGTTCTTGGTGTACGTGGCTGTTAACAGCTATTTCGCGCCAAAAGCAACCATTTTACACATTTCGTAGTAAGCCATGCCTAATATGGAAGGCGACGAATTCCATTCAACGTCGATTTCGTGGTCGACCTTGACAGTGACAAAATAGAATTGGAATGACCCAATTTAACAACTAACAGAATCAAATCGCTGTTCAAAAGGATAAAATCATGGAAACCCAAACTATTTCGTTTCAAGGTTGACATGCTAAAGTAGTTTCTTTAATTTTTTTTAAAGAAGGATTAAAATATAAAAGTCGTCGTTGTGTCGTGATCGTGATCGTGGAAGTTAGTTTCCACACAATTGATTACATAACAAAGACAATTAATAACGACCAGCCAGAAACTCCTCCAAATTATACGTTAAAAGTAAAAAGTAAAACAATTATTTTATTATATTATACATGTAGTATGCTATAAAGTACATCATACAACTTTGATTCAAACAAACCTAACTGACTTACAATAGTCGGACCCGACAATTCTCCGAGATTTTTTTTTTTTTTTTTACAAAAGTTTTATGTGAATCCTAATAGATTTGCACCGTAAGCTCTTACGAGAATCCTTGCGGGAATTAGCTTCGGAGATTCTAGCCCTGCGCACCATTCGGCCATCCAACCCCTCAAATTTTAAACAAAAATGGTATTCCATAATATTGCTTCCTGTGTATTAAGGTGGTTTTCCTAGTACCCTCCCTTTAACTTGAACAGAAAAATAGCCCCCCCCCCCCCCCGGCCCTTTATATACATATAAAATGTGGGCTTATATGAATAAATAAAAAATTTCAAAGCTAGAACTACTAAAACAGAGCAAAATTTAATGAATTAAGTGTTGGGTCACTTTCTCCTCCGGTAAATATGTAACAACATAATATGATGTGCTATTTATCGAAATCGAGGCTTACATGAATATATAATAAATTTCACGTTAAGAACAACTAAGGAAAATTTCATGACAAAGTGCACTAACGGTATATTGAAGTAAATAAAGGTGTTTTACATAAGATGAGTAAAGTGAGAAGTAAAACGTATCCTCGAGGTGTAAAGAAAGCCTGATGAACACAGAAAGCTGATTACAACCGTATTAGTCAGCATCATTTGACATTTACAATTTCAATTAGCTTTTACTTTTCCCAATAATGAAGCTGAAAGAATGGGGGCAGATATTCCAACAGAAGGTCATTTCATTAATTTCTTTGACAAATTCACCGTCTGTCTTAAACACAGCATCAAAAGTGTTAGACTGGCTCTTCTTCTCTTGGCATCTTCTGTTAACTCGACAGTGGAAAAATCAATCACTATAGAAATAGCCCAAGAATAACGTTAGAAAAAAAAAGACAGGTCTTGATTAATACTGTATAATACTATAATAGGCATAGTAATTATAGTTTATGTAATTTTTTTAATAACAGATACATATATCTAATGGTATTCCTATTTTAGTCCTGCTTCTGTCCATCATTTGATTTTTTTTATAACATGGGATAATGATCAGAAGAGGATTAAGGATCTTCTCTTACTAATTAGTATAAGTCTAGTGTTCATTCAATTGCTATAAATTAATATAAGAATTTTAATCATAAATGTCTATCTTATAAAAATCACATCATTGTTATCTTTTTCCATAAATGTTACAATTCAGAATTTCAGAAGCTACCGACTTGTCGTTAAATTGTCGTTACAATTCAGAATTTCAGAAGCTACCGACTTGTCGTTAAATTATGATACCCACAGAAAATGCAGAAAAACAATATCTCTCCAAACATATAAAAGAAACAAAAAGTGAAGCTGATAATCCACCCAACCCTATGGAGAGGGTATATAAAAGTAGGGATAATAATAAAACCATGAGATCGTATTATCTGTTGTTATAAGCTGTAGTTGAAATGGGATGAAGACGAAATGGGAGGGTTTCTCTTTTTATAAAGCATCAAGCAATCGAACTTAGTCCAAAGCATTGACAAATTAAATTGCTTAATTTTGTTTTAGAGTAAGCAGAAACAGTTATCATCGAGCCAAGAGAAAAGACAGACCTCAGCTTTGCCACATCGAACTCAGGGAAACCTTCAATTAATGAACATCTACACTAAGTTTGACCATTCCAGCTAAATTAGAAGCATAATTAATTTGTCCTAAGAAGTGTAAAGGGCAGACAGACAGAGAGCGATGAACAAGCACATTTTAATTCTCTAACCTTGTTTCTTTGAAAGGCAGAGGTCAATATGAAATTAGTAATCATTACAGAAACTGGTCAGTAAGCTAATTTGATATTGACAACTGATCAGATGGTCTGTCATTAAATGTAATGGGTGTGTATTGACAGGTTCACCTATAAAACAAGTGGGCTGACATTCAGGATTCAGCCTACTGAGATTCACAAAACTTCTTTATGTGCTCGCACTTGAAATCTAGTTAAAACCACTTCAGTGTTTCTCAAGATGAGCCTAAAAATAAATTGGATACTCCTGATGAACAACAGACAGAAGTGGCAAATATAAGCACTTTGATCCTCTATAAATCAAAATTTAAAACATCAGATTTAAACCTCTATAAATCAAAATTTAAAACATGACATGTTTCTAAAACAAGATTTAAAACATGGAATATAATGACAGCTATAAGTTTCTACAAAATGTCACATCTGTTTATAGAGATTTGAAGTTGCAATGAGTATAAAGATATAATTACATTGTCAGTTTTATAAATGTGGGGATTAAAAAATATAAGTATTGGAAATATTAAAACACAGTATCGCCAAGCAACACATATATATGACATTAAGCATAGCAGCAACTTTGACTTTAAGAAAGAAAGTGATTTTATGTATTTACAGCATATATTCATAATTGATAAAATATAATAAACTTCTCTGATAGTAAGTGAAGGAGGGCCGTACCACAAGCAAAACAAAAATCTACAAGATAAACCTGTGGACAAGACAGAAAATAGACATTGCAAAAATAAACAATTATCAAATCAAGTGAATAAATCTGGGGCCAGCCGTAAGGGTCCACTGCGCTGTACAGTCCCAGGCCTGTTGAAGAAGAACATAGCCAGTTTCACACTAGACACGCTATATTTCACATCTATTTTACTAAATTGTACTAAATACCACATGTTTTTCCTTATGACTAAACGATCAAACCTAGAAATCTTAAAACAAAAATGGTGGCAGTGTTTAAAAGTCACTACCAGACAACCAGAACAGACAATTCAATCTTTTATTGTATTTACATGATAAACTATAATTGTATGCATGTATAAAACGGGAATGTTTAATTATTTAGTATTGAAACACCTGAAGACAGCTAGTTCATGTATAAATATAATTATTTTGTATATAAACCCTCTGTATATTAATTTTATTATCATTAGCTTGAAAACGTTGAGAGAATCCTCAACCAAACGTCGCTTTAATTAAAATAGTAATTGTGTTCCATATTAAGTGTTTGTGTTTATAATTATTTATATTCATTTTAACACCTGGAGACATTCAATTATCAGAATAAAGAAGTTAAAAGTAAAAGTTATCTTATTTTTTGAACTGTACATATTTCTAAATTTAATGTATTTACTGTAAATATAGATTTCTAAGTACTTGTACTTTGTATCTACTTTAATTTTTATATATATACTATGAAGGTAAGTCCAATATACAAGTTATAAATTATAGCAAGGTAGGTATTTATAGTATAAGTACCAGAACGCATGGTATAAAAGTTTGTTTAATATCCGATACATGACATAGTAATTTGTGATGAAGGAAAAGTGTTCACAGAGTTTATTTTTAGCTCCTAAAATCTCAAAATAGATGTGAAATATAGCTTCTGATTATTCTACAGTACACCTGCTTAGTGTGAAACTGGCTATGTTCTTCCTCAGAGAAGTTTCTTCTGTTTTCTACATGAAGTATTCTTTATTGCATCTAGTTAACAAGTTGATCTATGTGCCAGATTTTATAGAATGAATCGCTGTATTGTCAATAACTATTCCATACTTTAGACAGATTATACTATTTACATGCATGCAATTAGTGTTAAAAGCACATGTGTGTGTGTGTATGAGAGAAAGAGGGAGAGAGAGAGAGAGGAGAAAGAAAAAGAGAGAGATTTAATATCCACTTGACACAAATTTGGTCATTTCAGGATTAACATTTGGTACTACCTAGTTTTATTTCAATTTCATAGAGGGAGTAAACGGAAAGAAATGGGAAATACCCACAAATATATTACCGCTAGACAGGTGACCCTACTCCTTGTTACGTACATGCAGAATATAGAAATCACCTCACTTGACTCAATGACAGACCTTATGATCTAAAGCACATGCATAAGACCATTCTACCAAGGAGAGATAAAACATTTGTAATTACTGCCTTTATTATACTATTCAAAAAAAGTAGGGGGTATTTGATTTTTAAGTGTTATTAAAGTCACCTAATGAAACTGACGAAGAAACAAATGACAAAATGAAATGAAGTTCACATTCATCGATTTATTCCAAATGATCGTTAGACTAAGTAAGACACAGACTGAACATTATAAGGGTAAAATGATACCCGGGGTCAAA
The DNA here is from genome assembly GCA_917208275.1 of Patella pellucida. Taxonomy (NCBI): domain Eukaryota; kingdom Metazoa; phylum Mollusca; class Gastropoda; family Patellidae; genus Patella; species Patella pellucida. The sequence continues at coordinate 19,589,307 of OU795036.1, read as the reverse complement.
CAGCAAAGTTACCACAGCATCACAACAAAGTCAGTAACGGGTAAATCCTCCTAGGATCCTCTGTTTGCCAAACAAGCATTGATCCGACGTGGCATACTCCTAATGAGACGTCTAAGGTTGTTTTGGTCCAGATTGTCCCATTCCTGTTGCAACGCAGCAGCAAGTTCCTGGACATTGGCAGGACGTTGTTGACGTTGACATAACCTCTGTCCAAGCATGTCCCAGACATGCTCGATGGGAGAGGTCGGGACTCAGTGCTGGCCAAGGTGATGTGGTGATGTTCTGTTGTTGGAGGTTACCTGTAACGATCCTGGCCCTGTGACATCTTGCGTTGTCATCCTGAAAGATGAAAGGCGGCCATGACGTCATGCGAACAGCACAACATGGACTGCCAAGATGTTGTCCCGGCAGTACTGGCCTGTTACACGCCCTGCAACAACATGTAAAGCTGCTCTTCCAGCAACAGTGATGCCTCCCCACACCATAACAGAACCACCCCCAAATCGATTATGTTTGATGATGTTAACGTCTTGGAAGCGCTCCTTTCGACGACACCACCCTCTCCTACATCTGTCCAAAAAATCAAAGGTGAACCTTGACTCATCTGGAAACATCACATTGCTCCAGCGTCGATTATCCCAGTGTTGACGATCCCTACACCAACGATTCCGAATCGTCTGGCCACACACTCTCACACCAATGTATGTTTGAAGACGAGCGCTGATCTGATTTGCTGTGATGACACGATTTCTCAAGGCCAAGGTACGGATAAATCGATCCTGGGCTTGAGTTGTCGACCTGAGCGTGGTCTGTCTTGTATAGATTGTGTATCACGGTATCCGGACCATAGCCTGCTTATGACAGACTGAGAAACATTCATCGTCCGCGCCACAACCGCCTATTCAAAGTCAGAGTCATGCAAATCTTGGGTTGGGCCCTCATGATGATCCCAAGCATCACCTGCATTCCATGCGGTAGCTATTCGTGCGTTAGGGCGTCACATGTAACTGGAAATGTTTCTTCTGTTAGGTTCTATAGTGACCTTTTTCGTAGTCATTTGCATATTAAAGTATTAAATATCCCCTACTTTTTTTTAATAGTATATATTAAACACTTATTCCCACTGCTGTCGTGTTACAATCAGATTCATTGGTCTCATTTTGTTGCCCATTTTTTTAACACATGTATTTAAAGTCTGCAGATGAGCCAAAAATGATAACGATTCAAATTCACTGAAGATATCATTATTTCAATATTTTTTTTAGGAGTTATTAAAAATAAACAAAAAAACCCACAATAGATGGATGTGATGATGTCTAACACAAACACAATTCATATCAGGAAACATTGTAAAAAATCAATGCGTGTTTTATACACAGGGGTCTCGTACATTGGGAAATCAGATAATTTCACACCAGAAGGATGATTCTTTCAGAAACAGATAAAAGCCGCTAAAAATAAATCACAAGGGCAGTAGGCCAGCTACCTATTTACACTTTTCTTAACCTGTATACAGCAGCAGGAGATTGTCTGAACCGATCAGCAACAAAAGATACTAGCACTGAAAAGATCCCTCCAGCTCACTAAAACTTTATTTTTAACTTTAAATTCACCATCCTACCATTGCAAGCAGAACCATGATTACACTTCTGGCAAGGTTTTCATATAACGCCTCTCTAAACATCTAAAATAGAAAGGTCTATCGTCATTATTTGTAATTTCCGGAAAATATTTAATTTCCACTGTTTGATCCATGCTAAAATGTACCCAAATTGATTATTTAACATTTAAACATACATTACGCAAGAGCTTAATCTGCCCATTGCAGGTCTTACCTAAGGCCTCAAATGTTATCTAAATTATTAATTAGACATTTAACGGTAACTAACTTATCCAGACCATAAACAACTTATGATGTCATCGAAAAATTCTAATATTTAAGTAGATTAAAACAGTTCAGCCATATTTTGATTTAATCTAAACAACCAATGCGGTGGTTGAATTAATGTACACATCTTCGCTCGCAATGGAGCAATTTGAATGAAATTTTTAATAAACTCATTTTGCATTATCTATTATATTTACGAACTACTTTTCTTACAGTAAGAATCGCTAGATCTTTATCTAAATCTTACATAATGTATCTTTAATTAAGAAAACAAAACCAAAATATCACCAGTAGATGATCTACTAGCTTGATTTCAATCATATTCAACAAAGGCTCATCAAAAAATTTAACCAAATGCTAAAAGGTGGAGGTTAAATGTGTTAATTATATTCTATATAGTGTCTGCAGCTGCAGTGGATGCCGAATGCTGACATATTTCAGTTCATCATATCCTTTTAAATACCGAACAAAACAACAACTGAACCATTTTCAGATTGATGGTCCTTGAGATTCAACTTTCCTCACATACAACATTGATTTCTTTTTAATTAAGACACTTCAAGTCAAGACAAGAGCTAATCTGAAGCCAGGCTGTATGTTCTTCATTTTCATACTGAATAAAACAAAAGTTTTAAATTACTTTTATTGTATGCAATCTATACAATTCTGGATTTCTACATTTATGTGACAAGGTGTTGCGTTACCCACCTAGCCCGGGGACTTTTCTCTAGGTATTCATTATTGAAGAAATTACCTGGAAAATGTCAAAAGGATATTAAAGGAGCTGAATGGTTAAAGTTGGTCGCAACGCATAAATAATGTAATATGAATGTATATAAACTGATTTTTCAAATCAGTTACGTTCGACAAAATAAGCCATGCACTCTTAATCTAGTGCACATTTTTAGTGTCTGGTTATTCCAGTCTACATATGCCGTCTGGTTTGGTGTAATGTGTCTAGCCTCGTCCCTCGAGTCTCTTATTACAACTGGGGCTGAAGCGCATTATGGTACACGTGTACCAATGTTACAAAAAATATTTATCTTAAATATCGGATATCAGAAGCTTATCTTTTCCCGGTAAGTTTACATCATCAATGTTGATTTAAATTGACCAATAATTCATGTTTTCGATGTCGACGATTTTGAAGGATTTTGAGTTATGGACTTAGGTCCTTTAATCCCAATTTCTCTGAATTCTCTATCTCGTTTCTCTACGGAACTGAAATAATTTAGTTTCATTTACCATTTAATTTTTTAGTTGTAAGCTCATACAGCGCTATGTATGATACTAATTTTTTTCCCTTTTTTTTTTTTAAAGGTCTACGGCACAATGTAAAATTAATTTTTCTTTGTATAGTACTGTACTGTAATTTGTTTTACTTGATCTGTTTCAGGTCTACAGCACAATGTAAAATTAATCTGAAATTCATTTGCTCTCTCTTTTATTAAGGTCTACAGCACAATGTAAAATAAATCTGAAATTCATTTTATCTCTCTTTTATTAAGGTCTACAGCACAATGTAAAATTAATCTGAAATTCATTTTCTCTCACTTTTATTAAGGTCTACAGCACAATGTAAAATTAATCTTGTCTTTTTATAGTACTGAAATTTTTTTTCATATCTATTTTTAAACGTCTACCTACAGCGCTTTATAAATTAGTCTGTCTTTAGTGAAGCACATACTAAGAATGTGGTGCTTGAAAAGCTTGAAGGGTTAATTTGGTTTATATATATAAAGACTAATGTAAATTATTTATAGGATGCTATACATGATTCAGATATACAAATATACATTATAAAGTGTTCTACAAGTACCCCTTAACATTAATGATCGGAATCTGAAGAGTTTAATAGCAAAATCTGATGAGAAGAATCATATTATAGTATTAACTGATAAATGAACGTAACTTTCTAATTAAAATATGTGTCAATAATGATTAAAATATCATCGCACCTTGTTAAAGGAAGAGGAGAGTCAAGAGCACACTTCTTAATTTACTGAGTAGTGATGAGTATATATTCATCATAAGAAAAATATGACCATAATTCTATAAATGGACAACTGGGTCAACTGATACTTTAAATGAAATATGACCATAATTCCATAAATGGACAACTGGAACTACTGACAGTATTGTAAATGAACTATGACCATAATTCTATAAATGGACAACTGGGACTACTGACAGTACTGTAAATGAACTATGACTATGTTTCTATAAATGGACAACTGGGACTACTGACAGTACTGTAAATGAACTATGACTATGTTTCTATAAATGGACAACTGGGACTACTGACAGTACTGTAAATGAACTATGACCATGTTTCTATAATTGGACAACTGGGACTACTGACAGTACTGTAAATGAACTATGACCATGTTTCTATAAATGGACAACTGGGACTACTGACAGTACTGTAAATGAGCTATGATCATATATCTATAAATTGACAAATGGCCATAAATCAATAAATGAACAACTGAGTTATATATGTATTATGGCCATATATATACTATAAATGGACAACTGAGTCTATGTATTAATATTATGGCCATATAAATCCATAAATTGTCAACTGAGTCTACTGTAAATGAACCATCTAATTAAAATACAGATCTATATTTTGTTTCGTCTTTCATACTTTCGATGGCCTACGCTTTAAATGTAGATTTAACAAGTTATAGTGGGTATTCACGTCAGGTGTATGCGATATGATCCTAATACAATCAACTCCACAGAGAATAATCATTATGTAATATATGCACCTGTGAAGGTTATATCTTCGCAGACATCAACAATCTCGACTCAAAAACATTTAAGCTCACATTAAAATTTACAGACATCAAAAATTGATGTTGAATTATGTACAGTAGATATTCATTTAATTCATGAATGAAATCTCTTAAAAAACAAAATTTAAACCATAACGATACCATACATAAGAACATTAAAATGAAACGTCATTCTGTCTAGCATAAAGATAAAATTCCTAGACAGTAGTGATCCATTAATTGAAAAATAAACCCAAATAGCCAGAAAATATTTCTTTTACTAATAACATTACATCTTTTGAGATACACTTTTACTAATAACATTACATCTTTTGAGATACATGTACTTCAAGAAAACCTTTTTTAACTCTCTACAAAACCGCCATTATGCATGATGGATTTTTCCACAACGATGAATGGATTAGAGCTGGCCCTACCATGTAACTGTGAATAATTTATATTTTGGAACTTGAAAGTTCCAAAATAGCAACATTTGTCCGTCTCATTGATCAACTGTCTGTAATAATTCACACGTTTAATTCAATGTGGGTTTAAATAGGCAATTCCAAATTTATAATTAGATTGTTCCTGGTCATTAAAAATATGTTTAGAGAACAGAGAGAGAGAAAAATGGGGTTTAACGTCCACTTAACACAAACTAGGTCATTTCAGGATTAATATATGGTTTAATTTTATATCAATAATTCATTTTCAAGTAGGGGTTTTTAGCAGTGGGAGGAAACCAGAGGACCCAGAGAAAACCCACAAGGTTGGACAAGCGACCCTACTCCTTGCCAGGCACAACCGGAATTCAAAACCAGGGCAGTTGACTCAATATAAGGCTTTGTGATACAGCGCGTGCATGCTAACCATTCAGCCCCCCGTTAAGGGAACAAGGGCAATAACTGATCATACAGTTATTGTTACTAATCGTTAAAAATCCAAGTCTTCTTTGTCTCACTCATGTCATACACGTAAAAACAGTCTATAAATTTCATCACTTCAATTGGATGGTAAGACTTTAACCTCTATTGTAGTATTTATCAATGAAAATCAATAGGATTCTTCAACGGAATAATTTAAAATTCAAATTAGCCTCCTAGAGTGTTCACAAGCAATTGTAGATTACAGATAGTTGTTGCGACACTTAAAAAAAATTCCTGATGACCTTATTGTGTTTAAGGCTGGGAAAATATATTTAAAAGTAATGTAAATTGCATAGAAATCCTGTCAGTGACTTTTAATTTGCCAGACCTAAGAGAAAGCAGACATAAGACGTCATTCCTTGTTTCAGAAACTTTCCATTAAAAACTAAAAGCACGATTGTATACATTTTCAACAATTTACAGGCACTGATGCAGGAATTAATCGTCCAACTGCTAATACATGAATAAAATAGATAGCCTATAACAAACATAGAAACCAATTGTATTTAAGTAGTAGAGATATATAGAGCTTTTATATTTACACTACTTTCAACATCATTCTAGCCAAACATTTAATTTTTAAATAAACCAGTAGTATGCATTAACAGATATTTTTTAACCATTTTATAAAACTGATATCAAGTTGTAAAATTAAGCCAGTGAACATATTAACAACGTTTCTTCTTAATGGTTTTCATTGATCAAATACCAAACACAGCATGGTATATTTAATCAAGATTGTATTGTCTTCTGTAAACTTTTTTTCCCTTGTTCTTTGTTTGAGTACCTTAAATCCGAAATTTCCATTCTTGCTTTTTGGAGAATAAATCATAGCTAGAATTTTCAATAGGTTGCCAGGCAATGTCAATATGCAGCTATAATTACATGTATGTGCAGGCAACCTGAAAAAATAACTTCCGTTGTACACGACAAAATGTCACACACTGTTATATAAAATGCTTGTGTTCTAGATAACCCGACCCTCATCCTCCTAGCAAGCTTGGGGAAACATAAAATAAAAATTGCAGTGCAATAAAATACAATATCGTTACATAAGGGCAGGACAATTAAGCCATACTATCTATTTCTTAATGGCTGGTATTGGTTAGCTATTGGATAGTATTGGGTAAATCGTCCTGCCTTTACATAAGGCTATAGCTAATCAATTAATTGTTCTGGTTATAATGAAACCCAAATCATTAGTCTACAACAAAATCATAGGATATAAGATAAAATAAAGAAAAACAAAATATTAAATTTCCGTTGTACAAGTACACGACAAAATGTCACACACTATTATATAAAATGCTTGTGATAAGAGTACCCAACCCTCATTCTCCTAGCAAGCTTGATGAAACATAAAATAAAAATTGCAGTGCAATTAAATACAATATCGTTACATAAGGGCAGGACAATTAAGCCATACCATCTATTTATTAATGGCTGGTATTGGTTAGCTATTGGATAGTATTGGGTAAATCGTCCTGCCTTTACATAAGGCTAATCAATTAATTGTTCTGGTAATGAAACCCATATCATTATACTACAACAAAATCATAGGGTATATAAGATAAAATAAAGAAAAACAAAATATTAAATTTCTTTTAGTTAGTTATTATACAGGAGACAGGATAATGGTTAATTTACCAAGTGATGTAATGTTCGTATGTTGTGAGGTGTGGACGGTAATATCAATACATCATCATTTATGTACATCATAAATAACCACAAGATGTCATTAGAAAAAAAATAACCCGCAACCTGCAACCTTTTCTCGAGGCATTATCGATATCAGGAAGTGCCTACACACTTCTCAACATACAACCAGATGTTGACCATTCTATATACCAAATGTAAAACTCTAGAAGGTCAAACACCGCCTTGCCTTGAACCAGATTACCAAGATAAGGGCTTGTTACCAATTCTAGTTTCACATGTTACCATCTCTAACTCACAAACATAATAAACAGAAGATTAAATAAAAAACATCTTCTAAAACTAAATACGTAAATCTTTTTTAAGACTGTACTTTTGTTTATCAGACTGGTCTTGAATTGTTACCAAGTGGAAAAGTTGTCTGCTGCTGGAAAGAATTTGACCGATATTTGAAAGTGAAAAAGTTTTGTTAAGCCGTCATGCTTAGACGTACATCAATAGAGATTACCATGGTGCTGTCTAACCAAGATGAACTGGCCAATAATAAAATGGAAATCTAGGTTTCTCGTTCAATTGTCAGGATTTTCCAGCAACTTGTCAACATTGTGGTTGTTACTGTGCCAAAATCTTTGTCAAATTGATTATCTTATTAAAAAATTGCTGCAAATGTTTTATCTTATGATCTTATAACCAGTATCATTTACATGATTTCCAAAATTGGGGACAGGATACATAACAATTTTAAAGATACATTATGGAAGATTAGATAAAGAGCTGATAGTTCTCAGTTCTCACTATAATAGTTGAAAAATATATAATGTAAAGGGATTATGCGGACAAAATCTTATTTTAAAAAGGCCGTAGCCTTGATAATCCAATTTTGCGTATAATAATGAATGAACATTGAACAGCAGATCAGATTCAAATCCAAAGAAAATCAGATACATAATAATATTATGGCACTGAGAGTTAATTATGTTTTTTTCATGTTAATAATAATAAGGACTAAAGAAAGACCTGCGACACGAAGACTTACATAATGAATGTTTAAATTACTAAAATTGATATCAAAAGAGGATCTATACATGTATATCATTCCCCTACTTGCTTTGAAACAGTTGGGATTGTCTTGTAAAGGTTTAAGTTAATATTTTTATAGCCCTTTAAGGAAATTTAGGTTTCTCATTCAATTGTCTTTATACAGTGTCATTTCCTGCAACTTGTCAACATATTTGTTGTTACCGTGCCATAATCCTGTCTTCATTAGACTAGTCGAAACAGAACAGTAGGAGTTTAAACCCCATTTCATTTCATTTCCTTGCCAAAATCTTAATCAAACATTTGTGCAAATATTAAATATAATGTCCATAAAACCAGTAGTATCTACAGAATTTTCAAAAAATGGGGGACCAGGGCACAAAAGTTTGGAATTAAATTACTTAGATTGATATCAGATAGGAAAACAGTCCCCATCAAATTGATTTTTTAAAATTAAAAGTGTATGTTAAAACAAGTATGTGCATAACGTTATTGAAATTTGTGATATCATATCAAAAATCTGTCAATTGATGCGCAATTGTCCAAGAAACAAGCCTGCAAAGTTTTATGTCAACAAATGAACTTGAATGGCCAGAGCCTTCTTAGCACTTTTTTGAAAATTGTCGTACCTAAGAACAAAAAGATTGTACAAAAACAGAAATTTGTTGACCTTCCTAAAAATATCAATGCATATAACACATTCTTAATTTTACAATAATAGTCTATCAAGAACTCTTCTTTCATATGGTGTGAGTGTATGTGGCATGGAGATAGGGGCGCCTTCTCAACCTCGTGGGTTTCCTTCCGGCACTCCATTTTCCTCCCACTGCTAAAGACCCCTACACGCAAGCGGATTGTTGAAATAAAATTAAAAACCATATGTTAGTCCCGAAATGACCTAGTTGTGTTGAGTGGACATTAAACCCTATTTATCTCTCTCTCTCTCTCTCTATTAAATGAAATGTGATTTTCTGCACCCAACGGACTAATGAAGATGTGTATACATCATGCAGTCAATGTGCTATGAGGTAATTTTTGCCTTCATTGAATTTCAACTGTCAAGGTTTTCTTTTACATACAGACCATGTGTTAGTCCCAAAAGGACCTAGTTGTGTTGAGTGGACGTTAAACCCCATTTCTCTCTCTATCTCCAGACAACTCTACCACATATAAATGTAATTAGTTTCCCTTGTGAGTGATAATAAAAAATATGATATTCTCAGTTTTTGCATCTCTGTTTCAAGAATAATTTTGTGACTTTCAGTTTGGTTGTTTTTTGTCAATGTATTATGTAAATCACACTAAGACATAATCAATAACACATTACCTGATGACATTTCAAGCACCAATAAACATACAGTATCTAATATGGCCATGATCTGGAGTCGAAAATCACAAATGGGAATCTAAATATAAATCCTATTGTAACACATGACATAATTATGGTACAAGTTACTTACAAGTTTATTCCGGCGCAGTTTCCCGGATAGAACCCTTGTTGAAACATTTCTCATATATTTCATTAATTTTGGATTTCACTTATAACTTTATTCCATTCTAATTTTGTCATTTTAAAAACAACCATAAATTTATCAAGACATTTTTACAACATCTTCTAGACTGTATATCATACTGGCATATTTCAATTATTATCAGTACCATATTTGGGTGCTGTAGTCATGGCACTGGGCACCCGCTTAGAATGTTCCAGGTTTGGGCCCCAGCATGTTCCAAGATAAGGAAAGTGTCTGACAAGGTCTGACAAGGAAAGTGTGCGTAGCTTTTCAGAAGGGACGAAAATTGGCATTGTTTCATGGAAACATTGACGTGTACGCAAAAGAACCAGTGGAAAAGTTGGAAATTAAGTAGCCAGTTATGCAGCAATGCCGCTGTCTGTGCAGAATTCTCCTACCCAATTGTGCACATAACCATACAAATAAAACGCTAGTCTCAAAATAAAAAGATATTTAACACCATTCCATTAGCGCCATATACAAAAAGCTCTTAATAAAGTCATAATATAATTATCAGCTAAAGCAAACATTAAAAATTTAAAAGGATTAGCCATCCATGACTAAATAGAAAGACAACAATGTGATATTTCCTGGTATAAATCAATACAGTGTTATTATACAGTTGTATAATCTAGGGAATCTAGAGTTACCTATCCTTGGGTCATCTGTATGCTTTACAGATCGAAATCAAATTGGTCTTAAAATATCACAATTTCAACATCTATTATCTCTACTCATCAAACAAACAAATATATATCACATCTTAAAATATCTTCCTACTAAATTAATATATGTCACAAACTAAAATAACCTTTTGGTATATAATTAAATGTCTCGTAGAAGAATATAGGTACGTATTTAACAGAAACTTCTACAAATAGTGGAGAAAGAATTCCCTTTTACAGATTTGGCTTGGAGCAATTTATGAAATACAGGATTTGATCATTTCATTTTTTCTATGCATGCACACATTTCCAAAAATCTCTGAATATTTAAAACAATCTGCTTCCATTCTACCCTGAGGGATTATTTTCCAGTCCGGTGCCATGTGGGATTATTTTCCAGTCCGGTGCCATGTATGGCTTTGACTCCAATGGTAATATCAATAATGGCAAAGACATCAATAATGGCAAAGATATCAATAATGGCAAAGACATTGTGCAACCCCCATTAACAAAGATCCATGATAATAACTGCCTTCAGTCCATCCTGGGGGATTTTATGCATTTTTCAGTTTGGTGCCATGGTTCTGTATAGAATGATAATTATGGTTTTCTTCATATCAGTAACAGAAAAGATATTGTGCAACACCATTACTGAAGTTCCGTGATAAAATATAGCTTTTAATAAACCACACATCTTGTTCCAGACAAATGTATAATCCATTGTTGAGATTAAATTCAATGTACATTTAGTTAATATCAATTTGCTTCCACTTAGGCATTGATCCACTCCTACTAAAAAGGGGATCATCAAAGAAATGTAGCGACGATTATAAGTGAATCTGGCTTTTTACTTAATTCTATTCACAATGTTAACATGGCATTTTTGTAAAAAACAGAGCAGAACTGACAATTTTTGGAACTGATATTCCTTTCGGGGATTCAACTTTCACAAGATTGTAATTTACAAACGATTCCTCAATCCCTCAAATGACGTTCAGAGATTTTAAACTTCGCTTAAATGTCTAAACACCTTACAAAATCCCTTCTTAATCGTTTAAAATTTACATATTAGACTTATGTCTAATTCAGAAATTACCTACTATTTTAGTACTCAATTATATAACAGTCTGGTCCATTATTGATTACAGATCTTACGAGATAAGAAACCCTCCTCGGACAACCTTTAAACACAAGACTGCAATTTACTCCTAGCATGTACCATGAGCACATCAATCACATTCTCTTGATCTTCTGAGAACAGACTAGTGAGTTTTTAAAAAAGCAATACAGGAGTTTTTTTTTAAAGATACATTATGGGAGATGAGATAACGAGTTGGCAGTTCTCACTACAATAGTTAAAAACTACATAATGTAAAGGCAATTTGCTGAAAATTTCAGTCCGATTGATCCACTATGAACCGTAAACCATTCAAATGAAAGTTCCGCTTAGCCTCGATTATCATTACTGAAGTTGGTAAGGTGAAACTAATAGTCTTGATTATCCATTTATTTGTTAAATCACGAAGGAAAGTTTTCCTGCAAAAATCGTACAACAATCCAACAAATATTGCAGTCTAGCCTTACCATCGAGAGCTATTTATGGTCTGAATAAGTTAGTTAATGTCTTATTTATAATTTCTATAACATCTGAAGCTTAAGTCAAGACTTGCAGTAATCAGATTTAGCTCTTCAATAATGTAACTTTAGCACTCAGTTGTAACAACTATTCTAAACCATTTAATTATCTTATCAGTTCCCATGGCCACACAAATTTGAATTACTGTTCTTCAAGAACACCTCCAAATACAATTATTCAAAATGTTGCTTGATAATTTTAAAAACTTGACTGCTTTTCTTAAATCATCTTTTGAACAAAACATTTTAACAATCAAGTAGCTATCTATTGATCAAGTGGATAGTGTTCATCAAGTAGATCTATCTGTTATGTTTAGGAGCCACGGTGGCTCAGTGAGTAAGGTGCTGGATCAATAAACAGGTGGTCTAGGTTTTCATCCTTGTGTTGAACAAGAAAATTCCCTGGGATTTTCCAAGGTTGCCATCCCAGTGCCAGAGGTGCAAGACAGAGCATCTGGCAATGAACAGTATCCAGTTTACACATTGTTATGTATGTAAAAGAAAACCTTGACAGTTGAAATTCAATGAAGGCAAAAATAACCTCATAGCACATTGACTGCATGATGTATACACATCTTTATTATTCCGTTGGGTGCAGAAAATCACATTTCATTTAATAGGTGAGTTGAGAATAGCATAAGAGAATTAGAGTAGGTGAATGATTTGTATAAAAGATTACAGGAGGAATAACAAGTCAACAAGATGGGGTAATCTGATCACATCAATCAATATAATCAATCACATTTATTCATCTCCTATTGTCATTATTTAAAGGTTACTCTCATCTATTATCCTTCATTTACCCTTTACAATAATCCACCAAGCTGGAGAAATCAGCTGATTCACAGAGAGAGAGAGAGAGAGAGAGAGAGGGGTAACCACAACTCAACACAAAATTAGGTAAATTCTGGGACTAACATATGGTGGAGGATTATATTTTGGGATCATTGGAATTATTTTATTTCACAAGGCTGGAAAGGTGACCTTACTCCTTGTCACATATGAGCTGGAGCTCAAAACCACATCACTTGACTTAATGACAGACCTTATGATCAAAAGCCTTCAATTTAACCAATCCACCAAATAATCTGCTAGACAATAAACCTTATTGCCCCACTTAGCAAACCCTATATCTAGTCTCGGCTGTAATGTATGCATCCTATGATGGTAAGTGACATGTACCTACATACATTTGCGATGCAGCTACCAATTTACTGAACACTTGCCGCTTTTAGAAAGAAGTTCTCAAATTGTGTCTTTCGAAGAGTGCGTAGAGTTTGCATTGCAAACTTGAAATAAAATAGTTTCAGACACTGATGGCTTTGTATGATAAAACACTCTTCACAAGTGTCTTTATGAGCAATGCCTTTTGTAATCCCGGAATTTGATATAAAGTAGTTTCAATGAAGGAAGGGACAAAAAAAAGATTCAGGCAACACATTTGTCCGTTGGTGTGCACATAAAATAATCCTTGACGGTTTAAATTTAACATAGTGCCCATCATCATTAGACCAATAGAAGCTGAAAAGTAGGCCACTAAATACCATTTCATTTTGATGACTTTTGTTTTTTGTTATGTTCAATCAACCCTTTAGCGTTATTTGCTACCAATATTTATTTTTCTTGGATCCAGATGCATGTTTGTACGTCATTTATAGGGTTATAACGAGCAGTATCTCTGATCACAGACTTGCCATAGGCTGGAGAATAGGTTGTTGATTTATTTATATGTTCATATGGTGATTACAACATCCAGGACAACTCATCATCAGATTATATTAATGGAAAGAATATGATATCTAATCTTAATGAATAGATAAGTTGCCAGGCAACAACACATATGCCCACAGCAGCAAAGTCTTTCAGGCAGTTTTATTTAATAAAACTAGAGATATCCTCAGAATAGGGTTATGTTTTGACATTTGGGCACTTGGCAATTTAATAAATATGTATCTGCAAAAATATAAAAAAAAAACACACCTTACATTAAAATAACATAAAATATTGTCAAATAAAGAAATATGACCAAGTAATATATCTTTGCTGTGGCTATTTATACAAAAAATTTCAAAAAAAATGTGTGTTTATGTAGTATATTATGTGTAATTGAGTAAGAGGCTCGTTATCTTGGAGGTCCTGTGTTCATTCCAAGAAAGTTAATGATCAATTCATGGTTCCCCCTTGTCAGTGTATTGCAGGAGCAGAACAGAGGGCCATATATATAAGGGACAACTTGTAATCTTTCTGACAGGACGAAAAACAGGTCCTGTGTACACTTTGGCACTTTACAGGCAAATCGTGATAGTGAAAACCTATCATAAGAAAACAAAAATATTGTGTTTCTTTGAAAAAAATTATAAGATAAAATGAATTTAATTACCTCTCTGGTGTATCATTTCAATTGTTGATAGGTATATTTATTTTAAAGATCCAAAATAAATTGTACGCTATTGAAAATGGTGTAAAGTCTTCTAGAAAGGAATCCGTTCTACATGACTATCATCTGGGAATCATTATTTAAGTACTAAACCAAGGACATCTGTTGATGTATTACAAGCCTACACAGTTTGTGGTTTTGATTCCATGGTTGTACGTAACAAGGAGTAGGGTCGCCTGTCTAACCTTGCATGTTTCCTCTGGGTACTCAGGTTTCCTCTCAAGCAAATTATTGAAATATGATTGAACCATGTCAGTCCCTCACTGACTTAGTTTGTGTCAAGGGGACATTAAACACAATTTCTCTCTCTCTCCCTACACAGTTTTATAATCTTTTGTAGCTTTTCATTACCTTATTACCAGTAATCTTCCTATTTTAAAACTGCATCAGTCCTAATTATAGCCCTCAAAACAGGTTCTATTGTCCGTACACATGTTGTCTGTCTCAAGAAAGACACTAAGTGAGAAGTCTTGTGAAATGGAACCTCCGAGATCAACACGGTCACGAGGTCAGCTCAAATTGTATTATTGTAATAATGTATATATTAAACTACATATAGGCCTACATGTACAGTACATGTACAATGTTGATAAGGTGTTAGGGAATTTGATACGAAATAGGGTTTAATGCCATACTTTTCTGAAGTCCTAAATGAGAGAGAGAGAAATTGGGTTTAACTTCCACTTAACACAAACTAGGTAATTTCAGGAAAAATGTACATGTATGGTTCAATTTTATTCCAATTATTTGCTTGCACATAGGAGTCTTTAACAGTCAGAGAAAGGTGGGGAATATAAACCATGCCCCTTGACTCAATGATAAGACTTTTTCATCTAACTCACATGTTTAACCATTTAGCAATCAAACTCCCATGACGGAAGTTATGCCCATACTACGGCATTACATTGATTTCCAAGAATCGAACTGTCACATGATCTTTAAAATGCTGCCAGTGGTATACAAGGGACCTCAATTTTCCATCCCATCTGAATGACTAAACACATTAATTTCCTGTCCGTTATCTACCACTGACATTGTGAAACCAAACTGGAAAACCTGAGGGACTTTCTTACGTTTTGTCTGTTACTGATAGTAAAATCTCTAGGTTACCCAGTATAATGGAACCTGATCCAGACATAACTACTGAGTATACAATATATACAATTGTTAAATCTTTCCAAAACTCGGTCAGACCTAATCAGAATCATGACACATTGAATGTAGTAGGAATGGAATTAGATCTTATTCTTCAAAACTTAAACTGTGAATAAGATGACAGTCTTTGTAGGAGTCAGATTCAATTTCTATATGGCCACATGTCAATTTATCTGTCAGTCCAACATTTATTGTACTGTATTCACTGTACAGAGTTAATTTCCTGATCAATTTCCATAGAATTTTCAGGATTTTTATCAAATTTTCAGGAACAGTTAGCATGGAATATGTGAGAACTGTGACAGGAAATTAGAAATAAATATAACAAAATGTCTGCATTTTCAGTAATGGTATCATCTGTCAAACTCAAGCTTGCTAAGAAACCACAATGACAAGTGGATTATTTGATTGATCGGCACAAGCAATCAATTTGGCATCATTCACAATGAGAATAAAATTTTATCGGATATTTTAAATTGGATGTCGTGTGTTTTTTTAGCTCTAATTTTGATTTGCATGATATGACTAGAAAAAAATAAATGCAGTAAATTTAAAAAAAGAAGAAAATCTCAAAACCCTAAGCTTTATCACATATACTCAACTCGACATAAAGTCTATATTTTGGCAAACATAGCTGTTTATTTCGTAAATTAAAGCATTTAATAGGGAGAATCAAGGGTCATGTGGGTAACTTACTAGCTAAGATCTTAATAGGCTGGAATGTGGGATACAATTTGAGCTTTAGACGAATGAAAACATATCAATACTATAACTGAGGTTGACAGACATATTTGTTGAATGAAAATCTGACTATCAGTCCTCCAGGTCAGACTAAACCTTAAAATATAAAAGATGAACTTACCTTGGTCTCCTCAAGATAGTCATAGAAGTGTTTCAGATTCATCTCTTGATCCTAAATCAGTACTCACACTTCTCTGCAAGGAAGAATTCTGAGGAGAATCTAGATCATCATCGTAAAAATCAGTTTGCGCTACTCCATGTCGTTTAACTATATAAGGACTTGGGAAACGCTCAGATTTAGAAACAATAGATGCATTGTCTTCATCTATATAAGTGTTTTCAGGACAATTGCCGTTAGCAGTCATTTCTGCCAGTTCTTTAGCACTGCAAGATGGGGTATCTATTGGAATGGCATTATGGAAACGTGAAAAGTCTATTTGGTATTGTCCATCCTCCTTCTGAAATGTCACTAGACGTTCAAATCGATGTCCCCACAGAACCTCACCTGGAAGATAAGAACTTCTAGCTTGTGTTGTCATTCCAGTAGATTCTACAATACCTTCTAGAATAACTATGAGTTCAAATTGTTCTCGATGTAAATCTTCAGGAGATAATTCCCAGAACGGACTGGTTTCATTTATTTTATGGACTATTATCACTGGCCATACTAAAAACAAACGATCACGACCTTCTTCGAAACCTAGATCGACGTCGAACTGATATAGAGGTAAGATCTCCCCTTCTTTAGTTATTTTCCTTTTTATTAATACTGCTCTGATATGTGCTTCGACGATTTGTGACTTTCGCATATCACCGACACGAAATAATAAACATAGATCACCATCTTGCTTACAAATGCATGCATTTTTGCTAAACATCAGCGTTTCTGCTCGTTTTTTGGGTCTAGAGAGCTTAGCAAACACTATACCAGTCATTAAGGCTTGACATATCACACCAAAGCATGATTGAAACATCATTAACACAATAGCTTCCGGGCATTCTTCTGTTGTATGTCGAGAACCATAACCTATTGTATGCTGGGTTTCTATAGAAAATAAAAGCGCTGATGTGAAAGTGTAAATCTCTTTAACACAGGGTTTCCAATCCGTTTCTCCTGCATGTTCTAAATCACCATGTGAGAAACACACTAACCACCAAATCAAACCAAATATTAACCAACTTAATGTAAAAGCTAAGGCAAACAGCATAAGATTATATCTCCATTTTATGTCAACTAAAGTAGTAAAAATATCAGCTAAATATCTTCGTCTACGTTTTCGTATATTTGTCTGAGTAATATTAACATCTCCATTTTTATAAACTAAGCGCCGCCTCATACGCTTTGAATGATGTCTGTCTGCTCGTCTGTTTAACTGAGCATTGTTTGTCTGACGAATATTTCTAGAGGCATACTCCATGAAAGAATCCTGTGAAGAGCGTCGATTTTCATGCTTCCCATTCTCCAGTAGATCGGGATCTGGCAACACTGCAGCAGGTCCGTTCATCCCAGTGCCATAACTGGCATCCATAATGACAGCCTGCATCTCGAATTAACTTTGCCTTGGTTGAATAAACATGCTAATTGCGTAACTTGAAACTTTGTGACACATGGCGATCTGTTTAACGCGTCTGCTCTAATTCATATTGACCAATCACCTGTCTGTTCTTTCACCTGTAATAAGAACAAGAATAAGTTATTTGTCAGTCAACACACTGGATATCAATAGCCATCAACGTTCTTTGATTACAAACTGTCGGATATCTTTCAAACCCAGCAAACAACTGATGTAAATATTCATACATCTTTCAAAACATAATTATTGACAAACAGCATGCCATTTTTTCAGCAAATTCAGCAAGTTTTCTAACAAATATATCAGCAATTAATTTCATTACAGTTTCAAATATAATTGTTATTATTGGAAATAGTAAAGACTATGTAAACAGCACAAAACAAACATCAGGTTCACGGCACCATACATGTACATACTTCTACAAAGCACTGGCAGCTAATTCTTATTTGCATTTTCTGAGGAGAGAGAGTGTTTGATTGAATGCCAGAAGTCTGCTTTTTTCAATGACTAGCAGGATATGGTTAACTAAGATGTCCAGAAAGTAAATCTAATAGAAGAGAGAGAGAGAGAGAGATATGGGTCTTAACATTCACTTGACACAAACTAGGTCATTTCAGGACTAACATATGGTTTAATTTTAATTAAATAATTCGCTTGGGCGTAGGGTGATAAGCAGTGGGAGGAAACCGGAGAAAACCCATAAAGCTCAACCGAAGAATTAAAACCTTGTACTGGCAGTTGACTCAATGACAGGCCTTATGATACAGCATGCATGCGCTAACCATTTGGCTACCCCCAGCCAACCCCCTTATATGTCTAAGACAATAAATGTATCTACTATTTCACAGCTAAATCCATATGCTAAAATGTACTCAGATTGATTATTAGCATAAATATCATGAGTAGATAATCCAATACTAGTTTGGTTTCAATAGGATTAAAAAGATTTCGATTTCGATTATAACGATATGCTTATATATCGTTTGCTGGAAATCAAATGTTTACAAATATAAAGTCGGACTGAAATTCCTTTTCTGCTTTAGATTTTGATTATAACCATATGCCTATATATTGTTTGCTGGATATCAAATGTTTACAAATATAAAGTCAACCATTTTCGGGCTGAAATTCCTTTTATTAGTTTTAACTTTCACAACAATGTAGTTTGTAAGGCATTAAAGGCTCATTTCCCACTCCTGTTAAAGGCCCAATAACACTCTTGTTTTAAACAATAAGTCCCAATCATTATTCTGGTCAAATGTACTTAGATTTTAAAATATTTTCGAGCCCTCTGGACAAGTAAAATAGGATGTAATGGATAATTTACACAACAGGTAGTTAAAATAAGGCTATTTATTTTTCTGAACCTGTCAAGCCAGCAAAAGTGTTATTGTCCCTTTAACAATCCCTCTTATGGTGATATGAGAATCAGAATAATTAATCCATGTGAATTATTTGATAAATCATTCATCCAGATAAATTATTTCTTCTGGGTATGTTAATAATTTACAGTGATTCCTTGTTATTTAAGTCGTCATTAACACATTTAGTAGAGAAAAGAGGGATGTTTATAACCTCATTTCATTTCCTTGTTTCTAAGAAATCCTATATTTTGACTTGTAGGAAATCACTGACATGCTATTAAAACTGTTATTAAACATTCGCATTGATTATTTAAAAGAAACATACTCAATGATTATAAAAAAAAACATCCTCCACGGTTTTATTACAGCAAGCATGTCAAACTAATACTACTCACGCTAACAAACCATTATATTAGATAGTGGAATTACAATCAATCGAATCACAGCTAACAATATATCCATGTATTATTACATACATAAAACACATCTCGTTAGGACGTATATCATACTTGCTAATATAATAGTCACATCTAATTAGACTGACACATGAAATTAGTACTCCTATCACAAATTAAGATTTATTACATACCATACATATTATATACATTATCATACTTGACTGTACAGAAACAACTGTCTACACTATAGAGGAATCATTGTAACATACTAGAGATTACAGCTGTATTATGTAGCTTTACAGCGCTAATTAGGACTTGGATTCTGACCAAACTACAGATCTGTCAGTGACAATTAATCAATCATATAGAGATGTATGAGAACATGCCGATCTGAGACCAACGACCTTCAAATTCTTTGACTAATTTAATGTGCCAAATGATGTTATAATGCTGGAATGTACATGTGTTTCTTTATTCTTTATTCTAAACACATGTAGAACCATTCCTAGTTTTTTTATAATGAGTACATCATACTACATCTTCTGGAAAGGCAATTAAAGACATTGCTGTCTTTTTTCCAAATCCAAAAACTGTGTCACAAGATGTGTCAAAAAGTCAAGGTAGGCAAATAGAGAAAATCTTTTGCTTAAATTTTAGAGTGAAGTTGGTCGCAGATGTTTCCTTGTAATTGAGAAGGAGGTGAAAATGTCCTTGTCCCTAATTGCCATTCAGTCGTATATAATGGGGTGGTGGGAGGGTTCGAGTGGTCCAACATGTGCAATTCATTAAAAGACATGGTTTCGATCCTAAGCTTGTATGTGATGAGGAGCAGGGTCGCTTGCCCAACCATTTGCGTTTTCCCTGGGACCTCTCTGGTTTTCTAATTAATAAAGATATACTCCTCTGAGCAAGTAATTTTTGAATCATAAATATATAAAAATGTGTTTGTCCGGAACTTTGTTTTGAGTTGACATCTGTCATGGAGTCAAGTAACTATGATTTTGTCTTTGTTTGATTCTAAAGTCTGACCCAACATTATGGGTTTTCTCCATACTAGAAAATTATTGAGATATAAATGTACCGTACTGTGTTAGTCCAAAAATGACCTAGTTCAGTTTGTGTGGAAGGTAAACCCTATTTTTCTATCTCTATTTCCTCTCATAAAAATACACATTGGTTGATTTGGTAACTATAAATTTTACAGAGTTTTCAACTGCTCTGTACTGTAACTTTTTTATTTGAATATTACTTCCCATTAGAGAGAGAGAAATGGGGTTTAATGTCCACTCAACACAACTAGGCCATTTCGGGACTAACATATGGTTTTAATTTTTTATTTCAATAATTCGCTTGCACATAGGGGTCTTTAGCAGTGGGAGGAAACCGGAGTGCCCGGAGGAAACCCTAGAGATTAAGAAGGCGCTTCTATCTCCATGTCACATACGCTCACACTAGGGTCGAAACCACAGCCGCAAGCCAGAGGTGACCAGCCAGCTAGAGGTCGAAGCGCGGCACTCTAAGCCACTAGGCCATCCCAACCTCCCTACTTCCCATCCCTTATAATAAGGTCCATGATAAAACATACCGGTAATAAATATACATGCAAACAAAAACATATTTTACAGGGAATAATATGAAATTGACCATTGCTGGATTTGGTAACTATAAACTATGCCTATGACTAAGGGTTCTACATGTGGTAGAACTTTCTACTTATTAACCTCCTGCTTTCGATCCTTTCAAACAAATAAACTAAGCAGGAGGTCTTTAACTCTACTTAATCAAACATTTGATAATGAATGAAGCACTGTGAAAATATAGCATGACTTGTAAATCACAGTGGCTGCTAATTAGTACAATCAATATATGATTATTAATATCATAATATAGATATATACCACCCAACCACGTCCCCGAGTCACAAGTCATTCAAACTTCTCTTAATCAATTACGTCAAACATGACAACACCTGTAGTAAATGGAAATATGATTGACTTAACCCATGATATCTAAAGTGCAGTAAACACTTACTATTGAATTTCAAATCAAAGACTGATTGATTTTGCCTTAATTGTGATTAGAACACTTTGATTATATATTCATATAATGATATACTACATCCAATCTTAATGACATGTATACACTCAATGAAATACATAAAGGAGTAAAGCCTCTTTGATTTAGTTCAAAATAGAGTATTGAATTAGCTAGGTAAATCTGTTTTGATCATTTCATTAATGATGATAATATATAAGAGAGAGATAGAAATGGGGTTTAATGTCCACTTGACACAAACTAGGTCATTTTGGGACTAACCTATGGTTCCATTTTTATTTCAATAATTAGCTTGTGTTTAGGGGTTTTTAGCAGTTGAAGGAAATCGGAGGATCTGGAGAAAATCCACAAGGTTGTACATGCGACCCTACTCCTTGTCAAGTACAACTGGGGAATAAAAACCACACCAGTTGACTAAATGACAGACCTTCAACCAAGCCTTGAAATAAGGCACCTGTCACTGACAATGTCAGGCACAGATTCAGGGTTTGTCAGGCACTAAACCTCTGGCAGTGGTGCCTGTCATTTTGTCCGGCACTGAATTGTCTTTTTTAATGATATTATTAATACATGTCTGGCACTAAGTTGAAAATGTCAGGTACTCTGGTCAGTGACAGGTGCCTTACTTCAAGGCTTGCCTTCAACCATCCAACCCACCCTAATGATGCTCTAAGTTGTATATGACAAATTTTAGTTTCAAAAGAATCAGCCAAAGTTGTTTTTTCTAGAGATTAGTTTTCGTCTTACTGTTTCTGCTACTGAAGACAAAATCTGATAAATCTCATGGCTGGTTAATATTGGTTTAACAGTAAATAGTGACCAAACATTTTAAATAAAATCAGATTGTCATTCCTCAAAACGGATTAAATTACCAGCAACTTATTATTTACAGTCAAATTAACAGTTTAGTTTTAACCAATATGATAGAAAGATTGGCATGACATGTATAATCTGCTACCATGTGCAATACTTGGCTTAAATTTTTAAAAATATGGAAATTTTACTCGGTTATCTTAATTAATCATGGCAATTTACCAGAACCAATGATATCCTTTCTTTTGCAACAGATAAGTCAAGAGCAGGAAGTTGTAAATTTCCATCTCACTTGATTGCTTTTCAATCTACAATATTGTGAAAGTTGAACATCTGAAACACATATCGGACAGCCCCCCTCCCCCCTAAAAATGGTTTGATTCAGTTAAGTACATGTATTTATATGATGAAATAAAATTTCACAACATTTGGTATCCTCTGAAGATGATAAACATAATACTATACATGTAGACAATCAATAATGCCACCTGTAAGCATTATATAAAATATTTTGATGGTCCTCTTCCTAACCTGATTCAATCCAAGGAGGGTGATTATCCATCATTGATATTTTGGTTTTCCTAATGTAATGTTAAATAATCAGTCTGAGTAAATTTTAGCATGGATTAAGAGTGAAAACTTAGATTGTCCAAATAAAAATTGAATATATTATCAACTTCTTACAATACCACTAAACTAATTGCACCCCAGACAACTGTAAAGCTGCATCATTAATTAATACATGTCAATTACTTAAAATAAATCAAATATTGTCATTTCAACTACTTTTATCCATAACCACTAAAATCCCAAAGAGAACAATTACCTGGCATATCTGAGATAATTTCATTTACAGAATCCATTAGCACCCAATCCATCAAAATCTAAATAACCTCTGATAGAAGGGTCAAATAATTAACAATATTACTGATAGCCATGTCATATTTACCCTTTTGGCAATTCTTAACATTAGGGATTAAGATTAGTAGATGACCATATCATATATACATAATCAGTCAAAACAGTACTTAACTATAAATGTAGATTGCATATAGTATGATCCTTCCTGTAAGTACCAGACAATGAGATTACTCAATCTGGAATAACATAATTTATATAACATAGTCTAACAATTTCACCACAGAAAACATAACTCTATTCTCCATTATAAAACACCCACGAATTTCGACAATACACACTTTTTGCATAATATGCGGTGAACCACGAAACCCCAACTTATATTTATAAAACACAATATGTAGACTTACAATTCACCGGTGTCTTTATTCTAATTTCATAATATATCAATCATTTGTATTCTGTTAGACCATTAACCTCTAGCCCAGTTTGTTATATGTAACCGATTTGTAATATCCATATTCTTCTACTGGTTATAATCCTACCCTAGCATACGTATATATAGATTATAGTCCTCAACACACACGACTTTACTCCACGCTGACTTTCTTACAAATAATACTCAATCCCTCAACAAGAATTGTATTTTATATATTTGGCAGAATGCCCATAGTGAAGGTCCATAGCACTCACACAAACAGATCCTGATCTATGCAGACAGAAGCCAGCTAGCTACTGGCCGGTTAACTTCACCATATGAATCATACCAGTAGAGCTGAGTGTTGAAGAATTAGAACCAAACTCAATCGGATGTGTTAATAGATCAATCAATTGAATCAGTCTAAATTTAACATAACCGTCAGTCCTTCACATTCTATAATTCATAAACATTATCCAATACTTTAGTTAAATGTATTAATATAAGTCTTTAATATTCATAATTGATTTTGGTAATTTCTAATGAATTATGATTTAAAATATCCATTTATATTTGCCTCAAATGGGATGAATATTTTACACTAATTCATTTTGATATCAATTTCAAAATATCTGGCATATATTACAGAGTTAATCATTTATAACATAGTTTCAATCTCTATTAGCAGAGAGAGAGAGATAGTTTATTGTCCACTCAACACAAACTATATATAAGTCAATTTGGGACTAAAACACACCGTTCGATTTTATATTAATAATTCGATCGCACATTGGGTTACCATACGTCCCGGTTTTACCGGGACAGTCCTGGTTTTGGGGGTCCTTTTTGTTGTCCCGTCCTGATGCCCCCACGTGCCTAAATGTCCCGGTTTTTAAAGCAGGTGTTTTCCAATTGAAAGTTTTTACTTCCACTAGCTAAGTCACTTTGGGACTAAAACACACCGTTCGATTTTATATTAATAATTTGATTAATATAAACTCAACGACAGACCTGATATGAAGTGGATGCATTAGACTGTTCGGTCACCTAACCCTCAATGCAAAAACAAATGTTTTATCTAAATAATATCTGTATTGAACGACCTTACAGAAGCATGTATATTATATTATATAGACACAAGGGTTTGGATTTGTCATAACTTTGGGGGGGGGGGGGGCAACAAACCCTGGAAAATTTCATTACCAAAACAAAATAATAATTTCGAAACAGTTTACCAGTGTAATTTCGATGAAAGCTGTAACTAGGGCTAATATGATGACGATATGGAAAAATTGACTAATTACAATTAAGGGGGTAGATATCATGAAGTTCAATTACTGTGGCGACACCCAAGGAAGTGGTTAAATTATAAATAACCTTCAGAAAGGGACATTCATGTGGTTATAAACCTCAAAATCTGTCTTGGCGATCAAAATCAGGGGGGGGGCAGAGACATTCGTTCCTCTCGCCTCCGATTTTAAGAGGAGGACCCGTTCCCCTAAATACACGCCCATGCATAGACATGCCATTTACTTTACCTACCTTACCTAAAGTTCCATATGACATTAAAGAGCATCAACAACTGTCTGACAATTAAAATGATTAAACCGTCTATCTACCTGCTCAGTAATGACAATAGTTTATATACACATAAATAATGCACGCTAATAGTATGTTTAGCTGATAGACCGTACACATACATACATTATCCCGACTTCCCTGTAAACAATGCATTCTTTTATGATACCTGCCCTCAAGCACGGAGAATATTCCACATGATAGAGACTACTAAATAGACATAATTATCCACTGAACCATTATAACAAGGTAACAGCAGCATATATTGCTTTTCTCGTCGCACATAATGTAGTAGCATTAACAGACATTTACTATAACTTTATAATAATATAACTAAATCACTCATTTTATCCTTGACTACAAACTAATCATAAACACCAACTGATTTTCCTCCAATTTATCTCTTAAAGAGGCACTGTGTAAAGATTTGGATAACTTGCTTTCCATACTTGCTATAATAGATCCCAAATAGATAATTAAAAAATCCAGTCAAGTTATGACTGTTTGAAGTTTTGAGAAAATGTAGTTTAGATTATGTTTAATCATAGTAACGGTACTTGACAATCAAGACTTATTATTGTTAAAACTCTTAAATAGTCGTAATCTACTTACAATCTGAGTCATCCGATGGCCCAGAGAGTTGATTATGGGCTCGTCATGTTAGTAAGTGCAGGAGAACCGCACTACATGCAAAACAAATATGTACAAGATAAACCTGCGGACAAGATGGAAAATAGACATTGCAAAAAATAAACAATTATCAAATTAATTGAATGGATCTCGGGACCAGTCGTAAGCGTCCACTGCGCTGTACAGTTTCGGGTCTGTTGTGGTACAGGCTTCACTAAAATGATTCACAAAAAAGACGTCAAAAAAATAATGCGACCAATCTTGACAGTGGTCGTCTTTTCAATGGCGATGGTCTGCCAGTTGACGTGGGGTTTTTAGAGCGATAATCCGGACAGAATTCCTGAAAATGCTAAAATAATACATGTAGTGAGCAAACAGGAGCAAAGAGAACATTCTGCAGTACGAAGGGTTAAAACTCTACTCTAATAATATTTAATAAAACATTTGTGGCCAGAAAAAAATATCTGCAATAGGCAGATTTAGCTCTTGCATAAAGGATCTTTAACTTAAAAGTGAAATATGTACATGCATCTGTTACAATACAATATTTAATTTAGAAATTCAAATATCAAAGCACCAATAATTGATCTGAAAGCAAATCATGTGTATGTATTACATTATCTGATTTAGAAATTTCAAATATCAGAGTTCAGAGCTATGATAAAATCAAATTATAAGTCACATGATAACAAAAACTTTTATAAACATTACTATGACAGACGATGATATCATAAATAACGAATTTGTTTGCTAAAAAATTTAAAGCATTATTAATAGCCTACTAACCAAACTTTCTTCCAACTTTCAAGTCTCTGGATATAAAGATTTACCATGTTTTGAATTGAGAAATATAAATAGGAAAAGACAGTTACCAAGCCTAATGAACACGTAACCTATTCATCAATTCATAAATAGAATCTAAAGGTTGGGTGGCACTCCAGCCTGGCCATTCCCAAAAATGTTCAACTGTAGAAGGATCACTGCCTTCTAGACTTTTGCCAGTTTTCTTTAACAGCTAATGAATCCTTCATTATAGAGGCCTACCATGTTATTCCCAAAAGGAGTGGATGCAGACCACTTCACTGATGATTTGAAACGATACCCAGATTACAGTGATAATACAATAATATGTGTTTGACGACCCACTTTTGTTCATTTTGAAGGTTTGAAAGAATACAGCTATATATCAATTATTAACTAGTAAGCAATTTTAATGATAAATGTAAATCAGTTATTATTTATTTATATTAAACCTTAATACATGTATGTGCTTGTCAACCGATTTTCATTAATATGTGCTTTGTCAACCGACTTTGATCTATTATTTATTTTGAAAGCATAAAGCTATACACCCCCTTTAATTAGCAAGCAATTTTAATGAAAAAATTCAAATTGACAAAATGAATGATAAAATCAGTGAAGCATTTGATATATTCAGTGGATAATTGATTTGAACTGGATATTATCTCTAGTGATATCTCCTAACAACAACAGGTGATCAAATATAGATTAATAATATAGACCACTCTACCATCAGTAGACTAATTAGAAGTGTTGGTCTCTTACAGATTCTATCTATTGTCAGTATTGTCAGTACATACAACTGTTACGTATTATCAATTTGTACTCCGTTGCTCTAGCACCATACGGGGTCTAATCATCCCTGATTGAAGTCTTTTTTCATGACCTCAACTTGACAAAGCTCCCTGGAAACCATGGAGTTGTTCTAAAGGTCTCTAAAACTGTTATAGGTTCATGTATTATCAATTTCATGGAGTTGTTCTAAAAACTGTTATAGGTTCATGTATTATCAATTTCATGGAGTTGTTCTAAAGTTCTCTTACAACTGTTATAGGTTCATGTATTATCAATTTCATGGAGTTGTTCTAAACGTCTCTTACAACTGTTATAGGTTCATGTATTATCAATTTCATGGAGTTGTTCTAAACGTCTCTTACAACTGTATGTTATAGGTTCATGTATTATCAATTTTTACGCTGTGGTGTACACATTTTCTTTTCTTCTCTCTTCTAGTGGATAGTTAATTTCAGACAGGAATCAGTTGTTCTAGACTAAGCCGATCTTGTTATTTAGGTGATAAACACTTCCTGTTTCGTATGTAGAAGGTATTTATTATACAACAGACATGTCCTGAGATCATTAAGACCCAATAGTAAGTGCAGGAGGACCGCACTACACGCAAAAAAAACTAATCTTCAAAATAAACCTGCGGACAAGACAGAAAATAGACATTGCAAAAAACAATTATCAAATCAAGTGAATGGATCTGGGGGCCAGGCGTAAGTGTACACTGCTAGGTGACAAAATACCTTACAGAAGAGACAAGAAGTAAATGGCATCAGGTGTTCTAGAAAAATAAATAAAATACCCTAAGAAAATAAGCATATCCTGTCCTATGTATGACATGTGTCAGAACTTATTGTTAAGATGCCAACATACATTAATTTAAAAATGCGTTATGCAAGAGCTAAATCTGCCTATTGCAGGTCTTTCTTTAGCCCTGAAATGTAAATAAACTATTAATTAGACATTTATACACATGAAAAAAGACCTTAATCAAGTCTCAATGCTATTTTATGTGTCAGATTTACACTCGATTTTAATCCAGTTTGCTGTTCAACGCACATCGATGATTTAATCAAAAAATGGATCATCAAGACTATGCTTTTTATTGACCGACTTTAGTAATAAAGATCGAGGCTAGGTCTCAAATTCAAACTCTAATATCTTGGTTCAGCATATTCCCTTTACATTATCTAGTTTTACATTATCTAATCTTCCATAAAGCTGCTTTAACCCTTTGAGTGCTGGGCCACTTGTGTAACCCGTGTGCCGGAAAGGGGTAAAAATTATTAAATCCAAGATGGCCGACATTCGAATACTCAATATTCAAGAAAATCCTAAATTGTTGGTTAAGAACCAATATGTATAATGAACATATAGGAATATGATATACAAATATCAAATGACCTCATTCAAACTACAACGAAATCGGTAAAGAAATAAGCGAAAAAATGGCATAAAACCAACCTGCTTTGTCAGCACGTGACGACGCCATTGTTGTGAAATTGTCTGTTGGTCATCCAGGTATCAAGTCACCCCAGTGCTGCCATGTGACGAAATTTTAGGTAAATATAATTTTTAATTGCTGATGTGCCTATCGGACGTACGACAAACGTCCTAATAACTGGAAATAACGTTAGACCCAGGCACAGTAGATATTTAATATGGGGATGTACATTGTACGTCCCTATGGCACATCAATTACCAAAATGACGATGTACGACGTACGTCCTATAAGCAGCTTAACGGTTAAGAAGACAATAATGCCCAAGTAAAATTTTGATATAATTGTGGTCGTGTTACAATAACTATCATGAGATATTGAAATTGAATCTTTATACGCGCAACACTAAAGCTGATCTTTTTACAAAAAAGGCATGTCTAACATAAAAACAAATCTAGTATTACATTCTTTGTAACATTATTTTTCTTATGTATTTCCAAATCAATTTTATTTTTATACGACTGTAACCATATTGATTATATGAGAACCAACCTATTATTAAATTAATCAATTCTACTTTCACACATTTTACTTTTCTTACATTCTTTCTCTTTTCTTCACAAATTTCCTAAAAGCCCAATCAATGCTCAATGGCCATTACCTTAATCAAAATATTACATGATATTTCCTTTTAAAAAGAGTGTGACAGTATACATGTACCTTAATTAAAAGAGAAAAGGTTTGGCACACCTGATTAATTGAGTTCTAACAAATAGAGATCATAGATCATTGTCTACACCTGCCTTCAACTAGAAATATGTCTGACACTCTCATCAACATCTTGTGAAAAAAAACCTCCATGGAAATTGATTGTTAAGAAGTTCTTTTAAGTAAAATTACTAGTAAGCTATTTCACAAAAAGATAAACGGAGAGGGATAAATGAGGTTTAAGCAGCCCACCCCCCAATAATTTGGCCGCAAATACTCTTTTCACTAGGTTGTTGATGCCCCTGGACCCTATAAGGACCTAGGTCGGCCGCAAATACTCTTTTCTCCAGGTCATTGTTGCCCCTCGACCCTCGCCTTATAAGGACCTAGGTTGGAAGCCGCCCCAATCAAGAATTGCTTCCGCCAGCCCTGTTAAGGATTACTCGACAAAAACTAGGTGATTTCACAACTAACATATAATGTGGTACAATTTTTATTTCGTTAATTCACTTGCACATAGGGTTCTTTACCAGTGGGAGCAAACTGGAGAACTCTCAGAAACCCCTGGAAGACTATGATTGTGTTTTTCTTGACAAACAGATGCACTATCACTATCAACTACAAAAAAAAACAAGCACACATGATGAAACAATGAAAGGAATAAAAGATTTCAGCTTCTATCGCTGGCCACAAAAAACTACACCCTAGTAATGTTCAGAAAATTTCAGATTTGGTTAAATATATCCAACTCATATAGTATACAAGTTTGGCCAGGAGTCGAATATATTTACTGAAACACCTCTTTGAAAACTTTTGAGCCTATATAGAATCTTTCACACTTTCATATTTAAACATGTTAAACCGATTGATAGCTTGAACACTAGCAGCAAAGTAACTCAGATCTTTCAGCTATGTTCTATTTACAATGACAGCATGAGGGATGCCATTTCGCATAAAAGACATTAACCAAGTAAATTTGTGTTCTTACGTCTATATAAAGACAGACACAAATCTTAAATAGTCTAAACTGTGTGTAAGTGGTCATCTGGTGATTATGTCAACAGCAATTTAAACCGGTTAACTGTCATTTCGCTTTCACACCATGAAGTAAAACCGTTATAATAAAATAAAACCGAGTACGAACAATCCAAACCATTAGACAAAATTCAAAGTCCTAAGAAAATGGTATAGGCAAAATAGTGTAATCAGCATATGGACTGTCTAATTCAGAACTTCCAAAAATGTCTAGAGAGCACCATGAAAGATCTGGTCACAACTGATTAGAACTGATTGTTGTGTCTGTCTGTATCCAAATCAGAAAAGCAAAGAGAACATTATGTTATGAAAAGATGGTCATTTATTTAGAATCAAAATCCATAATTAATGAAAAATAATGAAATAGCCAGACACATCTCCTATGAGGACATGTCACACAGTCTGAAAGAGGAAAGAGATAAATGGTGAGTCGAGGACCTGAAGAAAACTGATGTGGATGGACAGTCGACTGAACTTCTTGTCAGAGACAAGCTGGGTTTCAAAACCACATCATGTGGCTCAATGACAGACCTTATGATCTATAGTGTAGACCATTTCTACACATCCCAACACAATGTACAAGTATTAACAAATGTTTATAAATTTTGTCAGTGGGTGAGCAGACCTGTCTCCAATATGCAATCCACTCTTGATGTACTGAATTGTGTCATCAAATAACGGCAAATCAATACCAAGTTTACTGCTGGGTTACATAGTTCTCCAAAGCACTAAATTGACAAGTTTAAACGTAAGACTTCAAGTCACTAAAACAGATCCAATTTCGTTTTGGTTTTTATAGTTTAAAATTTTGTTTTTATTTGTCTTTACTACACTTAAAACAAATTACCAATTTCGTTTCGTTTTCGTTTTTTGTTCCAAATTTTGTTTTTACTTGTTATTTAACTCATGCTCTCCTTGAAATGAGGGGTCAGCCAATCAAATGGTCTGTCGAATCGAGTGTTTGACCTTTTTTATGCGGAACTGTGGGTAGACAATAGCAGAGATAGAAAAGAAAAAACAAAAGAAGATAAAAAACAAAATGACGGTCGCTAATCGGTTAATCGAATTGCTGAGGTTATCGGGTCAAATGTTGCTTGCTTGGTACCTGACGTCATAGAACGTGAACTCCAATGTACATGTAGTGTAGGCCATTGAAAGTATAAAAAACTAAGTGGAATATAGATCTGTATTTCAATTAAATTGTAATTTGGATGAAAATTATTTTTCTACGAATATGTGCAAGCAACACATGCACCATTTTTAAATGAGTAATCAATTAGGAATTTATAACAACAGCTTCATCAATATCATATTTCTTGGTCTGTTTTAAGTTGAAATCACTCAACCATAAACACAATTTAATCAACCAGAAATATCAATGTGTGAAAAATACATTGTAAATTATATTGTCAATATAGGCAAATTCAAAACATATTTGTCATACAAAAAGTCCAATTTTGTAGTAACTAATAAAAATTTCGCAATAACTACTTACATTTGTAGAGTAACTAATCACATTTAAAGGGAAACAATTAATGGTAGCAGCTGGATCACACATTCCAGTATCATCCCAACTGAAGTGTTTATCAATAAATTGCTCAAAAAATGTAAAGTTTTTTTGATAAAAAATATTTCAGAAAAAATATAATGAACATTTAGAGAATTGAAAGTTGCTCTAAGCAAAATAGAGTTAAACTAAATACTGAATAAAAAAAAATGGTGACTAGATAGTCAATTGTCTTGAGACAAAGTTTTGCAGTTGTTCAGACGGAACAAAATGAGGTCCTGTGTACACATTGATATGCATGTGAAAAAAACCTTAACAGTAGGAATTAAATATAAGAATTACGATACAATGTAGTACCGCTGTCCATGCAAAATTTTCCTCATAGCAGAACGTATATGGCATAATGACCATCTCAATTAGTCCAGTCAGCAGAAAAGAAGGAAGTTAATAAAATAAAACTAAGTATGGACAATCCAAACCATAAGACAGAATTCAAAGTCCTAAAAAAAGTTATAACCACATTTCATTTCATAAAGTTTTAGATATTGATTGGACTTGACTTATGACCCTCTATCTGAAACTGGCTGTCTTATTTATAAAATAAGAAAATCTTATTGCAATTTATAATTGAGACACTGTGTGGCACATGGTGATGTCAAATGACACCATAGGAGATCAAACAGACTGTATAATACTTTTTTTCGATTTCTACAATTTGAAACTTCAAAATGCAAGATTTATATATCTTTTTTTACATGTTTACTGAGGCATCAGTGGCAAATGTTCCAGATTAAAAGCTTCCTTGTATCATCAACAAGTTACTTCCAGTTTTCCAGTCAAGAGTCATCAACAAGTTACATGTACTTCCAGTTTTCCAGTCAAGAGTCATCAACATGTTACTTCCAGTCAAAAGTCATCCACAAGTCAGTTACAGTCAACAGTCAGTTTCTGTCAACTACTCAAGAGATGAATGAATGAACGAACCAGTCAGTTCCAGTCAATTTTTGTCAATCAGTCATCTATCCAGGAAAACATTCTAGAGAGTAGATGCCAATCAAACATTAAAAATATGATAAAAATATTGTATTTATTTAATATGAATTCAGAGAATAAATTCCCAGATAGTTGAAACAATTAATGCAGTCAGTGTTGATTTTTTCGGGATATCGATATTACAAACAAACAAAAATTGAAAATTTTAGAAAACTGCTTATATAGCTCTCCAACATGAAGATTCAGAGTGAACAATATTTCTGCACGGAATACATTGTAGTCTATTTACAGTTCCTGATATTAACACAGAGTCGCTCGGACTGTCTGGTTCCTGTTACCAGAATCAATCATAAATACATGTATACATACAATCATTAAGAATTCTGTTTAAATTATGGTACTCAAACATGGCCCTAAAAATATTGATGAGTATATGTCTATATAATGGTATCAAAAAGCGTTTTAAGGTGGGCATTATAGGAGTATAATTCCTCATTTTATCATGAAATATTTAATAATTGCCATTTAATCAATATGCATTATGTGATGTATATAGAAAGTATTGACATAAATATCAACTTTCAACCCTTTATTGATATTAAGATCTAATCACCAATGTAAGATAATGTCCACACAAATTTATTTTAAAAATGGCATGTTCCTGATCCAATATCATTTCTCATATCGTTCATGATCATCCCAGCATATAATGTGGACTAGGCCATGTTCAAACTAGTCATTTTGTAAAAAAAAAAGTGTATAAAGTTGTAGAATGTACAGGCATATACCGTTCTATTATATATCGTTCTGACTGCTCCACATAAAAATCTTAAAAAGCTAAATGTACCTAACAAAACTATCAAATATTGTCACATAGCATCTTACTTTGTTACCTATAAAACTGTAGATGCTACCCCAACATAACATCATCAGTTCTTGGAAATCATTTGGACATCTGCATAACACCAATTCTACAGTTTTTTTCCTTAATATTGAAAGAGAGTAAATAACATGAAACATAGTTTTATGTATGTCAATCTGATTAAAACACAGATCCTATTTCGTTTTATTTTTCTGGTATATAGTTCAAAATTTCATTTTACTTGTCTATACTACACTTACTCGAAAAGTTGTTATGTTACCGGTATTTTGGTTGGAAGGAGAGATAAGCCAATGAAACGGTCTGTTTCGGTGTCTTTTTTGCATGCCATGCACGGAACTGTTGGTAATAGAATCGATGCTGATCTATTAATCAAATGTCTGACATCATAGGGTTAAAGTTGCTCATATGATCTCTGACACGGCCTCCCAAAACAACTGGTCAGATCTTCATGTAGTTTAGGCCATCGAAAGTATAAAAGAGCGAAATGATATATAGATCTGTATTTTAATCAGATTGAGTTTTATGTCTTTCTTTTATGCACCAACTGGGTAACGGAGGCCAGCATACACCATGTAGTAAGCCATAGAGGCAACAGTGGTGCTATGGCATACTCTTTATTTCGAGTTCCTTTACACAAAACTTTGGTTTTTCCAGACCATCCAAATGATTAGACACGACACTGTTCCATCCTGCATGACTGACATAGGGGAAAAAACGCTGGAAAATCCAGGAAAAATGAAAGAGGGCGATGAGCAAAAGTTCCACAAATGAAGTCTAGAATCACCTGTACTTTCACTTTGTCTGTATTAAAAACCTGAAACTAACAATGCTATGATGTACCATAGCACATCTATTACTAAACAAGACTAACTGATTCATCTGTTACATGGAATCAATGGAAACACTAAAAACTCATTAATTTTCCACTTGTGAAGATGACGAGAAACAAGTATTAATACGGTCAATGATGATTATATGTTACGCAGCCTACAGAACTATTTTCTTTTTATATCAGCAATTTTCTAACCTTGATCTCCAATTCACCATATAACACAAACTTTCAAACGCAAAAATCACACAAGAGAATAGAAATCTGTATCATTTTAAAAGGAACGTTCTAATTGAACTGGCAGCTTCCAGGAATTTCGATATTGTGTATTCAGCTAACTGGACCTGTCTTGGGTACTGTATTTCTATCTCCCAGACATCTGTCCTTGTAGTGCGAATAAATGTTTAATTTTTCCTTGAAAGATAAGAACATCAAACTAGTTGTATAGAAATAGTCTGAGAACTGTCTGAGTCATAAAATTAAGCAATGACATTACTACAAGATAATATTGAATTGTCTCCTAAAGATTATATAGACTTGGTTGGATTGTGCCAGTAGAAAGTGTACACATAGCATGTTTACCATTCTACGGCTCCATCTGGTAGAGGCAAACTTGGCATTTAAACATGTACAAAGATTCTGATGAGAGCTACCACCTGGCCTGTTATTCACAAAAATATTCAAAAATATTTCAAAAACTTTTTGCTTGAGAAATGAAATAAAATCAGATTTAATGACCTATTTTGGTATAAATGATCTACAAGGGTAATGAAGATATGCTATGAGAGATATTTTGCCAGAGGACAGCAGCACTACACCCTGCTCTTATTTCAAATTTCAAACACCAAAACTACTTTTCATGTCATCCGAACAGCTAGACACTGTTCAAGGCCAGGTCCTTCATCCTGCACCATTGATAAGGGGAAACCAAGCTGGTAATTCCTGGGAAATGTTCACGACCAACATCGTGGTTGAACCACTGGTCTCCTAGTTGGCGCCTTATTAAAGATTGGGTCATCGTTGTAATTGAGCTAACAGCATAATTTGATTTAAAATATATGAAGGCTTTTCAAACAATTTAGAATTTATATCTTCATTTCTAAATCTAAAGATGAAAGAAAGACCACAGCATTCCGATGATTTATCAGCAACAAATCATAATAACAAAGACATGATAATTTAAAGCATTTCGCACAACACAAAAATACTTTAAAGGCACCATTGTATGAATACGCCAAAAAAACTCATTCAAAGTAACGTTTCTACAACGAATTTATAAAGCTTGAAAGCCAACATTTTCAAACTGTTTCTTATTTAAGGAAATCTAGTCGGAGGTCTTGGGCCAAATGGATTAATGCATGACCTTTAGTTAATAAGGTCTGTCATTGAGTCAAGTGGTGTTAATTCCTTCCCCGCTTGTAAGTAAGTGTAGGGTCATGTGTCCAAACTCTCCATGATTTCTCGGGATCCTGCAGTATACTGCCACTGCTAAAGACCACTATAAGCAAACAAATTACTGATAATGTTAGTCCTGAAATGACTAGGCCCCGAGTTCACAAAGCTTTCTCAGACTTAAGTTGTTCACCTTATTTTATCTAAAATATAGCCCTTTTTAAAATTTGTGTTGTTTTAATTTATCAAATTCAAATACATCAATAAGAAAATATGTGCAATGTTTTGTGTTTCTGGATCAATGATATTTCTCATGAACAGTGATTGAAAGTTGAGTAAATTCTTAACTTAAATCTGAGAATGCTTCATGAACTCGGGGCCTGGTTTGTGTAGTGTGGACAGTTAACCCCATTCTCTCTATCTCAGTAGCTACTGAAATGTTACACTATGGTGTCTTGTAATCGGAACATTTTGACATGGGGGTACCTGTTACAGACTGTCAACTTTCAATGGGTAATTTTGACATGGTGGTACCTGTTACATATTGTCAATATTCAATGGGTAATTTTGACATGGTCGTCACATGGTGGTACCTGTTACATACTGTCAACTTTCAATGGGTAATTTTCGGAATATAAATATTTTTTGTTTGACTTATTCAAATAGAATTCCATGACTTACATTGATTTTGTTTGAATTTCTACTTTAACGTTAACATCTGTTCATAATATATAAGCTTACATACCGTAATTACAGATACAAATATATACATACCATAATACAAATACAAGGATTATATTCATTGTTATTTACTGCAGGATAAAATCAATTTTTTCAAATAAATGTATTGTATCTATTTTATGACAAAACTGGGTTTCTATTAAGTGACAACAATACAATACTTATTATGTGATACAAGAATATGATATATTAACTTACTTACAATACTTCCGTATCATTGTTTATTGATGTACATGTATTGATGTATACTCATTATAACTCCTGTGTATGTAATAATGTAATGAATAATAATAAAACCTTCAAGTTCAACAAGAAAATGAGAAAGAAACATTTACCATCATCTAGCCTCACATAAGCTGTACAAAAGCTTGTAAAACCATTCTAATCATAAAGCCATTACATACTTTTTACATATCGATATTTCATAAGCATGAAAGACGTTATTTTCGTCAATCAGTTTTATATTATTTCTATTTTTGTAGAGAAAACACACAAACTGTGTACATCTGCTACTGTGCCATCTGTTCAGAGTGCGTAGGGGGGAAACACCTCTCTCTTTCGTATAGTTTATCCCAGATATTTACTTACTTATTGTAATATATAAACATACTTCCTACTTACTGAATAATATATTTTTATGCTAGTTAATTTCTTTTTTTCTATCTAGAAGAGGTAAAGAGATAAAGAGACATAATTTATAAGCAAGGTGGTCCCACGTGACCTCATTGTTTACCTTATAGCACAGTTTTCCTGTACATTCATTACTTGTGTGTTGACAAACATTAGTTTTTGTCGTTAATATGGAATTTAATACCATCGATAATCTTTTACCATCGATAAAGTCACATAGAATAGAGATTTTACTTGCGACAACTGGTAGGAATTCCTTCAGCAAGGACGCCCATTGTTTCCATGTAAACAAGAACTCTAAGAATATGTCTCAGTAAGGCTACTAACCAGGTCCTTTGGATTTTCTGATGTGGTTTCACGGATTTTCCAGCTTGGTCAGTATTATACCAACCTTTGTATATTTATACAGTGTGTAATCTCTGACATTATTTTTGGCATTTTTTTTATTGGTATTATTATACTTTAAAGCCCAGTTTATTTTATTATACAACTTTTTGGTAGATCCACTAAAAAAAGAGTTTAAAGGTTTTGACACAAACTTGATCATTTAGAGACTAACATTTATTTCAATAATTTGCTTGTGCATAGAGGTCTTTAGGGAAAATCGGGGAAGGGGAGAAAACACTTCTCCCTGACACATACAAGCTTATGACCAAAACCATAACACCTGACTCTGACTCAGTGACTTGATCAGCATACACCCCCACCCCCGAACCTACAAATAGGTATTCTTCATCAGTTTGAAAGTATGTTTTGTGAGACAACAGCTAAGCATTCTTTCATTAAATAAAAGTAAATCTAAATACATTAAAATATCAAAGGAACATTGACAAAATTCTTCCACATAATCAAGGGCGATAACTTTTGAAGTAATCACCACTTCAGAAAGTAACTTCTGTTGTTAGAACATTTACAAGATCTGGGTCCGTATTCAAAGGATATCTTAAGTCTAAGATAGTCACTTAACTACTAGCTTTCACTTAAATATACGTAACTTCCTGTAAGTTAAGGGCGAGTGGTATTCAAAGGCACTGTTAAGTATCTAAAATGTAGGTACTTACAAAATATCTATGAATTTCGCAAATGATAGATTTATAAAAAAAAAACACTGTATGATTTGTCCAGTCTAAATTAGAAGGCAAAGGCCATTGTGTATTGCTAATAATATGGGTTTTTTTCTATTCGTGATACAGTGTTAAAAAATTAAAGTTTACAACATCTATCATTATACTGCCATTATTTATTGTAATGTATTTGAGATGGAATTTTAGGG
The DNA here is from genome assembly GCA_917208275.1 of Patella pellucida. Taxonomy (NCBI): domain Eukaryota; kingdom Metazoa; phylum Mollusca; class Gastropoda; family Patellidae; genus Patella; species Patella pellucida. The sequence goes on along the minus strand of OU795036.1, from coordinate 19,550,165 downwards.
GGAAAAAAACTATGAAAATAGCCATTCCGGCTAAGGATGCACAATACCATAATTTATCCAAATTACAATCATACTATTTTCAAACGTTACAATACGTGTATAATGTTTCGACAAACATTTTCATAGTAATATAAACTAAGAATTTAATAGAGTATAGTTGGTGCTCCTAAGGCGGCATAACTTGCTTGCAATGTTAGAAATTCGTGATTTTTGGCAGTGGAGGGTAGTCCATAAATTGAAAATTCATGCTTTTTGGCGAATGTGAGTTTTCCATAATTTAAGTGTGGAGTTTAGTTTTTACATAGCCAAGCAAATGAAAAATAGAGCCTTTGAATACCGATTTAAGGTAAGACACTTGGTTAAGTGGAAAAATTAAGTATTTTTACTTAACTTTTAGAAAACCTTTGAATACGGACCCTGCAATGTAAGCTACAACTCTAGAAGTTATTAACAGAAATTTTTGATATTCAGTAGGTTTACTAAGTCATACTAACCAGCACAATACCTATAAACTTCAAATAGATCTACTGCGAACTTGTATTGTCAAGATTCTACAAAGTGAATCAAGTGCAATATCTCACAGTTCTATGATAATCAGAAATCAATGAACTGCAATAGGTTTCTTCCTTTTAATAATATGTGATCAACATAAAATTGTCTTTATAGTGTTCCTGACAAATTATGAATGACAATCAGTGGTAATGGCGACATACGACCACATTTCAATCTGGGTGTATAAAACACTGCTACAATATCCACCCCACCCATATACTGCTCACACAGACAATAAAAAAAAGCGATTTTTTGTACAATCAGGGGGCATAATTCAGGAAGTTACGTTCCTATGGGCGCAAATAATGAAAGGAACCAAGATCTTTGGGTTATAAACATACATGTCAAGTTTCATCAAAATTGGTTCAAAATTTGACCTCTATAAGGTCCACAAGCCTAAAAATTTGATTTTTCGTACAATCAGGGACCATAATCCATTCGATTCGATACATGCCAATACTGAAAGCAGCCGAGATCTTTTTGGAATAAACCTATATTTCAAGTTTCGTCATAATTCAATAAGAATTATGACCTGTAGAGATTCCACAATCTGGATATACCATATTTTTACACTGAACTCAACCTTCCTTACGGTTTAACCGGATAATAATTGTGACCCCCAGAGGAACCTTAAGCTAAAAATTGTGATTTTTCGGACAATCACGTGCCATAATTCAGGAAGTTACGAGCCAATGGGCGCAATTATCGAAAGGAACCAAGATCTTTGGGTTATAAACATGCATGTTAAGTTTCATCAAAATCGTTTCAAAATTGTGACCTCTATAGGGTTCACAAGCTAAAAACATGATTTTTCGTACAATCAGGGGCCATAATCCATAAAGTTTTGATCAGATACATGCCAATATCGAAAGCAGCCGAGATCTTTTGGGGATAAACCTATATTTCAAGTTTCGTCAAAATTGGATAAGAATTGTGAAAAGTAGAGAGTCCACAAACAGGGGCGACGACATAATACGTCCACATGAAAATGTGAATCCAAATAAATATAAAGTGAGAGGAGTCCAAAACCATATAAAAAACATAAACTTAGATAGGATCTAAGTCATAATAAACTAGATACGGTGACACCAGTAGTAGGAGTGTATGAAAAATAAAGTCATAAGTTTATTGATACTTATGACTTTATTTTTTATACACATAAAAATGTGGGCGTATAAAAAGTGTAAAAGCATTGAATCTTATTCCTTTGATTTGAGTTTATCAGATTGATTAGGAAATAAAAGACAATAACCATCAATAAACCAATATAATGAATTTCTATTTTTAGGAATAAATTAAATGATCATTACAGACCTGATTAAATTCATCATATCAGTTGATTACCAAATGAAAGTATTAAAACAGAAAGCCAAACAGGCTAAATCACATTTCTTTCTTTCTTCTGTTTTTTTCCAGTACAAATAGAATTTTTGTTTTTTTTTCTTCTCTAGCTTGAGATTATTCAATATAATATTGACATTGCCTATTAATACTATTGTACCTTTTCGTACTGATTCAGCATGGAATTTGAGAAAGATTGCTTTCTGGAGAAAATACAATAATTGTTGTAAAACCTTTTAATGCAACCCAAAACACATCAACTATATCCAATTCATGTGGAATACTCTATGAACTAATGGACTTTAATTTTTAGGTTACATATCTTTCTGTAAAATCTGACAACTAAATGGTAGAATTGAAAGGTTGAAGATACATCTTTAGAGGATAGTAGGTGCTTCTGGCTTACGGCTTTGTATACGTATGATATGATCTATTTGGACTGAATCTGTGTAGCAGTTAAAGCATCATTACACAGAAAAAACACTCTCAGCTAATAATAATAATAATAATCGCGTCATTTTACAAGGGTAGCAAATTAGGCCTTTTTCCAATTTGGCCCTTGGCACAGATCGTGCGAATGATTTCGATCATTACTGCAGGAAGAAACCGAAGAACTCGGGGGAAACCTGCCTGATCGGACAGGAGACCGAATATCCCTCTCACTTACAACGATAAAGTTCTTGCCCTGAGCTGGGATTGAACCCTCGTTGCATAGGTGAGAGCCGCCTCTCTATCGCCACGGCTATCCGACCAGCTAATATCCCATGTTTATTTCTCAATAATATCGATAAATATAAACAAATTAATTGTTCGTTGTCTAGATTCTACCAACTGAGCAAGGGCAAAAGTTCCATTCCCATAGTAATCAACATAAATTATCTTCTACATTTCACTGATCTGAACAAATCACATAAATATTGAATAGAACGGACCTAACATTTGTCATTATTATAGCATTTACATGAACATTGTCTCTAACTGCAGTAGTAATAAACATAAATTATCTTCTACGTTTCACCGATCTGAACAAATCACACAAATATCAAACAGAACGAACCTAACATTTTTTCATTATTATAGCATTCACATGAGCATTGTCAATAACTGCAGTAGTAATTAACAGAAATCGTTGAAATTTGTTTGCCTTTTTTACCTTTCACCAATCTTTCAAAAGCGCATAAATTGCAAGCACAACGGACTGAAAATATGTCATTTTATTTATAGCTTTCACATGATTTTACAAAATGAATACACATATTAGGGTATAATAAAAGATATATTGTTGACATCTCCTATCACCATAGAATATGACATGTTTATTACCGATGTATGGATATATATTGATTCAAGTATTTACACTGAATAAATCTCTAAACCTACTCAAATCTAACTGACAATATATCTAAAATCACAGATTTGCCTACTTTCAAGATGTTGCATTGGGTATAACAGGAATGACGTAAGGTGACATAAAAAAAATCATCATGGATATAAAATGGTGTACAAATGAAAATGTTAAATAAATGAAACAATTAAAAAGGTCCATGGTATGTCTGAATTCTATTGAATGGCCGAATGGTAAAGCATGTGCGCGCTGTATCATAAAGCCTCTCATCGAATCAACTGGTGTGGTTGTACGTGACAAGGAGTAGAGTCGCTTGTCCAACCTTGTAGGTTTTCTCTGGGTTCTACGGTTTCCTCCCACTGCTAAAGACGCCTACGGGCATGCAAAACATTAAAATAAAATTACCGTAAATACTATATTTTATAATGGAGTGTTTGGTGTGGATAGTAAGAGCAGGGAACCACATCACATAAACAATTACACAAGACAAACCTACGGACACAGACACATCAAACAACAAGAGTATATACATCAGATCAAGTGAATGGATCGGTGGGGTAGTCGTTCAAAATGAAAAACCAATTAACTAAAACTTCATTTTCAATATATTTGGACTGGTCATGGCATGATTTTAATTACATTTAAATCAACTAACATCATAACGTGACGTTGCGTCAACACAATACTCTGGTCATTAAAAATAATTATCATATCTACAGGAAGCGATATTCATAAGCCTTTTGCTTGTTATCGTATCCTTGTATTTATTTGTAATTATTATACTTAATAAAAATACTGTTTAAATCATTTTGAGCTGATCAAATTTCCAGCTAACCTTATGTGATTCAGACAAAACACAGTTCATCAAAGGCTCACAAGGTGATTCTAAGTTCATTTCTGGTTTTGATTACTACACAACAGTACAAACCCAGGTACCACTACAAACGAAGAAGTATACAGGTAGGATATGGCGCAGTAAAAGTTATAATTCTAACCTTCGTGTAAAATTATTACCACATGTAGAGTCAACCTCCGAGACATAATTAGTGACTCATCTGTTTTAGGTGAATCATGACGTCTGTTCTTCGTAAATTTTTCTTTCGGCCGAGTTTAAATACATGTATTAACACTTGTATACTACGATATTTTGATGTTTCTTTAGACACCTGTAAACATAGCTTAAGCTACAATTTAAATTTCTGTTCTTTAGGAACACCTATTAAAAATTCTGCCTCAAATTTCTTCAGATGCAGAAACTAAAAAAACTTTGTAAGCTGCTCTTCTTAAAAGCTTTTAGTACAAAAATATTTCAGTTTAGAAATTTTAACAAATAATCACACAAGAATAAAGTGTGTTATTTTGTAAACAGGACTTGGAAAAACTAAAAATTAAATTAGGTTGGCTTTAACTTTTTTACCTACATATATGTACATGTATACTTAGCAGACAGCAGTATATACAAACAATCAAACACTAATGATAATACCTGTAAAAATCATTTACGTTTTGGAGTTTTTAACCTACATCAGTCATAAGCAGTATACAAACAATCAAAAACTAACAATATACCTGTAAAAATCATTTACCAGTTGTTGTTTTTTACCTACATATCGTTAGCAGTATATACAAACAATCAAAAACTAATGACAACATCTTACATTTCACTATAAATAAAGAAAATACAAAAACCAGCTACTAAGTCTGACAGAAGTTAATCACCCAAAAACTACAACCGTCTATCAATAATGACATATCCTCACATTTGATCTTCTCGGCAAATTTCTTATCAGCACTGGTCGCACATTTCCTGCTGGTAACTACAAGATTATTCCACTCCAACAAGTTACATCTAAAATCGTGTTAGTTTAAAAGCAGAAACAGTTAAGTCCGATGAACCCCCTGGGACACAATAATTTGTTTATTATACACTAGTTCCGTCTTGAAGCGAACTAGAATATTAAGATTTGTTATGAAAAGAAAAAAGTAAAAGAATAAAAAAATTGATACATAAAGCAAATCTATACCTAAAGTTTTCAAATACGAATAAAATATTGGATCGATAAACCGAGCAGTATTGAAGTAGCCATGCTATTTATCGTCATTAATAAGAAAGGCTGAAGTATGCTATCTATCTTAATGAAAGTGTCCAAAAAAAGGTTATAAACATTTCTTGCAGGATTTATTTTTTGCTTCCTACAGTACAACAAAGCCAGTTGATCAAAGGAATTTTTATACAAATATTTTTTTTTTAACCAACAAAAAGGTAATATTGAATTCAAAGCCTTGATAAATGTTAAAAGAGATATTTAAAACACACCAGACAAATCTAGTACAGCATTCTATTTTTTTACTAGAGCATGACCAAATTTTCATTACCTTTCATGTTGTATAATGAGAAGTAAGGTCTACAGGAGGTAGGCTAAAGAGGTACAAATACTGATAGAAAATGATGAAAATGTGGTTGAACTTTCTATCTTTCTGTAACAACTGGGGTAATGAAGACCAGCATACGCCATGCAGTGTCTTTATATGAAGGAAATTTTTCTCTACTTTTCAACAAATATCAAGAATACGATAACATCTATGTGCACACCATAGGGCACACTGGACATTGTGTTTTAGTACCATCCACTCTGTTCTTTGCCAGGACCTCTGTACTGCATCCCTGGCAAAGGGATACCAGAGTGTAAGATCATGAGTAACTCTCTCAGTCAACACTGGGATCGAACCTGGTACCAGAGCCAGCATTTAACTCAATGAGCCACCTGTGCTCCCACTGAGGTATAAATATCTTATATTCAACACATCCATATTTTATATTGTATATTATCTTCATTCTTATCATCACCTGTACTTACAATAATAAACAGAACTATAATATCAGATCTACACCACATTAGGCCACAACAACTCAAATTTCTGATATTAAAATTCTGCCACCAATTTCTTTCAAGACACAAACTAATTTAAAAACAAAAAGTTGCGCCCCTCAAAGAACTTTTATTTAACAAAAAAAAAACCAAAGTACTTAGTTGCTCCCTCAAGTGCTTTTAGTTTTAAAAAAAACCCAAAGAGCATTTAGTCCCCAAAAAACCTGAAAAAGTACTTAGTTGCTCCTCCCTTAAGAAGGGATTTTAGTAAAAAAAAACAACCCAAAGTACCTATAGTTGCTTCCTTAAGAGCTTTTCATTTTAAAAAACCCAAAAATTACGTAGTTGCTCCCTTAAGAGCTGTTAGCTCCCAAAATCCCAGTTTTGAAATTTTAACAAAACAAGTGGATTATTTATTTAACAAATAATTAAAATGGTTTGTCCTAATAAACAGAAATGTTTTATTGGATCTGAACTACATCATTATAGACATACTTTGTTTAGAAGTAGACAGCTGAATCTGTAATTTATAGATTCCCATTATCATTAATATCAGATCCACAGAAATTTGCTTGACCGCATAAAAAAATTATCACCGGTATATAATTTTTCCTTTATTTAAAAAACATTTATATAGTAGTAACAATCTTATTTAATTCATTCAAGGTTGCACGGTTTATTAGGTTCTGAGTTGACTGATTCTAAAATGTTCATTGTGTCTGGAGCCCATATTTTCATAAGATAACTTCAATATTAGTTGAAATGGACTAATATTGAAATCTAATTCATGTTTCTTGTGGAAGTTGTGTGTAATGGAGCTAATGCAACAAATCGGAGGCAGTTCATTAAAAAAAAAACAACAACCAAGTGTCTCATCAAAAAGATGTAAACGAATAGAGAAAATCAGAAAGGAATTTATAAATTTTCAACCTGATTCAACTAACAGTCTCCAGACAAATGTAAACTACAATGAATTGATCTAAATTTTGTAGTTCTGATGGAATCAAGCTCAGACGGACTAAATCAAGATTACAATGGTCACTTTTTCTTCTTTAAACAGATACAATTAAAATGGATAAAATATCATCTATTTCTAGTAGAAATAGAAATGGACTTACTCTGTTCAGTAATTGCAAAGCTAAAGGACAATTATACAAGCAAGTTTTTCACCATTTGAAAGTTTGATACTCCTAAACTTGTCGACACAAAAGCTGAACTTCTTATTGAAATTTTTCCTTAATTAAATTGACAAAACCAGTTTAGTTCTTCGGGGTGTTTATCAATAGACAACCCACTCAATTCTTGTGTGCAATCTTTGTTAAAATTTCAAAACTTTAGAACTAAAAGCTTTGGAGAAAAGCAACTAAGTGCTTTTTGTTTTTCAATTAGTTTAGTTTTTTATCCAGAAGAAATTGAACACAAACTTTTAATAGGTGTTGCCAAAGAAAATTAAACTGTTATTAAGACAAAAACATTTTTTTACAATCGTTACAATGTTTTGCGGCTTTGTTACAGTATCAATAAACAGGAAAAGTGGAATTAAATGGGGTTTAGCATCCTACTTTTCTGTTCCAACCAGGTTAATAAATGCAGGCATATACCATGCAATGCGGCACGAGGGAAATTATTTCAATAATTGCGCATATTTGCCTTTATTAGACAAACAACACTACTATTCATTGTGTACAAGCTGGGAATAGAAACCATGCTATTTTTTTAATGACAGACATTATGATCTAAAAGGACACCTTTACCCAATAATATGGTATAGAAATGAGGTAGTGGAGTACATGTTCAACACTAGACATAGCTGTCTAGCCAAAATGTTTATCAACATGCCTAGTACATCATTTACCTGATACCATAGATTCTACAAAACTAATATTAGAGAACACATATGAATCCCTATAATCACTGTAAGGTAATAAAACACCTTGATGTGTTTGGGAATGAGGAACTGATAACTGTAGTGCATGTATTACAAATATCAGAACAAACGTTTCCAGAACTACAACAAAGAGCTAATTTAATAGAACTTCTACTTAAGCTACAGGTCACTACATGTGATCAGTGTTTGATTGAATGCCAGAAGTCTGCTATCTTCATTGACAAGCAAGATATGGTTAACTAAGATGTCTAGAAAGTTAATTTAATAGAAGAGAGAGAGAGAGAGAGAGCGAGAGAGAGAGAACTTCAATATTTAGTAGTGGGAGAAAACACATGTGGTTGCACATGGACAGGCAACCATAGTCCTGGTAATGTACAAGGTTGAAATTGAAACCATGCCAGTTGACTGACAGACCTTATGATCTAAAGTACACATACCAGTCCATTCAGAACCAGACACTTTCCTCTTTAATATAAGAAACTAATATTAATAATAAAGTTTTGCCAGTAAGAGGACAAACTGTGGTATGAAGGAATATGAAATTTGATGTCTTAATAGATTACTAGAACTCAACAAATTTACAGAAGACAAAACAACAGTTTCTTTTAAAAACAGTTGTGTTAGATTAAGTGTACCAAACTGTAGTATTAACTAGAGTCTATATCTTACACCCCCTCCCACCACACTCCCTATAAAAAAACAACAGTTATTATCCTAAATAATTAAACTTTGATTGGCTTCTGATTCTAATGTACAAGTTTTATAGTTATCAGTTATCGTTAAAAATCAATAGGGTGATAAAAATATACAACCACATTTCAATAGATTGTGCAGATATTCTTTAAATAATAGAACAATTTTCCATTTCCCTGAACTCTCATAAATCCCATTCATTCATCCATACACAAAACATAATGAATGAATGAAATGAGGTGTAACTTCCTACTTTTCTGCAATGGATGGGCATATACAGTATACTATGACGGAATTTTACCCGCACTGCAACTGAATTTACGTGCATGCCAAAGTGTACACAGGACCTCGGTTTTCCATCCTATCCAAATGTCTAGGCACAGTAAATCGCAGTAAACACCGGGATCAAACCAGAAACATCCAGGTCATCGAAACCGTGCATTATTCACCCAACCACTGCGACTTACAACAAAACATCCCTCAGTTAGAGTATGTAAAACATCTACTGTCTGTTCCAGGTAATACTACAACTCAAAAATTGCTTGTCATTTCTTCAAATTTTAATTAAAATGGCTAAAACTTTGTGAAATACCTGAAATGTTCACGCCATTGCTTTCTGTCTTGTGAGAACTAAGTTCAGGTTAAGTTTTATAGACATTCTTCATTGAAAAATCGAAGTTTATTGACATCTTACTACTGGAAACAGCCATGTTTGGCCTAGTTATCTGGGCAAGCCTAAGTGGACAAGGGTTGCTGGGGTTGCTTTAAGTCGTTTCCCCCTACTTTGATGTATTGGTAGTTGTTTCGGTCCAGTAAAATATAACTCTTTTCAAAGAGTTATTTACTAATCCCATACCACAGTTGTTTATCCAAATAACTTGAATATTTAAGTGCTCTCCGTCCGAAGGTTGCAATTTTTTTATATCAATATATAATTATATATGCAAATTTTAACCCGATATCGTGCTGACATGTGATGGAATGGTGTAAGGAGGTTGCAAGACATACTCAAAAGTAACTCGGTCCACAATGTCCATTGGTTATGGCAGTTTGCATTATTCAGTGGCTTAAAATTTGCCTTGAGATCTGTTTGAAATTTTAAACTTGAGCTAAGACTATTTAGCGCAATTCCTAATGAAACCTTCAACAAAAATACTACTATTACATGTATATAATATCATTTAGACAGTTATCAAATCAATAACATGACAAATGTGACTGTTACCTACAAATTAAGATAATAGTTTAAATAGTTTAAAAATAGATAATGATAAAGGAATATATTGGCACTTCAATCAAATTACATAATTCTGAGCGAAGCTATTTCAGAGAAGGTGACAATGTCGAAATATATAATTCTAATGGAAGAAATCAAAGACATGACAATTCCAGGTATGTCACAAAGTTTTAGCCATTTTAATTAAAAAATGAAGGCATGACAAGCATTTTTCGAGTCAGAGTATCACCTGGAACATACAGTACATTAGGTACAATGGTAATATTTATAATAAAATAAATACATTCATTCATATACAGCAATAAATGTCAACTTTTATAAATTTTAAAGTGATTGATACAGTAAAAGACATCACAATTCTAGTTGCAAATTCAATGCATGGATTATTTAACTTTTTTACATAAACTACAGACGACAACATTCGGTATGGTGTTTTGTAATATTACAACTAATCACCGTGACCATGCAAAACCATTCATAATTTATTTGGTGTGATGTCAATGTATTAATATAAGCCCCCTAACAAGAAATGCATAATAATAACACATACTTGCTCTGGTTTTTGTTTGTTATGGTGACACTTCTGTTTAATTATCTGTCTCAATATCTTCAAGCTCCCTAGGATAGCCCCTCAAATTTTACTACTTTGTTACTTTATTAACTTATTATTTATTGTATTAATATACCCCACCCCCACCAAAAAAACAGAAGAAAATCTCTCAAGAATCAATGCATAATATTATAAATTGGATCTGGTTTACTGTCTGAGCCATGGTAAATAATAAACAGATTTCTTCGATTATGAACAATCTAGTTAACTTTGGTTATTATCTAAAAGTTAAATATATCAAAAATATTTAAAAATGCATTTAAAATACATACTTTGAGCTGGCAATTCTTTTCACAACAGTTCAAAAAATTGGTAATGAGAAATGAATATACATGTATTGTAAATTTTAGTCAAATTTACACTATTCTGAGCGAAGTTTTGGGTATTCAAAGTTTTGACAAGAATGTATTGATTGTCAAATATCATAATAAACAAAGTCTCAATTATCCATTTTATCATCAAATTATTAAATGGCGAAGGTAATCTAATCCATTCAATAGCCATCTAATAACCTAGAGGGTTGATTATGGGCTTGACATAATAATTCTATACAACATTTGAAGCAAGAAAACAGACTTACAAGATCTAGTGCATCTTTAAATGTATGATTATTTCTTTAATACTTACAAAAGATAGTAAGCTGGCACTGCCAGGCAGGATACGCCCACATTTTCGAGAGATGGTTAGAGAACAAGCAAAATCGAAAGTGATTTTTCCTACAATCAAAGGCTATAATTCATTAAATTACAATTTGATATGCGCAAATATCGAAAAGAATCAAGATCTTTAGGTTATAAACATGCATTTCAAGTTTCATCAAAATCGAATTAAAATTGTGACCTATACTGGGTCCACAACCTTGATATACCATTTTTTAACGTATTCGCGTACGAACGGAGGCCATTTTGTATGGTAATTTTGGTCCGATTTTTCCGAAATTTGAACTCAACCTTCCTTAGGGTGTAAAGGTGATATAATCAAACGATTTTTTAAATCGGTTAATTATTGTAACCTCCAGAGGGACCACAAGCTAAACCAAGACGATTTTGCCTTTAATCAGGGCCATAATTCAGGAAGTTACGATCCGATATGCACAAATATTGAAAGGAACCAAGATCTTTAGGTTATAACCATGCATTTTAAGTTTTATCAAAATCGAATTAAAATTGTGACCTCTACAGGATCCACAACCTTGATATACCATTTTTTAACAGTATTTGCGTACGAACGGCAGCCATTTTGTATGGCAATTTTGTTCCGAATTTTCCCGAAATTCGAACTCAACCTCCCTTAGGGTGTAACGGTGATATAATCAAACGATTTTTTAAATCAGATAATAATTGTGACCTCCAGAGGGACCACAAGCTAAACAAAGACGATTTTGCGTATAATCAGGGGCCGTAATTCAGGAAGTTACGATCAGATATGCGCAAATATCAAAAGGAACCAAGATCTTTGGGTCATAACCATGCATTTCAAGTTTCATCAAAATTGAATTAAAATTGTGATCTCTACAGGGTCCACAACCTTGATATACCATTTTTTAACAGTATTCGCATACGAACGGCGGCCATTTTGTATGGTAATTTTGGTCCGATATTTCCGAAATTTGAACTCAACCTTCCTTAGGGTGTAACGGTGATATTATCAAACGATTTTTTAAATCGGTTAATTATTGTAATCTCCAGAGGGACCACAAGCTAAACCAAGACGATTTTGCGTATAATCAGGGGCCATAATTCAGGAAGTTACGATCCGGTATGCGCAAATATTGAAAGGAACCAAGATCTTTGGGTTATAACCATGCATTTTAAGTTTCATCAAAATCGAATTAAAATTTTGACCTCTACAGGATCCACAACCTTGATATACCATTTTATAACAGTATTTGCGTACGAATGGCGGCCATTTAGTATGGCAATTTTGGTCCCATTTTTCTGAAATTCAAACTCAACCTTCCTTAGGGTGTAACCGTGAAATAATCAAACGATTTTTTAAATCGGATAATTAATGTAACCTCCAGAGGGACCACAGGCTAAACCAAGACGATTTTGCGTATAATCAGGGGCCATAATTCAGTAAGTTACGATCCGATATGCGCAAATATCGAAAGGAACCAAGATCTTTGGGTTATAACCATGCATTTCAAGTTTCATCAAAATCGAATTAAAATTGTGATCTCTACAGGGTCCACAACCTTGATATACCATTTTTTAACAGTATTCGCATACGAACGGCGGCCATTTTGTATGGTAATTTTGGACCGATTTTTCCGAAATTTGAACTCAACCTTCCTTAGGGTGTAACGGTGATATAATCGAACGGTTTTTCAAATCGGATAATAATTGTAACCTCCAGAGGTACCACGAGCTAAAATAGGTGAATTTTCGGACAATCAGGGGCCATAATTCAGGAATTTACGTTCCGATAGGTGCAAATATCGAAAGGAACCAAGATCTTTGGGTTATAAACATGCATATAAAGTTTCATCAAAATCAGTTCAAAATTGTGACCTCTATAGGGTCCACCAGCTAAAAACGTGATTTTTCGTACAATCAGGGGCCATAATGCATGAAGTTTTGATCCGATACATGCAAATATCGAAAGCAGCCAAGATATTTTGAGGATAAACCTATATTTTAAGTTTCGTCAAAATCGGACAAGAATTGTGACCTGTAGAGAGTCCACAAACAATTGTGGACGGACGGACGGACGGACGGACGGACGGACGGACGGACGGACAGGGGCGACGACATAATACTTCCACATGAAAATGTGGGCGTATAAAAAGACAATAAGTAAATAACAGCATAAACTTTTCCTTAAAAAAAATTCAAAATATAGTGTTCATATACCATTAAATGAATTTAAAAAAACAACTTTCAAAGGAAATTATCTTTAAAAAGTTGTAATCGAAGTCTTTAAAGCCCCAATAACACTCTTGTTGTAACAGAATAATAAAACCCAATCATTATTCTGGTCAACAAATTGTACTATTTTACAATATTCCAATTAATTAATGATACAAATTTCATCTTAACACATCGAATTTATAAAATTGGAAAAATTCAACTACATGGTTTGAAAAGCTTTATGTAAACCATTTCAAATGTAACTTAGATTTAAAAAAAAAAATTTGAACCCTCTGCACAAGTAAAATAGGATTTAATGGATAATTTACACAACAGGTTAGACACTTAAACATCTAGTAGTTAGAATAAGGCTATTTTTGGGGGGGGACCTGTCAAGCCAGCAAGAGTGTTATTGTCCCTTTAAATAAATTGAATAGGCTCATCTTTATTTCAGCCTGTCAAATGGACATCAGCTACTTTATTCATTCTTTTCTATTAAACATCTTCAATCAATACCAATAATCGTATTAAATAAGATTGGGATCTAAATCGATCAGTTTCTGGTACACATACACAAAGCATTTTACTCATAATGGCCTTGCATGAAGATACACATTTTTTCACCCCTCTTAACATAGCAACATGTTATCATTCCCCCATTTTGAATCCAATGGCATGATTCATGTTTACCAGTTGTCACTTCAAAAACTTTTATCAAAACTTTTCTACAAAAAAATGATAGTTACATGTATCTAATTCTGGGTACTAGAGCTGAATCTAAAATTTTATTTGTATTGGAAAGGAAATGAAATAAAATGGGGTTTAACGTCCTACTGTTCTGCCTGGGCTAATGAAGACGGTCATACCCCATACAGTGTGCTATGATAGAAAATTTGCAATGTACTATGAGGAAATTTTACCCGGACCGCGTCACTATGGTCTACTCTTATCAACCGCTAAGGGATGTTTGATGTGCACGCCTATGTGTACATGAAACCTCAGTTTTTCATCCTATCTGAACAACTAGACAGCTGTCCTTGTTCTTCTGCATTGAAAGGGTTTCTTTTATCAGAAAAAAAAAGTCATATATACAAAAAAATGAGAGGAGTGATATAGGCCTAGCCTGTTCCCCAATCCTATTCTTATTGAATAAAATATAGTTTAAAGAAAAAAAAAAAAATGATGTGTATAAAAATAAACATGTACTTTGGGTTAATATTCAAAAACAGCTTTATCAGTGGATAATCTACTAGATTGAACTCAATCAGATTAAAAAGAAGCCCATCAAAAGATTTCACCCAACACTTATAGGTAGAGCTGTTTTGTTTGCATCATGTGCAGAGTATATTGAATGTAGCCAAATTTTTAATTCATAATCATCTCTTTGGTAACATTTAACAGAAATGAACTATTTGGACTGGTATTCCTTTAGAGATTCAGTCTTCACAAGGGAATCAAAATCTCTCAAATGACGATCAGCGGCCGTAAGACAGTGGCATGACAATCACATAACGTTTAGTCTAAATATCTACCGCGGAGGCAATAAAGTTAAATGAATAAATACCCTAAGAGAGTTTCATAAATGTATTGCTGTTTCATTTAATCAATTTAATAGGTATGATCTGGCTAATTAACTTAACATACATCATAATGGCCTCTAACTCTATGGTAGCATCAACCTTACTGAGTTTCTATGACTTCTATCAACAATTGATTTAATTCTCTGAAGTAGAACAATTATCATGACGTAAAAGTCAGCAGGAAGAATATTACGTGGTACCAGTGAACAGGTTTATTTACTATCAGTAATAATTACGTGAGCAATTCCCTAGAACTTTAAACTTTACGGATGTACGAATGCAAGAACTATAGATGGACATATTGTAATCCTGATTAAGAAATGAGGTTTAAAAATGTTGTTTTATTCTGCATAAACTAAGATATGACTCTTATTTCGAATTCCAAAGGTTCATTTACTAGCACTGTTCTTGCCAAGCCTTCCGTCCTGCACCACACACAAGGGGAAACTGCACAGAAAATCTTGAGAAGCAATGATCAAACTCAATACCGCCTGGTTAGCGAGACAGAATTTTACTCACTACCAAGCCTCCAAACTGATGTAGGAGGAGAGAGAAATGGGGTTTAACCTGCATTCAACACAGCTAGGTCATCTTGGGACTAAAATATGGTTTAATTTTATTTCAATAATTCGCTTGCGCGTAGGGGTATTTAGCAGTGGGAGGAAACCGGAGTGCCCGGAGGAAACCCATGAGGTTAAGAAGGCTCCTTATCTCCATGCCACATACGCTCAAACCAGGTCTCGAAACCACAGCCGCAAGCCAGAGGTGTCCGGCCAGCTAGAGGTCGAAGCGCGGCACTCTGGACCACTAGGCCATCCCAACCCCCAGCTGATGTAGGAGTCCAATAAATACTGACAGAGATCCATGTATAACAGAGAGTCCATAATTCCCTGCACATTCTCCAGTAACAACTAGGCTATGATTTTTTATCTTGCAGTCTTGTTTTCCATAGTGGTTCCTTTAAACATTGACAGATCAAATCAGATTGAAGTACATGTAAGACAAGGTTCCTTAAAAGCCTGACTGAAATTCAACTGAACTCCAGTGAACTTCCAATGTAACGAACATTTTAAACCTTTTGTTGACCATTTATTTCCTTCAATAATTAATATAATAATGATTTTCAATATTCAACGTATTAAAAAAATTATCTTCATTATAATTCAATTAGTAAAAATATCATTAAAAACAGATCGTATGACAGACACGAGACAAATTGTGCCTGACAATGTCAGTGACAGGCTTCTTATTTCCAGGACTAGGTTGGTTATGTTAGTTCACAGTAACCTTCCAGTTGAGGCTACATAAATTGATCGCATTTTTGTCACAATAGGGATCAGTCTTGAAAAGCTTAGTTATTTATAATGAAACATTTCTACTTGAGTATTTTTCGAGATTAAAGTGTATTACTCATGTCTAACCTTAGAAATAAATTCTATAACACACAATGGAATGACTCAGGAACCATCGTGTACATCGTGTATCGTGTACATGTTTTTGTAAATTACACATTTTACTTTGAGGTGTATGATTCACGTTTCTAGCGAAACTGAAGAGCATGGAATGATTGAGAATCCTGCATGTACATGTCTGATTGAACCATTGATAAACGTCTGCTTTACACAAAGACACATGATGCAATACTGACAAGAATTTTATTACAGACTTTTATAGAACACTGTCACAACTAAGGATGAAATTTAATTTGTTTATTGTTTTAAAAAAACAACAATTATATCTGAATGGATCTGACTCTACATATAGAGAGAGAGAGAGAGAGAGAGAGAGAGAGAGAGAGAGAGAAAGAGAGAGAGAGAAATGGGTTTTAAGGTCCACTCAACACAACTAAGTCATTTTAGGACAAGCATATATGGTTTAATTTTATTTCAATTATTCACTTGCGTGTAGGGGTCTTTAACAGTGGGAGGAAACTGGAGTTCCTGGAGGAAACCCACGAGGTTGAGAAGGCGCCCCTATCTCCCTGCCACATACGCTCACACCACGGCTCGAAACCACAGCCGCAAGACAGAGGTGACCTGCCAGCTAGAGGTCGAACCCCTGATTTGTATAAAACAACAGCATAAAAAATATATGATTGCTACATGTGTGATGTGAACTCGATCAAATGAGAAATGGTATCAGATGTTAGAAAGATCAATCATTATCTGCTACTTTTATCCACACATCTTCAAAATAAAAGCGGTTAAACTAAAAGAAAAAAATATTACTAAAACTCTAACAGGAGGTTATGGTGGGTCCTTTTTTTAGTCCCCCCCCCCTCCATCTTTTATCCAAATCTCCTGGACTGGTTATGGTGGGTCCTTTTTTGAGTCCCGCCCCCCCCCCCACAATCTTTTATCCAAATCTCCTGGACCTGGAAATTATAACATCTCTTACTACTTATATCTAAATAGAGGGGTAGTGGACCTGTGACTGACAGGCTCTTCTTGAATCCTTTCCTCTTCCAAATGTAATTGTATTCTTCCAGATATTAGCAGACACAATGCCTTCCACTGTGCTTTTTTTTAATATCGGTAAATTATGTACCATAACTAAATGGAACTGAAATATAACATACCTGATGTCGCTAAGTCAAATGAAACTCACTAAATAATGTATATAAATGTTTCTTTCTTATCTGTCCTGAAGACTAGAAGAGACTAGCATGTGTACAATCACAAGTCTTATATGTATAAAAATTACTTATTACATGCTTTATAGAGTAGGAACTGATATAAAATGGCAACACAAACATAGATGATGATAAAGATAATGTTATCGTAAACAATTACATAACTTAATATGTCTTTTTATATCCTCCATATAATCTAAATCTAGTATAATATTATTTACAATTACTTTACACCAATAACTGTATATCAAGTACATGTATATAGAGATTATAAAATAAGGATATCTTTAATATTATATAACACACAAGATATTCATTACTAATGATTAATGGGCCCTAAATTGAAATATTTATACCTTAAGATTAAAAAAAGGTCTCTGAAAAATACTGCCCAGTACTTAAAATACAAGAAATTAGCGGTTGCCAGCCCAAATTTTGCAAGAGATCAATAGAGAACAATCTGAAAAAAAAACCTGCGAATTTTGGTATAAATCAGATAATAATCCAGGAAGTTATGGTCTGAAATATATGCAAATATCAAAAGGGACTGGGATATAAAATGTTAAGTTTTATCATAATCAGACAAACTTTGTGATGTCTAGAGGGTAAAAAATTGTGTATTACATTTTTTTACACAATTTGCTTACAAGGTGCGGCCATTTTGTTGGGAAGTTTTATTTCATTTTTAGGAATTTCAATTTCAACCTTCATTATGGTGAAACAGTGATATACCGGTATTTAAACGTTTTTTAAAATCTGGTAAAGATTGTAACCTCTAGAGGATCCATACACGACAGATGTGATTTTTTGTATAATCAGGAACCATATTCCAGGAAGTTATGGTTTGATATGTGCGAATATCCAAAGGAACTGGGATTTTTGTGATATAAACATATATTTTTAAAAAGTTTAATCAAAATAGGACAAAATTTGTGCCCTCTAGCAGCCATTTTATCAAACAGTTTCAGTCTGCTTTTTATGAAATTTGAATATAATCATCATCAGGGTATCGATGATATAATTAAATGGATTTTAAAATCAGATAAAAATTGTGAACGCTAGAGGGTTCACAAGCTAAAATCACACAATTTTTTCGTACAATAAGGAGCCATACATAATCCATTGCACAAATATTGTGGAACCAAGATCTTTGGGATATAAACACGTTTTAAGTTTCATCTAAATCGGATAAAAATTGTGACCTCTACAGGGGATGCAAAACCTAGACATTACACACAGCATACTTTTAACACTATTTGCAAACTCAGGGCGGCTATTTTGTGCAGCAGTTTCGGTCTAATTTTCACGATTTTAGAATCAGATAAAAACTGTGACCTCTAGAGGGACCACATACAAAACATCCAATTTTGGGTTAAATGAGGGGCCATATTCCAGGAAGATAAATCGTCAAAATCAGATAAAAATTGAGATTATTATATATAGTAAACAAATTGTTGACGGACAAGGGCAACTACAATATATGTCCACATGAAAAATGTGGCCTCATAAAAAACATATATCTCTATGTATATTATATATAATATGTGTGACTGTCATAAGTGTTTTTGTGTTTTCAGCCCCCTACAACATCCCACCAGCTTACATGTATACAAAAAAGAGTTGGTGGTGTAAAAAATGTCAATTTATTATATTAAATGACTGAAACATGACTATTCCAATTAGCAACAATCAATAGTTACCCTAACATCATGTTCCCTGCTCAACAACAGTTGGGCCTGACTCAGACCAAAACAGGCAAGACACATCACAAGTGATGTCCAAACATAAACCAAAGTGATTTTTTTAAAGGTTACCAAAAGTTCTTCAACTAGTCAGTTTCTCCGTCAATCAGTCAAGACATGTTTAATATAATCAGTGAACTATAAGTTGACTGGTAACCATAGTAATAGCTTTTTTATCTTAAAATTATAGGAATAACAAGAGGCATTATATTCATATGTCCATACAAAGTGACATTAACCGGACTATCAAATGACACTATGCCAAAATATTTTAAGAAAGAAATCAAGATGAACATAATGGGTGTCACTCTCAAGAATGTGATTGACAGGAACAGAACGTGAAGATAGCAGTCATCTGTGGGTGTATAGTATATAGATACAGCATTATCAATTTGTCCACCTGTCGACAAACTATAAAAGAGCTGAACAACAGGTAACTTTATTACATTCAATGAAAACAAGTATATGCACAAGTAATACATAATGTAACACACAATGAAAACCACCTGTTTGGCAAATAAACCTGTTGACTACCTAGATATAGTAGACCATGTAACATCAGACTTTATATTTATGTCAAGTACAAACAATTGGACAACAAAACAATCTATATCAATCTATTAACTTAATTACAATAATAATGGTTTGAGTTCATCACAAAAAAAAATATAATAATGAAAGGAACAGAAATTAAATTAGTTTGTACGCGTTGCAAGAACTTTGTCACATAAATTGAAAAATTAAAAATTTTCTCACTTAAAATTGATTATGTAACTTCTGACATTTTAATTATCCTAATTCTTAGACAGTTATCATCATGCTGTAGAACCGTCTGCTAAATGCCAAGATCAATTCCTCAAGTCTACTTTAGTGTTTTCGTATTTTTTATTTTCACAGAAAAACACAGGTTTAATCAATCCACTGTGGCTAATATACCTATAACATTTAAATTCTGGGTAAACCTGAACATTTTGATGAGATTTTCATGCATTGTAAGGATTACATTTATTAAAATTGGGTCTTAAGTGTCTCTCAATCACAGCATGTTCTGGTCACGTTGCAAAATGTGTTATTTTAATTATTTCTAAAAAGATTAAATTGTCTTGATTATGGAAATTTAAAAACTGGTAAAAAAGACAATTATGAAGATTCAAAATGTTTTCTTTGAAACTTGCCAAAATATATAATTTAATTTACAAAAAAAGAAAATTCTTTTCAGATGCACTTTTTTATCAAGGACAAATTTAATGTTCAGTTTTGACTGAAAAAACATAGGTTGCAATGCAAAACAATATATGCCAGCAGCTTTTAATTGATGATGATGTCTATAGTGCCAAGGAAGATAATGGTACATGTAACATGATTTCCTGGCACCTTGTTTCTTGAACAAGTTAACTTTCACCTTACTTCTTTACTAAACAAATCCAGGGAACATTCTTGGCCAACAAGAGGATTGAACCAGGACCACCTAATTAGAGATCTAACTCCTTATTCACTGAGCCACCAAGGCTACCTATTGAACAGATCTTAATTACAATGGGTCGCCTGTCCAAACTTGTGTTTTTTCTCTGGGTCCTCCGGTTTCCTCCCACTGCTAAATACCCCTACATGCAAGCGAATTATTGAAATAAAATTAAACCATGTGTTATTCCTGAAATTACCTAGTTTTTGTCGAGTGGATGTTACACCCTATTTCTCTCTTTACAATAGGGCTCATGAGCTATTGAATAAAATGTGGTTTAATGCTATGTCATATAATAATAATTATGTTGATCACCATATAGTCATTTGAATGGGACATAAAACTGAGGTCGTGTACATGTAAAAGAACCCTTGACAGTTGGAAAACAAAATCTCCCTCATGGTAGACTGTATTGTGTATGCCCGTCTTCATAAGCCCGGTACATGTAGATACAGAAAAGTAGGATGTTAAACCACATTTCATTCATCCATTCATGCCATTCACCAATATAATGTCCCGACTCTCTACTTATTAACTATGTAAAATGAAATCAATTGTGTTGATTGTTGTTTTATACAGTGTGTATCTGTAAATTTTCATCTTAATGATAGCGCAATAAAAAATCTGAAGCTAGAAAAGAAACCCTGAATTGGCTGATTTAGCTCTTACATAATGTATATTTTATTCATAGTGCAATAAAAAAACATTAGTGTTAAGAAATAAATTAAATCAAATTTGGCGAGTCTTGAAATTATTGTACCTGATGATTGATGTAGTAAATCACATTCATAGAAAAAAGAAAACATTTGCTGATGTAATAGGTCTCGTAAGTAAGAAATCGTTCAGAAAATCAAGACTTTTATCTTAATTGCGAGCAGAGAGTAAACAACTCTGGTGCCGTCAAAACACATCATAAAATGTACCCTAACACACGAGAGATGATAAATTTTTAGTTCCTGGTTCAGCTATCAATATTACAACCATGTGTGGGGGAGTAGCGTCTGTAATCACAGGATTTAATACATAGACAAGTACGTATAGGTTGTTGGTGTATATATCTTCTCAACTAATACCATATAATCTTATCCGCACTTCACTAAAAAACACAGGAAAATTGGCAACATCTCAAAAGAGTTTAAAGTTCCAATTTCAAATTTTCAAGTCATTTTTTTAAAATCTATTAAAATAAAGCCCTAAAATAGATGGTATCCATAAACAGTCCTACCTTTTTAAGGAATAATCCTATTAATCCTATAATTCACTATTGCCAGCTAAAAAAAATGAACAAAAATATAATTTTTAACTTTAAATTCCAACGTTGGACAATGGCCGTCTATGTTGTCAATAGGAAAACAAGGGAGGTAATTGTCTTGTTATTTCCTGTGTCAATGATTTTTGAGGGTGGGAAATAATGCTCATGGTCGAATAATAGTGAGTTGACAACCTATTGAGCAAAAGCTAAAGAAATAATTATGTTTGACTTTCTTCATGAAATTCTCGCTTTAATTTATTTGCCTCATGTGTGTAAATTTCAAAATTGAATTCCTATCTTATTTCCTCCCACTGCGAAAGATGTCACCATATGCACAAATGTATTATTGAAATGAAATAAAACCATATCTGAGTCCCGATAAGGCCTAGTTTGTGTTCAGTGAACGATAAACCCCTACCTCTTTTCCTCTAAGTAAATACACATCCTACATTTGACATATACATTCTTCTGTTAATGACTATAATTTCTCTAAGTATCAAGGCGATTGCAACAGATCTACAAATAATTGTTGTTAAAATTCAATATTTTGTTTGCCAACACGCCAAACCATTATCCTGGCAAAAATCCAAGCTCTCATTTAATTATTAATATCCTCAAATGTATAAACAAAGATTTGTAAAAATTTTAAAAATGGAGGCACCTACACTGTATATAAGTTATGACATCAATGTGTTTTATATGTTATGTAAAAAATTGCTCAAATAGAACAAATTCAGACTACAAACTGGGAAGACTGACAAATAAAGAATCAATACTATTCATCTGACCTTTTATCGCATTTTAGATACCCCTTAGAAAATTGAAAGCTTGCCCGAATCTTTTAACTCCCCAAATACCCGTAGGGCTTGACATATATCTAATTCCAAAGTCACCTTACCATCAACAATAATATGTAAACCACGCCCACAAGTTTAAAGATATAAAACAAAACACAGGTATTTTATGTTACTTTGTCTGCTGCTGAAAATAGTACTACTTCAAAGGTCTGACATCATACTCTTCAGCCTATAGACTTAAAGGAAAGGAATGGATTTAAATAGGTACAATTTTGCTCGGATTGTGGCGTTACCATCTACTTCATCAAATTCCAAATGCCAAGGAATCTTTTACTTACACACCTACCATAAAGTACTTCAAAAATTAATCAAAATCTAACCTATCGTACTTAAGTTTGGACACCGCCGTCATGAACTAGCCTTCTGGGGTAAAAATCAACCCAATTTCTTTTTTTGTAATATCATGTATGAACAGTTAGGACCCAAGCGGCCGAAAAAATGGATAGAATACCGAGCGGTCGGTATACCAGCGGCCATGGGTACGCTACCTGTTAATGACAAACAGGTACCTGTGGCAGCTGGTACACTAGCCACTAGGTACTCTACCCAAGGGGCATCCACAGCCGGTCTTTCAGTCACTCAGGCCCTAAAGGTTAAGATTGCATTATTTACTAGGTGTTTTTTTATATGTTAAGTTTTAAGGTAATAATAAAAAAACTAAAACTTTGATATGTAATATTCTAAATCAGAAGTATGTCTGGTCTGGAAATAAACAAAATATTTGTGGTCAATAAAAAAAAGTTTTAAATCACCCTATTGACTTCTTTATGTGTTGAAATTTAAAAGGAGACGAGGAACCAGTAAACTGTATTCTGGCAGACATTGTGTTGTCTGTGATTACGATTTATTGACAATTTATCGATAACAACACATAACCTTCACTTCTTCATCCATTATCATCAACCATTCCATTTTATCAACTATTTTCTTTCGTCTAAATACATCCCTTCAATTCCAATATACGCTCCAAAAACACGACTCCAAAATCTCGACTTATTCTCAATCATGTTTATGTAAAAACAGCCACCTGTTAATCACTTCCTTGATTCCAGCCTTGGATCGTAGATGAAGACGACAAGTAAACAACTCAATCCTAGCCATCTTTAATCAATGCTATATATATTCTGCTTGAAATATTCCCAAGAGTAAATATTTTTCAAAACCCATAAATCACAAAGTTAAAAATACTTTTTTAAGAAATTGTTCAAAAGGCAACCTTTTCGTTATTTTCGTGAGCACAACACATCAAACAAGCATAGTAAACATTATGAAACCTTGGAGAATAAATAAATGAAATGGGGGCCCAACGTCCTACTTTTCTGCATAATGTGGGCTAATGGAAATAGGAATAATGCAGTTTGCTTCCAGGGAGGAGAATAAATAAATTCATCTAGAATTCTACTCTAAACAAAGAATAAGTCAACCTATTGCTTAAATAATAGGTGCTTTGTTTTTTGTGGATTTTTAAAAAAAATTCTAAATGAAATTATTTTTGTCATTATCTGTCATATTTGTCTATACCACCTTTACACTTCAGCAATTATTGAAGAAAAGGCCCAGTCTGCAAATAATGGTTAGCTTAAAAAAAAAAATTAGTAATTACAATCTTTTAGAAAATTTGCAAAGATTTTGAGAAACAAATCATCTCACTTCGTAACTGATTAACTCTTGAGTCAACGACTGCTGCAACACCTTTCAATTTTTTTTCTCAGATTTCTGTATACAGTCTGTTATTCTGGCCATTGGTGTCATAATAAACATTTTTTACCGGTTTATGTGGAAGTTCATTGTAATCTTCATACTTTTGTTTTATTAAAACTGTCAGGGTGTAAAAGGAACAAATTAGTATTATTTTTGAAGGGCTTAAGCGGGGCTTATGTCGACTTTGTAACTGACTGCAACTAGTTGCAGTCAGTTGCAAGAGTGCTTATGTCGATTATATCAGCAACTGAGGACAACTGGGAGCAAATGAATTCGGAGCGCTTATGTCGACTCAGAACTGATAGCGACCACACTTAAAACCAGGCTGTTAATGTATTCATCACATGATCAACAAAATGGTGGATAACTTAGACGTAGCACCCCAAAGGCATGGTCGGTCTTGCTACAATTATTTTAATACAGTATTGTCGACATCATCAACATTTGAAAAGTTGGTGTCTTCGTTTGCTTCCATTTGCTTTTTTATAAAGTCACATGACACATTTCTCTAATCACGTGATGTTATTTCTATGGAAACGAGTTGACTCCAGTTGCAAGAACGCTCATGTCGACTGCAACTAGTTGCGGCTAGTTGCAGCCAGTTGCAGAAAGTTGAACATGTGCAACTGGCTGCATCTGACTGCAACTAGTTGTTAGAGGCGCTCAGGTCGACTTTTTTTTAGTTGCATTCAGTTGCTCTGAGCTGCAGAAAAGCCAGTTGCATTCAGTTGCAAGGTCGACATAAGCCCCCCTTAAGACAAAAACATTTTTCCAAAGTCAATGTATTACACAAAAATTTTCTGCATTATAACGAACTTTTTACCATCTTTCTAGGAGATGCCAAAAAAGTGATCTTTTAAATTGCTGTAACTTCTAAATTAAAATGTTTTTCTTTTACTTTTGTGTGAAAAAGTTTTATTTCAAATACAGATGTGACGTCACTCTTTCATGTTGCGTATCATTATTTCAAATAATTGTACGGCCAACTTGCCAAGCGTACATTATAAAATATTAGACTGGCATGACGTATTTCACTGTAAACACACAGACGGAGTGTCTGTAATATATTACTTACAATATATTACTTAAAATCTCCCTCTCGACCATTAAACCACACCTAATGTCTGCTTCCACACAGTTGATATCGCTGTCATGTTAACAAGTGCCGAAACATTTTAAAGAGAGAAAGTCTTCTCTAATTGGTTTAAATATGCGGCTCTCCAGCACAATGACAATTTCACACCTTGACATCATTAGCCATTATTTGTCATACACATAAATGAATGAATAATAAAAATACACAACTTTACCTACACATCAAGCAAACAGTTAAGATGTCAAGACAAAAACAAAAATTCCCTTTAATATACTGTATATTGGAATTTTTTCTCTTTTGTATTAAGCCAGAGGTAATTAAGAAAATTCCTGAAATTATTGTTACAGAATTCGACTATAAAAACACAATCTTTGATGTGGAATAGAATCAATTCAAGCGGGGAGTAATAAACAATAGTTTGTACCTGACTATAATAATTAACCGTGATCATTGTTAATTGATTTATCATCTAGGGTGGTCAAATCACTCAATAAGTTTATTTCCTACAATTTGTAGTCAA
Organism: Patella pellucida; assembly: GCA_917208275.1. Taxonomy (NCBI): domain Eukaryota; kingdom Metazoa; phylum Mollusca; class Gastropoda; family Patellidae; genus Patella; species Patella pellucida. Next base: position 19,523,935 of record OU795036.1, on the reverse strand, counting down.
TATAATCTCCATGGTACAGACTAAAAATCATTTTAACTCATCATAAATGGACTGTAAAATATAGGACAGAACTTAATGGCTAACATTAATGTTTTCTTTCATCTATCTAATTAATAGAATTAAAAATCAATTATCATCACAGAGAGAGAGAGAAATGGGGTTTACCGTTCACTCAACACCAACTAGGTCATTTTGGGACTAACATATGGTTAAATTTTATATTAAATACTTCGCTTGCGCATAGGGGTCTTTAGAAGTGGGAGGAACCCAGAGGACCTGGCGTAAACCAATGAGGCTGGACAGGCGACCCTACTCCTTGTCATGTACAACCGGGCATTCAAAAACACGCCAGTTGACTTAATGACAGGCTTTATGATACAGCACGCACATGCTAACCATTCGGCCATCCACGAAACATACGCCCACAGCAGCTAATTCTTCCGAGCAGTCAACACGAGTTGTCGCATATTTTTTCTAATGAAACATTTATAATACACTAAAATCTGATTAGGAGTAACAACTCATTAACTAATTATCTAAAAATCATTAGAAATTGTATGGCTTTTAGTTCTGCCCCATGCTAACGTTTAATATACGAAACATTTAATATCACGGATTTGGCTGTTCAAGTTATCAAAATTCATTGAAAATAAATACACTTGTTCATCTCAAGACCATAAACTTTGTTATCACTCTAATGTCAATTGGATGATGAATTTGTTCTCTAGAATAACCACAAGATTTTTCAAAGTGATAAGGGGCCATAACTCTATTAGTAATTACTGGACATCATTCAAAATCAGTTGGCTTCTTCGTCTCCTGACCTTAAACACGGTGTTTAAATTTATAGTCAACCCGATATTAACTTTAGCCTCTAGAAATGTCTACAAGCAATTGTAGCAGTGACATAAATTCATACAATTGCTTCAGACACCTTGCTTATGACCAGGCCCGGATCCAGGATTTTTTCGAGGGGGGGGGCCCCATACATTGTAACAAAAGGTAATCATTAGAGTGCCGCATACATTAGTGGTTTGGTGTAATCCGCAGAGCTTTGACGCATTGCCTGGGCATAGACAATGCGAAAATCATGTTTATATCATCAATTAAAATGCAGATACACCATTCTCGCTGGGGCTGAGGGGGAAGGGGGCACAGCCCGCCCCCCTGCCCCTCCCCCCCACCCTGGATCCGCGCCTGATGACAAAAATGTTTTCATATATATTTTCACAATTAGTATGTATAAGCTTACCGGTACATTTTATTTTAATTTTTTTTAATTTATTGGTGTTTTTTTTTCTTATTTAGTGAGCTTTAATGAAAAAAAAAGATGTAACTTCAAACTAAATATGTCAGTACAAATATACAAGACAGGCTAAATAATTCATACACATCTTAATTGTAAATATATTATGCAAGCAAATTACTACAAATTAGTATAAGTCCCCTTAGCTTGTTTTTTTTATAATATCCTTATTCTTTAGGCCTATAAAATTTTACAATATTTTTGAAATAAATACTGTTTAAATGAATAAAATAAACAAACCTACCTTACTGTAGGCTACTTATAAAGTAAAAATGATGGGAAGAATATTTTACAATATACAACAAAATCAAAGTGTATACTCTGAATTCAATACCAGCGTACTTTATAGTACGACTATAGTGATCTTTACGTCTGAAGATTCTAACATCTGTTTGAGTTAATCTTGGAAACAGGATAGCTCATCGACCCATATTGATAATCAAAGACATTATTGGAAAGACACTGTGAAAAGATGTGAGGATGCTAGGACTGTTTTACTTATTTTATGTAGAAAGTTACATCACAGGTTAATCAACATCAACAACTGAAAATACATGTACATGTATACTATACAGACCTTCCTGATATTAGAAAGTGTGCCATGAGGGACATTTCTGCCGCGACAGAGGTGTTTGCATCTAATTCTTCACCAAATTCCAGCTATCAAGGGCCTAGATTTATCATTGAATCTGAACAACTACAGACACTTTTTACTTGTCATTCTGCATTCGGTGAAAACTCACAAGGTTGAGCTGGCAACTCTATACCTTGACATACAAGCATGAGATCAAAACCATGCTGGCACTTGACTCAATGACAGACCTTATGATTTAAAGTGTTTTTGTTAAACCTTCCGGCCACCTCCCTCCCTGGAGAAGCCAGAGAAAATCCATGAGATTGGACAGGCGACCTTTTTGCTTGTCAATGACAGACCTTATGATCTAAAGCGCACATGTTAAATCATCCAGTCCCCGCCTTTATAAAATTGAATGTACGTTTTATTGAATAGTATTATTTTTTTTTCATCTGGTTAACAATTACATATTGTTTCATATTGTTTAAAAAAATCAAGACATTATTGATTTGACACCTCAGATAAACCTCCTCTACTTTCTCTCATTTTATCATTACAACAAGAATTCGTACTAAGACACAAATGAACGGAGTCAACCTCTATAGCTTAAAGCCAAACAGAATTAATAACAAAACTCTACTAATACTATTACTAATAACGTAATAATATGTCCAAGTCACAAAGTACAAAAAGAATTGTATTGTAGTCTTACAGGTTGACAAGATAAATTAATAACAAGAAACCAATAGTAAGGAAGTATTAAGACTTCCTTAATCATCTGGTTCTTAATGAAGCAGAAAAAAGTCAATAACCAAGTTATCATTTTTTTTATAATAACATAATGTTTAAAGGTATCATCCCAGACACTACAAGGGGGTTGGATGGCCGAATGGTTAGCATGTGATTGAGTCAACTGGCATGGTTTTGAATCCTCGGTTGTACGTGACAAGGAGTAGGATCGCCTGTCCATCCTCGTGGGGTTTTAAAGGAGTAGTACCCTATACATTCTGATTAAAATAAAGATCTACATGTATATTTCATTTTTTTATACTTTGGATGGCCTACACTACTTAAAGATGTATGGGAATTCACGTCAGGAGTCAAATGAGCAGCTTTTGACCCCAAGACATCAGACATTGATTCATCAATCACCGTTGACGTATCTAGTGGCTTACCCACAGTTCTGTGCATCAAAAGGCCAATAACTCGCCGTAACAAACCGTTTCATTGGCTAATCTCTCACATCACCCAGAACACGTCAATGATAACAACTCCTCCAGATCCTTGTGTAGTAAAGACAAGTAAAAAGAAATTTTGAACTATAAAAATGAAACGAAATAGGATCTATGTTTTAATCTGATACAAGTGGTATGAACTATGCAACAGGTATCCTAAACAGCTGATTAGGGTTAGGGTTAGGAACAGTCGCTTGATGTTTAAAAATCCTTATTGATAAAACAATGCACTAGTCACTATAATAATATCATAAATAAATCTACCCTCAACTCAATTACAAAGGGTTAATTATTACTTGCTTATTAGGAAGTCAATGAACTTTTCAACTACTATCAATACCATCATATCGTAGTGATAATCGGAACTCGCTTCAAGATTAAGAACATTTAAATAGCACATCTAACAGTAATTTTGATAATCCCGTAATTATACAAGCTTGCTAATTATCATAAATATAGAAATAGAAAGATCTAATTTAATTTGAGCAAATAGTTTATTTCATCCGTTGTAATATATAATTAAAATATCTTCCCTTTTACATATCTCAGTACTACGAGTAGACCCTACAGTGTATATACTTGTGTCGTGGGGGCCCAGGACATCACTAAATCTTTACACATCACTAACTGCATGGCCCGATTATAGACATTGACATCCTAATAGGCTAGCAGCGAGTTCAGTTAGATAACTTATTAACACTTACTCGTGAAAACTGATCTCACTTGGGATTAAAGTACAGGTTTCGAAGATCCTTTCACACTTATTAACTTGTGAAAATTCGGAAACTGAATTCTTACATGAAAAGAACCTTTTCCAATTTTAAGAACTGACCATTGAGTGTGTCCACACCTTGGATCAGCCATTAACTGAAAAAGTAATAAAAACCGTGACTACAAGACAAAAAATTAGTTGCATTGATTCCCTATTCTTGTACTGTACGTCTATAGTTAGGATATAGTGGAACTTCCGTTAAATACCATTAGCCTAAAACCCAGCTTAGTTTTATATATCAGTGGTAGCAATGTCGAGGCAGACTAGAAAGCTAACTTAATTTCTATAATAGACAGCAAACAATAAGGACATTGATCCGACTGTATCTCTGTGGGTTGTGAGACGTGTCTTAATTAACTGATGTATTCAGGTTGGTTGTTTAATAGTATGCAATCTAACAAACATCCAGTCATTAAGATAAAGTTCAATATCTACAAAAAAAAAATAATGATACCACGCAGATAGCTCCAAAGAAATTTAAACAACCATTTGAACAAATTATTGGAGTCCTGCAAGGATCAATGCATGCATTAACCGAGATGTACATATACCGGGTAGATGCTATCTACATGTAGAGACATCCTTTACAGTCTACTGCATGTACATGTACATGCATTCATCATTCCCCACTCTATCATATTCCTGAAGCAACGACCAAGGTTCTTTTCTACATGTACATCAACGTGTATAAAGGACTTCAAGCGGGGGAACTAATCAGACTCTTAAATTCCTGAGGGCCTTTCACCATCAGTCTGAACAAACCTGGAAACTTCTGGTCATTCACATGTTTCAAAGCGAAAATCTGTAATTTGTTTGAATTGCTGTTAATTATATGCATGCATGTATGGTGCAAAAGAAGCACCGTTTCAGTAACTTCTCTCAAAGAGAGTTATTCAATTAACATTTAAAAATAAAATCTCTCAAGGTCAAAAGAAGAACTGTTTCAGTAACTTTTTTCAAAGAAAGTCATTCAATTAACTTTAAAAATTAGAATCTCTCAAGGTCAAAAGAAGAACTGTTTCAGTAACTTTTTTCAAAGAAACTCATTCAATTTACATTTAAAAAAAGAATCCCTCAAGGTCCCAAAAGCAGTTTCTGTAGATCTGAATAGAGCTCTCTCTCTATTTATTTCTTGAATCAATAAGCATTTTTTTTACAAAGATGTGCCAGATTTACAAAATTGGATTACTTGGGCTTTGCACCCCATCTTTATCCCACAGGCTTTGCACCCACTACAAATTAGAATTAGAAAAGAGTCTTGTATACATGAAAGAATAATAAGCTTATTAAATCTCACTCACCATGATCACTGCTCCTACATCGAGCAGAAATAACTTGGTTGTTAACTTGCATCTTAATTCAAGTATCAGACACATTATGCAAGAAATCAATATGTACATGGAATTAGGTTAGGTAAATATGATTTTTTTTCCTGCTGATAGAATATTAATCATTAAACTATAGATTACATTATTGATCTGTAATCATAAACACCATACCATCATGTCTGTCATTAGTTTCCCCCTTAAAGAGCTGGTGTTGCCGTTAGTTTTCAAAATGAAATGAGGTATAATGTCAATAAACGATAACACATACTTATGTCCTACTTTACTGAACCAACCTAATGATGTCAGACTTACTATGAGGGAAAGTTTGTCAACACAGCAGCACTGCAGCCTACTCTTACTTCGAATTCCAACTGTCAAGGTTTTTTTTACGTGAAGGTCAATGTGTACTACTACATTGGATCTTGTTTTTAATCCCATCGGTATGACTATACACTGTCTCTGCTAGGCCCTCTATCCTGCACCAAGACTACCTGGTGAGCAAGCCAGGGTCTTACTCACTGAGCCACTGTTGCTCTGATAAATATTATCTGAAAGTTTCATTCATTAATCATTATAAGGAGTGTATAATGTTCATGCAGAATCTGAATAACACAGCCACATAACGATACATCATTTTCATTTTTCAAAAAATATTAAAATTGATTGATTATTTAAGATTTAATTAATCTTCCAACTCGGATTTAATCAGATCAATTAATTTACTTCAGGGCAATCAAAGATGGCAACAAGCTTTATACATATGAAGCAGCATAGATCTATGCAATTTTCAATCTGTCTTATCCTTGTAAATACTGAAAGGAACACAACCATTTTGGCACCCATACTCCTATTAGAGTTTCAAATTTCACAAAACTTTAGTTCGCTGGGGAATGTATAGTGCTTAATTCACCCATATGGTCTTTAAGAATACCACATTATGATTGAAAAAATAATCAGAACAATATAACAGACAATAGTTGACAACTGGGACAGAAAACTCAGATAATCTGAACATAGTTCCTGCCAATGTCTGTAACAGGTGCTCTATTTCCAGGATTGGTATGCAGAATCTAAAACAATTCATCAAAACAACCCCAATTTTTTATTGAAATTTAGTATTGTTGATTTCAACTAGGGTGAATACAGCTTGTTTGCTTATTTTTTGCAATGTCTATTTTCTGTCTTGTCCGCAGGTATCTTGTAGATTTTTGTTTTGTGTGTAGTGCAGTCCTCCTGCACTTACTATTGAATTCCTTGCACCTACTGGACTAATAAAAATGGTCCAACTACCCCATACATATGTATGGTATCCAATCCAATATGATTACCTAATAATGACAAAATGTCATCATGCTTTAAATACAACACAATTAATGACCTGTAAATTGAATACACAGTCAATTATCAGTGTGGATTTATTCTTTCAACAACATTTCTTTAATGTCCATGTCCACAATTGTATCACGCAAGATATAGAAATATGTTTTAATATTGGAAGTAAATGACATTGTGCACGAGCTTGATATCTGCACTTACACAAAACACAAACAACTGGCAATCGAATTACAAGGTTTGCGATGATTTAGAACACAGTTGTAAGGCCACACTCTATTGTTCTTGAGGGTCTTGTAGTCTTTTTAATAAATAGCCATTTGAATCAAATAAAAGATATTTTGTTTAAAATTTCAAAAGCTTTTGAACAACACAATCAAGTTCCGTTGGATTTTAAATCAGTTCTTTCCAGAAGAAATAAGAAGTAAATTTTACAGATGTTTTCGAAGAACAAAAAATAATATTGGTGTGGCCTAAATATGGAAGAATTGTATTTAACCTTGAATGTATTCTGTAATTGATTCTCAGTGAGATAGAAGAATTGGATGAAGTAAAATTGCGGACACAAGATAACAGGAAGACATTAGCATGACAAACAGCTCTGTCAAAGAGGAAGAAAGCCAGGGTATAAAAAACATAAATTACTTCTCTATGTGAGAAGCTGGGATGCAGAAAAATAAAGTGCAAAAGTTAGATTTTTCAAGAAACAAGTTTAAGCTAGTGGGTGGGCTTTAGATCATAAGGTATGTGAGTCAAATGTAAAAATAATAGCAAAATGTATAACACAAACCTTGTCTTTTACTCTCATTTTAAGACATTATTTTGAATCTTATCAATTGGGTAGTGCTACCCTGCTGGGGGCATTTTTGGACCAGTAACTGACCCCTAGCAATGGTCAATATCTTGTTCTTCTTCTTTAAGGTGACACCTTGCTCTGTGCATGGTCCATAGTAGACTTGTATTTGTTTGGTATAGATGATTTTAATTGAAATCAGAAATACGTCCAAAGAAAATAAGTCATGTTATTAAATTTATTTCTGATAAATTCTATTTTTACAAATTTGAGGGATATGTGAATATGTACCATAGAAAATAACTTTATCAGAAATAACTTATAAAAATCCAAAATATTGACCATAAAAAAAATGTTATCAGAAATAACTTATCAAAATCAAAAATATTGACATTGTGGTTCTGAAACAACAGAAAATCAACGTCGATTACCGCTATTCATTAATAAGCAAGAAATGATGAAATATCAAAGTGTCAACAAAATATGATACATCGTAATAGTATTATTATTTGTGGATATTACTAAAAGAGCAAGGGGTCAGTTTCGAAGAGATACGTGTATATAAATTAATAGCAATGTTTTTGTCTATCAAGGTTAATTGTTGGAATCCAGTTGAGACCCTAAACATACAATAGAATCCAGTCAAGTTTGTCAACATACAGATACCCTAATTTTTTTTCTTTATAAAAGTACATAAGATTACCAGTACTTCAATAATTATCAGCATTAATTGATTTGACATAGTGACCATGATCAGATGATAAGATTAATGCCCAGGGGGCCAGGATAAGATTTAATCATGATGACAGATGTAAGACAAAACAACAGTTCTATGTACCTTATCTTTAACGTCATAAATATGTTTTCACAAAATCATTAAAAAAAATAGTGGCTGATCCCACCCACTCATTCAAGGGCATTACTTGGATCTATATCTAATGGCTTTATTAAATAGGTATTATCACTTTCACTAAAACAAGAAAGAGAAATTGGATTTAACGTCCATTCGACATAAACTAGGTCATTTCAGGACTAAAATATGGTTTAATTTTAATAATTTGCTTGCGTGTAGGGGTCTTTAGCAGTGGGAGGAAACCGGAGGACCTGGAAAAAACCCACAATACTGGACAGGCGACCTTACTCCTTGCCACATACAACCGACTAAAACAACAAATGGATTTAATATGATTTTGGTTAGCAGAAAGTAGGACTAAATCACATTCAATTCTGATTAGTCAAAAAAAAACAACTAGCAGACACAACTTGCATGGTCTATTGATCAATCCTTTTTTTCGCAAAGAATACAAAATAAGCTACATTTTAGGGCAAAACACAATTTTGCGAGCTGTGACACACTTTGGTTCGTTTGGCGAAATGAAATGGGCTTTAACAGCCTACTCCGACAGGGCTAATGAAGGCGGGCGATTCCTTTAGCCTATACAGATATATGTGTGTGGGGTGTGTTGTTTTATAAAAGTAAATCGAGATTACCAGTACTTCAATAATTACAATCAAATATACAGAACAAATACATGTACCCAAATCAAATGCAATGTAATTATTCAGATCAAAATATTAACATTGATGAAAATTATTTACAAATATAATCATCTCCAACAATGAATATTTCCATTAACTTCCATTAATGTCAATATTATCAACAGCTAAGTAAACCAAAACACCTACATCTCTACAATTTTATTATATAGCTACGCCTTAGTCATTATCATTATTATCTTCACTTAACCAATCAAATTATTGATTGCATTGAACTTACAGCCAGGCTCATTAAAGGTACTGTCTCAAAGTTCTTGTTTGGTCGAATACTGAAGATGGAATGAAAATGAAATGCGGTTTAACATCCTACTTTTCTGCATGCTATGCAGTGAGCTATGACGGAAATTTGATTGGATATAGATGCTAAGGTCTACTCTCATCTAAAGTGGTGGGCACACTAGTCGAATTATTTGGTCGAATGAGTGGACACACCGTGCGAATGCTTCGCCCGATTCAACAATCGATTGCATCATTTTTCATGTGATAAGTCACATGATTAATCATGGCCGCGACAAAGATAAAGAGATTTAGGAATTTTTTATATATTTGGCCGTATTCAAAGATTGTGCGATTTCTATACTACGACAGGGAGGTATTATATAGACAAACCTTCTCCTCCCATAAAGAAATAAATTCCACAACGGGGTTGAATGCTTCTGCAAAGCGGACACACTAGGCAAATATGATTCAGCCAAATTAATATATATGTAATAAACATGTTTGATTAGGGTGAATCATTCGGCCGAATAACAGTGGACACATTAGGTGAATTCCAACGCAGATTGATTTGACAAGTGTGTCCACTGCTTAAGTGTCACGGATTCCTTTATGTGCTGGACAACATGAAGGCAGTGTAATTGAAACTGTGTTTCTTGTCACCCCCACGCTCAGGATCCAGAGGTCTATTTTCGACCGCATTGCTTTTCAATACAATTTTAGAAAAATTTACCTCATAATGGTTTGTCAGTTCTTGCTAAACAAACATTACTGGTGCAGTCTGTTGTCGTGTCTAAATAAACAGCAATATAACAATAAAGAGAGAATTGGGGTTTAATGTCCATTTGCCACAAACTAGGTCATTTCGGGACTAACATATGGTTTAATTTTATTTCACTAAGTAGCTTTAACAGTGGAGGAAACCTAAGCACCGAGAGAAAACCCCGTGAGGTTGGACAAGTGAACCTCTTCCTTGTCACATACAACCGGGGAATTCAAAACCACACCAGTTTAGTCAATGACAGACCTTATGATACAATCATACAGCGCACATGCTAACCATTCGGCCATACATCCCCCCATTTAACAATAGATTTCGCTGGATGATAGCTGCAATTTACATAAATTTAATGCATTCAAACTAATTCAAAGTCATTATGCCCTATTTCCACTTCAACTATTCTCGGCTTTCGCTCATATATCGGCCACCATGTTTTGCTTACTGCTTACATGTACCTAATGAAGTCATTTTACAAAATACGTTATTTGATTGGTTGGTCCCTAAGGTCACTCATTCAAGTGTCCCATAAGAAACAAGCAATTTTCGAAGTCACCCCATTAGGTATGCGCACTGAGCTAATGCCCTAGATTAGATAACAATTCTTGTCGGTTTATCACTAATATCATCAATCAATACATCATTGTTTGTCAATATTTTTATAGATTTTAAAATAAAATGGCTTTTAAAATATTTAGATTACCTAATAAGTTTGACACACCCATAATACACAAAATAATACAAATACCATTACTAAATTCTGTTGTTTTGAACAAAATTTATGTCAGTCAAGAAATAAATAAGGAAAGTCAAATATTGCATAATTTATATATGGTAAGTAAGAATAAATACATAGAAAATATAAGCTTATCTTATACATATATTACCGGTATATGAAAAGTCATTTTTATTAGAAAAAAAAAAATCAGCTAAACAGATCTGTGTAAGTTCACCGAAATACCGGTACCGTGCTAAACTTGGTTGTTGATTTCTCAACTCTGTTCTCTGAAAGTTACGGTCAGATTTTATTGAAACCTGGAACAACTTCCTATATCGGTAGGCCTACTGACCTTGTGCAACAGGAGAATTTGATTAAAATCTGCAAAATAGTTGCTGATATATTGCACTAAGTAAAACATTTAATGTTGAATATTGTGTGTCAATTGTTTGTTGAATCTAAAATTTAAGTTAGCTCTTTTCTTAATTAATATAGAGAGTAGGGAATGTTGTATATATATGGAGATGGAATTCAAGTTCTTAAAAGTATTATAGACGACGTTTGCATTTAACCTCATTACTTCATTCAATTAAATGATAAATTTCCCATGTAATACCATGTAATATGAATCAACTGTATTTCTGGGTAGCTTGTATAAGATTAAGAATGAAAATGGTGGTTTGTGTTGCTTTTTTGTACACTTTGACTATTTGTGTTAAAAAATACGCTTTGTGGTGTGTTTGCCTCACACCCTCATTTGATTGGGTAGTGACAAGAAAAATAGTTTCAATTCAACACTACCCTACACACAGGACCTTTTTAATCTGATCTGAGCATCTAGACACTGGGAAACCATGCACGAAAATCCATATGAAATTTCTTGACAAATACCTACATCAAACCAGGACCTTCTTTTTAGCAAGTCAGTGCCTTACCAATTGAGCCACTGCAGTTTCGGTGGAAATACTAAAAATTATGTTGTCCATATGGCATAAATACATGAAACTGGAGATGCCATATAACACAAAATGTTTTTGTGGTCTGAATCCTGATGTGAAAAATGTGGTTGTTTCCCTTGGCCTTGTTTCCAAAAGTTCCATGGCAAAGGAATAAGCAGCCTAACGACGGTAATTGTTGACAGAAAAATAAATGATTTTCATCAATTCCACAAAATAGTTATGTATATACAAACCTTTTTGGTGATCTGTATGTACTGCGTCCCTCTTCTACAGAAACTATACTAACGAAAGCTTGAACTTCGCGCCGCCTTTGTTTACGTTTTCTTCAACATTGAAAACACCGGAAGTTGACCAATGTAAAATTTATAGTTGTGGAAGAACCGAAACGAAGGCTGATATTTCGGCGAAGAAAATTGACGACTTTCCAGTTCCGCGCCACCTAGCGGCGTTCTCTCGCATATAAACAAAGATGGCGTCCGATGGGGTCATGGCGAGAAATACGTGTTTTTCTGACTGAAATGTTCGTTTACCGATTTATTTATGGAATGACAGTTATCAAATCGACCGTAGTTTGATTTTATAACCTTCGCTTTTCATTTTGTCTTTTTTTTCAGCATCAAAATGTCAATATTGTCGTCGTATTGGCCAATTTATTATGCCGAAACAGTGAGATTCACAACTGTCAAATTCACTCGCGACCGGTCTAATTATTTATAACACCATAATATTTGTCGCGTAGAATTTTTTCGGTTGTTTTTTATTTTTACGTAGAAGTCTTCACGTTTTCATGTAACTCTGAGAAGATTTTAATTTTCCATTTTACTATTTTTGAGGAAGTAAATCGAGCGAGACAACTCTAATAATATAATAAAATAAAAACGTTTCATGCACATTTTTATACGCCCACATTTTCATGTGGACGTATTATGTCGTCGCCCCTGTCCGTCCGTCCGTCCGGACGTCCGTCCGTCCACAATTGTTTGTGGACTCTCTACAGGTCACAATTCTTACCCGATTTCGACGAAACTTAAAATATAGGTTTATCCCCCAAAGATCTCGGCTGCTTTCGATATTGGCACGTATCGGATCAAAACTTCATGGATTATGGCCCCTGATTGTACGTAAAATCACGTTTTTAGCTTGTGGACCCTATAGAGGTCACAATTTTGAACCGATTTTGATGAAACTTGACATGCATGTTTATATCCCAAAGATCTTGGTTCCTTTCGATATTTGCATGGTTATAACCTCTGGAGGTCACAATTATTATCCGATTTTAAAAACCGTTCGATTATATCACCGTTACACCCTAAGGATGGTTGAGTTCAAATTTCGGAAAAATCGGACCAAAATTACCATACAAAATGGCCGCCGTTCGTACGCGAATACTGTTAAAAAATGGTATATCCAGGTTGTGGACCCTGTAGGGATCACAATTTTAATTTGATTTTGATGAAACTTGAATTGCATGGTTATAACCCAAAGATCTTGGTTCCTTTTAATATTTGCGCATATCAGATCGTAACTTCCTGAATTATGGCCCCTAATTATACGCAAAATCGTCTTTAATTAGCTTGTGGTCCCTCTGGAGGTTACAATAATTATCCGATTTAAAAAATCGTTTGATTATATCACCGTTACACCCTAAGAAAGGTTGAGTTCGAATTTTGGTAAAATTGGACCAAAATTGCCATACAAAATGGCCGCCATTCGTATGCGAATACTGTTAAAATATGGTATATCAAGGTTGTGGACCCTGTAGAGGTCACAATTTTAATTCGATTTTGATGAAACTTGAAATGCATGGTTATAACCATATTCCTGAAGCAACGGCCCGAGAAATCCCTCTCTGGCCATTGCTGGATTCGCTTCGGATTCTTGACATTTAAGTAAATGTGTCTATTCTTCTCGTTCAATCAAATCTGCTACTTACGTACAGTAACATGACATTCCGTCGTTTAATCTTGGGTCTTCCTTAATATTTTGGACAAAGATTTAAGTTATTAAAAACGTTAAAAGTCTGTTCGTTATCATACCGTAGTGTTTACTTTACGTCAATACCGATAGCCTCGTTTGTCACGCAATTAGTTTTGCTGCAATATCCTGCTATGCGCTGGTTAATATAGCATAAAAAACCATGCAGCCATGACGTAACGTTACGTAAACACAGTTGTCCTAATTAAACGTCTTGTTTTAAAGGTAATACCTTTGTAACGAATTCAGTGATTGGTCAGTAATAGGACCACTGGCCAGTCATAATTAGTGACAATAATACCCACTCAGTCCAGCAGGGAGTAGTCAGATTAGCTCTAATCAAACGGAACACTGCGAGGAGGATGGGTTATAACCTAAAGATCTTGATTCTTTTCGATATTTGCGCATATCAAATTGTAATTTAATGAATTATAGCCTTTGATTGTAGGAAAAATCACTTTTGTTTTTGCTTGTTCTCTAACCATCTCTCGAAAATGTGGGCGTATCCTGCCTGGCAGTGCCAGCTTACTATCTTTACATAATTTAATAAAACAGTTATGATTTAATAAAACAGAAATTAGACCCTACACCTGTCCTTTTAGTCGAGTTATTGCTCTAAGCAATCTATGCCATTTTCTTAATATTTAATAGATAGGCCTAGTCAGGGGCCGCGGGGTGGCCCCGATTTTGGGGGGCTACTGACAATAACTCACGCAATGTGGCCGCCCCCACTAAGCACCATACCCCCCCCCCAACCATTTTCCGACATTTTATTTTTCACTATTAAAAATTATTGCCGGGGCTCGCCTGGCTCAGCGGCCCCTGGGCCTAGTTTACTACTACATGGATTGTGCACAAGCAAAAGAATTAAAAAAAATCTGAAAAGCAGTCAATCCTGACTCCAGAGTAAAAATTCTTTTGGGTTTGCCCAACGGGAATACCGTTTAACATCATCCAACTTTGGAACATTTTGCAAACTCCAAGAATCTACAGAAATCTGTGAAGACTTTTTTACAAAAGAAATTATACTTTACCTCTCCAAGTATTCGACATGGCCTAGAGAACGAGAGCTTGGTGTTTTTAAATTATGCTGATAAGGTGAAATGCTCGCCCCCCTCCCCCCGCTTTGAACCATTCTAAACCATATTTTGTACTTATCTAAACTAGTTCGTCCCCCCCGTCGTAAGGTAATCCCCCCCCCCCCCGGCTTATTGGTGTCTAGATACGGGCCTGGGCCTGTTGGGCCTGATATACACGCTGATTTACCATTTATAGGTGCTAGCCCTGACGGATTTGTATATAATTTAAATTCTAAGGGGCGTAAACTTATAGAAATAAAATCTCCATATAGCTTTCAGATTAAAAAAAAACAAAAATCTTTCAACATGTTGATTCAAACTCTTTTTTCTTAAAATGTCAGGCAATAATTGTCACTTTAGCTCTTAAAGGATACTCATAACAGTCAATTTTGCTGGACAACTTTTCACTGCTAACTGACGGGGTGTCAATTCGTGTGAAAGCCTGTACAATATAACGCCTGTACATTGCGTTTCGTCTTGTATGAACGACATTCCTGAATATGGACATTGATCTGCAGTTAGAAATGAAATGAAATGGGGTTTAACGTCCTACGCTTAAGCACCGTACCTGGGCTAATTGAAGACGGGCATACGCCACAGTGTGCAATGAGGGAAATTTTGCCCGGGCAGCGGCGCTACGGCCTACTCTTATATCGAATTCCAACTGCCAAGGGATCTTTTACGTGCACTCCAATTTGTACACGGGACCTCGGTTTTTCGTCCCATCCGAACGACTAGGCAGCTGTCCTTGTCAGGCCCTCCTTCTGCATCACTGACAAGGGGAAATCACGCCGGAAAATCGAGATGAACTTTCTCGGCCAATGCAGGGATCGAACACTCAACCTCCGGGCTAGCGAACCAGCGCCTTATCCACTTAGCCACCGTGATCCCCCTCTGCAGTTAGAGTGTCATGGTGGGGAAATGTAACTTGATGGGAGGGGAAGTATTTTTAACAGCGTGTTGTGTCGCTCATACTGTCTGTAGCGAAGTAAGCAAGGTCTTATTTTCTCACTAAGATGTTCGTTTACATTGTACAGGCTCCCACACGGATTGACACCCCATCGTTTGGAAGTGAAAATGTGCCCAGTAAAATTGACTGGGGTTTCAATTATTTTTGACATTGATTGAATTGGACGGTCCCTGAACGCTCAGGGTGAGTGTAATGAGACCGACGTGCAGAGCTGAACTACAATAACCCTAACCCTGAATTGTCAGCTTCGTATTTTATGCTAAAATTATAAGTATAATAACCCTTACCATAACCCAACCCTAAATGGTCAGCTTCATATTATTATACGGATCGTCAAATTCCGAAAATTAAAGACCCCTACGCGCAAGCGAATTAATGAAATAAATTAAACCATGTGTTGGCCCCGAAATGACCTAGTTGTGTTGAGTGGACGTTAAACCCCATTTCTCTCTCTCTCTCATTCCATTTCCCCCAATTGTCTACATTCATTAAAAGCACTGCTGCCGTTTTGACCTTACTCCACTCTAATCCTTTACATTGTAAATGAGCAGAATTTGTCTCAGAGTTAATGTTTTAATTCATGCATGCTCAAATTCCCGAACATACATGTAGAAAATTTAATGAAAGACCTATAGTGGCCAGTATAGATCATTTTTTGTCTACAATTATTATACATATCTATCATTTCACTACTATATTTAACCAAATGATCTCTAACAGATCTAAACAGCGGGATCACAGTAGCTAAGTGGGTAAGACGCTGGCTCGCTATAGCCTGGAGGTCAGGTGTTCGATCCCTGCATTGGGCGAGAAAGTTCATGAAGATTTTCCGGTGTGGTTTTTCGTTGTCAGTGATGCAGTACAGAGGGCATTACAACGACAGCTGTATAGTCGTTCGGATGGGACGGAAAACAGAGGTAAAAGTTCCTTTGACAGCTGCCGCTGTCCGGGCAAAATTTTCCCCATAGCACAGTGTATTGCGTATGCCCGTCGTCATTAGCCATGTTTGGAACTGAACAGTGGGACGTTAAACACCATCCCGTTTCAAATCCAAACAGCGTGGCAATTGTGCGAACGAGTAAACCTATACTTCGCGGGACACGTCTCTACCAACTGGAAAATTGGGTGATCGATCGGTCTAACTCGGGTGCTTTAGTTTCCGCCCCAAGGTTGTACGTGACTGACACCAAATGCTTGCCAATCCTCGTGTGTTTTATCTGAGACCTCCGATTTCCTCCCACTACTAATTACTCCCACATGCAAGGGAATTATTGAAATAAACCTGCACCAAATTATGTTTATAGTCTGAAATGATACGTGTCGAGTGGAGTTTAAACTCTATTTCTCTCTCTTCCAACGGGCCACACCTGTACTGAAACAATAAATGATCCAAGTTACCCTACAAATTGCCTTTTAATGTCTAATAATTATCTGCACCTGTATATTGTAGTATTTATATTTCTGAAAATAAATGAAAGTTAATGGCCTACGTTTCTGCATCGACTGAGCTAATGAAGACAAACCGTGCATGGCGATGATGGACATTTTATTCGGACAGCGGCTCTACGACTCCAACTGTCACAGATTCTATTACGTGTAGCCTTGTAACTGAGGTCTCGGTTTTTCGTCCCATTCGAACGACTACAGGCTATCATTTCAGGATCCCCATCTCTACACCGCGGCTCCCTTGTATTTCTTTCTCCATCATGATTTTAAATATCAGATTTCTTTTAAAAACACTTTAGAGGAAAATATCTTTATTATTATATAGTCTATGAGTATACTACAAATAATAATACAATAACCGAATGGAGCGATGGTAAAATAGAAAACTCGTTCGCGGAAACATTAATAGGGAACATTATATATTTATTAGGAAAGACTATAAAATACTATAAAATAAAATACAAAAATATTAAATTCGTTGGAGGAAAGAATGTAAGTGTCACAGGGTAAAACGGGCCCTTTCTTGCTACTCAAACTAGGGGTTATTATGATTTTGTACTTATTCAACAAAGGTAACAGAAGAACTTGAAATCATATTTACATACACTGTCGTCGTGTGTTTATTGTTTGTTGAAACTTAAGGAGTAGGGACGCCTGTATAACCATGTCGATTTCTACTGTTAAAGACGTCTACAAGCAAGCGAATTATTAGTCCATGATTGTGTTAGTCCTGAAATGACCAAGTATATAGTGCCGCACAAATACTACAAATATATTGATGTTTGTACAAGGTTTTATTGGGATGTCTTTTGTGGTTCCTAGGTGGAATTCTTTCTGCGGGGAGTATATAATGACCCCAAAAAGCAACAACCCCCGACGTAATAGGCAGAGGTGTTGGCGACTATCTAAATAATCAAAACATTGCACAGATTCCATACGTAAGTTTTGGTTTTGAATAAAAAAAAATAAATAAAAATGCATAAATTATTCAAATTATGTAGCGTAAAATCATGCGCATTGAATGTACCCAACGTATACTACAACTGACTGCTTTCTGTATATTAACTTCTTTATACAATATCAAATAGAACTTTTGATAATTAATTGAGATATACAAATTTTGTATCTTTGTAATTTATACCAGTACTTATAATTGGATTTATATTTCTGTAAATAATCTCAGATCCCATGATCATAATATTCTAATTGTATATCTGTGTGTACATAAATATTTATTGAATACATAGTGATAAAAAAAAGTAGTATATCCATAAAGTGTGTTTATTTTTAGTGCAATCTATTTCTATATGTCTTATAAGGATTACATATTGATAGTAGAAAATATGAATGGTCTTATTTTATAATTAAAGATGACGATAATTTTTAATTAAAATAGGATGTAGCTACATGTATAAGCAATATATTTATATAAAATTATGAACTGTCGATCTTAAAACATAAATGAAATGAAATATTAAAATTAGAGGTTTAAAAAAAAATCGTATATTTGTCTTCGAATGTATTATTAATGGACAACTTTCATTTTGACACTTTCAAGTTTAACTGGGCCCTTTTTCTTCATTTTTCTGAAAAAGAAAGGAAACGTGGCATAATAAATTACCCTGTCAGAGAATGAATGAATGAATGTAATGGGGTTTAACGTCCTACGCTTAAGCACCGTACCTGGGTAACTAAAGACGGGCATATGCCATACAGTGTGCTATGAGGGGAAATTTTGCCCGGGCAGCGGCACTATGGCCTACTCTTACATAGAATTCCAACTGCCAAGGGATCTTTTACGTGCACTCCAATGTGTACACGGGACCTCGGTTTTTCGTCCCATCCGAACGACTAGGCTGCTGTCCTTGTCAGGCCCTCCTTCTGCATCACTGACAAGGGGAAATCACGCCCATGTCAGAGAACGACAGATCTTTTTTACACAATAATTTAAAGGAACATCTAAGTTTGAACAGATTGACCGGCAGCCGGGCGGACAGGGGTGACGACAGTATACACAATTTATTGTTACATATCGCCGTCTTACGTCGCTAAAGGAAAATTTTAATTTCTGAAAGCTTGTCAAAGAATGGTAAATTAAATAACTTAATGGAGACTTATAAGCACATCCTTAAAGGACCTAAGTCCGTAACTCAAAATCCTCCAAAATCTTCGACATCGAAAACACGAATTATTGGTCAATTTAAATCAACATTGATGATGTAAACTTACCAGGAAAAGATGAGCTTCTGATATCCGATATTTAAGATAAAATAATTTTTCTAACATTGGTACACGAATCGTGTACCATATTGCGCTCCGGTCCTAGTTTTATTGAGAGACTCGAGGGACGAGGCTAGACACATTGCACTGTATCACACTGCATATGTGGACTGGAATAACCAGGCGCTAAAAAAAATGCACTGGGTTGAGACTGAATGGCTTGTTTCGCCGAACATAACTGATTGGAAATTGGAGTAAAACGGAAAGCATTTAATGTAAATCAGTTTATATACATTCATATTACAGTATTATATGAGTTTCGACCCACTTTTGTCAATTTCTGGATCCCAAATGTTAGCGATTTAGCTTCTTTAAACGAAAATCCTGTATGCTAATTTCCTCATGCTGCACACAGCGTTCCACCTACGTCATTACCCCTAGCAGTAGATAGGCAGCCTAAGTTTTGGATGGGTGAACATTCTGAAGTTTAACTAAGTACTGTTATACTCGCTAATTAAGTCATTTGGATGAAAATTCTGAAGTAAAGAGCTAACGAAGTCCTGTAATTCCAGCTAATTTCTTAGACTGGATTAAAATCTGCAGCATTTAGAATTATGAACAGGCGGATGGTAAAACACCCATTTTTATAACAAGAAATGTAACGCACAACCCTCAAGTTGACATCCATTATTATTGTTCTCAATACCCCCCAAAAATAATTTTAAAATATACAAACTTTATTTCTGAGGCATTAATATAAGACTCTTGATCATCATCATCATCGTCGTCTTCTACATTTTGAGTTGGTATCGGTGGTGGGGGACGATTTCGTCGATTCTTCTGGAATCTCTGAGTAAATGTTCGCTCACTTCGCATTTTCTGTTTGGGCATCTGAAACATTGAAACCTTTATATAGGATACAAACATTTACATCATTTTGATTTTTTGTTGTAATTTGAACATCCAATGATCGAACTGGATCACTAACTACGCGGATTCCATCTCTGTGTTGGCGGGATTTTCCAGTGTGGTTTCCCTTATCAGAGGTTCATGCAGGACGGATTGCCTAGCAAGAAACCGAAATCCCATGTACACATGATAGGATACAAACATTTGCATCATTATCATTTTTTGTTGTAATTTGAATATCCCATGTCGAACTGGAGATCCCGGATTCCATCTCTGTGTTGGCGGCATTTTCCAGTGTGGTTTCCCCTTATCAAAGGTTCATGCAGAACGGATTGCCGAGCAAGAAACCGAGATCCCGTGTACACGTTGGTGAATGGGTAAAAAAAAATTGAAAGATCATGGACCGTAGAGTGACCATGGTATGCGCGTCTTCAATACCGGTTGGTTCTGAACAATATAGGAGGTTAAACCTTTATCGGTTCGAACTGAAACGGAAAATATGTGATGGAATATTTGGATATAGTTTTAGAGAGAGAGAGAGAGAGAGAGATAAATGGGGTTTAACGTCCACTCAACACAACTAGATAATTTCGGGACTAACATATGGTTTAATTTTATTTCAAGAATTGGCTTGCGCATACGGGTCTTTAGCAGTGGAAAACCCACGAGATTGGACAGGCGACCCTACTCCTTGCCACGTATAACCGGAGATTCGAAACCATGCCAGTTGACCCAATGACAGGCTTTATGATACATGCTAATCATTCGGCCACCGACCCCCCCCCCCCCTTAGTTTAATATTAAGTGAGTTATTATACCTGAATCTCGTAGATTTCATCATCAGTAGCCGTTACTGGTCGGGGTTCGGCAGAAGCTCCATTGTTTCTGGTTTCTACTTGATCTTCTTCCTCATCACTTCCTTCCTTCGTCTCCTCTGCTGCCGGGGTATCATCATCTTAAATACCAAATGTGTATATGGCTTTTTTATTTATTAATTGTGTAAAGAGTCTTATTACACTCAGTTGAGCCAAGGAATCGTCAAAGAAAGACTAAACTCGGAGAATGCTGCAACGGACTGTCTGTGGGTTATTCTAATTAATATTAGTTGATATTATTCCACCAACCATATACTGGGCACATTATTATCTTTACAATGATAGCATTCTCTCTATACCTTTACAGACAATCAAATCTATGGAAGCACATTGGAATACCAACATCTGGAATTCTCATGTCTTACAGAGGGATGAACCCAATCTGTTTTACAGAGAATTACTTACGAATTATCTCTGTCTTAAACACGTGCATTGACTTCGCGTGGCGTCGGTCATTGGCTCAACGGCTCGTGCGTTGTTTACATAACACCTAACTATTTCGGGCAAAATGATGCATTTTACTCATTTTTAACTACAGATACCTCAAACGTCTTTATTTATTTTTTATATACTTCAAAAAAATGTTTTAGAATTTATTTTGTCGGATGGAAAAAGTTAATATTTAGCCGAATTAAGACGCATAGATATCATCTTTATCAGTGACACTAGCGGCCAAGCGAATATTCACTGCGAAATCATTTTTGGGATGAACCGTGCAGAAGTCTGCGAGTTGGAAATTATTTCCTGATATATTATCTGCATTTAACAGTCTCTGGACGTTTAGTACTCCACACCAATTACAGTAAATTTTTCTAAAATGTTCTCGGGGCCCGGAATGAGAGAACGACAAGCCGGGGTTTTTGTTTGGTGATGATGGGAAACATGACACCTATTATTGCTTATATTTTAAGGCCACGGCAACAAACGACCAAAAAATACTTATTTGCAATGAAATTCAAAACCATGTAAGACCCACATGCAGTCGACCTTGCTTCAAACAGGAAGAAGTTTGGATATTTATTAATGATATGATATGATATGATATGATATGATATGACGTAGTAAACTTCTTGATGAAAGTTACATTGGCTTTTAAGCATTTAATGCTTTCTTAGTTACTAGGGGGTGTGCCCATGGAATATAAAATCTGACAGAAAGTAACAGAAAGTATGGCATTATTATGCCAATTAGTTTACCTTCTACTTGAATATCTTCAGAATCCTGTAGAACGTCTACATTGAAAAACGTAGCAATAGCAGAAGGGAATCGTAAATCTAATATCACTACAATTATTCCCAATATTATGCAGATTACACCTATGATACATAAACACATAATTATTAATATAGCATGCTTTATTTATTAGTGTTCAGATTATCAAACTATAACATTGAAATCATGCGAATCATATCTTCATGAATAAGCAGTAACTTTAAACGGACATTTATTATACTGAGCGCCAACGCAACCGCATACATAAATAATACGCAACCGCATACATAAATATAACGCAACCGCATACATATTATGACACTAGCATAAAGAGCCAGCTACAAGTGCTCTATAAAAAATATATTTTGTATGTCAGCGGTCAGCGGAATGGTGGGATTATCCACAAGAATCTGACCTTCTATCCGTATTATATATTGTCTGGTACGACATGGTGTATACGGATAGAAGGTCAGATTCCTGTGAATTTTCGCATGAATTTAGTTGACCAAATTTGTCATTTATTTATTGCACGGGTTGAGTCCTACTTGTCATTAGATTGCTATCAGAACTGTGGTAATTCGTTTGTTTTATGAGGTACACTTGAATAATGCAATGTTTTGGAAATGTTCCCTTTCCGTGTTTTGCGTTGCATCCCTATTGTATATTTGTTTAAATTACCGTACGATGAGTCCATTCACTTGATTAAATAGAGTTTTTATTGTTTACTATATTCGCAAGTTTGTCTTTGCGGATTCTGTTTGTTCATGAGTGGGATTCTGAACTTACTATAATATATTGCATTTACATAAATAAATTATGAACATGTCTCGATCGCCATCTATTTGATATTGCCTTAATTGTTAATTACTGGCAATGTCGGTAGGATTTTTGTTTGTCTATGAAATGAAAAGAAATGAAGTTTAACGTCCTAATGCTCCAACTGAGCTAATGAAGATGGGCATTGGGCTATGATGGAAATTTTGTCCACAGAGCGGCACTACGACCTATATATCGTATATATCGAATTCCAACTGCTAAGGACAGTTTTACGTGCACGCCAAAGTGTACACGGGGCCTGGGTTTTTCGTACCATCCAACCGAACAACTAGTTAGCTGCCATTGTCAGGCCCTCCGTCCTGCACAAGGGGAAAGTAATCTGGAAAATTACCATGAACATTCTCGGCCAACACCGGGATGGGACCCGCGACCTCCAGGCTAGCGAGTGAGCATTTTACTCACCAAGCCACTGTGGCTCCCCTGTGTGTCCATAACTAACGCGGTTCGCCTGCACTATAACTAATTATTGCATTGACATAAATAAATGATGAATATGTCTCGATCATCAGCTGTTAACGAGAACCGGTAACTTTAAATGAGAAATAGTTGACAAGCAACACGTTACTTGGCGGTCTCTTATATTGATTGTTTAAATATCTTCAATTATATAAGGTACTTGCCCGTAATTAAACACACATAGTAAGATGGACCGAATACAAATTCCAGTTTGTGTTCATCTGTGAAAGGTATAATAAGTGGATCGTTAAAATTTCTTATTGAAGACCAGAGGATATTGGATGTTACCATACTCCCTCCTGTCATCACCAAGAAATAAGCTCCATATCGTAACAATACAAAGAAGAGGATATTGGTTAATATCCACAAGGGAAAGGCTAGCCTGTTTAAAATAAAATATTAAACATCATATTAAAGATATAAGATTTATTACAAGACCCGTAAATAGCATTATCTGTTAAATATATCAAGATTATGCACAACCTTAAATTAAGAATTTGCACGAGGGACCGAAAAAGTGGGTGGGGACGTGAAGTTATTTTAAAATGTATCCTTTTCCAATCAAAACCATTAGCATGACATAATTGGACCTGCTTCCTATTTTAAAAATACAAACAAATTTAAATTAATGAATATACTAAGTATTAATGTTATGGAAATCAAAAGAGAGAGAGAGAGAGAGGAATGGGGTTTAACGTCCACTCAACACAACTAGGTCATTTCGGGACTAACATATGGTTTAATTTTATTTCAATAATTCGCTTGCTTGTAGGGGTCTTTAGCAGTGGGAGGAAACCGGGGTGCCCGGAGGAAACCCACGAGGTTGAGAAGGCGCCCCTATCTCCATGCCACATGCGCTCACACCAGAGCTCGAAACCACAGCCGCAAGCCAGAGGTGGCCGGCCAGCTAGAGGTCGAAGCGCGGCACTCTAGACCACTAGGTCATCCCAACCCCCCTGTTATGGAAAACAAAATACATGTTATAATTACCATAAAGCTATATGGCTGTACCACCCTGCCTGTCTATAATGCCTTCCCCAACGAATACCTTCTCCATCAAAAGTGAAATACTCAGCAATCCACAAGATTGGCAGTGGAAGACCTCGAAATTGTGCAGCTCGATATTCTTGACTAAATCGACCAGCTAATCGAAGGGGAAAAAGGCAATTATCATTAATTATCAAAATAGGTTCTGATTAGTACTTGAATTTCAGGGAACAAAACCTCTGCGATTTATGTAAAAAATATATTTGGTCGGATGTGTTGTTTTTTGGTTTGGAAAGATTATTGGAAAGTCGGCTTTGTTAATTGTAATTTCATTGTCGGTGTCGACAGTGGAACCCAAAATCAACAACATCTCAACATCACATCTCGACTTGATCTATAAAGGATTTAAATTTTGAACGAAGACTATATAGACTATATTACGGTTCACAAGAAATGAAAGGCAAAAAAAGAAACACATAAAAGATTTTCCTATTATAACATTATATCGTGAAATATATTTCAATATCCCATTCCATAACTTTACCACCACCACCGCCAAAAACAGTCACCTTTGTCCCAAGTCAACTTTGTATATAAATTTGAAGTATATTAGATTATGTATTTTTATAAATACCATAACTAAATTTCCATCATCCTAGGTCAGTGCTTATGTGAAGACTTTACATCTCCCCCAAATTCTTAAACCTAACCAATAATCATCTCGGACTCTATTTACAACCCCAAATTCTTAAACCTAACCAATAATCATCTCGGACCCTATTTACAACCCCAAATTCTTAAACCTAACCAATAATCATCTCGGACCCTATTTACAACCCGTGGGACCATCCCACGACCTGGGACGGAATCTGCAATGGTTTTAAGCTTTTAGTATTTACCCCCAATGCCCGGTTCAAGGTATAAGGGAAATAACTCCACACTAATAGTCAAGAATGAAATATTGACAGGGTTATAACTCGAATATATTTCTTAATAACACATACATGATTAAATGTAAGCAGGAAAAAAAATTACAAGTAAAAAGAAATAAAACATCTAACTTACCAAACGGTCCGAAACCCAAACGACCTTGACGCCATTGCCAGCTAAAATGTTCATTGTAGTTGATAGTTTCATTTAATTGATTTTCCGGTACGCCTTTAAACAATAAAAGAAAATGTATTAATACCTTTCCCAAGTTTGGTCACATAATTAAAAAGTGATTAGCCATTTCTTATGGTCATCAAGCGCTACTGGCTGTTGTTGTTCTTTGGGCGACGGTCATCGAAAAAAATACCAAGGCTCTACCAATTCATGTATTGTATGATCGACATAAAACCCGGCATGCTTGTTCCTTGGACAATCTCGCATTGATTGGCCTACTGCGATTTTTGATTGATATGTCGTCACAATTCCAAGATGGCTAAGAAGACGCCACTCTCAGTTCCTGACCCACGGTTGTACTAATTGTTTTAAATATTTTAACTAACCTTTCAGGGTAATATTAATTCCTCGTAAACCAATATCAACTGTAATAGAAGCGTTTATTTCTCGTCCAGTACCAGCTTTATATTTTGTAGTCGTTTCTGTATGAGCTACTTCCCAGGTCTGGGCGAAATTGGTCACTGGAGAAAATCAACAAATCTTTAACATTAATATAACAGTTTTGTTTCAAATTCATCAGATGAACGTTTATAATTGTACTCACCTACCCCCCACCCCCTCCACAAGTTGAAGGAATAGAATGTGGTTAAACGTCTCGTTGACACATCTTTTATTCTGATGTTTTAATACGAGCATAAGGTATTTATGTTTGCGTATGTACAATGTTATGGAGAAGAATTTTGCCGGGACAGTGGCATTTACATTGAGATATAATAAAGGCCCAATGGTCAAAAATCACACTACGTTCTTAAATCTTAGGAGAATGGGACGTAACGTGGCTTAATGCGTCTTTAATTTTGCCCAGAGATTTGTTTTATGTTATTTTTCTTTAATTTTTAATTTGCATGGTTAAGTGTACCATGCGAGAATTTTCTCCAAAAGCGGCTCTTGGGTTATTTTATGTACCATCTGAACGATTCTACACATTTCCCTTTTCGGTTTATCAATCGCCACCCCTGACAAGTCAATTCTGGAGAAAACTGGAGGACCCGGAGAAACCCCACGATGTTGGTCAGGCGACCCTACTCCTTGTAACGTAAAACCGGGGAATCGAAACCACGCCAGTTGACTCAATGACAAACCTTATGATACAGTGCGAACGTGCTACCCCCCCCCCTACACCACTCTGTTATAAAGTTGAACACTATAGTGAACTTACATAGAATCACTGATCCAATATACAAGCTAACCGTAATCCTGATAAACGTGAACAGTTTCTGAAGAAAAACACAAATATATAACATAGACAGGCTTATGCAATGTGATACACAGATCCTATTTCGTTTTGTTTTTATAGTTCAAAATTTCGCTTAACTTGTCTTTACTGTAGCCTACACTAGTATCTAGAAGAGTTATTATTACCAGTGTTCTGGGTGGTGTGAGGGATTAGCCAATGAAACGGTCTGTTACGGCGAGCTTTTGGCATGAGGTACACAGATCTGTGGGTAATCCACTAGAAACATCAATGCTAATTGGTTAATCAAATGTGTGACGTCATCGGGTCAACCGCCATTCGTATGACCTCGGACGCGACCTCCCAAAACAACTGGTCAGATCTTCATGTAGTATAGGCCATTGAAAGTATAAAAAACGAAACGAAATATAGATATGTATCTTAATCAAATTGATAGACATGCAATGTGAAAATCACCCAATGTAAAGGGGAAATTTACTCCTGATATTAATATATAATTATATAAAGTTACATAATTACATAACTGACCTGGCTATTTTCTTAAAAATAGTTTGTTGATTTTTATTTTAATTTTGTTTTTAAAACCTGTTTTTAAGCACGTTATATTATAGTGAGTAATTTTATTTCCTAAGTCGTTTAGTTCTAAATTGCTTATCATAGATGACAAATCATCTTCTAATGGGACTTCCGTGGTCGAACATCCTGTTACGATACTCGACCTAAAGATAGGTTCAAAACACAAAGGATTCATTCAATTTAAACTACAGTTTCGTGATCGTAGTTCGTATAATTATTGCATGTGGATTTTCTCAATGCCCAAACCGATTAACCCGACGAATCATTAGAGTGTGCTTATTTCAACATTTTGTGTACGGTACCTGTTAACCAAATGAAATTAAATGAATTAAATAAAAATGGACAAACCACATATTATGAGGGAAATTTTGTCTGGACAGCGGCGGCCTACTTTTATTTCGAATTCCAACTGTCAACGTTACATTAACGTGCATGCCTACGCCAACGTGTGCACGGGACATCGGCTTCCGTCCCACACAGAGACGATGTTCCTTGTCAGACCCTCCGCCCTGCATCAGTCATTAGGAGGAAGCCACACCGGCAAATCCCGAGGAACTTTCAAGGCCAACACCGAGACAAATACGTTTATTTCAGGGCCGTATGATGACCGCCAGGGATTATAAGTGAAAAGCTATTTCATTTGTAAATATTTAATCTAAGTATAAGTATATTGAAACATCTATCTAAAAGGGTTCACTATAATAATGTTTCGGGATAAATTTTATTCCAAACAAACCACGCAAATTATTGTTAATTGTTTCCTTTTTAAAACAGCGCATGTCACAGGCGCCTGTTAAGTACGTGTACTGTATGATGTCTTAAAGGAGCTAAATCGATAATATTTGGGACCTAGAAATGGACACAAATGGGTCACAACGGATATAATAATGTAATATGAATGTATATAAACGGATTTACATTCAATCATTTCCGTCTATAATCTAATTTCCAACCAGTTATGTTCGGCGAAATACGCTTGATATCTCAATCGAAAGTAGATCTCAAGCGTCTGGTTATGTCTCACCGTCCAGCCTCGTTCTTCAAGTCTCTCGTTAAAAATGGGCCTGAAACGCATTATGGTACACGATTCGTAATTTGTTTTATTTTGTCTTAAACATTGGATATCAGAAGTCCATCTTTCTCCGGTAAGATAACAACATCAATGTTATTTTGAATTGACAAATAATTCGTGTTTTCATTGTCGAAGATTTTGAATGATATTGAGTTACGGACTTAGCTCCTTTAAGTCTAATTGGTTCTGACTATAAAGGAAATAAATTAATAACAGACTGGTTATGTGTATATTTGACTGACCTCTTTCCCTTTAATACCAGGCAGTATAACAAAGAATGAGACTGCTAATATTACAATACAAAATATGAGACCAGACTCGACCAAATCGGCTTTGAATGGTGTTTTATTGGGTTCGTAGAACGTGGGCGCTCCATTTTCCCTGAACGCCGAAAACAACCCCATTTTATTCACTGACACCGATCTGAAAAATATAATAACAACTACTTTTTACGGATTTTGTTGCAATAATTCTGTTATTGAAAGCCCAAAATAATTTTCTTTATCAGTTAGAAGGTTTGCAATAAAAGGGTTATATTGTTGGATTTAATGTATTGTAATGGCGTGCGGAAGTTTAGTGATGCCTGGGGCTAACTCCTAGATTGTATATAGTACTCAAGTAAAGGGCCTAAGGCCTACTGAGAAATGTGAGAAATGAATACATTTTAAATATGTCAAAACAAATGACAAACTTTGCATTCATTGACAGATTGTACAACAAAGTTAATTTAAGATTTAAATTTTTTAAAATTTAATTTCACTCTTCGATTTGGTGCCCTCGCTGGCATGGGGGTTCGGGGCGTGATCCCCTCTGCCTTCTCTTACACGCCACAGATTCAAGATAAAATCAAAACAGTCATTAAAATTAAAGGACGGGAAACGCCTCTCATGGCAAGTTAAACAAGGACGTTACTCATGTATTCGACCTCCTATATGTTTAGAATCAATGTGTCTTCACAAACAGGAAGGCTCCTATCTATATAAATATAGTTAAGTAGGCCTACATAATTACAAATCCAAACTGACAAAACGTCAAATATTTTATTAATTGTATAGCGATATATAATACTTCGACAAAATAAACATGGCCGTATTATTATAACATTAAAAATACACGTATTCATTTACATAAAATATACCTTTACAATTAGACCTATATATAGTAACGGTTGAATACATGCATAACGGTGTATTTTGCACACGGCGAACATTTCATATTCTGATTACATTATTTTGCCTGATTAGTGATTACACTGTTTTGCCTATACCGTTTTTTTAGGACTTCGAATTTTGTCTAATGGTTTTGATTGTTCGTAGGCTACTTGGTTTTATTTTATTCTTTCAAGCAATAAATAATATGAACAATCTGAAAAATACATAATATGATTCAAATTTCAAAATATATGCGGGATTACCATGCTTCCGAAATATCCACCCATCAACCAATCACTCCGTTTAATTTCTCCAGAGGCGGATCCAGGGGGGGGGGGGCTAGGGGCCCGGGCCCCCCTAAATAACAGTATAAAAAATAGATATGCGCCACAAATCACTATTTGAGTTTTACAAGGTCCTTGGTTATTGGCGGAGAACGTTTCTCGGGATTTTACACCTCGTTTCACTTTGTCAGTGGGACTGGAAGCGGGGTCTATATCAAGCAACCACGTCTCATGGCATAGTCCTTCGGTGAGACGCAGAACCCTTGGCATTTGGCATTCAATGAATAAGAGAATAGGTGTGGAAAGGCCAGTGTCAGAACAAAATTTGCCTGATGGTACACTACATTACGTATGCCTGTCTTCATTTTCCGCGTAAAGGAGCAAAAATGTGAACGTTAAACCCCACTTCTTTTCAGACAATAACAAAATCGTTTATTTTATTGCTTTTTACAAAATGACGTCATATAATGTATCATACCCTGCAGAGAGTATAGAAGTTAGTGTACCCATAACCCCACTACATATAATACTCTTATCATCCCAGCTGAGTGTATCGGGAATATTTACGTTACTTGACCTTAGGTTTTAGACGAATTAATAGACTTCTTTCTATATATAGTATTCAAATAAAGCAGATATGAGCAAGAAAACATTTTCGTCTGAATGGACCACTGATCACATTGTGTGCACTCTATTTCACCATCACCAGCTTTTTAGGTAGGCTATATTAAATGATATTAAATGTGGTTTAACGTCCTACTTTTCTGCACCAAATGGGATAATGTAGATATAAGCAAAAATTAATCAATAATGTTGATATATCATCAAATTGAAATGGCGGTTTAACTTCCTTGATCTATTTATCATTCTAACTAAAGCAATTGTACTTTGTAGGAGTGTAAACTAGGCCATTGGATCTAGTTATTTCTGAGCCAAGAAAAATGTCGCCGTTGAAACGATCGGAATGCAAATTTTTAATACTTACCCAAAAGTGACCAGTTGCCAAAAAACCCCGATAGAATACAATAATCAAACCGAACAGAACTTCTCTATATTATAGTCTATTCAATTCTATCCTGTTTCACCCATCACGTGACACTTGCCAATTTACTTCCCCATTCTTCATCTATGCCTATTATATTATATATCTATTATAGGATTAGATCTACCATGGATCTACATACTTATATTAACATACTTATATCTATACTAAATAGCAGGGCCGGATTTACCTACTTGTGGGCCCCATGTCAATTAGTAGATCCAGCCCTATTAAATAGGCTGATATCACAGGCACTTGACGGGATTAAAATAAAACTTCATACTACTCTTTCACTATTAACTTCTTACTTTTGACTATATATTATAGTGAAAGAGTAGTAAATGTTATTTCGAATTTTTTAAAAGATGTGTCATCGAATAATTACAGAGAATTTTAATTGAATTTGGTGACCGTTGCCACCTCTAATGCTTCCTACAATATTGTATAAGTATTTATTATTACCAAATAAGCTATATATTTAAAATTGGTTTTAAAAAAGCCTGTCTCGTCCATAATAAGTTTTAGCACTACACATACAACAGAGTTTTTGTACTTTGTGACACTTTCACGTATGTACATATGTATAATTAAATATCTAAATGTGCAAACCATAGCGTCATAACTCTGTGTGGATTTGCGCATTTAAATATTTACTTTTTTATTTTAAAACTGACTTGGAGTAGGGCTTCGTCTAGTTCAGCTCTGAACGCAGGTCTCATTTTGTCTTACTTCGAAAATACGGTTAATTGGGAATAAAATGATTAATTATATATCTCAGCCTGATACCAAATAATCGTGGGGTGTGTTCAATAACTAGGAAGTATTAGATACCGGTACATATTATCATGCGTTAAATATGATACGAGAAAAAATGATTCACAAATACCTAAAAAAATTAACAAACGTGCGCTGAGTAGGTCTATTCGTGCCATTACATTTTCAAAGGTGCGATTACGTTTATTTAGATGCAATGTTCCCGTGAATTGGAAATCGAATAATTATAGGAACTATGTGAGCGGGAGATAATGTCCACTGACAGTTCCTATCGGGTCCTATAATAAACTAATTCTCATTGAAATAAAGGTGAAACCTTGCCGTATATTTATATGATTTAAGTAACCCCTACTGCTTTGCGAAATTTCTATTCATTTTAAAACGGCCACCGAACCAGAATCACAATTCTTTGGAATACAATTCTATTTATTACTGAGCGGCTTAAACAGTGGGCCTTGTCCTATCAGGAAAATGGTAAGAAATGGAATGGGGTCCAACGTCCTATACTGTTTTGCCCAGACTGGGCTAATGAAGACGGGCATAGGCCTACGTAATGTAGTGTACATGAGAAGAAGACGTTGTCCGGACAACCGCGCTACAGGCTACTCTTTTTTCGAATTCCAATAGTCAAATGTCTCTTAAATTGTGCCCATGCCAGCGTGTGCACGGTAGGCCTACCTGTTTTCGTATGCTATTTCTTGCCACACCCATCGTCCTATCACTACTGGCAATTGAGAACAACGCATGGTTGGTGATTTACATTTCAATTTCAGTGTGGTAGTCCGATCAGAGACATATGGCTTCTAAAGGAGCTAACTAATCAGTGTGGGTGCGTTGGTATTGCCAGAGTTCGTTACGGGTGTGCATTTGTGTGATCATCAATCGCAACAATAACAATAATAGATAGGTATCGGCGGACGAAGTGCACCCGCGAACCAGTGAGTACATAGGCGTACGGGCTCGATGGTAGTTAGGGGGGGGGGGACCCGAAATGCCCCTCCCCCCCTGAACATTTTCCGCCATTTCAGCCCACGGTGAACAACGCAAATGCAAAGGGGTCTAATTTTATAGGACTATAGCCTAATTAGGGTGGCTGACTCGAATTTTAATTAGGCCTATAGCCTATACCTGGCTGACCCGAATTCCAAACAACCAATCAATCGTCGCGGGGTATGAGGCCTCACCCTCCCGGAAAAAAAATTTAAAAAATTTAACAACCGCAAATGCGTTTTCTGCTATTCAAGCCCGTTTAAGCAACCCCAAAAGTATCCAATGGTTTTGTAACCGAAATCCCACCCTGAATGCCAGCCGTCCAATGAAGACTGTTGCAGCTGCATTCACCAATAATAATCGATGCCCGCAAAAATGTGGCACAAAGTAGAGTGGCTCCGGACAAATGTTTTAATCCATAGTCAACTCAGTAAGTTCGTGACATTCATTTAAAATAAAAATAAAATGAGTGTTTTATTATTATTAGGGCTCGGTGACAATAAGGGAAGCAAAACTAGACATGCCCGGGGAAAAAAATCCGGTTTAGGCTACAAACAGCGGCGACGGGTTTCTTCGAGACGGCCGCCCGTAAATTTAGTGTTTTATGAGATTTCGGGCACTTTATTTTGCCAACTAGATGAAATAAACACAACCTTGCCCCCCATCAACCTTGCCACCCTGCTTACGCCTATGAGTGAGCATTCTCCACAGGCAACTAGGCTATATAGCTTTGCGGGTTTGCGGACCCAATTAGCAAGGTGATTTCTGTAAATCGTGATAAAATGATGAAAAATGTTTTAGAAAAAAACGCTTTTCTTTATCAACCACCGGTTGTACGTGGCAAGGAGTGGTCACTAGGGTCGCCTGTCCAACCTCGTGGGTTTTCTCTGGGTCCTCCGGTTTCCTCCCACTGCTAAAAACCCCAAATAGCCTAAAACTTAACCATATTATTTTAGTCTTGAAATGACCTAGTTTGTGTCGAGTGGACGTTAAACCCCATTTTTCTCTCTCTTTCTCCCTCTGTCTCGCTTTTCTTTATCCGAAAATGATAAACTTCGTTGAGTGGTCAAAATCGTCTGCTTCTGGTAAGTGTTTCATAACCAAAGGGAGATAACTGCTATAAAATCGACAGAGTTATCCAGATTTGAAAAATCGGCCAAGTTTGTTATTGAACTTTTGTACGAGATATCTCATTATCAGAAATTCTACTTGCAGACCACTTTTGTTGACGTAACAAAGTAGAAGTATCTGAGTTTTGCGTTGCAGTCATTTTGTCGTAACGGTATAAGACGTAATTTTTTTTTTTAACAATTGCAGGAAGGGCTGTGTGTAGTGCTGTGCTGTATTGCAACATTGTATCCATTTGGTGCCAAGCACTTTTCTATTGAGGTTATGAAGTAAAAAGTCAGATATATAAATCCTGCCACGAATATTTTGCCACTTGGGTTTAAATTGCGTAGCTGCATGTGCGGACTGGTTAATAATAATTGTTAATTAATAATTATGTTGTGGTCGTTTTAAATAAAAAGGAATTTATTAAATATATCCGCATATACACCTCTCAATCTATTCAGCTTTATTATTTAACAAAATTTAGTAAAATACTAAACAGGCTGAAATTATGACTTACCTTGGGGGGGGGGGGCTCAAAAAATGTGACAGTTGCTAAGAATGATTTCTCTTTAATTTCTTGGAATTCTAAAAACCAAATTAAAGACATAAACTATATTTTCAAGGTAGATTCCTCTTTAAATTTACAAATTCTGGACCGACTCCCACTTTTCTTTTTCTTTGGAGAATTTCTGAAAACATTGTATTGTCTTCCACATTGAGTTCTAATCTGATTCCAAAACGATTTTACTGCAAGATACTGAATAAAGAGAGTTCATTTAACTAGCCCGTCTTCAATTAGCTCAGGTTAAGTGCATAACAGTAGAACGTCAATCCCCATTTCATTCATTCATTCATTTAACTAGATAGCCTGTTAAACTCTACCACCTTTTTTTAAATTCAAATTTTCCTTCTTTTTTTTTTACTTCAGAACCAATGATATGCTTTAAAGTCTGCAGAAGATTGACACTTCTCACGAAGAGATTTTATGATGTAAAAGTCAGTTATTCTCAATTTAAAAATGTTGATTCATTTAAATTGAGTTTAGATGAAGATAAAAAGTATGCAGCACTTTATGTTCACGTATGTAGGCCTATGTATTTAAATCTAGGTACGGTATTAAAGGACCTAAGTTCTTAACTCACAAACCTCTAAAATCTTCGACATCGAACACGAATTATTGGTCAACTTAAATCAACATTGATGATGTAAACTTACCGGGAAAAAATGACCTTCGGGTATTCGATATTAAAGATAAAATAATTTTTTTAAGTGGTACACAAATTGTGTACCATAGTGCGTCTGTCAGCATCAATTGTAATAAGGCACTGGGAGAACGGGGCTAAAATATCCCACAAGTCGGTAGTAAAGAATTATTATGCATGGTTGATGACCAAACATGACACTTCCGGTGTAGACTTGAATAACCAGACGCTAACAACCGCCCATCGATTGGGATACCTCGCGTATTTTGCCGAACATGACTTTTTTGAAATTAGAGTAAAAATGGAAACAATTGAATGCAAATCGGGTATACACATTCATATTACATTATTATATGCCTTGCTACCCATTTGTGTCCATTTCTAGGTCCAAAATGTTAGCGACTTAGCTCCTTTAACTTTATGGAATATTGGATTTATATAAAGAATTTAATCTTTGATTGAAAATCTATGTCAATAATTACAGTTGTAGCCCTTTATTTTACCAAGAATAAATCTTTGGGAATTTGTACACGCTGTTCATAGTATAATATTAAAGGGGCATTAGGTAAGATAAAATAAAAACTGACAGTTCTTGCTATAATAGTTAAAAAGTAGATAATGAAAAGGGAATATGTTGAAAAATTCAATCAAATTACTCACTTTGAGCCTAGTTTTCACAGATATTGTAACTGTGTAGCCTTGATTGTCATTGTTACTATTGTTACGATAATAAAACAAAGTCTTGATTACCG
Organism: Patella pellucida; assembly: GCA_917208275.1. Lineage (NCBI taxonomy): Eukaryota > Metazoa > Mollusca > Gastropoda > Patellidae > Patella > Patella pellucida. Next base: position 19,488,087 of record OU795036.1, on the reverse strand, counting down.
GTATCCATTTTGACAGTAAATCATCAACGACAAAACATATTTAAATCAACTTAATATCGGAGTGATCCGATGGCATCGAGGGTTGATTATTGTCTTAGTAAGTTAATTAATGTATAAGGCCTAAAGAAAAACCTGTAATAGGCAAATTTAGCTCGTGCATTATGCCTGTTTAGGATGTTGAAAGCGGATATTGTTTTTTGTTTAAATCCAAAATGATTTATGGCTATTCATTAGGTTGTCTACAACTAAAAATAATGATCTTAATGAATAGAAGAATTGTATATTTTGTAACTGTTAAATGCTTTGAATTTGATTTAAATTGATGGTGTGTTTTTTGCAGTGGCCTTATTGTAGAAAAAGATGTCCATATTGTAATTTTAACAAATACATCAAGTAAGAGCCCATTTTTTTTTTATCACAAAAAGATGACTTACGTATTTAATTTTGTCCTCAATGAAGAAGTCAAATTTAAAGGCATGTATAAGAAAGTTTGTGACATTTGGTAAATTTTCGATTCTTACTGGCATCTAGTGTAATACCTTGTTCCAACTAGCATAGGTATTTTTGTAGGTCAATGTGCGTTGTACGAGACAGGGGTGTGTCGGTAGTTTGAAAATGTTGAAAAATTTACCTAAATTTTACCTAGTTTGAAAATGTTGAAAATTTTACCTAAATAATAATACCATAGAAATAAATGAATATTTTGATTTTGTGAGTAGCCTAATACAGTGTAGGGAAATGTGTCACATGCGAAATGAAATGTTGTTTAACATCCTACTGTTCTGCTCCTAAACTGGACTAATAATGGAGATGGACATACGCCATACAGTGTGCCATGAGAGAAATTTTGCCCGTGCAGTGCTACTACGGCCTACTCTTATATTGAATTCCCATGCGATACCACAGTACATGTGTCAGGTTTGCATAGCCTTTTGTGGCAACTGACGGCCAGAAACCACAGGCATATGATAACATTTTATTATAAATCAGTACTTGTCTATTTCAGTGAAGATGTGAATGAAGAGCGGATGAAGAATTGTTTAACCAAAGAATTAGATACATTGTTAGAAAAAAGCTGTATCAACAAACTGACAACTGTATTTTTTGGCGGGGGTAAAATTGTATTCTTAAATTTTGAAGTTGTCAACTCTATAAGGCCAAACACAAGTTATATTTTTAATATATTGTGGATTTATTAGGCAATTTTATGAAATATAGTACCGGTAATTAAATTTTACAGATCCTATTTTGTTCCATTGTTTTTTGTTAATAAAATGTCACTTTATTTGCCTTTATGACAATAGGATCTGTGATGTAATGGTCTGTTTAATGCAGTGGCAATATAACTAGGAGGTTCAGGGTTTGGGCCTAAAGTTGACTGAGAAAGTACCTCAGGATTTTTCAGTGTGGGTTCACAAAGGGCCTGACAGCTAATAGTGTCTAGTTATTCAGATGTCAAGGTCCTGTGTACATGTTGCTGTGCATATAAAGGATCTGACAGTTGGAATTCAAAATAAGTGTAGGCTTTATATTTTGAAGGTACACCTAGTCTAGCCAGTCCTGATACTGTTAAAGCTGTTATAGATAGAGCGAAATCTCATGGAAACCTGGATCAAGATGCAGAAATCACTATTGAAGTGAATCCAACTGGCATAGAGGCAAATAAATTAAAGTATGTTTTATAACTCACTAATTCATTCAGAAAAGGACATTTTTATAACAAATCCAATCTGATTAAAATACAGATCTATATTTTTTTTAATTTTTTTTCTTACTTTTGATTGCCTACACGACATTAAGATCTAACCAGTTGTACTGGAAGGTCGCGTAAGGGTGTCGTATGAGTGGCTTTTGACCTTACGGCGTCAGACATTGACATTTCTAGTGGTTTACCCACAGTTGCAAGAAGTCTCCGTAACAGATGGTTTCATTGGCTAATCCCTAATGCCAGATCCTAGTGTAGTAAAGACAAGTAAAACGTAAGACCTCTACGCGAAAGCAATTATTAAAAAACAATTATACGTCAATATGTAACCTAGTTTGTGGACATGAAACTCCTCTTCCTTTTAGAGGTTCAACTTTCAAAATATTGTAGTTTGCAAAGAGACTTTAATTGATATTTTATTTTTTTATTAGGGCCTTTAAAGATGCGGGTGTCAACAGGATCTCAGTTGGACTTCAGGTATATTACAATATTTATTAATAGGCCAAGTATACAATATTTAATAGTAGACCATAAGGCCATAACAAAAAATACTCTGGTTTGAGAAAATCCTTCCTAAATATCAGATGCAGCAGGAAATATTGTTTTTTTGTCAAAGAATTTAAGAATATATAATTTATCTCATCATTTTGTATCCAGTATTATTAATTTATGTAACCAGGCAAATGAATTCTTGTGCTGTAATTAATGAAACTGTTTTTATGTTTTATAATAAAAAGAAATCACACAGTCCTATTCAAGTGATACCGAAGTATCTAATATCAAACATGTATTTTTATACGCCCACATTTTCATGTGGACGTATTATGTCGTCGCCCCTGTCCGTCTGTCCACAATTGTTTGTGGACTCTCTACAGGTCACAATTCTTGTCGGATTTTAACGAAACTTGAAATATAGGTTTATCCCCAAAAGATCTCGGCTGCTTTCGATATTGGCATGTATCGGATCAAAACTTCATGGATTATGGCCCCTGATTGTACGAAAAATCACGTTTTTAGCTTGTGGACCCTATAATGGTCACAATTTTGAACCGATTTTGATGAAACTTGACATGCATGTTTATAACCTAAAGATCTTGGTTCCTTTCAATATTTGCGCCTATCGGAACGTAATTTCCTGAATTATGGCCCCTGATTGTCCGAAAAATCACCTATTTTAGCTCGTGGTACCTCTGGAGGTCACAATTATTATCCGATTTGAAAAACCGTTCGATTATATCACCGTTACACCCTAAGGAGGGTTGAGTTCGAATTTCGAAAAAATTGGACCAAAATTGCCATACAAAATGGCCGACATTCGTACGCGAATATGGTTAAAAAATGGTATATCAAGGTTGTGGACCCTGTAGAGGTCACAATTTTAATTCGATTTTGATGAAACTTGAAATGCATGGTTATAACCCAAAGATCTCGGTTCCTTTCGATATTTGAGCATATCGGATCGTAACCTCCTGAATTATGGCCCCTGATTATACGCAAAATCGTCTTTGTTTGTCTTGTGGTCCCTCTGGAGGTCACAATTATTATCCGATTTAAAAAATCGTTTGATTATATCACCGTTACACCCTAAGGAAGGTTGAGTTCGAATTTGTGGACCCTGTAGAGATCACAATTTTAATTCGATTTTGATGAAACTTGAAATGCATGGTTATAACCCACAGATCTTGGTCTTTTCGATATTTGCGCATATCGGATCGTAACTTCCTGAATTATGGCCCCTGATTATACGCAAAATCACCTTGGTTTAGCTTGTGGTCCCTCTGGAGGTTACAATAATTATCCGATTTAGAAAATCGTTTGTTTATATCACCGTTACACCCTAAGGGAGGTTGAGTTCGAATTTCGAAAAAATTGGACCAAAATTGCCATACAAAATGGCCGACATTCGTACGCGAATATGGTTAAAAAATGGTATATCAAGGTTGTGGACCCTGTAGAGGTCACAATTTTAATTCGATTTTGATGAAACTTGAAATGCATGGTGATAACCCAAAGATCTCGGTTCCTTTCGATATTTGAGCATATCGGATCGTAACCTCCTGAATTATGGCCCCTGATTATACGCAAAATCGTCTTTGTTTGTCTTGTGGTCCCTCTGGAGGTCACAATTATTATCCGATTTAAAAAATCGTTTGATTATATCACCGTTACACCCTAAGGAAGGTTGAGTTAGAATTTCGCAAAAATTCGGAACAAAATTGCCATACAAAATGGCCGTCGTGTGTACGCGAATACTGTTATAAAATTGTATATCAAGGTTGTGGACCCAGTATAGGTCACAATTTTAATTCAATTTTTTTGAAACTTGAAATGCATGTTTATAACCTAAAGATCTTGATTCTTTTCGATATTTGCGCATATCAAATTGTAATTTAATGAATTATAGCCTTTGATTGTAGAAAAAATCACTTTCGGTTTTCCTTGTTCTCTATCCATCTCTCGAAAATGTGGGCGTATCCTGCCTGGCAGTGCCAGCTTACTATCTTTTATTAGTCAAGTTTGATAATTTAGAGGTTTGTAACTTAACTTAAGGTACTTAAAATATTACAACACAGCATGTAAACGGTTTTTATTTTTTCAGTGTCTCGATCAAAATGGTTTAGTTTTCTTGGGAAGAGATCACACTGTAGAGGAAGGACTGAGGTAAATATTAAAAGACTTTAACAAGAGAGAGAAATTTACAGTTGAATCTGTCACATTTGGCTTCTGAATACTACAGCATTGTTATATCCGTCATCCTTTTCAAGTCACCATTTATTAGTGTGGCTGGATATTTAACACATGTACATTGCTCATAAGGTCTGTCATTAAGTCAAGCAAGGGACATAGTTTTGAGACCCTGCTGGAATGTGACAAGGAGTAGGGTCGTATGTCCTCCCACTGCTAAAGAAGCCTACATGCAAGCGAATAATTAAATAATATTTAACCATTAGTTAGTCCAGAAATGACCTGGTTTGTGTCAAAAAATGTTAAACCCCATTTCTCTATCTCTCGTTTTCTGATTATACTATATCAGTTAGTGGTCCCATAACACAAATTGCAATCAATTAAAATTCTATAATCTGGCCTTTAATAAGTGTGGGGGGGCAAATGGTTAGCATGTGCATGCTGTATCAAAGTAATTGAGTCAACTGGTGCGGTTTCGAATTCCTGGTTGTACATGACAAGAAGTAGGGTCGCCTGTCCAACCTCGTTGGTTTTCTGTGGGTCCTCCGGTTTCCTCCCACTGCTACAGACCCCTACGTGCAAGCGAATTATTGAAATAAAATGAACCATGTGTTAGTCCCAAAATGACCTAGTTTGAAGCAAGTGGGCGTTAAACCCCATTTCTCTCTCTCTTTAATAAGCGGGTCATAGTTCAAAAAGGACAGCAATCTTTAAGAATTTTCATGCTGTGTCATTCCACTGTACATCTATTCAACATTATAATGATACTCTCACAGTGCCCCAAAGTAGTCAGCTCAGGAAAGACCTATAATGGTTCTAGAACACTTAATCTTCAATCTAGTGGTCTAAAATATCAAGTTATGATTTAAAAATGTTATTTGATTGGCATGTAGATAATTTATAACATTATAATGTTGACTGTCTGGTGAAATAGTTGCACATCATACTTGTAGATGTTTATCTGAGGCGAAATCTTTACTTCCTGGAAGAGTATCTGTAGATCTGATATTTGGCCGTCCACAACAAACAAAAGAGACATGGAAACAAGAACTAAAACAGGTATAAATTGTTTTTAATAAAGTTAATTTCTGGTAAGTATGGTGGTCCATAGCCAAAAAATCCAGGCTTGAATCCAAGTATTGGTCGAAAGAGTTCCCAAGATTTTCCAAATTTCTGTCAACTTAATGCACGCTAATAGTATTCAGATTGATTATTTATTATAATGTCCCGTCTTGGATTCCCTCGGATTTAAAGCGAGCCTTATCAATTATGTTTGTCCACAACAAAATTGAGATGGGTTTATTACATAGCTAGCAGCATAGATCAGTGGAATTTCTAATAAAACCGTTTTTGGACCAATATTTCTATCCGGGATTTACCCTTCAAAATATTGTAGATTGCAAGAGATTCCTAGTTTGCTAAAATGACCGAATGAGACTTTATTATAAAGATTAAAATAAGACTATATATTTTCAGTTACTATCTGTTTGTGACAACCACATTTCATTATATCAATTAACACCAGAAAGAGGAACCACATTATATAAACAAATACAACAACAAAATGTGGTAAGTAGTGATTCAATAATATTCCACAATCCTTAATGGAATTATCAATTAAACCTTTAGGCAATTCTTTGTGAAGTCCAGTAGCCTTAATTAGAGTGGTAGCCACAAGCTTACTTACCAGGAGGTCCTGGGTTCGAGCTTGGTGTTGGCTGAGGCAGTTCTACTGTTGTTTATCCTTGTCAGTGATGAAAATCTGAGGGCCTGGCAAGGAGATATAGTTATCAGTAAAAAAGTAAATTGAACATTTATCTATTTCTATATTTTTAGTTATTACCAAGTACAGAGGAGATGGCAGATCTGTATAAAATAGCTGTAGAGGTTAGTTTTTCGTATTATGTAATTAACTTTTTCTGATAGCTAATGTATCTCGATGCAGTCAATGGTTTCTTTATATGGATGGATGGTGAGATGAAAAGAGCTTTCCTTGATTTGCAAAAGGGAAAAATCACTCCCCTCAAGCTCTCCCAGTTTGGACAAGGTGAGGGATTTGATAAATCAGAAGAGTTTTATGATAATAATGAGAGTGATTCCTTTCATTCACAAAGCAAGCGTACTTGTACTTTATAGGCAGAGTCTTTATAGTCAGACCTTTATTCTAAGTAGTATACACCATTACACAGTGACTTTACCCATTTGTCAACCAAGACTCTCTCAAGCACCTCAGTCTCAATGAGCACCTTAAAAAACAATGACTGATAATGACGGCAAAGAACATTATTCTAATAACATATTTCACTATTTCAGTATTTACACAATAATGGATACGAACGTTATGAAGTTTCCAACTTTGCCAAAGAGGTATGTTTGAAGTGGGAATATTAGTTTCACAAAGGAATTCAGTATTTTTTTTAAAAAGTTTGTTTTATTTATATGAAAATTCAATTCAACACAGAGGAAATTAAACGGAAAATCTGTTTTTTTTAATGTAATAATGTAATAATAATTTATTAGGGAGCCACAGTGGTTCAGGGAGTAAGATGCTGGCTTGGTTTTGCTCCTGGTCTGTCCTGACAACAACAGTGTCTAGTCATTCAGATGGAGCAATAAAACTAGGTCCTGTGTACACATTGGCATTTACATTTGACAATTGGAATTTAAAATAAGAGTAGGCGGTAGTGCTGCTGTTAGGGCAAAATTTTCTTCATAGCACATTGTATGGTGTAAACCTGTCTTCATTAGCCCAGTAGGATGTTAAACCCCATTTCATTTGAAGGTATTGAAACATGAAGATATTTAATCTGATTATGGTATATATCTGATAAACCAAATCATGTATTATAACTGAGGGTTGGGTAGCTGAGTGCTCTGACGCGTTCCCTTCAGATCAGAAGATCTGTCATTGAGTCAAGTGACATTGGTTTCAATCAAATGCTAGTATGTGATAAGGAGTAGAGTCGCCTGCTCAATCTGTGAGTTTTTCAGTTTTCCCCAACTGCTAAAGACCCTGCTAAAGTGGATGTTGAGCCTCATTTTTCTTTCTGTCCACTTTCTCAAAGCATGCAAGTTACACACATACATGTACATTCTTTAATTAATGTTTTTATTTCAGGCTTCCTATAGTCATCATAATCTCATATATTGGACAGGTGGTGAATATATAGGTATAGGTCCAGGTTAGTATCATTTTATCATTTACTTCATGTCATATGTAATGTATATTATAATATAGTAAATTATAGTAAATGTGAATATGTAGTGTGATCTATATTAAATGGGATTATGGTACAAGTAATGAATGTGTATATTATAGGAGCTAATTATTGTAGATTGTGAATGTGTAGTGTAATGTATATTAAATGGGATTATAGAAAATAATGGATGTGTAGTGTAATGTATATTAGGCTACATTTTATCTAGCCAAAATCGCCAAGACATTAACCCTAAACTCTTTTCTCTCATTTCCCATGCCCTAGTACTCAGTCTTGATGAGATTTTCTCTTGACAAATTCTTATTATACTCAGTCGGCCTTATATTGATATGGATGTATAATGTAATGTATATTATATTAAAGGTGCTCATGGTAGATTATGGATGTATAATACTGATGAAGACCGTTATGTTAGAGAAGCAAGAACACAAACATTAGAACCACCTAATTGGATGGCAGAAGTAGAGAAATATGGTCACGCTACAAGACGTATAATTAAACAAAATACACATGATAGGTAGATACAAATATTGACTAACAAAAGTATTATTACTCTTGGATTTTGACTGTCTTCCTATTGTTTATGAAGCCATGGTTGCTCAGTGAGTAAGACACTGGCTTGCTTAACCAGGTCTAGGATTCCCTCCTGGTGTTGGCTGAGAAAGTTCCTCAGGATTCTCGGTATTGGATCCCCCTTGGGATGCAGGTCAGAGGGCCTGGCAATGACAGTGTTTAGTCATTCAAATGGGCCAAATGGGTCCCATGTACATATTGATGGGCAAATAAAAGAACCCTTGACGATTGGAATTATAGTAGATAGAAGCACCGCATAATTTCTCCATTATATGTTACACCTCATTTCCTATAGTTTGCACTCTTATATTTTAGCTGTTTTTATTTCAGGGCAATAGAGTTATTAATGACTAGTTTGAGAACAAAATGGGGTTTATCAAATCAAGTAAGTGATAAACAATGATAGAACTGAATAACTATTTAGCTAGATCACTACACCAACTTTCAATAGATGCAAATTTTATTTTATAAAACCAAGAAAATACTGTGATGTTTTTTTGTTCTTTTGAGATGTCATTTCTCAAATCAAGTAAGTGATAAACAATGATAGAACTGAATAACTATTTAGCTAGATCACTACACCAACTTTCAATAGATGCAAATTTTATTTTATAAAACCAAGAAAATACTGTGATGTTTTTTTGTTCTTTTGAGATGTCATTTCTCAATATTTCATATTTATGCATAGGTATTTTTTCATGCTATATTAATTATGCCATGCATTATCATACTAGTTCAGCTACTGGAATGAACATCAATCCAGTTAAAAAAAATATAAATATTTGCAACCATGCTAACATATCTATCTATTGGGATAAAGATGAAAAATTAAAGATGTTTTAATAACTTTCTCAGACAGTTCATTGTTTAATTTGTCTGGTGGTCATAAACAAACCATTCTTTTATGATTCTTCATACATTTATCAAGATTAGAAATTGATGAGAATACTCTATTATTTTAGGTCTGGCGGAAAGTTTATCCTGTGGGTCTTTTCCAGTTATATGGTTCATCAGAAACATTTAATTTCCTCCAATCAGCAGATTTTTTGCAATTAGACAAAAGGTGGCGATATTAGTCCATTTGGAAATATAATTATATAAAGTATTTAATATCATAAAACATATTTATATTAAATATTTGACATCAGCAAACCAATGGTTATCCTGCGTGTGCTGTATCATAAACTTTATGACATACAGCCTGCCATGGGTTCGAATCCTCTGTTGTACGTGGCAAGGAGTAGGGTCGTCTGTCCATCCACTTGGGTTTTCTTCGGGTCCTCCCACTGCTAAAGACCCCTATACGTAAGCGAATTATTGAAATAAAATTAAACCATGTTAGTCCCGAAATGACCTAGTTTGTGTCGAGTAGACGTTAAACCCCATTTTTCTCTCTCTCATAAGTATATGAAATAATTAATGTCACAAAACAATTATATAAAGTATTTATCTTACAAAACATTACTTTAAAGTCGAGGGAGGGTTATATAGGGAGACACAGTGAAGCCAATATTTATTTATTTTACATCAATAGTGCCAGGATTCATGCTGCAGAGCCCCCTATCCCTGATGGTGCCCCCTATCCCTTATGGTGTACTCTGTCTATGCAGGGGTAAAGTAAGAAACCATAGTTTTTGCATAACCCCCGCAGGGGATCACGGTGGCTAAGTGGATAAGGCGCTGGTTCGCTAGCCTGGAGGTCGAGTGTTTGATCCCTGCATTGGCAGAGGAATTTCATCTCGATTTTCCGACGTGATTTCCCCATGTCAGTGATACAGAAGGAGGGCCTGACAAGGACAGCTGCCTAGTCGTTCGGATGGGACGAAAAACCGAGGTCCCATGTACACATTGGAGTGCACGTAAAAGATCCCTTGGCAGTTGGAATTCGATATAAGAGTAGGTCGTAGCGCCGCTGTCCGGGCAAAATTTCCCTCATAGCACACTGTATGGCGTATGCCCGTCTTCAATTAGCTCAGGTTAAGTGCATAACAGTAGGACGTTAAACCCCATTTCATTGCATAACCCCTGCACAGTTGACGGGAGGGTGAGGACTAAATTTTGTCTTGTTCCAGAAAAACAATTACCGGTATCAGCGAGTCCTGGTCATAGGTTAAAATTGCAAGATAAAAATGGCACAAGTGAAAAATATGGCGCTAACCTTTTTGAAGTGGCTTTTTAAAATCTTCATACTCCTGTCAAAATTAGAGCAAATGCAAATTGTGAGTATCAAATGTGATTTCTTTTCAGGTTTTGACATTTTTTTTCTGGATTAAGTTTGTGTTGTTTTATTGTATTCATTTGCCCAAGAATTCCATGCTGTTGTTAATATATATTTATTTAAAATCTTTATTTTTCTATTTAATTTCAGGGGTTTACGGGCAACAGAGAAGGGAATAGCTGTAGTAGATAGTCTAATTGTTGAACTAGTTTCTATATTAAACCAAAATTCCTCTTCTTCCAAATAGTAAATTAACGGTATCACGGTCCTTCAGTTTTTAATGACAAGTGTTTTATCTTCCATTTTTATTCCAAAGATTATTTTTTATATGATTGTTAATGGTCTGTAGGAAAAGGGTTTCTATTTGGATTTTGGACATTTGTTAGTTCAGTGTGTTTATGTATATTTAGAAGATTTTGAACATTCATTTTGGTGTAAGAATGTTTTTATTTATTTTATTTCATTCATCATTATATCATTGCTAAAACAGTTGACACTAAAATAAATTGATTTCCACTGCACCCATTGTGAAGACGTGCACTCGCATTGGTAAATTGACCGCCGCTTGAAAATGGAAATTCACTCATGTAAATGTGTCATTTTGTACCAACATTAAAACTAGTGCCTACCCTTGTGTCTAGTCATTCAGATGTGCACATAAAAACCCTTTATAGTTGGAATTCGAAATAAGAGTAGGCCAGGCAAAAATTTCCCAAATAGCACACCATTTCATTTTATTGTCCAATAAAGGTCACTTGTAACAATTTTGCTGATAAAACAAAATTATATTCAACAAGTTTTGAAATTAATTTATGGTTGATTACTTGTAATCCGAAGTTATTTTGTTAGAAGAAATGAGACATTAGTCATTTATATACTTACATTTATAAAGCTGTTCCTCAGACTGCCAGTGATATTAGAATAGTTTTTCTGATTATATGACCCTGTATGTCCGTGATATGACTATTTACTAGTCAGGGTAGTATAAGAAGCCCTCGTTAGGGAGGGTTCAGGGAATCCTAATCATTTGATATAGATTTCTACATCAGTTTTAAACATTCGTTTAAAACACTTTAGTTTCAACTAGATAGGATTATTCTGCCATTTATTTTAAGTCTTTTTTTTAACATACATTAAATATATGCAATTATCGCTTTAAGTTAATGCTCTTTTTTTTTATGTGCCGAACAATATGGTTTTAGATATATTCTACATTTGTTTGAAAATGTAAGCTTATATATTGTATCTTGTGGGAAATTGACTTATTTTAATATACAAGGTTATGTAATATTTTTGCAAATAAATTTTTTATTTATATTAAAGAAATATTAACTCTAGTTTGTTGATATATCAATATAAGTAAATAACAAAAGACAGGTTGCCAGATAACCCAACATGAGCCTGCGGATGTTAAATTCTTTCAGCAATCAATCAGATATAACTGTACTATCTACAGCACCCACAGGTAATTGTACACGCCAGGAGATGTAGTGGCTCAATTAGTAAGGTCCTGTTCTCTTCCAGTATCTAGTCAAACTGGGGGTCATGTGTACATGTTTGCGTGCATGTGAAAGAATCCTTGACGATAGTAATTCAAAATAAGGGCAGGCGTAGTTCAGCTGTTCTGGCAAAATTGTGGACAGATAAAGAGCAGATTATTTATGCAATGATCAAATTTAATTTTTGTAACAATAACGAAATAAATATTTGTTGAACACTTCTGACTTCACATGATTCTTTAACAAAATAACATAACATAACTCTTAATAACAAAAATGTATACATTTTAATATTAGAATAACCATTTTTCAGGAATTTCACCTTTTTTAAAACTGAAATCAACCTTGACATTGCATATATTAAATAAATTTTACAGATTTAATCTGGGTATAAAATAAAAATGTCACAAAATATCAGTATGACAACAGGCAAGTTTGTGTGTAACAGATATTCAGTGATTGAACCGTTCTAATTATCCATAAGACGTGCTATAGATAAGTTCATTTATTTGATGGTAATTGGATGGAAACAGTCTCACTGAATGCACAATATCGTTTATACACATCAATAGCTCGAACAGCAAAATGATATTTATATCCTTGTTGAAAATGTGAGAGCGTACATGCCATAGGTAGAGGTAAGGCTTTCAATTCACCGGCCTGAAATACAAACAATTTATAATTTGATTAACCAGAAAACATGATGTGTTGTTCCCACAGTGAATAACTTATCAGAATAGTCCAAACTTCTAAGGTTTTCTACAGTTTCCCGATCCATGAACTGCCACAGAATTATGTGCACAAATAAAATAAAAGTCGAATTGAAATCTTCGAAATTGCATTTAGACTACATTGCTTTTAAGCACTTTACTAAATGAACTTATAATTATTTACAATTCAAGTCTGGAAATATCACAGACAATGTCGTGCACATATTCATACTTTGTCAGTTACAATACCTCTTAGTACAGGTCATTTTGCCTAGTACAGATTTGTATATTATATATCTGATAAAAAGTGGAAAATGACCGGTACTAGTTCAATAGTGACTACATTTTATCAGGTACAACTGAAACTGTTATTTCTAGGCCTAAGTTTTTTTTATCTCCACCAGTACTGGTTTTTCCACATGAAAAAAAAATAATCCACCTACCAATGTCCACAAGTCTGTATCAGGTGATCGATCATCTTCTTGGTAAGAATAAAGCTGGTATGATTCTATTTCTGAATATAACATTAAGTTACGTGTGAAGTTCCACGATAAAACAATACCTAATGAAAGAAACAAAGTTGCGATGAATATGAAATCATCAAGAGAGAATACAGAATATCTGAACAACAAAACACATTACAAAAACTACAACCATACTAAGGGATTTATCAAACCTGGTTCCTACTTGTGGGTAAGATGCCGACTCAGTAGCCTGGAGGTCGGGTGTTCGATCTCTGCATTGGCCAAGAAAGTTCATCCAATTTTCAGCGTGGTTCCCCTTGTCAGTGATGCAGAATGAAGGGCATGACAAGAACAGCTGTTTAGTCCTTTGGATGATATAAAATTGAAAAACGAGGTCCCATGTTCACATTGGCGTGCACATAAAAAATCACTTGACAGTTAGAATTTGATATAAGAGCACACTGTATGGCATATGCCTGTCTTCATTAGCCCAGTTCGAAAAGAACAATAGGACGTTAAAACCCTACTTCATTTCATTTCGTAGGAGGTAGTGTCTGTGGGGTTGATCGAGAAACCATGACTAGTCAACCCATATTCTGTGCAATAAAAGAAGCCTTGACCAAAGGTATTTGATTAAGCACTTCACATTTGACCATGGAAAAAATGATTGAATGAAATATAGTTTATTGTTCTACTTTTCTGAACCTACCAGGCTAATGAACCATAGAAAAAAGAAATGTATGATTGGCTTAACCCTATTTTATTACATTTGTGGTCGTCTCTTACTGTGTAATAATAAACACACTTATAAAACAAGGAGCGGGGTTTAATATAGGCTATGCCTGTTCTCCAATCCCTATTCAGATACAAATCTGAATAAAATATTGCTTATAAAAAAACAAAAAAACTTTTCCTAACCGCTGTTACAAACACTTTCCTGAGCCAGGATAATAGACATAGGCTAAAACTGTTAATAACACTTTCATAAAAACACTTTCTTGAGCCAGGATAATATATACAGTCAACAAGACACAAAGACTAATGCTTGGAGTGTCTTTTTGTTCATTTTTCTTTTATAGTAGACAAAATGCTGGGATGCAATAAGACTCAACTTATTAGTCCACCTAGTCACAGAAGGCAAGGTGAAATACAAAATTAACAGACACAAAATGAATTAAAGAACCCATGCCTCAACTAAACCAACATGACACATGGCCTGCAACATGCAAGGATAAAATATACTAAGTAAGTCTTAAATTAAACATGCCTACTAATTAATAAATTCTTGATAAACGAGAAGCTAATATTATCTCCCTTGGACAAGTCGAAATGGAATCTAAAATCCAGACACCGGTACTATCTAAAATATATGTAGAACTTTTGACACAGAGTAGGCAACACAAAACTAAGGATAGGCATGGATAGCTAGATAATTTATCTACGAGATACATACTTCCCCATCAAAAATGATTACTTACAATATCTGCCCACTAAATATTATAACAAGCTAAGTTAAAATGCATATAAATACATAGTAAGTTCTCGCATGAAAATACAGTCGACAGGCACAGTTAACAACAATAAAAACATAGGCAGCATGCACAATTAGAAATATACACTCTTACACAATATAAAACTATTTCCACAGGCGATGACTGTGCCGAGAAAACCATAGATTTTACCAGAGAAGCTGTAGGTACCAAAAACTTACACCTATAGTCTAAATGTAGAACTACGGAGGGCTTTTCCGGAAAACGAATTACAAATAAGATAGTCACGGCTACCGGTTACAATATAATGAATCTATATTCAGAGTTTCATCGCTCTCACCTCATTTTAATCAACAAATCAGATTGCTTATCTCCACTCACCGTAAGCAGACAAAGTTCATCATTGAACTCCATCACCTAATGAAAGCCTACACCAAGTTTGAACATTCTATCCCAATAAGAAGAATACTTATTGTGTTCCAAAGTCTGCTTACCCTCAGCAGAACATGCTCATTATCATACTTAGTCAAGGTATTGATGTAATAAAACTTTACACCATCACTTAATCTTCGAAAGGCGGGGGACAATAAAAGGTATTAGTTACCAACCTTTATCATTATATGATATCTTCAAAATGGGTTTCGGGGGAAGCATTCCTTGAAATTTTCTGCGCTCACCTTGAGCATCATTAGCTGAATATGGTGGAGCAGCAGGTAGAGGTGCTGGATGCTAATAAATAAAATAATGAATAAAATGATTGCCATGGTTACACATTATATAACTGATACATACATTTGAACACATTCATAATGACTGATAATAAATATTCATTAGGACTAGGTCTAGTCTTTAGAATGGGATGGAAATTGAGGTCATGTGTAAACTTTGGTGTGAAAATAAAATAACCCTTGACCCTTCATTTGCTGTCTGGGAAACATTTTTCTCATGGCACATTGTAGGACTTTATTCCAATCTAAAACACTAGACATTATTCCTTGCCAGACCCTCCATACTGCATTAAAGATAGGGGAAACCATACTAGCAAATCTCAGGGAAACTCTCTGCCAACAAAGGGATCAAACCCTGGACCTCCTCATTAGTGAACTAGCACCTTAAACACTGGCTTTCTGGAAAGACTAACAACATGTCTCCGGGAGCATTAATCAAACAGTTTTGTTTGATTTTAATAAAAAATACTATTTCTACATGTAAATGCATATATTTTTAAACTAGTAAATAACAATTACTACTTTTACTAGTAAATAACAATTACTACTTTCACTAGTAAATAACAATTACTACTTTTACTAGTAAATAACAATTACTACTTTTACTAGTAAATAACAATTACTACTTTTACTAGTAAATAACAATTATTATTTTTACTAGTAAACAACAATTATTATTTTTTTTGTAAACAACAATTACTATTTTTACTAGTAAATAACCAACCTTTATCAGATCAACTACTTCATGTACATCATCATCATTAGAAACAGTGGTGGAAGATTTAACAACTCCTGTAGCTTTTTTACTGCTATTGTTATTTTTACCAGTAGATTTAGAAGGAATATCTTCTGATGGAATAACGATAACTGGTTCTAATGCTGGTTGTTTAGCTGCTGATGACCCTGTTGTTATGACTACTGGTGCAGATTTCTTATTGACTGTTGATGGTAATTGCTTAACTGTTGAGCGTGATTGCTTAACTGTTGACGGTGATTGCTTAACTGTTGACGGTGATTGCTTAACTGTTGACAGCGATTGCTGAACTGTTGACAGCGATTGCTTAGCCTTAACTGATGATGGTGATTGCTTATCTGTTGATGGTGATTGCTTAACTGTTGACAGTGATTGCTTAACAGTTGATGGCGATAGTTTTTCTGTTGTTGGTATATTTTTGGTGAGTAGTACCACTGATGAATTTCTCAACATTGTTTTGGGTTGATTTGGTGACACTGCGTTGACTGGATCTGCTTGCAAAGAGTTTGTTTGATTATTCACTGGTTGCGCTACCAAGATTGGTGATTGTTGCCCTACTAAAGGCGTGGATTTAGTACCAGTAACAACAGCCTGCTGACATATCTGACTTAGTTTACTAGAAGCAGTCAGAGGCGTAACCGTGTTTGTGACTGCCTTGGTACCTTGTAACAGATTAATAGTTTGTCCATCTCTCAAGATGATAGAAGCTCCTGGAGGAATCATAGCCTGTCCTAAAGGATAGGATACTTGAGATGACGAAATCATATTTTGCTTAAAGATAGAAACTGGCATTCTGGTCTGTTGAAATGTATTAAATTGTTGTTGAGGTACGATTATGCTACCAAAGTTTGATATATTCTGTAAAGATGATGATGCACTCCCTGATGAAATGGTTTGTTTCTGCACGTCATCTGTAGTCACATTAGATGCTGTGGCATTAGATAGAATATTTTGCGGAACCAAATTAAATTGTTGCACATTTTGTGGTATTGTATTAAACTGCATAGTTTGCATAGTTTGTGGTAGAGTATTACATTGCTGAATATTTGGAACAGTATTCATTTGGTCCTCATTTTGCATATCTGCTTTCAATTTTTGTAGATCTTCTAGAGCTGTTCTAAAAGAATCACTTTTCGAATATGTATCAAGTCGGGGCATTTTATTTGGGGGACTGGTGTCCGAATTTGATATATTTCTTTGTGAGGTAGTAGTAGTGAGCATGACGCCTGTATTTGATATGTTACTTGGGAAACTATCAGATATTCTAGTGGTAACTAACATGGTCTGAAATATAAATTAGAGAAAGCCTTGTTGAATAGAATAAGCTAGCTTAATAACATGAAGTAACCCAGAAACTGATTTAGATTTTGTGGGACCCTGGACTGTGAGGCCCAGGAAAGACAATAATGTAGCCTGAATCTAAAAAATGTTGACCAACCTCCCCATTTTTTTTACATCAAGATGATAAATTTTGACTAAAACACAGATCCTACTTCGTTTCATTATTGCATATTTTTTCTTTATTACACTAGGATCTGGAAGAATTGTTATAAACCCTGTGTTATAGTTGATGTGAGGGATTAGCCAATGAAATGGTCTGTTGCGAAGCACAGAACTGTGGGTATCCCATTAGAAACATCAATGCTGATCGGTTTATCAAAGGGTGAACTGATCACATGTTCATGTAGTAGAGGTCATCGAAAGTATAAAACAACAAAACAAAATATAGATCTGTATTTTAATCTGATTAAAAGATGATGGGAATGATATCACACCAATTGGTATTAGAACATATTCACTGCTCAGACTTCTAAAAGACCTTCACTTCTAAGGCTTCTAAAGGGTCTATCGCAAACCCTGTTTCATATCTCAAGGCAAAACTCTTTGAAATTGATGTATCTGCACATAATATTCATCTTTGTTAAACTTAATTTCATTCAGAAATTTATTAAAAATTTTCACAATCTGGAAAAGAATCTAATAGTTCAAGCAATTACCTTCTTTGAGATATTATTATGATCAGCACCCTCATCGGTTACTTGATCCCAAGCCATACTGTCTGTAGAATCGGATTCAGGCTCAGATTTGATTGATTTGTTCAGACTGGTAACTTTGGAAATAATGAGACCACTTGTTGATGGTGGTGGCGGCGTATCGAATAAATCAATCTAAGATTAAAAGACAGAAGTTTAGTAGTTAAGCATGGGTCGACTTAAAGGGGTATTTAACCTCCACTCGAGACAAATTAGGCCACTTTGGGACTAGCATATGGTTCAATTTTATTTCATTAATTAGCTTGTGCAAAAGAATTTTAGCAGTAGGAAGAAACAAGAGGACCCATAGAAACCGAGGGCGTTAAACAGGCGACCCTACTCTGTCACGTACGTGTGAGGAATCAAAACCACACCACTTGACTTACTGATGAAACATGCATGCATTAACCATTCGCCCTACAAAATCTCCTGGACGTGTAGAGCCCTCAATAGCTTATTTATATGAGTTCTAGGTCATTTCGGGGATCACGGTGGCTAAGTGGATAAGGCGCTGGTTCGCTAGCCTGGAGGTCAAGTGTTCGATCCCTGCATTGGCCGAGAAAGTTCATCTCGATTTTTCGGCGTGATTACCACTTGTCAGTGATGCAGAAGGAGGGCCTGACAAGGACAGCTGCCTAGTCGTTCGGATGGGACGAAAAACCGAGGTCCCGTGTACAAATTGGAGTGCACGTAAAAGATCCCTTGGCAGTTGGAATTCGATATAAGAGTAGGCCGTAGTGCCGCTGCCCGGGCAAAATTTCCCTCATAGCACACTGTTGGCGTATGCCCGTCTTCAATTGGCCCAGGTTAGGTGCTTAAGCGTAGGACGTTAAACCCCATTTCATTCATTCATTCATTCTAGGTCATTTCAGTACAAAAATTTCATTTCAATAATTCGCTCGTGTGTATTCGCTTGTGCGTAGAGGTTTTTAGCAATGGGAGAAAATCGACAGACTCAAGAGAAAACCTACAAGGTTGGACAGCCGACCCCACACCTCGTCAAGTACAACCTTGGAATTGACATCATGCCACCTTGTTATCTAAAGCACACACATTAGCCAGACAAACAAAGACAAATAAAAAAATATTTATGGCGACGATATACCACCACTTATAGTCTATAATCTAAAGTCAATGACTCCACATCAATAACCACCTCAAAAAAACTTACCTCATTATTGTCTGAATGTTGAGCAGGATTTATATTTGAGCAATCTGTTTTATTTGATAGATCTTTTATTTCTTTTTTCAAATCTTGAATTTCTTTTTTCCATTTGTCCAGTTCTTCAAGAATGTCATCCTTAATAAAATTCAGCATTTCCATTTTTTGAGATTCCATAACCTCCTTCACATACATCCTTACAAGTTTCTTTAAGTCGGCATTCTGAAAAAAAATAAACAAGCGATTGCCATTTCATGCAAGATAAGTCCACATTTTGCAAGAGGTGGACAGAGAACAAGCTAAAAAAAACCAAACTGATGTGTGTCATAATCCATGAAGTTACATGCTAATATCGAAAGGAGAGAGAGAGAAATCGGGTTTAACGTCCACTCGGCAGAAACTAGGTAATTTCGGGACTAACATAATATAGTTTAATTTTTTTTCAATAATTCACTTACGCATAGGGGTCTTTAGCATTGGGAGGAAACCGGAGGACCCAGAGTTATTGAAATAAAATGAAACCATGTTAGTCCCGAAATACAGTGCGAAATGATTAAGTTTGTGTCGAGGGGACATTAAACCCATTTTCTCTCTCTGAGTACATGTAGGTCAACTACATGCAGAGATACATTCTGTCAGTTCAATGCAGTTTCACACTCAAGAATGGATAGTGTGTGAAACCAAACAGGAAATAGCAGTATTAGTCAGTCTCTGTATTTTATTAACGTACAGTGTATGGCTGGGTCATTTTCATAAATAACATATCACCTATTTCCATAGCATTAGTTAGGTCCTATCTTATAAACCTTGTTTTACGAATTTGACATCAATATTAAGTTGAGGCCAGAATATTGTGACAGATAAGTTCAACAATCATACAAATAATAATAATAATCTATTTATAAAGCGCTGAATATCCTTGAATGACTCACATTTACACTGTAAACACTTTCAACTGTGTGTTATGTGGGTGCCTCTACATATATATGTGACATGTGTTACAATATGAACAAAAACATTAAAATATGATTTAAATATATGTTAGATGATATAATAATTGAAATTAAAGGTAAAAGTTTAGATTTGATAAATAAAGCAAACTAATTTTTGTTTTGGGGCATTTTTGTAAATATATTATTATCACTGTTGATCTAGAAACCATGACTAGGATGGGGGTGGGGGATACAGGCAAGCTGCGAGCGACGAAAGTGTGAAATGCACAACCATAAGTCTGGCTGACCTCCCTCACAAAATTTAAAAACTAGCAACCCCGTGAGCTCCCCACTAGATCCACCCTTGTGGTCAGACTCCCAAACAGAGTTGTCTTCCCTTGCAGTCCACACTAATAGCGAGACTTGCGTGGAGAATGCCTTGTGGTGTCTTGATTTATTGTCTATATGCAGTTTTAAAAAATGACATGTGGTAAAGATAAGTCTATTAAAGGGGAATTATGGGATATTAGATAAAAGTTGACAGTAGATAACATAAATAATATATGCTGAAAATTTCAGTCAATTGCTCCACTCTGTTAGCTTTTGAATTTTAAGCAAGCCTTGATCATCATTACTAAAGTCAGTACGTCGATATTTTTGAAAACATTATATTGAAATCAGCTCAATATCAGGGGCAGCTGAGCCGGGGAGGCTAAGGGAGCTTTAGCCCGGCAATAATTTTTAATAGTGAAAAAAAAAAGGTTGCCAAAAGCTCAAAAGAGCGAAAAAAGGTTATTGGGGGGGGGGGGGGCTTAGTGGGGGCGGCTACATTGCGTGAGTTATTGTCAGTAGCGTTGACCACCCTTACACAAGTTAATAAAAAATACTGCACTATCTTAATGTACCATTTTTTCATATTTCAAGTTTTTAAAATCAAAAATAATTACAAGATGGTTAGCATTGGTATTTTCATCTGTAGCTTTGGTGTTGGTTGATGAAGGAAAGGATTCAACAGGAACATATAAACCTAGATCACAAACATCTTCGCCATCATCACGTTCAATTTTAATATCTTTAAAAATATCACGATCTGTCTCTATTGATTTATTCTTTATTGATGTGAAATTCTTAATCTCGCCTGAATCTAATAGGTATGTGGACGTAATATTCAGAGAACTATTAGTATACCGTCTGGATAATAATGCCTTTTCACTGATAGTCTGCATCAAGGTACCCAGCGTATTATGTCCAAGTGGATTACCATCATACCATTTACCACCTTTCGTGGATTTACCATCTTTAATAGGTCTCTGAAACAGGGTGTCACATGATCCATCAAGTTTGTCAATATATGACACAAAACTTTTGTATGGACAAAATTCATCACCTGAAGAGACATAAAACCATTTTTAAAAAAATCCTCCATTGGCATTTTGAGATTGAAAATACATGTAATAACAAAAACAAAGTTATATTATTGTTCAAGAAGCTTAAAACTTAGATAAAGAGTTGGATGTTGAACATATTGAAAATTTCAGTGAAATTACTTTATTCTATGCAAAGTTATGCTTGTTTGAAGTTTTGACAATATTGTATTGATTATCCAAATTCTTAAATGGTGGTTGTGTTCTTATCAATTTAAATATCGTATAGAATAAGTTTACATTAATTCAAGCTAACCAACCGAAATATATGTATAGGCCTACATGTGCACATGTAATTTTTAAGTGTAGAGTCATTGTCCTTTTTTTTTAAAAAACCAACAATTTGTAATAATGTAATTGCTTTATAAATAATCAAGTACCGTACCTAAGGAATATGAGAGTGTTTTGGGTTGTTTTTTTATTGTTGTTTTAATTTATTAAATAGCCTACTACTGGTATAAATCAACTGAAACAGATATTTACCAGGTCTTTCATACATAACATTATCTGAACCATTGTCCAGACTCAAACCACCTGAAACTATGTGAACAAAACCAAGACCTTTCTTTGTACTGGTACCAGTGGTAACATCCCTTCCTATACCAAATTCAGATATTTTCATATTCCGGAATTCATAGCGACCTCTATTCTTTTTATTTTTCAAAAGATACAACATAAGGTCAACAAAAACTTTCTCCTGTAAACCCGTACTGTCATTAACATCAAAATAGCTGTATAATTTCTGTAAATCTGCGTCTGAAATGCATGGTACATGATCAACGGTATCCATTCCCAGGGTTTTCAAACCAACACAAACGGCCCTAAAAACTGTTTTCGATTCCTTGAAACTTTCTCCGTTTACGATGTCAACATTATGATTCAACATATGTCTACTGATGCCACTTCGAAGCGAATATAAACTAGTTTTTCTGTATAATTCACCGTTCTCTTGTCTTGCCTCGGTGTAAAATTTAGCAAGTGTATAATCCAAGAGCTTGGAATCATATTCTTCGAATGTTGGTGGAAGCCCTTGCTCTATTAAATACTTCCTCAGAGCATTTACGGAACTTTTCATTGATTGCTTGGTTCGTAGTGCATCTTGTGTACATGAAATATTGTCATTTTCATCGTCTCTTTCGGACGCTGACCGTTTAATTGTCTGCCTTGTGGTAGACTGCTGTGCTGTGTCGGCCATTTTATCCCATGGAGGGCAATATAACGTAAATACAGTACTTCGTTCAATATTGGCGACTATCCAACAAATAACGTAATCTGATTGGTCGCTGAAGATTGCGCGTGATGTGGTCGACGGTGAATCTCTGACTATGTGCGTGAATGTGACTGGCTGAGCAACTGTTGTCTACTCCCAGTTTCACAGTTTTCTTCTACACAGAATAAGTCTCTACACCATCAAACATCAATCACGGGCATGTGGGCTTACCTGATGCCTACCGAAGAGTAGTAAAATGACTTTATAAAAGCTAATTCTAATATTAGGCTCTGACTAATAGGCTATTATTATATTATTAATATTATTAACGAGGTTTTATTCCACCGGCCCCATGTTGAATAGGTTGAAACAAATTAAATATTAAGAATAGTTCGACCGCATATTGAGTTATCGCCCCACATTGCAATATGCATGCCATTGTGCATTTTGACAGAAATAATACTGGGTTGGGATATGCGCGGCAGAGATCTCAGATTTTGAAATGGAATATTACATAGCTAGCCCACCTAGTCCTCCTAGTGCCGAGAAATGCACATACCTGTCAGCATTCTTTTTGTCCGTTTTAACTTAACGGAACAAAATCGCCATTCTTTTTGGCACCCAGAAATGGACACAAATTGGTCGCAATACATATGATAATATATTATAAATGTATAAACTGATTTATATTCAATGGTTTCTGTTTTTACTGTAATATCTGATCAGTTTCGGCGAAAAACGCGAAAAGTCCAAATTGAATGGCAGTCTTTGGCGTCTGGTCATTCCAATATACACCGGTAGGGCCTAGTATTCTCCTTGGGTGGGGTATGTTTAGCGTCATTCATCGAGTCGCTTCAGTACAAATGACAAATGGCGCTCGACAAAATTTTGTCTCAAATATTGATCCTATCTGTCCCATGTCAGGCCCGGCGGAGTAGGGGGGCTATGGGGAGCTTTAGCCCCCCCCCCCCAATAATTTGGCCGCAAGTAGTCTTTTCTTCAGGTTATTGCGTCCCCTGGACCTTCGCCTTTAGGGTCTTACAGGGATGTAGCCACGCCGGGCCGCACTGTTTTTTGCCGCCCAGCACAAAGAAAAAATCGAAGGAAGCCGCCCAGTCGTAATTAAACCCCCTCGACTTCGCCCTTCTCTCACCCTGTGGTCAGACTCCGCACTCGAAATTTACCACCCCCGGCAAACGGCTAAAGCCATGGTATTTATTTTTGTGTGCCGTAGTATACCCTATCATCCCAAATTAGTTTAAAGAAAGAAGTATTGGTATTATGTTTATTTAAATTTAGAAGTTGCGCAGGTCTATTCATTTCACGGTCACCCAGACCAATTTACTGCACTTCAATGTTAAAGGTTTGGATGTCGTTAATGGTGTCGAACGTTCGGTTGTACGATCAATTTTTAATGTACGCATTCTACGGTTAATTCTACCGAATCTATATTAAATCCTAGCCTATCCATAATGTCAATGTTTCTTATTCTTTCTCAACTTCTATCCGACCTGATTCTCATTCCATCGTAATAATAATATAAAATACTACAAACACCATTTTAAGAATAGGCCTATATAAATTTGAATATAATATGAATGGAAATAGATTTGCACTGAAGCAAATAAAAGACAGCAAATGCTCTGGAAATACACCAATAATTAAATAAGGGTTGAATTTTCATAAAAGACCACGCCCCCTCCCAAAAATTTTTTGGATCGCTACGCTCGCCAAAGTTTTTTTTACAACTACTCAGCAAGTCCTGGCTACATCCCTGGACCTAGGATGGGAGCCCCCCCCCCCAATCAAGAATGCTTCCACCGGCCTTGCATGTGGGTCTCACGAAGACCTGCAAACTGATCAGCTTGGAATGGGGTTAAACGTCCTAGTGTTCTGTTCCGACTACAACTGAACATGAGAAGGGTGACATCGGGGCATGTTACCTGGCAAGCTTATTATTACTCATATTTTTTCTTCTGCAAATTATATCCTTAAACAATTTTTTACATTATTTAGAACAAAAGGGATTGGGGGTATATCTGGACAAAGATTGTTTATTCTATTTAGTGTAAATGGGTACATAAAACAGTACGCGGAGGCGTTAAATGACTAAATGGCGCCAATTTGGAAGGCGGGGCACAACAAACAAACATATCTCCATAATTATAGGTAATTAGGGGGAGTGTTTCTTTTCTTCTCGTACAATCAAATATATCACTTAAAGGAGCAAAATCACTAACATTTGGGACCTAGAAATCCACAAAAGTGGGTCGCAACGTATATAATACTGTAATATGAATGTATATGAACTAATTTACATTAAATGGTTTCCGTTTTTACTCCCAATTTCAAATCAGTTATGTTCGGCGAAATAAGCCAGCAATCTCAATCGAGTGCACATTTCTAGCGTCTAAGTCTACATACGGTCGTTTGGTTTGGTGCAGTGTATCTAGCCTCGTCCCTCATCACAACTGGGAATGAAGCGCATTATGGTACCCGATTTGTGTAGCAATGTTAAAAAAATTCTGTCTTATGGTTTGAATTGTTCGTACTTGATTTTTTATTTTATTTAAAATTTTGTTTAGAACTGAAATAAATTAACTAGTAGTCAATCCCCACGCTAAAAGCATTAGCAGATTTGATTGTGTATATTATGTGAAATATACCCGACCGAAGCACAAAATAGGGCGGCCACCGCGTGTGTCAAATGTCCGTTAAAACTTGCTAATTCTGTTAAAATCCAACTTTCTTCCGGGGATTTATTATTCAATCTCGAGTTGTTTCCGTGTTATTGCACTGACAACCCTGATACGACGCAGGTTTTCTGTTCGTTGAAGCTGAGTTCTGTGCGTTGACCTCGCTACCTGTGATGTTAAGATAACGTCATATGGATATCATGGCTATTCACTGTGTCCGAGTCACTTCTCTGCAGGTAGGGGGAGTCTGTCGTTAAGATTGTACTATACCGTTGCAATTTAGGTGCACGGATTCATTCTATGTTGTCATTGTTTGTTTACCTCATCACCTCATTTAGTATAGGACCGACTGCGTCGATTGCTTTTTTTTTATTAAAAAAAACCGACTTATTTTTTGCCATGGGGGAAACACATTTCTTTGACCAACATAATCACAACAGAATAAAAGTGAAACACAACCTTCTTGTTCAAACATAATATGTTGACAAGGTTATTTTATACTAAAGTTTTACGTGAGTAGCGTGACGTATGCAGTGATCACTGATTTTGATACCCCCCCCCCCCTCTTACGCGGTTTTTGAGTGTCCACATACAAATTGTGAAGGACAAACAGGGGCGACGGCACGTGAGATGAAGACATTTGCCCAGGTCAATGATAATGCTTTCCAGAAGACTTTCAAAGAGAATTAACCAGTTTAAATCTCCAAATCAATTTAGCCTGCTCTTTTGAGATTGATTTTGATCAAAGAAATCAAATGGATGGCGTTTTTGGTCCTACTTTTGGGCACCAACAGAGCAAACCTAAGGCAATATGAAGTGGAGGTGGCTATTAACAGTTTACATAACCATACATTAATAGATGACACTCATAAATCATACACCAGACAATTTCATTGAATAATAATAACTATTCAAGATCTTGGTGTTGTAGAGACAAGTAAAACAAAATTTTAAACTATAAAAAACGAAACGAAATAGGATCTGTGTTTTAATCAGATTGAGTTTCTCTCGGCTTAGAGTGAAGCAATTTGTAATTTTCAGCATATTCCCTTTACATCATCTAGTTTTTAACTATTATAGTGAGAGCTGCCAGCTCTTCCATAATGTATCTTTAATCTACATGTAGGTGTTGATGTAATGGAGCTATACACCAAGTTTCACTAGGATCACTCAATTAGAAGACAAGAGATATTTATTATATTCCTACCAAAAGTTGCAATGGATGGACCCATTCTCGTAGTCATTCCCAAAGACTGAACTTCTTTGAATGAATGAATGAAATGGGGTTTAATGTCCTACGCTTCTGCACCAAACCTGGGCTAATTGAAGATGGGCATACGCCATACAGTGTGCTATGAGGGAAATTTTGCCTCAGCAGCAACTGAATTCCATCTCCCAAGGGATCTTTTAGGTGCATGTCAATGTGTACACGGGATCTTAGTTTTTTGTCCCATCCGAACAACTAGGCAGCTGTTCTTGTCGGGCCCCCCGCCTGCATCACTGATAAACTTTCTCTGCCAATACAGGGATCGAACATCCGACCTCCAGACTAGCGAGTCAGCACCTTATTCACTTAGGCACGTTATCCCCGAACTTAAAATGAAATGAATGGGTTTAAACGTCCTACTGTTTTGCTCCTAAACTTGGCTTATGAAGACAGAAAACTTGTTTGTAACTGTAAATAGTAGTCCAGATTCCAGGGGAAAATATTCATTGTTTCATCTTCTTGAATATTACAAATAGCAAGAAAACTAAATTTTTATTATGAAATAATAATTTATATTTGTAATATAATATGCCCTTTGAATAATGATGATTTCTAATTTCGGCTAAATATTTGTACACATTGAAACATCTATCCATATTTAAACAACATTCAAAAATTATTAAAGTGAACTCCACCAAATGTACTCAGTACTGGACCTCAATATTTATTTTCTTTACGAACACATAAACCATTTAACAAAGAAATCTAACCACTGTATGTTATCTTCGAACTCTCCTTGGATGTCTAATGAAAAAAAGTTTCTCAAAGAATAACACAAAACAATGTTTATACAAACATACAATATATAAACCTGTATTTAGAAAATGTAAAAAGACGAATTATGTGAAAATGACAAGTCATGATAGATGATGAGACATGATTTTGATGATGATGGCGACTTTTGAATAGCACTTAAGAAGATTTAGGAAATAAATGTATAGAGCTAGGTTCGCTGAATTCACTAATTCGGTTGTAGACATCCAAGGCTCGGACAGCAAAATGATATTTATTCCCTTCTTGAAACTGTGTTAGAGTACAAGCCATTGGTAGGGGTAAAGCTTTTACATCACCAACCTGAATTAATAAAAACAAAGTATCATTTAGTTCTTTAACAAATAAAAATTCTTTTTGGGGGTGGGTCGGGGTGGGGTGATTAGGTAATTAAAATGTAACATATTAAATAGTATTTGGAATATAGACTGACATGGTAAATCTTTATTCAATGATTTGTTTTCTTCAATTTCAATTTTCAGTTGTTTATTCAAAGTATATGTAAAGAAAGATGTTCCAATCTCAGAATTATCTGGCACTTAGGAAAAGTGTCTAAACATTAGCAGATATGTATCCTTTGAATGTAAAAATTTGCAACTAACCTTTTTCCATAAATTAGAGTTGGGTGGACTAGAACCTTCCTGATAGGCAAATAGTTGATAAGATGCTATTTCTGAGTACAGTGTTAATTTGTGTGTTATGGTCCATGATAACACAATACCTAGAATATAACATAACACAATATTACATGATAACACAATACCTATAATATAACATAACACAATATTACATGGATAGATCCGATGGAGAAATTGAAAAGGATAGGTTGCCAGACAACGAAACATACACCTACATCATCTAATTGTCCAACAAGACAGTGTGGATGATAATATTTGCATAACTACTCCAAACTGTGTTGAATAAAGAATATAATCATACCTTGACTAACACGTGATATTTTTAAGTCTGGTTTTGGAGGAACTAAACCTTTGACTCCACCCATATTGGTTTTATTAACAGGTTGAGGTGGTAGAGGGGCGGGATGTTTAGGTGTATTTAATATCATCTGTAAAACAAAGATGAACAATTTTAAAGCTTCTATCAAATATAGAATCCATACATAAATGAAGAAACAACCATTTTCAAGCAAGGGCAAAAACTCTACCATGAATTTCTGATAAACCACGCTTGATTACGTGCCACAACTTTACACCAGAACGAAGAATATGTTGTGCAGGACTGGTAATATAGGTTTTCGTTGCATCAGACAAAAGGGTTACCACTTTGTGCCAGATACGAAGTGATAATATCAGAACATTATCGGAATTCATAATAAAGAGTAGGCATTAGCGCCGCTGTTCAGGCAAAATGAAGCTCACTGTCTGATATATCTGCCCGTCTTCTTTACTCCATCCAGTTCTGAAAAATAGGACGTTATTACAGAAGCAAAATAACTTACAGATTTAACTGTTGGTGGTGGTCCTGTATGTACCGTCTGTACTGGTGTTCTCATCATTATATTACCAGTATCTAACGTTACTGTTTTAGTGGTTAGAGTTGACGCTGGTGCTGCAGTGGTTATACTAACTGTTTGAGGATATGTTGTTGTTGTTGTAGACTGGGATGGTACGACTGTTAATAAACTACCAGCTCTTATAGAACTATTGTTGCCACTAACAGTTACCACTTGCAAATTACCACCAATACCTCTTAACGTTGATGGGTTGACAAATTGTGTACCTGCGGGACCACTACTGAGAAGAATTGAAGCACCAGGTGGTAAACCTGAAGAAGCTGTTCCGATTGGACGCACAATCTGAGATGAACCCATTGATGACGGTAAAGCCCCTACAGGCATCATAGTAACATGAGGTTTACCTTGGGGTGGTTTGTTTATTTTTTTAGCAGTGTCTTCATCAGCAGTTAAATCTATCACTTTTACAGAATTCCCAACGGTAGAATTGGGTGTAACAACATTTCTACTAACACCTCCACTAAGTACATTGTTTATTTGACTGGTTGTAATAGCTTTAGCATTTTTCCCAGAAGTTTCTAGTAAATTTCTCATGGAAGTGTTCACAGGCACAGTTTGTCGTATGGAGGAACTTAAAATAGTGTTTGTGCTGCTTACTGAATTTCTAGATACAGCTGTAGCTGATAATAACTGAAAAGATAAAACAATACATTTATTTTCATATATACCCTCATATATAACAATTTGCAGAATATATTCAGATTAACGATGCAGGCAAAATGATAGTAAAAAGGCAAAATCATAGTAAAAATATATAGATGATACATGAAGGGGGGGGGGGGGTAAAGTCTCAACAATACTCTGGTCATTTTGATATTTAATTATGTGTGTAAGACAAGGGAGAGAAAATTTTCCTCGACAGCAGCATTTCTGTCTATTCTTCCTAAGGCTTCTTGACATGTACTCGCACACTACAAACTTATAATAGACACAGATTACTTGTCTGCAATGCAGGAACCATCCTCACATGTAAGCCATGGCTTGAAAAATAGAAAGATTTTTTTCGACTTCGATAGAGATTTTCAAACTGGGGCATTCTAATGGGGAAAAAATACCAACACCCATTTGATGATACAGAAAAATGACAATTGACTAAAGATGCGGGATTATCTGAGAACCAGAATATATATTTTTTATATGATCTTAGATAAAATATTGAAGTATTGTTAAGTGTAGGTACCTGAGACATGTTGTTGACTTGAACAGGTGCTGGCCGTTTGATCATAGAAACCATATTAGGTGTTGATCCGGGTAACATCTGAACATTAGTAAAGGTATACTGTTGGTTTGGAGATAGAATTGTTGTTTTTGGAGGGGACTTTTGAGCGCTTAATACCTCATATCCATTCAAAGGAGGTAGCTATAAATAGAAATGTAATTATTAAAAATAGCAATTATGAAAATTATAAACGGATTGTTGAAATGTTGTGAACTCATTTTGCTATACATATTGAGCCATGACAGATTCTATATATTTTATTAATATTATTAACAACAAGTCCTGTCTTCATAGTAACAAGCCCTTTCTTCATCAGTCCTAACAAGCCCATTCTTCATCAGTCCTAACAAACCCATTCTTCATCAGTCCTAACAAGCCCATTCTTCATCAGTCCTAACAAGCCCTGTCTTCATTAGTCCCTACAGTAAAGCTGATGTCAGGCGCCTCAGTCCCAAAATAGATGACACACAAACTTGCACATATATCTTTTATAATGTACTGGGCAATGATTGAACTTAGTTTTGAGGTGGTGAAACTAGACACTTACGTGTAACTTTCAATCACACTCCTTCAATTAGAATCAAAGATATCCCATCCTAAAGCATCAACCTATTAAATTTCTTATCTCTGTTTCTTAGCAGAAAATGTCAAGATTGTCTCAGAACTTGTCCATTAGAACTATTACACAATAATACCCCTCTCAATTTTTGAAATTAAGACATTGTTTTTAATACTTACTCTGTTAGAATCAACTTGACAACCAATAGTTCTACTTGTGATTATCTATAAAAAATTAATCAGTTCACAATTAAATCAACAAAAATACCAGTGGTTGCCTTGCAAGGTATGCCCACATTTTGCAAGAGATGGACAGAACAAGCTAAAAAATATTTTGGGGTACAATCAGGGGTCATAATCCAGAAAGTTATGGTCCAATATGTGTGAATATCTAAAGGTACTGAAATCATTTTGTTATGAACATAAGCTTCAAGTTTCATTAAAATCGGATAAAGATTTTGACTTCAAGGGGCCCACAACCTTGGTATTACATGTACATACTCTTCCCAGTGGGCACACAACGTTGTGACAACATTGTTTAGAGGTTGTATAACGTCGGAAATAGGTCGGCTGTAGGTTGTTTTGCAACAAACTCTTACGTTGTGACAGCGTTGTGACCACAACCTGACGTTTTGATAACAAGAATAAAGTGAAAATGTTTTATTATACTTAAAAGTCATAACGTTGTCACAACGTTGTGTGCCCGCTGGGTTACACTATTTGGTAACAGGAGCTTTCATTTTGTTGGACCGTTTTGGACTCAATCGTCACTATGTTGTAACAGTGAAATATCAGAAAGTTTCTTTCGATCGGATAAAAACTGTGAGGGTCCACACACAAAAAACGGATTGAGCTCTCTAGACCCTCTAATTGTAATTTAATAAGAATTCAATAATATGTATTTTGACCATGGAGAATTTTCACAAGACGGTAGTTTTCCAGGGATTCAAAGTCGATCAAATGTCGGTCAGAGGCTTTGACAAATTAATTCAAAAATATAAATAAAAAATCTGAAGAACTTACTTTGAGTGCAGCTGTAGCAGCTTTACGTTTATCTAAGCGATGTTGAACAATCGTTAAGTCAACAACTTGCTTATGTAAATCCTTTGCTTTATTTTTCCATTTTTCATTTGCTTCAGTCAATGTTGTTATCTTCCTTTGTAAGTCTGTGATAGTATCATCTCTGTAACTCTTAATCAATTGAAGTACTTTCTTTCTCACCATTTTCTCCAGATCAGTTTCCTAAATGTATTATAAACAGAATGTTTTTTTTCTTTCAATTTTACAAAATAAAGAGCTGCATTTATAAATAAGAGCTACCTCCCCTTATTAAACCCAAATTCAGTCTATTTTCATTATCAGTATCATTACAAACCTTATATTATGCAATAAGCGAAAGGAAATAATGAAGCTAACTGAATGTTACCTTTTCATTGGAAGTCGTTGCTTCTTGCACAGTTTCAGATTTATGTTTCTCTGGTGATTCATTGATAATTACGGTCACATCATCATTATCATCCTTTACTGGATCCGATATCATTTCAATATCATCAACACTTGTTGATAAAACTGATTCGGTATCGGATGACTTGTTTTCTGTTGTGTCTAATGTATTTATGCTTGAATCTTCAGTTATTTTTAAATCATTGACCTCCTTTGCTGGTTCTGCATCATTTTCTTTTTTTGAGTCTGTCTTTTTCTCAGCGGTTTCAGCGTCTGTCTCTGTGCTAGTGGTTTTTGTTTCCGACTTTTCATCTACTTTTATGTCACTTTTTTCCACCTCTGTTTCAGCATGTACCTCTTCCTGCATACTTCTGGTATCCGCATCTTCTTCCGTAACCTTACTAGCTGTTTCATCTGCTGTGTTATCATCGGATCTCACATCTTCATCATCTGATTTAATTTCACTAACATCATCACTCTCTTGCCTTGATTCTTCTTCCGAATCAGATTCACAACTAATTGAATCTGGTACATTTTCAGGAGCTATACCTATTTGATCGCCTAATTTACCTATCATTATATCTAACCGTGAACGTTTAGCTGGTGCAGGACCTTCAGCTTCTGAAGGATCAATAGACCGTTTCTTTTCTTTAACATTATCAAGTGTATTTTTCTTTGATTCAATATTAGAATTATTACTATTTTCTTCATCGATGTCCATTTTTTCCGCACATGTTTCTTTAACAGTTTCTAATTTAGTGTCTTTCATGTCGCTTTTTTCAATAATATCAATTTTTTTGTTTATAACCGAACTCGAATCTTCAATAACACACTTAGTGTTCAATACTTCTGATTTAATGTCCTTGACTTCTGTCGACTCAGATTTCAAATACGTCCTTATCTCCTCTTTTATTTTTAATTTCATTTCTGTATTAATAATTGGTTTGTATTCAACTTTGATGTCAAGCTTAGTTGCCTCTTTTGAATCCATTTCTTCATTTTTCATAGTGAAATTGTCGCCCTGTGTTTTGACTTTTTTTATATCTCCTTTATTCTCCATCTTTAATTTTTTTTCATCGCCAGTTTCCATCAAAACATCTTTTGTTGCAGCTTTGTTTTTTTCTTCTGAAACACCATGTTTGGAATCATCATTTAATAAAGAATCACAAATTTTGTCAATATCAATTTTTGCGAATCCGCTGTTATTACTATTATCGTCTGAATCAAAATTACTTAAACTAACTTCTTTAATACCCTCTGGCTCTAAACTATCAGAAGGGGAATCATCAAACATTTGTGATGTAACTAAATCATTTGATTTCTTTATTTGTGACTGAATATTTTCACAAGATAAAGGAGTTGCAACAGATTCTTCCATTAAATCAATGGGAGAAGCCAGAATACCACTATTACAATCACCACTGACACTTGTCAACGACTCGCAACTATTTGTATCATGAGCAGAAACACTTGCTTCTCCATATTGAGTTGTAGACGAGTCTTTTGGGGATGTCGGATAAGAATTAGTATTAATTTCTGAATATGTTTCAGGCATATTTTTTGAATTGGGAGAGCAGGTATCACGAACATCCACATCTGTTTGTGGGGAGGTAATAGGGGCCCCACCAGGTATATTAGTTGAAGAAAGTGGTATATTATCATTTATCGAACAATGATCACTTTTATCCATTTCTGGTTTTTGATTATCGGTATTATTTTCATTTTGTTCTGAGTCTAATAAAACTGGTGAGAGTGGTTGATCTTGTGTATTTTGTTCTGCTTGTGTTGTCAGATGAAGTGAATCACTAGGTATACTGCTATCAGTATCTCTACTGGTTTCATTATCACCACTTAGAACTACAATTATTAAATAAGTACATCAGTACACTATACATTACATTTCTTTCATTTTTAACATTAAGTTTTTGATTTTCATAAGAATGACTATTTGGTAGAATTTAATTTAGTATTTTCAAAATTATATTACGGTAATCAATTGCTAAAATTTATGACAGAATTTCAAAATTAATTAAAATATAATTATGTATGGATTTTTTGATTATGCATATATCTTTTTTTTGGACTGTCGCTAGCCTATATAATAGTATACATAACAACTGATTAGAAAAAATATTCAAGCTTGTAAGAAAAGAAAAACATATATATGTTGCTAAAACCAGTATGTCTTGCACTTGTAAGGCTAGTGGATGAGGAAGCTAGCAAGAGGGCATATTACTAGGCTAAGGGAGACAACAGCATGCACTGACTTTTGAATTATAGTTTGTGGTTGTACTAATAATTAACTTCTCTAAATTATAATGCAATTTCTTGTCATTAGAAATATCCAAGTTTCATACAAAATAGGTATTGTGGGTTGAATATGATCTGATTATGGTTAACGTAAGTTATTTCTAAAAGTTACTAAAACATGTAATAAAATAAATGACCTAATTTAGGGAAGATATCTTTTGAGATTCAATATTAAAAGAATGCAAAGAACTAAACACAATGCTATATTTGTAAAAAAAAAAAAAAAAAAAAGCAAAAAAAAAAGCAGACAACACAAGCAGATAAATAATACAAACAAGCTAAAGTAAAACTCAAACCCAATCAAGTAATTTATTTCGGTGAAAGTATCAGGTGGTAATTTGTACAGCCAGGTTTCAAATCTAGGCTACATGTAATCAAGACTTTGAAGGGAGATAACTATTGTAGTACAGAGTATCAGAGATGGTCAGTATTATTATAGGGTTCAATAAATGATACACTACAAATAAAACTGTACTTGAAGGAGGTTTAGGTAGGTCATGTACTATTGTTATACATTGAATAGGTTAAGTTGGATCCTGCTCAGAAAATCAGGACAGGAAACAGAACTTGGCAGGACAAAGTCATGTCATGTGACAATTCTTCATAATGTTTAGACTGTTAGTACAAGCAAGAGCATTACAATTTATTTTGGCACTGATTAAAAAAGTAAATTGGCTATAAAATAAGGAAAAGCTCAATGAAATGCCATGCAGTGAAAAAGTTATAGCTAAAAATATAAAATATATAAAAGCACTACTACTGTACGGTGTACACTGCACAATATATTGTAACTTACTTTCATTTTGTGTTTTAGGGCTTGTGGAACATTGCATGTCATCAGATTCAGATTCTGCAGACATTATTTCAAATAAATTTCCTTTAATAGGTTTAGCATCAGATTTATAGTCTAAATATGGTTTCAGTGATTTAGGAGGAGAATCTTTCATCACTTCCTCAAATTTAGGCTTACTGAGTATTTTATTAACTTCAGGGCTGGCATCTTGAACTAATTTGGACATAATATCTCGAACAGAATTACGCACTTTCACACCAATAGCCAATGGATGATCAGCTTGTGGTTTAACATCTTCATTCTTATCTGGTTTTGATTCAATTTCAAATTCATTTCCATCTTTATTGGATGATGATGCTATCTCATCTGTAATGAGTCCCAACTCGTCCACATTTTTACTAACAGCCGATTTGTTCACATCTTTATCAAGTGCTAATGTGTTCACATCATTATTAAGTGCTGAATCATTTGTATTTTCATTGTGTGGTGAATTGTTTACATTTTTAATAAGTGCTAAATCATTCACATCTTGGGATGTCAGAGATTCAGAGTCTGATAACATAAGCAACATATCTTCATCATCAGTTGATGTTGGTCCATCTAATAATGAGTTGTTAGTGTTGTCAATAACACCATTATTATCTTTTTCTGGCTTGGAATCCAGTATATCAGAACTGTCTGTACTTCCTACAGTCACATTTAGCACTGAGGTTGTTACTTTATCAACTGAAGCATCAGCATTACCATTATGTGAGCCCTCACTTGGCTCATCAACCACCACTGCACCATTTAAAGATTTTAAACTGTTACATGGTTCTTGATGAACTGTTGAATCAGCAGTTTTTATAACCTCACTGCTTGTTTCCATCTGTTCAATATCTTCTTCCATTACTAAAGGTGGTTTACCATTTTTCCATAGTTTGGGGGGCTTAGAGGTGGATTTCTTGGCAACTGCTCTCAATGGTTTAGCTGCAATAAACAAAGGCCTCATTAGATTTATACAGAAATAAAAGATAGGTTGCCAGGCATATTTATTCTTTTGTAGGTAATGGGGGCATTGATAAGACAATTTTGAATATTTTGATTAGATCAGATTACAATTTTCATTGTTTGAGGATTCACAATGTTCTACAACCTGAAACAAGGGCCTGAACTCTAGAAGTAATGTATAGAAATTGTTGAAACTTGACAGGATTTTTTGTTTATACTAATTAAATAATGCATATAAATTTTATACAGATCGGATGATAACTTTTGTCGTTCGAGCATTCAAAAGGTCCAACAAAGTAAAGCAAGGGGATAAACTCTAGAACCAATTTATACAAAATTTGCTGAAATTTAAAAAACTTCTTCGTTTCACTTATTCAAATGATGCATATAAATTTCATACAGATTGAATGATATTGATAACTATTGTTG
Source organism: Patella pellucida (assembly GCA_917208275.1). Classification (NCBI taxonomy): domain Eukaryota; kingdom Metazoa; phylum Mollusca; class Gastropoda; family Patellidae; genus Patella; species Patella pellucida. The sequence goes on along the minus strand of OU795036.1, from coordinate 19,451,272 downwards.
GTTCCAACAAAGTGAAAGAAGGGTCATATAGACGTAATTAATGGAAATAACTGAAATTCAATAGGATTCTTATTTTACTAATTTAAATCATGCATAAAAATATGATACAGATTGGATGATAACTTTGTTGTTAGAGTGATCACAGGGTTTGATCAAGTGAAACAAGGGCTATAGCTCTAGATTGACAACGGAAATTGCTAATATTCTATAGGTTTCTTTGATAACTTTGTTGTTATATCTTTCACAGGATTAGACAAAGTGAAACAACAAGGGCCATAACTCTAGGCATGATTAGCAGAAATTGCTAAAATTCTATAGGTTTTTTCGTTTCACTAATTTAAAGGATGCACATAAGTTTTGTACAGAACCGGGGGATCACGGTGGCTTAGTGGATAAGGCGCTGGTTCGCTAGCCTGGAGGTTGAGTGTTCGATCCCTGCATTGGCCGAGAAAGTTCATCTCGATTTTCCGGCGTGATTTCCCCTTGTCAGTGATGCAGAAGGAGGGCCTGACAAGGACAGCTGCCTAGTCGTTCGGATGGGACGAAAAACCGAGGTCCCGTGTACAAATTGGAGTGCACGTAAAAGATCCCTTGGCAGTTGGAATTCGATATAAGAGTAGGCCATAGCGCCGCTGCCCGGGCAAAATTTCCCTCATAGCACACTGTTGGCGTATGCCCGTCTTCAATTGGCCCAGGTTAGGTGCTTAAGCGTAGGACGTTAAACCCCATTTCATTCATTCATTCATTTTTGTACAGAACGGATAATTATCGTTGAACAACACAAGCAGATAAATAATACAACCAAGCTAAAGTAAAACTCAAACCCAATCAAGTAATTTATTTCGATGAAAGTGTCAGGTGGTAATTTGTACAGCCAGGTTTCAAATCTAGGCTACATGTAATCAAGACACTGAAGGGAGATAACTATTGTAGTACAGAGAATCAGAGATGGTCAGTATTATTCTAGGGTTCAATAAATGAAACACTACAAATAAAACTGTACTTGAAGGAGGTTACGGTCATGTACTATAAAGTGAAACAAGTGTCATATAGACGTAATTAATTGATATTAATCAGGTTTCTTCAACTCACTAATGTAAACAACAATAATATATTTATTTTAAAACAATCAGAATGCACTTTTCCATATGGGTTTAAAACAAAATATAATATAGTAGGCCTATAGATCTGTATTTTAATAAGACTGAATCATTTAATAGACTGGCTACTTACACTGAAAAGTCTGACTCCCCAGAACAGACATACCTCACCAACAGCCTCCTGTAAATAAACATAAAATAACTATCAATAATGATAAGCTACATGTAATTGCCAAGCAATGAAAAATATACCCACAGCAGGTTGTCGCACTTGAAAATTGGATGATACCTTTAAAAGTCATTAGAACATCTTCAAGTTATTGTCAGGAAATTGCATAAATACACCAACAGCCATCCACTGGGAGGTTGTCGCACATAAAATCCCTGTACAACAAAAATGTAAATTTCATCTGGATGATACTAAGTCTACTGTCTTCGCCATGGTAAATAATAAACAGATTTTTTCGATTATGAACAAACTACTTAACTTTGGTTATTATAAACTTACCTGTGTGTTTGTAATCAACTCCCGTTCAAAAAAATCCATTACACAACTAATTATTACAACCATGAAAACAAGTTCTCTCTTGAAAAATTGGAAAATTTACTTGTAATTTCGACAGAGAGGATGTAAACAATGATTTCTTCACGTATTGGACGAATCGAATATAATTATACCTGTTACAGGGGTTGGATCGAGTGGTCTTTGGCCCAAGTGGTGATAAGTGTACTTGAATTTCCTATGATGTCGCCCCTAGTACAAAATGAAATCTCCCTCCGAGTGACGTAACCATCTTCCATATTGTTATTTTTCTCTGGGAAAAAGTTGTGATATTTCAATTTTTCAAGAAAGAACTTACTTTCATCATTATGATAATTAGTTGTGCAATGGATTTTATCCAACGGGAGTTGATTACAAAAACACAAGTAAGTTTATAATAACCAAAGTTAAGTAGTTTGTTCATAATCGAAGAAATCGGTTTATTATTTAACATGGCGAAGACAGTAAGAGCATCTTCAAGTAATTGTCAGAAATTGCATAAAAACTGTAACTCTTCTTTTTTTTATATATGCATAAATTTCAAGTCAAACTGATAATAACTTCAGTCATTTAGAGTGACCACTGACCACTATCAACTCAACTGTAATCAGCACGCTTTCTACGGTGACGAACACTGTAGGCTGTGCTAGATCAATCCATTATGATTTCTTAAAACAAATCAAGGAACATTTAAGTTCCACAAACAAGTCTGCAATTAAATACCAGAAAAAGGGGACAAAAAAGGATACTAAATATGGTAAGAAAGAAAAAATCAAAGAGAAATATTTATTTTTGGAACTGAACATTAGGCCTACAGATCATCTGAATGTTGTACAAAAAGTCTAAAGTTGCAAGTAATGATTTACAGGGACCAAGTCTTTATTTTTAAAACAGAGTTTCCTCCCTTCATCTACTTTTCCCAGTAAAACCAAATGTTACAGCGTAACCATAGCACCGACTATATATCGAGCGTAACGTGTTTTATGCTATTTATAGACCACTCCAGAGCAGTAACCAACCATACAACGCGGCGATATCTGTGCTGTTTAAAAACATATAGCTCTGTTCGGGGCCGAATCACTAATAATTAACTCACTATAGAAGTGATAACTGGTAATTTCTTTAATAAAATAAGTAAAGTATTGCAAATGGTTACGATATAAAAGAACTGTTATCAGCCTGTCAGCTTTATTTTCAGTGTGTTTTGTTGTGAGTCACGTGACTAGCATGTCTTCATCACCTCTCGATACCATACTCCATATTTATAAGTTTATTGAGTACAGCTGTCATCTAATTGTTGTATTTTTTAAAGTCAATTACGCGCATGTGACCTAACGTCTTGTTTATAAATAAATGGGCAATGACATAATTTCAAAGGAGCGTAAGCGTAGTCTGTAATGACTGTGACGTCTGACAAGTCGAAACATCAGGGTCCGTTTCAAAACACTACAATGTTGACGAACCTCAATGCGCTATTTGTACAGTCGGGCATTATAATGCAACAGCGTCCTTGACCTTTAATTCAATTTATTTCACCAAAATTTCGATTAAATGCGTACATGTTTGACTTTTCTTGTGAATATTTACTACTGCATGTACATGTAGGCCTACATAGAACGGATTTCCATTGTTTTACTTATTACAAAAAAACCTTTATTTATAAATCCTGAGGGCAAAGGCGGGTATCTAGTTAAACACACATTGTTTGTACGTAGAAACTTGAAATCGCAAAATTTAATTATACCGTTGTCGTCCTGCAACGCCAAGAGTTGAATACTCAGTTATTAATACTGTACTAGCTTATAGCCAGATAAACGCTGTTGAAAACTTTCAACGTGCAAGTCGGTGTTTCCGTTACTCCGTTATATATAATATAGACCACTAGATGGGTGTTCGGCGTGAGGGAAAAAAAATTATTAATTGTCTTCTAAAAAAATTCATACCCAAGAACCCGAAATAATTCTGGTTGGACGCAAACACATTTTTAACGCCTTTTCGACCACCAATTGCAGTCAATGTCAAGCAGATTCTGTACACACTAAGAAATTTTATGAAAAATTAAATGACGTTATCATTTGATAGTATTGGCATGTCACCGTTCATTTCTACACAGCACATTAAAAGACCAAATGTCTGCTGTCCCAGATTTCACTTCAACGAACACACTGCCTTACTATTTGGGCATCGATCGTACAGGCGGGCGTATAAAAAGGGGTTGTCTCACAAACACCTAAATGTCAGGAGTGAAGTAAACGACCCCTGATTTTAGTTCAAAACTATTCACTGTGAAGAAAACTCAAAACAGACATAACAGAAATATCAAACTGTTCAATTCTGAAATACATTCATAAAAATATAAAAACATAAAAACAACAACAATATCGTGACGATGACGATAACGAAATCTCGACCTCGCCAACAAGAACATGCACAACCGACCGAACAAAGAACAATGTATCCTCGTTGCTGATTCCAGTATACTGACCGCTTCAAGACAACCCTAACCATTGGCACAAATAGTCGATGTACAATAATTACGGTGACAATTATACTTACCCTTAAATACATTGATGAATATTTTCTAAATTCAAAAAATTTGGTCGCCAATGTAATTTCGGTGTACAAAATGGCCGGCACAAGTCTTTTGCTCTACGCATGCCCAAAGACTTATTATGCAAATGAGACATTTTTCTGATTGGCTACGTTATTTTCAACGTGCCATTCGATAAATAATGGTTTACTAAAAACAAATTATTGATTACTCTTTTTTTAAATTTTATTTCGAACTAAAACCCTATTTAAAAAAAACCACATCGCCATCCGGCCTGTAAATAATGTTGATCTGAACGAATGTGTCATATAATTACTTTTTCAGTAAATTTTCTGGCCGTAGGCCTTATGCATTCAGTCCCTTTAAACAAAAAAATAATATTTTAACCGTCTGCGGCACCAAACACTGTCAGTTACACAGTTTGTATACATTGCCTATAAAATAGAACGTACATGGCGTTATTTATATCATAGCTACCACACAGAGTAAGAATGTGGCTACCACCACCCAATCCAATAGCTCGTCGCTTTAAGTAACAGGGTCACGTGGTTATAATAATATGACTCATCGCGAGGGAATGGGTCGAAGAATAGTTGGGCCTTGATTCGTAGTACGACTGTCTTCATTTAGAAGAAGCATTACAAACGTTTATATACATTTCTAAATCCCAAAACGTCCATAGTTATGTCACATCGATATTTCCATCCACTCTTACAGGACTGTAATGCAATGTAGCTTTAATAATATCTCAATTCAGGCAAGGTTCTCTACACAACGATATCTCTCACCAGACGAGTCCATTTTCGTGACTTGTGGCTTCAACCCCTCCAATCAAACAATTTGTCATTCGAGTTACAAATTAATTGGATATTTCAATTCGGTGAAAGTATAAATTGTTTTAGAAATAGTTGTTTTAATGCATTAAGACCCAAATAAAATAAACAACGCCATACCACAGAGTATGTGGCCATACATATTGACATTGCACGAGTGTAGACTCACTGACAAATTATCGACTCGTCATTATATTATTTATTTAAGTAGGTCACAGTGTCTGGCAAACTCGATCGCGACGTTGAGATCTTTTTATTGCGGTCGACGTACATGTTCACATATCAATCAAGTTTAAGTTCGCTATCAGCTACTAACTATCTGGCTCTGCCAGGTATAGACCAAAAACGTATCAAAGCACACAAGTAATCAAACACCAACAGCCTCACTTTGACATAAATAATATCGACCCATTATCGCATGCTGGTAAATGAATACTCGTCAATATTTACAGTGTATATGGGTACCACCGTGTTATGTATGAGATCTGTCCGCGATTTTGAATTGATTCTTCAAATTATCTTATTTCTGTAAGCCCATGCACAAAACAAAAAAGGAAGTTTTCCCGGGTGTCTCTTTCACATCTGTGTTAGGGGCGGATTTGGGCCAAGAACTATATTTCCCAGTTTGGAGTTTCATGTTCTTTTCGGCTGCACGTGCTTTTAAGACCACGACTTGGCTTTTAACGATAATGGTGTTTTAGAGATAACTCATTCTGAAAATTGACAAATCTTAAAGGAAAGGGCACCGTTAACACCCCGGCCCCAAAATGGAACCGGCCTACATGCTGTCACCACCTATTATTTCTAAGGCGTTTATGGATGATTAACCGTGTAAAGTTAGTCGGGGATTCCAAAAAATCGGACATATTACAGATACCTGATTAATTATCAATAATCTTGATTAATTATCAATAATCATAAGTTCTGTCATTCTCCGCTTGTGTTTTTTTCCAGTTTTATAGAAATAATATTGAATTGTGTGTTATTCCCGAAATGACTGTTTGTTACTATCGCCAGTGCTTTCTTACCGAAAAAAAATTGATGTATACAATAAATTGTAAAAAATTGCTAAAACTTAGTAATCACGGGATAAAGGATTTTAATAAATAAACTTAAATCAGATACTGTAACTAGTCCACCGAATTCTAAGTTTGGCTTCGCCAACAGGGATCACGGGGGCTAAGTGGATAAGCCGCTCGCCTAGAGGTTGGGTGTTCGATCCCGGCATTGGCCGAGAAAGTTCATCTCGATTTTTCGACGTGATTTCCCCTCGTCAGTGATGCAGAAGGAGGGTCTGACAAGGACAGCTGCGTAGTCGTTCGGATGGGACGAAAAACGAGGTCCCGTGTACACATTGGAGTGCACGTAAAAGATCCCTTGGTAGTTGGATTTCGATATAAGAGTAGGCCGTAGCGCCGCTGCCCGGGCAAAAGTTCCACCATAGCACACTGTATGGCGTATGCCCGTCTTCAATTAGCTCAAGTTAAATGCATAACAGTAGGACGTTAAACCCCATTTCATTTATTCATTTGCTTCGCCAACCGATATACGAACCGTTGACAAGTTGTCGAGAAGATGTAACGTAAATTTTAACAGCCATCGAATCCCTCGATGTGTTCTGGGGCCTGTTTCACGAAATTTTAACTTAAGATAAAATCCAAATTTTAGTACATACTCAAATCTGATTGGCTAAGCGCTAAAATCATTCTAATAGTATCTAATAGAATTACTAAAATCGGATTTTATCTTAGTTAAAATTTCGTGAAACAGGCCCCTGGTCGTAGATATGCAGTGACTTTGGGTGTTTCAGAAAGAATATTAAATTTGAAGTAAATGCCCGAAGGGGGACACTAAACGTAGGATGCTACTGGCCTTCCTATACATGTTATAAAGTTATGCTTTAGGGGATTTAAAGCAATGCAGTTTTCAAGAGTTTTATTGACTATTTAAAAGTACACAACATGAAGTCAGATTGATATTGAAGTCCAAAGCGAAGTAGACATATATACATAATATTGAAATGGCACTATGACATAGATAGTCATCCACAGTTTATCTTGGCTGCTGTGATCCATCCTCATGTGACATATTATCGGAGGATACAGGTTCTCTGACCAAGTTTTCAATTGGTTGTATTATATATTCCGTATTTTTTGCACTGTGTCATTAAGCACAGTTACCTTACCAAGTATACAGACTGTACGTATTCTTCAACCAAGTTTATATCCCGCGCAATTGTTCAGACTAATTCAGGGATGCCGGAAGGTCCGGGGGGGGGGGGCTTCCTTGGCCACCCACCCCCTCCCCATCCTCGGAGAAAATTTGTGAAAATCGGGTGCTACTACATCTCAGATCACTAGAATCACTTCGACGTATAGCATATCGAACAAGAAACTCGAATCCTGGTGTAATACAATTTCATTGAATATATTAAAAAATGTAAAATCTGTTCCTGACATATGTACGGCAACGTCCGAAGTATATTTTGAGATACTGCGATCTAGCAATGAACTCTATACCTCTATAAACATCTATACTTCTATTTTTAATTATAAAAGAAGTTCACTATCCGCAGACAAACAAGATTTGACCTCCCCCCAATGGCGCCGGAACCAGGGTATACAAATGGTACGGTGCCCTTTTCTGGGGTATATATGTATACGGTATACCCATCCCATGGCCTAATGATAATCAGGTCTATTCATTTTTAAAGGATAGATATGTAATTGCCCCCTGGTCGGTCGCGATCCGATTTTCGCATTCTCATTTTATCAGTTGGAATGCTAGAGGCGCTCTAAACAGGTTCTCGGAATTGACAAATTTCAAAATTTTCTCGAGGCAGGGGAAGAGAATCCGCCCCTATCTTTTGGTACCCTCGCGGCGTTCCAGCGCCCCTGCCTAAGCAATCAGTGCTCGAACACATTTGTCAAAAGCAGCGAAGAGTTGAAGGTAGGATGGTTGGGAAATGTCATTGCTGGTGTACGAAAAATATTTTAAAAGGACAGTCAGCAAAAAATTTAAAGGGCAGCGGAACAATTTCCCGTGTTTTGGGGGGGGGGGGGGAAAGGGCATTTGTGCCAGGGTCCCGCCGTTCCTGGACTAATTTATCATTATACATTGTAGCCATTAACGCAAGACTTAGCTGGTAGTGAAAAATCGTCTTATCGTTCGACAGTATGACATTAAACTATCTATTATGGAATACCAAAACTGAATATAGATAATTGGGATAACATTCCATATTAACCCTTGATATTTACACACCTTACTTAAAAATCTAGCGCGATGCAAAGTAAATTTACTATTACATTTTGGCCTACATGTGAATGATGCCTATGAACAAGTTAGTATATGTTAAAAATCAATAGAAATTTAAAGTGAATCGGATAATAGCTTTTGCCTGGAGCGTCCACAACATGTTTCAAAGTAGTCAAGGGTTATAATTCTGGCAGTGATCGGATATTAAATTTCCATTGTGAGTGTATAAAAAGTTTGAAGGTCACTGATTGTCAAGTCTGGTAGTTTTTAAAACAACCTGCGACTGGCTGTGTACGCCGCTTTTCGAATAGCTAGTTCTTGAGCATCCTCCTCGCAGTGTTCCGTTTGATTAGAGCTAATCTGACTACTCCCTGCTGGACTGAGTGGGTATTATTGTCACTAATTATGACTGGCCAGTGGTCCTATTACTGACCAATCACTGAATTCGTTACAAAGGTATTACCTTTAAAACAAGACGTTTAATTAGGACAACTGTGTTTACGACACGTTACGTCATGGCTGCACGTTTTTTTATGCTATATTAACCAGCGCATAGCAGGATATTGCAGCAAAACTAATTGCGTGACAAACGAGGCTATCGGTATTGACGTAAAGTAAACACTACGGTATGGTAACGAACAGACTTTCAACGTTTTTAATAACTTAAATCTTTGTCCAAAATATTAAGGAAGACCCAAGATTAAACGACGGAATGTCATGTTACTGTACGTAAGTAGTAGATTTGATTGAACGAGAAGAATAGACACATTTACTTAAATGTCAAGAATCCGAAGCGAATCCAGCAATGGCCAGAGAGGGATTTCTCGGGCCGTTGATTCAGGAATATGGTTCTTGAGGGGTATAGATTTTTGGAGTTAATGCATGCTGACCAAGCTAGGGGAAATAATTTCGCGAAGAATATTGAATTGGGTTCAAGTTTCATTCCAATCGAGTGAAAAATGTCGACTCCATTTGGAACAAACTCTTCTGCTATTGGCATGCCGAGCAATTAGTCTAACGGAAAATTAGAATTCATACGAGATCTTGCGGATAAAAAGCCACACAAAAAATCAGGCGAAAAATACCCTGGTGCATTCAAATGATAGTGAAAGTAACACTCGGTCGTGAAAAGGTGCTTTAAATCAGAAGCAAATGATGTCTAGTGCCATTCTAATGATTACTTCATGTTACTAGCTCTTTGGTTAAAATCCGCAATAGCTTTTAACTTTTTAAAGTTGTTTAATTGGCTTGTTAAACTCTTATCGTAAGAAGTCAATTGATTTTAAATAATTGCTTGCTTCAACAGTTATTTAATGGTATGTTTCTTGTTGGCAATCGTGAAGCCAAGATGATTGCTAACAGAGCGAATCAGATGCATTAAAATGATTTCATGCATTTAAGTTAATCCGTTCAAAAGTATTCTTCAAATATATTTTGTTATTCATGATGACAATCATGCACAATGCTGTGGATAAAACTATTTTGAAGGGTTAAGGTTTAAATTTGGGTATAAACATGGACAAATATTTCTCAGATCGTACAAAGATCCAATATCGTGCGACAATCACCATTCGATCATGAAAACTGGTATACATACGTAATAATAGATGGAACAAGGTCGGAATATACCATCGATCAAATACATATTTCAAATAGATTTAGTTTGAAACAACACATTATCGGCCCGTATTTAGTTTTCGAAATTCTATGAGTAGTTATTTGTCATCCGGTTGGCGATCGATTATTCGTCAATCACAATGAACTCATTATTTTAGGATATTCACAAGGGTATTCGAATATAACCAAGCCGATTTCAACGAAGTTATATAGAACCGCCATTTCATGCATATCGACGTGCATGCAGCGCACACGCGCGAAAAGTTCCGTATTCTATTGTTATGATTCGTGAATAAACGAACACGGGTGGTGAATTACTCCTTAGCACCCGGTTAAAGAATACTTTCGCCCGATCTTTAGACATGGCAACAAGGATTTCTGTAATAAAGGGTCAACTTTGTGGAATATTTCGGGTGTCTGAACCATCTATTAAATTGAGGAAGTTGGAAACCAATAATCAAGCGAACGTTATTTTAACAGCTCTGTGTAACCTGTTTATTTCGATGTATTTACCAGGAAATATCCATACGTCGCATCCACTCACTGAGAATCGACAACCATATATTGATATCGTGGTCTACAGATCTTCAAGTCTGGGTTGGGTAAAGATATCAACGTAAAGGTGCACCGTTTGAATTTCGCTAAAATAAAAATTTCCCATAGCTTACATACTCCATGATTATATGTAGACTAATTATTTAATTAAGAAAACAAAATCAAAATTCTAATGCTAGATAATGTCCCGGCTTGGATTCAATCGGATTTCAAAACGGCCAACCAATAAATTAACCACAACAAAATGCTGAGGGGTTAATTACGTAGATAGATGAAATTTCAATAACACTGTACACATATCTTTGTAATACTGAACGGAATTGGGCCTTTTTTGGACTGATATTCCTATTAGAGATTCATCTTTCAGATTCATATACTGCCAAAATGGCACATCCGGACTTTAATAATAATAAAAACATTAATAAGCAGCAGTTTTAAATATAATGTGTCAAATTAATAATATATAAATATAAAAAATAAAGATGTGAAAATCAGAATGCAGGTGTTTGTGGATAGGATAATGGCTGTATACTTATAAACGTCTTATAAATTTTACATAAAATATGATACCCCCCCCCCCCCCCAAAGGAGATAATAATTGTCTAAAATAGTGACAAGTAAAATCCAATTCATCAGAATAAATGTCTTACGCAGGGGTCTTTAGCACTGGCAGGAAACACAAATGTGTGGACAGGCTATCATACTAATTGTCACCACAAGAGGGGGATTGAATCAACAGCAATTAACTCAATGACAGACTGTACATGTATGATCTAAAACTCAAACTATTGTGTATTTCGGTCATCTTTAGCCCTTCTAAAGCCCAATCCGTGCAAAACCGTAGTATGTTAACCACCATTTCCATTGAGTTCTGAAAACACACTTATGATTTTTTTTCTCATAATGATGTTAATTAATAAATTTGTCATTTTCTTGGTCTACCCTTTCATTTGGAGCTGTAATAATCCTGTTTATTTTATTTTGGTCTTCCCTCTTAAACATTCTGCTCACTTTATATTTATATTTTTATTCCTGTTTTTCTTTTAAACTGGAACTATTCCATGGAAACAAAAGTTTTCCATTTAATACTTTAGAGAATATTAAAGACAAGCTACTGGTACTGTCTTCAGATAAATCATCTTCTTTTGTAATTTCAAATATTGTTTTCAGAGGCAGCTGAGCAGTCTAAAAAATAAAATGTTTAATAATAATAATAATATTAATGTTTTTCAAGAAAACAAAAGAAATACCCCAGTAGATATCCTTCCTTCCAAAATATAATTCTTTACCATTGTTTTTGGTACATTTATATTCTAAAGCAACTGTCTATTAACATGTATTTTTAAAAAAAATATTCACAGAGGCTATTGGGGGATGAGTTTGTCAGATATTCTGCACACAGAGTACTATCTCCTTTGAGAATAGATCTCTGACATGAATGGCAACCATATCCGAAAATTAAATTATGTTTATTGTAATCCAATTCTACTATGTTTCACATCTGTCATGTACACAAAGACTAAATATACCTTTTCAATCTTTTTAAATGGAACCAGGATAATATTTCTAAAAAATTTCAAAGTATACACAATGTTTTTATGTAAAATCATTGTCAGACAACTAGCTTAGTATCTGTTCTCAAGTGGAGTTAATTGTAGACACATCATAATTTTAGTATTGCCAGTAAAGATTGCCAGGAGCCTGGTAAATTGGTAAAGATTGGTAAATTGGTAAAGATTGCCAGGGGCCTTATTCAGGAAAACTTAAACTAATTATATTTTGAAGAATGCTGATGGTTCACTGGCTCAGCACTAAAATCATAGCACAAATTTAGCTCTTAGCCAATGAAAAAAATGCATTCTTAAAATAATTTAGTTTAAGTTTACTTGAATAAGTCACCAGGGCCAGGATTTTACAGGTTTATCTATAAGGGATCTAATATATATACTGTTGCAATACATGTGCAAGGGTAAAATAAGAAAAAATAACAGTAACTTGGTTCACCTCCATCGATAGAAGGAGACAATATTCACTTTGTTGACGACTTCTGCATGGTACAACATTGAATATAACGCTCCCTAAAAAATAAAAGAAAAAGTTTAATAATAATGAATAAACCATTAAAACAATTTTTTTCTACATTAATTTGAATTGTCTCATTTAAAGCAATTAAAAAAAAAAATTGTTTTTACAATGTTATTTCTACTGTAGCCTTTCGTAGGTAAAAAAGAGTTACCTCCCATTTTAGGGAAAAGGAAAAAGACATTAGTAAAAACAACTTACCTGATATACAGTTAGACTTGAATATCCATGCTACTATAGTATAAATTTGTACTGTATTTAATTTCTGGACGCACAAAGATAAAATACCTTGGATAATCAATACTATAAATCTCAACTAAAATCATAAAATATAGAAACAAAATAAATATTTTCATTTCAGTCTCCGACACTTTAGCATATACATGTATAGAGACAGAGAAGAAATAGAAATGGGGTTTAATGTCCACTCGTCATAAACTAGGTCATTTTGGGACTAACATAATATGGTATAATTTTATTTCAATAATTTGCTTAGGCGTAGGGGGCTCAGGAAACCGGAGGACCCAGAGAAAACCCACAAGGTTGGCCAGGCAACCCTACTCCTTGCCACGTACAACCGTGGATTTGTATAGAGTCAGAGAGTGATATAGTGTTTTGACGTTCAATCACAGACTAGGTCATAAAGGGACTAACGTAAGGTTTGATGGTAATACTACTACTTTAAACCAATTTAATTTCAATAATTTGTAGCACGGTTGGGGTATTTGGCAGTCAGAGATTACCAAACCGGAGAACCTGGAGAAAACTCACAGGGTTGGACAGACGATCCTAAGTTTTAGATCCAAACCACACAATTTGACTCAATGACAGATATTATGATCTAAAGCTTTACTTGGCCACCTAACTGCCCATTTCTGTAAACAAGGGCGAGAGAGAGAGAAATGGGGTTTAACGTCCACTCGACACAAACTAAGTCATTTCGGGACTAACATGCTATTTTAAAATTTAATTTCAATCATTCACTTCGCGTAGGGTTCTTTTGCAGTGGGAGGGAACCGGATGCCCCTGAGAAAACCCATGAGGTTGGACATGCGATCCTACTCCTTGTCATGTACAACTGTGGATTTGAAACCACGCCAGTTGACTCAATGACCAGCTTTATGATACAAAGCGCACACGTGCTAACTATTCAGCCATCCCCCCCCCCTCCTGTAAACAAGGAGTGAAATATAGGCTGGTATGATATAGTGTTGAATAGACCTGTTTACAATACAATAGAGAAGTGTGAATAGTGATATATCACGTCTGTTAGAATTTGTTTGAAATTTTCCTGTGGAGGAGCATGTAGCTAATCGCTAATACCCATACAGTGTGCTATGTGGGAAATTTTGCAAGGACAGTGGCGCCAAAGTAAATCTAGGGATCTTTTATGTGCACAACAAAGTGTGCACTGGCCCTCGTTTTTTCATCCCATCTGAACGACTACATGTTGTCTACTGTGAGGACCTCTATCCTGCACCACTGACAAGGGGGAACCACACTAGAAAATATTGAAGAACTTTCTCACCCAATGCAGAGATCAAACAGGACCTAGAGAGCTAATGTCTTATTCACTGAGCCACTGTGGCCTGCCAAGACAGTATACAACGATGGGTATACATTATAAATATTATAAGAAATAAACAACTCACTGTGAGGAATACAAGGTAATATAATATAATGGTTGGTAGTAAGAAAACTAATATGGTCAGTATAAGCGTTCCAAAAAATAGCTGATCAACATCATAGGAAGCGGAGTCAACCCTTTCTCGTAAAATATTCCATTTTTTACCACGAAATAACCTCCATAAAGCAGCAACAGCTGAGACCTCCATACTGTATATTCTGAAAGTTTGATATTATGTTTAAAATGACGAAATAGAATAATATAAAGAAATTCACAGCTGAAGAATAATTTGTTAATAGACAATAATAGATGAACTACTTCTTAGAAACAAAAATTAAACTTTTTTTTTCTTATTTCTTTTATCAATAAACAGAATGTAATTGATAAGTTATCTAGATAACATGGTTTTTTTTGTAAAAATCCAATCAATATGTAGTCTTGATTACAGGGTCATGTTTTAATGTAAACAATATGTAATCTGGATTATAGATTCATGTTTTAATGTAATCAATATGTAATCTGGATTATAGATTCATGTTTAAATATAATCAATATTTAATCTGATTACAGAGTCATGTTTTAATGTAATCGATATGTAATGTAATCAATAGTACAGGGTCATGTTTTAATGTAATTGATATGTAATCTGAAATTACAGGGTCATGTTGTTTTAATGTAATCAATATGTAATCTTGATTACAGTGTCAAGTTTTAATATAATCAATATGTAATCTGGATTGCAGGACCATGTTTTAATGTAATCGAGGTGAAATCTTGATTACAGGTTCATGTTTTAATATAATCAATATGTAATCTTGATTACAGGATCATGTTTTAATGTAATTGAGGTATAATCTGGATTACATCGTCTTGTTTTAATGTAATCAATATGTAATCCGGATTCCATGGTCTTGTTTTAATGTAATCAATATGTAATCTGGATTCAATGGTCATGTTTTAATGTAAACAATATATAATCTGTATTACAGGGTCACGTTTTAATGTAATCAATATATAATATGGAATACAGGGTCATGTTTTAATGTAATCAATATGTAATCAGTATTACAGGGTCATGTTTTAATGTACATGTAATCTGGATTGCAGCGTCATGTTTCAATGTAATCAATATGTAATCTGGATTCCATGTTCATGTTTTAATGTAATCAATATATAATCTGGATTACGGGGTCATGTTTTAATGTAATCAATATATAATATGGATTACAGGGCCATGTTTTAATGTAATCAATATGTAATCAGTATCACAGGGTCATGTTTTAATGTACGTGTAATCTGGATGGCAGCGTCATGTTTCAATGTAATCAATATTTAAACTTGATTTCATGGTCATGTTTTAATGTAATCAATATATAATCTAGATTACAGGGTCATGTTTTAATGTAATCAATATATAATCTGGATTGCAGGATCATATTTTAATGTAATCGATATGTAATCTGGATTACAGGTGGGTTTGTTTTGTCTTTTTAAAAGGTTATCTAGATAACAGGGTTACGTTTTTATGTAATCGAAACATATTTTTATTTAATTAAAATAACAATGCTTTATTTAAAAAAAACAGCTCATTAGCTCTAGCTTGAGAATGTTAACATAAATGAAATAAATATATATATATATACCTTGCAGCGTAAACATAGAAACAGTAAATATGTAAGGTTAACAATGATACTATATCTTGTAGAAGACTGAGTTGAAATGATAATCCTAGTATACTGATTGGGATAGATAAATACACTAATGATGATAAGATTGGTTGTACAAATGCAACATAACCTAAAATTTACAACAACACAAATACATACATCTTACAAAGTTTATTATTGTCAAAGTCTCAGTACTAGTTTCTGGCGTCCATGTACTCGTCATAAGAAAGGGACATTTAAAATCAAAAGCATTAAAAAAGCATTAATTTAGAATTCATTATAAATTACAGTAATGATAAAAATTGTCATAAACTTTGAAAAAATCTGAGATAAAGTAATTATGTTAAAATTTGACTAAAGTGTGAGTCCTGGCTGAAACAAATCTTTAAGTCAAGGAACAACAACCACAGAACTTTCACTTTCAGGTATAGTTTTTGTCAGATTGTTACATATTATGATGGTCACTGATACAATTTGACTATTAGAACAATTTTATATTTATTTAAATCACTCTTACCTGTCCAAAGATCAATATGGTAGAGAAAGAATTGACCCATTAACTGCGTTAGTTGTACATTTAACTTTAAACCAGCGGGTGCTCCCATTAACCAGTGAATTAAATACGTTAATTTCCCAGCTATATCCTAAAAAAATAAACTTAAAACTATTAAAATCTCTTAGAACTGATATAGAATACTATTTACAAGTACATGTACCTATAGCTAAATTTATTTATAAAAAAATTAAAGAGGCACACTTAAAGGAGATAAATCGCTAATATTTTGAACCTAGAAATGGCACAAATGGGTCGCCACACATATGATAATGTAATAGGAATTTATATAAACTGTTTTACATTCTTAATTCAATCGAACGAAACTATTCACTGACATTCGTGATAATAAGGTCTTCAAAGCAACTGTATCTCTTAGACTGTTTTACATTTATCAGCTTCCGTTTTACTGTAAATTATCATCAGTTATATTCGCCGAAACAAACCAGAAGTTTCAACCGAAAGTCAGTGTCTAGCATCTGGTTATTCCAGTCAACAAATAAGAATATGCCATCACCTTTTGACATGACTTGTGGAATATGTCTAGCCTCATTCTTTGAGCATCTTGTTACACAAATGGCTCTAAAACGCATTATAGTACACGATTCGTGTACCAATGGTAAAATGTTCATTTTGTCTTAAATATTGGATATCAGAAGCCTATCCTTTCCAGGTAAGATTACGAAACCAATGCTGATTTATAATTTATATTGCAAAAAAAAAATGTGTTTTCAATGTCGAAGATTTTGAATGATATTGAGTTACTGACTTTAAGATGGTTGTCAATCACAATTTGTATGCTAAAGTTTGCCCATACTACTTCCATTTTTTTAAAAATAACATTGCCAATATTAACTTGTGTCATATTTTACTCACATGAGTCCACTGTAGAGTAAAATTAACCAATTTATTATGCAAATCAAATTGCCATAATACCATGAGCAACAATATCCCTACTAGACAATCTACTATCTGGCTCCATATTCGATTTTGATACCTATATAGAAAGAATAAAAATTATTTCTATAACAGTTGCATGTAGAAATTGACTGATCTTTGAAAAATTAGAAAAACTTGTTGTTCCTGGAGGCAATAATATATATATATATACATACATTGAACAACAAACAAGAAAACAAGTTAGTTATTTAAAAATGTGTTTGTATTATTTTGGGTAGAATTAGTCAAATTGTATACATGTATTTATAAACTATATAAACAGGGGCGCTGTATCAATACAAATACTGCACCTTAATTTCATGATTGGAGTCTGCTTGTGGTATTCTGATATAGTTAGAATAACATCAGCTCTTCTTTTCATCTGGGATACAAAGGATGGACACATGATATTTCCTTGAGCTAGGCCGACAGCCATTCTGAAAAATGTATTACAATTTACTAAATCTATAAGGATGCTACATTGTCAATCCCAATCGCCTTGAATTGATGCAATTGAAAATGACCGTCGTGGAATTTAGTCCTGTCATAGTTGGGTCAGTCCTGATATTGCCATAATCTGATGTCTTACTTACATAGGTGTCAAATAATCATCAAAATAACCATACGACAATTTTCTTCCAATCTATTTGAAGCTAATATTAATTAAAAGCTACAATGACCATCTACTTTTGAAACATCAGGCATATTTAATCTTATGAAAGTAGGACCTTCATTAAGTTTAGAAAAAAATCTCACCTTTTGTACATTATCTGTGAACATTTCACAAGAAATTGTGATAAAGCAATAATACCAAGGTATCGGACAATGATCTGAAGTATCTTAAATACAAAATTTAAACTATAGTCAAATATTTGCTTTTTTGGAGAGGAAGTGAATTTCAGTGAGTGACACACATCTTCTATCACAGATTGTTGGATGTTTCCTGATAAAATATCTTCTACAATTTGTTGACCTCCTGCATGGGCTTTTTCCAAAAAAAGATAAGATTCCTGAAACTCTTGGGGATTATACAAAACGCATGTACATTTCCTCCTCTCACTTTTCACATAAACACTGCAATCAACCAAATCAAAATCACTGACAGAAACCATCACCCAAACATCTTCTGGCTTGTCTAGATTTTGATGGCAAAATGATTGCTGTTTTCCAATAAGTTGTAATTGATTATCACAATGTTCATTTTGATTAACATCAAGCACACAAATTGATTTGTTCTCCTGGTTTATTGTTCCAAAAAGAAATCCAGTTTCTCTTTTTCTATTTGGTTTAATGCCTGCTATAAATACGGTCCATATACATGTAGACTCCATTACATAGAATGTGTTTATGACCTGAAATTATAAAACCGACAGTCTGTGTAGAAAGAAAGACTAGATGGCATTTAACAGTTAAAGATACATTATGGGAGATTAGGTAACGAGCTGACAGTTCTCACTATAAAAGTTAAAAACTAGATAATGTAAAGGGAATTTGCTAAAAATTTCATTCAAATTGATTCACTCTGAACCAAGAATTAAGCGATTGAATTTTTGTTCTCTCTCATGTGTATAAATGTCTAAATAGAACTAGTCCAACATATCTGTCTCATCTAATTCATGTTTATACTCCCCAAGGTACTTATGATTCCAAGACCAGCATTTATTAGAAGTTCTCAAATTTAACCTTCAAACTTTTGGATATTAATTTTTCTGGTTTAGTGTTCTTAATCTATGGAATTCCTTAACATTACCGGTAAGTGTAAAATCCACCCATTTACTGGAATTATTCAAATTGAAATTTAAGTAACTAAAGTCATTACTAAGTCTGTTCGATAAAAACATAGTCTTGATTATCCATTTTTTAATTTAATTAGAAGCAGCAGACCGGGTTCTAATCCAGTAAATATCACAGGCTAGTCATGACATCGAGAGTTGATGATTGGTTGGATAAGTTAATTAATGTCTAATTTATAATTGGAAAATATTTCAGGCCTAAAGAAAGACCTGCAATTGGCAGATTTACGGGGATAGCGACATAAATGTCGTTTTATCGTAAAAGGGTTAAGTCTTATGACATCAAAATGAATATGACGTCAAACTTTCAGCCAATTAATTCCCCCACAGTGGTTGAGCAGTTGGAAAAAATATCCCCCTAAAAGGGTTAATTTAATAGGCTAGTTAAAGTAAAACCACATTTCATGTATAAATAAATAAAGTCCACCATATGCAGTGTCCATCATTTCTGACTTGGGGAATGTGATATGGATTTAAAAGTGAAGATATATTTAAAACTGGAATATAATTCAATTTGCCACAAATTACGGTCTCTAATCAGCCGGAGATAGTTAAAAAATTGAAGTTCTAGAGAATCGAGTTTTCAATCATCAGATGAATATCAATATGATTATGTCAGATGACTGAGATGTTTTGATTTGAGGACTTGGAATTAGCGCTATTGCACTTTCGTACACTTAGCAGGTTCCTTGGTAGTAATGAACCGATTCAATGAACTTCAGTGACACAACCATCCACATAATTACCTAAACTATTCAAAAGAAAAAAAAATCGCACAATTTCCCAATTTCCACCCGCTGACATTTTCTCTAGAGTGGCCTCCCTTTATTGATATAGTCTAAAATGCGAATTCGGCACACACATCTTTATTAATTTATTATGTCGAATTTAGATTCTCTCTGTTGATCAGTAATGTTTTCTATGAGTCATTTTACTCTATTTAATACAGTTCTCTTAATTAAACATTACCTATCTCCAAAAACAATAGTCTATAAGTTTCATGAGTTTCATAAATTCGAGCCCTTGTCCAAATTAATACGGCAAGGGTTATCTTCCCTTGAACAAGCAGTCGACGACTAAACTTTTTGTGGGCTTTGAAAAACATTAAACTTATAAATAATACAATATAATTATCTGTATGGATCCCCTTGAAATTTTACTGGTTACATCAGGAACAAGAGGAGAGAGACTTCTATTCAGATATCCATTTGAATCAGATGAAAAAGACAGAAAATCAAGCAAAGGTATAGCTTTACACTTTACTCTCTTTTCTAATTTCACTCAGTTTGATAAACCACAGATATGGAGATATTTATCACACTCGTCACAGCTTAGTCTTACTAGTCTTATAATTTTAAAAATCGAAAGGTTTTGGATGACATGATATCCTCTGATATTTTCTTGGGTTTTTTGGGGGGTGGGGGGTGGGGGTATCGTCCAAAATTATAGTCAATGTCAATAAATTCCGAAAGGAACAGTCTTTGAACTTTGAAGAACTAAGTTCTTTGACCGATCCTGTCCGCTCATAGTAACAAGCTATATATGAAATAAATTAAAATAATGCTCTACTACGGTAATACGGCTGTTTTAAAATCTGTACCTTCGGCTACCTTCTATTTTTCACCAGTACCAGGAACTGTCAGAGAAATTGTCTGTTCAGACTTTTTCAAAAATTTTGCCCATATAGGCTATTGGCCAACAATTTGACGAAAGGTGATTAGGCTTTCCATTTTTTTTTTTTAATTACATATTGGTGATAAGATATTTATTTCTCAGTGCCACAATGGTGTTTTAATATAGTTGATACATGCACCGTGCAGTTGTACTTGTACCAAATCCAAGAACTGATCATTTTTCTGCCAAAACTTTGTCATATGTCCCACCCTCGAAAAAACAAGGCTTGCTTGAATATTATTTGTTAAGTTCTATGCTCTGCATGTTTAACCAGTCTGTATTTTGTATCATTATAGCTATTACCAGAAATCCATATGCAGTTAAGATTGCTGAAGATTTTCAAAGCCAAAGGTTAGTATGGGTACATATCAAACGGATCTGAAGAGATTTTACATATTTTCTTGGATTTTGTTCAAAGTGCTTGCTTACCACCCAAAAAGTAGAAAACAAAGTACAATGTACAGGAATACAGTATAGACAATACAGCTTTAAACAATTATAAACAAGTTCACAGATAACCTTCTAAAATATCAAAATAAGTGATATATCATAATTCAATCACTTTTTACTATTTCCATATTTCTTTTCCATCTTTTTGGGGGCTGGGTATTGCATGTACGTATCTGTTCCTTAGAATCTTAGAATAATAAATAAATGAATGACTTGTTTTTGTTGCAGATGTGATGAAAAGATTGGAACTGAGAAATGCAGGTAGAGTATACAACTAAATTTTAATACTAGCAATGATTGAATTTTAGAATCCACGATATAAAATTGTGTTGTTCATTGTTTTGAACTGTAACATTGTGTATTGAAATGAAAGTGTAAAAAATTTAAATTGATCTTTATAAATTTCAGATTCAGCAACACTTTATTAGCAAGTTTGTTGGCACCAAAATCAACACTGTGCTACCAAAATTTTGATCTTAAAATAGACGATATCAGATTTATAGGATTCCCTGTCGTACTACATGAGACTTTACCAAAGCAAACAGGGCACAGAATTATAACAGTAAATGTTGTTTTTGCTCTAAAGGTAGGTTGTAGTTTTCGCTCTAAAGGTAGGTTGTAGTTTATGGCAGAAATATACCCTTTTTTTAAGGTAATGGGTAATCATAATTACTTTCAATGAAATGGGTAATTAATTACATTGCTAAATTTGAGAAAGTAATTGTAATGATTACATTAAATGATTACAGGACCGACACCTCACTGTGCTATTGTTCTCACAGGGGGATTAATCAAGCAAGGGGATTATCGAATACAATGGTATTAAAAGTATAGCCCACAATGTGATTCCAGTCAGTCTGAACAGTTAAATACAAAGAAATCTTTTGTTGTTAAATTTCAGGCAAATTTAGAGAAATTTATTATAGACCGATTCCACATTATATGTAAACAACTGACAGTAGCAATACAACATGAAGAACGACGATGTAATTATTTATCAGTGCAAGCTAAAGTTATGATGGCATTACATGATGAAATGGCCACACGCACAGAAGGTAATTTATTATAATAATAACATTAAATAGCCACTATGACCTCAATAAAACTCAGCTTTCAACATGGCTGGTGTTAGTATGGCTCCTAACCACTGTTTCCTCGCAGCTTTTGTGCATGCACACTTGTTTTACAATGAGTGCACACAGATTTTGGGCCAACGGGTGCACAAAATTTTTAGACCATATAAAGAAATAATGCCACAGAAAAGTTTGTACATGACATGAATATAGTATGTTTTATTTAACTCCATACAGAAATGTAATTAGTCAGGATTTAGCGTCCTACTGTTCTGCTCTAACTGAGCTGATGAAGACGGACATACCACATACAGTGTGCTATGAGGGAAATTTTGCACGGACAGCGGTGCTATGGCCTGCTCGTATATCAAATTCCAACTGACAAGGGATCTTTTATGTGCATGCCAATGTGTATAGCTGTCCTTGTCAGGCCTGCCTTCCTGCACTACTGAGAAAGGAAATCATGCGGGAAAATCCTGATGAACTTTCTCGACCAACTCCGGGATCGAACTTACAACCTCCTGGATAGCAAACCAGTGTCATACTCCCAAAGCCACTGGACTTCCATTTACTAACTCCATACAAACTAACTGCTTTACTGAACCATTGAAATAATTTGACTAAGCTGTTAAAATATTTTATTTATTTTTTGGTAACAGATTGCTTGGAATCACCTTATAAACTGATTCTTCAAAAAAGTCAACTTGCAAATGAATTAAAACAAGTGTTTGACAGGTAGAGTAGAGTATTATTGTGATTGTTCATATATCAAACAGAGAGATAGAAACAAGGTTTAACAGGGTTTAACTTCTACACAACATAAACTAAGCCATATCGGGACTAACATATGGTACAATTTCAATATTTCTTTGTCAATTTCTATTTACAGTTTATGTTCTACTGGTGTTGTTCGAATATATTTAAATAATTGGATAGAGATCAATGTTTGTTTACCAACAATATATAACGATTTTCTACCTTCCTTGTCTTCTAAATGTGATGTAGGTACTTTTATATTAAAAACCTAACTTTACATTTCACTTAAAGATTTATCATGTAAGATTTAGATAAAGAGCTTTTATAGTTTTCAAAATAGTTAATGATCAATGAATATATTGAAAATTTCAGTTAAATGACTGATATTGGCTAATCCAATTAATAGTTGTCGAGTGAATAAAAGTAATCATATAGATAACATTTGAAGCTAGAGAAAAGCCCTTCTATAGACAGATTTATCTCTTACATGATGCATCTTTAAGAAGTATTGTTTGGTTTGTTGTTACTGCAAGGGCAGGATACGGGCCCGGCCTTCGGGTCCCCCTTATTGTCAAGCGCATCTACCTATGAAACCTTAGCATTATGGCAAAGCGGACAAGACTTGCGCTCGCTCGCCATCCCATCTTTTCTTTTCTAAATCCTGAACGCCTCCCTTAGGATGAAACCTTGAGTGCTCCCCACAGAGACACTATGTCTCGCTTTAATTACGCTGGACTTGGCCTTATAAGTGGCCACCTCTGGCAAGTTTCCTTGGAAACAATTGTCTACGATATCACCTTGAGTGGAAGTGGACGTTAAACCCCCTGACCTAACCTAACCTTGTCGTTACTGTGTTTATATATGGGTACTGTCAGGAGTTGGAAGTTATATACTACACTGTCTCTGAGACACATGTTCAGCATGTGTTAGTAATGCCATTTTATGTTGTTCAATAAAAGAAGAAGAACAAATGGTTTGGCAAAGTTATATGAATTGCATAAACAGTCCAGCATAATCTTTATATTTTTCTATTATTTCAGTTTAGTGCTATAGAGAAGTGTATCTCTGGTTTAAGGTAAATATACACTATACTGTTAACTATATAGGTTACTCTTTATATTAGGCAATGGATCAAAAACTTTTCTATGTTAACCTTAAAATAGTACCTAAAACTCAACTGTTTTTACACCATTATGAACAAATCTTAATATCCTAGTGTCTTTTTGAAGTCGTTCTTCAGAAGGTGATTGTGGAAAACTATGTAGATTGCCACCATCTATCAGACGCCAGCTAAAATACCAACTTGTAAATTTTGGGTGTAATATTTTCAGTGGATGTGAAGAAAAAAATTGAAGAAGTCTTGATGACATAATTGATGGCATAAGCCCTTTTGGCCATTGGATTAATTTGCGAAAAGCTCTTGTTATCCTATTTACTGTTATCTATTATATAAATTACAGGCCATACCATGGTGTATTGTTAACAGTAGACGAACAAGCATTATTAGATTCATTACCAATGGATAGTACTCCAGCATTAACTAGATTGGTCAAGGCAACAAGTCCCCTTAAAAATATACAAACCATTGCTTTAGATGCTGATCTAAGTCTTTCACAGGTACATTGTTTTACAGAATTAAATGGTGTGACTTACACTCATCAAATGCTAATAAGTTATAATGAACAGTAATATATAATAAACCTACACATTTTCATGTTCTGCTTTTGGTGTTTACAAATACATGTAGTAGCGATTATTAACTTTGTTATTAGTCGACTAAGTAAACAATAATAGAACCAGGCTGATTGTTCATTTGAATGGAGTTTAGAGAGAGAGATAAATGACACAAACTAAGCCATTTTGAGACAAACATATGGTCCAATTTTATTTTAATAATTCGCTTGCGCGCAGGGTTCTTTAGCAGTGGGAGGAAACCGGAGGACCCAGAGAAAACCCAGGAGGTTGGATAGACGACCCTACTCCTTGTCACGTACAACGAGGGATTCAAAACCATGCCAGTTGACTCAATGACAGGCTTTATGATACAGAGGGCACGTGCTAACCGTTCAGCCATGGAACCCCCCCTAGTTTGGAGAGATTATGTTGTATATTGTGTAGCACATTAGTCGAGTGTCAAACACGATAATTGTTACATTTGACATTTTATTTCATGATCACTATTAGACCCTAAACCTTGACATAAATGTTCAGATGAATTTTAAGGAGTAGCTGACAAATTGACTTCTTAATCAACAAAATATAATCAACCCATTGTAGAAAGGCGGTTGATGTTGATTTAGGATTTATTATGGCTTATTCACTGTTTTATCAATCAACTTTTTCAAACAACATTGACCAACTATAATCAGCCGCTTTAAGATTCCTGGTTTCAAGTTTCATAAAGGTATTGTGATTTCCAGTTCCTTTCAAGCATTATCTATGGCTAAAAAGTAATGAATATGATTTAAATTAGTTTTTCTGTCAAATTTCAGGTCTTTCAGTTAGTATGTCATCTAATTTATTGGGCGAAAGCTATAATAATTTACCCACTATGTGAAACCAACACTTATATCATATCACCACATGCGAATATATATGTGTAAGTAAAAATATCTATTTTATAACTTTACTAGAGATTCACCTGAGGGAGGGTGGGGAGGGGGAGGGGTAGTTGTCGTCCAGAAAGATTTAAATTGATTGAATTGCAATCAATTGACATGTATGATGTGTATTGACTGTATTCCCCACTAAAATTCGTAATGATTAATGTGATTTTTAGGAATTCCAATCTAGTACAGATATTTGTTGATGAGTTTCCAGGTAAGAATCTTCATGTTGAGTTGGCTGAATTTTCTCTACCTAAACAACTACGAGATGGCAATATCTTTGAACACCGTTACAAACAGGTTTGTATAATATTAACAATAACAGAAAAAGGTTTAGATTAAATTAACATTATTATTGTGCAGCTGTCCAAAATTGAGAAATTTAGTGTTCTTCAGTTGGCTCAGTGGTAAGGTGCTGTGCAGACTTACGAACTAGAGCCTTTTGGATTCAGTAATGACGTTGGATGATTTTTCTAGTCACTGAATATACTTTTTTTAAGAAAAGCAGGATTAGAAAGGAATATATGGTATTTAATGTTATTTTTTCTGCACCAACTGGGCTTATGGAAATGTGCATCCGCCATACATGCAGGCATGTAAAAGAAACTTAATGTTGGAATTTGATGAAGAGTAGGTGGAAACTCTGATCTCAATGCAGAGTTAACCTCATAACACACTGTATGGCAGCTGCTCGTGTCTATTAGCCCACTTGGTACAGAAATGGAGAAAATTAAACACGGTATCATTTCATATATCATCCTGATTTTATGAAAAACCTAGATTCTGGCAAATGCAAATGTCCAATAGTATTCGATATTTTTAATGGATTGGTTATACGTCCCCACTTTCAAATTGTCGTCACCTCTGTCCATCCGTTCACATTTTGTTTGTGAAAACTCTACAGGTGCAATTTTTATCCTATTTTGATTAAACTTGAAATATAAGTTTATACCCCAAACATCTTGGTTCATGTCCATGTTGGCATGTATTGGACCGTAACTTTATGAATTATGGCTTCTTATTGTACAAAAATCACATTCTTAGCTTGTTTTCTGCGGGTGTATATTGCAAGGCAGTGTCTTGTTCTGATCTTTTCTTACCTTTTTACCAATCAGTAAGTTAATTTAAATTATTTATTTATTCCAGGCACAAAGTGTAAAGATGGTGATATGGTTATTACAGCATCAATTATTGATGCAATTACATAAATATATATCAATTATAGCACCAAAATATAAACAGGATATAGATCCAGATAAACAAGCTGATACACCACAAGTTATAGAGGAAGACATCTTTAGTGTTTTATTAGAAGATAATCATCTAACTAGAACACATAGTTTATCAGATTTAGCTTCAGGTATCTAGTAACTTCTTTAAAGGGCATTTATTAATTGTGCTTTCAAAACCCCCGGTTGTACATGACAAGGAGTATGGTCGCCCGTCCAACCTCGTGGGTTTTCTCTGGGTTCTCCCCACTGCTAAAGACCCCTCGCGCAAGAGAATTATTGAAATAAAATCAAAACCATATGTTAGACCCGTAATGACCTTGTTTATGTCGAGTGAACGTTAAACCCCATTTCTCTCTCTCTCTCTCATTTAGTAATTGAACATATTATCACAAGGTACAGTTCTATGGATACACATAAACCCAGTAACTGTGTATCTATGAATGTGTACCTTTTCAATCCAGATTATTTACTCTTTTAGGAAATACCCAATGCTTAATTAACTTTAATCTTGTGGGGGGGGGGGGGGATCTGGTATAATGAATGGGTGTGAAACCACAAGGTTTGTCATTCAGTCAAGTGGCATGGTGTTGATTCCCCACTTATACATGACAAGGTATGTAGTTGTCTAACCACACTCATGGGTTTTATATGGGTCTTCTGGTTTCCACCTAATGCTAACGACCCCTGTGCGTATGCAAATTATTGAAACCTTACTCTTTGCTCTTTTCTCAACGCCAGTGCTGGTCAGAAAAGCAAAATAATTATGTCTATTTGTCATCTCCATAATCCATTCTGTTAATATATGAAAGCTGGTTAGAAGTATTTTTACAGAACCAGAATTTTATTGTTACAAATTTATTCTAGTTGTTTTAAATTAAGTTAAAACTTCAACCCCTAAGGGATACAACTCTGTTAAAAGTAGTGAATGGGGGAAGTCCTGATAATTATAATATGGAAGTGGATGTGACTTATGGTTATGGTATTATTGGAGATAGAATAAGAAATATATTTTTTTATATCAGGCCGAATTTCTGTTTATAATCCACTGCCATACTAGAAAGGAATTTTAGGAGCTCCAGAACTAATCCCTAAATTTTCCCAAATAAAATTTATCCAGAAAAGTGACATACCCGGTACTTTATATTGTGTTATACAAGAAACATCTGAAGCAGCTTACTTCAGCTACAAGAAGTACCAATCAGAATTTCCATTCAGGACCTTGTGATACATTTCATTTTATTCATAATAGATATATTTTTTTTCTTTTATTTAAATTAGTGAACAGTGATGAAAGTTTTGGAGGTGTACAACTCGACAACCATGAACCGATTGTAGCACAGATGAGTAATGATGTTTTAAAAGCCATCAAAAGTTTACCTGCTGCCAAAATTGTTGAAGATTTTAAATTCTTTTTAAAGTTAGTTTATACAAAATCTACTTAATATTACTGCTAGTCTCACTCACACTGTATCTGTAGTTGTCAGAATTAAAAATAGTTATAATTTTGAAATACCATCCTACTTTTCTGCAACATCCAGGCTAATAAAGATGGGGATACACCATGTAGAGTTTGACCCAGTTACTAAAGCTTGTGGGTGGATTTGGGACATGTTTGGTATTGCACAAGAAGGGTGCATCTAAACCATGTTTTTTTATATTCCTCTGGAACACCTCTGCCAAACTTGCCCTGCGCATAATCCACCACAGAAAATGGTAGTGTACTATGAGAGGAATTTTGCCCAGACAGCCTACTCTAACTGTCATGGGTTCTTTTACATGCACTCAAACATGTGCACAGGAATTCATTTTATTGTCCCATCTGACCAACTAGACGATGTTCCTTGTTAGGATCTTTGTCCTGGTGAGTGAGTTAGTGCTTACTCACTGAGCCACCGTAGCTCCCTTCGAGCTCTAATATTTTGAATTAACTTTATATACATTTATTTATAGACCAAATAATTTTGTGACTGTAATATCTTCTATATCTATTTCAGACTGTGTCCTTATTTTAATGGAAAATGTCACATAGAAGAAATAATGTTTTATGAGAATATATCTAGATCACAAATTACAACGTTACTGGACAAGTTTAAGGACATTCTAGTGGTTTATTCCCACCAAGATCCTGCTACGACGTTTTTTACATGATAAATGAATTAAACAGCTTTATTTATTGTGCAGTTAGTACTTGGGTTTATATGTCTTAGTGTTTCACTATACATTATGTGTCCGTATCAACAGAGTAATCCCACTCACTGTAATCAAAATTTAATACTGTGATCTTTATCGCCATCTTCAAGATGATATCCAAGCCACATAAACACAAAGATAAGGATCCAAGTTTTATATTTATATATGTACGCTCACATTATATTTGGGGTTGTATATTTGTATTGGATTTGATCAAAAACAACCCATGGACATAATTGTTACAGATCTGTTTGTGTATCAAGTAAATCCAGGTCAAGAATTTCACCAGTTGTACTTCCGATTACAGTGTGAATTCTACCAATAGAGACATTCTAATTTTTGTGATAAAAATGTGATCAACAATATTGTTGAATATTATGAACATTTTAAATACAGGGTATTACATGATCAATGGGCGTCCTCGCTGAAGGAATTCCCACCAGGCGTCACCAGTAAAATGGCGATTCCATGTGGCCTTATCGATGGTAAAAGGACTGTGTTTCGACGTAAAGGGATGAAATCCATATTAATGACAAAAACTAACGTTTATCAACACATTAGTTTGTATTGAATGTACATGAAAACAATGCTGTGTGGTATACAATGAGGTCACATGGGACCGCCTCTTTTCTGAAATTATGTACCTTTGTCTCTAGCGAGGATGATATAGATATATATATTGTTTTATTATAAAGTCAATGATGTTAACTTGAAAATATTAATGATCAGTGCAATATATGTTATGTACATACTATATAAATTAAAAATAAAAAAAATGAATCATTTTATATCAACTAATATTTTTTCTGCTGGTTTATCTCGTACACTTACAAAATCATTATCAAGAATATAAAACCGAAGTAATTTATCAACCCAATCGTCTGCGTATCCGATATTAATTCTTTTACTAGCAACTATTTTAGAATCTGAGATAGGATCACTGTCTTCTAACCAAAGTTTATCACACTCAGTTAAATCTACTTTATTTAATTCCGGTTTTGTTATATCCAATGCTTGACACATCTTAGAAGGTCCGTTCGACAGATCTTTTTCCTTTTTAGTCAATTTTTTAGGAACTTTGGCAACAGGTGGTTTTTCTTTGTCCGTGGAAACATTGGTTTCGTTATTGGTATATTTCCATCTTAGTAAGTTCATCTTTTCTTTACCCTCGAAAGGTTCCACAGCCCTCAGCAGCACAGCACAACCTTCTCCTACATGGAATAAAAATATAAGTGAGCAAAAGAATTAAAATCTTTCATTATTTGGATGAGGATTAGGTAGAGTTATCATGGTGTGAAATATCAAATTGATAACAGATCGTAATGTCATGTCGTTTTATTAATTTGTTAATCAGTAGTGCACTTGTCTGTCAATGAGCCAAGTGGCGAGGTTTTAATTCCACACTTGTCTGTGACAAGGAGTAAGGTCCCTGAAATCCTATCACATAGTCGAGTTGGTGGTGCAGAAAAGTAGGATGATTGTTAACCCCCATTTCAGTTGATATTGTATTCTACACAAGAAATATAAATATTGAAGTAATTTTACCTTGACATGATATATTCATACAAGAATACATCCCATATATATAATAAACATAAGCTGTGCCTGGTTCCATAAACATGGCTTCAGTTTTATTTGTTCTTTTACCATTATAAGAATGAGCTGCTTTATCCACTAGTCCCAGATACGCCTCTGTTTCAACAATAATCCCACTTATTCTTTCTCCTTCATGCATTCTTACCAACTTTTTTCCAAGTAAAGACTTCGCTAAGTCTTCTCCAGTTTGATCGAAGAACTTTTTTGTCAATTTGTTTGAATTCTCTACTTTCGTTGAAAAATATTTGCTCTGCATCACTTCATTTTGCACTGTTTTTTCCTCTTTATTTATAATACTACTTCCAGCATCACCTCCAGGAACAGCAGTTTTT
The DNA here is from genome assembly GCA_917208275.1 of Patella pellucida. NCBI lineage: Eukaryota > Metazoa > Mollusca > Gastropoda > Patellidae > Patella > Patella pellucida. Next base: position 19,420,247 of record OU795036.1, on the reverse strand, counting down.
CGCTTTGGCATTTTTCAGATTTCTGTGTCTTGTATAAATACTCTGAAAGTCAGAACCTAGAATTAAACCAGGCAAAAATAATGAATAATCAATTGCATTATCCAATGGACAAGCAATAATTGGTTTATAGAATTGGTAAATTTATGCATAATATCCATTTTTCCATGCATCAGAAAAAGGATCTGTACCAGGCCCGTAGCCAGGGGGTGGCACGGGGGGGGGGGGCAACTGCCCTCCCAATACTGAGTCTTGCCCCCCCAATATCACAAGACAATTGGCCTTTACCACAAAATTCATGCAGATGCCCATGCTAGTTGGCCCTCCCGAAAACATCTCTGCCCCCCCAAAAACAACTTCCTGGCTACGGGCCTGATCTGTACTAAGTATAATAGACTTTACACTCATTGACTCAATTGACTAAATTTGGGCTTGATCAAATGTCAGTTATATGCAAATAATAAATTGATTTATTCCTTCGGATGGGACAAAAAAATATAATCTTGTGACAGCCTGTACTTTATGATTATTATTTTCCCCTTCCAACAAGAATGTAGTTTGTAATTGTATCACACCTCAAACCCATCTGCGTTCAGATAATCTTGCTGTCACATTTTAGGCAATTTTACCTGTGCTGAGGTTGTTGTGTTGTGCAATATTTGTAAACAAGTTTGATTATCAAGTTCCCATATTCGTTGCGATAGATATACGTAGCAGGATAATCAAGTCTATACCGGATGTTCCAGTATGTAAATTAAATAATTTTCCCTCGATTTTTCAGTCTCTTTTTCTTGTGACTTTCAGTGGGACGTCAGGATAATCACGACAATAATTTAGACCCGACAAATGACGCACTTCCTTTTTAAATAATCCCCAACAATAAAACACGTGTTTGGGAAATGATCTCCCGTATTTTGATGAATTTTGATTGATTATACACATATTACTGAACAATCAACATGAAGCTTTCTGAGTCAACATCTGATGTTAAAATTAAGAAAGACAAAAGTCTGAAAAAAAAGAAGAAAGACCAATCTGAAGATGAAGTAAGTAGTCAGAATAATTTGACCTATTTTTAATTTTGTTTTGCCCATTTTTATTTTTAGGCATCTTTTATTTATATTGAAATTATTAAAAACAACAATAATCATCGTCCCATTGTTTACCATATTTATTCCCTTTTAATTCATTTATTAACGTCAGATCATGATGATGAATGCCAAGTTAAGACTGCAGCCAGTCTGTGTGAGTCTGCCCTTTGAGTACTCTTGTCAACAACATCCCAAACTTAGGCTGCCTATCTACAGCTAGCTCCGGCTGAGAATAAGCCCTTACCTAATTAACTGACATTTTAATTCCTACATCGATGATTTTAGTAACACTGAGTATGCTTAGCAGGGCTTGCCACGAGACGCGAGCAGTCGCTCGCGCTGTGCTCGCGTAAATCTACATTGCGTTGCTCGCGCTGTGCTCGCGTAAAACTACATTGCGTTGCTCGCGCAGAATTTTAAGAAAAACCTTTAAAAATAATCAAAATATTGACAAGTTTATTGCCAAAAAAATAATGTCAATAATGTCAACGTCATGAATTCGTCTGTCAACGTCATAAATTCGTCTGTCAAACTGAGATTCACCAAGCTGCAAACGTCATTTTTTCCTGAAATTTGATTTGCTAATGAAGTAACTCAGTTGTGTTACTAAAAATACACTCACTGTAGACCAGAATGTCATGACTGTTTTTCCTACGAACACCAGTTATAAACGTGTGATAATCAAGCCTAAAGTAAAGAATGTTTACATCCGGCTTTGGCATTCACGCTGAACAAAATTGTTTTAAACTGATATTTATCGGTATTTCTTATTTTATCAGAATTTCTGGTTGTATTCCATTGTCATTGTGCAGTCGTATAATTTCAAGAAAAAAAGTCGTATAATATTCAATCTAAGCGTAACAATGGTTAAAGGAAACCCGATTGCCCAATCCACATTTATGTCGTGTGGTGAAGAAATCATCGAGTATAAAGTAAAGAATGTTTACATCTGGCTTTGGCATTCATGCTGAACGAACACGTTTTAGACTAATATTTCTTATTTTATCAGAACTTCGGTTTTTATTCCATTGTGCAGTCGTATAATTTTACAAGAAAAAAATGTCGTATAATTTTCAATCTAAGGCCACACTTTTTTTTTTACTTGGTTTACGGATCCGCCGACCGTAATTTTTGTTAAATTGGATAAAAAATAAAATTCAAATTTGTCCATTTTTAAAATACCGCCGACGAAATAAATTGACAGTCATTAAAAAAAAATTTAGAAGAATATTTGGATGTTACAACAAAATAAATCGTTCAACTGACCGTACATAACAGTGTTTAAAATTTACGTCGGTCCGTTGGCCCGGCACCTATAAATAACTTGGTGGGCCGACATCTTTTTATTTTGAAGATGGTGGGTCGGCCCTGTGAGCCGACTGTTTTTGTCGGAAAAAATATGTGTCATAGATATTTTGTTCATGGTTCTATCAAATTCTCTTTTGAAAATATTTATATTGTCCCTATTTATATCCGGAATATATTTCATCCAGATATTTCAAAGTATTTTATTATCAGAAATGAAAATAATCTTGTCCACTAAAAGATGCTAGGCCGGCAAGAAATTATCGTTGTAGGAGTGAGGTCGTGCTTGCAAATATCAGCAAGCTTCCAGAGCTTGGCTGAATACTATTTAACCCTTTTGATCAAATGTGGAATAGATAATTTTGTGCTCCGATAGTATGCCTTATTTACGGTCTTATTTGTTTTTATCCGATATTGAATACACGTGCATTAATAATCCGGCATATATTCCTTTAATTATGAAATCTTACATGTGCTACGAAACTAGGTCAGTCCATCTACTGTACCTGTGCTGTCATGATCCAAGAATAAAAATTCACGTGATATAAATCCTTTGTCTTGTAAAAATGAAATTGAAAAAGCAGAGCTGAAAATTCCCTGAAAGCCTTACTACTGGCAACAATATAATTCCAGCGAGAAACGAATGGCTTTTCCCGCCATTCTTTCTAAATCTCGTGAGTTAATAGCAGACTTGATTATCAAGTCTATTCATTAATGCAGATTTCACTACCGTAATGGAGACTTAAGTCTTCGAAAACAGGCACGTACAATATGTCATAGTATAGGAAGAATAATAACAAAGAGTTTATTGTTTCATAAATATGGGCTTTCCCAACTAGTGACATCAGGTCAGTTTAAAAATGATAAAAAATGATGTGTCGTCTACCAAACAGCACCAATAGTTTACTTTCATTTTGAAATGGGTCACGGTATTTCATTTCACAGTTCCACACGTCATGATGATGAGTAAAACAAATCGAATGATTGTTGCTACCGGACAGTAAATTTAACAGGTTTATTGAAATGTAAGACATATATTAATTTATGTAGGACATTTTATTTAAATGCACAATATTTTCTGTTAAAAAATTTTTTAGTAGGACATTTTATTTAAATGCACAATATTTTCTGTTAATTTTCGGAAATTGTGAAGCACTAAAGAGACTTTTTTTTTTCTTTTTTTTTTACCACCTACCGACAACAAATTTCCTCTTGAAAATCCGTAAACCAAGTAAAAAAAAAAGTGTGGCCTAAACGTAACAATGGTCAAAGGAAATTGCCCTATCCACATTTATGTCGTGGGGGTGAAGAAATCCATACGGAAATAGGTTTTAAAGAAGAGTATGACATGACTGTCAATTGAAAAACAGAAAGCGATGGTCACACATATAATATCACTATCTAAATAAAGAATTAAAAAAAAATTTTATTTACAAACTATCATTATTTATTTAACAAAAGTATCCAGGCAAGAAATTTATTTTAAATTGAAACAATGTTACAAAATGTGTTCAAACAACATTTGCGTGAGCAATATTTTTTGCTCGCCTTGCTCGCCCAAACCTATATTTGCATGAGCAGTCATCTGCTCGCCATCAATTTATTCGTGGCCAGCCCTGAATGCTTTTAGAAATTGCTAGGACTAGAAGTATTTATTTCTCTACTATTGTCATATTTAATAAATAAAAATATGTGTATTTAGCCCGTGTGTATAAAAAATATCAAACTAATCAAGAGCCGACTCACAAAATAGCTCCCTAATTATTCAATATGGTGCCGCCTAAGACAGTAAATTTAACAGGCGGTATTGTTTGCAAAAAAGAAATTTAGGAGTATCTAGGCCTTGTTTTAAGAGATAAACACATTGAAACTTTAAAGACAGTTTACAATGGTAAAGAATGTGTTGCAATATTACCCATAGCACATGTATATCGGTTTTAGCTGAGTGGCAGAACTTGAAATTTGACTTTGTGTTTACATATAAAACATGTGCTACAGTTGACGTGCGTTCGATAAGTCTCGCCCACACCTCCATGGTCCCGCCCCAAAATGATGACACAAGCGATTTAAATGGAGTCTATTTAGGACAGCGTTTAATTCTCGTATGACGTAGGTGGAACGCTGTGTGCAGTATGCTCTTGTCAACTCTGTCAATGTAAAACTTGGCACATGTTTGTTCTATGCCATAGATAATTGTGTATTGATTGATGTAGATGCAGCTTTGTTCATCTATCCATTAGTATTACGCTCGTAAAATATGGTCGGGTTACTTTAAAATACATTTTAATATAAATCTAAGTGTTGATCTTTTATTATTATAGGAAGAAGAGGTAGCTGTCAAGAAAGATAAAAAAGAGAAGAAAGAAAAGAAAGACAAATCAAGCAAAAAGGAGAAATCGGAAAAAATAGAATCAGAATCTCCTAAAACAGATAAAAAAGAAAAGAAGGACAAATCAGACAAAAAAGACAAGAAAGACAAAAAATCAACAACAACAGAAATCAATGGAGTCAATGGTAAAAGCAAAGATTCACATCAAAATGGGGAGACCATTTCAGAGGAAGAAGAAATGACACCACAACAAAAAGCTGGTGCCTTCGAAAATTTTAAGATCAATCCCAATACCATAAAGAAGCTGAAAGGTAGGCATGGCCATTGTTTGTTTCTTGGGGAATATTACAATACCTGCACTGTACAAGGATCCTTCCACAAATCTGCTGTACTTTCAGTTAAGGGGCTAGTTCATCACAATCCTGTATTAGATTTAATACAAATACAGTTCTCTTACCACCGATAAGGTCACATGGAACCAAGTTTTTATCTAGCGACACCAGGTTGGAATTCCTTCAGCGAGGACACCAATGCAAATATCACTATTATTATTAAAATGTAAGATATAATTTGAATCAAAACCGTTTGTACCGTTAATTCAATGATTTGATATCCAATGAGTTCTACACTGAGGGAATTCATTAAATATCCAAGATTACATTACAAGGAACATACTTGTTATGGAACTTACAATATTATTTTGAGTAATTTTCTGTATTTCTTTTTTTCAGCTAAAGGGATTACATATTTATTTCCAGTACAGTCTGAATCATTTGATATTGTTTATAGTGGTGCAGATATTATAACACAAGCCAGTAAGTTGTTCATGGACAATCTAATTTCTAGTTCATTTTAATCACTTTTCTTTTGGCTTTTCCATCCTAGTCAAAATATTAAGACTTCAGTATATATATAATCCAAGTTATTTTCAATATTAATGAAGCATTATACAAGAGCTAAATCGGTCTATTGCATTTCTTTCTTTAGGCCTGAGATTTTCTATAAACAATTAAACAAAGAATTTATTAACTTGCCAAGACCATGATCAATTCTCTATGCCATCAGATGCTCTTGATTTTCAACAGATTTAAACGCGATTGGCACATTGTAGCAATGAAAATGGAGGCTCAACCATTTTCCAATCAGCCGTAGCATCTCCGAGAGGAAGTAATTTTCAAGATATTCCCTTTTCTATTGAAAAGAGAACGGCCTCTATTGAAAAGAGAACGGCCATCTATTTATCTAAATCCTACATAATGTATCTTTAATTGCTAGAGACGATTATGCAGTGTTACTGTTGAATATTCAAAGAAACTTAAGTACAACCCCACTTTATTTTCTTCGGCTGTAGGTACATGTAGTCTACTGTTTCAGATGACCCCCCCCCCCCCCCAAAAAAAATTAAAAAATATCATCTTTTGTCATTTAAAAGATTTTAATATTGTTTTAACAAAATCCTTTTCAGGAACTGGAACTGGAAAAACAGTAAGTATGGCTGATTGTTTTACTGCAAAATATTAATTTAAACGACTTTGGATATTCTGAAACACATGACTTAAATGTGTATCTTATAGTTAGTATTTGTTTAAATTGTTCGAAGTTATTATAAGTATTTTTCTCTCAATTTTAATAGAATTAATTATTTTGTAGCTTGCCTTTTCACTGCCAATAATAGAGAAATTACAGTTGGATAAATCGCCACCGCAACGAGGACGACTTCCGAAGGTTGGTATTATAGATTATTGAGCTAACCTTTGATTTAAACAGGGGGGGCTGAATGGCTGAACAGTTAGACTGCACATGCTCTATCATAAAATCTGTCATTGAGTCAACTGGCAGTTTTGAATCACGGGTGTACGTGGCAAGGCGTAGGGTCGCTTGTCCAACCTCGCGGGTTTTCTCCGGGTCCTCCTGTTTGCTACCACTGCTAAAGACCGCTACGTGCAAGCAAATTATTGAAGTAAAATTAAACCATTTTTGTGATCACATATGAAGCCTGATCAAAAATACAGACATAATAAAGAAAGAATAGAGCAGGGGTCCCAAACTCTGTGCCCATGTATGTGGTTCATTAACCCATCCACTAATGACAACGTCGCTGTTTTTTATCTGTCCTTTAACGGTTGTGGCCACTGGGCTTCCTGGGTAAAGTTTTGTAGTGCTCAAGGTGTTAGGACCCATTACAATTAAAACTAGAACCAGTCAATTTACAAAGTTTTTGTAGTCAAAGAGAATAAGATTAATTTGTTTTGTAAAGTTTTAATATGAAACGGTTATCAGGATTTCCAGAAGTTTACATGCTCTACCTTGTGTATGATACTCATGAATTTTAGTTTTCCAGCCAGTAACTACATATTTAATCGTCTGTTATTGCTGGTGCATGTGTTTTAATTTGAATTAAACCCAAATAATTTAAGGTAATAGTTATGGCTCCCACTCGAGAATTGGCCAAGCAAGTATCAGAAGATTTTCAGGCCTACTCCACATCATTAGTTATTTTATGTATTTATGGAGGAACACCTTACGGACCACAAGGTATGTTTATATAACTGACATATTCTATTGAATGCAATTACTGTGCGACGTTCCGACTTGGCTTCTCTCAACATCGTTGAGTAAAAAGCAGTAATTGTATTCCATAAAATTGTGAACTGTGTAAATTGACAATTTTCAATAAAAATGCATGTAGTATTTGATAATACATGGAATAGAATTGTATTAGTTCTGCTGATTTAACAGTTTCTGTTAGTCAATCAGTTATTGATCATAGCCCAGAAAAGGTAACTGGTGGTAAAGGTATTTTTTTAATTGACAGATAAAAGCTTACAGTGTTTATTGAAGAATTAATGTTAATATTTTATATTTTAGAGCGTGTATTGAGATCAGGAGTAGATGTTATTGTTGGTACACCAGGACGAATAAACGATCATATACAAAAGGGAAATATAAATTTATCTGAAATAAAACATGTTATATTAGATGAAGTTGACAATATGTTAGACATGGGATTTGTGGATATTGTAGAAGAAATTCTAGGACATGCTTATAGAGATGGTAGGTATAAATTGATATACTTCAGAGAACTGAGTGATACAAGCATTCATAGATTGTGTAGGGGGTCATAGTGGGTAAGTAGCTGGCTTAGAGGTAGGGTGTTTGATCCCTGCACTGGCTGAGAAAGTTTATCAAGTTTTTGGTGTGGTTCTCCCATGTCAGGTATAAGGACAGCGGTCTAGTCGTTTGGATGAGACAAATAAATGATGTCCCATGTACACATTGGCATGCTCATAAAAGATCCCATGACCCTCAGAATTTGATATAAGAGTAGACCGTGGTGCCGCTCTCCGGGCAAAATTTCCCTCACAGTATGGCGTATGCTCATCTTCATTAGACCAGTTTGGAGCAGAACAGTAGGACATTAAACCCCATTTCATTACATAGACAAACTAAGACTTTGTCCACAGGCACTTGAAGGGATTAAAATAAAACTTCTTACTAGGCATACTGCTTGACTATATATTATAGTATAACAATGTATTTCAGTTTTGTTTGTAGCAGTCTGCATCACCCAGTCCTCCATAAACCTGTCTGTTACTCGAAACTTGCCTAGGAACTGGGTGATCTAGACCGCACATGCGGCCTCGCTTCATAGGCTCTATCATTTACGACCAAACAAAACTTATTTCCAGTTTCATGAAGATGAATTTTGACAAGTGACAGCGCTTAAAGTTTGATTTGTAATTAATAAAGCTGATAAATGGCCAATTTACTTACATCGGAAGCTGAATAATGATCAAATAGGGTCTTGTAGTCAATAAAAATGACGGGTAGTGTTAGAACTAGTGATTATTGTGAGATGTTAGCAGACAAAATGTGTTGAAGACTTGAAAACAAAGATGGCCTTGTTACACTATAATAAATAGTCAAGCAGTAGGCCTAGTAAGAAGTTTTATTTTAATCCCTTCAAGTGCCTGTAACTTTGTCAGACAAAAAAATATTATCAGTAGATGTGTATATTATAATATGTATGTTAATGTTATGTCCAGGCTTAGATATCATTGAGTGTCATTTCATGAGTAGAAAGTCAGTACTTTAATTTCTGTTTATTTGTGTATTGTACAGGAGAAAGAGAAGACAAACCACAGACCATGTTATTTACAGCTACGTTACCACCCTGGGTTAGAAGAACAGCTAATAAATATATGAGAGATGACGTTCAAACTATTGATTTAATTGGTAAAGATTTCAACAAAACATCAAAAACAGTTCAGGTATGCATTATTTCTCTTATTGTCATTTACACAAGGGACTTGACTATAATTATTTATTTCTGCGTGTAAGACAGAGTTGGGTGATAAATAAAATCTACTCGTCTTTTTGGATATCAAAAAATATCAACAGTAAAAGAAATCTTAACAGATACTTGTTCTTTTTACATTATAGACCTCAGATGATATTTTTTGATATTCTCTATTTGTCGGCTATTCTAAGTAGAATTCTAACTGTCAAGGGTTCTTTTACATGCACACCCATCCAAATGACTAATTGCTATTTCTCGCCAGACCATTCGTCCTGCTTCACTGACAAATGGCACAGTGTTAACAGTACTTGCAGCTTGAGTGTATAAACTGGTTAATTTGGAAGAAGGCAATCACGAAAAATTCCCAACTTCTATGCTGTGTAAGTAGCTAGATAACAGTCTATAAATGAGTTACGCAACACATAAAGAATGCCGTACTTCAACTTTAAAGAGATCACTTTAGAGTGTTTACAAGAAATTTTGTACAAAGGTGACGACAATATATGACCACATTAAATAAAGACCTGTCTTGTTATTTATTTTTTTAGCATTTGGCTATTAAATGTAATCATGGTGAAAGAGCATCTATATTGGGTGATATTGTATCTGTGTATAGTGGAACACATGGTAGAGCTATGATCTTCTGTCAAACAAAGAAAGAAGCAGACGAACTTGCCATCAGTCCCTGTATCAAAGTTGAAGGTCACGTTCTCCATGGTGATATTGCACAAGAAAAAAGAGAATCAGTGTTAAAGGTAATTGATAAATTCAACAAACTAAATAGTTTAAGATTTTCTTTGCTTTGCATTGTCTGTGTTAATTTCCGCAGTTGTGAAAGTAGACATTAAGGCAAGAATTTCATATTTTTTAGGAAAATCAAAACATAATTATTTCTGTCTTGTGTTCAATAGGTTATCAACTCACAAATATACGACCATGGGCATTATTTCACATCCTTAAAAATCAATGACACAGGAAATAATAACACAAGTACCTCCCTTGTTTTCCCATTACACTCCATGCATAAGCTATATTCAAACATTGGAATTTGAGGAGAAAATGATATTTTTGACAATTTCTCAGCTGGCAATAGTGGATATTAGAATTAAGGCTTTATTTTAATAAATTTTAAAAATATAACTTAAAAATATGAAATTGTAGCTTTAAGCCTTATTTGTTAGATTTGTTTGATGAATGTTTATCATGTATATTATATTATTAGGGTTTTAGAGAAGGTAAATATAAAGTATTGATAACAACAGATGTAGCAGCTAGAGGTTTAGATATACCAGAAGTTGATATTGTTGTACAGTGTGAACCATCTAAGGTAAGTTGAACTATCTGAAATCTGTTACTGGTTCAACTGTGCTAATGAAATAGAGTTATTTCCCTTTCATGTGAATTCCAGTTTATGAACTGGGGTCGGTTGCTCGTTATTTTAACGATCCGTTAAACTCTAACCGACCTATATCTTGTTAACGTGTTATTTGTTAAAATTACTACAGAAAACACTATATAATAAATTTTATTTTCCTTTAGAAATATAAGTATAAATCGTTAGGAAAATTTTGCACCACCGAGTGTTTGGGCCTTTATTTCCAGTAACAATCTTTCTCTCCGTTGAAGTTAATGGATCTTTAAAAGATAACGGAGCTTTGAGCAACTGGCCCCTGGTCTTTTGCTTGTACTTTTTGGTTTGTCTCGACAGCATTAAGGTCTTGCGGCAAACAAGTATATTAATTTTCAAAGATTTTTGATAACATGAATTCCTAAATCTATGATATTATGTTTCATATTCTTAAACGTTGGCATGGTCTAGATCTAATAGCCAAACAATTATCATGGTCTAGATCTAATAGCAAAACAATTATCACGAAAAATGGATGGATCATGATATTTTCTAAAAACATTATCCCCAAATTTCTGTTCCAATATCGTCCCATGAATGAATTAATTCAAGTTTTTAATCGATTCCGTATTTTCTCATTGTTTCAGTATGCCGATGCCTATATACATAGATCAGGTCGTACAGGTCGTGCCGGTAGATCAGGTGTATGTGTTTGTTTATATAGCTCTAGAGAAGAATATTCATTACGAGCATTAGAATATAAAGCAGTAAGTATATATATATTGTCATATATTGAGCAGTCTTCTTGACAGTTGGAATTAGAAATAATTGTATAGGGTGTAGTGCTGCTGTCCGGCTAAAAATTCCCTTATAGAAACCTGTCTGGCGGTTGTCTGCCTTCATTAGAACAGTAGGATGTTATACCCCATTTCTCTTCTCTTAGGACGTGATTTCCCCTTGTCAGTGATGCAGAAGGAGGGCCTGACAAGGACAGCTTCCTAGTCGTTCGGATGGGACGAAAAGCCGAGGTCCCGTGTACACATTGGAGTGCACGTAAAAGATCCCTTGGCAGTTGGAATTCGATATAAGAGTAGGCTTTAGCGCCTCTGCCCGGGCAAAATTTCCCTCATAGCACACTGTATGGCGTATGCCTGTCTTCATTTAGCTCAGGTTAAGTGCATAACAGTAGGACGTTAAACCCAGGCATCAATATTTCCGCGCACAGCATGCGCAGGCACATTAATTGTTTTCAAAAAAAAAAATTTATTATTTTTTTTTTTATAAATTATTACTGTCACGTCAATCATGTAAAATAAAGGGATTTAATGAACTTGTATGAAGCCGCACAATCATACTATATACCTGGCAATTGAATACTCTCGTTTTGAGTATCACCCTGCAGGCACATTTTCAAGTGTGTGCGCAGGCACACTCAACTTTTATAGAGCCCTGGTTAAACCCCATTTCATTCATTCATTCATTCATTTCTCTCATTTCATTTACAAAGCAACCCAACTGCTCAATAAAATATTAAACATTGTACACTATTCAACGTAAACTCTTTGGTATATACCAAATGACGCTTCACAGATCTGTCCAGTGCATGAGATTCAGTGCCGCCGAGCAACTTTTATGTGTCATCGTAAGATAAATTGTGGACCCCTCACACACCTATATAAGGACTTTACAACAACACAGTTTAGCTAGAGTAGGGGATTAGATTAGAGGCTGCGTAACATGAATAACAGCTGTATGTGCCGACTTCAGAAAATTAAGATAAGAGCATAAAGAGGATCGAAAACTTAATTGAATATTGAGCTTTTAGAGAAAAACAAGCCAGTTCATTCATACATTTATAACATGTCAAAATTATGTACTGTTTTAATGAACTGGGATTTAACGTCCTTCTGGACTAATGAAGACCATTAATGCAATGCAGTGTGTTTTGAGGGATATTTTGTCCAGACAGCGTCACTACAGCCTGCTCTTACATCCAATTACATGTATGTCTGTGTATATGTAGAACTTGTGTTTTCCTCCCATCCAAACGAATAAACACTGTCTTTGCTTGTCCTTACATCCTACTTACACTAAGCCAGAATAACTTACTATTATGTGTTTAAGCCTGTCCAAGTATAAAAAAAACCCTATTATGTAGATCGAGTGACTTGGATGAAAAAGATAGCATAATTTCTGTATTTATCTTTTAGACATCAATGTGAAATCAATAAAAACCTGTGATATCAACTTTTAAAATTGATCCATATAATAAATGATTCAAGACTTTTTACTAACCGTCCTATTTAACTGTCATTCTGGCATGTTTGGTTTTTTTATTACTGTATACAGCATTTCAGCTCCATAAAGACTCGTGATGATTAATGTTTGTTTGATAGGAAAACATTAAAAACAATAACAAACAATAAGATTAATTAGTTGTTTATGTAGATCTGATATGTATTGATTGATGAGATTATTATTTTATCATATTTCCAAAGGGCATCAAATTTAGTCGTATTGGACCACCAACACCCGAAGATATAATTAAAGCTGCCTCAGATGACGCAGTCAGGTAATTAGAAATTATTTTTTTTAAATTGTATTACTACAAGTGCTGACACCGATGTGATTCTCAGCCCTTTTTATACACCCACATTTAAATGCTTGTGGACGCCCTAGAGGCCAAAGTTAATATTCGATTGACTTTAAATTTATACACAGTGTTTAAGGTCATGAGACAAAGAAGCCTATTCATTTTCAGCGATTTCCGATAATAACTGTCACAGTTATGGCCCTTGATCACTTAAAAAAAATCTTGTGGACGCTCTAGAGGCCAAAGTTAATATCCGATTGACTTTAGATTTATACAGAGTGTTTAAGGTCATGAGACGAAGAATCCTATTGATTTTCAGCGATTTCGGATAATTACTGACTGAGTTATGGCCCTTGATCACTTTCAAAATTTTGTGGACGCTCTAGAGGCTATAGTTAGTATCCGATTGACTTTAAATTTATACAAATTGTTGAAGGTCATGAGACGAACAAGTATATTGAGTTTCAATGAATTTAGATAACTTGAACAGCATGGAGGAGAACTTTATCAAAGCCAAACAAATTCCAATGATTTTCTGATAATTACATAATGAGTTGTTACTTTTAATCGGGGGATCACGGTGGCTAAGTGGATAAGGCGCTGGTTCGCTAGCCTGGAGGTTGAGTGTTCGATCCCTGCATTGGCCGAGAAAGTTCATCTCGATTTTTCCGGCGTGATTTCCCCTTGTCAGTGATGCAGAAGGAGGGCCTGACAAGGACAGCTGCCTAGTCGTTCGGATGGGACGAAAAACCGAGGTCCCGTGTACAAATTGGAGTGCACGTAAAAGATCCCTTGGCAGTTGGAATTCGATATAAGAGTAGGCCGTAGCGCCGCTGCCCGGGCAAAATTTCCCTCATAGCACACTGTTGGCGTATGCCCATCTTCAATTGGCCCAGGTTAGGTGCTTAAGCGTAGGACGTTAAACCCCATTTCATTCATTGTTACTTTTAATCAGATTTTAGTGTATTATAAATGTTTCATTGCCAAAAAAAGTAAAATATGCGACAACTCTTGTTGACTGCCCGGACGATTTAGCTGCTGTGGGCGTATGTTTCGTTGCCTGGCAACCTATGTTTTGTATTATCGATTCATCGGCAAAAATTTCTAACTACCCTTTTGTGTTCGAGGAATCCAAGGAGTTCACAAGTTCGCCACTAGAAAACATCACGTTTTTTGTGGGTTTTTTATAATGGAACAAATCAATGAATACTGCACGTCGACCTCTTAATGCTACGCTTCCGTTATGTTTGTCGCCATTTTTCAGTGACTACAAAGACTGTCATTGTTGGTTACTTCCCCTGGCAATCCTGTCCTTCAACCCCAAGGTCAATTTAACAGTTCATTTAAATCCCAAATCTAATATATGGTCCATGGCCAAACAAACAATGTCAGATTGTTAATATTTCCCCAGTCGGTTTTAAACGTTTATTTTTTTAGTATTAAAACGATTTAGTCTTATCTTTCACAGGGAAAAGAGAATGTAGGCTACTTCATAGATCCCTATAGACAGGCTTTTATATGATCTGTGACCATATAGCCAACACCCCTCATGCCTTCAGCTAACAAGTGTCAATTTAAGTGAATCGGACGATATTAATGTCATAATAAATAATAGAAGAATATTGTGGAAATATATTTATTCAAATAGATCAACATTTCTATAATAATGATAATGTTAGGGAAATCTGTGTTTCTTTCGGAAATACTAATATTATATCTGTAATTTTTAAAATAACAAAATGGCGTCAAAAAATACCTGATGTATCAATGCGAGTATTGATGTTTGCGTCCGATGCATCAATGCGTAAAATTTTACTTGATATCAGCACTAGTTAGTACCAATCAACAGTTTAGATATTTCAAACAAAAATCATAGCCACACACCTGAAACCAGCTTAATTACAAAACAATAACAAAAGACTGTAACAAACACAGGGGTATAAAACTAACACATAATTATGGAAAACAGCTACTTATTTATTTTAGCGATGTTTCGGACAGTATTCTCTCATTGTTATCAAGCTAATGCAGTAATTCAAAAATGTGAGGTCAATTTATACAGAAAAACTATAACAACAATTCCTGAAGCCACACAGGACAACAACATGATCAAATTGTAAATGCAGGAGGACTGCACTACACGCAAAACAACAAAAAAAAATCTACAAGATAAACCTGCTGACAAGACACAAAGACTTAATTAACTAGGGTGAAGTGAAGCCATTTCGTTAGATAAAGCACAGGGGTGGGGAAAGATGGTCTAGTGTCACGCTTAAACCTCTAGCTGTCCGGTCACCTCTGGCTTGTGGTTGTTTGATCCCTGGTGCGAGCGCACATGTATGTGGCTTGGAGCAAAACCAATACACAAGGCAAATATTTATAGACAAACTGTAACAACATCCTATCACATAATTGTTATAAAGTAGTCACATGTTATTAAATATCAAATATACATGTAATACTTGTTCTCTTTATACACTTACTGTTATTGTCTTAATTATATTACTCACAGTGGCCTCATGGATTGTTAATCATAACTGTCTCCTTTTTTTGCTATTGTTTATTCTAACTAATTATTGTGTCATAGACCTTTGATCTATTTGTTGTTGAATATGGTTTTTATTTTCATTGTATAACTCAGTGGCCATGGATCATTTTGTTAATTAATTCCCACATCTATTCATTTTAACTCATGTGTCACTGCGACCTTTGATCTTGTCATGTATGATTCAGGTCATGTTGTTACAGTTTGTCTGTATATATATATATATTTGTCTCATATCTGTATTGCTTTAGTTATTGTTTGCAATATCAATTATGAGATAAAGGTAAATTTATTATACACTGTATTGCAGTATGCAGGGCCGGATTAACCTTGTGGGGGGCCTGGAACATAACAACTGTGCGGAGGGGGGGGGGCATTGTTGTTTGTTCAAATTGTTTGTACTGACCGCTGATCATACTAGTATGTACCCTGACCCCTTGAGTGCCTGTGGTGTTTTCCTCCAGGAAGTGTTTTTTAACATGATTAATTTCAGTACAGAGACAATTTAGACAACTCAAAAAATATTCACTCACTCTACATGTATTTACACCTGCGGTCCATTAGAGGGTCAGACAATGAGCTGAAAAATGCGATTTCCATAATACTAAGGCAATGTGAAGGATGTTTTGGCCATTTCCCATGTATTTATTTGACGATTCGCACAAAACTATCAACAGTTAAGAGAAATTCAACCAATTTTCTAACTGAGCATATGTCCAATCAAGACATAAAATCTCAAACAACAGACGAGGAGAAAAAAAGACGTAAAATTTAGGCAGGAAACATATGTCCAGATTATACATTTATCTGATGTACTATACCATGATTACGTTAATTTATCGGGATTGGTTGTGCCCTAGCAATCACATAGCAGGATGGAACTGATTAGGACCTATTGATAGGTAGAACCTCTAAGTTTTGTAATATATTTAATTTTAGGGCGTAACCAATCTCTGGGTCCCCGAAAATCTGTTGATACCTACCAGTACCGGGGCGGTGCCCCAAATATCCATTACTGCCGATACAGGGCCCCAATACAGTCCAGCCCCGGTACTGGTTGGCTTGGTCCGAATAAAATATAAGTATTTCCCAGAATTGTATGTGGCTCAGGCCACTGTCCCACTTTGCCCCCCTTAGATCCGGTACTGTCTGTATGGGTAAGCTTGATAATTTTGAGAGAATACTCTTCGAAACATCCCCTTAAGCTGTTTTCCATAGCTATATGTTTTTATACGGTCACATTTTCATGTGGAGGTATTATGTCGTCGCCCCATGTCCGTCTAGACGTCTGTCTGGACATCAGTCCACAATTGTATGTGTACTCTCTACAGGTCACAATTCTTGTCCGATTTTGTTAAAACTTGAAATATAGGTTTATCCCCAAAAGATCTTGTCCACAATTGTTTGTGGACTCTCTACAGGTCTCAATTCTTGCCAATTTTGAAGAAACTTGAAAAGATCTTGGTTGCTTTCGATATTGGCATGTATCGGAACAAAACTTCATTCATTATGGCCCCTGATTGTACGAAAAATCTGTTTCTAGCTTGTGGACACTATAGAGGTAACAATTTTGAACCGATTTCGATGAAACTTGACATGCATGTTTATAACCCAAAGATCTTGGTTCCTTTCGATATTTGCGCCTATGGGAACATAATTTCCTGATTTTCCGAAAAATCACCTATTTTAGCTTGTGGTCCCTCTGGAGGTCACAATTATATACGATTTGAAAAACTGTTCGATTATATCACCATTAGACCCTAAGGAAGGTTGAATTCGAAATTTCGGAAGAATTGAACCAAAATTACCATACAAAAAGGCTGCCGTTCGTACAAGTATACTGTTAAAAAATGGTATATCAAGGTTTTGGACCCTGTAGAGGTCACAATTTTAATTCGATTTTGATGAAACTTGAAATGCATGGTTATAACCCAAAGATCTTGGTTCCTTTTGATATTTGCGCATATCAGATCATAACTTCCTGAATTATGACCCCTGATTGTCAGAAAATTTCTCTATGGTTCCTCTGGAGGTCCCGATTATTATCCGGTTTAAAAAAATGTTGAACATTCAGCCCACCAGAAAACATTAGCGTTCATGATGGATGCACTATAAGCTTAAGACACCTAAACATTCACACTAACTAACCTTATTAATTAGGCTTGACACTGTATCAAATTACTTCTTGCAATGGTATTTTCTGTCTTACAACATACCCCATCACAGGTTTTCAGTCCTGCATAACGTCCATCTCATATTTCACATTTAATGTTTTTAATATTTATTAATAAAGAAAAAAATTATTCAACAAGTTATAAATGTTTTGTTGTTTGAAAAAAAAAAAAAAAAAAATAATAGTGTCGCTTGGAATAGAAAAAAATTTAGAAATAGGAAAGTCAAATTTGGTCACGACACCTGTTTTTTTAATTTTTCATACAAAATGGGAGTTTACACTACACCTAATTGTTATACTTTTTAATGTTTTATTATATAGAAACAAAATTACTCTAAATGTAAACTTTTGTATATCATCATTCCTGGCTTTAATTTTTGTATTGGGAGACCAAAATTCAATAGTTTTGCGTCTAATACATTACAATTTTATTTGTTACCATGGTAACTACAATCATAAAGTTAATTTTCTAAAACTTTTTTTCTAATAAATCATAAGGGGGGGGGGGGTAATTGCATACTTTTATCAGAAACATTCCGAAAGATTTTGTTACCCTACAATGGCTTAGTGTACGGAATTTGAAAATAATTTGTATTTTTCAGAGCATTGGATAATGTTAAAGATGACACCATCCAACATTTTATTGACAAAGCCGAACATTTAATTGAACAAAGAGGAGCTGCTCAGGCTTTAGCTGCTGCCTTGGCTGTAATCTCTAATAACACATGTATAGAAAGTCGATCACTGTTAACAGCTAAAAAGGTAAGATAATTTACTTTACTATACAAAAGAAACAATAATGCTTCAATAATACAGCCATGCAATTTTACTGTATATATATAAATTGACATTTGAAAGAAATTTAATTATGACAGTGACATTGAATAATGAGAATTTAATTTCATAGTTAACTTCCAAATGCTGTGCATATTTTAAGGCCCTACAAACAAAATATTCTGGTTTTCAGATAATCCTTCCGAAACATCTGATGTAGGGGGGGGGGGTATTATTTTATCATAGGATCACTACTGGGCTAAATGACTTGTCATAAACATCACATTTCAAAGTACTATATTTATGTCATCATGTTGTTTAATGTATGAATCATTTATGATTATCAATAACATTTATCAGGGTTTGCATGTTTGATAGTTCAGTACATTTCAAGTTTTGTTCATCCTGGGGAAAACAATTTTTTTCATTTTTATTTTTTAAAATAAAAAACTGCCCATGTTCATTTGTTAGTGTCGCAGCATTATATGGGAAAGAGAATATATTTTTTACTTAGTCTAGCTATATTCTATTGGCTGATATATAAAAATCCACAATATATTGCCATTATTAATTATTGCAATATTATACTGCATCAAGATAAAAGGCTTAACAAAGATTTGACAAACTTTTCAAACATTTAACACCCTTTCTTCATACCGCCATTAACTAAACTAAAACCCTAATATAGATAATAAGTCTTATTTTATTACATTGCCAGCTCATCTTTTAAAATTTATATTCATATCACCCTATTCTGGAAGCAGTTTTATATAAGCCCACGTTTCTCAACCTTTTCTCACTGCTCAGCCCTAAATGGAGGAATTTGGCGCAACGGTTAGAGAGTAGGATTTGTGACCCAATGGTCGCAGGTTCGAGACCTGAATTGTGCGTCCAGTTCTTGTGACCTTGAATAAGACACTTTATCCCTGTATTCCAGTCTACCCAGCTGTAAATGGGTACCGGTAGGATGGTGTATGTATTACACAAAAAACTGTTGCGCTCCTTGGGCATTTAAACAGTTCAGCGGTAAAGGGAGGTAATCAGGCTTTACTTGTATCCTAGAGACCGGGATAGTAACTGTGTAGCGCTTTGAGCATAAACTTGGTTTCTGGATATAGCGCATTATAAATATTCACATTATTATTATTATAATTCTTAACCAACCCATTTACCCCCAAAGTTTTGAGAAGGTCACTGACTGCGGAATCGTGGCCGATGAAGCCGGTCACAGCGAGTGACGTAGCGGCAAAGTCCATTGAGGACATGAACAGTGGATCCTTGCACAGGCCTGCAACCCCTGACCTGACCACATTGACATTCATGGAATGAATACAGATTTTCAGGTTGGTTTCCTCCTGGTGCAGGGAAAGTGTCGAATCATTCAGATGGGATTGAGTTATTAAGAGGATGATCACAGATTTTAACCAAAATATATAATTTGAGTACAAACATAAAAACAAGACAAAGCTTATGTTGTGATCTTTCTCAAGAAATTTTATACTGCAGAAATATTGCATTAGGCCGCGTAAATTGATACCTTGTCTCTTCTTCCCATGCCAGCTAGGTGTGCAGTCAACACGACAGTGACAACACAATGTTGTCCGTGTTAATTTTGGGTTGAATTCAGATTACGATCTCATGTTTGGAAAATAAGAAGTCGATATCATTTATTACATTTCTATAAACTTATATACTGGTTGCTTTATTTATAATAAGGTCGAGTGCTCTTAAGATCACAAGATATGTCATTTATAGTCAAGTGTCATTGTTTTAACCTTGATCAGGAGTAGGGTTGTCTGCTCAACCACATGAGTTTTCTCTTGTTATCCCCCCTCTGCAAAATTCTCTCTCTCTCTCTCCTTTTATTTCAGATTTTCTTCAGCTGCTGTATATGTAATCAATGAAGCATAAAATTCATCCAACATAAATATCACTTGACTTATACATACATGTATATCTTCTGTTCCTTGAATGTAGAGTGTACATATTCAGTCGTCACGATTTTTATTATGTATATTGACATAACTTAGAAAAAACACCTGAGCTTTGTTATTTACATTTAAAGGGACACAATAATAGTGACTTTTTCTTTATTTATTTCTCTCAATTTCCAACGAATTTTAAAATTTGTTTGAACTATATCGGTTCAGTGCAATCACATATAAATACGAAGTGTGTAAGTTTTTTGAAACCGTGACGTGTTTGACCTCGTGTTAATACAACACATCCTGTGCAAATTTAGGTCACAGCATTTTTAAGTTGTCATGTACTACAGAGAGATTTAAGTATCTCTTCTTCTTTGGGAGGTGGTGTGTGGATGGCCGAATGGTTAACATGTGCATGCTGTATCATAAGGTCCGTCATTGAGTCAACTGGCGTGGTTTCGATTCCCCGGTTAAAACGTGACAAGAAGTAGGGTCTACTGTCCAACCTCATGTGTTTTCTCTGGTTTCCTCCCACTGAAAAAGACCCCTACGTCCAAGCACATTATTAAAATAAAATGGAACCATGTGCTAGTCACAAAATGACCTGGTTTGTGTCTAATGGATGTTAAACCCATTTCTCTCTCAATCTCTCTTCTTCTTCTTTTGTTAGTTTCTCCACTGATATCTGTTTGTCAGACAACTATGTCCCTGATTATTCTACATGTGTCCAGTATATAGTATCAAACTGATTTATTGATAAAAGGAAAAAAAATGGGATTCAATTCTTTCATTATGTCCTTTTAACCCTTGTCCTGCGGGACCCGGAATATTCCGGGATTGTCCCAAGCCCTCCATATACGGCACCCAGAATATTCCGGGATTACTGATTGTATTTAATTATGGGCGTTTTGATAGAGTTAACTCCCATGTTCGATAGCTGTTGTTTCATTAAGCGAAAGAAGCGCAGTCTTCTGTCATTTTTGTTGCTTTGTTTACAATTTTTCACTAATTTTCCGATGTTTGGGGGATGTATGTGATGATACATGTCCAGTCCCCACCCCAACGTGACAGTATGTCACGGTTAACTGCCCAGGAAGTGTTTGACGTATTATTTAACGATGAAGAGTGAACTCTGTGAAAATTTGATAACGGTTGTTGACTCAGATTTTTACAGTGTCAGTGCTAAAAATCTGATTTGCAGATTCTGGCAGCTGTATCAGTTTTAGTAGAGGCACCCAACATCATGCATGTATTCCTAAAACAATTCAGTTGACTAAGTCATACATGATGTCAACAATTCAGCAGCTTAAGGGTTAATACATACAAACAGTTAAATTTATGGGTCTCCTGTTTTCATGCTCATTATATGGCTCAATAAGTAAGGCGTTGGTTAACTCACAAAGAGGTCCAGGGTTCTATTCAACATTTTTCACAGAGAAAGTATGGATGAGGTTTTTCCTTGTCAGTGGTGCAGAAATGAAAGGCCTGGCAATGATCATTGCTCATTAGTGTAGAGGAAAAATCATGGTCCCCTTTCAAGAACGCTTGGAATTCAAAATAAAAGTAAACCAAACGGCCGCTGTCTGGGAAAAATTTCCTTATGGCATACTGAACAACGTCTTCAGAAAAGTAGGACGATAAACCCAATTTCATTATATTTCTGGTAATTCTAGTTTGGGTACACAATCATGTAGGTAAGGGTATTATAAGTATTGACATACATATATAGATAAAATCACATCATAATAGAGTTTAGTGTTTATTTGTCTGTAGTAGGTTATTTGTCTTTAGTACATACATGTAGGTTATTTGTCTGTAGTGTATATAGGTTATTTGTCTGTAGTGTATATAGGTTATTTGTCTGTAGTAGTTTTAATGAACTAAGTAGAACATTCTTTTATGAACTGACCTTAATTAAGGCTGGAGTGTTTATACTAAATTATTCGGCATAGCATGTCAAGGTCTCAATTAGCTTTCAATAGCACCAGAAGCTATTGATTTACTACCTTCTGTGTACCAGTATCTACATTCAAAATAATATTCAGTTTGGCCTTGAAATCGATTCAATAAAGCTTAAGATAATTATAAATAGTATAAATATTATTTACTCCCTAGCAACACAGGGGAACATAATAAAACTATTTACTTCCTTGTCTACACATTCAAGTCTATTTCATATAAAATACTAACCAATCAAAATGAGTATAGTTTGAGTCTTTTGGTTGACACCTTCTAATAAAAGTGTATTATATATAAGTGTACATACGTTTACTACTATTAATTATTGATCTCCTTATGATTTTAAATACATATACTTTTAAATGGTTTTATACCTAAACACCGTGAATATTGTAATTGAATTCGCCTGGTGCATTATGTTGATTTCACCTTGGATAAAACTAAATCTTAGTATTTTACATTATATATTTAAAAAATCTATAGTATATTATATTGTATAAAAACTTTTTCTGTGCCCTAAAAAAAAAGTGAAGCATAGACTTTCCATGACACACCAATTCTGTCTCTTATTATTTAATGTCTTAAAGTTTGACAAATAGATTCAATGATGATTGAGTACAAGCACAGGAAAACAACTGAAGTTATACTGCTGAATTCCTTCGAAGTTGCAAGTTCTGATTTTATGGGGGAGTTGGATGGCAGAATGTATAATAATAATAACTACATCTGCTACTGTCCCATGCAGATATGAAAGCTTTCATATTCATGTCACATGTATTGGTCAAAAACTCGCAAATTACAGGTCTAAATATAGTTACAATTGAAATACATTGCACCAAGGCAAAAATAATCTGAAAACTTTGGTTCCAGCCATTTTTGTGAATTTGGAGATTTTGGGTTCATTTCTGAGTTGTTTGGTAAATGATGGTATTCATCGTCACTTTTCATCGATTATATCAAGTATCTTAAAGAAAGTAACAAGAAAAAAGATATTAAAATTGGTCAAAAACCCGCTAAGTTACAGGTCTAAATATAGTTAGAAACATTGCACCAGGGTAAAAAAATTTTTTTATTGAAGCCGTAAATTGACTTTATAAAAAACCCCAAACGGCAGGTGCCAAGAACAAACGACTTGAACAAATGCAGGTATCACCTTGAACATTTCAGGGTACCTAGGTACCAACGTGAAAAGTTCCTCGCCGGAATTGAGTACTCACAGTAACTTTGGTTCTAGCGTAGTACATGCGCAAAGTCACGACGCACTGTAGGTGCAACGAACAAACGATTTAAACAAACGCAGATATTACCTTGAAAATTTTAGGATACCTAGGCACTAACGTGAAAAGTTCCTCGCCAGAATTTGGTACTCATAGTACCTTTGGTTCTAGCGTAGCACATGCGTGAAGTCAAAACCAGCTAACTCGAAAACAACCTTGTCGAGACGGAAAACATCAAAGGGGTAATTCGAATTTTTAAAATATTCAAATGCCAAACATTCGACCATGAGCCAGGCTATCCTGTAATGTATTATTTTCGTTAATAGAAGATAGATTCTCTAAGCTACGACCAATTGTGTATGTTTTTAAGCCCATGAATGTGGATTTTTCACTATTGTTCATTTTCAATTCAAAATGGCGTCCATCAGTTGACCTTAATCAAAATTCTATTCCCGGCAGTTTTTCCGGCTTTCTCAAAAGGATTCAGAAAATATAATATCCTTGTCTGTAAGTAAAATATTAACAAAGGAGTATCAATTTTTATATTTCAAGATGGTTGCACTTCCTGTTTGGGCTACAAACTCATTTATTTGTGTATGAACCAGTAGTGTCGTAGCTAGTAAAAAAAAAATTCAAGGCAATCTGACCTATATTTCATCGATTTTTTGGAAAATTTGATCCTTTATATCAGCAAGGGGGGATAATTTAGAAAATTTCTAATGACATGTTTAAAGTCGAATAAGCAAGATCTACTTACATGTACATACCAAATTTTAGGAAAATCGTGCAACTATTAAAGAAGTTGTCTTTTTGATTTAACTTCAAGGTTCGAAATCACAGCGACGAATTTTCGAAATTTGAAGTCAAGGTTACAAGGTACCCACAGAAAAAAGAATTAGTAAAAAAGGTCAAATAGTCGCGAAGTTACAGCAATATAGGTCAAATTCGGTGATTTCGGATGCGAAAAACGTTTTGAAAATATATTTACCCAACAGCCACCACCCATTTCTGGGGGGGGGATAGGTAAAAGTTTCAGAAAGATCCTATGGGTAGATTCTGAGAAATCCGATTTGTGGATAAAACACAAAAAAAAAATAAAGAATAATAATCTTAACAGAAACAATAAGCTTTATGAAAGCTTAATAATCTCGTCATTTTACAAGGGTAATAAATTAAGCCTGAGGCTAGTTCCAATTTGGCCCTTGGCACAGATCGTGCGAATGATTTCGATCAATACTGCAGGAAGAACTTGGGGGGAAACCTGCCTGATCACAACGATAAAGTTTTTGCCGTGAGCTGGGATTGAACCCTCGATGCATTGAGTCAAGTGGTGTGGTTTTGATTTGTACATGTCAAAACCCTGTGAGCTTCCTCCAGTTTCTTCGATCAAAGACCCTGCACAGACATGTAAGCAAATTATTGAATAAAATTGTGTTAGTTCTGTTTCTCGGTGGCCTTGAGTTCTGCACTGATTAGTGTACAGTGTACTCTGTAACTTCCAGCTTTTGATCAATCCGCCACTCGCCTAGATCCGCCCAAAACCTCTGGTCCCGATTTATTTCCTTCTTGATTGCTTTTAAAATGTTTTGTTCTAACCGCCATTTTGTCACTTCCGCCTTTCGCCATCGACTCGAGGTCCGATGAGTGATTATCCATTGTTATTTAATCCTATAATCCGCCACTGTTAACTCTCCAATCACAAAACACCACAGTTTATCAGACACTAATAATTAAAGTATAAACAAACAGTACTCGACAAATCTTTTAAGGGTTCATTGATCGGCACCATTTTCAATAACTAACGTTAACACTATAGCACCTATGTGGAGCAATACTCTAAAATAGTTCGCGCTAAAAATAGACCGTGAGTGTCATTCACTGAACTCTGTTGAGCATTGATAATCGCCGATAGCCTGATGTCCGAGAAAAAATTATATTTTGATGGCACATTGTCGGATTTTTTGGAAGGGCGTAAGTTAATTGTTTTAGATGATAGAACGTGCTATAGTCGAGTGCAATGATTAAGCAGTTGGTGTCACTCGTCCGTTGTATTAGAGCGACGTTAACTAGTAAACTACGGCTTACATGTCATTTTTTTTACTTTCTGTATATAAATCGAAACGCAAACATGTCATTTTTTTTACTTTCTGTATATAAATCGAAACGCAGTATCAGACGAATGTCGGACATTGTTGAAAAATGTACCGACGTAGGATACAAAAAATACGGTCATTTTGGGGGAGTTTGATGTCATGTAATTTTGTACATGTACTGTAGGAATATTATTGACATAAATTTGAATACCGAGCGCGTTTTAAACATGAAATATATAACGAGGTGCGATCCGACAAATATTCCATTCACATTCACTTCCTGTTATTGGATAAACCGCCTCTCGCCGACATCCGTCATTTCTATTTGGTCCTGCTTGGTGCTGGAAGTTACAGAGTACACTGTATAACGTATATGTGATTACTCACTCACATGTCAATTGCCTGTCGCTAATTACAGTTTTATGCAACATTTTCTATTTTGGTTATTAAAGTTGAACATAAGAAAATGTATATATATATGTGTACATGTATCCAATTTCAAACTTGGTCGCAGCTGCATATCTAGCTCTTGACATTTTAGAATTGTTCAACCAGAACGTATCTTACAAATAGCTAAAAAAAACAAGTGGTGACTGAATTTGTTGTACAAACATTGTAGCTGAATATTTATTATTAAAAACATTGAGACAAAAAATTCAAATTATCTAGTTATGGGATACAATGCACACATTGTTTTGACACAAGCAGGTCTACATTACAATTCAATACAAACAACTCAAAAATGTTACATGTACATTTATTCATGAAGTAATGATAAATGTCCATTTCTTGAATGCAAAATCCATCCATAAGCAGACTCAAAGAGCTTTTAAGAGCATAAACAAGTAAGGTGTTTAATTGGGATTTGAAACTTGTTTGTAAGATAAGAGTTTTGCTCTCGTGAATTATTTGAGGGTAATTGTTCCACAGTTTTGGTGCAGCAGTACTAAAGCTCTTCTGAACTGTTTTAGTTTTGTAGATGGAATGCACAAAATATTTTGATGCTGTGACCTTTTGACACTGGTACGTCAAACATACATGTAGGATCTTCAAGTATATACGTGCATGAATCAGAAGCCAATTTAGGGATTTAAGTACCCAAGGCATTGTGAATATCATTGCAAAGTTTGTTGAAACTGAACGGAACAATGTCCGTCAACAGACTACTGAATGTCTCACAGAGCAGGTTACTGGGTCTTGGTCAGAATAATTATTCATATCAACTTCACCCATGTTGTAGCCATTTCCTAACACCTGGTAACACCTCATATCAAACCACCTTCTGTCCCAGGTCTACACAGCAGTCACAAATCTTTCGAGGGAAACCAGAATATGAGCTCAAATACCAACATTATTGCCAATACTCTTGACATCACATCAGCAATCATCGACTCTTGAATAAACTGTGTTTTACAAATAAGTTTTTTATAAATATGTTAAACTTGGCATGCTGTTTCCTTAGACAATTGTGATTCTTTTGACAAGAGTTTTGATCTCTCACAATTCCAAGATTATGGAGATGATGTCACGGCCGGTTCATTGTGCCTAGGTCGCTCTGTACTTAAATTATTTTTACAGATTATAAAATAGTTTAGTGTTGAGCTCTATAAAAACATGAATTCTAGATCAATACCCATTCCAGAATTCTATACATTATGTCTATTCAGGTTAGATTGATACCTGTTGAGCAGTGTAATTTAAACTGGTAATTTATTTGCGGAACATTTCCAATAAACTATGTTAAAACTCTAGCTAGGCATTAGAATTAATAATCATAGATATTGAAAAACAGGTTCTCTTGAAATATGTACATAGTAAATACTGTGGATATTTGAGTGAAATGATATGATTATTACTAATAGGTTAGATAAGAAAGTATTTATTATTAATACAACTACCTTCACTACATGGTTACTGCCTCATCAAATATTGCTTCATTATTAATGCTTTTCTTTAAATTGCATTTGATATATTTTAGTAAGTCCTGGGACATTCTGAGCTCAGTCAACATGATTAAAACTAGACTGCATTCTACACCCATGAAAATACATTTATAAATGTTATCATGGTTGGTTCAATGAAGAATCTTATTTAATTCTTGATATTTACTCCTATAGTTATTGCCCTTAATGAATTAATAAAAAAAAACACCCAAATGTGTCAGGCCCTTTAATCAATTTGCATGCTATATACCGGTAACAAGCATATTTTTCAAAACTCCATTTTCAGACATGACTAAGACCTACCTTCATCAGGTGGTTGTAGATTGTTCTGGCCTGTGCAAACTTTTACCTCTTGCTCAGTGCTCACTCAGTGCAGAAGTTTGGGATTGCTTCATCAGTCAACCAACATCTAACAGATTTTTAATTTGTGTCCTTTGTTTCTATTATTCTGATGAGTAACAATTAAAATTATTTATAGAATTATTGCCCTTGATGATGCTGTAAAATCTTGTCAACTTGACAACAGAAAATTTGTCAGCATTTCCAGCGCTTTCGCCATGGCTGTGGTGGAAGGTAGCGTTAATATATGACGCTTTGACAGGTCAAATTCGATGAATATTAGGCAAATTTCCATCCTATTGTGTTGTATGCCCATCTTCATTAAAGGGGCATTATGGGAGATTAGATAAAAAGCTCACTGTTCTCCCTATAATAGTTAAATAATAAATAATGTACAGAAAATTTTCATGCAAACTACCACAATATATAAAAGACTAAAAGTGGCATTATGGAAGATTAGATAAAGAACTGGCAGTTCTAACTATAATGGTTAAGAACTAGATGTAAATTGAATATACTGGAATTTTTCAGTCAAATTGCTCCTCTCTAAACAAAGATATTATCGATTGAATTTGGCCCAAATCATCATTACTAAAGTCGGTAGGATAAAAATAGTCTCAATTATCCAGTTTGACGTTTTAACTCATCACAAAATGTATTTAAATCAAGTAAATATTGCAGGTTAGGTATGGCATTGAGAGTTGTTAATGATCTGGATAAGTTAATATCCAACTAATAATTTAGATAACATTTTAGTCAGACCCAAATAAGGACCGCAATATGCAGGTTTAGCTCTTGCATAATGTTTGTTTAGTCTGGCTGGTGCAGAAATTAAATCCCATTTTAAAGGGCAAAAAGTGTGTTTACAATGGTATATCCAATTTCCACTGTTACGATAATATGATCTATGTAATAAAGATACCGCAATATCATATTTATCAATAGGCTGGTTACCATGGTAACGAATAATTCATTCAAATGTATTTATTTTTGTCATTTTGCATTCAAACTATTAATTCTTATTATGGAAGCCACAGTGACTCAGTGAGTAGAGTGCTGGCTCATTAAACAGGAGGTCTAAGGTTTGAACCTTATATTGGTTACTAAAGTTACCCAATAATTTCTGGCCTTTATTCTACGGGTTGTTCACAAACCAGATCTGTGTGTGATCCAGAAAGTTCCCCAGAATTTTCCAACCTGGTTTTCCCCATGTGAGTGATGCCAGGACAGTGTTTAGTCTTCGAAACAAGAATAGACAGTGCTGTCTGAGTACAATTTCCCTCATAACACACTTCATGATCACATAGTGTACACTCTCCTTCATAAGCCTGGTCAGTCGGTGCACAAAAGTGGGTCGTTGAACCCATTTCATTTCATTCTCATAATTTCTTTCAGTATAGTTTTAATATGCATAATATAAAATAATTTATTTGTTGTATAATAATAGTGTTGTATTTGAAAGGTAACTGTCTGTTTATTCTACAATAATAGCTTATTGATCCAATTTCTGAGAACGGTGGTTGCAGGGAACTACATGTAGTAGCTATTTCCAAGTAATACAAGGGCATTCAGCTTTTTCTTAAAGCAATTTAAATTTAGCTTTCTTTGTGCAATTCAAGGAACCTGCTTTTTACTGTGTAATGCTGTTGTCAATAGAGCTTGACTATCGTATTAAATTAATGGATTTGTAATTTTCGTAGAATTAAAAGTTCATGTTGACCTCCACGTTTTGAAATTGAGACGTCAAATTTGTTGATGTATTTATGCTGTATACACAATATATATAATACACTGTGTGGGTAATTATCCCATGAATGTTTTGGTGTCTCAAGTTTATTTCCTTCTTTTTCTGTCCTTGTCTTTCGAAGAAAGTAGGGAACTATTAAAATGAGTCTGTCTGTCCATCTGTCCACCTGTCACAATTTTTGAGTCACAATAACTCTCTAATTGAGCTAGAATGTTAAAACTTTGTGTAGGTGTTTATAGTGAAAGTCTTGATGGAGTTCGCAGATGAGCATTTTCTGCTTAGGGTAAGCAGAGAAGCAATTTGATTGGTTGATGTCTTGAGACACAAATAACTTTTGTTCTTATTGAGTGAGAGTGATGTGTATAGTTTCATTATATCAATACCTTGACTTATATTAGGTCGATAATGAGCATTTTTTGCTTACCTGCTCAGGGTAAGCAATTTGATTGGTCGAGACTACAGAACACATTATCTCTCCTTCTAAGTGAGGTAGAATGTTCAAACCTTGTGTAGGCTTTCATTAGGTGAATGACTTGATGGAGTTCGAAAATGAGGAAGCAGAGATAAGTAATTTGATTAGTTGGTGGTTTTGGACACAATAACTATGGTTCTATAAAAGTGAGAGCGATGAAACTTGGTGTACAGTTTCGTCACATCAATACCATCACTATGTTTGATAATGAGCATTTTCGACTCAGGGTAAGCATTTTGAGTGACAGTGGTGAAACTTTGTGTATAGTGTATACCTTTACTTAACAAAGTTCAATGCTGAGCATTTTCTGCTTAGACAAATTAGAGACTTCAATCTGATTGGTTGAGACTTTGGAACACAATAAATCTCCTAATTGAGTTTGAATGTTCAAACTTGGTGTTGGTGTGTATTTGGTGAATGTCTTGACAGACTTCGATCATGCGCATTTTCCACTTAGGCTAAACAGAGATTAACAATTTGATTGGTTGAGACGATGGAAAACAATAACTTTGAGAGCTATGAAACTTAGAGTATAGATTCATTATATGAACACCTTTACAAGTTCAAAGATGAGGATTTTCTGCTTGGCCTAAATAGCGATATGCAAATTTGATTAGTCAAGACTTTGGAACATAACAACTCTGCTTTTATTATTGAGGTAGAATATATAAACTTAATGTAAAAGCCTAAATTTTTGTGTTAAAAATTTAAAGACTATATTATATTAATTCATATCGTTTAACATAAGATACTAGTTGTTGAAATGAAGTTAAAAATAAATAGCTTCAAGACAGTTCAACAGTTCGGAACATAGATTTCATGAATGTACATTGATGAGATAATTATTACTACCTAGTACTGGTATATACGTGTTTACACCTTCTCACAAATTATTATGGAATCAGAATCGGCAATCTTAATCACATATCTAATTTCCACAACTTAATCCCCACTCTGTACTGAAATTGATTATGCAACATTTAATTAAGAATACAAAACGAAAAGATCAATAAAAGATAGTCCAATCTTGGATTCATTTGCATTAAAGATGCATTGTGCAAGAATTAGATAATTATCTGACCGTTTTTTGGCATAGATTGTTTATTATCAGAACAATGGAACTTGTTATTCAAGTATTTACCTAGCTTCACTATTTTTAAATTAAATCATTAAATGTAAGACCATATTTTGATTTATTTAAATCTCTGCTATCTGATGGCCTAGAGGGTTGATAATATGATTGTCGTGTGAATAATAATTTAAATAACTTTTGAAGCCAAAATAAAAACCTGAAATAGGTAGATTTAGCTCCTTACATAACAGGGCCTATCAGAAGATTTTACACTGGTTTATTATATTTTAATGACAGAGTATTCTCAATGCTGCAAAATGATCAATTGATGGTAATGGATACAGATTTCAACTTTCACAATATTTTAGTTTGCAAGGGATTCAAATTTCTTCAAGTAACGATTATCAGCTTTAATATAATAAATTAATTGGACAAATTCCAAAAGGCAAGATTTATTTTGCTTTCCTTTCCCCACCTCAAAAGTTTGGAGAACAAGCAGGATTTAATAAATAGTATTCTGTGATCTAAATCTGTTTTATTTCTTTACAGGGTTTCACAACTTATGTTTGTAGAACACAAACAGAATTATTTGGACCTGGATTTATTTGGAGATTTTTAGAAGATAATTTGCCTGATGTTAAAGAGAAAGCGCAGTCTATGACATTACTGAAAGATAAAATGGTAATATTTATTTTTTTTAAAACAATTTCATTTCATGCTCTACTAACAGTAGGTCTACGATGTTTATTGAATATCAAATAAGGTGGGTACATGTATGTGGAAGAGATGAAAAATAAGTGTCACTTAAACATGCATTAATTATGCAATAACTATTCCAAGCCTTTCCTTAGGCTTTAAATGTTCTAATTAAGTGAGAGTGATCAAACTTGGTGCATAGTTTTATCACATCAATATCTTGCCGAAGTTTGATAATGAAAATTTTCTAATTGAGATAGTGTTCAATCTGGTGTAGGTGTTCGTTAAGTAAATGCCTTAATTTAGTTGGCAGATGAGCATAATTTGTCATCTATTTATTTCGTTGGGCTACATCAGCCTCACTGTTGGCTTGTTGTATTACAACTCAAAATTATCAATATCATGGTAGGTGTCATTTCTGTAGAGCATATGACAATACAATACATGTGAGCTACTGGAGTGATTTTTTCTACGGTGATTTATCTCTTTAAGTAAACAATTTTGATAATAAAAGCTATTTGAACAGACTCCGGATGTTAATTGGGGGAATGCCTTTATCGTATTCACTAATTTACTGTTAAAGCTTAGCACCTACGCACCTGTCACACCTTTTTGAACACAATAGGTTAATAACAATGCTTCTAATTGAATCAGAATGTTAAAACTGGGTGTAGATGTTCAAGATATTTTCCCTCAAAAGTATTTATTGGGTTGTTATTTCCAATAAACGGATGGAAAAAAGAGACATTCATTCTTTCTGTCATTGAGTCGACTGACGTGGATTCAATTTCACGATTGCACGTGACAAGGAGTACAGTCGCCTTTTTTCCGTATGCACAAGCACAATGAAATAAAATAGAACCATGTTAGTTTATGTCGAGTGGAGGTTAAAACCCATTTCTCTCATTAAGGGAGGGAGCCACAGTGACTCCGTGAGTAAGATGGCTCGCTAACCTAGTGGTCTCGTATAAATTCATTGTAATTTTTCTGCATTGTTCCTCTTAGTCAGCGGGGTTTGGGGTGGTCTAGAGTGCCGCACTTCGACCTCTAGCTCGCCGGCCACCTCTGGCTTGCGGCTGTGGTTTCGAACCCTGGTGTGAGCGTATGTGGCAGGCGAATTGTTGAAGTAAGGTTAAACCATATGTTAGTCCCAAAATGACCTAGTTGGATTGAGTGGACATTTAACCCCATTTCTCTCTCCTCCCCTCCTTGTCAGTGGTGTAGGATGGATGGCTTGGCAAGGGACAATATATACTCGTTCGGATGTGAGACAAACCAAGATCCTGTGTAAATATGGCCTGCATGTAAAAGAGCCCTTGACAGTTAAGAAACGAATTAAGAGTAGGCCGTAGTGTCGCAGCCTGGACAAAATTTCCCACATAGCACACTGTAGGGTGTTAAAGCTACAATTTCAAATTTTTAAGTTATATTTTTAAAGTTTATTAAATTAAAGCCTTAAAATAGATGGTATCCATAAACAGTCCTACCATGTTAATGAATAATTTTATTAATCCCATTTTCCAACATTTGAAGATGGCTATTGCATGAAGGCAACATGAAAACAAGAGAGGTAATTGTGTTATTTCCTGCGTCAATGATTTTAAAGGGTGGGAAATAATGCCCATGATTGTATAATAGTGAATTGATAACCTATTAAGCAAATGACATAAAAAATATAAAATTCTCGCTTTAAGCCAAATTCGATTTCATTTTCTTTTTTTACAGGGATGTGCTTTTGATGTACCTAATGAAATTGAGTCCTCCATAGGAGATGAATATGAAGGAAGGAATGGTATCGTAGTTACAAGAGCTAAAGAACTTCCCGAAATCATACAAACACAATCATATGGTGGTCGCTCGGGTTGGGGAGGAAGTGGAAGTGGTGGTGGATTTCGTGGAAGAAACGGTTTTAATAATTATTCAAATAACAGAAACAATTACCGTGGCGGTGGAGGCAGTAGTAATGGATTTGGTTACAAACGAAAACCGATGGGTTACTCATCGAGTCCAGGTTTTGCTAAAAGGACTAAATTTGGATAACTTTTTGAATCTGAATCTTAAATTAAAAAATTATAAATATAGATACTTTTATTTCTTCTCTTTTTTAAACATTTGTGTTTCAGGCTAACACTATTTATGGAAAACCAATTACTGGTTTATTAACTTGCAACGCTTCGATGATGATAATACTCTCGTCTTTATCAAGCAAAGCTCTTGTTAGGGTTGTCAACAGGCTGTTTCATTATAGTTGTCTAACTGCATTCTGGCCAGATTTGAAACCCTATCCATGAAATTTCATTGGTCCACATGTTAGAAGGCAGTGAACAGCAAGGCTTTAATATGCACATCAGACCCATATCTGCCCCATGTTTGTTCAATGAAACTAGATACGAGTTTAATTTAAAGGAAATGATATGTAATGGGGTTTTATAAAGGTAATGTCGAGTCTGTTGTTGAGCTGCTTTACAAAGGTTTTAGTATCAACATGGTTAGAAGCCTTGTTTACCTTTGCTTTTATCGAAACACAACTTAAACCAGGCTAATAATAATTGTAGGGGGACTGCACCACACAAAAACAAATCTACAGACTAGACACAATACGCAGAAATCACAAACAAATGAACATATCAATTAAGTGAATGGATCCAGGGCTAGCCGTAAGCACATCACATCCACCTCTTTGCTGTACGGTCATTATTTCAGTTCTCTAGATAACACCCTTCCATATTTATGTTCATATGGGGGGGGGGGGCTAAAATGTGCTCTTTCCAAGATCTTTCATGCAGTCAAATAGCATAGAAGATTCAATCTTTCGATGGGGGTGGCGGGGGCAGAATGTTCTTGAAATGTGCGCTTTAGAGGTCTTTCATTGAGTCAAGGGGCATAGATTTGATCCTAAAGAACCCTATGCACAAGCAAATTATTGAAATAGAATTAAACCATGTGTAGGTCCCAAAATAACCTAGTTTGTGTCAAATGCACTTTCAATCCAATTTTTGTCCTTGTTTAGATCTGATGGAAAACTTAGTTTTCAACTTGAGGTTATACTATCAGGGCTGGACACACACGATTGGGTGGGCAGGTGGAAAGAGAATAGACAAAGTATATATTTAAAAATCCCTGCTCAACATCAGTACAAATCAGACTTGAGGTAGATATGATAGGTGGTCGAGTGAGCATTTTTAGATATTGATATAAAAAAAGAGAAACAAATTGATTGTTATAAATATATTATAAATAGTCTACAAATTTTACATCAGAAATACAACTGATTTGGTTTGGAACGAGATTGAAAACTTAAATATTGGGCCATATAAAAAATAATGATTCTCAGACTGAATCAACTTCAAGACTAGGTTGGAAAAATACAAAAAATAAGTGTCAGTTACTTCATGTAAATGACTCAGTTATCAAGTACCGGCATGCAACCCTTATAAATGTTGTTGACAATCATTAATACTAGATAATCATGAAATAGAGTTTAAGGTCTATTTTTCTGAACCGATTGGGCTAATAAAGACAGCCATACACATTACAGTGTGCTATGATGAAGGAAATTTCATCTTGCGGCAGCACTACAGCCTACTCTTATCCCAACTGTCATGGGTTCTTTAATGCGCAGGCTAACGTGTTTTTTGTCCCCTCCGATAGTCTACTCAGTCCTTGCCAGACCCTTGTCCTGCACCACTGACAAGGAGAAACCATGTTGGTAAGTCAAGGTCAGACCCTGTCCTGCACTGCTGAGAAGTAAAGTCCAGGGGAACTTATTTGACCAACACCAGATAAAAAACTTGGATAGTAAGTCAGCATCTTACTCACTAAGCAACTGTGCCCTTCTCATGCATCAGATATTTATGAATAGTCTAAGAATCAGAATTTTTTTCTGTATGGCCTTAATTATGTTTCAGAATGCTAATCTACATAATGAATGGCATTGCACAAAATATTATCACAAAATGATACAAATAACCAATATAAGAATGAGAATATTAAAATAGTTTTTGAATTTCAGTTTTAAACTATGTAGAACTATCTGTATTGGTATGAATGATGATGGTAGGGGGTGCGTATTATGTTCTGATTTCAGCATTCCATGGCGATTGCTGTAGGTTCCTACAAAACAAAAATTGAAATTCAGAATTTAAATAAAGTACAGGGCCATATTTCACGAAATTTTAACAAGACAATATCCAAATTTTATTAGATACGTCAATATTGATTGGCTAAGCACTAAAATCAATCTAATACTATCCAATCAAATTACTGAAATTTGGATTTTATCTTAGTTAAATTTTGTGAAACAGGCCTAAGGTATGTGCTGATCAATTAAGATCGGCTTTGTGTTAATGCACATAAATTTCAAGCAGATTGGGTGATAACTTCATTCACTAGATTGTTCTCAAGATACCATAAAATGATCAAGGGCAATAACTCAAGTAATAACAGATTTTTAAAATTATATGGGCTGCAATGTCTCACTGAGATTGAAACAATGTATTATTATAAATATTAGGCATATTGGGTTTTATTATATTTTGTTAGTAGATTGTTCACAAGGACACCCCCCCCCCCCATTTACTTCAGTTAATTTATTTCACACTAGCTTCAGAGTTAAAGCATTGTTAGTTTATTGTTGCAGATAATCTATCTATACACAGCGACAAAATATCAGATGACAATGTCAAACTGGTTTTAAAAAATCTAAAATATCAGATCACCATGCCCAACTGGTTAAAATCCGTCAAACTGGAAAAGTCAATTGAATGGCTTGATATAATCTTGTGTTAATACTGAAGCCAGTTGTTATATCAGTTTTAAATTATGAATGACATGATAATTAAATACTAACCTGCAGTTCTTCATGATTGTTATTTGTTATGGTAACAACTGCTGGTTCACATATCTCATCTATAATAATAAGTAGATATATTAAAATCACTACTAACAGACTTGGGTAGAAGTAAGATGTGGTTTAATTATTAAGTTTGAAAACATTCTATCATGAACTGTATCATGTTTCCACAATTAAATGAAAGAATAACAATGCAATGTCAAATACTGAATTTCAATAAATTTCTAACACAATATGGATACATCCACATTAAAAGTGAGTCTATAAAAACATGAAACGTACCATCAAAAAATTGTAAATCTGTCCATTCTGCTGATGGTAATGAAGGATATTCATCTTCATCCTGAAAATATGTACAAAGAAATAAATATATGATAGTTAACATTTTATCAAAACAAAACCTATTTATCTCGATATTTCACCGACAATATAAGCAAGGTGTCTCATACAAAACCATACATTCTGTTAATGTTTTCCTCCTTACTGGGGGGTTAGAAGGCCGAATGGATAGCACGTGAATGGTGTATCATAAAGCCCGTCATTGAGTCAACTGGCGTGGTTTCCAATCCCTGGTTGTATGTGACAAGAAGTTGGATCACCTGTCCAGCCTAGTGGGTTTTCTCCAGTTTCCTCCCACTGCTAAAGACCCCTACACCCAAGCGAATTATTGAAATAAAATTTAAAAACATATGTTAGTCCCAAAATGACCTAGTTTGTATCGAGTGGACGTTAAACCCCCATTTCTCTCTCTCCTCCTTAGGTTGTTAGCTAGGCGATCAGTAGATAACATATGTATAAAAGTACATAGTTAAGCAGTGGATACACTTGCTGCATCAATTGGCATCGAAATTCACCTAGTGTGTCTACTGTTTTTTCCCCAAATCAACCATTTTTGATATATTCAGTCACATTATATTCATCTAATATGTCTGCTTCAAAAGTATTCATAAGCCAATTACCACTCACGGTCGCTGCCATGTTTAATCATGTGACATGAAAAGTGATTCAATCTGACTGGTAAATTAGGCGAAGGATTCACCTAGTGTGCCCACTCATTTGTCCGAATCACCTTTGGTTGCAATTTGGTGCAAATTGATTCGGCCAATGTGTCGACCACTTTATATCCCCCCCACCCCCAAATTACTGAACATAGGAAGGAATAAAAAAATTACCAAATTATCTAACTGCGATATATCTGATAATTCTGTATCTGAAAGAGGGAAAATAAAATTATTTGCTTCATATGCTCTTCTCAAAGTCAGATTAATAAATTAAAATTTATTTTAGTTTATATTTGTGTGTCTGTTCTTGAAGAGCAGACATTAGTTTGAAATGATGCCCTATATATACATGTAAATGAAATAAAATGGGATAATGAAGATGGGCATACACCATGCTATGTGCTAGGAGAGAAATTTTGCCTGGATTTAGGCAATATGGCCTAATCTTATATCAAATTCCAACTGTCAAAGGTTCTTTTATGTTTATGCCAATGTTTACACTGAACCTCCGTCGATCTTCCCATCCAAACAACTAGACAGCTGCCCTTGTTCGGCCCTCCCTCTGACTGGACAGTATTACACTGAAATAAGATGACATTTTGCAAATGGTGGATATAATATATAACTAACTTAAATTTCGTACCAGTTATATCTCTGTAGGAATGATCAGAAGAAGTCGAGTCCGATAAAGAGTGTGTAGGACTTGGAATTATACCAGATGCATATTGGTTTATATTTTGCAACGTGAAAGTCTCCACCGGACTTAATTCATCATTTACACGTACTATTCCACCACCACAATGACCAGTTGCTGACAGGGTAACCATATGTGTTTTTAGAATAGACTGATCTGAGATTAAGAAAAGAAATATTTAATTAAATAACATTAATGCTAATTTTTATAAGTAAATACTACAGGATTTAATCATTGAAAGGATCTCAAGATCAACATCTGTCACAAAAATCTATTACTGGTCTGGGAGGGCTTAGACATTGAATATTAAGTCAAAAGATTGGTTGCCAGACAACAAAACATATGCTCACAGCAGCTTAATCATCCGAGCAGTCGACAAGGGTTGTCACAATTTCAGACAGATCAGATTATAATTTTCCTTGTTCAACAAAATGAAACAAGGACCATTACTCAAGACATAATTCACAGAAATTGCAGAAATTAAATAGGCTTCTCTGTGTCACTAATTTAAATGATGTATATAAATTTCATATAGATCAGATAATAACTTCAGGAGGATTGAAAGTACAATTATGTAAATGTTCAATATTCTTGCAACTAATAAGTAAAAAATTTATTCCTCTTACCGGTAGAGATTTGTGAAAAGTCAGGTATGCTGCATGTATAAGAACATTTATTCATGTTATCAGGTGTTGATAGTGTCAGACATTCTGGACTTTCTGGTCCTGTTGAAGATCTTGATTCTTCTCCATCACTTGACATTTCTTCATTCATTCTGTTATGCTATAAACAAATAAAAGACATTTGAATATAACTTACCGGTAGATACATTGTTTCCCAGTTTACACAAATTTTGATGGTAAGTTGTGTAACATTTAAAGAACTTTTTGGTGGGCAAAAACCACACTCCGACTCTCAGGAATTATATTGTAAAATAGTTTTTATATGATTACGGTTTAAAAAAAACATCAAAATTTAAGGATACATTTAAAGTTATAGGAATTGCTTAACCCTTTTATGGGGATAACGACATTATTGTAGTTTTCCGACACATGCGCTTTACGGGGATAGCGACATAAATGTCGTTTTATCGTAAAAGGGTTAGGTCTTATGACGTCAAACTTTCAGCCAATTAATTCCCCCACAGTGGTTGAGCAGTTGGAAAAAATATCCCCCTAAAAGGGTTAAAGCCTTGACATGTGATCTTGTCTGTGAAGCTACAGGTGATACCAGTACACACTCGAATGTTTTTAGGCATTAACCAAAATAAAATGGGGGTTTAACGTTCTACTTTTTTGTACTAAAATAAACAACATGACTACAATGTATTTTCTTATTAGACCTATTTTAAACCTTATTTACCTTAATGTTGGCATTCTTGTTCGACGTTTTCTTGTCTGCAATGAGATGAAAAGAACACACATAAAGTATATCAATTTATATTAGGCGCCATAACTTCATAAAAATACGCTTAAATTGGGTTTAAATTTTCTGTATCAACCAGGCTAATGCCGTGAGCTGTGGGGGAAATTCGGCCAGACATTAGGATTTGGACCTTCTTTTCATCAAATTCCAAGGGTTCTTTTATGTACTCGCGAATGCGTACACACGACCTCCAGGGGTCTTTTTTTTAATCCTATTCCAAAGATAGTAAGCTGGCACTGCCAGGCAGGATACGCCCACATTTTCGAGAGATGGTTAGAGAACAAGCAAAACCGAAGTGATTTTTCCTACAATCAAAGGCTATAATTCATTAAATTACAATTTGATATGCGCAAATATCGAAAAGAATCAAGATCTTTAGGTTATAAACATGCATTTCAAGTTTCATGAAAATCGAATCAAAATTGTGACCTATACTGGGTCCACAACCTTGATATACCATATTTTAACACTATTAGAGTACAAACCTTGATATACCATATTTTAACACTATTAGAGTACAAACGGCGGCCATTTTGTCTGGCAATTATGGTCCGATTTCCCTGAAATTCAAACTCAACCTTCGGTATGGTGTAACGGTGATAGAGTCAAGCTTTTTTTCAATCGGATAATAATCATAACCTCCAGAGGGACCATAGGCGATTTTTCGGGCAATCAGGGGCCATAATTCAGAAAGCTACTATATGATATGCGCAAATAACGAAAGGGACCAAGATCTTTGGGTTATAACCATGCATTTTAAGTTTTATCAAAATTGAATCAAAATTGTGACCTATACTGAGTCCAAAACCTTGATATACCTTTTTATAACAATATTCGCGTACATTGCGGCGGCCATTTTGTATGGCAATTTTGTTCCAAATTTTTCCGAAATTCAAACTCAACCATCCTTAGGGTGTAACGGTGATATAATCAAACGATTTTTTAAATCAGATAATAATTGTGACCTCCAGAGGGACCACAAGCTAAACAAAGACGATTTTGCGTATAATCAGGGGCCATAATTCAGAAAGTTACAATCCGATATGCCCAAATATCGAAAGGAACCAAGATCTTTGGGTTATAACCATGCATTTCAAGTTTCATCAAAATCGAATTAAAATTGTGATCCCTACAGGGTCCACAACCTTGATATACCATATTTTAACAGTATTCGCGTACGAATGCGGCCATTTTGTATGGCAATTTTGGTCCAATTTTACCGAAATTCGAACTCAACCTTTCTGAGGGTGTAACGGTGATATAATCAAACGATTTTTTAAATCGGATAATTATTGTAACCTCCAGAGGGACCACAAGCTAATTAAAGACGATTTTGCGTATAATTAGGGGCCATAATTCAGGAAGTTACGATCTGATATGCGCAAATATTGAAAGGAACCAAGATCTTTGGGATATAACCATGCATTTCAAGTTTCATCAAAATCAAATTAAAATTGTGATCCCTACAGGGTCCACAACCTGGATATACCATTTTTTAACAGTATTCGCGTACGAACGGCGGCCATTTTGTATGGTAATTTTGGTCCGATTTTTCCGAAATTTAAACTCAACCGTCCTTAGGGTGTAACGGTGATATAATCGAACGGTTTTTCAAATCGGATAATAATTGTGACCTACAGAGGTACCACGAGCTAAAATAGGTAATTTTTCGGACAATCAGGGGCCATAATTCAGGAAATTACGTTCCGATAGGCGCAAATATCAAAAGGAACCAAGATCTTTGGGATATAAACATGCATGTCAAGTTTCATCAAATCGGTTCAAAATTGTGACCTCTATAGGGTCCACAAGCTAAAAACGTGATTTTTCGTACAATCAGGGGCCATAATCCATGAAGTTTTGATCCGATACGTGCCAATATCGAAAGCAGCCGAGATCTTTGGGGGATAAACCTATATTTCAAGTTTCGTCGAAATCGGGTAAGAATTGTGACCTGTAGAGAGTCCACAAACAATTGTGGACGGACGGACGGACAGGGGCGACGACATAATACGTCCACATGAAAATGTGGGCGTATAAAAATTAGACACTGACATAAACCCTGCTGGAACATTCTTGACAATAGAATCTGACCCAGGACCTCCTGGTTAAACTGTACCTTACTAATTGACCTACCGTAGTGTTCACTAGATTCTATATTGGCCATTCATTGGCCATTCAAATTCAAAAAGAGGGGGGGGGGAGTAGTCGAACACATGGGAGTTTTTATGTCAAACTTGCAAGTGACAAGGAATTGGATCCTACTGTTTTCTCCCACTGAATAAGCAGATTATTGATATAAAATTTCACAGTATGTTAGTCTGAAAATGACTTATGGTTGTTTGTGAATCGTGACCTTCGAAAAAATATGGTACTTAACTTACTGAAACATAATAAAAGCACATCTCGAGTATTTTTTAGAGAGTTTCACATTAAAATTGTACGTTTTTGGATGTTGGAATAAAATGTACCGGTACTCACATGAGTACACTGCCCATGACAGAATATAAGTTATTACCTGATTTTGTTTCTTTCAACATCTTGTAGACACGATAGGCATTGTTACCTTTCGTGTTGCTAAGATTCTTTTCCTCATTTATGTCAGGCAGGCTATTTAATGCACATCTGAAATTAGCCTTCCATTTCTTGGGATCAGGTGTTTCACCTTCCCTGAACTTGCCTTCAGATAAAGAAATCATTTTGATAATCTTAAAATATTTATACATTTAGTAGAACTGGTATTTGAAGTCTAAATATTTGAAATAGAACTACATTAAGATAAGACTATTTAAAGAGCATATATCATTAAAATAAAATATGTCTATTTAGTTAAACATTTTTTTTATTTGGGGCATTATGTGGACATAATATAGTACAATCTTTATAATGTTGACAAGATTTTATGACATGATAATGGGCAATAACTTTTCAGTAATTATCAGAAATTGTTGAAATTTAAAAGAAAACTTGGTTTTACTATACGGAACATGGTATATAAATTTACCTGTGTGCATAGCCCATCTTGCAAAAACATCAGCGTCTTTCATGCTCCAGCCATGACGAGAACCGTGTCTCCATGTTACCTGGAAGCTCTCTTTCCTTTTGTCCATCCATGCAAGGCCATCTACTGAATTGTTGTTCAGTAAATTTACGAGCCATGGCCTCATTCTCTGTCTATCTATGGGTCTAATAGCCCTCTTCTTTATGGTCTGAGACATGTTGCTATTATTAGAATTCTTCTAAAATAAAGAAATCAACAACACATTATAAGTACATTGAGAGAATTAAAGTACATATATAAATTAATGAAAGATTTCAGTGTTGTTGCGGACTTGAAAAGTGAGAAAACATCAACTCTAACCCAATAGTAATTCCAAGCTTTATCCCTACTAGCCATGAGATGATTATCAATGTACTCAGAGTAGGCCTAGTCCTAAACCATTACGCAAATCATTCTCAACTCTTAGCTC
Source organism: Patella pellucida (assembly GCA_917208275.1). NCBI lineage: Eukaryota > Metazoa > Mollusca > Gastropoda > Patellidae > Patella > Patella pellucida. The sequence goes on along the minus strand of OU795036.1, from coordinate 19,376,887 downwards.
TGTCAGTAACAACTCAACAATCTGGTGATTTCTCTTGTTTTAACAGTTCCGCACCATTTATGTAATTTCTGGGACGACTTGTCATTCAGAACTATATAGATTTCCTTTTTGATTAAATGTGTAATTTCTTCTTGTTTTGCAGACCGTTTATTTGTAGGCGTGCGAAATGGTATAGGCCGTGCAATTCTAATCTGTACTGTCCAGGACTCCATTCAATTTAAGCTGTGCTTTGTTCTGGCCGGAACATTCCCTTACTACAACAGTCAACAAAGTGGTCGAGGGCAATAACACTGGAAGTTGTTATCTGACTTCTTGTCTCCTCTATGTAAACTAACGCATAAATTTTAAAAGATAAGAATTAAACATATGTACCCTCTGGAGTGTTCCCCAGAAATTGTGGACAATAAATGAAAGAAATAGGGTTTAATGTTCTACTGTTCTCCAGATGTAATGAAACCAAAAATTGAACTACCGTCCAGTTCATGTCCAGTATGTGGGTTGATTTTTTTTTGGTCACTTATTTGATAACATTTGACATGTATGATATAGATAACATATTGTTCTACCAATCCTAATTAGATAATGTTTTAACCCTTTGACAACAAAGGTTACCAAGTAATAAGTATATACACTGGGAATTACTGGAACCAAGAAATCATGTAAAGGAGATAAAGAAGTTATTAGTTATGGTCCCATCTGAAAAACTCACATGCATGTCAAAGCCTAAAAAAACCTATCATGTTTCGCACAACAAGGTCACAATCCTAAATACAAGAGACAGAAATAGGGTTTAACGTCCACTCGACACAAACTAGGTCATTTCCGGACTAACATATGGTTTTAACTTTATTTCAATAATTCGCTTAAGCGTGTAGGGGTCTTTACCAGTGGAAGGAAACTGGAGGACCCAGTGAAAACCTACAAGCTTGAACAGGCGACCCTACTCCTTGTCACCGTCAACCAGGGATTGAATTTAAACCACGCCAGTTGACTCAATGACAGGCTTTATCATCAGGCCCGGATTCAGGATTTTTTCGAGGGGGGGGGGCCATACATTATAATAAATGGTAATCATTAGTGGTTTGGTGTAGTCACCAGAGCCTTCGTCGCATTGCCTGGGCATAGACAATGCGAAAATCAGTTTATATCATCAATATTAAAAAGCAGATACACCAATCTCGCTGGGGCTGAGGGGGGGGGGCACCCCCCTGAATCCGTGCCTGATGTTACTGCATATATGTGCTAACGATTCCCCCCCCCCCTAAAACCTAAACCTGTTGTGTTTAGCTCAAGGATTCGGGCTAAAAATAAGTCTGCCATGTTTAAAGGATTGATAACATCTTATCTATGTTAATAACACTACATAGGAAAAAAATCATGTTTATATAAAACTTACACTATAATCATACTGTAGTTCAATAAGACATTGTACACCATAATTAAAATGTTTTGATAAAATATCATGTCTATATGAAACTTACATTATAATCATATTACAATTATAGATTGTACATCATAATTAAAATTTCCAAGTACATGTATAATTACATGATTGATTACATATTATTACAATATTAGACTTTGAGTTGCGGACATATATAAATGTAAATTAATAGGTAGAGTTTTTAAAATCATACCCCGCCTTTATAAGCACATATTCAACAGATTAGCAACATAAGAAACTGTGAAATATTGTGCAGTTTCAACAGACATGAGGATTTAATATGGCTGATTTATTTTGTGATAGTTGTAGGCTCCAAGAACCAATGCACCCAAGGTCTTATTAAGTTTGCATTGGGCTTCTAGTTGGAAATGTCACCAGGACCCTTACATCAATAGTGAGAAATAGGGCACATTCTGGTCATTGTCTGTCACACTCCCTTAAAAACAATTTGTATGGCAGTATGCCAGATAGATAGATTTATTTGGCCCAAAGATATACTAATACTATGTAATAAATAATATCATAAAATTATAAATTATATACTTTATATGAAGTGCTGAGGTAAACAATTAAAATATTGAACAGTAATTATTTAAAGTTTCAAAAAAGCTAGAGCAAATATCCATTAGTTTTATTCTTCATTTATTGTCGGCAGAATTTGTGAAATTTTGTCTATCGAAATTAGATGCGTCAGTAAAACATGCCCTTCACTGTCGGGTATCCTGCCTCCTCGAAAAATTATCTTTATGTAACATCTGATAACATTTCTTATTTCTTCGAGACGTCATATTTAACTTTTTATTTCTGTTTTTGTATGACAAATAAACCGAAATGTTCCAACCAACACCAAACATTTTCATAGCTAAGCAGTCGCATTATAATTTTACTGCTTCACAACAAATCATCTGAGTACGGTAGCTGAATTTGTCATAATTAAGATAACAATCATGATGCATGCAATCAAATGTGATTCTACAATCACGGAACTTTCAATCTGTTACGTTTTTGTAATGTATTAAAAGTTTTATTGTCTTTTTTTTGCAAAGTAGACAAATAGGGTCTACCAATTTTGAAATGAGAATGAAACTGAAAATAGCAAAATTTTTAGTAGGGAACAAGCATGTCGATCTCTCAAAATTTAATTATATAGGCCTACTAAAATAGCCACCATAGCCCATCATTTGTTCCAATCTGTTGCAAAATAAAATAACTAGATCTACTCACTTTTCAGTCACGATTAGTTCTTTTCTACTAGCTTGCACGATTATGAATGCGCTCTTAAAACTTGCAAGGTTGATATAAACAGAAACTATATATCACGTGACTAGCGGGTAAACCCTGATTTCCTGGAATTCCCGCGCTTCTCAGAATAACTGCTGGGCGAAGATAATAAAAAAAATCAATATCACACGCGCTCCTTGTAATTATTTTGAGTTTGAAAATAGTTTATTATTATGAACGTCACTGCTGTACACGATGTTGGCTTATAATATAAATACACAAAGATAGGGAGTCGATTTGATAATAAAATATATATTGAAAAGTTGAGTCGAAGGACGGACGTTAAACCCCATCTCTGGAAACATCTTGTGATTTAATACCATTTCACATGTAATTTTATAATTAGGAAGCGTTACGTCCCGAGGATATAGATTGTATTTCTCTATTTTTTCAACATTAGGTTGTACATATCTAATGCAATTGCCGTCAACAATCGCTCGAGGGCGGCCAGGTTAGTAGGTTACACTGACTCCAATCGACCACGTGCTGAGAGTGCAGGTTATCATGGCCCAGTTATTCACGAGTGACATATTTCTAAATATAGATTGGTATTCCCGCAAAAAAAAAACATCAGCTGCAAAATGTAGCTGATGACGTATAAAGGTTATTGGAATTTCTAAGAGTGGGTCGGTCTCAAATGAGTTTGGTCATTATGTTGATTCCCAATTTCCGATTACATGTATTTCTATAATAAGTTTTAAAAATATTTCCCAGATGAGTCCGTCATTAAAAAACTGTCTAGTTATTTTGGTTGGTTTATTTCGGTCTCCTTGCGTGTGCGTGTTGGAGAGGGAGTGATTTGTTTCCTATGTCTGTCCATGGACCTTATGTATTTAAGGGTCCATGGTCTGTCACAAATATTAATATGTTACCACTGTCATCCAAAGTTACACTTTACAGATCATAATATTGTAGATTTTTTTAGTAATCTTATTTTCGCATTCGCAAATTCAAGACGGCTGATTTCATGCCCGTGGTGTACTTGTTTAAAGAAACTGCTGCAGATGTGCAGTGGATTTTGAAAATAAAAGTGTAGGAATCGGAATCGTTTGGGGCTTTTTGTATTTTCTGTTATAGAAATCTTGTGAAAAAAGTTTTTGAGAATATGCGCCCGAATTTTCCTCCAGTGCAATGGTAAAGACGTGCAAGCGAACTGAAGAAATAATGATAGGCTGCCAGGCAACGAAACAAACACCCACAACAGCTATAAGTCGTCCGGATATTGAATTTAGCCTTTATATGCGTCCACAATATATTTCAAAGTGATCAAGGGCTATAACCCTGTCAGAAATTGTTGAAAATGAGTAAGGTCCTCTGTCTTATGACCTTAAACACCATGTATACATTTAATGTAAATCGGATATTAACTTTAGCCTAAAAGGCCATAATCCTGGCAGTAATTATCGGGTATCGCTGAAAATCAATAGGATTCTTCGTCTCATGGCCTTAAACATTGTGTATAAATTTAAAGTCAATCACATAGTATCTTTAGTCTCTAGAATGTCCACAATAAATTGTGGGCGTATAAAACGAACCAAATCTTAGAAATGGCCTAATTTGTGTCTAATGGACGTTAACATCCCCCCCCCCTACTTTTGGAATAGTTTCTCGAGTTACAGAAAGATTTATGGCCATACAGTTGGCATACAATCATTACCAGACTTTCTTCCATCAGGTCACCTCTTTTAAACAAAAGATAGGGTAATGTGTCAAACATCATAGGTAGTTATTCTCGACAGTTGCTGACAGACCTTATCTGGCTATAATTTGTCAAACTCCAAGAGATATGGGCATTATCGGAATAACGTTCATGGCAAAATGGAGATCAGCCCTTTTAATTCAACGGTCATGGAAGACGATGACATCTACAATAAAACTGACACTCATCATTAAGAACCTACTATACTATACTTTACAAAAACTGGTTCCACATAATTTAAAGATGGGTTGTCGGGCCACGAAACATACGTCTACAGCTAAGTAGTCGACAAGACACCCATATCAATTGAATACACATTGGGTCATATTTATGGCGTTTGAGCGTTCTCAAAGATTTACAAAGTGGAACAAGAGTCATAATTCTTAAAGGGACTGTCCCGAATTAAACAGAGCATCAAAAATAAAAGTCCGAGTACGAAATTTAAACGCCAAAATATAGAAGAATGGTGTATATGCCATGACTCAAAATTTCAGCTCAAAATATTGAGTTGTTTGGACGTGAGCGTTAAAACAGCTTATCCGGACACGTAACCCTTTTAAGATGTCGGGTCATTTCTTTCGTTGGGTGACCCAATAATCGATTCCCGTTCATTTAGAGGTCTACACAGTGAATGGTCCATGTGCTGTACTTGATAACGAAAGGTAAATTTAACCAACACATTATTTTTATAAAACAAAAGTCTGGTTTTATCAAATCACCGCATAATACAGCTTGGGACAACGAACTCAATTTCAAGATGAAGACTGGTGGGTTTAAGTTGTTTGAAAACGCATCACATATATTGAGTTAGTTGCTCAGCCCTAAGGTAGGGGATTTGAAGGGATTTTAACACAAAATTAAGCAGTTTTATACTCAAAAACATTATCGGGATTGACCCTTTAAAGGAATTAAATGAAATTGTTGAAATTTGATAAGCTTTTTCATATTACTAATTTGAATAATGCATATACATTTAATAAATATCAGATGATAACTTTAGTAGCTAGAGCGTCCACAAGGTTTTAAAAAGGGAGACAAGGGCCACAATTCTAGGTGATTGTAACACAGAAATCTGTCTACGCTTACCCAACAAATATTATTAAGAATTCATACAATATTTATTATCTTCACTGAATAAGACGAACGAAATGAATATCTTCTTAGTAAATGTGAGGTAACTTAATATCCGTAATTTTGAGGTTGAAACAGGAAAATGGAGTACATGTATAACCTAATAGCTGCAAATAAACTATTATTATTCTCTCCGAGGGTCATTTTAACTAAGATAAAATTCAAACTTGAGTAGTTTGATTGGATTATATTAGAATGGCTTTAGTGCTTAGCCAATCAAAATTGAAGTATCTGCTAAAATTTGGAATTTATCTTTAGTTAAAAAGTTAAAATTTCGCGAAACAGGACCCTGGCGACATATTACAGCCTAGGCCCCCAGACGGATGTTACAGCTCTGGGGCCTGTTTCACGAAATTCTAACTAAGATAAAATCCAAATTGTATTAATTTGATTGGATAATACTAATTGATTTTAGTGCTTAGCCAATCAAAATTTAAGTATCTACTAGTTTGGACTGATAGAAAAAGAAACTTTAACTAAAATATAGACCTTTATAAAACTTTCGTGGTACTTTTGAGGTATTAAATATATCAATTAAAAACTATGTGCAAAGTTTGGTGTTTCTAGATCAAAGATATTTCTCATAAACAGTGTTAAAAGTTGAGTAAACTCTTAACTTAAAGTAGTCCGTAACTCAATATCGTCCAAAATCTTCGACTCGAAAACACGATTTATTTTGCAATTTAAATCAGCATTGGTGTTGTGTTCTAACCTGGAAAAGATGGGCTTTTGATATCCAATATTTAAGACAAAATAAACATTTTACCATTGATACACGAATCGTGTACCATAATGCGTTACAGCTACATTTGTAACAAGGGACTCACATATACCACAAGTCATGTCAAACGGTGATGCCATAATATTCTTTTTTGGAGAGCACGCGCAATATACTATCGGTGTTGACTGGAAAAAGCAGACCCAAGAAACTGTCTTTCGGTTGAGACTTCTAGCGTATTTCGCCGAACATAAAAGATGACAATTCACAGCAAAACGGAAACGATTCAATTTAAAACAGTTTATATAAATTCATATTGCATTATTATGTGTTGCGACCCATTTGTGCCAAAAATATTAGCGATTTAGCTCCTTTAAGTCTGAGAATGTTTTGTGAACTCGGGGCCTGGTGTTGTGTTTATACTTCAATTAGATGTGATAAATCATGTCTGAGATGCGTGACGCTCAATCTGGTATTTCCTAACCACACTTTGACAGATATGATGATTTATCACTGTATGGTTTCAAAATCCCACAGAAAGTTCGTTTTTTTGTCTACCAGTTTAGATTTATATGAAATAAAATTAAACTAAACTTCCACAAACTTCGGTCACGCACCTGGAGATCACGGTAGCTAAGTGGGTTAGACGCTGGCTCGCTAGCCTGGAGGTCGTGTGTTCGATCCTGCATTGGCCGAAAAGTTCATCCAGATTTTCCTGGTGTGGTTTCCCCTTGTCAGTGATTCTCGAGAGAGGGCCTGACAAGGACAGCTGTGTAGTCGTTTGGATGGGACGAAAAACGTAAAAGATCCCTTGGCAGTTGGAATTCGAAAGAATTGTAGGCCGTAGCGTCGATACCCGGGCAAAATTTCCCTCATTGCACACTGTATGTCCGTCTTTTTTAGCCAAGTTTAGGAGAAGAACAGTAGGACGTTAAACCCCATTTCATTGCATTTCTGTCACGCACCCATCCCAAACTTTAGGCTGCCTGTCTACACCTACCTCCACTGCATCACTGTGTGCAGTATGTCACGCACCCACCCTTTTCCTTGAAATCTTTTCATTCCAAGAAGTCAGTGATTATCTCCCTTTAACTACGGTTAACTCGAAATCTCAAGCGAGCTTAGGTTTCTTTTCTGCAGAAAATGAAAATGAATCAATTCCGAGAACAATCGGCCATTTTCTTAATGTTAAAAGTGTTCAGCGATATATTATAGCACCATGGCTTAGGGCCAAGAAGGTAAACTTATACAGTAGCCTATTATTTCTCCTACTAGCCCACCGAAAACCTCTAAGCAGTAGGCATGAGTTATCAACATGTCAATGGAAAGAGGTAAATAATTATGCTTTTATAAACGACCGATAATGCAGGGACTACTGACGCATGATCATTAACAACATATTCCTTGGTGCCTATATCTACAATAACTGCAGTAAACGTTCCGCCATAATAACAATTTTCCCTAAAATGATATTAAAGTAAGGAAGGGGTTATTCCCAGAAATTTTCTCGGAGCACGTCCCCCTGATAACGTTAATTCAAGAGGGGGTTGGGGCTCTCCCCTAGCTTTCGAAATTTTTGAAAAATACATATGGTCTGTAGCGTCATTTTGGCGTTTATCTGCGACTGCTAAAACACAGAATTGACAAACTATAGACTCTATCCCATTCAGACATCCCGAATAGAAATATTGTTTATAAATGAAAAGATAGTAAGCTGGCACTGCCAGGCAGGATACACCCACATTTTCGAGAGATGGATAGAGAACAAGCAATACCGAAAGTGATTTTTCCTACAATCAAAGGCCATAGTTCATTAAGTTGCAATTTGATATGCGCCAATATCAAAAAGAATCAAGATCTTTAGGTTATAAACATGCATTTCAAGTTTCATCAATATCAAATTAAAATTGTGACCTCTACTGGGTCAACAACTTTGATATACCATATTTTGACACTATTCGTATACAAAATGGCCGCCATTTTGTCTGGCAATTATGGTCCAATTTTCTCGAAATTCGAACTCAACCTTCTGTAGGATGTCAAACGGTTTTTTGTTAAATCGGATAATAATTGTGACCTCAAGAGGGACCTGAAGGAATTTATCGGACAATCAGGGGCCATAATTCAGGACTTTACGATCCGATATGCGCAAATAACGAAAGGAACCAAGATCTTTGGGTTATAACCTTGCATTTCAAGTTTCATCAAAATCGAATTAAAATTGTGACCTATACAGGGTCCACAACCATGATATTCCATTTTGTAACAGTATTCGCGTACAAACGGCGGCCATTTTGTATGACAATTTTGGTCCGATTTTCCCGAAATTAGAACTCAACCTTCCTTAGGATGTAACGGTGATATAATCAAACGATTTTTTAAATCGGATAATAATTGTGACCTCCAGAGGGACCACAAGCTAAACAAAGGCGATTTTGTGTATAATCACGGGCCATAATTCAGGAAGTTACGATCCGATATGCGCAAATAACGAAAGGAACCAAGATCTTTGGGGTTATAACCATGCATTTCAAGTTTCATCAAAATCGAATTAACATTGTGACCTCTACAGAGTCCATAACCTTGATATACCATTTTTCTACAGTATTAGCGTACAAACGGCGGCCATTTTTTTATGGCAATTCGGGTCACGCACCTGGAGATCACGGTGGCTAAGTGGTGAGACGCTGGCTCGCTAGTCTGGGGGTCGTGTGTTCGATCCTTGCATTGGCCGAAAAGTTCATCCAGAATTTCTTGGCGTGGTTTCCCCTTGTCAGTGATGCAGGAGAGAAAGCCTTACAAGAACAATAATAACAGAGTCCATAACCTTGATATACCATTTTTCTACAGTATTTGCGTACAAACGGCGGCCATTTTGTATGGCAATTTTGGTCCGATTTTCCAGAAATTTGAGCTCAACCTTCCTTAGGGTGTAACGGTGATATAATCAAACGATTTTTCAAATCGGGTAATTGTGACCTCCAGAGGGACCACAAGCTAAAATAGGTGATTTTTCGGACAATCAGGGGCCATAATTCAGTAAAATACGTTCCGATAGGCGCAAATATCGAAAGGAACCAAGATCTTTGGGTTATAAACATGCATGTCAAGTTATATCAAAATGGTGACCTCTATAGGGTCCACTAGCTAAAAACGTGATTTTTAGTACAATCAGGGGCCATAATCCGTGAAGTTTTGATCCGAAACATGCCAATATCGAATGCAGTCGAGATCTATTGGGGATGAACCTATATTTCAAGTTTCGTTAAAATCGGGTAAGAATTCTGACCTGTAGAGAGTCCACAAACAATTGTGGACGGACGGACGTCCAGACGGACGAAGCGACGACATAATACGTCCACATGAAAATGTGGGCGTATTAAAATGATGAATAATAAGAAATAAGATTTTTTTTAAAATCTAATACACCCTTAAGAAGAGAATGTCTAGCGTATATCAAGAAACATTAATTAATTCTGTTGAATCAAGAAGAATTTGAAAAAAACGTTAATGAATCAGGTTGAGGACATTCTGAAGACATCGCTTCTTCTATCTGATATTGATTGCGGGGCACTGAAAAGGCAGCTTCTAGCACATTCCCATTAATATTTGGCACGATTTTTCATTATGGCACATCACATGCGTTCACAAGCAGATCCCACTTTCCATTCCAAAACCCAAGAAAGCAGGATTGTCATTCAATTAACCTCGCACATCTGTGACATCAGTTTTATGGAAGAGTTCCAGAGTGCATATTAAGGGAAATTGACGTAACCGCTATGATTTGTCACTGTTTGGGGTCATGTGTAGGTTCGCAAGTGTTATTATCACCTTTAGCTTCCAGAGTCCCCCAAGGATCCGTTTTGGGCCCAATCTTGTTTATTAGTCTTTACACTAAACTCCGCGACTAAGTAGTTAAAAAATTGGATTATCCTGCTGACAACATCTAACTATACATCCTGGTTAGATTTTAATCTCCCCAAACTCAATATTGAAATATGTATTCAGGATATCAAGACTTGGGTGAGTAACATATGATTATTCTCAGACAATTCTGAATAACTTAAACTGTGATACCTCTATATGTGACACTGCAGTCAATTAGGAACTAACTTTTACTTCACGTTGTGTATATGACCAATAACAAAAGAACACTTTGTTGATTAACTATGTTTTTATATATTTATAACATCCATTAAGCAAAGGTTACATACAGGAAATTACACTCACAACTAAGACATTAAATATTAGCCCAATATATATTTTTGTTTTGCGTGTAGTGCGGTCCACCTGCACTATCTATTAGAGTAGAGTTTTAGCCCTTCGTACTGCAGAATGTCCCCGTTGTCCATGTTCCTGAAGCAACGGTATACTAGTTTTATAACTAGTATCCGTTGCTTACGCAGCACCATATTCTCGTCGCTTATGAGTAATAACCTCCCTTTGCGGAATCTACGTCACTATTCGATTTGTCCAATTAACTACCTCGTAAAATATGGAGTAGCGGCAGTGATTTAAAGATGGCGACCTCCATAGATTCTACATTTTCACTAATTAAAAACAAGTTTACAATTGAATGTTTAAGCCAAAACCAGAAAAAATCAATACAGGCAGTACTCGACAAGAAGTGGTGGAATGTTGACAGCCTTGCCCTTTGTCCCCTTTGACCTTTGTGACTCGATTAACATAAATAGGGGTTTCTACTGGAGATCAAGCGTCTGGTTATTCGAATATTTCGCAAAAAATTTAGTTTCAAGGAATCTCAATGGCTACTGGAATATCCCCTCGACCAATCAAAATTAGTGACGGGAATAGTCGGCTGTGAAAGCAACGGATAATAGTTATAAGACAGTATCCGTTGCACAGGAACATGCCGTTGTCGGGCTTTGCTTCTGTTTGCCCACTACATGTATTATTTTATCGCGGGTACTGTTAAAATTATTTGACGTTCTAACACCCCACGTCAACTGGCAGACTACCGCCATTGAAGAGACGGCCACTGTCAAGATTGGTCGCTTTATTTTTGTTACGTCTTTTTTGTGAATCATTTTAGTGAAGCCTGTACTACAACAGGCCCGGGACTTACAACGCAGTGGACGCTTACGGCTCGCCCCCGGATCCATTCACTTGATTTGATAATTGTTTATTTTTTGCAATGTCTATTTTCTGTCTTGTCCGCAGGTCTATCTTGTATATTTTTGTTTTGCGTATAGTGCGGTCCTCCTGCACTTATGCACTTACTATTAGTAGCGCGTGTTCTATAGCGGGGGCTCTTCCTGCCTCTTAAGCCAAGGAGGTTGTGGGTATGATGTTCCTCTGGGAACTGTGAATGTTGTTCGTCGGCCCTCTGTCGACGAGGTTGTGGGAACGTCCGTTTGGGAATATTAAATGATGTCATCACCCTAGCCTCTAATTCGAGCAGGCTGTGGGTATGATGTTCCCCTAGGAACTCCGAAACTTGTCTGTTTCCCGATTTCCAAGCCGAGGCTAGGAACGCTAGATGGTGCCTGATGGAAATTAAATAACCCCGCTCGTTCTTATTAGGGCGAGACAATTACCATTTTGGGGTAAATGTTTCGTATGGGTGCCGTTTTACATCAACATTATTCTTTTTAATTGTACCAATCTGTGCACGAGATGACTGGACGATATTACCCTACTTTCAGCAATTTATGTGGCAGAAAATGGCTGTGGATTAATCTAAAAAACTTGAAGCTTACAAAATACCCAATTCGTTTATTTCTTGTTGTCAACCATTTGTTTAACCACTTCAATATATTAAACAGAGCACCTTCACAGAACTAAAATAACCCCTATAGTATTTTACATATACATGCGGGAGACAGTTATCTCTTCCCCTTTAAATTTGGCAAAAACATAGAAATTGATTTTGACTTGTCTATCTATATCTATGAAGAATTCTGCAGTTAAACGCATTATAAAATATTCAAAATTAAAAACACGAATTGGAATTCAATATTTGTCCATTTCAATCAATTTTTTTTTTATATCTTTGTGAAAATATAATTATTTTTTAAAAAATGTCTAGAATGGACTGCCGTTGAATTCGGGCTGTGCGCGTATTTCACATAACGTGATTTTAGTAAAAGTTCCGCTTTTTACAAAAATCAATTTATATACCCTCATATTACATTGATATGTGCTTTAAGTCCAATTTTCGTATGTTTTAAGGTTCAACGAATAGATATACACCCTTGAATGATCTTATTTTATTAACGTTTAAATGTCTGAATAATCGTGGACACTCTTAATTTCCAAACTTTTATGGGGTTTTTTTTATTATCAAAACTGTTGTATAGCCATATATTTTTTTTCTCAACACTACGTTGTCCGGTCATAAAACCCATTTGTTCACATTGTGGAAATGGCGCTATATAAGAATTATTGATAAAAGTATTGATAAAGTTATCATCCGGTGATTTGAAATTTGTACACAGTCTCTTGTTCATGAGACGAAGAGGCCTATTGATGACACGACAAATTATCAAATGATTACCGGTATATATGTTGGCAAAAGAATTGACTAGAAGCTAATTAAATTTTAATTAGTTCTGATAGTAACTTAATGGGTTGTTATTCTTGACCAGTTACAAAAGAATAAATATGACAGGATTTTTATACACCCACATTTTCATGTGGACTCATATAAAATGTCTGTCCGCCCATGAAGCGTCCGTTCACATTTGTTTGTGGTCAGTCTTGGTCACAATTTTAAACAGATTTTGATGGAACTTAAAACATATTTATTTCCATATAAGGTATGGGGCCCTCTGTTATACTATACCGTTTTTTTTTAGTCTAAGAAAGGTGTGCTCTTTAATATAGAAAACTTTACCTACATGATGTGTGACGAAAACTAAGGTAATGAAGTAGCTTGCATTATTATACAACTATTTTAGACTTACTTACCAACTGCTATGTCAGTATCCATTGCTGGAAGTAGGATACTATCGTCCAGTCATCTTATGCACGGATTAGTTCAATTAACTGCAGTAGCGTTAACGTAAGGTGTTACAGAATCAGTTAATTGATAACACAATAACACTATTTATGGATTAACAATTACTGGTTTATTAACATGCAACGTTTCGACGATGATACTCTCGTCTTTATCACTTGCTTGATAAAGACGAGAGTATCATCGTCGAAACGTTGCATGTTAATAAACCAGTAATTGTTAATCCATAAATAGTGTTATTGTGTTACTGTTCAATTACTAAATGCTACTTAAAGAAGTGCAGTTAATTGATGATTGAAATAATTGATCCCACAACGTGAAGTCAAAGAAATCCCAAGACGATAATGTCACAGCTAATCCCATTTTGTTGGATAGTGTCACACCTCTAGGGGTCACGATGTTTGGACCGATTTAGATAAAACTTAAGATGTTAGTAACAAAAGATCATGTGGGAGTTCCCTTTTCGTGCACATGCCCCACCATTATTGGTACAATTTGGTCGAAATTTAACATATGTATTAAGGATCCAAATATCTTGGAAGATTTCAATCTGCACCAGAGCCAGTAAACTCATAAACTGCTAGCAAGCATCAATAAAACAGGGACAATTTGGTGTGATATTTTCGCACAAAATGATATTTCGTTGCCCGAAAACCGACCGTAATAAATGTGGCTGTCATCTTGGATTTTCGAATGGCTAATAAACAGTATTTGTGTCAATTTTGATACTCATATCAATATTTGAACGATATCCCTGTTTTAAGCAGTCATTTGCTGCACTGTTAATGTTCAGTGGTAGTATGCAAACACTGTTTTCGGAATGATGTCCAATGCCACGATCACAAGATTTCAAACGTTTACGGGGGAAATTTGCGGTTCGACAGTATCTTCCATTTGCCCTAATTTTTAAGACTTCCATAAATATCTGTTAGAATTAGGCTCTATCACTTTGTTTCAAAAGGGTATAACCCTTAAAGTCGACGCAGGAAATCTTTGAACGGGATTCTGTCATGTAACTAGGGAATCTATACCAAAATTTTTTTTAAAAAAAAACCGCTATTTTCCAATAAGATCGTATTATAACTGGGGTGTCCATTGTTTTAACATAGTTTCAGTACAAAGAAATATAACTCCCAAAGAAACATAACCACATTTTTGAACCGAGGTGTCATTTTGTTCGAAATTAAATTTGGTTTATTATTGATAATTACACACAACTAAAAACAAAATCTACATATTATTATCAATTTATACAAACATATACTTGTAGTGGGCGGTGCTCTATACTTCCATCCAGAGGCACGTTTTGAAATATCAACAAGTACAAACATATATACTCCCCATTCGTCAGAGAAGCTCTGGAATTATAGAGACTAAAAATCAATGTGTCGTTCTGTAAAACAGGCAAGCAATCTACTTAAATTTTCAAAAAGTTCGTTTGATAAATGCATGTCAACACGATTTGGTTAAAAACTCCCAATAAATCTTGGGTAAAGAGTCGGTTACAAAAATGTGGTGACTGTGTGTATCCATACAGGGATGTAGCCATGATTTGCTGATTGTTGGAAAAAAATATTTTGCGAGCATAGCGATAAAAAAAAAATCGGGAGGGGGGCGTGGTCTTTATGAAAATTCAACCCTTTTATAGAACTGTCTTATGTTATATTATGTTCAAAGCTGAAATATTATTTACAGCAACGAAATTATTTTAGACAGTATTACCAATTTATTCTACATTGACATTTTCCGTGACACAAAAGTTTAAAAAATATGATAAATAAAAAATTATTATGTGAAGATGCATTTTATAACCATATTGTCCGATCAAATTAAACTAGACAAATACTCTGTGGGGCTGTATGTAGGCCATACAAAAAATTTCAGATTGCAATTTTTTCGGAAGTCGAGGTGGCATATAAAACATATTATATTGAAGTGTTTAACTGAGGGCAAATTTCGGGGCTTTTTGTTAATGTGTTATCCCCCTGTTTAAATTTTGACTTTTAAAGTTTGTGAACCTGCAGTGCGGAATATTTTGACATGGATGGGATCTCGCACGTTTATAAATATTTTTTTTTTTTTAAAAAATGAAAAAATGGCCTCTTTACAATACATTACATCACTTATAATTTTTTTAAATATTAATTCATAACAGGATATCAGAATTATAGAAGAGAACTGACCGATATTTGTAACATTCTAGACTTATTCTTGGGGACAATATATCACCATCGAACAGAATGACCTCAATAATAATATATATTACATAAAGTAGAATTTTATATTTCGCATTATCTTTTCCCCAGAAAGGATATCAGCATTATTGAAAAGTAATAGCAGATGTTGGTGTTAATAAAAGGAATTTGTATTATTTTTGGAACAGTATTATGAGTATTGTCAACAATAAAAATGTTTGATAACGCCAACATAAATGAAATCTATTTCGTAACTTTACTAAATCTAGAAACTAATTTTTCCAAATCTAGAATCTAAATTTCCCAAATCTAGAATCTAAATTTCCCAAATCTAGAATCTAAATTTCCCAAATCTAGAATCTAAATTCCCCAAATCTAGAATCGAAATTCCCAAATCTAGAATCTAAATCTACAAGACCATACCACCGAAATCAAGAATCAAAATTTGTAACAAATATTTATTTTTTAGTCCACTACTGATGATAAACTATATTTTGTAAATAAGTAATAAATCCGTAAACATTTAAAATGACAGACAAATTTCGAAATTATATATTAAGTTTATATTTAATATACGAATAAAGTAGAGATTCGGATAAGTAAATATAAATATATTGTATTAAATCGATAGTTAATGTAAGGTAGATGGAATTATTAAACAATTATATTTTTTTTTTTTAAAAATCAATCAAAATTAATATCATCGATGATTTGGGGAAAAAATACATGCTGTGATATTTTGGATAATTTCGGTCATTGTCATTTAAGTATTTTAAAAATTACCCTTAATGAAAACCGTTTAAATAATACATGGATTGCTATATTAATACGGGCGGCATCTTTTGACACCATATATAAATTGTTTTAAAAATTCAAGATCGAAATTATTTTCGGTCATTGCCGAATACTTCATAAGTATAAAAGAAACATCCTCGATGAAATCAGTTTTAAAAATATATTGATTTCAATTTTCCAATATAGGATAAGATGGGCCTCATTTTGTTTTTCCCCCATTTGGATTTTAAATATTTTTTATTTAACATTTCTTGTGATAACAACACACACAAAACATTCCCAACATATTAGATTAAATATTACAACTAATAATGCTAAATGTTGGTGGGTATAGTACTTACCGGTAGTTGAAATATTTATTGAAATTAGTCGAAAAAGTCTTTGAATAACGGTTAAGTATATTATATGCAAAATATTTACATCTACCACGAACGGGTGTCAAATATGTACACCCTTGTTGGTGGTATGGTGTCGTTCTGAATGGCCTGGGTCAAAAACGTCTACACAAGTTTGTTCCTTTTGTGACAATACTTTCAAATATGACAAGATATATTTTTTTAACGAAAAGTTGCACGGGTTAATAAATTGTTGACAAAGTTCTCAACATGTTTTAAGCATAAATCGACATACATGTATATCAAAATATACGATATACTTACCTTCTCCTTTGAGTGAGCCGCCATCTTGATTACATAGTGTTAATGGGTGTTAATGGGCGGAGCTAATATTTAAAACGAAAAAAATAAATAAAGTTTTAATTTCCAATAAATGCATATTTTCTTCGATTATTTTTAGTGTTTAAAAGTAGTCTTACAGTTTCCATATTTCGAAGAAATGGCTGTATTCCAAGAATCCCACGAGTTGCCTCCCTTTAAACCTTACACAGAATAATAACAAACTGCAGAACTACGTCATGAAGGCTAAATAATGTAGTTGCTATTATTTAAACAGCATATAAATAGATATTATTAAAATGCCGAGCTTGTTATGCATATTCGTTAACCCTCTTCTTGGAACATGATAATGAAAAAAAGCAAACCGGTTTAAACCATGGACCTTATAATATGTTTAAACTTACAAATATAATGGTTTACACGAACGAGGTGACAATGAATTTACAAACTGTTTACTACTAACACTATAATAGGGCCTATAACTTGGTAATTTTATAGAGATTTAAGCTAAATTATATTTTGAATAAATATTTTTATATCAGCAATGAAAATTTTTTTTTTTTTAAATTTCCCTGAATTGCTAGAGAAAATGGGAATTCCAAATCAGTTACCTCTACATGAAATATTTAAACCTCGTGGGTTTTCTCCGGTCCCTCCGGTTTCCTCCTACTGCTAAAAGCCTCCACAAGCAAGCGAATGATTGAAATAAAATTAAACGATATGTTAGTCCCGAAATGACCTAGTTTATTGTGTCGAGTGGACGTTAAACTCCATTTCTCTCTCTCTTGTTCTTCTCTCTTTTGGATTTCAGAAATTCCGAACAAACGTATTCAGTATCACGTTTTTCCTTTTTCTGAAAGGTTTCATTGTAGATCACAATTTTTTTATGAATCGAAAGCAATAGTTGTTGCTGGGAGTATGAAATATTAAAATTTGGAAACTAGAATTATACTACGTTTCAGCAACGGGCTTTTAGCCAGACCCTAATCAGTTAGCTCAACAGTTAGCACCTTTTTAACGTCTGTGGCTGAAACATAGGTCCACCGTGGACAAATCCATGGTATTAATTGGGCTTTTTAGAGATGATTCAACAAGCCTATGAATATTTATTAGACCTTCCAGAAATTTTGTCCGGGATAAATTTTGGTATATACAGAATAATATGCCCCAATCATTATTCTGGTCAACAAAATATGCTATTTTACAATATTCCAATTAATTGATGATACAAATTTCATCTTAACACACCGAATATTAAAAAATTGGAAAAATTCAACGACATGGTGACAACATGGTTTGAAAAGCTTTACGTAAACACTTTCAAATGCAACTTGGATTTAAACATATTTTCGAACCCTCTAGACAAGTAAAATAGGATGTAATGGATAATTTACACAACAGGTAGGACACCGAAACATCTAGTAGTTAGAATAAAGTTAATTATTTTTCTCTAGACCTGTCAAGCCAGCAAGAGTGGTATTGTCCCTTCAACAGGGATCGCCTGGAAATTATCATTGATGTCAAATATCCAGAAGAAATAATGAAATTCCTAGAATTGGTGAGTAAAACCCAGGCATTTTTCTAGGTATTTTGGATATTACATGTAATCGAAAGTAGAACTATAGAAGCTTTGATCTCGAATTAGAAACAATTTTTCAATACACAGAATTTATATTTAAATAACCATATTACAGAATATTAGTCCTTGACTTAATAAAAAATAATTCGCAGAATTTTTAATTTATTATTTTTCATTAATAATTGATTTAATATTTCTGATTTATATTTATAATTGATTGATTATTTTTCATTATCTTTAATATAATTCATTTAATATGTCTGATTTTCATTAATAATTGATTTATAATTATTCATTATCATCATGTAATTCTTTTAATATTTCCGATTTTCAAAAACTATTGATTGATTTATTATTTATTTATTATCATCAATAACTCCTTTAATATTTCTGATTTTCAATAATACTGATTTTCAATAATACTTTATTATTTTCATTATCATTAATATAATTCATTTAATATTTCTATAATGATTATTAATATTTATTATTTCAGATTTTCATTAATAATTGATTTATTATTTCTGATTTTCATTAATCTTATTTATTTATTATTTCTGAGTTTCATTAATATTATTTATTTAATATTTCTGATTATCATTCATATATTTTTTTTAATATATCTGATTTTCATTAGTAATTGATTTATTATTTCTGATTTTTTATTAATATTATTTATCTATTATTTCTAATTATCATTCATATGTTTTTTTTAATATTTATGATTTTGAATAAAATAATTTATTTAATATTTATGATATTGACTAATAAACTTCGTTGAATATTTCTGGTTTTCGGTTGTATACTTCATTTATTAATTCTGATTATCATTGATATAATTCATTTAATATTTCTAATTAAAAGTGTTCTTATTGAGTTAATAATTCTTAATGTCTGTTCGTGTTTCCAATTACCCCAACATGTCTAATTATTTGAAAACTTATTGTGGTTTGGTGGCCTAAATTCAACACACACTAATGTAAATTTCAAACACCCTTTTTGAATAATATTTTGGACCAATAAGTTTTTAGATCAGGGAAACTTCCATTGTGGTCTTAAACTAAAAGTTTATTCTTGCTTTTTTCCCCTACATAAATTATAATCTTAAAGTATGCCGTTTTAATCTTCAGATTTTAGTGCAATTAAAACAAGATATTTAAACTCGACAAATAGTTGCTGTGGGTAAGGGGTTCCTCTTATCATATTAAAGAGGCAGGATGGGTCCCAATCATCCATAAATCATTTTATTAAATTATTTAGAATATGAAATATATTACATAGGCCCACTTTGACATCGTGAATGTAATTAAAATTGTAAATTGCCTGTAAAATCGTTGTTAATCATTTACCGACTCTTCGGCCGTAGTTGAAGTCATAGCACATCTGGGGTTTTTACCATCTGAACTAAAATGGATGCATTCTGAGTTCTTCGGTTATCTGAGTTAATAGTAAATGTAGCTGGACCGCATCACACATAAACAATCACCGATACACAAGACAAACCCGTGGACACGACTCGACGCTTGCCACACTGCCCAAGCCGTTGCCAATCACTCCTAGGTCAATGTTCGGACCATTTGCCGGCTTCAGCAACGCTTTCGGGCTACTAACACCATGGATGACCGCCCCCGAACTTCTAGACCAAGGGTTACCACAAGGCGACATGACCCCTATGTTGTGCGACAGCACGCGCAGAATCCCTTCACACAGGCATCTAAGACATCACGTCAGACAGTTGGGACATACGGAAGACCCATCAGTACCGATACAGTGCGCCGACGTCTCACTAGAGAGAACTTCCATTGCTGTAAACCTAACCGTGGACCAATCCTCAACAGTTTGTCCAACAACGCTAGAACTGGCGACACAGTTTTTTGAGAAATGTAATTGAGAAATTTTTTTGGGAGAAATGTTTAGCAAGGTTTGTATTTGAAGATAATAATATGTATTTAGAAATTTGTTGTTCCAGATTTGTTTTTCGTTGTATTTCTCTGATGAAATGTAAATGGATGTAAATGTAGGCAATTTTATCTTTATATTGAAATACAATTAAAATACGTTTTACAAATCTGATATGACAAATGTCTAATTTGTAAATCAGATATTGATTTTAAGATACAAAAATGTAAATTTGTGTGTACAAATGTCTAAATACGACAACAAATGAAGAAATACGAATTAAGGCCTTGAAATAAGAAATAAGGACACTGAATAAAGAGCTGTTTGGTCTTCCATGTTGTAGTACCATGTGTCTTAGTCAGACGTGGAAAGCGGACCAACAAACCCAGTCGCCACTTCCTACGTATGGCCCATGTACTCTCTTCTATTTACATATCTTAATAGCCCTGTGATGGTCTATTTAATTTGTATTCCTGGGTGGGTAAGACTTCGTTAGACCAGTTTAGGAACTGGGCCCTGTTTCTCGAAATCTTAACTTAAGATAAAATCCAAATTTTAGAAGATACTTCACTTTTGATTGGCTTAGCACTAAAATCTTTTAATATTATTCAATCAAAAACCTAAAATTTGGATTTTATCTTAGTTAAAATATCGTGAAACACACCCCAGAACAGTAGGACCCATTTCATTTCATTCATAGCACTACATCATTCCCTTTCTGTCAAATTCAATTTTGTGAGGAGAATTGTGCATTACTGTTGTACATTACCTTTAGCATGAACAAATCATTCTGATGCGTCGTCATCTGATGCTGTTGTTACATTCAGAATTGTACGATCTCATTCTAACCCAATACTTAAGCGGTCGGGTGACCCGTCCATTTAAAGAATGAATGAATGAAATGGGGTTTAACGTCCTACGCTTAAGCACCTAACCTGGGCCAATTGAAGACGGGCATACGCCAACAGTGTGCTATGAGGTAAATTTTGCCCGGGCAGCGGCGCTACGGCCTACTCTTATATCGAATTCCAACTGCCAAGGGATCTTTTACGTGCACTCCAATTTGTACACGGGACCTCGGTTTTTCGTCCCATCCGAACGACTAGGCAGCTGTCCTTGTCAGGCCCTCCTTCTGCATCACTGACAAGGGGAAATCACGCCGGAAAATCGAGATGAACTTTCTCGGCCAATGCAGGGATCGAACACTCAACCTCCAGGCTAGCGAACCAGCGCCTTATCCACTTAGCCACCGTGATCCCCCGTCCATTTAAACAAACGTGGAAAAGAAATACAGCCATTGATTATAATGTTTTTTGTTTATTTCTTTTGTATGTATATGTTGCAACTTATAAAATATAAAATATTTATAAATACATACAACATTATGTATAATAAATGTATCAAAAATGTATATTCTTTATATAACCATGATAAATGAATAACAAATATAATACTTAATCTTTTAGTGGTATTTAGTGATTTGGAAACACATTAATTAACAGAACACAATTTTTATGGGTTACAATCACTAGTTTTATTCTAAAAGCCCAACGTTTCGACAAGTAATTTCTTATCGTTGATAACGACTTTTCGACAAGTATCCTCTTATAACGATAAAAGGATATTTGTCGAAACGTCGAGCTTTTAGAATAAAAACTATAGTGATTTTCAACCCATAAAAACTGTGTTCTGTTAAATATAATACTGTATTTAATGAGGGTTGGGGAGCATATAAATATAATTTCAAATTGTAGCCTCATTTTGTTCCCTTTCCCTTTCTTTTTTTTTTTACAAAAAACAATAAGTAGGAGATTTTTGTTTATCACCCAATACCTTCCTACATGCAGAAATAAATTAATATAATTCTTTGCTATAGATTTCACTTTTACTGAACCTGAATACATAATCAATTTTTTGACAGCAATTCAACCATTGCAAAGTCCTTTATACTGACCAAGTGTTTCCATCAAGGTCAATTAAATAAAAAAATAGTTCCTTTTTAATAAGAAAGAAGTTACTTTTAATTAAAAAAAATGAACTGTTCTTTGAAAATAAAAAAAAAGGTAGTTTCTTAATCTTTTTGATTGACCAATCAAATTCATGTAAAGCGTTATCTTCTAAGAGACATCGCAGTAGATTGTGGAATATTTCACACAAGCGATATCTACTGTAGAATGTATTATTGGGTGATAAACTGTATTATTATATTAACCGTTTTTCAAGTTTGACAAAATTTAAAGAAATGTTGTGGGTTTTTTTTTTTTACAAAATTCTTAGAAACTTTATATAAAAAGATTACAAAGTAATGACTTTTTTCGTCCTTTCTTTTACTTTTCGGGGTTTTTTTTATTATTCTGTATCGTATTTCTGTTTCATCGAAGCTAAATGTTTTTGTTGAATTTTTAGACACAAATGTCATCTGTTTGAACACAACATGTGAAGAGTTTCTTGAAGTTTTTAGCCGCTTTCCTTCTCCATCGTCTCAATCTCGATTCTTTAGGTTTTGTTGGTGGGGTAGGAGGAGTTAAATCTAAAACTAGAAATAAATATTTCACATAAATTTTCATATCAGGAAACAGAAGTAGGTACACATTAAATACCGAAAAATTGTCAAAGAATGTTGCATCATCATATCCCAGTGAGCAAGGCACTGGTTCACTATAGAGGGGTCATGGGTTCCTCCCTGTTTCTGACCGATGAAGTTCCCCGGGATTTTCCAGCGTGGTTATCGCTTTTGTAATTGGTGCAGTCTTTGGGATGGTAAGAAAAAACGAGGTCTCGATATCCTTTGGCAGTTAGAATTGGCCGTAGCGCCACTCTCCAAGCAAAATTCAGAGAGAAGGGAGCGGGAGAGAGAAGGGAGGTTTAACTTCCACTCCACACAAACTATGTCATTTTTTTAGGGACGAACATATGGTTCAACTACATTTCAATAATTCGCTTGCGCGTAGGGGTCTTTAGCAGTGGGAAAAAATCGGGGTACACGACGAAAACCCACATAGTTGGGCAAATAACTCTACTCCTGGTCACATGCAAGTGACGAATCGAAACCACGCTTACTTGACTCAATGACAGACCTCCTAATTCAACGTGCACGCGTTAACCGTTCGCCCCACCCAAACCCCGAAGATAAATAATAATGAAAAAAGACAATATACCTGTAGTTACAGCATCTATATCTTTCTGTACAAAACATGGAATAATATTATTGATACCTGTAAATACAATAATATAAGTCTTCTATAAGAGAATTATAATATATACTAATTTAATATAAAATCATGACTTAAGATAACAGACCTTACGATTAAACCATAAGCGTTAGCCTATCTCACCCCCACCCCCCGCCCCCGGCAACCCATTAGAAATAGAGGTCCGACAATTTAGCTAAATAATGATTGTGTTTATATTAAATTATAATATGGGATTATATACTATGCTACATTTCAAACAGCAGACTATTTCAGCCAACTCAGGCAACTCCTCTTATATTTTAAAGTCATATTATAATTAACGGGGTTGTACCTTTAAAGGGGTCTTCCAGTCTTTTTGGAAGATCATCGTCATCACTACTAATCAATAGTTCATCATCAGTAGATATTTCATCATCAGCATCACTGCCATCAGTATAACCATCTTCGTGAGGGCTTAAATCTGGATTGCCAGTAGATACAACAATTACAGGTTCTATTGGATATTTACAATGCTCTATATCTATATCAACTTGGTGTAAATCTCTTGGTGAACCCAGATTTTGTATTAATCTATCTATTGCATTTGCAGATAGTTGATTTTCAATTCCAGAATTAATCCTTGTTCTCATTCGACAAGCTCCAATCAATAAACTTGTTCTCTCAACAAATGTCAAATTGGCTGAAATATATAAAAATGGGCCAGCGTGACTTCCATGAAAATAAAACGGTAAATAAACTTTTATACCCGTACACAGGCCCGTAGCCAGCTTGCTGGTGGAGGGGGGGGGCAGCCCGACTGATAGAGGGGGCCCGGGATGGTTGTACAATTTTTTTATTAATGTTTGTCCATCTGTCTGGGTTGATAGTAAGATTTTAGACAAGGCCAAGAAGGGGCCAAAAAAGGATTCGATTTGGCTGGATGGACCAGGATGGACTCATTTCGCTTTGACGTGTATTGTTTCAAAGGCCCGGTGGGGATCACGGTGGCTAAGTGGATTAGGCGAGGTTGAGTGTTCTATCCCTGCATTGGCCGAGAAAGTTCATCTCGATTTTCCTGCGTGATTTCCCCTTGTCAGTGATGCAGAAGGAGGGCCTGACAAGGACAGCTGCCTAGTCGTTCGGATGGGACGAAAAACCGAGGTCTCGTGTACAATTTGGAGTGCACGTAAAAAATCCCTTGGCAGTTGGAATTCGATATAAGAGTAGGCCGTAGCGCCGCTACCCGGGCCAATTTTCCCTCATAGCACACTGTATGGCGGATGCCCGTCTTCAATTAGCCCAGGTTAGGTGCTTAAGCGTAGGACGTTAAACCCCATTTCATTCATTCATTCAAAGGCCCGGCTATGGACAATACGTTGATCCTCTTTAATTCGACCAAATTGTTTTCAGCATTTTACCATATTTCAGACCAAATGATCATAAATGTGGTGGCAAGAATGATCTAAAATGACCAGTAGCAATACTAACAACCCCAACCCCAACCCTGTCTATTTGAAAAAATGCTAATATTTGAATATTACTTACATAACCAATTGTTCAGGAAGGTATGAAGATCGTTGTCAATCTTGTCATCCATTTTAAATAGTTATCTAATAAAAGAAAACAGAATTAATGTAGAGTTCATGAAACATGATGTAGATAGACAAACATTTTGTGGAATCATCCAGGTTTTCGTTACTACCGTGAAAAGTGATTTAATTATAGATAAAATTTTGATCAGAAATATTTTCAAATAGTTTAAAATTGTAAAATCATTTGATACATACCTTTTTTCCGCTTTTACAAAGTAAATACAGGTAATTAAAATCGTTGAATGTATTTTTGACGTGCAGTTTCAATGAAGATTCCAGCTCAAATGATGATATACTATTATGACGTCATAATAATTTGACGTTAACTTTAGGTTTTGACGTTGTTCCATTATCCATAGTGTAGGTAGAGTTGCGGTTCTTGTTGTTAATAGTTGCTTAGTTTTTATATCCTTTCCAGAGGCCTAGTAAGACATTTACAACGGAAATCGGGCTGTCATCGATGAATAATCATCGGTGTGGTCAGACCTTTAAATTAAGTTGCCAGGCAATGAAATTTACGCCCCCAACAAATCGAGGCACATTTAAGCTTGTTAGATGGCAATAAGTTTAAAAACGTTGATAACAAATGAACAGCACTATAGTAAATTTATGGGCATAAATTAGTGCAGTTACTTTCTCTGTGGCTTTCCTTGGCTTCTGTATTTCCAGTCCGTATTGCGTATCAGCTGCAGACGGCAAGACCAGAATATGGCGTCGACGTGACCAGCGTTATTCTGACCAATGTGTCGTGGAACAAAACTCATGGGGAGAAAGAGAGATAGAGAGAGAGAAATGGGGTTTGACGTCCACTCGACACAAACTAGGTCATTTCGAGACTAATATATGGTTGGGTTTTTTAAAAAAATTATTTGAATAATTCGCTTGCTCGTAGGGGTCTTTAGTAGTTAAAATACTTTTAACGTTAAACTGGAGTAAGGCTGAAGACGTCGGTGGAATCATTTCTATGACAGAGCGTGTGCTAACCATTCGGCTATCCACCCACACGAAGATTTAATAACGTCGTACCGAGACCAAAAACGGCCGCAATCGCACGAGGCTTTTCTGGAATTGGGATAAATTAATCACTAATGTATCAACAAACTGTTCACAAAAGATTGTTTTGATCCACTTAGTAAGTCATTTTCCAGAATGATTTGATTGAAGTGTCCCTCTGATTTTGAAATCGTACTGACGGTGTGTTGCCGTTTAGTATATTTCATACCATAAATAACATACCTACCAAATCAAACGTAAGCTTCCACTGATTTTGACTTATAAAAACACCCGCTGGTTAATTAGTTAGATAAAAAAATATTTAACGTATAAATAAGTTACTTGAAGGTTATTAATTTTATTGTAGGTACCACCATAGCGGTAAAGTTTATTTATTGCAAAGTCTAATGAAATTTATAAGGGAGTCAGGCACCTCTTATTTCAGATATAATTCCAGTATTCCGCTCACATTCATGCCGATGTTCCAAATCTCGAAACCTGACCGCGGCTGACTCTGGGAACGAGATTGAGATGTTTTGTCAAGGATTAAACAAAAGGTTGTCCGACATGACAACAATTTATTTCAAATTTTCCCGAAAAATAGTCAATAAAATTGTACAATTCTTAAGAATAATGAATAACCATGCAACATTAATTATTAGTTATATTGATCAATCCAATTACTTGCCCCCTCCCCCCTATTTTAAATAGAAATCTTAAAGCCTGGCGCAGACCATGCGACAACCGAAGCGACGAGTTTGGCGACAAATATCGCCGTAATTTAAGTGGGGTGCGCACAATGACGTCATTGGGTGCGCACACTACACGAGTATCCCGCAACATACAACAGATCACGTTATTCGTCATGTGACACCTCAAAATGGCAGCATTTTTGTCGTCAGCTCGTCGAAAACTTCAAATAATGTTGTTTTTGTACACATGATGATGAGGCGTCGGCGTAGGTGACATAGTTCTGTGCCACGAACCATCTGGACACGAGATTTTATTTTAGGGAGGCGAGCCCAGGGCGTTTATTGTAATCTGTCATCTGTCCAAACTGTCTCGTTAACGTTGTGCAAAGCAATATTTTGTGTTTATGTCACATGATACACATAGCCCCAAATGATTGGTTAATAGGTGATTTGGGTTCCTTGGCTGTCGTCAAACCCGTCGCCGAGGTGAGCACACTACACGATTGATCGCCGACGAAGCGACGACTTCGGCGATCATATCAAACATGTTTGATATCGGCGACGAAAAATCGCTTGCGATCGAGTGCGCAAAATAGGCGAATTTTTGATTTTTCATCGTCGACGACCGATATCGCCTATGTCGTCGCCTAGTGTGCGCTAGGCTTAAGACCCGAACCCCGTATTGTTTGGATTTTGGGGTATACAGTGAGCCATGAATTACAGTTACATAAACAACTTTAAGGTGTGTATATTATTACAAGTAAATAAAATTTTGTTATCTTTTATTGGTGATTTTGACCCCCCCCAGTCAAAATTTTCCCGAACGCCTATGCCTCTATAGGATTACACTAAGAACCTCGAAAGGGTAAGCAAAGACCTTCTTAAAAGTTCACCAGTTGATAGATTGGATGTCATAATAATATTCTCTTCTATTGAATCCAAGCATTTTCATTATACTATAGTAAAATACGTGTATGGGCGACATTTCTAAGAATTGATGATATTTTCTGACTATTTATATAAATAGATTTCTAAGAATACATATAATATGGTTAATTTTTTTAATTTAGCCGATTATGAGTAAGATATAATTTCTAAAACAGCTAGTCATAAATACTATAGAAAAGAATCAAAACGACCAATTTATTTGTTATTTATTATGAATCCAATCACATGTGAAAGTTTACACCTAGGTTTTAAACAACTAAGAAAGGTCATCCATAATTATGACATCAGAAACTAGGTTATACCATTTATGAATACCACGTCACATCATTGCGAGCTTATTATGCAATACCATACTGTTAGATAAAACTAGAAAAGATGACTAATGCTCGACGAAACAAATCTGGAAGCCATTTCATAAATATGGAGATGACAGTTTTTTTATACGCCCACATTTTTATGTGGACGTATATTGTCGTCGCCCCTGTCCGTCCGTCCACAATTGTTTGTGAACACACACTACAGGTCACAATTTTTATCCGATTTTAATGAACTTGAAATATATGTTTATCATCATAAGATCTTGGTTGCTTTCGTTATTGGCACATATCGGACCATAACTTCATGGATTATGGCCCCTGAGTGTACGAAAAATCACGTTTTAAGCTTGTGAACACGGTAGAGGTCACAATTTTAAACCGATTTTGGTGAAACTTGTAATGCATGTTTATTACCCAAAGATCTTGGTTCCTTTCTCTATATTTGCGCATATCGGATCGTAACTTCCTGAATTATGGCCCCTGATTATACGAAAAATCGCCATTTTTAGATTGTGGTCTCTCTGGAGGTCACAATTATTATTTGATTTAAAAAAAAACCCGTTTGGTTATATCACCGTTACACCATACCATGATGACGGTTGGTTTCGAATTTCGTGAAAATACGACCAAAACTGACGAACAAAATGCCCGTCACTTGTACGCAAATAGTGTAAAAATATGGTATGTCAAGGTTGTGGACCCTGTTGAGGTCACAATTTTAATCTGATTTTGATGAAAGTGCAAATGCATGTTTATAACCTGAAGATCTTGGTTCCTTTCGATATTTGCGCATATTGGAGCGTAGCTTCCTGAATTATGGCTCCTGATAATACGAAAAATTACCATTTTTAGCCTGTGGTCCCTCTGAAGTTCACAATTATTATCCGATTTACAAAACCGTTTGATTATATCACCGTTACACCGTAATGCTGGTTGAATTCGAATTTCGTGAAAATCGGACCAAAGTTGTCGGACAAAATGACCTCCAGAGGGACCATAGAGGATTTATTTTTCGGACAATCAGGTGCCATAATTCAGGAAGTTATGATCCGATGTGTACAAATAACGAAAGAAACCAAGATCATTTCAAGTTTCATCAAAATCGAATCAAAATTGTGACCTCTACAGGGTCCACAACCAGGATATACCATTTTTTAACAATATTCGCGTACAAACGGCGGCCATTTTGTATGGCATATGGCAACCTTCCTTAGGGTGTAAAGGTGATATAATCAAACGGTTTTTCAAATCGGATAATAATTGTCACCTCCAGAGGGACCACGAGCTAAAATAGGTGATTTTTCGGACAATCAGGGGCTATAATTCAGGAAAACACGTTCCGATAGGCGCAAATATCGAAAGTACCAAGATCTAAACATGCATGTCAAGTTTCATCAAAATCGGCTCAAAATTGTGACCTCTACAATCAGGAGCTATAATCCATGAAGTTTCGATCCGATACATGCCAATATCGAAAGCAGCCGAAATCTTTTGGGGATAAGAATTGTGACCTGTAGAGAGTCCACAAACCATTGTGGACTGACGTGGCGACGACATAAAACGTCCATATGGCATACGGTGGGCTGTGGGGTGATTTTTTTCCTGGATCGCGGAGCTACGGTCTACTCTTATTTCCAGTTTCAGCTTTTAAGGGTTATTTTATGAGCATGCCAATATATACAGGGGACTTCTGTTTTTCCGCCACACATCTAAACGGCTAAGGCTGTTCCTTGCGACAAGAGAAAGTGTACTCGTTTTCGCTTACTTTTTACATATAGGGAAAACTGCAATCGAGAATCCCGGTGAACTTTCTCGGCCAAATGGTTAGCCACTGAGCGAACCAGAAAGTATAAACTCTCAGTGCAATATTTATAGCTTTAATCGGAAACCCATTAATGCTTTTATAAACATCACTCCCACCAAAAACTTACAGAGAAACTGACCGAGAGAGATTTAACAAAATGCCAATATTTTGACGGTATATACAACATTTCACCAGGATTCAATATACATTCCCAATATGGCGCTTCGGGGAATAAAGGGTATTTATCTTTGTCTATATGTTCTATATCGACTAAACTTGTATTGTGCAACAGTCTGTGGGGATTAGGATAAACATTCTCTGTGTATTTATCGGAATAGAGTCGAACATATTTCTTGCCGAACACCTTGGTCAAAAGATTTTCCTTGGCATCATAATGTAATGGTGAGACAGTTCCTTTTGGTCCAAACCATGCATTAATATCCACGTCGTCTCTGTCCCCTAAACAACAATAGCTGGGTACACTGATGTCATGTTGTAATTCAGGGATTTGATCAAAGAGTTGATGTTGAGCTAAATACCCTTTCGTTCCTTTGGGATTTTCGATATAATTTTCAATAAATTCTTTGACAGTCATTAGTGTCTGAGACCAGGATTCCTCGGTGTATTTGGAACCAAGTTCGATCGGCACCGTCCTGGTTCCTGCCACCTTTTTAATATAATCTAATGACCATTTATTTGTGGACAAAGCTGGCCAATAATCTATAGCATCTGTGATTATAACTGGCTCCCTTTTGTCTATAAAAGTTTTTCTAAAAAATTCTAAAGATGGACAGGACGATTTCTGTATTTCTTTAGCTTCATCTATATTACACGCGGACTCTGCCGATGAAATTTCCTCGTCTAACTTAGGTCTTTTGGAAGAGTCGACAGTCTCAGTCACAGTCTGTCTCTTATTAGTACCTTTAAAAATGTCATTCTTTAAAACGCAGGTTGACATTTTGGCCAAAACATTGTCGAGTATTGGGGCACCCATTAATAGCCCCATGTCACATGTTCTCATGACGTCTGCTGTAGTGAAAGTATAGTCTGTTTCGTGTAGTAACAGGAATACTTGTGAAAACATTTTCATCGTAGATATTAAAGTGTATAAATATCTCCAGGCTATATTTACATCTTTCCAATACCCTGTGTTCAGCTTCTCCCATATTTGATCCAAGAGAATATCACTAAGTATCAGAGAATCTGAGTGCTCATTTGAGAAGAAAAAGGTTGTGCTTCGTCTTAAAAGACATGTTATGGCCGCTCCTATCACTTCCTCTGAATCAAAGTTTCTCAGTAACAGAAATACATCTTCGCTAGATTTTGGAATTAATTTGGTTAATTCATCCAACAAGAATAGCGTGACATGATCTTTTATTTTCGGTTCCATTTCTTATTTTAATATTATCTGGAAAACAAAGGGTGTAAAATGGATTACTATTAATAATAATTAGTATTAGGCTATCGGGAATGTTGGATTGTTCTACACTGTAAAACGTTCGTGGTGATTTTGGATGGGGAACAAACACCCAAGATTTATATCGTTAGGTGAGCAGGGACGGATCAAGGAATGCTGACAGGAGAAATGTAACACGCCGTTTGACGTCCAAGTTTTGTAATTAATTAATAGGACCACCTTGTGATTCAATTTAATTGATGCAAAGCATTAAAATGGTGATATCCTATCTATCCTATCACACCATCTGAGGAAACAGATAAAGCACACGATCGTTACACTAACTTTTCTCAGTGTTGTTTCACCATTTTTTTTCATGTAGCTGAGCAGGGTGGGGTTTGGTCCCCAACCCCCTCCCCTCCCTTGAATCCGCCCCTGTTGTGGGGCAAAACCTGTATCTAGACACCATTAAGTGGGGGGGGGGATTACCTTTCGGTAGGGGGCGAACATTTTGAGGAAATTTTTGGGAAAGGTCATTCTAACAGACTGTTGTAATCATCATGCTATATAGTTACCTAGGCGTCTAATAAGCAAATAAATAAGTATTCAAACAAAAAAAAGTCGTGATTTTAAAACATTATTTAAAACTATTTCAGATTAGTACAAAAAAATGGTTGTGGTTACAGGTTGGTCGTCGGGGAGACATTCCTCGCGGGGTTAATCACTTTGAATTGCACATGACGTTAAAGTTTTTTGATCAAACCCAACCCTAACCCTTACCCTAGCACGCGGTGCCTGTCAGGGTCGCTAAAAATAAACCACCATCAAGTTTATGAACGCGAGATTCCGTCTATTCGCCATGATTGGAATTAATTACACGAATTGGAACAGAAATCACGATGATAGCCGATTGATACGTGACCAGGAAATTATTCGACTATGTGAAACGAGTGGAATATCAAAAAAGATTGATCGACATTGCCTGCTTCACACTATTTTTGATATGTATAGCTTACCATTAAATGAAAGGTACTTAAACTAAAGTAGTTAATTTAACAAATAATAAAAGATATACACATACACCGTGAAGACTTGTCTATTAAAAGTTTTCAAGCGAATAACTTCCAGGTTAATTCGCCATTATTATGAACCTGAAACTGTACGGATAGACTAACGGATTTGGGAACGTTTTACGGATCAAATTTTAGTTTAGAGCATACTTCTCTCCGATGTTGACGCAATTTTGATACCGTTTCTGCCATTTAAAATCATACCAATACGATATTCTGACTAAATTAAGAATTTTTTCATAATCTGAAATGCACAAAGACAACTGAAATGCAGATTAATTCTGCTGTCCTGGCAATAACTGCCAATAATGTTTGTGTACTACCACAGCCTAAAATACAGTGACGTTATTTTTGAGATATTATTATTCTGATGTGATATATCAATGTTTGTTTGTTAATTTAGCTACAATAGGCTGCCTTTAGTTCCACCTGGCAAACTTAATTTCTTTATTAATGGATGTCACAATTACATGTAGGGAAACAACTTTTGTTTATCTGTTAATATTGTGTTTTTGACTAAATTGATAAGGACATTCAAATGGATGGTGCATTAGCCTCGCATATTTCTATTAGCTTTTGTACACGACATATTTTTAGCCCTGCCATCATGGTGTAAACTAGGCTATTGAAATGAAATGAAATGGGGTTTCACGTCCTACTGTTATGCACCTAACCTGGGCTAATGGAAGACGGCCATACGCCGCACAGTGTTCTATGAGGAAAATTTTGCCCGGGTAGCGACGTTACGGCCACTCTTATATCGAATTCCAACTGCAAAGGGATCTTTTACGTGCACGCCAATGTGTACACAGGACTTTGGTTTTTCGAACCATCCAAACGACTAGACAGTTGACCTTGTCAGGCCTACGGTTCTGCATTCCTGACCAGGGGAAACCACTCAGGAAAAATCAAGATAAACTTTCTCGGCCAATGCAGGGATCGAACACTCGACCTCCAGGCTAGCGAGCCAGCGCTAATGAAGACAGGTATACATCATACAGTGTACTATGAGGGACATTTTGCCCAACTGTCAATGGATCTTTTATGTGCACACCAATATGTACCTTAGAGGTTTTAAAATTTACTCATCCAAAAACTAGTACAGCTGTCTTTGTCAGGCCCTTTATCCGGCATCACTGACAGGGGAACCCCGCGGGAAAATCTGGATGAATTTTCTTGGCCAATGCAGGGATCGAAAACCCAACCTCCAGGCTAGCAAGCCAGCGTCTTACCAACTTAGCCACTGTGACCCCCTGTTCTGTTCTAAAATGTCAGGCTAAGTCAGAAATGTAATAAATAACATAATTAAACCTTGTTTTGAAGAAAAAAATGGCATTGCACTTTGCGTGAACAAACTATATAATACAATCTCTTATTTGAAACACACAGGGTCGGTAGATGACGTATCTTATATAGCATATGTCATGCAGTGTGCCATGAGGGAAGTTATGCACAACCGCACTACGACCTATTCTATCTTAATATTCAAAGGTTAAGATTTCTCATGCATACGGCACTGTTCCTTGCAAGGCACTTCTGTAACAAGGGGAAAACACTAAGTCCCCTCTATCTCTCCTACTCCTAGCAATTTAGAAACATTAAGAATTATGATATAGAAATAATGCAAGGGAAGTTTAATTAAATAAAACATTTATTCACAATAAATTTACTTATTCAATAATAGACATACTTTCAGTTGTCATTACAAGAGGTGCACTCTCATCAAAGAAATTAAAAACACTTAAAATCAACTTTGAATACAACAGAACTTACAAAGCAATGCAAGATATTCATTTTTTATCTTTACATTAAATTGAACTTATTGTTAATTATATCACAGTACAGTTCATAATTCTGTTATTGGTATTACTGTTTCTACACAAGAGGCTTTTATTACCTTCCGAACTATTGAATCAGCACATTAGTTTTGAAAAATCAAAGCACTGATCTACTCAAATAGAATAATAAATAGCCAGTCTGCTTAAAAATCCCTCAAAAATATGTATTGGAAACCTCTGTATCGCAGAATTTGAACAAGCCAGACAGTATTCAATAGTCCAATCATATTTTCCAATAATCACAAAAGTGATAATACCTCTTAAACGCTATGATTATGACATATTGTACTCCTATATGGATTGGAAGATACTGTCATCGACAATCGGATATATTTCTTCACGTCACATATTATATAAAATTTAATATTGAATCAATTTATCACCAGATTTTATCATTTTCTCAATCATACCTACACATACATTACATATATATTAACCTTGTTTTTTCTATTATCAATATTGTCAATAATTATTAAAATATCTTCAGTGGTAATCCTAGTATTAAGGCCAGAATTGTTAAATGGATATGTTTATAAATAAAGACCAGTTAATGATTTAAGATTGGAAGAATTCTTTTTCAAAGGAATCTAGCAAGAGAACAGTTTTGTCTATTTACATGTATAATAGACAACACAAACTATACTCTAGCAGTATTTATATCTTTAAAATATAGAGGAAGATTTCATTAAAGCGCATGTGTGGGATAATGTATCTATTTCTCAAGTTTTTTTAAATAGTCTTAAGCCAAGACAATGCATAAAATATTGATACCCACGTGCAGTTTCAATATATAACCTAATGTCCCACCCTTGACCATCAAATCACACAATGGTACTTTTTAAACATAAACAAAGCATCAAATTTAAATTACCAATTTCTGGCGATTAATTTTAAAACTTAAATAATATTTAAACATTTACATTAAATAAATTAATTTTCATTTCAGAATTAAGAGGTATAAGTTTAATATTCACAGCCACATTTTAAACATCTGTTGAAATGAACGAAATTGCTTAGCAAATCACTATAACACTTTCATGCATATTGATTGACAAAAAAATATATTTCAGTGATCAATGATAATTAAAATCAATCCAGATATATAGTGTTAATTTCATTGCCTATCAATAATAATACAAAATCATAGGTTGCTTTTATAGAGCAAAATATGTATATTATTTTGAACTCAGAAGCCAATAGCCTTTATTATCTCTTTGATGGGACTGACCAAAAGTTGTTTTAAGCAACCAATCGGCAGAATTCAACTTGCTATGCTGATCTTTTACGACATTCCATGTAACTGAATCTTCCTCACTGTCAACTTCCATTTCCTGAGATGATTTCAACCATTTTTCTCCATCGCCTTCTTCATCTTTAAATTTAAAAGTCGACATAGAATCTATATCTCCTTCATATTTTTTCTCACTTTCTTTAAGCCAATCTTTTATCTCCTTCGATGCTTCTTGAAAGAAGGAAAATGAAATTTGAGAATTTGTAAATTCGACTGGTTTAGTGGGTGACAGCCAGGCTGCCATATTACAACTGGTATTGTTTGGACATTTTTCCTTCAAATCTTCCAGATCCCCCTTCTCCGTTTTAATCAACCAATGATCAGTATCCTCAATTCCCAGGTGCTGAAATCCACAGTGAGGCTTGCAGACACATTCTTCATATCCTTCACAGAGTTCATTAGCTCGGCAGACGGTTTTGACATCAGGCATAGCACTTTTAATATCTTCTACAGTCTTGAGCCAGCATCTTTTATCGGTAGGACAGGATTTGTAGAAATTGGACATAAAAGGTGTACAAGTTAAACTGCCTAGTCTGTCACCCAGGGTCTCTATATCACTTGGCCCAGTAGAAGTACATTCTTCACATGACTGTTAAAACAAAAAGAAAAAAAACAATTAAATGCGAGGACAAAAAAGTAAAGGATCCCCACAAATTCAGTAATAACAGAGTCTGTGTTGGATATGAAATAGTGTATAATGTTTAGCATCCTACAGGGCTAATGAAGACAGGCATGCCAGCATACGCCATGCAGTGTGCTATGAGGAAAATTTGGCCAAGACGATAGCACTTCCAGTCAATCTTCAACTGCAGAGGGTTCTTTTACGGGTACTCCAATGTGTACATTGGATCTTAAGTATTCATTTCATGACTATATCCTGTTCCTTATCAGTCCCTCTGTCCAGCACCAAAGAGATGGGGAAATCAGGTTGAGATGAGGATCAATCCTGGGTGCTTATGCTTGGTAAGCCAGCACCTTACTCACCTAGGGGAAATCAGGTTGTGATCAGGATCAATCCTTGGTGCCCCATGCTTGGGGAGCCAGCACTTTACTCACTATGCCCAGGCAAGGCCCTCTGTCCAGCACCACAGATAAGGGGGAATCCGGTTCTGATCAGGGTCAATCCTGGTGCTTATGCTTGGTAAGCCAGCACCTTACTTACCAAGCCAACGTATTTGTATATTGTGATCTGTGTATATTTACTACCACAGGTCAGATTCGATGTGTAGAATCTACAATAGGTTATAGAAGTCTTCTGCTATAACGATGTTGTGAACAAAATAATCAGTCCAATTCCTACCTTTTTCTTCTCAGTTCCATGGAGCAGCCAATGATTAGGATCAGAGGGAATATGTTGAAAATATTGAAGCACATCAGACTGTGGTTTCTCTTCTGGTGTTGATCTATTACTTCTCAACCAGTTCTGGACAGCTTTAGGAAACTTCATGTTCGCAATATTAACCAAGTCTAAATTACCAACAACAGGTTTGGCTGATGTCTCAGTGCTACACGTACTAGCAGCTAGAAAAAAATACAAACAAATATAATGCTTAAAACATAAATCAAGAGCTAATTTTTATCACCAAAAAAAGCATTAAAAATATTATATAACCAGCCCTGTATCAAGCGATTTCTTCTGATTTAAATTCATTTTAAACATGACACTCACTTTTCCATTATCTTCTTATACTAATGAGATTGAATAAATAATCAAATCTTACACACGTCTTTGTATTTTAGGTATCATATTTTAAAAGACTTGATGAGACAAAATAAATATCCACACCCAGATCTAATTTTTTTTCCATACACAGTGACAGTGTTTGTAGAACTGATCATGGAATAATCCCCACTCAACAGAAGATCATTTAAAAAAGGGTTGTAAGACCTGATTAAACAACCACTCTATTCTACATAAAAGTTTATTTGTACTTCTGTTGAGCAGGAATTATTCTATATTCTATATTTGTCTTCTCTTCTTTAGCACCTACACAGATCTACAAGCTTGTCAAGCCTCTGTTACTCTTTTACAAGAGTGTTGCATACCCCACTCCCCCTTTTTATAATATATGTAGAAATATTAGTGTATGGAATATTTTGAATCCTGTGTTTTTTAAATGATTTCAAGAATGTAGAGAAATGATTACAATCATACCCCTACTTGAGATTAACTAGATAACTGGTAAACAATACCTGATATCCCATATACATGATGAGAGAATGCAACTTACCAGATGTGAACCCAGGATTGTCCACAATTTCAAAATCATCTTCATCGGCATCCGAGTAATGTTTAATTTGGCACAACCAATCCTTAATACTGGCATCACTAGATATGGTACGTAGAGGAGGGGATTCCATCGCCGAAGTCATGGGTGACTTTTTCTGGGTCCAATCAAAAGAATTACTGCTGAACGCAGGGAAGGAAAATCTTGGCGTAGTTTCAGTATTTGTTGTTACTGTTGTTGGTCTAAGGAGCCAATCCTCAGATTTTGTTGACAGCTTGGGAATATTCACATAAATCTGAAAAGACATAAAATAAAACAATAATTCAACTCTGTCACATGGACATAGTCATAGTAAACTTCTACTTGAATAAACACATAGGTTAACAGAACAAAACTTTCCATAAAGTACAGTTTATAAACATTTCCCTGTAAAACAATACAAGTCCTTGTTTGACCTTGTGAATGTGAACTCATGGTGTGTTTGACATAGATATAAGTAAAGTAATATATAATGTTTAAGGTTTGTGCAGTATGTATAATAAGGAAGTGACCTAAACAACAGTCACACACGCAAAATAAAAGGAAGTACATGTAGTGTTATTACAGTTCTTTCCACCCTACACTGTAAATATTTTTTTTTTATATCAAAACTTCTTTATATTTTTCTTCAGGGTGTAGTTAGTTCAAAATTACTCTTCTATTTTTGGGGGGTTGCAAATCCAATACCAGACAGTACTCAAACTCTTTCTACAATGTATGCATTGAAATTTTGGCTATTCAGGCATCATCTGCTTAATACAGGGTAGATTTTAAGAAATAAATGAAAAAGAGTTATTGACATAGCTGTGACAGTGGTCCTTTTATTTCTAGTTGGTTATGCCTGCATTGTAACTGAATCAAACATGATTAACTCCTCAATCATTCTAAAAAATGGTGTCTAAATAAACAACTGTTAGGTTATATGACAAACTGAATCACAGAGTAAATTTGTACTGTGTTACTGGGTCTGTTGAAGTCAAATATTATATCTTTAACAACACACTTGTTTCGATCACATTTTGTTTCAAGCTTTTCCATTTGTTAGATGCTGATCTCACGGTACACTTATGATATTTAATTGTAAGAATGATAGCAACAGTTTTCTATTCTTACCCCTCGCTCTGATGATTTCATATTGTCTTCCACAGTCTTGTGAAAGATATGATGATCAGGTCCTTCGTAGTCTTCAAAATGTCTGGGTAGGGTTTGAGACTCTGGCTCAAAGAAGGCACCCATTAAAGGCATACCATTGGCATCAACATGACCATAATTCAAGATAGACTTGCGTAGATCAGCTGGATCAGCTCGAAAGGAGAAAAATGCAGTCTCCTCAGGGTTAAGGTCATTGATATCGATATCCATTCTGAAAATAAACAAAATTATGGTAAATACCGAAATGTAAACTGATTATTTTTTGGGTTGTGGCTGAGGCAGTAAAAGTATACTGTCGGGCATATACATGTATATCATATAAAGAAAACCAAGAGAGGGAGGGGGGGGAGAGAGAGAGAGAGAAATGAGGTTTAACGTCCACACAACTAGGTCATTTCGGGACTGACTAAAATATGGTTTTAATTTTATTTCAAAAATTTGCTTGCGCGTAGGGGTCTTTAGCCGTGGGAGGAAACCGGAGAAAACCCTAGAGGTGAGAAGGCGCCCCAACTCCATGCCACATACGCTCACACGGTAGTCACACCAGGGCTCAAACCACAGCCGCAAGCCAGAGGTGAAGAGAGGGAGGGTCAGGGTGATTGCTAACATTCTCCTAAAAAAATTAGCGGAATCATCCATTATCAAAAATTATCACATAATGTATATTTACAAGCCTGACATAAGGCACCTGTCACAGACTTTGTCCACGTACAAATTATTACACAATGTATATTTACAAGCCTGACATAAGGCACCTGTCACAGACTTTGTCAGACACAAATTATCACACCATAAAGTGTGCTATGAGGGAAATTTTGCCTGGGCAGGGGCACTATGGCCTACTCTTATACCGAATTCCAACTACCAAGGGATCTATTATGTGCATGCTAAGGTATACACAGGGACTTGGTTTTGTATACCATCCAAAAGACTAGACAGCTGTCCTTGTCAGGCCATCCGTCCTGCATGACTGACAAGGGAAAACCATGTCAGAAAATCCCAATGAACATTCTTGACCAATGCAGGGATCGGACACCTCAAGGCTAGCGAGCCAGCATCTTACCCACTTAGCCACATTAGCTCCCTGTATGTTTTAAGGTGCCTTATTGTCCAGGTTTGTATATATACGTTTTGTGATAATTTTCGTCTGACAAACTCTGTAACAGGAGACTTATATCCAGGTTTGATTACACATATAAAGAAGACTAACTTACTTTTGAAGGGTATCATTTAGAAGAGTGTCCATGTCCGAGTCAGAGGTTAAACCAATTGCACTTTGTAACACACCAAGCATCTTATTCAATCTGCCTTGTTGGGCCTGTAAAACTGATTCTTTAGCACTGAAAACCAGATCTACTTGATTTAGAAGCCACACTTCTCTATTCCTCAAAGCCTCCAAATGTCTACTCATTGTAGTCTGAACTTGACCTTTAATCTGGAGAAATAAAAAATCAAATGATATTACTAAAACATTCAAGTTTTAAATTCTATAATGGTTGACTTTCTGGAATTAGTCTTTGAAAGATATCACTAATGATTAGCAATTCATTGAAGTAATTGCAGAATGTTGAAGTTCAATTAATGCTTAGTACATACAAGATCAAATTTTAATAAAGGGCTTAGCTAGCACCCACTATCATTTCAAATATCATGCATTTCTAAACAAAGGTTCAGTATTTGAACTCAAGGGTGAATGGAACTGAAACATCAGTTCATTATAAGGTAAGTTTTAGGTCAACATTTTATGGTAATTCCTCCATTGATATTTATTTGTCAAACACACAACAGTTCTACATGTGATTTGGCTTATACATTTGTCAGACAACATTTTGTTGACATCATAGACCTGACTATGTCAAAGGGAATTAAAATAATGTTAAAAACCACCCTTATTAAAATCTAATTTTCAAAAGTTTACCTCAGTAGCATTATGAAGTAAGTGACGTTTAACAGCATCTAGCTGCTTTATAGCCCTTTCTAACTGACAAATCTTTCCATTGATATCTTCACTTGGCATCATTATTATCTGAAAAACAAAC
Source organism: Patella pellucida (assembly GCA_917208275.1). Taxonomy (NCBI): domain Eukaryota; kingdom Metazoa; phylum Mollusca; class Gastropoda; family Patellidae; genus Patella; species Patella pellucida. The sequence continues at coordinate 19,335,921 of OU795036.1, read as the reverse complement.
CATAAAAATTATTTTGTAAGTTCTATATTTAAATAGTTTAAAATTACTGAATCAGATTTCAATAAAATTTTCTTTAGAAAATATATCTATTTTTATTTGTCTTCGATCCTTAATGCTCAGACATGAAATTCATGAAAAACCCTAACTAAAATATTTTAAGGATGTCATTGGTTGAGAGTAAAAATCTAAGTACAAATTTGAACTCTTGTCCAATGACAGTACCGGTACTGAATTTTGTGAATAAGGTCCCAGGTCTACTTGTCTAAAGTAAATTAAATTAAAAGCAAAAATATAGGACACAAATTATCAGTTTTAAAAAGTTAATTACTGATAACTTATTTTTGTATTACTATATAATCTTGAACCATCAAGTAACTATGCAACTGATTGTTGATATGAAGTTTAAAGTGATATAAATTTTCTACTCAATGTGTCAAACAAACTGATAGCCTGTTTCCAAATAATAACAAATAATGTAGCAGATGTAGGCCCATTCAATAATTAGGTTGATTAATAATTATGAGTGACTGTTAAGATTTAGTTCATGCTTTGTGGCTCTGGACAAAGTTCATCTTCTAATGAAGACAGGATATCTTCCGAGTACGGATCCATTCATTTGATTTGATATTTGTTTATTTCTTGCAATGTCAGTCCTTGTAGTTTGTCTTGTCTGCAAGTTTTGTAATCGGTTTTGTTTTGTGTATAGTGTTAGTTCAGCTCTAAACGTCGGTCTCATTACACTCACCCTGAACGTTCAGGGATTGTCCCATTCAATCAATGTTGAAAAAAAATTGGAGAACAGTCAATTTTGCTGGACAACTTTTCACTGCTAACCGACGGGGTGTCAATCTGTGTGAAAGCCTGTACAATGTAACGCCTGTACATTGCGTTTCATCTTGTATGACTGACATTCCTGAATATGGGCGTTGACCTGCAGTTAGAGTGCCATGGCGGGGAATCGTAACTTGATGGGAGGGGCGTATTTTTAACAGCGTGTTGTGTCGCTCATACTGTCTCTAGCGAAGTAAGCAAGGTCTTATTTTCTCACTAAGATGTTCGTTTACATTGTACAGGCGGCCACACGGATTGACACCCTATCGTTTGGCAGTGAAAAGTTGCCCAGTAAATTGACTGGGATTTTAATTATTTTCGACATTGGTTGAATGGGACAGACCCTTAACGCTCAGGGTGAGTGTAATGAGACCGACGTTCAGAGCTGAACTATGTATAGTGTGAGTGTGGTCTCTGCAAGTACTAATAATAGCAGTCACAGAAAATGTAACCTTCCATTATTCAGGATGTTGAACTTTGTATTTTAATTTTATTTACATTAGTTTATCATTTAAGTGTGATTTTTTTTATTTTGAAAAGTACATGTCATGGGCACTTACTTTAGTCGTGGTAAGACTCAAACATACACATGTAGCTAGGCTATGAAAATAAAACTGTTACATAACTGTGTCACTGACATATCAAACATGAGGACCCACACGTAATCATGTAAATTTTAACCTAGGTTATGCCACCCTAGACCTAGTTTCCATAGATAATCTGAAACCATTTTCTATTCTTCTAAGAGCATCAAACATGAAAACAAATTTGCTGTCAGACTTTTCCTTCTTTTAGTGTATTCTTAGATTCATCAATATGTACTTTTTTCATTTTTGCTTCTTAACGAGACTAAATTTCATCAAAATATGTTGGTATGGAGGCCTATTTCTGTCTGTAACCGGACAAGCAACAGAGCACAATATAACCCAGATGAACTCGCCCAAAAGGGGTGTTTGACACTGGTTTTCCTTTCAAATTTATATATTACTTTATAATTTTGAAAGAAAAGTAAATAAAATGGGTAAACAAAAACAATAAAAAGTATGTATTAACGAATTTGAAAGAATGACATGTCAGAAACCTATTACCATACGTGACAAATCTGATGGACCTAACAATGATACCCATTATCTAAATGAACTTTCCTGAGTGAAAAAAAAATCTGCTTTCATCATTTCTGACAAGTGGCGAAAATTGATTTTCTCATAAAATATCCCTCAACCTCACTACATTGTTGTCTCTGCTTCTAATCCAAAACTCAAGTATATATAAATGTTTAAATGCTCTACATATTTACCTATAATATGGCGAAATCCTCACACACAGTCGTGAAGGACTTTATCGTTGATTTCCTGGCTTCCTTTTCACAACTCGGCTTAATAAATGTAGAGAACTCTCGGTTATCCAAAATCTTTATCAACAGTGTAAAATAGAGGCTGATTATTCGCGACTACAAGTAACGTCAATAATCAGCCAATCAAAAGTTCGGAAACAGTTCTCTTTAGGTTTCCAAAAAATATAACACAGAATTTTATTCGTTAAACGATCTATGACGTCAACATGAAATTCCCTCTCATCGAGACATTCCAAACAAAATACGACTTGACACAGCTTGACAGCGTGATTACTGTTTATGTACTGTATTTTAGACTGTAAAAATCTGAATTGGCATCTCATTATTGACCGGATGCAGTAGACAGGGGACGGTTAGATCTACTTTCTGTTTGTACCGGTTATCAATGAAAACAAGTACGAATCATTAAAAAATGAAAATTTAGGCTGAGTAGGAGTAGGGCCTACTAATTAGTTTTACTTTAGCTCAATCAGTTCAGTGGATGCCAGTCAACTCGTCCGAAAGCAAAGTCGTCCACAGTTAAGTAGTCCACAACCGTTGGTTAAGTCGTCCACAACTAATAGTTTAGTCGTCCACAATCAATACTTGACTCGTACACAACGTTTGTGATAAGATTAGGTTATGATGTCAGACATCGTTTATTTTACAATTACATACATGTATTGACATCTTAATTAGATAAGACAAATTAGATTGATATTATTTGGGCACCATAATTAATCTTAAAACTAATCTTTGATTTAATTTCCATACACAAAATGGAACTAAACAACTCCAAATATAAGAATTCTGTATAAGAATCAATTTAGAATACCAAAATTTGAATCGTAACACATTATGGTCTAAACCTGATGCCGATAATCTGCCAACTGACGAAAAGAAAATTATACTAATATCAAACACTCATATGATAGTGACTATGTCTAATCCCTAACATTACATAATGTCATGTGGACGATTTTGCTTTTGGACGACTTGACTGGCATTCAGCTCAGTAATAGGCGGTAGCTGCTAATAGTGCCAATACTGAGTGCCAGTGCCACTCACACTGGCAAATAAAAGGCAACATATATACTTTATATAGATAAATTATCTATGGCAGTGATTTCTTTTAGACTTCAGAGCAAGCTATTGATTAGAGTCACCACATGCCATTTAATTTGACCCTAATAAAAATTTTAATGGAGAACTCAAGCCAAATATTTTTTTTTATTTATAGCTATACTAATAAAGTGATTTTCCTAATTAAAACTAAAGCTATTAGTATAACTTATAAGTACACGTCATGTAATCCTTGCGCAGGGATACACTCTCTTGAACCATTGAATAAACCACTAGACCATAGAAATGTCAACGCTGATTGATTAATTAATGTCCGACGTCAAGCCGCTCATAGTCATACAGATCTTCATGTAGCGTATTAAAAGTATTAAGAAAAAAAGTATAGATCTGTATTTTAATCAGATTGAAAGAATAGAGGTTTAGATATCAAGCTCTCACCCCAGAAATCTCAGAATGTCTCTTCTTTCACATTTTGGTTTTATCATTACAGTAGTCAGCATATGAGCAGAAACAGTACACTATCAATTATGATTTTGTAAGAGTTTACTGTGACTATTGAAACTATGGGAGCCTATTCAAGTAGTTTTGTTGTAGAACAAAACCGAGAAAATGCAGTTTGTCGACAAACTGACCCATTTAAAGCCAATTGGATAACCAGTCATGCAATATCCACAGAATGTAAGTATTTATACCTGGAGCACTGCTGCACTACTCAGGTGGAATCATTTTTGCCAACACCAATTTGCTTTTCTTCAGGGTCCATCCATAATAAATAGCCAATTGAATCACATGACAAATTAATATATCAAAACTTGTTAATTTTGCAACTGAAATGTTTTGAATAATTCAGTCACTAATTTGGATTTTAATTAGATTTTTTCCCTGAAAAAAGGACATTTTTACAGGTGTTCCCGAAGAACAGAAATTTAAATTGTTGTGGCCTTATTGGGATATTTTACATTGTATAGTTTCTTAATCATAATTAGAATTTTTCCTCTCATTCATGGGGGGTTGGATGGCCGAATTGTTAACACGTGCGTGCTGTATCATAAAGCCTGTCATTGAGTCAACTGGTGTGGTTTCTAATCCCCAGTTGCACGTGTCAAGGGGTAGGGCCACCTGTCCAACCTCTTGGGCTTTCTTTGGGTTCTCCTGATTTCTCCCACTGCTAAAGACCAAAAATGATTAAAACTGATTTGTCATAAAGTGCATGTATGTTATGTATGTCTGAAGTTCCCATACTTCACTTTCGTAGCAATGATCTATGTGTTTAAGTTATATTTGGAATGTGTTTAACCAGTTCTATCACATATGTGATAATGGCTGACACCAATATTGTCCTTTAAATGTAGGCCTACAATGTAATAAGACCATTTTAATGAGCAAGCAATTAACACATAGTCAATTTATTCTATTATTTAATCTATAATGTCCAATAATAAACCACATCACATCGTTAATATTGATAATCACTATCAGGATCAGGTATGTTGTTATCAACTTATCATGCTATATATACATGAACAGTATATGATCATTGGCCAAGGTCAGTACATTTCTACTATTAAGATAAAGAAATATAAACAGGGTTTAACGTCCTGGTGGCACTAACTAGATCATTTCGGGACTAACTTATGATCACAATTCCTTTTAAATAATTGGATTGCTGATATAGGGTTTTAGCACTAGCAGTGGGAGGAAAGTGAAAAACCCTTGCCAACTCAGGATCGAAACCGTGCCACTTGACTCAAGACAGACCTTGACACCACTGTCTATCATCTGCAACACCATATTGGTTATCAATGCCATCATCACCACTATGTCATCACTTTATCATATCGTCGCTGTGCGTCGAAAACCTCGTAACTCAGATTTTAGCGATAATATTTTTATGTGACGTCTAGGTCAATAGACTACCGATACACTAGGCGCGAAATTACCTAACATAATATCCAATCAGAAATGTTCAAATTGGTCATGTGAAAAAATCTCGTATTTGGATTGGTGTTTAATTTTAACTTCGAAATCCTCGTATCTCGAATGTTACGTTGAGAAGTAGGCACACATGTTTGTAAACCTTGGTAAACGTATGAAATAATTGAAAAAAAGGTAAGATTACTTTATACATTATTTCGAAGATCATTTTTAAAGTATTATAGTTGTGAATAAACGTACTAATCGATTTATATAAGCTTCGAATTTAATGCAATTTTGTGATCCAATTATATTCAATGACGTAACGTCTTATTGAATAAGTCAAAATGTCTATTTACTCGAGAAAGCGGCGAATATTGTTACATTACTGATATAATTAATCAAACAAATTTTGATTTACTTCATTATTATGCAAATTATTAAAGTACAAAGTCTTCATTTTCAATTCTGTTTTAGTCTGTTAGTGAGATACGAGTTTTTCACATTCCATTATAATGAGGTTTTAAATCTGATTTGGACGTTTAGTGAGAACGAGTTTTTCGCATTCTTTTCTATTGAGATTAATAAAGGTTTTTGTTTTGTTTTAGGGTATTCACTGAGACCTTACCACAGTATAATGTCATCTAGAGGAAAACAACTGCTTCAACTAGCACTGGAGAAGATAGGTAGGCCTATGGTGAGCAAAGGTTTTGATATTCCTGACAATGGCATGTGTGACCAAGGATCTAGTAGCAGGAACTGTTCCACTTTGAAGCCTGTTATACACAGTCCAGCAATTACCACACCAGACTTTGTAATCAATGAAATAAAAGATTCTGATATAAAACAAAGGATGGTATTTGTTAGCTTTAGTGAATCTGATTCAGAATTAGATACTGTTACTGATCCAGACTGGGCACCAGACAAGAAAATGTTACGGCAGTATAATTCAGATTCAGAGAGCACGGATAAAGAAACATTTATATCGCATAAAAAACACAAAGCTAGGCATGTGGCGAAGAACAAAATTGTTCTTAAAAGCAGTGTTAAGTCTAGTTTTAGAAACGTTTTAAAGCTTGGTGATAGAACGGATAATGTTGTTTATGAAGCAAACAATAAATGAACTGAGTGAAATGATACAAATAATAATATAGATAAGGCCAGAGATAGAAGAGTTAATAAAGATGATACAATTGAAGGTATTGTTAATGGTAGAAGAGATGTCGATAAAAGTCATGGTGATGTTAATAGAAGTCATGGAAATTGTAATAGAAGTTATACAGATGTTAATAGAAGTCATGCTGATAGCAGTCATGTTAATAAAAGTCATGTTGATAGCAGTCATGTTAATAAAGTCATGTTGATAGCAGTCATGTTAATAAACGTCATGTTGATAGCAGTCATGTTAATAAAAGTCATGTTGATAGCAGTCATGTTAATAAAAGTCATGTTGATAGCAGTCATGTTAATAGAAGTCATGTTGATAGCAGTCCTGTTAATAGAAGTCATGAGGATGTTGACAGATGTCATGTTGATCGAAGTAGTAGGGGTGTTGATAGAAGTCATCGGGATGTTAATAAAAATCATAAATATGTTGATAGAAGTCATAAAGAGGTTGATAGAAGTCATGTTGATAGATGTCATGTTGATAGAAGTCATGTTGATAGAAGTCATGTGGGTGGTATTAAAAGTCATGTGGATGTTGATGGAAGTCATGGGGATGTTGATGGAAGTCATGGGAATGTTGCAAGAAGTCATGGGGATGTTGCTAGAAGTCACGGGGATGTTGCTAAGCTAAAAGCAATGGAATTGTTGATGAAAGTCATAGGGATGTTGCTGGAAGTCAAGGGGATGTTGCTAGAAGTCATGGAGATGGTGATGGAAGTCACGGGGATGTCGATGAAAGTCACGGGGGTGTTGATAGAAGTCATGGGGATGTTGATAGAAGTCTTACAGAAGCTGATAATCATAATAGTGTTAATCATGATGATGTTAACGGAAGTGACAAGGAGGATGTTGGAATAAATTTAATTCAGGTAGATCATGAAGAAGTTGTCGACACTCAAAATGAAGGGGTGAGATCCAAAAGAGGAATGTCTGATCCAAGCAAATGGCAAAGAAACAAAAACAAGAAATTACGTATGGAGGGAAAGCCATATAAAGGAATAGCAAAGGTAGACGGAAGAAAAAGGTTTTGTGCTGAAAGAGAGGAAAGGATTTTGGGGGCACGGAACTAGTCGTAAATGTGAAAAGTCAAGAAAATGTGGATTGATAACTGATAATAGCAGAGAAGATATTTTCAAATCTTTCTGGCATAACATGGATTGGAGTGTAAAGAAAATTTATGTAACCAATCTTGTAGATCAGTGTAATACTTTAACTACAGTCGGGGAAAATAGTCAGAGAAAATTTACATTCAGATATTTTCTGAAAAATGGTCATCAGCGATTACCGGTTTGTAAAAATCTTTTCCTGTCAACTCTTGGAATTGGCGAATACACTGTTTACGAATGGTTGAAATCTATAAATGAACATGGTGTACCAGTAGAAGAATGCGATAAACTACAGAAAACCCCAAAAGTATCACTTCAAAACTCTTATGCTCGACAATTTCTTACACAATTACCTAAAATGCCTTCACATTATTGTCGAGCTACGACAACTAAACAGTATTTAGAGCCAGTATTTACTTCCTTCTCCGAACTCCATCGTGTTTACGTACAAGATTGTGAAGTTCAGGGAAAATTAGCGATGAGTCGAAAGGTGTTAATAAAATTATTTGATGAAATAAATCTAGCATTATTCCACCCTGAAAAGGACCAGTGTGATATCTGCGTTGGCCATGGTACAGGAAATATTACAGATGGTGATTTTGCTGTACATGTTGATAGGAAAACAAAAGCACGAAACGAAAAGGTTCGAGACAAAGAGCGAGCAATTGAAAACAGTAAAATAAAGGTGTCTACAATGGATTTACAGTCTGTCTTAATTTGTCCCTCAATCCAAGCTAGTGCCGTCTATTACAAAACCAAGCTAGCTCGTCACAATTTCACAACGCACAATTTAGCTACCAGAGATGTCCATTGCTATTTTTGGCATGAGGGAGAAGGTGGATTATCTTCACACAATTTTGCCACATGTATCCAACATTACATTGAAACCCTTATTGAACCTGGAATTGAAGAAATAATTTTAATTAGTGGCGGTTGCGGTTATCAGAACAGAAACGTTTCTCTGTCAAATGCTTTACTTTATGCAGCTGTTAAGAACGGAATTAATATAATCCAGAAATACTTAGAAAAGGGACATACACAAATGGAGGTGGACTCAGTCCACAGTACACTTGAAAGAAAATTTCGAAAAGTGCCAATTTATTCACCGTCGAATTATGTTGAATTAATTAAACAGGCAAGACCAAGTCAACCGTACGTTGTAAATTATTTAACCCATACGTTTTTTAGGGAGATTAGTTCTTTGAAATATTATGATACGATAAGACCAGGAAACAGAGTCGGCGATCCTTGTGTCCACGACTTAAGGGTATTAAAATATCTCCCTTCGGGTGTTATCCAATATAAACTAAATTTTGATGACGAATACAAGGATTTACCTAGGCGTCATAACTCATCCACAGGCCCGTCATTCAACATGGAAATTATCCCATCAGCTTATAATAACCCTCAACCAATAAAAAAATCAAAATATGATCATTTACAACAACTCAAAGCTGTTATTCCAATAGATTATCATTCATTTTACGACCGCCTTCTCCATGATTAACTTAATGAAATTACCGTGTGCAACATTTTAAAGTAGCTAAGTCTCTAGCTCAATATCATCCTAAATCTTAGAATGAATGAATGAATGAAATGGGGTTTAACGTCCTACGCTTAAGCACCTTACCTGGGCTAATTGAAGACAGGCATACGCCATACAGTGTGCTATGAGGGAAATTTTTGCCCGGGCAGCGGCGCTACGGCCTACTCTTATATCGGATTCCAACTGCCAAGGGATGTTTTACGTGCACTCCAATGTGTACACGGGACCTCAGTTTTTCGTCCCATCCGAACGACTAGGCAACTGTCCTTGTCAGGCCCTCCATCTGCATCACTGACAAGGGGAAATCACGCCGGAAAATCGAGATGAACTTTCTCGGCCTATGCAGGGATCGAACTCTCGACCTCTAGGCTAGCGAACCAGCGCCTTATCCACTAAGCCACCGTGATCCCCCCTAAATCTTAGACATTAAAAGAACAAATAATTTGTCAGTTTAAATCAACGCTGATGTTGCCATCTTACGGGAAATACAGTAGATGGGCTTTTGATATTCAATATTTAAGACAAAATCAACATTTTTACCATTGGTGCCATAATGCTTTTTCAGCACCATTTGTTACAAGGGACTCGACGAACAAGCCTAGACATTCAACAAGTCGTACCAAACGACAAGAGGATGCCTAATAGACTGTCGATTTCTAGGTCCCAAATATTAGCGATTTAGCTCCTTTAAGACGTTCAAAACTTTTAATACCTATTCCTTAGCAATTTAACCTACTGTTGAATTTGAGTTTTGTTAATGTTTTTGAAATTAAATTGTTATTAAGTAATAATTATTGTTTGTTTGTTTTTTACTGATGAATTCCCCCATAAATGTCTCTTTATCAACAAAAACACTGCCAAAACTGTCAAAGTATTTAAAAAATTATTTCGTGCCTTTATATAAGTGTATTTAAGATATTTGCCTGTATTACCGTAGATAGATAACAGTACGTTACTTGCGATATTGTAACAAAATCTCGTAAACATAAAACTTCCAAACTTTGTAAAACTTTGGCAAAGAAATTCACGTAAAACTCGTATCTCAGAATTTGGTCAAAAAAATACGATCAAAAATCCAATAAGTCTCATTGCCTCAAAACGACAAAAGAGTTTGTGTTATCTGTTTGGTGTATGCTAAAACAACGTTTTTTGTTTTTATTGGAGTTAGTTTCACTCAAACCAAAAAATTGTGAAATTTTTTTCACTGTCCTGAAAAGTAGTGAAAATTGGGTTACAAGGTTTTCCACGCACAGCGACGATATACACCATGTTTTGAATATCAGACTGATAATGATAACCTTGATGTTGTTGTCATCTTGTCGAAGATGTTGATTTGCAAGCCTCAATAGTGTGATAACCTTGATATGGTCGTAGATATGGATGTTCAAGAGAGAAATAAATTTTCATTAAACTCAAATAAATGGTTTGTGGGGCATATATATTGTAAAAATATTTTTGGTCCTATTTTCTTATCGGGAGAGCATATCAAAGGGATAACATAGTCGTTTGAATGAAAATCCTTGGCAGATGGCATTCAATATAAGAGTAGCAAACTGTATGGCATATGCCCATCTCCAATGATAATTCTGCACACACTATATTAAGAATTGGATAGATCCATTACCCTTGGCCTCAATCTTGCTCACTTACTGGGGGGGTCTATGTTCGATAACCATATTGGTTGAGAAAGTTACTCAGAAATTGTCTTCCCTGGATTCAGTTTTGGGATGTTAATATCAAGTCTTCTTCCCAGATTCAGCATTTTCTTTTATTTTTGGAAATTTTCGAAACAAATCTGGGTCGGAGACTGGCATATCCGCTATAATCTGCTACTGGCCAATATCCAGGCCAAATTCTCATCATAGCACACTGCATGGCATATAAGTTTAAGTTTGAAGTTTATAAAATTTGGGTTCGATCTCGGTTCTAAGGGAATCAAGATCAAACTTTGGTAAAGCGCTTGTTACTACTGCACATCAGCATTCAAAGCGCTTTACAAAACATATCAGTATAAAAGAACATAATAAACATACATATATAGGTAGTACACAATATATGACAGTGGCAGTTAGACCAATAGGTGCAGAAAAGAAGGACGCTAAACCCATGTTCATTTCATCTTTTTATACGCCCACATTTTCATGTGGACGTATTATGTCGTCGCCCCCGTCCGTCCGTCCGTCCGTCCACAATTGTTTGTGGACCCTCTACAGGTCACAATTCTTGTCCGATTTAGACAAAACTTAAAATATAGCTTTATCCCCAATAGATCTCGGCTGCTTTCGATATTGGCATGTATCGGATCGAAACTTCATGGGTTATGGCCCCTGATTGTACGAAAAATCATGTTTTTAGCTTGTGGACCCTATAGAGGTCACAATTTTGAACCGATTTTGATGAAACTTGACACGCATGTTTATAACCCAAAGATCTTGGTTCCTTTCGATATTTGCCTATCACCTATTTTAGCTTGAGGTTCCTCTTGAGCCGACAATTATTATCCGATTTGAAAAACCGTTCGATTATATCACCGTTACACCCTAAGGAAGGTTGAGTTCGAATTTCAGGAAAATCGTACCAAAATTGCCATACAAAATGGCTGCCGTTTGTCCGCGAATACAGTTAAAAAGTGGTATATCAAGGTTGTGGACCCTGTAGAGGTCACAATTTTAATTTGATTTTGATGAAACTTGAAATGCATGGTTATAACCCAAAGATCTTGGTTCCTTTCGATATTTGCGCATATTGGATCGTAACTTCCTGAATTAATGCCCCTGATTATACGTAAAATCGCCTTTGTTTAGCTTGTGGTCTCTCTGGAGGTCACAATTATTATCCGATTTAAAAAATCGTTTGATAATATCACCGTTACACCCTAAAGAAGGTTGAGTTCGAATTTCAGGAAAATCGGACCAAAATTGCCATACAAAATGGCCGCCGTTTGTCCGCGAATACAGTTAAAAAGTGGTATATCAAGGTTGTGGACCCTGTAGAGGTCACAATTTTAATTTGATTTTGATGAAACTTGAAATGCATGGTTATAACCCAAAGATCTTGGTTCCTTTCGATATTTGCGCATATTGGATCGTAACTTCCTGAATTAATGCCCCTGATTATACGTAAAATCGCCTTTGTTTAGCTTGTGGTCTCTCTGGAGGTCACAATTATTATCCGATTTAAAAAATCGTTTGATAATATCACCGTTACAAGCTAAGGAAGGTTGAGTTCAAATTTCGGTAAAATAGGACCAAAATTACAATACAAAATGGCTGCTGTTTGTACGCGAATACTGTTAAAAAATGGTATTTCAAGGTTGTGGACCCTGTAGAGGTCACAATTTTAATTTCGATTTTGATGAAACTTAAATTGCGTGTTTATTACCTAAATATCTTGATACTTTTCGATATTTGCGCATATCAAATTGTAACTTAATGAATTATGGCCTTTGATTGTAGGAAAAATCACTTTCGGTTTTGCTTGTTCTCTATCCATCTCTCGAAAATGTGGGCGTATCCTGCCTGGCAGCCGCTGGTTTCTTGATATCAAAGCTAAACTATCTGGTTAACACCCTAAGAACTGAATGGGTTATCTATTGTAAACTCCTTGCAGTTTAATGGTGCATCCTATCAGGCATGGAATGTATTTGTACCTGATGAAATATAACCTGTGGATTTGCACATGACAGGCTGATTTCTTCTTATTATTATTATTGAAAAATTTATAAAGCGCATAGCTTCCACTGTTAAGTGCCCATATGCGCTGTACACAGTTAAAGAGATACATAAATAGAAAATTACATTTAAATAAAAAGGTTACAGAAAAAGGGTTTAGACAAATAACAACAAGTATAAAATGATAAGATAAAAAGTACAGGCAGCAATGTAAACTAACAACAAGTATAAAATGATAAGATAAAAAACAATTAAGAATATATTTAAGATTTTAAGTAAAACACAGGTTAAAAAGAAATAAATACATATTATATAAAAGTAACATATAAAACGTTTATATAAAAGCTTCTTTAAAAAAATGTGTTTTTAGATGTTTTTTGAAAGTAGCCAATGATGGACATGTTCTAATATCTAGTGGTAATTTGTTCCAAAGTAGGGGGGCTTGTACATAAAATGATCGGTCACCAAATGAACTTAAATTTGCATAACGTGCAACAAGAAGACATGGATCAGAGGAAGAGCGGAGTTTGCGTTTAGGGGTGTATAATTCAAGAAGTTCTGATAAATATGCAGGACAAAGGTTGTTGAGACATTTGAATGTAAGAAGCAGAATTTTAAACTTAATTCGATATTGAATCGGTAACCAGTGAAGGCTGTACAATATTGGGGTAATATGAGAGCACTGTTTTGTTTGTGTTATAAGCCTGGCTGCACAGTTTTGTACTTTTTGGAGTTTATAAATTACTGTAAAGGGAAGTCCAGCTAACAAGGAATTGTAATTATCTAGTCTAGAGGTAACATATGAATTAATTAGAGTTTTTGTTGCATCATTATTAATGTATTTTCTTATTTGACCAATTTTCCTTAAATAATAGTAACATACTCTACAAATATTATTTACTTGTGCTTCCATGTTCATATTTTGGTCAAATATCACGCCAATGTTTCTAGCTACTTTAGAGCACATTATTTGACAATCCCCGACATAAATATCTTTAGTATCTGAAATTTTTTGTAACTGCTGTTTAGATCCAATACATAGGTATTCAGTTTTGTCAGAATTAAGCTTTAGAAAGTTTGATGCCATCCATGATTTAATTTCAAATATACAATTTTCTAGACTATCTTTCGCAGGAACAAAGTTATTATTTATAGGTTTAAAAGAACAATACAGCTGCGTATCATCCGCATACAGATGAAATTGAAGACCATATTTTTTTACAATAGAACCAAGCGGTTTTGTATAGAGACTAAAAAGTATTGGTCCTAAGACAGAACCCTGTGGTACTCCTTGAATTAGTTCAGCCTTGTCGGACATGACGTCATCTATGACTACATATTGCTTGCGATTTGTTAGGTAGGATTTTAAAAGTTTCAAGGCAGAATCGACTATGCCAAACTCAGTAGAGAGTCGGTTTAATAAAATTATGTGATCGACTGTATCGAACGCTGCTGAAAGATCAAGCAGAACTAAAAGAACACAATCGCGTTTGTCCAATGAGAGCAGTATGTCGTTGTGAACTCGTGTAAGTGCCGTTTCAGTACTATGACACTTTCGATACGCACTTTGAAATTTTTCCATTAGACAGTTTTCCTCAACATATGCTGTTAGTTGAGAAGCAATACATTTTTCTAAGATCTTGGAGATGAAACAAAGGTTGGATACTGGTCTGTAATTTTTTAATTGATCAGGATCAAGAGTTGTCTTCTTAATAAGTGGATGTATATTAGCAGTTTTAAAGACGTCTGGGAAGATGGACTGTGCTATTGATGAGTTAATTATTGAAGTTATAGAAGGTAGTAATTCACTAAGACAGCTAATTACTAGATGTGTTGGAAAGGGATCCAAGGAACATGTTTTTGGAGGTGATAACTTTATGATCTTTGAAACGGTATCTTCATTTATTGGATTAAAACAAAGCAAACGACAACTGGTTATTAAAGTCAGTGTGTCATCATTATTAGGACACTGTATGGTAGCTAAACAATCCCGAATGACAGCTATTTTGTTCATGAAGAAATGCGAAAATTCATTTGCTAACGTGTGTTTACATTCATAGTTCGGGAGAATTGACCTATTAAAGTTACTGTCTGTTAGTGAGTTGACAATAGAAAACAGTTCCTTTTGTTTGTTGCTTGCTGTGTCGATCCTGTTCGAGTAGAATTCTGTTTTTGCTTGTTTTATTAATTTATTAACATGATTTTTATCATTTTTGTAGATTTGTTTATGTATTTCAAGTTTAGTATTGCGCCATACAGATTCTGATTTATTCCTAATTCTTTTAGCTTTCAAAATATCATCATTGAACCATTCTGTTTTAGGTCTGTATCGTATAGTCTTACAGGTCACAATTCTTGTCGGATTTTGCCGAAACTTAAAATATAGGCTTATCACCCAAAGATCTCAGCTGCTTTCGATATTGGCATGTATCGGATCAAAACTTCATGGATTATGGCCCCTGATTGTACGAAAAATCACGTTTTTAGCTTGTGGACCCTATAGAGGTCACAATTTTGAACCGCTTTTAATGAAACTTAACATGCATGTTTATAACCCAAAAATCTTGGTTCCTTTCGATATTTGCGCCTATCGGAATGTAATTTCCTGAACTATGGCCCCTGATTGTCCGAAAAATCACCTATTAATTTTAGCTTGTGGTCCCTCAGGATGTCACAATTATTATCCGATTAGAAAAACCGTTTGATTATATCACCGTTACACCCTAAGGAAGGTTGAGTTCGAATTTTGGAAAAATCGGACCTAAATTACCATACAAAAATGGCCGCTGTTCGTATGCAAATACTGTTAAAATATGGTATATCAAGGTTGTTAATAATAATAATAATAATAATAATCACGTCATTTTACAAGGGTCACAATTTTGATTCGATTTTGATGAAACTTGAAATGCATGGCTATAACCCAAAGATCTTGGTTCCTTTTGATATTTGCACAAATCGCATCGTAACTTCCTGAATTATGGCCCCTGATTATACGCAAAATCTGCTTTGTTTAGCTGGTGGTCCCTCTGGAGGTAACAATTATTATCTGATTAAATAAATCGTTTGATTATATCACCGTTACACCCTAAGGAAGGTTGAGTTTGAATTTTAGGACAATCGGACTAAAATTGCTATACAAAATGGCCGCCGTTTGAAATCAAATACTGTTAAAAAATGGTATATCAATGTTGTGGACCCTGTAGAGGTCACAATTTTAATTCGATTTTGATGAAACTTGAAATGCATTGTAATCAGTCAAAGATCTTGGTTCCATTCAATATTTGCGCCTAGCAGATCGTAACTTCCTGAATTATGGCCCCTGATTATATGCAAAATCGTCTGTGTTTAGCTTGTGGTCCCTCTGGAGGTCACAATTATTATCTGATTTATCGCAGTGCCAGCTTACTATCTTTTTTCTGGTTATGCTCCCCCACTTTTTTTTCAAAGTCCTTGTATCACTAATTAATGTTCAATTGAAACATTTTTTCCCTTATCTAACTTTATGTTATTGTATGCATGAAATATGTTGAAATCGTAATATATACTCCTACATTGTATTGTTTTTAATATAGTGACTATAGCTGAAGTAGAAAGATTATGGTTGAGATTCCAACAGCTTGGTTGTAATCAACATGGTATTCTAACAGCTGACACATTAAAGGATCCAAAATTAAATGAAGATGCTTTTACTAGAAATGTATGTACCCCGTACTTAATCAGTCTGCTGATGTGCTTAATAAAGAAAGTGAGACATTCATGAATAAAATACAAACTTGGGACAGAAAAATGCGGACTTGGGTCCATTTCATTGCAAATGTAATTGATTACAATGTATGAAATATTCAGAGAGGGGTTTAATAAAGGCTATGCCTGTTCTCCAATCCCTATTCAGATACAAATCTGAATAAAATATTGCTTATAAATATATTTTTATGTAGTAAGA
Organism: Patella pellucida; assembly: GCA_917208275.1. Lineage (NCBI taxonomy): Eukaryota > Metazoa > Mollusca > Gastropoda > Patellidae > Patella > Patella pellucida. Next base: position 19,319,324 of record OU795036.1, on the reverse strand, counting down.
TAAAAAATGATATTTTATTTACAGACATTAAGTAATTAAGAGTATGTGATATACATGTAGGAATGAATGAATGAAATGGGGTTTAACATCCTACTGTCATGTACTTAACCTGTGCTAATTGAAGACGGGCATACGCCATACAGTGTGCTATGAGGGAAATTTTGCCTGGGCAGCGGCCCTACGGCCTACTCTTATATCGAATTCCAACTGCCATGGGATCTTTTACGTGCACTGCAATGTGTACACGGGACCTCAGTTTTTCGTCCCATCCAAACGACTAGGCAGCTGTCCTTGTCAGGCCCTCCTTCTGCATCATTGACAAGGGGAAATCACGTCAGAAAATCGAGATGAACTTTCTCGGCCAATGCAGGGATTGAACACCCGACCTCCAGGCTAGCGAACCAGCGCCTTATCCACTTAGCCACATACATGTAGGAAAAAATCAGGGAAATATTTTTTCTGGGTAACTTTATTACTTTGCACAATCTCAACTCACTGCCATCAAAATTTATTTTTTTTACATAGTATTTGATTGAAGCCTTCTTCCAAATTCTTATTGATAAAAAAAAGATTCAAGTCCACTGGAAAATCACACATTACAAAATGCATACTTTTTTTCTTTTTTTTAATGGGGTTTAACGTCCTCTCAACACAACTGGGTCATTTTGGGACTAACATATGGTTTAACTTTATTTCAATAATTCGCTTTTGCATAGGGGAGGAAAACGGAGTGACCGGAGGAAACCCACGAGGTTTGAGAAGGCGCCCCTAACTCCATGCCACATACGCTCACACTAGGGCTTAAAACCACAGCCGCAAGCCAGAGGTGGCCAGCCAATCCCCCAAATTGCATACAGGATAAATTGTCATTTTATGATATACTATATATATATGTATGTACATTGGTAATTATTATTTAATTGTTCAGATCTTGAAAACATTTAAATCTCGAGATGGGAGCATGACATTTGAGTCATTCCTTCGTGGACTGAAATGGTGTGAATCTCAAGATGTTGGTACCAAATCTAGAGGTGATTTTATTTACTAGTTTCACATTTTGTTCTGTTTTGATGTTGTGATGTGGTTTGGTGGGATTTGGAGGATGAATGCCTAATGTCTAATATCCTTAAGAAAGTCCATGTGATACATAGGTAGGTACGCCAAGTAGTAATATATAATGCTTGAAGTAACCACTATCAATTGTATCTTTTTGGCATCTGGATGTTCCTAAATTTCTCATAAACTGATTGTCTGTAGTGCAGTCCTCCTGCACATACTATTAAGAGTCATTCCACGAGAAAACCATGCAGAAGGTGAGAAGGTGGGGGTCGGCAGATCGAGTTCATCTTGTGGGGATTTTGTGGACTCATCCAGACTACTTCACAGCCAGAAGGGCTGATCTCAGAAATTCACCGTTACTGAGATACAGCATCCGGGTGATTTTTGGCCAATTTCGCCCATTTTTAGGTCATTTTTGGTCAATTTTTAGCCACCTATTGTGGCGAGTGTAGGGATTGGATGGAAATGGTGGTGATTGGGGATGTTAGTGGGGGTCTTCCTGTGCCCCAGTGTGAATACCATAAAGTCACATCTATCTCCTGGGTGTAATGCTCAGCAAAAGTGTAACATATAGCGAAAAAAACGGTAAATATGCACCTGTGAAGACTCGCTTTATTTTCTATGATGCGGGGGTAGGTCCAAATATCGAAATGGTTTTATGCACAGCTTGATACCCTCTATCGATATAAAAAATAAAATATCTGTCACCTCTCTTCCATCAATACGAAATCGCAAGTCAAAGTTGGTGAATTTTCCCTATTGTAAATCTCTGATTCTCTACGAAATGGCTTACTACTTTCATTCAAGCTAAGCTAGCTTTACTCGTTTCTTCACCAAATCATTCATGTATATTGGATTAGCCCTTAGTATTAATCATTATTTATTATTAACGTATATTCGAGATCTAGTGCCTCGTATACTATCTAACAATCCGTCATTATACATTGCAAATATAAATGTTATCGAAACAACAGTTATGGTTTCTTATTGCACACCTCATTGACCGTTTAACACCTCATAGTTCTTTAGATAAGTAATTAATTATGGCTTCGGTTCACTGTAACTACTTAGGGTTTGTCATCAAGAAATAGGAGAGTCGAAGCTGCTTCCTGTTTTTAGAATATGATTTTGCAAATCTATCCATTTTCGGCCTTAGGCCATGGATTGGGTTTTGTAGGAAGTTCTTCCCTTTATTTAATAAAAACCATATCGTTTGGTAGATGTTTTCCTCTGCTTCTGGATTGGTAGATGTCTTATCTTGACCTCCCCTTACTCCACAATCCCACTCTATGGGTTTGGTATCTGTTTCTTTTGTGGAGTAGTGTTTAGGTGTTGAGTCCGTCCCACCGTAACTCCCAATTACTCCACTCCTGCTAATGTGGTAGATGTCATCTTTGTGGGAGTTGTGTTTAGGTGCCAGGCCCGTCTCATCGTGACCCCCCTTACTTCACTATCCCACTCTGTAGGTTTGATGTCTATTTGATGGCGGAATAGTGTTTAGATGCCGAGTCCGTCTGATTGTGACTCTCACTCACTCAATTATCCTGCCAGTTTGGTATAAATCCCCTATGTAGTTTAGTGTTTAGATGCCGAGCCCGTCTAACTGTGACCCCCTCTTACTTCACTATTCTACTTAGTCCAACTGTGTCCATAAGGGCGTGGATTTGTTCGAAGATTAGCAGTTTCAGATCTGGTTTCGAGAAGAGTAAGGTTTGGTGTTGCATGGTATGTTGTTAGTCTCCATCATTCTCACTAGTTCCCTTCTCTCCTTCTTGTTATCCTCGCAGTCTACCAGGACATGGTTGGTGGTACATTCTTCTCCGCACTCACAGACGATGACTTGGCGTTTGTAGTCTCACAGCCGCTCTTTCACCCTTAGTTTCGATACAAGTCTGCATATGTATCTTCTAGGGTGATTGATCGCCGTTTTCGTGTAGCCGGAATCTGTATTGTCAAGTTCAACAAATTTCAATTCCCAGAATGAATTGACCTGGTTTTTTCACCATACTGTAGATTTCCGTGGTGCTGTAGTCTATGGTGCGGAGTGGTGCTGTGTCCTTGAGACCTTCGTTGGCGAGTCGATCTGCCTCCTCGTTTCCTCTAATGTTGACATGTGATGGAATCCACACGAGCTCTATTTTTGGTTCCCTTCTCTGGTACAGCTGCCCGATTTCCAAAATGACTTCTTGTCTTTAGTCCGAGTGTTCATTTTGGATTGAAATAAGACTGCTTAGACAGTCGCTTGGAATGACGAACTTACTAGTCTTTTGATGGGAGATTCATGACATAGCGTCACGAATGGCCACAAGCTCTGCGGTGTACACCGAGCAGTTATTGGGCAGTTTCCTGCTTATATCCCTGTTCCCCGTTTGGCAGTTATATTCCAAACGAGCTGGTGCCGCTTTCATGGTTGCGTGAGGCATCCTTGTACACATGGTCCAAGTATAATCAGACGGCCAGTTGTCTTCCAGGTGTTCTAGAGAGAAAGCATGTGCAGCAGTGGGGTTGTGTTTCTTGTCGGTTTTCTGTGGTAGATCTAGATTGACCGGCGGTATAGGGATTGCATTTATCACACACTCCCCTAGTCGCCGTTCCTTGATTATTTCCCTTATACCTTGGCCGAAGCTTTTCTTTCTAGGATCTCTTTTTTGTAGACTGACAAAAGTATGGGATCTTTCGCCCAGTTGCGAGATCTTAGCCCAATACCTTGGTGCTAGTTCTTTTCTTCTTAGGGATAGGGGCACCTCCCCGGCTTCCTGTAGTAATGCCTTTCTCCTAGTCCCAAGCCCTACGCTAGTCGCAATACACAGATCTTTTTATTGTATGGTGTCAATCTTACTTTACTCTATTGGCACCCCACATGCTACTCGGTTTTTTTTTCTCATTAAGTTTAGGATTTTGGAGCATCTATTTACAGTCAAGTTGATGTGCGGTTTCCAGGTCAGCCTTCGGTCAAAGATAACGCCATGGAACTTCTTCTTCTTCTTCTTCTCCATGGAACTTGGTTTGGTCTTTAAACTCGGTGGTTTTCCCGTTCATACACAGAGTCATTCTGCTTCTCCCACTATCCCTGCTCACAAGCATACCGACCGTTTTCTTCTCTGGGACTTTAAATCCCCAGTCGTTTGCCCATGTCATGAATTTGTCTAGAGCCCTTTGCATGTTCTTTGCAGTTAACAATAGCTTCTCCCTTCGTTCGTTTGGTGTTTAACGTCTGCTTCCACTTAAGTGATATCACAGACAAGACATAGGAGAGCCGAAGCTGCTTCCTGATTTTTAGAATATGATTTTGCAATCTTTCCATTTTGGCCTTAGGCCATGGATTAGGTTTTAGTGGGAGGTTCTTCCCTTTATTTAATAAAAACATATCGTTTGGTAGATGATCTCTTCTGCTTCTGGATTGGTAGATGTCATCTTTGTGGGATTTGTGTTTCGGTTCCAGGCCTGTCTTCTCGTGACCTCCCCTTACTCCACTATCCCACTGGTATTTGTTTTTGGCAGAATAGTGTTTAGATACCGAGCCCGTCTGATCATGACTCCCTCTTACTCCACTATCCCGCCAGTTTAGTAGATGTTAGTAATAAATTAAACTAATATAAAATTAAATAAATAAAGAGAGTATAATGGTTGGGCTTCCTTCATGAGGACGTTTTAGCTTAGCCATCCTACGCTGTAATAAAAATTTATTAGTTAAAAAAATTAAAGGTAATAAATAAAAAGAAAGTAAATTAAAGTAAAAGTAAAGTAAAGATGAAGTAAAATGAATAGATTAAAATACAGTTGTAGGGTGGTTGGGCTTCCTTCGAGAGGACGTTTTTACTCAGCCACCCTATGTCGTATAAATAAATAAGTTAAGATATAAATAAGTAGAAAAAATAAAAAGATAAAAATAAATGTGTAGGATGGTTGGGCTTCCTTCGTGAGGACGTTTTTACTCAACCATCCTACGTTGTATGGAGAATTTGTCTAGCTTTGACCCTTTCTTTTTTCACTAATCTACTTAGTCCAACTGTGTCCATCAAGTATTTATATACAGTAAAAAGAAGCCATAAATTTGGACATTATATATAACAAGCACTAATAAACTCAAAGTTATCTCCCGTCAAAAGGCAAAACCTAGTAACTCACTTTTTTCTTATTTTGAGAAAACAAAGAAAAACCTATGTGGCATACTAGGAAAATGAAGGAAGTTGCACGGTTGTGGCTTGGGTGTAACAAAATCAAAGGTTGGAAGATCGAGTACAACAACAGGAAGGACACACCCTAGTAACTACAAATTTGGTCGTAACTCAATTTTGATATAAAAAAAAGTGAGTTACTAGGTTTTGTCTTTTTACGGGAGCGATGATAACAAGTCCTAAGTAGTTACAGTGAACTGAAGCCATAATTTATTACATATCTAAAGAACTATGAGGTGTTAAACGGTCAATGAGGTGTGCAAATAAGAAACCATACATGTAACTGTTGTTTCGATAACATTTATATTTGCAATGTATAATGACGGATTGTTGGATAGTATACGAGGCACTAGATCTCGAATATACGTAAATAATCAAATAATGATTATTACTAAGGGCTAATCCAATATACATGAATGATTTGGTGAAGAAACAAGTAAAGCTAGCTTAGCCTGAATGAAAGTAGTAAGCCATTTCGTAGAGAATCTGAGATTTACAATAGGGAAAATTCACCAACTTTGACTTGCGATTTCGTATTGATGGAAGAGAGGTGACAGAGATTTTATTTTTTATATCGATAGAGGGTATCAAGCTGTGCATAAAACCATTTCGATATTTGGACCTACCCCCGCATCATAGAAAATAAAGCGAATCTACGCAGGTGCATATTTTCCGTTTTTTTCGCTATATGTTACAAATTTGCTGACCATTACAGCCAGAAGATAGATGCGACTTTATGGTATTCACCCTTGGGCACAGGAAGACCCCACTAACATCCCCAATCACCACCATTTCCATCCAATCTCTACACTCGCCACAATAGGTGGCTAAAAATTGACCAAAAATGACCTGAAAATGGGCGAAATTGGCCAAAAAATCACCCGGATGCTGTATCTCAAAAACGGTTTAATTTTGAGATCGGCCCTTCTGGCTATGAAGTAGTCTGGGGGTGTTCATAAAACCCCCCTGAGATGAACTCGATCTGCCGACCCCCCACCTTCTCGATTCTGCATGATTTTGCATGGTTTTCTCGTGGAATGACTCTTAAGTATGTAGGCAAATAAAATTCTTCCCTGTCATGTTGAAAAGTTACTTGCTAAGAGGAAAATGAAATGGGGGGGGGGGGGGTATAACATCCTATTGTTCTGTACCAACTAATGAAGATAGGCGTATGTCATGCATTGTGCTATGAGGGGAAATTTACCTGGACAAATTGGTTCTTTTACATCCATGCCGACGTGTACACAGGACAACTAGCACAGTATCACAGATATTTTTAAATTGCTTATTTATTCCATATTACAGCTATATTTAAAATGTTGAATAATGGTGGACCAATAACTAAAGAAATGTTTTCAAAAATTGCCAAAAGACTTTACCAAGATGACACTCAGGTAGGGAATTTGTATGAACCATATTCCTACTATAGTTGACATTCGTCTTTTATAATACTGTAGTTTAAAGGGGATGAAAAATACCCCCCAATGAAGAATCAACGTCTTTACGTTATTTAATACATAGCATTAGTAGTATGTTTATTGGTTTTATATTTGTAATACTCTCGTATGATTTGTGGGGGGTGGGGATGGCCTAGTGGTCTAGAGTGCCGCGCTTCGACCTCTAGCTGGCCCGCCACCTCTGGCTTGCGGTTGTGGTTTCGACCCTGGTGTGAGCGTATGTGGCATGCAGATAGGGTCGCCTTCTCAACCTTGTGGGTTCCCTCCGGGCACTCCGGTTTCCTCCCACTGCTAAAGACCCCTACACACAAGCAAATTATTCAAATAAAAAATTAAACCACATGTTAGTCCTGAAATGACCTAGTTGTGTTGAGTGGACGTTAAACCCCATTTCTCTCTCTCTCGCGTATGATTTGTAGTTTGGATAGGACAAAAAAATGAGTTACAGGATACACATTGGCATGCACTTAAAGATCCATTGGTAGTTGAAAATCGATATATATGAGTAGGCAAAATTTTCCTCATAGCACAGTGTGTGGCGTATGCCTGTCTTCATTATCTCGGTCGGAGCAACATGATTTTAACATGCATATGTGTATTAATAATGGTTAGTTTACAATAAGATGGTAATATGTGGATAACCTAACTTTTATAAGCATTTTTGTAATCCTAATATAAATAATAACTGTCAATTTACAATATGATTTATTTATGCAGAGCAATTAACATACTCAAAAATGTATAAATAATAGTTTGTATAACATTTGAAGCCAAAGTAAAGCACTGCAATAGGCAGATTAGGCTCTTACATAATTGACATACTTAATAAACAAAAAAATATTATGGAACACATGATACATGTTGTTTTGATAAACAGAGTGGCAATTGTTACGATGAGATTGAGCAAAGTTTAGAACGAATTCCAAAATGGCTGTCAATCTCCCCAAAACCAGCTTTAAAAAAAAGCCGTATTTTCAATGTTTTCAGAACTGAAGGCAGCACTTAAGAGAAGGAAAGTGTTAGGACTATTTTTAAGACTTTTCGGTTTTTAACTTCCCCGATGGAGGGCTTTGAAAACATCGTCGTAACAATAGACTGAGGACTATTTTTACATCTCGTAACAATTATAGCCACTGCCTTAAATAAAAATAGAAGTTATATTACATTTTGTGTTTATTACAATATCATCTGGATATCATATGAAATATTTTGATCTTTATTTCATTGTTGTTTTTGTAGGAAAATGTAAAAAGAATAACAGACATATTTTTTAAACAAATGGGAGCCGATGTAAAAGGTAAATAATGCCATAACAATAAGTACTGTTTCAAAATCATGAAGATAGGTGGGATACAGCCTCTGAGTAGATGCTGAAGAGTTCACTATGATGCACTTAGAGTATTCTGTCTGTGATTGAGATTGAACAATATATGGGTATATTTTTCCTTTTGTGTGGATATTTATTCCGAAAAATAAAGTAAACAATGTCAAAATTTTGAAAATGTATTCCCCATAAAAATTGATAAGTACTCTTCTAAACTGATAAAAAGTAAGATCAATGATCATTAGGTTTGTCATTGAGTCAAGTGACATGGTTTTGATTATAAGATTGTACGTAACAACGAGTATGGTTACCTGCCTAATATGCTGGCCCTCTGGTTTCCTCCCACTACTAATAAAGACCCCTGTTAATCTCAAAATGACCTAGTTGTATATAAACATCACAGAAATAACACTGTTGAAAAAGTTATAGATATTTGGATTGCACAGATCTGAAAACAACATGGATATCATGTTGATGCTATGTTTCTGCCTATAAGAGTTCACAAATAGAGAATGAAAAATGAATGTATTGAAAATTTCAGTTCATTTACTTTATTCTGAAGTGAAATTGTACATATTCGAAGTTTTGACAAGAAATAACCATTTGTCAAGTACCACTGCCTTGATTGTCAGTACATTTTAAGGTTTAACCGATTTTATGGCACGTATTGTCTAAACTATTCAATATCTAGCCATCCAAGGGTCTAGAGAGTTGATTATGGGCCTTTTATGTCAATAAATGTCTAAATAATAATTTCTGTCACAACTCACAACTGTACCAGGAAAAACATCTGCTATAGACAGATTTACATATAGCTATTGAATAATGCATCTTTTTAGTTTTTTCAACATTTTTAAACTGTTATTATTATAGGTGTTTTAGAAGAAGAACAGTTTGTAAATGGCGTAAAGAAACTTCCAAGAGATACTTTAGAGAATATTTTAAACTTTCACATTCTTCCAGAAGAAACCAGGGATGGTGTATACAAAAATTTACCAGAGGTAATAAAAAAAAATTAAGTTTGAGATTATCAGATTTTTTTTAATAAAGCACAATTATTTAGTCACTAATGAGAAAATATCGAAGAATTATTAATAATTTTTTGTTTTAAGGACTAGTAATTTGCTTGATAACGATATCTGTAGATGTAGCATGTTAAAAATTCTGAAGTTTTTTTTAATTTTGTAATTTTCGACTGATTTCATGAGTATGACAAATTAATGTTGTTTGTCTATTTACATGTACAGTATTGCATTTCTATTTTTTTCAATTCCTCCCATTTTGCATAATGATTGATTGAAGAAGTGTTTCTGAGTTAACATTTTCTGTCCAGTTTGGGTGAATATTCATGATTTTGAAGTGGAACAATCCATATAATGTTTTAAATTAAAGGGTATTTAACTTATAATGGTATTAATTTAATTCATTTGCAAGTCAAAACTATTCAATTTGTGGTCTAAGGGGAGATAATATGATGTCAGGAACTTATTACACAGTTACCTCCCTTTAGTCTTCAAATTATTATTTCTGGTACATTTGATGATTTAAAATGTGTCTATCATGCTTTTTGGAACACAATAAGTCAGCTTTTGTTTAAGGTTGAATTTTTAAACTTGGTGTAGATGTTGATTAGTTAAATATGGTGATTGAGTTTGAGGGGGGCATGTTGTGGGCGAGGCTAAGCAAAGATAAGCTATTGGAATTGTTGACGCTTTGCAACACAACAACTTTGATTGACAAGTAAAGTTTCATTACATAAATAACTTAATAAAGTTTGATAATGAATACTTGGTATTCCGGTTAAGCTGAGTGATGAACAATTTGATTACTTGTTTAACCTGTTGAATCCTGGCAAATATACCGTAAATATCCCACACACACCCTGGTCTGTGGTCAAATTTGACAATTTTCAGTGACAAAATGTAAAATTGCTAATTGCCCAAAGTGCCAACAAAGGGGATATTCGGCAAGTATGGATTTTGTGCTACCAGAAAGAATAGTTCTGAAATATAAAAATTCATCGTTTGCCTACAAAACAGGTCTTATAAGTTATAATCCACAGCATGTGTTAGACCTCTCAGCAACCCTTCTGATTTACCTCGCCATACGTTTATTAATTCGTGGCATATTTATCTTTTAATAAAACTAGAGAGAATTAGAGAAAAGGGTATAATATCATCGCTGAACAGTCTGACACCTAACAAAACTGCTGTTCATTAGATGGCCTCAAATAAACTGCCTGACATAAGAGTATAGTTTGAGGTGTTGTAGGACTGTATAAACTAGTTCTTGGAGACACCATGGCTATTCAAATGACTAGGGTGGATTGGGATAGTCTGAAGAGCCCTAGTTATGGGTGGTTTTGGGTGGTCCATGTGCTAAAGGGCAATCCCATGCTTGCTAACACAAGGGTTAGTGTTACCTTCCAAACTCTCTCTCTCTCTCCATTATGATTTTCTAAAACAGGTTTTTTAAATATATTTTACAGTTTAAAGGTGAGACTAATAATTCTGCAATCCACAGTACAAGGATTAGGGTTGCCTGCCAACCTCTCTTTACCTCCATTTAATTGTTGATTATGTTTTCTACAAAATATTTTACAGTTTAAAGGTGAAAACAATAATTCAATCAGTCGGTTATCTATGCCTACACCACTACAAGGACATAGACCTATAACAATGTCTCCATTTGATAAAATACCTAGTGATGGAGTTCTCAGAGATATAGCTGAAAAGATCCATAGACGAGATTGGGATATGGTAGCCAACAGATTGGGTTTCTTCACCAATGATGTGGAAAATTATAGAAAAATCTACCCTGGTAATTCTAAAGAACAGGTAAACTCTAAATTCCATTAATCATTCAAAACAAATACTAAATCTTACAGAGCTTGTCCATATACTAATTGAAATTACCAAGTCAAATACAGTTATCTAAATCAAAGCGGGTAACTCCGTTGAGAGAATTTATAGTTCTTATTTGTTGTAATTCGTCCTTGCTCTCCAGAAATTCTCTTGCTTATTAAAGCGGTAATAAGTCTATTAAAGTCGTCTTTTAATCATACAAATGGGCGACCTCGCTAAAGGAATTCCCTCAGGATGTCTCTAGTAAAAACTTGGTTCCACGTGACCTTATCGATGGTAAGAGAACCCGTGGTATTAAATTCCATATTAACGACAAAAACTAACGTTTGTCAAGACATGAGTTCATAATGAATTTGCAGAAAAACTGTGCTATAAGGTAAACAAAGAGGACACGTGGGAACGCATCGCCTATTAATTATGTCCCTCTATCTCTCACGAAGATGACCATTTTCGTCTATGCATGTTTAGAAATTCTTATAGTTTTTAAGCTCTGGTTCTTTCAGTATTCTAGAATAATGTTCAATGTTTATGTGTCTATTATTGTGTCACTGTGTAAACAAATGTTATTTGGTAGGCCACAAATTTAAGAATTAAGAGTTTTCTTGGAGGTTTTATGATTCAATAATGAATACAGTTAACTTGATTGTTCAGTTTGACTGACATTCATGGGTGTGCTTAACAATATTTCTTTATTGGATGAGTGACATTCATTAGTTCATTATAAATCCATGACTTTCATGACATTCATAAAATATTTCTTTTCAGGTATTAGAAATGTTTAAAGATTGGAAAGCAAGGGACGGTCAACAAGCTAGGTCACAAGTTTTAGAAAGAGCATTGAGGGATGCAGGAATGGTTGATGCATCATTGTTATTGGCCCCACAATAAATTAAAGCTGTAATTATCTATATCTGTGATCTATAATTGATTTCGTTTATTTTTATACGCCCACATTTTCATGTGGACGTATTATGTCGTCGCCCCTGTCCGTCCGTCCGGATGTCCGTCCGTCCGTCCGGACGTCCACAATTGTTTGTGGACCCTCTACAGGTCACAATTCTTGTCCGATTTTGACGAAACTTGAAATATAGCTTTATCACCAAAATATCTCGGCTGCTTTCGATATTGGCATGTATTGGATCGAAACTTCATGGATTATGGCCCCTGATTGTACGAAAATTCACGTTTTTAGCTTGTGGACCCTATAGAGGTCACAATTTTGAACCGATTTTGATGAAACTTTACATGCATGTTTATAACCCAAAGATCTTGGTTCCTTTTGATATTTGCGCCGATCGGAACATAATTTCCTGAATTATGGCCCCTGATTGTCCGAAAAATCACCTATTTTAGCTTGTGGTACCTCTTGAGGTAACAATTATTATCCGATTTGAAAAACCGTTCGATTATGTCACCGTTACACCCTAAGGAAGATTGAGTTCAAATTTCGGAAAAATCGGACCAAAATTACCATACAAAATGGCCGCCGTTCGTACGCGAATACTGTTAAAAAATGGTATATCAAGGTTGTGGACACTGTAGAGATCACAATTTTAATTCGATGAAACTTGAAATGCATGGTTATAACCCAAAGATCTTGGTTCCTTTCTATATTTGCGCATATGGGATCGTAACTTCCTGAATTATGGCCCCTGATTATACGCAAAATCGTCTTAGTTTAGCTTGTGGTCCCTCTGGAGGTTACAATAACTATCCGATTTAAAAAATCGGTTGATTATATCGTCGTTACACCCTAAGGAAGATTGAGTTCGAATTTGGGAAAAATTGAACAAAAATTGTCATACAAAATGGCCGCCATTCGTACGCAAATACTGTTAAAAAATGGTAAATTAAGGTTGTGGAGCCTGTAGAGGTCAAAATTTTAATTCGATTTTGATGAAACTTAAAATGCATGGTTATAACCCAAAGATCTTATACTGTTATAAAATGGTATATCAAGGTTGTGAACCCAGTATAGGTCACAATTTTGATTCAATTTTGATGAAACTTGAAATGCATGTTTATAACCTAAAGATCTTGATTCTTTTCGATATTTGCGCATATCAAATTGTAATTTAATGAATTATAGCCTTTGCTTATAGGAAAAATCACTTTCGATTTTGCTTGTTCTCTAACCATCTCTCGAAAATGTGGGCGTATCCTGCCTGGCAGTGCCAGCTTACTATCTTTTATAATTTTATAAATAGCATTGAGGGATACAGGAATTGTTTCAATGCATGATTGCTATTGACACTATAATAAATTATAAACTGTTGTTTAAGGTTGTATTCTATCTTCTTTATCTGTGATCTTTAATTTATTTAGTTATATTTTTATACTTTTATAAAATAATGGCAAATTCTAAAAAAAAAAACTTGGATAGAATATTCGTTCTTCTGTCTTTTCTGTACAGGGGGATTGGGATGGCCTAGTGGTCTAGAGTGCCGCGTTCCAACCTCTAGTTGGCTGGTCACCTCTGGCTTGTGACTGTGGTTTCGAGCCCTAGTGTGAGCGTATGTAGCATAGAGATAGGGGCACCTTCTCAACCTAGTGGGTTTCCTCTGTGCACTCTTGTTTCCTCCCACTGCTACAGACCCCTACGCGCAAGCGAATTATTAAAATAAATAATTGAAAACCATACGTTAGTCCCAAAAAGACCTAGTTTTTGTCGAGTGGACATTAAACCCCATTTCTCTCTCTCTTTTCGGTACAAACAGGTCAGGTGGGCAACCTTTCTTCTTGTCAGGTACAAGTGTTGGATGAAAAACATGCCATGACAGACCTAAAGCATTTGTGTTAGACCTTTCGGCCACCCAAACCCCCTTGTAGCAGTGAAGAAGTTTAAAGAAAGTAGGAGTGCACTAATTATATCCATTGCTGTTAGATCCAAAGTAGTAATGCTGCTGCCCTAGCCAACTGACACAGCCATTGGCATTGCTCTTGATTGGTCAGCTGTTTCCATGGAGCAAAGATTGCTTGTTGGTTAGCTACTGATTCCCAGGATTGATAATGGCGTGGGTTCAAGTCTGACTTATGGATTTTTTCATTATTATATTTCATTGTATTTACTTTATTACTTTCTTTTTCACAATCGCCGTAAATGTAACAAAATGATCATTAGAGGGGATGAATATGGGGTTAATGTCCTACTTTTCTGCCTCGACTGATGACAGGCATACATGCAAGGGAGTGGATTTGTCATAACTTTTGGGGGGGGGGGCGGACGAACCCTGGAACCTTTTATTACCAAACCAAAATAATAATTACGAACAGTTTAAAATTTTTTAGGGCATGGGCGTACAGGGTCGATGACAGTTAGAGGGGCTGAACCCAAAATGCGCAATAAAATTTCGGGTTTACAGACAGCGGCGCCGGTCTTCCTTGTTTGCCCCCCCTTTCCCCCACAAGAATATTTTGAAATATTTGACGGCTGCGAGCGCGTTTTCTGCTATTTCAGCCCGTGGACAAAGTAACTCCAGAGCGGCGTAATATACACTAATTAAGGTGGCTGACTCAAATTCCGTTGGGAGAAAATTTTGAAAATTTAACTGCCACAAACACGTTTTCCTGCTATCCAGCATGTGAAAACAGCAACTTCAATTTGGTCCAATATAGCCTATGCTGACCCGAATTCCAAACAACCAATCAATCGTAGCGGGATATGGGGTGCCTCCCCCTCCCCCCCCGGGAAAATTTCCTGCATAAGGAACTTCAAAAGTATCCAATGGTTTTGTAACCGAAATCCCACTATAAATTCCAACCATCCAATCAGACTGTTGCAACTGCATTCACAAATAATAATGGATGCACGAAAAATGTTGCACAAAAAAAAGTGGCTCCATACAAAATGTTAAATCCTTTGTCAACTCAGTACAAATTCGTGGTATTCAATTAAAAGGAAAGTGAAATTAGTGTTTTATTAGAGTCCGATGACAGTTAGGGAAGTATAACTAGAAATGCCCCCAAAAAATCAGGTTTACAGACAGCGATGTCGGTTTTCTTTGAGAGGCGAAGAAGAGGAGCTGACCTTGTATGGAACCTGCAAGAAAATTTTGGAATATTTGACGGCCGCAAACGTGTGTTACTGCTATTCCAGCCCGTAAAATTGGTGTTTTATTAGATTAAATAAAAATTTGTTCCTGGCGATCAAAATTATGGGGGGGGACAGAGACATATTCGTCCCCCCCCCCTTTCGATTCTAAGGGGGGGGGGGACCGGTCACCCCTTCGCCCCCTAAATCCACGCCCCCTAAATCCACATGTAGCAGAGTTTCCTATTCAAGAAGGAACAAAAGAGCAGGTCACTCTTCTGTTCATGGCCTACCCTTATTTCAAATTCTGTCACCGGTTCTCTTTTACAGCCATGCCAATGTGAACACGGGACCTCAATTTTCTGTATCATCCGAAGGACTTGATGCTGTTTAAATAAAACATGCATCGTTCTACTTGTATGACATTGTTAAAATTTGTTGATTAGTTGATATATTAATGTAGGCCAATACACACTTGAACCAGCGGCTGCCAGACAGGAGATGCCTACATTTTGCAAGAGATGGATAGAGAACAAGCTAATAAAAGGTGATTTTTTGTACAACCAAGGGCCATAATTCAGTAAGTTACGATCCGATATGCGCTAATATCGACAGGCTATAAAGATATATTTCAAGTTTCATAAAAATCGTAACAAACTTTGGCCCTCTAGAGGGTCCACAACCTTGATATACCTTATATTTACACTATTTGCGTACGAGGGGCGGCCATTTAGTAAGGCAATTTTGGACTGATTTTCACGAAATTTGAACTCAGCCATCATTTCAATTTTTAACAGTGATATATTCAAAAGGTTTTTTTTTTACATCGGATAATAACAGTTAGCTCTAGAGGGACCACAATCCACGAGCTAAAAACCCGATTTTTCGTACATCCAAGGCATGGGTGGCACACATATCTGTATAAACCTGTACATATCCCATTATGTTGGTGTGAATGTGATGTTTTAGTTTAACCCCGTAAAATATGCCAAAACAGTGTTTACAGAAGGTTATAAATATGCATTTCCAGTTTCATCAACCCAGAGTGCCCACAAACCATAATCCATAAAGTGTCGATCCGATACACGTCAATATCGAAAGAAACTGAGATTTTTAAGAGATAAACCCATATCTCAAGTTTCGTCAAAATCGGATAAGACTTGTGACCTGTAGAGTGTCCACAATCACAAAACAATTGTGGACAGACGGACAGGGGCGACGATAAAATACGTCGAAAATGTGGGGGTATAAAAATGTTATACAAGTAGGAGTATTATTTCAAAACTAGATTATTTCAATTCCCATATGCATAAATTTCAACGTAAACGAATAAACATTCCTCATAAAGATATTAAATAAAGGACGAAACATTGTGTGCCTTGCTTTGCTGCATTGCTCGTTTTTTATGTCGTGTGCTGCCAAAATGGATGACCAAAAGAAAGAAATTATTGAACTTGTGAGAGACCGACCGCTTCTTTGGGACCCCCAAAACCCGGAGTATCACAACAACAAAGATCAAAGAAAACAAGTCTGGGAATATATTGACAGTAAATGTCTACGGTTGTTGCCATGTCTGACCTATCATTTTTCATATCAATTGGTATGAGCTTTAAATAGACATCTGAAGCGGCAATTCAAGCCATAGTTTTGGCACATATCTATCAAGGTTTTAAAGATATTGAACTTTGAAGTTAGCTTAAAAATTGTTATTTTTTGTTATAAATGGTTTAAACAATATCAATATTTTATTCAATATAATTTTACATAATCATACAATTATAGGCCTACAGTTTTTAAGATGTGTTGTTGTGATGTCGTGCTATGGCCTATGGAGGGAGGGGTATTAGCCTGTGGCACGGCACGTGCCGACAACGCGACAAGTCATGTGCCGCGTGCCGTGCGCTGTCTATGGAGGGTCCGCCTAATGATGCATATCCTGCTCCAACCTGGACAATGATGACGGGCATCAACCATTTAAAGTAGCCCACAGGGGAAATTGGTCGAGAGAGCGGCGTTTCCGCCTAATCATCCTCGACTTCCAACTGCCAGCGTTTATATTTTAGGGCTGTACGTGTGGACTACCAATCCATCCGAACAACTAGACAATGTTCCTTGTCAGGCCCTTTCAGATTTTCGGCTAATTGGACCACCACGATCTGGTTAATGGACCGGTGCCTTAAAAAAGTATATACTCAATCGACCCAATGAGCCGCGGTGCTTCAGCCTTGAAATAGACCAAAATCTAGTAAGGTTTGTAAGGTCATACGAATCTCCGAACTCTTTCCAATGCTCAAGACGTAGGCCTACACTCTTTTCTTTTTAATCTTCTACAACTCAAACTTCAACTTTTTATTTGCATATATACATCCACCAAAAACATTACACAAAACATATAGGCCTACATGACATATATATCAATATAGCCTACATGCGTACAAAAAATATATATGAAATAATGATACAATGAAATTATAGCAATGAAAATGAAAATATGAAGTATTCCTTGTACATACATAATGATCAAATATGAAGTAAAACATGCAGGAAATCTATAACCTATCTGTTCATTGAAATTATACCGAAATTGTTTTTACTCGCGTTCTATCTAAATAATTAAACAAATTTTAAAAAAATGCCCTTTCATGAGAAAATCCACCTGAGGCCAATGTAGGCGCGAAAATATGTCTTTTCTCAACCAATCGTGTCCTGTTATAATCAGGGGGTTACCCAATGACTACTATTCTTACAAATAGTCACGAGTATTGACCAGACAGATTTTGATTTGTTCATCCAGGCTATAATCTTTGGAAAATTTAAACACCCACGTGAATGACTAGAAAATCGCGACTATGCCATTCGTCATGTGATAACAAATGGAGCCAATATGGCATTACTTCAGCGACTATTTCATCGGAAAAAAAATCCCCCAGATACATCTGTAATTCGAAATGGATGTGAACCTACAAAACAGTAAGTATTTAATAACTTCCGACTTCAAAGTGGTGGATTAATGTCGAAGAAATGACGTAAAACAGGATTTAATTTAAGAAGCCATAACAACTGCTACACTACCCGACATTGTAAATAAACAGCACGAGGGGTGATCACTGAAGTCAGTGAAGTGAGGTTATAAATCCTGTCATGTGATTTGTAAACAAGGCCCCGTCTTGATACTGATAGTACAATCTAGAAGACAGTAGGCTACAATGTTTCACTCTTTCCTAAAACATCCATTTTATAACTGTTTCTAAATCTCGTTACCAAATAAGGTGTCGGATACAATTTCGATCGATGTGAATGTCAAAATACATGTACGTCCATTCCATTCATAATCTCTCCACGACCTCACGGCTCACGCCACAGTTTGTTATCGGACTAACTGTTCATCAGGTCCCATGACTAGTTGTGCGATCACAAGACGTCCAGTAGTACAAGCTGATGCCGAATACCCCAAGGATTATCGATTGTCACGCCTACATTTTAAACGTATCTAACATCGCATTACATGAGTATTACATATTGAATGATATTGTATTATCATCACGAGGTGTTTAGTTATAAGTATGCACGTGATGGCCTTTGACACATCATCGTTGTATGATCAATTCTACCTGAGGGCATACCTACTGCTTAAATCAACTACTTTGATTGAAATATTCTGTAAAATTTAAACATGATAGCCTACTTATTTAGCATTGTATGATAGTGGTACTTTAGAGCATATATAATTATAATATAACTAAGAAAAATAAGTATGGTTCAGTTATTAAGTATCGGTAGTAGTATTTATAATATCAATGCATTTAGGAATGGGTGTTATTCAGAAAAAAGGTAAGCCAAATAATATATATTTCTACAATATTTTTTATGCATTATGAATGATGTTCAAACAGGAATTTTATAAATAATCAATCTATGTGTGTAACATCTTCAAGTTATTTTTTGTAGATGTTATTAAGTAAATTTACTTAAACTTTGGACATGCATAACCAACTGTTATTTTGTATTCTATCTTTATCTCTTCATTTTGCTATTAAAAATTGTCTTCATTATGTGTGTTTAATTGAAGAATGAATGAATGAATGAAATGGGATACAGTGTGCTATGAGGGAAATTTTGCCTGGGCAGCGGTGCTACGGCCTACTCTTATATCGAATTCCAACTGCCAAGGGATCTTTTACGTGCACTCCAATGTGTACATGGGACCTCAGTTGTTGGTCCTACCCGAACAACTAGGCAGCTGTCTTTGTCAGGCCCTCCTTCTGCATCACTGACAAGGGGAAATCAGGTGGGAAAATCGAGATGAACTTTCTCGGCCAATGCAGGGATTGAACACCCAACCTCCAGGCTAGCGAACCAGCGCCTTATCCACTTAGCCATTGAAGAAATCAAATAGATATCAGAATGCAATTCATTTCATTCCATGTGGGTAATAGATTTATTTAATGTAGCATTTGGGTAGGACCAGTTGAATCTTTAAGGGATAGTAAAGTACAGGATCATTCGATGACAAGTTGACCAAGAGTCTACAGAACATTGGACTTTGATTTAATCTGACATGATAATTTAGCTATACTTATGACAAAACCCATGCACCATAATAAGTGTTTCGTTTGGAGAATTATATGTCTTTGTTAAAATATGGGCCACTGTCAATGAACTTTATCCTGAGGGTGTGGCAAGCGATAATAATATAGTCGTTCTGATGTGATGAAAAACTGAGGCCCTGTGACTGTTGTGTACCCATTGGCGTGCACATTATAGAACCCTTGGCAGTTGGAAATCGATTTAAGCGTAGACCGTAGCGCCACTGTTTGGGCAAAATTCCCTCATAGCATATCGTGTGTATGCCTCTATGGTGTATCCGGTTCCCTCCCACTGCTAAATACCCCTACGCGCAAGCAAATTATTGAAATAAAATTAAACCATGTGTTAGTCACGAAATGACCTAGTTGTGTGAGTGGATGTTAAACCCCATCTCTCTCTCTCTTCTCTCTCTCTCTTTCTCTGGTGTATGTCTCCATTAGAAGGACATTAACCTCATTTTATTTCATTTCATCTTGTTACATAGGCTGATTTTGTGAATCTGTGAAAGACTGAAAGTTATAGTTATAAAATTGATGAATATTATATGAATACCAATGGGCTTTAAGCTGGAAAGTCGAGGAGTGATCTAATGCTCTTTATATCATAAGGTCTGTCATTGAGTCAAGGGGTGTGGTTTTGGTCCCCTGCTTGTACGTGACATGAAATGTGATCACCTGTCTTCAGTTAAGGTTTCCTCTAACTGGCCTAAGACCACTACACACTGGTTAATTATTGTAGATTGAATTAATAGACCTGCATGTACCTGCAGATTCTCTTAGTTTTGCGGGGGTGGTTGGGGTTGTGTGGCTGAATGGTTGATGTGGGCGCATTGGATTAGTAGGTTTGTCATTGATTTAAATGGCTTGTCCACGGTTTCCTCCTGCTGCTAAAGACCTGAATGCGCAACTGAATTTTTGAAATAAAACAACCATATGTTCATGGCCGGATTAACCATGGAGCACAGGCCCCAGGGTCCCCCACATTAGAGGGCACATTAGAGGGCCCCCACAAAAATCTCAGTTGCGTCCAGCCCCCTCCTCTAGAAATGCCATCATTTCATAGCACTTGCATGGATTGGTCAACAGAAATAAGCCTAATGCCAGAATGCGCTAATTTTGTGGCCGAATTTTACTTTTTTTTCTGGGGGAGGTACTTCTAAATGGCTCCACACAAGTGCCTGAAATGCCAGGAAATCATGTTTCCTGCCTCCAATTTTTGACAATTTCCAGAGACAGCCTCCCCCCCCCAACCCACTCTCGGTGGCCACAGCTCCGCGGTCAGTGATTAGAGCCCCCTCCCCCACATGTTCAAGGGCCCCCACCATAGTTAATCCCAAAAATGAACTTGTTTGGGTTGAGTGGATTTTAAATCATATCTCTCTCTCTATGGGGGGTTGGATGGCTGAATGGTTAGTTTGCGTGCGATGTATCATAAAGCCTGTCATTCAGTCAACTGGCGTGGTTTTGAATCCTCGCTTGTATGTAAAAAGGAGTAGGGTCGCCTGTCCACCCTCATGGTCTTCTCTGGGTCCTCCGGTTTCCTCCTACACGCAAGCGATTTATTGAAATAATGACCTAGTCTGTGTGGAGAGGCAAAACAATGTAATTTCTGCGCTATTAGTGGATAATTTCAAATTTATTTTTTTCTATTTTCACTTCAGACGGGATCCATTTAAGTTTGATAAAAATAAGATACGATTGATTATTTATAAAGATTCTGATCGAGGCAGGACACCATTATTTGATTCTTCTGCTATCAGGAAAGTTGAAGATGTTCCTCAGGTAATTTTTACTATTCAGTATATGTTATCTATTACGATTGATTATGTTTCGAATTTAGAGGAGTCTTATTATCCATTTTGATCATGCTTGACTTATTTTAGAACCATGTATTTTAAATTTTAAACATGATTTTTTTTTTTTTAAAAAGGATTAAAGATGTCAACAAACGTGACTTATCATTTCTTGTGAATTTTATTGAAATTGACAATTAATTGCTGTGTCACTCCTCAAGAGAGATGGATTTCTTTACATTAGAAGTTGGCTTGTTTTCATGGCATTTATGTTTATGAAAAATATATGTATATTTTGCAGCTTCCCAATAAAAGATGTGGAGCGAGGAATGGTCATATTGGTCACCAGAGAATTCAAATGACCCCTGAATCTAGTCCTTGTCAAAAAGGTCATCCCAACTCTAAGTATCAGGTATTAGTTCACACTGTCATTCATACTTGCTTATAATATTAATGCATTTACAACTTGTATTAGAGACTTAGTCTTATGCATATGGCTGTATTACTTTTACATTATGGCAACACTATATCTCTCAAATTTGGGAAAAAGAAATCCATAAGATTGATTATAAAGCAATGAATCTCAGCAAGCCTAGCACCAGATCCCTATAGAGATTTATAATAAATTTATCTCTTAAATTTTGAGAAAGGAAATCCATGAGATTGATTATAAAGCAAGTTATCTTGGCAAGTTTAGCCCTAGATTCCTATTGATATTTGTCGAAAATTGCCTTTATAAAGTCTTAGAAATGCCATGAGATTGATAATAAAACAAAATTAAATATCTCGGCAAGTCTGGTTGGTTTGAAAATAGTAATAGTGAGAGGCTTATCCTATCACTAGAAGGGGACCACAAGGCTAAGCGGGTAAGGCGCTGGCTCGCTTGGCTCGCTAGCCTGGAAGTCGGGTGTTCGATCCCTGCGTTGTCAGAGAAAGTTCATCTAGATTTTACGGCATGGTTCCCCCTTGTCAGTGATGCAGAACGGAGGGCCTGACAAGAACAGCTCTCTAGTCATTTGGATGGGACAAAAACCAAAGACCTATGTACACATTGGCAGGTGGTATTCGATATAAGAGTATGGCATATGCTCGTCTTCCATTAGGCCAGAAGAGTAGGACGTTAAACCTCATTTCATTTCATTTCTTTTCCTATCACTAGAAGGATCTTGCTATAAAAAAAACAGTTGGTTTTAATACATGTATTTAACAATAACAATGGTTCTTTGATGTTTGTTACAATCATGCAGACTTGTATATAGAATGATTTATATTGTAGTTCCAGAGATTAGGAGGAGATGTGAAGGTTATAGAAGAAATGATGTTTGGTGCTGTAGCAATGGCTTACCGTGGCTCATCTTTTAAAGTTCATCATATTAGGTATAAATTTACAAATTATTTATAATCCTGATAAAAATAATAATAGAATGTTTTTATACCAGAGAGGCAGGCATCTCTCTATATGTAAACCTGATAGTTAGAAATGAAAGAAAATAGGGTTTAATGTCCTACATTACTTCTATGACTGGGCTAACGATGACTGGAATATGCTACGAGGGAAATTTTGCCTGGTCTATTATTTTAAATTTCAACTGTTAATGAGGGAAGATTCTTGGTGAAGAGCCGGCGCCTTGCTCACACTCACTGTGCCACTGTAGCTCCGTGGTAGTATATAAGAGCTTCACTATGTATGAATGATGCTATTAAACCTCTCTGAACCCCACTTCATATCAAAACCTGTTTTGCCTTATGGTGTACTCTCCTGGATTAGATTTCGGGCCAGCTTCAGCTAAAGACAAAGAACTTTGACTATGATTTTAAAATTAGTAGGTTGACAAGAAATCTGAATAATTATGTATTTCTTTATATTTTTGTTTTTAGAACACCATCTCGGCTTATGCTAACCAAAGTTTTCATGTCAGAAAAACCAAAAAGAGAATCAGGGAGGTGAGTACCTTATGCTGTTATTGTTTAATATACAAATTACTCAAAAATACAATATTTCAAAGTTTTATTTACAAGAACCATTGTCATGGTAATAAACAGAATCTCGATTGTCAGTCCTTTCATGCTAGCGCGGTTTCGATTCCCCTGTTGTATGTGACAAGGGGTACGGTCGCCTGGCCAACCTTGTGAGTTTTCTCTGGGTCGCCCAGTTTCCTCCCACTGCTAAACACCCTTCACATCAGCAAATTATCGAAATAAAAATAAACCAAGTGTTAGTCACGAAATGACCTAGTTTGTGTCGAATGTGCGTTAACCCCATTTCTTTCTTCCTTTAATTCAATGACTTCTAGTTTAACATTAAACGATTACATGGTGCAGATGGTTTAATCCACTCAAAATCTCAGCCATCCCATAGACTAGATTATGACCTACAATAGGCAGATTTAGCTGTTGCATTATGTATCTTTAAGATTTAATTTCAGTGTAGGTATTTATGTTTGTTTTTTCAGTGAAATAGAAGATGATTCTTGTAGCTTACCAAGTCATACAGGTGTGTTTCCCACACCTCGTAATGTTACTAATCAACAAACCAGTGGAAAGAGCATAGGTAACTGTTTTACTGAAATAAAATTATGACTTCATAAGAATTTTCTTCACTGCTCCATAGTTAAAACGCTTTTTAGGCCTTGCTGTATCATAAAGCCTGTCATTGAGTCAACTGGCGTGGTTTCGAATCCCTGGTTGTACGTGGCAAGGAGTAGAGTCGTCTGTCCATTCTTGTGGGTTTTCTCTGGGTCCTCTGGTTTCCTCCAACTGCTTAAGAGGCCTACGCGCAAGCAAATTGTTGAAATAAAATTGAACCATATGTTAGTCGTGAAATGACCTAGTTTGTGTCAGGTGGACTAGTTTGTGTCAGGTGGACGTTAAACCCCATTTTTCTCTCTGTCCAACCTCTTGTTTACATCCTTGACCTCCCGGTTTCCATCACTGCTGAAGATGCCTATGCACAGGGAATAATTGAAATAAAATTGAACTGTATGGCAGTCCCAAAATGACCTAGTTTGTGTTGATATTAACCTCCCTCTCTCTCTCTCTTTCTCTCTCTCTCCAAATCAAGATCTAAAGATTTCATGTGGTCAATACATGAATGATATGTTATATTTTCAGCTCAGAGTATACCAGTAGACGTTCCATCACCTGATAGTTTATACAGCTCTTCATTAGATACCCTGGATGAAGACAGTGGTCTAGCATCATGTACGTTTACATATATCTAACATGGGGATCATGGTGGCTAAGTGGATTAGGCGCTGGTTCGCTAGCCTGGAGGTTGGGTGTTTGATCCATGCATTTGCCAAAAAGTTCATCTCGATTTTCCGACGTGATTTTCCCTTGTCAGTGATACAGAAGGAGGGCCTGACAAGGACAGCTGCCTAGTTGTTCGGATGGGACAAAAAAACCAGGTCCTGTGTACACATTGGAGTGCACGTACAAGATCCCTTGGCTGTTATAATTCGATATAAGAGTAGGCGGTAGCGGGCAAAATTTCCCTCATAGCACACTGTATGGCGTATGCCCGTCTTCAGTTAGCTCAGGTTAAGTGCAAAGCAGTATGACGTTAAACCCCATTTCATTTATTCATTCATTATATCTAACATACTGTGGTTTTTATTTATTGTTTTTGGGGATGGAGTGGTGTAACACATGTGCATTACATGATAAGGTCTGTCATTCAGCCAAGTGGTGTGGTTTTGATCCCAAACTTGTACCTGACAAGGAGTAGGGTTGCTTGCCCAACCATGTGGGTTTTCTCTGGGTACACTGGTTTTCTGACATAGTTAAAGACAAGAAGTAGAATCGGCTGCCCAATCTCGTTGGTTTCATTCCGTTTTCTCCTACAGTTAAAAAGCAATTTATTAAAACAAGATTTTACCGTATGTTAGTCCCAGAATGAATTTTAACCCTATTTTGTTTTGACTTTCTTAGATAATAAGAAATTCTCGCTTTAAGGAAAGTTTATCCAGCTTTTGATTCTGACTTGATATAATAGCCTAAAGACATGAACTATAGAAACTATGGTTAGGGTAAATATAAAGTTGAAATGTATGATTATTTTCTAGTTACATCAAGTGGAAGTTTTACAGCACCATTTCCCTCTCCTAGTAATAGTGGTAACAGTGGTAGTAGTTATAATAGTCTACACAGACGATGGATGAGGACTCAGACCACATCACTAGGTCGTAAAACAACAGAACAGAAATCAGTAGATGTATGTATTATTGTTTTATTGTTATGACAGGGTTTGACAAATCAGGCCTGTCATTGATTCAAGTGTCATGGCTTCAGCCTCGTGGTTGTATATGACATGGAGTAGAGTTGTCTGCCTAATCTTCTGATTTTCTCCAGTTTCTACTGTTATCTCGAATAGACATCTAAGGACATGTCTATTCGAGAATAACTCCCCTCTAAATGCGAAACAGGAAGTGTTTATCGACATTGTAACATGCTGTTTTAGGATTTTCAAAGAAATGACTAAAACCAAGGTTTTTTTTTCCAATAGACAGTGTCTAATTGACCAATCAAAATGCAAGATTCACCCTTAAGCATGTTACAATGTTTCTTCTACTGCTAAAGATTCCTGTACACAAGGGATTATTAAAATAAAAATATTTCATTATAGGCCTAAAATTACATTGTTTGTGTTTAATTGGTTGTTTTAACCCTTAGGCCTATTTGTCTTTCTTATTATTTTGTAATGGTTCATTTTTTAATCAAACTGTATATTTATTCAAGAAATACAATCAGTCCTAAATTGTAGACACCAAACAAGATCTTATATTTATCTTTGCCATATGCATCAAACTACATATATTTGTTAGAATTAAGCTATTAAAATTTTAAATTATTTTTTGGGATGATTACAGAAGGCTTTACAAGTAAAGAAGAAAAGTAAAGTGGGTATAGCTATATTAATAGATACACCAGAAGAAAGACATGAAGAAAGTAGCAGGTATTTCACTTTTCATAGACTTTGAACATAGACTTTTCATATACTATTCAAGATGGCCACAATGATGGTGTGCTCTGTTCCTGGTCCATATAGACCTCTGGTGCTTGATTCCTATGTTCATTACCTTGACCAGTTGAGCAGAAGTCACCTCTCTTGCAAAATCTTCCATAATAACAGACATCTGAAACTACTTAATTATTGAAATGATATGACATGCTACTTTAGGCAAGTAAAAAGTGACCGTTTTAACCTGGATTTCCAACAGCAAAGAGGATCGCCTGCTGTCAGTGATGCAAAATCAACCAATGGCATAATTTTAATCCTGACTAGATCTAATACCTTAATTTAAGCAGTTCAGTTTCAGTGTTGTATTATATATTTATTCAATATATTATAAACTAAAATCTGATCAATTTATACATGAATATTGATTTTATTTCAGATTGTTTCAAGAGTTTTTCTTCTCTCATATTGCATTGTTTGAAGGTCACGTGAATAAATTAGAGAATGTGGTAGCCAGTGCTTTATTTAATCATAGAAATTTTATACCATTGGTTATGGATGTAAGTAAAACTATATATTACTTTGGATATATGATATTATAGTGGTTTAATGCATGTGCTTTAAATCATAAGGTCAGTCATTGAAGCAAATGGCATGCTTTCATGGATTTTCTCTAGAGTGCCCATTTCCCTCCCACTGCTAAAAAACCCTACACGCGAGCGATTTTTTGAAATATCATTGATCCATATTTTGTCTGTACCGATATGACGTAGCTTATTTTTTGATATTTTCAGGCACTAGATGTTCTCCGTAATGATGTGTTTGATCTGTATATGGCACCACGTCTGTCTGAGCCCGTCTGGTTAAATATGATGTCATATAGTACCAATCGTTACGCTTTATGTAAAGATTTTATGAATGACTTTATGACGCTGGTAGCCAAATATGATAATAAAAGTACAAAATTGTAAGTATAACTAATTTCGAATATTTTCTACCCAGATTAGCCTGACATTAGGCCACATACTAAACTACTTAAGTCTTAATTAAGCAATGATAAAAAAAAAAATGAGGTTCAATTATGCAGCTGTACCACAGATTTTATTAGATTAGGCCACAAACTAAACTACTTTAGTCTTTATTAAAGTTACATTATTCAAGATATAGATAAGAACTAGCCATTCTTGCTATAATAGTTCTAAAGTATGTGATGTAAAATGCATAATTTGAAAATTTCATTAAAATTACTCTATTGCAAGCGAAGATATTGGCATTTGAAGATTTGGCCGACGTGTGCAATAATTTCAACCACGGTCCTGGTTGATCAAAGCTAAGACTCGAAGCGTCTTGGCGCGCCATATTTGATTTATCACTTAAACGTTATAATCTGTTTAATATCGGAGCAATCTGATGCCATCCAAAGTTGATTAAGGCCTGGATCAGTTAATTAATGTCTAATTAATACTTTAGAAAACATTTCATGCCCAAATAAAGACCTGCACTAGGCAGATTTAGCTCTTGAATAATGCATGTTTAAGCAATGATAAAATATAAAATGCGGTTTAATTATGCAGCTGTTCCAAAGATTTTATTAGATTTTTTACTTTCAGTTTTATATCAACATTAATATCAGCGGTTTTAACACATCACCTGGCCTGGGTTCCTACAGTAACACCGGCAGGGGGAACACTGTCTACAACATATGAAGAAAAACATTCGGCTAAATGGGTAGGTCGAGTCGTTTTTAAAATGTTAGTTCATAAATGGTCTAGTTTGTGTCAAGTGGACTTAAACCTCTCGTTTGTGATATACTTATATACTTACCAAATGATTTTCCAGCTGGATCTAAGTGTCAAATGGAGTGTTATTAAATAAACTGTGTCCTGACATGAAATCATAGTATACTCAGTGTCCTTACATGAAATCATAACAGTATACTCTGTGTCCTTACATGAAATCATAACAGTGTAGTCTGTGTCCTAACATGTAATCATGACATTATACTCTGTGTCCTTACATGAAATCAAAACATTATACTCTGTGTCCTTACATGAAATCTAAACATTATACTCAGTGTCCTTACATGAAATCATAACTGTATACTCTGCGTTTCAACATGAAATCATAACATTATACTCAGTGTCCTTACATAAAATCATAACTGTATACTCTGCGTTTCAACATGAAATCATAACATAATACTCAGTGTCCTTACATGAAATCCAATGAAAGATGGTCAATCCTATTATTAAAAAACGTAATTTGAGCAAAATTTAATGTTTATAATTACAGATTGATGATTTAGCTAAAGTTCACCCATATAATCCACTGTGGGCCCAATTAAGGTAAGAAATAAAACATGATGACTTTACTACGAATACTTTAATACGAAGACAGATAAATATTTTTTGCTGTATTTGTTTTGGTATGGATAATTAAATAATCGAAATTTGTTCCAATAACTTGTTCCAAGAAAAGTTCTCTGGATTTCTCAGCCTAGTTTCCCCTTATTGTTGGTACAGGCAAGTACAATTGGCCAGTCGTTCGGGCACGGAAAATCGAGGTCAACCCATATATTTATTCGGGAACATGTTACAACGAATCCCTGTCAATTGTATTTTGGTGCAGGATCTGCAGAAATGTTGCTGTCGGGGCAAAATGTCTCTTTTCCATTAGCCTGGTTGTTACAGAAAATTAAGCCGTTAAAGTCCCATTCCATCTCGTACCAGTTTCAGTAACATGAAAATGCTCTCACAAACAATATAATTAAAGTTGTTTAATTTCTGTATTTTACAGTGATTTGTATGGCGCAATAGGCTATCCTTTAAAACAAGCCAGAACAGTTGTAGTGGGAAAAAATGCAGATCTAGTGAAAAAAGTTTTAACAATTCTGAGTTATTTTATTCGTTGTAGTGATATTCACGAATGTACTGACTATACTAATCTATCGTCCTATATGACGGATATTAAATTTGACGCTTCCCCTACACTCAGTGATAGAACATCAGTAGGAATACTCACTCCTGCTGACGATTCCAATTCAAACTGTAGCTCTAGTCTTTCAGCCAACCATAGAATGATCACAAGTACGTCCAGTTTAGATTTTGGCAGTTACGATAAAGCCAACAACGAAATTTCAAAATCCGATTCCAGAGACAAAGTAAATAAAGTTTTAACACCCAATTTAAGTGAATCTTCGAAAGAAAATCAGTTTCATTTTCCGAGAGATGTCAGTGAGATTACGGGAAATGTTTCTGGTCCGTGTAGTTTGTCCGCGTTAAAAGTGATAGAAAACAGTAAAATTGAAACCGTTCAACAAGTGTTCAGGGCAGCACCTAGTAGAGAAATATCCTTCGAAGATCAGAAAGGGGAATATTCGCAAAGTTTCGGCTCCAGTGGAAAATTAAAATCCAAACTGTCACAGCAACTAGAATCGGAAACCAAGCTCTCCAGAAAGGAAATTGCAAAATTATATATTAAGGAGGGCAGTAATAGCATGTTTGAAGAATATTATGAGTCGGGTATCGAAACAAAGACAATAGATGAGATAGCGGAACACGACCGAGTTGTCAGCCTTCCTTTAGTATCACCAAGTGTTGTTGAATTAGAATCTTTTAATTTGAGCGGTAAATCAAATAAAGAGAGAAAAATGTCATCTCGTCATAATAGTGTGGATAGAAGTAAACTGAGCAGACCAAAAACTCTTGTTCCTGGTAGATGCAGGTTAGTGTTAAATTATCATACATAAACCCCATACACTAATAGTAAGTGCAGGAGGACAGCACTACACACAAAACAAAAATCTACAAGATAATACAGAAAATAGACATTGCAAAAAAATTAAACATTTATCAAATAAAGGGAATTAATAGCGCTACAAAAATTATAATGACATTATGTGCTTTGACAGTTTTAAGGTCACATGAAATTCTTTAAATTTGTGTGTTTTTGAAAAAATTCTTGAATTGCAATAAGGTTGGTGCCTCTTTAATGGGAGGTTATTCCACAATAATCTTAGGAAAATTAAAAGGCTGCATTCTATAATTATTCTATTGTAAGCTTTTTTGAATTGGGCCCCTTGATATAATGAATTTAGGTAGGTGACATATTAAACTTTGTGCCAGACATATAGTGAATATATCAATAAAAATGCTAAAAAAAAGACAGGTCCAGTGGCAAACAAAATCACAGACACAAAGCCTGTTTTAACATACATGTAGCATATTTTCATTTTTGACAAATATATATTTAGTTATAGATTTCTGTTTTTAATTAGTTACATATTAACTTTGGTCATTTTGACATTCTGCATTGAATAAAACTTGGTCCTTAAATAAACATGTAATTGAATTACTTTCAGATCTGTTACACCAACTGAACTAAACAGACGTCGTCACCCATCTTCAGCTAGTATTGATTTCGATCATTTTGATCCATTCGTAGATTGTAATGAAATACCTCTTCCCATGTAAGTCTAATTTTAAATGTTAATTTAGTATTTATTGACAAAATCATCAGGTTCAAGTATTTCAATGGTATAGGAATATTTGAACTGTTCTTTTTCAAAGAATGCCATTATTACTTGTCTTAAGGACATAAAACTGGTTTCTGAGTATGACATTTGACTAGCATGTATAATGAATATTGTTTTCATTGTTCCTTTACGTAGGGCCCAGACACTGAGTCTGGAATTGGGCCAGGGGGGTTGAATGGCCCAATATTTAGCACCTGCGTGCTGTATCATAAAGTCTGTCACTAAGTCAACTGGCGTGTTTTCGATTCCCCAGTTGTACGTGACAAGGAGTAGGATCGCCTGTTCAACCTCATGGTTTTCTCTGGGCCCTCCTGTTTCCTACCACTGCTAAAGACCCCTACATGCAGGCGAATTATTGAATAAAATTGAACCATGTATTAGTACCGAAATGACCTAACTTGTGTCATGTGGACAATAAATCCCCTTCTCTCTCTATCTCTCTGTAACTGGACAGCAAACACAGGAGACTGCTATGACCAATAGTGACTTGACAATAAGTGACACCCATCATCAGGTTATCACACATTACTTATAAATGTAGACTATAATAAAATTGGGCACCGTAGGGTGGTTACCATAGCAACAATTAATAAGTTGCCAGGTCCAATTTTTTTATAAGAATAGCCTATATAGTAAGGCTATAACCATAGCAACCATTGTAAAAAAGTGTTGTTTGAGGTTGTAGGAGAGATTTTTATTTATGTGTATTTTATAGGTTTGATAATGAAATGACGTCTAATTTTATTTATGTGTATTTTATAGGTTTGATAATGAAATGACGTCTAAAAGCATTCAAAGAATGAATAAGAATTTCGGACGATCTCTACTTGCTGGAATATCAGACCATTATTTATCTGATTTTGTTCTACACGGTACCAAAGACACAAATTTCCGCCCAAAATTATTGAATGATTTACAAATGGCAGTACAGCAATCGGTGCTAGATGAAGAAGTAACCGAGGCTGTTTGTATTATAGCTGATGTTGATAATTGGTAAGAATGTTTCTCTGGTTTTGCATTGATGTTGACTTAATCAACAAAAGAAAACCAAGAAGGGTGTTGTATGTATATGGATGCTACAGAGACTGTGCCTCTGCAGTATTCCAAGTCAAATCCGATCAACTTCATGCAGCAAAGATTTTTTCTGGACAGTTTATTGAAATACAGTATTTGATTAACCATTGGGGGTATTTTGTTTAGAAATAATGAACTAGTGCCTAATACTTTGAACTTGGTGTATTCATACCGTAGTATCAATAAAAACACAGAAAAAATACAATTCTATGCCAGAAAAAATGGCAGGCATGAAAAAGCCTGAATTTGTGCCTGAAAATGTCTGTGACAAGTGGCCCCTTTTCAGACAAAGTGATAGGCATCAGTGGCATTGTGCCTAATAAAGCCTGAATTTGTGCCGGATAATGTCTATTTGCAGGCTTCAATTAAAACTGTATTCCATTAACTGTTTGGGATGTTTCATTGATGAATTATTCCATTTTTGTTTGGGAAATTCGATTAAAGAATTATTCTGTTAATTGTTTGAAATATTTTATTATCAGGAATGTTGAGATAGCAAGTAGTAAATTAATAGAGAAATATCCTGCTGGTAGTACGACATGTGTAGCATCACAGTTAGTTTGTAACCTAGTGGAATCGGTACTAGATCTATGGAAGCTTAAGATGAGTCCTGAATTTGTAAGTAGTTATAGTATATTGTTTTCAGGGCCTTATCTAGCGCCCAGAAAAGTAAGGCGCCTCTTGAAATGACGTCCCTCCTCCAAGAAAAACACTTTTTTGAAAACCCTTCAATTATAAAAATAATACACTTGATTATGATCAATATCAGTAACTTGGGCATTATATTTACGCCCCATCACTCTGCTGCACCCCCACTTTTAAAATCCTACAAACAGCACTGATTGTTTCTATGGCATTTGATAATTGAACTGGATTACACTGGTCACAATTCTATGGAATACAATTAGTGCCTATTACTGAGAGATGTTCCTTGTTAAATACGAGAGATGCCTAGTTGGAACATCGCTCAGTAATAAGCAGTTACTATTTTCTATAGAATTGTGAACTGTGTAGATATAATATATATAGTTTGATACAGCGAAACAATCAAATTATAAAGAGCAGGAAAAGTCAAAACGGACTATTATAGGAAGAGCAAATGACTTTTCATAAGCAGTATAGGCCTTTTTTGGCCACAAAATATATTACGATAAAATAAATTGAATTTCTTCTAAATTGAGATAAACTTCAGTAATGGCACTCCCAATTTACCTTTGAACACCTATAAAAGTGTATTCAATAATATTTATTTTATGGTTTTTAGTGTATGATGCATTTAGAAGACCGACTGCAAGAAATTTATTTTAAAAGTATGATGGTGGCTGAATATCGTATTGGTGTGGAAAGAACAAATGTTAAAGATTTAACTACTACATTAGGGTGAGTATTCAGTTTCATGGAGACAAGACGTATGAAATATAAATATTAATTAATGAGATACACTTTTAATAAAATGTCCCAAACCATTAATTAGATAATGTTTTTCGATCTTAAGTATACACTACTGTTTGACACTTTTCCTGGAATGGTCACTAATCAGAAATTAAATATATTACAATAAAATAATGCCCAAGCTATACACTATACAAGACTTTGTAGAAATTTATAGTGAAATATTTGCTATTTTGGGGTTGGATGGCCGAATGGTTAGCACAACATTTTCAATTTTGAGAGAAGTCGGTGTTACTTCAGACCCAGGACTGTACAGCGCAGTGGACGCCTACGGCTAGCCCCCGGATTTGTTCACTTTTTTTTAATTGTTTGTTTGTTGTTTCTAAGTATGATGTCTTGTCGTTATATTTGTCTTTTGTGTAAGTCATATGTGGTGCAGTCCCACTGCACTTACTAATAGAGCCTGTCATTGAGTCCACTGGCGTGTTTTCGATTCCCCAGTTGTACGTGACAAGGAGTAGGGTCACCTGTCCAACCTCATGTTTTTTTTCCAGTTTCCTCCCACCTCTATAGACCCCTACGCACAAGCAAATTATTGAAATAAAATTAAACTATATGTTAGTCCCTAAATAACCTTTCTATTTGTTATTTATATTTACAGATTTGACTTGAGTGATTATCATTTATTAATGGCGGTGGCAGCAACACATTCACCTCATTTGATCTCACAACCTACTACTCAATAACTCTTCAATCAGTCACCATGTTGATGGAAATGGTTCATCATGATGATAATTAGGGAATACTGGATTGAACATTCCAGAATCAAATTCTCTTAATCCTACGTATATCTCAACCAACCGGGACAGCTGAAGCATTTTCGTTTTGTTAAATTACGTCACTATTCTTACACAACCTCATTTGTCAGAACTGACAGAACTGTGAGAGGACTCGCCTTTCCAACCTTGTGGGTTTTCTCTGGGTACTTCCACTGCTAAAGACCCCTACGTGCAAGCGAATTATTGAAATAAAATTAAACCATATGTTAGTCCCTAAATGACCTAGTTTGTGTTGAGTGGGAGTTAAACCTCATTTCTCTATCACTGCGAGAGGGCTGAATTTGCATTCCGTCAATCCAGAACGTTCCAGACTTACAATCAAACATCCCCATTGTCAATAGTGCATCTTGATATACAGATGTTCATCATCTGCTAAAGGTTCACCCTAATACAAGCCAATTATTGAAATAAAATAAAACCATATGTTAGTCCCGAAATGACCTAGTTTGTGTCGAGTGGACGTTAGACCCCATTTCTCTAAATGAATTGTTTTTGTTATCAGCTTTGTTCAAGTTGAAGCCGATAATTAGAATTTGCATTTTCCCCCACGTTTCTATGTACTTAAATTGATTATTTACAATTTAAGGAAAATATAACTAAAATTTCTATGGTAGATTATCTCCTGGCTCTGTTACCCAACACTGGCTTATAAAGTTTGCAGAGAAAGCCAGATGTTACAAAATATTCTGTATAAATATTGAACCATTGTTAAACTGGTATTTCTTTTAGAGGTCAATATTGTAGTTTGCAAGGTTTTTGTGTATCCAACATTAATCAAATTCGTTTCCATGGAAACCTCAAAAATTATTAAATCCCAAAAATTTGCTAGAAGCAAATGACAACTACAATAATTTGTGTATTATGTGTACTAATTTCGTAAGGTTTGAGAGATAGGCAAACTTGGATGGACGGAGCCCATAGGCAAACTTGGATGGACGGAGCCCATATTAAACAAGGTTATTGTTGTAAAGTGAATTGTATATTTTGAATGAAATGAATTGATATTGAAATGATACATGATAATTCATGCTAGAGATTATATTTAAAATGCATGAATGAGTATTTATTTGATGTTGAGTGAGAATTTTAACATTGTAACCATATTTCTGATTAAGGCCACATCTATTTTATTTTCTGTTCTTCGGTAAAACTTATTAAATACTCTGCTTGCAATTTCTTGGAGAAAAATAATAATTTAAAAACAAATAGTACTTGGATGTTTTTAGTTCCAATCATTTAAGTTTTGAAATTTAAACAAGTGGGTATTTATTTTTATCAATACTCCGAAGAACTAAATATTAAATTGATTTGGCCTAAATAATAAACAATGAGGATGAGATATTGTTTATTGATGTTTTGTGTTTATATATGTTTATATAAATATCTAGATCTGATCTTCCTAGTATTGATGTAGGTAGTAATTGTTGTTGTCATAAACCAAATGTCTTTCTTTCTTTCTCTTAATTTAAACTATGACATTACAACGCTGGTCCTAATATCACTTTATAAAGTCGTTTCTTGGAGCAATTTGTTTTTATTCAAATGTGAAAACTAACTTATAAATGATATTGGGGGTGTTGAACGGCTGAATGGTTAGCATAAAGCCTGTCATTGAGTCAACCTGCGTGGTTTCGAATCCCTGGTTGTACTTGACAAGGAGTTGGGTTGCCTGCTAAAGATCCCTAAGCGCAAGTGAATTATTGAAATAAAATTGAACCATATGTTAGTCCCAAAATGACCTAGTTTGTGTTGAGTAGATGTTAAACCCCACTTTTCTCTCTCTCACTCTCTATAAATGAGATTTTAGACTGTTATAATTTTATAAAATCTTAGCCGAGCAGTTTGGGATTTCTAGTGGTTAAACCTGAAAACTCATTAAAGGATCAGTTACCGTTGGAAAATAAATGAGATTTCAGAATAATAAAAGTTAGTAAAATCTTTTTGTTTTACTAGTGTTTAGATATGAAAACTAAGTATTGAATGTTCAGTACCTATCGGCGAAATTAGTGTATATGTAAACTCCAGGGGTTCCTGGGCCTCTATAAAACATATCTTGAAACATGTAAACATCAAGTTTAAAATAACAAGTGTATTAGGATAATGATGTTGTTTTGTCATTAGTTAATATATAATATTTATATATTATAAACCTTCCAATGTTATATTGTTTTACTATTGCATAATCTGTTCATTGTTTATTTTAATAAGTACCTATTCTGATATTAAACAACTTTATAATCTGTCATTTATTGAAATACTTTCTTTTAAAGAGGCATTATACAAGAGCTAAATATGCCTATTGCAGAGCATGTTTTTGGCTTCACATGTTATATAAATTATTTTTTAGACTTTTATTTACATGACAAGCCCATAATCGTATGACTTAGATATAAAGTGTCCGCTGTTTCTGTTAAAAACCAATATAGTCGACCAAACCAAAATTTTCTAAAACGCAGCTTTCTATTCTTATATATAAATAATCTTATTTTGTTTAAAAAGTAATACAAATTTTATTGCATCCAATAAAAGAAGACATTTTACTAACTTTGCTCAGAATAATCTAATTTGACTGAAATTTTCAGTATATTTATCAATTTTAGAACTTTTATAGCATGAACAGCCAGCTATTTCTCCTAATATTGCATAATGCCTCTTTTAGCTGAAGATTGTAACATACATTTTTATCTGAATGCTCATTGGATCTTATGATGTTTATTTTTTCTTTATCGTGATAATTATCTTATTATCTTAAAGAGGTTGTCATAGGTTATAATTTATATTGCCATATCCTAGTTGGACGGCCGAATGGTTAGCATGCTCGCGCGGTATCATAAAGCCTGTCATTGAGTCAACTGGCATCATTTAGAATCCCCGGTTGTAGGGTCGCCTGTCCAACCTTGTCGGTTTTCTCTGGTCCTCCAGTTTCCTCCCACTGCTAAAGACCCCTACCCGCAAGTGAATTATTGAAATAAAATTAAACCGTATGTTAGTCTCGAAATGACCTAGTTTGTGTCGAGTGGCCTTAAACCCCCATTTTTCTCTCTCTCCCTTGTATAGTAGGATTGAGCAAAATAATTATGCTTATCTTTGTATTTGCAAGCTATAAGGCACGTCATATTGTGCTTATTTAATATTCCGTAATGTTGTCTTTAATTTTTCCGAATGAAGCCTATATGATACCTCTGTTTTAGTCTTGTTCAGCCCCCAACCCCCCCAGTATGTATGTTATGATATGAATGTACTAATTTAAGAATGATAAAGTTGAAATTATCAAAATAATATATTTTGTTCTATTTTACCTGCCATCATTTAATGGCTGTTCCATCTGGATATCAACAGTTTTTATCTGTCCACATATGGTCAGTGACGAATTTAAAGGTACATTCAATTCAATTAGTCTCAATCGAATGACAATTTGGAGCGTCATTCGAGCGTCTGATTTTGTTATTACGCATGCTCTCAAGAAAAGAATATGCGGCACCGTCTGATTTTGTTATTACGCATGCTCTCAAGAAAAGAATATGCGGCACCGTTTGACATGACTTGTGGAATATGTCTAGCCTGGTTCTTTCAGTCACTTGCTAAAAATGGCCCTGAAACGCATTATGGAACACAATGTTGATTTGAATTGACAAAAATTCATATTTTTAATGTCGATGATATTGGGTTAAAGACTTTGCTACTTTAACCACAAAAACATCAGACACAAAATTTTGAAACATGCATTATTAAGTAAGGGCACATATTCGAGACGTACGGGGCATGGTATGCTTACATTTTCCAGAACATCTTTTCCATTATTCTTAACATTACAGGCACTGAACTCTAGTTCCCCAACTTCATTCATTTGTAAATAGGTATCACATTTTTATTTTTAAAAATAGTTATACACATATTTAATACAATAACGTCACAAGGGAATTTTATTCAGGTAGATATATTTTTTTTCACTATCTTTGTCACACTCAAGGTTTTATTCCTTCGAGAACTGGGTTTAAATGTCCACTTAACACTAACTAGGTTATTTTATTCTTGTGAACCCCCTAGGGATTGTTAATATGGTTTTTAGGAAAAACCCTTTCAATATTCAAAATTTTTCGCAATAATTTGCAAGTGTGCAGGAGTCTTTAAGAGTAATTGGAGGACATGGTTGCTCAGTGAGTAAGACACTAGCTTGCTAGTATGGAGGCATCGGACTCACTCCCAGTGTCGGCCGAGTAAATTCCACAGCCAGGTATCTGAACATGGTGTATGCCCACCATCATTCACAGTTAGACTCACATAGGACATTAAATAAACCTCATTTCATTTTTTTAAGAATAAACAATAAACTCTGCCGTACTGTCATGAACAAGCTCTGGATCCAACTTCATGATCTCTACCGCCACTCAGCAAGTAAATCCCACCTTTATTCGTTGTTGGATACAAGACAATTTACTCATGAATTAATCTATTACCACATTTTCATTTAATGAATGATCTCCTCGGTGACATGATTCATGTTTGTGGGCGTGGCGTTTGACTAACCCTTGAATGATGAGCTTGCAATTATAACAACCCTCAAATATCATTTGCATAACTGTCACGTTGAACAGTTTCTAAGGTACTTTTACTTCACATTAAACAGCTGTTTATTCAGGTAATAAATTTTCCGACATTTTCTTCTTGATCTATTTCAATGACCTGTAGACCAGATTCCGGTGTTCTCATTTGAAAGACAATTGGTATCTTTTCTAATTTAGGGTTGGTTTGTTGCAGGTACCGAATCCATGTCACAAGTGAGTTTTTAGAACTAGTTCCAGTGATACACATCCCTAATACGGTACCGTCAGGTTGCTCGTGGATACTCAGAGCTTTACTCACGGACTTAGGTTTCTCCTCTTCAAATATCGTAGTAAATTCAAATAAATCTGAAAATATAAAGGTCAGCATTAAATATTATTGCTGTACAAGCATTATATTTGGAAGAGTTTCACAGGCTCAAAAAAGCAAGTAGCTACTACAATATTTTTTTTATAAACTACAGGACACTTTTACATGTTACGTCAAGATTTTATTTATGTCCTTGTCATTTAAGGGAAATCAAAGTCCTGATGTGCCACTTTATAGGTAACACTTGTGAAAGACAGATCTCTACTACAAAGAGAGAAATAGGCCTTGACATTCACTAGATATAAATGAAAATTTAACATACAGTTCAGTTTTATTTCAATAACCCTGTATGCCCATAGGGGTCTTTAGCAGTGGGAGGAAACCGGAGGACCCGATATGACCTATGTTGTGTCGAGTGGACGTTAAACCCCATTTCTCTCTCTCTCCCCCGGTCAAAACATCTCTATAAAAGGATCAGCACATATTCTCACTTATGACATAAGAGTTGGCTTAAGAATGAAACTGTAACTTTATGGGAGAAATCTGGGACAGCTTCATGCCACAGATTTCATCCTTATACGGCATTTAGTAACTGAATATATAATAATAAAACACAATTTATATGGACAACAATCATTGAGTTTATTTCACACTACGTTACGTTCCTCTTATCGTTCTCAAGAAAATAATGAGAACGACAAGAGGAATGTGTTCAAACGTAATGTATTAACTCAGTGATTGTTTTCCATATAAATTGTGTTTTATTATTATTATAATATAGATTTCCAAATATTAATGAAACATTAAACATATACCTTCCTCATCTTCAAGTCTACTTGGAGGTTTGGTAAAGTTTTCAGGTTTGGGGTCCGCTCGAAGTACAAAGTA
Organism: Patella pellucida; assembly: GCA_917208275.1. Taxonomy (NCBI): domain Eukaryota; kingdom Metazoa; phylum Mollusca; class Gastropoda; family Patellidae; genus Patella; species Patella pellucida. Next base: position 19,279,477 of record OU795036.1, on the reverse strand, counting down.
TATTTGTGATATACTTCTTAACCATGTTTTATATCCCCCCTCAACAATCAATGGTTTAGTTACTGGGTGTTCTTCTATTAACTCCTTCTGTTCTGGACTCATAGCACTAACGATAAAGGTATCCTCCAAAGGCTCTTCTTCAGATTCTAATGTCTGAAATGACACAAACAAATTTTGATAATTACTGGTACACTCCCTCCAATGTTTCATATACCAGTAATCTAATATGCACAGGACAATATTCCGTGGAATACAATTATTACTGTCTACCACGGTGATGCTATAGTCTTCATTATGCAATGTTACATGTATATTACCAGTTCAAGTACTAAATGTCATGAAAACAATTTAACCCAATTCAAACATACAACATGGCTTATAAATCTTCAAATCCTGGGCTTTTCACTTCAAACTTGCGGTTACTGGTAAATTTTTTAAGTAGGATATTTTCACTCAAGATTATTACAATTTTTAACATAAAAACAGATGGACAGGCTGGCAGATCTGTGCAGCTGCTGGATCAAACAATGATACCGACAATGTGAGCAGACATTATAATTATATAATAGATATTTAAAAATCACCAGCAGTACAAAAACAGACTTCCATGTAGGCAGAAATAAACCTTTTATCCTGAAGATGAATAAACCACTTCTCATGTTTTTCTACTGCTGTTGAGCGGTCAATTTCAGTAAAGCAAGAGCTCTGGTCAATCCTTTTTAAACAATCTAGAGAGTGACTTCTTTAGTTACCTTCCATACTGTAAGTTTGTTTTGATTGTCAATTACCATCCTTTTCAAGGCCAACATAGCTAGCTCTATAGGATCAATTGGCAATGTGTATGGTATAGGGTAAGGACTAGCATTCTTGAACTTCGGCAGCCAATAAAGCATTCTTCTAAATTTCCTGAAGGCATGAACCTCAGCACCAAAAATTGCTTCAAGAATAAGTCCAAACTCACGGTCTGGACAAACACCTTAAAAATAATTGAAAAGAATAAAAGGCTAAACATTTTTCAAGGGGAAAGTTCATATATTCTAATCAGTAGGTGTCTCCATTTTAAACAAACATGGTTACCAAACATTAATACTGGCTACTTTAACTACATGTAAGTCATTCAGCAATTTAATTCCATTTCAATGATCTTACATCTGTCACATTTGGGAGCTATGGTAGTTCAGTCAGTAACCTGGAGGTCTCATGTTTCATCCCTGTGTTGACCAAGAAAGTTCATCAGGATTTTCCGTCATGGTTCTCTGGTGTGGGTGGTGCAGGAGGGATTACCTAGCAAGGTACAATATACTTGTGGAGTCATTTGGATGGGACGAAAATATGAGTACCTGTGGTTACATTGCCCTGTAGGACATTAAACACAATTTCATTTCCCTAATCATTTTTAGAATATATATGAATTGAAATTAAAAGAAATGAAACGAGGCTTAACATCCTATTTTCGGCTCCAATTGGATTTATGAAAATGGCATATGCCATGCAGTGTGATATGCAGAACATTTTGATATGGCCTACTCAAATTTAATTCCAACGGACCTCCATTTTTCATACCATCCAATCTGAACAAGACACTGTTCATTGCCAGGCCCTTCCTCCTACACTACCAACAAACCAGGGCCAACACCAGTAGCAAGTCCGAGAGCTTACTGAGCACCCGCAGTTATACCATTTGGAATGTAAATTACTTCACTAAAATAATAGATACATGTAACCCAAAAGGACAAATTACCATGATATTCCATTTGATCCATAAGTTCTATAGCACAACTTTGTTGTTTTGGATAATGAAACAGTTCCACTTGCCACACACTTTTCGGTATCATTTTGCCCTCTGGAAAAACTCTCAACAAGGCTTTATAGGCACTTAAATCTCTTTCAACACCAAATTCTTTCATTTGATGAAGAGCTGCCTCAATAAACTCAACATGTCCTCTTCTGTACAACTTTTCTTTGGCTATATAGTAAGCTATAGCCGTTTGAAATGCAGCTTTGTCTGCTTTTTTCTTGGCTAGGATTTCATTAAATACACCCTGATGTTGAACTGCTAATTTTTCTTCAATTTTTATTGCAACTTTATCTCTCCACAAACGCACACTTGATGTATGATAACCTGTCAATAATTTATTTTTGTAAAGAATATGACTTCTTCTTTGTAGCATAAATGTACACAATTTACATAACTTTTCCATATTTCTGAAATGTAAAATTTTAAATCATCATGTAACAAAATTTCAAATCAACATGTAACAAAATTTCAAATCATCATGGGCTCGATTGTTTATACATGTCAGGCCCGTCGGAACGATATTGATATGGGGGGGGGGGCTGTGAGTATTGCTCGTATAGATCCCGTTCACATATGACACAGGCCACGATAAGGTGTAGAACTAACCTATGGTTTGGGGAAATTTGATTTTTTTCGAAACTATGACAAATCCAATGTAATTTTGGGTATGGTTATGCACAAAATATAATAAAGACACAACATAAACAATTTCATGATCAAAATAGTACAAATAAAATATTTATTGCGAGACAAAAATAAAAATACCCCCTTTTTGGGGGTCTAAATTTGTCCCTTTTGGTGGTATATTGATACTGAAGACATGGATTGAAATCTTCAAGTTATATCTTAAAGTGAAGATAAGGAATGTTTCTATCCATCAGAAGCGGAAAATCCTAAAATTTTTAATATTTTTCAAAAAAAAATAATCATTTTAAAAGTGTGTAACGGACGTTACTAATTCCGTCCAAAAAACTCATCTTTTTATTGCTTTGAAAGTGTGACTCACCACCTGAATCTATAGTAATGTTTATGTTACAAATGAAGAGGTATACTTTAGTGACATAATAGAAGTATTTATGTCGATCTGAAGACGTTTTAGAAGAAACTATGCGCTTTTTCGATCGTTCACTCGAGATTCCGTCAAAGAATCATGTCCGTTATTTGACTTTTTGATGATCGATATTTTCCGTCCCGTTGTAAATTCATAGCTAATCCGCGTTTTTTAGCTCCCTTGTTCTACAAGGTGTTCGTATACGTCACGATTTAGGGGGTAATAAAGAATTCCTGATGCGGGGACCCGATAAGTAAATTCCGTCCACAAACTTTTGTTGTCGTCACGTCAGTTATGCCGTTATATTATTACAAGAATTTGGCAAAAACTGAGGATATTAGAGATGCCAAAGCCGCCTCCTTTTGTGCTTGAAATAAAGAGCCGTTACACTCATTCGGGTGATCGAATAAAACGAAAGATGTGGTTGATAATAGTTTTACCTTTGGTTTTACGTGTAACGGATGTGATGGTGGACGGAATTGATAATGTCAAACATCACTACCGTTACACAAAGAAGCTAAGGTAACCTAAAGAAATTTACAAGTCTCTATTAAATTACATAGATTGCTTTCTTTCTAAATGTCCTTAAATTAAGAATTGAAAAGATTGTTAAACACCGACATTGTACTCTGATACACCTCGCACTATTAATTGGGTCAATAGTAACGTTTGTTACAAAAGGTCACGTCCGTTACATAGTAGGAAGTCACTTCCGTTACAAATATTTTGTAAAATATTGAAAAAATAGAACAGAGGAGTAAAATTTAATAATAAAATAATCATTGATCAAATATTGTAACATATCGGCTGAGAATAAAAAAGAAATCATGCCCACGAAAGAGTATAGATAAGTTATCAGTATGGTAATTTCATGCTGTTTTGAAACCAGATGTCCAGGAAAGATTGTTGGCCATTTCTTGGGATAACGGGGCACAAAGACATATTTTTACATTCAGGAATATATATTTTGATATTATTACACTGCAAATCAACTGGGCCGGTTTTTATTAGCAAATTTTGGGCAAATATTAATTGGACATGTAAAGTCTGTTACAAGCTCGCATGGTCTGCAAAATATGTATTTGTACAAAAACAGAAAGACAAGTTATCTTTTCCATTACAAAAGTTGAAAGAAGAATAATTAATACAAGTTTTTGACACCCAAAGAATTGGAAAAACTTAATTTAAATTTAACTGCCTTTTCATCTGAAGTTCTACACCTTATCGTGGCTGGTGTCATATACGAGCAGATTATTGGGGGGGCTGCAGCCCCCCTGCTTCCGACGGGCTTGCATGTAGGGCCTACATATTTTCTTACTAATCAGTCAGTGCAAACTTTGTAGGCCAAAATTCCTGCTTTAATTTGATTTTCAGTATTCATATGGGACTATTCAACATCCACTATGATAACCATTTACCTTTCCAAAGATTGAAATAATATGTCCTGGCAGTGGCAACGAATGCTTTATATGTTACCTCTCATATAAATCATTCAATCAACTGATCCTAAACTGTTTTAATCTATCTACTTTTCTGAACCAACTGGCATTGTCTAATTAAGATGGGTTTACACCATACCATTTGTTGAGATTGCTACGGCCTACTTTTGTCTCTTTTTTTGAATTCAGACTGTCAAAGGATCTTAAACATGCACACCAAAATGTAAATGTGACCTCAGTTTTTTCTTATCATCAGACTGACTAGACACTGTCCCTGTACATGCAGGTGCTTTGTCCTGCACCACTGATGGGGAAACCTCGCCAGAAAATCACTAGGAACTTCCTAGTGAATGGTCTACTCTATTCAGGACAATATTTCAGTTGTTGGCAGTAATTGTACAGATAGGTCAGATGTGTGACAGAATTAAAGATCTGGACCCAATTTCACAAAGCATTCTCAGACTTAAGTTGAGACTTTACTCAAAATTGTCCCCCTTATTTTAACAAAAATATAGCCCTTTATTAAACGTTTCGTTTGTTGTTTTACATTTTAATATATTAATTACACCAATAAGATGATATGTGCAAAGTTTAAGGTTTCTAGGTCAAAGATATTTTTCATAAAGAGTGATTGAAAGTTGAGTAAATTCTCAACTTAAAGGGTCAATCCCGATAATGTTTTATATGTTAATATCCCTAAAAATCCACTACCTTAGGACCGGGCAACTAGCACAATAATATGTGATACGTTTTCAAACAATTTTAACCCACCGGTCTTTATCTGGAAATAGAGTCCGGTGTCCAAAGTTGTATTATGCGGTGATTGGATAAAACCAGACTTTTATTTTATAAAAATAACGTGTCGGTGAAATTTACTTTTTGTTATCGTGTCCAGATAACCTGTTTTTACCCCTTTTACGGGGATAACGACATTAATGTCGTTTTCCGACACACGCGCTTTACGGGGATAGCGACATAAATGTCGTTAAGTCTCATGACGTCAAACTTTCAGCCAATAGACCAATTGCCAGTGGGGGCCGCCATATTGAATTTGACGTAGGTCAAAGTTCAATCGGAGTAAAAATGACGTCCTAGATACGACTTTGCTTTCAAAGCAATTGTTTCAAAGCAATACACGGCCAGCACACGGCACAGGTCACAATTCTATGGAATACAAATACTGTTTATCACTGAGCGACATTTCGTGATAATAAGGATTTCCATAAAATTGCCACCTGTATATTTCCAGTTCAGTTAAAATTCGATGTTAAATTAATAAAGGCAAAGTCAAGAAAAGCCGCATTTCTACTAATTTCTAGGCCTTGCCTCACGCAAAAAAAAGACGGGTTGTTTACCTATCCTATAGTGATATAATAATAAAATATTAAGATATATATATGTCATTTTATTTTATTCTGTCAACAATATGGCTCTAATTATATTATTGTTTGGCAACCGAAATCCTAGTACCTGGTATAGGCTACATAACTAAATGAATTCCATATTGTGTAGGATATAGGGACAGAAAGAAATGCCGTGGATGACCCGAGAAAAAAGAAATTTAGATGGCTGGAGAAGCGTATTACTGCTCTTTCAGGTCGTAAGCACAACAACAACAAAGAGGCCCATATAACGGTATTTTAAATGATTTTGCACAAAACCGCGACTTGCGAAGCGGATCGCCCGCGAGTCGGCACGAGCTCCGAAACAAATACTAAATAGTATGCCCGAAAAAATGTCGCGCATAAAGCAAGTTGGCAGTAGAAGCAGTTTATAACACTGAAATAGCGATTGAGAAAAAAATGATGAAAAATATAACCTTTAAAATTAGCTTTTATAACCGATGCCCATAAAATTTCGAACGAAGCAGCTGCGCCAGATAGAATATTTTAATCCATAAACTTAGATCAGTACAAATTCGCCGCCTTCAATTAAAAGAGAGAAGAGGTCGTGTCTTATTATAAAAATTACTTTATTTCGGCACTTTATTGTATCCCAAAAAATATCATTATTATAGGTCTATTTTTCGGTGTTTTTTTCATCTTTGTCGAAAATCCCCCGCGCTTGGACGCCTATAATTATAATTGGGTTTCTTTAAGATCGAACTGTGACTATATATAGGCTATTATTTACGGTGATTTGTTTTTTACTGAACCTCACCTCGGGTAATTTCTAAACCGAATAACACAACGCGCCGATTTCAGTCTTTTTTGTGATAGGCCTACACCCGTGACCCAGTGTTATCAATGACTTTTTAACGCTAAACAGTTATCTACGGTCCCATCCGTATTCTCTGTCATAAGTAAAAATGTATAAAAGTAAAATATAAAAGAGTTAAGAATGTATAGGGTCTGTAACCGTGTATAGATTATACGAAAACATAATAAAGTAAGCAGGGCGGCGATGCCGTTTTAGCCAGTTTACTCCGATTGACCTTTGACCTACGTCAAATCCAAAATGGCGGCCTCCAATGGCAATTCGTCTATTCCCCCATGTGCAGTGGTTGAAGGGGATCACGGTGGCTAAGTGGATAAGGCGCTGGTTCGCTAGCCTAGAGGTTGAGTGTTCGATCCCTGCATTGGCCGAGAAAGTTCATCTCGATTTTCCGGCGTGATTTCCCCTTGTCAGTGATGCAGAAGGAGGGCCTGACAAGGACAGCTGCCTAGTCGTTCGGATGGGACGAAAAACCGAGGTCTCGTGTACAAATTGGAGTGCACGTAAAAGATCCCTTGGCAGTTGGAATTCGATATAAGAGTAGGCCGTAGCGCCGCTGCCCGGGCAAAATTTCCCTCATTGCACACTGTGGCGTATGCCCGTCTTCAATTAGCCCAGGTACGGTGCTTAAGCGTAGGACGTTAAACCACATTTCATTCATTCATTCATTCATTCATTGAGCAGTTGAAAAAATATCCCCCTAAAAGGGTTAACGCTCACGTCCAATTGTCTCAATATTTTGAGTCAGGGTATATACACAAATTTTCTATATTTTGGCGTTTAAATTCCATTCATACTCGGACTTTAATTTTTGAGATTCTGTTCAATTCGGGACTGTCCCTTTAAGTTTGACTGAGAATCATGCTTTGAGAACTTCAACTTTGGGCCAGCAGAGCTGAGGCAAATTTTGGGGAGATTTCTCAAAAACTATTAATTACCTTTAAGATGAGTGACATTGACTAAATAGTATGGGACACTATCGGGTTGATTCTATGAATTTAGAAAATAGAAACAAAATAAATTATCTATAAACATGGTAAGAAGTTACAATTCTGAAAAACAGCATTTTCTACGACCTTCTCTACAGACCGACGAAACTGATTTCTAAACGTAAAATATGTATCAAGGGAGGTAATTATAACATTAGTCAAGGGGTGCGACCACCCTCTACTTTTAATTTCATGTAAATGTTTAAGATACTTTCCCGCGCACAAACTGTGGGATTCTGTGATATATTTAGACTAAAAACATATTCAAACTAATTAATCTATCAAATATTTGCACCAAATCCCTCTCAAAACTTTGTATTTGTCGGGAGATACCGCAGGCTATAAATGAACGCCATTTCAGCTCAATTCAGAGTGGGGGGGGGATTTTACGGAATTAATTATTTTTTCGATACTAACTGTTAATTTATCATACATATTAAGGCCTAAGTAAATTGTTAATTATGACTTTCTCTGCCCCCCCCCCCCCAAAAAAAAAAATATTTTCATGAAAAAAAAAATAGAAATCTAAAAAGAGCTCAGAATTGTGAGATCGGTCATTATTCGAGGAGTTTTTGAAAATGAGGTGGGTAGGGGTATGGCCTTGTCGGGAAAGAATGCTCAGTTTGGCGGGAAGCGTCGCGCCGTCTGTCGGGTTTTGAATATTTTTTAATAATATGGAAGCGTAAAGAAAGCAGGCTAGTCAACGAAGAACACGTACGCCATCTGAATAAAACTAGCACGTACACATGACCTTTCTCAGTTCTCGAGTACTGTGTTCCAGTATATTGGATGACAAACTTCAAAAAGTGTCGTCGATTGATTAATGGATTCGGTTACAGTACAAGATAATTGTAAATTTTGCCCATCGTCTTAACTTTCTAATCTCATTTTCAGTTTTCTATGACTTTGTTAAACTAATCAATTTCTATGAATAAGGTTCTCGCGCGTTTTTTGTCAAGTTAGTTGTGTGCGGTACCGTGTTTATACAATCAAGGGACACTTGGTGAGAAAACTGTCTGAATTTGTAAAAAAAACTGTTTGTTGTCAAAACTGTTGGGATTGAATCGAAGTAAAGTCCATATTAAATTTGCTGTCAGGGCGGACGCACCGCTAATATAACTCCAATGATATGAGTGTACACTTTCTATTGCTGATATTTAATATCAATTCGATAAAAAAAAAATCAAAACTATTTTCAGTACTGATTTAAATACTGCTAGCATATAGAAAATTACTAATGCTTTAGCAGTACTAAAATAAGTATTGAAGATTTGAAAATTTTCTGCAGTATACTGCCGTGAAAATTGAAGGAAACGTATCTACTATGGAGTCACGGTCAAATAACCGAAAGACAGATCATGGCGGCAAAATACAATGTACGTCCTGCCAACAGATAATGGACAAAGGACACTTTAAATTGCATTGCAAGAGAAGGCATGGTCACAACACCTCTGACATTAAATTCACTAGGATATTAGAGAGTAAGCGGAAAACGTTATCGTCATTATTTTCTGACTTGTTCTTCTTTTGGTATAATATTACTAGATGTAAATAAACTTGAACTAAAATGGTCATTTACATATTAAAAGTATATAAATTTTACAAGTTCAAAAAGTCTTCTTTCTTTTTTCTAGATCTATCTATCTTAGATATGGATAAAAAAAAATGTGAACTGTCATATAATGAAAAACGTGGCAAAAGTAAATCGTAATACGAAATATATATAGATTGTAAATTTGAACTCTTTTAAAATGGTCATTCATATATTAAAAGTAGATAAAGTATATACAAGTCTTCTATACATCTGAGTCTCATAAAATGAAAATGTGGCAAAAGTAAATCGTTCGACTTGTTCATGTTTATGTTGTAATAGAGTTTGTATTTTAAAGATGATTTTTCATCAGTTTTTATGCAGCAACTGACATAATTTACTACCCACTCCAAATTACTAGAAAGTATTCGAAGTGTCTTGAAAACGCGTCTACGGCCGTCTGGTTTTCAAAATTTTCTGGGGGAGGACCCCCGAACCCCCCGTCGAGTGCTTCGCGTTCGACTTGTTTATGTTTTCGTAGTAATAGAATTTGTACTGGTTTCAAAAAATTTCTGGGGAAGGCCCCCCAAACCCCATCGAGTGCTTCGCGCCTGCGGCTCCGCGGACTCTAAAGAAATATGTTTGTCGGGAAAATATGCTGCCCCCCCCCCCAAACAAGTTCGGTCCCGTACGCCTATGATGGGCACAAACTGTGCACCTCTGCTTACTGATTTCTTTCTCTATTACCACGAAGCCGATTACATTCAGGCACTCGTAAAAAACAAATGACAGTGACAATTACGCTTCCTACTTAGATCTGCGTCTCGATTTTGACAATTGCCATAAACTTTGTGTTAAATTGTACAACAAACGTGGTGACTTTGACTTTCCGATTGTTAACTTTCCATTTATTAGTGGTAATATTCCAATATCACCAGCTTATGGAGTATTTGTGTCTCAGCTAATTCGTTACGCGAGAGCTTGTTCATTTTATTCTGATTATTTTTAGTAGATCGATGCATTTGTCATCTAAGCTTCAGCTACAGGGATACTTGCGAACTAAACTTATTAAAACCTTTAAAAAGTTTTATGGCCGTCATGTTGACTTGATTAGTAAATATAACATGTCTCTCTCGGCTATTATTCTAGATATATTTATTTGACGCGTATACTATCTTCCTGATAATGTATGTCGACTACATCGTTAACACTGTTCATCACGTGCATTTTGCATACCGATAGTTCATTGGCCAATCACGCTATTTTATCGAGATTTCGCCTAATAGTTTGGATGCAGCTATGGCGAGTGTGGCGCCAGGCAGGGCAAGCTTACACTTCCGGACATCTGTTACCATTGTTTGTCGTGTATTTTTGTACACGGTGAACAGAACAGTCCATTTGCTGATCACACTATTTTACCTATACCGATTGTTTTGGGGAATACTACCGATGTAGGCTACCATTGATAGTCCATTGGCCAATCACGCTATTACCGAGATTTCGTCTAATAGTTTGGATGCAGCTATGGCGGGTGCGGCGCCAGACGGGGTAAGCTTACTCTTCCGGACGCAAGTCCTGTTACCACTGATTGTCGTGTATTTGTACACGGTGAACACTCCATATTATGCTAATTACACTATTTTGCCTGATTACACTATTTTGCCTATACCGTTTATTTAGGACTTCGAATTTTGTCTAATTGTTTGGATTGTTCGTACTTTGCTTTATTTCATTCCATACATACCAAATTTGACATGCATGTACTTTATTGGAAATAACCCCCCGATAAATACTTTCGGGACAATATATCTTTAAAATTGACCAACCGACTGTTCAGTACTCATATAAAAAGGTTCAATTTATGCTAAAATTTCATTAAATATGATTTACAGTATAAATCTATAATTCTACTGCATAATAAATATAAGGAGTGAAACTGATGTATTATGGAAAGCCAAACGGTTCATAATATACACTTGGACCAAAATTATTTTGTTGAATTATTACTGATAATAACTGCCAAGGACGTGGCTCATATATAAAGGTGCTGCGTGCTTTTTATTTCCAAAACACCCTATGGCATTACCCTTTTGTTCGCTAGTTTCAAAGGGAGTTTGTAAATACTTTTGCATTAGGCTTTACACCCCTTTACTTGGGGGCAAAAATATTATGAGCGTTTCTTTTTCACAGACCAGTTGCAAATCTGTATTTTCTTATTTTACAGTTTAATATTCAAGTTTTAGCAGACGCCCAGATTTGACAGGGTATCCGTTGATTATCTAATCTAATTAAAATAGAGATCGATATTTCGTTTGTCTTTTTTTATACTTTCGATGGCCTACACTACACCATAGATCACAGTTCTATGAATACATGTAGATCTAACAAGTTATAGTGTGGGAGCTTAGGTTCCATGGCATCAAGCACGCGACATTTGACCCGATAAGGTCAGCCATTCGATTAACCAATTAACTACCGCCATGCTTTTTAAAAAAAAAAAAAATCTACTTTTGTTTTGATTTCTATCGCTAGTGTTAGTATAGTCGTCATTGGCTGGTAATGTCTACCCACAGTTCCGCGCAAAAAAGGTCAAACGGTGGATTTTACAGACCATTTCATTGGCCGACATGCATTTTAAGCAGAACACGAGTTAAATAACAAGTCTTTCAGATCCAAGAGTAATAAAGACAAGTAAAAATAGATCAAAACATAAACAACGATTTAAATTTTGGCTCTAAATCATGGTGGAAACTTGTCAACTTGTTTGTAAAAGAAAATGGGTCATCACATCACACTATCCCACCACTCAACACTAACAACAACAACAACACGGCTTTTACACCACGGGACAAAGCAGAGGCGTTGAACACATTTTTTATAAACCAGACCGAATTGAACGATACTAATCACCCTCTGCCTTGTCCTAGTCACAAAGAGAACTCAATTAACGAACTGACATTACACCCAAAGGAATTTAAAGTTATGCTTAGTTGTATTGATATATCAAAGTCTTCTGGTCCCGATAATATTAGTGGTAAATTACTTAAATCAATTGCTGAAGCAATTTATATTCCACTTTGTTCTCTTTTCAATCTTTCACTAAATACTAGACCTTTTCCCAAAAATTGGAAACATGCGAACGTTTTGGCTCTCCATAAAAAGGCAGTAAATCTGATTGTTCAAACTATAGACCGGTCTCATTGTTAAGTTTAGTCTCTAAAATTTTTGAAAAATGCATACACAAGCATATTTTTAACTTCCTGCGCGACAATTCACTACTAACAAAATTCCAAAGTGGTTTTATGAAAGGAGATTCAAGTCAGTCAACTATAAATCAACTTACAGACATAAACCTTTTTTTTCAAAAGCGATAGATGACGTGAGAATTGTGTTCTGTGACATCAGCAAGGCTTTCGATAGGGTCTGGCATGCCGGTCTCTGTCGAAAGCTGGACGCTGTTGGTATCAGAGGAGGCTTATTGGAGTGGCTTCAATGCTATAGAACACAGTGTGTCGTTGTCGAAAATGCCTCCTCTGGTACCCCAGTTGTCAAGGCTGGGGTTCCGCAGGGCTCAGTTCTTGGTCCTTTACTTTTTCTGATCTACATAAATGATATTGTTGAGAAATTACAGTCAAATATAAAATTATTCGCGGATGATACATCTTTATATATGCTGATTAAAGATCCTACAGAATTTTAAATTCAGATATTGAGAGAAAATACACATGGGCTGAAACATGGCTAGTTTCCTTTAATCCTGAAAAAACTGAAACATTAACCATATCAACCACATCTAAGCACGATTCGATTCCTCTTTGTATGAACACGGTTAAAATAAATGAAGTATCTCACCACAAACATTTGGGGTCCATTTTGTAAAACAATCTTAAATGGAACATACATATAGAAAATCTTTGTAATAAAGTGTCAAAATTTATTAACTGCTTAAGATCACTCAAGTACCGGCTAGGACGGAAATCACTTAAAACAATATATACTTCCTATATTTTACCACATTTTGACTATGCTGACATTATCTGGGATGGGTGCACTGATTACTTAGCTAACCAGTTAGAACAATTACAATTAGATGCTTTACGCACAATATGTGGCGCTGTGAAGGGAACTAGCCATGATTTGCTATATACAGAAGTCGGTGTTATGCCTTTAAAACAACGTCGCGAAAGACATAAGTTGATATATTTATATAAAATAATAAACCACTTAGCCCCTGATTACTTTATGACAATCTAAATAAAAAACAAAGTAAATATTCATTAAGAAATGATAAAAACCTACCATACTATTTTTGTAAAACTAATCTATTTTATAATTCTTTCTTTCCTTCAACTATACGACTTTGGAACAATCTAGATTTTTAATCCGATTGTTGATTATCTTATAGCCACAAAATCCGTGGGCATGATGGTAAACAGTGATTCCGCCTGTTTACCAAAATGTTCGCCAGTGGTTAATGCCCCCGCCAGAGGAGGGCGGGGGATCAGGCAAGGAATACTGTCTAGCCGATACAGGTTGGCGTGCACGTAAAGGACAATTAAAGGTGATAGTTACATGAGGCTGTATGCATTAATAGAAGTAAGCAATTTTATTTACTAAAATAGTCCCGAGACTTCCCCTTTAAATGAATTCTCTTTAAATACATTAATTTTCTTAAAGTTGGTGTTTTGTCTAACCAAACCTCACTTAAAGAGCTACAAGGACTCTATAATTAATTAGCTATAGTTTTTTTGAGATTAACTGTACTGAAGAGAATAATGCAAAATAAAACTTTGCAAGATCCATCGTATTTATTTGTTAAAGCGAGAATTTCATATTTTTAAGTTATATTTTTAAAATGTATTATAATAAAGCCTTAAAATCGATGGTATCTATAAACAGTCCTACCGTGTTAAAGAATAATCTTACTAATCCTATAATTTACTATTGTCAGTTGAGAAATTGGCAAACATATCTTCTTCAACTTCAAATTCAAACGTTTGAAGATAGCTATTCACATGGAGGATACTAACAAATGGGAGGTAAATTGTGTTAATATTTCCGATGTGAATGATTTTTAAGTGTGAGAATGATACCTATGATCGCATAATAGTGAGTTGACAAGACATAGAAATAATTATGTTTTTCAATTCCTTAGAAAATAAGAAATTCTCGCTTTAAAATTATTTTTCTGCAGTTTTAATTACAAAATTTCTCAGCATTTCTTTTTTGTTCCTTTATTATTGTCTAAGTGCTTAAAGGGGGTGGTGACGGGTGACGCGTGCATGAATGACCCAAACAGACGTATTAGTCAGAATTATAACTTTTAAATATTTTAAAAGATCTGAAATATGTCTTTTGAATTTATGTTATAAACAGCTACTAAATATCATTATTCATACCACGTCAGCCGGTGTTAAGTTGAGGTGTGTTCATATTGATTCCATCATATTTATTAGTTTTGGTAAGTTGTGCTATTGATCCAAATATATTTTCTGCCACATTCCTTTTTTTGGTATTCAAAGGTAATTCATATCTGCATACCGCTACTGTCAAACGTCAAAGTCTGCGGTAAGCGCCTCAGTCAACTAAGGTAAACTTTAATTCCATTTAATATATGAATTTAATTTTAGAAGGATGAATTATTATATGATTTGTCTTTTGCCTCAACTAAAACGAAAGTATACAAGTACAAAAAGTTAATTGTTTGAGGACGTCTTTGTGTGTTTTTTTTTAATATTATATCTGGGAAATCTATAAAATTTATTAGAGCTCACTGATATCAATATGGACTTGTTCATAAACGTATATAAGTTGATATTTATTCTTATAAATTTGCAACCAATATATAAAAATTAACATATTTTATTTTTGTTATTAAGGTTTCTATTTTGATTTGAACACAAGATTAAATTACACGTTTCCAGCAATCGGTCAAAATGTGATTAACCGTTATCAAAATAATTCGAATTTCGGGTACAAATAAGTCTCCTTTTCTTCCCAAATCGAGACAATATTTTTAAGGGTCACAACCACATTAGAATCGAATTTAGTGGATAATTTATTTTATTCTTTTGGCGATTTTCGCCTGGTTTTTTTAACCAAATTTGACCAAACATGCATCTATATGTTTTTTTCCTTTTTAACCGAGGCGTTTAAAGACCGGAGGAAATAAAATAAGTTCACATTAGATGTTGGGGGGGGGGGGAACTGGCAGGTAGAAGCGTCTATCATGAAGACGGCTATATTGCTATTTATTTGAGCGGAACAAAATTTCATGAAATACTAATCATCGACAACTATCGACAAGTTCGATTTTATTGCCAATAGCGCCCAAAGTATTGCAAAAAGTGACCGATAAGGAAAGATCTGCCGCAGATATGAATTTTTCTTATTCAAAATGAAATTAATGTCATAAATAAATTGAAAAAGTTATTATGGATAGTTAAATTGCCCAAAAAATAAAACAACCCAACCCTCTCGGTTCTTGTCCAATATCGTTATTGTTAAAATTTCAATCAACCATAGTATTTTAATACTTTTCTCAAGTGAATTAGAATTTGGATTTGTGTATAGAGTGTGCATATCTATAACACATCATTCATTGTCGGTCACTTTTTGCAATACTTTGGGCGCTACTGACCAAAAGACCGTTTTTGATCATTAAAAATCGTGCTTGACGGTCGCTCTTTGCAATATTTTAATTATCCATATGTTTTCAATTGATTGTGTAGGATGTGCGTTAGGGTGCACACGAAAAAACTTACCATCTTAAATTCTTTCGGCCCTATTTTGGGGCATAATGTTAGTTTTCGCCATCAAAATGATACAGAATAATTATAAATTGAGCCAATAATGAATATAACACCAGAATAAATATCTTAGTAATTAAATAAATTCTATAAGTCATTCTAATTATTTATTTGATGCCATTTATTTGAATATTGCAACCAAAATTCGAAATAACTACTTGACGAATAATAATTTTACACACTCATAGTGGGATCTTTAATGTAAATTCGTTGGCTTTCGGGTAGAAATCATGGCAATAATTTTGACTCGACTGACAAAAACACATCTTAGTAGGACCCGGTTCAAGAAAAATATAGATTTAATATCAGGCTTTTCCAGCCTCAAATTTAATTCTTATTAATTTGTTTCTCGAAATTTTATTGATTTTCTGCACCAAACACAATAATGAAGATAGGCATGCGCCATGCAGTTTCCAACATGATTTGCGCATTGTTTACGCACTTCCCGCATTGACACGACGAGTTTGCGCAAATCGGACGGTGTCGTGCCGACTCGAGTCGTGTCAATGCGTGCCACGGAATCGTGTAAGTGTCAGCCTGACTCTGTTCACACTATTGTACAAAGAATACAGCTTGTACAAAATACTGCGGCTGGGAATCAATCTATAAAGTTTCATATCACACTACCTTTGGATTTACAATTATTCTCGATAAAACCCCCCAACAACATTGTAAAACTCAGCGGAAACTGGACCTGCTCACTGGAAAATTAATAAATTATTTGTAAATAATCATATTTTAGGCGACATTAAAGTTACATTATGGGAGATTAGATAACGAGCTGACAGTTCCCACTTCAATAGTTAAAAACTAGATAATGTAAAGGCAATTTGCTGAAAATTTCAGTCAAATTTATCCACTATGATCCGAGAATTAAGAGGTTGAAAGTTCCACCTAGCCTCGATCATCATTACGGTACTAAACTCGGTACGACACAAACATAGTCTCAATTATCCATTTAATCGCTAAATGAAGGAAAGTTATGCAGCAAATCGGATCATAATCCAACAAATATCACAGACTACCGTTGACATCGATAATTGATTATGGTCTGGATAAGTTAATTAATATCTAATGAATAGTTTATATAACATTTCAGGCCTACAGAAAGACCTGCAATAGGAAGATATAGCTCTTGCATAATGCATTAAGGACAAGGAAATGATTTATTGCAAGAAAGTGACTCTGCAAAATAAAATAGAGGAGCCTGAGCTCTCAAATCATACAATCACCAGAATATAGATGAAATTATAACCTTTTAAAATAAAGTACAATCACCAGAATATAAATAAAATAGCATATTATAACCTTTTAAAATAAAGTACAATCACCAGAATATAGATAAAATAACACATTATAACCTTTTAAAATAAAGTAGGCCTACATTCACCAGGATATAGATAAAATAGCACATTATAACCTTTTAAAATAAACTACATTCACCAGTATATAAATAAAATAGCACATTATAACCTTTTAATATCAAGTACATTTTGTTTGATTTTTGAAAGAAAGGGTGTCGATTTTCGTTTTTTAGTGCAAAAGTCGTAATCCATAGTTTCTATTTATACATTAAAATATAATGCCCTTAATATTTTAAATATATTTTGCTAATACCAGAGTTGGTTGACCTAATGTTAAAAAAATTAACTAACTAATACAGCGACAGCTAATAAATAACGACTATTCAAGAGTATTTTAAAGCTGTAAAGTGATCTGCCACGTCCAAAAAGCGGTTTCAACCCGTAAATATAGTCTTGAGAATTTTGCGGCTCTATGGAAAGCCTTTAAAGGGGTGTACTTTAAATATCCGTCTTTATAGTGCAGAAAAGCCAGACGCTGAACCCAATTTCATTTAATTTATATTTATTTGAAAAAGGACAAGGCCTTTGGAAAGAAAGTTCAATTATATTAGTTGCAGCGCCCCTATATACGGTCGTTCGCCAGCATCTATATTACGTCTCTGGCCCGCTCAATAACGACGATGTGAAATCATTATATGTAAAAATTTACCTAAAATTCGAAACAAAAGTATGGCCACATTGTTTTTTAATTTATAGACAAAGAATAGAGAAATAAGATGGCTTTTTATTTCATGGCAAGTTGGTAGATTGCCATGTGTAGTATGTACTAAATATCCCTAAAAATATAATTGACAGGTTGACACATAGAGAGAGTTATATAGCAAAAACATAACTGTTTCTGAGTGGCAAGTTGGCAAGTTGGTAGATTGCCATGACGTGTAGTATGTACTAAATATCACTAAAAATATAATTGACAGGTTGACACATAAAGGGAGTTATTTAATTTAGCTAAAACATGTGTCAATAAGATACAACGAGATTACACGTGCAAGGAAATTTACATACTGCATCATTTGGCTTAATTTAACCAATCATATCACTAATTGCACAGGTTCAGGGCCATGATTTCACTTGGTTATACATATGCTTATAGACAGACTTCCATTAGATTCCAGAGAGGTTCCATCTGAGTTCCTAGACATCTACTTGGTTCCGGAAGGGGAAAGATGTAGCAATTTCTATTCAGCAGACTCGCCCAAATCGAGGCTGGCTGGCTAGTGGTTGAGATTGACTTTAGCCTTTATTGTGACATTAGTCCAGCACTGAACGTAGATCTCATTACACTTATAATGAGATCTACGTTCAGAGCTGGACTATTGTGACATGTGCTATGCCTGTTTACATGTATCTGACTATGCTGTATAAAATGTAAAAACGAACTGTTGCATTGTTATAACTGAGAAGACAAACGTCTTAATAAAACAGGAAGAAGCAAACACACAACGTGAAGGTGAATCAAAGGCAGCTAGAGACAAATTTTAGACGATCACAAGGCTACAAAAATATGTAGTAAGAAAAGATGCATCGGTCGTACGTAGGATGTGGCGACCGGTTTTCGGAATCCTCCGCTCCCCCTGTCAGACAGAAAGGTCCATGGTGCTACACTAGAAGATATAAAACCAAATCCGAATCAAAGACTAGTAGTTTTAGAACTTTCGAATACGTAGGCCTACCCCGATCCAAAAGGCCATATTCTATTCAGTATTAATGCCAGGGCATAAACGTTTCAGTTTTACATAAGTTTGTAAGTACTATAACATATTTTTTCCGTAATATCCTGACAATAGTGATTAGCAGACACGTTTAGAAAATGTGTATGGTTTAACGTCCACTCGACATAAACAAGGTAATTTCGGGACTAAAATGATTCAATTTCATTTCAATAATTCGCTTCCGTATGGATCTTTAGCAGTGGAAGAAGAACCGAAGGAACGAGAGAAAACCCACCCGGTTGGACAGGTGTCCAATTCCTTGTCATGCACAAGTGAGGGAATCGAAACCACGTCGTTTGATTTAATGACAGTTTCATGATCTAAAGCACACTCTCACGCGTTAAACGTCTCGGCCACCCAATCACCAAATTAATGTTTTTGTTACAAAAACTATTACGGTAGTTCCGTCTCTCCTCAGAATTTAATGTTTAAATCGAATATAATATGTATATATATTTGCATTATCACACTTATGAGTATTGACCGTACTTTTATTGCCTACCAATTTGCTGTATATTAATATTTGTTATTTGGATTTTAAGTAAATAAATTTTCTAACACGTCGTTCATGGCGTGTGCCATTCTTTTCAATAACGTCGTTAATGTATTTCGAGACAACCAAGAATATTGAACAGTTTTTTTTTAATTCTTGCATAAATTTTGACACATGAAAGACGTGTTTCGATTTTTAAAGTCTAATCCAGCAATATTATGGTTCACACCTGCTGAAAATAAATGCAGCGTTTTAAAAAGCTCACCTGCTGTATGGGTTTGCTTTAAAGAAAACACCCAAGGCTGGGAGAGAGACAGAGAGAGAGAGGGGGGGAGAGAGAGAGAGATACAGGGGGGGGGGGCGACTTGGCAGGTACAAGCGGCTATCAATTACTTATGAAAACGGGTATATATTGGTATTTATCCACGACAACCGACAAGTTCGGTCTATATTGACCATAGCAAACAAAGTATTGCAAAAAGCAACCAACAATGAAAAAATTGTGTTATAAATATGCTTTTTCTATATATCATATTATCCAAAATGTAATTGCATAACAAAAATTGTCAAAATAATTCATTAAAAATTGACAAAATAATTTCATTAAAAATTTGACAAAATAATTTCATTAAAAACTGACAAAATAATTTCATTTAAAATTGACAAAAGAATTTTATTCAAAATTGTCAAAATAATTTTATTCAAAATTGACAAAACAATTTCATTAAAAATTGACAAAATAATTTAAATTAAAAATTGACAAAATAATTTAAATTAAAAATTGACAAAATAATCTCATTAAAAATTGACAAAATTATGGCTATAGTCAAAATGCCCCAATAAATAAAACAACACAACCCTCTCGATTCTTGCCGGCGGATAGCAATTTCGGTCGAATTAGAGAGAGGGGAAGGGGGAGGGTGGGAGCTGCTACTCCACACAACTAGGTCATTTCAGTTCATGCACTCAGAAAACTCACGAGGTTGGAGAGGCGACAGTGTATATATACTCCCTGTGACGTACAAGGGTGGGCTCGAAACCACGCCACTTGATTGAATGACAGACCGTATGATCTAGAGCGGTCGTGTTAGGGAATAAAACTTGTTAAAGCTGTGCGAAAGATATCCTAGTTTGATGATTTAAACTTAAATTATCATGTCTTACCCATCCCCAACCTCACCCTCAAATAACAGTATAAAACAAATTCATTTATTATATGAAACACGTGACTTTGGGTTGTTTGTTGGTTTGAGAGCTATACTACACAAAATATAACTGACATTACGTTTTCTCCAAATTTTCTCGGAAGAGCCCCCGCCCCCTTGCACCACCCTCTCAGCAAAATTTCTGTGATTGGCGACCATTTCTGAAATGTGATCATACCTTTAATCTTATCATACCATTACACGCGTACAATTGGCCAAAATTCTCTATGGAGTAAATCAATTTTAGCGATCAATTCCAAAAGGATAAATATTTCTGACGTCGATATGTATATATTTAACGACTTGTAAAGTGGGGTGGTGGGCGGTCAGGTGTTTTAACGCGTGCTCTTTAGACCGTAAGGTCTGTTATTGAGTGAAGCGGCGTGGTTGCAATGCCAAATTTGTACGTGGCAAGATGTACCCTTCCACTGCTAAAGAACCCTACGCAAATTACCTAGTTTGTGTTGAGTGGACGTTAAACCCGATTTTTCTCTTTTCTCTCCGGCGATTAAACAAAACATTACTCAAATTCTTTGTCAAATATCATTGTGGTAGAGTTGTCCGGCCAGTGTCTCGGAGTTTAGCGGCACCGAGCAAAATTCCACCCATAGCACACAATTGTTATTGTTGCTATTTGACGTTTTATTGCAAACTCCGTTAATTCATTTGGTTCTATGAGTGTTGTCGCACACTTTAGCGTTTGAATTATTTAAATGTGCCCGACTAGATGCGGACACATTTCAGTTCTTCATCAGTATTTATTCGACGAAAAATTGAAGATATAACTTTTTCTTCGTGCGGTCTGCGCGATTCAATTCCGCGGCTCATCATTACTATACCACTGCAATAGTGTTCTCAACCATTATCAGTACTTCTATTGAAATACAATGCACAGACATAACAATAATAATTTTCACATTTTTTAATAATTCAATTATTTTCTCTTGCGACCGTCGTGGGTTTGCAACGTCGCTGTCTTTATTTTGTTGAACTACAGTACACGTGTTAACATGCAATCTCGCACCAATTGGTTTTCTGCTAAATGTTTGCAGCCACCTGTTTAACTAAATTCCGAACTATAGTCTCGCAACCATCAGCAAGGATGGACATTAAACCCAAGAAGCTTCTTGGTTAAACCCCACTTGCCCATCTCTCTACCACACACTCATCGGTTTTAAGCAACATTCTTGCACCCATCTGTTTAAGCTGAATTCTCACACCCATTTGTTTCAAGCTACATTCTTACACCAATTTGTTTCAAGCTACATTCTTCACCAATTTGTTTCAAGCTACATTCTCACACCCATCTGTTTCAAGCTACATTCTTACACCAATTTGTTTCAAGCTACATTCTCACAACCATCTGTTTCAAGCTACATTCTCACACCCATCTGCTTTAAGCTACATTCTCACACCAATCTGTTTTAAGCCACATTCTTGCACCCATCTGTTTTAAGCTAGATTCTCACACCCATCTGTTTCAATCAGCTACATTCTCACACACATCTGTTTCAATTAGCTACATTGAAACAAACCTAAACGAAAGTAGTGTTCAAATTTTATTGATTTAAATAGTAATGATCTCCCCCCACGTAAAAATTTATATTGAATTTTTCAGATATATTGTAGTTTATAGAAATAACTATTGTTGTGGGTAATCGGGTGAAAGCTACTGTTCGTGTACTATTATTATAAATGATTGATATACAAAACCTGTTTTATTATTACAATAACTTATCATTTAACGTCTAAATAAAATCAACAAATTTTTAATTTCTTATTTTTGAAATCTTATATGAAAAGTCCGAAGCAGTTTATATTAGTTTGGAATCAATACTGTCATCGACTTAACTCCAAGCTGTTACTTGCTTGAGAGAGTGGTAAGTTTATGAAATCGACATCAACGGCCAACATTTACTACACGTCTATGTGTTTTCTCTAACCTAAACGGATATTTAATCACACCGATAAATCAAAGGTTAGTTCAATGTTTTAGAATCCACTGATCCGCAGTTTATTACGTCCATTAGTCATCTTAACCCATGCCAGGAGTCTAGTGCTAATCAGTTATTTCACGTTAAAATACTGACCATCAATATAAACTATGGTATGATACGGTTTTTGGCGTTACCGGGAAAAAGCCGTATCTCAAAAAGATATATAAATATGTATATATTTTGTAATTTTTTGGAAAGATATTTCGGGTATATATATATATATGTCTGTGTATCTGTATACTTTCCAAGGTAGGTCATGGAAATGTATATAACTACGCTGTGATTCTAACACGACATTACGTCTTTATTGATATAAACATATAAACAACATCGCCATTTTTAAAGTAAGTTTAGTAAGCAATTAATTAGAAACACCCGGATGACGAGACAAAACACAGGTATTGGAAGACGTAGAATTGTCAACTTGAACTTTGTGTATCCGTTTTTCCTATATTAAGTTACAGTACAAGGCGATATGACTTACAGTAAACGTCCACTCAACACAAATTAGGTCATTTTGGGAATAAAATATCGTACAATTCTTTTTTTTAAATAATTCGCTTCCGTCCGCGCGTAGGGTTTTTGTTTTTGGGCAGTTCGAGGAAACCCGATCACCCGGATAAAATCCACCCCTCGTCACGTATATATATCAGATCAAAAAGTTCCATTTTAAACAGAATTTAACCGGCTATTGCACACATATTACGGACACAGATTTGCATATATGTGCAAAGGTATAAGATGTCCTAATAACAATCATTTTCGGCATTGCCATGAACATGCTGAGACTGGAAAGCTCCCGTCATATAAAGTTTCCTTTTCAGTATAGTGCTTACCCTGCGCTGTTCAATGCCAGAGGTATGAGAAGAACCTCTAGTCAAAAGAATAGTACGGTGCGATACTGTTTTTCTGCAGCACCCTGAATAGTTAGGAGAATATTAAAAATTCATCTGTTGAAGAACCACGTGATGTCCAAAAGAAAGTAGCAAATGTGATTTACTCGTTTGCATCATAGTACGAGCCATTCAGTAATCTCGTTGGTCTTGGGAAGGCAACTTCATTTGTGTTCCCCAGGCGTCGTGTGAAGCCATTACGATAATCGTCCTGGATGTCAAATTTTCCGAAGAGGAAGGCTTCTGGTATGCGCTTAAAGATGAGGTGTTCCAGGATCGATGGCAGTCAAACTCACCCCACCACCACCATTGAACCCAGATATTCCTATTCAGATCACTGTTGAGGTTTCTACACCATGTCCATTCAAGCTCATAGGGAAAACATAAGTTGCTATGTCGTGGATTCCCACACAATAGTATACTTTACCTTTTCAGTATTACTCAGTTTCTGCTGAAACTTGTTATTGATTGCGTAAGGTCCAAGGACGCGCCATTTCTCTATAATTTATATGAACTAATGTTTAATGTAAATGAATGGTAATATTATACAACAGGTATTAGTACTATTAGCCTACTGCTCTACTTTATAACAATTTTATAATAGTCGACATTATTCAACACGCCTAACGATCATACACGCTTTTCCTTTAGAAAAATTCTTATACAAATAAGTATATGGTCCAAAACCATGAATGTATCAATGATTAATAAGTGTGATTTTAAATATTAGATAGCTCTTCTAAAATCTTCCATTGGGAACCTTGATTAACGTTAAGCTTTTTTTTTGAGGGGGGGGGGGTCAATTCAGGGCAAATCTCCTTTAAATAGCAGCAGCCTATATACTCAAATACTCTAATAAAATCGGGCTATTTATTAACAGAAATATACCGTTTCGGTATTGCTCGTCCGTTCCAATCTGATTAAAACACAGATCTATATTTCGTTTCGTTATTTTATACTTTCGATGGCTTACAATAAAAATTGAAACGAAATAGGATCTGTGTTTTAACTAGATTGCATTCGTTCAGATGTATTTGAAATGTTCCATACCGAAGTGGGTTTTCGTTGATCAGTATTCGCCTAAAATTCCAAAACACCACAAACTGGCCCAGTCTCTTCTATTTATTTTACATTTCGATTTATATAAAAGTATTAATTTTTAGTAAACCAACACTTTCGTTTCCATTTGTATAAAGAATTTTGTTTGAGTAAACCTGTAACCAGCACCAGAGACTGGACAATTTGCGAGCTTCCCAATAAAATGGGCGTTCCTGTCATGTTTTACGTTCTTCCTTATTTGGAATGATTGACAGTTATCAAGCAAGCCCCGGGTCACGTGACATGAATCATGCGTCTCGACTGGAGTGCAAAGCAGTCATGCTTAGACCGTCTGAGGGTTGACGTCACGTTGTTGTTAGATATGTCGGGATCACGTGCAAGACGTCACACGACCTACATAATGCAGGTTGACCTACTAGATAAGAATGAAGCTCTATTTGCCCAGTCTCTAGAGATTACGTTTTTTTTCGGGGTTTTTTTTTTTTTTGAGAGGACTGGCCAATTTTTGGTGTGTGGAGGAGACTGGCCACCAGTCTACTAACAATAAGACAAAGGATTATGGTGTACGCATGCACTAGCCTTTCGTTATTTATCGCGATAGTTAGTGAACGCCAGTTTAATATTCCAAATTTCGAAATTTGGCTTTTTTGTCTGGATGAGACACGCCAATGAAAATTAAAATCTAATTTATTCGCTGTAAAATTGAATCGTTGCTGCTCCACTGCCATAAACAAATTAGAAGGATGCTACGCCAAATTCATCTCAACAGTCAGATTACCACGATGGTTATTGCTTGATCAACGTATCCCATTGCAATTCCTCTGTATTGCAATCCCGACAACACCTTCCAGAATCCATAATTATCATCAAAGAATGAAGTTTAAGACACCCTCTTCGTCCCGCCTTGTGTATTGAATCTCATTGATTCATAGACACCAATCAGAAATCATTGCTCAAGAAATATAAAGAGCTTACAGAGAACCCTTTTTAAATCAATTCCCTTTAGAACATGAGTAGCCTTTATATAAGGTATCTTTAAAATAACTAGTGACATTGTCCCCTTTTCTTTTCAGGAAACACTAGCACTAGGGTGCAGACCTAAAGACGTAACCCATGACGTCTTCCCGACCCGGGCTCCGGGAAGGATTAATATTTCTCGTTCTGTATGCCCTCTGTATATCTTCCACTTCAGCAGGTAAGATTTCATTTATAACCATTTAGTGTTTCTAATGGATTTCAATTTGAGTACTTTGAAAATTTGAAGAAAAAAAACGATCAGACTACGTACGCTTTAGAGTTGGCTATTCCATGTTACAATTATATTAATAGCGAAAGTGGGGTTAATCCACTTGACACAGACCAGTAATAATCTTTAAAACAAGACTAGTGAATACCTTCGATTTTGAAATCACAGCATATAGACTGAATTAAAGTAATTTGCATTAACATTAAATTTTGTCGCTAAATATAATACACGGCTTAACTCACGCTAATCTGTAGGCCCACTTAAGCTAGTAATTTACCATTAATTTTATTAAGAAAACCAAACCAAAATACCAGCTCTTAATAATACCCCTGCTTGGAGTGAACACAATCAAAATAATGAGGTTTGGATTCCTATAGCGTACAATCGGGTCATCAACACTTAAATACTAAATAAGAATGCGAAACTTAGATCGAAGATCTGAAGGTTTAAGGTTTTGACAAAAATAGTGTAGTCTCGATTGTTATTGCTACTATAATAAACCAAGTATCGATTTTCCATTTCAGTGATTACCTATTAAATGGCGCATGCGTTCTAATCCAATCAATATCACAGTCTTCCCATGGTCCAGATACTGGAATATGGGCTTGTCATGTAAAAAATGACTCACAATAGACAAATTTTTATCTAGTTAATTTATTAATTTGAACAATACGAGACCCTACTTAAATAAGAATTCGAAACTTTAGTGTACACATCTTGAATCTGGCAGGAATTATACATTATTAGCAATTCATTTTAAAGCAATCAATACAAAGAAATGTCATTTCTAAGTTTCTAGAAAAACAAATAGCAAAAAGATTTACCAGAACGACGACTAAAAATATATGTTTAAATATATATCAATATATAAGTGTATAAACAGCTGGTGAAGTAACGCCAATAAAAGGTTTTCAATTTGAAATTAGTTATGTTTGTATAAAAGTTTAATATCGGTATGACATCCAAATATTAGATATATATAAATAACCAAGCAATTAAGGAAGAGTATCGCTGCCAATAGTAAATTCTCTGCTAAAATGTCTTTTCCTTTGATTATATGCGTAAAAAGTACAATGTACAAAGTCCTAATACCCTTAATGATAAAGTCAAAATGCCCCTAGGGCAAAAGTTAAATGTAAAACGCCAAATGTTAAGTAACAACTGCAGTAAGGGGGGCAAAGTGGGACACATTTAGGGGCCCCCTACAAATTTGGGGTCACACTAATATTTAA
Source organism: Patella pellucida (assembly GCA_917208275.1). Classification (NCBI taxonomy): domain Eukaryota; kingdom Metazoa; phylum Mollusca; class Gastropoda; family Patellidae; genus Patella; species Patella pellucida. The sequence goes on along the minus strand of OU795036.1, from coordinate 19,252,445 downwards.
TCCCGGACCGAGCCAACCCTTACCGGGGCGTAGGGACAGTTTATGGGGCCCTGGGCTGGGCAGTAAGTGATATTGGAGGCCCCGGGACGGGAAGATACCAACAGATTTTTGGGTGCCCAGAGATCGGTTAAAATTAACTAAATTACATAACTTAGAGATTCTACCAATCAATAGGTCCTAACCAGTTCCGGGGACCCCACCCTGTGGTGTGATTACTGGGGCCTAGCCAATCCCGGGAAATTAACGTAATCATATAGTATAGTAGTTCAGACAAATGTATAATTTGAACATGTTTTCTGCCTAAATTTTACGTCTTTTTTCTCTTTGTCTTTTGTTTGGATTTTATGTCTTGATTTGATCTATGCCGAGTTAGAAAATTGGTTGAATTCTCTTTACTGTTGATAGTTTCGTAAAATACATGAGAAATGGTCAAAATATCTTTCACAATGCCTTGGTATTATGGAAATCGCTTTTTTCAACTCATTTGGACGAAGGTGTGAGTAGAGTGAATATTTTTTGAGTTGTCTCAATTGTTTCAGATTCACTTAAATTAATCCTTATCTAAAAAAGAAATTCCTGGATGAAAACGCCCAAGGGGCGGAGTACATACTAGTACGATCCGCGGTCATTACGAACAATTTGGTCAAACACAAATGGGGCCACCGGACAGTTGACATGCCCCCCCCACCCAAAAGGTTAACTCGGCCCTGATCAACTGATGGAAAATGCTGGTTTTGACGTGTTTACATTTTACATTTCTCTCATTACATTTTTATACGCCCACATTTTCATGTTGACGTATTATGTCGTCGCCCCTGTCCGTCCGGACGTCTATCCACAATTGTTTGTGGACTCTCTACAGGTCACAATTCTTACCCGATTTTGACGAAACTTGAAATATAGGTTTATCCCCCAAAGATCTCGGCTGATTTCGATATTGGCATGTATCGGATCAAAACTTCTTGGATTATGGCCCCTGATTGTACGAAAAATCATGTTTTTAGCTTGTGGACCCTATAGAGGTCACAATTTTGAACCAATTTTGATGAAACTTTACATTCATGTTTATAACCCTAAGATCTTGGTTCCTTTCGATAATTGCGCCTATCGGAACGTAATTTCCTGAATTATTGCCCCTGATTGTCTGAAAAATCACCTATTTTAGCTTGTGGTACCTCTGGAGGTCACAATTATTATCCGATTTAAAAAACCGTTCGAATATATCACCGTTACACCCCCCTAAGGAAGGTCGAGTTCAAATTTCGGAAAAAATCGGGCCAAAATTACCATACAAAATGGCCGCCGTTCGTACGCGAATACTGTTAAAAAATGGTATATCAAGGTTGTGGACCCTGTAGAGGTCACAATTTTAATTCAATTTTGATGAAACTTGAAATGCATGGTTATAACCCATAGATTTTGGTTCCTTTCGATATTTGCGAATATCGGATCGTAACTTCCTGAATTATGGCCCCTGATTATACGCAAAATCGCCTTTGTTTAGCTTGTGGTCCCTCTGGAGGCTACAATTATTATCTGATTTAAAAAATCGTTTGATTATATCACCGTTACACCCTAAAGAAGGTTGGGTTTGAATTTCGGAAAAATCAGACAAAAATTGCCATACAAAATAGCCGCCGATCGTACGCGAATGCTGTTTAAAATGGTATATCAATGTTGTGGACCCTGTAGAGGACAATTTTAATTTGATTTTGATGAAACTTGAAATGCATGGATATAACCCAAAGATCTTGGTTCCTTTCGATATTTGCGCATATCCGATCGTGACGTCCTGAATTATGGCCCCTGATTATACGCAAAATCGCCTTTGTTTAGCTCTAGAGGTCACAATTATTATCCGATTTAAAAAATCGTTTGATTATATCACCGTTACACCCTAAGGAAGAGTGAACTCGAATTTCGGAAAAATTGGACCAAAATTACCATACAAAATGGCCGCCGTTCGTATGCGAATACTGTTGAAAAATGGTATATCAAGGTCGTCGACCCTGTAGAGGTCCCAATTTTAATTCGATTTTGACGGAACTTGAAATGCATGGATATTACCCAAAGATCTTGGGTCCTTTTGATATTTGCGCATATCGGATCGTAACTTCCTGAATTAATGCCCCTGATTATACGCAAAATCGCCTTTGTTTAGCTTGTGGTCTCTCTGGAGGTCACAAATATTATCCGATTTAAAAAATCGTTTGATTGTATCACCGTTACATGCTAAGGAAGGTTGAGTTCAAATTTCGGGAAAATAGGACCAAAATTACAATACAAAATTGCTGCTGTTTGTACGCGAATACTGTTAAAAAATGGTATTTCAAGGTTGTGGACCCTGTAGAGGTCACAATTTTAATTTCGATTTTGATGAAACTTAAATTACGTGTTTATAACCTAGATATCTTGATACTTTTCGATATTTGCGCATATCAAATTGTAACTTAATGAATTATGGCCTTTGATTGTAGGAAAAATCACTTTCGGTTTTGCTTGTTCTCTATCCATCTCTCCAAAATGTGGGCGTATCCTGCTTGGCAGCCGCTGGTACATTTCTCTCATTACATTTTACATTTCTCTCATTAACTTTACATTTCTCTCATTACATTTTACATTTCTCTCATTACATTGTACATTTCTCTCATTACATTTTACATTTCTCTCATTACATTTTACATTTCTCTCATTACATTTTACATTTCTCTCATTACATTTTACATTTCTCTCATTACATTGTACATTTCTCTCATTACATTTTACATTTTACATTTCTCTCATTACATTTTACATTTCTCTCATTACATTTTACATTTGCGCTCTGCCACATCTCATTTGTCCTACTCCCTTTCTGCATAGCCCTTTCGTAGAGTATCAACTTTTTACATATAATCAATGGAAAATACATTTTAGCAGAGCATTTAATAGTGGCAGCGATACCCTTCCATAGGCAATCAGTACCAGATATTTCCAAACTAAAAAAGCAGTGTTATAGATTTGAAGGTAGAAGTTCTGGCCATGAGTTCACAAAGCATTCTCAGACTTAAGTTGAGAATTTACTCAAAAATGTTCCCCTTATTTTAACAAAAAATATAGCCCTGTATTCAACGTTTATTGTTTTAATATATTAAATACACCAATAAGATGCTATGTGCAAAGTTTTGTGTTTCTGGATCAAATATATTTCTCATAAAGAGTGATTGAAAGATGTGTAAATTTTCAACTCAAGTCTGACAATGCTTTGTGAAATTGGGGCCAGGTCTGCTCGCTCTAAATATCTAATTAAAACAATCTCCTTGTTTACATACACCGTTGTGCACTGTTTTTTTTATAACAATAGGGTTTTGGGTTGAGAGGTGAGGAGGTGGGGGGGGGGTCAAGGTGGCTGAATGGTTTAACGTGTGCCTTTTAGATCACTATTGTGTAGTTTCGATGCCACACTTTTATGTGATCCTTTTAGGGACACACGTTTAACCTCTTGCGAGATTACTTAGCCCCCACTCCATATGACCCCCTTCTCTCTCTCTCTCTCTCTCTCTCTCTCTCTCTCTCTCCCTCTCTCAATGAAGTGAATAACGCGAATAAATAACTTACAAACAATAATCGTTACAAGTTGATGACATTCATTACAATCACCCAATAAACAATGTCCCATGTCATTCTTTCTAATAATCTTGTTGTAAATAAATTATTATGTTTTTATTCTAAAACATACTTTGCATTCTAAAGTGATTGTATAATATGGAATATTAAAATTAAAATCCATATACCATCTTGTAAGCAAACCCCATTACTAGTCCATTGTGCCACAATAACCAAGTAACTACTACAACTTAATCTGAAATCCATAATGCAATTTCATGGTTATGTAAACATTATAACGATCAAACTCCGTTTCAATTTATTTTAGAAGAAATAGCAACACGGGCATCTTCGTGTTTTAACACTAATGCAACTTTAGAATTGGGTGTTCCGCAGGGATCGGTCTTTGTACCACAATTTATGTACATTTGTTTGCCTCGTGCCATGACCTCTTGTTCATAATGTATGTGCTTGCATCGGTTTAAAGCATATTGAGCGACGTTTGGTAAGTGTATATGATTATATAATTTCAGCAAATGACAGCAATGTTAATGTGTTCCAATATTGTCAGCCATGGATCTGTTCATGTTACATGGATGGTACCTACTATGATCCTGGTGAAACATGGAGCGCGAAAGGAGATAGCTGTATAACATACAAATGTCAAGAAAATGGCTACTACACAGCCGATACCATTGGTAAGATACTTAGCATTTTTTTGTGGAACGACTTACCAATCATAGCAACCTTTTACATATTAAAAAGGCTCATATATCAATGTTTATTTGCCATATGATGCCCCATAATTCAAGAATTGTTTTAGGCTGTATTTTACTATTTATATCCATCCGAGCTGCATATAATTTTACCTGGCGGCGCCATTCCCAATTTCCGTATGACAAGTCGACTCCAATCTGATTAAAATACAGATCTATATTTCCTTTCTTTTTTATATACTTTCCATGGTCTACACTACATGAAGATCTGACCAGTTTTACTGAGAGGTCGCGTCAGGGGTCATACGAACGGCGTTTGACCCTATGACGTCAGCCATTGATTAATCAATCAGCGTCGACGTTTCTAGGGGTTTACCCACAGTTCCGTGCAGGACACACCAAGAACTCGTCGTAACAATCCGTTTCATTGGCTAATTCCTCACATTAACTAGAACGCCTGTTATATAACAACTCTTCGGATCCTAGTAAAGACAAGTAAAACACAATTTTGAACAATAAAAAACGAAACGAAATAGGATCTGTGTTTTAATTAGATTGCGTCGACTCCTATAACAATCTATTGTTTCTTGTGTATTCATACACTCATATGCTCTTTTTTGGAACATTCGAAATTATTATAAATAAGACTTACTACATTTTCACTGCATTTTCTGAAAACCAAAACAAAACTAAATTGTCACTTGTAGGTAGCCTAACCTGTGGATCGATACAAAAAAATATAATCAGCTATATTTAACTTTTTTTCAATGCAGTTATGGAACTAGGCATACACAGGGCACACTTCTATGGAATGCGATTCCTGTTTATTACTGAGCTACGTTTCAAATAGGATTCTCCTACAGTTTATCAAGAAATTATGTCAAAATTTCGCTCCGTAGCAAACAGTTATTGTGTCCCACAGAATTGTGACCTGTATTTTTATATATATTTGACACAATCAGTTTGAATTGTGGTAAATTAGGGACTAAACCCTGCCATTTAACACTTATTAGTTTATACACACTGACGTTCAAATTGTCAATAAATTAAACGTCAAGATATACAATGGATATATTAATGGATTTATTCAGTTTATTATTTATTACTCTTGAATACTAATAGTAGCCGATATATCAAAGTTTACAATGGAATATGTGTGTAGTAAGTTAACGCGTGATTTATCATAATAAGAAAAGTTTAAATTATGGAAATTATTGAACCATATGCTGACTTGACAGCTTATACATTTAAATGACCACTAGAGAAAAAGAAAAACAGTAGAATTTGTTTACATGAAAAAAGTTTTATGGCCAAATAAATGCTTAAGTTTTCATTATAGTTTTGATATTTTTGATATAATTTAATCCAAAATACGTATGATGTAATTTACCATAAAATATTTTTGATATAATTTAATCTAAAATATTTTTGATATAATTTAATCTAAAATATTTTTGATATAATTTAATCTAAAATATTTTTGATATAATTTAATCTAAAATATTTTTGTTATAATTTAATCTAAAATATTTTTGATATAATTAATCTAAAATATTTTTGATATAATTAATCTAAAATATTTTTGATATAATTAATCGAAGATATCTTTGATATAATTTAATCGAAAATATTTTTTTAAAAGATTTAATCGAAAATATTTTTGATATGATTTAATCGAAAATATTTTTGATATGATTTAATCGAAAATATTTTTGATATGATTTAATCGAAAATATTTTTGATATGATTTAATCGAAAATAGTTATGATATAATTTCATCAAAAACAGTTTAGATATTTTTTAATCTAAATTATTTTTTTTTTATATAATTTCATCTAAATTATTTTTAATACAATTTATCCGAAATACTTTTTTATAATTTAATCTAAAATAATTTAATTTAATATATTTTTGATGTAATTTAATCTAAAATATTTTTGATGTAATTTAATCTAAAATATTTATGGTATAATCAAATATATTTTTTATATAACTTCAGTTTGCGACCACATTTTATTAATTTTTGTGATGGCTTTGGCGAAGGCTAAATTTTACTGGGTCTAAGATCTGGTCCAGACGGAAAATATATTCATGAATGGGCATTGTGGAATATGTAAAACGATGGTCATATTTCTTGTCATTAATTTTACTTTCTTTATTTGCAGGAGTCATGTTTGACGGAGAGTGTAAAATGGTGAATGAAACTTGGACTATTGGTTGTTTTCAATATACAGTTGTCTTTGATGGAGTCACAGCTAAATACAGATTGGTTCAAGGAGGTAAGATGGGCCATTGTTAGATCCATTGGGTCAGTTTTCGTTGAAAGTATTAACAATGAATTTTATGTATTACCTGGAATCTTAGGCAATGGGATTGGAATAGAATGATGTCTTATGTTCTCCATTAACTCCTAGGTTGAAAAAGGGAAATATACATTCTAGAAGATTCATATGAACATAAAAATTTGTTAACTTCCTGTTTGTAAATAATGTACTACAATTTGTTGACAAAATTATATTTGTTTTCCGATCAACCTCACCTCGCCATGATTATTGTTAATGGCGATCGTCATTAAAACACCTATCCTAACATTTTATAAATTATGTTTGGGTGAGTTTGTGGTATCGAATCGGCCTGTTACTTCCGCTTTAGCACTAAAGTAACATGGTATCCACAATTCTTGATCACTTTGACTTATATTAAGTTATACTGAAGTGTGCTTCATCAGCCTACAAATATAAAAGAGATGGGTAGTGACCAGTTAATTCATGAAATTATTGAGTCAGACCACACTTTTAGTCAGCCAGATGATTTTTATAATTGTTTATTTTTTGTAATGTCTATTCTCTGTCTTGTCCGCAGGTTTATCTTGTAGATTTATTTTTGTTTTTTTTTTGTTTTGCGTCTAGTGCAGTCCTCCTGCATTTACTATTAGAAACCCCTGTACTCTTTCTAAATAATTGACGGGGCACCCACATGTTAAGTCAAAATATCATCGATTAAACAGTCCCTGCTTATAACATCTCTATTATAATTGTATTTGGTTAGACGGAAGAGACCAAGAGTAAAACCACTTTGTTGAAAGAGCTAAAGCTGGCTGCTACAACAGGACTAGGATTACAGAACAATGCCAAACCACCTATTTTCAACTCTGAATACTTTATTCGTACGAATGTTACAAATTGTTCCGTGGCAACTCTGCTAATATACGCGCAGTCTCTGGGGTGACTATGGTATTGCATCAAATGCGCTCAGCTGGTGCCTTTCATAATTGACAGAAAAACCACCGCCAGACGTCAATGCACTGATTATCGAATCGGTACCCGAACCTGTCTCCTTGCTATGTGGCGTATCACAGGGATCAGTTTTTGGTTCGATCCCGTTCTGCCGATACACCAAACCCAATCGAGATCTATTAAGTCAACAGTCTGTGAACCACCAATGCTACATAGATAACAACATACTCTGTACAGTTGGCAAAATCAGTTATATGCCTTTCAGACAATGGATGGTAGCGTCAGTGATGTCAAGCTATGGATGACCAACAGCATGGTGAAAATGGGGGTCATTATGTTCGGATCTCCAACACGTCTAAACAAATACGTACACATTAAAATGTGGGTGGGCATATAAATATGTGAGATATCCTGTCGGAATATTGATGACGCAGTAATTCACTTTTGACTATAGGGGATGGTCGATTGAACGTTCTGGAATGGAATTCTGTCAAACCCAAAAATAATGACAATCGAGTGAAAATGGGATTTCGGGCTAGAATGCATGCGCTGACTGCATGAGAAAATATCTCAACCAACAATGACAGCTGAAACATATCCACTGGGTTTAATTACGCCACGATTCTACCCCCACCTCCTTGTCGGGACTGACAGAACTGTGACAGGACATAATTCCGCGTCCAATTCCGTCAATTCAGAACGTTCCGGACTGACAATCGAGCACCACCAAAGTTTCGGATTCAATGGGCGTTACTGTCTGAATTTTACAATTCATGATCAATGATAATTGCGACCTGTAGAGTGTTAATAAATTGTCGTAATCCAATCCAGAGGCCTAACCCTGGGAGTTATTGTCGGAAACCATAAAAAGTCAGTCTTTGTCCGTGTTAAACAATTTATTTAAATTTCAAACTAATGACACTTAAGCGTCCCAAGAGTGTTAATAAGGCTTCCTAAGAATGTTTATAAGAAACGTGATAAGATTACAAAGCTGTGGGGAAAAACAACTTGAAGGCTATATAATCTGGATATAAGAGACTGCGTGCGTGTAAACATAAATACACATAAATCAAATATTTTAAAGCTATTGAATTAAATGTAAACTCAAATACACTTTAAGGAACAGCATGCATATTGAATATTTTAAATCTTTTGAATTAAATGTCAACTCAAATAAACGTTACGAAACAGCATGAATATTGAATATTTTAATGCTCTTAAGTTTGCCTTGTAAAATAAATCTAGCCAGGCCATGTATAACAATAACATAAAAGTCGAATATCGTTTTGACAAATATGAAACATGCCTATTCATCTGAGAAATTATATTATGAAATTTTACGTCATGTATCAATTTCAGTCAATTTAAAGCCCATTAGTTATTCAAATTGGCAAGGAAAATAAAACACACAATACATAATCGATGAAATAATGAATAAATCTATTTTGTTTGCTAGCTGGATGACAACACGTGTTAGTGACAGATCCACGTAGCATACCTTTAGTAGGTAATTGCTTATATACAAGTTTATAGACCTTTCTAAATAAAGTCAAATATCTTAGTTTATCATACAGTTTTAAATTTATCGTTCTATTGTAAAATATAATAAATATACTCTGTTTTTATTTCCAAAATAGGCGATACTGATCAACCATTGCCTTGGCCGTAACAAAATGGCTTTTTGTCTAATCTTTATTAGTGCTATGCAATTACAGATCCTTACACAGCTCTCTCCTCTGACTGACTATTTATTATACAGAACTATCAATCTGTTCGGTTTCACTGTAACTCATTATTTTATATCTGTTTTGTGTTAATGTAATTTGATTAAAACACATATCCTATTTTGTTTCGTTTTTATAGTTATCATTGGCGTGTTCTGGATGATGTGAGGGTTGAGCTATTGAAACTGTCTGTTACGGCGAGTTCTTGTATAACAGGCGTTCGACGAGTTCCTGGCGTTTCTGTACCGAACTGGGGGTAAATCCCTTAAAACGTCAACGCTGATTGATTAATCAATGTCTAACGTCATTATGACCAAAAGCGGTTGGTTTAGAGCCCTGTCGTGAACTCCCACTATAACTTGTCAGATCTTCATGTAGTGTAGGCCATCGGAAATATCCAAAAAAGGAAATGAAATATAGGTCTGTTTTTAATCAGATTGGCGTTACTGTTGATCTATTAAACTTACAGATTGATTAACAAAATGGCCAACATGACCGCGATTGGCGAAACTGTCTTTACGTATGGCCAAAGTACACCATTGGCTCGCTGATTTAGGGACTTTCTAGCTGGCAATGTGTATACAGTTCACCACAGAAACCTTGAAAGACACTAACTGATGGAAAATACTAGTAAACGTGCACCTATCCCCACTACATCTCTTAACTCTGTTATCCTCCTGCCTTAAAAACATGAATATTGACCAAAACATGTCCGAAAAAACAAACCATTTTCTTCGATTCTACACCCAAAAGCCAACAAAATCGCCATTTCAACTGTTTAGGAGGGAAAGGGAGCGAAAGAGTAATATGGAAGTATACAGTGTAGAAAGACAACATATGACAGTTTCGTATGAGATCATCTTGTTCCTCGCCAATTTCAGATGTAGTCCTAAATCACGTGTCTCTATATTTTGTAATTTATAGGTTGTATGAGTGATATGGGAGGACAATGTTATTTAGTTGGTGATAGAGTTGAAGAGAACTGTGATACATATGAATGTCAGATAGTTGGTACATGTTATCAACTTGTAAAAGTTGTTGTTGGTAAGTTATATATATATATATATATATATTTGGATTTATTTGAGAGGAAGAGAGGGTGAGAGAGAGAGGGGGTGCGTGAGAGAAAGACTTTGATGTGTCACTTTCTCTTAAAAAAACCATTAAGGTAAACCCGGTATCCGGGTCGGCTTGAAACCAAATGGACCAGTTGGCTCACCGCGCATCGCGCTCTAGAACAACCTACTCTTGGCTTGTCATGTAATACTGCAATCATATGTTAGTACGAAAGTTAGATATAAAAAATATTTTATGAATATTTCACTAAAATGTACCTTAGGTGAAATGCTAGAAATACCCCAAATTTGGCGCCACAGCTCCTAACTATCAGTCACAATTAGCTCTGGGGTCACATTGCGATCTAAGGGACTGCTTGTTGCGGTAATTCAGAAGTTAACTGTTTAAGATTCGCTTTGATATTTAATGTTGCCACTTTGTTTGTGTGCGAAATAGCTTTTTTTAACGTCCGCTTCCACTTTGTTAATCTGTATTCTCCTTAAATGTAGCTCCCCCGAATTGCCTATCAGTGATTTGGTTGATGTGATTTTAGTTTGAATTTGTGTCATTATTTTAGGATGTAATGCTGGTTTAACCCATGGCTGTCAACAACTCCATTCAGTATGGAACGATGCTTGTAATGTCTTCCAATGTTTACCAGATGTAACAACAGAAAGTAAAATAAAAGTACATTTACCAGGTAATACCATCAACTACTCGTCCACTGATCAGAAGGTCCTTGCTTTGATCAAGACTTGGACCAATAAAGTTCCCTTTTTTAATCTAGATCCCATTTGCCAGTGGTGCAGGAAGCACCATTTGGCAAGGAAGGGGCATAAAGTCGTACGGATGTGATGAAAGACCGTGAACACCATTAACAGTTCGTTGAAGGTTTTTGACAGAGCAAAATATCCGCCATAACTCACTCCTTGGTGGGTGCATGTCTACCTAGCCGACTGGTATATGAATAATGTTTACTCTGAAAAGCTCTGAGGAACAAAATGAAATGAAATGGGATTTTACATACTACTTTTCTGCTCTGACTGGGGCTAGTGAAGACGGACAAAGAAAGTAATTTTGTCCATACAGCGACGCTATGGCCTACTCTTATTCCGAATTCCAGTTGCCAAGGCTGCACGTCAATGTGTACACGGGACCTCGTTTTTTGGACAACCCGAACAACGATACGTTGTCCCTTGCCAGGTCTGTCGTCTTTCACGCAGGAATCGAATACGAGGCATCCAGGTTAGTGAGCCAGTGTTCTACCCACTGAGCCCTCGTTGCGACGTCTGTAAAAGTTATGATGTCACTTCCCTGTCTACCTAACCCTTACTCCCCACAAATCTCTTGTTCTTATCTGGAAATATTTGCATGGACACAGAGCCGCCATGAAGGTGTGCTTATACCTAATCGCCTATTAACGTACACATTTAAAGGGGTTTCTCTTTTTGTATTTGTGCAGAGGTAATGTTGTGGCCAAGAGGTAACTGGGCCCTACTCAAACCCGATACTGGTTGTCCTAGCAATGTGGAAGAGCTCTGGGACGAAGGCGAAAGAGTCCATTACAGTGAAGGTGGGAATTTTTATAATGATGTTAATGAATTTGAAATGGATGGAAACCATACTGAATTTGTGATGGAACATCGATTTTGTACTCATGAAGATTATCTCAGAGAAAATTTTATGCCTGTATACCATACCTACTGGGAAAAGGGTAGATACTGTATCCTTAGATTCAACGATTCTTGCCCAAAAAGTAAGTTTTTTTGTGGATCTTTTTACAATCTCTTTCATTAAAACCAAAGTTATCAGAATGTGTGTTAAGACTGATAGATTATTAGGTGTTGGCACTGATATCGAAAATAAAACAAATAGCTCCATCTGACGTGAGGAATGGTATTCCCGTTGAGATTTTACCAGAACCGCCATATCAAGATCTTGCCTTTTACAAGAAACAAATAACCGTATGTCCACTTGTAGCACAAAAACAGATATTTATGGTATAGAATTTACAATTCACAATATGCATAACTTAGCTTTGGACTTAAATGCTCGCGAGGGACGCCATGTGTAGTGTACCCATGATTTAAGACAGCCAACAGTGGATTTTCTGAACATAAGAGTCTTTGACCACAAGCAGCGCATTCAACAGAGTTTTCGTCACCTTCGCTTTTTTTTCTTGTCGTGGTTGTCTATCGCTTCTTGAATTGCACAGTTGTATAAAAAAAAACAAGTAGGCTAAGGCCTTCATTTATCTAATCAAGCATATCAAACTGAATTTATTCTGGTTAACAAAAGCTCAACCTGATATTTAAAGCCTACTTTTACACATTAATTTCAGATTTCACTGAAGGATATGTTAAAATGATCGACTTTGAAGGTAATATAACAATTGACGGAGAAGAAATGTATGTTAATGGTAGTGTGAACGGTACCTTACCAGACGGTGAATTCTATGAGAACTCTACACTATTGTACTTCTGTTGTCGTTATGATGGTGACCTGGAAACTCAACTCATTTTGCCTGCTGACAAACCATTTGTGTTATTTATGGCGGAAAATGAGACGGAATGCCAGGAAGTTAGAGGTATGTTAATCTGATATATGCCTAAAATTTGTTTCTTTGAGTTTGTACTGCATAAACATGAAATGAAATGTGGCTTAACGTCCTACTGTTTTGCTCCTAAACGGGGGCTAATGAAGACAGGCATATGCCTTATACAGAGAGGGAAATTTTACCCCGCAGCGGCGATACGGCCTACACTTATATCGAATTCTAACTGCTTAGGGATATTTTACGTGCACGCCAATTTTTCCATGAGATATCGGGTTTTCGTCCCATTCGAACGACTAGACAGCTGTCTTCGTCAGGCCCTCCGTCCTGGCCTCATAAACAAGACTTACAGTCATGTGGTTTGGCTTCAGATAGAGGCTCTCATTAAACTTGAACACATTATTGTTTGTTGTTTGATTTTAGTATCTTATACACCCCCACTCATCTTGAATAATTTATATTTTTGTTTTCAGCTATGCAATACGAGAAAGAGTTCTTCAGTTTTGCGGATGCCTATGAAGGTTTTGAACGAGAGCTAAACGGAAGTCTACCAAGAATATCAATCGCTGACAATAACACAATGATTAACCTGTGTCATTATAAACCCCTCGATTGCGGTAAGTATATTGGTACCTATATATCGATATATTCATAATTCTAACAATCTATCACTGTATTGATGCAAGGTTATAAATAACATAATCATACAAATCTATCACTATTATAATCCGAACCCAATAAAACCAATCTTTCACTGTATTAATGCTGGGTTGTGAATATAATTACACAAATCTATCACTATTTTAATGCGAACCTAATTAATCCAATCTATCACAGCCTGAGTAACAGCATTAATACTAGATTTCGCATACAATTACCCCAATCTGTCACTATTTTAATGCTAAATACGAATATAACTTTTCCAATCTATCACTATACAATGCTAGTTTACGAATATAATTATGCCAAATATAGAAATACCAATATGTGAATACAGTAATGCTAGATTGAGAATATAATTATACCAATATTTACTGTTTTAATGCTAGATGTGAATATAATAACATTAATCTTTACTATAAAAATGCCAGATTGCGAATATAATGATACCAATATATATCTATATTAATGCTTGAATGTGAATATAATTATATCAGTCTATTATTATGTTAATGCTAGGTCGGGAATATAATTATACTTATCAATTACTATCTTAATGCTTGGGGGATATAATTATACAAATTTTAATGCTAGCTTGCCAATATATCACTTTATCAATGATTGGCCGGTAATATAATTATACCAATCAATTACTATATTAATGCTTGATGTGAATATAATTAAGCAAATCTTTACTATTTTAATGCTAGATTGCGAATATAATTATACCAATATTTCACTTATTATTAGCTGTGTTTATAATTATGTTATTCTATCACTATATTGATGTTTTAATAAGTATTTTAATCTATTACACTATTTTAATTGTTGCGAATTTAATTATTTCAACATATCACTATATCCTCCTGCTAGCTTACGGTTAAACTTATACCGATATATCACTATTTTAATGCTAGGTTCCGAATATAATTATACAACTCTATGACTATATTGACAACTATTTTAATACTAGGCTGTGTATATGAAACTGGTGAATATGTTGCTCTTGGTTCAACATTTACTACTAAAGATGGATGTGTATCATATAAATGTATGTATGAAGAATTTGTCAATAAGAATATACTGATATTACAAACCGGAGGTAAGTATTATAATAAAACCTAGTTATGATATGTAAACACACAAGATAGAACAATTGAGCTAGTAATACTAATTTTGCCAAATAAATGAGTTTCATTATGATGTTCAAATAAAGTAAGGGGTGGGTGGTCGAATGGTTAGCACTCTCGCGTTGTATCATAAAGCCTGTTATTGAGTCAACTGGCGTATACGTGACATGGAGTAGGGTCGCCTGGCCAACTTCATTAGGTTTCTCCGGGTCCTCTGGTTTCCTCCCACTTCTAAAGACCCTTATGTTAGTCCCGAAATGACATAGTTTGTGTTGAGTGAATGTGAAACCCCATTTCCCCCTCCGTCTCGAATAAAGTAAACATACATGAAATATCTTCTTTGATTGGCATTTAGTAAATGAACATACTTGTATCATTTGCTTGATAAATACGAGAGTATCCTCGTCGAAACGTCGCTAAGTATCAAACTCAGTGATTATGTATCCATAAAATTGTACCTTGTGTTAATACACGGAATAAAAGACAAACGTGTATCGAATACAGACATAAAGGGAGCAACCTTTCTATAATGACTGTCTTGTCATTACCCAGCACAATATAATTTAAAAAAGGATTATAGACAAATATACAATCAAATATACGCATTGATACTGATAATTCATTTAAAGTCTTATAACGTAGGTTAATATTATGTACACCTACCCCACCTCCACCCAATCTTCGCAAACAAACCCGTATTAAAAGACACTTTGGTAATTGTTTGCATAGCTTTATTGGGAATATGGGTCTTTCAACCTTCTTGTTTTGTTTGTTGACTTGGAGGGATGATGGCACCAGAGGCGAAATAAAATTATTATTTGGGCACAAACTGAAATAGTCTAAGGACCTAGAATTATCAGTGATTGGGATTTTAAATACTAGTACAAATTTTAAGCCTTGAACAACGAAAGGTCAATCTGAAGCACAGATCTTGTTTCGTTTTGTTTTTTATAGTTCAAAATTTCGTTTTACTTGACTTCACTACACTGGGATCTGGAATGGTTGTTATATTACCGGCGTTTTGGTTGAAGTGAGGATTAGCCACTTCATCCTGGGAACGGTGGCAGGCCCGAAGCCAGAAACCAAAATTTAGCCGACATAGGGGAGCGAGGAAGATAAATTTCCGACAACAAAAAATCAATGAACGAAGGTCATCGCCGACTGCCGTAAGCAGGAGTAGGGGAGAGCTCGAAAATTAGAAGCTGTGAGAGTGAATTTAGGCCTCTATGACATGCCGGTGGCAAATTTGTCGGAAAATTAAGAGTTTCCAGCCGACATTAACTATCTCGCGGCCGAATTTGAGAGGATATGTCGTATTAAAACTCTCTCCCGGCAAAAATGCGAACATAGTTAACCAGCGATTTTGTTCCGACGCAGGCAGAAAAATTCCGACAGGAACGGCCATGGGGGGCCGGCTCGCCCCCTAGCCCCCCCCCCACTAGCGTCATAGAGTCCAGTACAACGTGTCAGATCTTCATGTAGTGTAAGCCATCGAAAGTATACAAAACGAAACGAAATATAGATCTGTACGGGTCCAGCCATGTGTTTTTGTACTGCGAGCACTTCGCTTTTCCACGTAAAGCGAGCGGAGTCTTTTTCTCCACTGTTTTATTTCCACCGCTCTGATGACGCCAAACATCAGTTAGTTGGACCTCCTATTTTAACTTCATTATGACAAAGGGAGAAGATGACGCGCCCTCTCTTCTCACGACAGCGAATTTATAAGTGTGTTTCGGGGAACTTTTGGTGTCCGAGGACCTTTTTATTTCCAAGTGTTAATAACTCAATTAAATCTGTATTTTAATCAGATTGATGATAGAGCTGTAATTCCTTTAAATATTTTAAAGCTACAATTTCAAATTTTGAAGTTATTTTTTTAAATTTATTAAAATAAAGACTTAAAACAGACGGTATCCATAAACAGTCTTACCTTGTTAAAGAATAATCCTATAATTCACCTTGCCAGCTGCAAAATTGGCAAAAATTTCATTTTCAACTTCAAATTCCATCCTTGGAAAATGGCTGCCTCATGTTGTCAATAGCAAAACAGGGGAGATAATTGTGTTGTTATTTCCTGTGTCGTAGATTTTTAAGGTTGGGAAATAATGTCCCTGATCGTATAAAAGTGAGTTGATAACCTATTGACTTTCTTATAAATTTTGAAATTTCTCGCTTCAAGTTAAAGTATTGTGAATAAGGTACATGGATTACTGTTATGAAATATAGGGTCAATCTGTCAGGAACTAGTGTGTGTTTGGTTATATTTGAAATAAATAAACACCCGTTCTTTTTACTTTTTTCAAATTAGCTTGTGCCCACAATGGAGGTTGCATAGCAACAAATGATTCTGTTAGAAATACCGAAGGAGAACAGTGCATTGACAGCTTTTGCAGACAAAAATCCAATGATGCTAAAGAGATGTTCAGAGATTATTGGGAATTTGAGGTCATACCTTTCGGTAAGTTGGCTTAATTAGTTTAAAGTTTCAAGATTGACTTCGATCACTTCCGCAAATATCAGCACCAAGATAATAATAATGGGCTTGTGACCCCCAGCTGAATAAAAACACCAGTGAGCTTTAAGCAATAAATGCTAATGGCTTATCTTTAAATTGTTCGTGTAAGTAGGGAATTTTTGGATCAGAGACTGGGCGACGGTGGACTTGAAACTTGACACCCAAATTGGCGAGTTTTACGATTTCACATTTCTAAGTACTATCATACTTGTTGTTAGATCATTCCTGACGTGTCGGGTCGAGTTAATCAATATTTTTGTGTTTTAAAACTTATAAAGGTTGTAAAGATGCCGAGGGTGTTTGTAAACCAATATCTACGGAAGTTGTGATCGGATGTTACACAGTTACCTGTAAAGAAGATCCTTTGGACAACGACCTCAAGTTCCTTGTTACAGCAGGAGGTAAGATCTAGTAGTAAATACAGTGTTATTAATTAATTAGAAAAACGGGATTGAAGAGAGAGAGAGAGAGAGAGAGAGAGAGAGAGAGGGGCTTTGATGTGTCAGTTACCCTAAAAGCTATTCGAAAACCCCCCAACCCATTTAGGTACACTTAGTATCCGGGTCAGCTTTATACCAAATGGACAAATAGAACTACTGGCTCCGGGATAAAGAGATTTTGAACCGAAAAATGTAAACACGGTATCAGGTCATGTTCAAGCTTGAGGTACAAACGATAAACATTTGGCAATCGAGTTGTTATGCTTTCCATTTGTCTGTTTTAGGGTGTGCGTATCCTAACGCTACTGGAGGCTGTGTCCCGGAAGGGGACAATATTACAGATTCAGCATGTCTTACATTACAATGTCAAAGACATGCTTCCATGCTGAAGAATGAGATGGCAGTTCTAGCTGGAGGTTGGTATATTTATATTAAAATAATAAAATACAGACTTTGTGATCCAAATCTATCAATTTGCACGTAAATATATTTAATTATACATGTATTTTGAATGAAGTGAGAAATCTCCCACTATGATCGCAAAGTTGATAGACACTCAACATGGACAGCGGAAGCGAATAAGCAATTGATCTGTGATTCATGTTTAAGAGCTATTAAAGTATCAGCACAACAACATTCGCTTTTGGCGGCGCGCAGCCAGGCGGGAATAGCTATCAAGTTTCCGTTCAAAAATCAATTAATATAAATATATTGCATTTCTTTTGAAAGCAACCATTTTGGTTTTTTTTAAAAATATATGCATTCATATCACTGACGGAATATCCCTATTATAGGATGTTCGTACGGCGAGCAATGCTATTCCAAGAATGATGTATGGAGAGATGACTGTATTGATTACGTCTGTCGTGAGTTCAACAACGGAAGTGTCGTCAAGTATTATTGCGACATAAGCAAACAAGGTACATATAATATGAATACAAAACTAAGGTCTTAGAAGATATAGCAGGGTAACGATGACAGTAAAGACGCAGAATGGCAGATTAACGTCCGCTTCCATCGAGGGTAATATCGCAGACAAAATGTTTCACAAGAAATTTGAATGGCGAGCCAGTCGTAGGTGATAGGCTTTTGTATCTGAGAAGGATGGAGATAAAGGAGCGATTTAGAAGCGTAATCAACTCAATTTCCTTAAAGCACAAACGCGTCTTTTGAGTTTTCAATAAAGCACTCCAAGAATCCTCCGAAAGGCGCAGTTGCGGGACGCAAAATAGTCCAGGACAATGTCCAATCTTGACGGCGGATGACATGGCGTGCAAGCGCAGTACGCCTGCGCTGCTACCCAAGCTGTTACAGATATCACATCGTTAAAGGCACCAAGTGTCTGAAACTAAAGGCGCCATAGCTTTAAGCAACTGGTCGAAACAATATGTTTACTTAGGCAGCCAAAAAGAAAAATATTTCTCAGACAGAACGCTGCTCTTTATGTGATAAAATGTTTGATAACATATAATAATTTTGTTTTAGCATGCGCGGATGTGCATGGAACTTGTTACGATGAGGGTTCTGTTGTGAAAAGCCAATGCTGGGACTACCAATGTTTTATTAACCAACGTACCGGACAGCGCCGACTATCGCTTATTGACGGAGGTAAAGGCCAGCACGAACATCTTGTTTAGTATTATTGAGTAAAGCAGTAGCAGTGCGTTATATGAACTATACGTACTTCTTTTTTAATCGTTTTATTTTTATTTTTACGTGGGGGGGGGAGGGGGGCTTACAAGTCTATGTCGCGGTGTAGGAGTGTCTGCTTGTACAGAGTATGTTGTACATGTATAAAGATATATACTGGGTAACTGCGTTGCTTTTCAAAATAGATTTTGTTTTATTCAGCTGTGGCGGTATATAAGCGAGAAAAATGCGCCGGGGTTGCACGCAAGCTTTTCAGTTATGACATATTTCCCTAGAAATTGTACCATATGCATCTTTGCTGTGTGGCTTTTACGAAAATGACCCACTGACATCATTTCCCTAGTAATCGTGAAACAAATGGGGTTTAACGTCCATAACATATGGCTTAATTTTTATTAAAATGATTCACTTGACCATGTAGGCTTTTAGCAATGGTGTGTGTGTGTGATTGTGGGGTGGGGGGGTAACCCACGAGATTGGAAGGCTCTACCCCTTAGCATGTCCAAGGTGTGAATCTAGACCACGCCACTTGTTCAATAGCAGTTTTTATATCCAAAGCGCACGTAAGACTATTCGGCCACGATCCCCACCGCATCTATAATTTCCTTTGGAGTAAAATAATAACAATAATAATATATTTTAACGCCAGGTTGCATGCATAAAGGAGACTGTAGAACCAAGGGTGAGATTTGGAATTCAGGATGTTCGAACTTCACGTGTGATGTTTTCCATAATTCAACTCTGTTTAGATGGAGTGTTGAGTATTTGAATGCAGGTATGTTATTCTGATCCGGCTCGGACCAGTCGGAAGAACCTTTAATCAGAAAATACTAAGATAAGAGCAAGGCGTTGTACAGAATCTTCATGGATGGCTTTCCTGAAAAGGAGTAATATCTTCTGTCTAAGCGAAAGGCATATGTAAAAGCTATAGCGGCGGGAAAATAGTACAAATCTACTTTTCGAATTTTTTATTTTCAGTTTTCTTGATTATGCCAATTACTAAATAATCCATGAGCAAAGCGAAACGCAAGCGTTGGCGTATTTTATATGAGCGTCTTAAAAATAACGGTGTGACCCATTTTAGTCGCAGCTTTGTGAATTAAAATATAGCTACCATCGACATTTGCATAATAATTGGTCATGCGCGAGACGCGATGCGCCTTTGCAAAAGTTGGCTTTGCACCAATGAAATGGTGTTAACGTTCTACATTTCTGTATCAAAATGAAGACCAATGGCACCAACGAAATTGATGAATAATATACTACCAGAGGCAAGCTATACGCGAAGCCTCAGCCTGCACCAGAGAGATAAATAACTTCTGATCAACCCATCTTTGTAAGTCCTTTTGGGAACAACCAAGATGCTTAAAAAGGCTCCTTGGGGCAAACGTATGCTATAGTTGATATCATTAATATGCATGGACGCAGGGTCGTTAGCAATCAGCGTTTTTCGAAGAAGGGCGAGAGGAAGTATGTGAAAATCTGGTAAAAATGATTTATTTCTCATTCAAGACAAAAGTGTGAGCAGATGAGTTTGTGTTGACACTATATATTATAATACGTATATTATTTTATAATACAGGATGTGACGTAGGTAATGGAACATGTATAGATGTTGGTGCCAATGTATCTATTGGTTGTTCTGTATATCAATGTAGAAAAGGAGAAGAGGAATGTGGATTGATAGCAATTGATGGCCGTAAGTTCTTCGAATCTTTTAACTGGACACATCACACCAAATATTTCTACGCCGTCACCCACGAAACGAGGAGGGGGGGGGGATTTATTTTTAGTCTTTCTCTCCCTTTGGCGATTTTTGCTGAATTTTTTGATGTAAAATCGAAGAAAAGGGTTTGAAAATATAACTAAATCGCTAATATTTGGGACCTACAAATTGACACAAATGGGTCGCAACGTATATAATAATGTAATATGAATATATATAAACTGATTTACATTCAATGGTTTCCGTCTTTACTCTAATTTCAAATCAGTTATGTTCGGCGAAATACGCCCGAAGTCTCAATCAAATAAAAATCTCTAGCGTCTGGTTATTCCAGTCTACATAGTATTTATTGCGTATGATCTCCAGATAAGAATAGTTATGCCTCGTCGTCTAGCCTCGTTCTTCAAGTCCCTTAAAAATGTGCCTGAAACGCATTATAGTACACGATTCGTGCACCAATGGTAAAAGATGTATTTTGTCTTGAATATTGAATATCAGAAACACATCTTTTCTCGGTAAGATCACACCATCAATGTTGATTCAAATTGACAAATAATTCGTGTTCTCAATGTCGAAAACTTTAGATAATAATGAGTTAGAGACTTAGCTACTTTAAAAGTTGAATAATATCAAACATATACGTAGTGGATTTATCCTGAGGTTTTATATCCATAAGCTAAATCCTTTTATGTGAACGGGAAAATTTGTCCTATAGGTTATAGATTTTCTGGCCCACGGACAAATCCTTAGGTTTAGAACAAGTCCTATTTTCGTAGGATTTGTACTGTGAATTGACCAATCAAATGCAGTGCGCACTTCCTCAAAATGGCAGACGTCTAACTCAACCGGGCCGAGACAGAGAATTTTATTTTTTATTTCAATCGCGTGCTGTGGTCTAGGATTAGCTTAAGGCTTAGTCACACTAGTGGATTTATCCTGAGGTTTTATATCCATAAGCTAAATCCTTTCATGTGAACGGGAAAATTTGTCCTATAGGCTATAGATTTTCTGACCTACGGACACATCTTTAGGTTTAGAACAAGTCCTATTTTTGTAAAATTTGTAGGCCTACTGTGAATTGACCAATCAAAATGGCAGACGTCTAACTCAACCGGGCCGAGACAGAGAATTTTATTTTTTCAATCGCCAAAGCGTGCTGTGGTCTATTTAGTCCGAAGATTACCATAAACGAGAGAAAAGATAATCT
Source organism: Patella pellucida (assembly GCA_917208275.1). Lineage (NCBI taxonomy): Eukaryota > Metazoa > Mollusca > Gastropoda > Patellidae > Patella > Patella pellucida. The sequence continues at coordinate 19,230,246 of OU795036.1, read as the reverse complement.
TTGTAGTTTCCTTCATATTTACATTTCTGGTATTACTGATCACATGACCAAAACCTATAGGATTTTACTTAATGTATGATCATAAAAACCCAGAGGATTTATCCTTTAAGACGTTCGCTAGGATTTGTCTTAAAGGAAAAATCCACTAGTGTGACTAAGCCTTTAGAGTAGGATTTGTGACCCAACGGTTGCAGGTTCGAGACCCGAATTGTTCGCCTAGTTCTTGTGTCCTTGAATAAGACACCTTATCCCTGCATTCCAGTCTATCCAGCTGTAAATGGATACCGGTAGGATGGTGTATGTATTACACAAATAACTGCTGCGCTCCTTGAAACTTCAAGTTGTAGCTGCATATGTTAGGAGCTCTTTCAAAGAGTTGTCAAGGGAGGTAATCAGGCCTACCTGTATCCTAGAGGCCGGGATAGTAATTATGTCGCGCTATAAGCACGCTTTGTGGATTTGGCGCTATATAAATGGACATATTATTATTACCAACTCAAATATTAGAAATAAAATACATTTATATTTAAGGTATTTTTATTGCTTTTCTGCAGGGGCGCCGGAACGGCGCGAGGCCAAACCAAAAGATAAGGAAAGCGTTGGTCCCTCTAGAAAATTTTGAAATTTGTCAATTCCGAGAACGCTGTTTAGAGCGCCTCTGGCATTCCAAATTCCAACATAAAAACCTTTAAAATACATAATAATAAGAGCAATTACATATCTATCATTTACAAATTAATAGAATAGTAAAAAGTTTGGAAACTTTCATCATAAGGGCGTGGGTATACATGTATACCCTGGTACCCGGGTTCTGGCTCCCCTGCTTTTTTGTTAATGTAAAGATCACAGAGAACAATGGAACTGCTCTTCCGTTTTTGACGCAATAAAGCATAAAACCTGACTAATATTTATATTTTAATCTTACTTTAGAATGTCGAACCTTTGATGGAAATTGTGTAGCTCCGAATGCAAACTGGACGAGTGGCTGTACAACTTATACATGTAAATCGTATAGTGATGCCATCAAGCTTGAATCTGTCAACGGGGGTAAGTTGATTCGTTTCAATTCTATAAATCACGAATCTAATGATTGTTGGTTTTCAATTGTTTAGTTTCAAAGCAGAAATTAAAAGTATTATGTATTTTATCTATATACATTTTGCAGATCAACTTGATGGGAATGAAAATGTTAATAAATGTTGTGCGCAAATGCTTGTATTGCTATAATAATAGACATTTATTATAAATTATCTTGATTTTTATAGTTTTCGCTAATGCTTGTATTGCTATAATAATAGACATTTATTATAAATTATCTTGATTTTTACAGGTTTCGCTAATACTTATATTGCTATAATAATTGACATTTATAATAAATTATCTTGATTTTTAGTTTTCGCTAATGCTTGTATTGCTATAATAATAGACATTTATTATAAATTATCTTGATTTTTACAGTTTTCGCTAATGCTTATATTGCTATAATAATAGACATTTATTATAATTATCTTGTTTTTTCACCTGTTCGCTAATGCTTGTATTGCTATAATTTATCCCGATTTTATCGTATCTGTACTGTTTATTGCTATAATAATAGACATTTGTTATCAATTATCTTGATTTTACCTTTTCGCTAATGGTTTTATGCTACTGATTGCTCCCCAGTTCGTAGATAAAATAACACAGACTGTGATGCTGTTACGCCCTTTCCATTGTCCGTGCACCATTGTGTGTTGACACACGACGAGCTAAAATGATATGTACCCGATCAGAGATAATAATTGTGTAACAATAGTATTTTCAGCAAACCGATAGTGTAAGTGAAAAACTCTCAATCAGTCGGGAGGTTGAAATATTTCTAGCCGGATGTTGATAGTGTGGTTGACAAAGTATACACTGAACGTGGGCGTAGCCTGTCTCTGTTTTCATACGTCGTACAATCCCCATACTTGTTCTATCAAACTAAAACAAGTATTGCGGTTATTTTTTTTTATTTAACTATTTCTGAAGTTTTGTAATCGGAGTTAAGCTTTAATACCAGGGGCCTGTTTCACGAAATTGTAGCTAAGATAAAAATCCAAATTTTAGTTTTTTGATTAGATAATATTAGTTACAAATTTAGATTTTAGATTTTAGATTTTAGCTTTAGTTAAGATTTTGAGAAACAGGGCCCTGATCTAAGTTACTTAGTGTTCGTTAATACCCTACGGACAATGTTTCTTCTTCAGATTTTTAAAAAAAAGTCAAGGGTAAGACCAGGGGCGTCTCCATGAATTTGAACACAACGTCAAGATTGGCATTATCTGGCGTATAACCCGACTTTTTTTTTATAAAATCAGATGCCCTGAGGCAATATTTCTGCTCATTTAGGTACATATCAGTATAGAATTAGAGTGGAGCAAGTTCAAACGAATATTTACAAGAGCTTGTCTAGGACGACTTTACTGTTGCCATTAATTGTTATCTACCTTATAATTAGAATATGCATAATCATTTGTTCAAATATAGCTAATGCCTTGACTTTAATATGGAGTTATGTTTGCTCTATCTGTAATTCACTGTGTTATTTTCCTGCAGAGGGAAGCTTTCGTCCGCTTTCACATAGGAGAATATCGCAGATGATGTGCTACATAATACAGATTGCTGTTATGATACTGAGAAACGATTAAATATCATGTCTAGTATAACCTTATTAATGAAATAATAGCCATTTGAAAAATAGTATCTGAAAAATCCTATTCAGTTTTCATATCGGAAGAACAGATGCCTTGCTAATTCTTGTTTACAATATGTGTTAATATTTTTGCACATCATACTTTTTAAAGGAACACATAATGCTCTTGTTTATACAGGTTGTTCAGTGGATGGTGAATGTCGTGCAGAAGGTAGTAGATGGAATGAATCTTGTATTACTTATGAATGCCAGCATAAAAACAATATGTATAAACCTGTCAAGGTCGCTAAAGGTATATATTATTTGGCGCAATTTGCTAATTTGAGAAAGGAATTTGAGCTGTGAGGGATCCGATGTTGAAACAACGTCAAATGTATGGTGTGAGGTCTGACGATTTGATAGAATTCAGATGTTTCGAGACAATATTTCTGCTCATTCAGTTGCATACATGTATATGTTGAAGTGAATCAAAAAGGGCGGCAATGCTTCGCATGTTTGTTTGTCCCACGTTAATTCGATGGATGTAGGAGAAACAAAAATAATTATATTCTCTGTGCGAACAAAAGGATCCAGCCGACCCATCTACATCCTCTGGGCATGCGCCTGAGATAATTGATACCATTTGTTTCTTTGGGATACGCATGATCGATAGGATTGAAATTAAACGCATCACCTGATCATTTTTTTCAAAATTCCAATCAAATGATCAGCCTCCGCATGTATTTGAAATATTCATTTACCTATTTCACACTTTCACGCATCAGTGCAGCGTTTGCAGTACTTTGATATTTTCAACCGCACCAGGTGTCAGCACACCGCTGCTCGCAATGGCTCTGCTAATATTGATACCATGAGCGTTATATGCATAATATATTCTGCTGCGGATATTCCAACAATTCTATCGGTTCTATGAGCATCTAACTGCAAGTAAAAGTGTTGGATGCAAGCATGCCCTGTATACAAAATAAGTCGAACACTATTCATTCTTAAGCCAGGCTGACACTTGCACGACTTTTGGCCACCATTTTGTCATGCCCATCAGTGTCAACTTTGACACGAATTGGCACGAAGAATTTACGCATAGTTTGCGCATTGTTTACGCACTTCCCCCATTGGCACGAGTTTGCACAAATCGGACGATGCCGTGCCGACTCGAGTCGTGCCAATGCGTGCCACGGAATCGTGCAAGTGTCAGCCTGGCTTAAGAATATTATTGTAATTGTTAAAGTCTCAATGCGTCATTTAGCGCCTTATTCCGAGTCCCCTGTATTTTTGAGAAAGATAGAACTCTACTATATATGCCAGTCCCCAAAAAATGTTCAGTAAAGTTCAGATACGTAGAACTGGAATTTCATCAATCTACGCTGTTCGCTATGTTAATACTAATTTTGTTCTCGTAATTCAATACGAGTATATATCAGCATGGAGTAGACTGTGGGGAATTTGTTACTTTACCCTATAATGCAAATGGCGCATCGTGACTCTAAGTATTCTGTCTAACAGGCAAGTTAAAGATTATTATATATTTATTATGAGAGATTATTTTTGTTTAAAGGTTGTGTAGATCCGAGTGGTGGATGTATGACAGCTAATGAAATCAGGCCATATTACACGTGCAACAAGATTAAATGTTTTGTAACTCCTTATACATGCAGAATCAGCATTATTGAAGCAGGCAAATGTTTACAATTTTTGGCAGTTTTCTTTTTAATTTGCTTTTCAATTCGACAAGAAATGATATTTTGGTACCCCTTTGCTGGTTCCTTTGACATGCTACGCAGAAATAAGCTACTTGCGCCTAGTATTGACAGCGAACGAAGTACATGCCTGGTCCTTGGACAATTATTTTTGCACATTTATTGGCGGAATTCGATGGCGGCAATGTCAAATTTGGTTTATGGCTCATCCAGCCCTACTCACAATCCGGGAAGGTTACTCAACATTAGAGTTGTAGCCATTAATTATATCACAAATTCTTTCGTAAGCTCAAAAAGTTGAAATATGGTAAATGGCATGAAACATCTAACATGTTATTGAACGACTGTTTCCAGTAATTTTTAATGACTATTGGCTGGAATTTGACTAAAACCTGGGTAATGTGTATGGACGTCGCTTGATTAAAATTACAGGCAATCGCTATTCTAGATAAACGCAAAGGCGAGGCAAATAAACCAGGTCGCTGCCTACGACTGACTTATCTTGGTCATCTGAACTCCTGGGCTTAAAAGGCACGCACAGAAAGCTATCACTCTGGCAAAATGACGATTGCGCTAGTTAAGCTCGTTTAGCTAATAGTACGCGTGGAAGTTATGCGCTCCTGGCTTAGCTATTATATAAGCGCCTGAATGGATACAACACTGCATTAGGCCTAATCTAGGCGAAATTTGGAGCTGGTGCTTAACTTATGCGATATTCTTAGTTCATCGCATTGAAACTAGTGAATAGAGAAATAGATTGTTATATCGTTTCCCCAAATGTTATGCTATTGCACATCATTTATTTTAACGGCAATATCGAATACCGAAGGAGCTTTATTCTGTTCATAAATAGACTTTACTACTACTAATTATATTGGACTTATCTTATTTTCAGGTTGCAATTATAACAATAAATGTTATAAGGCCAACGAGACTTATCCGGATTCCAGTAATCCGTGTGTAACATATTTTTGTAATATCACCTACACTGATGATGGCCAAGTATCGATGCGAAGCGATAAACTTTCTCAAAGTACGATTTACTAAATATGTATATAATTTACCAATCAATTTGCCCTACTTTTATCATTCTGAAGTAAAACGGTGGTTCAGCGAGTAAGGCGCTGGGTCGTTACCAAGCGGTCTTGGGTTCGCTCCAGGTGTTGGTCGAGGAAGTTCTTTGGGAATTTCCGCCGTGTTTCCCCTTGTCAGTGGTGCAGGACAGATGAGTAAATGAAATGGGATTGTATGGCACGTAAGCTTTAACCGGGCTATATTGCATTAAACATTACTAGGTTATATTACAAAATACATTGATATGCATATAAAAATAAATATCACAGGGGTTGTAAAATTTACAAAAATATTTAAGTATGCATAAAAACATGCAATAATCGAAAATATTTATAAATGTATACCATCATATTAATTTATTATTATGTTTTTGTAGGTTGCTACAGCAGTACTGATAAAGTTTGCTTTAATGATACGCATGTAACTAAATATACAATGCCATTCTGCCTTAAGTTTACCTGCGATATGCAATCACCACAGATGCCAAGCCACAAAATCAGTAAGTGATATAACATGTTGTCAGCGCTACATACATAATTTAAGCTTTCAGCTACCAACGTTTTAATGAGATGTGCTTGTGCATACAAAAGCGCGTAGCCTGGCGCAACTGGCGTGCAGCTTGTAAGCCGGGGCTGGGTTTTTTTGTTGGCGCATAGAAGCGCATAGTACAGCCTGTCGCAATTAGCGTGCAGCTGGTAAGGTGTTTTTCAACACACAGCTTCCCATAGTCGGATCTCTTATTGATTCTAAGGATCGAGTAGTAGTCAGTTTGATATATTTATCTAAGAATACCACTGAAATGTGCCAATATGAGTACTAGATTCGAATGACAATGTGATTTGACCATTTCGGGGTATTGCTGCTTGAGCTAAAAGAATCGATTTATTTATTTGATAAAGCCAAAATCCAAATTTTTTGTGAACTTAGATTATTGATATGCTGCTAGTATTAAACCGGAATACTAGTAACATTGTATAACAATAATACCTTCTGTGTTTATTCATAGTGTTTGATTTTTGTTTGATTAGCACAAAACGTTGAACGATCATTCTGCAAGACATTAATACAATAACAACAAAAAAAATCGTTATGCAGGGGTCCATTGGTAGCTGCGTATTTGGTTATCCTTCAATCTCGTTCCCAGAGTCAGCCGCGGGGCCGGAGGCCTCTGGGGCCAAAGACGTCCATTATCTTCAGATTTGTTAACGCGTAAGCCCCGCCAATGCTGACCTCTGATTTGACAATCTTTTTGGGGTCTTTTACTCGAAAACAAAATGTCAGATCGTCGTTTTGTTTGTTGTGAAATGATTCTCGAGTCAAAGTCAACTCGCTGACATAACAAAAGTGGATCCTAAATGTAAAAATTTAAGTTTTCGTAAAGATCTATTTTTCTACGCGTGTGTATATTTTTAAGTGATTCGGTCATCCGGAAACGTAAAATAAATACGTGACAGTCGTGTGATTATTCCCTTTCCGGGAAAATGGCTACCCAGTGTCACCAGAGAAATTTCTTTCTCCAAAATTTTTCGGGTTCGAGATTGGTTATCCTTATTATCTTGTTTTATGGTGGTATTAGATAAGCGTGTCAATGAGTTTTTATATTGTATTCATGTTTTTAAAAGGCAAAATATTTTTCAGTGTGTCAAAGTACTGAACAGTGTATAGAAGCAGGCTCTAGTGGGAAATTTAACACATCGCTTACGTCTGGAGGCGCAAAATATTTAGCCTTTAACTGTAACTGTAATGCTAATGGGATGCTTGAGAAATGTTCAACGTACAAGAAGCTCTCTTAATTGATTAATTTAATTAATTTAATAATGATTTGTGCCCTCCAAATTTTTTGGAGAAAAGCATGTTGCGCACACTAACAGTTTTGGAAATCTTTAAAACCTGTAAAAGAAACAGTGCTGATTTTTAACAGTGATTTAAAGCAGTTTCGATAAATAAACAAATTATTTGGTTCAAATATGTCAAAACAACCTTGTGCATTCGATTGTTAAAAAAATAAATAAAAGTACTGATTATGATAATATTTGGCACTGTTTCTTTGTGGCTGTAAAAGGCAAATGCATCTTTTTCTTATAAGTTTGATGATTTAGAGGTGTGTTTATTGTTCAGTTAATTTTATTTCTGCTGCTTCTTCTCTGTCTGTGACGGGAGATGCTAATGGTAGGTCGGTTGGGGAGGTTGGGGAATTGCCGGTGTCCAAAATGGCCGCTTTATATAAATGAGTATTTTGGGGAATATTAACCCGAAGGGTTAGGGTTAGGATTAGTGTTAGTATTCCCATTAATTCTCATTTATATAAAGAGGCCATTTTGAACTCCGGAAACACGCGAACCTCCCCAACCGGATTACAATTAACATCTCCCGTCTGTGATGTATGTGCATGATATGACCGCTTACATATGAACCAGTATACCATTTCACTAGAAAACGGTTTCTTTAGTAAAATGCGAAATTTAATCAGACATGTAAAAAAAAGAAAGTTTGAATTAGAAACATTTTTGAAACATCAACTAAAGCTTATTAAACTTCTAAGCATAAAAACAAGTTTCTTATTAAAAACGGTACATATATTAGTCTTTATTTCTTTCTCCTCTTTGTAAGCTGTTATTGGAATTATTATTCATTTAAAGAGGCATAATGTAAGACAATTCCCGCCATATCTAAGTTAAACGATAATATTGCGACACTCAAGGTGATGGCCGATTTCAGGGCTGAAAATTGAGACTTCCTTTCTTATCGTCGCAATGGTACTTGACAATCGGGAATATGAACTGTCAATTGGCAATCGTCGGACAATCCATTTTTCATTGTACGTTTGCGACCTTTTTTTATCTAAATCTTACTTTGTGTCTTTTTAATAGCATATATTCATTTTGTTGGTTAACAGTATCTGCTATTGTATATGTTCTTAAAGTACCAGAAACAAACTGCTCTAATATGTATCCATGCAAAAATCATTCCCAAACGCTGTCCAAGGCGACCATTAAGAATTCCCGTATGTGTAACAATTGGGAAGAAATAAGCAGCTTGCATGATATTTAATTGAACAATTTGTTTCTGGTGTGGTACAGCTTAGATAAAACAAGGTATTATTTTTTTTATTTGTGTTTAAATATAGAAAGTTGTTTGGCAAAATATGTAAGGAACATCAGAAAAAAACAGAAAATATTGGAGGTAGCTTGTATACCATTTGTAGCTTTGTATATTAAGTATTACTCTCTAATTTTGAAGACTAGATAAATTCAGAGTTCTTGGTGAAGGTTTCCAAAATTCGATTTGACTGTTGACCTGGTTATAAGGCAGACCCCTATCAAATTTCACAATTTGGAATCGTAAATTTCGGACCCGTTTTATGGGGTCATATGTCCTTTCTTATTTTTGACTTTGGACACTTACTTGTAAAGGCTATATTTAGTGGCAATAAGTGAGTCTTACAACCCCGTGTCCATGTTGTTATTTATATAAAAATACTTCAGACATAACACAAGTTACTGGTTTTATTTCGTTGACAAAATATAAGAGAGCTGTACTTATTGTTAAATGTTAATGGACCGTTTATACTGAACGCGAACTTGAGCGCGAGTGCAGCGATCGCATTTCATATATTATTTGAATGAAGTCGTTTTGGTTATATCTCACGGCGACTCACATCTTGCAAACGATGTTCCAATAGTCGTTCAGGGCATGACGTAAAAAGGCATACATGTGCATGGTTAATCTGCACACCGAGATCCATCTACTTCATACTTCGAGAATAGATCTCTGCCCTAAATAGCCGCCATATCTAAAAAAAAGTATACTGTGTTTTGTAATGCGGTTCTACCCTGTTTCACAACTGTCATACACCCACAGACTAAATAAACTATTTTAACTTTATGAAATGAAAGCAAGATAAATACTTAACAAAATTCTCGAAGTATACTTAGTGTTTTCGACTAAAATCGTCAATTTAGGACTTAATATGTCGGTCAACTAGCTTAGTGGCTGTTCTCAGCTGGAGCTAACTGTAGACAGACAACCTATGTTGAGTATGGTGCATGGTCAAATATTAAATGCACCAGTTTCATATGTAGATTCCCGCACGTATCGTACAGAAAGTCGCGGTCTGGTATGAACGGTTCTTTAGACCTGCTGATGTAAGTCAATAGTAGTTTATAGTGAAACAGGAAATGGTTGTGCTGACTCATCGAACTTAATGATTATTGGGTTTTTATAATACCAAAATAGTCTGAAAACATGTCCCTTATTCCAGAAATGAATAAATTGGAATTCCGTGATAAAGTTGCCCTACCTCACACTCGGCAAATCTCGACTGATTCCGATACCCTACATCTAGACTTGGATGTATGACGAATTCCGCCATTGTGGAACTATTTTAAAGGACCTGGATAAAAAAAAATGGCTGCCCCCATGAAGATTATATCAACAAACTAAAAAATGGCTGCCATTTTGGTACTTTTTTTGTAAAAGCGGCACGTTTTCCTGTTAAAGTAAATCGGTAGTCGACTAGCCGCATCGCAAATGTATGGTCATAGGTACGTATCACTTACTGTCATACATCCGAGTCTAGATGTAGGGTTACCGAGGGTACCGGAATCTGTCGAGGTTTGCCGAATGCCTACCTCAGTCTCGACTACAACTTTTACCTTAGTCTTAAAGGTATGGTCAACGATGTACAAATAAATATATAACAATAAAAAATTACATTATTTAAAGATAGATGATGAAACGCCAATTTCTATTTGATGAATTTAATAAAAATGTCAAGCTGATAGCTGACAATAATAATATTTTAAAAATGAAAAATAAAATTATATTTCGGAAAAAATCATTAAATTTATCGAGTCAGCCTAAATGTACTTTAACGTGGACAATATTAAAAGTGGTTCATAGCCGCCATTGTGAATCATTAAAGCTAGTTAATTACTTTGATTTCTCCAAAAATTTGATTCATGATGGCATATTGAAAGACCTTTAATATTCCCCTTGTCTGTGTAGTCGTATCTGCATGTACAGACACAGATAGACAGAGCATCTAAAACCTTATGCTAATGGTCATGGTATGCTTATTGTAACCTTAGTTGGAAATTAAAAAAAAAAACGCTATATTTAACCCCATGAGTTATCTCAACACATCCTTAGTCATATTGTTTCTTGTTTCTTGTCTTTAATTTCTTTGCAAATCCACAGGCGTATAGTTTCTACATACACCACATTGTGTAGAGTCATTTCCATCTCGAACGAATATTCTCTCTCAAGAACGTTTTGAATTGAATATCTCTGTTCCCGCGATAACAACTTGTGTTATAATGATACCGCTTACCTTGATCACACAGTAAATCAAATATTGCGATCATCAAAGCTTTCCTATATCACGGGTTTGTTTAGTAGGGTGATCGGGGGTCGACCAATCACATTCTGCGAATATCTGAACGCGTTCTTTAGACCATAGAACTGTACTAGAAGGAAGTCCGACTGGTCGTTTATGTTATATATACATCGCATGCACGAAGTCGACTTACTGTTAGTTACTTCCGGTAGAGCGCTTGGCTATTGTTTTATTAAGCAGTGTCGTATGAGCTGATATTAGATTATTTTTTTGTAATAATTGTACTTAAGGTAATTACTGGAAATATTTGAGACAACTTTCCTATATTTATGAAGTTAATAATAACACAAAGAGCGTATTTTTTACTTCATTATTTCTTTTTTTAAAACATGCATTAATTATAGATCCGATATCTCTAGTTACTACTATCGACCCAAATCTACCTTAATCCACCCAAATCCACCATTATTTCAAATTATAAAACAATAATTTATATCGATATTTGCCAAATTGTCATATTTAATTTACAGTCGTAACGTTTTTGTGTCAAAATACCCCTCAAAATACGATTTCCGAGCAAGTTTGGAAGTAGTAACCAAGAGACATAACTCGTTTATTGCACGGAATCGCTTGCATTTTGAGGGATATTTTTGAAACAAAAACCTTACGATTTTAAATTAAAAATGAAAATTTGGCATAAAGAACAGTATATTATCAAATATAGATATAAATTACAATGTTACAAAATAATAACATCAAATATCAGTTCATATGCAGCATGGTGAGTATGGCCCGTAGTATATGGGATCTATAATTCAAGTACGTTTTAAAAATAGAAATAATGAAGTAAAAAATACGGTCTTTGTGTTATTATTAACTTCATTAATAAACGAACGTTGTCTCAAATATTTCCAGTCGTTACTTGTGTTATAATGATACCGCTTATCTTGATCACACAGTAAATCAAATATTGCGATCGTCAAAGCTTTCCTATATCACGGGTTTGTTTAGTAGGGTGATCGGGGGTCGACCAATCACATTACAAAAGAATAATCTAATATCAGCTCATACGACACTACTTAATAAAACAATAGCCAAACCTTCTACCGGAAGTAACTAACAGTAAGTCAACTTCGCGCATGCGATGTACAACATAATTCATCGTCCAATGACAGATACTGCAGAGTCAGTTATCCATATTATATACGATCTATGTTTAGACCAAGATGAAATGCACAAAATATAAAACGGAACGAAACGTGGGTATAAATTTAACTTGACCGTGATAACACGGGGGCGTGCTGGATTATCCGTAGCATTTAATAACTAGACTGTTATAACATAATGTCGAGCTGGAAAAATGTACAGAGATATCTTCAGTATGTCCCCCGTGTCCTTCTGCTTTATGGATAGAGACAATAGATAATTGCATGCTTCTAATTTATGAGATTAATTAAAGTTACATTATTCAAGATATAGATAAGAACTAGCCATTCTTGCTATTGTTGTAGTGTATCTTTGTATATATGTTATGATATAGTTTTTGATAAAGTAGTAATTGACCAATGTCCGAAATGATATCTCACTAATCTTTCAAGTCGTTTAACTGTTTGAGTTTATACTTAATGTAACGATATATATTACGTAATTATAGTTCTTATAGATTAAAGCTCCTCAAATATTAAATATCATAAGAGCGCTGTGTGCTTCGACGTATTAGAGCTACGCATAAGAAATCTCAAAATACGTCAAGCTAACACAAAAGAGCACGCTCGCACTATATTAGTTCGAAAGTGGGTGATGTAAAATGAATAATTTGAAAATTTCATTCAAATTACTTTATTGCAAGCGAGGGTATTGGCATTTGAAGATTTGGCAGACTTGTGCAATATTTTCAACCACGGTCCTGGTTGATTGAAGCTAAGGCTTGAAGCGTCTGGGTCCGCCATATTTGATTAAACCAGAGTATCACTGAAACGTTTTAATCTGTTTAATATCGGAGCAATCTGATGCCATCCAGAGTTGATTAAGGCCTGTATCAGTTAATTAATGTCTAATTTATACTTAAGAAAACATTTCAAGCCCAAAGAAAGACCTGCTATAGGCAGATTTAGCTCTTAACTAATGTAACTTTAATTAACCATCATTAATAGGCTTCTTTCGGTCTAACCTACAATAATATGGTTAACACAGTGGCTATTGTTACGACGAGTCGTAAGAAAAGTCCTCGGACTATGCTTTAAGAGCCCTCCATCTGCAAAGTTTAGAACGAATTCTAAAATGGCTGCCAATCACCAGCTTTGAAAAAGGAGCAGTATTTTCAACGTTTTCACAACTAAAGGCAGCAATTAAGAGATGGGAAGCAAGTGCTAATGTAAATTTGTACACACCGAACTCTCGATCTGTACCTAACACTAACCCTAGCCCTAACCCAAACCTAGCTGACGGAGGGCTCTGAAAGCATCGTCGTGAAAAAACCATGATGACTATTTTTACGATTGCCATAGCAATAGGCACTTTGTATAGCTAAATTCTATTTAGGTAACGTGTTATCGGCAAATAATTAGGACGGTTTTGGTTATCGACAGAGTACCAGTATTAAATTCAGATCTGACACAATTTAAAACATTTGACTGACCAATTTGTTATCTCTTGGGGTATTGGGTGAGCCAGTGGTATAACGCGTGTGCTTAATAGATCATAAGGTGAGTCATTAAATCAAGTCGCGTGGTTTCGACCCAAAGCTTGTACCTGATAAAGATTAGGCCGTACAGCTCAACTTCGTGGCGTTTCTCTGGCGCCTTCGCTCTCCACCCCCAACTGTAGAATCTTACACGCAAGCGAATAGTCATTGATGTAATATTGTACCATATGTTGGTACCGAAATGGCCTAGTTTGTGTTATATTGGATTCACCCCTAAGAATACAATTACGACAATTAGCTACAATTGCTTGTATATGTATTTAGAGAGGTAAACGGGGATGTCATTACCCCCACACCACCCCGTTTAAGGGTACAGATGACACTGGCCAAGTTTGCTAATACAATAAACCATGCAGGGACACACTGTTCTGATGCATCTGATAGCAACTGACCAAATGCACCGCCACCACCCCACTCCCAAAGGAAAAAATCCAGATAGCATCGTACTTGAATTGCCTATCTCAGTATTGTCCGGAATATTGGCTGTACTTTGGACCAAGCAATTTCATTTTATACCAATTACATTGGCACAAAAATGCCAACATTCCTTCAAGGTCGGGATGGTAATAAGTATCGGCAATTTTTTCTCTTAAATTTAATATGCTCCTATGAGGCTGAGCAAATTCATTTGAACAAATAGGAATAATTGCCGCATATGTAACATATCTACCAAATTTGAATTGAATCTATTGCGTTATTTTGAGAAAAAAAAAAACTCGAAATTTGGACACCTCTATGGTGTGAAGTTGCTATATTTAAACTAATCGGAAAAAGCATTATGCGAGGAAGTCGAAAATGATTTTACGTTGTCTAAGTGTATGATCGATTGGGAATATCTATGATATTTAATAAATTATTATCTACATAAGATAACAAACATATATACCAAATATAATTTCAATAAAGTAACAAAATAATACCGGAATACGGGATGGGTTAGCTTCATTTGAATAAATCTCAACCAGGGGCATGTTTCCCGACATTTTAACTAAGATAAAATCCAAATTTAAGTAATTTGATAATAGTTTGATTTAATGCTATGGACAGACGAACGTATTTTTCTGCCCGATTGCGGCGAGTGAAATTCGTCAGCGACTTTTTTACGGCCGATGACGAACGGGTACACGTAGCAATCGTCTCGAGAGTGTACGCCACTCTGTGAGTAATTACGTTGATCACGTGACTTGTCGATCACGTGACTTTACAAAATGGCAGCCATTTTGAGATCATGTGATATCAACGATGTCGATTATTGGCTTATAAAAATGAATCGCCCGAATATATACGCTGGACACGGGCACACGAACGAATTTAATTGCCGGCGAAAAATATTCGTCTTAAAATATCTAACATGCTAGATACGAGCGATTGATCGGGCGAATGGTTCGCCGAGCAGAATTGTCGTCGCCCTGAAGACGCACACGGGCATATTTTTCGAGCAAAATGGCAGCCATTTTGAGATCATGTGATATCAACGATGTCGATTATTGGCATATAAAAATGAATCGCCCGAATATATACGCTGGACACGGGAACACGAACGAATATTTTCGCCGGCGATTAAATTCGTTCGTGTGCCCGTATCGGGCGTATTTTTTGAGCGATTCAAAAATTGCCGCGATCGGACCAAAATATACGCCCGTGTAGATGGTATCTTGTATAAAATCCACCTCGACGTTTAGCAGAGGACACTGATAATGTCTGAATTTCAATCCGATAATGTTACAATTCCCCGTCATTATTATGGCTGTACCTGGAAATTGTATACAAATATTTTTTATGATTGATTTTTTTGGTCTAGGGTGTCATCTTGCACAATTTCGGGTGAACCTCTGTCACCCTTGAGCGTTTTGGAAAATTCAAGATGGTGTCTAAGACGACCGCCATTTAAAAAAAATATCTATAGCGCTCATAGTATTTAGTCTAGAATGATAATTTTGGTGTCTAAACGTATGTTTTGTGGGTCAAGGAATACCACGAAATCGTTCATTATGTTGTGGAGTAGTTCAGATGATTGTAAAATCAAACAATATGGCCCTTTATCGGGGAGGAACAAAAAACAAATTCTACCCAAAACATAAGTAACGATTTCAGTGTATTCCTTGAAATTATCATCCTAGAATACATACTATGGGAGTTATAGTTATAGGGGGGATTATGGCATGTGGCGGCCGACGTGGACGCCATTTTGAATTTCTCAAAACGCTCAAGGGTGACCAAGTCCACCCGGCAGAATCTGAAAGAGGACACCCTAGGCTACTAAAATCAATCATTAAAAAACTTTGTATACAATTTCCAGCTTCATTCGAAATAGTGGGTTTGGCGACCGAACTAGGCTATATGGGACACCGTTGTTATACCGGTTACTTCCGATTATCGGTTTTGAAGATATCAGGATACCACATATTTCATGTGGCACGGTTGGAATGAAACTAACAGAATATGATAACATTAGTAACATATCAGAGTAGGCAAACTTTTGGCACTGCTGTAGAAATAAGGTTGCCTCCTCTGAAATAGTATTAGTGTCATTATGTCCCGTGTCATTGCAATCGGTTCATAATTACGGTCTCTAGCCGAACCATACTCAATGTGGTATCTTCAAAAACGGGAATGAGAGAGGTCTTGTGTTTTTGAAATTCCACGGTCTGGCATTTAGTCAAGTGATGTGATTTCGATTCACCGCTTGCACGGGACAAGGACACGGGTCCCCTTTACGTCCCCGTGGGTTTTCTCCGGACCCCCGGTCCCCCCCCCCCGTGCACATGCGGGTTAAAGAAATAAAATTGAACCATATGTTGGTCCCGAAATGACGTTATACCCCCCCCTCTCTCTGTGATATTTTTAATGTAAGTTGATAATTGCGATCCGTAACCACTAACCGGAACTTGAACACATAATTTTGCCTTCTCCGAGATAGTTTTATTGTTATCAGATTGTATACATAGTGTAGAGCCATCAGTTTTGCAGACTTGCCACATGTGGGGAAATAGTTCCCGAACCGACCTACCGCATGTAGGCAAATAGTACCAGAATCGACTTACCACGTGTGGCAAATATCTCTCGAATCGACGTTACATCAGCCATTTGTAAAATCTTTTTTTTCAGTTTGTCAAAGCGAAGACGGCGAATGTGTGTATCCTGGCAGTACATATACCACGGTATTCGATACGCCAACTGGTGATACTTATAGGGCAAAGGACTGTGTATGTTCGTCTGGAGGCCAACCAACTTCTTGCCAAGGCGGCTATGAGAAACTGTAAACTTAAATTTGTTCCATTTATGCTACATCTTGTTATGGAAACTGATCGACGCCATTAATACCCACCGTTATACTTAATACCAGTGACATTATTCAAGAAAACTTAAACTAAAGTATTTCAAGTATTAAGCCTTTCATTGGCTGGAATTTAATATCTTAATACCAATATCAAGGCTTACCCAATGGAAAGCCTGCAGTCTACAGATATTTTAGTTTAAGTTATGAGAAACGGTGTTATTGGCATCGATCAGTTTCCATAGCCCGTTCCTTGATGTCCTTCAAGATAAATAATAGCCTAACTTTACTTGCCTATCCGGTATAAGTTTCAATTCCAATTTTTCTGCTATCTTATTAATTTTATTTGTGATAAATATAATTATTTCAAATGTGCAGTATTATAGTTCTATCCCTGAAGAGGAGTCGCTTGTCCATGTTTGCTTAATTTTACAAAAATGAATAAATAAATATCGCTAGATAATGTTTGTCACGTCACGGTAATGTTTGTCACGTCACGATAGTGGTTAAAGCTGCATACTATAATTTCCGAGGTCCTAGAAAAATACTTTTGATTGTTTTAGACCATCTTATAGATTTTATTAGTTCAGGCTTGAGTAAATAAAAAAAATATATTAGTTTTTTTTTATGATTGCAAGACATAATTTCCACTGCAAAAGTTTTGGACTTACAAGCATGTTTTCTAATACATGATAATTTCTTAAAATTACATAAGACCTATACGTGATACACGTATAATGGACAAATAATGTGTTTATGAATTTTACGGAAAATGTATAAAAGTAATTTCTGTTTAAATGATGTTTCACATGTATGCCCATTGCGTCAATTATAATCAACTGAACCAAAATTAAAGGCCCGGAATTGAACTTCCCTTTTTTCTTTCTTCCTTCAAGTTTGTTTTTATTGCAGAGCGAATTTCGCAAAGTGGCATTTGAACGCGCAAGTTCAAGAGCTAGATCATCTGGAGGTCGGAAAGGGGGAGAAGCCACTTTCCACATGCACCCGCATCGATAGTTCCTTTATGAACTGTCTCTGAGCGAACGATGTCTCGCTCAGAGACAGTTCATGAAGGAACTACCGCATCGACTACTAAGTGCCGGATTTAGGCACTAGTTAAAAGAAACTACATCTTTGGGCACAAACAATCTGCACAAACCTCACAATTGTATGTTTAATTAATGTGAGATGTAATTTTTAAGATGGCTTGTGTAGCAAATGCATTTTCAAAAATAACTGAATGGGCATGTAGCTGCTGGCAAAGCGGTCGAGGTAGAAGCAAGCGCAAAGCTAGGCTGGGTTGCTTTTACGTTTTGACTCAAGCATAATGTTGAAATCGCATAGTGATATTTGATTACGAGGAACGCATTATAATAGCATTTAAACTATCCATAGCATAGCGTTGTAGCGGTGTCTTCTCTTGTGCGCAGCTACAGTTGATACTAGTCTTCAAGTCTTTGCGCAAGTAAACATAGCTTTAAACGCATAATTTGCAGCACATAGAACACCACTTTTTGTTCTAGCACAGAAAGTGAACATTATGTCATTGAAATAGTTACCGACCAATTTTTATAATGATGTACGAGACTCCATGCCACCACCCAAGTGAAATCTGACCACATGTTGCGTGACATTAGCCGCGACCATCACTTTCCTTACCAAGATATGTATACTGTAACCAAATACTAATAACGTATTTTTTTATGCGGCAAGGCTTCACCTTTACTTCAATTGGAATTGGTATATTTATTATACATGCGTATGTTAAAGGCCCAATAACACTCTTGTTGTAACTAAATAATATGTCCCAATCATTATTCTGGTCAACAAATTGTACTATTTTACATTTTTTTTCTGGACCTGTCAAGCCAGCAAGAATGTTGTTGTACCTTTATGTTAAGCAATTAACAGTACAACTAAGTGGACAGTTTAATTGGATATTAAGGGAATTTTAAGCCAGTAACTATATAAAGCCCCTGTTCGTCCGTTCATATTTTTTGTGCACATTCTAATTGTCACAATTTTTATCTAATTGTGAAACGTGAAATTTTGGTTTATATCCAAAAGATCTCGGATCCTTTCGATATTGGCGCATATCGAACTCTAACTCCCTGGCTTTAGGGCCCCTGATTGTACGAAAATTCATGTTTTTTTTAGCTTGTTGACCACCTAGAGGTCACAGCGTCTATTCGATTAAAACAAAATGTTAAAATATATTATCGTTACACCATAATGACGGTTGAGTTCGAATTTTAGAAAAATCGGACTAAAACTGTCAGACAAAAAAAAAACACTTCACGTACTCAAATAGTGTACATGTCGACCCTCTTGAGGTCACAATTTGTATCAAATTTTAATGAAATTTTAAAAAAATATATACGCCCCGCCGAAAGACCTCGGTTCATTTCGATATTCACGCATATCTGACCTTCACTTCGTGAATCATGACCCCTGATTGTACGAAAAATTGCTTTTTTAGATCGTGGAGCCTCTAGAGGTTACAAGTTTTTATCCGGTTGCGATGAAACTTAAATATATGTTTATATCCAACAGATACTTGCGCGTATCGGACCGTAACTTCCTGGATTGTGACCGTAACTTCCTGGATTGTACGAACAATAGATTTTTTTTGCTTGTTCTCTGTTCATCTCTTGCAAAATGTGGGCGTATCTTTATTTGTGATTACAACCGTGTGCAAAGGAATTACCCAGACCCACCCACTGTGGCAGGATGCAAGACGGAAGATATCAGTACTTGAATCATTTCTACAAATCTTGAAGTACTTTGCATATAATGGTGGTCATTGGTGGATCCCCCGGTCAGAAGACGGATGTAATGTATGTTTGATGTAATGTATTCCCCCCCACCCCACACACGACCCATTTTTCTCGTAATCGTAAAACCCATCATGTATCCGCAGTTAGCTTCTGCTGACAATTCTAAATTTCCTAAAGCTGAATATATCATGATTGAATGACGTTTGGCAAGGGAAAAGAGCATGGTTATTGGTGGCCTAATTTGTGGTCTGATAGAAGATTCTAATAGTTACAACCATCGATGAGCCAGTTACTATCATAATACTAACAGCAAGCCAGAATTATATGATGGTATCAGGCATTGCTAGTCTTTACTCAAATTGTGAATCGCCAACAGGTTAAATGTTTATCGTAACAAGGGTGAGTGTGCATATCTTGTAATTCATTTATCCATATAATGCGTGCGCGCGCTGTTTCATAAAGCCAGTGATTGAGTCAATTGGTGTGGTTTCGAATCTCCGGTTGTAAGTGACAAGGAGAAGGGTCGCCTGTCCAACCTTGTGGGTTTTCTCCGGGTAATCCGGTTTCCTCCTACTGCTAAAGATCTCTATGCGCAAGCGAATTATTGAAGTAAAATAAAACCATATGTAAGTCCCGAAAGGACGCCCCCCCCCCCCTCTCTTTCTCACATGCCAATCATTTCTCTAGATCATTGCAGTTAATGAGCTCAGCGAATGGTATCTATATAAAGCGGTGTATTATATAATGCCTTTTAAATGCTTTTAAAGATAACAAATGTATGAACTCATATCTAATTATATCTAATATCCGTAAACTATAGTATTGCTTATTTTGTTTTTCAGAACTCTGTGTTTATTCTTACTTACGAGTACTTTTCTTACTTAACAGCTAAGTAATGCAGAATAAAAGAAGTTGGTTAGATGACGATGCATGCCGCGCGGCGAGATAATTATGCTTGTTAAATCTGTCACGGCAGCGCTACTGATAAATATAAGAACTCGTTATCATAAATTGGTTTGTTTCTCCTCTTTTCAGATGTCGAGCTTAATTTAAAAAAAATATCTTCACATATATTATTTCTAAAAATATATTATCGATATTTCTTACATACTTATTATAATTAAATCCTTTTCAGATTGTCAAACCGTAGACGATGCGGTATGTGTGGGAGCCAATACGAATATTGTATTTAACGCAACTTATTTGTGCGGACCGACACTCTTTTTGGGTTATTCCTGTGTCTGTGGTGGTAACGGAGTTATACAAAACTGTACGGAATCGATTAAAGTCTAGCCAACATTTCTGAACTTGAATTGAGTATTCACCCAAACTGCAGACACTGAAGACATTAAAATTTATTCATTATCTTGCCTAGTATATACGACGGTTCAATACAGTCGTTGAATACAGTCAATATACTGTAAGACGATTTTTTAATATCTTTGAGTGTCTGTGACCCGTATGATTTTATTGTTAATATGTATGGGTGTTTAAAATTTGTGAATTTATTCAATTAATAAAACGCATTTGTAAATTCAAGTTTACGTGCTAATTACTGATACATTTTATAGACTAATGGATTTTGGACTAAGAATTATATGCATGGTATCTTATAATGTTTAAGTTTATTTTTTTCTGTTATATCTTTAATTTTGAAGGGTGTATAGCCCTATTCTTTGGAAACTTAAAATAGACGAAATGGACCTTTAACACAAATAAATGTAATATAAGTGTAAATAAAGTGCTTTAATAAATGTTATTGTAAGTTCTAATCATTGAATGATGTTCGGTGAAATACGTGCGAAGTCCAAATTTAACGGCAATCGTTTATTTGATCTATTATACATGTACTATTATTTTTTTTGTCGTTATTAATTATTTTCGCATTGTCTTGTGTGACATGTTCTTTCTTTGTTCATTACAAATGAACACCGTGTACTGATTTTCAAAATATTCATTGTGTCTTAAATATTGTATACTCCGGTCCCATATTTTCCTGACAAGATAATAACATCAATATTGATTGAAATGGACCGCCAATGGATATTATTTGGTGAGAGGTTTAGCTCCTTTAAAGACTGTGATACTTTATGCTTTACATTTTCAATTTGTGATTTTGTTATCTGTCACATTTTCTACTTTAACTATACAAATTATATGTGAACTGACGTGAACATTGTGTGTGTTTATGAATTTCAACAGAAAAATATATTTCTGTTAAAATGATCTCCAACACAATGTTCATTGTCTGTATTTTGTGTTTTGCTCTTCCAACATTTTGCATAATATAAACGATATTAGAAAATTCTATAATTTAATCTTTGTATTTCTGTTATAAATTATAAAATGATGAATATATATTAATATGAAGGGTTGTTTTAGTGTTATATGTAAATATTAAGTTTTTCAGATGCGATATAATTATTTGGTCCAAAATTAAATATGTCTATAACATGTTTGTGTTATATTTTATTTCTCCGATTAGATGAACATAAAACCTATGTTTCACGAGCTGTTTTCGCCGACTGAATATTAACTGTGTCTAAATATGCGACACAACAATCCCGTCTTTTGACTTTCTTAGTCGCGACAGTCAGATTGGCGTTGGGCACTACGTTCACAAATATTGTCTAGTATTACGGGCGTTCTTTTGAACTTCACGTTGTGTTCCTAAATTACCATCTCTGTGACGTTGTAAAGCCAAACATGCATGGCAAACTAGATTAATATACGATTATCTATATTACAGCACATATTAAACGTTTATCCGAGCTAAAAACTTTTAGTTCCAAAACCCACGTCGGCCTGAAGTACGGTGGATTTCTTGTTGCGAACTACACGACGTCTTATATATTCTATTGGTAGTATATAATGAACTATAGCCAGAACAGATTGGAGGCAAAACAAATTGACGCTCCCCACACCGTCAAGGAATAATGAGCGGACCCTAGGCGATTCGAATTTGTATCATAAATACTAGGAAAGTTTGGATGAGTAATAACCCTAATACCTGAAGGGGGAGAAGGCTAATCCCAGGATAAAAGAGGCAATTCCTTAAAGATGCATTATTCAAGAGCTACAGCTTGCCTATTGCAGGTCTTTCTTTTGGCCTTAAATGTTATATAAATTAGTAATTAGACATTTATGAACCTTTCTGCCATTTAATGATTTAATTTAAAAATGGAGACGCGAGGTTAAAAACCAGTGCCGTGGTTTCGATAATAAACAATCAATGTACACATCTTGGCAGAGCTACAAACAATGATAACGTTTCTCAGAATAAAGTAATTTTAAAAACATTTTCAATATATTCATTTTACATTATCTATCTAGCCCTTTATCTAAATCTTACGTAATGTATCTTTAATTATAACAATTCGTGAAGGCCCAATTCTTTCACATACGAACCCTAGACCTTTGGCCCAACATTGGCCTTATAAGGAAATGATGTGTATCTGTTTTTAAAGATTAGTTCTTTGTTAAATAGAGGAGTGGGGTCGACGGGTTAGCAATTGTAAGAAATGAATTTTTCCAAAGAAATCCCTTTAACTAGCTCCACTTATTAATGCAGCTCAAACTCATACCACAACGATTACCAATTACTTTTTAAAGCCATACTGTTTAATGTGTGCTCTCATATCCACTGTAAGTAAGCATTAGGTCAGGTCAATATACTATTATATACAGTTTAACCCTAAAAAATTGCAACAAAAGGTTTCTCAACCGATTCTGGCAGGTTAAGTGTACTTTATAACATACTTAAAGTTTAACAAAGTAGGACCTCCGGAAAAGTGGGGTTTTTTTTCAAGATGGCGTCAAAGATTGCCACCGAAACTTCGTAATGATCATAATTATGTATCTATTAACTAAAATTTGATGATCTTGAGGTCTATACCGACGTTCTGGGAGACAGAGTACTCATTAAGATCATTAAAAATGATGTTGGCCATCTATGTCAAAAATGGCCACCTTCACCTCCAAATGACCGCAAGTCCATAGCTATTGACTCAAATTGGATGATCTTGATGCCTATAGATCAATTTACCGGAAGTCGTCATAAGGGAATTCCCTTAATTTGGAGGCAAGGAACATATTAAGACAACTTTGGATGTCATTGAGCTGTTCAAGCATTGTAAAATTGAATTCATGGCCTCCAGCTGTCCACTATCACCTAATGCACAAACACCCCTGTCCATAGAATAAGTTTCAGAACGTTCAGTTTTGAGTGTCATCTTCGACTTCAGTATCGACCTATTGGGTGTTGTTTGAATTGTCACAATTTTCAGTTTGACAGGGACCACATACAGCAGTGTAGGGGAGTCTATAGCGTCTGCAGTTGCATCGAGAGAATTTGTCCCCCCCCCCCCCCCCCGAACAGTTGCATTGGTTAATTTTCAAGAGTTCGCCAGGCAAAGCATAGTTTTGGGTCATAATTGAAGTTAACTGATCATTTCCTTGTTTCCTCCCCTATTCAGTTAGGTCACTTTCATTTGCCATCCCCGCTATACCATAATTTGAAAGTACACACTTTGACTATGAAATCCTGTTGCAGGTAATGTTTGGGGGGGGGGGGCGTTAGGGAATGACAGATGCTTCAGCAGTTGCCACTTTCTTGGAATGACACAGTGCTGATAACGTATCATTCGATTTTCTACGCAATTAGATCAATCATTATTTGATCTGATATGTCCTCTTGAGATTAGTTTTGAAGGGTGAATGCACTAAGCACAGGACTTCATGACAGGAACAGATTTCACTAATTTTCGGGAGGTGCGCTGCAAAATTCTTGAAGTTGAATCACAGCCCGAGTAAACATGTACAAAGAGCAACTCGTTGCACGCATCGTCTCCTAATGTTTCTTTATTGTTATGCACTTTATGTTCTTTTGACTGCTTGTTTGAACGGAAGTAGATGATCTCATTGTCTGTTCTGGAGTAATGAAGAAGCAATATCAGCAAATCTGTGTCAACTCAAACATCACCCAAGAGGTCGATACCGAGGAGGAGGATGTCACTCAAAACTGATCGCTCTAAAACTTATTCTATGAGCTGGCGGTGATGAATTCAATTTCATAATGATTCAACAGCTCAGTAATATCCAAAGTTATACATCAAGATCGTGCGGTCATTTGAAGGTGTTGGCGGCCATTTTTGATATAATTAGGCCAACACAATTTTTAATGATCTGAACGTGTTCTTTACTCCCAAAACCTAGAGAAAAACACCAAGATCATCAAATTTGAGTTAATAGTTCAATAGCTATGTTCATATTTGAAGACGTTTCAGTGGCTATTTTTGACGCCATCTTGAAAAAAATACTTTTCCGGGGTTCCTACTTCGGTAAACTTTTAGTATGTTATAAAGTACACTTAACCCTACCAGAATCAGTTGAGAAACCTTTCGTTGCAATTTTTGGGGGTGGGGGGGTATTTTCCATATATTGGCCTGACTAATTGTCTCACCCTTACAAAACATACATGGAACTGCAATCAAAGTCGCTCCCGTGTGTGTCAATTTCGGCGGGGCTATTTCTCATTTTGATGTTAAACAAACCCAAGATGTGGATAGGGCGACCAGAACGATAAGCTCTAATCATGGCATTTGGTGGTGACGCCCTAAAAGACCGATAAGGCCCTATTAATGTGAACAAGAAGGACCAAAACGAACCCTCGAATGTCACGTGGTGGGTAAGGCGATGACGGAGAAAGAGGTGATAGGAGGAGCACTTCGCTTATGGGGGCGGCATCCATGCCGGGGGTCCTTCCTCAGAAAATTAAACCAGCGGCTGCCAGGCAGGATGCGCCCACATACAAGAGTTGGATAAAGAACAGGCTAAAAAGAAAGTGATTTTTCCAACAGTCAAGGGCCATCGTTCATATGCGCAAATACCGAATGGAACTAAGATCTTGGGTTATACACATGCATTTCAAGTTACATCGTTCAAAATCGGATTAAAATTGTGAGCTCTGTAGGGTCCACAACCTTGATATACCATATTTGTACACTATTCGCGTACAAGCGGCGGTCATTTTGTCCGACAGTTTTGGTCCGATTTTTACCAAGTTCAAACTCAACCTTCATTAGGGTGTAACGGTGATATAATCAAACTTTTTTTTTTTTAAATCGGACAATAATTGTGACCTCTACAGGGTTCACAACCTTGATATACAATATTTTTACACTATTCGCGTACAAACGACGGCCATTTTGTCCGGCAATTTTGGTCCGATTTTCACGAAATTCGAACTATACCTTCATTACGGTGTAACGGTGTTACAGTGAAACGTTTGTTTTAATTGGATAAAAATTATGATCTACAGAGGGCCCACAAGCCAAAAACGCGATTTTTCGTACAGGGGCTCCGCCACATTTTATTTGTCCTTCAGCCTTTCTACATAGCACATAGCATCTTTCACTCAGCATCAACTTTAATATGCAAATGCAGAACGTCAAGTGGCCTATACGGAAACCTGGCACACTTAAAGCCAACACAAGGAAATTCCCCACACTATAACAGGAAATCAGCCTTGAACACAATAAGGAATTTACTTACCTTGACAAAACGATCAAATTTGGATGGTAATTAACCATGGTACAGGTGGGCGGGGGACTTTTTCCCTTTAATGCATGTTTTTGTGACTGCACGTGTGTGTGCATGTGAATGTGTGTGTGTGTCTGTGTGTGTGTGTGGGGGGGGGGGGGGCTTTTTATTTAAAAAAGGCATTTCTTCACAAAATTGTTGTCATTTGACACGTTACATTTGACTATTTACATTTGGCTTTATCATTACCGGTAGTTAGACTTCGTACATTGTACTTTTTACATAATATACTCAATGGAATTTTTTTTTTATCAGAACATTTAATATTGAACAACTGAAAACTTGACAATTTCTGTAGTGATTACTGTCCGGTATATTGCAAATTGGCTTATACCGTACAAAAACAACACAGCTTCAAGTGAACGGTATGGAATTACGAATATGCAGACCTCGGGGGCATAAAAAGTGACGTCATAGCTACTAAATGGTACAATCTGATCAATAGTTCAAACATCGAAGCATCGTGTGTCCAATTTACAAGCTCATTGATCAACATAGCAAAAGCAAATATACCTTGTAAAATAGTGACAATTAGGCAACATGATAAACCCTGGATGAACGGCACAATAAGACGCATGAAAAAGAAAAAAAAATAGAATACACAAAAAAGCGGTAAATAGAAATTCAGACTCAGATTGGCAAAATTTCCGTAAATTAGAAATGACTATATAGACTTAATTAGGAAAAATAAAAATGATTACTTTGACAAAATAGACAAACAAATTAGTGACACAGAAAACTTTGGAACAAATACATGGTGGAAACTTATTAATTCGTATACTAAAACACACGCTGCTTCTATAAACGAACCACCGCCATTAACTCAATCAGAAAAAGCAAATGCGTTAAACTCATTCTTTATCAAACAATCACAACTAGATAGCACTAATAAATCTCTACCACTACTTGATATGAACCCTAACAGAATCGATAAGATTGTACTAAATCCAGAGGAAGTTAAAGACATAATAGACAGCCTAGATATCAAAAAAGCCTCAGGACCCGACGAAATAAACAAGAGAATCCTAAAATACATCTCAAAAGAAATCAGTCATCCACTTTGCCAACTTTTTAAACTATCATTAGATCTACACATTGTACAAAAAATTTGGAAATTTCCAAACGTGGTCGCTATTTTCAAAAAAGGCTCTCCAGACGATTGTAGTAATTATAGACCAATCTCCCTCTTAAGTATAATAGTCAAAATTTTCGAAAAAATCATCCACAAACATGTCTTTAACTTCCTTAGAGATAACTCAATACTAACACCAGTCCAGAGCTGCTTTCTTCCTGGTGATTCTACCATTTTTCAACTAATCGACCTAACACACTTCTTCTGTCGAGCCATCGATCAACATCAATATACTAGAATAGTTTTCTGTGATATCAGCAAGGCTTTTGACAGGGTTTGGCATACCGGACTCTGTCACAAGCTAGATGCTGCGGGGATTCGAGGAGATCTGCTGCTCTGGTTCATAGATTATTTAAGTAATCGACAACAATGTGTAACCATTAGTGGCACCTCCCAGAAGCATCCCTGCTGGTGTTCCACAGGGATCTGTACTAGGGCCTCTCTTATTCTTAATATACATAAATGACATTGTGAACTACATGTATATAAATTCAAACATTAAATTATTTGCTGACGATACATCTTTATACTTAAAAATTGAAGACCCAAAGGCAAGTGCTGCTTTCATTAACCCCACATAGTTAACCCACCATTATTTATGAACCAGGTATAAATCAAAGAAGTAAGTGAACACAAACATCTAGGCCTAATCTTTCAAACTGACTGTAAATCGAATGATCATTTAGATAGCATTATAAGCAAAGTATCCAAACTAGTAAATTGCCATCGATCTCTAAAATATAGACTGAATAGAAAATCTCTAAATACAATAAATTGTTCTTTCATCCTTCCACACTTTGATTATGCCGATATTATCTGGGATGGGTGCAGTGGTTATTTAGCTAACAAACTAGAATGCCTACAATTAGATGCTCTGCGCACTATCTTAGGGGCTGTAAGAGGTACCAGACATGCCTTACTCTATAAAGAGATTGGGTTTGTTCCACTCTCGGAAAGACGTCGATGTCATAAATTAAAACTACTGTCGTATAAAATTATAAACAACCTCGTGTCATCATATCTTTCTGACCTATTAGAACTGTCTTCTACCCCTATCAATTATAACCTTAGAAACAAAGATGAACTAAAGGAAATCAGATGCAGAAATTTTCTCCGAGTCCTTCATCCCTTCCAGTATACGAGAATGGAATAAACTTAAAGTTGAAATTAGAAAGTCTTGGTCCATTGCTATCTTTGGAAATTCACTAAAAAAAATTAGAAACCATCGTGCCATCATAGTACTATCAAGGGTAGGGTTGCAAAGGGTGGGAAACGTTTCGGGAGTTTCCAGGGAAAGTTTCCGGGATTTTTCAGTGTTGGGAATTTTCGGGAATTTTCAGTGTTGGGAATTTTCGGGAATTTTCAAATCTATTTTAGAACTCAAAAATACTAAAACTACAATTATTTACTGGAATTTCTCTTTTCTCTATTATTTTCATCTATATTAACTATTAAAACTTATTTAACCATGTAAGTTGTGTTCATGTAAATTTATGTAAAGGAACTGTGTGCATCAGAAGCTGATTCGAGTATAGCTTCATTAATTCTTGTAAAACGACCTTCAACAGCAGCACTAGAAAGCGTTTGGTCTCTGCTTGGTACAACTCATACAAATTTTAGAAACAGATTAACAGATTAATGAACTTGTTGAAAAGTTGTTTGTATAAGATCTAATTTGAAATTCCTCGAAGCTGACAAGGATCCTTCCAGCACAGAAAGTTCGGGTATTCATGAGGATTCATCTGAACCTGAAATCTCGCTTTTATTCACCGATGATGGTGTAGGTAATGATTTTGAAGATAATGATGAAATGGCATAGTTACCTGACTTTGAGCATTAATTATATAGAATGTGTAACCTGTGTATAAACAATTTAACAGATCTACCTGTATCTCATTTTTATTTATTAGATTTTAGTATATATGACATATCAGATAGTATGTTAAGTTTTGTATCTTTTACTTTATTACTGTCGCTTGCAACTCATTAATAACGACACAGGTTTTATTTATGACAACTAAATTGAAAATTCCCCAAAATTGCTGGAAAATTCCCAAAATTCCCAGTAAACTTTCCCTGTTTAAAAATTCACGGGAATTTTGCAACCCTAATCAAGGGATACGAAAATTACAAATAATCCACTGTAAACTAAGATTATGCTGCTCGAACTTACAAGGTCACAAATTCCTCAGACACGTTGATGATAGCCCTGCTTGCCTCTGTGGTCACAAATTCGAAGATACCGTACACTATTTACTCGTATACCCCTTACATTCAGATGCAAGGAAACAGACAATCGACAACCTCCAATACAACCATAAAACATCAGTTGCAGAAGCGGATTTACGGGGGGGGGGGGGCGCAAGGGGCGCGCACCCCCCCCCCCCTCATTTTCGACTGTGCCCTTTTTTACTTCTGAAAGTGCCTTTTTTACTTCTGAAAGTGCCTTTTTTACTTCTGAAAGTGCCTTTTTTACTTCTGAAAGTGCCTTTTTTACTTCTGAAAGTGCCTTTTTTACTTCTGAAAGTGCCTTTTCTCAGACCCAAATATGTCCGAAAATATCAGCCAAATAGCTCTTGGAATTGCTACAGATGCGAGGAACAGGGATGTAGCCACCCCAGGCGGCACTATTTTCTGCCGCCAAGCATAAAGAAAAAATCGAAAAAAGCCGCCCAGTCGTATTTTAACCCCCTCGACTTCGTCCTTCTCTGCACACACACTCGGCGCCCGAAATTTACCACGGCAAATGACAAAGCCATGATAAAAGACTACACAAAGCATGTCTGCCACAGCATTATTTATTTGTGTATGCCGTAGTAGACCCCGTCATCTAAATTTACGGCACTCCAATGTTAAAGGTTTAGATGTCGTTAATGGTGTCGTACGTTCGGTTTTACGATCAATTTTGAAGGTACTGTTTAAATCTACGGATAATCCAAGCCTATCCACAATGTCAATGTTTCTTATTTTATTTCTTGCCTGTGTTGATCATGGATTTGCTACGGCCCGGTAGTAGGGCTAGGAGGACGATGAGAGCTTTCTTAACTTCTGTTTGACCTGATTATCATTCCAGCGTAATAATAATATAATTTGTGAGACACAAGTCATACAAAACAGCGTGTTTTAATTATCAATATCTACCTGTAGGCATAATTCGTTGAACTCAAATAAAACACAAACACCGTTTTAAGAATAGGCCTATATAAATTTGAATATATAAATAGAAATTGATTTGCAATGAAGCAAATAAAAGACAGCAATTGCTCTTAAAATACACCAATAAGGATTGAATTTTCATAAAAGACCACGCCCACCTCCCAAATTTTTTTTGGATCGCTACGCTCGCATTAGATTGTTTCCACCACTCAACTCAGCGCCCCCCCTTTCAGATATTCCTAGATCCGCCCCTGAGTTGTCTTCTGTATGGGTCAACAAAATTTAGTCCTGAGATAAACATGCTTATTTTCAAAGAGGTCCAACAATTTATTTTCCCATCAAAAAGATTTAAATCAACATAAACACCTATTAAGTTATTCCAAGCCCTGCACTTTGTATAATCATCTAAGTCTCTATATTATTCATGATGTATCAATTATGCTCTATATTTATGTAAATATGTATGTATGTATGTAAATATTTGTAATGTGTACATGTTTCTAAATCAGAGAGAGGGGTTACATATAGGCATAGCCTGTTCCCCAATCCAAATTAAGATTTAATGAATAAAACTATTGTTTATAAAAAAAAAAAATAATATTGACAGCGATAGATAAATAGGATTAGCGTCCACTCAACACAAACTATGTCATTTAAGGACTAACACGGTGCAATTTTATTTCAATAGTTCTCTTGCGCGAAGTGGGAGAAAATCGGACGACGCAGAGAAAACACACAAGGAGGAGCCCCGCCACTCAATGACAGATCTTATGGTTTCATGTTCATGGTTCAAACCACTAGACCCCCCCCCCCCACATTCTTGTGTAAGCCATAATACTTAAAACTTACCCTGTATTGAATCCAACTCACTCTGTATTTTTACAGCTCCTTGTATAATAATAAAAATTCACTGGAATAATTCTTAGATAGTTTTCTTATGATCATCTTCGTCAATCTTAAGATTAATTCCTCAGCACCGTCTTAATTCTCTTCTTTTGTTGCACCCTTGTTATCTTGAACAATTTCATATACTCATGAAGGAAAGGATGTTTTTGTAAGTGTATGTAACTTTTGTCCGATCCTTTTACATTATGGTAAAACCAATTAGCAAAATATTTATGTATTGGTGCTGTTCACATCTGCCGTGCATGCGCAATGGTTATTTTATTTATTGATATATTTTTTTAAAAATATGTATTTATATTTTATGACAAATATTTAATATGTATTTATAATCACTGACAGATTTATAATTTGAAAACTGCCAGATAAATACGAGTTCATTGATTAAAATACAGTTGCTTAATATTAATAGGTGTTAAGATATTTGAAAACTTTCAAAGCGAACCACCCAAGCGAATACAAGCATACGACACTGTTGGGTTGTGGGGTAGCCAAGTCGCATGACATCTCACGGGTGAGTATGGGTATAAGTTCTGTCATTGATCGAACCTCGTGGATTTTCTCCGGGTTCTCCGGTTTCCCCCGACTGCTAAAGACCCTACGAGCAAGCGAATTATTGAAATAAAATTAAACCATATATTAGTCCCGAAATGACATAGTTTGTCTCGAGTGGACGTTAAACCCTTTTTCTCCCCCTCTCCCTCTGTAATTGATTCAAGTTGATTTCGCCCCCTCCCCTCTCTCTCTTTCTCTCTCTTCGCACAGTCAGTACAACAATACGTTATAATCCGGTTCATATCATTGAATTTCCACCTTTTAATTTGATCATCAATTAGTGTTGAGCAGCAGATCGGATTCTAATTCAGTAAATTTCGTAGGCTAGCAATGATATGGAGAGTTGATTATGGTCTGGATAAGTTAATTAAACATACAATATGCAAGAGCTAAATCTGATTACTGCAAGTCTTAATTTGTGCTTCAGATGTTATTAAAAGTATAAATTAGATCTTAATTTAAACAACAAGCCCAAAATGAACTATGTAGACCCACCGATGGCTAGGTTACGGCTTGGATTTAAATAGGATTTCACTGATTAATTAAATCAAATACGGCGCACGGTGATGAGATTATTAACTGTTATGTTTACGTCATCAGTTAGATCGAGACTAAATGATAGAGTGTGCCTAGCGAGGCCGAAAATAATAATCTCGTCATTTTACAAGGGTAGCAAAGGCCGATGTTGAGCGATATTCCGATTGCATTGAAAAGGAAAGCATGACCATTTATATAACTAAATTATTTCACTGAAATCCGGAGGACAGTTCCTTTAATAGGTCGATTTGCACAGTTGATAATAATAATAAAAGAGACAGGCGTTATGTTATGTAAATTATGATAAATTACCACTAATACCAATACCATGACAGGGAAGTGAACTTTATTAAATCAATTCGTCTTGGTGTGCTTATTAGTTTGTTGGTAAAGTTCACTTATTAAATTGAAATAAAATATGCAACGGCTGGATGTCGAATTATAAAAAAAAAATGTATATATTTGCTAAACTTTCATAGCACCTTGCAGTTTTGTTTTATGGGTTGAAGAACGTGACCTATTTGGCAAATTAAACATAAATTTACGTTAATTATAACCGCTAATGAAAGTATTTAGTTTTTGTTCAAATTCAGAATTGCGAAATAATGCGGCACGGTTATTTCAGTGGAGATGGCAGATATGTCATAAATAACGAGTCATGGGCCCCATGGCGTCGTTTATGTGGTGATATAGTTTGTATTTCTATTGTACGGTGGCTGATTAAGGACACGCAAAAAAAAAAAATATCTCGAGCGCTCGAGATATTAAGTCGAGCGCTCGAGATATTAAGTCGAGCGCTAGAAATACTTAAGTCGAGCGCTCGCGATAGTTAAGTCGAGCGCTCCGGATAATTAAGTCGAGCGCTCGAGATAATACAATCGAACACATCTCAACCGATGTTTAGGCTGTATAATTTTGTGCATTATTCAATAATAAACTTGCAGAATAAAGATCCATTTGTTCGTTTTAACAGCCCATCCAAAGCTATAGTGACGGTGCCCCCCCCCCCCGCCACACACACACACACACATACACTCCATCCCATGCTCATCACTACCCCTCAACATTTCCCGTTATATTTACCCCCTTCGCAATCAATAATTGTATATATCGAGGTTACAGAGTTTTGCTAGGAGAGATTGACATTTCCTCTTAGTTAGAAGCTCAAGTCTGATCCAAGGTTATTTATTTCATAATAATATATGTAGGAACTGATCATTGCCTAATTTACCTTGGCGCAAGTGGGGTGATCGTGTCGGGCTTCACTAGTACCCCACTCCCACTCCCACTCCGCACCAGCCCCGCCCCGCCGTTCCCCACAAGCCCGACACGATCGCACAACTTGCGCCAGGGTATATTAGGCAATGGTCAGTTCCTTCATATCATGAAATAAATAAGCTTGGGTCAAACCAGAGGAAATTCCAATCTCTCCTAGCGAAACTCCGTAACCATGATATATACAATTATTGATTCGTACAATAACAATATACGCCCAACTTGGTAAGGGGGGGGGGGGTAATATAACGGAAAATAGTTAGTGGTGATGATGAGCATGGGGAGGGGGGGGGGTATCCGCTCCGTCCCGGCAGCTTTGGATGGGCAGTAAAAACGAACAAGGAATCTTTATTCTGAAAGTTTATCATGGAATAATGCACAACATCATACAGGTTAAAATATCAGTTGAAAAGTGTTCGGTTGTATTAACTCGGGAGTTCGTGGAAGTGGAGACGGTGAATCCCCAGCTAGAACAAGTTGTGGGGAACGGAAGGTCAGGGGGAGGGGCGTAGAATCCCAACGATCGCACCACTTGCGCCATGGTAAATGCAGGTCCGACGGAGTAAGGGGAGGGGGGGGGATTGCGTCCTAGAATGGACGCCCCCCTCCCACAATCAAGAATTGCTTCCGCCGGCCCCTAATTAGGCAATGATCAGTTCCTACATATCGTGAAATAAAAAAAAAACCTTGCTTCCAGACAAGAGGAATTATTGATTGCGATATACTTGGAAGGGTGTAAATATAACGGGAAATGTTTAGAGGTGGTGATGAGCTTTGGGTGGAGTGTGTGTGGGGGAGGGAGGGGGGCCGGTTCTTCGCTGCAGTTTTCGATGGGCAGTAAAAACGAACAAATGAATCTTTATTCTGCAAAGTTTATCATCGACTAATGCATAAAATTATACAGCTTAATACATCGATTGAGACGTTGTCGATTGTATTATCTCGAGCGCTCGACTTAGTATCTCGAGCGCTCGACTCAATTATCTCGAGCGCTCGACTTAACTATCTCGAGCGATCGACTAAACTATCTCGAGCGCTCGACTTAGTATCTCGATCGCACGACTTATTATCTCGAGCGCTCGAGATATTTAATTTTTTTTGCGTGTCCGTAATCAGCCACCGTACTATTGCATTTGCAGTCCCTGTTTTTTTTATTTCTTTGTATACGCCTTTATATTTAATATCATACATTTCTGTTCTCCTTTTTAATATATTAATTACCTTTTCAAAAGTTGTAAGTCTCACATTTTAACTCTCGATGGCGCCACCAAGTCTTAAAATCAAACTGGGATTCAACTACTACAATGCGATCGACCAAGTAAATGTGCTATTGTCCTGCAAAATCGATTTAGCTCAGTGGTCAACTCGGATGAGGTATTTTCATTGTATATGGTTGGAACATTATCGCAAAATGGCCACCCTCAAATAATGACCTCCCATACTATGAAGACCTACTCAGAAAAAAATGTCAACATTGGTTTTTGGTAATCAAACATCAAAACCTACAAAATACAGCTTAATACACGAAAAGCAGACGGATGTAACAAACCGAATCGGACTATAACTATAATTGTCATGTACAAGGCAGGCTAGAACATCCAATACCACTTCTAATGACAAGACTAATCAACTCTCTAGTTAATCGGATTGTCTTGATATTGAATGTTTTAGAACAATCGCGACATTTCATTATTTTATGTGTAACTTTAAATGGATAATCGAGACGTTGTTTATTATGGTAGCAATTTTACTTTACAATCGAGACTATCTATTCAAAACGGCGCCAAGAATATTAAATGTAAAATTTTTGTGTAATACGCATTTTGTAGCAAGAACAGTCAGATCTTTATACAAATCATAAATAAAGCATATTCACCCGGATTACCCTTTATCACTCTAAAATAGGAGTCAACTGCCCAGTAGTGGATATAGAAGCTGTGAATTGGGGTGGGTCTAAATCTAGAGCACCATCCAAAAAAACACACCACAACGAATGTCAATAAAAAACTGGCTGTAACACCGGCTTGGCGCCCCATTAGAAAAAGATCGTTTTGCCTATTTAGTTGTTCGCCGATCGTTATCTCGCTTAAAAGAAGTTTTTATTCAAGTTGACATTAGTAGGACGTTAAACCAACGGAAGATGCTAATTGTCGGCCGGTTGGGGAGTCTCGGGTGTTTCCGGAGTCCAAAATGGCCGCTTTATATAAATGACATTGGTAGGACCTTAAACCACCGGGAGATGTTAATTGTAGGCCGGTTGAGGAGTCTCTGGTGTTTCCAGAGTCCAAAATGGCCGCTTTATATCAATGAGAATTATTGGGAATACTAACCTTAATCCAAACTAATTGATCTCCACTACACAGATCCCTACTTATTCCCGACTCCAACAAGATCACCCGATCGCCTACCAAAACCTCACCAACTACAACCAATTGATCTCCACTACACCTTCACCGAACGCCACTGCACTACCAAACTTCAAGGGCAAAATTGCACTGAAAGGTAACGACGCCATCCACCGGAGCCCGGATACGGCCAGAGAGATCATTAACTGCTGGATGAGAAATTTAAACTAGGTTTAGGGAAAAGGGGTGAGAAGTCGTCTTTAGGACAGACAGTTGTCAATCTGAGCGACAGACTTCTCAGCCCCCTAAAATTTATCCCACCCCCCACAATAACATCCATAGACCCCATCACCCAGGCAACGGATCTTCCAAAGGACCCTTTCGCTGACTTATTTTTTTAGGAACAAACCCGGCAGGGGTAAAAAATTATTCACAGAAAAATCCACATGGAAACCACCTAAACAATCTTTATCACCACCCATCTTAAAAACTATCGACGAAATGCAAACAGAAAAAACATCCCTTCAACCACAATCACAGAAACCAAATCTCAATCGAGCAACAAAAACAGCATTAAACACCCTCAAAGAAGGCAAAACCATAATAATCAAGAAAAGCGACAAAGGCTCGTGTTGTGTAATAATGAAACGCGCAGACTATATCTCTGAGACAGAAAAACAATTAAATAATCCTAAACATTACACTAAATTAAACCAACCCATCTTTAAGGACATCGCAACCTTAATAAACAACATCTTACATGAATTACAAAACAAGGAATACATAACAGCAAAACAATACGATTATCTATCCGCTAAATCTGACTGTCGGCAACGACATCTCTATACGCTACCAAAACACATTAAACTCCAGAAACGGAATGGTTTATACCTAATAAATTACCAAAGGGACGTCCAATAATATCAGACTGTGGCAGTGAATCATACAATGTATCACAATACGTAGACCATTTCTTATTGCCCCTAGCTTACCAACACTCATCCTACCTTAAAGACACTAACGATTTCATTCAGAAAAATCAAACAGTTAACAGTACCTGAACATACCATTTTAATATCTATTGACGTACAGAGCATGTACAAGAACATCGATAATACCACGGAAGTTGAAGCAGTTAGGAAAGCATTTCTTAGGAACCCACAAACATCCAGACCGGACGAAGAAATCCTCAAATTACTCGACATTTGTCTGAAGAGGAATGATTTCGCATCCAACGATCAGGTATACCTCGAGTCTTCCGGAACTGCAATGGGAATACGATTTGCCCCGAGTTTTGCAAATCTCTTCATGGCGGAGTGGGAAAGGGAAGTTCTGCCACTCTTCCCATTAAAACCAGATTTCTATGGACGATTCCTAGATGACGTTTTCATAGTCTGGACCAGCGCCTTTTTATTACTATGAAAGGATATTATAGGTTTCTGGTATCCAACGAAAATTTTAAAATTGGCACACAAATCGCGTACCAGTATGCCTTCGAGTGCAATTTGTAATGAAGTGACTCGATGGTCGAGGCTATACATATCCAACAGGAGAATACTACCGATGTTGACTGAAAAACTAGACGCCAAAGATTGCCATTCACTCTGGACTCTTCGCGTATTTGGCCGAACATCTGATTAGAAAAGATTGGATGTAAACCAGTGACACTCTCTCATACATCCATTTGCATAGGCGGATCTAGAAATTTCGAAAAGGGGGGGGGGGTGGCAAAATGAGGGGACGCCGCTGAGGTGAGTGGTGAAAACAATCTTTTGCGAGTGTAGCGAGCAAAAGACACTTCAGTACATTTCAGAAGTTAAAAAGGGCACTGTCGAAAATAAGGCCCCCCCCCCTTTAAATCCGCCTCTGAATTTGTGTTCATTTCTTGGTGCCAAATAATATGGTTTTCGCAAATGATAAAAAAATGTTAATATGATGGTCCCAGTCTTAAAACAAAACAGGTTGTTATTTGTGTCTTTCCATGAATTTTTATTTAAGAAAATTAAGAAATGTGCATTTAAACGTTTGGTGTAAAACCAGCCCAAATTATATACAAAACATTACCCACACTCTCCCTTAGATTATCTAAGACACCAGCAAGACAAGTTAAAAATCTCAAAAAATCAAGGTTATTGAATTGACCGTCGACCAAATAAAATTAAGAAAGGTTTTCTTCGCTTGTTTTAAATTGTAACGAATTAAAAAAGACGACGCCAAACGCAAATGGAGACGTTGTGTTTAAAACGCGACGCACTAAGTAAGACACGTGAATTTCAAGGAATTATAGCGTCTACGGATACAAACACCATAATCACTCAAGTGTCAGCAAAATGATTGAGCACCTGGAATGGCCATCTCTGGAAAAAAGGCGAAAAGATGCTAGGCTAACTATGCTCTATAAAATAGAACACGACAAAGTGGCTGTAATTAAGGAAGGTCGTCTTATGCAACCAACACGACTGTCGAGGAACATGCACGACAAAAGTTTCCAAATTCCAGCAAGCAGAAGTGATTACAGAAAATACTCATTTTTCCCAAGAACAATCAGGGATTGGAACGCTCTCCCTCCTGGGGTAGCATCAGCACCGTCAGTCGAGGCCTTTAAAGCCTCACTGACAAAGCTGAACTAATTTATTGAAATTGGGGGGGGGGGGGGTCTGCATGCGCACCTCAGTCATGACATAATAATCAGCTCGTTGATTGTGGTCATTATCAGGCAGAAGCAGAAGCAGAAGCCCCCCCCCCCCCCCAGCACCGACGGCTAAATCTATTTCTTAAGGCCTGCTTAATTTTAGTCACGGTCGATGAAATGTAAATAAGGACAGGACACTGTTGGTAAGAGTTAGGGTGAGCAATTAGGCCTTGCTCTAGAGCTATAGGATTGAGATTAGCGCCAACTCTGTGTACATTCTGTGATCTATGACCATAGACATGTCTATGTCAATGACCAATCTGGATAATCCCGACATCATTATTACTACCAATGACTTGCTCGAGTTCTTATTTACTGCGGACCGATTGAATCCGGAAGTAGTACACACGTGGGGAATAAAAACAAACTTTGGAAATGTAAATAAAGTAGGACTTTTGCGAATCTTAGACCAGTTAAATTCTGTTATTGTTTTATAATCTCAGAAATAGAAGATGACGCAACTTAAATCAAGGTAACGTCTATTATAATATCATAGCAGCCACATACATGACACTAGGGTGACTAGGACAGACTGGCCGGATTTCCCCTGTAGGCTTTACCTTAAACCATTCACTGATTCAGTCACTTCCCTTGGCTTGATTGAAAATGTAATGAAATGATAAAGAAAATAAATTGCACCCTCGCCTTGGCTCAAGAAATAATTCCTGGTATATTCTGCTTTGTGCATGACACCATTATTTTTTATATTAAAGGGCTAATCCCGATATTTGTTTTGGGAATAAAACTGCTTAATTTGTGTTAAAATTAGGGCTGCAACGATACGCCAGGTCACGACACGATGCGCATCATGATTCATTGCCTACGATACGATTTGTATCGCGATATAGAAAATAAATATAAAATATGCTGTTAAATTTTGACAGTCTTTCTCTGTGAAAATTCAAAGGTCTGCTTGTATGATTTACTTTATATAAATGTGGTGTTTTCTAGCTAGGGCAACTGACCGGATTTATTTGCTGTCATTCTTAACAGAAAATCCTAAAAATGCCATACTTTTTATGTGACTTATGTTAAGGTGGATTTCGATCTCATTCATCTCAATATTGCTTTTGTCGATCGTGCGACTTCAATTTGGTGTAGCCTATTCATTACAAGTCTAAAACAATTAAAATGCAGCCATTTTTGCTGCGACGAAAGAGATCTCTGTAGGCGAGTTTAGATGAGATATGAAGTTGTCAAGGTATTTTCACCAAAAAGATGACACAATTATCATTCATGGAAACAAGATTTATCCTTTATAAGGTCCGTGATTTACCGAATAAACATAATAATTCATCTGTGCAGCCATGTTGCTGCAGCGAGAGGCGATCGGTCATATTACTTGATATTGATATAAGCGGCCCAGTTATTCAGCCAGCGGTAACCGACGAATTCTGTATGTATGGGCTGCTTATATCAACAAGTCATAAATGACGACACATGATCTAGATTCAATTCAATGATTTCATTGTTTTTTGAGGGCTCTCGGATTCAAAAGGAGCGTGAATATGAACACGCCTGACATGAAATTTAGATGCGCGAGCGCGCACCTAAAAAAGCAAGGCCTGTCAGAATATCAGTCTATTTTTGTAAAATTATTATTTGGATAACGAATCGCAATGCGACCATTGTTTATATCGTGCATCGTGGATTTTTTAAACATCGCAGTTCATCGATTCATCGATGAATCGTTGCAGCCCTAGTTAAAATCCCTTAAAATATTCGCCGAGCAACTACTTCAGTATTTATGATACGTTTTCCAACGACTTAAATCCGCCAGTCTTCATCTGGAATATGAGACCGGTGCCCCAAGGTGTATTTTGTGGTATCTGGATAAAACCAGACATTTTTTATAAAAAAAAATGTGTAGTTGAAATTTACCTTTCTTTATCAAGTACGGCACATGGGTTATTAACTGCATAACCCTCTCAAGTAACCGTAATTGGTTATAAGGTCACCCAACGAAACATTTGACCCGAAATCCTAAAAGGGTTACGTGTCCGGATAAGCAGTTTTGGCGTTCATGTCCAATGACTTAATATTTTGAATTGAAATTTTGAGACAAAGTAAATACCCACTATTCCCCTATACTTTGGCGTTTTATTTTCATACATTCTCAGACTTTTATGTATAGTTACATATAGATCTACCATTCTACCTAGCTGTTAACAGATGACAATGAATAGCTAGACCAGTGACAGTAATAGTAATGAGTAACTTAAAGTATAATTAATATAATTAGGGGATGTGGCGAAATACCATGTTCCAAAATACTTAGTTCAGCTCTGAACGTACATGTAGGTCTCATTCATTACACTCGCCCTGTAAGTTTAGAAACTGTCCTATTGAATCCTTGTCGAAACACTTTCAAGATTTCAAGTCATTTTTACTGGGCATCTTTTCACTGCTAAATGGTCGCATGTGAACATTTTAGTGAGAAAATGTGATCTTGCTTACCTAGCTAAGCTCCCCCCCCTTATTGAGGTCCTTAATATAAGGGATAATTTGTCCATTTTGGGGATGAGATGGCAGACAAATGTCCACACTAGAATAATTGGCGATGTTAGTGCACCATGTCTTATAAATGACATATTTGTTCAACTCATGTGTGGCTAATTTGGTGCAGATTTTAGTCAAAACGACAAGGTATCATCGATACATATTTCAATAAAAAACTCTTATGCATACCCCTTCTTAATTACAGTGTCATACTCCTTTCAGTGATCTTGATACAGCAAGTAAGAGTCACTGTGGTGGACCACCTAGAGGTGCTGAAATTATCTCCTGATTAAAAATCTGAGAGGATTAGATCATAAATAATAAGCATAATGTAGAGGTCGAGTCATCTGTTTGAATTTTTTTATAAATATTGTTCTTGAATAAATGAATCTTATTCAAATTAATGTGTTCATTTCAGTTTCAAAATTGAAACAAAATTAGAAGCTTTTTATACAGAAGGTAAAATCGAGGTATGTTTATCTTAGATTTTCATAAAGAAGTATAGGTATGAAATCATATTATAAAGTGATAATGCAGACATTTCAGTAATACAGTGTGCTTTGGGTGCTATTATGCCTGGACAGTGACATTTCTGTCTGCTCTTCATCAAATTCGAACTGTCATGGGATTTTTTCACGTGCATGCCAATGTGTACAAAGGATCTCAGTGTTTAGTCCCATTTTAACAATGAATGAATGAAACAGGGGTTTAACGTCCTACGCTTCTGCACCTTACCTGGGCTAATTGAAGACGAGCATACGTCAGACAGTATGCTATGAGGGAAATTTTGCTCATGTAGTAACTGAATTCCAACTGCCAAGGGATCTTCTACGTGCTCGCCCATGTGTCCACTGGACCTCGGTTTTTCATACCATTCGAACGACTAGGCAGCTGTCCTTGTCAGGCCCTCCATCACTGACAAGGGGAAACCACGCCGGAATATCGAGATAAACTTTCTCGGCTAATGCAGGAATCGAACACCGGACCTCCAGGCTAGCGAGCCAGCACCTCACCCTCTTAGCCATGTGATCCCCCCCCCCCATTTTAACAATACTAGATAGTGGCACAATGTGTTTACATAGGGATAGCATGTTCTGAACTAATGTAGTGTTATATGAAAAGCTTTGTAGGATCAAATGGTAGGATTGTTTACTAAAGCAAGTCTTAGACAGTTATAGTGAAGACCTAGTTAATATTGATAATTGTTTAATGCTTTCCCCTTTTTTTTTTCAGATAAGTCAAAATGGCCAGTTTATGTTTTGTGGGTGTGGTCAAAAAGTTCAGATGCTTGACATACAGACAAGTAACCTGGCAGCAACATTTTCAAAGGTAAAAGGTCTCTCAGCAAAAATCACATGTCCGTTAAAGTCAAATAATAGGTCATCTATTGATTTCCTGCAGGAACACCTTTTAAATATGATGTCCCATTCCTTGAGTGAACAAAATGTTATCTAATCATCAGAAATACTCAATTCTCTGATTGTATATAAACAACATTCACAAAAATCTACTTGCTTTATACAACTGAAGAAATGTGTTTCAAAACTTACTCTTATGTCGATTACTTATATATACTTATAACATTTAATGTGTTATATTTAGGAGGAAGAAGTAGTCACAAACTTTATATTGAGTCCAGATGACCAGGTAAGAAAGGTTACAGTTTGAATTTAGATTGGTATGTTTTCTCTTTAAAATCTGATGTAGGTCTACAGGTTTTGTCACAAGGTATAATTTTATGGATACACAATTACTGAGTTTGATACTAATTGATGTTTCGACAAGGATACTCTCGTCGTTAACAAACAAATGATACAGATATGTGAATAGTAGACAAATCTATACAGAATATGCAACAAAAATAACTATTAAATACAATTAAAACATGTCGCTTAGTATTAAACTCAGCAGCTGTGTATCCATTAAATTATACCTTGTGTTAATATGTTCAATTACTAAATGTCATTTAAGGAAGATATCTATATGGTGTAATGGGATTGGTGGTGCCAGCACGCTAACCAGAAGGTTGGCAGAGAAAGTCAATCTGGATTTTCTGGTGTGGTTTCCCTGAGTCAATTTGCAGGATGGAATTTCATATGAGAGTATGTTGTAGCATCATTGTCCAGACAAAATTCTTCTCATAACATATTGCATAGAATATGCCTGTCTTCTTGAGCCCAGTTGGCGCAAAAAAGGAGGACATTAAACACCATTTCATTTTTTTGGTAGTAGTTTTTGTCTGAATATGTTAGAGAAATAATTGACATGACAAATATTGTCTTTTCAGTATTTGATAATTGCATCGCAGAACCTACTTCTACGACAATGGAACTGGAAAGATAAGAAACTTATCAGATCATGGAGGGTAATCATACTTTATTTTATAATGGTGTGCTAAATCCTCTTCTTGGAAAGATTTTTACTTGACAAGCAAGGCTCTACAATGCAACTGAAACGCTCACATTTTCTAGTTAATTTTGACAATAGCGACCAGATGTTTATAGATGCTAGGTTTCTGGTGAGTGAACATATATCTTGAAGTCCCCAATTAACACTATAGCTATCTGAACTATTCTCTGTAAAGATAACGTAATCGGCAATAATCCCGAGTCGACTCTCAGTCCTGTTTACTTCCTGCGAGAAAATTCGAATTGTGCATGCGCATTATTTATCTGAAGTTTACGAGACAGTTTACAGCATGGTTAGCAGACGAATCAAACCTATATCGTCTAACTTTACTAGTCTAGTAAAGTAACTTCGTCTCAGTCAGGGGAACATGATGATACTGACACTAAACCATCCAAACAAGCAAAATTACAAGCCTCGCCTTTTTCGTCTCGCAGCATGTCCCAGTCGCTGAGTCGGGGAAAAAATGATACTCATACTGCTACGCCACCCAAAGTGAAACCAAACGTCAAACATCTTAAAGTATTTTTATCGGACAAGTTGAAGAGTTATGTATGTTCACATAAAATTAAGCTATATCATACGACAAATTATTCTAATCTTCAGACTTGGCAACTGAAAATTTTGTTTGGCTAGTGGTTTTGAAAATTTACTTATATTTGCACAAGTAAGTTCAAAAAGCTGTGTAGAGCCTTGTTGACGAGTAGTGTTGTCTGCTTAATCTAGAGGGGGGTTTCCAGGTATTTCAATTTCTGCCTACTACTAACACAAGATAATTATTGAAGTATAAATATATCATCTGTTCCTCCCAAAATAATATGGTTGATGTCGAATAGACAAAAAATCATGTTATTAATGTTTCCGCAATTCTCCATGGTGCAGATAATATTGACATTCAGGTTTGTGTTATACTTATGGAAAGGTCAGGATTTGTTTACATAATTACTTGTATTATTTAAAACTAATTTGAAGCTTTTCTGTTTTTTTCTAGGCAATTCACCGAACTCCTATTATATCAATGGCATTTGATACTACATCTACATTACTGGCTACTGGTAGTACAGATTTTACTATTAAAGTCTGGGATATCATACAGGAACATTGTACACATGATTTAATCGGTCATAAAGGAGTCATATGGTATGTAAAATTTACTGAAAAACAAAGTCCACATATCTTGTTCGCAGTCCTTCATGTTTCAGAGAAGCTTCACACCTGTTCCTCTAGACGCATGTCTGCTTTCCTTA
Source organism: Patella pellucida (assembly GCA_917208275.1). Lineage (NCBI taxonomy): Eukaryota > Metazoa > Mollusca > Gastropoda > Patellidae > Patella > Patella pellucida. The sequence continues at coordinate 19,185,358 of OU795036.1, read as the reverse complement.
TAGTTGTCATTAAAGACTCCTGCAAATTAGCTAAAGATTTATAACTGCTTTCAGCATATTTTCAAGGTATTAGGAGCTTTTTATGGCTCACACGCAATTTTTGAAACATGAAGGACTGTGTTTGCCTGCGTGTAAAAAAAATCTGGCAGTTGGAATACAATGAATGTGGTGCTGAACGGAGAGCGTGGCAAGGAAAGACAACTAATCATTCAAATGTAAATAACCCTTGGCAATTGGAAAAAGCGAAAAGTAAGCGGGAAAAAACACAGTCCAGGCAAAATTTTCTGCATAGCACACAGCACTGTTTATGCCTGTCTTCATTGGCCTACGGGCCAGAAAAGTAGGACGTTAAACTCTAATTTATTTCATGGTATTCTTGTCACAAGAAAGTTTCTAGGTGCTCTTACTCATATTTAATTGAAATGGTACAAGTCAAATTTTAGTACCAAGTGTATTTTGTACACGGTGAACAGTCCATAAGCTGATTACACTATTTTGCCAGATTACACTATTTTGCCAATACTGTTTTTTAGGACTTCGAATTTTGTCTAATGGTTTGGATTGTTTGTACTTGGTTTTATTTTATAAGAAAATTGAAAGTAAATATGTTATAGGTATGTTTTAAAGGAGTTGTACGAGATTTCAAAGCATACTTGTGGATTTAAGTATACAAACGAAACATTAAAATGTAAATAAATAGCTCAAGTACCTTGTCGGAAGATTTCAGTATAAAATATTGAGCTGTTAGCAAGTTATTCACTACTTTTGCTTAAACCATTTGAGGAATTCTATTGTTTTTAGCCAACTATGAAGCTATTTATTTATTTTATTGTATATTTTCAGTGCTCTAGTGTTTAATCCCAATAAGAGTCGTTTACAGTTAATATCGGCAGCTGATGATAATATGATACGGATATGGGATTTAGTTACTAGTGCATGTACTAATGAAATACAAGCACATTATAGTACTGTAACAAGTTTAGTATTTACACCAGATGGAGACACTATGTACAGGTAAGTCAAATATCTATATATGTATCGTATATTTTCTCAAAGTATAAATTAATTCCCCAAGCAAACAACTGTTTTTTATAAACAATATTTTTTTTCCTGGAAATAATTAAGAATAAGATATTGTTTATGAACAAAAAACAATGTTGCTGGGAGAATTTGACAAGCAATGAACTTGACATTACTCAATTAGAAGAAAAAGCAGTTTTAGCCTGTTATCAACCTATATCTAGTATATATATACACAGTAGAATGAACAAATGAAATGGGGTTTAACGTCCTACGCTTCTGCACCTAACCTGGGCTAATTGAACACGGGCATACGTTATACAGTGAGCTATGAGGGAAATTTTTCCCGGACAGCAACTTAATTCCAACTGCCAAGGGTTCTTTAACATGCACGCCAATGTGCACACGGGACCTCAGTTTTTCGTCCCATCCAAACGACAAGGCAGCTGTCCTTGTCAGGCCCTCCGTCTGCATCACTGACAAGGGGAAACCACCCTGAAAAATCGAGATGAACTTTCTCGGCCAATACCCGACCTCCAAACTATGTTTATATTATAGCACTGCTATCATTCATTATGTTTATATTATAGCACTGCTAGAGATAGTGTTGTTGTTACTTGGGATATGAAAGAAATAAAAGTACTAAAGACTGTCCCTGTTTTTGAGGTGAGAGAACTTTGATTGCTGTTTCAATTGTCCGTTTTATGGGTATTTAATTGTATCTTTATCACAGAGCTTATGTACTTGTCACGTACCGTATTTGTCAAGGTATATAAATAAATACTTTTCCCGTTAGGTTAGGTCTTTGTATTATACTCCACATCAACTTATATATGGATGAAGGTAAAAAGTGATATTCAGCTCATATTTATGTCACGTCTGTCATTGAGTCAAGTGGCAAGGTTTCGATCTCAATCTTGTATGTGACAAAGAGTATGGTCACTTGTCCATTCTTGTGGGTTTCTTAAGGTTTTCTGGGTTTCCTCCCTCTACGACAAGCCCACTCTCTTAAGCGAATTATTGAAATGATATTGTACCATAATGTTAGTTCTGAAATGACCTAGTTTGTGTCAAGTGCATATTTCCATGTCTTTCTATTTGATTTGTGTATGTATATTATTATTTATAATTCCAGAGAGTTGAATCATTAATGATATTAGATGATAAGACAGATTATAGTCAATATAATGTAGATGATACTTCACCATATTATGTTATAGCTGGAAATAAAGGTAATCTATATAAACATGAAATGAAATGGGGTTTAACATCCTACTTTTCTGCTTCGACTGGGGTAATGAAGACGGGCATGCGCCATGCAGTGTGCTATTGGGGAAATTTTGCTCGGACAGCCACGATATGGCCTAATGTTATTTCGAATGCAAACTGTCAAGGGACCTCGGTTTTTCAACCCACCCGAACAGCTATATGTTTTCCCTTGCCAAATCCTTCTTCCTTTAACAAATTTTGTTGTTAAGTGTCTACAAACAAAATTATTGTTTTTAAAAGTTATAAATCTGATACTTTTTGTTGTAAACTGGTTACTATGATCAAAATATTTCATATCACGTTATAAAATGTTTTATGTCGGGTGTCAATGTTGTTTCGTACAGATCAGGAGATTTTAATTCTGAGGTTGGCTAATGTATATTTCTAGGAACATTATAAGTATATGTTTTATATTTGTATGAACATTAAATATATATAAATATGTGTTATATATCTAGGAACATTAAATGTATATATGTAAGTGTTTTATATATCTAGGAACATTAAGTATATATAAATATGTGTTATATATCTAGGAACATTAAGTATATATAAATATGTGTTATATTTGTAGGAACATTAAGTATTTATAAATCAACAAGTGGTAAATGTGTGTATAGTAAGAAGTTAGTTACTGTAGATGCGAGTAAATCGGAGGATGAACAAGTTATAACCCAAGCTATTTATCATCCTATATTACATAGTTATATAGTTGTAACTTACGATCATAATATACTTGTTCTAGATCAACAAGACTTATCTATACAAAAACAGGTAAAATTATATTACATGTTTCTTAATTTATTAAAGATACATTATGGCTGTCAGCTCTCACCATAATAGTTAAAACTAGATAATGTAAAGACAATTTGCCTAAAGTTTCAGTCAATTGATCCACTCTTGAGCTGGGGAATTTATTAATTGAAATTGCAGCCTAGTGTTGATCATCATTACTAAAGTCTATACGTTAAGAAGCATAGTCTTGATTATCCAGTTCATGATTTAATCATGAATGAAAGTTGACCAGCAAGTCAAATCCCAATCCAGTAAACATTGTAGGCCAGCGATCCGATTACATCGAGAGTGGATAATGGTCTGGATAAGATAATTAATGTCTCTTTAATAATTTAGATAATATTTTATGGCTAAAGAAAGACCTGCAATGGGCAGATTTAGGACTTGCATAATGTATGTTTAAGAAACTAATAAAAAAAAAATCAGGTTTTTTAGACAAACTAATGATATGATAAAGTTCTAAGAATGTCTATCGTGGAGTATATTGGTACTTTGTCATTAAGACAAGTGCCATTATAAGGAGTCGACTCATCTGCCTAACCTTGTGGGTTTTACCCAGTTTGTCAGTTTCCTTCCATTACTACCGAAAATTATTGAAATAATATTGTCTAACATATGTTAGTGCCATAATGACCTCATTGGTTCAAGTGGATGTTAAACCCAATTTCTCTCTCTCTGGAGTATATTTTTTAAGTATTAAAATATCTTTTGTCTGTCGATAGTTTGCTGGATATATGGATGAAGTGTTAGATATACATTTTGTTGGTAAAGATGACAGTCATTTAGTAGTGGTAACAAACAGTGAAAAGATTAAAGTTTATGAAAGAGGAACATGGAAATGTCAGATATTGAGTGGACATACAGATATTGTATTAAATGTTTCTGTACATAAAAAATCCGGATTGATAGTATCTAGTGCTAAGGTAGGTGTTTCACTATCATTCAAATCTTGTGTTATCTTTTCTATAGAGTATATATGATACTACGAATTATTTTTGTACTGATAAATCCTTTTAAACATTCAACTTGTACATTATTGTAGTTTACAAGAGATTAGCAAGCTATGAGGACCCTGCTAACTTGTGCAAATTTGAACCTGCTTTGCTGTTGAAATTGTAGAAGCAAATATAGAAACTTAAAAGATTTTACCCAATACCAAGACTATGCAATTTAGAGATTCAACTTTCACAATATTGTAGTTTACAAAAATTCCAAATTCGGTGAATGCTGATCTGTAGGCTCCTGATTTCATTTCTGGAGCATATCTCCTAGATTATTCCAGATATCTTCAGGACACTTTGTATACATATAAATCTATTTTAGCAGTTGTACTTATTGGTTTGAAGTTTGTTTGATTTAGTCATTTTGTGGTATACACGGGTGCGTGATGTTTGTATGTGTCTACACGATAATTGTGTATATATTGTTTATCTGTAGGATAGTACTGTACGTGTATGGCAGCTTGAAGAATTTACTGGTAATATAAGATGTGTAGGTATAGCAGCAGGTCATATACAAGCTGTAGGTGCTGTAGTATTATCAAAGTAAGTAGTCTATAATCTGTATAATAGTGACACCATCAGTACAACTGATAATAAAGGGAGGTTTGGTGGTCATGAGGTCTAACAAGTGTGTCATTCTATCAATATCAAGGTTTTGATCACAAATTGGTGCTCAACCATGTGTATCTTCTCCAGGTCCTAAGGGTTCCCCCCACTGCTAAAGACACAATTGCGCAGGCAGATTATTGAAATAAAATTGTGCCATATGTTAGTTCCTAGTTATATCCCATTTCTCTTTCTATTCCCAGTTTTTAAAAAACATGTTTCAGAATTATGATTTAATACATAGTCAGAAACTTAAATATGATCTATCATTTATATTTCACAGAACAAGTGCAAATTTTTTTATAAGTGGTAGTGAAGATAACACATTAAAAAAATGGATGTTACCATCAAAATTTGAAGAAGATGAAATGATAACATTGAAAGCCACAGTTACAGATATAGCACATGAAAAAGATATAAACTGTGTTGATATTTCACCTAATGATAAATTTATAGCTTCTTCATCTTTAGATAAAACGGCTAAGGTTAGTCAACTGTTATATATTTAAAATTATGTCATTTTAATAAGAAAATATTAATATGTAATGTTTTTTGTCAACTCAGTTCTTTTGAATTAAGCCAGATGCTTACAAGTTACATGTTCAAAAACTACACTGTAATGCCATTGATTGTGAGGCCATGTTGTCACTTTTTTTGTCAACTAACTTCTTTTGAATTGCAGCCTGTGTACAAGGTTCACTGTGATGCTACATTTATTGGGCACCATATGCTGACACTTAAGTCAGGCCCGAGGCCGTTCCTGTCGGAATATTTCTGTCTGCGTCGGAAAAAAATCGCTGGTTGGCTATCCTCTCAAATTCCGCCGAGAGATAGTTAATGTCGGCTGGAAACTCTTAATTTTCCGACACATTGGCCACCTGTATGTCATAGAGGCCTAAATTCAACCTCTCAGCTTCTCATTTTCGTGCTCTCCCCTCCTCCTGCTTACGGCAGTCGGCGATGACCTTCGTTCATTGATTTTTTATCGTCGGAAATTTATCTTCCTCGCCCCCCTATGTCGGCTAAATTTTGGTTTCTGGCTTTGGGCCTGACTTAAGATCTGATATTCTTTGTGGTCCCAGTAAATTAATCTATTTGCCTTCTCCGAAAAGTTGACTTTCTTCCCATCGAGAATAGAAGTGTTTAAATCAAACCATGTATATTGTTGTGTAGAGTTTAAACTCTCATTTTTCTCACTGTGTATTTTATTCATCAAGCAATAATCTAAGTCTGTCTTCCTATCCATGACAAAGGTTCTAATGATTAAATTGAACTGGTTAAGTCTGGTAATTTTTTTCAGAGATTTAGTTTATTTTATTATTAGTTATATTTATTGTAATTTATGAAATGTTTTTATTGTATAAATTGTAGGTTTGGAAAGGAAGTGATTTAAAGTTATTAGGTATTATGAGAGGACATAGGCGTGGCATATGGTGTGTACAGTTCTCTCCTGTTGATCAGGTATTGTTGAAAATTTCATTTCAAGCCCAGTTTACCTTTTAGTGGTGCGGGAAAGTCAGATACAAGACCCTGTGCACGTAAAAATATCTCTTGACAGTTAATTTTAAGGAAGATTAGGCTGTAGCAATGAGTACCAGCGCAAAATTTTGGTCAGAGTGTACTGAATGGCATATGACCGTCTTCATTAAGCTGGTTGGTGCATTAAAGTAAGACTTAAGACCCCACATTTTTTACTGGTAGTCGAATTGTTACAGCACCTTACTTATTACAATTGGGATCACGTGGCTAAGTGGGTAAGGCGCTGGCTCGCTAGCCTGTTCGATCCCTGCATTGGCCGAGAAAGTTCATCTTGATTTTCCAGCGTGGTTTCCCCTTGTCAGTGGTGGAAAACGGAGGACCTGACTAGGACAGCATGTTGTTCGAATTGGACGGAAAAAAAAGGTCCCGTGTACATATTGGCATGCACGTAAAATATCCCTTGGCAGTTGGAATTCGATATAAGAGTATGTCGTAGCACCGCTGCCCAGGCAACATTTCCCTCATAACACACTGTATCGTGTTTGCCTGTCATCCATTAGCCCTGGTTAGGTGCAGAAGAGTAGGACGTTAAACCCCATTTCATTTATATTCAATCGGCCACCACTCCATTCAATTCCAATGTTTAATAATTTTCAGAAATTGAAAATGAATGATTTGTAAGCTGCTGCATTCAATACTTATATTCTGATCATTTTATTAAAAGTAAATACCGATAATTGTTTATTTCAGTGTGTTTTAACTGGTTCAGCTGATTCCACTGTTAAGATATGGTCATTAATAGATTTCTCTTGCGTCAAGGTGAGTTGAAATTATAACCATTCAAAAGGAAGATCTGGTCGCAGATCATGAGTACTTGGGGGGAATAAGCTTTGAGATAATTTTTTTTTATTTTCGGTTTCTTACTTTACCAAATGTAAAGTAAGAATAAGATAAATAATAATATTGTACTGTTTAAAAGGAAATTATTGTGAAACATGTATGTTGAGATTAAAGGCTAGTCAACAATGACAGAATACTCGCTACTCATTAGATTTCAAATTTTATCTTTTATTGTGTTAAAAAAAATTAATGCAGCCTTATTTATTTTGCAATATCATATTAAATCATGACACAGTTCGCAGTTGTTTAGAAATTGATCATCATATGAAACAGTGTATAATGTTAATATTGTCTTTCAGACTTTTGAAGGTCATTCTGCATCTGTTTTAAGAGCCATGTTTATTAGTAATGGTATGCAATTATTATCAAGGTATGTCTTTTATAATCCGACAGTATTCTCCTTTTCATCCTGTAGTATTGTGCTTTTGAAAAATATTGGAAAGTCGGAAGCATAAAAAAAGACTACCAGTCATTTCCAAATGCAAGTTCCAAACTACAATTGAAAGATCATCAAATTATTAGTATACATTGAGTTTGTATAAATAAAAGTTATATAAAATTATTAGTATAAATGGCTTTTTTCGTATCCGTGTGAAATTATTAGTATAAATTGTATAAATAGTATAATAATTATCAGTACTAATGGTGTTTTCTATTGTAGTGGTGCTGATGGTGTTATGAAGTTATGGACTATTAAAACTAATGAATGTATTAAATCATATGATGATCATAATGGTAAAATCTGGGCGCTAACTACTAATAGTAAGGAAGATATAGTTGTTACTGGAGCAGCTGATTCTACTGTTGTCTTCTGGAAGGTAAAAAACATCTTATACTTTACACCCACTTTTTATCCAATTTGAAGATCATATGGTCTTTCATTGAGTCAAATGGCATGGTTTCAATAACTTACTTGTACGTGACATGGAGTAGGGTGCGCCTGCCTAACCTTATGGGCTTTCTTCAAGTTCCTCCCAAGTACTTTTTATTTATTTATAACTTGTGAAAGAAAACTAAGAATTTTATATGATGTAGGATGTAACTGAAGAAGAAAGAGAAGAAGAGTTAAAGAAAAGAGAAGATATAATTGTCAAGTAAGTTCTCCTGTGTAATTCCTAGTTTAAATGATAATAGTAACATCAAATGCTGATTTTATTATTTGAGCATTCTAAGTCATTAATTCAATTAAATACATTTTCAATATCTGTTTTTCTGTAAGAGATAAGAATCTGATCAGATTCCCAAAATTTGTGTGAATAGAAATGTAAAACACACTGAATATTTGTCTAGGGCACAAACTTATAAGGAGATATTCTTTTTGTTATTTCAGAGAACAACTACTGTCTAATTTAATACAACAGAAGAAATACCTGAAAGCTCTGAGTTTAGCTATAACATTAGAACAACCCTATAGAGTTCTTACTATTATTAGAGGTAATTAGCTCAACAAGTTTTTATTCTGGGGAATTAAATTCTATCAATCCCATCAATAGTGACAATAGCTGGTCGGATAGCCGTGGCGATAGAGAGGCGGCTTCTCACCAATGCAACGAGGGTTCAATCCCAGCTCAGGGCATGAACTTTATTGTTGTAAGTGAGAGGGATATTCGGTCTCCCGTCCGATAAGGCAGGTTTCCCCCGAGTTCTTCGCTTTCTTCCTGCAGTAATGATCGAAATCATTCGCACGATCTGTGCCAAGGGCCAAATTTGAAAAAGGCCTCAGGCCTAATTTGCTACCCTTGTAAAATGACGTGATTATTATTATTATTATTATTATTAATGAATAATGCTACTTTTGGCTACAGTGTATGTGTCGACCGAACAAACCATGACATCTGAATATTTGTTGTGTTTTAATTACACCACGATTATACTCACATTAACTCATTTGTCAAAACTGACAGAATTGTGACAGGAGTACAGGACTCGATTCTGTCGCACTCAATTACAATTCTACCAGTTCCAGATTTACAATCGAACAACCCCTCTGTAAAAGGCAAGATATTGGTGATGCTCGATGCACAGTTCAGAATAGACAGAATTGCAATCAAGTGACGGGGAATTCCGTTCTGTCACAGATCTGTCAGTCCCAAGACTATGGAGTTGCTGTGAGTAGAATCGTGACAAAAAAACGAATAGGTTTAAGCTGCTTGGTTGGTTGATTATTACTTATCCAATCGACACATTGACTCAAGCGGGAATAATTCAGTTTGTAGATTAAAGGGAGATAATTTAGTCTTCAGACCTCAAATGTATTGTTAATAACTATGATTAATTTATATGACAGAAATATTGAAAGGTGGAGAAGGAAAAGAAGAATTAGAGAGAACATTATCGAACTTACAGATGTATCAAGTTGGTTAGTGGTTATATTATCTACATACACAATTCAATTTGAGCGCAAATAAAGGGGAATAATATTGTGGGTGTTACAATGTTGAGTTACAAGAAATATAAAAGTATTTAATGAGATGTTCCTCGTGTCGAAAGTGCAGAATTGAATAGATTGTTATGCTTCAGTATTTGTGGTTTAAGTTCTTTATATAAATTTTAAATATGCGGGGCTCAATCCTGGTGTTGGTGCTTGATTGTTCTAGACAGTGTCTAATTGTTGGGATGGGATGTACAGCGGTTTGAGATTTTTTTAATGTAAATCGCTATATGCTATATGAAAAATTAATTTTTAATTATGGGACAAAAAAAAGTCTGGTGTACACATTGGCGTGTATGTAAAAGACAACTTGACAGTAAGAGTAGGGGCAATCCATAAAGTACGTACGCTTGAAGGGGGGGAGGGGGGTCACGCCAAAAACGTACAGGTGCGTAAATTCATTGTCAAAACGTACGTACAGGGGGGGGGGGGAAGGGGGTCTGAATTTTACCCATTTTGAGTGTACGTACTTTATGGATGGCCCCGTAGGCAGTAGGGTCGCTATCTTTGCAAAATATCCCTCATAGCACACTCTATGGCATTATGGAATACAGCTGTCTTCAAAAAAGTAGGAAATTGAACCAGATTACATTTAATTTCATAAATTAAACAAATTGATTGTCTTTTGATTAGACTTTTTTTGTCAGGCTTAAGGTGTTAAATTTAAGATACATTTAATATTTTACAAATAACAAGAAATGTATTATAATGTTTATTTGTTTTTAAAGATGCTATATTAAGATTTGCTGTGACCTGGAATACAAATAGTAAACATTGTCAAGAAGCACAGTTTGTGATTGGTATAGTTTTAAAATCATTTTCACCAAATCAACTAGTGGAGTTTCCTAATATACAATCTACATTAGAAGGTCTTCTACCATACACAGGTTAATACCATTTCACTTTTCTCAGTTTGTGCAAGGGTGCATAATTTCACTTTAGAACCACCTGCCCGGAATATAAAAATAAAATTATTAAGCAGCCCTGGGTGATTGGAATTGTGCGTTGCTGATTATAGGTATTGATGTGGTTATGTATTATTAGCCCATCTTTATTAGCCCAATTGGAGCAGAACAGAAGGACGTTAACGGTTAAACTCCATTTCATTTCATGTATTATAAGTAATGGAAAATTATTAGCATATGAACATGCGTGGAAATAATGATTTTTTTGGCAAGGATTTTGAATCTGTGTATCCAAATTAGATTGAGTTATAATATTGAAAACCTTTTCATTCATTGTACTTGATATTTCAGAACGCCATTTTCGAAGAATGAATCGTTTATTACAACAGTCAATGTTTGTAGATTATACATGGGCATGTATGGGCAGAATAGCAGATCAACAAAATACGTATGTTTTAATTAAATCTATTGGTAATCTTAATTTTCCTCTTGTGTAAATGTCTCTTTTACTTTGTCAAATCCACTTTGATTAAATTCTGGGTCAGTTTATTAGATGAACACAGGAGCAGGAAAATAGCCGGCAAGGATAACTTTTGGCAGAACAATTACCTGCCAAATATGATTTGCCATAGAAAATGTGCCTGTGTAATTGTAGTTTTAAAGATATTATTTTATTTCCGTTTTAACTTTTATCACCCAATATATATTACTATAAAGATGACTTTAATATAAGACTATTGGAGTAAATAGATAATTAACTTTTTTTTTTCAGAATGGAAGTAACAACATTACCAGAAGTAGGATATTTTGAATCTAGAGAGGGATCAAAACCCATGAAGAATATTGAAATAAAAGAAGAAAGTGATAATGATGAAAGTTCAGAAGAAAGTGATATGAACAGTGACATAGTTTCTGAACCTGAACAATTAGATTTAAACAATGACTCTGATGAATCTGAATCATCCGAGGAGAGTGATGAGGATGTTGAAACAAAACCTAAAATATCACCTCTTAAAACACGTCACACTAACACAGATTCTTCTACAAAGGTAAATTGTTTTATACAAGCTACGATTGTTCTTCATTTTATATGTGGGGTCTATAAATATACTGCAAAATTTGTTGTAAGTTCTTGTTCCTGAGATGATCTGAAAAGGCTTTGTCATCTGGACTGTTTAAACACCAAAACTGCATAGATTCGTTAGTCCATTTCGTGTGATGACAATCTCTCAAAGTTTTGATTTTAAAAATCTTTTTCATGTATCTTCACAAATACATAATACTCCTTCAATTGATGATCTGCCTTGGAATATGATAATCTGTCCATGTTTAAAATTTTAGATTAGATGACAGCTTAAAGATGCATTATTCAAGAGCCACATCTGCACATCTGCTTTATGCAGATCTTTCGTTTGGCCTCAATTATTTTATAAATCATTCATTAGGCCTATAATCGACTCTTTAGAACTTCGGATGGTTTTGAATTTCAACAGATTTAAATACAATTGGCAGTTAATGATTTAATTTAAAAATGTATAATAGAGATTTTGTTTGTTATCGTAACAACGGTAGCAATAACCATTCAGAATAAATGGGGTTGGATGGCTAAATGGTTAGCATGGTTTCGAAAACCGGCTGTATGTAACAAGGAGTAGGGTCGTCTGTCCAACCTTGTGGGTTTTCTCTGGGTCCTCCCACTGCTATAGACCCCTAAGCGCAAGCGAATTATTGAAATAACATTAAACCATGTTAGTCTCGAAATGGCCTAGTTTGGTTGAGTTGACTATAAAGCCTGTTTCTCTCTCTCTCCATTTAGAATGAAGTAATTTGACTGAAATTTTTAACATATTCCCTTTTTATACGCCCACATTTTCATGTGGAGGTATTATGTCGTCGCCCCTGTCCGTCTGGACGCCGTCCACAATTGTTTGTGGACTCTCTACAGGTCACAATTCTTGTCCAATTTTGACGAAACTTGAAATATAGGTTTATCCCCAAAAGATCTCGGCTGCTTTCTATATTGGATCAAAACTTCATGGATTATGGCCCCTGATTGTACGTAAAATCACGTTTTTAGCTTGTGGACCCTATAGAGGTCACAATTTTGAACCGATTTTTATGAAACTTTACATGCATGTTTATAACCCAAAGATCTTGGTTCCTTTCGATATTTGCTCCTATCAGAACGTATATACCTGAATTATGGCCCCTGATTGTCCGAAAAATCACCTATTTTAGCTCATGGTACCTCTGGTGGTCACAATTATTATCTGTTTTGAAAAACCGTTCGATTATATCACCGTTACACCCTAAGGAAGGTTGAGTTTGAATTTTGGAAAAATTGGACCAAAATTGCCATACAAAATGGCCGCCATTCGTACGCAAATACTGTTAAAAAATTGTATATCAAGGTTGTGGACCCTGTAGAGATCACAATTTTAATTCGATTTTGATGAAACTTGAAATGCATGGTTATAACCCAAAGATCCTAGTTCCTTTCGATATTTGCGCATATCGGATCGTAACTTTCTGAATTAAGGCCCCTGATTATACGCAAAATCGCTTCGTTTAGCTTGTGGTCCCTCTGGAGGTCACAATTATTATCTGATTTAAAAAATCGTTTGATTGTATCACCGTTACACCCTAAGGAAGGTTGAGTTTGAATTTTGGAAAAATTGGACCAAAATTGCCATACAAAATGGCCGCCATTCGTACGCAAATACTGTTAAAAAATGGTATATCAAGGTTGTGGACCCTGTAGAGGTCACAATTTTAATTCGATTTTGATGAAACTTGAAATGCATGGTTATAACCCAAAGATCTTGGTTCCTTTCGATATTTGCGCATATCGAATCATAACTTTCTGAATTATGGCCCCTGATTATATGCAAAATCGTCTTTGTTTATCTTGTGGACCCTCTGGAGGTCACAATTATTATCCGATATAAAAAATCCTTTGATTATATCACCGTTACACCCTAAGGATGGTTGAGTTTGAATTTCGGAAAAATTTGGAACAAAATTGCCATACAAAATGGCCGCCGCATGTACGCGAATACTGTTATAAAATGGTATATCAAGGTTGTGGACTTAGTCAGTATAGGTCACAATTTTGATTCAATTTTGATAAAACTTAAAATGCATGGTTATAACCCAAAGATCTTGGTTTCTTTCGTTATTTGCACATATCAGATCATAACTATGGCCCCTGATTGCCCGAAAAATCGTCTGTGGTCCCTCTGGAGGTTACGATTATTATCCGATTTAAAAAAACGCTTGACTCTATCACCGTTACACCATACCGAAGGTTGAGTTTGAATTTCAGGGAAATCGGACCATAATTGCCAGACAAAATGGCCGCCGTTTGTACACTAATAGTGTTAAAATATGGTATATCAAGGTTGTGGACCCAGTATAGGTCACAATTTTGATGAAACTTGAAATGCATGTTTATAACCTTAAGATCTTGATTCTTTTCGATATTTGCGCATATCAAATTGTAATTTAATGAATTATAGCCTTTGATTGTAGGAAAAATCACTTTCGTTTTTGCTTGTTCTCTAACCATCTCTCGAAAATGTGGGCGTATCCTGTCTGGCAGTGCCAGCTTACTATCTTTATAATCTATTATAGGGAGAACTGTCAACTCTTTACCTTATTCATCCTTAAGCCAAAATTTAAATTGATAAAAGAAATGCACTTTTGCTTGATCTTTTGAAATGAAAATTACTGTTCGAAACATCAGATCAACTTTATTTTAATGTTTTGCTTTTTTCCAGGTTAAACCAGGGAAGCGTACCAAGGTAGAAGTGTCACCTGTTGTTCATTGTACAAGAAGTAAAACCCCCAAAATAGAAACCCCATCTAAATCTAATTTTATGACTAAATCAACAAAGCGGGGAAAATTACCAGTAACACCGGGTAGTTTAAAGAAAAAAACTCTCATATCCAAAACGTAATAAAAATATGATTATAATAATGTATTTTATTTTCTTTAAAGTAACGATGCCGAATTTGCATTTGTTTTGCACAGCTTAATACACGCTATAATGTAATCAGATTAATTATTTAGCATTTAATATTAAGAAAACAAAATAAAAAAAGAAACACTTGGTAATTCCCAGCTTGGATTTAATTAAAAACAAGCCCATCAATTTCGTTCATGGTGACAGACTGTAGGGAACAGTATACGAATTCCTCATATCTTTATAATACTAAACAGAATTGAACCATTTTTGCATTGACATTCCTATTTCTATTGTTCTAATATCACAATTTGTGTTTAATATAATGATTATTCCATGACATTAAGTAGATGTTGTTTAACATCTGTTAATAGTTGACTATCAACATCTTCTTTCTTTACCTGTAAATAAAACAAATGAGGCTTAAAACGGTGGTATAATGCATGCATTTCAGATCATAAGGTATGTTACTGAGTCAAGTCATGCAAGTATGTAACAAAGAGTCTGCCTAAACTTATGGGTTAACTGTGGGTCCTCCAGTTTTATCCCACTGCTTAATTAAGACACCTATGTGCATGTAAATTATTGAAGTTAAAATTGTACCATATTTTAGTCCCGAAATGTCTAGTTTGTGTGGGGTGGACATTAAACCCTATTTCTCTCTCTCTCTGTTTTAACATCTCATCATGTAATCAAGTCATTTTTTAGACTACCATATTGTTAATTCTTTATAATATTTTTGTCTATACTTTGCAAGAGAGTGCGAAATGAGGTTTAACATCTACTCAACACAAACTATAACACATCATTCGCTATCGATTTGGATCCAGTCCCCCCTTTTCAAGGGTAAGAGAGTATAATTTTGCCCCGGCAGTAGTGTTTCTGTCAGTAGGGTTTATTTGTTTACACACTGACTGACTTCTTTAAGTTTTATCCAAATGACAAGGCACACTTCCTAATAGTAAATGCAGGAGGACTGCACTACACGCAAACAACCCCCCCCCCCCAAAAAAAAAAATCTACAAGATAAACCTGCGGACAAGACAAAAAATAGACATTGCAAACACTAAACAATTATCAAATCAAGTGAATGGATCCGAGGGCCAGCCGTAAGCGTCCACTGCACTGTACATTCCGCACTGCTCTGAAATACAGCATTGAGTTGGACATTGAGTAACTTATATTGAGCTGGGCATCGAGTAAGGTTCAACACCACGTTCAGCTATATTATACTTGGCATTGAGTTACATGTTTTGAGCTGGGCATTGAGTTACATATATTGAACAGGACATTGAGTAACACATATTTTACCTTGGCTAGTAATTGTTGTAGAAGATGTGATTTATGTGGTGTTACTGTTGAATCTAATATAGAATGTAACCATAAAGTTAATATATCCTCTGATAAACACACTTTATTATCACCAACCTGTAACTATAATAATAATACATCATATAATATATCCTCTGATAAACACACTTTATTATCACCAACCTGTAACTATATATAATATATCATCTTATTAACACACTATTATCTCCCTGTAACTATATATAATATATTCCTCTGATAAACACACTATTATCTCCCTGTAACATAATACATATTATATCCTCTGATAAACACACTTTATTATCACCAACCTGTAACTATATAATAATACATTATATAATATCCTCTGATAAACACACTTTATTATCACCAACCTGTAACTATAATAATAATACATTATATAATATATCCTCTGATAAACACACTTTATTATCACCAACCTGCAACTATATATAATATATCATCTTATTAACACACTATTATCTCCCTGTAACTATATATAATATATATCCTCTGATAAACACACTATTATCTCCCTGTAACATAATATATATTATATCCTCTGATAAACACACTTTATTATCACCAACCTGTAACTATATATAATATATCATCTTATTAACACACTATTATCTCCCTGTAACTACATGTATATATAATATATATCCTCTGATAAACACACTATTATCTCCCTGTAACATAATACATATTATATCCTCTGATAAACACACTTTATTATCACCAACCTGTAACTATATAATAATACATTATATAATATATCATCTGATAAACACACTTTATTATCACCAACCCGTAACTATATATAATGGCTAATGCATATCCTCTCATAAACACGCTATTATCTCCCTCTAACTATATATAATACATAATAATATATACTCTGAAAAATACACCTTATCTCCAACATATTATATCCTCTGATAAACACACTTTATTATCACCAACCTGTAACTATATAATAATACATTATATAATATCCTCTGATAAACACACTTTATTATCACCAACCTGTAACTATAATAATAATACATTATATAATATATCCTCTGATAAACACACTTTATTATCACCAACCTGCAACTATATATAATATATCATCTTATTAACACACTATTATCTCCCTGTAACTGTATATAATATATATCCTCTGATAAACACACTATTATCTCCCTGTAACATAATATATATTATATCCTCTGATAAACACACTTTATTATCACCAACCTGTAACTATATATAATATATCATCTTATTAACACACTATTATCTCCCTGTAACTACATGTATATATAATATATATCCTCTGATAAACACACTATTATCTCCCTGTAACATAATACATATTATATCCTCTGATAAACACACTTTATTATCACCAACCTGTAACTATATAATAATACATTATATAATATATCATCTGATAAACACACTTTATTATCACCAACCCGTAACTATATATAATGGCTAATGCATATCCTCTCATAAACACGCTATTATCTCCCTCTAACTATATATAATACATAATAATATATACTCTGAAAAATACACCTTATCTCCAACCTGTTACTATATATAACACATAATAATATATCCTCTGAAAAACACACTATTATCTCCCTGTAACTATATATAACACACAATAATAATATATACTCTCAAAAACACACCTTATCATCTCCAACCTGTAACTATAATAATACATTATATAATATCCTCTGATAAACACACTTTATCATCTCCAACCTGTAACTATAATAATACATTATATAATATCCTCTGATAAACACACTTTATCATCTCCAACCTGTAACTATAATAATACATTATATAATATCCTCTGACGGCAAAGAAAACCCACAAGGTTGGCAGACCTTATGATCTAAAACATTTTAACCAGTCTACCATCCAACCTCTCCACAGCTTTGAGAGGAGTGTTGTTTGTGTTCACAGTAAAATGCTTGATTCACATTTGACATTTTGAATTGTAAGATTTATTTTTGTATACTGTTGATTGATATAACTGATATAAGTATAAATAAAGTTTATAAGACTTACTAATATAAGTATATCTAATACAGCATCTTTAACACCATGACCATAGTTGATTTCTATCAATGTATCAATCAAATGTTGATTCCAAGGATGATTTAATAATTCTTTATCTAGAAAACAGATTTCATTGCATGTATTTAAATTCAAATTGATAAATTAACTCCTAAATTCAGTGTATTTCATGGTTCCTAAAAAACATATGAATATAAAATCTAAATCATACCTAATCCATTATTACATGTTTTACAGAAACTGAAAATGGTTTTGAGACAATCTGTACAGTGTTCTAATATCTCAATATCATCCTGTAAAGAAAAAACAAAATTTGATCTAACTATCAACATTCAAATATTAACCAGAATGAATAACTCAATAAGCATATAAACCAAATTTCAACAAAATCAAAGGGATTACATTTTACCAGGTTAAGTGATATAACTGTGAATGACTCATGTATGAAGTATGTATTTCAAATATTTAAGACCAAATCTACGAAAAATTTCTTTTCATTCTCCAAATTTATTTTAAAAAAAACAGAATATATTATTACCTGACACATAAACTGTTGCATGTACATATATATATGTCGTATTTCACGTTTAGTAAATAATGGTTCCTCTATGATACAACTCTCTCTATAAAATACTACCGGGGTGTTTTTAACAGGTGTAGATAACGCTATAGTCAATAAACGTAGAGTAGGTATTATACACCAGGTAGGACTAGTAGATATTAATTCTATAATATAACTCGTCTTTATTCTAATAACTGATGTCACCTGTAAATATAAGTAAGTTAGATTAAAAAGTTCTAACTTCAGAGACCGCTCACAACATTTGTAACTCTATTTATATTGTTCTGAGCGGGATTATTAAAAATTATAGATCATTTGAAGAGCCCAGGGGAAGAACGATCTAAATCACTTTTTCCACGAACCCCAGTTAATAGCGCCATCTGGTAGCAAATTGTATAAGCTTCATGTTGAACAATCGATTCAGATCAAAACATTGAACCAAGGCCCTTCTGTCCAAAAGTTTGTTTTGCATTTTATGCGAAAAGACAAAAATGTGACTTAGATCATTCTTCCACTGGACTCTCCGTTTGTAATTCTACCTTATGCATTATTCTCGAAAGCAAGGATATACAACTGATATATGTAATTTGATTAGTCGATGAAGCGGTCATTTTATTAATACTAACATTAATGTGTTGAGGTGACATAGCTAACCATGTGATAATATGCAGAGATTTATTTTTAATTTTCCATAATTTACACTCAACACATTCCTCTAATTTACTCATAAACTCTATACTCTGTGTTAGCATTGGTGCTACTGTCACTGGAAAAACAAAAATATATTTTCATCTAATATGATCTGATAAAAGTTTATGAGAAAAATGGGGTTTAGCATCCACTCGACACAACCTAGGTCATTTTGATACTAACATGAATCAATTTTATTTTAATAATTTGCTTGCATGTAAGGGGGTACACGTGTTGGATTGAAACCACACCAATTGACTAAATGACGGACCCTATGCTCTAAAGTGAACACTTAGACCACACAAATTCAATTTATCTTACCACCAAGATGTCCTAGATCTGTTTTATGATGTAGTATAGTGAGTATATATTGTAAACTAACTGATGTTATATCATTCTCTATATCTTCTTCTTGTCCTATCATCTTTATAACTACAAATATACATATCAATATACATCATCATAACTAAAATATACACTTCACATATCAATATACATTATAACTACAAATATACACTATACATTATAACTACACATATCAATATAAATTATAACTACAAATATACACCACACATATCAATATACATTATAACTACAAATATACATACAAATATACACTATACATCAATTAATATACATCATCATTATAATTACAAATATACATATTAATATATGCCATCTTTATAACTACAAATATATACTATATATCAAATATATATATATCTCATCTTATAGCTACAGATATACTCTATACATATTAATAACCCAGTCATCCCCATCCCACTCTCTACAAAAACAAGAAGTATAACACCTAAAGAAAAAAAAAAAGCACTTTACTAATAATGCTTCTATTAAATTAGCCATAAAAATTACCAAATAAATCTTGTAGACACTTACTATGATAAAGTGTTGGTACTACTCCTCTTGTAATAGTATCATTGTGTTTAGGATTATCTAATAGTTTGGTTAATACACCTAATACATTTATAATCTGATGATCTGAAAAATATAAATATATCAAACTGACTGCAGTTAACAGGTATTGATCCAGATCAGAAACTTGTGTGTGGTCTCTCTTTAGTCAATCAGTAACAAATAAATTCTGTAATGTAATGACTGGATATCAGGCCCGTAGCCAGCGTTGGGCTGCTGGATATACGCAAGATATTCTATAGAATACAATTTATGAGCTAGGTCTCAACTAGCTAGGATCCTATAATCTTTCTTGGGGCATTTAAAGGTATATCCAAAAAAAATTAATGTTGATAACTGAAATGGTGTTAAAATAAAGCCATTGTTTATTTATTTGATGAAGATGAAATATAAGAGATTAATAACATGTCGTTAAGTTTTACCTTGTGGATATTGTTCTTGTCTAAATAATTGATGAAGTAAATCTGTAGAATGTTTAATCATTGTTTCTATTCTACTTTCTTCATTCTAAAATAAGTTACAATAGTATTCAAATAATTGATGTCAAAGCAACATAACATAAACTCACACCAGTAAAGTCATCCGAGTGTTGCCATATATTTATTCTTTTGTAGGTAATTGAGAGAGAGAGAGAAATGGGGTTAAATATCCATTCGACACAAACTTGGTCATTTCGGGTTCAGGACTAACATATGGTTCAAATTTATTTCAATAATTGGCTTGTGCATAGGGGTCTTTTATTAGTAGAGGTAGGAAACTGGAAGATTGGAGAAAACCCACTAGGTTGGACAGGCAACTCAACTCCTTGTCACAGAGAGAGAGAAATGGGGTTTAACACCCACTCGACACAAACTAGGTCATTTTAGGTTCAGGACTAACATATGGTTCAATTATATTTCAATAATTCTCGTGCGCATAGGGGTCATCAATTAGTAGAGGAAGGAAACTGGAGGACCTGAAGAAAACCCACGAGGTTGGACAGGCAATCCTACTTCTTGTCACAAACAACCGTTGAATCAAAACCACGCCAGTAGACTCAATGACAGACCTTATGATACAATGTGCATGCACTGACCATTGGACATTCCCCCCCCCCTCCCCCTTGTAGGTAATGGGAAAAGAGCACTAAAAACTGATCAAGGGTAACAATCTATGAAGTGATTATCAGAAATTTGATTTGTCTTCAAGTTTTTATACGACCACATTATATTTAAAAAATACTTACCTTATTTATTATCCAATGAACAATATTTTTTGAAGAATCAGATATTTCTTTGTCCTCAGATCCCATTAAACTCTAGAAAATATTACATTTAGCAAATTTAAATAAACAGTACCAGTAATTCTTGTACATATATTACCAACATTTGCATCTTCATTTTTTTTTTTACCATATATTTAATTCTGTCAATGCAATACTTTTGACCTTGTGTTCTACTACAACTCATCTCAAAGTTAACCCTTTTAGGGGGATATTTTTTCAACTGCTCAACCACTGTGGGGGAAGTTTGACGTCATATTCATTTTGACGTCATAAGACTTAACGACATTTATGTCGCTATCCCCCTAAAGCGCGTGTGTCGGAAAACGACATTAATGTCGTTATCCCCTTAAAAGGGTTAAAGATACATTATAGGAGATTAGTTAAGGAGTTGGCAGTTATCACTATAATAGTTAAAAGCTAGATAATGTAAAGGCAATTTCCCGAAAATTTCAGTCAAATTGATCCACTATGAACCGAGAAATAAACGCTCGAAAGATCTGCATAGCCTTGGTAATCATTACTAAAGCCGTTAGGAAAAACATCATAGTCTCAATTATCCATAAAAGAAAGTTATGCAGGAAATCGGATTATAATCCAACAGATATCGCAGGCTAGCGTTGCCATTGAGGGTTGATTATGGTCTGGATACATTAATTAATATCTAATTAATAGTTTAGATAACATTTCAGGCTTAAAGAAAGACCTACAATAGGCAGATTTAGCTCTTGCATAATGTATGTTTAATAAATGACATAATATCTTACTATTAATACTGTAGAAGTATCCTGATATTTCAATATTATAGGAATATGTAATAAGTTGTTCTCTGTTTCTCCATCCCCATCATTCTCTTTATCTTCTTCTATTTCTTCTACTAAAGTTGGTAACCATAATTCTAACTGAAAACAATTAAAGCATTTTTTAATTGTACCATATTATTATATTAATCACAAAAATAACCTAGTTAGTGTTGAATTGAGGTTTAGACAATCTCTCTCCGCTCTCTTACCCCCCTCTCTGTGAGTGGGTGCATGTGTGTTTACTGGATATTAAACCCCATCTAGGTATTGTTTATTGACCAACTTACTATTCTAGTACCACAGCATTCTGTTATGTGTATATCAGTAAATGTCCAGTTTAATATCCAGGGATGATGAGTATACCAGTTAGTTATTGATGATGATCTTAATATATCTAATAACCTTCGTGTACAACAATTATTACTATAACTAATTTCTAATGATGTTGACAGCCACTGAAATAGATATTATATCACATATTTCATTCAATGCAAATTTTTAAACAGTATGAGTATACTACGGACCAGAAACCGAGCATGATCCCCAATCTTGGAATTGTGACATCATATTAAAAAATCGACATCCATCTATCGATGCCCAATGCCAATTATCCATGTTGATCATACTTGAATTGGCAGAGCCTTAGGCTTTTTTAAAAGAGCGTCACCCCTTAAAACAAGAAGGAATGTTCTGCTCCGACTCGGCTAATAAAGACGAGCATCCACCATGCTGTGTGCTATTAGGGAGATTTTTCCCGGACAGTCGCTACAGCCTACTCTTGAATGGAATTCGAGCTGCCAAGGGATTTTTTACATGCATGCTAATGTGTACAAAGGGCCTTGGTTTTCATCCCATCCAAACGACTGCTCTACAGACATGGGGGAACCATGCCGCAAAAACATGATGAACTTTCTCGGCCAACACCGAGAGCGAACCCGCGACATCCTCAAATAGCCACTGTGGCTCCACAACTAGAAAAAGAAGATGAATAGCACTTGCTGTTACAACAAAAATAAAAAGATATATTTCATTCAAATAAATCTACCAAAGATTAGTAACATTGCTTTGACAAAGTTCAAAGTTACCAAACCAAATTTGTTAAATGGTTAATAAATTACATTTGAATAAATGACCAAAACATTGGGAAATCTGCCAAAGATAGACAACAAAAACTGTATGTATCAAATTAGCGAGATATTGGCTGATTGACATGAATATTATAGAAATAAATTGATGAAGAGTATATTTATACTTACAGCCAATAATAGAACTAAACATTTTATACATTGTACAGGTAAAGTCTTTAAATCTGTGTGGTTTGTAGTAAATGTTTCTAAATATGTCATCAATAATACAGGTGACCACATCCTATAATAACATAAGATACGACTTTATTACATACAAGTTGTTTACCTATCAATAACACAGGTATGACTTTATTACATATAGAGAGAGAGAGAGAGAGAGATGGTTTATTTTTATTTCAATAATTTGCTTGAGCGTAGATGTCTTTAGCAGTGGGAGGAAACCAGAGGACTTATTACATACAAAAGTCACCAATGTTTGTTGGTATAATTAAGTGAACAAAGGGCAGTGGAAGTTAGAATCACTGTCTCACATGTCACTCAGCCACAAGGCAAATGTGTCTAGTGAGTTGGATGGGATCACAAACCAAGGCATCTCTGTGTGCACATAACTATAAGTTATAATATATACCTACATAAATACTCAAATAATCATATAGAGAACAATAAGTTATAATGTATACTTACATATAATCATTTAGATAAGAATAATAGAGAACTATAAGTAAAGCTGATGAGGTTTCTGCTGATTTCGTTAATTCATCTAAATTAAATTCATTTACTACTTCTGGCACTGTAATACATGATATTCATAAATACAATTATTATTAGAAAATGTTTTATCTTAAAGACGTCATCAAATCTGTTTATTTCAACAATACCACTTTAACAGCCGAACAGAATAAAAGGGAATATATATGGCACAAAAAAAAGGTAAAAACTGTGAGGCTATACATGTATCACGTACACATGTATCCCAAAATAAGAAACATTTGCACCAAAGTTAAAAATTCTACATCAATCAGAAACAGAATTATTGTTACAAAAGGTGACAAACAGGCGGACAAGAACATTTTATTGTCCCGATAGTCTCCAAAAGTATCTATTACAGGTATTTAGCAAAAGCATTATATAATAGACAACTTTCTGGATATCATTCACTAAGTCTTCCAAAGGTTGCAGGGCAATTAACCCACCACAAGACTAAAAACCTTTCCACAAACACAAGTGGAATCAGGTGTTCAAAGTAATTGGTAGTATCGATGACTAAAAGTACAAAAAATAAGAAAATGATATTTACATTCTAGTTGTTTTAAACCAACCACCAACCATTCCGACATATTTTCATATTGTAGTAATTGTTTGAAGGCCAATACCAATAATATAGATATTCTATCACTATCTCTCTTCATTTCACCACTATATCTACACAATCAGACAATTTATACATTTCATTCAGTTAGGTCCTGTGTACGGTCTGCATAGTTGGATACCGTTTCACACCGAAAACATGAAAATTACTTTCAAAATATAAAATAGAGAAATGGGGTTGAAATTTTCCCCAGCCAGCAGCATTTCTGCAAGCTCTTCTTCGAATTTCAACTGCCAAGGGTTCTCTTGTATGCCCGCCAAGTGTACATGGGACCTCAGTTTTATCATCACATCCAGATGAATAGATGAATTTCCATGCCAGACCAAACAAAACCAGGGTGGAAAATTCTTGTCCAAAATCAGGATCGAACCTTAGTGAGCTAGGGCAATATGCCCAGAGCCACAGTGGCTCCCTTCTTTCCCTTAAACTGGGGACTAAATAAGTCTTAAAGACATTGTAAGCTCGTTACCAAGTTACCTCAGGAATCCATGCAGTCAGTCTTTATCAGATCCTACATTGTAAACATAGCTTAATACGGTAAGTAAATAATAGAAAGTATAGTTTTATTACGATCATGGCTTAAGTTTATACATGTAACCGTTTTTATTATTTGAAAGAATAAATAACTTCATTACATGATTTGTGTTTTAATAGAAAGTAGTTTTTCTGTGAACACAGCCTAAGTATACGAAAGCAGTTTTATTGTATCCTATTATATTTGAAAGAATAAACATAACTTACTTACTTGATTTGTGTTTTAATAGACAGTAACTTTATTAACCAACCACAACTAACAAGTTTAACAGTTAATGGTTGAATATCAGGTAGATTCAGTTTAAAAACAGTCAATAATATATCACAATGTTCTAATATTAATCTTATATCTTCACTTCTTTCATATAAAATCTGAAATTAGCAAATTCAAAATCAGTTCGTCGTTTAAGAAATCCACCTATAGTTAAAACTCCTAATATTATCACTCTTAAAGATACATTATGGAAGATTTTAATAGATACATGTACAGAGCTTTCTGTTCTTACTATAATAGTTCAAAAATAGATAATGAAAAATGAATATATTGAAAATTTCATTCAAATTTCTTTATTCTGAGCTGAGTTATGAATGTTTGAAATTGTAGCGTAAATTGTTACAGTACTTGACAATTGAGTCTTTAAGTCTCAATTATCCAATTCATCAATAAATTTTTAAATCTTGCAGGTGTTTAAATCCATTTTAATCTCGGCCATCCGATGGTCTAGAGAGTTAATTTTAGGTTTGCCATGTGAATAAATATATTAATAATAGTTTATATAACATTTGATGTCCAAAAAAAGACCTGTAACAGGCAGATTAAGAACTTTCTTTGGTTACTCCCAAAATAGACTACACATCAAAAAAATACAATACATCCCAATAATCAATTTTCTGGCATTATCTCTAGTGCCAGCAATCATGGTAAGTTCATTGCAACAAAATAACACTTGTCTCTTTACCAGAGTTTTTGGGAGAGAGACATGTACAGATATAGGCTACATATTTACTATGATATGTGCAGTGAGAACACTGGTGGATTTCTGCCTACTATTCTCAGAATTCCATCAATATAAAGGGCTAAGTTTTTGTACCAGGCCAACGATGGGGCACATTCTGAGAAGTAGGAGCCAGGCTTCAATAATCCACATATAGGTGAGTACATGAAACATTCTGTTTGAAAGTTCTATTCCCAATCTGTTTAACTACCACGAACATAGTCCATATGTAACAATTAAAATAATAATGTTACCATATGTAGGGGAGAATGAAATTAATTGTAATCTGTATAAACAAGCCAACAGTGAGGCTGATGTCCCCTGCCGAAATTCCAAAATACATAGATGACACATATTAATTAATCGCAAATTTATCTTTTTCAAAAGTATCTTTTCGAGCAATCAAACCCATTATGTATATACTTAGTCTAAGTATATAATGTTCAAGATCAAACTTAGTCAAGGTTTTCAAGTACTTGTTAGTGAAACTATAACACTAAGTTTCATCACTCTTCATCAGTTAGCTCTCATCCCAAGGCATCAACCTATCAAATTGCTTATCTCTGGTTACCTTAAGCAGAAAATGCTCATCTTTGAACTCCGTCAATACATTCACCTAATAGACACCTGCACCAAGTTTGAACTTAGAAGGAGATTTATTGTGCCCCAAAAAGTTTGACAGACGGACATGCAGACATATTTTAACAGTGCCCTGTTTTCTTCGAAAGACTTGGGATATAATGTTACTCTGATTTAAAGTAGAATTAAAACAACTGTTATCTGTATTAATAATATTACCATGATATAAGGTAGTATTAAATCCACTGTAATCTGTATAAATAGAGTATATATTGATGGTGTTGTATCAGATGTAGCTGTTGATGATGTATCTTGAGAACTACATGGTATATTACAATTGATAATATTAACATCTAACAATCTGAAATTAAGAATTAGATCTAAGTTATAAGCCTTTATCATAAAACAAATGAAATATTGAGAAATGCATGGACCAGATACATGAAAACATACAAGATAAGATTAAATTTGAATCCAGACCAAATCCATTTTTGTGTGTGGCGGGTTTGCGATATGTCATAATAAAGCACTGAAATGTGGTTTAAAGTATAGTGTCACATCTCCTAACAAAGCAAAGGATAGTGGTTTAAAGGAGATGGTGCCATATTCATATTAAAGCAGCGAAATGTGGTTTAAAGTATAGTGTCACATCTCCTAACAAAGCAAAGGAATGTCTCATAAAAAAGTAAAGAAATGTGGAAGGATAGGGTGTCACATCTCATTATAAAGCAAAGGAGAGAGAGAGAGAGAGAAATGTGGTTTAACTCCACTCAACACAATTAGGTCATATCGGGACTAACATATGGCTTAATTTTATTTCAATAATTGGCTTTCACGTAGGGGTCTTTAGCAGTGGGAGAAAACCAGAGTGCCCGAAGGAAACCCACAAGGTTGAGAAGACGCATCTCCATGCCACATACACTTACACCAGGGCTTGAAACCACAGCCGCAAGCCAGAGGTAGCCGGACAGCTAGAGGTCGAAGCGCGGCACTCTAGGCCACTAGGCCATCCCAACCCCCCTAAAGCAAAGGAACTTGGCATCATATTCCACAATAAAGCAAAGGAATATGGCTTTTAAAGTAGATGGTGTTATATTTTATAATAAAGCAAAGGAACGTGGTGCATCACTTCCTGACAAAAGACAGATGATGACAGTTACACAGGATCAACCTTTAGAAATAATCTACGTGCCCCTTCAAGTGAAAACAGAGATGACCTTGCCAGCCCGGTACACATTACCCTTGACAATGAGGGTTATTCCTGAGCCTTGGCAAAATTAGAACCAAGGTATTCTTTGACAAACTATTAGAACCAATAGTTACGAACCTGGCAGCAGCACTTATGACAGTTATAAACAGAATCATCAATTCTTCCTCTTCATTACGGTTTTTATTGTCACAAGTAGATTTCTTAGTAAATCTATCTAATTTAATCTGGGACATTCGATGTGAAATATCCTTTAATAATGTTTCTAGAGCTGTATAAACATAAGTTGGTGGTAAATAATCTTCTCTGTTTAATAAACAATAGAAATCAGTAGTATAGCATATTAATAATCAGTATAATAATAGAGCATTTCAATATTTATTTAGCAGTTGCATAAAGAGAGAGAGAGAAATATGGTTTAACGTCCACTCGACAAAAAATAGGTATGTGGCTCATAAAGGGAGAAAGAGAGAGAAATGGGGTTTCAACGTCCACTCTACACAAACTAGGGCATTTCAGGACTAACATAGGGTTTAATTTTATTCCAATAATTCGCTTGTGCGTAGGGGTCTTTAGCAGTGGGAGGAAACCAGAGGACCTGGAGAAAACCCAAAAGGTTTGACAGGCCACCCTACTCCTTGTAACGTACAACCAGAGATTCGGCCATCTCCCCCCTCCACCCCCAGTTGCATAAAAATGGAGGACCCAGAGAAAACCCACAAGGTTAGGCAGGAGACCCTACACATTGTCACTTATAAGACTGGGATTGAAATCATGCCGACTGACTCAATGACAGACCTTGTGATCTAACACACAATTGCTAGCCCAAGGATGCTGTCTCAAAATTAGAGTTAACAGAGGTCAGAATTGGATCACCAGAAGTCGCTGTAACCTTTAGAAAATAGAGCCAATAAGCTTCCATTCTCTTTAATAGACTTCATGCCATGTAGCAGGTCTTTTCTAAATCCTTTTTATTTAAAAGTCTGGGATCGAAATCATGATATCTGACTCAATGACAGACTTCTAATCAAAAACAAATCTACTAGACAAATCAAAGCCAACTTTCCTGGAATTGTGTAAAAAAATGAATTAATGAGAGAAGGCATGTGCTTTATCTAAACATATATACTCAGTTATAAACAGTGTAATTGTATCCTGTTTATAATTGTCGTGTAACTTAACCTATCTTCATTATCCCAGTCGGTGCAGAAAGGTAGGATGCTAAACCCCATTTCATTTTCACTTGATTCAATATCCAATTTTAAAGATTCATCAATCCTGGACTTGGTGCGGAGGTACCATCATACCTTCCAAACTAATTATGCAAGGAGTTTAATATACTCTAAAGAAAGCAGAGAATTACAACATTGGCTATATTTTGATTCACGAGTTGGAAGGAATTACGTGATTCAGTAATTATATATTACCTGAAGAAAGCAGCAGTACATCTAAAAGCCTGTATAGCTATAGGTTTATGATGTTGTTGTACACCTTTCTGTATCTTACTTACACATGTAGATATAGTTGATGTATTTACAAATAATGGTATATTAGATGGTTGTCTGTAAATAAAACAAGTAAAACGTAAGACTGATGTCCCCCTAAATAATGACACCAGCAGACATTTATTCATTTAGCTTTGTGTAAAGCATCGAGCAACCTATACTTTGTCTTTGTCTGAGCAGGAAATACTGATAATCACACATAATTATTGTATTGATGTAGTGAAACTATACACCAAGTTTGATCACTCACTCAATTAGAATCAAAAAATGGATGTTCCATGTTCCAATAAAATTTCTTATTTCTACTCATTAGCCTTAGCAGAAAATGCTCATCATCAAACTTAGTTAAGGCATTGGTGTAATGAAACTATAGACCAAGTTTCACCACTCTCACTCAATTAGAATCAAATTTATCAAACTCCAATCCAAACTCTTAACCAATTAATAAACAGACAGGGGACATTAAATATGATCCAAAGAATATTGTTTTATAATGAAATAAATCCACTATTTTAGTTTATGTCCTTTAAGTTGTTGGTGATGAAATCATTTATAAAACTTTACCTTTTTAAAAAGCTGGCCAATAGATTTAATCCTTTTTCTATAAGTTTGATGTGTTTCATAGCTTGAAGTGCATCGAGAGCCAACAGTACTGATTCAGTACCTAGAAAAGAAAAAAAAATGGATTAAATTCTGATAATTATAATATATATTCCATTGAAAGAGAGAGAAATGAAACAAAATGGGGTTTGGGGTTTAATGTTCTACTGACTGGACTAATAATGAAGATGGGAATACGCCATGCAGTCTGCTATGAGGGAAATTTTACCTGGACAGTGGATCTATGGCCTACTCTATTTTTGAATTCCAACTGTCAAGGGTTCTTTTATGTGCAGGCCAATGTGTGCACAGGACCCTGTTTTTTTGCACCATTTGAATGACTATACATTGTTCTATGCCAGGCCCTTTGCCCTGCAGCACTGACAAGGGGGAACCAAGCAGGTAAATACCGATTAACTTTCACAGATAACGCCACGGTGGCTCCCAGAAAGTGAGAGAAAGACAGGTTTAATGTCTACTTAAAAAAAACGCGATTAAAAAAAAGAATAGACTGGACAATTTGATATGGCTGTGAGGAATACATGAATAATATAATCACCATAAACAGCATGACATCTAGTAAAAAACAAATCATATTCTGTTAGTTTCAATAAACAGTTCATCACACACCTGTCAAATATAACATACATTTTATTTTTACACTTTTTCCTCTTGAAATGTTTAATGATAAGATGTAGGCAACAAAACATACGCCCACAGTAGCTAATTCTTCCGAACAGTGAACAAGGATTGTCACATATTTTTTTCTTTTGTCAGTAATGAAAACATTTACAACTAAAATCTGATAATGAGTAACAACCCATTAAGTAATTATCACAAATTTGTTCTGATTGTTTGTTTCATAACCTTAAAATTTACATTAACTTTAGCCTCTAGCAAGAACATAACATTTTTCAAAGTGATTAAGGGCCATAACCCTAGCAGTAATTATCAGAAATCATTGAAAATCAATAGGCTTTTTCGTCTCATGACCTTAATCCCTGTACATAAATTCAAAGTAAAGTGGATATTAACTTTAGCACCGAAAGTGTCTACATTTTTCAAATTGATCAAGGGTCATAACTCTGGCAGTAATTATCGAAAATCGTTGAAAACCAATATGCTTTTTCGTCACATGACCTTAATCCAGCGTTTCTCAACCTGGGGTGAATTCACCCCCAAGGGGGGAAAGGCTCGCGTCCAGGGGGTGAATGACTACACTCCCAGTGTAACTTCAAAGATAGTAAGCTGGCACTGCCAGGCAGGATACGCCCACATTTTCGAGAGATGGTTAGAGAACAAGCAAAATCGAAAGTGATTTTTCCTACAATCAAAGGCTATAATTCATTAAATTACAATTTGATATGCGCAAATATCGAAAAGAATCAAGATCTTTAGGTTATAAACATGCATTTCAAGTTTCATCAAAATCGAATTAAAATTGTGACCTATACTGGGTCCACAACCTTGATATACCATTTTTTAACAGTATTCGTGTACGAACGGCGGCCATTTTGTATGGTAATTTTGGTCCGATTTTTCCGAAATTTGAACTCAACCTTCCTTAGGGTGTAACGGTGATATTATCAAACGATTTTTTAAATCGGTTAATTATTGTAACCTCCAGAGACCTCCAGAGGGACCACAAGCTAAACCAAGACGATTTTGCGTATAATCAGGGGCCATAATTCAGGAAGTAACGATCCGATATGCGCAAATATTGAAAGGAACCAAGATCTTTGGGTTATAACCATGCATTTTAAGTTTCATCAAAATCGAATTAAAATTTTGACCTCTACAGGATCCACAACCTTGATATACCATTTTATAACAGTATTTGCGTACGAATGGCGGCCATTTAGTATGGCAATTTTGGTCCCATTTTTCTGAAATTCAAACTCAACCTTCCTTAGGGTGTAACGGTGATATAATCAAACGATTTTTTAAATCGGATAATTAATGTAACCTCCAGAGGGACCACAGGCTAAACCAAGACGATTTGGCGTATAATCAGGGGCCATAATTCAGGAAGTTACGATCCGATATGCGCAAATATCGAAAGGAACCAAGATCTTTGGGTTATAACCATGCATTTCAAGTTTCATCAAAATCGAATTAAAATTGTGATCTCTACAGGGTCCACAACCTTGATATACCATTTTTTAACAGTATTTGCGTACGAACGGCGGCCATTTTGTATGGTAATTTTGGTCCGATTTTTCCAAAATTTGAACTCAACCTTCCTTAGGGTGTAACGGTGATATAATCGAACGGTTTTTCAAATCGGATAATAATTGTAACCTCCAGAGGTACCACGAGCTAAAATAGGTGAATTTTCGGACAATCAGGGGCCATAATTCAGGAATTTACGTTCCGATAGGTGCAAATATCGAAAGGAACCAAGATCTTTGGGTTATAAACATGCATATAAAGTTTCATCAAAATCGGTTCAAAATTGTGACCTCTATAGGGTCCACAAGCTAAAAACGTGATTTTTCGTACAATCAGGGGCCATAAATCATGAAGTTTTGATCCGATACATGCCAATATCGAAAGCAGCCGAGATATTTTGGGGATAAACCTATATTTTAAGTTTCGTCAAAATCGGACAAGAATTGTGACCTGTAGAGAGTCCACAAACAATTGTGGACGGACGGACGGACGGACGGACAGGGGCGACGACATAATACGTCCACATGAAAATGTGGGCGTATAAAAATGGTCATATGTGACAATCACCAGGAGCAAAATTTCGCACTAAACTGGAAACAACTATTTTCATTAAAATATAAATTTGGTGTTCATTGAATCTCATTCCATATTCAATATTGTTTTGTTAATGTGGTCAGGGGGTGCAGGCCTGTGCAAGGATCTGTGGTTCAAGTCGGATGGCTTCTAAAGAAAGCGCCATTTTCAAGTTCCTCTGAAACGCCTGGAAGAGGGCCTGAAATGGCTGGAAAACACGTTAACAGACTCCAATTTCTAAAAATTTCCTGGGGGAGACCCGCCCCAAACCGTCCTCGGTGGACGATGGGCAGTAACCTGGGGGGTAAATGGGTTGGTTCGGAATTAATTTAGGGGTGAATGGTGAGAAAAGGTTGAGAAACGCTGCCTTAATCCCTGTGTATATTTAAGTCAATCGGATATTAACTTTAGCTTCTAGAGTGGCCACAAGTATTTTCAAAGTGATCAAGGGCCATAACTCTGGCAGTAATTATCGGAAATTGTTGAAAATCTAAAGGCTTATTTGTCTCATGATCTTAAATGTGTATAAATCGGATCTGTAGAGCATCCACAAGCAATTTTGGGCGCTGGAAGGAGGGACCGATGAATAGGGCGACGGCAATATACAACGAAATTACAATGTGTGGTATTAAAAGTATAAATAAACAAGAAATGACAATTGTATTTTGTGTCTTTATATTTTATCAAACGCCAGATAAATAAATTCAGATCATAACCATCATATGATTATTCTTGAAATCAAATCGAGAATGAGATTTAATTTCCCATCAAAGAATGGAAGGTGTAGGGGATTTATTTCAGCTATTATAAGACATTTACCATGCACTGCAAGCCCTTTTAGTGATTTAGACATTTTGTCAGCAAGAGTCCAACTAAACCGTAAAAAAAAGAATCCTAGAGTCTGGAGTAATTAAAATAAAATCAATACAAAATAGAACAACAAGGAAATATACAAATGAAAACTTAAAAATCCAAACCAAGTAATAATAACAGAATAATCAATCTCATTAAAATACAGATAGAATATTTTGTTTCATTTTTTTATACTTTCGATGGCCTACACTACATGAAGATCTGACCAGTTGTTTTTGGAGGTCCCTATGACATCAGACATTTTGATTAACCAATCAGCATAGATGTTTCTAGTGGATTACCAACAGTTCCATGAAACTCATGCCAAAAGCTTGCCGTAATAGACCGTTTCATTGGCTAATCCCTCACATTATCCAGAACTGGTCAGATCCTAGCGTAGTAAAGACAAGTAAAACAAAATTTTGAACTATTAAAATGAAACAAAATAGGATCTGAGTTTTAATCAGATTTCAGAATAATAAACAAGTTTAAAACAACAAAATACAGATGATGTCATACTCAATCTGTGTAGCACTCTGTGTATGTAAACATTCAAACAGAAATTCTGAAAATGAGAATTACACCATTCAAATTCTGACTATAATCAATAGCCACCAACTGAAGAATCACTTATATACACATAGCTGGAATTAGATGTAGTCAAAGCCACAGTGCCATTTAGCTACCCAATTTGTAATTTTAATCAATCAACCTACCTTAAAGGGGCATTATGGACAATTTGATAAAGAGCTGGCAGTTCCCAGTATAATAGTTTAAAACTATATAATGTAAAGGGAATGTGCTGAAACTTTAAGTCAACTTGATCCACTCTGAACTGAGAATTTAGGGATTCAATTATAGGCCTAGCCTCGATCATCATTACTAAAGTCGGTATGATAAAAAACATAGCCTCTATTATCCATGTTTGGATTAAATCATCAATGAGCATTAAGCAGAAAATTAGATTCAAATCCAGTGAAAATCCGACCATTAAGATGGCATCAAGATTTGATTAAGGCTTTTTTATGTTGATATATGCATACTGGTAATTAATAGCTTATACAACATTTCAGGCCCAAAGACAAAGAAAGACCTGCAATACGCAGATTAAGCTCTTGTATTATGTGTGTTTAATTAGAACAGAACAAAATATAGAATAATTTGTGTCAGTGAAAACAAATGGAATGATAGTTCTGTATAAGATATAGAGAGTCAGAGGTAGGAATTTTATAAGAATCTATAATTGTATAGAACTAAGATTAGACATAAAAGCCAATAATTGACCAGACTAGATCTTTCTATAAATGGCTCTAGATTAAACTCTGGATCTGGATATATAGTTCTAAAGACCCCAAATATCCCATTTCCAGAAGGTATGATGCCGATATGGGAAGTATCAGAGATTTATCTTATATCTTTAGAGATTTATATAAGATTAGTTGTATTTCTTTTGTGTGTAATATCACACTAGACATGAAGATTTTAAAACCAATGATTAATCTTGATGTCACACAACCTATAGTTAGAGGAATGGTACCTGTCAATTATAATGGCACCAAGATTACTGATGGTGATATTAACTGTACAGTGGTCAGTGACTGATAGTACTACATAATTACTGAGTTAGAGTTAATATCCAGTGACTGATCCAGATTTAGGTGGGGGCCCTTCAGCTCGAATCTAGGAAAAAAAGTCACAGGAAAAAAAGTCACAGTAAAAAAGTCACAGGTAAAAAAGTCACAGGAAAAAAAGTCACAGGTAAAAAAGTCACTGGTAAAAAAGTCACAATTTATATTGTTGATAAGTGTGAAGAACTTGGCCATGAGAAGTTTGTAGAAACAATCATGACTGATTTCAAAGATAGTATTTTGCGCTCTTTGCGTGTCGTGTTTGGTAGAGACGTGGCAGCCAAAGGATGCTTCTACCACCTGGCACAGTCAACCTGGCGACATGTCCAGACACTAGAACTAGTACCCCACTACAAGGCCTAACCCTCTCCATGAGAAGACCCCCCCCCCCCCCAATGTTCCCTCCTGAAGTTTGGAACGTACATGACGCAACCATGAACAACATCTGCGGGGGATGGAACAACAAGTTCTACAATCTTGTCGGCCAACACCATCCATCCATCTGGAGAGTGGTGGAGTGGTTCCAGAAGGAATCAGCCACAGTCCAGACTGTCGTCGCCCAGGATGCCATCGGCAATCGACCCGTCAGAAAGGTCAAAAAGAAATTTGTAAAGATGCAGACACAGCTACGAAATCTGTGCAGGGATCGTGTCAGCGGTGCCAAATCCATCCCATTTTTCCTGTGGTTTTTTTTTACCTAAGCAAATTTGTGACTTTTTACTGTGACTTTTTTTCCTGTGACTTTTTTTACCTAGGCAAATTTGTGACTTTTTTACTGTGACTTTTTTTCCTGTGACTTTTTTTCCGCGCACCTTCAGCTCTTGGGAACACCCCCTCCCCACCCCATTTCTCCTACAAAAAAACAGTATAAAAAGTTAACCTATTATTCTGTTTCTATGAAACATGTAAATTTTAGATTATTGTTGGTCGGGGTCTGTGGTGGTGTGGCAGTATGAGCACTTGAGAGCACACACACACACACTGATCAGCAGTGAATATTAGGCCGCTACAGTCACTTACTAAGGATGACATCGATGCAACTTAATGAGTTCCCAATATCAACTTCTTTCCCCCGGCAAATTAAATTCTAAAATATTTCCTATTAAGTGTAAATGGGTATTACTATTAAAGTAAGCAAAAGGCACCGTTCTGCCCGAACCGGTTATGTCTTATTTGAAAAAAATGCATGCGCCACTGAGCCAATGATTGACGCCTCGTGATGTGATTGCACATGTTAAAGACATTCATCTTAAACAGAGATATTAGAAGACTTTCGTAATTCTCTGTGAAACGGATTGACAGACAGCCACACTCAAACCCCCTTAACAAATAATTATGTTGTGTCCACCATTGTTAATAGTAGATATAATACCTGTCAAATCACTGTCTAGTATATCGTGTATAGGTTGATCTGTTTGACACGTAGATAGCAGACTGATTATACACTGGGTTCCTGCCGTCTGTAATACTTCTTGTTTAGTTACGTACAGTTTTTTAAAACCATTCACTAACGACTTTCTCTCATTGCTATCATTCTGTATCATTGATGATGTTTCAATGTTCTTTAATAATTTCTTTAACAGAGCTTTAAAAAAAAAAAAAAAAAAGGGGGTTTCTTAAAACCGTTCACTAACGACTTTCTCTCATTGCTATCATTCTGTATCATTGATGATGTTTCGATGTTCTTTAATAATTTCTTTAATAGAGCTTTAAACAATAAAAGGGCCTTTCTTAAAACAGCTGACTAACGACTTTCTCTCATTGCTATCATTCTGTATCATTAATGATGTTTGGATGTTCTTTAATTATTTCTTTAATAGAGCTTTAAAAAATGAAAAATAAAAGGGCGTTTCTTAAAACAGCTGACTAACGACTTTCTCTCATTGCTATCATTCTCTTTGATTAATGATGTTTGGATGTTCTATAATAATTTCTTTAACAGAGCATTCTGTTTCTTGCTGATGTTTCGATTTTCTATAACAAAGCTAAAAAAAAATAAAAAGGAATTTCTTAAAACCGCGTACTAACAACTTTCTCTTGTGACTTTCATTTTGTATCTGTTCCAGTGTATCAATATCATTGCTGATGTTTTAGTGTTCTTAGGCATTTTTTTTTTAAAATGGCAGGTCAATAATGCCTGATCAGTTTCAACTGAAGCTAATAACTAAGTCATGGGCTTTAGAAGAATCGTTAGCCATGCTCTTAGTTTTAAAAGAAATCAATGACAGCATCTGTTCTAGACTCTGGTGGATTACATGAAGAAATGAATCGTTCAAACATACACATTGACATGACATTTCCATCTGATGACTAAAGTACACTCAAGATATTTTTTCTGGTAATATTATCTGGCTGATTCAGGATGAATTCTTGTACAAATATACTGAGAGAACAATTGATGATTTGATTACATCAGTTAAATCAGCTGAAATTTCAAAGAATCTTAAACCTGTTGACTAAAACATGCATCTAGTACAAAAAATTCAATAATGTGGTCTAATGCATGCACTTATGATCGTAAGGTCTGTCATTGAGTCAAAAGAAGTGGTTTCCATCCCAAACTTGTATGTAACAGAGAGTAGGGTCACTTGCCCAACCTTAAAGGTTCTCAACCTTCCTTTCTAAAGACTGCATGTGCAAGCGCATTAAATAAAATAAACCAGCGGCTGCCAGGCAGAATACGCTCACATACAATTCGAACTCAACCTTGATTAAGGTGTAACAGTGATATAATCAGGGGCCATAACTCATGAAGTTAAAATCTGATATGCGCAAATTTAAAAAAGGCACCAAGATCTTTGGGTTATAAGTTTCAGATAATGACTTAGTTCATCATGAATTGACTTGGGTATAATAACATGTTTTTCAATAGGACACTTTTACAACAGAGACAACTGCTACTCTTAACCCTTTAAACACAAGCTGTAAGACTTCCAGCGGTGATGTTGCAAGACAACAATACCAGCAGCTAGTTCTACAGCTGCATCGTTCAATTCTTTACATCCACACTCAATATGTGCTCTGGTTCAACCATCCTTTGGTAATATCCAAACATTAGATTATGGACATAATAATAATAGTAATACTAGTGTTCAAGCAACAACAGATTTTGTAATAATAGTGTTCAAGCAACAACAGATTTTGTAATAATAGTGTTCAAGCAACAACAGATTTTGTAATAATAGTGTTCAAGCAACAACAGATTTTGTAATACTAGTGTTCAAGCAACAACAGATTTTGTAATACTAGTATTAAAGCAACAACAGATTTTGCAACACTGTTCAAGCAACAGCAAATTTTGTAATACTTGTAATAAAAAAAATAGATTTTGTAACACTTGTGTTCAAGCAAAAACAGATTTTGTAATACTAGTATTAAAGCAACAACAGATGTTGTAGACTAGCGTGTAAGCAAAAACAGATTTTGTAATACTAGTATTTAAGCAACCACAGATTTTGTGATACTAGTGTTCAAAGTTCAAACAAATATAGATTTTGTAATATCTAAATCGGATACTTCACCTAAAATATTTATCTGCAATTCTAAATCTTGAGCAGTATTGAGTAATTGAACTGTTTGAGTGACTAAGGCTTGTTTTAATCGTACAGGAATGTAGGAGATTAATGCTGGTTCAAATAAATGTACCATTATAAATACAATACAACATTGTAAACTTTCAACTGCTGATGATAACAGACACACCAAATTCTCTAATAACTGGCCTATAAAAAATTAAAATGAAATGGGTTAAATGTCCTGAAAACTGGTATTTCTTTTTAAAAATGTACTAAATTATATTTTTAATAGTTACATACAAATACAAATAAGACGAAAAAAAAAACATCTAATGAAAAGTACAATATTTACCATGTGTATTAATATAGAACAATATAATCAAGTACAATATTTACCATGTGTATTAATATAGAACTATATAATAAATTACAATATTTACCATGTGTTTGTAGTAATATAGAACTATGTAATAAAGTATATTTTCCATGTGTTTGTAGTAATATAGAACTATATAGTAAAGTACAATATTTACCATGTGTTTGTACTTTTTGTAGTAATATAGAACTATGTAATAAACTATGTAATAAACTATATTTACCATGTATATGTAATAATATAGAACTATGTAATAGAACTATGTAATAAACTATGTAATAAACTATATTTACCATGTGTATGTAATAATATAGAACTATGTAATAAACTATGTAATAAACTATATATACCATGTGTATGTAATAATATAGAACTATGTAATAAACTATGTAATAAACTATATTCACCATGTGTTTGTAGTAATATAGAACTATGTAATAAACTATGATATTTACCATGTGTTTGTAGTAATATAGAACTATAGACAGGGGATAAAGATACTAGTTGACCTATCAATAATAAACATGCTAATATCTTCTTTTCTTCACACATATTTTCAACCTATTTTAAAAAAATAAATAGGAATTGTTGATAAAAAGAATTTGGGACTAACAAGGTAATATTTCCATAAAGGATGACAGAGACAACGTGTTGGAATCTGATCCATGTCGCTTGTCCAAACTGTGGGTTTTCTCCTGGTCCTTTAGTTTCCTCCAACTGCTAAAGACCCATACGCACAAGCAAATTATTGAAATAAAATTAGACCATATCCGCATATGTTAGTCCCGAAATGACCTAGTTTATGTTAAACTCCAATTATGTTTCACTCTCTGATCCATATGGACATGTTTAGGGGCTAGTAGTAAGACAAGACTGTTTATTAGGACTGTGCCGATAATGTTAAATGTCCTGACAACTGGACATTGGTATTTCTTTTTAAAAAAGTACTAAATTACATTTTTAATAGTTACATACAAATACAAATAAGACGAAAAAAAAACATCTAATGAAAAGTACAATATTTACCATGTGTAAGTAATATAGAACAATATAATCAAGTACAATATTTACCATGTGTAAGTAATATAGAACAATATAATCAAGTACAATATTTACCATGTGTATTAATATAGAACTATATAATAAATTACAATATTTACCATGTGTTTGTAGTAATATAGAACTATGTAATAAAGTATATTTTCCATGTGTTTGTAGTAATATAGAACTATATAGTAAAGTACAATATTTACCATGTGTTTGTACTTTTTGTAGTAATATAGAACTATGTAATAAACTATGTAATAAACTATATTTACCATGTGTATGTAATAATATAGAACTATGTAATAAACTATATATACCATGTGTATGTAATAATATAGAACTATGTAATAAACTATGTAATAAACTAAATATTTGATACGTATTGGGATACAGTCATCAGGTTTCTTTAATTTTCAAACATACGTCATCTATTTTAAGCCCATTAGCAATTAATTAATAATTTAATATTTATTTTTTTAAAGGGATCATAACACTCTTGCTGGCTTGACAGCTCCTTAAAATAAATAATAGCCTTATTCTAAGAATAAAGATTGGGACATATTATTCAGTTACAACAAGAGTGGTATTGAGCCTTTAAGACATCAATAAGACATCAATAAGTTACATTGCCTTTCCAATCTGAATTAAATACAGATCAATATTTCATTTTGTTTTTTTATATATCAATGGCTTAAAGACAAGTAAAACAAAATTTTGAACTATAAAAAATGAAACAAAGTGTTTAAATCAGATTGTTGTCTTTCTGTACAAAAACATTTTGCATCATTACATAGATACAATATTCTTGTAATTCTCGAAAGCGATATAAATTGCTCAAAAGCACCGATAAACACATACTCCTCGCAGTGCTTCGTGTGATAAAAGAGCTATCTCACTACTCACTGCTGTGAAGAAAGCAAATTCTTGTTCTAAATTATGACTGGTCAATAGTACAATTAACAACCATCGCTAACTGCGTAACAGAGAACCAAAAACGTTTAAATAATGTTATGTCATGACTCACAATTTCATTATGCCCAATTAACCACCAGTACATAACAAAATATTGCAGAAAAACAAAGGGCTGCCATATTGCTGACTTGAGATAAATTTGATTGAACAGGAAGAATAGACACACTCGGTCGCTCAAAAGCGCAAGGGTCAGAAGCTAATCCAGCAAGGTCAGAGAGGGATGTTTCGGCCATTGCTTCAGGAAAATGCGATACCCAATGGTTTATCAGTATATTGGCACACACCTACTGTTTATAGTTTATATGGAAATCAAAAGTATTTACTCATGCAGCAATACATTTTAATTGACCTCATATGGTATTTCTCTTAATAACAAAAAGAACACAATGGGCCATGGGGCAATACAAAAAAGCAATTCTGGTTCTCCAGCAATCTTTCCCCAAAATATGATGCAGGAGGAAGGCCTTTATTTTCGTGTCCTTTTATTTGTTAATTTAACATTTTAATACCATATTAACATTTTACCTGCCATTCAGTTTTATCTAATAAATATAAAACTAACTCCTCACACTCCATTTTTTCCATTAACAACTGACACACTGAAAATATATCATTCCAATGTTTTCAATTATTTACGTGCTAACATTTTGTCTAATATTTTCTAATGTTTCTTTGCATAATAAATTATTTCAAGAACATCAATAAATCATTTGTTAAGGACAGTAATATACACAAAGCTTGGAAGCATTTAATTATTTAAGAGTAGCAGTTTTTCTGCCAATATTTTTACATAATTCCTATGCTTCTTTTACTAACAATGTCACATGCATACCATGATAACTACATGTACTCTTTTTTGTACCATCCAAACAACTTCATACTCTTCCTTTACCAATTTAGAATTTTGTATATAATTTAAAGAGCCAATCCAGATAATAATTTGAAGAATAAAACTGCTTAATTTTGTGTTAAAATCCCTTAAAATCATCTAAGTTAGGGTCGGGAAACTAACTCAACATATGTCATACCTTTTCAAACAAGTTAAACCATTCAGTCTTCATCTTTAAACAGAGACTGGTGTCTCAATCAGTATTATACAGTGTCTGGATAAAACCAGACTTTTATTTAATAAAAATAATGTGTAGATGAAATGTACATTGCGTTATCAAGTACAGCACATGGATCTTTCAGTGTATAGACCTCTAAAATAATGTTTTATGAATTTATAATAAAGAATTTTACCTGATACTGGTACAGATATATCAGTCACATCACTATCTGAAAAAAGAAACAACAAAAAACCTGTCATGTATTAAGCAGGATTACTGGACAATATCCAATGATTCT
Source organism: Patella pellucida (assembly GCA_917208275.1). Classification (NCBI taxonomy): domain Eukaryota; kingdom Metazoa; phylum Mollusca; class Gastropoda; family Patellidae; genus Patella; species Patella pellucida. Next base: position 19,142,962 of record OU795036.1, on the reverse strand, counting down.
CCAAGAAGACACATGTCATACTCCTCACAGCGTTTCGTTTGATTAGAGGTAATCTAACTACACACTGCTATTTTGAGTGCATATTGTTGTTTTAAATTTTGATTGGTCAGTAGTACGTTTACTGGCCAATCACTAGCTGCCCTACAAAAGCTTTACATTTAAAACGAGTGACAGTATTGGATCAAATATGTTTACAAAACGTTTCGTCATGGCCCATGGGTCACGATTTTATTATGACTAATTAACCAGTGCATAGAAGAATACTGCAGTAAAACTAATTGCGTGACAAACGAGGCTATCAAGACAAATAAAATGTAAACAATACTGTTTGGAAATGAACATACTTTCACGGTTTTTAATACCTTAAATCATTGTCCAAAGTTTTAGGAAAGACCCAGAATAAACGAAGGGCTGTCATGTTGCTGTTCTTGAGTGATAGCTTTCATTGAATGGAAAGAATAGACACATTCCTGCTTAAGTTCAAGAAATAGACGCCATTCCAGCAATGGCCAGAGAGGGATTTCTCAAGCCATTGCTTCAGGAATATGGACACATGTAGGCTATATTGTTTTTGTGAATTTGACAGTAGTCAACCAAGAGAGGTTAACACAAATGTATAATGTAAGACTAATGTTAACAATACATTATGCAAGAGCTATTTCTGTCTATAAGTGTCTATTGCAGGTCTTTCTTTCTGTCTGAAATGTTATCTAAATAATTAATTAGACATTAAAGATACATTATGAGATATTTTTATAGAGAGTTGGCAATTTTTGCTATAACAGTTCAAAAGTAGATGATGTAAGAAGAATATGTTGGCAATTTCAGTCAAACTACTTTATTCTGAACAAAGTTATTATTGTTGTCATATTTGAATAGAAATTGTAGTCTAATGTATCTTCACCGATCATTTCATTCACAGACGTTAACTCCACCTACATAGTCTTGAGATGGGGTTGCAATTCAATATGTATCACATTTTTTTTTACTACAAATTAAAAATAAGATAGCTAAGAAGCGAAAGTTTGAAAGGAATGAAGCAAATCAATGAGGTATACCGACATCCAAACTCTCATTTTAACCACAAGTAAACATAATATCAAGGCCGTGTATATCGAACTTTCAATCAAATTGACTGACAGATGCGGCATTGCTTATCAGCAGCCTTTACTACAAATAAAAAATAAGATAGCTAAGAAGCGAAAGTTTGAAAGGAATGAACCAAATCAATGAGGTATACCGACATCCAAACTCATTTTAACCACAACTAAACATACTATCAAGGCGGTATATATCGAACTTTCAATCAAATTGACTGACATACGGCATTGCTCAACAGCGGCCTTGATCTAACTGATGACATCAATGTAACGGTTAATAATCTCCGCTTGGGGCGCCATTTATGATTTAATCAATCAGTGAAATCTTATTTAAATCCAAGCTGTAGCCTAGCCATCCGTGGGTCTACAGAGTTGATTTTGGGCTTGTTGTTTAAAAAAAATCTAATTTTAATTTCTATAACATTTAAAGCCTAAATTAGGACAAGTTGCAATAATCAGAATGGGCTCTTGCATAATGTATGTTTAATTAACTTATCCAGACCATAATCAACTCTCCATATCATTGCTAGCCTACGATATATTTACTGGATGAGAATCCGATCTGCTGCTCAACACTCAATAATGATCAAATAAAAAGATGGATAATCAAGACTACATATCATACAGACTTTAGTAATGATAATCAAGGCTAGGCCTAAAAGTGGATCAAGTTGACTTAATTTTTCAGCAAATTCCCTTTACGTTATCTAGTTTTTGACTATTATAGCGAGAACTGCCAGCTCTTTAACTAATCTCCAATAATGTATCTTAAAAAAACAGAACACATTTTTTTTTATTGGAAACAATCACTGGTTTGCGACATTTCATGTAACAAGTATCCTCTGATCACTAATGTCTGAAAACATTAATCACATGCACATTTTGCTTTTTCAAAAAGCACTGACGAATCGAAATGCTAATTTATCAATTTGAGAAAATGTTAATTATTAATCTTAGTCACAATATTAATGTTATGCAACAAGTTTCATCACTCTCACTCAATTAGGATCAAATGCTCCAAAGCATCAACAAATCCAACTATGCAGAAAAAGCCCATTATTGTAGTTATCAATGACTCTGATTAGCCTATCTTCTAATTAATCACCATTGAGTATTGTGTTGTTTTGAGGTTTTGCCATGTTTGACAATATCATTTATTTCTGGGTTTAACTACACTGAATTTCTTTTAGAGAAAAACATATATACTGAAAACTGAAATTAATGTGAGTGTCAACAGGTCACATTTTACAAATTAATCTCTTGCTTCAATCGATTTCTTGTTTTACAGTATACTGAGAATCTCTGAAAACATTGTCAACTGGTCTAGCTCTGAATATTTGCCATAACCTTGTTAACATTGTACAGGTTTTATGCAATACTTGCTGTGGTCTCTGGATTTACTGATTTGTGTCTGTTTTAGGGGCCATGCTAATTGTCATTGTGGCATTATATCAGGCCCATAGCCAGCTTCCTTTTTTCGGGGGGGGGGGGGGAGGGGTGTACAATCTACAGTAGGTATTTTAGAGCTATATGGTCAGAAACTTTTTCTTTTCTGGGGTCGGGGGGCAAACATTTTAGGGGGACAGAGTCTACATTAGGTATTTTAGAGCTATATGGTTAGAAACTTTTTTTTCAGGAGGGGGGGGGGGCAAACATTTTAGGGGGGGGGGGGGGCAGAGTCTACAGTAGAAATTTTAGAGCTATGGTCAGAAACATTGGCATACAATTTCAAATGGCATTTGCTGGGCTAAATTCTAAGATCTTGTATTGAACAATTAACAATAGAAATTACAATATTTTTGGTTTAAAATAAAATGACCAAAGTATATAGTGCTGACACAGGCCACGAAATTTGACGCGAACGATACCAATCGGTTACGTGCGGTCGCGCCAGCTCAAAAACACGCGACCATTTTCCCGGTTACGCAAATTGAAATATCGGTTACGTTAACAAATTTAGCCTATTAACATTTGATCAATTTTTATACATGATGACTTTGTGACACAGGTCTAATTTATTTGTATTATAGCCCAAACTCCCTTCATTCATTCTTGACATTTCTTTCTCCATCTTATCGGTACTTTGACAGATAGCATATTTTGATAACCGGTATTGACCAGTTTCAAGCCGGTTGATTTAAAAATGCCCACCACCCCCAATTATTTAAATGATTAGTTCTGCCATAAACATTTGAAAGCCTACCTTTGGATTTTCACAAAATGACAAATGAGTTTTGACTATTTCACATGCCAGCTATATTTCCAAAGAATTTACTACACGTGTCCATTTCTACTTTCACTATACTATAGCATGTGTACGGTAGTTAATGACCCGTATGGATGATGTCAACTTTGACCTCCACCCCGGCATTGCTCGAGCGATAATGTAAATGATTTTATTGTCCTGTCAATTTTAATATTATTTCATTACATCAAACCATTCTGTTTCCTTTTAAGACTTTGTGTATATAGAGTGCCGAGGTTAATAAATACTGTGTCAATCAGTCGCTATCTCATGATACGTGTTTAGTACGTCACACGTGCTGGGAAGAATGAATGATTACAAATGACAAGTGTTGTATGAAGTACGTATGTACATGTAACTACCATTCCTTGATGTTTGAAAAAGTCGATTGATAAAAGAATTGATAAAAAATAGGGATTTAGTGAAGTGGAACTATTTTCTTAATGTTTAAATGGGGACATCGTGGGATTAGAGTTTAAAATCATAAATTATAATATTAAATATAAAAAATATAAATTAATATAAATTTTAATTAGTCAAGTTATTTCTTTAAAGAATACATTTACTGCTAGTGGAAATGAATAATAGCACAATTTAAATCGGGATAAAACATGAAAATAGTGCAACCATATTATGTAACCAAATAAATTGGTTACGCAGAGCGTAAACCCGTAACCGTTTTTCTGGTTACGCCAAAATTTGAAATTTCATGGCCTGCTGACAAGATATTAAAATTTTGATAAAAGCAATAATCATCACCTGTAAGTATATCAAGCAAATGTCTGGCCACCAACAGGTTTTTTCGAAACAACAGAGCAATATCTTCATGTTCTTTCAGTATATTAGTAAATATTGATAATATAAGGCGTTTCTGTATGCTCGGTATAGATGTATCTTCTAGTTGTTGAATTAAACATGCTATACAAACAGGTTCTGGGGAAGATACAGATACAACACTCCATGCAATATCATGATCAACATGACCTGGTGCTGCTTTGACCACATCCATACTTAATGTCTGAAAAATAAAATAAGAAAAAAATGTATTTTTAACAGAATAATTATGTTTTTACAACACATGTGTCTGTTCGTAGAGTGAAGTGTGGGGGATTTTGACTATGGTCAGATTTATGTGTTATTATTAGGGAACTAATAGCTGTAGGCCTAGCCAACCCAGTTTGGCTCAAAATCCGACCCAAGGCGTATCTGAGGAAAATTGTAGGATTCTAAGTGGTGGTGAAGCAGAGTTGTGGGCCGCCATAGCCTCCAAGTAAGTGAAATAATAAAAGTTTGGATCAGGGCAAACGAACGCATGCCTTAAAACTGACCGACCGATCAGTGCCTTAAATAATTAAGAGTATCACTGTGTGATTTAAAATCAAAAGCATTTTTTTAAAATTGAAAGATTGTCAAATTATTTTTTTTTTGGGGGGGGGGGGGGGGGATTTCCCGATGTGCCTAATTTTTCTGGGAGTGCAATGTAGGCCTACCCCCTGCACAGTACCATAAAATACATTCAAAAATTCAAATAAATTTTATTAGTCTCTCAACTAACGAATGTTCAACATGAAAATTACAGTTGTGCCGGTAGATCTACCAAACCATACGGTACCTAATTCCTATAGCTTGCACTGATGCAAATTATCTTATAAGATGTGGCCAAAATCAGTTTTTTCAGTTTCTATACCACTTCTAACGAGCTTAGATAGACACGGGAGAATCAGAATGGTCTTATTGTCAGGATCCTAATAGTGGCACCCCGCTAGTTTACAATATAGAGGCACTATGCTTTGGAATTCTCTCCCATATTCACTTAAAGATATTAAAAATCCTCATTTATTTAAGAAAGATATCATTAGGCATGTTATTTCTTCTTCCTAACCTGTAGCCTATATTTAATATATCAACTATTAATTATCTTTTATCTACATGTAGGGGCCTATCATATTACTTTTTTGTTTTGAAGTTTAAACTGTCTAGCTTAATTATCAGTATAATATATTTGAATGTTGTGTGTGTGAGTATTTGTTAAGTGTCTTATTCTGTTAGTGTTACTGTCTTTTTCATGTCTCTATTAATTATAAAGGGCAAAATAGTAAACAGGCTTTAAGCCTAATTTTTCACCTTTTAAAATAAAGATATTATTTTTATTATTATTATAAACCCAGGCCCAGGGCATGATTTAAATTTAGGTGTGTGCCCTACTAAATATTATATATACTACCAGGCTGGGAAGGCTGCAACCCCCCCAATAGCCTAATCTGCTCGTATATATCCCGTTTATTGGGCAGGCGTAGTGTCAGAAAAATTCAAACCACCCTGGAATCTGGATTTCCCTATCCTTTGCTCGCAGCCCCCAATATCAATATCGTTCCGACAGGCCGGACTACTATACACAATTTACTTTTTAAAATACACTAACATGGCTTATAATTTGAGTTCTTCTCTTGTAGGCCTACTGAATCACAATATCATAATGTCAAGACAATATATGGAATACCGAATAGTGAATAGCCTATGATTATCTAGGATTGATTCGAACTTAAGAATTCGAAGTAAAATATTATATTAATATATACTATAGACCAAATTCCCTACATCGACTTCATAATATCGCTCTCGTTCTGCGTAGAAAGAAAGGGGTTCAAGCCAGGACTGCTTTAGGCCAACGTTATAACCTATTTCCCTAGCTCGTGTTATTGGTGAAACTTATTTTTATCTATAAAAAGCCGAACTAGTTCGGGGACCAAAATTGAATGAATGACAACTTTTCCCGCCATATCGGACCGTAATCAGAGTTATCCCCCTTTAATGATGAATTATCCCTATAATTTAATCTTTGCTCAAGGTTATTTTATTTTACTGTATTATAAGGTCCATGTCAGCGTAAACAAGCTGACAATTATTTTTAAACCATTGAAGATTTTTAAATGGTAAAGATCTATCTTGTGACATATAATTACTTGATTATTCACCAGTACTGTTATGTTTTATATTTATTTATGCACAGACACACTTTTTTTTTTTACCTTAAACCGAAATCTAATTACTTTGTGGTCACCTCAATACCGTATTTCGTGCTTTTCATTTTGAAATAAAAGTGTAGGGTACCATAATGTTTGTCCCAAAATGAGCTGGCTTGCATAGAGCGGACGTTAAGCCCCATTTTTCTCTTGACACGGTGAAGATAAAATCGAGTAACGGTATCTTCCAAACGATCTTTATCGAGAAAGATAAATTTCCGACAACAAAAAATCAATGAACGAAAGGTCATCGCCGACTGCCGTAAGCAGGAGGAGGGGAGAGCACGAAAATTAGAAGCTGTGAGAGTGAATATAGGCCTCTATGACATGCAGGTAGCGAATGTGTCGGAAAATTAAGAGTTTCCAGCCGACATTAACTATCTCTCGGCCGAATTTGAGAGGCTATGTCGTACTAAAACTCTCTCCCGGCGAAAATGCTTGCATGCTAACCAGCAATTTTTTCCCCGACGCAGACAGAAAAATTCCGACAGGAACGGCCATTGGGGGGGGGGGGCGGTTCGCCGGCCCCCCCCCACTAGCCTCGGGCATGCCCATCCGTCCTAATCACGAGAGGGAACCTCGCTGGAAAATCTGGATGAACTTTTTCGGCCAATGCACGGATCGAACCCCCGTACCACCTTCAGGCTAGCGAGCGAGCGTCCTACCCACTTAGCCACCGTGATCCCCCCCACCCCATTCGTGTTGGAATTACGAAATCAAATCAATACACACGTGACGCTTCTTTCTGGTACGATATCATATGGTGGTGTCTGTTTCGAAGGTTATTTGCGATTAGACCGCTTCGCATCTGGGAGTATAAAAAAAGCTTATCCTAAGATCGTATTGTGTTTTTTATTCATGAAAAGTGAGAGAAAAATCGATCCGTGTATTAAACATGGCAAAGTACTCAGACAATTAAATTTGCGACAAATCGATGAAAACGATTGTGTCTGGTCAAACTGACATTGTATAGTTTGGTAGGGCATCATGAAATCTATATTGGACCCACTGTCTCGACATTCCGAATGTCCACCGACTGTTATTACAGAATTCTATGGTTTTCTGATAAAACAATCTGTCGAATGTATAAGTGGCGGGGCACAGGTTTTTGGTACGGGTGGCGGAGGGGTCGGAGATCCTCCTCTAAGAAAATTTAGTAAAATCGGTGTTTCAATGGCGATTTCGGGCGCACATCTGGACCGGAATACGACATTCAATTTTATCAGCTACATAACCCTAACCAGCAAAATACACAGATAAACGTTCCCTTATACATGAAAAAGAGAAAGAGTTAACGTCAATTCATTCAAACCAGGTCATTTCGGGACTAACATACGGTTTGAACAATTTTATTTCAATAATTCGCATGTGATTAGCGATCTTTAGCCGTGGGGGGAAACCGGTGAAAACCTACGAGGCTGGTAATGCGAACCTAAACTCCTTGCCACGTACACGCGGAGGCTCGAAACGACGCCTCTTGACTTAATGACAAACCTTGTGATTTAACGCGCATGTTTTAGACCAATCGTACATCCACCCACCCTCTTTGACGGACATTTTGAGCGGAAAGCGGGATCAAGTGGCTATGTTGGTAAGGCGCTGGCTCGCTAGTCTGGAGGTCGGGTGTTCGATCACTGCATTGGCCGCGAAAGTTCATCTCGATTTTCCGGCGTGGTGTCCCCTTGTCAGTGATGAAGAACGGAGGACCTGGCAAGGACAACTGCCTTGTCGTTCGGACGGGACGTAAAAATGAGGTCTCGTGTACACATTTGCAGTTGGAGTTCGATATATGAGTAGGCCGTAGCGCCGCTGCCCGGGCAAACATTTCCCTCATAGCACACTGTATGGCGTATATGCCCGTCTTCAATAAGCCCAGACTAGGTGCAGAAGAGTAGGACGTTAAACCCCATTTCATTTTATTTCATTTCTTATACGTGCACGCCAGCGTTGGTTTTTGGCCATTCCTCCTGCTTCACCGACAAGGTGCAACCGACCGGAAAACCCAGAGAAACTTTCTCGGCCAACACTGTGATCGAAGCCGTTAGCTCAAGATTAGCGAGCCGTTAGCTCAAGATTAGCGAGCCAGTGCCTTGCTCACTGAGCCACTACGGCTCCCACTATATCTCGAACTTTTACTGGGTGACATCGCGCATTTAATAATAAAATATATATATTTTCTTAATATTCAAAATTTTATGATATTATGTGAGATCGTCACTTTAAGATCAACATATCTTGAAGGATAACCGAGACAGAAGAGGACATTCACACCATAAATCACATAAAACATGTTATTTTCCACGAACTACTTTTTTACTGTGTGCAAACTCTATTACACCTCAAGGATTCAGATCGTAATTCCATTTATCAATAAAGAAACCGGCGACATTTTAATTTGTATCATGTACTATTTTATTCTTATTTCCATGCGCAATAAATTATCTGATGTCAATACTTCAGTGAATCATCGAGGTCATTTTGCAGGAACGATTTTGCTCTTCAGATAATTATTGATTGTGCTTAGTTAAAGGATACCTGACGGTAGATGAAATCGTATAGAGGTAAAGTACCGTAAAGGGAGAGGATTTCAAACTTTTGCGACAATAACCACGGCCTCTAGTGGCTATGTGTAATTTGAAACTCTTAATACACCTCTGGCTTACGGCTGTGGTTTCGAGCCCTGGTGTGAGTGTATGTGGCATGGAAAAAGAGGTGCCTTCTCAACCTCGTGGGTTTCCTCCGGGCACTCCGGTTTCCCCCCACTGTTAAAGACCCCTACGCGCAAGCGAATTATTGAAATAAAATTAAAAACCATTATGTTAGTCCCGAAATGACCTAGTTGTGTTGAGTGGACGTTAAACCCCATTTCTCTCTAATGTTTTGTGTGTTGTTCTGTTACTATCTTTTTCATTCCTTTGTTATAAAGGGTAAAAAAAAAATTATTATTATTATCCACATGTTCTCGATTATCAAGTAGCATTCTAAATGGCTACGGTCAGAGCCTTATATCTATATTTATATATAAGGCTGTGGCTACGGTAAACGTCAGCTTGGTCAGCCATTCATTGATTTAATTTTAAATGGACGACTGTTTAAATCCCAAGCAGTACCCAAGCCATCCGGGGGTCTACAGCATTGGTTGTCAAACTCTTTTTTTGCGAACAGTACACCTTGGATCAAATGGAAAATAAGCGGTACACCCAGCTAAATATATATGATTTTTTTTTAAATTTTAATAAAATATCAACAGGGCCGGATTAATCATGGGGCACCATGGGGCACAGACCCCAGGGCCCCCCACAAAAAAACTCGTCCAGTCACCTCCTCTAGAAATGTCATCATTTCATAGCACTCGCATAGATTGGTCCACTGAAATAACGCCAGAATGCAGTAATTTTGTGGCAGAATTTTATTTTTTTCTGTGGGAGGTTCTTCTAAATGGCTCCACACAAGGGCCTGAAATGCCAGGAAATCATGTTTCCGGCCTCCAATTTCTGAAAATTTCCAGAAAAATAAGGCGCTCCCTCCAAAATAATTGACAACCTTTCAATTATAAAATAATACACTTGATTATGATCACATAGTGATGCTCCTAAGGCACTGATGAGTCAGTTGGTTTTAATGGCGCCTACACCTGATCCAAACTTTCTTATATCTCTTATGTGAAGGCTATCGGGCGCCACCACAGGCGCGGACCCAAGGTGCGGACACCAGGAGCAAATGTCTCTCCCTAAAAATCTGCCGCCATATAAAATTCAAAATTGTCACTCAGATATCACCCCAATGGCAGAAAAGCGTGTTTCCTGCATCGTTATTTTCAAATATTTTTGAGGGAGGACCCCAGACAAGGGTGCCGCCCCATAGGCGAAGGGCCTCTCCTATCACCTCTTTCTGGGTCGGCGCCTGACCCACCACGTGACATTAAAGGGTTCGTTTTGGTCGTCTTTATTCACATTTGACAGGACCTTGTTGGTCTTTGGGAGCGCCGCCACCAAATGACATGATCAGAGATTTTCGTTCTAGTCGCCCGATCCACGTCGCCTTATGGTGTTTCGGACTAGTTCTACTTTAGAGGATAAGGAGTTTCTCATTTTGGTGTGTTTGACATCAAAATGAGAAATAGAGCTGCCGAAATTGATACACGGGAGCCACGTTAAGTGCAGCTCCAAATGGGTGGAAAACGCAATTGTGACAGTCTAATTTTCAAGTTTTTCGGGGGAGGGGCTTCCAGACCCCCACCCCACGTACACACAGGCACCGTTGCGCACTCAGTAACTCGGGCATTATAATGCATGGCGTCCCCAGCACTCTGCTACGCCCCCACTTTTACAATCCTACATACGGCCCTGCCCCAGTCCCTCTTGTGGGGTTTCGCGCCTTCGGTGCTCGCGGTCGGTTATCAGCCCCCCCCCCCACATGATCCAGGCCTCAGGGCCCCCACCATGGTTAATCCGACATTGCATATCAAGTCAGATAACCGTAGACAGAGACAGAGACTATAGTCATAGAATGAATTCGGATCACGTAGTTTTTCGCATTTTCTTAGTGTGCCGTTCAAAATTTCGCGGCCTTAGGAAGATCTCGCGGCACACCGGTTGAGAATCTCTGGTCTATAGTTGATTTTGTACTTGTCATGTAAATTAAGTCTAAATTATATAACATCTGAAGCCTAAATAAAGATTTACAATAGCCAGATTTAGCTCTTGCATAATATATGTATATTTAACTTGCCAAAGGGTTCAACTTTCTGAATATGCAAGAGTAATGTAAGACACGAAGGGGAGACTCAAAATACCTCTGATTGCCTTTTTATTACTCTGTCGTCAAAATGAAACCGGGAAGTGGAAGAATAATTTGGAATACGGAAGGTTCGCGCGTTTTGCGGTTAGGCCTATAATGTGATTAGCGTATTACCGCCAAATAGCCACATTAAAAATTCATGATATAAAAAGCTACAATCGTCATCCGTGGAGTATAACCCTCCTAATATACGTGCTGTATGCTAAAGACGAATGGGCCTATATAAATAAATAATGGCCCTGTGTGATAAAATAGTTCCCGTTGCTGCAAGATTAAAATTTGATTTGTGGTTAAAATACCGAGATATTTCAAGCCAGCTTAAATGTCGACACGAATATCCCATTAGCGTTTGGTTCATCACGGTCTATGTACATTGAAGATGCAAGTAATTAGTATACAACAAAAATAGCAACAGACATAATAAACATGTTATATTCACAATCTTTATACAGGATAGCAGAATGTTTATGTCCGTTTTTATCTCTTACGTGCGGAGAGAGGGAGAGGGGTGATATAGGGCCAATGGGGTGGGGGGGACCGAAGGACTCGTAGAAAACTCATTGGGTTGGATAAGTGTCCCTGTACTTCTTGTCAATTGCAAGCTGTGAATCGAAGCCACGCCATTCAACTCAATGACAGATCATTCGGCAACACCACACCACCCTCGTACATGCAAGGGGGCATTACGTGTAGGTCTGTTGTAGCGTGGTTTCGACACTACGCGTGTACGTGACAAAGAAGATAGAGTTGCCTGTAAATAACTTGGGGTCGGTTGCTCAAAACTAAGTTATTTTAACGATCCGTTAAACTCTAACGGACATATCTTGGTAACATGTTGTTTGTTAACTTTCCATTAAATTTACTACAGAAAACACTATAGAATACTTTATTTTTTATATTAGCATAAATCTGTAGGAAAAATTTGCACGACAGAATGTTCGGCGCCTTTATTTCCAGCAACAATCTTTCTCTCCGTTAAAGTTAATGGATCGTTAAAAGATAACGGAGCTTTGAGCAACCGGCCCCTGGTCGACGTCTCCGGTTTCCTCGAACTGCTAAAGACCCATACAGGCAAGATAATTATTTGAATAAAATTGTACCATTATAAATATGTTAATCCCGAAATATGTTCAGTGGACGTACACCCCCCCCCCTCTCTCTCTACCTCTCTCTCAATCGCTTTCTTCTCCAGACTCTTGCGTCATTTATGGTTATTTACCCTTGGCACATGCCCACCGGAGACTTCTTGAAATATTCAGGAATTATAAACACATCTGTGTGAGGATATGTCGATAATGATCTCTCCAGCTCTGGTGAACGATAATTGTGCAGTTCAATCGATAGACGTCACTTGAGACAATACTGATACAATATGAACGGTCATTTGGCATTTATGTGACCCAGACAAGTAAAGTTGAATTATTTAAAAGAGCCAAGGGCACTCGACACTAACCAACGGTAATATATCTCTGATGGGATTTAAATTGATAGAAGTATCCTAGAATAGTTAATAAATATCAAACTTATGCTGATATTAGATTTTTGATTCGCGAGGGGGTAGTGGTGGCGTTGTTGTCTTACGTGATATTTTAATGTCTTGCTTTTTTAAAACCAAAATTTAATGGCCTAATGCATACGCCACGCAGTGTGATGCGAGGGAAATTTTATTCGGGTCTATACTCTTATTTCGCATTCTAACTGCCAAGGGGTCTTTTACATGCACGAGGTGTAAACGGGGTCTCGTTTTCGTCCCATCCGGACGACTAGAATATGTTACTATACTGTAGGCAGATAAATTCTTTACTCATAATATACCACCGTGGTCCCCTTTAATTGTTGCCTGAAACATTTGCCGTGTTGGGCCTATGGTTTTGCTAATTCTGTATTTGACCATGAACAAATTTTACACTTCAATTTTGATTGAACTGGATAACTAGTTCCCCGCCAGTTATGTAGAAAACCCATTACTACTGTTATCATGTTTTGCCGAAGTTGAAATGAGTAACTTAATAAAATCAATATCTTTACATCTTAAGGTTTACCGGGATAATTAATCTTCGTGATTGAATAATTTATTTTAATCAATCAAAACGGCAAGGGTTAATCTTGTACGTCCAATTTTAGGAAATTACTTAAGTAACAGTATTGGGATTTTCAACTTTGACCAGACAGAATTTCGTAAAATTTATTTCTAGCATATCCAGTGGATAAAAAAAAACACGATCCCCCCCCCCCTCGTCCTTTCTGATATGTCCTGGAGTGTTCATGAAAGCCAAAATAGGGCTCCGAGACATTATTTAAAACTGATGAATACAGTCCTATATTCTACCCCTTGTTATAGACTCCAGGGTCGCCAGAAGCCGGTGGGTTTATATAAACGAATTGAAATAAAACTGTACCAAAACAATAATAACATTACCTTGATTAAAGTAAATTAACTGCATGGGATTAGTGCCATGAACTCATCCCAATGTGGGCCGCATCAGGAGAGAGAGAGAGAGAGAGAGCGAGAGAGAGAGAGCGAGAGAGAGAGAGAGATGGGGGTTTAACGTCCACTCGACACAAACTAGGTCATTTCGGGACTAACATATGGTTTAATTTTATTTCAATAATTCGCTTGCGCGAAAGAGAGTCTTTAGCAGTTGGGGGGCCCGGAGAAAATCCACGAGGTTGAACAGAAAAGCCGATATACAATAAAATAGTATTGTATTTTTTTAGCCTATATAAAACAATCCTCCATAACAGACGTCCGAACATCCCCGGTTTTACCCTATATGGTTTATTTTTTGGTATATACATGTAGTTTACCAAATAAAATAAAACCAAGTATATATACAAACACTCCATTACATTGGACAAAATTCGAAGTCCTAAAAGTCCTAATATTAGTGTAATCAGAAAATGGACTTTTCACCGTGTACAAAATACACGACAAAGAATGAGCCCCGTAGCCTCATGCGAATGTAAGGCTCTTTTCTGAATGAATTGAATAGCCTATCCAAGGGCGTGTTTACCGCTGATTTTACTTGACGAACAAGATACCTTGGGGGTACAAAAACCCAATATTTTTATCGTTAGCGGGTTATTTTGGGCTGTGTGAAACATGTCAATATTTAGCAGATTAAATTGAGTCACGGTAATATGTCTGACACTGGCTGAGCTTTATAATAATATGGAATGAAATGGAGATTAACGTCCTACCGTTCTGCCCCGACTGGGCTAATGAAGAGGGTATGAAGTGTGTTATGTTGGAAATTTTGCTCGGGCAGCATTACTATAATATACGGACTAATCTTATTTAGAATTCCAACCACCAAGGATTTTTTTATGTCAATCTCTGTTCACTGGACCTCGGTTTTTCATCCTGTCCGAACGAATAAACGTTGTCCCTTGCCAGGACCCCGTACTACACCAGAAGGGGGAACCCTGGACATTAGACCCACCCACAACTATAGCTACCATTTAGTTTTCGAACGTTAGTTACGTACGGGAGAAATCATGCCGGAAAATCCTTCTAAACCTATAACACAAAACGTGTCATTGCGTCACTTAGCCCCTGTTAAGGGTTTTTAGAAAAGACAATGAAACAAAGAACCTTCTATAAAATATACAATAAAACTAATTAGTCTACAGGAATAAATATATAACAAAGACCCGAGAGTAAATAGAGTATAGATGCCTGGTTTCGTGCAGTTCAATCCGTCTAAATTATAATATTATCCCGGTTGGTGCAGAAAAGTAGGAAGTTAAACCCCATTTCCTTTTATGTTGTGAAGTCGTTGAGTAATAACGAATGTTCTCCTCAGAAGGCATTTTCGTCCAATTTATGATACCGATATTTGTTTAAATAAACCCAAGTCGCAAGAAAATGTTTATCACATTTTGAGAAAGACAATATATTGAACATTGAATGCCATAGACTATAGAGGGTTGGGTTTTTTTAAATGCTGGACGTGCAAAACTTTGTTTCGTTCGGGATTTAGTTTGTACGCGCTTGAATGTGCTCCATGAAAGAATTCAGATGACCCGAGCTTAAATCCAGTGGTTTGCATTTAACCACTTTCACGAACTAGTGATTTATTGTTTGAAATCTGAGGGTTTGGTATAAAAGCAAAGGTCCATTTCAGATTTCGCTTCCTTCATAAAGTTTGGACGGTTGGCTAGTATAATATACCCTATTTTCATCTCATGACCTAGCTATGACTAAATCTTCAATAGTTCTTAGCTTTTAGCCATACCCTGCGAATATTGTGTGTCTTATCCATAGAGGTAAATACACCTCTATGGTTTTATCCAAGGCTTTGTCTATGTTGTGTAATTATTTATGTGTGGTGCGGCCCACCTGCAATATTGGCCTATTATGTGCCACAACAAAAAATATAAAAAAAAACGGTTTGTGGTTTTGTCTTTAAATAGAGAATCTCCTACGAGTGTTTTTTGATATCAAAAAATATCAACACAAGTTGATAAAGTAAAAATAAACGAGGCTCTGCCGAGTTTTTTTTACTTTATCAACGAGTGTTGATATTTTTTGGTATCAAAAAACACGAGTTGGAGATTTTATTTATCACCCAATCCTTTCTTACATGCACAAATAAATAAAAATTATTCTTTGGTATAGATTTCACTTTTACAGAACCTAATTACATTACAGCGTAGTAATACATCATTTTTTGAAAGCAGTTTAGCTATTGTATAGTCCTATATACGGACCCAGTTTTTTGTTTCAAGGTCAATTAAATAAAAGCAGCTTCCTTTTTTTAAAAAAAAAAGTCACTCTTTACTTAAACTTAGTGGTTTCTTTAAAATAAAAGAAAGTAGTTCCTTTTTGATTGACCAATCAAATTTATGTAAAGCGATATCACCACTGTGTATCACAGTAGATTATGTAATTTAACACACAAGCGATATCTACTGTCAAATGTATTATTGGGTGATAAATTTAATTAAATCATCTGTGTATGCAAAATGAGGAGTCAGGGCCTAATATTCTGATTTATTTAATTTTCCTGAAAACATTTTTTGGAATGTTTTCAAAGGTAAATTTCACCATACCCCCACATCACCAATATTTAAGCCTAGAAAAAGCTAACTTCATGACTGTGGTATTTTATTATGCCAAAATGTTTTGGGATTTTTCAAATCCCTTTCTTCTAACATGAATGGTTCTTGTTTATTACGCTGCAAAACACACCTTGCGAGCTTTTGTTCAAAACGCGCGCGTCTCTCAGTGTTGATTGATAAGCATGTATTTAAAACCCCGTTATAAAAATGGACTCGACCGCTTATTCAAGTTGAACCAGTCATACAACAGTTTAGTGTCCTGTGAACCGGCCGGTGAGCCAAGCGTATTAAAACTTTTGTAACAATTTTACCGTTGGATATATCTTATAAATCTTTATCACGAGGATTTCATATTACCTATGTAACAACTAAAGAATAAGAAGTTTCAAAATGCCATCAAGAAATACTGTGACGGAAGAAGAGCGGCATATCGACGACAACTCCGCCGATGAGGTAAGAGTCACTTGAATGAAGACAGTTAAATTTTTGTAGGCCAAGCAGAGGTACATTAGCAAGCTGAATGTTTGAAAACTTTTCGAGCTATTTATGTACAAATGTTTCAATGTTTACAAGCGCTTAAAATGACCCCCACTGGGATAAATACAAATAACGGCCCACATAAACGTTGCACGTGCACTGATATACCATGGTTGTAACTTGTAGTTGTACAATGATATCGGAATGTCAACTGGTCTAACTTCCTAAGGGGATTCCAAAGTAGTTTATATTACGTGACCTCTTATCGTGTGGATAAATCGCTGTAGGTCATAACCACAGGTACGGTATAATATCTGCGAAATTGTCACCACAGTCCTCACCTGTGTACCGATTTAGACATTGACTATATGATTAACTGAGCTCACTCAAGATCCTGACATTGGCATGTATTGTTATTTTTGATGTTTGGTACAAACTGGTATTTTTTGTGTAAAGTTACAGTGCATTAAGTTGCAGATCACATAATTTCAATGTCAGCAATGACAACAAGCAAGCTTTTCCAAGGTATAAGGACTCTCTTTTCCCATGGGTTTACATGTACTTAACACATTACATGTAGGTATTCCTGTCTTGCTGACAAAATAATTGTCTGCAAAAGAATCAGTTCAAATTCATTAGATTTTGACATTGTCCATACCAAAATATAGGCTACAAAACAAGTTATGCCAAGAACAGGTACATGTACGTATTATCCAGATCATCCTATCAAATTAGAAAGAAGAGACACATTTAATATATTTTTTATACTGGAGTGGCAAACAATATAAAATCATGATTTTTTAAAATAAATTTGACCATCTTGTACATAAATAACTTCTTAATATCACTAAACTTAAAGTAGCTAAGTCTCTAACTCAATATCATCAAAAGTCTTCGACATTGAAAACACAAATTGTTTTTGCAATTAAAATCAGCATTGGTGTTGTGATCTTACCTGGAAAAGATTGGCTTCTGATATCCAATATTTAAAACAAAATAAACATTTTACCATTGGTAGTAAAACATATCATGATATACATTTGCAGGGTTTGTTGTACATGTACCTACTTGAGAACGAATTAACTAAAAAAAAATAATTATTTGTTTATAATTTAATTCTGTTTATTCATAATGTTATTTGTCATATGATACTCATAGTATATACTCATAGTATTAATCATTGATCATTGGTGTTTCTTTTAACTTTTGTTTAATGTAAATTATTGACGATGACTAATTAGGGCTAGCCTTACTCAACCCTCAACAAAAACTTAATTGATTACTTTGAGGAACACATATCTGTAGTTTATTTGTTTCTGTATACTATTTATCATGTAGCGTACATGTACATGGAACATGTTAAACCTGCACACATTGATTTAAAAAAAATTTTTTATATAAATTTTGAAAAAAGGTAAATATTCTGAAGGCTCCGTCACAAAATACTCTGCTCCAACTAGGGTAATGATGCAGCATGCTGTAACCTGTATGCTATGAGGGAAAAGCAAACGAATTACAAATTTACAACTGTTGTGGGTTCTTTTACGTACATGCCAAGGTATACACAACACCTCAGTGTTTCATCCCAGATGCTATTCCTTGTCTGGCGTTCCATCCTGCCTCGCTGTTAAGCTAAGGGGAACCTGGCTTGCAAATCCGGGGAACTTTCTTGGCGTACACCGCAGACCTCCTGGTTAGTGAGCCAGGGCTTTATAGCTGAGCCACGGTGGGTCCTGTACATACATACATGTATATTATAAAACCTAAAAAGTTTGTTCACATTTTGTATACATTTTGTATATTAGTCAGTGATTAAACTGAATAAGTACAATTATACTGATGGAATAATTTAAATTGTATCGTATTAGCAAATGACATGAATGAGTCATGATTGATTTTACTTGTTACAAGAGTATTTGATATTAAATTTGCTCAACTCCTAGTCTCCAGCCATTCAATATTCATCAAGTGCTGGGATGTCTCTCACAAAGAATTTTATTATAGGCAATTATGCAATCATGCAATTGGATTTGTTGGCAGTTTCTGATTTTTACAACTGAGTCACTGCTTTCGAAATACCATCATGACATTTCTTAATTTGACATGCTGCTGTATGAATGAGTTGGAATCCAGGCAGTTCACTTGAACATTCAATACCTGTATTACTATTTAAAGATAAAACAACTGTTGACTTACAGCTAAATAGATGAAATAAACTTGTTATTTAATTTAAAAAGAGCAGCTTTTACAACAGTGTCACCATAACAGGGATGAGTTAAAATTAATTTCAGTCTGTAATTGGATGCCCCCCCCCCCTTCACACTGAGGCCTTCTCCAGAGTCAACATAACAGGGATGAGTTAAAATTTAAAAAACTTAATTTCAGTCTGTGATTGGATGCCCCCCCCCCCACCTGAAATAGATGCTTGAGGCTTTCACCTCATCTGCCACCCCACCCCACCGTTCTCAGCATGCCACAGGGCCGTGGGCGTATTGTATATTTCCTGGTAAACTGTTATTCTTTTTAGTATTGCTGCCATTTTGTTCCGTCATAACCCACATGAACAAGAAGTTTAATAGTAAGCTGACACATGTTGATTAAATCCATGGGTAGTTTTTGAGTATATAATATATACTGTATACATCAGGTGTTGAAGGGAAATCTAAACAACCTTTCCTGTGTTACAAAGATTTACAATTCCAGAGTAACTACCCAGTTTACATTTATTCTTCTGATAACTTGGGTTTTATTGTGTTATAAACTGTTTCGTTAGAAGATTTCTTAGTGGAGAGAGAAATGGGGTTTAACGTCCACTCAACACAACTAGATCATTTCGGGACTAAAAAGCTGCAATATAATATATAAATTCACACAGTTTCAAAAGCAGCCCACAAGAATAACACAAAAATCAAACATATTAGGTTTGAGGAGATGTGTTGATTCTACTTATAATGGGTCAACTTTTTTCATCACCCATGGGTAGCAGTCACCGAGGCGGGGGCCGGGGAGTTGGGTGGTCGAATTGGTTAATGGGTATACTTTAGATCATATGGTCCGTCATTAAGTCAAGTGGCAGGGTTTCGCTTGTACTTGACAAGGAATAGATCTAGAGTTGTGAGTCCAACCTCATAGGTTTTCTCTGTGTGAGTTACATGTACGTTACAAAAGAGTGAGTTAAAAATAAGACCATGTGAAATAGTTGTCTGCTGACTAATAGAGAAATGACTTCTGTTACCTTTAATACCCAATGGTTTGCACACTGCATCAATTGATTTTTATTTCATTATAAATATGAATTTAATATGAAATTTAACTATAAACACAATGAAGTTTTTTATTTTATGTGTTGTATAAGCTGGGTTGACGGTATTATTTCATATTTTGTAACAATATTAGATTAATAAAGGTGACAGCTGTTTATTTAATAAGATTACAAGTATTTAAACTATACATGTATGAACCAATATGTTACCTCTGTCCCGGATGCTGATTTAGTTTTTAAAAAGAATGGTCAAAGACCAAAGAAATTTGTAATAAATCTGTTTTCTTTGGATCAAATTATATGGTGTACATTAATTGCAGAAAGATAAAATTAGCATCATAATCTGCATTGTCTCTTGTCTGTGGAGGAGTTGAGTGAACTAACACATGTACTTTACCTTGCATCCTCTCTTGTTTGTAGAGGGGTTGGGTGGTTGATTTCATTAACACATGTACTTTTCATCATTAATTATGTCAGTTAAAGGGTGAGAGAGAGAGAAATGGGGTTTAATTTGATTTCAATAATTCGCTTGCACGTAAGGGTCTTAAGCAGTGGGAATAAACCAGAGGTCCTGGAGAAAACCCACGAGGTTGGACAGGCGACCCTTCTCCTTTCCACGTACAACCGGGGATTTGAAACCACGGTGATAGAGCGCACGCACGCTAACCATTCAGCCAGTTTAAAAAGTTTAAACCTCTAACTTGGTATTTTCAATAGAATTTAAAATTAAAAACATAAATGTGGAGAATTCAATATTGGTCCATTACAATCAATAATGATGTTTTTACATTGCCGCGAAAATAGTGGATCCTAGTACCGTTATCCAATATTTAAGACACAATGAACATTCTAAAATCAGTACACAAAGTCGTGTATTTCTATTTGTAATGTATAAAAACAAACACATCCTGCAAATAGTAATTAGTAATAATGGCTGACTCATGAAACGAAAAAATAATAAAATATGTGTAGAATGGGCTAGTAAGCAGGTGTGATCGTCTACCAGACTCTACCTTTCAATTTGGATTTTTCAAATATGACAAAGGAAATAATTGATTAGAAATTACAATAGATATTTTAAAAATTGAATATAATAAATCACTTTTTACACTGTACATTCATATTACATTAATATGTGCTTTTAGCAGAAAACATTTTTGTCTATTTTAAGATTCCAAAGAATAGGGCCTTATATATTTGGCCTTTTAAGTCGAGTGGCATAGTTTCGATCCCAAGCTTGCACATGTCAAAGAGTATGGTCGCATGCCTAACATGGTAGGTTTTCTCTGTGGCCTCAAGTTTCCTTCAACTGCTTAAGACCCTACACGAGAAAATTATTGCAATAAAATGATAGCGTAATATGTTAGTCCTGGAAAAATCCTTACAAGCTTGTACTGTAACTGTATTACATGTATGTCCCTTTTGAAACCGCTTCCCTGGTGATGGTGAGGAGGAGGATGAAACGATGCCATCATGCCAGTGCCAATAAACAGAGAGCTTGTTTCCTGCCTTTTAAAAGAAAGTTATATCTGCATGAGTGGAATATTATTTAAATCAATATCTTCTTAACCATAAAATTGTTAATAAATAAATACATGTAACTTTATCAATGTCATTACGACCTGAAAAATTTAAAGATACACATTTATTCAAGAGCTAAATCGGTCTACTGTAGTACTGCAGGTCTTTCTTATGACCTTAAATGTTATATGAATTATTAATTATACATTTATTCACATGACAAGCCCTGCCCATAATAAATTAGAAATTAATTTAAAAATGGATAATCAAGGCTTTGTTTTTTTATCGTCACTGTAGTAGCTGTGTAGTTGGGCCTTTCCTATCCATATGCACACTTAAACGAACGGAAAGACATTTTTGACCAAACTAGATCAAATTTAATTGATACATATATTTAATATACCGGTACCGGTATTTGAAAAGGAATCAAACTTTTATAAAGTTTGATTTTAGAAGTTTGAACTATTCATGTAACGACAAAGCTCTGATTGATTTAGGAAATTTTACCTCTCTTCTTGTCCTTCGAAATAAAAATGTTATTATGGTGGTAATGAGAGCAGTATTGGTTTAGTTGCAACCTATGATTAGAATTAGTTTAGTGGACTATTTACAATATTAACGGATTGATAGAGTAATGAATTGTCAACAAACACGGATATTGATCAGGTTTATTCGTTGATTGGAGGGACAGACCTTTTACAAACTTGTATCAATAGTAAAACTCGAGATTGCGATGTCTGTCGATGTTTATACACCACTCAACAATCCAACAAATTGTAACACAAGGTGACCAATTAAAGATCCAACCACTGTTCGATAGATAGTTTACGAACCACTATTTGCTCAGATTGAAAACCGGTAGCTTTTTCTTATAAAGCTAATAAGTTTTGAGGAAAGCAAAAGTTACTTTGCATACAAAGCGTCCATAGATTTTGATTTTTCTTGAATTACATGTAAATATTAAGATATTATATAATACTATACTGCTCATTGGCACTGCCATTAAATTAAATAAGTGCTATGAACTACCAGTACCTTAATTTTTACTAATTGTTGTGACATCATGCCAAGAAATATTACACCAATTTAAAGTTTATCTTAGTGCTTTGGAGGTTGGGCTGTAAATGATGGAAAAAAAATAAAATAAAATGGGTTTTAATATTACACTTTTTTCTACAATGAAAAATGGATGATACTCAGTAGATGTGGTTTTGGTTCATGTATATGTACATCAGTTGTTCCTGACAAAATGACTGGTGGATACTCCTGAAGTAGTACAGTGTATCTGACATTTTTAAGTTTGTGTCGATAGAGTTGCTCGACATTTGAGTTGCATGTACATGTATTTTAATGGGTAATATTTTTTATTGAATCACTATCTGTATTTATATCAGCGGATATTTTTTACTGTCAACATCTGATATCAGTAAAACTAATAGTACGTGTAGCCATATCGGCACATCACTAGAGCCAATAACATCAGTGGAAACAGAAAACATTCAAATCAGTGACAGACAAAATGATAGACACGAGAGAGAGGAAGAAAGAAATGGGGTTTAACGTCCTACTATTATGCACTTAATTGAAGATGGCATACACCATACAGTGTGCTATGAGGGAAATTTTGTCCGGGCAGCGGCGCTACGGCCTACTCTTATATTGAATCCAACTGCCAAGGGATCTTTTACGTGCACTCCAATGTGTACACAGGACCCCAGTTTTTCTGTACACTACGAACGACTAGGCAGCTGTCCTTGTCAACTATGTCAAGCCCTCCTTCTGCATCACTGACAATGGGTAATCACGACGAAAAAATCGAGATGAACTTTCTCGGCCAATGCAGGGATCGAACACCTGCCCCCCAGGCTAGCGAACCAGCGCCTTACCCACTTAGCCACCTTGGTCCCCCGACAGGCACTAGAGGGTTTAAGCCTGACAAATCCTTGATTTGTGCCTCAGACAGTGTCTGTGACAGGTTCCTTATTTTCAGACCTGGGTGTCTGGATAATTATGCATCAACAAAAATACAATCAACAAGGTCTGACATTCTGTATGGCAATCACCATGATTTCCCCCTAGTACATTATATTCTAGTAATCTTTATTATTGATGGCTATGCTAATAGTCCTCTTCTTACATTGTCGATTTGATTTAACACTTGTAAAATGATATCAGACGCTTACATCATTCACGTACGAGACATTACGTGGTGATGATGTGAGAATTGCAGTAGCACGTTTGTCAATAGATCAATTGGGATTTTACTAAATTGGTAATCCTGTATTAGCAAATAGGGAATTCAATAAGCTATTATCGCCATTTTATTACCAAGTTGTAATGAGTTCTGTGGAGGTTATAATGTGTTTAGTTTCACCTTCAGCAGAAAACTGACAAATAAAAATAGCACTAAAAATGGGCCTGTGTCTGCTAAATCAACATCGCAAATCTTCTGTAGCTAGTTTATGGAATTTTACACTGGAAACCCAGACCACACAAATTTGTGATGCAGGCATCAGGGACATGATACAGGAATACATGTAAAATAAATAGAAGCCCCAAAAGTGAGTTCAATCATTCTCACAAACCTAGTCACTGATTCTGAGGGAAAACCAGGTCAAAATAGCCCATTTTATCTCTTACCTCTATGTAGATATAATTAAATAAAACTGAGTCTCTCTTAATAAGAAAAACTCTTTGATTCCAAACTGATCCATACTGTCAAAAGTGTACATTTATGTATCTAGGTTATGAAAACTGATCAAGCCTACTATCCTATTCTAAAAATGGATTAAACTTTTTAAACTTTATTTGTATTAAATTTGTAATATGATATACTGCTACACATATTTATTATTACAGAAAGCGAGCATGTCAGAACACATCTCTTTTCATTATATTTGAAATGAATTATTCACTTATTGAATACCTGTAGATCCGTAAATATACAACTTCAATGTAATATTCATACTAGGTTATAAAATGTGCACTTACTGACATAAATATTGTTATCTCTAGTGAGCGTGAGGCTTCTTAATTTAATGTATCTTACTATCTATATACATAGCTATAAATAATTTAATAAAGATGTATTTAATAGGTAATAAAACTTCTGCAGGAATTGGATTCCCTGTAGAATATAAACACGCATGGCATGTACATGTATTATTACACCATGTCTCAGCCATGGCATTTGCAAACAAAATTCAAAACTGTAGGTGTGACTACATCAGATATATAATAATCCAAATAAATAATAAAATGTTTGATTCTTTTGTTCCATTGCACTGTTGCATTTTGAATGCAGTTATCAAAATGTTTGAAATAAGTATAACTGTTTTTGGAATAGTACATAATATGTATGTACTATATATTATGCAGATCTGTATGATGGTCACATGTAAAAATGCATAACTTTCTGTATTCTTCTAGTTCTTATTACAATGTACATACAGTATATGCTTCAATCTTGTACAAACTCTACAAAAATGTGCTCATGTGCGGTTTACAAGACATATTATATAACAATACACTAATAAATGGAGTTTAATTTTCACTCAACACAAACTAGGTCATTTTAGGACAAACATACATGTATGGTTCAATTTTATTTGTGCATACATGTAAGGGTCTTTAGCAGTGGGAGGAAACCAGAGGACCCGGAGAAAACTGATGAGGTTAGACAGGTGACTCTACTCCTTGTCGCGTACAACCGGGGTATCTAAACCACACTGGAAATAAAAATGTTTAAATCTAATAGATCAGTTTGTATTGATATTTTATCATCTTTTATAGTGTTCTATAAGTTTTATAACAAAACAATCAGTGAGGCATAAATGTCTACCATTAACTGTTGAAATACAGAACATTATTGCCATGGATGAAATATCGAATTTACCTTTATGTCTATTACATGTATACATGTATGGTTGTTTACCATACCTGAAAAATCAATACAACATACATGTAGCATAGTTATGGCTTTATATTGGAGTTCTATGATTAATGATTAAAATAAGGACCCACCTTAACGCTGGGGGTAAAGGACTCCCACAATCCACAAGGAAGGGGAGGCACCAGGGTTCCCCTTCCAACCTCAAGCCCTAGGGAAGAGATCTCCTCAACCCCAGAGGAAAGATCCCCAGGCACTTCTCAACCAAGATGGAGAGACCCCTGTGACCTCATTTAGCTCCACCATGTTACCCAGGATCAAACCAACCCACTCCACCCTCCCTCCTTCAACCCAGCTGGAGAGACCGACATGACCTCCTTTAACTCTCCCTTGTTACCTGAAATCCCCTCCTTCAACCCAGATAGAGAGACCCCTGTGAACTCCATTACATTCAATTTACCAATCAAAATTAATATATTGAACTATATTAAGAAACACAATAGGATCTGTTTTTAATCAGATTAGGTTAAACTTAAAAGAAATATTGTTGACCTGATGACACCTAATTTCTGTTAATATTAATTAGTGGAATTGATTGAATGCAAATGGATGACATTGCAACACATCATTAATGTTGTATTTTGTTCTAGAAGATTCATGTGGGAGATAAAGTGAAAGGACAACGTAGATAATGTTTCCATGCTAATGTACATTTAATTGATTAGTTCGAACATTCAATAATTTATATTATGCAAGCGCTCGTAAATTACGACTGTACTAAAGTTATTATTGATTGTAAAATATATTGCATTAGAATAGCTTTAAAACGAAACAACCCTAGACAAAGACTTAGCTATAATGAGAAATGGATGTACATGTGATTTGTTAATGTATAATGAAATGGTTGATTGATTACATGTATATTTTTATGTGCAATGAAATACGGCTGTACACTAACTAAGCTATTAAAGACTGCGCAACTAATATGCATTTGAAAAATTGGTAGTTCAGAGGTTCCTGATTTAATACAAAGCATCCATGCAAATTGTTACTTGATGGTTTCTGAGTTGTTGATAGATCAAGGATGTTTTGGAGGGTAGGCCTGGCCTATGTAGTTTTTTTTTCTCCCAAAACAGGGTAGACTTGGTTTGTTCATGTTTAAATTAAATCAGTGATAGTGCTAATACTAATGCTTTACCATGCTTCCTCATTTTTGTGTGGTCGGGTCTCTTTTATCGTAGCGGGGCTACAATGGAGTTCATCAACCTTGTGAAGTTGTCGATTTGCTTTGGCTCCCGACTGATAACCCATCCTGATCAGTAGACCCACTCTCACTATTTATACATTGGAGAGGGCCTACTTTCTTTTTAATTGAGGAAAAGGAAAACAACCCTGTGATCGATAATCATCCAAATCACAAACACCTCTTGGTAACAATCTAAAACAATCAGCTTACCAATTACATCTCACTGTTTTCTTGTCACAGACATTTCCTCCACGATTGTATTTTGATTATGGGAGTCCCCCATTACCGTATGGTGGTGTCATGGTGATATTTATTTAAATGTCTAGACAGTATATGGTTCTTTAAGATATATTATTAATACTTTCATTAGTTTGATTTTTATTTGCCCATATTGAAATTAGTACTTTAATTAGTTTGATGTTTTTTTGCCCATATTGAAATGTTGTAGTTGTATATTGTTGTCACCTTGGTCAGTTTTTGGTCAGCTGATTTAATGGTACACTAAGTTTGTGTTCATGAGACAAAAAATCCTGTTTCAATAATTTTCAAGATTACTTTCAGAGTTCGGGTTGAAAAACCTTGTGAAGTCCCTAGAGGCTGAAGTTGTCATTCGATTGGCTTCACATTGATACACAGTGTTTATTTGTAAGGGACTAAAGAGTAGATTGATTTTCATTGATTTCTAATGTTCAGCTATTTATCCGTTTTTATCATGTTAAACATATATATGGCTCCTCTCTAGAGACTAAATTTATCGTTTGATTGACTTAAAATTTATACACAGTATTTATGTTCTTGAGACAGAGAATCCGCAGAATCCTATTGATTTTCTGTCCTTCCGTATATGTTTTTATATTTTGATACACCCATCTGACATGTACATGTAGTTGTGTTATCTTTACCCTCTTCATCGATCCGCCTACCTCCTTGAAATAACTCTATAGAGAGGAAATAAATGCTTTCAAAATTCAGAATTGAGTGTGTATTTCATTTGATGCCGATTTATTTCTTTATGCACTAGAAGAAGATTCAATACTTTTTTATTCTCAAAGGGCATGCTTCTTCAAATTCTGATAAAAGAAAAAGAATGAATGAATGAATGAAATGGGGTTTAACATCCTACGCTTCTGCACCTAGCCTGGGCTAATTGAAGACAGGCATACGCCATACAGTGTGCTATGAGGGAAATTGTTGCCCGGGTAGCAACTGAATTCCAACTGCCAAGGGATCTTTTACGTGCACGCCAATGTGTACATGGGACCTCGTTTTTCTCATCCCATCCGATCAATTAGGCAGCTGTCCTTGTCAGGCCCTCTATATAAAAAAGAATAAGACATTAGAGCAAATAAAAGATTATTGATCAAAACTTTAAGCATGTCATGTAAGATAAATGGCAAGTAACCATTTGATCAGGGGTGGACAACTTTTTACATAGGGGTCTTCATCCTTGGGAGGAAACAAGGGTCCCAGTAAAAAAAAAAACATGAGGCTGGAGTCTGGTTGGACAGACAAGTTAGGAATCAAAAACACACCACTTGATTCAATGACAGACCCTTATGATCTAAAGTGCATATGTCAGATCATTCAGCCACCAACCCTTATGCAAAGGAGTAACAGTGTGTTGAAAAAGTGGAATTGAAATGTGCCCTTTTGAAACACAAATTCTATTTTGTTTTGTTTTTTATAGTTCAAAATTTCGTTTTACTTGTCTTTACTACACTAGAATCTTGAAGAGTTGTTATATTACCAGCATTCTGGTTGAAGTGAGGGATTAGTCAATGAAATGGTCTGTTACTTCGAGTTCTTGGCGTGCGATGCATGTTACTGTGAGTAAACTCCTAGAAACATCAATGCTGATTGACTAATCAATGTCTGATGTCATAGGGTCAAAAGCCGCTCATACGACCCCTGACACAACTTTTCAGTACAACCGAAAAAATATAAAACACACTATAGATCTGTGTTTTAATCAGATTGTGTACAGTCCGAAAATAGTAAATAATATATAGTATATACCTGACCCATTTATGTTTAAGTACTTCATGATAAAAGTTACTGTTATAGGCCACAACAAAAAAAAAGAAGAATCCCAACGTAAATGTTGTAAAACTTGACAAATCTAGTTGTAGTTTGTGATAATATTTACTATAACTGTACAGCCATGTGTCATGATGATTCATGGATCATATACATGTATTATTTTTATGATTGACCTGGAGGGATGCTTTCTAAATCTGTCAAAACAGATTACTGTATTTAATAAATGGTAATTCTGGTAATTATACATGTATATGGAAGATCTGAAGCCTCCAGCACGAAACTTCTTTTTTATTCTACCACGTGCTAGAGCAAGACAAATCTTTGTCCACTTCCACCCCTCCCACACATATGCAAAGACATCATTAAGACCACCGGACTAGGGGATCCTATTTCGTTTCGTTTTTTATAGTTCAAAATTTAGTTGTACTTGTTTTTACTGCGATAAGGATCTGGAAGAGTTGTTATATAACAGGCGTTCTTATTGATGTGAGGAATTAGCTAATGAAACGGTCTGTTATGGCAAGTTCTTGGTGTTCTCTGCACGGAACGGTGGGTAAACGCCTAGAAGTGTCAACGCTGATTGATTATCAATGTCTGACATCATCACAGACAAAAGCTGCTAATACGACCCCTGACGTGACCTTCCAGTACAACTGGACAGATCTCCATGTAGTGTAGGCCATCGATAACTAAACGAAATATAGATCTGTATTTTGATCAGATTGAGAGAAAAGATGTTTTTGTTGATCGAATTAATGGAAAACAGTTTTTTTTACATCAAAACTGAGGACAATGATGTATATTATGTATGGACAACCCCATACATATATTCCTTTCTACCATCTATGTTTTTTACATGTATGTCAGCTTACATATGACTAACCAACCTGAACTTTGAATATCTAACAATAGAGTTAAAATGTCCTAGCTGAAAAATAATTTAATTGAAAGCAGACTAAAAAATTAGTCACACATTTAGATGCATAATTAGAAGGGGGAGGTGGTTTAATTCAAGCCAGAAACCAGAAACATAATCTCAATTTTCAATTTACAATGTAATAAGAATACAATTTGTTACGAATAGAAAAATTTAATGAAGGAAGAAAGAGTTTTAATGGCTGTTTTTCATGAGCTTCTTTAAAATAAACACGAAACAAATATGTATCATGTTTCACTCATTCATGAATTTTATCGTAGTTAAGCATAATCAGACAACAGATGATTCCGTTCTTGTGGCATCATTTCAATTTCTTGTTTAAGCACATTGCATGTTCTGGAATGTGAAATATGAATAATAGCATCGTGGGTAACGGTTGCCCATAATATATTATAGGGGGGTCAGGTAGGTAAATGTTCTAACTGGAGTTTACATGTAGATCATACAGTCAAGAGGTGTGGTTTCAATCCCACTCCTGTACGTAACAAGGAGTAGGGTCACCTGTCTAACCTTGTGGGTTCTCTCTGGGTAGACATGGTGCTGGGAATACATGAATTTCATAAAACCTAATTTATCTCTCTCTCTAAAACAAATAAATGTCTGTCTAAGTACATGTACTGGACTTTTGATTGGTTCTGGCTACTGTATGTCAATAATAATAACCATGAAAATCTAGGAATGTATGGAATGAATGATAAATGAGCAAGGTTGTGAAGCGTGGGGGGGATGTTTGAACATTTGAGTGCATGTACATGTATAAGAACCTCGGAAAACTGCAAATCGAAATAACCGTAGTCTTAAGTGCTGCTCTCTAGGAAAATTTAACCGATAGCTACATGTACATGTAAGTAAGGAAAATAAGACCTTATATAAACCACATTTGATTTGTTTTTGTGA
This sequence comes from Patella pellucida, assembly GCA_917208275.1. Taxonomy (NCBI): domain Eukaryota; kingdom Metazoa; phylum Mollusca; class Gastropoda; family Patellidae; genus Patella; species Patella pellucida. The sequence continues at coordinate 19,112,461 of OU795036.1, read as the reverse complement.
GAACAAAATAGAATTTAGATTCTTGACCTGTAATAATACAGACAGGTCAGTTTGACATCCCATAATGCTGGCATCTCTATTCCCTAACCTGGCTATGTAAAGTGCTTTTACTAGTTTTAGCCAAGTGTAGAAGTGAATAACGTTGTTGACGCTACTGAGCTGTATTGTTATAGAGTTATAGAACGTGCAGCATAATCAAATATTGATGAATGTTTTTATAGAATGTACGTACCAGTATTAAATTATTGATTTGCCATTTATTGTACATGTATACATCATCATCAGATATTAGATAATTTTAACTGATGAATAAATATGGCAAGGGATTCAGCAACAGAAATATATTCAAATACATAAAGCACCATAGAATATATTAAGTGTATTCCTTAAAAGATAAAAATGGAATATGCCATGTGAGTCAGACCAGCACCACCTTTTTATCAGAATGTGTCATAGCAACTTGTAGCTTTTATGTAGAATTAATCATACTGCAATATAAGAGGATTGAGTGCCAGGAATTGTGGAGTTGTTTCCCCTGAACTATGGAACCGTTTTATGATTAGTCCCATAACTCATGGAAGCATGCAAAGCTATTTATAGGTATTTTTACTAGTGAATCTGACTTGAAATTTATATGTATGTTCTCAATACTTACTTAGGATATGGGGAAGAGTTCTCCTACCCCAGTATTTTTTGTCAGTTGTACTTCAATTTATTTTTTTGAAAAAAACATTGAGACCTAAAAAAGGTATTTTGGTGTCCGGAAACAGGGGTGTTTTTTTAGTTTTTGATATGTCCCCATTGAAATTTAATTGTAGATTATCTAAATGACATGAAATTTAGTTAAATTGAAGAAGCTTGTCTATTTTATCACCCTATTGCCCTTTACCACTTTGGAAAGACTTGGGGGATACTCGATCAAGATGGTGAAGTGTTTTTTTAAAATCTATTTATACACTGTTTATGTTCATAAGAAGAAGAAGCCTCGAATAACTTTTGAATTTTGGAGTCATTGCCCTAGATCACAAGTTAAAGGTCTTGTGGCAGTAGTTAAAATGTTTTGTATTTTCATGTTTGTGAGAGCACTTTGATACTTGTACTCAAACTGTTTATGATTTTATATTAAATGTAGGATACTTCTTCAAATCTACAAATGATATTAACTGTGGCGCTTAGAGTGAAGGGACCAGGAGGGGCAACAGCCTCAGGCATCGATTTGGAGGGGGGGGAGGGGCATCCAATCCATAAGTGAAATCAAAATTAAGTTGACTTCGTCTGTTATTACATGTTTAGAATGTCCTTTTTCTCACATTACTGAGAGTCTATACCATTCGGCAAACCTCGACAGATTCCGGTGCCCTATATCTAGACTCGGCTGTATTATGAAGTCCGCCATTTTGGAACTATTTTAAAGGACCCGGATAAACATGGTTGCCCCCAGGAGATGGGTGCCAGTCAAGTCGTCCACAAGCGAAGTCGACCGCAACCGTTGGTGGAGTCGTCCACAAGGCATTGGTGATGTCGTCAACAACTATTAGTGATGTCGTCCACAACTAAATTTGTTTATGAATTTGTTAATGAATTTGTTATTTAACAAATAAAACGATTTACTTTGTTGTTTATTTGCCGGGAGAAAGGGTGACCACGCAGAAAAAAACTATACTAATTAAAAATACATCGTGTTGACGACTCCAAAAAACGTATTACAATATCCAGAAATTTTTTACTTTGTTGTTTATTTACCGAGAGAAAGGCCGTGACAAATACATTATGTGTCCAGACATTATACTAAGTCGTGTGGACGACTCCACCAACGGGTGTGGGCAGCTTAACCAGATTTTGGGACTTTTTTGTAAAAGCGGAACGTTTTCCTGTTAGAGTAAATCGGTAGTCGTCAAGCCGCATCGCAAATGTATGGTCGTAGGTACATATCAATGACTATCATACATCCGAGTCTAGATGAAGGTTACGGAGAGTACCGGAATCTGTCGAGGTTTGCCGAATGAGTCTATACTTGAGTCTTAAGGGCATACAATTAAAGGATTGACCGTGGGCATCACTAAATCTCTGCATGCCACCGGATAATGAAATGAAATGGGTATGAACTCTCTGCTGATCTTCTCCGACTGGGTTAATGAAGTGTGCTATAGCAGAAACCTTCCCCGACAGCAGCACTACATCCTACTCTTATATCGAATTCTAACTGCCAAGTGATCTTTTACGTGCACGCCAATCATGACCTTCCATTTTTGTTCCATCCGAAATACTATACTTTGTCCCTTGCCAGGCTTACAGGATAATGATCATACTATGTGATAAATAATTAATGTAATATGATCCAAATACTAATAAATAAAAGTGTGAGTAGTTTATAGATTAATAATTTATCACAGTCCGTCATACCTTCAGCTTCCTTACTACCTTAGTACGTATATGTATTATATGTCAGTTCAAGACCATATGACTGGCTGTAGTACTTTCCTATTTTTTCTCCCAAAACAACAGCTGAAGTATGACTTTAGCTAATTTTATATTGATTCCATATGTTATGTAAATTGTACTACTAGAACACTACTGCTACATTGACTCATTGAGGTGAATATTATATAGAGTTGTCTGCCCCTTCACCATTCCAAGAGAACTATTATTAAACTCCTGGTAGGGTGTACAGGCAATAATACAGCAGAGTGGTATATTAAAAAAAACAGGGTGTGTCCAGCAATATGGCTCAGATGGTAAAAAAGTTTTTTTGACTTTATATATTATAGATTTATATATTGCTTGTAAATATGCAATATGAATAGTGTTCCTCTACAAATGACATATATATTTGTATGGTACTACTATATTCTGTAGCTTTGATTAACCAATGACAATTAGCATACAAATATATCATTACAAACAAATGGTTAAATATGTACATGTAGACTTTTCCATCATGCAAATTATTGCAAATAACAGATTCTATTCCAATTAGTATCTGGTTATATGAAAAATGATTTGCGTTTTGCTTTATAAATTGATTATTGATATAGGATCAGACATGAATATATTTGTACAGCTTTTATTCTCTAATAGAAATTATGTTATTCAAAACTGGAAAATCTCCCATTTGTGCCTGTAGACTAGGCACCGGACTAGGAATTAATACATATTACCTGTAGTTATAATTCAGTAGGAACTATGAATTTATTTAGGATAGAGAATAAGTACCGGTACCTAATGTGGAAGGAACATGCAAGGCTATTTAAAGTTCATCTAGTGTCTATCTCCTCCTAACCCTGTAAATTGATTTTAACTACCATCTCAAACAAACTTGTATCTATGGCTACCAGTTTCAATTTCAGTAAAATTGACTTACATGTACCTTAAACTAACTGAGCTTAATTTGCACTTTTTAGAAATATTTCAAATTTCACACAGCTTCATCCACACTAGTATGTAGCGTACCCAGCTTTTGATTATTTAATATTTCATTAAGAAACCCAAAATATCTCCATGGAATAATCAGATTATGAACAGTCCCATCAATTAGATTTCGCAGGGGATAAAAATGACGGTGGGTTTGTTTACATGTAGCAGCATAAATTGTAAATACTGAAGGCCATGGTGCCGATTTTACTGATATTCCTATTAGAGATTCAACATTCACTATATTGTAGTATAAGGGATTCCTTACTCAAATCATGCCCCAAGACTTTTATTAATTAATAGATTCTGAAGAATATAACTAACGTGTAAATATGATTATATAAGGTTTATTTAATAAGTGTTATATGTTATTATTTACCTTGTACAGGTAAGTGAATTATAGGTATGGTATATTATTGATATACTTGTATATATAATAGGGTTATACACATTTTACACTTCTACATGTAATTATATTACCTGGTTCTGATAACAACACATTATATATACAACATGTAGGTCAACCGTATATCAGTACAGCTGAATCAGCTATAATATATTTTACCTATGTATTATTACAACAGTTAGTGGGGTATAAACTTATATATTACTGTATATTAAATTACATATAGTATTACTGTATATTGTGAGTCAGAATTTAGGTTTATCATTCTGTTTGTCAGCTGTTTTGTTATGTTTAAGTTGATTATATTAGACATTAAATGTCATGAGAATTCTTTATTTCATTTTCATAAACAATAACAAACTCACTATTTTTATTATTAAATGGAGTTGGGTGGCCAAATGGTCTTATTTGTGCTCTTTAGATCATAAGGTCTGTCATTGAATTATGTGGTGTGTTTTAAATCCCAAAAGAAGTAAAGTCGTCTGCCTAACCTCATGGGTTTTCAAAGAGTTTTTTATTATAACATACATGTACATATAAGTGAATTATTGAAGAGTAAAGGTGCTCTATGTCTGTTAGTCTCGAAATGACCTAGTTTGTGTTAAGTGGATGTTAAACCCCCTGGGGAATTTATCTACATTATCTCAACAGAATCTCATCCGAAAAAATATTTTCAACTTTGTTATTACAGTTGACTTGAGGAAATCATTTAAATTATATAGAAAGTATTAATTAACAGTCATGTATGACCTTGGTTATATGAAGCTAGTTTCCTTTTGAAATATTTATGTCATTTGGAACAGCGGGGAGCAGGTCTCCTGTGTTATTTGAACCATGCTTGGTTAAATTGTGTTTAACGAGGCGGCATACACGGTTCGTTAAACTGTGTTTTAACTAGATAAACACCTTGCTGAAATTCCAAGGTTAATACTAAACACCATTACACTATGACAAGAGTGAGTGTGACACTAATAAATGACAATCTGTAGGCTTACTCCTAACCAGTCCTAACATTGATATAAACAACTCAAGTGTATGGGTCTGTTTTACTTGTTTCTCTAGCATATACAGTATATAAATATATATATAAATTTTTAACTATCTGTTGTTTTTCACACTAATTATATATCAATAATTTATTTCTATATATAGAAGAAGAAGAAGAAACTTTATTGCATAAAAAACCTTACAAGGTTATGTGCACATATAGATAAAATTATAATATAATATAAATAAGAAAGACAAACAAAGGATATATAATAATATTGTCGGTGATATCACTTCGATGGAAGCGGTCATTTAATAAATCTATTTCACACACAAACATTGGTACATGTATGACTGTATTAGGATTCTGATATCATAGTGATATATATACCACATCTACATGTAGCATCCATTCTCTTGATTTGATATTATTTTGTTTTATGCTTGAAACGTCTGTATGTTTGAGTTCTCCTATGTGCTGACTATTATACTAATCCTGTAGCCTGTCTTGAAGCAGATGTTAAACCACAAAAACAAACAAACGAATCTTGTTTGAACTCCAGGTTGACATGGATTATTGAGGTCAATTAAAACAGGAGGTTGACAGAAACAATATTTAGCCTGTTAAAAATATAACAGAAACACAGTTCTATGGATATATTATAAATACCTTGAGGCAGTTTGACCATAAAACGTAGTTGAAGCGTATATCAGTAACAGGGTTTTATTTTCTACACTGGAAACCTATGACCTCAAATAACCCCTAAACTCCACATACAATGTATTGTTTGTATGACATTAATGGCAAAGATAAGATAAGATAAGATGTTTATTGCATCAAAACATCCATTAAGGACAGCATACATACATATACACTAAGACATAATCATATACAATTACATTTAATTATAATAGACATCATATACATGAGCACACAAGTAATACCTTCATACAAACAGTATAATACATGTATATCGTTTCAGTTTCATGCGGCCAAATTAGATTTAGATCTATTATCAAAAGCCAAAAACACATATAAAGTCAATCGATTTTGATGAGTCAAAGAGATTAATAAAATTGTAGGAAATCAAAAAATCTCAGATAATATGCATCCAAACTGGTATTTAGGGTTCCAAAAGGAGTATCCATACCCTGCCTCTTTCACAATACCAGAAACATCAGTGTAAATGGAAGAGATCAGTGACGATAGAAGACACATCAATAGTTCCTTTATAAAAACACTATTACATTTTTTGCCAGTTTAGGTATTAAATAGAAATGAAATAGAAATGAAATGGGGTTTAAAGTGCTAATTTTCTGCTCCGTCTGGTCTAATTATATGTACTTGTTTAGTTATATGAAGTATTGAAATTACATGTAACCATGCCTGCATAATGCATTAAACAGAAAAGAATAAAATGGCTGGATAACAGAGTGTAATAAAAACTTACAATTTAGCGCAAAAATTAACTTCAGTAGAAATAGTCGTAGCCTTGAAATTACATGTACCTATGCATGCATTATGCATTAAGCAGAAAAGAATATAATGAAGGGATAACAGAGTAAAATACTGTGACTTGATAATCTTGACAAACTTACCATTTAGCGCAAACATTAACTTCAGGAGAAATAGTCTTAGCCATGAAATTACACAGCTTGAAAGTCTTTAATGTCGAAATTTATTTTTCGCATGGTGCTAATGTAGATTACATGTAGATATTGTTGGCATCCAATTTGCAGAAATGTCATGTGCATGATCCGATACGCAATTACATGATGATATACAGAATAGCATGGCTAAGAGTAAATGACATTTGATTAAATACACTGTAACTGTATTAGAATGCACGTTTTCGTGTATATTGCATGAAATGACATCTAGGTTTAACTACTATTATTCTTTTCTGCTCCAACCCAGTGAATAAAATCGGGCATAAAACATACAACATGAGGCTTGGGGCTGTGGTTTCGAGCCCTGGTGTGAGCGTATGTGGTATGGAGGTAGGGGCGCATTCTCAACCTCGTGGGTTTCCTATGGGCACTCCGGTTACCTCCAACTGCTAAAGACCCCTACGCGCAAGCGAATTATTGAAATAAAATTAAACCATGTTAGTCCCGAAATGATCTACTTGAGTTGAGTGGACATTAAACCCCTTTTCTCTCTCTCTCTCCCAAACCAATGGAGTGGGATTGTGGAGTAAGTGGAGGCCCCGATAAGACGGGTCTCGCACAACCTTGATATACCATTTTTAAACAGTATTCGCGTACGAACGGCAGTCATTTTGTATGGCAATTTTAGTCCGATTTTCCCGAAATTCGAACTCAACCTTCCTTAGGGTGTAACGGTGATATAATTAAAATGGGTTTTCAAATCAGATGATAATTGTCACCTCCAGAGGGACCACAAGCTAAAATAGGTGATTTTTCGGACAATCAGGGGCCATAATTCAGGAAATTACGTTCCGATAGTTGCAAATATCAAAAGAAACCAAGATCTTTGGGTTATAAGTTAAAACATGCATGTCAAGTTTCATTAAAATCGGCTCAAAATTGTGACCTCTATAGGGTCCACAAGCTAAAAACGTGATTTTTCGTACAATCAGGGACCATAATCCATGAAGTTTCGATCCGATACATGCGAATATCGAAAGCAGTAGAGATCTTTTGGGGATAAAGCTATATTTTAAGTTTCGTCAAAATCGGACAAGACTTGTGACCTGTAGAGGGTCCACAAACAATGTGGACGGACGGACAGACATTCGGACGTCTGGACGGACAGGGGCGACGACATAATACGTCCACATGAAAATGTGGGCGTATAAAAACAGGAAGCAGCTTCGGCTCTCCTATGTCTTGTCTGCGATATCACTTATGTGGAAGCAGACGTAAAACACACACACAATGAGGATTTGTTTTTGGAGATAGCAGTGCTTCTCCCGTATTGTTTTGATTTCCCCACTGACAGGGGTTTTACAACATGATGGCAGTGGTATACACAAGACCTGGGTCCTTTTCATCATCACTAACAGCATCAATAAAAGACTTGATCTCGCTTTAACTATGTACATCTTATCAAGGCCTTTACGTAATGCCCTTCACATTTTGGCACTAATTTTGTGAGCCTATCTGATTCCTTGATTGTCGCGAATACCAAGTTGCACGCTTTCAAACTAAAATATCTACCTGTGATAATCGAGTTGCAAAGTTCAAGGTTCTGTGAAGGTTGCGATGTCACAACATCTGATTGGATGTTACTGTTCACGTGTCTGTAGATAACGTAGCTATAGGTTCAGAAATTTTGAAGTAATCTAACAACGTCCAGATGATGTAAAGCTCGCAGTCGTTGCTTCAGGAACATGGGGGACAGCAGACTTAAAACACCTGAGGAACTTTTTCAGCCAACATTGGGATCAAACTCGTGACCTCCTGGTTAGTGAGCCAGCATCATATTTACTACTGCCTCACCATGCTCCCTATTTTGCATAAAAGACAAAAGATTGATGTATGTTAAATCATGATGTCATAGTCGAAATAATTGGAAGGCTAAAATTGTTTATTATAAAGAATATTTTTTATTAGACCTACATGTAACATTACCCATTACATGGGGGAAAAGCAAATGAAGGGGCTGATTTACCGGAAAATGCCAATAGAAACAGGTATAGCAAATTTATTACTTAAAAGATTATTTTCGACTGTTTTCTTTGCCATTGATAAGTTTATCCTGGAAGTCTTCATAATTTTATGCACGAAAAATGACAGGTAATAAAAAAAAAACACTTTAATTTGTTAGTTTAAATATAAGTAAATTTAGTAGCAATCGATGACATATGGTTGTTTTTGTCAGGTAAAACAGCTGTCGGTGACAAACAGTGCTGCTATACATATTATCTTACATGTATATATAGATGCATATATATATCCTGGACTTATTAGCTACGTTGATGCAAGAACAGTAGGACGATAAATCTCATTTCATATAGATATCTATAGCACTTGGTGATGTTGTTTTGTAATAATGTTCTATAGTAAATTTTCAATTTCCGTAATGTATTAATTAACAACCCTCTGCATTTCTACATCTCTACTTGATTTTTGAAGAGCAATACCATGGTAACCATTGCAAGATTTTAAGAAAAGATATGAACCGCGATAACTGAATGTAGACCAAATTGTTTTAGTAAAGCATTTGATTTATAGACTTTTGCAATTGTTCTGATTTTAGGCTCAAAAGAAAAGAAATAGATGTTTAATGATACATTATGATTTTTTTTCCGTAAATGCAAAGGCGTTGATTTATGACTGTGAAAACTGTTTGGCGAACTGCAAGTCTCAGGATATTGCAAAGAGTAAGCGTCTATAAAAAGCTTGACGTCGTTTTGATTTCTTGTCTACCAACCTATTATTGATATTTTGTTTTTTTATCTGCTCACGATGAAAATTGGATGAAGCAAATGTGAGACATGAAGACATGAATGATGACAAATTGACGAGGTGCGTTAAATCAGTTTTAGCAAACAGAAATAAAAGCAAGCTCATATCACTGTGATCATTGATCGTGAGGATTTGTGAGGACAGTAAAGATTTATCTCAAACACTATAATTGAAGGGATAAAGAAAAAAAAGAAGAATTACTTGATGAGTAGATATGTTATGAAATGTTGTTTGGTGGTGTTTAGTTGTATCGATTAGTGTATGTGTTTTGCGTATTGATTGCCGAGGTGTTCGTAAACGATGAATGGTTCTGAAACAATTTTGGTTTAATTGATTCAATACAAGAGACTTGAGTGAAGACATTTATGTGTACATCTGCCTTGTGATTTATGCTAATTAAAGATGTCTATGACTCATGGCCAGGCAACAAATCAATAGGAATATTTACAGGCAATCAACCTCTTGTAAGGTGACTAGGCCGCCACTGTCAATCGTTGTACTACTAGCCTCAAGAAAATAATATCATAAAGGACCAATGGTATAGTAGTCTTCAAGATCTGCTACTGTCACCTACTCCCACCATAATATAATAGAAGGCACTGGATCGGTTGTCAGTGGTGGTAGATTGATGCAGGGTGTAAGAACACACCTACTGGTTGTGACTAGGCGCTGATTGAATGTAGTGTCATCGGTTAGACATAGCACCAATTATCTTAATTCTTATATTCATGCACCTTCTGTTTCGTTTATCAGAGCACAAATTAATCAATAACCATTTTGTTAAGCACTTAATTTGGTTGATTAATTGTTAATCGTGTTATTTATTGTTGACCACATGTTATTAATGTGATGATGTAACTAAGAGATTATCTGTATATAAAGGCTTCCGTGTGGATTTTGTCTGTGATATTTATTTTTTAATCGCCGGTGACATTTTGAGTGTGTTGTGATTTTTTTTTATCAGTTTTGAATTTGGTCAATTATTTTGGTCAAGTGCATGGATATCTGTTTTTTTTCGTTGGATAATTTGATGTGTTGACATTTAAAAATATAAATATGGCATCTATAATTGCTTCTACCTCCTGTCATTATGTTCTTGATGGACCAATGAATATCAGACGGCCTTCACATCAAGATGATCATGGTGACCGTGACGAACACTATGTACATGTCAAACAAACTTTGGCGCCACTTCACAGAAAGGTAATATATTTCACACATACATGTGACATTTCTCTGTCTGTTTTTATGTTCAAAGTAAATATTTTAGCCACTAAATTGAGTTTCATAATCATAACTCAAAACTATTTATTTTAGAAACTAAAAATTTATTTTGGTTCACCTGACAAATTCTGTCATAATATAGATGTAGATAGATGTCACATTTGAAAAAAAATCCCATGTGTGTCCGTACATCAAAAAATGCTCATATGAAAAGCAACGAAAAGCAAAAGTGTCACAACAGAAACGTTATTCTATTAATACATGTATTTAACTCATTTATTGAAACCTCCTTTTACATTGATGTTTCAAATGTCAAATGAATTTAGGACTCCAGTACAAATACATTACCATTAGGATTTTTTCCCCCAAATTACAGATAAATACAAAAAGTAATATGGAAAGAGAAGCATAGTTTTCTCTTCCATCATAATTGAAATATGTTTTATTTTCCCAAAAATTACAAAAAATGCAAAAGGTAATATGGAAAGAGAACCAAATAATTTCTCTTCAACCATAATTATAGAAGCTTTTTTTTTAAAATCTTGCGCATCTGGGCCCGATTCCTAGAAAATTCTTAAGCACGTTCTTATGCTTAGATTTTAGTCGACTTTGCATTTAAGTAAACTTACCTTATTTTGTGTTCCCAGAAAATTCTTAAGAACGGCCTTGTGCTTCGATTTTAAGTAGACTTCATTGTAAGCACAAGAACGTTATTATGTGTTCCAAGAAAAAACTTAAACACAACTTCGTTCTTAAACATAGCCAGTCTAAGCACAAGCCCCAAGCAAGGTATAGGGCTTGCTTACCAACCTTAAGTTTGTTTCTGCTTCAAAAAGATGGCTGGCCGTAGAGTTATTCGACGGCATTTCCGACAGCTTTTGATACCAAAGAGACAATTACAAGATAGGGAAAATTCTTCTCAAAAAGAAATTAAGAATGCTATAGAAAATTTTGCATCTAGGGCCTTATAGGCCTACCCTGAAACCAATTTATGTATTTGCCAATTAGTAAACAATAGGCTACAAACACACATGCTAATCAGGCGCTCTCACAATTATTCAGTTAGTTTGTAGGCCTATGTGTCTGCGTTTTTTTAAAATATATTTTGGCACATTTTATAATTATGTAGGCCTATACAGGGGACATGTCAATCAAAATCAACCACAATGAAGCAGACGACAAATTAATGACGTAATTCGCATACCAAAGTTATTTTATTACGTTAAAGAGCATCGTAGTCTCAGTGTATGGTAAGCTTTACCAGTCACAATGTGCTTAGACTTGTACTTGACTTGTGCTTACGTAAGAATGGTCTTGAGAATTTTCTAGGGACGGTATTTTTATAAGATTCTTACGTAAGTAAAAGTGAAGTATGACTTTGTGCTTACTTTAAGAATTTTCTAGGAACCGGGCCCTGGACATTTTGAGGAATGAAAGGAAAATAGGGAGATCTTAGAATGGGTGAAATCTATATGGACAGAAGGTAGGGAGATCTTAAAATGGGTGAAAGCCTCGTGTACGGAAGGTGGGGAGATCTTAGAATGACAATGTGTGAAAACTATATGTACGGAAGGTGGAGAGATCTTAGAATGGATGAAATCTAAATGGACGGAAGGTTGGGAGATCTTAAAATGGATGAAACTATATGTACGGAAGGTGGAGAGATCTTAGAATGGATGAAATCTTTATGGACGGAAGGTTGGGAGATCTTAAAATGGATGAAACTATATGTACGGAAGGTGGGGAGATCTTAAAAATGTGTGAAAACTATGTACTGGTAAAAGGAAGTGGGAGATCTTAAAATGGGTAAAATATATATTTAGGGAGGTGGGTAGATCTTAAAAATGATCGGATATTTAATTTAAATAAACATATTAAAAAATCAAACATTAAGCATGATACATGTAGCTTGTCCAGTACATTAGATGATTAATATTACCAAGTGTTATTGTAGTCAAAATGATTAAATCAACCATTAATTAATCATAATCAAGACCTAATTAAAATATTCCACAACCTATTGTACTGAACTACAATATTATCTCATAGAAAAATCAACTCTTTTGGACTTCAAACTGATGAATGTTTGTTATTTTCCAAATTCTAGTAAAAAAATATTTGAAAGATATGTTTGCGATTTAATTAAGTGTGAGCTATTACAATTTGACTGCATTTCCCAAAAAATAAAAATATAATTGTACGATTTTAAAAAAGAATCAAAATGTAGTTCTAGCAAAACCATGATTACTGAGTTCAATTTCCCTATAATCGATTTGATTACGAGATGTTAAAATTTCAGATTACATCTGATTACTTAAACACTATGTAGGCGTAATCATTTACAGCTGTCGATAATCTTCAAGTCTGGTCATTACCGTATGAATACAATACAATATGATCTACTTGTATGCTGTAGTGGGGCTGATATACAAATAATTTTATCTCTTGGACTAAAAAAATGTATGTAATACCTTTATATAGAAAATAAATGGAATACCGTGGAGTGACAGGAGGGGACAGGGGGGCAATGGGGGTGGGCATTATATCAAAGAACGAAATTATCTTTTTTAGAGTTAAATTATTGCTGTTAATTAAATCGTTGTACAAGCTGCTCTTCAGATGTCTTCCTTTCTAACATTTCTCAGTACTAGACACGGTGCGTGAGTCTGGCAGCATATCACCAAACCTCTACAAGGCCACTGATTGCATACAATACAATACAATATTGTAATGCTCCTATTGATTGTTAGAGTCATGATGGAAAGAAATAATCTGTAAGACTTAAAAAATATACAAGCATAGAGCTCGTTCGTAGCTAGATATAATGTGATGTCACTGGAGAATACAGCATTTTCACTGAATATTCAAACCGTATAGACTTGTTCACTACTGGAAGGTTTAATGTATTGATCCATTTGTACATCACACCACCTAACCAGTATCAATAGCACAAACATTACTTTTGTTACCATAGTAATAATGGGCAGACAATCTTATTTGGTTTCCTCTGAGAGTTTCACAACATTACATCAAATCAATCATCTTTTTAATCAATCTTTTATTTCTAGTCAAGACATTTTTATTGTGGGGAAAAAAATTCCAACACATTACCGGTACGTTCAATAATGAATCGAGGTCGACGGAAAGCGGCATGCATTGTGTGTTTGGGTAATAAAACTTGATGAAAATGATCTCAGTGAGGTCATAAACTTTCCAGTTTATTGTAGGAGGGACGGTGTCAGGGTGGCCTCCCAGGCACAAATCAGCATATTCAATCTACTCCTTTGGTATAGACATCTGGTGTGTTTAATACATATATATTTAGGTCTTGGATCAATGCAAATGAAAATGGCTGTATTTGATTCATGTATAATTCACTTTATAAGTTTTTAATGCTGGACTGAAATATTGATGCTACATTGTAATTCATTGCACCTTAATGTGACGAACTCCAATTTCCATAATGCATTAAAAACGTAGATATATTTACTTATATATTTTACAGTACAGTTGGCGCTTATGGCGGCATCCATTAACTTGATTCGCTATTTGTTATATATTTCTTGCAATGTCCATGTAGTTTGTCTTTTCCGCAGGTTTGTCAGGTCAGAGTTTTTATGCATGTAGTGCAGTCCTGTATTTACTATAGGAGTAAGCTAGTGGCGTGCATAGGGGGTTATGACCCTAGGCAAAGGCATACATTATAGGGGAGGGAGCATTCAATTTTAGTTTTGAGATTAAAATTAAGTTTTTACCTAAATAAAATGTCTCCCTTTCTCACAATTATGTTTACTACATGTAGGTTCTATACATGAGTTTTTGGGGGCATGCATTCAAAAAGTTGACCTTGTGACTTGACCAAACCTGTTTAACAAAGGTCCAAAGGAAATACTATCAAGAAGACCTGGAATAATCAACAGAGAGACATTATGCTAATATAGTTTGATCTGTTTAACACTCAAGTCAAGTCAACTTGAACTTCCCCCTGAACAAACTGACCCAGACATACATCGTACATGTAATTCACCAAAATGTAGTGATACATTAATAATGTCACAAATTTGTCATTGTGGTTTGAGGGTGATTTTTTTCTCATTTTATAAATGGCGATTTAGAAAGTAAATAACTGGAAAATAACCAGTGAATTAGAGGAACGGGCTTGATAATGTAGTTATTATCTGATTGCATTATTAATAGAAAGTTTAACGGAACGGAAGGCATTATTCGATGGTTGCCTGAAGGGTGACTGGTCCCAGCAACCAATAATGAATTGAACTATTATGAAATCGGGTCGGCAAAACAAAAGACAATAGAGCTATGCAATGGCATCTGTCATCTTGGATGAGGATGCAGCAAACAGTTGTAGAGAAGCCTGAATAGACTGAGTGTAGGGATGTTCTTCCAGATCAATAATTAGATCAATATTCTCTGTTACTAGGCACACGCCACAATTGGTTGATGTGGCGTAGTCATGGACGTTCGCCAAATACATGCACATAATTCATGCTATACCATTTTTGGTCAAAAACAAGCAAACTAACTTCACATAGATTTCATATGGTCAATACAAAATTTATTTAATAGTTTATGAATGGGACTTATGCACAGTTAAGCATACTTTTGTTCTGATATTGATTAGTTAGTACTGAAATTGTAATGAGGGAATGTATTATTAATGAGCTTTGAAAAGCACTATTGTTGACGTACTGTCACTATTGACCAATCAGAATGCTTGTAGCTCACTGACAGCCAGGTTAGTCTAAAGGTTTGAGTCATAATGCCGACTTAGCTGTCAAAGTATATTTTTTGGAACCCGCGCTTAGAAGCGCTAGAGGCAGGATGGTAAGAATATATTTTATATTACATCTTTTCTGAATTTAGGGAAGAATTGAAAACCGAGATTAAGAACAGCACAACGTTTGTCCATTGATATTGACCATTTTATTGGTGTTTCCATGTCTTTGTAAGTTCTAAGACAAACATGGCTGCCTCACTATCCTCATCCCTTTGGATTATCTCTAATAATGTAGCAGTAAAGTTAATAAGATTATTTAAATAGGTATTCTGACATAATATAGACAGAATATTGTTTTTGGTGTGTGTGATAACTAGAATCTAGGTTTGAATTTCCTACAGAACGGAGAATTTATCGTGTCCTATTGGTATCCCCAAGTTTAATTTATTCTATATCTTATCATACTTATGAATGAGGTTGAATGAGTACCTATAGTAGATGTACATGCATGATAGATCTTATGAAATATTAAGTCATAAAATATTTGATGAATCTTAATGGATGATCATTGATTAATTATTTCTCACAATTTGATAGTATTTTTAGGATTTTACATGTGATTCATTATGGAATAAATTATTGCTATTATATAGCTGAACGAAATTGTTAAATAACCACAAATATGAATAAATAAAGCTAAAATGTTCTAGGTCAAAGGTCATGATTATAAATGTTATCATTTATATTTAAAATAAATTTTATTTTATGATGCATTTTGATAAGAGCTGCTGAGCCTAGTGAGTAAGGTGCTGGATTGCTAACCAAGAGGTCCTGGGTTCGGTCCTGGTGTTGGCCTATAAAGCTCCTCAGTAGTGTTCACATGACAGTTGGAATTTGAAAGACCAGTAGGTTGTAGCACCACTGTCCAGTGGAAATTGTTCTTGTATGCTCATCTTTATTAGCCCAGATGGAGTAGAAAAGTAGGACATGAAACCCCAATTCATTTCATATGCACATAGATATCTTTTCAAAGAACCAACATCCTAATCATCGGAAAAAATAGTCACATGCCTAACAAATATACGTATCAACGTAAAATTTAACAAAAGAACAGTGTAGTCTTAAAAAGTTCTGCACTTAACATCTGTGTGTGATACAATATTGATGCATATTACATGTTATGGGGTTTTATTAGTGTTCACCTAGGTAACAGCACCTTTGTATAAATATGCATTTTTCTTGGCAACTGCTGATGTACTTTGTTTAAATTTTTTATAAATTGGTTAGTAATAAGATTTCCAAGAAATAAACAAAGTAATCAACACTATTGTGACCCTTTAATCTATGTAAATGATCTCGTGTATTTTTGGTTATTTATGCATATTCGATAATGGAACTAATTCAGCATGTTCTACACAAAATAAATTCAGTATAAATGTGTGATAATGAAAAAAATACCATTTATCATGATCGCAGATGTTTCATATTTATACTCCCAATATGCTACAATACCTATTTCATTGTGCTAATATTGATTTTCAACCATTTGATATCTAAAACAAGGTCTACCTTATTTTAATATGTAGCTTCAGTTATCGCAAATATATTGCTGAAAACACACGATACTAATGGTCACATCAAATGCTACTCAATATTCGATTCAGTTGAAACTGTTTTTTTGTACTGTTTGAAATGAAATAAAATAAGAAAAACTCAAACATAGCCTTGGGATAGCCTAGAAGAATATCTTCAATTTGAATATTAAAATTTTTTGTGAGCACGACCCAAAGTTAATTGAATTAAAATGGGTTTGAATATATATTAGTTTTGATTGTTTTAAATGAAATCAAATAAGGAAAGCTAAATATAGTTTGAGTAACCGTGAATAACATTTTTAATTTCAATATTCAAATATTTTTGTTAGCACTACATGACACCCAATATTAAATGAATTGAATTGTAATAGAACGTGTCAATATTTTGATTGTTTTATGATTGACTGGTCAGTTTTATAAAATGACCATACAGGAACAATCAAATTTATTGTAATGGATGACAAAGGTCATTAAAATTGATCAAGTTTAAGAGTGAGTCACCCTTTAATGGGTGTTTCTGTAGAAAGAGGGAAATGGTTAGTTAATGAATCTCAGGTATATTGATAGTTGTACTGTTCTACATATTTATGGTACACATGGTCTAGGGATGCAGGTGATTCACATAAGGTCCTTTGTTCTTTTGTATTAGATATTTCTTTGTTGTAGAAAGCATTGATTATAGATTGTACTATACACCTGTAGAGAGGCAGACTCTAATCTTCATTCTTCACCTTACACATGCTTTATTAAGATCGATAATAAGGTGCCCCATCATGGATTGGTTAATTTTTCAAACATCCTCATATCATCTTTTAGTTTATATTATAGAATAATTTTTAAACATATTCATATAAATATGATATCTCCAAACTGATTGATGCGATAAATAAATGTAGTTATTCTGCATTAGTGTTTTTATTAACAAATACAATATAGGCATCATACCTGAGAGAGAGAGTGTGTGTTCTACAAAATTGTAATTGATTTAGTGTATTCAGATCTGCATAAACAAATGTGAATTCCTAAGTTTAGCTTATATTTGAGTATTGTGACTATTATAAAGTTTTAAAATGTTTATTTGTGTATATATATAGTTATGGTATACTGTAACAGGTGTTAGATTATTAACCTATTTCTCATTCAATACTTATGTAAATTCATAGAATATACAGCTACATTTCTCTATAATTCATTTCAATACCTTGTATTGTCTTTCAGTATTCTCAAAACCTACTATAGCATGCACTGTATTATAATATTAAGATTGAAGAAATTTGTGTATAATTTATTCCAATATCAGTATTGTTTTTCTCAAAACTTGGCTGTATTACTATCTTAAGATTACAGATACTGTAAAGTGGCACTTCTTAATCGTCTGGGGACTACTTAAATCCTGAATTTCTGTATAATTCATTCCAATATCGGTATTGTCTTTCTCCCATTAAACCTGTAGAAACAATGTGTAACATTGTTTGTTCAATATTGCATGCACGGTATCATAATATAAAGACATTCAAGATCTTATGGAGTGGGCTGCATAAAGCACAGGCAGCTGCTTTAAGACGCCATTTTTTTCGTCTAAAAAAACCTGACAAGAATCAGTCGTGAATGACAATATCTGTCTGTATCAAATTGTTTGTGTATTTTGAAAAATAACTTTTCATAGACACTTTGAAAACATCCCGTCATTATTAGCTGAGTTTGGAGCAGAACATTTGATTTGAAAACATCCATTTACATTCTGGTAAAGTTGAGGTGTGAATTTATGTGGTCCATCTAAAATTACCCCATAAAATACATTTATATCCTGTTGTCAAGAGACATTACAATGGAACGAAATTCAATAGGTGATGATGTCTCGTTGACACAATTCAGTGATATATGTCAAGGTCAGCCCCACAGGTGTTTTACTGGTCAGCCCCTCAGATGCACACCAAACAAGTGATCCTAATAGTTCTTCTTGGCCCATACCTAGTTTTGAATACAGGAGCTTCTAGACAAAGAGAGAAGTTAATGGTCTAATGGTTTAATGTGTACGCGTTAATGGTTAGCACGTGCATTCTGTATCATAAGGTCTGTCATTGAGTCAACTGGTGTTGTTTTGATTCCTCGGTTGTTTCTGACAAGGAGTAGCGTCGCCTCTCCAACCTTTTACTTTCTGTGTACAGCTAAATCAAGTGATTATTTTGACGAGAATTTCCGAAGTTGAAGCTTCTTGGTAGAATGGTAGCTTTAGGGCAATATTGTTCCGTGAAGTAGATTGAAGTTGGCGTAGTAGCATTGTACTTTTGAATTAACTATGCATAAATCTGTCATTATTTGAGAACATAGAAGAAATTTGTTGCTACAAAATCTACAGGATTCGAATAATATTTAGATAAGACGAACTATGTAAATTATTGTTATTATAGGAGGGTTGTTTGATTACATGCTGACTATCCAATTAAATGTACCAGTACCAGTCATATTATGATACAGCTTATTGATTAGGTTAGTAGGGTTCCCTGTGCCTCTCTGGTTTTCTTCTTCAACCAAAAATCAATACACCGTAGCCAGGACACACAAGGCTGTTGTTGGAATGATCTTCGTAGCGCCATAACATAGATCATGAAGTCAGTCGCGAAATGTAATTGATCGTCTATGTAATTCCATTAACAATCTTCTATCATAGCTCCCGTCTTCAATTAGCCCAGGTACGGTGCTTAAGCGTAGGACGTTAAACCCCATTTCATTCATTCTATCATAGCTAAATTGCTTAACTTAGCAATAATGGCATTTTACCGTCATTTTTTGCAGGCTGGTTTATGACGTCAAAAAAAGCTCATTATTTGTTAAAAGCCTTAAAGCACAATATTATATATCCTTTTGATTACGTTTTCTTCTGTATAATAACAGGAAGATGAGTGTTATTACAAAGTACCAGTTCCATCAGCAGACATTAATTGTTGGAAGATAAGAATGCTATATAAAAGCAATCCTTCGATGTAGAGTTCCAAAATTGTGGGGAGTTTAAAATGCGATATAAAAGCGATCCTTCGAAATTGAGTTCCAAAATATTTCATTCCTAGTTAAAAGAATTTTGGTTTAATATGAAGAGTCACGTTGGTGCTAGGTTATCTACAGTCTATGCTACTGCTGTGGAATATGAATGATATTTTGACCATGTTGCTAAAATAAAGTTGGGGTTTTGAATGATCTTTGTCCCTGTTATCAAATTGGTTATGGACATTTTAAAGATGTAACTAATTTTGTTATGAAAGTCTTTGACAATGCTATTAATTTTGGCTGTGAATAATCTTCGATGAAGTTGCTAGGGCAAGAATTTGGATTTTTACTAATCTTTGACAATGTTGCTAAAACAAGAATTTGGAATTTGAATAATCTTTGATGATGTTACTTATTTGGTCATGAATAATTTTTGATGATGTTGCTCAGACAAGATTTGGACTTTCGAATAATAGGGTGCTATAATTAGTTATCATTTTTCCCCCCAGCAAATCAAAACAATCAATAATGCCACCTATTATTAACGTGATTTGGTCAATTATTCCACACAAGTGAATCTCAAATTCGTCACATTATCATTATTGTAAAATCAATGTTTGGCGTCGCTGTAAAACCGCTGAAAATGTCTTATGAAGGTATAAGACTTGTGATTGTGGAAATGAAAAATTGTTTACAATTTGTAGAAACTTCCAGACTTGATTAAATTAAAGAAATTGCTTTATGTGAGTAGACATGAAATGTATGAGATAGGTGAATCAGGTGATGTACACAGTAATTTATATTCCTTCATCGCAAGAGGTTTGTCGTCTGCTGTGGAATATTATAATCAATATGTCAGTTTGACCTTGAGATGGTCTACAAGCCAAGGTTGAATTGCATATTCCAATAACCGGTAGCTTTGTAAACATCTGTTTCGATTCCCAGCATGACACAGAGTAGGGTCGCCTGTCTGATCCTGTGGGATGACAAGGAGTAGGGTCGCCCGTCAAATCCTGTGGGTTTTCTCCGGATCCTCCTACTGCTAAAGACCCCTACATGCAAGAGAATTATTGTTAATAAAATTGAATCATATGTAAGCCCCATATCTCTCTCTCTCTCCCATAAACATCTCTAGACTCCAAAAATGTTGCTAATTCGCATACATTAATTATTCAAGGTCTAAAACTATTCACAGATCTTAGTTCTACCATCTACATGTATGCAGGCTGTCAAACTTGTTGTTGTTTGGGCAACACTTTTCAAAGAAAAGCCTTAGACTCTGCTTGACTTCGACTTTTATTGCGATGTGTAACAATTCCAAGATTGCTTTGATGATGTCATAGTTGGTTCCTGGTTCATGTACAATATAGCACACATGTACTTCTCTACTACAGATAAAGTACCTGCCCAAAGTCCTGAAATGACCTGAGTTGATCATACTTGTGTATCTATATAGATTGACTTCATGTTTGTAACAGTAAACAAAAGCATTTTTTACCTCTGGTGCTTCTGTAAAGTTATGTGTTGTATACGTAATTGTTCAATTTATGTTTGATTTGTGAAACATGACCTATGGGGCTATGGGCCATGGAAGCCAAGATCTAGATTGATTTACAAATTTTAATAGATACTCACCACATGTACTTGCGTGGACCAAATATATTTTATAGTGAAGTAATATTTTGTTTCAAAAGACTTGTTTACAGTGTGTGTGTTGTATCTAATATGTTTGAATGCAGCAGATTTTTGCTTTTACCTTGGAATATTGAATATTTAATGAAATTGGAAACATGACACCTGAAATATTGATTGGTTAGGCTGTGATGATTTGACTGATGATATATATACCGGGTAATATGAACTACTTGTTGTACAACATTCGATATAAATTCCAGATGAACATACATTATTCATTTGCCTACATTATATAGATTGACTGCTATATAGAGTTGGTTTACCATCAGGCCAGCTGACAACATCCCTTCCGAGCCCTGATCCACCTGTGATTCATTCCGCTACATTAGATAGATAGATCAATCCACTATAGTATGGGGTTAGATTGCAAATGACTCAATTGGTCAGGCATATGTACCTATGGGCCATGGACGGCAAGATCTAAATTGAATCACAATAGTAGAAACATTATATACATTTAAAGATGCATTATGTAAGATTTAGATAAAGAGAAGGCCATTTTTGTGATAATAGATTGAAAATAAATAATAAAAATTTTAATATCATCTTTAAATGGCATTTAGTGAAAGCGATAATAGGTTTATTATGGGGAGAGTATCCTCATTAAAATGTTGCAGTTGATAAACCTAGTGAATGTTATCCATAAAGCTGTCTGTTATTAAAAATGAATATATTGAAATTTTCATTCAAAATATTTTATTTTAGACTAAATTATGACTGTTTGAAAATCTTGACAATCAAGGCTAAGTCTTGATTATAGTTGGTAACCAAAATGAATATATTGAAATTTTCATTCAAAATACTTTATTCTAGACTAAGTTATGACTGTTTGAAAATCTTGACAACTGAAATTATGTCCTGATTATAATTGGTAACCAAAATGGCATTTGTTTACAATTGCTGGAAATCTATATAGTAGCGAGTAAGCATCCCAGATTTTTCTCACAAAGTTTCAAGTTTCGTTCTTTTGTGAACTCTTCAGTCTTCAGGCTTCAGTGAGATTGTGTGGCTGCCAATTGTTACAATAAACAAGGGCTGTTATTCTAGAGGGTTGCATATAATCGAGCTTAAACTGTTAAAATTTATAAATTAATAAATAGTAAAAGACTAATATTTAAAATGCTTCTTTATGAGGGGGGCTCTCCCCTTCTTACGTTATTAGGGGGGGAGGTGTGTGTGTTAGATGGCCGAAAACAAATTACTGAAATAAAATTGAACCATATGTTAGTCTCAAAATGACCTTGTTTGTGTTGAGTGAATGTTAAACCTCATTTCTCCCTCTCTCTCTCTTACGTTATTATTGCATACAGATCGGTTGAAAAGTTATCAGAAAATCTAAAGTGTTAAAGAGACATGTAGAAAAGAACATTTATATAAGATAGACCAAAGAAATGTTAAGGTTTTGATAAAGAGTTTAATTAACGAATTGAATGCAAGTGGATGGAAGTTATCACTTCAGACAACTATTTTTAAAATCCTGAACACTAGAGACAATATGGCTCCCATTAAGATGTATATCTGGCCAGCTGTTTCCATCTCTTCATGAAGATTTATAATGAGAGTGGAGTAGAATAGGAAATCAATTTAATCTTGTTTTACATGATTCTAATTGTCTATATTTATTATTATTATTATAGGAATTACATGTTTTGTAACTATTGACAGATCTGTTTTTGATGGCTTAATCATACAGTACCCGATGAATTATCAGTATCTTATAAATTGGGCTTTGATTAATGTCTTTAGTAATGGAGGAAAATGTAGGACCCAGAGAAAACCCACAAGGTTTGCAGGCGACTCTACTACTTCTTGTGGCATACAAGCTTGGTATCGAAACCATGCCACTTGATTCAATGACAAACATTATCTTAAGCCCATGCATTAGACCACTCGACCACAGCTCTCAGCTTGAAGCTGGAGATATGCCTTAAGTAGTGATTGATGGTATGTACCTACAAGCCAAGATATGCTTAATTATTTTAGAATACAAAATACCCCCTCTGAGTTTAGAAATTCATACAGCTAACAAATACTTTAAATCATGATCCTTCAGTTTTTTAAATATAGCATTATTTTACAAACATTAAAGTGGATTTGGGCTGTGAAATTATTTACCTGTCCATGGAAAATATACATTATTACATGTATAGCTTTAATGAATTTATTAATAAAACCTTCATATCAAAAGATGAATTCATTAATGTATGTTTATAGAAAACATGGTCTATTAAAGCAGTTTATGGATGAAATCTGTTTTCTAATAAAACTAGTTGTCTTGAAAGCTTTTCATGCCTACTTTAACAATTGACCAGTGTTGAAAGATCTTCTAATCTGCAATCTGTTGGGTATCAGTTACCTTCTGCTGCATGTCCAGATGGCTTCATGAGTAGCCTATACTTTTTAGGTTGTTCCCTCTGAGAGATAAAGTTACCTTGTACATGTCCTTAGTTTTTAATATTTGAACAATCTTTATTGAGATGAAAGTTAATTAAATTATAGAATCCATTCTCTAGATACCATTTATTTACATTTAAACATCTGTGACATCCAATTTATATCTATTTATGGAAAAAGCCATTTTATTTAATAGGCTTGTTTTAATACAACCATCTTCATTTCTTCATTTACCTATTAAAATAACACACTTACAAGTATACATGTATTAAACATATTTATAGCATTTACAAGAATACAAAACATATTTACGTCAATATTAAACACCTTAATATGAATATTGAATTTATATTATGTCATATTTTATTTATTGGGGCAGCGGTGGCTCAGTGTTTTAATGCACTGGCTCACTATTACATGTAACTGGGGTTTCCGGTGTGATGTCCTATTTCTCATATCCGGCATACAGGACGGCTGGCCTGACTAGGAACAGCATATAATCATTTGGATGGGACAAAAAAGTCCTGTTAACGCATTAGTGTGCAAAACCTTTGACATTTGGATTTTGAAATAATAGTAGGGTAGGCTATAGTGCCGCTGTCCAGATAAAATTGACCTACAGCACACTGCACATGTCTTCATTACCATGGATGAAGCAGAAAAGTGGGATGTTAAACCCCATTTCATTTAATTCCTATATAATACTATCTACTGATGTCATAATTCAGATTTCATGTTAGCATATTACCTATGTGTACTGGTATTAGTTACTTATCATTATGTTGAAGGCCATGCAATTTACTTATTGTTTAAAAAATATTTTGGCTGTTTGCCTCCACAGTGTGTGTTTTTTGTTTGTCTTTTTATTCCGATACATGTAATAACTTGATGTTACATTCATAGAATTCAGCAAAGTATGTCAAATATCTGCGATAATTTTTTCAACCAATAGATAGTACTTGCACTAAACTTGTCTTGGCCTAGAACATCAGGTAGAAATTCCTGCATCTGTAGCCATTAGTGAATTGGGCAGCCCTGCTTCTTGTTGCCGCTATATTTACCAGCAGCCTACTGAGATCTGATAATATCTGGTGTATTATTACTGTATTACTAAAGTCTGAAGACTACATATACATGTATAAATAGTTTAATACCGGTAGTACCATAAACACACTGATGGAACACTCTAAACTGACTAACAGTGCTAATTAACATCACAAGGATTAATTATACCTGAAACACTTAGTATTACTTATATTGTGTAGCAGGATCAGTGTTTTATTATATACCAAGGATATATACTTATTATTATCACAATGTTTAAGAAATTATTGGGATGGGTAAGTCATATTTTATCATATTTTGATATTACGATTTTTAATCCCTGTGAAATTCTAAACTAAATGTAAACCACTGGTTGAGTTAAAGTGTAGTGGCGTCTGCTAGTAGAAACATTGTAAGGTGATTCCATGCAGCTACCACAGCATTTAATTTAAGAGAAGATGATTGCTAAAACTATCGTGCTTGTCAAATTCACAGTTGGGATATTCTTGGAAACAATGTTTTTATCTTAGCTTGTTGATAGATTTATCAGATTTGAGTTCAGTTTGTTACCAAATCTTCATTTCTTATGTCTGTACTCATTTATTTGTCTGCAAGCTAACTGAATGTATAATAAATAAAACTTTTTGATTTGTGGAAATGAGGATCTAAATTAAATTTACTTCAGTTTCTAGACTTATTCATTGCTTATAGTTTGTACCTGTAGCTAGCATCATTTAATTAAGTCTGTTCGATCTAGCGGTACCTAATAATGGAAAGTTGAAACCAGTGTATTGTGGAACCATATGGTATTCATCAATAAAATTTAATTAGTTTGGCTTTTAATCAGATTTTCTCTATACTCTTAATCTTATTATGAGATTAATGGACGAATACATCACATTCAAATATTACAAAACAATTTTTTTTCTAAAAACCAAATGACATCAAAGGTCAAATGATATTATTTGAAGTCGGATAAATGGGTTTCTATTCAACCCAACAATTACATGGGGTTCTTTAGGTAATTGCTTAAAAGGGTATTTTAAAGTGTTATAGATTTTTTTTTAATGTAAATAAGGATATTGTGAAAGTAAATGCATGTCGAGTACCGGTAGTAACAATTCCGAATTTATTTCAAGAATTTTATATCATGAACTTATTTAAAATTAATATTTGATCTTCCAGAAAACTTATTTTACAATACAATTTTGTACAGTTGTTTACATGAAGGTGAAAAACAAAACTGGGTGTGTTAAGAAGTAAATATGGTTTTATTTATAATGGATCATGTTGTACACATAACTAGATCTACATTCCTCTCATTCTCATATACCTGATGTTTATCTCCACACAGCTACTATATATCTATATCTATATGACACCTCTAAGTCATAACAACCAAACATTACTTAGTCCATTTGTATGGTCAGAATATCCTTAAAATGAGATGGTGCTAACATCCTACTTGACACACTTTTTGTCAGGACAGCAGTGCTACTGCCTGCTTGCATTTCGAATGTCAACTTTCAGTGCTTTACTCGTTGAGACTCTGCATCTCCCGATATTCTTAATAATATGGCCATGGTTTAATGCTTGCCAGAACATTTTACCTAGTACTTTTTATCCTACACATACTCTATGTTCATATACATGTACATATTCAAAGTTTCAACCCATCTGGTTCAATATCAGATATCTTTTAGGTATGCATAAAGTGGTATACAGACTGTAGTTTCTTTCAGGGGTGGGGAGGGGGGATATTAATTACTATACACTGTTTGCCCTTTCTCCTGTCAAGGGAGAAGAAAGCCGACATGATTCTCCCTGTCGATAATTGGCCCTTTGATAATTATTATAAAAGCACGACACCAAGCTAGCCATGTTGATCAATAATCTAAATGTAATGAATATTGATAAGGATAATGTCATAGCTATAAACATCTGTGTTATGTGTAATACTTTGATCTGTGGTGGAGCCATGCTGGTTTAGTGAGTAAGGCTTGGACTTATGAACCATTATTTCTAAGGTTATCTCCCAGTGTTGGCTGAAAAATTTCCCCAGGATTTTCCAGTGTGGTCCCCTTGTTATTTGTTCTGTGGCATACACATTACAGAACCCTTGACAGTATTCAAAATAAGAGTAGACTGTCGCACCCCTTTGTGGGTAAAATTTTCCCCCATAGCATATGTCCCTGTGTTTAAGCCCATTTGGTGCAAAAAAAAAAATTGATTGATCAGAGAAATTTCCCCAGGATTTTCCAGTGTGGTCCCCTTGTTATTTGTTCTGTGGCATTAGCATACACATTGCAGAACCCTTGACAGTATTCAAAATAAGAGTAGACAGTCGCATCGCTTTGTGAATAAAATTTCCCCCCCATAGCACACTGCATGGCTGTCATGGCATATGTCCCTGACTGTTAGCCCATTTGGTGCAAAATCCCCATCGATTGATATGTAATGTAGGACTAATATTAACGGGTATATAATCCAGTCCATAACTGACTATGAGTTATTTATAGATCAAACAAACTGATGTTATATTGAAGATGGTAATTACTGTTAATATGTTTACCTGAATAAACAATATAAACGTTGATAACTGTTCTTTATTACCACGCTTTATACCCATTAATAATACACATCTGGTATTAATCAATATATATACATGTACATGTATATGTGATGAGACGGTTGGTTGGTTGAATGTACACTTTAGATCATAAAGTGTGTCATTGATCAAGTGACAAGGAGTAGACACTTGCACAAACCTAAGTTTTTGGGGGGTCATCTTTTTTCTTGAGAAAGTATATATATATTTGACTTGAAGGCCGTGATTGAGGAGTCTAAGGTGTGTACGCTTTAGATCATAAGGTCTGACATAGAGCCAAGTGGCATGGTTTTCATCCCAACACTTGTACATGATGAGGAGTAGGTCTACATGTACAATGTAGTGGGTTTGCTCTTGGTTCTCTGGTTTTCTCCACTTGTGCGTAACCAAATTATTACACTAAAACCTTACCATATGATGATAGTCCGGAAGAGGATGTTGAATGCCATTTAGCAGTTTTTTTACGCTGTTTTATGAAACAGAATTTAAAGGGTGATTTGCAACCATACAATTTAGAAGGAAACTACTATAATAATCCTTTGACATTTAGGCTAAAACTGATTAAAAATTCAAATTAATTGATATTTTATAAAATGCTGTAAATTATTTATGAATGTATCGGTTCCTGATAGGATTAGATTCTGGAGAAATTCCAACAAGTTGATCAATCATTAGAGTGGTATTGTTTTCTTGACATTTGGTATTAAAGGTGTGTCGATTTGACCTTCACATAGCTGCCAATACTAGAACATCTCTAATAATGGATGAATCATTTTATTATTATTTACACCCAAAACTCTCAACTAGTTGCTTGACAAATTTATCACACCACTGTGTTTTCTTGTATATTTTTCTTAAGGGGGGGGGGAGAAGGGGATGTTCGAATGGATAGCATGTGCGCACTGTATCATAAGGTTTGTCATTGAGTCAACTGGTGTGGTTTCGATTCCCTGGTTGTACCTGGTTGCCTGTTTAACCTCATGGGTTTTCTCCAGGTACTCCAAGTTTCCTCCCACTGCTAAAGACCACTACGCACAAGTGAATTCTTGACATAAAATTAAACCACATATTAGTCCTGAAATGACCTAGTTTGTGTCAAGTGGACATTAAACCCCATCTCTCTCTCTCTCTCTCTCTCTCTCTCTCTCTCTCTCACACACAGGTTCATTTGCAAGAATTCAACTGAAAATTCCATACCCTGGAGAGTTTACAATAACATCAAAACTAATGTGAACCTTACATGTCTAACAGCCATCTGGTCAGACAGATTGACTTCTGCTATAGTCAAGATCACTCCCTATGGATTATATAATTATATATGTTTGTAATATGTGTTAATACTTCTCTTATAATTCTCAAGTAGTTATGGCTACTTATAATAAATTAATTACATCATCATCAAGCCCATCTGTCAACATTTTAAGGGTTATGATTGTGAAATGTTAATGAATGTGTAAAAATGACCTTGACCTTTCTTATTATTTCTGTGTAGATCACACAAGACTTGTTACTATTTATTGATCTTCATGATAAAGAACAAAATAAAAATTGCTGCGGTTAATAAACCATTTTAAATACCAAGTAAAGAAATATAACTGACATGCATGTAAATATGTACAAGCTTAGTTACTGTACTACATGTCCTAGTTACTTTCAAAATGATGTTTCAGAATTTAACTTTAATGTAGGCCTACTTTTGAAGCATGGGTATTGATGACTAACTTAAAGAACCCGGTTTTCACAAGACGCCATTTTACATACAAAATATGAGCAAAATATTGATTGTGATCAACCTTCTATTTTTCAGAGTGACGGAAACGCTGGATTCCTGAGAGCTGCTCGGGATGGAAACCTGAACGAAGTATTAGAATATTTAAGAGGATCCACAGACATTAACACCAGCAACCCGGTAAGTTTGTTAATGACAATTCTTTGTAAGATATAAAAATACATGTTGCATAGGCTGTATGGAAGGATAACGTTGCCAATATTATGGAAATTGCAAATTGTAAAACTAAAAAATACGTATTTTGAACTACTGACATTTACAACGAAATAATATTGACAACATTATCCTTCCATAAGGCTGGCGGGGGGAAGGTTGTTACATGTAACATTGCATAAACTTTGTGTATTATTGGAATACCTGGAGGAACAGTTGGTGGAGGCCTTAAAATGGTCATTTGTGGGCCTTGACTATCTTTATCTCAAGACTTATTGCCCTTTGGTAGACAAAAAAGGAGAGGAGAGGATCCAGGCTATAGTTTGTTTTTGTAAGGGAAGAAAATTCTTAGATCGTTTGGAATTAAGAAATTAATGTATTAACCATTATTAAGAAGTTATTAACTTAACAGCTTTTAAACAGTTTTCGAATCACCGGTTGTTCATTACATGGAGTAGGGTCGCCTGTCCAATCTCGTGGTTTTTCACTGGGGCCTCCGGTTTCCTACGCGCAAGCGAATAATTGAAATAAAATTAAACCATATGTGAGACCCGAAATGACCTAGTTTGTGTCGAGTGGACATAAAACAACATTTCTCTCCCTCTCTCTTTAAACATTAATAGTATTCAGGTATATATATTTATATGGGTTGAAAGTCATTGACTTCAGTAATTCACTGAAGTGGTACTATAATGAATAACCTCCAGCCTTCAGTGTTTAAAAGTAAATCAGCAGGCAGTCCGATATATTTGTATATGAAATATTTTATAAGTAGAAGTACTTGTGATATACTTTACATACAAGGCGATAAGAGGTATTTTACACCATATATTATTATACTTCTATTCGTAACAGTAAATATAGATTTGGTATACAATATGGGGATTAATGTCCACTCGACACAAACTAGCTCATTACCCAAGCCTGGAAATAAGGCACCTGTCACTGACGATGTCAGGCACAGATTCAGACTTTGTCAGGCACAAAACCTCGGTGCCTGTCATTTTCTCCAGCGCTGATTTGTCTTTTTTGCTGTTATTATTAATGCATGTCCAGCACTAAGTTGAAAATGTCAGGTACTTTATTTCATTAGTGCATGCTATATTGTCAGGTACATCTAAAACTGTTATTTCGAGGCCTAGTCATTACAGGACTAACATATTGCTCAATTTTATTTCAATAATTTACTTGCACATAGGGGTCTTTTGGCTTTAGTACTCTGCTTTCCTGTTAGTACAGTTTATTTATAGGTTATTGTTCATATTGATATTGATATATGTAATGTATATAGATATAATACTAGACAAAAGTAATCTAGAGATAGGTGCATTTACATGTACCGGATAATAGAGAAATAGAGTATATGGGAGTGTAAACCATGGAAAATGGTAGGGCAGTCTGTGCAATATGAAATTTTGAAATAGACCTCCAATCAACAAGAAGAGTGTGTAAAAAAAAACCAGCACTCACTTATTTTGCATTGGCTCTGAACACACAAATTGCTTTTTGCAATGTTTATCCTTTTCCATTACGAATAGACAGAAAATTGATTAAAATAAGTTATTGATAATGGGTAGTTGATAATTATCTTTAAAATAAGAGAGAAAATGTTCTATAAACATGCGAAGATATCATTTATTTAAATACCAAGGGTTTAGTAAACCTATAAAGTGTAAAAATAGAATTGATGCACACATAAATGTTGAGGAGGAATCTGTATGGCTGAGTTTACTCTTTTCTATAACTTGTTTATTTTGATGCCTTACAATGTGGAGTGTGCACTAAAATAAATCCTTTGGCTCTTGTTTTAATTTACCTAACCCCCAAAATAGATTTTACATACACACTTAATATAGCGATCAGAACAAATTTATAAATGTCGATCTGCAAATTATATAGGCCATTTTTGGTTTTAAAATATGTTAAATCTTGTATGTTCATGCAAGATTTAAAACAATTATAGTAATTTTATATAATTACATTTTTTTTTTAAATTACAGAATGGACTTAACGCACTTCATCTTGCCTCTAAGGAGGGGCACATCAAGATTGTCACAGAATTACTTGGAAGAGGAGCAAATGTTGAGGCCGCCACAAAGGTATGTGTTATACTTTTTACTACAATCTTGCTAATAGTGTAAGAGTAACCTTACTTCCCTGTGATAAGAAAATGGTTTAACCCAAAGGTCAAACAATCTCCTGAGCTAAAGTCAACCTAAATACTTGTCATTCATGTGTGGGTGATATAATGCCCCTGTGACTTTCAGATCCAGACATATTTTTAATAATAAAATATATAAAAGGTGTATCAAATCTTAAGACAAAATTCATTTTATGCATTTTTTATGAGCAACATGGTTGCACGACAAAGTTTTACAAGATAAAGGCTTGATAATGAAACAGCTTCAGATGTCAGTGATAAATCCATACTGGCAACTGCACTGTTTTGTTTTGTGAGGGTTTGTTTCTGTTAAAAAGAGCAGATGCAAAAGTAGTAAATAAAATCCACACAGCTCGCTAGGTCACCCTGCAAATGCCTCATTCAATTATGCCATTAATTTTTAAGCCTTTTCATGTATAGTATTATACCTTTTTTAAGCAGATTGGTCATGCTTGAGTTAAGTCGGGGGTTCAAACAACAGAGCCACAAACCGTTTTTTTTATTATCAATGCCACAGCATATATTATACAATATAAATGACATATCTATTTTATGATATTAATCCAATACTCAAATAAACTAATATGAACTGAAAGAAATTTAGTCAAGTTTGCTAAAGTTATTTAATAAGGTTTAAGTTTTTGAGAATGGCTTTATATAGGAATTTATAATAGATTTTATTGCATAAAATGTCACAATGCACCTATAGTTTATAATGCCTCTTAACAGTTTACTTATACATACAGTTCGAAACCTGCCATTGTTAAGACACAATTGGAAACCCATTTACCTTTTAAAAGCGTTCTATTGAATTCATTGACCTTCTTAGCCCACTATGTTATGTTCTTTATGATGTTAATCATACATCATACAATTATTTTCTAACTTTTACTTGTATATAAAGCACATCGAAGCACTATTAATGTTTTCTAATAGAAAAAGATAAATTTCTGAAAATGGAAATCATGTGAATGGGGATGGTGTGAGGAATGAATAAGGGAGGGAGCATATATAGTCTGCACACTACAGTCTTTTATTGTTAATGAAGTTATAAGAAATTCCTCAGATCTATGGCAGATCTTTTAAATATAAATAATTTCCATCATTCTTGGAGATGAATTTCTATGCAAGAAAAGCAAGTCCATTGTTCACTCAGCTTCCACCGCTTTAAAATCTCTTAAAAATTGTCCTTTTTTCATGGAAGAGCAACAGCTTTGTCTTGGACTGCAGCTTATCAAAAAGGAAAACTGGATGTTGACTAAATTTGATAAGGATCTATGTGATCAATGCAAGAGTATAAAGAAAGAAAGTGAAAGTTATATCAGAATGTTAGATTAGATTGTATGTATAATACTATATGTATACGTGCCTTTACGTGGGTGGGTTGATAAATGCAATGTTAGATATCTGTCCTACTACCTAGGTCAGGGTGTGACAATATACTATATTATCAAGCTTTATATATACTGTATAATATGTAATATTTCTAGACAAATATGAAGGGTTATTATTGTTATTAAAAAAAAATTATAATCGAATCTGACCAGCTCTTAGATCACACTGCCTTATGATTTATAGTCTGCCATTTCCGTTAGAGTTTGAAATTACCATAAAAAATTCAGAAGCATTTAGGATGAAGTTATCTGGCTACTTGACAAAATTATTGGCTTTTTCTTGCCCACGCTTCAGACAAATTCTTGAAGCCTGCTTCTCTGATGCCATAGGAATATTGATTAGATGAGAGCAGAATTCCTGGAAGGGTTGAATTAATACTAGGATTCTTCAAGTCTGATGTCAGCATTTTTGTCATGATTTCTGGTAGTTTGTGTATGAGGACAATCGATGTGAAATTTGAAACCGCTATCTGTGCGGTTTGTTTAATATCGTGACTATTAAATTGATTTACGCATTGATTCACAGACAAATTTCTCTGGAACTAAGACTATCTGACCCGTCTGCTCTACTGACTTTTCATTTCATTCTCCTACGCAATTTCTTAATTGCATAATTGCATCTATGACGTTAGTAGAATAGCTATTGACAGACAAAGTAAAAGGTCGTTATAATTTTAAGAGGAGCTTTCTTATGCTCTTCTGTACGTCCTATTTAGTTAACAATTTAACATTGATTATTATTATATTATTTTTGTTTGTTCTTCTTTATTGCAGAAGGGAAATACAAGTTTGCACATAGCTGCTCTGGCAGGACATGAAGAAATCGTAAATACACTGGTAGAAAACAATGCCAGAGTTAACGTGCAAGCTCAGGTAAGGTCAAACTAACCTACTGCCGACTTCATTAACATATCACTCCTATTCAGACTTGAAGGACGGCAAACTATTAAAGAAAAATCAATACATTTGAACAATTCTCTTCTAGCAAAACGATGTATTGTTAAGTGAAGTTTAAAACTATCTGTTACATTATGACTTGTTGCAGAATTCTTAACAAGAGTTTCACAAAGAGTATAGGGCTGAGGTGATAAAAAGCCCCCCCTACGAGCCCATCATTCCCTAATTTAATGTATAGGGCTGGGGTGATAAAAAAGACGTCTCCCCTAACCCCCTCATTCCCTAATTTAACGTATAGGGCTGTGGTGATAAAAAGACGTTTCTCCCAACCCCATCATTCTCCAATTTAATGTCATGTATTAATTGAATATTGAAAGTTTAAACCATTTCATGTTCAAATCCATTTGAAATATTCATATAGGAATTTGGGAATATTCCTTCTACTCAGTTATCTACCCAAAAAAATGAAAATCATATTTAGGATGTAGGTTGGGTGGTCGATTGCTCTAACAGGTGCACTTTAGTTCATAAGGTCTGTCATTGAGTCGACGGGTGGTGGTGGATGGTCGAATGGTTAGAACGCGCGCTGTATCATAATGCCTGTCATCAAGTCAACTGGCATGGTTGTATGTGACAAGGGGTAGGGTCACCTGTCCAATCTCGTGGGGGTTTTCTCCCGGTCCCCCGGTTTCTTCCCACTGCTTAAGACCCCTACACGCAAACAAATTATTGAATTAAAATTAAACCATGTTTTAGTCCCGAGTTGACCTAGTTTGTGTCGAGTGGACGTTAAACCCAATTTCGCTCTCTCTCCCTCTGTGATTGAGTCAAATTGTATTGTTTTGATCTCATTATTCTTTGATGTAATATAAGCAGTGGGATCGCTGCTAAACCCTGTGTGTTTTTTCCAGCTCCTTCAATTTCCTTACACTGCTGAAAATACCTACGTGAAAGCAAGTTATTGAAATAATATTCCAAGATGACATAGTTTGTGTCTACTGGACATTAAGCCATATCTCTCTCTCTCTCTCTCTCTCTCTCTCTCTCTCTCTCTCTCTCTCTCTCTCTCTCTCTCTCTCTCTCTCTCCGTCTTTGAAAATCCAAAGGAACCCGGGACACACCCACCAATCAACACCCACTAATCCTGGTGGCTGCGATATTAGATTGAACCTGCGGGAGACATGAAGGTTAATATTGCGTGTAATAACTAAACTACATGGATAACAGCATCTATTAGGCCATACACCACATGGATATAAACGGCATTTATTACTAGTATATAGCGTAATTTATTCATCAAAAGATGTGACTGACATTCAGTTACAAGTTAATTACATTGTTAATGTCATCTTGATGAAACGGAAATCATGCTGTCTATTATTACTCATATACATAAAGATAATCATCAAATTACTTGAACAAAGAAATTTATTTTATTTTGCAGGCCGGATTCACACCGTTATACATGGCGGCACAAGAAGGACATTCCGAAGTAGTCAGGTTTCTATTGGCTAATGGGGCTAGCCAAAGCCTGGCCACTGAGGTAAGAATTCCATTTTATTCGTCATGTCCATTTCATGAAAATCATTCCGGAATTCACAAGTGCCAAGGTTTGATTGATCGAGGTGTAGAAATATTCATGGGTTGTGACCAAAACTTCTGGTTCTGTCAATTGGTCGTGTTTATTCCGATGCATTGGATTGCTCATTGCACAGAGTAATAATTAAAAAGCTTTGAGCACGCTTTGTGGAATCTAGTGTGTTACTAATAAACATTTATTATTATTTTCGGTCTATGTATGGTTATAAAATTAGCTCTGTGTAAATATACCGAGTTTAAAATCAGACAATAGCATTATCAGTTTCCTGCTTTACAGTGCTAATAACTGTATGCCTTAAAGGCCACCACACAGAAATTCAGTGCACTTTCTTACAAGAAGTTACAAGAACTTTTTTACTCCAAAACTTTTTAAAAGAGATTTTATTTCCAGATGTCTTATTAATTGCTAAGATAACTTATTTTATTATTGCTTTATACTCAATTGATTTTGATAGGAAAAAATCATAAAACAGTTTCATTTTATTGTTGTAAGTGGTATACTATGAATTGATTAGTTTAGCAGATCTTACAGTACATGTAATGCTTTACCTTAGACTGGAGGTAGTGTTAAATATGTACCACATACTCGTACAACTTAAACAACATTATTACTATAGATGATATGCTCCCAGATAATAATAATAATAATGTATATTATTGATGTGCTCAATAATCCACCCATTTACACTTGCTCAAAGTTAGGGTTAGGGTTAAAAGTCAAAAGTAGCCAGGTTAACTTACTAGACTAGAATCTCTAGAAACTTTGTCTATTAAAACACATATAAAATAATCTGTTTCTAATCTGAATTAAAGAATTTAAACAAATGTGTTTTTAGTTGTGACTATAAAATTGTGAAAGTTTGAGATTGTCTTTTGTTTACTGGCAACTATTTCGAGAATGCAGCAGCATTTAAACCGTTATCACCAAATAATTTAGTTCTTTTATGAAATCTTGTGTGATGGAACAACTAGAAAAATGTCAAATGTTGTATCTCATCTGGCAAATAATGGCAAACATTGAAATATGATATAATTTTTTGAGAGGTGTCACCTGATAACATTTTTAGAATTTGGTGAGTAATATGTTTACTATAATAATATGTTGATTTCTATATTTTAGGATGGTTTCACTCCTCTAGCTGTGGCATTACAACAAGGACATGAAAAAGTTGTAAGTGTTTTACTCGAACATGACACAAAAGGCAAAGTACGTCTGCCAGCATTACATATTGCTGCTAAAAAAGATGACGTCAAATCAGCCGCCTTACTCTTACAAAATGAACAAAACAATGTGGACACTCAAACAAAGGTATGTAATTATTATGGTTAATATTTTGTTACAATTTCAAGGAAAAACACTTATCAGTGTTTGGAACAAAATCACTCTAAACCCACTATAGCAAGGCAAAGAAACATATATCATATTTTATTGGAGCCTTGCTCTAAAAGGTAACATATTTGTTTTGTCTGCCTCCATCATTGTTTTTTTTTAGGTCTTTGGGTAGTCAGCGTATATGTTAAAACTTTCACTTTAAAATTGTGCCAGCCAGTCAATATTTCACCATTTCTTTTTTTTATCTCAAATTGGCAAGAAATTTTTTTCAAGGACAAGAGATTTTTTTACTCTTTAACACACAAAAACTGTAAATTGATCTTTATTTTAAGGTTAAATTCTTTGAAATGCCAAATTCACTCAATTTAAATGCCAGTCAGTTAAGATGGGCAAATTTGACTGGCACAAGAGCCCCATTTTAGAGTCAGACATTTGGTAATGAGCCTATCATTACAGGGGTTGGGAGGTCAATTGGCTGAATATTTGTGCTTTAGATCATAAGATCTACCATTGAGTCAAGTAGGATGCGATCCCAAGCCTATACATGACAAGGGTAAGGGTTGCCTTCTCAACCTTGTGGGTTTTCTCTGGGTCCTTCAGATTCCTCTCACTGCTAAAGACCTTGTTTGTGTCAAGTGGATGTTAAATCCCATTTCTCTTTTCTACTTAAGGTTAAAACTTTTAACTGTTATTATTTATTTCTGCAAAATAAAAGTATATTTATGCTTATTATCTCCCACTATCACAGAATGGAGGGCTAGTTAATGATACAACCAAGGTTTGTTCATCACATCTTGTCTTAAAGAAAATCTTTTATTTTACTTATTCTTATATATATATATTTTGGTTTGCATGAATTAAATGTACAGTTAGATATCGTCCTTATATTTTTGTACATTGTTGATATTGTTTAGTCCATTTGTATTATACAGTAGAGCTTGTATTAAGCAAGCAACCAAGGGAAATTTCAAAATGCTCGCTTAATGGATGAAATAGCATGATCGGGAGCTAATATAGATGCCCGTTGCACGCATTGAACAGGTGCGTCTTTAGTAGGGGTTGAATTGCCTAAAAATCGCTCAGGGGGATTTTTTGGTGCTCGTTGAAGCAAGTGTTCGCTGATTAGAAGTGCACTCCGAGCGAGTTCTACTGTATATTATTCTTATTTACATTCTATCAGTTAAATCTCTACAATTCGGAGTTGCAAAATTGTTAGTCATTGATCCTTTTTCTAGCATTGAGAACACTCAGAATAACTTGTTTTCTTTTTGTATTTCTTTGTTATTTTCTATTGAATTACCTAGCTAACAGGGCCACGTAATTTTTGTTTGTTATCTTCTGTTAAATTAGTCAGTAGGACCACATTAGTTTTTTGATAATGTAAATAAATTTGTATCATATTTTGTTTTCTCAAGTTCATATCTGTTCTTGGATGATATCAATTTCAGATTATATATCTTATATTTCAACATCTGAACTATTTTCCTATTTTTTTTTTCATTAGTCTATCGTAATTCATTGTGAATCAATTTGTTCATCTGTGTATTATCAAAATCAGGATATATATTTGTCTTGTATTTTGATATTTATAGTTCATGAGTCATGTTTGTACTTCTTGAACGTACATGTTTCTGTTGTTTTGTTTTTTAATAACCTCCCTATATGCATTGATATGATACCATTCAATTTTCACCTATCAGATCTATTAAAATCTTGATACATGTAATATCAGGCCCCGAGTTCACAGATCATTCTCATGCCTAAATTAAGAATTTGCTCAAAATTTGTCGTCTCATTTTAAGTAAAATATAGCCTTTTACAAAGCTTTTGTTGTTTTAATGTATCAAATACACCAATAAGAAACTATGTACAAAGTTTTGTGTTTCTGGATCAAAGATATTTCTCATAAAAAGTGATTGAAATTTGAGTAAATTCTCAACTTAAGTCAGAGAATGCTTTGTGAATTAGGGGCCTGAGCACTTGTTATTTAAGCACGATGAAAGATAGGCATTCTTAATACACAAACAAATATCTTTTATAAATTCTCATTTTCATGAACATGAACATCATTGTATAATAATATACGATCGTCTTTCTTAGTCTTAAATTTAATTAACAAATCATATAACTTACTACTAAATACTAACATGTCATATATATCATACAGTTAATTAATTAATAACTGTTTAACATCCTAAGTTATTTAATTAATAACTGTTTAACATCCTAAGTTAATTAATAAATAACTGGTTTTCTTTGATTGTACTAAGATATTTTATATAATTTTATGTTTACATTTTCAGAGTGGATTTACTCCATTACATATTGCCTCTCACTACGGCAACACAAACGTAGCTAATTTGTTAATACAGAGAGGTGCAGATGTAAACTTCAAAGCTAAGGTAAATTATTTCTGTACTTAATATATACAGTTTACGTTTGATTGTGTAATGAAAGTAAATTACATTTAATTGTATGTTTTCTGTAAGCCCATTGTGTATTTATTAGTAATTGAGATTCAATCAAGAAAAAATACTGTTTCTGGCACCAAACACTGTTTTATGATTTATTTTTATATTGTTAAGTAAATATTTCAAAATATTATAGAACTGTTTTTGTTTTGTTTTTTTCAGAACAATATTACACCATTACATGTAGGATCAAGATGGGGAAAGGCAAATATGGTAACTTTACTGCTGGACAGTAAAGCTGATATATCAGAAAAAACTAGAGTAAGAAGCCTATTTTAATATTTTCTGTATTTAGTGAATATTGTATTTGAAAAAGAAACTAGAGTGAGAAGCCTATTTTGATATTTTCTGTTTGTTGTGAATATAGTGTATTTGAATGGAGCACGACTTTATAAAATGATAAGCTATGTACTATATATAACATAATTACTTTAGTATTCCATATAATGAGTCCCTAAAGTCCACCTAAAATAGTATATTGATTAAGAATTTTTCATTGTTTTCCAGGATGGCTTGACACCATTACATTGTGCTGCAAGAAGCGGACATGAGGGTGTGGTTGATTTGTTACTGGAACGATATGCGCCACACTCATCAAAAACAAAGGTTTGTTGAAATTTAATATCATCAATATCTATTGGAGTACATACTACAGATATATTAAACATACATTATGTAAGAGCTAAATCGGCCAATTGCAGGTCTTTCTTTAGACCTGAAATGTTATTCAAGTTATTAATAAGACATTAATTAACTTATCCAGACCATAATGAACTCGTATATACTGGATTTGAATCTGACTTGCTGCTCAACTTTTATTCTGTATT
The DNA here is from genome assembly GCA_917208275.1 of Patella pellucida. Taxonomy (NCBI): domain Eukaryota; kingdom Metazoa; phylum Mollusca; class Gastropoda; family Patellidae; genus Patella; species Patella pellucida. Next base: position 19,072,319 of record OU795036.1, on the reverse strand, counting down.
TAATCATGAAATGGATAATCTTAAGACTTATGTTCTCGTACCGACTTTAGTAATGATGATTGGGGCAAGGCCGAAAATTCAATCGCTTAATTCTCGGTTCAGAATGAATCAATTTGACTGAAATTTTCAGCAAATTCCCTTCACATTTTCTAGTTAGTAACTGTAAAAGTTAGAACTGCCAGCTCTTTATCTAATCTCCCATAATATATCTTTAACACAACAGTGATATATATATTATGCAATAATCTTATTGGCGATTACTGGTTTTATTGAAATATTTTTTTTAAAATCTTTATGTGTCTTGTAAAATTTGTCTCCTTCCCTTACAGAATGGATTAACACCATTACATATGGCTGCCCAGGGAGATCATGTTGATTGTGCACGACTTCTTCTCTACCATAAAGCACAAGTTGATGATGTCACAGTGGTATGTCATTTTTGTGTACCTTAATCCAAGAATTCAACTAATAAAACAAATTAAAGATTATAACCAAACTACAATAAAAACATTAATCAAAATAAACATTATAATACAACAATAATTAAAATGCATTATAGTCATCTTCACTAATACAGTAAACATGAAATTACAGAATTCATAAAATTAATTACTAAACAATGTTTTTTGTCTGTGATTGAATGAATACCAATTCCAATAAGCTATAAATTCATAGCAAAAAATAATTCCACATTCATGATTGTCAGCGACTTAGGTGTAAGCAGGCGTTAAATAAAGCTATTATTTCCGTACATATACATAATTTCACATTCACATTAACCAAGATAGTAACTCAGGATTTTTCTGCTTATTTTGCCTTTTGTCAGTGCTACAGAACAGAGGGCCTTGCAAGGACAGTGTCTAGTTATTTAGATAGGATGATTGCATGCACATAAAAGAACCGGTGACAGTTGGAATTCAAATTAAGAGTAGGCTGTAGCACCGCTGTCTGGGCAAAATTTCCATCACAGCACACGCCTTGCTGCAGAAAAGAAAGACGTTAAACCCCTTTTCAATTGTTCTATTTTAATTTTAGGATTATTTAACACCATTACATGTAGCTGCCCACTGTGGAAATGTTAAAACAGCAAAACTACTATTAGACAGAAAGTGTGAACCCAATTCAAGAGCTTTGGTGAGTAATAAAATAATTATGCTTTTGATGAATGTTTATTTATTAATGGCAAGCTGGCAAATAACAAGCAAGGGCAAACTTCAGTTTTCGTGTAAGAGTAAATAGCATCTTTTCAAATCTTGTTTCTCGTATAATACATATATATTTTCTTGTATGGTTTCCGCTTGTTAGGGGTGCAGGGCCTGGCAAGGACAGTGCCTAGTCATTCAGATGGTACAAAAAACCAATTAAAGTCATGCGCACAAAACAGAACCCCCGAAGGTTGGAATTTGATTGCGAATCGGGCAAGATTTACCTCATAGGCACTGTATGGCGTATACCCTATGCCCATCTTCATTAGCCCAGTCGATGAAAAAAAGTAAGACACTAAACCTCATTTTATTTTATTTCATATTATTTATCTAATTTACTTACAGAACGGATTCACACCACTACACATTGCTTGTAAGAAGAACAGAATAAAGGTCGTGGAACTTTTATTGAAATATGGAGCGAGTATTGAAGCTACAACAGAGGTATTTAATATTTTATATAGAAAGAAATATCTATTTATAGAATTAATATCTATTTGGAGCGGAATTTAAAAATATAAATTGAACAAAGATAAATTTTTAATAATAAACTACATTATAGCTAATTTGTTTTAATGGCATTTAATAATTAAACTGGAAAAACACAGGTAACATTTCTATGGAATACCATTACTGCTTATTACTGAGCGTCATTTCATCTAACCTTGATAAAAACTAGAGAAACCTAGTTAAAATGTCACTCAGTAATAAGCAGTAATGATATTTCATATAATTGTGTTTGTGTATTTACGTTATTGTGGTTGCTTGTTTTCTAAAATCCAATAAAAGAAACAAACATTTCACTCGAATGTTGTATTTTATAGACATTTCTCACTTATTATGAAAATTATCTCAATTTCAGTCTGGTTTGACTCCTCTCCACGTTGCATCATTTATGGGTCATATGAACATCGTGATTTATCTGATTCAACAAAATGCGAACCCAGATTTCCCAACCGTACGAGGAGAAACATCTCTACATCTTGCTGCGAGAGCTAATCAAACAGATATTATTCGAATCCTGTTACGCAATGGAGCCACAGTAGATGCTAGAGCTAGAGTAAGCACAGTTTTTTAATCCATAATTTTCATGTACCCTTAAAGGGTCAATCCCGATAATGTTTTTGAGAATAAAACTCTTTAATTTTTTTGTCAAAATCCATTAAGATCCCCTACCTTAGGGCCGAGCAACTAACTCAATATATGTGATACGTTTTCAAACAACTTAAACCCTCAGTCTTCATCTTGAAATGTAGTCCGGTGTCCCAAACTGTATTATGCGTTGCTTTGATAAAACCAGAGTTTTATTTTATAAAAATAATGTGTCGGTGAAATTAACCTTTTGTTATCAAGTACAGCACATGGACTATTCTCCGTATAAACCTCTAAAGGAACGGGAATCGATTATCGGGTGACCCAACGAAAGAATTGACTCGAAATCTGAAAAGGGTTACGTGTCCGGATAAGCTGTTTGAACGCTCACGTCCAAACGACTCAATATTTTGAACTGAAATTTTGAATCAGAGTATATACACCAGTCTTCTATATTTTGACGTTTAAATTTCATACGTACTCAGACTTTTATTTTTGAGGCTCTGTTTTATTCGGGACAGTCCCCTTAACATTTTTGAACAGTCATTGTTTCCCTAGGCCTAGAAATAATGATTTTGATTGTGTTAAACAAACTCCAGAATGAGTGAACTAGTACCTGACACTTGGAAATTTTTACTGGTCAAATATCATTAAAACACTAATAGAAAACAAATCTGTACCATATAAAATGACAGGCACTTAAGGAATTGTTTTCGACATTGTGACAGGAGCGTGTTTATCTTAAGGCACCAGCTTGAAAACTTTTAATTTTCATCATTAACTATTCAGAAGCGTTTCCGTTGTTCAATTGAGAAAACTTAAAAAGCGCAATAGAAACTTTCGTTTTAGTATTATCGCGCTATATAAATAGAGGATTATTATTATTATTATTTCTTTGATGACATTTAAATTAAATTTCAACTATCGTAAAAATATTTTATTTCTAATTTTCCTACTAAAGTTTAACATTGAAATGATATTATTTAATATTGGGTTTTCAGGAACAACAAACTCCATTACACATTGCTTCTCGTCTGGGTAATGTTGATAACGTGGTGTTGTTACTTCAACATGGCGCTTCACCCGATGCTACAACTAAAGATCTGTATACACCGTTACATATTGCTGCTAAAGAAGGACATGATGAATGTGCACAAGTTTTATTAGAACAAGGAGCTGATCACAGTTTGACCACAAAGGTTCGATATTTTTTCCGAAAACGTAAATTTTCTATTGAAATAGTCATCAGCTTTTTGACAGAATGGTGGATGTTTGGTGATATATCAATGATGAAATAGTTTGATTTATTGCTGATTTATTATAAGTAAAATTATGTACACCCCAACACTTTTAATTTGTCATTCTGATATAACATCAAATCATAAGCTGTCTGCCCTTCATTGAACATCTTAATATATATTAATATATATATATATGTTCCTTTAATTTGACAAATGCGTTTAAATCTCAATCGTCAAGTATTTCATGACCTTTCATTTATGATCAGAAATTAAAATATATGTATGTATTAAAATTATTTTTGTAATGTTCAACAGGACCCAGTTAAATTGATTTTCTATAAATAATGTTTATTTTGTCTTGCAGAAGGGCTTCACTCCTCTTCACATAGCGTCTAAATATGGCAACATCAAAGTTGCTCGTCTGCTACTGCAGAAAGATGCTAATCCAGATGTACAAGGAAAGAATGGTCTTACTCCGTTACATGTAGCTACACATTATAATCATGTGAATGTAGCACAACTTCTGTTAGAGAACAAAGCCAGCCCTCATTCAGCTGCCAAGGTAAATATACATAGGTCGAATTTCAATGAAAATGTAATTTACCCAAAGTCGAAACAAATTGGGTGATAAAATCTTATATATATTTAGTAAATTCAAATATTCACTGATAAATTTAGTAAATTCTACAACTGGGTTATATAAAATAAGTAAATTCCAAAAGTTAGTGATAAAAAATGAGTTAATTCTAAAAGTGAATTATAAAAACTGGGTGATATAAACTTAGTAAATTCCAAAATTTGGTGATATAAACTTAGTAAATAAGTAAATTCCAAAACTTAGTAATGCTTTCGTACATTCTTAGATATATTTTCTATTGATTGTAACATTAGTGAAGAATATTAATTGAAAATAATCTAATTTCAGAATGGTTACACCCCTCTTCATATAGCTGCAAAGAAAAACCAGATGGATATTGCTACCACTCTGCTGGAATATGGTGCCAAGCCCAATGCTGAATCTAAGGTAGTTTTACAGAGAAAATCTAAAGAAAGAAATTATTTCTGTTCAATTTAATCATATAATAATCTTCTAAAATAGTCAGGAATTTACAAGAACGTGACTGGAATATAGATATTTAAGCTATATGGATAGCCAGTTTTATTTCATTTGTTCATTTATAGTTAAACTAATCTATGATTTTTTTGATTTTTTTCAGAATGGATTTACACCCCTTCATCTGGCTGCACAAGAAGGTCATACAGACATGGTTTCGCTCCTTCTTGAGCAGAAAGCTAATGTTAATGCTAAGGCCAATGTAAGTTTAAACATGTTTTACAACTATACATGGTGGCACAGTGTTAAGCCACATGCTAATTAACCAGGAGATCTGTGGTTCGATCATCTGTTTTGGCTGTCAAAGTTCCTTTTGGTTTTCCATCGTGGTGCAGGACAAAGGTCCTGACACTGCTGTCTGGGCAAAATTTCCTGCAGAGCAAACTGCATGACATATGCCCATCTGCATTATCCGAGTTATTGCAGAAAAGTAGGATAGTAAACCCCTTTTCATTTTAAAACTATACATTCCATATATAGAGACTATTTACTATTTTTGTATTTTGCTTCGTTGAAAACCTGCATTTAATATGTATAGCTACTGTTTATATTAAAGCCTAATTGCGATTCATATGCTTTCCATGATAAGTGTTCTTAAAGTTTTATTTTATTAATTTTTATTTCAGAATGGTCTTACTCCAATGCATCTGGCTGCACAAGAGGATAAAGTACCTGTGGCTGAAGTTCTTGTTAAATACGGATCAGAGATTGATCCCAGCACGAAGGCTGGCTATACACCACTCCATACAGCCTGTCATTTCGGACAAACCAACATGGCTCGATTCTTGCTTGAACATGCTGCTTCAGTCAATGCTACTACTAAGGTGACATTAGAAATCTTTTTTGTTTTAATATTGAATGACTAGTACCATAATATAAACTTCTTGTTGCATAGTGCCTGTTCTGTGGAAATGGATCCCCCTCAACATCAAATTTAAAACCAGCATTCGGTCTAGAAAATTTTAAAACTAATTTTAAAAACTTATTTATTTATCTATTCCCTTTTATGGCACTTAGGCTTTGTAATGCCTTGAGCAACATGGATATGTATATGGCAAAAATACACATATTTTTATTACTAAAACTATTATTATTTTTTACATTAAAGCTCTGTGTTTATACTCTAAACACTAAGATATTACAATATTTGAATTGTTTATTTTTCTCAAACTTTGTAGAAAACAGCTGAATATCATCAGTTCAGTTTGTCTTTGATTTCTATAACAAATGTTTGTATTATTATTATCAGGTTGGATATACACCACTACATCAAGCAGCACAACAAGGCCATGTGATGGTTGTTAATTTGTTAATAAAGAATGGTGCTTCACCAAATGCTGTCACTAACGTAAGTATGATTATTTAACATTTAATTAAGAAATCAACAGAAGAAAACCTCCCGGCTGGGATTCAATAGCATTCAAACGTGACCCATCAAAAGATACAACCTAGCACTCTCAAGTGGCACTGGATCACCTGCAGACTGTTGCAAAATTTCAATTTAACATATCTTTGTAAATACTGAATGAAATTGCGTGAACTATTTTTGGACTGAGTTTCCTATTATAGATTAAACTTTAACTAACAATATTTTAGTTTGCAGGAGATTCAAATTTCCACAAAAGATGATCAGCTTTAAATTCTCCATACATCCATCTTTTACTTTGTTTTTGTTACAATGACTGTAGTCAATTATCACACTCAGAATTGATCTACTTCTGCTTTCAGAACGGACAGACACCATTAGCCATTGGTGAGAAATTGGGATATCTTTCTATTGTTGACACACTAAAAGGAATTACCGATGTCACAGATGTCATGCCAATGTCAGAAGAGAAATACAAAGTGGTCTCCCCTGAAACCATGCAGGAGACTCTTATTTCCGATTCAGAGGATGAAGGAGGTGGGGATTATTTCATTATCTTCCATTAAAAACTATTCATGTTATTTTCTTTTTATTAAAACTTTTAATTATCTTTTAATTAATAATAACATAATGTGTTCCATACCCTATTAATTATCATAAGCTGTAAAGTACCGTTATGTCACAGTAGTGTTACCGCAGACATTAATAGTAATAATAATGTTTTTGGTTTATATTAGGAAGTATTGCTTGGTCGGTAAGAGGAGATCATATATCATTGGGACAATTCTCAATTGCGTTAGGTAAAGCGTCCTGTGTAATAAGTGTAATATGTCCTGGTTCTCTACGTCTTCGTGTACTTTCACTTTAATCCAGGGTTGCATTCTCGGTCACAATACAGATGATGAGGCATTGGTCATAGTCTAGTAGATTTTGTTCATAATATTATTTTAAAATCGTGAACAAATTATATGAAAATAAATGAATAAGAGGCCTCAAGAATTAACCATTGACCTAGAATACAGTCCTGCATTAATAAAGAAGATAAGGATAGATATATAAGATTATTTGTTCAAGAATAATTATATATTAAAATCATTTCGTCTTTGTATCTTTAATACTATAAAACAAGAAATGAATATGAATAACAAATTAATGAATAAAATAAATCCAATTCCCAAATACATTAAGTATAACCCACTTTCCAAATACATTAAATTCTACCCTGTTACCACATTCTTAAAATTCTACCCTGCTCCAAAGTACTTTAAATTCTACCCTATTCCCAATTCCCAGATGCATTAAATACAACACAGTTCAAAGATACATTAAATGCAACCGACCCAGTTCCCAGATACATTAAATACAATCGACCTGATTTCCAAAAATATTTAATACAATCTGGTTCCCAGATAAATTACTGGTCTGTATAGATAACAAAATAAACTTTAATACAATTTATATGAATAGTGTCGTTACAGATGATCCCCCTCAAAGCAATAACTTAAATTCATTCTGTTTTTCAATTTCTTGTTTTATGGTATCAGACTTTTATATTAGACGAAGAATAACTATCCCAAAAATTCCTTTCTAACATTATCAACTGTATTATACTAATATCTCTAAAACATGTTCATTAATATTCATATTATATCCTATAATGCATCAGGAGACGATTTCATGCCTCAGTCACCCATATTTGGAAAGCCTCTTTCTGAGCAACACATCTACTTGCCTTATTATGAGGGACAAAAAATGCAGACTCGTAAGTCGAAAATTCGATGTGCTGATTTAAATCTAGTCATTTTTAGCATGATTAAAGATTTGGTGTGATTTTAAGTATCATTTTTGTAGAGTCACAATTTTGTTTTACTTTATTTTTTCCAAAAATAGCATCATTTTATTTTTAGCACACATGTGTCAAATGTGTCAGTGTATTGTTGTTGGTCCGTTGTCCATAATTTCTTGTCAGCATTCTACAGACTACACTTATATATGTGATATTATATGTATATGATATTTGCATTAGTGAGTCAAAGGAACTTATTGTTGAATTTTAGTGATTTCTTATAGTAAATTCCTGGGTTGTTGCCCTTGGTCACTTTTGAGAGTCTTGTGAATGCTTAAACAATAAAAGTTATCATTTGATATGTCTCAATTTAGATGACAATAACAGATGTGGGCGTATGTTTTGTTTTGTTTTATTTTAAAGTATTGTAATGCTTAAAATACTGATACCAAAACATATTATTTTTGATATGCAGTCTGCACGAACATTTTGATTTTTAACTACTAAAATGTGTCATATCGAGGCTGATTATTTTATTTTCATTTTATGTGTGTATTTTATGTGCGTTTTTAATAATATTTTGTTTATTTTATCTAATCCTTTTTTCCTTGTTGTACATAATACTAATTTTCTGTCAACTTCTTGGTTCACTGTTGGCTTTCGGACTCACTTTTAACTTTCATTTTATAAATCTTTTAATTTTCTTTTGAATATTAAGTGGCACACTTAGAATGAGTACGATAAATTAATATTCCAAACTTTGTGCTTTAAGAAACTTTTAAATTGGAGGGGGAGGGAGAGAAATACTTAATTTGATATCAATTGTTCTAGGAGTGCTGTGAACTGAGTGGGGGAGGGGGTGGTGGGCGGTCCGAAAGAGAAGCATTTAATTTTATCATCAATAGTTTTGAGGGTGCCACAAGCTATTGTTATTGTTAATTATTTACCTGTTATTCTATATCTTTCTTTAACACTTTGATTAATTGCATCTCAATATAATAATTTTACATTTTCATCCAAGTTAATTTATTGTACTTCCTTTTACCTGTTTTTAAAATCTAACTCTAAAATATTAAACATTTGCCAGTAAATTGATCTAATTTTTCCATGCATCTTTTATAGTTCTTGCCTTTAATATGACTCAAAATCATCAAATATTCTCAGACAATTCCAGGAATATGCTTGAAAACTGTAAAAGAAAACTTGTTGAAACATAATGCTAAATGTGTACAAACCAGTGATTGTTTTCCATATAAATTGTATTTTTTAATTAATGTGCTCAATCGCGAAATTCCACTCAAGCATTATATTGAATTTGCCTGTTTTTCCGATTAAAATTTGTTTTTAGAAAACGATGCATCAAACAAAAACAAAAATCCTATCCTTATATATTTAAAAAGAATAAATTTCTGATTAGAATCTGAGAATATTGGTGACTTTAGTTCTAGTAAAAAGAGATGATATTAATATATATGTTGTGTTTCTTCAGGTGATGATAGTTTATCGTTTGATCGTGGTGGCAGCACCTCTCCATTGGACCACTCATTTGAGAAGGTAAATACCCTTAATTACTTTATTACATCATTTGATCTACAAGATATGTATTTTGTAACTTAAAATGCTGTCAGTGTCAAATCTACAGTTTAGCATGAAACAAAAACTATTAATAACCTTAATGTGTGGATTATAAGATTGATGTGTTTATATAACAGGCTTTCAAATGGTTTGCCATTTTTAGGCCACACAAAAAATATTTCTGGTTCACAGACAATCCTTTATCAATTTTTCACAGTTATCTGTTATAGTTCTTGGAAATGATACTTAGGCATTTCAATCATAAAATATAAGAGATTGACAGCAAAATGTCGCCATCATTGTTGAATGACAATTAAGTAATCCATTATCCAATGCCGTTTATGATTGTCAATAGTGTTTCCCATTGTTATGTACTTTATAGTAGAGACTAGTGTTCAGTTCCTCTTTTCAAGCAACACTTAATGGAGTTACTTCCCTTGATAGCGGGAAATACGAACATGCGGAAACGTGTGAGATAAGGCCTATTATTAATGACACAACGGTATCTGAGAACTGGATTATTATTTTTGTGTGGCCTTATTTTAAATGTTTCAGTGGATTCTGTTCAAATTTTGAAGAATATATACTAATAATCCATTAATAAGCATGGCTGACGTCATTCTGTGTTTAAATGCAATGTATATTTTATTATTCACGATTCTCTGCAGAATAATATTGAATGAAATGGCTCTTTCTATGTCTTTATCACACTGCTTTTCGTTAATTACCACAATTATGTACCTGTGTCAATTAAAGAACAATTTATAAGGAGAACAATGAGCCAATCTTTTTCATCCACTTATGCAGGCTTAAAGTCTTGGAGCATAATTTGCGCGATAGAGGAATTTCCCGGCAAACTACATATTGTAATGTTGAATCTAATAGGAATATCAGTCAAAAATGGTTCAATTCTTTTCCGTATTGGGGGTTGGATGGCTGAATGGTTAGCATGTGCACGCTGTATCATAAAGCCTGTCATTGAGTCAACTGGCCTAATTTCGAATCCCTGGTTGTATTTGACAAGGAATAGGGTTGCCTGTCCAACCTCATAGGTTTTCACGGGTTCTCAAGTTTCCTCCCACTGCTAAAAACCCCTACGCGCCAGTGAATTATGGAAATAAAATTGAACCATGTTAGTCCCGAAATGACCTAGTTTGTGTCCAGTGAACGTTAAAACCCAATCTCTCCTGTATCAATTAATACTGCTCCCTATATAAACAATCCAACCACCATCTTTTATGTTTCGTGAAATCTAGTGTGGATTAAGCGGTGAGAAATGCAATCACACACAGTTATCCTAAACCATTTAATGAATTCTCAAGACAATACTTGCTGACACTCTTATCACTCGTCTTTTACAAATTTATGTTAGAGATTAAAGTGATTTGATGTCAGAGGTATTGATCAGCCAAAGTTTATTTCTTCTTGAACATATAAGCCATACTTATTGCATGCATTGATATTGTGACTCCATGTTGTTTGCTTTGTGTCTACTCAAACTAGGATGTGAATTATCGTTATAATACATCGGAGGATGCTAGACGACGTGTAACCAGCGAGATTGGAGCCACCATGCGTTACCCATCATACCTTGAGAAAGCTCCAGATTATGAAGCAGAAATGAAATATTACCACGGTGACACTCTCTCTCCTAAGGATAAGGTAAACACAAGATGATTGATTGGATTAGCCGCATGGTTTTTCAGAAACCCTGGCATGATGTTCCCAGCACCGTGTCCGTGAATAAACTAACCCTACTCACTATCAGTCATTAATCAACAAACAATTCATTTCATCATCGTTCATCCAAGGAGGGGTGGGGGCAGCCGAATGAACTAACATATTTGTTTTAGATCATAAGGTCTGTCATTAAGTCAAGTGGTGAGGTTTTGATCCAAAGTTTGTAAGATTGTCATCTCCAAACTTCTGGGTTACCTCCCACTGCAAAAAAACTACGCTCAATACAGTTCTGAAATGACCTTTGTGGATGTTTCAATCAACCCATTTCTCTCTTTCTTATCAATCATCAAACATATCATACATACAAAATTTCGAAACTGCAGACATTGTTATTACGATTTTACACTGGTTTAAACAAAACTGAACAATGGTATCTATCAACATATTCATATTCATTTATTTTTAGTCCATTATTTTTGGTAGTAGTAATCCTTTTTGCTTTATTTATTTTCATTTAAAGATCATTCATGTCATCTTAATGTTATTAACCTATTAATATTATGAATTGATCTTAGAAGATAGATCTGCATCTTACTTGTGATTAATGCATGATTTTTTTTTTTCCTCGTAAAAATTTATGTTTTTGAAAAACGTAAAAAAGATTTTTATTTTCCTGGTAATCAAGCAAAGATTATTTAAATATTATAGATTATTTATATAGTAATGTATTTTATTTGATCAGTATATTTATTTTTAATCATGTTTGAGTATTTTGTAAATATTTAGTACATATCTCTTTTTTTTATTATTTTTATGAGATCTTTTTAAGATAGTCAATCATGTGTGGTACGGTACTCAGTCGAAACAAAATTCATATTGAGGGCCCTGTCTGCGTAGCAATCATAAAGCGGGTTCCGGGGGTTCGTTGGGTTCCTCTCTGGGACAATTTTTAAACGCAAATTTGCAAGTTATTGATTGGAATTGCTTTAAAAAAAATTACAATATTGCAACTTTTAAGATCTATTCAAAATACTTAAACCAGATCTGACTAAATTGCCCATAGTCCAGTCCAATTTAAACTTGTCTCATTGAAAACTTGTCCCGGTCAAATTTTTAAGATGATCGAAGAAACTTTTATTGACAATGCTTTATTATGTAAGAACTAAGCACGACCTTTTTATTGATATAAATCAAAATGCTTTAGTTCTTTTTTATTATTTTCTATAAGTACCTCATGCGATTGACTTTTACTCTCTTTTTTTTGTATTAGCATGTTTAATGTGCTTATATGTATATATATGAATATGTTGCACCAATTCTTATAGGACCTCAACAAGTCACGCAATGACAGTGTCTTTGGTGACTACTCGACACTTGGTCGAGATTCCATTAATCAAGAATTAACGCTACCATCAGTTGATGACACCACCAGCGAACTAGAATATGATGACGAGCTGAAATATATGGCTGGGGGCGAAACTGCCATAAGAAAGGTAAAATATGGCATATGCGACTTTGCTTGATCAATCCCACACTCAAAGGGAATTTGGAATTTTGGAGAAAAGAGATTTATATCAGACTGTTCACGTTTGTTTTTTTGATCTCATTACACTGTAGTTACATAAAATTAGTCCAAGTCGCAACAAGATCTGGGCATGGTTTTGCCACTTTGCATGTTAAAATTCAAAAGTTAGAAATTTGCACCAAATACTTTACGGCCCGGGTACATAGACTCAGATAGTCAACTACAATGGCCTCCTTTATGTTCTCCGATTTCTATCCACGTAGATAACTATACTTCCTTTAAATGTATTTCAAAAGTAGAATTCTTGAATATCTATTTTAGTTTTCTTGAAGTTCTATTATTCATGTATATTGAATTTCCTTTTTTTTTTATTCACTGTACCTCTTTATGATGTCTGTATATTATAAGTTTTTTTAGTACTAGATATTATTTAAGACTGGAATAATCTGAAATTGTGCCACAAATATTAGCATGAATGGAACTTTCGAGTATGATCACAACTGCACATAAACTGATTTATTTACATTTGAAGACTCAAAGCACAAGAACTTGATAGTTTAGATTTTGGAAAGATTCTGCGAGTTAGAATCCTTGACCATATTCTTACGAACATTGTACCATTAGCAGACCTGTCAACCTTGTAACACACAGAATGAGTGAGATTATAATCAGAAACAAGGAAAATTTTACAAAAATTCACAAATTTACATACCAACATTGATATTATTCAAATTTCTTGATAGCAACTAAATCAAGTTGGATTTTCTTTTCATTTTGATCTTTAAATCTTCCTAATTTAAATTATGATTTTTATGAGAGTCTTACATGTTGAAGGTTTGACAAGTCTGAGAACCGAAACCTTGAAAATATGACAGTCACATTTGATCAGATTACATCCATGTCTTGTTTTTGTATTTGTTTCTGTTTTTTGGTTTCTGCTGTCACTTTATTTATTTTTTTTGTTGCCTTCTTTAGAAACAAGACATGTTATTCAGTGAAGATTTATACGCACGAAAATCTGTCCGATACGGAAAAGATCAAGCTTCACCGTCATATAACGATTCTGTATTCGCTAACGACTTTTCAATGAATGTTCCTAAATACGCTCCAATCTACCAGGGACAATACTCTAATACCCCAAGTGTCGATCTTAACGACAGTTTCAGAAATCAACCAGATGATTCAGAATCTAATAAGGTACACACACAACTTACTTACACATAACATAGAAGTTATTAATAATAAACTCATCGCATCTGATATTTTTATTTCTTATATTCCCTTAGTGTTTTTTTCCCTTAGTGTTTTTTTCGTCACATAGAAAATGGGAAAGATTTAGAATTTCTATTTGTACATTGACATGTGGCCAACTTAAAACATTGGCTGCAGAGATGTTGTGTACGGATTGGGAACGATTTAGAATTTCTATTTGTACAACGACATACAGCCATCTTGAAACATGGCTGCAGAGTTGTCAAATAGGATTTATAATTTCTATTTGTACATTGACATGTGGTTAACTTAAAACATTGGCTGCAGAGATGTCCAAATAAATTGGAAAGGATTTATAATTTCTATTCCATTAACGACATGTAGCCAATTTAATACATGGCTGCAGATTTCCAATAACTGAAGCACTTAGGTAAATAGTGAAAGGTGTTTCCTTTTGTTATGTCATAGCTGTAGTCTGCATGTTGGTAAAAAATACCCTCCGACTATTTAAGTCCGCATGTTCAATCTATAGTGTAATGTAGTAGATGTTATATGTATCATTTTATGCACAGAATACAGCATGGCCTTCAACAGCCACTTCTAGGGATTTTTTTTTTAGATTTTTATTCATTTTTTTTATGGTTGATGGATCAACCTATTTATTAATGTCGGTTCTGAAAACAAGGTAGGTCCGTTAAATTACAGATCTCCAACAATATCTTCATATACAAAAAATATCTATATTTAATCACGGATTACAATAAGGGACTTCAATTTCATTGAATACTCCCTTTAGAAAATAAAGGGGGAAATAACTCTTGCAATCATGTGAGAGAACCATATCAGACTTTAGTTTAGCTGCTAGAATCTTAGGTAATAAATCTCTCTAGTACCAAACATCTTTCTATTCTCAATAGATAATCATTAACTATGATAGAGCAACATGTAAATCATTAAGAATTTGTGCTAGTGATGGGATTTCAAAAGATTTCTTGTCGGACAATTTTTCCTGAAAAAAAAGGGGCATAACTCTTATCTTAATTTAAGCAGACGTTTTCAAAACACAATAAAAAAAAATCATATGTCAACAAAATATATTCAAATTCAGATGTAAAAAAAATAGGTGAACCTCGTTATATTTCATGTTTAAAACCTGTATGGTATTTTATACATATATTTCCAAACATCTTTCTGTTACTAGTAGATGATTGAATATTATCAGATTAAATCTGTCACCACAATACAACAATGTGTAAATCATTAAGAATTATGTTTATTTATGCCTGAAGAAGATATTGATGGATCTCTGTTTTTTAAGTTAAATAATAAATAAAATTAAGGATAATGTAAATAGTCATTTGAATTAAGATCCTCGGTTAGAGAACCTTTGTTCATTGTTAAGTTTTTTTGTATTTATTAAATATTTCCTGCAATTTTAGGATTACATGGAAGCCCAAATAACTAGCCAAACTTATGCTAGTCAACTACCGGACAAACGCTTCCTAACAAGTACGCAACGTGCAGAAAATGCAAGATTCAGCTCCTACAGTGGTTCGTCCTTCAGCACCACTTTCGACCCTGATAACGTACCAGTTGATCGGGCACCAGTTTATACTGGGTAAGAATAGCTATATTTCAGTTGAATTGATAAGAAATATTGTATATGAGTTGACTTCAATATCAATTGTGGACGTGTCATTCTAGATAATTGGGTGGCCAAATTGGTCTAATGCATGTGCTTTAGATCATAAGGTCTGTCATTGGGAACGTTTGGACTTGTATGTGATCTTGGGGATTTTCTCTTGATCCTCCTACGCACAAGCAAATAATTTATATAAAATTACCATCCTAGTCACAAATTGTTCTAGTTTGTGTTGTGGACATTAAACCCCATATATATTTCCCTCTCTGGTAGCATTCCATTCTTTGGCATATTATCTATAACCATGGCAACTGTCTGTAAAGCAATGCAAGTGACTTTAGGCTTTGTAAATATTTTCTGATTATGGAACCGACAGGGCACTTTGATGAAAAGAATTCATTCAAACAAATCATTACAATAATATTATGTAAAATCAAACAAACTACATTCTCTTAAAGTTTACAGAATAATGTTTTAAATTTGCTGTTTTATTTTGTTCCATGTGTTGACAGCATGTTGATAATATACTAGTTCAACCTGTTCTAGACAAAAAGTTCCTTACTAAAGTCAACCATATGGCTTGAAATACCTTTTAATTGAAAACAGTTTGGATACAACATGGAAAGCATGGGCTCTTGGTTTACCATACAAATCCCATTCTGCTCTTCAATAAACAAATGGCTAATCTCTTCAATCTGTTAATTTGTTTTCACCCCAGTCAGTGTTGTGCAGAGATGGTGATGGCATTGGGCATCCTTTCAACGAGTGAATTTAAATTAAATTCTTTGAAAATAAAAACTATCGCTTTTGACTTTGTTGTATAAGCTACTTACTTGATTTATGTATTTGATCTTTTTTGACATATTTAGAATGTCTTCCTTTCTCAAATTTCTGTGTACTAGGCCCAATCCTCGAGTCTTGGTGGTAGACAATCAAGGATATGGCCTCAGGCATCACCAAACCTCTGCATTCCACTGACCCCAGTTCTCGTTAAAATAAAGCATTAGTTAAGTTTGGCTTTTTACCTTTAATTCTAGCAAACTGAAATGGAAAAGGTAATAATTTTATCCTGAATGTTGTGGTTATAAGTCTTATAATATGATTTTTTGTTTATTTTATTTTGGTGTATATTCCGAAATCCTGGCCCGATCCCTACACATTTATTTTCTATTCTTAGCTTTTGCTTGCAGCTCGGATACATAATAACCAAATTCCCGTTAGACAGAGAGTAATTCAGGAGATTAATTATATGTACTCACATTTCTTTTCTTTTTCTTTTCATCAAGTTTTAAATATTGTTTGGGGGTTTTCTTTAAAAAAATCAGACTTTGCTTCATTTTGATCCACATTTCCTGCCCCCCCCCACCTTCCCCCTTCCATATATCAGCTCCTGATTCTTTGCTTTACAAGAAGTATATTTTATACATGTATCTACCAATTAATTACTTCGAGATTTTACACAATTTGAACACCAGGAATGTAATCCCTCCTAACCTGCATTAAGTTTAATATAAGCCTATATCTAAATCCTATCTTCATCAGCCCGGTCGTAGGGGCAGAGAATTGAAGTACCCCATTTTATTATTGTAAGGAAACCCAAAATGAGGCAAAGTCTTTTCACAAATGTACTACATGTAAAGAATAAGTGTTAAATGTATGTTTAGAAAATTTCATAAATATTGGTGTGATCTTTATTTCTAAGGGTTTTAAATTTTCACAAAAATGTTTTTGTAGTTTATTTTGAAGAGTATCTATGGGTTGTATTCTTGTAGTGTGGTGTACACTGATTTGTGCCTTGTCATTTTCCAAGTGGCGAAACAAATGCATTTAGTAGGTCTATAGTCAGCAAAAAGAAAATATGCAACTTAAAAACTTATATTTGTATGGTAGCTCTTAGTAAGAATGTAAAAAAATACATTAAATTTTCCAAGTGCCGTAACAAAGTGTGTGCATCAGTAGGCCTAGTTAGTTAGCAAAAAGAAAATATGAAAGTCACACTTTAATATTTGCTAAATAAATACATCAAATTTTATATGTTAACAACTGTACTTCACAAATGACACTTACAGATAGAGTCATAATTTCTTATTTGATGATTACCAAAGATTCTCTGGCATTTAAAACTCTTTCTCTGGAGACCTAAATCTTGGTTAATTGGTCATTAAACCATAAGACAATATAGCTTTGTTCATGTTCAATGGAGCTCTTCATGTGATACACTAATCAAATCCACCCTGATGTAATGGAATGAACTCACCCGTATATAAGCTATTGTAAATAATTGATAAGAAGGAGAAAAGATTAAAGTGAGCTAATATTACTTACTATACACCACAACCAGAAATATATATGTACCGATAAACTAGCTTGATTATAATAATACAATGAAGTAGGTATATAGTTTATGCATGGTAATAATTTATAATGACTAATAATAATGTTCTTAAGTATTTTACTGTGTTTAAAAGTAGTGTTATTAGATAAGAGGGTCGACATGTATAGGGGAATTTAAAGGACACTTTATGTTGACCATGTTTTTGGGGGGTTTGACCTTTAGATATATAGATGTGACATAAGTATAGTTGTTCATCATCTGAATTGTAATTCCATTCCCCAAACAAATATTGCTGTCCTTGCACGTAATAATGCCACCATTATTTTATTTTGGTGGCTCCTCATTTGTATCGGGAAGAACTGTCGAAAGCTTTAATTCAATCATATATTTTAATCAGTAGATCGCAGCAAGAAATCAAGTTGCCTGTCTTTATTCATAACGGTTCTCCTCCAAATCCTACAAAGTTCTACGCATAAGCTTAATAACGATGATTCTTATTAGTCGTTGTGCGATTTGAATCCCCATTTTTGCTCAATCTTTTACTTCAAGTCCCAGGGTTATAATGTCCCTTTAATGTTTCTGGATATGTTAATGTATAGCTGTTATTGGCACATTATAATGCATACATACTATTAATTTGGCAATAAATTACATAATATCAATACTATAAGTGCTGTAGGGTATTTAAGAGCTTAATGGTGGTGAAGGACCCTTGAATGAAAACATAATGATTGATTATTTTACACATATATATCCTTCATATAACCTTATAATGAGATAGGACATTTACTCAGCTTACTATAATATTAATATGCAAGAGAATACATTTGTTATCAGCGTGGTTATTATTATATGTGCATGTTCACAAACAGTTTCATGACTTAATACTGATATACAAATGTATATATATATACTGGTTTACATTGATGTGCATTAAAGATACACGTTAAAGATACTTTAAAGGGTTAATTAAGCACTAGTTGTTCGTGCTATAATTGTTCAAAGATAGATAATGAACAACGAATATTGCTTTATTGAACATTTCAGTCCAATTAATTTATTCTGAATGTTTGAAATTTAACGGGATGTAGTATATATAGTCTTGATTGTCAAGTATCATTGCTACGATAAAAAGAAAAGACTTGATTATCCATTTAAACGTTAATTTATTAAAGTTTGCAGATGTTTTTATTCATTTAATATTTCGGACATCAAATGGCCTTGAGAGATGATTATGGGCATGTGAATTAATGTCTAAAGAATGATTTATATAACAATTGAAGCCAGAAAAACGATCTGCATTAGGCTATAATGCATCTTTAACATGCAGGTTAGAAGTCAGATCTTACTAGTTCTTTAAGAAATTCTACATTTCTAAAAATGAAGTTAT
Organism: Patella pellucida; assembly: GCA_917208275.1. Taxonomy (NCBI): domain Eukaryota; kingdom Metazoa; phylum Mollusca; class Gastropoda; family Patellidae; genus Patella; species Patella pellucida. The sequence continues at coordinate 19,053,156 of OU795036.1, read as the reverse complement.
TTATTACCAAACCAAAAGCATAAAACAAGAGCTTTATCATTCTGTTTGTGTTTTCTCAATATGATAGCCTACATATGTTACATATACAGTAAGATCATGACATAATAAAGAAAAGTCTACAATGATGATGCACTATGCGTCAGATGTGTAAACACAGAATTATAAAAGGCTCTTTATGAAATCTGATACTTAAAAGTTCATATATTTATTGCTGAAACAAGAATTTTTCATTTTATTTGTGTATCCCTCCAAAATAATAAACATATTTATATTTGGTTTAACAGAAGATATAGTGTGTTAATTTTATTCGATCAAGAGAAACTTATGCATTATAAACGTATTTCTATGGAAGATGTGGTAGCATTTTCAAAGTTCTGGTATTCAAAGAAATTTTGTTTACATAGTTTTAACAGATCATGTATCGCCCATCTGGTCTGTACTTACACTGTTCCTGCAAGTTGAACTCAGTCTGTTTGTTATTAATAGTACAGTGTGTGGATCAAAGCGGTACCAATGTCGGCAAATGATACAGATGCACCATATCAAAGCAGTCTTATCTCTGTCTGCTACCTGTACTTTTTATTGTTCTTCCACCTTTGAACTCACATTCAGCGCCAGAAACCATTTTCTTTAAATGAAAATGGTAACCAAGACTTATTAGCATCAAGGATGAAGTAGATATTAAGAAACAAAAAAGAATTGTTAGATATAGAAAAAAATTGAAGTTAATTTATTTATAATCTTCTTTTAACCCATAGAACTAGAAACAATTTTCTTTGAATTAAAATTTTTAAAACAGATAATATTAATTAGTATGAATGATGAAATAAACATAAACAAACAAACAAACAAAAAATGTTAGCATTAGAAAAATTAAAGCATATTGTTTATAATCTTCTTTTGCCAAACTTATCTGATAAAAGATAAAAGAATAAAAGATAAGACAATGGTGTAAGGCCCAAAGAATATATTTTTTTGGTCTTTGGGGCCTTGATAAATAAATAGCTGCTTTAGTCTGATAATTTAGAATATGAAAAAAAATAACAATATGGAACTAAAGATTTTTGAGAAGAACAAACAAACCCAAGAAGTTTTATATATCGTTACGTTTTCCCCAAGAAAAAGAACACAAAATTTGAATAGGTTTTCCACAAAGAACAAATGCTTAAATTGTCGTGGCCTTAGTTTCTAATTCAGACTTTTTCAAAAAATCACACAGTAACATGTAAAAAGTAATTATGTTTTTATGCGTAATTGTGATGGCCTTAGTTTCTAATTCAGACTTTTAAAAAATCACACAGGAACATGGAAAAAGTAATTATGTTTTTATGCGTAACCGATCCATAGCAGGAAAGGTTAATCACACATTTTGAGTCATATTGGATAATATTAAAAGTAGATATACCTAACCAATTATTAATGATTTGACCCAGACTCTGTGAGAAAGCCGTCCGTTAGCTAGTTAGCTATATTATTATTGAGCTCTGTGTTGGCTACTAGGCTTGATTGAGCGTGTACAGTCTCTTGTTTCTATACTGGTTTAGTTTGTTGCCGGTGGGCTAGCTGACTGGATCAGCGTTTGTGATTGAATATATTACCAGCATCTACTCCACATACTTCTCCCTGCCTGATGTATCTTCTCACCATTTTATATAGCCTACATACCTACAACTAAACCTCACTGAGGCTGGATCTGTGCAGTTAATACTTAGAGTATAAAATTGCATTCCTCATCAATTTATTATGTGAGGTTTAGTGCCAGCGAAACAGCTTGAACGAAATTGCCAAGTTGTTTAATCGGTTGAATTGAAATAAGAAACAAACCCGTCTGCCGATCATGTCATAAAAGCACCTGAAGGAATAGTTAAGAAATCAGAGTTCTGGAATTAATTCTACAGGAATGTGTTCTGTGTGTTCTGATCAATTATAATTATAGAGAAATTCATATGTGTGTGTTGTATAAGCTGTCGATGTGAATTTGGATCTACTTGTTTTTGTTTTGATTTGTCGAAGGAAATACTTGAAACAATTAACGTTTTAAGGAAATAAAGCGAAGTGAAGCAACTTGAATCCATCCTTTAACTGGATACTATGTTGTAATAGATTCTGTGTTATAATTATCTTGATCGATTTTTGGTCAAGACCTGTTTTGTTGGATTTACAGAGACATTATTTTTGAAAAGTTTATGTATATTTTTGTGTTATTTTATTAGAACTAATATTAAAATAGAAATCAAAATGACACTTCTCTCTCACAGTTTCCTCATCAGTTTTATGGTGGATGCAAGAGGTGGGGCAATGAGAGGATGTCGCCACTCTGGGATCCGAGTTATCATCCCTCCACGCAAGGCCTCCATGCCCACCCGTGTGACATGCCGACTGGTGAAGAAAGAACGACTATCGCATCCTCCACCCCTGATTGAAGGAGAAGGACTTGCAGCCAGGGTTATTGAGATGGGGCCTGTTGGAACCAAATTCCTAGGGTAAGATTTTTTTTAATATAAAAACGCATCAATAAAAGTCCATAATACTATTAAAAATGTTCCGTTCATGTACTTGTTAGATAACAAACCTTATCTCAACAATTTTAGCTTCATTCTTGTAGCTAATGTACTAGTGTGCATTGAGATGGGGCCTGTCGGAACCAAATTCCTAGGGTAAAAATTTTTTTAATATAAAAACATATCAATAAAAGTCCAGTATACTATTAAAAATGTTCTGTACATGTAGCCTACTTTACCCCTACGGTTATTGATATTCTTAAAGAGACCTGTATATGTAAAAACATCATGTTTTAAAGGTCAATTTATACCTTGGGAATGTTAGTACAGTAAGCATATCTCTTCTTGCCAGATAAAACTCAAATCAGACATTCCTGCCAGATCTAATTTTGGCATCATACCAAGTATTGAGATTCCTGGTTTTACTGTAAAGTTTATTTTGTACACTGGTACTAGAAGTTCGAACAGTAGATGTCTGTAGAGTTATATATAACGATAATTTCCCAGCTAAGTCCATTTATGAAACTAGCTCTTAGTTACACGGCAGTGTATGGATGAAAACTCTCTGTCATTCAATAATAACACAACAATCATTAATTGTCAATTATAATATTTTAACATATAAAAAAAACTGCAATGTGGCAATGATCAATAACTGTCAATTTCATCATTAAATACGAAACAAAGTACAAAATAATTATAACACCATTAAATTGCTTGTAAAAAAAACATGGTTATGATGAATGGACGATATTAGATTAAGTTCAACCATTTGTTTTCCTATAACAAACAATATGTATAGGCCTCAAACCATGATTTGTATATTTATGCATGTTTTCTTAAAACAAAACCGTAATGTTAGTATGAATATCTTTAGAAGAGTATGGTGGAACATTATTTGTGTGCCTCAATTCAAGAAATAACTTAAACATCTTGAAATGGTGTAAAATATCATTTATTAATAAAAAAAAACCCAAATAAATGGCTAACAAAATTACAGTAAAACAATAATCAAAATGAGTATTATGATGCAACAATAATTAAAATACATACACCCCCTGGCCCTTAAACTTAAATCATTTGGGCTAAATTACAGCCCCTTTTTATGCAGGAGGAGAGCATTGTTAACTTAATGAATAACATCAAAGGGATTATTTCTGTTGTATCCTTTGGTGACACGATGGGGTAAATATCCATTCACAACTCTACATAAATCTATATTATTATAGTTAATGACCCCTATGTGTTAAATTCCTACCAATTAGCTCCCCATTATCATACACAGGATTATACTACAAAACAATACCCAGCTTCACTCATTCATAAAAAAAATAGCCTTGTAGTTGCTAACACATTTTGCCTGCGATACTACTATTGTAGAAACAGCCGTTTAAAGAACGGACCAGAACAGCTAACACATTTATAATTAGAGGTATTGTTTGAGAGGGTGTATTTATAGTTATATACAAGACATGTTATTATAGAAAAGGTCTGGTCTACGATATCACCCGTCATGGGAGAACATTAAGCCCCATGAACCAATAAACAAATCCATTTAAGTCATTATTAGTTAAGGAATCTTTTGTTTGAGGGGGTGTATTTATGGTTTTATTAAAAACATGTAATCATAGAAAAATATGCTCTTCATTATCACCCTCCTTGGAAGCAGAGTTGAAGATTAAGCCCCATGAACAATTAAACAAAACTATTTCATTCATTACTAGTTATTAAGAGATTTATAGTTTGAGGGGGTGTATTAAGTTTTATATAATAAAGATATGTAATCATAGAAAAGATCTAATCTCCATTATCACCCTCGGTGTAAGCAGACTCAAACCCTACGAACAGCAACAGCTAACACATTCCTTGTTAGTTATATAAGATATCTATTGTTTGAGGGGGAGTGTATTTATAGTTTTGTAATTATATAGAACAGATCTGATCAGATAAAAGATGGTGGACTTGATAAATAAAACTAGTATTACATAATCTCTATACATACACCATTATATCTCCTACTCAAATAATCAATCAACCCACTATTTCTTTGTTTCTTTCGGGCATGTCAGGCTGATGGATTAGATAATGAGTTTTTGTAATTGAATTTCTACCCAATGTCATTATAATCTATAACGATGTAATAGCTATCTTCTCTTATTTTGACTGGATTCCATTGCAGAAAAAAACTACTAAATCCAATTCCAAGACATTAATGGAAAACATTTATTTTATGGGAGAAATGTGCTATATGGAATCAATTTATAACCCAAACTCATTTATAAAATAGCACAAATTAACAAATACAGCTATATAATTATAATAATGACTGGAATTATGTCAAGTTATAATGAACATATCAAATTCTTACATTCTTTCAAAATAGTCCACACCCTACATATAATTTTGATGACATTTTATACTTAAAGGCCCACTTGGAGTTTCACTTACTGTATTAAAATCAATATTATGTTACAAATATGTTAGTTTCACATAACATCTATAGATCATTTTTTAAAGTGCCCCTTAACATGTCATATGAAAGGGCGCACTATAAATATTCTATATTAATAATAATAATAATTTCAGTTGCTCTGATGGCTAATTGTTATATTTACTATTTTTCAGGCCTATAATTATAGAGGTCCCCCATTTTGCCTCTCTCCGTGGAAAAGAGAGAGAGGTTCAAATTATTCGTAGTGATGACGGTGAAACATGGTATGAACATCCAATGATCGCAACAGAAGAAGCCGTCAATGATGCTCTAGGGGGAAGCCTCGAAGGTCTCAGCACCCAATCTATAGCCAGTTCCTCTATTTCTAGTTTGTGGAGTGAGCATGTTTATATTTTGTTGCATTTCTTCTAGTTTTAGTTTATATCTGGATAAACATGTCTATAAGTCTGGAAATAAGTAACTTGTCATAGTTTAAATCATGGATTTATATGAAAATATATTTACTAACTTATTTACTTTCTGCCGTAAGCGATCAGGATGGCCATAATTTATAAACTCTAAATTTTTAATTAGTAAAGATTGTCTGGAGTAGGCCTATTTCATGAAAACCTCTATAGAGAATTATAGTGATTCAAATGTCCATTGATAAATGGTCATTACATATGTCTGATCTGAATTGATTTTTAGACCGTTCAAATTATTGATCCGAGTCTGGGATCATTCTTGATTGGTCATGTTAAATTTTGACATTTACTTATTACGAGGCTAGTACATGAATATATTGAGAGAAGTTAGAGTAGATAAAGTATAAGTATTTCTCTGTTTACAGTAGATGAATACATAGTCAAATTAAAAATCGCGGAAAGTTAAAAAAATCAACCAGTCAAATTAAAAAATCAACCAACCAGTCAAATTAAAAATTATGTCAAGTTAAAAAATCAACCATGTTTTCTTCGTCATTCTGCTAACATTTAATCATAAGTTAGCTGTCTGCTCTTAATTGATGAGCGTTAAATTTATACAAATGAGGTGAATTAGAATATGTATTATTTAGGAGGTATCGCAATACAGTTTTCTTTTGCATTAAATTTAAAAAGGTTTCGGAAAAATTGAAAAGATTACATTAATTGTATTTACAATGATCGATTATTAATTTTACAAATAAGATATAACTATGACACCAAGCACATGCCCAGTGAGGTAATATTAGAGCTTATATTATCGTTTTGTTTTGTGGTTTTTATTTTGAAGTACTGATATCGTGTATAGATGTATTTAGTTTTAGTAATGTAGTATGGATATGATCCGTAAGATGGTTATGTTTAGTTTCAAACACGACTGACAATATTTAATCAAGAATCACACCCTATGTTATATGTTACCCTTTTGCAGTTTTATGTGTGGGAGGGGGGGGGGCTAATCCAGCGGTCACGTAACTGGACTCTTGACTAGAATGTCCTTGCCTAGATTCCTGGCATGGTCTGAAAAATACCTTTGTGACTTTCAAGTCTGCACATAAAAGAAATTTACCACATTTGTCTGAAAATGACCAATGTCGTTAGTCAGCAGTCAACAGATTAAATCAGCTTGTTTGCATGATCTATATTGTACACACTGCATAGAAAGATTAATTAATTTGTATAAAGCACAAATAATTCGTTTTCATTTCTAAGTATGGCACACTCGTAGCTTTCTTTTATCTTCTAATGTAATAAATACTGAAAATATTATATCTGTAGGAGAGTGATGCCTCTAAAAGAAAGTAACTGAAAGCAGAATGGCTTTATGACTTTTATAATAATGTATGACACCCAAAGTTGTGTTTGAAACTGCATTTTCCTTATTGTCGATGTGCCTATTACAATACCGCTTATTCTGATTTGGGGTTATTCATTTATCAGACCTATTAGCAATCAATGTTAAATGGATGTATTATTAGAAAATAGATGGTTTTTAGTTTCTTTAAGTTTAGTTTCGCTTGTAAGTATTATTGGTGTTATATTGGTGAGGCAGTCTCACTAACCCTGATATTCCAGTTTCCTTCCCAGTGTTGGCCGAGGAAATCCCCTTGTCAATGGTGCATGGCGCATGGTCACTCGGATAGGATGCCTGCGTCTAACCCTTGCCAATGGTGCAGGATGCATGGCCAGCAATGAACAGCGCTTGATCACTCGGAAAAACTAAGGGTCTGTGTCTAACCCTTCACACTTAAATTCCTCATAGCACATTGCTTGGTCTAATATTACCTATCTTAATTAGCCCGGTTGGTGCAGAGAAATAGGATGTTAAACCCCATTTCATTTATATTTGTTGCAATAGAAGGATATTGATAGAAATAAGTTATATATAAAAACATTATATTAACACACCAATTAGCTTACACAATCATTGTTATATTTATATCATAGATATGAAATTTCAAATATTCTGAAATTTGAGTAATGGATTAATAATTGATATTTTTTGTCTTCTATAGAATTAGATCAAGAGGACGATCTGGCGTCTAAGAGAATAACACGCATTCTGACCACAGATTTTCCACAATATTTTGCCCTGGTGTCTAGAATTCGTCAAGAAACCCAGAATATCGGAGAGGAAGGAAACTTGATCAGTTCTACAGTTGTTCCTCAAGTACAAGCTGTCTTCCCAGAGGGCGCTCTCACAAAGAAAATCAGAGTAGGTCTACAGGTATGTGCAGATTTACTTCTTATAGCACTTAAAATAAGTATTATAGGCGCAATATAGCTGGTTGGTACTGACGTGCCATAAAACATTTCATTGATTCATTCATTATTTTTGTAAGTGACAAGGAGTGGGGCTGCCTGTCCAAACTCATGGGTTTTCTCTGGGTCCTCCCAAGTTTCCTCCCACTGCTAAAGACCCCTATGTGCAAGCAAATTTTTGAAATAAAATTAAACCATTTGTTAGTCCCAAAATTATCTAGTTTGTGTTGAGTGAACGTTAAACCTCATTTCTCTCTCTCCCTCTTTCATTTATTATATTATTGGTAATGACAAAAAATGTATTGGCTCAGTCTGAGAATAATTTCTGATAAATTAGCAGACAGATTGGGATATTCCATTCCTGTAGTGAACAAATACATGAGTTACCATGGAATATAATGGCGCTAACAAAATATATAATCATCATCAAAATCATTAACTTCTTTGATAGGCATTTAGTAATTGAACATAACACAAGGTACAATTTTATGGAGACACAATTGCTGGATTTTTTACTATGCAACAATTCGATGAGGAATACTCTCGTCTTTATCAATTTTTTTTGATAAAAACAGGAGTGTGCATAGTAATAAATCCAGTAATTGTGTATCCATAAAATTGTTCTTGTGATATCATTATTATAGTTGTGCTATCATCATTAGTGTACAATCATCAATGTACAATCATCAACGTACAATCATCAATGTACAATCATCAATTTGTAATGTCTTGTATTCTCTGTGCACATTTTATTCAGTTTTACGAAATCTTGCGTCACATTTCTATTTTTTAGTTTTTTATCAATCAACCAACCTAATAGTGCTGAAATCTTGAGACCCAAATCTTTTCAATCTATAGCAGTCAGCGTAGAGAACTATACAATTTCTCTCTCCTTTTCATTTGTAGCCTTCTTCCGGGCCGGCGACCCTAGCGAGGCTAGTAGAATGTGACCTATCTGATGAAGATTTTTAGTTGTTGCTCCTGATCTTTACTTATGTTTATTTATATATATATTTTTTTAGCGTTGTTGTTGTAGCTGTTAAGTAGGCCATATAGCATGTTACATTCCTTTTATACGTATTCATTTTGTTGTGAACTTTGCAAGATATGTCATGTGACACCTATGGTTTTTGGTTTTTCCTGTTGATTAGGCACAACCGATAGCACCAGAACTTGTTGCTAAACTCCTTGGTAATCGTGTGGCTGTGAGTCCAATCGTAACTGTGGAACCAAGACGCAGAAAGTTTCATAAACCTATAACTCTGACCATACCAGTTCCTGTAGCTTCGCAGAAAGGAATGATCAATCAATATGGTGGAGAGCGACCAACTCTGCGTCTGCTGTATAGCATATCGGGTAAGTAGGTAGCACTCTCAAGTTGTTGCCCTTATTTGGATGTATGACTTGTTTGTTATTTTTTGTTCTGGTATACTTAGAGAAAACGATTGTAAAATATTAGAGAAAAGTTAGCTTGATTTAAAATATGGCCTACAAACTTAAAAGTAGATACTTGTAAACGGTGTTATTGTTTTTCTTGAGCTGTTAAAAACCTTCAGTTGCTGTTCTCTTGTGTTTAAATCCTTACTGTTATTGGAAGCATGATGGTTATATTATGAAATTTCATTTTAAAAATTGTAATAAAATAGCTTTGTTTAAAATAAAGCTGTGCAATAATCAATGTGGAATAATCTTTACGGCACATTATATTTCTTATTCTTTATTAATCTAAAATTTTGCCCTTTAAAGCGACTGATTGTCATTTGAGGGGTTTTGAATCCCTTGCGAACAACAATATTGTTAAAGATGAAATCTTTTAAGCACATATCATTCCAAAAATGGTTCAGTTATATTTACTATTTCCAAAGATATGATTCATTGAGAATTTTGCAAACTTAGATATCTTCTGCAAATGGTATAAACAAGCCAGTACCGCACATGGTTTAAGCTTTGAAAAATTAGTTAATCAGTCGGACTTTTTTTAAAAAAAATACTGATCAGAATAGTGCCATAAGGAATGTATGTTCAACAATGTATTGCAGTACCGATATATGTTAAAAGCACAAATGTAAACAAAAATATTCTGTTCATATTATAATTCATACCCTATAATCAAGTTATTAACTTATTAGATGTCCTGAAGTCGGCATTACTTCATGTGGGGTGGGTGTAGGACGTCAAGTGGTCTAAACTGTGCACTTTATAGATTATAGTCTGTCATGGAGTCAAGTGGTGTGTCGATCCCCTACTTATATACATATACGGGACAGGGATGAGGGTTGCCTGTCCGGACCAACCATGTTGATTTTCTGTGCGTCATTCAATTTCCTCCCACTTCTAAAAGACCCACGCAAGTGAAATAATGAAATCAAATTTGCAAAGTGGTATTCCCAAAATAACCTAGTTTGTTTAAAGTAGAAGTAAAACCCCATTTCTGTCTCATTTAGATAAAAAGTGAAATAGGATCTGTCCCTTTACAATTTAGATCGTATCTGATCAAAGATGGAATTATCCAGAACAAATTTGACGAAACAGATACTTTTTGTGGGATTTTAAGCAATTTTCCCATAAAAATTAAATTTCAATGGCCATACTAGCATTTATTTTCTTAAGCCACAGTAGAATTAATTGAAATAGTTTCGAATATTTTTAATAAAGTTGAGATTTAAAAGCAGAAATTTGCCAAAAGACAAACATTACTTAGCCACCCATCCACAAATAATATACCGTAGTGAAAGTAAAAGGCCTCAAAATTCAAATCTGTTGTATTATATGTTACACATAAAATGTTTGTAAATTATGATGTTTATTATGGTAAAGTATGTAAATTTGTTTATCATTGCACTAACCTTGTGTTTGTCTTGTTACTTTCTTGCTGCATCCATCATCAGGTAACAACTCTCACAGTCGAGGTAAATCTTCAAAACTTTAATCCACCATATTTATTTAGTGTGATACTATAATATCTATTATTAGAGATTCTTATTAATTCAGAAAATTGTATAGATAAAGCTTGATAATATATTGGGCCTGTTATCAAAAACATTTGTATATTGACAATTATTTAAAATTTCTCCTAAATTCTTCTTATATATACAAAATATATAGCTCCTGTTGTCGTGAACTTTCGTACATCGACAATTAATTAAAAGCTTTCTTAAATTATTCTTTTTTGTCGTGTTGTCATGTACATTCATACATTGACATTTAATTAGTTCTCCTAAATTTTTCTCTTATTAAAATATATAAATATATATGAAGTTGGAAAATCTATGATGTCGTTAAGACACCTGTATGTATATATACATATCTCACTGTATCCAATGTTTGTTGTATGGAGTCTGTCTACATGTATGGTCTTAATCAGTATGAATTTTATAATTTGAACAAAATGTAAAAATTCTCGTTTAGTCTTGATCAACCTGTACTATTAGTCTTGGTCAACCATGCTATAATAACCGACCAGCTATATATATCATCCATCTTCATTAGCCCAGTTGGTGCATAATTTAGTTAAAAGATGAAGAATCTCTCTGTATGACCTTTGATGCAAATCGTAAGACATACAAGAATCTCGATTTGACTTTGGGCACGAATCGTAAGTCATGCAACTATCTTTCTATAACGTTTTGACACGAATCATAAGGCATACAAGAATCTTTGTTTGACCTTTGGCACAAATCATAAGACATACAATAATCTCTGTATGATCTTTAGCATGAATCGTACGACATACAGGAATCTCTGTAAGACCTTTGACACGAAGCGTAAGACATACAATAATCTCTGTTTGACCCTTAACACAAATAATAAGACATACAAGAATCTCTGTATGACCTTTGACATTGTATTCAAATTAAGCACTTTTTTGTTCAGATTACATTCTGTGTTATTGTAAGTGTAAATAAAATATGCTGGTATGATCAAGACTATCTTTCTATTAAAACTCAATAAATATCATGAATTTTGATATATTGATGAAATATATATAATTTATTAATGTCGATTGCCAGTGAACTGTAGACTATTATAAACTTATAAGATTAAAAGACAATCTTAAAAAATTTTTATTTAACACTATTACTAACACAGTATGTAATTTGATTTATATTGTGATGAAGTATGATTAATACTTTGCGTCTGTTTGTAGGTGAGAAAGATCCAGCCGTATGGGAAGATATAACTGAAAACAAACCTATGAGCCTGGTCAATGACTGTGTATCATTTACGACAACTGTATCAGCACGGTAAGTAATGTAGATTGTTTCATTGGCATTTAGTAATTGAACTGGAGTATACAGTTCACAATTCTATGAAAAACAATTACTGCTTAACTTAGTGACGTTTCGACTAGGCTTCTGTAGTCATTATCATTGCTTGATAATGACTACAGAAGCCTATAGTCGAAATGTCACTAAGTTATAAGCAGTAATTGTTTTCCATAGAATTGTGAACTGTATAAGTAATATAGGGTCTGCTTAATCTTTCTAGTACAACCTTGACAGTTTCAATTAGAAATAAGAGTAGGTCGTAGTGGCACTGTGCCGGGCAAGATTTCCCACATAGCACACTGCATGGCATGTGCTCGTCTTCATTAGCCCGGGTGGAGCTGAAAAGCATGACATTACACAAAATATTCATTTCTTTCCAGAACACTTGATATAATGTTTTAAATGTTAATTTCAATCCCTCCTGTGACAAGAAAGTTTACACAGAAGATAACGGGACAAAGACTTGTTAAGTTGTTACCCTTGTCTGCGTGTAAAAACTACATATTACTGTTCAGTTCCAATTGACATCCGTGTACATAACCATACATAGACCACACGGTTTTCTAAGACCTGTTTCTCATTTGTCAGGGATGGTGTCTAATGGGTCAAAGTGCACTTTGATGAAGAGTAGATGTAGACAGGGCTGATCAGGCAAAATTCTTCCACTTATGTTGCTCACGTAATCATTGAGATCAAAAACACCATGTTACTTTCAAAATGATCAATGTGTCGTTTTGACGAAATTGTAACCTGCATTCCATTCCTGATCCTTAAAATACTTGTCTGTTTTAGACCCTGTATGTGTATTAGATTTTTTAAAAGATGTATTATTTTTTTTTAGATTTTGGTTAATTGACTGTCAGAATATAAATGAAGCCACCCAGATGGCAACCGTATTATACCGTGAGGCCATCACTGTGCCATATATGGCTAAATTTGTAGTTTTTGCCAAGAGAACGGCTCAAGAAGAAGGCAGATTACGAATGTTCTGTATGACCGACGATAAGATTGATAAAACATTAGAAAAACAGGAAAGATTCTCCGAAGTGGCCAGAAGTAGAGACATAGAGGTAAACCATTTTTTGGCAAAACAATCGTCATATACAAACAGCTGTTATTTCAATTCATTAAATAAATTGTATCTGTTATAGATATGTGCAGACTACAGGTATTGTCAGATGTGTATGTATTTTTTTTTAAGTCTCGATTGTCTACTTTGAATGGCCATCATGCTCTAATCTACTCAAAATCAGAGCCATCCAATGGACCAGAGAGTTGATTATGGGCTTGGCATGTTAGTCAATCTTTAGATAATAGTTTATATAACATTTGAAACCAGGAAAAGACCTGCAATAGGCAGAATTAGCCCTTACATATCCATCATTAATGTAATAAGACAAACTGAAGTTAATAGGAAAATGTAAAAACCCATAATCACCGAAATCAATGGCATTTTATTTTATTATCAATATTTTCAGGTGCTTGAAGGACGACCACAATATATTGAGATGGCCGGAAATCTTATTCCTGTTACAAAATCGGGTGACCAACTGCATGTTAATTTTAAAGCTTTTCGAGAAAATCGTTTACCGTGTACAGTAAAGATACGCGACCTTGACCAGGAACCATCAGCGAGAGTAGCCTTTATGAAAGAACGTAAAGTCGGGCGGGGAGAAGCGCCACAAATGCCAATATGCAACCTTAATATTAACTTGGGAGATACAATTAAGGTATGTCTTCTTTTTTCACATATCATTGAATTATTTGATAATACTGAACTTTTCACAAACAATTAATTGTTTTGTAATTCCAGAAATTAACTATTCCATATTCCAGAACTGTCCTCCTTTTCTGTTTCTATTTTTTTTTATGGAACTTTGTTTTACCAAACTGTATTTGCTATAAAAAACATTTTAATTTCAGTCTGATTCTATGGAACTTAACACAGCAGCAGCATTAGAAGCCAACGAGAAAAGAACAGAATTATTAAGAGTTGGGAAAGGCATTAGTTAGTATATTATGTTCATTTATTGAAGAAAATTGTAAGAGTTGGGAAAGGCATTAGTTAGTATATTATGTTCATTTATTGAAAGAAAATTGTAAGAGTTGGGAAAGGCATTAGTATCTTATTAAGATATTTCAATGTTATGTTCATATATTGAAAAATAGCTTATATTTGTAATGGCCAAGAAGTTACTGTTTTAAAACATTTTTTTTACATGTAAGATACTCTTTCTCTGCACAAAAGCCAGAAGTTTTTGTTTGCACATATAGCTCTTGATTTATTTTTAGTTGTAAAAGACACAGTCAGAAGAAGTCAGATGCGATTAAATGATATTGCTGATCATGTTCGAGGCGACTGGATAGTCTTAGCACAGCAATTGGGTGTTCGCATGACAGACGTGAATTCTATCAAAAATGATTACAATAATGTCAACGATCAAGCTCTTGCCATGTTACAGCTGTGGGTTCAGAGAGAAGGAAATAGAGCAACAGGTAGGCTCAGTTTAAATACCACATTTCAAATAGCGAACCTCATTATGTAGAACATCGTATGCATAAGTCAATGGATGTCCAGAAGAACCATCGATACTACAAATGATTACAAAAACATGGCTGGTTCAGATGCTTAAGTTGAAGTGGTTTAGAAACCTAGGTGATCGTTATACGTTATACGAGTTTAACTTTGTTGTCTGAATGTATTTGCAGGGAAAAAAACTATACTAATGTCCAAAGGAAGTATATACACTAAAAATGTGACTTAAGTTTTGTTTACATTATAAACAGTTGATAAAACATTACTGAGTTTCTTGCGTCAAAACTCAACATTTCTAAGCAAAAAAAGGTGAACAAATTGAAATTGTACCGAAATACCTCATAGAATGGAAAAACAACTTTGGTTGATACAGCACGAAATGCACAGCGTATACTTTCTTTTTGACATTTGTACTTATATCAATAATATAATGATATATTTTGAATAAATTGAATATTATAGGTAATGAATTAGAGAGTGCCTTACGTAATATAAATCGTGAGGATGTAATTAAGAGTTGTATGTATGATATAGAAACAGTAGATGATGAAGTAGAGGCAGCTGCTGCACGGGTAGCAATGGACCAATCCGGTAAGTAGTATTTTGAGAATATCCCCCGTACTTAAATAGTAATAACAATAAAACCAACACATAATTTAAATAATGGAATACAATTAATGTTTAATACTGAGTTATGTTGTGACTAAGCTTCTCTAATCTTACTGAATGTCAAAAT
Source organism: Patella pellucida (assembly GCA_917208275.1). Lineage (NCBI taxonomy): Eukaryota > Metazoa > Mollusca > Gastropoda > Patellidae > Patella > Patella pellucida. Next base: position 19,037,940 of record OU795036.1, on the reverse strand, counting down.
GTCATTAGTTATATACACAAATTATATTCCATAGAATTGTGTAGGCTACTGTGTATATCATTCACATAGTTTGTATTTACTTTTACGAGTTGTGTTGAAAAACAAATTAAACAAATTTTAATCATTCAAGATATTGATAAAGGCTACGGTTGAAATGAACATTATTATGTAGGCTATGGTTGAAATGAACATTGTACTATAGGCTATGATTAAAATGAACTCCGTTATATAGGCTATGGATGAAATGAACATTGTAATATAGACTATGGTTGGAATGATATATGCTATGGTTCAAATAAACATTGTAATTCCAGGTTTCGATACTTTTAAAGAAGAGATTGGTATTTCGAAAGACTCCTTTAAACGCGGTATGTCATTAGATGTCCAATATGACGAACAAGATATGATCAAGGTAAGTTATTGTGGCTTTGGAGCTTTCATAACATAATCCTTCAGTTGCTATAGAGATACGTGTATCTGTTATGTCCTTATCTAACCAGTATGTAAAATGTAGGCTTAGTGATAACAGTGTTTGGTACTTTTGTATAGTATATATATGGATTTGTAACTTGGAAGCTAATATAAAAACTATCCCAGCTTGATAGCGGTTCCGTCATGTATAGATTATTGTCAGTGATATAATCAGTCACTCTAGGGCTCCACTCTAGATCTCTTTATTTTGTATTTTTTGGTTGCCTCTTGTCACTGTCCGATGCTTTTAATTATGCACTATTCCAGCCTATCATTCAATTCATTATCTTTTGCATGCCCGATGCCTGTACTTATTTCAGAGACTCGAGGATATTAAGGTGAGCAGTTGCCTCCCTTTAAAATTCCTATTTTTACTTCTTGCTGAACTTTCGTAGCTTTTCTTATTAAAAAGGATGTTTCTCTGCACTTCTTCAAATTTCTGACACGTGCAGCAATTTCTTTATCTTGTGTATCTTTTACAAAAGTCATAAATGAATGGTTCAGTTTTCAGTTAGACAGAATTGTTTTAATGAATTCTACACAAAATCGGCTCATTTTGTGTTATAGTTTGCATGTGGCATGCTAGACTCGTTCTTCATGTTATTAGTCACTATTAAATACTTTGCTTTATCACCAGCAAATCGATGGTATAGAATTTATTATTATTTATCTGATTTTCAAAGAAGTTTCAATTGTTTTTTAGCATTCCTTTCCAACTCTAAAAGAAATGGGGGGATTAGGTGGCCGAATGGTAAGCGTGCGAGCTGTATCATACGGCCTGTCATTGAGTCAACTGTCGTGGTTTCGAATCCCCGGTTGAAGGTGGCAAGGAGTAGGGTCGCCTGTCTAGCCTTGTTGATTTTCTCAGGGTACTCCAATTTCTTCCAACTGCCAAAGACCCCTACGCGCAAGAAAATAATTGAAATAGAATTAGAACCATATTGTTAGTCCTGAAATGACCTAGTCTGTGTCGAATGGGCATTAAACCCCATTTCTCTCTCTCTTTCTCTCTTAAAGGGGGTTGGGATGGACTAGTGGTCTAGAGTGCTGCGCTTCGACCTCTAGCTGGCCGGTCACCTCTGGCTTGCGGCTGTGGTTTAGAGCCCTAGTGTGAGTGTATGTGACATGGAGATAAGGGCACCTTCTCATCCTCGTGGGTTTCCTCCGGGCACTCCGGTTTCCTCCCACTGCTAAAGACCCCTACGGGCAGCGAATTATTAAAATAAAAATTGCAAACCATATGTTAATCCTGAAATGACCTAGTTTGTGTCGAGTGGATGTTAAACCCCATTTCTCTCTCTCTCTTTTAAAGAAATATAAAGAAAGCATATTAATTCTATTTGTGTATTCAAAGTTCGTAGATTCTTGTTAAGTGTGAGGAGGACCTTGTAATGTTATATTAATCTATGAATTGTTATCCATGGCTGGGATAGGTGAACATTGTATTTGACAGTTGTATTATTTTTTGCTAAAAATTTCCTTACATTTACAATATGATGGAACCAATGAGTTTTATTTATTTGTTTTTCAAAACTCCCCATCCCCACTATCAATGCATTTAGAAAACTATTCTCAAGTAATTATAAGGAAGGACCAATCGATTTCCATTGTGTTTGTTTACACTCATTTCTGACAAAACTTTTTTTTGATATTTATGATTAAAAGCATGGTTATTTAGCCCTCCCCTCCGCCACGTTCCCATACTATCAATGCATTAAGAAAACTATTGATGTGTGATATAGACACCTTACTTATTACGCTAATTGAATGTACTGCGTGTATGTATGTAACAATATGTAGTCATCTTGTAGACGGACTAGAATGATATATATTATATAATAAGTAGTACCAATAGCCAGTTTTCTTGTAGACTTAATGTAGATCATAGGATATCCAACATTTTACCTATAATCATAATTTTTGAATCCAAAATAATCATCGTAAATTATATTATTAGTATTTATCTTTGGAATGTTTAAATTAAATAATGATATTGTATTTAAATTTAAAGATTTACTTTGAAACCACATCTGGTAATTTTGATCTAAAACCATGCACATTTCTGCACCGATATTTCTGCAATGAACATGTTTGTTAGTGTAGTAATCACAAATTCACAAACTTGTTCTAAACACGTTAAGGCTTTCTTTTCCACTATATCTTGTTGAAGTATTTTTGCAATGGACGTGTTTGTTAATGTAGTAACCACAAATTCACAAATTTTTTTAAACATGTTAAGGCTTTCTCTTCCACACTATATCTTGTTAAAGTATGTGTAATGTTAAATTTGTATTGTTAATGTTGATATTTTAAGTGTCCTCTTGACATGTTTCACTTTACACTGTGTCACATCCTACACTTGGCTAGTTGATGATTTTCAATCTGTTATTAATTTAAATACCATGTTGACAAGATTTCTACGTTTGTTTGCTAATGTTTTGTAGGAATCTGAATCAGCTGCTGAAGAATCTAGTCCCGGTAGTGAACGGGGTTCTATAGTAGATAATAGTGATAAAGCCGCTCCACAAGCAGTAGCAGAAGAAGGTAAGACTAATAGTTTGTCTTTATGATAAACACCAAGGCCAATACAAATTTAATTTTTAGTTCTTTTGGGGTCATGATAAATAAAAAAAAAAGCCACTTGAGTCTCATGTAAAATGATTTATTTAGAATTTAAAAAACTGAAAATGTGGAATTCAAAGCTATTAAGAAGAGAACCAAAGTATTTGCAGCTTTAAAATTATTATCCTCCCCTCCCCCCAAAGAACAAAAGTTTAAATTGATATGGCCTAATAATGTATTCTATATTATCACTGAAACAAGTAGTCATATGATTTGGTTAATATCTTTAAATGTGTGTATATATATATAAGCTGAAGCAAAAGCTTATTCTAAGATTGTCAAGCGGATGGCAGCTAATAAATGCTATTAGATAGGCATATACAGATGGTTTATAGAGCTTCACTGCTTTAATGCACTTTGCTTAATAAATATGAATTGTTTCAATGGCATTTCGTAATTTAACTTGAAATAATCAGGTCACAATTCTATGAAATACATTTACTGCTTATTAGCATTGCTTGATTAGAGGAGGCCAGTCGAAACATCGCTAAGTAATAACTGTAATTGTATTCCGTAAAATTGTGACTTGTGTATAGGTTATGGTTAAATAATAGATTCAATAACAGACACAATAAATAGGTAGTAATGATTTTACAAACTGTCAAATACATAAATATCAAAATAAATCACATGACAATTTTACAACCAATCAGCTACTGGATCTCGACCCACATCGATAGCAGAAGACGTCACAGTATTCGTAGATCAAAGACGTCCTGTTGCTAAGGTAACCACTCCAGAAGAAAGACAAGCTATATCTCAAAAGAAGAAGGAGGCTTATGTTGACCTGTTCAGTGAACTCGATAAATATGCAGATGAAAAAGAACGAGTGCAAGCGTCGCAGAAAGTAGAGCAAGGTGTGTGGTAGATGGCATGCTGATAGTTTCATCCTAATTTCCATTCTTTAATATCATCATCACCATCTTTTCACTCCTTCATTGAGATGACCTAACTCATCCCAATTCTTAATATGGTTTTCACAATTCTTAAAATGGTTCACTTTATTCACCCAGTTCATGGTTCACAAAAATCATCCCATTCCTAATATGGTTGACTAAATTGGCAGTATCCATTCAATTCTTAAGCCACAACTCATCTTACTCACCCAATTCTTGATGTCACGATCCTCATCATTGGATACTTTCACCCAATCTTAATCACAATTAACTCAGTTCACTTGATTCTTAACATCACCTTTGACTAATTTCCAAACATTTCAAGAGGGAATTCATTCACTTCTTTGATGGTTTACATAAATCAAGAAATCAGACACATGGTACTTACAACTTGATAACATAATGGATGTTTGTTTTTTTCTGTTATTACATGGACTTTCTTCCTCCTGACAACACAATTACTAATATCATCTTTTAGTCTGGGGATTATTTCTTTAAATATTAATCAAAATTAAAGATAATTGTAAACATGGGAGTTATTAAAGCTGATATTTAAGGCATTTTACAATTTCGAAAAAATAATCCCTAGATTAATAAAAACTGCACTTAATATATATGTGTCGATGTTCACTGTTATTATTGTCACATACGTCATTTGAAATAGTATATGTTTACAAGAATTAATCTAATCATGGGTAAATCTTCTTTTTTTGTGTGGTAATTGGTTCATGGTGTTTTTTTCTCATATCATTCATGTTTTTAGTTTAGGGTTCCATAATAATTGTTATACCGTGTTTCTGTATCTTAATTTCTAATTTAATAATCAACAAAGTCTTGAAACGGTAATCTGTAATTTATAAAGTTATTTGAAAATATCTTTTTTTTTCTTCTAATATCTTAATAATCGACAAAATCTTGGAGGAAACGGTAAACTTTAATTTGTAAAGTACTGGTATTTAGAAAATACATACGAATGTGTTATAAAGAACTAATTCTGTGTATCTGTTCATGTTATTGGTTGTCTTCCATTTCAACTTTGTAATTATATCAACAAACGTATTTCATTCATTCCGGTCATGTAGAAACTGTAGTCTATACTTATATCTATATATATATTCTCCTACTCTCCCTGCTCTCCAGGAATCGATGACCGTATATCTATCACAGAAGAAAAAATTAGCCACGCTTCCAGAGATCAGGTGGATATGTTTAGCAGACTAGATCAGCCTTCTTCCCAAACAGTGCCCTCAGCATACGACAGAACAACACAAGAAGGTACTAAGACCGGCATGATGTCTCCCTAGTTCTCTTTGTTTTCACCTGCATGGGAGAATGATCTTTTAGTTGTTACACTGTACCTGCATGGATGTCACTTTACCGTTTTTTATTGTAAAACTGATACTTTATTTTCTAAACACAATATAACTAATTGGGAAATAATCAACCAAACAACCCATTAATATTAGATGATGCTACATGTTTACTTTTTGCATTGGGTCCAGCAGTGGCGGTAGACTGCACGGTTGGGGAGTGGTGGACCCCGGCATCCATTTCAGGAGGGCATTCAATCAATGAGTAGAATTAACATAAAAAAAAATGAAAATTTGAAATTATCACTGTTGACTTTGTTGTACAAACTGTTCTACTTGATCTAAAAAAAATTATGGTTTGCCAAATTTAAAATGTCCTCCTTTCTCACATTTCTGAGTATGAGGCCCTGTACTTGAGTTTTGGGGGTATAAAAAAAGGATTTGTCCCCAAGCATCACCACACCTTTTTAGACCACTGGGATTCAGTAATACATTGATTACTTGTATTACCAAAAGTCAGTTGTCAGTGATGATGACATACATTGTATTTTTGACAAATGATTTATAAAATTCAAACCCAAAAGTTTACATGTAATATCATCTTTGCATAGTTGTTGTAAATTTAAATGTTGTTTAAAAACTTCAGCTCACACACACACTCAACAAATACATGTATATTGATGATCTGTCTCACTCTGCACCATTCAGTTTTTATGCATGAATGTAACATTATTACCATATAACAGTATTTTGGATTTAATATAATAACTATGTTGTATCTTGGACTATTATTCTCGATAGAGAGAGTGATGTTTAACATCCTCTCAACACAAACTTGGTCACTTTCGGACAAACCTGTTGCATTTTAGTATATCAATGCGTTTAGTATCTTTTGCTAGTGAGAGGAAAACGATTTGATTTGCGTCAAATATTTCTGGGCAGCTATTTTAAAAGCATTTGTTAGCTCTAAAATAAGACTTGGACCACCTCAATTTAAGTACTATAACTCATATTTATAGCACTTAAACAAAACAGATCTTGCATGTAAGATGTTAGCACTTAGGGACAAGATTTGCTGTGCAAAATAGATCGGTGTACATGTACAAATTACCCTCTGAAAGAGTTCATAAATCTGGCTAAATTATTATATGTATACATGGACTAAATTTAATACTCTGAATAGATATGAAATAAATTTCTGGAAATCAGAATTCAATGTTGTTGTACCTCTTTTATATTCAAGTCTCTTTCATGTTGTCAGTTATGTTTTATTTTCACTCTTTTTAAATTATCTATTTGATGTTGTCATTTCTGTTCACTGTATTTATGGCTTTACGTACTCATGGCAGAGATGGTTGGATTTCTGTTTCAATATTAGTGTAGAAAGGCTTTATTTAATTAAAGTTACTCTTTGTTAATGACATTTTTCAAACAATGTCTCATTTCTAAGACTTAATCCACACTAAGATGTTCGGTTATTGAGTATTTCACATTTGTTTTATCATTTGTAAATACTGAATTGAATTGGACTTACACAATTTTGTAGTTGTTCCTAAAATAAGAAACAGACCATTCATGATATAGATTTACAGAAATAAAAACATAATTGATGAAATTTATTACATCAGTTTTAAGCTGTAACTGTTACATTAAAATATTTTTGTAATGTTAATTAAGCACATATTTTCAGTATTGGACAGCTTGAATTGACTTTATGCTCAATAAATTATATTGCCGATATAAATAACCATGCTAATTGCTTTATTGGAATGGCTAATTGCTTGCAGGAAAAGGTGATGCTGATGTAGTTAGAACTCCTCCCCCTAGTCCGACGGAAAAAACAGCAACAGGTATTTGATTCCACTCATTTCTAGTTACCATAGTCGTGGTACATATTTCAAAGTAGACGTAGATAAATTATTATTTTTAAGATGTATTAACACCATTAATTAACTTGATAAAGTCGGAAAAAAAATGTTTTCAAGATATGTTCACATAATTAGAAGGTGAGCAGTAAAATCAACAGTTAATAATCCGGTTTTATATCATACTTCTTATAGAATGAATATCAGATCAGGCTTTTAATACACCCAGACGTGTCGTGAGACTTGTAGATTATTCACAAGAGCATCAGCATAAGAATTATGGAGTCCATTTCACCTCCTTGTCTTTCATGTCCTCCATATTCCCAGTGGTCTCATTCCATTCCACTCTACTAACATTGATGACTGTTATTGTATCGACCAATCAAAAAGATCATTAAATATAAAGAAAGTTGGCAAAGGGAAGTAACTCTTATATTGTTTCCCCAAACAAGACTGGTTTTTAAATTGTTTTTGATTGGTTCGTATAATCAAGCTATTTTCAAGGGTAGATAATTTGAACATGTGAATACCCCATGAATGAACCCAGAGTATAGTGGAGTAGAACAGATTGAGACCACTTGGGATAGGTTACTGAGGATGTGTCCTTGACTGAAATCACCATGCTAAGCTAAGGTCGCAAAAGTAAATAGGCCCATTTACATAACTGAAAATAATATGTTTGCGATTTTGTAGCATGCTTTCTAAAGTGTGAATGCTTTTTTAGGGAATTTGATTGCTGCCCCTTTTAGAAATTAGACATAATTTGTAGATTTATTTAGTAGTTAACATATTTAGCATATCAAAAAAATTTAAATCGTTAAAAAAATTAATTAATGCTGCAATAGAGGATTATTATGATGAAGAACAGACGACAGAATCAACAGAAATTGAGGAAATTTATCAGGTGTCAGACGACGGCGAAACGTGGAAAACTATTCGTAAAGTTACCACCATTACCCCGTCTGGCACAACAGAGAGAGTTACTGTTCTTAAAGGTAACCTTGGTGATCAATCAATGTTATTCTCAAAATGTTTTCTATTTATGTTGTTAAATACCGCTGTTTCTATTTTCTTCACAATTGGTGTACTCTTTCTCATTTGATTAGATTTAGAGCAATTTTCATGATTTCATATTTGGTATCGAAATAAGCTATATATTTTTAGAAATTAAATGCTGTCTAAAACCATTAAGATTTTACAAGTTTTAAAGAGAAAACAAAAAAAAAGTCACATACTTTTTTAAGTTCTTCTGTTTGTAATACGGAGTGCAGTCAGTTTGCGAAGTATGGAATTCGAATATAGTCTAAAATTAAAACCATTTATTAAGATTTTACAATTTTTAGAAAGGAATCAAAAAATGTATCATAATTTCTTGTTATTACCGGTATATGACATTTTGGAATACGGAATGTAGTTAGTTTGCAAAGTAATTTTCTCAAATCAAGGTATTGTTTAGAAACATTATAATATTGCATATCAATTATGATCTTACCTAAATTTCGGTTTTAGATAGTTTGTTTTTAACTTTTTCTGTTAGATTTTTTGTTCTTAGCCATATTTTGGTGCTATTATTTTATTGTTTGTTTCTATTATGGATTCTTTTAACAGTTGCATGTATCTTATTATTTATTATATTGCTATATTGTATTAACAATATTTTAACAATAGTAGTTATAAATAACCAAATTATATAGTATCCTTATGATATTTATTCTCTCCTTTAGCTGTGTAATTTTCTAGATTTATATAGATAGCCTTATTTTATAACTTTATATTATTATTTTATTTTAATATTTAATTTGTAACTTTATATTGTAACTTTGCTAAACCTATATTTAAATATGGGTTTAACTAGAATCAGAATTTTCAATATTATCTTTATAATTTACCTTTTCTGAAAATATATCCACTTTCTGGGTCATATAGTCATAATCTGAAATCCCCAGACTCCAGTTCAGAAACGTTGCTGAGCAGAATGATGTATACTTTTCTCCAGAACTCTCTCGGGTTGCCTTACACATTATTAAGTTACTACAATTTGTTTTCTAAATTATTGGGATACTGCTGTCTTGATATGGGTATCCATAGAAATACGATATCCAAAATCTGTATGTCTAATTACATACTGTACATACTGTTTTCCTGACCACTTGTATGAAGCTTTTTCTGAAAGCAATTAACTACATGATAATCCCCCATCCTTACCCCTGGCCACATCAAACACATTCAAGATGTTAAACATAAAGCGATGTGTCAAGCCTCTTGTATCGTTCTACTGTTTAAAATAAAAAGACCAAAACTGCTGTTTGCCATAAAGTGCCACCTGAAGTAGAACACCTTCCTCCTCTCCCTCTTCAGCCCCTTCCCTAAATTGTACTACTGCCCTATCCCCACCTATAACTTTTATATCCCTTATAAATATATTATGCAGTCAAACATATGTAGTGACCAGTTAATTAGACAGGATCCATACTCATTTAGATATAACTTTCCATTGAGAGCTCCTCAAAAAGTTTAATACGGTATATTTTCCATGACAACTAGGTTTAGATAATAGTTGCTGTGAAAAAGTATTACCTATGCCTATCAGAAATCTACAACAAGTTTATCTCTTGTATATCAGATAATTATAATGCATGTAAATGAGCAGAGCTGTTTGAATATCAGCCAAAAATGAATTGGCATATCAACAAAACGTTGTTTACCACATTCATAATACAAGGTCATTCTATTACATGATTGTCATTTTGTTTTTTCATCACTGCAGGTATTAATATTTTCTAATTTTGTTATATTTTTCAGAAGAAAAGATGCCTCGAGGTGCTAATATGGCTGAAGCAGCAGCGCGTCTGGCAGCTGTTGGTAGTCATGACGATGGAAGACAAGAGACGGGTGTGTAGATATTACCATGCCGTGTGTTCCCATGACATTTTATATATAACTTGTTTTATTGCTTTATTTCTTACTACCCTGTTTCAGTTTGAACAAGGCATGAATTTCTATTGCCACTTTACTACTTACATTTTATACTTACACGTTGACCTTTTCTTGTTTGTTTCTACTTTATATATACCCAACTTCTGACCTTCTTCGTTGATCTAAGAAGTGATTGTACGTCTTGACATTTATTTCTAATACCCAACTCGGCATTACAATCGTGTGAAGTGGCATGCAGAGAGGGGTGTGGGGGTGTCCAGGGCATCCATTTCAGGGACGGACACCAAATTAAAGACTGAGATTAAAATTCAGTTTTTTAAAATTTAAGCGTCTGCTCTCCACTCAGCAATTAAATTAAGAAAGGTATGCTCAAGTAACGTATATACGTGTATCTGCGTATCATCTCACCTGAAACAGGGTAATTAGGAAAATCCATAGCATGAAATATGTTTGGTTGTAAAAGATACCCCAAATTGTGCATGAGGATAAACTAAGCCTAGCGATATTACTGAAAGTATATTGATTTACAGACTACGTAAAAACTTCAACTTTGTGCTATGTAATATTTACTAAATGCTCATCCTATAAGAGTTGCAAAACTTAAATTAAATTGTTTTATATTAAGCTTATTTTGTGTAAATTGGCCATTTATATAATTAATGGTAACGGTTATTGTTTTTTTTTTATTGTTAAGTATTAATATTATTATATATCTGGAATGAAATAATGTCCAATATAACTACTATATATATATATATCTTCCTAGAATGTAGGATTTACTGCCAGAACTGCCATTAATTGTGTAATTAGAATGGCAAAAGTAGCATATAGAACCCTTTATTTAAAACCCTTTTCATTTCATTATTCTTTTCAAACTCTTTAGAAACATCTCATCACATGATTGTCACCTCGTTAATGAGATAATCAATTAGAATTAAAATTGATCATATAATGTAATATGTTCTTATTTACTTTGATTTTATAATTATTATTTGATATATTGTTATTAGCTTTTTTTTGCCTTTCTTATTGCAATTGCTTTCATTACTGTTGTCAAATTTCTGTTGTCTTTGAATAAATGTTCTATCTTTTAAGTTTTGGTTGTGGTATTTTTAGTTCACACATTTGGTTATGTTTCCGTTTAAATTTCGCTGGAAGTTAATTTTAAAATTATTCACTTCTATATAAAAGTTCAAGACATACAAGCAAATATACAGTAATGAAACAAGAAAGTTCTTGTAGTGGTGAAACTATACATTCTGACTAGTTCCTCATTGTGGTTGAGCTCCAGGGGTGGGTGGAACCATTCACTAATCATTGCATTTCAATCATTGGGAATGTATTTATCCCTTATGTAACAAGATGCCCAGTGCTTATCTAGACATCATTTGGCTTATAGAAGAACTTTTTGCTTCACAAATGTAATATCTCAGCCCTTTTTATGTAGATCTGCATGAATTTTTCTCACCAAGTTACTGTGACACTTCTGCTTATTTCTATATATTTTAACACAAGCGCTACTTTCTGTAGTATTCACTTTAGTTATCTTTTTTTATGCATCATTTGAACTTAGCTACAGTAAAAATAATCATACTTATAGCTCTTAAGATAGTGTTTGCGGTTAAGGTTTTCTGTAGAATCTAGTTTCAACAACTAACCGTAAGAAGATTGCACCCTTGTTTTCTCTGTCTTTGCCTGGACTAACAGAAAAGCATGGCATCCTTTCTACATTATGCTTTATATTCTTGAAGACTGATGTCTGCATGCAGTACATATTCTAATCCTACCAAATTTCAGACTATACGAGGGAGACTGAGAGAGCAAGTAATTATGGGCAGGGTTATGACCAAAAAGTCACTGTAGAGGAAACTGAACGGGTTCAAACCACATCATCCAGGGATATCGGAGGAGCCAAATTATCTTACAGACAGGATGTCCTCGAGCAAATGACCAGTCCTACATCTGATGGCTCCTACCCAGAAGAACCATCGTCAGTCCCAGAACCAACTATGCCCGCTGACTTTAGAGTACATGGAGAATTTGAATCTCCTTCTAGTGAAGGTCGTGGCTATGATGAGTTTACTAGTAGACAAGATGATGGACGAGATGGTTTTGATCAGTACAAAGGCACCAATATTGATGATCCTCAATATAGAGACAGTTCTTATGGAGACCGAAGTGTAGAATATAAAGACTCATATATTGAACGTGGGGACAGTAGACCTACTGATTATAGAGATTCAGATGTAGACTATAGGAACATAAACAGACCATCTGATTATGGGTACGGTAGTGGGACAGTTCAATATGGGGATACTAGCATTGACAATAGGGACTCCAATATTGACTATGAGGATACAAGTAGAACATCTGACTTTGGGGACAGAAGTAGGTCTACAGACTTTGAACAAAGAACTACTATTGAAACCAGAGACTCAAGAACTGACTTTGAGGACAGAAGTAGGACGACTGAATATGGGTACGATAGTGGAACAGTTCAATATGGGGATACTAGCATTGACAATAGGGACTCCAATATTGACTATGAGGATACAAGTAGAACATCTGACTTTGGGGACAGAAGTAGGTCTACAGACTTCGAACAAAGAACTACTATTGAAACCAGAGACTCAAGAACTGACTTTGAGGACGGAAGTAGGACGACTGAATATAGGGATTCCAATATTGACGATGACAGATATCAGACTGAACAAAGTAATTATGGTTCATCTGTGGGTTATCAAGGCACTGATATTGATAGAAGTAGGACATCTGACTTCGGGGATAATAGGACTGACTTTAATGAAAGAACTACTACTGTTAATACTGAATATAGAGATTCAGATGTCGACTACAGGGATTCCAATGTTGACGATGACAAAAGTAGAACTGACTATGAAGAGAGAACTATCACAACTACTACTACAGAATACAGGGATTCCAACATTGACTTTGGGGACAGAAGTAGGTCTACAGACTTTGAACAAAGAACTACTATTGAAACCAGAGACCCCCGAACTGACTTTGAGGACAGAACTAGGACAACTGAATATAGGGATTCCAATATTGACGATGACAGGTATCAGACTGAACAGAGTAATTATGGTTCATCCGTGGGTTATCAAGGCACTGATATTGATCAAACCATTTCTGACACATCTGTTGATAGTACCAGGGTCACGACACAGTACGATCAGTATAGTCAGCAGGGACAACGTTATCAGGAGGATGTAGATGGTCAGTATAGGCAACACGGTACAGATATCGACCAAACAACCCAACGTTATGAACAGCAGTCAACTGATACTACTACGTATGATAGGATGCCGCAATATGGTGGAGTGGAAACTGATGCTAACGATGAAGGGTTACGTTATGGATCCACGGAAGAAGGTACATTAGTTTCCCTCAAGTTTAATCGGATCGGAGATTTCTTTAAATTAAGTTAGCACCAATATCACATGAGTCTACAAAAATCAAAACTCGAGCTCTGAAATCGTCTCCCTTTTATAATTTAAATTATCTAATCAAATTGACTAATATTGAATTCTGCATTTACTGATCACATTTGAATAATTATTTAACCGAGCCTCGAGTGCATATTTAATTTATTTTATTTGCATTATGACCACATTAATTTATTTTAAACTATTAAACATGCAGTTTGACACAAACTGTAGGCATGAGACATTCATTACGTACTGCTGCATGTATATAGATATATATTATGTACCTTAATTTGCCTATTGTGTTACCTATTTGTTATTTGTTGTTTTGTGATGTTCTTTGTCTTTGTATTCTTTGTCGTCCATGTTTATCATATATCATAACATAATATTTTGGCTAAGATAACCCTTTAAAAATACTTGGGACCCAAAGCTGAAGACGTTGGTTAGCCATCATAAACCCGTAGGTTTATTTTTTTAATTCACTTAGTAGCTTTTCCTAGGAGATCTGTCATTTTGACAGACTTAGTAACTGGACTAATTTCTAGCTGCGCAGTTTATTCTTATTAACCACAACCTTGTGCTTCAAACGAAGAATATAGCTGAAATTTTGCAACGTGGCCAAATTTGTGTTCTTGGGTAAGTGTGGGTATCGTTGATCAACAAATATGGCCAGGATTTTATGTGTCATCCAAAGTTTCATTTTCTGTTTGTTTTTGGATATATTTCATGGACTTTTTTTGTGAAAAAACGCCGAAGTGTCACATATACAAAGGTTATCAGATTAGAAAATGGGTTGAGATTTATTATGTGTTTCATATTTGTTCAATCACCTGTTGTGTCTATAGTTTGTATATTATAATCTATGACCGTATCTTAAATATCTTGATTGAGGAATATTAGAGAAGCACTGGGTTTTCTATTTCTTATATATAATATGGGTGGAATGGGCATTAGTTCAGATCAGTTGGAAAATTTAAAACTAATCTAATTCTAATCCAATTTGTTATGTGTCTTGTTTACTAATACTACTTTTATTAATATTACTACCACAAAACCACTACTACTACTACTATTACTACTACTACTACTACTACTACTCCAAATCCAAACATCAACATTAAAAACGATAACAAACTAATATACCGTGACAATATTTTCTACTTGAATAAAACCTAAAAATAAATTAACACAAATATTCTAAAGTTTGAATAGGAATCGAGGTAGAAATTAATGTTTTTTTCGTATTAGTTGATACGTGTATTATGTATTTTGATACTTAGACTGGTCATTTAGGACATTATTTTTATGTTCTCATTCCACCATTTTATCATCTTAGAAATACATGTAGGTAGAACTGCTTTTAGATTCATAATTTTATGTAACGGTGAGCGATCTAAAACTACAGTTTGCTGTGATTTTTTTTTAATGCTTCTTTTTTTTCTGCTTTGGTATTCCGCTTTGCAGTTTTCGACCCTAGTGTAGATCCAGACACAACCATTTACGAAGAGGTTTTAGCGGATGGCACAGTAGTCAAACGCAAAAGAATTCGTTCTACCCCAAGGGTGGGTTCTCAACCAAGCGATATTGAGATAATTGAAAGAGAGGGACCTGTTAGGGAAGTTAAAGAGGTAGAAGAATCAGAGAAAGTTCTTCCCGATGGCACTGTTCACAAAAAGCAATTAGTTAGGAGGCATTCACTTAGACAAATAACCAGAAGTATTACTATTGACGAAGGTGATGAAGAAGTTACAGAAGAAGTAGTTGAAATACCAGGAACCAATATAACTGATGTTAAAGATGTTGAAGAATCGGAAAAAATTCTACCTGATGGAACAGTACACAAAAAACAACTGGTCAGGAGACATTCAGTTAAAAATATGACAAGGAGCGTCACATCAGAAGGTGGAGATGAAGAACTGGTTGAGGAAGCAGTGAAAATACCTGGTACTGAAAGAACTGATATTATAGAAACGTATGCTATGCCTGCAGAGATGGTTTCTGAACGAGACCAAATAGAAGAAGTCTTGCCTTGTGGCAATATTGTTAAAAAAGGGATTATTGTAAATAAACTTGTACATAAATTAAAGACCCACCATGTTTCATTCGATAGTGATCAGGGACGGACTGAGCAAGAATACGAGGTTGAAGAAGTTATTCCAGGAACAGTTTCAACTTTCTTAGATGATTCTTCGTCCGAATCGTCCTATGATGAGGAGGATGAAGATGATGAGGATGAATACAACGTAGATGAAGACAGGATTGAAGTGTCTGACAAAGAGGAAATTCTTGACGATGGTACCGTACATCATGTTCACAAAATCAGTCATCATACAAGCAAACACACTCCAGCACCTGGTTTTGAAGATGATGTAAGGTCCATAGAAAGAATAGAGACCTTTGAACAGCCACCACACCCGGAGAAAACCATTGTCGAGCAAACCAAACAACAAATATCAATGAATAGACAGGTACATAAGCTAAAAACTCACCACGACTCATTCGATAAAGAATCTGGGAAGGAAGAATCTGTAGATTATGAAATAGAAGAAGTAATTCCAGGCACTGTGTCAGCTTTCATTACCGGCGAAGACTCAGACGACTCAGAGGATGAACTTTTAGGTGTAATTACAGCAGATATTAGTGAAGTCAAGGATGTGAAGAACGATGGATCTGTCGTGACGAGTAGGTTATTGGCAAGTGAAGAAAAGAGAACTGTAAGGTCACGATCCGGGTCTATCGACGAATCAACTCACTCTGAGATAGTTACAGAATCCCTCGAACCTCATGCTGGTGATAATTCTAAACAAACTGTCCGTACAACTGTTAAATCAACTCATGTTGAAGAAAGTTTGTCCTCTATAAACCGTCACTCAACTGCAAGTCATGATTCAGAGACAACAGAGCCAGGTAAATACTAAGCCAGTTGAGATAGTTTGGTTAATTGCTTGCTGACAGATAAAGTTGGGTTTATCTGTTTTATTGCTGTGACCCGTTGGTTAGACTCCAAAGCTTGGGTAACATGTTTATTTGCTGATATTAATCGGTAGAGAAAAGTGGGTCGTATGAATGTATTTTATAATCAAGTTAGTAGTATAAGGTGGAACCCGTTACAATAACTAGAAGTAACTAAAATAATTATTTTCAACGATGTATGAATGAATTCTAAAAACAAACATAATAATATAAAATAAAAACATCTATAAATTTTTAGCTATGAAGCGAACAAGAATTAACTAAGTAAACTATTAAAAAATACATATATAAATTATTATTATTTAAAAAGTGATTTGGAAAAGTAGGCATAGAAATACGCATGGATGCATGGATGGCTTATAAATAAAAATATTCTAAAAACCAGGTAAAGGGTCAAGAGAGAAGTGCATTAAAAGAAATAAAAAGGGTATTTTGCATGTGAAGGGGATAGACATGGATATTAGATAAGCGATGTTACGTTCAGAAGACGGGGTGTATTTAAAATTAAAGTGGCATTTTGCATGAAATGGATAGAAATAAATATTATATTAGTGCGGTTTAGGGAAAAAAGAGGGGATGTAGTTTAAATAAAAGTGGTATTTTGCATGAAATGGAAGTGGTTCCCAAATAGTCATTAAATATAGTTCACCTGTGTGTGTTGTGTTGTTTACACCAAGTCTTTAAAGTGTAGTGTAAACCTAATTAAACTTCTCTTTGAAAGGTTTCAATGGTGCTGTTTCGGGTTTTGTGTGTTTATTTGAAGTCTTGTAATGTTCTTTATATCTTTAAAATTGAGGCAATTGAGTTCACTTGTGGAAAAAGGGCTATTTTCATCATTGTTCTTAATATCTTTAAAATTGAGGCAAATACAAATGGGTTAATTTATGGAAAAGCGTCAGTATTAATCTCCGTGGAGTAAATTATGTTCGAACCTTTGTTGGTATCTATTTAAATTTGTATTATATGTTATGTTTATTTATCTTTGTGTACAAATTATTTTTTCGATCTCTTAGAATGGCGAGAACTTCAGGATAATGGTTTAACAAAAAGAACTGTTTCTAAAGTGACCTATACACCAAGTGGATCAGGTGGGCTGTAGATGATAGTGTTCTAATAATATAGTGACCAGCTTCTTTCTAACATTTACTGTGTGTCTTTCATTGTTACATCCACACTTTGTTTTACTAAAACAAGTTTTAGCATAGTTTGAATTTTAAAATTGTGAGCTATTTGAACTAAAACTTGTTGAATACCATGCCTTGAACTGGTTATCTTCTGTGCTATAATGTGTGTTTCCAGTAGCTCATTACTTGATAGTTTCTGCTCCTTGATGATTTCATTACTAATATCCTGAGTTGATTTGTCTGTTAACTTGTATAATGTAGCACTTTACTTTGTCAAGTTTTCCCCTTTCTATCCCTAGTATGGTTCTATTATAACAGTAATTTTAACTTTCTAACTAATGGAAATAGTTCCAAACGTCTTTCCATTATAGAGACGGTTTATATTGACAAAAGTCTAATTAATTATTCAACTTATCTCATATTTGAGACTATTTGTTGGTTATATTGGAACTGTACTTTGATGTGAATTTTGTTAGTGATACTAAAGCTTATTTGTTACTTATATATCAATATACATTACCAGTGGGAGTTTGTGGATTACATATGAGCTTGTCCTGATGATCATGTCATTGGACATTATAAGTACAATTTTAGTTTGAGGGTTTGGTTGTTAAGGTTTTTTGTCTCAAAATTCCATTCCATTTTCAGAGGAATACTATGATAACTGTCCTACTATTACGATAACTGACGATTCATCAGCACCAATCGAAGATGATGATTATGATTATGCTCGATATTATGGGATAGAGTATCAAGGTTAGGATTTGTATTAGGTGTAGGGTTTATCTTGGTGAAAAGTACCCTTGATGAATTTTCCTATCACAGATTCTATCAAACTATAGACAAACTCTTGACCTCCACGACTCACTTTCCATAAATATATTTGTTGTGAAGACTACTTCACACTAATTATATAGTAGCACACTGTGAGCTTTTTTGTTTTTAATGGGCGTTGTGTGATTATGTTCATTAAGTTTTGGATTTTATTTGGTAGTTTTATCTTGAATTTCAGATTTTCGTTTAGCTTTAGCATGAAGCACTATATTGTTATTAGACTTTTTGTTTTGCTTTTTTATATTTATTTCACCATGTTTTAGCCCAAGCATAGATATTATAAACTGTTCATGTCAGTGGTGCCAATACATATAATTGCCTGGTAGATGAGTATTATATTTATTAAAGAAACTAATCGACAAACTTAAATTCTTTTTTTCAAGCAGAGCAGCCAAGATATGGAGATGATGAAGGTAGCATTGCTGTTCTATAGTTTCTGTGATTTCAGTTCACTTTTAGTTGTTGTGTTATTTTAAATGTGACAAGATTTTTTTCAGTGTTCGTTTGCATTAAGATTAATATGAGGTCTTGTTTCAGGAAAAGTTAAATGGATATTATTAATGTTATATATTCTTATGTTCACTATATATAAGTCTATTTACTCATCAGTTGTCGATTAAAGCATGTGCATGATAAAAATTGATGTAAAATGTCACCCATAATTTCTATTATATATGTGGTTTGTTAATAGGTTAGGCTACATAAAACTGAGATTAAAAAATATCCATCCGATAAAAGCTAAGATTAAGATTTAGTTCCTTTTTCTCTTTTTATTAAGTTTTCAATCCATTGAATTTGAACTAGAACCCATGGTCTGGTTTTCTTATGTTACACTCTCAATTAATTTCATTTCGAAACATTTAACAAATATAAAGGTATTCTTGTAAACTAACCATCCTATCATAATTTTTTTAATGCCTTCTTTCCTTTGGATTGGTATGTGCTGGTGATCAGGTAAAACAAACGATGTTCCACAAGAGCAACCAGGAAACTATGAACAGGATACCAAAGAAACTGCTGATATTGAACAAGAATTAATAATACAAAAACAAACCACTAGCTTAGAACATGCACCACAAACTATTCCTATGACTAGTGAACAAACGTATTCATCAGTACATGGTGATTTTTCGGATAATATTATTTCACGTCAAACATATACACAAAAAATTACCGAAGAACATGTGACAGAAACACAATCTGTATCATTTCAAAGTCAAAACTATCAATACTCCCAATCTCAAAGTCAGTCTGATGGGTTTACTTCTTCCATTCCAAGTCAGAAGCATGGTGATATCGAAATTAAGCTTCCACTGGACGAATCTCCCACTGATGAAACATTCCAACCTTCTGATTTCCTTGTGACTGAAACTAAAAAGGTAACTGAAGTTTATGATGACATTGTCGAAACAACCGATTTTGCACCAGAAATTATTGAATCTAAAATAACCACTGAAATCTGTGATACCGTTTATCAACCTTTAGAAAGGAATTTGGTAAATACAGCGGAACAGACCGGAACCACCTCCACCATGGCTGATTCTAGGGACCAAACCTATATTGGTGATATTGACCAAGCAGGCGGTAGTGATGAAGAATGGGAAATCATGAGCCGTGGTGAACTGGATGAAAATGAGCTGCTGGCAGCTCAAGATGAAAATTTAATGATGGTAGTTAAAGAAGAAATGTATGAAGAGAAACAAGAAAATGAATTTTTAGATGAACCTATAAAAGAAGATGAACTAATCGAAGATAAAGAAAAGATTGACGTAGAAATGGTTTCTCGAGTAGAAGAATTGGATGAAGCAGAAGAGTCTGGAGAAAAAGAACAATTTGAAGAATCTGAGGAACAAATAAGAGAAGAATCAAAAATCGCAGAAGAAATAGTTTATAAAGCTGAAGAGATGGAAGAGTATGAAGAAGCTGTTTCTTCACAAAGTGAAGAGCAATATGAAGAAGCAAGAGAGGAAGAAGAACGCATCCAACAAAAAGACCAAGATATTACTGAACAAACTAAAATAGTTGTCGATCATGTATACCGAGAAGATGCATCATTCCAAAAGAACATACCAGAACATGAAGACTACATATCGGAGGATGAATGTATTGAAGAACCAGAAAGTTTTCCTGAGAGGAAGGAAGATGAAGATAAGCCAGAAGATAACCGGATTATCAAAGAGTCAGAAATTATTGCAGATAGTGCGGGGGAACGTAAGGAAGTTTTCGAAGAGCAATATGAAGTTATTGAGACCAAAGAGGTATATGAACAATATAAAATGGAAGAAGCGGTAGTAATTCCTGATAGTGAGCAGCATATAGAAGAACTTAAACAAGAGGGTGCTATACAAACCAATGAAGGCACTTCAAGGGAAGAGTATATAAGCGACGAGGAAGAAGAAGACCAAGCTGTTCATGAACATATAGAATTACCTGAAGGTGACGAATCTAGACAGGACGATTATGCAACTGTCCGTGGCAAAACTGTGGAACCAGAACGAGTTTCTGAAATTGAACAGCATCTAGAAGAACTTAAACAAGAGGATGCTATACAAACCCAAGAAATACTTGAAGTACAAAGATTCGAAGACACATCAAGGGAAGAATACATAAGGGATGAGGAAGAAGACGACAAAGCAGCTCATGGACATATGGAATTACGCGAAGATGAAGAAAGGAGACAGGAAGATTATGTAACTGTCACTGGCGAGACTGTGGAATCAGAACATATTCCTGAATATGAGCATCATGTAGAAGAACTTAAACAAGTGGGTGCTATACGAACCCAAGAACTATTTGAAGTACAAAGCACTGAAGAGACACCAAGGGAAGAATATATAAGCGACGAGGAAGAAGAAGACCAACCAGTGCATGGCCATACAGAATTACCTGAAGGTGACGAATCTAGACATGAAGATTATGCAACTTTCAGTGGCGAGAATTTGGAATCAGAACAAGTTCCTGGAATTGAACAGCATGTAGAAGAAATTAAACAAGAGAATGCTATACAAACTAAAGAAATACTTGAAGTACAAAGATTCGAAGAAACATCAAGGGAAGAATATATAAGCGACGAGGAAGAAGAAGACCAAGGAGTTCATGGACATATAGAATTACCCAAAGGTAACGAATCGAGGCATGAAGATTATGCAACTGTCAGTGGCGAGACTGTGGAATCAGAACAAGTTTCTGAAATTAAACAGCATCTAGAAGAACTTAAACAAGAGGATGCTATACAAACTCAAGAAATACTTGAAGTACAACTATTCGAAGAAACATCAAGGGAAGAATATATAAGCGACGAGGAAGAAGAATACCAAGCAGTTCATGAACATATAGAATTACCTGAAGGTGGCGAATCTAGACATGAAGATTATGCAGCTGTCAGTGGCGAGACTGTGGAATCAGAACAAGTTCCTGAAATTGAACAGCATCTAGAAGAACTTAAACAAGAGGATGCTATACAAACTAAAGAAATACTTGAAGTACAAAAATTCGAAGAAACAATAAGGGAAGAATATATAAGGGACGAAGACGAAGAACACAAAGCAGTCCATGAACATATTGAATTACCCGAAGATGAAGAAAGGAGACCGGAAGATTATGTAACTGTCGGTGGCGAGACTGTGGAATCAGAACAAGTTCCTGAAATTGAACAGCATGTAGAAGAATTTAAACATGAGGGTGCTCTACAAACTCAAGAAATACTTGAAGTACAAAGCACCGAAGACACACAAAGGGAAGAATATATAAGCGACGAGGAAGAAGAATACCAAGCAGTTCGTGGACATATAGAATTACCCGAAAATGACGAATCTAGACAGGACGATTGTGCAACTGTCAGTGGCAAAACTGTGCAATCAGAACGAGTTCCTGAAATTAAACAGCATCTAGAAGAACTTGATCAAACTCAAGAAATACTTGAACACAGATTCGAAGACACATCAAGGGAAGAATATATAAGCGACGAAGATACTACAGAAACCCACGGAATAATTGCAGACGCATCAAGGGAAGAATATTTAAGAGGCGAGGAAGAAGCAGACAAAGCAGTCCCTGAAGAAAACTATGCAGCAGACGGCGAAGAAACTGTGAAATCTGCTAAACAAGTGGAATTCCAATCTGAAGAAATCTTTGAACGCGAGGAAACTTTTGAATCACAATATAAAAAAGAGGTGTATGAAAAATCGCAATTACAAGAAGAAATATTTGCGAAGGAAGGTTATCCAGTGAAGCAAGAAGATAAGGATAGTCGAGATGAAGAGCATTGCGCAGATGTACAAGAAGTCACAGCTCAAAAAGTCCTTGATACCCAGTATCAAGTAACAGAAGAAGGGTCGCCACAGCAGCTGAATTTTACGGAAACTGAATCAGAAGTTCATAAAAAATTCGAAGAACCTACCACGGACTACTACGAGAAAGGTGATGAACACGACAAAGGAAGACAGACACGAACTGATATCGACATAGACGATCACCAAGTACAAAGCGTGGAACGTTTCACAGAAGAATTCCAAGAAGAAGAGTTTATTAAAATCGGTAAAAAGGAACTAGTTCATGAAAGTGAACATCTAGATGAAGATGAAGAAGACCAAAGGGAACAACATCAGCAAGAAGATACTATTCAAGACCAATCTTTACTTAAAGATGAAAGGGCCACAGAAATTGGAGCAATTCATCATGATGGAGTTGTAATTGATGCAGCTCAGATTAGCGATGTATATGAGAGAGATGAAGTAACAAAGGAAGACTATGACGATTCGGGGGACAGATCAGAAGAAGAGATTCAACAAGGGTCAGTCGGTACAGACACCGAGGAGAAACTTACAGCCTCCAAGTTCAATGACGAATATTATGAGTGTTATAAAGAAGAGACGGCGACAGTAGAACATCCACAAGATCAATCCCAGGACGAAGATATAGACGAAGATATAGATGAAGAATACTATTCCAAATCTCAAGAAGCTGATGTAAAAACCTTGCAGAACGAGAGGGTAGAAGAGCAAGAAGAAATTGGCGAGGATGAACGTAAACAAGAAGAAACCGAAAAACAGTATGTATCAGAGGAAGACTTGAAAAATCGGTTAGAACTAGAAGATACTCTTGACCAAACTGTAATTGTAGACCTAGAACGTGAGCAAAAATATGAACCCAAAGCACAAATGCATGAGTTAGGAAGTGACGAAGAACAGGAATATTATAAAACACGGGAAGCAGTCTCCGACAGAGAGAACCAACTAGAATCTCAGGATGAGTCTGAACCCGAAGTTATGAAGACAGAAGAGGGTGAGCAATATTTAACAAACATACATCAAGAAAGAGAAATTACAACTGATGTTGAAAAGAAAGAAGAAATATATGACCAAGTAGAAGAATGTCACACAGAACATGATGAAGTTAAACAGTTTCAAGGAGACCAAGGCCACGGTGAAGAACTAAAGGATACGTTACTACATGAAGTGGAGGCTTCGGTTGTGCAACGGGAATTGGAAACAACCACGATAGATGAAGATACGGACAAATTTGTTGTATCAGAAAAACTAGAACCTAATATTGTAACCGGTTTTCAAGAAGTTTGTGAAAAAGATAGCTTTAAAGATGAATTTTATGAAGTATTGAAACCTGAAGAGAAAGTGTCAGATTATAAAGAAGTCGGTGACCAGTATGAACCAGAAGAAACAAAACAGATGATTCATGATGAACAAATTCCCCATTCAGGTCAGAGTTATTATGAAGAAGAGAAAACACATGAACCGGAACTGTACACAGACGAAAGTGCGAAATATGATGCTTCACTAAACATCGACGAACAGGATTTTAAGAGAAATGAAGAGACTTCTACATATGAAAAGTTTGATGTTCGGGCTGAAGATATTGTTGATTTGGAGGTGAAAAAAGAACAGAAAATTATATCTCAAGTTGAACAATCCACAGAAGAAATCTTTGAAGTATCAGAAAGTCTAACCACCCTTACAATAACTGAAAGGCGAGAATTAGTAAATGATCAACTTTCGGATGTGGATGGTCACGTTCAAGAAGAGAAAGTTGTACGTGAAGCCGACGAGGAAGTGGATAAAGATGAATCTTCAGATGAATTACCAATATCAGTGAATGAACCCATACTTGTTAAAGAAACTAAAATCCATGATGATGGAATGGATTCCGACGTTGGTCTAGAATCTGATGTTGGTCTAGAATATGATTCAAAAGATGCAGAATATGAAGCAGACGAAGAACTGGAAGAAAAGAAAGAATCTAGTTTTGAAGATCTGGAAACAGAAGCATTTATAATTGGTCAATCTTCAGATGTAGATAGTCAAGTTCCAGTGAAAAACGTGGGAAAAGAATGGGAATATGTTCGCAGAGCAGACGAGGGAGTAGACAATGATGAATCGTCAGATGAAATACAAATAGCGGTAAAGGAACCTCTGATTGTTAAAGAAACTGTAGAAGATGAAGATGTAGAATATGAAGCTGATGAAGAATTGGAAGAAAGGAAAGAGCCCAGTTTGGAAGATCTAGAACAGAAAACCCTACAACAAAGTGATGAACTAGTTGATGTATGCTCAAAAGTAGTCCCTGGTGCAGAAGGTTATCAATTAGATCATAAATCTACTCACGATGACTATGAATCTGAGGATGATTCAATGCTTGAAAAGGCAGAATTTGAAAAGATTGAAGCTCAGTTCGAACGGGAGGAGCAATTGGCCCAATTTTCTAGCCAACAACCAGCACAAGATAAAATCTTTGGATTAGATGAACCCCAACATGATATAGTTGATTCGGAAGGTAGCGACATGGACGATGACCAACTTTCAGATTTAGAGGCTGAAGAGGCTGTAACTAGAAAAGAAGACTTTATAGAAGCCCTGAAGCAAGAGAGTGAATCTTATGAAGATATCTCTGCAGAAGAACGCGTCCCACGGGAGGACGATCTCGGAAAAGACAGTGACGCAGACGTAGAAAAACAGGAAGATATTATGACTGAACATTTTAAGAAATTAGCAGATGGTCAGGAAAGTCGGGATTCTGAATCTGATAGTGGTAAGGAGGTTGATGAAACATTTCGTTTTTCGGAACAAATACTTCGAAATGAGATTGACGAGTCTGTTAAGCAAGACGCTCAAATTCTTACAACTGATTTGGATAGCGATATTTACCCTGATTTGTATAATAAAGAACTGCATTCAAAACTTACCGCAGATTTAGATGATGATGAGACAAGTTTTGTATCAAAAGAATATGTAGAAGAGGCCAAGGAACTAGACGAAACTATTGCTGAAAGATATCCACCAACAGAATCTACAGAGGGCTTATCCGAATCTACTTACAAAACTGAAGAGTTTTACAAGGAAGCCAAATCCTCTAAGGTTGATATTTATGAGAAAGAAGTGAGTAAGACAGAATTGATATTAGAACAACAATCCTATAATGTGCAAGTACACAGTGAATCCAAAATTGTTTCCGAAATTGAAGAAAAGCATTTTAGTGATCAACAAGAAAAGGAGGAATCTTACAAAGCGGAATTCAAGAATGATGTACAAGAACAAGCGGAGTCCTATATTTCGTCGTATCAAAAATCTAGCCAATCTCTAGAAATGGAAGTGGACGAGGATCTAGAAATGTCTGATGGTTCTGTTGAATCGGAAGATAGTTACAGCGTCGAAAAAGAGATCGAACAAATGGGATTAATGACAAACAAGTCTTCAGAAGAAGAAAAGGAACAGGATGCATATATAGAACAAGAAGAGAGTTCTGAAAGAGAAATTCCTCTAATAACATTCTCTGAAAGCGAAAAATCAATGTCAGAAAGTATTGAAGAAAAACGAAAATCAGTCTCCGACATTACAGAAGAAAAAACAGATTTCACACAAGAACGATCTGAAATTATTGAAGAAAAAATAATGTCAGTCTCCGACATTACAGAAGAAATAACCGAAATCACTAGTTCAAGTCATGAGTTTACACAAGAACGATCTGGAAGTATAGAAGAAAAACAGGAATATGAATATACTTCGGAGCTAAAACAGTATCAAAGTGAAATTGGACTAAAAGAGGAAATTGTGGTCCAAGAAACAATAAAAGAAGTGACATGCGTACCCGAAGAAAAGGATGAAAAGGCTGTTGATGAGGAACCAATGCAGGCTGAGTATACACAACCGATTAAAGAATCGATGTATGAAACAGAATATGTGACAGAAGAAAGAGAAGCTGTTGAAGAATTAATCAAACCAGAGCACATAGCATCCACAATAGAGTCATCTGTTGATAGAGCTGAATATTTTACTGTAGAGGAAAGACCAACTGATGTAAAGCATTCTGCCGAAGAGGAAGAAGGCTCCAGTATTTCGGAAACGGATGAAGTAGAAGAAATGGGAACGTTTGTTGACAGAAAGGAGGAATTTATAGAAGAAGATCTCGAAACAGTTGATGCCAACGAGTACCGAAGATTTGAAGGAGGAACAGTTGAAAAAGTATCAAGTCAAGTAGCATCACTAACGCAGTCTGTGCCATACGAAGGAACACAGGACTTATCTGAAACCACTTCAGAAAGTCCAATGAATGGATATGGGGTAGATCTTGAGGATAGACAAGTGAGTGAGGGAGATATGATTGAGGGTAGAATTACAACAGACACATCACAGCAAATATACATTGAACAACACATACACTCTAAAATACATTCTGACATATATTCTGATGAAGAGAGCGAAAGCAACTCAGATGGCGAGGATAGACTGCCATCCCCATCAGACTTTACACTCATAGCATCACAAGACACAGAGGCTTTAAGTAGACATTTTACACTTAATGACAAACACACTACATACAGTGACTCAAATAATGAACTTTCACCGGCCATGGAACAGGCTCTTATAGCAAGCCAAGATTCAGCTGAACTTGATCGTGCACTGGCGGATGATGAAGAATATGATTCCGATCAAGAATTAGAAGCAGAAGAACTTGATCAAGATCAGTTTCACCAATCAATGGTCGCGTCACAAGATCCAGATATGCTAGCAAGGGCCCTTGGTGTAGGACAAACTGGAGAAATACCAGAAGCTATGATGGCATCCCATGATGATGAGGCCATGTCCAAAGCTCTTGGCCATGGCTATTATTCCGATCATGATTCCGATCATGACTCCAATACAGACCAGCATCAACGATATGAACAACTAGACGTTCCACCATCACCTTCCGACTTTACACTAGTAGCATCAGCTGACCAAGAGGCCCTAAATAGATCATTAGGCCTTACTGACTCCGAGGATGGATATCCGACAGAAGTTCCAGGCTACACTACTACTGAACTACAAGATATCACAGGTACTAATAGCTATGCCTAAACTATACAATTAAGCTTTGACTTAGACACTTAACTTTGTTCTTTCATTTCTTTCTTAAAATGTATTTTTGGTTTCTATTAAGCACTGTCATGTCAGGCTATTCCTTTGTTATCATTTTCGGGGGAGAAAAGAATCTAAATGTAGCATATTTTGTCTTAATTCGCTAGATGACATACCAAGCCAAGGAGATATCATACACAGATTAGATGATGATTATGACCAGTCAAAGTCTAGTGAAGTGGCTTTGATGCAAGGATTGGATCTATCAGTAGACAATACAATGTCAGCTTTAAGCTCCGATAATGGATATCGCCAAGAAATCATCGACAACGGAGAAGATGAGGAGAGAATACAATCAGAAGATATACCAAAACCAATGCTATCAAGTTTTGAACGACTGTATGAAGGAGTTCCCATTGAACCAGAGAGTCAACCAGAAATTACAGAGGAATCCCAAATGGATATCGGTGACAGGTTCGTTTCAGGCCAACAAGATCTTCATCTGCAATCACTTGGAAAGTCTTCTAGCTACGAACACCTGTATGATAAAGATATGAAGGAAGGTGAGTGGCCTGATGAAAGTGTTTTGGCTGCTCCCACACTGCTATTCATTATTTTCGTCAAAAGAAATCAAATCAACAGCATGGCCATATAGCGTCAATTATCGCATGTAAATCTTATACCTGTGTATGCAAGTTTTGGATTGGGCACTTGTTTTGGATTGCAGAGTGATTCCTCAAATGTCGATATAACCAACATCGAGAAACACGTATACACAAAGGCTATAATTGTTGCTTTGCATGTTGCTTACAAATGAGAGGCATTTCAAAGCAATAAAGTACGTAAAACCAGCCATTCCAGACAGTCTTTTCCTTATTTACCTCTTTTATTTCTTTCCTTCCTCTCCCTTTTTATTTTGCAAATTGACCGTAGAATTTTCTGTAAAAGATTATAGAAGCATGTTTTGTTATACGTTTGTTGTCTTTTGATATTGTACTGCACATTTTGTTTTTAATACGCCCTTTTCAGAGTCTCCAATAAATAGTCTCGATTGCAAATGGCTCTTATTATTTAATTATTTCGACTCTATGTTGAATAAGAATAATTGAAGTTGGTAATTGATTTAGATAAAACCTTAGAATTCACATTATGTTAATAAGTTATGTTCACAATTACAGCGTACTTAAATATCTTCTCCAGTCCACTTTCGCGCTGAACGCCATTGCTTCTTTGCAAATTACAATTAGAAACCGGCTATTTCTTTGATGTGCTTCAGGTTTGTTTTGATGTGTCTTAGCTTTGTGGCTTACAAATCCAAAACAGTTTAACGCAAAAAAACTTTTGTAGACTCTACGTGTAATGGCAATTTTGCATGTCACTGTTGTCTTATTTTTAAAAGTATTTTTAAGTAATTATGTCACAGTGCTGGAGAATTAATTACTTCATAACTTATTTTTATCTACAATGCATTATGGCAAAAAATACTTCAATCAATGAACCAAGTGTGATGTATTCTAATTAAGATTAAGTAAAAAGTGTTATTAGAACATATTTCCAGCACTGCGGATTATTCTCATACAACTTTTACTAGCTTTATTGACTAATTCTCAATCCCAACAGATGAACAAATAGTTCTTGCTGAGCAAATCAAACCTGAAGATAAATCCACATCGTCTAGTTCTGAAGTAGCGCAACTTGAGGACGTTGCTGGAGAGGAAGGTACATATCAAATAATAGACTTTTCTAGCTCTATATTATATATGTGGTAATTTAGTTCTTTTCACTTATTCTCAAATGATATAAGATAGTCAGTCACAAGGAAAACAAAGTCTCTTTCAGGTTTATTTTGCATGAACTTTTCTTTGCCTCATGATATTTTATTTGCAGTCTAATTTGTTTTGTTATTTTTTCTAATACATTAAACTCCTTCTCTTCAAATTATGTTGGTATCAGCCACTATCTGCTTTAAATATAAAATAACAAGTTTTCTGATATAATCAACAGTTTACTACTTGCTCTGACATGTTTGATTAGAATCGTAAGGTAATATTACATGATTGGATACTAATTATTCTACCATTAGTTAAAAGTTAATTTTAGATAATGTATCCTTTGACTTACCACTTCTATTTCTATAGATGCTGACATTTGTGAAATCCAGGAGGAAAAAACTGAGGAGACAGATGTTGAGGACCAGTTTTCTCCCCTTTGCAAGACCTCTTCTGCTAAGCATGGCTTGACACTTGATTCTCAGAAAAGATCCTTTGTATTTTCTGATACCTCCCCAGACTTACCGTTAGAACAATCTCAAATTATCTCTTCAGAAATTACTTCTTTAACTGACACTAAATTGCGCGCTGAATCAGAGACTTCCAAAGACAATTTAGAATGGACTGAACATCATGAACAATTACATGACCAAGAAAACGTTATTGAATCCCAGGTTATTGAAGTTACCTCCGATGTTTATGAAGATGTATGCGAGCAACTGGTGGAAACGGAAGAGAGAGCATTTGTTGATGACAGTTTTGTAGAAACCTCAGTAGAATTCCACACAGAACAGATGGATTCTTCCGCACACGAGGAAATGATTGATGTTATTCCACCTGCTCTGGAAGAAAAGGCAAAGGATGGCTTGATAAAATACCCGTATATTGAAGCAGTGGCGGAAGATTTAAGTTGCGCGGTAGAAACTGAACCCCTTTATCCCGAAGAGAAAACAGAAACCATCGATGACAATAAAATTCATGAAAAATATGACAGTCAACTCATGATGACCGACGAAACGTCAGCTTTAGAAATATCTGATAATGCTGAGCTGAAATACAGCGATGATGTACATCAGGAAATAGTAGAAACCATACAAGGTGTACCAGATTTTACAACACCGCATTCAAGAGATCAATTGTTGTTCACGGCAGAGCAACGCTTTGAGGTCGAAGAAGCAGCAGTGGAACAAGTAGGGGAAATAGAAATCATAGAAAGGTTAGATGTAAGACATAAAGACAAAGAAGATGCATTGACAACACATGATGAAAGAACACACCAAGAAGGGATGGAAGACCGCTCGGCAGTGACCTATGATAACATGGCCTTTACAGAAGAGGACATTGTAAAGGAGGGCCAAACAGTTCGCCCGACTCTCATGAAACAAGACACAAAAGACATTTCCCCCGAAGATTTGGAGGAAAAGCCGTTTGTGTTTGATTTCCCAGATGAATATGCAGAGGCATTAAAGCCAGCAAAACACGAAGAAATAAAAACTGTCACTTCAGAAGAACATCCGGCTACTTCGTTGGCTTATATTGAAAGTGATTTTATAGAAGCACCGAATGAGCCAACAGCTTCAACTGAGGACATAGAGGATAATGTGTCTGATGTCGAAACAAACGAACATTTGCATAGAAGTTCATCGGAAGATAGTTCTGATGAAGATCATAAAGTTTTTGACGATAACAGTGGAACATACGTAAAAGTCCCATGGGAAATAGCGCACCAGTTTAAGCGGCAATATTCTGAATCCTTCACAGACCAAGAGAAAAAGTCACTCCATTCTAACAAATCAATCGATTTGGGGGCATTTTTTAGACGGGATAGAGAAGCCGACGACCAGAGTAGGTACCAAGCGAGTAGCGAGACAGACGTAGCTGCTCAAGATAGCAAGACTATATTTAATGAAAAAAATAATCACAAACAAGTGACATTTCAATTATCAGAACCAGGCGAAGAACAACCAACCACAGAATTATTCGACATAACGATCGAGCCATTTGAACAAATAATATCAGTTGATGCACTGGGTGCATGTGAACCCCATGAAGACATACTTGATACACACACCGAAACGGTCCTTAACGCTATAACTGAAAGTAGGCAGCACGTTAAACAAGAAATATCAACAAGTCAAGAGGTCTCGGTTTATGAATCTGCATACTTCTCATCATCACAGGAAGTGGGCGGACTGCAAGATGGTGCAATATCAGGTCAATCTTACAGAGATTTGCTTTACGAGAAAATGGAAGATTCAGATGCCGGCGAAGACATGGTTTTATCTTATATGACTGCCAAATCATCATTAGACGGTTCACTTGTTCAATCATTTGAAGGCACGTGTACATCTGAAACATTCAGTCATGAAGAAAGAGAAAATATAGTTAGTCGAGAATCCCGAATTGCTCATCAAGAATTATTACAAGAAATGAGTGATGAAAAGGACCGATCCATCTCACCTTCGGGAGAAAGTGATGAACTCTTGACAAAGCTCGAAAGTCACGCCGAATTGCAAGAAGAGGGTTCAGACGAACCAGAAGATACACTTTTGCGTTTCCCAATGGCAGTGCATACCTTAGGTAAAAGCTTGGCAGACAATGAAATATATGAATCGTCGGAGACAGAACGTGATTCAACAGAAGAGAAACTATCGCCAATTGAAGAAGCTCCGGTATTGATAGGAGGTATGATTGAGGCCGTAGAGGAGCACACCACGAAACAATCAGAAAAAAAGGTAACTTTTCAGTCTGATACCTTATTTGCAAGATCCCAGGAAACACACAGTGACGATATAAAGACATCAACATCTTCCTCAGAAATGTCCATGGAACCAACTTTACTGGCTGCATCCTATGACTTAGATACTGGAAACGTCTCGCATGTCGTAGCAGCGTATGACCTCTCACCAGACACAATAGAAAAACAACTTGTACCTGAAGCTGCAGCCAAAGCTATACTTTCCAGTCCTGAAGATGACGTTTTTGAAACCGATGGATTGGTATCAAATGAACAGCTTGGAGAAGTGGAACATACTGCCAGAGATTCGTCCTCTGAAGTGTATCCCACGACACCGTTCACAACGCCTTTGGAAAGCTCAGCGGAAGGAACTGCATGCGATCTTGAGACAGCTAGTTCAATGCTAGAACAATTTCAGTTTGAAGAAATGGATGATCAAGACGAAGGAACTGTTACACTCACGGAAACTCCGGATGACCAAGCCAAATACCCAGATGAAGAGGAGCTGAGTTCTCCATTTGAAATGATGTCCCCCTCAGAACTTGTTGAAGACGAACATATGCAAGACATGGCAATATCGGCTGACTCGGTTACCAGTTTCACTGAAGTAAATGCTGATGACATTGCTGAGTTAACTTCGAGCAATGTTGAATTTGATGTACAACAGCCGCAAAAGGAGTCTTTGTTAAATGGACCCACAGAAGTTGAGTATATGCCGGAGTATGATGAAGAGCCTGCGGCTCCAGAAATTCCTCAAGTGGTCCGATCCGATAGTCCAGAGGAAGAAAGGGAAGAGGGAGGGTTAGAAGAAATGGAACAAAGGGAAGAAGCGGAGGGCGAGGACAGAGATGTAGAACGTGATCAAGATGAAGAACAGCCGTCCGATCGAAATGATTTTGCTGTTCAAGGCAATTTAATTTTACATGCTCCAGCGGGCGAAAATTTGACAGCTTCAGAACAAACTTTATTTGGATTTGACATGCCAACAGACGAGACAGCTACGCGATCACCTGAAATCGAAACTCAGCGTATTGAAGTAGACCAAGACTCAGATCTTACATTACCGCCAACAGAAGGAACATTCAAAACAGATGAAACAGAAAGTTATGAAATTAGACAATCCAACGAGGAACTAGAACCGCCAATGGCCGCTATCGGTGGAATGCAGAGAATGGCAACACCAGAAGATATTGCCGACGAACGATATGAATTAAAAAGTGAGGAGATCTACCATGGAAAACGAGCGCTTGAAATGGAAATAAAAGAGGAGTATTTTTCTGAAAAGGATGTTTTCGAAAGCCAATTCAAAGATGATGAGTTTGAAGAAAAACCCGAAGAAGAACTAATTGGTCTGGATGAAAGCAAACCTGAATCGGAAATAGATGATGAAGAAAAATTTGAAGAAATTGAAGATGATGGTAGTGATAAATCAGATTCATTGGAAGTTAGTAGCTTACTAGAGGATGACATAGAAAGGCCTGTATCACCAACTCCTGACGCAAAAAGCCAATTAGTTTTCTCAGATTTATCTGCAGCAAATACGCCTGATGTTGCAAAAACACCAGATATAACTGCTGAAACAGAGGGCTTAGAGAAGGCTGCGTCTGATCTAGTTGAAAATATCTTAGAGGAGGTCAAATACAAAGTGCAAACAACAAGCAGACCAGAATTTAGCGAAACGATAGACGAAGGTACTGAGGAGATCAATTATGTTGAAGAGGAATCCGCTGAAATTGATGAAACTATTGAAGTTGATAAGGTTGAAATGTTAGAGGGACAAAGATTCTCTTCTTGCACTTCTCTTAAAAAGCAAGCGCTGCAACCTCAAGTTTCGGAAGACATTCCTGAAATTACTGTAACTCAACATATGCATGAAGAGTTAGACGAAGGCGATTTTTCACAAATGTATCCCTCAGAGTATAATGTTGTAGAATGTGTTCCAGAAGAAGATGAAGATGAAGATGAAGAAATTGAACCAGAGCCTGATGTAATCCCAAAAGTTGGCAGATTCGATTCGCCGGATGGTCAACTTACAGACGAAGATGATTACGAAACAAGTGACCTTCCGATATTACTAGAACCCGATTCAAAACCTGATGTCATCCCTTCAGATGACGAATCATTCGAATCCGACGACGAAGAAAAGTATGCTTCTCCAGAAGACAAGGATCATTTTTTAGTGAAGGTTGACCCAGAGTCTGCCCCTGTAGCCATTGAACAGTATGATAAAGATACAGGGTCAGATTCTGGGTCAGATACCCCAGAAGAAGACATTTTCCCTTTTGAACCTATTGTAGCTGAAATTGTAAGCCCTGAAGATCATGGAGATTCATCTAGTGTAGACAGCTTTGCTACTGTCGTTGCGGCACACATGGATGAAGACGATGAGGACTATGAACAGGAACAGGAAGATAGACTAGCTGAAATTGCCTCTATGACCTCTTCCATACATTCAGATTTCCAACCTACTCATACTAGTGACACCGATCAGCATACTGGTGATGAGTCGGAGCAAACTTTAGAAGAAACCCCTACTAAGTGGACCGATGCCAAAGAAGAAAGAGAGGAAGTTGAATCACCAATAGATGACAGTCGTTATGAATTTGTAGATAGGACAGCTTTATCTGTGATAACTGAAATATCAGATGAAGAAAGATTTGAATTAGTTGATAAATACGACTTGGAATCCGATGTAGGATCAGACTTTCGACACTCTCCAGACAGAATTTCGCAATCACCCGGCGTAAACAGCGGTCGATTCTTTGGTAGAAGTGCAGAAAGGGATGATATTTCAGTAACTTCATCACTTCTCGAGTTTGAGCGCTTGGAAAGGGAATTCTCCAGATCTGGTTCCCTAAATTCAATAGATGTGGTAGATAGAGATTTAATGCCAGGAACGGGCAGTCTTCCCAGCTCAGTTGATGATAAAAAGTTTTACGGGCGTATGGGTGATAAAGATGACAGATCAGTAACTTCATCTTTAGCAGAATTTGAAAGATTAGAAAAGCAAACTGCACATTCTGGTTCAGGAAGCTCAGTTGACAAAGTTACTCCGGACAGTAAGAGTAGTGGGGGTGATGGATCAATGTCCTCCTTATCGGAATTTGAAAGACTTGAACAGGACTGTCAAGCTGAAGCTGAAGACCGCCGAAGTTCTGTTGAGAGTTCAAGTCGCCGCAGTGAAGCTTCTTCGCTCGCTTCTTTGGTAGAATTTGAAACCATCGAAAGTGAAATAGTTGCGTCAGATGAATTAGAAGCAGAAGCTAGGAAGATCGTCGACATATTAGAGAGTGGCACACTCTTTGATTCACAAATTTTTAAAAGTGATATAACATCAGGCGACGAAACTTTACATACAAAACGACAAGATTTAGACAAAGATTCTCTTGATGGTCGAGATAGCATTGAACGAGATTCATTAAGTGATGGAGAACATGCCCACTTAGGTGATGGCGATTCGTTGGATGGAGATACATCCGAAATGACAGATATGACCTCGAGTGTAATATTTGCTGGTCCTGGCCCAAATGGTACGCGAACACAAGAAATGGATAATGATTCACTTCAAGGAGACATTGGAATAATGCAAGTATCAACCGACTCATTAACCTTGGAACAACGTTCTGAACAATCCCGACAGGAATCTGGTCCTTTTGATGTTGACTCATTGCATGAAACTGATGGAATGATGGAACGATCAGCTGATTCATTGTATGGCGTTGTTATGCAAACATCAGTAGACAGTCTTGAATTTAATACCATGCAAAGATCGATAGACTCTTTGCAAGACAACACCGCCAATGTGGAGAAAAATGCTGCTTCAAATCAATCAGAATTCCGGGGTTCAATGGACTCACTTCAAGAGGTGATGGAGCGATCAGCCGATTCGTTGGAGTTTCCTTCAGCGAAGCCAGAAACAACAGATACTGGGGATCAAATGAAAACCTCAACTGATTCAATAGAAATTCAGCAAGAGCACAGAAGTATTATGCTTATGTCAGTAGAATCTGCAGCATGGTCTAGTGTTGGTAGTTCCGATGGCATGGTTAAATCTGGATCCCATAGCGACTCTAGTCTCATGCAAGTGTCAAATGAATCAGACGGTTTTAAGGATAAGGGGGCCAAATCGGAAGCATTCAAAGAAACAATTTATGAGGAACAAGTGACTGAAACGCACGCTCAAAAAATGACAACCTGCTCAAAAGTTAAACGCTGTGATAGTGATGAAGACAACACTACAGAAAAGGCAAAAGAAGAGAGATTTAAATTTGGATTATCCGAAGAGGAACTACCAAAACCACTTAGATCTAGTATCCCTTACGAGGAAACGAAGAAAGTATACACAATGGTAGAGTGGGAAGAAATGAAAAGAGCTAAAAAGGAAGCGTTGGACAATGCCAATTTAGTGTCAAAACAAGAATATTCCTCATCCACGACTATAACCTCTTCCCATCCCACCCCTGACCCACTTGATCATAGTGTAGGCCATGCCAAAGCTGACACACTTAAAACTAGAGGTACTAATAATAATGATCAGCTATTGTCTCAGTAGTGCACTCTGTCTTTTGGTTCAGCTGTTTGCATGCAACATCTATATTCTGAGTACGTTTACGTTTTCATTTCTACTCTGTTCGCTTTTAGTTTATCTTATTTCAGTTGTTTTACGTTACAGAATTCTATTTCAAATCGTGTTTTGTCAAATGTGTCTTTATGTAGCTGTGGAGCACTAATTACTTTGCTGTTTTCTTTCCTTGCAGGATGGCGATACGATAAGCGCATTGGCTAGCGCTGCTTTAAGCTTGTAATCAGTATTATTTATTGTATGTTAAATGTACTTTTATTTTAGTAAACTTATCACTTTCTTTCAGTATGTTTCGTTAATTCGTGTATTGGCACCATTGATATGTTAGCACTTAGTGTGATTTATAAATGTATAGGTGTTTTGTTAGACTTGGTGACGATTCTTGTTGATATGTTAAGTGTAGACCATTATTTTATATATATTAATATCAAAACAGGACTTGACTTGATTAACAATCATTTGCATATAATCTTAATAGATAAGATAAATTCATTTTTCTGATTTTCAGGATTTACTAATTCTTAAGAGTAATTTGTAAATTTCATTAATATTAAGATAATTACTATGTTCTATGATTTAACAACGATTTTTTTTTTGAATACTAAGTAACTTGTATTTGCAAAATGTCGAGAAAATTTGTTAACCAGATTTTATTTGTTATTAGCTGCTGAAGGGGAGGATGTATATTATGAACAGGAGTATGATTCAGGTAGAGTGTAAATGTTGTGTCCGTGAAGAGTTGTCTGCCCAATCACTGTATGTCACATGCTTTATATGGCTGGGAGACAATTAGTTATATTAGTTAGTCTATATGTAGTTTTAATTTGTATATTTGTATGAAGGAGTAGAAGTGTCTGAACGCTTAAATTCCTTGGCTGAGTTACACTGCTGATATATTTCTTTAGTTGATTTTATTTCCTGTGGTATGTTCTATATTTTTTTTATTTTGTTCTAAATAAAACGAGTTCTTATAAGAACTAAATCGTATTGGGATATTTATCAAGCTCGGGACAATCTGATCATTTAAGTTTACTATTGTTATTTAGTTAATTTTTAGTTTTCTTTTTGTGCAAAACATCAAAATACGTACTTTTTAAGTTTGTGTGATATTTCTAGAGTTCGTGTGTCGGTAGATAGAGATGCGAATGATTTTGTTGGGGTGTTTTTGAGCTCGTATCTGAATGGCTGTTTGGAAGCTTTCTGAGCTTATATGAATCCCAAACTCCTGCGGTAGTGGGTTATTATTGATATGACATATCTTTATCCTTTATGGCTCGAATAAATAAATAATAAAATAAAATTTTCAATAAAAATGTAAAGTAATTTTTTAATGATAAATTGTTAAATACCTCTTTTCGATAATTTCTTTATGCATCTATGGACTGCTTATTTGACTTGTGCTTATTCTTACAATGTTTTCTTTACATCAGATTCAGCTCAAGAGGGTTATGCTATGGGCGCTGAAGGTGACGGAGACAAAAGTACCAGGTGAATAAAGGATTTTTTTTAATTAATTTTTTTCTTCTTTTTTTTTACACAATGTCCAGACACAGGATTGCTAGTCAGTTGTTTTCCCAACCGGAGATAAATAGCAAAGGTTTTAACATTTTTAAAAGAGACAATTTTTTATTCAAAATTTTAGATGTATAATATATTATAGTCTATTATTTTTATACGTAAGGATTTGATATATTTGGTTTAAATTATACTTTCTTTGAAATTTGTTTTTATTTACATATTATGAATCCATTTCTGTGATAATGTTTTAATTTGTCTGGTTAAATTCACCATATGTTTGGTGAAAAAAAATCCCGGTTGGGGCCGAATGTTTTAATTTGTCTGGTTAAATTCACAATTATGTTTGGTGCAAAATATCCAGGTTGGAGCTGACGTGCTATAAACTCCATTTCATTTCATTCCATTTCCAGATACAGACTTTGCTAGTTGTCAGTTTCTTTAAACTCGAGTTCCCAATTTTCTGTTCATCAAAACCTGATCCACGACATTGTTAGAGACGTTTTGCAGTGCGTGCAGATCTTTTAATCCGTTGAATCCAAGTTGTATCTTTATAAACACAAGTTGGCCGCCACGTAGTAGATTTTACTTATTCTGATATGCATTGGGTTAGTCATTCCTATTGTTACCCTTTTATTTTACAAAATCTATTTTTTTAGGCTCCTAATGAAGAAAGAAATCCACAGTAGAACTGTTATTGGCAGAGATGGACAGGAAGAAACGTTTATTCTCGAAGATTCCCAAATTCAACAAGACCATAACCCACCCGAAGAACTTAAAGACAGCATGCAGCAGATTATCAGTCAATTTATGGGTACACAGCCCCAGGTGGAAGAAATTGAAGAACCCGCCTATTTGGAAGATGATGTTTAAAATATGAGAACGTTGATATCTAGTATAATATCGTGTGCTGATGTGGCGTATATTTTGGCGCTTGATATTTTTTAAAACTGTGTATACTTGCCATATTTTTGAAAAGTCATTTTGACGAGACTGGTGCATTTCTTTTCACCCAGTATCTGCATTTTTACCAGATCTGAAATTGTGTGTTTGCCGACTTTTATTCGATTTTGCCGACTTTATTCGGTTTCGCAAATGATTGTAGAACACTACTAGATAAATAATAAATTATCAATAATATTAGTTTACATCCAATGCTTTGATTTTTCAATGCAAAATCTTCCATATTTATCACTGTAATGCGTGTACTAAGTAACGTGTATTTGCACAAGTGGTGCAATTTTGATTATTTCATTTAAGCATATTCCACCTTAATGCATGATCTTGTTTCATTGATATATTAATGTTAAAGATGTTAAATTCCTATATTATATGTGAATTATGGAGATTAAATATAAGTAATTAATTATTTAAATAAAATAACTATGTGTCCTAGGATTCGGACGCCCCATCTTGAATCCTAGGACCCAGCATTATGTAATGTCTTTATATATTATATATTTATCATTTACCATAAAAAAAAAATAGAGAAAAAAAAATATGACGATTGTTATTTATCACAGAAAATATTCGAATGAATTTGCATTTTTATTACTAAATAGTGGTTTAAGGGACAAACTATGACTAAGTTGCTTTTTTGTACATTTGTAGCATTACGCGAGAGCCTTTTTAAGTGACCACTACGTGAAGTAGCCTGGAGAATAATAGTTTATTAGATGTTATTGTCATTAGTTGTCTTCATCTTGTCATTATGTTATAGTTCTCTATCACTGTTAATATAACGTATATTGTATGAATACCTTGGCTGATGCATAATGTTGTGAAAATTGTGGAAAAATTCCTTACAATATTCAATAAACGCTTAAGTATGCTCTATAATTAAACATATAAATGATCGTTTTGACTTCTCATTGATTAACCCGTGAAACCACAATCTTTGTAACACATGGTACAATTTAATGGATACACAATAACTGAGCTTGATACTAAGCTTGATAAAGATAAGAGTATCCTCCTCGAATCGTCGCTTAGTATCAAACTCAGTAACTGTGAATCGATAAAATTGTAACGTGTTAATATTTTCAATTACTTAATGCCAATCAATGAAGACACCATCTTTGTGTTTAGCAAGTGTCTTGTGTGGTGGTCGCGGGGGTCCGGCTCTTACTTTTATTTGTGAACGCTTAGAGAATGTGACTGACAAAAAATGGGGATAACGTTCACTCGATATAAACCAGATAATATCGAAATTCAAATTTACGATTTTATTTTAATAGTTGGCCAGTGAGCAGATGTCTTTTGGCAGTCAAGGAAATCGGAGGACCCGGAGAAAACCAAAGATATTGGGCAGGCGAGATGCTACACCTTGTGACAACTTGCATTGAGGGAGTCACGGTGGCATTGTTGGGCGAAGCGATGGTTCACGAATCGGTAAATCCCAGTGTTAGTCGAGAAAGTATCTCGGGATTTCCCAGCTTGGTTTAACCATGCCAGTGATGCAGGGCGTAGGAATAGTGTCAAATCGTTTGGATGGTACGTAACACTGAGGCCGCGTGCACACGTCGGCGAGCAAGTAAAAGAACTTGACAGTTGTAATTCGATATAAGAGTAGGCAGTTGTCTGGGACATTTATGCCCGTTTTCATTAGCTCGATTGGTGCAGAATAGTTGGACGTTAAACCAAATTTCATTTCATAAATCTTGTACGAGAAACGGGAGTTGTCCTGTTAAGTACCAGTGTATTGATAGATTGGTGAATTACCATTTTTTTGCAAGAACAACTCCATTTAGCCCGACTCCCAACAACAATTGAACACAACTCTATTTGTGACTCCCTCCTCCGACCAGGATTCAACCGGGGCTAGAACCAGAGACAACACTAATCCCTATTCTTGACTTCCAATTCTCCCAAACGCTTAACCATGAACGGCGCTTTTCTTCGATGTATACGTTGCAAAGAGTACTGTCAATGAACTGCAAAAGGTCCCTATCGAAAATTCAGGAAGCTAAGTGAAAAATAGCTGAATATCCTGCGATATTTGATGGAAATCCCTAGAATCAAGGCCTAATGTATTAAACTCTTTCGCCACCTGTCTGATATAGCCGAAAACTAATGATAAGTAGTCAGAATTTGCACTGGGCGAGGTTCATATATGCTTACGTAACAAACATATCCTGGTAATTCCCTCTGCAGACACAAAATATTCAAATTACCATTAGTAGCAAGACTTGTAAAAGAATAAGCGACTACCAGACGACTTCACTGATGATGGCAACGCATCTAACATTTTAACAGCCTTCGAAATAAAAAAAAATATTTTATTTATAAAAAGTAAAAATATACAAATACAATTACATGTAGTATATGTGTTTTTAACAGCATAAGAAGAAGTTGAATTAGAAATGTAATCACAGTTGGTGGCAAAGTAAATAAATTATTTCACAAATTAATAAATAAACTTGCGAACAGGGAAAGTTAATGTTTAAGTAAATTCAAAATACTACTAGGTGGTTACGTCTATTTTAGTTTTAAACATTTCAATCAGAAGAAACTCGACATATTTATTGCTGTGATGACCCGGTGTCGTATCATTTACATTGAAAAAACTGAAAAAGCGCCAATCAAGCCACAGACCTACAGATTTTGGTTGACATAATTATATGATGCGGTTTACATGAAAATGTCTGAAAGCCCCTTTACAGTGCAGCCGTCCTATTCCAACTGCAATGAATAATACTAGATAGGGTTTGCTCTATTTCAAGACGAGAGGAGTCAAAAGTATAAAAAGTTGATCGAGCGACATGGTACTGACACAGGCGTATTGGTTTGATGAGCTAAATATTATCTACTGAAAAACAATCGTAGTTTTTTTTTTGTACAGTTGGTGTCACGACACTGATATAGTAATCCACTTTAATTGTATTGATATTTCTATAGCTACTGAATGATGCTTTATTAATATTAGATATTGTGTGGGATGTAAGCATTATATGTCTCTATTGATCCATCGAGATTCCCAGCTGGTATAGTGGTTAATAATGTCTTCTCGAATAGCAGCGTGAGGTGATCTTTTTCCAATTCCTGAAACAGATAACACATACATGTATATATACTAATAATTTAGCATGGTTGGGTAAGCGAGTGATCTAACGCGTGTGCGCTATGTCATAAGGTTTGTCATTAAGTCAAGTGGCTTGGTTTATATCCCACAGCATTTCCTTGACAAGGAATAGGATCGCCAGTCCGACCGTGTGTGTTTTCTCTGGTTTCCTTCCACTGCTAAAGACCCCCTACGCACAGGCGTATCATTTAAATAAAATTGCATCATGTAAGTCCACAAATATCCCTGGTTGTGATGGGGGTGGGGACTTAAACTCTCTTAAAATCATTCTTACTTATGAACATTTTGTGCAATTATTTGTATCAATATAATATACTTACCAGAAGGCATAGGTAAAACTTCTGAGGGGGCAATGACCTCACGTGTATATTTTGGGCAACCGATGCTGGACCAATCAGCAACATAAGTCTCGATGACATTCTCTACAGCATCACGTTTGCTGTCTTCATTCACAAACACTTGGACTTTTGTTACATTTTTATTGTACAGCATGGCGACCTAAAATACAAATTCAAAACTCAAGACTCAGAATACTTAAAAGTCTTATTCCATTATTTTAGGGCAGTATGAAACAGTATTGTAAAATGAATAGGAATATCAGTCCATAAATGATTCAATTCAGTTCAGTATTTACAAGGATATGTTGAAATGAAATGTCATCAATCCATGCTGCTCGCTATGTTATAAGCCCGTCGCTATTTTGTTGTTTGCGAACATAATTGAGGGACTTGTTTTAAATCTGATTAAATCAAAGACGGGAGATTAGCTGGTGCTGGTATTTTGGTTTTGCTTTCTTAATCAAATGTTAAATAATCGATCTGACTACCTATCATCGTCGATTGAGCTAAGAGGAATTTGACATTGCAGCGAAATGTGCAAATGGCACATTGGGGAGTTAACACGAACATATTCAAGAGCAGCCTTAAAAATACAACATGGACACGGTCGCCTTTTTTATCCACGTGTAACTTAACAATTCACAATCTGTCAATTAGAAAGGTAAGTGGCAATTATCCGACGAGTTTTGTGACTTCCTTCGCGGGATCATTGTTATCGTTGTTAACAGCGGGAGTGCTCTTCTCTAGGTAGTAAGAAATTTTGGACTAGCATTTTTGAGTGGGTACAAGAACTCTTAAACACACGAGACTGTGAGCGCCATTGTGTTCCTTTCACTTAACCCCTGTGCCTTTGCTCGGTGTACAGGGAATTGGTTGGTCTACCCACCACCCACAACGATTCAAAATTCCCGGCTTCAGTCTTAATAAAATATCTGCTTATACTGCACACTGAAAGTTCACATACCTCCAATGGGGCTTTGAGGGACAGCATATCATTCTCATCTCTAACCCAGAATTTAACTATACCAGAAGCATGGATAGCATATAACCTGCTCAACAATTGGAGTACTGGACTCGGATTTTCGGCTTGTGGAAAGAGCTCATTCTCCACGCTCGCCTGGGGATTGGGTCTATAAATAGCTTCAGCTGCATGAACTGGAAAAAACAAAACACGGATAGAAAAACGTCATACTAAAAAAATGAACAATTACATCTCAGTCTAAATAATAATTGACAACA
Source organism: Patella pellucida (assembly GCA_917208275.1). Classification (NCBI taxonomy): domain Eukaryota; kingdom Metazoa; phylum Mollusca; class Gastropoda; family Patellidae; genus Patella; species Patella pellucida. Next base: position 18,993,851 of record OU795036.1, on the reverse strand, counting down.
GCATCATATCCACAAAGATGATAGCAACATAATCCATATGACATTATTTCTTTCACGCTCCGGAAATAGACAGCCCAAAACAAAATGTAGCAATGAGAACAGAACTCCCCAGGACTTATAACGAGGTACAAATTCACTGAAACCCAGAATATCTTGATACACGGAGATAATATATTTGTAATGAAGAAGCAGGAAACAGCTGACAGTAGTCAAACATACCAATGAGATGAAACAAGGGTGCATCTTCTATACAGTGACCAGATCTACACGCTCGATGACGAAGCTCCATAGAATCTCTTGGGAAGATATTGGTTACATCTGGACCATAGTTCATGAGATCAAAATTAACCCAATGTAAGAAGTTGTTACAGTTTTCACTCTTATCATCATAAATGGTCCCTAAAATAAACATATAGTGAATAAAAGCAATATTAGCTATTTCATCAAGAACATAAATGCAGTTATTTTATTCTAAAGCGGTAGATGAAATGAAATGGCGTGTAACGTGCAACTTAGGGGCTAATCAAGACAAACATACGCAATTCAGTGTGTTATGAAGAAATCAATTTGCCCGGACGGTAGTGCTACGGCCTACTCTTATTCTCGCTGGCAGGGGTTCTTTTACGTGCACGCCAACGTGTAAAAGGGAAATAGGTTCTTTGTCCCCTCTGACCGATATTTTTTATATTTGTATGCTGGTGTTGGCAAAATATTATATCTATTTGGTTAATTTACGGAACAGTAGCCTCTCAAGCAGGTAGGCCTAGGCCCTCCATCTAATTTCTTAGGTAACATTTATCTGTGACATCCCCCAAGGTGGATGCGGACGTTAATCCCCACACGAAGAAGAAATTGAAAAGCACCCATAAACCATAATATATTATAAATGTAAACGTCTGTACTCACAATGGGTAGAATTTAACGTAAGTTCTTACCTTGCAAGCATGTTCCGCAAGTTATAAAGCATCCTTCTAAAGCCCCTTTCACCTGATCACGGTTGTGGTAGAGCCATTTTCGCTCGACCTGTTCCCAGATATGAGCTACCTCGGTTTGTCGGTGGATTTCAGTGTTTTTACAAAAGGCTGTATCGCTGACCGGAAGACAATCATCTGGATCTCCTGCAGCACGGCGACGTCTTGTTACATGAGATGGATGAGCATGTACGAAAGTTGGTGACTGAAGACCAGGATGATTGGCTTGCTCACAGGCTTCTTCCAAATTATCAGGATCGACAATACGGTTTTCTGGACAATAAATTCATAATAAAAGGTTAAAAATCAAATTGTGTGATAGATAGATGTAATATTCTGCATGCCTGGATATTTGCGATGTTTGACATAATACGTCCATAATTAATCAAGTTTTAAATATTATATGCTAAAATACGTTGATATACAATAAATCTCATTTAAAGTCTAGTAACGCCATCTAAATTACAAATTGGGACGAAAGAATGCTAGTTAACCTTAAAATTTGAGAAAACCCCATTTGAAAAAAGGCAAGCATAGATCGAATAGTGCATGACATTTGCTCTTATTATTTAGATAATAAACTAGGAATAGGGGATCACGTTGCTAAGTAGGTAAGGTACTGGCTCGCTAGCCTGGATGTCGGGTGTTCGATCCCTGCATTGACCGAGAAAGTTCATCTCGATTTTCCGGCCTGGTTTCCCCTTGTCAGTGATGCAGACGAAGGGCCTGACAAGGACAGCTGCCTAGTCGTTCGGATGCAGACGGAGGGCCTGGCAAGGACAGCTGCCTAGTCGTTCGGATGGGACGAAAAACCGAGGTCCTGTGTACACAATGGTATGCACGTAAAATATCCCTTGGCAGTTGGAATTCGGTTGCTGTCCGGGCAAAATTTCTCTCATAGCACACTGTATGGCGTATGTGCGTTTTCAATTAGCCCAGGTTAAGTGCAGAAGCGTAGGACGTTAAACCCCATTTCATTCATTTACCTAGGATTAACTATTGTGACCTCCATACTTATTTTTTTTAAATGCAGAAATAAGTGGGGTTTGTATCCTAATATTAGCATGATGTATGAAGGAACGGCCTCTAGTCTTTATGGATACGTATTAGCTTGCACATAAAAGGAGTTCTTGGCGGAATTCGAAATGAGAATAAATAGCGCCTCTGTCTGGTCAAAATTTCCCTCATATAATACACTGTTCGCCCTTATTGGTCAAGATGTAGCAGAAATGTAGGACGTTAAACCCTATTTCATTTTAAATTTTGATTCCCATGAATACTTACGGACAGCCAGTTCAAATCTCTGTAACATATCTTCTCTATAATCAGCCAGCGATTTATATTCAGCTGGCATCTGTTCGGGGAACTTAGTCCAAACATCGAAATCAGTTCTAACATCAATAAATATTCTATCGCTATATAAACCAATACCAATTTCTTGTTTATCCGACTCATGGAATATTGGACCACAATATTCAACAGCCAGTTTTGCTAGAGTATGTAAAGGTCTTGTTTGAGTATTACTTGCAGAATAACGAACTTCGAAACCTGACCCCAGGGTCATAGTGTTGTAACGTTTATCACTTGGATCAAACTTGAGTAACTGTTCTTGGGTAGACATAAAACCTCGCACAACTTCTAAATCAATCCTTGGATCTGAAAAAAGAAATATATATATCCTAATTAATAAAACTATTTCCCAGATTTTAATATATCATATTTGTCTACTAGGAACTGGGTCACAAGCGCTACTCATCTTCTTGAATGCGACGTTCTTCGAATAAGAGAGAGAAAAATGGGTATTAACGTCAACTCGACACAAACTAGGTCATTTTTGGAACTAACGTAAGGTTTTCAATTTTTATTTTAATAATTCTCTTGCGCGTAGGGGTTTTTAGCAGTGGGAGGAAACCGGGGTGCCCGGACGATACGATAAACTATTGTTATGTGTCCACGTCCGCTTGACAGTTGGAATTTGAATTAAGAGTAAGCCGCAATGCCGCTCATAGTACACTGTATGGCGTATGTCCGTCAGTTGTATCCGATGTTACTAAATAAAGAAATCGAAAGTATGGTAATCTGAAGGAAAACAAGACTTAAACCATGTATCAGTTGGCATTATTTTTTTAAAAAAGGATACATACCTCCATCATTGTTATGTTTGTTTAAATTATAAACCATTTGAGCATAACACCGAGCTACACGTGGTTCTAGACGGAAATATCGGATTGATGGATCCTTAGATACGAATAATCCTAGTGGTGTGTCGTCTGCTAGTAGTTCATCGTGCTGAAATTATAGGTGAAGTTAATGTAGTCATAGAAACGAAACTATATAAATGGCATATAACTTGTTTAAAAGAGAGATGGTTTTAACATCCCTAGAGCATTTTTGGGACTGACATATGGTCAGTCTTTTTTCAGTTATTCTACATGTGCGTTGGGTCTTAAGCAGTGGGGGCGGGGGGGGGGCGACGAGGTACTCAACGAAAACCCATGGGATTGGGTAGGCGACCTTACCCCCTGTTGCACACAAGCTTGGAATCAAAACCGCGCCACTTGTCCTCGCAGACCTTCTGATCGCAAGCACGCGGTTCAACCACTCGACCACCCAACCCCACCTATAGTTCCCATGCTATAATTCGCCAAGAATTAGATCTATTAATATGAGTAATTTACCTGATTATTTGAATCCATCAAAGGATAAGTGGCTTCATCATCTTCATCAAAACCTTTGGGAAGTGAATACAACTGTTTATCAGCTGCTGGAGATTCAACTCGGAGAAGTTCAATATTAGGGAAGGCTATTTTTTGGGCCGTGTTACCATACATCTTCTTTACAGCAATTATTACCTTGTCACCTGTAACGTCATCATCATTTATAAGTTTGGAAATATTCTCAGAAATTTAAACATCTGTATTCTCGTTAGTTTAACGATCTTTATTCTCAAAATTTTTTAAAAATCGTTATTCTCAAATGTTTGAAAATCGTTATTCTCAAAAGTTTAAAAATCTTTAGTCTCAAGAGTTTGAAAAATTTTAGTCTCAAAAGTTTAAAAATCTTTAGTCTCAAAAGTTTAAAAATCTTTAGTCTCAAAAGTTTAAAAATCTTTAGTTTCAAAAGTTTAAAAATCTTTAGTTTCAAAAGTTTAAAAATCTTTAGTTTCAAAAGTTTAAGAATCTTTAGTCTCAAAAGTTTAAAAATCTTTAGTCTCAAAATATTAAAAATCTTTAGTCTCGAAAGTTTAAAAATCGTTAGTCTGAAAAGTTTAAAAATCTTGGTCTCAAAAGTTTAAAAATCTTTAGTCTTAAAAGTTTAAAAATCTTTGGTCTAAAAAGTTTAAAAAACTTTGGTCTAAAAAGTTTAAAAATCTTTAGTCTCAAAAGTTTAAAAATCTTTGGTGTCAAAAGTTTAAAAACCTTTGGTCTCAAATGTTTAAAAATCTTTAGTCTCAAAAGTTAAAAAAAACTTTAGTCTCAAAAGTTAGAGAATGGTCCGAAGAAGATGTGAATTTAACCTCAGATTATATTTGCATTCGAAGATTCCATAATATAGCTAAAACGGTTTGTGCTTTACAATATTTCATTGGGCGGAACAATATTTCATTGGCAGGAACAAAATTTCATTGCTAGCCTGACTAAGCTGAACAACCGCTAAAAGCAAGTCCTAAAGCAAAGTACTTTTTTTTTAATGAACTTACCATCATTTTTCACGAAGTCGGCCTTGGCACAAATTGCCAGCTGGGCAAGTTTCTGTATTTTTGCTGGATCTACCCCAGACGCAAGTGTAGCTACAACCATTCGACCTTCCGTGTGCAGTGAAGTTATGTCAAAATCTGCTTCATGACCTTCATACTTCTCATCAAAGGCTTTTTCAATCTTTAGTTTTTCTGAAATGAGACGCCATTTTGAAGCATGAATATTCCCCTAAACATTAATTCGAAATCGGAAGTTTTCTTGCTGTCGTTAGTCGATTTTACCAAATCCGTCCACTGAATTTTGCATTTTAACTACCGATAAAGATCTACTGCTTTGATTTTAATATTTATCTTACCATTATTTGCTCTCGCCATTTTCTGAAGACGATTAACAACATTATGCATTCTCTGACTCATCAATCTAGCCGTACACCTGGAACAATAAAATAAATTAGTTACAGGTATGATGTACGGGGTATATTATGCTTGCTTAATCGTTATACAGCGGCTCATAATTTGATCTTTCTTTTATATTTAGATGACACTATGTGTTCATGCCAGGAGCCACTATGGCTCCGTGAGTATTGCGCTGGCTTAGTAACCATAGCGAGGAAGTTACTTGTGGTTTCGTTCCAGGTCGATCGGATGGGACGAAAGACCCAGGTCCCGTGCACGTACCTTTTCATGACGTATCGAGTCTCCATTATCTAGTTTGGTAAAAAAAAACATTTAGAAAAATGCTAACAAGTTAGTCTTTTTAACATACAAAATTCACTTCACTGCTTTATGGTTCTTTTTGGGGTTACTTATAATTACCTTTGGTTGAGAGAATTTCCCACTGGTCCAGCTTCACAGTCAACACATGGTGTTCCTGGTTTACCACACCAAGCAGCAGACTTTTCAGCATTGACAAAATCTATATTCCTTCCTTGATATTGAACCAGACTGAAATAAACACCAAAGAATAATGTAGTCAATTTAAGATTATTCATTGGACATTTTCATCTGAAAAAGAGGGCCTTTGCACCAGGACATTGAAGGTACATATTGTTTATCTCACTTTGTTGCGTCTCGTGGGTTCAGTGTGGTTTGACCTTTACATGATTGAATGTATATATCATTTATCCCCCTTTGTTGCGTTTTATGGGGGTTAGGGGGATTTACATATAATTCAGACGAAAGGCTGCAAGAAAATAAAATGCTCACGTGGAGAAGTCAGCGTCTGAATCTCTGGTAATAGGAGCATCAACATCACCAACAACTTCTTGTGGTGTCGTCACATCAGAAGGGTAAATCTGGCCATTCTGTAGAACCTTTACTTTACTACAATCGGGTGAACCGATTGGATCTGTAATGAAAATAATAATGAATCACTCAAAACCTGAAAATTTCAATATTCTTTAAATTGTTTGGATGTAATTATTACTTAATCCCATGCTAGTATATGTCGACTGGACTGCCAATGGATCTCTTACCTAAGCAGGCTATGTGAACATAAGAGTTTGGTGTTTTCAGGGTCATTTAAATGAGAGGTGGTTGAATGATTGCATGGTTAGCGCCGTTATTGAATCACTTGACGTAGGTTCAATTTCTCTGGTTGTACATGACAAGGAGTAGGGTCGCATGTCCAACCTAGTGGGTTTTCTCCGGTTTCCTCCGAATGCTAAAGACCACTACGCGCAAGCGAATAAATGAAATATAATTGAATCATATGTTAGTCCCAAAATAACATACGCTGTGTGGATTGGACGTTAACCCATCCTCTGTCTCTCGATTTTTGTTCGGGACATCTATGGTATAGTTAAGCGAAACGTATATAGATAAGATATTACCAAGTCCTAGATCAATCTGGTCCAGACACCAAGATTTAAATACGCCCGATGTCATGCGTGAGTAGTTGTCATCAATATCAAAAAATGGAGCTGCATTCTGTGTACTCGTCATATGAAGGTGTACAGCATTATCCCCGACCATTACAATACCAAGACTTCTCTGAAGACGCTGTTATATAAAGTAAAAAAACAGATCAGTATATTCAAATTTAATCGAAGAAAATGAAATGATTGGGGCAGATAAGAGCTTTTCGAACATCTAAGATAGACAGTGGAGAAAGCTTATCATTATCGTTAATAACAAAAATGTCAAGATGATGAAGAGAGTATTTTCACATCTAAACTTTAGTCACACCAAATTAATTGAGCTGGTCTGGCCGTGGCGATAGAGAGGCGGCTTCTCACCAATGTAACGAGGGTTCAATCCCAGCTCAGGGCAAGAACTTTATAGTTGTATGTGAGAGGGATATTCGGTCTCCCGTCCGATCAGGCAGGTTTCCCCCAAATTCTTCGGTTTCTTCCTGCAGTAATGATCGAAATCATTCGCACGATCTGTGCCAAGGGCCAAATTGGAAAAAGGCCTCAGGCCTAATTTGCTACCTTTGTAAAATGACGCGATTATTATTATTATTATTATTAAATATAAAATATATTAAAACATATAAAGGTATGAACACTCTCTGGTGTTCTTATCGAATGCAGATTTTACTTACGAAACTGATCAATTTTTTGAATGCATTTTCAGATTTACAGGAACCGTAAATCTTACCAATCAATACACATTGTATCTTTATTATATCTATTTGTTTCTTTTTCAGTACTAAATGATCTCGTTAAATCAACAATACCCCCCCCCCCCAACGCACACCCACAGATAAATTAAATTTAATTAGCATCAAATTATTGCAAATTCTAAAAAAAATCAGTTTGGATAGGTTCGATAATTTGTGTGAGTACACTTATCATTATCTTTAAAATGTATGAGTTGAGTACAAGTAAATCTTACTTCAAACATAACTGGACAATGTTTTAAAGCTGCTGTTGCTATTTGTTCAGTTTGTGCTCCACCCACACCAGGTTTAAATGTAAGGGTAACACCAGTTCCACTACGACCATATCTCTCTTGTTTGCCGTTTCTGTTACCAGCATCAGCCTTTGTCAGAAATCCATTGAAGACCATCAACTAATTAACATAAAAACACACATGGTAATAAAATAATCACTAACCAATTTGATGATTCTATTTAAATTAGACACTCTGCAGACACTGTTTAGTATAGGGGTTAAATCAAATTCCTGTATATAAATATAGATGCTTCTTATGAATTAAGTATTAAAATTGTCAAACCAATGAAATCACCTGGGGTCGGTTGCTCAAAACTAAGTTATTTTAACGATCCGTAAAACTCTAACGGACCTTTATCTTGTTAACGTGTTGTTTATTAAAATCACCAAAGAAAACACTATAGAATACTTTAGAAATATTAGCATAAATCTGTAGGAAAAATTTGCACCACAGAATGTATCGTTAAAGGGTAACGGAGCTTTGAGCAACCGGCCCCAGGGCACTATCAGGATAAAATTTACTGATCGTCATTTGAAAGAAGTTTAATCTTCAGATCTTTATACAAAACAAGGTTCAATTCTGTTCAGTAATTGCATAAAACATTGAAAATATCAGCACCATATACAGGCGATATATAAAAAAGAAATGGCTAGAGAAAGCAAGCGAGCGCCATCGTTCAATCCTTGAGAAAATCTTTTTAACTCCACTGAATCCAAGGCAGGGGATTATATGGGTTGATCTTTTTTTTTAAATTTCTGTATTAAATTTTATATAATTGAGTACATTTTGGCGTGTATTGCGCCATATGAAATTAGACTATCAGCTATACTTTTATATTAATAAAACCAGGCCTATGAACGATAGATTTTTTTAAAAAAAAACATGGCTATTTTTACTTACGCTTTTGTCCTGATTTTGTAAATCCCTCATTACTTTTTGAACACATGATATAAATGCTGGGTGTGCTCTAAAATATCTAGAATTGGCTGATTTAAAATCTTGTACTAGAACACTCAATGATAATCTCTTCTTATCATTACCATCAATACCAGCATCAAACAAATAACTACCTACAAATATAACAGTAGTCGTTCGGATGGGACAAACAAAACCAAGCTACCATGTATACGTTGGGGTGCACGGAAAAGAACCTTTGACACTTGGAATTCGAAATAACAGTAGGTTGTTATGGCACCGCTGTGAGTACACATCATCCCACATAGCACACTGCGTGGCGTTTGTCAACCTTCATTGGTGCGGGACAGCAAGACTTTAAATACCACTTCATTCGTTTCAAAAATCTAAGAAGCATTGAGTATACATTGGAGCCATTATTGTATTTAATACCATTTAAAAAGAGTCAGATGGACCACCATCGTGAGAGTAGTACAATGACCAAAGCCGAGACTCGAAGACAAGGAACGTTGTCTACTCGTTCGGATAGGACGAAAAGCCGAGGTTCCTGTAGGTAAGAGTAGACCGTAAAGCCGATGTCCATGAAATGTTTTCTTTATAACGCACTGCATGGTATAGTGCAGTAGGACATTAAACAACATTTCATTTCAGTACAACTCTTGCATACCTGTATTTTCTAAGTCATCATAATCGGAAGGATTTGGCAATGCATCTTTATTCACCGTCTGGAAACTTATTCCAGATTCAAATACAATATCTGAAAAATAAAGGTTTTATATTATTATATAATTGTCAATCATAGACATCCTAACCACTTTATTTGATTAAAGACGATAATATTACAGAATTGTTAATAATCAGGCCCGGATCCAGGATTTTTTCGAGGGGGGGGGGCATACATTGTAACAAATGGTAATCGTTTGAGTGTCGCCTACATAAGTGGTTTGGTGTAATCCCCAGAGCCTTGACGCATTGCATGGACATAGACAATGCGAAAATCATGTCTATATCATCAATTAAAAAGCAGATGCAACAGTCTCGCTGGGGTTGAGCCCCCCACCCCCTGGATCCGCGCCTGATAATACACAACATTATAAGTGTATCTTCTTTGATCTCTAATGACAATATCGTTCGAGATTTCAAATGTAGTATTGTATATTGAATTCATGATATTGTTGTATACCTGTAGGCCTACGTGTAAGATTTAATCTGTATGTGTGGGAATTGACGACATAGTATTATGAAAGATTTAATGGGTTGTTCAAACAATGTATAGCCGACAAGTATATTATGATATAAGATTTAGGTAACAAGCATTAACGAATAGAGATAGGTTGTGTGAATCTTAATAATTAAGTCCCATTGTTCTGATTACTAATGGTATTAGTTTAGAAGCAGCAAAGGAGAAGGACCGGGAAACAGGCATAGAGAGAACGCGACCCAGACTATGGGGCAAGGGTGTCTGCCCTCGGACCCCGGCAATAAGGTCTTCGCAGAACGGCGCGAGGGCCAGGGTACCAAAAGATAGGGGGCGAAGGAAGGGGGGGGGGGTATCTTCCCCCGGCCTCTATAAAATTTTGAAATTTGTCAATTCCGAGAACGCTGTTTAGAGCGCCTCTTAGAACATAAAACCCTTTAAATACATGATAATGAAAGAGACAAAAGCATGATTATTCAATATCCATATCATGAGCAATCATCCCATAAAAAATATTTTTAATTTGACATTCAATACACCAATCTTCATCAAGAAAATAGAGACAGTAGATTTAGAGACACGATTCTTGCAAGACTCCAAGAGCTCATATTCAGGAGCAAATGTTGACGAAACATTATAACGAGACTATAATCCACCTAATTAATTGATGCGCTGATCAGATTTCACTAGAAATTAAAATAATATTTTCACAATGTCAATTTCGTCCATTCTCAACTCATGAATTTTTGCAAATAGTCGATTGTTCAGAGAATGGGACATTGTGGACCGCGAGGTTGAACACTTTCATCATTAGGGCATGGGCATACATGTATACCCCAATAAAGGGAAAAAAAAATAAAAAAAATAAAAATAATAATAAAAAAATTAAAGGGCAGGGTACCATTTGTGTACCCTGGTACCCGGGTTCCGGTGCCCCTGACAACAGCCAGATAGATTTCACAATATCTAACCACAATTTGTACCTGTAAATATGTTATCCAACATTAAAGTATTTTCTAATAAAATGAGTTTATGTATTGTGTTACACACCTTCCATTGTATTTTCTTCTTGTCAGTGGTGCACTACTGAGGGACTGATACGGAATAATGTCTTTTCGTTCGAACGGGACGAAAAATCGAGGTTCCGTGTACACGTTGTCGTGCACATGAAAGAACTCCTTGCAGTTGGATTTCGAAATAAAAGTAGGCCGTAGCACCGCCGTCAGGGCACAATTCCCCTCATACATTAGCTCAATTGGTTTAGAAAAGTAGGACGTTAAACCCCATTTCATTTTTATTTCGATTTTTGGGTGGAACCATTTTATTTTCGAGCGTTAGATACATACGCACTGACATATGCCCGTCAAAATTAGCTCACACGACCATTAATTTATATGAAATACAATTCTTCGTTAAAGGGACCTTAGTCTTTGAAACAATAAAATAGACGACAATAAAAGCACACATAAATGTAATATGAATGTATATAAATTGATTGTAATTTCTTCAATTATATGTTTGGTGAAATTCGTGAACAGTCAAAAATGAATGACAGTCGTTTTGGTCTGTTTTGTCCATTCTACACGTTTTTTTTATTATTAATTTGCCGTTTGTGAATCAGCCATAACTATTTACTTCGGTATTGTAGGATATACACGTATTCTTCTCTGGCGCCTGACTCGTGTAGTGATTTTAAAATTTTCATTCTGTCATAAATATAGGTAATTGGGTTCCTATATTTTCACGTCAAGGTAACAACACCAATATCGATTGAAATTGACCAATATTGAATTCTAATTATGGTTTTTGATTTTGAATATACATGTAATGTGAAATATAGTCTGTCGCGTTCAGAAGAAACAATATCAGTTCAACAGGTAAATAAATAAAAATATTTGCGAGATATTTTATAATATAGTTGTTCATGGAATGAAATATAAACCCAGACATAATAATACGTTATTATATTAGTCTCCACCCATTTATTTCTTGCAACAATTGCTTTTGTCTTGGTCGTTTACGTACTGGCGAAAAAATATCTTAAAAAAATAAGAAGAATAAATTATATTTCTAACGAGGAAGTAGTGTGTCTCTTTATATAAAATGTTAAAGGGGTATATATAGGGTAAACTCAGTGGGTAAGGTGTGGGTAAACTAACCATAAATAAAGATAAGTATGTGTTAGTTTATTTAACCATAAAGAGGTTCCGGGTTCGATTCAGGTGTTGGGGTGATTTCCCCTTTCAGTAGTGAAGCAAGGCAAGGAACAGCGCATAGTCGATCGGGTGGGATGAATATCCGAGGGTCCCAATACACTTTGGTGTACACATAAAAGGAGTAGACAGAATGCCGGAAACGCCACTGTCCGCACAATATTTTCCCCAGAGTTTAACTGAAATAATCACCTTTTTTATGCATGAAACATTTTGTTGAACATTGACAATTTTATTTTGCATCAATCTACTTTTAGAATGGCAATGATTCAATAGCAGAATGATGTGAGGTATACAGACTGCTATTATCAACTTAAACTGCCCTCCCCCCTTACCCCCTCCAAAGATGAGGATGTTGTAACTCGATGTGCATTTTAAAGTCACGGTTACAGGAATGACACAATACTATCTATGTACTTTTTTTTACGCAATGTGTTATATTTTCCATGCAATTTAGACATGTCATGTTTTGTTATATTATCTTGGAGACGGTTAATATAAGCTCCGTAGCTTGTTTCCGAATCCATAGTGTTTATTATGTATTGTAAATGCCATCATATATGTTAAAACTGGGGCTGAAGCACTATGGTACACGACTCGTGTACGAATGTTAAAAAAAATATTTTATCTAAAACATCGGATATCAGAAGCTTATCTTTTCCCGGTAAGTTTACATTATCAATGTTGATTTAAAATGGCCAAAATTCGTGTTTTCGATGTTAAAGATTTTAGAGGATTTTGAGTTACGGGTCTCAAAAGGATAGTTTATATATATATATACATGGTATTACACTTTGTAGTTTATAATATTATGACAAATGAAATGTTCTTTTACATTTTATTTTAGCTTCTAGGTTATAATATGACAAATGAAATGTTCTTTTACTTTTTAAACGATATTGTGAATACCTGTCATTATCTACATCCTGGTTCTACGCTCTGTATACATTTAATGTGATTTATATAAATAATACCCCCATTGTAAGCGTTTAGACACTGTTTTTTGTGATCGTGAGTTCACGTACCCAGGCACCACATACGTATACACTGTCAATATAGTTACACAATATCAACAAACGCTGTTATTGAGCAAATATATATAAATTTATTCGCCGATTGACCATGATAGATACTACAAAAATAAATCAAAGGTGCGATTCAAGACCCAGTAAATTGTATAGAAAGTCTCGCCTGTCAGTAAAAATAGAAAGACAAAGAAATGAATAGATAGGTGAAAAGATATGTATTCACAAATTCCATGCTTCACTAAACATAGAATCAAATGATTTGTAGATCCACCGATGGTTATTTAATATTTACCTACTGTGGTGGCATCGGTCCCCATTTTACTCTGTTATAAAATGTCATTTAAGGATATAAGTAGGGCCTACTATCAAAAATATGTTCTAATAGACAGTATTATAATGTAAAATTACAACGAATATTGTTAGATATGGAAGTGGTATCATTTGGGACCTAGAAATTGACAAAAGTGGGTCGCAACGCATATGATACTGTAATATGAATGTATATAAACTGATTAACAATAAATGGTTTCCGGCTTTACTAAAATCAGTTATGTTCGACGAAAAAGGCCAATTAGTTTCAATCCAGTGCAAATTTTTAGCGCCTGGTTATTCCAGTCTACATATGCCGCGTGATACAATACAATGTGTCTAGCCTCGTTCCTCGAGTCTCTCAATACAACTAGGGCTGAAACGCATTATGGTACACGACTCGTGTACCAATGTTAGAAAAATTATTTCATCTTAAATATCGGATATCAGAAGCTCACCTTTTCCCGGTAAGTTTTTAAATTGACCAATAATTCGTGTTTTCGATGTCGAAGATTTCCTTGGATTTTGAGTTACGGACTTAGGTCCTTTAAAGGACCTAGTGGTCAACGGTAAGCTGTGATGGGAATCAACAATATAAACTGCAATGTATATTATAATTATTGTAGTGGGGTGGTGATGCTTTGAATCGAACGATCTGTCATTGAGTGAAGTAGCGTTGTTTCGATCCAATGCTTGTGCGTAACAAAGAGCCCCCCCCCCCCCTTGACGTCCTCACGCCATCAGATTGTCCAATCACCAATTCGTAAAATACATGTATATTGACTGTAAAAGACATACCACCAATACAACGTCATAAACTATTTTGAGCTTTAGAATTAAAAGAAAAACGTCGATTTCTATTATGGTTTCAATTAGTATGTAAGAGAGCGATCATATTTAGAATACCATGTCAAGTAGATGTTATTGGTGCGTTGTTGTAGATAATTTAATAGACCGTGACCGATCGCACCTACTTCTTTTTGCTTTATACTTTTAGTACTGTTGTAGTGTATACCGTATAGACAGTGGACCGTATATCCGCGTACATAACTTAGCTTATAGTTGTTCTTGCATTGTACTGTTATTGTCTATAAGCCTTTGACTCACTGGCCGATTTTCATTAAGGAATATACAGCATTTAATAAGGATTAGTGCGTTTTATTGTGGGTTTATGGCATTCCCCTGTCGTAGTCTTTTATTTAGTTCACCTACATGTGGAAATATATATTAATGTTGATATACTATAGGTTAATGTCAGGACTTTTCTCCTGATACTCCTCCACCCCCATCATGTATTCCCAGATCACATGTCTTGATCATTAGGCTAAACTTTGTATATTATATGATCTCCTCAAAGTACAATTCGATGCAATTAAGTGCTATTATATTATATTAATTCTTGTTACATTTTACTCATCGATCATAAGCATCAAGTTATAGACATCCTAAAAGTCATATCATTTCTATCTTTCCTTTACTAATTTTTCAACATTTCTTTTACTCTGCTCTAGATTGGGATGATAAATTTATTTATATTTTGTTCCTCATGTTAGTGCCGATTTACTTGAAAATTCGGAGAATCACAGAAATAGGTAGGGCCCTACGTATCATATAGATTGGCTGGGAAGTTGGATCGAAATAATGTTAATTAAGAATATCTCCAGACAATTGGTCTTGACTATACGGCTCATTTTGAAGAAAAAACCAGTAGACTATAATCTCTATTAATACTTCCTTGAATAACATACTTATAATATAAGTTATATACAGTCGACGGTTGTATTAATATACATGTACTATGACATTAATCCATAACCACCATATTAAAAGTTTATAAATTTACATTATACCCTACCTTCACAATATACAATATCCAATATTAAGAGTAAAATAAGACAGATCCGGCTAGGATCCATGTTGACTGTCAACTGAACTAGGATATAAAAACTAAATAAACTACGTAATGCGAGGTGTGTGTATATATGTATGTATGTATGTAAATAGCTTTGAATAGAGCCCGCGGTCAGATGTCGACGTTATCCAGTCACACATGAGATGTATCCTGTTTGTGTTTATACCGTTGTTCCACTTGACCAATCATATTGTCTCGCGTATTAAATTTTAATTTCACCGTCACGCCCGATTGAATATCATTCATGTTGTTTGGGGATGGGGGGGGGGGCATTTTTAAACCGATGAAAACATATTGGGGTATTTTGAGACTCCTTGTCATAGAACGTCAACTCCTACCAACATTTTTCATGTTGATACCCAAGCCATGTCTTTTTTTAAATTTGTAAAATTCTGACTGTAATTTGACCCAGTGAAGTGTGCGGACACGCGTAAACTGTTACCAAGGCGACGGGTTGTTAACATGCTCTAGCCATTTTTTTTAAAGGATGTAGATGTTTAAAGGACTAGGTTCGCAAGAAAATAAACGGAATAACTAATAAAACATAACTTACATTGCAAAAAAAAACGGCCACGACACATAATATATATTAATATATATAGAGAAAAATGGGGTTTAACGTCCATACGACACAAACTCGGTCATTTTCGGGACCAATATAAATATAGTTTAATTTTATTTCAATAATTCACTTGCGCGTAGAGGTCTTTAGCAGTATACATAGGAGGAACCTGGAGGACCCGGAGAAAACCCACGAGGCTGAACAGGCGACATTACTACCAGTTGACCCAATGACAGACTTCGTGATACAACGGGCACGTGCTAACCATTCGGCCATTCAACAGATAATAGGGCCTACAGAGGACGATTATAGGGAAATATCAAGCCCCGCCAAAACGTTTGACGTGCCACTACAGATAACAATATGAAACCGATTTTAATTTACCTGTGATATTCAGACGCGTATTTTCTTTGTACGATGCAATCCATACCTATCCATTCTACTGGTTTATAAACCTATAACGGTAAATCTCTTTGAGCTTTGGGGTATATTCTATGCCTAAAATAACTTGCCGTCTGAAAGTATACAGGACAATTTGGAGTTTTTGTTTTGAAAGTTTTTCTTTAACCTATAACAGGTTATTCTTCCATAAGAAAACATGATATAAAGGTTTTTTATTACTGGAATTCTGGGATATTTTTATGTACGTAACCCCAGTCTCGTGAATCCTACACCTAACAAAATGTAGTCAGATCTAAGTAATCCAAAGTGTTCTCGGGATGGGTGTTTTAAAATTTCAACCAGCGGCTGCCAGGCAGGATACGCCCACATACAAGAGTTGGATAGAGAACAAACTAAAAAGGAAAGTGATCTTTCCTACTCTCAGGGGCCATAATTCATGACGTTACAAATCGATATGCGCAAAAATGGACAGGAACCAATATCTTAAAATTTGAGTTATAAACATGCATTTCAAGTTTCGCCAAAATCGGATTAAAATTGTGATTTCTACAGGGTCCATAACCTTGATATACCATATATTTTTTTACACTATTCCCGAACAACCGGCGGCAAACAGGCTTTTTTAAAAAAATCGGATAAAAATTGTGACCTCTGGAGAGACCAAAAGGCAAAAACGTGATTTATCGTAAAATTAGGGGTCTTTATTCAGGAAGTTACAATCCGATATGCACGAATATCGAAAGGAACCAAGATCTTTTCAAGTTTCATCAAAATCGAATCAAAATTGTGACCTCTACAGGGTCCACAAGTTAAAAACGCGATTTTTCATACAATCAGGGGCCGCCATTCGTGAAATTACGGCCCGATACCATTCGGCAAACCTCGACAGATTCCGGTGCCCTATATCTTGACTCGGCTGTATGATGAAGTCCGCCATTTTGGAACTATTTTAAAGGACCCGGATAAACAAGGTTGCCCCCAGGAGATGGGTCCCAGTCAAGTCGTCCACAAGCGAAGTCGTCCACAACCGTTGCTGGAGTCGTTCACAAGGCATTGGTGATGTCGTCAACAACTATTAGTGATGTCGTCCACAACTAAATATGTTTATGAATGTGTTAATGAATTTGTTATTTATGGAATAAAATGATTTACTTTGTTGTTTATTTGCCGGGAGAAAGGGTGACCACGCAGAAAAAAACTATACTAATTAAAAATACATCGTGTAAACGACTCCAAAAAACGTATTACAATATCCAGAAATTATTTACTTTTTTGTTTATTTACGGATAGAAAAGGTGACCACGCAGAAAAACTATAATATTTACAAATACATTATGTGTCCAGACATTATACTAAGTCGTGTGGACGACTCCACCAACGGGTGTGGACAGCTTAACCAGATTTTGGGACTTTTTTGTAAAAGCGGAACGTTTTCCTGTTAGAGTAAATCGGTAGTGGATAAGCCGCATCGCAAATGTATAGTCGTAGGTACATATCAATGACTATCATACATCCGAGTCTAGATATAGGTTACGGAGAGTACCGGAATCTGTCGAGGTTTGCCGAATGGGCCCGATACATACCAAAATCGGATAAAAATTGTGACCTGTAGAGTGTCCACAAACAAATTGTGGACGGACGTCCAGTCCGGACGGACGGACGGACAAACAAACAGGGGCGACGACAATATACGCCCACATGAAAATTTGGGCGTATAAAAACAAATTACACAATGTTTTGTATACTTATAAACAGAGTTATGGCAGATTTCATAAGACGTTGGCGTTTGCTATGCTAGTGCCAGTCATTAAATGCGCTAAATGGTTTTATTAGGCCAATAACAAGAGAGATGAGATGAGCTATGTACATGTACCAGTGCAGTTGACTACAAGTATGATATCCTGTCGGCATTTTTCACTGTTCTTACGAGTTACAGGAGTGGCACTGTAGATATTGGCCAGGACAGCGGTTCTCTACACAGTGAGACTACAGATATTGGCCAGGGCGGTGGATTCTCTATCTACAGTTACAGGAGTGACACATTGGATGTTTGCTAGGGCAGTAAATCGCCAGGGTAACTGTAAACTCCTCGCAGTGCCGTCAGTGTTCCGTTTGATTAGAGCTAATCCCAGAGAGGGATTTCTCGGACCATTGCTTCAGGAATATGGGGTAACTGGTACAATACATTGCAGATCGCTCTCTATGTTTACCGGAATGCATATGATACATTAATCCCAGTAACAATTGACAGTTCTAAAAGGTGAAAAGGGAGAAGTATTTATCGGAATTAGTCAAATTTGATAGGCTTCAACATGAAACAATCTAAACAAGCCATATCGATTTCAAAGAGATAGGATGATAATATTTTTCACTATATAATTCACAATATTCCCAAAAGCTAAAAAGGACAATAAATATTTAGGTAATATTGAAATTAGAGAACAAAATTATGAGGGAGAGAGAGAGAGAGAGAGAAAGAGAAATGGGATTTAAGTCTACTCCACACAAACTAGGTCATTTTCAGGTCATTTTCGGACTAATATAAGGTTTTATTTTATTTCAACAATTCACTTGCGCGTAGGGGTCTTTAGCAGTTGGAGGAAACCAGAATTAATAGAATAGGATTGTGCATCTCACTAATGTCAATAACACATATAGATATTGCGATCATGGGAAATTATGGATGATGGGCAGACAGGGGCAACAAAAATATACGATTACATTTCTATGTGGGTGCAAAAAAATTAACAAACCAAATTCTGAGATATATCTTTTATTTGAAAATGAACAAAGCACCATTTTCATAATGTATAATCAACAGAGCAAGATTTTCGTTTATAATTGTGTATGTTCTGTGTATCAGAGCTCTCTCTACAAAATTTTATCTACGTTTTACGCCAAATAACAACAAATTTAACAGGATATAAGTGTTTTAATTTGAATGTAAATTGACAAGCTAGTAAATTCTCCAGCTGGTCAATTTCAATACCAGTCAGAACTGGCAAATATCATCAAAATACAAGCCCTGTTGTTTCTACAATTAATGATGAGCAAAATTCTACTTTCTTAAACCAATTTATGTGTTTGAGACAGTACATGTACATAGACATCAATTTTTCTCAGTTCTTATTCATAAAACTAAAATATTTTAAGGAACCTGAGATTTCATTGGCTAAGAGGAAAAATTGTACAAGTATTTCAACTAGTGCTGGGTATTGCCTCTCTAGTCATGATACCATCCGCATTGCAACTCAGGTACTACATTACGATTTGTATCTTGATTCATATATAACTAGGTCGACATTTACTAAGAAAACAAGACGATAAATTAATAATTTATATCTTTATTCTTGCCGATGTCGAAGAAATAAAACTGTTATATATCTCGATATTTATGTGGATCAAAACAATTCAATTTGTATACCTATGATATAATAATGTGTGACATGGATAATCAAGAGTGACAGATTACTCACTGAAACAAAACAAAAAACTTCCAAAACATTAGCGATACATCAATTCAGCATCTTGGATTCTTTAAACAAATCGTGAGAAGGTGATGAAATTGATTCAATGATAAATCGTGCCAGCACTAATTTAAACTCTTGGCCAATAAAAACCAGGAAATACATTAGTTAGTGTATAAGGCATCTGGGCCCTTTTTCTATGAATCTTAACTAAAGACAAAATCCAAATTTTAGTAAATACTTCAATTAAATTTATCAAATTACTAAAATTTGGATTTTTATCTTAGTTAAAATTTTGTGAAACAGGCCACTGATCATACCTGATCTCTCTTCTTGACTGATCTTGTAAGTATGAAAATTTTAACATACTATTGGGATTTGTCCTAAGAGTGATATAATTTTTTTAAAACAATTTGATCGAATTGGCATTTTTATTACAAACACATAAAGATTATCTTGTCTCCATTCACACAGAATTTAAATGAACTGGAAAGTAAAAATAATAATTTTAAAACTGAGCAAAAGAAATCACACCACACTATATTAATACCCTGAGAATTAGTAAGTCCCCAAAATAGACATTGCATCTGTCAGCAAAGAATAATAGAGACATTACATCTGTCAGCAAAGAATAATAGAGACATTACATCCGTCAGCAAAGAATAATATAATGGAAATGAAAAGCGAGAGACATTACATCTGTCAGCAAAGAATAATAAAATGGAAATGAAAAGCAAGAACAAAATACATTCTTTTAGTTACAAGTAGTTACCACACACCCAATGTAAACAATAGACAATGTACATTTAATGTGATATACACACAGTTTATTTTCAAAATGGTTCAAAAACCTTTCTAGGTAAAAATATAAATAAAACATAACAGATTGAACAATACACTAATTGCGAGACATTCCAGTGCATAAAAAAACCCACTTGCAATATTGGAGAAATTTTTGAAAGCTCTCGTATACTATCTGATTCCTTCTAATGTACTTAGCCTATAATATTCCGCTTGCATGTCTGTGGTTTAAAATCCAGCTTTGACAGAGAAGAATCTTGAGGTAGCAACTGCTGAACTGACAACCAAAGTGTTGTCTAGTGGTTCAGATAGGTTTTAAGATATGCGGTCAACCTGTCTACATATAAATGAAGTCCATGTAAAAGAACCCTTGACAGTTGAAATTCTTCCTCCACAGGTATAAAGAAATAGACAAGATCGTTTTATATTTGCATTTTTGTCTGAATAGACCTCACCAAGATCACACAAAAAAACACCCAGATGTTTCTCTATACCACTACATATATATGTTCCTATGTCTTTAAGATAAAGGAGACGTGTGTGCATAGTATGAGACTGTGTATAACCCTCATTTAGTCTACAAGAACTGACGACCAATGAAGATGGACATATGCCATACAGTGTGCTATACATATTTTGCCCAGACAACAATGCTACAGCCTACCTATATTTTGAATTCCAACTGTCAAGGATTTTTTTATATGTGTTAGCCAATGTGTACTGTACAGGTGTTTTTGCTTTTAGTCCCATCCAAATGACTAGACACTATCCTTGCCAGGCCCTACGTTCTGAACCACTCACTAGGGTGAACTAAAGGCCTCCTGGTTTGCATGCCAGCTTCTTACACACTGAACCACCACATTAAATGTTTCAAGTTGTTTCGATGGTAAAAAATTTATTGTTTACAGATATAAACAGATGATCCCTATGAATACGGAATTCCGATGACGCCCTGGTACATTACTAGGACAAACTGAATTCTTAATTATAGAAATAAATTACATTGCATTTGTTTAAAAATTATAAATTGAGAAATAATGAGACATACACTCCATTCATTATAGCTAATTATGGAAACAAGAAATGAATTAAAATCATACGTAAGATATATGTACATGTATATGTCAAAATGTACAAAAAATACTACCAGTACTATTATTATTATTCTGCTATTCAAAATAATAAAAAGAAATGTACAATTCACTCAATTATTAAGTGACAATGATAATGTGTAGGTGGTAATTGCTAAAGATTTAACAGGATCTTAAAAAAAAAATCTGATCAAGTATTAGTTTAAGTAGAAAATAATCCCAGGCATTGCTTGTGGAAATAATGACTAAATTAGGCCATAAAAAACAAATATTCTGTTTCTCAGATGCTCCAGAACATTTTTAAAAGTAATGTTATTTTTGTATGGTCTTATTATGTATCATTTTATAATACAGCTATACATATTTATCTAATTTATAAATTATAGGTATCTTTTCCTTTCTGTAAAGAGTGTGAGTTTGGGGGGGGGGGGGGGGAGTGGTCTAATGGGTGTCTGTTACATCATAAGTTTTGTTAATTAATGGGGTGGTTTCGATCCAAAGCTTGTATATGACCACGAGGGTCACCTGCCTAACCTTTTGGGTATTCTCTGAGTCCCCTTTTTCCTACACACAAGCAATTATTGAAATAAAATTGTACCATGACCTAGTTAGTGTTGAGTATATGTTAAACCTATTTATCTATCTCTCTCTCCTTCTCTCTCTCTATTTGTAGATAATAATCATTACAACTTACTTAACCAATAATGCTGTTGAGTAAATGCAAGAAGTTAACTAACAAAATATTTCATATACACTAGTTACATAATAAAAACAAAATTCCCAAAGTTATTTGCCCTATGTTGGTAAGACTATCACATAAAGAGTTGTGTATAGTAATTTTAACATGATAAGTATGATTACTCGACACAGTGTATGTGTTAATAAGTTTCAACATGATAAATAATGTCAACTCAACTCCGATAATAGTCTAGAGACCATGTGTTAATAAATTAATAAACTATTTATAATTTCAAACTATACAAACGACATCTACACGAACTAAAACTTCCGTTTACGCTTGATGCTTAGTCCTTTTCCAAACCATCCAGGTATTGAGCTCGATGACCTTCTGCGCTTATCTACTGGGGCTGGTTTTGATGACCCATCCTCTTTATTAGAAGGTGACGTTGAATTGTTCGTTTCACTTTTTACAGAAGTTTTATTGTCCGTTTTCACATCTGATTTTATAATTTCAGATTTGTTATTGGAATTTTTCTGTATTTCTTGTTTTATTTTATGTCTGATTTTCTTTGTCTTGCTGACCGATTCGACCACATTATTTTTTATATTCCCTTTAACAGGTGAAACACGCCGCAGTTTCGCAGGTGGTGACTTTATACCATTAAAAGCCTTATAATAACAATGATCTAAACTCACATTAATTGGAACATCACATGGAGCTTTAAAGTCTTTTGGCACAATTTCTTGTTTTATACAGAAAGGACGTTGTTGTTGGTGGTGGTTTTGTCCCATTATGGACGTAAAGCCAGTGTTATTAGCAAAATTTAAATGGTTTAAGGATGTCTGTCTTAGCAACTGGCACCAGTCTTGTTGAGTTAATATATTGCTATTGTGAAACATATTCTGCATAGATGTTTTATCAGGTAATGAGGTAGATGGTAAACCTGATTCAAGATGGTGGTTAGCAACCATTAATGGAGGATAAGGTATAAAGTTTGGCCCAAAAATAGTTCCTGGCATAAATGGGAATATAGGTAGAGGAAGTTGCTGCATCATTGGATTATGTAAGACAGTTGGTGTCGATATGTGTGCATTTTTCCTGAGCATGTGGGAAAGTCTCTCTCTCACTTCAGAAGAAATATCTGCCGCTTTTCTTGTACCTGAGTAATTGTGTTCTTGTGAGTCTTTTCCATCGTTATCAGCTTCATCTTCTGGAACGCTATTACTTATCTTAAAAGGGGAGTTGAGTATCTTTTGAATGGTTGTGTTTTTATTTAACGATTTTATTTTTGTTCGAGCGGTACCAATATTTGACTTCCTTTCCAACTTTTTTATGGCATTTACTGGAATCTGTAATATTTTTTTCTCTGTTGTATCGATTTCATCAGATTTCAAAAGTGTTGCATGTCTATAGATTGGATCGTCTTGTCTGAAAAAATATAAATATTAATGAGCTATACATCTCATCAGATTTTGCGGCTATAAATGTCTTAACTTCTGCCTGTCTTTCATTGTGGCTACATTGATGTTTGAATCAGGCATGGCTTTTGTCCTAAGCCGCAAAAGATTTAAGTTTTTAGCTTGATGCAATAGATGGCTAATATCTTATTGTACGCCAGCTAACTGACATTCAAAGACAGAAAAAATGACATCATGAAATCAGTAGGATGTAATGGGAGCTTTTTATACGGTCAGATGGATTGATTTAAATAAGTTTTTAACCAATATTCTTCTTGAAAAGACTCTATTTTAAAGTCTATATTTGCCTCTTATCTTGGCATAGCGAACATCCATTCTCAACATTCATTCCAGATATTTCTACAACCTATATGTTGATAGTTACACACCAAATTTAAACTCTATTGAGTACTTACTGTCTATAAGGAGGTACAGTCATATCTAAATATTTCATTACTCTTTCCATTACATCATCACATCGACCTATATCATAAATACAATATATTATTTGTTACAATGAGCTGATACTCGGCAATCTATCCCTGTTGTTAACTTCCTGAGAGTGCAGGTTTATTTTGGCAGTGATATTAACATTTTATTAACTATATTTATTGAGTTGACAGTTTTCCCTATAATAGTTAAAAAATAGATAAAAAATAGAATGTGCTGACAATTTCAGTCAATTTGCTCCACTCTGACACAAGACATTAGCTTTTGAATTTTAGGCTTCCCTTTATCATCATTACTAAAGTCGGTACGATAAAAAAACAAGCATTGATTATCCACTTTTAGCTTTAATTATTTTTCAAAATATGTATTCCAATCCGCTAAATACCGCAGGCTAGCAATGTCATTGTCATCGAGAGTTGTTTATATTCTGGAGAAGTTAATTTTAGATAACATTTCAGGCCTAAAAGAAAGACCTGCAATAGGCAGATTGAGCTCTTGCATATTATATGTTTAATAAATCTTGTTTTATAACTTCAGAAAATATTCCACACTTCTTTTGATCAAATTGACAGAGACCGACATACCGCCCCATTTTTCATTTACAATTAAAAAGAAAACGACAATTATTGTACGCAATTTGTTCCTCCGTGTCAGCCGTGAGTATATCAGTAGCGATGCCGAAGATTATCTTTATGAAATATGTTTTAATAGTCCTGTTGATGACATTGTAACAGCATAGCACCATCAATTAAATGGCAAAACTGTCATTTCCAAAATTTTCTAATACGGAGCTGTTTGTACTACATACCATTTATTTTCGAAAGAGCACCTTCATCTTTAGGTGTCCATTGAAGGTTTACAATATAGAGTTTCGGTCTTTTTGATGGTCGTTTATCCATTGCCCACAAACAAGGATATTTTTTCAATACCTACAATTGCAAACATATTGTAATTAACTTTATTATCATTTATTCAAATTAAATACTGCCAAAGTAATCTTTCCTTTTCAATCAAAATAAACATTCTTAATAGTTATCAGTAGCATTAATTTGAAACCTGTTGTAAACAAACTGGCCTCATCAAATCAAAATTCACCAGGCTGGAAACATGGAATAAAATTAAACAAAGTTTAATGTCTCCCTTTTCTTCACCAATCAATCTATTGATATAGGGAAATTTTGAACGGAAAGCAGCGTCATGACCTTCTCCTATTTTGACTAATAATTGTCAAAGGTTCTATTATGAGCATGCAAACATGTACCATTGGCGGTTTTCACTGCCATCCGAGTAACTAGACACTGTTCCTTGCCAATCCCTCTGTCCTGCACAGGTGTAAATATATTAGAGAGTCTTGTGTACACTGAATGTACAGAGAATTTATATAATTCATTCAAGAGACAGCACTGTATTCTGATAAAATAATCTACTTAACAAATATATATTTCATATCTCACCTTCAAACTTGTTCCTAAACACAATATTATATCTGCGTTTTGAGCTGCCTTGGCTGCTTTCTTCCAATAATAAGGTGATTTCATTCCTCCCTTTTCACCGAAGTGTACTATGGTATCTTTAAGTTGACCATTACAATCATGACAGAATCTTCCAGTAGCATGTCTTCTCATGGCTGTTTTCTCAGTCACATCAAACAGTCGTACATATTCATTGGGTAATGGTTTACAGTTGTAACAAGTCTTTAAAATATAAACAATTAATGAGTTTTCATGTCTAGACCATATGAACATTGTCTATTTCAGTAAATAAATTGAATGGGGATTTTTAACATCTTACTTTCCGGACCAAAATAAACTGAAATGGGGTTTAACGTCCTACTGTTCTGCCCCGAACTGGGCTATTGAAGACGGGTATACGCCATATAGTGTGCAATGAGGGAAATTTTGCCCAGACAACGGCACTACAGCCTACTCTTATATCGAATTTCAACTGTCGAGGGATCTTTTACGTGCATGCCAATGTGTACACAGGATCTTGTTTTTTGGTCCTATCCAAATTTGCTGCTAAGGGTTACATGATTTTTTCCTGTACCACCCAAGTAACTAGACAATGTTCTTTTACAGTTATAAACAATAAGAATGTGTGCATGATTCAATGGTGTATTTACCTCTATATACATATTGCCATGAACCTCAGATAAACATTTCCTGGGAAAACCACTTCTTAGATGAAGACCATCACAATTTTGAGATACAACATATTTGATCTATAAAATAATCAAACAAATATAATACAGTTGTTACATTTGTCCCTAAATCAAACATGCTTGATAATAATGAAAATCTAATCAGGTCCAATCTAAGATTTTTTAAATTAAAAGTTTTTGCATTTGTTGGCTATAAGAATTCATGTGCTTCTATTGATAAATATTGCAATTGTTTTATTTCAAAAATATATATCACAGGTATATTATTAAAATACTATACTTACATGCCCTTCTTTACTTAGTTTTGTTATACTCATGTGAGTAAATGTTGGTTCCGCATCACTGAGATCTTGAGCACTGGAAAATAGTTGTAAATGTCAGTTATTATTTTACGCTAATCTCAAAATAATAAATATAGGGAACTATTAAAAAATGGTGGATTAGAACTGAGCTGGACAAAACATGATTACTCTTGAGGATAAATACATTCAAAAGCATATCAATGTATATGGTTTCACCAATTGGTAATGGAAAGTAACAAAACAAAATGTTAGAATCATCAGAGATCACATTCCTTTTTTTGAATTATTTAATAAATTAATAAATTTCATTGACACCAGGCTTAAAAGGAGAGAGAGAAATGGGGTTTAACAACCACTCGACACAAACTATTCATTATGGGACTAGCATAACATGGTTCAATTTTATTTCAATAATTCGCATTCGCGTTGGGGTCTTTAGCAGTGGGAGGAAACAGAAGGACCAGGAGAAAACTCAAAAGGTTGGACGGGCGACCCTACTGCCAGTCTTGCACAAGCGGTGAATCGAAATTGCACCACTTGACTCAATGACAGACTCCTTGATATAATGCAAATGTTAAAACGATTCACTAGTAACTGAAAACCTCTCTCACAACACATGTATGCCAACAAAATATTCAAGACCTACTTACATTAACATAAAAACATTATGTATTTGTATCTAACCTGGGTTCTCATGAAGAATTTGTAACCTGAATGTGTATGGTGCTATAAATTGAACCATGACTAACTATAGTTGAATTTCCTAGAATTAGTGAAATGCAACTCTGGACTGAGGGACGATTACATCTAACAATTAATTAATACCCTACCTCCAATTTTGGACTGGGACACAATAATAATGTGTTAAAAATTTACACTTTTGTATCCATTTGTTTATATATATAATATGAAATAACCTACCTTGGTTCTTGACCTTTTTTGAGTAGTGTCCATATCCCATTAGGTCCTCTATAATCTGGTATAGAAGCTGCCTAGAAAATAGAATTAAAAAAATGAATCTAAACATGGTTGATCTAAGATTATGACAAGAATAAAATAATTTCATCTAATCAAGAAAAAAATAAACTAAAATTCTATTTTGTTACATTTGAATTTATGGTTTCTATGTAATTATTCAAAATATTGTTTTAAACTGCCCCACTCCAACAAGTGTAGAACAACGTGTGAGAGGCCCCTAAAAAATAATTAAAATGTTAGCATAAAAAAAAAGATCTTTACTAAAAATCTGTCACTCAAAAGGACAAATGGCCCTTTTCTAGTCACTGTGTCATGGTCTATGAGGGCATACATGTAGATAACCCCCTCTCCTTATATACTACTGGCTCTGTAAACTTAATTACAGTATAGTATACTATCTTATAAATCATTTGAAAATAATTCCATCAATTTGTTGCTCTACTGCATAATAAATGTAGGCATAACTCAGAGATTACAATAATTCTTACTGTACTGATGCCAGCTCCAGTATAAACAACAACATTACTACTTCCTTTTATTTCTTCAGCTAGTTGTTTACATTTAAGATCTAGTATATCAGGGGGGTCTTCAATCTGCTCAACAACAAAAAAATTAAAATAGTTGAGTTAGGGTAGGGTTACAATATTACAACAATGGATATAAACAAATTTAAATTAATAACTTGAAATGTGTTGAAATATACTTCTAGTACAAATCAAATAACAAATTGGTTTATGCTTACTTTACCATATTCTAGATCTCTGTGTGTTGTGTTGCGATTCAATGCATAAATTTGTAGTAGCAAAATTATGATTTGAAATTTTCGCTTTTTTTAAACCTCCAGATTTTTGACCACTAGAATCCAAAGGTATCAATGCATTTTGTATATCAAATTGAAGAATTGAATTGCACTGCTATATTGTTTCCTCAAAAAAATGAACGCTTACTTCAAGCAGTCTATCCTTTCTTGTCTTCTGAAGTTTGGCTCTTTTTTGTACTAATTTGACAATATCATCTGCTACCAATAGCTGGATGTTTTCTTTTTCAGATCTGTCACATTCTGCTTTCTTTAAAATAGACGTAATCTAAAATAAAATATATTTTCTATTAGTGAATCAATATTAAAACTCTTTTTTTAATTATAGCCTACTGAATTTAATTTTTATTCCTAAAACTGCACGAAGCCACTGGATCAACAATGCATGGTCATTTGTAATTTAAATCAGTGTGATTATATATATATATGGCAGCATCTGAGCATAGCTTCAAGCTTAATTTTACACATTATTAATTTTTCAATACACATTGTTATTGCTCATCCCCTTTGGATTGCATTAATTTCATGACGCATTAATATTTCCTTTTGCAGATACACATAAAAATCACATAACTAATACTGGGCCATGAATATGCTATGGATTGTGAATCACTGAATGTGATCAATGATATCAATGGTATTATGGTAATGGTGATAAATATCATGTTTGGACATGCCATATGTGTCATATTTTCAATTACTATAGAATCCACTGCCACAATAATAATTATCTCAACAGTACTAAACTAGAAAGCTTAGGAACCTACAGCTAGTGACTAATTAGTTTGATTCAATCTTATCTTCTTACGTACTACAGACTACAGTACAAACGGAACTGATTCGGAAGAAGTGGATGTAACTTTAATACTCTAAGAATAATCAGTTTTGGTTGACTAATTAAGCATTTTCTACAACGATACCAAACGAATAAACAAATCAATAAACCTCTTTAAGTTGCGCTCGTCTTTCTTCTTTTAGCAATATATTTGACAACATAGAACATTTTCTTGCTTCTCTTTGAGGTCTATCAGAATTCACCTCCTCTTCGTCAGCCATCTTGAATTTTTTTTCAACGTTACAGCCGCTAACATCATTGACAACAAACATTAGATAATTCTAAATTAGAAAGTCACCGTGATATTACATCTATTCTGATTATCCTTATTTAGATAATTTCCTAACTAAAAATTATGGACTGAAGTTTAGATTTGTAAAAAAATAACTTTTCATTTTGTATTTTGTAATGATAGAAGGGATAGAGCAAGTGCGTGTAGTCCCAATCATAAAGACGGTTGGACAGCAGACATTAAACGAAAAGTTCCTGATAAAATTTATAATTTTTATCTGCATTTTACGAATTAGCTATATCAAAAAAAGTTTCAGGAACGGGTTTATCATGATCTGGTTTTCTAATGGAATCCACCAGACAGTTCACATTTACGGACAATGATAATGAACTTAGTGTAATTATACCGGAGGTATATATAAATAATTATATCTATCATTATCATTATCAAATTCAAATTCAAATTCAAAGATAGGTTGCCAGTCAACGAAAAATACACCTACAGAGTTGTTTCATATTGTTACTATTTTTTGGTAATGAAACATTTATAATACACCAACATCTGATTAAGAATATAACAACTCCATTAAGTAATTATTTGAAAATCATTAGAATTTGTTTTGCTTTTATACTTTTATAAAGTTCTCCTCCATGGTAATGTTTAGTATATGAAACATTTAATATCATAGGCTTCTTCGTCTCATGACCCTAAACACTACGTATAAATTTAAAGTCAATTAGATATTAACATGAGTTTTTTAAGTAATCAAGGGCCATAACTCTTGGCAGTAATTTACCAATTCCATATTGCTGAAAATCAACAGACTTCTTCTTCTCATGATCTTGAACACAGTGTAGAAATATAAAGTCAATAGGATTTGTTTTGTGATTGCAACACAGTTTTCAGCATTCTTTTGTGTTGAACCTTTCCACTTATAACAGTTACATTATATATAATATCAAGCTAAACAATTATTATATAAATCTCCAAATAATACCTGAATGAGTTCCCGACAATATTTTTTGATGTATTGTGGATGACATCCTACTAACAAAAGAGCAATATTGGAGTTATAGACAAGTCACATCCAAACATGTCTTCAGTTTTACAACTCTTATCAATTGCTGTCAAATAAGTTACTGTTACTTTTCACTTTTACATTGCAATTATGAATTTGGAAATTGTTTTAATTATGCAGTACAAGTGGCTCTAGTAAGATCTACATTGTTCATTAACTTGCAAGACATTTAAATTCACAATTTTGACAGAATATTTTGGTAAGTGTAATTCTGTGTTACCGTAATTAGAATGTGTTGTTAAAGGTACTGTTTTAAAAGTTTTCTATTCTTATTTCAGTATGTTGATCCGAAGTATGGTATGTACACATGGCCATGTGCCCCTGTATTAGCTCAATATATATGGATGAACAGGCATATTATAAAAACCAAAAGAGTTTTAGAGGTACAGGATATATATAGGCCTACTTATCATGACACCTAAAGGATAAGGATTAATAGTTCTGAAACAAAAATAAAAGTGGTTGGAGTGCCCAAGTTTAGATTTGTCATTGATTCCATGAAGTAGCTAGGTTTTAGAACGTTAAATACTGTGTAATTCAACATGGTGCATAAGAATCAAGATTTGGACTATAATGCCTTGGAAATCAGAAGTAGGAGGCGACTGGGATGTGTCTCACTCTTATGGACCGGTGTGTGAATATCCGTTGTATTAACCTTCGGGATAACCAGGTCTTCAAAGCTACTTTATCTCTTAGATTAATAATTTTGTTCATTATTATATTGTTAGCTGTGTGAAAACAAAGATAAGTATGTATATATAAGGCCGCAAAATTTTGTATATTTGTGAGGAATGAAACCTTTAAAAATGTTAACACGAACAAGATGTCATTCTGTATTATTTTGTTTCAAATTAACAGATTGGAGCTGGAACTGCCCTGCCAGGAATTGTAGCTGCTAAATGTGGTGCAGATGTTATTTTGAGTGATTCTTCCTTCCTTGATGAATGTCAAAAAAACTGCATCAAATCGTGTGAAGCTAATCATCTAGTGAATATACCTGTAGTTGGAATAACATGGGGAGCATTTGACCCTAGTTTACTAGAGTTAGGAAGGATTGATATTATCTTAGCATCTGATTGTTTCTATGAAACAAAAGGTCTGAGTTATTTATTTAGTATTTTTTTGAGTTATTTAGAATGTGTTAGAATACAGTTAAAACCTTGTTATGGTATGTCAAATTTCAAGGGCCTGCTTGAGTAAATCATATTGTTGATAAAATATTGCCTCCATATATAAGAAAATCAAAATCTAACTTAATTACCATAATCAAAATTAATTTCCTCATGGTTATTTAACTTTAATAATTAAAATGTATATGCTGTATATTTTTGAACGATCTTATAATTTTGTTTTATTTCTTTAGATTTTGAGGATGTTTTGGTGACAATAAGTTATATTCTACAAAGAAATAATGACTGCCAGTTCTGGTGTACATATCAAGAAAGGAGGTATGATAGCATGAAATGTATAATTTATATCTATTGTGAAGGTTCTTGTTTAATTAATTGACACCTTGATCAAGTTTTGGAGAATGAGTTGTCCCCCTTTAGTCTTCAAGAATAATGTGTCTTTGACCAGTACATTCTTAAATTTATTTCTGTATTTGGTTATATTCCGTCAACATGGCACCATGCAATTTATGCTATCACTGTTTCCCTCAACAAATTACTCCCTGTTAAGCTTCACTTTTTGAGTTTGGGAAATACAGCTTCTTGTTAGTTTCTTTTTTGAGTGAAGCCTGTAATCATTCACTACAGGCCCTGGACTCTACGAAATGAAATGGGGTTTAACATCCTACTGATCTGCTCCAAACTGGGCTAATGAAGACGGTTCAGGCCATACAGTGTGCTATGAGGGAAATTTTGCAGCACTACAGCCTACTCATATATCGAATTCCAACTGTCAAGGGATCGTTTACCTGCATGCCAATGTGTATACAGGACCTTGGTTTTTCATCCCATATAAATGACTAGACAGATGTCTTTGGCAGGCCCTCCTTCCTGCATAACTAACAAGGAGGAACCACGCAGGAAAATCTTCAAAACTTACAAGGGGGAACCAAGCCGGAAAATCTGGATGTAATTCTCGGCCAAAACAGGGATCGAACACCCTACCCTGGGACTGTACATCGTAGTGGATGCTTATGACTGGCCTACACATCTATTCACTTGATTAAATATATATGTTTATTTTTCGCAGTGTCTGTGTAAATTGTCCGCCGGTTTGTATTATGGGTTGTGTTTATATGTAGTGTGCTCCTTTTGCATTTACTGTATATTTCAGTGATAAATATTGATGTCATTATGAAATGCACCATTATTTAAATAATAGTGTTGGAATAATTGTTTCTCTTTCAGTGCTGACAGATCAATTGAACATCTTTTAAATAAATGGGGATTGCAAAGCTTACCCATTCCACTGGAAGAATTTGGAGCCAATATACCAAATATCGCAGGGTCAAGTTTACCAGGAAGTCATACAATAAATATGTACATTATTATGAGAGAAATTACTGTTAAATAGAAATGACCAAAGAAGCGCTTGAAGGTTTAAAGCAGATGGTCATATTCTTGAAGAAACGACTGCGAGTTTTACAACATCTGGCTGTTGCTAGTTAACCTCACAATTCCCTAACTTATAGCTAAGTTATCTGTAGACACGTGAACAGTAGCATCCAATCAGAGATCGTGACATAGGGACCGCCACATAAAAACCGTGACATTGGACAAACCTTGAACTTTGTAGCTCAATTATCACAGGTTGACATTTTAGCTTGAAAGCTGAGACTTCCTATTGGTGACGACCAAGGAATCTGATAGGCTCACAAGCTTGGCTTATACCCAATGAAACTTAGTGCCGAAATAGTCAGGGTGAAGGGCTTGATAAGATGTATGTAGTTAAAGCGAGATCAAACCTTCTATTAAAGATGATGATGGGTCAAATTTCTAATGGCAGTAGCTACTAGAATATACTTTTATAAATTTTTGAGATGCTTCCATTCATATGCCACACTATGTGACAGATTGATTTCATGATATCACTCTAGACAGTAGAACCATAACTTGTAATTGTTAATTGAGCACAACTGTTAAATTTGACACAAAATTAAGAAATGATTGATTTACTGTCTTGGTATTGGCTATGAATTGAAAGTTCATAAAGATTATCCAGCATGGCTTTCCCTTGTCAGTGATACATGACAAGGGGCCTGGCAAGGAACTTACTGTCTAGCCATTCATATGGGACAAAAAAGAGGTGATGTGTAAGAAATATATATTTACAATATTTGTTACAAGGATGTATTAAAATGATAAACATGAAATAACTCACAAGGGAGTTCAGTTCGTAACAATAATTCGGACGAGATGTAACATAAGCCAAAGCATTAAATTGATTCAGATGGTTTAAACATTTATACAAATATTTACAATGGCAAAAGTTATTTTTAATATATTTATATTAACAATGTTAATAAAGAATGGCAATTGACTGGTCTCTCTTTTCAACCATGGTGGACATGCTTTGTATATTTAAGCACAATGTCATCCCAAAAAATAATCTGGTAGTCAGAGAATCTTTATTTAAAAATGCTGTGTTATTATTTTGTCAAAGGATTACTACTGGGCTAAATGATTTCTCATAAACATCACATTTCATCATGTTGTTGGTAAGAATATATGATTATCCAGTATTATTTATGATTATCTGAGAACCAGAATATTTCTTTTATATGGCCTAAATAATCTGATTTTATAGATTCTATTTACCGTACACTATAAACAAAAGCTGAATTACGTTCTTCCTAATCTATGACCACCTCCCCCACCTCTTGGTTTTCTATTATTTCCAGAATTTCGTTGGTTTGGGTTCTGATTTTGGTTATTACGACCCAGTCCAAATATTAAATCTTGACCTGGAATACCTCCACTCTGGCTAAGTTTTACAACGCCAAACAGAACAAGTCCCATTAGTAGTCCAGGTATACCTAAAAATAATCCTGCCAATAAGAAAGCCACAGATACTATTGGTTCAATTACATAAGGTCCAGCATTCCATCTTGGTAAGCCTAATGCAAGCAGCCTTTGATTTAAACTTTCAAATATAGAAACTTGTCCTTGTCCTCCTTCACCTCGCATTGCTTCTTGTTCCTGTTCATTATAATTTTCATGTCGTACAGAGCCCTAAAAGAGAAATATCATAATTAATAAAAAAACTGTGAGAGTATTTCCAAACTTGTGACCAGCATAGAAAATTCAAAAAGATGAGTTGACTAAATGTTAACATTTTGTGCTGCTTGCATATCATGAGTGAGCATGGAGTGTCATTTAAAGAGAGAGAAAGAGAGGTATTTAGGTCCACTGACACAAACTAGGTCACTTTGGGACTAAAATACTGTTCAATTAGAGTTTAATAATTTGATTGCTGCGCGTAGGGGTCTTATTTCAATAGGTTGGACAGGCGACCCTACTCCTTGTTACTACTCCTTGTCACGTACAACTGGGGAATTGAAACCACGCCAGTTGACTCAATGACAAACCTTATGATACAACACGTACGTGCTAACCATTGGGCAATCCACCCCCTCAGTGTCATTTTAACGTTCTACTTTTCTGCAATGACTGGATTCACGAAGAGAGGGATACGCTGCATACGCCATGCAGTGTGCTTTGAGGGAAATTTTGCTTGTCCGCGTCGTTACGGCCAAGTCTTATTTCAAATTCCAACTGTCAACGGTTCTTTTACGTGTACGCCAATGTGTACATGGGACCTTGTTTTTTCATGCTATCCGAATGGCAATATATTGTCCCTTGCCAGGCACCTCTGACTAAGGGAGTCCAAGCCAGAAAATCCTGATGAACTTTCTCAGCCAATACCGGGGTCAAAGGCGAATCAACGTCGTACTCACTGTCACTGAGCCACTGTGGCTCATTAGCTTGCAACAAAAGTTTGATACATGCAAAGAAACACATTGTGTTTATAAGGGATTAATAGATTTCCAGTTGTAGACTAGAAATGAAGAAAAATATTGGTAGTTTTCGCTTTAAAGCTAACGTACCTGTCTCTGTTGAGGAGCATCTCCACTTCCTCTATTACGTGGTTGTGGATCATCCGGAAGTATTTCTCCAGTACTAGATATTCTCACCATTTTTATGAATGTCTACAAAATTTGTAATGAACAATAAAAAAGGTTTAATAGAGTTACTCGCAACAAAAACTACATAGTTTTAAAAAATGTAATATTTACATTAAATACATATGAATGTAGTAGCTCGGTGATTAGACATTTCATCCTTATCTGGGAGGTGAACAATGGTTGTAATATTTGGCTGTAGGATACATGAAATGAAATGGGGTTTAACGTCCTACTTTTCTTCTTCGACTGGGCAGATGAAAACGGGCATACACTATGTGGGCCCTATGCCAAATCTTGTGGGTTTTTTCTGGGTACTGGTATCTTTAGATGGACCTACGTTTTGTATAGATAACACTATCTATAACATGCAGCTAGGTGTAGATATAACCAGCCTTTAGACCTAGGCCTACCTACTATACCGGTAACCTTACTATAGGGGGGGGGGGGGTGAATGGCCTAATTGTTAGCATGTGCGTGCTGTATCATAAAGCCTGTCATTGAGTCAAATGGCATAGTTTCAATTCCCCGGTTGTACTTGACAAGGAGTGGGGTTGTATGTCCAACCTCGTGGGTTTTCTTCCAGTCCTCCCACTGCTAAAGACTCGTACGCGGCACGCTTTTACAAGCGGATAATTGAAATTACCTAGTTTGTGTCAAATGGACGTTAAACCACAATACTTCCCCTCTCTTAGACTTTAGACCTACTTACTGTGTACTTACACCTACTTACAATTTTTACAGTTATGAGTTAAACAGTGGTCTGAGTCTGCAGTGGATGTGTTAACAAAATTAGTAGTAGTAACTTTACAATATGCCTACACACTAAATGATACACGGACGAAATGTCTTGGTATTAAAACAATATTATAGCTTTAGGATATTGATATTTCACCTCTCAACTGTTAATTAAATTGAAATAAACAACAATATCTTCATTAAATCAAGTCAACACGTCATTGTAAACATAAGGTACAGTTATCCGGACGTTTCTCTTTTACGGTAGAGTACTGTCCCTTGTGATGGCAATACTGGTTGATCAAGACTATTAATTTGCCAGGTGGAATTTTGCGAAACGGGTGAGGGGGTAATTAATCTTCAGCAAGTTCAGGTAAACGTACACGGATATGTTACTTGTGTCACAACTTATGATTATTTCTGTTTTGTTAATTGTAAATAACGAGCTGTAGATATGTATGTTATCAATATCACAAGTAAAAACAAAAATTGTTTATTAAAATTTAAAGAAAGTAATGTCCACTTGGGCGTGACCGGTTTGACTGATATTTCCAGTTAATGTAATAAACTTGACCTTATTATAAATTGATAACAATTATTGCGACACTTAAAGGACTAATCACAGTTTTTAGAGTGTGTCATAAAAAATAAAATAAAAGTTGTGTAAAGTTGAGAAAAGTAAGACTAACTTTTTTGCGACACTTCAAAGCAGAATTCTTAATTTTCAATTTTCAGAGTGTCATAATCATAAGAAAAAAGTTTTTTTAAAGTGGAATATTAATTATTATAGAGACTGCTTTTTGTTTGTTAATTTGCAGTTCAAATGATAGAAGATATATTACCTGATTTGATGATCAATCATGATCATGTTATTCACTAATAATAATTAATGAAGATCCATATATCATATAGTGATTAAAACCAATCAATCGGGTGCATTGTTTTTACAACCACATGGGTGATTTGACATGCAGTGAGACAATAACCAATAAATTCACACTTGTAATCCCTGTTTAAGATTGAAATCCAACTTGAACACTTTCTCAATTGATCTCTTTTCTAATCAATAAGCTACAAAATACCGGTACTAATAATTTACAGGTAGCACGATTTACCCAAACAACTCAAATCACCCAAATCCACCATTATTTCAATTCATATAAGAATAATTTATATCTATATTTGATAATATACTGTTCTTTATGCCAAATTTGCATTTACGTCCACATTCATAATTTTTTGCATTTATTTGTTTGTCGTCTACAGACTGCATTTCTTAACGTATCGTTTTTGTATGTCTGTGTGTCGCCTAGAGGCTACAATTCTTAAGTGATCATCCTGCAATTTTATATACCCCAAAGATTATCCAGATTCTTTTTGGTGCATGGATTGGCCCAACCCCCAGGGGCAGAGCCACACCTATTTCTTGTATTTGATTGTTTGGTGTCTACAGGCCGCACTGCTTAACATATCAACGGGCAATAATTCTTAATGAATCGTCTTGAAAAATTTTCATATGAATTCCTTATATCGTCGGGATGATCTCTATTGTTTTTCGTGCATGCCCAACCCCCAGGGGCAGAGCCACGCCCATTTTTTTCTATTTCTTTGTTTGTCAGTTACAGAATGAATTTCTTAATGTATCATATTGAACCTTGCATACGTATCCTTTGTACCCTAAGGAACATCCCTATTGTTTGAGATGCATGCCAAAACCCAGGGAGCAGAGCCACGCACATTTTCTTTTTGTATGTCTGTGTGTCGCCTAGAGGCTACAATTCTTAAGTGATCATCCTGCAATTTTATATACCCCAAAGATGATCCATATTCTTTTTGGTGCATGCCCACCCCCCAGGGGCAGAGCCACACCTATTCCTTGTATTTGATTGTTTGTCGTCTACAGGCCGCACTGCTTAACGTATCAACGTGAAACTTTGCATACATATTTTTTGTACCCTAAGGAACATCCCTATCATTTAGGGTGCAAGCCCAGCCCCCGGGGACAGTGCCAAGCCAATTTTGTTTTTGTGTCTGAGTGGCGCCTACAGCCCACAATTCTTAATTGATCGTCTTGAAAACTTTTTTATACTTATTCCTTATACCCCAAGGCTGACCTCAATTATTTTTGGTGCATGCCCGACCCCCTGGGACAGAGCCATGCCCAATGTTTATGTGTCATGTGTTTAACCTACAGGCCACCATTCTTAATAGATCTTTTTGAAACTTTGCATACCTATTCGTTATACCCGCAGGATGGCCCCTATTGATTTTTGGTGATTGCCCAACCACCAGGGGCAGAGCCATACCCATTTTTTCTTTGTGTCTGAGTGTTTTCTTGCCTACAGGCCACTAATCTTAATGGATCATCTTTGAACTTGGGATATGTATTCTTTATATATAGCCTAAGGACGACAACTGCATGTTCAATGATCCTAGATCCTTATCACATTTGCTTCACACCAAGTTTTCCTTTTTGGATAAGCTGTAGTTGAGCCAAAGCTGCTGTGTGGCTATCTTTTATTTAAAATCGTAAGGTTTTTGTTTCTAAAAAATGATCCTCAAAATGCAATTTCCAAACAACCGCTTCCGTGCAATAAACAAGTTATGTCCCTTGGTTACGACTTCCAAACTTGCTTGGAAATCGCATTATGAGGGGCATTTTGACACCAAAACGTTACAACTGTAAATTAGATATTACAATTTGGCAAATATCGATATAAATTATTGTCTTATAAGTTGAAATAATGGTTGATTTGGATAGATTTGGGTGTATTTGTGTAAATCGTTCTACCCATAATTTACTGGAAAACTATTAAAAATATGAAAGTACAGCATGAAGATAGTTGCTTAATGCTACATGTAGAATGTCAAACTTTTCTGCACAAACCAGGCTGATGAAGACAGACATCCATGCAGTGCATTACAAGGGAAATTTGACCATATACAAGTAGTATAGCATTTTATGCATACCGGTACTTTTGTCTTTAAATGTCTAGGGTTCTTTTATGTGTACACCATTTTTTGGTGTATCCTAAAGACTAAGTGCTTTTTTATAGCCAGGCCTTCTGTCTAAAGGGAAACCAGGATGGCGGATCCAGAGGAACTTACAGTCTATGCCAGTACCATAACTCACTATGCCACCATGCCTCCCCTTAATCCCCTTTAATTCCCCTTAACCAGGATAATTTTTATTCTCTGAAATATATCTGGGATCTCCTCATTGGGCATCGATGCATGGATCACATATCCAGTGGACAAGAAATTCTTCTTGACCATGATTTTTAGTCTTGATTGGATGCCAAGGGATGACTGAAAACAAAATTCACTCGTGCTCGAAATTTCACAGTTGACCCCCTATGGGGGTTTTGGAGCCCCCTTCTTGTTTGAGAATACCTGGGAATTTTTTTCTTGACCACTTTTTTCTTACTCTATATACCTCATAGAACAAACCATATGAAAATGAATCTAGTGCTCGAAACTTTAATTCAAAGCACAATTTGCAACCCCTTTCGGGGGGCCTACACCCCTTATGCCCCAACCTCAAAACTCAAGAAATGACTTTTTCTCATTTTTATCGATATGCAGTCACATTCCGATGGTCAAAACCTTTTGTGCTCAACTTTTTACAGTTCGGTCACCAAGCTCTCAGTCTATTAGTTCCGTCAGTATGTTAATTAGACAATAAATGTTAGTGTTTATGGCATATTAATGCGTCCTATAAGTAAATATTATTTTGTTTGGTCTTTTTAGGTGCTCTTTAATTACATGTTTTAATTGAAAAATCTTAAATTTGTTCAACGGCCATGGTGTCTGGTGAGAAAAGTTAAGTTAATCATGAGGATCAGTACCTTTCATGTACTAATATTATTTCTCTAATTAATAAAAATATCACTATATCTTTGGAATGTAATGTTCTGGAAATTGCAAAATCAAGAACATAGATGCTATATGAACATGATATGAAGCAAACATTATAACTTTGACATTGACTACTATGCACATGTATGTGACACACGTGAGTCCTCAAGCACTTTTGGTATGCGATTTAGTAGGTAAAGGTGAAGGTATTTTCTGATGACTAATATTAAAAATGCAGTCAAGCGTATTACGAAGGTTATGGTCTGTTCAAGGTTACGTTTGGATGATTTATTTAAATGCTACACATTAGGTATGTACACATATGTATAAATATACTGTACATAGCATGCTTCAATGTAGACTAAATATTTTTACTTGCAAAAATTTGACCTACTGACACAAATAAAGTTTTTATGCATTTTATTAGAAAGACACATTTTGGTATTGTCCAATTTGTGAACATTCTTTTTTTTAAATATGTAAAGAAGAGTATAT
This sequence comes from Patella pellucida, assembly GCA_917208275.1. Lineage (NCBI taxonomy): Eukaryota > Metazoa > Mollusca > Gastropoda > Patellidae > Patella > Patella pellucida. The sequence goes on along the minus strand of OU795036.1, from coordinate 18,953,173 downwards.
TATTTGGTTCAGAAGACTCTGTATATTCAGTTTAGATAGATGAATATTTAATGCCACATTTTATTTTTTATCTGCATAGGTGATACGCATGAATGGTTGTCCCAGTAAAGTATGTTAACGCGCATGAACAGTTGTCCCAGTAAAGACTGTTAAGGTTATTTTATTTGTGTTATTTACAGATAGTTTGAGACAGTACCAAGATGCCTAAACACAAGCATCATAAACATGGCCATAGCAGCAGTAGCAGCAGTAGTTCAAGTTCTGATTCTTCCGATGATGAGTATAAACATCTTCCAAAACATGAACGTAAGAGGATGAAGAAATGGAAGAAAGACTATAAAAAGGTATTGTCACTTCTCTACGCTTCTTTTTTTTAATTAAAGTTTATTTTATTAAGCTGATGGTTGATTGTGGGTCTGGGTTTAGAATTTACAGATTTGCAGTCAAGTGAGAAGTCATGACAAACTCGGTCACGGTTCTTTCCGGCCTGATAAAGTATATATACATATATTATAGGAATCATGAAATGTGGCAAAATGTTTAAAGCCCCAATAACACTCTTGTTGTAACTAAATAATATGTCCCAATCTTTATTCTGGTCATAAATTTGTACTATTTTACAATATTCCAATTAATAAATGATACAAATTTCATCTTAACACACCTAATTTTAAAAATTGAAAAAATTCAACTACATGCCGTAACATGGTTTGAAAAGCCTTACGTAAGCACTTTCAAATGCAACATGGATTTAAACATATTTTTCGAAACCTCTGGACAAGTAAGATAGGTTATAATGGATAATTTACACAACAGGGAGGACACTTAAACATCTAGTTGTTAGATTTAGGCTAATTATTTTTTTCGGAACCTGTCAAGCCAGCAAGAGTATTATTGTCCCTTTAAAGCCACTGATTGGCGTTTACATTTCTCAGACAATGATCAACTTTTCACAGCTTAATCCATGCTAAAATATTATACTCCAATTGATTATTATGTGTTTCGGTACCTTCGGTATTAAACATGTATTGTGTTTGTAAAAGTTTTTATTACAGGTATTTATTTCTTTTTTTTGCTGATTTTAGTCACAGTTTGCTGTCAAATCTGTGCATGGTGCAAACATTCTGTCATTCTTGGCCTCCATGGAACTATTTATTAAATATAAGTTTTGACAAACTGGAATAGTTTTATGGATCTTCATTGCGTTTTCACTTTAGGATTCTTTGGACATATCCCATATTAATGCTCACTGAATTGAACAGAACCATCTTTCAGAATATAAAACCAAACACACTTTATCGTCGAGTTTCTCACGAACCAAGGAATCTGATATATATTTAAGTATTGAGAATTGTGTATTGAGAAATTTATACTCTGTTGTTTTCTTTGTGGTCATCAAATACCAATATTTATTTATGATGTGTTATTTCATACATATACATCCGGACCCTGGACGTCATTTGAATAAATATTATTATTTTATGGCAACAGAGATAACAACAGTACAGTATAAATTTCTCAATACACATCAGATTCTTGGGATCGCGAGAAACTCAACGTTATATGGTAAAAAATGACATGATTGTACACATATAGCACAATGTTTTGACAAGGATTTATATCTTTCAGTATATTGTAGCTTGAAATGGATTCATAATACCTCAAATGATTATCAGTGCCTTTGATGTACATGTAATAGTACTTATAGACATACATCATTCACAAAGCATTCTCAGGCTACAGTTAAGAATTTGTTCAACTTGATCAATCACTGTTTATAAGAAATGTCTTTGATCAAGAAGCACAAAATCTTGCACATAGCTTCCTATTGGTGTTTTTGATACATTAAAGGGATGTATTTTAGTTAAAACAAGGCAAAGAATTGTGAGTAAATTTGTAACTTAAAGATACATTATGGGAGATTAGATAACGAGTTGGCAGTTCTCAATGTAATAGTTAAAAACTAGATACCAAAAAGGTAATTTGCTGAAACTTTCATTCAAATTGATCCACTATGAACCATCAATTAAGCACTTGAAATTTCCGCCTAGTCTTGGTCATCATTACTAAAGTCAGTACGATAAACAACATAGTCTCGATTATCTATTTAATCATTAAATCGTGAAGGAAAGTTATGCATTAAATCTGCTCATAATCCACTAAAGATTGCAGGCTAGCTATGCCATCGAGAGTTGATTATGGTCTGGGACTCTGGATAGGTTAATGTATGTTTAAGTCTGAGAATTCTTTCTGAACCCAGGACCTTTATCTTACAAGAAGAGGTGAACAATGCGTGCAACATTTGGCCCTAGAATACATGCAGGCCTGGAAAAAACGGTTTTAGATGTACATGACATTTTCAACTTAGTATCGGTCAGGTATTAATATAAATAAAAAAAACAAATCAGTGCCAGACAAAATGACAGGCACTAAGAAAACAGGGGACTATTAAAATGTCTGTCTGTCCATCACACTATTTGGGACACAAAAACTCTCCTTCTAATTGAGCTAGAATGTTCAAACTTGGTGTAAATGTTCTATTATTTGATGGAGTTGAAAGATGAGCATTTTCTGCTTAGGCTAATCAATTTCATTGGTTTATGCTTTGGGACACAATACCTTTAGTTCTAATTAAGTGAGAGTGAAGAAACTTGGTGTATATAGTTTCATTACATCAATACCCAAGTTCGATAACAAACTTTTTCTGCTCGGGGTAAGCAGAGTGATAAGCAATATGATTGGCTGATAATTTGGAACACTAAAAACTCTCTTTCTAATTGAGCTAGAATGTTTCAGCTAGATGTGGGTTTTTATTAGGTCAATGCCTTGATTGAGTTTGAAGATAAGAGTTTTCTGCTTAGGGTAAACAGAGATAAGCAATTTGATTGGTTGATGCTTTGGGACACAATAACTTTAGTTCAAATTAAGTGAGAATGATGGAATTTGGTGTATAGTTTTATTACACTTTTATTATTTGGTGTATAGTTTTATTGACTAACTTTGATAATTATGAACATTTTCTGCTCAAGATAAGCAGAGCGATAAGCAATTGATTGGTCGAGACTAGAATGTTCAGATTTGGCGCAGATGTTTATTAGGTCAATGCCTTGATGGAGTTCGAAAATAAGAATTTTCTGCTTGATTATTTGATGCTCTGGGATGTGATAACTTTAGTTCAAATTAACTGAGATTAAAGAAACTTGGTGTATAGTTTTATCACATCAGTACCTTGACTAAGTTCGATAATGAGCATTTTCTGCTAAGGGTAAGCAGAGGATTGATTGGTCAAGACTTTGGAACACAGTAACTCTCTTTCTAATTGAGGTAGAATGTTCAAAGGTTGTATAGGCTTTTCTTTGGTGAATGCCTTGTAGGAGTTAGGTGCTTAGGGTAAGCAGAGATAAGCAATCTGAGTGATAAGCAATTTGATTCGTCGAGACTTTGGAACATAACAACTCTGCTTTTAATTAAGGTAGACTGTTTCAACTTGATGTACATGTTGATGTCAAGGATTAACATTTCGATCTAAAGCTAAGCAGAGCTAAGCAATTTCATTGGGCAATGCTTTGGGACCTTGATAACCTTGATTCTATCAGATAGAATATGATGAAAACTTTTGAAAAACATAAATATGTGATTGATTAATTTGTGTCATCTATTTATTTTGGGATTTCAGCTGGGGATATCAGCCTCACAATTGGCTTGTTCTATCAGATTGAGAATGATGAAACTTAGTGTATAGTTGATAGACAGTTTGATTGCTTGATACTTTTGAAAAAAATAAATGTGCGATTAATTAATATGTGTTATCTATTTATTTTGGGATTCTGCCGTTGGACACTAGCCTCACTGTTGGCTTGTTATTTTCTATTTTTGAACTATTATACCTACAACGGACAGCTCTTTATATAAATGTTGCTCTTCTTTAACAGAATATTTAAAACTTTTTTCAGGGAAAGATACCTGCCGGTTCAGTAGCTGTAAGTCTTTAACTTTATAATATCTAGGGCATATAAAAGTAATTAATGTGCTTGGGTAACAGATCTGTTGATAAAAAAGCTAATTTAGTGTGAAAGATCACTGTAGCATGGATCTAAGTAGTTTGTTAAGAAAGGGGCTCACTTTTTTTTTTGAAAGTATTCAACTGATTAAAGATGCATTTGGTAAGAATTAAAATCTGCAGGTCTTTTTTTTAGCTTCAAATGTTGTATGAATTATCGTTTAGAAATTTATCCACATGACAATCCCATAATCAACCATCTAGACTATTGAAGGACTGAAATATTAAATGGATTAGATAATGAATGCCACGTTTTCATTAACTGTTAAAATGGAAAATAAAGACTGTTTATTATTATCATAGCAATGGTACTTGACAATCAAGAATATTTGTGTTTTTTTTTTGTAAGAACTTCAAACATTCATATTTTAACTGAAATTCCCAATATTAATATACAGTATTCATTTTTTCATTATCTATTTTTAAACTATTATAGCAAGATTACATAATGCATCTTTAAGTGTTCTGTGTAAAAATTCAGACTGTTGAAATTATTTTTTCCTTTGAAACATAAATAAAACCATATTTATTGAATTTTGTTTTATAGCCATGGAAGACTCCAGGATACTCTGCTCAAGGTAATTATCCTCACCATGGAGGCGCTGTTCATCATGGTGGTCATCATAACGCTACTAATCCATACCCTCACCAACAGGGAGGACATTGTCCACCCCCTGGTGGTTATGCCCCCCCTCCTTCAGGTTATCCAGCCGGTAGTGTTCCAGGAGGTTATCCAGCCGGTAATGTTCCAGGAGGTTATCCACCTAGTAATGTCCCAGGCGGTTATCCTCCTCCTCAGCAACAGTATAATCCAGGTGGTTTCTGTAAGTATGATATTAAAATTATAATTTTCTCTAATTTTAATGAGATCTTTATTTTTTAATTTTAAAGTACCGTTTAGGTTTTGATTCAAATGATTAATGATACAAAAAAATAGTTCTGCTAGATTAAAATTATGGTTATTTTATACTTTTTTGCTTATTTACTGATAAAAAAAAATGGATTTTGATACATGCATACCTAAAAATGAGAACAACTTCTATTTTCATTAGCTGCCCCTGGTCAGTGTCCACCACCAAGTAATCCACCAGGATATCCACCCAGTAAGAATTTACATGTACTCAAGCAATCTAATTTTGAATAATATGTATATTATAATCAAGGATCCTTTAAATCAGGGGTTCCCAACCTTTGTTATGCTCCACATCCAGAGATGATGTTTGGACTGTATATGCCGGACATGTCCTGAATGGATGGGAAAACATCCACCTGGGAATATACTTAATTGGACACAAAGATACATTGAATCATATTCAAAATATAAAAGAATATTGGCTGTACAGAGAGTATGACTCTTACTGATCTCAATTATAGTTTTATCTATCACATGTGTACTAAGACAATAGTAATATGAACAATTAATGCTGGGTTTCCAACCTTTTTTATGGAAGGGAAGTCTTGGGTTCTCTTCGATGTTGGCCGCGAAGGTTCATTGTGATTTTCAGTCACGACTCAGTGAATAAGATGCTTGTTTGCTACTGCGCATTCTTTGGTTCGCTCCAGGTGTTAGCAGAGAGAACTTAGTGGTGCATAACAGAGGACCTTGCAAGTAAAATTGTTTAGTCATTCAGATGGAACAAAAAACAGAGGTCCATTGTACACATTGTTTAGTATATAAAAGAACTCTTGAAATTTGATATAAGAGTAGGCTGCAGTCCCAATGTCAAGGAAAAATATTACTGATAGCACACAATTTCGAAGCCAGAATAGTCCATTTTCTTAGATGGTGGCTATTTTTTCATGATGTATGTATTAGGAACACTTCAAATACAACAAAGTTCCTTGTCCCAAAAAGACCTGGGGATAGGCATCAAGATCATCAAATTTGGGTCATTTATGGACTTGTGGTGTCATTTTAATGTGTTGGCGGCCATTTTTGACATAGAAGGCCAACCTCATTTTTAATGCTCTTAATGAGTTCTTTGCCCCCCCCCCCCAAATGTAGGAATAGACCCCAAGATCATCAAATTTCAGTTGATAGATAATTATGATCATTAGGATGTTTTGGTGGCCATCTTGAAAAAAATACTTTTCCAGGGGTCCTATACTTTGGTAAACTTTTAGTGTGTTATCAAGTACATTAAACCCCGCCAGAATTAGTTGAGAAACCTTTTGTTGCAATTATTTGGGCGTTATACTGTATTTCGACCTGACTACAAGGTATATTTGAAGTGTTTCTTATGTATTATCATGAAAAAGTTCAAATTTACTGAAAAATGACTCACCCCTGACTGATAGGAATTTTGTTTGCCAAAATTGAAAATTCAGCTCACTTTGCCAAACCTGCACACCATTGTGATATATTTTACAACCTTTAATATAAATTAATTGCTTGTTTCCCCTGATGATTATTCACACACCCATGCTTGTGTAAATGTACTGCTGAGTAATGAGATTTTCAAGGCAAAACTGACAATCAATTACTTACTTTACTCATATAGGGGGGGGGGGGGCTGAATGGTTAACGCATGCACGTTGGATCAGAAGGTCTGTCATTGAGTCAAGTGGTGTTGTTTTGATTCCCTGCTTGTAAGTGACATGGTTTTTGTCAAGTGGATTTTAAACCCTGTTTCTTACTCTCTCTCTCTCTTGATAAAATAAACAAGACTACTATCTGTGCAACACAACCACACTCGTTGCTTGGAGGCACAAACATTGCTTTCAAACCCCTAGGCTGGGAATCCCTGATTTAAAGGAATGTAACTCTGATAATCCATCAGTTATTGAGGAGTATTTGTACAAACTGTTGGAACAATAAATCATATTTCACATTACTACATAAACAATGACATAATTTTAAAATATTTTAGGCATAAAAAGTTTTTGAATGCATTTCTTTGGAATACAGCCAGATATACATTTGCATTTAATTTACATTGTTTACATTGTACATAGACATGCATTAAGTTTCTATTACCAATATAATACATGCATTTAGATATCAAATAAAATATATTTTCTTTTCTTAGCATATCCTCATTAAGAAAGAAGAGAGTGGTACAACATGGTGCTTATACAGACTAGTTATGAAGATAAACCACCATTATTTATGACCTTAATATCTAGAAGGAGAATCATTGATTGTCAGTGCTTCTCAATATAGCAGCCAATGAATTTATAGATTAGATTGAAGTATTTTTATTTTATCCAAATTTATTTTTGTTAGAGTAGATAGGGTACAATGTACTCCACACATATATATCTGCACTGGCACAAAGAACAAAATTAAAACTTTATCGATTTGATCAAATAGTATATTCTTGTTAAAATTAATCCTGAATAAATTATTCAAGCACAATGAACGTATTATGGCCTCATTGGTGTGTGTATTGTTAAAGATTTCCGGATTAGTATACATTGTACACTGTTGAAAAAGGCTAAAATACTAAATATTATATGATTTGACTCAGTTGAATGCCAGTAAGGAACCCTTGCCAAATTGATTAACTGTTTTATTACTATTATACTGTAAAACATGACATTATGACTTGTTTGAAATTAATGCTTAAAGTGCTAATGACCAGGGATCTTGTTTCAATCATATTTTCCTGTCTTTGTCCGTCAATTGTCATGTGATGAAAAAATTAGAATTTTAAAGAATTTTACCATAAAACATAATAAATACAGTTAAATCTTTTGTTTTTAGGTGTAAAAACACTTAATAGTATACAAAATTGGGATAATGCTAAAAAGTGTCAATCTCAAGTAAATAATACCGGTATGTCAAAAATTGACCGGCTGGCAAAATTTGAAATGAAACGTCTGAAGCAGATCCTCATAAAGAGCATTACAGGCTATATAGCTACCGGAATTTAGCAGACGAAAGCCCCAGGGCAAAGTTGACATGGTTACCTAATAAAAAATTCATGTTTTACAGTATATCTTTACATTTTACATTAATTATACATGACCTTAAATGAGCTTTCTCTTTATTTTATTGTTTTAATAAATCAGGTTTCTAATGTTATTTGGGCGGATTGTTGAACTTGTGCTTCGTTATATATATTTCTTTTTCTTAACCAAAAGATTAATAGATTATCCGGTTATGTAATTTTAATGCAATAACTAGTAAATTGTTGGATTAACATGAACCTTAATTGCCTATGATTGATTGTTGAGTTATGACCTGGCTTTATTCATGGAGGAGTGTTCTTGCCTAAATTTTGCAATATTCATACAGATTTAACTGAGTAAATTTAGCATATAAAGATATAAAATTCACATCTTGCTGTCTGTCCTTGATTTATAATACACATCCCATAGACTAGTATAACATAGTTCCCATATATTATAAAGGTGCCATATGTTAACTATATACTGTTTCTTTTTCTTAACCAAAAGATTAGTCGAATAACATGAAGTGTCATTTTAAGATGCAATAAACTAGCTAACTTAGCCTGAACATCACACTTGTTTATACATGGATACGGCTGTAGATATTTGTGTCCTTTCCTAACCCAAAGATAAGATGAATAACATGTCATGTAATGTTAATGCAATAAACTAGCCAACTTAATCTGAACAGTCACATTTGTTTGTACAGGTAAACGTTATTCTTTATCTGTACTGATGAAGGCTTATGTGGTGTGGGTTTTATGTCTGCTAAATTTGACCTTTGTTAATGTATATTAAGTATATTTAGGCATACATTATATAATCTTTCAATCATTATATTCTATAAATGATCTTTTCTATTGTTAAATTTTTCTTATTGAATAAATTTTGCCTCTATATTTTATGAAATTGTTTTTGTGATTACTTTGCCATCTTCATTTACATTATATTAAGGATTCTAGTCATGAGAATTTGAAGTGGGGGTTTATACCAACAAAACGAAATAGTTGATTATTATGTCACGTCACATCAATTACATTATATTAAGGATTTAAGGGTGATGTGGTTGAGGGTTTAATCAAACAAAACAATAGAGTTGATTATTATGTTACTTCATTTCAATTATATTATATTAAGGACTTGAGGGTAATATGAGTGAGGTTTAATCAAACAAAACAGAAGCTTTGATACTATGGTATGACAATAACATTTAAGGATTTGAAGGAATTCGAGGTGAAGGGTTTGATACTATTGCATGGCAATTATGTTACATGAAGGATTTTAGGGGATTTGAAGTGAAGGGTTAGTCAAACAAAACAGAAGGTTTGATACTATTGCATGGCAATTATGTTACATGAAGGATTTTAGGGGATTTGAAGTTAAGGTTTAGTCAAACAAAACAGAAGGTTTGATACTATTGCATGGCAATTATGTTACATGAAGGATTTTAGGGGATTTGAAGTTAAGGGTTAGTCAAACAAAACAGAAGGTTTGATACTATTGCATGGTAATTATGTTACATGAAGGATTTTAGGGGATTTAAAGTGAAGGGTTAGTCGAACAAAACAGAAAGGTTAGAGATAATAAATTTCATTTATGTGAGTAAAAAAAAAAATTTGCTGCATTAGTTTAATTATGGTAATATCTCTCAATGTACATAATATACTGTGATGTTTGAAGGATATTTTTTTTTAAAAATGAAACGTGCCAGACAGTCTAAAATGATACACAGAAGATTTCCTTGAAGTGACTTTAGACGTTGATGTGAAGTTAGGAATAGAATGTTTGTTTTGTATTAACTAAGAAGCTGTACAGGGAATGATGCTGCATGTAATTATGATTTGTCTTTGTATTCTATTATAAATACTTTTACTGCTAGAATCTTTTTCGCTAGAAAGTTTATTTTGTTATTTGCAATTACTCAATTGTGTTAAATGCCATAGATGTGACTAAATTATAAAAAGTAAAAATATAGGATGAACCAAATGTAAAAAAATAATTATGAAATTTCAAAATTGGTACAATGAGACAACAGTATTTAGGATATTACCGAGAGAATTATGTCACTTAAAAATATGCTTATGTTCGAGGTAAATCTGCTTATGCTTATAGAATATCTTTTTTTTTAGCTTTAAATGTTATATAAATTATTATTTAGACATTTATTAATATGACAAGACAATAATCAACTCTTGAGTCATATAATAATTTAATGGTCAAATGGATGACTCGTAGCAAAGGGTACTTGACAATCAAGACGGTCTTGTGAAAAATAACTCAAAATTAAGTAATTTGACTGAAATTTTCAATATATTCATTTTTCATTATCTTTTTGGAAATTCATTTAATCTAAAAACTTATAACACTGAGAATGCTTTTAACTGTCAATGCTGTTGAGTAAACCCTCTTTTTAACTTTTCTCAATTTTTATTTTTATTTTTAATGTTATTTTTGTATGGCTACATGTTATCACCCTTGTCCAGTCAGTCGTCGACAATTCTTGTAAACTCTAAAGGCTACATTTTTAAAATTAGGTTTAAAAGATCTAACTTTCTTTAATTGAGGTCAAAACAGTATAGAAAATGGTTGATTAGATGTTCTTATTTGATTAGTGATGGGACCGGATCATTATGATTAAATTTATATTTTCGAAAGATTGAACGGAAGTTTGTTTCTTTATTTATTTGTGGCCTAAAATAGTGAAAATGGATCGCAAGATCATTAATATATCAAAAATGACTTTTTCAATGGAAAATATTGACATTTTTAAATTTGACACAAATCATGTATAAGGTCTACTCAATTTAAAAAAAGCAAAAAAGTTGTAATCATTTGGCTATTAATAAGAATTCCTGTGATGAATTGTTCCAGTTGAAAATCATACATCAGGTTTTCACATGGTTAATGCTCAGCTACTGAAACCATTCTTTGAAATTAGTTATTGCCTGTGTGGACAACATCAAAACATTTTTTGAAAGTTTTTTTTGGCTTGCCAGTCCTATGTTATGTTGTTATTTTCCCCTTTGTTTGCATTAGCCTCGATGAACTTGGAGTTGTGGGACCATTGATTCATTCAAAGCCTTCTTTGGTATATAGTGTTAAAATATATAAGATAATGCCTTGCCCTGTTGTATTATGGTAATCAGGCTTTCCGATAAGGCTTCTCCAAATTGTTTCCCAAAATTTTTTATTTTTATTTGGCTATGGTAGCCATTATTCCAAAGTCCAAACAGTATATATATAGTAATTAATGTTATTCCTTGTTGAAAATTTGTATAAACTCCATGTCTCAGATATTTTTAGATGTTTTGTTAAAAGTTGCAGGAATTATCCAGGTGCCAATGTTAATAAACCATATTATATAGAGGTTTTAATAGTTATTGTTTCTGCTATTGCATATTCAATGTTGATTCATTAGAAAGCTCTAAAAGGGCAAAACATACAAACATTAATCTTAAGCATTTGAAAATATGATTTCCTTAAAATGTACAAGCAAGAATTAATATATTTTTTTTATCTGTTTTCTATGTTAGATGGTTTTGAAGAGGAGGAAGACTCTTCATATGAAGAAGAAATTAGTGCAGAAAGCTCTGAAAATGACACAGCCCAAGTAGAGGAGGAAGCTCCTCAAGAAGATAGCTCATCCTCTGAAGAGGAAGAAGAGCCTGAGGAAGAGGAAGAAGAGCCTGAGGAAGAGGAGGAAGAACCGGAGCCTGAGGAAGAGGAAGAAGAACCAGAGCCGGAGGAAGAAGAACCAGAGCCTGAGGAAGAAGAACCAGAGCCGGAGGAAGAAGAACCTGAAGAAGAAGAACCAGAGCCGGAGGAAGAAGAACCTGAAGAAGAAGAAGAACCAGAAGAAGAGGAACAAGAAGAAGAGGAACAAGAAGAAGAGGAACAAGAAGAAGAGGAACAAGAAGAAGAGGAACAAGAAGAAGGAGGTCTAGAGATAGAGATAAATCTTGAGTTGGGGGGAGAGGCACCAGAGCAGGAGGAAGAAGAAGAAGACAGCAGCTCATCATCATCTTCTTCTTCTTCTTCGTCTGAAGATGGATCAGAACATGATGGTATGTGCATATATTACATTTCAGTTAATTTTGGTAGAATGCCATGTGACTCTGTTAGTATTTTTAGTTTAAAAATGTTACAGAAAGTTATGCCCTTGTTATTTACTGTCGACTTTCTCATTATAAAAATACAGAGTGGAAGAGATTGCCTTCAGCAAACTAAAGACGACAGTGATCAATATGCATGTATATACACTGTATATATGTGAATTGCCCTCAATGAAAAGAAGCTTTTTTCCACACATTTTAATATTGTCGTCACCTCCCCCCCCCCCTCCATCCGGACGTCTTTCCTTAACAGTCTAACTTTACAGGTCAATTCCTTTCAAATCTCATCCGTATCGAAATGTGACTTTCTGGATTATGACCCCTGATTGTATGAAAAATCATGTTTTTTAGCGTGTTGTTCCTCTAGAGGTCACAATTTTTATCCATTACACCCTAATGATGGTTGGTTTCGAATTTTGTGAAAAACGCATTAAAACTGCTGGACGGAATGGCCGCTCCTTGTACGTAAATAGTGTGAAAATATGTTATATCAAGGTTGTGGACCCTCTGGAGGTCAAAATTTTGATCCGAATTTGATGTTTATAACCCACAGATCTTGGTTCCTCTCGATATTCACGCATATTGGATGGTAACTTCCTGAATTATGGCCCCTGATTGTACCAAAAATCACACTTTTAGCGTGTGGTCCCTCATAAAAAACGTCTCGATATACCACTATTACACTCTAACGATGGTTAAATATTGAATTTTGGGAAAATGGAAATGAAACTGTTCAGCAAAATGGCCGTTTTTTGTCTGCAAATCGTGTAAAAGTATGTATATATATACAAAGGGGTCACAATTTTGATCAGATTTTTTATAAAACTTAAAACATATCTTTTGATATTTGCAATTTTCAGACCATAACTTTTTGGACTATAGTCACTGATTGTACAAAAATTAGTTTTTGTTTTTAGCTTGTTCTCTATCCATTTCTTGGAAAATGTGGGCGTATCCTGCCTGGCAGCCGCTGGGTATGAAACTTTAAAAGATAGTAAGCTGGCACTGCCAGGCAGGATACGCCCACATTTTCGAGAGATGGATAGAGAAGCATTATTGAAAGTGATTTTTCCTACAATCAAAGGCCATAATTCATTAAGTTACAATTTGATATGTGCAAATATCAAAAAGATTCAAGATCTTTAGGTTATAAACATGCATTTCAAATTTCATCAAAATCGAATTAAAATTGTGACCTCTACAGGGTCGACAACTTTGATATACCATATTTTGACATTATTCGCGTACAAACGGCAGCCCATTTGTCTGGCAATTATTGTAAGATTTTCTCGAAAATCGAACTCAACCATCCGTAGGATGTAATGGTGATAGAGTCAAACGTTTTTTTAAATCAGATAATAATTGTGACCATAGGGGATTTTTGGGACAATCAGGGGCCATAATTCAGGAAGTTACCTTCCGATATGCGCAAATAACGAAAGGAAACAAGATCTTTGGGATATAACCATGCATTTCAAATTTTATCAAAATCGAATTCAAATTGTGACCTCTACAGGGTCCACAACCTTGATATACCATTTTTTTAACAGTATTTGCGTTCAAATGGCAGCGATTTTGTATGGCAATTTTGGTCTGATTTTCTCGAAATTTGAACTCAACCTTCCTTAGGGTGTAACGGTGATATAATCAAACGGCTTTTCAAATCAGATAATAATTGGGACCTCCAGAGGAACCACAAGGAAAAATAGGTGATTTTTCAGATAATCAGGGGCCATAATTCAGGAAATTACATTCCGATAGGCCCAATTATCGAAAGGAACCAAGATCTTTGGGTTATAAACATGCATGTCAGGGTTCATCAAAATCGGTTCAAAATTGTGACCTCCATAGGGTCCACAAGCTAAAAACGTGATTTTTCGTACAATCAGGGGCCATAATCCATAAAGTTTTGATCCGATACATGCTAATATCGAAAGGAACTGATATCTAAGGGAGATAAAGCTATATATCAAGTTTGGTTGAAATCGGATAAAAATTGTGACCTGTAGAGTGTCCACAAACAAATTGTGGACGGACGGACAAACTGGGGCGACGACATAATATGTCCACATGAAAATGTGGACGTATAAAAAACATATTCATAATATATATATATGAATGACATTTTAAGTGATCGCCTCCAGAGTTATGTTTAAGTTTTAAAGAATCCTGCATGCGATTATTAATCCATTTGTCTGAAATTTATATTGGTTTTTATCTTATTTAAGGCATATTCTCCTTTGTGATTATTAAAGCTTCCTGGAATTTTTGTAAGTTGTTTAACTACTTATGGGCACCGATTGAAATGACATTGATATCATTAAACATGATAGATTCTGTTCCTTTTAGTAAATGTGGAAATTAAATTCAAAAAGAAAAAAAAGAAACACAAAAAACCTCACAAAGAATATGTTGAAGTAGACTATGAAAACGTTGAAGGAGATTATGAAGACGAGGATGAGAAGCCCAAGAAGTCCAAAAAGGCCAAGAAGGCCAAGAAGCCTCATAAGGAATATTTTGAAGACCAAGAAAACGTGGAAGGAGACTATGAATACGATGATGAAAAGCCTAAGAAGCCAAAGAAGGCCAAGAAGCCTCATAAGGAATATGTTGAAGACCATGAAAACGTGGAAGGAGACTATGAATACGTTGATGAAAAGCCTAAGAAGCCTCATAAGGAACCTAAAGTTCCAGTAGAACAAATGGGACAAGTAATGTTAGAAGCAGATCAATTTAAAGCAACTGTATATCCTTTTCCTGACTTCTCTGCTGAAGCAGACGTTGAAGTTTTAAGAGATTGTATGAAGGGAACAGGTAAGAATTTTATTTTAGCTATAGCAGATATCACCAATTTTCTTTCCTATCAACATGTATTATATTTTTCTCTTTAACATAAGAGCTGCGGTGGATCAGTGAGTAAGATGCATGCCTGCTAACCTAGGTCATGGATTCAATCTGGTGTTGGTCATTGAAATTTCTGAGGGGTTTCCTACTTGGGTTCCGCATGGGGAGAGTCTGGCAAGAAACAGCATCTAGTCATTTGGATAGGACGAAAAACTGAGGTCCTGTAACCGGTGTATACATTTGTGTGAATTTAAAAGTGCAAAGAGCATTTTCATTCCATGTTTAGCTTACAGTTATTAAATTGTTAAATATTTTCTGCCTGGACGACTTGAAAACCATTCATTTCCACCAAAAGGGACGAAAGTAGTAACAATGTCTTCCTTCAACAGCTTCTAACTGAAGTGGTCATGGACGCTGCCATTTAGTATCCACCATTTTCGTCTTCTTCTTCTGTGAGAAGCCTAGTCGAAACGTCGCTCAGTAATAAGCAGTAATTGTATTCCATAGAATTGTGACCTGTATACTCTAGTTCAATTACTAAATGCCATTGAAACAGTTTATATTTTATGGTGTTTGATATTTTTATAGGCACTGACGAAGACAGGATTATACATCTGATCAGTCATAGATCCAATTCTCAACGTCAAGAGATCGAAAAGTTCTTCAAGACTATGATTGGCAAGGTCAGTTATTATTAATGGAGATAGTTCAGCAATAACTAGTGTTCTTAGGAATTCTCATGCAGTTTATTCGACAAGGAGTGTTAGATGGTCAAGTGGTTTAATGGATATGCTTAAATCCCTAAGGTCATTGAGTCAAGTGTATACTTGTATAGTTTTTATACTATAGTCTGTTTATATGTTTTATTTTCAATTTTAGGATTTGATAGAAGACTTAAAAAGTGAATTGGGTGGAGAATTACGGGAAGTTGTAATGGCTTTGTTTAAATCACCAGCTTATTACGATGCATGGTCTTTACATAAAGCACTAAAGGTAATACTCTTTTTCATGTATTCGTAGAATCTGCATTGCTTGATCAAGTTGTCTATCATTTCAAGTGGCATGTTTTCGATCCCAATGCTTATACATAACAAGGAGTAGTGTAGCCTGTCCAAAATCTAGACATTCATCCAGGTCTACCGATTCTTTCCCATTGCTATAGACCCTGATGTCTAAGCTAATTATTGAAGTGAAATTGTTATTTTTTGATTTGAATTCCCAGACAAAAATAATCAGAAAGAACATAAACATTTGCCAGCATTGGATTAAAATTGTTGATACGTATGTTAATGTACATGTAAGATGCGTGTGTGTGTGTGTGTGTGGATGGCTGAATGGTTAGCATGAGCGCGCTGTATCATAAAGTCTGTCATGGAGTCAACTGGTGTGGTTTGTATTCCCCAGTTGTATGTGACAAGGAAAACGCTCACCTGGCTAACCTAGTTGTTTTTTTCCGGGTTCTGCAGTTTCCTCCCACTGCTAAAGACCCCTAGGAGCAAGCGAATTATTGAAATAAAATTAACTATAGGTTAGTCCCAAAATGACCAAGTTTATGTTGAGTGGATGTTAAACCCCATTTCTCTCTCTCTCTGTTTATGTAGGGTGTAGGAACTAAAGATGCTGTATTAATAGAAATACTGTGTACCAGAACTAATGAAGAGATAAATCTTTTTAAAGAATCTTATTTAAAGAGTAAGTTCTTTTATCTATACTGATGGCCAAATAAAGACTTCGAATTGCAAAGGGGTTTCACATCATACTTTTTTTATGAGTGAAATTTTGCCTGGACAGCGGCACTATGGCTACTCTTGTATCAAATTCTAACTGTCCAGTGTCCTTTTACGTGCATGCAAATATGTACACAGGATCTACGTTTTTCATCCCATCCGAGCAATTAGAAACTGTCCCTGCCAGGCACTCTGTTCTGCACCACTGACAAGGGGAACCACACGGAAAATTCTGTAGAATTTTCCTAACCAACACTGGAATTGGAGCCCAGATATCCTGTTACGTTAGCACCTTACTCACTGAGCCAGTGCGTCCCCTACTAAGACTTTGAGAGTCCTTGGAATACAAACTTTGTAGGGTTATAATATTGGAGATATAGGGCCTAAATTTTGATGTTCAAACTGGAACAGGTTTTTAGTCGTAAGTCACATTTGTGGTATTTATAGTCATTAGTCACATTTGTTGTATTTAGTCATTAGTCACATTTGTTGTATTTAGTGATTTGTATTATTTAATCATTGTTTCAATTCAATTCTCCAGTCCAGTGAAGAGGGAAAAAAGATTATATTGTTATCCCCTTTGTCTCTCTAACTTGTCTTTTCAATGCTCTACAGACTATAGTTCTGTTTTCAAATTGTTGAAAGTTATCACCCCACATAAATGTACATTCAAAATTATTTGATACAGGATGCAGCCTTTGATGTCATGTTTTAAAATGTGGGGGTTGAATTTCCAAAACAGTATTATAGCTTGTAAATGGGTTACAGGGCAAGGCTCTACAACTACAGATCCATGAAGAACCATGGTTTGTAGCAAGAGAATGTTAATATTAACCTCTGCTTCAAAATAGTGATATCGCTGACAAAAGGTAATATAATATCCTTGAATGATGTTTAGAAGTAGAGGTATAACATTCTTGATAAAGATATAACTGTAAAAGAATTTAAACATTGCATTAGAAGTAGTAGGCCTATCCGCCTATATCCATAAAGTTGTGTAGTAAACATTTAAATGTCTTTTATTCCAGATTATGGTAAAAATTTAGAGGATGATATTAAATCTGATACTAGTGGCTATTTTGAAAGACTCCTTGTATCATGTTGCCAGGTTAGTGTGTTTTATTTATATCTGCTAGGATATATGGATTGAACTTGATTAAAATGAACTTGATGGAATGGGGTTTGTATAACATCCTACTTTTCTGCACCATCTAGGCTAATATATGAAGACGGACGTACACCATACAGTGTCCAGCTAGATCTGCATATAATCTTCAATTTCACTCCCCATCCCGCATCACTCAGATCATACTAGCAAAAAGCTCACATGTTCAATGTTGCATAGAAACAGTAGGCCTATTAGTGAAGTATTTATGCTGTTATTTAGGGGTGTGGGGGTTATCCCTAAGGCCCCCATCTGCCACCACTGTATAGTGTGGTATTGCAGTGCATAGGAAACAAGATGGCCGCGCAGTGCATAAGAAACAAGATTGTTTTAATTAAGACAAGCAGTAAAGGGCTAAATATCAAACAGCCATCTTTTACAAATAAAGGGAAGTAACTCTTTTTAACACAAAGCATCCAAGAAGGTTTTAGACCACTATTTCTTGATGTGAATAAGTTTGGTTTAGTAACAGGGTATATGACAATAGATTTAAAAGAGATGATTTTTTAAGACAGTACTCTGTAAATATAGGCTAACAGACATGAGTTGAGTCTAGAGCAGATAAAGTGTTTGTTGGAAAATGGTCCAGAATCTATAATAGATAGAGATCTAGCTGTCCAAGATGCTAAAAAACTCTATGCTGCTGGTGAAAAGAAATTTGGAACTGATGAATCAGCATTTATTCAAGTCATGGCATTAAGAAATTATTTTCAACTCGGTGCTATGCAGTGGGAGTATGAACAGGTAATATGTTTGTTACAATTGGATTCAATATTCATATAATGGAAGCAAATATAATTACTACCCAAATACTCATGCTTGGTTCCACTTGGTTTCGGCCAATATTGTATTTTTTAATCACAAAATAATTATATCATATACATATCGTCTGTTTTTACACATGCCTAACTACAGGCAAAAAAGAAACGCCACAAGGAAAAAATCCCCAGATTTAATTTTAATCACCAAAATTAAATTTTTATCGCTATTAGTGAAAATGACCATGAACAGCATGAGCGCTGCAAAGTGTGTTGATTCCCTTCAAATCGAATAGCAGCCATTACATTGAAATCAAGAGTTATTTTATTTATTGATACTTACCAGCAAAGTCTATAATATAATGTGTGTTATATACAAGCCTATTTTTTCTAAAGTAGCCAAGTGTCTAACTCAATATCATCCCAAATCTTCAACTTTGAAAACAAGAATTTTTGTCAATTTAAACAACATTGATGCTGTGATCTTTACGCCGGAAAAAGATGGGCTTCTGATATCCAATATTTAAGACAAAATAAACATTTTACCATTGGTACACGAATCGTGTACCATAATGCGTTTCAGCCCCAGTTCTAGCAAGAAACTCGGGGGAACAAGGCTACACATATGCACCAAATCAAACGGCATATGTGTATTTTCATTATACAAGCCTATTTTATTTAGCAACAATAGAATGAATAGTATATAGGGATGTGTGATGTGATAATTAAGCTGTAAACAAGATGATTTGAGTCTGCAAACCATAAGCTCTTAGTTGCAAAAAAGTCTTGTGATTCCTTTTCACACCTACATTGCGACTAAACAGAACTGTGATTATCAGTCTGTGAAGTAACTGAATTCCATATTGTTTGAATGAGCAATGTTCAAGTATCCCTACACATATAAGTTTATGTTTTGTAGATTGCTGGAAAAGATCTGCTAAAGTCGATTGATAGTGAAATGTCTGGTGATATTGCTCGAGGTTTAAAGGCTATTGGTGAGTTATACTAGATTAGAAATAACTATCAAAATATCTGCTTAAATTCAATTTTTGTCACAATATTCTTGGTAGTAATGCGACCTGAGCTATTAATTTAGAATTTAAGGATTACCTAGAGACAATCTTTAGTAAAACTCCAGTGTTTTGAATCCCTTGTTACCTACAATATTGTGAAAGTTCAATTTTTAAAAGAAATAACAGTAACCAATTCTACAAAGATCTGATGATTTTAAATTTTTACAACATTCTGCAGACAATATAAACAAGCTGGTGCCACCTATCAATGCTGAGTAAAAAATCTTTTGATATACCTCTTTGTAATCTAATTTAATCCAAGCCGGGCAAGCAGTTCTTGGCAAAGAGAGTTCCCAAACTTTTTTCAGCATGATTTGCCTGCATCATCGGTGCAGAACGGAGGGCAGGCATGGATCAGCCGTTATTCGTTTGTTTAAGATGAAAAAGCAAATATGTTGGCATGCACATAAAAGGATACTTGATAATTGGAATTATTTCCAGAGCTGAAATGTTTGACGTTAAACCACATTTCATTTATTCATTGCCATTTTCTCTTCCAGCACAATATGCAAATAATGGCTTAACGTATTTTGCTAAAATTTTACATAAAGCTATGAGTGGTGCTGGTACAAGTGATTCAACATTAATTAGAGTTATAGTGTCGAGATCGGAGGTATGGTAATTAAATACTTATTTAATAGATTTTACATAGCATACTGTATAAAAACCGCTTGACATTTTGCTATCTGAATTACAAATAGACACAAACTAGATATTGATGCAAATGTAAGTTATAGTTATCCAATATGAACCACTGCACCATTTGAAATTCAAAACTGTGGTTAAAGAACACATCAAATCCTCCCAATTCAATGCTGTATTTGAATCAGAATCAATGAGTTAAAAAAATCTATTTTACTTCTGCATCAGAGTATACTGTGTTTTTTTGCCAATTCATTATCAAAGGCTTTCCATTTAAAAATGTATTTGAACTAACCACATATGGTTGTGCCCTTGTGATGGTTCAGTAAGTAAGGCTAACCAGTTAAATCCTGAGAAAGTTTCCAAGGTTTTTCAGGTGTGGTTTCCTCTTGTCAGTGGTGCAGGACAGAGGGTCTGGCAAGGACCACGTCTAGTCATTTGGTTAGGACAAAAAACAAGGTCCCATGTAAACATTGGTGTGCACGGGAAAGAACCCCTTGACAGTTGGAATTCGATAGAGTAGGCTGTTTCACCGCTGTCCATGTAAAGTTTCTCAATAGCACACTATATGTCGTATGCCCGTCTTCATTAGCCCAGTCAGTGCAGAAAGTATGATGCTAAACCCCATTTCATTTCAATTGCACTTGTTGTAATACATGTATACCATATATTTATCAGGATAAGCAGGTAATTATTGTATATATATATATATATTTGTTATTTATTTGATTACAGTATGATCTTGGAGACATAAAAGGAGAGTATGAAAAGTTATATGGTAAATCGTTGTCAGAGGCCATTAAATCTGATACCAGTGGGGATTACAGAAAGCTTCTACTTGCCTTAATCAATTAGTAAAACTGGGGCCTGAGACCTACTATTGTTCTTCTTCTTTTTGGGGCAGATGTTATTAAATAAAAAAAAGTCTAAGGCCCAGCCAATTCAAATATGATTGGCATGTTCCTTGGACAATTGTGCATTAAATTTTGATGACGTCACAATTCTAATTATGGCTGTGAAGATGTCATGCTTTGTTCCTGGTCCACCGTTTGTCGGTCCTTGTTATGTTACTGTCAGGTTAATATTGATTATTTACTGTTTAAAATAGCATTTTGTATATAATTGTAAATATTTAAAAAAATCAAAACTGTTCTATGCATAGCAATTATTGTATTTTTATCGAAGCATAATACTGATAGTCAGAAATATATTTCTATCACATTCAGGATTCATCAGGTTTATATTAATTCATATTTAATGAAGTGGTTATTCTTATGTTAAAATTAACTTTTGAGATATATATATATATATATTGTTATTTAGCATTAGAGTGGAAATTCATAATAATAATTATGAAGTTTATCAGTCAGATTAAAATACAGATCCTATTTCGTTTTGTTAAAGTTAAAATTTTGTTTTACTTGTCATTACCAAACTAGGATCTGGAAGAGTTTTTATATAACCTGCGTTTTGGATGATGTGAGGTACTAGCCAATGAAATGGTCTGTTGCAGCGAGTTCTTGGCCTGTGATAAACGAAACTGTGGGTTTTCCACTAGAAACATCAATACTGATTGGTTAATCAATTAGCTGATGTAAAAGGGTCAAAAGCAGCTCGAATGACCTATGAAACGACCTAAAACACTACAACTGGTAAGATCTTCATGTATTAGAGGACATCGAGAAAGTATAAAAAACAAAACGAAAAATAGATCTGTATTGTAATTAAACAGATTTTAAACTCATTAATTAAGAAGATTCCATAATATACCGGTATTGATTTTACTTACATTTTGTTCTTTCTGACTATACCAATATTGTGCTTGAAATCAAACAAGATCAAAATACTATAAAAAAAATAGATATTTTTGATGGATATAATCTTTAAATTTTTCTGATATTGTTTAACAAGTTAATATTGAGCATTAAAATTTTTCTAGATTTTATGAGCAAATATCTATATTTGCATTCTGTTGTTAGAAATATTTATAATATTTTCCCTGCTACAAGAGCAGGTACCAATCTCCATTTTTTAATGATATTTATATTATTTGTTACCGGTATACAAGAATGGGTACAATATATGTGTTTTTTTGTAATATTAAATTAGTGTTTTCTTTACTATAAGAAAGATCGCAATTTATATTCAATATTAGTATTTTCTGCATGAAAGGGTGAAATACTGCAATCTATGTTTTATTTTGCAGTAGGTGTATATAGTAGCCATCCTGAGATTTACATTGTTATACTTGCATGCACAATGACAAGATTTTTATACACTAGGCATATTATTTGGTAGAGTGTTGTCCATTATTCATCCAGTCAACTTCTTCATCTTCATTTGTTCAGTTTATGCAGAAATGGAGGATGTTAAACCCCATTTCATTTTCATGTTAGCATTTACGCAAGCAGAAAAATAAGTTAATCGATGAGTGTACTTTTTTTTCGCGTATATTTTGCACTGGTATGCCTATACGGGCAATAATGTTTAACTGCTAAGTCAATCATTGGTTCTTGTTGGTGCCTGTTCAGTATTTAGGGTAACTCAATAATCTTTATAATAAATAAGCACAATGTGTGTTCGCTAGCTTCAGTGAGTCATGGTTAGGGTACCAGTGTTTTAAAAGTATTTTCAGTGTAATTATAATTCATAAATACAAGGTAATCTTTATTCGTAAGCACTGTGAATAACTTAGTTTTATGGCTATTTATTGGGTTTTAAACTTTACTAAGCATTTTGTTACATAGTTTCCATGGATCATTTTGAGACCTTTCCATTTAACTTATTTATTAGGGTACTAAAAAGGTAAAATGATGTCTTCAAGTTATGTATGGCACATATAAAGAGATATGCATCACCTATTCACAAGGGTACTCAGAATGTGAAATTTGTAATATGATATCTTTTAAAGGAGCTAAACCTCTAACTCGATATCCTTTGACATTTAAAAGATAAATTAAAATTCAATATTGGTCCATTTCAATCAGTATTGATGTTGATATCTAACAGTGAAAATTTGGGCTCCTTTTAAAATCAGTGAGTGACGACATTTTCTGTATGGTTTCAACTTCAAGCATCATTTGTAATGGCGTACCTTGATGAACCAAGTAAAACACATCCTGCAAGTCAGAGCCTAAGTGAAATGTCAAACCATAATAATCAGGTATTTTGTAGAACATGGTTAGAAATTACAATAAAACTGAACTTCAAATTACACTAATATGCATGTTGTTCGACTAATTTTTGGGTTCCAAAGAATAAGTGGGTTAGCTCCTTTAATTTATTCTTTTTTTGAGATATGTATTTTGTTGCCGTTATGTAATAGCGGAATATTTATACAGATAATTACATATTATACTGTACACATTTCAATTTAATTTTGAATAAACCTATATCCACAATTTTTTTTTATTGTATTTGTTACGGAAATGTGGATAGACACTACAGAAAAAATAAACATTCCTATCGCATATCCACTGCACATTTAAGTAGGTCATTTTAGGACTAAGATATTGTTCAATTCTTTTTCATAAAGTTTTTAGTAGCAGTGAAAGGAAACTGGAGGACCAGGAGAAAACCCACAAAGTAGAACAGACTCCTTGTCACGTACAAGCTGGGAATTAAAACCACGCCACTTGACTCAATGGACAGGCCCTATTATTATTTAAAAGCATTAGACTATTCATACACCAACCATCTCCCCCCCCCACCCCACATTTTATCGCAATTCTGTCCGTGGTTTGTGTTCTGAGAAAAAGATGACAGACAGGGGTTATAAGAACACAAAACAATTTTTGTTATACAGTATTTTTAGAAATATATTACTGTGGGTTAGACAAAACATCTATGAGTTAATGATACAATAATGATATTCTTGTATCTTTTAAACATATAAAATAAAGCATATTGTGTATGGATACATGATTATAGTACATTAATGCAAACATTTTGACATAATAATACGAATGTGCTTTCTTTGGCCGATAATAGTTAAATTGAATCACACCCAGCTAATTTGTGTTAAAATATAAGTTATTTAAAAATATTAAATACTAGAAAACTTGTTTCATACACATTATATCATCAATTTTTATCTAATAAAATAAAACAAACTAAATCACAATCCACAAATGTTTTAACATATTAATTTAGCACTAAGGAACTTATGCCAAGAGACCATATTTAGCAGACATTTTGACTAAGCACATACAAGTCTCATTGATTTTGACAACATCTTTGCGTATTATTTTATAGCATTATTTAAAAGCAGTGAAGCTCATTTACAAATATAACACTGCCAGGCAACAACATGGTCTGCCTATCTGCGCTCTCTGTGAAAAGGGTAAAGGCAAGAAATTTACAGTATTTCTGATAGTCAGGTAGGCTTAAAATTTAAGTTGTCAGATCCATCAAAATAATTTCAGTCTAAATGTACCTGGTATTTGTAATAACCGAGAAAAATAGAAGAGGTATTAACGTCTTGGGGGTTATGCTCCATCTAGGCTAATAAATATGGGCATATGCCAGTCCATGTGCTATGAGGGGAAATTTTGCCCAGACAGTGGTTCTAGATCTAGGTCCTTCTCTTATTTGAATTCTAATTTTGTCAAAAGTTCTTTTATGTGTACACAGGACCTCAGTTTATTTTGGTCCATCCAAAAGAGTAAACACAGTTCTTATGTCCAAGAAAAGTTATATTCTTATAAGGCACAATAAAAATTTGTAGATTGTAACCTGGACTTCCCTCGAAGTATCTCTCACTAAAATTGTCAATTAAATTATCTGAAAGCCTTTTTTTCTCTCATATTTCGATATAAATAAAATTTACATACATTAAATGCAAGTAGTTGAAGTAGAGTATTATAGTTATACTGAATTCCTACAAATTGCAAATGCTCCCAAAATACATCCTAAATGTCTGAACCAACTGGGCTAATGAAGACAGGCCTATACAATGCAGAGTGATATGGTGAAAATTTTGCCCAGAAAGTGGCGTCGTTTCTGTTTGCTCTTTATCGAATTTAAACTATCAAGGGATTTTTCGGTGCATGCCAACAAGAACATTGGTGGACCTCAGTTTTTTGTACCATGCTAAAATCTTGGCACATTTTACTTGCAAGCCCCTTGTCCGGCAGCTGAAGCAATGGCTCGAGAAATCTCTCTCGCCATTGCTGGATTAGCTTCTGATACTTGTGCTTTTGAGGGAGTGTGTCTATTCTTACCATTCAATCAAATCTATCCCAAGTACAGCAATGACAGACCTTTGCTTAATAATCTGAGTCTTCCCTAAAACTTAGGACAGTGATTTAAGGTATTAAAAACGATGAAAGTGTTGTTCGTCACTAAACAGCATTATATCCGTGATGATAGCCTCGTTTATCACACAATTTCTACAATATTCTGCTATGCACTGGTTAATTGGGCATGATAAATTCGTGAGTCATACGTTACATTGACCAGTCATAATTTGGAACAAGAATTTGCTTTCTTTACAGCAGTGAGTAGTGGGATTAGCTCTGCGAGGAGTATGCTGGTTAGTAAGCCTGGGCCATACTCACTGAGTCACTGTGACTTCCCACTTTTAAAAGTAGTGCCTGTTTCACCTACAAGACATGTGACCCTGCTTCTTGACAGACCTTATATTTGAATATATTTGCTTTACTGTATATATAATAAATACTAGTACAGTAGTCTTATGAGTAACTACCTGTACAAGTTGGGTCAGTGAGCGCAAAAAAAGTACACAATTATAATTAAATTCTGAAATACAATATACCCCAGTACGTACCGAGCATGTATTTGATATTTGGAGAGAGCACATTTTGAATATAGATGGCATATACCCATTTTTAGTTTAAAGCCAGTTGTACACACAAAATTTTAATACATGATTAGTTACATTAGGTTCCAACTACAGTAGTTTTTAATATGGTAATAATACAGAATATACAGACATCTAAGAGAATAGAAATAAAAATTGGGTTTATTTAGTGATAGTGTGAGATCCAATTAAAAATTTAACCAAATGTAAAATAGAACAGTTTTCTATGGAGTACTACAGGATAAACAGATTACCATGTATATTGTTAATATATTAATATGCGTCTACAGTCAAATTACGAGCTATATAGTAAATGATAACATATACATTAGTTTTTGTCTATGCTACTAAAGCATTTCAAACAGTTAAACATGATTGAAATTAAATATAGGCTATCGGTATCACAGAAAAATATTTGTGTATTAAGATAATATTATGTAAAAACTATGATTATGGTGACGTTGCAGCATCAGATGTATTTGAATCACTAGATATCCTCCGAGTTCGACTATGACGCGTCAAGGGCGTTGTGGTTGCTGATGTTGATGGTTGACAATCACTACCATCCGAATGTCTGTCACCAGATGCTGATCTAGATGATCCAGAACTTTTTTTGATAGGAATATGAAATTCATCTGCTACTTCTCTTGTAGATTTGGCTATTTTTAAAATTGTTCGTCCATTTCCATAATCCACCTGCACCAGTGTCCCAATGCCGTAACATTGATCATTCTCTGAAGAATAATCGCCATCATGATTATCTGAACTGTTATTACTAGATTGTTCCGATTCGCGTAGAGCCAACAGCTCTTCTCGTAGTCGTAAGGCTAACGCTGAATCACTTGAGCCGTAATCCACATCAGGAGATACGTGTCTACGAGGTGAAGATGGTTTATGTGACGGTGGTGTATCATTGGTCTGTGAAGTCGTTGGAGTCGAGTCAGATGATCTCAGTCTTTTCCTGGATTTAGAAGATGATCTGTTACGAGACGAGGTAAAACCAGCCACCGAATCATCCGAATCGGAACTGTCCGTTACAGTTCTACTTGAATGGGAATCACGTTCTGATCTTTTTCTTTTGTTCCTCCGTCTCGCAAAGCTAATATCTGATGACTCCGAATCTCTTGAATGATGAGAATCATTTGAGTGACTATTGTTTTCCAGACTAGAAGGACTACGCTCATCATTATCTAGTCTATTACTAACACTTGTGCTGCTAAATGAACTATTATATCTGTTGCTCGTATTATGAGGGTCAGTGCTATGGTTAGAATGATCTTCAGAATCGTTATCCCATGGTTCAATTCCTAATGCCTCATCCCAGTTTTTTTGTATATTTCTATACTGTCTCCTTCTAAAAGAGAAATCTGTATCATATTCACGACCTTGGTATCTGTCACTGTTGTTATCAGATTGGGATGAGCTGTCTGAATCACCTGTAACATTCAATGTGGCATTTCGATTTATTCGAACTATCTCCCTTTCAGTATTTAAAGGGCAATCGCACAAGTCAATGTCTAGCTGACAAGAATTGCACCTCAGTCGGGTTGATCTACTGTTGGTCGCCGTTTCATTCGGTTGATTTTGGTTCAAATGGCAATCACATAAATCATTATGTAAAAGACATAAATTACACCTATTAGGATCAGGTGGTGTAGCCACGGCAACAGTGCTTGCAAAATCTGTCAACGCAACCTGTGGTGGAGTTGCAGGGGTTGTTACATGGATGCTATTGTCAATGGTGGCTATGCTGTTTAAAATGGCCTCTTGTTCAGCTCTCTCTACATATGGCAATGGAAAAGAATCCATCGAAGAATCAGAACTGTGAAAAGATCTGACAGGGCTTCTGGATAAACTGCGATTAGGACTACGCGATGGACTACGTGATATACTTCGAGATATACTTCGTGATGACCTACTTAGATGACTAATATCACTATATCTACTTGAAGTTGAACTTGAATCCCATGATGAATGTCTGCGTCTGGACTCTTTCTTCAATGTGTTCACTTCTTGTTGTAATAAATCATATTTTGTTTTTAGTTCCAGTAATTCTGCTTGTAGAACATCATACTCCTTGTTTTTAGCTGAAAATAAAGCAAAGAGGAGACAGTTACATTTTTTTTTCATTATTGTCTATTTCTATTACCTGATGTCTCACAAATATTTTACTTACCGATAGTCAAAAATATGTAGGCACTACTATGATGAGCCGGAGTCTCCCATTATGAATTAATTTTAAAACAAATCTGTACACAAAATACTGTAGCATACGTGGCTTTGCTAGTACATGTATAGCTGTAATTCTAGGATCAGTTATATGCTCTATCAATACTTTATTCTGACAAAATGGGGCTTTTAAAATTTAGATCAAACAGACTTATCTTTACTGTTACATCAAATTGTGATAATTTTTCCCAGAAACAAAGAAATTTCAATTCCAACTTCAATGGTTCTTTTACATGTAAATTGGACCTCAATTTATCGTCCCATCTGAACAACTCAACGCTTTCAGGCCCTGTGTTCTTCTGCACCACTAACGGGGGGTAACCAAACACTTTGGTGTGAACAAGAGTAATTAAATATTAAATCAAACTGGCATAAATGAGGTATAAAATCAACCAGCAGTGATACTGTATTATTCTCATGCCATATTAAAAATCCTGTCTTCATTAGCCCAGTACATGTAGGTGCAGAAGAGAAAGATGTTAAACACCATTTAATTTTTATTTCATATCAAAGATTCAGTTTGAAAGATTCAAATGTTCATACCTTCACAATAGGCTTTAAGAGCTTCCAAACAATCATGACTGTTGACTTCTGTTAAAGGAATCTTTAAACCACACTGTTTCTTGCATGCTATTTCTCGGTACAAACACTGCTGTTCTTCATGTACTTGTATCAACTTTCTTAGCATGGTCTGAGAACATTTTGGATATTTGCATACAACTATCTCATATCCACAAACTTTAATGTGAACAGAATATTTTTCTAATGTTATTTTATCTTTGCAGCCATTAGTTACAAAGTCACATGTCAATGTTAATTTATTTAGCATGTTTCTAACTAAGGGCAAAACTGTTTTTAAGTCAATTTTTTCAACACGATTACGGCAAGTTGGACAGTTATGTTTGTTATTTAACCATGTCTCAATGCAGACCTTACAAAACACATGCCTACATGGACATTCCATAGGTTCATCCAGTACATTAGTACAAATACAGCATATTAATTCTTGATCTGGCGGTGGCACAAACTTGTCCACGTCATAGCGTGACATCCTTGATTTTAACCTGTAAAATATTATAATAGATTTAGTCAATGTGTTTGTTGCAGTAATCTGGATATATTTTTAAAATACCCAAATCCACCATTATTTCAACATATATCACAATCACTTATATTATTTAACTAAATGTCATCTTACCGTACTTTAAAATTACAGTATTCTTGTGTTGTATGGAAGAAATAAAACTTGTGTTTATATACATGTACCCAAATTTGTACACAAAAACGCTAAGATTTCAAATTAAAAATGACAATTCCGCATAAAGAACAGTAAATTATCATAAATCAATATAAATTATTGTGATACGAGTTGAAATTATGGGGGATTTAGGTAAAGCAATTAGACAATGTGACAATATTAGACAATAAAAGTTGAGATATTTGTATACCCTAACACCTGGTGGTAATTCAACTCTGTGGTATATTAATTAGCCTGCTTGCTGTATACTGTACCGTACTAATGACTGTACAACATGACATTGTAAATGGGTGTTACATGTACATCAGCATTTTATACATTTTCCACACCACAGATTTACATCAAAAGACCATATGGTGTAGCAGAGATTGATCTGCGGTGGATTCATGCCGGTAGTCGAATGTAGGTTTTGGTACATGTAGTCGAATGCAACCAGGAACTATAATTGGCCTACAGTCTACAGTGGAAGTATCTGACAAACGATATTGATAAGGATGAATGTTAACTTGTCCACAAGCAAACTCGTCCACATGGCATTGGTTCATAGTGAGTGATTATAATTAAGTGTAGGCCTACTGAATGATACTTTTCTGTCGTATCCCCATGGTTTTCATAGTGTTTGATATATGAGTATAATTTTCTCGATATCAACTATCAGACTATATTGCCAAATTCAGAAGACGACCACCGTCAAGCCCGGCCCCATTACGTCTTTCTTTATTATCAAAATCTGTTTTCATTTTGAGTGAAGCCTGTATTATAGCACCTATCGTTTATAGAGAAATACTCTAAAAATAGACAGCGAAGGGTCGTACAATAGATTCACCCTTGAACTCTATTGAGCATTGGTAAACAATGGCGGAGCAGAAAGAAAATCGTAATACTGAACAGAAAATAGCCGTTTAACAGGGTCGAAATTGTTGCTATGGAACATGCAGAAAGGATAGTAGGTATTCTGATGGGGATTATCATCCTCCTCGCAGTGTTCCGTTTGATTAGAGCTAATCTGACTACTCCCTGCTGGACTGAGTGGGTATTATTGTCACTAATTATGACTGGCCAGTGGTCCTATTACTGACCAATCACTGAATTCGTTACAAAGGTATTACCTTTAAAACAAGATGTTTAATTAGGACAACTGTGTTTACGTAACGTTACGTCATGGCTGCACGTTTTTTTTATGCTATATTAACCAGCGCATAGCAGGATATTGCAGCAAAACTAATTGCGTGACAAACGAGGCTATCGGTATTGACGTAAATTATACACTACGGTATGGTAACGAACAGACCTTCAACGTTTTTAATAACTTAAATCTTTGTCCAAAATATTAAGGAAGACCCAAGATTAAACGACAGAATGTCATGTTACTGTACGTAAGTAGTAGATTTGATTGAACGAGAAGAATAGACACATTTACTTAAATGTCAAGAATCCGAAGCGAATCCAGCAATGGCCAGAGAGGGATTTCTCGGGCCGTTGCTTCAGGAATATGGGGGATTATATGAATAATGTAACTTGGTTAACTTTTCCGAAACCTAAAACAAACTTTGAAAAAAGCCAGTGTTTTCTTAGATGCGGCCATTGTTTACTATGCTTGTGTACGACCCTGCCCGGGGTTAAGTACCACGTGATGCGCATATCACATTTCAATGACGTCATCGCCAATAGGTGCTATTAATACAGGCTCAGGATTGTAGGCCTAGTGTAGTGAACTGGCCCCACAGATCCATTCACTTGATATTTAGTTTTGCGTAGCCTAGAGTACGGATCTCCTACACTAAATAATAGTTACTATATTAGTGTTAAAACTACATTTGATTGTTTACTGAGTGATGCTTTTATCGTTGTTTTCATAGTGTTATCTTACCAGTTTACGATGATATAAGTATGTGGGTGAGAATAGAGATTACCATGGCATTGATTGTACCAACCGGCAACCCTACCTCCTGAGACAACATAAATTATATAAAATATTATAAGCTTATCTCAATAAGAAATATAATCATAGCTATACCTGGTTCTCACTTGTGAGAGCAACACATTTAAACAAGAGAAAAACCGTATAGTAGGTTATTGAATGTTCCCATTGATGATAGGACACTCTGGAACTGCCACTCTCCAGTTGAGTAGGCCTCAGTCCACAGACTGACACAGTTATCTTCCCTTGAAAAATGTCAATAAATTCTGAAATATTTTGTCTTTAACTTTTTCTGACATATTAGATAACATTGCATTTAGTTAACATATCTATTGAATAATTCCACATCTAAAATTTCTCCTGAACAATGTATATTGACATCATATTGCTGCTAGCTGGCATCATTTCTATTTTTTGTCAAGAGCCAAGAAGCCACTGTCAGGATTTTTACAAATTTCGGAATGGTGTTCGCGTCAATCGAGATACGAAACGAATCGATTAAAAGTAATAACAATAAAAAGATTTGTCAATATCATAATAGATTTAGTTAGGATATCATTTGGTTTAGAAAAATATAGAAATATATTTTACTATTTCATTTTGGTAAATCTTTTACTCCCAGGTTAGCAAAAGACAAAATTAGTTAAAAAATTGGAGTTCCCTCCCTTTCACTGTGTAGTTTGCCATTTTTTACGTCTTTAACTTTTAACCTCACCCACAGCACCTGTTGAGGTATTTTGTGTAGCTGCCTTGTTAATATCTATTATCTGTTTTATAAGATTCATATTATTTTTGATACACATAAATATATATTAGGTAATCAATTTAATGTGGGAATAGTCTCCTACAAGGGTTTTTTCTATGAAATTAATGTTATTGTTATTGTTTAAAATTATTATATTTGATTATTAATTAATACAAATTATCTATAAATTTAATTAGTTATATTATAATGAGGAACTTGACAGGAACATTTTTCTCAAGTCTTAAACAAGCTTTGATTTAGTTCAAAATAAAGTTTATTTCATTGTTTTGATTTATCGACTTCCTAAAAAAAGTTTGTGTACCGTACCAGTATAGGCCTACCAGTAGGCCTATACGTCACTATACGATAGGCGTTCTTATTTTATTTTCATTTTTGTCTTGCTCATTAAAGTCATTACTGCACAGGAATGGAACACACGGTTGGATTCCAGTACTTCTTATTATATTATAAGCTTATAACCGTATCTATACCAGTAAAAGTAGTCATAAAATTTTGTGAACAGACACTTGATTAATTATTGATCACCCCATACAACAAATCAATATATATAGGCCTACAATCACATCAACAATTTTATTTGTGAACTAAATCAAACCGCTAGTCGATCAATTTAAGAGAAAACAAAGATTTCAAGTCAATAAGGAAAACTGTGATAATTGTTTCTGAATTTGTTTACAACCTAATACTAATACAGCTGATGATAATTATCATATAGTTTGATTATTAGGCCTAAAATATAATGATGAAGCTGTTTCACATAGGCCTCGTTGTAGCCTATGTAGAATGTTTGCTGGAGAGTGCCATATTGATGGATCCATTGAGAACAGGATGGTTATTAAACATAATAGCTAAATGTCTTCACAAAATTATGACACTGTTTTGTATAGCTGGTAATAGTCAATGTATTTTATTACTGTAAGGAAGAGACTACAGACCATGCCAACAATTTCACAAAAATCTCCTTTGGTGCATCCAAATCTAAAGCCATTCAAATATTGACTCTTTTGTGATAAAAATTGCCTGTTACCGTACATTTGGTTACTGTACTTAACCCTTTAGGACAGCCGCAACTGCCTCAATTTGATCTCTAAACCCTTGAAGAACTATAGTAAACTGCCCTGTTATACAGAGTTTTTGACACGATCTTGGGTGGTTTCAGGCTGTTGAGGGATTTACCAGTATACTGGCATCACTTTTGTTAAATTTTCTTCAAGGAACTTGGTTAGTCAATATTTATATGTGTACCAAGTGCTAATGGAAGTCTTAGTCTTTCTTAAATTTGATCTTGAACGAATACGGTACGGGTAGTTAAAATTTGGATAATGGAATGGTTGAAATGTCTGAAATGTTAGTACCGAAATTAAAAAGTCAAATATGTAGTGGTTACAATTAGCTTGATGGATTTAAATACAATTTTTTATACGCCCACATTTTCATGTGGACGTATTATGTCGTCGCCCCTGTCCGTCCGTCCACAATTGTTTGTGGACTCTCTACAGGTCACAATTCTTGTCCGATTTTGACGAAACTTAAAATATAGGTTTATCCCCAAAAGATCTCGGCTGCTTTCAATATTGGCATGTATTGGATCAAAACTTCATGGATTATGGCCCCTGATTGTACGAAAAATCACGTTTTTAGTTTGTGGACCCTATAGAGGTCACAATTTTAAACCGATTTTGATGAAACTTAACATGCATGTTTATAACCCAAAGATCTTGGTTCCTTTCGATATTTGCACCTATCGGAACGTAAATTCCTAAATTATGGCCCCTGATTGTCCGAAAATTCACCTATTTTAGCTCGTGGTACCTCTGGAGGTTATAATTATTATCCGATTTGAAAAACCGTTCGATTATATCACCGTTACACCCTAAGGAAGGTTGAGTTCAAATTTCGGAAAAATCGGACCAAAATTACCATACAAAATGGCTGCCGTTCGTACGCAAATACTGTTAAAAAATGGTATATCAAGGTTGTGGACCCTGTACTGTAGAGATCACAATTTTAATTCTATTTTGATGAAACTTGAAATGCATGGTTATAACCCAAAGATCTTGGTTCCTTTCGATATTTGCGCATATCGGATCGTAACTTCCTGAATTATGGCCCCTGATTATACGCAAAATCGTCTTGGTTTAGCCTGTGGTCCCTCTGGAGGTTACAATAATTATCCGATTTAAAAAATCGTTTGATTATATCACCGTTACACCCTAAGGAAGGTTGAGATTGAATTTCAGAAAAATGGGACCAAAATTGCCATACAAAATGGCCGCCATTCGTACGCAAATACTGTTAAAAAATGGTATATCAAGGTTGTGGATCCTGTAGAGGTCAAAATTTTAATTCGATTTTGATGAAACTTAAAATGCATGGTTATGACCCAAAGATCTTGGTTCCTTTCAATATTTGCGCATATCGGATCGTAACTTTCTGAATTATGGCCCCTGATTATACGCAAAATCGTCTTGGTTTAGCTTGTGGTCCCTCTGGAGGTTACAATAATGAACCGATTTAAAAAATCGTTTGATAATATCACCGTTACACCCTAAGGAAAGTTGAGTTCAAATTTCGGAAAAATCGGACCAAAATTACCATAAAAAATGGCCGCCGTTCGTACGCGAATACTGTTAAAAAATGGTATATCAAGGTTGTGGACCCTGTAGTGATCACAATTTTAATTCAAATTTGATGAAACTTGAAATGCACGGTTATAACCCAAAGATCTTGGTTCCTTTCGATATTTGCCCATATCGGATCGTAACTTCCTGAATTACGGCCCCTGATTATACGCAAAATCGTCATTGTTTAGCTTGTGGTCCATCTGGAGGTCACAATTATTATCTGATTTAAAAAATCGTTTGATTATATAACCGTTACACCCTAAGGAATGTTGAATTTCGGGAAAATTCGGAACAAAATTGCCATACAAAATGGCTGCCGTTTATACGCGAATACTTTCGTTATTTTCACATATCAGATCATAACTTCCTGAATTATGGCCCCTGATTGTCCGAAAAATCGCCTATGGTCCCTCTGGAGGTCACGATTATTATCCGATTTAAAAAACTTGACTCTATCACCGTTACACCATACGGAAGGTTGAGTTTGAATTTCAGGGAAATCTGACCATAATTGCCAGACAAAATGGCCACCGTTTGTATGCTAATAGTGTTAAAATATGGTATATCAAGGTTGTGGACCCAGTATAGGTCACAATTTTAATTCGATTTTGATGAAACTTTAAATGCATGTTTATAACCTATAGATCTTTATTCTTTTCGATATTTGCGCATATCAAATTGTAATTTAATGAATTATAGCCTTTGATTGTAGGAAAAATCACTTTCGATTTTGCTTGTTCTCTAACCATCTCTCGAAAATGTGGGCGTATCCTGCCTGGCAGTGCCAGCTTACTATCTTTTAAAATATCTTTTAGATACTATTAATTAACAAAATGGGAACTGTTTACGAAGATGAAGACCAGATGTCAGCAATACTTCATGCAGTGGGAGAATATTTTGAAGTTAAAAAGAAAATGGATGCCATAAAAGCCTTTACACTCAGCCATCCTATGGTTACACTGTTCAGTATAGTTTTGGTAGCAATGTGCAGTATACCTATTGTCTGTTTTTGCACATTCCTATTTGGAAGTATTTGCCTGGCAGTGACTGGCTTCGTTCTTATTGAAGGTGTGTAGTCATTTTAAAATGTTCCTCGACCTTGTGTATGCACTACATGTACTTTACAATTTTTAACAACAAACTTAGTGACCTTCAACAGATCTATCGTGGCATAAGACATACATGCATAAGGTAGTAGGCCTAAAGTAGAAGATGCCAGTACCTGGTAGGACTTATGTAACATCATCCATGAAGGTTCTTGGTGAAAACATAAAGGCCTCGGGATGGGGAATATATGATAAATTGATTAGGTATTCTAAGGTCTGGAGAACTGTCATAAAGTGTCTATAGTTCCTGTTCACCTTACAATGTTTTAGAGATCTCCAAATCCAGTGGTGTATACTAGTGTCCCACAAAAGACCGACTAGAAGAAATGATGAGGCAGATGGGTCAGGAAACAAAACTTCCCTCACCTCCTACCAAATATTTGTGGGTTTTCTCCGGGTCCTCCGGTTTCCTCCTACTGCTAAAGACCCCTACACGCAAGCAAATTATGGAAATAAAATTAAACCATATGTAAGTCTCGAATTGAACAAGTTTGTGTCAAATGGACGTTAAACCCCATTTTTCTCTCTTCTCTCCGTCACTGCCCAAATCTACATTTATTTCAAACCATGCTTATGAATTATTTGTCTCTTGAAAAAAAATATATTAACATTTACCTTTCCAATTACAGGTACTGTTCTAACAATTGCAACAATTTTCTTTGGCATTTCTCTTTTAATTGTTGGTTTTTGTGCTGTTGGTATCAGTGGAATTATTGTAACTGGATTTTACGTCTTTGACTGTAGTTGCAGCCTTATCCAAAAAGTTTCAGACAGAAATAAAAGTGAGGATTGGAACCAAAAGCTTTGAAAGCAGAAGAACTTAGAAAGATAAAGTAAAATGGATGAATGGTGATCAGATTGTTGGATCTGAGTGTTATCCAGTATGGGAACAAATCATGGTGCTACAGTATGATGCCATTTTAAGCAATTTAGTCTTTAATAATGGGGTATTGACAATAGATACTTAATGCATAATTTGTTTTATTCTGTCTTTTATTTAACTTTTTAAAACCAGGTCTTTAAAGTTTTTTAATGTCCAACATTATATTATTATTGTTTTCTTATATCTAACTTTAACTATTTCCAGTCTTTCAAAAACATTTGTTTTCAATTGAATTATGATGTGTAACATTTAGGGTAACGCATCATTTCACGCATACTTTTCTAGTCAAAAAATATGATTAATATAGAATCTGAATTGTAATCAAAAAGGATCTGATTTCCATACTTTGGTGCATTATGTAGACCCTAGGTAGAAGTTTTAATCCTAAAGCTAAGCCACGGTTATTTTAAATCTATCTCGTGGTAGATAAACATTTGCTTCCACAATAATGATGTCGCAGGCAAGGTCTAGATAAGCAGAAACTTGCAGCAGTATATAAAAGTATGATTTTGCAATCTTTCCATTTGACATCTATGGCCATTTATTGGTTGAGTGTCTAAATTGATAGAAAAACATTACGGGTAATTGACTCAGCTAACCAAGTTGTCAAATTATTTTGAATATGACATGACATTATACACACCAGAAAACCTACTCACCAATTTAATCATGCATATTGACTTTCATTTTATCATTAGCCCATGTGTTATTAAATTAGTGTCTATTCTATAGTAATCTCATTGATAATAAAATAAGTTTTACACTAATTAAAGTAAAATTATATCAAATTAATAACTATCCTATTGTTTCTCTCAGTTATGGAACCTATTCTAGAGACGATCTCTCATTTATAAGCATGTACTTGTACTGGTGAAATATGAAATCTGTTCCAATAGATAATTTAAGATTTTTTTGTATAAAACATAATTATGCACATCATATATAGTTGTGAAAGTGCTTGCCTTAATTTTTATTGAAAAGATCGAAGTTGGATTTAACTGGATTTAAAAAAAAATTGGTTTTCTAACATTTCTCCTTTTTGTCAGAATAAATTGTTTCAAAAAGATGCCTTCCTCTCGAATTAAGTGCTTTTTAAAACACTATTGTTGTTTTTTTTTTAATATGGGTGATGATTCAGTTATTAAATATAGCATCAAAGTCATTATTTCCCTAAAAGTTGTACTACCAGTTTGTTAAAATGATATAAAGAATATTGCAAAAAGATGTATTTCTATTGAGGTGTAGATGCATAAAACTGAAAAAGATAATGGGTAGCCTTCACATAACGTACAAAGGATTTAATTGGTATAACTCTTATTATACAACTTCTGTGTGTAATAACATCATAAGGTACAGTTAGTTGACGAAATATTTCTTTAATAACTTGATTATTGCCTACTGCCCCTTATTACTTTCTTAGGGCAAAAGAGTTGAGCAAAGGTTCCTGGCAATTATATTCTGATATGGACATTTAGTTTTTATGTCAAAGTTCTAGTGCCTGTTTAGTAATAATATTCATACTTCTAATTGTTGTATTATTCTAAAACTTTGTATTGTGACAATTAAAGGTAATGATGTCGTTTGTAAATTGTATATCGATAGTAATAAATAACATGTAGATTGTTATTATTAGATGTAGATTATTATTATTATTATTACAGTATCAAGTTAGACCTAGATTATTATTATTATTAACATACATTACAGTGATGAATGGCAAAAGACTCTTTTTAGAGCTCTGTAAATCCACCTGCTAAGATCTTCAAAGTTCTTAGAGCAGTACTGAGTCTAGTGTTATGAATTATTTACTAAGATTGTCAGTACTGCTTTATGTATATAGGTGTTTGTAGCTTTATTAATACCTTAAAATCAATGGTAAATAAAGTTCTTAAAGTTTTGATTTTAAGAGACTAAAAGTTTGGCAGAGATATTTTTGCTTTATCTCTACATCTATTGTTATCCTTGCTCTTTATAGATTTGATATTATCAAACATGAACTATCAAAGTTCCAATACTCTACATTAATTCTTCCTCCAGAATAGATTTTATAGTGTTGATTGTTTTATGGGGCCAAATGGTAATTCTTTTGTTACGCAAAAATGATTGCCAATTTGCAATGATTTATCAGATGAACACATGAATATGTGATGTATGGTTATTTGAACATGAGATGTATGGTTATGTGACGCATGGTTATTTGTGTATTGTTGACTTTTTTAATTCTTTTTATGAATCACAAAGATTTTAGTGATGTTAAAAGTCAATAAAAAAAATTCGACTCTTATACTTTGTGTTTTCTTTATCTTTTGCTTTTAGATGCTCACATTTTACGGGAAGCCAAGGTGGTTCAGTGTGTATAGCACTGGCTTACTTACCTAAAGTCCTCAATTCGTGCCAATGATTGGTCAGGATTTTTCAGGCTGAAGGGCCTGGCAAGGCAAATTTTCTTTCCACATTTAATGTGTTGATCTGCTCTTCAACATTTCTTGTGAATGCAGAGATAAAAATGAAATGAAATGGGGGTTTAATGTCCTGTTTTTTTTCCGACTGGGCTAATGAAGGCTACCCTAATACACAATACAGTGCTTTTAGGGAAATTTGGCCCCGATACAGCGTACTCTTGTATCGAATTCCAACTGCCAAGGGATCTTTTACGTGCATGCCAATGTGTACATAGGACCTTGGTTTTTCATTTCATCTGAACGACTGTATGTTATCCCTTGCCAGGCCATCAGACTTGTAAATGCTCTTCAGGCAAGAATACTTAGGTAACCTTTATGACAGTCTGTCTTGCTGGTGTGCATGAATGAAGGTCTAAAAAGCATCTGAACTAATGTTGACGATAATTCAAAATATTGTTAATTAGGCAGCTATTCTGGCATTTAGTGATCAGAATTTGTTTCACTTGTTATGACCACTGACCTCTCCAAATAGGGAAATCAGAATTGTACAATTTAAAGCACCCCTTCCTCGGCACAGATAGTCTTCACTTGAATATGGGGGATCACATGGCTAAGTGAGTAAGACGCTGGCTCGCTAGCCTGAAGCTGAAGGTTTGGTGTTCGATCCATGCATTGGCCAAGAAAGTTCATCCAGATATTCCGGTGTGGTTTCCCCTTGTCAATGATGCAGGACGGAGGGCCTGACAAGGACAGCTGTCTAGTCGTTCGAATGGGACAACCTCTATATAACCTCCTATTAAAATGGCTTTGGGTAATTATGAAGATGTTTTGGGAAATGCTGAAATAAGTTGTACAGATAAACCGTGTTTAACTGTCACTCACACAAATGTCGTTTCGGGACAATCATATGATGTAATTATATTTCAATTATTCGCTTAAGTGGACCGAGAGAAAACCCACAAGATCTACTCCTTGTCACATACAAGTGTGGGTATATAAAACCACACCATTTGACCTTATAATCTAAAGTGCAGGTGTTCAACCATTCCATTCAGTTAACAAATCCCACTGATCAAATGGAGGCTAGATAGAAGTTATGACATAAGCTCTTTGTTTCAATAACGATTTAATTTTCTATAATTTCGCTGCTTTGATTGCATCATATCTAGAAATATAGAAGATACTATACAAACCTATTCAGTATCTTCAGATTTCGTAATAATATTAATCATATTTTAATGACTTTACAACAAACATACATAAAACCTATGAAAAAAACCAAATCACTGGTAATTGAAAACAATGAAGTCATAATATAATGAAGTCAAATTTCTTTTATATGTACATTAATTTAAGGAAGCACTGGCACCAACTTCAGAGAATTTTCAATTGTAAGGTCCCATTATTTTCTTGTTGGCAGTTCAATATCATATGTGCACACTGTAAAGGAAAAAGCACAAAAACTGAATATTCTGATTATGTTTAAATACAGACAAATTCCAAAATGAATTGATTTCTCTTCAGTATTATCTGTCGGCAGTTTTTTATCCTTGCCATATAAATGTAGATTTATATTTTATCATTGCTTGATGATCCTTGAAATAAATCAATCATTGTATTTATGATTGAAAAATGTGATCCTTGGCGATATAATTTCAGTGGAAGCAGACGTTAAAGCTATTTCACACAGAGAGAATTCTTGACAAGACAAACCGTCCTTGACAGATATTAGTATAATGTACCCTAAGTGCTGTGCCCAGGGTATATAATCATTGCCAAAGCCTTCAATATTTAATCTGTTTTGAGCAGAATGGAAGCTGAAACAGACTGTTAATACAATTAATATAATACATTGACATAAATTTAACATAATGCATTGTACATACAATTAACAAAATGCACTGTTCATACAATTTAAAAAATTCATTGTACACACAATTAACATAATGCATTGTACACAAAATTAACATAATGCAATGTACACACACACACAATGAGTTGTACATACAACTTACATAATGCATTGTACATACAATTTACCTAATGCATTGTACATACAATTTACATAATGCATTGTGCATACAATTTACATAATGCATTGTGCCTACAATTTACATAATGCATTGTGCCTACAATTACAAAATGCATTGCACATACAATTTACTGCATGTACAAACAATTTACATAATGCATTGTAAATACAATTAAAATAATGTAACTTATACATAATTAATATGTAGTTTTTTTGTTCGTTATATCTTAATACATGGGTGCTGTTATTTAAAATCGTGCGAAAGGCTATCGTTATTAAATATACTAGATTCTAATACAATATTGAAATGTAGAATATGTTTGCCTCCATTACATAATGTGGTTTGATTATATACACTATCTATAGTGTAAAAACAAACATCTTTAACTTCTAGCGCATAATTTTTTTTCTTTTTCTTACTACTTGGTAATGCTGCCAATTATTTTGATTTTATTGTATTCTTAATAAAGAAAAGTTTGGATTTTCTTTATTAAAAGTTATTAAAAGATAACTATCTTCTTTCAAATTAGTGAACGGAATCATTGAGATGTTGTGGCATCAGCTGTGATGTAGAAGAAGAGGAGATGGCTAGTTAGAAAAAAACCCATCCCAACATTCTCACGATTTACCCAATCTACCCAAATCCACCATTATTTCAACTCATATAATAATAATTTATATCTATATTTGATATTATACTATTCTTTATGCCAGATTTGCATTTTTAATTTAAAATCGTAAGGTTTTTGTTTTAAAAATATCCCTCAAATTGCAATTTCCAAACAAGCAAATTTGTCCAATACACAAGTTATGTCCCTTGGTTTCTACTTCCAAACTTGCTTGGAAATCGCATTTTTAGGGGCATTTTGACACCAAAACTCAACGACTGTAAATTAAATATGATAATTTGACAAATATCAATATTAGTTATTGTCTTATAAGTTGAAATAATGGTAGATTTGGGTGGATTTGGGTAAATCGTGCTACCCCAATTGATATAATACACTTGCCAACAGGATAAATACCTGTTCCTAACATTATTTTTATATTACTGGCAACCAGACAATGAAGATGAGTAATTATGGAATGCAAATCCGTATGAAAATAGACTATACTACAGTTGAATACTATTCAATATAATGTAAGACGTTTCATTTTAATATCTTCTACTGACTGCGAATTCACCTCTAATTTTGATATAAAAGAAATTTTATTATTGAAATCTAGTAGGACTATTATTCAGTAGAATTATTTGAAGCCATGTTATACACACACAATAATGCAAACTTTATCCTTCTTTATAAATCAATAATCATTATGTCATTTATTTACAGTTAATATAAATTCATCTCTTAAATAAACCTGTAATATATATAAATAATACACACAGAAAACTACTATAAATAACCCAAAACTTTCTTAATACTTTGGCACTGTATACAATGATTGATAGTAATTGTGAAATATGGGGTTAGTGATTATGGGCATCAGACTCTAGACAGTCTTTATCCCACTGTATTTATTGTTTAGAGTGTTCACAAAACATTGGAAAGTCAACTGATGCAGGTGAGGACAAAACATGACTTTACCTAAAGCATGACTTAACATAAAGTATGACTTAACATAAAGTATCACATTCCATAAAGCGTGACTTTACATAATTTTATAAAGTATCACATTCCATAAAACATGACTTTATATAAAGTATCACATTACCTAAAGCATGACTTAACATAAAGTATCACATTACATAAAGCATGACTTTACATAAAGCATGACTTAACATAAAGTATCACATTACCTAAAGCATGACTTAACATAAAGTATCACATTACATAAAGCATGACTTTACATAAAGCAAGCCTTTACCTAAAGCATCACATTACATAAAGCATCGTTTTGACTAAAGCACAAATTTTATCCAAAGTAAGAGCACAGCATATACAGCCATTTCAGTATTTAAGGGGGGTGGCTCCAATTCAATGAGAAAATATTTGTTTTTTAAATTGCACTGTCAACTATTAAAGCTAATGCTCTGAAATTTTCAGGACTTTATCGTTATCACACAAGTTTTTGAAAAATTTGCATTTCGGATCCTGGACCACGCTCCTTTCCCATAATCCAGGATGGCCACCCCATGCCGTTGAGGAAAAGCGTAAAAAAAACCCTGCTTGATAAAATATAGATTGTTATGAATCCTAGTAAAGCTAAAATACCAAGGTA
The DNA here is from genome assembly GCA_917208275.1 of Patella pellucida. Classification (NCBI taxonomy): domain Eukaryota; kingdom Metazoa; phylum Mollusca; class Gastropoda; family Patellidae; genus Patella; species Patella pellucida. Next base: position 18,909,633 of record OU795036.1, on the reverse strand, counting down.
CATAATTATCTATATTTGAATGTCATAAGCAGTAGTAGAAACAAGTAATTACAATAAATGTCAAATTTATTTAATATTTTCTTATTGAATTGGAGCCACCCCCCTTAATTTAACTAATAAGTAAAACAAATAATAATCAATCATACATGTTTTCAATTAAATGAATATATTGTATACAAAAACAAAACAATGAAAAACAGTCGTAATATCTTACATATAACTAAAAAATAAAATTATTCTTGCAAGTATTTTTACATGTACATGTATCATGTAAACAAGTTATTACTATCTGGATGTATTTCAAACTCCCTTTGAGTATTTACAAAGATGATTTTGGCAAGTGATAAAAACATGTCTCAAGTAAGACAGCTTTAAACAAGTATAATTATGTATGAGTCAGTAGCATGCAGAGGCTTGGTGATGCCCAGGGCTAGCTCCTTGGTTGTATCTCCTCAATAAGACTCAAGTATAGGGCCTTGTACTGACTCAAGTACAGGGCCTTGTACTGACTCAAGTATAGGGCCTTGTACTGACTCAAGTATAGGACCTTGTACTGAGAAATCTGAGAAATGAAGACATATAAAACCCACACGGTTGAACAGGTGACCCTACTCCTTGTCACGTACAACCAGAGAATCAAAAGCATGCCAGTTGCACCTTCTGACCTTCAAATTAAATAGAAATCAGCCAAATTAATAAAGTTGACATCTTTTTCCAGAAAACACTTAACTACTTCATTTTTTACAGGTTCTCTCTCCTCTGAATGCGCTAATTAAAACAGATCCACATTCACACCAGCTTTGTACAATGAAGTTAACAGCGATAATTTTCAATTTCAAAAACGTAATTCTTTGATAGGATGCCACACTGAAACAAATACCCAGGGTGGTCACCCACTCTAGCCCTGCCTTCCCTCTCTGCATGCCACTGGTATGATATAATAAGTTGTCAGACAATAAACTTGTTCATGATACATGTATCAATAAATCGAGCTATTGAAAACATAACTCGCTGATATAATATGGTATGTTTTTATATACCTCGTTGTTATCAACGTCAAATTGACTTGGTTGAAAATCTGATAATAGTCATTAATAAATTATTAAAGATACATTATGAAAGTATTAGATAAAAAACTTCAGTCGTGGGCAGGGCCGGCGGAAGCAATTCTTGATTGGGGGGGGGGGGGGCTTCCAGTATAGGTCCTTATAGGCGAGGTACCAGGGGCCGCAATAACCTGGAGAAAAGAGTACTTGCGGCCAAATTATTGGGGGGGCTAAAGCCTCCCTAGCCCCCCATACTCTGTGGGGCCTGGTCTTGGGTGTTGACACCGGAGAAGCCTAGATGTGCTTAACATTATGTATTGGCCGCACCTCTTCTAGAAAATAAAATATTTGTTAAAAAAAAGTGTGCCTAATACACCAAAGAATACTGTAATGAAAAATGAATATTTGGAAAATTTCAGTCAATTTACTTTATTCTGAGCAAACCTGTGAGTGTTTGCAATTTTAACAAAAAATAGCCAATTGTCAAGTACCATTGCAATGAAAATAAATGGGGTCTTGATTCACAGTCCATCTTAAATAAAAGCAATATATGGCACATATGATCTAACCCATTCAATATCTCAGCCATCTGATGTTCTTGAGAGTTAATTAAGGATTTCTTGTGAATCAATATCTAATTAATAATTTATATAACATTTGAAGCCAGAAAAGAGACCGGCAGAAGACAGATTTAGCTTTTGCATATTGCATCTTTAAGAAATATAATAACTGAAGGGCTTGAAGGCTAAATATACGGAAACACACATTCCTTTAAGCCAAGCCTGGAAATAAGGCAGAGATATTGTTGGGCATAAATTCAGATTTCGTCAGACATGATCACTCTGGTGCCTATCATTTTGTTTGGCATTAATTTGTGTGTTTCTTGATATTATTAATACATGTCTAGCATAAACTTCTAAACGTCAGTTACTAGCTCATTAGTGCCAGACAGGTTTTCAGGTAGCCTACAACTAGAATCAATATTTTCAGGCCCACTTTAATCTACAATAGGATGGTTTTTGATCAATTTCATCTTTTAATTTCGTTTCTTAAATAATCTCAGAATTCGCATGAATTAAGTGCCATTCTAGCGAAAGAAAATTGGCCAAACTCATGGTCATCAAATTCAAACTATGTACACAGAGCCATGTATAATATTAGATAAACACTGAGAAAGCCATAACATTTAGCATTTTCTAGCTAATATATATTTTAAATATAATGATCATTGCAAATATATGGTACATTTAAGATTAAGAGGGACAAGGTATATATAATTAAGTTTTATTACTCCATATCCTAACAAAAATATGGGAGGGGATTTCATGAAATAGGCGCTGATTAAGTGGATGTTCCCTAATAATAATATACATTACATATACATGTGATGTTTATACATGAAGTATATCACCTTGACAATCTGATTATAATAAAGAATTCCATATTTCTGGATTTGTTCTTAAAAGATCACAACTGGAAAGAGAAATAGGTTTTAACGGCAACACAAACAAACTATGTGTAATTCATTTCGGGATTAATGTTCAATTTTATTTCAATAATTCATTTGAACATAGGGGTCTATAGCAGTGGGAGGAAAATGGAGGACCGAGAGGAAAACCATGAGGTTGGACAGGTGACACCACTTGACTCAATGAGACAGCCCTTATGATGCAAAGCGCATGTGTAATACAGTCTACTTGACACATGAAACAAACAGGACTAACATATCGTTCAATTTTATTTCAATAATTTGCTTGCACGTAAGGGTCACACAGAGATAACCCATAAGGTTGGACAGGCGACTTTAGGTCTACTCCTTGCCAGTACAACTCAGAAATCGACTCAATGACAGACCTTATAATACAGCGTGCACAAACAAACCTTTCAGCTATCCACCCCATATACTATGTCGAGATTTAGTCTGTATTTTAATAGGTGTAAGTTAATGCCATATTTGGTCTTTAATTTAATCAGATTGTCAACATGATATGTTCTTATTAAAATATACAGTGTAAAATTTGTACAATTATTGTGTAGTTCATATAACATTGCACTTTTGATCTTAAATCACTTTCATGCTTCCGTCGACACAATGTCTACGATCTATCGTCTGTCATCTCCAAAAACTGTGCATAGACATCTCGCGTACATTCTCCTTTTTGATTAAAAACAAATTTATAATAACTTCCATCAGCACAAACCACTGAAAAACAAAATAAGACAGATTCTTATGTTATGTTATCCACTTGATCTGGTAGAGCCTCATTTTTTTTCTTAGACCATACAAAACAGTGTCTAGCCATTCGAATAGGTCGAAAAAAAACAAGCTTGGGAATTAAACAATGCCAATTATGATGTTCATGCATGGTCACCTTGACATCTGATCTGTCATTGGGTCAATTGGCATAGTTGTTTTTAAAAAACATGCCAATTGACTCAATGACAGATGTCAACGACAGATGTCATATTTTCACCCCATCTAGGAGCCATATTACTATTAGGTACTGTTCCTCACAAGAGAGAGAGAGAAAAATGCGGTTTGACATTATCTCGACACAAACTAGGTCATTTTGGACTAACCTGTATTTTAATTACCAGAGAATCGAATACACACCAGTTGACTCAATGACAGACCGTATGATACAGCGCACACCTGCTAACCATTCGGCCATCCAACCACCCTACCTCTGACAAGAAGTACCGTAGTAACATAGCTTAAATCAATAATACTGAAGTTCATCTTGGCACACACTGGGATATTCTATATATTCTAGTTGACAGTCAATGTTATGAGAATTCCATTGACTTTTCATTTAAATTTCATACCATTTATTTTTTTTTCAGTCAAAATGTATGGGCAATGCGAAAAATAAACAAAGCATAGAAAAGTTTTGGTGAAAAAAAGTATTCGCACCAAAATTGCCAGATTCATAATTTAATGGCCAAAATTCTATTTTGATCACAATTTGAGGATGTATAAAAACAATAAACGACATACCAATAACAGCATTTTGTTCTGAACCAAAGGCACATATACACTGTGAACCTCCAGGTACTTGAAATTTGGAGAAACTCCATTTTGAGCTGAAGTACTTGGGGAGAAAGCTGGCTGACGCTAGACTGTGAAATATTGAGATACAAAAGTACATTAATGTTTGGGAAGTGGATAAAAATTGCCATAATATAAAATCATTTAATACACAAAAATGGTAATCATTAAGAGCAGATCTACTATTTCTGGAAAAGGCAAGTTTTTGGAGATTAGCTAAATAATTATATGATAAAAACTTTTAACTGAAAGTTGTAAAATCCCTAGTGCTTGTAAGCTTGGTTTTCATATGTTATACATTGGAACTTTTGGATTGTTATATTCAATAATATCTACAGAGAAATAATGTTGATAGACAACAGAACCGTTTCAGATGAACAATCTATTCACCCTAGGAAAACCAAAAACGTAGCTGGATGTACACACCTGTCGTCTACATTTCAATTTAAAAGACCAGGTATTTCTGGATTGCACATGCTTAAACTATCATTCTATACTGCTCATTTTGGCATTTTTGGAATGAAAATTAAAGACTCTGGAATCTTTTGCAAACTACAATATTGTTAACAAGCCTAGAAATAAGGCACCTGTCACCGACAATGTCAGGCACACATTCAGGCTTTGTAAGGCACAAAACCTCTGGTGCCTGTTTTTTGTCCGGCACTGATTTGTCTGTTTATTGATGGTATTAATATATGTCCGGAACTAAGTTAAAGATAGAAAGCTGGCACTGCCAGGCAGGATACGCCCACATTTTCGAGAGATGGATAGAGAACAAGCAAAACTGAAAGTGAGTTTTCCTACAATTTAAGGCTATAATTCATTAAATTACAATTTGATATGTGCAAATATCGAAAAGAATCAAGATCTTTAGGTTATACACATGCATTTCAAGTTTCATCAAAATCGAATTAAAATTGTGACCTATACTGGGTCCACAACCTTGACATACCATATTTTAACACTATTAGCGTACAAATGGCGGCCATTTTGTCTGGCAATTATGGTCCGATTTCCCTGAAATTCAAACTCAACCTTCCGTATGGTGTAACGGTGATAGAGTCAAACGTTTTTTTAAATCAGATAATAATCGTGACCTCCAGAGGGACCATAGGCGATTTTTCGAACAATCAGGGGCCATAATTTAGGAAGTTATGATCTGATATGTACAAATAACGAAAAGAACCAAGATCTTTGGGATATAACCATGCATTTCAAGTTACATCAAAATTGTACACGCAGTATTCGCGTACACGCAGCAGCCATTTTGTATTGCAATTTTTTTCCGAATTTTTCCGAAATTCGAAATCAACCTTCCTTAGGGTGTAACGATGATATAATCAAACAATTTTTTAAATCAGATAATAATTGTGACCTCCAGATGGACCACAAGCTAAACGAAGGCGATTTTGTATGGTAATGTTGGTTCGATTTTTCCGAAATTTGAACTCAACCTTCCTTAGGGTGTAACGGTGATATAATCAAACGATTTTTTAAATCAGATAATAATTGTGACCTCCAGAGGGACCACAAGCTAAAATAGGTGATTTTTCGGACAATCAGGGGCCATAATTCAGGAAATTCCGTTCCGATATGTGCAAATATCGAAAGGAACCAAGATCTTTGGGTTATAAACATGCATGTCAAGTTTCATCAAAATCAGTTCAAAATTGTGACCTCTATAGGGTCGACAAGCTAAAAACGTGATTTTTTGTACAATCAGGGGTCATAATCCATGAAAATGTGGGCGTATAAAAGTGTCAGGTACTATTTCATTAGTGTCTGACATTTTGTCAGGTACATCTTAAACTATTATTTCCAGGCTGTTAAAGATGAATCTCTAATAGGAATATCAGTACAAAAAATGGTTCAGTTTGTGTCAGTATTTAGAAATATATGACGAATTGAAAATGAACATTTCATCAATCTGTGCTGCTCTCTATGTTACAAGCCCTCTGCTTTCTTAAGGCAGTGCCGAAGGAATACAAAAAGTTTCTCTGTCTTCATTTATTCTCAAAATTTTATAAAAGAAAAAAGTGTAATAGTTTGTGTCTTGCTATATTGCCCACTTACCTAGATTGTTTATTTTTCTTGGGATCTTCTGTAGAAAATATATGAACGGTACCGTGATCACTAGATACACAGAGTAATGATGAATCGTGGCTAAAATTAATACTGAAAAAAAAAATTAATCAAACATCCACTCAACACAATGTAGGTAATTTCTGGACTAACGCATGGTTCAATTTTATTTCTCTTTGAGAATGGGAGGAAATCGGAGGACCTTGAGAAAACCCACGAGGTCGGACTGTACAATGAAGTTGACGCTTACAGCTGACCCCAGGAACTGTTGAAATGATCTGACATTATGTATACGTTTGTTGTTTGTTGGTGGCAATGTATGTGTATATATTGTGTGTCAGTTGTTTTATTTACATGGGATCCACCTGCAACTACTAAAACAGGTACAAATATAGACATCACAATTTAACTGTTTCTTTGTGGAGATAAAAATAAGCCAGATAATTAAAACTAAACGAACCAATAAATATTTGCGCTGTTTGCTCCTCTACGTAGTTCGTGAAGCTGTGTTCCCGTACTGGTGTCAAACACCCTTATTAATGTACCCTTTTCTGACGCTGTAGCTAATCTTGTGCCTTGTAAGTTCATTGCCATACAACTTAATGGTGCTTCATGTGCTGGTATATCTAATGGAGACTTTTCTGTGTCTGCTAAATCTACCACTTGGACATGGCCTGGCTTTCGACCAGGGTAAGAAAGAAATGAATTACTGCTGTTGGGACACATAACACATAACCCTGAAATGATTTTTAAAAACATGACAGTTTTTTAATTACACAAAAATAATATTTGTTTAATTATACAAAAGTATACAAAAAGGGTAGGAACGGAAACTTTGGATTTAACAGGGATTTTTACACTGAACACATTTAACCAATGACTAACATTTATCGTTTTTTATAGATGTTTATGTGACTGAGAGAGTGAGAGAAAATAGATTTAATGTCCATTCAACACCACCTATGTCATTTTGGAACTAACATATGGACCATATGGTACATGTTTATTTCAATATTTTACATTGAGTATTTAACTGTACGTGGGAGGCAACTAAAGTTCTTGATTTTGAAGAAAATACATGAGGTTGGGTATGTGAACCTACTCCTTGTCATGTAGACATGTACTGGCTTGGGACAGAAACAATGCCACATGACTAAAGTACAGACTTTACGATCTTAAATGCACACGTTGTTAGACTACTCTGCTACCAAACCCCCGACAACATGTTGATGTACCACCAATGATTATCACCTAAGACACAATCCATCATTTGGAAGAAAGAAAATTTAAAACCTTATTTAAAATGAAATGAAATTAGGTTTAACGTCCTATTGTTCTGCTCCGACTGGGCTAATGAAAGCTGAAAAAAAAAAAATCAGAATCAACAATTTGTCTTACCTTTAGGATTATTGCCTGTTTCAAACACATGTAACTGTTGTGGATTTTGTGTGAATGTATAAACTTTGATCATGGTATCGAGAGCTACGACTATCCTGTCACGTCTTAATCTCACACTTCTTACATCTGTAGAAAACTCTAACTCTATCACATGTTTCTTCTTTAGATCATCCCAAACCATTACTATGTATAAATATAGGAGCAGGCATATTAGCATGGAACTGTGTGAGTTATAAATGTAAATATTATTATGAAAAAAAGAAATTTCTAATTGTACCTGGCCTTACTTCATTTCAACATTGAATAAATGTTCTGTTTACTATACAGATTTCAGACTGAACACCCTTTTTCAATTCTGTGATTATCTAGTCTTGATTTAAATACCTTCTATTTTTGTCTTAATAGTGTCAGTCAATCAAACACAAGTCACAGCCCACTTCAGGGAAACTTGAAATAAGTGAAACTGTTGGTGTCAACAAACAAACAACCCAATATTCAGTATGAGTCCGCATTATCTTATTTAACATATGGTCATTTTCGAACTAAAGAAACACAATTAATTGACTTCCTTAATCCAGGATTTTAAAGGAACATATTAAGTTAACCTTTGTTCGTCGGATATTTAGGATTTTAACAGAACATAAAATTTACCTTTGTTTGGAGGATATTTAGGATTTTAACAGAACATAAAATTTACCTTTGTTTGGAGGATATTTAGGATTTTTTCCACCTCCTACTAGTGCTAGATAATTACATCGAAATAACATCTCAATCTGGTGTATACCTCCATCAGTAAAATCTAAAATAATTCATTGTACATTTGATCAACTTTTATTTCTATATTTAACAATATCAAGAGAATGAAATGGGATTTAATGTCCTACTTTTTTGTTCCTACTGGGCTGATGAAGACTGAGATACATGTACACCATACAGTGCGCTACAAGGGAAATTTTATCCTTGCGACGACTAATTTCAACTGTCACAGTTTCTTGACGTCAAAATGTAAACAGGACCGTGTTTTCGTGTCCCATCTGAACTACTAGATGCTGTCCTTGCTAGGCTTTCTGTCCTGCATCACTGACGAGGGGGAACCACACCAGAAAATCTAGAGGAATGCATCTTAATGGAAGATGGACAAAATATTTAATTACAGTAATCATTACCCTGTCTCTCCTTTTCTTTTAATGGATCTGCATTATAAACTCGAAACCCTCCTTCCATTCCACATGCAAAACATCCTGAAACATTCAAGTACAAATCATTTAATAAAGAATGCATGATAAAGATTACAGGATCCTACTTAAAATGTTACAGTAATTGTATTTAGTGCTCATATATTTAATGCAGATTTTACCATTTAAATATTCAATGCAATTCCAATTATATGTCAATTTTTGTTTAAATATTAAATATTAGAGGAAGATAAATGGGGTTTAAGGTCCATTTTACACAATCTGGGACATTTTGGGACTAAAATATGGTTCATTTTTATTTCAATAATCATTTCATTAATCAGATGTGAGAGGAAATTTTGCCCTGACAGCGGTAGTAAGATGTTAAACCATATTTCATCAACAACAAAACATATTCAAATTAACTAAATATTGCAGTGAGCGTTGAGCAGCAGAATGTTTTCCAATCCAGTAAATATCGCAGGCTAGCGATGACATCGAGAGTTGATCATGGTCTGGATACCGGTAAGTTAATTAATGTCCAATTAATAATTTAGATAACATCAGAGGCCTAAAAAAAGACCTGCAGATTTAACTTTTGCATAATGCATGTTTAAGGAGAAAGCATCACATTTTTTTTTCTAACAATATTTATTCAGTAAATATTTACATGATAATATAATATATATAAATTTAGGATCTGAAAACAAGCATCATACTGATGGGGGAGAGAGAGAGAGAGAGAGTGAGAGAGAGGAATGGGGTGTAACATCCACTCAACACAACTAGGTCATTTTGGTACTAACAATGTTTTTTTTAAATTTTTATTTCAATAATTCGCTTTTGCGTAGGGGTCTTTAGCAGTGGGAGGAAACCAGAGTGCCCAGATAAAACCCACGAGATTGAGAAGGTGGCCCTATCTCCATGCCACATACGCTCACACCAAGGCTCGAAATCACAGCCGCAAGCCAGAGGTAGCTGGCCAGCTAGAGGTCGAAGCGTGGCACTCTTAGACCGCCAGGGTCTACTAGTACAACATTTATAATATGTCATGTAAAGATTGTATTCGGCCTAAAATAGGCGTGATACATTAAAATTTTACATGTGTAGGTTACTTGCTGGGGTGCATGCAAAGGAATCCTTGACAGGTGGAGTCGATAATGAGAAGGTGGAAATAAAATTGTCCTTGCAAAATTTCAGTCACAGCATATGGCCGTTGGCGTTAGTGCAGAAAGATGTAGATTCTAACGTTTTTTGATCAGGTCTTAATTTAGATCTAGTTACATATACATGTAATATAAATATGAAAGCTCTTATCTTTGGCCTTATCTTGCTTGATATGGCTCTAATCCTAGTCCATACATACTTTTACTACTGTCTTATTAAGCACATAACTATCACTGTTGTTAAATTTATTAATAAACTTAACAGCCTAATTTCATTTGTGAATAGCCTTTAATTATAATAAAGTATATCTTGGGAACGAACTATACATAGAAATATTTTCAAGATATTAAATTCTAAATAATCCAGCAAGTCAAAACCAAAATAGGGGAGGAGCTGAAACTTTAGTTTAGCCTTGACTGGGGCTTATCTATTTTATACTTTATAGCGTATCACAAACAAACCGTGGGCTTCAATCATAAAAATATTTATAGACCAAACCTTGATCTTGGTTCCATCCAGCAAAAAGCAGTCCATTTCCGTAAGAATTTGATGGACTTAAATTCATGTTTTTGAGAAATTTATTGTTTGGTTTTTGTCTTGTTCATAACATAGTTTAAGGGAAATAACTCTACTTTGAATCTTTTCTACATCCAGACTTTAGCGGCTGAGTTCGGTCTAAAACTAAAGTCAATACATCATGCGCTCTGCCCTACTCAACATGTCAAGCAACTCAAAACCTGTGTGTGCGTGCGTGCGTATATGAATTGCGTCAATGTTGAACATCCATATGTATACACACCAGTGACCAGTCAATGAGAGAAATTGGATTATACTTGATTGGAAATGAACATCTTTTTATTTGAGCAAAATTTAAATTGTGTTTTTTAGTATTAAAATATTATTAATTTTAAAACTGCAAACTAGAATGTTTTTTCAATGATTCACTTCATTTGTCGTTTGAGGTTCAATGTAATTGTAATTATACTGTACAATTAAACATTTCACTCAATTATAGTGGGAATTATAACATACAATTTAACAATTTACTCAATGTATAGCTAGTAGTAATTATTAACGTACAATTAAACAATTAAACAGTTTACTCAATGTCGACCCGCGTCCACAAATGTAGAGCATGGCAATAATTAAAAGATGCATACATCAGAAACACTGGATCGTGAAGGTGACTTTGTCTTCAACAAAATCATTAAAATTTACTCAAGCATAAATATATTGATCAAGATAAATATTCCACCAATATACTAACGTCAATAAGGTATTATTACTTCGGGACACGCCCAAGGTTTTTCTACATAGTCATCAACGATTTGGTTGGTTGAAGATGTACTTGTGAATTATGCAGTGAAAGAAATTGATTCACAAATAATGCAAAAACCTGTCATCTTGAATAGGCCTAAGTTTTTATCATTTTATCACTCAGGTCAAAGTTATTAATTTTTAACTTTTTTAAAATATTTAAACTGCCACAATTATATATTGCTACTCAAAATACACCCTCGTGACTATTTTCAGTCGCAAACTATACTTGCATTGATCTAGGGTCGAAGGCAAGCGTCTATTGATTTTGGGAGACATGGCGCCCAGCGATTAAGATCCGGGCTCACAAAGCAGAAGGTCCCGGGTTCAATCTCCGCGTACTTTCCCCCCTGGAAAGGAATAGCGTCTAGAATATACCAATTAAAAAGCATATACACTAGTCTCGCTGGGGCCGAGGGGGGGGGGCATTATATATGTATACAAATGCATCAGAAGTGAGTAATCGCTTCAAACTGACAGTTATATCTGATGTTCCACTAGAGTAATAATACCCTACCTCATGCACGACATTAAGTACAGTAAATGTCCCTTAATCTGACGTTAAGGTTAAAAAAGAGTTTACACCGTGGAAAATAAATTCAGCTTTAAAATTGAAATCTTATTGACATTTTCAATAACTTTAAAATTAAATTGGGTTATCTCTATGAGTATGATTAGTCTTGTGGAAGTTTCGCCTGTGTTTAACAACGAGAAACCCGGGCCGGGGTATATAACAACTCTTCCAGATCCTAGTACACACAGATCAACAGTGAATAGTTGCTAGCCACTGTAAGAGACTCTTCGCAATAATTATGTGAAACAGATAGGTCCTAGTGTAGTGAAACAAGTAGAACGGAATTTTGAAATAGAAGAAAACGAAACGAAATAGGATCTGTGTTTTAATCTGATTGTGTATTAACGGTATTATTTCACTAGTCGGTGATGTTGTAAGATAGATAAAAGGTCCTAGCAACATGAAAATGAACTTGACCCTAGATAAAACGAAATATAAGTTTTAGCGACTAGATTAGATTCAACTATAATTCTAGAGTAATAGGGGGATCACGGTGGCCAATTGGGTGAGGCGCTGGCTCGCTAGCCTGGAGGTCGGGTGTTTTATCCCTGCATTGGCCGAGGAAGTTCACATCTCGATGTTCTGGCGTGGTTTCCCCTTGTCAGTGATGCAGAACGGAGGGCCTGACAAGGACAGCTGTCCAGTCGTTCGGATGGGACGAAAAACCGAGGTCCTGTGTACACATTCGCGTGCACGTAAAAGATCCCTTCTAAGAGTTGGAATTCGATATAAGAGGAGGCCTTAAGGCCGTTGTCCGGGAAAAAATTTCCCTCATAGCACAATGTATGGCGTATGCCCATCTTCAATTAACCGAGGTTAGGTGCAGAAGAGTGGGACGTTAAACCCCATTTCATTTCTAGGGTAATAAATAACCAGTTAATTGTGCACTTATGTGTTTTATTTTTATTATAGATGTCAGAAAACCCATACAACTAAGCGGTCGGATGTACTGATTTAATTCCCAACTAGAGAGAAATGAAATGAAATGAGGTTTGACGTCCTAGCCCAAACTGGGCGATTGAAGATGGACATATGCCATACAGTGTGCTAAGAGGGGAAATTGTTCGGACAGCGGCGCTACGGCCTACTCTTATATCAAATTAAAGCTGTCTTGATTGATAAACACGATACAATAATATAGTAATTGAAGAAACTAGTCTTATAATGTTCGACTGGTGTCTGATGGTCCTTTAAGGCAGCGGTCGGCAACCTACGGCCACGCGTGCCACACCAAGCAATTTTCAATGGCACGCCGAGCTCCCAAGTTTGTTATGGTCACTGAAATCAACAGATCATTTCTTTTTTTCCCACTTTGTCAGCTACAGTCACCTTTTGCCACTCAACAACACTAAATCGACAATCATCTGCAACTCGGCGTGCGCCAACGAAGTCAGCCAAGCAAAAGCGAGCGTGTAGCGCCATCGCCTCCGCAAAAATGACCAACAGTGCAATTAATTCGCATTCAATTCAAGGGTTAGGGTTAACCTTAACCCTTTTTATAAAAATATGTATATTGGCACACTGAATAATTTGAAACCCTTAGCCGGCACACAGTTAGCAAAAGGTTGGTCCGATCACTGTCACCGTAACATGATAAGAGAACTCGGATTGTCATCCGATCCCAAGTGTCCATAATGAGCCCCCCCCCCCCTCCGACAAACGACAACAGCAACTGTGTCCCGTCGTCTCATAATGATTAAAACAGATGTCGACTACACACGTCTTGTTAAAGAATAACGTTTTTTTTTCTTTTTAGAATTTTGAGAAAAATAACCCACTCTGATTATTCCAATTTAAAACTTTATTTGAATTAAATCAAAGACGTTTAGCTCATTAAGGTATACTAGTACCTAAGACTTTCGGTCGTGTAACCTGTCCAATCTTAAATTGTTTATTACTTAAAACATTAGGTAAGGCCATTATCTTTTGGTAATTAACTCTTCTGCCAGATACTTTGTTAGTTGAAGAGTAGATTGGTAAAACAGACTGTACCAATCTATATATAAACGCCTAACTAAGATAGTAACCAACATTATCATGCTGTACTGTGTCTCATAGTAACCAATACACCCTACACATGCCCAAACTACTCTATACTACTGAGGTATTTTTGGCTCAAAAAACTGTAACACATTCTACCCCCATTGATATTATCAACAGAAAAGCCTATAGATACACTTGTAATGGATGTGAAATATTGTTGTATTATATTTTGATAAAGGATCCGTTTTATAAACTATTGTATGTGATGGTATTAAGGTATGGTATCTTTGTTGGGTGTAATTATTTAATGCCTAACTATGTACTAATGAGTCTGTTCACAGATTGTTGTGTTGTTCTTAGTGTTTAACGTCCACATCACAGACAAGTATTATTTGTCTTTCTTTATTTTTTATTATCTTAGCGCATGCGCAAGGGCCTTCCCTGTGGGAGGAAACCGGAGTACCCGGAGTAAACCCACAAGGTTAAAAGGCGCCCCTGCCTCCAAGCCACACACGCTCACACACCTGCAAGCCAGAGGTGACCGGCGAGTTCACAGAATCACAAGTATACAGATTTACGTGCACGGATAGGGTATTTTTTTTTCCTAACAAGCCTACCGACTTCACATAATTCTAGGTCATTAATTATCTCAATTATAATGGAGAATTATGGAAGGCGTAGTAATACCCACCACCCCCACCTCCTACACCCACCGAATGATAGTTTCCGGCAGATAAAAGTGACCTAAATGGAAGGCGTAGTTATACCCCCCCCCCAGCCCCACCCTGCTACTAACATGGTCTGATGATGGTTTCCGGTAGATAAAAGTGGCCTATTTAATACTAATGCAATAGGTGTACATGTACCTGGCCTAAATATGATACTCATGTAACAGATAACACTGCACGGTTAGACAAAAACACAAATATTATTAATCATTATCAGCAAATCGACATAAACCTTTTGCGACAATTAACACTTTATGAACACCTTGTATCACTTTCCATTTGGATATTTTTCCTATATGTTTTTTGAATAATATATATAATTCATTGAGCATGAAATATTAATAAATGTTTGTATATGTCTCTGGTTTTATATTTCGTCTAATATATTATTATATTAAATAAATACTTAGTTAATAATGACGAATCATTTACGTCAAACCTCGTAGGTGTTCTCCGGGTCCTCCGGTTTTCTCAAACTGCCCAAGACCCCTACGCGCAAGCGAATTATTGAAATAAAAATTAAAACATGTGTCAGTCCCGAAATTACCTGGTTTGTATCGAGTGGACGTTAAATGTTTCACGAAGCCATGTCGTACTCCGGAAAACAAATCATAGAATAGATACTTTTAGATTTGGACCAAATCAAAGAGGTCGAGCGATTTTATTTCATTTTATTTCCCTCTTGGTGCATCAATAAAGCGTCTCTGAATCTGATTTGCCGAACATCCTTGGCTTTGGACTAATGAACACTATTAAAAATAATTTGTATAATTTTATTCATTTTAAGAATTTGGCGAAATGTCGTCAGCTAATACTAAACAACGTCCAAGCTTCAACAAGTCCATGAGTATGGTAGAGTTGGGTGATTTGACATCAAAACCTACATCCAAATGGGATAAAGTTAGAAAACATGTCTACTTACAAAAAAAGAATGGAATAAAGACATTGGCGAAACAGGTAAATTAATATTTACACCTTCCCCGATGACATACATACCAATGTACAATTGGTCTTGTATTGATTTAACGGGACCCCTTATTGCATTTAAACGAAATAATATTAAATCGTTATAACAAAATAGTAACTCGTTATACCAAAATAGTAACTCGTTATACCAAAATAGTCATTATTTATTGTGAAATAGGAATTCGTTAAAACGAAATAATAATTCGTTGTAACGAAGGTTATAACGATACATCAATTCGTTGTAATATTTCGTTATATAACGAAATATTTATATAAGAATGGAATCGTGCACTTAAGGGGCTCCATAGTTTTGTGGTACGGGCTTAAATCTCTTTTGAAAGATACTCGCTCTCCAGCATCATTTTTGTGTAAATCTTTGTTTAAACACAGATACTGAGATTTAACACATGCCATACCCCAAAACATGCACTATGTTTAAGATTTATTGGTGTAATGGAAATCAGAGCTATACCAGCTCCAAAATATCAAAAATACTTTTTGATTTTTTTTAACACCTTTTCATCATTTTTTTTAAATACCCAAAGTCACGTTGAACTGGATTCCAACGGTACTGTAATTTGTCCGGACTAGGCCTTTATTACCTGAAGTTCCCGGGTGCCCTAGCGGTTGTGCGAGCCTCAAATGGAACAAGCCCCGGACAGGTGACTATTAGTTTCTAATTCGTCAAGTGAACTAAAAAGAATATGATTCTAAGCTTACACACGCCACTATAGGTACCCACACTGAGACAAGTTACCGGTTTTCCTCTACTTTACAAACAAGTTAAAAAGGTGTATCTTTTTTATTAGATTATACCAATCATTTTAAACCAATCATTTTTTAAACTTTTCTCGGCATACGTCCGGGCATCTTTCACGGGCCTTGCTTTCTTGTAGTGAATGACATTTTGTCACATTTTGTCATGTTTGATATTTAATTGGAACGAACAATGGCTTTACAAAACTTTACACACAGGGAAAAAAGCCACCAATGTTGCCCAGATCTTCCAGTATGACTGAGTTTTCTCAAGACGCTAATTCACAACTGGTTAATCAGCTATATCAAGAATTGAGAAAAGTCAGCACACCTTCTATTACTGTGGACACGTCACTGCATGTAAGTATTTTGAATTATCATTGTGGATATCCGTGGCTAGTCTCAGACTAATGTGTCCGAACCGTCCATGTTAGAATTATAGGCAGTTTAGTTTCATAAATTAATAGGCTACGCATTTAACAATAAGTATCCTTACAGGAGCTAAATCGCTAGCATTTGGGACCTAGAAATTCACAAAAGCGATTCGCAACGCATGTGATAGTGTAATATAAATGTATATAAACTGATTTACATTCAATGGTTTCCGTTTTTACTCCAATTTCAAATCAGTTATGTTTGTCGAAATAAGCCAGCTGTGTCAAGCATGTGCAAAAGTCTAGCGTCTAGTTATTCCAGTCTACATAACTCCGTTTGACTTGGTGCAATGTGTCTAGCCTTGTCCCTCGAGCCTCTCAATACAACTGGGGCTGAAGCGCAGTATGGTACACGATTTGTGTACCAATGTTAAAAAAAATATTTTATCTTAAATATCGGACATCAGAAGCTCATCTTTTCCCGGTAAGTTTACATCATCAATGTTGATTTAAATTGACCAATAATTCGTGTTTTCGATGACGACGATTTTGGAGGATTTTGAGTTACGAACTTAGGTCCTTTAAGAGCTGATTATTATGGCGTGCTGTGGTTAATCGGTCATTTATATTTAACATTCATTACCTGTACCTTGATATTGCACTTTACATTAAAGGTTTATCACAGAAGATGGTATATATTGGCAATATATTCACTATTAGCGGGTCTGCAGGCTTACGTATGGAATTTCTGGGGCCCTATAGCTTCTACTAGTGAGCATGCCTACGATTGGAGCGATTCTGATATAGCTTTCTATGCTAATTGGGGACCAATATGCTTTATTCCAATGGTTATCCCCCTTTCATGGTTAATAACAACTAAAGGTATATTTATCTGTTTTGCACAAGAATCAAAGAAATTTGTGGTTTTGGAGTATTTAAAATCGTTACTTTCTTTTAACTGTCGTGTTAAGATTCTTGTTATCTTGTAATAAGGAGATAGCTATCTGGGAATAACAAGTAAGTCAGATTTTTTTTTTCATTTGATTGACCCTAATGGTCTTCCGTATAAACCAATTTGATTTTAATTAGGTAAAATTAAAGCGAAGAGGCAAGTTCTATAAAACTAAACCATTATTTCCAGAAACACTGGAAGGCACAGTCGATTATATTGTAACACTTATTTAAGACTGGCATCTCTCATTTAAATCTCCATCAAATTTACTTTTGACCCAAATCAAAAAGGGTTATCCATTTTTATACTTGCTTCTAGGATTACGATGGTCAATATTAGTGGCTGCTATTCTCGTAGCAGCGGGTTCAGGAATCAGATGTACATATACGGAACCACCAATTAATAAATGGTAAATATCTTCAAATATATTTATATCGTTTATGTATGAGCTATGGAAAAGGACAGCATATCCAGCCACAAACATCCTAGGGAATGCTAACCCTAACCCTTTTAAGAGGGGTAAAAGACAAGATATATCCAAGTTTAGTCTTAGTATTCCCAAAATACTCATTTATATAAAGCGGCCATCGTGGACTCAGGAAATTTCAGAGCCCCCCCCCCCCCACCGGTCTACAATTAACATCTCCCAGGCAATCAAAGTGGCTATTTACTCATCCCGTCATATGTATAAAGCCTTAATTTTGACATTTCTGCACGCAAAAGGTTTTAATGATTAACATTCTGAAACAACTTCACAATGATTGTCTAATAAAATGGTTTGATGTATTGGCAGCATGTCCGGGGTATAGTTGACATAACAAGAGTCCTATTAATCCCACCTCGACATATTTAGTGTATTTTAAACAAAACTGTATTAGTAATAAAACATATTTCACAATGATATGATACTAGACAAACCAATCATACTTGTTACAGGTTAGTTCATTGCGGTCATTTATTAAACGGTTTAGCAGGACCAATAGGTAAAGGTATGGGACCAGTGGTTTCAGCTGTTTGGTTTCCACCAGATCAACGAACTACGGCTACAGCTATCATGTCCGGTTCACAGTGGTGTGCAATTGGTATTTCATTTATAGCAGGTACAGATATTTATTTTACAAATAATGGAACATTATCACTTTGGTGATCTTCGATGACAGCGATGGCTGATCAACGTGGGAGTGGGGCCACCTAAATAATTTAGATCATAAGGACTGGCATTCAGTCAAGTGGTATGACTTCGCTCCTGGTGTTGTGTGTTGCAAATGAAAAGGATCGCGTGCCTAACCTCGTTGGGTTTTACCCATGCACTCCGTCCCGCCACTGCCAAGACCTCTATACCCACAAGCTAATTAGTAAAATGATATTATAGTTCAAGGCGCTTAACATATTTGGCATGATTTTATTTACAGGTCCATTAGTTGTTCCGGAGACGCATAAACAATTGAATGTCACAACTGATGTTGAACAACAAAATACAAGTAGGATAAATAACACCAATCGTCATGGTATGATGTATATCATTTAAACGATTACTAGAGGTCCGCAGCCATTCGTCTGATTTGGTTAAACACAAGATCATATGTCTTAACTCACTTGCCCTAAACGGTTGCATTATGCATAGGAAGTTTTTGTTTGTTTTTAGAATAGGGTTGTTATTATTATTCAAACAAAAATGGCCTTTTTTGTTAAGAAAAGGTGTACTGCTCTATAATTCAAAAAATCAGATATATGATCAGGTGCCTGGATTATCCCCGATCTCTAGCAAACTGCATAGATTCCGCTAGATTGCCAGGGACAGGAAGTAAGGATTGGATCCCCTCGGATATTTCTAGAGAGTATCGAATCACTACTATAACGTATTCCCGGCTTTTTGTTTTGTCCAGTCTTGTTATTTCTACATTAAACCAACATGGAAAAGTAAAACAAGGAAGAACTGTATGCAAAAGATTCCTTACAAATCTTTATTTTGGAATTCGCATTAATCTTCTTCCATCTTGTCCAACACAAATTTTACATAGCTCACTCTATCGGCTATACAAACTCGTCCAATGTATTTTTTATTGTTCCAACTGAATCCCAAATATTGTTAAAATTATTGATTTTCCGCCATCTGGTGAAGACTAACGTCATTCCACCTTTCGGTATTTGCATACAACCCCTTTTGTCTGAGGCTGGTATCAGCCTTGATAGTATTGCGTAAACCCCTCTCTTTGAGACTCCACCGTGGGCTGTATCTCCCCCAAAGATCGTTTTCGATCTAAATAAACTCAACCTGTGTGATCATTTATACTAGGTTTGATTATGTAAGTTTACAGTGACGTCAAGACATTATTTGGGCTGGGTTTCAGTTTTGATTTTTTGGTCTTCATAATACTGCATTCTAAACATGTTTGTGTTTAAATATAATTATTTTATTACGTTTTTACAGATGAGATTGTTGAAATAGAGAGACAAGATATTCAGATGTATCTATATGGCTGTAAGTAAATTAAATCATTGATGGACATTTCTTAAATTGTAGATACATCTTGTTTTATATGGTAATACAGACACCGCATAAGATTTAGATAACAAGCTATGCAACATAAGACTGTAATCGAATGGGTCTTCCCAAAAAAACTTGTCTCTAGATTTTAATATGTTACTTTGGAAACATCACTTTATCCAGAAAAATACTTTCTTGATAAATTATACAAATTTGAATTTCTTTATGAATGTCTTGAAATATGTAGCCCAAACTGGTCAACTCAAACATGATTTTACAAACTGAACATGACCAACCATTATATTATTTCTAATGAAAACATTATTATTTAATTGTACAGGTTTTGGACTTAGTGCCTTATTACTGCTGGTTATTTTGATTTATTTCCCCGCTAAGCCACCACGCCCTCCAAGTTCTACAGCTTCTATAGATAGATTAAATTATTGGACTGGAATTAAACATCTGTTAAGGTATCAAGTATGCCATACAATATAAACATATGCCTCTTCATATGTAGAGTTTACTTCTTTAATATAATAACAGTACAGGGGGGTCAGGTCTATTTCTTAAGGCCACCTCCAGATTTCGTCAAGGTCGGTGAGATGTAGGCATAAATAAGGTTAAGGCATGTGATTGTTGACGAGATTGTGTTTCGGGATTAGCAAAGACAAGTAAAACTAAATTTTTAACTATACTATTCAAAAAAAGTAGGGGATATTTGATTTTTAAGTGTTATTAAAGTCACCTAATGAAACTGATGAAGAAACAAATGAAAAAATGAAATGAAGTTCACATTTATCGATTTTTTCCAAATGATCGTTAGACTAAGTAAGGCACAGACTGACCATTTTAAGGATAAAATGATACCCGGGGTCAAACAGCAAAGTTACCACAGCATCACAACAAAGTCAGTAATGGGCAAATCCTCTTCTGTTTGCCAAACAAGCATTGATCCGACGTGGCATACTCCTAATGAGACGTCTAAGGTCATTTTGGTCCAGCAAGTTCTTGGACATTGGCAGGACGTTGTTGACGTTGAGGTAACCTCTTTCCAAGCATGTCCCAGACATGCTCGATGGGGGAGAGGTCGGGACTCAGTGCTGGCCAAGGTAATGTGGTGATGTTCTGTTGTTTGGAGTTAAGTGCATAACAGTAGGACGTTAAACCCCATTTCATTCATTCATACTGTTGTTGGAGGTAACCGGTAATGATCCTGGCCCTGTGACATCTTGTGTTGTCATCATGGAAGATGAAACGGCGGCAATGACGTCGTGCAAACGGCACAACATGGACTGCCAAGATGTTGTCCCAGTAGTACTGACCTGTAACACGCCCTGCAACAACATGTATAGCCGTTCTTCCAGCAACAGTGATGCCTCCCCACACCATAACAGAACCACCACCAAATCGATCATGTCTGATGACGTTAACGTCTTGGAAACGCTCGTTTAGACGACGCCACACCCTCCTACGTCTGTCCAAAAATCAACGGTGAACCTTGACTCATCTGAAAACATCACATTGCTCCAGCGTCCATTATCCCAGTGTTGACGATCCCTACACCAACGACGTCTTGCCTGAATGTGATGATCTCTCAAACAAGGGATCACGCGAGGACGTCGGGCGCGAAGGTGGCCCCTATGCAGTCGATTCCGAATGGTCTTGCCATTCACTCTCACAACAGTGTCAGTTTTAAGCCGAGTGCTGATCTGATTTGCTGTGATGACACGATTTCTCAAGGCCACGGTACGGATAAATCGATCCTGGGCTTGAGTTGTCGCCCTTGGTCGACCTGAGCGTGGTCTGTCCTTTACAGATTGTGTATCACGGTATCTGGACCATAGCTTGCTTATGAAAGACTGAGAAACATTCATCGTCAGCGCCACAACCGCCTGTGTTTTGCCGATCTGTAGCATGCCAAGGGCACGTAACCTTTCAGTTTGGGTAAGCCGACGCATATCAAAATTTGTTTTCTGGACTAAAACAATTAAACTGATGTTTTCACCCTGGAATTCAATGCCACAAGTCGTGCAAATCTTGATTTGGACCCCCAAGATAATCCCAAGCATCACCTGCATTCCATGCGGTAGCTATTGGTGCGTTTGGGCGTCACATGTAACTGGAAATGTTTCTTCTGTTAGGTTCTATGGTGACTTTTTTCGTAGTCATTTGCATATTTTAGTATTATGCCCCCAAAATCAAATATCCCCTACTTTTTTTGAATAGTATATAAAAAATGTAGGTAGCATACATATGATGAACGTTAAAGCCCCATTTCCTGTTCTCTGTTTTAGACGCCGTCCACAGTTTTGGTTTGTAGCTGTTTTATATGGTTACTCTACAGGTATTAGAGATGCTTGGAGTTCTATGTTAAATGTGAATCTTAAAGCACATGATATATCACAGGTTTGGTTTTATCTGTTAATAAATTTAAATGTGGCTTTGATCTCTCACATTCAGGTGAAAACTGGAAGAATCGGTTTGATTATGAAATGTTATGTGCCGATATATTTTGCGAGATACAAATTATGTCTTGTTATTTAAATGGTTGTGAACAGAGTGTATTCTCAACTACAGCGACCCCTTTCAATGTATCCTGTGTGTATGTCATTGAATCATTTTATACCATTGGTGATTAATGTTTTGTAGATAGATGGTGGTTGGATTGGATTTTACTCAGCAGTAGCGAGTTGGATTGCTGGTATTATTATAGCCAAGTAACTATGCTAGAAATTTCTAATCTTTAAACACTCTTTTGGTGACCAGTGAGGGTGAATTACTTAGATTTATATTTCATTTCGTTTTTTTTTTATACTTTCGATGGACTCTACTAAATAAAAATCTCACCAGTTGCAGTAAGATGTCGTGTCAGTGGTCATACGAGAGACTTTTGACCCTATGACGTCATTAATTATGATATACCAATCGGCGTTGATATGATACATACAGTTCTGTGCATCGCACGCCAAGAACTCCTGCAATAAGCGGTGAATAGTTGCCGCAATACGTCCGTGAAACAGACTGATCCTAGTAGCCTAGTGTAATAAAGACGAGTAAACGAAATTTTGAACTATAAAAAACGAAACGAAATAGGATCTGAGTTTGTACCCTACCCACACACCGCCCATAAGTCATTTATTTTTGAATACTTTTAGTGATTTCATATCGCAGAATTTACATTTTTGAATATAATAATGATTAGTACGATACTGCTATGGAAGAATATCACCGATAATGGTATAAAAACTATACTTTTTCAGATTTGCAGATACATTTAAAAAACGCTTTAAATTATTTTTAATAACTCTATACTTACTAAGTACGTTGATGTATATATGGCTGACTTTGACCTTAGTAAATATTTTACCTGCTAGTCGAGGTAAGTTGATTCCCTCATAGTTCAGTACATGTTCCTGAAGCAACGACTGCGAGTTGTACAACATGTAGACGTTGCTATACTATATTGCTTTGAAATTCCCGAATTATAGCTACGTTATCTCCCTTTACCACAGACATGTGAACAGTAGCGTCCAATCAGGGGTTGTAACACAAGCACACCCAAATCAAACCTGGTGACCCCCACAGAAATATTGACATTGAACAAACTTTAGACTTGATTATCACAGGTAGGCGCGCGAGACTTGGTATTCGCGCTGAGCGATGAATCTGATAGGCTCTCAAGCTGGGTCAGTACCCAATCGAAACTAGTTCCGAAGTATGCAGGGTATTAGGTGATGCTCTGGAGAAGATTTACGGAGTTAAAGCCAGATCATGAAATATGATAGCTTCATGATAAGCAGTAAGGCTTAATTTTTAACTAATGTGTATGAATCTCCATTTCAGCCACCCTGTATGCTTCAGTTATTGTATCGAGTATATTTATAGGATCAACAACGCCTTTATTTTATGAATCAGCTTGTGAAATAGCTTATCCTGTATCTGAAGGTATAGCTAATCTGGTTTTAACCATGCAGGCTAATATAGCATCACTCATTTTTCTAGGAGTTTTATCAATACCAAATATAGGTAAGATCAACTTAATAATATCAAATTGATATTTTCGGGTTTCTCGGAGTGGACTAGATTCTAGTAATTTCAGCGAAGAGTCAATAAATATATGAAGTCAAATACCTTGTGATATCATTATATATAATGAAATGGGAATTAACGTCCTACTGTTCTGCTCCGACTGGGCTAATGAAGACAGGCCAGCGGCACGATGTCCTACTCCTATTTCGAATTCCAACTGTTAAGGGATCTTTTACGTACACGCCAATTTATACACGGGATCTCGGATTCCCATACCATCCAGCGACTAGACAGTTGTCCTTGCCAATCTCTCTGTCCTGAATAACTGACAAGGGGGAACCATGTCGAAAAATCCCAATGAAGTTTCTCGGCCAATGTAGGGATCAAACACCTCCGGTCTAGCGAGGATATCATTATACATTTTTCCTAGTAAATTTGTACCGAATTGGTAAAAGAATACAGAAAATCTTCACATATTTAATTGAAACACGTATGGCTAGTTTTCATGGAACATATATTGATTATAACTATTCAACCATTGTATGCTCCATGAAAGATACCATTTCATTCTGTTTAAAACATTTTGGTTGTCATCATTTTAAAATTTAACGCAAAAATCAACAGAAATTTAACCATATTATACCAGTTACTTTGAAAGTAACAGTCAGTTAATAAGTATTTCGTTAGCAATGCGGGATTTGTCAACGTACATGTAAGGGGGCTGGAGTGACAAAGTATAATGCCTAGTAGTGCGGGTGGTACTGAAACCCGAAGACCCGTGTTCACGTCGGCCTAAATAATTTCCTCATAGCACGCTGTACGGCGTATGCCCATCTTTATTAGCCAGGCACCTGCAGAAAAGTACACCCTCCATGTAGGAAGTAGCTTGTTGGAATACCGATAGGGGTTGCCTATGCATGTAGTACCTGGTTTTATGTGTATGTTTCAGGGACTGTCTGGATGAATTGGTTATTAATAGCAGCGTTTGCTACAACAACCCTAGCCCTGTTTTTTATGAAGGAAACCCACACTAGGTCAGATATTGATGAAAATAAAACAGATATTTCACTTAAACATGGTCAACAAATAGAAACACATATGTAAAAATAAATAATACTGTTATGCAATAAAACGTTTAACGAAATCTCGAAGACTAGAGATATTTCGAGGCCAGCAATAAGCATAAAATGGGTGTTAGCGGGGCAGCACTTGAAATACCCGAAAACATTTCTGAACAACCTCATGTTATAGCCAAAGAATCGTTATATACCATGCACCGAAAGACAAAGGGATGTACATGTCACTTAACACATTGTTGATGTATATTAAAAAATAATCAGACACAATGTTAAATGAAGATAGTTGTTTTTAAAACACAGATCCTATTTCGTTTCGTTTTTATAGTTTAAATTTCGTTTTACTTGTCTTTACTACACTAGGACCTGAAAGAGTTGTTATCATTGACGTGTTCTAAATGCTTTATTTGGTAATCCACTATAGTAACATCACTGCTGATTCGTTTATCAAATGTCTGACGTCATAAGACCAAAAGCCGCTCGTATGACCTCTGACGTGACCTTTCGTTACAACCGGTCATATCTTCATGTAGTGTAGACCATCGAAAGAATAAAAAACCGAAACGAAATATAGATCTGTATTTTAATCAGATTGGAAATGGTGTATTATATTACAGTATTTCTCTTTTATTATTTTTTTGTTCTTTTGTACCATTTCCATTTTGTTTTAATAATATGTATGTTGCTCTTAATGGGCGTCTTGATGCAATACAATGTTGTCATAAAATGGTATTTCATCTTAAATTGATATGAGTTAAGAATGTACGCCCTTTAAATGTCTTATTCCCTTATAAAACAAACCCGTGGACAAGTAACAAACTACCCGGACATTGCGAGAAATAAACAACATGTATCACATTAAGTGAATGGATCCGCCTTGCATTATATCCATTACTTTAGTAAATTTGGAATGAATGTATGAATGAAAGATGGATTAAGATCCTACTTTTCTGCACCAACAGTTTGTAAATTGGACTAATTAGATGCAGGGTATCAGATGTCGCATCTATCAAAATAGATAATTTAATATCAAATTAGATAAATTAACCTAAAAACAAATACACAAAAAGTACGTCCATAGTCATTGAGTGACGTGGTTTCGATCCCACACTTGTACGTGACAAGGTCACCTCCTTAACCTCGTTCTTTACGGGTTATAAACAGGTATTTCAAGATTCATCAAAATCAGATGAAAATTGTAACCTCTAGAGATCTACAAGATTTTTCGTACATTCAGGGGCCATAATCCACGAAGTGATGGTCCGATATATGCCAATATCCACAGGTACCGATATCTTTCGGAGATAGACCTGTGTTTCAAGTTTCGTCAAAATCGGATACAAATACAAATTGTGACCCACAGAGTGCCCACAAACAAATTGTGGACGGGCAGGCAAATGGACAGTCGACCGGACACCAGATGAAAAAGAGGGCGTATAAAAAGTTTAGTGTCGGCGATTTGTGCTAAAAGAAAAATAAGGTAGGTCGGGTAACTTGAAACACAAGTATTTTATTTTTGACTAATAAGGTATATATACATATTATGCATATAAAATGTTAATTATTGTTCCCAGGTCGGGCTCGGTTCAATCAAACAAGTCAAATATCACAAAAAAGTCGTGTAAAGTAAATCATTGCAACCGTAATTACTTAATATCTTTTGGTTGTCAAATTCGTAACTAAAATTAAATATTATTATGACTCTGGACAATCCACTTTTTGTTCTGGTTTAGCTCTCTGGTACCATTCAGTCCAACTACCATCATAAACGGCTACATCGTCTTTACCACAAAGATAGGCAGCTAAAGCTATCGAACACGCAGATATTCCTGAAATATAGAACAATGTTATGAAATGGGGTATAATGACCTACTCTTCTGCACCAACAGGGATAATGATGACGGTTACGAGATACATTCAGCCAGAAGAGGGGCGACTCCGCCTACATTTTTCGAACCATCCGAACAACTAGACTTACTCATTACCAGGTCCTCCATCTTGCACCGCTGACTAGGGGACATCACACTAGGAAATTATCGATGATTTTTGTCACATAGATCGAAACCGGGATCGAATTCTTGGTTAGAGAGCCTGTGCCTTAGCGAGACACCGTGGCTTTCTAACAAATGGTAACTAAACAGGTCTAACTTCATTCTGCACACAGAAATCCATCTACTTCATTATTCGAAAATAATATCTGTCCTGAATGGCCGCCATATCCAAAACTTAGTATATTATTATTGTTTCGTAATGTGGCTCTACTCCGTTTCACATGCAGCATACACACAAAGCCCATATAAACCTAATACTTAGTGTTTTGACTAAAATGTCGGTCAACTATCTTGGTGTCTGTTCTCAAGCGGAACTAACTGTAATCCATCTTCAATAGAAGGCTTGATCTCGTTTCAACTAAGTACATCTTACCAAGCCTTTCACGTAACACCACCCATATTTCAGCACTAATATCAATTGGGTACTGCCCCAGCTTGAGAGCCTATCAGATTCCTCGATCCTCGCGAATACCAAATTTCGCGCTCTCCAGCTAAGATGTATTATATATTTGTGATAATCGAGTTGCAAAGTTCAAGGTTCGTGTAATGTCAAAGTTCCGTTGACGTCGCGATGTTTGATTGGGGAGTGTTTGTGTCACAACCTCTGATTGGACGCTGCTGTTCACCTTTCGCAGTGTAGCCACGTCTAAAATGTTATAAAACTTGCGGTCGTTGCTTCAGGAACATGACTGTAGACAGGCATCCCAAGTTTAGTATGGTCTTACTTAAGTCTATAGCGTTTTAAATATTTCACCTATTTGACCTCATCTTATTTAAACTTGCCATGGACAATATCCTATGGTATTTTAACAGGGTCTTAGTTCAATAGACAAACAGTCGCTCTTTGGTTTGTCAACGTTTCCGCGAGCAACCCCAGGTGTCTACATTATGAAATTTTAATCGATTCTTTTTTGGTTGAGAATTACCTGAGCCACAAGATGCCACCATTGGTTTTTGAAGATCGACATTGACTTCATCAAACAACTTCTTTAATTCTACTGGATCTAAGACTTTCCTCGTTTCCGGGTCCATTATTTTAGTAAAAGGTAAATTACAGGAATTGGGTATATGCCCAGGTTTTATGTCTGAAATAAATTTGAAAAAGAAATGATTTGTTTTTCAGTTTGAATACAATATTACAATCAACAATCTGTAACTCTTGGTATTTTTTTATTTATCTTCCTTTAAGACAATTATTGAGTGGTCTCGATGTGGTCGCCTGCCTAACCCCGGGGAGATTCCTACCACTGACAACGATCCCTACGTTACCTACCCCCCCCTCTCTCTCTCTCTCTCTCTCTCTCTATCTCGCTCGCGCGCGCTCACGAGTCATAATAATAAAAACATACCCGCCCTTGGCTCCGGGCTCTTTCCTATAAATCGTCCATTAGGCCTGGCATCAACCAATTGAAAAGCATTTTTAGTAATGTTTTCTTCTATATCTTCAAAGTTCTTTACCAATTCCGGTCTAAATTTACTGACAAACTTTTGTTTCTGAACGGCCGCCGTCGTCTCTCCAGTTACCGCCTGACCTTTCGCAATCCATGACGGAAGGCCTCCCTCGAGGATGGAAACTGCATTGTAACCAAAAAGTCTAAAGGTCCACCAAACCCTTTGAGCCGAGAATACTCCAAACTTGGCATTATTGTCATACAACACAACATGCGTGTCGTTATTCACGCCAAGGTTGCCGACATATTCTTCAAATTGACTCGGCGATGGTATCATGTGTGACATTGGTATACTCTTGTTTGCACATTCGTCAATATCAAAGAAAAGGGAGCCTGCTATATGTCCTTTACTGTAATCCTCTCTCGCATTTCTTCCTGTGTTAGGAAGATGCCACGATGCATCAATAATGCGAATAGTTTTGCAGCTACTTGCTATTCTCTCGGCTAACCATTTGACGGATACTAACGCTGGTTGGTTCATATTTTTATGCAATGTCTTTTCCCTTTAAAATATAACAAAATACGCGTAACATACATGTACATCACAATACGAATTAAAGATGCATTATGTAAGTTTTTGATAATTAGTTGGTCGTTATTGCTATAAAAATAGTTCAAATAATAGATAATGAGAATAAATATATTTAAAATATCTTTCAAATTTTTTTCTGTAAGAAGTTATGCGTGTTTGAATTTTGAACAAGTTATAGCGTAAATAGTCTCGATTGTCAAGAACCGTTTTTACGATAATAAACAAAGCCTCGATTATCCAATTCAACGTTAAATAATTAAATGGGCGAGTGTTCAAATCCATTTAATATTTCGGCCATCTGGTGGGCTACAGAGTTGATTATACATGTTATTAATAAATGTCTACATTATAATTTATATAACACCTGAAGCGCGCATAAAAAAGACCGGCAATAGGCAATTTTAGCTCTTACATAATGCATCTTTGATACAATTATCTGGTTTGTACCGGACTAATCCAATAATCTGTAAATGTTTGTCATTGTATTCATATACAATACGATTATCTTACTATCCCATAACAAAATAACATTTTTATAAAACACATAAAGAGTAAAGAACCAGTGAAATACATTAAACTTAGTAAACGGAACAAAAACCTTATTAATTGTCTCCAGAAACTAAATATGCGTTGTTATCCGTTCAAATCTACCGGCTAACTGGCTAGTATATTATAGGTGTAACCAGGGGTGGTGCACGTTCGATAAATGCCTTTACCACTGACAATCACGTTCGCATGCGGTCATCCAAGTAGTCTGTAGGTAGATGTCAAAGTTGTGTGCCTTTAGAAGACCGCCCGAACTTAACCACCCGTATACAAAATTGGGGTTAAACACGAAGTATCTAATACTTGTAAGTAAATATCCCACCACATATAAAATATATATTATAAGAATAGTAATATTAAATTGCTATTAAATAACAACCCAGACAACCCAAAAAAGAGGAAAATTACCAGAGCCAAGCCAGTTAAGATGCACATAAATCCTATATATTTGAGACCTGACAATCAAGAAAATATAAGTCGCTCCAATCATTAATATAACTACGTTTGCCAAACAAATAGTAGAATTTGAGTTAAATATTAATTCAAACATTCTGTGAAAAATGGACGATTATAACTATTCTGCACCCGCCATTGTTTTACAAATGCTGTAGGTTTTTATTTGATTCTTATATATTTTTTTTTGTTTTATTTTTTAATTTTTGTTTGGTGCTATAAGCGACCGGACACATGTCATGTGATAGAAAAACAACAACATGGCCAGGAAGAGTGAAGATAATCTGAAAGAAAAAATTAAAAACCTATTTGGTATCAACAAAAACCAGTCCCCATCAGCATTACCCAAAAGTCAAATAAAAGAGATCACTATAACTAGAGAACTTTTAAGGGTATGCACAGATTATGCACATTTAATTTTGCAAATTAGAAATTTGAGCAAAAACTTATTAAAAAAATATAGTTCCCTGCTTTTAGAACTATAGATACAGTGGCTTTTATACTTGGCCATGTAGTGGCTAAAGCCAAGTATAAAAGCCACTGTATTTATAGTTCCAAAGGGAAGTAATAAAAATATACCCATTTCAAATTTTGCAAAAGGGTCTGAAGGGAGACATTCCTCACAATAGTGACAACACCTACCATGGTCACATGGTGAATTGACGAAATCTCCCGATGATGGTTTAGTTTGAGCGACCCTGACAGGCACCATGTGCTAGGTTTAGGGTTGGGTTTGGTCCATTTTTACTCAAATTTCAAAACAGTTATATTGGCGAAATAAGCCAGCAATCTCAATCAAGTGAAAATTTCTAGCGTCTTGTAAGTTCTTCCAGTATATATACGGCCGCTTGTTTGATACAATGTGTCTAGCCTCGTCCCCTCTAGTCTCTCATCAGCACTAGGACTTAAATATCGGATTCGGATATCAGATGCTCATCTTTCAGGTAAGTTTATATCATCAATGCTGATATAAAATTGACCAATAATTCGTGTTTTCGGTGTTGAAGATTTTGGAGGATTTTAAGTTACAGACTTAGGTCCTTTAAATCTGAGTTTGCTGCTATGTACACTAAAGGGTACAATATAAGCACTTCTAAAACCCTTATCACCAAACTTGGTATTATGAGACTTTATTTTGAAATGCAATATTCCTATAAATAGAAATTAAGGTTCTCACTTTATGCATTGATAATTCAATTGTCTTGATCATATATATATGTTAAAATTTTAATGTAAAGGTGATTATTTTACACGATTCTACTGTGGTTCAAGAACATCATCCCACATTTGTAGGATGATGTTCACAGGAAAATGTCCTGTCATGTGTATGAAAAAATTTAACAACTGAACAGACAGGCTTGAATATGTTGGATATAGTTGGAGCATGCACATTTTGAACATTTTAGAAACCAATGAGAATGCATCTCTAGATCACATGAAAATCAATAAATTTCTATGGGATGCCTGAGAGGAATAATATGCTTCCCCCCCCCTCTGTATTCACTGCTTTGCTCGAATGGTTTACTTAATCTATTTTGTCTTCTTCAATGAAAAGCAACCTTAATCCGTGATAAAAAATGAGGTTTCCCTCCAAAATTTGTGAGGTTTCTCTCCCAAATCCATAAAATGTCTATCAACAATCTTGAACATGTTCACTAAATGTTGTATGGTGTAAATTGACATGTTCGTGGATACCTCATAACCTGGAACACCCTCCTACAAATGTTCAATGATGTTCTTGAATAAAAGTAGGAGTTAATCTTCTCAACCAATGCGTCGGTGGTCATGTGACATGCATTACCAATCTGATTACCTGTAGGGGAGTGGAAATTTGTTAGAGTCATTTTGGAATGATTTAGTCATAGTTATACATATACTGTATAGGCCTACATGGTTATTATTTAGGCTTTTTATTTTCATTGTACATTACTTATACCTAATGTATTTCAAAAACATATGTTGTAGGCCTAAAGTGTTACCGTATAAGTTTATGCTATTTCTTACTTAAAAACATCTAAGAAAGATTATGTTACTAAAATAACGTGGAAAAAATGACACAATATCAATAGCCTATCACAAAATAGTTCTGTATTATTTTGTGGGGAAAATGATGAGTGAGATTGGTTCAAATTATTAATAATAATACCGGTATATGTATATTTGAATGGTGTAGGTAATCTAAGCTTTTCAACATGTATATATTTGATCTTTAATAGGAAATTGGACCAGATAGTCCTGCAAATAATCGCATGAAAAGGATACAAGAACTGTCAGAGACCGTGAGACAGAAACGATTGGAAGAGGTGGGTTTACAATTCATTTCAGTGAGCATATAATAAGTTACTCTTATAGATTGTTTCGATGTTTAAAGATAAGTTACTACAGATTATTGTCACAACCATCAATCAACCTGTTCTTGTTTTTTTATAAGGGCTACAGTTATATCATTAGATATTTTTAAAGCTATTTTAACTATTATTGGTTGTTAAAGGAAAACCCTATTTTCAATTATCACTCACTAGTTCATTTCTTTATACCACCCCTGCATTGGTCACGTTTAGTATTCCAATTTTTGAATTTCTATTTATTTGAAAGGACGAATCTCATTAAAACAAATGATTTTTATGAGAACATTGACTTTGTAGTATTGTCGAATGGAGGTTAATCTTTCTTTTCCTGGCAACTAGGTTCATAATATACTACATACTGGAAATACTTTTTGCAAAAAAACAGTTTTAATTGTTTTAATTATAAATTTATTTAAATTGATGATAACAGAATGCAGTCGAAGCTCTACTAAATGCCACAAGTGATTTATTAAAACCCAATTCTACCAATGAAAACAGACAAACTGCCCTGTACTTCATGCAGTCTCTTTTACAAGGCCAGGTAGGTAATTGTACTTACATATAGGAGGTTATCTTTCGAATTAGAGAGATTTAATATGAAACATATGTATATAGGGATTTATTTTGGCTATATTATTGCTTGAAATAGAGGAATTCATCATGACTCACAGAGTAAGGCACATGCTCACTAACCAGGACCTCTGGAGTTTGAATCCGGTATTGGCTGAGAATGTTCCCCCTGATTTTCAAGCATAGTTTCACCTTGACAGTGATACAAGACGGTGGGCGTGGCAAGGAACAATGTCTAATTGTATAGATTTATAAATATAAAACATGTCCCTGGTACACACTGGCATGTACATTAAAGAAATCTTGACAGTCGGATTTCGAAATAGGAGTAGGTTGTAGCGCAATTGTCTGGACAAAATTACTTTAGGATAATCACGTCATTTTACAAGGGTAGCAAATTAGGCCTAAGGAAGGCCTTTTTCCAAACTTCATTATGTAGATTCCCATTTGGAATAAATGTGTGTTGTATTTTATATTTTTTTGTATCTGTTTCAGTTGAACACATTAGGTATATTAAGAGGTCATTTCTTCCATATTATAGACAATCTTTCTTCTCCAGATGATCTTCAATTCAGGTAAATCATATGATTATGTTAATTATTATGTATCTGATGAAGGTTCATTAAAAATCGAAAAAGTGTTCCATTAAAATACTTCTTGCCAAAAGAGTGATTGGATTATGAAATGGTCTGATGCACTTGCTTTAGATCGTAAGGTCTGTCATGGAGGCAAGTGGCAAAGTTTCAACCCCAAGCTTGTATGTGAGGACAAGTAGGGTCACCTGCCGAATATCATGTTTTTTTTTTCTACTGCTTAAACGAATTATTGAAATTAATTCTGGACATGTTAGTCCAGAAATGATCTAACCTTTGTCAAGTGTATGTTAAACCCCATTCTCTGTCTTCTCTTACCAATTCGGTTTTTGTTTTTCTTGAGTTTGGGTGATTCCTCACTTTGATGTTCTAACTTTTTTCCTAAATTTACCCAAACATTTATAGATCTTCAAGAAAACCAATTCAACCTACAATCTGGTTGTATGTGACAAGAAGTAGACTCGTCTGTCTAACCTCGTGGGTTTTCTCCGGGCCTTAGGTTTGCTCCCACTGCCAAAGGTCCCTATGGGCAAGCGTATTATTGAAATAAATTTGAACTATGAGTTAGTCCAGAAATGACCTAGTTTGTGTCGAGTGGACCTTAAACCCTATTTCTCTCTCTCTCTTGACCTACAATCTTTCCACCAACTACATTAAACAGTTTTAGCAGTTTTTCTCCATTTTATTTTTAAAGGACCTAAGTCCGTAACTCAAAATCCTCTAAAATCGTCTACATCGAAAACACGAATTAATGGTCAATTTTAATCAACATTGATGATGTAAACTTACCGGGAAAAGATGTGCTAGACACATTACACCAAGTCAAACAGAGTTATGTAGACTGGAAATACTAGACGCTAGACTTTTGCACATGATTGACATTGCTGGCTTATTTTGCCAAACATAACTGATTTGAAATTGGAGTGAAAAACGGAAACCATTGAATGTAAATCAGTTTAAATACATTCATATTACAGAATTATATGTGTTGCTAACCACTTTTGTGAATTTCTAGGTCCCAAATTTTAGCGATTTAGCTCCTCTAAATGAATCATTGAATTGATACACTAGGAGCTGTTAAAGAGAGATTCTAA
This sequence comes from Patella pellucida, assembly GCA_917208275.1. Taxonomy (NCBI): domain Eukaryota; kingdom Metazoa; phylum Mollusca; class Gastropoda; family Patellidae; genus Patella; species Patella pellucida. The sequence goes on along the minus strand of OU795036.1, from coordinate 18,874,835 downwards.
TTTAAAGGGCCAATCCCGATAACTTTTTGGGAAATAAAACTGCTTAATTTTGTGTTAAAATCATTTAAAACTCATTATCTAAGGCCGATCAACTAACCCGATTTTTGTGATACGCTTGTAAAAAAATTAAAACTGACAGTCTGCATCTGGAAATGGAGACCTTTGTATCATAGAGTATCTGGATAAAACCAGACTTTTTTCTATAAAAATAATATGTAGGTAAAATTTACCTTTTGTTATCAAGTACAGTACATGGGTCATTCACTGTTTAGACCTCCCAAGAAACGTAAATAGATTATCAGGTCACCAAATGAAAAAAATGACCCGAAATCTTAAAAGGGTTACGTGTCCGGATAAGCAGTTTTGGCGTTCACGTCCAAATGACTCAATATTTTGAGTTGAAATTTTGAGACAAGGTATATACACCATTCCCCTATATTTTGGCGTTTTATTTTCATACATTCTCAGACTTTTATTTTTGAGCCTCTGTATAATTCGGGACTGTCCCTTTAATGTTATAGAATAAACACTATTTACTCTAACTAATTACTGTACAAATTTCAATGTACCTAATATTTCCTTAATTGTTTATTAATTGTATTTCAAGGTTTGAACTGTTTAGAATTTTGAGTGAAAATGGTAAAAATCTTCATGATTTTGAAGACGAGACAGGTTTGTTGGATTCTAGTAACTAAAATTAGTCAAATTCTTTTTAAATGTAGACTCAAGAAAGTCACTAACCTTGATAATAAATGATATGTATCCATTTTTTGTTTTTTACTATGAATAAATGTCTGTATTATAGACTTTTGGGATAAAATGAATGACACTGAAGTTTGTTTAGTTGTTAAGCAGCCCATACACATTCAATTTTTTTCGTCAATTAATTAATTAATATCGATCAATTGACGATATTGACTTAGCGTCAATTTTCATTCTGACTGAAAACTTCTTTGGTACTAGCTCACACAGTCAATTTACAGCCATCAATACAGGAACTTTGATCCGTCAATTAATTGATTCAATTAAATTCAATGTCCTCCATACACGTTCTTTAAAGCTTGTGTTGTTAATTAATCATTCAGTCAAATTTTGTAATTATATTTTACTATTTTCTACTGACTTCAAAATATGGCATATTATTTAAATGATAAATAAACCACTATTTTAGGGGAATTCCTGCTGAAATGGATGCCTGATATCCTGTCTTTAGGAAGAATATCTGATTACCTGTCATTGTTGATAAATGTTATAAAATTTAACGCTGCTTATTTAGATGAAGACATTGTATCAAGTTTAGTTCAGTAAGTTACCTAAATATATAATGTTAATCATATAGAATTAAATTTTTATGGCAATTTTGTATCCGGTTGATAACATGGAATGATGAATTTGTTTTCAGTTGAAGTGTTTTAATAGAAAAGTTATATATTTTTTTTAACGTGGGTTGAGGCCTATGGTAGTTTATATTTTTTGATATGTTACTTATTTTTTTGTTTAGGGGTTTGGGAGGGAAATAAATTTTAATTGTATGGTAGTTAAATTTGTTTTGGGCGGGTATCAGTGTTATTTGGCGGTGGTGTATTTTTTCATCTTATTTATATTCGATATTAATAAATCTAATTTTACCATAGTTGTTATGATTTCTCGGATTTTGATTTATAGACAGACATGTATGATACCAAACCGTACAAGATCAGAGGAAGACTTAAAAGTAAGACATAATTTTTTTTTCAATTAAACAGTAAACCGTTATCCTAAATTATCATAATGGAAATTTCATGGATTCTGATTAAGGTGTCAAATGTATTCAACAGTCCTCTTAAGTTTCTTGGGGCGACTCACCTTAAATGATTCTTGCTGAATTCTTTTAATAGATCTATTTGAATCAAAGCCATGATATAATCTACACTCCATATTTTGATTTTGTGATCTTAATTAAATGTTAATTAACCGATCTGACTACATTATAGCATGGATTATGTCATGAAATTTCTTTATATTTTCCAAAAAATTCAATGATAATCAACAACTATGAAATGTTTATTTTGAAGACTTTTTTCTCTGGAATTAAGAATTATTGATATACATATGATGTATGAATTGCAGTACTAATCTATTTCAGTTATGTATGGAGGTACTGGATGCAGTAGTTTGTTACAGTTATCTGCCTTCTTCCAGTCTCTACCATTTTATTGCTGCTCTATGTCACTTGGTTAACATTGCTAGAGTGTGTAAAGAGAGTTGGGAACTCATGCGCAAATTACTTGGTACACATTTGGGTCATAGCAGTATTCATACCATGTGCTGTATGCTTCAGGATAGGTATGATATTATATATCTACAAGGTTTCATATTTCAATATTTGAAAATTCATTTCAATATTTGAAAATTCATTTCAATATTTGAAAATTCATTTCAATATTTGAAAATTCATTTCAATATTTGAAAATTCATTTCAATATTTGAAAATTCATTTCAATATTTGAAAATTCATTTCAATATTTGAAAATTCATTTCAATATTTGAAAATTCATTTCAATATTTGAAAATTCATTTCAATATTTGAAAATTCATTTCAATATTTGAAAATTCATTTCAATATTTGAAAATTCATTTCAATATTTGAAAATTCATTTCAATATTTGAAAATTCATTTCAATATTTGAAAATTCATTTCAATATTTGAAAATTCATTTCAATATTTGAAAATTCATTTCAATATTTGAAAATTCATTTCAATATTTGAAAATTCATTTCAATATTTGAAAATTCATTTCAATATTTGAAAATTCATTTCAATATTTGAAAATTCATTTCAATATTTGAAAATTCATTTCAATATTTGAAAATTCATTTCAATATTTGAAAATTCATTTCAATATTTGAAAATTCATTTCAATATTTGAAAATTCATTTCAATATTTGAAAATTCATTTCAATATTTGAAAATTCATTTCAATATTTGAAAATTCATTTCAATATTTGAAAATTCATTTCAATATTTGAAAATTCATTTCAATATTTGAAAATGCATTTCAATATTTGAAAATGCATTTCAATATTTGAAAATGCATTTCAATATTTGAAAATGCATTTCAATATTTGAAAATGCATTTCAATATTTGAAAATGCATTTCAATATTTGAAAATGCATTTCAATATTTGAAAATGCATTTCAATATTTGAAAATGCATTTCAATATTTGAAAATGCATTTCAATATTTGAAAATGCATTTCAATATTTGAAAATGCATTTCAATATTTGAAAATGCATTTCAATATTTGAAAATGCATTTCAATATTTGAAATATATGGAAAAGTCATTTCAATATTAGAAAAGTCATTTCAATATTTTGAAAAGTCATTTCAATATTTTGAAAAGTCATTTCAATATTTTGAAAAGTCATTTCAATATTTTGAAAAGTCATTTCAATATTTTGAAAAGTCATTTCAATATTTGAAAAGTCTCTTATTTTCTTTTTTTCACCATTGTGTTCTTCTTCTTTTTCAGACGACAGCCTGTTGATGCTATTTTATTACGAGGTGCTGTATTTTTCATTGGAATGGCTTTATGGGGATCCAGCCGTGTACAGTCATTAAAACAGACAGCTACTTCAGTTTTACCTTCATTCTTACAGGTAGGCCTACCAGTACATTTATTATAGAGAGATGAGAAATGGGGTTTAAGGACCACTCAACACAAACTAGGTCATTTCGGGACTAACACATGGGTATTTAGCTGTGGTAGTAAACCACTTACCAGAGGTGCCAGGGAAAAAAAAGAGATTGTCACGTACAACCAGGGAATCGAAACCACGTCAGTTGACTCAATGACAGACCTTATGGTACAGTGTGCACATGCTAACCATTCTGCCATCCAACCCCCCATATTTATTATAAGATTTATTAGAATTTGTGCTCTTGCACGTTAATTTGGGTCTAAAAGGTATTGTAACCATTTGTTAGGAATTATTTCTTGCCTCTTCCTTTTCTTATATTTTTTTAAAAATGATATGGTTATAATATTATCTCAACAAGGGTGATGTAAACTGTAATCAGAACAATGTTTCATTCAATAGTTCTCTTGAAATGAATTGTCAAATATTGAAATATAAAACCTTCCCAGGTCTGGCGTGATTGTGGGAGGGAGGACAGATTGGGGCGACAGCTCAGGAGCGTGCAATCAGAGAGGAATGATATCAATGGATTAATGTGGTTAAGTTATATCTAATTTGAATAAAAAGTTTATTTCATCCATTTATACATTTAAAACATAGTCTTCCTCTCTCGCATTTCTATGTTGGCCCTGTAAATGAGTCTTTGAGGCATGCAATTGAAGGGACCCGGGCATCAATAAAACTCAATACTGCAATCAAGGAGTGGGCCCCTGGCATAACCAAACCTCAGTACTATAGGCCTGGTATTTGAGCATTCGGGACATACAATCAAAAAGCTGGCCCCGGGCATCACCCAAATATCGGCACATCACAAATTTGAAGTCAATTAGATAAAGCTATGTATTTTTATCTAGGCATTATGGAGTCATAAACCTATTGTTGGTCATGAAGTTATTCTATCTTTACAACGTCTTGTGAAAAAATATGGTAAAGATCTACAGAATTTATCGTGGGATATCATATTAAATATTATAGAAGTACTTATAGAACAATACGAGGTAAGTACTCTTACTGTCGTTTCTTTATATCCTAGTTACACTAAGAGACAAGCCTGGAAAAAACGGTTTCAGATGTACCTGACAAATGTTGGGCACTAATGAAATAGTACCTGACATTTTCAACTTAGTGCCAAACATTATCTGTGACAGGTGCCTTATTTCTGGGCTTGCTAATTGATAAGGAAACGGGCTACGACCAGCTGTAACTAAAAATTTGTGCCACCAGTCTTATGCGATCTAGTACAAAGTTGGGTAGTTGCATGACTGAATTTATCAAGTGGGGATCATGTTCAAAACCCTGCCTGCAGTCAATCAAAAACATAACAGATTTTAAGTAGATATTCTACAGGTGTGCTAGTTTAGCCCAACAAATCTTGAGTGATATTAGTAAAGAATAAGTAATCGTGAAACTGGTGATGTGACCCGTCCTATAATTGTAGGTAGCCACACATGTTTTTACCACAAAAAGTGCTCTCAGTCTGCTGCTACATTTGTTAGTTACATTCATATGCACCTTGTGTTTTGGGTTGTGTAATAAAATGATTATGTTGGAAGTATAATTGACTTAGTATGGTATCGAAAAGATAGAGATCAATCATTTGATGCCAGAGACACCATGCTAGTATTAACTCTTTAACACATAGATAACCCCCAATAACTAGGTCCTATTGCAGAGAGCTATCGGACGCCCTATGAAACAACAGTTTAGGACAGTTGTGGGATGTACCCGTATCAACTAAATCACTTTTCATAAGAAAATTTTGATCAAGGAACTAGAGTAGTCAATATTTACCTGTACCAAAGGGTTAAAAAATGTATTTTTTGCTTTATTTATTACAATAAGAAATAGTATCCCCAATTATTTAAGTTTTGTACATTTTGATTGTTTTATATAGGATGGGGAGACATCTATACCAAACAGTAGTGAAGAGGGCAAAATCCAGGTGGAAATACATGATGTTCTTACTACCATTGAAAGTCTTCATGAAAATAGACAATATTTAGGATCTGTGCCACGATTTTTCACAATAATAGAAATGTGTGCTAGTAAAAGATCGGTAAGTAATTAGATACTAAAAACATAACACAGTTTATATGAAATATAATCGCAGGTTTGTACTTATTAAAGGGGTATTAGAAAAGATTAGAAGTTCTCGCTGTAATAGTTAAAAGATAGATAATGAAAACAATTTATGGTGAAAATTTTAGTCAAATTGCTTCACTCTGAACCGAGATATTAGCCATTAGATTTTAGGCTAGTCTTGATTATCCAGCAGAAAATATATTCAAATCCGGTAAATATCTCGGGGCTAACGATGGCATAGAGATTTGATTATGGTCTGGATAAGTTAATTGATGATATAGATAACATTTCAGACCTAAAGAAAGACCTGCAATAGGCAAATTTGGCTCTTGGATAATGTATGTTTTAGCATTTAGTTTGTGTATATTATTTCTCAGAATTGTTTTAATTTGTTTTCAGACTCACTCGGTTTCTCTACTGATAGATTATCACGCCCAGTCTATAACTCCTATTAAAGATAAATGGATTATCAATCTCAACTCTCTCTTAGACAGATTCTTTAGGTAATTATATCCGATAAAAATTTAATGATTATTGTATCACATTCAAATAATTCTTGTTGGTTTCAATAATTAGTGGTTGGGAACTGAAGAACCTAAAGATAACTTACGATGTTAAGTAGATGATCTTAGTCCTCGTTGATAGACCTTGTGGGATCAAAACCACACCACTTGACTCAATGACAGATCTTATGATCTAAAATACACACGATAGACCACTCAACCACCAGTCTTTTTATAGGAAAGAAGCATTTATAGCAAGATTTGGGGCTTTTGTTTGGCATTTATTACTACAAGCATGCACATGTACACAATAACAAAAGTTTGACTTAATAAATCTCTGGATGCATTTTTATGTTTTAAGTCTTAAAACATAAGCCCTTAAAGTCTTAAGCTCCCAAAACTTGTAATGTCTAAAAGAAGCCAAACAATTGTTTGATTAAAGATTGCTAGTATTGATTCAATGTATTATTTTTAGACAAGAACGTAGAACAGATATAAGGAAGAAAGCTCTGGATATTCTGTCGTTTGTACTTGGAATTAACAAACATGTCTATGAGGTATATTGTTTTATTTTTGATTTGATGAAACTTATTTATTCACTGTAAAAAATGTTTTAAGATGCATTATGTAAGAATTAGATAAAGAACTTGCTATAACAGCTCAAAAATAGATAAAGAAAAATGAATATGTTAAAAATTTCAGTCAAATTACTTTATTCTGTGCGATGTTATGAGTGTTTGAAGTTTTGACAAAATGTTTAGTCTTGATTGTCCATATTATCATAAAACTGTTAGATGACCGTGGTGTTCTAATCTACATAATGCATCTTTAAGCTTCCTGACAATACAATAGTTGTCATGTTATATATCAGATTATATATCAAATTTACATTAAAATGTGTCTAATCCCAGTGAGGCGTGATTAACATTCTTTACTGTACATCCTTATGGGGCTGGGGATTATCTGTTGATGACATAATCATAAATTTGTATTCTTCTAATAAAATTGTATATCAACATTTTTGTCTTTCTCAGTATCTCTACAATATATAACAAAAAGGGTGAACTCACTGATGTCCCAAATATAATTTTTGAGACAGAAAATCATAAGCCCCTTTTTTTTTTCTAACACTATTTATTGAGTAAATATTTACATAATATAAATATAATAATATATATAAATCTGAGATCTGAAAACAAGCAGGGGCTTATATAAATTCATCTCCCTATTTTCTAATTTACTGATCATTCACATTTAGAGCTGTTTTTTTTTCTAGGTAGACTTAATACAAAAGGTGGTTCTTCCTAATCTTGGTAACATAGACACAGACCCAGATCCAGAAGTTAGAAGAGTAGCAGCAGACATATTACTGGTTCTAGCTCAAAGCTGTTATTCTCAGGAATTTTTTGACATTATGAATATTATAGACAAGGTTGGTATGACTTGCATTGTATCGCAATATATTGTGATTCAGCCAAGCATATTGCAATATATTGCTAAATCTGCTTTGAGAGAAAAATAGTGATATTAATTAACCAGTATGGATAAATTCATAATATAATTGTAAACAAAATAAAAGTAGGGCTGAAAGCCTTTATAACAATATAGATATCACGTTTTTTTGACAACCCTAATTTGATCTCTTTCTTTAAAAAATATAATGCATAAAGTATTTGTTTTTTATTATGTTTTTGTAAAACTGCCACTAATCAAAGGTACAAAAATAGAAATTTGGCTGATTTTTGTGACTGGATATATAATTTATTGAAGTACAGAAATATAAATGTAAGAATCTTAATGAGTTTAAAATTGTCTTAAACTATTATTCGTTATTGCTGTAAGGTGGTAGAAAAGGAAATTAACTCTTTAACAATTCAGAGGATTGAATGGCCAAAGGTCAAAATGCCTGTCATTGTGTTAAGTAGGACGCTTTTGATTCTACACTTGTACGATTCTACCTTGTGGGTTTTCTCTGGACCTTCCGGTTTCCTTCCACTGCTAAAGACCCCTATGTACATTGAATTATAAAAAAATGTACCATATGTAAGTTCCCATATAACCTGATTTGTGTTGAGTGGACATTAAAACCATTTCCCTCTTTCTCTCTCACTTTAAAATTGATCATTTCAGATATTAAAGAAAGCTCTTATAACAGTACCTGTTGTTAGTAATGAAGAAATTGTTCAAATACCAGATGAAAGAAATTTATCGGATGTTAAAGCCACAGCATTGAAATTAGTAGAAGTTTTTAGGGTAATTATGTCATTATGAACAAGCCTGGAAATAAGGCACCTGTCACTGTTAGATTGTAATAGTTTTTGTTGGAATATTCCATTATATGTGTGTGTGAAAAGAAAAGCTATTTGGGCTTTTATTTAAAATCCTTCTTTTAATAAATAGTTATGACCCGATATATTAGTATGCCAAAATTAAAATATTTTCTCAATCTTTATAAAATGTATTTATATTGTCTACATTAGTGAGCCGAAAAAGCAAATGTAATTTCATTGATTTCTGCCAGATTTATTGGCCTAGTTAACTTTCCAGAATCTTGTAGCAAGACATATTTGTCGCCTGGCAAGCTATCTTTTGAGTATTGTTGTGTATATATTTCAGCACAAGTTATTTCAGACCCCTTCTAGTCATGGAGTAAAAATAAATCAGATATTAATAGAGTATATTCAGTGTCAGTATCACAATATGGTCTTTAATTTTACTGCTTGTGCTATCAGAAAATCAGTAAGTATTCCAACATAGAGAAAAACATTTTACTTCTTAATATCATGAACATTATGGATTTTTGTTGTTGTTGAATATGGTTAAATATTACATATAGTACATACTCTTGTCAGAAATTTATAATATTCTCCATCTTCATTACCTCAGTTGGAGCAGTAAAGTAAACCCCTCTTTTCTGCACCTTCCAGGATAATGAAGATGGGCATACAACATGCAGTATGCTATGAGATAAATTTGGACTTGGCAGCAGCGCTGTGGCCTACTATTATTTCTAATTCCAACTGTCAAGTGATCTTTTACATGCACGCTAATGTGTACAGTCTGGAGTCTGGACCCCATTTTGTTTTGTACCATCTGTTCGACTAGACTAGGTTCCCCTCCATCCTGCACCACAGACAACGGGAATTCACACCATAAAAGCCAAAGTTATTTCACATCCAACAACAGTTAGCGAACAAGTGACCTACCTAATGAGTCACTGTGGCTCCCTTATAATAATATTTATATTAACGAATTTAAAATATATTTGTTGTATTGGTATTTGTATAGATTATGGAATGTCTTCTAGAACTTAGATCTGATAGTTTACATCGTCTTGGTATGGCTGACAGACCATCAGATGTTCAATATCCATTCAGTCCATATATACTTTGTTATAGCAGGTAAATATACAATACCCATTCACTCCATTACCATTTATACTCTGTTATAAATAACCATTGAGTCTGTATATACTCTGTTATAGCAGGTAAATATACAATACCCATTCCGTCTGTATTTGGCTGGTTGCTCAAATTTCCATTATCTTTAAACGATCCGTAAACTTTAACAGAGAGAAAGATTGTTGCTGGAAATAAAAGCCCCAAACATTTGGTGGTGCAAATTTTTCCTACAGATTTATGCAAATATTTCTAAAGGAAAAAATAATGTATTCTATAGTCTATTCTGTAGTTAATTTAACAAACAACACGTTACCAAGATATGTCTGTTAGAGTTTAACAGATCGTTAAAATAACTTTGTTTTGAGCAACCGACCCCAGGTAAATAAACAATTTATACTCTGTTTCTTTATGATCTTATTTATAAGAGAGAAATGGGGTTTACCTTCCACTCAATCAATACAAACTAGATCATTTCTTATCTAACATATGGTAGCCTACAATTTAATAATTTAATTTGCTTGCGCTTAGTTATCTTTAGCATGGAAGGAAATAGGGGGGGCCCAGAGATAATCCACGAGACTGGGCAGGTAACCCTACTCCGTGTAACATACTAGCTTGCTTTTTTTGCATCAAAACTATGCCAATTGATTCAATGACAGACCTTATGATCTAAAGCATAATTATTAGACCACGTGACAGTAACAATAAATTTTATATGTTGTTTTGCTAAATAATTTTTTTAATTTATACATTGATGTATTTAATCAAACCCGATGTTTTAATAAAATTCATTAATATTTTATAGTGGTGAAACACCAGAACCAGCTGTTCCAATAAGTCCTGGTGTAACAGGAACATCATTTGATCTTCCTACATCTATTACATCAGTTATTGAGTATACTGATATATTTAAACTATTTATAGAATGTCTAAAGAAGGTAAATACACCTATCTAACTCATCATCATCAGTGGTGGTTTAAATATATTCTATTTCGAGTATAACATGAATTATATACAAAAATTATATAACAGATTTAAAGCTAAACTACAATATTGTAAATGATGAATCTCTAAAAGGAATATCGGTGCAAAAATTGTTTGAATACTACATGAATTATATACAAAAAATATGTAATAGTTTTTAAGCTGTATTAAAATATTGTGAAAGATAAATTGGTAATAGGAATATCTGTTCAAAATTGGTTCAATTCCATTCAGTATTTACAACGATATATTGAATTGAAATTTCATCACTGTGTAATAAGCGTACCCAAGTAGTTTGATATTTTAGCGAAAACTGCAAATGACGGATTGTTGGTTTAAAGGCCCAATAACACTCTTGTTGTAACTGAATAATATGTTCCAATCAATATTCCAATTGATAATACAAATTTCATCATAACACACCGAATTTAAACAAATTGTAAAACATGGTTTGAAAAGCTTTAGGTAAACCTTATCTCGTCATTTTTACAAGGGTAGCAAATTAGGCCTGAGGCCTGTTTTCGATTTTGGCCCTTGGCTCAAATGTAACTTAGATTTAAAATTATTTTCGAATCCTCTGGACAAGTAAAATAGGATGTAATGGATAATTTACACAACAGGTAGGACACTTAAACATCTAGTAGTTAGAATAAGGCTATTTTTTTTCTGGACCTGTCAAGCCAGCAAGAGTGTTGTTGTCCCTTTAAGGCCACTGCACTACATGTAAATAACAACTGTTAGCACATGTTAAATATTTATTGATATACATCTCCTGCACGTCTCCTATGCTATCATTACATAAAATGAAATGAAAATGTTTAATTTTTGCAGGAGTTGGATTGGGAAGTATTAAAATGTGTTTTGGAGAATTTACCACTTGTATTACAGAATAAAACATTAATTTTATCAACCCGTGGTGATTTAATTGCTGACCTGTGTCATCATTTAGCATCAATGGTATGTTTAAAATCAATTTCTAGAAAATTTCACCAACATCTTAAATTTTGTGTCTTTACTTCGATAAAGGGGAGGGGTGAGTATGGCGCTGGCTCACTACATAGGAGTCTAGGGTTTAATACTGATGTTGGCCGATGAATTTCCCATAGATTTTACGGTCTTGTTCGGTCCTGTGTATACCATTATCACTTATCAACATTTTAAAGATCCCCTGACAGATGGAAATCGATATAAGAATATTTTGTAGCAAGGTTGTATGAGATAATGTATGCATATCTTCAGAAAGTAAGACGTTTGAACAAATTTCATTTTGTTTTTATACAATGTTATATTTAACTAATATCTCCTTCTTGTTATTACAGGTTAATGATAGGTCTCTAGGTCTACCAGAGAAACTGAAGAATCTGCGACCAGGTTTCACCAGGGCTGATTTTCATACCTTTGTCTTTCCTGTTTTAGCTGCTATGGTTACCTATCATGAATATTTAGATAGAAATCGACAGGTGATATAATAATTCCAAATGTACTCATATTCATTATTTACCATTTTATTAAGAAAACAAAATGCAAGTATCAAAATTGGCCTTAAGTCCAAGACTGGCTTTGATTCATTCAGATTAGGAATAGACCAATCGACAGATTTCAGCAGAAAAAATATCGAGAGTGCTGACTGGTTTTGACCATGTCCTATATCATCTGCAGTGGATACTGAATGTTGACAAACTTTCAATCCAGGGCTTCCACTTCAAAATTTTCACAACCAGTCATTTTTCCTGTGGAGAAAGTGATGCTATTTTTAGCACATAATAAGAAGCCATAAAACAACATGATATTGAAAAGCCAATCAGATTTAATTGGGTCAAGGACAGTCACAAAGAAATTTAATCTCACGTCGGCATTTATACCCCCCCCCCCCAATAAAGGAACACATGTAACCAATTATCATTTATTTATTTATATATATAAAACTATAACAACAAGAAACATTCGCAAGTACACTATTTTCTTACTTTTTTTTTACAACATCACCCGTATATACATCATAACTTTGTAAATACTGAATGAAATTATACCATTTTTGGTCTGCCATGCTTTTCATAGACCAAGCTTTCACCATATTGTCATTGTAAAGGACTAAGGCCCTCTATGATCACCAGTAGCTTAGACATAGATATATCTTTATTATTACAGAGAGAACTAATCAAATGTTTAGAGTTTGGTTTTGTGTCCAAGTGTGCTAAAGGTTGTGTGAGTTCTTTAAGAATTTGTACGTTAGAGATGCAGGATGTTATGATGAGGCTTCTACCATTAGTATTACTATCACTGTCTAAAATTTCGGCTACAATATCCATGGCTATTCCAGTATTAGCATTTCTGTCAAGTAAGTAGCACACAATACTGTAGTCTTTTTGAAATTAACATGTGGGTATTTTTTTATATGGCCTTGAGATTAACGTATGTTTTTTTTTATACGCACGCATTTTTAGATCAACATATGGTTATTTTTTTATACGCCCACATTTCGAGATAAACATATGGTTATTTTTTTAATGTTTACATTCACAATGGAGAATACTGTGTAGACAGCATCTGCTCAGCCTAATCTTCATTGAATTCCAACTTTTAAGAGTTTCTTTATGTGCATTCCAATGTTTTTTTTCCAATCAAAATAACTAGGCAACATGTTCCTTGTCAACCCCACAGGTGTTTCCTCTGACAAGTACAAACCAGGCTTTAATAATCTGATAGTTCTTGGCATCCCATGTTGGGATTCATTTCATTTTTGCTGTTGTGATGATTTGATTTATTCAATTTTAGGTATTGTACGTCTGCCGAAACTTTATGCAAATTTTGTTGAGGACCAGTATATGAGTGTATTTGCCATAGCTCTTCCGTATACAAATCCATTTAAGTAAGTTTTGTACATTTCTGTATTATTAGACCGTCGAGCCAATAATCAATTAGTCACTTTGGACTGCTTCACCAACACCTTGGTGTTGTTCAAATGAAGGTCTTTGCCTGCATAGGATGGTAATCTGCAAAAAGCCTTCTTCTGCAGAATGGCTAAATGGATTTCTTTGAAATCTGGTTGAAATCTGACCTGAAAATATTGATTCTAGTTGTACTTTATGAAATGGCATATCCTTTTCTAAAGGTCATGATGATTATTATTGTTTATGAGTCACATGGGATGGGAGTTATTAAGCTTACGGTAGTTTTGATTGGTTGAAAATTATCGATGGGCAGGAAGATGCCGCCGTCCATTGAAATGACATTTATTTATTTTTGGTCTTCAAAATATTATAAATGATCAAATTTTCAACACAGGAATCTTTTTAATAGTGTATTTATTATGATTAATCCAAATTCTATGGGTTATATTACAGATTTAGTCATTATACTGTTTCACTGGCTCATCATGTTATAGCTGTCTGGTTCATCAGATGTAGATTACCCTTCAGAAAGGGATTTGTTAAATTTATACACACGGTAGGTAACATTTGAATTAACACAGAGCTACAGTGGGTCAATGGGTTAGGCACTTGCTCACTAACTAGGATGTCTAGAGTTAGACCCCAATGTTCGTCCAGAAAGTTCCCCAGGGTTTTCCAGCATGGGATGGAACACTGCAATGAGCAAAATTTTGCCAGACAGCAGAACTACAGCCTACTCTTTATTTCCAATTCCAACTTTCAATAGTTCTTTATGTGCATACAGTATCTTCATTTTTCATCCTATATGGACCAGTAGACACTGTTCCTGACAGTTTAGGAATGTTAATTGTTTTATTTCAGGGTCTTAAAGCCAATGTATTGCAACAGTTTGAAGAGAACTCAAAGTTAAATCTACAGAATCAGGATTCAACAGATCGTGGTAGATCAGGATCATATACAGCTGGTACTAGAACAAGGTCAGATTACAGTGTCTGCATTGTATGGGCATTATTTATTGCATGAACTTAATGTGTTGCATGAATTTAATATGTGGGAATTAATGCTTGACCTTTTTAATTTAATTTGAGGGAATTATTACTTGTATGAAATTAATAGGTGGGAATTAATAATAACATAAATTTAATGTGTAGGACTTAATGCATGCATGAATTTAATATAATACTAGAACACTAAGTATGGATACAATCCCTTTGTTTATTACACTTCAACGAGTTTTTACAAGTCGTTTTAAGCAAAAACCTAATGAATTTAATGTGTGGGAATTAATGCTGTCATGAATTTAAGGCAAAACATGCTATTGACCCTTGCCATCCATATCTTTTAACACAAAAACACAGTTTTGTCACCCGTATTTTGCAGTGATTTCAAGGCAATGACTTTTTTCATATACCTCAATTTCAGTGATTTCCAGACACTATGAGAACCTCTAGTCCTGCTACATAATATATAGATCAGAGGAGTTGTTTCATTTTAAGATTGTCAGTCTTTTCATTAATTGCCCAGTTATATATATTTTCTCCCAAATTTGTTCTATTTGAAAATATAGATACAAATGATGAGTAAAGATTGATTTACTTTCAGACGTAGAATGGCATCAGGTTCGGCCATTTTACCAGGTGATCAACAAGCTCCAATAGAAGAAAAAATGTCCTTATTCCACAAGGAATTAACCGAAACTTGTACAGATATGATGGCCAGATATACTTTTGGTAATGTTTCAACCACACCTCAAAGGTAAACACAACATTACTGTGTTTTGTTATTAAGTTTCTCTCAGTAATTAAAGAGACTGTGTCATAATTCGAATCTGGCTCATTTTTGACATGGAGTAAAATCATAGTGATTTGTAGGCCTATTATTAGTAACAAATTAAAAATCTTTTGTATAGAACTTTCTCATAGGCCTATTATTAGTAACAAATTAAAAATCTTTTGTATAGAACTTTCTCATATGCTGCACCAAATTTATGGAATAAACTTCCTCCAGATTTGAGACTTTCAAAATCCAAGGAAACATTCAAATTCCAGCTCAAAACATTTCTGTTCTGAAATCACTTTTGAAAAAAATATTTATGCTTTTATTTTGGAAAAAAAAGATTCCTTTTAATTTTATTCAGATCACCAGTAGCACAGTTCCTGTTAAAAGGTGGACAAAGTCAAACATGGCTGGTTGGCAACAAGATCATCACCATAACAACTAGTGGTGGCGGTACAAAGACTAGAGATAATGGATTGTGTGAAAAGTGCATTACTTTATATCAAGAAACTCAAGACACTCGACATAATACGTCTAAAAAATCACGAGATCGCAGACGTCACAAGTCAACAGCATGTTTAAGTCGTAGTCATAGTCAAGTTGATCCAGTAGGATTATATAATACTGATGAAGGAGACACTGCGTTACCACGGTGGTCCCAGGATGATCTCAGTTTAATTAACGATGATGCTTTTAGTACAGATAGCCGTGATGATGTTGGTGTTCAGACTGGTAGTTCACTTCTAGGATCTGGTATAGACAAAGATCCAATAGAATCTCTTTTATTTGGTAGGTTTTATAGGCCTACTGCAAGTAAATTCATTTGGTGTTTTTTTTTTACTCATATTGTTGTTCTTGTTCTTTGGGGCGACACTCTTTGAAACAAACCTATAGCTCTGTTCCTTCATGTAAGATGGACATGAATGAAACTTAGCATGCTTATTCCTTGGAAAATTATATATTAATTGACAGATTTCATTTTTTATATATTGTTATAAGTCCAAGAAGGTAGCGGTGACTTCATAGTGCACTGGTACTAGTTCGTTTAAATATGTTATGATTTGTGGAAGCTATGATAATAATTTGCTTAGGACACAGGATGCCCAACTCAACTATTCTACAAAAACCTTCATTACTATTCAGATGTTTGTCTGCCAGGTTGGAAAGGAAAGCATGTCTAGTCTTTTGGCTGGTATGAAAAGAACAATGCCCTGGCTATACAATGGAAGTGCTTATTACTACTAATATCTTGACATTTGTTATCCGGCAAAAACACACAGTTATGTTCCTATTGCACATAAAGCAAATTTGCCATTTATTTATCTCAATATTATTGTGGTAATGAATATTAAAGCATCATACCTTCCCCCTGATAATTTGAGGATGCTTAAAGGAGGTAAGCCTTGAACTCAATATTATCCAAACATAATTGATTAGAAATTACAAACTACTTTATATACACCCATATCGCATTACTATGTGCTTTTAAACCTATTTTTGTCTATTTTAATGTTCCAGAGAATAAAGCTATACCCCCTTTAATGAGAATGTTATTTTGTATTTGTAGGTAATAAAGGGCCGATGCCAGAGAAAAGAGCATTTAGTATGAATCAGTGTAACTGTTGGTGTACTGGATGGGCTGAGATTTTACTCCGAGCTCCCAGTGGTAATATGTCATGGATGATGCGAATAGAAAATGAAACAAGTATATTCAGCCAACAAGATATGTCCTTTTCAGATCTAACATTATTATTTGCCCCTCTCTGTAAAAGACCACAACCCTCAACAGAATCAGATAGCATCGGAAAGATTGACAGTGAGAGTCTGGGAGAAGATGAATATGAATCCATTTATTCAAAACATTTTCCAACAGATCAAAAACCAGGTACTGTACAAACATAGCATATTATGAATTTGTGTATCAAAATTTTTTCTGATCAATTAAAAAGAAAAAAAAAATACACCATTTTGACTTCTTCATTCTGATTTTAACAAACAGTGTTTATAAAATATAGATGTGTTACTAAATTAATAATTTTTGCTTTCTTTATTTAACAGAGGATCCAACAATTATTTCAAATGAACCTAAAAAAGAGGTACTTACAATTTTTTTTATTATATTTTGAACAATTTGATTTTGTCTGTACAAATTTCATCCTTTCTTACATGCACAAATAAATAAATATAATTCTTTGGTATAGATTTCACTTTTATATTACAGCGTAGTGATACATCATTTTTTGAAAGCAGTTTAGCTATTGTATAGTCCTATATACTGACCCAGTTTTTTCCTTCAAGGTCAATTAAATAAAAGCAGTTTCCTTTTTTTTTTTATAAAAAAGTCACTCTTTACTTAAACAAAGTGGTTTCTTTAAAATAAAAGAAAGTAGTTCCTTTTTGATTGACCAATCAAATTTATGTAAAGCGATATCACCACTGTGTATATATCACAGTAGATTATGTAATTTATCACACAAGCGATATCTACTTTCAAATGTATTATTGGGTGAAAAAGTAGCATATTCAGGATAAGTGAGTGAGTATGGTACAGACTCAGGGACAATAAGGTCTTGGGTTCAATCCATGTGTTGGTAGAGTTCCTTGGGATTTTCCCATGGTTTCTCTTCGTCAGTGATTCAGAACGGAGGGACAGGTCAGGCTAAAAAAGGGTCTATTTTATTGTGTACTCAATGAAATTTAGATAAATGAATTGTTGACAGTTGAAATGTGATAAAGAGTGGGTGTCAAAGCTGCTATCTGGACAAACTTTACGTTTGTCTGTCTTTATAAGTCCAGTTAATGCAGAATAGCAGGTCTTTAAATCACATTTCATTTTATTACCAGTCCTCTCCGCCCTCTATCCCTCATATACCACTGTTACAAATTACCTCAATATACCACTGATAGATCTTTAGATTCGCTCCCGGTGTTGGTCGAGAATGTTAATCAAGATTTTTGGCGTTTTCCCCTTGTAAGTAGTGTAGGTTGGTAGGCC
Organism: Patella pellucida; assembly: GCA_917208275.1. Classification (NCBI taxonomy): domain Eukaryota; kingdom Metazoa; phylum Mollusca; class Gastropoda; family Patellidae; genus Patella; species Patella pellucida. Next base: position 18,856,522 of record OU795036.1, on the reverse strand, counting down.
TGACAAGGACAGTCGGATGGGATGAAAAACAGAGGCACCATGTACACCATGGCGTGAAAGTAAAATATCCCTTGGCAGTTGAAATTTGTGTGGGCTCTACAGTCGCTGTCAGGCAATGTTTCCTCTTAGCACACTGCATGGCGTATCCTCGTTTTCATTAGCCCAGTCGGACCAGAACAGTAGGATGTTAAACACCCATTTCATTTCATTTCTGATAGATCTATTATATTTTTTAGACAAAAGGTTTCTTAGTACCAGACCAAGAACCCGAAAGTACCAATAGTTCAGATCCTATTGACTTTCCCTCACCGTCATCTCTTCGTAAAACAAACTCTTCACCTTCTCTGATTGGTTCTTATCCTGATGATGGTATCACGAAAGAAAATAAATCGAGTCCCACCAAAAATGATACAGATACTGATACAATTGAACAAATCTCTCCTCAACCGCCAATCACCTTACCAAATATAGATACTAGTCCGCCGCCACAAAATCCAGATATTCTGCCTTCTGTTAGTGAGAAAAATAATCTGGTAATGAAGAAATCAAAACCTGTCAAACCAGTGAAGCGAAATCTCTCAAATTCCCTTTTGCAAGAAATCGAAGAAGCTGAAGTTGCAACAGAAACTAGTGAAGATATTTTTATACAATCGGATACGAAAGAAGAAGAAAATGTTTTCACGGATATGAAAGACACTATTCCGCCTCGAATGAAATATGTGGAAATTGACAGTAATAAGCTAGCACCCCTTGTAATTAGTTCAGATCAGAAGACACATTCGGACACTAGTCATACAGAAATCACACTGAGTCAGAATACTGGTAGTTCCACAAATTCCTCAACTCCAGAAGACATACCTGACATGAAGGCTATAAAGCCACGCGGCCACACCATATCTGTGATGTCACCTGCTACGGAAGTCAGACAGAAGGAAGATGTTGATGCTCGATCAAAATCCGGATCGGTAAAAGAAGCAAATAGAAGTGGTATTAGCCCTGGTTTTGTGTTCTTACAGTTATTTCATAATCACCCTTTATTAAGTTCCCAAGAAACACCTGTTTTATTACAACATAATGAGGTAAATATTTTTTGTTGTTGCCCCTCGCCTTTCCAAGAAATCAGGGGGTTAATGAAATGGTTTCACCCATTTGTCTGTCTGTTCAACCATTTGGACTCTACTCTAATTGAGCTAGTTTGTTCAAACTTGATGTAGGTGTTTATTGATCCAGTGGATGTCTTTATTGGGTTTCAATGATGAGCCTTTTCTACTTCGGCTAAGCAATTTGATTTTTTGAAGCTTTGGAAGAAGATAACTCTGCTTTTAATTGAGTTAGAGACATAAATCTTGGTTTATAGTTTCATTATGTCAATTCCTTAACTAAGTTTGGTTATGAATATGTTGTGCTCAAGGAAAGCAGAGTCATAAGTCATGTTTTCTCTATCGATTAAGAACAGATAAATGTGCTAGTAATGAGTGTCATATATTTATTTTGGGATTAGAGGGAATATAGCCTCACTGCTGGCTTGTTATTATAATTTTTGATAGAAAGTAGGCTTCTTAAGTCAATGACTGATTATTTGTGAAAAGGTAATTTATAAGTAAAGAGTATATTGTATATTTTATAGACAACAGAAAGAGCTTTGAGGATATTAGATCACATCCATCCATATGAGACTCATAAGCTAGGTGTGGTTTATGTTGGTCCAGGTCAGGTAAGTTCCCTGAAATATAATAATAATAATAATTAATAATAATAATAATAATAACAATAATAATATCTTTATTAGGGTAAGAATTTAGGCCAGGTCTTTTTACAATTCTGCCCTTGAAACATAACAAAACAATTTAAGAACAACAAGAACAACAATGAGAATCAAATAAAGAGATAACCAATTAAAATTAAGATATATTGAAATAAAAATGCAGTAAGGTTAAGTTAATTATTGATTGATAATCTTAACCGGGCATATTTCTGACTAAATGTAGTTTTTGATCATGTTCGAATTTGTCTGATTAAAAAATAATTTTTATATTGTATAATAGTTGATCAAAATTTAAGTGATTATGAAGCACCTAAAATTTAACCCAATGTGCTGCCCATCGGTTCTTAGTATTCCTAACTTTGCTCAGAATATTGTAATTTGACTGAAATTCTTAATATATTCATTTTTCATTATCTTTTTTTTTTAACCTTTATAGCAATAACGCCCACGCTTTATCTAAATCTTATATCATGCATCTTGAAGAATTCATTACTTTGCTCAGAATAAATTAATTTAACTGAAATTTTCAATATTTTTCTTTTTCATTATTTTTATCTAAATCTTACACAATGCATCTTTAATTCTAAGTGTAATGTACAGCTGTTTTAGAATTATTTTAAGTATCATTTAATTATTTGCAGGCTACTTATGAGAAAGCTATATTATCTAATTTATATGGATCAGAGAGATATGCTAGACTTGTAGAACAGTTAGGTCAGTTAATCTGTTTACGTGATGTTAATCCCGATCAGGTTTATACTGGTGGATTAGCATCCAATGGAGAAGATGGACAGTTTGCTTACAGTTGGCAAGATGATGCCATGCAAGGTTAGTTTTCTTATTATACAGGAATTATGAGAGAGATAAACTTGACTATCGCAGGGCGTTTTTCTGGATTTAAATGTTTTATACATTATCATTTAGACATTCATTGACATGACAAGCCCAAAGTATATTTTCTAGATCATCCAATGGCTTAGAGTGAATTAAACGATATGATAATGGTACTTGACAATCAAAAATAAACATGCTTGTTCCTTGAACCATTGTAGATTGATTGACAAGTCTTCCAAGATGGCAGCGACAACATCATGTTCAGTTTCTGCTCTGTATAGTACTATCATACTTTTTATACCATGGAAATGACTTGAATGTCTTGTTGACCTTGCATGAAACACCTTTGACAGGTAGAACTTAGCTTATGAGTTTTCATCTCGGCTTGTTCCCAAATTTCTTGTGGTCTGCCTTATCCACTCAACAATCTTGAAACCCTGTATACATTTAAAACTGTCTTGTGTGGCTTATAATTATATGTATGTGATTAGATATTAATTTTGCAGAGATTTGGTTTTTCCTAAATATTGAAATACATCTTTTTGAATTCTTTTCAGTTATTTTCCATATTGCAACATTGATGCCTAACAAAAATTCTGATCCTAACTGTAACTCTAAGAAGAGACATATAGGCAATGATTATGTTACAATAATATATAATGATTCTCATGACGATTATAAGATTGGCACTATCAAGGTAAGTTTCTAGATGTTAAAATATATTATTTAATACCTTGACTGCTTTGGCTGATTTTGTAGTACTGCAGAAGCTTACTACATAGCTTTGGTGGTTCAGTGAGTAGGGCACTAGCTCTCTAAACAAGAGATCTGTTGTTTGATCCCAGTGATCAAGAAATTTTCCCAGAATTTTCATTGTGGTTACCCCTTGTCAGTGAATGCATGCACGTAGAAGATCCCATGACAGTTGGAATATAAAATAAGAGTAGGCAGTAGTACTGCTGTCCATGCAAAATTTCCATCGCAGCACACCATAAGCCAAACGCCCATCTTCCTTAGCACATTCAGTGCAGAAAAGTAGGATGTTTCATTTCAGCATCTGATAAACTAAGGCTGGTGTTTTTATCTTCGCATAATTTTTTCCCTGGGTGGATAACATAGTCAGCTTATTCAGTCAAGGTATTTAATGTCTATTTAATTCATAATTCTAATAGTAGGACTATACTATGTGGTATCACAAAGCTATGTATATTATAAATAAAATGCTCTAATATTAAATGCAGGAGGACTGCACTACACACAAACAAAACAATAAGACAAACCTGTGGACAAGATACACACTACACAAACAATACAAGGAATAATAAACAACAGATATCAGATCAAGTAATATACTTTAAAACATGATCTTAAAATTCTTTTTATCATCTTTTTTCAGGGTTCATTTAATTATGTAAATATTGTAATCAAACCATTAGACTATGAGAGTAATGCTGTTACACTTCAAACTAAAGAAGGTAAATATGGCAATAATGTTTTAACTGTATTTATATAAAGTTCTGGCCCCGAGTTCACAAAGAATTTTAAGACTAATGTTGAGAATTTACTTAAACTTGTTAACCTTTTTTTAACTAAAATATCGCCCTTTATAATAATTTTGTTATTTTTATGTATCAAATACATCAATAAGAAAATATGTGCAAAGTTTTAGGTTTCTGGACCAAAAATATTTCTCTCAAACAGTGATTGAAAGTTGAGCAAATTCTCAAGTTAAGTTTGAGAATGCTTTGTGAACTCGGGGTCTATTTTGACGTGGGGTAGTTTATCGTTTCTTATTAACAAACATTCCTCAGACAGCACCATTTTCTTCTTTAAATCATCTTCAATAGCCAAGGGTACATCCAGAATCGGCAATATTAGCTAGCTTCACGGTTTGCTGTAAATTCAATTTGATTAAAACACAGATCTTATTTCGTTTGTTTTTTTAAAGTTCAAAATGTCTTGTCTTCTCTACACCAGGATCTGTTTAGATAACCCACATTCTTGTTGACTTCAATTGGTCTGTTGTGTTCTAATCGTCTGGCATACAGAACTGTACGTAGCATTTTCAGCGAGAAAAAAAAACAAAACAAGAGTTTATATTTCCAAATAACCACTTGAAACATAGGCAGTAGATTGTAGTAGATTGACCTCCTAATATAACGGATCAGATCTTCGTGATTTTAGTGGAGGCCATTGAGAGTATAAACAAATAGAACGAAATATAGATCGGAATTCTTCTCAGATTGCCAAAATTATAATTAAGTGACTATTTCTAAATATTTGATTACTGGAACATGTGAAAATGAAAAAATTTGTATATATGCATAGGATTTAGTTAGCTAGCTTCATTGTAAGGTGTCTATTCAAATTTATTGAGAAATTATATTTAACTATCAGCACACATGGGCAAATTTAAATTTACTGGTACTGGAAAAAAAATATGGTCCTATACTTTCTTAGGTTGATCTTGGTTTTTGAAGATGATTTAATTAATCTTAACCCCATATTTAAATAAATTGTTACTTTCTGGTTTCTGATCTCAACATGAATTTTGTTTTCTCTAAATTCAGTGCCTTCAAATATCTCTACAGGTATGATATAATCAAATCAGCATGTTTCCTGCAAATAATCTAAGTCCATAATTTACATGTAACTTGATTTCATTCCATAATAATTTGATCTATTCACATTTTCAAGATGGCTGTTTTTTTGTTTGTCTTTCCTATTGCTTGAATGATAAAAATAATGACTGAACTAGATGTTGATTAGCCTTTAATAGCTTTTATTGGTGACTGAATGTTGACCTTTCAACTCATCTGACTGCATCATGCTACTTAAAAAGTTCTAAATCACTGCTTACAACTGTCCCCATTGAAATAAATAGTTCTACTTCTACACACAGTTCCTTCTTAATTACAACTCTTAATGGCCGTATACAACGCCGGATTAACCATGGTTGGGGCCCTGGGGCCTGGAACATGTGGGGGGGTGTCGAAGGTGTGAAGCCCCATACGGGGGTCTGGGGTAGGATTGTAAAAGAGGGGGTGCAGCAGAATGTTGGGGACGGCAAGATAATGCCCGAGTTACTGAGCGCGGAACGGTACGTGGGTGTGGGGGTCGAACATTTTGAAAATTAGACTGTCACAAACGCGTTTTCACCCACTTGGAGCTGCAATCAATTTCGATCCCGTGTGTCAATTTCGGCAGCGCTATTTCTCATTTTGATGTTAAGCACACCAAAATGATAAACTTCTTATCCTCTAAACTAGAACTAGTCCGTAACACCATAAGGCGACGTGGATAGGGCGGCCAGCACGAAAATCTCTAATCATGTAATTTGGTGGCGGCGCCTCCAAAGACCAACAAGGTCCTGTCAAGTGAATAAGGGCGACCACAACGAATCCTTTAATGTCATGTAGTGGGTCAGACGCCGACCCAGAAAGAGGGGCGTCACCCTTTTCTGGTGTCCTATCTCAAATTTTGAAAAATAACGATGCAGGAAACACGTTTTTCTGCCATTGGGGTGATATCTGAGTGGCAATTTTGTATTTTATTTGGCGGCAGATTTTTTGGAGACGTTTGCTTCTGGTGCCCGCACTTTGGGTCCGCGCCCGATCGCCCCCACATAAGAGATATAAGAAAGTTTGGATCAGGTGTAGGCGCCATTAAAACCGACCGACTCCTCAGTGTCTTAGGATTATCACTATGTGATCATAATCAAGTGTATTATTTTATAATTGAAAGGTTGTCAATTTTTTTTGGGGGGGGGGACGCCTTATTTTTCTGGAAATTTTCAGAAATTGGAGGCCGGAAACATGATTTCCTGGCATTTCAGGCACTTGTAGAGCCATTTAGAAGTACCTCCCCCAGAAAAAAATAAAATTCTGCCACAAAATTAGCGCATTCTGGCGTTATTTCAGTGGACCAATCCATGCGAGTGCTATGAAATGATGGCATTTCTAGAGGAGAGGGCTGAACACAACTGAGATTTTTTGTGGGGGGCCCTAATGTGGGGGCCCTGGGGCCTGTGCCCCATGGTTAATCCGGCCCTGGTGATAAATGCGAGTACTATGAAATGATGGCATTTCTAGAGGAGGTGGCTGGACGCAACTGCCAATTTTTTGTGGGGGGCCCCCAAATGTGGGGGGCCCTGGGGCCTGTGCCCCATGGTTAATCCGGCCCTGGGCGTATAGCTTGGACCCAATATTACCTATAATATTCGAAATTAAAAACACAAATAATAATTCAAAATGGGTCCATTTCAATCAATATTGATCTTGGTAGCTTTTTCTGATGATATGGGATCCTGACACAAAAATTTAAGAAACAATGAACATTTTAAAATCAGTTCCTGACGTTATTCCCCGGTTGTACATTACAAGGTCATTTGTCCAACCTCATGGGTTTTTCCGGGTCCTTCAGTTTCCTCCCACTGCTAAAGACCCTTATGCGCAAGTGAATTATTAAAATAAAATGAAACCATATGTTAGTCCCAAAATGACCTAGTTTGTGTCGTGTGGACGTTAAACCACATTTCTCTCCCTCTCTATCCTGACATTATGGTCTTGAGCACCATTTGTAATGAACATAGCAAAACATATCTCACAAGTCAATGCAAATTTAATTAAAGATGGAAAAGGTTAATGTGTTGAATAGACTCAGCAAGTGGAAACAACCTCCATTCAATTTAGTCTGAGTATTTCATCGAACGAATGTAAGTGATTAGAAATTACGGTAAAAATTAAATATAAATCAGTTTTTTAACCCATTTTCGTCCATTTTAAGTTTCCAAAGAATAGAAATATACACCATTTAATGACTGAATCCACTATGATTTGACCAATTAAAAACACAACATAACTTCTGTACAAAAAAGTTTAACGTTTAAGAGAATTCATTTATATCAGTTGGTCAGTTGTAAGGTAGTTTGGACATACAGTATGTACTGAGAAATGCAACTGCCAGATTTGAGTTTTAAAATCAACATTGGTTAGCTTTTAATTATCCAGATGGCAGTGGATCTTATTATGTTTTGTTCATGATTTTTGTAACTTTACAGGATTAATTTGCAGTTATCTCCCTTAAATTAAATTTCAAATCGAGCATTTTATACCAAGAAACTTTTTTTTTAGTTCAGATATTTAATTATTATTTTTTTATGTAAAGATATATTGCTTTAGAAATTTGGACTTTAATTAATCAAAGGAAATTCATAAACTCAATAGATTTATATTATTATATTACCTATAGGCTTGGCAAGCTGAAGTCGGCAGGGCCTTAAAATCTAAGGCCTCCAAGGTGTATACTAATTTTGAAACTGTCATAAGCCAATTTTACATGTACTGTACTCTGCAACGTCCATCATAATCCTTGGATTTTCTCAATTGTATTCAAAACAATTCATGAGGGTAGGGGTGGGCGGGCGATTGAAAGGGGCCTCATGAGTGGAATAACCGGCAGTCTATCTTCATCTAAATCTCACCCTAAATCTGGTCATTATCGTAAGGGGGGTTTAAAATTATTAACACGTATGCACTGAGTGACAAATTCAGAAGAAAAAATTGTATTTTCAGATGCAACAGATAATGAAATTATCTTTATGAGGGAAAATAACTTTAAGATATTATTTAATTATCTTTATGAAGGAATATAACTTTAAGATAATTATAAATTATCTTTATGAAGGAATATAACTTTAAGAAATTTATAAATTATCTTTATGAAGGAATATAACTATGTGATATTTACCGTATGAGAATATATTTAAACTATTATATATATTTATTATGTACATTGCAACACTATTCACAATCTGTCTGCTGGTATTGTTATACTCTCACTAAACTTGTCATATAACATTTCACAGTGCAAGATCACATAATTTGATGTCCCATAGGTAGATACCTATTGAAAATGGCACATATTTTCAATAAAATTAGATATATCTTCTTTATTTTACCGGTTGGTACAGAAAAGTAGGACGTAATGTCCCATTTCATACTGTATTATTTACAGGCACTACAATGTCCTGTAGGGCCTATTGTCATTAATGAAGTTCTGCACATAGTCCAGTTGTCTCTCCTCTGCTCTGGGGGTGGGTGGATGGATGGCCAAATGGTTAGATCGTGCACGCTGTATCATAAAGCCTGTCATTAAGTCAACTGGCTCTGTTTCTAAATCCTGGTTGTATGTGACAAGGAGTAGGGTCGCTTGTCCAACCTTGTGGGTTTTCTCCGGTTTCCTCCCATTGCTAAAAGACCTCTAGACGCAAGCGAATTTTTGAAATAAAATTAAACCATGTAAGTCCAGAAATGACCTAGTTTGTGTCGTGTGGATGTTAAACCTCATTTCTCTCTCTCTCCTCTGCTCTGGAATGGCTATGTTTTGCACATAAGAAAAAGCATTTGTTTAAATTGAAATTGTCATTAATTTGCCTCATAAAGTGCATAAACCAATCACTGAATAATCACAATACTTGGCAAAATAAATAACAAACATTTTTCAACAGGGGCATGAAATAATCAAAATATACTAAAACATAAAACATGTTAATAATATCAAGCTGGTTCAATATAGAAACAATACAATTTAAACATGAATTAAATGTCTCATTGTTCAAAAGATGGGGTATCTATATATTACGGCCACAGAAATTGTTAAATCTTGTTAATAAAGAAACCAGGTTGTTCTATTGGGGCTGTTTATTTACTTGTATCTTGTAGAATTAATTAAAATTAAAAAAGGCAGACTTTTGAATTTGAAGATTTATGATCTATTGAGTAAGATGTTGGCTCACTAACTGGGAGGTCTCATGCTCGATCCTGGTGATGGTCGGTAAAGTTCATCAGGATTTCCAGCATGGTTCCCCAGTGTTAGTGGTGCAGGATACAGTACCTGACAGTGTCTAGCTTATTCATCATATGCAACAAAAACATGAGGCCCCATGTCAAATTTTCCATCGTAACACACAAATTATTGCATATGCCCGTTTAGAAAAATAGGAATTAAACCCCATTTCATTATGCTTACAATAGATGTGTTTTCTGGTGTGTTTTTCCTTTACTAAATTTATCTTTTAATAATTTGCTCATAAAATGTTGTGTTAATGAAAGTTTTTTGATTGATTTATTATTTAGCTAAAGTTCACTTTATACAGTTAGCCATTTTGTCTTTAATTATGTCACTATAACAATATTTATGTTTGCTTTGTTCATGTCATGCTAGTGTTTCAGTTTTAATATAAGCAGGCAAGTTTCTGGGCTGAATGTTTTTTTTAATAATGTCTTAGTTCTTGTAATTTTTAGTAACCACATTATTTATTTGTATTATGTTCTGTTTTTCAGATATTGCTGAGATCCTGGGTCACACAGACACTAAAATTATATCTGATGAGAATTTAGCTCAATTAGTTCGACAGATAGCTATGCATTGCAATGTAAGTATCCAGAAATTGACTACATGTAGTTAGTGTCACATACTAAAATCAATTGTAGCCTACACTTAACTGGGGGGTTGGATGGGCGAATGGTTAGTCTGTGGGTGCTGTATCATAAAGCCTGTCATTGAGTCAACTGACTCGGTTTTGAATCACTGGTTGTACATGATAAGGAGTAGGGTTGCCTATCTAACCTCGTGGGTTTTCACCGGGTCCTCTGGTTTCCTCCCACTGCTAAAGACCCCTACGCACTAGCAAAATTATTGAAAGAAAATTAAACCATATTTTAGTCCCAAAATGACCTAGCTTGTTTAGAGTGGACGAGAACAACATTTCTCTCTCTCTACCACACTAAACTAAGACTCATTTGTAGTTACACTTGACTTATTTGTATCCTACGCTAAATCTAAAAGGTATTCTACAATTTTACATATTAGTATTTTTTATCCTAACTGAATATCAGTGAATGACATCTGTTTTTAAGTATTCTAGATCAAAACATAATTTGATCCAGCACTTTTAGTAATTATTATCGTGAGCCCACAACTCATTGTTATACTATACTTGTATTTCTACTCTGAATCTCATTGTTATATGTTATTATATACCTCTATTTCTACTCTGAATCTCATTGTTATATGTTATTATATACCTCTATTTCTACTCTGAATCTCATTGTTATATGTTATTATATACCTCTATTTCTACTCTGAATCTCATTGTTATTCTATACTTCTATAAAACTCTGAATCTTATTGTTATTCTATACTTCTATTTATACTCTGAATGTCATTGTTATTTATTATTCAATACTTCTATTTATACTCTGAATGCTTTTTGTTATTCTATACCTCTGTCATTTTATTTATACTCTACACCTCATTGTTATTCTATACATCTATTTCTACTCTGAATCTCATTGTTATTTTAAACCTCTTATTTCTACTCCTAACCTCATTGTTATTCTATACTTTTATTTCTACTCTGAATGTCATTGGTTTTCTATACTTCTATTTCTACTCTGAATGTCATTGTTATTCTATACCTCTATTTGTACTTCAAACCTCGTTGTTATTCTATACCTCTATTTCTACTCTGAATGTCATTGGTTTTCTATTCTATACTTCTATAAAACTCTGAATCTCATTGTTATTCTATACCTCTATTTCTACTCCAAACCTCGTTGTCATTCTATACCTCTATTTCTACTCTGAATGTCATTGTTGTTCTATACCTCTATTTCTACTCCAAACCTCATTGTTATTCTATACTTCTATAAAACTCTGAATCTCATTGTTATTCTATACTTCTATAAAACTCTGAATCTCATTGTTATTCTATACTTCTATAAAACTCTGAATCTCATTGATATTCTATACTTCTATAAAACTCTGAATCTTACTGATATTCTACACTTTTATGTATTTGTACACTTAATCCAATGAGAGTTAAAAACAAGTATGAGGGTACCATATGAACCAGGAACCGAGTATGATGTATGTCACTACAGCCATCTTGTAATTGTGAAGGTGTATGAAAAAGTTTGTCAATATTTATGTTCAGTTGTCCAAAAAACAATCATGCCAAGTTTCTGAGTCTAAGGTTTTTTGGAAGAGTGTCAGCCCAAGAACAAGAAGAATGGAAAGAATGTGATGTGTATGCAATTTTTCCACATTCATTAAAAAGTACAGGTACTGTACCATGAATGCATTGTGCACCAACATCTTATAACTACATTATTTCTGTTTCTCTTTTTCAGTTAGCTTCCATGGTGCTACAGAGACAACAATCACAGCCACAAGACCCATTTGCTTCGAACTGGTTGGAGAGATTACGACAGATTAAGAGAATAAAGCAGAAAGCTTTGCAGGTAGAAACACCAGGTATTAAAGAAGAAGGTATTCCAATAACAACCAGCAGATCTTATATGGAAGACTTTACTGATTATGTTTAATAAAAACTATAGACAACAACTCTGATTACAAGTGTTTATATTTTATATATAGCCATTTTCAGACATTGATTGCTTCCAATAAACATATCGAGTGTGGAGCAAATAAATACAAATATTGGTCTATGATGATCATGAATTTGGGATTCATTTACTGCAATACAGAGGCTTGGCAGACATGAATCATTGTAGCCCACCTTTTGCATATACAGACTGGGTTGACCGTATATGTGAGAAGGTTGGATGGTCTAGTCACCTAGTGGTGTAGCCTGTGATATCATAAGGTCTGTCATTGAGTCACCTGTTCAGCCTTGTTGAATTTCTCTGGGTCCTCCGGTTTCCTAGCTCCCACTCCTAAAGACCCATACGTGTAAGCGAATTATTGAAATAAAATTAAACCATATGTTATTCGCGAAATAACATAGCTTGTGTCCAGTGGACTTTAATTTCCACCCCTCCCCCTCTCTCTCTCTCTCTCTCATTAAATATATATATGTTTGTGAACACTGAAAACATTGATATTCTTTTCATATGCATATTGAATCTATTCTAAAAATAATCATTTAAAATTGACTAAATTTCAAAATGAACTAGTTTTTATGAACCTGGACTCATAATATTAAATGTTTTGAGTCTTAAATGCAATCAGTTATTTGTGTGTTATTTGGTATTGATTAGAATATTTTTTTATGGATGTCAAAATGGAAAATAAACAATAACACCGCTACTATCAAAATGAGCCTTAAAGCCTGTACACACTGTCCGGTTCTCAGTAACATGTTGACCAACATCTGAAACATTGACAAGTGTAGGCTAACTGGGTCAGATCTAAATATTAGGGCAACTGTGGGTTTCGTCAAGGTCACGAGATTGTAAATAGGGTAAGCATTAGTCATATTTACAACTCGTGACCTTGACAAAATATGCAGTTGGCCTTAATATTTAGACCTTACCCTGTGTGTTGCGGTGTTGATGGGAATTTGACGAATCAGAAATCCGCTGACATTAATTATGATGATTGAGTGAAGACGGCGGACATTCATAGAATGGAAACAAACGAACATAATAAATTTTGTGGAAAAGTTCATCCGTGTGGGCGACTAATTATGTTGACCAGTCGTGATCACGAAATGTTTAATATGTTACTTAGAAGTTGATAGTGTATACGGAGCTTTTATTCGTAGAAGGCCTAGTCTATAATAATAGTTTTTAACAAATGTATGTTAAAATGTTTTTTATGTCATCAGTAGACCATATTTTATTTAATTACCGTACCATTTCCGCATTATATAAGATAGCGATTAAAAATAGCCCATTTGTCTGCAATATCACTTCGGTGGAAGCGGACGGACGTTAAATAAAAAGCTATTTCACAAATAGCCCATCATTATCTAATGAAGACTACACCAATTTAAATTTCTGTTCTTCGGGAAAACCAATAAAAATTCTTTCTCCAATTTCTTTAAGGAAAATACTAATTTATAAAACAAAAAGCACTTAGTATTCTCAAATGCCATTAGTTCCAACTGTTTCTGTTTTGAAATTATAACACAAGAATTGGGTTTTTATTTATTGATAAAAAAGACCCCAAGAACTACAATTTAAACTGGTTTTTCCTGACAGTTACACTCTATAACTTTTTATTTCATTCAGTGTATCAATAATAAGAGGTAATCGAATTTTATGATGAAAGAATGACGTTAATGTTGAGAATGTCAGAAATGCCTGGAATTGTGTACAATTGAGAATGATCTTCATTGCTTTATTTATGTTGTTTCCGTTAATAAAATGATATAAATATACGTGTACACGTAATTATTAGACCATATCCTCCATATATAAACTACATCAGACAGTTTCTATTTTTAATTTTTATTAATAATGTTCCGTGATTCTGGTTTAATGATTAGTAGTCTATATATTTATAAACATTAATCGATTGTTTCGATTACAGCGGAGTGCAATTAACCGAATTAAAAATGAAATGTTTTTCCCGAACCAGCTATATTCTATTGTTTCATAATCTATAAAGAAACTCCGCCCCCACATCTTCCAAAAAACACCCCTTTGATATTTGAAAACTTTCCAGCGAATGAAAACTCAACAATTTTGACTGTGAGTGGGTGGGAGGAACTGGTCAACTCTCAAACTTATCAAACGATCCCTCCTTCCCAAATTCACATCAAGGGCATCGTTTGGTTATTGTGAACCAGTCGAGTCCTGATACGACTTCTGTTGCGTGTCTCGTCCCACATTTCATTTGGGAGAATCGGCATGGTTTCCCATTTTCTGTGGTGTAGGACGCAGGGACAGCTTGCAATCGTTCAATTGGAACGAAAATCCAAGGTCCCATACATAGGCTTATGCGTGGCCGTCCACCCTCGAAAGTTGGAATTCGAAATAAGAGTAGACCGTATATCGCCGCGGAAAGTGTCACTTATTGTACACTGCCAGTCTTCGTTAGTCCGATTAGTGCAGAACAGGCAGAACAGCAGTAAACCCGATTTAATTCTATGATAGTATTGTATGAGTTTTCATCACCGGACGCCTTCTTAACGGGAGGTATTATAATTCTGCTTAGTATGGCGACGGACCCCCGTTCGTTGGGCGTGTTTTTTGATCCAAAGTCTGTTTGAGATTGATCGGTTGACCACTTAAATTCTAAGATACAAACTTGAAATAGTTGGTTCTTGTCAGGCCCGAAGCCAGAAACCAAAATTTAGCCGACATAGGGGGACGAGGAAGATAACTTTCCGACAACAAAAAATCAATGAACGAAGCAATCTCGAACCAGAAAATTTTGGAGAGGGCCCCGCGGCTGACTCTGGGAACGAGATTGTGAACGAAGGTCATCGCCGACTACCGTAAGCAGGAGTAGGGGAGAGCACGAAAATTAGAAGCTGTGAGAGTGAATTTAGGCCGCTATGACATGCAGGTGGCGAATGTGTCGGGAAATTAAGAGTTTCCAGTCGACATTAACTATCTCTCGGCCGAATTTGAGACGTTGTGAGAGTGAATTTAGGCTTGTATGACATGCAGGTGGCGAATGTGTAGGCAAATTAAGAGTTTCGAGCCGACATTGACTATATCTCGGCCGAATTAGAGAGGATATGTCGTACTAAAACTCTCTCCCGGCGAAAATGCGAACGTAGCTAACCAGCGATTTTTTTCCGATGCAGACAGAAAAATTCCGACAGTAACGGCCATGGGGGGGGGGGGCGGCTCGCCCCCCCCCCCCAGCACCCACCCCCACTAGCCTCGGGCCTGGTTTTGTCCAAAGCTAAATTTATATTATTTGTAAAAGTCACGCGTGGACCGATAAAGGACAGTGTAATATGTGTAAGGGTTAGGCATATATTACTTTGGAGCATTCCAACAATATGTGTTAAATTAGTAGCCTATCAATTAAATGAAATGGCGAGCTACCAAATAGTTTTAATTGTGGTGAGCTTGGTCGTCGGGGAGACATTCCTCACGGGGTTAATCACCTGAATTGCACATGACGTTAGAATTTTTGGACCAAACCCAACCGTAACCCTAACCCTTACCCTAGCACGTGGTGCCTGTCAAGGTCGCTAAAAATAAGCCATCATCAAGTTTATGAACGCGAGATTTCGTCAATTCACCATAATATTGTGAATATTGTGAGGAATGACTCCCTTGTTCAAAATTGGTGAGGTTTATTTCTTTTTCAATTCTGCGGATGTGCAGTTCGCGCGAAACTCCAATAGTAAGTAGCCTACAACAGGACAACCCTATACACAAGGCCCTCTCAGGCCCAGCCCAAAAAAGTAAAAAGCTCAGTTACATATTTTTTCGCGCCGTAATCGCCCAATTAGTGGTCCTGTCCCATTTTCCACGGCATTGACTAAAATTTTTAGGTCCAGTGCCAAATATGCTCAGTTACATAAATTTTTAAACTTTTTTCGAGTCGATGGCGCTCGTTTCCTTTTTGCTATCATTTTCCCATTTAGTAGTATCACAGTGCGTGAGTCGACAGACTGTAAAAAGAAATTCTGTCAACTCTTTTGTTACAAAACAGGCGGAATTGACAGGCAGATTTATTGTTCTCTCGTTCACCAGAACTTGTTCTGAACAATGACCTCAAATGCCAGGATATTGACTCAATTTTTTCAAAATTTTGTCTGGTTGGTTATTGTTATAGCCAATGCGCCTCGGGACAATTTTATTTTTATAAAATATATAACAATCATATGACATGAGGTTTAGGTCAACTTTCCGGCGAAATAACGGTCGACGAACACGTACATAGGTAATACGATCTTTGTTTTACCGGGACTCTCACTCAGTGTTATATCCAATATCTTATTGACATTTACTGTGGGGTTTGATTGTGGATATCGCTATAGATTTGGAACCGCCGACTCCTATTCTCAGCTTCTTGATCGAGCAGTTCCTGGAATCTTAAACGCATCCTTCTAATTAGTTTTCCTTGTTAGTAACTGCCAGTTAACTTGGTTTAGTTGGCGATATATCATAATAGTATATCCATATTTAACAGTAAACGTCCATGACCGTATGTTTATTGTACTGAATAGCCTGAAATATGTCAAGGTCAACCAAATTGGCTTATAGCTTACACCCCCCCCCCCACACACACACAAACCACCATAAATAATTTCCTAAGTTGCGGTTATTGCATGTTAACTTCTTTGTTTTTTCAACAATTTGATAGTTATTGCGTTTCTTCTGAGTTTCCTCGGGGGGGGGGGGGCGACCTGGCAACGATCAGCGATCAGTGGTGTGGATGCAGAGCGAAAAAAAGAGGTCATAATGTGAACTCATGCCAGCTGTCGGTGCGAAATTGCCCATATGAGCTTAATCTTACAGGGTGTGATTTTATGATAATCAAAAGTATTGGAGGTGATATCCTTTGGGGAATGCTCACACGCGGGTTCTCTAGACCACGGTTTGGTTACGGTTAGGTAATAGGTTTATTGATACCAATATTTATATAAGTATTTCTTATAGCGGCGGACTATCCTACATAACTATATAAACACTACATAAATATATATGTTTGTCTGGAGTTGATATAATTATGTCAATGTACTGAAAACTTAAAGGTCTGCTCTATTTCATTACATAAGAACTTCCCACTGTGCTTTAAAATTCTACAGTAAGCAAAATTGTTATGTGTTGCTTAAATGTGTCAAGGAAAACCACAAATATGTGGCCTAATTTTGTGGGTTTGTATAAAAAAAACTGATAGAAATTATCTTGCAATATTTGATGTGTTGCGTCTGCGTTGCGTAAGTATTATGTTATGGATTGATGTGTTATGTTATGGATTGATATGTTATACGCCTATTGTGTTTTGGATTTCGTATATTATGTTATGAACCGTTAATCGTTATGTTATGTTTTGTTATGGGTCGATATAGATTAGTAGGCATATGAGTTGTTATGGCATGGTTTGCTGTTACGTATGGTTTGTTGTGTTATGTTATGTTATGGATTGGCATGTTATGGCATAGAATGATATGTTATTGCATGGATTTATATATGATATGGACGGATGTGTTATGCTGTTGATTGTTATGTTATGCTCCTGATTCATATGTTATGTTATGGACAGATATGTTGTCATGGTCTGAATACAATCATTGTATATAACCTAACAAAATATTACGATGTTCTGGGGTAACACCCAATGGTGTACAGAGAGAGAGAGGGAGAGAGAGCTAGAGAGAGAGAGAGAGAGGGGGGATATTTCATGGTTCAGTCAAAGAATAAAATTAAATTAAGTACATGTATGTTTTCAAATTTTGAAATAATCGCGCTTATTTGTACCAATTGCCCAACTTAATTTGAAAAAAAAGTGTATTTCATCTGTTTTTATATATTTAAAATGATTCATTTCTCACACACTTCTGTCTACTTGGCAATTGTTGGCGCTTACAATCTCAGTGAGATGGTCCGAGCATCACTAAACCTCTACAGGGCACCGATCTAACTTCTAACACCTTCTGGTACTGTTACGCTAATCTTGCATAAAAATGCTCAATTGAGGCAGACCACCATTAAATTTCACCATCTCGGCACGTAGTTCGTCTGTTAATAGCAATTCTCTCTCCGTCTCTGTTCTCCCCTTTTGCATGCCCATAACTGACTGACCCAATAAACAACTACACCAAGTTCTAACATTCTAGTTCAATTAGAAAGAAAGTTGTTGTGTCCCAAAAAGTGTGACGGGCGACAGACAGACAGACAGACAGACGAACCCAATCTGTTTACAGAGAATTACTTACGAATTATCTCTGTCACAGATGACTGTCTTCAACTTCAACACGTGCATTGACTTCACTTGGCGTCAGTCATTGGCTCAGCTGTCCGTGCGTTGTTTACATAACACTTAAAATACAGATGTGACGTCATCCTTTGATGTTGGCGTACCATTATTTCCAATAATGTACGGGCATCTTGCCAATAGTACATTTTCTAATATAGTGAACTCGTGTGCCGTATTTCTTTGTAATGCACGTGCGAGATAGTGTCTGAATGTTAAGTAGTTTAATGCTCTCACGCTTAAGACATTGCGTAATATATTGAAACAACACTCGGCTATCGCCTCGTGCAGTATCAATATATTACTTAATGTCTCGCGCTCGACCATTAAACCACACTTAACTGCTTCGGGCAAAATGATGCCTATTACTCATTTTGATACCTATTTACACTCGCTGTAAATCCAACGGACACCTGACGCGTCTGAATGTGTTGTTATTAGAACATTTTGAGTTGAAATGTGAACACGTTAATGTTCATATATGAACACCACTGTTCTAAAACGTACGCAAATCCCTAAAATCCGTTCAAAATTGAACACAATGTGTGCCTTTCCTTTCAATGGTCTTTGAAATCAGTCACACTTAGAACACATCGGACGCACAAGACCAGCAAGGAACGCATGGTGTCCAGTGGGTGTTCATACCGGAACATCAAGTTAGACACCAAGTGTTCAAGCATCACGCCATGCGGGTTATTTTCAAAATCGCCATTTGCGAGAAGCTGGTTTGACTTAAGGCTCTGACAGTTTCAACAACTATTATTTAAGGTAAGTATTTTTTTTCTCCTAATAAAGTAGACAATTTGTATTATTAGAGATTTTTGTTCGAATTTGACAAATTATTTTCTTCTTCAATTTGTTTGTCGACGCATGGTGTTCCTTAATAGTAAGTGTAGGGGGACTGCACCACATATGATTTACGTAAAAGACAAATATAACGACAAGACATCAAACTCAAAAACAACAAACAAACAATTCAAAAAAAGAGTTAATGGATCCGGGGGCTAGCCGTAAGCGCCCACTGCGCCGTACAGTCCCGGGTCTGAGGTAACACAGACTTCACTCAAATTGAAAAAGATTTGGAATACAACCTGAAGAAGAGAAACCATTATGTGATGTCCGCATGAGTCATGGTCTGCCATATGCTACAAGAAATACGAATGCAAGCATATTGTATTAAAATTTCAACTATACAAGCAACCACATCGGTGAAATGTATAAAAAAGGTAGTCTAAAACATAAGGATGTATTTAAATATTAAATTAAATAGATGTATAGTGAATGTATTTAGGGAACATATTCCAGCCGTCACAAGAAAACGCACAAACAAAACCGACTACAACGAAGAAAGTAAATGTAGACTGCCTCAGACGGCAGCCGCCTGCTGAATGAATGGTGTTGCAATACGCCGTTCTGTTATCAATGACGTCAAAGCTTTTAGAATATCTTAACAAAAAGGGCGATAATCAAGATGAAATAATGCTAAAAACTATAAGTTTAATCAGCCAATCGGAATTTTAAGTTATATAATTGCACAAAACATAATACTTAATACCCCATACAAGCAATAGAAAACAGGAATGCAAAAGAAATCGTACAATATTAGTGTAGTTATAAAGTAATAAAATAATAACAATAAGGGCGATAATCCAGACAGGATTACGTAACTATAGAAATTTTAAACTTAAATTAAATTGGACCATTATCCAATATGTACTCGGTTATATACTTATAAGAAATGTTAAACTTAGTATGTTGAAGAAACCGAAGTTTCGAAATTTCTTTAAATATGCGTAACTGTGTACCGCCTTTGGCAGGGCATTTAAAAGAAAGAGATTTTGTCCGGGAAAGAAATATGGTCAAAAATCGTAATGCTTGTGAATAGAAAACATTATATAGCGTGGTATCTGGTATGTTACTATAAATTGACGGATATTTTACTACTTCAAAACCGAATTTGTCTGTTTTGTCGAAAATACTAACATTAAAATTATTGTTATCAAGAACATATTCTGTTATACAGAACACATTCTGTTACGTATACAGAACGCCGTATGCAAAATTAAAAAATCATCTGGCCTTGGGGTTGAATCTCCTTCTTTTCTGCACCAACCGGGCCATAATAATTAGTCCTCTTGTTTTTCCTTAATATAATAGTGCACGGTAACAGAAGATGACGAATAAATAAAATTGGTACAGACCGCCGAGTGGACTGCACAGTCTTCTAGAAAAGAATGTTGTTCCAGATTCGTTCAAACAGTAAGTTTATATGCTTAGGTATTATACCACTTTATTAAATATATAAGTTTACACTTTCACACTTTAATTATAAGCAATAATATATATCTTATACCGGTTTCCTGGGTTTTAATTGATGTTAATATTCTATTGCAGGCTGGGGCCGCGGAGCCGGGGGGGGGGGGGCTTTAGCCCCGGCAATAATTTTTAATAGTGAAAAATAAAATGTCACCAAAAGCTCAAAAATTCGAAAAAAAATTGGGGGGGGGGGTATGGGTGTGGTGCTTAGTGGGGTCGGCCACATTGCGTGAGTTATTGTCAGTAGCCCCCCCCCCCCCCCGGAAATCGGGGCCGCTAGGAGTTTATCTTCCTAGGCTCGTGAAGACGAACAAGCATCACATGTGCAGTGAGGGAAATGTTACCAATATATTGAATTTTTCCGCCTACTCTTGCCAAGAGTTATAGTTATAGGTGCGCGTCAAGGTCCACCCTAACGACTAGATGGTGTACAGGCGAAGAGAGAAGAACGAAAAGTAAACGTAGAACTAGAAGACAGAATAAGTGTACCACAGATACATTTTTACTTGCCAATAATATTGCATTTAGATTCGGATATTATTATAATATGTGAATCTTTATGATTGGGCATAGTAGAACATCGACGTAAACAATGTTTTGTCAAATTATCTCTGCCCATGTTGTATTATAAGATTAAGGAAATACAACTGTGTTTAAATTGTGCCATGCATTTATCATATATATATGACAAAATAAATCGTTTGAGTCTATTTTAACCACTTTTTAAAATGTTTGTTAAAATTTCAGAGTGTCTTTATCACAACAGAACATCTAGTGTCGGCTTAGAACGCATGGTTCCCTCTGTGTGTGAAATTCTGAACGAACGGTGTTCAAAATATGATCACCGAACACCTTTTAGTGTTCATTATCTGTTTCATGCGGTTGAACACCTTATTGTATTCTAAAAAGAGCACGTCCGATGTGATGAAAGATCCAGGGGGAAAAGTTGAACGTATAGTGTTCTAGAAACAGAACACATTTTACACATCACAATTGTTCTAAAATCCACAGGGAAAACCATTTAAAACTGAACACATACTGTTTTGAAAGTAAACACATAGTGCTCTGATAGAAGAAAGACGCGTAAGAGTGTTCATTATCTGTTTCAAAATAGTGTTCTAAAATAGCGTCTTTGGTGTTCTAAAAGCAGACGCTGGATTTACAGTGAGGAAATATTTTTTAACTACACATACTTTAAACGTCTTTATTTATCTTTCTTATACTTCAAAAAAATGTCATAGAATTTATTTTGTCAGAGGAAAAAAGTTAATATTTTGCCGAATGAAGACGCATAGAAGTCATCTTTATCAGTGATACTAGCGGCCAAGCTAATATTCACTGCGGGATCAGTTTGAGACGAATCCATGTGAATATATCACCGTCACACTAAGATCTTGGTCCCTTTAGAAAATCGCGCATATCCGAACGTGGATGCAGACCACCAAATTGTAGTTCGTCTATAGCAATTCTCTACTCGTCTTTTTTCTCCCCTTTTGCATGCCTATTTTTGTTGATTTTTTTGTCTAGAATGGACGAAGAGATGTGAATTAATATTTTCTGCAAGGTTTTTGGTAAATATTCATGATGTTGAGGCGGAAGGATAACTGAGTTATCAGGTTGTCTACAGTGATATGTGCGGCAACTAGTTTCATGTTTTGGGCATGCTTCTTCAAGTTTGTGTATCTCCAAATTTTGGTGGTCAACCTCATACAAATTTTAGTGCAAGGACATGGCCATTTGTTCCTCTGTCTATAGTGAAAAGCATTCATCCTAACGAAAATTTGGGGAAAAGTTGGAGGTGGGCAAAGAGGCCAGAATTAAGATTGAAGTCAATGGGGAAATTAATGGGAAGGCAGACCACCAGACCAAATTTTGGTGGTCAACCTCATACAAATTTTAGTGCAAGGACATAGCCATTTGTTCCCCTGTCTATAGTGAAAAGCATTCATCTTAACGAAAATTTGGGAAAAAAGTTGGAGGTGGGCAAAGAGGCCAGAATTAAGATTGAAGTCAATGGGGAAATTAATGGGAAGGCAGACCACCATTAAATTGTAGTTCGTCTATTTATAGCCATTCTCTCTCCTCCTCTTTTCTCCCCCTTTGCATGGACATTTTTGTTGATTTTTTGGTCAAGAATGGAAGAAGAGGGTTATAATTAATATTTTCTGCCAGGTTTTTGGTAAATATTCATGATTTTGAGGCGGAAGGATAACTGAGTTATCAGGTTGGCTACTTTGATATGTACGGCAACTAGTTACATGTTTTGGGTATGCTTCTTCAAGTTGGTGTATCTCAAGATTTTGGTGGTCAACCTCATACAAATTTTTAGTGCAAGGACATTGCCATTTGTTCCTCTGTCTATAGTGAAAAGCATTCATCCTAACGAAAATTTGGGGAAAAGTTGGAGGTGGGCAAAGAGGCCAGAATTAACCTTGAAGTCAATGGGGAAATTAATGGTGGTCTGCCTCCATCTCCCAAACAGAGTTGTCTTTCCTTGCAGTTAACTACGCTGGATAGCGAGACTTCAGGGGTGAATGAAAAATGCTAGTCTGGCGTAATGTTACGCCAATATATGGGACAGACTGCAGTGGCATATCAATTAACCTGTTTACCTTCATATATTATTATTATAGCATATCCCCCAAAAATAGATCATTTTGAAGTCGGTCTAACGTGACGATACTCTGACGTATCTTTTACGCCAATCTTACATACTTTTCTGACGTAATGTTATGTTACGCTAATATGACAAACTGTTAGTATAGTAGGTATGATGGTATTGGCAAATCAATTATTAACCTCTTTACTATGATACAGCCTATCCCAAAGGTCAAAATGTTAACTATTTTAATGTAAAAAGCGTCTTATCTGTACTCAGGCATATAATTGAGTATAAAAACACCTTCATTGAGAATGGGCTTGTATGTAAGAAATGGTTTACATAATTATTAGTATAGGTGGTAGGCCTTATATTATTATGTTAACGAGAAATGACGTTGGCTGTGTAAAGTCATTTTCCGGGCATTTTAAACCATTTTGGAGGAAGAGAAAAATGGAGTGTAACGTCCATTCGACACAAGCTAGGTCATTGAGGGACTAACCTATTGGGTTTTTTTTCAACAATTCGCTTGCGTGTAGGGGTCTTTAGCAGTGGAAGGGAACCGGATGACCCAGAGAAAACCCACGAGGTTAGAGAGGCGACCTTACTCCTTTTCACGTACAACCGGGCATTTGAAACCACGCTGGTCGACTCAATGACAGGCTATATGATATAAGAGTAGGACGTTAAACCCCAACTCATTTTATTTTGCTTTATGATACATTAATACAGCACGCACGTGCTAACCATTCGGCCCCCAGCCCCCCCCCCCCCCAAACCATTTTGGAGCCACGGTGGCCCAATTAGGCTTACGTTCCAGAAAGTAATTTCTCAGTGTTGACCGAGAAAATTCCTCGAGATTTTCCAATTATTAGTGCCATAGCAAGGAACAACGACTATACGTCCGGACAGTTTAAAAAAACGAGTTCCGGTGTACACGTAAAAGACCCATGACAGTTGGTATTATAAATAAAGGAGGTCGTAGCGCCGATGTGCGGCCAAAACTTACCTCATAATATTGTTACCAGGAACGGTGAAATAACGAAATGTTTTGATAAGGTTATAGGGTGTGTAGGTTTGCGTTTGGGTAATTTGTACTTTTTGGTGGTAGTGAACATGCGAAATTATAACAAGGTCGCAACATGCTTCCATAGGCTGCATGACGTAGATCCGTCTCCATCTCATTTTAACACTATATCTAAACTCTTAAGAGTAAAACTGCTGAGTTTACAATTTGCGATTTGAGTAGGAAACGTGTCTTCTGTATAGATCTATTAGTTTTATTTACTGATTAATTTAACATCTTCGCGGTGACGTGTAGACTAAAAAGCACACAGCTTCTTTAGAAAACTGGGACAATGATAAAAATTGCTTTCTTAAAGATACGATAAAAACATGTGAATGGATGGTCTAGACAGTATTGAACCAGAGATGGTTATGCAAGTAAAAGAGGTTTATAGTGTTCAAGTATTAGCAACATGGTGGTTATTGATCTTAAAGGTGGTTCTTGGTGCAGAATTATATTTTGCAGCCCCCCGCGAGGTGTTCACAAAAGTTCATTTACTCCAAATTTTAAGGAGTTTACAGTTATGCTGATCGTAAAGATATCGAAGACTATCCCTAACCTTGACTATCCCGAAGATCGCAGCAAAGATCATTGACGATAGGCGCTCGACCGATAAACTATGGAAGTCTGGTACGACTTTGTTTTAATTTCGCATGTTCACTACTACCAACAGAACAAGTGACCCGAACGCAAACCCACACAAATCACATTAATTATCATATCATTTCGTTATTTCAACGTTCCTGCTAACAATATTATGTTATTTCTTTTAAAAAAAAATATAGTTATATGAACAATTTACCGAAAAACAAACCTACACAAATCACATTAATTATCATAACTTTGCGTTATTTCAATTTCATGGTGCCAAACATATTATGTTATTTCATTTTTTTAAATCATAGTTTTATGACAACAACAATCTTAATACATGGTCGCAATGGGTTTCCATAATAAATAGATTTTAATCCTAAAGAATATATTACTATGAAGATTACCGCAAGAATCTCAAACCTTCATAATTGATGGTCACTGTCCTAACGTTGGTGGCATATGGTGAGAGGTTCGGTGTTTTTTTTTTGACAAATCAAACCATTCATTGTCTAGTTGAAACATGATTTGTCGAGAGTTGATGTATCAAGGGCGTGTCCAGGAATTCAAGCAATTGTGGTCCTTGGTGAAAATAATGTCAAATTTGGCTTGAGGTCAGAATACAATATTCCTCCTTATTTAGGTGCACGCATGTATAAGTATCGGATAAGAGTGGAGTGGGACCGAACGGCTACAACGCTTCACACGTTAATCTGTTCGACGCTATTTTTTCCGGGCATAATTGTCTCTCACGTTTTTGGGGGATGCTGATGGCCCCATTGGACCCTGCTCTGGACAGGTACCCGAGAATCGGCCTTGGAATAGCCTAAGCACCCACATTGATAAAGCTGACAGAGCCAAAGGGTAATAAGTTGGATAATTGCCTGAATGATGAAACGAAACTGAATATCAACATATAGGGCGTTTTCTCTTGACACTACAGATACATAATAAATTGACCGAAATTTCCACACACAAATCTTGTAAATGAAATGAAATGGGGTTTAACGCCCAGGCTACTGTTGTGCTCCGACTGGGCTAATGAAGACGGGCATACGTCATACAGTGTGCGATGAGGGAAATTTGTCCAAGCTTTCGCACTACGGCCTACTCTTATAATGAATTCCAACTGCAAGGAGATATTTCTCGGCCAGATGAACTTTCTCGGCCAGTGCAGGGATCTACAAATCTTGTATCAAGAACATAAAAGGTATATTCCACATAACACCGGATATGACATATGGAGTAGAATTAACCACAGAATGTCTAACACTAAATCCAAGGCGAATGCTAATACCCTTACCTCTGTAACTTTTTACTTGTAATACATTGGTAACATACACATGTAAAAATGCTATTTTCTTCAATATTGCAGTTAGAATTTGTATTGTGTTATATTTAAATTTTTACTGTCGTATTTCTTCCTATAGTAAAGTAGGTTGTAGTCTATCTGTACGCGATGAGAATGGAAGAATTCTAAAATAAAAGAAGATGAATATCGATATATAATAGGCGGATAAGTGATGGTTTTATGAAGATGAAAACGGTTAAAGTTAAACTCCCTTAAACTGTGGGGGGTGTGATGGCCTAGTGGTCTAGAGTGCCACGCTTCGACCTCTAGCTGGCCGGTCACCTCTAGCTTGCGCTGTGGTTTCGAGCCCTGGTGTGAGCGTATGTGGCATGAAGATAGAGGTGCCTTCTCAACCTCGTGGGTTTCATCCGGGCACTCCGGAAGACCCCTACGCGCAATGGGGTTTAACGTCCACTCAACACAACTAGGTCATTTCGGGACTAATATAGTTTTATTTTATTTAAATAATTCGCTTGAGCGTGGGGGTCTTTAGCAGTGGGAGTAAACCGGAGTGCCCGGATCAAACCCACGAGGTTGAGAAGGCGCCCTTATCTCAATGCCACATTCGCTCACACCAGGGCTCGAAACCACAGCCGCAAGTCAGAGTTTTAAGGTCTTACTTTGCTGCACTAAAATCCATTAACAGTAGAAAACAACAAACGGAGCCATTTCAATCAACAGAGAAGAAAAATAAAAATAAACTTCAATCATTATTTATGTAACATGTCAGAAATGACCTCTGGAAGTTTGTGCACATGGCGGCACATGTTTAACATTTTGACCAAATATCTGTGACATTTCTGAAATACCAAAAGAATAAAACCTGAAAGCATTTCTTCTGTCACCATATGGTCGTGACTAGCAACAAGGTACGGATTGATTCACGGCATACCTTTCAATTAAGCGTCGAGAATTTCAACAACAAAGCCCCCGCAAATCCTGCGCTTACATTTTATGTAAAAGATACGCATACAGATGGGATGATATAAGTACACTTTCTTGTAACATACAACTTTTATAACCAGTTTTATAATCGATTAAATGGTTTAATTTACAATTAGATTGCCAATGGCGGTTTTATCGTCCCTTCTGGGTTAGGTTGCAAAACAGTCAAGAATTATGAAAGGTTGCCAGCCAGTTCTATAAAATTTCCAAGTAATATCTTACGTTGAAGGGTTTAAGAATATTTGCGAAATATAATTACATACACACTAAGGCTGCCTATTAGATAATATGTAATATTCACTGGGCTTCACGAAATCATAAAACACAAAAACATAATGATTTGTAATTGAAAATTTACAAACTAGAAATCCTTTTGTCCCTGCTTAGACGATGGAGTTAAGTGAGTATTCTTCATTTCAACACCACGAGATAATATTATACTCTGAAGCAAACGAAGCTGATTCGGGCCATGATTCATTCGGACCAAAGTCAAGGCATATTCGGATCACATTCAAAGTTCATTCGGCCTACCAGGGCCATGTGATAATAAATACTAGACACCGAGATTTAGACATCTAAGTTGAAATGAAATGAAATTGGGTTTAACCTCATACTGTTCTGTTCCGAACTGGGCTTATAAAGACCGGCATACGCCATACAGTGTGCCATGGGGCTATTTTTGCCAGTACAGCGGCACTACGGAAATTAGAGTAATGACGGAAAGATTGAATGTAAATCAGATATACATTCATATTACATTATTTCATGCGTTGCGATCCGTTTGTGTCAATTTCTAGGTTCCAAATATTAGCGATTTAGCTCCTCTAACAATATTTATCTATTATAAGCCAACTCAAAACACGTAAGAAAAACACGTGATATTAAAAGGCTCTACAATACGATAAAACATTAGAGTCACTTACGGTTCATTGATAATCATAATTTATTTGAAAAAATTTACACGTCTTACGGAGTTATCCCTACCAATTTTAAAGAAAAACGTAGACTGAATTTTGATATGCAATCCTGTTCCACAACGACAAGATTGCAATAGAAGGCAGTACAAATCTATAAAAATATAATACGCACAAAGAATAGCCTTTTCAGAAGTACAATTATACGAATTTAACTACGCAATTTTCGAAGTTCGTTAATTGAGGTTTTTTTTACCTGTCCTACGTGAGGAGAAAACAAGTGAATTAATTCAAACATAAGTATCTGATTGGTTATTGGATTAGTACAATGTACATTGGTCCTTAATAAACAATCAAGGGTGTGAAACTTTGTCAAGTAAAAGTCTGATTTAATTAACTTGTTTATATGTATTTTTGTATATTGCTAACCCAGTTTTACACATGTATTAACTAGTGTATTGCTTTCAACATTTGTCTTTATCAGGCAGGTCTCAGCTACTTGGTTAGATTACATTCACCAGGATATAGAGGTATCAGCAAAGAAATAAAAAAAAAGAAAAATGACATAATATGTGCTATGTTTCAAAACTTGACTAAAGCATTTGACTTTACACAAACTTTACTAAACAAAAATAAAAGTTCGCATATAATAGGTGGATAGAAGATTTCTAAACACACTATAGGACATGTGTATTCATCTGCATGAGTGCAAAATTGGCGATGGATCGACTCAAGGTTCCGTCATCAGTCCAACTCTTTTCAATATTATAATAAATGATTTGCAAACCTTTGGTCGGAAAACTCCAAATTGACACTCTTCGCCGACAATAGCTCTTTCTGGAAATCATGATATAAGATTTTGACGACAGTACTAGAATTTTAAGCAGAGACAAAGTTGGTACGAATTTAGACTCACGGCTAACAACATGGAAGCCACACATCGACGGCATCATCAACAACACATCCAAAACCCTCAATACGATGACCAGATTGATGGCCATCTTATATAATAATACGGTACATATTTTAAGAACTATTTTATTTCACACTCTTAAACTGATATAATAGGAGATTAAAATAGTATACACAGTAGTGGGGGCCTGCCTACAGGCCCTTCCCTAGCAACGGGTTGTGCACGTGCAGACGTCCCTAGCAACGGTCACTTCCGGTGATGACGTCATAAGATGACGTCATCACGTCATCCTTAGAAACGGTTACTTCCGGTGACGTCATAATACAGTGACGTCATAGTGACATGACGTCATAGGGGATTTCCCTTTGGGGAATTCCCTTTTTCTTACCTCTTGTCCT
Organism: Patella pellucida; assembly: GCA_917208275.1. Taxonomy (NCBI): domain Eukaryota; kingdom Metazoa; phylum Mollusca; class Gastropoda; family Patellidae; genus Patella; species Patella pellucida. The sequence continues at coordinate 18,827,134 of OU795036.1, read as the reverse complement.
TTCGGTGCTCAGGTGTTAGGAGTTATCTCCCCTTTTTTGGGATTCCCCTCCTCTTTTTTCGGCAATTCCCTCGCCCTTATCTTGGGGACACCGCCTCCCTTTGCTCTCTCGTCCTTTCGCGTCTTTTCTACGGGGACCCCCTCCCTTGGGATTCTCGCGACTTTTCTTTAAGGTCCCCCCCTCCCTTAATTGCTCGTTTATTTTCGCTTTTTCGGGATATCGGGATTTCCTCGTCCTTTTCCTGGAGTTCCCTCGGTGGGTCTTGCCCCTACATGAGAAATACGTTTTTAATACCATTTTAATAACATCTTTAATACTATTTTTAATACAATATGTTGACAACATGTTTTAATAATACAACAGAACAATAGAACAAATAAACAATTGAACAAGAACGTATTTACATTTTTGAAAAAGAACAACACGTTTGTCCACCCAAACGATTTGAGGATGGAAAATGATTTAGAGCCCATTGGTTCACCAACATATCATTTTGCCGGGTATCGGTGCCAAACAATTGCAGACACCGTTTCGAATGACAGATAAAAAATAAACAGTAATGTCCACACACAAAACTTGTTAAACTCTGTAACCATTTGGGTTGATGGGTCGTGGGTCCGTGACGTTGACTGAAATCCGTAAAGGCTTGTCCGTAGATCTCGGGTGGGCATCCGTAAGAATCGAAAAAATACAAGTGTCCAGGTCCTTCACACATAAACACGGTCCAGTGGGTACCGGGGTCTTGTTCGTCGTCGGTATTGACGATGTAGGCTAGAGGATAGGTATGGGGTTGCAGCTGGTACAGGTGATTCCGGGACCAAACACCTCCAAACACGTTAGAATGCTCCCGCAGGGCCTCTTCCAATTGTAATGTGGATAAGGGGCTACCAATCCAGGATGACTTGTCGGTTACGATCGATTTCCAAGACATTGTCATATTCGGCAAACAGCATAAGATTGAGAGCCTGGGTGGGGGCTGCCGAGAAGCGTAGTTCTAGAGACAGATTACCTGTGGTTCTGGGGTGTGAATAGGCCACGTCGGCTCCTCGGTCGCTGGTCAAATCAAAACAAAACAGCGTGAAGCCCTTGATATAATCGTGGAAACTGAGATCCAAATCTTCTCGGGTGTTGAGAACACCCACGCGATTCATCAAATCCATGTACGGTGTGATGGCCAATTTATCGCTAAAGTTGAGATCGGCATAATCATCTACGACTTCTCCATTCATGGTCAGTCGAATGTGTTTGAGGTTATGATGATGAAATCGGAACGGGTTCCTGGTATTATGTCCATCGTAAGCTCGGTTACTCACCAACCCCACAAATATACGAGCGGGTAGGGTTTCGTTGATGAACAGATTGTCCAGGACGTGGCTGGTACGGTTACTCGGCACGACCACATCTTTGACGACCATACGTTTCAAGGGATACTTGGCATTGGTGGTTTGGAGTTGGTTGGTAATCCGGGTGTACGTGGTGGGAGAAAGGGTGACGAACGGAATTTCTAAATAAGCTTTGATGAAATCAATCTTGTAGGGTCCTTTGTTGTCGGCATGCATCAGGAAAAATTTAGAGGCTTGTTTTTCCAAACTCAGACGTAGATCGACCCCGTCCAATAAGTACCTTTCCTGTAAAAACATATCTAAATGCAACCGCGCTTGTAATTCCACCACCTGGCTTTCAGAGATGCGTTTGTAGCGCTCCACCAACCCGGCATTCGTAGGTTCGGGGGCCTCTGCATTAACTTTGACAGGTGAGGCTTGATCAAATTCGCCGGCTGTATCTTTGTGCCATAGGACTTGTCGGTCTAAATGGTTCGTCTTGGCTTGTTTTCCATAACTCAGTAAATTCTCTAGGTAAGCGCGATAGGCGTAATTAGGTAAAGGGGACGTAACCAACGTATCAGAATCTTTCCCGAGCCGTAACTTCACATCTTTAAACAAAGAGTGCATCCAATTATTCACGGGACCCACGGCTTCGTTTGCCGGTAGATTGGTACCATCCTCTTTCACCACCTTGAGTCGCAGGTACAGGGTCGTATTGGCCAAATCGATGAAATCCATACTGGCATTGTTCACGAGGAATTCAATCGGTCCATCGTGATTCAGATCGGGTGTGATGGAGTATTTACGTACTTTGGTCACTCTGTTAATAGCTGTATGTGTGTCGGGCACTTGGAACAATTCTTGCAGTTCATCTCGAGCACAAGTACAGGAATCGTTACGCATTGCTGAAGCCATGATCGAAGATGTCTGGCCGAGGACGTTTGGCTCGTGAAATGACGCCTGTGGATTTTCCTTTCCTTTTTATAGAATTTTTGGATTTGGGTGGTCTGGTGTTTTGGGTTGTTTGCCGACGTGGGGTTTTGGGTTGTTTGGAGGACATGACATCGGCTAATGTTTGTCGGAGACGTGGTTTTATGGTGCGCTGGAACACATTCTTCAAACTCTGCCCCACACTTTGTTTTCCCGACACGACACCGAGGGCCGCTTTTCCCAATTCTCCAAAAGTCTCTTTGTTCAAGAAATTGGCTTTTAATGCATTCTTTCCGGCTTGCAGAAAGGGTTTCGCCATGTTCAGTAACCCCTGGAAACGCCCCGCGCCCTTTTGCCGCAAGACACCGCCTCGGTAGACGTTGATGGGCGTGGGCGTCTTCATGTTGGCGCCCTTTTGGCGTAACACACCGCGATAAAACTGCATATTACACTTTTCGGCGGAAATGTAGTTTGACGACGACTTTTCCTTTGGTGAATGACACTTTATGGCCAAGACCGTTTCTTATATAGAGGCCAATGGTGGTGATGCTGTCGTATTTAAAGGGTTGATAATGGATGACCGTCGGTCGATGATAACCGTGAGAACTTGGAAAGACATCCAACAAAGGTGCCACCATATTCCCTACGCGTTGGGGTTCCAAGAGATCTGCATACAGATAAAACATGGTGTGTCCCACATTGATGTCAAAGGTGTCTGGGGCCACGATGATATCCCTCTGTTTGAAAGACGTTAAATGGTCCAACCGGGGCATAATCGTGGTCTCGTGAATCCATCCCAACGAGGATACCACGGGTCCCGTCAACTTCAACTGGAGAAAGGGTATAAGTTTGAGATATTTAAAGCCGTCTTCCGTATTGATCTGCAACTTGACCTTTTTCGTGACTTCGTCCAACACAAAAGATAAGATCGGTTCTTCTTTTATCGCTCTGCTGTAGGCATCTATTTTGGCTTGATAATTCTTCTCGTGTTCTTTTTCGACTTCCGTGAGTTCGGGGTTGTCCGGGTGTTTTCGTCTGGGTTTGGCATGTATCGTTTCCAGCGTCACGTGATCTTTAAACAAAGCACGTATAAGCGAATTTATCTCAGCCAGCAGGTGCTGGACACTGTTGTACGTTCCTCCAGGAATAGGGTATTTTTTTATCTCAACCTTGGTGGGCTCTTCGACTACATTCCATTTAGCAGTCTTTGGTATGTCGTCTGGCCTGTGTACGTCTGGATTATAGGGTACGACCATTACCATCATAAGACAAATCTCGCTACTTCCTTCCGAGAGATTGTTCCACGTCGTGGGAAACGACACGGAGGCCAATCCTACTTCCCAGTCTCGGTGGTCCAAATCGATGGGAGAATTCAGCAATGTACGATAGCTGGACATTGTGTTGTCGGGATACACTTTCATGGAACTGTCACTAGGCAATGTGAGATAAAACTGGCGGGGATTTGCCATTTTTTGGGGTAGGATTGAGGGCTGGCGCCGGAAGCAAATATCCAATACTACTCGACAGGAGGGCCGTCCACAGGGTGGTTTGGGGACCGTCTGGGCGTGTGGCTAACTGAGCTAAAGCGACACCGGCGACCACGTACACTAAAATCACTTGACAGAAAAAGACAATTTCCCCTTGCGGTATGCGACTGCCAAAACAAGACCAGTGACGTCGAGAGGACGTAGAAATTGTTGACGTGGCTTCGTCTTGCGACATTGTGACATTCTCTGGAGCACATCGGGACTATTTATAGACAATGGCGCTCTTGGGTATCCAGGAATTGAAGCTGGCAGGGTATCCCAACCATTTGACCAACATTTCGCCGCGGCGACGATCCAATACTCGTTCAATGGGAAACTCTTCGTTCAGATCCGTTCTCACACTTTGTAATTCTTGGGGATAAAATGTTCCGGCGATAGGCTCGCCACGTTCATCCAATAATTTATACGTCGATCCATTCTGTCGATCCACTCGAAACGTTTCAAGGGTCCAATTGGGCCAATAACCTTTGTCGAATGCCCCGTGTTTGGGTAAGGCCAAACGGACGGTCGTGCGTCGAGACAGTCGGGCTGGAACTACCTTGGTTTTCTTGGAACTGATTTGCCATTCTTTGTCCGGTGTCATGTCTTTGGGTGCCATACCAATAGTACGATGTTGGGCCCCGTTGTATCCCCGTACCAGATCGGACAGTACATCGACATAACGTTGTGTGTTCCGATAAGTAAAATAACGCCACATACGTTGTTTGAGCGTGCGCTGAAATCGTTCTACCACACTGGCTTTGGTTTCGACATTGTGCGTGACGAAAAAATGAATCTTTTTCTTCTTCAGGAAAGCTTGAACATGTCGATTGAGAAATTCAGTTCCCTTGTCTGTTTGTAATCGTAGCGGAATACGTCTTTGTAAGAAAACACTCTGTAAAGCCTTCAATAACGTGGGACCCGTTTTATTCTTGAGTGGCACCACCCAGGCATATTTGGAAAACACGTCAATGATACATAGTAGGAATTTGTACCCATCGTTAAAGGACGCCAGGGACGAGAGATCAGATAAATCTGCCTGCCACTGATGATCTACACCAGCCACGACGGTGGATAAACGAGGGAAACGTTTTCGTATGGGTTTATGCAAGGTGTACGTGCGTTGGCCACGCAACCAGGCCTGGACACGTTTCAATGGAACCCCGGTAGCTTTCTGTAAACGGGTCGCTCCCCCGAAACCCGCAGGATGTTTGGGGTCGTAGTACACGCGAGCCAACTTCTTGTCCATTTTAAAAGTATTTATCCAGTTTAAGAGTATTTATACTGTTTACAAATTTTTATTAACACTTTACAAATTTTTATTAACAGTCTTATTAAAACTTGACAAGTCTTTACAAAAACGTTACAAGTCTCTGAATGGGATCCATGCTGGTGTTGATCTTCGGCTAGATTGAAGACGTTTCTTTTTTCGTTCTCGAGGTGTCGTCCAACGTACCGCCAGAGGTGTACGTGGGGTCTGTGGTGTTGACTGGGTCGTCTTTCGTTCTCTTAACGGGGGCTCACGAGTTGGTGTCTTCCAGCGGTCTGCATTTCCTACCCATTCTCGCGAAGCATGTGTCTTCTTTAATGCGGACACGACATCGTCCCACCCTGGAGCTGGCGACACAGTTTTTCGACTTCGCATTAAATCGTTGACGATATCGTAGGCATTCGTTCCCTCGATCACTTGACCATCACGTACCAATTCAAAATTCTCGTTCCAATCCAAAGGTGTCTTTTCTTTAATGTGTTTTAACAACAGTTTGGCTTTAGGTCGATACTTGATAGGAACCGAATCCAGGATCGATTGCGCGACACCCGTTTGTTGTGGTGGTTGTGGGGGTGGTTGCGGTGAAGGTTGCGGTGAGGGTGGTGCTTGGAGTGGTGGTGGTGGTGGTAATGTTTGTGGTGGTGATACTTGTGGTGGTGGCTGGGAGGCCTCGAGTTTCTTTTGCATCGTTTGAAATCTTTCAAACAACTGGCCATACTTTTGCATTTTATCGGCATCCGACATACGAGATTTCAAAACGGTATCCATCTCGGCCGACACTTCTTCCATGATACGACGAATGGGGTCCCGTCCCCACACGGGCTCGTACGGCTTCATTACCGTGACACTAGGTTCGTCCACCGGAACCAATTTCATTTTCCGTGCAAATTTCATCGTTGTTGTCCCAGCTGACGTTGAATACAGGGAAAGACGTTTTTCCAAAGGGCTGGAGAACCCAATAAGCGTCTTCGTTGATGCCAAGAGGTTTTGGGGGTCCCCAAAGAACGCAACACACGTTTAAGGCGTTGCAAACGTTGTTTTTCGCTGGGCCTAAGAGGTATGGTGCCTTGCAATAAATTACCAATACACTCGGATAAACAATTTACCACGTCTCGGGGCGCTTGTTGAATCAGACGTTTTCGCCAAGCTGGAGATACGTTCAATAACACATTCAAGAGAGGTAATGACTGCATTGTGACGTCTTGGTTTTTATACTGGGGGACCTTTTATAGTGATCTGGATAGTGATCTGGATAGTGATCTGGATAGTGGTCTGTGGTCTGGATAGTGGCCTGGATTCAAATCTAGACTTCCATCTAGATTTCCATTTAGATACCATCTAGACGGGTAGACCTACCGCACGACCTACCGCCTGACCGACGGTTTCCAGGACTGGAAGCACGAATTTGACAATGTCACCCCAAAATCCACCGCGTTGAACGATCCGTCGTTTCGTTCTCATGGGAGTTTTACGATTTGCCAAAAGAGTTAAAGATTTGGGTAATGGTCTGGCGACTTGGCGGCAACATTCGGAAAGAGTCTGAATAAAAGTATCAGGAGCATGTCTCAGAACTTGATTCTGCCAGGGTTTGGGCAAGGCCCGTAGTGACCGGATAATGTTGCGATCACGTGGTTTCATGGTGTTATGAAGAAATGGATTCAGATGTGGTATTTATATGCTTTCTATCGCCTTTGTCTGGCCTTTTCCACAACTTTGGCATTATCACCAAAAAATCCACCGCGTTGAACGGCTCGTCGTCTCACAGGTCTCTGTTTTTCTCTGGCCTTTTGCAAACGTTCTTTCCAACGGATCAGTATTCGAATCAGGATACCTCCGAAAAAACCCTGTCCACCGGGTTTCATGATCATGCTCAATTTATCGTTGACAGATAAACGACCTTGGGTCAGTTGTTGCAATCTCTCTCGATTTCGCGCTACCCATCGTTCGTGTTGTTTGTGCAAGGGTCGTATGTTTCCTTTCAGCAAATGTTGGGCAGCCAACTTGAACCATTTCAACAATCCAATTTGGGCCATCCCGGTACTCTGGGTCAACTGCCCATAAGCCATTTCGGGTGACAGTTGTTTCAAACGGTTCATAAAGCTCCTCATTCCTTTCAGTTCCTGACGTGGTGGTTGGCGGGGTGCGGGACGGCGTCTGAGGACACCATCGTCATCGAGACGTAGAGGGCGACGCGGAGCGGGGCGGCGTGGCGAGGGACGAGGGGCGTCATTGTCTGTGACTGGAATCTGATGATGACGTGGCACACGTACGACCAAGGGGGATACACGTAAATCTGGAGCTAGATTGGTACCGGTACCCACATTTCTTCGTCGGTTGGGTCCTGCGGCCTCTGTTGGCGTGGCGCCGAAAGAATTTTGTCCTTTCCAGGCGGGCGGTGGAAATCTAGCACGGGGTAGCCCGGGTGGTGGATGACGACGAACGGTGTTCTTCACACGAGCCATGCTGACATCAAATGAAGGTGTCAATACCAGGAGCCTTTTTATACTTTTTTCACATAGACATGAGATGGTTCTTCCTCCGGTAAGATACGTGTGCGAAGACGTAGTTCATCGGGGGTATCGGGTTTCAGATCGATCAGTAAATAGCTACGAGGGGTACTCGTGGCATCGGCAAAGGCTTCTTGCATAAATTGACTTTGTCCCGGATACATTTGTCGGGCCAAGACTCCCATCTGCGAGGCATCGCGAGGATTTTTGAAGAGAACCACATAGTGAGCATTTAAACTGATGGTCCTCTGTTGTTTATCAAACAGATTTTGCACAATGTAAATCACGCTTACATTCCTATGATGACTTTTCTTGGTGAACCAACGTTCTAACGTGTCGGTGTCTTCCCCCATCAAATCATCCACGACTAAACATTGGGGGCCTTGGACTTGTTCCATCACCTCGTCCAAATTGCCCAACCCACGAGTATAAGTATAAGGAAACTGTTTGTAACTGTCTTGCCATTCGCCATAAGCCCACACGATGCGATCAGGGGGAGTATCAAACAGCGACGCCTGGAGAAACTTCTGCACAAAGACCGTTTTCCCCACACCCGTTGGTCCACTCACTAACATGGTAAAGGGGTGTTTGAATGACACGTCCATGGTGAAATAACTTTCCCCTTTTTTGTGCAGCCCCCTTTTATACTATCCCCCTGGCAAAATTTAAACAAAAATAAAACAGACACGATGTGTATAATGAAAAATTAACATTTAATTATTTACAATATAATTACAATATAATTAACAATATAATTAACAATATAATTAACAAGAATGTTATTCAAAATGTTATTCAAAAAGTCACAAGGCACAAATGTTCATAATGATGTTCACAATGGTGTTCACAATAATGTTCGCAACGGTGTTCACGTGTTCACAAAGGATATTCCATGCGCACCATATGCGCATATAACCACGGAGATCGCGTCAACACACGGGGTACCCAATACACGGAACCGATCATCTTTTGTAAAACGTCGTCGTCGACCCAGTCTTGGGCATCTAGTAGAGTTAACACCAAGGGTGTCCATTCGTCGCCCATCCAAGGCAGTGGTGGAGGATGCTCTGTCATGCCACGATAGCCACCTGGAATGATGAGCGCGAGGGCTAATCGTTGAGCCTCTTCGGCCGTCAAGGTAATAGTAAACGGTGGCACATCGAGTTGAATCGGGCAATGAATCAAATCCTGTTCAAGTCTAGTTGCTGTCGTAGTACAAGGCTCGGACGTAGGATGGTTTAACATCTTCTTTCGCTTCTTCGCCTTGCCTGAATCGTTGATTGAGTTCACTGGCTTCTTCACACCAGTACCAGTTACGTGGTTCGATGTGAAACAGTTTGCTGGTAAGGGTGTTAAAGTCGTCGATTCTTTTTGGGGGCTGTCCACAGGCAAACAATCCATGGCCAAATTCGTCACAGTTGAGACATCTATGTTGAGCTTCTTTTTCAATATATTTTTCTTTTTCTTTTCCAGACTGGAAACGGGTCGACGGGTAAGGTCGGTAGCGTTGGGGACAGACGGGAGCCCAGTGTCCGACTTGTTTGCATCGATAACAGGTGTCGTAGCGTTTACCCGTGTTGGAATGGGTGTTGACTTCTGTCGATTCACTTTGAGCTTTTCCTTGAGCTTATGTAGTTTCTCTTCTTTGAGTTTCTGTCGTTTCTCTAGCATCTCCTTGCCCTTCTTGCGTTTCCATAGCATCTTCTCGACCTTTTGGTCGAGGGATTTCTCGTGTTTCTCCTTGCGGGTTTTCTTCTTCTTGTGTGTCTCCCTGCACTTCTCTCTGAGTTTCTGTTTGGGAGGTGGAGGCTGCTCGTTGAGTAGCTCGTTGAGTGGTTCTGTGTGGACAGTCTTTGTACCAATGTCCATTGCTTCCACACCCAAAACAGTTGTTGAACTTTTGGGGGTCTTGTTGCGTGGTTCGTTGAGTGACTCTCTGTAGACAGTCTTTGTACCAATGCTCATTGCTTCCACACCCAAAACAGTTGCTGGACTGTTGGGTTTCCGTTGCTCGTTGAGTAGCTCGTTGAGAAACTCGTTGAGTGGCTCGCTGAGTGGGTCGTTGAGTGGCTTGCTTCGTAGCTCTGCGTGGACAGTCTCTGTACCAATGTTCATGGCTTCCACACCCAAAGCAGCTGTTGGACTGTTGTTGTTGAGTTTCTGTTCGTTGAGTGGTTCGTTGAGGAGTTCGCTGAAGATCGTACTGTTGTCCATCACCAGAAGTTTCCATGCTACGTCCGAGTACTTGAGTTGATGTCTCCAGAATGAAGTATCGATGTTGTTGTCGGTGTTATATCCCCCTAAATCACGTGATGTATGACGTGGCATTCGCTCATTGGTCATAATAGACAACACCCAGAGCGTTGAGCTGGTTGCGCATGACCGACGCAGCGTAAACAATACGTCATGGCCATGTGATAGTCCTGTAGTAAACGGGGGGCGAACCAGTGATTCATTGCTTCTTGTGTCATTTGTACTCCATACGTCTTGACCAACAGATCCAATACATCAAAAATAATCCGATCTTCCTCGTACCAGGTGATGATTCGATAGCCTTGAGTCTTTTCATAATACCCCTTCCAGAGATGTGTAAAAGGGTACACCGTGTCCAACATATCATTTAATACCGACGTATCTTCTCTATTCATATTTTCTTTTGATCAAAGCCGTCTTGAAACCCGGTACCACTTCCCAGTGTTGTCGCAGGGCGTGTTCCACGTCGACTGCCCATTGGGGATCTGCTTCCCATTCTTGTACCTGCTGTCGTGGCTCCTCCGTGAAACTACCCAATACTTTCTCGACGTCGTCGTGGTTGTGGTCATCTAATACTTGATCTAGATACATGTCTACGGGGTGAGACGTCTGACCGGTGGTGGGGCAGACTCCCAAGCCCAGACAGGAATGATACCGCTGACTCGGGTGACTGTAGGCACATCCAATGCAGAAAGTATATTGGTGGTGATCTATAATAGGTAAATAACGATGTCTGACGCTATGCGCCAACCACCTCTGTCTCAGTTTCTCTGTGATTGTCTCCATAAAGTAAGGTAGTCTCTGCCTCAATTTCTCCGTGATGGTATCCATAAGGTAGGGTGTTGCTCGGCTGTCCGTCTTTGTCTAATAACACAAACCGTTTGTTGTAGACTATCTTATAAACTTTGTCTTCCACACGTGACCATAACCGTCGGTCACGTGATCTCTCAATCTTGTGCGGATTGGTAACTGTTATTTTGTCTTGGGCGAGACCAAGGACCATCTGTTTCACGGTGTCGAAATTCAACAGTTGACTGTTTCGGTAGTTGAGCGTAAATCCCCTGATTTTACAAACCGTTTCGCCGTTACTCAGTTGATAGGCGTAATTTTTAGGTCCACCAGATACAAACTGACGTATCGATAATGTGTCGGGTAATTCGTTCTTCCATTCACCTAGCGAGTTTCCTTCCGGAGGGTTCCACTGATTGCGATCGTATTTGAAAATGACACTGTCCGTATCAAAGTAGCACACACGTTCTCCCAACGGTTCCAATACCGAATACAATTTCAACCGGGCTTGGGCTGTTACAAAAGCAGCCACCACGACGTTGGTAATGGGACATGGTCTCACGTGTTCTTCTTTTTTGAGCTTTTCTACCATAACCATGTTTTCGTTCACGACTCGAACATCTTTGATGGTTTCGGTGACATCCATCATGAGTGGAAAATAATCAGCAGGGTCTGTCATGTACACTGTTTGGGTAAAATTGTCGCGTTGTCCGAATTTTCCCCATAACGTGTTCAATTGGAGCTTGCTAAAACTTCTCAGGCCTTTGTTGGGTATCATGGCTTCGTGATCTAACTGAATGCCTTCCTTGTCGTACACGTCTTGGATGAAACGTCGTTTATCGTCGTCCGTGGGGCAATCGTCCGGATATCCACTAGCTTCCATCTTCTTTTTCAAGTAATGATCGATGTATCCAGCAAATAATCCACCAGACTTGGATTGATTGTCGTACTGACTCCATTCGCTCCAATGCCACACTTCGTACACGACGAGGACTTGATAGCCCATCGACGCGGCCTTCTTTAATTCCAACGACACAAAAGTTCCTACCCAGGCGCGTTCCTTCTGTTTGTGTGTACAATCGACGTAGTGGGTAATCTCACTTTTCTGCATGTGTTGTTCCACGCAGCTCCGACACAGTGGAAAGGTGAGTTTTCCGTTGTATCGAAACGGGAGCACCGGATGATAGAGTTGGCGGGGTGGAAGCACCGAACACTGAATGAGGCCTTCGTACTGTTCCCAAGCTTGACTGGGTCGAGTGATTATGTTTGGTTCTTTCAGGGGGAATTTACCGTATTTACACACCCAAGGGTAAAGGGATACCACGTCCACATATCGGATCTCTTCGTCCGGGTGTTCGGCTTTAGCCATCAATTGACAGGCATTGGTTCTTCCTCCAAAAAACCCAGCTCTGGGCGACAGGGGATCCGGACAAGGCCATCCCTGGGCTTCGAGACTAGTAAAGAATTCTTCCATCTCAGGATTACGACGACGTTCTTCGTTCAGTTCACATTCCCACATAACTTTAATCTCAGATAGGCAATACACGTGACGTAATTTGTAAAGGCGATCTTGAGTGTGTTGATACAAATCACGCATGGTTCTAGACGGATCATAGGGGTGATGATGTTTCACGTCTTGTATGGGTCCCGGGTAGCAGCGAGGACATCCGTGATAGGCACATCCCATGAATTCGTAGCCCGTGTTATCGTCGTAGCCATCTAAATGATACGCACCAATTCTCACTTCACCCTGGTTACGGGCATGTCGAATCTGTGGAACGCGTCTTCCCTCTCGTAAAGCGCTAAGAGTCTGACAGTGCTGTTCCCATTCCAACCATCTCAAAGCTATGTTGGATTGCTGACGTGGTCGAAATTGTTTCCAATCTTTTCCGGCTTCCGGTTCCTGCATCAAGGCTCGGGGAATGATGGCCATAGTGTCGGGTTCCAAATAATGCATGCGAAATACTTTATTACACGCCGAAGCTAGCGTGAGACTTTCGACAAAAGGATCGAGGCCCGTGTCTATCATAAACAAGTCTCTGAAAGCAGCACAGCCCCGTCTGAGGACATCTACATCGCTCTTGCAATACGTCATCAGCTCGTGTTGAAAATCGAACGGTTCGTGTTTGTGTTGTTGGTACCATGCGTGAAAGGCTTTCCGTTCAGACACACTCATGCCATTCGGATCGTACTCTTCGGCAGGTGGTCTGGACCCACGTACGCGTAATGTTCTGGCTTGTTGAAAAAGTGTGGAAAATAACCTTTCTTCAGTTCCGTGAGGCCAAACGTCTTGGGTACATCTCGTATGGGCATCGGTAAAAAGTTCAGCGAATCGACAAATTTAACGACCCCCAGGGTCACTGTCATCACTTTCCCACCACACATAATAACTTGAGGAGCGGCTATCGCATGGTCGTGTATTGTCTGCAACATTAGTAAACCATCGTATCCCTTGAAATTATGTGCAACAGCTATGATTTGTGTAGACTTGCGAGATTTTATTCCTCCGGGAACTGTACCGTGTGCCGATAAATGGATGAACCATTTTCCCACGTCGTCCAATGTACGAAAAACCCATTCGCGTTGACCGTTCCAGAATGGATCACAGTAATCACAGGCGTCTGATGATGCCATGCAGAAATGACAACAGCACTGCAACACACACAAGTTGACTAAATGTTCTCCCGTATCTTGGCTACATTCGAAATCATAAAACACAAAACGAGTCAATTCTTTTCCTTGGAGTCTTGCCAACTGTTGTGGTCGGTCCGGCTGGGTCAGATCGATAGGTGATTTTAGTTTCTGAATAAAGCACCAACGGTCTCCGCGCTGATGCCATTTCTTACAGATGGAGCACTCGTATTCCCCACATATGTGTTCGGTCAATGTCCGATGTCTTCTCAGAATATCCCATTCTTTGCCGCACTGTAAACATCTCGTCCATCGTTGGCAGATCGTCGGTGTTCCTGGCTGCCGAGGTTGAAGGTGCCGGTCATAGCACACCTGATTAGGAAAACGTCGATGACAAGTGTCACATACTCGACGGGTAGCGTCTTCCAAACACGGGGGTCCTGACTGTTGACAACTGTGACACATGGCATGACACTCGTGTCGATCCTGATGATCGTAACCTTTCTGACAGGCCTCGCAAAAATAGTTTCTCTCAAAAAAAGCTGGCATGGATGTGATGACGTCATAGTGATTAGCGTGATGGTATAAGTGTAATACTTTAGGATTTCCACCTACGATATACTTGGTCCCTTTGAACATCAGTTTTCCAAAAAGTTGTCGGGAATAAACATTGATCTGGTACCCCTGGGGACCTAGTACACGTTGGTATTGTTCCCAGGTCTCGGGACCCCGACAGGCTTCGTAGGCACCTCCTACCTCCTCAATCAAACGGTTCGTCTTACGTGTCTGCCAACTGCTGGGTCCACAATGTTTTACTATTCTTCTCCTTTCAGCTTCCCATTCTGGAGTGTCATTCTTGTTGGTATAGTGTTTGGCCACCACTAAAGCACGTTGAAAACAGAGCTGGTCCCGATTTTTAATCACTACGAGGGCTCTCTTTCGTTTCAAATAGTCTTCAAAGGAACTCATGTCCTTCTTTTTGATAAGTTGTCCCCTTCCGGACCCATTAGGTGGGGCTACGTGACACACATGTAGTCGCAGGCGTTCGTCCATCTTAAACTCTTCGTTGGATTGCAGGATTCGGGCCAACGGATCCAATATGTGATGTGGTCTAACATCTTGCCACGGTTGAAATGGTATCCATGCCGACGTCTTGAGTCCCGGGTGCGATACACTAAATCGTACAAAGTCGTTAGGTTGACAGCCAACCAAATTGCCCAGGTCATTTAATATTTCATCAAAAGTATCATGTAAAGCTTCTGGAATGTCGGCTGGTGCAATCTGTTCCCAATTCCGATGGAAATCAATATTAACATACAAGCTTTCAGTGTGAAAACGTCTGGAACGGCGCTGGTGTCCTAAACGTAGGGTGTAGCCTGGTGTATTAGCCATTGTAGAATGTTATAACTATTAAGCGCTGGTTCTTTTATATACAGGATTTGTGACGTCACGTGGCAACATGACGTCATTTTAGAATATGAAAGATCTTTCTGGAGAATGTAGTTGGCCCTGAAAAGGGCCTTTTGTTACATTAGTTTACCCAACTAGCAAGTACAAATTGTACCCTTGGTTTTTTTGGGGCAGCTAAACCCATGCTTGGTCCGCTTCCAGGAGGTGTTTTTTATCATGACCCCACACCAGAAACAACAAAACCAAGCATCATTAGTAGGTTTGGGGATGCTGCTGGGTAGAGCACCCTGACACGTCTCGCATGTTTTAAATTCCTTCTTGATGTCCATACTGTTTAGTGTTTAACGTCTGCTTCCACTTCAGTGATATCACAAGCCATAGGAAAGCCGAGGCTCTTTTATAGCTTAAAGTGAGGCTTACAGTGCAGTCCGCGCGATTTTCTTGTCTTGTGAATTTTTTCAGAACAACAAAATGTTGTGGCTGATGCCCGAAAAATCAAGGCTCTCTCACAGGTCCGTGATAGAAGGACAAAAAGGCGTATGAAACCCCCCAACACTCCAATCATGGGAAATTCTCTGAAACGAGAGAAGCGGCTTGTAAGCATGTGGCAGGGGGAATTCCAGCAACTCCTCTCTGAGCAATGTGCAGAGAGGTCGGCATGGGAGGCCGAGAAAGCGGCGTGGCAGGCCGAACGTCAACGTTTTTTGGAGGAGCGAAAGTATCTCCAAAACCTGTTGAGGCAGACCCGCCGCGAACTCTATCGGTTGGAATCCTTAGAGTTGGATGCCCACAGGGAGGAATTGTTGGACCTCTATCGGCTACAGGCTGATGGGGTACTACCCCTGCCACCACCCCCTCCGCCTTACAGTCTATACCCTCGGCTGTAAGGCAAACCGACCACCCAACGGCCCTTTTCAGGGCCACCCAACGGTCCTTTTCAGGACCACCAAATCCTTCAGAAAGAGTTTTTTCATATTCTAATTGCAAACCAAAATAATAAGTAAATCACAGTGCCGCGGCATTTGGCGATCCGATTTGGAGCATGAGACATTTTAAGTTATATTTTTAAAATTTATTAATTAATTTCTTTAGGTCAAGAAAGGTGCTCTCTATGCAGTCCGCGCTGGGTGGGGGCTCGGAGATCTCGATCCTATTCTTTTGCATAAAAGGGCTGCGGATTTTTTTTTTTTTGTCATTCAACATGGGCTCTTACATCATGCTGGACGGCGATGACTGGTTCGAGGTGCTGGAAGAGGTGCTCGTCATACCAGAGAGTGCTCCAGAAACTGTACCAGAAACTGCACTAGATACCACTCTAGAGGTAAATGAAATCATAGTCGTGAGTGATAGCGACGACAACGAAGACGACGATGAATGGCTTGTGGCCCGTGACCCATTAAAGCCACTGGTCATGGATATAAAAGACGACCCATTGTGGTCGTACACACCATCCACTCCACCGACACCACCGTCTCCCGTATATGAGCCGTTTACGGGTACTTGGACTTTAAAAACCTGGCACCAACCCAATACGCCATCAGATACCCTGTACAAGGACGAAGACGACGACGCAGCGTTTATCAAACGTGTCCGCCTTGGTTAGTCGATCAACCAACCAACGGCCCTTTTCAGGGCCACCCAAACGGCCCTTTTCAGGGCCACCAAATCATTCAGAAAGAATGTTTACATATTCTAATAATAGTTCTAATAATAGTTCTATTTTGATAATGAAATTTTAGAATACTAAAACAAAGCATCTAAGCGTCTTTACTTTCACGTCGTGGGATATGCCGATCCTGTTTCCCAATCCTATTGTGTTTTGTTGTGTTTTTATATTTAAGTCTTTTATTAAAAAAGGTGCTCTCTATGCCGTCCGCGCTTGTTTGGGGGCTCGAAAATCTCGATCCGATTATTTTGCATAAAAGGCCGCTCGGTCGCACTTTTTTTGTCATTTCATCATGGAATCCCACAGCATACTCGAAGACTGTTCGATGGAAGAGGTAGTGGTAACAGAAGAGGTAGAAGAGACACTACTAACTGAAACCAATTATGACGGCGATGATGAGGATGATGGCTACATCGAAGAAGAAGAAGAATGGTTGTTTGGTGACGAGGAGTGGTTGGTGTCGGACCCATTCCTGTGTGAAATGGACCAGGAAGTATACAGTTGGCTGTATGAGGAGGCGTTCAGACCGAATGTCTCCTCCACGCCAGTGAGGCCAACCACTCCACCACCAGCATCCATGTTCGAACCCTTTGATGATATTGAAACCCTAAGAAGTTGGTACCAGCCAGGGTCAGCCACGCCACCACCTACACCCCGTAAACGGAAGATTTACGACGACGACGACGACGAGGAGGAGACCCACGTCATGAGGCATGTCCGCCGACGCCTCGGCTAAGCATCGAACCATCAACGGCCCTTTTCAGGGCCACCCAACGGCCCTTTTCAGGGCCACCAAATCATTCAGAAAGAATGTTCATATTCTAATTTGTTAATAATTTTAATAAGAACTTTTAATAAGAACTTTTAATAAGAACTTTTATAAGAACATTTATAAGAACGTTTATAACAACGTTTATAACAACGTTTGTAAGAACTATTCACAAATAGATTAATTACCACACTAGTTTGAGATTTCCCTTAAATATACCGATGAGTAAACTCAACAGTGGATCCCCGAAAAAGCGATAGTAAACGAACCAAGGGAGGGGGTCCCCGTAGAAAAGACGCGAAAGGACGAGAGAGCAAAGGGAGGCGGTGTCCCCAAGATAAGGGCGAGGGAATTGCCGAAAAAAGAGGAGGGGAATCCCAAAAAAGGGGAGATAACTCCTAACACCTGAGCACCGAAAGGACAAGAGGTAAGAAAAAGGGAATTCCCCAAAGGGAAATCCCCTATGACGTCATGTCACTATGACGTCACTGTATTATGACGTCACCGGAAGTAACCGTTTCTAAGGATGACGTGATGACGTCATCTTATGACGTCATCACCGGAAGTGACCGTTGCTAGGGACGTCTGCACGTGCACAACCCGTTGCTAGGGAAGGGCCTGTAGGCAGGCCCCCACTACTTACACAGAGCACTTTTCATTCCTTAGTGCACATTATTATCACAGAGTCATTCCAATAACATACTGGCATGCAGCTATTTCCTGATATTAGGTTATCATTTCAGAATACTAGGTAGTAGGCTATATTATGGTATAATACTGGGTAGCATTGGTGCATTAGCTAGTTTTGGGTAAACTGGGGTTTTGAGAATTTTTTTATGACTTAGCTCATTGTTATTAAAGTAATCAATCACTAATCATACTATCTATAGTCATTTTTGTCATATTATTAAACCGTCTTCCATTAGCCCAGGCTAGATGCATAACAGTAGGACGTTAAACACCATTTAATTTCATATTATTAAATATATGCCACCATATTTCCAATACTCTTGTCATTCAAATACTGATCCAAATAAGCAGAAAATATGGTCCAAAAGAGTCAAGAATGTAGAAAGAACCTTGTTCGAATCAGCCATGGTTCGAATCAGCCGATTACCATTCTGTTTGAGGGAGCCACGGGGACTCAGTAAGGCGCCAGTTTGCTAACCATGTGTCCGCTTCTGATGTTGGCAATCCGCTTGTCCTTGATTTAACCATGAAAACGTTTTATTCAGATCGTCGTGTTTCCAGATGTAACGCGATTAGTCGTACTGGCTTATTGTGACTCGCGATTTTCAAAACTCGAGATTCGCCGTTCAGACAACGCGACGAAAAGGTCAACGAAAATGGCGTCGATAATTTGAAGTGCATGTGAAAATAACGGCGTATTTTCGGCGCTCGGCGACTCTTGTCTTGGAAGTGACAACATGTCTTCATTCTCCAGCGCATGCATGTGTCTCGATATATTTAGATTTGAAATAAGATATGATTTCCGATTCATAACTCGTTTAAAATCTTGTTTTCCGCGATAAGCGTAGCTTTAACTTTGACAAACAATCATTTGTCACCCTTATTATTTTCCCTTGACCTCTTTCTATCCTTTGATTAATGTAAGCGTCGACCGTCGTCATTCATAGTAGTATCTATGACCCAAATTCCCGTAAAACGCATTCTCGGTTAAACTAGTATGTTTCCTAATCTCATCTTTTATCTCTAATTCTCCAAACATAGCTGTCCATGGGCCGTTGACCGTGCTCTAGTGATAACGCCCCAGCGTGACTTAAATGAAACAAAAAATGAAAGATAAAGATTGATATACATGTATAAATCAATGATAAGGGAAAAAATACAACGTATATTATGCAAGAGCTAAATCTGCCTATTGCAGGTCTTTCTTTAGGCCTAAACTGTTATCTAAATTATTATTATTAATTAGATGAACTTATCCAGGCCATAATCGACTCGATATATTGATATGTCATTATCACTCTTACCAAGAAAATAAATTTAGATATTCAAAATACCGACAATGCGAGAGTTGAACTTACTTAAAGTAAGACCCACTTTCCGTGTAAGCGTTTTCTCGTGTGATGCGATGTATTGTGTTTGTATGCGTACTGAATATCGCGGAAAATTTTGGGGAATCACCCGCAAATTACGTCATAAATAAGGAAAGTGATATTATTTTCGTTCAATCGCCGCCTGTTCAAAAGTTTAAGCTGTACATGCAGCAACAGGAGTCGTTGATTTAAAGACACATCCGAGTGGGCATGTATAAATACTGATCAACGAACAGTGTAATTAAATTGATTTCAGGGATACAGACCCTTTTTGCCCATTCCTAACTCGTTCCTATCGATAAATCTATTAGAATCTATAAGCCTCTAAACGTATTACAACTCATTCACATTTAAACGAATAAATCGATTAATTGCAACAAGTTGTTTAAGCGGAAATACATGCTCGCTGGTATCATTTCTAAATCTTCATTCATATTTTGTAAGATGTATGGAAAAAAAATTAGATAAAGAGTTGGTCGTTCTTGCTATAATACATTAAAAATATATATTTACTTTATTCTGAATACAGTTATGAATACATTAAGTTTTGGCAAGAAACACATAGTCCGGATTGTCATTGCTAGTAGCTACCATTATAAACATTTTATTGTTGAATTATTATATAGCGAAGATGTTCTTATCCACTAAATATCTAACTCATCCGATGACATTGACGGTTAATTATGGACTGATTATAGTGAGTGCAGGATAACCGCAGTACACACAAAACATGACTGTTCAGACAAGTTACACAGACACTGCAAGAAATAAACAACAAATATCAAATCAAGTGCATGGATCCGGGGACCTGCCGTAAGCGCCCACTCCACTGTTCTATCCCGGGCTATTAATACCGTCAAACTGAAAAAAAACCCAACAAAATAATGATTTACAAGAGAGACACAAATTGTCTAAAATTAATCTGATTAAAACACAGATCATTTTTCGTTTCGTTTTTTATAGTTCACAATTTCGTTTTACATGTCTTTACTACACAGGTTACTGGAAGAGTTGCTATGTAACCCGAGTTCTGGTTGATGTGAGGGATTAGCCAATGAAACAATCTGTTGCAGCGAGTTCTTGTTGTACGATGCACGGAACTGTCGGTATCTTACTAGGAATATCAACCCTGATTCGTTAATCAAATGTCTGACCTCCAACTACAACTGGTCAGATCGAAAGTGTAAAAAATCGAAACTGCCAAGGGATCTTTTACGTGCACGCCTATGTGTACACGAGACCTCGGTTTTTAGTACCATCCCAACGACTAGGCAGCTGTCCTTGTCAGGCCCTCCGTCTGCATCACCGACAAGGGGAAACCACGCTGGAAATTCGAGATGAACTTTCTCGGACTATACAGGGATCGAACACCCGACCTCCAGGCTAGCGAGCCAGCACCTTACACTCGAAGACTCCTTACGCAAGTTCAAATGACCCAAACGCACAATTGTCAACACATACCATTACATTTTGGTAAATATGTGACAAATAGTGTAGACTGGACAACTAAAATAGTTACCGAACAATTTTTGTTTGTGGTTATGCGTTAGAATTTGCATAGCGAGGTTTTTTTGTAATGACGTATTACGCAAACGCCATGACACCTCGTCGGTTAAAATTCCGCGTAGCAGTTGGGTTACATCAAATCATATAATTATGCGGTCAGGCTTCACCTTTTATATCAATGGGAATTGATTTATTATATGTTAAGCTATGTGCAGTACCAGTACTGTTTTGGGTCAGTTTATGTGTAAATAAAGGGTGCTATAGGCAAGTAACCTTTTTGTAGTCATTTGCCAAAACAAGCTTGCGCAAAGGAACTCTGTAGGTTAAACCACTAGTGTGAATGGACCAAGGCGGAAGACGTCAGTAGTGGAACTATTTCTACCCTAGATGGAGCAAATTTGGGAAAATCTTGCCCAAAAGCATGTAGAGACAAATTTTAATAAACATGCAATTTTCGGTCCTCAATTCCAACCTAACCAACCTCTCAACTCTTGTATCCTTTCGCTTCAAAATCATAAATATTTACTAAAACCTGGCAGAAAATGTACCTTCAAACCATTTTCTTCTATTCTACACCTCAATTCAACAAAAAATCGCCATGCAAATAAGGGGGGGGGGGGATATTTAGGGACGGCGTAGAAATATTTGGCGGGCTGTTTCGACAAATTGCAGTAAAACCGCCACGTGCCCGGATGACAACCACTTGGAAGACCTTGCATTAGACCATTAGCGTCAAAAATACACATAATTATATATTTTAATGTAAAGACCACCGTTGTCAGTAGCACAGCACAGCACTGGCTTGTACGAATTAGGAGAATTCTTATTACTTTTTTTTACTCAGATATATAAAGATGGCAGTGTGAAATCAATAAAATGTATCGATTTCAATAATTTTTTTGCGCCAAAATGTTTTTAGATAAATGTACATCATTTCTCTATGAGCTTTGTACGCATATTTGGGATGAAACCGACACAATTCCCTGTCACATACAGGCGTGGTATCGAAACCACGCCATCAAAGATGACAACGTTTTTAAATCCCAAAGTATATGCACACTCAAAAACCCTTTGCTCATTTGCTGTATGAAGTTAGGAAATGGTCGCCTAGCGAAATAAAACGGCTATTGAGTGCAATGTTTTACATTCTATGGTATTGTCTTCATCGTCGACCGGACACACCACTGTTTATCAAACTGTAGGTGTATCGACAGCAATCATGTGACATAAAACTGAGAAAATATCATATTCAATTAAAAAATCCTATTTCTATCCATTTCCCCCCGTTATAAAGGTTCAATCAAACGTTATTTTAACTAACTGTAACCTAATCGTGTTTATTTTAATCGTGTTCACCTATGAGCCAGGCAAAGTAAGCGAATACACCCACTCCCTGAAATGGATGCACCTTTGAAATTTTCATTTTTGTTCAATATTATTTTACCTGTTTCCACAGCGAAGTTTTTATTACACCCCCGCATTTAGTTATTAGTTATATTAAGCTAACTGTTTAAAGAAATAACATTAAAGGAGCTATCATTTGGGACTTAGAAATTGAAAACAGTTCGGTCGCAACGCATATTATACTGTAATATGAATGTATATGAACTGATTTACATTCAATGGTTTCCGTGTTGACTCTAATTTCAAATCAGTTATGTTCGGCAAAATAAGGCAGCAGTCTCAACCAAATGCAAATTTCTTGCGTCTGGTTATTCCAGTCTACCAAAGAATATGGCGACGCTGTTTGATTTAGTGCATTTTGTCTAGCCTCGTTCCTTTGGTCTCTTGTTACAACTGGGACTGAAACGCATTATGGTACACGATTCGTGTACCAATGGTAAAATGTTTGTTTTGTCTTAAAAATTGGACATCAGAAGCCCATCTTTTCCGGTAAGATCACAACATCAATGTTGATTTAAATTGACAAATAATTCGTTTTTTCAATGTTGAAGATTTTGGATGATATTGAGTTAGAGACATAGCTACTTTAAATGATAGGCAATTCAATGTTATGGCTTCTTCAAAAATTAAAGATGAAGTCCAATCCGCGTTTTTTTTTATTACCGGCAACCATTAGAAAACAGTTCTCATAAACATAAAACTTATTAAGATGCCAAGTCTGTCGGTAAACAAGCACATTACTCACACTCCCATTAATCAAATTAAAATCCATAATAGTTTTGAGTTTTTAAAAAAATTCATATGCAGAACGGAAACTCCCCAGATTAAAACATCATTTTCGGATATCCTGTTATTAATAAATATGCTATAAAATTAATAAGGGGGTTAAGAGGACTGCAAGGGTCGTCTGTCTAACGTCGTGGGTGTTCTCCCGGTCCGCAGGTTCTCTCCCACTGTTTGAATCATATGTTAGTACCGACATAACCTCCTTTGTGCCGAGTGGACGTAATCACCTCCTCTACCCCCCCTCTCCCCCCTCTCTCTGAAATACGCCACTCCCAGCTAAACTTGACTGGTAAATGAATGGTGTGATGGCTATTGCTAAATGGAAATAACTGGGGTTTTAAGGTCCCACTTTTTTGGACCAATCAGGAAATAGAAGACATATGCCATGCACTGTGCTAGAGTAATTTTGTCGAGGCAGCGGCGCTAAGGCTACTCTTATTTCGATTTCAAATTGTCAAGAATTCTTTTACGCGATCTCCAACATGTACACGTGACATGCAAAACATTCTTCTAAATTATTTTTCAGTGATTATTTGTCTATAATTTAAACTATCAAAATTAACAGTATTAGCACTCTATAATACTACCTCGTTAACTTTTTCACGGTGACCATAAAACAGAGAGAGAGAGAGAGAGAGAGAGAGAGAGAGAGAGAGAGTGAAAGAGGGGGAGAGAGAGAGAGAGAGAGAGAGACTAAGTCATTTCGGGACGAGAAATGGGTTTTAACGTCCACTCGACACAAACTAGGCCATTTATGAACTAACATATGGTTTAATTTTATTTAAACAATTTGCTTGCGCATAGTGGTCTTTAGAGCAGTGGGGGGAAACCGGAGAAAACCCACTAGGTTGGACAGGCGACCCTATTCCTTGTCACGTCCAACCGGGGATTCGAAACCACGCCAGTTGTCTTAATGACAGGATTTATGATACAACACGCACGTGCTAGCCATTCAGCCATCCAACCCCCCGACCATAAAACATGTTGTGAATACAAATTCGTTTGAATGCTTGACAAATGAAATATTATGTCTAAGAAAAATGTAAGATGTAATTACATCCCAGACAACACCACTTCTTTGGATTGTCTCTTCGGTAAAATCCTGTCTAAAATTAGCCCGTTCGTGCCAGAAAAGTGGGACAAAAAGTCTTAATCCGAAAGATACTGCTGCACGAGAGATCGGCTGTACCGGAAACCATGTCAACCTTCATTTGGTAGAATTCTAATTAAAGTTGAAGAAGATGGGCACTTCTATAGACTCGCCCAAAGGAAACAAGCCCGTTTTCATTAATCTGTTCGATGCAGAAAAGTATGCATGACGGTGAACCCTGTAGCATTCCATTTTAAGTCTTAATCCAAAATATGATGATGCATGAAAGGTTGGCTGCACCAGAAACCATATCAACGTTTATTTGATAGAATTTCAACTTAAAGAAGATGGTCGCTTATATCGTGTCTCATGATATTTTGTATCTGCCAGTAACATGGCCACAAGTCTTAAATTTCTAACGCGTATTATGAAACGTTTAGACATAAATATAGATAATAGAAAATCAATTTCCGACACAAGATAATGTTGACCTTTGGATAATTATGGTAGTTTGTCTGTTTTGTTTCCTTTCGGTGCTTCAGGTGGGCGAATGCTGTTTGTTCCGGCTTTTAAGACGATACCTTTTGAAGTGTACCTTTTGAACACCGACTGTTGGATCTGTAAAGCTTTAAATGGATATGATTCGCTTGATGTAAAATGTATCTAGACCCGGAGCCCAGGAGGAAAGCCTAGCTGAAAATTACCTATACATTATCTGGCGGTGGGTATGGCTGTGGGGGCTGGGATTCTGGGCATGCATTTTAAGGCTAGATTAGTTCAAAAGTGTACCACATGAAAATGGCACAGCAGTGTGCCTTACATCTTCAAGTATTACAAAAACACCCCGCTTTAGTTGAGCATAACTGCTTTAGTTGAGCACAACCACATGAATCATTCATGACAGTTTGTGCGGTAGGTTACCCCTAACGGACACACCCAATATGCCCCACCACCACTAGCCTAGATAAGATTAAGTCCGTACCGGCTAAAACTGCCTGGAAGTCGTTCAGCACTACCAGAGGAAGCATGGATAATTACTTCCAGACAGTTTGTGCGATGGGCTACCCCTGACGCACATCTTCAATATACCACACCCTCAGCTAGCCTAGATTAGCTTAAGTCCGTACCGGCTAAAACTGCTTGGAAGTCGTTCAGCACCACCACAGGAATCATGAATAATCACTTCCAGACAGTTTGTACGGTGGGTTACCCCTAACGCACACCCCCAAAAATGCCAGCCTATACTAGCTAAAATTGCATGGAAGATGTTCAGCACCACAGGAATCATGGATGGTCACTAACAGACAGTTTGTGCTATTGGGTTCCCTTGACCTACAGTCCAAAATGTCACGCCTCGCAATTAGGCTTGATTAGCTGAAGTCGGTACCACCTAAAACTGTTTTGAGTTTGTTCAGCGCCACCTCAGGAATCAAGAATAAACGCTTCCAGACAGTTTATTCGGTGGGGTATCAATTACAAACAGCCCAAAATGTCACGCCCGGTAAAAGGCTGCAAAAGCTGAAGGATGATACCACTTTCAGGAGGAATACCAAAGCTCATTGGCTTCAGCGGGTCGAACACGATCTCCAAACTCCACTTAATTATCAGTACATGCCTCATACCGGCCATCCTGAATACATATAAATTCTGAATCTACACAATATTGAAGATATATAATCCACCCCAAAAAATTAGGTGGACTATATTTCCATGTCAAGGCTTAACATGGGATATGGCAACCGGATTTTCCCCTTTATAGATGTTGATGCAAATAATATGTTAAACACCGATTGGTGGTATGTTATTGGTCATTGAGTTCAACCACCACTTATTATTCTTCATACGATTACTTAATCTTTAATATATAAAATCAATGTAACACCCAAATTTCTCAATCAGTCTTACCCAGCTGATAGACAAATATTTGATAGGGAGGAGAGGGGGGGGGGGCTTAGCTGTCGCGTCTCTTTGGAGAACCCCACCACACAAACTCTCTAGCAATGGGCAGCGTGATCCCTGGGGCGCTGAACAATTTCCAAGCAGTTTTAACTGGTACATATTTCAGCTAGTAACCCACCGTACAAACTGTTTGGCAGTGATCTTCAAGTCTACCCAGCTGTAAGTGGGTACCGGTAGGATGGTGTATTTGACACAAAAACTTGTTGCGCTCCTTGTTGAAGCAGCATATGTTGGGGCTCTTCTGAGAGCTCGGGAGTAAAGGGAGGTAATCAGGCTTTACCTGTATCCAAGGACCGGAATAATAATAATTGTACAGCCTGTTGAGATCACATACAGCCACACCCACCACCAGATACCCGACAGACTTACATTTTAATGATACCAGATATACACGCATAGATACCATATAGGTGAAAATCGGTACAATTTCCAGCTAGGTTGACCCCCTGAGCTCCTGATTTATTCTGCCATGTTGGCCATTTAGTTACTGGGTGATCGAAAAACTAGCTCTAACCCAGGAGAATGACCACTATGGTTTAATATATAGAATATGTCTGTTCACAATCCCTATTCGGAAAGAGATCTGACAAAAATATTTTGTTTCTAAATATTTTATATAAAGCTTGTTGGAACTGAATAGTTTTGTACGTTGATTGAACCTTAGGTTACTTAAATAGGGTTCGTATCTGGTGTTAAAAAAATATATGATTGGGGATATCAACTAAATGAAAATACATTGCACCCCAGAAAAATAAGGCGCTTCGAGAAATGGCGCACCCCGCGAAAAAATTTTTTATAAAGCTGACAACCTTTCAATTATAAAATAACACACTTGATTATGAGCAATATCAGTAGCTTGGGCATTATATTGGCGCCCCACCACTCTGCTGCACCCCCACTTTTATAATTCTACATCCGCCCCTGCTTTAAACTGTGCCCATGTCAAACACAATAGTAAATAAATAAGCCTAGTATTGTACACAGTCGGTGGTAAATCTTGGGGTATTATTCCAAACTTCCCTACTCCCCAGAGATAAGATTTTATTGCATCATCATATCCACCAAGGACAACATACAACGTTTTAAAGTTGATCATACAACTACAAGATAACATCCGGGGTGATGATATATATAAATCAGGAAGAAACAGAGGATTGTCGGTAGAAACAAATCGGTATGTAGAGCTAAAACGGGAATGATCTAAACTTAAAACACTAAACTAGGAGGCGAGAGAGAGAGAGAGAGGGGGAGGGAGAGAGAGAGAGAGAGAAAATTCTTTACTTTTGTCCAAAAATAAAAACCCATAAGAAAGGAGAGAGAGAGAGAAAGAGAGAGAGATGGGTTTAACGTCCACGCGGCACAAACTAGGTCATTTCGGGACTTACATTTGGTTTAATTTTATTTCAATAATTCGGTTGCGCGTCGGGGTCTTATGCAGTGGGAGGAAAACCGGGGGAGCGAACAAACCTCAGTATTTAGTTAAAACCGAAAAACCGTAAATGTTATAAACATATTATTATTGAACATGTATAAAGAAGTTCGTTAACAACTCCGATGCTCTTCATTTAAGACACTTACAAATATATGAAACTACCTTACTAAAAATTTGATTCGGAGGATTCGTAACAATAATTATATTGTAAATTTCCCCTTTTTGATGGTTGGGGTGATGTAATTGATCAAATTGAAAGTTTTATTCGAATTACAATGGACATTCCGATTTTCAAAGTTTGCTTTCAGAGACCCTCTTAAACAAATATCCTCCATACGCGACTGTTTATAGTTTAGTAAATACCTAAGACTGCTGGGGTCAAGTGGAGCAAATGTCTATTTATCTGGCTTTTTAACTTCAACTACGAGTAGACACGAAATCAAATTTGATGAAGTAGACCCAGTGGGTTACATAGTACACGAGGATAATGAGGCACTAGTACAAATCTATTTCTTGCTATTGAAAACAGAAGTTAATTAGAGTGTCAATGTATGGTGATTAATGACATATATACTTGGTCCAAACAAAAAAAAATCTGGGGGAAATGACATTTAAGTTGTATCCTGAATATAATAGACACACGAACAGTAACATTTCTTTTTCTCTTCTCGTTTCTAAATATTGACCTTGACATGTATACAAGAGCTGAAAACCTTTTGTAAATATACGCACTCACCGCAAAAATTGTTTAAAACGAACAGGTCCACGTATTACGAGTTTAAGACGAGACTACTCCTGGTATTACGCTAAAGGTGGCTATGCACTTAAACACACCGCCGCCTGCATTTCACATCAATAAGGACAAAATATACAAGGTTTGTTGATTGATGTATGGCACACCGTTTAAGAAATCAGCTTCTCTCAAGGGTGGTAGACACATGGTTTCAAGCTCAACATATCACTATAACCCGTAACGTCGCAAGATCACATCGGACCGGATTAACCTGTTTGGGGCCCCGGGACGATGAACGTATAGGACCCGATCACATTCCTTATTAAGTCTGAAAGCTGTAACCGACTGAAAGGCTGTTGGTCATGATATATCGATACTTGGTCGAAATCAAACAATTCCTTTCACGAGAACAAGAAATTCAAGATGATTATATGTACCAGTCGGATTCGTTTCGACCTCCTCAGATACAGCCTAATCGTAAGATTACTTTAGCTATACTTTATTCGTAGGATTACTTTAGCTAATCGTAGGATTACTTAAGCTAATCGTAGGATTACTTTAGCTAATCGTAAGATTACTTTAGCTATTCGTAAGATTACTTTAGCTAAGCGTAGGATTCCCCCCCCCCGCTAATCGTAGGATTACTTTAGCTGTTCGTAAGATTACTTTAGCTATTCGTAAGATTACTTTAGCTAATCGTAACATTACTTTAGCTAATCGTAACATTACTTTAGCTAATCGTAAGATTACTTTAGCTAATCGTAAGATGACTTTAGCTAATCGTAAGATGACTTTAGCTAATCGTAAGATGACTTAAGCCATACTTTAGCTAATCGTAAGATTACCTAAGCTATATTTTAGCT
Organism: Patella pellucida; assembly: GCA_917208275.1. Taxonomy (NCBI): domain Eukaryota; kingdom Metazoa; phylum Mollusca; class Gastropoda; family Patellidae; genus Patella; species Patella pellucida. The sequence continues at coordinate 18,798,225 of OU795036.1, read as the reverse complement.
AATCATAAGAGTCCTTTAGCTATACTTTAGCTATTCGTAGAATTACGTTAGCTAATCGCAAGATTACATAAGCTAATCGTATGTTTACTTTCGCCAATCGTACGTTTACTTTCGCTAATCATAAGATTACGTTACGAGCGTAGATAATTGTAACATGCGGTGCCATAGATCACTCATATTGGTAATTTCAACAGACATAATTTCGTCACTTCCGATTCAGGAAACCGGTATTACTCAGTTATCGTAGCAATGATCTCTATGTTAAAATTACATCTGGAACGTGTTTAATTAGTTCTATCTCATATGTAATAATGACTGACACCAATATTGTGCTTTAAATATTTTTGGATGCATTTTGTTGACCGCCTTATGTTGTTGACGCTTACGAAAAGTACAATGAGATAATGTTATGTTATCTCCAGAGAAAAACATATTTTATGACGCTAATATATTATGTTTATAGTTATGTAGGGCAAACATTGCTTAAATTGACCTGATTCGAGTACGTTAAGGATACAGAGTTTCAAGATAACACTTGTAAGTGACAAGAAGTTGTGTCGTCTGGGCATAATCGTGGGTTTCCCTGGTGCGCCGATTTTCCCCTCCGTTAAAGAAACCTACGCGGAAGCGAATTATTGAAATACAATTGAATATGTTAATCCTGCAACGACATAGTTTGTGTCTAGCTAGCGGATGGAACTCCTCACGCTTCCTATAAAACACTTGGTTTTAATTTAATTTTTTTCAGGTCATGTTTGTAAAGGAATTTTGGTATAAAGTCATAAATATCGATGTCTACTTTAGACGTTGGTCCGTAGATTATTAACAAAACGAGCTAACATCTTGCAAGACTGTATGCAACAACAGCCTCGACCGTTTTGAAATGAACAAATGGAATGGTGTTTTACGCCCACTCTTCGGTGAATCCCAACTGCCAATGGTTCTTATACGCCTATGCCAACGTGTAAAAACGGATTTCGGTTTTGAGTCCCATCCGAATTACTAGATACTGTTTCTTGTCAGTCCCCGTCTAGCAGCATTGCGAAGGGGAAATCACACCGGAACTTTAACGTCCAAAATCGTGATTGAAACCGGGACCGCCAGGTTTTTGATCCAGCGCCCTACTCCCCTTCTGTCGTAGACACGCAGCCCCTATGCCATGCGTTATTCCGACCCAGTATTTAACCATTTTCAAAAATAAACAGCCTTTTGTAAGCTATAAAAGGTATACGTACTTACATATTGTTGAAATAAAAGTAGTCTACTTTTATTTTATTAAAAAAAGGTCTGACGTTTCAATGTAACAATAAGAGCCATTCATCGTGTCGATTAAATCAAACTTCTTGTAAAATGAAAACAATGTGGGAGGAGGCCACTGTTTATAAAATGACGCCATTTTCATAATTGAAAACTAAGAGTCTTTGAGTTCTTTTAAAACGAGAAACAGAATTTCTTATTCCGTAGATGGTTCAAATTGCTGTATCCGGAAGCATTTTCGCCTTTTGCCGACGAACTTTGTCGATTTTGTTGAACGATCAAAACAAGTGATATCATGCCTGTTTCCGGGCCAACCCTTCAACAAGAGTCGTGTTCATGACATATAAATCAAATCAAGTCTGTAAAGCCCATCAAAGACTATGAATGTAAGCTTGAAATATAATAAAACAACGTAGAAACATGAAAGGGGGTTTTACCCTGTACTCTTTCATGGAAACCAAAAGAAACAAAACAAATCTAATCAATGGAAAAATCTTTGTTTTTGTCCAAGAATAAAAACCATAAGAAAGGAAAGAGTGTGTGTGTGTGTGTGTGAGAGAGAGAGAGAGAGAGCGAGAGAGAGAGAGAGAGAGAGAGAGAGGGGGAGGGGTTTGAACGTTCACTCAACACAAACAAGGTCATTTCGGGACTAACTTTTGGTTTCATTTTATTTCAATAATTCGCTTGCGCGTAGGGGTATGTAGCAGTGGGAGGAAACCGGAGGAACCGGAGAAAACCCACGAGGTTGGACATGCGACCCTACTCCTTGTCACGTACAACCGTGGATTCGAAACCACGTCAGTTGACTCAATGACAGGCTTTATGATTACCATTCAGTCACCCCCCCCCCCCCCCCCCTAAGAAAGGTAAAGCAACTGTTAAACATATTATGCGATAAGCAGCTACCCGCATATTGCAGATATTTTGTTTTTGGAATTGACAAATAAATAGTTAATTGTAAGATTAGATTAGATAATAATAATTACTAAAATGAATATATATACTGCATCTACATGACGGTGCCTCGTGGCTGAATGAATAAGGCACTGGCTCGCTAACCTGCCGGTTTCGATACAGGCGTTGACCGAGAAATGTCTTCGAGATTTTCCGGTGTGGTTTCACCTTTTCGGTGGTGCCCAGGTGATAAGGGGGGACCACGAATCGACCCCCTGTCCCTGGTTAGTGAGAAAGCCCCTTACTGACTGAGTCACCGTGGCTCCCTATCCTCTGTTCCGCCATACAGACACTTTAATGCACCATGAATGGACCGAATGAGATCTAAAAGTACAATGCGAAAGTTGGCATTGCTTCACATCAGATTTGTTATTGACATGTAGCATACTATTGAATTATTAACATGGCTAAAAAATACATCATGTGTATTACTGGTATCACCATTCTGAATCTGTGTAGGTAATCTGAATTAAATCTGGGTTCTTTCTTTTTTGGTAAACGTTTTATTCTGTCACATGTTTTGATTTGCATGATTAAATATAGATACATTTAAAAGCAATATTTTTATTCAGATTTGTATCTGAATAGGGATTGGGAAACAGGCAAAGCCTATATTAAACCCCTCTCCCTAGATACATTTAGTAGAATTGCTCTTTCTATTTTAAGATTTTATAAATTCATGTTTTATCTCGTACGAGTATTTTCTCCGTCGGTAGCGGGTCTGTGTGTTCAGGATGATCTACACTCATTGGAAAGCTAAAACAATGACATTTCAAGGACCTAAGTCCGTAACTCAAAATCCTCCAAAATGTTCGCCATCGAAATCGAAAACACGAATTATTGGTCAATTTAAATCAACATTGATGATGTAAACTTACCGGGAAAAGATGAGCTTCTAAAATCCGATATTTAAGATAAAATAATTTTTTTTAACGAGTCGTGTACCATAATGCGCTCCAGCCCCAGTTGTATTGAGAGACTTGGGGGACGAGGCTAAACACACTGCATCAAACCAATTGTAGTAATGTAGACTGGAATAACTAGACAATATAAATGTGCACTTGATTGCGACTGCTGGCGTATTTCGTCGAACATAACTGATTTGAAATTGGAGTAAAAACGGAAACCATAAAATGTAAATCAGTTTATATACATTCATATTACAGTATTATATGCGTTGCGACCCACTTTTGTGAATTTCTAGCTCCTTTAACATATATCTAATACAAATTTTCAATATAATTCCAGACACCTTTGCCGAAACCTGGCTGCTGCATTAATCAAAATTTAAACTAACGATAGAAAGTTGCCCAGCCCCCCCCCCCCCCCCCCCCCCCGAACACCGGGGGTAATGGATAGGTCTTTATCGCTTTCCCTAAATTCAGTGGATTTTAACGAAATTGGGTATAATCTGCGAATAACGAACGAGAAATTCTGAATCAAATTTGTTTTTAAAAATTAGCGAGGACTATTCCTTATATACGCCAATGCATAATCTCTGGGACGGACGACGGACACCAGTAACGATCATATGCCATTAAAGGGCCAATCCCGATAACTTTTTGGGGAATAAAGCTGCTTAATTTTGTGTTAAAATCATTTAAAACCCATTATCTAAGGCCGATCAACTAACCCGATTTTTGTGATACCCTTGGAAATAACTTAAACCTGACAGTCTGCATCTGGAAATGGAGACCTTTGTATCATACAGTATCTGGATAAAACCAGACTTTTTTCTATAAAAATAATATGTAGGTAAAATATACCTTTTGTTATCAAGTACAGTACATGGGTAATTCACTGTATAGACCTCTCAAGAAACGTAAATCGATTATAAGGTCACCAAATGAAAAAGATGACCATCAATCTTAAAAGGGTTACGTGTCCGGATAAGCAATTTTGGCGTTCACGTCCAAATGACTCAATATTTTGAGTTAAAATTTTGAGACAAGCTATATACACTATTCCCCTATACTTTGGCGTTTCATTTTCATACATTCTCAGACTTTTATTTTTGAGCCTTTGTATAATACGGGATTGTCCCTTTAAAGTCTAAATAAAATGTGGTCGTGTAAAAACAGGAAATTGTATAAAAAAAACATGTAACGAGCTATTAAAAAAATCTAAGCATGATAATAAGATTAGTATTACACGGAATATTGTTCGATTGTGGGGGTGTATGTGGTTATTTTTATATGTTAAATTAAAATGATTGCTTGTCACGAGGTCCATCTATAATTAATTCTACAAATTGATATTATAATTGCTTTAAAAGTGTATCACAGGGTTTCAGATAGTTGCATGGAACTAGATTAAAAGTTTCCATGAGCCATGAAGCATCCGTGGTTCGTTAATTTGGAGATTCCATGTTATATTCGCTCATTGCACAGTGCATATAGAGTATGCATTAGCAAGGATGGGACACACAAGGGCACCGTTAACCCCATTTCATTTTTAAGAGCTACACAGATTCTTTATCACATGTGTTTCATTGGCGATAATAGAAGAAGACGAAGAATTGTTATTGCATAAAATCCCACAAGGCTATGAGCTATATGAATACAAAGGTAATGTGCTATAAACAGCAACCCCCCCCCCCCCCCGAAAGAAAAACTATGTACAAAGAGATATTAACGCATGACTAAATGACATGAAGTGAAGTAAAATGGGGTTTAACGGCCTTCTGTTTTGCTCCTAACTGGGATAATAAAGATGGACGTACGCCATACATATACATTGTGCTATTAGGAAAATGTTACCCGCACAGCGGCACCCCAACTCTTATATCGAATTACAAAATTGTCACGATACCTTGGTTTTTCGTCCCATCTCCACGACTAGACAGCTTTCCTTGTCAGGTATGATAGGTATATACAAAAGCTCCGAAGCATTTTAATATTTCCTTATTTTTCCTGCTTCGGTATCGTGTACGAGATTTCCCCATGGCCGTAATATTTATAGCGATGTTCACCCATACAATGGATTTATACAAAGCTAGATATTGTGGCATCCATAAATACCTAAAAACTATCTACCATTGTCAAAGCGTGCATGTGAAAAATTCTGGGTTTTCTACACTGTCACTTAGAATGCGCCATGAAAAAAAAAAATATTTTGTACTGTTTTTATACGCCCACATTTTCATGTTGACGTATTATGTCGTCGCCCCTGCCCGTCAAAAATTGTTTGTTGACCCTGTACAGGTCACAAGTCTTGTCCGATTTTGACGAAAATTAAAATATAGCTTTATCCCCAAAAGATCTCGGCTGCTTTCGATATTGGCATGCATCGGATCGAAACTTCATTGATTATGGCCCCTGATTGTACGAAAAATCACGTCTTTAGCTTGTGGACCCTGTAGAGGTCACAATTTTGAGTCGATTTTAATGAAAATTGACGTGCATGTTTATAACCCAAAGATTTTGGTTCCTTTCGATATTTGCGCCTATCGGAACGTAATTTCCCGAATTATGGCCCCTGATTGTCCGAAAAATCACCTGGGTGACATTTATTATCCGATTTAAAAACCCGTTACACCCTAAGGAAGGTTGAGTTCAAATTTCGTGAAAATCGGACCAAAATTGCCATACCCTGTAGAGTTCACAATTTTAATTCGATTTTGATGAAACTTGAAATGCATTGTTAAAACCCAAAGATCTTGGTTCCTCTTGTTATTTGCATATATCGGATCATAACTCCCTGAATTATGACCCCTGATTGTCCGAAAAATCCCCTATGGTCCCTCTGCAGGCCACGATTATTATCCGATTTACAAAAACGTTTGACTCTATCACCGATACACCCTACGGAAGGTTGAGTTCAAATTTCTAGAAAATCGGACCATAATTGCCAGACAAAATGGCCGCCGTTTGTATGCGAAAAGTGTAAAAATATGGTATATCAAAGTTGTGGACCCTGTAGAGGTCACAATTTTAATTTTGATTTTGATGAAACTTGAATTGCATGTTCACAACCTAAAGATCTTGATTCTTTGTTCTATATCTGTGCATATCAAATTGTAACTTAATGAATTATGGCCTTTGATTGTAGGAAAAATCACTTTCAGTTTTGCTTGTTCTCTATCCATCTCTCGAAAATGTGGGCGTATCCTGCCTGGCAGTGCCAGCTTACTATCTTTATCTGTTGACATCGTCAAGTGCACCAGTCGCTATTTAGCTTTACTGTAAACTCTTCACTTTAACGTACGTGACAAGGAGCTTGGTCGTCTATCAAACTTCGTGGGTTTTCTTCGAATTATAAAAAAATTAAACCATATGTTAGTCCCGAAATGACATAGTTTGTGTCGAGTGGACGTTAAACCCCATTTCTCCCTCTCTCTCTTTACTTTAACCACGGACTCAGTGTTAAAATAAGGCTGGTAGAACTGTCTTTTAGGGGGGGGGGCTCAGTGAGTTAGACGCTGGCTCGCTAACCTAAGAAGTCCCGTGTTCGAGCTCTGCGTTGGCTGGTGCAGAAAAATAGGATATCAAACCCTATATCATTTCATTTTCATTTCATTTCTTATATAAACCACTTTACCACCTGAAAACAACCTACAGACTCAATTTATCATCTGACATTATTTTCAAACACGGTAAGGAATCTTAATGGGCTATAGCCACGGAAGCTAAATCGTCCGTGTAGTAAAAAAAAAACGTTGTTGCATTTGTGTTCCTTTGTATGTAATGATGCCCTTTATACAGCACTCAAAATGATCAGGGGCAATCTATGAAGTAATTATAAGAAATAGCTAATAGGATGGTAACACAAATGTCTTAAAGACAGTCGCATCAACTTTATCAATATAAACTATGATGGTAATCTGATCAGGTATACCATTTGGTATTTACAATGCTCCAGAACCATTTTAGTGACACCTCAAGAGGATCAGACACAAGTTTCAAAAATTAAGAGTAGCCTTTCCATACTGGGTATACCATTTGGTATTTGCATTGCTCCAGCACCATTTTATTGACACATCAAAAGGACCAGACACAAGTTTCAAAAATTTATAGAGTAGCCCTTCCTATACTTCTTGGTGGATAATTTTTTTTTCTACGTAAGTGCTACTTACTGTTGGAAATTACTATGGTGCATTTTTTTTATGTTTTTCGTTAGGCAAGGATAGGCTCAAAACAGGACACTCCTGGGCCGCACAATCTCAAACTCTGCCACCGGGTTCACTTAGTGAAGGAACAAACCTGTCTATGCATCTCTTCATTAACCCAGTCGGTTCAGAAAAGTAGGACGTTAAACCCCATTCTATTTCATTTAATTATCTTTACGCAATACCGACCTTCTCTTTGGTACATTAATTTGCAATTCACGTTACATCAGTGGTCTGCAGCAAAAACAATGCGTACACACTTACACAAACGTCAACCACACGTTTGTTTAAGCGGCATTTAGTACGTGGACGAAAATAACTGTGTATAATTGTCGACCGGCGAAACCTGGAATTTCCTATAAACCACAAACATGTGTGTGTGTGAGAGAGAGAGAGAGAGAGAGAGAGAGAGGGAGAGAGATAGATAAATAGAGAGCGATATAGATGTGGTTTAACGTCCACTCGACACAAACTAGGTCATTTCGGGACTAACATATGGTTTAATGTTATTTCAATAATTCGCTTGTGCGCGTAGGGGTCTTAAGCAGAGGGAGGAAACCGGAGGACCTAGAGAAAACTCACGAGGTTGCACAGGCGACCCTAATCCTTGCGACGTACAACCGGGGATTCGAAACCACGCCAGTTAACTCAATGACAGGCTTTATGATATAGTACGCACGTGAAAACCATTCAACCATTCAGACGAACGGCGAAACCTGGAGTTTCCTACAAAACCACAAACATGTAAACCTTTTTTTTATTATCGTAACATGCTTGATATATTTTTTATGAAATGCGTAGATTCTCTTGAGCATAATTTACAGAGCTGTTTGATTTTGAATAATGCGGGGTAATGAAGTGGAGAGGCCATATGTATATCAAGTTTGAATAAATTTGGTGGAAACTAGTTTCTATTGAGTGGGAGAACAATAGAATTATTGTCTATTGTATATATTGTATATATATACCACTTAATACGGAGTTTTACTAGTTAAACAGCACCCAACTTCAATTATAACTGGTGGATGTATTGTTGCTGGCTGCCCAACCCATGGCGGAGAGAGGAAGGGCATTATACTTCATTGCACATCGCGAACGCAGTATATATAATATACGTGAATTGATGAATATATATGACACGACAGGGGAGGGTCGTTTTCTGATTGGTTTTTACAAAACGTTACTATACTATTCGCACACTGAAAGTCATAGTCGCGTAGGTTGATTAAGTGTGGTTAGAAAATAAAATGATTTTACACTTAAAGATTCCCTCATTCATTCATATCCAACTACAGATATAAGTTTGACCTGCTCAAGTATTGACTTGTGGCTGTTGCCTCATGAACTTCGCCATTTCTAACAAAAACTCCGATATATATACGTCTTCTTCGCCAAGGTGTTGGAGACGGCGCGCTGTAATAATATCACACGGTGAAGAACACCCAACTAAACCTACCAACGATTTGAAACCTTGAAGTGAATTGAGTGAAAATAGACTGTAGTTTACTTGATCACAATGTGTAACGGCGGCTGGTTGGCTTGTAGTTTACTACAAATCTTACTATACGTTTTATATGTACACAGTGTACGGTCACAGGTAAGTCTAAACTACTCTAAACATCCATAGCTTTCATCTTAAAGTATTTTTAGACGTTTATTCTACATAAAAAAAGTGATGGTCATATCGTTTCTGTTTTATTTGTTAGTTTACTTTTTAAAGACTAGTTTGGATAAGTCTTTATAAGATCAGTAGCTATATTTAAAGACTATTTTAGATTGGTCTGACATTAATAGTTATACATTCATGTTGTATGTCTTGTTATAATAGTTAATTCCACGCAAAACAATTTGATGACCATATTGTTTGTATTTTTTTGATAGTTTATTTTATTTAAGACGACACATAATTTGGCTTCTTTTATAATAGGCTACATAGTACTGGTTGTGGAGAAATGATTGTTCCCATTGCCCAGAACTGAATTGCGTTTTAGTCGTTATTTAATAAACGTTGTCTTAAACAGTTGATAGGCTACTAAAAAAATATATATTGATCTTTTAAAGGATATATTTCGTTTCTACACAAATTCATTTACTACTTTCATTGAGCGTACAGGACGAAAAATATTTAATTCAATAAGTTTATAAACAATATAAAGTCCTTAAATAAGAAAGGATATCTGATGTTCCATGCAAGGAGTAACCATGCAACCATTGCCATGTGGCGGGAACGACACTTACAGTCAAATTGAACGCTAGTTTGGACATGATTTCAGAACCAGTGTCTGTCAGTGAGAACCAAACTGAAACACTATAGTACATGTAGTTATTTCTGCACTCTGATTTTGACGAAACTGCGAATAAAATAATGTAAGATGTCGAACAGTGGACATATATCTTATAGAAAGATATCTTTTTTTTTGCATGCGTCTTAATCATAAGTCAGATAAATAACATTGGGTGTACTTTTTTGTTATACACCGAACTATTCCATTAAAATGCGAAATAAGTACAGCTTGTTGTGGCATTTGGCCGGTAAACTAAATACACCTATGTAGGACACATAGACAATATTTATACAGAGACCTAGATTACTATACATGCTATATAGGTCTTTCTTGTGAATGAAAGCGTTTTGTGAAGATATAAAAAAACCCGTACTCGACTGAACACTATAAGAATGTATTATAGATTAGGGAATGAATTAAGAGCTGGTAGAATATGTAAACTATTTGATGTATGTGTTTATGTATATAACAACTGAAATATATATATCTACGTTACATAATAGCTACCCGTATAATGGTTTATATATATATCATACGTATATATATATATACGTACGTTATCAACAAGACATAGCATGTGGTGTATTTTCATATAAGAAGAACCCCTTGGCACTAATATTAATTCCTACAATATTTGTACAATGATGTTTATGACTTGTGTGCCTTAGACGGCAGGGGTTTGGTTTGGGTATAGGGATGGGGGTGGTCGTGTGATGTAACGCGTGCGCTAGAGTCAAATTGCTGAAAATATGCATATTAATGTAGAAATTCTAACATTCTGGAAGCTATTGTGTATCTCTTTTATGATGTCACTTAACGTCATTTTGATTGTCAACCAAATTAAGAATTAGAGATTTCAATCGTTGCTTTTTACTAAGGCTGACTGCCGTATCTCCATGAAGATAATACCATTCGAGGTATAGGGAGCAACGGTGTCCCATCGAGTACGGCTATGACTCGATAAAACCTGGAGAGAGAGAGAAATGGAGTTTAACGTCCACTTGACACAAACTAGGTCATTTTGGGACTAACGCATGGTTTTCAATTTTCATTTCAATAATTCGCTTGCGCGTAGGGGTCTTTACCAGTGGGAGGAAACCGGAGTGCCCGGAGGAAACACACAAGGTTGACAAAGGCGCCCCTATCTCTATGTCACATACGCTCACACTGGGGCTCGAAACCACAGCCGCAAGCCAGAGGTGACCGGCCAGCTAGAGGTCGAAGCGCGGCACTCTAGATCACTACGCTATTCCACCCCACCCCCGATAAAACCTGGAAGTCGGAGATTCGCTCTAGGTGTTGGCCGAGATAGTTCTCCGGGATCTTCCAGCGTTGCGTCCCCTTTTCAGTGGTGATGACAGAAGGCCTGGCAAGGACAGTGTCTAGTCGTTAGGATGGGACCAAAAACCGAGGACCCGTTTACACATTGATGTGCGCGTAAAGGAACTAATTGACAGTGTAAATTCCAAACAAGAGTGGGCCTCAAAGCACTCTGTTCGTCTTCATCAAATCAGTCGGTACAGAAAAGTAGAAGGTCAAAGAATATATGGACGGGTGTAGCTTGTTTGATAAATTAATCACAAAATTGCTACTTTTAGACCTCCGCGGAAAACAGAAATTGATTTCTTTCCTTTTTTATGCACATTGTTTAGCTATGAATCAAACGCGAAACTGACCCCCTAGGAATATGTAATTTTGTTATCAAATATTGTAATCTGTTTTGGTGTGCATGTGGGGGTCTAATTGTTATTCCACTAAAGGGTTATCCGCTAGATATACCCGGTAGGGGGCATGTTTTAAACTCTTAGGAGAAGAGCAACGCATATCTTGAGATAAGACAAAAATTACTAAGAGATAATTGGTATTGGGAATCTATCTAATAACCCTCTAGTGGACATGAATTATGTCGACACAGACTTAATAAATTATGATAAATATTAATCTTACGACACTGCACGTTGGTTACATGAAATATGAGGAAAGTCATAAACATTTAGGGGGTTTGGGTGGCTGAATGGTTAGCGCGCGCTGTATCATAAAGCCTGTCATTGAGTCATTAACTGGCGTGGTTTCGAATCCCCGCCCGGTTTTACGTGGCAAGGAGTAGGGTCGCCTGTCCGACATCGTGGGTTTTCTCTGGGTCCTCCTGTTTCTTCCCACTGCTAAAGACTCTCACGCGCAAGCGAATTATTGAAATAAAACTGAACTATGTGTTAGTCCCAAAATGATCTAGTTTGTGTCGAGTTGACGCTAACCCCCCCCCCCTCTCACTCTTTCTCTCCCTCCCCCTCTCTCATAAACATTTAAATGTATGTCAAACAATGAATTATTCATTCAATTCGCTGTTTATTAGGTCATAACCAGCAGGTCCGGGTTTCCATTCCGGTGGTTTCGTCGATGGTGCAGGACGGGGGAAGGGTGGGGTCAAGAAACTGTGTCTATATGTTCGGATTGGACTATTATTGGAATTCCATTGCTATCCGGGCAAAAAAATACAGCATGACAAAGGTCCACTTTCATTATATGATACCGGTTAGTGCAGAAAAGTAGGACGTTACCCCCCCCCCCCCGCCGGCACGAGAATATTTTTGTAAAAAACTGACTGTAACCGAGCCTACCATATTTGCAGGCTCCTTCTCAATATAATCCTACCTTGCCCCTCCCCGCGCCCCACCCTTTCAGCATTTCATCGAAACCTGCCATCGCCATTATGTTCTAAAGCTAGAAAAATGCATAACTAGTCATTTGGCTTTTGCTGCTATATTTAGCCATTTATTTATCACCAAGAAACATTTAGAATGGATACACTAAAACTTTAAATAAACCTGCCTTGTACCACTAAATGGCATGGGTCACCGCTTACAGTACAACGCATACTTCAAAGGTAACCCAACATCATATGTGCAAAAGTTCATTTTGAGAATTCCGTTCTAGTGCGAATGCATTATCCTAACTCTAACCCTAACTCTATACACTATAAATAGCAACAGAAGATATAAATAGATACAGCCGGCGACTTGATGCATACTCGTCTTTGCGTAGTGTCGTTACTCGTTAGTCATTGTAAAGACATTTTTATGGTGGCTGATTGGTATCATGTCGTGATGTCGTGGTGTCGCCCTTCATAACGCGACAACCCGACAACCCGACACCACGACACCACGACATTTTAACGCGACACCACGACACCACGACACCGCGACACCACGACACCACGACATTTTTAACCCGACACTACGACATTTTCACCCGACACCGCGACATTAAAAATGTCGTGGTGTCGCGTAAAAATGTCGTAGTGTCGGGTTAAAATGTCGTGGTGTCGTGGTGTCGTGGTGTCGCGGTGTCGTGGTGTCGTGGTGTCGTGGTGTCGCGGTGTCGTGGTGTCGTGGTGTCGTGGTGTCGTGGTGTCGCGGTGTCGTGGTGTCGTGGTGTCGCGGTGTCGTGGTGTCGTGGTGTCGCGTTGTCGACTTTATTTATCAATGTTGAAGCGGCCAAGAAATCAAGTTAGCCCTCAATATTTTAACAATCACTAAGAATACCTACCCTTCACTAACTGGTCAACACTACCAAATTCGCTGGTTGACCATGACTTGAGTAAACTCATAGAAATATATTTCTAGGGTAAAATCATGTGCTCGGTATGGGCTATTCCGTGCCGTCGATAAATGAATTGAAAGTTGTCTATTTTAGTAACCAATTAATGCTCAAAATAAAAATGCTTTTATCTCTTCTAAAGTTTGTAATCATGCTATATAAACCTCCTTTCCGGTGATGTATGACAAAATAACGTATTTTGACATTAAATACTCGCCCCACCCTCATCACTCTCTCTAATTCGGGGTCCCGTGTACACATTGGCGTGCACGTAAACAAATCCCCTGGCAGTTGGAATTCCATATAAGAGTAGGCCTAGGCCGTAGCGTCGCTGCCCAGTCAAAATTTCCCTCATAGCACACTGACACTGTATGGCGTATGCCGTGTTTTATTAGCCCTTTTTAGCAGCAAAACAGTAGCCTATAATATATGACGTTTGTCATTGAGTTAACTGGCGTGGTTTCGAATCCCCGGTTGTACGTGACAAGGAGTAGGGTCGCCTGTCCAGCCTCGTGTGTTTTCTCCGGGTCCTTAGGTTTTCCCCCACTGCTAAAGATCCCGACGCGCAAGCAATTATTGAAATAAAATTAAACCACATTTAGTCCCGGAATGACATAGTTTGTGTCGAGTGGACGTTAAACCCCATCTCCCTCTCTCTCTTTCTCTCTCTCTCTCTCCTTCTCTCTCTCCCTCTCTCTCTCTCATTCGCAGTTAGTGAAGTCTAGAATGGGCTTGTATAATAGACTTTCTGGTCTGGGTGTGGCCCGGATTTCGGAATCCTGCAATTTCATCCAAAAATTTGATCGGATTCACCCGACACTGTCGCCCACAAATTTACTAGTTATTAAGTCGCCTGCACCCTGTTTGTGGGGATACGCCAGAAACGTCTGCCCATGGTTCGTAACTCCAAAAACAATTCAATTTTAAGGCCTCAGCAAAATTTGATGACAGCTGGTCTGCTCGCTGACTATGGGCTAGTGTTAAACATTCCTTGAGATGAAATTACATAATTGGGATGTCGGGAATGGTTTCGAATTGCGGGAAATGACCTCCAATTTCCAAAAACTAAAAAAATGAATTGTGTCCCGTATGGTTCCCTCAAAAAATGTAAAAGGCTGGCATATTCTTGGCGAATACGGCACCGACTTTATTCTGCGAGGACGGGAATACAGAAAATTCATTACGTTATGAATCGCCTACTGGGCCTGACCATTCAGATAGTTCAACATCGGACTCAAATAAAGTCGGAAACATGAATGGTAGTTACAATATAAGTAATCATGTTTTCACTTGATGTGGGTACCAGAATCCATGTTGTGGTGTCGTGGTAGCTATATTTTGCGTCCAAGATCATTTTTTTAATAATTTTATTTCCACCCGCCGCTCGTGACAAATATGTCGAGGGTAACGCAATTCTCATAATTAAATTTGCGTTATCTGAACTAATGTTATGCAGTGTGTCAAATGTTAAAGTTCGGAGTCAAGGTAAAATAATTTATCTGGAACAACAGATCCAAAATTCAAAAAGCAGCTTTCATGAATGTTCCTTTCGTCACTCTGTACCAATGTGTCTCGTGGCTATCCGTCACAGGAGTAATCAACTAGCGCTCCCGGCAACAAATATGGGACATTTTTCAATGAAAATATTCCTACTTATACAATATTCCTAACTGGTTAATCAAATGGTCAAAATTTTCTCAACTAGTCCCTTTTTTTAATCAGTCAAATTGTTTTGATATATGACTCTTGACTTGGCGGTACAATGGTAATACTTTAATTAAGAATATGATGCCACAAAAATCGCATTGGCGTTAATTTTTCAAAATTTCCAGGGTTCCGCAGTCAGTATAAAGGAGCGGCTCCGACATGGGACCGTCCCGGCCCAAATCCGCCCCTGTAGTGACGGCTAACTTGATCTCGTGGCCGCTTCAACATTGATAAATAAAGTCTCTCTCTCTCTCCCTCCCCCTCGCTCTCTCTCTCTCGCTCTCTCTCTCTCTCCAGAATGCGCTATGTTTGTGTGGCAGAATTTTCTTTCTGGGGGAGGTACTTCTAAATGGCTCCACACAAGTAATCCGGTGCTGGGTTGATTGAATGGTCTAGATCGCTCGGTCTTTGATTCAAATGGCGTGGTTTACACCCAATCCTCCGGTTTCCCCCAACTGCTACAGACTCTTACAGGTAAATGATTTATTAGAATAATTACGTGCCATATGTTAGTCTCGAAAAAGGTTGTGTAAAGCGGACGCTTATTACCCCCCCCCCCCTCTCTATTTCTCTCTCTCTTCATTTCATTTCATTTCATTTGTCTTTAATTCAGCCAGTGAAGGCTACCAAACTTAATTTTAATTTTAAAGAGTATATATTATGCATTTCGCCGAAAATATAATAAATACATTTCAAGAAAGGATTAACTTTACTTTTAAGTATAGATATACAGAATTTTGAATTTAGCCTCGCATTTTTATTTCAAATACCCCCCGCCCCCTTCACTTTTCAAGGCAAGTAAATATAAATGTGCCAGAAAATTATTTATATATTTGAAGAAAAAACAACAACAGTGAACGTGCTCTTCAGTGATATGTAACATGATATCTGGAATTTCGTATGAAGACCCGTATTTTGCTTTGAATAACCCTACTCCCCCCCCCCCTCATTAATTCGCTTGCGCGTCGAGGTGTTAGCAGTGGAGGGGGGGGTGAGGACCCGAATAAAACCAACGAGGCTGGACAGGCGACCCTACTCCTTGTCACGTACAACTGGGGACTCGAAACCACGTCAGCTGACTCAATGACAGGCTTTATGATACCGCGCGCACGGGCTTTACCATTCGCCCCCCCCCCCCCCTGAAATGGAATGGGGTTTAACGTCATACTGTTCTGCTGGTAAACTTGGCTAATGAAGACTGACATACGCCATACAGTGTCAGTGTGCTATGAGGGAAATTTTGACCGGGCAGCTGCGCTACGGCCTAGGCCTACTCTTATATCGAGTTCCAACTGCCAGGGGATTTTTTACATGCACGCCAATGTGTACACGGGACCCCGAATTAGAGAGAGTGATGAGGGTGGGCGAGTATTTAATGGCAAAATACGTTATTTTGTCATACATCACCGGAAAGGAGGTTTCTATGGCTCTTTAAATATACTTGTAATTTTCGGGCACATTCATGATTACAAACTTTAGAAGAGATAAAAGCATTTTTATTTTGAGCAAAGAAATGGGTTACTAAAATAGACTACTTTCCATTCATTTTATTTATCGACGGCTCGGAATAGCCCACACCGAGCACATGATTTTACTCAAGTTTGGTCAACCAGCGAATTTGGCAGTGTTGGCCAGTTTGATTCGCAGTTAGTGAAGGGTAGGCATAGAGTTATATAGTGTCTATATATAACTCTATGAGGGTAGGTTGAGATATTGAGGGCTAACTTGATTTCTTGGCCGCTTCAACATTGATAAATAAAGTCGACAACGCGACACCACGACACCACGACACCACGACACCGCGACACCACGACACCACGACACCACGACACCGCGACACCACGACACCACGACACCACGACACCGCGACACCACGACACCACGACACCACGACACCACGACATTTTAACCCGACACTACGACATTTTTACGCGACACCACGACATTTTTAATGTCGCGGTGTCGGGTGAAAATGTCGTAGTGTCGGGTTAAAAATGTCGTGGTGTCGTGGTGTCGCGGTGTCGTGGTGTCGTGGTGTCGCGTTAAAATGTCGTGGTGTCGTGGTGTCGGGTTGTCGGGTTGTCGCGTTATGAAGGGCGACACCACGACATCACGACATGATACCAATCAGCCACCATACATTTTGCATCTTGAGTAAAAATATTGAACATGGCAGCGGGGGATAACTCTGGACCACACCCTCGCGCCCCCATCGCAATGATTCACCTATTCCGCATGACCGCATCCTATTCGTAGACCATTTATCTCCTCGGATGAGGCCATTATATTTTTCAGTGGATACGTAGATGAATTTAATGACTTAATGACATCCCCCGCCTGATGAGACAAGAATTGGGTATTGGTAGTTTTGATGATTTATTCTAAGGAGTAGTTTTTTGCAGGCTTGGTGTTGTGTGCTCTTTAGATCATACTTTCTGTCATTTAGGTCAAGTGACGTAGTTCCGATCCCACACGTGTACCTTTCAGGGAGTAAAGTTGCATGCCTAACCTTGCCGATTTTCTCCATAGTCTTTGCTGAGTGGACGCCCCTCTCTCTGTCTCTGTCTCTGTCTCTCTCTCTCTCTCTAACATACTGTCACCTCGTGTTGTTAAAACGTAGGCTACTCTCGTAATAATTCTAACATGAGAAGTTCGCCTGTTCTGTGCTAGGTTGTGAAAGTTTAGTTTAGTTATAAATTTAGCAGACTGTCATTTATTTTAAGCCCAGTTCATATATAAGTTCATCATTGATGTTAACCGTAAATCAGTGTGTCTCATCCTAATCATTACCAAACCCTAAATGTCTCCTATAGCCTGTTTCAATATGACTCAGAGCGGAAAGCGCATTCGGTGCATCTCGTTATCACCAAAGAAACCTTGACCTATTTGAGAAAAAAAACCTTTCATGGGAATATCACACCTTTGTTCACAAATGTATGGAAAACATTGTAGCTCTTTATTGGGAGTCCTAGTTTTTTCCTTAATAATTCTTAATTGATTAAAGTAAACGCACAATCCAGTCAAATTTGCGTGAGATATAATCACACCAAAAGATAGCTATACCCATGTATTAAAGATACATTATGGGCGATAAGATAAATACATGTAGCTGGAAGTTCTGACTATAATAGTTAAAAACTAGATAATAAAAAGGGAACTTACTAAAAATTTCAGTCAAATTGATCCACCCTGAACCGAGAATTACGCGATTGAATTTCGACCTATATATTCTCGATCATCATTACTAAAGTCGGTTCGATAAAAACAGTCCCGATTATCCAGTTCATGATAAAATCACGAATGAAAGATGAACATCAAATCGAATCCTACTCCTAACCCCAGTAAATATCACAGGCAAGCGATGACATCGAGAGTTGATTATGGTCTGGATAAGTTATTTATTGTCCAATTAATAATTTAGATAACATTTCAGGCCTTAAGGCGGATTTAGCTCTTGCATAATGTGTGTTTAAATAACAGTTTTTGAAAACCAACTCGATTTAATCCGTGTGCTATATTTGACTCACTATTAACTTTTATTGAGATATTTTGTTCAATGGGTTTAGAATAATTTGTAATAATTAGCCTATATAGGTAAGTCATGACTAATTGAACCGTGCTGTGAATAAAGACAGGCCAGATTTTATATAAGATTCGACCATGTGTAGTGGGTATGACGTTTCCTCTGATGTCATTGTACATGAATGTTAAAAATTTATAAGCGTTAAAGAGCATGTAACTTGTTGGCTGCCAGATTTGTATGGAATTGTTATATTTATATATATGTAATCAAACTGGCTCCATAGGCTTATGCTACAAGATTTGTATGGAATTGTTACATTTATATATAATCAAACTGGCGTCAGACACATGCTACTTTTATATGATCTTTAAAACCAAAAATTAAAAGTAGCCTTCGGTCGCAAGTAAGCCGAATACCCTTACTTTACGTAGTATGAAATGGTAAATTAAAGTTATAATGTTTTGAAAAGTCAACTAATAGCATCATTCGGCAAACCTCAGCAGATTCGAGTAGGGTACTGGATTCTTCCGAGGTTTGCCGAGTTCTACCAGCATGTTATTCATTTCATTAAAGGACAATGTTGGCGTCCGTCAATTTAACGCGTGTAATAGAACTGATAAAGCATTTTTCCGGGAATATGCTTTTAACACAGCAATGAAATGAGGTTTAACGTCCTACTATTCCAACTGTGCTATTGAAGATGACTTTTTACGCTAAGATCTTGGCGCAAATAAGGGTATGCCGTTTTTGACACCAACTGCGATTAGATGATCCAATCTATTTCAAATCCCTTGGAGTTTACGTGTCAAACGATGTTCGTCCCACATTTAGAGATATAAAGGGCAACAAGGATACATCTAGTGCGTATACATTCAGCACACAGAGAACTACTTATTTTGAGAATAGATATCTGCCTTCAATGACCACCATATTCAAAATATAGTATTGTATTTTGAAATGCAGTTCTAATCCGTTTTACATCTTTCTTACGCACACAAAGACTCAATAAACATTTTCAATTTCATTAAATGGATGAAGAATAAATACTTCTCCAAATTATCGAAGTATACTTGGTAGTTTCGACTAAAATCGTCGATGTAGAAATTAAAATGTCGGTCAACCATCTTCGTGCCTGTTCTCAAAATGTCGGTCAACCATCTTCGTGTCTGTTCTCAAGCGAAGCTAATTGTAGACAGACAGCTTAACTTTCGTATGTTATAGACCCGTTTTTTTTTAGTTCTAGATATACGAGTCTACAAGAGTACATCAATTGCGAAAAGAACCTATTCATTTTTCGTTTAGCTGGAAGTCAAGAAAAGATAATGCTAATTTCACGTGTGAAGACGTAGACAAGACTAACATAATACGACTATTCAATCTATCTATTAACCTATATTTGAGGGTTTTTTTTACTTGTCTTGATAGTTTTTGACGAAGTAGATTATAATTCCTAGACGCGATGGGAATACGCACAGACTGTTAACTGTATTTACACCAGAACATTGAGATCTTCTCGGCTCTTTATATTAACAATCCAGTGAATTTTCTAAAAGACGGATTTTCTATTGATAAGTTTGTCTATTTTCGTCTTTAGCTAACTTGTAAAAACCACAAAGAATTATCAAATCGATAGGAATTCTGTCTGGGTATTTTTAGCCAGGGTTATAGCCAATATATAATTAATGTAAAGTGAACAATGTTCAGGCGCCTAGTTCGCAACTTTTCTAATGGAGATTTTATCACTGTTGGTAATTTTCTCTCATCTCGTCACACTATGAATTAACAGTAGGATCAAATGCTTTGAGGTAAAGATGGTGTTCTTGATAATAATTGACACAATTAATATAGAAGGAATGTTACTGAGGGACAAGTGCGCTTGTCCTCAGAGGTTTGTCCTAACAGCACTGGGCCCCTACCTATAAGTCTCCTACGCAACCACGCGGGGATAAAAAGGAAAATGGTAGATAAAATTAAACATCTATTTATAAGTGCACTAGTCTCCAGACGGTTGTCCTAACAGCACTGGACCCCTACCCATGAGTCTCCAACGCAACCACGCCCGATACTTCTGACAGTGTTTCGGTTGATCAGACCTACCCCTAGAGAGGGCATTCCCGAACCACTGCTTCAGGAATATGACTGATTCCTAGAAAAGGCCACCTCGGTTCTATTACCTTTTCAAAGAGAGAGAGAGAGAGAGAGAGAAATGGGGTTTAACGTGTGGTTTTCAATTTTCATTTCAATAAATCGCTTGCGCATAGGGGGTCTTTAGCAATGGGAGGAAACCGGAGTGCCCGGAGGAAACCGACGAGGTTAAGAAGGCACCCCTATCTCCATGTAACATACGCTCACACTAGGGCTCGAAACCACAGCCGAAAGTCAGAGGTGACCGGCCAGAGGTCGAAGCGAGGCACTCTAGACCACTAGGCCATCCCAACCCCCTACCTTTTCAAACAAACAACGAAACACACTGTGTCTCATAGCGAAGAAAGAACTTCTAATAAATTGGACTGCTGGCAACCGTATCAATAATGTCCCTCCCCGCATTCTTCGAAATTCCACTTCTTACTAATAATCTAGGAATATTTAAACAGCTAACTGTTTTTGTTACGCTTTACTGTATTTCGGACTAAAATAAGTAATCGGTGATTAAAGTAAATGTGAATGAATGATATGAAATTGAGTTTAACGTCCTACTGTCTTGCACCAAACAGGACATGAGCTATGAGAACATTTTTGCCAGGGCAGCGACACTACGGTCTACTCTTTTTTTGAATTCCACCTGCCAAGGTTTATTATTTTACATCCGCGCCAACATGTAAACATATCAGCGTTTTTGTTCCATCCGAAGGACTAGACAATTGGCCTGCACCACTGGATATTCCGCTCGAAAACCCCGAGGTACTTTCTTAGCCAACACTGAGAGCAAATCCGAGACTTTCTGATTAGTGAGTCAGCGCCTTACTCATCGTGTCTCCTAATCAAAAGAAAATTGGTCGTAAATAGGCCTTTGTACCGTGTGATCTAAAAAGAAAAAGCATACCCTATATCATGCAAAATAAGTACTGAGTTGAGTTGATGTTTATACTTGTCCATGTAATAAACCCCTTTAACACTATATTACCCTACCTATAAATTAATTTGGACGTAAATAGGCCTTAGTACCGTGTGTTTTAAAAAGAAAAAGCATACCCAATGTCGTGCAAGACAAATACCGTGTTAATGTTTATACTACTTGTTCATATAATAAATCCATTTCACACTATATTACCCTACCTATAAATTGATTTGATTGAAATCACGTGATACATTTATTTGTTTACTGTTGCAGTCAAGCAGGCCCGTAGCCAGGGGGTGGCACGGGGGGGCAACTGCCCTCCCAATACTGAGTCTTGCCCCCCCAATATCACAAGATTTTTTTTTTTTTTTGTAAACAATATTTTTATTCATTAAATCTGAATTCGGATTGGGGAACAGGCTATGCCTATGTGTAACCCCTTTCTCTGATATATACATGTACACATTATAAATATTTACATACATACATACATATTTACATATAGAGCATATATTATGATACATCATGAATAAAATAGAGACTTAGGTAATTATACAGAGTGCAGGGCTTGGAATAACTTAATAGATATTTATGGGGATTTAAATCTTTTTGATAGGAAAATAAATTGTCGGACCTGTATGTTTATCTCAGGACTAAATTTTGTTGACCCGTACAGAAGACAACTGGTTGTTTTATGATTGTGTTGGAGGTTGTCGATTGTCTCTTTTCTTGCATCTGAATGTAAGGGGCATATAAGTAAATAGTGTTCGGTATCTTCAAATTAGTGACCACAGAGGTAAACAGGGCTGTCATCGACGTGTCTGAGAAATTTGTGGCCTTGTAAGTTCGAGCAGCATAATCTTAGTTTACTGTTGATTATTTGTATTTTTCGTATCCCTTAATAGTAGTATGATGGGACGATGGTATCTAATTTATTAAGTGAGTTTCCAAAGATAGCAACGGATCGAGAATTTCAAATTTCAACTTTAAGTTTGTTCCATTCTCGTATACCAAAAGGGATGAAGGACTCGGGGAAAATTTCGGTTCTGCATCGTGTTTCCTTTAGTTTATCTTTGTTTTTTCTAAGGTTATAATTGATAGGGATAGGGGACAGTTCTAATAGGTCAGAAAGATATGATGGCACGAGGTTGTTTATAATTTTATACATTAGTTTTAATTTATGACGTCGACGTCCTTCCGAGAGTGAAACAAACCAGTTTCTTTATAGAGTAAGGCATGGCTGGTACCTCTTACTGCCCCACAGATAGTGCGCAGTGCATCTAACTGCAGGGATTCTAGTTTGTTGGCCAAATAATCACTGCACCCATCCCAGATAATATCGGCAGAATCAAAGTGTGGAAGGATAAAATAACAATATATTGTATTTAAAGATTTTCTATTCAGTCTATATTTTAGAGATCGAAGGCAATTTAATAGTTTGGATACTTTGCTTATAATGCTATCTATATGGTTATTCTATTTCATTTGTTTGGAAGATTAGGCCTAGATTAGGCTTGTGTTCACTTACTTCTTTGATTTGTACCTGGTTCATAAATAATGGTGGGTTAACTATGTGGGGTTTAGTAGTAATAAATAGTCAGTGTCTCTGTTTTTAGGGGGTTAAACGTTACCAGCAATGTCTCAGCCAAAGTTTTGATTCGGTTTAAGTCATCGTTAATGGTAGCCGCATTTGCCTCTGGGTCTTCAATTTTTAAGTATAAAGCTGTATCGTCAGCAAATAATCTAATGTTTGAATTTATATTGTTCACAATATCATTAATGTATATTAAGAATAAGAGAGGGCCTAGTACAGATCCCTGTGGAACACCAGCAGGGATGCTTCTGGTGTCCGAAGAGGTGCCACTGATTGTTACACATCGTTGTCTGTTATTTAAATAATCTACGAACCAGAGTAGTAGATCTCCCCGAATCCCCGCAGCATCTAGCTTGTGACAAGGGTCCGGCATGCCAAACCCTGTCAAAATTGGCCTTTACCGCAAAATTCATGCAGATGCCCATGCTAGTTGGCCCTCCCGAAAACATCTTTGCCCCCCCAAAAACAACTTCCTGGCTACGGGCCTGCAGTCAAGTACCTCATTTACTTGCAATATGACTTCTAAAATACAGTTCATTGACTTGTAAGAAAGTAGAAAACTATGATATAAGTATACATGCCAAGTTAAACACGTACTTGTAATTTATACTGTTGATTAATCTGTTGGCCTTGTAGAACTCTTGAAACCTTGCAGACATTGGTGAAAGTAGTCGTTGTTGATATTAGATTGGAACAAAGTGGGCACTCTAGGCAAAATGGTCGTTTGTGTAATTTCGTCTCACGTGCTCACGTAGCCTATTATGTGTAGAGCTAACAAGTGTATTTTCGTACGAAAAGGTCAGAATGAACTCGAGTGGTATATAATTATGTGAAGAATGTCGATTAGTCAATTAGTATGTAGGTTAATGTTACATCAAGCCAGACTACTTAGAGGGATATGACCAGTTGACCTAAACGTAAACACACAGCGAGTAGATTAGACGTAGAGATGATTGACTCAGAAATGATTGATACTCAAAGGAAATGAAGCTGTATGAAATTGGGATTGACGTCCAACTTTTGTGCCCCATACAGAAATTTTGTCCGGCCCACTCTTATGACGAGGGGACACCATGTCAAAAAATCCCTATGAACTTCTTGGGTCAAAACCGGGTTGCCCAGGTGTATGGAGCAATTGTCTAACCAACTGAGCCACCGTGGCTCCCAAGACGCTGATTTTTTTTCGCCATTTTCGTTTATCCTTATGTATATATTCCTCGGTCGTCTGCTAACACATATCTATCGGGACGAATCGTTTTCGGGGGGAAAAGATCACAGCCATTGAGCCAATCGATTGCCTGAACATTATGAAATCAAAAAGTATTTGTCAGCCATTTTCTTTTCTGAATTAGTCGTTCGAATTAGACAAACATCAAGGTCCCAGGTACACATTTGCGTGCACGTAAAATGACACCCCTGACAACGTGAATTCAATTGCTGCCCGGTTGGGCAAAATTTCCCAATAACATGCTCTATGGCGTATGCTCGTCTTTATTAGTCCGGTAGGTAAAAAAAGTAGGAGTTTAATCCCATTCCATTCATTTGTTGTTCTTTTCTTTATGACATAAACTAATTCCGATCTCTGAATTTCAGAAAGACAAGACGGCGTTAGAACCAACAACTACCCCAGTGAATTATAATACAACCTATTCTACATCAGATGTAGACGCTAAAGAAACAAATATAGATTCTATTCTATGTGAATATTACAGTAAGTGGAGCAAATGGACTCCGTGCAGTAGAAAGTGCGAACAGGTGCGTGAACGACGATGTCGCAGACCGGAACAATGCGGTAACAGTTTTGTCAAGGAAAAACGGACATGTCGCCGACAGAAAGGAAGGTGTTCTGTTTTATCTTACAAACTGTTGGGTTTTAAACGAAAAAACCGTTTCATAGAGCAATTACTTTACGATTTATTGTATAGTTCTTGGTCTAAGTGGAGCCCATGTACGCGATCGTGTAAGCAAAAGAGGCAGAGAGAATGCGCAGTACAACACATCTGCAGGAAAAGCTCAATACAGGAAGAAAGGCGATGCCGTGTAACAGGAAAACTATGTGAAAGAAGATACATGTTAAAACCAATTGTTCAAGATACAAATAAACATCCCCGAGAAGAAATAGTCAACAATGCAACACAGATAAATAATACTAAAAATGCTACGGCCAATGAAAGTAGGTATAGTGTCATTATTTTGGGCTTAACACGTGAACATTTTTTATCCCTGCGTAATAATATCCCCCTGCTTGATTTAACTACCGTATTCCTTTTGTAAATATTTTATGACTATTTGATTGCGACGTCGTTTGAATGAAGTTTGACATTTTCCCAGAAGAAAAAAGACCCAGGCACACTTTTATGAATAAGTTTACTCTAAAATTTATGTAACTTTTGTTAATCCTTTAAATACCTTGAATCACAGACTGGTCTGTTCACTTAATCTCTTACTTGGTTAAATATCAGAAATGCGATACCTGTGATTCTGAAAAAGGTTTTGAATCATTTTTTATTGCCGTCATAAATTTGCAGGTTGTGTCTTTTTGAAACAACAAGATGATGAAGTAAGTCTCTTGTGATGAGAGTGGTGTGGTTACTCAGTAAGGCGCTTATCCTGAGGTCCCGGACTCGATCTTGACTCCATCTCGATGTTGTCCGAGAAAGTTCCCCGTTTTCGTACCGGCGTGATTTTCCCTTCTCGGTGTAGCAATTAACACTGACTCGGGCCATGTGTGCACGTAGAGAGCCATTGGCAGTTGGAATTCGAAATAGGAGTAGGCCGTAGCGCGGTCGTCCGGTTTAGCGAGCCGGCGTCTGACCCACTTTGCCACCATGACCCCAACGGTCTACAAATAATGTAATGACCCATTCCTACCCAGCCTAAAGTCGTTTTGAGAAAAAAAGCCTGTTTCAAGTTGGGCCTGCTGCACCCAAGAGTTAAAAGTGGGCTTACAGTACACTCCTATATGATAGCACAAGCTAAGAATTCGTGTCTAAAGGTAATTTGTCGATGAGCCCATATTGCATCCTTTTATAGACCACGTCACCTAAATAAGCATCACCTAGCTACAGTTTAACAAACTTGAATAACTATTGCAATAGCATTTCTACCACATTTGGTTGAAATAACGTCTTTGATTGTGCCTATACATTGCCCCAGAACAACCAAACACGGCGACCTGACTGAAATCCTTTACTGACTTCTGTACTAGTTCTACGGCTGACGCACTCTATTCCACAGAACGTAAAGTCAATGTCTATTTTGGAAAACACGTTTTAATCATATCAGTATTTTTTTCTTCTGGTGAGTTTATACAATTTTGCTAAGTCTGCAAATATTTCTAGACTGATGCGGATAAATCACTTCCTTATCTATTGTCGTTTTCAATGATCGCGACTGAAGGGGAGAAAATGTAATTGCTTTGACATTTGCAATCCTATTTTCACCGTTAATCATGTCTCGCTGTTATATATAACGGCATATCAGGCAAAGAAAACAAATACGTGCGTTTACGGTTACTTGGTCCTAAAAAAATTGGGTCGATCAGTCGATATTTTGGAGCATAGGCGCACGGGACAGAATTTGTTGGGGGGGGGGGGCAGCATTAATTCCCGACAAATATATTTCTTTAGAGTCCGCGGAGCAGCGGTCGGCGAACAAGTCAAACGATTAATACCTTTTTGCACATTTGATGCGCGATGGTGCGATGCTGATAACGTTTTCTGATTACTCTCTAATATCCTAGTGAATTTAGTGTCAGAGGTGCTGTGACCATGCTTTCTCTTGCAATGCAATTTAAAGTGCTCTTTGTCCATTATTTGTTGGCAGGACGTACATTGTATTTTGCCGCCATGATCTTTCTTTCGGTTATTTGACTGTGACTCCATAGTTCAAGGCAGTACTGCACAAAACCTTAAATTGATTGTCTACAAAGTTCGTTGGTTTTCAATTTACAAATTCCATTCTTATGTAAATGTTAAATAAATAAGGTTACAAAATGAGCCTGTAATGTGTGAAAATATAATTATTAACTTGATGGGGTTCATGAGGCCTCGGAACTGTTGAGGACCACATCACATCTTACCCCTTTGTTATTAAGGACTTATATTGGTGTCGACACGGAGTAGGATGTGTT
This sequence comes from Patella pellucida, assembly GCA_917208275.1. NCBI lineage: Eukaryota > Metazoa > Mollusca > Gastropoda > Patellidae > Patella > Patella pellucida. Next base: position 18,771,011 of record OU795036.1, on the reverse strand, counting down.
TTACCGGGTGGCATGCTGTCCTCTAGCCCACAAAGATTGTTTACTATGTCACTTAATACATATATATTTAAAAAAGCAGAGGGGCCAATACAGATCCACATGGAACACCAGTGGGTATGCTTCTGGAATCCAAGGAGGTGCCATTAATTATTATACTTTTAAATGATCTGGAAGCCAGGGCAGTAGTTCTACTCGACATTGTCAGTAGATGAATGCTGTGTTTGCGGCCAACGTTGCTAAACCAATTATATCTTACCACAGTATCTAACGTCATATTGTATATTTTGTAAAATTGAGGACACGCTTTTTATATTTTACGTATTTTTTAGAATCAGAAAGAAAGGGAAAGATAGGAGTAGGAAAACTGGATAGTCTGGAGGCACAGTGTGGCATTAGACCTCCCAATATGTCTGGATCTTACAGAATCGTCGGTGGACAAGAAGCGAAAAAACTGTCATGGCCATGGATGGTTAGTATAATTAATTAGTAAATACTTTAAAGGAAACAGTTTTTACCTTTTATTCTTCCGGGCGTGCAGGGATAGGTCGGTAGATGGTCGAATTGTCTAACCCTCAAGCTAGACAATGCAGTTTGTGTCAATGTAACCTGATTCGATCCTAACCCTGTACGTGACAAGGAGAAGGGTGGCCTCATTGGTTTTCTTTATGTCTGGCCCCAGTGCTAAAGTACATTACGTGCAAGCGAATTATTTAAATAAAATAGTACCAGAAATAACATAGTTTGTGACGAGTGGATGTGTAATCCAATTTCTCTCTCTTTGTTTATATGTATTTATAAATTAGATTACATGTAATTTACACAGATTATCTTGTTATTTGTTTAAAATACATTGTGCGCTTAGGGACATTCTAGAATAACAATATTAAGTTGCAGAATAATTTCACGCCATATACAATCTGTTTGATCTGATGCACAATGTATTAGATTGGCTGAACCAAGGGGTATTTATAAATCAAATGCACATCAAGAATGCTAAGCCAGCGGCTCCCCACCAGAGACCAATAATCATGCAGCCATGCATTGATAGCGAGATTCGAGATAGCTATAGTTTTGGCTATATGTAAAACATTGTCCAACAATTCTTGATCGACAACGGGTCGGGGATGATGAAGTTATTTTATAACGGGGAATTTTGGGACAACCCTGTTTCGATACCATCAGTTTCAGAATGGTTAAAACCGTCATTATATGGCATATTTAAAGAAAAAAAACTTGAAGATGTTTTGGAAAGCCTCTTTTCGATGTCATCATTTTCAGAATGGTTAAATACGTCATTATATGGCACATTTGAAAATAAAAAGTATGGGGAATGTGTCGTCATCGATAAAACTCCGTAGCGTCTTTGGCTGACGTCTCACTTGCCAGAAGTCTGGCTGTGCTCTATCTTGGTATGGTATGCTTACTCTTCTAGAACACCTGAAACTACTTCTCATTTGAAATGTTCAAATAGTTGATAAACGTTTTTAATACTTTTGCATTGGTATCTTTATCCCAGCTATCTTGAAGGGCAAAGTTACCCCGAATATTAAACTGGGCACCGTAGACTGTAGAGTGCTGGCACGATATATCGTTGAATCGATGTATCGCAATTATTATTCTCTCGATTCGCGTATTGAATCGCGAGATGCCAATTTTATTAATTAACTGGGATTTTTTTTGCCTCGATAACTTGCTTAGATTTTGCTTGCTTATTGTCTGGTGGCTTAGGTCAGGGAGCAGTTGTTATTTCTTGCTCAAATGGTTAGGCGGTTTTGGGAACATTGAGGGTTGTCAACGTACAAACGACTCTGCAATTAAACGGCAGGAAAAGAAAATTAAGAATTTACCTAGGCCTCAAAAAGTATGGTAAATGTACAGTAATTAATGATAGATACATTCTGAAAAATGGACCCTCCCACAATAAAGCTAAGTTGGCAAACATTGCGTCTAACAATAGCTTACTTATAGCTATAGGTATCCACGGTGAAAACAAAGTTTTGAAAAGGAATTGAAGCAAATTTTTGATAAATTGGTTACTTTGAATATGGTTTTAGTACAAATATATTTTCAAATCACAAAGTTTGTACCCGGAAATGCATCTTTAAATTTGTATTTTGACCTAGACAGTAATTTCATTACAAGTTTCAATAAAAATATAATTAGTCTTTTATCCTGTTCTTTTCTTGGTACACAAACTCGTAGCCCCAGAATCGGAGTACGAATCGTATCGTGACCCAGCACTAAACAGTCCATCATTGCGGTCTGGGGTATCCGACTACGATTTTTCATGCCGTCACCGCAAAATAAATTAAAATTTGACACAGATAAGGCATCAGAAACAAAAAATTCGACATAGATATCAGAAACGAAATGGGCACCAACTGTGCACCTTTGCTTGCTGATCTGTTTCTCTATTCTTACGAAGCCGAGTACATACAGATGCTCGTAAAAACAAATAAACGATCAGTCAGACTTTTTAATTTCACTTATCGATATATCGATAATGTTTTAGCCCTTAATAATCCTAAATTTAGTGATTATGTAGAATTCATATATCCTGATGAGCTCGAAATTAAAAATACCACTGACAGTGACAATTACGCTTCCTACTTAGATCTGCGTCTCGATTTTGACAATTGCCATAAACTGAGTGTTAAATTGTACGATAAACGGGATGACTTTGACTTTCCGATTGTTAACTTTCAATTTATTAGTAGTAACATTCCAATATCATCAGCTTATGAAGTGTTTGTGTCTCAGCTAATTCGTTACGCGAGAGCTTGTTCCTTTTATTCTGATTTTTTGAGTAGATCGAGGCATTTGTCATCTAAGCTTCAACTACAAGGATACTTACGCACAAAATTTGAAAAACTTTTAAAAAGTTTTATGCCCGTCATATTGATTTGATTGGTAAATATAACGTGTCTCTCTCGTCTATTATTCTAGTTATATTTAATTGATACGTATACCATTACTATATTCCTGATAATGTCTACTACATCGTTAAAACACTTCATCGCTTGCATTTTGCATGCCGATAGTTCATTGGCCAATCACGCTATTTTACCGACATTTCGCCTAATAGGTTGGATGCAGCTATGGCGGGTGTGGCGCCAGGCAGGGTAAGCTTACTCTTCTGGACACCTGTTACCACTGCTTGCAGTCGTGTGTTTCTGTACACGAGGAGCAGTCCATTTGCTGATTACACTATTTTGCTTAAGTACACTATTTTGCCTATAACGTTTTTAGGACTTCGAATTCTGTCTTATGGTTTGGATTGTTCGTACTTCGTTTTTATTTTATTAGTAAATTAAAATTCGACACAGATTAGATACCAGAAACGAAATAGCCAAGTAATTATATTTGGCACCAATGTTCTTGATTCTTTCCCGAATTGTTGGAACGATCAAAACTAAATTGAATATAACTTTGAACTGTCTACCGTTTATCCCAACTGTTAATAGGTCTGTCATTAAATTTCATGTGGAATGTTGATTTAATTGAACGCGATCGGAGATCTCTCCATCCTAAATTATACAGATGCCATTCTAAATGTTGATTTAATTGAACACAATGGGAGATCCCTCCATCCTAAATTATATTGACGACCAATATTTTATTCGAAATATTTCACAAAGGGTGAATTAAATAGTACAAACTCTCATTTACCTACGGGCTCATAGTGTCATTAACCTGTTGGTGTTTGTGAACTTTTATACTGAAGGTCACCCCGTGATCGATAGCGACTGATTGAAAAGAATATGGCACCAGACTCAATTCGGTTCTTCAAATATTTTTTCTTTGCTTAACTTGTTGATAATAGGGAAAACATGATGTGCTATAAGTGCTATAATGAATTGATGTTTATCCAACTATTGTTAATAATGACCATTTTATCTTTAAAAAACACGCGCGTGGGTATCACTTTCAATTTGACCGTTATATATAGACGTCATAACGAGTATTCTTAGACGTATAACCAATCAATACTCTATCGATTACAATTATTTTCAGATATTCTCGGATTTTACTAATCCTCGGGCATAAAAAAATTGGGTAATTATTCTTGGCCTTTTGTTGGGGTCACAGCTTCGGGACACGTCAACCATTTATTTCAACGGTGTGTTGTTCGGGTAATTACATGATAATCTTTTTAAATTTAAAAGTCACGTGAAATTGTAAACTTGTTGATATAATCTTATGAAATTGAAAGATGTGACATTTTCACACATTGTAATCTGCTAATCAAAGTGGTAATTAACATCCATAAAAAACCTTTACTTTAACAAAATAAGCACAACATCAAGTGTGTTTGCACAATGTCATTGAATGATTATGTAATTGAACAAGAACTAAAGTTAGCAATAGATTATAAATCGTGCAATTTTATCACGACATCACTCGCTCACCCCACACGATGTCAAGGACTATGTATTGTTTAATGGTCGAGAGCGTGACATTAAGTAATATTTTGTAACAACAAGAGGACCTTGAGGTCCGAGTGTTTTTACAATATATATTACGCAATGTCTTAAGCTCGAGGCCCTTAAACAACTTAAAATACAGACAGTCCGCACGTGCGTTTACAATGAAATACGTCACGCGAGTATAATATTTTACGAGGTACGATTGGCAAGTTGCCCGTGCGTTTATTTGAAATAATGGTACGAACAACAAAGGTTGGCGTCACATCTGCATTTTAAAGGAGCTAAATCGCTAATATTTGGGACCAAGAAATTGACACAAATGGGTCACAACGCATATAATAATGTAATACACATCAACGAATTTATAAATTTTACTCTTGTGCCTAGCAACCATCATTATGAAGTCATTCGGTGTCGCCACTGTGTGCTCATTTAGTGATTGCGCACCTGGTCGTGACCATTATGTTGATTTAAACGACTCATTCTTTATGTTGTAACAACAAGAGGACCGTGAGGTCCGAGTGTTTTTACAATATATATTACGCAATGTCTTAAGTAATAATATTTCACGAGGTACGATTGGCAAGTTGCCCGTACGTTTATTTGAAATAATGATACGAACAACAAAGGAGCTAAATCGCTAATATTTGGGACCTAGAAATTGGCACAAATAGGTCACGACGCATATAATAATGTAATACACATCAACGAATTTATAAATTTTACTCTTGTGCCTAGCAACCATCATTATGAAGTCATTCGGTGTCGCCACTGTGTGCTCATTTAGTGATTGCGCACCTGGTCGTGACCATTATGTTGATTTAAACGACTCATTCTTTATCTGATTGAATGGATCTTTTACGTGCATGTCAATGTGTACACGGGACATCGTTTTTAGTCCCATCCGAACAACTAGACAGCTGTACTTGTCAGGCCCCCCGTCCTACATCACTGACAAGGAGGAACCACACCGGAACATCTGGATGAACTTTCTCGGCCAATGGGTTTGATGGCCGAATGGTTATCACAAGGTCTGTGGTTTCAATTCCCTGTTGTGCGTGACAACCTCGTGGGTTTTCTCCAGGTCCACCGGTTCCTCCCATATGCGCAAGTAAATTATTGAAGTAAAATTGAACTATGTTAATAACGAAATGAAGTAGACATTGTATGGATTAATAATAGAAATAAGATGAAACATAATAAAAGTGTACACTGAACAAATAAAGAAGTTGGATTATACATTGTCAATTTAGATATTACATGAATGGAAGTTAGAAAATACACGTGTGGAAATAAGAAATTAAGACGATAGCATGTTAGAACCTAATAATATACCGCCATAAAGGACTGCTGACCTAGTAAAGACAATTCACTATTATTTACAGAATCCATTGTCGTGCACTGAGCCGATGCATGTGCTCTAAACAGCGGAACGCCCCCGTAGTTCTGCAGGATTTTCTAGCATGACTTCCCCCTGTCAGTTGCATAACGGTGGGACGATAAAGCGAGTTCCCGCGCATACGTTAGAGCGCATGCAATACAATTAATTTTGACTGTGGAATTTGAAATGAGAGTAGGCCGTAGCGCCGCTGCCGGGCAAATTTTCCCTCATAGCACATCCTTTGTTCTATTTTGGAGTCCTAACGTTATGGGTTTTCTCCGGGTCCTTCGGTTTCACCCATTTTATTGTAATAAAATTAAACCGTGTATTAGTCCCGTAATGACCTAGTTTGTGTCGAGTGGACGTTAATCCCTCTTTCTCTCTCCACAGTGAGTAAATCATTGACCCATAAACCTTTAGGTTCTGGAATCGATCCCGGTGGCCGTGGACATTTGTCGGGATTTTGCTGCTAGATTTTCCCCATGTCAATGGTGTAACACGGAGGTTATGACAATGAAGAAGGCGTTCGGCTGGCACAAGTTGGCACGAACGTACAAGACATCATGACAGTACGAAGAGTCATTAAAACGATTGGTTCAGAAAAGAAGGACGTTAAAACTCATTTCAATAAGAGACTATAAGATTCCCTGGCTCACAGTAGACACCCACACATGTTAAAGAATCACTGACATGGGAGAGATCACTGCCCTATTATACACATGTGCGTAACACATGTTACAGAATCACCGATATGCGAAGAACACACGTTAGTTACTCGTGTGTTACAGAATCAGTAACATGGAACAGATCATTGACCTAGTTAACACGTCGTTATATTATCTGGTCGGTTTAAGGGTAATCCGACGGGTTAGGGAAGATGTGACCATTGAGAGGATATCTGGCCGATTGGGGATAGGGTTTGGAAATTCGTCTATTGGCGATTCTGGGTTGGGGTTAGGGTTAGGTTATCCTAAAACTCTGCCGTCTGAACTGGGTAGATGGTAATTAAGGACATCTCCGAGATTGTCCAATGTTGTCAGTGATGCATGACAAAGGACCCCTTATCAGTTAAAATTATAAATAGCGCCGCTGTCTTGGAAAAATGTCCCTCATAGCAAACTCCATGACACATGTCCGTAAAATCAAGACAATTTTTTTTTGTGTATATGGGATGTATGTTTCAGACTAAATATAATATCCCAATGATATCAAAACGAAGGGCAAATAGTTTACTGAAACTTGGCGATTTGGTTCCAACATATTGCGAACAATAACATTTTTGTATCATGTTTATAGTATCTTCTTTGCAGAATTTGTGGTATTTATTTCCAGGTGGTGTAAGCTTTCATTTTTTCCAAATATATAGTAAGCCGAGCTATGTTTAGTATTGCTATGTCTATTATTCATTAGCAACAGCTAACCAAGGAAAATGGATTTACGTGCACTCGTCACAAACTAGCTCATTGCGGAATGAGTATATGGTTCAATTTTATTTCAATAATTCGCTTAACAGTTAGAGGAAACCGGGGTAAATAAAAATCCTACAAGGGTGATCGGGCGACCCCACCTCTTGTCAAGTACAAGTTGTGAATCGAAACAACGCCATTTGACTCAATGGTCAATCTTGTGGAACCAACGGAACTGTGTACTTTATTGTAACCGGCGAAGTCATCCTCAATACAAAATGTATGTTGCGATAAAAGTCTGGATTCCCGCCAGAATGATCACTGTTATTAATATTTGTTTATATGTGCACACATTATTTTTAGATTGAATAACAGGTTTTATTATAAGATTCATTGTACAGGATTGTAGTCAGAGAAACAATATAAAGTTGTGTAGTGTATATTTCCGTCTTTGAGATGATGGAGATGAAGGAAACTTTTCTCAAAGAAATGTTTGGTATTCCGTATATGTGAGATGTTCTTGCCTTCTTGTCATGTTTGTGTAAAGAGTTATATATCGAGCCACCTCATTCTTACTGATATTGCTAGTATATCGGTAACTAGTTGGAATGTTGTGAGTATGCACAATGCGTATTGCGTACATATTTGACGTCATTATTTAAGAATTATTTCTTTGTTTTATGTTGTAAGTGGTTATTATAAGTGCACCCAAATCTAAGACACTATTTACCCAAGGTTACGTCTCGATATAACATGCACTATGATGACACACAGTGTGGGTTTAAGATGACTTGCTGTATTATTTGGATATGAATCAATTTATTGAATATTTTACTTCAATATTTTATATATTCACTTGATATACGGAAATAGTTCATGCACAACTGAAAATACATCGGTGCATTTGTAAGTCCGTAATACATTATCCTTTACCACGATTTGTCGACAGTAGATATCATATTATAACGTTTTAAATCCAATCGTAAAAGTAAATATACCTCTATCCATATACATCGAATTTCCACAAAAAATAGCCCACACGTCTTACATAGGCTAAGCATGTTCCCGAATCCTATTCAGACATCTTGAATAAAATATTGTTTATATAAAAAAAACAAGATGTGTGTAGAAACACATTGCATGCGGGGGTAGTAAATTGTAAAGCTGTAGTAGTATGATTTCTTTACAAAAAATAATATGTGATAAATATAATCTACATAGAGGTGTAATAATGTATTTTGAAAATATGATTTTCAGCCTGTAACATTTTCCCGAAAATAATTCAGTAATCAAACGCCCCTAGCCAATCCTCATAGAATCACTGAGTGACAGCCCCGGTATTCGGACACGTGTGTGCGTGCTTGTTATGTATCTTTGTGTTATTACAATTTTTGTAATGGTATGCTGCTCCCGTATGTTATATATGTATTTAATTTTATATTTTATTCAGGTTGCTGTAATGACCAGATGGAAAGAACAATATTGCGGTGCAACATTAATTGCTCCTCAGTGGGTTTTAACGGCTGCCCACTGTGTGCGCAAGAAAGGTCGGAAGCGAAAAGTTATACTGAAAATCGGTGAGCTTGATCTAGGAGAATATGAACCAACAGAAATAACAGTTCATCCCGCGAAAGACTTTCCCCATCCCGACTTTGATTATGCCACCATTACCAATGACATCGCATTAATCAAACTTAAACGCCCAGTAGAAAGTGATAATATAAAATTTGCCTGTTTACCAGACAAAAGAGACAAAGTACGCAGAAAAACTTTATGTTACACAATCGGCTGGGGCAAAACAAAAAACACACTCATTTATGGATCAGAGAAATTGCAGGAGGCGCGCGTTCCAATTGTTAACAGGCGGCGATGTCAAAGTGTATTCAATTATGACATAACAGATACCCAAGTATGTGCAGGGTATAAAAGGGGTGGGGTTGATTCCTGTGCTGGGGATAGCGGGGGGCCTCTCATGTGTTCTAGAGAAGATAATAACGGTGTTACACGATGGTTTATTTACGGAGTAACGAGCTATGGCGAAGGCTGTGGTAGAAAGGGAAAGTACGGAATTTACACCAAGGTATCTAGCTACCTGTCGTGGATTAGGAACACTATAGACAATAACTGAGACGTTTAAAGAATAGTGAAGCGATATTTTGGTAGTGACTGGTTTAAAACGGGAGATAATGAGATGTTGGAGGTCACCTGCTCAGCTTGAAACAGACGCCTTCAAGCCAAGGCGTGTGGTGAAGTCTGTTAACTTTCTTCACCACTTAAATTACCAATATGTTCCACAATTACCTTGTCTTACATTGACAGGTTATACGCATTCAGGCTGTCTGGCCTGTAATAATACAATGAAAATACTGGATGATGGAGTCAAGTAGACTCTAGGTCTAGCATTTTACATAATTACAACAGACACATATGAAATCCGCTAACAAAATACTACTTGTTTTCTTGGTGTTGTTATATTAATTTACAATCTATGTGTGTTATTTTAAACTGTGATTGTTGTTCCCGTCTTCAAAATAACTTTAAAAGAATGCACAGTAATCGAGAAGAAATTAGAGTTGTCCCTTTGCTGTCATAGTCCTATTATTTCCTATGTCCCGTGCGAAGAACTTGGTAACCGACCATTTCCTAAGGCTACCATATCGTTTACAGCGCAACCTGTATTTTTGACTTTATAGATTTTGGTGTTTTTATGAATTGGTATTTCGGGGAAAATATACTTTATTTACTTATAAATCGAATGTTAAAAGTGTCGTTAACAATATTTTGTTTCTGGTTGAAATGAATGTCATTGCTGACTTGAAAATTTAGGATGTCACTTAAAATTTCAAAAACTTTTGTGTTGCATTTTGCAATCAGGTGGAAGAAAGCGGGTAGTAACATAGGCGCATCAGTAGGGAAAACATGTTTAATATTTTCGACCAGGACCTGAGCCGCGAGCATAAATCGTCTTCTTGTTCTTGTTCTTCTGCAACATGTACTTAAATGCGACGTTTTTCGCAAAAAAACCCCAAAGGCTCCGCAAATTCAAGTACAATCGATTGAAGGAATTTGTTCAGTGACGTCATTCTCGGCTCCTGGTCCGTAGTATGCTCGTATTTGTTAAATGTAATCGTATACTTTGTGTTTTTCTTGCAGCTTATTATATAGCTTGCACAAATATGAATACGCGCATATATATATATATATGTGTGTGTTTATGTAAACAGGCGTAAATAATTATTTGATATATTTATTATGTTGTTTTAATTATAATTTGCGTGCTCAATTTGTTCAATTGCTGTAATGATATAGAAAAAAAACGAATAATGCTACGTTAATCGATTGTCGATTATATATAGTTTTCAGTTGAAAAAAAAATTGAATAATCTGTCAAAATATCGATTTAACTTAATTCATGAAAAGTCTGTTTAAATGTGCACCAGAGCCGAATATAAGATATAAAATAGAAATTGAGTTTAACGTCCCGATTCTCTACACCGACTGGACGGCAGACATAGGTCATACAGTGTGCTTTGGGGGGGAATTGTGCCCGGACAGCGACGCTACGGTCTAATCTTATTTCAAATTACAACTTACTTAAGGGTTATTTTACGTGGACGCCAACGTGTACACACTATCTCCATTTTTTGTCCTTACCGAACGACTAGACACCCCTGGTCAGACCACTCGTCCTGTCGCAAGTATAAGGGGAAACCACGTTGAAAAATCCCAAGAAACTTTCTCAATCAACATTCTGGTTAATGAGCTAGTGTCTTACCCACTGAACCACCACGGCTCATGAATTGACGAGTTAACATTTTGATGAAAATTAATGAAAACCCTCTTTAAACACAGGAAACTTGGAAATTTTAAACTTGTTTGTTCTATAAACGTAAAAGGTTCAAGAGTCCATACATTATGTAGTCATGTCTGGTATAATCGACAGTAGTGTAGAAAGGGCTTTAACACGAGGTGTTTTGTAGTCGTTGAATGTAGATATTGACATGTTATTTCCTTCACTAACAAAATGGAATGTTCGAGGTTATAACCCAACGTTACATTATATGTTAAACCAACAATGAAATTGAAGGTGGGCATCCTGTTTACCACCATTCTAGATAATAAACCTTCTGGGTTTAAAAAAATATATTTATATAAAAAACCCTATAAAAATGACTTTCATTTTTCATTTCCATGCCATGTACCTACATCAAATATAAACCAATTTCATAAACATCCTGTACAAACGATTGAATATCAAAATACGGAGGGCATATTGTCATATCTCAGTTAAATAAAAAATAAAAGACGGGTCCTCTAGAATTGATTTATGTGTATTAAAAATATTTTATATGATTAAATTGTATGTCGATCAGTGGCATGCAGGGAAGGGGGGGGAACAGGGTGTCGGTCCCGGTCAACCACTCGGGGTGCCAAACCTAATTTATGTGGCTTATTTAAATTAAATTTTATTAGCAAGTTTGTATTTCCCAGTACTAGGCACTATATACTTTAGTCAGGTGCGTGGTCATCCATAATTTTACACGAGGAACAAAATCCCGAGGAGAAACAAACATGCCACCGAGTCAAAGTGTAGCTTATTTGAATCATTGGATATGTTTGACACAGGTTTGGGAACCACATGATTTGAGAGGGACCGCAAAAAATCAGGGGGGCTCAAAGCCCAAATATCACCTAGCCCCCTACACGCCACTGTTGTTGCTTCTTATTGATATATCGATTTATTCAGACTCTTAAGTTTGGAACAGTTGGAATCAGGGCCGGCGGAAGAAATTCTTGATTGGGGTGCTTCCATCCTAGGTCCCTATAGGCGAGGGTACAGGGAGAAAAGAGTATTTGCGGCCAAATTATTGAGGGGGAGGGGATCTCCTACCCCCCCCCCCCTACTCCGCCGGGCCTGGGGATACATTTCTAACTGTAAATATTCTAAGTTCAAGGCGCAGCAAGGCATATCGTTCAAGATATATTTTAAAAGTCAATGTACTATTTTAATTTACAAAACATGTTCTGTGTAAATAAGCCCATAAGAGCATAACACATTTTCATGACGAATGCCCTCGATTTTTCAGAAATGTTTCACGAAGATGACGATGTGATCTCGGTAGAAACCAGTGTAACCTATAAATGGCCATAACACCAATTCAGTTGGAATTAATTGATATGAATAAATTTTGAACCAGGTTTTTACGTTTTAAGTTTTTCATTATGTTTCAGTGAGATCGTCGTTCTGATCATGAAATTCTCAATTTAGAACCAATGACATCAGCATGTGTGTCGAGCATAAATAAAAGACCTGCTTTCTTTTCTAAAATCTTGAGCAGTGATTTGACAAATTTTTGAAGAAATAAAAATTGTTTTGATATTAAATATGTTGCTTTATATAAATATTGTTATAAATACTGTTATTTTTTGTTCCTAGAATAAATTATATTGTCCATTATTTGTTATTTTTTTCTTTGGAAAGAGCTATGGGTTAAAAGGTATGATATCAGAATCACCAACTTGGTCGTTTGAGGCGTGCTTCCACGTCACAGATAATGCGATACATCTGTTTCAGGGGTGGGTTGCCGAATGATTAGCACGTGCGTGCTGTATCATACGGCCTGTCATTGAGTCAACTGGCGTGTCGAATCCCCGGTTGTACGTGACAAGGAGTATGGTCGCCTATCGAACCTCGTGGGTTTGCTCAGGGGTGGGTTGCCGAATGATTAGCACGTGCGTGCTGTATCATACGGCCTGTCATTGAGTCAACTGGCGTGTCGAATCCCCGGTTGTACGTGACAAGGAGTATGGTCGCCTATCGAACCTCGTGGGTTTGCTCCGGGTCCTTCGGATTCCCCCCACTGCTAAAGACACCTACGGGTAAGCGAATTATTGAAATAAAATTAAAACCATATGTATGACAATTTTGGTATATATTGACAGAAGAAGTATCCAATCTTACTAGGAAAATACTCATGGAGCGTATACAGGACGAAAATGTAAGGGTTCCCCTTATCGACAGCGCGACGATAAGGAATATGTCTGCACGCGTGAGGTCAAAGGTTTACAAGAGGAGATTGGGCGATTAATGTACATGTTTTTAGAATGATTTGAAGCAGAATTATGATAAATTAATTAGTTTGAATATGTCTTTAGTCCAAATATATAACCAAAGCACCCAGTTTGTATGTGGGAATGTATCTTTAATAAAATTGAAAAGATTTATTTAGTCTTCACGTGTATGGCATATGTGAAATGGGTTAGAACCGCATGACGAAACAGTATTCCAATCTTTTGATATGACGGCCATTTAGGGCATATATCTATTCTCGAAGTATAAAGTAGACGAATGTCAGTTTACAGAATACCATTCAATTAGAAACACAATGATCCTTTCCAAATGAGTATTCTAAGTAGTTACTCGAGGCTTGGTTACTAATTAATTTATGAACCGCAAAAACGGACAGAGGAGACACGTGGCCTAGTGGGAGAGAGATAAATTTATATTTTAATAATTCGATTGCGTGTAGGGGTCTTTAGAATAAATGGTTCCACTGCCTGGTGTCTTCCACCTTGCCCCCAGCCACAACAGTGGATGGTTCAGTGGGCATCCTTTGCGCAAGTTTCGTAATCATTTGATTACTAGAAAGTTACAAGTCTATAACTCTAGGCTACTGCACATGGCCTTATATATCATTTGAAATAAAGGTCAAACCACAAAAATTCGTGTTAAAATCCAGCGGCTATGCGGTATTTCTACGCAAATTAGACCACACTAGATTTAACGTCACCTTGAAAATGTAGGACAAAAAAACTGTTCTGTAACTATTTCAGTGGTTCACTATTCACTATTTGTAGCAGAATTTCCATGCAAACTGGGGGTTGGGTGGCCGAATGATTAGCGCGTGTGTGCTGTAGGACCCTATAAGGTTTGTCATGGAGTCAACTAGCGTGGTTTCGATTCCCCGGTTGTGCGTGACAAGTAGTAGGGTCGCCTGTCCAGCCTCTTGAGTTTTCTCCGGGTCCTCCCACTGCTAAAGACCCATACGCGGACGCAAATTATTGAAATAAATTTGTGCCATATGTGTGTCTCGAAATGACCTAGTTTGTTTAGAGTGGATGTTAAACCCCATCTCTCTACTCCTTGTTACAGCAGGGAATCGAAACCACGTCACAGTTGGTTTTGAACAAAAGCCTTAAGAAAAAGGCTTTTTACAGTCTTTGACACGGAATTGAGTAGTTGTATTGATTCAAAATGGTGGTGTGTGTTGGGGGGGGGGGGTAACGCGTGGTTTATACGTGGCGAGTAGTGAGGTCGTCTGCGTAACCCCGTGGTTTCAGTCAGGTCCCCCGGTTTCCCCCACAGCCAAAGAGCCCCATACACAAGCGAATAACCGAAGGATGGTGGACTTAATTAACCTAGTTTGTATCTGATGTATGTTGAACCCCAAGTGGATGAAACTGGAAACGACAATTAAACCATAGCTATGATGTCATCCTTTGTTCTTTTAATCCATTATAATGAAGAATGGGTTGTTATCTAAAACCAACAGTCCAATATTAATGAAAAGAGTCCATTATTAACAGAAAAAGTCCAATATTTTTAAAACTGTCCATTATTAACGGAAAAATACATTAAACAGAAAACGAAAAGAAGCCACAGCAATGGCTTTTAATTTCCGAAAAAAATGTAACAGAAACATAGCTGGTGAAAATTCAAAATTTGACATGAATGGATAGGTCTTTGGCTTCAATTGTAATTTCCCTATTGGATGATATACTAAATTCCGAGTTTTGTTGCCTTGAGGGTACTTCTAATTTACGGTAGATTTGTGTACTTGGCATCATTTTAGACATTGTTTGTTTTCGTAGGCTCTTGCTAGTTTTGGTTCTACTCGATGATGGTTTAATTCTCACCGATTTGTTTAGATACATTTTCAGTATATTGAATATAACGCCTATTATCACTATCAGTACCAAGCGATAGCTAGGAAAATCTTCCAACACGCAAATTTCGATATTCTTTAGCAGCCCGCAATGCAAATTGAAGACCAAAAGAGTTTGTGGGTTACTTTCTCCAAGTAACCCCTTATTTATTCCATAAGATATCCTCTTATTGCTCAGTTATAATGTCTTCCTGGGTTTTTTTTCTAATCCAATACATTTCCTTGAAAGATCTTTCTTTTTGGCATCTAGCACATTCCTCAGTTCCTGAAATTCGATGTCTCACAAATAGTCCATTTTGGCACATGAAATGTTGTATAGACACAATTATTCATATAGGGTATTTGGTCTGTACTCATTGCCAGATACGTTCCTAATCTCAGCAATAAAAAAACTTAGATATTCGTTCATTTCTTTGGGGGTCATCTGAAGTAAATCTTTACACGGTAAATTCTGTCGTTGGTTTGACCATTTCACAAATAAATTTACTGCCCATTTCGCCTTCTGTTCAGTTGGCTGGCATAATCCAGTGCTTACAAGTTTTTTAGGTCCTATTGATAAAGAGGTTCAGCAAACCTATTTGTACTGGGTTTTTCATCCTGTTTTGCATCCCCATCAGAAATATAGGTTCAAATATAGGTTATGCTCCAAGTCAAACTTAGGAAAACTCATTACTTGATTTTCATGTATGTCCAAAACGTCACTCAACACACTGTCTGTATCTATATCAGTGCTATCATTACATATGGTTTTAGATTGAGTAATAAAAATATCCCCTCCACTAGAAGACATGGTTAACCTGAACCACTTCTATGAAGTGTAAAATTTACAAATGGATGCTGTTTTATGAAACTATCCATTATTTTGTGTGTGTTTTAACATAGTGAGTGGTATTTCGGGTGTGAGTGATGGTGACATAATTTGACCACTGGGTTTGTTTAACGCCCCTCAGTTGTTCTTTCTATTTACATAATGGACAGTCTTCGGCCATTATCCATTACTGAATATACATGTATTCTGTTATTCATGAATATATTTTCGTCTTTATTCTTTGACACTGATTGAAATGGAATCAAATATACACTATTTGTATCGATGGTGTCAACTTTGTACTGACCCCATGTATTTCTGCCCCACCCAGTAATCGTTGAACGTGCCGAGCTGGGTTTACATATAACGATGAATGTATCGGGATAGGTATGACCACAGTAACATATGGAATTCGACACACCTCACAAATCTATGCACCTTTATTGCATATAGTAACGCAAAGAAATGTTATTGCCTCGAGGGAACTGAACACTTGCTGTGCATTCCTAGAAATCCAAATTTAAAAGAAATGCATTCTTAGTTTTTATAGGTTGTTTTGTAAATTGTTTTTTTGTTTGTACTTTTTTAATCATTGCATCACGATCCAGACACCTGTGATAGTCAGCGTAGTGCTATTTAAAAAAAATAGCTTTGAGTTATATTTAGAGAATTGTTATGCACTAAAGCAGTTTATTTACAGTTAGATTGGCTAACAGTGTCTAGAATTTATATGTCCACAGGGAGTACCATCTATAAACTATGGAAGACCAAATGGGGCAATATTCATGATTCTTGTTTCTACATTCAAGTTTGAACATTTTAGACAGAACGTAACATTATAAACTAATGATTCTTGTTTCTTCATTCTTATGTCAACATTTCATGCACAAAATCAACATTTTAAACAAAACAATTACTTGTTGTTTCATTTTCGGCGTTTTATCGGTAACTTTTATATATCATAAAATATTAAAATTAAAAAATAATTTCTTAATTTCACACGACAAAGAAATCAATTCATTGGTTTCTGAAAGTATCTAAAAATAAATATTGAATTAATTTGAACTCTTATGAAAATATTTTCTACGTTTTAAAAAGTCTTGAAGTTAAAATCTTGAAATGAAAATGTCAAAAAAAAATATAATGAATTATCAACATTATTGCACCAGAGGGGGTTAGCATATATGTACAACTTTGATACAGACAATAGATTAGAAATCAAAAGTAGACATTTCCACGACTGGAAGTGGACCCCACTCGGCAAATCTCGACAGATTCCGGTACCCTACATCTAGACTCGGCTGTATGATGAATTCCGCCTTTTTGGAACTATTTTAAAGGACCCCGATAACACAATGGCTGCCCCCATAGAGATTATATCAACAAACAAAAAAATGGCTGCCCACATAGAGATTATATCTAGAAAAGACGCCATTTTTGGACTTTTTTGTAAAAGCGGCACGTTTTCCTGTTTAAGTAAATCGACAGTCAACTAGCCGCATCGCAAATGTATGGTCGTAGGAACATGTCACTTACTATCATACATCCGAGTCTAGATGTAGGTTACGGAGGATACCGGAATCTGTCGAGGTTTTCCGAATGAGTGGACCCCTGTTGTGTTTACAGTAATTAGTTGCATGAAACATAAAGTCAATTTTTTGTTTAAAATGTTGATTTTGTGCATGAAATGTTGACATAAGAATGTAGAAACATTAGATTAAAGTGTTGCGTTCGTGTCTAAAATGTTAAAACTGGAATGTAGAAACAAGAATCATGAATATTGTCCCATTTGGTCTTCCATAATAAACATACCATCATTCTCGAAAACCAGTGTTCACCCGGCTAATTCCCTGTGCTAATCAGTTACTGACTGGGCTGTCTTAGCAGCATTTCAGTAAAACTAAAAAGGTGCACTGGGGTCCATACTTATAAAGCCAGTCACCGGAATAGGAATAAAAATGTAAATGATCGATAAAATTAAACATATAATTATTGTATTGGACTATTGGTATCCTCGGGATCTTCCGGTGCGGACCGTGCGATTGTCACTTTGTCGGTGGTGCAATACGGGGAGTCTGACAATAAGCATAGTCCAGTCGACGGGATGGTCAGTCAACCTGTTTCTTACTCACCGAGCCCCCGCGGCATCCTAACTTCATTGCAAGAACTAATGGTCGACGCTTAGTCGATCGGAAGGACAGAAACCCGAGTCC
The DNA here is from genome assembly GCA_917208275.1 of Patella pellucida. NCBI lineage: Eukaryota > Metazoa > Mollusca > Gastropoda > Patellidae > Patella > Patella pellucida. The sequence continues at coordinate 18,752,830 of OU795036.1, read as the reverse complement.
CACCTACCCCTCGTGTACTCGTACGTCTGTATCTAAGCGAATCCTTGATAGTTGTAATTCAATGATGAGTGGACACTGCCTTAATGAAGTCCTTTTAGTTTAGCATCTCACACGACGATACAAACAAAAGTTGGGATAGTGTCGAAATAACATAAGCATTTGACGTTAAACCCCACCCCATTCCTTGACTATTCACTTATGAGACCCCCCCCCCATCCAACCCCATACCCTCGCGACTAGAGGAAGATTAAAGTGTGTTTTAAACACCGCCGACATAGGCTTCTACCTGCCACGTCTATAGATAATTCGGGCACTTGCTATAACAGTTATTCTCGTCAGATGAAAAGCGAATATTGCTGATAAAGAATTCCTGGGGGTTAAATTAACTCACTTCTGAATTTATGTAAAACGCTCGAGACCAATTGTACTTTACAAAACTTGAACTTGAAATTCGATCAAAACCAACAAAGGAGGTGAATTTATGTATATTTTTAGTAGGATTTGGGTTTATATTTAGATATTAAATCTCTGAAAAGAAATCAAGGTACAGTTTCCTCGAAATATAAAACAGACATGATACTTAGGAAACTGAATGTCTTAAACGACAACGCAACTGAAAGGCACGTGTTTTTTTCTATTGTCCTACTTTGTCTGGTGATGACGAACGTATTGTAACAGTGTGCATGTTGAGGAAATTATGCACAAACATTTTTTAGATAGTTAATTCATGTGCATTTAAGTATATATACTGAACGCATAACAAAATGATGCTGTAAACAAATCTTATTTATTTTGCTTCTTATTGTGAACAATATTCAAATGGAGTCACATCAATAACAACACATTTGTACACTTATGGATGCTCAATCTGTAATAAACGGTACAAAGTCAGAGGGGTCAAAACCAAAAGTACAACACAGATGGCAGTAGCGCGTGTATCCTCCACGGGCTCTTACGCCCGCTGTGCGGCGAAGTCGCATGGAATTAACATATGTTTGAAAGAAGGTCTGGGGCGAATTGTTTTTATTCTTGGACAAGATCAGCTTCTAAAGCAGCAATGGGGTGCATCTGTGGTCTCCGATACAGACGGTGTACAATCGCACCCCATACATGTTCTATCGGTGCCATGTCCGGAGACATGGCTGGCCAGTCCAAGACATTGATGTTGTTAGCAGCCAGGTAGTACATACTAAGACGGGCGGTATGCGGACGTGCATTTTCCTGTTGGAAGTGCTGAAGTTGTGGGTGCGCTCGAAACATGGAACAACAGTTGGTTGCAAGACATCATCACGGTAGGCTACAGCATTAACGCGACCCCTGCAAATGTGTAGGGCGGCCCGGTGATGAAATGTGGAGCCTCCCCACACCATTACACTTCCCCCAGCCCATCTATTTGTTTCAAAGACGCAGCAGTCTGCAAGACGTTCCCCAAAACGTCTCCACACGAGTTGACGGCCATCAGCGTAATGAAGATGAAGAAAGCGACTCTCATCACTGAAGAGCACACTTTGCCAGTCTATTCTGGTGTCCTTTAGCCCATATCAAACGCCACTGACGATGATAGCTCCAACATAAGGTCGTCGTGCACGGAGTTCTGCTACTTAGACGACGTCTTACGATGTTGGAACTTACTGGTCCTTGTCTTCCGACGACTGCTGTACCCGTTTGAGTCGCTGGACGGAATCTGTCAGGCAGATGAGTGTCCCGGGTGTAGCGGTCTTGAGCCTGGATTTAAAGTGTTGCGGACTAGGACGTTGACGGTCAAGTGTTAATTTAGTGTTTGGCAATAGCACGTGTAGAAATGCCAGCCCGGGACATTCCCATGGCTTCATTCCGTTGATTTTTAGTAAGTCTCGGCATCTCTAGCTCGATTCTTTCACCCGTCCAACGACAAATTACGACAAATTGACGTTTCACAGTTTATGTACTGCACATTAAGCTGAAAACATTCTTTTAAAGGGCTCACACACAATACTGCACTTGAATATTGGTTTTTTTTTCATGTGCATCTCGTCCAATTATTTTTTTGTGCACACGGGTCGATATATTTTGCTTTTGGGAGCATTGTGTGAAACAATAGTTCATAGTATTGCATAATATTAAAAATACAAAACCACCTGGTAAAAAAATATTTGGGGAAAAGGGTGATGCGTCTCATAGACTATATAGTTTAATTAAAACGTACACATATACTATTCAAAAAAAGTAAGGGATATTTGATTTTTAAGTGTCATTAAAGTCACCTAATGAAACTGACGAAGAAACAAATGACAAAATAAAATGAAGTTCACATTCATCGATTTTTTCCAAATGATCGTTAGACAAAGTAAGGCACAAGCGTAAAATGATACCCGGGGTCAAACAGCAAAGTTACCACGGCATCACAACTAAGTCAGTAACGGGTAAATCCTCCTCTGTTTGCCAAACAAGCATTGATCCGACGTGGCATACTCCTAATGAGACGTCTAGGGTCATTTTGGTCCAGATTGTCCCATTCCTGTTGCAACGCATCAGCAAGTTCTTGGGCATTGGCAGGACGTTGTTGACGTTGACGTAACCTTTGTCCAAGCATGTCCCAGACATGTTCGATGGGGGAGAGGTCGGGACTCAGTGCTGGCCAAGGTAATGTGCTGATGTTCTGTTGTTGGAGGTAACCTGTAACGATCCTGGCCCTGTGACATCTTGCATTGTCATCCTGGAAGATGAAACGGCGGCAATGACGTCGTGCGAACGGCACAACATGGGCTGCCAAGATGTTGTCCCGGTAGTACTGGCCTGTAACACGCCCTGCAACAACATGTAAAGCCGTGCTTCCAGCAACAGTGATGCCTCCCCACATCATAACAGAACTACCCCCAAATCGATCATGTCTGATGACGTTAACGTCTTGGAAGCGCTCGTTTCGACAATTCCACACCCACCTACGTCTGTCCAAAAAATCAACAGTGAACCATGACTCATCTGAAAACATCACATTGACGATCCCCACACCAACGACGTCTTGCCTGAATGTGATAATCTCTCAAACAAGGGATCACGCGAGTACGCCACTCACTCTCACACCAGTATCTGTTTGAAGACGAGCGTCGAGTGCTGATCTGATTTGCTGTGATGACACGATTTCTCAAGGCCAAGGTACGGATAGATCGATCCTGGGCTTGAGTTGTCGCCCTTGGTCGACCTGGGCGTGGTCTGTCCTGTACAGATTGTGTATCAAGGTATCTGGACCATAGCCTGCTTATGACAGACTGAGAAACATTCATCGTCTGCGCCACAACCGCCTGTGTTGTGCCGATCTGTAGCATGCCAAGGGCACGTAACCTTTCATTTTGGGTAAGCCGACGCATATCAAAATTTGTTTTCTGGTCACAAAACCAATTAATCTGATGTTCCATCCTGGAATTCAATGCCACAATGACTGTAACATTCAAAGTCAGAGTCGTGCAAATCTTGGGTTGGACCCCCATGATGATCCAAAGCACCACCTGCATTCCATGCGGTAGCTATTGGTGCGTTTGGGCGTCACACGTAACTGGAAATGTTTCTTCTGTTAGGTTCTATAGTGCCTTTTATCGTAGTCATTTGCATATTTTAGTATTATGCCCCAAAATCAAATATCCCCTACTTTTTTTGAATAGTATATGTGTACATTTTAATTATTAAATACGGCGAGGGAATAACCCAGAAAGAGCATAAATCAATTTTGACGTTGATGGGTGTCAATTTAGAACATGTTATAAAATTGGGGGACACCTCACTTTCCTCACATCTATTGTTTAGAGTCTAGGTCCACCAGGCCATGACTAATTACCCAACAAAGAGGGTTTAAGGGGCTTTAGTATAGTCTGTAATTGGTTTGTGAATTGAAGTTTACACCAGTGATACTAAAAAGTTAAAACAGACTATATTATAGTCCTACACACACGGTCTACTTACCTCATAATCCTTTATCAAAACAATCAAATGTGGGGAAAGTGAGGTTAAACCTTTAATTGTGTAAATAAATTGAAGATCATTAATCGGGGGTCCTTTATTGATTGTGTACTTAGATGTAATTAAGTAAGTTTAATGATGACATTTTAAACTGTCATAACGATACTAAAGGATTTAACGAAAGTCTTTACACGGGTTGTCGTGACCTGGCATATTAAACCGAGATAGTATAGATCCGGCCAATCAGATTTCGTATCGAGAAATGGGCGTTGTTCGTAAATGATCTCCTACCAATCAAATATGAGTAAATCCAACACGTGGCATTTTCATGATTGCGTAGACTTTTGGGAGATATAATCATAGCAAATTCTCAATTAAAAGGTATTGAGCCTCCAGGAATTTAATAGCATTGTAAAACTAAGATTAAATCAGATACTTTCAGACTAAAATATATATAATTATTTATGCATAGTTTTAAAAATGGAGGTTAAATTACATGTCGCGCAAAATATGTGGGTTAATCGCAAGATTGAGAGTTAAAAGAGTTAATAACCGATAATAAATATGAACCAGAGAAGTGCTAATGCGGCCACATTTAGACCGTCATGTCTATAAATTTAATGACAATCCAACCCACACACATATTATTAACAATTACAGTGCATCAATCAATTTGATTTAATTTGCGTTAAAAAATTTAATGTCACAAATTATTTCTATAATAAATGCTGTAATTTGTTTTAATGGGAGATATTACAAAGAGTTGTCTGTCCTTGCAGATAGACGGCGCTGCGTATTTTTTTCCAGTTCTGGTAAATTTGATCTGGGGGAGTCATACGCATGAAAAACCCTAATGGAATACCTATAACTATATGGAACTTGTTGGAGGAACGGTTTTTAATATGTAAATATTCCACGGGTCCAACACTTCGCCTTTCAACATAACGCAAGCGGATTCTTTTTCTCCAACGTTTTTTTTTGTCCGCACTGATCAAGCCAAACATCAGTTAGCTGGACTTTCTGTTTTAACTTGGTTTTATTATGTCAAAACATCAGTGTGTTTAAGAGTGGCTTTTGATATGAAAGCTGATTTTATACGTCCACGTATTCGAGCATATCGTATCGAAACTTCCCGAATTATGTCCCCTGATTGTACGAAAAATCGGGTTTTTAGCTTGTGGTCCGATTAAATCAAACGTTCGAATATATCACCGTTACACCATAATGACCGGCAATACTATATACCGGAAAACACAGGAAAACAACCGGAAAACAACAAAACAACCGGAAAACACCATTTTATACTGAAGACCGGAAAACACCGGAAAAAAACACTAAATACCGGAAAGCACCCTAAATACCAGAACACACCCTAAATACCGGAAAACACCCCAAATATGTAACCCAGAGCCTAACCCTAACCCGTTTCCACCACCCTTACCCTAACACTAACCCGTTTCCACCACCCTAACCCTAAACCTTACCCTAACCCTAACCCTAACCTTAGACACTGTATTTGACATACCTTTTGTCCTGTACTACCTACAGAGAGATACCACACTGCAAAGTTTAGGGGAAGTTTCTTGACCAACCCAGGGATCATGGTATATACTTATAGTATTGGGAGGAATATGGCCGATAACCCGACATCACGACACCATTTAGGGTGTTTTCCGGTATTTAGTGTGTTTTCCGGTATTTAGTGGTTTTCCGGTATTCAGTATAAAATGATGATTTCCGGTTGTTTTCCGGTGTTTTCCGGTATATAGTATTGCCGTTGTAGACTCAATGGAAGTCACAATTTTTATCCGATTTCGATGAAACTTAATTATACAGACATTGTGTAAGATCTAAATCTGTCTACTGTGGGTCTTTCTTTGGACTTTAAATGTTATATAAATTATAAATTAGATATCTATTAACACAAGATCATAACCAACTTTCGATGCCATCAGACGGTCCCGGTTTTAAAAAAGATTAGAATGGTGAGACCATTTAATGATTTAATTTAAACATGGAGAAGCGAGGCTAAGACGCAAATGACCAGTGCGGTGGTTACGATCAATGCACAAGTGAAATCTACAACCATTGATAACTTTTCACAAAATAAAGTAATGTGTATGGAATTTTCATCATATTCATCTTGCATTATCTTTTTTTGAAATATTATAGCGAGAACGACCAGCGCTTTATCTAAACCTTACAATACCCCTTTAATAAATGGAAAGGTACTTTTATTGACGACATACTTAATTATTTAAATATGCACCAATTATAGATAATTTATTGTCTTAATAAAAGTCAAAATTGTTCAAGCGATACATACGAACTTATACGATTTATTACTTGTTTAATTACATTACAATATATTAACAATGATTAAAGAATAACTTGTAAGTGAAAATTTAACTGATTTTTAATTTTCTAATAACACCAGGTATGCTTTTTCTATAGCAAAAACGTACACTTGTCTATATGATGGTGAACTCTGGAAATCTCAGCAGACTCCAGTACCCACATCTATACCCTCAGATGTATGACGGATTCCATGTTCCTATATTACAAATGGGCGCCGGCGTCCACGAGGATGCCTGCAAAGAGTGTTTTATCATACAAAGCTTTTAATATCTAAAACTGTTCTTCTTTCAAGTTTTCTTTCAAAATTTTCTCATGACCTTCCCGTCTCCGTGGTTTGTAACCCCCAATGTATTTGGGCATTTCGAGTACTGCCCCCTAATTGTCACAGAGTTCGTACGCCTATGAGCAACAAAGTATAAAACAATTCATTCCAACTCTACATTAACAACTAACAGGGGCGTATCTAGCGGGGGTGCAGGGGGGGGGGGGGTATATTGCGCCTCCAGAAAAAAATAAAATACCCCCCTCACTCCACAAAAGTTTTTGATAGTCTTTCAATTATAAAATGATACACTTGATTATGATCAATATCAGTAGCTTGGGCATTTTATTGAAGCCCCACCACTCTGCTGCACCCCCACTTTTAATATCCTTCATACGGCCCTGACAGCCAATGTTATATATCTTGGTGATAAAAACATTCGTGGAATGAATAAACTTCGAATTGGCTATAAAAGAAATATTGATGTTTAGCTTTCAATATAATTTGATTCAAAACATAAAGACTAATATTTTCTGTTACTAAATATAACGCAGAAAATACAAAAGTCCAACAGAAATTTCTTTAAAATACCGTGCTTGTCCTACATTCTCCACTTGTAATTTGTTTTTAAACATATAAAGTGCTGAAGATATATTGGGACATTGATCAAGCGCGTCGTATAACATCACTCGGCATTAAGTAGAACTCTAGGTAGATTACTTTGTACCAATCGTTTGATATGTTAGTTAATCAAATGGCGTGCTTCCGGTTATAGAAGGCAGCAGTAAACTATAAAAAATCCCACATCCTTTCAGAACCGGAAATGCTTTTATGGACATAAAATTGGCATGTATATATAACACAGTAAAATGAATAATGTTGCTATTTTTGTTATATATTTTGAAATAGATGTTGTTTTTCTTCCCTAGAACACTGCAATATTTTCTTAATTCTGCCATGCCGGATGTGGAATCGGGTCATTGCTGGGTTCGATTGCCCCCCCCCCCACACACACACACCCACACACTCTCCCAACTCTACTATGTCTTACTCTTTCCCGGGCTTTTTCCTGTGTTTTTTTTTTAAGCTGGTAGCTGGGGATAGAATTAAAATGATAGAGGCCAGACTTTTTTTCAATTTTCACAGGGCTCGGAGGTTTTAATAATTTGCACACACATTCTCTTCTTGAAACGCCCCTCGTCGTGATGAATATTGTTCGGACCAGTTCAGTCACGCCATCATAAAGGATGAAGATATACTAAACACCGTGTTGATTGTGGGACCATTTAGGCTCACTAAGGATCGATCCATCATTCTACCGACGACTCGTGCAAGGGGTACAAACATATCCAATAAATTAAGAGACAATGTAAGACATTTAGTACATAATATTTTTTAAGGATAATTTATAGTTAATTTAAAGATACATTATTCAAGAGCTAAATCTGTCAATTGATCTAAATTATCAATTAGACAAAATTAACTTATCCAGACCATCCATAATAAACTCCCGATGGCAAGGCCAGCCATCGATTTCGACTGAATTACAATCCCATATGCTATCGCTCATTGATAATTGAATAAAAACAATGGATAATCGAGACTATAAGTTTTGTCTTACCGATTTCAGTCATGATGATCGAGGCTAAGCGAAACTTTCATCCGCTTAGTTTTCGGTTCATAGTGGACCAATTTGACAAAAACATTTAGCAAATTCCCTAATGTAGTTTTTAACTATTATAGTGAGAACTGCTAACTCGTTATCTTATATCCCATAATGTATCTTTAACGAACCTATAGGGCTAATAATTACCAAGTGTTCAACGAGGCAATTATGTTATGAAGCCCGTATTTATATAAATATTTCCTTACAGAACGTTCACGCGGGACGAAAAATAATCTTTTACGGTTGATTGTAGGAGAAAAGGGCCCTGTCCGAGCAATTTGTACCCATAGCAAACGACATGGCGAACATCCGTCTTCGTAAGACCCGTGGGTGCAGAAAAGTAGGACGCTAAACCCCATTTATTTTATATAAATTCATTATAGTATATTTTATTTTTTAAAAAATGACCTAAATTTTACAAGGGGCATTAGTCAAGATAAGATAACGAACTGACAGTTCTTGCCTTAATAGTTACAAAATAGATAATGAAAACAAAATATGCTGAATATTTCAGTCAAATTGCGTCACTCTGAACCGACATATTAGCCATTGAATTTTAGGCTAATCTCCGTCGTTATTTCTGACATTGGATTTATAAAAAATCTCGATTAAATCCACTTTAAGTTAAATTATCCATCACAAAATGTATTCAAATCCAGTAAATATCACAGGCTAACGATGGCATCGATAGTTGATTGTGGTCTGGATAAGTTAATTAATAATAATTTAGTTAACATTTCAGACCCAAAGACAGGAAGATTTAGCTTTCGCATAATTAATGTTTAAACTAGGTCATTTCAGGACTAACATATAGTTCAATTTTATTTCAATAATTCGCTAGCGCGTAGGGGTCTTTATCAGTGGGAGGAAACCGGAGTGCCCAGAGGAAACCCACGAGGTTGAGAAGGCGCCCCTATCTCCATGCCACATACGCTCAGACCCCAGCCACAAGCCAGAGGTAGCCGGCCAGCGAGAGGTCGAAGCGCGACACTCTAGACCACTAAGCCATCCCAACCCCCACGAATGTTTAAAGAATTTGATGAAGCCAGTTCATGGCATTAATACGATATTTATGGGGCTAATAATTAAATACGGTAAGATATTATTTGTGTTCAAAATAATTGTTTTAAATCTAACATGGCAGTAGCAAGTCTCTTGCATCCTTCATCCTCAGCTTGCGAATTTTTCTACAGTATGTATGTATGCATTAGTTTGTTATTTATGAGGCAATTAATTATATGCGGTCTTATGATATTGTAACATGCTTTGATTAATAAGCCATTAAATATAAGTAGGTTTCATTTTTGTTAATTCATTTTTCTGAATTTAATAGTGTACACGAGGTTGTAAGTTATAAATGAATGAACGGCGAGTAAAATAAAATGTTCCTCTATTAGATTTCTATCATGTGGAATGTAAAAGCTCATTCATCAGTGTAATTATTTTTAGTCTCCCGTCTGTTAAAATACACGGCGAAGTTCTGTAGTGTTTCCCTCGAGTCATAGCTTGCCTTCAACAGACATGATTTATTTAATATGAAGCCATTAATCACAGTCAATAACTTTTATCTTCAGTCACAGTTAGGGATCTATAAACATATTAAAAAAAACAACATACAGGAACCATTTTACTCCCACGTAATATTAGTTCCGACTAGAATATCACAAGTCACAAATTATTGAAACTGAGATTGATCAATTCCCGACAGTTCCGTTCGGCTGATTTGATTCTATGATTACAGGCGCGTGTCCAGATCGGTGCGTATGTGTGTTGGGGGAGGGAGGGTTCTGGGCTCCTCACTGATCGCGTAAGGAATATTTCTTTCTCGATTATTCATTTCATGATTAAATCATGAATGGAAGTTGTGAATTAAAACGGATCCTAATCCAGTAAATATCGCAGGAAGTTGAAATCGATGTCTTATTAATTATTTAGTTAACATTTCAGGCCCAAAGAAAGACCTGCAATAGACATATCTATTGCATAATGTATGTTTAAATAAGCAAAACTATTGTTTCAGAGTTTCTGATTTTATAAATTTCTCGGATAATCCTACAGACCTCACTACAAACTTGATGTTGCCTCTACCCTGTACCCCTCGCTGTTGAAACTCCCGAACACGCCCTAGGGTTAGCTTTTTTTTTTAAAACATGGCATCTTATAACTTTATGATCGATCTAATAATCTGGGAATTCATAAAACATCTATTTATTTGTTAATGGAAAATAAAGTTTGTAATTTGTTACTAAATATAGTTTAATCTTGTAAGATTGGTTTTGAATAATATAAAATATAGAGACCGGTAGTCTATCATGGTTTTGTGGTCAATAAATTTATTGGGTATTACTTATAATAGAAGTCGCGGTGGCTCAGTGTGATTAACACGGGTTCGCTGCTGGTGTTGGTCGAGAAAGTTCCTCCAGAATTTCCGGCGTATTATAGTATTATAGTTTCCGTCCGTCTGATGTGCAGGGTGGATATGACGAAAAACCAAGGTCCCTTGTACACCTTAGCACTGGCTTTGTGGATAAGAAGCTGGGTCGCTAGCCTGGAGGTCGGGTGTTCGATCCCTGCATCCAGATTTTCCGGCGTGCCCCCCCCCCCTGTTCAGTGATGCAGGACGGAGGGTGACAGGGGCAGCTGTCTAGTCGTTTGGAGGGGACGAAAAATTGAGGCCCCGTGTACACATTGGCGTACACGTAAAAGATCCCTTGACAGATGGAATTCGATATAAGGCTATAGCTTTCCGGGCAAAATTACCCTCATAATACACTGCATGGCGTATGCCTGTCTTCATTATCCCAGTCAGATCTGACAAGTACAATTAGGATGTTAAACTTCATTTTATATACATGTATATACCAGTCCAATCAATTTTCTGGAAATGATATTTTCAGATAATAACAAATTATCTTGAAGGATCAGGAACCCTTTGACCCTTTAAGTGTTGAATTGTGTTGATGTTCATGTTATTTCGATAACGTAGAAAGTTTGCATTTCACGATAAAATTTTCATACGATAAAGTGGCAGTCGTCTTATTTGCTAATTCTATTTTCAAGACCCACATTTACAAGCGCACCACCGATTCCGTAATACTTTTAGCAGATCAATAATAATAATATATAATAATAAGACATTTATATAGCGCCTAATCGTCCTAAAATGCTCTAAGCGCTTTACAATCATGATATCACATTGCCCGACATATGTCAAATTATAATACTTATTATATACATTTAATTACTGATACGCTTGGTTGTATAGATGAGTTTCTAAATTGGTTTTAAAAATGTCTACGGTCTTGTTTGATCTAATGGTTTCTGGTAGCACATTCCATAATTTCGGGGCGGATACAGAAACGTACGATCTCCACTACGTTTCAGATTCGAGCGGTTTTCTGTAAGTAGATTGAGCAAAGTTGATCTAAGATTTCGATTGTATTTTGTGATCATTTCTTTGATATAGTCTGGGCCTTGATGACATCGCGCCTGGTACGTTCGTGTATTTTTTATGCGCGAACTCTTAGTTTTTCTATTACTGGCACGCGCACGGGCACATGTACCAAAATCTGGGATTTCGCGCGTAGGTACTTTTGAGGTATTAGGTCTGTTAAGCATAACACTTGCCACTGTACCTGTGTATCGCTTATCATAAACCGAATGTTTGAAGACCGTTCATATTTATTACGCACAGAATTTTCAGTACAGTGTTGATTCATGCTCAAATTGTTGCTAAGCAAACCAACGGGATTATTTTCTCAACAGTGTATGAACTTATTCATAGCGATAATATCCTTACACCGAGAGAAAGTATCTAATCTCGGTGAATAGAACCATGGTTGTCTGGTAGAAAATTACTTTTGTATTTTTTGGAACGGTAAACAGTGTTTTTAGAAGCAAACTAACCTGCCGCACATGCCGAAGTCATTATACTAATAATAAAAAGGCGAGAACTCTTTTTGCAGCGGAGGCTTATCACTGAGAAATAGGTCAAGGTTAAAACATACAGTACGCGCATTGCGGAGGTTTGGTGAAACACGATATTACCGTGTTTTTATCGTGGAATTCCGTGAAGTACCGAGTGAATATCGAGTGACATGATACGACTGACAGAGCAGCCCGGAGTCGAACAATCGCCACCAGAGCTGTCTTCGTCAGCTAGTTTCAAAACGGCGTACAACCAGTGCAAGTGGGAAAAGACGAATATAAAATCAGAAATATGTTATTTATTATTGTCGGATTTATTACATCGCTCCTGTCTAACAAAGCATAAAGCTGTGGTGTTACGGTGGCGGCATAGTATTTCACCGTAACACCACAGTCACTCTTACCATTCATAATACATCTAACTATCACTCCCTACACATTTCCCCTCATCTACTTTCCCAAACGTCAACAACACATCTCATACATCCATTTCGCTGATTAACCCTTGTGCCATGTCTACTGGATTATGGAGTGCCTTGTATGTCATCCTATTAATTTTGAATATGATCTGATACTTCACTGGCAACCAATGCAAGCTCCTTAGAAATGAAGTCACATGGTCATAATTCTTCTTTCTCTTTACTAATTTTGCTTCACAGTTTTTGGACAGTTTGGAGTTTGTTTAGGAGAGAATCGGGAAGACGATAAAACAAGACATTAGCATAGGCCAGCTTTGACAGTATGTGTGACACGTCTCAACCACCAGGAACACGAGTAGTAATGCACATTCAATTATTCTCTGGTGCCAAACAATTCATCCACGCTTGTGGAAAAGAAGCCATATGACAGTAAAACGAATTCTTTCGAATTACTAATACAGTTTCGATCATTTTTATCATGTATTCATGATACAAGAAGGAACCACGAGTTTGTTGCGTACATTGTCCTTCGGCATCACCTTCTACGTAATAGATAATGCTACACAAGTTGAGTCTGGTTTTGTGACCATTTATGCGCTGATCCCCCAGGTGGTTTGGGTGGCCTAATGGTTAACTAGATCATTTTGGACTAACATATGGTTTAACTTTATTTCAGATGGAGGAAATCGGAGGACCTGGAGAAAACCCACGAGGTTTGACAGGCGACCCTACTCCTTGTCACGTCTCTTTCAGGGGGATGGGCGGTGTCAGATATGAAAGGCGATAATAACCGATAAACAATTCGAAAAATATGGACATGTTAATATGCTAGATGGGTTTGCTTCCTTTTTGGATGTTTCGTAAGGGTTTTTAAAAAACTTAGTTGTATCTGTAATAGCAGTAGCACATCTACGTTTTTCAGTGGAAAGTGACAAAGGAACTTGTGTTGTGTTTTGTATAATTCATTCGTTTGTACTTTAGATCTACAAAATTCTGTAGATTTAAATAAACAAAAAACAAACATTTTGAAAACATAACATACAAATTTATTGGTGTCATGGAATGAAATAAATTAAATATTCAGCACCATTTTCTATAATATAATGGAGAAAGACAGGTAATTGAGAAATAGAGGGACGTCATCACAGACGCATATCAAGGAACATGCGAGTTGTTTTAAAGGGACAATAACACTCTTGCTGGCTGGACAGGTCCAGAAAAAAAAATTAGCCTTTTTTTAACTACTAGATGTTTAAGTGTCCTACCTGTTGTGTAAATTACACATTAGTGTAAATTACACATTACAACCTATCTTACTTGTCCAGAGGATTCGAAAATATGTTTAAATCCAAGTTGCATTTGAAAGTGTTTACGTAAAGCTTTTCAAACCATGTTACGGCATATAGTTTAAATTGTCTAATTTGTAAAATTAGGTGTTTCAAGATGAAATTTGTATCATTTATGAATCGTTATATTGTAAAATAGTACAAATTGTTGACCAGAATAATGATTGGGACATATCATTCAGTTACAATAAGAGTGGTATTGGGGCTTTAATATATTCTATAATTCAGTCTTCTTTTTAGATTTAGGACACAGACATGCTTCCTTTTGAGATTCTTTATATGGTTTACATCCTAGAGCCATAACACCAGCATACATTAAATCCGCCGTGGACTTACATCCTGAAAAAATACCATAGATATAATGGAGATTTGTCGTCGACAAATAAAAAATCAGTGATTATTCAATTGAAAGCTCAATTTTCCCAGCAGCTAATGTGTTTCTGGAAAGAAAATTATTACGGTTATTTGCAAAATGTTATAGATTTATTTTGGAACGGATTCAAAGTTTCCATCATTAGAAAGTTCGAGCCAGACCTTTAGATGCATGCCTGGAGCATCAATGATTTTTATAAAGTTTTTTTTGGTTCTTTTATGATGATGCATATTGTAGATGGAAAACAGAGACCGCGATGCATTTAGTTCTAACAGGAAATTATCGAATTTGTGGGCATTAGGTCTACGCATTTAAGTGTTCATATCAAATAATTTATCTATTTGCTTATACTAATGTGTATCTATTGTTCACAATGACCTTGGAGGGTAATAACACGTCATCAGAAAACCAGAATATTCTTGGCCTACTTCTAAATCCGCATTAGATCAAAATCAAGTTAAGGTTTCATATGAGCGGCTGGATGACCACGCAATAGACCCCAGCTTGTGCGTGAAAAGTCTCGTGGGTTTTCTCCGGTTCCCCTATTTTGCTTCTACTTCTAAAATATATGTTAATCCCAAAATAGTTTTGTTTCAAGTGGGCGTTAATCGCTCTCTAGATGTAGGTGTATAGTTGTTCGGTTAGTCGAAAAACCGAGGTCCAATGTACACGCTGACAGTTGGAAGTCGATATAGAAGAGCTGGTACACTTTATTAGTCGGCACAGACAATAGAGAGAGGGAGATAAATGGGATTTGAAGTCCACTCGAACGGGATAATTTTATTTCAATAATTCGCTTGCGCGCAGGGATCTTTAGCAGTAGGAGGACACCGGGGGACCAGGAGAAACCACACGAGGTCAGACAGGCGACCCTATTCCTTGTCACCTACAACCGGGGATTCGAAACCACGCCATTTGACTCAATGACAGGCTTTATTAGTAAATGCAGGAGGACTGCACTACACGCAAAACAAACAAAACAAAAAAATCTACAAGATAAACCTGCGGACAAGACAGAAAATAGACATTTCAAGAACTAAACAATTATCAAATCAAATGAATGGATCCGGGGGCCAGCCGTAAGCGTCCACTGCGCTGTACAGTCCCGGGCCTGTCTTGGTACAGGCTTCACCAAAATGATTTACATAAAAGGGGTAACAAAAAAAATGCGACCGATCTTGTAAGTGGTCGTCTCTTTAATGGCGATAGTCAGCCAATTGACGTCAGGTGTTAAAACGTCAAATAATTTTAACAATAAGGGCGATAATCCGGACATACTCGGAAAACGCTAAAAAAAAATAAATGTAGTGAGCTAACAGGAGCAAAGCCCGACAACGAGAACATTCTGCAGTACGAAGGGCTAAAACTCTACTCTAATAGTAAATGCAGGAGGACTGCACTACACGCAAAACAAACAAAACAAAAAAATCTACAAGATAAACCTGCGGACAAGACATAAAATAGACATTGCAAGAACTAAACAATTATAAATCAAGTGAATGGATCCGGGGGCCAGCCGTAAGCGTCCACTGCGCTGTACAGTCCCGGGCCTGTCTTGGTACAGGCTTCACTAAAATGATTTACATAAAAGACGTAACAAAAAAAAAAAATGCGACCGATCTTGTAAGTGGTCGTCTCTTTAATGGCGATAGTCAACAGCACGCACGTGCTATCAATTCGACCATCCAACCCGGGACGGGGGGGGGGGGGGCGCTGAAAAGTATAGGATGGTTAAATCCAATGTCATTTCATTACAAATTCAACTTGTTTACATACTATGTTATTCTAGAGTGGAAGTATAGAAGCACGAGGAAATACCCCAAGTTACAAGACCTGATAATATTTGTAATTATCATTCTTGAGCTGATAAAAATCAAATTACACCAATCCCTTGATAGTATAAGATAATTATAATAATATTATAATAATATTCATAATATGGTTCACTTCATGCGACCACGAGTTCCTGGTGGTTCTTTTTATCAAAGAATGTAATGAACCATGCATTGTACATCATATTTTTAAACTTTTAATTTAAGTCCCTAAGGCCGAAAAACAAATTTCTTTTGATTAACTTACGATTAGTCGATCAAAACTGAAATTTGAGTATTATTTTCAGTAATCGTACTCGGTAAGTCCAAAACGGAAATTTCGCTATTCATTTCGGGAATCTTACTCAGCAAGTTCAAAACAAAACTTTCGGTATTATATTCAGGAATCATACTCAGCAAGTCCAAAACTAAAATTTCAGTTTATTTTAAGGAATCGTACTCAGCAAGTCCAAAACTAAAATTTCAGTTTATTTTAAGGAATCGTACCCAGCGAGTCCAAAACTAAAATTTCGGTATTATATTCAGGAATCGTACTCAGCAAGTCCAAAACTAAAATTTAGGTATTATTTTCTGGAATCTTACACAGTAATTGTGCTACGAATTAGATAAAACAACCTTCACGAACAAAAATAATAAAAAGATTTTCGGACCAATCAACCACCCCTTTTGTTTGGGACACAGTAACCGTAAAACCAGGTATTTTTTTTCTTGGCCTAATGGTCATTTTGTAATCCCATGTAAACAACATTGCTGTTAAGGGTTCAATCTGGATGCTCAGTCCATAATCATTTTATTCCGTTCGGTATTTATACATATATCATAAATTAAATATTTTCCAAAATTCGACATCTCTTACAGACAATATAATTTGTAATGGGATATGTAAAACCAAGCCAGCGACACCTATAATTTTCAGCAAAATTTCTTGACGGGTCTCTTGGACTGAATCCAAGCCGGGAGATATTTTAATTTTGTTTTTATAAAGATACATTATTGGAAATTAGATAAAGAGCTGGAAGTTCTCACTATAATAGTTGAAAAGTAGATAATGTAAATGGAATTTGCTGAAAATTTCACCCAAATTGATCCACTCTGAACCGAGAAATTAGTGATTGAAATGTAGGCACAGCCTCGATCATTACTAAAGTCGGTACGATAAAAACATTGTCCAGATTATCCATTTTTTGATGTGATCATCAATGAGCGTTGGGCAGCAGATTGAATTCTAATCAAGTAAATATCGTAGGTAAGCGATGACATCGACAGTTGGGTTTTGGCCTGGATAAGTTAATTAATGTTTAATACTTTCGATAACATTTCCGACTCTGGCATAATGTATGTTTAATTAAATTTTAAATAATCAATTTTAGTATATTTTAACTTGGATTAAAGGAACATTATGTACGGTTTAGATAAAGTACTGACCGTTCTTGCTATAATAGTTCCAAACTAGACAATTCAAAATTAATATATTGAAATCTCCATTTTGAGCAACATTATTACTGTTTGAAGTTTTGACATAGATTGTTTATTATCCCAGCAAAGTCACATGTTAATCGAGACTCCATTTTTTAAATTAAACCATTAATTTTATGGCGATCGTATCTCAATCGATTGGTTACAGGCTCACCATGTCCAATACTAGTTTATATAGCATTTGGGGTCAAAATAAAAACCTCCAACAGGCAGATCTTTAAGCGATAAAAAATAGATATTGTCCGAAAATTCAAATGAGGATCAGCAGCTTTAAGGTAAAAAAAAACCCAAACATAGGTCTCTTGTTTCTAATGCAAACTAGAGATGATTTTGAAACACAAAAATCCACCCAGTCATACCGACAAGATCTGGATCCACCGCATGTAAAAAATATTTAAGAGGTGTACACGTACATTATGTAAACGCTAAATCTGCCTAGGCATACTCAACCCTCTGTGTCATCGGATTTTAAAAGCATATTAGATAGATAATCGAGACTTGCTACGATGATCGACAATCTATGCTACATTTTGTCCAAACTTTAAACGCTCATAACTTCGCATGCATCGAATAAAGTAAGTTGACTGAACTTTTCAGTTTATTCATTTTTGAACATTAATAGGAATAGCAAAAAAACGGCCAGCTCTTTATCTAAATATTATATAATGCATCTTGAAGTTCATGCGCGAAAAAAAAATCAAAGTAAAATGAATTCATAGTAATTCATTATTCTATTATTAGCAAAGGGATAATTGCCCAAACTAAAAACACCCCAAACTGCATTATTAGTAATTAGTCTAGAAGTGATTGGAGAAGATGAACAACTAATCAGTTTGGACGCAATAACACGTAAATATACTGATTATTATAGCACTGTGGTCAATTCATTGACAATGGTTAAAAATAACCAGACTTTCTAATAGCTAGGACATACTAGACGAAAATTTTGAGGCGAATCATTCAAGTGAACCTTTTTTTCAGCGAAATTAGCCTATAGCGTGTCTGGACCCATCCTCGGTTACCCAGTGCATTCATTCCGTTCTACTCCACTATACCCTGGGTTAATCTATAGGGCTTCCACGATTTCAAATTGCTAGAATGCAGCTATACTGTACGAGCCAACCAGAAAACAGCTTACAAACCAATCGTTTCGCCTACGTTTTTATAAGGGTAGATAACCATATCCATGTCCATTTACTGATTGATTTATATAAGTATTGTGTATATTAATAATTTATTTATATTCAATTGTATTATCAAAATCTGAAGTATGTGTTGTTGATTTCAATTATGTATAACATCTATATGTTTCACTTTTGTTATCTATATTACTATTCGTTCTTTGTTTGAAATAATAATTATAATATGTCGTTTTGTTATGTTTATTATTAATGAACGTATACTCGTTAATTTACATACGGAGCACTTATCTACGAAACCACGTGTACATAAAATTCGCGGAACGAACACACAATTCTCAATAAAACTAATGAGTCTACACGAATAAATGAACGTTTTATCTGCAATAATAAAACATATAATTTCGCTTTTAGAATAGGTCAACTCCTAACACTGTCGGAAGAAAGTAACTTCCCTTTGGGCAATTTCCTTTTCAAATAACAGTTTATGGGATTGGTCGATAAAAATAGCACAAGCATCAATAGTGGATAACTTGAAAACATGTCTCCCCCATAGATTAACCCAGGGTATAGTGGAGTAGAACGGAATGAGTACACTGGGTAACCGAGGATGGTCTGGACCTGCGACATTCGCCAATATCAAACAAATTTATACCCGCTGATATTATGTGGCTAAAAGCGCATCGGCGCATGCGTGAATTAAGATTTAGACGATCTGAGGCCGGCTGTTCAAAGCTCCGTTATCTTCAACAGAGATAAATTCTGTTGCTGGAAGCCTTATTAATTATAACATGTCGTAACTTCCCGTTATATTTAACGGGGGTGTTGGGCTCCGTTAACTGTTTCAGTGGCATTATTGGGATACCAATCGAGGTATACCCTTCGCAAAAAGTCATAAATTACTATTCTAGAGGGTTGGGCGATACCGGGGAGGGGTGTGTGTCTATTCTATTCTCTATAGTATGAAATTCTATAGTATTCTACGGAATTTTGGGCATCCGTAGAAAATATGGCCCCCAATATTCCACAGTCTCAACCAAATGAAGAAACAGTCTTTTCTTGGATTAACTTTAATCAGTAGGTTCGCTAACGGATAATAAAATTGAAATTGACTTTGTAGCAACAGAAATTTAACGGACTATTAACAAACGACACGTTACCAAGATAACCTTTAAAAAAACTTAGTTTTGAGCAACTGACCCCTTATCGCCGAGCATGGGGCACGGGCTTCACCTTTTGTGTCCGGTGCGTTACCTGGGTAACTTCGGCGGCGAATACTTCGGTCGAGCTATTGGTTAATAAAGTTCGCATAGTGCATCCTTGGCATTCTATTTTAATGTTTAATTTACCATATCACAAACTGGGAGTGAACATACTGTTTTTAGCCATCTACTGCACTGAAATCGTGGGTTTAACTAGTAATATTTTAATTTGATTTTTTAAAAAAGCAAGTGAATGAGTGTAAGTAATAAAATTCTATTTTATACAAGATAGTAAGGTATTGTAAATATATCAAAATTAAGACTGGGTTTTAAAAAAAAATGGTAAAGATAGCTATGATACGCCTACGTCGCATTCATGAGGCTTAAGGAAAAGGGGGAGGGGGGTCCTGGAACTCTATATATCGAAAGAGGGAATCTTCTAATGTGGTTTCCCCTGGTCAGTTTGGATTCTTGCATAGATATGCTGGCTTAAGGAGGGAGAGAGAGAGAGAAATGGGGTTTAACGTCGCCTCAACACAACTAGGTCATTTCAGGACTAACATATATTTTAATTTTATTTCAAAAATTAGCTTGCGCGTAGGGGTCTTTAGCAGTGTGAGGAAACCGGAGTGCCCGGAGGAAACCCAAGAGGTTGAGAAGGCGCCCCTATTTTCATGCCACATACACTCACATCAGGGTCGAAACCACAGCTGCAAGCCAGAGGTAGTCGGTCAACAAGAGGTCGAAGTCCGACACTCTAGACAACTAGGCCATCCCCCACCCCCACCCCCCCTTAGGGAGGGGGGGGGATTCCCGTTTACATACGGCGGTTGGGAGAACTGAAGGCACATAGCTTACCGTGTCACTCGACAAACCTAAAAGTGCACGCCATACAGACAACTAATCGAAGAGACATAAAAAAAAGTTCACGAGAAATTGGGTCAAATTGATTCACTATAATTGCACATAATATAAAAGTTGATGTACAACTACATGTACTGTGTCTATAAATGAATTGTGTTAATCCTTTAATGGTTGATGGATAAATTGTGTTTCTAAAGTTAGACTGTGGCACCACTAGATAAGACACAAAGAACAATATTCTTGAAATAAATCAACATCAGCAATCAGTGCCTTGTTTTCAATTGATATCGATTGTCCATAAAATGTTTGTCCAATAAGTATGTGAAAGAAATTTTTCGACAATGAACGATATCAAATAAATCTAATTATATCACTTTCGCTGCCCTAAAACAAATCTACTCGACACAAACTAGGTCATTTCGGGACTAACATATGGTTTAATTTTATTTCAATAATTAATTCGCTTGCGAGTAGGGGTCTTTAGGCTTTATGATACAGTGCGCACGTGCTAACCATTCGGCCATCCAACAAGAGGTTTTTCAACAGTGTCGGGCTTCCGGCATGACGAATGGTCTGGAACTCGAATCAGTCTGTTGACTTCGGAAATTTTTTTTATTCATGGTAGACCTTCTGGTGGACGGACGTTTCGAACAAAGAAGTGTAAAAAGTGCTAACTGATGCAAATAGGAGCTAATTGGTTGGGTTGCAAATATTGAATTAATTGGTTAGGTTGCAAATAGGAGCTATTTGGTTAGGTTGCAAATAGGAGCTAATTGGTTAGGTTGCAAATATGAGGTAATTTGTTAGGTTGAAAATCGGAGCTAATTGGTTAGGTTACAACGATGAGCTAATTGGTTAGGTTGAAAATAGGAGCTAATTGGTTAGGTTGCAAATAGGAACTAATTGGTTAGGTTGCAAATATGAGGTAATTTGTTAGGTTGAAAATCGGGGTTAATTGGTTAGGTTACAACCATGAGCTAATTGGTTAGGTTGTTGCACATATGAGCTAATTGGCCTGGTTGCAAATAAGAGCTAATTGGTTAGGTTGTAAAAAGTTAGGTTGCAAATAGGGGTTAATTGGTTAGGTTGCAAACAGGGGTTAACGGGGTAGCGGTTGGGCTTAAAACTTCTCTACATTCACATTTTTCAGTGGGGGATTACCCGTGGCACGCCTTGACCTGGGCCCCGGGGTTTAGGCACCCACTTAGCACGTTAGAATAGAGAAATATTTTCAACTGCTAAAAAATATCATATAAACATCCAATGGCCCCCATTGCGTCTTGATCCCATTTCGCTGTGGATTGCCTTTGAAAATCGTTCGGCAACTCTCTGCCATGTAGTACAAATTTGATAAAATATCAAAACCTGCATTTCTGATAAATAACAGAGTTATTACTAATCGTTACCTTACGGGGACATATACATAATCTAATTTCATGTTTACTGTATAAAGTTACATTGACAAGGGGATTAGGGTGACACATTGGCAATTCAGAGCAGACCCGAAGTACGTGTTTTCACTTGTACACAAACATATTAAGAGATTAGAAGCAGATCACCCTGGGCTTAACCTGTGTTGGTTTAACACGTGCTTAAACTATCGTCTGGGACGAATGGTAGCAGTTTTGCATTAATATAAACCGTGCTCTAACTTCCGGTAAAACATTGTTTGGTTCGTACGAAACTTGCGCTGTCTGTTTATTAGTTGACCCGTATTTTAATTCCTAAATCGACAATTTTATTCGAAAACGCTATCTATACTTCGGATACTAGTATTTGGAGAGGTATTTATTCTGGTCCCTTTTTATACAGTTGAACATGTGTATGTAGGCTTTGTATGTATAAAAGATATGAAACGGATTAGTACTGTATTACAAAATTACATACAGTTTGAATATGGCTGGCATCAAGGGCAGAGATATATTCTTAAAGTAGATAGTTTTCTGTGTGCAGACTGTGTTTGGTTTAGTAAAGTATGAAGTGAGACGTGTACCTGTATGAGATATCTGTATTATATCTACTTGAATATAGCTCACGATTCATATCAATACTTGCTGTAACGTGTTAAGTTATTAGTACAGACTGACATATGGTCAATCATTCTTGTGTGGAGATGAAGAATCGAGCATATAGGAATGCTGAATTGGGTATTTGAGTGCAGATTTATTATGATTCGTTTTTATCCCAAACGACAGTAATGACATTCTAGGTTAGTTGTACTTTAGAAAGGCTCTGACTTTCTATTGTTTTTTGAAAACCCCCAACTGAGGGAACATAGCTAGTTGAACTCTGAGAGAGAGAGAGAGAGAGAGAGAGAGAGATAGAGAGAGAGAGATGGGTTTAACGTCCACTCGACACAAACTAGGTCATTACGGGACTAACATATTGTTGTTTTTTTTTTTAATTAATTCGCTTGCGCGAATGGTTCTTTAGCAGTTGGAGGAAACCGTGGAACCGGAGAAACCTCACGAGGTTGGACAGGAGACCCTTCTCCTTGTCACGTACAGCCGAGGATTCGAAACAACACCAGTTGACTCAATTAACAGGCTTTATGATACAGAGGCTCTGACTCCCTATTGTTTTTGAAAAACTCCCAACTGTGGAAAATAGCAAGTTGAACTATTACCCGGTGTAAAATCTACCCAAAATGCACTTTGGCTTCCTGTTAAAAGGACTTGATCATAAATCTGGAACTTTGTTTTCCACAGCCCCGTCTTTTGGCTTATCAAAGCATTGTGGTTATTAGGCAACATCGGTCGTTTGGAAGGGGATAGGGCATTTGTAATTTTGTTGAATAGCAACCCACCCAGAATCTTATGTTTTAAATTAAAACCCAGTGTATGGCATCGTGTTGTTCGTAGCCTGCCATCGGTATGAACCATTTTCTTTACGTTGTACGAAAATAATAGAAATTCAAATGACCTTCTTATTCACACAACAGACTTAACCTTAAGACCTAAGGGATATTGTAAGGGTTCCGCTGTTATTTCATGGTTTAGTTTAAGTTAACATCACATATTTTGAAATGGTCTACGTGCAACTACACTCGTAAAACACCGACCCCAGGAACTTCTGGTTATTGAATCTACGTCATACTCACTGAGCCACCATGACTCAAGAGGTCAAAATGGCGTAAATGTCAATGTTATAGATTTGATTACACTGACGTAGTAATAATGGAAACGCAATTGCCTGTTTGTTATATTAATATACAAAGATAGTAAGCTGGCACTGCCAGGCAGGATACGCCCACATTTTCGAGAGATGGTTAGAGAACAAGCAAAATCGAAAGTGATTTTTCCTACAATCAAAGGCTATAATTCATTAAATTACAATTTGATATGCGCAAATATCGAAAAGAATCAAGATCTTTAGGTTATAAACATGCATTTCAAGTTTCATCAAAATCGAATTAAAATTGTGACCTATACTGGGTCCACAACCTTGATATACCATATTTTAACACTATTAGCGTACAAACGGTGGCCATTTTGTCTGGCAATTATGGTCCGATTTCCCTGAAATTCAAACTCAACCTTCCGTATGGTGTAACGGTGATAGAGTCAGGATTTTTAAATCGGATAATAATCGTGACCCCCAGAGCGACCATAGGCGATTTTTCGGACAATCAGGGGTCATAATTCAGGAAGTTATGAATTGATATGTGAAAATAACGAAAGGAACAGTATTCGCGTACAAACGGCAGCCATTTTGTATGGCAATTTTGTTCCGAATTTTCCTGAAATTCGAACTCAACATTCCTTAGGGTGAAACGGTGATATAATCAAACAATTTTTTAAATCAGATAATAATTGTGACCTCCAGAGGAACCACAAGCTAAACAAAGACGATTTTGCGTATAATCAGGGGCCGTAATTCAGGAAGTTACGATCCGATATGCGCAAATATCAAAAGGAACCAAGATCTTTGGGTTATAACCGTGCATTTCAAGTTTCATCAAAATTGAATTAAAATTGTGATCTCTACAGGGTCCACAACCTTGATATACCATTTTTTAACAGTATTCGCGTACGAACGGCGGCCATTTTGTATGGTAATTTTGGTCCGATTTTTCCGAAATTTGAACTCAACTTTCCTTAGGGTGTAACGGTGATATGATCAAACGAATTTTTAAATCGGTTAATTATTGTAACCTCCAGAGGGACCACAAGCTAAACCAAGACGATTTTGGGTATAATCAGGGGCCATAATTCAGGAAGTTACAATCCGATATGCGCAAATATTGAAAGGAACCAAGATCTTTGGGTTATAACCATGCATTTTAAGTTTCAGCAAAATCGAATTAAAATTTTGACCTCTACAGGATCCACAACCTTGATATACCATTTTTTAACAGTATTTGCATACGAATGGCGGCCATTTTGTATGGCAATTTTGGTCCCATTTTTCTGAAATTTAAACTCAACCTTCCTTAGGGTGTAACGGTGATATAATAAAACGATTTTTTAAATCGGATAATTATTGTAACCTCCAGAGGGACCACAGGCTAAACCAAGACGATTTTGCGTATAATCAGGGGCCATAATTCAGGAAGTTACAATCCGATATGCGCAAATATCGAAAGGAACCAAGATCTTTGGATTATAACCATGCATTTCAAGTTTCATCAAAATCGAATTAAAATTGTGATCTCTACAGGGTCCACAACCTTGATATACCATTTTTTAACAGTATTTGCGTACGAACGGCGGTCATTTTGTATGGTAATTTTGGTCCGATTTTTCCGAAATTTGAACTCAACCTTCCTTAGGGTGTAACGGTGATATAATCGAACGGTTTTTCAAATCAGATAGTAATTGTAGCCTCCAGAGGTACCACGAGCTAAAATAGGTGAATTTTCGGACAATCAGGGGCCATAATTCAGGAATTTACGTTCCGATAGGTGCAAATATCGAAAGGAACCAAGATCTTTGGGTTATAAACATGCATGTAAAGTTTCATCAAAATCGGTTCAAAATTGTGACCTCTATAGGGTCCACAAGCTAAAAACGTGATTTTTCGTACAATCAGGGGCCATAATCCATGAAGTTTTGATCCGATACATGCCAATATCGAAAGCAGCCGAGATCTTTTGGGGATAAACCTATATTTTAAGTTTCGTCAAAATCGGACAAGAATTGTGACCTGTAGAGAGTCCACAAACAATTGTGGACGGACGGACGGACAGGGGCGACGACATAATACGTCCACATGAAAATGTGGGCGTATGAAAATACATATTTCAGGTAAATTGGATCTTAACTTTTGGGACTAACTTGGTCACAAGAAATTAGCCAGCAACTGGCAGGGAAGATACGCCCACATTTTGCAAGAGATGGATAGATAACAAGCTAAAGAAAAAAATGATTTTTCGTACAATCAGGGGCCATACTCTATGAAGTTTCGATCCGAAACATGTTTAAGATGGTTTGGAGATAAACCTTTTTTTTAAGTTTTGTCAAAATCGGATAAGAATTGTGACCCGTAGAGTGTCCACAAACAAATTGTGTACGGATGTCCAGATGGACATGGTCGACGACTATATACGTTAACATGAAAATGTGGATGTATAAAAAGTGATCAATGTGGAAAACTCGGGAAATAATTATAAGAAATCGCTGAGCTTCAATAAGAATGAATGAATAAAATGGTGTTTTATGGCACGACAGCGTCAACCGGGCTATATTGCTCCAAACCTATGATGAATTCATCGAGACCAATTAACGATTATTAAATTAATTTATTTAAATACACAAATAAAGATGGTAAGCTGGCACTGCCAGGCAGGATACGCCCACATTTTCGAGAGATGGATAGAGAACAAGCAATACCGAAACTGATTTTTCCTAAAATCAAAGGCCAGAATTCATTAAGTTACAATTTGATATGCGCAAATTGTGACCTCTACAACCAAAGGGTCCACAACTATGATATACCATATTTTTACACTATTCGCGTACAAACGGCGGTCATTGTGTCTGGAAATTATGGCCCGATTGTCTAGTAATTCGAACTCAACCTTCCGTAGGGGTTAACGGTGATAGAGTCAAACGTTTTTTTTTTTAAATCGGATAATAATTGTCACCTCCAGAGGGACCACAAGCTAAACATAGGCGATTTTGCGTATAATCAGGGACCATAATTCAGGAAGTTACAATCCGATATGCGCATATATCGAAAGGAACCAAGATCTTTGGGTTATAACTATGCATTTCAAGTTTCATCAAAATCGAATTAAAATTGTGACCTGTACAGGGTCCACAACCTTGAAATACCATTTTTAACAGTATCCGCATACAAACGGCGGCCATTTTGTATGGCAATTTTGGTCCGATTTTCCCGAAATTTGAACTCAACCTTCCATTGGGTGTGACGGTGATATAGTCGAACGTTTTTTTTTAAAATCAGATAATAATTGTGATCTCCAAAGGGACCACAAGCTAAACAAAGGCGATTTTGCGTATAATCAGGGGCCATAATTCAGGAAGTTACGATCCGATATGCGTAGATATCGAAAAATCTTTGGGTTATAACCATGCATTTCAAGTCATCAAAATCGAATTAAAATTGTGAACTCTACAGGGTCCACAACCTTAATATACCCATTTTTAACAGTATTCGCGTACAAACGGCGGCCATTTTGTATGTCAATTTTGGTCCGATTTTCCCGAAATTCGAACACAACCTTCCTGGGGGAGTAATTGTGATATAATCAAACGGTTTTTCAAATCGGATAATAATTGTCACTTCAAGAGGGACCACGGGCTAAATAGGTGATTTTTCGGGCAATCGGGGGCCATAATTCAGGAAATTAAGTTCCGATAGGCGCAAATATCGAAAAGAACCAAAATGCATGCCAAGTTTCATCAAAATCGGTTCAAAACTGTGACCTCTATAGGGTCCACAAGCTATACGTGATTTTTCGTAGAATCAGGGGCCAAAATCCATAAAGTTTCGATCCGATACATGCCAATATCGAAAACAGCCGAGATCTTTTGGGGATTAACCTATATTTCAAGTTTTGTCAAAATCAGACAAGAATTGTGAGCTGTAGAGAGTCCACAAACAATTGTGGACGGACGGACGGACGGACGAACCCCGTTTCAATATTCCTCCCTTATTTCGGCGCGGGATAATAAATGTAATGTAGGCGTATAATCAAAGAAAATTATATAATAAAAATATTTGCCGATTGTTTTCAAAACGGACATCGTGATCTGCTAATCTAGAGCGAGAAAGAGAGAGAGAGAGAGAGAGAGAGAGAGAGAGAGGGAGAGAGAGATGGGTTTAACTTCCACTCGACACTAACTAGGGCATTTTGGGACTATATTATGTGGTTTTTTATTTCATTTTAATAATTCGCTTGCGCGTACATGTCTTTAGCAGTGGAAAGAACCCGGAAGACCCGGAGAAAAACCACGAGGTTGGACAGGCGACCCAACTCCTTGTCAAGTACAACCGGGCGGGATTTGAAACCACGCCCGTTGACTCAATGACAGGCTTTATGATACAGCATACACGTGCTAACCATTCGGCCATCCACCCCCGACCCCCGAATGACTTAACGAACACTGATCTATCACATCATTAATAGGCAGGTGAAGTTGTCTTGACCGAAATTAAACTGGGTTAATAAATTGCTATAAGCATGCATATGGTGAACTGTAGTTCATACTATAAAACAAATATTTATATTAGCATGGTGTGGCTGTACTAGAGTGGGTATCATGGCCCGGTTTTCAGAGAACTCGGTGTTCCTTTCTGGGCGAAAAGTTTATAAATCACTGAAATAATGCAGGCGTCGTATCATTAAAAAAATGCAATAAAATTCAGTAGCTTTCACGACCAACCGATCAAAGACTGAAACTTTAATTCATCGCAGTTATCTTTTTTTCTACAAGCTGTTCTGTTTCATTTGAATGCAAATTTTATTTCACCTGTTTTACATATTTAAAATGTCCTCCTTTCTTATATTTCTCAGTATGTTTAAGGCCCAATAACATTCTTGTTGTAACAGAATAATAATGTCCAAATCATTATTCTGATCAACAAATTGTACTATTTTACAATATACCAATTAATTGATGATACAAATTTCATCTTAACACACCGAATTTTTAAAAATGGAAAAATTCAACTACATGGTTTGAAAAGCTCTTTTCAAATGTGACTTAGATTTTAAAATATTTTCGAACCCTCTGGACAAGTAAAACAGGATGTAATGGATAATTTACACAACAGGTAGGATAAGGCTATTTTTTTCCGGACCTGTCAAGCCAGCAATAGTGTTATTGTCCCTTTAAGTTTTACTGATTTCATAATAATCATATGTGCAGGATTTTGACAAGAAATTTTAAACAGGCAAACAAATGGTAAAACAAAAACCATGATCATCAGACGGGAAATTTCAAAAAAGAAATTTTTCATCACATAAGCTATTCGTTTATTTTTTTTTTCAATACCTCAAATCATGTTGAATTAGATATCAAGATGCGGCTGGCCATTTTCGATGCTAAACGTTG
The DNA here is from genome assembly GCA_917208275.1 of Patella pellucida. Lineage (NCBI taxonomy): Eukaryota > Metazoa > Mollusca > Gastropoda > Patellidae > Patella > Patella pellucida. The sequence goes on along the minus strand of OU795036.1, from coordinate 18,723,511 downwards.
CCAGGCCGAAAGCATAGTAAGCTCTCCGGACGTATTTGTGACGAGAAGCATGCTGTCATTGGTCGGCAAAAGGTCCCCATTTGGGACAAATATTGGAAAACATCGATATTTGTAGCGACAAACGAAACGAAGAAAAAAGTTAAACTTTCTCTTTCATTTGCGTTTTTAATGATCGAGTACCAGTCAGCCTACATAAGCTATTGATAATCGCATGAATGAACACTGGTGGCAGTGCGTGACACTGGTGCGGTCACCATCATTGTAGCCTTCTACAGGCCCGGGCTAGGTCAGTTTACCTGCCGGGGCGCGGATACCCTGCCATCAAACGGAACAAGAACGGACCGTGCCAACTTTTAAAACAAAATTGCATAGTATGGGTAGTAATCAACTCTGTAAAAATACTTTTAGACCTAAAGAACCCCTCCAACCCAAACACACAACCTCCACCCCCGCCTCTACCCTAGCTACAGGGATGTTTACAGTCAAGTCAAAAGAAAGATATCCGCATCTTTCCGAGGCGGATGTCGCTCGTTTAAAAAATGAGAGCAGTCATAAAATATCTTTACATATGATATTAGTTTCATCTAATATTAGAAGATTCGTCTCCCTTTAGCTTAACATTTCGTCAGATATTACGATTAAACCTACATTGTTTTGTCTAATAGGGTTTAACATCTACGGTTCTGCTCCGACTGGGCTTATGAAGACGGGCATTCGTTATACAGTGGGTCAATTCAAGTCCTGGGTTAAGGTGGTGTAGTGTTTAAAACCAGTTAGATCAGTGTAGCACTGGTGTAACGTTGTGCTAACTCAACCTGAGACCCCCTCTGTATTTGAAATCAATCCGAGTTAAGGTCTGTGGTGTTGATGCTGTGTTAAACATGGGTATATTTACACAACATGAACACTAGTGTCGTATCTGTGTTACCCAAACACTAACTTATACCCAAGCCCCTCAGTCTGTCTATATTTTCAATATCAATTTTCCGATTTAAAAAACAAATTTATAAGAAAAAATAATCAGGCAATGACCTTTGTTCAATATTATTTCAAATTACATTAACACATGTTTGATAAGAATAGCTTGGTAAACGCAAGGCAAAAAATGTCGAAGGCAGACCTGCTGATTTTAAAAAAAAATCCCAAAAACGAAATATCGACTGAATAATGATTAAATAGATGAACTTTCTACTGAATATAATACATGGAGAAAACAGAAATTCAACATAGATCCTAGTTTCCCAACTTCCCGAAAGCGGTTATAAGTTTTTCTCAATTACCTTTCGTTTAGTTGTTATTATAATCAGCCAGCCCATGCGTTTGGGATTGCAAGGAGTACTTGTCATTTATTTACGCATGATGTGGCGGATTTTTTGTTTGACATTTCGGACAGATCTATATCATTTTCTCAACCAGCCGACCTTGCCAACCTTAGAAATCTAATCCAATTGGCCGATGGCAGATATATGTATGCGGTTTGTACATTGATGGTATGATTGTTAAAATACAACGCCCATATCGTTCTGGTGAAACTTTCTTATGTGGCTGACGTGGTAAATCATGTGATGCCCAGAATGTCAAAACTATTGTGGACCAGAGAGAAGTGGTGAGACACATCGTAAGTGATATCCCTGGCGCTACACATGCCAACTTGGAGGTCAGAAAAGAATTGACAGGAGACAAAGATAGGTTGCCAGGCAACAAAATATACGCCCACAGCAGCTAAATCGCCAGGGCAGTCAACAAGAGTTGTCGCATATTTAAATTTTTTCAGTAATGAAACATTTATAATACACTAAAATCATATAACAAGTAACAACTCATTATGTAATTATCAGAAAATCATTTGAATTTGTTTGGCTTTGATAAAGTTCTCCCCCATGCGAACGTTTAGTATACCAAACACTTAATATTCTGAAAATCAATAGGCTTCTTCGTCTCATGACCTTCAATACTGTGTATAAATTTCAAGTCAATCGGATATTAACTTTAGCCTCTAGAGCATCCACAAGATTTTTTGAAGTGATCAAGGGCCATAACTCTAACAGTAATTATCGAGAATCGCTGAAAATCCCTGTGCTTCTTCGTTCCATGACCGTAAACACTGTGTATAAATTTAAATTCAATCGGATATTAACTTTAGCCTCTAGTGCGTTCACAAGATTTTTTGAAGTGATCAAGGGTCATAACTCTGACAGCAATTATCGGAAATCGCCAGCCCATGCGTTTGGGATTGCAAGGAGTACTTGTCATTTATTTACGCATGATGTGGCGGATTTTTTGTTTGACATTTCGGACAGATCTATATCATTTTCTCAACCAGCCGACCTTGCCAACCTTAGAAATCTAATCCAATTGGCCGATGGCAGATATATGTATGCGGTTTGTACATTGATGGTATGATTGTTAAAATACAACGCCCATATCGTTCTGGTGAAACTTTCTTATGTGGCTGACGTGGTAAATCATGTGATGCCCAGAATGTCAAAACTATTGTGGACCAGAGAGAAGTGGTGAGACACATCGTAAGTGATATCCCTGGCGCTACACATGCCAACTTGGAGGTCAGAAAAGAATTGACAGGAGACAAAGATAGGTTGCCAGGCAACAAAATATACGCCCACAGCAGCTAAATCGCCAGGGCAGTCAACAAGAGTTGTCGCATATTTAAATTTTTTCAGTAATGAAACATTTATAATACACTAAAATCATATAACAAGTAACAACTCATTATGTAATTATCAGAAAATCATTTGAATTTGTTTGGCTTTGATAAAGTTCTCCCCCATGCGAACGTTTAGTATACCAAACACTTAATATTCTGAAAATCAATAGGCTTCTTCGTCTCATGACCTTCAATACTGTGTATAAATTTCAAGTCAATCGGATATTAACTTTAGCCTCTAGAGCATCCACAAGATTTTTTGAAGTGATCAAGGGCCATAACTCTAACAGTAATTATCGAGAATCGCTGAAAATCCCTGTGCTTCTTCGTTCCATGACCGTAAACACTGTGTATAAATTTAAATTCAATCGGATATTAACTTTAGCCTCTAGTGCGTTCACAAGATTTTTTGAAGTGATCAAGGGTCATAACTCTGACAGCAATTATCGGAAATCGCTGAAAATGAATAGGGGTCTTCCTCTCATGATCTTAAACACTATGTATAAATTTAAAGTCAATCGGATATTAATTTTAGCCCCTAGAGCGTTCACAAGAAATTGTGGACGATGGACAGACGGACCGACAGACGGACGGGGGCGACGGCAATATACGACCACATTTCTATGTGGGCGTATAAAAATGAAACTAAAACATACTAGTGTGTTTATTATTTCCAGCCAGTGTTTACACTGGTATTAAACTAGTGTAGACACTGGTGTAAACACTGGTTTTAAATTGAGAGGCCCAGGTTAAGGCATAAAAAAGAACACCAGTTATACACCGCTATAACAGAACCCTAACACAAGCTTAACCCGGGATTTGAATTGACCCAGTGTCCTAGGGGAAAATTTTTGACCGGACTGTGGCGCTAAAGCCTACTAAATTTCGAATTCCAACTGTTAAGGGATCTTTTACGTACACGCCAATGTATAAACGGGGCTTCGGTTTTCCGTTCCATCTGATCGACTAGAGAACAGACCTACCGCCCTGCACAACTAGCACATGATATGTCAAGTGTGGGTTAGGGTTAAGGCAGGCCCGAAGCCAGAAACCAAAATTTAGCCGACATAGGGGGGCGAGGAAGATAACTTTCCGACAACAAAAAATAAATGAACGAAGGTCATCGCCGACTACCGTAAGCAGGAGTAGGAGAGAGCACGAAAATTAGAAGCTGTGAGAGTGAATTTAGGCCTCTATGACATGCAGGTGGCGAATGTGTCGGAAAATTAAGAGTCTCCAGCCGACCTTGACTATATCTCGGCCGAATTTGAGACGCTGTGAGAGTGAATTTAGGCCTCTATGACATGCAGGTGGCGAATGTGTCGGAAAATTAGGAGTTTCCAGCCGACATTAACTATATCTCGGCCGAATTAGAGAGGATATGTCGTACTAAAACTCTCTCCTGGCGAAAATGCGAGCATAGCTAACCAGCGATTTTTTTCCGACGCAGACAGAAATATTCCGTTAGGAACCCCCCCCCCCCCCACTAGCCTCGGGCCTGGGTTAAGGTTAGGACTGCAGATTAGGCCAAGGTCTCGAGATGTAGACAGGGAAGCGCAAACCCCTAGAACTTAACCTACAATCCACTTTTGACGTCAATTATGCTAGACCGTCGTCGATCTAGCGTTCTCATTTCTCGGCAGGCCCTCTCCACCTACAAGGGGAAACCAGACGGTAGAAAACTCGATGGACTTAGTCAAAACCCGGAACCTTCTGGAGACAGTGCCTTGCCGATTGAGTCTCCATTGATTCTAGACTCAAGGCACATCTACTGCAGGTTACGGTGTGTACAAAGTGTCATAAAGGTATACATCGGAATAATAAACTTGCTATAGGCTACGAAACATACACCCACAAGTTGCCAAGTCGTCCCTATAGTTATGGTCTAAACAATAAATTTGGCATTATAAATAAAGCGTCTAAGGTGCTATCGAATTTTCTTAATGAGGGATAACTCTGGAAGTGATCATCGAAAATTTATGAAAATGGTCAGAGATCTTTTTTTTTAGGATATGATAATTGATAATTGCAGTCTATAAAGTTCCACCACGAATTTGTAACAAAGCGGAACAACTGTGGTGTTTTGTATTAAAAATTAGTGTTCGGATATTCGAATAAAAATACTATTCGAATATTCGACGGACCTTGAAATTTGTATTCGAATAGTATTCGAATATTTTCAATTTTTTAATGAATATATTTAAAGTGGTATATCTTCAATTTATTATAATTTCTAATCAGTTGTGAAGTTCGTGAAATGTCTGTTGACATGCGAACAGTGCACAATATCATATGTTAGCAATTGCCTGTAGATCGTTTACGTAAACTGCCAACTTGTACACAAGACCTCGGCCTTCCAGGACATCGCAACAAGTGAACACGGGAGAGAGAGAGAGAGGGGGGGAGAGAGAGAAAGAGAGAGAGATGGGGTTTAACGTCCGCTCGACACAACTAGGTCATTTCGTCGGGACTTACATATGGTGAAATTTTATCTCAATAATTCCCATTCTGTGGAAACTTAAAATAGAAGAAAGTGGGTCTAAACGCACATAATAATGTAATATTAAAATACGCATTAACAAATTAAAGTGTATTATCTTTAAAGTAGCTAGGTCTCTTACTCAATATCATCCAAATTCTTCAACTTTGAAAACACGAATTATTTGTCAATTCAAATCAACATTTTATCGGAAAGGATAGGCTTCTGATATCCAATATTTAAGACAAAATAAACATTTAACCTTTGGTACACGAATCGTGTACCATAATGAGGTTCGGCCCCAGTTCTAGCAATAGACTCGGGGAACGAGGCTATACACATTGCACCAAATCAAATGGCGTATGTAGACTGGAATAACCAGACGCTAGAAATTTCAATTCGGTTAAACCATTGAATGTAGATCAGTTTATATACATTCATATTACAGTATTATATGCGTTGCGACCCATTCCTGTCAATTTCTAGGTCCCACATGTTAGGGATTTAGCTCCGTTAACATGACATTGTGCGTATTTGATAAACCGGTATGAAAAGGATTGACGCCGTGATAATACCATGGTAACTAAAGGGGTACGGTGACCAGACTCGGTCCAGATAATTTAGGGCCTTTGTGCGATATTCGCCAAGACAGCCAACTCCAACTCGGCACTAACTGGCTAACCAAAGCATGTATCCAGCTACTTACCGGATAAGTTCTCTGAAGACATTCAAATTAGAGTTATGTAGGGGTAGTACCCGTACAAGTTGTAGTTAGGAAGTCTAAGTAAGCTGTGAATGTAAATGTGACAAGAAAAGACGCTTTTAATAATATTTGAGGACAAATAAAAACAAACATGTAGATATTCGAAAATATTCGAATATGGTAATTGCTATTCGAATATTCGAATATTATTTTTGACGAGCGAATATTCCAATATTCGTGCCGAACACTATTAAAAATACGGATTTTAACTCGTTGCTTTTGTGCCGACAGGAAAATGAACATAAAGGAGTGACCGCAATGTACGATCAATTTAGAATATCAAGAAAGGCCTCACCTTGCAGTGCATCTTCAGAGAACACATTTTTTAATTTATGACATATTTTTAGTAAACATTTCTGGAATTTATCATCACATTTTTCTTTACTAAAGTTACAAGTATCATAGCAGAAATCATGTTTATCACAGCACTTGGTAACACCAGGCATAACTGACGTATCAATCTGAAAAATATTAAATCAGTCAATGGGGCCAATAACTCTAATTGGCAGGAAAGCGGAATGGGTTGAGAGAGAGGGTGAGGGAGAGAGAGAGAGGGGGGGGGAGAAATGGAGTTTAAACTCCACTTGTCACAAACTAGGTCATTTCGGGACTTAGCGGAATGGGGTTTGATTATAACACTTCATATTCAACGGTTCCCCTTTAGATTATATGAATTAAAGATACACTTTAAAGTCTCAAAGAGGGGGTGGGGCCGTTCGCGTTGCATCATAAGGTCTGTCATTGAGTCAAGCAGTGTGGTTTTGATTCCCCGTCTATACGTGACAAAGAGTAGGGTTACCTCCCACTGTTGACTGCTAAATAACCCTACGCGCGAACGACTTACTGAAATACATTTGAGCAATAGCTAGTCACGAAATGGCCTAGTTTGTGTCGGGTGGGCTTTCCACCATTTTTCAATTAAAGTAAACAACATTTAACCAAATTCTATACAGTATAGGATATCTTTGGTTGAAACTTGAAACGGAAAGGCACCTGGAAATTATTGTACAAAACTTCGCCATTCAGATAAGAGAGTTACCAAAACAATAGCAGTGTCTCGCGTCAAGGGTCAAAAGCCACTCGTAGACCTCTTACGCGACCTCCCATTACAACTTGTCAGATCTTCTTTTAATGTAGGCCATCGAATGTATAATAACGAAACGAAATATAGATCTGTATTTTAATCATATTAAAACTTACCAGTACATTTGATATACCACATCCATTACTTGAAGGTTTATGATGAGGATTGGGTACAGGTTGTTCACCTTAATAAAACAAAAATCCAAAAAAAAAAGTGCTTAGGTTTTATGAATAATCTATATAAATAAAATCAATGTATTTATGTATATAATATATATATTCGCCCATCGGCCATCACGCTTCGTAGCCGCACTCCACCCATGGTATCAAATTAAACAGTATGTCGCTTGAATGTTTTAGGCCATCGTATTTGGGTCCACTTTGGGTCCAGGGCTAATTGGGCCTAGGTCCTGGGCCACAGGCGAATCACGCTTCGTCACCACGCTCCACCCCTCACATAATAAATAATATGTGGTGTCAAATTAACCCTTGGCCTTAAACACAATTCTAAATTCAGTCAGCAAATTTTGGGATATGGCTGGCGTATTAGGCCTGTGCATCAGAAATAGCTCAAAGAAAGCGTACATTGCCAGAATAGCGGATCTGGCTTGAAAGAGTGCATTGATAGGAGAGCACTGGACTACGTTCGTCTTGTTCATGAACTAAAATAAAACCGCCAGAATAGGAAGCGTTCAGCACAACGAAAATTTCGGGAAGTTTCAGTCGGGCAAAAGTATGATCATTGGCGGTCTGTATCCATTTATTAAATAGAGTTGCTTCCCTTATATCAATTTACATTTACATTTACAAATATTACAATGAAATTTGTGGGTGCCGTTTGGAATTCGTAGTCAGCATTGAACTTACCGTTGGGACATTTGTGAACACACCCATCGGCATCTCCTAGGAGATCAAATATACTATCCACAGCAGTATCAAGAGACGATAACAAGTTATCGATATCGAAGTCCATGCCATTGTTTTCCACTCGCGGAGAGGCTTCGCAACACACCGACACACAAAATAATATAAAACAAAACAAAACTTTTATGGATATCCATTCATAACTTCTTAGATCCATGATTATTGATTATATAGTTATTTAAATCAAGTCCTACTACCAATACCATACCCATTAAAATCGGTATCAATATTAGCCTAACCAACACAAAAAAAAGGAGTTCCGTGATTGTAAATTTTGTTTCTATTTTTAGGTGTTGTTTACGTTTTCAAATTTGATTGGCTGCCTACAATTATTTACGCTACGTAGTAAATGACAGTATTAAGGTCCACAGAGTAAGTGTGTTAGGTCCATGATGACAGTGTAGAGTTTGCGATAAGGTTTCAAGAAATGAAATTGAATATAAGTAGGCCTACACCGTATTGGGGGGGGATATTATGTGCTGTGAGGGAAATTATGCCTGGATATAGCTGCCAACCTAACGACTGGACCTCGATTTATCGCCCGACCCGAACTACTAATGCCAGTGTCCGTTCCTTGACAGGCGTCTAGTCTATAAACAACCTTTATGCATGTGATCCTATTAGTATATTTCAGTAGAAATTTTCATCTAACTGGACAAAAATTGGGTGTTTTGATCTACATTCCACAAACTTTGTACAATTCACATTATTTTGTCATTGTAACATAATATATGTAATAGAACACCCATTGGTATGTAATTGAACTTTGATTTCATAATAATTAAAAAAAAGACATAGTAATTTCTTATCTTTTTTATTTTTGTGAAAACATTATCAGGTATAGATATATAAAATTAAATAACTCTAATCAATAAAAACAAATATAGTATGAACTGTTATTAATTTATTACAATCTGATAAATAACAATATCGAGTATGGACTGTTATTAGCAGCTAGGATCTATGAGCGGCTATTACATTCTACTAAAGCAAAAATTCTTTATAACTAAAGGCCATACCAAAAAACTATTCTGGTTCTTTTACAAATCTGACGCATGAGGAAGGTTTTTATTTTTGGTTTACCCTAGGATCATTACCTGGCTACATGACTTAGATAAATGAGCCTACCTCACATGACTGGGTTCAGTCATACTATACTGTATGTGGTGGGGTAAAATACTTATGCAGTAATTTATGAGCCTTTTTTAATTTCATTTTTTTTCAAAGTCCCACAATTTAAATTAATTTATGGAAATCATCTCTAACAGTTATAATTATAATTTGTACGATCAGCATTAACTAAATTATTTTCCCTTTCCTAGAGATCATTAATATTAGTATTATTAACAAGCCTCAAGTTTTTAATTAACAACAAAGAGAACTTCAATTATATTAAAAACATATTCAGTTAGAATTTAAAGAATTATCTGACTTCTGGCATATTGAAGCTTTAATGAATATTTAAAACAAATCTGTCTTATAATCAAAGTCAGCATTAAACTATTGAACTGTTCACTGAACAAAACAAATGTACATTATAAACAAACAAACAAACTTGGGGAGGACAAACTGTTCACATTTTGATCTGTCTAACACCAATATAACAAATATATACAAATATTTAAACATATCGAATCAGTTGTAATATACATATTAACAAAAAAATTAACAAACAAGTGTGCAAATGTGTAACTTATGCTAGTTTCCCACTGATGTGCAATGCGTTACGATAAAGTATTGTCCCTTTGTGCAGATACAACATAATTATAATAAGACCTAATAGGATCACCTTGATTACTCCAGGATTAAAACGCGATTACAATTGTAGCCCAAATCTTGATAGTGGAAACCTAGTATTAGATCAATCGTATAACACTCTTGTATCCTGAGTTTTGGTTTGACATTTCTTTTCAAAATCTTTTTCTTTTGGTAGTTGAGATCAAATGACTGCTATACTCAGGCTTTGGTTTCAGTCATATTTACCAGTTTTGACTGATGGACAGTAAAATTGACCATCTAAAAAACTTACCTGCAAGTCAATTTATATGCAATACAATAAGAATTTCAAAAAATTTAACCTTTAAGCCCAATAAATATAGTTACATTTAAAGTTTTTAATTTACAAAAAACTGGCACATTCTTTGAATAAAATATTTATCTTATCTCACTAGGTAAACTCAATATAACAAAAATTGAACGACTGGCAAATTTTTAAAGCAAAACCATATACAGTTGCGCACTAATCTTACTAAACAAACCTACCAACTTCACACAGGTAGAAATTAGATCACATGAAAAGAAATAATTAGTAATTAATCAAGGAAAACTTGGCCAGGTTAAACCCGGAAATAATATTTGCTACAATCATTCTTCCTTATAATTATTCTAAAATTTAAAATACAGGGCAACAATGTGAAAACATAATAAGGATCCAATAACAATCCTATATATATAATCAGTAATGTTTATTGAAGTGGGTTCTATCACCATGCAGTATTGCCCTACTACTGCCTGTTCTTATTTGCTAATTCCAACTGACAAGGGTTCTTTTACATATAAACAAAACTTTAAACGGGACATTACGGCTAGACACTGTTCCTTGACTAACCCACCATCTTGCCCCATTGACAGTGGGAAACCACACAGGAAAATCCTGCGGAAATTTTTCAGCCATCTGATGTTGCAAATGAATGCATTATCAAGGAAGTATTTATATAAAATATGAAATGAAATGGGCTTTAACGTCCTACTATTCCAGTCCTACTGGGCTAATGAAGACGGGCATACACCATACAGTGTGCTACTATTGAAATTTTGCCTGGGCAGCGACACTATGTATGGTCTACTCTTATATGGAATTCCAACTGCCAAGGGATCTTTTAAATGCACGCCAATGTATTGACAGCTGCCCTTGTCAGGCCAATAAATATCAAAGTTAAAAATAGAATACATCTGATTAACATACTTAAAGCCGTAATCTGTCTATGCAAGCCAGAATCATTTGTTGTCATTTAATCATACTAATTCATAATTGATGAAATTTAGAAATTCTAACAGTTAGATAATGTCAATTGTAAATGTTTCTTTGGTTGCCTACCATCTTACTAATAAGAGTTTTTAGAAATGTTAATTTAATCTAGTTTGATGATGAGCTGATTTGATTTGTAAAGTATATATCTGTCATCACAGATAGAGCCAATGTTCAGATACATGTATATAGATTTTATATACCGACAGATAAATCAGAAAGTGACTCTAACATTAGTAAACAAATATTTAATTTAAGTTTTTAGATCTTGGGCCGGTTGCTCAAAGCTCCATTTTCTTTTTAACGATCCGTTTACTGTAAATTGTTGCTGGAAATTCAGGCCCCGAACATTCTGTGGTGCAAATTTTTACTACAGATTTATGCCGATATAAAAAATAAAGTATTCTATAGTGTTTTCTGTAGTAAATTTAACGGAAAGTTAACAAACAACACGTTACTAAGATATGTCCCTTAGAGTTAAATGGATCGTTAAAAAAACTTAGTTTTGAGCAACCGACCCCTGAAAACCAATCAAAATAATACATGAAATCATCCAAATTTAACAGCTTAGTATTTTGAAAACAAATATTTTCGATTTTATCCCATCACCTATCAAAATAACACATCATGCTTGATATTATAACCAAAACATCATGTGTATATGGTATAATGATTGTTATCCATAGAAGTGTGTTGGGTTTCATCAGACCAACACCTTAATTTGATCTAATCAAAAACTCCTTTAGGTCACTATTTTAATGTCTGTCCCAGAGTAAAATTTGATAATGACACATGTGTTTTATCACTTGACAATTTCGAATAATACACATAAGGCTAATAATATATATTTGTTTCGTGCTTGTTATAATTCGATGGTTTTGTGCGTTGGAACATAGAAATAATTGGACACGAGCTGGGTTGGGTTTTATCGGTAATCCTATCTACATGATCTGCCTTAAAAAATGATTCTTCACAATCAAAATTTAACTCAGAGAAAGCCATACTTCTGTTCATATTTTTATTGGAGGAGATGAACTTAATGGTTTTTAGAAGAACATTATCCTCTGTATTTTAAGTGGAAGGCATTGAGGATGTTACTTTCGTCTCTTCTTCTGTTCTTTTAAATGACGCATCTCTTAAAGTATTCTGTAATTTATTTTTCTCTACAGTTAGTGAAAACAGCTGTAAAAAATAAATACCCCATTTTAATTTGTTGTTTAATCCAAATAAAGTAACAATTAACATAATATTACGAGAGAAATGAAATGAAATGAAATGTGATTTTCTCTATCCATTACAGCAAATTAAAGATACTTTTATATAATTGATCATAGACAAACCACAGGCCTTAAAGCCAGAATTTCATATTTTCTAAGAAAGTCAAAACATTATTATTTCTATGTCTTTTGCTCAATAGGTTATCAACTCACTATTATACGACCATGGGCATTATTTCCCACCCTCAAAAATCATTGACACAGGAATTAATAACACAATTACCTCCCTTGTCTTCCCATTGCCTCCCATGCATTAGCCATATCCAAACGTTGGAATTTGAAGTTGAAAATGATATTTTGCCAATTTATCAGCTAGCAATAGTGAATTATAGGATTAATAGGATTATTGTTTACAGGGTAGGACTGTTTATGGATACCATCTATTTTAAGGCTTTATTTTAATACATTTTTAAAAAAATAACTTTGAAATTGGAACTTTAACTGATCCACATCTGATATAGAAAGTCATCATACCAACCTGGTGATTTAAATGTGTGGTTCTTTCACTTTGGACATCTTTTTCCCTGGCATGTTCTGTGTTTAATTTCTGTAACAATAAAATAAACGATAGAAACAATGACTTCTCCTCCGAATATTTTCTGTTTAATGGTGATTTCCAGAATGTTTTATTACTTGGGAATAATTGTCCATAATCAAACAAATTCAATAAGCTAAAAAGGAAAGTAAAGCATCAGGAGCCTGTTTCACAAAATTTTAACTAAGATAAAATCCAAATTTTAGTAATTTGATTGGATAATATTATATTTGATTAATTTTAGTGCTTAGCCAATCTACTAAAATTTGGATTTTATCTTTTGCTAAGATTTCGTGAAACAGGGCCCAGAAAGATACCATTAGGATTGTAGGGGTAATGTCAATACACAACAAGACCGTCCGAACGAGGTGGTGGGGAGGTGTTTGTGCAGTGGGGAGGGCTTTAGCAGTCAGGTCAGACCCCCAATAATTAGCAGGTATGTTTTCTGGTTTTGCTGCACTGACACATTCCCCTCCTCCCTAAATATGAATTTCGTTCCGATGTGACTATACCACCATATTATTAGGTTTGTGTATTAACTGGAAGATTTATATTATGTATACAACTGGCTAATTCACTTCCTGCAATATTCATTGATGTTATTTTGGTTTGATATGATTTCCTGTTTCTATAACTATACTAGGACATGAAGTCATAGTTTTATATTATATTTATATGGCCTGATGACAATCTGATTAAAATACAGATCTATATTTCGTTTTTGATTTTTTATACTTTCGATGGCCTACACTACTAGAAGGTTAATCAGAGGTTGTAAAAGCGGCTTTTGACCCTATAACGTGAGGCACTGTTGGGCATTGACGTTTCTAGTGGTTTGCCCACAGTTCTGTGCATCGCATGCCAAGAAGGTTTCATTGGCTAATCCTTCATGCCATATAGAACACAGGTTATTTAAATAACTCTTCCAGATCCTAGAGTAGTACAGACAAATAAAACGATATTTTGAAGTATAAAAACAAAATGAAATACGATCTGTGTTTTAATCAGATTGGCCTGAAGAAATATTTTGATATCAGAAAACGTCAAAATATATCATTTTGGTTTTTGTTTATATGATTCTCTTGGAGTAGTTCAGAGGAACTCTTTTTATATTTATACACATATTAAAATAGGAAAAGTAAATAATCCAAACTTATTCATTAACTTTTTTTATTAAGAAGTGTCTTATAAATAGAAATTATTTTCATTTTAATCCTTTTTTTATAATTATCCAATAATTGGCCAATAAGAAAAAATTTGATAGATTAACACCAAAATGAAATGGGGTTTAGTGTTCTACTTTTCCGCACTGCACTAATGAATAAGAAAATAGGCCATACAGTGTGTCAGGGATAAAATTTGGCCTACTCTTATATAGTCAAGGGTTCTTTTATGTGCATGCCAACATATACCTCGGTTTTTCCATCACATCCAAACAACTAGGGGCTGTCTCTGCTAGGCCCTCCCTACTACACTACGCCTTACTGAGTTAGCCACCTCGAATCCCTAGATTAACGCCAACATTTTCCTCCCATCTATACAACTAGAGGCTGTCTCTGCCAGGCCCTCCCTACTGCACCACTGACAAGGTGAAACCACGCTGGAAACACAGGAAACTTTCTTGACCGAAACCATGACCACCTGGTTAGTGTGCCAGCACCTTACTCTCTGAGCCACCACGGCTCTCTAGATTAATATCAAGCAATTTAATCAGGCCCGTAGCTCCTGGAAATAATCTTGCCCCCCCCCTCACAAAAAGTTGTTGACCATATGGCCGGGGGGAGTGACGGGCTGGCTACGGGCCTGAATTTAATCAATAATATTCCCACCTTATATTGTTCTTTAAGAAGGTCAATCTCTGTATTAAGATTATGGATTATTTGGACAGATGTCTCTTCATCCGTATCCAGGTCCTCACTGTTAACTGATGATACATCAAGTGTATAGTTTTCTCTTTTATTTATTTCATCGTCTATCCGGTTGTTGTTGTCATTATCTAACAAGGCATCAAACTTTGGGGTGCTTTCTTCTTGTGTCTGCACTCCTGTATTACAATAACATTTACTCTGAAATAGAGAGAGAGAAATAGGGTTAAATGTCTATTCAACACAAACTTGGTCATTTTGCGAATAACAGGTTCAATTTCATTTAGGGGTCCTTGGGATGAAACCGGAGGACCCTTAGAAAACACAGGTCGTTGGACAGACAAACCTACACATTGTCACTTACAATCAGGGAATCTAAACCACGCCAGTTGACTCAATGACAGACCTAATGATCTAAAGTGCATGCATTAAACCATTCAGCCACCCAGCCCCACATTCCAAAGAAAAAACATTTATAACATATTTTGGTATTTTTACAGTTAATGTTAGGAATATTAAGGTTCGATTTAATGACTATAATCTCTGACAGAATTTTCAAACAATTTCCAATATTTCACATTACACATTTTGGATTTTGTCGTAGATAAATAGGTTTACCGTCAACTCAACACCATCCAGGTCATTTCGGGACTAACATAGGTAGCATTTACAACAAAAATATCTTAGCATTTTCAAATCTTATATCAGAGAGAAATAGGGTTTATCATTCACTCGAAACAAACTAGATCATTTTGGGGCTAACATTTGGTTCAATTTTATGTCAATAATTCGCTTGCACCGTAGGTGTCTTAAGCAGGGGGAGGAAACCAGAGGACCCTGTCACGTACATCCGGGAATCGAAACCACAGCACAGGAGTGGACTCAATGACAGGCCTATGATGCAATGTGCAACGCGCACACACTAATAGTAAGTGCAGGGGGACTGCACCACACATGATACAATTCGGCCATCTACCCCCACCCCCCCCCACTTATCTCTTATATGAGAAATATCATTTAACTGCTATGGTTCAATTTTATGTTGGCAACATATAACCATATTCAATGTATCCTAAAGCCATGATTACTACTGGATAAGGAACACAATCAACATAATTAATAACATCTAATTATTTATCAGAAAGAAGGGGGGGGAGGGGTCAGCTCATTCGGCTTGGATATGGTTAACTTTGAATGTGAAGTAAAAATATGGAGTTTTCAATATTTAAATCGGTTAGATGGAGGGGCCCTTATTGACCCCCTCTGGCAGTGCTACTGGATTATCTAGATTTATTCCGAAATCAAAGTGGTAACTTCTGCTCCATTTTGCCTTTTCGTTCATTTCCTTCTAGAACTCCAGTTAAAATTGCCAAGAAAGTGTATACACTTTTTGCATTTTATATCATTTCTATTGACAATGATGCTCTTATGCAGCCTCAAGCAATCACAAAGCAAATTAAAATGAAAACTGACTTACTGGATCTATCAGTGATACCAATTGTTTTGATAATATGTTGTTTTTTTCTACACTTTCTTTATATTTTCCTTTCCACATATCACACTGTTTATTAAGATGTTCAACTACTAAATTACGTAAACTCAGTTGTCTTTCTTGTTGGGAAACCTGAATAATAGATATAGTACATATTACAACCAAGATCAACACCAAATAAAGAGAGAGAGAAATGGGTTTTTTAAAGTGCACTCGACACAAACCTGGTCATTTCCGGACTAACATATGGTGGGAGGACCCAGAAAAAACCCATGAGGTTGGACAGGTGACCCTACTCATTGTCACGTACAACCTGGATTTGAACCATGCCAGTTGACTCAATGACAGGCTTTATGATGCTAGCCATTCAACCCCCCCTCACCAAATAAACATATATTTAATGATATATATGTATCATAGACCTCCTTAAAGTCTCATTGCATAATTGTAGCACTATAGAATCCCTTGCACCACAATATTGTAAAAGTTGAATCCCTAATAGAAATATCAGTCCAAAATGGTTTCAATTCCAGTCAGTATTTACAATTTGATGAACTGAAACTTAATTGATCTATGCTGCTCGCTATGTAATAAGCCCACCACCATTTTGTAATTGAGCAAAGTAATGAATGTTTTAACTACCGGTAAATATACCCAGTTCATGTTCTTGATAGTCAATGAGAGAGTGAAATGGAGTTTATCGTCAACTCAACACAAACTAGGTCATTTCGGGACTAACATATGGTTTTAATTTAAGTGTTTAATGCAGATATGACAGGTATGTAAGTAAAAATTAAACTTTCTTTAGTTAGTTTTAATGAATAATTTGTATATATTGGGGACTAAAAATTAATAAATCTGTACTATTTTTAATTATATTATTTTCTTTCAATTTCAACTGTGTGTATTTTAGTTATAGCATTTTGAAATATGGGTGTCACGATACATAACATGATATTTTTATATTTAGTGCCCACTTCCATTCTCAGATATAGCTATTTGAAATATGGGTATATGTTATATATTGTCTGTATATATATGCCACAATGTATTTTATATCTTCTATGAGGCCACACCAATTTGAATTTTTGTTCTTCCAGGTCTTGCTTAATAAATCACATGAAAAATGTTTTGTTTAATATTTCAAACTAAAACCAGTACTTCTAGTTTTTAAATAAGTCTATTTCCCCATGAGATAAGAAGGAATATTTTACAGGTGTTCCCAAATTCATTGTGTGACCTAAATGTATGAAAATAAATTGTGGAGTACATCTGGGAAATTCCCTAATCCAGAAATGTAACAGGTTACATACCGGTAAACGATATCTTATGGTATCAAATTTAATATAATATATATTTCTATCTTCCTTAACTATTTAAGATGATAGATTGCCATGCAACCATTTAAATGAGCAGCTTTAAAAATGGTAAAATCACTCAAAAAGCATGTTTTTAGTTTTTAATATTAGGCCTATAAATCATATTGAGTTAAAGCTAATTGAAAATAGGACTTCAGATTTAAAGGAGCTAACTTGCTAACATTTGTGATCTAGAAATTGTCAAAAGTGGGTCGCAACGCATATTATACTGTAATATGAATGTATATAAACTGATTTGCATTCAATGGTTTCCGTTTTTCCCCAATTTCAAATCAGTTATGTTTCGGCGAAATAAGCCATGCAGTCTCAATCTAGTGCTAATTTCTATAGCGTCTGGTTATTTCAGTCAACATACGCCGTATGGTATGGTGCAATATGTCTAGCCTCACTCCTCAAGTCTCTTATTAAAACTGGGGCTGAAGCGCATTATGGTACACGATTCGTGTACCAATGTTAAAAAATTATTTTATCTAAAATATCGGATATCAGAAGCTCATCTTTTCCCGGTAAGTTTACATCATCAAAGTTGATTTAAAATGGCCAATAATTTGTGTTTTCAATGTTAAAGATTTTGTAGGATTTTGAGTTAATATATATATATTTCTATCTTCCCTAAACAGATAGATTGCCATGCAACCTTTTAAATGTGGAGGATTAAAAATGGTAACAATCGTTCAAAAAGCATATTTTTAATTTTTAATATTAGGCCAAAAGATCATATTGAGTTAAAGCTATATGCCTTTAATTAAAAATAGTTCTTCAGATTTAATCTCTTTCTCTTTCTGTTTTAAGAGCTGTTGTGAAATATACACCATAGATGTTTACCATACAGGAAGAATTTACCTGCTGGAAATATTTCTTTCATCATCTTTACTTTCACTTTCAGTTTTGTTATAGAAATTCTTAGAATGTAATTTTACACCTGTTAATAACCTGGTGTTATTTCCAGCTTTTTTTACCTGGTACTCCATGTATATTTTAGTTTCACTTTGTTCACCTTATTTGTGTATTTCATCATGTAATCAAACATGGAAAAAAGGCACCTGTCGCAGCTACACTGCCAGACACAAGTCCAGGCTTTGTCACGCGCAATCCTTTTGGTGCCTGTCATTTTGTCTGATACAGATTTGTAGAGGCCTACTTTTTAGGTGTTTAGTTGATATTATTAAATAAATACATCCAGCACAAAATTCAAATTGTCAAGAACTTGTCAGTCTTGCCTGTCATTTTGAAAGGTACAACTAAAAATCATCATTTGCCGGCATGCGTGTAAATTATAAACAATGTAGCCAAGCATTTTATACTCAGTCTTAACTACCAACCTTTTTAGACAGATCCGAGACCAGTTGGTCAGGGTTTTCAACATATAGTTGTTGCTGCTCAATAATAATTCTCATTCTCCTATTCTCTTTCACAGTTTCCTCGTACAGACTTTGAAGCTTTACCAAATTCTGGGGAAAAAATAAGGAACCAATTTATTGAATAATCAAAATTACTAGTTTTAGCCCATGGATCTTGGGCCTATAATAAAAATGAAAATACCGGTATATCAATATATTCTACTAACGCAGAGATGCTTTTAAAGTTGGGGTCACAGTGACTCAGCGGGTAAGCCGCTTGGATTGATAACATGGAAGTCACAGTAAACTGCTGCTCTTACCATAAATACTGTGGTCACGAACAACTTAAAATAAGGCATATTTAATTATGGTCCGCTTTTAAGAGCCCACTTAGAATCTCAACTTACCATAATATATTTAGGATCTTGTTCCGTTATCCTTATAAGGTGTGAATTCAGTTCCTTCATCTTTGCTAACTCTTCTAAGGCAGAATCAAAATAGTTTTTAGAAACTCCAATATCCACATTATTTAATCTAGGCTGTAAGGTACTATCTGATGAGAGTAACTTTGGTATAAATGATGTAGATGTGGACGATGATAATATAATAGGATATGTCTCATTCTCGCATGATGCCATTGCAACGCTTCTTTCATCAAATATGAACTTACCTCCAGCTAATTCTGGAGCAGATTTATATTCTCTATTAATAGGTAATGTCTCTTGAAATTCTGGGGCACAGTCCACTTCCAGTTCGTTGTCTGAACTTTCAAAACGACTAGCCCCTCGACTAACTAAATTTCCCATATTTTGTGAACATTTTTTTTTGTCCTGCGAGTCAACAGCTTGGGGTAGTTTTTCTGAATGGTTGCTTGAACTAAATGGTGGTGAAACACGTTGGATATATTCAGCCATTTGCTTTTTTTCGATCTGTGATTTCTGTATTTCTCGTACCAGGAGGGCGAGTTCATGGGTAGCAACCTTTACGTAAGGCATTTCCAGAAAGTCAGAAACTTCATCATTTCCGGATATATTTTTCTTGCTCATGGTTTCTCAAAATATAGCACTATTAATACTAAAAATAAAAGAGCAATAACTTACATGTATGTAAGGAAATATACAAATCAGCATTATTAAAATTATGTACTTAATTATAAACATAACCATTTTATTATTCCATTCCAGGTCTGTGGTATGAAATGTAATCATTACACTTTTTAAGTAATGGCCATATAATGATTAATGGAAATCTAATTAATTACATTCCAAAAATCATGTAATGCTCAATTACATTTCAATTACATTAATTAATGGCACATATAAATATTTCCAACACTATATAGCACCAAAGAAGTAAATTAAGTGTATCTGGCACAAATCCAATTTATTATAAAAGTTAAAAAAAAGGATTTAAGTCAGGTTTAAGATATTTTATGATACAATAATAATGCATTAACCTTTTTCTTTTAATACCTTTTATTTTAGACATGTACGGTAACCTAAAAGGTTGATTTCTGAATTAGTACTAATTTGCAGGCAATCACTCAATCAATAAATCAGACAGTTAGAATAAAAGACAATAGTCTTACTACATTGTAATCTTAATCTCAAAGGACAAACCAAACAATGGTCTTCAAGTATCTCATAATTTTGTGATTACTTACAAAAATATATTTTTATTTCAGAGTCTTGCCTAATAATTTAGCAGTTACAAAATATAATATAGACAATCTATTTGGAATGATTAAGAAATTTATAAAATACAGTTAACTATACTTTCTATCCATTTTTTAAGTCATACAGTGAAAAAAATCAGTTTTTGTCACCATTGCCCATCGCTTGAAAATTTGCCTTGATGTTATTGTTTATAGAAATAACAATTCATAAACAAATATTTATTAAAGTGAGTCAAGGATTATTTTGAGTTTGATTTTGTAGTCAAGGATTATTTTGAGTTTGATTTTGTAGTCAAGGATTATTTTGAGTTTGATTTTGTAGTCAACGATTTTTTTGAGTTTGATTTTGTAGGCGCCTCATAGCATAAAAATAAGGTTGTCTTTTTAATTTCTATGAAATTTTTTTTTTTATAAATATTATAGTCATAAGGTCAGGGCCGGATTAACCATGGGGCACCATGGGGCACAGGCCCCAGGGCCCCCCACATTAGGGGGCCCCCCACAAAAGTTTTTACTACGATTTTTGTCTTCAGCACCCCTAAAAATCCATGGAAAGATATATTCAAAGACAAAACAGCAAATAAATGGCCTGGTTGTCTGGTTGTGGGGCCCCCCACACATTTTTTTAGTTGCGTCTAGTCACCTCCTCTAGAAATGCCATCATTTCATAGCACTCACATTTATCACCACGTCCGGATTAACCATGGGGCATAGGCCCCAGGACCCCAAACATTAGGGGCCCCCCCACAAAAAATCTAAGTTGAGTCCAGCCCCCTCCTCTAGAAATGCCATCATTCCATAGCACTCGCATGGATTGATCCACTGAAATAACACTAAATGCGCTAATTTTATTTTTTTCTAAATGGCTCCACACAAGTGCCTGAAATGCCAGGAAATCATGTTTCCGGCCTCCAATTTATGAAAATTTCCAGAAAAATAAGGCGTCCCCTCCAAAAAAATTGACAACCTTTCAATTATAAAATAATACATTTGATTATGATCACATAGTGATGCTCCTGGGCACTGATGAGTCGGTCGATTTTAATGGCGCCTACACCTGATCCAAACTTTATTATATCTCTTATGTGCAGGCTATCGGGCGCCACCACAGGCGCGGGCCCAAGGTGCGGACACCAGAAGCGAATGCCTCTCACAAAAAATCTGCCGCCATATAAAATACAAAATTGCCGCTCAGATATCACCCAAATGGCAGAAAAACGTGTTTCCTGCATCGTTATTTTTAAAATTTTCTACTGGATGACCCCAGACAAGGATGCCATCTCCAAAGGCAAAGGGTCCGTTTGGGTCGCCCTTATTCACATTTGACAGGCGCGCCACCAATTTTTGTTCTGGTCGCCCTATCCACGTCGCCTTATGGTGTTTCGGACTAGTTTTGTGTGCTTAACATCAATGAATGAATGAAATGGGGTTTAAAGTCCTACTGTTATGCACTTAACCTGAGGTAATTGAAGACGGGCATACGCCATACAGTGCTATGAGGAAAATTTTCCCCGGGCAGCGGCGCTACGGCCTACTCTTATATCGAATTCCAATTGCCAAGGGATCTTTTACGTGCACCCCAATGTGTACACGGGACCTCGGTTTTTCGTCCAATCCGAACGACAAGGCAGGTATCCTTGTCAGGCCCTCCTTCTGCATCACTGACAATCGAACACCCGACCTCCAGGCTAGCGAACCAGCGCCTTATCCACTTAGCCACCGTGATCAAATAAGAAATAGCGCTGCCGAAATGGACATACGGGAGCGACGTTGATTGCAGCTCCAAGCCCCCCACCCCCACGTACACACACGCACCGTTCCGCACTCAGGGCATTATATTGGCGTCCCCAACACTCTGCTGCACCCCCATTTCTACAATCTTACATACGGCCCTGCCTTCGGCGCTCGCGGTCGGTGATCAGGGGCCCCCCACATGTTCCAGGCCCCAGGGCCCCCACCATGGTTAATCCGGCGTTGCATAAGGTAATGGGTAATTGTAATTAATTACTTTCAATATAATGGGTAATGGTAATTAATTACATTGCTAATAATCAGAAGGTTATTGTAATGATTACATTTAAAAAGTAATAGTAATGTAATTAATTACATTTAAATAGTAATGATAGCGTTATTAATTACATTTAAAAAGTTATGGTAATGTAATTAATTACATTTAAAAAGGATTCAAATTGATTACGTAAAACTTAATTAAGAAAATATCAACAGTAAATAATCTTTTTGCTTGAATTCAGTCAGATTAAAAAGAGGCCCAACAAAAGAATTGAATCATTTCAAAAATTTGTACATGTGCAATGAAATCGAAATCTTCAAAAAGACCTGGAGAGAGAAAAATGGGGTTTAGTGTCCACTCGACACAAACTAGGTCATTTCAGGAATAACATATAGTTCGGAATTTTATTTCAATAACTCGCTTGTGTCTTAGGGGTCAAAAAGGCCACCAGAATTTCAACTGGATATTATCCAAACTGTAGCTGGATTCTGAAAGAAATTATAGCCAGTAAATATTCATGCAGTTACAGGCCCGGCGGAGTAGGGGGGCTAGGGGGGGCTTTAGCCCCCCCAATAATTTGGCCGCAAGTACTCTTTTCTTCAGGCTATTGCGTCCAGGCCTGGACCTTCGCCTATAGGGACTTACAGGGATGTAGCCACGCCCAGCAAAAAGAATAAATCGAAGAAAGCCGCCCAGTCGTATTTAAACCCCCTCGTCCTTCTCTCACTTTGTACTCAGACTCCGCACTCGAAATTTACCACCCCCGGCCAACGGCAAAGCCATGGTAACTATAAGCCCACGCAAACCATGTCTGACACGGCATCATTATTTATTTTTGTGTGCCGTAATATACCCTATTATCCCAAATTAGTTTAAAGAAAGAAGTATTGGTATTATGTTTATTTAAATTTAGAAGTTGTGCAGGTCTATTCATTTCACGGTCACCCAGACCAATTTACGGCACTTCAATGTTAAAGGTTTGGATGTTGTAAATGGTGTCGAACGTTCGGTTGTACGATCAATTTTTAATGTACGCATTCTACGGTTAATTCTACCGAATCTATATTAAATCCTAGCCTATCCACAATGTCAATGTTTCTTATTCTTTCTCAAATTCTGTCTGACCTGATTCTCATTCCACCGTAATAATAATATAAAATACTACAAACACCATTTTAAGAATAGGCCTATATAAATTTGAATATAATATAAATGGAAATTGATTTACACTGAAGCAAATAAAAGACAGCAAATGCTCTGGAAATACACCAATAATTGACTATTGGTTGAATTTTCATAAAAGACCACGCCCCCTCCCAAATTTTTTTTGGCTCGCTACGCTCGCCACAGTGTTTTTTTTATAACTACTCAGCAAATCCTGGCAACATCCCTGGACCTAGGATGGGAGCCCCCCCAATCAAGAATTGCTTCCGCCGGCCCTGAGTTAACAGCGACTCCGAACAAATTATACTCACAGATAACAGATATCTATTTGATCAATATATGTACTTCCTGATTTTATTGAATAACACATGCATAAAACTACAGACCAACCGACATGTAGTAGGCCTACCACCATACAGGATACATTTAATAGTATAAAAATAATTCATCTAACTTCTTGCTTATATAGTTGATATTTTTTCTTCAAAATAGCACATGAGAATACCAAATATGGAAACTGTCGATATTATCAGTAGTCTATATGTGCAATGTATTTCATAAATAATTAAATTATTGCTTATTATATAGGCTTTTGAACTGCTTATATAAATGATATCAGCACAGTACATTATATGTTGCCTTATATAATTCCTCGAAATAGAACAAGTGACATACAAAACTGGAAATTACCAGTGATACAGAAACAATCTATATATCTTCTTATTACTAGGTCATGGTCTAATGCCAACAATAAACTGTGAATCCCTTTTCTTTCTTCCTTTTGGGAAATCCATTACACTATTATAGGGAACAATTTATGGGATAGGGTCTACAGTTTTTGTTTGAGCTACCTTTTGTAGATTTCTCTATGACTATGACTTTGCCCTTTTGGTACAAGTCTAATTTAGCAATGATGAGGTCATTGCACATGTCCTATGTAGGCCTATTCCCAGTTCTATTAGTAGGCTAATAATTACCGTATAATAAGATCCTTGCTATTACTAAAAATGTCATATTGAAACAATTAAATACCGGTACTAAATTACTGCAATACTTAGAACTTTGCTTAGATTACTAAGGCATCAGTATTTTACATTGATACTATTTTTCAACTTTTGCATATTACGTCCATCCATTACTATTAGGAACAGTAGCCTATACAAAAATACAGATCAACATGCATTCGATAAGATACGTCCCCTTCAAAGTAGGGGAGGGGAGACGCCGTAGCTGGCCCTAGTCTAAGCTAAGTATCTACAGGTGGTTTACGAGTAATTTTATTACGATCGACTTGACGTAGGCCTATGATTACTACAAACAAGTATAAGTACAACCTTGTCACAGATTCAGCGATTGATTCATCAAAACTTCCGAGGTTTCGAGGACAATAATCGTTGATTTGCATAGCCTTATTTGTGCAATTTGCTGTCATTTGGAATGACTTAAATCTCCATAATAACACGTTTATGTTATATAATTTAATACAGAAAAACGACACTGTCCTGACCAAACCTAAAATCGAAAGTTGCAAACTCAAAATGTTCACGATGACGATAGCTGAATATACTCCAGAGTCCAGTGCTGTGAATGCATTTATTTTATGAAACTGACAATGCTTACCTCGGTTTTGCCGCGTGTAGATGCTGTTTAAATTTGTAACAGATTGTTAATCGGGAGCTGCCGCAATCTTTATAAACGGAAGAACAGGGCATAATATAAGGATATAATGTGTTGGAAAGACCAAGTTTCTATTTTTAGTAACACCTATTACGATTATTTCTTTTTAACCGAGACACCATTCTAATAGGCGTCATGGTGATCTAAGCTACAAAAATTTATCAAACCAAATCGCATTTTCGACCGCACCCGGGTTATTGCGCATAATGAGCGATTCTTTAATATCTCGAGGCGTATTCACACTTTAAACCAAGTTTATAACATTTCCGAAAGGGGAACCAAGCTCCCAAAGGGAGTTAAATGGGCATGCCCAAATGTATCTTCATTTGATTGAGTAAAAAAAAAACATTTAAAAAATTAGGCCCCTACCTGTCTGTTGAATACAATCTTTTTGGACGAGCCAAAGATTGGCGTGGCGGGAGGGATATATTAAATTATGATGCTCAATAAATGGGCTACCGATATTCATTTCGTCCAATAGTAAATGCAGGAGGACTGCACTACACGAAAAACAGACAAACAAAAAAAAATCTACAAGATAAACCTGCGGACAAGACAGAAAATAGACATTGCAAAAACTAAACAATTATCAAATCAAGTGAATGGATCCGGGGGCCAGCCGTAAGCGTCCACTGCGCTGTACAGTCCCGGGCCTGTCAATAATAGGTCATTTCGGGATTAACATAGACTATGACATATCTTTATTTAAAAACAATGATATCACCTTTGTGTGAATGCGTGCATGGGTCTTTATTGCTATGACATGTCTATATTTTTTTTTTAAAATGATATCAACTTTGTGTGAATGCGTGGCTCAGCGAGTAAAGGGGTGTAGTTGGCATGACTAGGAACGAGAGAAAACCCACGAAGTAGGCCTGAGCAAGACAGCAAGCCTGGGATTAATACCATGTGCACGCAGCTTTACAATATCTCGAGTTAGATCAACCGCCCCCAACCCTCCCATGATCAACCCTCCCTATGAGGGGGAGGGGGTGGCCGAATGGTTTAGCACGTGCGCGCTGAATCCTGAAGCCTGTCATTTGGGTCAACTGGCGTTAAACCCTATTTCATTCCATTTCCTAGAAGAGTATACCTAAGATGTTTTCTTACTATCTTGTTATGGGTGGATTATCTTGTTCAGCTGCATACATAGCCTACATGGTCACTCATATTAATAAATTATCTTGTTTAGTTTGTATTCCGCAGTTGTGGAATTTTATGTTATTTTTTTCTCCAGTAATGATGTATGGAGCATAATTTATTTACAACTGCGGATACCAGTATAAGCGAGGGTCACTCCTTCATTCGGTGAATCTGATTTGGTCTATCTTCATATGAATATCAATCTGATTAAAACACAGATCCAATTTCGTTTCGTTTTTTATAGTTCAAAATATCGTTTTACTTTTTACTACACTCTAGGATCTGGGAGGATTGTTATTTAACTCGCGTTCAGCTTGAAATGAGGGGTCAGCCAATCAAATTGTCTGTCGAATCGGGAGTTTGAACTCTCTTGCACGGAACTGTGGGTAGACATGAACTCCGACAGAAATCAAAACAAAGCAAAAGTATAGCCACTTGCAACAACGATTCTGATTGGTTAATCGAATGACTGACCTTATAGGGTCAAATGTCGTTTGCTACGTCATAGAACGTGACCTCCCACTGTTAGTTGTTAGATCTACATGAGCGAGGCTATCGAAAGTATAAAAAACGAAACGAAATATAGATCTGTATTTTAATTAGATTGTATGAATATATATTGACGTCCGTTTCTATGTTTCTACGTAATATCCAATAAAGTCATATAGAAGGATATGTCCTGTGTTACTCGGAAGAAAACAAGACTTAAGGTGAAGTCAGAATACCGTAGACGATCACAAGTCATAGAGAAGAATATTGGAACTACTGACAAGTCTGACACCTCTCTAGGATGACATTAACAATTTTAGAATTTTGAATCTAATATACCACCGTAATGGTGTCACATCAAGGCCAACGGAAATCTATAATTTGGGGTTATCACAGCCGATTTGATAGTTTTCTTTTTTGGTCGGTCAACTTCATTTGCAGGTGGTTTAATCGATGAAAAATCTACCAGGTAGCAATGGAAATATAAATGGTTATATTTTTTTTATTCAATTACTTGAAATAGGAACTGTTTACTAAAATCTATCTTAAAGCTAAATGCAAGACTACAAACATCACATTGCTTCTAAATTGGACAATATTTTCGAATTGATCGTTTATATTATAATCACCAGAGTTTGTATGCACTGTCACAGTACGCACTACACCATCAGATCCCGGCAGTGGCGGAGCCACGGGGGGGTAGTTACCCCCCACTTTTGAAAATCATGGCCATCCCAATTTTGCTAAAAATGACATAAAATTTAGGGGGGGGGGGTTAGGATCCTTTTTTGTGCATTATATTATATTAAAGTGCAACATCACATGTTAGAAAGGGCTTTTCTCGACCCAAAACGGGTGTGTCCAATAACTGGAGAAGGGCGTTTCCCTAAGCAAAAAGGGCGTGCCCCCAGACCCCCATAGCTTTTTACCCCCCCCCCCCCCCACTCAGCACCGGCTGGCGCCGCCGCTGGATCCCGGATCCACCTCAATAATACGCGCAAGTTGCCACTTTTCGCGAAACACATTTGGATCTGCTAGTAGCACAATATCATTGATATGTAATTGACTCTTTTTTCTCTGCCACTAAGATCTTCTCATTAAAGTTGGAAAATACTCTTTTACTAAGTAAAGGTTCGCGACACAATTGATTGAACAAATTCAAAGCGTTTATGTATATTCTTGGTTTCTTGAAACGGACCTTGAGGAATTTCTGTAGTTGCTCTCCCCAAGAATAAAATGGTTTGGTGTAATAGGTTGAAAGTCATTCGGATCACCTGAAGAATAAGTAACAAATTGGTCTGCTGTTAACCAAACGTTTTACTTCTGCAAACACAGTTGACATTTTATACCATGTTAATGTCTGTTTTACTTGTTTTATTAAACCTTCAAACATCCCACCGTGGTGTGGGCTTAAGGGGGTATTAAATTTCCAGAAAACCTTGTGAAGCATAGCGAAGTATTTGATTATTTTTTTTACCTTCCTGGAGACCTGGACTAACTGCCATAATTCCTTTTGTGATCCATTAGCGTCTTCAGGAAATGACTCTTTATTCTCTTCTGCAATACGTAACGTGACAAAACTTGCCATGGCCGGTGGAAGTTTGTCTCCAAAAGTCACCCTCAACAGACGAAATATTGTTGGTTCAGCTGACTTATCAAGATTACGCCACAGGAAGCGATGTACATGGCTATCTTTCTTTTTTAAGCAGATTTGAAGAAAAATCTTAGAAATATCCCCTGTGAATGCTATCTTGTTTTCTCGGAAACGTATCAGAACTCCAAACTCCAATATCTATAAATTTATGAACCTGATTAAAAATATTAACATTGAAATCAAGACTATATGCTGTGGTGCCGTATAAAACACAGTTTATATATTTTTTAAAAAGCGTGTTGTAATTTGTTTATGGTTTCTGTTCGTACATTTGAATGTAAGGAGCATCGCAAGAGGTAATCATCGGGATCTTTAAATATATGCGGAACTGTCGGCAATATGTCGTAAGAATTTGTGATCCTGTAGACATCGAAGTCGTAATTTACAATGGATTATTTGAGGTTTTCGCTGAAGGAACTTTGATATCAGATTTCGGTACATGTTTGGAAAAAATGATTTAGCAAAAATTTCAGTACAACAGCAAGTTTCATTTAATTTGTCTTCGTTAAGAAGGGAATATTTGTTTACAGGCTCTAGATTTATGAGATTCTTAAGATGAGGAGGGGTTAGGTTATTGATGATTTTGTAACGTAGTTTTAATTTATGTCGACTTCGTCTTTCTTTCAGTCGAATAAACCCAGTTTCTGCGTAGAGGGAAACATGGCTAGTACCCTTAACTGCCCCGCAATTAGTGCGTAAAGCGGATTTTCCACTAGGCGATTTTTTTCGCGCGATCCGACTTTCTTCGCCGCACAAGATTTCGAGCAAGCGCGCTTGTATTTTCCACTACACTAGTGATTGTTTCGACCATTCTTTGTGTCATAGCAGAATTGGCGCGAAAGGTTTCCTTCCTGAACTTCCACAATGGTTTCTGATTTTAATCTGAGCTATTTACTCCTGTTTAAGGTAAGATTGATTAACATTCTACTCAATCTTACCTTTAACAAGAGTAAATATCTCAGATTAAAAGCAGCAGCCATTGTGGAAGTTCAGGAAGGAAACCTTTCGCGCCATTTTACAGCTACGAGAACGGGTGGCCTTGGCCTAGTAAGTTGTATTTTAACACGTGAGAGTTTACGGAATTCTGATTGGCTTGCACCTTTTTTCGCGGCTGGAAACTTGAAAGTAGAAACTGTTCGAACTCACTTTTCGCCGAGAAACGAGCCAGCGAAAAGTGGCGACGCCTGAAATTATACTGCGCATGCCTGTACTCGAAAAATTTCGCTTCGCGCGAAAATATTCGTCTAGTGGAAAACCGGCTTTATGCATCAAGCAGAAGGTATTCATAAGTACTAAGTGCACCTGTCCCAGGTAACATTGACATTATCAAAGTGCGGCAGAATGAAGGAAGAATATATGTGTAGCGATTTTCTATTTAGACGATATTTCAAGGAGCGAAAACTGTTTACTAATTTTGACACTTTGCTAATTATGCTACCAATGTGTCTGTTCCATTTACAATTGCTTTGAAAAATAAGCCCGAGGTGTTTATGTTCAGTTACTTCCTTTATTCCTATTGAGTTCATTAGGAGTGGTTTACAATATTGCGTTTAGCAGTGAAGCATGATGTTTGGGGGGGGGGGGGTAAATGTCACTAGCCATGTTTCCGCCCCTGTATTAATTGCTTCATGATCTGTATTTAATGTAAATGCGCATGCGTCTGTGTCGTCGATTTTCCGATACAGGAAGGTAGCATCTGCAAAAAGTCGGATGTTTGATTGTATATTATTCACAATGTCGTTTATATATAATAAAAATAATAATGGTCCCAATACGCTGGGTCGGAGGATATTCCGTTTATGACAACACATGGGTGTCGATTTTCAAGATAGTTCTTGCACCATGACAACAGTCCTCCTCTGACCCAAGCAGCCAGACTCTGTCTTTAACCCTGAAGCGCTGTTAGTATTGAATTGTCCTTGAGGAAGTTAAAGACGTGTTTATATATTTTTTTCTCAATTTTCTTTATAACAATGCACAAGAGTGAAATGTGTCTGTAATTGCAGTCGGTTGGATGTCCTTTTTTGGAAATAGCCATGACATTTGCAAATTTCCATAAGATGACGAAGGAGTTATCTCATTCTGTACTTGAGGTGATGACTGTAATATGACGATTTCTTCTTGCTCCGGCGGATTAACATCAGCGGGTGGGGTTGAAGTGTTTGATTCATTATTTGAAGAATTCTCTGTTAAACTGTGATTAGTCTCTAACAATTCAATATAATCTTCTAAGTCTTCCTCAATACTAAATATTTCGGAAACTAAGTCATCATTCCACTTATCCAGCCTTACTATTTCTGATGCAGGAACTAAATTATAAAGACTATTATTAATATTTCTTACAGTGTCAGTGTCTTTCTTTATTTCACTCAATGCATTTGTAAATCTTCGGATATTTTTATCTTTAATTCGAATATTTTCTCTCACTCTATTGATGGCTCTAGTGATTCTATCTTTTAATATGTTTCTTCTATTTCTGGCTTCTTTCAACTCTGGTGCTTCATCAGAAGGTTGATGGTGTATTTCTACTACGGTCTCTTCTAGATCCGACATGTTGATCTCTTTAAATTCTCATCAAATTAAAACTATCTTTCACACAGGATGTCTTTAGAAGAAAACTGTCCTCCGGGTGCCTGCAGAAAAAAACTGTTCCATGCTGAAGAATTGATTCGAATTTATCCACGGGGGGACAGTTCCTGCGATAAATTTCAGTAATACATGATTGATAAACTCTTGAAAACAACACAAAGTAATAGTTCAACAAACTCTTTATGTTGATATCAAATACTTGAAATAGGAACTGTACACTAAAATCTATCTAACATAAAATATGTATTCACATATGGTTCCGAGGAGTTTCAAACTGGATATAAGTTGCAATCAACATGTCATCAACAGAAATTAGATGGGCGACTTAGCGGAAAAGAAGGTGGAAAGACACAGTTTAATAGTCACGCGCTTACAAAACACACGGAAAGAATTAGTGACACGTCATTAAAGGGACAATCCTGCAACTAAGGAAAATAAAGTATATTAAACTAATCAAATATTCACAACACATAAGTGTGTGTTATAGTTTATAATTGCCCTAAATGCCTCTTTAGATTAAATTCTTTTGTTTTTAAATTAGTTTTTCCCCTGAATAACGTGGAGACAGAATTTTAATAGTTGTTCCCGAAGAACAAAAATTCAAATTGACATGGCAAAACGACCCAATCAATGTTTCAAGGTTGTTTCTAGGGTCGACAACACATCCTCTGTATTTAAATAATGCTCTCAATTTTGTGTTAAAATTTTGTAATGACTCATTTTTTAAAGCCTTACTGTATCTTAAAATTTTAAAAGTTTTAGTTCGAAGACTTCTGTCTGAAAATTACACGCGATTACTTCCCTTGAATAGAAATCCTTCAAAACTGAAACATTTTTTAAAAAGTTGACCCTTAATAATATTTCACTGACATAAAGACAGGTAAATATTATACAAGGAGCGTCACCGCTCACACGAACATAATTGCCAATACAATAAACATCCGGGCTAGTATAAAATAAAATATATTCAAATACTTTATTATCGCTCGTATTCCCAGAAGACCTTACAACAGTTCTCGTATTCCGCGAACACTGTACCAAGGGTTCGAGGTTGTGGTGTATTTAATAAAAAGAACCAAAGAATTGATTTGTTCAGGTCATGACGCTTACCTCGGTCTAAATTCAGAATTTTCACGCACTTTGTGCCAATCATTTCTTTAAATTAAAAGACGAAAAACCTGCGGTGGTGTAAATAATGCAATGCGTTTGTTGAAAGCTTATTTTTAATCAAATTGATTTTCAACGACATCGTGGGAAAACTAACTATGGATTTGACCGGTATTAACCTCGTTTTGACCATGTTGTAAATCCGGTTGTGGTTTTTATCGGCAAACCATTTCTTTTAAACAAACGTAAAAGAGACAAAATATCATTGATTGATATTGTTTTTATACGCCCACATTTTCATGTGGACGTATAATGTCCGGTTGGACGTCCGTCCGTCCACAATTGTTTGTGGACCCTCTACAGGTAACAATTTTTGTCCGATTTTGACGAAACTTGAAATATAGCTTTATCCCCAAAAGATCTCAACTGCTCTCGATATTGGCAAGTATCGGATCGAAACTTCATGGATTATGGCCCCTGATTGTACGAAAAATCTCGTTTTTAGCTTGTGGACCCTATAGAGGTCACAATTTTAAGCCGAATTTAATGAAACTTGACGTGCATGTTGATAACCCACAGATCTTGGTTCCTTACGATATTTGCGCCTATCGGAACGTAATTTCCTGAATTATGGCCCCTGATTGTTCGAAAAATCACCTATTTTAGCTTGTGGTCCCTTTGGAGGTGACAATTATTATCCGATTTGAAAAACCGTTCGATTATATCACCGTTACACCCAAAGGGAAAATCGGACAAAAATTGCCATACAAAATGGCCGCCGTTTGTATGCGAATACTATTAAAAAATGGTATATCAAGGTTGTGGACCCTGTATAGGTCACAATTTTAATTCGATTTTGATGAAACTTGAAATGCATGGTTATAACCCAAAGATCTTGGTTCCTTCGATATTTGCGCATATCGGATCGTAACTTCCTGAATTATGGCCCCTGATTGTTCCGAAAAATCCCCTATGGTCCCTCTGGAGGTCACGATTAATATCCAATTTAAAAAAAACGTTTGACTCTATCACCATTACACCCTACAGAATGTTGAGTTCGAATTGCTAGAAAATCAGACCATAATTGCCAGACAAAATGGCCGCTGTTTGTACGCAAATAGTGTAAAAAATATGGCATATTAAAGTTAGTTGTGGGCCCTGTAGAGGTCACAATTTTAATTCGATTTTGATTAAACTTAAAATGCATGTTTATAACCTTAAGATCTTGATTCTTTTCGATATTTGCGCATATCAAATTGTAACTTAATGAATTATGGCCTTTGATTGTAGGAAAAATCGAAAATGTGGGCGTATCCTGCCTGGCAGTGCCAGCTTACTATCTTTGTTGTTGTTTGTGAAGAAGATCAACAACTTGTATAATATCAAAAATTTATAAATACATGATGTGGTCATTCTCACTAAAGCCAGAATAAACAATATGTTTTCAATATAAAGCTTGGCTACTGAATTCCATATGCAGTGGAAAATCATACTTTACTAAAGTAACTATCTTTCCTAATACCTACGGCTACCAATAGACTATCTCATCTATTTTTATCAACTAATAAAATCAAATGAAACCCCAAAAAGTAGAATGTTTATATTTTATCCTACCCTTTGTTCTAAAAGATTGCCAACGAACAGGTCTTTACAAAAAAATAAACAAAACAATTATCATCAATCATTTTTTTTCCTTTTCACGTTTGTTTAAATAATAGTTTTGGATCCTATTATAACGGAACAGGGTTGGAATGTAAACGGTATCCGGGTTTTACCACGACGTAAAAACAAAGTCAATAGCTGTAAACAAATCAATTTTCTCACCTTTTCCCCTATATAACTCAATTTGATTAAGATAAGCTTGAAAACTCATCGAATATATTTTTACTTATTACAAAATGCTGATGTATTATTGCACAATCACAGTAGTTTATTTTACAGAATAAGGCACAAATTGTATGATTTAGACTTAGAAAATTCAAATTTTTTCCCAGTGGTCCCCCTTTTCACACAGTTAAAAGTATTCAATTCCTGGGGATTTGAACTAAAAAAAATGCTATAAGAACTCTGAACTGCGGGGTACAATGTACATGAGATACGATATACTGGATACTGAATTGAAATAGGCTAGTGAAGACGGGATTATATACGGCCTTCTGTTCTGTGTTTCGTCGCACCAGAACGACCCTCCGTTGTTCTGCTACGCTGGGGGGGGGGGGGCACGCCGGAAACTATCGATAAACGTTTTATGTCATCTCAGGAATCGACCACGGAATCTCCAGTTTAGCGATGAACTGTTAGCTGTACACCAAAAAATCGAAGGCTATAACAATTGGAAGGACCGCTTGGTATAATATGGTATTGGTTGTTTTGCTAGCGGTTCTAAGAGAAATGAGAAACTTTAACGTATAACATACTCTACGATTCAACAGTAGAAAAAGAGGTACCCAGCGGATAATTCAGAGAGTTTACCAAGACTTCGAGATTTATGGTAAACGGATAGCGAGTAACGACAAATACCAGCTCTCGTTCAGTCAAGCCATGTGTCAAATTAGGTTGCATAAAATAGATTCTTTCGGCTTGGGGTAGTTTCGAGTAGGATGAAGCACGAGACTGAGGTTATGTTGGGAAAAGAAAGACTGAAGAAACTAACCCGAGGAAAAGAAAAAACAAAGGCCGGTAGGCCAAGATTTTTTCTGTTGAGGGATTTTCTGAAGTCTTTTTATTCCCAAGTAGCCTACAACCTAAAAACGAAAAAAAAAAAAAAGAAAAGAACAAATTATTATCCCCCTTTTTATAAATCGGTCTCAGGAGGGTCCACAAACTTGTTATTATTATATTAAAATACTTGCTCTATACCCGGCTTCACCCGGGGCACAAGATCTGCTTACTAGGTAAATCTGTAAGCCTCGTCATTTCGTTGTCCCATTCTTGCACATCAGATTTGAAAATAATCTCTTAAAAACTGCATTATCTATCGCGTCAGAAAGTTTTCGGCAAAGGGGGATAATTCCGGAACGGAAGGTTGTGTAACGCTGAATATCGATGGTGTTCGTCCTGACGAGAACACAATGCGGCACACCAAATTTGAAAACAGTTCTGTTAAAATCTGTAGCCTTAATCACAGTCACAAATAACACAGGAGATAAAACCAATTCCATGCTTTATTTTGACCTAATTCAAAGAAATTTAGCTCCTTGAAGTTTAGTAAATGGTCAACAGATAGCCACGCAAAGTGGGGAATACGCCCATACAACAGCTTTGTCTCAACGCAAAGGGGAATAACCCACGCTGGGGATTACGAATATCGATATGGATTAATGACCCCGTTGCTTCAAGCCAAATATGAAACATATTCATTAAAAAATATATAGCCTTCATCGAATTCACAAGAGGGGATGACTCGCAAATGCGAGTTTTATAAACGGGGGGGGGGGGTAACGCGAGCGCATAACTCCGGGACGGAAAGTCGCATAACAGTGAATATCGGTAGGGTTCGTCCTCCCATGGCCCCCATTGCTTCCCGCTAACGTTTACAAAATTCTGTTAAAAACTATAGCCGTTATCGAATTCACAAGTGGGGGTAACTCCAGAACGGAAAGTCGGGGAATGCTGACCATTAATTGAGTTCATCCTCTTATAAACCCAATGCCTCCCACCGAATTTGCAAAACATCCGTTAAAAATTCCATCCTCTGCCGTGTACACAATCCTTTCAGCAATGGGGGTGGGTGGGGTGTGAATAATAGGGGTCTACCCCTATACGCAAGCAAATTATTGAAATTAAATGGACCTGTCCTGTGATGCCTATAAATGAAAAATCAATGCAGGGTTCGTGAAAGTGTCCTATAAGGCCTGGGATAAAAGCAAGGCTACTATTGGCAACACGAACCGCAACTCTACCTAGACTATAAATAATGGAATAACGTCAAAGCTTAAGTCAACGTCAAGTTATTATGACGTCATAATAGGATATCATCATTTGAGCTGAAATCTTTATTGAAACAGCACGTTAATAAGACTTCCAACGAATTTATTTACCGGTATTTACTTTGTAAAACCGACAAAAAAGGTATGTATCAAATGATTTTATAATTTTAAACTATTTAAAATATTTCTGATCAAAACGTAATCAATATTTAAATCAC
Source organism: Patella pellucida (assembly GCA_917208275.1). Classification (NCBI taxonomy): domain Eukaryota; kingdom Metazoa; phylum Mollusca; class Gastropoda; family Patellidae; genus Patella; species Patella pellucida. Next base: position 18,687,025 of record OU795036.1, on the reverse strand, counting down.
TTATCAAGATAGTAAGGAAGAACCTGGTGGTTTCACGAGATGTAGGCCTATTATGTACATGCTTCATGAACTCTAAATTAATTCTGTTTTCTTTTAATAGATAACTATTTAAAATGGATGACAAGATTGACAACGATCTTCATATCTTCCTGAACAATTGGTTATGTAAGAAATATTCAAATATCCACATTATTTCAAATAGACAGAGTTAGGGTCAATATTACAACTGGTTATTTCAGATCATTTCTTGCTCCCAGAAATTATGATCATTGATGCGGGAATAATATGGTAAAATATAGAAAACAATTTGGTCGGATTAAAGAGGACCAACAAGCATATTATATCGACCTTTGTATCGTCTAGGTCTTCGCCCAGTCTTTGAAAGAATAAAGTAATGTCAAAGCGAAAAGAGCCCATTCTATCAACAGGTTTGGTGTCTTGGAGCCTTCTTTTCCGTTTTGAAAAACCCTATCAACCCATGCATGGTGTTCAATATCCTACTGTTCTGCTTCCGGACAAAGGGACAAACTAAAAATATGTAATAAAAACTATGTACAGGTATAAAAGTTCCGCCATTTTATTTCATGTAAGTCACACTGTCCAATTTCATATTTTTCAGCCAATTTAACATTTGATGAGAGAACAAGTTTATTGATTGGGGCTTGTGAAATGAGAACAAGGATTAATTCTGGAATAGAAAATCAACTATCTGCAAAAGAAGCTTTAGACAGGTTAATACAAAATCTGGGATCTCCAAGAAATTTACACCAAGTTGATATAGATATAGAACATCGTAAATATCCAATAGAACCCGTAATTGTTGTATCTACTGGCAACCCCGATTCAAGTAGTCACGATGATGGTTATATACTGTCTACTGGTGACAGTGATGCTGATGATGAATTTTCTACTGATGATGAGCTATCGATCAGTAGTGATGACGATAATGATCTTCAAAAAAGACTTGAAGACCCCTTTAAAGGTACAACCCCGTTAATTATGATATGACTTTAAAATAAATGGTTGAGTTGGCTGAAATAGTCTGCTGTCTAAAATGTAGCATAGAATATACTACCATATAAATACAATCAGTATTGAACTAAATTGTCGGACCTCTATTTTAGTATATATCGGGTTGAAAGGGGTGGGGGGTAACGGTTAGATGTGGGGGTTAACGGGGGGGGGGGGGGCTGTTCGACCTCGGGGGGTTTCTTTTGAAATTTAATACAGCCTTGGTTATTCATTGTTGGCTAATATTACTTTTGAGTGTTAGTAAATCCTTGTTACATCCAAGCTTTGTTTTTTTTATATATAATTTAAAAACTATTCTCTTAAAGAAGACTTATATTATTGTATTTACAGGTATCAATAATATTATTCCACGTTTTGTACAGACAGATATAGATGCTGTAACTACAGGTATATTGTCTTATTTTATTATTATTTATCTTAGTAAAACTTGCAATCACTATATTTTACAATAATTATATGAAATGGGGGTTTAGCGTCCTACTTTACAACACCAACAGGGTTGCTAAAAGGGCATACACCATACAGTGAGCTAAATGGGAATTTTGCTCGGACAGCGGCGCTACGGTCACTCTTATTTCGAATTCAATTGAGGCCTCGCCTTTCGTCTATTCCGAAATAGACAATGTTCCTGTACGACTACCACTGACAAAAGGGAAACCACGCTGGAAAATCCTGGGGAACTTAATCGGTCAACAGCAGGATATAACACATTCAAAAAGGAAGCCAGCGCCTTGATGATGCAACATTCATTGACAATTTTTATGTATTTAATGTTTAACTACTTCTGTTTCCTGATATTAAAATTCATATGTTTATATGTATTTCTAGTTTTAGATTTAACTCCTCCTACCTCACCAACAAAACCTAAAGAATCCAGATTACGAAGATGGAGAAGGAAAGCGGCTAAAAACTTAAAGAAACTTTTCACATGCTGTGTTCAAACAGATGACATGTGTGTCTAAGAATTCCACAAACAGATTTAAATTTTGACGAAATTGAAGAACAGATAACATAATAATACAGAATAAGGCTACAGTTAGAAATATATTTGTGAAACGCTCCATATAGTATCTTGTGATATAATGTTTCATAACGATTTATATAGTATAGATTAAGTCTGCTACAGGAAAAATATAGACCTTATTTAAAACAAAAATATTTTAGAGAAAAGAACTATCCCCCCCCCCCCCAAAAAAAAACCTCATTAATTTTATATTTGTTATTCATTTATTATTGTTATATATATAGAATATACATTTTTCATTGTTATATTATATAGAATATATTTGGAATTTTCCAACATTATTTTTTGAAGATGTAAGCCTAGTATAATCTATTTTTAAAACAAAGAAGTAAAATAAAAACAAAACAAAACAAAAAAATGCATTTTATATACATTTATTATTTTATTAATATTTGATATTATATAAGTTTTAATATAATATACATAAGAATTAAACAGAAACATTATCAATCAATGACTTTATTTCTTTTCCACGTTTGTTGAAATGTAAGGGTTGGCCAGTAAAAACTACCCGGGTTTTACCACGTGGTAAACCAGGGCTAATTACCGGTAAAAATCACTAACGTTTTCATTTTCCACCTTTTCGTCAATACCCAATTTGATGAAAATAAGCTTGAACTGAATAGTCCACACGTTTACTTCCAAATAACACTGCAAGGTATATGAAAGGAAAGGAATGGGGTTTAGTTTAACGTCCTTATGTTATACTGTTCTGCCCGGGCTAATCAAGCGGGCATACGCCATGCAGTGTGTTGTTCTTAGGGCTTTTTTTTTAAAAGTACAGCGGCGCTACGGCCTAATCTTATATCGAATTCTAATTATTACTGGGGGATCTTTTACGTGCAGGCCAATGCGTAGAAGAGACCTCAGGTGTTCGTTCCATCCGATCGACTACACAGCAGTCCTTGTCCTGTTCCCAGTCCTGCACCACTGACAACCACGCCTGAAAATGCCAATGTACTTACTCGGCCAACACCGGGAGCGAACCCGCGACCTCCAGACTAGCCAGCCAGCGTCTTACTCACCTAGCCACCGTGGCTTCCACTGCAAGATATATATAAAGCAGACAGCTTTAGTGTTGAAAAAATCAACTGCATTATTTTCACCACACAGTTTTAAAAACATATATGAAAGCAGGCAAAATGAAATGGAATGGGATTTAACGTACTCATGTTTTGCTCCTAAACTGGGCTAATGAAGACGGTGCTATGAGGGTAATGTTGCCCTGGCGTTTGCGGTGGTTTAATTTTCAAAATTTTCGGGCATTTCGGGATCCGCCACCCAGGTAAAGAACGTTATCTCAGTCCCCGTCCCCATCAATCAGATATGCCACCAAATCGCATATTTAGGGATTATTTTTCAAAATTTTCCCGGAGAAGGGCTATCGGCCCCCGTCCGGGCTCCGCTGTCAGTAAAAGCGGCCGCTCTGACACGGGAGCCCGGGCCGCTTCCCGGCCCTAATCCGCCTCTGCTCCCGGCCGAATTTGCAAAACATCCGTTAAAAATTACATCTGCCATGTACACAAGGCTTTCAGCAATGGGGGTAGGTGGGATGGAAGTATAAGGGATTCCCCCTATACGCAAGCAAATTATTGAAATAAAATGAACCTGTCCTGTGATGCCTACAAACGAAAAATCAATGCAGGGTTCGTGAAAATGTCCTATAAGGCCTGGGATAAAAGCAAGGCTACTATTGGCAACACGAACCGCAACTCTACCTAGACTATAAATAATGGAATAACGTCAAAACTTAAGTCAACGTCAAGTTATTATGACGTCATAATAGGATATCATCATTTGAGCTGAAATCTTCATTGAAACAGCACGTTAAAAAGACTTCCAACGTATTTATTTACCTGTATTTACGTTGTAAAACCGATAAAAAGGTATGTATCACATGATTTTATAATTTTAAACTATTTAAAAATATTTCTGATCAAAACGTAATCAATATTAAAACCACTTATCAAGATAGTAAGGAAGAACCTGGTGGTTTCACGAGATGTAGGCCTATTATGTACATGTTTCATGAACTCTAAATTAATTCTGTTTTCTTTTATTAGATAACTATTTAAAATGGATGACAAGATTGACAACGATCTTCATACCTTCCTGAACAATTGGTTATGTAAGTAAAATTCTAATATCCATATTATTTCAAATAGATAGAGTAAGGGTCAATATTGCAACTGGTTATTTCAGAACATTTCTTGCTCCCAGAAATTATGATCATTGATGCGGGAATAATATGGTAAAATATAGAAACTAATTTGGTCGGATTAAAGAGGACCAACAAGCATATTATATCGACCTTTGTATCGTCTAGGTCTTCGCTTAGTCTTTGAAAGAATAAAGTAATGTCAAAGCGAAAAGAGCCCATTCTATCAACAGGTTTGGTGTCTTGGAGCCTTCTTTTCCGTTTTGAAAAACCCTATCAACCCATGCATGGTGTTCAATATCCTACTGTTCTGCTTCCGGACAAAGGGACAAACTAAAAATATGTAATAAAGATAGTAAGCTGGCACTGCCAGGCAGGATACGCCCACATTTTCGAGAGATGGTTAGAGAACAAGCAAAATCGAAAGTGATTTTTCCTACAAGCAAAGGCTATAATTCATTAAATTACAATTTGATATGCGCAAATATCGAAAAGAATCAAGATCTTTAGGTTATAAACATGCATTTCAAGTTTCATCAAAATTGTGACCTATACTGGGTTCACAACCTTGATATACCATTTTATAACAGTATAAGATCTTTGGGTTATAACCATGCATTTTAAGTTTCATCAAAATCGAATTAAAATTTTGACCTCTACAGGCTCCACAACCTTAATTTACCATTTTTTAACAGTATTTGCGTACGAATGGCGGCCATTTTGTATGGCAATTTTTGTTCAATTTTTCCCAAATTCGAACTCAATCTACCTTAGGGTGTAATGACGATACAATCAACCGATTTTTTAAATCGGATAGTTATTGTAACCTCCAGAGGGACCACAAGCTAAACTAAGACGATTTTGCGTATAATCAGGGGCCATAATTCAGGAAGTTACGATCCCATATGCGCAAATATAGAAAGGAACCAAGATCTTTGGGTTATAACTATGCATTTCAAGTTTCATCGAATTAAAATTGTGATCTCTACAGGGTCCACAACCTTGATATACCATTTTGTAACAGTATTCGCGTACGAACGGCGGCCATTTTGTATGGTAATTTTGGTCCGATTTTTCCGAAATTTGAACTCAATCTTCCTTAGGGTGTAACGGTGATATAATCGAACGGTTTTTCAAATCGGATAATAATTTTTACCTCAAGAGGTACCACAAGCTAAAATAGGTGATTTTTCGGACAATCAGGGGCCATAATTCAGGAAATTATGTTCCGATAGGCGCAAATATCGAAAGGAACCAAGATCTTTGGGTTATAAACATGCATGTAAAGTTTCATCAGAATCGGTTCAAAATTGTGACCTCTATAGGGTCCACAAGCTAAAAAGTGAATTTTCGTACAATCAGGGGCCATAATCCATGAAGTTTCGATCCGATACATGCCAATATCGAAAGCAGCCGAGATATTTTGGTGATAAAGCTATATTTCAAGTTTCGTCAAAATCGGACAAGAATTGTGACCTGTAGAGGGTCCACAAACAATTGTGGACGGACGGACATCCGGACGGACGGACGGACATCCGGACGGACGGACGGACGGACAGGGGCGACGACATAATACGTCCACATGAAAATGTGAGCGTATAAAAACTATGTACAGGTACAAAAGTTCCGCTATTTTATTTCATGTAAGTCACACTGTCCAATTTCATATTTTTCAGCCAATTTAACATTTGATGAGAGAACAAGTTTATTGATTGGGGCTTGTGAAATGAGAACAAGGATTAATTCTGGAATAGAAAATCAACTATCTGCAAAAGAAGCTTTAGACAGGTTAATACAAAATCTGGGATCTCCAAGAAATTTACACCAAGTTGATATAGATATAGAACATCGTAAATATCCAATAGAACCCGTAATTGTTGTATCTACTGGCAACCCCGATTTAAGTAGTCACGATGATGGTTATATACTGTCTACTGGTGACAGTGATGCTGATGATGAATTCTCTACTGATGATGAGCTATTGATCAGTAGTGATGACGATGATGATCTTCAAAAAAGATAATTGTTGTATCTACTGGCAACCCCGATTGAAGTAGTCACGATGATGGTTATATACTGTCTACTGGTGACAGTGATGCTGATGGTGAATTCTCTACTGATGATGAGCTATTGATCAGTAGTGATGACGATGATGATCTTCAAAAAAGACTTGAAGACCCCTTTAAAGGTACAACCCCGTTAATTATGATATGACTTTAAAATAAATGGTTGAGTTGGCTGAAATAGTCTGCTGTCTAAAATGTAGCATAGAATATACTCCCATATAAATACAATCAGTATTGAACTAAATTATCGGACCTCTATTTTAGTATATATCGGGTTGAAAGGGGTGGGGGTAACGGTTAGATGTGGGGGTTAACGGGGGGGGGGCTGTTCGACCTCGGGGGTTTCTTTTGAAATTTAATACAGCCTTGGTAAATGTGATTATTGATTGTTGGCTAATATTATTTTTGAGTGTTAGTAAATCCTTGTAACATCCAAGCTGGTAATTTTATACTGTTGTTTAAGGCGAATTCTTAGTTTTTTTTATATATAATTTAAAAACTATTCTCTTTTAGAAGACTTATATTATTGTATTTACAGATATCAATAATATTATTCCATGTTTTGTACAAAAAGATATAGATGCTGTAACTACAGGTATATTGTCTTATTTTATTATTATTTATCTTAGTAAAACTTGTTATCACTATATTTTACAATAATTATATGAAATGGGGGTTTAACGTCCTACTTTACAACACCAACAGGGTTGCTAAAAGGGCATACATCATACAGTGAGCTAAATGGGAATTTTGCTCGCTCGGACAGCGGCGCTACGGTCACTCTTATTTCGAATTCAGTTGAGGACTCGCTTTTTCGTCCATTCCGAAATAGACAATGTTCCTGTACGACTACCACTGACAAAAAGGAAACCACGCTGGAAATTCCCGGGGAACTTAATCGGTCAACAACAGGATATAACACATTCAAAAAGGAAGCCAGCGCCTTGATGATGCAACATTCATTGACAATTTTTATGTATTTTATGTTTAACTACTTCTGTTTCCTGATATTAAAATTCATATGTTTATATGTATTTCTAGTTTTAGATTTAACTCCTCCTACCTCACCAACAAAACCTAAAGAATCAAGATTACGACGATGGAGAAGGAAAGCGGCTAAAAACTTAAAGAAACTTTTCACATGCTGTGTTCAAACAGATGACATGTGTGTCTAAGAATTCCACAAACAGATTTAATTTTGACGAAATTGAAGAACAGATAATATAATAATAAATCAGAAAGCGGATAAGAACAGAATAAGGCTAACAGTTTGAATATATTTGTGATACGCTCCATATTATGAAGTATTTTGTAATGATTCATAACGATTTATATAATATAGATTTAAGCCCCGTTTACATTACTAAATATTACACAGGTGCATTTTTGCATATATGTATTAATTACTCACAAATGCAAAAGTATATTTGCTAAGCGTTCACATGTTATATAAGCATTCACGGTAATATCTTGAATACAGTGTTTAGATGCCAATTCCAGTATATTTGCATATATGCAAAAGTATTCAGGGTTAGTATTTATGCAGATTGTGTCATATAAACGCTCAGCAATATTTGCATATGTGTATATATCTGATAATGAGATATACACACATATGCAAATATTGCTGAGCGTTTATATGACACAATCTGCACATATACTTACCCTAAATTGCACCGGCAGTATTTTTACACATGTATATGCAAATGCGTTTACATGAAGAAGTTTGCATACATGAGTAATTTTGCATATATGCAAAAGATTTGCATGTGTGCAAATTTCGTCATGTAAACGGGGCTTAAAAATATAGACCTTATATAAAACAAAGATATTTTAGAGAAAAAAGAACTCCCCCCCCCCAAAAAAAAAAAACTCATTAATTTTATATTTGTTATTCATTTATTATTGTTATATATATATAGAATAAACATTTTTCATTGTTACATATAGAATATATTTTAGAATTTTCCAACGTTAATTTTTGAAGATGTAAGCCTAGTAGAATCTATTTTTTAAACAAAGAAGTAAAAAAAAAAACCCAAAACATTTACATTTTTTATACATTTATTATTTTATAAATATTTGATATTATATAAGGTTGTAATATACATAAGAATTAAACAGAAACATTATCAATCAATGACTTTATGTCTTTTCCACGTTCGTTGAAATGAAAGGGTTGGCCGTTAGAAACTACCCGGGTTTTACCACGACGACGTGGAGAGAGAGAGAGAAATAGGGTTTCACGTCCACTCAACACAACTAGGTAATTTGGGGACTAACACATGGTTTAATTTTATTTCATTAATTCGCTAGTGCGTAGGGGTCTTTAGCAGTGGGAGGAAACCCACGAGGTTGAGAAGGCGCCCCTATCTCCATGCCACATACGCTCACACCAGGGCTCGAAACCACAGCCGCAAGTCAGAGGTAGCCGGCAAGCTAGAGGTCGAAGCGCGGCACTCTAGACCACCAGGCCATCCCAAACCCCCCTTTACCACGTGGTAAACCAGGGATAAATACCGGTAATAACTAGTACACTCTAAAAGCTGGACGCGTCCCGGACGCGTCGAGTGCGTTCTGTTTTTTTAAAATGTGTTCTGAAATTCTCTAAGGTGTTCTAATATCCATAACTCGAGTGTTCTAAACAGAACAATATGTTGTATGAATGTGTTCTAGGTGTTAGATCTAAATAAATGCCAAATGTTTGGGGCATAATTCAATAATATTTCATAGATACAAATATATTACCCAAAATTATTAATGAAAAATCACGTGGAAATACAATAAAGTGAGTTTGCTTGTTCTAACTTTATGTTTCATTATGAAATGACTTGCAATGTTTCTCTTGAGAAGGGTCTTTTCGGTAAATGATTTTACCTCCCATATGTTATCTTTTTATTAAACTTCTGCACAATTAATGGAACGAATCTTGTAGTTTTTAATCATTTGGATCATGTATGTATTTTTCAGAACACTCGTGTTCTAAATTGCACACACGAATCATAGAACACTGTCCGTGAAAGAGAACACTTAATGTTCCACAAAATACGCCCTGGCGTTCTATTGAGTTCATTTTGAACATACAGTGTTCTAATCAGAACACGGGGTGTTTTATTTAGAACATACCATGTTCTGTGTAGATGTCAGTTATCTCCCTTATAATTCAAATGACATCATCCATTCTCATTGACGTCATTTGTGATATTGGACGCCATTTTATAACTGCTCTTTTTGAAGTGTACTGTCACCGACGAAGAAAGTAAGAAAGCCACAAAATTCAATGGTAAGTATATCAAAGAATGAATGGAACAACAGTCAACTCTAGGCTTAATCGCTTATTTATGCAGTGGTCCTTATTCATTTTGGTTCGTGTTAGGCCATCTTTACTTTAGTTTGAACCAGACTGATGGCCGCTTACTTGTAAATACCTCCTGCCTATATAATATTGATAATCGTGTGTCTTTTTGGGGGGATTCTGAAGCCGAAGGTATTGTTGAGACCGCACAGTGGTCTACTAGCCTAATAAACGCACAATGTTCTCCTGAGAACACGTGGTGTTCTTCTCCCCATTCTGTGAATAAAATATTCTAATCATTATTACTTCGTTGTAAATCAACAACATAAATATGTTTGAACTCCGACTGGCAGATAATTAGGCTAATCACGTTGAATTCAAACTTTTTATTCAGCTTGTGCATCTATATTATTCTGTTAAATGTTGTTGCTTTCAGGAGACATGATTAAATAAGATATCATGAAAATGATCCGAATTTGTATGCATCTTAAAAATAGGACCATATTCCTTCCTCATCTAAAAAGTCGGTAAATTGTCGGGAGCATTTACACAGAAAACAGAAAAATTGCAATGTAGAAAATGAAACGATGATGAGGTTTTAAATTAAAATGATCTCCAAAATATGACCCATTGGGAATGGTGAATTTAAATGAGTATATCGAAGCACTACATCGAGGGGAAGGAAATCACGAAGAAGAATAGTATTGAGAATAAAAAAAGTAAGTGATCAAGTTCATTAAGCTGATAAATAAACCAGTTATTCATGGCATTATATGATTGTGATGAAATTAGAGCTGAATATCACTGATCTTATCAATCATTTCGAGCCTTTTTTCGAATTATCAGAATCTTTGCCGAATGAAAATGTAAAGAAGACGTGTTCTTCAAATTCATGTTTCCGTTATTATTATTTCATATTACTAATTCGTTTCCAAATATGTATTCAGATTTTACATGTCCAAATTCAAACAAATGTTAGAATATATTGTCGGCATCCGTGGCTTGAGGTTACATTTCGTGTTTAGGCCACCGTTTAAAGCTGTGGTTTGGTGAAAATTCGTAAACTAACTAAATTATGGGCATCGATAAGGGCCTTGTGGACTTTACTCCATCCACATTTTCGATCCTAAGTTGCTGCCTTTGCAGTACGGTCCATTATATTACATACAACATTTTATTGAGATCTAAGGATCTGTGAATATTTTATTGACTACATGAAATATCCGTTTCTCTTTGCAGGATGTACGATAAGATAAAATTTTGACAACCAAGGAAAAGGAGCCCAGCATAATAATGTCAAAACTTTAAATGAGGATATACATGAAATATATTTATTAGTAGCAGTCAAAAAAAAGTATAAATTTGAAATTGAAACTGATATGTTGTTAGTTTTTGATTTAGTTTACCCAAGACTGTATTATTGATGAACAAAATACTCGAGGAAGCAGTACTAGATACAAGACATTTGTTAAGCCATTGCAGCAGGAATTTGATGAAATATAGACCTTTCAAATGATGGTTCAAAAAACAATACATGGGTGAACATGCACATTATTTTTGCATTTATTTTTTTATCATACCTAATGCATGTTTTTATTCTATAAAATTCTGCTTTAAATCGTTAAAACTTTAAAAATTAAATATTTTTGTAATATTATAATTGATAATAAATCAGATTTATAATTTTCATTTTCATGTATTCTTCTATAGAACACTCTCTTACCTTGAACACGTGTCAAGTGTTCTCAATCTGTTACATTTGAACGCACACTATTTTGGTGTTCTCACGGGCTCTCTCAGAACACTTTGACTATGTTCTAAACTAGAACAGTACGTGTTCAAACCTAAAATGGTATGTGTTCTAACATAGAACAGTACGTGTTCTAACAAAGAACACTATGTGTTCTAACATAGAACAGTACATGTTCTAACAAAGAACACTATATGTTCTAACATGAACTCGAAGTGTTCTGCATAGAACACATTGCCAAACGGACGCGTCCCCGGTGTTCTCAATCTGTTACATAACTAGTGTTCTCAGTAACAGTAAAGTATGTTCTGTAATAGAACACATATACTTAGAGTGTAGTAACGTTTTGATTTTCAACCTTTTCGTCAATACCCAATTTGATGAAAATAAGCTTGAACTGAATAGTCCACACGTTTACTTCCAAATAACACTGCAAGATATATGAAAGGAAAGGAAATGGGGTTTAGTTTAACGTCCTTATGTTATACTGTTCTGCCCGGGCAGTGTGTTCTGAGGGCAATTTTTATTCCGTATACGGCGGCGCTACAACCTAGTCTTTTATCGAATTCAAATTTCCAGGGGGTCTTTTACGTGCACGCCAATGAGTACAAGGGCTTCCGGTGTTCGTTTCATCCGAACGACTACACAGCAGTCCTACCCCTGCCCCCCATCCTGCACCAATGACAAGGGGAAATCACGCCTGAAAATGCCAATGTACTAACTCGGCCAACACCGGGAACGAACCAGCGACCTCCAGACTAGCGAGCCAGCGTCTTACTCACCTACACCTAGCCACCTTGGTCCCCGCTGCAAGATATATATAAAGAAGAAAGCTTCAGTGTTGCAACAAATGTGAAAACAGTTGCATTATTTTCACCACACAGTTTTAAAAAAATATATATGAAAGCAGGCATAAAATAAAAAAAAATGAAATGAAGGGGGGGTTTAACGTTCTACTGCTTTGCTCCTAAACTGGGCTAATAAAGACGGGCATACGCCATACAGTGTGCTACGAGGAAACTTTTGCCCGGGCAGCGGCGGTACGGTCTACTCTTATATCGAATTCTAACTGCCTAGGGATCTTTTACGTACACGGGGCCTCGGTTTTTCGAACGACTAGGCAGCTGTCCGTGCCAGGCCCTGCATCACTGACAAAAGGAAACCATGCCGGAAAATAGAGATAAACTTTCTCAGCTAATGCAGGGATCGAACACCCGACCTCCAGTATGATCCCCCAGAAATTGGGTTTAACATCCACTGTTTTTCTCCTAAACTGGGCTAATAAAGAGGGGAATATGCCACAAAGTGTGCTTTGAGGGTAATTTTTCTCGGGCAGCGGCGCGACGGCCTACTCTTATATCGAATTCCAACTGCCTATGGATCTTTTATGTGTACGCCAATGTGTACACGGGGCCTCGGTTTTTGTCCCAACTGTAGATTTTCCGAAAGGAAAAAATTAATGTTGAACAAATTTGATAAGGATCTTGGATCCTTAAAAAAAAACTAACCGCTTATGACCCCATTGCTTCTAACCAAATTTGAAAACAAAATCTGATAAAACCTACAGCCTCTATCGCGTTCACACGGTGTTCAGCAAAGGGGAATAACCCACGCTGGGGATTACGAATATCGATATGGATTAATGACCCCGTTGCTTCAAGCCAAATATAAAACATATTCATTAAAAAATATATAGCCTTCATCGAATTCACAAGAGGGGGTGACTCGCAAATGCGAGTTTTATAAACGGGGGGGGGGGGGGGGGGGGGGTAACGCGAGCGCATAACTCCGGGACGGAAAGTCGCATAACAGTGAATATCGGTAGGGTTCGTCCTCCCATGGCCCCCATTGCTTCCCGCTAACGTTTACAAAATTCTGTTAAAAACTATAACCGTTATCGAATTCACAAGTGGGGGTAACTCCAGAACGGAAAGTCGGGGAATGCTGACCATTAATTGAGTTTATCCTCTTATAAACCCAATGCCTCCCACCGAATTTGCAAAACATCCGTTAAAAATTCCATCCTCTGCCGTGTACACAATCCTTTCAGCAATGGGGGTGGGTGGGGTGGGAATAATAGGGGTCTACCCCTATACGCAAGCAAATTATTGAAATTAAATGGACCTGTCCTGTGATGCCTACAAATGAAAAATCAATGCAGGGTTCGTGAAAATGTCCTATAAGGCCTGGGATAAAAGCAAGGCTACTATTGGCAACACGAACCGCAACTCTACCTAGACTATAAATAATGGAATAACGTCAAAGCTTAAGTCAACGTCAAGTTATTATGACGTCATAATAGGATATCATCATTTGAGCTGAAATCTTCAATAAAACAGCACGTTAAAAAGACTTCCAACGAATTTATTTACTGTTATTTACTTTGTATAACCGACAAAAAGGTATTTATCACATGATTTTATAATTTTAAACTATTTTAAAATATTTCTGATCAAAACGTAATTAATATTAAAATCACTTATCAAGATAGTAAGGAAAAACCTGGTGGTTTCACGAGATGTAGGCCTATTATGTACATGATTCATGAACTCTAAATTAATTCTGTTTTCTTTTAATAGATAACTATTTAAAATGGATGACAAGATTGATTACGATCTTCATACCTTCCTGAACAATTGGTTATGTAAGTTATATTCAAATATCCACATTATTATTTCAAATAGACAGAGTTAGGGTCAATATTACAACTAGTTATTTCAGATCATTTCTTGCTCAAAGAAATTATGATCATTGATGCGGGAATATGGTAAAATATTGAAAATAATTTGGTCGGATTATCAAGTATGTTATATCGATCATTTTATCGTCTTGAACTTCGCCCAGTCTTTGAAAGAATACAGTAATGTCAAAGCGAAAAGAGCCCATTCCATCAACAGGTTTGGTGTTTTATACATTTCACCGATGTGGTTACTTGTATAGTTGGAATTTTTACTACAGTGTCCTTGCATTCGTATTTGTTTTAGCATATGGCAGACCATAACACATGTTGGTATCACATTATAATGTTTTCCTGATCATTTTCAATTTTGAGTGAAGTCTGTGTTGCTTCAGACCCGGGACTGTACAGCGCAGTGGACGCTTACGGCTAGCCCCCGGATCCATTCACTCTGTTTATTTGTTTGTTTGTTGTTTCGGAGTATGTCTTGTCGTTATGTTTGTCTTTTATGTAAAACATATTTGGCGCAGTCCCCCTGCATTTACTATTAGAGCCTTCTTTTCCGTTTTGAAAAACCCTATCAACCCATGGGGTTTAATGTCCCACTGTTCTGCTTCCGGACAAAGGGGCAAACTAAATATATGTAATAAAAACAATGTACAGGTACAAAAGTTTATCCGCAAATTAATTTCATCTACGTCACGCTGTCCAATTTTATATTTTTCAGCCAATTTAACATTTGATGAGAGAACAAGTTTATTGATTGGAGCTTGTCAAATGAGAACAAGGATTAATTCTGGAATAGAAAATCAACTATCTGCAAAAGAAGCTTTAGACAGGTTAATACAAAATCTGGGATCTCCAAGAAATTTACACCAAGTTGATATAGATATAGAACATCGTAAATATCCGATAGAACCCGTAATTGTTTTATCTACTGGCAACCCCGATTTAAGTAGTCACGATGATGGTTATAATATACTGTCTACTGGTGACAGTGATGCTGATGATGAATTCTCTACTGATGATGAGCTATTGATTAGTAGTGATGACGATGATGATCTTCAAAAAAGATAATTGTTGTATCTACTGGCAACCCCGATTGAAGTAGTCACGATGATGGTTATATACTGTCTACTGGTGACAGTGATGCTGATGATGAATTCTCTACTGATGATGAGCTATTGATTAGTAGTGATGACGATGATGATCTTCAAAAAAGACTTGAAGACCCGTTTAAAGGTACAACCCCGTTAATTATGATATGACTTTAAAATAAATGGTTGAGTATGACTATTTGTTGAAACATTTTTTCCGGCTCTTTCGGTTTTCTCCCACCGATTTTGGTTTAAGGGACACTGTATAGTTCAATGTCCAGGACCCTGTTTCACAATATGAAATGGGTATTTATTAACATCCTACTGTTTTGCTCCTAAACTGGGCTAATGATATGACTTTAAAATAAATGGTTGAGTTGGCTGAAATAGTCTGCTGTCTAAAATGTAGCATAGAATATACTCCCATATAAATACAATCAGTATTTAACTAAATTGTCGGACCTCTATTTTAGTATATATCGGTTGAAAGGGGTGGGGGGTAACGGTTAGATGTGGGGGTTAACGTGGGGGGGGGGGTGCCTGTTCGACCTCGACGGGTTTCTTTTGAAATTTAATACAGCCTTGGTAAATGTGATTATTGATTGTTGGCTAATATCACTCTTGAGTGTTAGTAAATCCTTGTTACATCCAAGCTGGTAATTGCATACTATTGTTTAAGGCGAATTCTTAGTTTTTTTTATATATAATTTAAAAACTATTCTCTTATAGATGACTTATATTATTGTATTTACAGGTATCAATAATATTATTCCACGTTTTGTACAAAAAGATATAGATACTGTAACTACAGGTATATTGTCTTATTTTATTATTATTTATCTTAGTAAAACTTGTAATCACTATATTTTACAATAATTATATGAAATGGGGGTTTAACGTCCTACTTTACAACACCAACAGGGTTGCTAAAAGGGCATACACCATACAGTGAGCTAAATGGGAATTTTGCTCGGACAGTGGCGCTACGGTCAATCTTATTTCGAATTCAATTTAGGCCTCGCTTTTTCGTTCTTTCCGAAATAGACAATGTTCCTGTACGACTACCACTGACAAAAAGGAAACCACGCTGGAAATTCCCGGGGAGCTTAATCGGTCAACAGCAGGATATAACACATTCAAAAAGGAAGCCAGCGCCTTGATGATGCAACATTCATTGACAATTTTTATGTATTTAATGTTTAACTACTGTATACTTCTAATTCCTGATATTAAAATTCATATGTTTATATGTATTTATAGTTGTAGATTTAACTCCTCCTACCTCACCAACAAAACCTAAAGAATCAAGATAACGAAGATGGAGAAGAAACGCGGCTAAAAACATCAAGAGAATTTTCACATGTTGTGTTCAAACAGATGACATGTGTGTCTAAGAATTCCACAAAAATATTTAAATTTTGACGAAATTGAAGAACGTATAATATAATAATACAGTTTATTGTTTTTCTTTAAAAAAATCAGAAAGGGGATAAGAACAGAATAAGGCTACAGTTTGAATATATTTGTGATACGCTCCATATTATGAAGTATCTTGTAATGATTCATAACGATTTATATTATATAGATTTAAGCCCCGTTTACATTACCAAATATTACACATATGTGCATTTTTGCATATATGTATTAATTACTCACAAATGCAAAAGTATATTTGCTAAGCGTTCACATGTTATATAAGCATTAACAGTAATATCTTGAATACAGTGTTTAGATGCCAATTCCAGTATATTTGCATATATGCAAAAATATTCAGGGTTAGTATTTATGCAGATTGTGTCATATAAACGCTCAGCAATATTTGCATATTAATATCTGAAAATGAGATATACACACATATGCAAATATTGCTGAGCGTTTATATGACACAATTTGCACATATACTTACCCTTAATTGCACCTGCAGTATTTTTACACATGTATGCAAATGCGTTTACATGAAGAAGTTTGCATACATGAGTAATTTTGCATATATGCAAAAGATTTGCATGTGTGCAAATTTCGTCATGTAAACGGGGCTTAAAAATATAGACCTTATGTAAAACAAAAATATTTTAGAGAAAAAAGAACTCCCCCCCCCCCAAAAAAAACCTCATTAATTTTATATTTGTTATTCATTTATTATTGTTATATATATAGAATATACATTTTTCATTGTTATATATAGAATATATTTTAGAATTTTCCAACGTTAATTTTTGAAGATGTAAGCCTAGTAGAATCTATGTTTTAAACAAAGAAGTAAAAAAAAAAACATTTACATTTTTTAGTCATTTATTATTTTATAAATATTTGATATTATATAAGGTTGTAATATACATAAGAATTAAACAGAAACATTATCAATCAATGACTTTATTTATTTTCCACGTTTGTTGAAATGAAAGGGTTGGCCGTTAAAAACTACCCGGGTTTTACCACGTGGAGACAGAGAGAGAAATGGGGTTTCACGTCCACTCAACACAACTAGGTCATTTGGGGACTAACACATGGTTTAATTTTATTTCATTAATTCGCTAGTGCGTAGGGGTCTTTAGCAGTGGGAGGAAACCCACGAGGTTGAGAAGGCGCCCCTATCTCCATGCCACATACGCTCACACCAGGGTCGAAACCACAGCCGCAAGTCAGAGGTAGCCGGCCAGCTAGAGGTCGAAGCGCGGCACTCTATAGACCACCAGGCCATCCCAAACCCCCTTTACCACGTGGTAAACCAGGGATAAATACCGGTAATAACTAGTAGTAACGTTTTGATTTTCAACCTTTTCGTCAATACCCAATTTGATGAAAATAAGCTTGAACTGAATAGTCCACACGTTTACTGCCCGGGCAGTGTGTTCTGAGGGCAATTTTTATTCCGTATACGGCGGCGCTACAACCTAGTCTTTTATCGAATTCAAATTGCCAGGGGGTCTTTTACGTGCACGCCAATGAGTACAAGGGCTTCCGGTGTTCGTTCCATCCGAACGACTACACAGCAGTCCTGCCCTTGCCCCCCGTCCTGCACCACTGACAAGGGGAAATAACGCCTGAAAATGTCAATGTACTTACTCGGCCAACACCGGGAACGAACCAGCGACCTCCAGACTAGCGAGCCAGCGTCTTACTCACCTACACCTAGCCACCTTGGTCCCCGCTGCAAGATATATATAAAGAAGAAAGCTTCAGTGTTGCAACAAATGTGAAAACAGTTGCATTATTTTCACCACACAGATTTAAAAAAATATATATGAAAGCAGGCATAAAATAAAAAAAAATGAAATGAAGGGGGGGTTTAACGTTCTACTGCTTTGCTCCTAAACTGGGCTAATAAAGACGGGCATACGCCATACAGTGTGCTACGAGGAAACTTTTGCCCGGGCAGCGGCGGTACGGTCTACTCTTATATCGAATTCTAACTGCCTAGGGATCTTTTACGTACACGGGGCCTCGGTTTTTCGAACGACTAGGCAGCTGTTCGTGCCAGGCCCTGCATCAGTGACAAAAGGAAACCATGCCGGAAAATAGAGATAAACTTTCTCAGCTAATGCAGGGATCGAACACCCGACCTCCAGTATAGCGAGCCAGCGCCTTACCCATATAGCCACGTGGTCCCCCAGAAATTGGGTTTAACATCCACTGATTTTATCTAAACTGGGCTAATACAGAGGGGAATATGCCACAAAGTGTGCTTTGAGGGTAATTTTTCTCGGGCAGCGGCGCGACGGCCTACTCTTATATCGAATTCCAACTGCCTATGGGTCTTTTATGTGTACGCCAATGTGTACACGGGGCCTCGGTTTTTCGTTCCATCCGAACGACCAGGGAATACGCCCATACAGCAGCTTTGTCCCAACTGTAGATTTTCCGAAAGGAAAAAATGAATGTTGAACAAATTTGATAAGGATCTTGGATCCTTGAAAAAAAAACTAACCGCTTATGACCCCATTGCTTCTAACCAAATTTGAAAACAAAATCTGATAAAACCTACAGCCTCTATCGCGTTCACACGTTGTTAAGCAAAGGGGAATAACCCACGCTGGGGATTACGAATATCGATATGGATTAATGACCCCGTTGCTTCAAGCCAAATATGAAACATATTCATTAAAAAATATATAGCCTTCATCGAATTCACAAGAGGGGGTGACTCGCAAATGCGAGTTTTATAAACGGGGGGGGGGGGGAAGGGGGGGAACTCGAACGCATAACTCCGGGACGGAAAGTCGCATAACAGTGAATATCGGTAGGGTTCGTCCTCCCATGGCCCCCATTGCTTCCCGCTAACATTTACAAAATTCTGTTAAAAACTATAGCCGTTATCGAATTCACAAGTGGGGGTAACTCCAGAACGGAAAGTCGGGGAATGCTGATCATTAATTGAGTTCATCCTCTTATAAACCCAATGCCTCCCACCGAATTTGCAAAACATCCGTTAAAAATTCCATCCTCTGCCGTGTACACAATCCTTTCAGCAATGGGGGTGGGTGGGGTGGGAATAATAGGGGTATACCCCTATACGCAAGCAAATTATTGAAATTAAATGGACCTGTCCTGTGATGCCTACAAATGAAAAATCAATGCAGGGTTCGTGAAAATGTCCTATAAGGCCTGGGATAAAAGCAAGGCTACTATTGGCAACACGAACCGCAACTCTACCTAGACTATAAATAATGGAATAACGTCAAAGCTAAAGTCAACGTCGAGTTATTATGACGTCATAATAGGATATCATCATTTAAGCTGAAATCTTCATTAAAACAGCACGTTAAAAAGACTTCCAACGAATTTATTTACTGGTATTTACTTTGTATAACCGACAAAAAGGTATGTATCAAATGATTTTACTATTTTAAAATATTTCTGATCAAAACGTAATCAATATTTACCGTATTTCCTCGAATACAACCCCGGGGTTCTTTTTCGTTTAGCACCCACCGATCCCCGGGTTCTTTTCGAGGCCCGGGTTATAATCGAGGCCGGGTTGTATTTTTTCAGACCCGAATTAATGCTTCAAAATCTAATATAGGAGTGACATTTTGGACAAGTAAAACAAGCAGACAGGGTCGGTCTTGCAATTACGAAGGAATACGAAGGCTAAACTCTTTGTGTGTGACATGAGACAATTCTACCTCCTGTGCAGGGATCATCAATAAACTAATATTTTGACAGGGAGTATTCACTTTTTAAGTTAGACCTGGGTTATATTAGAGACCTGGGTTCTATTCGAGACCCAGGTTGTATTTATCTCAACACCCCCTTACCCCCGGGTTCTATTCGAGGCCCGGGTTGTAATCGAGACCGGGGTAGTATTCGAGGAAATACGGTAAATCAGTTATCAAGATAGTAACGAAGAACCTGATGGTTTCACGAGATGTAGGCCTATTATGTACATGTTTCATGAACTCTAAATTAATTATGTTTTCTTTTATTAGATAACTATTTAAAATGGATGACAAGATTGACAACGATCTTCATACCTTCCTAAACAATTGGTTATGTAAGTAATATTCAAATATCCACATTATTATTTCAAATAGACGAGTTAGGGTCAATATTACAACTAGTTATTTCAGATCATTTCTTGCTCCCAGAAATTATAATCATTGAGTCGGGAATAGGTAAAATATTGAAAATAATTTGGTCGGATTATCAAGTATGTTATATCGATCATTTTATCGTCTTGGACTTCGCCCAGTCTTTGAAAGAATGCAGTAATGTCGAAGCGAAAAGAGCCCATTCCATCAACAGGTTTGGTGTTTTATACATTTTACCGATGTGGTTACTTGTATAGTTAGAATTTTTACTACAGTGTCCTTGCATTCGTATTTCTTGTAGCATATAGCAGACCATAACTCATGTTGACATCACATTATAATGTTTTCCTGATCATTTTCAATTTTGAGTGAAGTCTGTGTTGCTTCAGACCCGGGACTGTACAGCGCAGTGGACGCTTACGGCTATCCCCCGGATCCATTCACTCTGTTTATTTGTTTGTTTGTTGTTTCGGAGTATGTCTTGTCGTTATGTTTGTCTTTTATGTAAAACATATTTGGCGCATTCCCCCTGCACTTACTATTAGAGCCTTCTTTTCCGTTTTGAAAAACCCTATCAACCCATGGGGTTTAATGTCCCACTGTTCTGCTTCCGGACAAAGGGGCAAACTAAATATATCTAATAAAAACAATGTACAGGTACAAAAGTTTATCCGCAAATTAATTTCATGTACGTCACGCTGTCAGATTTTATATTTTTCAGCCAATTTAACATTTGATGAGAGAACAAGTTTATTGATTGGGGCTTGTGAAATGAGAACAAGGATTAATTCTGGAATAGAAAATCAACTATATGCAAAAGAAGCTTTAGACAGGTTAATACAAAATCTGGGATCTTCAAGAAATTTACACCAAGATGATATAGATATAGAACATCGTAAATATCCAATAGAACCCGTAATTGTTGTATCTACTGGCAACTCCGATTTAAGTAGTCACGATGATGGTTATATGTTGTCTACTGGTGACAGTGATGCTGATGATGAATTCTCTACTGATGATGAGCTATTGATTAGTAGTGATGACGATGATGATCTTCAAAAAAGACTTGAAGACCCCTTTAAAGGTACAACCCCGTTAATTCACCCGATGCAACTGAGGTATACCCTATTCAATAAGCCTCTATGATTCAGCTCCATCCGGTTGAACAGGGGAACTATTATAATATAATAATATATATGATTGAGGTTGGTCTATTCAGTAGGGTAAAATAATAATATCATAGCATCATGTACATACGCATTAGCCAATCAGATTTTATGTCTACGTCATCAAAGTCTAAAGAAGGTTGGTAGTTTTAGGCGCGATTCGACATCTTGGACAAGAATTAGTTATTTTTACTCTGTGACTCGGGCCTATGAATTTACCGTTACGACGTCGCCAACGAAACAAGTTTCTGCTACTCCTACACCTATACTGCCACAATCAGAGGTAAGATTCTAAATACTTTTCACGGAATGGATCAAGATTCTAAAAATAGACTTGACCAAGGTAGGCCTCCGGACTAGCCTATTTCTTAATATTTTTATTTCTAGATTTATTTGAGTCTTGTCCTATGCCTTCTTTGACCCCAAACGGGTTTTTAGCTGGTGAGGTCTAGCTTTTTTTTAGTATTACATTTTTAAAATATTGTCCCGAGTTTGCTTTTTCTTTTTATCAAATCGACAACTCTTGTCTGCTGACTGCTGTGCCGATTATCGATCTAAGGATGGTATCGAGTGCGCCCTTGTACTTCTTTTTGAATTTAAAACTGACCTTGTTCTAGAAAAAAGGTTAGGCTCCAGCTTATAAACATTATATAAAACCCATTCCGCTATGGTTAGCCTATGTAATATATTTGTTAAAAAAAGGCCAGCTCAGTTTTCGTCAAGGTCGCTGAGATGTTAACAAGGTTAGGCCTAGAGGGGGAGAGAGAGAAATATGGGGTTTAAGTTACTACTCAAGTCTCAATACCGGTACTAGCCTAGAGTTAGAGTAGGCCTAGGTCATTTCGGCACTAACATTATAATTATAAACATGCATGGTTTTAATTTTATTTCAATAATTCGCTTGCGCGTAGGGGTCTTTAGCAGTGGGAGGAACCCAGAGAAAACCCACGAGGTGGGACAGGCGACCCAACTCCTTCAAGTCCTTAATTGCCACGTACAACCGAGGATTCGAAACCATGCCATTTGACTCAATATGATGACAGGTCTTAGGCTTAATACAGCGCGCACTTGCCATCAGACCCCCCTAGCCTAGAATTAGGAGGCACACAATTGTTATTGTTGGCGAGATTGAAGGTTGGGGTTAGGCCTATAGTATATAGTATAGGCAGGAGTATACATATTTTTTGTTTCTGCAGGCCTTTCTAATATTAAAACGCAATAAAACAGGAATAGGCCTATTTATGCCAGGGGACGGATTATATCGACCTCTTCGCCCATGAATAAATCATTGGAATTTGTCATTTAGATTGTTTCATTTTAATGTTTGTTTTGCAGATAACTTACCAAACATTGAAGACTGCACAGCGCAGTTGAGGCTGTTGGTGGATGATGACTACAGAGATATAGCCCAAAAGCTCCCCACTGTTGTTGGCACAAAGAAAACCCTAAAGAAGAATTTTCCTTGGTAAATTTGTTTTAATCGCCCACATTTTTATGGTGTCGCCCCTGTGAGGACGTCCGCTCTCATTTTTATGAAGGACTCTACTATTGTCCCTGGTTGTACGAAAATTACCAAGTGTGAAGCATTGGGCCATTTCATTTGAGCATTGTCATCATTGTCGATTGCCTCTCTTTCGTAGGGCAGTAATTTTCTTGTAAATATATAATTGAACGAGGCTAGATTCTAGATGTGAACCATTTTCGATCAGATTTCACGTGAAGTGTAGGGACCCAATGTACACTTAATAATTTTAACTTTTGAAATGTGGGGGTTGAGTGCATGGCAAGCCCTTGTTGTTGAAAGATAGCTACAGTGTTATATACTCATTTGCCTTCATACGACTATGTGAAATTGCGGTAGGTATTGATGGCTCTTAATGTATGTGTCTCTTGTCTATAACAAGGCTTAGAACGTGCAAAATGTCAATGTGCCACGCTTCAGTATGATAATTCTATTGATATATAAAAAGAATATCTTATTGCACCGGCATACTACACGTGTGGATAATTGATGATAAAATAAACTCTTTTTATTTTCAGATTACCGACTTATCCGATGTAGGTGTCGATCTGGTTTGTGTAGACAAGAACATGGTGGGTAACCAGATTATGCGAATAAGGGGTGTTACAGCGACCCTCCCAGTATGGTACCAAGAAGCTCAAAATTGTCCGGTAAATGTGGTCTATTATTGATTCAAATTACAGTTTGTATATTTGGGGATTTCATTATGGCTTCAGAAGTTATATAAATTATTATTTATACCTTTTATTCACGTGGCAAGCACAAAATTTATTCTTTAGACGACCAGATAGCTTAGATATTGAATGGATTAAATAATTCCAACCATGTGTGCGATAAACGCTAATATTTCCCCGCCATGTGTGATGTCACTAACGGAAATAACTTCGCACAGAATATCAATAAAGTAATTTGACTGAAAATTTTCAATATATTCATTATTAATTAATTTAATAATTACATCTGGCCTCGGAAGGGTCTACAACATTCGTACATAATTTACAATTACAAGTAAATGTTAGGGGACCAAAATCAAACTAGGATACTAGTTTTATGTGCCCTCATTTTCACGTGGACGTTAAGTGTCCTCGCCCTGTCCGTCAGTACCCCCACAATTTATTGTGGCCACCCTACAGGTCACAATTCTTATCCGATTTTTACGAAACTTGAAATATATGCTTTCCCCAAAAGATATTGGTTCCTTTCAATATTCGCATGTATCAGATCGTAATTATTTAATTTTATGGCCTCTAATTGTATGAAAAGACACGTTTTTAGCTTTTGGTCCCCTGAACAGGTCACAATTTTTATCCAATTTAAAAAAACGGTCACTATATATCATCATTCATCATTCATCACTGTTAAACCATAATGATAATTGGGTTCGAATTTCATATAAATTGTACCGAAACTGCCCAACAAAATAAATGACCTCTGTTGCTCTGTTTTCTTGTAAAATGTAGTCATATCTTGCATGACATTGACACTTAAATTTGTACATAACCTACGTACATATTTTACAACTCTACAAAAGGGTTAGGGGGCCAAATTCAAACCTAGAGGTTACAGTACAGTTTTTTAAAGTTGTTTTTTTATATTTAATGGGGGATTACGGTGGCTAAGTGGGAAGGCACTGGTTTGCTAGCCTGGAGGTCGGGTTTTCGATCCCTGCATTGGCCGAGAAAGTTCATCTCGATTTTCCCGCGTGATTTTCTCTGTCAGTGATGCAGAAGGAGGGCCTGACAAGGACAGCTGTCTAGTCCTTCAGATGGATCGCGAAACCAAGGTCCTGTGTACACATTGGAGTGAACGTAAAAGATCCCTTGGCAGTTGGAATTTCGATATGAGAGTAGGCCGTAGCGCCGCTGTCCAGGCAAAAATTTCCCTCATAGCACACTTCGAAGAATTTCAAATTAGATCTTAATGATCTTATACAGACCAACTTTTCAACATGTTCATTTGTTAATGATGAAGGTGGTATTGCAAGAATTATTGAAGCTACACTCAAAACAGCTTCTGATGCACACAGTCCCTTTACATAAACTTATCTCTTTAGTTTTATTATTTGGAACACAACTAACAGTTAAATAAGTTTTAATAGTTTATATAGATAAAAGTAACAAAGAAAAAGGAAATTCCAGTAAATAATTATAATTTTATTCCAAAATTCCAAGAAAGTTTCCCACCCTTTGCAACCCGATCACTTGCACGCCAATGTGTGCACGGGACCTCGGTTTTTAGTCCCATCCGAACGACTAGACAGCTGTCCTTGTCAGACCCTTCGTCCTGCATCACTGACAAGGGGAAACCACCCCGGAAAATCTGGATGAACTTTCTGGACCAATGCAGGGATTGAACACCCGACCTCCAGGCTTTCCAGTCAGTGTCTTACCCACTTAGCCATGGGGCATGTCAATGTTTTTTGTGGTTATACCATTACACCTATGTCACAACCTGTTTTTCAGGGTTATTTTTATTGAAATATACAGAATATTTAAATTATGTTTTTCAGAATATGAAGTAGAGAAGGTTATAAAGAGAAGAAGGAGAGGGAAATATGAATTTCTGTTAAGGTGGAAAGGTTTCCCTTCCTCCTCCAATTCCTGTGAAACAGAGGATAATTTAAATCCTTACCTTTTAAACATGACTAATTATTAAAAATTATTACAAAAAATAAAGTGTTTGTATTTTGTACATTTATCTGAATATTAACTATTTGTATCATGTGCACATGTTGTATTTTGGGCTACCTTAAGCCTTTATATCCTGAGGTTTTATATCCATAAATCCTTTCATGCGTACAGAAAAATTTGTCCTATAGGTTATAGATTTTCTGGCCTACTGATAAATCCTTAGGTTTAGAACAAGCCCTATTGACGTAGGATTTGTTCTATGAATTGGCCAATCAAAGGCAAGCGCTTCCTGTATGTATGACGTTAACTCAAACACTGGGCCATTACAAAATTTTATTTTTTATTTCAACCGCCAAAGCATACTGTGATAAATTCAATCTTCAAATTACCATTGACACAAGAAAGGGCTTATTTACATTTCTGCTAACTGTTGTCGCATGACAAAAAGCCATAGGATTTTACTTACTGTATGACTAAAAAAAACTAGAGGATTTATCCTTAAAGACTTTCGCTGTCAAATGTCTGGATAGTAGTCCAATCAATTTAAGATTTTACCCCCAACAAATTGCAAGAAAACGTTTTTATTCATTTTTGCGTTTATTTAGGTGTACTTTATAAAATCCCAAAAGTATACCAAATTTTGTGCACCGGAAAGTGGTAAAATCCAAGAAAACCCTAAACTGTTGGTTTAAGACCCTATAAATAAACTGAGAGCTCGATGACCGAACTGTAAAAAGTTGAGCACGAAAGGTTTGACCATCGGAATGTGACTGCATATCGATAAGAATGAGAAAAAGTCATTTCTTGAGTTTCACGGTTGGGGCGGGGCATAAGGGGGGTAGGCTCCCAAAAGGGGTCGCAAATTGTGCTTTGAATTAAAACTTCTAGAACGAGATTCATTTTCACATGGTGTGTTCTATGAGGTACATAGAGTAAGAAAAAAGTGGTCAAGAAAAAAAATTCCCAGGCATTCTCAAACAAGAAGGGGGTTCCAAAACCCCTCAGGGGGGGGGGGGGCAACTGTAAAATTTCAAGCAGGAGTGAAATTCGTTTTCCAGTCATCCCTTGGCATCCAATGATGACTAAAAACCATGGTCAAGAAAACTTTTGCCCGGGCACCTACAAATAAGAAGGCAGCGAACTGGGGGATGCTGAGGGGTTTCGGCATTCAAGGAAAATATGAAATGTTGCGCACGAGCAAAATTTCTTCGTTGATCATCGGACATCGATGCATTGGTCATATATCAAGTCCACTATAATTTTTTCACCGGGGCATTTACCAACAAGAACTGTATGGAAGAGATGGGGTCCAGTTGAAATAACTTAACAAGTAATATGGACGTTTAGATCGCATCTCATTAGCATTAACTGGCGTTATGTCACTTTATAATTTAACGCTGATGCTATTGCGACGTCATCAAATGTCCCTAATATTGCATTCAATCATTCTTTCATAAGTAAATTATTGATGATAGAATATATGCATATGACAAAATACAAACACTAGTATGAGCATAGACTCGCTAAACTTTTAGATATACAGAAAATTAAACGGATTTGTAGATTCAGATAATTTTTACAGATTATTGAGATTATTTCGGACGTACCTTAACCTTAGGATACTTATCCGATATCATAGTCACCTGTCCAAGTTTATATAGTTTTATAAGGCATTGAATTTTGAACAATAGATTAATCCTGGTCTTCACATTATACATAGATTAAATATCTGGATGAAAGGATGTGTTTCGGCTGTAAAAGTTGCTCTGTTGGACGCATAGATTCAATATCTGGGTAAAAGTCGCTCTGTTCATCTGGATATAGTTAATGTCTGGTCGATGGTGTGTATATAATATAGGTTTGGGCCGCTAATTTCGCTCTGTTAGGTACACACACTAAATATCTAGAAGTTAGGAGTTGTAAACGTGGCTTTGTTCAACTGATACAGTAAATGTCTAGAGGAAAGGATGGGTTTGGGCTGTACAAGTTGTTCTGTTAGATGAACACATTAAACATCTATAGGAAAGGGAGGGTTTGGCCTGTAAAGGTCGGTCTGTTAGGTGAACACATTAAACATCTAAACGAAATCATGGGTTTGTACTGTAAAAATCGCTCTTTAGATGTGCACATTAAACATCTAGACGAAATCATGGATTTGTGCTGTAAAAGTCGCTCTGTTAGATGAACACATAAAGCATCTAGACAAAATCATGGGTTTGTGCTGTAAAAGTCGCTCTTTAGATGCGCACATTAAATATCTCGAAAAAAGGATGGGTTTTAGCTGTAAAAGTCGCTCTTTTACATTCACACATTGAATATCTGAGAAAAAGTCGCGATATATAACTGTTACAGTAAATGTCTTGTCGGAGGGGTGGGTTTTGACTCTAAATATCGCTCTGTTAGATGCACACATTAAATATATCTAGAAGGACGGGTGGTTTTGGGCTGTAAAAGTCGCTCTGTTAGATGTACACGATAACATCTAGAGGAAAGGAATGGGTTTGGGCTGTAAAAGTCACTCTGTTAGATGCACATAATAAATATCTAGAGGAAAGGATTAGTTTGGACTATAAAAGTCGCTCTGTTTAGACGAGCACATTAAACATGAAGAGGAAAGCATGGGTTTCGGCTGTACAAGTTGCCCTGTTACAATCACACATTGAATATCTGAGAAAGGGTAGCTGTTTAACTAATACAGTAAATGTCTGGTCGGGGGGATAGGTTTTGGCTCTAAATATCGCTCTGTTAGATGCGCACGTTAAATAATATTATCTAGGGGGAAAGACGGGGTTGGACTGTAAAAGTCGCACTGTTAGATGAACACATTAAACATCTGGACGGAATCATGGGTTTATGCTGTAAATGTCGCTCTATTAGATGCGCACATTACATATCTAGAGGAAAAGGATGGGGTTGGACTGAAAAAGTCGCACTGTTAGATGAACACAGAAAATATTGCAACAGTCTATATCACAACATACGCTTCACCCAAATACAAAAACTCCAAACCTTACAAAACTCTGCTCCCTGACTAGTTACAAGACAAGGCAAGTTTGCTCCATCAGTCCCTATACTACATGAACTCCACTGGCTTCCAGTAGCCCAAAGATCAATATTCAAAATCATTCTATTAACTTTAAACACTCTGCTCCTAAACTCTGGAACTCTGTCCCAATACACCTCCGTGAAATCGCAGAAATTGCTTCATTTAAACGCTGTTTAAAAACACATTTGTTCAAACAATGCTACTCGTGAACATGTTTGTATGTATGTGCATGTATATGAATATGTAAATATGTCTGTATGTGAATATGTGTGTATTATACTCCTGTTTGTATTGATTGTATTAATTGCTCTTATATATTTTTGTTCTTTTCAAATGTACCTATTTTATATGTAATGCCTTGTACAGCGCATTGAAACTATGTGTAATGCGCTATATAAAAAAAATTTTTTTTTTTATTATTATAATTAGAGAAAAATTCGAAGCGATTCGAGCATATTTAAAAAAAAAGTTATAGGATTTTTGGGTGAAAAACGCGACTTCGGAAATATCGTTACGGTCCCCCTGGAATAACGATCGCCCTGACCCTCTCGGAATCACGATCAAGTTCAAATGTATTTCATTTTGGGCAGGTAGCCAAGGGTTAGGGCCAAATTTGGGACCGATCGGGACCATAGGGGGTTAATACGGGCCCTTTTCCAGAGGAAAATTGGTCAAAAATCGCCAAAAAAATGAAAATACTAGCGCCCGGATGCATCTCACACCCTTCGATTCATGCGCACATACTCGAAACTTACTTGGGTACCTCCACTATGGTCCCAGTCACAATGTACCTAAAAATGTTTGGGCCATGACCCATATGGGCCGAATGCGGCCATTTTCCCGGGGGGTATATAGGAAGTCAACTTTCAATTTTCAAATAGAGGTGGAACTAGGTGTTCGATTTTAATTTTGGTCGAAAATGGGGGTTGGGGGTAGCCAAAAAAACTAAGAATTTCTTATATGTGTTAGCTTACATCCCAAGGTACAATCTCTGAAAATTTAAAGAAATTCTAACAACCCTTACCCCTGCTAAAACACACTCGCGCAAATTTGCCTATTTTTTTGCCTATTTTTCGACTTTATTAACAATTCACTTTTTTAAGCGCTACGTTTGCGGCCCTATTTCTCGAATCTAGATTTTTTGCGCGGGATCATATTTAAAGTTGAGGCCCCTGCCGAGAACATCGGGCACGTGGCAGGGTGTCAAACATGGCTTCCCAAAACGAGGGGCCATATTTGCGGCCCTATATCTCGGCCCCTATTGGTTCGAATCCAGATGTTGTGGGCGGGATCGATAGCCAGGACAACTCCCTCCATTGATTTAAAGTTGGGGTCCCTCACCCTAACTCCGTGCACGTGGTAGGGGGCCAAACATGGCTTCCCAAACCTCTGGACCAAAAGTCACTTTTTAAAGTTTAGGCCTGCGCTACGTTTGCGGCCCTATATCGTGGCTCCTATTGGTACGATTCTAGATGTTTTGGGCGGGATTGATAGTCCGGACAACTCGCTCCATCGTATAAAAAACTTAGTGCCCCATAGTCTAAAATGTGGGCACGTGGCAGGGTGGCAAACATGGTTTCCAAAAACGAGGGGCCATGTTTGCGGCCGTATATCTCGGCCTCTATGGGTTTGAATCCGGATGTTTTGAGCGGGATCAATAGCGCAGAAAACTCCCTCCATCGTATCAAAAGTTGGGGCCTCTCTCTCCCACATCGGGCACGAAGCAGGGTGTCAATCATGGCTTTCCGAATTTTTGCATCCAAAACTCAAATATTCTCTCAGCGGCTCATTTTTTGAACGATTCTTCTGAAAATTTAATGCGAACTGCGCATCCCCAACGCGCAGCTTGTATTGAAATTTCAGAACAATCGTCCAAAAATGGAATATTGTTTCGAATTTTGACCCACTTCCGGTAGCCGCAGAAAAAATCCGAGATCCTGACGTGACGCGCAAGGGTCCATTGTGGGTAGCCGCAAGGACATCACTTTCCGGTTTGGTCAAATTCCCAAAGTTCGGGAGTTTGAAGTTGACCTTTGAACTATGTCGGAGAGGTCAGACTACATGACCTTGACCCACCAGGACGTCCCGGTCTACGAGCTTGTGAGTCATGACCTCAACCATGACCTCTCTGTCGAATTTCTGAACGGTACCTAAAGGTTTGGGAATTTTTCGACCTCAAGGTCAAATTTCAGATCAAAGGTCAAGGTCTGACATGAAAGGTCATTGATGTGTTCATCCAAGGTCATGACCCTTTCCTTGGCTCGTAAAGGTCAAGGTTAAGGTCAAACGTTACTTCATCGGGCCGTCTCGTCTACTTCCGGTCGCCGGACGCCCATTTTGAAGTGACCCAGCAACTTGTCGGGGTAGATATACCTATCGAATACCAAGCCTCGAAACCTCGGTGAAATTGCCCCAAGTCCGGTGAGATTTAAGGTGATTTTTTTTCTATGTCCCCAAGGGACAGCACGCTAAGTCAGCCAGGGTCATGACCTTGACCCAACGGGACGGCTCGGTCCAAGTCCTTGTGGGTCGTGACCTTGACCTTGACCTTAACCTATCTTCAGAATTTCTGGACGGTACCTAAAGTTTTGAGATATTTTGGACACGAAGGTCAAACGTCAGATCAAAGGTCAAGGTCTCAAATGAAAGGTCATTGATGTGTTCATCCAAGGTCATGACCTTCGACATGCCACATGGCCCTGGGATCGAAACATAGGCCCCTAAACACGCGTTTATGTAGTTATTTGGATGACCTTGACCCTTTCAGATGACCTTGACCTTTTGGGGTCATGTGGGTCACGACGGAAGCTCGACAGGTCAAGACCCGAGGGTTCTATCTTAATTAGTTTGGCCTCCAGGGGGCAAAAACCGCACAACTTCCGGCGCCCCTAGCGGGTCAAGGTCACGAATTTTGACTGGCGGTTTTAAAAAATGAAGAACAAATGGGGTGGCGTTCTACCCGGCCACGCACTTTTGGGCCGATCGGAAGACCATTTGGAAGAAAAAATCACTCAGAAAGTCAAATCGATCGTGAAAAATGCCTGTGGGCAAAGGGGAGATAACTCTTTCGTCCCTAGTGGATTCTGGCGACCTTGAGATCGCGGCCTTATAAACTAAATCGACCCCTGGGAGTCGCGTGGTGACCTTGGTTTGACCCTCAGAGGTCAAGGTCAAGTCAACATCGTGATGCCATCTGACCCACTTCCGGTGGTCGCAGAGAATTTTCAAGGGTACCACGCGACTCCTAGGGCCGAGATCAAATTGGCAGACAATAGCTGGCAGACATTAAGACCTTTCACCAGACAATAAGGAACGATCAACTCAGCAGACATTAAGAAATTTGCTGGATGACCAAGACTTCAGTGAAATCACGTGCTCCGTGTGGGCTAATCCAAGCCTTCGATAAATAGAATAAATTGAAACTAGTCTATTTTTAGTAACTAGGCTATTGTCTGATAGGGACATTTTTTTGGCTAAAAATAAAAAGTGTTTTATCTCTTCCAAAGTGTGTTATTATGAATGTGCCAGAAAAAAACAAGTATAGTCAAAGAGCCATTGGAACGTACTTTCCGGTGATGTATGACATGATATCTGGAATTTCGTATTAAGACCCGTATTTTGACATTTTCACATTAAACACTCGCCCCACCCCACCCCACCACTGTAACTTTGATCACTTTAAAAAAAAAAAAAGAAGTATACATCCATTGTGCATAAAAAAATAAGGTATCATCCAAAAAGAGAATTGACATTAATTTTCAGTATATATATACTTTTTTTGGATTAAGTCCCGCTTTCTTACTTCAAATACCCAATAGTACCACCCACATTTGATTATTTTTTTTTAAGTTAAGAAAATATGAATGTGCCATAAAATTATTTACATATTTAAAAAGAGCGACTAACAAGCTTTTCAGTGATATGTAACATTATATCTGAAATTTCGTACTAAGACTCGTATTTTGCCATTGGATACCCTCCCCCCAATTATCATAGTAATAGGGTTTAATACCACCAAACTTTGATCTCTTTTTAAAGTAAGTAAATATGAATGTGCCATAAAATTATTTACATATTTGAAAAGAGCAATCAACAAGCTTTTCAGTGATATGTAACATTATATCTGGAATTTCGTACTAAGACCCGTATTTTGGCATTTAATACCCCCCTCCCTCCGCTTCATAATCATAGTGATAGAGCTTAATACCACAATTTGATCGCTTATTAAGGTACGTAATTATGAATGTGCCATAAAATTATTTACATATTTGAGGAGAGCAATCAACAAGCTTTTCAGTGATATGTAACATTATATCTGGAATTTCGTACTAAGACTCGTATTTTGCCATTGAATACCCCCACCCCCTTCATTATCATAGTAATAGAGCTTAATACCACCAAACTTTGATCGCTTTTTAAGATAAGTAAATATGAATGTGCCATGAAATTATTTACATATTTGAAGAGAGCAATTAACAAGCTTTTCAGTGATATGTAACATTATATCTGGAATTTCGTACTAAGACTCGTATTTTGGCTATGAATACCCCCCCCCCCTTCTTCATAATCATAGTAATAGAGCTTAATACTACCAAACTTTGATCGCTTTTTAAGGTAAATAAATATGAATGTGCCATAAAATTATTTACATATTTGAAAAGGCTAATAAATAAGCTTTTCTGTGATATGTAACATTATATCTGGAATTTCGTACTAAGACCCGTATTTTGGCATTGAATACCCCCCCCCCTCCTGCTTCATAACCATAGTAATAGAGCTTAACACTACCAAACTTTGATCGCTTTTTTAGGTAAGTAAATATGAATGTGCCATAAAATTATTTACATATTTGAAAAGGCTAATAAATAGGCTTTTCTGTGATATGTAACATTATATCTGGAATTTCGTACTAAGACCCGTATTTTGGCATTGACACCCCCCCCCCGCTTCCTTATCATAGTGATAGAGCTTAATACCACAAAACTTTGATCGCTATTTAAGGTAAGTAAATATGAATGTGCCATGAAATTATTTACATATTTGAAGAGAGCAATTAACAAGCTTTTCAGTGATATGTAACATTATATCTGGAATTTCGTACTAAGACTCGTATTTTGCCATTGAATACCCCCACCCCCTTCATTATCATAGTAATAGAGCTTAATACCACCAAACTTTGATCGCTTTTTAAGATAAGTAAATATGAATGTGCCATAAAATTATTTACATATTTGAATAGGCTAATAAATAAGCTTTTCAGTGATATGTAACATTATATCTGGAATTTCGTACTAAGACCCTTATTTTGGCTATGAATCCCCCCCCCTGCTTTATAATCATAGTAATAGAGCTTAATACTACCAAACTTTGATCGCTTTTTAAGGTAAGTAAATATGAATGTGCCATAAAATTATTTACATATTTGAATAGGCTAATAAATAAGCTTTTTTGTGATATGTAACATTATATCTGGAATTTCGTACTAAGACCCGTATTTTGGCATTGAATACCCCCACCCCCTTCATTATCATAGTTATAGAGCTTAATACCATCAAAATTTGATCGCTTTTTAAGGTAATTAAATATGAATGTGCCATAAAATTATTTACATATTTGAGGAGAGCAATCAACAAGCTTTTCAGTGATATGCAACATTATATCTGGAATTTCGTACTAAGACTCGTATTTCGGCTATGCATACCCCCCCCCCCCCCCTGCTTCATAATCATAGTAATAGAGCTTAACACTTCCAAACTTTGATCGCTTTTTAAGGTAAGTAAATATGAATGTGCCATAAAATTATTCACATATTTGAAGAGAGCAATCAACAAGCTTTTCACTGATATGTAGCATTATATCTGGAATTTCGTACTTAGACTCATATTTTGGCTATGAATACCCCCCCCCCCCTGCTTCATAATCATAGTAATAGAGCTTAACACTACCAAACTTTGATCGCTTTTTAAGGTAATTAAATATGAATGTGCCATAAAATTATTTACATATTGGAATAGGCTAATAAATAAGCTTTTCTGTGATATGTAACATTATATCTGGAATTTCGTACTAAGACCCGTATTTTGGCTTTGAATCCCTCCCCCCCCCCCCCCGCTTCCTAATCATAGTGAAAGAGCTTAATACCACAAAACTTTGATCGCTTTTTAAGGTAAGTAAATATGAATGTGCCATAAAATTATTTACATATTTGAAGAGAGCAATCAACAAACTTTTCCCTGATAAGCGATCAAACTTTGGTAGTATTAAACTCTATTACTATGATAATGAAGGGGGGGGGGGTATTCAATGCCAAAATACGGGTCTTAGTACGAAATTCCAGATATAATGTTACATATCACTGAAAAGCTTGTTGATTGCTCTCTTCAAATATGTAAATAATTTTAAGGCACATTCATAATTACTTACGTTAAAAGGAGATCAAAGTTTGGCGGTATTATGCCCTATTACTATGATAATGGGGAGGGGGGGGTATTCAATGCCAAAATACGGGTCTTAGTACGAAATTCCAGATATATTGTTACATATCACTGAAAAGCTTGTTGATTGCTCTTTTTAAATATGTAAATAATTTTATGGCACATTAAGATTTACTTACCTTACAAAACGATCAATGTTGGGAGGTACTAAAATCTATTACTATGATATTGAGGGGGGGGGGGGGGTATTCAATGCCAAAATACGGGTCTCAGTACGAAATTCCAGATATATTGTTACATATCACTGAAAAGCTTGTTGATTGCTCTTTTTAAATATGTAAATAATTTTCTGGCACATTAAGATTTACTTACCTTACAAAACGATCAATGTTGGGAGGTACTAAAATCTATTACTATGATATTGAAGAGGGGGGGGGTATTCAATGCCAAAATACGGGTCTTAGTACGAAATTCCAGATATAATGTTACATATCACAGAAAAGCTTGTTGATTGCTCTTTTTAAATATGTAAGTAATTTTATGGCACATTCATATTTTCTTACCTTAAATAGCGATCAAAATTACTATGATTATTAAGGGGGGGGGGGGGGTATTCAATGCCAAAATACGGGTCTTAGTACGAAATTCAAGATATAATGTTACATATCAGTGAAAAGCTTGTTGATTGCTCCCTTCAAATAGTAAAAATTTTTTATGGCACATTCATATTTACTTACCTTAAAAAGCGATCAACGTTTGGCGGTATTAAGTTCTTTTACTATGATTATGAAGCGGGGGGGGGGGGGGGGTCAATGCCAAAATACGGGTCTTAGTACGAAATTCCAGATATAATGTTACATATAACTGAAAAGCTTGTTGATTGCTCTCTTCAAATATGTAAATAATTTTATGGCACATTCATATTTACTTACATTAAAAAGCGATCAAATTTTGTAGTATTAAGCTATATTAATATGATATTGAAGAGGGGGGGGGGTATTCAATGCCAAAATACGAGTCTTAGTACGAAATTCCAGATATAACGTTACATATCACTAAAAGGCTTGTCGATTGCTCTCTTCAAATATGTAAAAAAAAATATGGCACATTCATATTTACTTGCCTTAAAAAGCGATCAAAGTTTGGTGGTATTAAGCTCTATTACTATGATAATGAAGGGGGGTGGGGTATTCAATGGCAAAATACGAGTCTTAGTACGAAATTCCAGATATAATGTTACATATCACTGAAAAGCTTGTTGATTGCTTTCTTTAAATATGAAAATAATTTTATGGCACATTCATATTTACTTACTTTAAAAAGAGATCAAAGTTTGGTGGTATTAAACCCTATTACTATGATAATGGGGGGGGGGGGGTATTCAATGGCAAAATACGAGTCTTAGTACGAAATTTCAGATATAATGTTACATATCACTGAAAAGCTTGTTAGTCGCTCTTTTTAAATATGTAAATAATTCTATGGCACATTCATATTTTATTAACTTAAAAAAAATAATCAAATGTGGGTGGTACTATTGGGTATTTGAAGTAAGAATGCGGGACTTAATCCAAAAAAAGTATATATATACTGAAAATTAATGTCAATTCTCTTTTTGGATGATACATTGATACCTTATTTTTTTATGCACAATGGATGTATACTTCTTTTTTTTTTTTAAAAGTGATCAAAGTTACAGTGGTGGGGTGGGGTGGGGCGAGTGTTTAATGTCAAAATGTCAAAATACGGGTCTTAATACGAAATTCCAGATATCATGTCATACATCACCGGAAAGTACGTTCCAATGGCTCTTTGACTATACTTGTTTTTTTCTGGCACATTCATAATAACACACTTTGGAAGAGGTAAAACACTTTTTATTTTTAGCCAAAAAAATGTCCCTATCAGACAATAGCCTAGTTACTAAAAATAGACTAGTTTCAATTTATTCTATTTATCGAAGGCTTGGATTAGCCCATACGGAGCACGTGATTTCACTGAAGTCATGGTCATCCAGCAAATTTCTTAATGTCTGCTGAGTTGATCGTTCCTTATTGTCTGGGGAAAGGTCTTAATGTCTGCCAGCTATTGTCTGCTAATTTGATCTCGGCACTCCTAGGTGTCGATTTAGGGTATAGCCACGAGGAATAGTTCCGCAAAAGAGCTGACATTTTTAAATAAAATTATAGCTGAAAAATGCACATGTGCCCCAACCCGAACCCGAAGCGACCGAAAATTCCAGATTTTTACACCGGATCCTGGGTCGGGACATCGGTCTGGGTCACCACACCAATTTTCAGACCTCTACCACTTCCGGTGTGGAATTCCGAAAAAATTCTACACCGCTGCAACTGGGGTGCATCAGGGGTTTACAGGTGAAAATTGGTGTTTTCGGGTAAAAATATTTGGACTATGAACGGAACGATGGGTCATGTTTGCGACCCTATATCTCGGCCTCTATGGTTTCAATATCGAGCACGTGGCAGTGTCGCAAACATGGCTTCTCGAATCGTCCACAGCTCCGCCCCTATGGGAAGTAAACCTTAGATTTATTCGGGGCGGCAGGGCCATAACAAAAGGAAAGTTTTGACGTCGGAATATTTTTTTCCGGGGGGTGCATGCCCCTTTAATTTTTTGGGGGCCGGACACCCCCCGGAGGCCAAAATGTCAAATTGCGAAAAAAAATATTGCCCCCACCCCCTCCCGGGGCCGTCCCCGACAAATTTCCACACCCCACATAGCTTGATTTTAGCGTTGCCCGGAAACAGGGGCCTTTGACCTATATAATAGGTCCTCAATCGATAACCCTAACCCTAATGACATCGCTGATAGTGAGGTAGCCACGTAAAAATATATAGGCCCTATTTAGCGTAAAACAGGTCATCCGCGCACACGGAAGCTTTAAACTCCCAGGGAGAGTCGAGATAACGAGCCTTAAACATACTTGTCCCGCGGTGGCCTTTATGTCCACTTGAAGGCGGTCATAAATTTACCGGGACCGCCTTGAAGGCCGATTTATTTTGTTTTTATTAGCCACTTCAATGCGGTAATAATATTGGAACGGGTGAATTATCAAAAATAAAATTAAAACCCATAGTCCAGGACAACAAGTCATCTTTTCTGTAACTTTCAACGCTATTAATGTCAGGCCCATGCCGCAAATATTTTCTACTTCAGATTAGGACCGATTGGGTTTGATTTATTTTATACCGAATTTTCTTTTATAACGGAGGGGTATTTTTCATAACAGGGCCGAATAAGGTCACCAATCGGGCTTGAAAAGGCACAGATGTATAGCTTGACAACCGAGACTAGGATGTACTTGATTACCAATATTCCATCATGCTCTTTTGCACCCCCCACCAAATCTCCCAAACAGAGTTGTCTTCCCTTGCAGTCCACGAATGCTGGATAGCGAGACTTGCGTGGAGAATGACCCCCCGCCCCACCTCGACCCCCCTTACGCCTAGGTGCTGTGCTATTCGTATCTTACCCTCGCCTATAGCTCATCCTACTGACACACGATGATATAGAATACAGAAACATTTTTTAAGCTCCTGTGCGTCTCATCAAATTATTAGGATAAAATGAGGCGAAAGAAAAAAAAAACCCAACAACCGTAATAAACCATGCAGACTTGTGACAAATTTGTTTTAGCCCATTTTAATTGGTTTTAGTTCCCCATTGCAAACAATTCCATCTTTTTTGGAATGAAACAGTTATTTAGAAAATTAACGTGAGTAAAATTAAAGGAAGAGGGCATGCACCTCCGCCCCCACCCCCGACCCCTCCACCGACCACGACATAATACACCAAGCCAGGCCTGTCGTCACAATATTGTCGGCATAAAAATGGATAAATCTGATTGGCTAATGCGTATGTACATAATGCTATGATATTATTATTTTACCCTACTCAATAGGCCCACCTCAATCATATATATTATTATATTATAATAGTTCCCCTGTTCAACCGGATGGAGCTGAATCATAGAGGCTTATTGAATAGGGTATACCTCAGTTGCATCGGGTGGTTAATTATGATATGACTTTAAAATAAATGGTTGAAATAGTCTACTGTCTAAAATGTAGCATAGAATATACTCCCATATAAATACAATCAGTATTTAGCTAAATTGTCGGACCTCTATTTTAGTATATATCAGTTATACTGTTGTTTAAGGCGAATTCTTTGTTTTTTTATATATAATTTAAAAACTATTCTCTTATAGAAGACTTATATTATTGTATTTACAGGTATCAATAATATTATTCCATGTTTTGTACAGAAAGATATAGATGCTGTAACTACAGGTATATTGTCTTTTTTCATTATTATTTATCTTAGTAAAACTTGTAATCACTATATTTTACAATAAGTATATGAAATGGGGGTTTAACGTCCTACTTTACAACACCAACAGGGTTGATAAAAGGGCATACACCATGCAGTGAGCTAACTGGGAATTTTGTTCGGATAGCGGCGCTACGGTCACTCTTATTTTGAATTCAATTGAGGCCTCGCTTTTTCGTCCATTCCGAAATAGACAATGTTCCTGTACGACTACCACTGACAAAAAGGAAACCACACTGGAAAATCCTGGGGAGCTTAATCGGTCAACAGCAGGATATAACACATTCAAAAAGGAAGCAAGCGCCTTGATGATGCAACATTCATTGACAATTTTTATGTATTTAATGTTTAACTACTTCTGTTTCCTGATATAAAAATTCATATGTTTATATGTATTTCTAGTTTTAGATTTAACTCCTCCTACCTCACCAACAAAACCTAAAGAATCCAGATTACGAAGATGGAGAAGGAAAGCGGCTAAAAACTTAAGGAAACTTTTCACATGCTGTGTTCAAACAGATGACATTTGTGTCTAAGAATTCCACAAACAGATTTAAATTTTGACGAAATTGAAGAACAGATAACATAATAATACAGTTTATTGTTTTTAAAGAAAATTCAGATAGGGGATGAATGAATGAATGAATGAAATGGGGTTTAACGTCCTACGCTTAAGCACCGTACCTGGGCTAATTGAAGACGGGCATACGCCACAGTGTGCAATGAGGGAAATTTTGCCCGGGCAGCGGCGCTACGGCCTACTCTTATATCGAATTCCAACTGCCAAGGGATCTTTTACGTGCACTCCAATTTGTACACGGGACCTCGGTTTTTCGTCCCATCCGAACGACTAGGCAGCTGTCCTTGTCAGGCCCTCCTTCTGCATCACTGACAAGGGGAAATCACGCCGGAAAATCGAGATGAACTTTCTCGGCCAATGCAGGGATCGAACACTCAACCTCCAGGCTAGCGAACCAGTGCCTTATCCACTTAGCCACCGTGATCCCCCAGATAGGGGATGAAAACAGAATAAGGCTACAGTTAGAAATATATTTGTGAAACGCTCCATATAGTATCTTGTGATAGAATGTTTCATAACGATTTATATAGTATAGATTAAGTCTGCTACAGGAAAAATATAGACCTTATTTAAAACAAAAATATTTTAGAGAAAAGAACTACCCCCCCCCCCCCCCAACAAAAAAAAAAACACTCATTAATTTTATATTTGTTATTCATTTATTATTGTTATATATATAGAATATACATTTTTCATTGTTATATATAGAATATATTTGGAATTTTCCAACATTATTTTTTGAAGATGTAAGCCTAGTATAATCTTTTTAAAACAAAGAAGTTAAAAATAAAAAAATCATTTACATTTTTATACATCTTTTATTTCATAAATATTTGATATTATATAAGTTGTAATATACATAAGAATTAAACAGAAACATTATCAATCAATGACTTTATTTCAAGTTTGTTAAAATGAAAGGGTTGGCCGGTAAAAACTACCCGGGTTTTACTACGTGGTAAACTAGGGCTAAATATGGGTAAAAAAAGTAGTAACGTTTTGATCTTACATATTTTCGTCAAAATCCATTTTGATGAAAATACGCTTGCACTGACTGAATAGTCCATACGTGTACTTCCAAATAACACTGCAAGATATATGAAAGGAAAGGAATGGGGTTTAGTTTAACGTCCTTATGTTATACTGTTCTGCCCGGGCTAATCAAGCGGGCATACGTCATGCAGTGTGTTGTTCTTGGGGCTTTTTTTTTAAGTACAGCGGCGCTACGGCCTAATCTTATATCGAATTCTAATTGCCAGGGGATCTTTTACGTGCAGACCAATGCGTAGAAGGGACCTCAGGTGTTCGTTCCATCCGATCGACTACACAACAGTCCTTGTCCTGCTCCTGTCCCCAGTCCTGCACCACTGACAAGAGAAAACCACGCCTGAAAATGCCAATGTACTTACTCTGCCAACACCGGGAGCTATGCATTATTTTCACCACACAGTTTTAAAAAAAAATATATGAAAGCAGGCATAAAATACAAAAAATGACATAAAATGGGATTTAACGTCCTCATGTTTTGCTCATGGGCTAATGAAGACGGTGCCATGAGGGTAATGTTTCCCGGGCAGCGGCGCTTAAGCCTACTCTTATATCGAATTCCAACTGCCAAGGGATATTTTACGTACACGCCAATGTGTACACGGGGCCTCGGGTTTTCGGACAATCCGAACGACTAGGCAGCTGTCAATGTCAGGCCCTCCGTCCTGCATCACTGACAAGAGGAAACCACACCGGAAAATCTGGATGAACTTCTCGGCCAAGGCAGGGATAGAACACCCGACCTCCAGGCTAGCGAGCCAGCGTCTTACCCATTTAGCCACGTGATCCCGACATAAAATGCGACCGAATGGTTACCGTGCGCGCGCTGTACATATCATAAAGCCGGTCATTGAGTCGACTGGCGTGGTTTCGAATCTCCGTTTGTACGTGACAAGGTGTAGGGTCGCCTGTCCAGCCTCGTGGGTTTTCTCCGGGTCCTCCGGTTTCCTCTGGCAATCGGTAGGGTTCATCCTCTTGTGGTCCCCATTCTTCACACTAAAGTACAAAAAACTATAGCCTTTATCGAATTCACAAGAGGGGGTGGGGTGATTCTATAAAAAAAAAGAAAAAAAAGAAAATAAAAGGTCGTAGAATGCTGAAACTCAACTGAGTTAATCCTTTCATGACACAATGCCTGCCGCCGAATTTGCAAAACATACGTTAAAAACTCAACCCTCTGCGGTGTTCACAAGACTTTCGGGAATAGGGGGATGTGGCTGGCGGTAGCTCCGGAAGGGAATGAATGAATGAAATGGG
The DNA here is from genome assembly GCA_917208275.1 of Patella pellucida. NCBI lineage: Eukaryota > Metazoa > Mollusca > Gastropoda > Patellidae > Patella > Patella pellucida. The sequence continues at coordinate 18,644,360 of OU795036.1, read as the reverse complement.
GTTTAACGTCCTACGCTTCTGCACCTAACATGGGCTAATTAAAGACGGGCATACGCCATACAGTGTGCCATGGGGAACATTTTGCCCGGGTGGCAACTGCATTCCAACTGCCAAGGGATATTTTACGTGCACGCCAATGTGTACACGGGACCTCGCTTTTTCTTACCACCCTGACGACGAGGCAGCTGTTCTTGTCAGGCCCTCCGTCTGCATCACTGACAAGAGGAAACCAGTCACGACACATTGAATCTCAATAGGGTTAATTGATTCAGCCACGAAAACGCACCGCGTGTGCGTTGCATTATAATAAAGTATGTCATTGAGTCATGTGGTGTGGTTTGGATTCGCCGCGTGTACGTGACAAGGAGTAGGGTCGCCTTTCCACCTCGTGGGTGTTTTCCGGGTCCTCCTGTTTCCCCTACACACAAGCAAATTATTGGAATAAAATTTAACCATATGTTATGGACCTGTCGTGTGATGCCTAAATGTGAAAGATCAATGCAGGGTTGGTGAAAATGTCCTATAAGGCATGGGATGAAAGCAAGGCTACTGTTGACAACACGAACCGCAACTCTACCTAGACAATAAATAATAGAATAACGTCAGCAAAGTTAAGGTCAAGTTATTATGACGTCATAATAGAATAACACCATTTCAGCTGGCATATTCATTGGAACAGCAGGTTAAAAAGACTTTCAACGTATTTATTTACCTGTATTCACGTTGTAAAACCGACAAAAAGGTATGTATCACATGATTTTATAATTTTAAACTATTTAAAAATATTTCTGATCAAAACGTAATCAATATTAAAATCACTTATGAAGATAGTAAGGAAAAACCTGGTGGTTTCACGAGATGTAGGCCTATTATGTACATGTTTCATGAACTCTAAATTATTTCTGTTTTCTTTTAATAGATAACTATTTAAAATGGATGACAAGATTGACAACGATCTTCATACCTTCCTGAACAATTGGTTATGTAAGTAATATTCAATTATCCACATTATTTCAAATAGACAGAGTTAGGGTCAATATTGCTACTGGTTATTTCCGATCATTTCTTGCTCCCAGAAATTATAATCATTGAGTCGGGAATATGGTAAAATATTGAAAATAATTTGGTCGGATTATCAAGTATGTTATATCGATCATTTTATCGTCTTGAACTTCGCCCAGTCTTTGAAAGAATACAGTAATGTCAAAGCGAAAAGAGCCCATTCTATCAACAGGTTTGGTGTTTTATACATTTCACCGATGTGGTTACTTGTATAGTTGGAATTTTTACTACAGTGTCCTTGCATTCGTATTTCTTGTAGCATATGGCAGACCATAACTCATGTTGACATAACATTATAATGTTTTCCTGATCATTTTCAATTTTGAGTGAAGTCTGTGTTGCTTCAGACCCGGGACTGTACAGCGCAGTGGACGCTTACGGCTAGCCCCCGGATCCATTCACTCTGTTTATTTGTTTGTTTGTTGTTTCGGAGTATGTCTTGTCGTTATGTTTGTCTTTTATGTAAAACATATTTGGCGCAGTCCCCCTGCACTTAGGCTACTATTAGAGCCTTCTTTTCCGTTTTGAAAAACCCTATCAACCCATGGGGTTTAATGTCCCACTGTTCTGCTTCCGGACAAAGGGGCAAACTAAATATATGTAATAAAAACAAGTACAGATACAAAAGTTTATCCGCAAATTAATTTCATGTACGTCACGCTGTCCAATTTTATATTTTTCAGCCAATTTAACATTTGATGAGAGAACAAGTTTATTGATTGGGGCTTGTGAAATGAGAACAAGGATTAATTCTGGAATAGAAAATCAACTATCTGCAAAAGAAGCTTTAGACAGGTTAATACAAAATCTGGGATCTCCAAGAAATTTACACCAAGTTGATATAGATATAGAACATCGTAAATATCCAATAGAACCCGTAATTGTTGTATCTACTGGCAACCCCGATTTAAGTAGTCACGATGATGGTTATATACTGTCTACTGGTGACAGTGATGCTGATGATGAATTCTCTACTGATGATGAGCTTTTGATTAGTAGTGATGACGATGATGATCTTCAAAAAAAACTTGAAGACCCCTTCAAAGGTACAACCCCGTTAATTATGATATGACTTTAAAATAAATGGTTGAAATAGTCTGCTGTCTAAAATGTAGCATAGAATATACTCCCATATAAATACAATCAGTATTTAGCTAAATTGTCGGACCTCTATTTTAGTATATATCGGTTATACTGTTGTTTAAGGCGAATTCTTTGTTTTTTTATATATAATTTAAAAACTATTCTCTTATAGAAAACTTATATTATTGTATTTACAGGTATCAATAATATTATTCCATGTTTTGTACAAAAAGATATAGATGCTGTAACTACAGGTATATTGTCTTATTTTATTATTATTTATCTTAGTAAAACTTGTAATGACTATATTTTACAATCATTATATGAAATGGGGCTTTAACGTCCTACTTTACAACACCAACAGGGTTGCTAAAGGGGCATACACCATACAGTGAGCTAAATGGGAATTTTGCTCGGACAGCGGCGCTATGGTCACTCTTATTTCGAATTCAATTGAGGCCTCGCTTTTCGTCTATTCCGAAATAGACAATGTTCCTGTACGACTACCACTGACAAAAAGGAAACCACAGCAGGATATAACACATTCAAAAAGGACGCAAGCGCCTTGATGATGCAACATTCAATGACAATTTTTATGTATTTAATGTTGAACTACTTCTGTTTCCTGATATTAAAATTTATATGTTTATATGTATTTATAGTTTTAGATTTAACTCCTCCTACCTCACCAACAAAACCTAAAGAATCCAGATTACGAAGATGGAGAAGGAAAGCGGCTAAAAACTTAAAGAAACTTTTCACATGCTGTGTTCAAACAGATGACATGTGTGTTTAAGAATTCCACAAACAGATTTAAATTTTGACGAAATTGAAGAACGTATAATATAATAATACAGTTTATTGTTTTTCTTTAAAAAATCAGAAAGGGGGTAAGAACAGAATAAGGCTATACAGTTTGAATATATTTGTGATACGCTCCATATTATGAAGTATCTTGTAATGATTCATAACGATTTATATAATATAGATTTAAGCCCCGTTTACATTACCAAATATTACACATATGTGCATTTTTGCGTATATGTATTAATTACTCACAAATGCAAAAGTATATTTGCTAAGCGTTCACATGTTATATAAGCATTTACAGTAATATCTTGAATACAGTGTTTAGATGCCAATTCCAGTATATTTGCATATATGCAAAAGTATTCAGGGTTAGTATTTATGCAGATTGTGTCATATAAACGCTCAGCAATATTTGCATATGTGTATATATCTGATAATGAGATATACACACATATGCAAATATTGCTGAGCGTTTATATGACACAATCTGCACATATACTTACCCTTAATTGCACCTGCAGTATTTTTACACATGTATGCAAATGCGTTTACATGAAGAAGTTTGCATACATGAGTAATTTTGCATATATGCAAAAGATTTGCATGTGTGCAAATTTCGTCATGTAAACGGGGCTTAAAAATATAGACCTTATTTAAAACAAAATATTTTAGAGAAAAAAGAACTCCCCCCCCCCCAAAAAAAAAAAACCCTCATTAATTTTATATTTGTTATTCATTTATTATTGCTATATATATTATATAGAATATACATTTTTCATTGTTATATATAAAATATATTTTAGAATTTTCCAACGTTAATTTTTGAAGATGTAAGCCTTGAATCTATTTTTTAAACAAAGAAGTAAAAAAAAAACCAAAAAACATTTACATTTTTTAGTCATTTATTATTTTATAAATATTTGATATTATATAAGGTTGTAATATACATAAGAATTAAACAGCAACATTATCAATCAATGACTTTATTTATTTTCCACGTTTGTTGAAATGAAAGGGTTGGCCGTTAAAAACTACCCTGGTTTTACCACGACTACGTGGAGAGAGAGAGAAAAATGGGGTTTCACGTCCACTCAACACAACTAGGTCATTTGGGGAATAACACATGGTTTAATTTTATTTCATTAATTCGCTAGTGCGTAGGGGTCTTTAGCAGTGGGAGGAAACCCACGAGGTTGAGAAGGCGCCCCTATCTCCATGCCACATACGCTCACACCAGGGCTCGAAACCACAGCCGCAAGTCAGAGGTAGCAGGCCAGCTAGAGGTCGAAACGCGGCACTCTAGACCACCAGGCTATCCCAAACTAAGTGGATAAGGCGCTAGCCTGGGGGTCGGGTGTTCGATCCCTGCAATGGCCGAGAAAGTTCATCTCGATTTTCCGGCGTGATTTCCCCTTGTCAGGGATGCAGAAGGAGGGCCTGACAAGGACCGCTGCCTAGTCGTTCGGATGGGACAAAAAACCGAGGTCCCGTGTACACATTGGAGTGCACGTAAAAGATTCCTTGGCAGTTGGAATTCGATATAAGAGTAGGCCGTAGTGCCGCTGCCCGGGCAAAATTTCCCCTCATAACACACTGTATGGCATATGCCCGTCTTCAGTTAGCCCAGGTACGGTGCTTAAGCGTAGGACGTTAAACCCCATTTCAATCAACCTTTACCACGTGGTAAAACAGGGATAAATACCGGTAATAACTAGTAGTAACGTTTTGATTTTCAACCTTTTCGTCAATACCCAATTTGATGAAAATAAGCTTAAACTGAATAGTCCACACGTTTACTTCCAAATAACACTGCAAGATATATGAAAGGAAAGGAAATGGGGTTTAGTTTAACGTACTTATGTTATACTGTTCTGCCCGGGCAGTGTGTCCTGAGGGCAATTTTTATTCCGTATACGGCGGCGCTACAACCTAGTCTTTTATCAAATTCAAATTGCCAGGGGGTCTTTTACGTGGACGCCAATGAGTACAAGGGCTTCCGGTGTTCGTTCCATCCGAACGACTACACAGCAGTCCTGCCCCTGCCCCCCGTCCTGCACCACTGACAAGGGGAAATCACGCCTGAAAATGCCAATGTACCGGGTACGAACCAGCGACCTCCAGACTAGCGAGCCAACGTCTTACTCACCCACACCTAGCCACCTTGGCTCCCGCTGCAAGATATATATAAAGAAGAAAGCTTCAGTGTTGCAAAAAATGTGAAAACAGTTGCATTATTTTCACCACACAGTTTTAAAAAAATATATATGAAAGCAGGCATAAAATTAAAAAAATGAAATGAAGGGGGGGGTTTAACGTTCTACTGCTTTGCTCCTAAACTGGGCTAATAAAGACGGGCATACGCCATACAGTGTGCTACGAGGAAACTTTTGCCCGGGCAGCGGCGGTACGGTCTACTCTTATATCGAATTCTAACTGCCTAGGGATCTTTTACGTACACGGGGCCTCGGTTTTTCGAACGACTAGGCAGCTGCCCGTGCCAGGCCCTGCATCACTGACAAAAGGAAACCACGCCGGAAAATATAGTTAAACTTTCTCAGCTAATGCAGGGATCGAACACCCGACCTCAAGTATAGCGAGCCAGCGCCTTACCCATATAGCCACGTGATCCCCCAGAAATTGGGTTTAACATCCACTGTTTTTCTCCTAAACTGGGCTAATAAAGAGGGGAATATGCCACAAAGTGTGCTTTGAGGGTAATTTTTCTCGGGCAGCGGCGCGACGGCCTACTCTTATATCGAATTCCAACTGCCTATGGATCTTTAACGTGTACGCCAATGTGTACACGGGGCCTCGGTTTTTCGTTTAATCCGAACGACCAGGGAATACGCCCATACAGCAGCTTTGTCCCAACTGTAGATTTTCCGAAAGGAAAAAATGAATGTTGAACAAATTTGATAAGGATCTTGGATCCTTGAAAAAAAAACTAACCGCTTATGACCCCATTGCTTTTAACCAAATTTGAAAACAAAATCTGATAAAACCTACAGCCTCTATCGCGTTCACACGGTGTTCAACAAAGGGGAATAACCCACGCTGGGGATTATGAATATCGATATGGATTAATGACCCCGTTGCTTCAAGCCAAATATGAAACATATTCATTAAAAAATATATAGCCTTCATCGAGTTCACAAGAGGGGGTGACTCGCAAATGCGAGTTTTATAAACGGGGGGGGGGGGATAACGCGAGCGCATAATTCCGGGACGAAAAGTCGCATAACAGTGAATATCGGTAGGGTTCGTCCTCCCATGGCCCCCATTGCTTCCCGTTAACGTTTACAAAATTCTGTTAAAAACTATAGCCGTTATCGAATTCACAAGTGGGGGTAACTCCAGAACGGAAAGTCGGGGAATGCTGACCATTAATTGAGTTCATCCTCTTATGAACCCAATGCCTCCCACCGAATTTGCAAAACATCCGTTCAAAATTCCATCCTCTGCCGTGTACACCATTCTTTCAGCAATGGGGGTGGGTGGGGTGGGAATAATAGGGATTACCCCTATACGCAAGCAAAAGTCAACGTCAAGTTATTATGACGTCATAATAGGATATCATCATTTGAGCTGAAATCTTCATTAAAACAGCACGTTTAAAAGACTTCCAACGAATTTATTTACTGGTATTTACTTTGTATAACCGACAAAAAGGTATGTATCAAATGATTTTACAATTTTAAACTATTTTAAAATATTTCTGATCAAAACGTAATCAATATTTAAATCAGTTATCAAGATAGTAAGGAATCTGTGTTTTAATCAGATTGGTAACGAAGAACCTGGTGGTTTCACGAGATGTAGGCCTATTATGTACATGTTTCATGAACTCTAAATTAATTCTGTTTTCTTTTAATAGATAACTATTTAAAATGGATGACAAGATTGACAACGATCTTCATACCTTCCTGAACAATTGGTTATGTAAGTAATATTCAATTATCCACATTATTTCAAATAGACAGAGTTAGGGTCAATATTACAACTGGTTATTTCAGATCATTTCTTGCTCCCAGAAATTATGATCATTGAGTCGGGAATAATATGGTAAAATATAGAAAACAATTTGGTCGGATTAAAGAGGACCAACAAGCATATTATATCGACCTTTGTATCGTCTAGGTCTTCGCCCAGTCTTTGAAAGAATAAAGTAATGTCAAAGCGAAAAGAGCCCATTCTATCAACAGGTTTGGTGTCTTGGAGCCTTCTTTTCCGTTTTGAAAAACCCTATCAACCCATGCATGGTGTTCAATATCCTACTGTTCTGCTTCCGGACAAAGGGACAAACTAAAAATATGTAATAAAAACTATGTACAGGTACAAAAGTTCCGCCATTTTATTCATGTAAGTCACACTGTCCAATTTCATATTTTTCAGCCAATTTAACATTTGACGAGAGAACAAGTTTATTGATTGGAGCTTGTGAAATGAGAACAAGGATTAATTCTGTAATAGAAAATCAACTATCTGCAAAAGAAGCTTTAGACAGGTTAATACAAAATCTGGGATCTCCAAGAAATTTACACCAAGTTGATATAGATATAGAACATCGTAAATATCCAATAGAGCCCGTAATTGTTGTATCTACTGGCAACCCCGATTTAAGTAGTCACGATGATGGTTATATTATACTGTCTACTGGTGACAATGATGCTGATGATGAATTCTCTACTGATGATGAGCTATTGATTAGTAGCGATGACGATGATGATCTTCAAAAAAGACTTGAAGACCCCTTTAAAGGTACAACCCCGTTAATTATGATATGACTTTAAAATAAATAGTTGAGTTTGCTGAAATAGTCTGCTGTCTAAAATGTAGCATAGTATATACTCCCATATAAATACAATCAGTATTTAACTAAATTGTCGGACCTCTATTCTAGTATACATCGGTTGAAAGGGGTTGGGGTAACGGTTAGATGTGGGGGTTAACGGGGGGGGGGGGCTGTTCGACCTCGGGGGTTTCTTTTGAAATTTAATACAGCCTTGGTTATTCATTGTTGGCTAATATTACTTTTGAGTGTTAGTAAATCCTTGTTACATCCAAGCTGGTAATTTTATACTGTTGTTTAAGGCGAATTCTTTGTTTTTTTTATATATAATTTAAAAACTATTCTCTTATAGAAGACTTATATTATTGTATTTACAGGTATCAATAATATTATTCCACGTTTTGTACAAAAAGATATAGATGCTGTAACTACAGGTATATACAGTCTTTTTCATTATTATTTGTCTTAGTAAAACTTGTAATCACAATATTTTATAATAATTATATAAAATGGGGGTTTAACGTCCTACATTACAACACCAACAGGGTTGCTAAAAGGGCATACACCATACAGTGAGCTAAATGGGAATTTTGCTCGGACTGCGGCGCTACGGTCACTCTTATTTCGAATTCAATTGAGGCCTCGCTTTTCGTCCATTCCGAAATAGACAATGTTCCTGTACGACTACCACTGACAAAAAGGAAACCACGCTGGAAAATCCTGAGGAGCTTAATCGGTCAACAACAGGATATAGCCTAACACATTCAAAAATGAAGCCAGCGCCTTGATGATGCAACATTCATTGACAATTTTTATGTATTTAATGTTTAAATACTTCTGTTTCCTGATATTAAAATTCATATGTTTATATGTATTTCTAGTTTTAGATTTAACTCCTCCTACCTCACCAACAAAACTTAAAGAATCCAGATGGAGAAGGAAAGCGGCTAAAAACTTAAAGAAACTTTTCACATGCTGTGTTCAAACAGATGACATGTGTGTCTAAGAATTCCACAAACAGATTTAAATTTTGACGAAATTGAAGAACAGATAACATAATATAATACAGTTTATTGTTTTTAAAAAAAAATCAGAAAGGGGGTGAGAACAGAATAAGGCTACATTTAAAATATATTTGTGATACGCTCCATATAGTATCTTGTGATATAATGTTTCATAACGATTTATATAGTATAGATTAAGTCTGCTACAGGAAAAATATAGACCTTATTTAAAACAAAAATATTTTAGAGAAAAGAACTACCCCCCCCCCCCCTAAAAAAAAAACTTATTAAATTTATATGTGTTATTCATTTACTATTGTTATATACAGAATATACATTTTTCATTGGTATATATAGAATATATTTGGAATTTTCCAACATTATTTTTTGAAGATATAAGCCTAGTATAATCTTTTTAAAACAAAGAAGTTAAAAAAAAAATCATTTATTTTTTTATACATCTTTTATTTCATAAATATTTGATATTATATAAGTTGTAATATATACATAAGAATTAAACAGAAACTTTATCAATCAATGACTTTATTGTTGAAATGAAAGGGTTGCCCGGTAAAAACTATCCGGGTTTTACCACGTGGTAAACCAGGGCTAAATATGGGTAAAAACCAGTAGTAACGTTTTGATTTTACACATTTTCGTCAAAACCCAATTTGATGAAAATAAGCTTGCACTGACTGAATAGTCCATACGTGTACTTCCAAATAACACTGCAGGATATATGAAAGAAAAGGAAATGGGGTTTAGTTTAACGTCCTTATGTTATACTGTTCTGCCCGGGCTAATCAAGCGGGCATACGCCATGAGTGTGTTGTTCTTGGGGCTTTTTTTTTTAAGTACAGCGGCACTACGGCCTAATCTTATATCGAATTATAATTGCCAGGGGATCTTTTACGTGCAGGCCAATGCGTAGAAGGGATCTCAGGTGCTCGTTCCATCCAATCGACTACACAGCAGTCCCTGTCCTGCTCCTGTTCTCAGTCCTGCACCACTGACAACCACGCCTGAAAATGTCAATGTACTTACTCGGCCAACACCGGGAGCGAACCCGCGACCTCCAGACTATAGCGAACCAACGTCTTACTCGCCTACCAACGTGGCTCCCATGCACTGCAAGATATAATATAAAGCAGATGGCTTCAGTGTTGCAAAAAATCAACTGCATTATTTTCACCACACAGTTTTAAAAACATATATGAAAGCAAGCATAACATGCAAAAAATGAAATAGAATGGGATTTAACGTACTCATGTTTTGCTCCTAAACTGGGCTAATGAAGACGGTGCTATGAGGGTAATGTTGCCCGGGCAGCGGCGCTACAGCCTACTCTTATATCGAATTCCAACTGCCAAGGAATATTTTACGATCCATCTATATGACTAGGCAGCTGTCCATGTCAGGCCCTCCGTCCTACATCACTGACAAGAGGAAACCACGCCGAAAAATCTGGATGTACTTTTCGGCCAATGCAGGGATCGATCACCCGACCTCGAGGCTAGCGACCCAGCGTCTAACCCACTTAGCCACGTGATCCCCGGCATAAAATGCGACCGAATGGTGAACGTGCTCGCGCTGTATACATATCATAAAGCCGGTCATAGGGTCAACTGGCGTGGTTTCGAATCTCCGGTTGTACGTGACAAGGAGTAGGGTCGCCTGTCCAGCCTCGTGGGTTTTCTCCGGGTCCCCTGGTTTCCTTCCACTGCTAAAGACCCCTTCGCGCAAGCGAATTATCTAACTAAAATTAAAACCATATGTTAGTCCCAAAATGACCTCTTTTGTGTCGAGCGGATGTTAAATTCTCCCCCCCCCCCTATCTCTCTCTTTCTTATAAAATTCTAAATTTCGACCCATTGCAGTGAAGAATGCGTGGCATGACGAGAAAAGGAAACTAGCTTGATTCACCTTTCCCGCACACCACTCGGGTTTATGCCATTATCCTATATCAGTTGTAGATAACAAACCCTATCTCTCCACCCTCCGTATACATCTCAACGAAACTGAATTTTATTTATATTGAAAAAAACATATATGTCAACTTATTTGTATTTCAAATCAGACCCAATGGACAGGCAGGCGACTGTTAGTTATATTCTATTCCTCGGTGGGAATTGATGTCTACAAACAGTGACGTAACATAATATTTGTAATAATTTCTTTGTACAAAGTTTTTATTCATACATGTATAACATTTGTAATTCGAGATATGCCGTTCACATTCTGTGTCGATGGATGTTATTGGGCGAGTTTACATACGTGGGCGGAGCTTTAGTAAACACGGAGTGGGAGTAACGCTACACTCACGCCATTGGCCACACACATGAAAAGGATACGCGTCAAAACATAATTTCAAAAGGGTTCTTAGCTTAACAATTAATTATTTCAACTGGAAATGAAATGAAAAGGGGTTTAACGTCCTACTTTTCTGCTCAGGGTAAGTTTAGAACTTTATTTATATCTGTAAGTCATACGGATTATCAGATTCAATGTAATAAAAAATACAATAAATAGATATAATATACAAACATAAAGTTATTGTTTAGTATTGTTATTGAGAAAGAAATAAAATATACATTTCGTTTTTGCATAGATCGTCTAGTACAGTTATATGGTTTGTGGTCGGGAAGTGAAGGATATAAAATAAATATATTGAACTTTTAAGTTCAAAATATTTAATCTGCTCTCTTTCAAAATAAAATTGTATCAAAAATTGTGTAATAACTACACACAAGGCTTATGTTATAACCCTAAACAATTTATATATTATGATATAATTCTATTTTGAAAGAGATCAGATGTATTCATTACGTTTTTTATCGGTAAGAGAAAGATATAGGCCAAGATTATTCAGTTCTTTGATATTTTGTACCGATAATAACAGATTTTTTAAAAAAGAGATTTGGGTTAACAAAATAGGAAGCTTTTATGTATCTATTTCTATACTCATATACATATTGACATATGATAATAATTTTTTATGATGGTATTCATCTTCTATCTCTCAAATTGCATAATGTACAAATTCTCTTTTCACCGTCTATTTTCTCAAAACGCACAGTTTCTATGTACATATATTGTGGGATGATAAACGTATTCTACATACTAATCTTTGATAGTTATAATGTAAAGGTTTTCTCAAATAATTTTGAAGATCAAAATTTTAAATAACATGTTGATATAGAATACCTTTAGCTGACTGACAAATATCTTCTCTACACTATTGTTGAAAGATAGGTTGCCAAGTAACGAAAACATGCGCCCACAACAGCATATTTTTACGGTAATAAAACTTTTATAATACACTAAAATCTGATTAGAAGTGACAACTCATTAAGTAATTAGCAGAAAATCATTAGAATTGTTTGGCTTTGATAAAGTTCTCCTCCACGCTAACGTTTAGTTTATGAAACTGATTTAGCTGTCCAAGTTATCAAAATTCAGTTAATCGGATGATAATTTTAGCCTCTAGAGCGTCCACGGGATTGTTTGAATTGATCAAGGACCATAACTCTGGCAGTATTTATCGGACATCGCTGAAAATCAATAGGATTCTCCGTCTCCTGACCTTAAACACTGTGTAAAATTTAAAGTCAATCGGATATTAATTTTAGCCTCTAGAGCGTCCACGACATTTTGTGAAATGATCAAGGGACATAACTCTGACAGTCATTATCTGAAATCGCTGAAAATCAATAGGTTTTTTCGCCTCATGACCTTTAACACTGTATTAATTTAAAGACAATCTGATATTAACTTTGCCTCTAGAGCACCCACAAAGTGATCAAGGACCATAACTCTAGCAGTAACTATCGGAAATCGCCCTAAATCAATAAGATTCTTCGTCTCACGACCTTAAATACTTTATATAAATTTAGAGTCCATGATATGCACTTTAGCCTATAGAGCGTCCACAATTTGTTTTGAGGTGATCAAGGGCCATAACTCATTAAGTCGCATCGATGTCATTCTCATCCGTGATTGTAGGGGGCCTAGCGAATATTCGCTGCTGATTAGAAGACCATCGTAACCATCTCGTAATCCTCTGTGCAACAGATTGCTAGCACTGTTGTAATATATTTTATTACGCAGGAATTGAAAGCGTGGTATTAGCATGATAAATTGACTTGACTATGATTTTAATAAAAGACCCTAGGGCTAAAGGTGGTATCGAATGTTCTAGCAATTAGATAGGGGAAAACAGACGAAAGTATCGCATGCGATTGCCGAGTTGACGTAAGCGGAAGAAACCAATAACAAACGTACTGACTTTAGTAATGATGATCGAGGCTAGGCGGAAATTTCAATGGTTTAATTCTAAGTTCATAGTGGATCAATTTGAATGAAATTTCTCAGCATTATCTAGTGTTAGCTATTATAGTGAGAACTATCAACTCGTTATCTAATCTCCCATAGTGTATCTTTAATTACCGGAAAAAAAGGACAACATCGTAATATACTGATCGCTCATCCCCATCAGTTTTAATTTACCAAACGTCCGTTGCTATTTTATTTTTCCCGAGCCACCCGACATTGAATAAAAGGGAGTTTTTCCCTAGTCATAGGCTTATTCTCGACATAGTTTGAAATCCGTCCCTGATATCACTACCCAAGTCAAATCCGGCACCATCGATTATTCCTGAAAGCCCTTGACATTGTCTGAAATTTTTCCCCTAAAAGCACTACCCTCTCTTTTATGTAAATTCTGTATTACTCTATTCTATTTTCTTCTGACACCCAATAGGCTACATGGCATATAATGTCGATATAGGTTTCGTCTTCTCATGACCACAATGCGTCACACCCAATTTGAAAAAAAGTCACACACAAACATAGTTTGATAGTAACTATGGAATGCACCAAATAGAAAAAAAAAATGGGGTTTAAAAATCACAAAAGGCGCCATAAGGGCGTTCCTGTCCCCATGTAAGCCTACCTGTGATGGAGACATTCCCAGAAGAAATAAGTTACATTCTAGAATTGATACACAGTTTAGACTAACCGTTTCACGATTTTGTGTATTGTAGCAAAAAAGTGTGTTTTCACACTTCAATTTACAAATAAAAATGGCAACAAAAGTACCGATAGTGTAGTACTTTGATGGACTGTAAACTGGTCAGATTATACCAGAGTAATGTGATTATACCCTCAGCTGTCAATTTCATTTACTGTCGATGGAAGGTATTGGCTGAAATACATCACATGGTAGTAGGCGGATTTTTTTTAATATGCAGGTTGGGCCAAAACTTCGCGCGTCCAGTTACATGTTAATCCTTACATAAATCCAACGTATATTGTGTTAACTTAGGCGAACGACGATGAGTCTTTTCGTCCGGCAATAAGTAAAACATTCCGTCTGGTAGATAAAGTATTACGCTTTGTCCAGACTTGATCTACATGACATATTAGTCGATACGGTCCAATTTTTTTCACAAGCTATCGTGCGGCAAGTTTTAGTTGGAAGTAAAGGGCCTGACAAGTCACAATAAAATCAACGAACGACATTCTTTTATTGATGACAGGGCTGCGAGAATCTTAATCTGTGGATGTACGTTTGTCTTGACTTCTGTTTGTGCTTGGTGACATATTATAATCTCCACGACTGATAAAATATAACTGGTGGGAAAATAAGATAGTTCAGTTGATCAGGTAAGAATTACTGAGTTATAATCGATGACGTGCGGTATGCCATGCTACTTACTAACTTTAAAGTGACATTTTTTATATACAAGAACATTATCTGTTATATATGCCTCCTTCACATTTAAATAATTCTAATTAAATCAGCCTGCCTATATCATACTATTACAATGTATCCTATATGATAGCCTATTATTTATTACTGTCACTGTAATGTGTGGCAGGTCTTGTGTACAGGTAGAAATTTATATTTGTCTCACCTGACCGGAGTTATAGCAATATCTTCTAACTGCACGTACATAAAAGGAAAACACCGTTCAGTATTAACACTGTTTACCACAGAAATATATTTCTATGATGTTTACAATATAATTATATTGTTGTCCTCATCAATTTATTTAATGGTTCTGTATAATAATGGACCTGAAATTTTGTTATTCTTAGGTCCATATAAAACTTGCTATAATCACTATTCTTTATTTATGTGTCCTCATTTAGGAGTCCTTGTAATACTGTACTTTCCAAATAATTCTTGGCCGGGGGCTGAAGTTTGGATTTTTTTATATTTTGTTCAGGTTTTCAGGAATTTTAAGTAGACTGATAAAAACTTAGCAATGTGTGAGGCGTTATTATTAGAAATTAATTTAAGAATTTATACAGGTAGAAACATGGCTTCCACTTCAAAGTTTTACATTTTATATAAATATCTCCATTAATTTTTTGTTTCTACTGTAGAAACAAAAAATTAATTGAGATATTTACATAAAATGTTACAAAAAACAGGGTGAATTCCATACCCACATGCAAGACATCAGACATTTGAGAATTCCTCTGGGGGTATCAAGTTGTGTTGACCGTAAGTCATGAACCATCCAACTGGTGATCTGGGGACACGGTAAGCCCCACAGCATGTTTAAGGCACTTTTACACATAGCAAGATTCAGTTGAAAACTAATAGTGCATTTTATAAGTTCCCGGTGACTGAAAGCTTCATATAATCTAAGTTATATACCTGTCATAATTTATGTGCACATTTGCTTTGCGTGACTTAGTGAAACTCTTAAAGTTTTTTGATGCACCTAAACTAGCCCACTTAGTTAAGAAAAGTAGAACAATAAACCTCATTTCATGCTCCATTTTGCTTTTTCATTAACAAAATCGGTATTATAAATACCTTTAAATGTATTTTTTCTATTCATCCTATTTTTGGAGAGTGTAACCTGATCAAGAGAGGAAAATATTTGCGCTTGCCATAAGAGTACAATATACCTGTTTCTAGATTACAATAGATTGTAATAGAATACCCACCCATTATGATCACTACCCTAGAGATTATATTTGTTATTATTATCTGACTGTTTCTGCTTTTTTTGGTTTTGACATGCAGGCCTATGTACATGTATGAATGCAATTATATAACATTTAAACAGTTTAAAAAAAAATTATTATGTCTATTAAAAGATTCAGTACAGAATTCACTGGTCACCTGTCCAACCTCATTGGTTTTCTCACGATTTCTGGTTTCCACCCACTGCTAAAGATCCCTAAATGCAAGAGAGTTATTGAAATAAATTGAATCATATGTTAATACGGAAATGACCTGGTTTGTGTTAAGTGAGATGTAAAATACTCTCTCTTTCTCTCTCTGTGTCCCATCTTCATTAGCCCAATCTGAGCAGAATAGTAGTACATTAAACCTCATTTCATTTCTCTCTCTCTCTCCCTCTCCCTCTCTCTATCTCTCTCTCTTTAAGATTCAAATCAATTAATTCCTAAATCCTTTAGTATAGTTAAGTAAGTAATAATTATGAAAATGTTTATTTAATTGAGGCCATAAATTATTTTATTAGAGGTCAACAAAGGGTGAAAGTGTAAAATTCTGCTGACAATAGGTCAAGTATATTATCATCATTCTTCATTTTAAAACTTGTTTAGAATATTGCAATTGGAATGTAATTCAATTCCTTGATTGGCTAAATCCATGTTTTGGGAGCCGTGGTGGCTGAGAAAGTTATTCATGATTTTCTGGCTTAGTTAACTCCTTTTGTCAGTGGCGCCGATCTGAGTACCTGGCAAACAGCCTCTAGTCTAGTTAGAAATATAAGACTAGGACCTAGCGCCTCTATCCGGGTTAAATTTACCCTCATATAGATGTGACATCATCCCTTAGTACCATTATTTCAAATAATGTATGACAAAGGGCCAATTGTACTTTATTGATACTTCATAAAATATTGGAGATATGTGCCAATTTCATAGAAATGCACATGCAGGATAGTATCTGTGTTTTAAGTCATGTATTGAAACAACACTCGGACGGTTGCCCTCGTGCAGTATCTATTTCTTCCCTAATGTCTTGCTCTTGACAATTAAACAACACCTACAAGGTGGGAAGACATTACAGGTAACCCCAATTCAGATAAGAGCATACAAATTATAGATGTAATGACAATGACTATAATGAAGGTCTAATACCCCAAAACCTGTGATTAACTATTATATAAATTTCTTTAACAAAGATAATCAGGGCTTTTTGCCAAATATATTGTAGATAAGTTTGATATTAATGATATATGATTGCTTGTCATGTAGGTATAGAGTAAGCCATGATAATTTACTACCCATTGATTGTCTTTATTTATCTGTATATGGCCAGGGGCAGAAGAGTCCTCACATGTACAGTTTTAACGCTAATACATAATAGGTCGTTACTCAAACAGAAAGTTTATAATGTAAAATGTGTGTAAAATTTATACATGTATGTACAGTAATTACCTTCACAAGACTTCAATGCTTCATAATTATGTATTTTGCATAAGCTGCTATATTGAGAACATACCAGCCTTAATATGCTGGCTGGGTTACGGAAGTATAGAATAGACAATGTTACAGGGATATATAATAGACTATGTTACATGAGGACTATAAAATAGGCAATGTCACAGGACTATAAAATAGGCAATGTTACAGGAATAGAGAATAGGCAATGTTACAGGGATATATAAAAGACTATGTTACATGAGGACTATAAAATAGGCAATGTTACAGGAATATAAAATAGACAATGTTACAGGGATATATATAGAATAGACTATTAGTAAGAGCAGGAGGACCGCACTACATGTTAAACAAAAATCTACAAGATAAACCTGCGGACAAGACAGAAAATTATGTTACAGGAATAGAATAGGTTATGTGACAGGAATATAGAATATTTTTTTTATAAACTCAATAGGGTCTGTTTAGATTCATACAGTTACTGAAGCTTGTTATTATTTTCTTTATAGAGGAAAATCATGCACTAATTCATTTGAATAAAAAAAAACCTATAGTGACAGAGCCAGTGTACTTTCTTTATTACTTGTCATCATGATACTACAGTTTATATTATGATATTCTCAATCACAACTTAAATTTTAACAGGAAGGCATGTTGGCAAATGATGCTCAGTGTTATGCCACAGCCAAGAAATAAGGCAACTGTGTCAGGCACAATCCCTCTTGTATATATGTCAAACTATCCAGCTCTTGGGGAGGGGGGATAGGGTATAAGGCAAAAAATGTAGCAAAGATTAACATGGATAAGCCACTGTTAGCTAGCCTTGAATAACACACTCATTTTTAAATACATTATGGGAGATTAGGCAGTTCTCACTATAATATTTATAAATTAGATAATGTAATGCTAATTTGCTGAAAATTTCAGTCAAATTGATCCACTATAAATAGAGAACTAAGCAGTTTAAATTTCTGCCTTGACCCGATCGTCATTACTAAAGTCAGTAACATAAACAACATACTCTCGATTATCCATTTTTAAAATTTTATTATCAATGAGCGTTAAGCAGCATAAAGGATTCTAATCCAGTCAACATTGACGGCTAGCGTAGACATCAAGAGTTTATTATGGTCTGGATAAGTTAATTAATGTCTAATTAATAATTTATATAGCATTTCAGGCCTAAAGAAAGAATTGTAAAAGGAAGATTTAGCTCTTCCATAATATGTTTAAAGGGTTTACATATTAATTGTAAAAATGATATGCATATTACAGACTGGGAATACATACCTACTGCACAGTAGGTTGGTGTGGTTTATATGTGTATTCACTGTGATAAATAACAATACACAACTACTAGCAGATGGCTGGTGGGGTATATGTGTGTATTTATTCTGATACAGAATACACACCCAGTACACAGTATGTTGGTTATGTATATATTTACTGTAAGTTATTACAAAATACACAACTACTATCATAGCATACACACCCACTACACAGTATTCTGATGTGATTTACTCTAAATTATTACAGATTACATATATATTTTAAGCTACAGGTTTTGTAAACATTGTACTGTTTTTTATTAGGGAAAACACATGTATTACACAGGAGGCTTGTGTGGTTTATCTGTTGATTTTAACACTGTTTTTTGTAAGGGAATACACTTAAATTACACAGTAGGTTGATGTAGTTTATGCGTGGAAAGCAACTGTTATTTATTTACTGGGGAATACAGATGTATTGCACAGGACACTGATTGCGATGTAGGTTTGGATTTACTGATTCACTGTTTTTTACGCTTGACTGGTGTTGTTTGAAGCTGAATTTACAGGTATTGATGAGGGGATGTACTTGTAGTTTATGTACATGTATATTCACCTAAGTTATCACAGAATAAATTTGTAGCACATAGATGGGTACAGGGTAAATAAAACATGCAAGGAATCAGATTTCTGCTTCACGGGAGACCACAATAAGTCTAAGAGGAACTGATTTGTTAAAAGACTTTTCAAAGCAGATAATGAACGATATTATTTTTGTACAGTCTTATAGCAAACAACTTACACAAAAAAGTGCTCACATCACATGTGCTTTTCAAAATATGGTATAGAAATTGAATATACAAATCAAAAAAAAAAACAAATACAAAAAAGGCATACATTTCAATATTGAAATCAACTTCAAATCATGTCAATTTCATTCATTCATAACAAGTTCATAGCAATTATATTATGAAATTAGACCTATCCCATTCAGACATCCTGAATAAAAATATTGTTTAAGAAAAACCAAAAAACAATCCCATCAAAAGTTGCATTTATATATAAATTATACAGATAGCTACCTGTAACGTAATCTCGATGATGTCATGATTATTTTATTGTCAGTTTCAGGGAAAGATATCAGAGAGATAGTCTTCCGGAAGAGTTGGATTAAATAGATTAAGAATTAGGGTATGCATGAAATATCATTCTTAGGTTGTTCTTTTTCAAGCTACTAAGATCTGCATTTAACCCTTTAGCACACGATACACACATTGATACAATATACACAATTTGATATAATTCATCCCTGGACTGCTCAAAACGTTTCAAAACTATTCCTCCCTAGAACCACCAGAATTCTGTGAATATTGACTCCTGGTTCCTTGAAAAAAACTGAGAGAAAGCTTATGCCGTTACATCCCAGGGCACCCAGAAACTACTGCTCCCTCAAAAACCTTCAAAAAAGAATTCTTAACCAGGGTTCAGAGCCATGGTAACCCATGGTTTTGCATTTGGAACAAGATCCCATCTGGGTCCCCCAAACACAATTCACGTGACTACATGACTAGTGGGGTTTCATCCACACCAAGGAGCAATAGTATCGATCGGATGGTGCGAAGGGTTCAAGATGTTGTCACACATGACATTACTTTATGCATATTTATTAGAATATAAAAATTTGCGACATTTTTGGGATGATTTAGTTTTTTTGTGCTTAATTGTGCTTGTAGAGAAAAATTCCTAGACATCATTAATCTTAAAATGTCAATTTATCAAGGATGATAAAACTGTATAAAATGTCAATTTTCACTATTGAATAAGAATTAAAATGTCAAAAGATGATAAATATAGGTTATAACTCATCTTTGTCCTATAGTATGTGTACCTACCTACCTGTAATACCAATATAATAGATCGATTGAATGGAAAACTTACAGCAATAAATTTGTATTATATGCAAATCGTGATTGTGTCTTTTATGATGTCATCATAGGTGTAGATATAATAGGTATGATATGGTTATCTATAGTCATAAGTAGTAGATAATAAACAGCTGAAGGTATTTGTTAGGCCACATCAATTTTTAACTTTGTCCTTCGGTAACGCCCATTCATATTTTGTGTCCAATTTCTTGGAGAAATAATAATAATTCAAAAAACAAATACTTGGTCGTTCTTCTCAAAAGCTATTGGTTCCTCATTTTCCCTGGATGTTGGATGGCCGATTGCTTAGCATGTATATGTCGCATCATATAACGGTCATTGAGTCAACTGGTGTGGTTTCGATTTTCTGGTTCTACATGACAAGGACTAGGGTCGCATGTCCAACCTTGTGGGTTTTCTCCGGTTTCCTCCCACTGCTAAAGACCCGACGCACATACATGTGAATTATTTAAATAAAATAGAAAGATATGTTAGTCCTAAAATGACCTAGTTTGTGTCGAGAGAACGTTAAACCTCATTTCTCACTCTCTCCCTCCTCATTTTCATGTTTTGAACTTCTAAATAAATAATTTTACATGAGACTCAAACTCAAGTGGATTTGTAATGATTATTTATTGAACAAGATCATCAAAGAACTAAAAATTAAGTTGTTTGGCCTAAGTTTAGTTTTACACTTGATTGACTATGTTGAAATATGAACTACCTCAGGTAAACTATTCATTCAATTGTCAGCTACCAGTACTGTGTATATCGAAAAGGAGGGGCTACATATTTGTTGATGTATTTAAGGTATGATGTAAGTTTCATATGCTATTGGATATAGTGTAAGGAGGATTATTGTGTTGTCCATTTTATGATAAATTAAATTCTTTGGTCCTAGGTGTTTGGATTGTTTTCTTGTGACCTTGAAATAGTCTTGTTTTTTTACAGATGAAGTGAGTAGTATATAGTTTAACACATTACACAATATATGGAATATAAGTTAGTTTAACACATGACACAATATAGGGAATATAAGTTAGTATAACACATGACAAAATATAAGGAATAAAAGTTAGTTTACACATGACACAATATATGGAATATAAGTTAGTTTAACACATGACACAATATAGGGAATATAAGTTAGTATAACACATGACAAAATATAAGGAATAAAAGTTAGTTTACACATGACACAAGATATGGAATACAGGTTAGTTTAACACATGACACAATATATGGAATACAGGTTAGTTCAACACATGACACAATATATGGAATACAGGCTAGTTTAACACATGACACAATATATGGAATACAGGTTAGTTTAACACATGACACAATATATGGAATACAGGTTAGTTTAACACATGACACAATATATGGAATACAGGTTAGTTTAACACATGACACAATATAAGGAATATATGTTAAAGTATATAAACGAAAGCGACACTAACACTGTTTTCATGGTCAGATATTATTAGACCACCATTTTGAAGAGGTATACCTCTCATTTATGTTTCCTTAAGAGATTTTTTTTAAATGTTTTTTTTATTAGCTCGAAGAAGGGACACTTCCGTATTGGATTCTTCGATCCATTGTTTTCATATTCATGTTGGACACAGATTCTACTCAAGTTTTAAATACTAGTTACTTAGATGTTTACTTCTGGCAACTTTTCGACAAGGGTTTTAACCAAAGGGTTTTAACCAAAGAATGACTACATGTATATTATTGGCATTAAATATAATGTCGTGAATATCTGTTACTCTTATTTTTATGTTTTCGTGTTGAATGAATTATATATATATTTGGCTATGAATAATTTTCATATAATTGTCACAACCATGGGGGTGGATTTATGGGGGAGGGCTGAATAGGTCTCTGTTCCCCCCCCCCCCCTCCCATGAGTTTGATCACCAGGACAGATTTTCAGGCTATCTAACCACTGCCTTGGGTCTCGCCACAGTAATTCATCTTCACTATATCTTCCTTTTTTATTGTAGGAAGTCAATTTGACCATATCGTCATCATATTACCCCTAGTTACAGCTTTTATGGAAATAACATTAAAGTAAACTGTTCGTAGGCCTAATTATTATTTTGGTTTGATAATAAAAGGTTCCAGGGTTCGTCCTTCCCCCTCCGAAAAGTTATGACAAATCCACACCCTTGGTTACCACGACTAGGTGTGTCTCCAGATTTTCAAACTCAAGATAAAGCCTATATCTATATCCTGTTTTATTAAACTCGAAGATAAAGACTGTATCTATATCCTGTTTTATTAATGTTATACTTTCTCCACTTATCATCTCAATAATCAGTTATATTCTGGAATTTATTGTTTGAGCTCTTCTTGGGTAGCATTATAGCTAATAACATTGAGTGTTAGATTTTGTTGCAGATATGCAGTGCACCATAAATGACCATTGACAGCACGATTTTTTAAAATGTATTCAAAGCCCCCCTTCCTCCCCTTAATATACGTAACGTAATAATAGTCATTGAATGTACTCTTTGACTTGAACCGATTAAGGTGATTAAGGTCCTCAGGTCTTTTGGTATCTAGTCAGACAGCCTTTTAAATTTCATTGAGCAGTGGTAGTCCCCTTTAAGCCCTTTTCTTTTGTGCAATTGCTTCTGAATGATATTAAATAGGTTTTTCTTTATTGATCAAGATAAAAAGTTATGTATTCTATTTTTAAACTAACACACACACCCAAAAGACTACTCCCAGAGACACATTATGTCGTAAGACATTATTAATTTATATTAGCGCATTTAAGATTGATATATGTCAATACCTATTTGTGAAAGGCAAGTACAAGTTAACCGTATGATTTAATATAATTTACATTAAATAGTTAACTGTTTTTTTTTTAATACAAACAACCCAATCGTTTTATATAAGTTATTTTAAGAATCTATATCTATAAGCTTATCATTTAAATTTAAAATGGCTATATATCGTCTTGTTTTGTGTCAAAGATAGAAAAATTGTTTTCATTTATTAAATTGTTTTGTGTAATGTGTTTATATCAGACCTGATGGAATATATGTTTTTCTGAGCTTAATAGTAAACTTGGGGCCAAGCCCAAAGAACAGTTTCAGTCTGCTATGAGGACAGTCCCCCACCCATTAATATGAATTTCATTCTAATCCAGAATGTGTATTACCTATTTCATCTAAATAGTGTATAGCCATGATTCACAAAGAAACGTCTATTACCTGCATATTTTTTATTCCCCGCTTGTATTTCGCAATGAGTAGGGTTGCCTGTCCAACATGGTTGGATTTCTCCAAGTCCCCTGTTTCGCTCCTGCAGTGCCAAACACACACAACATGCAAGCAATTTACAGAAATTATATTGAGCAAAATGTTACTCCCAAAATGACCTAGTTTGTGTGAAGTAGACATTAAACCCAATTCCTCTCACTCTCTCCTCTGTCTCACCTTTTTAAAAGATTGAATTCTAAAATTTGTAACAAAACCTCCTCAAAACAACTAGGATTTCTTTCTTCATTTCTCAGTAGGATGACAGACACCAAATATTGTGATAATATTTGGTAATTAAACATTGGACATTAGTAAACATAGATAGATATAGATGAGAGACTAGGACTCTTCACATTCATTATGATCAGTTGATTTTAATGTAAACATTCTACATCTCATACTGTATTGTTATATATTCACCTCGCCCAAAACTTGAATCATATCTTGTAATGGTTGACTACTTCAAACTATTTCACATATACATACAGATTGATGGATGGATATTGTATTAATATTGAATATTCATAATGTCTGCTGTGTTGCCGATTATTTTGGTGAAATATTACACGCTTTTTTGAAAAATATGATTAATTATAATTCCTTAAGGTCGGTCTCTGATCGGACGCTGTCCAATGACTGTTATTATCCATCCTTTTTAAACTGCAATATAAAAATACCGCTCTTCCTCGCTTCTGTTCTAAGACTATTTTGGAATCCTTACCTTCTATTTTTCACTGTGATTCATTATTTACAAGTAGAATTTTGCGATTAAATAATGCTCCAAAAAGAATCTGTAACATATGGTTCCATGTAAGCTAAAATCCTCAAACATATTGGTTTAATATTTTTTTTATTTAATCTTCGAGTGTTTGTTGTGTGGTAGATGGACCACTTGACCCCTCCCCCAATTGATTCTGTAAATCGACATGGCAAGGAAAACCTTCTAGTTGTTCAGATGGGACGAAAAACTGTGGATAATTATACACATTGACAGTTTTAAGTTGAAAAAGAGTATGTGGAATTTCTGTCCAGACAAGGCAGACATAAGGAATGCCAGTCATCATTAGCCCTGTTGGTATAGTAATGTAGGATATTAAACAGCATTTGATTTCTTCTGTTTTAACCAGCTTATAAATACTGTTGGCTATTGTCCAATTAGTTATAAGGAAGACCTAATTACAAATTAAAACTGTTATAAAAAGAAGTAGACCTACATGTTGAGAATTGTTACCTTAAATAAACAATGTTAAAAACCATTCATGAAACATGTACTATATATGACCTCACTGTAGTCAACAGTCTTGATTCACTAGTAATAAATTCATATTGTCCATGTCACATATTATTGTTGTATGTTAAACGTAAAAAACTCATTGATTTACCTGTATATGTTATTGTATATATGGGTTAACAGGTGTAGATTTCAAATTTTACAAGGTAATGAGTGACAAGTGTTGTGGTCACAGTTGTGTGCAGAACAGGGGTGTCAGAGGGAGTGACAGTCTTGGGCATCAATTTCAGGTTGTCATATAATCAATGAGTGAAATTAAAATAAAGTTTTTGGAAGTAAGAAATTATTTCTGTTAAATTTGTTGTACAAACTGCTCTGCTTCATCTAATTATTTGATCTGTTTTGACAATTTTAAAATATCCTCCTTTCTCACATTTCTTAGTACTAGGTCTTATACTGAGTCTTGGAGGTATATACTATCAAAGAGTTGGTTCTAGGCAACATGTGTATGCCACTGCATGGTCAGGTGTGTGTTTTACAACACTTACTCTTTCTAGAACACTTGATACATCTTCATTATTGGGATATCAATCACCTGATCTTGTCATTTCAAATGTTAGAATATTTGTATATTTGATTATCAGTATATTTACCTGTATTTTAGGCCTTTATAGGGGGATTTGGACCATGTTGGTTTTCCCTTGGTCCTCGGGCCCCCCCCCCCCCACACACACTGCTAAAGACTCCTAAGCGTAAGTGAATTATTGAAATAAAATTGAACCATATCCATATGTTAGTCCCGGAATGAATCAAGTGGACTCCCCCCCCCCCCTTCTTCAATTTGGTGTTTAACGTCTGCTTCCACATAAGTGATATAGGGGAGATTTTGGATAAAGAGGTGTTGATGTTTTAGGGATTACCTTCAGAAATGTTTATAGAAAAAAAGTCACCTTTTTTGTGTTTTTATGTAGTTATTGGAAACCGTTCTCTTACTATAATATCAGAATGTCACGATGCATGTAAAATGTTATATAATAAGAAGTGTTACATTACTCAATTGCTTAAAGCATGGTATGTGTCACTTTGCCTGTAAAGCAGTAGGCAACAGGTGTCGCTTTTCCCATTAACAGGTTGCAGTTGCAGATTGATCAAATTATCAAAAATAAATTGCAATAATCAATACGAACTAAGCATTATCAACTGAAGGATCGTTTTCTCCACCTACGTTCCATTTTTTGCCGTCTGTTCTTTGCCGTCTGACACATAATTCTGGTTTCGCCACTCATTTCAGGTAACACATGAATCATGGGTGTTATCAAATTATTTAATTTTAAAAACAAGGCATTATTTGTTTAAAGCTGTTTGACTTTAAAAACTTAACAGAAAAAAATAATAGACATTTTACTGGGTTCACAGTAGGTCATGTGAAATTTTCTAATGGTTTATTCTATCTTATATTTCAGCTAACAGATGATAAAAATGCTTTGAATAAGAAGATGCAAAAAATAGAAATAGGATAGCAGTAATAGGTGTACAAATTTTAGGATGTATATATAAAAGAAACTAGTCAATCGGGATTAAGAACTTTTCTTCTTGCGTAAGTATGTTTATTTTTTATATTTTAAAGGGATGCGAGCCAAATGCAGGGGGATAGTACATTGTACCGCCACTCTCTATGTACACACTCTCTATCTGGACACTGGAAGTTTGGATGGTCGAACCGGTCCTCCCACTGCAAATTAAAAGACCCCTATTGAAATAAAATTAAACCTTTTGTTAGTCCTGAAATGATCTAGTTTGTGTTGAGTGGACGTTAAACCCAGTTTCTCTCGCTCTCTCTCTAAGGACACTCATGTAGCAATACCACAGTGGATCAGTGAGTGTTGGTCCTGGCCATAGAGTTATATATAGACACTAGAGTCCGCACTGATCACGTGACAGCGTGCCGACATGGGGTCTTGTCCGCCATGTTAGTTCCGGGGAATATGAACGTAAATACCCGGATGTTTACTATGTTATCGCATGAATCAATCTGTGTCTAACTGTTTTAAAACGTGCACAAAGCCACAAATATTAAATTTTCTCACCCAAACATTTATTGTTTAATAAAAATAGTAATAAAGCTCCATGGACCGACTTATTTCCGGGCCCCTCCTTTAACGTAAAGGTTATAGAACAATTTAATTTGACATGTCAGCGAACGACCGCAGTGTCTCTACGTCTAGGCCTACTTACTTTACCTTCGGCTTCGCTTTCTTTTTTAGTTTATATTAAAATATTGATCTTTTAAATTAGTAGGCCTACAATATCCACAATATGTATTCCTATACAGTAAATTTGTTAAATTATTTTAGAAATTTACGGAAGTAATTAATAAAGAATGTAGAGAAATGAAAGTTGATTTTTGTAACAATAAAAGTGAACAGAAATCAATAGCCCGCAGAATTATCTGTACCGGTATTTATCTATTTGTTAATAATTTTTAGAAATTTAAAGAAACTGAAAAGGGGAGAAAAACTATAAAAAAAAGTCTACAGAAAATGTTGTATTTTTTTCATTTATTTATTTGATAATGTGCTTTAGAAAATTATGGAATGGCATTTCATTGTCAGCGATCTCGTACTCTAGGCCTACTATTCTACAGTTAATATGACTAATAAATTCGATAAGTAAACTTCTGCTAGAACGGTTTATTTATTTATTTATCTATTTATATATTGATTAAGAAGCCCAGATTTAAACGTAAAATGTTATTTATTTATTTATTTATTTTGGAAAATTATGGAACTAAAAGGGAAGAGAAGTTAATGGTCTGTAGAGAAATGAATATTTATGGAACAGTAAAGGAAATATGTTTCCAGAATGAAAACAATATTTATGAAATGAAATGGGGTTTAACGTACTACTGTTCTGCACCAGGGTCTAATTATTTGAGGTGGAGTAGCCTAATGAGCGTGTTTGTTTTTGGGGAACCTTGCAGAGACAGCGTCTCGATCGGATGGGACGAAAAACCGAGGTCCCGTGTACAGCTGACGAAGACCGTCCCGTTTTTAGGACAGTAATTTAGTAAGATTTCAATTTGTAAACTTATTAGTCATATTTACCGTAGAAAGAATAGCCTAGGCTACACATTCGCGACATAATTTAAAATATCATATATTATACTGGGGTCGGTTGCTCAAAGCTGCGTTATCTTTTAACGTTCCGTTAACTTTAACGGAGAGAAAGATTGTTGCTGGAAATAAAGGCCTCGAACATTCTGTGGTGCAAATTTATCCTATAGATTTATGCTAATATAAAAAGAAGTATTCTATAGTGTTTTCTGTAGTAAATTTAATGGAAACTTAACAAACAACACGTTACCAAGATATGTCCGTTAGAGTTTAATAGGTCGTTAAAATAACTTAGTTTTGAGCAACCGACCCCTGGAAATTAAATTGAAAGTGAAAGTAAAAAACGAGATCGCTGACAATGACATGTCACTTTTCATTCCATAATTTTCTAAAACAAATAAGCAAATAAATAATTAAATAATTAAAGAAAAATACAACATTTTCTGTAGACTGTTTTTGTTTTTAGTTTCCCTCCCCTTTTCAGTTCAATAAATGTCTAAAAATAATAAACAAATAAATAAATACCGGTAAATATAAATACAACATTTTAAGTACGCTTTTATTACTATTAATCTTTCTTCACTTTTCATTCCCTAATTTCCTAATAAAATAATTAACAAATAAATAAAAATACTGGTAGGCCTAATCCTGCGGGCTATTGATTTTAGTTTACTTTTATTGTTAAAAAAACCCAACTTTCATTTCTCTACATTCTTTATTTATTATTTCCGTAAATTTCTAAAACAATTAACAAATTGACTGTATTGGAACACATATTCACTAATTTAAAAGATCAATAATTTAATGAAAAGAGAAAGCGAAGGTAAGTAAAGGTAATAATGCCGCTAAAGTAGGCCTCGAGAGACACTGCGGTCGAGATTTCGACATCTCAAATTAAATTGTTCTATAACCTTTACGTGGAAAGAGGGGCCCGGAGATAAGTCGATCCATGGAACTTTATTATTCTTTTTATTAAACAATAAATATTTGGGTGAGAAAATTTAAAAATTTAATATTTGTGCACGTTTTAAAACAGTTTGACACAGATGGATTGATGTGATAACATAGTGAACATCCGGGTATTTATGTTCATATTCCCCAGAACTAACATGGCGGCCGTCGCTCCATTCCGGCACAAACCTTTAACGTTGTAGTCATGGGAGTCACGTGATGAGTGCGGACTCTAGTTTCTATATATAACTCTATGGTCCTGGCCCACTGACCTGAAGGTCCCAGATTCGTTCACGGTGTTGGACAAGAAAGTTCCTTATGGTGCGGTTTCTCCTTGTCAGTGGTGCATGATGGAGGGCATGGCAATGATTATTGTCTAGTCGTTTGGATTTGACACATTGCCATGCACGGGAAAGAACCCCTGACCGTTAAAATTCTGTTGGTGTACGGCATAAGCTTGTCTTTAATAGCCCAGTAAGTGCAGGAAATTAGAATTTAAACCCCATTTTGTTCATGCATACAATAAAGATAATTGAGCTTCTGAAGACTGATCCTGATAAAGACAAAATGAGGGCACTGGGATAGTTTTTTTAAATCCAAATGGATTCACACTTTAAGAACTTTCACATCGGGTGGCGTAATGATAAGATGTAGACATGAAGGATCCCAACCCTCTTTGTATACCACAGTCTTAAGGTATTTGGTTCCATCCATACTATACAATTCAGATGACAAACTGAAACATGGGGCAGTCAAGATATCACTCTCTGAATCGTTTGAAAATCCACAGAATTGCTTAAAAAGATGAACATCTTAAAATGGTTACTCCTACCTCGAAATACTGGCAAATAGTGGTTTAATGACATGTCAGCACCAACCAAGCTATATTGCTCCAAACATGCTGTTTTACTTAACGAAAATTACAAATGGGGCCTTTTCAATGGCCGACAATCAAAAGGCTACTTCCTTATTATACTTTAGTTGAAGATTGCTTGAATAAAGTCCTTGTTCTATAATAAGATTAAAGCATGCTTTATTGTCATATGTTGATTGTGCCTTAAATCGTACGACCCATACTTTTGACGTCTTAACATCATAAATACCCATGTCATAATGGTCAATACTATTACAATATAGATATGCATTTTAAAGTCATATCATTAAAAAAAAATGTAGATAGACCAGGATGAAATAATCTAAAACTAATGCCATTTTCATTATATAGGGCCTAAATTTTATACAAAAAATTAATTTAGACATTTCATACAAACTTCATCACAAATCTCGGTTTATTAAAGCTTATTTAATTAAGTACCGTAATTGAAATTTGTTGATTAACTAAGCCTAGCCTACTTCTATCAAGTCTAGATAAACGCAAAACAATAAAAATCTACTCTACAGATAAAAATTGAATCACCTTGCCGTATAGGTCTAGACATATCGCACTTTTATTATTATTTTTCAAAGGAGAAACAGTAAGATTTTTAACTGTCAAAATGTCAAACAGGAAGTAAACAAATGAGATAAAGTCATCTGCTCATAAGGGAAATAACTCTCATTACTCTAGGAACGTTGCATTCGGCTAGCTGGTTTTGTTGACAAAAGTCGCCGTGGGTACTTAACGATAACATTTTAGCTGTCGACAGAAGTCACCGTGGGTCAGTTAAGAGTTAATTATTGAATATCAGGATCGAAGGATCCCACATTTTCATGGTAAGATAACATCAATATTGATTGAAATAGACCAATATTGAATTCAAATTCATGTTTTAATGTTAAATATTATAGTTAAACTGAATTAAAGCTACACACTCTTTAAACTATTCTAATGCGGAAGATGTAGCTAGCTTCTCGGAGGTTGGGATGGCCTAGTGGTCTAGAGTGCCCACTTGGACCTCTAGCTGGCAGACCACCTCTGACTTGCGGCTGTGGTGTGAGCGTATGTGGCATGGAGATAGGGGCTCTTTCTCAACCTCGTGGGTTTCCTCCGGGCACTCCGGTTTCCTCCCACTGCTAAGGACCCCTAAGCGCAAGGAAATTATTAAAACCATATGTAAGTCCCGAAATGACCTAGTTGTGTTGAGTGGACGTTAAACCCCATTTCTCTCTCTCTCTCTCTCTAGCTATCTTCTCAGTAGTTTAAGGCAGCGGTAAGAAAATTTGGATTATACCAGTATCTAAGAATTTATTGTGTCCATTACATCGTAACTATTGGTTCGTGGTTCATAAAAACATCAATTGGTGATCAGTCGGTACTAGACATTGATAGATTGAGGTGTAACATGTGTTTGTATTATTATATAAATCTGTCACTCACTCATATATTGACAGATTGATTGTAAATATCTGATTCATGAATATTTATAGAATCCGGACATGATTTCTTTTACCAGTGACCTCAGTTGATTGGATTACTTGCAAGTATTTCCTTAAAGGGGCATTAGGTAAGATTAGATAAAGAGCTGACAGTTCTCGCTATAATAGTTAAAAAACAGATAACGAAAACAAAATTTCAGTCCAATTGCTTCACTCTGAACCAAGATATTAGCCAAAAAGGCACCTGAATTAATGGTACCATACATTTATTAATGATAATATGAATATTGTCTGTTATGGTACTCCATTTTTCATGGAAAGTGGTCTAATGAATGGTCTTTAGAACATTAGGTCTGTCAAGAGGTGTAGTTTTGATTCCAAACTTGTACACGACCTCATGTGTTTTTTTGATGTCCTAAGGTTTTCTTCTGCAGCTAAAGTCTCCTATGTAGGCTAATTATTGAAATAAAATTGTGCTTATCCCGAAATGACCTTTTTTGTGTTGAGGGGATGTAAAACCCATTTCCTTCTCCCATGGATTTATAAACCATCTACTAATTAACAGGTAATGTTTCTGGATACTGATAATAGACCCATTTGAATTCATTCAGTGACAATGACAATTGATTGAAGCTTGTGTTGTTACCAAGCACAATTGATTCTAGATTGCTTCGTGTACATGTCTGTCTATTAAAGATCTAAAGTAAATTTCGAAATTGACGACTTTGCCTATTACACACATTTGAAGGCAGTAGAATCTTTTTCGGTGTAATTGAAGTTGCATGTAATCCCATTTGGCAGATTACCTTAGTTCAGGTATGGACAGATTCTATTATCTTTATTGCCATTTATTAGTAGAATGAAATTATGGTATTTGTATGGCAAATACGCAGATTGTAAGTGTTGTCTTATGTCTATATAAATTGCTTTGAGATAATAATAATAATGTGAATATTTATAATGCGCTATCCAGAAACCAAGTTTATTCTCAAAGGGCTACACAATTACTATCCCGGTCTCTAGGATACAAGTAAAGCCTGATTACCTACCTTTACCGCTGAACTGTTTAAATCTTAGAAAGAGCCCCAACATATGCTGCCCAAGGAGCACAACACTTTTTTGTAAACTTTAAACGTTCAGATTGTCTGTTCTGATGGATCGGCCATTGACCTGTCCAATTTTCAAGAGATTTCAACCTTAACTGTCTAAGCTGCGACCTTACTATGCTGCTGCGACTGTACTGCGACCATAAAATGCACAAGGTGACCAGCAAACGTGAACACAACGCAAGAAAATGTAAAAAAAAAATTAAAACTTGAAAAAAGCCACATTCTCACAGATTTCCAGGTCAGATCTTAGAATTATGGTGTTTGTTTTGAACATGCTAAAAATAATTGCTGTGAGTTTTGGCGACCATAGAGAGCATATCGGTGCAGTAACGACGCCACCTTGGTCTGACAGGGTAGGCCTATTAGGAACAGTTGTGATATTCTTTAATTTAAAGTTCAAAATTGCCCTTTTATTTTTCTATCTTATATAATTCAGACTTGCATTTAATAGTGTGTATGTACTGAATAATCTCACATGATATAATAATAGATTTAATGTCGTTATGTCATGTTGTCTTATCTTACATTGTACATGGTAACAGCATGTCTCATATAGATTTTAATATAAAATTTACCCCACAAAAAATATTCTATTGATCTTAACTAGAAATTATGGCCACTCAGTGTTTTTTAGAACTATAACACTATAACATTGCGGCATTTTGTTATGAAAAAAGATTTTTTTTTTTCATGAAGAAAGTGGATGAACAGACCCTGTAAATAATGATGTTTGGTTATTTCTGTCAAAGGGTCGAGCACTACCGGGCACTACTGCATGAATCGGTACCTGACCTTTTATCAATAATATCAATAAAAACACAGAAAAAAGGCAAGTTAGTGCAAGACAAAATGGCTGACACCAGAGGATTTGTGTCTGATAAAGCCTGAATGTCTGTCTGACACTGACAGATGCTTTATTTCCTGGCTTGTTAATATAAAGTGTTTCAAACTATTTATTAAATTTGCACCATTTGACTTTTAAACTTTAGTTCGTTGATACTCCATCAGATTGAGTCCATCTAACAGGGTTAAGAGTCATGTGTGGGCTGAGAAGAATAATTAGGCTTTTTTGAGTCTGATACCCATACGTTGGGTGGTGCTTATGGAGCTTACAAAGTGTAATAAAAAAACAACCGAGGCCCATTCGGCACTGCGGAAATTGATACTGCACATTAAAGATCTTTGGGAAGTTGAATTAGAATAACAGTTAGCAAAAATTTACCTCTACCATTGCAGAAGTAACCAGGGGCAGCGGAGCTGAGGGGCTAAGGGGGGCTTTAGCTCGGCAATAATTTTTAATAGTAAAACATAAAATGTCGCCCAAAGCCCAAAAAAGCGAAAAAAGGTTGGAGGGGGTGGGGGGTATGGATGTCGTGCTTAGTGGGGGCCGCCACATAAAGTTTTCAATATATTCATTTTTCAGTATCCATTTTATCTAAATCTAACATAATGTATCTATAATTAACTGTTAAACAATAGATTTGAGTATAATTTAGTGACAATCAGCTGCTTTAAACTATAGCCATGTTTCTGCTTCATACAAGTTGGTATAAGCCATGCAATTTGCTATTAGGGAGATTTTGCCTCGACAGTGGCACTATAGTTTGCTCTTTATTTCGATTTCCAACTTTCAAGGGTTCTTTTACCTTAGTACCAATATGTACACAGGACCTTAGTTTTTTTCATTATGCTGTTCCTTGTGAGGCCCTATGCCCAAAACCATCGACAGGGGTAAACCATGCTGGGATTGAACTCAGGACCTACAAGTTAGCGGGCAAGCTCCTTACTCACAGAACCACCACAATTGTACTGTTATTGTGTAGATTAGAAACCTACTGTGTTCTGTGATAAACTCAAGTAGCTTTGATGATATTTCTGTCTCTATATATATCTGTTTGCAGATAATCAATAATTGATTTTATATCGTTAATTATTGAAAACTGTTAGCACATGATGGAT
This sequence comes from Patella pellucida, assembly GCA_917208275.1. Taxonomy (NCBI): domain Eukaryota; kingdom Metazoa; phylum Mollusca; class Gastropoda; family Patellidae; genus Patella; species Patella pellucida. The sequence continues at coordinate 18,610,026 of OU795036.1, read as the reverse complement.
GACGTCTCGTAGCCCAACAGATTCATTTACTTCATGATATTTTCATATTGGATTGTACGTCTACAGAACTTGAAAGAGCAATATTTGATTTGATTAAAATATATTTCAATGGATACCAGAATTTCCACGAGTTCTCTATAATTTTAAGATCAAACAGTACAGGAGTTGTTCGTGATAGAGATGAAATGAAAATGGGTGTAACGTCCTATTGTTCGACTTCCAACTGGGCAAATGAAGACCGGCATACACCATAGTGTGTTTTATGAGTATAATTTTATCCGGACAGCGTTGCTTCTGCCAAGTGATCTTTTATGTGCATGTCAATGTGTACATGGGCCTCGATTTTTTGTACTATTCCAATGACTAGACAGCTGTCCTTGTCAGGCCCTCCGTCTTGTAACACCAATGTGTACGTCGGGCCTGTTTTTGTCCCATCTGGAGTTCAGCAGTAAATATAGAAGCAGCAGGAGGAAGACAAACAGAAATGGTGTCAGACGGAGTGACAGTAGCCGAAGCTACCCGATTGCCATCTTTGAAACCATCTGTATAAATTGGAGCATAATCACCATATTTGGACCTTAACTCTCTGAAGAGAGACTGCAACACTGCTGAACTGGTATCTTTCTTTTTGTTTTCTGTAAGATCGAGATCGATCCTGGGAGGAGATATAGACCACAGTGGTGTTTCAAAGAAAGGGGTATTCGAATACTGTCTCGACCGATACCAGCCTGAGACAAAAGGGGTTGAATGCGAATACCGAATGATTGAATAAATGCTAAATTGTTAGCTTTTTTAAAAGAGACAAACTTTTATTTCAAATTTTAATTGTATATATTTATCATATATTGTGTTTGAAATATTATATATGTAAAGGAATTGATTTATTTTTAATGATATTTTCTGTGATATTTGTTTTTATTTACATATACGTATAAATACATCGCTGTGCTATTCATTTACATTGTCTCGGTAATTCCATTATTTATGTTTGGCACAATATGGCCCGGTTGGTGCTGACGTGCCATTAAACAATATTTCATTTCATTTCATTTTGTCCCATCTGAATGACTATACATTGTGCCTTGCAAGGTCCTCTGTCCTGCACCATTGACAATGGGGAACCAATGGCGGAAAATCGTGATGAATTTTTTCAGCCATCACAGAACCTGCAGGTTAGCGAGCTAATGTCTTACACACTGAGCCACCGTGGCTCCCTGTTCATGATAATAGAGATGACCGGTACGATATACATGTACCAGGACTCCTATTTCCTTCCTATTTGTAAGTCTTGATTACCTATCAATCAACTTACATGCCATCAAAATAAATTTTAAAGAATTTGAACCGTAATTTGAATTATTTATAGATTTATTCGAAAAAGCTTCAAAATATATTTAACATATGTGTGGTAATGGTTAATATTGTCCTAAAATATTATGCTTAATCTAGGTTAACCAAATGCTCCCAAAATTTTCATTAATTGAACTTACTGTTTCTGAATGAAAGGACAATGAAGTCTAGACAAGTTTAATTACAACATCCTCATACGCCAACACTTAATGCAGAGTTTAATGTCATATGTGCCAGAGTTCCAAATAGATTGTTTTCAAATTTGCAAGTGTTGTTTAACAGGTGTTTGAGGCGGGAGGAGAAAGAACAATCCTATCAAAATTGTATCTACATGGATCTCTGGGTCATGTTGCCATTAGATTATTATTTTTTAAAAAAAGTAGCTGCTGGTGTGCGAATAGAATAACATGTTTTATATTCTACACCATTGACAAATAACATAATTGATAATCAAATTGTCTCTTGATGTATAAAACATTGGTTTGTAGGGAATTATGAGAAAGTTGACCAGAAGTGATGTAATAATTGGGTGTTTGGTTGGTTTATTTATATTTGTAAAAATGAAGGTTGTCACTCAGCGAACTTGGGGATGATAGAACTTGGCTTAGAATACTATGAATTTTAAAAAACAGAAAAACAATGGACCTTGCATTCTAATCCAATTAAAGCTTATTTACACTCATCTTTCATAATATCTGAATACTTTGTTTTAATATATTCTTTTTTCAATTTCATTTCAGAAGCCCAACTGAGCAGAAATCAAAATGGTTGCCAAGCCAAAAGACCGAGAGAATGAGCAAGAAGGGGTGGAGGATATGATCCATTTAAGGTAGGTACATTTTAATATTAACATAATTAGTAGGACCCTATGTGATTAGTAGGGTGATTAGTAGGACCCCATGTGATTAGTAGGGTGATTAGTAGGACCACATGTGATTAGTAGGGTGATTAGTAGGACCCTATGTGATTAGTAGGGTGATTAGTAGGACCCCATGTGATTAGTAGGGTGTTTAGTAGGACCACATGTGATTAGTAGGGTGATTGGTAGGACCCTAAGTGATTAGTAGGGTGATTAGTAGGACCACATGGGATTAGAAGGGTGATGAGTAGGACCCTATGTGATTAGTTGGGTGATTAGTAGGACCCTAAGTGATTAGTAGGGTGATTAGTAGGGCCCTATGTGATTAGAAGGGTGATTAGTAGGATCCCATGTGATTAATAGGGTGATAAGTAGAACCCTACGTGATGAGTAGGGTGATTAGTAGGACCCTAAGTGATTAGTAGGGTGATTAGTAGGGCCCTATATATGTGATTAATAGGGCACTATGTGATTAGTAGGGTGATTAGTAGGACCCTAAGTGATTAGTAGGGTGATTAGTAGGGGCCTATGAAAAACTGCTATGGTATGGTTAATTGATGTGTCTATAAGTACCTCACTCAATGTGGTGGATGGGGATGGGTGGGAGGTATTGTGGTCGAGTGGTCCAACACATACGCTTCAAATCATATGATATGTCTTGACTCAAGTGGTGTATTTTCAATCTTATCCTTTCCTCTAATCAAATTATTGTAATAGAATTATACCATTATGTTAATCCCAAAATTCTAGTTTGTGTCGAATGGAAGTTAAACCCCATCACTTTATGTCTCTACCCTCATTCAATATTTTCAAACACCAGGCAGTCTTGACTACATAAAATTTTATTAATAATATGAATAAATAAAATTTGAATTTCTTTAAGCTATTTATGCTAATTTTGATATCTCTTGTTACAAACATTGTACCATATGTTAGTCTCCAAATGACCTAGTTTTTCAAGTAGACTTTAAACCCCAGATCTTTATCTCCCTCTGTCACCTGTTAACTTGATATCCTCAAAGATGAGGTAGTCTTGTCGACATTATAATATAAACAAAATATTACAAGCATACACCTGTGTGATGAATACAATTTGAACAAGAATAATCTGTACAACATATTATCTAGAACAGTGTATTTGTTAACATTACACATACGCAGTAGTTGGTTTTGGATTTAACTGTTTATAAAATCAATCATTTCTGTCCTCCAAGGTGATCATTTCATTGTTGTGTTTGTGTTTCGTTGTTACTCATCCCTCACTTAATCTTTGTCTACTGTCATGTTTAACATTTGTGTGTCAGTTCAGGTCAATTTATGTACTACTGTTATATTGTGGGCTTTCAAATAGGAATGAATGAATGAATGAATGAAATGGGATTTAACATCCTATTTTACTGCTCCAACCGGGCTTACAAAACAAGCTTATGCCATACAGTGTGCTATGAGGGAAATTTTGCCTGGACAGAAGTTCAATTCCAGCTTTCGAGGAGGGTTCTTTTACATACATGCCAAGGTGTACACATAATTTCATTCCATCTGTGCTATGCCATGGCAAGGGAAAACCACACTGGAAATTCCTGGAATCTTTTTCAGCCAACACTGAGGGCCCCTTTATTAATAGGAAGAAGGTAGTTATGGAATAGAATCAAAAGGCAGAGCAGTCAAGTATCCTCCAATTGACTTGTTTCATTTTGCCCATTCCTTGATCATAACTTTCCAGAAAGCAGCGTTTCCACCATATTCCTGAAGCAATGGCCCAAGAAATCCCTCTCTGGCCATTGCTGGAATCGTTTCTGATACTTTAACTTTTGAGGGAGTGTGTCTATTCTTCACGTTCAATCAAATCTATCACTTAAGTACAGCAACATGACAGTCCTTCGTTTAATCTGGTATCTTCCCTATAACTTTGGACAGTGATTTAAGGTATTAAAAACGGTGTAAGTCTGTTCGTCTCCATACAGTATTGTTTACTTTATGTCAATGTTAATTGCCTCCTATGTCACACAATTAATTTTACTGCAATATTCTGTTATGTACTGGTTAATTGGGCATAATAAATTCGTGAGCCATGACCTAACGTTATGTAAACATATTTGGTCTGATTTAACGCCCTGTTTTAAGGGTAATGCCTTTGTACCGCAGTTAGCGTTTGGTAGTTAATCAGACTATTGACAAATCATAATTTAGAACAAGAATTTCACCTCTTTCCAGCTGTGAGTAGTGGGATTAGCTCTAATCAAACGGAACACTGCAGGGAGTATGAGTTCCCACCTACTCTTTGATTTCCAAATATCATTGGTTATTTGACATTGGACATTAATGGACGACTGTGTTTTCCCCTTCCAAACTCCAGAATTTCATTCATCCTTGATCATGATTTTCCGAACAACAGCATTTCAGCCTAAACTTTCATTTCCAAATGACATAGGTTACTTGACATGAGTATGCTAAATTGGACTGAAATGGGCCTTGGTTTCTTTTCCCTTCCAAACCACAGAATTTCATGTATAGCACACTGCATGGCGTATGCCCGGGTGTTGGTGCAGAAAAGTAGTCGATTAAACCCCTTTTCCTCAAGAGAATAACAAAAGCAGAATGTCAGATCCTTTAACAATAATAAATCTAACGAGGCCATCTTCTCACGCCTGTTAAAAAGTTATTTTATTGTGTTAAATTCTCCTATTATTGTACTGCAATTGAGATGGGTGTATACTGAAGATTACTCATCGTAGCGAGAAATAAGACTTTCATCTGTAGTCGACAAATATTATTACAAACCTTTAAATACAAATCGCTCTTTAAAGCAGTTTAAACATCAGCTCTTTATAGAAATGATTTATTTACGTATTTTTAAAATGAAAACAATATTTTGTGGGTCGGTTTAATCTTTTGAATAGCCAGTGGATAACTTATTAATATATTCATCGAGATATAGAGAGTGTTCACTGTTGAATAACTTTATTCTGATTCTGTGAATAAGTCCTTGTTATTAGAATTATGTGTGTATTGTAATAATGTTCGTCAGACTTCATATACCTAATATTTTTTGTATCTTTATTGGCTAGACAATAATGGAGGATTGATTAAAATAGAAATAGGAAGATCTCAGGGAATCAAATATTGAAATGGTTTTATTCTTTTTTGATATTTATTTAAATGGCTGTTGTTCACTTCTAAAACCTGTCTGTGTTATAACACTGTAACAGTGTTGTATTTGACTGTACCCATTACAAATCTTCTATCTTCTCTGGGGTTCACAAGTATGTGTCTAGTCCTTTGGCTGGGACGAAAAAACAAGGTACAATTGTGTAAATAACCCTTGATATTTGGAAATTGAAGAAGAATTGGTGGGAATGCTGTTATATCTGGGGAAAATTGTCTTAGAGACATTAAACCACATTTTAATCAATCCTTTGTTCTATGCAAACAGGAAGTTGCAGTATTCATGTGGTTGGGGCACTGGAGCCTTTTTCACAAAATTTTAACTAAGATAAAATACAAATTTTAGTAATTTGATTGGGTGATATTAGATTGATTTTAGTGCTTAGCCAATCAAAATTGAGCTATCTACTAAATTTAGATTTTATCTTTAGTTAAAATTTCGAGAAACAGGTCCCAGGATTCTAAATCACAGGGTGAACAGATAAGAACTTTCAGAACTGGTTGTCTACACATAGTTTACACTTGAGAATATTGTTACAGTCCCTTTTCCTTTCAATTTCTAGGCTTTTGAAAGGATTTTAAGTTGGAGTTTGAACCTGGTTGTTACCAAATTATCTTTAAAAATAGATATACTTTTTAAATATCATTATTGAAAAAAAAAAAGGTTTTCCCTGTGACGTGCCAGTAGACAGCCAGGTCCTTTTGATGTTACAGATAAAGAAGTCGAGAGACAGTATGTCGTCCGCCTGTTCTCCATAGTGACTGTGTCTACGTCAGGTTAACGAAAGTCCAAGCTATTAGAACCATTCTTTTATAGATGGGGATAAAGCTCAGTTCGTAAAGCGATAGATTGCCGTAGGCTATATGGTTTGATGCATAAGGACAGACTCGAAAACTTTGTCTATATTAATACCTATACTTGGACATCTATGACGTTATCTCATGGTTTCTCTCTCAATATATATATTTAGATACATTTGTTAAATACAGGTAGCAGCACTATACATAAATAGGAGTGATAGGACTTTCTGTTGATTACATTTTGGCCTATATACAATGGCTGAATAGTTTGGTGTTTTCTATACAGTGAAAGGGAAGGACTCTATTGAAAACTTCTGATCCATATATGATAGAGATAGATATATGTTTACTTACACTATATACAGTAAAGATTCTCATATCTCATTCAATTATTTAGGCCAAACCAATTTAATCCATTGTAACCAATAGTGAATCGATCCGCACCCTGTCATGCGATATTTGTACACACGTTATTTTACCATTATGACAGATAAAAGTCATACTTTTAATGGAACTGACTTGGCCATATTTTTTATGGTAATATAATTTGCTACTTTATACTGTAATAGAGTATCATTTCCTTTTTCGGAAAATAGAAAATTGTTGACATCTTTTCATGCTAGTAAATCTCCCGGGTTGGATTCAGTCAGATTTAAAATGGGCCCATCAATTTGCTTCACAGAAAATAATGATGACAGGATGCTTGTTTCATAGGGAGTAACATAGAGATCGATGGAATTTTCAGTTAGTCATATCTTTATAAATCGATGGATGTTTCAATTTGTCATATCTTTGTAAATACTGAATGACATTGAACCATTTTTTGACTGATATTCATAATACAGATTCAACTTTAACAAGATTGTATTTTTTAAGGCATTCATATAGGGCTGAATTGATAAATAAATATCCAATTGAATCCTATGAATTTTAAATAAAAATGTGGATCTAAAAAAAAAATTGTTTTTAAATTATTGTATTTTTCCAAGTGGTTGCTAAAGCCCATCTCTCTCTCCTCACCTCTCTCTCTCCCTCTGCTATATGATGTAAAGTACTCTCACTCTGTCCCCTCTTCAATTTGATGTGGCCTTATACTTACCATGTATACTATATGGAGTAAAGGTTCTCATATTTCATTCAATTATTTACCAGTCTTCTATAATATATACAGTAATCTAACAGGTAATCTGACCAATATGTGTCGCCATTCTTTTTTAATATCTTTTCTTTATTCCTTTACCTTATAATAGTATAAATCACAAACAATACATTCTACCTTGACCAATTCTATACCGGAGTTCTGCTTGAATACCTTGTAGTTATTTTATACAGGTGTTTTAGAATGTTTACCGTTTGTAATGGGCATACATGTAATATACATGTTTACACACTAGGATACATTATATTATACATATGTAAACATTCTTATCTCAAACACTGCATTTACCTTATGTAATTATCAACACCTAACACACCTATTCTCTTATTACTTAATGCGCTATTATCACTTTCAACAAGAAATTAAATATAGCATATAAATAATATATTCAAAATAACTGAAGCATTGACCTACATGAGGCAAAGAATTTTGCAGAAGGTTCACTAAAATTCTCAAGCTCACACACATGTTTTAAAATTCAGATAGGAACAGTGTTTTCAAGTCTTAATTAGATAATTTTTGGTGTTCATTGTTTGATTCTAATTAAACCAATTCTCCTTTACAGAATACTTAATATATGAATTCTATTAGATCAACTACTTTTAAAAAATAAATGAATAGATAAAGAAATTATATTTATTTTAGGATCTATTCATTTCTTTAGCAAAATATCAAGTTCTATAAGGTTCGCTAGTTCCCATAAGTGCACTAAAAACAAAAACAAAACAACCGAAAATTGATTATTTGAACTGAATAAGCAGACAGACATCTCCAACGTACAAATATTCCTTTAAGAGCATTTCATAAATAAACAAATGAGTCACATGTAAGCAGACTTGAATTTCATCAATAGATAAATGATTTAAAAAAGCATTCAGCATTGCGAAATAATATGTCACGATCTATCAAGATTAATTCTTTTTTTATTTGGCTTGTTTATAAGAGACATGGTTTTGGACAAAGGAGGAGGGCAGGCCTGGCCAACCTGCTACTTCGGAGCCCCATGCGGCTCTTTCCCTGGTTTCATGCGGCTCTTGTTCATATCGAAATTTGGGTTTGTGTTTTTTTAATGTGCGTGTTCTCTTCGTTTGAGTTCAATACAGTGCTTTTTTTGAACGTGCATGCGCCTTAGATGAAAATATGACAAAGTTTTGTAGTAGGTACAAGATCTTTTGAGTCAGTAAACAATTTGAATCTAGTTCACCTTGTGTGCCCATGTGTAGGATGTGGCTCTTTGCGGTAACACAGTAAAAATGTGGCTCTTAGGCTCTGACCGGTTAGCCACCCCTGGAGTAGGGGGTCATCTGCCCATCCTTGTTGGTTTTCCTCAGATGTTCCGGCTTCCTCCCACTGCTAAAGACCCCTATCCTGCATGCAAACAAATTATTGAAATAAATGTGTACCATATGTAAGTCCCAACTCCCAAGATGACCTAGATTGTAAGGACCCCTTAAAAAAAAACATGTCCAATTTTATCCAGTACATGAAGATTGTGACATGAATTAGAAAACATACATTGATTGACAGGCAAATGTTGAAGGTTTTTATATTCACTGACCATGTCACTTGATATGACAAGTGTCAAACACTAGACACAATTCACTAATATTTATCAATATGGGGTCATCTCGGAGAGGATATTAACAATATAAACTATGGATAAACAACACCTGTTTTCATGTGTTGAATACTGATGTATTTAACCTGTCATTCATTATTTGTTATGTTTTTTTTGTCAGTATGTAGTTTGCCATTACTTAATCCATGCTAAAATATAGGCTACTCAAGTTAATCATCTATATAAATAAAATCAAAGACGTGTGTATATGTATGTATGTATGTGTGTATGTTCGTCCATCATGCTTTGTAGCCGCAATTCACCTCCAATGTGGTATCAAATTAACCAGCATGACTCTGTGAATGTGTTAGACCATCAAATTTGAGCCTCTGACGTGTTTAGGCCCCCTTGCGAATTTTGGCTCTGGGCAAAGCCTGGCATCCTGCTAGTTTAACATATAGAATATAGATAGTGAAGAAACTAACATCTGTGTTAGATAGTCTCCCGTCTTGGGTTCAATCGGATTAAACCGAGGCCCATCAAAAGATTTCAGAGATACTGAATAGGACTGAACCATTTTCTATAGGTCAGTTTTCACAATAATATTGTAGTTTGCAAGGGTTTACAAACAAAATGACTATCAGCAGCTTAAAGTTCAGAATACCAAATTGTAATAAAAAATCATTTATAACTGATAAAGCCCCTCTCAAACCAAGACATTTTGATTGTGAAATGACAGATATCCACAAATTTGTGTCCTTCACTTTGAAATTGACAATTTGCAAAACTCATAAGTATCTGAATGTCAAGTGACTGTCATACTCCTGGCAGTGTTCCGTTTGATTAGAGCTAATCCCACTTAACACTGCTGGAAAGAGGGAACATTCTTTTCCTAAATTATGATTGATCAATAGTACGGTTAACTACCAATCGCTGACTGCTTAGAAAGGCATTACCCTTAAAATAGGGTGTCAAATTTGACCAAATACATTTTCAAAACCTAATGACATATCGCACAATTTTATTATGCCCAATTAACCAGTGCATAGCAGAATATTGTGTGACAAACGAGGCTATCAACATTGACATAAAATAAACAATACTGTATTGAGACAAACAGACTACACCGTTTTTAGTACCTTAAATCACTGTCATGTTGCTGTACCTAAGTGATAGATTTGATTGAACGGAAAGAAAAGACACACTCCCTCAAAAGTTCATAAAACAGAAGCCAATCCAGCAATGGCCAGAGAGGGATTCCTCGAGCTATTGCTTCAGGAATATTAGTGACTGCTGGCGTATTACATACCAGCATCCAGGCAACAAAGCTGCACATGGGCACATGTTGAACAAAAAATTATCATTTTTTAAAACTTACTCATTTCTTTAAATTTTGGGGTTCTTTTTTTCAGTGATCTGAATGAACGATCTATTTTGGAAAATCTAAAAAATCGCTATGCCAAAGAACTTATTTATGTAAGTAATATTTTTTTTTTTACATTTAAAATATTGAACATGGTTATGTTTGATCTCTTGCTTTGATAAAACATGATAAAACATTTCTTGGTAATAAGATAACATTTCAGGTCATTGCAGTCATTGTCAGCAACCAATAGTGACACTTGATTTCGAAAGAGATATGCACAATTAAAAATATTTTATCTGATAACTAAAAGAAATTAAGAGCTATTAAATTGATTTTTCCAAAAAACTTTTTCACACAATTTTTTTCTAATGAATAAAACTAGTACTACTAGTAGTCAGATTATATTGAAACTTTGTGAATTGAAATTGAATGGGTTTTAATATCCTACTTTACTGCAACAACCTGGATAATGCCAGTGTGTTGAAAACTATAGGTGATGGTTAGTGCTTGCCTGTGATATACTGAAAACTATATGTAATGATTAAAGATACATTCCTGTCTATAAACCATGTGATTTGGTGATATTATTGGACTAAAAACAGGGGGTTGGGATGGCCTAGTGGTCTAGAGTGCCGCGATTCGACCTCTAGCTGGCCAGCCACCTCTGGCTTGCGGCTGTGGTTTCGAGCTCTGGTGAAAACACCAGAAGCTGTAAAAAAATATATTTTAAGAGTCCATGTTTGTCGCGTGATTGAACGTCACGGAAGGGAAGCAAGTCGAGGGAGAATTAGTTGAATATATAAAATACGACCACTCGCCATTACGTTTATCAACAAGTATACTGTTACACTGAGCACTCCCTCTTACAATGACCTCATACAACCTGCGTGCGCATCCCTTGGTGTCACACAAGGGTATTTAACTAATCGTTGGGTTGTCAATTTGGCATACCCTGACATTTTTGCCAAGTGCTTGCCCCCTGGGTGTTTTTTCCGGGGATTCAGTATTTTTCTTGTAAGATTAGATGTTTCTACTTTCCATATATACCAAAATTGCCATACTTTTATTGGAAATAACCACCCGATAAATATTTATCTTGGAACCCATCTTTAAGGCTTGTCTGATATATATACTGAAAACTATGTAATGATTAAGGCTTGTCTGTGATAAACCGAAAACTATATGTAATGACTAGAGCTAGTCTAATGTGTACAAAAAATGTATATGTAATGACTAGTCTATGGTATAATGAAAACATATTATGTAATGACTGTGGGTAGAGTAATGTGTACTGAAAATGTATATATGACTTGGGATAGAGTAAGCTAGCATCTTGTTCACTGAGCCACTGTGGCTCCCAAATTGCATAACATAACTGGTGCTAATTCATGCACAAGTAACCAGGAACCAAGTCTAAACTGCAACAATGGTATTAAAGATCATGCTTTAATTAGATAGCCTATTGGGGAGCTGTTATGGCTCAGTGAGTAAGATGTTGGCGTGCTAACCTGGAGGTCCCGTGGTGGACAAGATAGTACATCAGAATTTTCCGGAGTGGTTTCCCCTTGTCACTGGTGAAGGATGTAGTGCCTGGCAAGGGACAATATATAGTCATTTGGCTGGAACAAATAAACTGAGGTCCTTGGTGCACATTGGTATGCATGTAAAAGAACCCTTGACAGTTGGAATTTGAAATAAGAGTAGGCCGTAGAGCATCTGTCCAGGCAAAATTGCCCACATAGCACACTTCATGACATATGCCAATCTTCATTAGCCCAGTCGGTGCAGAACAGTAGGATGTTAAACTCCATTTCTTTTATTAAGATGCTGTAGTTCTTTGTCCTACATGTATTTATGTATGAAAATAAAATTTCCAAACTTTATTAAATTCTGAGTAATTTAAAATCAGTTCCATGGAGAAAATAATCCAGTTACAAATCTAAATAGAATGTTCCACCAAGTCTGAGAAAGTCTCAAAAGCTAATAAACAAATAAAAATATTTTTTTATTTTCGATTGTGTGTAAGATTATATTGACGTTATCCTGGGATACTACTCTGTACAAATTCAAATATCGATAAATGTTATTTGCGGTATGCATGTAAAATATTTCTTTAGAAAATGAGACAACAAAGGTAACCTGTGTTTACATGCGGTGTTTTTTTGTTATTAGACGTTGGTTATTGATTGGATAACATTAAACATACAATAATATCACCATATGATGGCGTCTTACGAACATGTTAAACAAATTACTCATAAAGAAAAAGAAGTTCACTCACCACAAACTATGTCATGGTGCAATTTCCTTTCCTTAATTTGTTTAAAAGTAGGGGTCTTTAACAGCGCAACGAAACTGAAGAACCAGATAAGAAAAAAGAGGTTGAGCCTATTTCTTGTCAAGTACAAATTTGGAATGGAAACCATGCCGCTTTACTTAATGACCTTATGATCTGAAGTATATGCATTAGACCACTTAAAAACCCTTCACCTTATTTGTTCCTAAAGTTTATTATTCCTAAGCCATGGCTCAGTGTCTAAAGCACTGATTATCTAACTAGGAGGTCTCAGGTTCAATCCTGGTGAAAGTCCAATGGGTTCTCCAACCGGAAGGAGGATCTGGCAAGGAACAGTGTCTAGTGATTCAGATGAGATGAAAACCAAGCTTCTTTGTACATGTGTACGTAAAAGAACCCATGGCTGTTGGAATTTAATGTCAGGGTAAAAGAACCCATGGCTGCCGTAATTTAATGTTGGGATAAAGTTCTCTCATAGTGCACTGCATGGCATATGCCAGTCTTCATTTCTATGTGGAATTTGTAAATAGCATATCTGTATGAATCAATCCTGGATCAGTGTACATACCACATTTATGATGTCATTTTATGTGCTCTTATAAGTGTTTTTGAATGTGGCCATATGTCTGATAATTTCAATCAGATCTGTTCAGAAATTTTTATAGCATATATATACCGGTAATGAAACCTGGCTTACTCTTCCGGACACCTGTTACCACTGCTTGTCGAGTATTTTGTACACGAGGAGCAGTCCATTTGCTGAATACACTGCTTTGCTTGAATACACTATTTTGCGTATAACGTTTTTAGGACTTCGAATTCTGGCATATGGTTTGGATTGTTCGTACTTGATTTTTATTTTATTAATGTACATGTACATACCCTATTTATGTGTTCACTTTATGTGCTCTTTAAGTAGGCTACATATTTGTATTATAGACCTACATTTTATTACTTAGAAAATCATGGTGAATAATCTTTGATGATACACAGGTCACAATTCCATTGAATAATAATTCCTGTTCTTGTTTCAACTAGAGAAGCCAAGTCAAAACCTTGCTCTGTTATAAACTATATTTGTATTCCATAGAATTGTGACCTTTGTATATCCAGTTCAATTAATTATTAAATGGCATTAAAACAATTTAAACACCATTAAGAGTAGGATTTAAGGGGATGACCCTGACACTAATAATAATATGGGATGACCCTGACAATAAGGTAAGACACTGACAAAAATCGAAGATTGTGTTGCAATATCTTTAACCCGATACCTGTAACGACCTGCCATAGATATTTGATCCATTATCTGATATTGAGCCCTTTTATCTTGGCTTGTTGACAGAAGGTTTAAATTGTTTTATTTGACGCATACCTTCCATGATATTGGCTTTAACAATAAATAATTGACATAGTTTAATATTATTGACCTACAAGTGCTTGTTACCTGTACTGGATGTCATTTTCTTTGGGTTATAGGTTGGATCTTGAGTACAAAAGTTTTGTTCAATTAAATGTGTATTTTCTTGTAGATAAAGAGATGCTGCTCTTGCTTTAATATTTTAAAAATAGATAATGATAAAGGAATATATTGAAAATGTCATTCAAATTACTTTATTCTGCGCAATTGTTTGAAATTTTGACAATAAATAGCCTAAACACTCTTTAAAATTGTTCGTCTGTCCAACCTTGTGGGTTTTCTCCGGGTCCTCTGGTTTCCTCCCACTATTAAAGACCCCTACGCAAAATATTGAAATAAAATTAAACCATATGTTAGTCCCAAAATGACCTAGTTTATGTTGAGTGGACGTTAAACCCCATTTCTCTCTCTCTCTCTCTCTCTCTCTCTCTCTCTCTCTCTCTCTCTTTAAAATTGTCAAGTAGGCCTACGGTTGCTACAATAATTAAAGTTTAACTTATTCACTTAAAATCTTAGCTACCTCGTATACTCTAGAGTTGATTATGGGCTTGTCATATGAATAAATGTCTTATAAAATAATTTTTGTAACATTTGAAGCTAGAATAAAGACTTGAAATAAGCAGATTTAGCTCTTACATAATGCATCTTTTATTATTACAGGCCCATGTCAATTAATTTATCATTCCTAACGGCCAGATCTATTTAATGAATTTTTGCTTTTCTTTCATGTGCATTGATCCCTATCATTTTAATAGAATCCAAAATAAAATATTTACAATGAAACACTTAATACGATTGGTTAATGATTTTTATTCGGGGCAGGTTGTTCTTTATTTGTTCAGGCCATCTAAATGTTTAAATATGGCTTCCGAAAAGAGCTTGTTTATATATGCACCAGATAGAAAAAGACTTAGTAACATTGAGAAAAACACATTAAACAGATTAAACTTCAAGGGGGGTATGGTGGCCGATTGGTCCAACGCGTGCGTTTAGATGATAAGGTATGTCATTGAAAAAAGTGTTTTTCGAACCAACATTTGTAGGTGAAAAGGAGTAGCGTTTGGATTTTCTCCCGCCCTTTGGTTCCCAAACTCCTAAGACCCCTAAGTACAAGTGATTTATTGAAATAAAATCGTACCATATGTTACTCCCAATATGACCTAGGTTATGTTGAGAGAACATTAAACCCCATTTTTCTCTTTTCTTTAAGGCATGGACAAGTTACTCAGCTTAAAAAGGTGAATCGTGTACATGATGAATGTCTTATCTGCTGACATGTAGAAAGAAAAATGCATTTTCCCCAAAATATGTTGACATATTATGCATTTCTTTAAACTGGTGTAGCTGTTTTTAACCTCCAAATAACGGAGAACAAAGTATCTATATAGAGCTATTATGAGATTTGTCAGCTTTATGTTAGAATATAACAGACACCATTAATAAATGTTAAACAGCCACGGACAGTTTGTTAAGCAATTAATGACATCAAACATGAACACACCTTTTGCATTAAGGCCTTGTTTACATTCGTTCTTCTGTTACACTTGTGATTTGTATCTCAGATTTGAGTAAACAAAGTTTCTTTCTCATCTAGATACTTGTACAATAATTTATATTATAACATATGAAATTGTCTAATAAATTGGACAACTGCATATTTAAAATATCCATTGTTTCGTTTATATCGTCTACACCTGTGTCTGTTGGTCTGTAAATCCTTCCACAGTATACTATGAACACTCAATAGGCAAGAGTTTGTCACAGATTTGTTTTTTCTTCAAATAGCTCCCTCTTTACTTTCGATCTAACCTATGAAACCTATGTGAATTTTTAAACCTTTTTTGAATTATTAGAACAGGCTTAGTAATAAGGATGTAAACGGTCACTCGGTTGACCGGTTACGGTTAAGTTTGGCAAGCTGACCGGTTCGATATTCCCCTGACCGTTACTCGTTCTATATAAAAAAAAACGTCAGTGTATATCGACTAGTAGTAAACTAGCATTAGCCCACGCTCTCTACTCTTGTTCATATTACACGTTGATACAAAACTTTCCCGGTAATAATACGGCCGTATTCACTGATCGAAAACGTAGTACTAAAATTATGCCGTGAACAAATCGTCCCTCTGGCACATGGGCAAATGGTATAATCTTTTCGTCGTTTCTTATTGCGTTGTATCTTCGGGCTGGATAATCTTGACTACAGGACACTACAGGTTGACTATTGACTGCTGGTATTGCGTATGAAAATGAAAAGTAATGCTGTGCACGCGAATAAATGGAATACATGGATTATAACACTGCATATTGAGGTTGAGGTAGGGGGCGTAGAATATTCCTATATTTATAACGGGTCGAACACTTATAATATTTAAGCAATTTTCCGATCTGTCACACAACGGCATTTGTGATACCTGCGCGAGTGACGACCACGTGGTAGCATACCATATTGTACTACCTCCGGTTGAGAGAGAGAGAGAGAGAGCGAGCGGTTTCGAGTGTTTAAAATGTTTAAATACCGTACGGATCTTAATACGAAATTCCAGTCACCGTGTCATACATCACTGGAAAGTATGTTTCTATCGCTCTTTGTATCTATCAGTTATTTCCTGGGACATTCTTGATTACGTACTTTAGAAGAGAAAAATGCTCGTCGTTTGCGAAAGAAATAGGTCACTGTCCAACAGTATGAGTAACCTAATTACTCAAAATAGACTATACTTTCAGTTTATCTTATTTGTCGAAGGCACGGATTAGCTGTACCTATCACGTGCTTTCATTGCAGTCACGGTCGTCCAGCTAATTTCTTATAGTTGGCTAGCTTGAATCTGCTTATCGTTGGGCCGTTGGCTATAGTATCGTTGGCCAGGTTGATCTCGGCGGTTAACCGGTCACGGTCGGGTTTTTGTCCATCAGTTAACCGGTTCAAATTTTTTTGACCCGTTACATCCTTACTTAGTAAGGGCTTTACTATATACTTAAAAACATCGGAAAACTACCGGAAAACTACTGGAAAACTACCAGAAGACACCATTTCATACTGAAAAACATTAAATACCAGAAAACATACTAAATACTGGAAAACACTCTAAATAGGTAACCCAGAGTCTGGTCTTCTTGAAAACACTGGAAAAACCTTACCCTTTCCGTAACCCTAATCCATCAATGGTCCTCTGTAAAACACTGAAAAAAACTATACCTACCCCTAAAACCCCGCACACTCCGGCTGACCTATTTATGATGTTTTACGGTATTTAGTGTGTTTTCCGATATTTAGTGTTTTGCAGTGACATTCACACCTATCGATGACTTTGTGATTTTTAGTGACTATTGGGATGGGGAACACAAATAGTGTTGCCGCTTAGCAGGGTATTCTAAACATTGATCTCAGAGTTTTCATAGATGACTGCTGCTGGTGAACATATTTAGGGGATTGACCAACAGTCATAAGAGTTTTTAAATTAAAAGAAAAGTAATTGGGAAAACAGCTGTGCAGTCAAAATTCTCTGACTACATTGCTTACATAGCCACATATGAAATTTTGCCCAAAGAGGGGCCAACTCTTATATCAAATTCCAACTGTCAAGAGTCCTTTTACGTGCACGCCAGTGTGTACACGGGGCCTCAGTTTTTTTTTGTTCCATCCAAACGATTATACATTGTCAATTGTCCGGCTTTCTGTCCTTCACCGAAAAACCTGATGAACTTTCTTAAGGTCAACACAGGGATCTAAAACTCAACCCCCATGTTAACAATTACTCACAGAGCCACGAAAAGAAATGTGGCCAACAACAAAAGATTTGATTAATGAAAGAATTTTGTCCTCTCTCCCTCCTTTACTCTGATATAAACCAATCATAATGATCTTTGAGTCACAGTGACTAATTGGGTGAGATGCTGGCTTGCTAGTCTGGAGGTCACATATTCAATCCGAGAAAGTTCAGAGGGATTTTCCCAGTTGGCTTTCTCTTGACAGTGGTGCAGTACAAATGGAATTTGCCTGGAAAAATTCCTCTCATAGCACATGTATGGCGTATGCCCACCTTCATTAGCCCAGTCAGAGCAGAGCAGTAGGATGTTAAACCCCATTTCCTTTCATTTCATAATGATCTTTTGTTTTCTTGCAGACATATACAGGTAGTATATTGGTGGCTGTTAATCCATATCGGATGTATAATATTTATGGATTGGATATGGTTAAACGATATGAAGGTAGAACCCTTGGATCATTATCCCCGTAAGTATATATATAAATTCTCTATTAACCATTCAAGTACTCTCCATCACACCTAGTTTATACTGACCAGCTCGATTAACAACAAGTTTGAATTTGTTATCACTTTGTATCCTTGACTGTTGAGGCTTTCGTGACAAATGCAGTTCCTTTGATCAGGGTGCTTAATGCCCATTTCCATCGAGTGTTATATCGCAGATAAACATTCCTATGAATTTCCTAGGAAACCCATAGGATGGGAATGGGAGGGTGAGAATGAAAATTCAGCGTATTGGCAAGCACTCTCCAATATTGTATTGGGAGTGATCATTGTTCAGGGCACTATGGAAGTAGAGCTATCCTTTAAATAAACATCAATGGAATTATTATAGTAAAAGTCAACTAGTATCAACACTAATTGTCATATTTGTTGCTTCTTCATTGTAAAAGAAGGCATAAAAATATATTAACCCTTTTCTGAGAGAACGGTATACAGTGGCTGGTTGCTAGTACCAACAATACAAACGTGCAGTTTTCTGGCAAAGATGTTTAATTGTTTATTACCAGACATATTCAGTTGCATTCTTCATTGCATGTTTGAAGATTGACTTCTCTTTTGAAGAGTAGACCGACATATATATTATTCAGATGATGAGTTGAAATAAACCTAAACATGGAAGTTGTAGTGTTTATTTATATAATGCTACTGAACTCAAGGACGATCAATAGAAAATGTTTCTAGAAACAAAATGACACCAGAAGAACTTAGAAAACAATTGGATTTAGATTTTATTTGCTTTGAGCTTAATCCTCATAAATTCTTCAAACTATCTTGTGTTACGGTGGGAATGCTGTAGAACACGACCAAGAATTGTGTGAATTTGTCATTGTTTTTAAATCTTTAAAAGGACTTGAATTTTTTACGATTGAATAGTGGTGGAAACAGAATTGTTGGAAACGATATCTCTGTTTGAATAATATTTTCTTTCCACCCTAATGCAGCATTCTTTTCCGATTCCGAAATGATAGGAATTTTGTGATCTGGCATCCAGGTTTGCAACAAACGTAAGGAATTATACAAGATGTTTTTGACACTTGATTTTTCCTTCTTTTTTAAGTGAAAATGAAGAATCTTTCTGATAATGTCTGATTTTTTCAATCACGTCTAGTCTTTTGTTGATGTCAGATCCATGTTTTTTAAATCGTGTGCATGATTTTGTGAAAGTTGAATCTGTAAAAGGAATGTCTATCCCAAAATCGTTAAATCCCATTCAGTATCGCTCTATGCTGCTCCCTATGTAACAAAACAGATGACATCTTTCTTTGTTGTGAATTAAATTAATGGCCCTCTTTTAAGTCTGACTGAAACAGCCAGCTGGCCCAGATCCAGGATTTTGTCAAAGAGGTGAGGGGCCATACATTGGAGCAAAGGGTAATCATCAGAGGGGCACATGTATTAGTCGTTTGGTGTAGTCCAAGAGTCTTCCTCGCAGCTTCATTCTGAAAGCAATTGTATATGTTGCTGGCTGCAGGTGTTGGTCTGAACTGGGGCTGAGAGGGGGGGGGGACATGACCCCCTGGGCCCCCTCTGGTTCAGCATCTGGCCAGGAGATTATATTGCGTTGTATTTTGATTTTGTTTTCTTCAATAGATAATAAATCTGAGAGAAACATTATATTTTCCCCAAAAAATGCTAATCATGCTTTAAGACATAAAAACTTGAAAATGTAAGAAGATTAAGAGAGGTTTCTTCTGTTGCATAAGAACGATCTCTGATCCTATAAACTGAAAAAGCCCTCTTAACCTTTTAAACAATTTGGTATGCAAACCAAAAGTTTAAAACTTTTTCAACTGTGGAGCGAAATTTTTGGTTAAGGGCAAAGTAGGGAAGAATTTTCTTTTTACGGCATTATTGTCGTACTTGAGGTAACAAGAATGGGCTTAGTTTAACTGTCAATCGTTGGATTTGTTCAGGGAGACTCAAGTCAATAAGAATGTGGTTCAATTGTTAGTTTAGATGGCCGCTAGATTGACTGATAGAGCCCGTGTATCACATGCCTGTATTTTAACAGTGATTTGTGTCTGCTTAACAAGTAAACATTGCTCAGGTGTGAAACAATAAAAATACTTGTAACTTCTTTTAAAAACATGATAGGGTCAGAAGTCGAAAATAGATTAGAATTTACTTGAAAATCGCCTAAAGATAATGCCCTAAATGCACTTGTAGAAATGTCATTAAAATCTTATTATCTTATATAAGTTTCTGACAGTTTCAAAGTCACATGTTGTAATCCTTTATAGCCTACAATATCATGTGGCAATGATTTTTAAGAGGCAGCAATAAACTAAAACACATATTGTGACAGTAGAATCTCCAAAAAACAGTTCAATGGTGTTTAGTATACCAGATATAATAGGATGTATTCAACCACCACACTGGTTGTTCGAAGCTTAGTTAGTCCCAAAATGATCTAGTTTGTGTTGAGTGGACGTTAAACCCCATTTCTCTCTCTCTCTCTCGAAGCTTAGCCTCACTTATCTATATTTACATTAAATCAAATCATTCTAATATACTAAAAGCATACATTATGCAAGAGCTAAATCTGCCTCTTGCATGCAGGTTTTCCTTTGGGCCTGAAATGTTATCTAAATTATTAGATACCATCGCTTGCCTGCGATATTAAAGGGACAATAACACTCTGGCTGACTTGACATGTCAAGAAAAAAAAATAGCCTTATTCTAACTACTAGATGTTTAAGTGCCCTACCTGTTGTGTAAATTATCCATTACATCCTATTTTACTAGTCCAGAGGGTTTGAAAATATGTTTAAATCCAAATTACATTTGAAAGTGTTTACGTAAGGTCTTTCATTATCATACAGTTGAATTTTTCCAATTTTTTCAATTGGTGTGTTAAGATGAAATTTGTATCAACAAATAATTGAAATATTGTAAAATAGTACAATTTGTTGATCAGAACAAAGTTTGGGGCATATATTATAAAGTTACAACAAAAGTGGTATTGGGGCTTTAAGCAGATTGGAATACATTTTTGGAAAAATGATTAAATGAAAAAAAGGGATAATCGAGGCTTTGGTTTTTTCTTTTAATCGTACCGACTTTATTAATAATAGTTGAGGCTAGCCTAAAATTCAAAAGATAATATCTCGGTTCGAAGTGGAGCTATTCAACTGAAATTTTCAGCATATTCTATTTACATTATCTTTTTAAAAACTTTTATACAAGAATTGTCAACTTTTTATCCTATCTCCTATTATACCCCTTTAAGCTGTCTCTGTCTGACATGGTGAAGAAGATTTAAAATACTGGTAGGAGGACAAGAGTTTTAAAAAAATCTATTTTAGATAAATTGTCTGTTTATTTATAAATGATAATGTTTGTTGTTAAGGCAACAAGTAGACAACATTTCAAATAAACTATGGTTGTCAGTAGAAGAAGCGATGGTTAACAAATGCTGATGAGATCTGAAAAAATATTGAGTATATTTCGAGCATACGCTATTCTTATGTTACCCGCTTCCCTTCTCGTCAAAACATTGACATTTAAAATGATCAACAAATATAATGTCAATCCTTTAGAGACATTATAGTAACTGGATAGAGCAATAAACAATTATTAATTAATTTAGGAGATGTTTCATAGAATATTCTTTTAAACTTGTAACAAAAGTTTGAGGCAATGAAATGTTGTTGTTCTTCATGGTTTCTGATTTGTTGTTATTGCTCTTATTTATATAATTGCCTTACACATTTGTTACTGTACTTGCTTAAACGCCGCTTAAATAAATTATAGTGATTGTTCTTCTGTAATTATATGTTCTAACTCATAACAAATATATTCAATGAAATCTGAGCCGGTTTAAAATAGATGGTATCCAGAAACAGTCCTACCTTGTTAAAGAATAATCCTATTAATCCTATAATTCACTATTGCCAGCTGAGAAATTGTCAAAAATATCATTTTCAACTACAAATTCCATCGTTGGGAAATGGCAGTCCCTGTTGTCAATAGGAAAACAAGGGAGGTTATTGTGTTGTTATTTCCTGTGTCAATGATTTTTAAGGGTGGAAAATAATGCCTATGAAAGTATAATAGTCAGCTGATAACCTTTTGAGCAAAAGACACAGAAATAATTATGTTTTGACTTTCTTTGAAAATTTGAAATTCTCGCTTTAAATTTCTCATTGATAATACCTGAGTGAACATAGATATTGTTAGCCTTTAATAATTTCTTGAATATTTTATGGCTATATTCTATGAATAAAAATTCATATGAAATGAATCATATTTCTATTGCCTGATCAAAGTCATTAAATTCCTATCTAATATTCTAGATAGATGGATTGTCATTTGTATTGAATCTCTATAATCAATTTAATTTTCTTAATGGTTATTACAATGGTTTGAAATCAATTATTCTGATTACCTATTTGTACTAGTGTAGCCAGGGTGAGGCAGGCAATGGGGCTGGGAGGCAGAGGTATCTTAGAGGTTCTGAGGACAGAGTTAAGATTACCATATGTCTGGCACCAGATAGCCCGGTTGTAGCTGTTCGACATGCTGTAATACTCCATTTCATTCATTCTTTCCAAGATATGGGGAAAGTCATGGTTCCAATAAAATTTGCTATTAAGGTACAAACAGTCAAGACCCTGATCAAAATCGTGGCTATGTCTCTGCCTGTTTCTAATGTTTGTTTCATTAACATTATTATATGTATGTACAATCTTTTTATTTATTATTTCACTTACATTTTTAAAAGTTTCTGGCATCTTTTAATCCTTTTTTTTTTAAATTAATGAATATTTCAGGCATCTTTTCGCAATTGCCAGTACAGCTTATTCCCAGATGATGAAAACTTCGGAGAACCAAGTTATAGTTATCAGGTAATATATTTTCATTTGCCCATATTCTTGTGGAATATTGTCGTCATGAAGGTTTGGCGATCCATCCAACTTTACTTGTAAATGCTTTACACACATGCCTGTCCAACTTCGTGGGTTTTCTCCGTTTTCCTCCCACTGCTAAAGAACCCTACACACAAGTGAATTATTGAAATAAAATTGAACTTTGTATTAGTCCCGCAATGACCTCGTTTGTTTTATACACAACAGTTCTTGTTAGATATTTTTCATTTGGTGCTAAAGATAAAACCATATTCAAAAATTTTGAATGTTTATGCAGAGTTTTCTTTCTATGCACGTGTTTACCATTAAAGTTTGTGAACGTTATAAAGAAAATCCATTTTGCTACCAAATCACAATTAAGACAACAGTTGGCTAGTCTCTGTCTAAATATGGCCCTGCCTTAAAGTATCTGGGGGGTTGACAAGGAGTAGGGTCGCCTGTCCAACCTCGTGGGTTTACTCCTGGTCCTCCGGTTCCCCCCCACAGCTAAAGATCCCTTTGTGCAAGCAAATTATTGAAATAAAATTGAATCATATGTTATGGGCCAGTCATGTGAATAGATGTTGAAATAATGACTTTGCTCTAGCATAATTTATCTTGAAGTGGATTTTTATTTGCGAGAAATATACACCAGTTATATAAAGTTCCATGTTTTTATTTCAGTGGAGAAAGTGGTGCCGGTAAAACGGAAAGTACAAAACTTGTGATGCAATATTTAGCAGCTGTGAATAAATCGGGCAATAACTTAATAACAGAACAAATTGTAGAAGCCAATCCTTTACTGGAATCATTTGGAAATGCAAAGACTATCAGGAACGACAATTCCAGTAGATTTGGCAAATATATTGAAGTTTTCTTTAAACGGTAAGAATATATCTGCAGTTTTGTTTTAGTGAAGACGAAGATAGAAATCTATAAAGTGGCGGGAAGCAGTCCCAGATTTCTTTTGTAAATCTACTAGTTTCATTCTTATTGATTCACACTTTAAGAACTATTGCACAGAATGGCTTAACAATAAGATTTAATCCCAAGTTTGTGAAATGAAATGAACCAACTGGGATAATGTAGACGGACAAACACTATGTAGTTTGCTGTAGGGGAAACTTTGTTTAGACCTACAGCCTACTCTTATTTTGAATTCCAACTGTAATGGGGGTCTTTTATGTGCACACCATTGTGTACACAAGACCTCAGATTTTTGTACCACCCTAAGGACTAGAACCAGATTAGTATTAGATATGAAGTTAATTTGAATGGTTAAGACTGGTGTTTAAAGAGGTATTTCCACTTTTAGACAGGAGAAATAAATGTCATTGACTTTTTAATATTAGAGCCTTGTAGAATAAAACAAATAGATATTGACATTGAAAACTTTCAAAATAACAATAGTTAGGGCCTACCCCTAAATTTTAAAGATTCATACATGTGTTGCAAAAATATAATTCCATTTGAAAGCTGTTGTTTTTTGGCAGCCGTATAACATTAGATATTTAGTAATTTATGTGTTATACAGTAATTTGCCTGACCATGAACCACACAAAAGTCAGGTCACAGTTTGTTGAATGTTATTTAACTTTCGATTATTTGGATTTCTGTATATTTATAGTGGATCAATGGTTGGAGCTCGAACTCAAGAATATTTACTTGAAAAATCAAGAATCGTCAGTCAGGTGCGTGAATACTTAATTTATTCCTTTTACCATGCTGTTTGTGTCAATTGGACTTAAACCCCATTTCTCTCTCTCTCTCTCTCTCTCTCTCATGAACCATGCTTTGAAATATTGTTTATTGTTGTACCTGTCATCTTTATGTTTAGTGAGTGTATTACAAATATGAATAAAAACACCAAATATAGTCAAATTTGTGTGGTACAAAATGACAGGTGCCAGAGGAATTTAGGCCAAGCAAATCCTGGACCCTATATTTTGCGGGTTATCAAAATCTTTGTATGTGAATCCTTAAATATTGGCCTGGCATTGTCTAATCCACTCAATATCTAAGCCATCAGCTGGTCTTGAGAATTGATTATCTGCTTGTCATGGGAATAAATGTCTAAATGATAATTTAATAGTTAAGCTCTCGCATAAAGAATGCCTCTTTAAATAATTGAGCCAGCACCAAATAATAAATATCACCGTAAATATTCGTATTGGCAATGGATCTGCTCCTCGCAAGAATTTCTGTTTTATCGATACTATTTAATGATTTTATTTGCATTCCTGAATGTTATTGAGAGCCTACGAATAATTATGTGTAATCTACGGACAACATAAATAGATAATCAAATCACTCAGGTGTATCAGTAACTAATACAGAAAGTTCTACCTGTAATTGGCATATTGATTTATTGATCTGTTATCTTCCTCATTATTTGTTCTTAACAAATAACTATACCATGATATACGTACATAACTATATAAACATCATTCATACTAGAGAGCTGCAGTGGCTCATTGAGTAAGACGTTGGTTTGCTGACATGGAGATCCCATGTTTTAATCCCGGAGATTTTCCAGCCTGGTATCCCTCATGTCTTTTGTTGATGATCCCGGAGATTTTTTCAGCCGGGTATCCCCCTTGTCTGTGGTAGAGAACGGAGGCGTGGCAAAGAACTGCATCTAGTTGTTCAGATGGGACACTCATGTGTATGAGACAGCAGCTAAAGTTACACCTGTATTTTTCTTTTTGATTTATTTATTGATCTATGTTCACCTTTTATCAAATAACTATACACTGGTATCAATACATAACTATATAAACATCATACTAGCCAGTTAGGGTAAAACCATGGCTTGTATATACAATTATAAGGTCCATGGTAAAACCAAGGCGATAGGGTGAAAAAAAGCAATTGCTAACTGATTTAAAATATTTCCACCAGTCAATCATACTAGTTGAAATATGTCGAAACTTAGTTCCCTATTACCATACTCATAATTTTCAAGAGTAACAATCTAGCACTATTTTGATGTTTAATCTAAATTTTACAACATTACCTTTGGATCCTCCAGTTACCTCCTACTGCTAAAGACCCCAACACACAAGCAGATTATTGAAATAAAATTAAACCAATTGTAGTCCTGAAATAATTTAGTTTATGTCGTCGAAAAATGTTAAACTCCATTTCTATCTTGTTTGTAAGTTTCATGGAGCTGATGTATGAGGTGTCAGACCACTAATTAATATTTCAATTTTATTTGCAGGCAACAGATGAAAGAAATTACCATGTATTCTATGAAATGTTGTCGGCCATGTCAGATGAAGAAAAGAGTAAATATGGTTTACAATCGGCACCAAAATATTTTTATCTCAATCAGGGAGGTGATGCCGTTATTCCTGGAAGAGATGATGCAGAAAACTTCCGTAAAATGAAAGCAGCCATGGATGTTTTAAATTTTGACAAATCTGAAAGAGAAACAGTTTACAAAATTCTCTCTTGTGTTCTCCATATTGGAAATATTTATTTTAAAAGTGAACAGGTAAAACATATGATTTATATACAATATCGGATTTGATTAAATGTAGATGTTCTTAGGGAGGGAAATGAGATCGGTTACCACTAGGTTGCATGTTTTATCAAGACTAGCTAGGTATCCGACTGAATGTCCCTTATCAGGGCACCTCTGGGTTTCCTCCAGGCACTCAGGTTTCCTCCCAATGCTAAAGACCCCTACGCGCAAGCGAATTATTGAAATAAAATTACACCATATTTTAGTCCAGAAATGACCTAGTTGTGTTGAATGGACATAAAACCCCATTTCTCTCTCCCTAATCAAGGAACTTTACCACTGTATTCCAGTCTGCTCAGCTGTAATTAGGTACTGGTAGGGTAGCGCAAGGTATTTTTAATTCAGAATGAACAAAATCTGTATGTTGCAGATAAATGACGTCTCAGTGGAGCATGGGAGGTAATTAAATATTATAAATGATTTCCGTAAGAGGATTAAAAAAAATTAAATTTACATTTCACATCAGAGAAGGGAGAATTGTGTAACGTGCGCTTTAATGGTCTTTCGTTGAGTCAATGGCTTGATTTCGATCCCACACTTGTATGTGTGACCTCAAGAGTTTTCTCTGGGACGTTCGGTTTCCTCCCACTACCAAAGGTCCTATTTAATATTGAATTGAAATTAGACCTTAAATGACCTAGTTTGTGTTGAGTGGACATTAAACCACATTAACTCTCTAAAACTCTCAAATCTGAAGAATACAAACAATGTAGTTAAAAATGTCATCATCTTCAAACCACTCAAATTAGAAACAGTATGTGTAAAAATATCAGTGATAGTATGCAAGATTTACAGATGATGTGTATTTTTATTTACAGAGTGAAAATCATGACAATACTGTAGAATTAGGAAGTGAAGCAGAAATAAAATGGATATCGTATTTATTACAATTATCAGAAGACTGGTTAAAACAAGCACTTATTAGTAAAGTTACAGTAAGTTGATGGTTTGCTAAATTTTTGTTTAACAGAAGTTTTGTTACAAAAAGGAAATCTAAGCTCTTGGGTATTCCATTGACAGTTTCAAATCTAAATTTCCTTCCTAGCACCCTGCATGTCATATAACCATCTTCATGAGCCTGATTGTCATTTCATTAATGAAACAAATATTTTAGGTTTTTCCGATGAAACATTTTTTTTTAACACAAACATTAATGTAAGTTAATAGTACTATTAGTAGTTTAACTATAAAATGACCGAATCAGGATTTTTAAATCAAATATTGAAATGTTCGGATATTATCGTTAAAGGGTTACGTAAAATAATCACCTACACAGCATGGAAATTGGGGACTTATTCCTAACTCCCAAGTTAAAATTTGAAGTTTGTATTGGGTAGGAGGTTGGATGACCAACTGGGCTATCCTATGTGCTTTATATCATAAGGTCTGTCATTTATTCTGGTGGCGGAACGGTTGCCTTACTTATCTATTTCTCTGTGTCTTAGTTTCTTCCACTGCTAAAGAACCCAACACAAAAGTGAATTATTAAAATAAAATTGTACCAAATGTTAGTCTTGAAATGACCTAGTTTGTGATGAGTCGATGTTAAACCCCATTTCTCTACATCTGTCTTGTATAGTGTTGATGTCTGCATGAGTCTTTTACCCCAAATTAAACAGCTTTATTCATGAAATTATGTTTGTAGATATATGAAATAATTTATTTATTAGGTTTTTACTTTATATTATAGGAGGCTCGAGGAGATAAAGTTTATACACCATATAATTTAGATCAAGCTTTAGATGCCAGGTAATTTATTTACATTACTAAAACATTATAGACTTGTTTTACATAGGGGAGACCTTCATACATTTATTGACCAGTCAACTGTGCTGGAGATTTTGTCTGTTGAAATGCTGTGGCTTAAATATTTACATATTTAGACTGCTTATCAACTTCGAAGATGGACTGCACTAGTTTAAATCGTTTACAGACTGAATTTCTCAGGAAGTTTCTTTCTGAATTTAATCTTTTGATGGAAAGAGTTTAGTGGGGGTAGGGTTGAGTGTCCCTATTTGTGTACTTTAGATTATAAGGTTTGTAATTGAGTCAAGTGGCTTGGTTTCAATCCCAAGCTTGTACATGTCATGGAGTAGGGATGCCTGCCCAACTTCGTGAGTTTTCACAGGGTTAGTCCTGAAATGGCCTATAGACGAGTGGACATTAAACCCTGTTTCTCACTCTGACTGGAATTTAATATTTTTGTTTATTTTCAGGGATGCCATTTCTAAAGCGTTATATACCCGTTTATTTACGTGGTTAGTGGAGAAAATTAATGCAGTAATCTGTCGTGCTGAACGAGACAAATCAACATCTTTAGCTGTACTAGATATCTTTGGTTTTGAGGTACATGAGTTAAAATATATTGTTAACTTTAAACTTAATCTAAAATCAACTAAACTATATTTCCAATGAAATTTAAGACCAAAATACTACTTTATAAACATACCTGGCCCAGCATCCATGAAGCATTCTCAGTTTTAAGTTAAGAATTTACTTCAAATTGTTTGCCTTCTTTTAATTAAAATATAGCCCTTTATAAAACGTTTGTTGTTTTAATGTATCAAATACATCAATAAGAAACTATGTGCAAAGTTTTATGTTTCTGGATCCAAGAATTTTTTCATAAATAGTGATTGAAGATTGAGTAAAAATTTAACAGAAGTCTGACAATGCTTTGTGAACTCAGGAACAGGAATTAATGATATTTAGATGTAACTTACCTGATATTTTGAACTTAGTGCTGGACATGTATTAATATATAAAAAACACAACAAAATGACTGACACAGCCTGGATTTGTGCCTTAAAAACAGAGGGGTTATTGGTGGTGTGTTTGAAATAGATTTATTTAATGCCTGCTTGCACCAAGGTGTTATTGTAGATGATATCATTACAGAGAATGTTCCTTGTTGATTATTGAGAGAAAATGGTGCAACAAGCGCAATATCTGCCACATAAAACGGCTTTCAATTTACAATCAGTAAATACATAAAAAATATTCCTATTTTGAAATGACAACAGTTGCACAAATATCTACCAGAAAACATTATTAAGATGTTTTCTCAAAAAATTACCATCATGGAATTGTTAAAACAAAAAATACATTTCCAAAATCATTTTTAGTAGGTTATCTCCCTTTATATCTTTTGACCATTCTTACAATATGTACATGTTATGTTTTAAAATAGCAGATCTACACAATTCAACAATTATTTAATGATTAACCAAAGCAGTTTGGCTCCTTTAAACATGCAAGAGCTGATTATGCCCATTGCATTTCTTTCTTTAGGCCTTAACCCTTCCTTAGCGCATAAATATTCACTGAGGTAGCGCAATATTTTTAGGCAAAATGTGCCAAATACTGTATACATTATTAAAATTAGTCCAGCTAAGTAACTAATGAATATAGAACTTTCAAATTTTCAAGGACTACTTATTACTATCTCAGGTTATACTTGGCAAGTTTTGACCTACTTCTACCAAGTTGCCATGGTAACCAGGTAATCCAAGATGGCCGCCACTTTTTAAAAAAATCATATTTTCAAGATAACCAAGTGCTGTAGGCTATAAAATATATATAAAAATAGTGCCAATTGTATAGAATATGGGGCCTAACATGTTTCCAATATTTTACCACCAAAAAAGGGGGATAACATCTAAAATTTGAAAAATAATTGTGTGATAACTAATTAAAGACAGATTTTTCGAGAATTTTTTTTTTCGCACAAAGACTTACAAAAAACATTTATTTTGTCATCAATAAACTTCTAAATTGTTTTTTGAACAAAATATATAACTATCTCATTGTGAACAAAGAGAAATATAAAATATGTTATGGGACATGTCGGATCATCGCCAAAACTAACCTCATCTGGGGGGGGGGGCAGCGAAGGTAGGCGGGGAAGCGCGAAGGTCGGCTGGTCAACTTGCATCGGTCCAGGAACATTGTCAGCTATGTCATCAAACGCCTCGTTTTCTGAGCTTTCAGGAGATATGTCGTTTGTCGGTATATCGTATTCACTGCCAAAGCTATCGGGCCCCCAATCTTCGTCATTTGAGCCGTTGAAAATGAAATCTAGGGCTTGTTGTAATGCGTAGTATTTGTTGATATTTTAGTCGGATGTTATGGTTTTGTATGACCCGGATGTTGGCTATATTCGGTCGCTAGTAATACCAACGCTAGTTACACACTCCCGAGTTAGATTTCACGTGATACAAGGTCACTGAACCATGCATTCTAATATCCCGACATTTGTCGGCAGACGCTACCAGCGGTCAAAAACGTTGCCGACAAATGTCGGCAGACGCTAAGGAAGGGTTAAATGCTATCTAAATTATTAATTAGACATTAATTAACACTCAGTGTCAACGCTACATTGCAATATTTACTGGAATAGGATTCGAGTTGCTGTTCAACTTTCATTCATAATTTAATCATGAAATGTATAATCAAGACTATTTTTTTATCGTACCAACTTTAGTACCGTAATAATGATCAAGGTTAAGCTTAGAATTTAATCACTAAAATCTTGGTGCAGAGTGGATCAATTTGACTGAAATTTTTAGCAGATTCCCTTTATATTATCTTGTTTTTAACTATTATACTGAGAACTGCCAGTTCTTTATCTAATCTTCCATAATGTATCTTTAATATTTTGTTTGTATTTTCCAGGACTTTACAACCAACAGTTTTGAACAGTTATGTATCAACTATGCGAATGAAACTTTACAGTATTTCTTCAACCAACATATATTTCGACTAGAACAGAAGGAATATATTAAAGAAAAGATACGATGGAATCACATAGAATTTAAAGATAATCAGCCCGTTATAGATTTAATCGCCACTAAACCTGCTGGTATTCTACATATACTGGATGATGAATCAAACTTTCCTCAGGTATGATATTCTGGATCAATTTGGGGGTTGAATGGCATGGTTACGAATCCCTGGTTGTATGTGACAAGGAGTAGGGTTGCCTGTCCAACCTCGTGGGTTTTCTCCACTTCCTCCGGTTTCCTCCCACTGCTATAGATCCCTACGCACCAGAAAATTATTGAAATAAAATGTTAGTCCCGAAATGACCTAGTTTGTGTTGACTGGACGTTAAACCTATTTATCTCTCTCTCTCTCGATCAATTTTCAGTTTCTCACAGGTTTGTAATTGAGCAGTACTTCTTTATCAGTTTCCAAGTGTTTAATAGAGTTTTATAATTGAGCAAGCCAAAAAACCTAATGTAAAATACGATTTTGACTGTTTTAAATTACCGATTTTAAGTATTAATCATCTTGTCTTTCATTAAAAAAATATCTCATTGTTTGACATAAAATATTGTTCATTTCAAATCCATTTTTATTCCGGTTTGGTGGCTACACTAGGACTGTCCCGAGACTGTAATTTAGTGTATGGTGGTAACTTGGACAAAGGAGTAACACTTCCAGTTTGAGAGTTTTAAGCACAGCACATGCAGCGCTGGGGTCATCCGCTAGTATATCAATATTTTCTATATCTGTCTGTACGAATTGGCAGGTGGGTGGGTGAGTTGAGATGTTATTCGTTTGGACGGTCCCTTAGAATCAGTTTGGATAAAACAACCTATTGAATAAAAAATGCATGTTGTAGATTTGATACTGATTTACCGGTATTTATTTCAGTCTATATTTGGCCTGCTTTGTCAATATACCAGATAAAAGTCACCAGGGCCCTGTTTCTCGAAATATTAACTAAAGATAAAATCCAAATTTTAGTAGATACTTCAATTTTCATTGGCTAAGCACTAAAACCAGTCTAATATTATCGAATCAAATTACTAAATTTGGATTTTATCTTAGTTAAATTATTGTGACACAGGGCCATGTTCATTAAATAAAACTATGCTTAATCTTAATTATTACAGGCAACTGACCAGTCTTTCCTAGAAAAATGTCATTTTAACCATTCAAGTAATTCCCTATATAGTAAACCAAGAATGTCTGGTCCGGAATTCTCTATAACACATTATGCTGGTGATATTAAATATGATGTAAGTTACACTTGTTTCTTTTTAGTGGCTCATTGAGGAAAGTGTTGGCCGTGAAAAATCGTGAGTTTTTCTGCTTGGTCCTGGATTGTGAACCTGGCACGGAACAATGTTTAGTAATTCGGATAGGACGAGATCCAAAGGATACATTGGGGTGCACATTAAAGGGACAATCCCGAATTAAACAGAGGCTCAAAAATAAAAGTCTCAAAATGTATGGGAATAAAACGCCAAAATATAGGGGAATGGTGTATTTACCTTGTCTCAAAATTTCAATTCAAAATATTGAGTCATTTGGACTTGAACGCCAAAACTGCTCATCCGGACACGTAACTCTTTTAAGATTTCGGGGCAATTGTTTCGTTGGGTGACCTTATAATAGATTACGGTTACTTGAGAGGGTTATGCAGTGAATAACCCATGTGCCGTACTTGATAGAGAAAGGAAAATTTCAACTATACATTATTTTATAAAAAAATGTTTGGTTTAATCCAGATACCACAAAATACACCTTGGGGAACTGGTCTCAAATTCCAGATGAAGACTGACGGATTTAAGTCGTTTGAAAACGTATCATAAATACTGTAGTAGTTGCTCGGCCCTTGACTCAAATATTTTAAGGGATTTTAATACAAAATTAAGCAGTTTTATTCCCAAAACAAATATCGGGATTAGCCCTTTAAAGAACCATGGACAGTTGGAATTTGATGTAGAATTTATGTTTTCATTAGCATTTCCAACCATTAATCATTGTTATCATTACAGGTTACACATTTCTTAGAGAAAAATAAAGATACTTTACGAAGTCATGTGGTGGAACTGATGTGTGAAAGCAAAAACCAGGTAAAATTTATTTATTGTTGCCTTTTCATCACAGGATAATTATCAAAATGAGACTAAAAGTTTCTACAGATTTTTGTAGAATATTATATTTTGGTTTAATATCTGAATCAGATTTGAATCAAGTAACGCAATATCACAATTTATGTTGGGTAGCCATGGGGTTTGATCCCAGTATAGGCAGAGAAAGTTCCTCTGGATTTTTCAGCGTAATTTTCTATTGAAAGTTAGACTGGATAGAGGATCAGGCAAAAAATCAGTATCTGGTCGTTAGACTGGGGTGCAAAACCAAGGTCCTATGTACAGGTATGAACCCTTGACAGTTTGAATTTGAAATACAAGTAGATCCTAGAACTGCTTTTCAAGCCAAATTGGTGCAGAAAAGTAGGATGCTGAATCCCATTGCATTATGTAAGGTAGAAGTATTCCTCTCCTAAATCTTCTTATATACTAATCAAGGGTCGATAGCCGAATGGTTAACATGTGCACTTTTCATCATAAGGTCTGTCTTAGAGTCAAGTGGCATTGTTTTGATTCCCCGCTTGTACGTGACAAGGAGTAGGGCCGCCTGTCCAATCTCGTTGGATTTTCTCCAGATTCTCTGTTCTTCTCTCACTGCGAATTAATTAAATAAAATTTAACCAATGCTTAGTCCTCTCTCTTATATACTTATCATTGTTGATTTCATATAGAAATATAATAAATATTTTTTTACATTGTTTTTTTTTGCTCCAGATAATATCTCAGATGTTTAAAGATATGAGAGACCGTCTGATAACTAAAACATTAAGTAAAACAACTGGTAGATATATCACATTAAAACCAAAAACAGCAACGGTGGCGGCAAGTTTCGGACAATCACTACTGTCTCTAATAGATACCATGACAAGGTTTGTTCCATTATTCATGTTCTGTTAATACGTAATATCCCCCTTATTTTTTTTGTTTCCGGATTATGCTAAACGGTTTAAACAGCCCATTTCCAGTTTAAAACCATTATAATATTAAATAGCTAATAAAATGGTAGCCTATTTAATTCGCATGTAATGCCCTTCTGTACATGTTGCTAGCCATCGTTGGAGAAGCCATATACAAGTCACAAGAAATGACATCAAACACATTGCACTAAAACATATTTAAGATGAGAATATTAATCAAGAAACATTAATTAGATAATGGCCAGGCATTCATATTGTTTAAAGATATTGTTGCCCACATTAATGCTAATAGTAATGTTAAATTTACAGCAGACCAATTATACTGTGTCTGTGATGGGAAATGGCAGACAGATAAAATGTAGTCTACACAGATCTTTTCTAGATTGACAGAGGATTGGATGTCTGAATATCCTAAGATTTCAATCTTACACTTCTCTGTCACAACCAGTATCTCAGGGTCCACTGGGTTCCTCCCTTTGTTAAAGTGGATGTTGACACCTGTCTCTCTCTCTCTCTCTCTCTCTCACTCTCTCACTCTCTCTGAGTTGGTATGTTAATATTCTCTGGGCTCCAATGACCATTTATAATTTAATTGCCCTTGTCAACTATGCAGAAAAAGTGGGCGTATATTGTGTCTTAAAACATTATATGACCAACACTTATCATAATAGGGGATCACGGTGGCTAAGTGGATAAGTCGCTAGTTCGCTAGCCTGGAGGTTGAGTGTTCAATCCCTGCATTGGCCGAGAAAGTTCATCTCGATTTTCCGGCGTGATTTCTCCTTGTCAGTGATGCAGAAGGAGGGCCTGACAAGGACAGCTGCCTAGTCGTTCAGATGGGACGAAAAACCGAGGTCCCGTGTACAAATTGGAGTGCACGTAAAAGATCCCTTGGCAGTTGGAATTCGATATAAGAGTAGGCCGTAGCGCCGCTGCCCGGGCAAAATTTCCCTCATTGCACACTGTGGCGTATGCCCGTCTTCAATTAGCCCAGGTACGGTGCTTAAGCGTAGGACGTTAAACCCCATTTCATTCATTCATTCTTATCATAATAAATTCATAAAGTAACTTCATGTTTTGTGTTTTAGGTGTAATCCGTATTTTGTGCGATGTATTAAACCTAATACAACTAAAACACCGATGAAGTTTGATGATAATGTTATATTAACACAACTACAGTATACTGGTATGATGGAAACTGTCAGAATTAGAAAAATGGGGTTCCCTATAAGAGTCAAGTTTCCTCATTTTATAGAAAGGTTAGTTCTCTTACTCAACATTAGATTTGTTATCATTTTATAGAAAGGTTAGTTCTCTTACTCAACATAAGATTTGTTATCATTTTATAGAAAGGTTAGTTCTCTTTCTCAACATAAGATTTGTTATCATTTTATAGAAAGGTTAGTTCTCTTACTCAACATAAGATTTGTTATCATTTTATAGAGAGCTTAGTTCTCTTACTCAATATAAGATTTGTTATCATTTTATAGAAAGCTTAGTTCTCTTTCTCAACATAAGATTTGTTATCATTTTATAAAGAGCTTAGTTCTCTTACTCAATATAAGATTTGTTATCATTTTATAGAAAGCTTAGTTCTCTTTCTCAACATAAGATTTGTTATCATTTTATAGAAAGGTTAGTTCTCTTTCTCAACATGAGATTTGTTATCATTTTATAGAGAGCTTAGTTCTCTTACTCAATATAAGATTTGTTATCATTTTATGTGAACCTGCATCGACACATTTGATATTATGTGAAAATCCATCTGCATATTTGATTTTAAAAATAAACACACTTGTCGGGATATACAACTTCTGATTTTTTTTAACATGCTAAGTTTCAATACACATACAGGTATCGTTATCAAGCAAATAATGTTTGCACTAGATGAGGATTTACACAATTTCGATTGCACACATTTGAGTTGGTTAATCACATTTAACGTGCTATCTCCATAATGATGTTTTACATAATCCTTATAAGACATATAGAAACAGATTTCACTAAAAAAAACAAAAAAACACTTGTATGGATGTGTATTGAAACGTAGCATGTTAAAAGAAAAATTTCAGAAGTACTATATCCATACATGTGTGTTTATTTTTAGTGAAATCTTTTTCTATATGTCTTATAAGGATTATATTCGATTTTATGCAAAAACCCGTCTAAAGATTTGATTTATGTGAAAATTCAAATACATATGTGATTTTATTTTTGATTTTAGAGACATAAGAACTATTTGACTTTACATCAGTCAATGTGATTAAGATAAAATGACAATTACGTTTTGATTTAATTTTTTATTTTGTCCTGCATTGACAGCTGACATGTTGCACACAAAAATCATTAATCATATTTTTGATCAATAATCATGTTGTGGTTAAAGGAAATATATTATCTACTTCTACCTGTTAACGTTCAAAATGAAATTCTAAATATCACGATTTTAGCTTGAAAATGACGAATATATTATTATATATTTTTTCAGGTATCGTTGTTTGCTTAAAGGGGCTAAATTACCTGTTCGTGATTTACCAAGTGAAGTTTGTGCCAAGATTTTATTAACTCAAGGCCCTCTTCATGCTGAACAATATCAAATTGGTGCTACAAAGGTAATTACTTCATTAAGTGTTTATCACTTCTAAAGCCCTGGTTGTACGTGACAAGGAATAGGGTCGATTGTCCAACCTCATTGGTTTTCTCCGGGTCCTCCGGTCTCTTCCTACTACTAAAGACCGCTATGCACAAGCAAATTATTGAAATAAAATCAAACTATATGTTAGTCCCAAGATGACCTAGTTTGTGTTCAGGGGACATTAAACCCCATTTCTCTCTCTCTCTCTTCTAAACAAATGGTAATTATCAAATCTCAAAAAATCAAGAGATTATATGCATAATTTGAGTTTTGTATAATAATTTTATAATAAAAACGAACCCTTACAGTTGAAATTGAATTAAGAGTAGGCCGGAGCGTCAATGTCCATGCAAAATTTCCCTCATAGGACACTGCATGGTGTATAGCCATTTTCATTAGTCCAGTTGGTTCAGAAAAATAGGATGTTAAACCCCATTTTATTTAATTTAGTTACACTCTCCTGTGTCATCTTAAAAGTGATGTATGGTTAAGACCCCTGGGCCTCTTAATTTCAGGCTATTACATGTAAACATGTATTGTGATGTTTTGATATGTTTATTTACTGTTATGTTGACATATTAATGTGATTGATGACATAAACACCTATACATGGGTTACCTGTGGTCATTATGTCTATTTATATGATATATGTCAAATCTTGTTGAAGGACAATTAGGCCAATTATACGCTGAAATAAATGGGACACCTGTAATCATATTTATATTCTCCTAACTTTTGATGAGACAGACACATTTCCAGGGTATATTGTTGACTGTCTCTCCGTCCACAATGCTTTCAAACTCACTAAGATATTTTTGACTTAATTAGTTACTCTGACACAAAAATTACACAGCCATTCACCAAAATACATTGATTGCCTAGCAGTGTTATGTTGCATTATTTAAATGAACCATTTCAAATTTACTCAATGTTTTAAACTTTTAACATATAAATATCAATAAATGACAGTTGACACGTTCACAATGACTTAAGACTTAAGGTGAATATAATATTGTATTGTCTGACTGATCCTTTATGACACAGGATATCATTTTCTCAACTTAAAGGGCCAATCCCAATTATATTTTGGAGAATAAAACTGCTGAATTTTGTGTTTTAACACAAATCCCTTTCAAACATCTTCAATCCGTCGGTTTTCAACTGGGAATGAATGCCAGTGCCTTAAGCTATATTATGCGGTGTCTGGATAATCCCAGACTTTTATTTTATAAGAATAATGTGTAGGTGAAATTTACCTTTTGTTATCAAGTACAGCACATGGGTCATCCATTGTATAGATCTCTAAAAGAACGGGAATTGATTATCAGGTCACCCAACGAAAAATTTGACCCAAAACCTAAAATGGTTAAGCAGTTTGACTTTCACATCCAAAAGATTTTGAGCTGTAATTTTGAAATAAGGCAAATACCTCTATATTTTGGAGCTTATATTTCATATGTACGCTGACTTTTATTTTTGAGACTCTGCTCAAATCGGGATAGTTCCTTTAATAATATGACGTTTAAATACTGACATTTACATATCAAAAATCTTTCGAATTAAAATAAAATATTAGATGTATCTTTGGGTTTTGTTTGACTGACATTTGTAACTCACGATAGCGGTTGATATGTGGTTTAAATGCTGACATTTATATCTCACAAATTGAAATTGCATGTTTGATGTAGGTATATATATATATATTGTATTGTTTCCTATTAAACGATCTTCTACTACTACAAGTCTGTTGTGTGATTCTGTTAAGCGGGGATTCTTTAATTTTATTTTGTTTAACTAATTGTTAAAAAAAAACGATAGCATTTTATCAACTTAATATATCTAACGAATTGAAATTTCATATTTGGTGTATCTGTGGACATTGTATTGTTTAGCTGATCATTTATGACTCATGATAGCGTTTTGACTTTTACATCTCATGAAACAAAATTGCACATCATGTCTCTGTATGTGCACTTGTCAAAATATCTGTGACATAAAGACACTGGGAGATGTTGTATGTTTAAAATAGAAAATCCGGTGTAATTTGTATATAAAGATATATTGTTGTTAAATTGACCAGACAATTGTCATGTTACTCCCTGCAGCTTGATAAATGGCCTGATTGACTTACTTCAGCAGTGATGAATGGTTCTCTATTACCACATACATGTAAACCGCTGAATCTTGGTTTATTCTAGTCCATGAATTATTCTCTTGTCTTTCTTTATTTCGGATTCCAGTCAAATTATTTTCCTTTAATAGAGCTATTGTTTGGACTATTTCTGTGGATATTGAACAAGGGAGATGGTTGACCCGTGACTGAAAGAGGAATCATAATGTTTCAATATTCTTAAAAATATAGTGCGGAATTCCTATTGTGTTGTAATTAATCAAATAGTTTTAATTGATTCCATATCTTTTCTGGTATCCATCAAAAATGAATTTCGGAGATGATATTTCTTTGACCGAATCGGAGCACACCAAACGTAAAGTGCACAAATATTTGAATTCTTTGCCCAAAACTTTTATAAAGATGTGTAAAAGTCGTGTTGAGGAGGAAATGCACCCGAGACCAGATTATTCTACAGCAGATACAGATTCAGCGAATTTGACAATTGATATGTCAGTTGATTCGGATCAACAATTTTACGCTAACATAGCTTTAAATGAAGACCTGGTTAATCAAGAACACGAAGACGAATTCTCCGATACGATTATAGACAAATTTCCAGAAACCAAACCAGTGTATAAAATGTCCCACATAAATACAGATATTTTATCCAGAATGAATGGAAATTTAAAAAGACATTCTTTACCGGAACAGTTTGTGTTTTCTCCACATGGACACAGAAGGTTTAATAATTTGCTTGCGGTTCAACCACAGAGGAGATCGTCAATGAGATCACATGTATCGGAGAATACGTATTACAGTATCCATAGTTACGATATCCTCTCCTCAAATCTGTTAACCGCATCCAAATCACCTCCAAATACTCAAAAAGCTGAACGAGACATTTACGATAACGCTTCCTTACATTCACAGGTTTTTATGAAAGAAGAATTTGAACATCATATTGATATTGAAGCAGCTAAGATTATGAAAGATGCTGTGATAAGAATACAGAAATGCACGAGAACTTTCCTTGCTAGAAATCGCTTCAAGAAATCAAGAGGAGCTGCCACTAAGCTTCAGGCTGCATTTCGTACATGGAAAGCCAGGTAAGCCTTCAAAGCATTTTTTTTTATAATTTGAGCTATAAATATCTCCACATATAAAGATTCATTATGTAAGATTGAGATAAAGAGCTGACCATTCTTGCTATAATCTCTATTGTCCATTACCATTGTTAGGACAATAAACAAAATCTTGAATATCTATTTTTAAATTGAATTATTAAATGACGACCATGTTTCAATCCATTGAAAATAGCAACCATCCGATGTTCTAGAGAGTTGATTATGTTCTTGTCATGTTAATGAATATCTTATTAATAATCTATATAACATTTGATGCCAAAAGAAAAACCTGCAATGGACAAATTTAGCTCTTACATTATGCGTCTTAGTATTGTTATTGTTATACTACATGAATGAAAAAATATGTGCCATCTATATCTTTATTTTTTGTGGTAGGGGTTTAGGCAATATTGGATACCTCTAGTCAAAGAGCACCTCCATTTAGCAAGCATTTTTAAATTTCCCTTAGATGCTTGCTTAATACAAGTTCTACTGTACTATAACTTTACTGTTTGATACTGTAAGATTTGAACACAATTGATAATAACCAGGTGCCAATATCCAATTGCAGACCTCTGTAAACTTTTTTAATCACCAGGAAGTGGATTGTCTATATTAAAACTGTTAGGGGGATTTAAAAACAACTGAAATTTAGGTCAAGACTCAGAAAATTCCACAAATACCCTTTGGCCTTCACCCATGTTCACAACACTGATCTGTCTTACATATATTTAATGATTGCCCACATTGAAGCCCAATGTATTCGTCTGATTATTGTATGTAATTTTCCATATCCAAGTTCCATGAGCCTATTTTCCACATTCTGATCAATGCTAAGATGTAATTATTTCTGTTGACTGTGTTCCTTGAACAGACCTCAAATAACTCACTAACCAGGTAGTCCTAGAACAGTACATGTTCAACCCTATTTCGTTTCTGGTTATTTTGTGAGTCCTGCATAAGAGTACCCATTACAGATATGGCTCATATGTATTGGAAGGCTACTAACAAAGATAAAGACAATGTCTGTATGAGGGGGTCACAGTGGCTAAGTGGATAAGACGCTGGCTCGCTAACCTGAAGGTTGGGTGTTCAATCCCTGTATTGGCCGAGAAAGTTCAACCAGATTTTCCACTGTGGTTTCCCCTCGTCAGTGATGTAGGGCCTGACAAGGACAGCTGTCTAGTTGTTTGGATAGGATGAAAAACCACGGTCCCATGTACAGATTGACATGCACATAAAAGATCCCTTGATATAAGAACTGGCCATAGTGCTGCTGTCTGTGCAAAATTTCCCTCAGAGCACACTGTATGGTGTATGCCCGTTTTCATTAGCCCAGTTTAGGAGCAGAACAGTAGGACTTTAAATTTCATTTCAGTTCGTGTCTCTATGATTTTTCTATACTACGCTTTTTACATAATATTTAATAGCTATATATAAGATATATGATGTATAGATTGAAAGTATAAAATGATAAAGGTGAGATATACAGTCCATCTACAATATTTTAATATAAGGGTTATAAATTATTATGCCTGTATTATTCATGAGTTTTTATGGATGAGTATGACTGTATATCGTCAGAAGAATATACACACAATAGATAGATAGATGGATAGATTTTTATTGTATTTAAACACCCCATAAGAGGCAGCATACAAATATCCGCATATACCATTTCACAAAGAAAATAAAAATATGTAGGGATCGATTTTTATTTATACACTGTACACATAATATCTCTGGTTATTGAACATTTTATTTCCTCCCACTGTTAAAGAATCCTCCCGTTGCTTAAGAATCCTAGGTTAGTCCCAAAAAGCACTAGTTTGTGTTGAGTTTATATTATGTTAAACCCCATTTGCTGTCTCATAAATTGTCCTGTCATTTTAAGCCTAGTTGGTGCAGAAAAGTGAGCATTAAACCCCATTTCGTTTCTGCATTAATGAATTGCTTTAATTGATAATAAGTGTTGTGAATGGGACAGAGTATGCTCTATTGAAATCAAATGAAAATCAGATGACACCACATAGTGATCGTTAAATGTGCACATAACTAAAGAATATATTTGATTAAACATGCAAGAGCTAAATCTGCCTATATTGTATGTCTTTAATTAACGTATCGCGAACATAATCAACACTTGATGGCATCGCTAGCCTGCAGTATTTAGCGGCTTGGAATACA
This sequence comes from Patella pellucida, assembly GCA_917208275.1. Taxonomy (NCBI): domain Eukaryota; kingdom Metazoa; phylum Mollusca; class Gastropoda; family Patellidae; genus Patella; species Patella pellucida. Next base: position 18,567,542 of record OU795036.1, on the reverse strand, counting down.
ATTTTTTTTAAATAATAAACGGTAAAACTTTTTGTTTTTTATCGAAACTAGCCTAAAATTCAAAAGCTAATATGTTGGTTCAGGGTGGAGCAATTTGAGTGAAATTATCAGCATATTCTATTTACTTTATCTATTTTTTTAAAACTATTATAGCGAGAACTGTCAACTCTTTATCTAATCTCTCATACTTATTTAATATTTTATAACCCATATTTATAATAGAGATAAGTAGCTGAGTATGGAATGTATGTAATATATAAGTAATATAGTGTAAGTTATTTTTTGAAGTGGTCATATTACTGAAGGACCATAAATCTTATATGATAATATGACAGATGTTAAAGTGCTCATAAGACGACAAACTGAAACTCGGCGTAGTGATGGACAGTGGTTATTATATGCACATTACGGAAAGTTAACATCAATCTGATTAAAAATAAATCAGCTATCTTCACTCAAAGTCGCAAATATAGACCTCCCGTAAAAACGACTTGGCCAATTATCGAAAACACTCTTAATCCCCTCGGTCCCTAGTGACGTCACAGTGTACAAATGCATATTCGGAATGTTTATTCCTTAATTACCTATATACAGCCGGCGTGTGTATTCATTAAAGCCTGACTGGTTCCTTAATCCCCTAATTAAATAAAACAACTGACTACGAAATAATCTGTTTTTTTAATTTAGAATTTGTTTTATAAAGCCGATTGCTGTAGCATTGTCTTTTTAATCAGAATAAGCTGACCGTAAACTAACAATTGGCTTCTGATTGAAACACGATTGGTGTAGAATTGGTGTAGCCAGCGCTACGGACATCTATGAAGCCAATTGAAATAATTAATTGTCGGCATTTAAGAAACGAAATGGTTTTAAGTAGTAATCATATAAATAAATCATTAACACGTGTTATTGGTCATTCTATCATACATCGAGAGAATGGAAGCAGAATATTTAGAGTTATCCTGTAGCAGTAGTTCTTTTGTGTGCCTCAATCAAAGAATCAACAAACACATCTGGGTGTAGTGTAAAATGTCATTTATTATATATAAACATATAAATGACTGTACAAATTTTATTATTTTCATAATTTGTATTTAGCTCTGGCAATGTATCGGGTACAGATACGTCGCGAGAAATGATAACCATAGCGCCATATATTATGTTAGAGCCGTATCTATCTGACTGTGGCTCCATAGAGGATGGCGATGTAGATGATACCGGATCTTATAATCAAAACCATCCGATTGTTGCGAGACTAGATTCATTGATTTCATTAAATTATCTATTTACAGCTTTTATAAATAAATTGATTTCATTAAATTATCTTTTTAGCTGTAAATAAATTGATTTCATTAAATTATCTATTTACAGCTTTTATATATTAAAGAATTGATATTACATGTACACAGCCTGCCCTATAGTAGTAATTCACACACAAAGGATATTTAAACTAAAATTGCTTCAGCATTCCACAAAATTTACATCAGTTATAATCGAGAGCCGTTTTCGTTCAGTTTGGGTTGCAATAACAGAATTACCTCGTGATATAACCGTATATGTCCATGATACAACACCTCAAAGAAGACTTGCTGTGTTCTTTATTTAGGTTCAAATAATCCGACCATATCAGAAAGCATGCATTTGCACCTTTCACGGTGAAATAATCGTATATACGACCCATGAGATGCCATGATATAACTATCAAAGGGAAGCGTGCATGTACCAATTGGAGACTTGATGTGTTCTATTTTTAGGCTCAAATAACCAGACCATATCAGAAAATGTGCACGAATAATTATAAATGACTAACGATTTTTTTATATGTAACGAATAATAAATTACGTTTTGCATTTTGCAATTCTAAATTAATTCAATGTTTTTAAGCGCTTTAACAATCAGATTCACCAATCAATTGTCGTCAATAATCTTAACTCGCTGAGCAGAATGGGTTCGATAATCAACGCCAGATTTTAAAAAAAGCCGGTTATCGTTAAATATTTCAAATGAGAATTTAATTGCCATTTATTTAGGTGATTGGCGGTTGTTGAGACCGCGATTAACACTGCTAGTTCTCCTTTGTTTTGTTTTATCTGCGAGTATAAAACTTGCCAAAATGTATTGTTGAAAATTTGTGCATATTTAGTAATACTTTGTTGTTTTTCTTTTATCAAATAGTTAACGAACTTGATTGACCTAACACTTACCAGTGGCTTGTTCGCACCAATTTATCGATTGGTATTGACATCTACGACAAGCATGTCGTCAAGATGCAGCTCACTGATTATTAACAATTTGTAGGGGCTTGTAAAAAAAAGATTGCATGTCGTGTAAATATTTATTTTGTTTTTGTGTAGGTCATCAGCATATTATTCGTTTTAAATAAATATTATATAATTTCATGAGAAACGATGATTATCAAAGAACCGTAAGTGCAACTAATGTTTTATCGTTTGGTTGAGCCTTTTACTAACCACGTGGTTCTTGATTTTTTCTTTCGTGTTTTGAATATATATATATTTCCGAAACGTCGTATACCAGAGTCCCAAACTTCGTATATCCGAGACCCAAACGACAGATATCAACTCTTGCGTCATGTTTTTTTTACTACTCCATAACAATTAATGGTGTGTTTATTTAATAATAAACAATGAAGTTTATTCGACAATAAGTACAACTCGGTTAATTAACTGCTTCTATAATAACAAGTGGGATGAAACAGCCCGATAGAAAATCAGGTGTGGGATGAAACAGCCCGGGGTGAACCGGTCGTGGGATGAAACGACCCGCATCCGCCAATCCGTAATTAAATTGTTGACAAACGCAATCCACTCTTTCCGTAATATTTCGTCTTTGGGAAATTTATGAAACGTCGGTATATTATTCCCCTTTTCTCTGCTGGAATTTCCACAACTCTCAATAATACAACGATAATTCGGCATCTTGAAATACACTCGGAAATATTATAGTAACAAATAAAATCTATTACAATTCAAGACGAGAATGGTCTGCGTTTGAAAATGCTTTGAATTATATAGTGATGTGTAGCTTACATAATTACGAGCTAATGATTACCGACAATACACACTTGTTAACTGTTGGTATGTTGATACAGTGATATATTATACAGGCAGTGATATATTGGATAGATAATGTGTATAGTATGTGTAGTGCCTGTGACGTCATCAGCCAATCAACCGGATTAAGGTCGTTCATGAAAATTTGAAAACCGTTTTTGGCTGTCCCATACTAAAACGTAAATAGCTCAGTTAATTTTAATCAGATTGATTTGAACTTTCCGTAATATGGATTTAGTAATCATTGTTTATTATAATATGTAATAGAAAATTATGATCTTATGTGCTCTTTAACATTTTCTGTGGGATAAGATAAGATGTTTATTACACCAAGACCACCATCAAGGACAGCATGCATACATACATTTAGACAAATTACATCTAGTGATACAATATACAGAAAATACATACAAGTAATACATTGATAGGAATCATGTTTTTACATTTAATAAAACAATATACATACATAAAAACATACATATAATACATTGATAGGAATCATGTTTTTACATTTAATAATACAAAATACAGAAGATACATACAAGTAATACATTGATAGGAATCATGTTTATACATTTAATAATACAAAATACAGAAGATACATACAAGTAATACATTGATAGGAATCATGTTTTTACATTTAAAAAAACAATATACATACATAAAAACATACATATAATACATTGATAGGAATCATGTTTTTACATTTAATAATACAATATACATACATAAAAACATACATATAATACATTGATAGGAATCATGTTTATACATTTAATAATACAAAATACAGAAGATACATACAAGTAATACATTGATAGGAATCATGTTTTTACATTTAATAAAACAATATACATACATAAAAACATACATATAATACATTGATAGGAATCATGTTTTTACATTTAATAATACAATATACATACATAAAAACATACATATAATACATTGATAGGAATCATGTTTATACATTTAATAATACAAAATACAGAAGATACATACAAGTAATACATTGATAGGAATCATGTTTATACATTTAATAATACAATATACAGAAAATACGTACATGTAATAAATTGATAGAAATCATGTTTATACACGTAATGCATTGATAGGATACATGTACTTAAAACTAATATATTGAATGGATACATCTATAATATATATAGTAAGTGCAGGAGGACTGCACTACATACAAAACAAAATCTACAAGGTAACCCTACAGACAAGACAGTATACATAGACATTGCAAGAAATAAACAACAAATATCAAATCAGGTGAATGGATCCTGGGGTCAGTCATACATTGATAGGATACATTCTGTAATCTGTACTGTACAGTTATAGGATACATGCATGTACAATTAATACATTGACAGGAAACATAAAATACACGTTATACATTGACAGGGCATACATTTTCATACAAACCATAATACATCTAAAGAATTTCACTTATATCTTGGATGTTATCAAATTTTATTTCCAGCTATCATCAAAGGCCCCAAAAATTATAAGTACATGCTTTAACTGTGCCCTATATATAACGGTACATGCTTGTCAGACTTGATATAGTTGTTTTTAGTGTCAGTGTGTATAGCATAATATTTTAAACCATAGGACCTGGATTTTAAAGTAAATGTAGTCCCAGGGTTTCTTGACACATATCTTAAAATAACTTATGTATGACCATGTTTAATGTAAGGTGCTTGTGATTGTTAAAACTTCTTTATTTCAAATAGTGAATCCTCTGGTACAAACAGAAGTTTGGAACATTTGCACGTTTTATTTCTTTAATTGATAAATTAGTAAGCAACCATTATTATTTATAAATTAATATGTATATTCAACAATTAGTGTGGGGAGAGGGGGGGGTCCTCTGGTTAGCATGTGCATGTGTCATAATGTCTGTCATTGAGTCAACTTGTGTGGTTTCGATTTCCCATTGTATGTTACAAGCTGTAGGGTCGCCAGCCAACCACTAGGGTTTTCCCCAGATCCTCTGGTTTTCCTCAACGGGTAAAGACCCTTTCGGGCAAGAGAATTACTGAAATAAAATTGAACTAAGTGTTAGTCCCAAAATAACCTAGTTTGTGTCCAGTAAAAGTTAATCTCTCTCTCTCCTTTCTCTCTCTCTCTCTCTCTCCGTACCTAATAACCTGCTATTTTTCATATTTAATTCCAATCCCATAGTTAAAGTCACATGTCAAAATCCCATACCTAAAATCTCGCTATTTTCATATTTAATTCCTGTACTGTATTCAATTTATACCACAATTAAAAATCACATGTCAATCACGTATGTAATAAAATTTGGTGAACCTCGCTTTTTTCACGTTTACTTCCTGTATGGCATTCAAATTTATGTCAGTAAATCTCCTACAAAATAAAGCATTTTCGTAATAAATTGAATGACAGCTTGCCGATCCTGCTTCAGCATCAAATTCAAAACTGTTATATTCATTTAGAATTACTTGTCTTCGTTTATACGGCAGCAAATGAATGAAGAACTTGCGAAATAAGATTAGTTTGTGATGTCAGAACACCGTTTTTTTTTATAAAATGTCAACAAAATATTCAAATCTGTGCGTAATATAAATAGTAACCACTCACTATTTTTCATATTTAATTCCCGTATGGTTATGGTATTGAAATGTATGTCTGGAATATACGGGCCAAATCCCATCACTGATCCCTACTTTCCATATATTCCAAATATGTCATACTTTTATTGGAAAAACTACCCTATAAATACTTTCATGGGATTATATCTATAAGTCGGATTGCCTATATCATGGGATTATATCTGTAAGTCAGATGTAGTATTGCCTGTATCCTGGTCACAGTGATTCTCTCAAGCAGAGTTGTCTACCCTAGTTTTTCACCCTGCACACATTTTACAGACATCATCAGATGCAAATCCAGGATTTGTCAGACACGATACCATGGGTGACTGTAAATTTGTATGGCACAAATCTGTCTTTTTTAAATGACATTATTAATACATGTTCGACCTAAAGTTCAAAATGTCCGGTAGTTCATTAGTATACGACATTTTGTCAAGTACATATAACGGGTAACAAAGATTCTTGGTATTACTGATAAACAGTAATAGACAATTTGAACAAAACCAAATAAAAGATTAATTGGGCTTTAAATTTAAATACAATTTTCACATCACATCATTATGTTACATAACTTAACAGACTTGCATATATCACTTGGTTTTGTTTATCATAATCATGACAAAGTCTTATAACCTTAATAATGCAGTATTAAAACACTAAAGTTATTAAACTAAAACCATATGGCAAAATTACATTGTTTGGGAAAGTAGAAATATGTCAAATATATCCTATGAATATATCCCAAGGTCGAGGTATTTAAAATGAATAATCCCTCTGCAGAATTGAATGCTGGGTAGTGAGACTTGTATTATATAAAGATAAAAGGCTTTACATATGTGATATGTAGATAAGATTTGTGATAATACATCAGTCATCAGTTTAAAGTTAAAGATTCCTCACAGTAGAAACAGAAGTCAACTGTAGACTGTAAAGGCTAATCACAATGGCACAATCTAACAGGAACCGAGTGCGATATCATGAATGCCATCTTGGAATTATGACATCATATCAAAAATTGAAGTTCATTCATTGATGTGAAATTGTCCAAGGGATAAACATACAGAGTTTCATGTCAGTTATGCTTATATCGGCAGAGCCTTTGGCATTTTTTGAAGACTGTTGCCCCTAGAGGAAGAACAAGAACACTTATGTATAGAGATGAGTAGCACTTAGGGTCTAGTTCCTGTCCCATTCATATTCCAAAACTGATTTAACCCCCATCAAATTTTATTAGTACTATTTAGTAGTAGAGAGGTTGATGTTAGTCTATTGTTTTTGTGCACTTTTAAATAAATAGTGTGTATCTAATTTGTAAATATTTATGGACCACATGTTGTCCCTTTAAATATTTGTAAGTCACAATCATGGATGACAAAGATAAGAAATACAGATAGATGAAGCAGACATTTTGTTGTGTTGTGATATGTTATATAATATTGACAAAGGTAATATTCTTCATAATTCCATAAATTGTTTGTAGGGGCGGGTACGAATGGATTACCTCATCTGCTTTAGATCATAAGGTCTCTCATTGAGTCAACTGCTATGGTTTCGATTCCCAGTTTATGCATGACAAGGAGTAGGGTTGCCTGTCTAACCTTCTGGGTTTCCTCTGGTTTCCCCCCTTTGCTACAGACCCTTATGCATTTAAGCTAATTAATGAAATAAAATTGCAACATTTGTTATTGCCAAAATGACCTGGTTTGTGTCTAGTGGACATCAAACTCCATTTTTTTATCTCCCTCTAATTTATTTATATTGTTTAGTTTCTTCCATTGTTTAATATAGAATAAAATGAATCAATCTTTATTATTTATTATTGATTTAAACTATATTTTATTCAAAATAAGATACATGTTATACATTATAAATTGTCAAAAGTTAAGGATTCAAAAACAAGCCAAAGATTATATTAATTCGTCTCCTTATTTAATAAATATACTAAAATAGACGTATGATATATACACTTCACATACAAAATACATTTAACAGTGCAGTATTTTGTATTCACTATTAATCGTGCATGCAAGAAATTTAATAGTTTGTGTCACTTACAGTGCCTTACCATTTCATAATACGTTTAGAGGACGTTAGATGTATATTAACCGAGAATTCAATTAATATTTTTCGATGGTTATTATAGTCTTTTGGATAAATGTATAAATTTGTGGACTATATTAAAAATGTGCATATTCATTTGCAAGGTAGTATTACTATCACCGTTTGTTAGAGTTCGTAAATTAATAAAACTATTTGGTAATGTATTTATAGTTTGAATTCTAACATTTTTTACACATTTTTGCCTATACCGTTTTTAGGACTTCGAATTTTGTCTAATGGTTTGGATTGTTCGTACTTGGTTTTATTTTATTGGTAAACTTTGGACAATGTAACAAATAATGTTCCGTATCCTCTATATAGTGGCCACATGAACAAGCTGGGTTGTCCGTTAAATGCATGGCGAATTTATGGTAGTTTAAATTGCTCTTATTGTGGCGCAGTTTTGTATGGATTATTTGAGAACAACGCTTTCCGGTATAAAGATATTTAGGTAGTGATTTATCATCATTGGTTAACTGTGCTTTAAAGAGTTTTATGCTAGGACACGCTTTCGTATGCTCGGGTATATTTTTCCAGTCTTTTATTACGGACGGTAAAAAGGAGTTTTTATAAAATGTAGTATGGGCAGGAATATTCCTATATAGTGTTGAATTCCGCGTTTTGTAAGGGTTTACGTCTGAGGATATGGGAGGAACTAGAATGGACAAGTAACCTGGGGTTATTTTATTCACCATTTTGTAAAATAAAATTAGTTTATGGCGATATCGTCTAATTTCAAGCGAAGTAAACCCGGATTCATTATACCATTTTTATAAAATGTAGTATGGGCAGGAATATTCCTATATAGTGTTGAATTCCGCGTTTTGTAAGGGTTTACGTCTGAGGATATGGGAGGAACTAGAATGGACAAGTAACCTGGGGTTATTTTATTCACCATTTTGTAAAATAAAATTAGTTTATGGCGATATCGTCTAATTTCAAGCGAAGTAAACCCGGATTCGTTATACAATACATTGTGAGATGTGCCTCTCGCTAATCCAGTGATTGTTCTAAGGGCATCAAGATTTAAGTTTTCAAGTACAGTACTTTCGTGTTTAGTACAGTTATTCCAGATTACGTCACCGTAGTCGAAAAAAGGTAGTATAAATGCTTTGTATATTGATTCAAGGGACCTTCTGCTTAAACGATATTTTAAACTTCTGAAACAATCTATAAATTTACTAACTTTGATTTCAGTATAATTAATATGAGCAGTCCAATTACATTTACTACTTAAATAAACTCCTAGATGCTTGTGGTCTTTGATATCAGTTAGTGCTGTTCCATCAAAATAAAGATTAATAACAGTAGGGTTTTGTTTTCTCGAGAATGTAATAGTCCTTGTTTTGTGTAGATTAAAGTTAATTTTCCAACTTTCGACCAGTTACTAAGTTTTTTTAAGTCTTCATTTAGAAGGGATTGGCATCCTGTTTGATCATCAATTACCATATATAGGGACGTATCGTCTGCAAAAAGACGGATATTTGCCGTTATTCCACGCATAATATCGTTTACATAAATTAGAAATAAAAGAGGCCCAAGGACTGGGCCTTGTGGTACTCCAGAATTTATCTTTAGGACATCAGAGTTTTGACTACGGATTATTACTGACTGTTGGCAGTTTTGTAAGTAATTTTCAATTAATCTAAGCAATTTTCCCCGGATTCCAATAGAGTTTAATTTGTAGATAAGACCCTTATGCCAAACACGATCGAATGCCTTACTAACATCACAGAATATGGACTTTACTTCATTACCGTGATCAAGTGAACGACAAATTTGGTCATACAAGTCAACCAATTGTTTATTATTGGATTAAAGGCATGATGAATATTTTACTGTCATTTATAATAGATAAAATTATGTTGATATTCATTAGGTTCATGTATGAGTTTTAATTATAAATATTGATTGTGTATGAAAAAATAAGATTTTATTGTACCTAAACATACTAATGCCTATACTTTCTTTTTGAATTCCAACTGCACAAGACGTTATATTTTCCTACCATCTGAACAACTAGACACTATTACATGTTAGATCCTGCACCACTGACAAGAGGAAACCCACTATGAACTTTCTCGGACAATGCTCATATTTTCCTACCATCTTAACAACTAGACACTATTTCATGTTAGATCCTGCACCACTGACAAGGGGAAACCTCAGATCAAACCCAAAGTAATGATTGAATGTTATTTAGCTCGTTTTAAGTAATTTTATGTATTTAATTGTTTCTTATATTATTACACACTGATCAGCAGTAAATATTCACTTGGTTGCAAATATCACTGATTACTACTGTCAAACAGTTTGATATTGTTATACTAGTGTTAGAACTTATAAACTGAATAAATCTACCTTGATTGCTTATTGACATGTAAACTGTTTAATTGAGATATTATGGGTTTCCTAACATCAATTATATAATTACTTTAATATCTTGTACGTACAGTTATATGTTTTATTTATTACATGTCACACTGAACAAATTCCTCCCAGTATGAATGTACAGGTTTAGTCAATTCGTGATCAATAGTAATTATAATTGCATTCTCCCATTTTTAATGTTTTAAAAACATCTGTTGTAGTGAATGTTCAGCATGAATTGATCATTACGATTGTTCAGCTGAGCGGAATGTAGTATTAGTTTACAAGTTGAGGATCTCCAATGGCTGTAAATTTGATATGTTGAGTTATAATACCTGCAGAATATGTTACACTTATGTTTACCTATATGTGATCATCATACATGCCAAGGATTATAAGATATAGATTACCCATATTCAGTTTGTTTTTATTGTAAAGAAAGGGTTAGATTTTCACCTACCTAGTTAGGTATTTTGTGTAATATATAGGCCTATGTGTGCATCATTTGCTATTTTCCGAGGATAATATACAAGGATTAACCAGATAAAGTAGTAAGAAGAATATTCATAGAATATCATTTACAACACTTTGTGATTTACAGCTACTAAGTTACTTATATCCATAAATTTTAATTTTCAGTTCCTTAAAGCTGCTGATATCTGTTCAAGGGATTTTAAATCTTGGGAAAAATGCTATATTGCCAAAGTTGAAACTTTAATATGAATAATAAGTCCAAAAATTAGTTGATTTCATACAACATTATAAAAGGGATAATAATTGAAAATTTCTCAACATTCAGGATCCTGTGCAGAGGTTATAAACGAGCTGACTTTTATGCTTTTGGTTAAACTCTTGATGGACTTCTATTTAATCCATTTGAATCCAAGCCAGGAGATTATCAACTGTTGATATTTTGGTTTTTGGTTTAGCTGGAAAATGCAGTTGATGATCCGTGCCTTTAATAAGTTAAAAAGAGCCATTTAATTTAAACCAGGTTTTTGTTTTTAATTTGTCAGTAAGGATACTGAATTGTGCTGCATTATTAAATTTGGTCTATACATGTAGAGTGTTGCTAGGGGTGGGTTACCCATGGTGGACCTGCACCAGTACAATGTCAAACCCCATTTCATTTCATTTGTAAGTTTACTGAACAAGAAATTATTTGATATTAACTTGAGCAGTTGATGATTTGAGATGTACCTTTTGTGTTTAATCTATATAGTGGACTCCAGTCAATAAAACAATTTTTACACATTTCGATTTCTGTATGAAAGTAACCTATTTTGGGGAGGGAGGGTTGGACAGGGGTCCTTAAATCAAATCAAATGTGCCAGGGTCCTCATGAATAACCCAAAATGTATGGCAATTATTTGATATTAACTTGAGCAGTTGATGATTTGAGATGTACCTTTTGTGTTTAATCTATATAGTGGGACTCCAGTCAATAAAACAATTTTTACACATTTCTATTTCTGTATGAAAGTAACCTATTTTGGGGAGGGGAGGTTGGACAGGGGTCCTTAAATCAAATCAAATGTTCCAGGGTCCTCATGAATAACCCAAAAAGTATGGCACTTAGTTTATAACATTTAGTAATGTCTTCTAAAGTATGTTGAATATGATTATTATCATCCGTTCATACCATCTTGAAGTCAAACGGGTATGTCAACAATTAATATATGTTAACAGATTTTGCCAGAAGCAAAAATACCTTTTAATGTCATATTCTGCTTTTCACAGTAAAGCTGTACAGAAAATGTCCTAAACGAGGACAGTCCACCTTATCATAAACAAAACTATAAATTAACAATAAATATGATCACTTTAATCACTTTAAGTTCTAGTAATAGTGACCAGGGGTTGGGTCGTCGAGTGGTCTAAGACATGCACTTTAGATTATAAGGTCTGCCATTGAATCAAGTGGTGTGGTTTCGTTCCAAAGCTTGCACATGACAATGAGTATAGTGAATGGTCACCTGCTAAACTATGAGATCTCTCTCTGTCAGTTTTGCCAAATATTTTTACAATTCTGCAGTTTTTAATAGCACCCATTGCATTTATTCAGATAAATGTAAACTTGTCTTCACCTGTATTTGAGGTAGATATTTGAGTCAGAGGAAATACTGAGGAAATACTTTTATACAAATTCCTTAAATAAAATATAATAACATCAAACTGAAGACAATCCTTAATAAAAAGCCATTAAGATTAAAAGTGATGATTATATATATATATATATTTAAGATAGCTCAGGGCTAATTTACCTGGGCAAGTAAAAGTTTTTATTTGTACGTAATGTTTCTTTAATCTGTAGCACACACTATGAATTTTTTTTTTAAAGTTAGGCTTGTTATCATATTAGATGAATTGATATGAAACTGTTTTTTAAGTCAGAAAAAAAGTTAGTAACAGTTTTGTTGGGCTTGCAGGATTTTATAACACAGTTTGTAACAGTTTGGTTGTGTTGGGATTGCAGTGCAGAACTTTTTTCACATAGAAAAAACATCAGGTGCAATAAAAAATATAGCTCAGATGGTGAGAGCTTTCTGCAAAAAAATATATCTCGTTGAAATTTCTGAAATTGTGAATTTGTGACTTATATTTTATATGTGACCTGTGATAATAGGACGTTGTAAGTCTTTTACCATGAACAAAAATATTAAAATAGGATAAAAATATATTTTTACTGATACAAAAGGTTAAAGTTTAAAATAACACAAACTTTCAAACCAATGTTCCGCATTGAATTTTGCACAGATAGGCGGGTCAAACGACGGCTAAATGATGTCGAACGTAGAACAAATTGCAACAAAAGGTTTTTTGTTTTCTATTGACTCATTATGATGTCCCAAGTAAGGAAAAAAAAGTTTACCAAAATCGGAGACCAAATAAGGACAGGGGGCGTGGTCAAATCCAAGATGGCGGCTTTCGATCAAAAATTGCAAATATCTCTAAAACTATTGGATTTAGACACCATAAATGTATTGCGGACAGATGGGAAGTCCGTGTCAGCGAGTCCAAAAATTGCGACGTTATGTCTCTATGACGTCATGACGTTGCTGTGACGTCACAATGACATGTCAGACGTCGCATTTCTTCCAAAATTAGAGTCAATTTACACAACTTAACAGAATGCTGATGCAGAAAAGAGTACATGCCCATTCTGTTAGGTTGACAAAGAAGAACAATGTGTTAGGCCTACATGTACATTCACGGAGAAATAGCCACATTGCCGATAGGTAATACTATAAGAGTAGCTGCAGTAACACGGATTCATTGCAATTGTTGAATGAAATGAAATGAACCGAGGTTATACATTCTATTGTTCTGCTCCGATGTGGCTCAATTAGTGTGCTGTGAGCTTACTCGTATATCGAATTTCAACCGCCAAGAGGTCTTTTAGTGGAAAAGTAGTGAATGACTGGGGCTGATAAATTTTGACATTTGGCCCGAAAACCACCAGAAAGATTTATTTTTTGACACCAACTTTTGCGGTAATGTGAACAGCAGCCTCTGGTGGTGTTCCCAAAAGCATTACATTACAGTGGCGTTTTGCGGGTCCAGAACATAAGTGGACAGATGAGAACTCAATACCAGGGAGTGCAAAAAGGTAAAAATCGGTCGGCCCTGTCAATGGGTGTCAAACAATGAGTCGCTGAGCTGCTTAATGTCTCTTGTTTTTATCCATTTGCCCCCGACACCCCCACCCACCCTCAAAAGGACCGGTAAATTCCACAGGGAAGCCAAATTCAAAATGGGACCATTTTTGAGAGAAAATCATAACGTTCCCTGTATAGTTTTTCGTGGTCCCTTAATTCAGGTATTAACATAAAATACATATATGTTCCACCCATACATATTCCAATATGACCACTATATTCGCAGTTCTGTCCCAACTTGGATAATGAAGCCGGAGGGACATTTCGATGTTAATTGTATCCATGTGATGCTGTGTTACATTAAACTGAAGGTCGCCGAATTCATAGCTGAACTGCTAAATGTACTTTTTTCTTCCATGGTCTGCTGAACATTTTGTCGAATTTTAGTACTATATTGGTGTTTTTTCAGTCATGACACATTTTGCCTAATTAATTTGCCTACCTCATATTGGAATATTAACTTTGTATTGGCATCATCTGGATTTTGAATCGACACATATTATAAATATATAATCCATCGAACCACGTTAGGTGGACTTCATTTCATAGCCTTCGACAGCGACATCCAGGCCCTGGGACAAGCAACTCGGCGAAACGTCTTGAAAGACAAATAGTATCACTTGGTGTATATCTAGGGTAACTGGAGGTCACTTTGCTAAAACACATTTGTCGGATAAAGGTCAACAATTGACAAAAATATTGAAAGCTTGGAGATTTTTAGCGATCATTCATTCACTGTAGCATTCTTTGGGCCCGGATGCCCTGGCGATGACGATAGCATCAAACGGAACGAGAAAGGGCCGGTACATCTGCCCCCCCACCTCTCCTCTTACGGTTCCCGCTTTATTTCCATCACAAAGCTTAACCTGGTGTTTGACTACCGGACTAGTACCATTAGCCTTGTCCATCAGGAAAAACATCCAAACAGATTTTCAGCTAGAGCCAGTGGCAAAACGTAAAAAGACGTGTAGACCCGTTTTCATCTTTTTGATCTTTTTGGTATTGACTTTCTGTCTGTCCAAATGAACGGGTCCCAAAAATATAACTCTTTAAATGATGCTTTGAGGAACACTACCGGGGGCGCCGTTCGCATTACAGCCAAATTTATTTGGGTTTTTTTGTAACACAACTCGAGTACACCTGTGTCAAAATATAAATCTTTATGGTGATTTTGGGGATTAACCTACGTCTGAGTGGCCAAAATGTAAAAATTGGTCAGCCTCGTCCATTAAACCTTTAGTGCACTTCCCCAGTAAACGAACCCATTGCAGTTGGAATTGGATTTACGAGTGCCTTTGTGCCACTGCATCACAAAGTTCCCCTCATGGCACACTGATGGAGCCCAGTTGGAGCAGAACAGTAGAAGATATATGTATCACACCCCATTTCATTTCTTGATGTAGGCTATTTTTGTCAATTATATTATATTAAAGTGCAACATCACATGTTAGAAAGGGCTTTTCTCGACCTAAAACTGGTGTGTCCAATAGCTGGACAAGGGCGTTTTCCTAAGCAAAAAGGGCGTGGCTAAAAAATAGCTTTTTACCCCCCCCACTCAGCACCGGCTAGCGCCGCCGCTGATTACCTATCGGCAATGTGGCAATTTCTCTGTGAATGTAACACATTATTCTTCTTTATCAACCCAACATAATTGGCATGTACTCTTTTTTGCTTCAGCATTCATTTCTGCTATTAAGATGTGTAAATGAACTAATTTTAGAAGAAATGCGACGTCTGATATGCCGTTGTGACGTCACAGCAGCGTCATGACGTCATAGAGACATAACGTCGCAATTTTTGGACTCGCTGATACCGACTTCCTATCTGTCCGCAATACATTTATAGTGTCTAAATTCAATAGTTTTAGAGATATTTGCAATTTTTGATCGACAGCAGCCATCTTGGATTTGGCCACGCCCCCTGTCCTTATTTGGACTCCGATTTTGGTAAACTTTCTTTTCCTTACTTAGGACATCATAATGAGTCAATAGAAATCAAAAAACCTTTTGTTGCAATTTGTTCTACGTCAAATGTTAGTTTGACCCGCCTACAGATGAGTATTTTCTAAACTGAAGAACTCACCTACGCTCACCTAAAGTTACTACACGTAGCAAAATAGTTCCTCAAATCGAAAAAGCATTTGATTAAAATTTAATTTGTATTTATCTATTTTAAATAGTTTGTTGTAATTTGGTTATTAAAGAATGTAATGAGAGAAGTCTAATTATAGTGCGGTGATATATTCTATTTGTCTATTTGAATGAGCTTCTTATCGTTTTGTTATTAAAGAATGTAACTAGAGAAGTTTAATTATGATTGTGATATCCTCTATCTGTTTTAATTAGTTTGTTATTACTTGCTTTTACAAGAATGTATCCAGGGAAATTTGTTTTATTAGCGATATATTTTATAAATTTGTTTAAATGAGTTTATATCCATTAGTTTATTAAAGAATGTATTGAGGAAAGTTTAATTATGTCTTGGATAAACTTTATTTATCTGTTTCAATCAGTTTGTTATCATTTGGTTATTTTTCGTTTTTGAAAAGTTTTTTGTCATTTGGTTATTAAAGAATGTATCGACAGAAGTTTAATTATGTGTACAATAGACTATACTTTATTTATCTGGGCCCTGTTTCACATAATTTTAACTAACTAGATAAAATCCAAATTATAGTAGATACTTCAATTTTGATTGACTAACACTAAAATCGATCTAATATTATCCAATCAAATTACTAAAATTTGGATTTTGTCTTAGCTAAAAATTTCGTGAAACAGTCCCCTGTTTTGATAAGTTTGTTATCATTTGGTTATTAAAGAATGTATTGAGGGGCAGGTTAATTACTTTCAGGGTATACTTTATTTATCTGTTATAATGGGTTTGTTGTCATTTTGTTATTAAAGAAAGTATCGAGGGAAGTTTAATGAATTAAAGGCAGTTCAGGTACAGACAGATGTCGTCATATAGAAACATGATTTGTAATATATAAGTTACCAAACAACATTCTGTCTCAATGTTTCACTGGGCTTGCTGGCCAGTACAACTTGTTCTAGTACAATCAAAGCAACCAATTAATTTCACTCATCTTTGATATTTCAGACGAGACTTCAAAGTTTTTCAAAATGGGATTATTAGAGCTCAGGCCCAGTTTCGTATGCGAAGACAGAGACGCAAATATCTACAGGTAAGCTTGAACCTTATCAATTTATAATTTCTTTTAATCAAACTTTGACCTGTACAAATATCTAAATTTTTCCTTTTCAGTTTTTGAAGTCACTTTATTTATAATCAAATTTCTCTTTTTTCAGTTTTTCAAGTCAGTTTAGTTATGTTTTAAAAATATTTCTAATAAAATTTATATCAAAAGATATCCCTCATAAATAAAACAAACTGTTCCAAATTTAGATCTTAACTTTTATAAGAATTTTTTTTACTGAATTTAAATCAAAAATATCTCGTCCATCAGCTTTTAGCAGAATTAAAATTCATGCGAAGAAAAACAAAATGTTTATAAATTTGTTACCCACAAAAGAAAAGGAACTCAAATAATAGGTCAGTGAATTTACACCTCAATTTTTCTAACTTCATTTTTATCCAAATATTCATTGATGGATGTGTGTCATAATCAGTAGATTTTTGTATTGAAATGAAAAGAAATAAAATAATGTTTTCTGTCCTGCTTTTCTGCTCCATCAAGTTTAGTAAAAACAACCTTTAGGTTTAGGTTTTAGGTTAGTTTGATTGCCTAATATTGAATTTAAATAATGCAAAACAACATAGAATGGGATTCAACGTCCAACTTTGAAATACCAGCAGGACCAATAAATAACGGACATACTCCATGTAGTGTGCTATGAAGAATATTTTGATCAGACAGCTCCCATATGTGTGTCATGGCTGCATTTTCCTTGAATATTTGATAAAACTTGTCACACAATTATTTTGACATTAGAATTCAGGTTTTTAAGCTGTTGCACGATTGGGTTTTTTTTTATTCTTGTAGAAATAAGTTGATAATTGTAAAAGGCTTTACTCCACTGTGTTTAACTAATAGTAAGTGGAAGAGAATTCAGTCAGACGTAACAATTAAGTACATATCTAGAAGACAAAACACACGACATGAAAAAAATAAATAACACAGACATTATAAGTCATAAAAACTCTATAAAATGGAGTGGCTTCTTTAAAAAATGTTTAATTATGAGGTGATTATCATAAAGTGCTAGGGGTGTTGGATCGCTGACTGGTTAGCATGTGCGTGCTGTATCATAAAGCCTGTCAAGGCAAGGATTAAGGGAGCCTGTCCATCCTTGTGGGTTTTCTACGGGTCCTCCGATTTCCTCCCACTGCTAATTATTGAAATAAAATTAAACCATATGTTAGTCCCGAAATGACCTAGTTTGTATCGAGTGAACGTTTAACCCCTTTTCGCTCTCTCTCTCTCTTTATATTATTTCAAGTAAGGAGTTCAGTTTAATTTCAGTTTCATTTCTTCACATTAAAGAGTAACTAGTGTACAAATTTTGTGCAATTTAGTTCTGTTTATATCACAGTCTCGATGTGTCATGGGGGTTGAGTGGTCGAAAGGTTTAGTGCTTCCGCGTTAGAACATAAGGTCTGTCATTGAGTAAAGTGGCGTGGTTTCAATTCCTTACTTGAATGTCTCAGGGAGTAGGGTTGCCTGCTCAACCTTGATCTCTGGATCCTCTGATTTCCTCCAATAGCATAAGACCCATACGCACCTGCAAATTTTAAATAGAACCATATGTTAGTCTCAAAATGAACTAGTCTGTGTCGAGTGGATTCTAATCCCTGTCTCTCTCTACGAATTAAATTGCAATGTAGTTAAATGGTTTAAGATAACCATCTGTATGACAAATAGTAAAAGAACCATAATATTTAATTTGATAAAATCAACAGTTTTATTTTTGCTCAAGTCACAAGGATCAAGTTATTTGTGTGTTGTGTTATAAATATTGTTTTAATGTATGACAAACATGGCCTTACATATAGGTGTGTACTTATATATATATATATAACTTTTATTTTATCTTACTATTTATATAGTTATGACGCGTCTGTTACCTGATAGATTAATTGGTATAAATCCATCAGAAAGTAGGGTGGAGTACCTACAGATTCACGCAGTAAAACCTGTTTCATTAATACAATGTACAGAAGTAAAAACTGAAATCTTTTATAGATTTAAAATGATGAAGGTTTTGGCCAGCATTAAAGCCCCAATAATACTCTTGTTGTAACTGAATAATATGCCCTAATCATTATTCTGGTCAACAAATTGTACTATTTTACAATATTCCAATTAGTTCATGATACACCGAATTTAAAAATTGGAAAAATTCAATTACATATGGTTTGAAAAGCTTTACGTAAACACTTTCAAATGCAACTTGGATTTAAACATACTTCCGAACCCTCTGGACAAGTAAAATAGGATGTAATGGATAATTTACACAGCAGGTAGGACACTTAAACATCTAGTAGTAAGGCTATTTTTTTTTACTGGACCTGTCAAGCCAGCAAGAGTGGTATTGTCCCTTTAAAAAAGAGATCATCTGTCATATTAAAGGGCGTATAGCTCTATTCTTTGGAACATTAGAATATATACGAAGATGAGTTAAAAATCACATATTAATGTAATATGGATGTATACATTCAATTGTTAAAAATAAAAATTGTAATTTCTAATCATTTATGTTCGATGAAATACATAAATTGTCCAAATTTAAAAGCCGCTGCTTGCGCCTACTTAATCCATTCTACAAATGTTTAAAAATTATTTTGTGGTTTATGAATCGGCCATTGCTAATTACTACCACATCGTCTTGTAGGATATGTTTTCACTTGTTCATTACAAATACCGTTTGAAAACTGTACTGATTTTGAAATGTTCATTGTGTCTTAAATGCTGGATATTAGGATCCCACCACGGTAAGATAATAGCATTGATATGTATTGAAATGGACCAATATTGAATCCTGATTCATGTTTTTAATTTCGAATAAATCATAACTTAAGTTAGAGGTTTAGCTCCTTTAATGTTATTATATAAGGACAAACCCCTTATGTAGCCCTTAAATAGCACATAGATATATGAAGTAACCAGGTGTAGTCTCTATGATAAGGTGGGGTCACTATGACAGGGTGGAGTCAGAGTTAGATAGTAAGTGAAAGAGGACTGAATTACACACAAACAAACTGGGTGTAGTCATAGTAACTGCAGGAGAACTGCACCGCACACAAACTATCAGAAACCCAGAAGACAAACCCATTGACAAGATACTTGCTATAGAATAATGATTTTACAGAATACAACCTTCAAAGACAATAAATACATTTAGATTTATAGTTTTAATGTGCAAAAACACTTAAAATATGTTTAAAATATTGTCACATTCTTTAAAAAAAAAAAATCTTCTAATCTGATTTAAACAAAATACAATTAAAAATTGAGAGTGAAAGTCCAGAAGCAGAAGTATCATTCATTTTTATACTTCTGTTGTATACTGTTTATATTTTAAAACCATTCATAAGTTATTTGAGATTGTTTAGAAGATGATATGTAAATAACTACTGCTTTTATCTCTCATTCATGTAACTTAATGAAGCATGGGGATCTAATGGTATCATATAATAACATTATAGCTACACTGTGTGCTTCTAGCACAATGAAACAGATTATTAAGATTATCCAATGTCTTCTGCATACATTAATAATGTATAACATAATAATTGTATATTAAATGAATATTAAATGATTTGAACTGGATATTCAGGTTGTACCAGTTATTCACAGATGTAGGTAACCGATTAATAATTTAATGTTCCATAGTAAGTCTTTGATACGAAACACAGCTGGTTATGCATAGATTTAAGAAGGTTTAAGGGCTTATAAAATAATATGCAATTGAATTCAGATAGTTTCTTACATCTATTGGTAACTTTTTAATGTTCCATGCTAATCAAAGATTTCTTTTCTGAAATAAAACCCAGTTGGTTTGACGTGGATTTAAGAAGACTTAAGGGCTTAAAAATATGAGTTACTCACAGATATATCAATGTTCCATACTTAAGATGTATTTTTGAATGAATTGTGGAGATTTAAGGGCTTGTAAAATAGTGTATTGAATAAATTTATCTATATACTTACATATATAGGTAACCTATTGATCTTTCATACTAATCGAAGATTTCTTTGTTAAAATGAAACCCAGTGGGTTGTGTGAAGATTTGGGAAGAATTTAGGGCTTATAGAATAATATATAGCATATTATATTTGTGTTTGTGATGTCTTCCTGATTAATTTGATAATGTTTGTTTATTCAGACTGATTAAAAGAAATGCATGTCCGTAAATATTGTAAATCTTAAGGAAAATTCTGGCTATGCTATCAAAGATCCATACTAGTAACGCATGGGTATTAGCAGGGGCAGATCTAGGAATTTTGAAAAGGGTGGGGGGGGGGCGCAAAATGAGGGCACTGACCAACGAGACGGGGCAGGCTATTTCCTTGCATCTGTAGCCATTCCAAATCATTTTGGCTGATACTTTCAGACATATTTGGGTCTGAGAAAAGGCACTTTCAGCAGTAAAAAAGGGCCCTTGGATTCGCTTCTGATTAGTGTTTTTTTTTAAGTATTATATTTCCAAATCAATGCATTTGATCAGGACATGTTCTGTTTCTTATTCAGACTCGTGAAGAAATTAGAAGAAAGTTGGACCAAGAGAGGTTGTTAAGGAAGAAACAACAACAAGAAAAAATGCAGCGTGAGCAGCAGGTAAGATTGATGACATGGTTGACATCGTGCTCTTACTTGTTTCATTGGATACATTTCTCTTTGACATATTATCTTAATTGATATACACGAGTGTACATATATTAAAGTAGGTAAAGTACAAGTACTTCTATGTTTACGGAAGATAAATAAATATACGTCCAGGTTTAAAAATCAAACATGTTTACTTCATTCTGATGGACATCAATGGAGGTTTGATGTGTGCGCTATATCATGAGGTCTGTCATTGAGTCAACTGGCATGGGTTCCATTAAGTATTGAAATAAAACTTAACCATGTGTTAGCCTGTGTGGAGTGGATGTTAACCCCCATATCTCTCTCTCCCTCTCTCTGGACATCAAATCATAAGCGAGCTGTCTGCTCTTACCTCACTTTTGTTGAGAGTGTGAAATGGGGTTTAGAGTCCACTAAGTTATTTCAGGACTAGAATTCATAGTCTACTATATCAAAGTCTCTGAGATAAATTGCATTGTTGAATAAAGCTGTAATATCTAATCTAAAATAGTCACATAAAGCTGTGCTGCAGGTCCTGCATGTACTATTAATGCAGTCATATGACAGTGTTACTCTCCAAATGACCCAATTGTGTCATATTTCAGCTACTATCAAAGAAATCATTTCTTTCAAGCTAGATGTGAATTGATGGTTATTGTTTTGTTGATAAATTGTGATGGTTTTAATGGTGTTTTATGTTCCAAGTATATATTAAGTGTAATATAAGTATATTTCTATTTGTAGGAGAAAGCTGCTAAAGCTGCTGCAGCCAATGTTACTAATCTGGATATACCTGGAGAACTGGCTTTTGTATTTAGTAAACTAGACGGTATGTGGTGATTAATTACTGATTATATTTACGGTGACATCACACCGGCATTAAAAACTGAATAAAAGTCAGGTTAATTGTAAATGTCATCAGACATAAGTCAAGTTTTTGAGGTCCACATCCCTAAACAATTGACGTCATCCATAGCCATATTATTTGTTATGATTTAATTAGGTTGAATGAATCAAGTAGACTTCTCTTAAGCCACAGCCCAGTGGCTTATCCACATAGGGAACCCTAGGGCCCCAGTCCCCCAATCCCTCCCCTAATTCCTCCCCTAATAACCGTATAAAATATTAACTAATTATTCTATTCAATAACGGTATAAAATATTAACTTATTATTCTACATCTATTTCTTTTACACGTAAATTTTTCAAAATTTTCTCGGAAGGACCCCACATCCAAATATCCTGCATCCACCACTACCACAGTCCTAAACGCTACGGTTATATGGACCCATAGCTACATTTGATCTGCCTATTATATTGTCATTAATTTTTGTCAACATAATCCAGCTAATCAACAATGATGAGCTGTTTTGAACCACAGACACTATTGATAGGTTACTGAGCTGTTTTATGCCGAGATGATGCTGCTTAGGCACATATCTTTGTCAATTTCACAAACTAGACAGTACCAGAACACATTTACTATAAATGATAACAACCACTATCTCTGTTATAGTGGCACTGCAATAGCTCTGTTAAAGTGGCTGTACACTAGCTCTGTTAAAGTGACCGTACACTAGCTCTGTTAAAGTGACCATATACTAGCTCTGTTAAAGTGGCAATATACTAGTTCCGTTAAAGTAGAAATACCCTAGCTCTGTTAACTTAAAGTGGCAATGGACTAGCTCTGTAAAAATGGCTGTACACTAGCTCAGTTAAAGTGACTGTGCACTAGCTCTGTTAAAGTGGAAATACACTTGTTCTGTTAAAGTAGAAATACCTTAGCTCTGTTAACTTAAAGTGGCAATGGACTAGCTCTGTTAAAGTGGCAATAAGTCAGAATGATTTGTTGTCATTAATCAGCTTTTAGTCATACTGACTTTTTGAATATGCAAATTAATTTAGAGTTTACGCTGCTGTATGTGCAATATTGATGAATAATGCCCACTGTTTATCTCTCTATAAAACCACTTACTATGTACAACTTTGGTAGCCTACCATATAGAGTTTTCAAACAATGTATTTGAAAAATGCGAAGGTTTATTCTAACATTATGGTGGATGTGGCGCCAGGCAGGGTAAGCTTAATGTTCTGGACACCTGTTACCAATGTTTGTCATGTATTTTGTACACGTTGAACAGTCCAAAATAATATGCTGATTACAATATCTTGCCTGATTACAGTATTTTTCCTATATACCGTTCTTTTAGGACTCCGAATTTTGTCTAATGATATGGATTGTTCGTAACTGGTTATATTTTATTATATTTAAAAGTTTCTAGATGACAATAATAAAGTTTGTTTTAACTCAATGCAGAGACTGGACTTGGTTGTAATTTATAAATTAATAATCATATTGCTACTTTAATAATTTCTTATTGTGTATTTGACAGATTGGCAACTTGTACATAATTCTAAACATGTTATTACTGCTGTTGGAGATGTTCGACCGATGGATATGGGGTATAAATTACCAGTTGATATTAATTCCCACGTCTTCAATAAATTTACGGGAGTTTATTTCAAGGTATTTTCATTTTTATTGTTGAAGCTTAGGCAGCTGTTTCAGAAAACAAAATGTTATTTGATCCCCCGGCCCCACCTCACCCTGACACAATGAAAAACAACCCTAGAACATGGTCCTGTGTACAAAGTGTAAATTGGTGGAGCAAGTAAAACATCATTTGCAAATTGAATTTGTAACATTATTGACATTATTCCAATGTTCCAACGAAATTGTCATGGCGTAAACTTTCGAGGACGTTGGTTTTTATAGTGTGCTAGTTTTACGATATAACTGCGGTGTTCAATGCGTTTTTCTCAATTTTTAATACAAACTGTTCCAACTGCATAATTATGGCCAAGTTGAAACCAATGCCTTAAATGTGAATCATTTTCCATTCCAATTTGGTCAACAAATTTTGTTTAATGTCATATTTGTTTAGTGCCTATTCATTTTTTTCTTTAGATTTATAACAAATATCATATTATACCGTAGGTAATTACACAATATACATATAATATTGATAATATTTATTTTTTGTTTAAAGGAGCCATCATGGGGTGTTAGAAATGAACCAATTAAAGCACCTCTCTCAAATACACCAGGAGAAGATGTATTTCACAAATCTATTTCGGTCTTCAAGTTGGTTAGTATGAAGTTAACCTTTTATTTTCACAACAGTTCGGCCCTGTGAATATTGGGTTTATAAAATTTTTTAAAAAACTGAAAATTTAATAAAAACAATAAAAAGATATCCAGAGTTTGTAAAAAATGTAAAAATTGTTGACAATGTACAAATATTTTCTTTGTACCGATATATAAAATATATTTTTATACATTTTATAATTTCAGATACTAAGATTTATGAATGATGAGAAAATGTCCGAGAAGAGACAAAAAATGGTGTCTGATTATATTGTTCAAATGGTAAATATAAATATTTTGTACTCAAAAATTTCTAATCTGTAAAAATCAGGATCCATCAACAGATTTTAGGACAAATTGTTGCCTTTCGAGATAACCAGTAGGGTTCTTGTTCACTTCTGGTGGTGTCTGAGAAAGTGCCTCAAGATTTCCAGCTTGGCTTCCAAATGTCTAGTTATTTGGATGGGATGATAAAATGATGTCTTGTGTACTTAAAAGAATCCTTGGGAATATGAAATAAGTGATGGTTGTTTTGCTTCTCTCAAAGAAAATTTCCCTCATAGCACACTGCCTGTTTTCAGTAGCCTGGTTGTTGCAGAACTGTAGGATGTTAAACCCCATTTCATTTCCACCAATTCAGTTTCAGAAATAGGGAATGGGAAGTAAGGCTTGATAACCAAACTGATACTCGATGAATCCATATGCAACATTTCAGATATATTATATTGTAACTTTATTTATATTGTATAATTGTTGTAAATTCAGTTTTCATGTTATGTTTTTTATAGGGCTTACAAAATGAAGGATTACGCGATGAACTATATTGTCAGCTTATTAATCAAACCTGGAAAAATCAGAAATTATCAGCCGTAGAGAAAGGCTGGTTGTTAATGGCTATGTGTCTCAGTTGTTTTCCATCCAGTTCAACTTTATTTAAATATCTTCTCAAGTAAGGATGATTTTTTCTAAAATTTCTTTTTTTTTACCGAAAAGTAATCTGCATAATTTGTACTTAAGACATATTTATGCAAAATCGCAAATTTGATAATAAATTTGATTGGTCAATATATAAAAATATATATATATATATTTTAAATGTTTTAGTTGGACGTTAAACCCCATTTCATTTCATTTTAAATGTTTTTGTCATCTGTATGCAACTTGGTTCACATATTTTATTCTTTAAATGAGCTAAAAATCTAACTCGTTATTAAATTATCCATACACAAATAAGAATTTAATATCCATTTCAATCCAAATTGATGTTGTTATCTTTGGCTTCTAGTATCCAGTATTTAAAATACGAACAACTTCCATTCAATTTGGACTGGTCACATGTTTCTGAAAGAATTAATTGATTAGAAATTTGAATAAAATTATAAAAATTGAATATAAATCAGTTTATATCTATTCATATTACACCAATATGTGGTTTTCAACCCATTTTCGTCCTTTTGAAGATTCAAAGAATAGAGATTTAGCTCCTTTAAAATATTTGATTTTGGTAATATAATTTTATTTCAGGTATGTGTCTGATGTTGGTATAAATGGCTACAAGGTCGTCTGTCAACATAAAGCTCTACAATGTGCCAATATTCTTCCACAGTTAAGTCGAGTGTATCCACCATGTTATTTAGAGTGGAAGGCAGCACAGCGTAAAGCTAACATGGCGTTAGAAGTAAAATTTCCTGATGGTAAGGTTCAAGCTGTTAATTGTAGATGCATTATTCAAGAGCTAATTCTGTCTTTTGCAGGTCTTTTTTCCTGGTTTCAAATGTTACCTTAATTATTATTTAGACATTAATTCACAAATGCATAATCAACTCTCTAGACTGTCGTATGACTTAGATACTGAGTGGATTAGATGAACTTTCTTGAATTATTTATAACATCATATTTGTACCTGTATGATTTAGATTCATTATCCTGAAAATAACTTTTATCAATTTTTCTTCATGTATGATTTTGATTATAACTTGATATTTCTTCTATTAAAGATGTGAATATGTATGGTCATATTGAGTCATGGACATCAGGAGAATTATTTACATCACATCTACTTAAAATGAGGTAAATACAGATTTTAACTTCTAACCTTCTTCTGGAATACCAGAATTATGATCTGTGAAGGCTTAATTCTATA
This sequence comes from Patella pellucida, assembly GCA_917208275.1. Classification (NCBI taxonomy): domain Eukaryota; kingdom Metazoa; phylum Mollusca; class Gastropoda; family Patellidae; genus Patella; species Patella pellucida. The sequence goes on along the minus strand of OU795036.1, from coordinate 18,540,608 downwards.
TATTATCTAAATGTTGAAAGATATTCCAATTTGTAATGGAATTTAAAGTTCTCTTAGTGACCAATCAGGGAAACTTGTTTACAAAAAAACCTAACCAAAATTATTTTAATAAAGTAATGTTTTCATTGGCTAAGAGGTAAAATTTATGCTTTGGTTTTAACCCTCAACCAAAGTTTTATGAATAATGCCCCAGAAACACATTTACATACTGCAGAAATAAATGAATTTATTGACACCAATGGGGTTAATCTGTGAGAATTTTAAGCTGTACTTTATATCGTCTTTATCCTTATTATAGAGGGTTACCAGAAAACTGTCATGGCTGGACAGTTGTTTTACAGAATGACACAGATTTCTACGAATTAATGGGGTATGATTATGTTCTGGATTTAATAAGTGAAATGGAGATAGCACCAGGCTTTCCTGTATGCAAGGCCTATTTCTTGGTTTCTACCGATAGGAGTAAAGAAAGAATACAACATCGTAGAAATCTTAATTCGGATCTGTAAGTACTTCGGCCAGAATTTTGTTTTATCAAAGAGGATTTGAACCCAGGATAGATCGTTCAAGAGGCCAGTTTGTCACATCATTATGGTAACCAAATATGGGATAGATAGAGAAAAAGAAAATTGGGGTTTAACGTCCACTCAACACAAACTATGTCATTTTGGGACTAACATATGGTTTAACTTTTTTCAATAATTTATGATACAGCACACACGTGCTAACCATTCGACCACCCCCCCCCCCCCAAATATCGGATGAATAAAATGAACAGCGGTATGAGATATTTTTAAACAGTTTGTAAGAGAATAACTGATACATTTGAAATATTGTATTCTTAGTGTGTGTTGTGTTTCTTTTTTTTCAGGCCTCACAACCCAGATAGAGAAAGATTAATGATAATAGTTGGTAGATTGCCGGAGCTGTTGAAACGTGACCCATCAAAAATGAATTCCGGGAATATCTCGGATATTAAACAACAACGAATCTTACGGCAGAAAATGGCCAATTCCCCTCCTTTAGAGGAGGAACTGGGTTTCTCCATGACTAGTGTGTTAAATCAAAGACCAACAGATATTTTCTCTAAGGGACTTTCGGAGAGCAAAATGAATACCCGTTATGCAAAGAGAAGTGGAGCTGTAACAAACGGAAATTCGAACGGTTTCACAAACGGAGATATAACAACAATAATTGAAGATGATATGGAAAATGAATTGTCTGGAAATAGATTAAATGTTCGTTATTTTTCATCAAACGGTGAAATTGGACATCCAGAATTGACGGAAGATCTTGATCCTCAGAGTAAACTCAATAGCCGCTATGTGAAATCCGGTATTCACGGAAAGAGGAAAATAGCGGGAGGTAATCGTGGTAAACACATAACAGACGGAAATGCTTCCGAAGCATCTTTTGTGACCAATAATACAGACTTCTCTCATTGGGTGGAAGACGTTTTCAACAATGCTCTTCAAAATGAAGAGGATGATTTAGGTGATGGTAGAATGTTAGAGAATAGAATACGTGGAGGTGGAAAAGGTATACCAGGATTACAGACACAGCAGGTAATGTCATTGTTAGTTACTTGTCTCAAAGTCTTAACAAAAAGGTTGTTTGTCTACTGTTTTTCTATATTCAATTTCTGTTCTACACAATTTTCATGTGGACGTATGTGGGCACTCTACAGGTCACAGTTTTTATCCAGTTTAAACAAAACTTGAAAAATAGATCTTGATATCTGACCATAACTTCAGAGAATTGGCCCCAGATTGTACGAAAAATGTTTGTAGCTTGTGGATACTATAAAGGTCACAATATCTGATTTTAAAAAACATTCAAATATATCACCATTTCACCATAATGACGGGCGAGTTTGAATTTCGTGGAAATCGTACCAAAACTGTTGCAGTATAAGGAGGGTTTGGTGTTTAGGAATTTTGAGCTGGTATGGATGACTTAGCTGGTGTTTGGGGTATTAGTGGTCTGATAGATTTCTTGACTGTCAAGGAACAATGTCTAGTCATTCGGATGTATACATTGGCATGCATGCAAACGATACCTTGACAGTTGCAATTCCAAATGAGAGTTTTCTGCAGTTCAGATTTCCTTCATAGCACACTGTATAGTGTATGCCTGTATCCTGTAGCCCAGTCGAAGCAGAAAAGTAGGATGTTAAACCCCATTTTATTTTTATTTCAGTATTGGATCTCATTGATGCTCAATAAAAATATAATTGATCTACGTTAATTGTGTTTTATCCTATATCTTATCATTATTTTCAAATGTTTAATGTTATATTATATATTATTTTCTGACTTGTTTGTTTGTTTGTTTATTTAGACTAGTATTCCTCTACCTACTGGTGGTTTTATACCTCAGATGCCAACTGGTGGCCTGATACCACAAATACCAACTTCAACTTTAGCCCCTCCTACAGGTAATATTAACTTAGACCAGAGTTACTAATTTATTTGGGGACATTTCTAAGAGTATTCTCTCAACGTTATCAAGTTAATGACGTGAAAATACTCTTCTAAACGTTGCCCAAAAAAACTGTTTTTCCATAGGTAGGCTATATGTTATAGTTCATCTTAAATACTGATGTGTACATTTGTCACATACATAGCCTATATTGCTGGCTTAAAAGAAAATAATACAGACAATTAACTCACCAGGTATAAACAAACTAGGGGGATCATGATGGCTAAGAGGGTAAGATGCTGGAGGTCGGGTGTTCGATCCTGCATTGGTTGAAAAAGTTAATCTAGATTTTCCGGCATGATTTGCCCTTTTCAGTGATGTGTCTAGTCGTTCAGATGGCATGAAAAAACGAGGTCACATTGGCGTGCATGTAAAAGATCCCATGGTATGGAAGTGGAAGTTGGAATTCGATATAAGAGTAGGCCATAGTGCCGTTGCCTGGGCAAAATTTCCCTCATAGCACACTGTATGGCAAATGCCAATCTTCATTAGCCCAGTTTAGGAGCAGAACAGTAGGACGTTAAACTCTATTTCATTTCATAAACGAAGTTTATATTTGTATATTTGATAGATGCTTTACAACAATTGGTGGCCCAACAACAGATGCAACAACAACAACAAGCAGTACAAGCTTACATGACACAAATGGTAGGTATATAACTTTTGTTCAAGCTGAGATATTAAGCTTTTTTTTTGTGTAGAAAAGTGATAATGCCCTGTTTATACTTTTAATCAAAATATAAGTATTACTAGTGTTCGATATTTATGGCTATGCTAGAATGTTTATGTATGGAGAAGTTATAATACATTATTTATAATTCTAATCAAAATGGTTTCTTTCCAGGCCAAGCAATGATTGTATCCCCCCCTACTTCCATCTATCTAACAAGTACTTTTTTTTACTAACTGAATTTCCTATAATGATGAGTTTTCATTTTAATTTTTACCAGGCTCAAGCACAGAGACAGCAACAAGAACAACAAGCAATGATGCAGGCTGCACTACGGCAACAAAATGCCAGCTCTAACATCCAAGCTCAAACACAAACAACCACAACTGCTTTACGAACAGCCTTACAACAACAAGAATTACAAAATCAGTTACTGAAACAATCTATCGAACAGGAAGTTCTTAAACAACAGCTTCAACAGATACAGACAGGACCAAGAACGACTGGTCTTCCAGCAGTAAATGGAAGCATTATTAGTCCGGCGTCTAGTTTTAACAGTGGTCTTAGTGTTCAGACTAATCAATTACCAGGATATATTCCATCCAATTTTGGTGCGGCATCCTCTCAAACAACAACAAACTTTCAACAGCAGCCACCACCAGCTACAGCACCAAAGAAAGTCTCGTTTATAAAAAATAATTTTGAATCTTCTTCCTCATCACAGGGTCTAATGAATCAGCCAAGTTACGTTTTTAAAACCCAACAGTCTAATTTATCGAACGGTGTGTCAAATCAAGTGACGAGTAAAACTGCTGATTTTGGTGCTGCTTCCACTTCTGCTTCTACGTCTGCAATGACATACGAACAACAACCTGTAACCAAGGTAACAGTCCGTGAAGAAAGAAGCCAAACACAAACAAACATCCCTCATGAACCACCTCCCCCACCACCAACATCTTCAGCCTTTATTGTTCAGAAACTTCACAGTCAGTCAGCTATCCCCCCACCTCCTCCACCACCCCCTCCAGCACCTATGAATAATTTTGAACCAGAGATTGACAGAGAGACCGGTACTTTTACATTTAAAGACACTGCCGGTAGAGCGAGAACTATTCGTATCGGTCGAGTTGTCTGGCCACCGCCTGTAGCACATGACGAACATAAACTACGAGATGTGGGTAAACTAGACATAGATGAACAAGTAGCTAGAGACCTGGAGAAAATGTCTGGCAAAGCAAAATGGAAACCGCCTGCTAAACCATCTGATGAACCTAAATCAATCCTAAAGAAACAGGAGGTAGGAACTTTAACAATTTTTATGATTATAAAAAACTCTGATGGCCGTATTTTTTGTACCCAACAGCCATGTACACGAGAACTTAAACGGAAATATTTTACGAGTCCAGAATTTCCATTGTATCCTTCAATAGAATATTTAAAAGCGTGAATAAAGCCTCTGGCCTTGGCCTGCTTGGAGCAAAGCATTTTAGCAAAGTATTTGAGCAAATCATGCACTAAAGCCCTTGAAAACTTCTATGCCTGTAATGTGTAAAAATGAATCTTAATATATCTGTTGCATATTGGTAAATCTATCACTAATGTTGCATATAATCTTAATTCGCATATAATGTAATTGTATGAACTGCAGGTCACACATAAACTTAACAATTTAATGATGATGATATTTTTCAGAAACCTTTAAAACGAGGTAAATCTCTAGTTGAAACTACCCACATGGAGACGTTAAGATTATTAGAGGTAAAATTAGGAGGAGCACCTGCTAAGAAGACAACCACCACCACCACTACTGAAACAGCTAAAAAGGCCATAACAGCTGCTGTAGCAACTAAAGCTATCGAGGGAATCCCTCTTCCTCCTCCACCCCCACCAGTCGGTAGGATTAATTTATTATCAATAATCAAATGTTCTGTTTAGTTTTAGTCAGCCATATTGGTGTTATAGCCTACTATTCTGTCTGCTACGGATAATAGAAAAACACTTAGTTAACAGACTTTATTAACCGTAAATCGCTAGGTAACCTCATTTGCAAATATAATAAGATCGCCGTAAAAAAACGTGGCGACTCTTCGATCAAAGGTAAACAACTTAAAAAAAGGGTGGCTGAGAAACACATGTGTATCAGTGATATAAGCAGCCAAGCAAATATACAATGAGGGATCAGTGTGCACCCACATGTCTAAAGGACGGTATACTTTGCTACCTCCATAAATCAATGAAATGAAATTGGGTTTAACTTCCTATGGTTCTGCTCAGAAATGGGCTAATGAAAACGGGAAATTTTGCTCATACAGCGTCACTATGGCCTACTCTTATATCGAATTCCAACTGTCATGGGATCTTTTACATGCACCCCAATGTGTATACTGTGTAGGACCTTATTTTTTGTACCATTCAAAAGACTAGACAGCTGTCCTTGTCAATACCTCTGTCCTTTATCACCATAAAGCAAGGACCGTGTACTATCCTCTTAAAATGGAATTGAAATATTTATTTTTTAGCCCTTGCACCACCACTACCTGACCGACCTCCACCAACGAAACCAAGTACCATACAAACACAGACGCAAAGAATTGAGAAAGTATCAGAAAATATACAAGCACATGAACCAATTTATGAGACACACATCACACAAGAAGAGGAAGTACAAACTAAGATTATTGACTATGCTACTCTTGAAAGAGTCATGACAGAACTTTTCCCACAACAAAAGAATTTCTTTCTAACTTACAGTCCGGTTCCATGGAAACTTCATGTCAGAAAAGAGGTTGGTCATTTTTTAACAGAGCTATAGAGCAATTTATTTTCGTTATGATATTCAATAGAGTGTTTGTAATTTATAATTGTCACAGTTAAAGAGTTTTAATAGATTATCTGCCCCTGTTGTCATTGATGTAATACTAAGGAATAACTAACGATCTGTGAAATGACTATCGATCTGTGGAATGACTAACGATCTGTGGAATACTAGAATTGTTAGCAAGGACAATACCAAATGATAAATACCAAATACCAATTAACTATACTTTTTTCAGGTGCTTTACAAAGTAAGGGAGGGATATTGAAATTGGCTCTGTCCTTCTGTTACCGTTTTGTTTGTAATATCTTATATATACTATTCAAGATATATTTATGAACTTTGATCACATGTCAACCTGTTATAATAGTTCTACTATTTGCTCATTAGATATTCCTTGGTTTAATAATGTTTCCATGAAAACAAATTTTGACATAGTTTTGGGTATACAAGGTTTAGAAATGTTTTTTTCTATTGTTCTTGGTGATGACAGTGTATTTATTATTTCAGGTATTTTTACCACAAGAGAAATTAGACAATCAGCTAGCTCTACATCTAATCTACTGTCAAGTTGTACAAGATGTTTATAATAATGCTTGTATTAGAATCACTAAAGAAGATAAAACCAAAATGAAATCTACTCTAGGTAACTTTTATGTTCTGTTCAAAGAATGTAGTAAATTGTACATTGATTATATTATGCTCTGAGTATCTGTACTTTATACATAGTTATCGAGAGAAGATAAGTGTCTCATTGAACATTAAACTTTATACATAGAACTTTCAAGAGAAGATAATTGTCTTATTGATCATAAAGCTTTATAAGCCGTGAACACCCTAGCTGAATGATTTGGCTGTATACATGATAGATTTTCCTGAAAACAACATTGTTACATTAGATCTGCTTTCCTCATACAGGAAATATCTGTTAACTTAAGGTACTTCCATTAAACCCCTGTCACATCATTGCCAGAACTGTTTCTCTCTGTAATATAGCTGCCGCACTGGACTGTTCCATATATGACATTCTTGGGTATTTGTAAGAGAATCAGATCAGTACGATTTTTGAAATCCTGTGTCTTCATACTCAATGGTGTGACAGTGGCTTTAAATGCCTCCAAACATTAATCAGACAACAACATTATAACTTTCCAGTTGAACAACATGACTCTTCTGGAATGATGACTACAATATATCGTTGAATCAATGTATTGCGATTCACCATATCGTGAGTCTCTGTATTGGATTGTAACAGGCGAAATCAATTCTTCAGGATACTGTTTTAGGTCATTCATAAGCCCACATGTTTACTATAAATAACCCAACCATTGGCAATAACTTTTTCTGCAATATTCAGAATTTCTCATATCCCCCATTATAAGTTAACTTTTAACTTGTTATATTTAATATTTGTTGAAATTATTTATGTTTTTTTTTAGATACATATGGAGTTAGTAATCATAATGTTTTAACTAAAGAGGTCAGTCAGAAAGCCAAGAAAATTATAGTTGATACCGCAAAGGAATGGCCTACATATTTCTGTCGTCTCTTTCCTGTGGCAGTAAGTTTTACTTTATTTTTAAATTCTGTTTAAATTGTATGTAAAAATCTTTAATTATCAGAAGTTTAGATGATGGAAAATATGTTTTAATAAGGTACATCGTCAACAAACCCGTTCACTGATATCTATTGGAGATTCATAATCATTGACCTATTCCAAAATATTTCTGAAATGAAGTGCAGTTTAATGCAGTGTGCTATGATGGAAAATTTCCTCTTATTTGCCAGTGGCAAACATGGGACCTTGCTATTTTGTCCCATCCAATTTACTAGATTCTCTTTCCAGTCTGGTTAGCTGTCTTGCACTATAAAAAGGAAAAACCAGAAGAAATTCTTTAACTGTACTCACAAAGCCTGTTTCTAAATTTCTGCATATAAACAAGATTTAGTAATCCTTCTGTTAGACCTTGTTTAAACATACATTATGCAAGAGCTAAATCTGCCTATTGAAGGTCTTTCTTTTGGCCTGAAGTGTTATATAGACTATTAATTAGACATCAATTAACTTCCAGACCATAATCAACGCTCGATGGCATCACTAGCATGCGATATTTACTGGAATATTTGCTGCTGGATTATGACCCCATCTCCCATAATGTATCTTTAATAGAAGCCAATCCATATTGTCTTTTGGGTATAATGCTGCACCATATTAACATAACTGTCAAGATGAAAATTTAAAACACTTTGACAATTAATGGTGGGAGTATGCAACAATGAAAACAAATGTGAACTTCAAGAAATTAAGTTTGAATATTGAATTTTGAGATCAGTGTAACTGTAATATACATTGTATATGTTTATTTACAGTCAACAGGTCACTATTCTAGTGTGAAATATTTGGGTGTGAGTCATACTGGTTTACGTCTGGTAACAAGAGAAAGAACGTTAATAGATGACCATCTCTCTGTTCTAGAAGAAATCAGGTAAATTAACGGTAGTTTGATTAAAATAATGTGTCTCTAATTTCCAGCGTATTATTCTTTTCTTAGAAATGAAATTGGGTGTAACGCCGACTATTCTGTTCCGACTCGGGTAATGATTCATACAGTTTGCTATAAGGGACAGCTATGCTACAGCATACTCTATTTCTGAATTCCAACAGTCAATGGTTATTTCATTATCATGGTCTCAAAACACTGAACATGCAATAATTAATGATAAATTCTCTGTAGATAATAACGTTTACATGTATTTTTCAGGTTTGAAGATGTGGTAGATTGTGTGATGCCAAGTGATTCAACAATACAGCTTGACTTAAAAACAAAATCAGTTTTATTTTACACACCCAGGGTAAGCTATCAACCTAAAACTTTATTTTTACACTCCCAGGAGAAGTTTTCGACACAAAGTTTATTTTATACTGCTAGGATAAGTTATATATGTAGAACTTTATTTTTAGTTGTGAAGAAAAATAAACTGAAAATTCCAATGTTGGAAGATGATTTTAAGATGGACAGTAATAAATCTGTAATTTGATTCAAGTTTTATTTTTTAAATCTGTATTTTGAATCAAGTTTTGTTTCTTAAATTATAAAAGTAAATTTAGATTAATAATTTGGGTCTTCTTTGGGGTTTTTTGTAGGCAAAGCAGCTGAAAAATATGATTGATAAATTCTGTACAGAGAGTGAAAAGGTATGTATGTTTTATTTCTGTTCCGTTAAAATATAAGATTGGTTAGCACAACTGCATGCTCTTTACCATGACAGATCAAATTCCAATACCTTCCCAGATAACATTGGTCGTTAGATTTACGTTACTTTTACGTCATTATGGTTAGATTTAGGTTAGCGGCCAATAATGGTAAAATTGTATGGTTAAATTTATGTTACTTTTACTTCAGATGGGTTATGGTTACTTTTACGTCAGAAAAATGATGCAAATCTAACGTACATTTTATGATGGTTATTTGTACATTAGGCACGCTTTTTTTTACCAATGATTTTAATGTTAAAGGAGCTAAATCGCTAACATTTGGGACCTAGAAATTCACAAAAGTGGGTCGCAACGCATATAATACTGTAATATGAATGTATATAAACTGATTTACATTCAATTGTTTCAGTTTTTACTCCAATTTCAAATCAGTTATGTTCGGCGAAATATGCCAGCAATTTCAATAAAGTGCGGATTTCTAGCGTCTAGTTATTCCAGTCTACATAACTTCGTTTGAATTAGTGCAATGTGTCTAGCCTCGTGCCTCGAGTCTCTCAATACAACTGGGGCTGAAGCGCATTATGGTACACGATTCGTGTACCAATGTTAAAACAAATTATTTTATCTTAAATATCGGATATCATAAGCTCGTCTTTTCCCGGTAACTTTACATCATCAATGTTGATTTAAATTGACCAATAATTCGTGTTTTTGATGTCGAAGATTTTGGAGGATTTTGAGTTACGGACTTAGGTCCTTTAACTGATGATGGAACAGGGAAGTGTAGCATTTAAACATGTTGTTCATTTCAAAATCTAAATTATTAAAAATGTTTTGCATTTGAATTTTAGAATTATGTTTTTGATCCTTTTGAAACTATCATGTTTTCGTATGATTGATGATAAATGTGTATTTATAATTGTTTCAGGGTAATAAGTATGTTGTAGCTTTAAGAGATTATATAACCAGAGAATCAACATTACTTAGTTTTAATCGTGGGGATATTATAAAACTCATGGATCCTGAGATGCACTTGGATCAAGGTACGTAACATCCTAATATTATGATCTATTTTAATTGACGACTGCTCATTATAGCATTGAGTAGGCTACTACTGTCAGTATCATTGACTACTGGTGACCCTAGCATTGACTACTGGTAACCGTAGCATTGCTTACTGCTGACTGGAGCATTGACTACTGCTAAATGTAGAATTGACAACTGCTAATTGTGGAATTGACTACAGATAGAGAGAGAAATAGGATTTAACATCCACTTGACAGACACAAATTAAGTCATTTCAATAAGTAAAGGGGGGTCTTTAGCAGTGGGAGAAAACCGGAGGACTCAGAGAATACCCACATTAATTAGGCCCACATCATTTAAATAGGCCCTCCAGCAACTGCCACCTCAGGCCTTGATGGAGCTTAATCCGCCACTGCCAACCCCCCAGCATTGACTACAGCTAACAGTAGCATTGAGTGCTGATAATCAAAGAACTAGTGAGATAAGAAGCCAGGAGCAAAGTTTTGCTTTAATTACTTCAAAGGTCTTTGCATCAGAAGACGACCCGAACTTAATTTCTTTATTACATTTACTTGTTATATATTTGACTATGTTATAAAATGATTACTTTTAGGTTGGCTTTATGGATCATTGAATGGTATTGTTGGTATTTTCCCATCAGAGTATGTTAAAGTATTACTTCGTCATGAAGTCGAACATAGTTCAACAACCAGGGTATGTACAAAATGTTTAATTATACAACATATCAAATCATTTCAGCTTTGATTGTGTCGAGAAAATAATCAATTTTGTTTAAAAATGGTATTTGCTAACCTTTCATTAGGCTAATTGGATTAATACAACATAAAAACTATTTATAATATCAGCTAAATTTTTTTAATTTATGTGTTTTAAGTTGGAGGTAGCGCCAAGTACTGTTTGTTTTTTGTTTACACCATATTCTGACAAGAACTGTCAAATTTTACTTACTTTTTTTATGCAATTTTATAGAAGTGAATCATTTGTGCTACCTAGAAAAACAATATTTGAATTGGTGTATAGATAAGTGGGATAAAATGTAGCTCTGTATAGTCTTAAAACAGTGGGCAAACAGATATGTTGTCAAAGAATAGGAAATTCTAAAATTGAAAAATTGTTTTTGACCAAAAATCTTTAGTAGAATTATTTATATTTGCTTGGTGCTACTCCCTCTTCATACTTGTGCTTATTTAACATTAACCTAGCTTTAAATTGTTTTTAATCAAGTATTTTTCTGTTAAAGTGTTTTTAATCGAGTATATTGCTGTTTAAGTGTTTTTAATCAAGTATTTTGCTGTTAAATTGTTTCTAATCACGTCTTTTTTTATGGCTTATTGCTGTTTTGCTTTACAGGCAGTTTTGGTACAAAGACAAACCAGTAGAGTAAGTACTTTACACTAATTTATTTTAATCTAGTAATTTATCTTAACAGCTTGTTAATTCTTTTAGAATATATTTACATCACTTAAATAGACAAGATGGTATGCACATGCCAGCCGATGAAAATACCTTGGGAGGGGGGGTGCAGATGAAAAGTGATCCCTTGTGAGGGTTTTCTGGTCAAGTCACAGAATGAGCCAGGTTAAGAGTTTATGAAATATATCAACTTTTTCTACAAGGGTTTTGTAAAAGGCAGAGTGTATAATATGTTAGCATATTTCAGTTCTTTTGAATTGGTTTCTGAATGTCAGTTTCAGCTTAGCTCTAATGTAGGCTCAATTATCAAATATACAAACCTAATAAATAATAAATGACTGGGTAACGTTTACTCCCGGCGTTAGGTGAGAAAGTTCATCAAGATTTTCCGGAGTGGTTTCCCCTTGTCAGAAGTGGAGAGGGGAGCATAATAATAATAATAATAATAATCTCGTCATTTTACAAGGGTAGCAAACTAGGCCTCAGGCCTGTTTTCGATTTGGCCCTTGGCACAGATCGTGCGAATGATTTCGATCATTACTGCAGGAAGAAACCGAAGAACTCGGGGGGGAAACCTGCCTGATCGGACGGACGGATGGAAGTCCGAATATCCCTCTCACTTTCAACGATAAAGTTCTTGCCCTGAGCTGGGATAAAGCATCTAATCCTGACGTCCTGTACACATTGACATGCATTGTCGACTGAGAAAGTACTGTACCTCAAGATTTTCCGGCAAGGTTTCCCATTGTCAGAGGTGGATAGGAGAGCATCAAGTCATGTAAACCCATCGACATGCAAGTAAAAGAATCCTAGACTGTTGGAATTCGAAATAAGAATAGGCCATAGTGGTGCCTTTCAGGAAAATTTTCCTCGTAACACATATGCCTGTCTTCATTAGCCCAGTTCGTGCAGAAAAATAAGATGTTAATTCCATTTCATTCATTCCATGTTATGTCATTTCATTATTATTTGCAGGAATCAAGAGATGATATTAGTGATGCGAGTCAAGGTTCATTCATGCCAGAAGGAAAATATTCAATGATTGAGTTTGCTATCATGCATTTTAGAGAAACAATAGACAAGTAAGTCAAAACTACATGTATTTTTTATCCTTGACAAATTAATTATTAGTTTTATTTCTTACAGTATAAACATTTCTTGTAAAGTTCACTCGAAGGGTGAGTTTCGTTTCGCAAATTCTCCTTGCCAAAAAGTTTGGGGGTGATTCCAAATTGGAAGGGAATTTATTAGATATATCTTGTTACTTTTATCAGATCAATTTTCCATCTTCGTTAACCCCTATGGTGCAGAAATGTTGGACGTCAAATCCCATTTCCATCTTTCTTTTGTTTATATTTACAAAAAGGAGGCTAAAGGGGGGTGGGTCCAGTATTCATACTGAATGATTTGAAGTGATGCCTTTAAATTTACAGAATTGTACTAAGCCATGAACTTTTCTTGGATTTGTACATATTGTAGTCAAGGAAGGATTTGTGCATATAGACATGAAAGGATTTGTGCATGTACAGTTTTCAAGGAAGTATTTGTGCATGTACAGTAGAAGGAAGAATCTGTAGTTAAGAAAGGATTTATACATATAATTAAAGAAGGATTTGTGCAAGTGGTCAATGAAGAGAGTAGCAATGTGTCAAAAATAGTTAATTTATATTCAACACATTTGCGTGGTTTCGAATCCCCGGTTGTACGTGTCAAGGAGTAGGGCAACTTAGTGGGTTTTCTCGGGGGTTCTCTGTTTTCCTCCCACTGCTAAAGAGCCCTACACGCAAGCAAATTATTGAAATAAAATTAAACCATATGTTAGTCCCAAAATGACCTGGTTTGTGTCGAGTGGACGTTAAACCCCATTTCTCTCTCTCTCTCTAAACACATTTGATAATATTAAAATTGTTTCTATCTTGTATTGTGTATATAGTAGATACGCAGCTAGATCGAGAACCAGGTAAACAAGTCTGTAGTGATTTAATTAATTAATCACATTGAACTATTAATTAGCTTTGATTATATATAGAAATAATAACTATCAACATTTTAATGAATGATCTCTGAAACATCTTACCGTTACTTCAACTTATTAAAAAAACTTCCAATTATAAACAACCACAATCTCACACTATATATATTGAAAATATTTACACCAATGGTTATAATAACAGTATTTGACAATAAAGAATTTGAGGAGTTATACTGTTAAAATTGACAAAAACATAGTGATCTGTCCAGTATTAGTCATAATAGGCAGAAATTTTTTAAATGAAAAAAATGTAATTTTAACGCCTCAGGGAGTTGTTTACTGTGCAATATATAAAATTTGTGTGCAACTTGTACCCACTTAAATCTGGATAGAATGGAATATAGCAATAACACATCTGAATTAAGGATACAAGAATATAACTATCAAACATTCTGATTACAATTCTGTCTCTCTGACTATTATTATGCGTCTCTATCTACTAAAGAAATTACTATTTTCTTCAATCCATATCCATCTAACTACAACGGGAGACTTAATGTAAATACAACTTACTCTGATATATATGCTTCTTTAATGATATATAATTGTATGAATGATTTGTTATTATTCCGAACACGCTTCAGTCAAAACCACACACTTTCATTCCATTGATAAATGATATAAAAACACTTTATTGAGCATTATTCATTATCATGATAACAGTATATCAACAACCACACACTTTCATTCAATTGATAAAAAGTATAAATACACTTTAGCATTATTCATTATCGTGATAACAGTATATCAACAACCACACACTTTCATTCCATTTAAAAAAAAATATGAATACACTTTAGCATTATTCATTATTTTGATAAGAGTATATCAACAACCTTTTTTGATTATAACAAAACATAATATTTTAGATCTGTATTCAAATAACCCCTCTTACATTCCAAGTTTTTAATTTTTATTATGTTTCAATAAGATTTCAATAATTAATAATAATTATTTTTTCAAATACCGGGTTTGGTAATTATAGTCATTATGTATTTTCTTTAATAGAAAGTTAATAGATAGATAGCTTTTTATTGTGTCTAAACACCACATATAGGCAGCATACAAATACGATTATAAATTGATAATAAATTGATGTATTCTTTATAATTATGTATTTATAATCAATTAAAATGTTTAATATAATTATGTATTGATATATTTGATATAATTATGTATTGATATGTTTAATATAATTATATATTTATTATAAATTTAACAGGAATCAACACAGATTACCTAATCAAGGTAACTACTACAGACTAATGAATAACATATTTTTATTCTAGCACTTGTCTTGTCTTCACATGCCTGGTTCAGTTCCATCATGCATTATGTTTTAGTTAATTTTAACTTCAAATTGTGGTCTCTAATACGAAGATAGCTATCAAATTGTGGTCTCTAATACGAAGATGGCATCAGCTATTTAGAGTAATCTGTCTTTTCAAGTGGTGTGCATGTGAAAGAACCCTTGACAATTTGAATTCAGATGCTGTCCTGGCAAAATTTCCATCATAGCACACTGCGTGGCATATGCCCATCTTCATTATCGCAGTTGAAACAGAAAAGACAAATGTTACTGTCAACTACAATCAGATATTATTAGGATAGAGATGATTGTCCCCCTTCTAAGATTTAAAATTAAAATCTGTTAGCTTCTTGTTAGAGATCACGACTTTACGAACATGATATCAAACACCCAATTCCAAATGATTTTTGTACAATTGAAAAAATTATTTTTAAAAGATGATTTCTCCTCTTTATAGAAAACAAAATCAGGAATTATTACATGTAGTTTTATTGGAAGTTGGAAATAAAGATAAATTCTTAGTCATAATGGTATGGTGGTTCCCCCTTGTCAGTGGTGCAGGACAGAGGGCCTGACAAGGACAGCAGTCTGGTCGTTTGGATAAGACAAAAAAATGAGGTCCTGTGTAAACATTGACATGCACGTAAAAGATCCCTTGGCAGTTTCAAATGGATATAAGCGTAGGCCGTAGTGTCACTGCCAGGGCCTCATAGCACATTGTATGGCTTTTTTCATAAGCCAAGTTGGAGCAGTAAGACATTGAACCCCATTTTATTCATTTCCTAATGGATGATGTTTGAGAGTAGATTCTATTTAAAAATTGGAATTAAGTGATTGATATCATCATTTTGGGTTTTTGTTTTGTTATCTAGTAGCTTGAAATTATTTTCGTTTACATTTCATGTATGCCTTCTGACTGACTGACCTAACCAACCGCACTGCTTCCATTAAAAAAATGTTTTTGTTCCAGCAAAGCAACCAACTGTTCCTAATTCATCTTTCATGATTGCACTGTAATCCATTTCATGCTTACTTTAATTTTAACTCTTGGATGCTCGAATCATTATTTGTTAAAGGTACGAAATGCTGAGAAAGAATGACGGTTCTATCAGGGGAACAATCAAAATGATTGAAAGTCTCAAGCTTCGTAAACTACAACAACTAACTAAACATGGACGAAACAATTCTAAAGGTGACGGTGGGGCTTCATCTTTTTTCTTTTTTTTCTTTTTGTTTCTTTTTCTCTTTTTATATACAGTATTCATTTGTTAAAAAATATTTTATTGCCTATTTTGGAACTTTCTATCTTTTTCTTTTGGGTTTCCCAAAATCTCCTTAATTTTCGTTTTCCTAAACTCTCCTAAATAGTCGGTTTCCTAAGACTTGCCTTTCACATATTTTATGCCTCATAATGCTGAAAATAAAACACAATTGTACTTATTACATCCATAGTATATAGTTATGTTTAGTTTATCGAGTATATCATATTTAATCTGCCTTGTAGAAATGCATCTATTCATTTAATTCATATCTGCTTGAATAATACTTAATATGCTACTACACATAATACAAAAAAAACCATTACCGTATCTATATTCAGGGGGTCACAGTGACTAAGTGGGTAAGACGCTGGCTCGCTAGCCTGGAGGTCTGGTGCATTGGCGAGATAGCTCGTCCAGATTTTCCAGTTTGGTTCCCCCATGTCAAGGATGCAGGATGGAGGGCCTGTGTACACATTGACATAAAAGATCCCTTGACATTTAGATTTTGATATAAGAGTAGGCCGTAGTACCGCTGTCCAGGCAAAATTTCTCTCATAGCACACTGTATGCTGTATGGCATATGCCCGTCTTCATTAGCCCAGTTCAGAGCAGAACAGTACAACATTAAACCCCATTTTATTTCATTTTTATCTACATGTAAATTTATATATTTACTTCTGTCACAATTCCCCAGGATTTCCCACTGTCACTTATGCAGGACAGAGGGCTTGGCAAGGAACAGTGTTGGGTAACGAAATAAGATTAGGTCGTAGCACATAACTGTGCCTTCATTAGCCCAGTCGGTGCAGACAAGTTGGAGGTTAAACCTCATTTCATTCCTGTCTCTGCTTGTCTTAAAAATTATTATTGTGTGTGCAAAAATAAAAACTGATTTCCATTGTTCACTATGTGGATACATTCACTTAACTTTATAAATAGTTTATTATAACACAAGAAGTCGCTTGATAAGACGAGAGTATCCCGTCAAAACGTCGCTTAGTATCAAACTAAATAATTGTGATCCATAATTTGTACCTTGTGTTTTTTTATGCTCAATTACTAACTGCCAATCAAAGAAATTATATTATAAGTTGAAATCTGGATTGAAAATCTTTCTTATATTCCATACAAATTTATGATGAACAATATTATATCTTTCTCAACATGTTATAAGATTATTAAAATATCAGAAACAATATCTATCCGTAAGCCCTACACTTCTCAGAGCCAGATTAAGATTGCATGGGGTACCTGGCTCAAAATGTGACTGGGTCCCTTGCAGTAGTGGATTATCATTGAGGCTGATGAGGCTGCAGCCTCAGGCCCAAAGATTTTTTTTTAGAAAAAAAAATTAAATTTGTCTGATACGATTAAAAACGCATAGACAATGAATGTTAGGGGGTGTGGTTTAGGCCCAACGGGAACCAGCATAGGCCCTGACCCGAAATTAATTATTCCCACGCAATTTTAAACAGGCCCTTATAGGCCCCCCAGCAACTGCCGCCTCAGGCCTTGGTGGAGCTTAATCCGCCACTGGTCAACAGTAAAAAGGGGGCATATTACCATAGCTGTGAAGTTGTATGTCCCTCTTGTTAAACTTTACTAAAAATCAAAATGAACACTCTATGTTAAATGTAATAAAATTGTTTTTAAATATAGCTGGTGATTGGTCATGGAAAGAACAGGCAGAACTTATTAAATGGACAAGAGTAAGAATGTATATTTTTTTTAAATTGGAAATAATTTTGCTTCAAATGAACAAGAGTGAGAAATAATTTTGATTCAAATTTTTAAATTTAAAAGGAAAAAAAAAAGTAATATAAAGCCACTTCTGATTTTTTTGTTTCATTGAAATCAGTAAATTTTTTGAATAATATTTGATCTGTTTTTTTCTAATTCCAGTCCCCTATTCAAGCTTCTCTGTTGAAACTTACATCTGCTGAACTCAACAAAATGGCTTTAGAATGTTTTATATGTAAGTATATTAATGCATGTTCACCCTTATATATATGACATGTCCTATACAAGTTGGCAAGCGTCCAACCTGGAATATGCCCAATCATACATCAAGATATAATGACAGTGTACACATGGACAGTTGTAATTCGATTTTATAGTAGGCCATAGCACTGCTGTCTGGGCAAAATTTCCCTGATAGTGCACCTTATGGCTTATGTCCGTCTTCATTAGCCCAGCTCAGAGCAGAACAGTAGGACGTTAAACCCCATTTTATTTGCTCTTATTTTCAGGTATAATGAGGTTTATGGGAGATTATCCAATGAATAACAGATCTGATGTTGACTGTGTTATCGACATTCTCAGAGTATGTATAACAAAATAGTTGTTTATAATAATATCTTTATTTCGAAAGGTTAGAAAATAGGCCAAAAGCCTTTCTTAAATTTTCCCCCATGTTCCACCGGTAAAATGAAATGAAAATTACATAAAAACATGAAACTCAAACCAAATAGACAGATAGAAGGAGATAATAATCAAAAAATCAATGCATATAAACAATGTGATTAAAACACAGATCATATTTTGTTTTGTTTTTTTATAGTTCCAAATTTTGTTTTACTTGTCTTTACTACACTAGGATCTGGAAGAGTTGTTATATAACGTTCTGGATAATATCAGGGATAGCGACGAGTTCTTGGTGTGCAATGTATGGAGCTGTGGTTATCCTACTAAAAACATTAACACTCAAATGCCTAACGCCATAGGGTAGAAAGCCGCTTGTAGGACCTCTGACTTGACCTCCCAGTACAACTGGTCATATCTTTATGTAATAGAGGCTATCAAAAGTATTAAAAAAAATATAAAACAAAATAAAGATCTGTATTTAATCAAGTTGATAAATAAATAATGGTATATTTATGATTATCGGTATAGTAATTATAGTGGTGTTGTATTGTAACCATATTAATGCTTGTTTTTATAGTGTTGTCATAAATATCCTGAATTACGAGATGAAATATTCTGTCAGTTATGTAAACAGACGACAAATAATAGAAGTATGAAACCGTAAGTACAGCTAGAACCCTTGTATCAAGACTTGATAGATTATTGTAAACTGCTCTTAATGTGCCTTAGTTCTTGAATTATAAAAAAATTAGAGTTCATATTGGTTATCCGAATCATAAGGGTAGAAGGGAACAATAAGCAGTTAATAAGTTTCTACTTCCGAAATAGAAATAAAATTCCTTGTGAGAAAGAACTGAAAACTCCTTGTGACAATTCCTTGTTCTGAGGGAAATAGAATTAATTCTTTAATCTGAGAAAATCGCGGCAATTCGTTGTCCTGAGAAAAACAGTGGCAATTCCTTGTTTTTAGAAAATAGTGTCAATTCCAAAACGCCTTGTTCTTAGAAAACATTGGCAACTCCTTGTTGACAAAACATAACTGTGACAATTCTGTGTTCTTTATAGAAATTATTTTGTTCTTATTTTATAGAAAAAGTGCTATTAGAGGTTGGAGATTGTTTGGAATTGTTGCTGCTTTCTGTGATTGTTCAGAAACACTGAGAGCATATTTATTTAAATACTTAGAAACTAACTCATCAGACGTCAGTCGACCATATAGTGGTAAGTTTTTATATGTCACTATTTGATATGGATGTTTATATAGAAATTGACATCATTGACATTTGTCCACAATTTCTTGTGACCGCTAAACAATTGAATTTTTCTTTAAATCTGCAGGTATTGTTCATTAATTTAGTCTAAAGGAAAAACCTAATCAAAATTCACAATTTTTCTTAAATCATTGAAGTTCAGTAGAGTTTTGGAGATGGTGCATGCAATTCAGATCATAAGGCTTTTCATTGAGTCAAGTGGAGGGGGTTTCGGTCCCAAGGTTGTAAGTGACAAGGAATAGGTTCACCTGCAGAAAATCATGGTTTTGTTTCGGGATCTTTCAGTTTCCTCTCTCTCACTGCCAAATTGGGCCATAGTTAGTCTCAAATGACTTAGTTCGTTTCGAATAGACATTAGATCAATTTTCTCTACCCCTCTCCTTTCCATTTACTGTTATAGAGAGAGAGGGGAATGGGGTTTAACATCCACTCGACACAAACTAGGTAATTTCGGGACTAACACATGGTTTAATTTTATTTCAATAATTCGCTTGTGCGTAGGAGCCTTTAGCAGTGGGAGGAAACCGGAGGACCCGGAAAAAACCAAGGAGGTTGGACAGACGACCCTACTCCTTGTCACGTACAACTGAGGATTCGAAACCACGCCAGTTGACTCGATGACAGGCCACATGATACAGCACACACATGCTAACCATTTTGCCATCCAACCACCCATTTACTGTTATAGCATGTGTAGATGAGATTGTCCAGTAGGATATAAGGAAGAACCATATAATTGAATGGTGGAATTGTCTACGATATAACCCCAGATAGTTTTCTCTATTTCTTTATTATAGCAGGTAATATATTATTGTACATTCTTTCTTTCCTAGCTGCTGCCACGTTGTGTCTTCAGAATCTACGAAAGACTTTCCGTTACGGTGGAAGGAAGAATGTACCATTAAGAGAAGAAATCCAAGCTCTCGGTGTAAGTTTTTAATTTTTTGTTGTAGATTATATGTTACATTTTTACAATATTCTACAGTATATTACAAGTTTATAATCCTATTTTATGTGAAGATGGAGTTGACCTGTATTCATACCATTATTTTTTTTTTGTAGGATGGTCGAAATTGTAAACGATTCCCGTTTGTATATTCTGGATCTAATTCACATGGTGGAATGTTACAAGTTAAATCATGCACCGTAAGTAGGCTTATGTTAACATGTACACTAGATTATAATGTTGATCTTTATCGGTGTTTGCGGTTACAGGTGACATCTTATATATATTACACACAATAAAGCATTTGAACTGCATTTGATGTGCTATTCTGCACCAATAATGTGCGCACCAGTACTGTGCTATGAGGGACATTTTGCTCAGGACATTAGCATTTCAACTTCGGTTCATGTTTTAAGTTCAAGTCAAGACCACCTCCTGGTTATTGAGATAGGGCCTTGGAACTGTGGCTCACAAATAAAGCATTTAATACATTACAGTATGAGACAAAATATAAAATTATAGCAGTATATTTTCATGAATCTTTTGGGGAGTTGAATTGCCGAATGGTTAGCACGTGGGTGCTGTATCATAAAGCCTGTCATTGAGTTAACTGGCGTGGTTTCAAATCCCCGGTTGTACGTGACAAGAAGTAAAATCGTCTGTCAAACCTCGTGGGTTTTCTAGGGGTCCTCTGGTTTCTACCCACTGCTAAAGACCCCTATGTGCAAGTGAATAATGTAGATAAAATTAAACCACATGTTAGTCCCGAAATGACCTAGTTTATGTCGAGTGCATGTTAAACCCCATTTCTCTCTCTCTCTCTGTCTCTCTCTATCTCTCTGCTCACAAATAAAGCACATAATACATTACAGTATAAGACTAAATATAAAATTACAGCAGTATTTTCTCATGAATCTTTGTTTGTAAGCATGATATATTAATAAAGAGATTGAGAGAACTAGCTCAATTTTATTGGTCTTTAGCAGTGGGAGATATTGGACAGACAACCCAGAGAAAATCGACAAGGTTAGGCAGACAACCCTACTCCTTGTCAAGAGTGGAATTTGACTCAATGGCAGACCTTATGATCTAAAACACATTAGACCAATTGGCCACCTGTAGCTTAATACAGTGTATTTTGTTTGTATTTGATAGGTTGTACTAGATGCTATTGAAGATATTTGTAGAAATCTGAGTATTGTTGATCCAGTAGAATTTGAAGAATATACGTTATTCTTAAGATCAAGTAAGTCAAACTAATTTATATTTATTATGAAATGTCAGATCATATTTCTTACCCTGAATCTTGTTAAAGAGGTAGAATAGATAAGTGACACAAAGTGAATGGAAATATTGACAAATGAAGTATATCAGGGCTTTTATTTCAAATTGTTGCCGAACAGTCTTTTTTAACATAATTTGTATACCTTGGAATCGTAAGATATTTTTTCAAAACAATGTTATATATTTAGCGTTATCCCAATTTTCTAAATATATTTTAAGTGTTTTTACACATTAAAACCTTAAATCTTAATTGTCTTTCAAGGTTAAAGTCTTTGTAATATTATGTATTGTAAATTGACTGACAGGTTAGTTCTCCAGTCAGTCAATTTCAATGCCTGTCAGTCAAAATTGGCCAATAGACTCTAATGAGAGCCCTGGAGTTTACATAATGTTCATAAAATGAATTAATACACAAGAACTTTATTATCAATTTATCTTTTCTTCAGGAGATGGTGGAATAAAGAAATTAGGCAGAGAAGAATATATATTAGATATCACCTCAGAATGTCTTCGCAAAAAAATTGAATACGACCTCATTTTTCAGAGAACTGTTTGGTTCTTCCCTGTCCATCATAATGATAATGAAACCTATGTTAATCTTCTTTTTCAACAGGTAAATGTCTTTTCTTAATGTCTTTATCCATTCTTCTTTTCTACTTCTTCTTTTCTTCTTCTTTTCTTCTTCTTTACTTCTTCTATTTCATTATAAAGTAAACTGAAATTTAAATACCTATTCAAAATATGTTTCCAAAGTACACATGTATTCTTTGAATAAATAATGACAATAATAATATTGATATTTTTTTTACTGATAGTGTGTATTAGATTATCTCGATGGATTATTGATAGAGATGCCAAATGGTGTTCCTTCTAGAGAAACTTTGGTATGTATATATAGTACATGTACATGTATTGTCCTTAAACATCGAAAGAAGGATAGAGTCTAACATTTGAGATATTAATTCTATGTATTGTGTCTAATGGAAGATGGGGGGATTGGGATGGCCAAGTGCCGCGCTTCGACCTCTAGCTGGCCAGCCACCTCTGGCTTGCGGCTGTGGTTTCAAGCCCTGGTGTGAGCGTATGTGGCATAGAGATAGGGGCGCCTTATCAACCTCGTGGGTTTCTTCCGAGCACTCCAGTTTCCTCCCACTGCTAAAGACCCCTATGTGCAAGCGAAATATTGATTCAAATAATATGTATTTTGTTTAACAGGAAGATATAGTAACAATTGGAGCTCTATTATATAAAAGTAAAGAAAATGCTGCTGTTCCAAGTCTGTAAGTTATTTTATTTTATTATTTTTATTAGATTGTATTTTACAATATTCTTTACCTTTATTTTATCTTCACAAGGCATATTTTCATTGCATCAAACTTCTATAATTATCTGCCTATTGGATAACACTGAAAAGCATCTATTTGTTCGGATGGTACAAAAAAGCATGATCCTATGTATACCATTGGCAGGAATGTAAATCTTCGCCCATAGCACCCTGCATGGTGTGGGGGGGTTGGATGGCCGAATGATTAGCATGTGCGTGCTGTATCATATGGTCGGTCTGTCATTGAGTCAACTAGCAAGGTTTCGATTCCCCAGTTGTACGTGACAAGGAGTAGGGTTGCCTGTCCAGCCTCGTTGGTTTTATCTGGGTCCTCCAGTTTCCTCCCACTGCTAAATACTTCTACGCGCAAGCAAATTATTGAAATGACCTAGTTTGTGTTGAGTGGACGTTAAACTCCTTCTCTCTCTCCCTGCATGGTGTATTGCTCCATATTTTCAGCCAATATCAGCTAACATTGTGGATGGATCATTGGTTTAGCATCTCCACCATGCTCTGTGGGGGTTAGTTCTCGGTTTAACATGGATCGCATGGATTAAAATATATTAACTCTCAAAACCACATGTTAGATAGGCCATGTTTTATTCAACCTCTCTACATACTCAAGATTCTACCTCATGGGAGATAACTCTTGTAGTACTGTAGTAAAGTACAAAGGGGAGAGAACTCTTACATAAAAGGTGTCATTACTATATGACAGTATGCCTGTCTGTATAGTCTGATGATTTAAGTCAATGTTTTACGAAGTGATATTAGAAATCTCTCATCATCTAATTGAAAACAAATTCCCAATATATCCATTATTATTGGTATGAGTAATGGCTACTGATCTTGTGAAATATGTTTTGGTAAACTGATAATTGTTTTGTATTGCAGAAGAGAATTGGACACATTAATACCTGCAAATGTTCTTAATATACCTGGAATGAAACCACAACAATGGTTAAATAGAATACATAGCAGAATAGCAGAGTTACCTTCAAGAGCACCAATGGCTTACAGGGCACAGTTCATTGGTAGGAATGGCAGATTTATTTTTAAAAATCTGATTAAAAATTAAATGAAAGAGTTATGTAATGATTATAATTTACTAATTTATTGCAACAAGTTTTTTGAATTCTCTAATTAGAACTTCATGGAGATGCTTAGTAATTATGTATTTTTTTCTTATTTATTTTTCATATGACCCCCCCCCCCCTCCCCTCCCATCTATGTTACATTTTTTTTTTTATCTTTAGATATTTTATCTACATGGAAATTATTTGGATCAACATTTTTCCACATTAAGGTAATTTTAATCTGGGTTTTTGCGACTTAAAAAACACTTTTACCATATAATTCATTAAAATTTATTTTAAAAAAAGTGTTTCAAAAAATCCTAGACTCGCTACCTACCTATCGAAAATTCCAGTACTGACCAACTTAATGTTAAAATGTTTCTGCTTAACCATTTGAAGGCACTACAGAGTTTATATCTCGTTTTAAATCTTGAAACATTATTCAATTCTGTTTGATTTAATCAACACTGATGTAACTGTATAACAAAATCACAACAAATATATAAAAGGAATTAACGATGAACATGCTAACACATTTTTTTAAAATTAAAAAAACTTGATTACAAAAAATATACTTTTGTTGTACATATATAGGTATTAATATTTGTTTTTATAAAGTTAAAAGTGTGGTATTTTGTATGAAATCAATTTGAATATATTAATATTTCAGAGTATACCTAATGTAACCGGACAATGTATACTGGCTGTAAATAGAAATGGTATTCATTTCCTCAGACATGACACACGGGTATGTATGCTTTCATTACTAAAGATTGGTAAAACTCTCCAACAGGAATTGCAACCTAGTCGTCTATAATCTGTAAGTCCTTTGACACTCAGAGGCAACGTGGCTCAGTAGTTTAAAGCGCTTGCTCACTAACCAGGAAGTCCAGGAAGAAAGTTCCTGCAATTTTCCAGCCCTTGTCACAGCATAGTTATTTGAATGGTATGAAAAAAATTGCCAAATAGCCCCCTTTTGTTATGTGTGAATAAAATATGTTTTAACCAAAATGTACATACTATATCGGATATTTGAATTTCAGGAGGTTATTGTTTATCATCCATTCGTAGAGACGTTATCTACTCGACGTTATCGCAGTGATTATAATGTGAATTATTTAGATATGAAAGTGGGTAATTTAATGGTACAGAAGATAATGAGAGTTGAAACTGATCAGGTACGTGGTGCATCCTTTACTTTCGTAATAAAAACAAGTTCTTGATAATATCTACTCATGTAGGAATCACGAAAACTGTATTAATCCAAGGGCCATATTCATAAATACTTAAGTTAAAATATTTTAAGAATTAAGCATTATTCATTGGGTGATAATTAAAATCCTAGTTCAAATTTGAATTTGAAAAGATAGTATTCTAAAATCATTTAAGTTTAAGATTTCGTAATACTGGTTAATAAATAAATCATAACAACAAATTTGAAATACAGTGAAAATATTCCATCTGTTTTCATAATTTTGAAACAATGAGCTTGCACTTGAGGCAGAATATGGCTCAAAGTATGGATGGGGGGAGGGGGGTGGATGGCCAGATGGTTAGCATGTGCGTGCTGTATCATAACCTGTCATATAGGCAACTGGCATGGTTTATAATCCCCGACTCATGGTGTTCTTTGGGTCCTCCGGTTTCCTCCCACTGCTAAAGACCCCTGCGGACAAGCATATTATTGAAATAAAATTAAACAATATGTTAGTCCCGAAATGATCTAGTTTGTGTAGAGTGGACGTTAAACCCCATTTCTCTCTCTATTAATGTATAGGACTTTGAATTTGGTTTATCTTTATGATGAATGGCCCTCTATTTTATTTGTGGAAAGGGTGGGGGTCGAGTAGTGTGCTTTAAATCATAAGGTCTGTTTCTGAGTCAAGTGGTGTAGCTTCCATCCCACACTTGTCCATGACATGGTTTCGACCTTTGTGTTTTCTTTAGGTCCTCTGGTGTCTTGTCCCTGCTAAAGACCATTTTAACAAATTATTGAAATAAATATTGTACCTTCTGTTAATCCACAAAATGACCTAGTTTGTACCGAGTGGCCATTAAACCCCATTTATCTATTTCTTTCTGTTTCATTCATTCTTAATCATAAAATAAACTTTTTGATGTTCATTTATTCCAGGGATCTGATATCTCCAATATGATTGGTCAGTACATGCAGGTCATCAATCGGCACCGTAAACGCCCCGATCGACCAAGTCCATCACCTTATTAAATAATGGATCAGGAACAAACCTGCATGATACATAAAATACCAAAAATAATACCCTCACTATAAGATTCTTTCAAAATGTATATAGATATAAATATGTATATTTAATACTTATAAAAAACAATTGTATATAGCTTACGCTAATAATGTGTCTTTCATTCTAATAGTAACTTTTGCCTAGAAGAAAACGATTAAGAAATAATTATTAATTATTTGAAATGGTTTATTTTTTTAAAAAAAGAATAAAGTTTATTTTTAAAAAAAAAAGAGTAAAAAAATATCTGATCTTATGAAACTGTTTATTTTGAAGAAAAAATAGTAAAACAAATTTATTCATTTATGTGATTAATCGAAACTGTTCATTTTGAAGTTAAAAATGGAGAAAAAAATAATTTAAGTGATAGCTCTTGACAATAAAAAATAATGAAAATAAATTTTTATTTAAAGATTTTCAACACATCAAAGCATAATAATATATATTTATATATTCACAAATAACAGAATGATTTTATATACACTTAAATTTCTAATTCTTGTTAGTTTAGCACATTCCACGTTAAACTCACTAATTGTAAATATAATTGTAATTTTATTATATACATGAATATCAGCAATAAATACTGCTAATTATAGTAATAATTATAAATATTAAATAATGATTATTAAGAATAAAATGTTGTTTATATTAAAAAAAAATTATTGACAAAATGTATTTATTATATATAACTAAAAGTGCTTTTTTATGTAAATTTATGTTTTTGGGGGTACTTGTTTTCTCTGTGGAATATTTAAGTATTGTAATGTTAGAATTTAAACATATTGACACAATTTCACAATTCATTCAATCTTCTCTAGTGTTTTATAAAACTACAAATATTTATACCTTTATATTAACCCTTTAGCACTTAGATCGCACCAATCCACCCTTAGTTGTGGCACCTCCATGGTCATATAATAAGGAAAACTATTGACATATCTCAAGTCAGTTTGATAGAGACTGTCTACGGAACAGCTGTTTTAGTCTGTTCAGGGATGTACCATTATTAATATACCCCTTTTCTCTCACTTTCTTCAAGGAACTGACATCCGTCAACATTTACATGTATCAAGTGCTAGAGGGTTAATTATATCAAATCGAATATTATAAATTGTTCAAAGAGAAATTGGTTCATATATTATATTATAGTGTTTTATAAGTCAGGAATAATTATTAATCATTTAAATTTGCTGCATTTAGGTATGGGTGAAGGTAGTAATTAACACTTATACCATTTAATAGTTTAATTAGGCCAAGATAAAAACACCTGTGTTTATGGTTGCCCCACTGACCTAAAATTAGGGTCCCCTAAACTTTTTTTTCTTATTTCCCAGGCGTCACTTTCTCTAGACAAATTCCAACACTGAAATTTCGGTATTATTTTTAAGAACTGTCATCAGTTATAATTAAACTAGAAATTCTAGGAAATATACTATACACACCCCACAGAATTTTTTTTTTTCCGACTGAACAATCCCATTTTTTTTGGGGGGGGGGGGGAAGTAACAGTAAAGTAAACACAGGTATTTTATTGGCCTTACATGAATCATTTTAACAAGAATAGTTTTGTATATAGTGCATTGTATTGTACCAATATTTCTGTATAAGTGTCCATTTAAGTAAACCACTAACCTATATTTACAAAATCTTAATCATATTATGCACCAAACAAAGAATAATACGAATTTCTATAGGCCACACCAGTTTGAATTTCTGTTTTTCGGGAACACAAAATAAACATTTAGCCTCCAATTTCTTCAGAAAGAAAATTAATTTGGAAACAAAAGTAATAAAGTATTTATGTTTTGAAATTTTTTAACGAAAAATCATACACAAGGATTGAGTGGTTTATTTATTCATCAAGACCCCGAACAACTAAAAATTTCATTGGTTTGGCCAATTGGTGAATGAAAGTTAATTTGGAATATCGAAAACATTTACCAAGATTAAAATGAAGAAAACATGTTTAAAACATGGATATGTCAACCATTTTGCTCAAAATATTTTGATAGTTTAGCATAATAGTACTAATTTATATAAATAAAAGTATTTGCAGGAAAATTTCCTTGAAAAAAAAAAATGTATTATGTGTTCAACTAGTATTGTTATGTTGTGATTGAATAGGTCTTTTTGAAATTCTGTGTAGTTGTGAAACACAGTTGTGATGAAATACTAAACAAATTGAGTTATGACATTTATATTCCGTTTTATTTGGGGGGGGGGGGAAATATCAGAAAATTCTTTTTTTTTATTGTGAGTGGGACAAATCACTTACAAAACATTCCTTATTTATTCTGCTGTGGGGGACAAATTACTTACAAAATATTCCTTTTTTTATTCCGATATGTGGGACAAGCCACTTACCAATTAAATGATTATTTTAGGTTATTTGATCTATATATAGAAAACATTCCTTTTTTATTCCAACATGTGGGACAAACCACTTAAAAAACATTCCTTTTTTAATCTGCTGTTAAGGACAAATTACTTACCAAATATTCCTTTTTTATTCCGACATCTGGGACAAACCACTTACAAAACAAATGATTATTTTAGGTTATTTGATCTATATATAATAAAAGTTTTAAGATATCATATTCTATGTGCAATCATATATCATATCATATACACATTCCAAGTTTTATATTGTCTAGTACTATATAGTTTATAAGCAATTTAACAAATATTTATATTAATCTCATATTTTTATACTGACATCACAATTAAAGTTTATAAAATATATTCTACTTATTCTTTATTTTACCTTCTTACCTTAAACCAAGGGGGGTTGGGGTGGCCTAGTGGTCTAGAGTGCTACGCTTCGACCTCTAGCTGGCCAGTCACATCTGTCTGTGGTTTCGATCCCTGGTGTGAGTGTATGTGGCATGGAGATAGGCGTGCCTTCTCAACCTCGTGAGTTTCCTCCGGGTACTCTGGTTTCCACCCACTGCTAAAGACCCCTACACGCAAGCGAATTATTGAAATAAAAAATTAAACCATGTTAGTCTCGAAATGACCTAGTTTGTGTCGAGTGGACGTTAAACCCCATTTCTCTCTCTCTCACCTTAAACCAATCTGTATTGCTTGCAGTATGTATCACAAACAGTATGATAGTACTATATGGACCAGTATCCGAGCATGACGTCATCGCTGCAGTTTCGTAATTATGACTTTGCATAAAACATTGAAGTCCTTCAATTGATGTCCAGTTATCCCAAGGAACGGAAATGCAATGATTTATGACGATCGATCATACTTGAATTGGCAGAGCCTTAGACTCTTTTGAAGAGCTCCCCCCCCCCCCCCAAGAACAACCAGAAGAGTAGCACTTGGCTAAGTAAGACGCTGGCTTGCTAGCCTGGATGTCAAGGGTTTGATCCCAGTGTTGGCCGAGAAAGTTATTGGGATTTTCCCTTTTCAGTGGTTCAGGATGTGGGGCCAGGCATGGACAGTTGTATAGTCATTTGGATGGTATAAAAAACAATTACCCATGTACACATGGCATGCAAATAAAAGATCCCTTCCCAGTTGGAATTTGATATAAGAGTAGGCTGTTGTGCCACTGTGCAGAAAAAATTTCCCTCATAGCACACTGTGGCCGTCAAGACTATACAGTCTGTCTCATTGCACAAAGAAATACAGGATAAAATCTTATTATATGCATACTGTCACACATTCAGCAAATATAGACGGTTAGTTCAAAGACACATCTAAAGCTGATATGTAGAGCATTGTCTAATTCACTCAATATCTCTGCCATCCAAAGTTTTAGAGAGTAGCCTAGATTATGGGCATGTCATGTGAATAAATGTCTATGTAATAATTTATATAACACTTGAAGCCAGATAAATATCTGACAACAGGCAAATTTAGCTCTTGCATAATAAGGATACCACTTTAATCAAACTGAATTCAATAAGGTAATAAAATATTTAATAGTTTATTCCCAACTTAAATAAGAAACAAGTATAAGTAAATAATGCTTTAAAAATAAACATATACAAAATAAATTTTTGGAAGATATAATAAAGACAAACATAACAGGGCTGGAATAAAGTTATATCTAGTGGCCTGCAGAGAGAGAGAGGAATCAAGGGGGTTGGGGGCATCGAAATCAAAGAGTGAAATTAATTAATTTTTTTTTATCGATGTTAAGTTTGTTGTACAAGCTGCCCTGTTTAATTTGAATAAAAGTTTATTTCATCTGTTTTTACATATTTACATTATCCTCCTTTCTCACATTTTTGAGTACTAGGCCCTATACTAGAGTATGCCCCAGGTATAACCAACCTTCTGCACGCCACTAGTTAAATCCCAATCAGCAAACTATAATCTCCACATATTGGTGGATTTAAACAACCACATGAAAATAGTCATTATTAAGTGTGGTTTAATGGTTGAGGGCGAGACATTGCGTAATATATTGTAACAACAATATATTACGCAATGTCTAAGCCAGAGACGATTAAACTACTTAAAATTCAGACACTCGGTCACACTCCGCACGTGCGTTTGCAGTGAAAAACGGCATGCCAGTCTAATATTGAAATAATGTACTATTGGCAAGTTGCCCGTACATTATTTGAGATAATGGTAGCCAACATCAGAGGATGACTCACATCTGTATTTTAAGGTTTTTTAAAATACAGATGCATTGATGTTGGCATATCATTAATTCAGATAATGTATGTGCAAAATGGGTATAGTACATTATTTATACAAGATGAAATATTGGACTTGCATTTAAATTTCATTGAAATGCAGGATAGTATCTGTATATTAAGATGTCAAATGATCTTGAGCAAGACATTGCAATAATATATTGAATCAACACTATCAATATATTAGTTAAACATGCATTATTCAAGAGCTAAATCTGCCTAATGCAGGTCTTTATTTGGGCATGAAATGTTTTCTAAAGTATTAATTAGACATTAATTAACTGATCCAGGCCTTAATCAACTTTGGATGGCATCAGATAGCTCTGATATTAAACAGATTAAAACGTTTCAGTGATAAATCAAATATGGCGTGCCCAGATGCTTCGAGTCTTAGCTTTGATCAACCAGAACCGTGGTTGAAATTATTGCACAGGTCGGTCAAATCTTCAAATGCCAATATCTTCACTTGCAATAGAGTAATTTGAATGAAATTTTCAAATTATTCATTTTACATCATCTACGTTCGAACTATTATAGCTAGAATGGCTAGTTCTTATCTATATCTTGAATAATGTAACTTTAATGTCTTGCTCTCAACCATTAAAGCATACTTAAGACACAGATCTCAACTCCACTTAAATGATTCCAAATGATGAAATCAAACAACAACATGTACATTGACCTGGTCATTTAGGTTTCTCTAAGACACATGACTTAAACTTAATTAGAATATATACATAACACATGAAATTATAAACAGCAGTTAATCTGAAGTCAAAATCTAGCAAGCATCAATTTACTCAACATGCATTTATTATACCTGTCTTACTATTAGAGTATGATTCACAAATCTTCATATAGTAGACCTAATTATGTAACATAACGTATAGCATACTTTCATATCCCATGTACTAATAATATTGCTGCAGTCTATGGCTAATCACAGAACATACCCCAAGAAAGGATTTGGTCTGAAAACATGTCAGTGTATTCGCAAACCCAAAATAAGTCTTAAGTTGAAGCCTCCTATAAAATTTGTATTATATATTACAGTGTTATAATTTGTAAGTCATATTATTTCAAGGATTAGATATTAAAGGGACAATAACACTCTTGCTGGCTTGACAGGTCCAGAAAAAAAAATCAGCCTTATTCTAACTACTAGATGTTTAAGTGTCCTACCTGTTGTGTAAATTATCCATTACAACCTATCTTGCCTGTCCAGAGGGTTCGAAAATATGTTTAAATCCAAGTTGCATTTGGAAGTGCTTACGTAAGGCTTTCCAAACCATGTTACGGCATGTAGTTGAATTTTTCCAATTTTTTAAATTAGGTGGGTTAGGATGAAATTTGTATCATTTATTAATTGGAATATTGTAAAATAGTACAATTTGTTGACCAGAATAAAGATTGGGACAAATTATTCAGTTACAACAAGAGTGTTATTGGGGCTTTAACATAACATTTTAGAACTATGTTTTTATATGTACATTAATCTGAAAATAGCATAATCTCCATCTTGAATTATAAAAACAAATTAGTTTATACAAGGTATTATATATTTGCACAATTTAAACAACAATTATAAAACTGCCTCAAAGAATTTAAATAGTAACAAAGGCACTTCATTGATTCTATTAAAGATAGTTTGCCAGACAACGAAACATGAAAACATATGACACAATTGAACTGTTTTTACAAATATTCAGTACAAAAGCATGCCATCACATAAACAAACAAAAACACTGATTGGAAATTGTTGAAATTTAATGAATTGGTTTCTTCGTGTCATTTATGCAAAACAGTGCATGTACAT
Organism: Patella pellucida; assembly: GCA_917208275.1. Lineage (NCBI taxonomy): Eukaryota > Metazoa > Mollusca > Gastropoda > Patellidae > Patella > Patella pellucida. The sequence goes on along the minus strand of OU795036.1, from coordinate 18,507,359 downwards.
TTCAAATTTCTTATTTTAAGAGTTAATATAGCTAACATGTTTTTTTTATAAATTTAAATAGTTTCAATTATTTGCAGGGATTTCATAAAAATATCTGAAAATGTATGTAGAACTTCATAGTGGCCCCTTTCTCTGACTAATTTAAGCAATGTATATACATGAACCGAGCGGATGATGGATCTCCACTCAAGAGCACTTAAAGGGATGAAGGACAATAATCTGCTGATATTGAAATTGGATGAGTATGATCATTGCCATTGCGCTAATGGTAACTAAGGCTATCAAAATGTTCAAAGTTTGGATAATAAATGTAGTATTTGGAGAACTCAAAAAGAAACTGGAAAAGATACTCTGACACAGGACGGATCTATACAACCATCGTTATATCTTGTTGAAGCTACATCAAACAGTGAAACAAAGAAATATTTACAACTTTTTTTAAAAATTCTTTAGATGATCCCAATTTCTGTACAAAATTATTTACTAAGTGCTACAATATGATGTGTATTACTCAATCAAATAGCTTTTAAGTACCACCCCCTTCAGCCTCCCCTAATTTCATTCTTGCATAGATAATAAATGTTTAAACTATATATCAGTCTTATAAAACAACACCAAACATGTTATAAAGCAACATAAAGGGTGGTTAATTGTGTCATCGTAATACAACTATTGTTCCAATATAGAATTCCAATATGTATCTTTTCATTGTAGAACATATTGAGTATTGGAAACAGGGTTTAATACAAGGTTTAATACAACGTATCATGGTTTATATTTAGTACCACTCATAAAGTCCTGATATAGTTTCTTTTGAATTCTAGTATAGTTTGGATGCCATTGTTTTCAATATTTGGTTGGTAAGCTGAAAAAATCACTTCTTAATTTGAAAAAGTCATAAAAAGTTCTCCCAGTTTGATCTCTATGAGGGATTTGATAAATGAGGAAAGTTATATCATAATGAGAGTGATTCCTTTCATTAATAAGACAAGGGTTCTTAAGTCTATATAGCCCAAATTTCATTCTAGAAGTAGTATACACAATTGCACAATAACTTTTGACCATAGAATAGAATATGCAAATTAACAGGAGCGATTTTCAGCAGTAAGGAGATCATAAACAGACTCTCGTTGATTGAGAAACAGATGCTCTTAATACAAGACAAATTATTAAAACACACACAAATTCTAGGTATTGTAAGTTCATCATGGAATGTTTGAAATTTGTACAAATAAAAAAACTTCTAGTCAATCTTTTGTTTGTCTTCTGCTACTTGTAGAAGGGGTAGAAATACTTTCTTCCACTGATCATGCCATCTCACTGCTTGAAATGTTTTAATATTTCTACGCATGGCTGTTAACTTTGATTGGTCAGCAGGGAAACCATTCAGTAATTCCTATAACATAATAAACCATATGACTAAAAAAATGTACCCCAAAAACTATTGGTACACAATATATGGAATTTTTATTCAATAAATTGTGTACCAATAAACAATAAAATACAAATTGTTAACTGGAGAAAAACTGCTAAAAAGTGGTCTTGTTTGACAGACATGAAATCTTCTTCTTGATGATTATACTCATAAGATTTCAATGCTGACAACCATCTGAGTAAGTACATCATTTAAAGTCTCATTGTATCATTTTAGCGCAAGATGTATCACTTGCAAAATATTGGTCCAAAAATAGTTCAATTCAGTTCAGTATTTACAAAGATATGTTGAATTGAAATTTCATCAGTCTATACTGCTTACTATGTAACAAACCCACTGCCATTTTAATTTGGCGAACAGAATTAATAGACCCTTTTTTAAATCTGATTAAAACATGGAAGCAGACCCTAAATAAAGCTGTTTTACATCACTTACCTTAAGTTGGCTACTTAAAACATCACTATCACTAAATATCATACCATTTTTATTATGTTGAACTAACTCAGTTAAACTAAAAACATCAGAAAACTCATATGAAATATTATATAATATCTTTTATCATACATATTAGAGAAACAGAGCGAGAAATGGGGTTTAACCTCTTCTCGACACAAACTAGGTTATTTCGGGAAAAACATTTGCTTCAATTTTATTTCAATAATTTGTTTGCTATTAAGGGTCTTCAGCAGTGGAAGGAAACCAGAGGACCAAGCAATAGAAAACCCACAAGGTGGGGCAGGTGACCCTACTACATGTGGACTAAAAACCAACCAACCAACCATTACTTGACTCAATGACAGACGTTTTGATCTCAAGCACACAGGGTTAAAGCACTGTTGCGCCCAACCCCCTTTAGTATAGTGAAAAAGACAGAAAACATAGCAAAAATGCTTATCATTTGGAACAAAATGAAACAGGGTTTAACATCCTACTGTTCTGCACCGACTGTGCTATGAGGGAAATTTTGCCGAGCTGCGGCACTACTGCTTACTCATATCTATTTCTAACTGACAAGGGTTCTTTTACATGCCAAGCCAATGTGTACACAGGACCACGGTTTCTCATCTCATCTATCTGAACAACTGTACACTGTCCCTTGCCAACACAGAGATCTAACACAAGTTAGCATGCCAACATATTAATCACTGGAACATGTGATAACATATATGTTAGTCCCAGTATGACCTAGCCTGTGTCAAGTGGACATTTAACCACATTTCTCTCTCTCTTGCTATTGGTTCTTTAATATACATACCAACGTGTACCAAGGACCTCAATCCTGCATCCCATCTGAATGACTAGACCCTGTTCTATGCTAAGCTCTTCATCCTGCACTACTGACTTCAGTATAAGGCTTTTTGGGTATACACATTAATATCATAGAGAACTACACCACTACAGTGAGGTACTTATGTAATATTTTAGCATAATACTAAGTAATTTCTTCATTTGAATCACATGTAAGAATTGACTCACCAATTAAAATCCACAGCACAAACTGGAAGACCACAACCAAACATATCAACAACTTTCATTGGTAGATCTAAACCACTTGATGATATGTGTAAACATACACCGAGATCAGAAGATCCTGAAATAAAATATACGTTTAATATTCTGTCCTTCCGCAGGACTAATATTGTAAATAATTTCAAAACTAAACTTAGATTATTCGACAACTTCTCTTTTTAAGACATCCTGTATCAAAATCAACAATATACTCTTCCCTATCTAAGAAATGATGGACTCATTTTGAAAACTAAGAGGTTTCTATATGTTAGCAAACATTGTTGATCGTAGGGTTTAATATCTGCTTACTTACACTGAAGGCGATTTCGAAGAGAAATTTGTCATATTTTAGTATGGAGCAACAGTGGCTAAATTAATATATTTAGAGCATGCACAGGGCTTTTTCCTTTAGGAGGAAACAGGAGTAAACCCATGAGGTTGAGATGGTGCTCTACCCTCAAGTCACATCCCCTCACACTAGGGATCAAAATCACTACCGCAAACACAAAGTTAACGGCCAGAAAGAAAGAGCTCGAAACACGAAACTCTAGACCACTAGGTCATTCCACTCACTATTTATGTCTGATCATCAGTGTAGTTTTATAATCATTTTCTTAATGGATTGATATTGTAGACATTATGTCCTGGTTCGCGAACCAGTGTCTTACCCATTGAGTCACTGTGGCTTCCCCGCTTCTCTATTATACATACCTAATAAAACAGGATAATCTTCTGGTTCTAACCATGGTAAACAAAAACTAACATGGTTCCATTCAATGTCACCAATTTTTTGTCTGTAATGTTCTTTTAGTGGACCCTTTCCTATAACAATACATAATTTTATTTTGCAAATTTGGTCAAAAACTCTTTTCCTTTAGGAATTTGCGATCATCTACATGTTTTATCTAGTATTTAATAATAAGATAGAAGAATTTCCCAAAGATTACACACATACTAAAATTTGAGAGTAATTGGCCACAGAAAAATAAACATGTTGAATAAAAATCAAATCTGGCAGGTGGAAAAGACATAACACTTAGAGCACACACCTAGGACACTCTTTCAATCTAAGAACCGAAATGAAATGGGTTTTAACGTCTTACTTCTCTGCACCAATGCAGTGAGTTATAAGGGGGAATTTTGCCCGCATATCGGTCTACTTTTCATTAAGTCCAGACTGTCAAGTGATCTATTTTACCACGGCAACATGCACACACAGGACCTTAGTTTTTTCTTCCCATCCAAATGACTAGATGACTAGAACTTTATGTTCCTTCCCAAGCCAAGTCCGATCCCAAATCATGCATTACTGACAACAGGTAACCACAATGAAAACATCGGTCAACACTGGGATCGAACCGAGGACCGTCTGATTAGTGATCAAGCGCATTAATCACTATGCCACCATGGCTCTGTTCCACCTGAGGAATAGAAAATAAAGTTCTTACCTGTAATAACACATAATACATTCGGTAAAGGACAATCATTGGCTTCTACAAACTTCTCATATTCTGAAATATAAAATCGTTAGAAACCTAAGTTACACATACTTCCACCAACGTGGTGTATACTGAAATATCTGGCTGATGTCTATTTCACTAGGACAGCTATACACAAGCTGCACCTGGTTATTTTATGCAGCAAATGATTAATTTGCCGAGACCAATATTCAATATTTATTTACCATACATGTTTGTGTCAAGAAATACAGATCTCACATTTAATGCATCAGTAAACATTTCTTTCTATAGAGATTATGCATAGGCCTATGTTATCATCCATAATTAGTTGCTTATACCTACCTTGTAATGCTGATAATAAAAGACCAAAATCTTCATCCTCTAACAGGGCAAAAAATAAAACAATACCATTATATATTAGGCAATTCATAAAATATTAATGTTTGTAACATCATTGAAGTCTCAAAAATAATTGCAGTGTAGAAAAAAATGTGTCAGGGGGAATAACTCTGTACATTCCCCATATTCCTCCAATCACCAATGGATGAATACATTAAAATAAATATGAAAATGAAATTAAACAATGGATCATTCAGAATCAAAAGATCTAAAGTCAAATTTATTCTTTTATTTAAATCACAATTTTCTATTAAACCAAAACAAGAATTACAGAGTTTTGGTGTGAGAATAACATGAATTCTATGCACTAAAGACCAACGAGTAGCAGAATAAAATACATACTACTGATATAACATAAATATAACTAACCTGTCCAACTGGTACTGCTAATAATTAATGCTGGTCTGTTGTCTTGGTAACTTAACTCACCAGAACTATTTTTGATAGTAAATACAGTTTCTTCTCTACCACTTGTTTTAGATTTACTGTAAAAATAGTTAATAAAAATCTCCAGTTTTTTTCAAGGACAAGAATTATTTACATTAATTGATATTCACATTAATATGGAAATTCTTCAAGACAAAAATTCTGAGTAACCATTAAAAAAATATGACAAATGCATTGATACAATACCCATCACACATTATTTAATGCATTGTGTAAAATTTAGACAAAGAGCCGGCCAATTTGCTATAATAGTTCAAAAATAGATAATGCCAAATGAATTTATTGAACATTTCATTTGAATAACTTTATTCTGAGCGAAGTGATCACTGTCTGAAGTTTTGACACAATACGAGACAGTGGTACTTGTTACTTGAGACTAAATCTCAATTACTGATTTTTAAATCAAATCAATTCATTAATGTGAATAAATCTATAAATACTAGTTTATATAAGATTTGAAGCCAAAATAAAGACCAGCAATAGGCAGATTTTATTCTTACCTCAATGCCTCTTTAACATGCATTTGGATTAAGAACGTTTTGAGTTTTTGTTTTATTACCTGGGTTTAAAAGATTTATATTCTTTAGATAGTTTAACAAATAGATCATGTCGAGCAGCTAATGAAGCTTTCTGAAATCTAGGGGGTGGACGATCATATAATGTTACAGCCCTGAAAAAATATACACTTTATATTATCATATATACACGTGATAGGTGTGGTCGAATGCTCTAACGCGTCATTGAGTCATTACGTGTGATTTCAATCCTGAACTTTCCGTGATCAAAGTTGTGGCTTTTCTCCAAGTCCTCTGATTTACAGTTTAAAGCTTTTATTTATGAACTTTTGAAATTGTAAATAATATATCTTTCACATGACTCAAGCAGCTATTTATGTATCAAGACCCAGAAGAACAGAAAATTAGATTAGTGTGGCCTTTATTTTTTTTTAAACAATATTTTATTCAAGTTTTCTGAATGGGATTGGGGAACAGGCTTAGCCTATGTAAAACCCCTCTCCCTTAGGGCAATTCACATGTATTTTGGCACTCATGAGCTATTCCTTCATATTCAAATGAAATTTTGTTGATCATTATGATTTACGAATTGCTTTATTATAAATATTTAAATAGTTGTTCTCACTCTATTCCCCAGTTTTTCTTTAAATCACCTTTCATAGCATTTGTTACACATAAGTTTATTGATGATAATCTCCCAAAAAAACTCTCATACCTAAAATACAGATATGGTACTACATTAGTACATACTCAATACTAACAGATATGGTATTACATTACATATTATACTTCATAGGCTACAAATGAGGAAACCACAGTGACTCAGTGAATAAGACACTCGCTCGTTAACCTGGAGGTCCCAGATTTAATTCTGGTGTTGGCCAAGAAAGTTCCTAGTGATTTGACCTGGCAAAAAATAGCATCTAGTTAATTCTCTACTTAAATCTAGAAATACATATTATGTGGATTAAGATAAACAAGGACAAAAGACCTAAAGCTTTGCAAGAAGTGTACATTTATGTTTGACATAAATCGATCCATTATACCACTACCGTACTTTCTTAAATTAATCAATAGATTATATACCAATCCTTTTCCAGATACTGATATAAATTAAGATATATAAATTCAAAATACAAACCATTTTGAGAATCTAACCAAGAGATGAGCTGGCCCAAGAGCAAGACTTAAAATAGTAAAACCATAATTATGCCAGTCTATTAACAATTTACTGGATCTTAGTAAACAAACAATCCAACTAATAGCTATGGTAGGTATAGATGGAGGATTCTACAAACAAAATATAAAAATAATAATATAAACATATATTTCAAACTTGCAGTGACTTGTAAAGATGGGCTGTGCGGTGATCGAGTGGTCTAATGCATGCACTTTTGACCATAAGGTCAGTGTTTAGTCAAGTGGCATGATTACGATTCGAAGCAAGTATGTGATAAGGTGTAACCTTGTGAGTTTTTTTCCAGGTCTTTCAGTTTCCTGACACTGTTGTAGAACGCTACAAGCAAGCAAATTATTGAAATAAACATGTCAGTCCCAAAAGTACCTAGTTTTTGTTGAGTGGACGTTAAACCTCATATCTCTCACTCCCAAGACATTTCTGTTTACTTCAATCATCCAGTAACAAAGAAATATTAAGCTTTAGTCCAAGATTAACACATATATTACCAACAACATATAATTCATTGGCTGAAAAGATGTCTTTAATGTTAGATAAGCCTATATTACCTGAAGTAAAAGACAACCTGACTTAGGCAACAGCAGCAGAATCCATCCCAGATTTATACTTTGCCATAAAGTTTTTACTACATAGCCAATTAGTTTGGGTAATTCTAAAAAAAAAATATACGAAAAAATGAATTTCTAAGAAATGTACCATGACATCCATGTCAAATACTAATAATTTAGTACCAGTATTGAAAAAGTAAATAATATTTCATAGGCTTTTAATAAACAGATTAAAAAACTTAACAAAAACATACATGTTAATAAATTGAGTTAAATTTGGAGCAAAAATTAATTAAATACTGAGATTTCAGTCAATAACATTGTCTGTAGACTAAAGTATTAAATGTACATGTAAGATGAGATTAAGCATGTTAAGCAGTGATGACACTTTAAATCATCAGAATTTTAATCTTTTGGGAGTAAATTCTCAAATTTTACCCTTTTGCTCTATGACTGTAAAGATGCAATATAACCTGGCTAATTTTGACATTCCATTAAAAACCATTTCTATGTAAAATTTGATATTTGTACGACTATGTCTATATAAACCTTTTATAGCTTTGAAAAAAGAGGATATACTGCCACATGGTACCTATATAAAAGTGCAACTTACTTTTTATAAAGTGTGGGGGTTCTGTTAAATGACTAAGGCTTATTTTATCATTTCCTTCTATTTGTTCAATTGGTTTAGAGCCTGAAGCAACAAACAATATTGATTAGTCAGTTAGTATATAAAGTCCAACAGGCCACATATACTTTTATAAGTGAATGTAAGGGGATTCACTATGGTATGTTCCAGAATTGAATTCCCTTAATCCCCAAAATAGTGACAAGGGAATACAATTAGTATTACGCATATGCGTGACTGCAAAAAGTGAATATCTCCACAAACCATTAGAAACATATTGCCATTATTGGATGTGTTTAATAACGTCACGATTCTACAAACACCACCTAAATTGTCGTGACTAGACCTGTGACAGGATTGAATTCTACTTTACTTGATTGCAATTCTGTCAATTCAGGACATTGTCAGCGGAGCTGTGACAATAAATCAAGCAATAATATTGGGCGCTACTGCACTGACTTTCGCACCTCTACCAGTAATTGCCTATGATTATATATGATGATATCCCATAAAAATTTGGGCAATTATGGGAACCAGTTTTATTTCATTTGCTTATGCCTAATTATACCCGCATGTACACTTGTCATTCTGCATATCATGTAAGAAAAGAACACAATGTTGTCAATATTAATTATTATAAATAAAGTGATATATGATTTTGATATATAGGCCTACCTCCATACCCAACCATATCCACATTGTAACCTTCTTCTGCAAAGGACACTGCATGATACTGCATTCTAGGACTTCTTCCAATATCACCTAATACAACAATACATACACTCGTTTTACCTTTCACATGGTAGTTGAGTAATAGGTATAATAATACAAAAATAATTGGTGCAACAACAATAATCTGCAATGTATACAGCATGATCTCTCTTCACACGTGTAAATGCAACAGGAAAATATTAAAAATGTAAACACAGTCCAGGGCCACTTAGAACATTGACAAATATCGTGTCCAACAAATTACAGTGAATATATAATTTCTGAGGTAGAATTTATAAAAGAAACACAAATCATGATCAACCACTTCATGTTTACTTTTAATTAATGCTGATAATAGATTAAATAATTTTTATTACAAATATAAATGTTGTAAGCGATATTCGGTGGCAAAGGGAGATAATTAACCACGCCCACTGTTGTGAAGAATGTTGTTTATAATTTTAATGCAGTAATAAATGCAAGATATATTATGATTTAACAGAGTAAAATAAACCTGCGTAAAGATGAATCAAGACACTGACGACAGTGACAGCGATAGTTTAGTTAGCAGTAGCTCTGAAGGCGAATTTAAGGTACCGGGTAATTCTTTTATTAGAAGCATGAAGGTGAAGCTCCAATAATATTACCCAACGGAATCTCTCATCCGGATATCTATAAAGATAGGATATCTATAGTGAAATAAAGATATTGAAGCCACCAAAGCCAATTAAGAAGTTATTGCGTGCGCATTGTCAGCATACCCTTACCCCGATTCCCCCATAGAACTCAATGACCATTGAATACCACTGGGGATATTCAATGACAATGGTTCAAGAGAGTGTATCCCTGCGCAAGTATTCCATGAGCAACAGCAAATGGAATGCAGCAGGGATACACTCTTTATTCTATGACTACATTTACCCGCATGAAAAACCGAGGTCACATTGGTTTGCATACGTATCCAGTAGGCTACCGGGTAGCCATACCCATTACAGTTGAAATTTGTTGCAGAATCAATGGGAACACAGCTGTCAGGTCAAATAGCCTACTCAGAGTAGCATTGCACATGTGGCTATAGAAAAATAATAACCATATGTTAGTCTCAATCGTTAAACTACATTCCTTTCTTCCTTCCTAAGAACAGGAAAACAAAATGCAAGGCAGGGAGAGAGAGAGAAATGGATTTTAACATCCTTACAACAAATAGCCTACTAGTTTACTTCGGGACTAACATATGGTTCAATTTTAATCCAAAATTCGCTTGGGCATAGCAGTGGGAGGAAGCCAGATGATCAGGAGAAAACCCATGAGGCTGGACAAGCGACTACTTGTCACGTACAAGTGGGAATTCAAAACCACGCCACTTGACTCAATGACAGACTTTATAAGGATTTCACTTGCACACGTTAAATATAAAACCAACCAACCCCCATGGAGGGAGTGACGTCCAAGTCAAAAAAAAAGGTTAAATTAAATACATATAGATATTTATATCATGTCTGTTGAACCCCTGTTTAATGTCTTGTCTTCTGCCTTAATCTACAATGTATCATACTGTATATTCAGTTGCCTGAAAATGATGAACCAAAGTTTGATTTTCAATGGAATCCTGAACCACCAGCCGGTTTACATTTCATGTGTCTGGTTCCATTTCATCAAGATTATCAAGCCAACTACAGTCAGGCTTCTCACATCGGAAAGATTAAAGTTTCATCTTCACACAGACAACAGCGAATGAATGAATTCAAAACTGGAAGAACAACTGGTAGAAATTTTCTAGGTATGTATTATATGAAGTACTCATATTGTTATTACTATTGGCTTTGTCCATCCAGGGCCGGCGGAAGCAATTCTTGATTGGGGGGGGGGGTCCACCCTAGGCCATTATAGGCGAGGGTCCAGGGGCCGCAATAACCTGGAGAAAAGAGTACTTGTGGCCAAATTTTTTGGGGGGCTGGTAAAGATTCATTATATAAGAGCTAAATTTGCCTATTGTCGATCTTTCTTTTGGCTTCAAATTTTTTTTTAAACAATATTTTATTCACAGGATACTTGACCAAGAAGGGGTTGATACTCAATTGCTAAGATTTAGTTCAGTCTCTCAAAATCATGAGCGGATATTGTAACGTATAACCGACGTTGATGGGTTGGGGGTCAGATGTACAGAGGACTTCGAAAGGACTATGTAACGTCCATAATGAGACTTTTTGACAGGGTGCAGTTATTTGAGACTAATGTGAATGGATTATTATTAATTATTAAATTCCGAAGCGCTTGGACAACTCAATGCGTTTTGTTGTGTGAATTGACACTAATTTCATTATGTGTGTCACTTCTGTTTCATGCAAGTACAAAATAGAATTGATAATAAAATTATTATTATGTTTCATTTCATAGATGAGAAGAAATTAAGGAATGCAGCAAAACAAAATAATCACCAATTAGGTAATTCCTTCATACTGTATCTATTTTGTAAAATGGACACGAATTCTGATAGTGAGAACCAAGCGTTACGACGGTTGTATTAACATCTTCTGTTTCTATACTAACACCTCGCTGGTTTTCGTGAATATAATGAATACTCAGACCTTATGAATTTGGATCATGATAGGAGTTATTAAATTTTTAATACCAAGGGGGGGGGGGGGGGGGTGATGGCCTAGTGGTCTAGAGTGCCGAGCTTCGACCTCTAGCTGGCCCTCCACCTCTGGCTTGTGGCTGTGGTTTCGAGCCCTGGTGTGAGCGTATGTGGCATGGAGATAGGGGCGCCTTCTCAAGCTCATGGGTTCCCTCCGGGCACTCAGGTTTCCTCCCACTGCTAAAGACCCCTACACGCAAGCGAATTATTGAAATAAACTTAAAACCATATGTTAGTCCCGAAATGACCTATTTATGTTGAGTGGACATTAAACCCCATTGCTCTCTCTCTATTTTAATAACCAGAAGCCTTGTATGAAGTGTGATTCCCCAGTGTCCCCTTATTGAGATAAATCTATACATATCAAATATATTTATACATAAAGTGGTCCTGTGATGCATAGGCATACAGGTTAAATGAATGTTAAGGGGAAGCAGAACCTGAAATGGCAGAAAAAATATGGGTAACAAGAGCCAAAGAAGTGAAGCGTACTGTGTAGGTCCCCCCGCCCCCCCCCCCAAAAGAAAATTTAGAAAAATTTGACGACTGCTATTCCAGACCTTGAATACAGCAACTTCAAATTGGTCTAATATAGCCTAACTCGTTTACAGTTCACAGAGCAGAGATGGGACCGTCAGGAGGACATTTTGAAAATTTAACTGTCATAAAACACATATTTCCTGCTATTCCAGCCCATGAATACCGCAAGTTTAATGTTTCCCAATATTGCCTACCTTAGGTTACTTACCTGAATCCCAAATACCAAACAACGAAGCAGTCATTGGGGGGTACGGTGGCCCTGCGATCCCAAAGAAAAATTTGAAAATTGAACCGCTCCAGATATGTTTTTCTGCTATTCTAGCCTCTGAATAGCAACTGAAATCTCACTTTATGCCGCCCTGAGTTTCAACCATTCAATCAGACTGTCGCAGTTGCAATCACAAATAATAATCGATGCCCATAAAATGTGGCACAAATTAGAATGGCTCCAATCAAAATGTTGTAATCAATTGTCAATTCAGTACAAATTTGAGGTATTCAATGAAAAGAAAAGTAAATTTAGTGTTTTATTAGATTTGGGGCTTTTTGTTTTACCAACAAGATGAAATGATAATTTTTGTTTTCAGTTCACCCGTCTGTCCCAAAAGTCAGATTGCCCGAAAGTTAGAGGTGGGAGGGGAGTTGTGTATGCCCCTTCTCCCCGAACCCTCCTCCCCTTCTGCTCCCGCCCCTCCCCCACCAAGCACCTGATATTTAATACCCTGTTTATATTCCATCTTTCAATACATAGATTTATCTTTATTTGTATAACAATAATATTGTAGTGATAGAGTTATTAGATAATGGTGTTGATCCGTGCAATCAGGATGATAAAAGAAGAACAGCTCTACATTTTGCTGCTTCACAGGGTCATGATACAACAGGTAAGGTAATAATAATATCAAATTCAGACTCTTAAAAACCATGAAATTTTTAAACTAGCTTATATGTACCAAATTTGATCACAGACTTCAGTTTAATACAGATTCTAATGAAAAATGGGGGGTTGGATGGCCGAAAGGTTTAGCAAGTGCATGCTGTATCATAAAGCCTGTCATTGAGTCAACTGGTGGGGTTTCGAATCCCCAGTTGTACATGTCAAGGTGTAGGGTCGCCAGTCCAACCTCGTGGGTTTTCTCCGGTTTCCTCCCACTGCTAAAGACCCCTATGCACAAGTGAAATATTGAAATAAAATTAAAACCATATGTTAGTCCCAAAATGACCTAGTTTGTGTCAAGTGGACGTTAAACTCCATTTCTCTCTCTATCTCTCTCTCTCTCTCTCTCTCTCTCTAATGAAAAATATCACTGGATCATTCTTTTGGTGCTGTATTTTCAGAATATGCATGAACATTATAGGCTTTTAAAAATGACCGACACTGCAATATACTGTTTAAACATACATTATGCAAGAGCTAAATCTGCCTATTGCAGGTCTTTCTTTAGGCCTGAAATTTTATGTAAATTATTAATTAAACATTAATTAACTGATCCAGGCCATAATTAACTCTCAATGGCATCTGATTTCTCTCATTTTAAAATAGATTAGAACGGGTTCAGTCATATTTTGATTAATTTAAAATAGAGGAGCGAGACTTAGCTTTGAACAACCAGTACGGTGGTTGAAGTTATTGCACACAATAGAGTTACATGTATACATTTTACATTATCTTTTTTAGAACTATTATAACAAGAATGGCCAATTCTTTATGAAACTCTTACCTAATGTATCTTTAACTATTTATTATTGTTTCTTATAGTTAGAATATTGTTGGATAAAGGAGCTGATCCCAATATGAAAGATGTGATGGGAAATACACCTTTACATCTTGGTAAGTTTTAATTAATGTACCGGTATATTTCTTGACATATCTTGACTAGGTAAATCACACAGGCACTTGAAGGGATTAAAATAAATCTTCTTACTACTGCTGGACTATATGTAATATATGAATATATGTTTACTGAAATTGAAGTAGAAACGTTGATTATAATCTCAGAACTTGATAAAACTGGATTTAATATTGAATGAGTTCTGCTGTCTCAGTGACATTATCTGTTGTACCTTTCAGTTATTTTTCCTCATTTCTTGTTTACATTTTACTTATTACAGACCTTTTTAAAACTTTTATTTTCTATTTACAGCTGTTTGTACATGTCAAATTCCTGTTGTTACGTTATTGTTAAAAGCAGGTAATACATTATTATTAAAGATTATCTCCACATATTGCTACATTAAAATAATAAATTCCTTTTAATTAAAGTCTTATAAATATTGATTTCCAGGTACACACATTTAGTTATTGATGGACAGAAGTTAATTTATTTTTTCTAGGTATTTAAAAGCATTGACGTTCGTTTCATCTGCTTTCTTGATCAGTGTTCACATATTTTGAAATTTGAAGTGGTTCTCAATAAGTGGAAAGTTACCAATATTTTAATTTCAATTTGATAGGTACAAATCTAAAGGCAGCTGATAATCATGGTCGTACTCCTTTATCCATGGCCAAATCTAGATTAAAACACTTGTCTTCAAATCAGTCGTACTCATCGGAACGATTAAAACGTGAAGTGACAGAGGTAACTTACTAATTTATTGAATTATCATTCAAGAATTAACATTGTAACTTGTTGTTTTACACAGTTAATAAACCAGTGGTTGATTAGCTATTTAAATCCATTGGATAGTCATTTCAAATTTAATGCTTAGTAGGGTTATTATTATGGATTATGAACAAGTTCTGGCTTCTAAGACCTTCAAGCCTCAAACCAAAATTGAAAATGTCCAAGAATTAAATGTAAAGATAACTCTGCATCAGGGGAAATATGGCCCCTTCTGAGGCAGGATGAAGGGACCCAGAATTGGTGAAAAAGACCACAGAGTAATGCCCTAGTGGTTAGTACTAAGGCATATCAGTCACCAGTGCTGTAATGCACAATCCATTTATTTTTGACAAAAGGTGAATGCAAGGATGGAAGTTCTGTTTTGTTTATCTTCTAAAAGATCTCATCTACTGCGATATAATTTTCAAAATTATGTCATGATGCAAGGCTGTTCACGTTGTATCATAAGGTCTGTTATTGAGTCAACTGCCATGGTTTCAATTTTCCGGTTGTACGTGACAAGGAGTAGGGATGTCTGGCCAACCTTGTTGGTTTTCTCCTGGTGCTCCGGTTTCCTCCCACTGCTAAAGACCCCTATGCGCAAGTGAATTATTGAATAAAAATTAAACCATATGTTAGTCCTGAAATGACCTAGTTTGTGTCGCATGGATGTTAAACCCCATTTCTCTCTCTCTCTGTCAAGACCAGTGACTGTTTAATCCCCGGTAGATTTTAAGATTCCAGCTGAATGTGTTTGATTGAAATAACGTGTTTCAGGATGGTTCAAACTAAATACCTTTGTGTAATTTTAAAATCTACAAGCAATATAAATTCTTATTTCAGGTTTCAGACATGTTGAAAACATATTTAAATTTATCAGGAATGAAAGATGATGCCAGTCACATAGAAGAATTGTGTGCTCGATTACATATAACATCGTCAAGGGATGAATTGGACAATATTAATAATTTATTATCTGATTTTACAAGCATGAACATTCAGCAAGAAGAAAACCCAGGCTAAAATAATAACTTTGATTGTTAAATTGTTAAATTGTTAAATATATCTTTATTATGTTATTATGTTATGAAGTGGATGAGAAGGGAGCGATTGATTTGAGAATAAAAGTAAATATATATTGAATGTTTTGGAAGTAAGGAATAAATTAGAACTTGATATGGAATTCAGTTTACTACACTATTTTGCCTATAACATTTTTAGGACTTCTAATTCTGTCTTATGGTTTGGATTGTTCATACTTGGTTTTTATTTTATTTTTATATATAATATTACACACCTACAGACTATAGCGCCCATAGCAACTATTGATGTTTTAAGGTGGCTATTCCCAAAGTCGTAACATCAACCTCCAATAACATCATACTTTGAATTTCACATGCACAAAGTAAGCATCGGTTGATACTTGGCGATAAACTTTATAGTTTGTGTTGATATGTAAGTTAAATAAAAACCTATTTCTACTGTTGTTATTCGTAATAAAAGCTTGCGGCTCTGTCCTTAGGATTTTAATTTCGAATAACAATGTGGTTTGCTAGCTTTATGGATATCATTCACAACAACTGCAACATTTGAATGGGGGTTACTATAAAAGTTAACACTTGATACATTGCAATTAATAAAATAAGTGAATATTATTCATAAAGCTGTCTGTATTATTGTGAAATTCATTATCTGGAAATCACTATCTATTAGTGCATTCAGAACATCACTGCCTAGTATTTGGAGGAAGCATTGAAAATGTTCTGCCCTTGTTACTGGTACAGGACATTTTGATATTATTTGTAACATTGACTTTATATACATTTATTTTATTTGTAAAACTTTTACCATAGATATTTTACCATGAAGTATAAACGTGTCATCTTCAACCCTAATTTCAATACACTAGACAATCCTTTCACTTATGACTGGCTTATCTCTCAAGTTTCCTAGGAAACGCTTGTCTGCGATATCACTCTGGGTTGGCACAGACGTTAAGCCCAACAACAAGTCATGTCAAGTCAACCCTAATTTATTCAGGTGATATTTTGGTACTTTCCCCCATATACTACTGGTTCTACTGCAAGTGAAAATAAATTAATCTGATTATTTGAACTCTTTTATATACATGTTAATGTTTGTTGATGTGTTTTGTTTTTTTTAAAAATCCCATGTTTTTTGTATGTCAGTGTACATTATTATTATAATTATTATTCATCTTCTATAGCACTTTATTACATCCAGGGTATTTCTTAGTGCTTAACAAATGTCATATCACAGTTTGTGGAGCACGCCAAATGTGAAACTCTTCACAGAACAGTTAATTTCAGTCCCTGTGCAAATTATGATGGTTGATTTATTTCAGCAGCCATTTTGACAGAACTGTCAAAGTTTGCGGGGAAAAGGGTCAAGGTTCGTTTCATGCATACTCAGTGATCCATACTAAAACCATGCTCAGATCAGATAGCATTTACACTACGAAAATTTAACCGTGCTGTGCGTGGTACCGTGCCGAGACCACCTCATTTCAATGGGCCAGATTGACATGGTACTCAGTACAAAAAAATTAACCGTTCCTGGCACGCTTAAATATGTAAAATAAACAGGGTTATAGAGTGTACAGGATAAGAGTGAGCAATTAGAATCATATCAGAAGGGAATAAGGCCTCACTAATTTTAATTTGTTTATCAGGAACACCTGTTAAAAACATTTACTTGGTTTCTTGTGTCAAACATTTTTAATTCCAACGTTTTGAGTGGCTATTTATTGATCAAGTCCTGAAGGACTACAAATTAAATAGGTTTGGCCTAACTCTTCTCTTATTATCTTTTATACATAAGATTAAAGGGTAAATTTATATTATATATATTGTAGTACAATATTTGTAGTCATTTATTAATTTAACTTTATTGATTGTGTTGTCAGTCATGAATTATTAAATGGCACAACTTAAACTCATATTGGGAGAGAGAGAGTCTGCATGGGGGTCTTTGACAGTGGGAGGAAACCAAAGGACCTGGAGTAAACCCACTTATGACAGACCTTATGGACTTAAGCACATGTGTTAGACCATTAGATATAATTCAGATGCATAAAGACACATAGGCTACTTGTAGTTTAATTGCATTAGCAAAGCTAAAATGTGACCCGCTCACACAAAACCAGGCGCTTGTCGCACAACTTCATTTTGCCCTATGGACGCAAAAGCATAAGCTGTATGCCTTCTTGTTGCTGTGAATGAGCCAAACTCAATTCCAGATGATTTAGAAGGAATTGTATTTTGGAAAGCTTAGGCTGTGGACTATTCAATTCAATATGCTGCCAGCTCTATTTTTTATAAAAATGACAAAGAGCCTGGTTTTGTCAGAGCAGGTCACAAATTTGTAATTCTCTTTTTGCAGAAATAATAAATATCTATAAATATCTGAAAGAAAGTGATAAACGTGAAATATTTTTTAACAGGTACAGATTTCATGTCACTTTATGAATTTGTTATTTGATAACATCTTTATGAATTTGTTATTTGATAACGTCTTTATGAATTTTTTATTTAATACTATTTATTACTATTTGTCAATTGTACACATTTTAAATCTTTTTTTAAAATCTTCTTTGTTAAATCTTTTTTAGTAGTTTATATGTGTACCTTCTTCATTAGCCCTTCTTTTTTATTAGAATTGTAAAAGTCTTGCAATTACATTTTAAAAAATAATGTGTGTTTTTTCTGTGTTGGATAATAAACTGGTATTTACCAAGAAAGCTATGTTTTCATAAGACTACTTTATTTCTGTTGTTTGGCGAACAGAGAGGTGAATAATGGTATATTTTATTACTCGTAGATAGTGCGGCAGAACTACAATCAAATATCTATATTTTAGCTGCTCAAACTGTCATTTGATATGAAACAAATTGCATCAAAGTTTTTTTGCATTTCTATAGATTTATTATGATGTTCAAATTTAGCAAAAGAAAGTTAACTACAATCAGAGTCAAAAGGTGGATTGTGGGTGTGAGGGGGGCTTCAAATCTAAGATGACAGCAGACTACCAAATATCACAAATATCTTCAACATTATTGGCATGTGTATGATGTTTTACAACTTTAAAACTACATCTTTTCACTTGTGACTTTATATAATTACAAGCATGAATAAATATTTGTGAAACAATGATTTTAATATGTAGGCCTAAGCTTAAAGGAGCAGTCATAGATTTCACAGGCTATCTGTAGATGACAATCTGCTTTTTTTTGAAAATTGTATAGATAGCCAGTGTTTAGATATATGTCTGAACTGTTTTTGTTTTCCACTCTCAAAGGAGTAGCACAAAAAATTTAAACAATAATAAATTATTAAACAAGTAAGCTTTCTGCTTGTACCAACATCTTCACAATGTCCAAAAGTAGGCCTACTCATACACATATCTGGTACCTTGTCAAATACATTCCTGCTCAAAAATAATCTCAGCAATACAACTATACAAGAAGTTTTAAAGAGAGGTTGGTCAATAATCTCATTTAAAACGATGCATAAATTTGTATTGATTCCACACCCAAAAAATTAAAGTGTCATCCATAAGGCCACAGTACAAAAAAGTAGGCTAATGCAGTTATTGTCAAGGCATGAATTCTATAAAGTCTATTTTTCACACTCTTTCTTTAAGTTTTTTTTAGGCCCATTTTAATGCAGACTAGCCAAATTTAAATTTTGTCAATATATGATTTAAAAAATCCTCTGTGGTTGGTTTTGAATTAAAAATTTAAAAAAACAAACCATCTTTTATGCCCTAAATTCATTTGTTGTTTCTGATCAAAAAGCACAAGAATCTTATGTTCAATGCAATTAAAGGGGCAATAACACTCTTGCTGGCTTGACAGGTCCAGAAAAAAAATAGCCTTATTGTAACTACTAGATGTTTAAGTGTCCTACCTGTTGTGTAAATTATCCATTACATCCTATTTTACTTGTCCAGAGGGTTCGAAAATATGGTATATATTCAAGTGGCATTTGAAAGTGTTTACGTAAAACTTTTCAAACCATGTAGTTGAATTTTTCCAATTTTTTAAATTCGGTGTGTTAAGATGAAATTTGTATCATCAATTAATTGGAATTATATTGTAAAATAGTACAATTTGTTGACCAGAATAATGATTGGAGCATATTATTTAGTTACAACAAGAGTGTTATTAGGGCTTTAAGGTTTGAAATACATAAAACTCCTAATTGCATGGAAAAGGCCACAAAAAATGGGAAATGTAGGCCTATGTATCGTAGCACACATTTCGATATTAAATTGCCTTTGTCATATTAACTGACACTCGGTCATGACCAGTCAATGGAAAGTGACGAAAGCCCTAAGTAAATGGTTGAGATCAGAGCCTGTTAAAATGGAGTTACTTCCCCTATTATATAGTCGGCTGAGGATGTAGCTATATTTACCATTTATATTATGTTGATTCCAAATAACAATGGACAAACAAGCGCACAAACAATAACAAAAATTGTGTGGATGGTGTCATAGAGATTCATGAGAATTAAAATAATCTATTTTTATATTTCTTTGGGTGGGGTGTCAATTGAGAGTTATTTCCCCTTATTTTGTCATGTTGTATGCAGAAGACGTCTAGATTTTGGTAAAATTGGTAAAGGACAAAACAAAACTTATAAATATGGTCTTGTTTAGGACTGATTTTGAGATAAATAAGTTTTGACTACAGAACTAGTTAAATCATGGCATCAGCAAGGTAGTTTTAATACACATAATTGTTATAATTTCATGTAACTAAATCACCCCTTGGTGATATGGAAAATTGATTGTAAATATTGTTGTCGTTGGAAGGTTTTGGGGATCTATAATTCGAGGTGTTTTTTAAATGGTCGGACATCAAATGTGATTATTCATGATGATATATGTCGACATTTATGTATTTGTTAAAGTAGAGTTAGTCAATATAAATATTGAATGGAAATTTAATAGAACAACGTTCCCACAATCATAAATTAATATTCATTCATCATCATAAATAAAAGCAATAATAATGGCTTCTTTGATTTTGAGTCTGAGTCTGACTGACTCTGACTGACTCAAGATGTAGTTGTGAGTGTGACTCAAATGTACAAAACGACTAAACAGTAAAACAGTTTCAATTCCAGGTAGTATTAGCGGGTACCGATACATAGTAAGACAATTATGGCAAAAAAGAATGCTTATTTATTATATTTAAACAATATAATCATTGTCTGAATAGAAATTATAATCTTTAAAAAAAAAATGGTGGGTTGTTGAGCAGCCTAAAAAAAGTAGATCTAGGCTTAGTTCCTTCATGAACTGTCTCTGAGCGAACGATGTCTCGCTAACAGTTCCTCACAGGCCTTATATTATCAACTAGTATGAAAATAAGGCTTTTCTCCATCTCGGTTCTAAGGCTATTTTAGATCCTCACCATCTATTTTGCACTGTGAAACTTTTTTGATCACCAAAAGAAATCATTTCCTGACACAACCGAGCCAAATTTATTTAATCCAACACTATTTTCGTGTAGAATTCGATGTTAGAAAAAGACCGGTCTGCGCTGACGTCAGTTAACAAACATGGCGGCCAGATTTGAACAATTTTGTTTATCTTTTTCTAACGTCGAATTCTACATGAAAATAGTGTTGAATTATTATAAATTTGTGTCGGTTGTGTCAGGAAATGTTTTCTTTTGGCGATCAAAGAAGAATCACGGTGCAAAGTAGACGGTAAGAATCTAAAATAGCCTTAGAACCGAGATGGAGAAAAAGAAAAGCCTTATTTTCATACTAGTTGATAATAAGGCCTGTGAGGAACTGTTAGCGAGACATCGTTCGCTCAGAGACAGTTCATAAAGGAACTAATCTAGGCTTAGTTCAGGGATAGGCCCTATGTTGTTTGCTATTTTGATATCGTACCGACCAATGTTTCTACAATTGTCGTTATTACCTGAATTATAATATTATAACCTATTTTTGCTGTATGTGCAATAATACGGGTAGCCTACTGAGGTAGACCTACCTTTAATGTGAACAGGTGTACACAAATTCTGGTATCCCAAAGATACCACATATAGTGACATGTTTAACATGTTAACAATTTTTACAGGGTGAACATAATTATAATAATAGAGCACAGTTTTCCTGGTCCTGGTAGGCCTACTCCTATGTTTAAAGTCAGTATCTAGATCTTTATGAGGAAGATTGAAATATAAGCTTAAGCTTATGAATTATTAACTTACCCTTTGCATAATAATAATAATGCTATAGTGGGTTCTTATTGAGCACAATTCCATCAATGTTAATGCTCAAGTCTTTAGTCTATAGTTTTGACCTCGAGACATAGTTCATGTTGGGTTTGAAGATTTCTTTGAGGAACATAGCCGCTAACTAAAGTTTTCTGTGTCCATTTCTCCTCCTATTTCTGGTAGAAATTGTGCATATAAAATTTACCCAAGATTATTTTGAAAATCAATCGTTTTTTTCAGAAGTAATAAAAGATTAAGAAGTGAAATTGATGACGAAGGAGATGAATCTCTACCGATATCGAAAAGAATAAATGGCCTTCATATTCAGTAAGAAAATATTGAGTAACATTTGAGTTCTGTGATTATTATAG
Source organism: Patella pellucida (assembly GCA_917208275.1). Classification (NCBI taxonomy): domain Eukaryota; kingdom Metazoa; phylum Mollusca; class Gastropoda; family Patellidae; genus Patella; species Patella pellucida. The sequence goes on along the minus strand of OU795036.1, from coordinate 18,485,099 downwards.
TTAGCCTATTATTACCTATGCTAGAATATTTTTTTTATATAATTGTTTCATTTAAAAGTTCTTCAAAAGTTTTTCTTTTTACAGCATAATATAGACTTTAGGCTACATGTTGTCAGAATATATATTATTTTTGGGGTTGGGTAGTCAAATGGTCTGAAAATGTGTCAAGTGGTGTGGCCTTTTTTAGGGTCCTCTGCTATTAAAGCCCCATATGCAGAAGTGAAATATTGAAATAAAATTGTACACTATGCCACTATGGTTTGTGAGAAGTGATCGTTAAACCCATTTCTGTCTTTCTCTGTGTTAATGTTGAAGTTAGACTGTTTTTAAAGGGAGTAGAATTGTCATTGAACACTCTTGTTGACCCTTTAGCACTTGATACATATATATGTGTAAATATCGACTACCCCAGTTTCTTGAGAAAAATTAAAGAAAGATGATATATCTCTAAACAGCTGAATAGCTCTCTTTATGATAGAATACTTTTCCTAAACTAGTTCATGTGGTCCAAGTGATAATAATAATAATGTTATATAGCGCTTAATCCATCCATGAGCATGCTCTAAGCGCTCTAAGTTAATAGCTCCTGTGGATAATACATCTTGAACATATGTGTCTTAAGTCTAGATCGAAAATGATCAAGTTTCTGAACACTTTACTTTGTCAGGTAAGTAATTCCATAGTTGTGGACCATACACTGAAGGCCTTATCACCAAAAGAATTTAATTTCGTTGAAGGTACAACAAGTCGTCGCTGGGCGTCAAAAATCTCGTAAATCGATTTTATCAAGTTTTCAGGATGAAGAAAAAACTTTCTAAATCTATGCCTAATACATTTTCTAATCGCTAAAGCGTACATGGCAGAACCAAATGAAACGACTTATCATGTATTGGAGTACAGATATTAAAATCATGTAGGTTTTGTTGTATTACGACTTATTGGAAATTTGATCCAAATTTTTTCCCCAAATTTTGAGATACGAGTTGTACGAGACTTCCGTGTCTAACATTTCGGTTGAAACTGTCAAACTTATGAAGATACAAGGATTTCGTTTATAAAACGAACGTATATTTGCTAATATTTTGATGACTGGAGCGGCTAATAATGTCTGTTCTGTAGTCTGGGGTTTGAGACTATAGCTAATGTCCATCATCAGCTTGTAAACTCTTTAGTTATGACGATTAAGACTGGAAGATTGGAATGGATGGGGTTTAATGTCTCATCAACACAATACTTTGGTGATTTTGAGACAACCATTATTATTTTGTATACTACGATTACATGAGAAATGCGATAGGCGAATGTTGCCTGGACTCCCATCTTTCGACTTCAACTGTCAAGGGGTTCTTTTCAAAGGTATCGTGCTCCATCCGAATAACTAGATACAATTTCCTCAGCCCCAAAGGCACCACACCGTCAAAGTTTTTTTTATATCGGTTTTGTGACCATCCGAACAACTAGATACCATTTCCACAGTCTCAAATGCACCACACCTGTCAGGCGGAAGTCCGGGTTTTCGAAAAATCCCTAAGATACTTCGCTTATTTCAGGATTCCAACCTGTAACATTGTAGTAGAGAATCATGCGCACTGGCAGCTCGTCAGAACGATATTGATATTGGGGGGGGGGCTGCGAGCAAAGGTAGCGATATCCAGGGGATTGCATGTGAACGGGGTAGTTCCCGTAAACGGGATATATACGAACAGAACCCCCCAGCCACCCCACCCCCCTCTTCCGACGGGCCCGAGATAATACACTGGGGAATTAACAACTATTGGTATTTTGTGTCATATCATTTAATTAAATTTCTACATTTTACATGCGAACATATGGAAACAAAAATCAACACTAACGATCTAAGAGAGTTTATGTATGGTTTAATGGTCAAGCGCGAGACTTCAAGTAATATATTGATACTGCACAAGGCGTTAGCCGAGTGTTGTTTCAATATATTACGCAATATATTTAGCTCTAGACCATTAAACAACTTAAAATAAGACACTATCCCGCACTCGTTTTTCAATGAAACAATACGTCACGCGAGTCCAATATTTCACGTTATTGGATATAATGGTATGCCAACATCAACGGATGACGTCACATCTGTATTTTAACTGTTTTTAATCATGAGAAAGTTGATCATAAAACGCATGGTAGTCAACTGGAATCACAGATTTAAGTTGTTGTAGATGATCATACTTAGATTTCTTTATTGGTAGTTGTACGTGGTATGCCGGGGATACCGTATCCGAATTTGCTGGTGCATTAGAATTTCGACGTCTTGGTAATGGCTGATACTGATCATCAAAATTTAATTTGAAGTCAATAACACCTGATGGTAAATATTTCAAAACCCTTAAATCGTGGACGCAAGGGTCCCCAACTTTATTTCCTGGTCTGATTGTATCAAAATACTTCAAAGAGCTGAAATCCTTAAAGAAGCCATGGTCAGGCCCGGCGGAGTAGGGGGGCTAGGGGGGGCTTTAGCCCCCCCAATAATTTGGCCGCAAGTACTCTTTTCTTCAGGCGGCACTGTTTTTTGCCGCCCAGCACAAAGAAAAAATAGAAGAAAGCCGCCAAGTTGATTTAAACCCCCTCGACTTCGTCCTTCTCCCACTCTATACTCAGACTCCGCACTCGAAATTTACCATCCCCGGCAAACGGCATAGCCATGGTAAACTATAAGCCCACGCAAACCATGTCTGACACGGCATTATTTATTTTTGTGTGCCGTAGTAAACCCTATCATCCCAAATTAGTTTAAAGAAAGAAGTATTGGTATTATAATTATCTATTTTTGTGTGCCGAAGTATACCCTATTAGTTTAAAGAAAGAAGTATTGCTATAATGTTTATTTAAATTTAGAAGTTGTGCAGGTCTATTCATTTCACGGTCACCCAGACCAATTACGGCACTTCAATGTTAAAGGTTTGGATGTCGTAAATGTTGTCGAACGTTTGGTTGTACGATCAATTTTTAATGTTCGCATTCTACGGTTAATTCTACCGAATCTATATTAAATCCTAGCCTATCCACAATGTCAATGTTTCTTATTCTTTCTCAACTTCTGTCTGACCTGATTCTCATTCCATCGTAATGATAATATAAAATACTACAAACACCATTTTGAGGAATAGGCCTATATAAATTTGAATATAATATAAATGGAAATTGATTTGCACTGAAGAAAATAAAAGACAGCAAATGCTCTGGAAATACACCAATAATTGAATAAGGGTTAATTTTCACAAAAGACCACGACCACGCCCCCTCCCAAAATTTTTTTACGCTCGCTACGCTCGCCAAGGTGTTTTTTACAACTACTCAGCAAATCCTGGCTACATCCCTGGACCTAGGATGGGAGCCCCCCCAATCAAGATTTGGTCTAGCATGTTTCATCAATTCTACGTAGTTTGATGGAGAATAGATGGGTACTTTACGGAATTTCCTCTCTAAAGTGCTGTGGACTGAATCCACCTCCATTTGGGTGTGACCTTTCTCAAGATACTTTTGGATAATGACAACATTCCTTTGGACGGCAGTGTGCAATAAAGCATTCGATAAAGATGCGTTTCAATTTTGGTATCCACAGCCGTCACTAAAGAGAATAATTTCCTTAACCCCAGGCTCTATTAAGGTATGCACATAGTTTTGAATACATGATGCAAAATTGTGTGAGGAAAGACTACCCTCCCCCTCATGCCAGAAATAACAGTGAACGTCCTTAGTTGCCAAGTTATGTGTAGTAAAGTTATGGCAGGCGAGTTTAGTTTTATAATAAACAGCACTGGCCTGAATAGATGGACATATGAGTACCGACTGCAGATCCATGGTTGAGTCTTTTATTTTGTTGTCAACTAAAGCTCGCTCCTTATCAAGAAACTTCTCATTTCTTGCACTATCTTTACGTTTAACATGAACTGCATAATCGTCATCTGTCACATTCCCTGTTTCATGACCAACACAAATGTCGCATTGGTCCTTCTTCGGTTGATATAAGGACAAGTTCATTTCAACAAATATTTTGCGAAGGACTTTTGAGCTGACAGCTAATTTATCATTGGTTTGGCAATCATCATTATACACCCTATAAAGTTCAGAAAATGAAGTGAATAATGGCTCAAGGTATTCCTTTGTTGTTGAAGCTCTGCAATAATGCGATGGTATTTTAACCAAATTTGTTAGGAACTGGCGAGCGTAGAAATTCTGGAGAGTAGCTTTTTTCGGCCTTACTGGAGTTTCTTTAACTGTTTCGGGTAGACCATGATCATTTAATGCTTTCATCCATTCATAAACTGTGTATTCGCCGATTCCTAGCGTCGATAAAAACATATTTTTACAGACTTGAATTTTCTGTTGGCCGATTTTTAAGAAATACTTGAACGTAAATTTTCGTCTACTATTTTCACCAATAGATGCAGTTGTATAACATTTTTCAACCAAATTTCCGACATATATTTTCTTCGCGTTCCAATCCATGTTGTTCCAAAAAGATCTAAATATTTCTTCCCTGTTGTTATCATTTATCTGTCGACATTTCCTACTTTTATCACATCTATTGCTGCAGCCTCTATCTCCTAAAATTCTTCCATCTCTTTCTAAACAGTATTTTTTCTTTCCGTCTATCTTTCCTACACCTTTGTAAGCTTTTCCGTTCATGCGTAGTCTCTTATTTTCGTTTCTTTGCCAATTTTTAGGATCCGCCATCCCCTTCTTTGACCGTTTTGATTTATTATCGTCAACAATTTCTTCGTGATCGACTTGAATCATTCCAGCATGACCATGGTATTCAAGAATTGCATCTTCTGTACCTTCATCTAGCTCCACGAATCCAATTTCAGCATTACTAAACTCCCCATCACTAGTCCCAACCTGTTCATCTACTCCAGGGTCCAGGCCCTTCCGCAACCAGTTCTCACACTGTAGGCCCTGTCTCTAACTGCCCAACTACACTTGGCCCTGTCCTATCACTTCCTAATACTCTAGACTCTGTCCCCTGCTCACCTATACTAGGCCCTGTCCCAACCTGTCCACCCTTAGCCGACTCTATCCCGACTAGTCCACCCACTCTAGGCCCTGTCCCAAACTGGTCATATGCATATGGCCCTGTCCCAACCTTTCCAGATATTCTAGACCCTGTCCCAACCTGCCCACCTATACTAGGTCCTGTCCTAACTTGTCCACCTGTAGTCGGCCCTATCCCTACCAGTCTACCCACTCTTGATCCTGTCCCAAACTGGTCACCTGTACTTGGCCCTTTCCCAACCTGCCCACCTACATTAGGCAATGTCCCAACCTGTCCACCCATAGTCGGCCCTATGTCATCCTGTCCACTTACATTAGGCCCTGTTCTAACCTGTCCACGCTTAGTCGGCCCTGTTCTGACCGGTCCACCCATAGTCGGCCCTGCTCCAATATTTCCACTTACAATAGGCCATGTCCCAACCAGTTTAACAACACTAGGCCCTGTCCCAATCAGTTTACCTAATGTATAACCTGTCCCAACCTGTTCGCCTAGACTAGGCCGTGTCCTAACCTGCCCTCCTACTCTAGACCCTGGGCCGAACTCCTCGCCTACTATAGGCCCATCGCTATCAGTATCACTATTGTTGTAGTCGTATTTTAATTTCTTCTTTTCAGGTTTCCAGTCTGGATCATTACTATCTAAATCAGATTCACTATCACTATCAGTGAAATTGTCACGCTCCTCACACCCTATCCGATTGTCAACACACTCTTTTTTCTTTTCGGAATGTTTAATCTTTTCGAGCGCCAATTGTAGTAATTGTTTCCCTCTGGACGACATAATAACTGTATTAGTTGTAAGATTGTAATATCATATAATTCTGTAACTGTAAAAGAGATAAAAAGACACAAAATTATTACCAAAACATAAAATATGGGATTGATTTTAATGAAACAGCTATTCAAAAATCACGTATCTCAAAAAATTTGTTGACAAAATCAAGATCAAAATTCTTGTATAATATTTTACTTTGTTAATAACCAAGGAAAAGTTTACATTTTTGCATAAAAATTTAATAAAACTGATAGCTATTGTAATAAGCTTATTAGTTACCCAAACTTTGAATTATAAATTTGGATAAATTCAATCCAATGAGCTTAAAAAGTGAAATTATGATATTAGATAATATTTTGTGCTAAAACTATGACCATTACGTAGAGTTATTATGCTGCTAATGCTTATAATGTAATTTATTATAATTAAACTATTTAAACTTACAATTTGTAGACGTTATTCGTTAATTATAGGCTCGACGTCGACATCTAGGCACGTGTTCTTGAGTTACGAGATTTTCGAGGACATAACTACGGTCCAATGAAAATACGAGATTTTTTCACATGATCATAACTATGATTTCTGATTGGTTATCAGGTTCGGTATTTTCGCAGAAGATGTATCACTGAATTCTTTGCCAAGTCGTCAAATAAAAGAAAAACCGGGAAAAATGAGTTACGAGATTTTTGACGCCCAACGACGAAGTGTTAGATTATTCTGTGAACGGAGTGGTCGGTTTGGTACATAAGGCTGCATAAGATCTGTGATAAATGATGGAGCTGAATCATGCTGAGACTTGTAGACCAGTGTTAAATGGTTTTAACAAAATATCTCAGCTTATTATTAAAATAAAATAAAAAATCCTTAGGGTTTATTCGCAAGTTTTGAAACATAAGAATAGTCCATTCCATATAAACTGTGAGAACGAGAAGTAAGTGTAGAGGTGGGAATGGGCAGAATTCAGATAGAGAAATTCTATTGTTTATTTTGTAGTAGAATCAACTTTAGAGCACTGCTGTCAGTGGAACAAAATTCACAATTAACTTTTTTTTTCAGAAATGAAAGAAATTCATATTTGAATCAAGAAGATCAGTTATCCCCTTTGGTAGGTTAATTTACTTCAAAAGACCCCACAGTCAGCAAAAGGCATTGAATATCAAACTAATAGAATTATGAATATGGTTTCTAATTCTACATTGCACTATTATAATTACTTTTATATGAATATCAAATTATTAATTTTGTCAAATGTGGCAAGAAATACTGTAATAATTTAGGGAATTTGTCATAATTCAGAAAATTTGGTACTTACTGTGCAAAATTTTGGAATATTGAGCCCTGTGAACCCCAAAATTATATAAGAATAAACATGGGAAAAGAATTTCAATTGAATGGTTAGTTTAAAGACTATATAAAGGACCAGTTGTTTGAATGGAATGAAAAACTAAGGACCAATGCTGGTGTGCATGTAAAAGAACCCTTGCTAGTTTGAATTTGATGCAAGAGTAGGTCATAGTGCTACTGATCGTACATAATATCCCTCATAGCACACTGTATGACGTATACCTGTTTTCATTAGCCCAGAATAGTAGAACATTAAATCCCATTTTTTTTTAATCCTTATAATTTTATTTCTATAAAGATTAATGAACATAATAAATATTTTCTTTTTTCAGATTCAACCGAATAACATGAATGGTCATCCAGAATCTTGGCAGCAACAGGCTTCTCAACAACCAAATCATCACGCCCACTTATCTCCCTTGTCAATGCCTGCTGAACATTCCCGCCATCATGAAACAAACTTGAACAACAATATTGAAAATAGACAATCTTCTTCAAGTAGTGTTTTATTAAATCCAGATTTACTTGGTTATGAACCTGAATTAACTGTAACAGAAAATCCACATTATTTTCATATTAATGAAGTTTTGTATCGAGCTCATGTTGATAGGGCGACAAGAACAAACCAATTTTTTGATAGCTAGCTTCCTGATACTCAATTAAATAACTTACCTATGTCTTTCATATTATTTGCCAATATTTTAATTGCATTTCAATATTGTGCCATTGAGGTGGATTTGCTTATTCAGATCTCTCGGCATGATCCCAGTTACTTTATGAATGTAAGAACTAAGAAAATGAAAAAATCTTCTTTTATGTAGTGATTTATTTTAATCCATATTTGAATCAGTATAGATGTCATTCATTCAAAGAGTACTCACTAATAAGGTGTAAATATTAAGACTACCAAAGACATTCAAGCTGATGCAGTAAAGTTAATATCAGTTGATCTTATCCCTGAATAATGAATATTATTTCAGTTGACAGAAGTTTTATTGTGTGTTTTTAGAGCATTTGTCAATCAAAATTATAATGTGGGAAGGGGGCACAGTAATCCACCTAAATTAAAGTCCCTTGCAGTGTTATTCGTACTGAATAACCAGATCTTGGTCAGTAATATTGGGCAACCTCACATAAGCTTTAGTAACACATGTACTATGATCAGATTTATTAATAACTAGATTATGTACAGTACTTTATAGCATGGATATCAAAAATATAACTTTCCTCTTTTTTTATTTCTATCTCTGAGCTTCCATATAAATGTGATATTGGATATATACTGTTTATTTATATTACAAACACTGCTTGTGTCTGATCGTATGTATTCGTCATATTATAACTGTATATGCATGTATTTAATTATGGTTTGTCTGTGAGGAGGGTGCAGGGGGGTGTCTGTTGTAACTTTATATGGTACTCTTCATTTCTTAGGTGTATGGATAGTGCTAGTCAGTAACTCATGTTATTTAATATGTAATAAAAGTACATTTGTATGAAATAGAGAGTGGAAGTTTTTTTGTTTATAATGTTTTTTTAAAAGAAACAGTTCCAATAGATAGTTTCATATATTTGAAAATATGGAGTCAGTATCTCAGACTGAGAGTGTAAATTAAGGGAATAAAAGCCTAATTTGAATATTTTGAATGTCTCAGTCCTCCTATTTTGACCGTTTCATTCCAAGTTTTGGTTCTCCCAATGGTATTTTTTGGGGCCAGTAACTTGATCCCAAGTGCGTCTCATCTTTTTGTTGTTTGATTTGGGGCGATATTCTTCAAACATGCAATTGACATGGAAGTGGTTGGGCTTTTTTGCTATCATGGGCTTATTGAAAATCTTGTTGTGTGAGTGTTTATTTTTCAAACATTTCTAGAAATATTAAAGAAATTGGATTGGTACAAAATCAATCTTTTAAAGTTATAATCTCTCAATAATTAGATCTATGTAAAGAAATGTTATCAAAAATAAATCTGCTTTTGGAATGAATAAAATAATGGTATAGATTTGGTTGTGTTGATCTATTTTTAGGTTAGAATATCTGTTTCACTTTTTGTATTAAACTTTATATTTAAAGGAGTTAAATCGCTAATATTTGGGACCTGGAAATTGACACAAATAGATTGCAACAGTGAAGTAATATGAATGTAAATAAACTGATTTACATTCAATCGTTTCAGTTTTTACTCTAATTTTAAATCATTTATGTTCGGAGAAATATGGCACAAGGGAATCTATAGCGTCTGGTTATTCCAGTCTCTCCAGATAAGAATATGCAATGTTTGACCTGACTTGCCTCGCTCGTTTATGGTACACGATTCGTGTTTATTTTGTCTGAATGGTTAGCGTGCGCACTAAATCATAAAGCCTGTCATTAAGTTAACTGGCTTGGTTTCGAATCCCCAGTTGTACGTGGCAAGGAGTAGTGTCTCCTGTTCAACCTCGTGGGTTTTCTCCGGGCCCTCCGGTTTCCTCCCACTGCTAAAGACTCCTATGCGCAAGCGAATTCTTCAAATAAAATTAAAACCATATGTTATTCCCGTAATGACTTAGTTTGTTTTGAGTGGATGATAAACCCCATTTCTCTCTCTCTTAAATATTAGATATTAGAAGCCTACCTTTTCTTGGTAAGATGACAACATTAATGTTGATTTAAATTAACAAATATTTTTTGTTTTGAATGTAAAAGACTTTGAATGATATTGAGTTAGAGACTTAGCTACCTTAAATCACAAATAATCAGTTCAGAATGTGTGATTTTTTTCCATTTAGAATGACTTTTCTGCGGCAAATATAAATCCTTAATAACCTGTTGTTAAAATGAAAGTTTTATATGTCTGATGTATGTGCAGTGTGCTTTTTCCTTCATAATCTTACTTCTCAAACAGAGAATTCAAACTTACTTTTTGTAAATGCATTATATTATTATGTTTATATTCTGTTTTTGCATTAATAAATTATAAAAATGATTTTCTTTCTTTTGAATATACTATGAAAAAAGATATGTGAATCTCATGGTCCTGTTTGCCTCTCCTGAAAGGAGCCGCTTTGACTTTGTAAGACGATGGTTTGCTAACTTGGATGCCCTGTGTTGACAGAGAAAGTCCATCGTGATTTTCCGGTGTGGTCCCCCCTTGTCAGTGATGCAGGATAGAGGGCCTGGCAAGGGACACCATTACAGTCGTTCAGATTGGATGAAAACTGAGATCCTGTGTACACATTAGTGTGCACTTAAAGGACAATTGGCAGTTGGAGTTTGTTTTAAAACTGTCCAGGCAAAATTTCCCTTAGGCTATAGCACACTGTATGGCATATGCCCGTCTTCATTAACCCAGTCTGAACAGAACAGTAGAACATTAAACCCCATTTCATTTTCTCTCCTAAACTGTCAAATTAGGCATAGAGATCTTTCTAAGCAAATTGCTGAATTTAGTTTAGGAAGCCAAAGAGGATGAGAAAAAAAATCACTTACTACTTTAAAATGATTGTTGTAATGTAATGTAACGGTACCAGTGACGCAGTCCTGTGTCTTATATAAAGAGAGTTTGGTCACCATTTTGTTATTCAGTCTGTACCTTTAATAAAACCAATATAACAATAAAAGCAAACGAAACAACAGTTCTGTGGACCATCAGAGGTGGGAAATGGGTAAAAATCAGTGATTACATAGCACTTATAAGATAAGACAAAAAAAAACATTTTAATTGCTCTCTGGCACATTAATGAACATGCCATGTGTCAACCACCACTCGAGCGGTATATTACATATTACTATCAGCATTTAAGCATTAAATATCACTAACATAATACTAGATAATGTTTGTGACAATAATTTATGTAATGCCTTATCTGTAGTGGCCCAATTTCAAGAGAATAAATAAGAGTTACCCCCCTTTAGTGTTCAGGAATTTGGTACACTTTCTTTGTGAAAATAAGGTTTAAGCTTTCTCTCTATTAAATACAACACTAAAAGATGGAAAGGTGGGTTGGGCGTGTTGCCTTGGTAACTGGTGCATCAGAAGGAATTGGTGCTGCCATAGCAAGAGATTTAGTTTGTCATGGAATGAATGTTGTTGGTTGTGCAAGAAATATAGACAAGATTCAGGTAATTTATGGATAGGTCTTCATACTTTCTTTTATGATTTTTTTTTAATTTAAAAGTAATTACATAATAGAACACAATATTGTGACAATAATTAAGTCAATAGCACTGTACTGTTTTTTTTGTGAATTACCATACTCCTATGCAAACCCTCATATAAAACTAAAAGTACCGGTACTATAAATTAAAAAGCCCTGTTTTTTCCTGAATTACTCCTATGTAAGACTCAACTAGAACTAAACTTAAAGTTGACTTTATCATACTTTATGCTTTTTTAGTATTTTAATATTAATAATAACACTAATGTTTGATTTTGAATTTCAGAAATTAAGTGGTGAATTAAAGAATGAGAAAGGATCATTAACTGCTATAAGATGTGATTTAAGTAAAGAAGAAGATATTATAAATATGTTTAAAACTATTAAAAGTAATGAAAGTCTACGTGGTGTAGATGTCTGTATTAATAATGCTGGTCTTGCTCATAATGCACCAATTCTATCAGGTCGCACTGAACAATGGAGAGAAATGCTTGATGTGAGTAAGCATCGGTCACAAATCTTTATGGTTTTTAAAACATTATTCCCTCTTTCACAAGCTTTCCCATTTAACCGAAACGAAAAATGAAAAGAAATGTTAATAATGGCAGGTCACAATACTGCGGAATACAATTACTGACTGATAGTTAGACTTGTGACCAGTGTTGATTAATGTTGAATAAAATGATGGCAGAGATAGTCAATGTCAATCTAGTGAATATAATTGCAAGAAGCCAATTAGTGGAAAATGGACATTTTCAATAAGAAATTTTGTCACTGATTAAGCAAGGATAACAAATAATTGTTTGCAGGCACTTGGCTGAATGTTCTCACCCTATATTTGATATCATATGTACAAGGGTATACTTTTACTCCATATTTTCATCTCATTGTTATACTTTCATGGTTGATTTTCATTTCATTGTCATACTTTCACTGTTGATTTCCATTGGTATCATCCCAATATGGTACATGGATATGTTATCTCATTATATTTTCATTATTTATATCAGTCACGTTATCCCCATAAAGCATTCCATGTCAAATGTATTGTATGTATGCATGCATGTTAATGTATCTGTATTTTTGTATACTGTTCTTAATGGACGTAATATGCAAATAAAAAAAGTTGAAGTTGAAAGTTGTGAAGATGAATTCTTCTAATATTAAACAGGTGTGGTTGTCTAAACTGTACATTTGATTCAGTACATTTTATTTTATGTTATTATAATAGGTGAATGTAATGGCAGTAACTATTTGTACAAGAGAAGCGTTTCAGTCAATGAAAGAAAGAAATGTAGATGATGGTCATATTATATTTATAAGCAGGTATCATACTTAAACTATATTTAAAATTACCAATATGTCTATGAACTAATCTGTGTTATTTATATGTGGATTGTCTTGGTTATTTATAATATGTGATCATAAAGTAAGAGAATTTTATTAGAAGTTAATCTTAATTCATTGCAGTTTTAATTTTGATTGGCCTACAGTAGGCCTATACAAAGACCATTTGTGTCCTTCAGTCTAATTAGTAATAACCAAAATCAAAACATAGGCTATTGATAAGTTGATAAATTTTCAAAAGAAATACTGGATAATACTGGCATCAATAAGAGAGGTGGACAAATTGGCTTAAGTATGGCTAGCTTCAAATGAAAAGTACCGGTACATACATTTTTTCACATTTTTGACATGCCACCAACCAATCTGGACTGGACTATGGTGAATTGGTCTGTTTCAGTATGTCAGGTTATAGAATTGCCAATGAAGCTTTTACTCATTTCTATGCTGTAACTAAACACAGTGTCCGTGCAATAGTTGAAAGTACAAGACAAGAATTAAGGGAACTAAAATCGCATATTAGAGTCACAGTAAGTTTTATACATTACCTTGGGGTGAGTGGGGATGGGTGGTCAAGTGAACTGTCTGTCATTGAGTCAAGTGGGGGGGGGGGGGGGGGTTCGATCCGAACCTAGTGAATTTTCTTGAGGTTTTACGGATTCCTCCATTGCCAAAACCCAAGTGAATTATTGAAATAAAATTGCATCACATGTAAGTGCCGAAATTGTGTTGAATGGATGATAAACCATATTTCAATTTCTCATATTTCTCTCCATTCCCATTCTTAGATTAACTAATCGCTTACCAGTTATCATTGCTTCAGTCACCATCACCCTATACCATATTCTTTCTATATTTATGAGGGAGGGTGGGAGGCCGAATGGTTAGCACGGCCTGTCTTATCATATGGCCTGTCATTGAGTCAAATGGCGTGGTTTCGAATCCCTGGTTGTACGTGGCAAGAAGAAGGGTCGCCTGTCCAACCTCATGGGTTTCTCTTGGTCCTCCGGTTTCCTCCCATTGTTAAAGACCCCTACGCGCAAGCGAATTATTGAAATAAAATTGAATCATATGTTAGTGCCGAAATGACTCCATTTCTCTCTCTCTCCTATATTAATGATAATTTGTGTTTTAAGGGAATTAGTCCAGGAAATGTAGATACTGATTTTGCAGTTAAAATGATGAAGGATAAAACAAAAGGAAAAAATGATTATAGGGTAAGTAATATTTATTTTACAAACTTATAAACAATACATGAGAAGTGTTAGCAACAGAAAATATTTATTAAATTGCTTGGTTTTCTTGATTTAAGAACCAGATGTTCTTGTTTGGTGGTTAATATTGAATTTTCAGGAGATGTAGGGGATGGCTGTGGCTCAGTGAGTAAGGCACCTACCAGGAGGTCTTGGTATTGGCCAAGAAAGTTCCTCGCAATTTTCTAATGTGGTTTAACTAAGTCAGGTCCAGGCAAGAAACAGTGTCTTGTTGATTGGATGGCAAAAAAACCCCTGAAATTCTGTGTACACACCGGCTTTCCCTTAAAAGACAGTTGAAAAAGCTCTAAATACAAATTAACTCTAGTGCCACAGTCCTGGCAAAATTTCCCACATAGCATTAGCACACTGCATCACATACACACGTCTTCTCCCATTCAGTCCAGAAAATAGTCTTTTCATTTTATTCAGATATTTAATAAAATTTGGTTTGTTCAATTTTCTTTTTAAGTATATGGATGCAAAAGATATATCCAGTGCAGTCATTTATACATTACAGGCACCATCACATGTTGAGGTAAATCTTTTCTCATGTCTCTTTATTATTTAATTGTTTCCAAGGGTTATTTGGTTAATAAGTATTAATATTGAGTTAGAGACTTAGCTCCTTTAACTTAAAGCCCCAATAACACTCTTGTTGTAACTGAATAATATATCCCAAACTTTATTCTGGTCAACAAATTGTACTATTTTACAATATTCCAATTAATAAATGATACAAATTTCATCTTAACACACCTAATTTTAAAAATTGAAAAAATTCAACTACATGCCGTAACATGGTTTAAGAGGCTTTACGTAAACACTTTCAAATGCAAATTTAAACATATTTTCGAACCCTCTGGACAAGTAAGATAGGTTATAATGGATAATTTACACAACAGGTAGGACACTTAAACATCTAGTAGTTAGAATAAGGCTAAAAAAAATATTCGGAACCTGCCAAGCCAGCAAGATCAGTGTTATTGACCCTTTAATCCAGCTAATCAGATAAACTGTCTTGACAACTTAGCTACAGGTAGATCTTTTTTTCACTGTCTGGAAACTCTTGTTTTATGGCTGTTTTACCATCGATTGTTTATGTACAGGGTTTTTTTACTATTTTAAAGAACTCAGTTCTTGTTTGTAAGTTATTAGACTAATATTTATTTTATATATTTTTTTTTTCTTTTATAGATAAATGATGTGTTAATGAGACCAACAGAACAGATTACTTAAAACTGTTGAGATATTGTAGTAATAATAAAATATTTGTGCATAACCACATTATAGTATTTTTATTCTATGACTACATGCAAATACAAGCAAATATCATTGGATACAGCCATTGAATACAGCCATTTAATAACCATAGCTGTATTTCCTGGCCATTGAATAACCCTAAAGCTGTATTCAATGGCTGGACATGGACTACTTTTTCCAGAATGACGTCAATTCCAGGATGACGGGGGATCACGGTGGCTAAGTGGATAAGGCGCTGGTTCGCTAGCATTGTGGTCGGGTGTTTGATCCCTGCATTGGCCGAGAAAGTTCATCTCGATTTTCCGACGTGATTTCCCCTTGTCAGTGATGCAGAAGGAGGGCCTGACAAGGACAGCTGCCTAGTCGTTCGGATGGTACAAAAAACCGAGTTCCCGTGTAAACATTGGAGTGCACGTAAAAGATCCCTTGGCAGTTGGAATTCGATATAAGAGTAGGCCGTAGCGCCGCTGCCCGAGCAAAAATTTCCCTCATAGCACACTGTATGGCGTATGCCCGTCTTCAATTAGCTCAGGTTAAGTGCATAACAGTAGGACGTTAAACCCCATTTCATTCATTCATTCATTCCAGGATGACGTCAAACTGTAATGACTTCGCAACTAGGCAACCACAGTTTTTGTAAAAAAGAAAGAAAAAAGCCTTGAACTTCTGATGAATTTTAACCTTAGTGGTAATGATTTTTTATGATAATCTGGATAGTATACCGCTCAGGTTATTCAATGGTTCAAGAGAGTGTATACCTGCGCAAGTATACACTCGAGTATTCAATGGTATTCAATGGTCATTGAGTTCTATCTATATATACGCCCAGAATATTTATCCAATTTGAATTAAGTTTAAAATATATGTTTATTATATCCCAGCATTTTCAGTTCCATTTGATATTTGCGCACATTGGACTGTCATTTAAATGTTTGAATTGATCAATTCTAATCACTTTGGACCAATATCCTTTTTGATATGTCTACTTTTTATTTTCATCCAAATGATGTCAGATGATAGATAAGAATATTATAATAATGATATTAATAATAATGAATTTATATAGCTCTTCTCGACTAGAACTGTTCTACTCGATGGTGCTGAGCCGCTCTGTCACGTTTGGTATTCACAGTTAAATAGGTGTGTCTTAAGGGATGTTTTAAAGGACTCTTACTGTTTTTGCTTCCTTTATGAATGAATGAATGAAATGGGGTTTAACGTCCTACGCTTAAGCACCTAACCTGGGCTAATTGAAGACGGGCATACGCCCTACAGTGTGCTATGAGGGAAATTTTGCCTGGGCAGCAACTGAATTCCAACTGCCAAGGGTTCTTTTACGTGCACGCCAATGTGTACACGGGACCTGGTTTTTTGCCCCATCGGATTGACTAGGCAGCTGTCCTTGTCAGGCCCTCCTTCTGCATCACTGACAAGGGGAAATCACGCCGGAAAATCGAGATGAACTTTCTCGGCCAATGCAGGGATCGAACACCCGACCTCCAGGCTAGCGAACCAGCGCCTGAACCACTTAGCCACCGTGACCTCGCTTCCTTTATGATAGATGTAGCAAAGTTTTTCCAAATTTTAATGTCAATCCAGGATGATTGTGCAAAAATAAAAAACAACTAAAACCAACTTACAACATATTGTTCTTTGTTTGTTGAAATTAATTTCTGTAATATTTAAGATACTAGGGGTTATGAATAGAGAAAATTTAATGTGATTATTTTTTTTGTGTTTTGTTTTTATCTAAGTATTACCTGATTAATGAATAAGGGCTATTTAAGAAATATAATCATTCCGACATATTGGATTTTTTATCAAAATTAAAGAGGCTTCATTACTATTAGAAATGTTACTAATGGATGCAGATGCACCAATAGGACTAATGACATTTATATCTAATTTCAAAATACATTATAGACTTTAATTTATTGCCATTTCTTGTTATCTATGCCCTACTGTAACACGTAGCACTAAGTTATATGATTTTGTCTCTCCATCTTGGATTGAATTTCAACAAGGAGGTTGCTAGATATATTTCAAGATGTATGCTTTCATTATTTGAGCAGACAGATTCAGACCACAATTAAAATCATGTGTCAACAACATATTTAAATTCCTTGCTAGACCCTTTGTTCTGCACCACTGACAAGCGGCAGACATATGCTAGACAATCTCAAGGCACGCTCTCAGCCAGCACCTTTAGTGAATGAGATGACCTCGGGGTTAACGAGTCAACTCCTCATTGAGGCACCGGGGCTGCCCAATACAGAGATTCAAGAAATGTGCCATTTTATATTGAAATTGTTTTGTTTCTGATAACAAATTTTGTGTACATAGTTTATTATAGTAGTTGTGGGGAGTGGTCTTACATGTACAATTTAGATCATAAGGTTTGTACATGACAAGGAGTAGATTCGCCTATCCAATTTCATGGTTTTTCTCCGAGTTCTCCATCTCCTTTTTAGTGTTACAAACCCCTTAGCACAAGAAAAATTATTTTATAAAAAAATGTGGTTAATTAGTCCCAAATGACCAGTTAATGTCAAAAGAAAAACCTCTCTCTCTCTTTTCTATCTCTCTCTCTCTCTCTCTTTCTTTCTCTCTGTAACCAGTTCCAAGGTACTAATTGACAGTCACATCTTAAAACATTTAAAAATATTTAGCTTACAGTTTGGGGAAGGAACTATTCCTTTTTGCAACTTACATAATTTATGAAAATTTACATTTTGATCATTTTTGTCCATATAAAGTTTATTACAGTAGTGTTGTAGCTACTTTAAATGTTTAAGGGCCATTTGACATCAGAGCAAGTGATAACAATATGCCCTGTTTACATAGTATAAATATTGACCTACATGTATATATATTATATCACAATCTGTCACCAGGTAGTACCATTTAGATAAACCACAGGTATGTATAGACCTTTCGTATTTATTAAACATTTTTTTAATACCTTTATTTAAAGGAGCTAAACCGCTAACATTTGGAACCTAGAAATTCACAAAAGTGGGTCGCAACGCATATAATACTGTAATAAGAATGAAAACTGATTTTCATTCAATGGTTTCCGTATTTACTCAAATTTCTAATCAGTTATGTCCGTCGATTTAAGCCAGCAACCTCAATTGAGTGCAGATTGCTTATAGTGTCTAGTTATTCCAGTCTCCGTTTGAGTTAATGCAATGTGTCTAGCCTCATCCCTCTAGTCTTTCAATACAACTGGGGCTGAAGCGCATTATGTTAAAAAAATTATTTTATCTTAAATATTGGATATTAGAAGCTCATCTTTTCCCGGTAGGCTTACATTATCAATGTTGATTTAAATTGACCAATAATTCGTGTTTTCAATGTCGAAGATTTTGGAGGATTTTGAGTTAAGGACTTATAGGTCCTTTAAAAAAGTATTCAAGATAAAACTGGACTGTCCCAGATATATTTTATTGAATAAAACTGGTTATTTAACCCTTTAGATCTTGGTACATGTATATATTGACTACCCCAGTTCCTTGTAGAAAATAGAAAAGTAATACCGGTATATTAATACTTGTTATATACATCCTCCGACAATACCAAACAGTCCAAAACTGTTGTTCCTTAGACCGCCTCATGTGATTATAGCTGTTTGAGGGCTAAAGGGTTAAATGTGAAAGACGATTTAGAATTGTTGTGTGCAAATATTTGAAGGCCAGATCCACACTATCAATGCATTTATTCGAGTTGCAGTTTTAGTTTAAAATTTAGGGGGGTTGGATGGCCGAATGGTTAGCACATGCATGCTGTATCATAAAGCCTGTCATTGAGTCAACTTGCGTGACAAGAAGTAGGGTCGTCTGTCCAACCTTGTGGGTTTTCTCCGGGTCCTCCAACTGCAAGCGAATTATTGAAATAAAATTAAAAACAATGTTAGTCCCGAAATGACCTAGTTTGTGTCGAGTCAATGTTATACCCTATTTGAGTATTTCTCTCTCTCTCTCTCTTAGTGACAGCGATAAAAAAGGCATTCATACAAAAAAACAATTCTGTGCAAAATGAGGACATGGTTTATTGGTGGAATTACATTTGCATGAAGACCTCTCTCCAAGAAATAGATGGGGGGGTTGGTATGGCCTAGTGGTCTAAAGAGCCGTGCTTCGACCTCTAGATGGCCGGCCACCTCTGGCTTGCGGTTGTGATTTCGAGCCCTGGTGTGAGCGTATGTGGCATGGAGATGGGGGCGCCTTCTCAACCTTGTGGGTTTCCTCCGGGCACTCCAGTTTCCTCCCAAAGCTAAAGACCCCTACGCACAAGCGAATTATTGAAATAAAATTAAACCATATGTTAGTCCTGAAATGACCTAGTTTGTGTCGAGTCAACGTTATACCCTATTTCTCTCTCTCAGTGAGAGGGATTAATAAGGCACTCATACAAAAGAACGATTCTGTGCAAAATTAGGGCATGGTTCTATTGGTGGGCCCAGAATTACATGTACATGTAGACCTCTCTCCAAGAAATGGTCCTATCCTATCACATCCCATGTACATGCATTTTTATATAACTTTTAGTATTACCAAAACCTTAAACATTAGTTTCATATCTGACTTGGGCTGGACTATGATATATTTAAGAGTTATCCCCCTTTAGTGCACAGGTTTATTTTGGGGTTAAGAAATTGATCTGTTAATGTAGGTACAACTACAAAACATCATTTAAAAATGGAAAGGTGGATTGGAAGAGTTGCCTTGGTAACTGGGGCATCAGCTGGAATTGGTACTGCCATAGCAAGGGATTTAGTTTGTCTTGGAATGAAGGTTGTTGGTTGTTCAAGAAATATTGAGAAGATTCAGGTCAAGTAGAATTTTTTAATACCTTGGCCAACTTTGTTGTTTTTAATCATTTTGTTTAAATTAAGAATGGATTTTGTTAACTAAAGTTCAGAAATGTTGGCCATTTTATTATATGTTACTGTTGGTCAAATGTCCAGACCGCATACAACAAACTAAATCTTATTATTTGTTGACTTTAAATTGATTAAGTGACACAGTGATTTTTGTTATTGTTAAAGTTAGGCTACTTTTATTGTTCATTCCATTTTGTGTCCCTTTTAAAGAGACAAAATGACTGAGACTCTTTTTGTTGTATGTAAGTTAGACGAAGATAAGACCTCAATAAACCTCTTTAAATTAATGATCTTAACAGTAAACTTATGTTTTAATGTTTGATATTTAATTTCAGAAATTAAGTGATGATTTAAAAAATGAGAAAGGATCATTAACTGCTATAAGATGTGATTTAAGTAAAGAAGAAGATATTATAAATATGTTTAAAACTATTAAAAGTAATGAAAGTCTACGTGGTGTAGATGTCTGTATAAATAATGCTGGTCTCGCTCATAACGCACCAATTCTATCAGGTCGCACTGAACAATGGAGAGAAATGCTTGATGTGAGTACTTCTTATCCAAGTTAAAATGGCTAAAGTTCTTTCATCTTGTTAAAACTGAAATGGTCAGTTTTAGTTTTATTTGTTTTGTGGTATGACAATCTGTTCCATTTCAAGCATATATTATAATCAATTAAGGGGGTTGGGTACCCTTAAGAAATACGGGAAGTAATGCAGTATTGGAGCCATTTGGAGAGTGGGCTGAAATAAAGCAGAAAGGATATCAGTACATAAAAAGTCAATCAGTTGCATGATTCAAACAGATCTGTTTTCATTAGCCCAGTCAGTGCAGAACGGTAGCACCTTTAAACCCCATGTCATTGATTTGAACAAAATTTTTGAACATAGTAAAATGTACAGTAGGTTCCATTAATTTAAAACACACTTATTCTACTATGTAATAGGTGAATGTAATGGCAGTGACTATTTGTACAAGAGAAGCGTTTCAGTCAATGAAAGAAAGAAATGTAGATGATGGTCATATTATGTTCATCAACAGGTTTGTTTCTTCTAATATTTATAAATAATGTCCTAGAGTGTAACTTGTACCTATAATTTAATGGTGGAGGACGAATACTGAAACAACATGAGGGACGTGCTATTTCAATACATTGCGCAATGTCTTAAGCTTGAGTAGTTGAGACCATTAAACAACTTAAATACAGACATTTGCATGTGCTTTGCAATGAAATATGTCATACAGGTTAAAAATTTCAACTAGTATAAATAATGTATAATGTACGCTTGGCACAATGCCCGTAGGCTGTACTATTATTTGAAATAATGGTACGCCAATATCAAAAGACGAAGTCACATTGGTATTTTAAATGGTTTTATAAAATCATATTATCGGTCGGGATGAGAACAATTTAAGTCCTGCCTTAATTCACTACTTATTTCTTTTATTTAAGCAACTTTAACACTTGTCGGGAAACTATATTTTACTTTACTTTGGGTGGACTCCCAATAAATAACTGAATGTAATGGCATAGTATTAGAACATTATATTGGGATAAAATTAAATATTTGCGATCAACAAACTATGAAAATTGTAATGGACGGTTGCCATATTGTGGATGGGTCACAGTAACACTTAAGGATTCAATTGGAAGAGTTCAGAAGTGTTATAGGAAAGTGAATAATATTAAATAAACTTTACACATACTTATGGAAAACAACTACTGATTTATTAGACGACGTTTGTTTCGGAGAGTATTCTCTCAACGTTTTCAAACTTACACAATGTAACAAAATTTGAAGCAACATGTATAAATAGACAAAATAACAATAACAAGGTTGAAACCATACAACAACAAGATCAAAGGCCTATGACACAATGGATAATATTAGTTTTTCGCTATATGTGCTTATACAGATTCTTGACACAGATCTAATATTACCATGGTTACATTAATACATTCTAAGATTTTTACATTTTACATTTTTATATACAATTCTCAAAACGTTATAATCTTTTGGGGTGCATTTAGTGATTGAGTACAAAAACAACCCCACAATTTATATGGAAAACAATCACTGGTTATACACATATAGCATGATATTTCAACAAGTGTTCTCTTATCTAACGAAAACAAGTGTTCTCTTATCAAAGGGGGGTTGGGATGGCCTTGTGGTCTAGAGTGCCGCACCTCTGGCTTGCGGCTGTGGTTTCGAGCCCTGGTGTGAGCGTATGTGGCATGGAGATAGGGGCGCCTTCTCAACCACGTGGGTGTCTTCCGGGCACTCCGGTTTCCTCCCACTGCTAAAGACCCCTACGCCTAAGAGAATTATTAAATTAAAATTAAACCATTGGTTAGTCCTGATATTACCTAGTTGTGTTGAGTGGACGTTAAACCCCATTTCTCTCTCTCTCTTATCAAAACAAAAGCATAGGTAAATATATAATTAAACATACATTATCAAAAAGCTAAATCTGCCTAATGCTGGTCTTTTTTTAGGTCTGAAATGTTATCTAAATTATTAATTAGATATTGATTGACTTAACCAGATCATAATCAACTCCCGGTAGCATCGCTAGCCTGCGATATCTTTAGTGGATTATGATCTGATTTGATTCATAACTTTCCTTCATGATTTAATCATGAAATCGAGACTAGGCTTTTTATCGTACCAACTTTAGTAATGATGATCGTGGCTAGGCAGAAATTTCAATTGCTTAATTCTCGGTTCATCATAGTGGATCAATTTGACTCAAATATTCAGCAAATTGCCTTCACATTATCGTGAGAACTGCCAACTCTTTATCTAATCTCCCATAATGTATCTTTAAATAAATAAATTAAATATTTGCAAAATTAACCATTTCCCAGGCCATGTAAACTGAAAATTATTAATTCAATTATATTTTAGTATGTCTGGTCATCGTGTTGTACCTAATACTGCAACACATTTTTATGCAGCAACTAAATTTGCCGTAACAGCTTTAATGGAGTCAACAAGACAAGAGCTTCGAGAACTCAAATCACACATTAGAGTAACAGTAAGTTAAGTAGTAGATAGCAAACACTTTCCAGACTATTATTCAAAAATTGGCTGGCTGGTTCCCCCTTGTCAGTGGTGCAGATGGGATGAAAAACAGAGGTCCCATGTACACATTAGTATGCACATAAAAATTAATTAAAAAACAAAAACTAACAGTAAGTTAAGTTGTAGATAGCAAACACTTTCCAGGCTATTATTCAAAAATTGTCTGGCTGGTTCCCCCTTGTCAGTGGTGCAGATGGGATGAAAAACAGAGGTCCCATGTACACATTGCTATGCACATCAAAATTAATTTAAAAACAAATAGTACATATTATGTAGTTCCAACTATTATTGATTTGAAATTATAACAAATTGTGGGTTATGCATTGATCAACAAAATACTGTTTATTTTATTTTCTAGGGAGTTAGTCCCGGTTTGGTCGAAACTGAGTTCGCCTTAAGGATGAATAAAGATGAAGAGAAAGCTAAAGCTCTGTATTCTACCATTGAGGTATTATTGATCCAATTATCACTAATATTTAAAGTAACAATGCAGGATTTGCATTTTTCAGAAAAAAACGTCAAATTTCTTACAGCTTAATCCACGCTAATACTCATATTGATTATTTAACATTTGATTTATAAAAAAAATCAAAACACAAACACTAGATAATCTATGGGCATTGACTCAATCAGATTGCAAACAGGCCCATCAATTATTTTCATAGCCAATAAAGATGGCATCAATCTTGTTGCATAGCAGGCAGCATTAATCAATGGAATTTCAATTCATCCTATTTTTGTAAATACTGAATGTAATTGAACCATTTTTTAACTGAAAAGGCTGGTTAATTGGGGTGAGAAACTTCTAGTACTGTTTTTCCTAGTTCTGTGCATTTAAACTATGCTTCGTCATACTTTTGCCTCGAAATACAAACTTTCCTTTTAATTGTTGGGTTTAACCATGAGTAGGGTCATCTACCTAGCATCATGCATTTTCTCTGGAACCTTTAGCTTCCTCCCACTACCACTATGTTATATGATTTTGTATGTTTGTCCAAAAGTGACCTTGTTTGTGTTGAGATGATTTAACCCATTACCCCCTCCCCTCCTCTCCCTCACTGAAAATGAACATTATTTATTTTTATATTTTAGTGTTTGAAAGGAAAAGATATCTCAGATGCAGTTGTTTTTGCGTTACAAGCACCATCACATTGTGAGGTAAGGATTATTATTTTGGTGTATTTACAAATGAGATGTTATTTTAGATAAAGACTATGAAGCATGTTTTCAGTATATATACTATATAATCTGATTGTCAATACTTTTAGTATTATTAGGCCATATGAAAAAAATACTCTGGTTCTCAGATAATCCTGCCCAAAAATCTGATGCGGGAGGGAGGATTTTATTTTTGTGTTTTAAATTTGGTCGAAAGATCACTATCCGCTAAATGATTTATAAGGCACTACATTTATTCCATCATGTTTATAGGAATGTATGATTTTCCAGTATTAATAATTACATTTCTGGATTCATTCTAATTTTTGTAAATATTTACGTGCAGTAATTAATGAGACAGTTTTTATTTTTCATATTTTAAAAAAAAAACAATGTCATGTGTTTTTAGATGAAGAGTAATTATCCAAGAACCAGAATATTTTTTTTAAATTTTTTTTGTCATTTTTGAGTGTTTATTTTTCATCTTTTGATTGCTTACAATTTTAAACTATTTTTACATTTGATTTATTTCAGATAAATGATGTACATATCAGACCAACAGAACAAACATCTTGATTTTCAAGAAAGAAAAAACCCAAGGTCATCTTTGGGCCAGTCATTGTCCAGCTTGAAATAAAAATATCCAAAAAATTACTTGCTAGTCAATGCACACTTTAATTAAACTAACTAAAAAGCTACAGTAAATCTAAAATCCAGTTTGTTCTTTGTTTTAAATAGGTTGTCAGGCAATGAATCATGCCCACGGCTGCTAAATTGTCTAGGGGAAGTCCATAAAATCTTTATATTGCATACCAGATCATGACAGAATCAAGGGCAACAACTCTTTCAGTAATTATCAGAAAATGTCGCAATTGATATTCATCACAATAATCGAAAGTAAGAACATAAAGTTATACCAGATTGGATGATATTTTAGCCTTTATAGCACTTAAGTGAACAAGGGCAATAACGTGTTAAGAGTGGTCACAAGATTTGGACTAAAACTAGTGTTCATTGAGATCAAGACAATAATTTCCCTTTTCAAGTATTTTTTTCCTGTCCTCTTCCACACTGGACTCGGACTCTCAATAATGATGGCATTATCTAAAACATACCTTTTCCTGTTGGTCCCATTTTGGAATACTTGTTTCAGTGTTTAGGACCAACCTAAAGTCTTAAGATTTCATCAAGTGTTAACCCTAACCCACAATCCTTGGCAACAATCATGGGCCCTTTTCTTTGAAAAAATTAGCCCAGGTACGGTGCTTAAGCGTAGGACGTTAAACCCCATTTCATTCATTCATTCTTTGAAAAAACTGTGACTTTGACGAAATCTGCAGGTGGCCTTAATATTTAGACCTGACCTTAGTCAAGAGTTGAAAGGAGATCCAATCCTTCTGCAACACCTACTCCAAAATTCTTTAAATGATAGAGAATCATAACACTAAACCACCACCACGGAACAAAACGAAACCCACAGTCAAGTGATAAAATAATTTTATTACATGTTTAATATCAATTTCATTTTAGAATACTTCCAAAATTGTAAAATAATAACAATTAAATATTAAAGCTGGGGCAGTTACATAAAGCAAAATAAAAATTAACATTTAATTCTGGATTCTGGATGCAGAGGATTTTTTAAAATAATAACAATTAAATATTAAGGCTCGGGCTGTTACATAAAGCGAAAATAAAAATAAACATTTAATTCAAGATGCAGAAGATTTTGTTTTTCCTATATGGGGTTTTATTTAATGCCAATTCTTACAAACTAGGTCATTTTGGGACTAACTTGTTACCATTTATTTCAATAGTAGTGGGAGGAAACCAGAAAAAAGTTACAATGTTGGACTTGTACAGCCAACCTTACTCTTTGTCACATTAAAGCTAGGGATCAAAACCAATTGACTCAATGACAAACCTTATGATATAAAGCACAATTTTTTTATTTCATCTGGTGGAATTTTATTTCAGGTTATTAAATTATCTAGATTAGTAATTTATGATTATCAGTAAAAAATTCATTCATGCTGTTGTCCAACCTAACAAATATTGAATAGTAATGCATCATTCAAATTTTGGAATTTGACGCACTATATTCCTTTATAAACAGAACATAATATTAAAGGACGTTAAACCCCATTTCATTTCATTTATCATCCATTTCAGAATTGATCTTATATTGATTATTTTATTTATAATACTGAATATTTAAAGCAAAAAAAAAAAGTTTTTAAAAACACAAAATATAAATAATAACATAAAATATAATATTATTACTAATATAGTACTTATTAAAATGCAGTAAACCAATTCCTTGGTAAATATTTTAAAATTTCCCATACAGCATAAAAATAAAAGAGTAAAATGTTTATTATAATACACAGTATTAAATACAACTTACAAATGCAATACATTTATTAAAATTAATAGGCCACACTAATTTGATTTTTTGTTTTTCAGGAACACCTGTACATATTTTCCTTCGTATTTCTTCAGGAAAAAGATTAATAAAAACCAAAGAAACTTGGCTATGCTATTCAAGACCATTTAATTCCCAATTTTCATGTTTGGAAATTCTAAATAAACATTTTTCACTTGATTCAAGTGGATATTTATTTACCAAGATCAAGCAGAACAGAAATTTGGTGTGACCTTATTATTATTAAAAACTTTTATATGATCCCATTTCCACAACTAATACTCACAGATGTTTTACAACAAAATTAGCAATAAAAATAATAAGACTAACAAATCCAATACACTCATTAACATAACAATTATTACTTTGAATTATGTACAATATCATTCATACTACCAACAACTGTCTACGTAATCTCTCTCAGGTAAAATATCAACTTGACTAAAACATAATATTAAAAATATGAAGAGCTCTTTTCAAAAACAATTGGAATAGGAATTGAACATGACAACACTGCCGTCATTTTGGCGTAACATCAACAATCAAAGTTTGTATGTCGAGTATCACGTTGATAGTATATTTGAATGGATGTTTTGAAGATGATTAGTGTGTTGGGAAGAAGTTCACGGTCTTAAAACTGGCCAATCTTTCCTAAAGTCTAGAATTTTGTTTTAGAAAAATGCTCTTCAATGATGTCACAGTCGTTCTACTTTACATGCACGCTTATTTAGATTCAAAAGGTATCAAATATCTCAATCATTGATTTATCTCAGGTTCAGAGGAATTATTTTCAGCCACTAAATTTCGTTAAGGCAGTCATGGCCTGAATTCTCGACTGCTAATAAGGCAACTCAGGATTTTGTCCTCCTTCAGACTGTTTCAGTCTGTGTAACGTTTGATAATATGGATGCTCTATTTGAACTCAGCAAACTGGAGTACCAAGTCCTGTACAAACTTTCTTACTTGGTGGACCACCATCTACAAGAATATCATTTGAATTATTGGTATTTTTTTCTGGTGTAGGCCTACACATTGATTTGAGATTCCCACTCTTAAGCTCATCAAATATCACTTCAAGTTTCTCACACAAGAAATCTATGTTGTCTTTGGTAAAGCACATTGGTGGTTTGAATTTAAGAACATTCATATGGGGGCCATCTCTGCTATAGAGTATTCGCTCCTCTTTTAATCTGAAATAGGTACAGAGTCATAATTAAAATCTCATTGCATCATTACAGCACTAGAAGAGAAATTAAATGGCGTTTGTTTAATGTCCAACTTTTCTGCACTGATTGGGCTACCGAAGAATGTTTCAGCAGTAAGAGTCATAATTAAAATTTATTGCATCATTTTAGCAATAGAAAAGAAATTAAATGGCGTTTTAAGTCCAACTTTTCTGCACTGATTGGGCAAACAAAGAATGTTTCAGCAATAAGAATCCCCTACAAACTACAATATTGTGAAAGATGAATCTCTAATAGATAAAACGGCCCATTCAGTATTTATAAAGATATGTCAAATTGTAATTTCATCAATCTATGCTGCTTGCTACATAATAAAATGAAATGGCAGTTTAACATCCTACTGTTCTGCTATGACTGGGTTAATAATGACGGGCATATGCCATACAATGCGCTTTGAAGGGAATTTTGCCCTGACAGCGGTGCTGCGGCCTACTCTTATATTGAATTCCAACTGCCAACAGAGGACCTCAGTTTTTCATCTCGAACCATAAGACAATCGTCCTTGCCCACAGAGTGTCACCAAAATACATGTCTCATCTCTAACCAGTTATATTTTTTTTTAATTGATTACATGGAATTCGGATATTAGCTTTATCTCGATATATTATGGGGCTTCTTGTTACACTATTTGTGATTATCAGTGAGCTATAAAGAGACATTTGTACCTAGAAACAGCGTATTCTGCAGCTTTTGTAGCGGGTTCCCTCGTATTTCTATCATTTACTAAATCAATACCAACAAACATACCATGTCCTCTGAAATATTAACAATTTTTAACACAATTCAATTAGAATGTATGATAACTTATTATATCTGACATATTTCTTTCAGATTTGAATGAACATGTGTGACTTTTTTAAGTTCTTAAAATCTTGGTTGAATCTGAATATTAAAAGTCAGTTTTTTAAAACAAATTAAAACATTTTAAAATACTGATATTGACAAACCAATATAAGATTTTAAAATTGAGAAATTCAAAATGTAGCTTAACGTCTCACTATTCTGCACCGACTGGGCTAATGAAGATAGGTATACACCATGCAGGGGCCTATTAGGGAAAATTTGCTTGAACAGCTGCGGTACAGCCTACTCTTATTTCAACTACAGACTTGTTTTTTCATCCCATACGAATGACTAAACACTGTCCCTTAATAAGTCCTCCATCCAACACCACTGACATTTTGGACTAATGAACTTTCGCAGCCAACATCGGTAACAAACTAGAGACCTCCTAGTTAGGAAGAGAGCATCTGACTCACTGGCTAATCATATATGACTTTACTTATAAAGAACTGTGAAAACAGTCCTTTATCTACTTGTTGACTGAGTGCATGAAAACATTAAGGTGAGAGAGAGAGAGGAAAATGGGGTCTAACGTCCTCTCAACACAAACTAGGTGATTTTGGGACTAAAATATGGTTTAATTTTATTTCAATAATTCGCTTGCGTGTAGGGGTCTTTAGCAGTGCGAGGAAACTGGGGTGACCCTACTTCTTGCCACATACAACCAGGGATTTGAAACCATATCAGTTGACTCAATGACAGGCTTTATGATACAGTGCGCGCACGATAACCATTCAGCCATCCACCCCCACCCCCTCCATATAAACGGTTTTGTTATTTGCCAGTACCTCTCTCTGGTCTAAATAGTTACCTACCTGATATCTCCAATCAATGTATATGTTTTCTTCATATTGTTTAATTTATCTAAGAAATATTGACCAACTTCAACAGCTTTTCCTCGTAAATCTTCATTCTCTATAACATCTAATACAGCCAGACCTATTGCGCACGAAACTGGATTACCACCATACTGAATAAAAGTTTTTTTTAAATTTAAATGTTTGAAGATGAATATATTTTATTGTACAACAAACATTTGAATGGATTGGTAAAAACTTACTAAAAGAGAGAGAGAGAAAAATAGGGTTTAACGTTCACTAGACACAAACTAGGTCATTTCGGGACTAACATGGTTTAATTTTATTTCAATAATTTGCTTGCCATAGGGGTCTTTAGCAGTGGGGGAAAAACGGAGGACCAGGAGTAAATCCACGAGGTCGGACAGGCTACCCTATTCCTGGACTCGAACATCGAGAATTCAAAACCACGCCAGTTGACTCAATGACAGGCTTTTATGATACAACACGCATATGCTATAGCCATTTGGCTATCCCTCCCCCCCTTCCCCAAAAAAAAACCAACAAAAAAGAACTTCCTAATTATTACCGATAATCTCTTTTAATATTGAAGGGTGTAAACATTTTAATAAATAATATGAATATAAATAATACAATAAAAAATAAAAAAAACATAGAAAAATGGAAGTAAGAATCATCATTTATATAGATTCCATATTGACAGGAGATAAAACAATTAATCCATAAACGTGGGTGTATATTGTGTCCCCCCTATTCACAAGTTCCGTGCATACAAGCAAACTAAGCAGTTTTTGACTGATATAGTCGCCCAAGTGATGTTCTTTCACAATGGTGTGCAGAGGTTAGTGATACTCACAGCCAACTCTTTGATAGGAGGGCAGTAGTGCTATGCAATTACAGATTCTTATTATTTTATATTTGTTTTGTTCATCTAGATTGGGTAACAAAATGGCCACCATGGCATTAGTAATTGGTTAGACTCTCTGTATATATAAGACTCTGTATACTGGTAAGTCAGTGTAATATTCACATCAAAAAACTCACCAAGTCATGTAATAACAGCATGTGACAGTCAAGTCTGGACACAAGTGTCTATTACAGACTTTGTCAGGTACCAATTACCACACAACATTTATATTATAAATAATATACATTGTGTAATAATTTGTACGTGGACAAAGTCTGTAAAAAGGTGCCTTATGTCCAGACTTGTAAATATACATTCTGTGATAATTTGTACTTGACAAAGTTTGTGACAAGTGCTTTAACAAATGTAGAGAACAAAATTAGGCATGTGGCTGCCAGGCAGGATACATCCATTTTATCTAGAGATGAATAGTCAAACAAAACAGAAAGTGATTTTTCCTACAATCAAAGGACATAATTCATTAAGTCACAATTTGATATGCGCAAATATCAAAAAGAATCATGCATTTCAAGTTTCATCAAAATCGGTTCAAAATTGTGACCTCTATAGGGTCCACAAGCTAAAAACAGTATTTTTCGTACAATCAGGGGCCATAATCCATGAAGTTGTGATCCAATACATACCGATATCGAAAGCAGCCAAGATAAGATCTTTTGATGATAAACCTATATTTCAAGTTACGTCAAAATCAGATAAGAATTATGACCTGTAGAGAGTCAACAAACAAATGTAGACGGATGGACAGGGGCGATGGCATAATACGTCCCTAGGAAAATGTGGGTGTTTAAAAATTACTTACAGTGTTAAAATATTCTGCACCACATGCTGCAAAACTTGCTGCTATTTCATTGGTTGTAACAACTGCTGCTATTGGATGACCATTACCCATTGGTTTACCCATTGTAACAATATCAGGTACGACACCTAATAATACAATAATTCATGTTTTAAATCTACATTTTGTTTTTCTATTAGAATGGTTAGATGACTCTGTATTGTATAAAATAACTTTAATGGTTATAACATAAAATAAAATAGGGTTTAACATCCTACTTTTCAGCACAAACTTGGCCTATGAAGACAGACGTACGCCAAGCATGCAGTGTGGTTTGAGTGAAATTTTGCCTAGACAGCAATGTTTATGCCTAATATTTATTAAAATTCCAACTGCCAAGTTTTTTTTATGTTTTTGTCCCATTTGAACAACTAGACACTGTTCCATGCTAGGGAAAACCACAATGAAAATTTCTGAGGATGTTTCACGACTTATATCCGAATTGAACCTTGGACCAACTAGATAGGCCTACACATACTGTATTTAGTTATATAATCAATTAGATACCAATACTGTATTTGACAAAATATAATATAGACCATGCCAAATATCATTTAATGTTTTCACCTTGAGCTTGAAAAGACCAAAAGTGGGATCCAACTCTTCCGAATCCAACTTGAACCTCATCCATAATATTAATCCCACCTGCTTGATGAACATATCTAGTAAATAACAAATTAATACATATAATATACTCAATGGCGTGGATTTGTCATACTTATTGGGTGGGGAGGGGGGAGGATGACCCTGGACCCTGGAACATTTCATTACCAAACCAAAATAATAATTATGAACAGTTTACTGCACCAGTGTAATTTCGATGAAAACTTAAAGACCACATAAGATGATTTTTTTTAATTGCATAGGATAATAGACAATGATTACTAAATCCATTTTTACGGTAAGTTCAAATTAATATGATTAAAATTAATTGAGCTATTAACGTTTTAGTATGCGACAGCCAAAAACGGTTTTCAAATTTTCAATAACGACCTTAATCCGGTTGATTGGCTGATGACGTCACAGGCACTACACATAGTATACACATTATCTATCCAATAAATTCACTGGTCCATATCACTGCCTGTATAATATATCACTGTACATGTATACACACACCACCAGTGTGTATTGTCGGTAATCATTAGCTCGTAATTATCACTATACCGGATATCGTCCAGATATTACGAAAAAAGGAAAGATACTACCTTTACCATCCAGAATCTAATACACTTGTCCAGTCAATAGATTGCCGTCTAGAGTGTGTTAAATGCCGTCAGGATTCATTAAAAACCGCCAAGTTTGTGTTACCGTGTAGATTAAGTTTTACCGATATCAGATATTGACAGCAACATATACCGGCCGCCACAGATACAATAACCGATAACACTATCAACCTCAGAATGCCTCGTTGGCATTTTTGTCCAAACCGAGGTAAAAAAAATGCCTCGTTGTCTGCAGTTCCAAAACAAGTTTTTTTTAAATTGCCCTTTTTTGGAACGAGGTATTTTGTTCAGAACGAGGCCTGGTAAAAATGACTCGCTTACTAAAAGTGTTTTTTTATTCAAGATAGTTATTCGCGCTATTTGCTATCAGCGAATTTGTAAAAATTTAAATTTATGTTATTTTTGTCCAAACCGAGGTAAAAAAAATGCCTTGTTGTCTGCAGTTCCAAAACAAGGTTTTTTTAAATTGCCCTTTTTTGGAACGAGGTATTTTGTTCAGAACGAGGCCTGGTAAAAATTCCTCGTTTTCTAAAAGTGTTTTTTTTTCAAGATAGTTATTCGCGCTATTTGCTATCAGCGAATTTGTAAAAATTAAAATTTATGTTATTTAATACGAAAATAAACAAGTCCAAACTATGATATTAAATCAGAGAAATAGGAAAGACAAGAAGAATACACGTCATAGGTGAAGGTGTAAAATTATTGAAGACACACAGCTACCTTGCCTTGATTAATTTATTGCCTAATCAGGTTTAGGTGTTAAATAACAACCATGGTGTTGTGAAAGCTAAATTGGGGTTGTAAATTAATCATGGTAGCTGTGTGTTTTACACCTCCACCTAACTGATATCGCAGACAACAAATTAATCAAAAAAAGTATTAAATTTCATCACATATTTTACAATACGCCAGTTTAGTTTTTATATTTATTGTAAAAAAATAACATAGCATTGCACAAAATATTATTTTATTGGAGCAAAGTCATATAAACGCACAGCAATAAATTTGTCGGCTTTATACCAATTGTCAATTAAATAGGAAATAAAGCACACCTCATACATTACAATTTAATTAAAACGTTTAATTATGAGGACAGATGGGTATAAATAATGCAAAAATAATTTATGGTATGGTGTGTATTCTTGTCTTGTCTATATATCTCTGATTATAATATCATAGTTTAAACTGGTTTTATTTTCGTATTAAAAAACATAAATTTTAATTTTTACAAATTCGCTGACAGCAAATAAAGCTAATAACTATCTTGAAAAGAAAAATCGCTTAGTAAACGAGGCATTTTACCCAGCCTCGTTCTGAACAAAATACCTCCCAAAAACAGAGCAATTACAAAAAAAAAAAACCTCGTTTTGGAACTGAAGACAACGGGGCATTATTTTACCTTGTTTGGACAAAAATGCCAAACGAGGAATTCTGAGGTGTATAGTGTAATGGTGGATATAAAACTATTACACATTAAAATGTCTCGAATTGCATGATGATCTACGTAGATATTTGTCTTTATTAGTCGTTAAACGCATGGTACTATTTTACCTCGTAGATCAAACAAAAACGTCTTTTTTAAGTAATAAATTTGGGTCACGGTTCCTACGCAATCACAAATATACTCCATTTATTATGAACTTCATGTAATGCGGAATCATTAATGAATGAAGTAGAGATTATAATACTGTATGTGTTGATTCCAACGCCTTGTCTAAAAATAAACTCCTTTCAATTCTAAATGGTACTGTTCATTTTTAAAAACAACCCGAGAAACTGAACGGTTGTGAAGTGGAGGACCGATGTCAAAACTAAACAAATTTTTTTAACACAAAAACTGGGCGGTTTTTGATGAATCTTGGCGGCGTTTAACACATTTTGGACGGCAATCTATTAACTGGAAAACGTGTTTTAGATTCTGGGTGGTAAGGTTAGTTTACTTCCTTTTTTCGTAAAATCTGAATGTTAACCGGTCACATGTAAGCTACATTTTTGGTTTACGGTGTGCTTTTACTGATTAAAAAGACGTGGGGAATATGGCTACAGCAACGGGCTTTATAAAACAAATTCTAAATTTATGCTATATTCTTTGAATGGCATTTAGTAAAACAAATTATTCAGTAGCAGAGTTTCCGATAACCGGTATTTTCCGGTTTTATACCGGTAAATTTTAACATGTACCGGTAAATAATCATTCCATCGGTCCGTGGGACCGGTGAACATAAACGTCAACAAATTAACTGCTCTACTTTATCTCTTCATTCATCCCTCGCGTCAAAAGCCTCGTGGCAATGGCTGTCAAAAGTCGGTGCTATTTATAGTAACTTAAGTATGCGGTATTTTCCGTCTGGATAATCGCTGCTCAATGTCGCCGTAAAAGGAGAGAATGAATCTGAATTTAAGAGGATTTTCGATGAAACGGCACTAAATACAGAGGGTTTCGCGGTGTTACACTTACATACGCTGATGAACGTTCGCGAACTGCGTTTGAAACAGTCCGCAGTAATTTTATCATAGATTTGGTTAAGTCACTAAAAACCCGCTTTCCCAAAGATACCCTCAACGTGTTTAATTCTCTGGACGTTGTTTTAAATCCTGCAAGATACCCTAATGCCCGCAACGAACTCGATGTTTTGGCGGGAATTCCCTTGATATATTATTGGACTTTTTCTGTAAAGATATTCAAGACGGTGATGTAATAATTGATCGTGCGCGCGCAACCCGTGATTTCAACCATTTTAAGCTAGTGTTATTCGGTCTGGGGACAAAATCGCTTGAAGACACCTGTCAAAATATCATTTCTGATTATTCCGATCTTTTTCCAGACTTTGGAACATTAGCCGTTATAGCTTTGGTAGTTCCTGTCAGTAGTGTACCAGCAGAGAGGGGTTTTAGTCTGCAAAATTTAATACACACGTCTCTGCGTAATCGTTTATCGCAGCGCCGTATGAATAACCCAATGACCCTGAATATGCACGCACATAATTCTGAAGCCCGCCCGTTTAATTTTGGAAAGGCCCGACAGATATTTAAGAGTTCTAAAGACAGACGTGTTCAATTTGTTTCAATGAATTAGTGTTTATTTCAATAAATTTATAAGATTGGTTAATGTTGTTTTTGTCAGACCGGTAAAATTACGATTGAACCGGTATTTCTAATCCCTACCGGTACGAGGTACCGGCAAATTTTGAAGCTAGCGGAAACACTGAGTAGTCAAGAATTAAGGAATCAGTCAAGCGTTAATGAATACACACACCGACTGTATATAGGTAATTAAGGAATATGCATTCGGTCACTGTGACGTCACTAGTGTCAGAGGGGATTAAGAGTGTTTTCGATAATTGGCCAAATCGTTTTTACGGGAGGTCTATATTTGCAACTTTGAGTGAAGCTGATTTAATTTTAATCAGATTGATGTTAACTTTCCGTAATGTGGATATAGTAACCATTGGCTACCCGTAGCCAAAGAATCCCACATTCATCTTATGTGCACTTTAAACTAAGGGTAATAAGATGACGATATGTAAAAATCGACTACCTACATCAAAACTGCAAAAATATTAATTGTTCATGAAGTTTAAGCGAGAATTTCAAATTTTCTAAGCAAGTCAAATTATAATTATTTCTATGTCTTTTGCTCAATAGGTTATCAACTCACTATTATACGATCATGGGCATTATTTCCCACTCTTAAAAATCATTGACACAGGAAATAACAACACAATTGCCTCCCTTGGAAGGGCCATCTCCCAATGTTGGAATTTGAAGTCGAAAATGATATTTTTGTCAATTTCTCAGCTTGTAATGGTGAATTGTAGGATTAATAGGATTAATCTTTAACAAGGTAGGGCTGTTTAAGGATACCATCTATTTTTAGTTTTTATTTTAATAAATTTTAAAAATATAACTTAAAAATTTGAATTTTCAGCTTTAAGTGCTTCATCCAAAGACGTTCATTCTACGATCAGGACTGTTCTCTATAAAAATATAGCAACATGCTTTGGGTCCTGATCATGAAGGAGGTCATTTTGCACCGCACACACCATCAGGTGGTTCAGTCATTTTTGCGTCATGGAGTTGGGCAGCCACGTTTTGGCATGGCACAGTATGCTAAAGGATTTATAACAGAGAAAGATATTATGAAGACGAGAAACTGTGGTGAGATCTAAACCTAAAAATCTAACCAGACAGAGACCTATTCATTCCCCCTTTCGATTATGAGGGGGGTTGCCCCCCCTTCAAAAATTTATTTCTTCATATAATTATAAGAATAGGTTACAAGGCAACAAAATATATGCCCACAAAAGCTAATTCATGTTGTGAGCATATAGATTGTCACATAACTATTTAAATTAAATAATATTCAGATTGGCTCAAACAGTAGGCTTATCTTATAACTGTAAAAAAACATGAATTTGGTCTTGTATTTGTTCAATTATTTTATTTTAGAGAGAGATATTTTTTTTTATTCTGTAGATACGTAAGAATTCAAAATCAGGCATTAACACAAAATGTTCGTTTATAAAAATAATGATCTAACTTACTTAAATACTTTCTCTAAATATCCATCCGGGTAGATAATTTGTCCTCCACAACTTTGCATAGATTCCGCAATAAAGCCACTGACTGTGTTTCCCTTGTCATGGATGGAATCAATTATGTCTTTGACATCATCAGCATACATTTTTCCTAAATTCTTGCCTGGGTGTTCATCATCTCTGTATTTACCACGATATGTGTCTGGACATGGGGCCTACAATTTATTATAAGAGTTTGGGGTAATAGTTGTTTAATTAATCTTCTTTTACACTTGAAAGAAATGTTATTTACATCTCCGCAAGTAGAAAATGAATGACGTCCTACTGTTCTGTTCTGACTAGACTAGTGAAGACAGGCAGGCATATGCCATCCAGTGTTGTAGGTGAGAAATTTTGCCTGGCAGCGCTATAGAATTCTAACTAACAATTTTTTTTTCTTTTACACGCACTCCAATGTGTACACAAGACCTCAGTTTTTTGTCCCATCTGACAATTAAACGTTGTTCCTTGCCAGGCCCTCCATCCTGAACCACTGACACGGGTGATGAACCTCCAGGTCAGCAAGCCACCATCTTACTAACTGAGCCACTGTGGCTCCCATAAAAGAAGAGGATTGGGCTTGCCATCATATAAGTAAATGGCCTTTTCTTAAGATATTTAGATTTGGTTATTAGGACAGAATTGAGCACTAATAAGTAATAAATCAATATAAACAGAAGCATTACAGTTTTGATGTTAGTATGTATCTGTGATTTTCTTTAAACCTACATAAAGTGTGCATTTAATCAATGCCTCCTTCTTTTAATGACCATTAAAAACTTTCTCATGGACTAATTTTTGTAAAAAAATGAATCTGTGGGTTTTTTTTGGTTTTAGGTAAGGAATAAGAACCCCTAGACCTACCATATGAACAGAACTAGGTGCCTTGTGAACTCCATCTTTCATATCATCAAGCTTATATGAACTCAAATCTATTAGAGAAATAACATGTCCATGGTAGGCACTGAAAATAAGAATAAGGATGTCAAATGTGTGAAATAGCTTTATTTAACGTCTGCTTCCATTGAAGTGATATCGCATACAAAAGATGTTAAATATAGTTTATTAAATTATATCTTGGTATTTTGCCAGAGTGGTGTATATTTGTAATATACTAATAGTGTGGATTGTGGTGTACATTATATTGGTAATATAATAGTGTGGATTGTGGTGTATATTGGTAATATACTAGTATGAATTGTGGTGTATATATAGGTAATATACAAATAGTGTGGATTTTGTTGTATATAGGTAATATCGTCGGTGGGGAGTCAAAAGGTCGTATGTGGCATATTTAGCGATATTCACTTTTTTGCTTTTTCGGAATGAGAATTTCCGTGCGCATCTTTTAATCTGGTAGTCGTATTTCTAAGCCAATAAAAAGAGGTTTTATAGTCTCCATAGCTACTGTTTCAAAAAGTCGTATATCGGGTGTTAATTTTTTAAAAAAAATTTTTGAAGTGAAAATGTCGTATTTTCTTGACAAAAAACAACTTTGTGTCTAATCAAAGCATTGCAATCAAACGAAATATAGCCAGTATCAGTTAATGGTTGAATATGTATTATTGGAATTATTGTTGAGGCTCTACTGTATAAAATCTATGAAATTGAAGCAGGTAAAGGTAAATATTTTTAGGACATACGTCTTAGCTTTATAAAATTGCAAATAACTAGCTTTCACTCCTTATTTCTGCACTAGATGTTGAGCTTGATACGTTCGGATCGTTACGTACTGTTTAAATGGATACACATACATTTTGTAAATAAATATTTGAGAAAAGCTTCAGAAATATGACATTTTACATACGACATTTTGACGTGACGGTTTTATTCGACATTTTGATTCTTAACCTCGTTGTGTTTTTTGGCTCTCCTGGACAATTTCGCAAAACCCACATACGACCTTTTGACTCCCCACCAACGATATACTAGTGTGCATTGTGGTGTATATTGGTTATATACTAGTGTGGATTGTGGTGTATATATGTAATATACTACTAGTATGGATTGTGGTGTATATAGGTAATATACTAGTGTGGATTGTGGTGTATATAGGTAATATACTAGTGTGGATTGTGGTATATATTGGTTATATACTAGTATGGATTGTGGTGTATATAGGTAATATACTAGTATGGATTGTGGTGTATATAGGTAATATACTTGTGTGGATTGTGGTGTATATTGGTAATATACTAAAGTGATTTTTCCTACAATCAAAGGCTATTATTCATTAAGTTACAATTTGATATGCGCAAATACTTCTACAGGGATTCACGTACAATCGGCGGCCATTTTGTCCGGCAAATTTGGTTCGATTTTCCTGAAATTCAAAATCAACCTTTCTCAGGATGTAAGGGTGATATTATCAAATGTTTTTTTTAAAACGGATAATAATTGTGACCTCCAGGGGCGCAAATATCGAAAGGAACCAAGATCTTTGGGTTATAAACATGCATGTCAAGTTTCATCGAAATCAGATTAAAATTGTGACCTCAATATGGTCCACAAGCTAAAAACATGATTTTTCGTACAATCAGGGGCCATAATCCATGAAGTCTTTCGATCCAATACATGCCAATATCGAAAGCAGCTGGGATTTTTTTTTGGATAAACCTATATTTCAAGTTTTGTCAAAATCGGATAAGAATTGTGACCTGAAGAGAGTCCACAACCAATTTTGGAAGGACAGACGTCTGGACGGACAGGCGCGATGGAATAATACGTCCACATGAAAATGTGGGCGTTTAAAAATAGATAATGGAGACTATGTTTTTTTATTTTACCTACTTTAATGATGATCGAGGCTAGGCCAAAAATTCAATCGCTAAATACTCGGTTCATGGTGGATCAATTTGACTGAAATTTTCAGCAAGTTCCCTTTATATTATCTAGTTTTGAACTACTAGCTCTTTATGTAATCTCCCATAATGTTTTTTAAATTATAAATACTTGTATGAATATCCAATTCCTCTTTTTATTTACTTTTTATAAATTTTTCGATTTTATTTAGAAACCGAGAAAATTATGAATATTATCTAGTTTTGAACTACTAGCTCTTTATGTAATCTCCCATAATGTTTTTTAAATTATATATACTTGTATGAATATCCAATTCCTCTTTTTATTTACTTTTTATAAATTTTTCGATTTTATTTAGAAACCGAGAAAATTATGAATATTATCTAGTTTTGAACTACTAGCTCTTTATGTAATCTCCCATAATGTTTTTTAAATTATAAATACTTGTATGAATATCCAATTCCTCTTTTTATTTACTTTTTATAAATTTTTCGATTTTATTTAGAAACCGAGAAAATTATGAATACAATATGTATGAGAATCCAATTCTTCTTGTTTATATTTTACCTGTGACTTTTTTCCCTAGATTCATAAGTTATGAATCTAGGAAAAAAAGTCACAGGTAAAAACATCACAGTAAAAAAAAAGAGGTAAAAATCATAACATCAAAACAGTTTGTCTTATTCTCAACTTCAGCCTACAACTGCAAGATAATTCAGACACATTGATCTTTTCATGAACACACAAGTCAGCATATAAATTATGATAGCTATGTTCCTGCTTCTGTATGTAATAGTTTTGTTGAGGACACTTAAAAAGAAATTTGTTTGAGTTGTCGACAGATTACAGAGAAAGTAAATAGCACTAATAATAGTTTATTTCAAATATATGGCGACATAGCACATTGCATATTCAGATTGAAAATATGTAATTCAAAGAAACAATATTTACATACCGTATTTGTAATTACAATTCAAAAATAGCTTAGCAATAATATATAGTTGCCAAAAAGCCATATAAACCAGCAAAAAGTTATAGAACATAATCACGTGGTAAGAATTTGATTCAAATAAAAATTTCAATCCATTTTGATTTATTTCTTTCAATTTACTCGACTTCACATAGATTTGAGGTCAAATGAGAAGATATAGACTTAAACAGTGATCAGTGATATGATCGGTATTTTTTATTTACTGTACTTTTCTGCAAGTATTTCACACAATGAAGGAAACAAAAACATAGATTATACAGATTATTTCATACAACAAATAGAAAGTGTAAAATTTAAACTAAACATTTCCTAGCTCTAGTCGAATTAATATTGATATTGGAAGTATAAAAAAATAAATGTGATTGAATCTAGGATTTAATCTAGAATTTAATCAGCAGTGTTCTACAGATTTTTCTATACTGTAATCAATAAGTAATGAAAAGAAAACAAGGCCCCAAGTTCACAAAGCATTCTAAGTCTTAAGTTAAGGTTTTTCGGTGTCCGTCAATTTTTTCGGTCGGAATGGGGTACATTTTCAAAATGGCCGCAAAAATGTGCAAAAATCGTATTTTTAAGCTAATATTTCTAATTAATGTAATTTGTTTTCATAAGTATATGGATTTTCAACGATATAAATCTGGTAAGACGTCACACTAGCTCCAGAATCCAAAATGGAGGCCAAAATCCAAGATGGCGGCCATATATTGCAGGGATTACTGGATATTTACAGAATAACAGTAAACATGTCGTGTAATATATCATTTTATAGAATTTTACTGATTCCCTTCGATATAAGTCACTAATTTTACTTTTCAGCAGACCTTTCGCTATAAAATCCAACATGGCGGCTGTATATCGCGGTTAATATTCTAGCTGTAGGAGGTAATATACTAGTGTTGATTGTGGTGTATATAGGTAATATACTAGTGTGGATTGTGGTGTATATTAGTAATATACTAGTGTGGATTGTGGTCTATATTGGTAATATACTAGCAAGTGGTCTAGAGTGTCATGCTCTGAACTCTAGCTGGCAGGTCACCTCCGGCTTGCAATCGTGGTTTCGATCCCTGGTGTGAGCGTATGTGGCCTGGAGATAGGGGAGCCTTCTCAACCTCGTGGATTTACCCCGTGAACTCCAGTTTCCTCCCATAGCAAAGACCCCTGCGTGTGCGCTAAGATCATTAAAAGTAAAATAATATAACTTGTCTGCGATATCACCTTTTGTGGAAGCGGACTTTAAACACGAAGTACGACACAACAGCTTGAAATATAAACTACTGCCATTAATATTTACCCTTTTAAAACAATCATATCAGAATGCTTGGTGTGATGCTTGGCTAATCTCAAAGCTAAATCATTTGCTTCAGATCTGAAAAAATAAACAATTATTTAAAATTGTTTTGCAAACGACTTATATCTTAATAATTTTTCTAAATAAACCTGTCAGTTTTCCTCAACTTGATCTGTTTTGTGGAATGACAATCAGTCTGTCTCTAAAACTTAAACCCTTAGATAACATCAGTCTTGATTTTGTGTTTCATATTTTTAATTTCAATAATTTACTTGAACTGGGGGAGAAAGTGTACAAGGGAGAAATAGGTTTAAATATAAAAGTAACATGGTCAATTTGGGATGAATATAATAACGATCATATATATTTTTTTTATTTCAGTAACTCATACAGGGGTTAGTTTAAACAATATTTTATTCAATAAGATGAATTGGATTGAACAACAGGCAAAGGCCTATATAAGTTCTCTCCAGGGGTTGTTAATTGTGGGGATCCTTTTGTCACATATAAACCTGGTATAGAACTCTAGTAGACATGCTTAGAT
Organism: Patella pellucida; assembly: GCA_917208275.1. Taxonomy (NCBI): domain Eukaryota; kingdom Metazoa; phylum Mollusca; class Gastropoda; family Patellidae; genus Patella; species Patella pellucida. The sequence continues at coordinate 18,442,302 of OU795036.1, read as the reverse complement.
AGCAGACTGCACACATTTTAGCCCACCCACCCACCGAAGTGTTGGGATGTATGTACATAAAATATAAATAATGGTCATAAAGATACAATATAGACATATCTTTGTCAGAATATGATTTATTAGACATTAAAAGACTGCTACAGAACAATACATAATGGACAGATTTAAAAAAGATAGTAAGCTGGCACTGCCAGGCAGGATACGCCCACATTTTCGAGAGATGGTTAGAGAACAAGCAAAATCGAAAGTGATTTTTCCTACAATCAAAGGCTATAATTCATTAAATTACAATTTGATATGCGCAAATATCGAAAAGAATCAAGATCTTTAGGTTATAAACATGCATTTCAAGTTTCATCAAAATCGAATTAAAATTGTGACCTATACTGGGTCCACAACCTTGATATACCATTTTTTAACGTATTCGCGTACGAACAGCGGCCATTTTGTATGGTAATTTTGGTCCGATTTTTCCGAAATTTGAACTCAACCTTCCTTAGGGTGTAACGGTGATATAATCAAACGATTTTTTAAATCAGATAATAATTGTGACCTCCAGAGGGACCACAAGCTAAACAAAGACGATTTTGCGTATAATCAGGGGCCGTAATTCAGGAAGTTACGATCAGATATGCGCAAATATCAAAAGGAACCAAGATCTTTGGGTTATAACCGTGCATTTCAAGTTTCATCAAAATTGAATGAAAATTGTGATCTCTACAGGGTCCACAACCTTGATATACCATTTTTTAACAGTATTCGCGTACGAACGGCGGCCATTTTGTATGGTAATTTTGGTCCGATTTTTCCGAAATTTAATCTCAACCTTCCTTAGGGTGTAACGGTGATATTATCAAACGATTTTTTAAATCGGTTAATTATTGTAACCTCCAGAGGGACCACAAGCTAAACCAAGACGATTTTGCGTATAATCAGGGGCCATCATTCAGGAAGTTACGATCCGATATGCGCAAATATCGAAAGGAACCAAGATCTTTGGGTTATAACCATGCATTTCAAGTTTCATCAAAATTGAATTAAAATTGTGATCTCTACAGGGTCCACAACCTTGATATACCATTTTTTAACAGTATTTGCGTACGAACGGCGGCCATTTTGTATGGTAATTTTGGTCCGATTTTTCCGAAATTTGAACTCAACCTTCCTTAGGGTGTAACGGTGATATAATCGAACGGTTTTTCAAATCGGATAATAATTGTAACCTCCAGAGGTACCACGAGCTAAAATAGGTGAATTTTCGGACAATCAGGGGCCATAATTCAGGAATTTACGTTCCGATAGGTGCAAATATCGAAAGGAACCAAGATCTTTGGGTTATAAACATGCATATAAAGTTTCATCAAAATCGGTTCAAAATTGTGACCTCTATAGGGTCCACAAGCTAAAAACGTGATTTTTCGTACAATCAGGGGCCATAATCCATGAAGTTTTAATCCGATACATGCCAATATCGAAAGCAGCCGAGATATTTTGGGGATAAACCTATATTTTAAGTTTCGTCAAAATCGGACAAGAATTGTGACCTGTAGAGAGTCCACAAACAATTGTGGACGGACGGACGGACGGACGGACGGACGGACGGACGGACAGGGGCGACGACATAATACGTCCACATGAAAATGTGGGCGTATAAAAACACACACTTTTATACTGAAAAAATAAAATAATTTTAAATTTTATCTGATTGTACAGACAACAATAAGCATTTATATAAAAATTGATAACAAAAAAAAAAGAAGCTTAGAATTTCAAAATATTAAGAAAAATGTTGACAAACAGCCCATGGCTGATGTGGGCTGATATAGAAGCTGTTCAATTCAACATAAATCACTGGCTTACTTGAGTATTGCAGTTAGTTGCAGACATACATGTACAGTTAAAGAGATGGTCACATGCATCACCATCATTCCACTCACTAACTCCACAAATGAAAAAATCGCCGACATTGTAGGCAACATTAGTCAAAGATAAAAATAACATTAAGTCTTTACTCTTGATATACAAGTAATAGGCATATGGTAAATTCAAACAGTGAATTTTACACAGGCATTAGAAAGAAAAATATATTTACCCAGAATTAGTAAAATAAACAACATGTAGTTCATCTGGTAAGGTTTCAGTTAATCTTTTGGCTAACTTGACCATATTATCATGTAGGAATCTAGAATTGGTATTCAGCACTTGCATTTGTTTAGCTCCAGCCTCAACAACGTATGGATGGCAGTGACCAACTAGAAAATCAAGAGTTTAATCTCAAAAAAGAATAGGCGACCTGCGTGTTATCTTAATTTAATTCATACAGTGGCATCAAGAGGTTTAGTGAATGAATGAATGAATGAAATGGGGTTTAACGTCCTACGCTTAAGCACCTAACCTGGGCTAATTGAAGACGGGCATACGCCACAGTGTGCAATGAGGGAAATTTTGCCCGGGCAGCGGCGCTACGGCCTACTCTTATATCGAATTCCAACTGCCAAGGGATCTTTTTACGTGCACTCCAATTTGTACACGGGACCTCGGTTTTTCGTCCCATCCGAACGACTAGGCAGCTGTCCTTGTCAGGCCCTCCTTCTGCATCACTGACAAGGGGAAATCACGCCGGAAAATCGAGATGAACTTTCTCGGCTAATGCAGGGATCGAACACTCAACCTCCAGGCTAGCGAACCAGCGCCTTATCCACTTAGCCACCGTGATCCTCGGGGCCAACTGCTACATTATATTCCCCAAGACTCTAGTAGAGGGTCTTGTAGTTCTGCTTGACTGAGCTAATGAAGACAGGTATATGGCATAGTGTGCTATGAGGGAAATTTTGCCTGGGTAGCGGCACTATGGCCTAGTCTTATATCAAATTACAACTGCCAAGGGATCAATTACGTACATGCCTCTGTACACACGGGAACTCAGTTTTTCTTTTCATCCAAATGACTAGATAGCTCTCCTTGTCACTCCCCACGTCCTGCACCACTGACAAGGGGAAGGCACGTCAGAAAATCTTGATGAACTTTTTTGGCCAATGCAGGGATCGAACAGGCAACCTCCAGGATAGCGAGCCAGCATCTTACCCACTTAGCCACAGTGGCTCCCATGTAAGAAAATACAGAAGAAATAAACTTGAGATCACATGTCACTTGAACTACTTCGTTCTCTACTTTGTTCATCAAAACATGGATCCACATTGATACCAGCTTGTGGAAACTGTAGGCCGGCTTGTACAACAACTTGTTCAAATTCCAACAAATATTAAAGGGACAATAACACTCTTGCTGGCTTGACAGATCCAGAAAAAAAAATTAGCCTTATTCTAACTAGAAGATGTTTAAGTGTCCTACTTGTTGTGTAAATTATCCATTACAACCTTTTTTTACTTGTCCAGAGGGCTCGAAAATATGTTTAAATTCAAGTTGCATTTGAAAGTGTTTACGTTAAGCTTTTCAAACCATGTTACAGCATGTAGTTGAATTTTTTAAATTTTTAAAATTAGGTGTGTTAAAATGAAATTTATATCATTTATTAATAAAAATATTGTTGAATAGTACAAATTGTTGACCAAAATAAAGATTGGGACATATTAGTCAGTTACAACAAGAGTGGTATTGGGCTTTAATATCAATTTCACTCTTTGATTGGCTGTTCCCCTGAAATGGAGGCACAGGGCCATTGTTCCCCATACATACAATACACAGAACCTGTCTTGCACCTAAGAACAAAAATTTATGTTCGACTTCTATACTTGGTGGAGGGGTTGGATGGTCGAATGGTTAGCACAAGCGTGCTGTATCATAAAGCCTGTCATTGAGTCAACTGGCATGGATTTCAAATTACCAGTTGTACGTGACAAGGAGTAGGGTCACCTGTCCAACCTCGTGGGTTTTCTCTGGGTACTCCAGTTTTCTCCCACTGCTAAAGAACGCTCGCGCAAGATTAAACCATATGTTAGTCCCGAAATGACCTAGTTTGTGTCGAGTGGACGTTAAACCACATCTCTCTCTCTATACTTGGAAACCTGGAAATAAGCCACCCGTCATAGACAATGTCAGTAACAAATTCAGGTTTAAGTGGCCATAATCTCTTGTCATTTTGTCTCCCATAAAATTCTTCAATTTTGTATTCAGTGACATCCATAATAAATTGTCCTCTACAAAGTTCAAAAGGTACAAGTAAAATCATTATCTTCAGGTGTGTATTTCTGTTGTTCCAGAAAGAGTAAATAATTTCAATGGTCTACTTACCATGACAAACATTATTGATACAATCTAGATACTGGTTATCATGTTCATCGTACATATACTGTCCTCTTGCTCGTACTATTTTCAACGGATCAGATTTAAAAAATAAGGCACACGATTCTCTGCAAAATAAAATAAAGTTATATAATTCATTATATACCAAAAAAAAAGAATCTTAAATATATTTTTAATTCTTTCGACATGGAGCCATTCAAAATGGCTGACATGAAATGATATGGTGTTAAAGGTTCTACGGTTCTGCACGAACTGGGCTAGTGAAGACGGAAATTGGCTTACAGGTTTATTTAAGACTTGATATCATCAATATATAAATGAAATGAAATGGGGTTTAAAGTCTCCCTTTTCAGCTCCACCAATGCTAACGAAGATGAGCACATGCCACGCAGTGTTCTATGATTATGAATAAAATATTCTCAGACAGCAGTTCAAAAGCAAAATCTAATTAAAATATAGATCTATATATTTTCTTTAGTTTCGATGGCCTACACAGTAACTACATAGTAGATCTAACAAGTTATAGTGGGAGCTCACGTTCTATGACGTCAGGTATCAAGTATGCAACATTTGACCCGATAACGTCAGTCATTCGGTTAACCAATTAGCAACCGCCATGTTTTTTAAAATCTACTTTCGTTTTGTTTTGATTTCTGGTGTTAGCATAGACATCATTGGCTGGTAATGTCTACCCACAGTTCCGCGCATGAAAAGGTCAAACGGTCGATTCGACAGACCATTTGATTAGCTGACCCCTCATTACAGGCAGAACACAAGTTAAATAACAAGTCTTTCAGATCCAAGAGTAGTAGGCTATAGGAGAACGTTCAATTTTAAAACTATCATTATACTTTTGCCAATAGAAATTGGCAACATGTATATAGTTAAAGAGGCATTATTGAAGATTAGATAAAGAGCTGACAGTTCTCGCTATAATAAACTAGTGTCCATAAGAAACGATAATATCTTTCTTTCCAATTATTTTTTTTAAGTGAAATTTTTAGTATGAAAACATGCCAATTCGTATTGCACATCCCTAACACAGCACAGTCCATAAAAAATATCGGGAACACTTGATCACTTCGAGGAAAAAACGTAAATTTCGTGAAAGTGACATTTCCCTCTCTAGCATGTTCTGCACGTGCATGAAAACTGTATAAAACGGCTGATCAGACAACAAAAAGAACACAAGATATGCCACGTGTGACCGGCTTTGACCACCATCTCGAGAGAGCCGTTGGAATGGTTCAAGAAGGAGCGTCAGATGTCGTCGTTGCCAGAAGGTTGGGCTGTGCACGCATCACTATCACCAGGTTGATGCAGCGGTTCCGTCTGACAGGTCATACGTCAGATAGGCCCAGGAGTGGAAGACCACGAGTCACCACGCCCCGTGAGGTTTGTTACATCCGGGTATTACACCCGAAGAACCACACCGTTACAGCGACATCCATGGCAGAGACAGCACCGGGACACAGGATCAGTCAACAAACCGTCTACAGGAGACTACAGCAGTATGGTATCCTGCCACATCATCCCTACTGTGGACCGCACCAGACGCCTCAACACGACAGACTGATATGAGCCAGGCGAGTTCGACGTTGGCGACGGCGGGACTGTGCACATGTTATGTTCTGTGATGAGAGCAGATTCAACATGTTCCTAAACTATGGACGGCTACTTGTATACCGAAGAGTTGCTGAACGTTTGGCTCCTGTGTCCTACAGGTGCGGCCATTTGGAGGTGGAGGGTTAATGGTTTGGGGTGGCAAATGTGGTGACATCATCAGTCTGCAGGCATGTTCTGGCATGTATTGATGCTCACAGTGGACATACCTGCTACTGACTTGACTTTTAGCCATGTTGTTTCTATGATCAGTGTTTATTTTTTAACCCAACCGATCTTCTGTCATATTGATTGTACAGATTTGATTGAAATGATTTTGTGTACAGATGTTTTGAAAATTATTTAATGTAAGGGAAATATACTGAATATTTCAGTCAATTTACTTCACTCTGAGTCGAGAAAGAGAAATGGGGTTTAACGTCCACTCAACACAACTAGGTCATTTTGGGACTAACATATGGTTTTAATTTTATTTCAATAATTCGCTTGCGTGTAGGGGTCTTTAGCAATGGGAGGAAAACGGAGTGCCCGGAGGAAACCCACGAGGATGAGAAGGCGCCCCTATCTCCATGCCACATATGCTCACACCAGGGCTCGAAACCACAGCTGCAAGCCAGAGGTGGCCGGCCAGCTAGACTCTGAGTCAAGAAGTTCTCATTTAAAAAACAATGTAGCAATTGGGAACTAGACCCACTCTGTCATTGGGAACCCACCCACTCATGACAGGACCTAGACATACACACTTATTATTACAGCCCGCCAGCCACATACTGTCCTACAACAGAGACAGAAATATTTACACAATATTATGTTACTGACAAGACATTCTACTAAATCGCTCATAAAGCTGTCTGTCTGGTGGTAATGTCAAATTTTTAAATGGCCCAAAATTAATCCTTGTATTTCCAGTGTCTTTTTTATCAGCAATTATAAAAACAAAATCTCATGAGTTGTTTCTTTGGATCAGATTTTAGTGTATTATAAATGTTTCATTACCGAAAAAAATAAATATGCGACAACTCTGGTTGACTGCCTGAAACGATTTAGCTGCTGTTGACGTGTGTTTCGTTGCCTGGCAACCTATCTTTATGCTTCTTTATTATAAGTTTTTAAAATTTTTACTCTTTAAATAAAAAGTAGTTTGTATGTTATAATATTTTCTTTAGCTAATCAGTGTTCTTGAATCAAATGCTTCCATTGTCACTTTTATCAGCATTATAAAAACAAAATTTTTTTTGCTTGTTGTTGTTAAAAGGGCAAAATATAAGAAAGGCCCCGGGCCATATATTCTACCCTTTCGAAATAAAGTGATTATTATTATTTTTATTATTATTAAAGGGCCAATAACACTCTTGCTGGCTTGACAGGTTGAGGAAAAAAAAAATAGCCTTATTCTAACTACAAGATGTGTAAGTGTCCTACCTGTTGTGTAAATTATCCATTACAACCTATCTTACTTGTCCAGAGGGTTCGAAAATATGTTTGTAGTTAAAGTAGCATTATTAAAGATTAGATAAAGAGCTGACAGTTCTCGCTATAATAAACTAGTGTCCAAAAGAAACAATAATATTTTCCTTTCCAATTATTTTTTTTAAGTGAAATTTTTAGTATGAAAACATGCCAATTCGTATTGCACATCCCTAACATAGCATAGTCCATAAAAATATCGGGAACACTTGATCACTTCAGGGAAAAAATGTAAATTCGTGAAAGTGACATTTTCCTCTCTAGCATGTTCTGCACGTGCATGAAAACTGTATAAAACGGCTGATCAGACAACAAAAAGAACATAAGATATGCCACGTGTGACCGGCTTTGACCACCATCTCGAGAGAGCCGTCGGAATGGTTCAAGAAGGAGCGTCAGATGTCGACGTTGCCAGAAGGTTGGGCTGTGCACGCATTATAAAAACAAAATTTTTTTTGCTTGTTGTTGTTAAAAGGGCAAAATATAAGAAAGGCCCCGGGCCATATATTCTACCCTTTCGAAATAAAGTGATTATTATTATTTTTATTATTATTAAAGGGCCAATAACACTCTTGCTGGCTTGACAGGTTGAGGAAAAAAAAAATAGCCTTATTCTAACTACAAGATGTGTAAGTGTCCTACCTGTTGTGTAAATTATCCATTACAACCTATCTTACTTGTCCAGAGGGTTCGAAAATATGTTTGTAGTTAAAGTAGCATTATTAAAGATTAGATAAAGAGCTGACAGTTCTCGCTATAATAAACTAGTGTCCAAAAGAAACAATAATATTTTCCTTTCCAATTATTTTTTTTAAGTGAAATTTTTAGTATGAAAACATGCCAATTCGTATTGCACATCCCTAACATAGCATAGTCCATAAAAATATCGGGAACACTTGATCACTTCAGGGAAAAAATGTAAATTCGTGAAAGTGACATTTTCCTCTCTAGCATGTTCTGCACGTGCATGAAAACTGTATAAAACGGCTGATCAGACAACAAAAAGAACATAAGATATGCCACGTGTGACCGGCTTTGACCACCATCTCGAGAGAGCCGTCGGAATGGTTCAAGAAGGAGCGTCAGATGTCGACGTTGCCAGAAGGTTGGGCTGTGCACGCATCACTATCACCAGGTTGATGCAGCGGTTCCGTCTGACAGGTCATACGTCAGATAGGCCCAGGAGTGGAAGACCACGAGTAACCACGCCCCGTGAGGTTTGTTACATCCGGGTATTACACCTGAGGAACCACACCGTTACAGCGACATCCATGGCAGAGACAGCACCGGGACACAGGATCAGTCGACAAACCGTCTACAGGAGACTACGGCAGTATGGTATCCGGACACGTCATCCCTACCGCGGACTGCACCTGGCGCCTCGACACCGGCACGTCAGACTGATATGGGTTAGGCGAGTTCGACGTTGGCAACAGCGGAACTGGGCACGTGTTATGTTCTCTGATGAGAGCAGATTTCTAATGTTCTGAAATGATGGACGGCAGCTTGTATACCAAAGAGTTGGTGAACGTTTGTGGTTTGGGGTGGCATATGTGATGCCATCAGTCCGCAGGCTTGTTCTGGCATGTATTGATGTTCACGGTGGACATACCCGCTACTGACTTAACTTTTAGCCATGTGGTGTGTCATTTCCTGTTGTTTCTGTGATCAGTGTTCTAACAAAATGTTTATTTTTCAACCCCACCGATCTTTAACGGTTTGTCATATTGATTGTACAGATTTGATTGAAATGATTTTGTGTACAGATGTTGTGAAAGGATTTCTCAAAAGAATAACACTAATCCTAAACTTCTGCTTTGTTTAGTTTTTCTTATCTGTCATTGAAAACAGATGGTATCGTTTCTTTTGGACACTAGTTTAGTTAAAATAATATTTAATGTAAGAGAATATACTGAAAATTCAGTCAATTTACTTCACTCTTAGTCGAGAAGTTCTCATTTAAAAAACTATGTAGCCAAAACTATGTTACTACACCCACTCAGTCATTGGAAACTAGACCCACTCACTCATGACAGGACCTAGACGTACATAATAAGTATTACAGCCCGCCAGACACATACTGCCCTATATTTACACATTAATGTCAAATTTTTAAATGGTCAAAAATTAATCCTTGTACTTCCAGTGTCACTTTTATCAGCATTATGAAAACAAAATCTTATGTTTTATTGTTGGTGTGTTTGTATTTCATTTTGGACATGCATGTAGATTAAGTAAGGGTCACAAATTGTTCAGACATATGATGACCGATTATTAGTAGAACAATCTTACCTTAAGCAGAAAATGTTCATCTTCCAACTCCATCAAGGCATTCACTTAATAAACACATACACTACTAAGTTTTAATATTCTAGCTCAATTAGAAATAGAGCGATTGTGTCCCAAAAAGTGTGACGGACGGACAGACAGATCATTTTAAAAGTCCCCTGCTTTCTTTAAAAGGCGGGGGACAAAAACCTTTTTGTCGTATAAACCTTCAATGTTATCATGGCTTGTTTTCCCTTTATTTGGTAAAATTTTGTTTATGCAATGTCAGCGTCAATAAATTCAAGTATGACCACATCCCTATCTGAATGTCTGTAGTCTATGTAAGTAAGTAAGTAAGTAAGTAAGTAAATTTATTGCAAAAGACACCCACTGGGAGCCGCATACAATTAAAAAAATTACATTAATACAATAAAAGAAATCATGTTGAAAATGGATTTTATCCAATTAAAGTGATGCCGTTTTATTGAAATGAAAAGGGGGTTTAACGTTCTACTTTTCTGCAATTTTTTAATTGATGTATTGTGAATTTATATTTCATCAGCTCATCAGTATGCAGTAATTTATCAAATAGTTGCACCACATTTCAATGACATCCCAAAATGAATAATTCCTTGACATATCACAATCTTTTGTTTATTTTATAGTGTTATGACGCAATAGTGACGTGTGTGCATTATTTATCTCTGTTTCATGTGTGCACTTTTTTTTAAGCATGACCAGGAGAAAAACTAGAAAGTACAGGTGACTCTTGTCACGTATAGGCATTGAAACCGCCAGCTTCACTCGACACAATGACAGAGATTATAATGTAAAGTGTATGTGTTAAACCTCCCCACCCACATGTTTTACCTGTGTTTAAAATGAACATTTTTAAAAAGATCTATGCCTCCATATTAAATGTTAAATGTATTATAAACACATTCGTCAGCATTTCAAAATCTATATTTGAGCCAAATTTCACACTTTCAAAGCATATTGAACAATTTGTTCACATATCTGAACTATTGTACTGGGTCCATGGCCTTAATGTTGGCTGCTATACTAATTGAGGATTAGGATAAGAAAAGATTGGTTTATAAATGGGGTATTAATTATTTGACCAGATCTTATCAGAGGAGCATTATTTTTATAACCCCATTTTAACACTATTTTGGTGAGGGTCATGATGACCCTACACACACTTTGGAAGTTCAGCCTTTTCACTGTCTTTCTTTTAGTACCTGATAACTAATATTCAAAAATAGGAATTATGAAAAAGTACAAATCTAAATATAGGAGGTTTAATAAAGGAAGAATTTCATAAAGAGGATCTTTTAACAGACACATTATCATTTATAAACCACCGATCTTTTCTATGTAGGTCTGTTTTTGCACTGCTATTGAGTGAGGTTTTTTAAATGTCTATAAAATTTTAATCCTAGCTATATTTAGCAGGCCCCTACAATGGAAATACTGATCAAGGTTGGGTCACTCTGACTCAGGTCACTCTGACCCTTACTTAATCTACATGCATGTCCAAAATGAAATACAAACACACCTACAATAAGACATATCATAGACATTTTTCGACCTTAAAGATTTTGTTTTTATAATGCTGATAAAAGTGACAATGGAAGCAGTGATTTCATTGGGGAGGGGGGGTTCTGATATTTGATTCAAGAGCAATGGGGGCAGTTTCACAAAGCAACTTATGATGAAAATTTGCGTAAGTTTATCGTAACGTAAACTTACGTAAAAATCGCGTTTCACTCAAATTCTTAACTTACGAAATTCGTAACTTTTATCGTAAAGTCTACGGCAACTCTTAACCTTGTCGTAAGTTGGAAATTATACGTATCTTTGACAAAATGCCCGCCTTTTCACATTATGCGGATCAGCAACTTCGGCGAGAGAAAATGTTCAGGGTAAGATTAAAGTTGCTAAAGTCTCTAACTCAATACCATCCAAAGTCTTCGACATTGAAAACTCGAATTATTTGTCAATTTAAATCAGCATTGATCTTGTAATCTTATCGCGTTAAGAATGCCTGGGGCAGTTCACAAAACAACTTACGATGGAAATTTTGCGTAAGTTTATCGTAACGTAAATTTACTAAGAAATTGCGTTTCACTAAAAGTCTCAACTTAAGAAATTTGTAATTTTTATCATAAAGTCTACGGCAACTCCCGACCTGTCGTAAGTTTGAATTTGTGCGTATTTTTGACAAAATGGTCGGAAAGGATTTCATTCTATTAATGTCCAAGCAACAGCGGATTCCAAACGCCGGTAAATGTACGAATTAGCGTCTCGTTTTAACTTAAAGCTTCACCATGACACGATTTTGTCAGACTCAAATGAGGAAGTTAGTTCGCACTGTAGGTAGAGAAGCAGCTGTGTTTTCTTATGTGTGCTTTTGTCTGCCAGTAAATAAATGTATGGATGCCCCTCATCTCTTTCAGCAATCTAAACGGACATAAATGTTTACGTAACATTTTGGACAATCCATCCTGTAAATTTTTTATTGAATTGCTCCTTATATTGAGATGCCCGAAAAAAAAAACCAATAAATAATTTATCGAATATTCATCTAAACACTACTGCTTTATTGTACGGAATTGACGGTGTGAAAGACTCACTCAATATTTTTAAATCTGTCCATTCGTTCAGAGCAGAGAAACGTTACAACAACGCCGATAAAAGGACACGGTGCACTATTGAGGGTGCTAAAATCTCGATTCAGGTAGCCGTTATTTTTGTTGTTTGTTTTTAGAATATACCCAAAAGTAAAAAAAAAAAAATATATTCATTGCCACTTATAAACGTCAGGCACAGCGTAGGATCCAAGACATTACAATTGCACTGAGGGACGAAAATCCGTTTGTGGTTGTAGCCTTCGTGTTGTGAATGGACACTGTATTAGGCCCTAAAAGAGTGGGAATAAGCCTATCGCGGCAAAGACCGACACTTAATTCTTACACACACATTCTCCCAAACTTTGTCTTCCGATGACCTAGTCAGACTGCTGCTCAACTTTGTGAAACCGGCTTAAATAATTTCTTAACGTAACTTTTTCTTATTAAAGTTACAAACTTTTGTGAAATTGCTATTCAATATTTAAGACAATAAACAAGCCATGTCAAACGATGACGGCATATTCTAATCTGGAGAGCATGCGTAATACATACTATAGGTGACGCTATAGATTGCCATTCGATTGAGACTTCTGGCGTAGATGTCGCCGAGCATAACTGATTAAAAATTACAGTAGAAACTGAAACGATTGAATGTAAATCAGTTTAATAAACCCATCCATTTGTGTCAATTTCTAGGTCTCAAATATCAGCGATTTAGCTCCTTTAAACCCTCTCGACCCCCCCCACCCCCCCATACAGACGAGGAGTTTGTTTCGTGGTACAGTCTTGACCAGGCCAGTAGGTCTATATTACATGTTATTATCTGTAGGCCTACATGCCTACATGATGATATCGAAACCACAACTTGCCAATCGAAATCCTTGTCATCTGTACCGATTGCATTATAATAGGCTACATGCCACGCCCACAGCTTGCTTCCAAAAACCCATTGCTGGTGGCACATGGGATGAGCGGTACCATCAGGGTCTAATTTCCTGTCCAACCTCGTTGGTTTCTCCGGGTCCTCCCACTGCTAAAGACCCCTATGTGCAAGTGAATTATTGATGTTAAACCCCATTTCTCTCCCTCCCTCCCTCTCTCTCTCTATCTCTCTCTTATATATAGGCTTGGCAGGCTCAGACTGAAGCATAAGACATGTGGGCCTTTGGTGGTAAGCCAGCATTTACACAACAAGACTCTAGCTAACGCCCGGTACTGTTAGGCCTAGTACTACTACTACTGGGCCCTGCAGGGATGTGGGACACAAAGAGTAATCCTATCAGGGCAAAGACCAATTTTTCTTACACTTTTTAGGCTCCATTTCGGCTTTTGGCAGACAATAGAACTAGAATATTCTAGTTCTATGGGCAGACTGACAGACGACGTTTGTGGTTGTAGCCTTCGTGTTGTGAATGGACACTGTATTAGGCCCTAAAAGAGTGGGAATAAGCCTATCGCGGCAAAGACCGACACTTAATTCTTACACACACATTCTCCCAAACTTTGTCTTCCGATGACCTAGTCAGACTGCTGCTCAACTTTGTGAAACCGGCTTAAATAATTTCTTAACGTAACTTTTTCTTATTAAAGTTACAAACTTTTGTGAAATTGCTATTCAATATTTAAGACAATAAACAAGCCATGTCAAACGATGACGGCATATTCTAATCTGGAGAGCATGCGTAATACATACTATAGGTGACGCTATAGATTGCCATTCGATTGAGACTTCTGGCGTAGATGTCGCCGAGCATAACTGATTAAAAATTACAGTAGAAACTGAAACGATTGAATGTAAATCAGTTTAATAAACCCATCCATTTGTGTCAATTTCTAGGTCTCAAATATCAGCGATTTAGCTCCTTTAAACCCTCTCGCCCCCCCCCACCCCCCCATACAGACGAGGAGTTTGTTTCGTGGTACAGTCTTGACCAGGCCAGTAGGTCTATATTACATGTTATTATCTGTAGGCCTACATGCCTACATGATGATATCGAAACCACAACTTGCCAATCGAAATCCTTGTCATCTGTACCGATTGCATTATAATAGGCTACATGCCACGCCCACAGCTTGCTTCCAAAAACCCATTGCTGGTGGCACATGGGATGAGCGGTACCATCAGGGTCTAATTTCCTGTCCAACCTCGTTGGTTTCTCCGGGTCCTCCCACTGCTAAAGACCCCTATGTGCAAGTGAATTATTGATGTTAAACCCCATTTCTCTCCCTCCCTCCCTCTCTCTCTCTATCTCTCTCTTATATATAGGCTTGGCAGGCTCAGACTGAAGCATAAGACATGTGGGCCTTTGGTGGTAAGCCAGCATTTACACAACAAGACTCTAGCTAACGCCCGGTACTGTTAGGCCTAGTACTACTACTACTGGGCCCTGCAGGGATGTGGGACACAAAGAGTAATCCTATCAGGGCAAAGACCAATTTTTCTTACACTTTTTAGGCTCCATTTCGGCTTTTGGCAGACAATAGAACTAGAATATTCTAGTTCTATGGGCAGACTGACAGACGACGTATGCTACTATCTATATCATGCGCTATGACGTAGCCAACAAAAACAAGTAAACAAAAGGCATGAAAATTGCACTGTATTCATAAAACACAGCCAAATCTTGACAAGGAATATATCATTTCGTCGTTTATGTTTCAAAAGGTAAGGATCAAATCAAAAATTATGGCTATAATGCTGACATTGTCAACATTCAGACCGTGGGAATGTTTACAAGAGTGTGAATGAAGTGACGCATCATGATGTCACGATCATTCGTGACGTATTTACGAAAAGGGATACTAGAAAAAGTTAAGAACAAACTTACGCCGGCCTTTGTGAAACCGACGTAAATAATTCGTCTTTTTTTCGTAAGTTTTTCTTAAAGTAGTTTTTTTTCTTAAAGTTACGAACTTTCGTGAAAATGCCCCCTGATTAGCTAAATAAAAAAAATATAATATGCAAACTACTTTTTTTTTAAAGAGTAAAAATTTTAAAAACTTTTAATAAAGAAGCATAAAGATAGGTTGCCATGCAGCGAAACATGCCAACAGCAGCTAAATCGTCTCGGGCAGTCAACAAGAGTTGTCGCATATTTTTACTTTTTTTTCGGTAATGAAACATTTCTAATACACTAAGATTTTTTAAAGTAATCAAGGGTCATGACTCTGGTAGTAATTATTGGAAATTGCTGAAAATCAATATGCTCCTTCGTCTCGCGACCTTAAACAATGTGTAGAATTTAAAGTCAATTGGATATTAACATTAGCCTCTAGGGGTCCACTAGATGTTTTGAAGTGATCAAGGGCCATAACTCTGGCAATATTTAACGGAAACGCTTACAATCAACAGACTTCTTCGTCTCTCGCTTACAATCAACAGACTTCTTCATCTCATGACCTTAAACACTCAGTATAAATTAGTCTCTAGAGCGTCCATGGACTGGGGCGACGACAAAATGTGACGACAATTCAATGTAGGCGCAAAGAATTCATCTCAAAATACCGTTAAACTCTGAAAGTCATTGATTTAACAACTGACATGCTTTTAATTAATTCTATCCAAAGGGACTGACACTTCCAAATTTATCTTTTAAATTGTATTTTAATCGATGAAAGCATAACCTCAAATAAATAATCAGTCTTCTATCAATTGAATGAAACGTAGTGGGCAGATAAATTCTATCTATATACACCAAACAGGGCAGACGGATAGACACTTGTTCTCATCAGCAGAAATAATTAAATATAACTTACAGGTCCGGCCTCCACATATTCAACTATAATTTTTACAAAAAATCTTCCAATTATAGATAATTTGTACACGAATAGAGAATACAACTGTTAATGATCAGTAAGCCTAGATTTAGAATCAATATTCACGTCTTAACTCCTGCTCCTTTCCAAGAATATCTACTAAGACCTTGATACAGTTCTGTGACAAATACTATATGTCAAAAATGTTAAGCGATGCATTTGCAGGAGATTTATATGGACTACCATCACAGCAAAAACATACTTGGCAATTTCAAATTTAACAAATAATTAAGTGAAAGTGTCATTTTATAGTCTTAAAGTAGCCAAATTTCTAACTCAATATTATCCATAATCTTTGATATTAAAAAAACAAATTAGAAATTAATATTGGTTCATTTCAATCAATATTGATTTCGATATATTACCGTGATAATATGGGCTACAGATACACAATATTTTAAACACAATGAACATTTCAAAATCAATAATGACTGACAGAGTTATACCCCTTGATCCCTACGAAAAATGTGTACACAGTGTTCATGACATAGTGTCCTATGCCTTGAACAGCTAAAATCATGACATTAAATGTTTTGTATACTCAACGCTAGCATGTATCAGAACTGTATGAACGACTAAGCTAATGGGGGCATAATCGGCGTATATTTATTTATCAGTCGCCATTTTGGACAATCATCCGCTTTGATGTACTGTTTAATTGATCAATAAAGTTATAAAAAAAATTCGCTTGACATTCCAAAAATTGTAATCCCTTAAAACAATAGTTTCAACTAATGATTGGGACCATAAAATGTCTAGGTCACAAATAGGTGTTATATAGGTGTTATAAGGTCGTAAACTCACAAGAAAACTTTCCCTTTCATGTACTGTTATATTGATCAATAAAGTTATAAACAGATAGTAAGATGGATAGAGAGCAAGCAATACCGAAAGTGATTTTTCCTACTATCAAAGGCCATAATTCATTAAGTTACAATTTGATATGCGCAAATATCGAAAAAGAATCAAGATCTTTAGGTTATAAACATGCATTTCAAGTTTCATCAAAATCGAATTAAATTTGTGACCTCTACAGGGGCCACAACTTTAATATGCCATATTTTTACACTATTCACATACAAACGGCGGCCATTTTGTCTAACAATTATGGTCCGATTTTCTAGAAATTCGAACTCAACCTCCGTAGGGTGTAACTGTGATGGAGTCAAACGTTTTTTTTAAATTAGATAATAATAGTGACCTCCAGACAGAATCTTGAAGCCTATCTGTAAATGTCGCCTGTTTTGTGAGAGTAGAAAAAACAATTCTACAGTCTGTTGACCCACGACCCACTCACTAGTGGTACTACTAACTGGGTGATTCACTGTAAACTGTGAATATGATAGTGATAAGATAGTATAGACAGTATAGGAATTGAAGAATGATGACATAATGGGATTGAAAGCCGAAATTTAACTGATCTTTTAATTTTTGAGGACTGGGACTGAGGGCACTTTATCTCAATGGGGCACTTACTTGGTCTCTGAAATGCCCTAGACTTTGGGGGGAGATTTTGCAGAATTCTGATGGTCAGAAAACTCCTCATTGATTCATTTAGCCTGAGACCGACTGCAGTGAGCACTTTTTTTGAGACCGACTATTTTTTTACCATGGGGTGAAAAACATTTTCTTTAAACAAGGTTATTTTATACTGAAGTGAGTAGCTTGACGTTTGCAGTGAGCACTTATTTTGATACCGGATGCTCTTATTTTTGGAAACCGACTGCAGTGACTGCTCTTATTTTGAGACCAACATACTCACAACAGAATAAGAGTGAAACACAATATATTTTCAAACACGATCAGTTAACAAGGTTATTTCATATTAAAGTTTTGCGTGAGTAGCTTGTTGTCTGCAGTGATCACTTACTTTGATAGTGAGTGCACCTTTAAAATAGTTCCAATATGGCTGAATTCGTCATACAGTCGAGATTAGATGCGTAGAAAATTCAATTCCTGTCATATCAATCAAAAATTGGTGTAATTTTATAACAAACTTCTAGAGCTATTTGCCATCAATGGAATTTCCAGGTTGGTTCACATATACTAAATAACCCATTAGCCGTTGACAGTCCCATACAACTTTAGGTTAAAAAAATCAGTGTATAGTACTGTATTATCATATTCCTGAAGCAAAGACCCGAGAAATCCCTCTCTGGCATTAGCTCTATCATCACACAAAACACAGCAAGGAGTATGCGTATTATGCCCTGCCATCATCTTTTAAATCATATTTTATAAATAAATACCTATATAATATTCTATTTGAAGTATATAAGATGACTATTATAGGTATATTGTAAAATATCATTATAAAGCTTTTGTGAGTGTAGGGCCTACAGCCATCTGCTAAGCATTCAATCTCCTTTTCCGTTTCTCATTCCATTCTGCATTTTACCAATACCCCATGTTTGCAAACTTGAAAGATTATCTATTGTTGACATTTTAAAAAAAAACTGTTTTGTCAAGTATAAATGATAAATGTAGATTTATCAAGTCTATCAACCAGGCATGCTGATTATCATAATCTGTTGAACATGAACACATGATTTGCAATAATTTAAATATTTTATTTATGTTGGTGTGTATTTTATGATATTAGATGAAATGATCAAAAGGATTTAAAAGTGCTTAGAAATCAGAGATTATTTCTGAAAAGAAGTTAATTTATATCTTTCAGGCACATGCAATAACACATACAGTAGGCCTACATATGTTATTTTATTAAAATCGCTGATCCCTTAGTAGTAAAATGTTTGGCCAAAGGGACTTTCTGTTTGATTAACATACAAATCTTTCCTATATGAGAATTAACCTGTAGGGATTATGATTAGCAGCTAATATTTTAATTTTAAAATTATTTAAATTTTGGATACGTTATGTAAAATATGCTTATCTATTATATATCTATTCATGTCAGTCACTGTTTGTAATATTTTGGGTGCTTTTGACGCAACACTTCTCTTGTAAGTGATACCCCCCCCCCCCCCAACGACTCAATGCGTAGAATAAATGAGAAGAAAATATGTCATAGATAATTTGTTTGTTAAACCAACATATTTTTACTTATTTCATACTTTACACTTTTGATATTGACCTTTTGACACATTAAAGTTCAAATATTTGATTTTTTGATTTTATGTATACAAGGTTCTGTTATAGATACTAAAAGGAGTTTAGATAAAGAACTGGCAGTCACTGTAATAGTTTAAAACCAGAAAATGTAAAAGAAATTTCTTGAAAATTTCAGTCAAATCGATTCACTCTTGACCAAGATTTTAGCAATTGAATGTTTTGCCTTACCTTAATCATCATTACGATAAAAAATACAGTCTCGATTATCCATTTCATGATTTTATCATTAATGAAAGTTGAGCAGTAAATCGGATCCTAGTCCATTAAATATCACAGGCTAGCAATGACATCAAGAGTTGATTGTGGGTTGGATAAGTTAATTAATGTCTAATTAATAATTTAAATTACATTCAAGGTATATAGAAAGACCTGCAATAGGCGGATTTGGCTTTTGCATAATGTATGTTTAGCTTTACCGAGTTCTTAAAGATGCATTGTTCCGAAAGTATTTATCGGGTGGTTATTTCCTAAAAAACGTATGGCAAATTTGGTATATTTGGAAATTATACACACCCAATATTACTAGAAACATACTGGATTACCCCCAAAACACCTACAGAGCAAGTACTGGTCAAAATGTCAGGGTATAACTTACTGGCAACCTGACTGCCACTCGACAAACCTATACAATTGCGATGAGGCACCAGTTTACTTAACAGGAAACTTTCCGCTTTTACAAAGAAGTTCTCACAATTGCTTCATTCGAAGAGTGTGTAGAATTTTCAGAGCAAAATCGGATAAACTTGAAAGAAAAATAGCTTCAGGCTTTGAAATCTTTGTATGATAAAACATTCTTCAAATGCGTCGTCACGGGCAACGCCGTTGATAATCCGGGAACTTGAAAGTAGTTCCAATGACAGACCTTGCCACACAGCCAAGGCTAGGTGTAGGGTACTGGAATCTGCTGAGGTTTGCCGAATGCCCGACTGCTAGCTTGACTGAGGGAGCGGTTGTTATTTCTTTATCAAATTGTTAGGCTGTTACAGTGAAATCGTGGGATGTCAATGTAGAAAAGACTTTGCAATTTAACGATGGAACAGGAAGTTGACAGAAAATAATTAGGAATGTGCTCAATATGCACAGTAAATGGATAGTAAGTAATGAAAAATACATTGTGAAAAATGATTCCTTATTCAATGAAGTTAGATGACTACCATGGCTTCTAACAACAGTTTATTCATAGCCCTGATGTATCTCCCTGCGAATACAAAGTTTTGAAGCAAACTTTTGATATATATAAATTAATTAATTTGAATATAATATATCATCAAATCACACAGTTTGTACCCCGAAAAGCATTTTTAAAAAATGTTTTTTTTTAAAAATTGGAAACAGATTTTAATAATGACATGTTTATAAGAATTAAGTCTACATTCTTCACTACATTCTTCACTTTTCGAGTCCATTTGTCTGGTAGAAACAAAAATACACATTCCTCACCTACGTGCAATGTCATTTATTAAAACAAAATTAGCAAAAATATCCCTACTTGTTCACACAATTTATGCATGATTATGAAGAAAAGACGCCATTTAGAAATCTAAACTCATCACGTAAACTTAGAACGAAAGTACCTTAATACAACATGATGATTAATTGGTGTTTTAAACGGAATTTGCAAATAATTTGAGGGATAAAGCCACCCACAGCCACCCAGTTCTGATGGCCCAGGTTAGATAAGGTAAGGCCTTAAGCTCACGGATACTGTTTTGACAGGTGTCATACCTAACTGAATTTCATGACATTTTGAATTCCCACGACTAATTAAATCAAAGTTATTATGTACTTTAATGAAAGAAGCTTAACTGTCAAATTGCAATTATCTAGGTCGTAACATTTCAAAATAGATTTTTGCTGGAGGGTAATTTAAAGGCATCAAATTCAACTATGCATGGGAACAGTTAAAATATGATGAACTACATTGAAAATTGTTCTATAACAAACTAAACTATACATATAGCATAGCAATTGTGAAAAGATTATAAACTACATTAAAACTGCTCCATAACAAATTCAACAAGATGACTAGTCATCAACATCCTGCGCCCTTGCACATGTTTGGAAAAAATAAGGAAAAATAACTTGTTTATGCTATTGGTAATCAATATAAAAATTTATCAGATTTCGCAAACAGTGTCACTGGTCCTAAAATTGTGGACCTGTTTAGCAGAGCATGTCAGGGTCGCACCATCAGTTGTGCCCAGAGTGTAAATCTTTAGACAAATCTCATATTCCGACACATGGAATATCAATTCACAGAATTTCATACTCTGATAATAGTAGCTCGGCAAGGCAGGGTCGCTACTCCTGGTAAGGTTTACACAACAACCTTTGCCTACCTCAATCAGCTGCTGTATGTTAAGAAATAAACTTATAAAATACCAGATATATAATAGGTTAATGTTTGTACAAAGTTTCAAACAGATTTCTTGAACAGATAATAAAATATGCTCCAGAAACAAAATCAGGACAGAAGTCTGGGTTTCAGAAAATAAAATGATGGGATGATGAATGTAAAATTATTTTAAAGGTACAGGTATCTTGAACAGTAAAATGTGTTTCCATGGAAACACATAAAATGATCAAATCTGAGAAATTTAAAATAAGTGCCAAGAAGATATCTTGAAAGATTTATGAGATATGCCCCGGAAACAAAATTGTACACCAAAAACTAACACAAAAAATATAAATCCCAGAAATTCCTAAATAGCAAAAGGCACAACTACTGTAATAGGTTGATGTGTGTGCAAAGTTTCAGAAAGATATCTCCCAACGGTTTATGAGATATGCTCCGGAAACGAAAATCGGACAGACGGATGAATCTCGTTTCAATATTCCTCCCTAACTTCGTTTGGCGCGGGATAACAATGCTTAGCAACATGCAGTCAAAATATAATGAACTGAACTACTATAAAGCCAGATAACTTTAGAAAGAATTTAAAAATCTGGTGGTAGCTGACTGCTATTTCACGCTAAACAAAATTCAAGAGAGAGAAATTGGGTTTAACATCCACTCGACATAAACTAGGTCATTTCGGGACTAAGATATGAATCAATTTTATTTCAATAATTTGCTTGCATGTACATGTACAGTACTGGCCAAATTAATAGCTTTTTTTTTTATAAAACATGGCAGAATTAACTCACTAAAATTGAAGTATGGATAAAATTATGCACGGTGCATATATTGAACTGAATTTTCTAACACATAACTAAATTGACATCCACTTCATATTGCATATTTGGCTGACGTATTTGATGACGTCATGACGTCGTAGTGGCCGATGACGTCATTGATGTCCGTCATGTTGTTTTTTTGCCGTTTTTGGAATACAATCATTAGGGAATTTCTCTAATACAAGAGCACCAGTTACGTTTTCGGGGATATTACAGGACAGACACACTCAATAACAATGATTTTAATGGTCGTGCTTGACGCCATTACGACTGTGTGATGTCACAATGAAGTCATCTCGCCAAAACAGGTGTTGTACGAGAAAACGCTTCAACTTGATTTTAATAGCCTTAGTTCCATTCGGCGTCCCATAAAAGATATAAATTGACACTAAAACCATGGAAATCGATCAAGTTGAAGCGTTTTCTCGTACAACACCTGTTCCAAAAACGGCAAAAAAACAACATGACGGACATCAATGACGTCATCGGCCGCTAAGACGTCATGACGTCATCAAATAAGTAGACCAACCATGCAATAGGAAGTGGATGTCAATGTGTTAGAAAATTCAGTTCAATATATGCACCGTGCATAATTCTATCCATACTTCAATTTTAGTGAGTTAATTCTGCAACGTTTTAAAAAAAAATGCTATTAATTTGGCCAGTACAGGTTGGATGGCTGAATGGTAGCACCTGCGCGCAGTATCATTCGGCCTGTTATTGAGTCAACTGGCGTGGTTTCAAATCCCTGGTTGTATGTGAGTAGGGTTGCCTGTCCAACCACATGGGTTTTCTCTGGGTCCTCTGGTTTCCTCCCACTCCTAAAATTGAAATGGGGTTTAACGTCCTACTATTATGCACCTTACCTGGGCTAATGGCAGATGGGCAGACGCAGTACAGTGTGCTGTGAGAGATATTTTGCCCTTATATCGAATTCCAACTGCCAAGGGATCTTTTACGTGCACTCCAATGTGTACACAGAACCTCGGTTTTTTGTTCCATCCGAACGACTCGGCAGCTGTCCTTGTCAGGCCCTCCTTCTGCATCACTGACAAGTGGAAATCACGCCGGAAAATCGAGATGAACTTTCTCGGCCGATGCAGGGATCAAACACCCGACCTCCAGGCTAGCGAACCTGCGCCTTATCCACTTAGCCACCGTGATCCCCCCACTGCTAAAGACCCCTATGACCTAGTATGTGCCAAATGAACATTAAACCCCATTTCTCACACTCTCTCTCTTGATGACCTGTGCTCTTGACATGACCTTTTCCAAACTTAAAGGAGTTTTTCATCATTTGGTCATATTTATTACGTACAACAGGTAATAATAATAAAAATAATAATAATTGCGTCATTTTACAAGGGTAGCAAATTACAGGGCAAAGTTCTTCACAGTGAAATTTGTTAAAGGCAAAGGCCAGTTGCAGTAATGTCATGCCACAATTACATTAACTGGAAAACTGGTCGGTAACAATGAATGTATTCAGACTCAAATGAATTTAATTACATTTATAAACTGTTTCTCTTAATTACACATGACAACGTACATAACCGTGAAATGTGTATGACTGGTGAGTAATAATAAACTTGTGTCCTATTTCTTGAGTCGGTTCTTGACCTGTCACACTATTTCCTTTAGAATTAATCATATTAGCCAAGTTTTGTTTCCTAGAACTGTTTTTTTGTTTGTATTCTCAAGATTAGAGTAGAAACATAGTTTGTTAGGCAATGAAACATACACCCACAAGAAGAGTGTTTGGAAAATGTGTGAAGTTTTTGTACTGAATGTATCACCTTCAGTCCGGGGCTATTCTTCGTTTGAATATGCACTCAGGTGATACATATGTATACATATGGATGAGCTTGGATTGGGGATGTATATAGCTCCTTCTTGGAGAAGTATTCTAGTGAAGGTGATCACTGTGCATTAAAAGTCCAATTTCAAATCCATTTCAATATTACTTTAAATACAGTTTAAAAATACATTATTTACAAGATCAAAGGGTTACCAAACTTCTTGACCCTATCTCCTATCTCATCTCATCTCCCTGTATCTTTTCATGTCCCTCTTGTCTGTGTGGTGACGTCTTTTAAAGGACAATCATTTCAACAAATCAGATAAAAGATGAAATTAGGGATAAAAATATATTGTAACGAATCAAATAAAAGAAGTAAAATAAAAATATAAATTGGTTGAAGTTTTGTAATATAATTAATGGAATTAGTTAGTAGGCTTTAAGTTATTAATAAAGTAAAAGTGTTGACACTTAATTGGCACTTACTTTACGAGCTTTATATCGATATATTAAAATCTAAATCAATGACAGACAAGCTGTTAATATAAAGTCAGCCATATTGATGAATATAGAATTTAGAGATAAATTATGCATTCTTTCAATAAAATTTGATAAAGAAATTAAAATTACTGGTAATATCACTATTCAGTGATAAATGCCTTCTAGAAAAGAGGAATATAAATATGCTAGGTGACATTTAGCATTAAATACATGTATTGACATTAATGTGTATAGCACACGTTTTGAATATTAATGTTATTTTGTAAGATATTTAATCAGATATTCTAATGAATGAGAATGGAATACATTAGAACTCGAAGTACAAAATTCAAATTCTGTTTCATCTTTTTATTCAAGCTTGATTAAAAGCGACCATATTATTCCCCCGTACTTTTATTTTGGAGAAAGAAAAAATCAAATAATACATAGTAAATTGAGATAAGGATGCAGCGATTTAAATGGTCATAAGTTTTTGAGACATTTAGCGGTTAGCCCCGTCTGCGCGTGTGGACACCTTTTTGAAGATTGTTACCACTATCTGTTGATATGCTCCCCGCATTCAGGTGCCCGAGGAAAAACTATTGGTTTACTCGAGCAGCAATTTCGAGATGTTGTTATTTTACTAAATGGTCAGACAGTCCTCGGCTCTCATCTGATCAAAATCAGTTCATTTTTAACACTGTTCATAACTTTTTAAAATTGTCAAAACGTTTCTAAGTTCGAGAGCATCCCGTCTGTTATAGATTTATTCACCTTCTGCATAATATAATATACTGGGTCAATACTATACGTTTAGGTGGGTTTTTATATGGTTTGGGGGGGGGGGGCGGATACCCTATTAATATAAAGTCACGGAATAGCAGCTGTTTATATGTATAAATGTTTAGTTTATATTTAAATCTTAAATAATTTTATATTTTATATGTTCTTGTTGTATAGATATATATGTTGTGTATGTACATACAATAAATTTATTTTTGTAAATTTTGGAGAGGAGTCTGTTCTCCAATCCTATTTCAAATGAAATAAAATATTGTTTACAAAAAAAAATGAATGAAAGAATAAAATGTTGTTTAATGGCATGGCAGCTCCAACCTGGCTACATTGCACCATATATATATATACAAATTAAAATTTATGATAGAAACCTGTCTCTTTTAAAAAGCCTAACACTTTACCATATAATTCCGGTTGGGCAAACAGGTGATGTAAGACTGACAACGGTAATAATGCGATCTAACATGCTTGAGAGGTTTACACTCAATCTAAATATGCTTAACTGTCAAAGGAACATTACAGTGAGACTCTCGCTTTAATATAAAAATGTGAGTTAAAATAGTATGACCTATGCGAGAGTGACACAACACAACTTTATACCTCCTGTTGGTTCTATAGGAGCTTGGTGACTCTCCTAAAAGAGGCTTGATTTGATGAAATTTATTTGTGCCTGCAAGATCCAAACCCTGTCTTTGATGTTGAAAAACCTAAATCCAAAATCCATTTTCAGTTGCCCATTGTTGAAATAAATTCAAACAAAGTTGCAACTTTAAGTTTGATTATCTGCATGTCTGTTGAACCTGAACACATCTGAAAGTCATCAACATAAAGAGGGCCGTTTGTACCTGGTTTAAGGCAAGCTGGGATTATGTTAATTTTTATTGCAAAAAGAATAGGAGATAATATTCTTCCTTGTGGAACTCCCATTTCCTGAGGAAAATATTTCAACTAAATGTTGCATCTAACAAACGTTTCAAATCTAACAAGATGATCAAGAGTGTTCCTTTTGGAACTGAATCCACATTTTAGGTCAGTAATAAGGTTGTTGGACTAAAGGTACCAAACAAGCCTTCGATTGATCAATCTCTCCATGGTTTTGCAGATACAGCTAGTTAAAGTGATTGACCCAAACCGCCACTCTGTAGAATGTACACTAAGGACACAAAAGTAGGTAGAATGCTGAGTGAAAAAACAACAGAGCATTAAACTTGGAAGGGTACATTCTGACCTCCCGTCTAGGTGAACCTTCGGCCAAAGCAATGTGTTGTAGTAGAGAAAGGGCTCGCAAGCCAAATCCTCTCTCAATTACCAGGATTCCACTCTCGACCGACACGGGTCACAGCGCACGTTGCCCCATTACAGGGATCCTTTAAGTCACCTTTTACGACACGCAGGACACACGAAGGGTATATTCTTATCACCCCCTGCACCCCATGGATAGATATTCCAATGCATCACACTGTGAAATGTTTGTTGTAACTTCCATACTCATGCTTGCACATTTAGTCGAGAATAAACTTTTATTACAAGTAAAATATGAAGTAGAAAATCAGATATATATAATTAAAATCATTTTTAAAAATTGTGTTTCTTTTTAAAAAATCTAGCGCTTTACAATATAGACCCAGTTGGGCAAACAATTAATTGAGGTACTGGTAGTAAGAGCGACACAGTTGGTTCAAAAAGGAGTTCAGCCAAGTCTCCTTTTAAAAGCGACTCAATGTGATGACATTCATTTTTGTCTGCAAAGATCCTAAGACAGCAGCTAGCAGCCATAAATGAAATGGTTCATACAGCTTTTAAAATCTTATGGTGTTAAAACTGAGATATGTAAAGATCTAAAGCAGATTTGGCAGCAAAATCTGCTTGATCATTTCCTTTCATATCCATGTGATGAACTCATCATCACAAATATCTTCCTTTTCTCCTTTATCAAGTTTCTGTTCTATATGACATCTTTTGATGAGTGAAAAATGTAAAATTAATCAAATAAAATCCAATGTCCCAAATATAGGGTCATGTAACAGGCAAACAAATTATTTGAGATCTCAACCTACTCCTATTATCTGACAGCTGTGAAATGATCTATTGTCCGAGGTACTATCAACATTACAGCCTATTGTCCGAACATCAAATTAGAATAATGATCTTAATGATCAGTTTGTCATCCGGAATGTATGGAAAAATTTAAACAAAACAAACTCATAAGATGAGTCTATATTCAGTATGGTTGTCTACTAGAAAGGGGGTGAAGTGGACACAACATTTGTAGAATTTCTTAGAGGGGAGGTGCCAGGGCTCTATAAAAGTTGAGTGTGCCTGCGCACACACTTGAAAATATGCCTGCAGGGTCATACTCCAAAGGAGAGTATCCAATTGCCAGGTATATAGTATGATTGTGAGGCTTCAAACAGGTTCATTAAATCCCTTTATTTTTACATAATTGACGTGACAGTAATAATTTATAAAAAAAAAAAAAAAAAAAAAATTTTTTTAAAATGTGACTGCAAATTTTAAACAAATGTGCCTGCGCACGCCGTGCGCATGTCGCGGGAAATATCGATGCCTGGGAGGTGCCGCTTGCTAATAGACTTCCGGAGATCATTACACCCAAAATGGTATTATTTTGATTGTCAGTTATTGGGCATTTCTTGTAAAAAATAATATTTTTGACAGCTGAACGGGAGGTGAGGTGGCCCAATTCCCCTAATACCCAAATACGCCAAGACATATCCAATATAGGCTACTATTAAGTACTATAGAATAATGTAACAATATTTGTTCCACATGGGTGACTGAATTCAAGACTTGAACCTGACCTGATAAATCATACAAAGGTATAGTGTGTCTAACAGAGAAACGAGTCTTAACAAACATTAATTATTTACTTCTTTCTTAATCCTTACACACAATAACCTTCTTATATCACGTTTATTTTAATGCATCTATATATATACAGTGGCATACTGGCCAGTTCCATGGTGACACCCCCCCCCCCACCTTACCAAAAGTTCAGGTTACAGAAAATTTCTTGCTAGGCAGCCATTAAACATTTTTTAAACATTAGAGGTCAAGTTCGAACAAGAATACGAAATTACTCTGATCAATCTTATTACGATTATCATTCAATATCCTTTAAAAAACCCACCCCAATGAAAGTCACTTTTCATTATATTCGGTCATATCTGAGCCTGGTGATATTCGGACACCCATGAAACCTGTGCCCACCCCCTCCACAATCAAATAGTCAAAAACGTACACCTATGACAAAGTATGAGAATTTACTAAAAGGGTAGTCAACAAATTTACTTGGAAATAATGATATGCCACATGGTAAATATATTGACCTTCGTTAATTTATAACCACAAAATTTATTTATTGTAAAACAAGGGTGCAATACATTTTCTTGGAACTATTACAATTACAGGGAATTATATGTCTGTATACAAAGTGCTGCAGGACCTAGGTATATCTAAATCATGATCTACCTAGTTATTAATCCTATGTAGATTGCATTGCAGGACATATGAATCTAGTTCATGATTCAAGATAAGATATTCCTATTCCAAGATAAGATATTAGGCCTATTCCAAGATAAGATATTAGGCCTATTCATCTATTCAATATTCCAAAATAAATATTTTCCTGTAGTGATAGCAAGGTTCAAGATACATTTATGTTGAGAGTTTAAAAATTAGTTTGTCATTCTTGCTATAATTATTCAAAAAGAGATGATAAAAAAAGAAAATATTGTAAATTTCAGTGAAATTGCAGATCTTTGATTGACAGAGGATAATTCAAATCACATATTCTCGATTATCAATGGCTACGTTGCTCTCAATTAACAGGCCTTTCATGGTCATTTTGATCATCCATTTATTGATTTAATTATGAAATGGACAACTGTATAAAGTAGCTAAGTCTCTAACTCAATATCACCCAAATTCTTCGACATTGAAACTCAAATTATTTGTCAATTTAAATCAACATTGATGTTGTGATCTTACCGGGAAAAAATGTGCTTCTGATATCCAATATTTAAGACAAAATAAACATTTTAAAATTGGTACACAAATCTGGGCAATTCACTATAAATTGTGATGAGATAGGCGGAGTTGAAGATTAGACATAATGGAATTGAGTGCCGATATCTAACTGAGCTTTTAATTTTTGAGGTCTGGGCTTGGGGACACTATATCTCAATTGGGTGCTTACTATAACCCAGTTTACATTACAAATTTTAAGCGTGCCAGGAATGGTACCAGGTACAGCGCGCTTCGTATCTTTGTAGTGTAAACGGGACCGACTGTTGTGAGCACTCTATTTACCATGGTGTGAAAAACATTTTTTTTCAAACATGATAAGTTGACAAGATCATTTTATACTAAAGTTTTGCGTGAGTAACGTGACGTGTGCAGTGAGCTCTTGCCGACTGCTCTTATTTTGCGATCGGCTGCACTGATTTTGCGACCAACTAGTATTTTTGCTCTATCCTGGCTTTATTTGTTTACATCATTAATTCATTAAGTAGCTGATGCATAATTTTGAAACCGACTGCAGTGACTGCACTATTTTTCTCCCTGTGGGAAATTTAGTTCTTAGACCAACATATGAACATACTCACAACAGAATAAGAGAGAAACACAACATTTTTTCAAACATGGTATTAAGTTGACAAGGATATTTTATACTAAAGTTTTGTGTGAGGAGCGTGACATTGCGGTGAGCACTTATTTTGATACCGACTGCTCCTATTTTGCAACCAACTGCACTGATTTTGGCGACCCGACTATTTTTTGGGGAGATGTAGCCTATCCCCCACCCCCATTTACCCCCAGGTCTAATTAAATTAATAACTTCTGAAGCTTAAAGAAAAACCTGCAATTGTGCAATACGCCCAATAGGCGGAGGGGGGGGGGTTCGAGGACTGAATGGTTAGCGATGTATCATAAAGCCTGTCATTGACTTTGAGTCAATTCTGGGGTGGTTTCGAATCTCTGGTTGTACGTGGCAAGGGGTAGCTAGGGTCAGCTATCCAACCTAGTGGGTTTTCTCCGGGTCTTCCCAAAGACCCCTACGCGCAAGCAAATTATTGAAATATCTTAGTCCCAAAATGATCTAGTTTGTGTCAGTGGAGGTTTAACCCCATTTCTCTCTCTCTCTCCCAATACTAATAGTAGTAATAGTAATAGGAGGCAGTCTTTGCATAATGTATGTTTAAGCAATAGTGAGAATATGTAAACCTTTTGCATTTAGCTGTATTACATACCACGAACTATAGATAGGGCCTATAAATAGAGACTGACTTATAACTAACTCAGTAACTGTTCATGCAATTCAGCCATGCAATAGGATTATGTAATCTGAATTTGACATACAATTCATGAATGATTGATACATTTACCATTCAACATTGCTGGTTACTTACCCTATGTGTCTTTTTCGCATTGCAATTGTTTCTGATTTAGTAAGGGCCTCCATCCTGCAAAAGCCACTGTATAAAAGGTGCTTTTAAATAGTCAAATTACAATCAAGGTTGAAGAACAGCAAGATAAAACTAACCGTGACCATCAAAAAAAAGGAATGTGATTCCGACCGAGTACTCCACAGAAAATATCTACTCATGACGTAGTGCACATGATACACAAAAGACACGTGCTTTGTTACTATTTTTAGACCTAACGGTGTTTATCAGCTGGTTTGATAGCAGCTGTCATCGTTCTGACGTTCAAACATGATTTATGCTAATTCGTGTTGATTTACTTGTAATTACTGTCACTAAAGGTTAATTGTAATTAGTGTTATTCAATCTTATTTAGAGATTAATATTATGAATTCTAAATAAACACGGACGAACTCCACGAAGGTGTGTTATTACTGTCACTAAAGGTTAATTGTAATTAGTGTTATTTATTCAATCTTATTTAGAGATTAATATTATGAATTCTAAATAAACACGGGCGAACGGACGAACTTCACGAAGGTGTGTTATTGCTAATATACCGAACAAGTCTACCGATAAGATATTTAAAAGAGAAAGAAAGAGCAATGGGATTTAACGTCCACTCAACACAACTAGGTCATTTTGCGACTAACATATGATTTAATTTTATTTCAATAATTCGCTTGCGCTGAATGGTCTTTCGCAGTGGGAGGAAACCGGAGTGTCCGGAGGAAACCCACGAGGTTGAGAAGGCGCCCCTATATCCATGCCACATATGCTCACACCAGGGCTTGAAATCACAGCCGCAAGCCAGAGGTAGCCGGCCAGCTAGAGGTCGAAGCGCAGCACTCTAAACCACTAGGCCATCCCCCCCCCATATTTAAAAGAACAAATTCAGTACAAAAGTGAGAGAGAGAGAGAGAGAGAGAGTGAGAGGGTTTAACATCCACTGGACACAAACTAGGTCATTTCGAGACTAACATATGGTTTAAGTTTATTTCAATAGTTAGCTTGCACGTAGGGGCCTTTAGCAGGGGAGGGAACGGGAGGACCCGGAGAAAACTGATGAGG
This sequence comes from Patella pellucida, assembly GCA_917208275.1. Classification (NCBI taxonomy): domain Eukaryota; kingdom Metazoa; phylum Mollusca; class Gastropoda; family Patellidae; genus Patella; species Patella pellucida. Next base: position 18,410,329 of record OU795036.1, on the reverse strand, counting down.
CTGGACAGGCGACAGTACAAAAGTAAGTAAAGGCTATAATATCCATTCATATAATTTACCGGTCCATATATAGATATACAAGAAAGGAGCCACAGTGAAGACACAGTGAAGTTTTTAGGGGGGGGCACACGCTGCACAGGTATTTTAGACTTATGGTCGGCAAATTTTCTTTCGAGGGGGGGAGCAAGAAACCTGTTCGCTTATCAGGTGGTTACGCTCCCGGCCCGGTCTTGGCAGAGAAAGTTTTTCATGGTTTTTCGGCTGGTGTCAAATCTCATCTGTAACTTATTTTGAGAAATGCTGATATCATAGCCTTTTGTGCAAGAAATTCCATTGAGAATAGAGATGTTTGAGTTTTAATTGAACAGTAAAGACCTTTTGTTGTAGGATTATTACATAGACTAATGAATTATCTTTGTACATGTAAATACATAACATCGATGCAATGTCTTTTTAAATACTGAACAAAATTGAACCAGTTTTAGACCAATATTCCTATTAGATTCAACATTCACAATAGATTTGATTTCCCTATAATGATGCAATGAGACTTTATTGCACAATTCTTAAATTTCAATCATAAATGGTAAGTCATGCTGTAGACATTATTGTTACATTGATGGGGAGTCTTCCTTTGTTCTCTTAATTGAATGAGCAGATCGTTTTCACTCGTTATTAGAGAAAAGCTTAACTGTGCAATAACTTCATAATTTGGCTCATAAAAAAAGTAATTTGACTCAAGTTTTCATTTCTAGTTATCTGAATATCACAATGATCTAGTACTAGTATATGTATACTCAAAATGGCCAAGATCTAATGGTATTCACAAAAGTGGAAATGGAATGGGGTTTGATCAGTGCCGTAACTAGGGATAAATTTCTGGGGGGGTATCCAAATGCCGATTTTACCGACGGGTCGATCAATAGAAAAATGTGCTATTTTACATAGCTTTTTAAAAGCGGGTTAGATATAATGACTACACTTTCCAGGGGCGGATCCAGAAAATTACGAAACGGGGGCGTACTTTGAGGGCGAAGCTCGAATTATGAGCGCCGCAGGTGCGAAGCAGCTGAGGGGGGTCTGGGGGTCCACCCCCAGATTTTTTTTAAAGACAAGACTCCATATAGGCGATTTCCTGGCATCTGATCTTCAAATATTAAACACAACTCCCACCCTATTTTCAGTGTTTTTTGTCTGCAAAATCATCAGGAACAGATCGGTAGCCTACTGCCTGAAGAATTTCTGAAAAAAAGTCCGAATGAAGGAAAGGCACGCGGTTTGAAGTATTTATGAAACAAGGTTGAAAAGATTAGCGTGTTTTTTTTTTTAGAATCTGGTCAAGCTGATGCAGAAATCATGCTGCTCACAGAATTTTACCTGTCCCTTAAGTGAGCCCTTAGAATGCATATATATTCTAAGGGCTCGCTTACCAAGGGACAGTTAGATGACAGGTAAAATTCTGTGAGGTAATGTATATCCATGATCGGTCAAATTTGGTTAGGTACCATTTAGCCTACGTATATAAGTAATTTTTTAAAAGATAAGACTCTATATATGCGATTTCCTGGCATCTGATCTTCAAATATTAAACACAACTCCCACCCTATTTTCAGTGTTTTTTGTCGATACAATTTTTTTTACAGCTTGCCGCCCCCCTCCCGTGGATCCGCGCCTGCTTTCAAGGATTCTAGTTCATATAAGATTTATTTAGAATTCAGAGCAGTTCCATACAGGGATGTTTTGGTGAATTTAGAAATTCGAAAGTTCGGTAATGAAAGAAACAGTGTAATACCGAAGAATCTGGTCGGTAAATCATGATTCAAATATTTGCTATATAACTCTTGAAATTTACCGACTGGTGGTTTCGAAATCTCTGTAACGAAACAGTGTAATAGCGAAGAATCCGGTCGGTAAATCATGATACACATGTTTGCTATATATCTCCTGAAATTTTCCGACTGACGGTTTCGAAATTTCTGTTATATAATTATAGAACACTGTAATCTGGTCGGTAAATCATGATACAAATATTTGCTATATAACTCTTGAAATTTACCGACTGACGGTTTCGAAATTTCTGTAACGAAACAGTGTAATACCGAAGAATCTGGTCGGTAAATCATGATACAAATATTTGCTATATAACTCTTGAGATTTACCGACTGACGGTTTCAAAATTTCTGTAACGAAACAGTGTAATACCGAAGAATCTGGTCGGTAAATCATGATAAAAACATTTGCTATATAACTTTTTAAATTTACCGACTGACAGTTTCAATTTACCGACAAACACGAGAATTTACCGACTGAATGCAAAATAGTGGGGGGGTACATACCCCCCCATACCCCCCCGGTAGTTACGCCTCTGGGTTTGATGTCCTACTTTCTGTACTGACTGGGCTAATGAAGATTGGCATATCCAATGCTATTAGGGAAACTTTCATGTGTCCTTTTTCATGCATGCCAATGTGAACACAGGACCTGTTTTTTCCCAATCCGAACTACTAAAGAGTTGTCCTTATCAGGCCTTGTGTCTTGGGCCACTGACACTGAGACCAAACCAGAGAATGAATGAAATGGGGTTTAACATCCTAAGCTTCTGCACCTAACCCGGGCTAATTGAATACGGGCCTACGCCATACACATACAGTGTGCTATGAGGGAAATTTTGCCGGGCAGAAACTGAATTCCAACTGCCAAGGGTTCTTTTACGTGCACGCCAATGTGTGCACGGGACCTCGGTTTTTAGTCTCATCCTAACGACTAGGCAGCTGTCCTAGTCAGACTCCCCGTCTGCATCACTGACAAGTGGGGAAACCACGCCGGAAAATCGGGATGAACTTTCTCAGCCAATGCAGGGATCGAACACCCGACCTCCAGGCCAGCGAGCCAGCACCTTACCCACTTAGCCACGTGATCCCCACAAACCAGAGACCAGCAGTTTGTGAGAAGATCAATTCTGTGGATTTCATTTTTTCCCATTTTGAGGATTTATTAATTATTATCATACAGACTATTCTGCTTCCTGGAACCTTATGTGCCAAAGTATGCAAAGAGTTTTGAGCATAATACATATATTGCATTAAAAACTACACAGAAACAAATATTTTGAATAAATTTATTTAGAGAAATTCTTGGAGTATTTATTGATTTGTATATAAAAATATGAAAATATAAAAAAACATATAAAAAGGAATATAACAGTTTCTTTAAATTTATTCTATTAATAACTTTTGTAATGGACATCACAATATTGAACTTTGCATAAACTCTGATAAGTAGAAAATAAAATACATCATTATAATAAAACTCTTTACAACCCTTATTTCTTTTGTAAATAAATTGAATCTTTGTGGAATGTACAGAATTCACGATCATAAAAATAGTGAAAATTCATAAAATTTGAAAATCTATCAACTACAAAACATATCTTATCAATATAAACTTTGATAATCTATTAACTATAAATTCAAAACAATATCATACTTCAAAAACATATTATTCAAATTTGTAAAAATGATCTATATATAAAAAGGTTTATGTGTAAATATAATATAAAAAACAAATGTGAGCAATCTTACGATATGTTATTATGCATAAAAAGAATAATATGATTGAGTCTACAATGTAGTCTTAGATCCAGTAAGTCCAGTTGATTGTTCACCAGGGTCTGGCCTGAAAAAGAGATATATTTTATTTAAGGTTTGTCTTTACAGTTTATAGAGAGAAATGGGGTTTAACGTCCACTCGACACAAAATTCGTACATACGTTACCAATTGGGGTTAGAAAAATAGAAGTTTCTAATATACATGTATAAAAGTCAACATTTCCCATAGCATACCTATTCAACTGTTCAGTAAACTACTGCTTAATTAAAAGAACGGAAAACATTATTCAAAGTATTTTAAGTGTAAGATTTTACAGGGCACCACCTTTTGTAATTCTTTAACATTGTTTATTAGAAATATCTTTGATCCAGAAACACAAAAATTTGCACATAAACGGCTATATTTTAGTTCAAATAAGGCAAACAATTTTAATAATTAAATGACATCTATAATAAGTAAGGTTAACTATACAAGGTGTATATGGATATAACTTCTTATCTATTATTTAATTGTGACGTTTCGTAACACATACAGGTCACTTTTTTGATATAACTAATTCTCTGTTATTTTCAATATTAATGAACTCATTAACAAACGTGACTGAACTCATTAACCTAAAGCCTGACCTGTAGTTGTTACGAAATGTTATTAAATAACAGATAAGTAGTTAGATTCATATACCGGTATAGTATTTACTATATACCTTGTGTTGTGTTTTCTTGTGAACATCACCTTTTTACTCAACAAGTTTGATTTGGCCAAATCAATTTTAATGTTAGTTGTTCACTGGCATTTTGTGATCAATGCTTTGTTTTTAATTTCAATACTTAGAGTTATTGAGGTATGAGCTTTTGAATTAAATTTTGTATTTAAATTCCTTTCTTGAAATGTGAAGCATAATTTTAATAGGTTTTCTTGAAAAACAAAAGTTCAAATTTGTTTTACTATGCAATTAATCTTTTTTTGAGATATTCATTCCATGTCTAAAATTTGTAAAGCATCTTGGAGCAGCCATTGACTGGATTTTGTTGCAGTGTATAAATAAAACAGTTGTTAAAATTATTATTATTGTGATTTATTAGTCTTATTGCAATTGAGGTTGTAATTAGGACAGTGGTTGTACCAAAACAAGTGACAAGGTGCCAGGATATGCTGCTTGTGATCAATCAAGTGCAAATGAAACTTCTATATTCTCGAATAATTTACAAACAGTTGTTAAAATTATTATTATAACAAATAATTTATTAGTCTTATTGCACTTGAGGTTGTAATTAGGACATTGGTTGTACCAAGACAAGTGAAAAGGTGCCAGGATATGCTGCTTGTGATCAATCAAGTGCAAAAGAAACTTCTATATTCTCGAATAATTTACTTACAGTGAATATTACTTACGGTGAATAAACAGGATTAGAAACTGCTTCTCTCTCTCGAAGAGGTGGTGGCGCCATTGGTCGAGCTTCAGTACTATCAAAATTCATATTTATCTCTCCTAATTCTTGAACATTTTCATCTGGAGGCAAGAAAAGGCTGAGACTTTGAGATTCATAATCTCGAACAAAACTTGGTTGATCACGGAAATCCGGTCTAGACATACTGGCATGGTACAGCTTATAACGTTGGATGAAATCAACATATCTGCAATAATATCATTATAATTCATATCAATAACAACATATAGAAATGAAATGGAGTTTAACGTCCAGCTTTTCTGCATTGAGTGGACTAAAGTAGACAAACAGTGTGCTATAAGGGAAATTTGGGCGGACAGCATCACTACAGCCTACTCTTATTCCAATTCAATCATGCCTTTCATTGAATCAAGTGGCTTGGTTTCGATTCACAGCTTATATGAGACAAGGATTAGGGGCCCTTGTTCTGGTTGTCTGGCCCCCTTCCCCATGGCTTGGTTTCGATTCACAGCTTATATGAGACAAGGATAGGGGCCCTTGTTCTGGTTGTTTGACCCCTTTCCCCATATTAGTCTCAAAATGATCTAGTTTGTGTTGAATGGGTGTTAAGTCCAATTTCTCTCACGCCCCCCCCCCCCCTCCTAATCAATAAAAACCAAAACTCACTTTCTCCATTTGTTGTTAACAACTATCAAGGCAACGATGGCTAATACAATAATTAATCCAGCAATGGCTACCAAAGCTGACCACGGATTATCTTGCCACCAAACATAAGACTTCTGTTTTTGGGTTAAAGCTGTCTGTCCAACAAATTTATCGGAGTAACCAGTCAAAATAGATCTGTCAATAGGTTTCTTAATCACGTCAATTTCTAATCCTGGTATTTGTTTCAGTTGATTCAAAATGTCGTTTGAAGAAGCTGAATTTGGATTTGTGACCCTGAAATAATAAAATTATATAGATGATTTAATAATAATAATAATAATAATCACGTCATTTTACAAGGGTAGCAAATTAGGCCTGAGGCCTTTTTCAAATTTGGCCCTTGGCACAGATCGTGAAATTTACCATATTAAACCAAAAGTTAAGTCATAAAATATAAATATGATTCCAGATTGTGCTAAATTGGTTCAGTATTTATTGAGATAAATGCATTTTTGGACCAGGAACTCAACCCCAAGCACTACCTGGTACTTATCTTGTTGTTCTTCTTTGGGGCAAAACTCTTAGAAAAAGCTTAATGCTCTGATAATTTAATTATGATCGCCTGTAAACTTAACATTCTTGTTCCTTGGACAATTGCACATCGATCAATGGACAGACAAATGGCTATTATAGCCATTCTTTAATATTGAATGTTTTTCTTGGTTTTATCCATAGAATTAGATTATACTTATATATATATATATATACAAACTTACAGGTTAAGTTCTGTATTTTCAACCAGCATATAATTAGCTGTATTAGCAGCTACAAATACAATGTCAGTGCTGGAAAAAGAATAATGGAAAAGTAAATAAAACTCCTTCAGTTTGAAAACAAGTGATGGGATAAACAAACAAAATTCCTGTTCAGTGAAAGAGCTTCTGTCAAGTTCCACAAACTAGACATAGTTTCTGGGTTTCTATGAAGAGGCAAAAACAATCTTGTTATTCTGCTGCACATAGTTTCTAGGTTTCTAAGAAGAGCTTAAAACAATCTAATGTTGTTCTAGATCTGGTGGACATAGTTTCTGGGTTTCTGGGAAGTGTCAAAAACAATCTTAGGCATTGTTCTGCTAGACAGAGATTTGGGGCTTTATAAGAAGTGCTGCCAGAGCGAGTTTCTAGAAAAGTTAAATATAATCTTATGTCATTCTGGTAGACAGAATTTCTGGGTTTCTTTCAACTGGTAAAAGCAATCTTAGGTATTAATTGTTCTGTGAGACACTCAGCGACTCAGCTTATTTTAAAACCAAATCATTGACTTTTCATATTCCATAAACATAAAGCTTAAAACTGCAAGGGAGAGAGAGAGAAATGGGGTTTAACGTCTACTCAACACAAACTAGGTCATTTCGGGACTAACATATAGTTTTAATTCTATTTCAATAATTTGCTTGTGCATAGGGGTCTTCAGCAGTGGGAAACCGGAGAAAACCCACGAGGCTGGACAGGCAACCCTACTCCTCGTCACATACAACCGGGGATTCGAAACCACGCCAGTAGACTCAACGACAGGCTTTATGATACAGCGTGCACATGCTAACCATTCGGCTATCCAACTTCCCAACTGCGAGGGAATCATTGTAGAAATGTAGCTCAAATAAAATTACAGTAATTGCTTTTAACAGAACTGTTATTATTATTTTAATGTCCTACACCTGATGATTTTTTTAATCAGTGCAATTTTAATTATTACCCACCTATCATAATCTATATCCAAGATATTACTATCGGTAAGATATTGTCGAGATCGTATTTTTTGGATGATAATGAAGTGATTGGTGATATTCTGTAACATATTTTTAATATTTTCTGCCTCTGGGATTATTTCATTTGTTGTTTTATCTTTAATAGACAGGATAAAGATATTCTTGGCTTCAACTAAATCCACCTGAAATATATTTACAAAACATCTTTGACATTATACACAGAACCATAGATAATGAAAAATGAATATATTGAAAATTAAAATGAAATGACTTTATTTCTCAGTGAATTATCACTATCTGGTTTCAGACTGGATAAAATATGTAGGCCTATGACTTTAAATCCAAATGACTTTTAACATATAAGAATAGAAAGCTGTGTATAACTCTATTCTCCTCGAGTGATGTCATGCATTTCAAAAAAATTGGCTTGTCTAGTACACTCAATATCCAGGCCATCTGCTGGTCTACTGAGTTGATTATGAGGTTGTCATATGAAAACATGTCTTAAAAATAATTTATACATATATACATTTGAAGCCAGAAAACATCCTGCAATGGGTAGATTGAGCTCTTGCGTAATGCATGTTTCGTAGAAGAAAACTGAATATTATAGAATACCATACAATTAACTAGATATTATAACTTATTTTTATTATCAAACTCAAACCATAAAGCTTTTTATTAAAATCGCTATTAATGTACGTACCACAACAAGAGCACTATCAGATTTAGCTAAAGAAGTATTGGTAGGTTGATCTGTAGCAGTAAGAGTGAACAAGTATTGTCTGTTGTCCGGAGCAGATGAAAAGTCACGAGTTGTCATCATTACCCCAGTGATAGGATTCACATGGAAGGGGATTTCCCCTAATGGAGTTACTCTTTCAGACATGGAATATCTGACTTGACCATTTGGACCAGAATCATTATCAACAGCCTGAAGTAAGAAAAAATATAAGATTAATAATAATAATTCACTAGAAAGACAACAGTGATTTCAGGGTACCCTCAAATAAATCGGACATAGATAAATATGACATAACACCAATGAAACTCAATAGAGATTCTCTTTCCAATTTAATTTTGATAAATGTACATGTACCATTAATTTGATCCTGAATACTTTGAATTTTATTATATTAAGCAAACAGTTTTCTGTAGGCAAGAACATATCAGTAGTCAATGAAAGGCTTGATCTCGCTTTAACTACATACATCTTATCAAGGCCTTCACATAATACCCTGCATATTTTGGCAGTATTTTCGATTAGGTACAAGGCCAGCTTGTGAGCCCTATCAGATTCCTTGATCGTCGCGAATACCAAGTCTTGTGCTTTCACGCTAAAATGTCTTCCTGTGATAATCGAGTTGCAAAGTTCAAGGTTCGTTCAAAGTCGCTATGTCACAACCTCTGATTGGACACTACAGTTCACGTGTTTGTACAAAACATTGCTATAAGTGAAGTAATCTAGAAACATCCAGATGTTGTAAAACTTGCAGTTGTTGCTTCAGGGACATAAGAACATATTTAAATATTTCAATATTAATAGTATACATTGATAATTAAATAAATATAGATACCAATAAAAACTATACATTGGATATTCAATAAATATTGATATCAATCAAGTATAATTACCCCCCACCTTCAATATTAAATAAGTCAGAATTCCAAAACTTACCACAAATGTTGCCACGTCAGTTTGTGGTTGTGCTTCATATGGAGCAACAGCTAATAGAACTTCAATATCCAGATTGTTAGGTGTCACGGGATAAATAAACATTGGTGCCTGATCATTTATATCCCTTACATTTATAATAATATTTATACTCTGCCAGGAGTTGGAGACTTAAAATATAAAATATATTCAATACAAATCAAATGAACAAAAAAGAAATGAGAGAAATTAGTAGGAAGACATGCAGATGACATTATTATGAATGTACTGGCTAATAAGATATTGTTTCTACATCATAGAGTTCAAGTAAGAAAGACCATTCTTAGAATAAATTATCTGTCTTATTTGTCAGGATTATTTGCTACTTGTGACAGGACTGAAGCATGTGGTTATGGCACTGCATATTTATCCAGATATTTAATATTCTTTGACAAAAAATTGGCGGTAAAACAACAATGGGTAATGATGAGTGATTTGCATAACAGGAATCCTCGTATAAAGAGTTTAAATTTCAAATTTAAGCCGAATTTAAAATTTATTTTAGAGTGGTCTCCCTTTTAAATATTCAATCCACATACTAGTAAAGCTAGCCCTGAGATCGGATTTGTTCAAAGATCTTTGAGATTTATAGTTTATGGACAGTTTCTGTTGGTAGTTCAGAACATTTATGTGACGGTGTATCACAATTGTATTTTAAAAAACATTTTTGTTGATGAATTTGATTCGTTCCATTTAAAATTTTAAAAAGAACCCAAATATTTAAAAAACATTTTTGTTGATGAATTTGATTTGTTCCATTTAAAATTTTAAAAAGAACCCAAATGTTTGTTGTTTTTTTCTCTTCTCGAATTTAAGCCCTGGACATAATTTCTGAAGAAATATTTCATCAATGACATGTTCAAATGTGAAATTAAGCCCAGGGCTTAAATACGAGAATTCTCAGTAGACAGCAGCATAGATCAATGGAATTTTCAATTTGTCATATCTTTGAAACTACTGAAGGGAATCAAAACATTATTTGACTAGTATTCCTATCAGACATTCATATTTTACAATATTGTAGTTTGTTTATAGAGATACAATCATGCATCTAATCTTTAATGTTATATTCAGATCCTTATATCCAGGGGTGTTACATGTAGGTGAAAATAAAATTAAACTATTCTCCATTTCAGGATTCCAAAAACCCTCCTTGTTACTCCAAAAGGCAGAAGAACTACACTATAAGGGAGACAACTTGTGTCTGCTTAAACATCAGGTTTCAGACCACAAAATATAGACGGCATTAAATATAACATGGATGTTTATTACTTACCCACATTGATCTGTCTTTTACGTCTGACCGTTACATCTTTAAATCTGACACTCACAGAGATATTATAGCTAGCAACAGTTTCACTATCTAATGTTCTAATTAATACCAGCTCACAGTCTTTCTCATCGGCTGTTGGACGAACCAGGAAGGGACTATTGGGTATAATTGTATCTAATCGACATTCTACGTCCCGATTTAGATTATTCACCACGTTTAATACAGCAATAACTGTACCCTCCACAGGAACGGCTCCACCAGATTCATCAAGGTTTATACTGTAAAATAAACAAAAAATGATAAATCTGCTGTTCGTGACATTACTGTAGATGAAAGTAGATTGTAAAGCCTGTTTGTAAAATAGTGAGAGAAGTAGAACAAGGTCTTTTTGGGACTAACATATGGTTCAATTTCCTTTCAAGAATTCCCTTGCATGTAGGTGTCTTTAGCTGTTGGAGGAAACTGGAGGACCAGGGGAAAACACCACAAGGTTGGACAGCCAACCCTACCCCTTGTCAAGTACAAGTGGGGAATCGAAACCATGCCACTTGACTTAAAGGACAATATTGGTGTTTAGTCATTATCACATATGTGATAGAACTGGTTAAACAAATTCCACATATAATTTTAACACAGAGATCATTGCTACGATAGATGAGTAATAAAGGTTTCATGAATCGGAAGTGAGGAAGGCCAAAGGAAAACATGAGTTGACATGACAGATCTTTTGATCTAAAGCGTACATGTAAGACCATTCAGTCTCCCATCTCACCCGTCCCTCTTTTTAAATAGATTGATTCATAAAACATCATTTATAAATTATACTTACATTCGTAATGGTTGAACAAATCCAAGTGTATTATTTACTATTGGAATTTGTGTTATATTAATATAGACTGGTGCTCTACTGCTCAATGGATTCCAACTCTGATCAATAGCCACGATGTAGAACTAGAAAATGTAAAAAAATAATATTTGGAACATTAAAATAGACGAAAATTGGTCTAAATGCACATATAATATAAATGTAAACACCGCTAAACTGATTTATATTCAACTTTTTAAAAATTCATTGTAATTTTTATCAATTTATGTTTGTGAAATACATGAATAGTTCAAACTGAATGTGAGTCATTTACGCCTGCTTATTCCATTATACACAGTTTTTTTTATTATAGTGTCGTATGCAAATCAGCCATTACTAATTACTTTCACATTCGTCTTGTGGGATATGTAAATCTTTTTTTTTATTACAAATGGTACCTAAAACCAAAGAATACATGACACATTGTGTCTTAAATATTGGATATTAGGATCCCAAAAAGTTCAGGGCAAAAAAACCCAATATCAATTGAAATAGACCAATATTGAATTCAAATTGGGTTGTCAATTTCGAATCCTGTGAAAAATATAGAGTTATGTTATTGTGGTTATGTTATCGTGAAGAACAACGTAAATAAAAACTGAAGAGTAACTAAAAATACCCTTGGTGTTTTATACCTGAAAATTCCTGGGAACACTCATTAGATTTTACTACCTTTTATTACATATACTCCAGTATAGAACATCCTGGGAACACTCACTAGATTTTACTACCTTTTATTACATATACTCCAGTATGGAACATCCTGGGAACACTCACTAGTTTTTACTACCTTTTGTTACATATACTCCAGTATAGAACATCCTGGGAACACTCACTAGTTTTTACTACCTTTTGTTACATATACTCCAGTATCGAACATCCTGGGAACATTCACTAGTTTTTATTACTTTTTGTTACATATACTCCAGTATGGAACACCCAAAATGGCCAGAATGGGTGTCCTTGCTAGAGATAACATAGTTGAGCTTTTTATTGTGGATAAACATGTAAAACTTCTTTGTACTTACGAAAAATGATCGCTGATCATACAATAAAAGATCATCTTTCACGTACACAAAACCATTTTCATTTACTCCAAAGAATCGCCGGGCTACTTCATATTGGAAGTCCACCTCATAATTGAAAATAGCATTTCGTGTCTGAAATAAATTTTTGGGAATAAAAATGTTTGCTTGCAGTAAATAAAATATGAAAATTGTCAGTAAATATATAGAATGGGGTTTGATGTCCACTTGACACAAAGAAGGTCATTTCGGGACTAAAATACATTTCAATTTTATTTCAATAATTTGCTTGTGCGCAGGGGTCTTTAGCAGAGGGAGGAAACCAGAGGACCCAGAGAAAACCCACGAGGTTGGATAGGGATCAGAATCTTTATGTTTATGAATAAGATGACATTAGGTTGAACCTCCTACTTTTCTGCTTCTACTGGGATAATGAAGATGAACAGATGCCATACATAATGCTAGGAGACAATTAAATTCCAACTTTTTACACAAGTTCTTTTATGTGCACATATACACAGGACCTCGGTTTTCCATACTATCCAAAAAACTAGACACTGTCCTGGTCAGGGACAGTATATTGAACAAATATATCTTCATAGTTAAAACAAATATATCTACTATCTTACATTTGCATTCAATGGAACTGTTGTGTCTGCATCTCTGGCTTCAACGGTGAAAAGAGTTCGTCCAACTTGCCATGTATTATCTATAGATGCTCTATATTCATTACTAGTAAACATTGGTCTATTTATATTACGAATCAGGTGGATATTCATTGTAGCAATATCTGATTTGGGTGGAATTGCACCATCTCTAACTCTCATGGTTAGCTGTAAAGAAAAAATATAAAAGAATGTTTATACCATTAATAATAACTCCAGCACAGTGAACCTTATCAACACTGTGTACCTTAGCAACGCCATCCATATTATAAATGTTTAAAAAACTGACGTGACATCATCCTTTGATATTGAGGTACCATTATCTCCATTAATGTACCAGCAACTTGCCAATCGTAAATTATCTATACTAGATGAAATATTGGACTCGTGTGACATATTTCTTTGGATTTTGCCTGTATTTTAAGTTGTTTAATGGTCTCGAACTAAAGACATGAGTGATAGTATCTGTAGTTTTAATCGTTTGATGTTTGTAAAATAGCTTTATTTAACGTCGGCTTCTACCAAAGTGATATCGCAGACAAGTTGTTTAATAATCACTAGTTCTGTCATTATGCCTGGAACTGATTTGTCTTTGATATTTATAAGAAATGACCTGCACAAAGTTAACTTAGGTACTTTTTCATTCTTTACTTTCTGGACAGGTCCCACCCGTATCTTTACCAACTTTACCAACAGTGCAGTGGAAATCACAAAAAGGTTAGATTATTCTCATTGCATATAACTAACCAATGGCAATACCATATGTTTGGCCCAATATAGAGAGTGCCATAACAGTGCCATAAAACTCCATTTTATTTATTTCATTCATTCATCAGTGAATCAGAATGGGAAATTTGATTGTTAAGTTATAAATAACTTACGATAAAATCATCTGGTACTCCAACATGAATTAATACCTGTGCTACATACACATCGCCTGTTGTTGGACTCATAACAAAATAATCACTAAGATTAAGGTTGTTAGGTGTAGGACTGGTTATTCTTAATATATCATAGGTTAGATTACCACTTGGTGTCTGTCAAAAAAAATAAGAATTATTAAAATATGAAAAATGTACTATGTAAGAGCTCATTCTGTCTTTGCAGATTTTTTTTCTAGCTTAAAATGTTATATAAATTATCATTTAGAATACAGACAAGCCTAGACCCAAATTTTTAATTCCATTTTTTTCTACTGTCGATGGCTTACACTCCAAGAAAATCTGACCAGTTGTACAGGAAGGTCATGTCAGGGATCGTACGTGCGTCTTTTGATCCTATCAGCGTTGACTTTTCTAGTGGTTTACCCACAGTTAGTGCATCGCATGCCAAGAACTCGCTGTAAAACAAAATAAAATAGGATCTGTCTTTTAATCAGACTCTGTCGAGTACAAGCTTTGAAATTGAAACCAAGCCACTTCACTCAATGACAGATTCAATCCCCTCTCAAAAGAGTAAGCATAGAAGAGATGTCTCCTAACAGGAAGCTTTTATTCTGAGAGTGTAGTATATATAAATATTTGGGTATAACTTACATTTGGTGAATCAGCATCCATAGCTCTGACTGCTGCTACTCGGGTTAAAACATTCAGGTATTCAGAAATCGTTATATTGATAGGATTAATGTTAAATTCAGGCCTATTTGGATTTCTAATGATGTTTACAGTGACTGTTGTAGTTGCAGTTCTTGGTACGGCTGTTTGGGCAGGAACATCAATAGCTTGTATTAATAACTGAAAACATATAACATGTCAAATACTAAAATATGTAAAAACGACACTAAAATGAACATTTACGGAATCATATGATTAAACAGAAAACATCGGAAATGATATGTTCCCTTGAGAAGAATTAGGCCACTTGTTCGAACAGCAAGATTGTCCTGTTAAACTCAAAGACAATCCAGTCTAATCCTGCACACTATTTAAAAATGGCAAAATGTATTGCTCCCCATTAAATATGGAATAATCAATACAGCTTCATTTTCTCTAAAAGGAAGACATTTCTTCAGTATTTCTTATCATGTAGACAATCATTTTGGGACTAACATGTGGTATAATTTATTTCAATAATCCACTTGCACGCAGGGGTCTTTAGCAGTAGGAGAAAACCAAAGGATCCGGAGAAAACCCACAAGATTGGGTATATGACCTTACTCCTACTCATAAACAAGCTTGGGATAGAAACAATGCCACTTGACTCAATGACAGACCTTATGATCTAAAGTACCACGTTTGATCCCTCGACCACCTCAATGAATGAAAAGAAGTAAGGAAAATGGCTGTTTCTGTTATTATAAAAGTTACCTGGTATGTAATTGTGCTGTCGTATGTTAATTGCGATCCTACACTCACAACACCAGTATCAGCGTCGACATTAAAATATAATGCTCCAAGACTTGGCAACATTCTGTATTCCACTCTCTCCTGTAACCAAACAATACATTTTATCAAATATTTTATTCAATATGAAAATGGATGAGAGAAGGAGAAAACGCCATAACCATTATTTAATCTTATATCATAAAAACATAAATCTTTTGCAGACACATCTTTTAGCGTAACTAGACACAAACACTGAAAGAAACTATCACAAAACCTAAAAGAGTGTCCTTCATTGTAAAGCTTTACGAAAACTCTATAATCTTACTTTTATCAAAATACATTCTGTAAATAACAGTTGGTATTATGTATATATCTTATTACTTATAATTCATGTGTTTATATATTGTTCAGGTACAGCGCCAATGAATACATCAAAGATGTAATAATGCGTGCTATATTAAATTCAATAAAAATATCAATCTTTATTCTGTGAAATACTCGAAAATGAGAACATGAGAGCGAAATGAGTAGCTTTATTAGAGAAATCTGCTTACATTATCAGCTTCAGTAGCAGAAACTTGTTCAATACTTGTGCCGACAGCCCTGTTTTCATCAATGGTGACATTGTAGTCATTACGTACAAATACAGGTCCATTTCTATTACGATTAACATTGACAGTAACATTTACAGCAGCTGTATTACTGGGTGATCCATTATCCATGGCGATAACATTCAACTAAAAAAATAAATGGTCATAGTTAATTTAATAGCCATAACATGTAACGTAAATAATAAATGGTTTTATAGTTAATAGCCATATAACATGTAATTTAAATTAAATAATAAATTGTTATAGTTAATAGTCATAACACATAACTTCAATAATAAATAGTCATAGGTAATAGCCATACCTAATGTAAAAAATAAAGAATTAATAAAATTAGGCAATGGCTGGCCTCCCCACCCCGACCAAATTCTTGCCTACCTTACCCTTTTTTATAAATGTAATAATCTGAGAAATTAAGAGGTTTTTTTACAGGTAGTCTAAAATGAACTTACGATATATCTAGCTGGTTGTCTGATATCATTTCTTAAAGGTGCAATAACTGATATAACACCTGATACAGGATTAATATAGAAATATGTAGGTGAGTAGTCTGGTACAGACGTAGGTCTGTTAATACTGTATAACAATTCTCCATTAGCTCCCTTAAAAATATATCATTGTAAGTCAGAAACTATACATCAATAACAACAATTCTTTTGCTTTATGTCATACTTCAGTTGGCTGAGTTTAGCTTTTGTCGAAGGGTAATGTCCAGAAGAAGAATAATGAAAGCGCTGGTTTGGCCATTTCCTGGTCCAGAAAGGTAGAATTGTTAAAATGGCTGTAATATGTAAGTGTACCGGATAACTATATTTACTAATTTTACTAGTTGTCTTATTCTGTTGCAATATACTATCTGTGACAGGAAGCTTATGTTCTGAATCCAACCCACGAACCCAGGCGTGGAATCCATACACCTCTACCGAATGAGTCAAAGGAAATTCTCCAAGAAAAAATCAGAAGGAAGTATATTTAAATTGGAACATCAGAGAATAGAACAATCTAGGCGCCCCCATATTCCTGAAGTAATGGCCAGTGAAATCCCTCTCTGGCCATTGAAGTAATGGCCTGTGAAATCCCTCTCTGGCCATTGCTAGATTGGCTTCTTATACTTGAGCTTTTGGGGGAGTGTGTCTATTCTTCTCGTTCAATCAAATCTATCCTAAGTACAGTAACTAAAACTTTGGACAGTACGTGATTTAAGATATTAAAAACGGGGATGGTATTGTTCGTCTCTAAACAGTATTGTTTACATTGTCTCTATGTTGATAGCCTCATTTGTCATGCAAGTAGATTTCCTGCAATATTCTGCTATTCACTAGTTAATTGGGTATAATAAAATTATGAGTTATGACGTAACGTTATGTAAACATAATTTTGTCCAATTTGGAGCTCTGTATAAAGCGTAATGATATTGTTACGCAGTTAGCTATTGGTCGATAATCAGATTATTGACCTGTCATAATTTGGAACAGAAATTTGCTTCCTTTACAGCAGTGTTAAATGGGATTAGCTGTAATAAAATGAACACTGCGATGAATATTGACGTGTCCAGAACAACCATTCACAAAGCACACCACCTTTAACTTAACCATAGCCAAGGGAATTAATGGCCAAATTTTCATAAATGCATGTGATACAGAAATACGAAGTATCTATATCATATTCTGATCCGTTATGTTAGAACTTCATGTAGGTCAACTTACCGTGTCTGCATCTGTTGCATTAACATCTACCAATCCTTCATTAAATCTCTGATCTTCATTAATAGTGATGTCTAAATTACCGTGTAAAAATCTGGGAGTGTTTCTATTTCTTAAAACCCTGACTCTAACTACAGCAGTAGCTTGTATTGTGTTATCATTAGCTCTATATCCTCGTACTCGGATCTAAAAAAATTTAGCCAAATCTGTGTGAATATCAATTATAAAAATAAATACATGATAGCCTGCTTAGCTTTTGACCCTAGGAAATTGGACATTTGATTAACCAATAAGCGTTGGCTACCCACAGTTTCGTGTCCCTCATGGCAAAAACTTGCTGTAACAGACTGTTTCATTGGCTACTCCCTCAGATCATCCAAAACGCAGGTTATACATCTCTTCCAGATCTTAGTGTAGTAAAGACAAGTAAATTTTGAACTATGAAAATGAAACGAAATAGGTTCTGTGCTTTAATCACATTGGGTTTGAAGCATTTTTGGACTGAGATTCTTTTTACAATATTATAGTTTTCAAGGGGTTCTCTTATCACCCAAACCACATGGAGAGACTTTAAACTCGCTGTATATCGCATAAAGTTTGTGTATACCATTTTAAGTATTCATATTTAACTCATAAGATAAACAATATTTACCACATAGTTGTCTTGGCTTGTTGTTAACAGTGACTGGCCTAATGTAACTTCAGCTGTCGATCTATCAACTCGGAAAATAGTTGAAGCAGTTCCATCACCAGCAATTTCAAACACCAGAGTTTGCTTTAAAAAATAAAGAGACATTAATATTTCAATTTTACTACATAATGAAAAACAAGACATCTGAGCCCTTGCTACAATAGTTAAAAAAAATAGATTATAGATGACTCTAGAATGTTTCGACCAAATTCCATTTATATATCTCGAAATGTTGGCGTATAACAACAATGATCAGAGATTTAAACCCTGGTTTTATTATATTATATATGGGTATACGTACAGATAATGGATCTCTTGGTTGTAGCTGAGTTATTTGTGTATTCACTGCATGATCATCATTAACGGTAACGCTAATGTCGTTAATTTCAAAGAAGGGATTTCCTGCTCGTGTTATTGTGATGACAACTGGTATCTGAGCGCTTCTAGAAGGTGTACCTTTATCACTGGCAGTAGCTGTCAACTGAAATATAACATATCATCATTAAGGCCAAAGCAATTCAATTTTTAGTTCTCTTTGGGGTCTTGTTACAAATTTCAAAACTGATATATTTGGAACAATGTACTTTTTGTTTCTGTATTGATTTTTAGTTTCTTAAGGGTATTGTTCAATAAATAACACAACAGACTAAAAAGGTAGATTAACAGCTGGGACTTTACATATGCCCTATTCATTTGAGAAAGAATTATAAAATCTAAATTATTATTATTATGTATTGAACTCTAACTATATTCTATCAAGGTCTGGGATCTGGGATCAAAATCTGGATCTTATTCTTACTGAGCTACCAAGATTCCCAAACTTGAAAACAAAAATTAACTTACGGTATATCCATTTTGTGTAGCTGTAGTTAAAGATACTCTAGCTGAAATGTTACCAGTAGTAGAATCTATTTCGAACAAATTAACACCAACACCACTCAAAGAATACATTATCTGCCCATTCAATGAAGCCTGCCATAAAAACAAAATCAGATATTAAAACAAAAAAAATCTGAGAACAGGATAAAGAGAGAAATGGTCATTCCAGGACTAACATGTGCATACAGGAATTTAGCAATGAGATAAGCTTGGATAAAATCCATGAGGTTAGGCATGTGAATCTACTCTCTGTCACAAACAGGCTTGGGATAGAGTTCACACCACTTGACTCAATGACATACCTTTATGAGATAAAGCTCATACATTAGACCACTCGGCCACCCAAACCCTCTGTAGACACCAAATAAATTTGGCCTATGAAAAGTAGAGGACAGGGAGTGGTATCTATTAAAAATATGTTATACCTATTGAAACATCAGTCCATTTCTATTTTGAATACGGTACTGTCGCTTTTTAAAAAAAAATGAAAACTAACAACGGAAAATACATGTCGAAATGTTATGCTTTTAGAATAAAGCTAGTAGTGACTGTTTCTCACAAAAAAAACCTGTCTTCTGTTACTATAAGAAAACTGTTTTACTTACAGGAGGATCAGCATCTGAAGCTCGAACTGCTAGGAAACTTTGTAAAACAGGTATACCCTCATTTACAGTAACAACATATCTAGTAGACTCAATAAATCTTGGATCGGCTGTATTCTGTAGTACTGTTATTGTTACTGAGGCAGTCTGAGAAGTTCTTCTAGGATAACCTAAATCTTGAGCTATTACATTGAACTAAAAGAATAGACAAATGAAATT
This sequence comes from Patella pellucida, assembly GCA_917208275.1. Lineage (NCBI taxonomy): Eukaryota > Metazoa > Mollusca > Gastropoda > Patellidae > Patella > Patella pellucida. Next base: position 18,390,330 of record OU795036.1, on the reverse strand, counting down.
AAATCAAATGAGGTTTAATATATCCTACTGAAGACAGGAAAGAATAAACAAATAATTAGCATGATACCAATAAGACAGGAAAGAATAAACAAATAATTAGCATGATACCAATAATGGTAACAGAACCATTTCTAATTATCTAGTTTTAAAAGGAAATTGAGCAGAAAACTTATTTTCAAAATATTCAATTACAACTCTTAATTATCTAGTTTTTAAATAAAAATGCAACGGCTAAAAAACTAAATGGTGAGGTAGATGGAAGTAATCTTCCTAATATGAGTATCTTAAGATGATTAGTGGATCAGTGAGTAATCTTGAACAAATAAGTTAGGGTTAGGGGTCCTTTACTTATTTGTTCAACTTGAGAGTGAAGAGAGAAATGGTTTAATGTCCACTCGACACAAACTAGGTCGTTTTGGGACTAACACATGGTTTAAGTTGTACGTAGGGGTCTTTAGCAGTGTGATGAAACTGGAGGACCCGGAGAAAACCCATGAGGCTGGACAGGCGACCCTACTCCTTGCCACAAACAACTGAGGATCGAAACCATGCCAGTTGACTCAATGACAGACTTTATGATACAGCGTCCGCACGCTAACCATTCAGTCATCCAACCCCCCACCCCCCTCAACTTGAGTAAGATTCTGATATATTACCTGGAATGTTCTTCTGTTGAGATTGTCTTCTGTTAGTCTTCTTGAGATGATTATTTCTCCAGTGTTTGGGTGAACCCTAAAGAAGCCATCTGTTGTTGAAGTAGGAGCTATGCTGTACAATATCGAGTTCTCAGGGATCTGTATATCAATCAATATATATATCATCATCATTAGAGAAAAAACTACACAAAAATCATGATCATACTTGAATGAAATTAAAAGTTTAAACATGCATTCTAGTTCATAAAAAGATTTTGAAAAATAAAGATAGTGAAAATTTCATTGAAATTATTTTATTTTGTTCAAAGTTATGAGCTTTTGAATTCAATGTAGAACATTAATTATTCTAGTTACGGTACTTGACTATTGAGACAATCGACTGGAATATTGAAGACAGGGCATATGACACACAGTGTGCTAGGAGGGAAATTTTGCCTGGTCAGCTTTGCTATGGCCTACTTTTTAATGAATTCTAACTGCCAAGGGTCTTGTACGTGCATGCCAATGTGTACACAGTACCTCAGATATTCATCCCATTCGAACAACTATACATTGTCTCTTGCTAGGCCCATTCTTCCTACACCTGAGGGAACCACGGAGGAAGATCCTGATCAAACTTTCTCGGTCAAAACAGTGATTGAAGGCGGGACCTCTTGTTTAGTAAGACGTCTTACCCACCGAGTCACCGTGGCTCCCTGTATCTTTAAGAGGAATAAGTGATACAGAGATCTATGCTTGTTTGGTTCAGTTCCTTGTCCATGAGAATCCATAAAGTATCTCTTTGGTTATTTGTAAAACCGTGACACAAGTCCAAATATTTTTTTTTAAAGCTATATTACTTTTTCTATGATTTTAAAGCTATATTACTTTTTCTATGATTTTAAAGCTGTATTCCCTTTTCTATGAATAAAATAAAACCCTGAGGTGACTTACGGTTGTGTCGTCATCTGTAGCTGAGACTTGTAATACACTGTATCCAACTGGTTCATACTTATAAATAGTTCTTGTGTAGGATGCAGGAGATTCAAATTGTGGGGTAAATAAGTTACGATCCACAGTTATCTGTACAATGACTGTTGAAACTTTATTTGGTTGGTTCAGATCATAACACGATACTTGAAGCTGTTAAAAAAAGGTCACACAAAAATTGAAATATCGTTAACTCAATATATATCTCCATAATTATCAGAAATACTTTTTTAAATTTCTCAAAAAGGCAAAATTATGTAACATTTTTGATAAACAAATAACAATATTGAACATTGAATCATACATGTCAGCCATAATTAGGAATATTTTTCAAAAATGTCTCAAAAAAGCAAAAATATGCAATAGGTTTTAACATACAGATATCAACACGGAACATATAATACACTCCCATATTGAAAATATTTTTATTTATTTCATTAAGATCATTTTGAAAAGTAAGTTCCTTGACAATAATTCAAATGTGTCTGCATCAAACTAAGGCCACATCAGTTACATTTCCTGATTTAAAAACCAAAAGTAGATCCATATATTTCAGTTTTAAAATCTTAACAAAACATTGTGTAGGCCTACATAAGAATTGAGTGGGTTATTCATTGAAAAAGATCCCAAAGAACTAGACATTAAATTGATTTGGCCTAACTATTACTATTAGGATGTTTTACGTACATTGTAGATATTGAGTGAATCTCTCAGGTTTGGTAATGACTGGATGACTGTGATAGCACCACTGACTTCATTTAATGCAAAGTAAGTTGTACCAGGAGCGTAGCCTAATAATGAATAGCGGATATTACTCTGAAAAGAAAAAAAAATTCCATATGCATAGAAAAATACTGGGCTACTTCGTCCATTATATTTATATTACAACTGTTATTTCTAAAAAAAGCATTTGTGAAAATAATTTGATAAGAGAATATATTACAAGTTTATCTGTCAGACATCAAAGAGGCATTAGTTATATACGAGAAATTTTGCACAGAGAACAGTTCTTTTGACTTCAATGTAAGTGGATACGCAAAATATTTCAAATCCAGACTCACATCATACATTTTAGAAATGAAATGAGGTGTAACGCTCTGCTTTTTGGCGGCGACTGGACTAATGAAGACAAATCTATTTGACAAGCTTGTTACTTACACCAGGAATATTGTTGGTACACAAGACAGACTGTACAGGGCCATTTACTTGTTGAGTGACATCAACATTAAATCGATATGGTAAATTCTGGAACACGGGTGCTTGAATAGTCTCGATATTTATAGTCACAGAAGCTGTCGCTGTTCGAGCAATATTAGTTGATCGGGAGTCAACTGCTTCAACGTTAAACTACATAAAAAAAAAATTTATGTGCATAGCATGAAATATTTCAAAACAAAATGGAAATGTGAACAATATAACAATTCTGATAAAATCAAGACTAAAAATCTTTCACAAACTCAAGAAGATATTTTGCTATGTGAGAGAGAGAGAAATGGGTTTTAATGTCCATTCAATACAACATATGGTTTTAATTTTATTTCAATAATTCACTTGCGAGTAGGGGTCTTTAGCAGTGGGAGGAAACCCACGAGGTTGAGAAAGCGCTCCTGCCTCCATGCCACATATGCTCACACCAGGGCTTGAAACCACAGCCACAAGTGAAAGGTGACTGGCCAGCTAGAAGTCGAAGCTCAGCACTGTAGACCACTAGGCCATTCCAACCCCCCATTTTGCTATGTAATAAAAGTTTTGAATACTTACAGTATATTGAGTTATTGTATCTGGTAATGATTCTCGTAATCTGATAACACCGCTATCAGGGTTTACGAAGAAGTATTTTTGGTCATCTGTGCCACCCATATGTTTAAACGTAATCTTATCCTGTAAAGTGAAATAATTTACAATCAATAAATATTACTCAGAATATGATCTGCTACATAACATAAGAAAGAAAATGGAAAGCTATTAGACCCAATTTGGGGAAGCTGATAATTCCTTCTGATGAACTTATTCTGGCTTCTGTTAAGTGTGACAGATGGGCAAACCCATTTGAATATTTAGTTAGTTGCCTGCTTTTAGTATACAGTGGACTCTGTCACATCCGATGTCTGACCACTCTGGATTTCTGTGCCTTTTGACATGATTTTCATGTCTCGATTTATTTCCTTATTAGTTCAGCCAAAAAAATCTGATAAGTCTGGATTCTGTCAGTTCCGGATTTCGACAACAATCAGCGGTCCCGTAATTATAATTTCCATTAACAGTCATTAATTGCAGAGAAAACAACAATATGTCATTAATTATGGATGACTCAACAGTAGGACAGTAATTATGGAGGACTCAACAGTAGGACAGTAATTATGGAGGACTCAACAGTAGGACAGTAATTATGGAGGACTCAACAGTAGGGCAGTAATTATGGAAGACCCAACAGTAGGGCAGTAATTTCGAGAATCCAACAGTAGTTTATTAATCTAAACTTACATTATCTCCGTCAGAGGCTGTAAGAGCCACAACCAAATTACCAACAGTAAAATCATTGGATATAGTCCTCCCATATCTTGTTGGGTTAAATACAGGTCCATTGGTGTTTCTGTTAACTTGTACAGTTACATCTTGTTGATCACGTCGTTCTGGATAAGCTGTATCATACACCTGTAATCTTACCTACACAAATATACACATTATATCAATAATAATTATATTTAATATGCAATATGAAGGATTTCGATAAAGAGACGGCTGTTTTTGCTACCAAAGTTCAAAAATTAATCATTTAAATTTCTTTATTCTGAGCGAAGTTACTAATGTTTGAAAGATGTAGATTGTTCATTATTGTATTATTAACTTAACCCTAAGCATGAGCTAATCTTTATTAGGATAACCCTACAACCCCATCTAACATTACCCTAACCCTTCTGTAGTTACGAGTTTGTGAAATAGCTTATTTAACATCCGCTTCCACCGAAGTGTGGTATCGAACACAACTGTAGGTGCTAAGAACCTCTTTCTTTTATATATTGCAAAACTTACTGTATATGAAAGGGAATCAGAACTATCTGATTGTAAACTGTTGACAAGAGTAATAGCACCGCTAATTTCATTTATACGGAAATAACTACTTGCAGGGAATACTCCAGTTAAAACATATCTCAATTCACCCTGTAACAAAAACACAATAAATAAAGTAAATAAACAATACACACAGAATTTTAAAGGAACAGGCCCTGAGTTCACAAAGCAACCTCAGGCTTAAGTTGAGAATTTACTCAAATTTGTTCACCTTATTCTAACTAAAATATAGATAGACCTTTATAAAACTTTTGTTTTAATGTATCAAATACATCAATAAGAAACTATGTGCAAAGTTTAATTGTATGTATTAAAGATATTTCTCATAAACAGTGATTGAAAGTTGAGTAAGTTCTCGACTTAAGTCTTAGAATGCTTTTTGAACTCGGGGCCAGATTTCACAAAGGTATACACTTATAAATAGAATAGAGAGAAGGTGCTTAATGTCCAGTCAACACAAACTAGGTTATTTCAGGAGTAACATAATAATATTGTTAAATTTATATTTCAATGATTCATTTACAATAAGGGGTCTTTTGCAAGGTGAGGAAACCATAGGACTCAGAAGAAAATATTGAGCTTGGGTCTTTCGTAGTTTCAGGAAACATTGAGCAGTTTTGAAATGATCGCTATATTTTTAAAAGTGGTTATGTAATTCATCTAAAGAAATCTCACTGTTCAGTTGTAAAAATGGCTTGATAATAGTGATGGTGGTTACCACTATAATATAATAATGTTAGTAGACATGCTGACCCAGGCACATATTATAACCTAGAATGTGGAGATAGTTGCACCAGAAAATCATTTCATAATTAAAAATATATTATATTTTGATTAACTTCTTATCATTCAAATTTGAATAATATTTCTAAATGAATATTGGTAAAAAAGATATTCAATTAATGGTACCTGTAGATCAAGATCTCTACCAGTTGCTATAAGTATTGGAGTATTTGTTGCTTGTTTTTCTTCTAATGTTATTGTTTGAGGAATATTAGTAAATTCCGGTGCTGACACATCACGTAAAACAGTTACTTCTACTAACGTGTTACCAGATTCTTGTTGTACTCCATTGTCGGTGGCCGTAACAGTTATCTAAAATAAAAATGAAAATTTTAAGAAATTCATCCTCAGTTAAGATCTGCAGTTCCATTCAGTGGAATACATGGATACTCAAGTACTTTATTTTAACTTAAATACTACAAAGTTTAAGAAAATCATCCTGAGATAAGTTTCTGCAGGGATACTAAAGAGAGAGAGAAATGGGGTTTAACATCCACTCGACACAAACATGTCATTTCAGGACTAATATATGGTTTTAAATTTTACTTCAATAATTCGCTTGCGCGTAGCAGTCTTTAGCAGTTGGAGGAAACCAGAAGAAAGCGGAGGACCCTGAGAAAACCCACCAGGTTGGACAGGCGACCCTACTCCTTGTTACGTACAACCGAGGATTCGAAACCACGTCAGTTGACTCAATGACAGGCTTTATGATACAGCGCGCACATGTTAACCATTAGCAAATTATCATGACATGAGTTACCGCCTAAGAAATTCTCAATGATTGTAAGTAGGGATTTCAAAAAAAAAATTACGCATCGATACATTCGGAGAAAACATTGATACTCGCATCAGTAAATCTGGCAGTTGCCAAAATTCATTATTTCAATAATGGAACGGTCGCTGAGTATGAGTTGCTGCTCGCAAAGTTCTTACTGTATCCATATAGAAAAGAAAGCATAAAATCTTACTGTATATAATGTATCTTTTGATGGTGTATCTCTTAAGAACTGTTTAACTGAGATCAAGCATGTATCAGCATCAATAGCGAAGAAATTCATCACATCCTGGTTGCCAGACATAGTACATGAAATGCGGTGCTAGAAAAAAAAGACAACCAAAGATATAAAATAATATGAAAGCAGAATATGGAATAGCTCTAGAGTATGCCTAAGAAATTGATTTTTTTTTTTTTAAAAATGGATAATAATTTTTAAAAAATAACATAAAATATAAAACAATGACATGAATGCAGAATATGAATAGCTCAAGAACTAAGTTTAAAAAAAGAAAAGAAAGTAAACTGTATAATGAGGTATTGAATGAAATACTTACGCCATCAGCATCTGTTGCATTCAATCTGATGATGTAGGTACCAACGGTGACATCTTCTCTAACAGTAACTCTATAGACATTTCTATCAAATACAGGAGCATTTAGATTACGTGCCACTGTAATAAATACTTCTGCTGTTGCTGACAGATAGGATGCTGCAGTATCATAGGCTTTTACACGTAACTAAAATTAGAGAAAAATTCCAGTCAATTCTGATATTCTAGTTCGTGCAATGATCCATTTTTATTTTTGTCTAACATTCGGGTTTACTGTCATTTTGGGACTAACATTTGGTTCAATTTTATTTCAATAATTTTCTGGCACGTATTGGTCTTTACCAGTTGGGTTATGAACTGGAGAAAACATGTGAGCTTGGACAGGCGACCCTACACCTTGTCACGTATTAGCATTGGATCAAAACTACACAAGTTGACTAAATGATGGACCTTATTATCTAAAGAGCACCCCCCCCCTTTTGATAAAGATAATGTGATTAAAACTTACTGTATATGAAGCAAGTCGTAGATTGTCGTTACGTAGATCCTGTGTAATAGATACAATTCCCGTGGATTGATCTACATCAAAGAAACTTAAGGCTGGATAATCACCTATAGATTCATACACTATACTTCCCTATAATAATAATAATAATAATAATAATAATAATAATAATAATCATAACAAAGATGATGATAACAATAATCATAACAAAGATGATGATAACAATAATCATAACAAAGATGATGATAACAATAATCATAACAAAGATGATAACAATAATCATAACAAAGACGATGATAACAAAAATCAAAACAAAGACGATGATAACAAAAATCAAAACACAGATGAAAATAATAAAGAAGATGATCAAGATGATGATTACATCATAAAACCATTTACAGTACAAAAAGATTTAACAGAACATAAAAAAATAGAAGCATTACATCAGGAAGACAATCTCAATGCATAGTACAACAATTGGCTGCCAAACAATATAGGCCTACACTAATTTTGCAAGAGATGGAAGTGAAAATTGGTACAAAATAAGGTTTCATTATCTCAACAATTTAAACATATGTAAATGAAAGGAAATTTGTTGGTTTGATAAAAACAATTTTAGTTGCACCTGACAATATGCACATACATAATCAGAAAGAGAGAGAGACTAGGTCAATTTGGGACTAACATATGGTTCAATTTTATTTCAAGAATTCGTTTGCACATATGGGTCTTCAGCAGTGGGAGGAAACCAGAGAAAACCCACAAGCTTGGACAGGCGACCTACTCCTTGTCACGTACAACCGAGGATTCGAAAACACGCCAGTTGACTGAATGAACAATCTAATTAAAATACAGATCTATATTTCGTTTCGTTTTTATACTTTCGATGGCCTCGCTACATGTAGATCTAACAACTTATAGTGGGAAGTCCCGTTCTATGACGTAGAAAACGACATTTGACCCTTTAAGGTCAGTCATTCGATTTACCAATCAGAGACGTTTTTGCAAGTGGCTATGTTTTTTTATCTACTTTTACTTTATTTTGATTTATGTCGTAGTTCATGTCTACCCACAGTTCCGTGCAAGAGAGGTCAAATCCCAGATTCGACAGGCAATTTGATTGGCTGACCCCTCATTCCAAGCTGAACACGAGTTAAATAACGATCCTTTCAGATCCTAGAGTGTAGTACAGACAAGTTAAACGAAATTTTGAACTATAAAAAACGAAACGAAATTGGATCTGTGTTTTAATCAGATTGCTGAATGAAAGGCTGTATGATAGAGCGCGCATGTGCTAACCATTCAGCCATCCAACCCCCACGTACATTATAAAACTAATACAAGAGTTCTACACCTTACCTGAAGTCCAAATCGAGTTGCAACCACACTCTGAATAGATGATGTCACTGTGGCATTCTCATTTATATTGACAAAGTATCTAGCATTCTGCGTAAATACGGGACTAACACCTCCTCTAGTGACTGTAAAGCGTACAGTGATATCAGCTGTTTTGGGTTGTGGATAACCATTATCAGTCACTGAAACTTGGCACTAATGAAACAATCAGAAGGATAATTAGTTCAAATGTACACAATATCTTTCAACTTAACACATTCATCATTTTTAAGGCGCACACCTTTTCGAAACAAAAATAATTGGTAAAGAAGTATGCTGCATATATCATATTTAGAAGGACCAACATGTTAAAATCTTTAATTATGTTTAAGCTAAGGCGACACCTTCTGGAAATGGAATGTAATGGGGTTTAACAACCTTCTTTTCTGCCATATGTACGAAAATAATACAGTACTATTTGACTATCTGCAAATATTGAGAAAAGTCTAAACTCCTTCAAGATATTATAGTGTTGGGTTTTAGGAATCAGTTTTTTTATACTTACAGTAAAAGATACATCCGGTGTGTTTATCAATGAACGAGCTAGATATATACTAGAGGACATTGTTGTCATATAGAAGAAATTTCTACATCTAGTATCACCAGTTAATGAATAAACCAAAACATCCTAAAACAAAACAAAATATTATTATAAAATACCCATCAACACAATATGTTCATTTTCCCACATTTATATTACGCAATATTAAATATTTCTTTTGACATAATCTTAGCACTGGACTGAATAACCCTTGTAAAAATGATTTTAATATTGTCTTTATACAGAAGAACAAGAACAAACAATTTTATAGACAAGATTTCTATCTTGTGTGGACCTACAGATGGTACAATTTTATTCCAGTAATTTGCTTGCGTATAGGAATCAAAACCCTGCCACTTAACCTAATGACCAACTTTATGAGAGAGAAACTGGGTCATTTTGGGACTAACATATGGTTTTAATTTTATTTCAATAATTCGCTTGTGCGTAGGGGTCTTTAGCAGTGGGAGGAAACCGGAGGACCCGGAGAAAACACAAGAGGTTGGACAGACGACCCTACTCCTTGTCACGTAAAACTGGGAATTCAAAACCACGCCAGTTGACTCAATGACAGGCTTCATAATACAGCACGCGAACTTTATGATCTAAATGACAAATTTGGCCACTCGACCACCCAACCCCTTCTAAAATATGAAAGTTGACGATCATTGGTGGATAGCATAATATACATCATATTCTACTTACATTATCACCATCAGTGGCTGTGACTGTTATTACAGCAGTACCAGGATCAGTTCTTTCAGGAATATTTTCAGAGTACGGAGTATTAACAAAAGTTGGTTCAAATCGGTTTCTCTCAATGTTAATCGGGACATCTGCTTCAACATATTGATTTGGTGTGAGAGGATCATATGATCGAATACGTAACTGAAAATTCACAAAAAATTACACAGATAATAATTACACAGTTAATGAGATGGGTAGAGAGAAAGAGAGAGAGAGAGAGAGAGAGAGAGAGGTCCACACACCGTGACAAACATATGATACATAATACATATGATTATTTTAAGTGAAGCAGAAGTATCTGGGAACTAGCATACATTTTTTATATGGCCTAACATGGTAGGAAAACTTACCACATAACGTAATCCTCTATCATTCAAAACCATTTGTCGTACATATATCTCTCCATTATTACGTACACCAAAGAAGGATGAGGCTAATTCAGTACCAACAACTTGGTAAACCATGGGTGACTGCAACACAAAAATTAATGGCATTTAATAATTGAACAGATATCAATTCTATGAAATACCAACATTGTTAATTATTGAGCTCAAGAGTAGAAGGCAAGCTTATGATTTGATGTATATTAGAATGAAGAAGTCAAAGTGGTTAATGTTTTTAACTGGATGTATTTTCTTTGTTTTATGCATTTATTTAGCATAAACATAGAAGTATGTGTTCTTTATTTACTTGAATCTACATATTTATTATTCCCCCTCCCCCCACTACACTGTAGTTCCTAAATTAAACCCATATACAACAGATTAATACGTGGTATATATGTTTTCTGTTAGTAACCTATCTACTATATAACCACAGATTAAATCAATTTGTGTCTGAATTGCTTTTATCTTTTCAGCGTTTACCATGAAACAAAGTAGTAGCTTTGTGGTTGTGCTAATATTTATGGATATGTATATATATATATATTTACTCACCGTAGCATCAGCATCAATCGCTGTTACACGATAAATAGAGGTATTATTCGCCACTGTTTCAAATATAAACGCATTGTATGGTGTACCGATAAAAGATGGTGGAGAGTTTCTATTGATGTTTATTACAACATTCACTTGCGATGATTTTGTAGGTCGTCCGTTATCGGTAGCTTGTACGGCAAACTGTAATAAAAGAATAAAAAGATTATCATCTGCAAAGATACAAATTACATAATCAAGGGCGGTAACTCTGGCTGTATACATGGGAAAAGCTTGTATCATGATAGGTCAGCCTTCATTACCCGAAGAAGGATGTTAATTAAACCCTGTTTTATTTCATTCTGATAAGCTTCTTTGTCACTGGAGCATAGAGAAATTTCATGAAATTGGGCAAAGCCAACAAGAATATAAATGTTTCTTCTTCAACTGAAACTAATAAGAGAGAGAGAAATGGGGTTTAACATCCACTTGACACAAACTAGGTAATTTAGGGATTAACATATGGTTCAATAATTAGCTTGCGCGTAGGGGTCTTTAGCCGTTGGAGGAAACCGAAACCTTACCAAAACTTATAGTGAAGCGACTGATGTGAGTTGAAATGAATTGGAATAAAACAGGGTTTAACGTCCTACTTTTCTTATCTGCACCAACAGGACTACACAATTCCAACTATCAATGGTTCTTTTACGTGCACGCCAATATGTACTCCATCACGTTTATTTGTACCATTTGAATAACAAGACACTGTTCATTGTCAAGCCCTCTCTATCTTGCATCACTGACAAAAGGAAACCAGCTGTTCCAGTCAGATAGTATAAAAATATGTATTGATGGCTCCTTTTTAAAACCGTAACTACAACATACCGTGAAGCGACTGATTGGAATTGATTCAGTCAATGGTCTAATAACATATATAGCTCCTGTATTACTGTCAATGTTGAAAAATTCAAGTGTTCTTCCAATATTATTACCGACAATAGAGTAAAATATTGAGTCCTAAAAAGAAAAAAAATATGCTTATAAATACATTTATTCTCATACTTAAATTAGCCCCGTTACCTAGCAGCATTATCTATTAAAGATAGATTATGTAAGAATAAGGGTCATTCTCGCTATAATAGTTAAAATTGATGATGAAAAATGATTATATCGAAAATTTCAGTCAAATTATTTATTCTGATCATAGCTATAAATGTATGAAGTTCTGATAAGAATAGTGAAGTCTTGATCGCTATTGCTAAGATAATAAACAAAGTCTTGATTTCCTGATTTAACATTTACCAATTAAATGGCACGGATGGTTTAATTCGCCTAATATTAAAGGCATCTGATAGTCTAGAGAATTATTAGGGGCTTGTAATTCGAATAATAACTTAAAATAAATTTCAAGCCAGTAAAAATACCCGAAATAAGGAGATTTAGCCTTTAAGGTATACATATTTAACTTACTCCATTTGGATCAGTAGCCGAGATATTAAATACAGCAGAGCTGAATGGGTGACTGTCTTGGATTGTTGTTTCATAGTTTTCAGTGAATGCTGGACCATTTGGATTTCGTGGAACACTAATAGTTACAGTCGATGTGTCTTGTTGGTTCCTAACTGCATTATCATAGGCAATAACAGTCAACTAAAAAAAACAAAAACAACAATAGCTTAACTTATACACACCTACAAAAAAAATCAACCCAAAGCAGTCATTTAAAGGATTTTAATGGCAAAGGGAAATGTTCAGGCGGCAGCCTTCAAAGGGACCATTTAATCCTAGTGATAGCCATTCATATTAGTCAAAAGTACATTCAGTAAATTCATTTAAAAGATTTAAATGGTAAAATGGTAAAAGAAAATGTTCTGTCAAATAAATTTGCGACATGATAGGGAGAGAAGAGAGAGAAATGGGGTGTAGCGCTCTTTCGACACACTTTGGTAATTTTGGGTTCGATTCTATTTTCATTCTGGATGACCCGGAGAAAACCCACAAAGTTTGACAGGTGACCCTGTCACATACAAGCAGGAAATCAAACCACACCACTCAACTCAATGACAGACCTAATGAAACAACGCGCACATTTTAACCATTCAGCCACCAAACCCCCCTTACCCTGTCAGGATCAGGAGTTATAAAATAATCTATTATTTACCCTGTCAGGATCAGGAGTTATAAAATAATCTATTATTTACCCTGTAAGGATCAGGAGTTATAAAATAATCTATTATTTACCCTGTAAGGATCAGGAATAATAAAATAATCTATGATTTACCTTGTAAGGATCAGGAGTTATAAAATAATCTATTATTTACCCTGTAAGGATCAGGAATAATAAAATAATCTATGATTTACCTTATAAGGATCTGTTATAAATATGTCATTTTTTAAATCCTGTATCAGGCTTATAATACCAGTAGTCCTATTAACACTGAAGAAACTCTGAGCAGGATAGATACCTGTTGCTTCATATGCTATGAAACTCTGAAATAATTAAGAATCAATTAATCATCAAAATATTATAACAGTTAATCTAGAGAGAGAGAGAGAGAGAGAGAGAGAGAGAGAGAGATGGGGTTTAACTCCACTTAACACAAACTGGATAATTTAGGGACTAACATATTGTCCAATTTTATTTCAATAATACGCTTGTGCATTGGGGGTCTTTAGCAGTGGGAGGAAAGCAGAGAAATGGAAGAGGTATGACAATACTTAATGCTAGGTTCCAGCTATCACAATTCCCGCTACGATTTAATTTATGGTTTTAATCGTGGAGTACCGGGTAATTGTGGTGGTCATATCAGGTCTTATCATATATTGAGATCCATGGTATCGTGTTGATCGTAACGTGATGTATCTGAACGATTCTGCATGTACAAGATCGTGGATTCAACAGAGACAGTGGGAGCCAAGCATTAGATACAATTACTATCTTTTACTGTGCATCTCTTTGGTTGTAAATCCTACATGTAAAATATATATACAACTATATTTAGAACATAAGTTATATTAGTAAGCAAACCAATAGTGAAGTTGATGTCCCACACCTCAATCTCAAAATAAATAATTTGTTATTACTAACACAAATTGCTTATCTCTATTAGGCATGGGACAAAAAACATGGATTAAAAAAGACATTGACTGCTAATTACAGTACTTTGATATTTTACAAAGCTAATATGAAGACATACTCCTGGTCTAAGATCTCCATCTAAAGCTTGTACTCTAAACACTGAAGAGCCAGGTGTGGTTCCTTCTGGCAGGCTTCGTGAATATGGTTCTGATATAAATACAGGTAGTTGTATCTGTCGGTTGATATTTATCTCAACAACGGAATCATCGGTTCGTTCTGGTATACCTTGATCTGTTACACGGATATTCAGCTGTGAAATAATTCAAAATTAAAAAGAATTAACACGATATCAACATAAAGTGGGTCATTTTTGGACTAACAAATGGTAAATTCTATTTAAACAAATTTCCACTTGACTTAATGACAGACATTAGGATCTAAAGTGCACATGCTTTAAGAATAATGTCTTACATACCGATAATAATTCTATAAAAAAACTAAACATGGAATAAATAGCAGAGCTGACAGAAATTCTATTTGCAGTAAAACAAGTATAAGATATCTTTGCCAGGCCTCGGATAAAATAATAAGAAATCTACTTACGGTGAAACGAGTATTAAATGTCTCCTCCAGGTTTCCGATCAGGAAAATATCACCAGTGGTTGGACTCAAGTAAAAATATCTGCTATCCTCCAATTGAATGTAACGTAACACATCCTAATAAAAAAAAACATTATATATTATGTCGTAAAGGACCTGATAATTCTTCTTATAATATGAATCAGGTGAAATGGGAGTTATCTGCCCATTCCCTTCTCTGTAGCATATTAAAGTTAATAAAGGCACTCACTTTCTCGAGTGTGGCCACACCAAAAGAATGTATTGTCTTCATTTATAGGGGGGTTTGAGGTATAAACTATGACCATCCATCAATGTGCTGATATATAGAAGGCATTTTTCACTGTAGTGATCCCAACACAACAATTATGTTCAAATTATCATTATTAGTAAAAAAAAACGATTAAAAAAAATCCGAAAGACAAAGATTCCTCCTCCCCTTCCCTCCCCTGACCCAAACTTACCCCCACCTAAAAAAAAAAATCACCTTGTTAGTGTCGAAACAAAATAAACCAGAAATGCATACAAAATGAACCGTCTTGTTCAAAATTTTAAGAGTCTGGTTAAAAATCATTACTGTTGATTGAACTTTTCCTACAGAAGCTATTTTAAAGTAATCTATTTTCTTACATTATCATCATCTGTGGCGGAAACTCTGAATATACTACTTCCAACACTGGTATCAAACGGTAAATTACGATTATATGGCTCATCTTGGAACTGTGGTGCAAAATTATTTCTTTGAACTTTAATAGCAACTGTAGCTGTTGCCATCAAATTAGGTACATTAGAATCATAACATACAACTCGTAGCTGAAAAATACAGAATGATAATTAAAAACTGTGTATATTTTGCTATAAACACTGTATGAATTAGAGAGAGAGAGAAATGGGGTTTAACGTCCACTCGACACAAACTAGGTCATTTTGGGACTAACATATGGTTTTCAATTTTTATTTCAATAATTCGCTTGCGTGTAGGGGTCTTTAGCAGTGGGAGGAAACAGGAGTGCCCAGAGGAAACCCACGAGGTTGAGAAGGCGCCCTTATCTCCATGTCACATATGCTCACACTAGGGCTCAAAACCACAGCCACAGGCCAGAGGTGAGCGGCCAGCTACAGGTTGAAGTGCAGCACTCTAGACCACTAGGCCATCCCAACCCCCCTCTGTATGAATTAATCAAAACTTTCAAAACTTTATCAGTAATATATCTGATAAGTAGTAGCTTTGTAGCGCCAGCTTCTCAAATTTACGTCCTTAGTAAGTAGTGATCAGTGTCTTCTACATAGTAGGGTATGCTTAATAAAGAGAGAAAGAGAGGGTTTAACGTCCACTCAACACAAACTAGGTCATTTTAGGACTAATATTTCAATTTTATATCAATAATTTGCTAGCGCGTTTGGATCTTTAGCCATGGGAGTAAACTGGAGAACCAGGAAAAACCCACCAGATTTGACAGGAAACCCTGCTCCTTGTCACGTACAACCACAGAATCGATACCACACCAGATGATGCAATGAATAACACCACAATCTATTTATTTGCACAATCTTGTTTTTTTTAGAATAATCAGTATCATAATGGCCATTATTCTTACCGTATAGTCGAGATTTCGATCAACAGTGAGATTAGTGCTCGGTGAAACTACACCAGTTGTAGGATTAACCATAAAATAACTTGGAGCAGGAGCATCACCAATAACTGAATATCTCATCGCACCCTGAAGAAAGAAAAAAAAAGAAAATAGAAACACAAATTGGCAGGCAGCTCTCTTGTCCGTGTTAATTATTCTCTATTATTATAATTGCCTTTTTAAAAATAGTGAAAAAGGTTTTACTTTATCATTTCATAAAGATTCAATGAAATTTCAAAATGATTGTAATTAATTATTTGGAAAGTTATTGTCAGTTAATAGAACCTTTCTCAATAATCAATGACAATCTAGTCCTATCAAGAAGCCCATCTTTCCCAGTAAGATCACAACATCAATGTTGATTTAAATTGACAAATAGTTTTTGTTTCCAATGTCAAAGACTTTAGATGATATTGAGTTAGAGACCTAGCTACTTTAAAGCCATTGTAAAAATATTTAATCTTGATGACATTTATAGCAGAACATCAATATATCTCTAACTGTCGGCCATTTAAATCTTATTTTTAACATGACTGAAATGGAGTTTTTCGTGGCCAAGTTAATTATGGTAATTAATACAAGACAAATTAACATAATCACAAAACTATGTTTATATGCATGAAAAAATAAATATCACAATCTAGGGAATTATAATAAAAAACCAAAAATATCATACCACTAAATCATTATCGTTACACGAAACTCTAGCCATCTGTTGACCAGTTACGGTTTCTTCAACTATATTAGCGCTGTATGAAGTTGGTGTAAAGAATGGAGGTTGGTTTCTGGTGATATCAATTGTAACACTTGCGGAACCTGTCTTTTCTTCAAGTCTACCGTCAGAGGCTTGAACTTGGAACTAAAATAAATCATTCATTTAGAAAGATACATTATGTTAGAACAAAAATCTGCTACCAACTGCAGGTCTTTCTTCTGGTTTCGAACGTTAAATACATAATTATGCACATGACAAGCCCATTACCAGTTTTCCAGACCATCCAATGGCCGTGATATTGAATGGATAAGAGATTCTTTGCCATTTAAAATAGATAATCGAGACTTTGTATATTATGGTAGTTGACCAAAACTATTATGTCAAAACTTCAAATACAAATAACTTAAGCTCAGAATAAAATCATTTGACTGAAATGTTAAATATGTTAAATTTTCATTATCTATTTTTGAACTATCAAGCAATAAGGATAACTCTTAATCTAAATTTTACATAATTAAACTTTATAAATGCAAACGTTATCGTGCATGATTTGCATTATTCAGAGAGTATCAAGCTTATATGCACCACTGACAAGAGGAAATCAAGCTGAAAAATCCTAATCGAACCACCAGGTTAGAAAATCCTGATTGAACCATCGGGTTAGCAACGCAACTATCATCTATGCAACTGACATTAATCGATGAACTATTGTTTTATTTAATTATATAAAAAAAAATGATAAGGACTATTCAAGTTTACCCTGTATTGGTTTTGGGTTGTTCCAACAAGAGACTGTCGTAAGAATATTTCACCAGATCTTGGCAGAATGTAGAAGTAAGCAAAATGGGGATCTGTTGCTGCACCAAGCATTGAATATGTCAGAATATCCTTAAAAAGATATAAGCATAAAATATATATTAGTTGTTTCAAACATATGTGCAATTATGAGATGGTGTTTTTGTTTACACATTGCCATTTTGAAATTTTGAATTGCAAGCAAAAACAAAATGGATAGTAATACGAATAATCAATCCCTTTTAGCCATCATACTGACGATGGAATTGGCGTAAATACAACTTTTGATATATAACTAAAAAAACACCAGAAAGTAACATCTAGTGGAGCAAATTTTCTAGAACTGCAATCAAAATTGTGTGACATTCTGAAACTCTGGTTGGGAATTGCATGACCCCAAATATTGGTCAGTAATAGTCCCCATTTCCCCAATTAAATTAGCTCGAACGCCCCTGATCCCCCTAACATTTTGATGACAGATACTTTCAGAGTAGTTAAGCACATGCACAATATTAATGCTCCACCTACCCTTTCCCTCTTATAAAAAAAACAACCCCACAAGCCCCCCAAAATATGAAGTAAACAGAAACTTACGCCATCAGCATCTGCAGCATTTACTCTCAATACTAACAAACTTGAAGTATATTCATTAATTGTTTGCTGGTACCCAGTAATAGGAATAAAGACAGGGGCCGATGGGTTGCGATTAACATTAATTGTGACTGTAGATAATCCAAAGTTTTCGGGATAAAACGTATCATATGCTCTCACTTTCAGCTGTAATACAATAAAATCAATACAAAAACATAATTCATCTATATCTAGAAATAAAGTAAATAACCATAAAGATCAAGAAAGTTCAAATTAAATGTAAACAAAGAGGTTGGGAATCCTTCGGGACTAAATCTCACGGACAAGCCATCCATTCTATTCTATAACAATTGAAGTTTGATAAGCGACCCTACTCCTTGTCATTTACAACTGGGGAATAGAAACCACGCTAGTTGACTCTATGACAGACCTAATGATACAGCGTGCACGTGCTAACCATTTGGTCATCCAACCCCTCACGAAAGAAACATTGTGCTGTTTGTGTTAAGCCATATACATTTTGTTGTGGTTTTTTTTAAAATTTTACTACACATTATCATCCATTAGAAATCAGATTCTGTTCCCGAGACCAATTCTTCGATAATTAATTCAATGGTTTTATGAAGATTATCTGTGATTATCTCTTAGGTTCTGTTCATGTGACAAAATTACAGAAGTACAAATGACTTACAGTATAAAGTTTTAAACTGTCTTGTCGAAGATCTTTTGTGATAGTCACATCACCATTATTGCTATCAACATTAAAATAAGCCATGGCAGTTCCATCACCATAGACCTCGTATTCAATTCTTCCCTATAAATAAAATTAAATATAAAAGCCTCATTGAACCATCGCAGTTCCATCACTTAAAACCTCATATACAATTCTTCATTACAAATAAAGATGAATATAAAAGCCTCATTGAGTAAACCTTTTGCTTATCTTTGTATATAGGGTCTTCATACATTCTTGCTCATTAAAGGGGGAATTAGGTAAGATTAGATAAAGAGCTGACAGTTCTCACTATAACAGTTTAAAAATAGATAATGAAAAGAGAATATGCAGAAAATGTCAGTGAAATGGTTGCACTCTGAACTGAGATAATAGCCTTGATCATCATTACTAACATTGGTCTCGATTATCCATTTTACTTTAAATTGTCCATCACAAAATGTATTCAAATCCAGTAAATATCGCAGGCTAATGATTGCATTAAGAGTTTATTATGGCCTGGATAAGTAAATAAATATCTAATTAATAATTTAGATAACCTAAAGAAAGACCTGTACTAGGTAGATTTAGCTCTTGCATAATGCATTTTTAAGCAAATCTTATAACGTAATGTATCAATCAATTGATAGAAATGCTATTCTGTGAAACCCCAAAGACATATCAATCAGCATAATATTACAATTTACTTGTCTTCACTACACTAGGATCTGAAGGAGTTGTTATATAAACCACATTCTGTGTGATGTCAGGAATTGGCCAATCAAATAGTCTGCTGGGTCATTTTCTTCCCGTCTGACATGCGGAACTGAGGGTAGATATTTGCAGCGACAGAGAACAGAAGGCAAAAGTTTATTTCCGATGCGACCCTGATGTGACCTCCCAGTACAACTAGTAAGATCTTTATGTAATGGAGGCCATGAAAAGTTTGATAAAAAAACATAAACGATATATAAATCTGTATTTTAATCCGATTGAAATAATAAATAAAAATACCTGTAGATTATCATCAACAGCATTTACTCTTAATAAACTACTACCAGCTGTTCTAGTTTCAGGTATAGTGATGGAATAATCAGTTTCTGTAAACCTAGGTTGTGCTGTATCTCTAGTAACAGTTATCTGAATATTGGCGGTGGCAGACTTCTCTGGGAAAGAGTTGTCAAAAACTCTAACACTGAACTAAAATAATATACCATAAAATTATACACAGTTTTAGTTGTTTGAGGGCATTGGGAAATTTTGACCAGGCAGCAGCACTAAGGCTTATTCATATTTCGAATTCCAATAATTAAGAGTTCTTTTAAGTGCATAGCAACATGGACTGTTCTGGATTTTTGTACCATCCTAATGACTAGACATTGTTCCTTGCCAGGCCCCCCATCCTACACCACTGACAAGGTAAGAACAGCAATAGTGAACTTTCTTGCCAAACATGACAGCCGTACTGGAAAAGTATTGGTTACTAAGAGAGCGCCTTTATCACTGTGTCACTGTATCTTTAAAGATGAATTTGTGGTAAATTAGTATTAAAGTTAGTTGAATTATATGGTTCATCTATTTATATGTTGTAACAATAGACCCCCATAAGAATCACCTTAAAAATACTTCAGGTGTCTGCGATCAAAAAAACCCTAAATAAATTGATTGTGTTCCTGATGTGTCTTGTGGAACCGGAACAAGCAATTATCAATAGGAACGGGAAGAAAAACCCCTAAATAAATTAATTGTGTTCCTGATGTGTCATGTGGAACCGGAACAAGCAATTATCAATAGGAACGGGAAGAAAAACCCCTAAATAAATTGATTGTGTTCCTGATGTGTCTTGTGGAACCGGAACAAGCAATTATCAATTGGAACGGGAAGAAAAAACCCTAAATAAATTGATTGTGTTCCTGATGTGTCTTGTGGAACCGGACCAAGCAATTATCAATTGAAACGGGAAGAAACACATCTAACAATTAATTCTGACACACAAATCGTAAAAAATGAAGTTTGGCTCGTATGAACCTAAATGAACCAAACCTGGGAATTTTTATCTACAGGACCTATCGTTTAATCAATTCGCTAGTGTGTCTTAAATAATACTCACTGTGTAAAAACTAACAGCATTTCGTAAATTTGTTTTTACAAAAATAGCTCCAGTAGATGGATTGACATAGAAGAAGCTTCCAGCATTATTTACTCCTTCATTTGAAATAACATACGAAAGAACATCCTGTTTATAAATAAAATAATAACATATGTATAATAAGCAACAATACAAAACTAACTTAATTATCATGTTTTAAAGTTATTCATTTTTGGTAATAAAATGGAATAATCAGAAAATTTAAAGACCGGTACCACTTAAATTTGTCATGATTATGTATCTCAATATTACTTTTTTTTAATGAACCCTGCCTTAAAGAGTCACAGTTGTTTTGAATTATTTGAAGTTGCTTTAATAAATGTTGAGAATGTATACAAATACTTACATTATCATTATCAGTAGCAGTGGCATTAATAATGTTTGTTCCTGGAGCAGTAGTTTCAGGTATTGATGTAGAATAGAAATTATTGTTTTGTAAGAATGTCGGAGAATTTGGATTACGATCAATCTCAATAAGAACATACTCAGCTACTCGAACTGTGGGCTTGAGGTTGTCATAAGCTTGTACATGTAGCTAAGAAAAATAAGTGACAAAGGTAAGAAGTCTTTTAGGCATAAAAAAATCAAAATTATAATTTCAAAACCCTAAAATTAATCTTGGTAATTCTAATTGTCAAAATGCCAGTGAAAACCTTGTTTATTATAACACCAAACTCATTTAACCCTTCAAAAAAATTCACCCATTCTTTTAAATTGTGTTTTTGTCAGTTTTTTTTTTTTATAGCTTAGTCTTTGAGTCTAATTTATATTAGATCTAGTTTAAACAATAATCTTTTTCAAGTGATATATGAGTATATACAAAACTGATTTGAAAACAAGCCAATGCTTATATAAATCAATCTCCATGTAATTTATATATTTCAATCCAATTTCTAATATGTTCAATTTTTAAAATGCATTCCAATGGAACATGGGAACTTGTTTATTTTGTACAATCCAAATGAATAGACACTACCAGACCTTCCATCCTGCACCACTGATATG
The DNA here is from genome assembly GCA_917208275.1 of Patella pellucida. NCBI lineage: Eukaryota > Metazoa > Mollusca > Gastropoda > Patellidae > Patella > Patella pellucida. The sequence goes on along the minus strand of OU795036.1, from coordinate 18,368,119 downwards.
GGGAAACCTCGCCAGAAAATCCAGAGGAACTTTCTTGGCCAACCACAGGAGCCACCCCATAGACCTCCTTGGTTACTTGCAAGTTTCTAACGCATTGAGCCATTCCAACAAAGTTATAAAAATAATGTTCTATATTTACCACATATAACAATGATTTATAACTATCGTTAACGTATGGTTGTTTAACGAAAATTTGACCTGTTGTTGGATCCAGACTAAAATATTCGGTTCCTGGAAATGATCCGATTAAATTATACACAATAGCACCGCCAGGCTGAAAAAAAAAATATCACATCTCCAATTCAGAATTCACTTTAAGTTTAAAAGTTTAATTGAAAAGTCCACAAATCATTTTTGGTACAGTGCCCCACAACAGCAGCTGCAATACAGCTTAATCTAATTTCAAATTCAAACTGTCTATCAGGCCTTTCGTACCGCACTACTGACAAGGAGCAACTACTCTGGAATTTGCCCAAACTCGAGACCCAGATTAGCGATCCAGCATCTGACTCACACAGCAACTGCGTCCTCGAAACTATCATCATAGAAGAAATCTTATCCTTTTCTAAATTCTGCTATGTTACCTTAAACCTACCTTTTAACAAAAAAATCGAGAGCGACTAATATAAAATAAAACTTACCGTTAGATCACTATCAACAGCAGTGACAGTAAAAACTAATGATCCGTTTAATTGGTTCTCAGTTAATCTTGTTCTGTAGGGAAGTTGATCGAATACTGGTGGACTATCGACAGCCAGACGGGTTATTTGTATATTCACTGTAGCTTGAGATGTTTTACCACGATTATCTAAAGCTCTCACAGAGAACTGGAAAGAAGAATCACACATATCAATAGGATAAACATATATATTTGGGTCATATAAACAAGAGAGATATGATTCAATTTTATTTCATTAATTTGTTTGAATGTAAGGGTCTTTAGATGTGAGAGGAAACCTGACGACCCGGAGAAAACCCACAAAGTTGGACAGGCAATCCTACTCCTTGTCACATACAAGCGGGGAATCGAAGACAGGTATAGAAAGCTGTGTTTTTGAAACTGGTTGATTTTCCCAAAGCTAAACTAGTCTAAATCAGCCTAAATTACTTACTGAATATACATCTATTGGTGCTTGTTCAAGAGGTTGTCTAGTTGAGATTTCTCCAGTATCTGGATCAAGGTAGAAGAAATCATCTCCATTGTTTGTAGAACTAAACAGACCATAGGTTACAATATCCTTAAATATATCAAAGTAACAATATTTATTTCTTGATGTGTCATTTGCATTTTACAATAACAACCAGCGGCTGCCAGGCAGGATACGCCCACATTTTCGAGAGATGGATAGAGAACAAGCAAAACCGAAAGTGATTTTTCCTACAATCAAAGGCCATAATTCATTAAGTTACAATTTGATATGCGCAAATATCGAAAAGTATCAAGATATTTAGGTTATAAACACGCAATTTAAGTTTCATCAAAATCGAAATTAAAATTGTTACCTCTACAGGGTCCACAACATTGATATACCATTTTAAACAGTATTCGTGTACGATCGGCGGCCATTTTGTATGGCAATTTTGGTCCGATTTTTCCGAAATTCAAACTCAACCTTTTTTAGGGTGTAACGGTGATATAATCAAACGATTTTTTAAATCAGATAATAATTGTGACCTCCAGAGGGACCACAAGCTAAACAAAGGCGATTTTGCGTATAAGCAGGGGCCATAATTCAGGAAGTTACGATCTGATATGCGCAAATATCGAAAGGAACCAAGATTTATGGGTTATAACCATGCATTTCAAGTTTCATCAAAATTGAATTAAAATTGTGACCTCTACAGGGTCCACAACCTTGATATACCATTTTTTAACAGTATTCGCGTACGAACGGCGGCCATTTTGTATGGAAATTTGAACTCAACCTTCCTTAGGGTGTAACGGTGATATATTCAAACGTTTTTTTGAATCGGATAATAATTGTGACCTCCAGAGGTACCACAAGCTAAAATAGGTGATTTTCGGACAATCAGGGGCAATAATTCAGGAAATTACGTTCTGATAGGCGCAAATATCGAAAGGAACCAAGATCTTAGGGTTATAAACATGAATGTAAAGTTTCATCAAAATGTGGGCGTATAAAAACAAATTTCTCATGGCTGCAATTAATATGTACCCAATAATAGCAACAATAATATGTGACCCGCTTCAACGAAACCAGACACTTGTCGCACAACTTCATTTTGTACTATGGGCACAAAAACATAAATTGTTTGCCTTTTTGTTGCTGTTAATGAGCCAAACACAATTCCAGATGATACGACAAATTTAGAAAGAAATGTTGTTTTAGGAAGCTTAGGCTGTGGACTATTTAAATGTGTTGCCAGCTCTGTTTTTCTAAAAATGACCAAGAGCCTGGTTTTGCCAGAGTGAGTCACATATAGCCTCCAGGATTTAAACAAATCGAAACTGAGCCTAAAAATTATGTTTGCTTGTAACAAAATGTCACCCCTCATTATATAGATTTTAAAATATTCAACAGATTGAACCCATTTTTGACTGGAATTCCATTTAGAAAGATTCCTCTTAAAATAACACATCGAGATTTAACAAAATTATATTCCAAGCAAAACAAAATCAGTAATAAGATTTATCAATTCTCATAAAATTATACTAAATTTATGCGTATCTTAAAATTCTTACAAATTTATACTGTTACTCAACGATTACTCTATTTAAATCTAAAAACATTCATTCCACTTCTGTTCATTCAAAAAGCAGTAAAAATTAATCAAGTATCTTCTGTGATGATGAAAGGATGGAAATGAGCTAAAACTTACCCCAACATCACTGTCTGTAGCTGTAACTCGCAACACGGTAAATCCCACTACAGCATTTTCGACAACTGTTTCTTGATAGAAAGAAGAGGGTTGGAATACAGGAACACCTGGATTTCTCACTACATTAATGGTCAAGTCTGCTCTGCCTCTATTATTGGGGTAGACAGTGTCGTAAATTTCCAGTGAAAGCTACAACAGAGAAAGTTTACACAATATTAAACCGAAGGAAAGAAAGATCAGCTGAAAAATATCCACTCCAATGCAAAGACAAGGACAATGAATCTGCAAATAATTGTCAAAAATTACAAGAAGCACACAGTTAACTTTCGATAACAAAACACAACACAAGGTATATATGGATATAACTACTTCTCTATTATTTAATAACAACATGTTACGAAGCGTCGTTTTTAAATAATAGAGAAGTAGTTATATCTATATATACCTTATGTTGTGTTTTGTTATCAATAATAGTGTGTGCCATGTCTGTCTGTCTGTCTTTCTGTCTCCTTTTTATATGATCCAAGTAATTCTTGGCCACTGAACTTTTTAGAAATAATCATTAAGATGTAAAACAATAAGAAGACAAACTTACTGTGTACGCATTATCTTGAAGACCAGTTGTCTTTAAATCCTTTATGACAGTTACAACTCCACTGTCTATGTTGACGGAGAATAGTTCTGGTGCCGGGTAGATTCCAACAGCCACAAACTGTAGCTTGCCCTAAAATGTGTATTTAAGACATTATGACATTATATATTTATATATTTGTTAACAAGACATTACTTGTTTAAATTATAGCTGTTAAAATTTAACAGCAATCGGAGCAATCGGACAGGGATATCAAATTCCAGATGCTTTTAAGAGCATGCCAATGGGTACACAAGACCAGTTTTTCTTCAATCCGTCCTTATGGGCCCTTCTACCTGCGCCACTGACAATGTGAAACCATGCGAGGAAATTCTGATGAACTTTCTCGGCCAGCACTGGGATCAAACCTGTGACCTCTCAGCTAGTGAACTAGCATCTTACTCACTTAGCCACCATGGCTCCACACCCCATCCCCCTCCGCCCGATCCCCCCCCCCCTCCTGATATAAACCAAATATTTTGGTTTTCATATACTACTGTGTCACATAAAACGAGCCGCATGGAAAAAATGGCAAGACAACATAATTACTTTTTGAATGTTGATAATCATCAAACATATTTTAAATTTTCAAGCAATATTCATGTCAATTTTATAATCAAAGATAGTAAGCTGGCACTGCCAGGCAGGATACGCCCACATTTTCGAGAAATGGTTAGAGAACAAGCAAAACCGAAAGTGATTTTTCCTACAATCAAAGGCTATAATTCATTAAATTACAATTTGATATGCGCAAATATCGAAAAGAATCAAGATCTTTAGGTTATAAACATGCATTTCAAGTTTCATCAAAATCGAATCAAAATTGTGACCTATACTAGGTCCACAACCTTGATATACCATATTTTAACACTATTAAAGTACAAACGGCGGCCATTTTGTCTGGCAATTATGGTCCGATTTCCCTGAAATTCAAACTCAACCTTCGGTATGGTGTAACGGTGATAGAGTCAAGCTTTTTTTCAATCGGATAATAATCATAACCTCCAGAGGGTCCATAGGCGATTTTTCGGGCAATCAGGGGCAATAATTCAGAAAACTACGATATGATATGCGTAAATAACCAAAGGGACCAAGATCTTTGGGTTATAACCATGCATTTTAAGTTTTATCAAAATTGAATCAAAATTGTGACCTATAGGGAGTCCACGACCTTGATATACCTTTTTATAACAGTATTCGCGTACATGCGGCGGCCATTTTGTATGGCAATTTTGTTCCGAATTTTACCGAAATTCAAACTCAACTATCCTTAGGGTGTAACAGTGATATAATCAAACGATTTTTTAAATCAGATAATAATTGTGACCTCCAGAGGGACCACAAGCTAAACAAAGACGATTTTGCGTATAATCAGGGGCCATAATTCAGGAAGTTACAATCCGATATGCCCAAATATCGAAAGGAACCAAGATCTTTGGGTTATAACCATGCATTTAAAGTTTCATCAAAATCGAATTAAAATTGTGACCTCTACAGGGTCCACAACCTGGATATACCATTTTTTAACAGTATTTGCGTACGAACGGCGGCCATTTTGTATGGTTATTTTGGGCCGATTTTTCCGAAATTTGAACTCAACTGTCCTTAGGGTGTAACGGTGATATAATCAAACGATTTTTTAAATCGGATAATTATTGTAACCTCCAGAGGGACCACAAGCTAATCAAAGACGATTTTGCGTATAATTAGGGGCCATAATTCAGGAAGTTACGATCTGATATGCGCAAATATTGAAAGGAACTAAGATCTTTGGGTTATAACCATGCATTTCAAGTTTCATCAAAATCAAATTAAAATTGTGATCCCTACAGGGTCCACAACCTGGATATACCATTTTTTAACAGTATTTGCGTACGAACGGCGGCCATTTTGTATGGTAATTTTGGGCCGATTTTTCTGAAATTTGAACTCAACTGTCCTTAGGGTGTAACGGTGATATATTCGAACGGTTTTTCAAATCGGAAAATAATTGTGACCTCCAGAGGTACCACGAGCTAAAATAGGTGATTTTTCGGACAATCAGGGGCCATAATTCAGGAAATTAAGTTCCGATAGGCGCAAATATCGAAAGGAACCAAGATCTTTGGGATATAAACATGCATGTTAAGTTTCATCAAAATCGGTTCAAAATTGTGACCTCTATAGGGTCCACAAGCTAAAAACGTGATTTTTCGTACAGTCAGGGGCCATAATCCATGAAGTTTTGATCCGATAAGTGCCAATATCGAAAGCAGCCGAGATCTTTGTGGGATAAACCTATATTTCAAGTTTCGTCGAAATCGGGTAAGAATTGTGACCTGTAGAGAGTCCACAAACAATTGTGGACGGACGGACGGACGTCCGGACGGACGGACAGGGGCGACGACATAATACGTCCACATGAAAATGTGGGCGTATAAAAACACATTGAATACAAAAATTCTGAAATTGTAAACAAACATTTCTTTTGAACTATGTATTGGAACTTTAAACTTTAAAACTACAATAATCATAGGGCCATGAAGAAAATTAATTTTTAGGGTTTTTTTGTCTTTGGGCTTAACCCTTGAGATCTTGATACATGTTAATATTGACTACGCCAGTTCCTTGAAGAAAATTAAAGAAAAGTGATATACTAATATTGGTACACCCATGGACACACCGAAACAGTCTAAAACTCCTGTTCCTTAGAGCGTCTCAACCACCTGTGATATGTGAATAGCTTTTCAACCATTTACTTGCCTGTTAGGGCACCACAGCTGTGCACATGACAGGGCCATTTGGAGTGACCTAACGAGTTCTAGTTAGGGCGGTCTAGTGTTAAAGGGCTAAATAGAGACAGTATAAATATCAGCATAAATAACAGATTTATCTAACCTTAAGATCATTATCAAAACCTTGTAGTGTGTAGATATTAGAATTGACTGAACGTGTTTCAGGTATTGTAGTTTCTAGTGGGACATTATTCGTAAACCTGGGGGTGAACAGATCTCTCTCCACAGTAATAATAACTTGAGCTGTATCCGTTTTCTCCGGAATTCTCTGATCTGTCACCTGTGCTGTTAGCTGTAATTATTTAATTAAATCTGCATAAAATCTACAAAATTGATCGCTCAACAAAACACAAAAACTTAAAAGGGGGAAAAAAACTTTGTATTTATCATCATTGTAACAGACATCTCCATATGCTTTAAGGTTTCCTGTCCATGATGTTGAAATATTATAGAACAGAACCGGATAAAATATTCTGACCTCTAGAGGATCCACAAGCTAAAAACATGATTTTTGTTACGAACAGAGACAAAATCCATTATTTTTTGTTTTGACATGTGCTACTATCAAAGAGAACATATATAATAAGTTCCGTCAAAATCGTAAAAAAAAATTGTGATCTATATACATGTATAGAGAATCCACAAACAAACGAGAACAGACACACAGATAGACAGTGACGATGACATAATACGAACTCATATAGTGTCATATTGTGGTATATTCTATATCATTGTTGTTTCAAACCTTATGTTTAAGCAGACACAAGTTGTCTCCCTTACATTGTAGTTCTTCTGCCTTTTGAAGTAATAAAGATAGAGATTGGAATTCTAACATGGAGAATGGTTGACTTTTTCTTTCACCCACATGTAAATGTATAACACCCCTGGATCCAAGTATCTGAATACAACATGGTGGAGATTCCAAGTATCCGAATACAACAATAGGTGTATAAAAAACTCGAGAAAACTTACAGAATAACTTGCAGCATTACTATCGGTCAGAACTTGACGTAATTTGATGAGACCAGTATCAGGATCAATGGAGAACTGATTAAGTCCATCAGCATTACCAATAAGGGAATACCGTAACTTATCCTGATAAACAAACAAATACAATTAATAATATTGGATATAGTTTGACAGTCAACAAAACATACAACCACATCAGTTAAATCGTCCAAGCAGTCAACAAGGGTTATCATATTTGTTCTTCTGTACTTTATGGGGTCATTTATGAGACATTAATATAAATTTCATGCAAAATGGATGAAAACCTTTGTCGTTCCAACATTCACAAGGTCAATAACTCTAGCAAAAATAGAAATTGTTTAAATTCAACAGGATTCTAAATTCGATTATCTAAATAATGCATATAATTATTTGAAGCATGTAGAAAGATATTTACTAGGCAGCTTTAACCCTTGCATAATGCAACTTTAACACACCAAATTTTATTCAGATAACAGCTGCCAAGAATTTGAGCTGTCAACAAGTGAAAAAGTACATATGCACACAAAGAAATAAAATATAGCTCAGTTTGGAAGGAAAAAGAGAGAGAGGAATGAGGTTTAATATCCAGTTGACACAAACCAGGTAATTTTGTGAATAACATATTGTACAATTTTATTTCAATAATTCTTTGCATGTAGGTTTTTTTTTTAGCTGTACAAGGAAACCAGAGGATGACGAGAACAAAATCACAAGATTGTACAGGTGACTCTACTCCTTGTTAGGTACAACCATGGGATTGAAACCACACCATCTTATTCAATGACAGACCTTATGACGCGAAGCCCCCCTCCCCCAAAGGTAAGAAGAATAAGTAAATATCAAATACATACTCCATCTGAATCTACAGCTGTCGTATTAATAACAACATTGCCCAGTACAAAATTAGACTGAATAGTCCTAATATAACGATCTTCTAAGAAGTTTGGATTTCCCTCATTTCTCAGTATAATAGCGGTTACATCAGCTGTTCCTCTTCTTGTTGGATCTTGATCATCGTACGCTACAACTCGGAACTAAAAAATAATAGGAAAATCATAATCACATGTTGACCTGCGAAACTCAGTATTGAATTAACAAAGTTGTCTCCAGTTTAAAACTTCTTGGAAAAATTTAAGACAATAATTTGCAAAAGAATGACCAAAAACATTATTCAAAATTTAATCTTGCATATCTGGCTCATTGACCTAATTCTAATCATCCCCAAAATGGCTAAATGATGTGTCAACAAGCCACAATTAATTCTTTAAAACTGAGCCAAAAGTAGATTGATTTATGATACAAAAGGGGCTGGCTCATTATTTTATCAATGAACTTTTTCAAACCTGAAGCGGATTATAAACCCCTAAACACAGGTATTTAATCCTTATCCTAAAGTACCCAAATAATGCATCAAAACATTTTGAAACTTTACTAAATTATGCAGGTATTACCAATTGAATACAATATTTATAAAGGATAGATTATTTTGTATACATACCGTTATCTGTAGGCGTGTGTCTAGTATAACACTAGCTGCTAAAGTTATATTACCAGTACTAGGATTGACATTAAAGTACGGTGTAGCAGGCAGCCCTTGTGCATACACTATTGTACCCTACAACCAAAAAAAACCAACAGTTTACATTTGTTTCGGAAATGAAATGTAGTTTAACGTCCTACTGGACTAATGAAGTCATGCATACACCATACATAGTACAAATTTTGAACGGACATCGGCACTATCGCCTACTCTTAAACTACCAAGGAGGAACCACGTCGGAAAATCAAGATGAACTTTCTGGGGACAAATTTCAATTATCTCCTTTCTGTTGTTAAATATAATAGTGTTTATGTGAAATAGCTTTATTTAACTTGCGTTTCCACTGAAGTGACATCGCCGACAAAAATAAATAGCATAATCAGATTGAAAATCCGTGTAAGTGGTGGGTAGCCATCCCAGATTTCCCTCAAAAACCTATTAGTTTTGTTCTACTTGTTGGGGACTGGAGAGGAGTTGAGGACTCAAAATGACATGATATGCCACAAGAAACTTATTTGGATCAAAATTTCACACCCGTTTGCATAATGATAAGATTTAATCCAGAAAGGTGTCTACACTTTTTGCATACTTTTTTTATTACAATCACAGTTACCCCCCTTTATAAAATAGAAAATAAGACATCAAATACAAGTAGAAAGTACATGCACTGTTTACCTGTAGATCTTGGTCAGCGGCTTGCACTGTCTTTAGAATTTCAGGAGACGGCTGTCTTGTTTCCTTTATAGTGAAACTATATGGTGTACCTGTAAATACTGGTGTGGCTGCAAATCTGATCACCCGAACAGTAACTGTTGTGTTATCACATCTGCTCGGTATTCCATTGTCACAAGCTCTTACAAATAACTAGAAGAAGAAGAAAATATCAGCCAGTTTCTATCACTGAAGATGGATTATAGTGCAGTTGTTATCACTGAAGATGGAGTATAGTGCAGTTAATCGAGTATAGTGCAGTCGTTTGCTTAATACATCTAGATTCTATACATATCTTTTAATAAGATAGAGAGAAATGGGGTTTAACGTCCACTCGACACAAAGAAGGTCATTTCGGGACTAACATATCGTTTAACTTTATTTCAATAATTTGCTTTCGCGTAAGGGTCTTTAGCAGGCTTACATGGTTTTAATATTCAATACTTACTGTAAATCTGTTGACATTGTTATTGATATTAGATTCAGCTACTCGGATTACTCCTGATCTGTAATCTATGGTGAAATAAGGTTTTGGTTCAAAAAACGATGAGGCAGTGAATCCTGTGATCTCATAACTGATGACATCCTATTCAAAACAGAAAAAAACACAACATATAATGATTTGTTCACAGCGCGGTAATATTTGAAAGGTATTTAATGAGTGTTTAAAACAGATATCGGCACCTCCAGTATCGACAAAATGGTCGTGTATCGGACCTTATCGATTTCTCGTGATATGCCACTTATTGGCCAATTACCAATTATGAAATTGATTATCGAACCATCACTGGATTTCATGATTCACATAAAAAATGAACTTAACACAAATTTTTTTCAGGAAGTAAACATACTAAAATATTGTCTTTATTGATTTCTATACTAATATTTCTGACTGTCACTTGTCTCTTTAGGGTTGGCAACTACACTAGGGCTGTCCCGAGACTGAAATTTGGTGTATAGGGGTAGCATAAGAAATTAGGGTCTGGTCCAGTGTCTGCCATTTTGAAGTTTATGCCAAACATACTTATATATTTATAAAATCACTTACAAGACTAAAAACGACCCCAAAAAAATCAGAGTTGGTAAAAATGACAGCCATTGCATAAGAGGTAATATGCCTGGCAATGTCTGTGACCAGTGCCTTATTTACTCTCTTACCTGGATATCTGCATCCTCAGCTGTAACCGTAGTAACTGGTGATCCAACAAAACGATTTTCATTGATAGATGTAGTGTAAGAATCAGGGTTGAATACAGGAGGATTTGGATTTCTGTTGACTTGTATTGTACCAGTAGCTGTTGTTTGTCTAGTAGGTCTGGCTGTATCAAACGCTACAATTTGAACCTATCAAACAAAAAGAGAAATAAAATAAATAACTGATGCACATGGTGAGGAGGGGGGGGGGTAACCTCCACTTAACACAATGTAGGTCATTTTGGAACTAACATAAGGTTCATTTTTATTTCAATAATTCGCTTGTGTGTAGGGGTCTTTAGAAGTAAGAAGAAACCAGAGGCAGGCAGGCAACGCTACACGTTGTCACGCACAAGTGGACAATTGAAACTACAGACATTGATTTAATGAGAATCAATTCGAGACCTTGTAGTGTAAAGCATGTGTGTTGGACCACTCCTCCACCCAGTGTCCCTGGTAACATACAATGTCTCATATCATACAACAAACAATTTGACATAGGAAACTGGAGGTGTTGGAGAAATCATACTAATAAAGAGAGAGAGAGAGAGAGAGATGGGATTCAACATCCACTCAACACAAACTGGGTCATTTCGGGACTAACATAAGGTTTAATTTTATTTCAATAATTCACTTGTGCGTAGGGTTCTTTAGCAGTAGGAGGAAACTGGAGGACCTGGAGAAAACCCAATAGGTTAGACGGGCGACCCAACTCCTTGTCACGTACAACTAGGGATTCAAAACACCAGTTGACTTAATGTCAGGCTTTATAATACGTGACCCCCCACAACAAAACCAGTCACATGTCCCAATTTTTGAAAACTGTGATTTAATGCTGATCTTAAAGGGAACTGGAACAGCTTTCTTCTGATATATAATATATGCAAATCACAAAAAAATTGGCTGAGTTATGGCCATCCGAAGTTTTAAAAGCTGCGGTGCATCCAAATACAAAATAATGAGAAATTTGCATTTTAAAACTGCCAAAAATAAATCCTATGGTAACACATATATAACTATTGCATAAATCAAATGAAAGTTTGTGAATATAATAATGTGTGGTGTATCAACATTTGTACAAAATTTTATCAACATATTCCTTTAGTAACCTATTTTTTTCTTCTTTTTTTTCTGAAATTTACCTTAAATCCATATTTTTCGAATTGGCTGTGTTATGGCCATGGCTACAACAAAGGCCTGGTTTCACATTTTAAATATGGTTTTTGCCACAAAAGATCATTTTGCACATATTAATTTGTTTTGTTTTTTATGTGATGATATTTTTTGGGTCAGACAGATTAGCTTAGATTTGTGTTTGATATCTAAGAACTATAAAATGCTGATTTTGGTTGGTTACCATGGCAACATTTTTCTAAAAAAGTAATTTTAATCATTTTGCACATCTTAATTTGTTTTGTTTTTTATGTGATAATATTTCTTGGGTCAGACAGATTAGCCTAGATTTGTGTTTGATATCTAAGAACCATAAAATACTGATAATGGCTGGTTACCATGGCAACATTTTTCTAAAAACGTAATTTTAGTCATTTTGCACATATTAATTAGTTTTGTTTTTATGTGAAAATATTTCTTGGGTCAGACAGATTAGCTTAGTTTGTGTTTGATATCTAAGAAATATAAAATACCGATTTTGGCTGGTTACCATGGCAACATTTATCTTAAAAAAGGTAATTTTAATCATATTCAAAAGATGAAAAACGAACGAAACCATGACTGACATAACTAGCCAAGCGAGGAAACTACGAGCGCACAAAGTAAGCTCATATTAGGTTACTAGCAATATAATTACGCCATTTTTACGGTTCTTTTTTTCACAGCCTCCACAAAATACCCTTTTTATGCAATTTTTTATTTTACTTTCACAAAAACGATTGATTTATTGAAAAATAGATGCTTTTCTGAAGCGTTTTGTGCAAAAAAAATTTTTGGGGTAGTTTTGACCCATATAGTGGATTTTGCCGTGTATAGAAAAATAGTGCTGTACAACATGCGACTGGTTTTGTGGTGGGGAGTCATACACATGCTAACCATTGAGCCATTTAACCAACCTCATACTAATAAAGGTTTTACTTACCGTGTATGTAGACAATCTGAGGTTATCATTAAATAGACTTGTCTGTGTTGTGATTTGTCCACTAAAAGAGTTGATACTAAATATACCATTACTGCGAGAATCACCAATTAATCTATATTCAATTCGCTCCTACAATTATACACACAGCTAATCATACATATAGCCAAAAATCAAAATATAAAATGTGCATGAAAAGTACTAAAAAAGATTATCAAGTTCAAACGCCAAACATACCATGTGGAACAGAAACTGGGCAATATGTCATCCCAGTCATCTTAGAATTGTGAGTCAATCGAGATTTGTCAATCTATGTATAGTCAAAGGAATAAGCATGCCAAGTTTTATAGCCATCGTACTTGAATTGGTTGAGCCTTAGAGAGAGATATTTAACATCCACTCCACAAAAAACAGGACATTTTGGGACTAACATATGGTTCAATTTTATTTTAGAAGTGGTAGGAAACAAGAGGACCCAGAGAAAACCCACGAGGTTGTACAGATGACCGTGCTCCTTGTCAATGACAGACCTTATGATACAGCATGCAAGTGCTTACAATTCGACTATCCACTCACCACAATCTCTATACATATATATAAGGCTTTTTTATCGACTTGCCAAATCACTTTGAATTTAGTGGAGACCTCATATGACAGTAAAGTCGATTTCAAAGTACTTTGGCAAGTTTGTTAAATGACCCGATTAACTGTAAACGACTTTTGTGGCTGGACATAGTTGGATCACCCGATCAATTCATAAAATCACACCTACAGGTGATTTGGCAATTTGCTGTAGTTGCTTCGGAAATCATTGTCGATATGAATTAGTTGGACGTTAAGGATGAAAATTTGATTGGATGCAAATCACTTTCGCTAATCAGTGGCCAATAAATACACCTCTAGAGTAAATGGCAATATATCCCCCCCCCTCTCCCACTCCCCATTAACATGGGGGCGTATAAAACTTACAAAGGTTCTGGGATAAAAAGATACATGCCATTTGAGTGAATTATAAAAAAAAAACCATCATACTTACAACAAGATCATCATCAACAGCTGTTGTACTGAGTGCTAAAGTTCCAACCGCAGCATCTTCTTCTAGTGTATTGAAATAAGGTAGTCGTTCAAATCTTGGTGCAAACCGATCACGTATAACAGTAATATATGCTGTAATACTCGCTGTTTGTTCTGGATTACTTTGATCTCGAGCCACAATATTCATCTAATAAAAAAACAAAGTAAAAAAAAACATGATTATCTCAAATTTTTTTTAAATTTGAAAAAGAATACAAAAATATGAACAAAATGAACTTGAAAATAAGATTGATCACTGTTTTGCTTCCACAAATTCTGTGAGAAAAATTCTTAAGATAGCTGATCTGAACTTGAAAATAAGATTGATCACTGATTTGCTTCCACAAATTCTGTGAGAATAATTCTTAAGATAGCTGATCTGTTTTATTTTAGTCCTACATAAAAACAAATTGACTAACCCTATATTCTCTAATCTGGTTAAATGTATCAAGTAGTGGTTGACGAACACGGATAATACCATTATCAACGGATAGTGTAAATAAATTTAATGTATTAGATTCTCCTGTAGCCTCGTAAATAACACGATCCTAAAAAAAATAAATAATTAAACTTAATAATAATAATAATAATAATATAATAATAAGACATTTAAATAGCGCCTAATCGTCCTTAGATACTCTAAGCGCTTTACAATCATGATATCACATTGCCCCACATATGTCAAATTATAATACATATTATATACATTTAATTACTGATATGCTTGGTTGTATAGATGAGTTTTTAAATTGGTTTTAATGAAGCATTACAGAGGAAAAGCCTCTAAGAATAAATACATTTTCAAATTTTTCTTAAGAAACACCAATTATGAATAGGTTCTAATATCTTTAGATAGATTGTTCCAGAGAAGAGGGGCTTGAACATAATGAACCATTTTCTATCTTCTGTTGTAGGATGAAATATCAATAATCATGATTTAAACACAAATCAAATTTGATTTCGTTTTTATAATTCAAAATTTCGTTTTTACTTGGATCAGTCAAATCGAGTGTTGGTACATTTTTGCGCAGAACTGTGGGTAGACATTAACAGTGATAGAAATCAAAACAAAGCGAAAGTAGATGGCATCGCTAATTGGTTAATCAAATGACTGACGTTATCGGGTCAAATGTTGTTTGCTTGGTACCTGACGTCATAGAACGTGAACTACCACTATCACTTGTTAGATCTACATGTAGTGTAGGCAATTGAAAGTATAAAAAAACAAAAACAAAATATAAATCTGTATTTTAATTAGATTGATGAAATTAATTAAAAATTCTTACCCCATCAGCATCTGTTGCTTGTACTGTTAAAATATTAGTACCAACAGCAACAGTCTCATTAATAGTTACTCTATATTCATTGTTGAGAGTATTCCACAGGGGTGCGTTAACATTTCTTCTCAATGAAATGGTGACAGTCGATGTTGCTATAACATTAGGCTCAGCAGTATCTACAGCAGTTACTTTTAGCTATAATATAAAGACGTTATAATTCAGAGAGAAATGGGATTTAACGTCCACTCGACACAAACTAGGTCCTTTCCGGACTAACATATGGTTTTAATTTTATTCCAATAATATGCTTGCACGTAGGGGTCTTTAGCAGTGGGAGGAAATCGGAGATTCGAAACCAAGCCAGTTGACTCAATGACAGGCTTTATGATACAGTGTGTACACACTACCCATTCAGCCAAAGCCGTTATAATTCAGTATTCTGAAGAGCAGAGTTTCGTGTAGAATAAGTCATTTTGGGACTAACATATAGTTTAATCTTATTTCAATAATTTGCTTGTGTGGAGAAACTGGAGGACCTGGAGAAAACGCACAAGGTTGGACAGGCGACTCTACTTGTCACATTTAAGCGGGGGTATCGAAACCACTTGACTCAATGACAGACCCTGTGATTTCACATGCACGCATTAAACTACAAGACCATCCGACCCCCCAATAACTTTATAGCATTATCACTCCACAATCCCAATAAAAATTTTTTTTATTTTTAGATAATGTTATTGATTTGGAAATATAACCAACTTACCCTATATGTAAAAGTATTCCTGTCAATTTTAAGATTGTTTTTAATAAATACTTCTCCACTAGTCGAGTTGATACCAAATAAATATGGTGACAAATCATCTCCAAATACATCATATCGTAAAACACCCTAAAAACAAATAATTAATCACAGGTTATTACATTGGGAAAGATTGATTGGTCACCCTAAAACACAGTAAAATAATTAATCACAGAATATTACATTGGGAAAGATTGATTTGCTACCCTAAAACACAGTCAAATAATTAATCACAGGTTATTACATTGGGAAAGATTGATTTGCTACCTCATAATGTTTGGGCAGTTTTAACACTAATCGAATTGACAATCTGTTTTACAGCAGTAATACGAAACCCTCTTCTAACTCTTGACCCTTTGAGTTCATGAGCAGTATAGGTCTAAGTCTAGGTGTGACATCACATCATACCACCTCAATAACACATGCATTGTTTATATCGGACGTAGTAACACAAGCCAGTCTGGGCAGAATTAATGCCTTTTACTCATTTTACATCTTTGCACACTGTTTTATATAACCAATTACACTAAATAGGAAATATATTTTTATCAAGATATAAATTTTCAGATCGAATATCTGACCGATTTAAATAGAAAAACAAACTAATTATAGACGTAAAATCTATACAGTTAGTTGAGATTCCAATCACAGAAACCTAATTCAAAATATTTTAAGGATGCAGCCATTTCATTGGTTAAGAGTTCAAATTCTAGTAAATATTCTAGCTCTTGGCCAATAAAAGGGATGAATACTTAAAATGTTTTAGTTTAAGTTTTTGTGAATGACGCCTCAGCACATATTGGTAGACGTCAATCTGCACTGAACAGTTTATTTAATTAGAAAACAAGATTTACATCCTTAAAACTTAACATCCGTAAGTCTTTTAAAAATACATACAGACTGCATATTTTTCATCAAAATAAACATACAAGTGTCCAATATCTAATTTTAATCAAATGCGACTCCAATCCAAGTCATAGACTGGCACATATGCTTCCAAAATATTTTTTCTTGTAGTTCAGATCAAAAGATGGAGATAAGTCCCAACATTTATCATAGATAAGTTAGTCTAGAAAATCTGGAGAAACTTACATCGAGTTGACTATCAGTAGCAGTAGTAGGATAAATAGTTCTGCCAATCACATCATTCTCTACTAAATTTACAGAATAGGGTGTTCTAACAAACACTGGTGCTGGTGTATTCCTTATAACATTTACAGTAACAAGGGCGGAATCGGTTTTACTAATCTGGTTAACTCTTATATCCTCCGCTACCACATTAAACTACAAAATATATGTTACATGTTAAGGCTGGGCAAAAATCAAGAAATCTTGATGAGAGATAAACTAGTGGTTAAAATGACAAAATAGCTAGTTGAGAGATCAAATAGTGGATTAATATGAACAAAGATGGGTTGAAAGATAAAATAGTGGATAAAAGAGTTAGTTGGGAGATAAAATACTGGGAAAAAGAGCTAGTGTCATATAGTAATGTCACCTTTCATTGTAAGAGTTCTCTCCCCTTTGTACTTTACTAGAGTACCAAAAGAGTTATCTCCCATTATGTAGAATCTTTAGTATATATAGTATGTAGAGAGGTTGAATAAAAGATGGCCTATCTAACATGTGGTTTTTGAGTGAATATATTTAATCCATGCCATCCATGGTAAACCAGAGAACTAACCCCCACAGAGCATGGTGGAGATGCTAAAGCAATGATCCATCCACAATGTTAGCTGTTATTTGATGAAAATATGGAGAATTTACCTAAAATAGATCCACAGTGGTGAAAAAAAAATGAGTGACATTTTTGACTAATTTTCTTAGAAGAAATTAAATTTGATATCATTTTGCCTAAATGATGGTGGCTTTTAATAGACTCAAGGCTTAAATTTGAAACTGAAGTGAAAGGCCTAAAGCTAGTTTTGTCCCCACAGAGCACTAGATGAAAGATAAAATAGTGGATAAAAGAGCTAAGAGAAGATAAAATAGTGCATAAAAGAGCTAGGTGAAAGATAAAATAGTGGATAAAAGAGCTTGTTGGGAGATAAAATAGTGGATAAAAGAGCTAAGAGAAGATAAAATAGTGGATAAAAGAGCTAGGTGAAAGATAAAATAGTGGATAAAAGAGCTAATTGGGAGATAAAATAGTAGATAAAAGAGCTAATTGGGAGATAAAATAGTGGATAAAAGAGTAAGATAGAATATAAATAACAACTTAAAAGCAAATGCATTTAATTCCGATTAGATGATTAAAAACCCTCTGGTAATGCAATTGAGGTTTTTAACATTTTAATTTTCTAAACCAAAGGGCTAATCAAAATGGACACAAGGGAAAATTTTCTCAGAGAGCGGTTCTATCGCCTACTCTCATTTTGAATGCCAACTACCGGCAATGGAACTTTACAGGCACCACCAAATTGTACTAGACCATGGTTAATTATTCCACCAATTGACTAGAGGCTTTTCTAGGCAGGGTCCTTCATCAAGCACCAATAATAAGGGGCAACCATGCTAAAAAATTCTGAGGAAATATCTCGACTAGTTCCCAGGACATCCTTTTTAGCTAGTGTAAGCCAGTGCCATACTCTCACAGATTATTACTTAGTCGATGACAGAGAGACAGAAATGGGGTTTAACATCCACTCGACACAATCTAGGCTTTTTCAGAACTCACATGTGGTTCAATTTTTTTGCAATAATTCGCTTACACATAGGGATCTGTAGCTGTGGGAGAAACTGGAGGACCTAGAGAAAAGGTTGGACAGGTGACCCTACTCCTTATCACATACAAGTGTTGATGGAAGCCATGCCTTTTGAATATGCATTAAACTATTTAGCCACCCAACCACAATTTTTATAATGCAAATTTAGTAATATCTAATTTTAAATTCTAAACTTACCCTGAACTGACTTGTCTGGAGTAAGTCCTCTGTAAGAGGTTTCTTCAAATAAATTTCACAAGTTTTTTCTAATATATAGAAGTAGGTATTAACCAAAGTCTGTTGTTGATTAACATCTAGTCTGTATCTTATTTCATCCTATAATCAAATAATATTCAAACTTCAAACTATATTCCCAATATACCAATATGCCATCATTATATGTACTATATATAATATACCCAAAGAAAACATTTTACGGGAATGTGGTGGGTTAACCCTCTATCAACAAACATATCAATACACAAATTGATACCAATATATCCAATATGTATCCAACATACATACCATGATCATATACTATTCACCAAGAGAAAATCACCCAGGAATATGGTGGCTTTACCCTCTATTTCATCTTGTATGAATCTTTAGAAATAGGAGAAAATGGAAGGGCCCGGAGATAACAAATGAGGTTGGACAGGCAACCCTACTTGTAGTCACATATGGGGAATCGAAATCATGCCACTTGACTCAATGACAGACCTTAAGGTTTCACAACCATAATTGTGATGTGTATTTAATATGATTAAGGATTATTCCTTTTGTTAAAATTCCCGTAACCCATTAATTACTTGTAAATTAAAAATAGACTTACCCCATCACCATCAGTTGCCTGACATGTTATAACAGGCTGACCAAGTGGAAAGCGATATGATATGGATCGTGTATAACCGAGTTGATTATCATTAAATACAGGTGCTGATGGGTTTCTAATGGGGAACAATGTTACAGTAGCTGTAGCCAATAATCCACGTGATCCAGTGTCTTCAGCTGTTACTAGGAGCTGAGAAAATAAAAAAAGTGTAGAAATAAACAATGAATTGTATCAACCAGATTTAATAAGATGTAGCCTACATATGCAATACATTGTGCTGATAGGAAAATTTTGCCTAAGCAGCCATTGCATTTAAACCGTCAAGAGTACTTGTATGTGCATTGGAATGACAAGACAAGCCTAGTCCTGCGGCACTTACACAGGGAAAACATGCCAGCAAACCCTGGGGTATATTCTCGGCCAACACCTTGATTGATCCACAGGCCATTGCAATGCTAACGCTGCATAAAATGTCCACATGCCTACTCCGATTGAAATGGCTGCTATGACTGTTACCCTGGGGATGGGGCAGGCATCAAAATCATTCTTTCTTTGAAATGAATGATCATACCAAATTTAAACAAAATCTATTATAAATCCGGGCCTGTAGAGTGTTTACAGACAAAATGTTAACAAAGGGTCCACAAGTTAAAAACATGATTTTTCTTACAATCTGGAGCCATAATCCAGGAAGTTATGGTCTAATATGTGCCAATATACAAAGGGACCGGGTTCTTTGAGTTATAAACATACATTTTAAGTTCCATCAAAATCATATAAAAGTTGTGACCTGTAGTGTGTCCACAAACAAAATGTGAACATTCCCCGACTTCCTCCATGAAAATCTGACTTTACTTACCAAGTATTGGTTCGTGAAATCTGGCTTGATCGAATTTCTAACACTGATAATGCCTGTCGAAGAGTCCAAGGCAAAGTAGAAAGGTCCAGAGTCTTGCCCAATCAAATTGTACTGTATAGAACCCTGAAATATAAACTTTTAGGATTAATGGGGTTCATTGAAAACAAAAATGCCCTTGATTAAAACTAAACCAAGCTAATTCCATTCATGTTCAACCTTTTACAATATAAAAAGTTCAAAAAATGTCTGAGCCTCAAATTTAACAAGATTGTGTGCATGCACTGAACTGAAGGATTATTTAACCCTGGGATTTAAAATATGCATTATTTCACAAGATTATCTTAAATTTACAACAGAAATTATGTTTTACAGTGTTATAAATGCACATTATTCCTTCACCCTACTACTCACTCTCAGTTAAAAGTCATGGCTACCTGGAGCTTTATAGAGAGAGAAAGAAATGGGATTTAATGTTCATTTGACACAAACTACATCATTTTGGGACTAACATATACATTCATTTGATTTGATATGTGTTGTTCATTTCTTGCAATATATATGTATTCTGTTTTGTCCATAGGTTCATCTTGTAGATTTTGTGCTGCATGTAGAACGCTCCTCCTGCACTTACAATATGGTTCAATTTTATTTGAACAGCCCCTTTACACGCAGGGGTCTTTAGCAGCAGGAGGAAACCAGAGGACCCTTTGCCATGTACAAGCAGGAAACAAAACCACGTCTCAATGACAAGATCTTTATGATCTAAAGTCCATTCATTAAACCATTTGGCCACCAACCCCCCAGATTTACTAGTTAAAGTTAACAATAGTTTTACCTGTAGATTAGAATCAGTTGCTGTTACTCTTATAACACTGAAACCAGATTGCCTAGATTCTAGAACGGACGTAGAATAGGTAGATGGTGCAAATACTGGAGCTGCATCTCGCACTATCCTTACAGTTACACTTGCCGTAGCTGATTTTTCTGGATTATTTTGGTCACGAACACTACACTGGAACTGATAATGTGCATATCAAATTATAAACGTTCATTATCAAGAGATTGTTGGTAACTACATTTATTAAATTGAGAGGGAGAAATGAGGTTTAAAGTCCACTAGACACTGTTAAATAGATACAGAAATCAATGAAATGGGTTTAACATCCTACTGATCTGCTCTGAACTGGACTAAAGCGGACGGGCTAACACAATACAGTGTGCTATAAGGGAAACTTTGACCGGCCTACACTTATACCGAATTCCAACTGTCAAGGGATCTTTTTAGGTGCACACCCCAGCAGCTCCTCAAGATCACCTGACTTGTAGGCTAGCAGACGACACAAATCAGGCATTTCTGGACAAAACAAATGGTATAATTTTATTTCAA
This sequence comes from Patella pellucida, assembly GCA_917208275.1. Taxonomy (NCBI): domain Eukaryota; kingdom Metazoa; phylum Mollusca; class Gastropoda; family Patellidae; genus Patella; species Patella pellucida. Next base: position 18,346,410 of record OU795036.1, on the reverse strand, counting down.
TAATTCACTTGCGTGTAAGGGTCTTTTTAGCAATAGGAAGAAACAGGAGGATTAAAAAAAAAACATGAGGCAGGTCAGGCAACCCTACGCCTTGTCATGTACAAGCATGGGATCGAAACCACGCCAATTGACTCAATTGGTCTACAGGTAGTCTGACCTTTTAAATCATATTTAGTTTATGGGATAAAATTCTTATACTGTAAAAAACAAAACAAAGAGCTCGGCAAGGATAATTGTCCAGTTGATCGGATGGTACGAAAAACCAAAGTCTATTCTACATGTTGGAGTGCATGTAAAAAAAACCAAACCTTCACAGTTGGATTCTGAAATAAAATTAGGCCATAGTGCCACAGTCTAGGCAAAATTTTAGTCGTAACACAGTGCATTGCAAATGGCTGTCTTCATTTGGATAATTAGTGCAAAAAATAGGACCTTATCAAATAACCCTTCACAGTTGGAATTTCAAATAAAATTAGGCATTTTTGCCATAGCAAACTGCATTGCATATGCCTATCTTCATTACCCCAATATAGTGCCGCAGTCCCGGCAAAATTCTAGCAATAGCACACTACATGGTATGAGCCCAATTTGTTCAGAAAAGACTGCCATTAAACTTTTTTTTCATTTCATACTGTAAATACTTACATTGAATTGGTTACCATTTATATTAGTTCCAATGAGAGTAGTTTTTAACGAAACTAGACCATTAACAGGATTGATGTAGAAGTAGGCAATATTTTCAGGTGTACCAATAATACTGTATATCAACGCATCCTAAATACATACAAACACTCATATTAAGGTTAAATCTAAACATACATTATGTAAGAGCTAAATCTGCTAATTGCAGGCCCCCAGACTAAAGATGAGAATTTACTCAAAAATGTTCGCCTTATTTCAACTAAAATACTGACCCTTATATAACTTTTGTTGTTTTAATTTATGAAATACATTAATAAGAAACTATGTGCAAATTTGTGTGTTTCTGGAGCAAAGAAATTTCACATAAACAGTGATTGAAAGTTGAATAAATTCTCAATTTTCAAACAGACAATGCTTTGTGAACTTGGGGCCATGTCTTTCTTTAGGACTGAAATATTATCTAAATTATTAATTACACATTAACTTATCCGGAACCGTAATCAACTGTCTTTGCTAGTCTGTGATATTTGCTGAATTTAATCATTAAATGGATAATCGAGACTATGTTTTTCATTGTACTGTCTTTAGTAATGATGATCGAGGCTAGGCCCAAAATTCAATGGCTACTCGTTTCAGGGTGGGTCAATTTGACTGACATTTTCAGCAGATTCCCTTTACATTATCTACAGATCTGTATCTAATCTCCCATAATGTATCTTTAAATTATTGAAAACCATAAATATGGCAAACAAGAAATTGTAAATATGTACTGTACACAAAGACTATTTATTTATAAGCATCTTTTCGTGAATTAATAATATAACTTTTTTGTATATATTTTTTTCATGAATTAGTTATATAACTTTTTTGTATACAGCTTTTTGTAAAATATGAGCAAGGTTATATAGGCCTAGTCTGTTCCTCATTCCTTTTCTGAGAAAAAAAAAATATCGTTTATATAAAAAATATGTGAAGAATTTCTTACAATGATTGCCAATAGTTTTTGAAACTGAACATAAAAACTGCATCACACAGTTTTCATTAAACTAAAAATTTACACAAAACCAATTCAACTACAGATGAATAGTGACGTTAACCTGGATTGCCAATTTCGGCAGAAAGTTATAAATGACAATTGTCAAATTGTTTTTTATTAAAGAACCCATCGTCATGACTTACCCCATCAGCATCAGAAGCATTGCAATGAACAATTGAAGTGCCTAATGCTATATCTTCTGTTACTTGGCGACTATATGATGTGGGATCGAATACAGGATTGCTTGGATTTCTATCCACTCTAACAGTAGCTGTAGCAGTAGCTCTAGCGTTGGGATAAGCATTATCATATGCAATAACGACCACCTAAATATTAAAATATTGATAATCAAAGTTCAGAATTATAAAGACATAAATACTAGGCTAAAAAGTGTCATATAGTAGTCATATCACATCATATCCCACCATACATTGTTTACCATTGACACCTCTGAAAGAAGAGTTTCCTCCCTTTTATTAGTTATTGGAGTTTGTGCATTTACTAAGGGGATTTAAAATCATGTGGAATTTGGTTGTTACAGTTCTGTCAGTCCCAACGACAGAGGTGGTGTGAGTAGAATCATGAAGTACTTCCCAAACCAAACTTAAATACTTTAAGCAAGTCTTATATTCAAAAAGAAATCTTAAAAGTATAACTTTTGCCTTGAGTCTGACAAATGAGTGTTATGAATGAATGAATAAATGAAATGGGTTTAACATTCTACGCTTCTGCACCTAACCTGGGCTCATTGAAGATGGGCATACGCCATACAGTGTGTTATGAGGGAAATTTTGCCAGGGCAGCAACTGAATTCCAACTGCCAAGGGACCTGGTTTTTTGTCCCATCCAAACGACTAGGCAACTGTCCTTGTCATGCCGTCCGTCTGCATCACTGATGAGGGGAAACCACGCCGGAAAATCGAGATGAACTTTCTTGGCCAATGCAGGGATCGAACACCCGACCTCCAGGCTAGCGAGTCAGCACTTTATCCACTTAGCCACCTGATCCCCCATGAGTATTATGAGGAATATTAAAATAAATAATATTTTACCTGATAGATTGTTGTTTTAAGACTATCCAGACTGATATTTCTAGCTAGACTAATCAAACCATTAGAATTAATACTAAAGAAAGCAGGAGCTGGATATTGTCCTACTATTTCATACATTACTTGACCCTGTAATATGGAACGAAACTTGAAATAAGAGTCTCTATTCAATTTGATAGCAGACAATCTATACAATAATTAGATTTCTTTAGAAATTGATGCTAGAAATTCTTTTATATATCTGGAGTTTCTGTTAAATTCGTTACCAGAATTCCAATTAAAATAGTTACCAGAATTTCTATTAAATTTTGAATATATAATTTCTATTAAAGTTTGAATATAGAATTTCTATTAAAGTTTGAATATAGAATTTCTATTAAATTTTTAAAATAGAATTTCTATCAAATTTGGTATTAGAAATTATATCAATTTAATATAATTGTTACCAGAATTTCTATTAAATTTGATATCAGAAATTTCTATTAAATTTGATACAAAAGTTTCGATTAAATTTGATACAAAAGTTTCTATTAAATTTGATATAAGAATTTATATCAAATTTGATATTAGAAATTATATCAATTTGATATTAAAAATGATATCAATTTACAGAGCCAGCATCTAACTCACTTCTGAGTACATATATAAGACAGAAAATATAAATTATTACTTACCACCAAATCTCTGTCTAAAGCCGTGGTACCGACAACATTGGAAGTTACTGACATACTTTCCAAAATATTAGCATTGTATGGTTCATTGATAAATTCTGGAGGAGCTGAATCACGACCAATAGTAATATCAGCAAAAACCTGATCACTCAAATCTGGTACATTTTGATCACGAACTCGAATGGTAATCTGAATGTTAAATAAATCATTATTGTAATGTTTACATATGAATGTTTCATAAACAAATTATGATATATTAAACTACGCCTTTTATCATTATTAGATATTTAAATGTTTTGAAAAAGTAACGTAAAAGATGCATTATGCAAGAGCTAAATCTGCTTATTGCAGTTCTTTCTTTACGCCTGAAATGTTTCATAAAAAATTAGACATTTATTAACTTGTCAAGACCATAATTAACTCTCGAAACCATCAGATGCTCTATATTTTCAACGAATTTTTATTATCGTAAAAACGGTAGCAATGACAATCAAGACCCTAATTCTCAAAACAGCCCTAACGTCGCTCAGAATGACGTAATTTGACTGAAATTTTAATATATAAAACACATACAATTTACTGGCTTTTTACTTGGCACTGCCGGGGTAGAGCCCTCCGACACTTTCTCAAAGAGTGTTATGATACCAGAAGTGGGAGGCCTACGCACTCTAAATATTGAGCTGCCATTATCCCCCAAATTTTAGTTGCCACTAACCCCAAAAGGATGGAAGACCATCAAAAGTATATATACAGATCAGTAATTAGGCTGTTTGCTGCTGTGAAGATAGATAATGTATAGATATATAACATGTATTTTCATATCCTACCCTGTCTGTTCTTTGCGTGCCAGTTGTCAATACTTTCTTGAGGGAGATAACTCCAGTTCTACTATTGATAAAATAGTAGTCAAGGGCTCGAACATCACCAAGTATTTCATAAAATAACACATCCTAAAAAAAAATCAATTTAATACATATGAATGAAATGGGGTTTAATGTCCTACACTCCTACACCTACCCTTGGCTAATTGAAGAGGGGCATACATCATACAGTGTGCTATGAGGGAAATTTTGCCTGTACAGCAACTGAATTCCAACTGCCAAGGGATCTTTTATGTGCACGCCAATGTGTACACGGGACCGCGGTTATTCGTCCCATCCAAAAGACTAGGCAGCTGTCCTTGTCAGGCCCTCTGTTTGCATAATACATAAGAATAAGTGAGGTAAAATCATTTAGAGATGAGACGACCATTTATCTAGTTTTAATGGGAATTTAATGATCTGAAAGGAAATTGGCTGTTATTACAGTCAATAGCATCATAGTCATACATATGTGTTAATTATACTGTGAATACATGATAAAATATCGAAATGGCAATCAGCGTTCGGTTCTGACATTTAAATTAAAATATCAGTACTGGTAAATACTGATCTGTCAGTAATCATTAACTAGAGCCTCCACAAGATTTTTTTGAAGTGATCAAGGGCCGTAACTCTGACAGTAATTATCGGAAATCGCTGAAAATCAATAGCCGTCTTCGTCTCATGACCTTAAACACTGTATAAATTTAAAGTCAATCGGTTATTAACTATAGCCTCTAGAGTGTCCACAAGATTTTTTGAAGTGATCAAGGGCCATAACTCTGACAGCAATTATTAGAAATCGCTGAAAATCAATAGGCTTCTTCGTCTCGTGACCTTAAACACTGTGTATAGTTTTTGGGTCAACTGGATATTAACTTTAGCCTCTAGAGTGCCCCCAAGCAATTGTGGACGCCGGTACGCCGGACGGGGGCAACGGACGGAAGGGCGTATACAAATGTTATACGACAATTGTATATATATTTACATGTCTAACTATCTACAACCCGGCTATTGTGTAATTGTGCTGTTTTAAAGAAAATATTCTGATTCTAATGATTAGTTTTAAACCATTGTTTGAGAATTATCAAAAATATTGGGTTCCTGCTACTGTTGCATAGTTTAATATTGTCTGTCTAGATTAGATATGAGTATCAGGTTTACAAATGTTTACATTCCCAAAGATGTAGTGTAACTACTGCCATATACTCCGATGCTAAACAAATTTATTTATATTTTTACAGAATAGTGGTCTGAACCCTTCTTGAGCTCTTTGTGCTAAATAAGTTACTTCCCTTTATTAATAAAAGCCTTTGATCCTAGAAGGAATTCTGGGATGGAGAGAAATAACAGATGACTGTTTGATCTTAGCCCTTCTACATGTCTTTAACAATCTTGGCCATCCTGTGGCCTATGCCCCACCCCCAATGCCACACTACTTATATTTATTTTTTAGTTTACAATTATAGGTATTGGTATTTGTATAAGTGGATAGTTTTACTAAAAGTATCTGGTATTGGTTTGGTTTTACCAATAACACCCCTGTATTTCTTTATTCTCATTTATCTGTGATAAAAATAAAAGTGAATAGAATTGTTTTAAATCTGGGACTACTTTAATCATAAAAAGTTTTAAATTCTTTTTGCATTTGTTTTTTTTCTTACCCCATCTAGATCACTTGCAAACACCTGAAGAATTTCTCTTCCAAGTTCATAAGATTCTGCAATGCTTTGGGAATAAATTCGTGGATTGAATATTGGTCCTGAAGGATTTCTGTTTACACTGAGGGTTACGGTAGCTGTTGCCCGAGTATTTGGGTAAACTGAGTCATATGCAACCACATTGAGCTTTAAAAAAAAAAAGTAAAACATATTGTGTTACAAATAACAAACAATTATAAGGCCCCACCAATTTGAGTTTCTGTTCTGATTGGTCTGGATAAATAAATAGCCACTTGAATAACAAGAAAGCTGCCTTATTTAAAATTTCGAACTTAAAGCTTTTGAACAGCACAACCAAATACTCTTGGTTTTTAAGTAAGAGCAAAACATCAAATTGGTGGGGCCTAAAGATTTCTGCCAGAGGATTTTTACAACGTGACTGCTAATCTATGTCTGACAAACTACATTTTATGTGGTTTGTAAAAACTTCTCCCAGGTCACATAAAATTGCAGTTTTTACAGAACATTCACATATACATGGCAGAATATTTTTAATGTTACTGCCATCTTTTTCATTCCCAAGTAAAGTTATAGTTTGAAGAACCCTAAATTTGACAATTACTGATTTTTAAATTGTCAAAAAAAAAATGGTGTCATTTGTATTGTCAGCTGGGATAGTTTAATTATCCAGTACCGATATTTTAGAAATATGAGTCTGTTAATAAAAGGTAAATAGATTAAGGTTTAGGAATGCCTCGGGCGAACTACTTGATTTCGATCCCCCACGACTCAAGTGTAGGACCTAGTACTGATAAAAATGTGAAAAGGAAGACATTTTAAATTTGTCAATTTTTTTCCATTATACTTACATTATATGATGAATATCTATCAAACAGAAGTCCATTGATATTAGACATCCTGATGATTCCTGACGTCCTATCCAATTGGAAGAAAGCAGGTGCCACACCATCTCCAATAACTTCATATTGTATTGCTCCCTGGAAATACAAAAACAAATTGTTAGCTATAAGAAATTCCTGCCTCATGTACAACAAAGTTATATAGGGCTCCCGTATATCACGCATAACAGATTGTGTTCATGGCCCTGAACTTGTGTAATTAAAGAATTGATTGGTTACATTAAAGCAAATGATGCCATAGTAATTTCCTTGCACATGTTATCTTGTGGTATTTTATGGACACAAGTTTTGACTATCTTACCCTTTTTATGTGTCAACCTGTCAATTATATTTTTAGTGATATTTAGTACATACTACATATGTCTATAAATTTAAAACAATGTCGCCACAGCTATATTGCTACATATCATCGCTCACAATTTGAATTTAATATATTTTAAATTATTCATTTTACATTATCTATTTTCAAACTAAAACTATTCTAGCAAGAATGGTCAGCTCTTTTTCTAAATCTTACATAATGGATCTTAAAGAAAGATTACTATATAAATAGAGAGAGAGAGAGAGAGAGAGAGATGGGGTTTAACGTCCACTTGACACAGACTAGGTCATTTCGGGACTAAACTATATAAATAGATGTACAACTGTGAAATACTGTACCTGTAAATCATTATCTCGAGCTGTAACACTGTAAATAGAAGTTCCATTTGCAGCTGATCTGGATACGTCGCTACGATACGGTGCATTTATGAAAAAAGGCGGAGAAGTGTCTCCAGTCACTGTAATAGTCACATTACATATGGCTGTTTTGGCTGGAGTCTGCTGATCACTAGCAATAAACTGGAACTGAAATATAAATGACATTAAGGTTATTTTTGTTAAAATATGAGAGGGTCCTGAACTCCATCCATCATGACAGAAAGCCCCCCACCTCCACCAACACCACCTCCACACACCTGTATCGTCCCGCATCACTGACAAGGGGGAACCACGCCGGAAATTATGAATGATCGAAAACCCAACCTCCAGGCTAGTGAGCCAGTGTTTACCCACTTAGCCACAGTGCCCCCCCTCTTCCTTAAAATCTGAAGTGCACGGGTTAAAAAATTCAACCATTTAAACTACCTAGTTGTGAAAATAAAGAGACAAAAAACACCTACCTGATAGACTCCAGTAGAACTAGTTAATGGAGTTCGTAGAGCTATTTGACCTGAGCGGGGATATAGTATAAATCTATCTGTAATTGATGAGCCTGTTCCAGGTAAAAATCTGTAATCTATCACATCCTACATAAATACATAAACACATGATTAAACTAAAGTTGCCAGTCAACATATGTTAGAAGTCTGTAATCTATCACATTCTACATAAATACATAAACACATGATTAAACTATAGTTGCCAGTCAACATATGTTAGAAGTCTGTAATCTATCACAATCTACATAATTAAGTGATAAAGCTAGATTTGACAGTCATGTGATTTATCACATCCTTCACAAATAAATGATTAAACTAGAGTTGCCAGTCAACATATGTTTATGATATAAATAGATCTAAATGAAGATTTCCATCCATGTTAATATAACTTTTTCATACTTCCGATGGCCTACACTACATGAAGATCTGACAGGTTTTAGTGATAGGTCGCGTCAGAGGTCATACGAGCGTCTTTTGACCCTATGACATCTGACATTGATTATTTAATCGGCCTTTGATGTTTCTAGTGTTAAAGAGAAGCACATACATTATCTCCATCAGTAGCTGTAACTGTATATAAAATTGAACCAATTCTGGTTGTGTCCGGGATGTTAACAGCATTAGATAGGCTACAGACTGGTGAATTCTCATTTCTAGTGACAGTGATATTAACATAAGCCTGGGCTCTTTGTGTTGTTATGGTTCCTGGTGCTGTTGCTTGTACCAATAACTAAAACATAAAAATATACGGTAATTATAATATCTTCCAAGTACGGTAGTCTGAGACTCCAATTATCACATGGCTCAATTCTATTTCAATATTTCACTTGCATGAAAGGGTCTAGCAGTGGGAGGAAACCAAAGGACCTGGAAAAAACCATGAGACTCAACATGCATCCCATTCCTTATCATATACCATCTTGGGATAGAAAACTGAACCAATGACAAGACCCTATGATCTAAAGTGCATGCATTAGATCACTAGACCACCCAACCTCCCTTTCAATTGCTAAATGCAATAAAAACAATGAATCAAAAATGATAAAGCTTTTTTAAATATGAAACAATAGCTAACCTGATAGAAAGTAAGGCTAGATGGATCTAATCTTAAGTCTCTCTGTATGGTAATAACACCTGTATTGGCGTCAATTTGGAAATATTCTGGAGCTGTACCATGGGCAATAATACTATAAGCTGGTGTCTGAAATACAAAAAAAAGTCAATGAAACACAGTATTATTGTCACAAGGGTCATTATATGTTTAAATATCTTACAATATTTTATAATATTTTACCCAAAATGACTATATTATGGATATGAAAAAACACATTTCTCTCTTGAAACACTATTTGTCTGGGGAACTATGGAGGTAAAACATTTACATTGTTGGAAATCATGTGTTAGCTCTCCCCGAACATCCCACCTTAGGACCACTGACATTGTCCATAAATATGTCTCATTAATAAGAATGTGAATCTAAAACATGACACAATTGCTTGAAGAGTTTAAGTTAATCTAGCTGTATGTACAGTGTACCGGTATGTTTTGTCCTGTCTCTGATTGTGCACTTCTCCTGCAATGTTTGTTTAAGAATTCTTACTAATGTTTGTGCTAACACCTTGTGTTAATGGCTGATTTTCCCACAATGTCTTTCTAAGTTTAACTATTAGTAATACTCACTCCGGGTTGTGCTATGGTTGTGGTAACAGTTTGTGTTAATGGCCAATTTTCACTTATCGTTAGAGCATATGATGGTAAAGTAAATGATAATGGTCCAGCAGATCTTGTAACTGTCACTATTACATTTATGGTACCAGTTCTAGCAGGAACTCCTCTATCAATGGCGTACACTAGAATCTGAAAGTAGAAATATCAACATAACTCTGTTAGTTTTAGTTTTCTTCTAGTCGCATCATCAGAATTCAATCCAAAAGAACATTTGACAAAATCACATAAATTATAATAATAAATTAATATATTTGTAAAGCGCATACACTCCATCTAGTGAAGCTGCTCAGTGACACTGGTTTTACATTAAAATTTTTTGTTTTTTTCTTAAATATTTTTTGATTATTCCATACAAATGCACATTTATCATATATATCTCTTTCGCTATAAGCTACCATTTTCAAAATATTGTATTCATTATCAAATTCAAACAGCTTATTCTTTTTTCTATTATAGTTATGTATGTTTCCATATATTTGTATTTTTCGTTTCTGTCATAAAAATGAATCAACTTCAATAAAGCTTGGAAATTAAAGAGTTGCCTGTTAGTTATACTACTTCGGAAGATGTAATATTATTATTTGCTACATATGATAATAAAATTGACAACAGGGGGAGCCTCCTGTTTTCCAAGCATTACCACATTACATGTGAAATTGACATTTATGCAAGTAACATATAACAATAATAGGCTAAATTGACATAAAACTAAATCAAAATATTGTAATATAATGATTTTAAAAAATAGAAATTTAGTTTATCGTACCGTATATTGGTTGATGTTATCATTGGGAATATCTGTCAGCAGGTTGATGACACCATTAGATGGATGAATAGAGAATCGGTTTTCATTTAAACTATTCGTTTGGAATGAGAAATCAAATAAACTTCCTGGAGCCTACAAAATTTTAAAACAATAAACATTGATATAACAGCGCTACAAGTTGATTTAGAGTCTTATTTAGTAAAAATCCATTAAATCTGGAAGAATATCATTGTCCTTCTTGATGTGCTAAATAAATATTGAAATACTGCATCCTGTTTTAGGTAGCTTAATCTTACTTTTGATGTTTTAATCTGACGTTAGAGAGTGACAAATGGGTTTTAACTTCCACTTGACATAAACTAGGTCACTTTCGGACTAACATGTGGTTCAATCTTATTTCAATAATTTGATTGTGTGAAGGGGTCTTTAGCAGTGGAAGGAAACCCAAGGATCCGGAAAAAAACTCTCAAGGTTGGACAGGTGACCCTACAAACTCAACACAAAGTAGGTCATTTAGTGACTAACATATTGTACGATTTTATTTCAATAATCTGCATACACATAGGGGAGAAAAACCCATGAAGTTAGCCAGGCAGCAATGCTCCTTGTCATATATATGTGTGAGTTGACAAACCTTATGATCTAATTTGGACATTTCAGACCACCCACCCCCAACACTTAACACCCCTAGAGACAATAGAAATCATACCACTGTATCATCGTCTGTTGCATTTAAATCAGTAATAAATGATCCCCTTGGTAATGTTTCAGGTATCGTCACCCGAATATCGGCATTGGGTACAAACCGAGGTGAAAATTGATTGCGTAATACAGTGATTTTTACTGTGGCTGTTGCAGAAAGTCTTGGATCCCCTCCATCACGAACCACAACCCGAGCCTGAAAATGAAATCGGTAATTAAAGATACATTATGGGAGATTAGATAGAGAGCTGTCAGTTCTCACTATAATAGTTAAAAACTAGATAAAGTAAAGGAAATTTGTTGAAAATTTCAGTCAAATTGATCCACTCTGAACCGTTTGCAATTGCATTTTCGGCCTAGCCTCGATTATTATTACTAGAGTCAGTACAATAAAAAAACCTGGTCTCGATTATCTATTTCATGATTTAATCATGAATGAAAGTTGAGCAGCAAATCGGATCATAATCCAGTAAATATTGCAGACTAGCGATAACATCAAGAGTTGATAATGGTCTTGATAAGTTTAATTAATAGTTTGGACAACATTTCAGGCCTAAAGGAACTGCAATAGGCAGATTTAGCTCTTGCAGAATGTATGTTTAATATCAATGTAAACACTTTTGTAGACTTTTGCTTGAGTAGTTTGCACATACAAATTTCTTGATATCACTGTTTTTGTTCTTCTTCTTCTTCTTCTTCTTGGGATGACATTACTAGCAAAAATTCCTAATGCTTAGCCATTTCAGCTACATTACAACCAATATAGAGCTTGACATGCTTGTTCCTTGTACAATTGAGCATTGATTGAATGATTTCATAACTTACTGTGTAGAGAATATCTGTATCATCAACTAAACTTCTGCCGGGCACCAGACTGATCAAACCATTAGTTGGACCAACTTGGAAAAATGTTGGAGCTTTATCATCACCAATAAGAGTGTAGGACAATGTATTGAATGGAGCCTAAAAATAGTATGAGATAATATAATATTATTAGGCATGAGACTGTCATGAAATGAAAATGTACAGATCTAAGTATCTAAAGCTCATTTTTTAAGAAAGCATTTTCACGGGTTACATGGAAACGGTTCCATTACATTTGCATTAAATGTCCTTTTTAGCCGAAAAAAACATGTACATTGAAAACAGGCATAGGCATAACAATGTTCATGAGCAGCAGAAGCATTTACCTAAAAGGGCATATAACTCTAACACAATAGCATAACATTTCATGTATGGCAAGGTTTGGGGGCATTTGTGTGGAACTTTTCAACATATATAAGAGTTTGACAAGATATTGAATTTCTGAAGATACATTCCACAAGATTTTCGATAGAGGCATATTGGGGGTCTGAGAAGAGGTTTTTGAAAGAAAAAGTCCAATATGATAATCTATTATTGTTCCAGCATATTAAAAAGAAAATGTTTCAAAACGATCCCAAACAATGCCATGCCTATAACATTTGACAATTAAAACACGAATTAGAATTCAATTTTGGTTAATTTCAATCAATATTGAATTATGTTATTGTTACTTTATTGTAAAAGTATGGACTCCTGGTCCTAGATATCCAATATTTAAGACACATTGAACATCTTAAAATTAATATTTGCTTTTCTACACATATAGCTATACATACGGTACATCTTTTAAAATTACAGAATATTTTCAACATAATAAAACAACAACTTACAAAAACATCTGCATCATTGGCTGTTGTCTGGAATACTGATGTCCGTGTCTGCATATCAACCGGAATACTAACAGCGTATGGTTCGAAAGAGAATACGGGTGGTGCCGTGTTTCTATTCACTGTAATCGTGACAACAGATGGTTCAGCAGATCGTTGAGGATTGCCTAGATCATTTGCTAGTGCATTAAACTATAAAATAAAAAGTAAAATCAAACAATTAATGTGTGTATTAAATAGTTACTGTACATTAAATAACTTTAAATGGTCAACCTCCAGCACATGCTCAAAACATGGTATCTTCAGCTGATTAGAAGTGGCATATTGCCTTCCTGTTGGCCGAAAGTTCGCTTTACTCCAAGTTATTACGTCCCCTGGACCCTCGCCTATAGGGACCTAGGATGGAAGCCGCCCCCCCCCCCATCAAGAATTGCTTTCGCCAGCCTTGCTCCCTGTAATAATAATAAAGTACGGCGTTGGGTATTTAGCAGTTGGAGAAAACCTTAACATCTGGAGAAAAAACAAAAGGCTTGACAATAGAACATACTCCTTGTCACATACAAGCTGAGGATTGAAACAACACCACTTGCCTTGTTGACTAACAGTAGGACGTTAAACCCTATTTCATTTCATTTGACCAACCAAAACCCTTTTTATTCCCCTTTTTAAATATAAGACTCCCCTATTTCCTATATTTCTTCAACTATGGGTGAGGCATGAGACAGATGAAATGGGATTTAATTTCAACTTGACACAAACTAGGTCGTTTTGGGACTAACATGTTTCAATTTCATTTCGATACTTTGCTTGTGTGTAGGGGTCTTTAGAGGACCTGGAAAACACCCATGAGGTTACACAGGTGACCCTACTCCTTTGTCACACACAAGCAGGGAATCAGAACCATGCCACTTGATTTAATAAAAAGCAGACCTGATAAAAGGCACACATGGTAACCAATCGACCACCCAACTCTACTGTCCTATTAAGAGTTTTGAGAATGTAAAATACTTACTGTAAATGTAGCGAATCGTTGAGTGTCTTCTCTAAGAGGTCTTCGTAATGCAACAATACCAGTTACAGGATCAATCATAAAGAATTCTGAGCTAGCTTGATTACCGGTAATATCACTCATACTGTAACGGACCAAATTGTTGGGTGCCTAAGAAAATTTAAGAAAGATATTCTACTTACATCGTTGGGATAAAGATGAATTCTATATATTTAATATAATTCTAGGAAATATTAGAGATCAAACTTCATGTGGAGATAGATTCACATTAATTAACAACTATTTATTTCAGTCTTAGTAATCTGTTATCAATAGCAATAGTGACCAAAGTATTGCAAAACGATATTTGTTATAAATATGCTCACTCTACACATCATATCCAAAATTCAAATGAATGTCATAATTAGCATCCTAGTGTCAAAAAGTTCATTGCAATTTGTATTCGGAACATAATTTAACAGTCCCTTCAATGATTATGGTTTAGATTTTGATCCAAAAAAAAGTTAAGGAGTACTATAATATACTTACCGTTTCATCAAGATCCGTTGCTGTAACTGTAGCCACACTTGTACCAACTAAGGCTACCTCACTTACTCTACCAGAATATGTCCTGGATGTAAATGTGGGACTGAGTAAATTTCTGTTTACATTAACTGTAACTATGGAAGTATCAGATAATCTGGGATTTCCACCATCTTGAACTAAAACTCGAATCTAAATAAAAAACCAACATTTTTTTTTGTGGCTGAAACATCGATTCTTTGGAATCTATCACTTAACAGTAATGGTGTGTCATTTGTAATTATAGCTGAAATATCAAGTTTCTCACGGCTTAATTCACGCTAATATTTATTTATAATTTGAAAGTGATTCCTATAGTGATGAATGACTTACTGAAACTTAAATTTACAAAATGGTACAAATAAGAAATTTTAAAGATAAACAAGAAAACTGCAATATGCTATATATAACCTGTTCAATTACATTTGATTAAGAGAGCGAGAGAGAAATGGGGTTTAACGTCCATTGACACAAACTATGTCATTTTGGGACTAACATTTGATTAAAGGGACTCAGTAATCTGGAGGCCCCAAGTTGTTTCGCCATGGGATGAAAGAGCTTCATTAGCCCGGATGTAACCAAAAGCTTGGACATTATAAACCCCATTTCATTTTGATGTTCTTTCAGATTTCATGAATTTTTGCTATCGGAAACTGTAAATTAACTTGTAGGACTTTAAAATAAAGCTAAATATAATTTATAGGTATTTTATAGAACTGTTCATCAATTTTATTGTTCTAAACTTGTTTCATCAATTCTTATTGTTCTAAACTTTTTTGGTCTAGGAAATCGATGTGAATTCTCATTGCAAACAAATGGTTTCGAATTAAAACTGGTTTGCCATTCATTCATCCCATTTTAATCACACCAAACCCAATACCATTATAAATCGCATGATCATGGCATATCACACTGTCTCAACAAATTTGCAAAAATTGAGGCTTGTAGTAATAGTAGTAGCCAACTGGTTTTGTCATAAAGGTCAAATAGCAAAATGAACAAATAATTAGAAAAAAATTTAATTTAAGCAGAAAAACAGATGAGTGCAAAACTGAATAGTTTTTCTTTCAACTTCGGCACCAGAAAAAATTTGAACAGACGGGCGGGGGAATAAAAATAGATAAATGCATAAATAATAGAAATACCCTGTAGACTGTTGTTGGGTCATTGGCAATAGACTGCTTCAGTGAGATAGCACCAAGACTAGGATCAATTCGGAAATATGTTGGTGCATTTTCATCTCCATATATAGAATATGTCAAAGTGTTAAATTCTGCCTGAATATGAAAATAAATATAAGATATATATACACTTCAGAATGGCTCGTATAATAGTTTGAAAACAATTTTTTAAATCAAGTAGTAAAAATAAAAAAGATGTTTAAGGTATCTCTAGAAAAATATTCCTTATGTGGTGAAAATGGGTACATAACATATAGTATGTCCCATGTAAACAATGCATGTGCCATCAACGCTGTATGATGTAACATCACACAAAGACCTATACAGGTGGTAAAAGAAGGCTTTCGCATACCACTGTGAAAGTGTTTGCTGCATATCATAAACATATCAGGGAGTTCAACATCTTCAAAAAATTTAATCCCACAAAATGCATCAAATCCCAAGGAATTAGACGATTCTATTTTTGACTTTAATCAAGGAGATCTAAACATATGAATCTATATTTTTAAACGCATGTTTTCAGCAAAGACTATTGAGCCCTACATCACATATCTTCAAAAAAAAATTTAACAAACGTTCTAACTCAATCGTAAGTGCAGGAGGACCGCACTATACACAAACCAGATTAGAACTGATAAGATAAATCTGCGGACAAGACAAACCACAGAGACATCGCCAGAAATAAACAACAAATATCAACTTACTATTGTATCATTATCATAGGCAGTGACTGTTTTAATCGTTCTAAATGTCTGTTCATTTCTATTAATAGTAACAAGATACGGTTCATCATAGAACACCGGTGCATATTGATTACGCCGTACATTAACTGTCAAAGTTCGCATTGGAGCGGAAAGCTGTGGTTCTCCCATATCATAGGCTATCAGCTCAACCTGAAAAAAGTTTGGATGTAGTAATAATTCACTTAAAACAAATGTAATATGTAATGACTACATGTATATTCCATTACCATGATATAAGACCTGCCCTTGAGGTTAAACATACATCATGCAAGAGGTAAATCTGCCTTTTGCAGGTTGTTCTTTAGGCCTTGAATGTTTTCTCAATTATTAATTAGACATTAATTAACTGATCCATACCATAATCAACTCTCGATGTCAAAGCTAGCCAGAGACATTTGTTGGATTAGGATCTTATATGCACAGAATTGCTGCCCTTGCGAAATCAAACCACAGTAATTGACGTGCTATCTGACCTTACTTTAAGATATTCAATAAAGATCTCTGCATAAGGTACCTGATCATTTTATTATAATCAACAATTATATTTTTGCAATAATTTGGAAATATCCTATAAGCTACAAGCCTTGAAATAAGGCACAGATATGGAAAGACACAATCCATTCGGTGCCTGTCATTATGTCCGACGGATATTTGTCTATTTTATGTTTTTAATGGTTATTACCAGGACCGCTAATCTATGTAATTAGAACTTCACACCACGAAGGAATTTATCTTTGGATCACATCTTATACCAGTAGTTTTTCATGATCTTTGTACTGCAATCATAAATCTATAGGATGTCTTCACCCCAGGAAAGAATTTATCTTTGAACCACATCTTACATAAATACTTTTTGTACAAACTTTGTAATGTAATACTAAATTTATAGGATATCTTCAACCTAACAAGGAACCATGAAGTAGTCGAGTCGTCAGGGCCCTCACATCTTGACTAGAACATCCTGGTTTCGAAGAGGAAACTTGAAATAATTGGTATTACTTACAGTATACACACTAGTTGTTAAACCAGCTACAGTTGATCTCAAGAAAACCTGTCCAGTGACTTCATTCACACTGAACTGCATGTTAGCAGCAGTTGATGCAATCCTGTAGCGTACAACATTATGTGGTGCCTGTAAAAAAAATCAAATAAAATACAAATTACATTACAGTTTATGAATTCCCTGCTGTTGAATGGAAATAGATGGTACAAACTAGCTGTTTGTATTCACTAATAAAGAGAGAGAGAGAAATGGGGTCTAACGTCCACTTGACACAAACTAGGTCATTTCGGGACTAAAATATGGTTTAATTTTGTTTCAATAATTCACTTGCGCTTAGGGGTCTTTGGCAGTGGGAGGAATTCGGAGGACCCTAAGAAAACCCACAGGGCTGGACAGACAAGCCTACTCCTTGTCACATACAACCGTATTCACTATTAAACATGAAGATGAAACTTATATAAGTTAATACAACTTAATAAAGTATTCGATATTTTCATTTTAAAATTCTCTACTAAGAAACTGCAGCATGTTTTACAGGGTTTCTTAATCTTTGTCATGGCATCAACATGGCACCAACAATGTCTTTAAACAAATGACTCCTTGATAGGAGTGGTGATTGGCTAATAAATTCTTCAATTGGGTGAATGCTTCGGCTAAGTGGACACACTGGGTGAATGTATCAAACATGTTTGATTCCAGCGAATCACACTGGACACACAGGTCAAACTTTGGCAGCAATTAATTCAGCCGAATGATTCGCCTGGTGTGTCTACCACTTATAACCTGAATATTACTTTTTGTATATTAACTCATTTAGTTATATTCAAACCAGAATAAAGGACGTCTAGTGGCTTTAATATTTTAAAGGCAAAAAACAAACTTACCGTTGGATCAGAATCTGTAGCCGAAGTGGTGTATATCGGAACAGAAATACTCTGTGTTTCTAGAATAGTCGTTTGAAATGATTGAGTAGTAAATACTGGTGCCGCCTGGTTACGTCTGACAACAATCGTTAACGTGGAGTATATAATACACGACCCTCCATCTCTAGCAGATACTGTCACCTGTTTCAAAAATGTTACGCATATTGATTAATGTCTGATTATTTTAATATTCTAACAGAGAGAGAGAGAGAGAGAGAGAGAGAGAAATTCGGTTTAACGTACGCTCGACACAAACTAGGTCATTTCGGGACTAACATACGGTTTAATTTTATTTCAATAATTCACTTGCACGTAGGGGTCTTTAGCAGTGAGAGGGAAGCGGATGACTCGGAGAAATTCAAACAGAGTGTCTGCAACGACATCTATTATAACAAGAGAAAATCAGCTTGATTGGGAAAAAATAAAAGCAAAAGATTATAATAATAATAATAATAATAATCTCGTCATTTTACAAGGGTAGCAAATTAAGTCTGAAGCTTGTTTTCAATTTGGCCCTTGGCACAGATCGTGCGAATGATTTCGATCATTACTGCAGGAAGAAACCTAAGAACTCTGGGGAAACCTGCCTGATCGGACGGGAGACCGAATATCCCTCTCACTTACAACAATAAAGTTCTTGCCCTGAGCTGGGATTGAACCCTCGATGCATTGGTGAGAAGCCGCCTCTCTATCGCCACGTCCGACCAGCTTGACTGATGTTGAATTGAAAGTCATTTACCTTGTATTCATACGCTGAATCTGAGATGATGTTAGGTCGAGTAAATAATCGACCTGTTGCTGTATCAATGGTGAAATATACAGGTGCGTTACCATCACCAACGATAGCATAACTTCTTACAACTAAGTCTTGCTGTAAAAAGAAAAAAAAGATTTCTAAATAAAGCTGTGTATACCTTATTTCATTCTTTCAGTTTGTTCAATTAAACAGTTCGTATTATGTTTTAAAAGTCATTTTGATTCTTTTTTTATCTTATACCTTTATCATTGTAAAGCACCCCTGGTGAAGGAGTTCAAACATTTTTTGATATTAATAAAGAGAGAGAGAGAGAGAGAGAGAAAGAGAGAGAGAGAGAAATGGGGTACATATGGTTTAATTTGTATTATATATTAAAAGTTATTTTGATTCTTATACCTATATACCTAATTGTAAAGCACCCCTGGGGAAGGGGCTAAAACATTTTTTTGAAATCAATAAAGAGAGAGAGAAATGGGGTACATATGGTTTAATTTTATTTCAATAACTCTCTACCACGTAGGGGTCTTTAGCAGTGGGAGGAAACCCCCTTGAAATTATTTACTAATTAATATTGATATTAATTACTGATAATTAGTTTGGAAAGTCAAGAAATTCATCATTTGAGCGCCAAATTAGGTGCAATTCTTATGAGATTATCACAAAAACCCTTGAGGTTTGAATTGAACATACAATGATTATATCAAGATGGTATATTTAGCCAGGACAACTATTTCTCTTTAAATTTGTGTTTTCATGTAAACAATAAAATCTTTTAAATTATTAATTTGGCGAATATATTATGATTATAAGTCATTTAGTGGTGTTTAATGATATAACATTTCTGTCTCAATTGAACTTGATCAGAAACATTTATGGATCATTTCTACTGCTTTGTTACAACCTGAAATGAATAACATTTTTTAGAGCATTCAAAATTCTCCATCACATCATACTCGGACTCAAAGCGAGGATATGGTTAAGTTGGAAAATTGATCTGTGGCCCATGAAGATCTATTTAAATTTTTATGTTGGCATTGTCGGTATTCGTATCGCAGAGCCCTTGATCTGATCAGACACATAAATAAAAATATATAAATTCTCACATCAGCCCTGTACAACCAACAGTAGTTTATAAGTAAATCTATTGGGAGATGCTAATTGTAGGCCGGTTGGGGAAGTTCGGAAATTTCCGGAGTCCAAAATTGCCTGTTTTGGGGTAATGCTAACACGAACCCTAACCCTTTTAAGCGGGTAAAAAGTAAATTAGACCCAGGTTCAGTCTTCTAAAAAGGTTAGGGTTATGGTTCGTATTTCCCAAAATTCTCCTTTATATAAAGCGGCCATTTTGGACTCAGGAAACACACGAACCTCCCCAACCAGTCTACAAATACCATCTTCCAAAACTATTTAAGTTAGTGGTTTATTGCAAAGCCATCAAACGACTTTATCTCTGTGTTGATTTGGTCAAGCTGAAGACAAGAGTTATCCCTGTGGTCCATTGTGGTTTCAGACCACTATTTCTAATAAAAAATGTTCCTTTCATTAGACTGTCTCAGTGTGAAATCTCTACTTACATGGAAATCATTATCAACAGCTGTAACGTTAAAGATGTTGGTATTCGATGCTACTGTTGGTAATATGGTTATATTGCCTGGTAAATTGGTAAACGAAGGACAAGTGTTTCTGGCTATCGTTAACGATACAATGGTTTGCGTAGAAAGAGATGGTGTACCTAAATCTCTAGCTTGTACATTCAACACCACCTAGAAGTTAAAGATAAATTCTTATTAATCCCACTGAATCCAAACTGGGAGATTATCTACCAATTATATTATTTTGATTCTGTTTTCTTCATTAAATGTTAACCAATCAATTTGAGTACATTTCAACAAATGAAGATGACAAACAATTACAAGACTTAAAAAAAAAATACAAAAGAAAAAAATAAATAAAGTAGATATAGGCAGACAAAATGGGGGGGGGGGTAACTTCTGCTAAACAAAATGTAGGTCATATTAGGATTAACATATGGTGGAAGGTAATTCAATAATTTGCTTGCACATGGGGGTCTTTGGCAGTGTCGAGAAATCAGAAGTCCTGAAGAAAATCCACAGTGTTAAGACAGGGCACCGTACTCAATGTCCCATACTGAACAGACCTTATGCATAAGATCATTTGCCAACTCAATCCACATGGCCATTCAATCGTATACATGACTAAATAAAGAATAAAAACAAGAGTGTGTACTTACGCTATTCGGGATAATTGGATCTAATGTAAGCGATCTTTTAACAGAGATAATACCGTTTGTGCTATCAATATTAAAATGGTCAGATGTTCCAATCAAACTATACTCCACAACATTGTATGGAGCCTGAAAAAAAAAATAACAATCCCATGATGAGAGAGACAAAAATGGGGTTTAACATCCACTCAAAACAAACTAGGTCATTTCGGCACTAACTTATAATCCAATTCTATTTCAATAATTCATTTGCGCAAAGGGGGCTTCTGAAATCTGGAAAACAATGAGAAAACCCACAAGGTAGGACAGGCAACACTACTTGCCATGTACAAACGAGGAATCAAAACCACACCACTTGACTCAACAGTCAATTAATGACAGATCTTATGATAAGGCGCACATGTTAGACCAATCACATCATAAACCTGTCATTTAAAAATAAAAATACATAAATGCACCAAACCAAACGGTTCACTAAAAAGTGTAGCTAAAATTCTGTACTTTTGAACAATTAAATCTATTCCTTTTTATGGCGATATGCTGTAGCAGAGAAGATATTATTGACACTGTTTTTGAAACACCTGAGAGTTTATGAAATTTACTGGGGTTTAACATCCTATTTTCTGCACATTTTGGGCTAATAAGAACTGGCATACCCTATACAGTAAGCTATTAAGCTCAATTTTACCCAGACTGCATCCTACTTTTATGTTTATTTCGAATTCTAACCATCAAGGGTTCTTTTATGTGTTCACCAATGTATACACTGGGCCTCAGTTTTTTCCGCCCATCTGAACAACTAGATGCTGTTCATGTCAGACCTTGATTGTTAGTCAGGGCCGTTCCAAATTGATTACTTGATTGACATACTTTGATGGAATCAAAAAATTCAATTGTATGTCGTTCAATCGAGCATCCCAAAAGATTTGGGAATACATGAGCAGTTTGGAATAGATGGAATTAATGGATGCTGTGTTTCTCACCCCTGACTGATATTGACTTGAATCAAAGTCCATCTGTGTTCACAGTAACAATAAATGCAATGGGGTTTAATATCCTACTTTTCTGCACAAACTGGGCTAATGCGAATATGGCATACAGTGTGCCAAGAGGGGAATTTTGTCTAACAGCAGTGCTCCTAATTAACAAGCAGTGCTCCTAATTAACAAGCAGTGCCTCAACCACTGCAGCTACTATTAACAATAACTGATACATAAATTTAAATGATGCAGTTAATTTCAACAAATTTTAAGGATGAGACAGAAGAACTACAATACATACTTGAATATCCTGATCAATTGCAGTCACTTGCAAAACCTCCTCACCAAGGTTTTGATTTTCAGGAATAGGTTGTAGTCTGATGTATGGATCGTTACTGAACTGTGGAGCGAACATATTTCGTTGAACAGTGATGGAAGCTAGAGTAGTAGCTGATCGAGATGGAACTCCTCCATCGGAGCATTGTATACGTAACTGAAAAAAAAAATTACTTTTACTTAGAGAAAATGTAACTCATTGTATTTAATCCTAAAAAAAGCTCAAGGCAACGAATATACACTCACCTGCAGCATTTTGAAAGCTGCATGCTAAGTTTTAGGGGGCAAATCTCAAAATAATTGATCTGTAGGGTGTATTCAAGGGTTTGGAGACTGGGGCAGTGACTCAATCTAGACAGTTTTTAATGGACTGTGAAGCATAACATAAACTGCCAGTGAAGGCAACATGTTCCATTTTTTGACATTCAATGGCGTCAAGGAGGATAGTCAAAAAGCTTTTTAGCTTGAGCCCCACTCCACTTGATACCAAGATCGGTTGTAAGTACCAGTAAAAAAAAATAAAAAAATAAAGCATACCTGATATTGTGTTCTTGTATCTGATGCTAATGACTGGCGAACTGAAATTTGGCTTCTTACAGCATCGTAGGAGAAAAAGTTTGTGCCCGGAGCATCTCCAATAACGGAACAAGTAACATCATTGAAAGGTGACTGTAAAAGTAAAAATGCCATGTGATATAAACTAAAGAAAACATTTTGTTCAACGATACTCCTCCGTCACTTAAAAAGAACCACATGACCCGTTTTTATTTCCAAAAATAAAAGTACCACACGTAATGTTTTTGCCAGGTGAACCTAGTATAAAAAATTATATAAAAAGTGAACAATCGTCCACTCTCCTCAGACATCATACAAAACTTATGCTGTCTGTCGACAATTAGCTCTGCTTGAGAACAGACATAAAGCTAGTTGACTGCCATTTTAAGTATTTCGATAGTCAAGTACTGTTGCTATGATAATAAACAATCTACAATATATTTTGTCAAAACTTCAAATACTTATAACTTTGCACAGACTAAATTAATTTGACAGAAATTTTCAATATATTCATTTTTCATTATCTATTTTGGAATTATTATAGCAGAAAACACAAGCGCTTTATCTAATTCTTACATTATGTATCTTGAAGTTTAAATAAAGTTGTCCACTTACAATTGTATCCCGATCTGTGTATGTGATGTCACCATTCAGAATAGTATTAACAGGTTCAGTTAGCCTTATATTGTAACTGTGTGGTGCATTAGGAAATTCTGGCGCAAAATCATTTCTTAATACTGTGATGTTCACATTGATTAGATTGCTACTTAACTGGCTTGTTCCTTGATCACGAGCAATAACTCTCATCTAAAATAAAATCATGTACAATAATCATAAACAAGCCAACAGTGAGGCTGATGTCCGGCATGTCCCCCGCCGAAATCCCCAAATAAATAGATGGCACAGATTAATTAATTACACTTGTATCCTTTTCAAAAGTATCGAGCAATCAAACTGATTATCAACTATACACTAAGTTTCATCACTCTTCATCAGTTAGAATCAAAGTTACCGTGTCCCAAAGCACTGATTAATGGAATTGCTTAGCTCTGTTTAGCTTTAGCATGAAATA
Source organism: Patella pellucida (assembly GCA_917208275.1). Lineage (NCBI taxonomy): Eukaryota > Metazoa > Mollusca > Gastropoda > Patellidae > Patella > Patella pellucida. Next base: position 18,322,120 of record OU795036.1, on the reverse strand, counting down.
TTAATCATTGATCCAGTCAACTCATTCATCTAATGAATGCCTACACCATGTTCGAACATTCTATTTCAATTGTGTTCCAATTTCTCAACCAATCAAATTGCTCATTGCTCTGATTACCCTGAGCAGAAAATGCTCATTATCGAACTTAGACAAAGTATTGATGTAATAAAACTATACACCAAATCCCTCTCACTTTATAGAACTAAAGTTATCGTGTCCTAAAGCATCAACCAATCAAATTGCTTATCCCTGCTTACCCTAAGCAGAAAATGCTCATCTTCGAACTCCATCAAGGCATTGACTGAATAAACACCTACACCAAGTTTGAACATTCTAGCTTAATTAGGAGAGTTATTGTTTCCCAAAAGTGTGACGGACAGACAGACAGATAGACAGACAGACAGACAGATAAGACAGACAAACAAACCCATTTTAAAAGTCACCGGCTAGGGACAAAAAACTATGTGTTTTACATGGGTGTTTAAAGTCATTTCCTTTCATTATTATTGATGATACCTACGGACGGATGAAAGTTGATTAATTAATTCCCTAACTTACATTAAATACTGGTAGTCTACAGGGAGAGTTATACAGAGAACGTCTTGTAACTATCTGACCAGTTTCAGCAATCATTGAGAAACATTCCAGATCTTCGGGTCCATCCACAATACTGTAACGTATAACATTGTTTGGTGCCTAGATAAAAAAACAATAACAAGTATTATAAAAGTCAAGGAGATAAATTTTTTTTAAAGGGTGGGGTTACTTTTTCTGTTTATCCATGATGGTATGGATAATAAAAACAATGTTATCCAGTGAAATCACATGTCTATTCACTCTCTAGAATACGTAATGGGAGGTAACTCCAACTGTCTCAAATGGATACAGCTCACCAATTATTACTTTGCTATCACCCATAAGTTATCGCCAAAGTTATTTTAAGTTATTCTCCATAAAGCGTAGATGATAGCTGCTCAAAACATCTGGGTGAGGACTGATCAATTCCACTCAGCACCCTCTTTTATTACCCCCTTTTTATCAATTTCCTAAGCAAATAAGGAATAAGCACATCCATTCTTCCAAATCCAGGGGGAGAACATTACCTTATTACAAGGTCATTTCGGGACTAACATATGGTTTAATTTTTTTCAAAAATTCACTTGCGCGTAGGGGTCTTTAGCAGTGGGAGGAAACTGGAAGATCCAGAGAAAACCAAGAGGTTGGACAGACGACCATACTCCTTGTCACATACAACCGGGGATTCGAAACCACGCCATTTGACTCAATGACAGGCTTTATGATACAGCATGTGCATTTGCTACCCATTCGGCCACCCAACCCCCTGACAATGGTAAATTTTTTTACCAAAATATAACTGTCTTTTTATATATACACGTCATTTACTTTAATTAGTACATGGGATTCAATGACTCTATAGGGATTGTTAATTAAACAAATCATTAGTTAAAGATACAATATGATCTTAAGGAACAAAGTACTACATAAGTAAATTGATACACACCAATGGATCGTTATCTGTTGCATTGACTCTGAGTACCACATCACCAATAGGACGGGTTTCTAAAACAGATACTGAATAACTCGTAGAAACAAAAGCTGGAGCTGCAAAATTTGTTCTCACAGTGATGATACAAACAGTGGTAGCAAACTTAAATATAGCAGCGCCATCTCTTGCTCTTATGCGTATCTGAAATCATCGAATATACAAAAGATACAAATAAAATATCAAAATAACAATATCTCTCACACTAGTTCTGTCAATATGTTTAAGTTGCAGTGATTGTAAAAGTGTCACGGTTTTCAAGAATGCGAGGAGTAAATTAAGAACAAGCAATTGTACTTCAGTAGGTGCATTAAAGTTCCTTTTAAACAATTTGCTTGAATTCATGTACGATTAAACCCAATGTGAAGGCCCTCTAGTGTGTCACTGTCTACATTTCGAAATTTTAAGGGGATAGAAATCAGAAAAAACATTAAAGTATTAAATAATCATTTAGAAATCTAAAATTTATGTGCTGGATATTTTGTCTTACAAATGATGTAAGAAGCCAATTAATGATAAGTAAAGGCATACCCTGAACTGATTGGTATTTTCATTGGCAAACTGGTTGCTAACGGTAACAAGTCCATTCTGATTAATAGTAAAGAAACTTGGAGCACTATCATCACCGATAATATCATACGTAATCCGACCAAAGGTTGAACCGAACTGAAATAAAATATAACAAAATAATCTATGAGAATTATTACATAATACCAGAAAGAGTAAAAAAGAGTTTAATGTCCATTCGACGCAACCTAGGTCCTTATTAACATGGTACAATATTTTAATAATTGACTTGACGCAACCTAGGTTCTTTTAGTACTAACATATGGTAAAATATTTCAATAATTGACTCAACCCAACCTAGGTTCTTTTAGTACTAACATATGGTACAACATTTCAATAATTGATATGACACAAACTAGGTTCTTTTAGTACTAACATATGGTACAACATTTCAATAATTGATATGACACAAACTAGGTTCTTTTAGTACTAACATATGGTACAATTTTTCAAAAATTGATATGACACAAACTAGGTTCTTTTGGTACTAACATATGGTACAATTTTTCAAAAATTGACTTGACGCAAACTAGGTTCTTTTGGTACTGACATATGGTAAAATAATATTTTAATAATTGTTTTGTAGCAGTGGGAGGAAACTGGAGGGGCCAAAGAAACACCGCAATGTTAGGCACTTGACTCAATGACTGATCTTATGATCTAAAGTATGTTTTAGACCACCCGATCACCTGATCACCATAATGCCTGTGTAGCTCAGTATTCAAGATTAAATGATACAGTGCATATTGAAAACAAACATTAAGAAATTATTCCTAACTTACTGAATCTTGATCTGTGGCTGATACTTGAGTGATTGAAGAACCAATACCAATATTTTGAGATAGATCACGGTTACAGGATGGACCGGAAAATACTGGCGTGAACTGGTTTCTTTGAACTATTATAGTTACATAAGATAGCTGAGAACCGGTTCTAGAAGGATCTCCACCGTCCCGAATAGATACGCTACCCTGTATAAACAATAGATATTTAGCTTCGGGGGGAAAGAAATGTACCAGAATATACTATATTAATAAAACATTTAATAATGAAAGAGAGGGAGAAAAATGTGGTTTAATGTCCACTTATCTTAAACTGGGTCCTTTCGGGACTAACATATTATGGTAAACTTTATTCTAATAATTCCATTGTACATAGTGGTGTGGGAGGAAGCCGGAGAAAACACAAGAGGTTGGGCAGGTGACCATTATGTTATCACATACCAACCCAATTGACTCATTGATAGATTTTATGATCTAAAGGCACGCGCAAAAGATCACTCAACCACCCAACCGTCCAGAAGACAATTGTTTTTTATTTTATTTAAAAAACAATTTTTTTATGTCTATATTGTAACTAATGACAAATTAGATTGGCTTTCTGTAAGATAAAATTTTATTGTATCAATAAACCAATTAAGAAATTAAATTAAATGAAATGACGTTTAACGTCCTACTGTTATGCTCCGAACTGGGATAATGAAGACGGGCATATGCCACACAGTGGCTACGAGGGAAATTTGGCCTGGACAGCGGCACTACAGTCTACTCCGATCCTGTATCGAACTTGCTTTTTTGTCCCATCAAAAACGACTAGACAGCTGTCCTTGTCGGGTCCTCTGTCCGGCTTCACTGACATCGGAGAACCAGGCTGAACTTTCTTGGCCAATGCAGGGATCAAACACCAGACCCCCAGCCTAGCGAGCCTTCATTTTACCAACATAGGCACTGTGCCCTCCACACTCACACACACACCAATGATGAGCAGCATTAAACATGCTTATTGCAGGTCTTTCTTTTGGCCTCAAATGCTATATAAATCATCAATTAGACATTTATTCACATGACAAGCCCATTATCAATACTCTAGACCATTGGATGATTCACCATTTTTAAATTAAATCATTAAATGACAACCGTATTTTAATACTTTTAAATCACCGCCATACGATAGTCTATATGCACCTTTAATCAAAATTAAAAATTTTACCTGGAAGGTATTTTGTGTTGTTAGACGTAATGACTTTTTCGCATAAATAAAACCTCCATTGGAATCAACATCAAAGAATTCTGTAAATGCATTATTATTATTAATCACAGCAGTCGAGTAGAAGATAGTATTGTATGGACTCTAAAATCAAAGAAAATAAATCATTAGTTATTTTTCTAAATTAATAATGCTGAAATAATAAAACAATCATACAAAATCTCTTTTTAAGTTTACTGACAGAATACTGTGGTGTTGGCATCGGTTAATTTCGTGGATTCCATTACCATCTTCTTAGCTAGTAACAAATGACGTCCATCTTTAAGCTTCACCTATCACCAGAAGGTCACAGGTCATTTATTAATGGGAAGATAACTTTTACAAAACAAATGAATAAGATTTGTTCAAATCAAAAACATTTTTGTAATCAATTTAAAGGAGCTGAACCTCTAACTCATTGTTAACCATATGATCTTGGGCACCATTTGCCCACAAGACAATTCACGTTTAGAATGGATTACGCGAGTGTGAATGACTTCCTTCAATTTAGATTGTTCATGTGTTTCCCCGAAAATAATTGACTAGGAATTATCATAAAAAAGTTCAAAATTGAATGTAAATGACTTTATATACATATATTCTTATTACATTATAATATGTGCTATTAGACCCATTTTAGTTTAGTTTTAGGTTCAAAAAATAGAGCTTTACAGGCCCGTTAAGAGTGATTTATCATGACACTCATTTCCCTAAAAAAAAAACACCTGAGCTTTGTACATACCAATGTATCTTCATCAATAGCTTGGATCGTGACTATGGGACTACCCAGTGTTTGTTCTTCATCAATAGATTGGGTATAGTTTTGTACGATCAAACGAGGAGCATTTAAATTTCTGTCGACTGTGACTAGAACCGTTGCTGTATCAACCCTACTTGGTACACCACCATCTCTAGCTACCACTCTTATCTAAAACACCAAAACAATATAGTATAAATTACCCCAACAAAAATCTAACACAAAACATAAAACACAAAATCTAACATACATAAATACACAAATGATTAACATAAATGAAAACACAAAAATATAACATAAAGAAATACACAAAATATAAAAAACAAAAATAACATAAAAAACCCCAACAAATATATAACATAAAAATATACACAAAATTATACCATAACAAGGTAATTTCAGGACCAACATGATTCAATTTTATTTCAATAATTTGCTTACATGAAGATACCTTTAGCAGTGGGAGGTTGTACAGGCAGCCCTACTCCTTGGCACATACATTGTAAAAGCTGGGACTTGACTTAATGACAGGACCTTAATTATGATCTAAATGTACATTCACCCCCTCCTGCCACCCAAACCCTTTGGTAATATACTTACAGTATATCGTGAAATAGAATCGGTTGAGATCTGATTAGTAGATGTAGAAATCTGACCAGATGCTTCGTTAATAGAAAATATATTCGGGGCTTGATCATCTCCAATAATAGAATATCTCACATCTCTGAACGGAGACTGTTGGAAAAAAGTGAAAAAAATCTGATTATTCATAGAAAAATAAATTAAACACGGCATTCAATTATTTATAAAAAAAAAAAAGAAAAGAATTTCGATGTCTAATTATTTACAGACAAATAAAACATGATATTCAATCATCTATTTTAAAAAAACATGGTGTCTAATTATTGGCATAAAAAAAAACATGGTGTCTAAATTATTAACAAAAAAATGGGGTATAGCATCCACTCAACACAAACCAGGTCATTTTAGGACTAACATATAGTTCAAATTTATTTCAATAATTTGCTTGTGTGTAGAGGTCTTCAGCAGTGGTAGGAAACCAGAGGCCCCGCAATAAACCCATGAGGCTGGACAGACGACTCTACTCCTTGTCACATACAACCGTGGAATTGAAACAATGACAGTTGACTCAATGACAGACCTTATGATACAACATACATGCGCTCAACAACCCCCCCCCTCCCCAAATTATATTATAAAGAATACAGATAAAAAGTTTAAATTTCACAACTTACACTGGTATCAGCATCTGTAGCCGTTACTCTAAAAATGGCTGATGCAAGTGATGAATCAAAGCGTACTTCATACGGTTCATTTTGAAAGACTGGAGGAAATTGATTTCTCACAACAGTAATGGTTACTGGTGCAGGTATGAGAGAAGTCAGTGATGGATTTCCTAGATCATACGCTTCTACATTGAACTGAAACGAGATGGAAATTAAAAAAAAACATCCAATTAAAAAAATCCACCACCTTAACTTCTTCATTCCGATATCCTCCAAATCATAAGCTGGCTGTCTGCTGTTAATTGATCGCCTTCAAATGTTATAATGTATACAATATATATAGTTTTTAACAGTTTTTGACAAATCCTTTTAATTTATGGTAATAAAATATATTTAAACCCACGATTCTACCAACAGTCTGAACTATGTATCAAAGGTTATTTACAATTCGGTCAGTGATACATGCAGGCACCATGAGAAACGAACAGAAGAATTATTGCCCCTATGTATGGAAGCTCTCACAGCTTAATAGAAAAATGGGGTTTAACGTCCACTTGACCCGAACTAGATCTTTCAGGACTAACATATGATTCAATTTTTTTTCAATAATCGGTACATGTGTATGGGTCTTTAGTAGTGAAAGGAAATCGGGAGGACCCCCAAGAAAACCCTACTCGGTTAGACAACTAACCCTACTCATTTTCGAGTACTAGCGGGTAATCGAAACCATGTCACTTGATTCAATGACAGGCCATTTGATCTAAAGTGCATGATTCAATGACAGACCTTACGAAAAAGGGCAATGCTTCAGATCATTAGGCTAATTATCCCAATTTTGAAAGTAATGGAACTTACTTGGTATGTGTTTAAATTATTGCTGCCTTGAGTTAGCGGGATTCGGATTGAAATAACTCCAGTTACAGAATTAATGCTAAAATATTCAGACTCAATGGAGTTTGTTTGCTGGAATCTGTATCTCACGACATTGTAGGGGGCCTGAAAATACAAAATCAATATTTCTTGTTACTTTTCAAAGAATAAATTTTGAGATTGATACCAGAGTAATTGGCAAATGTTCAAGGGAAAAAGGGGTGACCATGCTGGAAAATACCTCGGAATTTTCTCGGCCAAAACTGGGTTGAACCCTGGACGTCCTGGTTAGTGAGCGTGGTAGTCACTGAACCACCGTGGCTTCTATCATAAAAAAACAATAGGCTCAGAACTTTAAAACACATATGTATGATTTATACATAAATTCTAATTTCACGGCATGTAAATCGATTGACAGTAAGTTCTTATTTCACAGCATGTGTTGACAGACAGTAAGTTCTAATTTCATGACATGTAAATCGACTGGTCAATTTCACTGCCGGTCAGACAATATTGAATCAAGAGCACCGATTATAAAATTTAGAATACTGTGTGATGTGTGTAGAGAGGGATTTGGCGCAATGGTTAGAGAGTAGGATTTGTGACCAAATGGTTGCAGGTTCGAGACCCGAATTGTGCGCTGAGTTCTTGTATCCTTGAATAAGACACTTTATCCCTGTATTCCAGTCTACCCAGCTGTAAATGAGTACCGGTAGGATGGTGTATGTGTTACACAAAAAACTAATGCGCTCCTTGAATTTAAAGTTGATGCTGCATGTGTTGGGGCTCTTTCTAAGAGTTTGGGGGTAAAGGGAGGTAATCAGGCTTTACCTGTATCCTAGAGACCGGGTTAACAATTGTGTAGCGCTTTGAGCATGCATTTCTGGATGGATATATGCGCTTTATAAATATACATTATTATTATTATTATTATGAGGAAATCTGATCAACTAGAAACTATTCAGAAAATATGTTTACCCTTAAATCAGCATCACGTGCAAGAATATTGGTTATTACATTAAATCCAACATTTTGTGTTTCCAACACACTATTTCCATAAGTTGTACCAATAGGTGTAAAAACTGGACGGTTCAAATTACGACGAATAGTTATTGTAGCAGTAGCTGTAGAACTTCTGGCAGGATTGCCTCCATCGTATGCCACAATACGGGCCTGTAAATCAATACAATATATCATTAACAAACATTCTCGTAAACAACTAGATGTGCAATAAATAGAAAATGTATTTGGAATGTACAACTTAGAAAACAAGTACAATACTACTGCATGGACAAGAAACCATACATGATGTCATCGCTGCCATCTTGGAATTACACCAAATTAAAAAAACGAGATAGATATTTTAAAGAATTTTTTTCTCCAAAAAAATGGGTTACAAGTTTCTGACAGCTGTTAAAATATCGTATCTCGAAAAAAAAATTTTCCAAATGTTTTATTCCAAAATGTCGTAATTCAAATTAAATAATGCAGTCTTGAGATACGAGGTTTTGACGTACATATTTTTGTTTTGACTAAAATATTTTTGCCCAATCGAAATACGACAATTAGTCACAAGGTAAAAATAAGCATTTCTAATTGGTTTAGAGGTATGAGGTTTTGAAAGGACATGTATTTTATGATGACATCAATCTTTGTTACATATATAAAAGAAACTCACAATAAACTGAGGAATGTCGTCATTAATCAGGCTTGCTCGGACTCGTATATCACAGTTTGAAGAATCGACAGTGAAGAAGTCAAATGCGGAAGAGTCATCAATCAGCCTGTGACTGACAGTAGAAAGAGGTCCAGGTTGGTCGTTATCCCCAGTAGTACAAGACAAGATGGAGGTACCGATGCTTGTTGTTTCATCAATTACAACCGAATATGGATTGTTGGTGAAAAACGGAGATTGACTGTTTCTTGTTATTGTAATGTCAACCCGTGCTGTTTCTGAAGCCGCTAATGATGGTGTTCCTCGATCAAACAACGAAACTATTATCTGTGAATAAAAGATTTTATAATAATAATAATAATTATATCAGGATTTATATAGTACATGATAACTAAACACTTAGCTTCTAATGTGATTTTAAATATTTACTCGTTATTCACATAAAACTATTTCAAAAAGATGAGTTTTCAATGTTTATTTGAATGTTTCGATAGATTTAGATTGTCTAATTTTAAATGGTAACTGGTTGCAGATATATTACAATATATACTTCAACAAACAAGCCGTATTTCCATCCCCCTCTCCCCCACCACCTCTCATATAATGTCAATTAGGTAATTAAATAATTCATTAAATTTCATATCACCTTCAGTTATTCTCACAATGAATCCACAAAAATGACAATGAAATAATACGAAATAGAATTTAACGTCCTACTTTTCTGCACCAATCAGGAGTTTATGTGCTATGAGGAAGTTTGCACTATTTCAACTGCTGAGGGTTCTTTTACGTGTACGTCAACGTGTACATGGGACCTAGATTATTCCTCCCATCGACTAGACACTGTTCCTTGTAAGGCCTTCTATTCTGCACCACTTGCAAGAGGACATCCTGCTGGAAAATCCTGGCTGGTGAATTTCCTCGGACCAATCCTGGGATAGAACCTTAAATCTCCTGGTTAATGAGCCAGTGCCTTACTGTCTGCCCCCCCCCCACTACCCCTCCCCTCACCCCCAACCTCTAGTACCTATGATAGGAATGATATATGAAAGAAATGCCAACTTACAGTAAAGGATGAGGTGGTTATCTGGGTTAGAGGTCTTGATACAGTGAGCAAACCAGTATTTGGATTCAAATAGAAGAACGTATCGGACAATTGAGGAGTCACTGATTGAATGGCATATGTTAATTCATGCTGGAAAGAATGAAAAAGGAAAATCTTAGAAAACAAACACAAATAAACAGAACTACATTCAAGAGTAAAATTACCAGATTTCAATTAACCCTTTAGCACTCAGACCGATCCAAACAGTTCCGTAACATGCACAGCTGTGGTGCACACAAAATGGTCTTATATTAATACGGAAAGTTATTGACATATCAAAGTTGGATTGTGGCGCTCTAAGGAACAGTTGTTTCAAACTGTTTCAGTCTATTTAAGGAACTTGGGTAGTCAATATTTACATACATGTATACCAGGCTTTAAAGGGTTAAGCTGATCTTTACTGAGTCAATAATAAACAAATGAAAATAAGGTTTAATGAAAACAGGCTTAAGCCTTGCACTGGGCTATAAGGGAAATTTTGCCCAAACACCAGCGCTATGGCCTACGATTATTTTATCTCCAACTCTAAAAGGATCTTTTAACAGGCTCGCTAGGAACTCTGTCCTGCACAACTGACATGAATAAATGCTTTTACTCGCTAGGCCCTCGCATCCTGCACAACTCGATTGTCAAGTCCACAACGTTCTGAATTGACAGAATAGCACTTGGGTGTCACAGTTATATCTGTCCCAACAACGAATATGTTTCAGTGGTCATGGTTGGTTTAATAATTGTCTTTATGCAGTAGGCGCATGTATGGTATTCTGAAATTCTCATTTTCACTCAATTGTCACTATTTTGGGGTTTGAGAGATTTCAATTACAGAACGTGCAAGCAAATATCCTTAAGGTCTCCAAAAACTAATAAACAGGGAGGAAACGGAAACTCTTCTATAAAATGTGTCCTACGCACACAATGTATGGAGGATAAGATGGGATATAATTGCTGAACATTTGAAAATAAGACAAACATAAATATAAAACCTACCCCATCGTTATCCGTGGCAGATATTTGAACCAGACTCGTTCCAAGGATAAAGTCTTCTGATATAGTTCGCTGATAGGAATTAGATAAAAATCGAGGTCGATTGGGGTTCCTGTTGACACTGATAGTGACATTTTCTGTTGCTACTTCATTAGGTCGATCACTATCATAAGCCTTGAGACCAAGCTAAAACAGACACAAGACATATTTCTTTGCTACTAAGATCAAAACACTAAACCATAACCAATATAAGAGAAATGTGATACTAACAATTAAAATTTTCGGAAAATATCAAAATTCTTGTGGCTTAAACCATGCTATGCACTCAGATCGATTACTTAACATTTCATTAAAGAAAACAAAAATCAAAAATAAAGATGCCTGCAGATTTTTTAAATGATAGATGATGGAATTTTCAATTTGTTGTATCTAATTATATGCTGAATGGAATTTAAATAGTTTTGAACTGATATTCTTATTAGAGATTAAACTTTAATAACACTTAAATCATACTCAGAAGCCTTAAAATTAACAAACTCACTGTATAAATTGTAGAAATATCGTTTCTCAAGTTACTTCGAGTTCGTATCTCCCCAGAATTTCTATCAACAGAAAAATAACCAGTCGCTGATAAATAACCTGTAGCTTCATAAACAATCTGACCCTGAAAAATAGTTCAATATTAATAATAACTGAAATGAATTGAACTAGTTTAACGTCACACTATTGAGAGATGACTGGGCTAATTAAAACCAACTTACAACATGCAGTTTGCTATGAGAGATATTTTGCCTGGACACTCATTTTTTCGTGCCATCGGACAATGGGAAACTGCTCCAGAACAATTTCTCAGCAAACAATTGGAACAAACCGCACCTCCCGTGTGTATCCATAAACAAATAATCTCATAATTAAATGTTAGCTTTAGCTGTTCAAATTACTGGAGGCTCCTATATCTCATGAACATAAAAACTGTGCATATATTTCAAATCAATCTAATGGTAACTTTAAATGTATGGAGTGAAGTGTCTCCAAGTGATCAAGGCTAATAACTCTAAAAGCAAGTGAATGAATGAATGAAATGGGGTTTAACGGCCTACTATTAAGCACCTAACCTGGGCTAATGAAAGACGGGAATACGCCATACAGTATGCTATGAGGGAATTTTTCCCAGGCAGCGGTGCTACAGCCTACTCTTATATCGAATTCCAACTGCCAAGGGATCTTTTACGTGCACTCCAATGTGTACACGAGACCTTGTTTTTTCATCCAATCCGACCGACTAGGCAGCTGTCCTCCTTCTGCATCACTGACAAGGGGAAATCACGCCGGAAAATACAATCAGTGAGAAGATGCTAAAAAAAAACATATCTTTACTGCATATCTTGCTGAATGTTTCTGTGAAATGTAAATAAGTAAACAATTATGTATAATTTTTCAACTACGATACTAAAGAAGTCAGATCTACATGCAATACATCTAATAATGAAAAACTTACTGTAAGATCGGCATCTGTAGCAGAGACTCTGGTATAAATTACAGAGTTTGCTAGTGTATCAAAATTGATGCTTTGACTGTACGGAGTATTTTGAAACACAGGGAGCTGAGAACCACGAGTCACAATCACGGTTACTTGGGATGTTGCTACTCTTTCCGGTACAGACTGATCCGAAACTTTAACTTGGAACTACAAAGAATAAAATAGTTAGCATATAAATAATATAAATATAGGCTTATTTTAACCATTTAACTTAAGTCTCCACACTAGCTTCCAGTGACAAAGAGAGAGAGAGAGAGAGAGAGAGAGAGAGAGAGAGAGAGAGAGAGAGATGGCGTTTAATGTCCACTTGACACAAACTAAGTCATTTCATGAATCCCATATGGTTCAATTTGTTATTTCAATAATTCACTGGAGCATAGGGATCTTAAGCAGTGAAAGGAAACCGGAAGAACTGGAGAAAACCATGAGGCTGGAGAGGCAACCCTACTCCTTGTAAAATCAAGGAATCAAAACCACGAAACTTGACTCAATGATAGATGCATTAAACAATTGGGCCACACACAACACCCCAGGAGTCTGTGAATCAAATAATAATTATATTACTGTCCTCACTAGAACCAATGGACTAAAATATATATTAAAAAGATTTAACAGCCCCAAGTGACAAAGAAAAAAGACATATCTACTGTCCAAAGGTACACCCTAGTAACTCACTGTTTTCTCATTTTGAGAAAACAAAGGAAAACGTAATGAACGAATATTAAACCCTAGCTCATCCATTGATTTCACTATTGAGTTGCTAGATTTTGTTATGTTATTCTAGGCAAATGAAGGAAGTTGATAAAAAGTGAGTTACTAGGTTTTGCCTTTTGACGGAGATCTGGATGTTAAATTTAAAGGATGAATATAAAACTATTAGATAATATTAATATAAAAGCTATCTAATGTACTCGAAAGGGCAATTTGAAATTTTCTAGAGATCAAAGTTGTATTTACCCTCAGAGTGTTGCTAGCTGTTCCTGTGAGCATTCTTTTCAAAAATACGGTACCGGTGCTTGGCGAAACATAGAAGAAATCAGAATAGGTATTTGCTGTTTCAACACTATAAAGCAGAACATCCTAAAACAAAATAAACAGTCAACTTTATTCGACATTCCCAAAAATAAAATATAGAAATTACAACAAGTTATGAAGCATGCTATAAATCACTTGATATACTGACACCTGCTCCACGTGTTCGTTGTTATTGCATGGAAAACCCACCACACTTCTCTAGCAAAAGTTTGCAATGACATTGAAAATGTCTAGTTATTGCACATTTACGCCCCAGTGAGTTAAGTAGAGGTAAAACAATCTGCTTATTGAACGAAAATAACAATCGTGTTACAATTTCAAATACAGATCTGTCCAGCCTATTATTTACAAGGACTTACCTGTGTATTGTTATCTGTAGCTACTAGTTGTACAATAGAAGTTCCCAATCGTGTATTCTCTGATCTTGTTGATGTATAATCACTCTGAGTAAAGGCTGGTCCAAACACATTTCTGTTCACTGTTATAACCACGTTTGCCTCAGCGGTTAAACTTCCCTTTGTTGCTCTTACTCTTAACTAAAATACAAGTTGCTTAAAATCTGTAGAGTGGCCAAAAGCCTTAGTAGACCGATTAGATTAATTACTAAATGCATAAATCTATATGTTTACAGCCAGAACCATAGGATACAATTGTTCCAAGCTTCTACATTCTTCCAGCCTGACTTTCGAACAGAATCATCAATAATCTACTATAGACACATTCATGCCATTAAAAATGGTACACTTGCAAGCAATCTTATTAAAATACAGATTTTTATTTGTTTTAATTTTTTTATACTTTCAATGGCCTACATTACACGAAGATCTCACAAGTTATAGCGATAGGTCACGCCAGGGGTCAAAACACCGACCTTTGGCCGTATGACGTCAGACATTTGATTAACCAATCAGCATTGATGTTACTAGTGGATTACCGACAGTTCTGTGAAAAACATGCCTAAACCTTGACGTAACAGACCGTTTCAATGGCATATCCCTTACACCATTCAGAATACGTCAGTCAATGATAACAATTCTTCCAGATCCTAGTATAGTAAAGACAAGTAAAACGAAATAGGATCTGTGTTTTAATCAGATAGACTTGCAAGGTGTGACAAGCATTTTAGAATTCAGCACAATAACATCACAGCTGTACTCACGGTATACTCAGTCTTCTTGTTGAGATCCAATGTGAGAAGTTTCTGTATTCTAATGTCACCATTGTTGGGGTCTATTCTAAAATAATCTGGACCATCGCTTGTACCAATTACTGCATATGTCACACTAGGCTTAGATACAAAACATTAGGTAGTTTAAAATAACAAACAAATTCTTGATCATAATGCTTTCTAATAATTAAACTCCAACATAAAAACTGTGGTTTCTTTAAAGCAAGTATTATTGCTAAAGTTCTTTATTTGTCCTACTTTTCTGCACCAACTGGGATAATGAATACGGGGCATACGTCATATAGTGTGCTATGAGGGATATTTTGCCCAGGCAATGGCACTAAGACTCAAATTTTGAATTCCAACTTTCAAGGGTTTTTGTATGTCCATGGTTGATCTCAACACTGTTCGTAGTCAAACCCTCTGCCATGCTACACTGACAAAAGGAAATTATTCTGAAAAATCTGAGGAACTTTCTAGGCAAAAGCTTAAAGAAAACCTGAGACCTCATAGTTACCAAGCCAGCACCGTACTAATTGAGTCACTGTGGCTCAAACATTTTAAAAATATAAAAAAAAACACAAAATGTTCATAAAAAGAGCTTAATACATAAAAAATTACACTTATTATTTTTCCAACATAACAAAAGTTTGAATTGATATTAAGGTAAATTATGTTATATTTACCCCTGGAGAAGCTTGGACGTTTAAAACCAGAGAATTAACGCTGAGATCTTCATTTATACGTCTATCATAGTCACTTAAAGTGAAGGCAAGGGTACCCTCTCTAACTACAATGATATTAACAGTAGTTGTTGTTGCCAAACTGGGGAAGCCACCATCACGGGCTTCTACTGTAAGCTGATAAAAGATAATCATATGTACATCTTATTAACATATTTTAAATAGTAAATATTGGCAATAGCAGAACAATATGTTCAACCATCTCCACCAAATACGTGACATGGAATACAATTGACTTATTTTTTGTTGTTAAATTTGTATTAAAGAAAATACAATTGACAAGGAGGCTTTTTTACTAAATTTGTATTAAAGAAAATACAACTGACAAGCTTTTTTGTTAATTTGTATTAAAGAAAATACAATTGACAAGGTGGCTTTTTTTGTTAAATTTGTATTAAAGAAAATACAATTGACAAGGAGGCTTTTTTGTTTAATTTGTTTTATTAAGTTATCCAGAAAATAAAAACTTTTTTCTTGTAGTGATTTTAAAAAATACCTGGAATCCATTGAAGGCAGTTCCATCGAGAGACTGTATTAATCGAATTCTACCATCATTCCGGTCCAGAACTAAATAATCAGACGATCCAGTAGACTGACTACTAATAGAATAGGTAATCTGATTGTCTGGTGCCTGTAAATAGAGAGAGAAATCGGGTTAAATGTCCATCGACACAAACTAGATCATTTTGGGACTAACATGTGGTTCAATTTAATTTCAATAATTCACATTCATGTTGGGGCCTTTGGTAGTAGGAAAAACCAGGAGGGCCCGGAGAAAACCTATAAGGCTGGACAGACGACCCTACTTCTTGTTATGTACAAGAGGGAAATTAAAAACTATGCCACCGGATTATATGACTCCCCTTAAGATAAGATCTTAAATGCATGCGCGTTAAACCATTCACTACCCCCCCCCCCCCCCCCCAAAGTGTCTGTAAATCCAACAATAACATTTATTATTACATTACTTTCTTCGCTAGAATTTTTAATGTGGCTTAAATATTATGATGGCCTAATATATAAATATGAAATTCTATTCTGATACAATAAACAAAATTTTTTTTTTTACTGAACTATAAATAAAAACATTTATATCTTAATTCCATATGAATTGTTTTTTCAAATTTCTAAGCTTACTCTTCGAGACACCTGTTACCACTGTTTGTCATTTATTTTGTACACGGTGAACAGTCCATATGCTGATTACACTATTTTTCCTGATAACACTATTTTGCCTATACCGTTTTTTAGGACTTGGAATTTTGTCTAATGGTTTGGATTGTTCGTACTTGGTTTTATTTTTATATTTTTAAAGGTATCATTGTTACTTGTCATATTACTTTGTTAATGTTTCATTCAAGTTTCATTTTATTAACTCACATTTGGACTGTTGTCAGTAGCATCAAGATCGATTAATACAGAGCCAGGTGATTGGGTTTCTGGTATCGTTCTAGACACTGAAGTACTTGCAGCTGTAAATTGTGGACCAATAATATTTCTGTTGACCGTTATCGAACAAACTTTAACTGCTGTCTTTGAAGGGATACCACTGTCTCTAGCTCTTATTCGTACCTAAGAAAAATGTATAAATAAATGACATAACTTTTTTCAGAATGTATCTATTTCTTTCATACAAAGCTATATGTCACATGGAATTATGAAAAAGTCCTTCATTTAATTAGATATATTGTAATTTATGGCGTAATTCGGTCCAGAATATGCCAATGTACTAGTATACAATAACATGGGAGACAAAAAAAAGATACAGATGGTTTCAAATTAAATGGGTTTTAACGTATCACTACCGACTGGCTCATGAAGATGGGTATGGGTATGGGCTTACGCCATGCAGTGTGTCATGAGTGAAATTTCATCTAATATTAAAAGATCTGCCTTCCAATAGCTTAAGATTTCGTCAGATTTTATGATTAGGCCTACTTGGTTTAACGTCCTACTGTTCTGCACCGACTTGGCTAATGAAGATGGAAATACGCCATACAGTGTGCTATGAGTGAAATTTTGTCTGGACATCAACATAGCCATATACTCTTATTCTGAATTCCATCTGCCAAAGGTTCTATAACGTGCATGTCAACATGTACACAGGACTTTGGTTTCTAATCAAATTTGAATATTTGAATGACTGGGCACTGTCCTTGCCAGGCCCTTTTTCCTGCAAGACCGAGAAATGGAAACCAAAGTTAAAAAAATCCTGAGGAACTTTCTCGGCCAACACAGGGAGTGAACACAAGACCTCCTGGTTAGCGAGCCAGGGCCTTACTCATTGAGCCACCACAGCTAAAGAGTTTTGTATCATTTCTCTTGAATAGTGTATAAAACTGATAAAACAAAAGATGACCTGTAAAATGTCCATGGACATACGGACGTACCTAAAGAGGCAATAGCATAATACGTTCATATGAAAATGTACAAAAACAAAACAGTTATGTAAAAGATGAGCAGTAACTTACTGAATACACATTTGTAGCATCGAAAGCCAAATTGGCAGAACTGGTTACACGTATGTTATTTTGGCTATCGAGATTGAACAGTGATGGCGCGGTGTCATCTCCAATAATATCTAGAGTTACAGTATTAAATGGTTCCTGAAATAAAATGAATTTGTGTTTAACATCCTTTATTACCATCAGAGCTAATGCAGATGGGCTTTATATGGAATTTCAACTATGAAAAGTTTCTTTTCTATGGAAGCCAATGTGTTCGCGGAGCTTGGGGTTTTAATCACATTTGAATGACTATGTGATGTCTTTGTCAGTTAGTGACGTTAATACTTTGGGAAAGGGTTCAGTTGAGAATAAGGAAGACCATGAAGACAAGCTATATACTTCGCCTTAGTTTGTTGTGAAGACTCAAATAAAACCCAAATGTATTGCCTTCTGATTCATTCTCTTACAATTTAAAGAGTAAACTTTTCGAAAAATTTTCCCCCAAATCCAAACATCTATTAGATGTCCCTTACCATGGCCTACGTCCTGCATCACTGACAAGGGAGAACCTCACCAGGAAATTCTGCTGGACGTTCTTTAAGCCAAAACCAGGATAGAAGGTGATTCAACATAATACGAGTCAACATCTTACTCCCCGCACCATCAAAGCTTTTGTGTGGAGTACAAAGCTACTCCATGACGTACAATAATAGTAGGCCTACACGAACACCGCAAAAACAAACAAAAATGTCAAACTAAACTATCATAAATGACAAGTATGGTACTTACTTGATCTTGATCTGAAACAGTGACTCTGCTGACAGCAGTAGCTGTCTGGACATTTCTGGTAATAGTTGCCGAACAGCTCTGAGGTGTGAAAACAGGTTCGAACAGATTTCTTTGTACGGTGACAAACACCTGAGCCACATTTGTACCTTGTCTTGAAGGATTACCCAAATCTCGAACATTCACTGTAAGCTATATCACAAACAAACACAGTTAAACATGAACGAAAACATAATGCTTTCTAATCATTAAATGCCAACATGGAACTGTGGTCTCTGTAAAGCAAGTATTATTGCTAATGTTTTTTTTATTTAGGTCCTAAAATGGTATCTAATACTAGAAAATGAAATGAAATGGGGTTTAATGTCCCGTTGTTCTGCATCTACTAGGCTAACAAAGATGGGTGAAGGTCATACAGTGTGCTATGAGGGAAACTGTCAAGGGTTCTTTTAGTTTGTCTATGCGCACACCAAAATCTACAATGGACCTCATTGTTTTTTCGACCCACCTAAACAACATTTTGGGACATATCATATCATTATTTTTTAATAATTCACTTACTCATGGGTTTATTTAGCAATGGGGGGAAACCAGTTGATCTAGGGAAAACCCACATTATTTCACGGACAATCGACCCTACACCACTTGACTCAATGATTAACCTAATGATCTAAGCTTACTCATTAGACCACTCGACCATCCAATCCACCACCCCTCCCCCCAATATCTTGAATTAATAATTATTATAATTACATTATATTCAATAGGATTGGTTGTATCTGTATATAAAGGTTGATACACAGAGATAGCTCCATTGTTTGGGTCCACTCGGAAATAATCTGGGCCTCTTCCATCTCCAGTTATTCGGTATTCTAGACTATTTTGTGGAGACTAAAAAATATACAAAAAGTTCCTGCTATTAATCGGTCTTTTTTTTCATTTGATTAACATTATTCTATATACAAAACTTCAAAAAGATATCAGCTCAAAATTAAACAAATTTCTTGGACAATAAGCAATAAATTAAAGATACATTATACAAGAGCTAAATCTGCCAATAGCAGGCCTTTAGTTTGGTTTCAATATAAACTTTTATTTAGATATTTATTCACATGATACGCCTGTAAAGAAAACTCTCTAGACCATCAGAAAACTGAGATTTAATGTAAAAGAATTAGAACACCAGCAAGATTTTAAAATTTAATGATAAAGGGATTGTCCTGATTGTCAAATACCGTTGCTACGATAAAAACCAATCTAATATACAATATACATCAAAACTTCAAATACGGACAAATTTGCTGAGAATAAAGTTATTTGAGCAAATGGCGTTAAACGTCGACTTGACACAAACTAGGTCATTCCAGGACTAACATATGGTTTAACTTTATTTCCATAATTTGCTTACGAGCAAGGGTCTTTAGCAGTGAGAGGAAACCAAGTACCCAAATTTTTAAAAGAATTAGAACTTACTGTGATATCCGCATCTGTAGCAATAACAGTAGTCACTGGAGTTCCTAGTGTTTGTGTATCAGGCACACCTATTCTATATATAGTAGGGTTAAATACAGGAGAATTGAGGTTACGTGTGACGTTGACATATACAATAGCTGTATCAATTAGAGCTGGTATTCCGCCATCTTCCGCCACCACATATATCTACAATAAAAGAACAAAAAAATGTTGACGTATCATTTTAGATATTGTCATAGTTAAGGAATGAAATGTAGCTTAGTGTCTCTTTCAATATTTTTATTAAATGTGAACTCCTCAAATGGTATTCAGGTGTTCCTCAGACACAATCTGGCTTGTGTATTACTCATGATTAGCCAATATTAAAGCACATACGGAACTTTATCTGAAGTTTTGCATGCGCTATACAGATTCTGTGTTCATTGATTGATTGGTTAACTTTCAGTTTAATAATTACTGCATTCAGTATAAAAAATACTGCCAGTGGATTTGACTGATTGATTGATATAGTAATCACTGTCATACTACTATAACTGAAGTATTGTTAGCGCTATATAGATTCAGTAAATATTTACATAATATAAATATAATATATATAAATCTGGGATCTGAAAACAAGCCGGGGCTTACTCTATAGTAATCACTGCCATTAATATTAATATAACTGAAGTATTGTTAGCACTATATAGATTCCGAGTTGATTGATTAACTTACTCTATAGTAATCACTGCCATTAATATTGCTAAAGAATTGTTACTGTTAGCACTATATAGATTCTGTGTTGATTGATTGATTATTTAACTTACTCTATAGTAATCACTGCCATCCGTATTAATATTACTTCTGGTTGTTATTATACCATTATTGGCGTCGATATTAAACAGATTCACAGCCACGCCTTCTCCAATAATTCTGTATTGTACTTGATTTAATGGTGTCTAAAAATATACGAGAGAGAGAAATGGGGTTTAAAGTTCACTCCACAAAAACTAGGTCATTTCATGTAGTGGAGGCCATTGAAAGTATTACAAAAGAAATATAGATCTGTACTTTAATTAAATAGAAATAACATGGATTCCATTCAAGTATAAAATATAAATTAATAATGTCTAGGCATACCCGTGTATCAGCGTCTGTAGCAGTTACAGTAAAAACCCTTTGCCCTGCATTAGCCAAGAACTGAGAGGTGAAGCTGGTAGAATAGGGCTCGTTTTGAAATATTGGGGGATTATTGTTTCGGATAACTTGAATTGAAACTGTAACTGGAATGCTGCTTCTTGGGTTAGTGTCGAGATTTCTAGCAACAACTTGATACTGTAAGTAAAACAAAATATTATTAAAACTTGATAAACATATAAATAATGGAACTGCACTATGTACACCTAATCCTTTGTAGATATAAAGACTCTGAGCGTCATTTTAGCGCTATACGAATCCCTTCCAAACTGCAATATTGTGAATGTTGAATCTCTATAGGAATATCATTCCAAAATTGGTTCAATTCTTTGCAAAGACATCTATAATTTAACGTTTCCTTGTTCATTCATATTTTATGGATCTATGTCATCAGCTTTCATGTAGATCCATGTACATCTATTTTGTATAATACTATTCATACCTGTCTTTGAGCAAATACAGTTCACACTTATATTTATATATGTTGTATAATTCTATTCAATATATATTCATAGTTTCATACCTCTCATAATGTAAATAATTTTTACATGATACTGTTTCAGATACTGTAAGCTTTATAAGGACATATATAATACACTATGTTTTTACACTATGCTAAATAATGAGGTGATTTGAGTTTAATAAGAAATGAATTGCTTGAAATGTTTATGAAGTAAAATAAGACCATATCATTTCAGTGTAAAAGTTATTGGTTTGTTATTTTGCTTACCGTGAATACAGATTGTGTTTCTCCATACAGATTTCTTCGAACAGTAATTTGTCCATTGGTCGGGTTGATGGCAAATCTATCCACATTAGTTGTAAAGAAATAGTTGACATCTTTAAATATTCCCTATATAAAAAACAAAGTTTCGCTTTAGACAAATAACATGCATCAGTATTGCGTTGGGAGCTAAATTGTCCAACTTAGAATATATCCAAGTAATTTTCTATTACACAAAGTTTTATGGGGAAGCCTGATTTATTAATGATCTAAAAAAAACATCTGCCGCATCAGACTTAAAGAGGAATTATGCAAGATTAAAGAGAAAGAGCTGGATGTTCTTGCTATTATAGTTCAACATTAGATAATTAAAAGAGAATATATAGAAATGTTCAGTCAAATTGCTTTATTCTGTGCTTTGACAATTTTTAACAAGAAATAGTATAAATTATCTCTGACAATTGCTACCACAACAAACAAAGTCATGATTATTCAGTCCTTCTATCAGGAAGTCTCTGTGAGTGCTGGGCATATGAGCGTTTGATGTAGATATTATCAAAATAAAATTGAACTGGTTCGTTTTGAGTACCCGGCAGGCGTTAAACCATATTTCTCATTCTCTCTCTTGCTGTATATGGTTGATTTTCTGACAGCACTGTATATACAAAAGTCATATATACATAAAATACTTGCTCGAGTCGAAACCCAGTGAACCAGAGTTAAAACCTATTGAATCCCTAAAACATGTAAGTTAACTTACTGGAGAATCCAAGTCAGTAGCAGACACAGCAATTATAACACTACCAGGTGTTGTAGTTTCAGGAATAAATGTGGCATAGGGGCTTATGAAAGATGGCGCATACAAATTTCTTTCGACATTAACAGTTACTACTGTTGTGGTTGACAATGGGGGAATTCCATTATCCCGACATCTAACACGTATCTACAATAAAAAAAATCATTAAATTTTTCAATGTCGATCCTCAAATTGCTAAATGTTGAGATTTAGTTAATAATAATAAACAATAATTTATATTTATAAACCCCCAATCCATCTACAAATGCATGTTCCAGCTCAGCGCCTACTACATACACTATGGTCACCATCTACCCAATTATTTGATTCATCTTGGTTAGAATGCGATACAATCTTGCATAATAACTGTTAAAATGACCAAACTATAAACATCTATTTATATATTTATTCTCATGTAGCCACACCCCATTACAATAAATCGTGTTATCACTTCAATGTACAGTTTTACCATGACAACTAACTGCAGAGTCATTAGTATTCATATATACAAGAGTTATGAATATTCATTTTAACACAACCACTGCAAATATTTTTCTAACTTCGTTATCTGATTGACGGGCCTGTCTCACTAAACCATTCTATTAATTCTTCCATCATGAATTCAGTTTTATTAGAACCATTAATTATTGGTGCACGAATGAAGATCTAAATACTCACATAATAAACTTCATTTGTTTCAAGACCAAAGTTGTTAGTAATCCGTAAACTACCAGTACTTGGAACAACGGAGAAAAGAACCGAAGCGTCCCCATCTCCAATAATATCCTGTGTTACTACATTAAATGGAGCCTAAAATAATTCGTAAATTTATCAGTTATAAAACAAAATATTACATAAACATAACATAAGCACAAAATATGGTGAATTGTGTGATTAACATAAACACCCACTGTTCACTCTGGGTTGTCCCCCTTGAAGTAGGTTTGCATGTTATTCAGCTGAATAAAAATGTATAACTTTTCCTGAATTCTAGGAATCAGAGAGGGAGTGTACATTATGCATGGTGGCTTGTTATATGTGGATGTCTATGGTAATACATTAGAGAATGTTAAAATACAGACATAATCTCATTCTTTGATGTTAGCGTCCCATTTTTTCAAATAATGTAAGGGTTAATGTGACAATCGTACATTATTTATACTACCGGTAGATAAAATATTGGACTTGTGATGATTTCGTTAAAATGCACAAGCAAGATAGTGAATATTTATTTAAGTTTAATGGTCTTGAGAAAGACATTGAATAATCTTTTGACACAACACTCAGAATGATGTCCTCGTGGCAGTTTCAATATATCATTTAATATCTTTCTCAACCATTTAACCATACTTATTTACGTATAATATATGCAAACATAAATTGTAATTATTGAATTAATATTATTATGTATCTTACAACATCGCTATCGGTGCACTCAGTTTGGTAAAATTCCTGGTTGATCGGCTGAGTTCTGTTAATGCTGACAATATTTTGTGTGCTGGTGCGAGTATAAACTGGTGCATTTTGGTTCGTGAGAACATTAACTATTACTACTGATGGCACAGATGACCTTTCTGGTGATCCCAAATCATACGCAATCACATTAAACTAAAAAAATAAAAGGATTAACAAATTCTTAAAACATATCAATAAAATAAAACCAATTATGAACAGTCCAAACCATTAGACGAAATTCGAAGTCCTAAAAAAACCCAACGTATACCGGTAGGCAAAATAGTGTAATCAGGCAAATAGTGTGATTGGCCAATGGACTATCGGTATGCAAATTATACGTGATGAACAGTGTTAACAATGTAGATAGATAGTATATTTTTGGGAGGATAGAAAGTTTGAGAAATTAATTTCAAGATCAAAATTTAATTTACGTTGACTTTGAATGAAATAGCTTAAAGATACATTATGGGAGATTAGATAAAGAATTGGCAGTTCGCACTACACTACAATAGTTAAAAACTAGATAATGTAAAGGGAATATGCTGAAAATTTCAGTAACATTGCTCCACTCTGAACCGAGATATTAGTGATTGAATTTTAGGCCTAGCCTATATTATCATTTCTAAAGTTTCTATCATAAAAAACATAGTGTTGATTATCCATTTTTGGATTTAATCATCAATCCAGTGAAAATCCGACACATAAGATCGACAGTTGATAAAGGTCTTTTCATGTTAATAAATGTATAATTAATAGTTTATAATTTAACATTTAAGTCCTAAAGATAGACCTGCGATAAGCAGATTTAACTCTTGATTAATGTATGTTTAATTACCTGGAATCTGTTGATGTTAGCATTTAATAAGCTCTGTCGCAACATAATTTGTCCACTGTTCTCCAGAATCAGGAAGTATGTCTGTACTAAGCTATTAGGATTGGTATCAGTAAATCTATAACGAACAATATTGTTTGGTGCCTGCAAAAAAAATCCATTGAAATACAATTTTGTTAATAAACCGGTACAAAACTCTAGGCAGATTAATTCAAAATTCTTTGTGAAAATGATCAAAAGCAATGAGTCTGATCGACCAGACATGGTCATCTAAACCAAACTTATCTCCCAAAAGGGTATTGACTGTAAGTTTAGCTGTGAAATGGTCTATAAAAAAACAGCGCCATCTTAATGTATGTGTACACTGGGCAGTTGCACGGGGTCCCCGTAAAAACAGGAGCCCCATGTTAATCATTGTGTGTTTAGACTTATCGTCTTCTAATGTAAAAACACTAAATTTACAATGAAAGGTTTTGATCTTAGGTGGAATTCTTGGATGGAGTGACTGTGAGATGTAAGATGGCTGTTTTTAATTAGCCCTTCTGATTGTCATAAACAATCCAGGCCATCCTGTGGCCTATACACCCCAATACCACACTAAAAAAACAGAAGGATGTAACACACTCTGTATGATAGAGACTAGTCCAAATATAGCAGCATTCTGTACGATATAAAGACTAGTCTAGATGTTGTCATAAGGAAATAACTAAAAACTTCCTATGCATTATACATATTCACCATAAACTATTTGTTCTTGAAGATAAAGAAGCTGACCTTTCGAATGGATATGAAATGGGGTTTAAAATCCTATTTTTCTACTCCTTCCAGACTAATAAAGACAAGCATATTCTAGAGAGAGGGTATGGCATAAGCCTGTTCCCCAGATGCACTATGGCCTACTCCAACTGACAAGGGTTCTTTAACGTACACGCCACTGTGCACACCAGACCTCGGTTTTGCATATCATCCAAACAACTATAAACTTTATTGTACTTACTGTAGAATCAAGATCAGAACCAGATATAGGTGTTAGCCGTAATATATTTACACCTAACGACTGAGATTCAGGTATAGTTGAAGTATATGTATCCATTGATAATGTTGGACTAACTAAGTTTCTTTGAATGTTCACAGATAAAACACAGGTTGCACTTCGAGCAGGTAGACCACCATCTCTGGCTTCAATACGTAACTAAAATACACAAATAACATATTACAATGAAAAATCAATGTTATAAAAGAAAGAGAGAGAAATGGGGTTTAATGTCCACTCGCCACAAACTAGGTCATTTCGGGACTAACATATGGTTCAATTTTATAACCATTCGGGCATCCACCCCCCCCCCCCAAATATTTTCAAATAAAATGAATGAAATGAGCACCAGACAGAAATTGAATTCGAACTGTCACAGGTTATGTTATGTGCAAGCCAATGTTTACATTCCATAATATACGTTTTTTCATCCCTTCCGACTGACTAGAGGCTGTTTCTTGCCAAGTCTGGAGATAACTCACAATCTTGATCAGACGCCCCTTCTTCTTGTAACATACAAGACTGGGAGTGAAACAACACCACTTGTCTCAATGACATGCCTTATGAACCGCAGTGCACATTTCAGACCACTCATATAGGAGCTCCAGCCCCTTTAAATATATTAAAAAAACACATATACTTACTTTATAAAGGGTCTGTGTCCCGGTTTGTAAAGAGTTTGAGAGGGAAATAAACCCTGTTTGATTTACGGTGAAAAAGTTTGTAGTCTGATCATCTCCAATCAGATTCAGTTCGATTGTATTTAATGGAGCCTGAAATATTACAGAATAATGCATAAATTGTGTTATTCATCTAAAAATAGGAAATGATCTAAAAATTTATCAATGTTTTGACTCCTTTGTTATTGACCTGATTTCACTGTTAAAGGCCCAATAACACTCTTGTTGTAACTGAATAATATGTCCCAATCATTATTCTGGTCAACAACTTGTACTATTTTACAATATTCCAATTAATAAATGATACAAATTTCATCTTAACACACCTAATTTAAAAAATTGGAAAAATTCAACTACACGGTTTGAAAAGCTTTACGTAAACTTTTCAAATGTAACTTAGATTTAAAAATAGTTTCGAACCCTCTGGACAAGTAAAATAGGATGTAATGGATAATTTACACAACAGGTAGGACACTTAAACATCTAGTAGTTAGAAAAAGGTTATATTTTTTTTCTGGACCTGTCAAGCCAGCAAGAGTGTTATTGTCCCTTTAAAGTGGTACTATCTATAAGTATACACTGGACACCGAATACTGACATATTGTCTATTAATCATGTCTTTCTAATTACTGTGTGTGAAATAGTTTTATTTTATGTCCGCTTCCATTGAAGTGATATCGCAGACAAATTACTGAATTAATTAGAATCATAATTGGACTTATATTTCTTTTAGATGTTTAACTTTCAAAATGAAAGAGTTTACAAGAGACTAAAATTGACAATCAGAGACGTAAAGCAAGAATTTCATATTTTCTAAGAAAGTCAAAAGAGAATTATTTCTATTTCTATTGCTTAATAGGTTGTCAACTCACTATTATACAATCATAGGTATCATTTTGAGACTTAAAATCATTCACACCAGAAATAATAACACAATTACCTTTCATATTTTTTTACCCCCCACCATGGAATAGCTATCTTCAAACATTTGAAAATGATATTTTTGCCAATTTCTCAAATTGTAATAGTGATTTATAGGATTAATAGGATTATTCTTTACCAAGGTAGGACTGTTATATGGATACCATCAATTTTAGGGCTTTAATTTAACTCATTTTAAAAATATAAATTTAAAATATTAAATCCTCGCTTTAATAGTATTTAATACATGTGATGTCATGACTCTGGTACAGACAAGTGATAAGCTTTTTTGGAAGAATCTATTAATTTATGTAGATGAACAAGAATTAAAAACGGAACAAAATAGATAAATACTGTCTGACAGACCAAACCAATTTATGTAGATAAGCATCCATAAACATGGCCTTAGATTACACCTGGTTAAATGTATATATAAACAATAACATTAGAAGACTTACTACTCTATCTTCATCCGTAAAGTTGAGTCTGTAAACTTGTGTGTTCGGTAATGTATTAAAATTAATACTAATCTGATCGGGACAACCGAAAAACTGTGGACTGAATCGATTTCTTGTTACCGTTAGTGAAATTGTTGCAGAATTAGAAAAACGTTGTGGTGTTCCCAAATCGTATGCTTGTACATTAAACTATAAGAAAAAATAAATTATCAAAAGGCTAGAATTAACAAATTAATTTTTTGTCGCATTAACCTCATCAAAATTCATAACACGATTTTGACAAAGGTTATAAATAGATGTACCTTTACGAAAATGTAATATTTGTCTGACAATTTATCTTTTATTCATCCCAGGCTAAACATACTACAAAATTACTTTCAAAACAAATTCTGTGTGTAAAAGGAATGTTCAGATGGAGAGAGAGTGAGAGAAACAGGGTTTAAAGTCCACTCGTCATTTCAGGATTAACAATTTTAGTCTTTAGCAGTGGAAGGACATCTGAGGACCCAGAGAAATCCCATGAGGTGGTGGAGGTCACCCTATTCCTTGTAACAAACAAGTTTGGGATCAAAACCATAACACTTGGGCTACAAACCATGCAACTTGACTCAATGACAGATCTAATGATCTGAAGCGCAAGTGATGGGGATCTCCACCATGAATTGTAGGGGATCATCTGTCTGTTGATCCATTGATGGTATGGATTAAAATAGATCTAAAACAATATGTTGTCAGATCAACCATGTTTATTCGATTGAGCGTTCCAGAATTTAAATTCTCTCTATCCCAAAAACGATGGATTTTGGAGGACAATGCGAGAGAGAGAGAGAGAGAGAGAGAAATGGGGTTCAATGTCCACTCAACACAACAAGGTCACCTCAGGACCAACATATGGTTTAATTTTATATCAATAATTCGCTTGCGCATAAGGGGGCTTTAGCAGTGGGAGGAAACCAGAGTGCCTGGAGGAAACCCACATACGCTCACACCAGGGCTCGAAACCACAGCCACTAGAGGTCGAAGCGCGGCACTCTAGACCACTAGGCCATCCCACCAAAACCACCCCCGGACGATAATGCATAGGCAGATTCTAAAGAAAAATATCACAAACAACCATGACAGCTGAAATATATTTGTTATGATTAACTAGGTTATGACTTTATTCACACCACTACAGGTGTCGGAATATAGAACTGACGACCAAGCATCCCCGGAGTGATCTTCAAATAATATATTAGGGGAGATAACTCCAATAAATAAGGGAAGCAAACTCTTCCATGGAGGTTAGAACAAGAGATAACTATATTTAAATAAACTCACATTAAAATTTGTTTGCTGAGCAATATCTTGCGTTAGTGACTTTCTAACTGCCAATGAACCAGTTGTTGTGTCAATATAGAAAAATTCATTAACTTTTGCTGGTGCGTTAAAGAGGCGGAATCTAACGGTATTGTGTGGTGCCTGCAATGAAAATAAATATAATAATGACGATATATATATGAAATGAAATAAAATGGGGTTTAAATGGGGCTTTGCTCGTAAATTGGGCTAATAAAGACTGGCATACGCCATACAGTGTGCTATGAGGGAAATTTTGCCTACTCTTATATCTAATTCCAACTGCCAAAAGATCTTTTACGTGCACGCCAATATGTACACAGGTCACAGGACCTCATATTTTTTTCCCATCCAAATGACAGGTCATCCGTCCTGCATCACTGACCTAAGGAAAACCACGCTGGAAAATCTGGATGAACTTTATCGGCCAATGTAGGGATTGAACACCGGACCTCCAGGCTAGCGAGCCATCATCTTACCCACGTGATCCGGATATATACATATATATGCCACTTACAGTTGTATCGCTATCTGATGCCTGGAACCGAATGATCTCTGCACCTTGTTCCTGCGAATCAGGAATAGTATCTTGGTAAAACATTGGACCGATAACTGGAGAGTTCAAGTTCCTATCAACCGTTAGTGTAACAACAGATGTATTGGTTTTACTTGGATTTCCACCATCAGAAGCTCTTACACGTATCTAAAATAAAAAATGAATTAATTTTAATTCTAACAAAAATTAATTCTAATTGCCTGCAAGTCCATCAAACATTGTAAGAAAAGGAAGGAAATGAGGTTTATCATCCTACTGGGACTGGGATAATGAAAATGGGCATATGCCATGCAGTGTGCTACAAGGGAAGATTTGCAAAGACAGCGGCATAATGGTCTACTCTTATATGCACGCAAATGCGGCATATTCAAAAACTTTATCACGTTGATTTTGCATGAAAAATTCTACAATTGTTCAATTCACACATACATAGAGAATCTCCTACGAGTGTTTTTTGATATCAAAAAATATCAACACAAGTTGATAAAGTAAAAAAAACCGAGGCTCTGCCGAGTTTTTTTTTAAATTTATCAACGAGTGTTGATATTTTTTGGTATCAAAAAACACGAGTTGGAGATTTTATTTATCACCCAATCCTTTCTTACATGCACAAATAAATAAATATAATTCTTTCCTAAAGATTTCACTTTTACCGATCCTATTTACATTATAGCCTAGTTATACATCATTTTTTGACAGCAGTTTAGCTATTGTATAGCCCTGTATACTGACCCAGTTTTTTCCTTCAAGGTCAATTTAATAAAAGCAGTTTCTTATTTTTTTTAAAAAAGTCACTCTTTACTTAAACTAAGTGGTTTCTTTAAAATAAAAGAAGGTAGTTCCTTTTTGATTGACCAATCAAATTTATGTAAAGTGATCTCACTACACTGTGTATATATCACTAAAGTGATATCACCACACTGTAGATATCACATTTAACACACAAGCGATATCTACTGTCAAATGTATTATTGGATGATAAAATGCTATATAACCACTGTTTATCACCTCAAAGAGAGAAATGGGGTTTAATGACCACTCAACACAAACCAGGCCATTTTTGGGACTAACATATGGTACAATTTCAGGAATTCGCTTGGGGTAGGGGTCTTTAACAATACAGCAGTGGCAGGAGAAAACCAATGAGGTGAGACAGGCAACCCTACTTTCCTTACCACATACACGTGTGATATTGAAACCACACCACTTGTCTCAATGACAGACATTTTAATCTAATGAGCAAATGTTAGACCATACGAGACACCCTCCCACCCCCGATTTTATCAGATATATTTACTGAAATACTTACATAGAATATATTAGTGGCTACACCTGCTAGAGATTGTTGTAATGTAATACGACAATTATCATCTATCTGGAAATAAGCTGGTGATATATCATCTCCAATGATTGCATAACTCAACTGATTGTAGGGTGCCTTTAAAATTTAAAAAAAAAATATATCAAATATCAAAAACTTCATTATACTTATTCGCAACATTTGTCTGCAGAAAGGAATGGAATGGAATGGTATTTGTTGTCATGGGGTTTAAAGTTTACTGGACACAAACTAGGTCATTTCGGAACTAACATATGGTTCAATTTTATTTCAATAATTTGCTTGTGCATACAGGTGACCCTATTCCTTGTCAAATACAAGCGGGGTATCGTCGAAACCCCGCCACTTGACCCAATGACAGACCTTATGATTCAATGGGCACACTTTAACCATTCAACCAGCCAAACACACACACCCCAACTATATATATGTGTGTTTGGAAATCTGGTAATTTTGGACTGACACCGGTGTTCTACTAAATAAATATAAACATAATAATATATTCTAGAAACACAATATTCCCAATATTCCTGATTTTGTTTAAATCTAAACAATATGAAATGATTATTTTGAAATTATATATGTTTAGTTATTTATTAAAAAAAACTTACATTTGTATCATCGTCTCTACCAGCACATTGGAAAACTTGAGAGTTCACAAATTGACTCTCTGACACAGAATTTGAGTACGGCAGATTTACAAAATACGGAGTATTCTGGTTACGTGTTATGAAGACCAAAACTTCAACAGTTGTTATAGCCGATTTGGGTGCGATTCCTCTATCTGCAGCACTGACAGTCAACTAAAACAAATAAAAGTAATAATATTTAATCATTATTTACCAGGGACTGTACAACACAGTGGAGTGGATATTTACAGCTGGTCAAAGAATCCATAAGGGACCTGGTGATCCATGATTTGGCATGAGAAACAAGATCCCGTCTGAATCCCCGAAAACTATATTTATATGTGTGTGCGGGAGGGAGGGGGGGGATTTTCTTTTGTCTGTCAAATATTCAAAGCTTTCTTAGAAATAATCATGGGGAGAAGGATTCATGTTATTTACAATGAAACAATCTCCCTATGTCCATTACTACAAATGATGCTTTCAAAGTTCCTCATGAAAAATATATCAAAAATAATGAATCCTTTCCAATATTACTGTAAAACATCAAAATATTCAGACATTCATGAAAAACCAAAGTTAAAACAATTGAAATTAAAAATCTATCAAGTGTTACTTCAGCTAAATTACAGAGGGGGGGGGGGCATTTCACCATTAACCTCAGTACTTACAGTATAACTTCCTAATGGAGCTGATAATAAAGATCGTTGAATTCTTATTTGACCATTATCATTTATTTGGAAGTAGCCATCATTATTGCCACCAACTATTGAATAGGTAACTTCATTATATGGTGCCTGTTAAAAAAAATTATAATTGAAAAAATTTCTACAATATACATATCCAAAAATATTAGCAAAGCTGTGTAAAAAGAGAGAGAGAGAGAGAAATGGGGTTTAATGTTCACTCAATACAACTAGTTCATTTTGGGACTAACATATGGTTTTAATTTTTATTTCAATAGTTTGCTTGCGTGTAGGGGTCTTTAGCAGTGGGAGGAAACCGGAGTGCCCGGAGGAAACCCACGAGGTTGAGAAGGCACCCCTATCTCCATGCCACATACGCCCACACCAGGGCTCGAAACCACAGTCGCAAGCCAGAGGTGGCTGGCCAACTCAAAGCTGTGTAAAGCTCCACTACTTTGTTCCAAGGTAAACTATATAAAAGATAAAAGGTATGCCAACATAACTTGATTTCAACACTTAAAGTACTTTTTCGCTCATCTGGGAAGTTTGTCACAAATTATGTCATACATGCTTGGAAATTTACTTGGTTTAACCATTTGGCTGGAGGATCGAGCAGCCGGCCCCCAAGGCTACCTGTTCGACCAATCAGTTCCAAACAGATACCTGTGGCTGCCATTATGATGTCTACTCGGTATTCTAGCAAGTTTTTTGGCCACTTGGGTCCAAAGGGTTCATAATATTACAAGAAAAGCCTGAGAGGCTAGAAAAATAGTCCTAATGTCGTCAGGGTGTCGGTGTCCAAAGGGTTAAGTCGATGTAGAGTATAAGTCGAATCGTCACAATTTACTGTTCATCCATAGATAAATTGAAACCACCCATAGTATAAAAGAAGATCTCTATTTAAAGTTTACAACCCAAATATATCAAAGCATAAACCTAATTACACAATACCTAAACGAATTGAAACAGAGTTTAATATCATTCTTTTCTGCTCCACCCAGGCTAATGAAAACAGGGAAAAGTTTAAACAGGGTTTGGGGAACAGACAACAACACAAATTACTTACCACTGTGTCTGCATCGTTAGCAGTCACGGTTGTTAGAACTACACCAAACGCTACATCTTCAAAAACAGTTGTGCTGATTCGATAGTTAATGTTAGCATTCGGTACTGACCATACTGGAGCAAATATATTTCTATCCACAGTGAATGTAACTAATGCAAAACTACTTCTTGGTGGTTGACCTTGGTCTCTTGCCTCTATCAATAACTATAGATAAAATAATAATAACAATAAATAAATAAATAAATAAATATTTCAATAAATTTCCTATAACATCCCCCCAGCTCTTGTACATTAAAAACCACACGAAACAAAAATATGATTAAATCTGAGGTATTTCTAATAAGCCAAGGATACTAAAGAGTGTAGAAGAGAGAGAGAGATAGATATGGGGTTTGACGTCCACTTAATGTCGTTTCGTGACTAACATATATATCATTTAATTTTATGTCAATACATGTAATTAATTTGTGTCTATGGATCATTAGCAGTGGGAGGAAGCTGGAGGACCCAGAGAAAACCCAGGAGGATGTACAAGCGGCCTTATTCCTTGTCACGTACAAGCTGGAAATGGAAACTACGCCACATGACCCGATGTCAGACCTTATGATCTAAAGTGCATGCATTAAACCATTAAAAACTTTCTCTGAATAAGCCTGCTTATGTCTTTAAGTTGTACAATATCGTCAAATTAATACAGTTTAAACCAAATAAATCAATTATAAATAGGATCAATTTAAGAATCCCTGTCAAACAGAACCAGGAACAGACTTGTGGATAGAATAAACTTTTGGTCTTTTAGTGGTTCTGTTTGGCGGGGATTCTTAAATTTATTCTATTCTACTACTCTTCCACGTCGGCATCATTTTTGGATCCAGTGTCCACACAGATGTACCAGCCAGCCTGTACAGCGTTAATTACTTTTTAAAGGGAGTGTTGCCGTACCCCGTCTTCGTGTTTCCAATTATATATAGGTATTAACTTACCCTAAATACGGTATTGGCTTGATTAGCGATACTGCTGGTTAGCCTGATTTCTCCCGTTACATCATTGATACTAAACGGTCCATTGTCTACATTACCAGCAATAGAGAATCGGACCACATTATATGGTGACTGAAATTAATTATATTATTAATTATTTCTCCTGTGAGTGGTATTTAGTAAGCTAATCGATATAAGTAATAAACAAATAACATGGAATACAATTACTACTTTCATTAAAGCAAACATTTTGGGACTAACATATGGTAAATTCTATTTAATAATCCCCTCAAAAGATTTTATAGCTTACCCTTACATTAGATCAAACAACACTATGACAGATCTTATGATCTAAAGTGCACACATTAGATTACTCGTTCACCCCTCCACCACTACTACGCTTTGTTATAGTAACAGTATTTATTGTAGAAAACTTTTAAAACTTACCCTTGGATCATCGTCAACCGCAAAAACTTGAAAAACTGAGGAAATTCCTGTATTTTGTGAAATATCTCTGTTATAAGGTGTATTGGTAAATCGTGGAGCATTACTGTTACGATACACTTGAATATTAACAATGGCCGACTGAACAGATTGCATGGAACTTGGCACCCCAAGATCTCTGGTTTGTACTGACAGCTGAAACAAAATGAAATGAAATGAAACAAAATGAAATGAAATGAAACAAAATGAAATGAAATGAAATGGGGTTTAACAACGTCTTACTATTCTGCCCCGAAGTGGATAACGAGAGAGAGAGTGAGAGAGAGAAATGGGGTTTAACATCCACTCGACACAAACTAGGTCATTTCAGGACTCACATATGGTTTAATTTTATTTCATTAATTTGCTTGCGCGTAGGGGTCTTTAGCAGTGGGGAAAAAAAGCCAGTTGACCAGGAGAAAAGCCATGTGGTTGGACCGGAGACCCTACTCCTTGCCAGGTACAACCGGGGATTCGAAACCACGCCAGTTGACTCAATGACAGGCTTTATGATACAGCCCGCGCACACTAACCATTCAGCCATCCAACCCCCGAATTGGGTAATGAAGATGGGCATTAGTCATACATTGTGCTATGGGGGGAATCATGCCAGGACAGTGGCACTACAACCTACTCTAATATCAAATTCATTACTGACAATGGATCATTTACGTGCACGTCATTATGTATACGTTGTCCCTTGCCAGGGCCTCAATTCTTCGCTTAAAATCTTGGAATAAAATAACAAATCAGCTATTGAACAAGAAATATTAAGAGCCAGTTTTAAGTGAAAGTTAATTCCACCACATGATTTTTCAAATACAATTAGATTTTTTATTTTCTCATTCCTTTGCAATTTTTTCCCCACATTCCTTTTCAACTTTTTACCCACATTCCTATGCTATTTTTATTACATTTCTTTGAAAGTTTTCCCCACATTCATTTGCAATTTTTACACATTCATTTCATGCTCAAATTTATGTCTGTATTGTAAAATCAAATTTGGACATTCCTTAATATAGAAAAAGAAGCATATTTATATCCATATGTCTTCTTTCCCATTAAATTAACTTAATATTTTTCACCAAATATTAATTTACTATGCACATTAATTTACTATACTTCACAATATTTGGCTATATTTACCGTATATTGTAAATTTCCTGATGAGACATCTTGTGTGAGTTGTCGTGTAACTGAGACCTGACCAGTCACAGAATTAACAGCAAAATATTGAAGAGCTCTATCATTTCCTGCAGCTGTGTATCTAACAACATTATTGGGTGACTGAAACAAGAAAACTTTGTTAAACTTCAATAAATTTTATTTTTATGCATCAAAACACATCATAAAATGGTACGTTATGATATGCTATAATAAATCTAGGAACAATGATTATAATTTGTATAGTCTAGGATTGTCCAATAAATGGCCATGAAAAATGAAATGAAATGGGGTTTTAACGTTCTAGTTTTCCTCAACGACTGTCCTACGAAGATAGGCATATGCAATACATTGTAATTTTGCACGGACAGCAGCACTATGGCCTATTTCAAATTTCAACTGTCAAGGGTTCTTTTACGTGTAAGCTAATGTATAGACAGAGCCTCGTTTTTTCCTCCAATCCAGTATCTTACTCACTGATCCACCATGGCTCTTACGGTCATTACAGAAGCAGCTTCTGAGGATACATAACAAAACAAGTGAAGATGTAAAATGAAAGTAGATTATCATAAAAGAAGTAAATGTACTTACGACAAGATCGTTATCTGAGGCTGTAACTTGTGTAATTGAATCACCTAAAATCTGATTCTCACTGATAGTAATATTATATACTTGAGGATTAAATACAGGAGCGTTAAAGTTACGATTAACAGTTACAGTACAAAGAGCGACATCAGTTAAAGGTGGGCTTCCTGAATCAGACGCTTGGACCAGTATCTGTAATATAGAAGATATACATAGACAAGAGCTTATACCATGGATGCTGTTTCACCTGTATATGCCAGACATGTCCAACGGGAGTTGGCCAACATCCAACCATGAATATAACCAATCAGATATAAAGATATAAGCCATTTTGAGAATAATATGCGTTTTTTATTTTTATGGTCAGGATTGTCAATTATAAAAAATATCATCCAATGACCAAAGATCAAAATAAACATAAATTTTTCAACATTATAGAATCAGCACCCTACATGTAAATACCATATACACATGGCTTAATTATAGAGAAATATTTACCAGAAGGGGTGGGGGGGCATCAACACTCCCATATCAAGAGTAGCAGAGGCTGGACAAGCTGGTCAATCTGTGTAGACAAAAATAGCCTCTTTGTAATTTCTAACTAATAAATATTCAAACATATTTCTTTACCGTATAAACTGTAGCTTGTTCAAACTGAATATTTCTGCTTAAAGTCACACGACCAGAGGTTGCAACAGGAATTTGAAAAAAACTAAAGCCAGTTCCACCATTAACAAGACTATATCGTATACCAGCAGACTGAAAACAAAAACAAACGGATTTAGCATAATTTTGCAAGGGAGAGGAAGAGAAATGGGGTTTAATGTTCACTTGGTACAATTGACTCAATGCAAGTAAAATGAAATTTTGATCCAAAAAACGAAATTTTGATCTATAAAAACAAAATTTTGATCTATAAAAACAAAATTTTGATTTATAAAAACGAAATGAAATAGGATCTGTGTTTTAACTAAATTGTTACTAACAAAGTTATGTTTAATTGATTTTTCATCTATTCTGTTT
Organism: Patella pellucida; assembly: GCA_917208275.1. Classification (NCBI taxonomy): domain Eukaryota; kingdom Metazoa; phylum Mollusca; class Gastropoda; family Patellidae; genus Patella; species Patella pellucida. The sequence goes on along the minus strand of OU795036.1, from coordinate 18,284,213 downwards.
GCTATATAACAAGACCTCCTTCTTATTAAATAAAACTGGTATTTTGATTTTGTTTTCTTAATTAAACATTAAATAATCAATCTGGGTAAATATATGTGTCGATTAAGATGAGAGAAATTTGATATTTTAGCTCCACTATAGTAACATCAAACAAAAATATTAACCAACAGTTGTAATCTACTAAAAAATAAAATAAAACTGCAAATCATACATTTGGATCATCTTGATCAAAAGCAGAAACAGTTAGAACAGAATCGCCAGGATTTAAATCTTGTCGTATTTCTGCCTGACATGGTGTCGTGGTAATAACAGGTGCATTGCTGTTCTGTATAACTGTAATAAATACTGTAGCTGACACTGTTGATGTTCTCGATGTAGCTCCACCATCATAAGCTTGAAGTTCCAACTATAAAATAATATAGAATAAATTTTTAAGATGCAATAAACCAACGGCAGTCAGAATGAATTGATGTTATTATTAATCAAACTTTAATCCCACTAATTTTTACATATTATGCATAATTATTTCGAAAATTTGATCGTTTAAGCTTCGTTATATGATCACTAAATTTTAGTAAATAGCGTCTGTTAAATGTAAACAGACGCTATCTTGAAAGCCAACTGATTTAAGAAGTTGGGTGTTTAAACTTTTATCTAATAGCATGTGGGAGGTATTGAAATACAGAAAGCTGTAAACTGTCATATTATACACTATGCAGATATTGGACAGGGTTTTAAAAATGCTGATAATATCAAAACTGCATCTTTAAACGTGAAGAAACACTTCTTCATCACGATTGAAATGAAATAGGGTTTGACATACTACTTTTGTGCACTAACTTTGAAAATGAAGATAGGCATACGACATACTATGTTCTATGAAGGGAATATTGACTATATATGGTAGAATCTTATTTCAAATTACAACTGTCAAGGATTCTTTTACGTGCATGCCAATGATTATATTAGACCTTGATTTCCCATCCCATCCAAATAACTACACAATGTCTATGCAAGAGAAAATTGCCCCAGAAAATCCTGTGGAACTTTCTCTGCCAACAATGGGAGCAAACCCAACGCCTTCTTGTCAATGAGCCATCGTCTTACATACTACCCAAGGGTATTAATGTGCACCATGTAAACACTGCATTACCTTATTCATCACATCTAATTGACTAAGCCAGTTCTGGTGGCATTACCTTTAAAGGGTGGTTCTTCACATCCTCTTGACACAAGCTAGGTCATTTTGGGAATAATGTCTTATTTCAATAATTCGCTTGAGGGTAGTGGGTCTTGGCAGTGAGTGAAAACAGGAAAAAGACACGGTGTTAGAAAGGCAAACCTAGTCCATGCCATGTACAAGCTTGAAATTAGGATCAAAATCATGCAGTCACTGATACTCTTAATGATCTAAAGCGTGTTATGCCATGCAACACTCGACCACCCAACCTCCCATGTCGTTAAGAAGAAATCAAACTTACTGTGTAAACTGGTGTATTATCAGTGTCAAGTGACAAAGACTTGCGGACACTTATTTCACCACTTCTTAAACCAACTTGAAAAAATTCTACCGCTTTTGTATTTCCAGTTAAACGATAAAATACATCATTATTTGGTGCCTGCAAATAAAATATAAAGTTTTGAATATTTTCTGAAATCTTTGATCTCTAAACACATATTCTTTCACAGTCGGTTTTTATCATTGGAATTATTTTTATGAATCTTTCAAAGGCCAGGAAATAAGCAATCTGATTAAAATACAAATGTGTTTTTCGTTTCGTTTTTTTTTATACTTTCGAAGGCCTACACCCAGTGGCGGAGCCACGGGGGGGTATGGGGGGGTATGGGGGGGTAGTTACCCCCCCACTTTTGAAAATCATGGCCATCCCAATTTTGCTAAAAATGACATAAAATTTATGGGGGGGGGGGGGTATGATCCTTTTTTTGTGCATTATATTATATTAAAGTACAACATCACTCCCAAAATTTTTTTGCCTCGCTACGCTCGCCATACTTTTTATTACAACTACTCAGCAACTCCTGCATCCTTTTTTGGTGCATTATTTTATATTAAAGTGCAACATCACATGTTAGAAAGGGCTTTTCTCGACCTAAAACGGGTGTATCCAATAGCTGGAGAAGGGCGTTTCCCTAAGCAAAAAGGGCGTGGCTAAAAAAAGAATTTGGGGGCAAAGCCCCCAGACCCCCATAGCTTTTTACCCCCCCACTCAGCACCGGCTGGCGCCGCCGCTGCCTACACCAGAAGACGATCTTGCAAGTTATAGTAGGAGTTCACTTCAGGGGTCACACAATCAGCTTTTGACCCTATGACATCAGACATTCAGTGTTTATGTTTTTAGTGGTTGAGCCACAGTTCCATGCATCAAAAGGCCAATATAACTTGCCTTAATTAACAGACCACATCATCCAGAAAACGTCAATGATAACAACTCTTCAAGATCCTAGTGTAGTTAAAACAAGTAAAGCGAAATTTTGAACGAAATAGAATCAGATTGGGAAAAAAGGCCCCTGTCAGAATCCAATTATTACACAACATTTATATTATAATTTATATGTTGGTTGTATGATAATTTGTGTCTGACAATGTCTATGGCAGGTGCCTTATCTCCAGGCTTGTATAATATATCCGTTGTGTGATAAATTGTACTTGACAAAGTCTGTGACTTCCGCCTTACGTCCAGGCTTGATCTTTCATAAGAGAATCAGGAGCAGGAAATTGTAAATAAGAATATTCACCTTAGTATCGGCATCTGTTGCAGCAACTGACAGGATAGGAACACCCGAACTTCCACTCTCTAATATATTACCACTCCATGTATTAGCAGGAGTACGTGGTACCCAAACTGGTGGAAAAAAGTTTCTCTCTATAGTGATAATGACAAGAGCTGTTCCTACACGTGCTGGAGAACCATTATCTCGCGCTGTTACACGAACCTAAAAAAAACCATTTACATCATAAACAAATGATTTATCGCTGTTCTATTAAAAAATATTTATTTCTGACTAAGGCCAAAAAAGTATTTATCCATTTCCTCTCCACACCTTGATCACTAGTAAAAAAAATAGTGATCGAGAAATGTTATTTCTAATGTCAAGATTTCCTCTACTCCTAATGTTGTAGTTCACAAAATCACGGAGCTGTCGTGGCTTGGAGTGTGCCATAAATTTGAAGCAGGTAGCCCATGGGTCAGTACATTTTCATTCTATCGTATAATAAAAACAACTAATTTTCTTGGAATGTTTACAGACATAAATTTGAATACTGTATGGGAATTGAATATGAAAAATAGAGAGGTGTATCTATTTTTTTTATATTCAGAGCACGATATGCTACATAACATGAACATAAAACTATTCGTAGTTGAAGTCTATTGAAGGGAACAAAAAAAAAACCATTTGTATACCCATCGAGATTATGGCCTATAGAGATCATTCAATATAATACCGTGAAAATCTACTTATTTGCTATTTAATCAAGAGGAACAGCTGATCAATTTTCAGATTAATCAGCACCTTTTTTTCAAACATCCAATAAGTGCTTATCATTTTTTCTTATCATACATATACCCTGTCTAGAGAGAGAGAGAGAAATGGGGTTTAACATCCACTCAACACAACTAGGTCATTTCGGGACTAACATACGGTTTTAATTTTATTTCAATAATTCGTTTGCTCGTAGGGTTCTTTAGCAGAGGGAGGAAACTGGAGTGCCCGGAGGAAACCCATGAGGTTGAATGAATGAATGAAATGGGGTTTAACGTCCTACGCTTAAGCACCTAACCTGGGCTAATTGAAGACGGGCATACGCCACAGTGTGCAATGAGGGAAATTTTGCCCGGGCAGCGGCGCTACGGCCTACTCTTATATCGAATTCCAACTGCCAAGGGATCTTTTACGTGCACTCCAATTTGTACACGGGACCTCGGTTTTTCGTCCCATCCGAACGACTAGGCAGCTGTCTTGTCAGGCCCTCCTTCTGCATCACTGACAAGGGGAAATCACGCCGGAAAATCGAGATGAACTTTCTCGGCCAATGCAGGGATCGAACACTCAACCTCCAGGCTAGCGAACCAGCGCCTTATCCACTTAGCCACCGTGATCCCCCCCATGAGGTTGAGAAGGCACACCTATCTCCATGCAACATATGCTCACACCAGGGCTCGAAACCACAGCCACAAGCTAGAGGTGGCCGACCAGCTAGAGGTCGAAGCGGGGAACTCTAGACCACTAGGCCATCCCAACCCCCCTCCCCTGTCTAGATCTAATACAGAGAGATGAAAACACCATAATAACAGTTACCTGATATCTATCCAAATTCTCTGATAAAAGACTGGCAGATGTTGATATCAACCCACTTGAAAAGTCAATGCTAAATTTACTTGGAGCTGTTTCATCACCAATAATCTCGTATATGATTTGATTGAAATTACTCTGAAAAGAAAAGAGTACTTTATGTTACATATAAAAAATAATGAATGAATTGAGAGAGAGAGAGAAACTAGGTCATTACGGGACTAACATATGGTTTAATTTTATTTCAATAATTCACTTGCGTGTAGGGATCTTTAACAGTGGGAGAAAACCCACGAGGTTGGACAGGTGACCCTACTCCTTGCCACGTACAACCGGGGATTCGAAACCACGCCAGTTGGTTGACAGACTTTATGATACAGCACGCACATGCTAACCATTCGGCCATCCAACCCCCCCATGAGTAAAATGAAGTGGGGTTTAACGTCCTACTGGTCAGCCCCAACTGGACTATTGAAGACAGAGAAATGCCGTACAATGTGCCATGAGGGAAATTTGCTAGGACAGCTACGCTACAGCCTACTCTTAGATTGAATTCAAGCTGAAAAAGAGATCTTTTACAGCTGTTTGGTTTAAATGACTTGGAAGGTGAAAATGCAATAACAATATTTTAAGGTCATCCACTTAGTATTTTAATAAACAAAAAGAGAGAAAAATGGGGTTTAATGTCCACTCGACACAAACTTGATCATTTTGATATTAACATTTGTTTGCTCATAGAGGTCTTAATATTAGCAGCGCAAACGGGATGGAGACTGATTTAATAAAAAGAAATCCATAAGCATAATAAATGTCAATAGTTCATGTCTATATCCTAATTTCTTCAATTACTAATTTAATGCTGTTCAAAGACAATATATCTATCTCTAAAGTCAACTGTCCAAGGAAAATCACGCCAAATTTCTTGTTAAGAGAATCGCCCCAAAAAAGATAACAACAAAATAAGTAGTGCTTGGGGACTTGATCCTGGTTCAATAGACAGAGAGAAAAATGGGGTTTAACATCCACTTGACGCAAAATAGGTCATTTCGGGAGTTACATATGGTTCAATTTTGATGCAATAATATCCTCGCACGCAGTGTTTTTTAGCAGTGGGAAGCAAACTGGAGGACCCAGAGAGAACTCACGAGGTTGGACAGGCGACCCTACTCACAGGGAATCGAAGCGATACCACTTGACGCAATGACAGATCTTAGGATTGCACGTGCAAAACCACATAACTACCCAATCCCCCTCCTGATTCCATAAGTAAATAATCGTTATTTCTTACATCATCATCTGTAGCATTAACTCTAACCACTGAAGTACCAGTTCCAACATTTTCATTGATTCTTGCTGTATACAACTCACTAAAGAAGATAGGTGCAAATATATTTCTTAATATATTAACAGTGAGCAATGCATTGGTTTCGGAGACTCTTCTTATCTGTGAATTACCTTCAGCCCCATCTCGAGCCTGTACAGCTACCTGTATTAACATAGAAACAAATATATACAGTGATAAAATAAATTACAGGGAGCTTAGGTTTTACATAGTGATAACATAAGATTGTATATAGGGTTAACATTATAATATAACGGTGACATTAGAATTAGTGTATTATAGTGATAACATTATAGTATATAGGGATACCATTAGAAAATAAAGTGATAGCAATAGCGTATATAGTGATAACATTAGAATTAGCATATTATAGTGATATCATTAGAGTATGAAGGGATATCATTATAGTATTATAGTGATAACATAAGAGAATATAGTGATAACATTAGAGTATATAGGATAGCATTATAGTATATAGTGATAACATAATAGTATATAGTGATAACATTAGAGTATAGAGATAGCTTTATAATATATAGGGAAAATAAAGTGAAAGCAATATAGTACATTAGAAAATAAAGTTATAGCAATAGCAATAGCGTATATAGTGATAACATTAGAATTAGCATATTATAGTGATATCATTAGAGTATGAAGGGGTAACATTATAGTATTATAGTGATAACATAAGAGAATATAGGGATAGCATTATAGTATATAGTGATAACATTAGAGAATATAAGGATAACATTATAGTATATAGTGATAACATAATAGTATATAGTGATAACATTAGAGTATAGAGATAGCATTATAGTATATAGGGAAAATAAAGTGAAAGCAATATAGTACATTAGAAAATAAAGTGATAGCAATAGCAATAGCGTATATAGTGATAACATTAGAATTAGCATATTATAGTGATATCATTAGAGTATGAAGGGTTAACATTATAGTATTATAGTGATAACATAAGAGAATATAGGGATAGCATTATAGTATATAGTGATAACATTAGAGAATATAGGGATAACATTATAGTATATAGTGATAACATAATAGTATATAGTGATAACATTAGAGTATAGAAATAGCATTATAGTATATAGGGATAGCATTATAGTATATAGGATAAAATTAGAGTATATAGGAATACCATTAAAGAATAAAGTGATAACAATAGCGTATATAGTGATTACATTAGAATTAGCGTATTATAGTGATATCATTAGAGTATAAAGGAATAACATTAGAGTATACAGGGATACCATTAGAGAATAAAGTGATAACAACAGCGTATATAGTGATAACTTCAGAATTAGCATTATAGTGATACCATTATATTAGCGTATATAGTGATTACTTTAAAATGAGCATTATAGTGATGCCATTATAGGATATATGGATATCATTATAGTATATATAGTGATAACAATATAGTATAACAGTGATACCATTAGAGTATATAGTATATAACAGTGAGTATGTAGTGATACAATTTGAGTATATAGTGATAATTAACATTAGAGTATTTTGACATTACAGTATCTAGATTTTTAAAAGATAGCCATGAAAAGCAAGGAAATACGCCTAAACAGTAATTTAACTAAATTGAATAAGGATCTGCATTCATTGGTGTGAATGTAAAAGAGCTCTTGACAATTCAGAATTCATCGGCTGTCCAGGCAAAATTTGCCTCACAATAGACCACTTAGCCCGGTAGGGGCAGGAAAGTATGACATTAAACTCAATTACATTCATTTATTATACAGAAAATCAAAGAAACAAAAATTACCTGAAAACTTGCAATGCCTGTGCCAGCTGGTGATTTGATAAGACTAAGAACACCGGTATCAGATACAGTGAAATATTCGGAAGCTTGACCAATTCCGATAATAAAATATGATACCAGGTTATATGGAGACTGAAAAAAACATAGTACTTTGAGATTCACATTCTTATTAATCTTGGTAAAATAAAAAATCACAAGCCATAAATAAAATTAAACATTTTCGATGAACCAGTGGTTCATTTCAACTACGATCGACATGAAACATGGCATACCTGAATTTTCTAGAAAACTGATGGTTGTTTAGTGAATATGGTTTAGCCCACTAACAAGGAGGTATTGGGTTTGATTACGAAGTTGATTGAGAAGGTTACTTGTAAATGTCCAGACTGGGTTCCCCTCAAATTGATTAAAATACAGATCTATATTTCAATTGTTTATTTTTTAGTTTCGATGACCTGTACTACATGAAGACCTGACTGGTTGTAGTGGAAGGTTTAGTCAGAGGTCATGTGAGTGGCTTTTGACCCTATGACATCAGACATTCAATTAACCAACCAGCATTGATGTTCTAGTGAGCATACAACAGTTCTGTGAACCTTACACTAAAAATTCGCCGTAACAGACCGTTTCATTGGCTAATCCAGCATATCATCTGGAACGCGTGTTATATAACAACTTTTCCAGATCCTAGTGTAGTAAAGACAAGTAAACTGAAATTATGAACTCTAAAAAAACAGAACAAAATATGATCTGTGTTTTAATCAGATTGGGTTCCCCTTGTCAGTAGTGCAGGGCAAAGGGGTCTGGGGAGGGAAAAGTGTCTTTATTTGGATGTTTGTACTCCTTGGAGCCCATGCGATGTAACAGAAATTATAACAGCTGGAATTCATGCAAACTTCCCTTTTCATTAGCCAATTTTGTGCACAACCGCGAGACATTAAACTCCATTTTATTTCATTTGGAAATTTAAAGTCTTTACAAATAATACTTTAAGAACTCAAAAAACTAATTGACTTACAATTAAATTTATGGTCTTTACAAATAATACTTTAAGAACTCAAAAAACTAATTGACTTCCTTTTAAATTTATGGTCTTTACAAATAATACTTTAAGAACTCAAAAAACTAATTGACTTACAATTAAATCCTGATCCTGTGCTGAAACTCGTAATACAGACTGTCCTAAAGGATAGTTTTCTTGTATGGTTATAGTCTGGGGTAGACCACTTACAAAAACTGGTGAAAATCGGTTTCTGTTGACTACAATAGATACGGTTGATGTGGTGGATAGACCTCCTCCATCTGTGGCCGTAACAAGAAGCTGAAAATAAATGACATTGTCAAACATTAAATATCAATTTGTCATCATCACCATTATCATCATCATCATCATATGGGCATTTATAATGCGCTATATCCACAAACTAAGTTTATGCTTAAAGTGCTACACAATTATTATCCCGGTCTCTAGGATACAGGTAAAGCCTGATTTCCTCCCTTTACCCCTAAAACCTTTTGAGAGCCCTAACATAATGCTGCTTCAAGGAGCGCAACAGTTTTTTGTGTAATACATACACCATCCTACCGGTACTCATTTACAGCGGGTTAGACTGGAATACAGGAATAAAGTGTCTTATTCAAGGACACTAGAACTCGCCGCACAATTCGGGTCTTGAATCTGCAAATCCTACTCTCTAACTGTTGCACCAAATCCCTCCCTTCTAGAAGTCCCAAATTTTACAGACTGAGCCCCTTTTCAAATGAAAAGTTAATGAAAGTAAAGTGGTCCTCGGTGGGAACAAGATCAAGTTTAGCCAATTTGTTTTGCTGGTAAATAATATTCCTAAAAATCAATTCAAAGAAGAGTGAAGTAACTTACAGTATAAGTTAAAGCAGTGTCTTTTGTGAGTGTATCACGAACAACAATTTGACTGTCAGATGGTGCTCTGAAGTCAAAGAAAACAGACCCAAACCCTTCTCCAATCACATCATAGGTGATACTACCAAAATTACCCTATATTAAAATAAAATAAAATATTAACAAATATATTCAAAAACATTATTATTAGAAATATATGAATGATGTAAAATGAAAGATTGATATAAAGAGCTGGCCACTCATGCTAGAATAGTTCCATAATAGATAATAAAAAATGAATTTATTGAAAGTTTCAGTCAAATTACTTCCTAGGACATCAAACCCCATTTCATTTTCATATAGACAAAGAGAGAGAGAGAAATGGGGTTTAACCTCCACTTGACAAAAACAAGGTCATTTCGGGAATAACATATGGTTTAATTTTTTTTAAAATTTGCTTGCAAGTAGGGGTCTTAAGCAGTTGGAGGAAATCAGGGGACCCAGAGAAAACCCACAGGTTGGACAGGCGACCCTATTCCTTGTCATGTACAACCAGGGATTCAGAACCACGCCAGTTGACTCAATGACAGACTTTATGATACAGCACACTCTATTTTCATTTAGGGATATTAAAGTTACATTATTCAAGATATAGATAAGAACTAGCCATTCTTGCTATATTAGTTCGAAAGTAGGTGATGTAAAATGAATAATTTATAAATTTCATTCAAATTACTCTATTGTAAGCGAAGATATTGGCATTTGAAGAATTGGCCGACGTGTGCAACAATTTCAACCACGGTCCTGGTTGATCAAAGCTAAGACTCGAAGCGCCTGGGCCCGCCATATTTGATTTATCACTGAAACGTTTTAATCTGTTTAATATCGGAGCAATCTGATGCCATCTAAAGTTGATTAAGGCCTGGATCAGTTAAATAATGTCTAATCAATACTTTAGAAAACATTTTATACCCAAATAAAGACCTGCACTAGACAATTTAGCTCTTGCATAATGCATGTTTAAGTAGAAATATACATACAACAAGATCTGCATCAGTGGCTGGTACACTAATAACATTTGTATTAGGTCCATAAGTTTCATCAATTGTGACGTTGTAATTCTGTTGTTGAAATGATGGACTGGCTTGATTTAACTGAACAGTTATTGTCAATTGTTTGAAATCATTCAGAGAAATAGGTGAACCATCATCTCTTGCTTCAACAGTTACCTGAAGAAAAAAAATAATATTTAAGAAATCAAAGATTTTTTTTAATGTTTCAATAAAGACAGACGGAGACAATGTCCTGGTTCTCAGGTAACACGACCTCATCACTTTAAAAGGGCAACATCAACCAATCATTTTTTTCAAAAATTAAAAAAAAATCCTCATTATCACCACAGTGACCTCACAATCACTATCAACGATCAAATGTTTTGGGTAAAAATTATTGACAATCATTGTTATCAGGAAATGATCATTCTTCAGCAGCTGAGGATTTACCTTGGACAACATAAAAGCAATTCAATAAAAAAAAACTCCCTCCTGCATCAGATTTTATTTTGGAATAATTGACCTACAACCAGAATATTTTTTCTGTACAGCCTAAATTATATATTTAAAGACACTCTGAATGATTCAATGGATGGAAATTAAATGCTTTATATATTGAGACATGTGGTTCTTAAACCCAGGCGGTCCATGAGCCAGTCTCAGGGGGTCGGCAGAAGTCCTCAGCAACAAACTAAAAAATCTGTTATTTGGTTTGGTTTTCATTGTAAAATCAGACAGCGCACAATCGTTCAATATGATTATGTTGCCATGACGAAATGGACATAATTTTCAAACGGTCTGTTAAAGAATAACCAAATTGATATTGTACTGTTACATTGTCTTTCCAGCAAGGTTAATTTAAAAAAATATTAATGGTCAGTCGATTATGTTATAGTTTGATTCCTTTGACAGTAAATGATATGTATACTTACAGTATATGTTGATGGTCTGTTAGTATCTGTCGTAAAAGATCGTCCCAAGTAGATTCTACCATCATTAGGATTAATATAGAACAAGTTGGAACCAGAAGTAGGTTGGACACTTTGTATCCTATACGTAACACGGCTATTTGGAGTATTCTGAAATTGTACATATTATTATCATTATTGTAAATTTCTATTGGGCACAACTTCCTCATGTTCATCAAAAAATAGAAAAGAGACTGAGAAATGAGGTGAAACATCAAACCAACACAATCTGGGACATTTTGGGACTAACATATGGTTTAATTTTAGATCAATAACGGGCGACAATACTCCTTGTTACGTACAAGCGGGCAATTGAAACCACACCACTAGACTCAATGACAGACAATTCGGCAACGCAACCCCCACCCAAACAACAAATAAAATGATTAAATAAGGTTAACGTATTAAATAAACAATCAAGGTTTCCAAAACAATTCATTCCTGTGTTCCAGAAACTCAGTAGTGCCAGTGCTTTTGGGGATGATTTTCTTGTATTAGACACTTTGAATATTTATGCTAATCTTTATTTTTCCTCATTTATTATAATTATCATATTTCTAGGACGAAAATAAATTTTTCTGATTTTACCATTGTTCAGGGACACAATGTAATAACTAATCTTTAAATTAATGTGCCCAGAAGTGCTTTAGGCAGTGGCATACATGCAAATTTAAATAAGAGTGGGCAGCGTCTTTCAAGATGAACAAAGAGGTATCCCCTAGCTCAATTATCGTTATGCTATACACAACTTGGTTTAGACTATCATCATTCTTTGGTTAATTGTTTTGAGGGGTGTCATGTTTGGCGACAATGCTGATTAATCTGTGGATCTCTCAATACTTCAGGTTAAAATGTGCATGTCAGGTCAAAGTCTTGCATTAATTTTGTCGTTAAAACTATCTTAGAATACATAAAGAAAAATGGACCAGGAAATGCAACCATCTTGGAACTGTGACATCATATCAAAAATCTAATGCCATCATTGGAATTGTAATGGCATGTCAAACATCAATGTATGCACAACTGTCCAAGGAAGCAAGCATGCCAAGTTTTATGTTGATCTTGTTTGCATTGGCTGAGCTTAAGATTGTTTGTTTTTTAGAGATGAACATAAAGATGAGTTGCACTTGAGGACCAGAGTCTGATAATTGAATGATGTACTAACCACTGGATCACTGTCTGTAGCCGTAGCAGTAGCAATGACTTCTCCAATAGCTTGGTTCTGTGGATAAACACGGGTACTAGGTGTAATAGTCAGGACAGGACTTGCATCATTTACATCAATAACAGAGATTCTTACAGCAGTAGTAGCAGACTGAGCTCCCGTTTGTAATCTCTGTTGAGCTTGAGTTGTAGTGACAGTAAAATCGTATGATTGTCTTGTTTCGTAATCTAGAGCTTGAGTAATAAATATCTGTCCCTGACCATTAATACGAAAGGGAAAGTTCTGATTGTTGACAATTGTATAGGATACCAGCGGAGGGGAATCTGCATCCAAGGCCTGAAAAAAAATAATTATATAATTAGAATGATATCTATTGCCTTGTACTTTAACTAGTTTTATTTTTAAATGACTTAGGTTTGTTTGTTGTAATCATGTGATTTATAATGTAATTTTATAATATACTTTGTTGTAATAATGTGATTTATGTATATTTTGTTGCAATAATGTGATTTGTTATGGTATATTTTGTTTTAATAATGTGATTTATGTTATTGTACATTTTGTTGTAAAAATGTGATGGTATATTTTGTCATAATAATGTGATTTATGTAATTGTATGTTATGCTTGTTGTAATAATGCGATTTATGTAATTGTATGTTATGTGTGGTGTAATAATGTGATTTATGTAATTGTATGTTATGCTTGTTGTAATAATGTGATGTACGTAATTGTATGTAATACGTGCTGTAATAATGTGATTAATATAATTGTATGTTATGTGTGTTGTAATAATGTGATTTATGTAATTGTATGTTATGTGTGTTGTAATAATGTGATTTATGTAATTTTAGGCTATCTTTGTTGCAATAATGTATGCTATGTTTATTGTAAAAATGTAGGCTATCTTTGTTGCAATAATGTATGCTACGTTTGGTTTATGTAATTGTATGCTACTCACAGTAAGTGTTATAGTGTAATATCCAATTTAACTTATCTTATGTCATGATTTCAATATAATAATCAATCTTGTTCACCTGTATTGTTAATATTTGTGTATCTATAGCACTATTCTCTAGCACTGACGCTTCATATAGTGTCTGAACAAACAACGGTATGTTGTCATCTACATCCTCCACATTAATAGTGACTGTTGTTGTTCCTGTTCGAGGACTATTACCCAAATCCCTTGCTTCAACCACTAGAAAATATGTTCGTTCATTTTCATAATCCAACGGAATATTGTTGGCGATTTGTCCGGATTGAGAGTTGATTGTAAACCTTAAAGAAAAAATAATAAATTAAGATTTGAACATAAGCAAAGACTTAAGAATATCTGAGAATAACAAACTCAAAGACATTAGGATATATTTGAATAATAAATATAAAGACATTAGGAAATCTGAGAATAACAAACATAACGACATTAGGATATCTCAAAAAGGAAATGTACGGTACTTGATAAAAAGTTTTTTGAGGTTATTTGTTTTACAATTTAAATACAGGAAAAAAATGATATTGGGCATATGTGATTTGGCCATTTTAATGCTTTCACAAGTACCAGGAAATTATTTGTGTTAAATTTGAACAATATATTTATGAAAATAAGAATCAAAACATGCACTTTAAACTATTTGGTCACCTATTGGTATTAAGTGATATCACCCTGGAAGTGGAATTAAAGAAATGACAGACCTTATGATCAAACACACACATGTTAAACCAATTGGCAACACAAAGAGAAATACACATAACTTACCCATTGTCATTAAGGAAATAAGAAATTTGACCATTATTTCCTTCATCACGATCAAAAGCCTATAATCAAAAAATTAAAAACATCATTTATGTTATATATTGAAATATTAATCAGATCACAATATGTATCGAATTTGACATTAACTGTTTTATAACAGTACTAATTCGGCACTAATCAAGTAAATGGCATTGGGTGTTTACTTACCGAAACTTGTCCTATATTGGCGTTAGCTACATTTTCTGGAACACTAAATGTCACTGCCCCATTTGTAAAGAATGGATTATTATCATTTATATCAGTAACAGTTATCTGTAAGCTAGTCTCAGCAGTCTAAAAATATATATATGTAAGATAGATATAAAACAAAATCATACAAAAACAGTTAGTCTAGTTTCCAGACAATCTATCGTAAAGGCAGGGGACAGAAATATCATGCAGCTCTTATTAAAGTATGCAGGAGTATCTGGGAAACAGAATTATTTCTTTACACTGCTTATCTTTAGAAATTGTTATATTAGAAATCTTTATGAACATTGAGAACTAAACATGTATATTTCAAATGCACATTTATATTCTTTTTTAAACAATATTCTTACCCTTCCATTAGCATCTTGAACACGTAACACAAGTGTATGATTAACAATTGATTCTCGATCCAGTAGACGCCTGTTTGTCACAATACCACTGAAATAATAAATGAATGAGTTAAATGTTGTTAACTAGTAAATAAACATATGTTCCCACTTCTCATTTCAGGAGTTCACATTAGGTGTTAACATATTTTTGTTATAGTTTTTATGTAAATCTGTCCTAAGACGAAATAAAGCACATCAGATTTCAGTATCAGGATCTAAATTGGACTATTTTTATTGATAAACATATTGTTTATAGTAATATGGTCAATGTGAACCCGTACATGGGACTTTTTCTAATGATAAATATTGTATATATAGTATTATACATGTTATCTACATACATGCCATTATTTCTAATGATAAATATTGTACATTGTATTGTACATGTTATCTACATACATGGGATTATTTCTAATGATAAATATTGTATATTGCATTATAGCGACTTCTAATGATAAACATTGTATATAGTATTATAGATGTTATCTACATTCATGGGACTATTCCTAATGATAAACATAGTATATAGTATTATACATGAGATGTTATCTACATATATGGGACTATTTTTAATGATAAACATTGTATATAGTATTATACATGTAGATGTTATCTACATACATGGGACTATTTTTAATGATAAACATTGTATATAGTATTATACATGAGATGTTATCTACATACATGGGACTATTTTTAATGATAAACATTGTATAGAGGATTATACATGTAGATGTTATCTACATACATGGGACTATTTTTAATGATAAACATTGTATAGAGGATTATACATGTAGATGTTATCTACATACATGGGACTATTTGTAATGATAAACATTGTATATAGTATTATAGATGTTATCTACATACATGGGACTATTTGTAATGATAAACATAGTATATAGTATTATACATGAGATGTTATCTACATACATGCAGCTATTACTAATGATAAACATTATTGATAGTATTATACCAATATAGCAATATACAAAATAATCACCTGTTATCTATGATAAAGAAATCGCCTTGTAGGTTAGTTTGTACTGGGGACTGTGATAATATAGTATAAGTTAAAGGATCATTCTCAGCATCAACAGCCTGTTAAAATATACAAAAAAACAACAATCAGATCATGTTAAATACCCCAGTATATAGAAAGTTTGACAAAAATATAAATTGGCAGTATCCTTGTTGTTTTAAATTTTTTTAGGGATAATTAAAGCCATATATAGAGAGAGTCTACCCAATTTGTAAATAGATCCATATTCGAGGTGGGAACATGTTTGACCCCTAGATTGCCAAACCCCCAGGAACCTAAAGTGTAGCCAGGGGCCGGTTGTTCAAAACTAAGTTATTTTAAGGATCCGTTAAACTCTAACGGACATATCTTGGTAACGTGTTGTTTGCGTTAAATTTATTACAGAAAACACTATAGAATACTTAATTTTTTCCTTTAAAAATATTAGCTAAAATCTGTAGGAAAAATTAGCCCCACAGAATGTTCGGGCCCTTTATTTCCAGCAACAATCTTTCTCTCCGTAAAAGTAAACGGATCATAAAAAGATAACGGAGCTTTGAGCAACCGGCCCTAGATCTATTATTTTGTGTAATACTAGTATATTTTGTTTATTAGGCTTACACTATAACGTTTCAACAAGGTTTCGCTCGTCCTTTTCATGCGAAAAGCGGAACTTGTTTAAATGTTTGGGTGTGATAAAACTAGTATTCATACCCAGTGTTCTGCTTAATAAATCTCTTCAGGGATTTTATAAATTATTTCCAAAAATCAAAATAAGTTTGTAAAGTTGCTGATAAAAGAAAGTACCGATGTTGGCACGGAACTACTTACAGGAACTCTGAATACAGATGATGACAGTGGTATTCCTTCACTAACGGAAATAGTATATAACGTAGCTGGTATAGTTGGACCATTGTTCGTTGCTGTGGCAGTGACGTCAACTATTACAGCTGTTTGAGAGAATCTGTAATAATAAATATTGAATAATACACTAATATAAACTGCTTAAAAATCCTAACATGGTATCAAATGATATGAAAATGGGTTTAACTCTCTGATTTTATGTACTAACTGGGCTAATGAAGACGAGGATATGCCATGCAGTGTGCTATGAAGCAATATTTGCCCGGGGAGCAGTTCTACGGCCGGCTCTTATTTCAAATCCAACTGTCAAAGGTTCCTTGACCTCACAGGATCTAGGTTTATGGCCTCATCCAAACGACTAGAAACTGTTCGTTGTCAGTCAGTGGCAAACAAGCGGCTTTTGACCTTATGACATCAGACACCAGAGTTGACGATTCTAGTGGTTTACCCACAGTTCCAGACATCAAAAGGCCAATAACTCGCCATAACATACCGTTCATGGGCTAATTATTCAGATCATCCAGAACATGTTAATGATAACAATTCTTCCAGATCCTAATGTAGTAAAGACAAGTAAAACGAAATTTTGAACTATAAAAAAAACGAAATAGGATCTGTGTTTTAATCAGATTGCCTCAATATATAGGATGATGAACAATCCTCAACTCAAGTTTAATGATTTTGAGTCCAGGGAAAGTAAAACAGACTCTTGTGCAGAAGTTTTTTATAGAGCTGCAGTATTTGTTTTATCTTTACCATTAGCTTTGCTCTGATTATATGCAATAACCGTTATAAATCAGATATTCAAACTGAACGCAATATTTATGGGAACCAATCACTGTCTTTATCATATAAGCACATGGATGATTGTCGAAACTTTGTGCTTATATAATTAAACTATTGATTTTTTCTCATAAGAATTGTGTTCTATATAATAATTTCTCAATTACTAAATTTTACAAGATAATCTACCTTTGTTCATTAATAGGAGCCTGATCTGTAGCTCGTACAGTGATAGTGTAGCGTATACCGCCAACCAGATTACCAATGGCAAGTATCTGACCATTGTTTTGATCAATAACAAACAAGCCTGCTCCATTGTTATCAACATTCACAATAGAATACGTGATTCTGGAATTAGCTGTGTTGGCTGGATCATTATCTGTTGCTGTCACCTGTAATCAAATTTACATTGAGAGAGAGAGAAATGAGGTTTAACGTCCACTCGACACAAACTAGGTCATTTCGGGACTAACATATGGTTTAATTTTATTACAATAATTCGCTTGAGCGTAGGGGTCTTTAGCCGTGGGAGGAAGCCGGAGGCCCCAGAGAAAACCCACAAGGTTGGACAGGTGACCCTATTCCTTGTCATAAACAACCGGGGATTCGAAACCACACCAGTTGACTTAATGACAGGTAGTATGATACAGCGCACAAGTCGATAAAGTAAAATCAGTGATATTCGCGGCCAAGCAAATATGTACTGCTGATCAGTTTGATAATTATCAAGTATCAAGCTTGTATTAAGTTGTAAATAATAATTTCAGTTACAGCTAACAAAAAGTCTGAAATTATGCTTGTCAAAGTCTGAATTCGTGCCTGTCAATGTCTGTGACAGATGCCTATTTCCAGGTTTGTACGTAATTCATTTCTCCCTATGTTTTTTGAAAATCATAAAGCTTTCAGGTCCATATTTTTAAAAATTAGAAACCTCTTTAAATCGACTTGTGCGGCTAGTTATTTATCAAGACTCCAAAGAAGTGAAAATGAAATTGGTTTGGCCATATGTTTATCATAAGACACTTACTTGTATTATTCCTTGTGTATTCTGGTTAACATTGGCGTAATTTCCAGCTGCTTTCTGTGCTGTATAGATAGTTGCAGGAAAAATGGGTGTGGCATCATTTACATCGACTATATTGACAGTAAATGTAGCAATGACTGATTGTTGTGGACTGAAATTTTCTGTTATTATAACCTAAAGTAGAAATGAAATGAAATGAAATGGGGTTTAATGTCCTACTGTTCAATAACAACTGGGCTTATAAAGATAGGTGTTGAACCGTCAAGGTTTCTTTTACGTGCACACCGTTTTTGCGTTCCAACCAAATAACTATGCATTTCCCTTGCCAGACTCACCATCCTGCACCATGCTTAAAATATCTCGGGAACTTTTGGGATCAAATCCGTTCCTTCTCATTAGTGAGCCTGCGCCTACCAATATAACCAACGACTGGAAGCATAGTGGGACTTTTAACTTGTTTTTCTTGTTTATGTCCTAGCATTGTGTTCAAATGATAAAGTTTAGCTCTTTTAAAGATGCATTATTTAATATTTAAATAAAGAGCTGGCCATTCTTGCTATAATCGTTACAAAATAGATAATTCAAAATTAATATATTGAAATATCATTCAAATTACTTTATTCTGAGCGAAGTAATAACTGTTTGAATTTTGACAAGATGTGGAAAAGATTGTCATTTATTGTAGCAACAGTACTTGTTAATCAAGACTCAGTCTCGCTTATCCATTTTTAGATTAAATCATTAAATGGAAAATTTAGCTCTTACATAATGCATCTTTAATGATCTCAAAAGGTTTTTAACTATCACAACTGATGAATACATGTAAATTAGAAATATGATATTCTATTATGCTGTCCTGACACATGGAGGGAACTGAAAACCAAGTTACCCATACCTGAAAGATATCCTGTGGAACATTCTCAAAATCTAAATTTGCACTTCTTGCTACCAGAAACCCATCATTTGTAACAGTAAAGAAACTGGAACTTGACTGATAGAAGAACTGAGTTGGAGTATCCCCGGCTCTCTATTTAAAAATAATAAAAAAACAAAAACATATACATTTTAATATCTAACATTGCAATGGTGACAATAGATATGAATGATAATCAAAATCAATCTGTTGAGTACAATTTTAGTATGGATTAACTCTTTTAAAAAATCTGTTACTATCCTCAAAAAATCAATACTGTACAGAGACTTTAATAGAAATAAAACAAAATGAAATAGGGTTTAATGGCCTACTATCCTGCTCCAACTGGGCTAATGAAGACAGGATACAATACAGTGTGCTACGGTCTTATCTTATTTTGAATTCCGACTGCCGAGGGATTTTCTACATGCACGCCAATGTGCATGTTTTTTCGTGCCAGCCAAACGACTAGACAGCTATCCTTGTCAGGCCCAACGTTTAACTTTAATAAAGATGTAAGTATTTACAGGGGGGAGGTATTCGTCAGATGCTGTTAAGGTCTAACACAGCATATATTTGTGGGGATGGGGTAGGGGGGAATCCATCAGATGCTGTTATTAAGGTCCAACACAACATATACATGTGGGGATGGGGTAGGGGGGAATCCATCAGATGCTGTTATTAAGGTCCAACACAGCATATATTTGTGGGGATGGGGTAGGGGGGAATCCATCAGATGCTGTTATTAAGGTCCAACACAACATATATATATGGGGATGGGGTAGGGGGGATCGGTCAGATGCTGTTATTAAGGTCCAACACAACATATATATGTGGGGATGGGGTAGAGGGGATCTGTCAGATGCTGTTATAAGGTCAATTAAGATGAAACCTTGAATAAATAAACAAAGTAACAATTTCTGTTAATCAACTAAATCATATCATACCTTGTCTGTATCTGTTGGAATAATCCTAAAAAATGTCGATTGGCTACTATCTGAGACAGCTGTACCTGCAGGTGAGTTTTCTTTTATATAACCAATCAAACTCCCACCAGGTAGAGACGTAGTAAAGGTTGGAACATTTTCATTGGTTCCTCGGATATTTATAGTTACCACACCTCGAGCAAATCTTCTTCTTACAGATTCTTCCTCAGCCTAAATAAATGTCATTTTAAAAATTAATTCAATACAATATCACAAACTTATTCTTAAAATAAAAAAGATACTAGAGGTCAACCCTGATAAAGACTACCTCCTAGCATTCGCTGTCAGGACCCGAACTGTCAGTCGTCAAAGTCATGATTAAAATTTGATTTTGGCTATAACATTTTTGCGGGCCTTAAGGGAACTGGAAGAAAAAATCTTAAATTTTTATAATCGTACCCCGTTTATTATGAGGGGGTAGTACTACTAGAATGAACATACATGTATGAGCCCTCTCCTAGGACCCAGAATGAAATGCCTATATAAATCTACAATGTATAGTAAAGCTATTTAAAATACAGATGTGACGTCATCCTTTGATGTTGGCGTACCATTATCTCAAATAATGTACGGGCAACTTGCCAATAGTACATTATTTCAATATTACTACTGGCATGATGTTTTTCACTGCAAACGCACGTGCGGAGTGTGACCGAGTGTCTGAATTTTAAGAAGTTTAATGCTCTCGCGCTTAAGACATTGCGTAATATATTGAAACAACACTCGGCTTTCGCCTCGTGCAGTATCAATATATTACTTAATGTCTCGCGCTCGACCATTAAACTACACATAATGAATTGGATACTTCATCTCACTTTATTTTATTTTTAAAAGATATTTTCAATGTTAGACACCTGTTATATATGTAAAGTCAAGTAATGAAATGAAATAGGATTTAACGTCCTACTCTTCTGCACCTTCCCCATACTGTGTGCTATAAGAGGAATTTTGCCCTGAAAGGCACACTACAGCCTACTTTTATATCAAATTCCAACTGTCAAGGGTTCTTTTACAGTGTGTACACAGACTTCATTTTTTTGCATCCGCCAAACAACTATACATTGTCATATGGCAGGCCCTCCATCCAAAACACAATGGAAACATGCCAGAAAATCCCAATATGAAGTTTCTTGGTTATCACAGGAATTGAACACAGGATGTGTAAAGTTAATAGAATACAAACTATACAAAACTTACCCTAACTACTATTTTTAACTCTGTGTTTGTTGGGTTAATAGTTCTGATTTGAGTTATAACACCGGTATATAAATCAGAACCGCTTACAGGACTTGTTGTTGTAATAGTAAAATAGTTTTCGAAGTTTGGTGGAATAGCTGAAAATAAAAAATAAAATAATTTAGTTAGAAGACGTATAGTTACTATAAGTTTGATCCTTATGGACCATGGGGGAGAGAAGAGAGGGGGATCCAAAGGGAGAGAGAGAGGGCAATCCACACAAACTAGGATACTGACATTGTTTTTCGGGACTTAAATATAACACAATTTCATTTCAATGATTTGCTTGCACATTCGGGTATTTAGCAGTGGAGGGGGAGACCAAAAGACCGAGAGAAAACCCACAAGGTTTGGAGAGTAGACTTCTCACTCCATGTCTGACCTTATGCAAAGCGCATATTGTCATATTTTAGGCAAGTAAAGTAGATCCCCCCCCACCTCTCCCAAGATGGGTAGTCTGTAGATGGCAAAAGAAATGGGACATGACGCAGCCATAAATTATAAATGACTACACTAAAATAAAATGCATAATTAACAATGATAAAAAGTCCTCTTACTTTCTTGAATAAAGTATCTTATTGGATTGTCTATAACCAAATCTTGATCTTTAGCTTGTAATAAAACAGATTGTCGAACTGAACCAATAAATTCATTTGGATATGGGTACAATGTCAAGTTACTATTTGTTACTTGATCTATTGATGTCTGAAACAAACATTAGGTACAATGTGTAATTAAGTTATGAACAGTGTGATTAAGTTATGAACAATGTGTAAATAAGTTATGAACAGTGTGTGATTAAGTTATGAACAATGTGTAATAAGCACACCATAAACATGTAATAAGTACACCATAAATGTGTAATAAGTACACCATAAATGTGTAATAAGTACACCATAAATGTGCAATAAGCACACCATAACTGTGTAATAAGCACACTATAAATGTGTAATAAGCCCACCATAAATGTGAAATAAGCAAACGTCAAACAATGTGTATTATGCACATAATAAATTGAATAATTCACTGAATTCAGACCAGATATCTGACCATCTGCATTGTTAATAATAGTTTTAGAGTCGCCCACAGCCTCAAATATTTGTGCTGTAAAACAACCTGTTTTAACAACCTGATGTTTTTAATGGTTTGGTCGACCGCAGTAATTAAGTCTTATCATAACCAATGCCGTGTGGACGAGTCAACCATGATGCCGTGTGGACGACTTCACCAGATTTTTCGTGTGGACGACTTTGCTTGTGCCCGACTTGTCTTGCAGTCTCTCTAGTGGACTAGTGAGTCTTTGTCTGAGCGACTTTGTCTCAGCAGGGGATGTAGGTAGAAGGTACGATAAAGACAAATTGTGAATTAGCAGTCGAGGGTAGTGTAGGCCTACCAGTTACAGTTACCAGGCAGTACCAGTACCTGTCGTTCTGGTGTTTGTAAACACGAATGACAGAAAGCATTGGCTGGTTTCCGGTAAGAGACGTTTCATACCCAAACAAAATATCCGCTACAAGACGATTCGTTACGCTTAGGTGAATTTAAATTTAAAGAGACAGACCAACAAGGTTTCCATTAATCTTAAATATATTTTCAGTAATGATCCTGTCTGTAACACCATAGATAATACCGTACGTTATTATTTATGGTAACACAAAGAAACAATATCAGACTAGGCACAGACGATAAAGTAGCATTATTTTTGGAATAACTTACCGCTGTAATGTCTGACGTATATCTGGGATTAAAGCATGGAGTTGAGGAGAAGATTGTGGTGTATCGATTACATGATGGATATTCAAAAACAGGTGGTAAATCGTCACCATCCGTTATCGTCACGGTTACAATTGTCGTAGAAGTTAATTTAGGATCTGTGGTAGCTTGATCCTGAAAAAAATACCCGCATAAAATCTGAATATGTTTTCATTTTAAATTAATTAAATTTCAAAACTGATTGAAGCATAGGCCTTATAAGATCGTCCGAATTTGTTTTTGAAAAATAATTGTAAATCATACATGTAGGTAAATGTATTTCTTTGTAAAAATGTGTCGAATCGGTCCCTTTGTGTCAACTATCCTATCGATAAAATATGGGGTTTTCGATACGGTATAATGTTTTAAAGGCCCCATAACACGGTTGTAGTAACTCAATAATATGTCCTAATCTTTATTCTGGTCAACGAATTGTAATATTTTACAATATTTCAATGTTTTAAAGGCACCATAACACGGTTGTTGTAACTCAATAATATGTCCCAATCTTTATTCTGGTCAACGAAT
Source organism: Patella pellucida (assembly GCA_917208275.1). Lineage (NCBI taxonomy): Eukaryota > Metazoa > Mollusca > Gastropoda > Patellidae > Patella > Patella pellucida. The sequence goes on along the minus strand of OU795036.1, from coordinate 18,260,223 downwards.
TGTAATATTTTACAATATTCCAATTTCATCTTAACACACCGATTTTAAGAAAATGGAAAAATTCAACTACATGTACATGTTTTGAAAAGCTTTACGTAAACCTTTTTGACAAGTAAAATAGGATGTAATGGATAATTTACATAACAGGTAGGACACTTAATCTTCTAGTGGTTAGAATAAGGCTTTTTTCTGGACCTGTCAAGCCAGCATGAGTGTTATTGTCCCTTTAAATAAAATTACTTTTACTTACGGTAGCTGTGACAGTTATTTCGTATACCGTCTGCCCATTTCGATTTCTCAAAACCTCATAATCAAGAGTGGTTTTCACTGTGATTACTGCGGTAATAGGATCTATCGTGAACGCAAAAAATGGATCAAACTAAAAAATAAAAAAAACAACGAAGAAGATTAAAAACAAATCACATTTTAATATTATACAGGTTCAGTCCAGCAAATGGTTTCGAAAAGTCTCAATAATATAATTAAAGATATGTACATGTATAAAGAGAAATGCGACAGAAGCCATGTCATTTCAGTACTAGCAAATGACACATTTTTATTTAAATATTGTTTAAAAAGAACACTTTTATATATTTATAGAACCCCAGAGAAAAACACTTACCAAATCTCCTGTTCCCGATGGAACAATGGCATACAATATATCCTTGTTGACCCCGAGATCGATATCAGTGGCCTGGATGTTACGAAATACTGTTGTTCCTAGTGGTGCCATCTGAAGATATAATTCAACAGTATTACTATATATACCCTTATACCCCCAGACCCATCAAATTGATCTGATATATATTTTTGTTTATGTCTGTGTATATTGTACATCTTGCCAATGGGTATAGTTTAAGTGTGCGGTGACCCTCTTGCTCTTAATATTAGACAATCATTGTGCTTCCATATTTTCGAAAATTTGGGATTTTTGGAATTTGCAAGTGGAAAGACTGTTATCAGATGCTGACGGAGGTGGCCCATGAGATTACACTATCTGAGGTAGCAAGTTCGCGCACTTTGCGCGTTAGCGCAATCGATCATGCAAGTAGTTTTGGTATGCAAACCACTGCTTTAGGCAGTCCAGTTTTGACAAATTTTCTCGAAGCCGGGGGAAGTGAGGTGTATTTTGAGGTTTTCTGGTCAAATATTTTTCTGGTCAAATTTTCTTCAAATGAGGGGTCTTTCTTTTCGAAAATTTTGGAATTTTCAAGTGGAAACACTGTTATTGGATGCTGACGAAGGTGGCCCACGAGATCACACTATCTGTGCTAGCAAATGCCCGCAATCGATCATGCATAGTAGTTTTGGTTTGCGAACCAATGTTTTATGGCAGTCCCGTTTTTATAAACTCTCGGAAGCCAGGGTAAGTGCCCCCCCCCCCCCTCCGCCCCTCTAGTTATACATTGTCCGTCAATTTTATGGCCAAAGGCTACTCATATGCAGAGGATTGCGGAAGTCACTGCTGATCAGTGTGACTCATATTGGTAAACTGCATGCATACTTACCTCGTTGAGACTGGTTCCATATGGTAATCCTGAGTATACTGGGGCGTTATCATTGGCATCCAGTATGTTGACAGTCAGGTCATATGTTCTTAGAGACTGGAATAACAGTTTAAAAAATACCCTTTATTAATTGAATAAATTAATTTTAAGATGCATTATGTAACAATAAATTAAATCAAACAATGGCTATTCTTTTCTATAATAGTTCAAAAAAAGATAAAAATGAATATATATATTGAAAATTTCAGTCAAATTATAATGATAATGAGTATGTTTATAATGCGCTATATCCATATACCAAGTCTATGATCAAAGCGCTACACAAATATTATCCCGGTCTCTAGGATACAGGTAAAGCCTATTTACCTCCCTTTACCCCTGAACTCTTATAAAGATCCCCAACATATATGCCGTTTCAAGGAGCGCAACCGTTTTTCGTGTAATACATACACCATCCTACCGGTACCCATTTACAGCTGGGTAGACTGGAATACAGGGATGAAGTGTCTTTTTTAAGGACACAAGAACTCGGCGCACAATTTTAGCAGTAATTGAATTTTATTGCCAAAATGATTTTTATTGCTAAACTGGTTGATATTTATAAAATGGTTGTTATTGCTAAAATTGGTTATTGCAAAAATGGGTGCTCCAGTTGTAAAATGGTTGTTATTTAAAAAATTGTTTGCTACAGGGCGCCATAAGAAACATCCAAAGCACCGAGGAACACAGTACACGAAAATCAAACCACAGAACATCTGATTTTGACCATGCTGTTACAACATAAGTGGCTAGTTTACGATATATTCCCATTTAAATAAATGTTGCTGAATGACATTTTCTCTTCAACTAGTTATAGGCCTACTGTACAGATGTTTTTCCACTTACCCCTGAAGTGCCAGGAATACATAGCAATTGGAAATCATAGGAATTTATAGCTGGTGGTCCCTGTAATAAACAAGCATAAAACAAATGAAATGACATGATCTACTTTTCTATTTCATCCACAAAATAAACAACCGTTTTAATACAAAATTCTGTATTTTATATTCTAAATTTAAACTGTATGGTTGAAATATATTGCCCTCTCCGTCCCTTGTCGGCTTCTTGGTGTTGCAATGTTGAAGGAGATTCATGTCCATTTACGAAGATTACACCAAATAATGAACTGTTGATACTTACATCTCTGTCAATTGTCCTAATCAGACGAATATATATACCATTGTTTATATTCCGAATGTTAAAATAGTCATTAGGATTGATAGAACTTGCAGCTTGATTAAGTGTTATCTGTACACTTGAGAAAACCAGACCCCCGATTCGAATCTGAGCTTGGTATATATCTCTCTCTGGAAAATTGTCTATGAAAGATAAAACATTATGGGCTATAAATAAATACAAGAAAGTGAATGTTAGCCACAATAAATGTTTACTATAAAGAGATAGCAACGCAAAGCGTTTAAATTCATATGCTTATCCGAATGTAAATAAAAATTTGGACCAAATTTGTTAATGGCATATTATGATCTATATGGTGTTTTGGGGGCATATTATACTCTGAAACAGTTAGTCCACGAAAGCTCTCAAATTGCTAATACTCCACACCTGCTTCGACCCCCACCCCACCCCCACCCCTAATATAATCTCGTTTAAAAAATCGTAAGAAGGGGTTTGTCCTACGACTACGTTCTCAATTAATTTGAAAAACGAGACCTGTAGCCTTTATCGCAGTAACATGGTATCTGGAGTAATCGAAAGGTGGGGAGTAACTATTTCTTTAATAATTTTTTTTTTAAACGGGCGTACATCCGAAAAATAAACCGATTGGTCCCTAAGGTTCACACCAAATTTTAAAAAAATCGGTATCCCCTGTCGCGTTATAATAAAGCTAATTATTGTTGTGGATGCATAAACAGTCGTCCAAGATGTCCCAGTTTAACCGTTATCAGATGAGCTAATCAAAACCATAAAATATACATATCGCGGGATATTTGACAGGTTGAGGGGGGGGGGGTAGCACGCCAACGTACCCAACCAATAATTGTATATGGATCTCAAATTCTAAGCTTCTCTATGAAAATCGCCCCCCCCCTTTAAAAAAATCCCCACAGGAGCCAGTGCTAAAACTGAATAATTTATATCTCAGAACTTACCGGGTGTTGTTCCTTCTACGATGTTGACGGTGAGTCGATTTCCAACATTGGCATCGAGGGGTTCACATAATTGGCCGTTGGCACCGGTAAACAAGACGAACAGTAAAAACAGGGTTACAACCTGGCACCTTCGGTCACTTCGCCGCGACCACATGGTGCTTTACTACCACGCTGGACTGAAAATAAAAATATAAGTATATTAGTATATGATATAACAGATTGCAAGCAAAAATAATAATGTCATTACGTCTATTGTCGGAAAAGGTGGTTTGTTTGTTGGTTATATATACAGTATTAAATTAACGTTTATTTTATTCTATGCAATTAATGTACTATCTCAAATTTGAAGCTGGATCGATGATTCGCCTTCTTTGCGTTCTTTGCGTTTAGGGGGATCACGGTGGCCAAGACGCTGGCTCCCTAGCCTGGGGGTCAGGTGTTCGATTCCTGCATTGGCCGAGAAAGTTCACCCCGATTTTCCGGCATGGTTTAACCTTGTCAGAAATCGCAGGACGGTGGCCCTTACAAGAACAGCTGTCTAGTCGTTCGGATGGGACGAAAAACCGAGTTCCCGTGTTCATATTGGCGTGCACGTAAAATATCTCTTGACAGTTGGAATTCGATATAAGAGTAGAAAAAATTACACTCATAGCACACTGTATGCACGTCTTCATTATCCCAGTAGGACGTTAAACCCCCATTTCATTTCTTTACCTTTAAAGATGCATCATGTGAGATTTAGATTAAGACCTGGTCGTTGCTGTAATAGTTCAACAATAGATAGTGTAAAATGAATATACTGAAAATTTCATTCAAGTTAATTTATTCTCAGCGACGTTATCATTCTTTGAAGTTTTGTCCAGATGTGCTATGGATTGTTTATTTTCTTGGAAAGCCATGATTCACGATTTTTAAATTAAATCATTAAATTGCTATCAATCTTCAGTCCGTGCTTCATCCGATGTTCTAGAGAGTTGTCAATATTAAATTCTCATAAATATTAATGGCCTGTATGAGTTGAAAAGAATTTCTTTTTTCTCCGTCAAATGAATATTCGGGTAAATTCTTAACATCAATATCCAAAACCGACTATCATTTATGTTAAAATGGTGGAAATGGCCGATTATTAGGTTTACTTTTCATTTACGGAAACTAGGTCATTTTGGGACTAACACATGGTTTAATTTCATGTTAATATTTCTCTTTTAAGATTGGAATTGTTTGATTAGTCTATGTGCGTATGTGTGATGAGACTCGAATTACAAAATAGAATTATGTAGCCTACTTATTTTTTTTTCGTTGGGCAGAAGGAGTTTACCGGGTGTAAAGCCAATTTAAATATTCTATAATGAAACATAATTGCTTTGATAAGGATTGTAAATACAGCCATGCCCATTGAGAGCGAGCATCTTTTGAAATATAAAAACCCCTTTTGTTTAGCGCTACATTAACCTATACAAAAAAATGATGTTTTCTTTTCATGAAAAAAATGTCGGATATGAATTAAACTTTTATAGTGTTCGCGTCATCTTCCTTTATATCTTTACTATACGATGTAATAAATACAGTACTGGCCAAATTAATAGCATATTTTTATAAAACGTTGCAGAATTAAGTCACTAGAATTGAAGTAAGGATAGAATTATGCACGGTGCATATATTGAACTGAATTTTCTAACACATAACCAAATTGACATCCACTTCATATTGCATGGTTGATCGACTTTTTTGATGACGTCATGACGTCGTAACGGCCGATGACGTCATTGATGTCCGTCATGTTGTTTTTTTGCTGTTTTTGGAATACAATCATTAGGGAATTTCTCTAATACAAGAGCACCAGTTACGTTTTGGGGGGTATTACAGGACAGACACACTCAAAAACAATGATTTCAATGGTTGTCCTTGACGCCATTACGACTGTGTGACGTCACAATGACGTAATCTCGCCAAAACAGGTTTTGTACGAGAAAACGCCTCAACTTGGATCGATTTCCATGTTTTTGGTGTCAATTTATATCTTTTCTGGGACGCCGAATCGAACTAAGGCTATTAAAATGTTAAAAAAATCGACATAAATTTATTTTTTCAACGATAGTTTGTCTACAACGATGAGCAAATGAAGGAGCAGACTGTGATTTCAGGGCTGCATGCGTCCTGAAATTGACTAAAAACGATTTTGAATTTTATAGAAATTATATTTCATAAATATAGAAACTTCATGTACAACATGTACAATTACAGGGGCGATTCAACTAATTATGCAACGCAGCGTCTACTTATTTCATCCGTTACTAACGTTAGTCCGTTCCATTAGTTTAGTACTTCGTCTGAAATCATAGTCTGGAATCATTGTCCCATCGTTGTAGACCAACTATTGTTGAAAAATTAAATTTATGTCGATTTCTGAACATTTTAATAGTCTTAGTTCGATTCGGCGTCACAGAAAAGATATAAATTGACACCAAAAACATGGAAATCGATCAAGTAGAAGCGTTTTCTCGTACAACACCTGTTTTGGCGAGATGACGTCATTGTGACGTCACACAGTCGTAATGGCGTTAGGGACGACCATTAAAATCATTGTTATTGAGTGTGTCTGTCCTGTAATATTCCCCAAAACGTAACTGGTGCTCTTGTATTAGAAAAAATCCCTAATGATTGTATTCCAAAAACTGCAAAAAAACAACATGACGGACATCAATGACGTCATCGGCCGCTACGACGTCATGACGTCATCAAATACGTCAACCAAACATGCAATATGAAGTGGATGTCAATTTGGTTATGTGTTAGAAAATTCAGTTTAATGTATGCACCGTGCATAATTTTATCCATACTTCAATTCTAGTGACTTAATTCTGCAACGTTTTATAAAAATATGCTATTAATTTGGCCAGTACTGTAGGACTGTAACCATGCAAAACCGCCAATGTTATCTTTACTAATTAGATTCTAGATATTTGTTAAGCCAGAATTTTATGACAGTTTTGTGACTTTTTGACTAAATAGATTGCCCCTTCCCCCCGCTCAATGATTTTAGATGACCTGTAGGCCTTTAAGGCGCCCCCCCCCCCCCACCCAAGAGATAATTTATACAGAGGTTTCAATATAGTCTACAATTTTCATGACTAGAGACCCAATACCCCAACAGCCCCCTCCTTCCCTACATTTAACCCCACCCTATACCTCCCCTACATATACCAATCCTCCCAATTGTCTTTGGTAAAAAATAGTTTTTAAAGTACAGTGTTTAAAACTAAAAAAATATTTCGAATTTTTTAGAGATCAATGTGACTAGAGCCAATGCTCCCGATTGTTTATGGTTGAAAATTGTAGTTTAACAGTATGAATGTTTTGAGCGTAGGGGTCTTTAGCAGTTGGAGGAAACCGGAGAATTCCACGAATGAATGAATGAATGAAATGGGGTTTAACGTCCTACGCTTAAGCACCGTACCTGGGCTAACTGAAGACTGGAGAAATCCACGAGGTTGGACAGACGACCCTTCTCCTAGTCACGCCAGTTTGAATGTTTAAATCTAATAAAATCTTCAGAACAGATTAACAATTTTTTTGTGAAAATAGTCCGAACCCCTGATTGTCAATGGTAACAACTTAAAGTTTTAAAGTATGAATGTTGACTAATAAAAGCATTATAGAATGCAATTTTCCACTGACCCCTTTAACCATGTACTCATTAATAGCATGGCGGCTCTTTGACCTCTGGCATCTTAGTCTTTTGATATTTTTTTTTTCTCACGACGATTTGCCCCGAGTAAATAACCCATGTAGAAAATGAAAGTTTTAGTAATATGTGATGTGGAGCGAAGACATTGTTAAATTTGGAGGAACTCGTTGAAGCGTGGCTTACAGGAGAATAACGGCGTGGTCTATTGGACATCAACAGACTATTCCCATTGACCCCCCCTGTACAGTAATTGTTTTGGTCCAGAGACTATTCATCCTTACACAGAACATAACTGGGACTATAATCATGTCAGTCAGATTTTATTAAAGTGTAATCAAAGTAATAACTGTTGTCAAGGTTTAAAGGTCAGGGCCAATAATTTGGGCATTTCTAAGTAGATCTATTATTAGTTATAGTACACATTGACTAGCTACACATTGACCTGCGTGACATACATGTGGGTGGGGGGGGAGTGTTCTGAGTATTAGTAATAACGTCATTGGCATATTGTGTCTTGTCTGTCATTGAGTCATCTGGCGTGGTTTCGATTCCCCGCTTGTATCTCTGCCAATTTTTTCCCATTCTTAGAATTCGGGTACCAATGAAAAGAGGTTTTTATACTCTTTCATTTGACACCATTATCTCCATTTCTTCAATTTGACCCAAGTGTATACGTTTTTTTTACTTGAGGGTCACATTTTGTGTAGGCCCTACTTATATATTATAGTGAACAAGACGAATAGAATACGTGCCGGTAGGGGGTGCCAATTGAAGGTCAGTCTACCGAATCTTTCATATCTACGTGGTCGTGGATGAATGACAAATAATGCACAGGTAAATGAAATAAGGGTTCACCATATGAAATCTTTACAAAATTCCATATTCATTCACTCACTGAATGCCCACTTATATCAAGTACCTTTACAATAAAACCTTATTTCAATTGATATATATAATATATATACAGACAGGATTGTCACGTGTTAAAATGAGTATAGTAGTCATTGAACCGTATGCACGAGACTATATTATATTATTAGATGTTTTAGATAACAAAGATTTAGACATCGGGTTACACGGTGGATTTTATAAAAACAAACACCGAAAGCGACTCGCCTTAGTTTGGTCTTACATTACCAGAATCTTTTTTGGAAAAAAATTGCACAATAGACGAAATATTTGAGCGTCCGCAGGTACTGATAAAATAGGCTCCAGCGTCCTACTTCCTGCCAACCATAACGAATGGGGTTTAACGTCCTTTGGCACTACAGGAGGACAACTAAAAGTTTAAATCAAGTCCTTTCATCATGAAGGTCAATTCGCCGCATGGGGAGACTGGAAATATACAGGGACGAGGGGCGGTATAAATACATGTAGAAACATATCTGTTGTCTACAAACTGTGCCGTCAGAGACCATCGCGAACTACACGTTTTACAAACTGTGTTAGCAGAGCCGATTGCAAGACAATGAATTACAACTACTTTACTGCCATTATAAATATTATATTATTATACCCTTACCCCCACAGCCCCCCCCCCATCACCCCAACCAAATTATAGATATCATATTATTATGTCTCGAGATTTATACTATAAAATACGAAACAATAAATGTCAAGCGTAGGAAAAGTTTATATTTTCCTTTATACTGACGACGCCCTTGATCCTATACATTCTATTAATATGTTTTACATCTTTATTTGTAAAGAAGATATATTATTATGTTTTAAATGAACATTCAACTATAACTAAGGTAGATGTAACGCCTACGTACATTCCTGTTTTGAGGGGCGAGGGAATCTATTCAAAACTGTTTCCCTATATTGGTTAGCTTTAAATCCGATAATTGTGATCGGCTATAAGATGATGATAAAGTATAAGTAATAGATTTCTTTAACTTTAGAGATGTATTTCGCAACCTTAAAAACATTTCAAGTTTACAAATCATGAGAGGCATCTTTCGCTCAAAAAATAGCGGAAAAATTGTTTGTTAAAAAGAAATTTTAGATTTTTCGTAAAGATAAAAATGCAGATATTAAATTTAATCGACATATTATGCTGACTACGCTTTTAAAATTACATGTCGTATGTTGCACTAGTTTCCCTCAAAACCATAGTTAAAATATGGCAGTTGATAACGAATACTCTGAAACAAATGTTGAACAACTCAATTTAGCCAAAATCTCAATGAAGGGATCGGCGGTGGCACAGTGGTATTGGCCGAGAATGTTCCTTGTCAATGGTCTGGTCGTTCGGAATGCACGCAAAACCGAGGTCGCGTGTACATATTGTCGTGCACATACATAAATGAATGAAATGGGGTTTAACGTCTTACTATTATGCACCTAACATGGGCTAATGGAAGACGGGCTTTCGACGGGCTTTCGAACGACTAGGCAGCTGTCCTTGTCAGGACCTCCTTCTACATCACTGACACGGATAAATCACGGAAAATCGAGATGAACTTTCTCGGCCAATGCAGGGATCGAACACCCGACCTCCAGGCTAGCGAACCAGCGCCTTATCCACTTAGCCATCGTGATCCCCACGTGCACATAAAAGAACATAAAAGAACTCTTTATAGTACGAATTTGGTACAAGGGTATAGGTCGAGTGCTGCTGTCCAGACAGAATTCCCTTATATTATAGCACGTTTTACGACGCATGCCCGTCTTCATTTGTTCAGTCGCAGGAGAAAAGTAGGACATTACACCCTATTTCATTGCATTTACATGTTATTCATAATAAGCGGGTGCATGTCGACATGCGCCATCGCCCTTTCTTCATAATAGCACTGACAAATACTTGGTTGATATTACACTATAAGTACATAATGAATTAAAATAGAATATGTTAAATAATGAACACTACGGTAGGGACTACGTTTTAAAAAAGTTAGCCCAGAGAAGCATGGACACAAAATTTGGGGGGTTTATTTCTATTGTTATTTAAATAAAAGATTCCGACGAAAATAATTTTTAAAAAAATCACATCGAAATATACAATAGCGGTAATAAAAAAATGGTGAAATATCGCAAACCAAAACGCCCAAATCTTATACTTGGTTGGTTTTCTACAATCATGAAAAGAAAGGAATCACACGTTTCTAAAGGCATTATTAACAGATAAAATACAGCACAATAGTTTGTTAAGCTTCACCTCTTGGTGTCGGATGTCATTTAAATTTTATCAATAAACTATAACACATACTTTTAGAAGAACAATTTTATCATTTGGTCGAACAAGAGGAGGTACTAATGTCCCAAAGTCGTTCAGAAATAAACTATGTATTCTACGGCGTTATGTCCAGTTCAGTTACTCAATGCAATTGAAACAATTCATGTCAAATATAAAAAAAGAAAACGACCCGGTCGGAATTTATTCTAGAGATTATGTGTACCTTTTTTGTTGTGTCGCTGAAAGGGGATCACGGTGGCTAAGTGGGTAAGACGCTGGCTCGTTAGCCGGAAGGCGGGGTGTTTGATCCCTGCATTGGCCGAGAAGGCTCATCAAGATTCTCCGGCGTAGTTCTCACTTGTCAGTGATGCAGGACGGAAAATGTCCCTTATAGCACACTAAATGGCGTATGCCCGTCTTTATTAGGGGGGGGGGGGGGGTGGTTAGGATGGCCTAGTTGTCTAGAGTGCCGCGCTTCGACCTCTAGCTGGCCGGCCACCTCTGGCTTGCGGCTGTGATTTCGAGCCTTGGTGTGATCGTATGTGGCATGCAGATAGGGGCGTCTTCTTAACCTCGTGGGTTTCCTCCGGGCACTCCGGTTTCCTTCCACTGCTAAAGACCCCTACGGAAAATCAAATTATTGATATAAAATTAAAACCATATATTGTTAGTCCCGAAATGACCTAGTTATGTTGAGTAGACGTTAAACCCCATCTCTCTCTCTCTCTCTTCATTAGCCCAGTTCGGAGCTGAGCAGTAGGACGTTAACCCCCATTCATACGATGCATATGAAAAGAAATTTAAAAATGTTTTAATGGGAGGTTAGCTTTGAATAGATTCACTCAGCTGATACATGCCATGTCCGTATTTCACTCTGAATTGCTCTGAAATCTTGGGAGTTTTTCGTTTATTGTTTGTTCGATTTATTAATTTGCATTCAAATTTAATGGGACGATCTTTGCATTATATTTTATTAATGATTATTAAATTCAAACAATATGTGGGTGATACTCCGTGAAGTTTGTCGGGTTCGAATAACAAATATGAATAAAGGACTTAAACATCTGCAATATATACTGTCATCCAGGATTTATATATAACGATATTCAAATATGTGGGTGATACTCCGTGAAGTGTGTCGGGTTCAAATAACAAAATATGAATAACACACTTAAAAATCGGCAATACTGTCGTTATATTATATAAAATAACCAAATTTAATAAATATTTATTTAAAACTGTTGGTTGTCAAATGAGAGACTTTTAAGACCGGTGGCTTTTATTGTTTTTCTTTTAAATCAAATTCAGTAGAAAAGAGTAACCTTGAGCCGTAATAATGTACCGTATAGTAAATCGTATAGTGTGGGGTATTCGTAAGAAAAGCCGATTAGCACGATTTTTGAAATCGTGTATCATCGTAGAATATTCGTAGATAAAAATCGCGAATGCTAGGTTCCAACTATCAACATTCTAGTTACTAAAAGTAACGTAATTGTTAAAGCCTGAGGTGAGGCTGGCAGCTCAGGCTTTAAAAATTACGTTACTTAAAGTAACTATCAACACTCGTGCTACGATTGAACTCGTGTCGACTCCTTTATTACATTTGTTATATTTTATTGGATGGGGGGGGGGAGATAACTGTTTGTATATAAACCAGGTTTTACTTAATTTACACATGTTCTTAAATTTACTAGCGTTTTATTTATATGTATATATGTATATCGTTGCACTTTGGTAGGGTTTTTTTTAAAATGAAGTAATAAAGGTTTACAATTACCATGGTGTCTCTACAACGTCGCCATACGGAACAACACCCCCTCTAAATGTATTATTGAAAGTATGTCAGACGAAACCATAAAAGCGAGATACGTTTTTTGCTGTTCACGGATGAAATGTGGGTTTATATTGACAAATATTGATCAATGATGATAAGTATATATTGTAAACCACTTTAAGAAAGAAGCCCACATCTGACGCTGTTTACTTACAACTTTACTATCGTGACTCGAACAAAAGAATTAGTGAATGGACTATTAATATCTATACAAATGGTTTAACTACACAATTCTCTTATACATTTAAAATCATACAGTTTTGTACTTGCATCGGGATACGGCCGAATAATCACAATGTATAGGGTAGTACTGATCGAGCGAATAAAATTTTGAAAACTTTGGATGATAATCCTTATAAGACATATAGAAATAGATTGCACTAAAAATAAACACACTTTATGGATATACTACTTCTGAATTTTATTAACATGCTACGTTTCAATACACATACTTTGGATGATGTAGGCAACTTTTGATATCGACCTGGTTTCCACTCTGCACCCCCATTCGCCCCCATTAGTCCTGTCAGTGCATTATCTTATGACGTTAAACACCCGTTTCATTTTTTTCCTTCTCAAATTTAAATAAAACTACATTTTTTAACAATCAGATTGATTTTTTTAAAAGCCTCGTTTTATTCGAAGTGAGACAGCAACCCCGCGGTTATTTCGAGATACTTTAGTAGCTGTAAATTCGTAAATTCGAATAAACACAGATACTGTCGTGTGAAGTTTTTAATTTCTGAATGAACGTTTAAACTTCGGATTACGTTTTAAGTGGCATTTCGCATAATTATTAGATTTCTTGACATGGACACAGATTATATATATTTGCTGAAAATGAATTTTTCTAGTGTGCCGGTTATATAAAACACATGAATAAGCCTCCCACGCCACCCACGCCCTTTTTATCTTAAAATGGTTTCAACAAACAATTAGTTTTCTTACATAAATTCTGTCGATCCTCGTTTAACTCATGCGCGGCTAATTATAAGAACATTAACAACTACTAGGGCGCATATTCGAGTTCGAATCTGACGTAATAAAGACAAGCCGTGTTTTTGTTCCTGTTTAATCCAGCAAACGGTGACAGAATTATTGCTGTTTTGTATTCGGTTTTCTAGTTGTTGAGTTAAATTAAAGATGAATTAGTACATGGCCGACCTGTTAGAGAATGCTTAGCATCAGAATGCATGCTAACAATTAGAGGCGATTACGTGAGCGATATCCCCTTTGGGTTATGTAATGCTCCTGCTACACAGCGGTGGACAATGGTGTAAGCTCAATAGAATACGATACATGCATCATTAAGAAAATTATATCATATTATTACAATAAGCTCACATAAAGTCGTTTAGTTACACTTGTCATAATGGACAATAAATACCAACCCAAGAGCTCGTTATATGTCATTGTCCATTCTACTACTTAATTATAAACTGGGGATGTCAGAACGGAATTCTGAATAAAAACTCGTGAGGAAATTTTTCTGTGTTTTATGGTTTACAGTTTGGCAATGACAACATATTACAATGAACCTTACGTATAACGTAGACATATAGAAACAACCGTACAAAACCAATTATTTGCATGCATTTGGACCTGGCCGCTTTCTCTAAGCTTATTTCTTCATTTTTTATTACCATATCCAATATCGCAATTAACGCGCATTACTACCACCTTAATCACAAGTACATATGCATGTTCAGGTATAGTGGCAGCGAGGACACTGTGAAATATTAGGACTTTTCTGGCACGGTATTTCCAAACTGGGTTCGCATCGGAGATCGAATTAAAAAAAAATACATTACAGAAGACAAAACGGTGCTGAAACGATCTTCAAATAAAATTAATCAACGACAAGTTTCCAGGATGCTAATTGTTTTGAAAGTAACTCGTGTTTCTGAAATAATATGGCGCTAGTATATAGCTCACTGATCTTAAACTAACGGTGTATCTTTTTTATTAATCATAAATATTTATTTTTCTCTCCTTACTGGGCGAATGGGTGTTTAATTGACCAGGAATCAGCTGGTTCAATGAATAAATAAATATATAGTAAGGCAGATCTGCATATAGGTCAATATTATACTTATTTATGACATATTGAATTGAAAGACGCTGTACTAAAGTGTTTTAATTTTTGTGTTTATTAAATAGCATAATAACCACCCCAACCCATATCGCCTCATTTCGCTATATAAGTAACAGCAGAGCACGATCTCTCTTTCTAAGCATCGAATAAATATTGGGAGACTACATTCCTAAAATATTTTGACGGTTCGATAACTTTTAAACGCAAGGCACTGTCTACATTAACAAGTGACTGGTCATTACGTCTTTGCTCTGTGCATTAAATATGCACTTTTAGATTAAGGATAAAGGGGGTTGTCATTCTTCCTATAATATTTCAGGGGAGGGGGGGCGAATGGTTAGCATAGCACATGCGTGCTGTACCATACGGCCCGTCATTGAGTAAACTGGAGTGGTTTCGAATCCCGGTTGTACGTGACAAGGAGTAGCATCGCCTGTCCAACCCTGTGGGTTTCCTCAGGGTCCTCTGGTGTCCCCCAACTGCTAAAGAACTCTACGCGCAAGCAAATTATTACCATTGCATCATATGTTAGTCCCGAAAAGACCTAGTTTGTGTCGAGTGAACTTTAAACCCCATTCCCTCCCCTCTCTCTCTCTCTCTCTATCTCTCTCATATAATATTTCAAAATTAGTTGAGGAAAAATGAATATATTGAAATTTCATTCAAATTACTTTATATTGTGTGAAGTTATGAGTGTAATACATTGTATTTACAGCACAATACCGGGATAACACTCCTTCGTTAATCAGGGACGGGCCAGCATGTCTCTGCATTATAGACGCATTATGTAAATTTAGTTAAAGGGCTGGTCGTTCTTGCAATACTTTTTAAAAAATAGATATCGGAAAATGAATATATTGAAAATTTTAGTCAAATTACTTTGTTCTGAGTGAAGTTATAAGTGTTTGAAGTTTTGACCAGATATTCTCGGTTGTCAAGTACCATTGCTGCGATAATAAACAAATTCTCGATTATCTACCGTAACATTAAATAATTATTAACTTGCGAAATTGTCTTCTGAACCTTTCAATATCACGGTCAATCTATGGACTAGAGTTGGTTATGGGTCTGGCATGTCTTATTGATAATTTATATAACATTTGAAGTTATAATAAAAGACCTACTATAGTCAGACCGAGTTGTTACATTATGCATAGTTAACCAAAAAACTTAAAAGAACGAGACTGATAACATCTTGCCCTGTGATATGCATTCCCAATTTTGCTATTCATTGAAATCTCTTTATGAAGCTGCAAAAGAACGAACTTATTCAACAAATTCTTGAATAAAGCGCAGCCAACCATTCAAGTTATAATTACATAGAAATACGAAGGTATGTTATATAAGTAGAAAATATAAGCTTGGTGTAGGTAATACAAGAGAGTGACAAAAAGTACTAGAAGGGTGAAAGAATCCCACGTTCGAGTTGATTAAGGGCTGTGTTATCCCGAAACGCGTACTAGAAAAACACTATGTACGTCACACAGCATTGTCAAGTTTATTGCTCGGGTTTATTATTTTATTAATGCAATGTAAATAGTTTTGAAATACGGGGGAATTTGTCGTTGTTTTATTACTATTTAATATGCGAAATACTATGGCCTTTGCGACCATATTGTATCAATAGATTTACATAGAGAAGTCATATCCCCGCTGTCTCAAGGACACTGTCAATGTTATAAGGATGATTAGGTCCTATAGATTTCAGATAGCATTGGGTTCCGGGGAGATACCATGCGAGTTCCGTAGAGATGACGATCTGAGTTCCTACAGACTGTCGCTGAATTCTCAGAGAGGGTCGACATTGCCTTTGTTCGTTACATGATGATATGATGTAGCGGTTTCCTGTGTCTAACCATGCTGGTTAGACTTTTCCAGAAGTTGGGGTTGGCAGAAAGTTGCTAATTTTTGGCATGCTAATGTAATCTTTTATGCATTGTAACCATATGTAACCAGTTTATTAAAAAAAATTCAAGAACTGAACTGTAGCATTGTTATTTCTGGTAAGACAAACGCCTTAACTAATGCGAAAGTAAAAAAATGAAATGAAATGAAATGGGGTTTAACGTCCTACTGTTTTGCTCCTAAACTGGGTAAATGAAGACGGGCACACGCCATACAGTGTGCTATGGGGGAATTTTGCCCGGGCAGCGGCGCTACGGGCTACTCTTATATCAAATTTACAACTGTCAAGGGATATGTTACGTGCACGCCAATTTGTACACGGAACCTCAGTTTCCGTCCCATCTGAACGACTAACTAGCTGTCCATTATATCTCATTTCATATTGCGCTACACGTCAAATCAAATAATGTGCGGTGTGTCATTGACTCAACTAGCGTGGTTTCGATTCCCCGGTTGCACGTGACAAAGAGTAGGGTCGCCTGTCCAACCTTGTGGATTTTTTCTCCGTGTCCTCCGGTTTTCTCCCACTGCTAAAGACCCCTACGCGCAAACGAATTATTGACATAAAATTGAACCATAATATGTTAATGCCGAAATGACCTAGTTTGTGTCGAGTAGACGTTAAACCCCAGTTCTCTATCCCTCTCTCCAATAATATGCTTTATTGCCATATTTCACAAAAAACCTTAACAATGCGACAACCCTTAGTTTAGTATTACAAGTGGTTATTAAAGTCTAATATCATGTTTAACAGTAACACATTAATTAATCGGATAAGTAATCTTATACATCGATATATCGATAATACAAAGGTTTTGATAATCGCGCAAGACGGTGGCTCAGTGAGTATGACGTTCGTTCCCTAATCGTTGCCCGAGTATATTCATTGTCAGTTTGAATTTTAAATAAATGAAATGGAATGAAATAGGGTTTAACGTCCTATCGTTCTGCTCCTAAACTGGGATAATGAAGACGGACATAAGCCATCCATGTGTACTATGAGGGGGAGGGAAATTTTGCCCGGGAAGCGGCGCTACGGTCTACTCTTATATCGAATTCCAACTGTCCCATCCGAACGACTAGACAGCTTTCCTTGTCAGGCCCTCCTTCCTGCCTGCATCTGGATGAAATTTCTCGGCAAACACCGAATTCGAAATAAGCACATGACATGGCGTATGCCCATCTTCATTAGCCCAGCAGAAGCAGAATCATAGGACGTTAACACTCCAATTCAATTCATTCCATTTCAATAATCGTTCTAAGACAACTTTCACCCAGAGGCACAATATAACGTCTAGCGATTTTTTGGTTTTATTTTTTTCAAAATGAAGTAAAATATCTGTGAAATCAATGATCAATTTATAACACTGATAAACAGGCTTTATAACCAAGACTCACAATATAACGGTTAGCAATTGTTTTTTTTTAAAAAAAAGTAATTAATTGCATGCTCTATAAATCTTTATGACATGTGTAAGTAATAAAAAACAAAATTAGGAACAAGCGTACCGCCTCTACAGTTTATATACAATCTCGGAAAATGTTAAAGAAATGTTATTAGGCTACTTCATAATGAATGTCAAGTAAAATATTCCATACTAATTTGCTGCTTGCAAACGTATACCGGTAGTAATAACAAATATTAATATTTTTCGTTTAAACATAAATAAAAAACAAACGTATTAACAGTTAATGAACAATCGTAGATGTAATGTTAAAGACGTGCTATTATTTAATAGTGAATGCAAAAGAAAAATATTCATTACTAATTTTCAGCTTGCAAACATTACATTGTTTTAATGTTAAACTGAATTAAATAGTTCAATGCATTGGTTTTAGAATTAAAACTACTCAGATTTAAGCATAAAATAATTCAATTACCTTGGCAAGATTTCGAAATTTAATTAAATATCCTCTCCTTCAATCGAAATATGATGGTGTGTTTACACTGATGGGTGGAGGTGTAACTGCTCCAGCCGGCTTCACCGAGCAATAAAAGCTACCATTGGCAGGGTGAGCCTTTTAAACGCGAAACTACTATACCGTGAATAACGTCTGATCACAATAGAAATTGCAAATATCTCGGCTAGGACCGACTTAAGGTAATTTACTTACCAAACCGGTTTCAGGGCTAGGTAAAGATACACCCTACGGTTAACGGTATATAGACTGGAACAGCAAACCGTGTCACTCCTTACCGATAAACCCCTTTGAATCATTAACAACTATTGTTATAGATTAATGATACCTATTGAGAGATTATCACCTTACATACGTGTAATACTCTGTACAAACCAACCCCAAACAATAGAAATAATCGTCATAGCCTGAAACAATAATTTCTCATACATAAGTCACCATTATGTCACACTGCTGTTTTTACCCGCAATTCTAAGAATTTATTAGAATTTTAAGATATGAATAGGGATTGGGTGATATATTTACGGGGTCGGAGATCCGTTGATCCGTTATGAGGACCTCCGACCGTTCCTCTCTTAATCTGTAATAATGTTCAAATATATAGATTATATCTTTATAAATTTGTTGCGTTTTTCCTTTCCTTTTCTTTTAATAAATTACAAATTAGAATTGTGTGTGTGTGTGGGGGGGGGGGGGCTGGATATGTAAATCTTGTTCAATACATATAAAATTGCTTTAAAAAGTCGGTTGTAAGTGGCAAGGACTTGGGACGACTGTCAAACCTCGTGGATTTTCTCCGGGCCCTCCTACGCGCCAGCTACTTATTGAAATACAATTGAGCCATGTGCTAGTCCCAAGAAGACCCCTTTCTTCTAACGTGAAGATCTGCTGCATGGTACTCCCAAATAAACAAACTACACATTTTGGGAAAGCTTATAACACCGGGCACACAAATCCAGAGCGTTCCATGCAGATTGACTGCACTAACTCAATTTAGGGCCAGATGAAAATTGTGATAATTGTCAAGTAAATGCTATATTTATTTTATACTAATAATTGTGAAGTTGTTAGTGGTGCAGGATGGGGGGGAACTGTGATGGACAGTGTCTAGTTATTCGGGTGGAATATAAAACTGAGGTCTCGTGCACACGTTGACGTTCACGTAAATCCGAAATAAAGAGTTGACTGTAACGTTGTAGCATGATGTATGGCGGGCGTATGTACATCTTCATTATGGCGGTTGATTTTTTTTCTCTTCATTACAAGTGCCACTCCCTTACAGTATAATTAAGGTTTTGCCATATAGCTATTTCAGTGAGGAAATTAAATATATATGCTTTGTTTCAATTCAAATATTTGTTCGGAATTTAGCCCCAAATCTAATCTGATGTAAAAGTTTACAATATATTGGTAAACATACTGTTTTGGGAGAGATTATATTATTATGTCCGCCCTCCCTCCGCGATTCGTTAAACCGTCCATTTTTTTAGCAAAGTATTTCAGTTTTTCGGGAACAAGCTTCTGAGAATGGAGGATATGACTATATCTCATGGAAATATAATGGTATATTTGTGTAATTAATTCAAAATAAACAAACCATCACACCTTTGTGGAAAATTAATTTTAGTTAATCATCGTTTCATTCAGAACATTTGGGTGACAATTTTTTTCAGGCAAATAGCCCCCCCCCCCCCCCAACTGAGATTAGCTACCTACACCCATGTAACCTCTTACCTGTTGTGTTCAACCCGATTCAGTTTGTTGAATCAAATATTGTTTCAACTATTGTTTTCCTCCCATCCAAACGACTGGGCATTGTCCTTTCAGCCAACTCCCATCCCACACATGTACATATCTAATCTGTGTAAGTATAGTAAATGTTAAAATGAAACAAAAAGACTGTTAAAGAAACCCAACTTGATGGTTTGGGATGGCCTAGTGGTCTTGAGTGTCGCGTTTTGGCCTCTAGCTGGCCGGTCACCTCTGGCTTGCGATTGTGGTTTCGAGCCCTAGTGTCGTGAGCGTATGTGACATGGAGATAGAGACTCCTTCTCAACCTCGTGGGTTTCCTCCGGGCACTCCTGTTTCCTCCCACTGCTAAAGACCCCTACGCGCAAGCGAATTATTGAAATAAAAATGGAAAACCTACGTTAGTCCCAAAATGACCTAGTTTGTGTCGAGTGGACGTTAAACCCCATTTCTCTCTCTCTCGTATACATGTAGTGACAGTAATAATGATAACAACTAACTTTGAAGACATTTAAAATGATTGTTTTACTTCAATAAACAATTTTTGTCTTAAATGTATATTTGTTAGCACGTTACACAATAATATTTCGGCATTTTAAATATGTGAACTCAAGGTTTACAGCTAGCTGTAGTAAAAATAACGTAGGGTCTAACTGAATGAATGAATGAAACAGGGTTTAACGTCCTACGCTTCTGCACCTAACCTGGGTCTAACTGAAAGGGTATGTTGGTGTGGGTTTATGTTTTAGTGGAAAAAATCATATGGTCTCCATAACTTCAAAGACATATTACTCAACCAATGTCAAACATATCTCCTTGCTCATCAGACTAGGCGCTCCGCCCATAATTTCTGGGTAAACACCCGCTCACAAACCCTTGCAGCCCCCTGTGACACCATTAATATATATAAATACTGGGCTTGTGTGTTCACATATGGTTTGTCTGCGATATCACTTATATGGAAGCAGACGTTAAACACCAAAGAGAAGAAGAGAAGCTCGCATAATAATTATGTTCGTGTGCGTCATGCAGCATTAGCAGTCAAACACGCACCTGAAATACTGTTAACAATTGCAGACGTTTGAAAGAAAGGGAGATAACTCTCTATTACCGTAAATGGATTTCCAAAATTGTGTATGTTCCCTTGTCCATATTTGTTGTGCATTTTTGTTAAAATCAAAATTAAACCAATAACATATTCTTTGCATAGGATGAAAACATCGGGTGTTTTCACCAATATTTAATTTTATGTTATCTTCACAAGTATTAGTATAAATGTAGCATTACTTGGCAATTATCACAATTTTTCATCTGACCCAAAATCGAGTTAGTGCAGACCTTTTTTCTTGGGACTCTCTTGATTTGTGTTCCTGGTGTTAGAAGCTTTTCAAAAATTTATAGTTTTTTTATTTGGGAGGACCATGTAGCGGAATTGTGTTTCTAAGCAGGCATTTGG
This sequence comes from Patella pellucida, assembly GCA_917208275.1. NCBI lineage: Eukaryota > Metazoa > Mollusca > Gastropoda > Patellidae > Patella > Patella pellucida. The sequence continues at coordinate 18,238,740 of OU795036.1, read as the reverse complement.
GTTGGGATGGCCTTGTAGCCTAGATTACCGCGCTTCGACCTCTAGCTGGTCGGCTACCTCTAGCTTGCGGATGTGGTTTCGAGCCCTGGTGTGAGCGTATGTGGCATGGAGATAGGGGCGCCTTCTCAGCCTTGTGATTTTCCTCCGGGCACTCCGGTTTCCTCCCACTGCTAAAGACCCCTACGCACAAGCAAATTATTGAAATAAAATTAAACCATATGTTAGTCCCGAAATGACCTAGTCGTGTCGAGTGGACGTTAAACTCTCTCTCTCTGTCTCTCTCTCTGTCTCTCTCTCTCTCTCTCTCTCTCTCTCTCTCTCTAAGCAAGCTAGAAATTTTGACTGCAGGTCTAAATGT